>JAUDJH010000010.1:0-10000000 GCA_036320925.1 Automeris io | reverse complement strand
TCCGTTACCCTCTGTGAAAAGGACCACAATAAATTATCTAAGTTCTGTATAAGTTGTCTATAGGTATTTTTATAATAATTATCTCTTTTTTTTAAGCTGACAGCCGAAGACGAAGAACGTAGACGTCGCAGAAGAGAAAGAAACAAAATAGCAGCAACAAAATGCAGAATGAAGAAACGCGAACGCACCGTTAATTTAGTCACAGAGAGCGAAGTGCTCGAAAACCAGAATATAGATCTTAAAGCACAGCTCAAAGTAAGATAATAATTTAAAATGTAAATTTTTTTGGTGTTAGAGATATTGCTCGAACTGTGTCATGACCACAATACACAATTGTAAAGGCCGTCATTGTGACTTGCTTTGGCCTGTCGCGTTTTGGGATCAGCTTGTGTTATATCCAATAAGTAATATACATAGAGACCTTCAGTCGTGGTACATGTGGGCCGACATGACGACGGAGCCTATCATTGGATATTCATTTTTTGATGATCACTTTCATTTTTCAACTACACTGTACTTTACCATTAGTTGTACTGTAGTCATGTCGAGCCAGTTTAAATAACAAATAAAATCCATGTAATATTTTTTTAAAAGCTAATTGTAAAACCACACTCCGGATTCTAGCAGTCCTGGCTGCCCGGCCGCGATGTTTTTTTTATATGGACTAATGTTGATTGTCCGGGTCAGGCCTTTACAACTCAACCGGGCTGAGGGCGCGAGCACAGAAGGTGTTCAGCCAGCGAGTTTATGGGTTGGGTGGCAACGCAAGGGCACCCCTGTGGGTACGGACCTCGACTTAGGCGGCCGGCCATGGAAAGAACCTACGGTGATCTACTAGCGTTTTATAAGCGAGTATCTTGAGAAGAAACTCCGAAGGAAACTCAAGGCTGCCACGGAGTAGGCCCGCGATATTGCGCTCTGTATGCAATTATATGAAAAGCTGTTTGATTTACGTATCTGCACAGCGCTGTCAGGTGTAGTGATGAAAATTCCCGGGCATTTTCATCACTAGTCAGCTGACGTTTTAAACTCCGATCCTGATAGTTGTCAGCTGTAATTTTAAAGAATATTAGAAAATGTATTGTTAAATTTAATTATGCGCAGATGTATGAATAATGTATTGTTTTGTATATTCTACAAAGAATCATAAGTAGACTGTACCCAACTTATATTTAAAAATATTAAAAGTTGTACGCTTGCATTATATGTTATCACCTGTGACGCCGACCAGTTGATAACGAAGTCAGCTAACGAACCGTTAATGATAACAATTTTTCTTACAAGTACAGTACTTCGAATAATATAAAGGCAGTGTTGTTTAATTTACACTGAGTGCAAGAAAATAATGAGCACGTATAAAACACGTTACCGTAATATAATAATTACGATATGTTTACGATTTTTGGAATGCGAAGTATATATACTATACTTTTGTATATTTTGTCACGACGTAAAAGCGCCAAGTAACTATACCTACCATCAGAGATGGGCAAAATGTAATCTGATTAATGATTAACGATTACAAAATGTAGTCGTAATTTTAATTTTCTTGCTCTGCAATCATGATTAAATCCATTTAAAACATTAAGAAATCATAAATGTGTATGCAATCTGGGTTTCTGTAGTGTTTAAAACATAGACGAGCAAATGCTGTAATGATAATGGTAAAAAAGGTAAAATGTAATCGTAATCATTTTTATTAATCTGATTACATTTTGTCCATCTATCCTACCACTAATGTGTGCACTTTTACCGACTCCTACAAAGATCAAAACTCAGCGTGACCGATATATTAAATATTATTAGATTTTGAGCTACTTAAAAGTAATATTCGATTTAAATGCATACAAGACTAATTATTACTATATATTTTCAGGATCTGGAAGATCAGAAGAAACAGTTAATCGACATGCTGTCGCTGCATGCAGCGTCTTGTGTCAAGAACAACAACTCAATGGCGCGGACGTCGCCAACAACACCCTACAACATGATTCGATCGTTCGAATCTCCAACATTCCCCATTTCCTACGAAGCGCATTCGCCTTACATCCGACCGGAATCGGCGAATATTCTCGCTTCAAGTTACACCTGCGCTACGCCCCTCGGCGATTCTTCAGTAGACACGATATCCTCCTTGGATACCATCTACGTGGCTGCGCCGCTTATTGACCCAGACTATAGCAGGCCAGACAGTGTTCTCAGCCTACCGCCCAGCACCGAACCTAATTTTGTCACCACTGATGGTTACCTCCCGAAGGCGACCAACATCTTAGTCCCGATCGATTCGGAACAAGAGTATTATGACGCTGAGGTTAACTACAACCTGTCCAGTAACCAACAGTGCCACACGTATCCAGGAATGATTCAGGAGTCGCAGTCGAAACTCAACAACGGCCACAATGACGGCTGTCTCGTGTAGTTACATGTACGGATAAATATTATTTTGTCGGGTCCAAAATTATTTTCGACTTGTATACGTTTAATTTTAGGCTTTGGATGCAAAATTCGAAAGACCGCCCTGAAATGTTACTGAACAGTTGGTTTTTGGTAAAAATAGTTATAAAAAACCATAAAATATTTACTTCGATATAGAGAAAATAGTAAATGTACGCTTCAGAATAAACCAGTGATTTCAATTTAGCAAATACTTTATTTAATGGTGATACAAAAAATATAGAAACATTAATTGTCATTTCCGATCATACTAGAAGTACATAATAATGAAATCAGATACTAAATACGTGTATAATAAAATCAATTTATTTTTATTCCTCATTGTCATAAAAATATTGTTAATAAAACAATAATAATTAAGAGAATGAAATAACAATACCATAAAATCGATGTGTCTAAATATCGAAAGGCGAGGAATTTATTTCGAAACGAAGTCATGTCTACTGTGTAGAACAATAATGTAGATTTAGTACGGTGCCTGAATACCCAAGCAGATATTATATTGAAGTAAGACGAGTAGAAGTTGATGGTAAGTGTAGCGAAGTTCGCAAAAAATATTTTAATAGGTGTCTAATAAATGTTTATTTTGTGTTACATCCGAGTCACATCGTATAGTAACCGAAAACTGTTAAACAGTTGTTATAGGTAGATAGGCGTTTAACATAATATTTCTAGACTTACATTTAGATTTTAAAATCTAACAATTACCACATTCGTTATAATATTTTAAGTTATATAATTTTGCTTTGATCTGTATAGAATATTTAAGTTGAGATCTGATTAATTTGTTTACCATGCAATTTCTAGTTGGATGAAAAGTAAATTCACTTTGGCTAATGAGAGCAGAGATTTTAACGCAATGCTTTAGGACTGAAGGTACACCTTGTACGAAAAGTAAAAAATACATTTCTTTTATTTAAATGAGCATGACAATCGACAATGACACCTGTGGCTATTACTAGGAACTATTTATCTGTCAAAGTACAATCTATATAAAAAACAGTTTAGCCATAACAGAGTACTTATATTTTTTTAAACGTGAGACATAATGTGTATTCAATATATAATGCTTTTCCAAATATGTTTAAAAGATTCATTTGTAAACAATTTTACCATTATAAGTAAAAGTTGTGGTCACATAGTGGTGCACATTTATTTACTGCTAGTTGGCAGGGTGCGTTCGGTCATTAACCCAGCAAGGCACGCCGGCACGCGTGTTGGCACAGTAACTAATATTTAAATAATCGGTTTGTTATTTTTCTCATGAGTTATCCTTATGACTTGTCCGTGCACATCATTATTTATTACTTGTTACAGAAAAAACATTCAGAGTTAAACTGTCGCTTTCAAACGGTGATATTTTTAGTAACATAATAGTAATTGTCTATTTGCTATTTTTCCCGACTTGTTTATTTATTATAACTAGTGTATTATTACAACAATTTATTAACGCCCCAAAAAATGAAACATCACATAATATTTAGTTCCAGTACAGTTATACACATAATAAATACCTCCTGTTGAAATTCCAAAACTATATATTTTTGTTAATTATTATATATAATATTCACAGTTTATAACGAGATATATTCCACAATATACATATTGTGTTAATAATAAGTTAGTTGTAGTATATAAGGTGCTTTAACTCAAGTTAAGTCGTGATATAATTATTTTTAAATATAAAAAGGATGGTTACTATATCATGGAGTTTATCCATATATTTTTAAATTTGTCGTTTTTCCATACAAATCTTGTTTATTGTAGGCATGTTGCGATAGTAAACGTAGGTTTTAAGATATTTATCGTTGTTTGTACTAACGTTTGTAAAGATTGTTTTACAAAACATATTTTTTTATAAAACTAAACGGGATTCATACTAAAAGTGGATATTGTGTATTCGATTTCACAAATATGTTACAGATGTAACGTTGAAACTTTCTGTTAGAATTTAATAAAGATAATATGCGCGCCCAGCTTGCTTGTTTTGTGCTCGCGATGAAAGCTGATTCCGTTTGCCGATATCCTCTCTCCGGTCACCCTTTTTTTTTATAAACAAGCTAAACTACAATCACACCCGATGGTAAGTGAATATGAGATATACTTGCCTAAAAAATACTGATTGAGTTTGCTTCTAAATTTTCATATGTCTATGGGAAAACGGATGCGGGAAACAAATTAAACTTTATGGGCGTACGTAATAAAAATGTGGCGAACGTTTTCGTATGAATCGATGGATTACCGCAGTTAAATGAAATGTATTTATTTTGCTTGAAACAAAAATTTAAAATACAGAAAATCGATAGAACACGGAGAAGCCCGTCACTTAACACTAGGTTTACGGGATGCGTTAATTTGACGCATTTCGTATCTTAAAAGGAAAATTACAAAAACCGTTTACATTATTATTTTATCTTTTCTATTGATTATTTTCCATTGAACGAAGCAAATATGTATATATATTGTTATTTATTTTATTCATACCTATTATGATATTGAAGTTCGTGTGTATTGTGTATATGTATTGTGTTCGCGTGATCGTAAAGATGGGTATATAAAAAACACCCGTAAACCTAGTGTTAAGTGCGTTATACCAGTCAAATCTTATTCAAAACAAAGTTTATTTAATACAAGTTTACTTAAACCAGATAAAAGATTGATTT
Organism: Automeris io; assembly: GCA_036320925.1. Lineage (NCBI taxonomy): Eukaryota > Metazoa > Arthropoda > Insecta > Lepidoptera > Saturniidae > Automeris > Automeris io. The sequence goes on along the minus strand of JAUDJH010000010.1, from coordinate 9,994,883 downwards.
ATGAAATATATTTTGTGTTGTTTAAAAATTCAAATGTATTTGTTATATCGATTTTTGTAATGAGGCATGATAAGTTTTGTTATTTTCGTAAAACTTTTTGTAAAAATAATAAATCGATTAAATATTTCATTCGTTCGAAAATTCATACTGCAAATATAAGTGCCTAATTTATTAATAAATCTATAATTCGTTAAATTATTATTAATGTAAGTGCCTATCAGGATTATACAATTTTGGTTTTATAAATAAACTAAGTCTATCTAATAGTGAGTTTAAACGCTATTTGTTAAACTACAGTTGAAACTGTTATTAAAGATTCTTCGTTTTGTAACAAGATCGCCTTTGGTTCGATGCGGATATTAGTCTGTATAGAATCTATTACGTGATAACCGGAGTTGTACTGTCACGCGATATGATATAGAACCAAATATGAAGTAAGTTCTGATTACAAAATGTTTCCCAGTGAATGTGGGAATGTCCCACAACATAGTGCCTTCTGCGAACCAGTGATCCTAGTCTTAACTTGCCGTGGGACCACTACGCTGTGGCCGGCCAGTCGCGCAAGCATTTATTTTTATATTGTTGGTACTGTTTGTTGTGATATCGAAAACATTATTTATTACAGAGCACATTTCTTAATCAAAATCTTTTTATATATTCTTGTTGAACAAGAATGTTGATTCTCCATAGTTTATAGAAATATATAAAATAATATTTCTTTGAAATTTATTATATAATCGTTGTTTGATATTGATTGAGATTTGACGGTTTTTTACTATATGTATGCGCGCTTATTGGGAAACGAAGTTTATTATTAATGTGGTAGTAACTTTGATTTAAGTTCATAATTGCAAAAGATAGTTCATTACTTTAGACAAGATATAAACTATCTTATGCAAAAAGAACTTTGAGCACGGTTTAAACTCTGTATAATTTTCGTTTTATAATAGCGTCAATGTTACTTTTGTGGTGTAGACTACTGTCAAAGTAATCTTAAGTATAAGATTAACTTTAGAAGGTAAAGTTTTGCGATTTGGGGTCTGTTTGTTTATTTCGTGTCGTATGAAGATTTCATTTTGGTCGAAAAATTAGTTAAAACGGCAATATATTATATACCACGTACGGAATCTTTAATATCTTTGTTTTTAATTAATGGTCACGCATTCTTCGTCTAATCCTAAATTTACGGTTAAATTATCGAAGGATTTTTGCTGAAATGAGAAAAACAGTGACGAGGAAACTAAAAAAGTGATTTCAGTGCGAGACCTCATAACTTATTTACAAGTATATTTACTATCGAAAGGATTTAAGCAGTTTTTATAATCCATTTGTTTTATAATTTGAATACTGCACATTTCAGTCAACAGTTTCGGTCAAAATGTGATCGTCGCATGTTTTTGTCGTATCTCTGCTTCCCACATTTGTGGGAAGCTGTGATAATACTGCCTAACACTTTGGTTGTAAGTTAAAATAGTATTACAATTTGTTTAACAATTTATTGTTGTTACAGATTAAGCTTAAACTTTGTATATAATTTTATTTCTTAAAATTTCTAAACATTTTGTAATATGTTGTTATGTAATTTTATATTACTAAATCTCCGCTGTACTAATGCTTTGATAATGAATTTATCTATTTTCTCGTCATGAAACTACTTCTTCTATACTTTTAAAACGCAATATGTAAGTCACAAAGCGGTAAAAACATTTTTACCATATAAATAAAATATTTTATTCGGTCGTTTTTGATGAATATTGACGAATGTCTTTGAATGTTCGTATTTAAAAAAAATTAAAAATAGTGTGAATTAGTTATTGTAAGTGTAAACATCACTTGTACCTGCTTCTTGAATATAAATATTTTGTCAATCAAAGCAAAATTATTGCGCTTATATATTTGAAAATAAATCATATTATTGCATAAGTATACGTTTCATTTATTCCTACAAACCTAAATTAATTCTGTTTACCTGAACGGGTGTTCTATTCTGTCGATGGAAATTGCCTATGTAGGCATATTTGAGAGAAATCGGGGCAAAATAACCACATCTTTAAAGTTAAAAGACCTAATAAAAATTATGGATTACGGTTGTGGGAAATAAAACTCACATAGTACATCAACTTTATATTAAATATTACAATATATGTGTATGATACACATCTTACAGGGAAAATATTTCAATTCTTACATTGTATTGTGTCTATGGCATAATTCACAACATTCGTAACTTAAAGCTCGAAAATAATAGCTACAAGAAATAAGAGAAGTTAAAAAAAACAACTTGTAATGTGGATGGGTGGTTTCTTGCTAGATAGTAATTGTTATTAAGAGATTGGATATGATGTAAAGGTTCACGGTAACTATTTTTCTACTTACTGTATATATTTACTTCTACGTACTGTGATCAGGGGGTTTTGTGCATAGTTTTTAATTTGATGAAAATCCTCTGAGCCGTTACCGACCCTCGGAATCAGTATAGGATAATTAGGTGAAACTGGGCGATTACCACCTTTCTTGGATTTTGAAAGTGCTAGCATAAAAAGCAATAAAGTATTCAGAGGTCCGAAGCATCACTTCAACGAAATACCCGCCTATAAATAAAAATACTTAATTCATCACGAATTATTGACTTAAAAAAGACAGCAGTGCGCAATAACTGCAAGAATATAAATGAAGACAAAAAGTACGTGAATGTCTGTGTTTGTTGCTCGGGGTTTAAATGTTAAAAACGTGTACTTTTTATGCCAATGAAATCTAATATGATCTGGTAGAAACTGAACTATCTAAATATATATAACTCAAAGGTGACTGACTGGCTGACTGACTGACTGACATAGTGATACATACTTACTAACTTTTCTAGAGTTAAACATTTAAGTACATTAAACAAACACTTTAAAACCATTTTATTTTATTGAAAGTACAATCACAGTTTTCGATAAAATATTACAAATCTAAATATATTTAACTCAAAGGTGACTGACTGACATAGTGATCTATCAACGCACAGCCCAAACCACTGGACGAATCAGGCTGAAATTTGGCATACAGGTAGATGTTATGACGTAGGCATCCGCTAAGAAAGGATTTTGATGAATTCCGCCCCCAAGGGGATAAAATAGGGGATGAAAGTTTGTATAAATCTTCTCAGATTTTCGACTATAATATAATAGCTTGATAGTTTTAGCGCCTAATGACAGATTAGGCCCTAATTTTTTACACACGCTAAACATAAGTAAAGCCACAAAAACTATATCTAATTAATTATAATACTTCTTAACGCGAGCGTAGCCGCGGGTAAAAGCTAGTCGCTTATAAACGAGTGACACACCAAACGTGCGGCCATAGTGTTCCCGACACAAAAGAAGGAGAAAGGAGGCGTTCTTGCAAGGATATTTCTCGTAATGCGACTGGCAGATGCTTATCAGTAAGGTTATTGCAATTTAATATTTCGGTAGCGACACAGACGGTCACCAACGCCCAGCCACATCACTACTGTTCTTTTAGGAATCATTAGGTATCACGTGAAAGGATTAAAATCTACACACTCGAGCAGCATAAACATGCATGCTTTTACAACTTTATTATTTTGTTGGGGAGAGCAAAAAGCTCTGTCTTTATCTTTTAGTAATCGATTTTATATTTTTATTTTGACTGGACACAGTGACTTCACCATACCTGAACGTAAGCATGGTGCATTTCAAAAAACGCCAATGACTATCAACAGGTAAGAGAAACCCATCGGTAGTCGCAGCGATCGTGCTGGCCTGCACAAATATCTCTTCACGCTACGCTTAAAGGATCCCATATCATAGGATAGTGGGAACACGCTCACAGGAAGACCATTCCACAGCCCAACGACACGGCAAAAGGAGTTAGAGAACTTCTTAGTCCTAGCCGGAATGTGAGATATCGTATAGCTGTGACACCGCAAACCAGCGCGCGTGGTTCTATTCAGGAAGGGAGAGGGTGGAACAAGGTTAAACAACTCTTGACCAGTATACAGGCATTTATCTGATTACGTTGTTATAAATTCTAAAGTTAAAATAAAAACAGCATTAGTTCAGATTTCTGAATAAATGTTACGTGTTGGCAAAATATTATGCTGTAAAATCTGAAATATTCATGCTAAGCCAACAATCGTAATATAACTAAAGATAAGGGTTATAATTTCAGTAGTAACAAACTTTATAAACACATCACGTGTGGATTTTTCCGACCGGTGATATGTAGTAAATACCCGAGAATTTATTGCAGATAATTTAACAGTTAATTATGCTTTGTTCTGGTTTTAGGGAGAATAATTTTACATTTATGAAGGTAAATATCAAAAACTTTCATGTCATGTTTAGTGAGGTGTGGAAAATAATACAAGATAATTTTTACCGGAAAAAAATTATAAGTTGGTAAATTATTATATTTCTTAAGTTACAGTGTGTAATATGTGAAGAAAATATTATAAATAATACAAATTAAGCTACAAAATCAAAGTTTACGTTTAAGTTTGGATTTTGATATATACCAGTAAAATAATAATAAATATGGAAGCCAGAAAGTACTGGATATATAAATAAATGTAATAATAACATATGTAAGTAATTACTCCATCATTCTCGATGGAACTTGTAGAGGATGTATTTTAATTGGATTTAAATTTAAGGAGGATTACATTTTAATGTAGACCGTCTGTGTGTTTTTTTAGGCCGACTCATAGATACACATAACATTTTTTTTAAATAAATTTAATAAAAGGCGAACATAGTACAATCACTATACCATTAAGATTATAAAAATGGTAGCCATATTAGACTTCATGACTTTTCTATGGGTAGTGGATATGGGAGTGATTGGGTTTGATAAATATCTGACAAGAGACGTACCGGATTTTGAAAAAAAAAAAAAGGAATAACATTGACTCTGATTATATTTTTTTCTTAATTTGCCTAAAATACCGTGAATAATGCTTTGATATTGAATTTAATGTCACTCAGATATTATTTTAGAGTAGGTGTAATTTACAGGAATTGTGACGTTTAATAGGTAAAATAGTACCAACAATCTAGATAGGTTTTTTTTATGTTTTTTTGTTTAAATATAATTTTGTAATATTTAAACAAATCAAAAAGTATGTTATATAATATTTGAATACAATGTTTACAATATTTTTGCAGGAATATTTATACTGTTTGTACCAGTATGAACAGTTGTTCATAGTAAACCTCTTGTATACATGTATGAGACATATATGTATGTAGGATGGAAGTTATTGTGTGAAATATTATTATGTATGAACTAGTAAATGCGTAAAATGGAACGTATGTGAGTGAAAGGAAGGAAGGATAGAATGAGAGAGAGAATAAACGGTTTTTTTTTGAGGCGAGAGTGCGCTGTAAGGTCAAGAAAGTAAGAAAAACTGTGAAGAAGTAAAATGAATTTGAAAAAGTGCAATAAAGGAGTTTTAGAAGTTTATTCAGTGTTTATTCTGCTCCAAAGATCTCCAAAACTACATGTATACATTGTGAGGTAATGAAAGTAATCATAATTTTAACTTGTTGCGCTCATCATCACATCAGTTCCTATTTCCAATGGAAATTAGATTTTTTTTCTGAATTTATGGCTTTATTCCAAGGACTGGTCATTTGTAATTTCGCCAATGTCAGTGTGATGATTAAAAACGAAGAGGGTTGGCCGGTTATGCTGTTTCAAATGTGCTTAAGATATTGGACGGTTGTCAAACTGTACTATTTGTCTTGAGATTGTTCGGAAGAAACAGTTTTGTTGTGAATTATGTCATAATGACAAATATGTTACATTTACTGAAGTACGTTTATTATCGTTGTCCAATTGTGTTTTGTTGTTGCAGCGGTGGATATGACTGATTGGATTTCTGCTACCTATAAAATTTACATAAATTATAAAAAAATATGCGATAATTAGACAAGTTTTAGAGACTATGTTATTTGCTTGGTATCTGTATGGCTTAGGACTACTTCACAATTTTAGGGTTTTAAATGAACACAGAATTAGGTGCAAGAGATCATGAAGAGCGAGACTAAATGAGTATCGTAGCTTTTTCAGAGCAGAAGTGTACATAAAAGATTTTAATCAGTCTCGTTATATTTAAATTAAAAAGCACATTTAATAGCAGTATTCTTTCACAAAAATATAATAATATTACTGAATGTGAATAGAAAGTGCATTTTGGAAAAAAAAAAGTATTACCACGTATATCTATATCATTGCATAACATTGTTGATAAATATATCGGCAAAATATCAAAAATTGCATTGTTTAATCGAAGTTATGGATATTTTAAGGAAGGGGAACAATGTATTTCAACGTGTATAGTCTCACAGATAATTTGGAACCAAAACAATATGATATCCAATCCCAAACCTGAATACACGTAGGTTTATAATATAGCTAATTTACAATAATTAACAAGCAGTAAGGCAAACACTTTCACAAACTGGCAAAAGCACATAAATGTGATTGAGTAAAATCACCCAGTTCTATTACAAAACGAAGTTTATCTGTAGTAAAGAAGTAAATTAAGTTTATATTTGTTCATTAGAAAAACAGCTTCTTAATTTAAAATTTTTAGAAGACGTAATCTTCTTTCTGTATGTGGACTAATTTAAAAAAGATAAATACTATCTCGAATACAAAAATAAATAATTAAAAAAAGCGAATTAACAGGATACTGGCACATCAATTGTTACAATTGCTTGCCTGATAATAAATAAACTTCAGTTTAATATAACAGATGAAGCTACTATCAAGTATGGAATCGAAATTAAATAATGAAAGCTTAGCGGGCGTAACGGAACAGAACTTATAAGCAATAAGCCTATTAATTTCTTTTAAATTACGATTACATCAATTATCAATATACGGTCGAACCAAAAGCATCCATGTTTTAGCTTTCTGTCATACAACTAGAATTAGTTAATAAATATCAACGGAACCTTATCGGAACGGAATCTCTTAGAATAATATTTATTATCGGACATATAACAAAAGGTGTTTTAAAACCGTGTGGTTTTAACACTAACAATAATTTTAGTTTTGTAATAAGTTTGCAAGCGTTAACAAGAATAAATCTAGTAAAAAAAAATGCACAGGCTCTCTAGATAATTTAAATGTACATAATATTTATAGTTAGTTCATTAGATGTTTACAAATACAAATGAAAATATATAGCTAGAGGTTAGTTTACTCTGTCTCAGGGGTCGACAACCAGCGGCCCGCGGACCCGTAAGCCACTGCGGTGCGGCCCGCGTAAGAGCCGTTCCACAGAACGCCGCATCTCAGGCAATAAATAAAAAAACACTTATAAAAATAAGTTTCTATTTTATTGTTTTGTGTGCCCGTAAGGCGGAAATTCAGTTCAAGCGATCACAAGCAGTAAAATGAGAGTAACAATAAATATGATTAAAAATGCTAAAATTAGATTTATCTAAAAAATTGTGTTTATTAGATGAAATGTGGCCCGCACCAATATACTCATAATATTTGTAGCCCTTACATAAGGAAAGGTTGCTGACCCATGCTCTATCTCATAGCCATAGCAGTCAAGAGTTAGTTACAGTAAACATTTTTTTTTTAATTTCTAAGTAACACACAAAATAAAGCAATCATCAACACCATGCAAGTGAACAGAAAATGATTCATAATATGAATATAATGATAGTTTTTATTAGTTACTTATTGAAAATGAGAATCGATAAATAAAAATTGAGGTTAGATACAAAATGAACAAATTGCGTACTTTTCGAAGCCAGAGTTAGATTGCTCGCGACTCCTTTACACTATCACTTCATACACTGGAGACAAAAAAAAAAGCATTTCATCGAATCTGTATTTATAACAATATATAAATCATTAATTTTATATTATTGTTTTATAAATTCAATTTTTTTTTTGAGATTTGAGTTCCTACAATGTGTTGAAAAGATGAAAAAAAGTATTAAAAAAATTCAGAAAAATTAAAAGATTTTTAATTTTTGCTTAGAAGAGTAAAAATAAAAGAAAATAAAAAAAATACAAACAACGGAAACATTTAACAATCACAGCTAAAATTATGAAGTTACATAATATTTAAGGCTGAGATATATAAACGCTACTTTGACTATTCTTAGACTTAAAACACTACAAACTGGAATATTGCATTAATATCAAAGTACATGATAAGTTATTGATTCTTTCAACTTGAACTTGTTTTTGTGAATGCTGAGGCTACACACTCAAGTTCCCATTATATATTTAGTTTGTTGTTAAAAACGGACTTATTCCTTCAAAGTCTATTTAAAATCAAACTATCGTCTATGAATCGCAGCCGAAAAGTCATGACATACCATTTTGCGCGCTTGGACCAATCTTTCGGTGTCCAGTGCAAACATTTGGGGTCTATTTTTAAATTTTTACTCTCCATAGTTTTTTCATGTTGCTCCATTGTTTCCTGCGATTAATAGATTTATATCAAAATGTGAAATAACAATCGTATTAAGTATTTCAACGGTATAAATACGTGAGATAGTCACCCGATTAACTGAGATTATGTATTGCCCCTTGTAATAGTTGATCAAGTTTAGATTCTGCAGTGTACTTATTACATCTTCTTTCTTTATGCTCGTCAGTTCGCAAATTTCACTGTAACATTATACAATTACAAATGTTATTTACAATTATCGTCTTTTCCCTTAGATTGTATTAATATTTGGTTAGAGCAAAATACTATTTTTTCATAACCTTTTCGGAATATATCAATCTGTTAGTATTTCTAAGGTTGTATGTAAATTTAGATAAAAATTTTAGACTTCTTCTCTTCACGAAATGAATTTTAATTACTATAAGTATTTTCTGTGGTCGAATTACAATAATTAATTATGGTGTTATATTTGAAAAAAATAATGTTTGTATTTGTTTGCATTGACAATATTCTGCACATATTATTTAAACATCAATTTGGGCTACGACTCAACCTTACTAATAGTTTTAAATTAACAAGTGTGATAAGTAAAGAGATTAAGTGTATTATTGCTTTTAACTTCTGATCTGAACATAGATGGACAAAATGTAATCAGATTAATAAAATGATTAACGATTACATTTTACGTTTTTTGCCATTAATATGACTGCATTTTGCTCATCTATGTTTTAAACACTACGTAATCCCAGATTGTATACATATTTATGATTTCTTAATGTTTTAAATAGATATAATCATGATTACAGAACAAGACTACATTTTGTAATCGTTCATCATTAATCAGATTATATTTTGCCCATCTCTGACTCTGAACCCTTTTTTTCTAACCCAGAGAAAATTCTGCACAGGAGCATCAAAGCTGCTGTGAGTGTAGGCGGTGTATCAGACTCCTACTGACTAAAAACCACCAGGGTGTCCTTCCAATCACTCCATCCGGGCCTGGTAATCCAGATTCTTCTAGACGCGCCGGGAGCAAGCAGCCTATTTAGGCTTCATCTTTGGGAAAGGTGAGTGTAAAGAGCTCATTCCTCCAAACCTTTCGCACGGGTGGCGCACCGGACACTGCACGCCGCGTCCCTCTTTTCCCTCAAGTCTAAGCCCGGAGACTCTGAATCCCTACCATAATGTTCAATACATGACATTAAAAAAATATTTATTATTAAATTGTAATCAATACATTATTCAGTAGTGTTCAACAAAATAATTTAATTAATTTCATACGAGAGTTACATAGAATCTTACTTGATAGTAATGATCGGTTTTTCGTTATCACCGACTGGCTTGATGTGCATAAGAATGTCCAGTATCGTCTGGGCCCAGTAGCTCCTGTACGACAGCAAGCCGAGATCTGAGAGCGGTTTCTCAGGTGATCCTGTTTTGCCTTCAAACTTTGATAACTCATAACCTTAAACATATTTAAAAATATTAACAAAAATAATATTATAACATAGATTACATAAATTATTTTGACAAATAACTTTGCAAATCAAAATAAACGTAATTTATTTTTAATACGGTAATAAAGTCTGCTTTGAATTATTTAAGTACCATAAAATAAAGTGTATCTTTTCTATTAGCATTCATTACTTAAAACATGAAAAATTACTGTTTGAAACTGTATAAAAAACAGACGTAGAATATTTTCAGTATTATTTTTAAACACGTTTTTACTGCAGTAGAAAACAAAGTGAACGAGCGGGCGCTAAAGAAAATCTAAGTTTATCTTTATGAAAGGTTTAAACCGTGTTTTATCTCATATATTTAGTAAATAGAGTTAAAGTAAATACAAGAAAGAAAATAATTTTGTGTTTAAGCATTTTTTTAATTGCCAATAAAATACAAAAGACTTACTAAATTCTATAAGAAGTTTTCCATATCCTTTTCTTTGGTATGGAGGTAATGTCAATATACATGCTACATTGTAGTCTTCCGTACTCTCTTTTTCTTTCGAAAAATACCCAACTATATGAAATCCTGAAATATATATTAAGTAAAATAGTAATACGTAAGGTTAATCAGGCCAGTGTGACATAAATTCTTATTTAAAACACTTTTCTTGGTTGTTTCGTTAATCAATTACGCAAGTCTGTATCAGTGATATATTGAAATATAATTTAAGTAAAACTTAGGCAGGGAGTAAACTCACACGCTTGCTTTTTTTTTTGGATTCCGGGGAAAATCCTGCATAGGACCATCAGAAACGCTGTGAGGGCAGCGACCCCGGTGTGTCAGACTTCTACTGACTGAAAACCCCCGGGGTGTCCCTCTGATTGCTCCACCCGGGCCTGGGAAGCCAAGTTCATCCAGACGCCCCCCCTGGGCGTTGTTCCCTAACAAGAAGGCTTGTTGAGGCGACCTCTCTGTGAGGAGAAGGAGTAAAGCCCAACCCTCCAAAACCTCTCTCCCAGGCGGTGCGCCGGACACCGTGCAGCGTCTCCCTCATCCGGGCAACAAACTTCTTCACGTCTACTGCCCGGCCCCTCACGCTTGCCTCACCTAAGGCAAGTGTAACAAAACACTGAATATTCTTTAAATTTACGCTTTTGATGTATAAATCTTATTACGCGTAAACATTTACTATTATGTTGAACCTTACATTGTATTTTATTAAAAACAAGATTAAATTATCATGAAATTCTTAAAAATTACAGTATCAGCTAACCAGCGGATTAGCATCGTAAAATTTCGGCTAAAGATTAAATAATAAAAGATTGTTCCAAGTCGTAGCTACAGTTAATAATATAAAAGTTCCTTGGTTGAAAAGACATACATAAAAAATAGAAACCGTGTATGAAGCGAATTGAATTTGTTACACTTGCCTGTCAGACTCATTAGTTTACCTTGTGAAGTAAAATTACAAGTTAATTATTAGATACCATAGAAAAAAAATTACCTCTAGAATCAAATTCCGTCATAACGTAAAATAAAAACGGGTCAGTATCATAATATAAAGTCTTGTGGTCTAAAAACAACTTAGCAAGCAAACATAGGTTCTGAGCGTAGGATTTGTTCTTGCGTCCATCTATTTCGAAGAAGGATATGCTTCCCTTACGGTATATCTCATTTCCTGGAGGATGTTTTAATTTGCATTTAATCTGGAATTATAATTTCTTATTATAACGCTACGCAATATAAACACCTAATCTTTCTCGATTTTTATTACAAGTAGCCTTTAAATCTTGAACTAAGTTCATGTAATTGAATCAAGGTAAATTAACAATCATAGAAAGATTCCATTGACATTGTTGTTAATATTTTAATAACAGTTTTTACGGCTCTGGATAAAAGTCCTTTTGAGCACGTCATTATTTTTTTAAATATTCAGTAGTCTCTGATTGAGGTCAAAACCAACGACACAAGCAACGCGCACTCTTTACGCCATCAGAAAAAACATAAACTCCTTGCAGCATTTTGCCATCCCGGCACCTTGTTACTTTGTCTAGACGCAAAACCAACACGTCCAGAAGGCCACAACAAGGACAAATCACAACTCTCCGATGAACAATCACTCGCGTTAAAAACTTGAACGATAATCCGATGCCATCGCCAGTTACTGATGTTATACCATATAAAAATATTACTTACCAGGTGTCTTTCCAAGCATTTTTTACTCTTCCTATATTTCAAGCAGAATTCACAGATGTAAATACAAGGTAGATTGACCATTTCCTGAAAAACATATAACATGATATAACATTAAATTAAACTTCGAATACTACATTGTTTGTTATTACAAAAAAAAAAGTGAATCTTAATTTAGTTTAGCATGAATTTAAGCAGTGAAATATGTAATTAATGGCGTTGATAAGGTGACAGTCATAGCACGAAGGGATGTGACGCGAACTAGGGATGCTCAACTCAATGAATAGTCATGGCGGATTGGTATCGATGTTTGTGAACAATGACCGTGACGACATGACAAATCATACCTGTGGGTAGGGAGCGAAGTACCATGGCCGTATCCTATTCCTGCCCAGTTCTATCATCTCTATGTTCTTCATGCGCGTGACCAAATCGTCGTGGCCGTGGGCGAGCATACTGCCAGACTGGCGAGGTCTGGCTGTGGGCGTGGCCGCTCCGCTCGCTACCGAGTCTACTTCGCCGCTATCCGCTGAGGTTGCTATCAACTCAGACTGGAACCAATAATATATTTATTATATAATTAAAAAAATTGCGCATGAATAGAAAGTGAAGTGAGAGTGTAGAAGGTGAAACTTCTTAAAAATGGAAACATTTGCTTGGTAGCTATGTTGTTCATATGTAGCGTCTGAGGTACATATACAATGCATGCATCTGCGACACTGTATTGCAGAGGTGGCCAAGTTCCTTAGTAGTCCTAGATATTTTTCAAAATTTGAAAATTTTCGCGATCTGCAATTATGCAAAAGATATTAAGATATACAAAATTATTTTTAATATTTTTTAAAATTTAAAATATAATAGCATAAAAATAAAAGGGGTACATTTGTGGAGTACCACAAAAAATCTTTCAAAGAGCTTCATGTGGCTTGCGAGCCGCAGTTTGGCCTCCCCTGCTATATTGTTCTGTCGATATGTGTACGATGCTTTCTGGTTGTTTTACGTCTTCGTCATTATTTTCTCTTATTTAACGAAACATGTATAAACTTGAAGCTTTCCTAAAATTGTACTTTCAAAGTACATTTATCGATTGTAGAATTGCCGCAAAAGAAGTTTCAATTCAATATACATTTTTTTTTATTTCTGATTAAACATGTAAATTTCCTCTACGCCAATCGTGAAATAAAAACAAAAAATTACGGAAGTTTCGTTTATTTCCAGAGTTTGTTTGGAATCGTCTTATTTAATATGAAAATTCTGTTGGTTTAAAGGAGATTTAAATTCTGACCTCATTTTCGATGGAATTAGCTTTTCTTTTTCGGTTCATTTTTTTCTGCAATGCGGCTGCTAGCACAGCGCCCCCGTTAACTAACGAAGACGAATCATGAACTAGCGTTGGACTGGCCGGGCGCGAGACCAACTGACGCGGTTCTCCTGGCAAACCTTAACAAGAAAAAAATGCATTTATAAAAAAAAGCAATTTAAATCGATACATCTGAGCTCGAAACGTGCGAAGACCTTACCATGACTTTTTAGCAAAAAATAGAAACAAAAATAGTAAAAAAAACGTTGTAGTATTTTTTTTGCATACTACGTACACGAATAGTTTGTAAAAATTACATATTCATATCTGGCAACACTTAGCAGATTATATTCTTTAATTTCATTATTTTAATATATCAAAGTACCTAGATTAATTGTGATTATGTTTGACCAAAAAGTGTGTTGAAAGATTTTTTTAAATTAAGTTTATTTGGATAAAATAAAAACAAAACAAACATTAAACTTGAAGTATTGAAAATTAGAGCAGCAGTAATATTTACCTACAACTAGTTCTAAATATTTAAAGCTGGTAATATAATAGAAATAAAATGGACAGCCATAAGCATGCATAACAAACACGAAGCAATACATTTTAAAATTCGCACCCTTCAAGGATAATTATATAAATTGTATATTTCAATTTTTCAGGAGCGTCAAAAGGTTTACGGTATAAATTAAAAGAAATCTATGCAGAGTGTATAGCAAAAAAAAAAGAGAAAATTTTCGTAATACATGAATGTAGCTTAAAAAACCATAGGGTTATTAATTTACACACATCCAGTATTCAAATATAAGAAATGACGCAAGTCGATCTGCGTACTTTTTCCAAGGGTGCGAATTGTATAATAACAGTGCAGCTATACTTACTAAAAACTTACCTTAAAAGTCAGGAAGGTATAGATTTATTACAAATATTGGTGAAATCGGTTAAAATTATGCATTAAAATATATCTATAATATTTTATTTCTATTAATTATACTTAAGTCAAAAATTGTTCCATGATACTTGAAACATTTACAATGTCCAGAAAGCGACACATTGTCAACATTACAATAAGCTTGCACCATATGAAGTACATGTAACAATCATTACAGCACAGAATTATAGTAAAGTAACATACCAACAGTATTTTTTTGTGCAGAACCATTGAGTGCATTGCTATAATGGGCTTTCTCATGTAATTTTGTTTGGGCAGGTGTATTTGTGTTAGTTCTACTTATATTACTAGACTTCTGGATTTCATTGCAGACGCTATCATCTGCAGACAAAACATTTAAATGCCAATTATATTTAAAAAAAAATACTCCGTAAATAATATCAGCTTCAATTAGTTTTATAAAAAAGTTTGATAATCTCTTCTTTTCTATTTCACTAGGCGCCTGCAGCGATAATCAAAATCAGAATCATCAATATGCTAAAATATTTTCGAATATCATTCAATGTAAGAAATGAACAGTCTTTATTTACGATTTTGAAACATTTTGTATTCATATAAATAGTAACATTTTTATGCTTTTCAAGGTTACTAACATTAGGTATAAATCAAATTAAGATTATTTAAAAACATCACACATTCCACTATGGAACAGTAAAAATATTAAAAATCGACAGTTCAAAGGGAAAAGAGGATAATTTATATAATAGATACATACTTGAATTAGTTGTAACCGAAGGTATGAGGATAGGTATCGAGTCTCATGCTAGCTAATCCAGGTAATAAATTCTAAAGTGGCATTCACCATATCAAGCTTGTTCCGAAAAAATATTCTAAGCGATAGAAACATTGAAAATTGTTTCATTGTGATTACCATACAGTTATGTAACTATTTAATTTTAACAGTTAGATATTCAATTGGTCACATTGTTACAAAAGTAGATTTAATTTAAACTATACAAAATTACCATAAATATTTTAGAAGTAATAAATAAGAACGTTCTCCTGTGAAAAATGTAAACTGTACTTAGGATGTACTTCCGCAACATGTTCGATATGGTTTGTTTGTTACATACAGATATTTTTTATAATATAATATAATGAAAATACACGCCGAGAAATGGAATAAAAATCCATGCCACCACAGATAAAAGTAAAAAGAATAAAAACAGAAAGATCTAAGAGAAGCTTCAAACTATAGCTTTAATTATAGAGACTTCATAGAATTGGCCAGAACTAATTAGACATTTGGAGATTTTAATAATATGCACAATTTCTAACATGCAGTGAGATTGCATGTAAAACCATGATTCACATTCAATTCATGAAAATTAAGTTTACGTTTAATACAAAGCAAGAAAAAAACCAACATATTACTAGTAGAATAACTCTAAAGTAATTAAGAAATATAAAATAAAAAAAAAAAACAAAAAAGACACATACTAAGAAAATTAGGCATCAAGCCACCTCCTGATCCAATATGAGTCTTCTTTGGCGTTGTGGTGCCTCCCGTAGTGGTAGATCCATCTCTTCTGGGAAATTGAACTTTTCTTGTGTCCAACCAAGACTCTGCGACCCATTCATCCAGCCGTTTGTTAACTGAAAATACATTTATATAAGCCACTAGCTTGCACGCTTGTTGTTTCATTTGCAAGGTGCTCATGTTTAGCATGGGAATAGAATAATATATGACCTATGTAGGGTGGACGTAGGTCATATATTAGGAGGTTTATTCTAATTATTGCTGAAATCCTTTTATAATAAAATAGGTGCTAAAGATTATACCACACATAAAAATTAATATATCAACTTGATGGTGGAAAGGTTACGAGATTTTAGGCAGTTTTTAGATTGACTAGTACTTTAATGGATAAGTCTTAGATAAATAAAAAACAAAATGACTAACACATTTGTCTCTTTTATGATTTTAATTGTTATAAAGACCATGCCCCTTTTAACATTAGCATATTAGAGAGTGAGAAAAAGATAGTATCAACATTATTTTAACAACGTAAGCAGAAAATTTTTGTTAGTGACAGTAATTGTTACTTTCTGGTTGAACAGAAATATTTTAGTGTCTGAATTTATTTTGCTTTAGATTGTGGTTCTAAACACAAAAGTGCTTACAGTCATGCTTAGGGCAAATTTTATGGCACTTTCTAACTGACTTCATTGCAAAGGTACAAAATGTTTAAAAGAAACAATAAATATTCATAATTATTATGAATAACAGATTTCAAACTATACATAAATGTGGACCTTGTTCATTGTACATATTCCTCATCCTTCATCCAAAAATCTTGTTTGTAAAACAATTATTTAGGATTTTATTGTTATTGTAGCTTATTTTAATAATGTTTTATTACCTTGATTGATAAATATCTATTTTAACTATTTATATGGAATACAGAAATTTATGTTTAAAGAGTTGTCATAAAGGACTTCATAAAATGAACAAGGTGTAAAAAGTGGCCCAAAAATTGGCATTATAATCATAGCTCATAAAGATTTTAGAAAAATGAGTTATTGTGATGCAATAATGTAAAAAATATATTATAGTGCTACCAAAATATGAATGGGAAGATCTTGATAATGTCGTAAAAATTAGTAACAGACTGTAACTTTTAAAACTATTTTTTAAAGGCATTCTGTACAGTGGCAAATTTACAATTTTAAAAATACTTGGACCACTCTAGTTCTGATGGTATAAATTATGATCAATAATGTCTGTAATGTTAAGAATAAAATATTTTGTAAAATATAAGATAAGACATGTAAGACTACTACAAACGTGACTTCAAAATAACCCCACATTAAAAGAACCAATAAAACATGATAAGTAGGCAATATTTAATAAATATTTTATGAGAAAATATTGTGAAATGTTTGTCATCAGTCATGTGATTTTTATATTAAACATGTGTTATCTATATGAACTGTAGTTTATTATTTATAGTAAAATAATGTGTTTAATATTTTATCAAATAGTTATTATAACAAATAATTTATATATAAAGAATAAGAGACTTTATAGTATTCATATTAATGTACTGATAGCAGGCATAAAAAGTAGCAATCATCATTCATTAATTACTGTTTATTACGAGTTTCATTGTTTGTAAACTAATCAAATGGTTCTCACAGGTCGAGACAATGAAATAAATTCTTGTTTAGAATTTGAAATTGATATTCTATCAAAAATAATCTAGAAACACATGTACTGCTTATCAGTTTTGGTGGGTCAATTCTAAGCCTGTGACTTCCGAGCAGTGTGTGTCTGAAATCGAAATAGCCTAATTGTTGCCAACTTAGAATAGGAAATATTACAGCAAGATCTTCTTGGTTAAACATAGTGGATGCCATTATAGTAAAAGTAATATGATTATGCAAGATTCAAGATTATATTTATATTGTTCAAATATATTAAGATGTATTAATTTACACCAGGATGCCTATTTGTACTGAGGAACAATAAATCTAATAATATCTAGAAGTTTTTACACTAGGACCAAATTTTGTGAGTACAGTCTTAATATTGTTATATTTATTCCTCACATTTGGCTGTAGCACATGAAATATTTTGGGTCAACATTTTGAGGTTACTGAACCAAACTAATCTGCATTTCATATTGGCAATAACCTTATTTTAATCTAACAGAACACTACAGTTACAAATTAAATTATGGAAGGCAGTTAAAAAATAATTATTTAGTCTTTACTTAAAGATTACCATGTTCTATGTCTTACACTGACACAAATTAATTTCCAAACCCAGTTTCAGAAGTTCTCTTTAAATTTTAAAACACATTTAAATACCAATGAATTCTAAGTAAGTATGCAATTGAAGATTAATGAGTGTTTAAAAGAATTTTAAAATTTAAAAATTGTTTCAGAAACTGGAAATTAATCGATTTTCAGTATCAATAGAAACAAATTTGCCAGAAGTAGATAGTATTTTTGTTTCTTTCTTTGAAATGAAATCCGTTAATTTGTCAATTTAATATTTTTAATGCCAGTTTTTGTTGATTTTTTTTACTAAATTCTGCTAAAAACTATTGCATTTATATGTCTTGCTCCTAATAATTCTAGTCACATTAATCTTAACCTGCTAGTCCCAAACCACACAACCAACGACCAAGTCACAATCTGAATGTCAGCATCAAATCATGTGTGTGTTAACACATTGAACGCCGGCCCTTTTTCTCAATACTTCCCGTTCAGGCCGTTTTAATCTCTTTATTCTACAAAAAAATCTATTTCGAAATATGTTTTTCTTATCATTCCTAGTGTTATAAATCTGCATTTTATCACATTTTTTAGCTGGGGGTCACCGGTGCACACCCCCCGGCCCAAACGGAAAGTTCACTGGGGGTCACCGGTGACCCCCACGGCATTCAACGTGTTAATATTTGCAACATCTCTAGTTTGTGTCAAAGCTGTGGTAAATAACTACAAGTAAATTGGTAGCAATATCTTAAAAATAAATAGGTAGAAATTCACAAGGATTTATTGTTGTGATGGATTAGAGAACACAAAATAAAATCATGTTACTCTCGTCACCACACTCGCGTTTAGATGACAGACCATAAACAACCAAGCCTGGGTAGTCACTGCTCTGATGCTATAAGCTTAGTGTTATGGCCCTAATTTTTGTAAACATATACAATACTTAATACAGTTTCGGTAATTGTTTTTAAATCTTAATGAACTAAAATTTACTTGCTATTTAAGCTACAATTGGACCTAAAATAAGAAAATGTAATCAATAACAATGACTCAAAAAAGTATTGCAATAGTAAGGACACTTACAGTCAACATAATGTACATAGTATCCGCGTTGTCCACGTATCTCTTTAATGCTAATAATTTCTGCTAAAGGCCAATCATCACCTCCTTGCATGCGCACTGGCAACCGGCATCCTTCCACGAGAGATGTCTACAAGAGAGTGGTTAGATCATTTTATCATTGAATTATGCATGTAATTGATTACTATAGTAAACAAGATACCGTTGAATCACAGAAAGTTGTAAGATCATCGTCATTATCATTCATTTTTATAAGTAAAGGAAATTGTGTTTCACTAAAATATTAATAAATTTGATTATGCATTTCTAAACGATATATACAGCTTTTCTTCTTCTCACAATATCTCTATACTTTTTTCTGTGATTATGCTTGTCAAATTATCAGAACTGAATACTTTTTAAGTTTTACAGTTCCGGGTACAAGTCTTTTAAGTGTCCAAAAAACTCTGAACAATTGTGTAGCTAGTCTATATCAAATTTTTCCCAAAAAGCATGTAATAATCCCTTAGAAATGTTTTACAGATACTATTAATTTTTTTTCTACCCAAATCGTTAATTATGCCCAATATTCATGCGATCAAATGGCTACTACATTAGTATTTTGTTATTTAATAAATATGTGAGTTATCATAAGTTTATGGAATTCAGAGTTAGGCAAAATGTAATCTGTTTAATAATTAACGATTACAAAATATATTAGTAATTTTAGTTTTGTTGCACTGTAATCATGATTAAATTCCTTCAAAACATTAAATCATAAATATGTATGCAATTGAGGATTCTGTAGTGCTTAAAACATAGATGAGCAAAATGCAATCATATTAATGACGAAAAATGCAAAATATAATCGTAATCATTTTTCATTAATCTGATTACATTTATATTTGCCCATCTATAATGGATAAATTGTTATTGAATACATAAATTGTTTGTGTGTGACTGCAGCTAATGTTTCTTATACCCACGAGTACTGTTTCTGATCAAATCATTATAGTGCGTCCGTAGCCAATATTTGGTGTTTCACAAAAAATCTGTTTGTCTTTGTTGTGTATTTGCAATTATTTTTCTCTTTCTCACACGCCATAGAAAAATGTTTTACTTTTATACGTAAAATATTGCTGTAAAAAGAGAAGTAATTGTAAATATACGAGAAAGAGAAATGTTTTTTGCGAAATAAGAAATATTTGCTGCTCACGCAACATTATTCAATAAATCAACATTATTATAGTTTGGAATACATTGAATAGTGAAATATTGAAATTGTCTTATTTTTGGCTCTTGTCTTTAATTTAACGATTAAAAAATTGAAGTCACGAAAATTCTGCTCGAAAACATCTTCCTTCATCCGTAAAGCTCCTTAATTTCGCGGAATAATTACTATACATTTCACATTGCTGAAGTACATGACAAACGAACGTTAATACGTTTCATTTCATACAGAATATACATTTAAAAATCTTTTTTTAAGCTGTGGTCCAACTTTATTACCTTATACATCGATTTTTTTTTTCAGACCAAATATGTATCATGTTATTTTTTAATTTTGGGTTTAATTATTTACTACAGGCTATGGAATTTATTGTTAGTATAGAAATGTTCATTTAAAATACAGATCGTTATTTTTTACGATGCAACAATTGCAACAAACAAGCTTAATCGATGTTTTCGATATACATACATATATCAAATATTACAGAATGTTCTATGTACTCTGTCGTCAAATTATTGTTTTTGCAAAGCTCTCGCACTCACAACACGCGGTTCGCTCTCGAGAAACGTTCTATAGCGCATTCCCAAAAGCTAGGCCATCTATATGTTGTATATGTACATATTATTTAGATATTTCGAGGAAAACATTCCGGTGTTTGGTATACATCGATCAGGAAAACGTAGCATATATAGCGTGTCTTCTTGTTTCTACAGCTTTGTCTTGATAGAGCCCATAATAAAACTATGTCTGCGTATTGCAAATGAAGCAATCGTCTTAATCAACACTCAACAAAACTAATGAAAACAGCAATATGACGAAACGTGTAGAGGTGTTGAATCGCATTAACAAAAATTATTCAATGTCTTATTATTGCTCTTAGGAAGCATGGTTAAGTACATAGATATAAGAACATGCCGGCATGGTAAGAAAAAAGATAAAGCTGTGCCTGATATAATAAATGTGTTTGAGAAAGAATGGCATGTAATTTTATTTCTGTACCATTCATTGCAATTTTACATGTTTAGAGGGCTATTGTACCTTTTTAGAAAGCTGAGAAGATAATGTTTTTTTTTATCATTTGTACCACAAGTTTCGTGCATTTTTAATGTAATTATTATTTATAAATAGTATTAAACTTAATTTAAAACGAATATTATATTTTTGGCTTAAAAAATCTAGCGTAATTTTATTTACGTAGCATAAAATTTATAAATATTATTATTTGTTACTCTTATCTCAAATGATACAACTGTAAAAGTAAAATCTTAAAAGAAAATAAAGTAATGTATTTTTTTCAATCGTGAGCTAATAATAAAATTTTGGCAGCTTTTATTAATCACAAAATATTGAAGAACTCGAAAATGATTAGTTTTCGTTTAGGATATAATAGTAATTAATCTAATGCAAATTAATTCTAATTCAACCCCTTGCAGGATTGCGTCGAATAACCGTTTACGCTGAATATTATTTTGTTAATAATATCCTAGCTATCAAAGTTTTCACATTTGTGACTGGTGATATATCGAAAAACTGTCAACTCGTTGTTTTTAATTTATCCTTCAAGTATTTTGTTTCAAATGTTATCTATGTAAGATAAAAAACACATATGTAATTGTTTATGGTATCTTTATATTTTTTGCGCACAGTCCATGTTTTAATTTTTTAATGAGATAAAAACTTATCAATTATTTAAAATAACACGAATTGATGTCATTTCTATCCCATGTTTACATAGAACCATCAAATTTTATGTTCAAATTGATAATGCAAGGTTATAATGTTATGCTTTCGATACCCTCTGACTTGCTCATACGCTATGGTGATGTAACGTTATGGAATATTATAGATATATGTATGTAGAAGTACCTATGAATATTTAAAATAAAATATTAAAATAAATCTATAAGTTATGTTTTTTTATATCAAAAGGCGACAAGCAAAAAGTTCACCTGTTGGTTAGTGGTCGGCTACTTTATTATTGTCGTTCGGAAATTAGTGCATCACCAGAAGGTTGCTACCATGTTAAAGTATGTTGAAGTAAACGCAACGGTACTGGATATAGACGAGCTGTCTGAGGCAAGTCGCTATGATGGAATCGGCACTCATTTACTTTGAACATGGGTACAGCGTGTACCAATTTTTGGTTAATACTTACTTATTAGTACATTTTTCGTTAGTACATAGAGAAATCTTTATTTAAATCTTTTAAAAAATATTTTTCACATTGATCATTTATAAATAAATTAAAATAACAATAAAACGGTGTCATTATTGATATAAACTATATAATAAAAATAAGAAATGGCGTGATGATGGTAATTTCTATCACAAGGAATAAGAAATAAATGACTAGACCAATTTTAAAAGCAATTCTGTAATTCACCATAATACACAAAATAAAAGGAAGTAAGGAAATACCGAAGTGAACTTTAATGATTGTTTTGAAAATATACGGGAAATTTTATAGTTTAAATCTATGGCTATCGCTAGCTAGCGTCTAGTTAGGTTATCGAATAACGGACGGAAAGCTTGGTAAAAGCTAGCGAAATAATGAGTAATCTATGAGTAATATAAGAGAGGGAATAGATTAACGTTCTTTGAATTGCAGTAATCCCGGATGTACCTAAGGAATGCTATATTTTATCAATATTATATTTTATCAAAATAAATATTTTTAAGGATTTAAATATTATAATATTGTTGATATACTATTACACTTAATTTATTTATTTTCACTACAATAGTTGCACTATAAAAAACGGTCTTATAAAATTATAACCTAGTGCACTATATTCTATACATAAACATATAAATAAGATAGAAAATAAAAAATATTTGTATTAATTGTTTTTATTTAATTTATATATTTATAGTCACGTTAACGTTACGTCCCTTTCGGGTTAAGCAGAAATACAGCAGTGGCTGTATCTACTTTGCGCTTATTTGTCGTGCTCATAGATGGGCAAAATGGCATGCTGAGGGCCTTTTATATTCGCCCACCAAGCCCAGTTTAGTTGGGAAGGCCTGTCCTGGCCAAGCAATAATGTTACTTCGAAAAAAAGGGGCAAAATATAATTAATGAAAAACGATTACGATCACATTTTATCGTTTTTCATTATTACTAGTAATATGACTGCATTTTGCTAATATATGTTTTAACCACTACGGAATCCTCGATTGCATAAACATTGATGACTCCTTAATGTTTTGATGGGATTTAAACACGATAACAGAGCAACAAAATTAATATTACGACTACATTTTTTAATCATCCATCATTAATCTCATCTTTGCTCGTGCCCAACGTGAGCAATAGTGCAGCTGAATATCGAATTTTCAAATTCTCCGTTGCCGAAAGCCTGATTTCGGTCTATAATTTACCCAAATTGATGGACAAAGCTAAACAAATGATGACAAATGATGGAAAAAGCTACATAATTAAAATTATTGTACACAGGAGCTGGTGTGAGCACCAGGTAATAACAGGTGTAAGCGTATAGCCGTACTTTGTAAAAGGCTCTTTGTAAAAGTTGTAAGCATGATTTAGGAAATGTAAGAGATTTTTCTAAATTTTTAGCGTTCTGTTTAACTAATTAGCTACAAAATATTTTTTAAATAGTCTTAATAAACTTCTAAGATACAGTAAAAATAAGTAGAGTTCATAATTAAGCTGGAAAATTTTTATAACTATTTCAAACCATTACCCTTGACTTCGTCAAATAGGATTGGGTCAAGGAAGAGGCAGTCTTAAGGAGAAATTTTGAGAACCCAGAAGCAAAGAATCTCGTACATTTTATTTTACTTTATTATTAGGTACGAAAATTAAAAAATATTGATATACGATTCGACCTGCGACACCACGCGATAACGCAGCTAAAGAGCAAATTGATTTAAAATAATAACATTTAAATTTTTTTCCTTGTGTAAGGGATTCCTATCGTAAAGTTTTGGAGATATGCTATTATACAAATTATAAAGTTTAATCCCGTGAAATTTGTGTAAATTAACAATTTACAACAAAGTAACAGATTAGAGCTTTTATTGTGATTTTATAATATCTGTATGATAAAAGGAAAATATTCGTATTTGTTAAGATTTATTTCTCGATAATCGCAATTAACAATACCTTGTTCCGTGAAATCCCGGAAATGTCGTGCTTTTTGTAGTGACAAATATCATAACATTTTTTAAAGTGGATTCGATAAACAATTGTACATTAATAGCTATAAATATTTATTTTTTGTCTTTTACTTTAAAACTAATCTAATGAGCTAAATGGAGAGTGTAATCGGAATTGTTGGATTTAGAAATTTACTTATCTCTACTTATTTGTTACTTACTCTATAAGTATTCTCAACGGTTCTATTTTCGAAACCATAACTATTTTAGTAATTTTCAAGAAAACCTGTAGTGAACTAAAACATATATTTGGGACTCGGAAATTCAAATATGATTTGAAATAGATTACATTAAAAGTATAATTGGAGGGTAGAATGTTAAAAATCAATTAGGCATATAGATTACTGACGCAATGTACAAAATGCTTTATAAAATCAATAATAATCGACAATAGGCTTTTACGTAAATGGACCTAAATGTATACTTTAATTTTTGATTTAATTTAAAACTGGCGACAGCTGACTTTTATGTTTTATAGTTGTGTTTAAAATTATACGGATCCACAAGGATTGATCGATTCTTTTGATTTATTCATAAACTTAGACAATCACCATTGAATGTATTTGTGGTATGTCTTTTAAGCGGTGAGCGAATCATTGATGATTGGTTGGCATATTCTAGGTAAACTTTGTGTCAATAAGTGATCTATAGAATAATTTATATGTTTGATATTATATACTTAGAAAAACTCACTCTTTTGTTATTACATTCTGTAAGTTTACAAACTCACTTTTTAACTATAGTTTGAAGAGTGTGATGTGCAAACCAATCTCCATTTATTCGGTCACAGCTTATGATATCTGTCGCGCTATATAGATACACGTTGGTATTATCATACAATCAGCTTTATAGTTGGAAAGTTCTAGAACCTTAACCTAATTTGATAGTAAAATCCAATTGTACTTAAGCTTTTTCGAAAAAAGGACAAACAAGACGCTATTTTGAAGGCAGCAGCAACACCAATACTGCACGTTATGATATCGACTGAAAGGTATAAGCTCAATGAGCTGGACTTCAGTCATCAGAAGCATTGTAAAAATAGCAAAATATTCATGCAGATGTATTAAGAAAAAATAACTAAAAAGAAATATTTGAATATTTGAGAAGAAGTATTGCACAATTGTAAATATTTTCCATGACCTTGACTCTCCCAAGATCAACGCTCGATATGGATATTGTTGAGAGAGACCTTGTTAAGCTGCCAAAAATACTGAATCAAGAAACTTTTAATGAAGAGTTTTACGGAAATGAAATAATATTAAAACCATAGATAATAACGAAACGCGATGTTCAGCATTTGATATCTGAATTAACATTCCTCATGAAATGGGTCAGGATCTTTATGAACGTATGTCTAAATTACCCATGAAAATCATGACATTGGAGGCACATAGGTTATGTTGAATATGATTGTATATAGCTGTGTGAATAAAGCGAGAGTTAGGAAGAACATTGTGAGGAAAGAATATCTAAATGGAAAATCGTCATAAGGACGTCTTGTAATTTGACTTCAAGAAGTCTACATCAAAGTTACAAATATTGTAACTTGAAATTACTGCCTATTTACAATTCATTATAGAAATATATGAAAGAAATTTCCTCCAATGATGCTACATTTATCTCAAATTTTTATGGTTTTAAAATAATATTCGACGCACTGTAAATAAATGATAAGTTGGTCCATTTCTTATGCTATGATGGACGAATAGTTAGCAATATCAAATTTCGATAAAGTAAGCTTTGTAATTGTTTGAAATACATTGTTATTCGTTAATACTGTGATGGACCTATAAACTTCCAATTTGTTTCATGAACTCGTCCCCTCGTTCTTTCAGATATATTAGTCATCAACATGAAATAGTTCCTTAGGATTGCTTAAATTGGTTTCTCAGAATCTTTTTTTTTAATGAAATCCATTTTAATGGAAAGACTGCAGTAAACAGCAACAGGACTGTACAATAAAGTTAACAATTGGTCTACTACGTATGGTCTTAGCCCGCGTTCTTGAGCTTACACTCAAAATAAATAATTTAATTATGTTTCTTTTTGAAGCTTATATTTTTGGTTTTTTTATCAAACAACGCGTATTTCTGTTACCCCATAACGCGATCTCAACTCAATAGACATATAATTTATCATCAAAAACTTAATACACATGTTAAAGCTCAAAAGCTGAAGAATTTTATTTAAATTATTCTTCGGGAGCAAGGACCGATTCTTTCGATATCAGAACAGAACTCATGTCACAGAATTTATGAATTACTTTCACTTTATTAGTCATCTCTACTTACGATTTTCTTTCTACTATAATCCTCAGGATTGGAATTATCATATGACGCTGAATATGAGCCTTTTTTTAAATGATTGGTCAAATCAAGGTGCGATTGATAATCCATGGTGTTTAGGGTACCGCCGCGTAATAATCATAGAAGCTATGCGCGTTATGGTATCTTGCGTCAGACTGATAATTAAATAAAATAATATCATAATATATTCTCTATTATATGTACATTAATAATCCAAAATAAATGAAATAATAACATTTGTTAAAAACTAAAACGTCACTTTAATGAGATAAGCTTCCTGGATTTGTACTAATTCTGTAAATTTTATTTACAAAATCAATAGAAATTTTGATAGGTAGTTTTTGATAGGTACGATATATGATATTTTATTTTTACATATAAAACTGTAAATATCGGGTATCAAAAGCTCTGAATAGTTAGTGTAAATTCTTTTTTAAGCCATTGAAAAATATTAATTTTTTTCACAAATACATATTGTAAACTACCATGAAATTCATCGGTTGAATTGTTTGTGGAGTTGTGTGTAGTGTTAAACTGGGAATCTTATTAAAACCTGTCTAGCACACCTATACTAATTACTAAAGTAGTACATTATATTTTATTAATGCTAATAAATACTTCATTTTCTATATTATGCTTTGATTTTTTAATATTTAATTTGAAGGCATAAACAGATTGGAATAACCATTTAAAAAATCTCTGTTAAATATTGATATTATATATGGAATTAATTATTATTATATATAGATTGATTATACATTAACATTTTTTTTCCACAAAATGTTTGTTATCTGCGAAAAAATATCAGAATAAGAAAAGATTTACATTTTTATTAAACATATACAACTTTGACCATAAGGACATACATGTATATTATAAAAACACGCAGTTACTGTTGTAAACATTCGTTATACAGAATGATTTGCGTTTTATCTACATACTGATATATACGGAACCATTCGGCTTTATTAATATTTACACTATACCCGAAGTATAAATACGAGCAACGAATTCAATTTTCAGTTGTTAAGACAATCTGAACAATTAGCACGATGGTTCGCCTAACTTCAGAGCAGAAGCAATTTTATAAAGACAATGGATACATCTTGCTTAAAAACTTGATACCAGAAGATCTATTGAATGAAATGTCCGAGGAATATGACGCGATTTTTAAAAGGAAGGATTTAGGAGAGATGGAGAACTCTTGGGTAGGAAAAGACGAAAACAACAGAAAACACTCTGGACCTAAAACTGTAAGTTAGGTTTTGAGAATCGTACAATCGTATCTTTTGGTTGCTATGAGATTTATAGACGTAACTTTAAGTTTGCTTAGACCTTACTTAAACATTACAATTTATATTACTCAATGAATGTCAAAGGATTTGGTAACTCACCGAATTTGTCAACATGGATTTGACTCTGCGAATGCTGAAGCTATACTTAAGTTCCTATTATATATTCAGTTTTTTCAAAACGAATTTATTTTTTGAGAACTTTGCTAAGCAAAGTCGAAATAACGTCTATAAATTTCAGCTTAGAATCTTGTTCATACAAGACTCGCATTTCATTTTAATGAAGCAGTGGTTATTTGTACCTCTAAGTTTTTGCCTAAATTTACCTTCAATTCTACAGTAAACTAAATAGATAGAAAAGAAAACCACGTTATTAATTTAAAAAAAAATAGTTTCAACAACAATCAGTTGAACTCTTTGTGATGTCATATACATATGTTGTAAAAATATATGAGGGACATATTATAGGGGTATAAAATCAGATTGAAAAGAATTCTATTTGCGTCTCTGTTGACTGACCCATGATAATAATATTTATAATGAAGTACGCTAGTAATACGTAAATTGTTTTGTTTAGTTATATATGTAGATAAGAGACCCAAATAAGTAGCAACGAGAGCTCACCAAAGTAATTACTTTGTATATGAAAACATTATTCTACTTAGAACAATGCTTCCGTTCCATTCACATATTACAAACATATTGTAGGTTCTATATATCTATCTTTAAACTAGTTGATATATTTAATTTTTACATTTTAACATTTATGACCAATTTTCATTGCGTTTGTTATTACTTTCACAAGCCGTGTTATAAAATACTTGGTAATTACAAGAATTTTAATTAAATTTTAAACATATATATTCTCTGATAAAGTTTGATTTTTACCAATGAAAACCAGACAAGTCGAGACCGTTGTAGTTTTATTTAATTCAGTAGATTTAGCCATCGTTTAATACGGTGACAATGATATTTTACGACCGTATATCACCACCATTTACACATTGTATTGTAAAATATAAATACTATGAATAAATTTTATTAATTTTCTTCACATAAAAAACTGTTTTTAACATCTTAGATCGCAACTGAATATTTGGCTTCGACTATAATAATTTATTACAACATTTTGTTATTTATGTAACATTTTGTTTTAAAAATCAAATTTCTTAGTTATTACATAGTTACGAGGGTGAATCTGAAAGTATTTAGAAAACCAAAAACTATGCAAACTAGCAAGTTATTTGTTTTATTTATAACTTTTCAAAATAACGTCCATTCACATTAATACATCGCTGCATTCGCTGGAATCACAGAGAAAAGCACTTTGTCCATTCGGCCTTAGGAGTCTCTTCGACGGCCTTTTGAAACACAGCCTTCCTCGGCGTCTATAAAACGTTGTCCTGGAAATTTTTATTTTATTTTCGGGAATAAATAAAAATCGCAGGGTGCGAGATCGGGCCTATACGGCGGGTAACCCAGTAATTTTCCGTCTGAGGTCGCCAAATAGTCATACATTTGCTTGGTGGTGTGCGACGAGGCATTGTTGTGATGAAGGGGCATCCTGCTGCGAGGTCGTTTCTCTCGAACTTTTTCCAAGACAAGTTGCAAACAATTGTTAGTGTACCACTCTGCATTAACCGTTTTATGATCCTCTAAGACAATTGTCGCATAATGACCTGTCCTTCCGAAGAACGAAGCCACCATCTTATTTCCAACACTTCGACCTCTCTTCAATTTAGTTGGCAACTCCTCGGAAGGAAGTCACCCACTGAGCAGATTGTCTTTTGGTTTCCGGATCATAACAGTAAATCCAGCAAATCCAGTAAATTTTGTACTAATGCTATAATTCTAAAAAACCTATAAAATAAAACTCATACGTGTATGTCATCCTTTCGACACAATTCTCCAATTTAAAGCTAATTATTTTGTCGATATTAGATCGCAGTAGGTTCTAGAATTAATAAATATGTAGAGTAACAACAACAGAGAAGATAAATCTGGGAATAGGACTGTTTTTGTAAGATGCAATCACCACTAAAGGTGTTTTTTTCACAAAAACTAGCATAAATTCTTTTCAATACCACAATACATTATGTAAATTGTGTAGAAGTATAAAGTATGTGTATGAAATATATAATACTTAATATTTTTTGCAGGTAAAAGGAGTGCACAATTTGCAACACCATCACTCAGTTTTCGGCAGATACTTGTACAATGACAATCTACTCGATGCACTTGAAGATGTTATGGAGACCAAGAACATTGCTCTGCACCACACGAAAGCACATTTCAAGCCTCCAGAGAAGGGTGCTTCTTACCCGATGCACCAGGTAATAATACTAAATAAAATGTGTGCTATGGCTGTGGTGGCATAATAGATAAAAGACCGGTATCCTAGGTTCGAATCCTGGCACATACATCTGAGTTTTTCCAGACTAAGTACTGATTTAGGCATCACATGCTCACCGGTGAAACAAAACATTGAAAGGAAACCCACGTAGATTCTAATATAAATGACATATGTATGTGCCCAGAAAACATCGAAAAACTGCGTTTCTGGTCACGTTGGGCACGACATATAGGCGCAAAGATAATACAACCATTAAACGTATATCTGCTCACATAGAAAGGGATACAGCGTGATGATATATATTATTATTTTTTGAATATAATCCCCAAATTTAAATATTTTTATGCTAAGAGCGCGGTACGTTTTGTGATGGATGCTAGCACACTGATGCTACACGCCATCGACAGAAGCATTTTTTTTTTAAATTAGGTTTATAACCAGCCGTACAAAAATAATAAAGCATTATGATATAAAATAATTTATATAGTATAATAATTAATACTTTAATATATTTTGTTTTGACAGTTACAATTGCAAAACATAGGACATAATATGTTGTGCTTATCAAATGAATATTAATCTGCAGTTAACATAAGGTTTTGTCAGTATGGTTTAACATCGTCGCTTGTGCGAACGGATTATATTATTCTTACTTATATAACTATTCGTAGTAATAATAGTTTAATATTATATAGAAATTTAATCACAAAATTACATTTTTTACTTTAAAATTTTCTCTTGATTTTTATAGAATAACTTACGGTTCAACGCAAGTTACTGCCTTTTCCGTTGAACTCAGGTTTGATCTAGAATTTTTGTAATAAAACTTGATGTTCTATTAAATAGTCTACTTGATCAATTAATTTTGTATTATTTGTGATTAAGTACATATTTAAATTATTATTTTTTTATTACGGATTTGTCTTTGGGACTTTGTTTAAAAAACTTTTCCATATTTATTCCATTTCTGCTTAAACATAAGCTAAAAAGCTTTTATATTTGTTAACTTTCATTGTGAACATTGTTTCTTTTTTTTTCAAATATGATTAAATTGATTATGTCGACGTTTTGATTAGTATAATGTCGGATGTAATTTTAGGACTACCCTTATTTCCCCTACCAAAATGACTCGATGGTGGCAGTTTTCTTACATTTGGACGCTTCTTCACCTAAGAACGGAGGTTTATTAGTGTATCCTGGCTCACACAAATTGGGACCATTAGAAGATGTTGGTGCCAGAGAGGGCAATTTCCATTATGTTGACCAGGTATGTTTATGACGATGAATGGATGAAGAACCAGGGACTTTATAACGAACACTGCTGACCTTGTTAAGATTAAAGTAAAATTACGTCTTTTAAAATCCTTAATAATTCCTTATAATTAATTAATTATAACAATTTAGTTTTTAATACTATAAAAGTATCGTAAAATGTCAAAGCAATAAGTTCTTTATTACATTTTGCTATTGAAAACCAAATGATGTGCAGATAAACGAAACATTATAGTATTAAAGTTCTTATAGAGTTTGTTTATATCTGATATTAATGTAAAATTAGGCGTCAAAATATGCTGTAAATACTGTGGTGGCTATTGGACGAAGCGCTGGTATCCACGTGCGACAGCATCTTAAATCTTAATCCTGGCACGTACTTCTGGGTTTTTGAAGATTAAGTAAGAATTTAGGCACGACGTGTTCACCCGCGATGGAAAACACCGTGAGGAAACCCGCATGGTATCTAATAAAATTGTCGTGTTTAAGCGCCTTGAGAACGGCGATCAGCAGCACTATTGGTCACGTTGGGCATGACAGATAAGCGGAAAGTAGAAACATTCACTTTTTTTTTCTGCTCATCTCGACAGGAATCGTGTGACTATATATTATTATTATAACAAAACTGACTTTTTTAACGTAACTAATTTTGAATGTCCTGTAAAATTATAATAAATAACACATAAATGGTCACAGTAATTAGTAATAATTAATTAGTGGCAGATTCATAGTAGCAATATCTTGAATTTACCTAAACATAAATTAGTCTTTAGTATAAATACAATCTTACACTTTTTTATACTTTTACAAACTCAAGTCACATTGAAGTGCTAATTTTGTAAGAATATAGGCATCTTTTTCTGAGGGTACTTGTTAATTTTTAGAATCCATAGCTAGGCCTATCTTTTAGATTACTCATAATTTTATTTTGAGGTTTATTTACTAAAACCGTGATCAGTTATGTTTCTGGTTATATTGGTTCTAATGTTAAAAAATAAAGTGAATACAGCCGCTAATATATCTCAGCTCACTATATTAGACAATACAATGTAATTATATAGTATATATATATATATATATATATTTATTTTACAGACTAAATTCCCAACTGAAAAGGCGACTCCGGTGATCGCTGACCGAGGCGATATCGTTATTTTCTCGTATAAGCTTATTCACGGCAGCACGCCCAACACCTCCGACAGACCCAGGCGCATGTTATTGGCTCAATTTAAAGATGCAGAAGACAGGCCGATTGGCCATCAGGAACAACAGCCAGGATATGGTTGGCTCCTCCGCGGGGTGCATGTCAGCAAGAATGCATTTACAAACAGCCGATTCGATAACTACTAACGTGATTCCTATTCCTTTGCAATTTAAATACCGGACTTATTACGTAAATGTTTTCTATTAAATAATACTTTCATATTAATCAATTGTATTTATTTTGTTTTAATTTTGATATTTTAATGTAAACACATAGTAATAATATAATTATAAAAGGGTGCAACAAAATACATTGGGAAGAAATATTTTCGTAATATAAAATCGAAATACAAATCAAGCAAAAAAAACATATATAAAATTGATTTAAAAAAAACATAATCAAAATAAAATATTCAAATAATGAAAAATATTTTTAAAATTTAAACATAGAACATAGCAAAAAACCTTTAGGATTATCAACAATTGAAATATATTACACTATTCCTAGATTCGATTTGTGCGTGTACCCCCAAGGGCGGTTGCGCAATGAGTGCAATCAAAATCTGTGAAAATACGATCCCCAATTGCTGTAGAAGTGTAAGATAGTTTACGCATTACATCCGTCATCACAGACACCAAACTCCAATCAAAAGACCCACAAACTCAACAACAAAACAAAATTTAATATGTAAGCGTAACTTTCGTATATAATTGACTTTGTAATGCTCTGTGAATTTAGTATTAAAATAAATAAATATATAAATCCGTTAATTTACAATTCAGATGTGAAAATTGTCACACAAAAATAATCATAAAACTATAATATTATTTAATGAAAATTCGTGTACTGTGTCCGAACTAAGTATTAAATATATCGAATTTTCTGTCGCGTTAACATAACGTTTTATGGATATTGTCATAGATCAATATTTTCACGGATTAAGTTCAAAGGCAGTGCAAAGTACAATATCGGAACTCAGTCCGGGCTTACAAGACTCTTTTCTTCACGGAATTTTAATTCAGATTCACTGATGCAGTGCGTAACAATGGTAAAGAAGTAATCCAACTTAACAATGCTGACTCAGCTGGACCCACACAGTCAATGGTGTTGTACAAGTCAAATGTTTTTCGCGCCATGCCCTGTTGGATATCAATGATTCAATTACCGTGGACTTAAAAGCCATAGCTCTTTCCAGCGACACTGCAATTATCGAATTGACTTGTATAGCCACAGGAAAAAGTGTACGCTGTTAAAGTTGTTGTTTATAAAAGTAAAAACTATTGATTGATTGTTTGATAGTGTATTTGAATCAGAGATGGGCAAAATGTAATCTGATTTTAATCGTAATTTTAATTTTCTTGCTCTGTAATCATGATTAAATCCATTTAAAACATTAAGAAATCATAAATATGTATACAATCTGGGATTCTGTAATGTTTAAAACATAGATGAGCAAAATGCAGCATATTAGTGGTAAAAAACTTAAAATGTAATCATAATCGTTTTTATTAATCTGATTATATTGTATTTTGCCCATCTATGGTTAGAATGAATATAGAGTGAATCATTATAATTATTTCAAAACTTATGAAAACAGAGTAAAATTAATTACATAGTTACAGAAATAATTACATATGATTATAAAGAAATAAGTGAAATGTTCCTAATGATTAAAGAGTTGCAGAGAAACTTAGTCCGTCAGAAGATAGGGAGGATTTATTGCAAAAAGGGTAGGTGTCGAACCTCAGCTTGAGTTTTTTAGCTAAAATATGAACTTGTTACTCATACATCCAAAAGAAAGAATTGATATATAGTATCACAAATATTATTACATTCTACCAACCGTAAGAGCGGTCATTATGTATTTTTGGTCAATTTGTACACAATCATACATACAAGTGGGAATGAAAAGATGCGACTAAATTTTGCACTATCTAGAAAATAATATAGAGTGATATTATATGTAGTAAGTAAAGGATGATGTAAGTAAAATATCGTGAGCAAACGCGTGTAGCATCTAATATATGTATCATGCGTAAGTACCATGAGAACGGCGATCAGCTGAGCTACTGGTCGCGTTGGGCACGACATATTAGCGCAAAGTGGAAACTGGCACTAATGTATCTGCTCACTCCGAAAGGTATATAGGGTGAAAATATATTATTGTTATTAGATTTAAGTATGGTGAAGTCTAAGAACACGGGCGATGGCAAAGGTACGAGGGTCCAATGATTGTCACAGTCATCAGGGGACCTAAATATTGCACGACAAAAAGTCTTTAGGTATATGATATGGTAGACTATGTGGTAGGTATTTTACTTTCTTAATTAACATTAATTAATGGGTACTATTAATATACTAAATAAATATTTTAAAGGAAATATTATAATATGAATATATAGGCAGAGTATGACATATGGAAATATATAGATCAGGCACTAGGGACTTATATCCTGTAAAAAGAACCCTAAAACAGTGTCATGCGCAAAGATACCATTCGTATGTGGTGGATGCTCCTTATATCCGCACGAAAAGATTCGCTTCTATATTCATCATATGAACAGCTAAGGAGTGGAATATGCTTTAAGAGAAGAATGAATAGGCATTTGTTGGGCGGACGCAGTACATCATGGGACTCATCTTCACTTTCCATCAGATCTGATTGAGTTCAAGCGTCCGTCTATGATTAATAAAAAAGTTTTTAAGCTAATCTTGCCATTCTACATATGACATCTACTAATTGGTGATCAAATGTATTCGATCTGATTTTGGGATATTTAATAAAATCTTAGCAAAATTAGGCTCACATGAAATATAGGGCCGAGTCAATTAATATTCGATTATAATCTAAGTATTCGATAAACGATAACGAAAATACAACGATTCTAACGATAGTAGAAATATGTGAAACCTATGCAATTGACAAGATAAGGTTTTAAAATATCATGTTGACACGTTATGCCAATTTAATAAATTTGCATTTTTCTAATAGTGTTATAGATAAACGAATATTACGATGTCTACAAGGGTTGGTCTGTTCAGCGAATTCGGATAAAATAACATTCGTTTGTTGATAACGCTTGTAGAAAAGTGCGTAAGTATGGAATTAACATAAAATGAAAGCTTACGTCAATCCCATACATTTTCCAGATACGTTTGTCGAGAACGCTAACAGAAAAGATTTTTCTCTAGGCGCCCTGACGCTATATGTCATAAGAAAGTAAGTGTTATGTGTATTTTAAAATATGAGGATACGATGGTGTCGATATATGTACTCACGTAAAAGTCCATAAAAATATATTATATTTATTTATGAAATTAAATAACTAAATGTAATTCAACAAATCTTATGATTTTTTATTCGGACGTTAAGAGTTGTATGTCGAAAAAAAAATACTTATTAAAAGTTTAATCGAATAACAAAATATAGCATTAAAAAAACCATAACTAGAAATTAATGGAATTTTCTTCCAATTTAAGGATGACTTAATTTATTGCATTTCAACTTTTGTGTCTCGATCTAAGGGCGGCTTGCAGTAACAAATTAAATCTAGTTTAAGCTTGTATAAACGCTAATTAATTGAAGCGGTTACATTCGATCTTAATGATGTTTTCAGTTTAAGAGTTGTTACAACTGGAATTTGATTCTGTGCAAGACAATAAGTACAGTTCAACGCTAAATAGCATTTTATGTAAGTCTAAACTAGATTTAATTTGATAGTGCAAGCCGCCCTAAGAGAATAACCTTTAATTTAAAATTACTCTTCTCATTTGGATGAAAAAATAGAATTTCAGCAAAGTTGCCATAATAACAATCATATTGACTTTTATTCCAAATAAAAAGAGAAGAGTTTAGAACTTTTAACTGATTAAAAAAATGCTAACGATAATTATAATTCAGAGAAATAAAAAAAGCTTTCTAGCATTAAATGAAATGAGATGAAAGACATTTGTGAATCCTTTTGTTGCAAGTAAAAAAATTAATTTATACCAATATCATATTACTTAATTTAACTTCTTCTTTTAATCAGACCTTCATAAGGGCAAATAGTAGTGAGAGGCATAAGGGTATATGTTACATATATATATCGCTTCTGGCGTCAATGCAAATCCACTTTATTCAGGTTGTTTCCAAAAAAACGTATCTGGGCATGAAGATAGTTCAGTGTCCCAAATCGGCCAAGGCTGTTGATTTCATTAGGGATATTTTTATTTTAGTGTCATCTTTTGGCCAGCTGTGATTCTGCAGACTTGAACTAAATACGAAACTAATTAAATGATTCAGATATTTTTGAATGGAAGCATTAGGTGTGAATACACACCGGTATTTGTATTAAAAATACATGTTTGGTTTAATATTTTGTCAATAATATTTGGATATCATGGAGGAAAATTAATTTCATAATGATTATATTTTTTTAATAATTTTATTGTTTACAATTGCGAGATTTTTTTTTGTATATTGATTACCATTTGACATTTATATCACTGAAAACAAGATTCCAAATAATAGTCTTACTATGTTAACATTGAGACCTATCTCTACGGCTCAAGCTCTATATTACTATATCACTTAATCAATAAGTTACTGACCTCAATGAGACCTTAACATTGTAAACATACCTAATTCGCTGGATTTACTATATAAATACGGACCGAAAAATATTCTTTCAGTTCCCAATAACACTCGAATCTGACCAAAACAAAATGGGCGGTCTTACAGCTGAGCAGAAAAAATTTTACAAAGAAAATGGATACATCTTGCTTAAGAATATAATTCCTGAAGATCAACTCAATGAAATGACGGAACAGTATGATGCTTTGTTTAAAAGAAAGAACATAGAACAGATGGAGAGTTCGTGGATTGGCAGTGATGCTGACAACAGGAAACACGACAAGCCTTATACTGTAAGTTTAGTTGTTTATTTGATATTATTATTGTCAGATTACTGGCTTCAGCTCCCGACTTTACACACGTTATCAATTACAAAATACATAGGTTCAATTTATATAATAGATAACAGTTGTAGAGACAGTTACCTATTATGTTTCTTTGTTTATAATATTATAGAGAAAATCCATTTTTGTAGTCTCCTTAGTGTGTCAAGTGCTATACAGATCTTAAGCTGTAGTTTAGTTTAGTCTTCAGTTTTACTTTCCTACCAAATCATGACCAAACATACATTAAATGTTTTACTAGGAAAACATTTATTAAAATTGCTTCAGATTTGCTTCGACAGATTTGGACTAACTAATATTACGATTTAATAAGAGTAGCCAAGCTTAATATTGCAACGTTGAAATTGATTTTTTTATTAGTAAACGTTTATTTCTGATTCTAAATAGAGCAACTATACATTTATAAATCCAAAAAGAAAAATTAAATAATTGATCAGTAATAATAAGCTATAATTTACATGTTTGCATATAAATTATTAATTGATAAATCTACTGATTCCAGGTGAAAGGGGTGCATAATTTGCAACTCCATCACGCAGTTTTCGGCAAGTTCTTGTACAACGATAAATTGCTCGATGCACTTGAAGACATAATGGAGACTAAGAACATAGCTCTGCATCATACGAAAGCAAATTTCAAACCACCAGAAAAGGGAGGTTCTTATCCTATGCATCAGGTAATATTTTTTTAAGACTACATTGCTATTACAATTTTTTCTACTAGCACTAATACTTCTTTTATTTACAACTAGACTGGAAGTCCTATCCCTAGCTTATTTTGCGATAGCGGTGTTGATATATCCCCGTTTAAGTTGAATTACAGACATATTCAAAATAGAGCTATATTACGGAGGAATTCTGTATAACAAATCACAACTGATAATATTCCATGAAAAAAATGTACCAAAACTGTAAAAGTCGTATCGTGTGAAAATAAACAAAGAAATATTTCTTAAAATAATTATTTTGCAATCAAAAGCTAATAGTCAATCAATATCAGATTATTTAAAATATCTTATAATAACTTAAATTGATTTTATTACCATTTTATGATAAGAACTGACTATACTAATAGTTATACATTAATATTTAATTATTTAAGCTGTCTAATGTTTGAAAAATATACAAAATATCACTGAACAAATCTCTAATTTAAGTAGTTCTATGGATTGATTGTTACGAGTTTGTATTATTTCTAGGATTATCACTATTTCCCCTACGCAAAGGACTCTCCAGTGGCTTGTTTCGTACATATAGATGCCGCTACCCCGGAAAATGGTGGTTTATTAGTATATCCAGGCTCACATAAGCTAGGTCCCCAAGACGATGTCGGTGCCAGAGAAGGAAACTATCATTACGTTGATCAGGTATGAGATTTTTTAAATATAATCAATAAATAAAAAAAAACCTTGTCATTTCAAGAAAACTGTTAAATATTAGTATGCAAGCATAATGTTCATATCTAGCATGGAGATGTGGCAATTTTGGAGACCCTACGCCGGAGGGACGCGTTCGCCCGGAGCGAGCGCGACATTTCCCGGTGACAATAGCCGAGCAGTAGACTTGAGGGAGTTTGCTGCCTGGATGAGAGGCAGGCGGTGCACGGTTCGGCGCATCGCCTGGTAGAGAGGTTTTGGAGGGGTGGGCATTACTCTTTTCCCTCCCAGAGAGGTAGCCTCAACAAGGCTTCTTGTTCCCTGTGCGTCTGGATGAATTTGGCTTCCCAGGTCCGGGTGGAGTAATCAGAGGGACACCCCGGGGGCTTATAGTCAGTAGGAGTTTGACACACCGGGGTCACTGCCTTCACAGC
Organism: Automeris io; assembly: GCA_036320925.1. Classification (NCBI taxonomy): domain Eukaryota; kingdom Metazoa; phylum Arthropoda; class Insecta; order Lepidoptera; family Saturniidae; genus Automeris; species Automeris io. The sequence continues at coordinate 9,955,165 of JAUDJH010000010.1, read as the reverse complement.
GTTCCTGATGGTCCTATGCAGAATTATCCCCCGGAATACAAAAAAAAAAATATTTTGGAGACTGTACGTGGTTAAATTACAATAATAAACGAATTATTCCTAATTTATCATATCGTTAAGTGGATACAGCCACTAATGTATCTCTGTTCACCCCAAAATGGACATAGCGTGAATATATATTAATATTAAGCGTAGTTGTCTATTTGCATTAAAAAAAAAGCATTTCCAAGACCGTATGATGTTCGATGGCCTGTAGGCGCAGTTTGTAGTGACCCGACTTACAATGCTAAGGTTGTGGGTTCGAATCCCGGTACCGGCAAACGTTTCTGTGATTAGCAGGTTAGTTTATCGCAAGTCATAGCTATGTACATATATTTAAGTGTGTATATCTCTGTCTAGACCTATAGTACAAGCGCAAGCTTAGTGTGTGACTACGTCAATGTATGTAATTATCCGTAAATATTATTATTTTTGAGAATGAAGAGTTTGTCAAGTACATTCACAGTAGTCAGTCATACAGTGTTAATGTTGTTTATTTGTATTTTTCAAACCTTCATTTTTAATATAATATTATAGATAATGTATAATTTTTACACTTTTCTTGCCTTTTCCCTCGAATTAATAATTTATATATTATCTTTGTCGATCCTTTTCTTTTCTTCTTCTCAGATGTGTGCTTGTGAAAATGAAAACATAATTATTACTATAGTTTCAACCACTACAGGATAAATAGCATTTTGCCATAAATTAAGTAGAAAAAAACTTAATCCTCATAATAGCGTGATGCTTAATTAATTTATAAACATGAAAGCTAAGATATTAATTTGTTTTCAGACCAAGTTCCCGATTGAGAAAGCAACACCAGTCAATGCTGATCGTGGTGATGTTCTCATATTTTCGTATCTGTTAATCCATGGAAGTACTCCTAATGCGTCGAATAGACCGCGCCGTATGTTCCTCGCTCAGTTTAAAGACGCTGATGACAGAAAACTTACGGACAGGGCCCTTCAGCCGGGCTATGGATGGCTATTCCGAGGAGTTCATGTCAGCAAGAATGCAGTTACTAACAGTCGATTCGATTACTACTAGATCCATTTATTGTTTATAGGTACGGCTGATATTTAAAGTATTTAATTAAAATGAACAAGGCAAGATACTTTTATATTAATTAAAATTATTTATACTGAGCTGTAAAAAAGTATCTGAAATCATATAATAAAAAATAATCATTGCAAGCATTTAACATTTATTTTGTCACCTTTATATTACTTTTTATGATCGCAACATAATGCGTCTAAATTGCTAGGTATTTATAGACATATTCCAAAAAAAACACTGAATTCATTAATATTTTAAATGCAATATAATAATTATTGACATTAATGAAGTAAAAGAAAAATTTTGAAGAGATTTTCTCATAATAACACTGTAAACTAACTATACAACTAATTCTAAGCACTATGCCATACAATGGCCGACTGCAGCTGTCGAGAAACTAGAATTTATTCGTCAATAGTATTTCGCTATGATAATGCCGATTTCTTCAAGTCTTTACATACTCAGTTTTTAAAGGCCTTCATATTATAAGAGTATGATGTTTACTAGCTGTAGTCAGCTAGATAGTTTTAGTAAAAATCATTCCACAGTCTCATAACACAGCTAACGTAAGAATTAGACCATTTTTAATGGGTATCAAGACGGAAGTTGTATGAAAATTGTGACTTCGTATACCAGCTAGCCTGGTTCTATTGTGAAAGGAAGGAGTTATCAAGTTTAATAATTCAAGAATATAATGCTTTGTTTCTTTATAACAATTGCAATGAGTTTTAGGCTAAATATATCAAACTTTAAGCAAAGCAAATATTATAATAGGTAGTAAACTGATTTTTAATGTTCCATAGAATTATAATTACCATTTTACATTTAGTAATAAGGACGTAATATGTAAAGGAAACTGATTAGAAATTTACAAGTTCACAAAAGGCATCATCAATTATTTGTATATTCTATTATAATAATGTTCTATGCAGTGAAATTTGACCACGGATAATAAAATTGTATAGACATTGTAGCTAAATAAATTATATTATTCTAATCAAGTGCACACACTTTATGAAATATTAGTCAGCGATGATAATATCCTTGGCGGATAATATGCTTAAAACTTAAATTGAGTTTATTATAAGCGAATGTAACTAGTGAGACTAGACTAGATCAGATTATGCTTTCAAACCTCAATTATCCAGCAATCTTCAGTCTCATTTGTACTGGATTTTCATAGATGACTAAGAACGTACTTGAAACCACTAAACTAAAAATTGTTAGTTTGTGTTGACGAGCCCCGTTATAAATTATTTACGCATTTGTTTGAATATATGAGATCTTGTTCATGATTAATTAACATTTGACTTGAGTTACATAAGATAAAAAAATGTTCTACTAATTTAATAAGCATCCATATTGAGTCTTATTTACACCACATAAGCGTCAGTTATAATCACAAATATAATTTAATCAATAATTTATTGACCTGTGTAAGACCTTAACATTGAAAAAATAAATAAGTAGTACGTTGAAACGGTTATATAAATGCAAACAAATATACGATGTTTCAGTTTTAAATATTACGTGAATCGAATAATATCGTAATGGGTCGCTTAACACCTGAACAGAAAGAATTCTACAAAGATAATGGATACATTTTGCTTAAAAATTTAATACCGGAGGATAAGTTATTGGAAATGAGCGAAGAATATGACGCTTTGTTTAAAAGGAAGAATTTGGAAATGATGGAGAGCTCATGGGTTGGGAGCGATGCTGATAATAGAAAACACGATAATCCTCATACTGTAAGTTATTTCTGAGTATCTCGAGTATTCCCTTTCATTATTTAAGCCATTATGCGTAAATTTAATAATCCTGTTATAAAAAATAGTTCTTTTAAACCTTTTTATTGGCTTACGTTGCCATCGATAAAATATCTATTTATTATAGGTCAAAGGTGTGCACAATTTGCAACATCATCACGCAATATTTGGCAAATTCTTGTATAATGACAATTTGCTCGATGCTCTTGAAGATACAATGGAAACTAAGAACATAGCGCTGCATCACACCAAAGCACATTTCAAACCTCCTGAGAAAGGTGGAGCTTACCCTATGCATCAGGTAAGACCCTTAAAATTTACAAATATTTCAATAAGATTCTACGTAATATTTCGGTAGACTATTCCTTTACCTAAAGTGAATAACTTCTGTAATTTTATTATATTTTAGGATTACCATTATTTCCCTTATAAAAACGACTCCCCAGTTGCTGTTTTTATACATCTGGATCCGGCAACGCCTAAAAATGGTGGTTTATTGGTGTATCCAGGCTCACATAAATTAGGACCACAAGAAGATGTTGGTGCAAAAGAAGGCAATTTTCACTACGTCGATCAGGTATGTTCTAAAACTTGTATTTTTATATATGTAAATTGGTTTTTAAAAAAGCAAAATTACTTATATATTAATTGCAAGCTTATATCATAGTTAGCTTTCACACATTTTAAGATAATATTTCGTTGTTTTCATCATGAAAGGCAACCCTTTATAAATATAAATTTATTCTCAGACCAAGTTCCCGATTGAAAAGGCAACGCCAGTAATTGCTGAACGGGGCGATGTCGTCATATTCTCATATTTGCTAATCCACGGCAGCACTCTCAACACTTCAGATAGGCCACGGCGTATGTTCCTTGCCCAGTTTAAGGATGCTGATGATAGGATACTCAGTAATAGACCACCGCAGCCTGGTTATGGATGGCTATTCCGTGGAGTGCATATGAGCAAAAACGCCGTTACCAACAGTCGATTCGACTACTACTAACTCCATTTATTGTTGCTTATTTTAAAATCTAAGAGTATAAAAGAAATAAATATTTAAGAGTCATTGTATTTTTTTACATTACAATTATATCTGCCTATCGTGAAGCTTATTCCTTTTGGAGTGTGTAGAAAGAATGGAACGCCACTTCTGTCTGTCTTTCTGTTAAAGTCTTTATGAACTCTTGCTGATCGTGTGCCTTACTTTGTGTGCCTTTGACCTTTCTATTAGGATCTTTTTATTTGGTTAGCTACATTAGGATAGATGAGTCTTGGCTCCTACTTCAATTTTCTTTTTTTGGAATGGACTATCTATTGATGGCCGGGAAAGGCCTATACAGCTCAACCGGGCTTAGGTGGCGAGCACAGAAGATACTCAGTCAGCGAGTTTTTGGGTTGGGTGGCAATGCAAGGGCACCCCTGTGGGTACGAACCTGGACGTGGACCGCCAGCCAAAACAAAATACGAACCCTACGGGTGATCTACTAGCGTTTCGAAAGCGACTACCTTGAGGAGAAACGCCGAAAGAAACTCAAGGCTGCATCGGAGTGGATCTTCCATTGTCATTTATTCATTATTCAACTTGTAACAATGGCTTAAGATTCGTTTACAAATTCCAAAGTTTCTCCAATCAATAACAGGGAATTGTGTAACGTTCAGTATTATATTACTCTTTGAAATTATAATTGTACATTGTACAGCAAATTGAATAAACGGATAATCGAAATGGTCTCTTTCCTCGCGCACTTATACAATTTCTGCGTTATTTTCATCTCAATTTCCTTTACTAGAAACGTGGCCCGTATGTTGCTGACGTTTAATAAGCGGTACACTGGATTATAGAGTTTACGGGGGTACGTTTTTGAATACACTGATTACCAAGTCAAGATACTTTACGTTTCATCAGATAATGTAGCTCTGTAAAATTCTTGTAAAATGTACAAACTTCATTTTATTCATTAAGTTTATTAATTATTGCTTCAACGCTTACACAATAACTACTTAAAGAACTATTAACAAGCTGAATACTTAGGTGATTACGAATTCAAAAAAAGCATAACACTAACGTCATAATAAAGGAACTAATATCTGAGAGTGTGTTTTAGTAAGATTTTTGGTAAAATATAGTAGTAATATATATATATATATTCGGAATCAACGTTTTTTACCGATTATATATATATTACCATATCACCAAAAAATGTCGATTAAACCAAATAGCCTTTCACCCCTCGATATAATAAAAAAGAATAAATCCCCAAAAATCGTCAAAACCCTCCAAATCCAGCATCAAAATTGGTTCCAAAAGCAAAATCAAAATTATTTAGGTATATTACACTGACATACGCCAAGTTCACGGGCACTTGTGCTCAGAAAGTCTTGATGTCTACCTAAACACCGTTAGAACTGCGCTTTCATTGAAAATTGTCAAAACTGTATTAAATATTCAATTTAATTATCTATGTTGTTACCGTAAAATATAAATTTGATATAAGATGCTATATTCCAGATGGAAAGTGAAGTAAATTTCGAAATTAAATCGGCGATTAAGGAAGAGGTAGAAGGGCGATGTTTTGATTAGTAAAAAGCCTGAAATTTGGTTACTAATGAAACACAGATATAGATATGAAAGAAAAAGGAAAACGCTTATTGAGTGACATAAACAATACACATCATAGATTTAGATAAAACAATGATATAATAATTCATAATAAGACATCTATGTATTCTGTGTACTGTCGACAGTCTGAAAAACTTGAGATCTGAAAACTCAGCGTTTGCTGTTTGAAACAGTTAGAGCTCGTGTACACGATAGGTTGCGACGTAACATAAAAATGTATTTGAAAAAGGCTATAACACTTCTTTATTGAAACGCGTTCATTCCCTTCTTTTTTTTTACTTGGGGAAAATCCTCATAGGACCGTCCCGGCCGTGAAGGGGGTGGCAACTGGGGCACGCCGGACTTTTACCAGCTAAAACCCCCAAGGTTACTACTTCTGGGAATTAGGGGGGACTGCGGGTCCTGTAATCAAATCGCCGCAGCTTCACTTCGCCTCGCCTGACAGGCACAATCACGGGGGGGAGACGCCGCCTCCCCCGATACCACCTAGTATACTTCGGCAGAGCGCGTCACAACGCACCGCCGACTTCTCGGGGGTTGCTAACCGGCCGCTCAGAGCCCCCAACCTGAACAGCCATAACCCCTAAGGCATCAGCTGGCCGGTCGTTGTTCGAACGATCCGCTGGGACTGATATGCCGGGGCAGTTGCCGACAGTCCGGCGTCTTTTTCGAGCGGCCTTCTGCCGTTCTCGCTCTGCAGCCTCCTTCTGGAACATGACTTTCTCACAGAAGGAGGCCACGGCCCTCCAGTTCATTCCCTTCTGCCTCGTCTCGCGAAGTGCAAGTCCGATACAACGCAACGGAGCCGCAACGCAGAGAGTGCCGAGTGCATACCATGGATTTTTGTATGAAAACGTAAGACCGATAGTGTGTCCCGGCTGTTACGCGTCTTCCAGCGGTGTTTTTCAGTCGAGGCTCCATGAGATTGATGATTAAGCAAACTTCTTTAATTGAGATTCCTTTTTTCTACAACTATTAAAAACACAATATTGTGATTGCGGCCACATAAATCTACAAATGCTTTTTTTTTCTGAAAATAAGATACCTGCATCCGTCATTACTTTGGAAGCTAGATCATTACATTAATACTTTTCATGCTTTTTATAAATAAAGAAAACATTTATTGTATACTTTTTTTTAGTTTTTGTATGAGTATAATTAAATCGTAAATTTTTTGTTTGTCCTGGAAGGTTATGATCATGCATTCGTCGGTGTTTGCAGGCACACCCACCAATTTTCCTTGTTTCTTATTAAAACGAGAGTTTCTCACGCGAAATTAAAGAAAATTAGTGGATTTTGACTCGCATAAAACTGTAGGCAAATTTAAAAAATATAACTAAGCCTTTTAATTTTCACATGAATGTCGTAATGTTTTTAATACAACCCAGTGAATGAAATTTTCTAGTTCGTCTATTCATTAGAGCTCTAGAGACTTTTCTTTGGGCGGAAAGTGCCTTTCATAAGGGTCAAACTGGGTATTAGTTGGCGATTAACCGGGCTCGGTACGGCAATTATCGCGTTAATTAAATTTACGCTGTGTTATGACTAATTTACTTCATAACAACGGTACTCGACTCAACAACTCGACTGAAACGCTAAAATGACCGCATTTCGCTTATATTTAAAAAGTTTTCTAAATTGGCAATCGTTGTCTAATGTTTGTTTTTTTCTTATTATTTAGTTCAGAATTATAAACGAATTCATCTGTCTAATCAAGATTTTATATCATTTCGTTTTTACCCTGATAATTACAAGAGGAATGATTGTATTAATTAATATATAATATTTGACTTATTTCTCCTTTTCTATGGAAAAATGCAGCAAATAAACCAATGAATCAATTCATGGAAAGTAAATTGCGTTTTTACGATGGAGTGAAAAAAAAATACAATTATAGAACTATTTACAAGCCTATGTACTGCTGTATTTTCCGATGTTACACTATAATTTTATTTTAACAATCATTTAATTTTAATTACAGTGGTAACGAATTTTGCCGGCTTGTTTGAAGTAAAAATTATCGAATAGTACCTGAATGAGAGAGAATAATAAACCTGATATTTATAGACGCAACATTAAGTTTGCTTAGGTATGTTTACGGGGCTGACATGACTGCGTAGTCAAAAGCCTTTTTCTCAAGAATAAAAAAAAAAATTTGCTTAGACTTTACAATTTGTTACTCAATGAATGTCAAAGGATTTGATATGTCACCGATTTTTTTTTTTTTGTTAACCCGGGGGAAATCCTGCATTGGATCGTCAGAGGAGTGGTGAGGGCCACTCCCCCGGTATGCCGGACTCTTACCGACTAAAACCCCCGGGGTACTTCTCCACTCGCGTCTACGCCAGCCCCCGGGCACACCGAGGACTTCCAAGAGGGCTGACGCGCGATCCGCCCTGTGGGCTTCTCCACAATCGGGAGGAAAACTCCTCTACCAACGCCTAGTGGTGCGCGGAAGCACACACAACACCACTGGAGCTTGAAAGTCAGGCAACGACCCCCTCAGGCTCGTTGCCCGACGCTCCCCTCGAGGCGAAACTGCCAAGCAGCGACTTAGGTGCCGCCGCTGGCGAGGCCTCCCTCTCCATGGGCGCCACGCGCGCCTGTGACGGTGGAATGTCGTCGGCGGTGGCGGGTATGTCACCGATTTTGTCAACATGGTCTACGAGTTCTGTGGCGATACTCAAGTTCCTGTCGTATATTCATTTTTTTGTCAAAACGAATTTATTTTTAGAGAAATTTGTTAAACAAAGTATAAATAGGGTCAATAAATCTCAGCCTAAGGTGTAGATATAAAAACAAGACCTACGAAGGCCAGTCTCAAATAAATTTTGTAATCGCCTGTGCCAATTTTGTCTAAGGGATAATGTCAACGAATTGTATTAAAACTATTTTTGTGTTTTATAGGATATATTTATTCAACGAAATAAAATGTGGATTTGTGTTATAATTGAATGAATAAAATAGTTTTATAATAAGGGTTTGTACAATTAGTCGAAACAGCGCCATAGTCGCAATTGCTTTTTAGTATGTACTCACACAATACTAACTCGTCCACTCGTATACTGTAGAGCGACTAAAACATACTAACAAAATGTAATATGCAAGTGTAACTTTGTAACTGCATTTTTTAAATTTTATGTTCTATTTCTTGTATAATTGACTTTACGTAATGTGCTGTGAAGCTATTATTAAAATAAATAAATAAACAAATAAGTATACACTTTCCATATAGCAATCATCCAGTTGTGGAGACAAACTATAAATTTTAAAGATGATTTTTACTGAATCATAATCTGTTAATGTTAGAAATCACTTTCAGTTTTAACGATCATTCCTGCAACTGAATGTATTGTGTGATATGTAATTATATTATTTAAAAAAAAAAAAAAAAAAAAAAAAAAAAAAAGCTTCATTTTATGCGTCCTGTGGTTGACGTAGCCGTGATGAGGCTTCGTCATCGTTGATTCTCTAATTGGCGTCGGTGTTTGGTGGCGTCGGTGCGCGTAGCATGCAACGCGATTTGACGCCGATGCACAGACCTGGCGAATGAACCTACCAGTGTTTTGTTTGTCTAAACCTTAATTTGTTTTCCCAAAAATGGTAAGTTAAATAATTTAAAATTTACCGTTTATACAATACGAAAGTGCTTATTATTCAATCTCTTAACAGTAAATTATAATATCGTCGCTATTTTTTCTCTGTTTAATATAAAGCTTTGTTTAAAAAGCTTTTATACGTATCATTTTACCTATATCAATTCATTATATTTCAAAATATTTTAATTTTTGAATGTATATATGTATATGAGCATATTTTTCCATTTTTACATAGGTATTTTGCAAACACAGAAATGGAGGTTTAAACAAATAAACACTGGAGCGACTAAAACAACTGTTACTCTACTTAATCCATTTTTGTATGCCGAAAATGAAAATACAAAACCGTACATTACATAAATATAATATATTATAATTAATATCTATATATAAATATAATATATTATATTTATGTGATGTACGGTATAAATTGTAAATATTTTGCACGACTGTCTCCGTAAAGTTAATGAGGATAATTAAATGTAAAACAACTATGGCTATCTAATAAAACTCGGTCTATGATTAAATTATATCAACACAATATTAGTGATAATCATTGGTTTTTCCATGTACCGACATCCTACGTACTAATTGATCTATTAAAACATACATAGGTAAGTACGGTATTAGTACTAAAATTATAAGTTCTATTTAGATGTTTTAAATCCTATGAGTATATCTGTTATCAGAACCTATTCTCTAATTTATTGAAAACTTTTTCCAGAAGATTAAGTAATCTTTTCATCCTCAGTATTTTATATCAGTACATCGCATTGCTTTTATACTCAGGTGCTAACTAATTTTCTCTACAATATTTGGGGATCCAAAATTTTTGTATTAAATCGAGTCATAAGTAAATTCCTTTACTTTATCAGATATTTATTTTGCTCTCATTAAATTAAAAAAAGTATTTATAAATTTATTACATATTCAGACCACTGATATTTATATCTTTTTCCCATTTTCCTGGATGTTTATAATTTCCTTCCCTGTAAATTGTGGTTGGTTGGATTGGAAGAAGTTTTCGACAGCCTACGTGATTTGCTCTTCAGAATGGAAAGTTTTTTCCATTGTAAAAATATTGTAGGTAACAGAAAAAGTAATCTATCAGGGCAAGAACCGGGGAGTAAGAAGGATGTGGTAAACAGAGCATCCAGGCTCAAGAATTTTTCTTGAGTCACCTTTGCTGTATATGGTTGCGCAATGTCGTGCAGAAGGATGACATTTTTGCGGTTGACGAGTACAGGACGATATTCACGGAGTTTTTCTTAAACTCTTTGCAGCTGCTGAACATATCTGTCCGCAGTAACCGTTGAAATTGGCTTCAACAACTCGTGGTAAATTATTCCACGACAACACCACCACACGTACAATAAGTTTTGTTGCCATGATTGTTTGCTTTCGCATCTTGTAGGGGTGATTTATCCTTATCAAGCTACTGTCCTTTGCGGACTATATTCTCGTAGGTGACCCATTTTTCATCGCCTGTTACAATCATGCTTAAAACGGTTTCTATTTTTATCAGTGAGAGCAGACTTGTGGTGATTGACATGCGATCTTCTTCATTTCGTCCCCTGAGATTGTAAGGTACCCATACACCTAACTTGCTGACATTCACTAATTTCTCCAGGTGGTGGATAACGGTTGATTGCAATTTCTGCTATAGATCTTGTCGATTGACGTGGATTTTGGTAAAATACTGCCTTTAAAGGGTTTTCATCGAAATCGGAATGATTTCGCGCCCTCGGTTCGTCTTTTAAAATCATATATCCAGAACGGTATTCTGCGAACCAATTTCTAACTGCTCGATCAGTTAATGATCCTTCACCATACACTCTGCATATTTTTTCGGCTGTTGCCTTAGCACTATTGCCTTGTTTAAATTCCCAAAGCATCATATGACGAATATGTACTTTTTTGCTCTCCATTTCAGAGGATAAAGAAGCAGTTTATTTTAACGTGTATCATACAAAGTTGTTGACAAAAGACGAATGTGAATCTCGTGTAACTAATGAAAACAAAAACTTGTTGTTATGATAACTCATAGCTGGTAAATTCGAATAATAGATTGTACATCGGAAGTTATTTATGACTCAAAATATATAAATGCAAATGTTGTAATTTTTCTGATTTGTTGTATAATAGTATTCCGAAGTGTATAAGATATCACTTGTTTGCTTTCTCGAAGTTAAGCTTTTAGTGATTCTGTGGAAAAGTACCTACCTGTCACACTTTTTTTTTATATTAATACTGTGATTGACTTGTTTTGATAAATTAATCACGTACAATACGCATACTAATCTAAGTGGGATTTTTACATATCATTATCACAATTAAACATAATCTTTTTATCAAATTTTCTATCGGTATAAATACTAACTTTTATTGGGGGTGTTCTTCATCTAATGCTCAGTCATGAAGGTAACATTGGTAACTCTGCTTGCGCTCGTCTCGCTCGCCTATGCGAGATATGTGGACTTGGAAGACTTCCTAGAAGATAATACTGCTTACAATTATCTGGAGAAAATTGGTCTTCCATTAGCAGAGGAGATTCGGGCATCTGAAGAACTTTATGGCCTGTCTAGGATTGCAGGAGGTTCGGCTTCCGAGCTCGGACAATTCCCTTACCAAGTAAGTCTTTTTTTATTTTCTCACAAGCCATTTACAAACATTTTTTTTAAACATGACTGTGCTCCTAGAAAAAGTAACTTATTAATAATGTCAGTAGAAAATTAAAAAAATTACGGAATTGTCATAATATGTCAACTTAATATTTTGAAACTTTGTATTCATTCCATAAATTTTGGAGATATTTATCTATCTATAATCACGCCGAGTCCCTATTAGGGTAAACAGAGAGAATGGAACGCCACTTCTCTCCATTCTTGTAAACCTCTTTCGATTTCTTAACATTCCCAACATCCCTTTATGCACTCTCGCCGATTCCACGGACATTTGATACTATTACCTTCCACCAGAACTCTTTTTATATGTTTGTCGTGAATGCTAACAGAAGCGATTTTTGTGTAGGCTCTCTTCAACTATTTAGTACTAGCTGATCCGGCAAACGTAGTTTTGCTATATAAGGTTTTGTAATATCTTCTAAGATGTTCATTGAAATTAAGTGATGTCAAAGACAATTTTGTTCACAATTAAATACTCTTAATCAACAACACATTTATTTGGATAAAGATTAATATTATTACGTTGATACAACTCTTAACAAATAATGCATGAATTTCGACCAAATTTGTTTACCATAAAAACGGTTCTAGTGACTTAATCTTAAAAGATAGATATACAGTCGCGGACATTTTTTTAGATCATTTCAAGAGGAATAACTCTGTCATACATATATTTTTGGTATCTTGAACCGTTTTTGCAGCGCACGCAATGGAAGCCCTCAAGGATGAATAATTTTCCCCGTTTTTTTTCACATTTTCCATTATTCTTCGCTCCTAATAATTGCATCGTGATGTTATATAGCCTAAAGCCTTCCTCGATAAATGGTCTATTCAACTCAAAAAGATTTTTTTAATTCGAACCAGTAGTTCCTGAGATTAGCGCGTTCAAACAAACAAACAAACAAACAAACTCTTCAGCTTTATAATATTAGTATAGATTGGTCTAATTATTAGGTATTGAGATTTGGTAATCATCGTACATTATGCAGTTGCAAACGCAATGTTATGGACTTTTTCTACAACAGTGAATAATGATGGTAAAAACAGGATATTTACTAAATATCGATAAGGATACACGAGGACTGGTTGTATATTAAGAAAGAAAATTAAATTTGTTACGATATGAGGTAATAAAGTTTTGTTTACCCTGTAAAGGGGATCCTGTATTAAGACGATAATAATTTGCGAGGTCGCAATATAACCTGCGACTTAAAAAGGATCATTTAATATTCTTAACCTATAGATTGGAACATTCTATAACGTATGGTTAATAAATATTACCTGATATACGCAAGGACAATTTGGAGTTAATAGTTTAGGTTCGTTTCATATGACATTATCTGGAGATTTAAGAAAAATCAGTGCTTGAATGGGCACTGCAAAAAGCTTAAAGTATGATGCTTTCATACTACATGAAGATAACATTTGCAAAGGCTAGGTGAAAATCAATGGATGCATAATGCATTACAATATTATTGACCAGCGGTGAAAAATGTCTTTGTTCAGTTAACAATAGATAGCTATAATTGTAGGCGATAATGATGTTAAAATATTTAGTTGATTTAATATATTTCTTATACTTTCAGGCTGGTCTCCTAGCCACCTTCTCTCAGGGTACTGGTGTGTGCGGAGGTTCTTTGCTCAACAGTAGAAGAGTGATCACCGCCGCCCACTGTTGGTTTGATGGACGCAACCAGGCTACAGAGTTCTTAGTCGTGCTCGGTTCTATCTTGCTATTCTCCGGTGGAACCAGGATCACTACCAACCAGGTCGTTATGCACGCCAACTGGTCGCCAACCCTCATTCGTAATGACGTTGCTATCATCAACTTGTCTTCTGAAGTCAATTTCTCTGGTCAGTATCTAATTATAAAAATAAAATAATAATTTATTTTGAAAAAAAAAACAATATATTTTCTTAAAACAAATTATATATAAACAAAAATTTTAAATTAGATATTTATTTTTTTTGATATTTTGTATTAAAAATTATAGCAGTACAAGCCTAAACAGTTCGAGACATCATGATAAAAATTCAGCAGTAATATGATAAGTACGGCGATTAGATGTGCTACTAGTCATGTTGGGTAAGACATATAAGTCACCCTGAAAGAGATATAATGTGACAATATATAATAGTATTATTATTTATGATTAGTATTTTTAATGGATAATGTGTATAGGTACATACATAATTATAACTATTGAAAGCGCATCTTAGGTGCTGTACATACCATATATTAAATGCTAGTATTCTCGGACATATTAAGCTGAATCTAAAAAAGTTAGTAGTCCGTCAAAATTTCACTGTGTTTTTTTTTCAATGATAACTGCCTAGGCTTTGGAGAAAACTTTAGAAAATTATGTTTGTGTATTATTATTTGCAGACACCATTGCTCCAATTGCTCTTCCTTCTGGATCTCAATTAAACGAAAACTTCAATGGTGAGACCGGTATTGCTTCAGGATATGGCCTGACTTCTGACGGTAAGTCAATGTATAAATCTGTACAAACCGTATTATGATAAATGCTCACTTAAGTCAAATGAATCGATCAGCTCGTCTAATGTAATTTTTAGTCCATATAAAGAAATTTATCAGATATTATTTAAACATGGTTTTTTTATTCTGATTACTTTAAGCTATAAGCAATATTTTTGTTTTAGGTGAAATTAATATTTCGCTGAAATTTGCTTCTTTTTATCTGACTTATATATTTTTATTAAAATGATAAACGTATAAATAAATATAAATGATAAACGTAATTTAATAAGCTAATAGACAGTTTAAAACAAAAGTCTTATTAAATAAACAATTATATTTGTATATGTTAAAACTTCATGGATGCGGATTTTTAAGGGATACATTATTTCTATTGTAACTTGAATATTAATAAATATTAAATACTAAACCAACATTTCTTTAGGATGTTTTAAAATAAATATAGAGTTAAGGAATAAAAGATCGTACCGACTAGACATTTGGGTATACTATAATACATTTTCTCATCATTAAGATCAATCGAAAAGAAGAAAAAACTTTAACAAAGTTGTTCGTAACATACTGTAATTTTTATTTTTGTGTAAATATTAGGTCCTTACATATGAAATTGGCGTTTTTCGTACTGGTCACTTTAATCACAAATTTCTCCTCTTTGGTAAGGAATTCCAAATTCAAATTTGTACAGCTATAGACTCATGTATTTGTGCTTCGATGATCGTCATTCATTTGTTTTTTTCTTCTGTTTTTTTTCTGTTTGCGTCACTCATTTTACAAAATGGAAAACTTAAAATATCGCATTATTTACGAGTACGAGTTCCGCCGTGGCACTAGTGCTGCGGAAACAACTCGAAGGGTGAATGATGTGTATGGCGGTCGTGTTGCAAAAGAAAACACAGTTCGTTTTTGGTTCCAACGTTTTCGTTCTGGAAATTTCGACCTGCAGAACAAGCCCCGTGGACGGCCTGAGACTCAAGTTGATAATGAAGAGTTGAAGGCTATTGTGGAAGCGGATCCATCGCAAACCACGTCCGAGTTAGCTGCAGGCTGCGATGTTAGTGATAAAACTGTTTTAATTCACTTGAAGCAAATTGGGAAGATTAAAAAGCTTGAAAGGTGGGTACCTCACGAATTGACTGAAGCAAACCGGCAAACGCGCGTCGACTGCTGCGTTACATTACTAAACCGGCACAATAATGAAGGTATTTTAAACCGAATCATTACCTGTGATGAAAAATGGGTTCTTTACGATAATCGGAAGCGCTCAGCGCAATGGTTGGATCCTGGCCAGCCAGCCAAATCCTGCCCCAAGCGAAAATTAACCCCAAAAAAGTTACTTGTAAGCGTTTGGTGGACTAGTGCCGGTATTGTT
Source organism: Automeris io (assembly GCA_036320925.1). Lineage (NCBI taxonomy): Eukaryota > Metazoa > Arthropoda > Insecta > Lepidoptera > Saturniidae > Automeris > Automeris io. The sequence goes on along the minus strand of JAUDJH010000010.1, from coordinate 9,939,525 downwards.
CATTACAGTTTTCTCAAATCTGGCCAGACTATTACGGCTGATGTCTATTGTCAGCAATTGCAAACCATGATGGAAAAGCTAGCGGCTAAACAACCTAGGCTGGTCAATCGCTCCACGCCACTGCTGCTTCACGACAACGCTAGACCACACACTGCGCAACAGACGGCTACTAAATTAGAAGAGCTTCAATTGGAAAGTCTAAGACATCCTCCGTACTCCCCGGACCTTGCTCCAACAGATTACCATTTTTTTCGAAATTTGGATAACTTCTTGCAAGGGAAAAAATTCAACTCCGATGGGGCAGTCCAAATCGCCTTCAAAGATTTTATTGATTCCCGTCCGACTGGTTTTTTTTTTAGTAAAGGGATCAATGAACTACCTATGAGATGGCAAAAGTGCATAGAAAATAATGGTTCATACTTTGATTAATTAAATATATTATATTAAAAAATATTCGACTTTTTGTTCCTCCCATACAAAACGCCAATTTCATATGTAAGGACCTAATAATATTTGTTTAATACAAATGCCAATTTATATTTAGCGTTTAATTTAGAACAATAGATACACCGCTAATAATAAAGGTAAATACATATACTGTGGTAATAAATGTTTATATTTATTGTTTCAGGTGGTCAGATTACAACTGCTCAATTCTTAAGCCACGTTCAAGTGAATATCATCAGCAACACGATTTGCAGGCTATCTTTCCCTCTAAATCTACAGGCATCCAACATCTGCATCAGTGGAGCTAATGGTAGAAGCACCTGCAGGGGTGACTCTGGTGGTCCACTTGTCGTCAACAGAAACAACGTTCCGATATTGGTAAATATTTATATGCCTTTTGCAGCATCAATTTTGGCAGAAAACACTGAAATAATTTCAATATTTTAGCGTTATTTACACTTTTGAGGGTAGAAAGCTTTATTTTTCTTATTTCTGAGTAAATAAGTAAATAATAATAATATATCGTCACGCTGTATCCCTTCCAAGATAAGCAGAGATAGATTAGTGGTTGCGTTCAGTAAAAAGTTTATTATTAAATTATGTAGGTCTGGCTACTTTCGTTACTTTTGTTTTATAATTAATTTAAATAGTGTTTGAGATAATGAAAAAGTAGAATAATTATAAATAATATTTGTATGGTCACGTTGGGTACGACATATAAGCGCAAAGTCAAATCATTATTAAAAAAAATTATTGATAAAATAAAATCAATCTAAATTTATTTTTATAAAAAAACTCTCTCTTGATACAGCGCGCAGTACTCGACAAGCAAGTTTGCTTGTGCTTCCTAAACCACGGACTAGTTATGAAAAACGGAATATCACTTTTGAGGGAGCACAACTCTACAACGCGTTACCCTCCTGCATTAGAAACGCGAGCTCGCTTGGCATATACAGAACTAAATTACTACAATATATTAAAGATAAATACTAACAAATATGGTTCTGTATTTGCCAAGTGAGCTCTTAGTATTTTACTGTTCATGATATTTTTAAACAAAATGTTTTCATGTAAGTGATTTGTATCTTAATGAGAATAAACTCTATGAACTGAAAGTGGCAGCCACTAATGTATCTCTGCTCACGCCTTCAGAGATATAGCGTAACGATATTATTATTAATATATATTATCTATTTCACAAAATAAATACGTAACCTACCTAAATAAATAACTAATAAATAGTATAGTAAGTCTAATGTAATAAGAATGATGTAAAATAAGTCATTTTATTATAATAATTATTATTTATGCTCGTGAATTCAATAAGCTACATGTAATTGTTTGTTCCAAATTATATATCTTTTAATTACGTCAATGTGATATCACAAGATTATAAAGAGAAGTTACGAAACAGTGATTTCAATAATTTGTATGTTATTTCTTTAACAGATTGGTGTGACGTCATTCGGTTCAGCTCGTGGCTGCCAGGTGAACTCGCCCGCTGCCTTCGCAAGAGTTACCTCCTTCATGAACTTTATCAACAGCAACTTGTAAATAGATCAGACAAATAAAATATTAAGAGACTTATAAAAACATTTGTTTTCTTTTCGAAATCGACTACTTTTAGTTTAGGCTTCAATTCTAGCTAAGAACCTGGACGAAGACTTAGAACGCCATATTAGAACAGGAGTTATAAGTTAAAAAAAAAGGTTAAAAGAGCGGCATCAGTCAGAGTATCTCACTCGTAAAAACAAAACCTCTCTCATGTAAACAGTGTTGATTACGCTACTCGGTTAAAATACTACAAGCTGACATCACCAAAAAAAATTGATAAAAAAAATGTATCTATCTTATTTTTCTGTATAAGGTCACTAATGGTATTATTTTTATTTCCGACCTGCTAAATCAGGAAAACAATTGGCCAAAGGTTGCATAATAACTAATACTAAAATTTGTTCTCCTTTCGATATAATAAAACAAAAAACACAACAAAGTTCGCGACATTGACATCTTTCACTGCTTCTTGCCAAGGTTTCGGTCAGTACAGTGTAGTCTAAAAACAGCAACGGAACAGCAAGGAACGAGAATTCATTGACAGTCACTGTCGTCGTACACAAAACGCAAATAAAAACGCAATAGACTGAAGCACCTACTATGATGGCATTTCCACTTGTGTATTGTGGTCACGACCCAGTTCGGGAAATCGTCCTACCTTCTCTAAAATACTGAAGATACTCTAGATTAGTGATAAATTGAAAATGATGTCAGAATATATGGATGGCCTTTAATCTTCCGTAATCTGAATTGGGCTACAAATGGCAATGATGATGAAAATAAATTCTTCTTTGAATTACTTTATAATCTTAATTAAATTGTTGCAGTAACTTGGTTGATATAAATACATAACTTAGCAATGGGGTTTAATCTAGAATATAATAGTGCCGCTTTCTTCATCATACTGAGTTGTGGCTAGAGCTAAATAAAGCATACAGCATGTCGAATTGCTAGCATTTAAGCTGTTTCATGCACATTTTCAGCACATAGTGAACATCCGCCTATGCGCATAGTAACTTGCTTTGGCGTGTCGCCTTTCGGGCTCAGCTTGTGTATATCCACACATACATATATATATATATATATATATATATATATATTTTTTTTTTTTTTTTGATCGTCGTTTTCGTTTTTGGACTACACTGTGCTTACCATCAGGTACTCTCTGGTCACTATATCGAGACAGTGTATTTTTTTTTATCAAAACCTCTACCCATGGATTCCACAAATGTAGTGGGAAAATAGAAGAGAGGGCTTTGCCTTCCAATGGGACGAATCTGGTTAATAATAATTATGTATGTTAAAGAGATTGCGTTCACAATTATTTTATGATTCAACGAGACATTTTTTATTGATACTTAAGATATATTCAAGTCTTTTAAAATTAGATTTTTACTCAAACAGTTTATGACTCTAAGATAAAAATAGAAGAACGGACACGAAATAGTTTTTGCGTTTAGCGATGTAAAATACATTTTTACAAATGATTTACAGTGTTTACACTAAACTTTGATCTAGTGATTAATGCATATCAGCGTTATCAGAGATTATTTTGGGTTTTTCCCACGCACGTAACGATTAGTATATAAATCAATTAATACTTTGATAATTTTAATCTAGTAGACATAATAAGCTTGCTCTATATGATTATATTAATTTATCGTATCCACTCATAAATTATTTAGTGCTAATTTTTATTTGATATTACATAATAGACACGCGCAAATGTACTTTGGTACTAGGTCAATGTGTAATGGTCCTAAAATATTCTAATGTTATTTTCAAATATCTTCTTAAAGATGATTTTAAACATCAAATAATAATACATATTGCCGTTGTGCCACTGAGGGTTAGTAAAGTAATTAAATTTTTATCAAGAATTGCAGGCTACGTTTACAAAGTTATATTATTTATCGTGGACTCGCCTTTAGTCAAAAGTATCTACAAGTTGTACATAATATCAGCGGATGTTCTAATCAGTTTAAGTCAATTAAGTGATAATGAACTGCATGTATGGTAATACCTATTTAAGTTTTGATTTTACTTACCTATTAACGATTATCATAAATACATCCTAAGGATTTTAATATATTATGTTACTTTCTCTAGTATAGAATAACTGCTATAGTAGACTTTATAAATTTAGGGACTATTTTATACCCCTCTGTTTTATAAAACTTTATCTAATATAAACAAAATTTTGATTTTAATATTAATTCATAATGAGAAGCCTTTTAATAGTCTATCTCGGTCAAGGTTTTTTTTAATATCTGTAGTAGCAGATACTTGATCCCGAATTCTATAATAATAATAGGAATTTATATTATACATCATATTATATATATTTATCAGTGGCGTTCATCTCATATAAGCATAAAAGCAATGCTTGTCCTGTGCTTCACGAGCATCTTATTCTAATATTATGAACATTAATCAATCAATAATAAATAAATTCGCAATTTCTAAATAGTATATTTTCATGCCATCTATCTTCCCTATGAAAGTAATATAATATTTATTAACATTATATAATATTCAAATTAATTATATGAATCTGCTTACCCTGTCCAAATAACCTATGGACGCCACTGATATTTATATAGGTCTATTGAGAACTACTGTCCGTTATTCTGTTTCGGCACATGCGAGTATGTACATGTCACTGGGAGTCTCTATCTCATCTGGGAGTATCACATGTCTCTATTTTTATCACTTAGTGTATACGTATTCGCGTAGCAAATTAAATATAATAAAATTGATTCATATTAGTCGATATCGAAACGCCATGGTAACTAATAAAATCAGTTACGCCGTTGTATTTTATACGAATACCCCAACAATACCACGAAACTCTCCACCAGGTATGTAAAAATTGTCCTAACGCTGGCAACAAAATTGACGCAAAATGGCTAATCAATCAATTGTCATTAATTAAATTAAGTAATGCAGTGTGCACTCTGCCAACCCACACCCGCGGACGCCGTAATGGTCGTAGGGATCGCTTGCGCACCGGTCGCGGTAGACGGTAGATAATATTCGTGTGACGTTCTCGTGATCGACCGCGCCTTGAATACGTAACTTGCGATATTATTGCTATTTTATGGAGTTTTTTGTTGTTTTACACTAAGTTTTTGAAAGAAAAGTATTGAGTAACAGAAATATGTTGTTTTTACTGCCTTTTAACGTTTAAGTTTGACGTTATAATAATCATTATAATAACGTTAAACTTAACAATTAATTATTAAGTATCTTTATGGCGATAAAAAAAAAAATGTTTTATCCTAAAAACGGAAAGACCTTTCCTGTAGAACTATTAGTTTGTGGTTCAACGAAAAATATATAAACAAATATAAATAGGACCAAAGATGGACTAGAGCGGAACCTTAGAATTAGTCCTCGTACTAAATATTAAGTAAACGTAGTTAACATCTGTACTACAAAATAGTTCATAGTACTGATAACATATTCTTTTTGATAAAATTGATATGTAGTGTGTATTATGATTTATATTATTTACGTATATCATTAATCAGTGTAATTCAACAGTATCTTTTTAGAGTTTCGTTCCTAAAATAGAAATTCCTTCGTTGTCGACGTGTCTCTTTTCTCTGGAAGATCTTTTTCCTTAAGAATGCCGAAGAAGAACGAAATAAATATCAAATACTTAGGTCTACAGTACAATATAGCTTTAAAAAAATAAAATTTTAAGTAACCTATTTAATGATTTGACTGTTTAATCGTAAAATTATCGTTCTGGCTAGGGAATCAAATCCTACAGAGTACTTGGCGTTTAACAAAAATCATGAAATTTGTCAAGAAGAATGTTTTTTTTTGTTTTTTTTCTCTTGTAAGGACAAGGCAAAGGCTTTTATGCCGTATAGCCAAGATAAATGGTTTTGGTGGTAGGGATTTGGCCTGCACTAAGTCATGACCACAGGACAAAAGCATAAAGACCGTCATAGTGCCTTGCTTTGCCCTGTTGCGGTTCGGGATCAGCTTGTGTGTGTCCAGTAACACATTTACCTAGAGACCTTCAGTCCTGGTATATATCGGCCGATATGACGATGTAGACTATCAATGGATTATAGGTAAAGGAAAATATCGTGAGGAAACCCGCATGGCACCTAATAAAAATGTCATGTGCAAGTATCACGAAAACGGCGATCAACTTCGTCACTGGTCACGTTGGGCAGAACATATAAACATAAAGTGGATACAGAAACAAACGTATATGTGCTCATCTTGAAAGTGGAATAGCGTGATGATATATTATTTATTATTGTTAGTAAGCTGACCGCGAGCTATTTCGATGTTTGAGGACTAGTCTTTCAAGGGCAAATTTAAGTTTGTATTTCAATGCAGTTTACTTACACGTTTCTACGGAACCCACTTTGCACGCGTCTGACTCACACTTGGTCGATTTTTTATCTAATATTCTAACAGTATAAATATGAATTTATATTGAGGTGTTCTGCATCTAAGGCTCAATCATGAAGGTAACTTTGGTAACTCTGCTTGCGCTCGTCTCGCTCGCCTATGCGAGATATGTGGACTTGGAAGACTTCCTAGAAGATAATACAGCTTACAATTATCTGGAGAAAATTGGTCTTCCATTAGCAGAGGAGATCCGTGCTGCTGAAGAACAGTATGGCATGTCCAGAATTGTTGGGGGTTCTGCTTCCGAACTTGGACAGTTTCCTTACCAAGTGAGTCAGTTTTTCATATTAACTTATTATACACTCTTTTACCATATCTTATTTTTTAAGCTATCTTCAGCAAACAGATTGACGGCCCACCTGAGGGTGAGTGGTTACCGGTGTGTATAAATATAAACAACCGCAATACAAGGAGCTTGGTTATTGCGGTGCCGGCTGAAACAACTGCATTGTCCAGAATTATTACTTTTTAATTGACCAGGAAATTATAGTTATATAGAGCTTGTTATAATCACGTAGTAAAGAAATCAATATGTACTTGACGGTAAGCAAAGTGCAGTTCAAGAAAGATGGCTGCTGTCAATTGATTATCATTTCTTGGCGGATGTCCTAAGATATACAGCGAAGAAAGGCTCTAAGTATAAATAACTGCTGGACTGATACAAGCTGATCCTGAAACGCGACATGCTAGAGCGAGTCACTTTGATGGACTGTGCACTCATGCATAGTCTCGACCCAGCTGAGTACATATCCAATCACTTCTCTCATGTCATAGAAAGCCGAACGGAGCTGAACTATTTGGAAGAGAGTGTGGTATGGGATTTCAAGACGGTTTGTCTTTTGTGCTTTAAACTTAATTACGAAGATAGCATGACCGTAATGTCAATATTTGACATGATTTATCTAATAGACGTATTTTTTCTACTTTCAGGCTGGTCTTCTAGCCACCTTCTCTCAGGGTACTGGTGTGTGCGGAGGTTCTGTACTCAACAGTAGAAGAGTGATCACCGCCGCCCACTGTTGGTTTGATGGACGCAACCAGGCTACAGAGTTCTTAGTCGTGCTCGGTTCTATCTTGCTGTTCTCCGGTGGAACCAGGATCACTACCAACCAGGTCGTTATGCACGCCAACTGGTCGCCAACCCTCATCCGTAATGACGTTGCTATCATCAACTTGCCTTCTGAAGTCATTTTCTCTGGTAAGTGTCTTTATTATACATAATAATATATGTTATGATGTTACATCAGTTTTAAATTTTAGACAGAAATTAGATAAATCTGATTTTCTTTAAGAACACTAACCATTAGCTGGTTAGCTATCAACCAGTTTTTTTTATGGTACCTTCTGTATGTTTGATTCTTTAAAGTAGGAAGTAATTCTTCTAATTTTATTTTCTTACTTACTTATAGAATCATTCTAAAATAGTATCACAGTGATAATTGCTTTTTATTATTTCCAGATACAATCGCTCCTATAGCTCTTCCATCGGGATCACAATTGAACGAAAACTTTGCTGGTATGATGGCCATTGCATCAGGATATGGTCTCACAAGTGATGGTAAGTACTTAGTTACAGTTCTAATGTATATTGTAAGGTTTTTGGAGGGTTTTTTGCCGTTGCAGTTGAAGGGATTATCCAAATGTACTGGGTGAAATAGGGCAAGCATTTAAAGCGCTCAGAGAGCTGAATTTGATGATAACACAAGTACACTTCTGTTGGTACAGATTATGGTTTGGGTGGTCTTCCAGGGACCATGTAGGCGCGTATAAGCGTTTGGGACCCGACTACCTAGGACAGAAAGGCCGAAAACAAATTAGGTGACCTGGAATGAGCCTGCGCTAACTGCATATAAGCACTAATGAACGATAATATAAATGACGTTACACATAAATAGTATACTACAACCATATTTTTAGAGAGTCAATTTTAGATTATCTTAATTATTTAGAAATATAATTGGTATATTGTCAATAAATTATAGTAATTTATTTTATTGGTTATTTTGTGGAATAAATAATCCGACCGTAAATATGTTCGATAAGCTGACTATTTATGAATAATTTTAAAGTTTATTAAAAACAATAATACGCGACGTTTTAAGAATGTCTAACACGTATGTGAAGAGTAATTAATTCTAAGCATAAAAGTAAAGACCTTCATAGTGACTAGCTTCTGCGTGTTGCGTTTCGAGTTCACCTTGTGGACGGCCAGTGAATCATATAACTAGAGACCTTCTTTCCTGGTATATGTGGGCCGACATGTCGATTTCAGCTATCTGTGGAGTTTTGTTTGCCGGTCGCTGCCGTTCGTAGACTACGCTGTACTTTTCACAGACACTTTGTCGAATTGGTAGAAAAAAAGTGTACAAAAATTGAAAAGTGAAATATCAAATGAACTTTAATATCTGAAGTTTGTGCATTTTATCTAATATTCCAACATTATTAACTATTAGATCGACTTTTAACACTCTAGTTCGAACACTTAAGCCCGGAGCACTAATAACGACAGAATGACAGTGAGGAAAAAGGGCGTCATTGCCCGAAAGCATCACACACACACACTACACGGGGACATATCTGTCCTAATCTCTGGTTTCAGCCTATCGCGTATCTAGATTAGTTAGTGTACAACCAGTTATTCATCAAGATTCAACCTAGACACCTACGGTCGTTGTATATTTAAGGCAGTATGACGGCTGCGAGTTATTGAGCTTTTGTACATTTACGATCGCTAACCTTTTGGATCAACACTGTTCAGTGACAAGGTGCAGTTTAGATCTTATACATGTTATAATTGAGCTATGTATGTGGTAATGAATTCCATTAGTCAAACTATGGTGAAAATCTTCTTCGTTTTAATAATAATAATCACTTTATTGGAAAAATCACACGATTATAAATTTGTAATAAGGCTCCGTCAATTAAACTGAGATTTATAGACGCCATTTCGACTTTGCTTAGCAAAATTCAAAAAAATAAAATTCGTTTTAACAAAAAACTGAGTATATAATAAGAACTTGAGAATTGCCATAGTATTCGCAGAGCTAAGTTCATATTGTCAAAATCGGTGACTTACAAAATCCTTTCACATTTATTGGGTATTTCACATAAATTTTAATGTTTTAGTAAAAACTAAGCAAACTTAAATTTGCGTAAAATATTTCAGCCTAAGATATTCTAAGCATTTCAAGGCAGATAGTAGCCAGTGAGACACATCCTTGACATCGAAACGGTTTTTATGTTGTTACAGGAGGCAGTATCACGACTGGACAATTCTTAAGCCACGTTGAAGTAAACGTCATTACAAATCTAGCTTGCACGATGGCTTTCCCTCTAAATATACAGTCCTCGAATATCTGTATCAGTGGAGCGAATGGCAGAAGCACATGCCGAGGTGACTCTGGTGGTCCACTGATCATCACCAGGGAGAACAAACCGATTTTAGTAAGTTTTCATATTAGACGTAATTTTTTATACCAAAAGGCGACATCAAAGCAGACTGCTTACTAGAAACTAGGCTACCTTTGTTAGGTGTACTAAACAAAGGTATACATACGTATATATAAATACAGTGTAAACTCTATATAACGACCCTCAAGGGACTGTGCATATTTTGACGTTATAGAGAGTTGTTGTTAAATGGAGAGTAGAAAAATCAGTATTAGAAAAAAAAAGTTTTAAACACTTACTTGCCATGTTTACAGTTTGAAAGTTTGTGAGTAACTAAGAATATGATAACGTATATATAATCCATGACTCCTAATAACAACAGTCAACACGTGCAAGCAATCCCAATTTGTAAGCAAAATAACGGATTTCTTAGAAAGTTCGGTATGTGTAATGCTGACAGACGAGTATATTACGGGCTAGGATAATAAACCGATAAAAGAACGTTCAAAGCGGCGAAGTTTTTACTAATTTTGGCAACATAAAAAATCATCTTAGCTTAAAAAGTACTTTATATTATTCAACTACTGTCGTTATTAAGAGTGAGTGCAATGCTATATAGAGTGTATCATTATATGGGAAACAGGCTAAACCAACCAAAGCCGAGTGATATCGACGCTTTAGGGAGTTTGTCGTTAAATCGAGTGACGTTACATGGAGCTTACACTGTATTTACGACTCGCGTCAGACTAATCTCATCATCATAGGAATGTATGTTATCGTAAATAGAACCTAGGACCTTCGAATTTCACGACGTAATAGATAGGCAACGAGCCACTATAGACTGAGCTACCATGTTGTTTATTTATACGATAAAATATAGTACGATTGTACTTTACATCAGTGGTACGTAATTATAATTGTTTTGCTCCAAACCTCCAAATGATATCTAATCATTACGTCATAGTGATATCATTAAATTAAACAGCAGTATGATAGTATGACTGCGGTGTCCTGGCGGATTGGAGACCGGTAACCAAACCGGCAAAGAGAATTATTATAGTTTAAAATCCAGGCGCGTACTTCTGGGTTTATTTCAGTATAAATACTGATTTAGGCGCTACATGCTCAGCAGTGAAGGAAAGTATCGCGAGGAAACCAACATGGCGTGTGATAGAAAAGTCATGTGTGACCAGAGAACGGCGATCAGCTATGCTACTGGTCACTTAAACACGACAATTTAGTGTAAATTTGTAAAAACCACTAACTAATAAATCTCTGCTCGACCCGAAAGAGACATAGGGTGATGATATATTATTTTATAACAATAAATCGGTTTAAACAATTTGTATGTTATTTCTTGAACAGATTGGTGTGACATCATTCGGTTCAGCTCGTGGCTGCCAGGTGAACTCGCCCGCTGCCTTCGCAAGAGTTACCTCCTTCATGGACTTTATCAACAGCAACTTGTAAACAGATCAGACAATAAAGATTTAATAAAAACAAAATTTGTTAAGTGTTTAATATAGCAATTTTAAATTAAACTATTACTAATACCTGTAGCTATCCTCAAAAATCAATTATTTTGACAAAAGAATGCATATAAGCTCGTTTAAAACACAACCCAATCGTTTTTGAACTCGAGTTTAAAAATACCATGCATTCACTCTATAATCGTAAGCATATAGATTTAACCTTTTCAACGCTTAAAGAAATGTCTATACTTTACACTTGTCATAATTTAACTGAACGCTCTATAGTCCTGTCGTGGAAATCGCGGTTTATATGAAGAGACAACGTAAGAACTTCTGGTTTTGTCGTTGTGGTTACAATAATAAATAATTACAGATCGTTGACAATACACATCAGAGCCTCATTGTAATCAATATGATAAAAAATATCTTGACGAAATGTATACACTGATTTTTAAAGTGAAAAATTTCTTTGTGCACGTTTGCCATTTTTGGGACGAGGAAAGTGCTGAATTCGCGTGAATGTCAGTGTGTTAGAGTGATGTGCGACGGGTTGCACAGTGGATAGGATGGATCGCGCAGTGCGACCGAAGTCCGTGAACGGCGCTCGCATCGGGGTCTGCGTCGTGTAGACTGTTACAATATTTTCCCACGTCAATGTGTTTCTCTATGTCGGATACGAACTCATTATGGGTTTGCAATACACTAATTCAGTAGCTAGTTTTAATTTTCCGATCACAGATAAATAACGGAGCCTACGCATATATAATATATGTGTGTGTATGTATATAAAAGCTAGTTATATATCAAAGATCATATAGTGATTTTATAGATAAGGGAGATATTTATGGAAGATATTCAACATTTGATTCTCATTCCAAATATATAGAAATAGCTATATTTTAATATTTCCATTAAAAGAAATTAAGTTACAGTCAACATATTTAAGAACAATTTTACATATGAATGAATTAATAACAAGTAATTATTAAGTAGATATTTTGCCTGTCCTAATCCAGGATAAAATACAAAAGGAAAAAGAGATCATACCTGTTTACTTAAAATTTCGTAAAAGGAAATTTTATCTACTTAATGTACGTTGGTATATAATTCATCGAAATGGCATGGTCGAAATGACCAAACCTCGTAAACAAAATAAAGAGAAAAAAATATCGTGCATGCACCATTCGTGCTTCGGTGTCCATACTTTTAACAGACCAATTCTCAATTATTCATCAATTTTTCTTTATATTTTATTCGAGAACAGTTACTTACATTTATATTATTTAAAAATAGGTAGTACATTGTATCCCGAAATATCTCCCTCGTCTATAAAATACAGGGCCGTATGTTTTCATTTTATTACTTTATTAAGATGGTAAAAATAATTTGTAGTAAAAATGATAACTGGACATATTCCTTTTCCTTAACAACACAGAAATAATGTTTACAAGTTTGTGAAGCTAAAAACTTTTCACTTCGGACGTGCAATGCTATGACCGTTCTATCTTTTTTTTTAGTAATTTGGAGGAAAATTCTGCATAGGACCCAGAGATGGGCAAAATGTAATCTGATTAATGATTAACGATTACAAAATGTAGTCGTAATTAGAATTTTCTTGCTCTGTAATTATGATTAAATCCATTTAAAACATTAAGAATTCATAAATGTGAATTCAATCTGGGAATCCGTAGTGTTTAAAACATAGATGAGCAAAATGCAGCCATATTAATGGTAATGCTGAAAAACGCAAAATGTAACCGTAATCGTTTTTATTAATCTGAACATTTTGCCCATCTATGATAAGACCACCTGGGCCGCTGTGAGGGCAGCGATCCCGGTGTGTCCGACTCCTACTTATTAAAAACTCCCGGGGTATCCCTCTAATTGCTTCACCCGGGCCTGGGTAACCAAATTTATCCTGACGCCTGGGAAGTGAATAGCCTTGTTGAGACTACCTCTCTGGGAGGGATAAGGGTACAGACCCCGTCTCTACAAAACCTCTCTCTCAGGCGATGCGCCAGACACCGTGCACCGCCTCCCTCTCACCCGAGTAGCAGACTCCCTCAAATCTACTACCCGGCTATTGTCACTGCGGAATGTCGCGCTCCCTTGGGCGAACGCATTTCTCTGGAGACGGTGTCTTGGCCGCCGAATGGCCAGAGAAGATGTTCGCTCTCTGACGCTTTCAACGGACTACTTCTATTTTATCACAACCTCGCAGAAGGATACCACCTCTTGCGATGTCTCTTCACTTTCGACCATGGCTTTCATCACCGCCGGAAGTCCAACTTTTGTGGTAGCCTGATTTAGATTACGTATCCATCAAAGATGTGTGAAGAAGTTAAACAGTACACCTGAAAGGATCAACTATTTTCCTAGCCTAATTCAACGCAGCTCAAGAGGGCTTATAAATTAAGGTAATTGTACACAGTATAAGGAAAACATTGAAAATACTATTTTAATAAATTTCATCTGTTCTTTTATTAAAATATCGGTTAAAGATTGCTGTTGATGAAGTTCATGAAGGAGGTGACCCTGGCGTAGGCGGCAGGAGCACCGACTTGGCAACCACGTGGGGATCCGAACGAAACCACACCAATCTGGAATTAAAATATAAAGATTGATATTTCAGCCTTTTGTTTAAGCATACTAGTTGCTTGAGAACGTGCATCGCTAAGAAAGGTGAACTTGACACACCGAATGAAACGCGATTAAAGTTATATGTGCGAATAGGATCATAAAAACCATACAAATATATAATATATGAATAGGACCAGAGAAATTATGGTGCGTGAGAGTTGACGAGGAATAAGAAGGAATTCCGGGAACGAACTTACTTGTTTAGATCCCGGTCCGCGGCGCTGGTTCAGGCGTCCACACCACAATTTCATGCGTTGTTGGGGTAAGCAGAGCGTTCGAGTTGATACCAATTGTACACAGCGTTGTAGCGTTTTATATATTTTTAAAGAGTTTATTACAGCGAGCGCGTTGTAGTTTTCGAAGCGTTCGAACCCAGAGAGGAAAACGGATGCGGTAGGTAGGGGGATAAAAAATGTTGAGAGAGTGTTTCTAGTGTATAAATAGATAATATAAGAAAATATATATTAAAATATTATAAATAAAGAATAAAAAATAAAATAAATGCAAATTAATAATAAACGGCGCAAACATATCCCCCGGCCTGAGGGTATCCCTCAGAGAAAAAGAAGAGCGCAATTAAACAAACATAAAGCGGAAAAGCGTAGCGTTACAAACAAAATAATTAAATTGAATTGGAAAGCGTTTACAAAAAAAAAGCGAATGCGTTTATTGAAGTGGTAGCGGACAAAGGCGTATCACTGGATGAACGTAGCTACCAGTTTTAGTTTGGACTTTAACTATCCTCACCACTCGGTCTTTGCCGGGATATAGATCCTCAACAATGCCAAGAGGCCAGCTTAGAGGAGGCAATTTGTCTTCTCGTATTATAACAATACAACCCTTTTGAATTTGGACAGATGGAGTATTCCATTTTTGTCTGATTTGAAGCGATGTCAAGTATTCAAGACTCCACCTGTGCCAGTATGATTGAACGAGTTTATCTAGTAGCTGATAACGATTCAGCCTACTCTCTGGAGAATCACTGACATCCTCGGCAGGTAAATATTTTAGCGGCGTCAAGTTTAAAAAATGCGCAGGAGTTAATGCTCTTGGCTAAGATGGGTCAGTGTTTAGTTCCTCGTAGGTTAATATTTGATTCCCTATGACTTTAGATAGATGCGTTTTAACGGATTTTATATTACTTTCCCAAATTCCACCGAAGTGAGGGGCGAGCGGAAGATTTCTTTTAAATTGAATGCGTAGATCAGTCTTTAGTCTTTAAACTGGTATGGTACCGCTCCAATTAGGCATCGAAGTCTTATTATGTTCTGCTCTGAATGATGCGGGTGAAGTACAAATGGTGATAATGATATAAACTATCCACTTTACGGCGTTCCATAGAAAATATTTTTGTTGTTGTAATTTCCACTTTCCGATTCTATATACAAGGAAAAACATTTTCAAATATTTAAGGTACATGATTGCCTTGAATAATATAAAGCATAACTATTATTGCAAAGAAATAATGTCTTTTCATATTTTTAAAGATGTGGTGACCGACAAGACATTGAGGTCTTATATAAAACAATCCATGGTACTCGTATATATTGAGTCAAACCTCAAATGCACGTGAAGGATGCGCAAGAACTAGCGTATAAATTCAGTTTTGATCATTACATTAAACTCAACTTACCAAAATGCGTCTGTTGTTGCTAGTAACAACTAATGGTCCACCGGAGTCACCTTGGCAAGTGCTTCTACCGTTAGCACCACTCGTGCAAATGTTGCTAGATTGCAGTATAATAGGGAAAGTCGCGGTGCATACGGCATTTGTGATGACAGGGAGGTTAACGTGACTCAAAAATTGGTTCGTGCTTATCGCACCACCTGGAAAAAATACCCATATAAGTATTAATAAAGAAATCTTCTCATGAACTGATTTATCCTGTATAGGATAGGTTTTCTTGAAAAATAAAAAATATATTTGTGCCTTAATGTAAAAAGTTTCTATAAAAAATTTTTGAAATACTTTATATTTTATTAAGAATAAATAAGGTATAGGATTTCTATAACATTTTGGAGAAGGTATTCAAGAGAATCAATAATCAAAATATTTATTTAATTGAATCAATGGGAATTTACTTGTTCTTCCAATTACAATTATAAAATCACTAACAATTACTTTAAAGTTATGTTGGGTTTGTAACACCACTCTTAGAGTAGGATTAAGAGCTGAAGATTTGAGAATTCATATGGTAATTATAAAAGCTTACCATCGCGAGTTAAACCGAATCCAGACGCCGTCGCGGTTACACCAGCAAAGTTCTGGTTTAGTTCCGCTCCAGTTGGCAGAGCAATGGGTGCAATTGCCCCTATAAATCAAAAAGTATTGAATTTAAAAATAGAGCTTTGAACACATTGTAAATATAATATAGGATGTTTATTCATAGATTACATAGATGTTGTTAAAAAGAAAGGACTTATTCAGTTTCAATAAATAACAAATAAAGATTTACTAGCACAAAATTTGTGTCAGTTGTTCTTGGTGAAAGGTGGAAATGAGGCAGAAGATTGACCGTGTCTGCCTCACCAATGCCTATTAACTCTTATCTTAATGGTTCTCAAATCATAAGAACTAGGAAAATGGAAATGTTTTGTATATTAAAACCATTGATGTGTTAGATCATAATTTTCTGACAAAATTAATTTAAGCTGGTATTTGATCATGTCTACGTAAGGCAGATTTATCCAATTAAAATATAAGAAAATGACTTACATGTGGTACCGACGTTGCTAGGTAAGATAATCATAGCGATATCGTTTCTGACTAAGTTAGGATTCCAGCTACCATGCATGACGACGCTACTGGTGGTTAATCTGGTACCACCGGAGAACAAAGTAACGGATCCAAGGACGACAATGAAGCTGCGTGCTTGGTTGACACCGTCCCACCAGCAGTGAGCAGCAGTCAAAACCCTCCGGTTGTTAAGCAACGAACCACCGCAGACCCCTTGACCTTGTGCAAACGAAGCGATGAGTCCAGCCTTAAAATTATAACAATAAATAATAATAAATAAATATTAATTTAAAAAACTCATTTAATAAATTAAAACTCTGGTAACATCCATTTCCTCTACGACGTGTATGTCGATGAGGAACTTTGCAATATTTCTTCTATAAGCTCAGAAATTATTGATAAATATGTATATGTTTTTAAAAATTATGGGAGGTTTATTATTTAGCAGCTTTAATCAAATTGTAAATAATCGTCAGAGATACTAGAATAATTTTTGAGATGTTGAAGTTATCAAAAGACTCATTTGTCCAAATGTGTGTGAATCAATATTTTTGTGGGACAAGACATAAATTATTTCTCGATCCATTGCAATGATAGCTAAAGTGGGCACCATGATTTAAAATATACAAGAAAAATTTTCAGAATATAATTTTTCATTGGAGTTGATTTTGGTTAATTAGGTTTGTAAATTTTTTACCTGGTAAGGGAATTGACCAAGTGAAGCGGCAGAACCTCCCACAATTCTGGATCCTGCGTTTTGAGCCTCCGCTGCACGGATTTCTTCAGCTAATGGTAGTCCATATCTGGAGAGGTATCCATAGGCTGTGTTCTCTTCCACCATGCCCTCAAAGTCAACATGCCTGGAGTAGGCAAGTGAAGCCAAGGCCAGGACAGTTAAAATTATCAATTTCATGGTATGTCAGATGGACCACACTAATTATTTCGACACCAATTCGTGACTATTTATACTCTTATAATGCAAGAACTATCTGATAAAAATATACCAGGTAATCCGACAAATAATACGTATTAAAAAAATAATCCTTATTATTTAATGTTATCAATATCTGAAAACAAAGGATGTATTATTAATTAATTTTTATAATAATATGACAGCAAATAATAATTTTATGTTAAATTAAAAATAATTAATAGTCAGTTTAGTTTTCAAGCTACATAATAATAAGCTACGTAATAAAGCAATGTATCGAGGGGTGAAAGGCTTTTTGGCTTAAGCGACATTTTTTGGTGATCTAGTAATATATCGAGGGGTGAAAGGCTATTTGGTTAAAGCAATATTTTTTGGTGATATAGTAATATATATATATATATATATATATTCTGATTCAGCGTTTTTTACCCATTCCGAAAATATATATAATACTATATCATCAAAAAATGTCGCTTAAACCAAATAGCCTTTCACCCCTCGATATATTACTTGATCACCAAAAAATGTCGCTTAAGCCATATAGCAAGCCTTTCACCCCTCGACTTATATTTTCGGAATCGGTAAAAAATGCTGATTCCGAAAATGTGTATCACAGAATATCACCAAAAATGTCACTTAAAGCATATAGCGTTTTCACTCCTTGATATGTTCTTTTATAATAAATACATAAGATAATCATCTGTTAGTTTTCCTCAGAGACTATTATATGTTTTGTGTTTACTATAAAACTTGTTACAATTAGTTAGTACTGATTATAATATATAGTGGGCCCTTAACTTGCACCCCTCCCAGAGAGTTAGTTTCAACAAGGGTTTTCGCTCTCCGGGTGTCTTAATGAATTTGGTTTCCCAGGCCCAGGTGGAGCGATTAGAAGGACACCCCGGGGGTTTTTAGTCAGTAGGAGTCTGACACACCGAGGTCGCTGCCCTCACAGTGGCCCTGATGGTGCCCTGCAGGATTTTCACCCGAGATACCAAAAATCACAGATGCTATCGCTTTAAAAAAATTCAAATGAAATCAAGGAATAAATTGGTGTATTATTTTACTATAGTATTTATATGACAGTACATATAGTTAGTAGACATATAGTAGACATACATTGACAGGCGCCTACTGTCAATTATTAGGTAAATAATAAATAATGGTTGCTGCTCTTGTCATTTTTGAAGTCCTTTACCAAAAGGCAATTCTAACACTGGTCTATAAACTTGGCTGAGCATCTCAGTGCTCGCCCTCTCGCTTGGTTTAGCTATGAAGGTCTATCCCGGCCTTATGGCATAATGGCATGTCCAAAAAAAAAAACTGATCCATAAACCACAAAGAGGACACAGAATGCGATTATTAGTTTCTTATCACACGTATTTTCCGAAATTAGCAATCCATTTTCACAAATTAAAATTATCATGCAATAAATCCTGATTAATCTAGATATTGAGGTAACTAATCCCTGGTACTTGTTATAGAAGTGTATAGCCGAATCTGTTACTAACATCGATAACACGAATAAATAATATAGATGTAGGTGTGGCAGTTAGAGTACTGGATTATGACAGCGCGGAGTTCGTAGAAAATTATATCGAAAGGCCCAAAGTTTAATTTTTATTCGCCACGACAAAATGTTGTTGCATTGAAAGAACCTTTACAATTTAATCAGGTGAGAGGAACGACCGCTTAAGGCACTGAGTCAGCGAATTTTATAAGTTGGTCGCAACGCAAGGGCACTCCTATGGGCACAAACCTCCGTTTGACCGGACCACCAGCGAAGGAAGTATTTAGGTAATCTACTAGCGTTTTTTTGGAAGCAACTACTTTAAGAAGAAACGCCGTAAGAAACTCTAAGCTACGTCTGAAGTGAAAAGCGTCTCGGAGCGTAAATTCACTGGTTAGCGACAGTTGACTAAACTATCCATTTATAGTTCCGTATAATTTATTTATAAGTGTAAGCCGTTAAAATAAACAACCCTTGCCAATTAACTTTTTTAGATTTGAAGAAAAATTATTGTAGAACGAAAAAAAAAAGAAAAAAAGAAATTGTAAAAATAATAATTTGTAATTGTAATTTGTAGAATTGTAAAAAGATTTAATTCAAAATATTAGGCGCTGGGCACTGGGTGCGTGCGGCCGATACATTTTCTTCTCTTGCTATGTTGCTGTATTCAGCACAGCGTAATTTTTACAAAATGCCTTTCCTTCTTTATTCTATCTTTAGAACGCTATAGAATAACCTAGTTTTTTATACTTTAGAATGTAATACTTAATACAATAGGTATATTAGGCCGGCAGAACTAAAGTCGCCCAAGTGATATTAAAATAACGTATAGTGGCTAAAATTATTTCTGGGTTATTCTGGTCTAATAATAATGGTAATTGAAAGAAAATGTAATGTCATATCAATCCTTAATTTTTTTAAATACATACTTATATATATATATATATATATGTGGAATATGTTATTAAAACTCCCTATTATTTGGATATTTTTTGTAAATTAAAATTAAAAGCTGGTATTACTGTAAAAAAGACGAATGACGTTGAGTGAAATTAGTTTGAAGGTGGTTGGAAAAAAGATGTATTGAAAAAGAGTATAAAGTGTGATTTTAGCTTCCGTATTAAAAATTAAAAATAAAATAGTTTTAAACAAAAGTATCTCTTTCCTCGATCCCACAACTATTTTGGGGGCTCGTCCGGGATAGAGGGAATTGAGGTCCAGAAGATCGAGAGGCCAGGAGATCGAAATACGGAAGATTGAAGTATGGAAGATCGTGAGCTGTAAGATCGGTGAAAATTAAGATCGCGGGCCGTTCAATCAAGATTGAAGAACATGTGGTGTTGAAGAATGCAGTGGATATAGTGGAAGATTGGTGTTTTGGTGCAAATCTATAACTTTTCCTGTTGAATTTGCAATTAAGAAATTACGACGCATCGAGTTAGTGTTGTCAGCCTAAGATGAAGATTGTGCAAATGTGCAGTTGTGCATTTTTAAAAGAATTATGATTTTTGAAAAATTGCCAGCCTAAGATGAAGATCGTGTAAATGTGTAGATAAGATTATTTATTTTTTAAAGATGAATATTTAAGATGATTTAAAGAAGAATTAAACTGAAGATTGATTTCATGACGTCAAGACGATTATCTTTCTGTACGACGATTAAAAGAAGATTACCTATAAAGACGAATCAAACTTTTATTTCACCTACGATGGCACTGAAGAAAATTACTCAAGAATTACAAGAAAGTGACAACGAAGATGTTGAAGTACAAATTTCTTTTTCAGACTTAGAGAAGTCTATGATACCTTTTACCGGAGATGATACTTACCCGATTGAATCATTTATTGATGAATTCGAAGACACCGCTCAGATTATGCGTTGGACTGCTGTCGAAAAACTGATTTATGTAAAAAGATTGCTGCATGGAACTGCTAAACTATTTTTAAGATCACAAGGAAGAGTAAAAGATTATTCAAGTTTAAAGAAGGCTCTAAGAGAAGAATTTTGTCCGAAAATAAATAGTGCAAGAATTCATAAGGAGTTAGCTGCGAGAAAAATGAAGAATAATGAAACATTCCAACAGTATTTCTTAACGATGAAAGAATTATCACTCCATGGCAAACTTGAAGACGCTGCTCTTATTGAATATGTAATTGACGGAATCAGAGATATCGAAACAAATAAAATTATGTTACATGGAGCATCTGACTTAAAAGAATTTCGCAAGAAGCTGGACATATACAGCGATTTCAAAAATAAGATGTCTACTAGAGAAGTTTCTTCACTACTCTAGATTTGTGTAACGGATTTATGCATGTTAATGTTCATGAAGATAGTCAGAAATACACATCATTTGTAACACCTCAAGGCCAGTACGAATTTCTTAAAATGCCGTTTGGATTGTGTACAGCGCCATCTGTATTCCAAAGATTTGTCAATAATATTTTTAGTGACTTAATTGCTGATGGAACTTTAACAGCTTACCTTGACGACTTAATTATACCCTCAAGAACAGAAGAAGAAGGATTACAAAAGCTAGAAAAAGTATTACAGAGAGCACAGGAATTCGGATTAGAGTTTAACTGGAAGAAATGTCACTTTTTGAAAAAAGAAATAGAATACCTTGGTTATATTATTCGCGATAATGAAGTCCGACCATCTAAGGATAAAATTAATGCTGTTTCAAAATTTAAGAAGCCTACTAACGTTAAAGGCGTTCAATCATTTCTTGGATTAACCGGCTATTTCAGAAAGTTTATTAAAAATTATTCATTGATTGCTAAGCCGATGACTGATTTATTAAAGAAAGATATCCTATTTGATTTTGATGAGAAATGCGAAAAAGCTTTTGAAGAATTGAAGCAAATATTATGTAGTTCACCAGTTCTACGAATTTATAATCCCGATTTACAGACAGAATTACACACAGACGCAAGTGCTGATGGATATGGGGCTGTGTTATTACAAAGAAACCCTAAAGACGACAAACTTCACCCAATTCACTACATGAGTAAGAAGACTACTGCGACGCAAAGAAATTATCATAGTTATCACTTAGAAGTTTTAGCTATTGTAGAGGCTATAAAGAAATTTAGAGTTTACCTTCAGGGAATACACTTCAAGATCGTAACTGATTGCTCTGCATTAACGATGACTTTACAAAAGAACGACCTACCTCCGAGAGTTGCTCGTTGGGCTTTACTTCTAGAAGAATATGATTACGAAATAGAACACAGACCAGGATCAAGAATGAAACACGCTGATGCATTAAGCCGATACCCTATTTGTTTAGTAGCCACGGAGATCACAGCTAGATTAAAGAAAGCACAAGATGAAGACGGTCATATAAAAGCTATAAAGACAATTTTGAATAAACAACCTTATCAAGACTATATTTTGCAAAAAGATTTACTTTATAAAGAAAAAGACGGAAATAGACTGATTGTTGTACCAAAGAAAATGCAGTATGAGATAATTAGAAAAAACCATGAAAGAGGACATTTTGGTATTGTGAAGACTGAAGAATTAATTAACAGAGAATACTATATAGAAAATTTACGTGATAAGATAGCGAAGGTCATGAAGAATTGTGTTGAATGTATCTTAGTAACGAATAAAAAGGGAAAGAAGGAAGGATTTTTACATCCAATTGATAAAGGGGATATTCCATTGTCTACCTATCATGTCGACCATCTTGGACCACTATCATCGACACATAAGAATTACAAGTATATTTTGACAGTTGTTGATGCTTATACAAAATTTACATGGATCTATCCTATTAAAAGTTTGACCACTGAAGAGACTATAAATAAACTAAGACTTCAACAACAGACTTTTGGATCACCTGAAAGAATTATTACAGACCGCAATGCTTGTTTTACTGCCAACGATTTTAGAGATTATTGCAAAGACGAGAATATTGTTCATTATACAATTACGACCGGAGAACCTAGAGGAAATGGTCAGGTAGAGAGAATCCACCAGATAATTATTGCCGTACTGAGTAAACTGAGTGCTGATGATCCGAAGAAATGGTACCGAAAAGTCTCTCAAGTACAACGCTGTCTTAATGGAACGCAACAACGAAGCATCGGAATGACGCCATTTGAATTGCTTTTTGGTATTAAAATAAGAGATCAAGACGAAGAATTAATAACATTGATAAAACAAGAAAATATTCAGATTTTTAATGGAAAAAGACAAGAACTTAGAGAAAGAGCGAAAGAATCGATTAAAAAAATACAAGAAGAGAACAGACGAAATTATAATAAAAAAAGAAAAGAAGCATCTAACTACGAAGTTGGTGACTTAGTAGCTATTAAAAAGACGCAATTTTCACAAGGAGCTAAATTATATCCGAAGTTCTTAGGACCCTACGAAGTTATAAAAAAAAAGCCGAATGACAGATATACGGTTAAAAAATTAGGATATGGCGAAGGGCCGATAAACACGACTACTTCAGCAGATTTAATGAAACGATGGATAACGTCAGAAGATACAAGTTCATCTGGGACAGATGAATGAACAGGATGGCCGTGTGGAATATGTTATTAAAACTCCCTATTATTTGGATATTTTTTGTAAATTAAAATTAAAAGCTGGTATTACTGTAAAAAAGACGAATGACGTTGAGTGAAATTAGTTTGAAGGTGGTTGGAAAAAAGATGTATTGAAAAAGAGTATAAAGTGTGATTTTAGCTTCCGTATTAAAAATTAAAAATAAAATAGTTTTAAACAAAAGTATCTCTTTCCTCGATCCCACATATATATATATATATATATATTTTATTACAATCAGTTATGATGTAAATATGTTTTACTGGTTACTCAAAAATACAAATAAAACACTCGAATTTAATAAATAAAAAGTGGTTTTATTGTTTTTTTTTTTTATTAATTCATGTGTTGTTCTATAAAAGACATGAATGACGTAACACGGGCATATGCTGATGGGAAATTTGCTTCGCAGCCGAAAGTCGATCCAAACGATGTCACCCCGATCTGTAGGCAAATTGGAAGTAATATAAAAAATGTACTTGCATTTGTGAATTCATGCAATAATAATTTTTCCTAAGTATGAATTAAGATAAAAGCGCAAGGCAAAATATGAAACCTAACGGTGATCTACTAGCGTTTCGGAGACGACTACTTTGAGAAGAAACGCCGAAAGAAACTCAAGGCTGCGTCAGAGTGGGCCATGCTATGTCTGACTGGTACCAGGTAAGTAATATATGTACCTATCTGATAATTACGTAGCTACAATAACCTCATACTAATAACATAACTATTTACTCACCAAGATAGTCCTGTCGTCCCTAGTAAGCGCTAGAGGACCGCCAGAGTCACCTCCGCAAGTGCCGACTCCACCGATTCCACTGGTGCAGAGGTTAGACGGCTGCAGGATGAGGGGAAAAGCGGCATTGCAGACGGTGTTAGCGATCACATTCAGGCTAACGTGGCTCAGAAACTGGTCCAGACTGATGTTTGCATCTTAAAAAAAAAAAGAATATTATAAAATACTTCTCACAATATATAAAAAAAGGTTTTTATAATATTTGTTGTAACAATTAAATTCAGTCTTATGGAAATTATGAGAGGGAGGCGGTACGCAGTGTCCGGCGCGACGTCTGAGAGAGAGATTTTGGAGGGGTTGGTTTTTTACTCCCACCCTCCCAGAGAGGTAGTCTCAACAAGGCCTATCACAGCCCGGTGACGCCCGGATCCAGACGTGGATGAATTTGGTTTTCACGGAGGTTGATGGTTCTATGCAGGATTTCCCCCGGGGTACCAAAAAAGTCATATGGAAATCTAAATTGATGCTATTGCCGTAGTAACTGGTCAACTATGGTCAACTTAGATTTTGTTATGTCACTTCTAAATATTATGTAGAGTGATTGGGTAAAATTATAGCTAATTTAGCTAGGGTTAATGCTGCTCGGTCTAAAAACAGGGTCTGCGTGGACCACTAATTACATGTTATTATTTGACGATATTATTTTTTATACTGGCTTGACAAACTTACTACATTGCGGCTGATAGAAAAATAGTATAGTGTACTTGAAAAACGCCAATTACCGCCAAGGAACGAAAATCCGATGATAGTGGCTATCGTTATATCGGCCCATATATACCAAGAAGGAAGGTCTCTGGGTATATGAACAACTGGATATACAAAAAACTGGTCCCGTAACGCCACAGGCTGAAGCGAGTCACTGTGACGATTTTTACACATGTGTACTGTGGTCATGACCGAGTTCGAGCAACTGCCCTATTACCTTAAAAAATCCAGGTATAGCGTACATATAGTTATCCGTTACATTTTATTATGCGTATGTTAGCTTTTCTGCACGGAATAACATCGGATTTTCAAGTGCAAATTTGGATTCGCTAGTCACATCTCCGCTCTCCAGATATTGTCTAGGGTGTCACTATCGACGGATATTTCGCGAAGGGCATAATCTTCATTATACACATATTTACCATCACTGGTTGCACCGAAGCCAGAAGCTATAGCAGTAGATCCAGCAAAGTCTTCATCAAGTTCAACACCATAAGGCAAAGCAATAGGACCGATAGTATCTGTGAAAAGTAAAGTAAAACTTATGAAACAATGGAGAATGAAGGATAAACAACATACATATAAGGCCCAGGTCAGGCCCTGTATGGAATATTGTTCGCATTTTTGGGATGGTTCTGCTCAGTACTTAACTCCCTGGATAGGTTGTAGCAGAGGGCTGTCCGCATTGTGAATGATCCTGACGTTCCTTAGCATCTTGATCCGCTCCAGTTACCCAAAGATATTGCCACATTAAGCGTTTTCTGCCGTCTGTATCACGGCAAGTGTTCTGAAGAGTTATTTAACCTTGTTCCACCCTCTCCCTTCCTTAATAGTAATACGCGCAGCTTTACGGAGTCATAACTTTGTGTTAACTCACATCTCGGCTAGGACTAAGTAGCTCTGAAACTCTTACTTCTGCCGAGTCGTTTGGGCTGTGGAATAGTCTTCCGGCAAGCGTGTTCCCGCCGTCCTATGATATGGGGTCCTTTAAGCGTAACGAGAAGAGATATTTCGAAGGATCGCTGCGATCGTGTAAGGATTAAAGATGGTTAAAAAGTAGTTATGCTATAGATGAATTTATTAGCTTTATATAGAACGCACCTGAGTAAGTGACACTGGTGGGCAGGTAGATCATGGCAATGTCGTTGCGAGCTAGAAGTGGGAACCAGTTGGGGTGCATGACGACAACGCTGGTGTCAAGTCGGGTACCACCGGAGAAGAGAGTAGTTGAGCCGAGGACGACGGTGATACGCCATGCTTGATGAGTGCCGTCGAACCAGCAGTGGGCCGCGGTGACCAGCCTGTCGGGGGTGAGGAGTGAAGCACCGCACACACCAGTGCCAGTGTGCCCGACAATGGCTGACAAAAGTCCAGCCTAAAAATTACAATTACATCATGTCAAAAGATAAGTAGTACTTTTGTTTCTAAAAGTAAAATAAATATATCAGAATGAGATGTTTTTTTTTAATTAATTTATTTAATTGATGGCATAAATTTGGATTACGTCTAGAAGCGTTAAATTAAAAGGTTTTTAAAAAATAGTCTTTCTTAATGAAAGGGAAAATCTATCAACCTATAATACAATTATTAATTTGCATAAATTTTTGTTTTGATATTACCTTATTTTTTTTTATGTTAGGTTAATAATTTATCAGAGCTTATGTACATAATTATGACGACAGAATTCCTGTTGCGGATGTAGATAAAAACAGTAGTAATCGACAAAAAAATAATTTCTACAATATAGGTGTATGCCAATGGAAATGAAATTAGTGGTTTTGTAATTTTTAGGATCTAGAAAATGAAACATGTTATCAGCGATAACACTAGTATTTTTCAGCATGTACGCTGAATCGGTGGCGTTTTGTTACCACGGCACACTGGTAGTTTGATAAATTACTTATAGTATGGGTCATAGTAATTCTTTTGTGTGTGTTTATTTGGGAATAAACTTTTTTTTCTTTAGTAGAAAGTCTTTAAATATTTAATAACATTGAAATATCATGCGATCTAGGAGTTTGGAGGAATGGGCTCTATACATCCAGAGATTAAGGCTGTTCGCTCCCCGAGTATCTGGAAGAATCTGGACTTCCAGACTCGGGTGGAGAGTTTGGAAGGACACCCCAGGGGTTTTTAATCAGTAGGCGTCTGAAACAATGGGGTCGCTGCCCTCACATGGATGCTTGATGGTCCTATCTAGGATTGTCCCCGGGTTTCCAAAAAAGAGTTCTCATAATAATACCGCGGTCGCTGGTGATTCTTAGCGCCGACGGCAGTGAGAGGTGATGGTAAAGAGCGAGATTGTTATGATAAGGAACGAGATGGGAGAGGCAGAGAGCAATCTCGCCACCGACCACTCTGCGTCCTAGAATAAGACGCTGGAGGGATGTGTTCGTGCTCGATTTTGTGCATGACCATTTTTCCTGACAGTAATCGAGCTATAGATTTGAGGAAGTCTGCAACTCGGAAGAAGTGCGGGTGTATAGTGCTCTACACACCACCACCTACCATATATAGAATGAATTATTTATAGCTACTTCTACAAGAACTCAGGGCTTATAGGCTATTTACTCCACGGACCGAAGGACGAATGTGTACTCTCAGATCCGGCTAGCAGCAATGAGGAGGGAACACTTTGAAGGTCTTTGGGTAGTAGAATGGCTACTGGCGTATCGGGGCCGCAGCCCTCACGGTAACTCTGATGGTCCTTTGTAGATTCTTCTCCCATTTGCCAAAAAAGGCCTTAAAATAATATAGCATATTTAGACATCGTGGGATCATACATATAAAAGATATTTCAGTCAATATTATGCCGAAAACTAGTGTATTTTTTAAATTAAAAAATACTATACTCCAGATAGTATTGTTATACCTGGTACTTAAATTGACCAGATGGAGATGGAACGCCTCCAACGATTCTTGAACTGGCTAAGCTCTCTTCAGCCTTGCGTATCCTCTCTGCTTCAGGTATACCGTACTTCTCCATGTAGTTATAGGCTGTGTTGCCATCTACCGGCGAGATGGTTTTGCCATAGGCGATAGTCGCCAGTACAAGTACGGATACCACTATAGCCTTCATCCTGATGGACTCGTCAACTAGATGCCTGTGATACAATTTTCATATATTTATACCGTTGGTCAAAGATAAATATTTAAATGATTATTTTACAACAACTAATCTCCAACAAACAGATACAATAATGATTTTTATCATAATATATCTTCATACCAACCATGTTCGTAAATTGATAGAATCTTGACGTTACCTGCATAATCGATTTTTTTGTGTTGCTAGATTTTTTCCTATGACGTTATTATTATCTCTGTTGTGTAGGAACATAATATTAATTATTGGAAAGTTGTGAAAAAACCTACATATTATTTAACAAAAATATCATATGTACGAAAATTAGTAACAACAGCATTTTGAGATGATATGGTAATTATTCGAACAGGGTGGTGACCACAGTGCAAAAGTGCAAAGACCACCATATAGACTCAAATAGGCCTGGAATTTTACTAGATCAGCTTGTGTACGTCAAGTTATACTTTCTTATTCCTAGAGACACTTCTGTATTGGTTATCTGTGCGTCACCGTACACGTACGTCACGTGTGTGGGTGTGGTTGTAGCCGTGGTGGCTGCCGGCAGAATAGAATAGCACCCCCCTCTTCTTGCTGAGGTGTCGTAAAAGGCGACTAAGGTATCCCTTTAACACCGCTATTCAACCAGGTGTTCAGAGAAGGACAACTCGAACAAACCTGCAACCCGCTCCCTCCCGATCGTACTGGTTCTCCATTCCATCGGGCCCGAGGGAGCTCGGACGAGAGAGTGCTTTTCTGGCAGCGCGTCCAGTTATGCACTTAAATATCTCCTGCGCAATTGGCTTTTTCCGAAAACTGGACCTCGATTTTCTTAATCGGTGTTGAAACAGTCGCCGTGGCCGAACCCGGCTAGGACATCATCATCATCATCATCTGTGCGTCAACATGTCAACCGGATTTCGATCCATGGTTGTGTGCACTTTTCGTTCAACGACTTTCCACAGAACTTTCATTACTGTTCACCAGGTGCAAGGGCACTTTGATGAACAAGTGTATGGAAAAATAGGGACAAATGATTTCAGCCACTAATGTATCTCTACCTATTTAACTTCAAAGATATGCTACTTAGTATGTACTTTTATTTTATTTTGATGACTCGATGGTGCAGCAGTCATGCACAGAGAGATTCCCTGTTAGGAGAGCTTTTTTTATATCAACAAGATTTTTTTGCTTCTAATGGTTTTTGTGTATTATATTTTCAATTAACCTTTGAAAACGTATGCTCGACACGCCCTTTTGCCTATTGTTCTAATGTGAGTCAACGATTTTTTTAATAACTAAAACTAATTGCAGGACGTTTAACCATTTATTAATAAGAAAAATAGATTAATACGAAATGGATAAGACCAATAATATTGATGAACTTACTTTCATAATGTCAGTTAGTTTTTCCATTTCAATTACAAAATGTACTTCAATATAAAAAATAATAGGATTTTGTTTTAAAATCTAAGAGTTTATATAGATTGAATATAAGATCATTGTTAAACTTTTAATAAATAGTAATATATAATAACAATATATCCTTTACGGGGTAATCAGAGATATATTCGTGGCTGTATCTACTTTGCGCTTATATGTCGTACCCACTGTGACCAGTAAACGCACCTGATCGCCGTGATCAAGGTGCTTACACATTTTTGTTATATGACATGCGGGCTTCCTCGCATGTCATATAACATGGTATAAACCTCGGTTTTCGTTCACAAGTGAGCATGTGGTGCTAAAATCTGTACGTTATCCGGAAAAACCCAGAGGTACGTGCTGGCATTCGCACCTACAACCGTTTGCGTTGCTGCGCATGGAAACCAGTTCATTATATAAAAGGCCACCACAGCCGCAAATAAAAAAAAACTCTAAAATTTTGTAAATTTTTTTTACAGTGTTTTAAGTACCGTAAGCTAATAGTTATAGGTTCAACTCCCGGCAAGTACTTTTGAGTCTTTTCAGATTACATTCGGATTTAGGTTAGGTTAGGTTAGATGGAGGATAACAACGCGAGGAAGCCCGCATTGCATCTAATAAAAATACCATATGTAAGTATATTGAGAGCTGCCCTGAGAACGGCGATCTGTATTAGTGGCCACGTTGGACACGACATATAAGCGCAAAGTGTATACAGACACTAATGTATCCCTAGTCACGCAGAAAGGGATATAGCGTAAAGATATATCATCTGATATATTTCGTAACATATACATTTTAAATAAATTCTACCAAAAAGGTGCTATAAACATTAGTTGGTTGAAGAGAGTCGAAGACCGGGTTCAATAGTACTAATTGGAAGAGACTGTCCTGAAGCCCAGCTGTGGGCTAAAGTGGACTAAAGATTTGCTTCAAGTGCAAACTTTCAGTGATTGGATGGATGTCATTAATAAAATAGTAAATTGGAATAAATATACAAATGCTTTATTGTTTTTAATTAGTTCAGGTGTTGGTCGATGAAGGGCATGAAGGATGTAACACGAGCATACGCAGCCGGGAGATTGGCTTGGCATCCCAAAGCAGATCCGAACGATGTCACTCCAATCTGAAAGTAAATAGTAATAACATTAATGACTTCAATTTGAAATTACTTACTTACATACGTATTAACAATTTGTAATATTTTTTGAGGTGGTAGGACGATTGCCCTAACAGGGTCGATATCACAGTGCACAAGTATACCGACCCCTTAATAGTGACTCACTCTGGCCTGTCGCGTTTCAAGATCAACTTGTGTAGGTCTAGCTGTTCATAGAACTTCTGTGGCGGCATATGTAAGCCGAAATGGCGACGGCAACTGTCATTGGCTTTGTCCCTTGGTGTTTGCTGACATTTTTCTACTACCTCACACTGTACACTGTATTTCTCATCAGGTCCAGTGTAGTTACTTTATCCAAGCCAAATAATAACCGCATAATAGAGAAGATGGTTTGCTTCGACAGCTACGTGCGTCCTGGGCTTTATGCAGAAGAGATGTTTGCGTGCCTGGATAACTCGGAGGACCCTCCGCGGAGTAACCACGGCTCCCACATTTTCACGGATGGGAGTAAGATTGAGGGAAGAATGGGAACGGTCTTCACTTGGTGGAGGGACGGCCGCGAGTTCATGTTCCAAACGTTCCGTCTCGAGTCCTTTTGTTCGGTGTTCCAGGCGGAGATGTACATATGACTTCTAAAGGGCCGTAAGTCTGGCGTGTAAGGGTAAGGATGGCCTGTGAATATCTGTACGTGGGCTTTTACTTGACGGTGTCAGAGGCCTATCAGGTTTTGAAAAGATCCCGGCTATCACATTCTCGCGTGCATACATTGGAAGGCAATGGCAACCTAAACCCTTTTAACCTCCGTGACAACTAGATATGCGCGTGCGACCCATACATTGCTGAAACGATTCACCACTTGTTTCTAGACTGTCCCAGATTTGCCTGGTCCAGGTGTGAACTCCAGGGTTACTACTAGGAGTGGGTACTTTCTCCGCGCTACTGCGAGACCAGGGCCATCGCGAAGCTTTCCTCGAGTTCGTGGACGACGTCGTCCTGAGAGCCGGGGATCAGTGGGGCGAAGTATGGCAGCAAAAGAGGATGGAATTGATAGTTTTTGTAACATAGTTCTTTGCGACATCGTTTTGTGTGTAAAACTTTTTTTTGGGAGATGTACTTGCGAGCATAAGGTTGAGACGGGCTCGTTCTCCACAACTCGACGTCTAAGTGCGCCTATTTTGCGTGACTACTTGCGAGTATTGACTAAGTAATTTAAATAAAAAGGTCTTAGGCACATGAAAAATAGATAATGCTAAATCAATCCATACCCGAGATTGTGGAGATACCTTAAAATTTACTAATAATTACTACACAAGCATTCTGCAAAGCAAAATGCCTTTTTAAAATCTATACAGTTTTTGTCTACTTGCTTAGTTAAATATTTTTATTGTATCTTAATATAAATTATACTATATTCATAGATGTTGGCAATATACGATGGAATGCAATGTAATAGAGTTCTATCCGCATTAGGATTATTGTAAAGAATTTCAAATTAATTTCACGCTTATTTTTTCATACATTTCACTGTAACATTCTAATATACGTATATATGTTAGTTATATACTAACCAAGACGGGTCTAGCGTTACGAGTGATTGCCAAAGGACCACCAGAATCACCTCTGCAAGTGCCGACTCCTCCAATTCCACTGGTGCAGATGTTATTCGACTGCAGGAGCAGAGGGAAAGCCATAGAGCAGACGCTGTTACTGATTACGTTCAGGCTAACGTGGTTCAAAGATTGGTCGGTGCTAATGCCGCCATCTAAAAAAAAGAATAAAAGTTTTAAGAATGTACGTCACAACAATAAATCATTTTGAAATTAACGAGCCCTTAATAATGGGTCGGAAAAACGTGTTGGTAATGTTAATCATACTTTATTTAGAGCTTTTTTTAGGGTGGCTTGCATTAGCAAGTTAAATCTAGTTTAAACTTGCGAAAACGCTTATTAATTGAAGCGGTTTAATTCAATCTTAATGATGATCTTAGTTTCAGAGTTGTTACTACTGGATTTTGATTCTGTACAAGACAATAAGTACAGTTCAGCGTTAAATAGCATTTTATGTAAGTCTAAACCAGACTTAATTTGCTAGTGCATGCCGATCTTAAAGTATATGGATTCATAAAGATCAACAAGAGTTATAACTATCATAAAAGTTTAACAAAGACTAGATCAATTAAGTGAGATAAAGTTGTTGTGGAATGAGTTAATTTGTTGATGTTTGTAACAATATGTGTTGGGCACTACGCCTTCCGATGGGCTTAGATATATTGCATAACACCTTAATAATTCCACCTTGCACATAACTAGGTGTTCCTTTATTGTGTTGTTGTTGGAATTCATTTTTCATTAAAACACAATCACAGATTCATAGTTCTTAAATCCCAACGGATTCGTTATCGGCCTTATTACAAAACAAAAATTACTTTTAATACAATATTAGATATCATAGTATTATTGTAATAATAATATTATTCGTTATACAAGAAATATACTATCTTTTATAATAATAAATTCTTACCAATATTGAAACTTGTATTAAAGATAATACTACTTTTATGACGAGGCTATGCCCCTTCAAGTGTAGTCTCTACTTTAATATCTATTTTCAGAAAATAATACAACTCACCGTCACGAGTTATACCGAAGCCAGAAGCAATAGCAGTATATCCGACAAATTCTTCATTAAGTTCACCGGCAGAAGGCAGTGCAATAGGGTTGATGGTATCTGAAAAATAAATAAAACTATCATAATAGGCATATTAAGGATTTAAGGACGACGGATTTTTTTTCATATCGAACAGTTTTCTAGATGTACTATGTAATAATTAGAATAAAGTGTTACTAATATTAATTGATAATTTCTATATTTTTTTCATTTAAGTTTACCTATATTTGTATTAATATTAATACTATTAAGTACATTTAGAAATAACATAATGTTATCTTGAAAAATACAAATGTACTAACAAATAATAAATAGGCATAAAGTGGCATCCACTTATTAAGGTTAAGGATAGAAATGATTTGGAAATTTATCATACTATTCAGTCATAATAATTTAAATATGACTTACTCTACATATCATATGACATATTGTAGGATCAAATCGCATCAGACGGGAAGGTATGATTGCTGCTTACGACAATGAAGCGTACAGTTAAGTTACGCAATATATAAAACTTTATTTATTCAAAACTCACTGGAGAAAATTACACCCTCGGGCAGATAGATTATGCCGATGTCATTACGAGCAAGAGATGGGAACCAGTTGGGGTGCATGGCAACGACGCTAGTGTCAATCCGGGTACCGCCCGAAAAGAGCATAACTGAGCCCAGAACTACTGTGATACGCCACGCTTGATGAACACCATCGAACCAGCAGTGAGCTGCGGTCACTAGCCTGTTGCCGCTGAGGAGTGACGCACCGCACACACCAGTGCCGGTATGACCGACAATGGCTGTTAAAAGTCCAGCCTAAAAAACATAAATATGAACTATCAACTTTCAGTCATAATATAAATTATCCAGAAACTGTTAGTCAAGGTAAAAGCACCTATGCTCGACAATTAAAAGATGACGTTATCAGAAAAACATTTTCTACTTACAATAATAATTAATGAAATTACTTTAGTATTGATTTAAAAGGCACCTTAGGATATCTATAACTTAATATATAACTTACATACACGTTTCTAAGCAACATTCAAAATGGCATCAGAGAACACTAAACAAAGTGAACGAGTGAGCCCCGAATTTTTTTTTAAGAAATTACTTTTTATATTTATATATTTTTTTACGATTTCATAATTAATGTTAATTTGTAGTTCAGGTTTTAGAGGTAAATAAGATTATCATATACTATGACCATTCATTTCCTATTTCGGTAAGTATTATTAGCAATTTATAGTGTCTGTTATTATTTTTTCGAAATTTAAACGAAACCTAAAAGCTGACATGGGTGTCATCTACTGATGTAACATTAAACTTCTCAGGTAGCAACATGACTAATTTATTACCGGTAGCAATCACATACATACACGAATATTTGACATTTAAACCGAAGAACACAAACACACACTCCGATACAACTTGGACGCAGGCAGCTCTTTAATATCTGACGCATCTCAGAAGTAAGGATATAATAAATCACAGAACGTACACAAGCTGATCTCGAAATGAGACAAGCTGAAGCAGGTCGCCGTGATAATTTTGCGTTTTTCTGTGGTTACGATTCAGTTCCGATAATTATCTTACCATCTCTACAATAATAACTTGACAATATACTACTTCATTGCTGATTTGTTTTGATTAAACATACTTAAAATGGTATAAATGTATGTTGATTAGTAGAGCAAATGAGTATCTGTTTTTAGTATCGGGTGCTGCCATCTATTAGTTTATAATATAATGCTTAGAAAAATATTAAAGTTAGTTTATAATATATTGATTAATATAAATTGTATGTGAAAACTTAATTCTAACATGCTACTGTAGTAATAAAAAAATATTCAAGTAACTTCTTATGATAATTTATATTTGATTTCAAATAGCGAAATTTATATTGTCCGGAATATGTCGGGCATTGGTGCTTTTACCTTGTTTATACTGAGTAGGTACTAACTGAATACTTTGGCGAATTATATAGAAACTTAAATTAATTTAAAAACTCAAATAGGTTGATACCTTTTTTTATTACATACAGGTTTGCGCTTGACCTCAATCTCACCTGCTGGAAAGTGATGATGAAGCCGACGATGGAGCGCGCTCACCCAGCAAATACCGATTCATTTGACGTTTGAAGATACCCATGTCATAAGATGCTGGAAACACTGACGCAGGAAGTGAGTTCCACTCCTTCGCGGTTCGCAGCAAAAAGTAGGAGGCGAATCGCTTCGTGCGAGCAGCAGGAATGTCAACCACAAAAGGGTGCAAACCTGGACGGCGTCTCGTCGATTTATGGTAGAAGGAGAAAGGGGGAACTAAATCATACAACTCAGCCGCACACTCTCCAGAGTATAGTCTATAGAAAACCGAAAGGCAAGCCACTTTACCCTGGTGTTCCAAACTGAGTAGTTTACGCGACGTAACATAAGAGTTTCATCGGAAATGAGTCGCCGAGCTCGGCGATCAATTTAGTCCAAAGCTGCCATATGGTGTTTGACGGAACCATCCCACTATATGGCGGAATACTCCACACACGACCGTACTTGCGCCTGATACAGGTTAAGAAGTTGGGTTGGCGTAAAATGCCTAACCTAACCTTGAAAATAATCCTCAGTTTCCGATTTACCTATTACTGTAAGCTTATTTTTGGTAGGCATTTCAATTTGATGTTGATCTTAATGTCATATAAGATAATAATAATACCTGATAAGGATATTGTCCAAGAGCAGCCGGAACTCCTCCAACGATTCTTGAACTGGCCAAACTTTCTTCAGCCTTGCGTATCCTCTCTGCTTCCGGTATACCGTACTTCTCCATGTAGTTATATGCTGTGTTGCCATCTACCGGCGAGATGGTTTTGGCATAGGCGATAGTCGCCAGCACAAGTACGGATACCACTATAGCCTTCATCCTGATGGACTCGTGAAGTAGGTGACACCGTAGCAATTTCTATTCTTTTATACCTTTACTATCAAAGATAAGTATATTAGAACGATTAACTTGAAAAATAATCTGTATCAAATACACAGAGTGTTTTTTTTTGGAACATTATTGGAAAATCACAAACTGAAAGCGATATTAATTTAACAAACTATCACCATTTAGATATTTTTGTCATACAAGATATGGATCATTTTTGTTTAACGGTAGAGATTTATAACTTTTATCCATAGTTCAAGCTTTTCTAAATACAATTTGAAACTGAAAAATCTACTGCTTGTAGTTTAGTGATTTTACTGTCCCAGTAAAAAAATACACTCTGTGTATTAATTGTTTTTATCGTTTGCTTATATCATACAAAACAATTACGAACTTGTAACTTGTTATAATCAGATAGTTATAATCTAATTGCTTTATTTGATAATAAAAAAAAATATTATAAAACTATACCTTCGTCAGTGTATGAGGGTAGTCATACTGTTTATCTATGTAGCTAAAATCTATTTATGACGCAAATAAATTCTCTTCTTTATATCTAATTACTTAAAAATTGAGCCCTCTTTGAGCATCTATACGATTGAAATTATCTCTCGTTCAGAGATGTTTCTGGCCTTGTATATAAAATTATAACAATATGATGCTGTTTTACTAGATAGTCGTATTTCATCCTTTGGTGATGATTCATTGAATAAATTTTTTCCATGACAAATGGTTTTATCCATTTTCACTTGAATCTCGTGACTCCTTTACTACAGCCTTTATTCGTCGTCTTAAAATATCTTCGGCTTGGGCTTGCTGCAGTGGAAAATGTTGACTGTTTTAACTTCTTGTATGTCATAATTTCTTCGCTGGTGGATTTCTTTTTGTTGTATAGCAGGCATAGTTGATGGATGCAGTTTCGTTCAATTTTCGAAATCTGTATCACGTCGTTGTTTTAAGTTAAAACGTAAAATCACAAAGCTCACAGTTCAAATTTAAAAGCTGCAAAATAAACGCAATGTTACCATTAATTTGTTTTCACCTAATCACTTATATCTTAGAATATTAATACTTTGCATCAATCCAATCTAGCACTTTAGTTAAAAAGAACATTTTTTTTTATTTACTGGGACATTATGCGATTTTTTTAAATAGAAAGGATACGAAATATTTTAGAATAATTATCTATTTTTTTTTATATTTTGTCTTTAAAAATTAGTACTATAGACATATAGATACAATTCAAATAGAGTGCAGTTTAAATAAACTAAAGATATAGTATTATGTTAAAATTTAAGAAGTTATCTTTGTATATAGTATAGTTACTTCGATTTCTACGAGATAAGATAATAGCTACTGTGGTAGTGGTGGCTGGTGTGTGGTGGTGGTGGTGTGTGTGTGTATGTGTGTGGCACTGTGGTGATACCTGTATTTTTTTAATGTAGTTTACCATA
This sequence comes from Automeris io, assembly GCA_036320925.1. NCBI lineage: Eukaryota > Metazoa > Arthropoda > Insecta > Lepidoptera > Saturniidae > Automeris > Automeris io. The sequence goes on along the minus strand of JAUDJH010000010.1, from coordinate 9,901,680 downwards.
TTAAAGTATTAAATGAATTACTTATTCCAATGATTTCTTTTCTGTAAAGAATATCAATATTATATTTATCAAAAATATATTTAGTCAACTTAAAATTCTAGCGCAGTCTAACAGGGGCACTTGTTCCCGGCTAGGGGATGAAAACACCAGCTTTTGTTACATAAGTTTATTATAGGAATAAATATGATGTCGTCAAGGATAAGAGCGAGTGGGTCGACGGCGGCTCCGTTCACACCTCTTCAGGAACAGGAGAGAGAGAAAAGGGACTTAATAGAACGGCGCGTCCAGAGGAGCGCTGGTAGTCTCCTGGTGTTGAAGAATGATATCCGTCCTTCCGTTCCGTCCGAAGATTTTATATTGTGACTGGAGGGAACGTACACAACTAAAGTCGCGTCCGAGCTTATCTTACACTATGCTATGTGATGATTTAAGTAGTGGTACCAAGCGAAATTAAAACTCAATATTTTTAAGTGTAAGTTGTTAGTTTGAATGTCTTATTAAAAAAATGTATGCTACACCTAATATAGCAATAGGAGTATTTTTACAATGCAAGGTATCATGATACAGTAGGTCACACACACGTCTTAATATTAATAAATTGTATATCTTCGTGTATTATAGGTAGTCATTAAAAGACAATACATCTCATCAAAAAATATTTTCTTTTAAATATGAGACTAATTCTCAATCTATTGCGCCAAAAAAATACATTATCTAAAAGAAAAGCAGAGTGCGAGAATTCTAAAAGTAAACTAGTAATACTTTCAAAAAATATATAAATGGTTACGTAAAATCACAAATAAAACAAATGCGTAGATTAATTAATTGTAGATTAACTGGTTTTTTTAATTAATTGAAGTGTTGATTAATGAACGACAGGTAAGATGTGACGCGGGCAAACACAGACGGGAAGTTCGCTTGGCAGCCGAAAGTCGATCCGAACGATGTCACTCCAATCTGAGGGTTAGTTTATTTTTATAAATTCCAACATACTTAAAATAAGATAGTGTTTACTGTGAGCATGCTTAACAAAAAAAAAAACATAAGAATTAATTTAGAATATTTCCTATGATATAACTTGTAGATTGAGATAAAATCAAAACATTCGTAATGTAAACAACAAATTACTAAACAGAGTATTTCAAAAGAACAGCTTGCAGAAATCCTAAACGAGAATCGAAACCCTTTCTTTGAAAATAAAAATGACAATATAATCCTTTTGTTCAAATTCAACTTTTGCTAATAGTTACAAATCACGTTTTTTTTAATACATAGATATGATTTTAAAGTTATGCAAGGATGACTTTAATAAAACATTACAATTTATATTACTCAATATATGTCAAAGGATTTGGTAAGTCACCGATTTTTGCAACATGGCCTTGGCACTGCGAATACTATGGCTGTACTTAGTTCCCATTATATATTTCGTTTCATTTGTTAAAACGAATTTATTTTTGAGAACTTTGTTACGCAAAGTCGAAATAGCGTCTATAAACCTTAGCCTTCATGTTTAATATGCTAACGCTTATAAATTATTACCTGTTTTGTTTTAAAAATTGTTTGTAATATACAAATAGAAACTTATTTAAAAATTCTAAGAGTAATATCATATCTGTACGGCCTGATAGCGCAGTTTGTAGTGACCCTACTTACGATGCTAAGGTCCTGGGTTCGAGTCCCGTTAGTGGGAAACTTTTATGTGATGAGCAGATGAGTATGTGACGAGTCATACCTGTATGTATGTATTTAAGTATCTATATCTTTGACTAGTACCCATAGTACAAGCGCTAGCAATAAAAGTAATAATAAATGTAGTAGTGGTAGAAATTTGGGACTGGGCGAATATGTGTAATTGTTAGTAAATATATTATATTATATATCATAATTATGTACTTACCAAGATAGTCCTGCCGTCTCTAATAAGTGCCAAAGGACCGCCAGAGTCACCCCCGCAAGTGCCGACTCCACCGATTCCACTGGTGCAGAGGTTAGACGGCTGCAGGATGAGGGGAAAAGCGGCAGTGCAGACGGTGTTAGTGATCACGTTCAAGCTAACGTGGCTCAGGAACTGATTGAGGGTAATGTTGACATCTTGAAAAAAAAAATCGTAAACTGCTGAATGCCTAATAGTTTTTCTATTGTATTTATTTTTATAAAGTATTTTCTATATTGAATCATAGGAAATTAATACTTTAGAATATTAACAAGAATCTATAAATTGCAAAAAACGTCAGACTTACAAATTGTAACAACACTTTAAATAAAATAGGCAAAGTACGAGTCCGATTTGCGCACCCAATGTTGATACAAACTTAAAATGTATGAAATAAGTTATCAATGAATTTGATTAATTTCCACTGTTTACGACTTTATTCATGTTCTAGAAAATCTCAAATGAAAATTTGACCACTATTGTAAAAAGAAATATCAATATTATTGATGTTTGTACAAAGTTCATGCTTGACCAAAATTTTAACTGTAGTAATTTAATTTAATCAATATAAGAACGCTAAAGTTTTCTAATATTATTTTTTGGGGTTTCCCCATACTATCCTCCTTAATTTATATAATTTTTTACAGTTTAATATTTTACAGTTTTTACACTTTTTCTTATAACAAATATAAAACCTTGCTTCCTGCAATATCTCATAGTTCTAGGTCAACGGAAATTACCTTATAAATTTTCATTCCCTTACGAAAATGGCAAAAATTATAAAAAATACGATAGAAACAGACATATATTTTGTATGCGTGAACTTAGAAGTAGGATCTATATATAGACAAAGGACCGCAAACATAAACATTTTCATTCATTACACTTGCTATCTCCACACGTTACTGAGAAAAAGTATTTTGATGGATAGACAGACAGATGGAAAATAGTGATTCTATAAGGGTGGCTTTTTCCTTTCAAGACACAGAAACTTAATAAATATATCCTAAATTGATTTGGTAAAACTACAAGATGAGTTAGTATTATTTGGTATTTGATAAGTGCAATCAAATTGGGGAACAATGACTATAATAATATAGTTATATTCTTCTCGGGGTCAGTAGAGGTTAGTGCAGCATTAGAAGCTGTTGTATCCAAGACCAGTGGAATAGCGATAACGTGACAATTACAATGTATGAGGCCTACGACAAATACGAGGGTGGTTCAAATATGATGGAGACAAACGCTGTAGATGGCGCGCATGATGTTTTGAATGTCGTGGCTTGAGGATGTGATATCTGGGTCCCTTACGAATAGTGTGGCATAGTTTTTACCTGGAGTGCATGTTTCACGCGCCTGCTATGACCATAAGTGAACGTCAAGTGCCGTTGCGCAATGTGTTGTCATTCGTTTTTTAGTGTGGGAAGGCGTTAAAAACACGGGAATTTTTTCGATAGTAAATAAACGTGTCAGAGCATTTGCCTCGATCATATTTGAACCAACCTCGTATACACGGATTACAACAACAGTAGTGAGGATAGACAGGCGTAACATAATACAGAAACTAATAAGCATGTTCATACAGAAACTGCTTTACTTACTGTCCGCAGTTGTGCCGAAACCAGAAGCAATAGCAGTAGCTCCTGCAAAATCTTCATTAAGTTCAGCGCCAGAAGGAAGAGCAATAGGACTGATACTATCTGTAAGAATAAAAATTTAATGAGAGAATGAAGGTTAAAGAAAGTAAGAATGCAAAATTAAAAGTAAGAATAAAACAATTAACTCACCTGAGTATGTGACACTGGTGGGCAGGTAGATCATGGCGATGTCGTTTCGGGCTAGAAGTGGGAACCAGTTGGGGTGCATAACGACAACACTGGTGTCATGTCGGGTACCGCCACTGAAGAGAGTAGTTGACCCCAGTACAACGGTGATACGCCATGCTTGGTGAACGCCATCAAACCAGCAGTGGGCCACGGTGAGCAGCCTGTCGGGAGTGAGGAGCGAAGCACCACATACACCAGATCCGGTGATGCCGACAATGGCTGATATAAGTCCAGCCTAGAAAATAAATTCATTAATGTCCTAGTAATAAAAAATCCATGTGGTAGTGCGATTTCCCAAACTGGGTCGTAACCAGAGTACACAAGTGCAAAGACTGACAAAATAACTGGCCTTGACCTTTCGCTTTTCCGGATCAGCTGGTGTACCTCCAGCTGATCATATACTAAGAGACCAATAAGGAATTTTAATTTAACTTATTATAATTTAAAGATTATAAATGGTATGTCTTCATTTGCAGTCATTTATGACATGAATACTGGTTTACATTAAGCATCGGTCAAGCTGTACTTCCGGTTTTGTTTTACTTGAGAAAAATCCTAATAGGACCTTTCCAGCCGCATAGAGGGAGGGCGTCCTAGATTTTCTAGATTTGTATCGGCTAAAAAGTGAACTTTAAGGCAATTAAAACTACAATTTGTAAAATTAACCTTGGTTGTAATCATACTTGTGGATATGATGTTAAACTTGTGGCGTACAAAATAATACCTGGTATGGATATTGTCCAAGAGCAGCCGGAACGCCTCCAACGATTCTTGAACTGGCCAAACTTTCTTCAGCCTTGCGTATCCTCTCTGCTTCAGGTATACCGTACTTCTCCATGTAGTTATAGGCTGTGTTGCCATCTACCGGCGAGATGGTTTTGCCATAGGCGATAGTCGCCAGCACAAGTACGGATACCACTATAGCCTTCATCCTGATGAACTCGTCAACTAGATGACAAGGTAGAAATTTATATCCTTTTATACTCTTACTATCAAAGTTAAGTATATTAGAAAGATATATTAATCATTCATATCATGTACTTATATCACTTAAAACAATTACGGAGTTTCCCAAAATGGTAAAATCTCAGTTATAATCCTCACACATTTGCTAACTAGCTTTTGCTCGCACCTTCACTTGTATTTATGACGCTAAATTTTTCAATGTATTTATTTGAGCTGAGACTCTAAACTTTTACTTTTTATGTTCCTTTTTGTGGTCATTTTATGAACATATTTCATCACTTTGGTGATACGATATTATCCTATTTTATTATGATTTATAATCTCCTCTCCCTAACTCTGGCATTAGGCTATTGATGGTACACCTCGAACAGAATTGGCCAGAATAGGGCCCCAAAAACAGAAACAGTCGTCTGATTAGCACAGACTTAAAAACAACCGCTTTTGGTATATGCCATGACATCAACCAAAGGCACTCTATACTGGACCTGGTCTATCAGGACGATATTAGACTTATTATTATTATTTTTATTATATATCTCGTCCACCTAACTAATTCTTTCATTAGACAGAGGATGGTATGCCTTTGATATGTGCACAAATTGCTAGAGTTTAGGGTTCCAAAGAGATTAGCTATCGAAATATTTGATCAGTGTTCAGCAAGACCGCCTTCTGAATTTAAATTATGATGGTTTGGGAGACTAGTGGAGACCAAATTATTGATGGATATTAATATAGGGATGATTTCAGCGAACGCCACTCGCTAAACATAAAGTGACCTCATGAGCCAGGTTGAGATACTTCATTTTCTTCTCTATTTCGTCTTTCACGAGATTCTCGTCCTACGAGATGGTAAAATCCACAAACTCTTATTATATCCTTGACTGTGACTGATCCAACAGCACAATATCCAGCTTATTTGCAAAAATAGTCTCGTCGGTAATAACAGAAATGTCTCAAAATAAGAATTTTAAAAATTCCTGTTCCAAGTCTCCTAAATAGCCAAATCCAGATGTTTTTAAATCTCGAAATATTAGACATCTAACCTTTAACACTTTTATAATAATAGATAAAACAAATCGTCGTGAAAGAAGCCGCGCGGGCACAGCTATATATTAGGTCCTTACATATGAAATTGGCGTTTTTCGTACTGGCCACTTTAATCACAAATTTCTCCTCTTTGGTAAGGAATTCCAAATTCAAATTTGTACAGCTATAGACTCATGTATTTGTGCTTCGATGATCGTCATTCATTTGTTTTTTCTTCTGTTTTTTTTCTGTTTGCGTTACTCATTTTACAAAATGGAAAACTTAAAATATCGCATTATTTACGAGTACGAGTTCCGCCGTGGCACTAGTGCTGCGGAAACAACTCGAAGGGTGAATGATGTGTATGGCGGTCGTGTTGCAAAAGAAAACACAGTTCGTTTTTGGTTCCAACGTTTTCGTTCTGGAAATTTCGACCTGCAGAACAAGCCCCGTGGACGGCCTGAGACTCAAGTTGATAATGAAGAGTTGAAGGCTATTGTGGAAGCGGATCCATCGCAAACCACGCCCGAGTTAGCTGCAGGCTGCGATGTTAGTGATAAAACTGTTTTAATTCACTTGAAGCAAATTGGGAAGATTAAAAAGCTTGAAAGGTGGGTACCTCACGAATTGACTGAAGCAAACCGGCAAACGCGCGTCGACTGCTGCGTTACATTACTAAACCGACACAATAATGAAGGTATTTTAAACCGAATCATTACCTGTGATGAAAAATGGGTTCTTTACGATAATCGGAAGCGCTCAGCGCAATGGTTGGATTGGCCAGCCAGCCAAATCCTGCCCCAAGCGAAAATTAACCCCAAAAAAGTTACTTGTAAGCGTTTGATGGACTAGTGCCGGTATTATTCATTACAGTTTTCTCAAATCTGGCCAGACTATTACGGCTGATGTCTATTGTCAGCAATTGCAAACCATGATGGAAAAGCTAGCGGCTAAACAACCTAGGCTGGTCAATCGCTCCACGCCACTGCTGCTTCACGACAACGCTAGACCACACACTGCGCAACAGCTACTAAATTAGAAGAGCTTCAATTGGAAAGTCTAAGACATCCTCCGTACTCCCCGGACCTTGCTCCAACAGATTACCATTTTTTTCGAAATTTGGATAACTTCTTGCAAGGGAAAAAATTCAACTCCGATGGGGCAGTCCGAATCGCCTTCAAAGATTTTATTGATTCCCGTCCGACTGGTTTTTTTTAGTAAAGGGATCAATGAACTACCTATGAGATGGCAAAAGTGCATAGAAAATAATGGTTCATACTTTGATTAATTAAATATATTATATTAAAAAATATTCGACTTTTTGTTCCTCCCATACAAAACGCCAATTTCATATGTAAGGACCTAATATATATATATATATATATATATATTTCTGTGTGTGTGTTATATATATATATATATATATATATATATATATAATATCTCCTAAATCACCAATTATAAGTTCATTGCTGTTATCTGTTACAACTACATACTCGTAAAATTATATTGTACCAATAATTTAACCTTTAACATATTAATAAAAAGCATCTACTAAATTATCCGCCATGTAAGTTAAATAGGGACGATTTTTATTCAATTTTCGTCACTTGATAGTTGTTGCCGGTCTTGGAATACACAGTACTTTACACCAAGTACGCTATAACATAGTCACTTTTTGGATTCAGTATAAAAAAAGCATAATTCCTAAAGGTATTTATTAATTACAGATTCTAAAGAGACCTTGAGTTCTTTGAAATATTTAACCATGCTTTTAAATAGAAACCTTTTTGAAATCTTCTTTGAGATTACTATATTATTTGACATTTAAATAATGAAATAAATTCCGTAAAAACAGTATAAAAGTGTCATGATAGAGATAAAAAACGTTATCACTTGCCTCATAAAATCATTCCAAAAATTTCACCATTCAATAATTTTAAAAATCTCCGATTATATCCACAGATCACATATTGAAAATAGATAACTTATTAGATTATTTAGGCTGATTATAAATCAATAATTTTTATTACTAACATAAAAATACAATAAAATCGATATGTACTCCTTTTAAATTTGCTATCTATACCGTCTGTACGTGTATCAATCAATAGGCGCAATCTAAAAGGCGATAATATCGCAACGTTTTATCATCGTTGCCGTTGTTACGACAGTAAAAAGCAGATATAATAAAAATATAAAAAAAATGACTCTAATTTTTTTTTAAAATACATATATTTTAATTGGGCGACAGATTGTGCTTGTACATGCTATTTGGCATGTAATACTTATCTAGCCAGTAAATTAAATATTTATTTGATATATAAAATCATGTTTTATTCTTTCCATAGCCCAGAGGCTTTTAACAAAGTAATTTTCAATCAGCGGTAACGCAATTAGAAAAGTGCAAAATGTCTGTGATTAATACGAGGTTTCGAAATATCACGTTGATACGTTATGTCAATTGCATTAATTTAGTGTTTTTCTGCAAGCGTTAGCGTCGATCGAATGTTACTTTATCTAACCCGTTTGTTCTGGCGCAGGGCATGAGTATAAAAAAGGTACTTGACATCCCTTCCATCTCCCTACATTCCCTTACATTCACATTCCACGCTCGGTTCTTAACGGTGATACATGTGTACACACGGCGGTATCGCTACACTTATCATCGGCGGCGAACTCGGTCACACTACGGAATAGTCAGTTGCTTTGGACAATACGGCGGAACATCTAATTGATTGTATACAGTAAACGGTGCGGAGCTGCAGTAGCCTGTCCTCATCATCCAGTTTCCAGGTAAGTGCCTTTTGAATATTTCATTGTCACTGTGCCTGAACGAACTCTTTGTTCCCTAATTCTCTACGTGGAAATCCAGACCAGCGACGCTCTCCGGCGGCTACATAAACTTTTGATAACTTCGGTCTCCCTGCGCTATCCTGCGCACACACCGCTCTTGTGTGAGAAGGCTATGATTATTTATTTATTTTTACATGGGCTCGATTAAGTGACTACAGTGCACCTGATGGTAAGAACAGTGTAGTCCAAAAATGAAAGCGATCATCAAGGGATTAGTTCGTTAATACTCTCCGTCGTCATGTCGGCCCACATACCACTACGACTGAAGTATATGAATTACTGGATATACACAAGCTGATTGCGAAACGCGACAGGCCAAAGTGAGTCACTATGACGGTCTTTAGACTTGTGTACTGTGGTCACAACCCAGTTCGGGCAATCGCCCTGGCACCATAAAAGTGAAACCACACCGACCACATCAAACATAAGTGAAAATAAAAAAAAAACTGCTTTTGTATTGCATTATTAGTATGGTTAAGACATAATATTACAGGTTCTTATAAAATAAAACACAATTTGTTTGCAAGTAAATCTTATTTTGTATTAAATCTCCCGTTTGTAGGTTTAGCTGTCTTAAAGATGTTGGTTGAAGAAATCTACGTAGGACGTAACTCTCGCGAAGACTGAAGGCAAGTTGACTTGACAACCGGAGGCTGATCTGAATGATGAAATGCCAATCTGTTGAAAGAAAATATATCAATAAATATGACAAATAAATATAATACTAAAGAATTTCCGTTTTATGTTTATTTAGATAATCTGAAAAATTTATAGATAACTAGCTGACCCGGGAAACCTTGTTTTGCCATATAAGTTATTTCTAGGTAATTTCTAGTAGAAAAATAAAAACAAAAACATATGTACAAAATTTTTTAAAAAATGTTAAGGATGAACAACCCTTATCACTCTTAGAGGTATGAAAAATAGATAGTAGCCGATTCTCAGACCTACTGAATATGCATATAAAATTTGGTAAAAATTGGTAAAGCCGTTTTGGAAGAGTAAGGTAACTAACATTGTGACACGAGAATTTTATATATATAAAAATAAAAATGAGTTAATATGTGTTGTAAAGTTGCTATTTCAATACAAATAAATTGACTGTAAAATTTGCCATTATTTAAAATGTAATAATATTGTTTAAGCGCGCATTTTTATTACTTTTTAATATATCTAAAATACATAATTGACATTTTTATTAATAAGCTATTTTGAGCCCTTTTTACCTTCATTCCAACAAATTAAGTTAATTTCATATCAAAACTTGTCATATAACTTTATTAAAGAGATTTATGATAATATTTAGATTGTTTTATATCATATATTGATTCTTTTATCAAAAAGCTTGAATGCTGTAGTTTACTTTCTGATAACTACCGACTGTCAGGAAATTCCAATTCTTCGTATAAAAAGCGCCGTGTTCCAAATTTCTTCATTTTAGATGGTATGATAGCTTACTGCCACAGATGGGCAAAATGTAATCAGATTAATGAAAATGATTAACGATTACATTTTACGTTTTTTACCATTAATATGACTGCATTTTGCTCATTTATGTTTTAAACACTACAAAATCCCAGATTGTATACACATTTATGATTCCTTAATGTTTTAAATAGATTTAATCACGATTACAGAGCCAAAGAATTAAAATTACGACTACATTTTGTAATCGTTCATCATTAATCAGATTACATTTTGCCCATCTCTGCTTACTGCTAGTGACTCAATCTGTAAAGCTAAAGTATTCAAGTGCTAATATTTTTGTAATTAATACACTATATTGTTGCTAGGCATTGTGTTTGTGCGTTGTGTACTTATTGCAAGTTTTTGTGTACTACTAATAGACACAACGCGAGACTAGTTTGGGGCTAAATCAACATGGGTAAGTTGTTCACAAACGTACTGTAATTTATCTAAAAACTGCAACCAAAACTTACCAGAACAGGTCGGTTGTTTCTGGTGATAACAAGAGGACCCCCGGAATCGCCTGCGCACATACCAACCCCGCTGACGCCGCTTGTGCAGATATTAGAAATTTGAACAACGAGTGGAAACGCCAAGCTGCATACACTGTTTGTTATTACGTTCAACCTTACGTGAGCCAGACTTTGGCCGGCCGTTATGTTAACATCTGTAATTTAAATGTTTTATTCTGTAAACTGTTTTTTTTTTTTCAGAACACCTAGATTGTTTATTTTTCAACCAAACAAAATAAGATTGCAGAAACAAAAATACTAGTAAAATTTATAAAATGTATGAAATTAAACATGAGCTTTCAATATTACGCGTCATCACGTTATGTTAATTGCATACGTTTTACAATTTTCTATTAGCGTTATGGTTAACTGAATATTACTTTGTCTATGGCCTCTGATTAAAGCTTTAATAAGTTAATACGATGGTAATAACATTATTGTATAAATTTTATTTGTCTGTTAATATTACGTTTTTTGTGTTTTTTTTGTATAATGCCTTTTGAAGTAAAGTTTTATATATATATATATATAGTCAAGCACTTACTATCACCGGTAGCGCCGAATCCAATTGCAGTTGATGCCTGACCATCGAAGTTTTCGAAAATTTCGCTTCCAGTAGGTAAAGCAATTGGTGCTATGTTGGCTGTAAAATTGCAAAAACAATGTCAATAAAATAAAATGTATAGTTTAATTTTGCATGTCTACTATTCAGATATTCTTTTTCTTGAATCTTCCTTGATTAAAATACTATTTCCGACAATTTATATCACATTATTTTGTGATCTAAAGTGGTCACTTTCACCGAATTTACTAAGGTAGGTTTTTTGTAATGTTTTTATTACCATTATATAAAAGTATTTTTTTATAATTTGATTATTTGTAATATGTATGCAAAATTATTATGATTACGATGAGAAATTTACCTGATGTCACTACGGGACTTGCTAAGTATATGACAGCAACATCGTTTCGTGCAAGAATGGGCATCCAGTTCGGATGTGTTGCCACGGCACTAGATGAAACTCTAGTTCCACCGCTGAATAGCAAGTTAGAGCCGAGTACAGCCGTAAGCCTCCAGGCCTGGTGCGTGCCATCGTTCCAGCAGTGGGCCGCTGTGGCAATTCTGGTGGTACTGATTAAGGATCCACCACACACACTGATCGCATTCAGCCCAACGATATCGCCGAGGATGCCCGCCTTAGTAAAATAATACAAAATAAGATTAGTCCAGCAAATTAGTAATTTAAGAAGCAGGCAGTAGAAAACATAGCTGGAAGAGTAGGTTGCGGCAGTAATGTAGCCTGCTCTCCGGGCGTCTGGATGAATTTGGTTTTCCAGGCTCGGGTGGAGCGATTAGAGGGACACCCCGGGGGTTTTTAGTCAGTAGGAGTCTACAACGCGTTACCCTCCTGCATTAGAAACGCGAGCTCGCTCGGCATATACAGAACTAAATTACTACAATATATTAAAGATAAATACTAACAAATATAGTTCTGTATTTGCCAAGTGAACTCTTAGTATTCTACTGTTCCAGATAGTTTTTAAACAAAATGTTCTCATGTAAGTGATTTTGTATCTTAATGAGAATAAACTCTTTGAACTGAGGAGTCTGACACACCGGGTTTGCTGCCCTCACAGCGGCCCTGATGGTCCTATGCAGGATTTTCCCCCGAGAAACAAAAAAAAAGTAATGTAGCCTCCGTATTTTTACACCCACCCCTCCCAGAGAGGAATCCTGAATAAGGCTGTTCACTTTCCAGGCAACTGGACGAATTTGATTTCCCAGGCCTGGGTGGAGTGAATAGAAGGACACTCCAGGGATTTTTAGTTAGTAGGAGTCTGACATATCGGGGTTGCTGCCCTCACAGCAACTCTGGTGGTCCTACGTAGGATTTACCTCCGGGCTACCAAAAAAAAACCATTACTTTATATATTCAACAATGTAACTAAAAACACTATATAAAAATAGGAAAAAAATCATTTTTTAGTAATACATACCTTGAAAGGATATTGCCCCACAGCAGCAGGTACGCCGCCAGCTATTCTAGAATTTCCAGAACGTTCCTCCTCTTTACGAATTCTCTCTGCTTCAGGAATGCCTATCTTAGTGTGATACCCATAGGCGGAAGGTGCTTCAAAATGTTCTAAATGAACATTATCAAGGTTTTCGGCGTAAGCGCAGCCTGTCAAAACAAATAAAATAATAATGGACTTCATCACCTTAGATTTGATTGAAAAATGTATGCTAGATTTAAATATAATAAAAATTCATTGAACACAAATCGTAAAGATAATTTTAAAAACTTGAGATAGCGTATCATTTAAAAAAGTGATTTAAAATAACGTGACTTTGTAGTTGTACATTTAATCTTGGTGGAAAAATAGATAAGGTCTAAATAATTAAATAATAATACAGTGTACACTCCATATAACGTCACTCGATTTCACGACAAACTCCCTAAAACGTCGATATCACGCGGCATTGGTTGGTTTAGCCTGCTTTTCATACAATAATACACTCTATATAACACTAGACCCACTCTCAATAACGACAGCAATTTAATAATATAAATACTTTTTAAGTTGCCAAAACTAGTAAAAACTACACAGCTGTGTACGTTCTTTTGTCGTTTTATTATCGTAGCCCATAATAAACTCGACTGTCGGCATTACACATACCGAACATCACCATGATGCCTCAATATCGCAAGATATGAATAAAATAATTTAAAAAATACAACAAAATCACTGGTGCAGCAAAAGACGTCAGACAAAAATAATAGATTATACTCAATAGCGATCAAATAAGTATTGTTTTTTATGTAATTACTAACACTAGTCTGAAATAAACTTTTTCTAATACAGATTTTTCATCTCTCCATTTAACGACAACTCTCTATAACGTCAAAATATGCACAGTCCATTGAGGGTCGTTATATAGAGTTTGCACTGTATATAGTTACGCTATACCCCTTTCTGGGTGAGCAGGGATACATTATATTGCGCGCAAGGAGACCAGTAGCGTAGCTGGTCGCTGTTCTCGGGTCACTTGCACATGACATTTCTATTAGATGCCAAGCAGGATTCTTCACGAGATTTTTCCTTCACCGGTGAGCAGATGGTGCCCAAGTCCACGCTTTATTTGGAAAAACTCGAAGGTACTTGCCGGAATTCGAGCTCACGACCATTCTCATTGCAGCGCAAGAATATTTGTCCCTTATACGCTGTGTTACCACAACTACAGAAATAATAATAAATAAAAAAAAACCGTATGATAAATAAATTTTAATGTATAAGGCAAAAGTAAGTATTGTAAGGTATTTTTAAGTGGATACTTTATTTCGTGATATTTAGAAAAACTCCTAACACATACAATTTGTTAACTTTTTTAACACTATTGTACTAAGTTCTACAAAGGAGATAATTGTTGTTTTTTACTTAAGGGATATCTGTAGATCCTCTGTAATAATTACGAATTCTTTATTTTAAAAAATACCAGATATATTTACCATCTCAATTAAAAATTCTCATATAATTCAAAAAAGTAATATTGTTATAAATATTCCACAAAAGCAAACTTTTTATGGAATACGATTATTTTTCCTTTATTTTTGAGCATAAGAAACGAAAAAATTATAAAATAAATCTTAGGACAAACACAAAAAATATTTTTGTAGAGTATTACGTTTAATTCATGACATGGAACTGTGTATGAAAACCTTACCATTTCACTATTACTTGTAGAACCATCCTAGATTGAGTATAGCAGCTTAAAGCACAAAACTTTAACGTCTCAGCTTCTAGAAAAATAAAATATCTTCTTTATAACGGAAATAAATATATTTATAATACGCATTGTTCCTTGCTTCCGGCAGTCAAAATCGTAACACAAGAATAAAATCAAATGTCTGAAAATATTCATACACATTCGTTGTATTTCTCATTTGACAGGTTGGTTTGCCCGCAATGCGCTCCTACAAACAATTTTAGACTGCCTAGCGCAGGGGACTGTCACTCAAGCACTCTCGCGGAACAACCCAATGTTATTAGTCATCCGTTTAACGAAGACCTCTCAACTCCTTGTGAACGCTCCCTTGTTCGTACACAGTCTAAAGGGACGGGAACTGAGGAAGGTCAAGTAATTTTGGCAGCTCTGTTTAGTCTAAAGTCAAACTCTTTAGTTATGCTGACATTGTATTCAGATTCAATTCGCTTACGCCTGTGTCAGTTTGATTATATCTTTCGTTTTAGATACATAAAAGATCAGATCATCCATTTCATAGGGACAAAGTATGTGTATAAACAACATAATATGTATGATACTAATATTTCAGTTTGCGTTTTTGGTTTTTCCCCAGAACAGATAATATATGTTTTTAATGTTAATAAAATCGATTATGATCATTATTTCTTCGTTGTTTGTCGATAGTATGATAATATTACTAATGTATTTTCTTTTGATGTAGAGAAAAGTACTTATTTAAGTTATTTAGAACAGAACATTTCGAATTAGGGATGCTATTCCAATATTTAGTCACTTTTGTGTATGAACTCAAAAACTTAAAGATAATTCCACATTCAAAATAAACTCTAACTAATGATGCCTATTGATGAGCCATCAATGCACCTTTGATTAAAATCCTTGAAAGTGCACACCGACCGTATACCGAATTAAGATTCGATTAGTCCTAGCAAATTCGAAGTGGCATTGGTCTCAAACATTAATCGAATCTCGGTCTTCTCCCGGCGGACGATCAAGTGGGCGTTAGTTCACATTACGAGGCCTCTCGAATCTCGCTCGATACTGCACTCGAGTTCTCGATATACGATATCAAGTCGAGATGTCTGCCACGAGTGATTGCAGGTTGTCAAGGGTCGTAACAGAGACATAGCTGGATTCACTATGTAGGTTCACTATATCCACCGGTTTTACATCTTGTCATGTCCCATTACTTAAATCGGAATTAGTTGTTTAAGATTTATGTTATCAAAAGCTGTTGATTTTTAAATATCTTAAGATTGACTTAATATCTTAACTGCCCTGAGACAAGATCTTAGTTCCTTGTCTAGTTGAATCAATTATGTTGACGATACAACAATCATAACGAGGGGTGAAAGGCTATTTGGTTTAAGCGACGTTTATTGGTGATATAGTAATATACACATTTTCGGAATCAGCGTTACCGATTTCAAAAATATATTTATTACAATATCACCAAAAAATGTCGCTTAAACCAAGTAGCCTTCCACCTCACGATATGTAATCAGCGATTTTTGAGAAGGTCGTGTATTGCCCATTATTGTAGTAGGTATATAATTTACATTAATTTAATTTAGGCTATACACACTAATTTAATAATACCATCTGCAATCATCTCGTCTAGTTCGGTATTCTACTTAATTTCACTTAGCAGTTGTTATCCCATCTTCATCTTCGTGGATCTTAGTATAATGTGTTCTCCATTTCTCGCTATATCACTTTTCAATGTTCGGTTTCTTGTGGGAGTCTAGCGTCCGAAGGTACTACAAATTTTTGTGGCAGGCTGATTCCCATCATATGTTCGTATTTAACAGGAATTTGAAGAGGCGTAAAGCAGAGAGATAAAAATATACGGTATCCCCGTCATTCAAACAACATTCGACAAAGAATATTATTTTATATGTATTATGGTACGTCTGCAGTTGCCCGAACTATAGGTGTTTGTAAAATACGCTTATATTGAAGGAGGCTCTCTAACCGGCCTAATGCCACCAATTTGAGCTGTATTATATCTTCATCTAATATCTAATTATCGTTTTCTCTAAGGTACGATAAAGTGTTTGACACATGCTGCTTGGCAACAAAATCATTTTTCCGATATTATTACATACAAACAGTCTAAGACAAACAGTATTGTTACAATTTAGAAATATCGTTAAGATATATACTTTTAAAATGGGCTGGGGATTGAAACGAGATTAAATTCGAACAAGTTACAGCGTGCGTGATGAGGATGTCGTTGTAAAGATTATCGAGTGTCGCGAGGCAGGGCTCAGCAACAATTTACACAACTCGGCGATCGATTTGTGTGATTGGCAGCGATGCGGGTCCAGTCATCAGTTACGTGTTAACACTGTGCTGTCGAAAACTACTATTCGATAGTCTGTTATACGTTTGTACTGTAAGGTACCTAAATCAGCGTTCATTTTCACAGATAAACTAAAGAATGACTAAATCGTAATCTACACATCGAGGACTGAAACGCTATTTGGTTTAAGCGACATTTTTTGATGATATAGTAATATATACATACATATATATATATATATATATATATACTAACTTAACCTTACTATATACTCTTACTTGATTATTTTTGTAAGTTACATTTGAAATACAAAATCTTTAAAACTAAATAATAAAACCATGGGCACACTTATTGTTCTTATTTGAATACAGCGTAAAAATAATTAACTTCTTTTAAACTTTCATCGTGTATCAAGCGGACGGCATACAAGATGATAACAACCATTTCTTAGGAATAATTGCAATAAAGAGCGTTGTTACTTCGTTGTCGACCAAGAAGAATATTGTTCACTGCCTTCTTGAAGAATCCCATGTCATAATTCTGAGGAAAAGCTATACCCGGCAACTCTTTTGGCAACTCAAAAGTGCACCATAAAAGATTTTTTTAGGGATGTGCTGCGTTCTTGCGGTTCTGTAAGACGTTAGAATTTAGGCTGAGATTTATAGGGTCAACTTGAAGTTTTCATAGACTTTACTAAAATATTATCCAATAAACGTCCAAGGATTTGGTAAGTCACCGATATTGTCAACATGAACTTGGCTCTTCGAATATTATTGCTATACTCAAGTTCCTATTATATATTTAGTTTTTTGTTAAAACTCATTTATTTTTTGAGAGCTTTGCTAAGCAAAATCGAAATAGCGTTTATAAATCTCAGCCGCAGAGTGTAGGTGCGCGGCTACGGCCAAAGATGAATCGTACGCGTTTGAAATGTCCATATGGAAATGGAACTATCAATTGAAAAACAATTAGTAATACAAATGGTTAAAATATAAATAATTTTCGCAACCTTAAACGCAACAGATGTTGCTAGTATCAAGCTATATTTATGTAGTAGATATAACTAATGTTTTCATCTAACATGACAGAAATGGCTGTGTTTAATTAGCTTTGTCAATGCAGATGAAGTTGCGGACAGAAACTAACGTTGTAATAAAAACCGAAAACCATGTACTTGTCTAAACTTTAAAATAAATATAATCAAATTGAAAGAGTGTTCGCAACGTGACAGCGGCGGAACGTTAATGCCACCGGAGTAAATAACGTTAGAGCACCCTTGTTACAGCAATTACGCTCGGCGGGCCGGTTAAAACGTCGGACCGGTTAAAATGTCGGCCCGTTTTAAAGTTTTCATCCGGATTTAGCATCGCATAATGCGATAGTTTAAAACATCAATCAAGCTCTCGCGGCGCCTGGTTTTATATTGGCTTTTATTTTGTAATCTCCGTTATTTTTTTAAATCCTTATCATTTTACTATGGATTTGAAAACCTGATCTATGACACACACACACACACACACACACACACACACACACACACACACACACACACATTTATAACCTTAGGAAACTCACTGATATTTAAATGCTAGTTTGAAGACTTGATATTATTTCTTTGTTATTTCGATATTGACATAACAATACTATAACACAATATAACGTCATGCTTTATTACTTTTGGGGTCATCAAGGAGAGATTAGTGGCTGTATTCATTTTGCTCTTATATGTCTTGCCCATAGATGGGAAAAATGTAACCAGAATAATAAAAACGATTACGATTAAATTTTGCGTTTTTTACCAATAATATGATTGCATTTTGCTCAGCTGTTTTAAACACTACGGAATACGAGATTGCATACATATTTATGACTTTTTAATATTTTAAATGGATTTAGCCACGATTAAAGAGCAAAAAAATTAAAATTACGACTATATTTTATAATCATTAATCAGATTACATTTTGCCCATCTTTGGTCGTGCCCAACATGAGCAGCATTTTTTTTTTCGACTGGATATTGGTTGATGGCCTTCACAACTAAGCCGGGTGAGGTACTGATCTTCACAACTAAGCCAGGCGAGATAGCTCAGCTGATCGTCACAATATTATGAATAACTTAATTAGACGGAATCAAATCGTCGGGAATATATTATTTATATTAAACGGAAGTACCTCTAAAAATACTATTACTAATATCCCATAATATTACTGAATGATATTATAATTATTAATAAGAAAAAGATAATAATGTATTGGTTGGTATATGTTGTTTTACCGCTATATCGTAGAGGAAGCGTGTCCGTATATTTTAACAATGTTGTATTTCAATTTTTCAACGTCATTATTTATGTTACAACACTATAATATCAAATTGATGTCGTTTTACTGTATAAACACTTTAAATTGACACAGGATAAATGAGTCAATCAGAACGTTCATTAATTTCAACAGGAATGAACTTTTTGGGTACAGTAACAAAGGTAATTATTTTTCCGTATAAATACGTCAATCAATTTTTACGACATGTATGTAAAATTGTTATGGATTCAGCTCAACGCAATTTATAAAAGCGATCATGCAAATCATTTTTATAACAGGCTTTTAGGTCAAAGTTATTGATAAATATTTTGAATTGCTGCTAGAAATTAAGAAGAAAGATTATTTTCTTTTCAATTGAGATTTCCATGAACGCAATTCCATAATTGCAAATAATTACACACATCAAAGTAAGCTTGCGTTGTGTTATGGGTACTAACCGAAGATATACATACTTAAATACATATACAAATCCATGATTTGCTCAAACTAAACTAGGGTGCATAGAAAATTCGCCGCTACCGAGACTCGAACCCAGAAACTTCAGCGTTGCAGGCAGAGTTATTACCATCGCTACCATCGTCAAACACGCTCACTTACTATACAAAGAATAGATAATAATCTCGTAAATATTAGAATCATTACTATTGATGTATTAGTTTATTGCTATGGTCAGTACAAACAAAATATTGAAGGGTGGATCTAGCGCTCTAGTCATGTAATTGTATAAGTAAGTTACAATTTAGAGGTGGTAGGACGATTGCACAAAGTGAGTCCTATCACAAGTGCAAAGATGGGAACTGCGACCTGTCGCGTTTCAGAATAATCTTATGTAATACCAGTTGTTCATGTAACTAAAAACCTTCTGTCGCGGTATACATATGTGGGCCGTTATGAGGATCCCAACTGGTCACCCCGACGCAGCTTTGAATTTCTTTTGGTTTTTTTTCTCAAGGTACTCGCTTCCGAAATGCTAGAAGATCACCTGTATTTTTGTATTTTTGGTTGGCGTCCCAAGTCGAGGTCGTACCCGCAGGGGTGCCCTTGCGTTGTCATCCAACCCGTAAACTCGCTGGCTGAGCACCTTCTGTGCTCACCTCCCAAGCTCGATTGCGCTGTATAAGCTTGTTCCGGCCATCAGTAGATAGTCCGTATAAAAAAAGGTGCTAACTGGTAATGAATTTCCGTCCATTGATAGCCGATACCATTCTCGGGCTATGTTGCATTTTCCATCAGAGACCCTGTAGTCACTTTATCTAGTCAGTGTGAAAAAATAAATTTGGTTCAATTTTTTTTTTTTTATATAATATATAATAAAATAAACGGTGCGTACTCAGAACTGGTGACCGAACTTCAAAGATAATCATGGGAAATATTGTATACTTATTAGATAATAGATACGTTTTTGTTCCAACTGCTTAGTAAAAATTTTTTAAGAAATTACAATTATTCTATCTGACGGTAGTAAATATTTAGGTTTCCAGTGGCAGCAAGCAACTACTTTGAAGTATTTTTGCAAATGGCGTGTGCGTTCGGTTCGAAAGGTACATTATTTCCGCTATACCAAGTTATTATATGTTTAATTTGTTTGTAGTCCTCGTTTCCTCGTTTAATTTTTTCCACACTGGTTGTCAAAATTCAAATGACCAGAATATTTTGAATCCTATACAGTAACAATAATATGATAAGTAAATGTAAGATATATTTACAATTTAAAAACAATGGTGTTGCCTCAGTAGCCTATGCAGACCCACTGATGGTCTTCGGTTCGTCTTATCCAATTTTTTCCGACCACTTGTTGCAAATCGTCGCTACACCTCGCTGGTGAATGCACGATACGTTTGCCGATTCACGGTTTCCATTCAATCATCCACCTGCTCCAATGATAATCGATTCTTTGATATATATGGTCAGTCTACAGCCAGTTCAGCTTGCAAATACGGAGAGCTATGTATGTACAATAACAATATAAATGACAAATATTTCGGGAAAGCGAAAAAAGAGGCAGGTAACTTTAAATTCGTAAAATTTTTGCTCCATATTTTAATAGCCCCTATTTTCTGGCAGCCCCAGTTTAAGAAAATAACGTACCCAAAATGATTTAATTCGTTGGTAGTATAACTAGGCCACGATTCCGAGAGTGCTTCCACTTGTCCCAGTAACTTAGTCTCGCCTTCCTGGCATAGTGGGGTAACTGAATTAAATAGTTTATGCTTAAAACTAGGTTGTCGTAAACAATTCGCCCGACTTAGATGGACGGTGGGCAGACGGCGGTTGGCGAATATTGCACTAGTTTAGAAATGTTAGTTCGCCTGTCCATCGTCTTGCTAACTACGAACATTCAAGTTTAAATTCAATTGGAGGCCAGTTTTAGGTACATGTAAATGAGATTTTACATATTGACAAGAAATGTTAGAATTTTGATCCACATTAAGCAACTCCGTTGATTGGATATACAAGATTATAGACACAAGTATCAGCCTGAGATTACAGATGCTATTTTGAATTTGCTTAAGTTTTAATCAAATATTACAAATTATATTATTTAATAAAAATCGAAGTATAGATTTTATAGAGCTTGGTATTGGGGAAATGAAAAAGGCCATCAAATACTCAATTTGAATAAACCCTATACGTTAAATACTAAAACAAGGTTATATTTAATACGGTATTTACTTACATTACAAAAAACTGTATGTTTAAATATAAACTAAAATTTGAAATGAATCAAAATATTAACATTATTTCAAGACATATTTCAGATAAACTTAATTTTATAATAATTCCGATAAAGAATATTAATTTATTTGTGTGTTTAATTTTCAGTATCACTAGTCTTTGATGGTAGACGCTTCATACAAGAAAGGATGTGGCTTCTAATCCCTCGGCTATTCTTCCCGCAGATCAAAAGTCTCAAGGGAATACTGCTCTTATGGACAGCCAATAATAGCTCTAACACAGTTTACTTGAAAATAGTGTTATAGCAAATATATTTATAACATATCCGTTCCCTTTTCAAATGATTTTTTTTTAAATAAAAAAAGGCTGTTTGATTATGTATTCTTGAGATTGTACAAATTATTTGCTTTCAAAATTTTGTGTTCAAAAATATATATAAAAAAATGGATAAACTATTTAATAGTGGAAAGTTTTTTTACAATATATTTATTGTCTTTATTTATACAACATGTCAGATTTAGGACTAGTTTCAGAAATGCCTTTTCCATTTTAAAACGTTTTTAAATACAAATAATTCATTAATATATATGTAATTCTTGTTCAGTTTAGTTATGAAGGTTTCTCCCGATCGCGAAAATGTCCTGCCGAAAAAAAAAAGTAATTGATAACTCATTTGTATTTAAAATATATTTCAATTTTGAGAAGGGTTTCTCAAACTGGATGTTAATAGGCTTAATGATTGTACAAAAAGCCAGAATATGTGGTATATTAGACAAATAGAATCAGTTTTGACTTAGACTTTATATCTATATAAAATATTTAATTATGTATGTATGTTTAACGAGACGTGATGCGCATCTCGTATGTTATTCATGAATGGTCTCCAATCACATTTATTGCACGCACGGCAAATGGAATTACCATTTTATGCATAAGCAATTGTTAGTGGCTGTTAAATATGATGGAATTTGAATTTTCAAATAGTAACGCTGTTTATGATTACAAAGTGTTTCAGTTTATTATAACAGGCATAAATGTGTGAGAATATTCGCGGTTACTGCATAATTTGACAATTTACTAATATTATTGTAATTCGTCAGATAATAATTTATTTATTGTATAGTTATTACTATAAAATAAATAAATATAAAATTATCTACTTGTCTACTCATAATCTAAAATAATAACAACAAAATGCTGCTCTTGGTAATTTTATTTTATATCGTCACGCTATGTCATTTTCGGGGTAAGCAGAGATACATACACTAATGTTTGTATCCACTTTGGGCTTATATGTCGTGCTCAAGGTGACCAGTAGCGCAGCGTAGCGTTCTCACAGCACTAGTACACATGACATATCTATTAAATGGCATTCGGGTTTCCTCACGAAGTTTTCCTTCTGCGGTGAGCATAGACGTGCCGGGGGACACAAACCCCCGACCATCTGCGACGCCGTGCATGGATACCACACCACCACGCAACACACCAAACCAACCAAAGTTTAGCAATGAACATAAATCTGTTTTTTATTAGTTATTCTTAACAAAGTAGTAACTTTGTCGTAATCTTAATCGTAATAATAAACCTCATTAATTATATTATATAAGACGTAGATACTTTTAAAGTACCAATAACTTATCTAAGCTATAAAATGAAATTACATACGAAATTGTAATTAGCTCACTGATTTACTTTTAAAAATGTTCTTTTATAATTTTCCTAGTTTAATTTAGGAGTTTTGAGTTATTTTATTAGAGGAATTTGTTGGGATTCTGATTGCGTATCAGCTGTGCTCATATCCCGTTGTCCGTACCATTAGCGAAGTTAAACCCGAGGTTTGCTGACTTACCCGCGTAAATCACTCTTGGGAAAATATTGTATAAGTAGCTGTAAGTAATAAATAATGTACCGCCATGATGTGAATCTGTAATGCAATTTATTTTATTCCACAACATCTATCTTTAATAGAAAATATTATTCATGGCTCGCGGTTTATATGATTTACTTTAAATATACCAGAATCTGAACATAATTTTTCTTATAAAAAAGGCTCTTCAAAATAATTACTAGTAAAAATAATATACTCACTATGAGACTATAGTCACACCTATGTCAACTAAAATACATAGGCTGTTATGGAAAAATTTGTAAAAAATATTTTTATATTGAATTACAAAGAATTGTGTATAATTATAGTTATTTTTTTTTAATTAACAGCAGATATTCACCTATAAATAATTTAGATTGTTTCACAAAAAAAAAAAAAAAAATAAATATTTTAATTCTACATTTTTTATAAACACGAATAATAATTGTATATATTATATTTATTTATCATAGACGACAAAACCAGCAATTTGTTTGTAGATTGTATGTATATAAAAATTCCTACATAAGTCAAACCCTCCTATCACTAAGTTGAATGTAGTAAAAGTTTAGTGGTCACGTATCCCTAACTATTAAACCCTTCACTAATCTAGCCACAGGAGACAATGCGTTGCTCCTTGATCTATCTCAAGGGTCACTAATGAATGAAGATAAATTTACTAGGGATGCCACTTCAATATTAATTATTGTCTGAAGGAAATAGGTACATTAAAAAAAAATCCAATCTTATTATTAACATGTTTACCCCGAGCTTTAAACAAAGTTCTAATAAAAAGTGTTCTAGTAATATTGATCAAAGATAATTTGTTAGTTGGGTAATATTCCTAATTCTTGATGGTACAAAGAGATTCCTTCACTTCAAACATAGCGCCTTTTATGTTTCATCAATTATTAAAAATTTAATAAACGTGCAATTGTATTTACAGGAAAATAATAAAATTACCCTCCTAAGAAAATGGACGAAATACTCTATGTTAACATAAAATATACTAAAAAACATACTTCATTTGTATACAAAATTGAGGCATCAAATATAATATATAAGATATTATATTTCTGATGACTTATGTATATTTAAATATTTATTACTAAAACATGGTCATTAAAATTCGACAAAGGAAAGTGCATCAGCAAAATTTACCCAATAAATTACTCAAAGCAACGATAAATCGACAGTAACTTCGGCCGTGTTGTTATTCCGTGTACACGGCTTTTCGCATGAATGGATATACCCGAAACACCACTTAGTCCGGTATAATTTTCAATGAGTAATGACTGCAGTGGCAAGGAGGACGACCTAGGTCAACGCATTACTGACCGGAGGCGACGTATCCGTCATGGAAAACAGAACTATGGAGTCGCGTTATTTTAAATTTTTTTCATTGTGCATGAAAATGTTCACATTAAACTCGTTTGTAAGTGATATGTGTGTTATCCAAAAATGCTAAAAACCGTCATGTTATATGAGTAAGATGACAGTCGCCGTCGCCTGCTAGCCTAAATATATCACAACTAAACTTCTGCGCCTCGATTGGATAGAAGTAACACCCTAGTATTACTGACCTTGAAAAACGTTTTTCACTCCTTTTTTTAATAGCCTAATATCATAATTCCAGGAGAAACAATCTTAAGTTGCTCCTCCACGGATTTAACATGTGCGCAACAACATTTTTCTGTAATACGCTTTGGCAAGAATAAAATTTATTTTAAAAAATATCTAGGAAAATCAAAGCTATCTACTCTATTGGTAGTTTTGTTAAATACCGAAATAGTGAGGGGCATCCACAGATCAGTTACGCTTATCTCGCATTGTAAACATAGTACGATGACGTGTCAGATGGATGACAAGATAGCGAAGGGACTTAGGGCAAGGGATGCCAACTTCCGCTTACCAACGAAGATTGAAACATGAAAATAAAATCAAAGTAATCAAAGTTAGTATCATTTGATGATGATGATGTCCTAGCCGGATTCGGCCACGGCGACTGTTTCAATACTGATTAAGAAAATTAAAGTCCAGTTTTCGGAAACAGTCAATTGCGCAGGAGATATTTAAGTGCATAACTGGATGCGCAGCAAGAAAAGCACTCTCTCGTCCGAGCTCCCTCAGGCCTGATGGAATAGAGAACCAGTACGATCGGGAGGGAGCGGGATGCAGGTTTGGTCGAGTTTTCCTTCTCTGAACACCTGGTTGAATTGCAGTGTTAAAGAGATACCTTAGTCGCCTTTTACGACACCTCAACAAGAAGAGAGGGGTGCTATTCTATTCTACCGGCAGCCACCACGGCTGACATCACGGCTAGTAACATTTACAGCATGCACAAAAGCAACTTGCTTGAAGCAATAATCGAGCGTATGAATTCTGGTTACAGTGGGTTTGACCTCATAAATAAATATTTGTTTGACTTTCACGTAATTATTCTGGCCTGGGTTTTTGTGCATGTTATATTCATGTTTATAAAAGTACTCACAACATACAATTAAATCCTAACAAAAGATTCAAATAAAATTAGTGTCAACATGGAGCTGTAATAAAGACTTGATAGTACAAAATTTCCTTTTGATTTTATCTTTATGTTATGATTTTACTCTAAAATTAAGTACATACGTACACAGACTAAGCAATATTACTTCATGAAAAGAAATAAAACGATCTTATGTGTTTAAATGCAGGTGTATAAAGGTGGTTAATGTATAAAGCTGCAATAGAAATACCGACTTACATTGGTACACTAGTCTCTTTCCCCTTTTTTTTTTTTTTTTTTTTTTTGGTTTCTCGGGGGAAAATCCTGCATAGGACCATCAGGGCCGCTGTGAGGGCAGCAACCCCGGTGTGTCAGACTCCTACTGACTAAAAACCCCCGGGGTGTCCCTCTAATCGCTCCACCCGAGCCTGGGAAACCAAATTCATCCAGACGCCCGGAGAGCGAAATGCCTTGTCGAGGCTGCCTCTCTGTGTCTCTTTCCCCTAATCTCCACTGCTCTAACAGCCCACGGGACAAGTTTAAAGCAATTGATTCTATTCTTACTCTATATCATATAAAACTAATTTTATAATAAGTTAAATTAATTTTAGATACAATATAGTTGATAACAGAAAGAATATTTGTAATATTTTAGAATGTAATTCCGTGCTCTTATATACACATATAAGAATGAACATTTGCAAAAAAAAAATCTTTTTGTTGAAGGTCAGTGCGTAGCTCAAGATAAAAATAAGCTCATACAAAGTATGGATTATGATTTCGATACTAGTTTTGTCAGTTTAGTTTAGTTAAATCCAGTTCCTTTTTAGAGTTTCGTATCTTAAGAGGAAAAAAATGACTTATCCTTACATTTTGTTATTAATCCGTCTGCCAGTTTACTATCTTATTATTTTTCAGGGTCAAAATAACTTTCATTGTTGCACTCTACTTGGCTTTGTTCGGGTACCTAAGGCGATAGAGGCCATGTTCCATCAGCTGGGCTGTCAGTTTTTACTGTTTATTCCTTTTATATATTTGTTACCAGATTTAAAATATAGGCTTTATGAGAAAAAACGAAAGTATCGTATACAAATAAAAATTACTTAGCGATACATATGTCTTGTATATTTTACTAGATTATCATAGGGCTGTAATGATAAAAATGATTTGGAAAAACCAATACATGAATTTTCACAGATATTTAGATAAGAAAAATTGCTTATAGATTACGATATAGTTTAATAATATGTTTTTTCTTTAGTTTTGTGGTTGACAGTGCTCGCGGTTGTTGGTGTCAGCTTCGATACCCTACACGTAAGCCCCAGGTAGTGCTACACAAATTGCAGTAATAGGAAGTCTTTGACCGACTGAATTGCAACCACGGTCATTATCAATAACATCATCATCAGCCATCCTAGTCAATTGTTGGACATAGACCTCTCCTAATAAGCGCAATTGAGTCCGGTCTTCAGCTCTTCTCATCGAATCCTTACTGGCCATTTTCCACTGGTGTTAACCTGCACTTCTATCTTACCAGGGGGCGTCTCATGCTATGTCCGCCGAGTCGCGGTCTCCATTCATGAACCCGCCTGCACCACCGATCATTAGTTTTTCGGCATTTATGGCCTGCCCACCACACCACCCAGTGCCATTTCAACCTACTAATATGTACAACTTTCATTCTCTGTCGTATAACCTCATTCCGGACTTTATGAGAATGCCCAACATAGCATGCTCCATCGCATGCTGAGCAATTTTAAACTGATAGACTAGCTCAATCGTTAGTGTCCACTTCTCGACTCTGTACGCCATAACTGTGGACTCATTGATTCAAATTTAGTTCACAGGCATTGTGGAAAATAAATGGCTTTCTTTTCAAAGTTGTTCCTACCGAAATGCAGTGTTTGCCCCCTGGTATATATACATAAGCATGAACAACCTTAAGTGAAAAGGTAACCACGTGCACATAAAAGGAAGGGAAAACAAACGTTCGAAGATTATTAATAAAATTATTGTTATTTTATTCAAATATTACTCATAAATAATTATAATAAAACAATTATAAGAAAATACTTAGAGCATTAAAAACTCGCTGGATTTTTCAATTTGTACCACGCTCCAAACATAATGCACAGCACACAGTACTCACGCGGCGAGATTGTTCTTTTCTGGTTGGAATTAGCAAACATTGCGAAATGCTTTTTAATACCGCACTCAGTATTTTGTACTTAACAGATTATGTATGAAAGCTTTTAGCCTTTGTATGATTTGGGAATGTACCGAAGATACGTTTTAAATGTAGACTCTATTGTATTTATTTATTTAATAATTAACTTTTCTTGATCAACACAATAAGTACGAGCATAAATAGGCAAAATATGTATATGTATGTATATTTGATTGATTTTCTTTTATTGTTATTTATTAGCTTGATTTTTATTTTTGTACTAATTTTTGTGGAAACTTATGGCTTATGTAACATTTTTTGTTTATTTTGTTATCATTTTTATATTACTGTATGTTTACCTTTAAAATAAATAAATAAATAAAATGTAATCAGATTGATTATAAAACGATTATGATTACATTTTTCGTTTTTCATCATTTTTACTCATCTATGTTTTAAACATTATGGAATCCTCAATTGCATAAACATTTATGACTCCTAATGTTTTGAAGGATGCATGTTTACAGAGGAACAGAATTAAAATTACGACTACATTTTGTAATCGTTTATCATTAATCAGATTACACTTTGCTGATCTCTGAGTACAAGTACCTATATTATAATATAATTTATAAAACCTACGGCTTGTCTGGAAACAAGACTTTCGTGGTGAAATCAGTGATGAATTTTATAATTTACGAAATGAAGAGTTTTGGCTCTTCAGAGTTTTATCAGGTTAATATTATAGTTACAAATTATTATAAATTTGTAATTATACACACGTATACCCTCTAAACAAAAATAAAATGTTTATATAATGTGATTTTTTTTATTATTGGTTAAATATATTACTACGTATTCTGAATCGAAGTACTCGTATCTATTACAATAATAGATCGATTTGGACACATGTCAAACCAACAAAAAGACACAGTAATATACTAGATAATATAATTTGTGGACTAATTAGTAGAGTCATGCCAATTAGGACGTCATATATGTACAGACAATTTCAAATTTACAATATTTCCAAAACGATTGTTTTGTGTTCAGAAGTCTTCACATAATTTATTCCGATCATTTCTTTTCAAATAACTTGAGATATAAGAATTTCACACTGTGACACTTTTTAATAACAGAAATGGAGATGTAACTCAATATTGTCGAGTATATTAATGAGTACAATAACTCAATCAAAAATGTTAATTGAGTTCTGACTCCAAGCTCTTGAATAGATCCCATCCAAAGTCAATCTTACTACCGCATAGTGAGCAATCTTGCGTTTCAGATGTAATGGACACTTTGTCAGGCGCACAGTGAGACATGCGGTCGCGCTAAAATAGTGTTTCTGAAATTGAAACATGACACACCTTTGTGGATGCTGAAAGTCTACAGAGAAAGTAAGGGGTTACGCAAGGGGTTTAACAGGGGGTGGTTGATTTATAAATTACTAATATTTTAAATTGAAATGAAAGCATATGTATTCGATTACTTTGAATGCAGCTTTATGTGAACGCAAGTTTTTTTTTTAAATATTACTTGAATTGCATTCTGTTGCTCTTATTTCAACAATCCTATTTAAGCTATAAGTTTGAATTCAGACAGAGAACAAGACACACATAGCTCGCTATTATGAAATTAAAGGGATGACTTTGATTTAATTTATAAAATTTGGTAAAATAAGATATTTTAGGGGGCGTAACAATATAAATTATACTCCATGTGAGCGGTAGACGAAATAACTTTGGGAACCTTTGTTTTAGAACATTGCTCAGTGACCACAAATGTTAGTGAACAGCTGTCTGGAACGCGTCCTGAGGTGTTACAGTCAACCGCAGTTGCATCTACACACCTGTTGTAACTTGCTATTTTCTAGGTAAGGCAAACTGTAGATACAGTTAAGTCTTTTAACCTCGACAGTGTTAACCTTGCGAGTTATATTCTTGCTTGCCATTCTAGGTACACTCAACTACAAAAATATGTCTAGATGATTATAACTTACTTTAGTTTTGCTTTTTTGCAGTTATTTTGGTATAAATACCTTTGTGTTGGCATACGAGTATATGAAATAAGAAAAATACAGACAAATCTTTAAAAGTTCGATTCGCACAGTTTAATCTGGCTCAGATTTGTTTTATTTAAGATCAAAGATGTAATTAAACTAAACGTTATTCCGTAATAGTATTTACTCAATTATTATATAATAATAATAATAATTATATACTAACATTCAGATCCACAAGTTCGTAATATAACTATTCGTTCCGTATGGGAATTGAATCCACGACCAATAACCCAGAAGGCGATTGCTGAACCACGGGGCTTATTAAAGAGAGACTTTTCTATGAGTTTGCTTAGCCTTTACTACAAATTATATTATTTAATTCACGTCAAATTATGTGGTGAGCGAACGACTTCGTCAATACTTAAGCTATACTCATGTTCTTATACTATAAGAGAAACCTACTTTCTGAACAAAGCCATGGTCGCCAAATATTTGTAATTTATAAATAAGTCATACTTTTAATATACATAAAAAAAAATTTGCTAAACTACAAAAATAGATTTGTTAAAAAGTGCTACCAAAGTTTGATTTGGAAGAATTGAATTTTGGGAGTCGAAGCTGCTCGCGTCCGTAGGCTTCACCCTAGTTTCCCTACACGTGACTCCTGGGTGGTGGTAAACGAGCAGCAGCGAGGTGGTAGGGCGTCGATGCCCGCCTGGATCGCGACCACAGTACATGGGTGTAAATCCCGTCATAGTGACCAGTTTCGGCTTGTCGCGTTTCAGGATCAGCTTGTGTATATCCAGTAGCTCATATACCTAGAGACCTTCAGTCGTGGTATACGAGGGCCGACATGACATTGTAGACTATCAATGGATTTTCATCCTTTGATAGTCGCTTTCGTTTTTGGACTACACTGTACTTACCATCAGGTACTCTGTAGTCAATATGTCGAGCTAGTGTAAAAAAAAAAATTAAATTGAATGAAGTTTCAAAGCTACAAAAACAATATAAAATCATTACTACTACGGTATTACTTTATAGGAATAGCTATATAGTTTCTCCGTATGCAGTGGGTAACCAATGTAGTGGTTTGGTTACATATGTCGAACCGTTGAAACGTACGTTGGTCATCGTTCATGTGTGCATACATATTACTACATATGTATTTGGTAAATATGATTGAATTGTTAGTTATGTTATAAATACATAGCCTATATACAGTTACAGTAACTTTGATTCAATTTTAAAGATTTACAGTGGTAAGTCACTAATCTGATGAGTAATTGATTTATTATTGACTAAAATGTGTTTAAAATTTAGGGAATGATTCCGCAACTAGGTTTATGTATGTAAACTCGTGAATTGACTAGTTAGTTACACCTTCCAACTTGCTCCCTTCAAGCAGTGGCGTAGTGATTCTGTTCAAACACCGTAAACAGGATGTGCTTAGCTCGCACTGGATAAGGCGAGACCACCGGGACAGTATTTCTCCGAAACGCTTGAAGCTTTTCGTTTTAAGTAGTCTTAGCTTAGCCTCCGACAATTGTAGACTTGAAATAATAAAAAAACATGTTAAAAAGATTGACTGCCTTCTCTCTGGATTGGCTAGTTCTACATAGTATGATCATTCTCTCATTGTTAGAAATAGGTAATTAGGTACATACAATAACTCGAATAATTTTTCTACCAAGTAACACTAAAGTGTTAACTAAAGTTATTGTTAGTTCAGTAAGCATTGACTATTATTATGAGTAGCAGATTTATATATTTTTTATATTTAATATCAAACTTGCATTCCAAAAAAAACTAAACACTGTAATAATGCTGCTGATCAAAGTAGAGGAAATGCAGTATATTTGGATTATCAGATTAAATTTTGGGAGTAAGTATTTATTATTATACAAAATACAAATGTAATGCATGCTAGTCGCGTATGAAGATCAGCCCATATTGCTTTTTTTCTTCAAGGCAGTTGCATAATGTCAACATCTTTGGTGTTACACTCGGTTACAGGTTACAGAAGCCATTTTTTATCTAACGGGTTATCACTTCCTTTATCATCTTTTCGAATTAAAAAAACTAAACTTCTGTAGTAACTAGTAAAGAACATATTACCGACGGTCACTATAAAGTTTTCCAATTCTTACTTCACCGCGTCATCAGGCTCTGGAATGACCTTCCAACCTGTCTTCCATTTCTCTTATGACATTGAGTTGTTTTGCGGAGAATAGAAAAGAGTATTTTTTGTTCATAGATGGGCAAAATGTAATTAGAATAATAAAAATGATTACGATTACATTTTATGTTTTTTACCATTAATATGACTGCATTTTGCTCATTTATGTTTTAAACACTATAAAATCTCATATTGTACTCGTGTATACACATTTATGATTTCTTAATGTTTTAAATGGATTTAATCACAATTACAGAGCAACAAAATTAAAATTACGACTACATTTTGTAATCGTTAATAATTAATCAGATTACATTTTGCCCATCTCTGTTTTTGTTATTGATACACATCACGATGGAAGAATTGCTAACTATGGTATCTATATACCGTTTAAATAATTAAATAGGTTTTAGAATTAGCTTCGCGTCACTACAGATCTCGTCTCTCCGACTGCGAGGGAACCCACGGCTCGATGTCATTAGCGAGCGGCCGCGATGCGTGACTCTTTACAGGCTATGGCCCGTGACTGGGACCCGTCCAACCCTTCGCCCTAAATGCGGACACGTGTGCGAATTAATCCCGATTTTTACAAAATAAATCACCAGCCAACGCCTCAGCGGAAAATGCTGATTGTTGCAGAATTGTTTTTAAAATCGGGAACAATAACAAACATTAATGAGGATGCAAGACATTCGTATAATAATTAATTCAAAAATAGAGATAAAAATAACATATAATTTAAAGGAACTGTATTTAATTTACATTTATGTCTGAAACTTCGTTTATCTGTAATTATTAAATTAACGAATAAAAAAAATATGTTTGATGTTATATTACGCAATTAATCATCATAACTGTACTTTTAATGTGTTTTTCTGAGATTTATACAGGAATTTTCATTTGACTTATAAATGAAATGTTACGTATAAAATAAGAGGTTCTTTCAACGTTAACAACATAAATCACAATTTTGACCAACAACCAAAATCACTTTCAGCGCTGACATTAAATCCATTCCGTAACGTACGAAAACATTTTATTGCCCACGTATTCTTCATTAACCCGTTTTAAATATAAATCTAACTCGTTTTGAGTACTTTATGGACGGCAATATGTGCTTATAAAATTTGCATACCTTCATTCGCACTCTTCCGCGACCATTACCTTTCCATTTGGTAAATAATTTAGGAGCCCTCTAGGACTCCGGCCAAATATTAAAAGTGATGGGTCCCCGAGGTTTAATATTAGACTCCCCTCGTATTAAATTTTCTGTCACGCGAAATTCCCAAATGCATACGCCAGATATTTTTTGCACATGTTCATATTCGAAACTATTGTCCTCGAGTTCGATACAGAATGTCATTCGTATTCTATAATAATTTCGATTAGTAATCAAAATTGACGTATTTATTCTCAGTTAATTTTGCCTTTTAAAAAAAATTATTTGTATGTACCTAACCTATAAGATAAAAAATAATTTTTAATAATATCAGTAGGAATTATTACATTAAGACTAAGTAATTTCATTAAATAAAATTTTGTGGAAAATTGCTAGTTGAAATAATATTCAAATTAGTCTTTGGTAAATGAATGTGAAAAGATTTACTTGTTAAAATATTAATTAATTCTATTCTATTTATTGTCAGGTATTTTGGCATGCTCGTGATGATATTTAATAATACAAAACAGTTAATAATAAAAAGAGGTTATATTTTTCAGACAGCAGAAAATAACAAGATAATTTAAAATTTATATGAGATATCACAATGAACAGCAAGTTGTGCAGGGTGTTGAATAATCGACCTCATTGTATATGCATCAAATTCACAAAACAAAACTAATCTCGGGAGCAATAAAAACGTCCCACTTGCTGGAGTCGCTTTAAAAATACACGAGCTGATGGTGTAATCTCAGCGATTCATAATATAAAATTTCGCGTCTTAAATATTTCACATTTTTCAACACACTTTACTTAGTGAGGACACCCCGAAAGAGGGTAATACTGCAATTACCTCAGACAAAGTAGACTCGAGAATCGCGTAGCTTGTTCACCTATATAAAAAGCTAATTGGACAGCCTGAAATATTCTCGTAATAAGGCAAAATAGCATTATTTTTGCACTCTTGAATATTTTAGCTCGTGATATCCGGCAACTTTGTTTATATTCAAATAGCTCTCAACTAAAATTCTATTGAAAATGCTTACGTCAGAGGATAAATATAATAAATTTCAGCAACAATAAGCGTTGATTTATCAAAATTAAATCTCTTTGTAGAGAGCAGTAATCAAATTTATCGTTCATTTGAATCTTCAATTCATTTTCAAGGGTCTGGCAGGAGACTTTAAAATTGTCACTGTTTGTGTTCTCAATTGTGATGTAATTATTCTAATATAATTTTTATTATATCTTTGACTTTGAAATTAGATTGTAAGCATAAAAGAATTACTAAAGGGATCTTACCTGAGACCGGTGATGCTTCTAAAGACGGCACATCCCTTGTAAACGGCAAAATATGTCGCGGCATCCCCTTCCTTAAAATAACAAGGATATTGTTTGTTCTTCGAATTTCATAAACCCTCGCAATAAAACGTTCGTATTTTACATTTTTGGGGGCCATAAATAAAAGTACTCCAGCAAAATTGCATTTTAAGCATTTCTAAACGGGCCCGTCACCTTTGACCGTGTTTTGGCCAGCGGGTCCGAAGAAGGGACATTAAACTTTTTGAATAACGATAGAACTCCACATATTTCGATATTGTAAAAATTTATAGCGCATTATAAAATAACCACTGCAGACGATATAAGAGGCAATTTCAAACAGACGCCATTCAAAGAGGAATTTTAATAACTACTCTGCCGGCAATCATTGGTTGAATCTGTACGTAAATAAACAGACTATAAATTAACTAAATAGATTACTGTCGCTCATGTCCTGCGCTGGCTACGGCGTCCGTAGGCTCAGCCGCTGAGTTATTGGGGTTCAAGTGAAATTAAATTACGAGTTGACAAAATGAGTTACGTCCTTTTCTGTAGATTAACAAACAAAAACTGATGGTATGAGGGTCAGACTGGCATTAATGTTGTTAGAAGCAAATGACTCTATTCTTCGTGAACGCGTTGCCGTGCCGTTGTTCGTACACAATGCTACAATTTAAGCTCGCTTTTGTTCTTGCCCATACCGGTGCCGATTTAGTTTCGCGCTTTTATCGTTACCCATTTGAATTGTTGTACGCGGACATGTATATATATCTCTGAACGCTTCACTTGCTTAACCATATCACTGCTCTGCCGATATTATATTTTTTATCTACTGTATGACAAAAAAAAACAGCGTAATTATGATTCTTTTCCTAATGAATTTTTACAATGAGATTTCTGATATAATATTATACTTACAAGTGTGGCTTGAGAACAATGATCTTTTACGCAACTGGTCAGTACAATAAGCCAACTAACTTAAGTAAGTAAGACAATCCCATGTCTAATAACTTTTAACTTTAAAGTAAGACATAAAATATCAAAGTGTGTCTAAAAAATTGCCCTAATTTTAAACAAGTAATCAATTTATATATGTAATAGTTTTATGTTTAATTAGTGATTTTTTTAACCTTTTTTTTTATTTACTATTTGACAATAGAGATTTTATCTTTATAAGCAACATTGCTGTTTGATGTAAAACAACGGGTATGTCTTAACCGACAACGGGTAACGGGTTTATCTTTAATTAATGGACTTGATCCCAAACTAGGAAAATGAATACTTTAAAAATCTAATGTTGCAGTTTTATCATCGTTGTTATTATTTTTAGTATTTTAGGCTTAAGTTTTTTAGGTAGTCTAGAATGTAGTTATTTAGTCACATTATGTTATTTCTGAAAATTCATGACGTAATTATAAATCAATTATTTTTATTGAAAATCTTGTAAACGAAATATTCACATAGGAATGATATTTTTTTGTATGATTTGTACCACCTATTTGCGGACTGATGTCGAAATTTTATAGGGCGAGTCTTGCTCACAAATTTTCCACGGTTCCCGATCCAATTAATTATAAAAATCGCCATAGCGAAAGCCCAGCAGAAGGGCACGATTGTTATGTAAATTTGTGCAAACTTTGTGGCCATACGTAGGCATGACTAATTGTTAATTCGGCTAATGCGCTTACGAGAGCGGGACATCGGCGCACATCCCGCACCGATGTAATAACGGATTACGCGCCTGACCTACCCGCATTCAGCGTCCGTCTTTACTTAGTCTGGGGTTAGCATTCTTACATTCTCAGCATCATTCAGCCGATTTCGTCAACGGTTACTGTTTTAACTCCGTTGATGACAACGTTCATGTTAAGATTTGGACAAATATATAGAATAATTAATGAGATTCGTTTGGATGATATTTTATATTTTTGATAACGTCATATGCTATTTACAGTATGACATTTACTTTTTCTTATATTAACCTTATGTGTATATAGGTTTGATTTACTGTTTGTTAACAATAAAATAGTTTCCAACAGTTCATGTGCCTCATGAGACCCGCGTGTCCTATTTTTCAGATAAAGGTTCTGCCACAGTATGGATACGCGAGCACGCCGCTAACACAATTGTATTGCCATCATAGTGACTCACTTTGGCCTGTCGCATTTCGGGATCAGCTTGTATATATCTAGTAACTCATATACCTAGGGAGCCTTCAGTCGTGGTATATGTTATGTAGGCCGAAATGAAGACGGAGACTACAACCGATTTTCATCCTTTGATGATTGCCATTATTTTTAGCCTGCACTGTACTTACCATCACGTCCACTGTAGTCACATTATCGGGCCATTGTTAAAAAAAGTGTATGAATACACCCATCACATAACATCTAATTGTTACTTCTTTCATTTTACATTCTCTTTCTATTAAAAATAACACTAAACACCTGTACAATGCATAATATATTCTTTCCTTTGTTTGTGCAGGCCGGCATGATCACTGCGACTACCGATGGGTTTTTTGTTACCTTTCGATAGTCGTTGGCATTTTTGGACTACACCATGCTTACCATCAGGTATGGTGCAGTCACTGTGTCGAGTCGGTATAAAAAAAATATATTTATTTTTAACGTTTCTTTTTTTTCTAAATTCTATATTCATTTTTGACCATGCTTTTGCACAGTGGTTGAAAAATATTTGGCAGAAACTATGATTATGTACTTCTCATATGATAATTATGTTTAAGTACAATAAAAATTACCTGTTTCAATATCTGTCACAAAGAAAATCATTAATTTTATTCAATACCCATTTTTATTTTGCATTCAATTATACTGGGAATCTCAAAGGGTAAAAGTGAATTGAATTCTTATAAAACTTAAACGAGGAATCTGTGTTTTGGCAAAGGACTATTTTTTTCATCCGAAATAGCAAATTTAATAAAAATAAACGTAATACAGTTCTTGTATTATACTCGTATTTACAAGCAAATCATTAAATTTGTTTCATTTTTTTAAGATGGAAAACATGCTATTATTATGATATCTATTACCTATGCACAAGGAATTATTATTTATTTCTTTTGCCGTTCTTATTTTCTAGAATGATATCATGGCATGCACCCCAGTCAACATACCACGAGTAATTATTCAATGCAGACGACGCGATGTGGCGTACGCTGCCAAAACCGTGAAATAACTGCATCACATGCTTCGGTGACGAACTTAAAAGCATGATATCTGGTTTTTGTAATGCTCTACTCTCTCTAATCGAATAATAAATTGTCAATCTAAATCATACTCAAAATATACTTAGTTAAGCTTTTAAATTTTTGTATTTCATTAAGACAAATCGATTTTATATTGTCTTTTAAATCCTTTTGTAATATTTTAAAATTTGTATGTCTGTCTCCCTAAAAGTTGTAGTAACTTTTACAATATGTATTTCTGAGTGTTCTTTAAAATTAAATTCATAATAAAATTTTACTGAAGGAAATTAAAATAGTTGTAGATTTTATCTATAGGTTATTTTCTTTAAGAGTTGAATCTCACCTATGATAGGGAAAGTTTTCACTAATACGTTATTTAAGTCATTCTGAATTATAGCAACATTGTTCACTTACGTATAATATACTCCATGTTGTTTACATATGATAAATCTGTTAACTTCCTTCTTGTCTGTTTCCGTTGCAATCTGTAATCTAATCTTGGGACTGTTTCCTTAGACAAACTACTTCTAACTTGTCAAGCGTTAGACTCCGTGTACACTACAGCCCCGAGTTCAGTTTCTCTAATATAGTTTGTGTAAATTATAAAATATGTTGTACTAGCTATTTCTCATAGGAATTGGATAATATGAAGCCCATATCCAACCTGTAGATCTGTACAAAATATCTGTTGAAAAGAAATTTGAAGGGTCGACAGTTTTGGAGATTACTTCGTAAATCTAACTTTCAAACTTTATCCCTTTATAAATGTTGTAGAAAGAGGATATATGATGTAAGCCCACATTGACGCAAGGTCATTTAATGATACATTTGCCCGCGATCTAGTCCTTACTAGTGATGCCGCGAATAGTGAATTGGCCGAATACCGAATACCGAATATTCGGCAACGCTGTCGGCCGAAGCGCCGAATATTGGAATACATGCTTGTCGGGGGCGCGTTAGCTGGATTAAGGCAAGTTGCAACCTGTTTTCCTCGTTGCGTTGGCGCGGCCAGCAAAGACAATACAATACCCAATACAAACGAAAAACAATACTCAAACCTTTCGAAATTTGCTAAAGTTTATCTTTCTTCTCCTGGAAGTAGCGTGTTTAGTGAGAGGTTATTTTCTGAGGCTAGTAACATTTACGATGAAAAGCGTAATCGTTTGCTACCAAAAAATGCTGAAAAGCTTATTTTTATTCATCACAACTTACCACTGATCAATTTTAATTACTAAAGTGTTGTAATTTGGAAATAAATAGATAATTTTGAGTAATATAACGTGCCTTTTTTACATGAATTGGTATTCGGTATTCGGCCGAATAGTACCTACTATTCGGCCGAATACCGAATAACATAAAAAGTGGCCGAATAGGCCGAATACCGAATAGTTGCCGAATATTCGTGGCATCTCTAGTCCTTACCTAGACTGCGCCCGACCCGGAGAGGGCGCGCTGGGGAGTACTAGGCGGATGTGCGACAGATTCGCACACCCTCACCATCCCGATCTCACTGAAGAGACACCCAGACGGACTCCGTAGACTTCCACCAAGAAGGATGCGCGAGCTACCTTCGCCAGTGACCCGTCTGTCGTCGCAGACGGAGAAGAACGCCGCCGTCAGGAGGTTCACCTCGCTCAGTCCCCTACATACTTTGTGCTAGGTTAAGTTTTAATTATAAAATAAAATCTTCCTCTGTTGTTGTTTTTATTTTAACGCTTAAGTTGGTTTTTATTCGTAGGCTAGTTAAGGCTGTAGTTTGTTTAGTTTTGTTTTTTAAATTTATAATGTAGGCTTAAGTTAGGTTTATGATTATATTGTAAATTTTTAAGCAAATAAAGAAAGCCACACAACCCTTTTCAGCGGACGGATGAAATAATGAAATATGAAAGGTAGTAGAATGTGAGTGGTGTGAAATTTGAAAAATTTGATGATACATTTCACTAAACCAATCGGCTTAAAATGTTGTTTAGAAATAGTCCTCATTTTGTTTTATCCATTGCTATGCAATTGCATAATAATTTTTTATTTCATATTATATGAACTGCAAATAGTTTATTTGTAGTGAAGATGGAAATGTCCATATCTAATCTTAGTATATATGTAATATGGAACTATTATTTATAACGGAGTTGTAAATTATTTACAACCTCTATATCAAATTTTATCAAAATCTATAGAACGACTAATGTATCTCTACTCATCCCGAAAGGGACATAGCGTGACGAAGTATTATATTTGTATTATTATCAATTCGATCGCATAGAAATATGTTGATATACAGCTAAACTACCCTGTATGGTGGTTGCCATTACAGATATACTGTAGAAATCAAGTGAAACGGTCTGTTTCCGTAATATTAACTTTGGTTTACTAAATATAAGTATCTTTGACTTACCAGGGATATTCCAATATTGTTAATACAGACAAAGTCGCGGTCATAGGCAACTCAATTATGAACTTTCTCTTAGGATTATATAATTATTCGTATGTTATATTTACAATTAAACTAATAATGTTACAAAATAATATTAATTTTAATATCCATATCTAAATAATGTAAGGGTCATTCAGAAAGTATTACCTACAATAATTATAAAAACTTCCTGTTTTATCACGCAATGCGAGCCTTGAAAAATAGAAGGTCATAACAATTTAGCTCCCTTCGCCACCTATTTATTATTACCGGCAACAATTTCGTCGCAAACACGTACATTAGCAATTCATACGAAATAACACATAACAATAGTAATCAGCCGTTTGGTTATGAAAGAAAAATCACATTTCGAAGGCAGGCGAGGCGGTGCCAAGCACAGATTTCGTCGGCAATGTATCGTGAAATTAGTTTAGTGGCACTATATAATTACGCGCCCTCACTTTTTATGGTCCCTCGGTCGTCTGGCCGAAGAAGGGTCCGCCCTCCAGCTCTGTTATGACGAAAATGTCAACTCGGTATGTGACTTGATGAATCGACACTATTTTAAACACTTTATTTCAGCGTTTAGTTTTATAGCTTCATAATGTAGACACATAACTTTCGTTTACAAAGGCGAAGAACACGCAATAAAACAAACAATACATTTCATAGATTTATTATATAAAATCTTAACTCTACACTTTGAATTTAACTTATTATAGTAACGTGAAATTTACAGGACTATTCCATTAGTATAGGTATAGTAATTAGTTTATAATTATTGCGCAAGATCTTCCCGCGAAGCGGGAAATCCTTAATCTAAGAATACTTAAGTACGGAACCTTAGCTAATATAATAAACGACGAAGCTCAGATATCTCTTATGAACTTTATATCTATTTTTGATTTATTTACACTTTGATATGAGATAAGTGTTTATCATATTTATATAAAACAAAAGCATATATGAAGCACCTATAAAGCTATACTTTTTCTATGACAGCAATTAAGCTTCCATTTAAATTAACATTATAAATGCATCGTCATACTAATAACATTGGAAACCATTTATTAGATTGAATAATACTACATTTATCTAATAGGAGGTAACCCAATGAGCAATTTAATATAATACATTAACACCCGTCTCTACAAACTAACAAATATTCGTTTTACAATAATATTAATGTATTGACCATCAAAATAAAAGGCACAAACTATTTCTATGGATGGACAACTTTCAGTTCATCATACGTTTTTAAATATAATAAAAATATCAGAGTAACTATATATTATGTAGATTCGGGTGTCAGTATGTATGTGCGATATTATTTTTCATACTTATTTTTGGAAATATTTAGACTAAGCTTTTAAGAATGTAATGTATTCAGCGGACAATATGGTGCTGTCCATGTGACTTAGGTATAATGTCCGAAAATTATAAATTTTACAGAGTCTGCTTTCGAAGGAAACGGTTGGTACACCTACTTAATGTGTTGATTTATTTTTACATGCTCATGTTCTAATATTATTAAATATTGCTTTACTAATTTTTATTTTGGCAAGCAGGTCCTGTAAATTTTATAATTTTAATTTTACACTTATACGTAGTAATTTCATTAAATTTCTAGAAAAGCTATGTACGTACTTATCATTAATTTCGTTTTAAAGTATGCGTTATAGTTTCTAGATTGATATAATGGTTTGATGAGTTATATGTACAAGTTATTAGATACGACTTTATGATATGGAATCCGATTACGTGTAATTTAGTACAAAGTAGAAAAAATAACGTGAATTATACTAACTACTGAAATAAGAAAATCTTGTACAAAAATATTATGTATGGAACATTCTAAGGTATTTATATTTCTATTGCCCTATTGTGGCGCCACCAAAATAATAATAAAATCAGCAGAAACACTAACAATATTTTTTCGCAATGTTTTAACTTAAACTTTTATTGCAAATTTCATTCAATTAAACGAATCGAATAAGTGTAATAAAAATATTTTTTATTCTTATCTTCGTGACGTTCTCTGTTTGTTGTGTGTATACTTTCAAATATTGTTGGTGCAATTTATCACCGTAAAAAAATTTCGCTAGAATATTCTTAAAAACGTAAATTATTCAAATGTATGGATGGATTGTTAAAAGGACTTGCCGTAATAAACTATTACGTATGTATTTATTTGCAGTAATTTGGTTCTAATAAGTAAGAAACTGCGGTGGATTGTGGATTCACTATATGGTTGATAAAACCCTAAATTCTACCTCTTCACTATTGCTGTAATCTTTTAACTTGATAAAATGGCTAGGAATAATTTTAAAAGTTATGTCATAATAAAATGATTAAAATATCTTTAATCTGGCTACTACATTTGTGTTTCAACTAAATAAGGGGTGTCTCAGAATGTTTTTCGTTTTTGAATTGACCAATACGCGCCGATCGCTGGTAGCAGGGGGAGGGGAGTGGTCTCAAACGCTTGGCCGGCTTGTTAAGTTTAGTAGCCATGAATCGTTTCACGGGACCGCAGCGCGCGTTTTGCGTGCGAGCGTTTTATAAAAACAACGATTCCTACACTATTGTTCGTCGTCTCTACAGGACACATTTTAATTTAACAAGCTTAAAACATGTGCCAAGTGCCAATTTAATTAAACATTGGGTGTGCAAGTTTGAAGAGACTGGGAATACAATGCCGGACAAATCATCTGGGCGCAAAAGGACATCAAGGGCGAGCACGAACGTCGACCGCGTTCGCCAGTCTGTTATGGACGACCCACGACAGTCGTTGAGATTGCGCGCAGCTTCTCTGAATTTGAACAAATCTACGGTTTATCGCATTATTTCGAAAGATTTGCATTTTCACCCATATAAAATTGTTATTGTTCAAGAAATGAAGCCTGATGATCCAGATAAACGAGTCGAATTCTGCAGGACAATGAAAAACTGTTTTAGGAGTTTCAATAACATCTGGTTCTCCGACGAATCGAATTTTCACATCAACGGTCACGTGAATAAACAAAATTGCAGATACTGGGCTACCGAGAATCCGCTAGAACTGCATCAGAAGCCCTTGTACTCACCAAAAGTGGTTGTTTGGGCTGCCATATCAAGTCAAGGAATTATCGGTCCTTATTTTTTTGAGGATAACCGAGGTCGAACTCAGACCGTTAATTCTGATCGATATTGCCATATGATCCGGACTTTTTTGGCTACAGAAATGCAAAACCAGTCTGGCTACAACCGCAACACCTTTTTCCAGCAAGATGGGGCCACTTCTCATGTAACAAATGACTCATTAGCTGCTCTTCACGATTTATTCCCCGGAAGAGTGATAAGCCGCCGAGGAGACATAAACTGGCCACCGAGGAGTCCTGATTTAACGCCTGCAGATTTTTTCTTATGGGGGTACCTAAAAAGTAAAGTTTACAATCCATTGCCACCAAACCTGAACGTTTTGAAGCAAAGAATCACTGAAGAAATCAACGCTATTCCAAGAGCAATGCTCCAGCGAGTGATTGAAAATTTTAGCTCCAGGCAAATTAGTGTGAACAAGTAAATGGTGAACATTTGCAAACGGTTGTTTTTCATAAATAAACTTCAAGATCTGCTCTTTAATTTAACTATAAATAA
This sequence comes from Automeris io, assembly GCA_036320925.1. NCBI lineage: Eukaryota > Metazoa > Arthropoda > Insecta > Lepidoptera > Saturniidae > Automeris > Automeris io. The sequence goes on along the minus strand of JAUDJH010000010.1, from coordinate 9,857,589 downwards.
AACAAGTTTTAATGGATAATGTTGTTTTTTATTTAACATCAAAAAATGAAAAACATTCTGAGACACCCTTTATTAATGTAAAGTCAGGGCAAACTGGTGTGTTTCAAAGCCACGCCGCACGCGTACCGGACTTGCGTTTCGCTAGACGGGGCGGAGGGGGGTGCACGCGTTGTGGCGCCGGAGCGGTATAGTTTTTCCCATACATTTTTAATAAGCTGCGTCATAACAACATTGTGGCGTTGCGACGGATTCTGTGCATATAAATACGACAAATTTTTGCACTGTGTCACCGTACTGCCGCAGTAACACATCGCGTGCACCAGTTCTCATGCACACTGGTGTTTCACAGAAGTTTCAGAACGGAAATAATAGTTTGTTATGGCTGCACTGTGTCACAAACATTAATTATATTTGATATCATTATACTATAGCAGTTGAAAATATAATTAAATAATCGATTTTCCGTGAAGGTTGTCTTTTTAACGTCTTTGTTAGCTTCGTATATTTAACCTTATAATTATTCAATATCAACCCTTTAATTATATTCTCCGTCACTCGCGCGGTAATAATAGATTAATTTAATATGTCTGATCTAAATGTATGTTTCAATATTTATGAGATCTAAATATCGGTTTAAATAAAAAGTTATAATACTAATATTAATGAGTGATATCTTAATCTAAAATACGTCCTTGATTAATACTTAAATACTTTTTCTAAACAAGGTTTTATTATATCACAGGCTTAAATTATACGTTACCATTAAGGACGTGCATACTATATGTACTTACAAATATATATAGTCAAACGAAATTAGGTAACTATTTACACAAATAGGGGAAAATAATGAGGCGAACCCTCCCACAACCCTAGGAGATTTCAAATTACAATCGCGATATAGCAACACACGGCAATACCCATCTTTATATTTAAACCGTTAACATACCGCGAAACATTCGTCTTGATCGTTGTAAAATTAAACAAATTAAATAAAATTATTAATTAAATAATTTTGAATTCTGTTTTTAAAATGTTTGCCGAAACATTGCAACATATAATTAAAATTAATTATTATTAATTGTTTTGTTCTTTACAAAAATCAATTTAAACAGGAAAAATAAAAATTAATATTAATTAACGTTTTCTGAAGATGACACTAATGCCTTTCAATAAATTTAACAATTTTTCTATTCACTCATGAGTTCGAAAACAAAGGGTACATGTATTTTTTTTTCCGATTTCCAAACCAACAATTTTACTTTAAATTACCAACAAAGCAACTCACAACTCTTGGTATCTTCTTAATTAAATTTAAAATTTCCTTATTGTTCTTAATAATTTTGAATGTCCAATCACCTTCTCATGTTCTTACTGGAACTATGGGACAGTCATTACTCGTTTTCACTACACTTTCGATTTATTTAAGCACATGCTAGAGGGTGTTTAGGTTTGAATACACTATTAACTACAGTTTGTTCATAAACATCCTGAGGATAAAGTTTCTCTAAGGGACAGTTCTTGATGGATTTTCTCATGAGAACACGTTGAAGTATTTGAGGCCAGCCGAGATGTACGGTATCGGTATAGCTCCGGCGTAATAATTAACCGATTGAAACATGAGATAGGCGATGTTCAGAAGCTATCACACTATTTCGTTTGGATGAGTGTTCTGATTTGAATCATTGTGCCTTGCGCACTGCTGTAAAAATAACAAGATACAATTAACAACTGTAAACATTTACTGTAGATAATAATGAATTTAAATAAAATTAAAATACCTCTTGCTTTCTCTCCCATGTCTTCATAGCAGATTTATATTTTTCAAATTCATGACACCAGTTTGAGTAAATTTTTTGATATTCGTTGCTTTTTTCTGGTGGCGAACATCTGGGCGTAAAGTACAAAAATAAGCTTCATTATTTTATTCCTAATTGTATTTTTACAAATGTTATGATAGGAAATATATTTACCTATGAGTGTCAACAGTGATATTATATGAACATAGCAAAGATCCTCCAAGCCAACAGTCGTATCTGCCTGCGTCGCCTTCATTTACAGCAATGATTAATAATCCATGTTCGGAAGTCTCTATATATTTCTCAGGTTTACTGTAAATATAAAAAGATCAAAAAAATTTTGTCGTCGTAAAATTAAACATGATTTCTGATAAATATAGTTTTACATTTCTAATTGTGGTATTAAATTTTTAATTTAACAAGTCCTAAAACTCTTATAAGTCTAAGATTTATAAACGCAACTTTAAGTTTGCTCAGACTACTAAAACATTACAATTTATATTACACAGTGATTGTCAAAGGATTTGGTAAGTCACCGATTTTGTCGACATGAACTTGGCTCTGCGATTACTATGGTTATACTCATGTTCCTATTATATATTCAGTTTTTTGTCAAAACGAATTAATTTTTTGAGGACTCTGCTAAGCAAAGTCGAATCAGCATCTTTAATTCTCTACCTAAGTATTTGCAAACATTAACAATATTCTTCAATATTCTTTGAATTTATAATATCATCATAAATATTTATCCGATTATCATAGATATAATAATATTATTGAAATATAATTACGATATACTGATTAAAGGAGGTCTCAAATTTAATTAAATGTAACATTAAAGCAGAAACTTCCCCCTGCATTTTAATTGTGAAAATGGAAGTATGACAACAGAAGATTTAGGAGCCCTTTAATTAATAATGTTGTATGTGAATTCTGTTTGAGTGTTTCCAAATTACTTCTATAATTTAATTTGTATTTATTTTCGTTTTTGAGCTATGTTAAATAACAAACTCGCAAGCTGTCTTCAATAAATAGCCATTGTGATGCCCCCTTAATACTTTTAGAATCGAAAAACATTTTTTTACAAGCGCTTAAATGGACGTCAACATTGTTTGATCTAAGTAATAAAAGCTTATTTAAAAAAATCTGTAATTTTTTCAACGCCTTTTAATTACACAAATGATATTAACTGATTAAAGTTACGAGTGCATGTTCTTTATACACATTACGATAGTAATTATAGAATGGCCAGAAAAATTCAAAATTAAGCTTACTTGAAAGTAATAGGATGTCGTCCCTTCTCTCTCGAATAGTGGTACCAGGTTACAGCTCTTGGCTGAAGAACTTCAGGCATTTTGACAAAGCTGCCCAGATGAAGACTTTGACCCCAAGTAGCTGATACACTTTTGCGAGCGATAGATGAGTCACAAATGTCGGCCGTCTCATTAGCCACATCTTGTATTAGTCTAAACAAATTGTCATTATAATTACAGGAATAATTTAACACATAAAATAAATTAAATATATAAACTATATTTAATCAAATGATATGAATTATTTGAAGATTAAAAAATTTGAAAAAATCCAAGAAATAGTATTTTTTCTGAGAATCATAATATTTCATAATCTAAACGAAACTGATATTAGGTATTAATTTTTTTTTGCTTTTATATGTTGTCTTCGTGTTTTCCTCTAAGTCTTGAGTGTATTTACAAACAAACACCCTAACTCGAAACGATCTGTAGGCTACTAATATTATTTTGTGGAATCGAACTAGCGGATCGGTACGCTGATACTTCTACTACATTGCATCAACAGTTTCATCATTCTCCACCAATATTTCCATCCAAAATAAGGTCAACCAAGGCAAGTGTGACATAAATTTATAGATAGGAATATTTCCATTGAATTATTTCTGCTCAAATACGTAAGTTTGCGTAAGTGATATGCCGAAATAAAATGTAAGTAAAACATAGGCAAGTAGAAAAAGTGTACGAAATCAAAACAATAAAAAAATTCTATACTCTTTTTTTATTTGCAGGCTTGAAGTCATAATATATAAACAGTATCCTTAGAGTATTATTATTATGTTGTTAAACTCACTTTGTATCGTATTAAAAAGAAGTCGAAATTATCACGAAATTCTCAAAAATAGCAGTAATAACTCACTAGTGGAACAGTTTTGCAAAACGTCGCCAAGTAATTAAATATTAAAAATTTATTCCGCGTCAGTGATAGGCAATAAAATAAAAGTACCCACATGTCTGGTATAAATTTCAAGTAAATAACGCACATGAGCCGATTTATTTGAAATTGTTTTACTTGCCTTATTGTTACACTTGCTTTGGTTGACCTTAAGTAGAAATAATTTATGTTTTGTTACCCGGGCATATATTCCCTGCAAACGCCGGAGTCTCTGTCCCATCCGCAATATGGATCTCGGGCACAACGCACGCACGCGTCATACCGCCTCGAGCATAGAGCCAGTCGCAGTTGGAGAACTCTCCTGTCGGACGCAGCGTATAGAGATCCGTGGAGACGCGAAATAGCCATTGCCTAAACGATTACAAAATTAATATTAATTTTCTACTATATTTAAAAAAACTATATATATATATAATATTTTAGAACTTATTCTGACGGTTCGTTCGCAGTTGTATGACAAAGCTTTCAACTTAATGGCGTAAAAAAGTAATGATATATTTATCTAAGTTTAAGGTTATTGTTATTAGTATTTACTGCAATAAAGTATAATTCCAAAAATTTTCAATCGTTCCACTTAGGTTCTGGAAGACTGTCATTGATAGTTATTTAGATATACAAGATATATTATTTAGTATTACTTCTTCATTATAAACACTTGATATAGTTTTAATATTGTATGTTGTAATTTCTAGCTGCTAATATTTTCAAACACGTATATGCATTAAAAGAGGTTTTACGTATCGTAGAGGCGTGCATCCCATAGAAGCATAAAAGGTCATTATGTTAAACTGGGACATAGAATAAATATATACTTAAAGTTTGGTCCAATTTTGATACAGAATTTCAGAATCAAAGAATTACCAGAATTTAAATCGATATATTTATTAAATCAAATCACGATAATATCAAAGTACGAAAACTGACGTATCATATTTCCAAACGTATATGTTATAATCCTAAGAAATATTATAAAAACGAGTGTGAGTTTATTTATTACACTTTTACACCTTAATTCAACTAATTATCATGACCTTTTGTAAGCATCTTGCCGGATATATAGAAAAGAACAATGAGTACTTTTCATCCCGTGAAAAACTGTCGTTTTCGAGGGATAGAAAATTAACTTCAAGAAAAACGTGAATTCTATACGAGAAAAGTCGTAGAAACAGCTAGGAATGATATTAAGTGGATATTATAATATTTGGAATGATCTAATGATTTATTAATCGTGATAGTCGTTACCGTTTTTAGACGGTTTTACGGACATTTTTGTAAGGAGTATAATAACTTTGTTTTATTTCGTTACATATTACGTGGGATATAATACTAATAAATACCTGAATAGGTTCACCAGGAGTTACATCAAATATATCTAATAAAGCGGATTGACTATCTCCATTTCGTGTCCATTGAACGATTTTGTGAATTTTTCCTTCATCTGTAACAAAAATAAAAAAGAGATATTGCGAGACTCCCGTAGTGAACGAAATTAGTTACATTTATGAAATTTACTAATTTGTGAAATTATACAACAATAGAAATAAAGAAAATTAATAAAGTTGAAATAACAATTACAATAAAAACTAACCAACGAGACGCGCACGGTTGGAAAAAACCTATAAACCAGCTAAAGAGGAAGAGTTGCGCTATAACATAACATTACACCAACTAGAGCCCAGTTTCCGAAACGCTCCTTAAATTTTAAGACTCTTTTAAACATTCATTAATACATTATAACATTTGTATGCAATTTATGATTAATTGGTATTAAAAAGTGTCTTAAAATTTAAGAATCCTTTCCGAAACTGAACGTAGATCAAAAACACAACGAGTAATTAATTTTAATAATTATATATAGGTAACTTATTTCGAAGTACACAATAATCGCGTGTGCGTATATAGAACAACTAGGAGTCACGAAAATTGAGCTAGTGGTGTAAATTTCTAACAGCTGTTAAACAGTGATAAATGGCCCGTGTGCGCGGAAGTGATGGCGCCGATTAATTCGTCTCGACGTGAACTGAACTCACGAAAGCTTTAAACGTTTGTTTAGTTTGCAACTGGGTGGTATGTTTACCTTAAACACAGTTAAAAATCTTGTATAAAATACACTGCACGTATAACGTTTAGATTTACAGCGATAAAATTGTTTTCATTATAATGGTGGGCTTTATTTTTATGACAAGTCGATAGTGCGGAGAGGTCAACCGAGGGTCAGCTCGTATAACGACTACATTAGTCGGGAATTTTATCAAAATTTATGACATTCGAGTATTTTTCTGCATAATTATAAGGTAATAATCAATTTTGATATATGTCGAAGTAAAATCCAAAGAGACATTGTTTACTATTCATTTTAACATCAACTATGATTTTAGATTTCATAATACAAACATAGGCAAATCTTATACAGTATTATTGTTGTTTTATGTTGTAGCCATTATCATGCTTGAAGCTTGTCCAGACTTGTATGTCACAATATTATACACACTTTAATGGATCGTCTCAACCAAGAAGTTCACTTCGTAATTTTATTTTATTCGATTTGAAACAGACTAAATCGCCACGGGGTCTTCGTTGACTCATAATTAAAAGTAAGTTAATTTGCCTATAACACTTATTAAATTAATTATAATAAGTACAAAACTCGAAAGTTTAAATTTGTGAATACAACATATCGTAAAATTAAATGAAATTTTTGTTTGTGAACGAGCCTTATATATTATATTATACTTATGTATGGACCAGGCCTACAATAAAAATAGTTAAGAATAGTAAACCGAACGTATACCGCCTTTTTTCTAACAAATATCAGGTGTGCGGTTTTTAAATATACAATCAGTGTAAACGAAATGCAATCGAATCCAAGTCTATGATTACAATGAAAGCCTACGAAAGCTTACGGTAAGGTCACACCGAGCTTCCTTACAAAGCGGCAGAATCACAGCGGAATTAATATTCGTCCCACGGATCTTAATAGCTAATTGGATTAGAGGCATGTACTGAAATTACCAAACCCGGTTACGTACAATGGCAAACCGTACGTGTCACCGAATGTCGCAGTCGACGTACTGTGTAGGGATGGTATTGATAGATATACATATCCGAAACCAAAACCAAAACTATCGGATATTCGCAATGATCAATATTGATAATCTGTATCCATATCAGAAAAAATATTTCGGATACTGCGCAAAATATTGAAATCTTTACGAATTATTTTGTCTTTTTTTGTGTCAAATAAACGTTTTTCCTTGTTCGTTTCTCTCTATTATGTTGAATAAATATATATAGCAAAGACTGTAATATAACACACGTGTACTATATATTGTATGTAAATACTATCTATGTAAATTTAAAAAAATACAGGAATGCGGTATAACCCCGCGATGTGGCCTTGTGTATATATAATTGGTACAACTCTAGTACTGAGTCGCAACCGAAATGCTACTTGTTCACAAACCTGCTAATCCTAAATACACATGCACCTTATACATATCAATAAATTATTGTCACTTATTAGTAAAGCCATTTGTGTTTTAAGTATTGTGTTATGGTTGAAAATTTTGTTAAATATAGCTACATACAATTCCTAGATTTAATTTAAAATTTTATAATAGTGCGGCAGTTTTATGTAGAATTGCTACTCTTTTCTTACTGGTACAATAAAATAACTATAATAGTTTTATACATATGTTTTGTACATGTACATAAATATGTACAGTGCGGTCTACAAATAGTGGAGACCGTCAAGAGACTATAATCAATTGACAATCTCCGTCGCACAATGGTCACGATCCAGTCAGCCACTTTACCACCACAAGCTTAGCAAAACCAGAAGGTCGTGTTACTTTTTCCTCATCATAATAAAGCGGTGAACCGCTGTACTGCCAAAATAAGCTTTTTAATTTTACATTTACGATGTTCCAATATACACTGTCAGATTTTTTCACGGAGAAATCTCGATTATAAGCAAGGAAATAAAAATATATATATATAATATATACATTTTTCAAATAGAGTCGTATAATGGGATCATAATTCGTAACTCTAGCTGCTACAACACGTAAGAAGAAACGTAATATACTATTGCCGACAATATTATATCATTATATCATGTATAAAAACAATATGACTAAATTTATGCAAAAGACGATAAAACTGTTTGTAATTTAAAGGTTTTTTTCCCACAAATTTAATTTTGTATATTACATGCTATTAAAGTTGTGAAGTATGAATAAATAAAATAAATATTTATCATATTTAATATTAATTTTACAAGTTACTTGTACAAATCTGTACAAAACTAGCAATGCAAGCTGTCATTTTAACGTGGTCCATCAATCGTTGGTAGTATCGTTTAGATTAAGGAATTAACATCACCATTGTACAACAGTAAGCCGGTAGAATTATCGAGATCAGAGATATAAGTATCAGAGAGACGACATAATTCCTCTATCACAACCCATTAGTTTCGTGAACGGTGCAACGGCTGAGATTGACGGGTACAAGTGCCAGCAATTACGTATATGATTTATACGTTAATATATTATAGCTTATAGCCGTGATACGGCCTGAATTCTTTGCGCTTCGACTCCTTTAATCTAAAAATATATTATGATAATTTTTATGATAAATCAACAATATAAAAATGCATTTTTATAAAGAAGTATTTCTCTGTAAACCTCACAAGTGTTTGTTTTTACATATTACTTTTATTATTAAAAACACAATAACTAGGATTATATTGTGAGGAATCCCGCATGGGATCTAATACAAATGTTCTGTGTAAGTGCCCTGAGAACGGCAATCAGCACCGTAATTGGCAAAGTTCAGCACGATATATAAGCGCAAAGTAAATACAGACATTAATGTATCTCTGCTCATTCTAAAAGGGGTGTAGCGTGACGATATATTATTTTTTATTGTTATTATAAACAATGACAGAACTTATCTTATATATGTTCTCACATGTACATATGTATATATTATTTAACAAAATTAAGAGTAATTAGCAAACCTATTGCATTTGAATCGAGTAAAATAATATCTAGAATGTTTTAGATGTTTTTCAATTGAAGTTACTTCAGAAAACATACATTTTTCGTAAGAATTAAACATAAAAAAGAACTGTAGGTCCCAAAAAGCGTATTGTCGTATCTAAAGTGTACTTGTTGTTTGACTGTAGTCTAGTTAATAAACATGACAACCTTAATATGTTAATAGTTTTGGCAAAATCCTTCTGAGAGGGTATATTATGTTTCGACACTCGTGTAGCTTGATGCGATAATGGTACACAGGAAAGCATTCAACAAACTTGTCTCTAAATGTGGGGAGACGTACAATACCCCTTACTCAAATCTGTTTATGGGAGCCCTGTTACATGTTTTAAGCTTTAAGACGTGACAGTACGTAATATGCCTGAGGTCTATTACGGAGCATTCTGAGAGGCCTTGTAAACATTTTTCCATTGTTTACCAACCCATACGACAATGCATAACTAGTATATGAGGCGTCTAATTTCAAAACCCGCTAAAACGATTTTTCGTACAAAATTACTTAATAGTCCTAACAGTAATTTGAAATGTTATTATCAAAACAAACATTATTATATTGATTTTTTTTCTTTTTTGTTTTTTCACTCTAGAGTAACAATTTAAATATATTATAAGAATAAAGACAACCTAAATATTAATATTAAGGACTCATATTTTCAGAGGCCTATTTTGGCATTAAAACGAAACTTTTGACCGTGGTTCCGAGGAAAAAAAAAAATATTTTTTTTTGAAACGCCCTAGTATACAGTCTTATTTTAGTACAAGTTCAAGATCTTGTTTCAGTTTTTTTTTACGAAACATTTTGTTTGCACCAATATCATAAATAGGTAAAGTTTAGAAGTATGCATGTAGATGGTGCATAATATTAGAAATTTGCTAGTTGATTTAAAAAAGCCGCCAATACTATGAATTAATTTTGAGGATAGATTTAAGTTGTATATCATTGTGCGGTTTCCACGCAAAATGGAGAAGCTTCTTTCTTTATAAGGATCTTGTTAGAATAAAAACTATAAAGATAATACACATCTTTTATTGCTATTATTGTTCCTCAAGCATATGCGTGTAAAAAAGGACAGATAGGGTCTATCTATAGTTAGTTATTGAATTGTTGACTGTAAAATATTTATCACAAAATATAGTTTAGTTCTGTTTAGTTCTCAGGTGATAGATAATCACCATTTAAATCGTTATAAAATCTATTATATCTGAGTAAATGATAGCTTACTGCTATTTATGTAAAGAAACATTTAGAGAGTTAATTTTTATTATAGCAACGACCATGGTTCAGCTTATAAATAAATTTACTTCTACTGATTAATTCCGATCACGGCAGGACCGTACGAAATAATTAAACAATTCTACATCGGATGGACGGGTCGCTCCCAGAGGAATGACCGGGCTAAATAATAACGAATTTTATTAGGAAATATCAACTTCTTTCTATGATTTGATGTTAGGAAAATATATTTTCATACTTTTATCAATAATATTGAGATATATTTTTATATTCAGGGAATGAAATATAGAATACTTATATGTTAAAATAATATTAACAATTGGGTTCTTGACAAAGATAACATTTTATTCGTGTCAATTTATAACTAGCAATAGCATATGTTTATTACAGAAAAGTTAGCCATGTTTAAAAATCTAAATATTCAGTGACGTCGACAATGTCTGCTTTTGCTAATTAATATATATATATAATTAATAAAGTCAATAAAAGCGGTTATTAAAAAGTAGGGTACTAATTATTATAAACTAGCTTTAACCCACAGCTTAACGAGCATTCGATCAGTTATAACTCTGCGTGAGACTAAACCGGAGGAGACTGGCTACATGCCTGGAGACAAGTGATATAACTATCAGTTAGTATGTAGTCATGTTTGTAGGACGAATGTGGACACCCAGGCTCGGCTATCAGCGATAAGAAGACGAAACCCCTGGGTATTTTAGCCAGTAGGGATCTAGCACATCGGGGCCCTGGACTTAACGGTCCTCCGTATTACAAAAAAAAAGTTTGTAACCACGTGCCAATGTGATTGTTGACAAATGGGTCATAACCTTCTTTAAAGTCTGTTAATAATTTCCACTTCGACTTGATATATCGTTTATATATTATATATATATATATATATTTTATACAAATTTATTGATGTAAAAGACCGTAAAAATGGATTGCAGAAAAAACATTTGCAATTTTTTATATTTAAAGGTATATTAGGATAACAGCTTTCAACTAACAAAACCTTTTCAGTCCTTTGATTACAATTATAATAGAAGTTCCTTTGTACAGAGAAAAATCTTTTAAAGGTCAACTTCCAATTTCAATTTGAAAGAAAAATACGATAACTTCGACAATAGTGTAATCTTTTTAATATTGTCCAATCTTACTACATAATTAAGTAACTTAGTATTTTTCTAGTTTTTGATAATTTCAATCAACAGGTCACTTTTAATATCGCGTATAATTTCATACATCTTTTGGGAGTTCTAAGCTTCGTGTGACAACAGCACAAACCGAGTCCAATATTAATTTAGAACATAACTAAGAACATTGAATTGTTACAAAGAATCCATAATTAGAATATTTATTATTTCCCGCACGAGTGTTCACGACGCCACCGAAGGCGGTCTCAAAAGAAATAATCCCACAATCCAATAAAGATTTCGCTTCGACAGGCCTAAGTGAAAACTTTTTGCGATCCCCGAACAATATAAGTTTTATTCCTCCAAGTGGTATAAATTCCCAAACACAAAGTAGCTCTAACATCTTTATTGCTTTTCATAAAAAGTCCGCGTTTAACGTATAGATTCACCAGTTAGAGACCAAGATGAGTTTTCTCGATACGTATATTTTATGTTGTACGTACCTTTTAGCTTTATGCGTGTCTTTAAATCACTCGCTTTTATATATTATCTTGTAGAGAAAAAAGCGAATCTATTATGCACTTACTTTCGTTCAAGCACAAATAATAACAAGCCTTTATTTCTAACCTACACTATATATAAATGGTAATATTTTATACATAGATTCTATAAATGAAATCATAACGTTCATGTTGAGATTTATAGACGCTATTTACTCTTAGACTTTGCTTAGAGTTAACTCAACATCATAATATTTTATTAATATCAAAGTATAAAGTAGGTTGCGAATTTTCTAGACTTGTTCTCAAGTTCCTATTAAGTATTCAGTTTTTTGGTAAAAGACGAACCTATATGTATATATATATATATATATTATTTACATACACCGATTTCAAAGTTATTTATTAAAAAAAAAGTGGTTTATTAAATTTTTTGATAGTAAATACCTACTGCACTTATATACCAAAAAAATAAATGAATGAATGTTCATTATCAAATAATATCTCAACACAAACATAACAGCTCCAACAGCTCAAACATATAAATATTATATGTGTATCCTCATTAGGAAGATAGTATTAAGGGAGATTCACACTAATATATCCTTGAAGGCGAAAAATCACGGACGAGTTTTAAGAAATTCGAGTGACTTAGATATACTAACGACGTCCAGCACTAACTTTGGGAAGACAAATCTAACTTTTGAAGGCGTACAGATCTACAACAAATTGCCTAATCATGTCAAGGATTCTACATCTCTGTATATTTTTAAAAGAAAATTAAAGTCCCACTTTGTTACATAGCGCTTCTAGTATCAATATGATTGTTTTACTGCAGTCGTTCTGTCTGTGTTTATTATATTATATACATATATACTTTGGTGCGGTCTCTGTAAGTTTTGTGTATGTTTACTACCTAGTTTGTAATTTTTATATTACTACCGCCTTGTATTGCGTTGTTGTTAGTTTTTTCTCATGTAAATGAAATGTGATGTTTATTTTTAGAGAAAATAAAATCCTCTTTAAACCTAAATGCTTCGAAGATTTATTCTACTATACGTAAAAATATTTCGATATCAAAAAACCCTACGGCGAAATTGGGAATTATATTACAGGGACAGGTTAAATCAATTCCGCGATTGGGTCCTACGAATGGTTTCCCTAAGACTTCTATCACGAATCGCAATATGTATTTTATAGGCGCCGTAAATCGAAGAACGCGGGTTTTTAACGTTTGACTATGAGGTTCGTTCACTTTTACGAGATTTGTCATTCGGAATTTTATGTACACACTTATATGAATATCAAAAATTTGAGCCGTGTTTTATGTCGATATACCGTTTTAGTATTCATACACGTAATTAAGATCAAAAAGACTCGATACATACAATTTTATATGATTAAGTTACATACACAAAATAAGTATATATAATACATAAACAAATTCAAAGATCTCCGCTACGTTGGATTATCTAAATTATAGCTTTGACAATTTTGTTAGTATTATTTTTAGATGGCGTTTTATTTCTTAATGTATTTTTCCGCTACGCATAGCCTAGCGATTGTAAAAGGTTTCAACAATCGAGAGAATCGCAGTAGAACAGATTAATAATCATGTAAACAATTGCTTCGATCGGGCGGTTAATCCCTCGAAGTGTTTTATCTCGAACTGTGTTATTTTCGGTAGGTATTATAAGTGACCGACAGTGTTTGCATGATAATATAATAATTAATTTACTAATAATAGAAAATAATTTTCTTTGGCTTACGGTTGCCTTATTATTATTCCGGTCTTGCGAAAAACACAAATAATATTTTTAGTACTATTTTAAAACAATGTCCTCGATAAAAACATAATTAATAATTTATTTCCTTATAAATAATAAAACATACAGTAATATATTTTAACTAATCTGTTCTTTTTATTATTTATTGAGCACATATATAGTAACATATAGCATGCCAGTTGATTGTGGCGTAAATTAAAATTGAGCTTCTCTCAGAGCCACGAGGACACAACGCAATGCCTCGTTTGCTGACACTAGCATACATCAGCGTTATCGACGATTGTGGGATTGTAATCGAGAACTACAGAGCTATCGAGAATACTACAGTTAATCGAATTAAAGGACTTGTCAGAAGAACAATATCGCATTTGCTGATAGTCAAGTGTTAAGCCACGCCCTTCTATATTATTTGAATTTGTGGTAACTAAAAGACCAATCAAACTATGGGCCTATAGTTTCATTTGAAGTTTGTATGTAGCGTGAGTCAACTTACGATTTGATTTATTAAGATTAAGCTTAAGATTGATTTAGCAAATTAAATATAAAACTGGATCTAAATTGCATTTCGCCGTCTGAAACTTAATAAGTTAAATTAAAAAAGTATTGAAAATCGATACTCCCTATAACAAAGTTTCAGTACGCTATAATTATTAGGTTTGTATTATTATCGTCAGCTTAAAAGCTTATCAAGGACAAAATTTCAATCGATAGCGTGAAGTCGACCTTGATTTAACGAATCATGACTGAGTAAATAGTTACTCGATGAATAATTTGATCAGTCATTTACAATGTAAACAAATTTTATTGAGCTTATCTGCGAAATCGGGTCGTAACGAACCCAATCGAATGTATGTTTCTAATCAATTTAAATGATCATAAATAAACGTGTACACATAAAGGTGAGATTCGGTACAACGCGATAGACGGCACGTAGTAACGGCAACTTACAAAAACATCTGCCGCGACGGCAGACGGTGCTATTTTCTATTGTTAATTTGTATGTATAAATCTGAGTCTACTATATGAATACAAGTTCCGTGCGATAATAGCATTCGTATTTTGGAATTAGCCTTATACAAAAAAAATAATAATACAAAGTAGTGCCGTCTGACGTCGCGGCACATGCCATTCTAGTCTTCATCTATCACGTTGTGCCAAATATCATCCATAAGTAGAAAATTCTTTGAATTAGGTTAAAAAGATATTCAAAATCAATTTATTTTCATAGAATTATTATATCTTGGAAATTAACTGACGATGGGTTTTAAGATTATATTTTTTTACACTAGTTCAACATAATGAATACAATGCGCCTGATGGTAAGTGCAGCGAAGTCCAAAAACAGAAGCGATCATCAAATAATGAATATCCATTGATAGTCTCAGTCGTTATGTCCGCCTAGATATACCACGACTGAAGGTCTCTAGGTATATGAGTTACTGGATATACCCAAGCTAATCCCGGAACGCGACAGGCCAAAGCGAGTCACTATGATGGTCTTTACATCTGTGTACTGTAGTGATTGTGTGTAAGAAGGTTTTAAAATTAGGTTACATATTTGTGACATAAATATGATGCTGGCCATTTAGGAAAAGATTATGTCTTATGTAAGAGAATGATTGAAAAAGAAAACTTAAAATTTATAAGAACTGTACCGCATGTAATACAATTGTATGTGCTGTTCAATAATAGTGAATAAATAAATAAAATAAGACTACTACAGTACTGTGGTTACGACCCAGTTCGGGCAATAGCCCTACCACCAAAAACAAATAAAGAAGATAGGAAATGCGGGTTTCAGTTCACAAGTTTAATTTATATAATAGTTTTTCTTTCCATTGCTTCCTCGATTTTTTATTATTTGGTACACTATGTATTAGAGATTTGGTGTAAAAACTACTTTAATATTTTTAATATACATTTAAACTATTGAAGATATAGATAATAGGGATGAGATATGACACCTACTTGTATTTAGGGAAATAATAATCGAGTCTTATGTTCATACGTAGTTACGTCAATTAGATAAACCAATATAAAAACTAAGGTCTTTTACAGATTTCAATTTGCGAAACCGATATTTGTATTTGTTGCAAATAAATACAAAAATATAAAATCAAAGTTTCATAAGTAACTTAGCAGTACGTCAAACGATTATTCCAAACACGTTCCGAAGGTGTGTTTTTAAAAGGAAGCTTTCATGTTGCTCAATATTAGGGATGCCGTGGCCGCTCCGCTCCCGAAACTTTTCCGTTCACCTTTTGATATTATTCAATATAATTCTGTACCTTAGCAATCCTTTGATGAGATGTTTTATGCAAAAAACGTTGGGCGACGTTAGCGAGCGCGAATAACCGTTCAAAAGTGACTACATTAGTATTCCCAAACTCACCCGGAACGGCGGTCTCCCCCAGTTTTGGGGGTATAAAAAATCAATGTTTATTCCCGTCGAACGAGGTCCGAATGCTAATTATAGCTATATAACTAATTGCTGCGTGTCTGTATGAAGGTGCGACCGTTATAAATTGCCCCCACATTGTTGAATCTCGATTGAAATTTTCTGTTGTCCGAGTAATTTCAATAATTGTTTTATTAACCAATTAACGAAATTTATGTTTGCTTAAAATCCCCGTGTTTCTTACAGTAATATAAAGAAAATACTACGGCGAGAAAAGAGAAAGTAAATGAGACATAAAATCAATTCCTATTACTTTTAAAATTATATCAATGGGTGAAAGGCTATTATTTGGTTTAAGCGACATTTTTCGGTGATATAGTAATATATATATACTTTTGGAATCGGTAAAAAACGCTGATTCCGAATATATATATATTACTATATCACCAAGAAATGTCGCTTAAACCAAATAGCCTTTCACCCCTTGATATAATATTAGCGGAACAATATATAACAGATAATCGTAAAGTGGAAACAGCCATTAATGTATCACTGTTCACTTCAAAAGGAATATAGCATGATGATATAATACTTTTTATTAACACTGGTTCAAAAAAGTGACTACAGTGCACCTGATGGTAAGTCCAGCGTAGTCTAAATACGAAAGCGACTATCAAAGGATGAAAATCCATTGACAGTTTCCGTCGTCATGTCGACCCACATATACCACGACTGTAGGTATATGAGATACTGGATATACATAAGCTGATCTCAAAACGCGACAGTCAACTAGTGAAGCAAAGTGAGTCACTATGACACTCTTTACACTCGTGTACTGTGGTCATGACCCAGTTCGGGCAATCGCCGTACCACCACGAATTACTATATATACTACTATACATAATATACATACTCTATATAATATACTTACGAATTATTATATATAATTGAGTACAATTTTATCAATAATACATGGACATTAAAAAGTGTTTTACGTTATATGTATTTAATAGAAAGTTTTATATTGCAATGTTTTTAGTTAAATCAGAATATAGGTGAGCAAGCTACGAGGTAGTGTTATGCGGGAACCTAAAGTGCTACGAAACTATAAATTACTTCGGAAATTCCGTTCCGGCGTATCGGATCGCATCTTGGTAATAAATATTGTTCATTTTCGTCCTGTGGGCAATGCACTGCGATGAAGAACGGAACTATGGGGATATGATCACTGCACCTGCTTGCTTCTACTCGGAAACACTAGTAGATACACATTACTGATATTCACAACATTAACAATAGGTATTCAGAATGGTTATTCTTAAACTAAAATATCTTATAAAATCTGTATTGTCGTATTTCGTGTTGGGGAATTTCCCATTCTAACCCAGTTAAAAAAATCTATGTTATAGATATGCTATTTTTTTTATTTACTTTATGATGTTATATCAATATAAGTGACATGATTTATTGAGGACCAGTTCACGCACTGTACTTTTCGTCCGTCACCGGTGGCGGGTGTCTGGAGGGGAGGTGACGGCGGAGTGCCACGAGTGCGGGAGCCCCGAGGATACGGCGCAGCCCACCCTTGAGGTGTGCCCAGCCTGGGGTGAAGAACGTGATGTCCTCACGGGCAATATTGGTGAGGACCTTTCACTGCCGGCGGTGGTGAAAGCCATGGTCGGCAGTGAAGAGGCTTGGAGAGAGGTAGTTGCCTTCTTCGAAGCAGTTATGAAGCAGAAGGAAGCCGCCGAAAGGGTCAGAGAGCGAACATCTTCTCTGGCCATTCGGCGGCCAAGGCACCGGCGCCGGAGGGACGCGTTCGCTCAGAGCGAGCGCGACATCTCCCGGTAACAATAGCCGGGCAGAAGACTTGAGGGAGTTTGCTGCGGTGGTGCGCAGTGTCTAGCGCGCCGCCTATGAAAGAGGTACTGGAGGCGTGGGCTCTCTTTTTTTTTTTTTTTGGGCTCCCAGATAGGAAGCCTGAATAAGGCTGTTCGCTCCCCGGGCGACTGGACGAATTTGGTTTCCCAGGCCTGGGTGGAGTGATTAGAGGGACACCCCGGGGGTTTTTAGTCAGTAGGAGTCTGACACACCGGGGTCGCTGCCCTCACAGTGACCCTGATGGTCTGATGTAGGATATTCCACCGGGTCACCAAAAAAAAAACTGTACTTTTCGTGTAATAAAAATAATAAAGAAAGTTTTTTAGAAACTTTAGTACATTAAGGTCTGTTACTTTTCTCAGCTGAGCGGATTTCTAAATTGTTAATTGAATGCCCAATGCTCAGCTTATTAAGTTGAAATTCCTCCTAAAATTTAGGTATTGTATTAACTTTCAGTACTACGTATATCAAGAATCTAAACACCGCGCCGCGCCGTTGCTCTATGAGACGGCAATTCAGAGATAGGCTTTAAGTGCTTGTGCTGTGTAAATCAATCTGCTATACGAGTATAATTCGATAAATAGCTTTTACATTTTCAAGTATGTACAAAATCATTTTCCAAATAATTATGGTCCAGAAAATGAAGCATATTAATTATAATTTTTACTATGAATAATAGCCTCAGTTTATAATTTTTTTAATATAATTAAGAGATGTATCTATATTATTTGAATGTAATAACAAAGAAAATAATTTTATCAAACACATTGTACCTACTCTTTAAAATGTTTATATCAAAACAACGATGTGTTTGCACAATATACCTTATTTTAACGGTTGATATCTACCAAACTACATAGCCTCCCATAGAGCATAGTACTTCAGACGTCATCTGTGTGTATTTGAGCTTATAAGCCCATATACATTGCCTACACCTCAACTTATCATATTGCACGGACCGCATTTCATGTTTATGGCAAAACTTGTACTTCATGCACTCAGGCAAATGGGTTTCCGATACTTATAACAGCTATATTCAACGCGTATCGCTACATTTTATATAAGATAACTTATTTTATAAATTATGACCGTCATTATGATAAATGGTGGCATAAATATAGGAAGTTAGAAGTTTATATAATCACTTTTTAATCGAGAATTTTGTAATTTAAGAAGTTTGTAAATTAAAAAGATTACAATTCATATTTTTATTTAAAATCAAAATTTTTAATAAAACATTATGTATTATTTTATTTTACATTTTTTTTAAATATTTTATATTAACTGCACATAGGTTCTTAAATTACATTTCATTATCAAAAATATAAACATTAATGTAGTAACTACGTATTGCTTTACTACACTAATTTATATTTTAATTCTAAACAACATTTATTTTAAGTACTCATAATAAATAGTTTTTAATTGTACTAAATATAATTGTGTATTCACAAGAATAAAATAACAGCAGCGACTCAATTTTTATTTGAATTTTGTTTGGTGTATGACTCCCTAGAGTTATGGGTTCTCCTTTTGGGCATTCATATTTAAAATAATATTATTTATTGTCTAATTTTTTTACATAGATGTAGTAATGAGATATTAATTGCTAATTACTACTATTTGATATTTAAAGACAAAAAACAATAGGTACAAGATTTTTCCTAAAACATAGATTACTAAAAATTTTTTGTACCATTTTCATCGACAAAATGATAAGTACAGTCAATCTGAAACATTCTAAAATAGTTATCGGAACATCAAAGGCTGTTCTGCGACTTTGAGCTTATATAATTACGGCATTAAATTGCTATAGCGTGTCCTCGGCCAGTCTGCGAATAAGCCTTCTGTGAATTTTAAAGCGATTTTAATAGTTCACCGCCACACCCTATCTAACTGACCCTCAATCTGCAATTAGATTGTAGACTTCATTCAATATTGCTTTTAGTAAAAACTTCTTGAATGTCTACATAACAATGTTTCACACGGATGTCAATTTTTCAGTACTTATTAAAAAAAAACTTTTGTAAAAATCAATAAATGAAGTACAGATTTATTTGAATGATTTATATCAAAAAATTCTAATGGTCAAAAGAATTAATTGTTAAAACAAGCAGTTGAGAAAGTCGAGCATACCTATCAAAGTTTATGAAAAGCTTTTATGAATAAATTAGTATTCTGAGAAAAAAAATTGAATTATGTTATAAATAAACCAAATTCGCATTCTCGTCGTTTAAAATTTAATTACAATATAATGTTTTTTTATCTACATAATATATATAAATATAATAGTAATATTATAAAGAGGTAATTGTGTTTGTTTGTATGTAGGGAGCAAATTTCGAAATTACCTATCAGATTTCAAAAATGTTACCTTTAATATTAAGAAGGGATCATTAGGGTGGTCATACTATACATATTATTCCATTCCCACGCGGAACGAGAATTTCGCGACAGCCAAACCGTGTGTAGAGGCTAATCAGGGAAATTATGATAAAGTTTTTGTAATATAGAAGGCAGTATTTAAAAAAAAAATGTATATGTGTTTTCTTGTATCGACGAATATGGAGCTTTATTTTGAATGTTTAAATGATATATAAATGGTAATGAAGATACCATAATTGATAAAACAGTTTATAAAAACATTTTTATTAAAAACATTTAACTAACTTTGAAAACAAATAATACCCTAAATCAACCAATCAACTTTCATCATTTTGGAAGTCAGTGTTATGTAATATATTGCGTAGCTAGGCACCGACTTAAAAAATGACAAAGTTTGATTGGTGGATTTAGTGTAATAATTTGCTTTTATATCGGTTAATTTTTATAGTTTTTTATTTTTCAATTATTTGTGAAGTCCAGCCATCAAATTTTGGTTATTTAAGATGTTAGAGAAAAAACCTGTTTATTTCAAACACTATAAATCTGCTATATCAAGGAAGATGTTTATAAGACCTTCACCGTATCAGGTAAACTTGGTATATATTTTATCGAAGAAAAAACAATCGCCATAGTCTGTCTACTCACGACAAAAATCTTATATATAAAAATGAATCGCTAAATGTCTTGATAAGCGCGAAACTCGAGAACGGCTGAACCGATTTGGCTCATTTCTTTTTTGTTGTATTTGTTGAAGTCTGGGGATGGTTATTACGGAGAGAAAAATCAAAAAAATTGTCTGGAAAAGTCTAAAAACACCACTTTTCTATATCTTCATACAAAAGATTTGTTATAAGTCAATTTGAACTTTAACACCATACCATAAAGTTTAAATGTTAGTGGACGGGTTCCGGGAAGGCAAAACAATTATTGAGTGACGTATAAATATTAATGTCAATATTTGTCAATTTTTATACATATAGCATTAAGGCCAGGTTCCTCCAAACAATTTTCAAAAAAATCTGACGGGGAAGCTATATTAACATTAAAAAAAACTATGTGACTTTGTTTTAGAGAAATAGGGCAGAACAAGGTCTGCCGGGACAGCTAGTATAAAATAAAAATGATACATTTTTCTGTTCTCCGTTCAAGCCTTATGACAGATATCTGCGAACACCTTCATGAGAACTGCACCATATTAAGATGAAACAAATTTTATGATATATTTAATAGCTTGAAATAACAATTAAGGTTACACAAGGTAAAACAAGGTTAAAAAGTGTATAAGTTGATTGCGTAGCTAATATTTTTTCGGTGTAAACGAGAACTTATGTTTGCAAAAGTATTTAAAAATGTTTTTAGTGAATGTTGAAAAGACAACTCTATTTTATTTTCAAGGTCGCATTAAGAACGCAAGCCATTTAAAACCAAAATAAAACAATGAATTTCTCCTTTGTTAACGAACAAATGCGCAGTAATTACGTAACGAGATGGTTGTTAACACAGCCTGTGTTTGCATGATACGTTAACATTAATATATACGTTTGTTTACATAGCCGTCCTTGATACTAAAGAGTGCCGACGCCGACGTCTAAACTCCGCGAATTTAATTAACTTCGTTAACTTCTAAATACTCTTAACGTCTTTGATACCGTTCCCTTTCATTGACAAACACGATCTCCGAGCGTGTACTAGACAGTGCCTGTCAAACTTTTATCAAGCTACGCGGGGTGCTCAAAAGTTGTCTGGCAACAGTGATTTAGGCGTGATAAAACAAATGGAACGGGCTGAGGTGAGGGGCCCGCAATGCGGGAGCATCATGCGCTCATTTCTCATTGTCTGCTAGCACCTCGAGCGCTGCTACAACTTTCGGTGCAGGTTAATGCATATTATAACATAGTAAGCATCCAGAATGAGGTAAAGGCCTAGTTACACGTACCGAGTAGTGCTTTCGACTCGATAAATGAGGCCATAAGAGTCAGAATAGTTTTAGAGAAAATTTAGTGCTTCAATAAATTGCTGCAGAAAAATGTTATTAAAATATCATACTGTCTGATTTCTCTACTATTACTTGTCTCACTAATGCGATGCATTTTGTCATTCATATTGTAAAAAAGTTTATTTGATGATCATTACTATTTTGACGAAATCATTTGGCTCTCTTTGTCTCTAGATGCCTTATATGTAAACACATAACTGTGTACTATATTGAGTAAAAAGGTTGAGATAGTGACCAAGACCTCGTTCCGTATTATGTTGAGTTGTCTGCTAAGTGATAGTTTAGATACATGTTATACAGATACATGTAATTAATGCATAATAGCACAATCACAACTGCCAACAACAAGTACTGGAGTTGTCACACCATAAAATTATTACACTAGGCCAATGACTGGGGAGTAACTGTTTATAAGTTTTTATACTTATTGTACTGTTTTTATTTGCGTGGCACACTAATTAAAACATAGTGTGTATCTAGAGCTTGACAATGATAGATTTTGAAGTAAATCTAGAGCATAATTAATCATGCCAATTAGAATAGATAATCAGTAAGAGAAATTGAGCATCGAGTGAGTGTCTCACTAGTCAGCTAGGTATAAGCTCAGGTACGAGTGAAAGACTACTGGCTTGATACGTGTAAACTCGCCTTAAGTGACGCGGCGTGGTAATATTATGGTAGACCAGCGCTCGAGCTCTCTTTATTGAAAGAGTAAACTGTCCTTTTTCACAAGACACCTCGGGCTCTTTGTGAATTTCGTTCAACTTATTCCGCGCTCCGTGTAAATAATAGTGAAATAAGGCTGCTTTATATTTTTGAGCAGTTCTATAGTTTCTGCGGTTGGTGTAAATATTACTCCTTATTTAATACTGATGGTAGAGTTTTTTTTAATAATGTACATTGGCATTAAGGTTTAGATCCGAGAGCATTGAAAGTTGTACAAATTAGGTTACTGTAATTATGAAAGGCAGATATGTAGGGTACGTCAAAGGTAACGTTTAAACAATTTAATATTCCACACACAAGCATTTCAAACGGCAACTCAAACGTTTTCCTTTCGTAAAAGTTTCGCAAACGAGCGCCCCCTTCGTTAGATATCTACGTGAGTTTAATCCACTCGCAGGGCGGTTCAGTCGGGAACGATTTACGCGGAAAATTGGTGAAAATTGCAACAACATAGCTGAAAATTACCACTTGGAGGCGTTGTTTAGACTGGCGGCGGTATTTGGTCGAATTTATGCGGCTGCGGGAATGTGCTTCTGCGGTCGGCTTCGGTCACGAGAGGATAGCAAGCCCACTGCACGACGCACGAGTAAAATGAATTCATGAATTCTTAATATTACATACAACGCGTTATTACACACAAAAAGTTCACAAAACAAGAATACTTTCCATTAAAGTAACTGTAGTTTTATAACATTTACACTAGATAATACATTATACACGTGTATCGTAAAAGGAATTTTGCTTAGTTTGCGCGAAAGAAAATTTAATATTAATCATAATTAATTAATTAATTAATTTATTATTAATTGCTATTATTGTAATGAAGCATAACATTTATAGTAATTAATTGAAAACAAAGTAGTATTGCAACAAACAATTTTCTAAACTATTTAATCGTTAAACTGCATAACAACAACATTATGATTGCGGCTCCGAGGTTTTATAAGCTTAACGAAAACTTTTTAGAGTCAACAAAATTGACTGAAAAAAGCATGCAAGCCTTTTGCACGCTGCTTTGTTGGAAACAATGAAAGTATGATAGGTTTTTCATGTTTTGTACTTAATCCGATATGCGCATAAATATACATACACACCATGTTGTAGATAGATGGTATGGAATCCAGACGAGAGGACCCAAAAAGTTCACCCGTCACGGACGAGACGAATTATGGCCTTTGTGCCACTTTTATTCACCACTTTTTAATTTCTGAGTGGAAAGCAATTTTTTAATTCGCACGCTTTTATGAAATCCATCCTCGTGTGACCGTGTACTGATTGTTTTGAGTTCATCTGACTTTTTAAAACACTGTGATTGTTTTAAGAATTTACATTCCACGGTAATTTTCATTGTTTGTCGCGAATTTTTTGGCTATTTAAAAGTAAAAAAATTCGCGACTTTTTTATTTAAGTTATTTTTAATTTTTTGGGAGTGGAAGCTGCTCGCGTCCGTAGACTTTACCCTAGTTTCTCTACACGTGACTCCTGGGTGGTGCTAAACGAGCAGCAGCGAGGTGGTAGGGCGTCGGTGCCCGTCTGGATCGCGACCACAGTACGTGGGTGTGAAACCCGTCATAGTGACCAGTTTCGACTTGTTGTGTTTCAGGATCAGCTTCTGTATATCCAGTAGCTCATATACCTAGAGACCTTCAGTCGTGGTGTATGTGGTGTATGGCGATGTAGACTATCAATGGATTTTCGTCCTTTGATAGTCGCTTTCGTTTTTCGACTACACTGTACTTACAATCAGGTACTCTGTAGTCACTATGTCGTGCCTGTGTAAAAAAAAAAGTCTACTTCGTAATTTGTCTTGTGACAAACTGTAAATTTACACAATATACTACTACTATATAATGTTAGCGTAATATGATACTACCTGATTATTTTTATAATGGAGCTATTTTCACAGTTACATAATAAAATAATAAAGTAATTATAATAGTATATTGTTATACAAGTATGCCAAGTTGGTAATTACAGTCGAGGTGAAGTCATACGCGAGCCGAAAGGCAAGAGTCATAAGGAAACCAAGTCTGAAACGACCAAAAGGAGTACATGTGGTATACTACGATTTTTATCACACTTGCGAGGTAAAGTATTACAGTATTATGTGACTAACTTTTAATGAATAAAAAAAATGTGAAAGTATGACATTCTTACTATTTGTTGATAATACACTTTTATTGCCTTAATTAGAATTTCCACGGGTCAAACCTCGTGTTGATATTCTATACTATTTGAAACAGATATATATTGATCGTTATAGTGAAAACTTACAAATACACACAAAATCAACATTTGCTTTAACAAAATATTAAACTTCGTTAAAAAATAATGTCCGTATTATTGAAAAGTGAAATTACCGTTGAATAACTATTCCCGTCGTTATAACAGTTAAAAGTAAAAATAGAAAGATAGACCTTATATATATTAACATGTGTAATAGAGAAGTATTATTTTACTTACTGGTACCGGCGTAGTACACGGTGTAGTCGAGTTGGTGTCCGAGCATGTCAACCTTCACCCTATCGACGACAAGCCTCGTGAAGAATAAATCTCGTTTGTAATATATGGGCTTCTCATTTTCATGGGACACGGCACTGTCCATCAATGGGTGAGATCTGTTTTAAAATTAAAAATATATTTTGTAGCATTTTTTAATTTTGCTGCTTAAATACTGGTGCTATTAGTTGATGATTGTAGCTTACATAATATTTTTATCGCAAAAAAAAAATCGTTAAGTTACATTTCTTTTACACTTATCAAATTTACATTGAGATTTTCATTAACAACTTTATAACTTATGTGAGTTTTAAGAAATGTAACAATATTTGTGATTTGCAATGACGATATTCAAATTCAAACTGCATTAGCAGAATTTGTTAAGCCCGAGAATTCGCGGTATTTGGTATTAAAAACAGTGGGTTTATTACTCCACTTTAATTAATTGAGGCCACAAGCAATAATGTTAGTACTTCGAAAATACAAAATAAAACGTTTAAATTATGATTAATTATACACAGCGGGGAACACAGCGCACTTTTGTGATCACTAAACACGGGTCAGTTTTTAATGCGAGGCATCAAAATGTATTAAAGTCAGCTGATATGACTAATTTGGTTCATGTTAAAATATTAGTAACTACACGATAATAATCGCAAGTGTATTTGGAGATCATATTAATATGTTCTCAATTAGATCCATATAACGTTGGATAATATTGGTCTTTATGCGCGTTCTGTCATGTTTTAAGTTAGAAAAAATATCCATGAATCACATTAGATGAAGGCTCATAATATTTGGTATTTTTTTCTACGTCACCTTTGTTCTGGTATATATATGGTAGATATAGTTGTTTACTTTAAAACATGGTTCCTACAGTCATATTAGTTTCATTTATAAGATTTTTAAACTTTACAGAACTGTGTATATTATTTTGTAACATGTAATCTTGAATTATGTAAGGAAATATCGGAATGCATTTCCGTGAGTGACAAATAAAACACAACATTTTATTAATTTTAATTTGGCGTAGCTATGTTCATAGCAATGGAATTAAAATAAACTACATATTATCAGCAGACGGATACAGTTGAAGAGTTAAAATCTCAACATTTCCACATGAGGATTATGGAAAAGCGGGGAAAAAAATAATTGAACGCTCTCGGCGTGAGAGTGTCGGATAATTAACAGGACGTGTCGCCAGATAAAGTGCCTGCGGATTTCAATGAGCCTGGAATCCTCGATTCGCTAGAGACTGCGTCACCGACAGATTCGTGTTTCACATTTTCAAGTAACGATTTTCTACTTTGTTTAATTCCAGACCTTGTTACAATAAAGATACGCTTTTTTTATTTTTATTCAGACGACGGCGCAAGTTTTTGAAAATAAATTAATTCGACGTTCCTGTTTGCATCTTTTTAATGAACCATGAAACAATGGTTTACTGGTGTGAATTGTACCTGCACCGGCTTAAAACAACAGATTAAATTAAATAACAGTTTTACGAGCTTAAAACTCATTTTATGCCTCTACCAATTTTTTACTAGGGCAGTATTTCCAAGCTACGGTATAATATCTGAAGTTAATATTACCGTTAAAACTTAATTACTTTTAAGACCTTATTAACAAAACTTTGAAACATTTAGTTTTATTTTATTTTTATAATTTTGACTTTTATTATACATTAGTAAAAGTCATTTTACCTCCTTTTTTTTTTAAATATCTATTTTACTATTATAAATTATCGGATCTTACACCTACATAAAAAGTTTAATTTTTATTCTAGCTTGACGTGAGGCTTTGAGCTGAATACAATGAAATTTACTTGAGTCACCACTCTTTATACTTCAAATGAAATGCAATGTGATATTTTTTTATTAGTATATACAGTCTTTAGAAATACTAAATAATATCATCATTATAATTTTCAATTATTATATCAAATAGTATCATTAGCCGCCGCCAACTGCCAAGAAGTAGAATTCACATCCTTCGTCTGTTTTTTCTAACATGACACAGGAATATTCAAAGAACAAATGAATTTTTTTTTGAAAATGCTTTTACTAACATATTGTTTACTAAGAATATCAATAAATTATTGTGTTATATCATTTTCTTTATAAAAAAATACAAATACATTACCTGATAAAATTAAGAACAGTGTCAGGTAATGATGCAGTGTCATTGACACATGTCCCAGGTCTAGGATCCGGTACTTTGCTCGTTATTACGGGGAGCCAAGCTGAGCTTGACGATGCTTGCTCTTTGAACTTCCCTTCAAAAGCCTTCTGGATATCTCCGATGGTAAACGTGCAAATCGCTGATCCCATCAATCCGGTGGACGCGGTCGTAAATACGCCATAGAAGCGGCTGTCATCTCCGGGAACCTTGTAAATGCTCTCTAATAACAAAAACAAAGCAGTACGTGAATTTTAGACGCAAAGATTGAATCTGTCACTATGCCCGTAATTCTAAAACTTAGGACTGCCTACACCAACATATTAAATCTCCGGGCAGTAGACTTGTGGGAGTCTGCTACCCGCCCGTGAGGGTTCCGGAGGGGTGGGACCTTTACAGTGGTGGGAGAGGTGGGAGACTGACACACCGGGTTCGCTACCCTCACAGCAACCCTGATGGTCCTACGTACGATATCCCCCGGGATAAAAAAAAATCATTTAAATCTACTTTATGCTTGTATTAAACGCGATTTAATTGTAGCGGTTTAATGATGATTTTAATTTAACCATTTGTTAGAACTGAATAATGTTTCTGTGCAAGACAATAATTACAATTTAACGCTAAAAAGTGTTTTATATAAGTTTAAACTAGATTAAGTTTGTTGGTGTAAGCCACCTTTAATGTGAATTATTTTTCGAAAAATGCTTGAGTAGGTACTGATCCACTATAGTATAAGTAAACATAGAATAGTAACTATTAGAACATAAAAAGCAATTTTACGCGGAATGCTTTAATATGATATCAAAATCCTCCATATGCCTGTCATTGTATGTACATCATAGATGGACGTTGCTAAGAAATCAGACCTGCCAGCTAGCTGGTAACCAAGTGAAGACAGATTAAAATGGATAGTCATATTATTAATTTTTTTTTATTTAAAAAACATCGCACTTTAGCAATGCCCATTACATTTCTAGAACCTTTTAATAGAATTAAATCCTCGACAGTATAAATAATAACTTAGCTTATCTTCTTCTATATAAGAAATCTGTATTTATTTTTGTTCCTCTTTTTAACTATTACTTAATTTTTAAAACTACTTAGGCTGTAATTTATAGACGCTATTTAAACTTTACTAGGCAAAGTTCTCAAAAATTTTTTTTTATACACTGGCTCGACATAGTGACTACAGAGTACCTGATGGTAAGTACAGTGTAGTCCAAAAACGAAAGCGACTATATCAAAGGATGAAAATCCATTGATAGTCTAAATCGTCATGTCGGCCCTCGTATACCACGACTGAAGGTCTCTAGGTATATGAGCTACTGGATATACACAAGCTGATCCCGAAACGCGACAAGCCGAAACTGGTCACTATGACGGGCTTTACACCCATGAACTGTGGTCGCGATCCAGACGGGTACCGACGCCCTACCACCTCGCTGCTGCTCGTTTAGCACCACCCAGGAGTCACGTGTAGGGAAATTAGGGTAAAGCCTACGGACGCGAGCACCTTCGACTCCCGAAATTAATTCGTTTTGAAAAAAAAAACTGAATATATAATAGGAACTTGACTATAGACTTGTCTCTAGTATTCGCAGAGCCATGTTGACAAAATCGGTGACTTACCAATCCCATCCTTCAAATCCTTTAACATTCATTGAGGAATAAAAATTGTAATGTAAAGTCTAAGCAAACTTAAAGTAGCGTTTATACATCTCAGCCGTGGTCGCCATTACTTTGTTAAGATTAATTTTATAAATGTTATAATTTCACATTAAAAGTTGCGAAACGCATTAGAACATCTGACGTCTAAAGAAATCTACATCATAAGCATCCAGTCACCCTTATAACGAGCGATTAACTCTCGTAAAGTTAGCGCTAACGTAATGACTCTTCAACAACATGTAAATAACACCTATGGCAAATACAGAGCTCGAGTACCTATTACAAGCTCATGAGTTATGCAGCACAGGTAGTGGGGAAGCGTGAAAAACCGGGCCCAAGCCGAACGGTCGGCGTTAATATTATATGAATCCAGTCTGGGAGGACTCGCCACTCTGCTTTCCGTGTGGAACGAAATCGTCTAAACCGTCGCTTAAATCGAACTATGCACATTTGAATTTAAAAATATTTCCCAAGAGCTGACAATATTTGAAAAATTGAAGAGCTTAGGGATTTTGTTGTGGGTGTTTTCAAATAGCGTGACGATTGGGATAGTTTAAGAAATATACTCAATATCTATTATAACGACATCGAAGGAACTACTCATATTTAGTTATAAAACTGGTGATGTTTTCGAGATACCATGTCCTATTTTTTTGCCGGGACTTTTGTTCTGGGTTAATATAATCAGTATATTGTTCTAAACGATGTCGCTATAACCGGTTTTAACTGTATTCCTACTTTTATACTAGTTATATTCATTAATGTAGTGTTCAACAGTCCAAATACGGTAATGCTCAGCAAGGGATGAAAATTCATTGACAGTCGGCTTAAATATCAACGAATAGCCTCGAGGTATATAAAGAACTGTACATACACAGATTTCTTCCAAAATGCGACATAGTATAGCGAGTTACTATGAAGGTTAACTTGTGTAAGTTCCCAGTTCAGGCGATTGCACCACCACATCAACGCCGCCATCCTTTATCACAATTTTAAAATCGAATGTGTTGAGAATCATTAGGTTAGCACCCGTTAATTGAAGTCAAACATTTTGTACATCAAATTAAACTTACGTATTTCGTTAAAATAGAAGGGAAATTCTCCAGGTATTGAACAGTTCAGTCTCGCTTTCAGATAAGTCGCCCAGTTTTGACTCAGGATGTTCTTCCCGCCGGTATCTCGCTTGCAGACTCTTGCAACCCTCGAGTATACAGCTTTACCACAGTTAATATACTCAACAGCTGTCTCCCGAAAGAAAAACAAAACGTATTCACCCACATCGAAAGATCCAACGAAGTTTGGCTCTAAAACAAAAAATATTTTTATTAGCCTTAGCTTAGTCTCACTGATAAATAATAACGAAGCTAGAACACAATAATAGACTTTATAATTTAAAACATAACATTCTTTAATATATATGTATATAAATTGAGAGTATATTTGTAACTCTTTTTAAAATTTTTGCGCCACAAAAGTTTAGTTGTGTTAGTTACATTCAGATTTAGGTTTAGATGCATCTGATGTCAGATTTTAAGCAAGACGAGGTCTGCCAAATCCTCTTGTATTGTGTTAAAATAATTGTTAATCAAACATACCACATGCAATAATGTAAATTTACTTTAGTATTTTAGACATAAGTAGGTCAAATCTCAAAATACATTTAATTAATATTGTATGTCGTTGAAGGAGTGAAATGTTATAAAAGTATAAATAGTTTTTGGTGTTATATCGTTTATAATTACGTACATTACGAACACAGTACTACTAATACCATTTCCCACAGTAATACTTAATTCCGAGGGAATCAAATTTCTGTTATTTTCCATGATACCTAATAAATATCAAATGAGATCGTGTGTCAATTGTTGTAATATAAACGGGGCAGCCGTATTTCGCTTAATACCTAGTTATTAGACGGTTCCGTAATGAAAATGACACGTGTTGCGGATTACATTACGAAGGTGCTTTACAATAGCGCGTACTCTTTAGGGTAAGGTCGCTCTATGAAGTAACGAAACTATACGATACGACACGACGCGATAACGATACGATAAAATTGGCCAGCTCTGAACTTTATTGTGTGCTTAGCTTAGATTGTTACGCTAATTATGAACATGACAACTAATCTAACTCTACTAATCATTGTCTTGACGTCATAGCTAACTATTAATATGACAATACTATTCCTTTTCCATGATATATAGCTTTATGTGAGGTTGGACGGTTATTCGTCTGCTAGCTCTATGCGAGAAACAAGTGTAAAAGAGTTTATCAAAGCGAGTCAACTAAAAATGGAATGAATTATAAGCATTCGTTTTAATTTCTTTCTAAGAGAGTTTTACAAGATGATTAATAGTATTGGGCTGGACCAAAAATGAGAAATCTTTTTTTTTAAAGAACCGATAATTATTGGGATATTAGCAACGACTTGAAAGTGGAGTTCCTTCTAGGTACATGATTGCGCAAAGTAGCTGGTAGCTGTTGGATGAGAAAAACCCAAAAATGGGGGCTATGGTAAATATTGGGAGAGGTCAGTATCCAGAAGTGTTCAAGTACGAATGAATGCGATGTGTTTTATACATTCTCATATAAACAATGGTGAGTCGTACCGCATAGTGTGATCTTACCCTTACTCCATTGAATATTCCATACATCTAGTTCAATTCTCAAACGCAGAATGAAAGTTTAATAACGTATCGGGACTTTTAAAGTTATTACCGTAATAAATTTGGCTTGTTCGTAATTAATGGTGTAGATTAAACAGTTCGTTGTAGATTACACTAAACGTGCAGTTATATTAAAATCATTGTTGTAATTTTTATGTCATTACGAGGCTTGTATTACGTAAAATGTTTAATTTCTGTTAAAGAATATCAACTCCATTTACATCGGAAACGGTAATTAGTTGCTTTTATGACCATTGTGGCCTCGATATTAACTCTTTTATCTACCCAAATTGTAATAGTAAAATATAACCATAATTAGTTTATTGACAACTTTTTATTTAAACTAATTATTTTATAAGTTTATTATATTGCTTTACACTCTGCTAGCCTACTTATTGAATTGATTTGTAATATTGATATAACTAAAAATATAGTAAACAAAGTATATAGAAAACGACATATGAGTAATAAACATTTTAATAAAAAAACGGATATATATTGTAGGTAGTTTAATGAAAACGTGTTTATTGAAAATATCGAAGTTCGCATTAAGATTAACATGACGGATTTAGCAATGAGAACATAATGCGTTCGAGCGGAATAATAAAAATTCGTATTTTGGATAATTTTGGAATGAGAAATGATAATTTCTTCAAATAAATATCTGAAAGCTAAATCTTTAGAGAAATTAAAATATATTCACTGTTAGTGCCCCTTCAAGTGTAAGCAATATGGGACCGAATGTAATAAACAAAGCGATATTATGGGATATTAGGCAAATTTGTACGGGTGTAATTTCTATTTCGCTCTAAACGTGGCACATTCACAAATTAGAGACTAAAAGGGGTTATACCAGTTTACTGGAAATCTAATTTCCTCCGAAAAATCAAATCAATTTACGGTATTCGAGCTGAAATACAGGCGCTGGAGTTTCCGTTCTATTTGGTTTGTTGTCTAATTAGAACGTTTAATCAGCATTTAAATTTCTCAATAAACTCTGAATGGCCGTTCCAAAGCGAATCAGTATATATTTTCGGTTTTCATTGCGATTAGTTAGGTTTTTTAATAAATATAAGTAGTGTATAAACAAATATTTAACTGTATTTAAACATTTGTGAAACTTTTAATTTAACAAAGTAAAATAAAATTATAATTTTCAGAATAAGTTTAATTTTAGTGTGCCTAGGTGTACATTAGAAACAAACCTCATTGTATAACGTTCCTTTGATATTCATTTAATTCAATTTTTACTATAGTATGGAAACTACAGAAAAGTACAGTAGAGTACAGAAGTGATTTCTTTAGAGACGAAATTTACATTTTGATGGATTCATTGGAAGTATTTTGATAATTTGTAATCAAGTATTAATAATTATTATTTACAACCTATTTGTGGTCTACATATAAGTATGTAAAGACATGTTTTTTTTGTTGCCACGTTTTCATATAAAATTGACTATTATAAAAAAGTTTTTAAGTTTAGATCTATGTTTTTTTTTTTTCAAACGTGCCGGTAATAGTGAAAGTTGAATATCAATTTAGTTTGTATTGTGTCATTGCAAACACGGTAGTTACCGTATATTGTAAGCTCATCGCATTTGAGTGAGAGTGGATAATTTATTCTAATAATTACTGCAGCGCACAGAGGTGACTGGCTCTCATTGATTCTCTCGCACAGGCTATAATCACGCTTATTTCGATATCGATTCAATTGTCATGTTTTCACTGTCCTGATTAACAACGAGAATAAAGCATTGACATGAAAATTTTATTTAATATTGCTATATATTTTTATGTTATAGTCATTAGTTTTTTCTTACTAATATGCTTCAATTGTATATTTTAGTATTTTGTGAAAACTTGATTGATTTAATTGTACCTTTAGTGTATTGTTGGTGTGTGTTGGTTGCTGCGTGTGTGTCCGTTGTATTGGTTTTGTTATGTATGTTTGTGTTTGTTACCGTTGTAGTGTAAATCTTCTTAAAGCGATGATATTGTGAGTGTTGTGTGTCATGGCTGTTCAAACTATCAAAAATAAAAGAGGATAAAGAAAGTAACTTCCGCACCCGACGAAAGCATCGCGACGCGTCAGTCTGCTCGAGGTCATGACGTGTAACTATATCGAAACGGCGAGCCATAATTAAAAGTTAATTCGTGTATAAGACCCTTTAAAGTATTTATAATGAGTGCAAAAGGCGAAAGTTTAAGGCGAAAATGGTTACATGTTTTATATGGTAAATTTAAAAGAACTTTAGCAAATGTAAGATTTTAAAATTCATCAAATTATAATTGACCTTTTGCTTCAATTTAAAAAACTACGAACGTTTTTATTACATTTTTTTTTTATTATTTCTTTATTTGCAACAACCCAGGTCTGTACCTTAATGGTGGTTTTTAAGCATGCTCAATATATAAATAGTCAATACTGTGAAACTTACTGTCAAGCCACTTAGAGTCGTATTTCAGAGTCCTCTTAAACGAGAACTCCCGTCTCCCCGTCGTCAGGTTATGCAAATCGGTTCTGAAGATGACCGTATCAGCTTTGGTGAACTCCGCGTTAGTCCCGGAGTAGAGGGCCGGCAGACCGCCCGGGTTACCGCGTTCCACCCACAAGGCCGTGGAGTTGTCTGCAGGATCGTACGGGCACTTCGCGACGCCCATGCCGATGCCCGGCACGTATTCGTGTCGAGGCAGGTGCGTCAAGTTAGACTGCAACAAAGAAACTTACTTTTTATTTGTTTACCTTATAAAGTGGGTACCATTTGCAGAAAATAAGTTTATTTTTTTTGTCCACAAAATTGTATTTAATTCAGATATGATGTATTGTTTTTAGATGTATATTTGAAGGCAAAGTAGATATTTGGAAAATTGAAAACGTTTATTTTTCAATATTTATTTTAAGACAATTATATTAAAAATGTGAAAAATAAGCTGTCTATACTTATGGTGTTTGCAAGGTTTTCAAATGATGTACAAAGATATAGAATCATTAATTAAAAAAAAAAAAACTTTACATATTTTACTTTTTCTTCGATGTCGTCAATATTTATTGCGGATTAGTTTAAAAAGAGGAAAATTGTTATTATATAATCGTGAACACTTTTAATTTTATACTTCATTAATCAAAAACAATAAAAGAATGGAATTTATGCGTTTCAAAGTCAGTTACAGCGACTGCCCACTCCGGTCCAACCCTCGTACGATTCAACAACACATCTGCTATTAATTTCTCCTAAAATTTATATCCGCTTCATTTTGGACGCGATTTATTAACCGAAACTGATTATTTCGAAGGCGTTTAGAATTTTTTTTCGACATCGCCGGGAGAATTCCTCTATTAGTATAATGCGATGGGTGGCGGTACGGTTTTTGAAATTATCATAAAATTACTAAATGTAGCATAAACGTGGGGTGGGCAGCGTCGCTTCTCGTCTTGGATTGAGACTTTATGTAAATTTTAACGACGCTGCGACCATCGGGGGCACCTGTGACCCGTTTCTCCCCTAGGCGCGTCGGCCCGCGGCACCTGTCGAAAACCTATGTCGTTTTTATTTCAATAAGCTGTGGATTAAATTAGGCATGCGAAGACGTACCCTCGCACGCCTCCGGGCAAAAACCTCCAATACTTTGCGGAATAAACTTTAACTTTCGCAGAAAATCGGTTCCAGATTTCAATATCGACTTCATAAATTTGACGGTGAAATAAATTTCAATTTTGTTGATCGACATATTCGAAATGTAGCACACAAATATATTATTAATTAATTTTAAATAAACCTAATTTCCTTTATAGTTCACAATTTGGCCTTTTTTAGCAAGACATTCGTTACTTATAACATAAGTAGTAGATAGCGTACAGAGAAACAGCATTTTATTAGGTTGTGAAATGATTAAACTACTACAAACAAGAAACCTATGCGTGCGTGGCCACTAGCTGCCTGTCATGGTCACGTACACGTCGAAACCTGCTTATATAGGCTTAGACAGTGGACAAACTCAGGGCTGTGCAAAGCATGCGGTAATTATGTTACTTCCACATTTACATATCAATTTGTTATATTTGTCGTAGCGTTACAAAGATGTGGTCACTTTTATCTTGCAAAGGTAGTTCTTAATTTTAAATTGAATTGAAACTGTAAATTTAAATTTTTATCGTCGTCTCTGCTAATTTCAATATTTTTTAAAGTCGGTATATAGGAAATTTGTAGTAAATTTAATTCTTACCATTTTTATCTTATTATCGATATTTATTAAGCTAAAAGCAAAAAATATTATGTAATAATCGATTTATCTCGTTTAATAATTTTAGGAAACAATTGGTTTAGCGAAATAAAGTAAACTTTGTTTTTTTTGGGTTATTAAAATCAAAAATTTGATTTCTAATTATATGATCCATTTTTGACTAAGAGTTAACACTTGTGATATATTATTAGTATATAAACTAACATACTAATGATCTTTCCATATATTCTGTACTTTATTAAGTCTTCGTTTGATTATTTTACACTATGTGGCAATACTGTTAATTTGGTTTATCATAAAACTGTTTCTCGATAGATTATTAAAATAAAATTGAGATTTAGAATTTATATTACCACATTAAAATAAAAAATAAAAAATCATTGTAAAACGAAAATAATATAAGACAATAAATAAGAAATTTATAAATAATAGTATTCAACATGGATTGGCAGATAAATGTTTTGTCTAATTCATCCATCTACGATAACCTTTTTTTTGGTTGGCGTTTAACAGTTTTCACTAAGCCAGCCCTTCTGATTCGACCGATAAGAGCGGACTTACCTATTCATGGTTTGACGCTAAATTTGAGGTTTATAGACGGTACTTTGATTTTGCATAGACTTCACTCAAACTTTACAAATGTTATTACTTAATATTAAAGTATTTTGTAAGTTAAAAATTTTTGATAAGTTGGAACTTGAACTTTAATTCACTTAAATTCGGTTATTTGAATACTTAGCCTATACTCAAGTTTCTGTTATATATTCAGTTGCTTGTGAAACATGAACTTATTTACTGAGCAAAGTAGCGTCTATGAATCTCCACGTAAGAAAAAAAAGTAAAAGTTTTGTACATGTAACTTGAATTTGTGGAATAAATCCAACAAAAATCTATTTGGTTTTCGCATAAAACAATAGAACCGTTTTCTTTGCCAATACATTATTTTTCTCCCGAGGCTGAGATCCTAAGTTCAGAATAAACAAGCAAATGGACTGAGCGGAAGAGCTCGCGGCCCTCCCTTCGAATAAGAAAGTTTGTCTTCGGACCCGCAAGCGTCCCTCATTAGGGCTCCGCTTTTGTTTGTTTACCAAATTAGCATCTAGAAAGCTTTTCATTGACAGAATGAACGTCCCTTGACTGCTTAATATTGTAAATGAATGGAGTTTCAACTCTGTTGTGGGATTTTTGATTGTTTGTGAAATGATCTTATAAATGTATTTCTAGTTCATTGTGCCACTCTCTTAGTACCAAATGGAAAACTTTGAATCAAATTTTGTGTTACAGAATTAATTTCAATTAAATTACGTAACGGGTTACTTTGGATGCTAAAATAAAAGTTTATTTTAATAAATTGATAAGTTCTGTTTAGCGCAATTAGATATTCATAATTGAACAAAGACGAGGCTTTAGGATATATCTGATTTTAAAGATGCCGTACAAGTCAGCAAAAATGTGGATTGATAGAAACTTATATGACATCATGATAAACATTTTTTTAATAATTTACGTTTGACCTCAATCACACTTAGTAGAAGGTGAATATATAGTCGATGATCTGTGTCTGCCCAACAATTGCCTATTCCCTCTCCTTTTAAAGGTTTCCAGATCGTAAGATCGTGAAATAATAGACGCTGGGAATACATTCCACATCGCTCTTCTCATAATGAATGAAGAAATGAATTTCTTAGACCTAACATAGGAAATATCTACCATATACGAGAGGTATCTAACACGTCATCTGGCGTTTTTAACGATATTGTAATTCAATAATTGACTACTCAAAAAAACAAGAATTTATAGAAGTCAGTCAATTCTATACCAGTAGACACACAACAAGATGATTTTTATTATATAGTAAAAAGTAAATGCCCTTTGTGATAAAAAAATGTGCCAACTATATACAAAGAATGCATTTTGATATATATCGTAGATGCCATTACCATATATACCGTTGACTGAATATATCATATTACAGCTTTTATCTTAGTTTTATAATGAGGAACATTTTATACAACAGCAACATAGCTAATGCTGCAATCAGATGAATGTCATGCAACACTGAAATAAACACACACAACTGCACGCACACACATCCACTCACACAACACTCACTCGTCTACTCGTGTACTGAGAGCGACCAGAACATACTAACAAAATTTAATATGTAGCATAACTTCGTTACTGGCACTGTATTTTTTTAAATTCTCTATTTTGTATATAACTGACTTTGTAATGTGCTGTGAAGTTAGTATTAAAATAAATAAATAATGCTGTTGATATTCATAGAACAATATTAAATGTATTACCCTTCAATCAAGAGTGACATAGCCATTTTATCGAGCCCAAAAAAAGGTGCACCCACATTATGCAAAAAATATGCTAATATTACTATCATAATTGGTCAATATTTTCTACAATGGTACATACATGTTATTATACGTAATAAAACTTAGGGTAACTACTTATCACGAAATAAGTAATAAGTTTTGACATATAATATCAGGAGGAAACTTGTCTTTGTCGCGGAGTGTATCGCAAGTAAGTCTCAAACGCACAGGGGATTCTCAAATTGTTCGAGGTTGTGGGGCAAAGTTTTGACAATCACGTCACTATCAGTTAATAACGTTTGGGGCTGATTTGAATTTGTAACTACGTATATACACTTTGTCTTGTTCAATACGTAGTTTGTATTTACAACTTACTTCACATTATATTTAGAATAACTAAGCTTTTGGTTTTACCCCAGATTAATTAATTCGATTGAATAGGAAAATTTATAGCCTATATTTACATTGAAAGTCTATTCTATATATAAAAATAGTTAAAAAAAATATGAAATCGGATAATATTTATCTCCTATATTTAAATAGAGATGCAAACTGTTATGTTATTAGTTTCGCCACGAAGGCAGACTCGCCAGCGCCCTAAGGTTGATTATAAACGGTTATTTTAAAGGAATAAGGATAGAGAAATGTTAAGTATGTCATACAATGAGTACAATCAATGAGTATTTGCGTCTGCGTTTGAATTAACACACTAATAAACAGTGTGAATACAACTCTTGCGCGTTTCATTTGTGTCCCGTAAATACAGAACACAAACATTTGTGTATTATCATTATGTTTTGTTTATTTCTTTGTTTGTTTATTATTATGTGTATTAGGCTGAGATTTATAGACGCTATTTCGACTTTGCTTAGCAAAATTCTCAAAATATAAATTCGTTTTGACAAAAAACTGAATATATAATAGGAACTTGAGTACAGCTTTCGGTTTTAGCCAACTTTATAACAAGTTGTGAGGTCGATTTAATACTCTATAGCCGTAGATTATATACTTCAACACAAAAGTGATATTAAAAAGTTTATATTATTAACTTTTTATTAATGTTCAAGAGAATTATTTTGGATTTTGAGAAGATTCAGTTTCGACTGGTCGTAAATTGTGGCAATGACCGATTAATTGGTGTTCTGCTTAATCTCGACCTATAATGGGATACTTGTTAAAAGTAATTTAACAATCATAATCAAATCAATCAGTCTTAGTTTAACGTTTGCTACAAGTTTTAGAATTTAGATAAAATTTCGGCCCGTTAAAAATTTTACCTAATGCTGTTTCTTTGGCCAAAGGTGGCTGAACCCGAAGCTCAATTAGTGTAAAAGATACGAATGACTTTATAACCCAACTTATAGTTAGGCAGCTAATATTTCAGTTGAGCACAAATGACATTCATAGTCGAAAACAGAATGAAGATCAAAATTGTTGCGCCGATTATCTATCAATAATCTTGACATTATTGGTCAAGTTAGGCACGACATACAAGAGCAACTAAAAATGATTAATATTTTTATATACATTAATTGTATCTCTGCTCACAAAGAAATTGGTGTTATTAATACAACAAAGTTACCAGCAACTGAGAATAAAATACAGTAGCACAATATTTTTTCTTCTTCAATATATTTATTTTAGGCAGGCAAAAAAAAATCTGCGCTACTGGTCACGTTTAACACGACATATAAGCGCAAAGTGGATACAGCCACTAATATATCTCTGCTCACCACGAAAAGGATATAGCGTGACGATATATTATTATTATAAAAAATACATCAAGTTAGTTTGATTGTTATTGTATAAATTCATGTGCTTATTTGTTATTATTTATTTTATATTTGTTTTCATTATTCAAGTGTTTCTTGCTCTTTTTTTTTTGGTGAATTTGCTTTGCTACCTTGTTTATTTTTTTCTGTGTATATATTATTGGTAAACTTTAATCATATTTGTCATAATATAAATTAAAAAAAAATTGACGATAATTCTAACATTACTTATTATAGAAGGCCCGAAGAGAATTTAGATAACATATTAGATATATATTATTTTATTATTTAGATATATATTAATAATGGTATAATGTAGTAATTAATTAAATTCTATAATAAATATTAGGTCCTTACATATGAAATTGGCGTTTTTCGTACTGGCCACTTTAATCACAAATTTCTCCTCTTTGGTAAGGAATTCCAAATTCATATTTGTACAGCTATAGACTCATGTATTTGTGCTTCGATGATCGTCATTCATTTGTTTTTTTCTTCTGTTTTTTTCTGTTTGCGTCACTCATTTTACAAAATGGAAAACTTAAAATATCGCATTATTTACGAGTACGAGTTCCGCCGTGGCACTAGTGCTGCGGAAACAACTCGAAGGGTGAATGATGTGTATGGCGGTCGTGTTGCAAAAGAAAACACAGTTCGTTTTTGGTTCCAACGTTTTCGTTCTGGAAATTTCGACCTGCAGAACAAGCCCCGTGGACGGCCTGAGACTCAAGTTGATAATGAAGAGTTGAAGGCTATTGTGGAAGCGGATCCATCGCCAACCACGTCCGAGTTAGCTGCAGGCTGCGATGTTAGTGATAAAACTGTTTTAATTCACTTGAAGCAAATTGGGAAGATTAAAAAGCTTGAAAGGTGGGTACCTCACGAATTGACTGAAGCAAACCGGCAAACGCGCGTCGACTGCTGCGTTACATTACTAAACCGGCACAATAATGAAGGTATTTTAAACCGAATCATTACCTATGATGAAAAATGGGTTCTTTACGATAATCGGAAGCGCTCAGCGCAATGGTTGGATCCTGGCCAGCCAGCCAAATCCTGCCCCAAGCGAAAATTAACCCCAAAAAAGTTACTTGTAAGCGTTTGGTGGACTAGTGCCGGTATTGTTCATTACAGTTTTCTCAAATCTGGCCAGACTATTACGGCTGATGTCTATTATCAGCAATTGCAAACCATGATGGAAAAGCTAGCGGCTAAACAACCTAGGCTGGTCAATCGCTCCACGCCACTGCTGCTTCACGACAACGCTAGACCACACACTGCGCAACAGACGGCTACTAAATTAGAAGAGCTTCAATTGGAAAGTCTAAGACATCCTCCGTACTCCCCGGACCTTGCTCCAACAGATTACCATTTTTTTCGAAATTTGGATAACTTCTTGCAAGGGAAAAAATTCAACTCCGATGGGGCAGTCTAAATCGCCTTCAAAGATTTTATTGATTCCCGTCCGACTGGTTTTTTTAGTAAAGGGATCAATGAACTACCTATGAGATGGCAAAAGTGCATAGAAAATAATGGTTCATACTTTGATTAATTAAATATATTATATTAAAAAATATTCGACTTTTTGTCCCTCCCATACAAAACGCCAATTTCATATGTAAGGACCTAATATATATCTTCATGAAAGAAGTTAGAAATGAGATTGTAATATATAAAAATACCGTATCAGAAGTGCTATACAAAAGCTCTGCCAATAGTTTCAACAAAATATTATTAGTTTGGAAACAGTGAAGCGTATTCTTTTCGTAGTAAGTTTATAAGATTTTTAATCTTGATACACATCAAACTCGATTTGAATAAGAAATAGTTTAAAATGTTACATAAACAATCATTCCTGCAACGTGGGATCTATAAACTCGTATACAAAATGCAGTCACTGTGGAGTTTGCATACTCATAAAGTTAGCGCAAGGCAGACAAGTTTAGGAACCACGTATCACTTGCATACACCAGGTTCATTCTCTATGTTTAAAATAGTAAGGACGCGGAGTTTACTCACAGCAATACTACGGAAAGTTTTAGGCGCGCCAATGTAAACTAAAAGTAAGTTCTGAGATGAACATTTTCTCTATGCGAGATATGAAGCGTTTTGGTCTCGAAATGTTTTCGCGTTCATCGCGTCAAGAATTCTCCCGAACGTGTTCCAAATTTTTTTTTTATCCGAGTCTTGAGATTTCAAATAACATGGAGTTACCTAGAGACCTTCAGTCGTGGTATATGGTATGTGGGCCGACATGACGATGTAGACTATCAATGGATTTTCATCCTTTGATAGTCGCTTTCGTTTTTGGACTACACTGTACTTACCGTCAGGTACTCTGTAGTTACAATGTCGAGCCAGTGTAATAAAAAAAAACCCTATTCTGTTGTGACTGAGATGGCACTGAGACAAAACTACGCGTGTAATGAGATAAAACAAAGAGTATCTTGGCCATGTATAAAAGTTATTACACCTCTAACACCTATCACAATGTCAATGCCTCTGGTGCTTATTTATCCAAACGACCAATCTATATATATTTTTTTTTTTTCGGTAAACTGGCTGTAGGCCCACCCGATGGTAAATAATTAGCATCACCTATGGGCAACCGCAACACAGGGAGCTTTCTTATTTCTCTGCCGACCAAGACGGACGCTGCTTAGTGCTCTTTTAAAGAATCCCATCTGATAGCTCTGAAATCAAACGATAACCGGAAGACCATTTCACAATTTCAATGTATGCCACAAAAATGTCTAAGAGAATCACTGCGTTGTCGCAGTTCTGTAAAGTTTTAGAGTGTGGGGCTAACCACCGACTAATAGCTTGCAGTAACAACCAATAATTGCTTTTAATACAAGCGGAATAATAGTAGTCATCATCATATCTATGGAACTAAAATATCCTATGAGAGCAGCATCAATAAGGTAGTTAAAAGAATTTTA
This sequence comes from Automeris io, assembly GCA_036320925.1. Lineage (NCBI taxonomy): Eukaryota > Metazoa > Arthropoda > Insecta > Lepidoptera > Saturniidae > Automeris > Automeris io. Next base: position 9,814,194 of record JAUDJH010000010.1, on the reverse strand, counting down.
TACCATCGTTCAAATAGTCTGAATATCTGAGCAGGAATAGGAAGCCTGTGAAAGTAACTACAACCTGTAGCATCACGGAATCATGCCAAATCTTTATATATATAAAATTCTCGTGTCACAAAGTTACTTACTTACTCCTAACCTTACTCCTTCGAAACGAGTTTTACTGGTTTTTACCAAATTTTATATGCATATTCGGTAGGTCTGAGAATCGGGTACTATCTATTTTTCGTACCCCTAAGTGATAAGGGTCGTTCACACTTAACAATTTTTTTTAAATTTTTGGACAAAAATTTTTGTTTTTATTTTTCTACTAGAAATTACCTAAAAATAACTTATTTGGCAAAACAACGTTTGCCGGGTCAGCTAGTACATTATTAATCTATATATCTATTCTGAAATGGTTTGTGCAGGCTGGTATGTCGACAGTGATAGTCCATAAATTTTTGTTCCATAATAATCATCGTCGTACTTTAGATGTGTAGTACTTAACACCGGAGATAACATAAAAAAAGATAATATGATAATATTATCACTGACTGACTGATAATATTATGATATATGAGCACGTCGTAGCCCGAGTGGCCCAAGAGAAAAAAAAGAGAGAGAGAATATTTGAGCTTAAACAGTTACCTGCAGGGAAATGTTTTTAAAAATAAGTTAAAGACTCATTGAACTAACATTTTTTTTTTACAAATATAATATCTTTTACCATTCATATTGTTATAGCATTGCAATTTTAATTCATAATTACTGAACCAGAATTGCCCATTTATGTAGACCCTGTCACTATTATTTCGATTATATAACTTAGGATACTCTGGTTCTGGCAGCCTTATGTGTAACACGATAATGCACCTAAACTTTACACGGAATATTCGAGAAAAACAAACAACAATGTATGTGAAAACTTCCGCAAAGTGCAGTTGGCAGAACAAGAGGTTATAGCTATCGTAAACTCTTTACAGTATTGGATCCTAATTCGGAATACGATAGGTTTTGCACCTGTGCACTGACTACCACTTTGCAATATGTTACGATAGGACTCACATTTAGACACTTGGATCATCACAAAAAACAGGTTACAAAAATATGGAGATCGTTAAAATATTATTAGTAACGCCTCCTCTTTTTTTGCCGCTAGCCGCCAAGGAGTGGAATTCGCTTACTGCTTCTGTTTCTCCAACATCTTATGACATGGGAATCTTCAAACGTTAGATTGAGGTTAGATTGAGGTTAAGCGTAAGCCTGTCTATAATAATATAAAGGAGCAAATGGAACCTATATAATTCCTTTTGGTATATGATACCTGCTAAAAATTATTAGATATTTATAAATAAAGTCATAGTTTACTTTTGTTCATAATTCAGCTGGTTTGATAATTTAATACATTTTATAGAGATGGGTACTTCAAAGGCATACACAAAACTGTAAAGTGATAGACATTACATTAAATAAAATAATTTTACATATCCGAAGCAACAAAAACTATCTGCTATTGTAGGATACATAAATTTCTTCTGTTTCATTCGCTTCGTTCATTGTAATGCCACCTTTATAGTCTTTTCGAAGGTCTAAATTAAATTATAAGAGTAAGAGTCAAATAATTTTCGTCTACTCTCTATAGTTTAGAAATTTTCATTGTAGCTACTTTTTTACAAGCAACATGCAACGCACTGATAGAAGGAGTAATGCGTTTTTCGTTTGCCACGTCTGGATTTGCATTATCGGTATTTAAACCTACCACTGGGATCAAACCAAAATCGTATTTTGTTGTCGACATAACAACAAAATATTGATTATCGAAATATTTATTACTAGCTGACCTTTAGAGCTTCGTATTTCCTAAAAGCCAACGAATGTTATGTTAACTTTTAGGTAAACTTACTGTCCCTCCTCCCTCTGATTATTACATTTGACAAGTATCAGATTTTTAATACTTATAAGGATTCTACGGATACGAATCTAGAATAATGAAAATCATGATATTTGGTTCAGCCACTCTCAAATTTTAAAATTGTGTAAATAATACGACTTTATATTACATATATTATATATTTTAACTATTTTAAGGGCATATTTTTATTCAAATTATCAAAAATTGTTTATTCATGTATTTCCTCATTACACAGTCGATATGCATACAGTATGTTTAATTACATTCGATTAATGCTTTTGATTCGAGGCTGATATGTATCATGTAATATATGACAGTTCAATTAACGTACAGTAGTTTCAATGATATTAATATATCCCCTTATAAAATTAATAGCATATACATAATATGTTGCGAATTAATTAACTAATCTAAGGAAATCTGGAGATATCCCATTATTTGACTAGATTAGTCAAATGATTATATATTGTTCTTTAATTTTTTCAACACTTAGTAATCCTTGATTTTATACAAATGTATGACTCAATAATAATATTTAGAAGTGATTTAGTCATGATTACAGCTTAGAAAAATTGCAGTTATTATTCAATTTTGTAATCGTTTATCAAATTACAGTTTGCCCATCAATGAACCTAAAAACTAAAGTTTCAAAATGTTTAAAGGGATAAGAAAAGTATCATTTTTTAAAAACAAAAAACAAATAATACACCTAAATAATTTTTGTTTTGGCAACACTTTATTTACTCTGTGTCTAGATTGGCATCCAAGCTTGGTACCTGGACGAACATATTCTCTGTTTCGCCCATCGGAGGATTGCAGATTTGTCTTTGTTGTGGTCTTCAGGAAGTCTAGTTCTTATTCTCTGAACTGGCCCACCATCATATGACATTGGGTACTTTAAACAAAACGTGAAGAGATATTTGTGCAAGCCGATATATACACTGCGACTATCGATTGTTTTTCTTAACTATTGCTAGTTGTAGTCGTTTTTTGAACTGCATTATGCTTACTATCAGGTAGGATGTGGAAACTACGCCAAGTCAGGATAAAAAAACGGATTCCGTGGAGACCCAAATGGTGTTTAGACAAAAAGCGTCAGATAGCCGAATGTAAATTTGCTTTTATTTATTCTTCTTTGTCCTATTTTGAATTGATTAATGTTTTTAAATTAGATTATCTTATAACTAGCCAAAAGAGTATTTATGCCCATATGATATTATCTGATGAGGATGAATGGTATATAAAAAAGGTGCAGAATTTCCAAATACACTTTGTATTTATAATATTTTATCTAAAAACGATTGGATTAAAATTTTCACACACGTGTTAATATAAAATTTTACAATTTTCAATGTGTACAAAAATGGTTATGCGGAGGCCGCGCTCGAATGCGGCACTGCATAGATTATAAAGTGATTTTCCGAAGTGCACTCATACAATGCAGTGGCGAAGTCACTTTTGCACCACCATTATCACTTAAATATTGTTGAGTGTAGCCACTGCGAAATTTTAGTGCATATTCTGTGTGAAATACTGCGAATTTTTTGGTTCCAATAATAATCAATTTTTAACAGGTTATATTCGCTTAGTTTCCTGTGATACTTTATTTTATACATTATCATAGTAAATAATATTTTTAACGTTTTATTGAGATTATATGCATACAATATTGTGCATTATGTGAACGTCAGCGTAATTAATAACCGTTTCAGTTTACTAAATACGAATTTATTATTAAGTAACTAATGTAACTGATTAACATTTTCAGATAACTAAATATAATATTTTTATTTACTAGCGTATCTGAAAACAATTTTCAAATCATTAATCATGATTTTCTTATTAGTGACCAGCGAAATCAATAACCATTTTCGGAGCACTAGGTAAATATGACCTTATTAGCTATTAGCTAGTTTAAATAATAAAATTTTCAAAGCATTACTAATGATCTTATTATCAAGTTACCAGTACAACTGAAAACCATTTTTGAAATACTAAATAATTTACTATAATTATGATTTCCTCGAGACTTTACAACACTTTTAAACATAAGAAAGCACGCTTTATATTATTTCTGAAGAGAATTTGTAAACTTCTTTTATTTAAAATATAAACAGGTCAATACCTAGAATGTCATAATTATTATGATAAATATTCATGTTTTATCACCATAATATTATGATGTTCTAAATCTTACGCTTTTATTTAACACGTTTTATTTAATAATGTTAATATAACGTACTTCTAAATTAAGAGAGTACAAAGTTTAATCATAATTAAACTTACGAGTTCTTCAGAAATATTAGGTACTTACTTTGGAGGTCATCAGACATTATTTACGTAAAGGATCAAAGGAATATAACTTTTTGATCAAATTAAGTTCTCTGCGATAACTACAATAATATGTCTAACTTAGACGTGCTTGGAATAAGATTTCTTGAAGTTTTCGATTAAGAAATCTAATGCAAACAATAATTAATAGTTTTGTTTACGAGTATACCTACATCAAAATTGATATCGGTTATTATATTTTGTTAGTTAATTGTTCTCTGAGCTATCAACATATATTAATTAAAAGACTTATTAAATATAAAAAAAAATGGTCTACATCTAACAAAAGTAGCACAGATGTTCAACAAGTATTATCTAAGAAATTTATTTTATAATATAAGGTGTCTAACTGACTTAAACATAAGGGATGCGTACATTGAACATACAATCAAAAGAAGCTGGTACATTTTTACTTGTAGTATATGTTGCCAAAGGCGGTATTATTATTAAAGTAGTATTGATTGGCAGGACGGCTCTGTGAGTTTCGGTTTTTGTATGTATTTTTCAACTCTAAATTGTAAGCCAAAAATATCGATTTTATGATCGTAAATTATAATACCTTGTAGTCTACATAGTTGCACTCGTACCATCTTATACTATACCTAATTCCTTTGTGAACGCTTATTCCCAGCTACAATCTCAACAGTTTAAGGAATGAATAATGTAATGCTTTACTATGAGACAAAACGACAATTTAATCCTCTTTCGAAATATCAAACGTACCGGATTATCAGATAAAAAAGAATGGATTGATAATGACCGCTCTTTTGAATAGATTGATTTGTACTCACCTGATAGAAAATTTACAATACATCGCAATTTATCTTATTCGAACAAAAAACGTTTTAAGTCCTTATTGATTGTTCCCATTTAAATTGAAAACGTTGAATCTGTTTTTCGTCACAAGTGTCAAATGAACCGAAAAAAATAAAGTGGAGTACACTCGAATAAAGTATCCCGTTAATATGGCTCGGTGGATAAATATGTACCATTCGGCAGTCATTATTGAAGCAGAAATCCTAAATCCATTAAATATTTTATTCAAATGTTTGTTCATTTATAATTATGTATAATGGTTTTGCCAGGAAATTAAAGACTACAGGAGAAAAAGAAAGTATATGAGTTTGACGTCAATTCGAATAAAACGAAATACATATTTTTTAATTTAATATTTCAAAATTATAATGTTCAATTTTGAATTGTTGTAGCTAACTTTAAAAACTTATTATTAGTTTTTTTTTGTTGGTAGGGCGTTTGCCCTAACTGGGCCATGACCACAGTACACAAGTGTAAATAAAGACCATCATAGTGACTCGCTTTGGCCTGTCGTGTTTCGGTATCAGCTTGTGTATATCCAGTAACACATATACCTAGACACATTCAGTCGTGGTATATGTGGGCGGACATAATGACGGAGACTATCAATGAATTTTCATCCTTTGATAGTCGCTTTCGTTTTTGGACTAAGCTGCACTTACCTTCAGGTGCACTGTAGTCACTATGTCGAGCCAGCGTAAAAAAAAAAGTTTATCTAGTCGTGATTATGACAAAACATAAAACACGTGTTCAATAAAATATATTAAATGTCCAAAAAATACAAAGATAATTTTCGTTTTTTAATATAGACGCACATTATTTTGTTATACGCATGTTTTAAGTCACACCATTGGTGTTCAATCAGTTTGGGTATGTCAAAAATACAGGAAAATAACACTTGATGATATTATTACTTTTATTTGCACTGACGTTCGTCGTTTTTCCTCTATAATTCTGACTTAATATTGTCGGGTCAGTTTCGATTAAGGAGTACTTTCGACTAATAGCATTATATTGTATCATATACATTATTGTTAAAATGATATTAATATTTAGACAGCGATAAATGGATTTACTAAAAGTGTCTACGGTAAATCATTGTTCCAAAATAAGTCTGTCATAGTAAATAGTTTTGAACTGAAGCGTTTCAGCATTTGCTTCACGATTACGACATTAAGTTTATATACTTAGAGGTCTACTATTGTAGTAATTTGATACGTTTTGGTATAACGATTATGCGTGTAATAGGACATTCACCCCTTAGCTATCACTTCGAAAAACCCATCGGTAGTCGCAGCGATCAAGCCGGCCAAAGACTAAAGGATCCCATATCATAGGAGGGTGGGAACACGCTTGCCGGAAAACTATTCCACAGCCCAACGACACAGCAAAACTTAGAGTTAGAGAACTTATTAATACTGGCCGGGATGTAAGATACTGTATAGCTGTGACTCTGTAAACCAGTGCGCGTGGTTCATTTAAGGAAGGGAGAGGGTGGAATAAGGTTAAATAACTCTTTAAAACACTCGCCATGTTACAGACGATAGAAAACGCTCAGTGAGGCAATATCTCTACGCAACTGGAGCAGCTCAAGATGCTTAGTCACGTCAGGATCATCCAGAATGCGGACAACCCTCCGCTGCAACCTATCCAGGGCTTCAACTGCACGGTGTTTGTCATCAGGTGGGACAGTCACTTTCTTACATTGCAGTTACTCTATAAGTTTATTTTCATCAATGTAAGCTTATCGAACACTAACAGCTTCTATCGTTGTTGTCTTTATTAATCAAAAATAGAAGATAATGTAATATAATACTGTCACTATTTATAATAGATATTCAATACGAATAAGCCACACCAAATAAAAAACAATAACCATCAACTGTCAGGGTACAAAACGCAACGCTTGCGTCATTTATTTTCAATACTGGTTCCACGTCGAACGACCATTTGTTACGAAATAGATATAAATTGGCGGTTGCAACAAATATGAATCGTTGGGATGGTTTCGTATTGGTTCGATCCGTACCGCAAGTTGCATTTCGCCCTATCAATCGCATACATGTGATTTCACTCAATTTTTGAAACTGACGTGCCCTAACCAATATGATGGCAAGAGATGAACGCATTACTCAAAATACAGACAAGCCTGCGGTTATGGAATTTAACCAATTATCTGTAAAATTCCTATTTGAAAGTAGTTATATCGCTTCAAGGCATAATGATAATAATACATATTATTACTAATTTTATTTGACATAAAATTATTTTTAAAATCATCGCGAGTTCATAGTAAGAGAGTGTTTTTAGGAGCTACATTCTATAATTCCACCAGCCTACATAACTACAAAACTACTAGACGCCGTGTCAGATTCCGTCCATATAAGATATTCTTTATATCTGAACGAAAAGATTCGCTTTTACATTCATCATGCATACAGCAAAAAAATTGTATATGCTTCCAGCGAGCGTACTTTCACGTTCTTATGGTTTGGGAGCCTTTAAGAGCACAGGGAAGAGACATTTGTTGCGCAGAAACGGTCTATATTTTGGCCTTATCTTTATGTTTCTCTAGGTATAATTGATATCAAATCATAAAAAGGACCATTGACATAGAAGACAAGAGTTCTGATCAACTTGTATGATATGTACGTACGTTTATGTATTAGCACCTTTATTAGTCCTGGCTTATATGAAAAAACAAATTCAAGGTTTACTCAAACTTCTCTGCTCTTTTGATGTTGACAGTGTGACTAAGCAATTATTTGTTTAGGATTGGTCCCTTTAATTAATTATGACAATTAGTAGTTGTACTGATTAATTAATTGTATTGCATTTCAGAGATTTCTGAAATGTATATTATGTGGCACTAACCAGTGCCAAATAATTATTAATTATTATCAGATAATTATTTAAATTAAAATAACTTACATTTATATTACTTTTCTATGCGTGACCGATTTAAGTATGGGTACAACTTCTTATCTTAGTTGAAATTAATAGAAACGTGTAAAGGTTGATTAATTAAATACGGTTGAGCAATTTATTTAAATCCGCACTATCTCTGTTATGACAGGGTACTCTGTACAAAAGTGACGTATCAACACAGAGCCGCTCAACTCCCCCAAAACGGTACGAATGATATATTTTCAATTTTTGTCTGCGTATTAGTCTGAATTTTGTTATATATAACAGGATTTATTATTCAATATATTATTACGACAGATCTAGTACTTTAAGAGGTATTATAAATAAATTATATCGTTTATGAGACACATATCATCCACTTTTATTTGAAAAAATAGTAAATGGCGATTTCATTGTTGAGATTACCAGATGATAGCTTCTTAACATACTGTTTTTCAATATAATGATTATTAAACCTTTTAAAGAGTTAATATGTTTTTAAATCTTATTGATTTGATAAAATTCATAACTTTTGTAAGCAAACAGGAGGATAAAAGTAAAAGAAGTCGTGAAATTTTATGAATTATTAATGCGACCATTAAAGAAATTTATCTGCACATAGGTTAGTAGTGTTGAGTGGCGAGATACATTTTATCAGATACACTCGTTTTTATACAAGAAAAGTCAATAAAGTAAAATCTCCATAACATTATAACCAACTTTTGCATTTGAAGTCTTCCGACGTATTTCAATGAAGAGAATTTTCTTAAAAGCAAAATCTACTTAGTCATTGAACTATGTTATAGGTGAATATACCTTACTTTAAACCATTCTTGGTAACCTATCAAGACAGATATAAAAAGTAACGGGCAAACAGGATATACTACTCCTGTCCTTTACACTTTTATCTTCAGTAAAGTCATCCTATGCATACTTTTAACAGGAAATTTAGAAAAGCTGATAAAAAAGCCGTGTCTGAACCACGATAAAACGTGTGAAGGGTCACAACGACCGGCGATATATCATAAAATTATATGAAAGTCAAGAGCAGGAAAAGTGAGAGGTGTTCGCCGCATCGACAGAATTTATTGCGGTATGCTTTCGATACCTATTGTGGAAAGTTCCATTTACGAGTTCTCAAAATAATTTCATAAAAATAATTTTCACTTACCGCCAGGGAACTGTCACACATAAAATATGATTTAACAATATAGATTGAGATCAAAAACCTTTCATAGAACGAAAAATCAAGGCTTCTTCTTTCTACACTAGATATATTAAAAGTTAAAATGAATGCTCGTAGGTTTAATTCTCGGCACGTATCTGTTTTTCCAGGTTATGTACTGATTTAAGCACTATATGCTAACCGTGTAGGAAAACAACATGAGGAACATGTTGCAATAAGAATATCATGAGTAAGTGCCCTGAGAACGGTGATTATGTGCTGTACTTTGATTTCTATTTCTTTCATTTTTTTTTTGTAACTTTAAAAGTAAGTTAATTTGCTTATAAGACCCGTTAAACTATTAACAATGAGCATAAAATGCGAAAGATTAAAATGTGTTAATTAATTTCTAGTAAAAAACGAAAACTTACTTTCTTTCTGACTATTTCAAGGTGGTTGATGATATATCTATCATCTACTTTGGGTATGTGGTCACAATAAAAAAACAGATGTATTTGGGAAAATACATCTGTCAGAGAACTAGCATTGAAGGAAGTAACATAATATTAGGTACCCAGTGTCTTCTGTAAATGCGAAAAGAATTTACAGATTTATACAATTTCCGATTCCTAGTAATTTATAAAAATAACGTATATTTTATGAGACTGGTGTACTCACCAAAGATGTACAGAAGTATCATTAATTAATTTATTAAAAAAAAACCGTTTGCCTCAAATGGGCTGAAGGACAAAACAGAACTTTACAGAGACCGTTAACAAACTAAGCAGTAAAAGTTTTAGTTGCCGTTTTTTCTGAAAAGGCCGTCTGAAACAGTTCGTAAAAACACCTTTAACTCCTTAAATTTTTAGTGCAGTTTATGTATATTTATATTCTAGCCCATTATGCTACTATATTCTTCTTTTACAACTTTAATTTGTCTAGAAACTTTATAGTATTTATTGTGTTATAAAATAAGTGTATCGGGAATTTTACTATATGCGCTATATCAATCGATAGAGAATAAAAAAGCACTTACAGCAAAATACATATGAACCCAATGCATATAAATTCAAAGATAATATCCATCAACAGTTAATGGACCTGTCCAATATAAACATATGAGAAAAGCATTTATGAGAAGTGATATGATTTTCCGAGCTGGGTCATGACCACAGTACACAAGTGTAAAGACCGTCATAGTGACACGCTTTGGCCCGTCGCGTCTCGGGATCAGCTTGTGTATATCCAGTAGCTCATATACTTAGAGACCTTCAGTCGCGGTATATGTGGGCCGACATGACGACGAAGACTATCAACGAATTTTCGTCCTTTGATGGTCGATTTCGTTCTTGGACTACACTGTACCATCTACCATCATCAGTATATCATCAGGTGCACTGTTATTACTTTGTCGAGACTGTATAAAAAAAATTGGTTTTGATATATTTGACTGAACTGTTTACTATAGCATGTAGACGTAACCCGATACGCAGTTGTCGCCCTAACGGTCGTTAGGGTGTTACGAGACGTGCGGGGTAAGAGCATGCGCGCGCGCACGGGACGCTTGGAAGTTAGTCGACTACCGAGACCCAAGGCGGGAGTACGTGCGTGTACGTCGCAGTTCGGTGTACCTTAAAGTGCAAATAAACTGTAAAACGCCAAATTCGTGTCTTCCTAAAACCACACCCACGACCACCGGTTATATTACTCTTTTGAATAAATATTATATAGCTCTCTGCCTCATGAGTGTACGTGTACCGAAATATTATGATATAAGAGTTGACATACATGTTAGCATAAAACCTTAAAAAAATAAAAAACGATATGAAATTGGGTATTTTAAAATATTTGCGGCGGAGCTGCGTACGTGAATTCCGTCAACGCCCGCATGAACGGAATCGTTCGGTTAGAAATTTCTGATGTCGAGTAAAAATTTTCTCTCGTCTCGGGGAGTCATTTGGAGTCACTCTCCGTGAAATTTGACGCGGTTCTTGGCGAGAGGCGGTATTTATGTACCTAGTTGCATCTGAACACCCTTAGTATGTAGTAAATTAATTTAGCAACCAATATAAGAAAGGTATAAACAACAAAAAAGAGAAAGCACGTATAGGTACATAGAATTAAGAAACATATAGGCCACATTTTATTTATGTTTTCGTCATCTCGTTGGTACTCAACTGGTTCTCTGGTGATTTTTCTGTAGCATTTATTGATGAGAGTACGATATAAAAAGGGCACAATTTAATTAAAACCAGGAAATCATGCCGCCACAACACGTGACAGTTCGTAACCACGTCTGTCGTTTTACATTTGACGCACGTATGTGGTGTCTTTATATTTATTTATTTTATTTATTTATTTATAAGTACACTTACATAGACTACATTAACACATAAAAACTATATAAGAACATGAAGAGGATACATTATGAATGCGACTATATTTATAAATTTATATTTCTAGTTCTATGTTTATGGGCGCTTCAAATTTTGAAACAATATGGAATTATATTAGTACTTACGTATAGCACCCAATCTTTAGGACTGTGGGCGTTTGTCCCACAGACGTAGAGACGTGATCCATCGCCCATTGGTTGAACCACACGAATATGGTTCCGACAGTCAAAATGCTGAAAAAAATGTAATATATTAGGAACTGTACACCATAACCCATAATCCTACATAATAATTCAAAATTTCTTATTACATTTTCCTTTGACTTTTCCTATAGCTTACCTGTGATATTGAATTTTGCAACCCCTACCTTTTATCGTATTCGCTAATTAGTAAACAAGGTAAACAATACCACCTTTAAAAGCTTGTTATTGTCCAAATATCATATGATGATAATTCTTTATATGTCCACATATAAAATATTATCAGGATATGTTAACTAGCATAAAACTTTGTTCAAAGTTCCTTTTTGATTTTGTACGAGTATTACTTGCTGGATTGAGTTTTATATGTGGTAATGCAATTCTTTAATGTAATATTACAGTGCTTGCATTTATCAATGGTACTGGTATATGGTAGAAAAAGAGAAACCAACCAAACAGAATAAATATAAAAAAAGTACATGTAGTCATAAAATGAATTGAAATTGAAAATTATTTATTGTCCCGTGTTCATTTTCTGGAGTATTGAGTATTATTTTATTAATTCACCCCATAAAATCATCAAAAGGTTTTTTTTTTAAGTAAAATTCGTCAATACAAATTATGACAAAACGAATGATGATCCTGGGGCAAAATTGACTGCAGCAATAGTGATTGGCGCAAGTACGTTCCTGTGTGCATGGGTGTTCGTACGCTGTGATTATGCAAATATGCGTTGAACATAAATATTAAACGGGAATTAATATTCCGAACGACAGAAATATGCATTGCTCGCTTTAACGTACAAAATAGTATCTATATTGGTCCATTTCAGATCATTAATGATTCAATTGTAAACTGAATGTTTTCGTATTTGATACAAACTATTATAATTATCTACTGTATTTCATTCACTGTTTGTTTTCAAGAAAATATGATAATCGCCTTTTTTAAATATTAGATAGTATAAATATCAAAGATTAGTTAACGCAGATTAATAGAAAATAGTTATACCAAGATAATTAGTTCTCGAACACTCCAAATAACGTATGGTCCAAAAGGCGTTTAATAGCACAAAGTTCTGAGCGAAAAGTTGCCACATAAATAGGCACGTGCAAGCAAGCAATTAACGAAGTGCTTTGTTTCTTCATAAAAAGTTTGCTCAGCGTTTCTTTGATTCGAACCCGTAGAGGTAACTTTGCGAGAGATTGTTCTAAAGTAATTATCGGATTAATACACTCTGAACGTTGAACGGCAGTACTGACGCGAATGGAAAACTGTTTTGCACTCGGAAACAATCAGAATTAAGGAGGAGAACAATCACGCTCACGTCTAAGTTACTTTTAACGGCGCTTAGCCGAAGCACTCGCATAACTTCAGTCGGAACTAATGCCTCGGATCGGACCATTTCGTTAATTATTCGCCACTTTGTACGTAAGTAGATTTACGGCCGGCTTTCCTCGCGTTCCTTTATTGGAATGTTCTTTCCTTGTTTTTCTATAATGGTTTTTATAAGGAATTTAAGAGCGTTGATTTGCATTCGGTGTGCAGAACGTTTTACTGCCTTTGGTGTGGCGCTAGTTTTACGACTGTCGTGAATTTTTTTATTTCTAATTTAATTCTATGCTGTGAATCCGGTAAGTTCTGAGAATTTTTTAATGAAAGAATGTAAAACAGTAAATATTTATTTTATTTTTATTATATTTTTAATTTTGTTGTAAGAACATCCCACGTTAGGTAAAATTTAAGAGCAACTATTTTAGACCGCTTTCTAATTTTTCTATAAATAGTAATCTTACTTTATAATTTATACATATAATATAATGCTTTTGTGCATATTTTACTTGTAGAACTGTATATACTGTTTCTAAAGATATACTTTAAACAATTAATAGAAACTTTAAACAAATCATTATCATTTGCAGTTTAATTTTTCTGACTCCCTCTATGACACCATCCCTCTCTATTGATCCCATGACAAGTTGACATGAAATAACAAGCAAAGAAATGACACTAAATACTTTTTGTAGTCAGACATTTATAAATATAATCAGCCTAATTTTCTACTTATGAATTTTAGAAAAGTGCGCTAAGACCAACTGACTGATGACTAGTCTTTTCCTTTCTACGTAAAAAATCTCTGTTACTCTCATTTACCTAAGCTGGAGAATTTTTCTTAATGGCGTCACAAAGAGCAACCAACTTAAAACAACAAGGCAAGCTTAGGTCCGGTGGCCGCCTTTTGGAATTCGCCGACGGCATTTTCCAACCTTTTTCGTGTTACGACATCGTGTTTAGAAAGAAGGAAACTCGCCGACAGCGAGAAACTTTGATTATAGCTTTCACGAGTGGCCGTTACATCCACGATCGAGGTGATAGACTTGGGGATATTTCTTTTTTATAACCCTCTTTGATACTAATAAAACAAATTTACTTTTTTCTCTATAGGAAGAGTTGGGAAAGTAGCATGTGCTTTATTGCGTTTATTCGATGTAATATGAAAGTTTGACCTTTTATTTGCGTAATTTATATGAGCACTTTACATTTATAATTCAAGAAAGTAGGGAAAGTTGCTTAATATATGCTTTATCTTTTATGTGGTCCAAATATTAGAGGCTCTGAGAGATTTTACAACTAACTTCGCGACTTTATTTATTTTGAATGAGATGTTTCATCTCAGTTGAGAGCTTTACGACTTTTGTATTAGACGTCAACGTAACTCATATACGCCAACAAAGGAATATAAATAAATACTCACACGACGTTTGTTACATCATAATACAAGGAGCAATTTTATTATACCCATTCGCATATGAAATGTAAAAGAAATTTTCATGTTATAAAAAATCTAAATTATTCTAAAGACAATGGAATAGCAAAATAAAAAAACAACTCGAGCGTAATGTAACATTTCTCGTTGAATGGAACATTATCGAATTAGCCCATGACGTATTGAACCGAGTCGCAATAATCGGCATTTCCTCGATCTTCGAGGCAGGCCCCGGCCACTGAGAAATAAAACAAATATTGCTTTTACGTTGCGATTGTAAATCAAAATTAACGGCCTTAATATAGCGAGTAAACCGTGGCAGCAAGACCCCCGCTATGAAATATGCTTGCCGCCCGCCGCTCACATTTAAAAATGGGATTAACCCTTGATGGAAATAGTGCTAGTTGAGCGTAATTTCGCGGGAAATTAAAGAATAGTTATAGCTTTCTTCTGCGATAGTATAAATATGTCGAAATAACTTACCTCTGATTTTCCTTTTGAGACGCATTGAGCTACGTTGCTGGGTTCAAGGTTAATTGTATCTCTCTGTGGAAAAATAAAATTGTTAATCAAACACATTGATTCCCCAATAAGTACACATAGACATTTTTTTTTAAATTAACGATTGATACGCGGTAAGCACTTAATAATCTATGCCACTCTTTATTTATATATTGAAGAGAATTTAATTTGAACAATTTTATAATAATAGAAATAAAAAAAATCATTAATATTCTTTATTTAATTTTAAAAGTACGTTTTTTTTTATCCTGACACTGCACAGCGACCCTCTACGTCAGATGGTAAGCAAGATGCAGTCCAAAAATGATAACGATTACCACACTCAAAACATTCACCATGATACAGACGGTAGAAAACGCTCAATGAAGCAACATCTCTACGCAACTGGAACGGTTCAAGATGCTCAGAAACGTCTGGATCGTTCACTATACGGACAGCCCTACGCTGCAACTTATCAAGGGCGTCGAGTAAGAACTGGGCAGAACCGTCCTAGAGATGCAAACAGTATTCCATGAAAGGCCTGACCTGGCCCTTATACAATAGATCCAGTTGATCGGGCGTGAAACATCGACGCACTCTGTTCAGGATACCAAGAACATATATAGACACATAGACATATATCGTTAAGTATATTCATATACACCAAATAATTATCGATTTTTCGGTACA
The DNA here is from genome assembly GCA_036320925.1 of Automeris io. Lineage (NCBI taxonomy): Eukaryota > Metazoa > Arthropoda > Insecta > Lepidoptera > Saturniidae > Automeris > Automeris io. The sequence goes on along the minus strand of JAUDJH010000010.1, from coordinate 9,798,524 downwards.
TATGGCCAGTCGAGCTATGTCAATAGCTTTGATTTTCTATGCGATAATTTAATTTCGGATTTTATGGTATACAAAACTCACCTCACAATGCGACGCACTAATGTTATTCATATTCAGCCGATATAACCGGTCCCTGCGAAAGAGTTAAAGTAATATAAATAAAAGTTATAAGACTTTTAACTTAGGTTGTTTCAACGGACAAGTTGACTCTATAATTTCTTGCCAAATCCGGACTAGAAACAGCCCTAAAATTATTTTAAAATCCTCCTAAACCTTTTTCAGATATCATCAGAATCAGAGATTTAATTATTCATTAACTCAAATCTATTGAATTAGTGTTTTAATAAGAAAATAGTATGTAAATCATAAAATTTAATTAAAATAAATTAATAAAACATTGTTTTTCATCACTACAGTGTACTTATAATCATAGTTAGCAGGAATATAAAATTTGGAGGAGTGGGCTTTTTACTATCACCCCTCCCAGAGAGGTATCCTCAATAAGGCTTTTTGCTCCTCGGGAATCTGCATGAATTTGGTTTTCCAGGCCTAGATGGAGCAATTAGAAGGATACTCTGGTGGTTTTTAGTCAGTAGGAGTCTGAGACACTAGGGTCGCTGCTCTAGCAGGCTAGCTGCTCTGCATGGTTCTATACAAGATTTTTTTCCGGGTTAAAAAAGGAATACAAGATTATGCAGTGTGTAACAATGGAAAAATATGTCCTAATTTATACCCACTCCAATAAATTTTTTTAATAAAGTTTTTTATTTAAATTATTGAAAAATATTGTCTACTGTATAATTTAACATTGATGGATTCAATAATTAAGCATTAACGCAACGAAATTTGAAATCCCGTTAAAGTATCCTGTTCATAATAAACACCCTTTTTAGGGGTAAAACTCCAAAGATGACATCACTGCTTCGGGTAAAAGATACGTTACAAAGTAGCGATAAATCCGTCGTAACGTTTATAAAAGAATCGTTTTATTACTGAAAATGCGGTTGTTACGGTGTTACTCGAACTGAATTAACCGTCTTCGTGACTCACACAAATGACCTGTATTACATATTTTTATTGAATCACCAGTTTTGTTTGAAATTTTTATAGCAATCAGAGCTTTGTTATGTCGACGAGTGAAGTTTCATGACGGATCTTTCGAAACTGGTCAATCCGCCAGAATCAATATATGTAAGGTGAAATAGATACAACACTGCTCTAACTCATAAAAAACAGTGATTCGATTTACACTGCATAAATTGATTTTTTGTAGGATTGTTAGTTTTATTTTTTATTGCAAAAAATGGATTTTGATGTGTTTTTATTGTATTTTGACAGCATTTTTATCGGACATACGTATGCAAGAAATTAAGTAGAAACCCAACAATTTTTTTCATTATAAACTAAGTCTATGTATGGCTAAAAGGGAAATTAAAATAATGTTATTAGACTTCTGTACTTAAAAAAAAAAGTAGCCCTTATAGTATCCGTTCGTTAGCTGTCTGTCTGTCGATACCATTTTTCTCAGGAATTCGTGGAATTATCAAATACAAATTAATATTGAACAATGAGGTCTGGAAAGGAATCGATAAAAAATTAAAGCCAATCCAAGTCACCGCAAACACGGTTGCTTATGTCTGTATATTTTGACACTTGAAAGGATATCCGTACAATGAGGGTACTTTCCGTTGATGGAATATTATGGGTAATGTTTTATAGTAAGAGAAAAAAATAGAGAGAGAGGGAAAATATTAGAAATAACTTAGAAGTTGCGACATATAAGCGGAAAACCGAGACAGCCACTAATATATCTCTGCTTACCCCAAAAGGGATATAACGTGACGTATAGTATTGATATTAGGAATTATTCATAAAAAAGATCTTTGTTACCTTACACCTAAAAGTTTCTGCGAACTATTCGTAGCGCAAGTCCGAATTGCACTTGGCCCGTTTTTTAATCAATATTCCCATTCTAATTATGCATACAAATTTATAATAGACCACATTTCAGAAAACTAATTTGTCTATCTCCAGATGGTCATTAACAACCCATTTTGAATTTGCGTTATATTTTCATAAAGGTAGGATATTTTCCTATACCGTCTCTTAGTTACCCATCATAAAATAATAGTTTTACAATATTATTATAAACCTAAAATTAATATTATTATAAACTAATATTAAAGAATTTACTATAATGTATCTACATTAAGATTAAATTTAAATATTCAAAAATGACAAAAGCACGAGAAATCAGCTACGGCCTAATATACATATGTGTAAACGGTACACACGTGAGTTTGAGAAATTTCATTTCATTTTCTGTTATATAAATTAATTTGTGTTTACCTATATGTAAATGTTTACCATTTTCTATTATTAACTGCAGTAAACAAAGCAATAGTTACTATAGGTATAACAGTTAGTAATTTTCGTTCCACTTAATAAGCCACGCCGCATTTAATTTTCCCCGCATCTAAGTCTGTATAAAAGGCATCAGAAAATTAATTAATTTTCGTCTCGACTACCGTTCTAAATGAACCTTCAAACTTAACCACTATATCTGATGTTTATTAATTTAGTTTTACTAAGATATATATGTATATACTCACATGGCTCCGACGTATAGAGCATCCCTTTTGGAGTCGACAAAGAACGTTCTATAATAGAGTGTGCCGCAAGAAAATTCTCGAACATGATCTGGAAAGAAGAAAATGTGGATTTATACGACATCTAAACATCATGAAAACGATCCTTAATTACTACAGTTTATAGAGTATATCATTTTAATTTGCTTTAGGCATAGTTTTATCTTTATTCGTATAGGATAGTCAAAAGCATCACATTGTATGTGACGATAAGTACAATGTAGTCCACGAATAGTGGAAACCGCTAAGTACCGAGAATCCAATAACAATCATATATGTGATGTTGGCCTTAATTATAGAAGAAACGGGGCATTATATATATAGGTATATATAGGTATTTTATTTTATTTTACATAATAGGGTGCCCAACATGGGTAACATTAGACAAGAAAACAAAAGGATCATGGTACTTAAATAGAACATATAAATGCCCCCACAATTATAGGGCACCACAGCATGCACAGTGATTAATATATAAAGCTAGTTTACATTAAAGAATAATAATAAAATTCAAAAAAAAAGAAAAAACATATACATACATACATAGACACAACACAAAAGGATAATATTGTAGAATGTATAAGTAACAACTTTAAACGAAACTGTAACTGATTCCAAGTAACACAAAAAAAACACAAAAAAAAAAGAAAAAATAAATACAGTCACTTTCTACACGCTGTTCTAAATGTTGAAAGAGAAACAGTCAGGTCCAAGTCACCGAGTCGCGAGAGTGCGTTGTACTGCCTGCAGATCCTTGGCATGGTAGAAAACTGTCCAAGATTAGTTTTAAAGAAGGGTATAGAAAAAAAATGGAATGCTGTTTTGCGGGGCAAACGAGATGGAGCATTAATTTTTAGATTATTGATAAGTTCTGCACAATCTAGATATCCATTGAATATTTTAAATAAAAATATTAGGTCAGATATTTTCCTGCGACTAGCTAAAGATTGCATTTTATAAAAAACCAGTCTATCATGATAGCTCAAGATTTTATGCGCCACATTATCACCGTAGGAGAGATGGTAAACAAAACGTCGTACGTATTATAGGTAATTGGAAGTACACGAGCCAATCCCGAATCGCTACAAACCAAAATAAGGTACAGTCGGCCTCTAAAGTTCTTGAATAAATTTACAATGTTCCTATACACTGTACCATGCAAAAGTCGCTAAAAAAAATTTATCATGATTAATTTAATAATTGCTGCAATCAAGATTAATGATTACGCAAGTAATATTGATTATTTGGATATCCAAATCTTGTAATGTTCTACTTTTAACATATTTTAAATCCAGCCGATACATTAATGGTGTTCAGTGGCATTGGTAACGTATAGTGCTCAGATGTTTTTGGAAATCTATAACTGTTCAGCAAACTTTTGAGACCGAGTGTACTAACTTTACATCAATATACGACATTGTACTCGTCATTGGCGATCTAGTTTGAGTATAGACTCCATCACCATTGCACGTTTTTGTCCTTTTGTTTAACTAAAACTTTATAACTATCAAAAACCAAGTGGCGCTTTTTAAAAAAATAACTTTTTCAGCCAATGATTGAGTTAGATTTAAAATAATTTACAACTTGAGCTTACAATATAAGAATTTATTTAGAGCTTAACAAGTGCCTCGTATTTATGAATTCAAAGGAATAAAATTCATTTTCTTAAATGAATTAAAGGTGAAATTTAAAGTCGCGAGTTCATAAACGTAGTTCAAATATTTATTATCTTAAATATTGAAAATATCTCTTCAAATAAATTATCTTAATCAGTCTTGATATCTTAAATTAAGATAATTAAATTACTATATTAATTGGATCAAATTCACGCCTTAAATCAAACTAATTAGATATAAAAAAATTCACAAGCAGCTTAGAGAATATAAAGGGTGAATTTAATTTTGTATAGATTTTATGTTCTAGAAATATCAATTTTATTTAAGATTTTTACATTAATACTTAATTCGGTTAAAGTTTAAATACAAGACGGTTTGAATGTAGGTAATATTCTGGCGTGGCTCAAATTATATAAAATCTATACGCGAAGCAAACTCTTTTTGAACATTATAAATATTTACCACAATCAAGCAATATGTAATGTGTTTATAGAAATTATAATTAATAATGAGAACAGAATTTACAGGTAAAGAATAGATCTCTCGATAAAGCAAAGTCTTCCGCCGCTTCTGTTATACTATTTGTTTGTGTGTTTGCAATACTCAGAAACTACTGAAGGGATTTTCACGCGATTTTCTCCAATAGATGGAACATTTCACGAAAAAGGTTTGAGGGCATAATTTGTTAAATCTTTGTGGAAGCTGGTTAAAACATTACGATAATTGTTGATAATGTCGGAAAATCCTGCCTGGGATCTTTCATCGAAAACGTCAATCCCTTTGAGATATAAGAAAATAATATATCGGAGGACATTCCTCTTTTATATTAGGTCCTTACATATGAAATTGGCGTTTTGTATGGGAGGAACAAAAAGTCGAATATTTTTTAATATAATATATTTAATTAATCAAAGTATGAACCATTATTTTCTATGCACTTTTGCCATCTCATAGGTAGTTCATTGATCCCTTTACTAAAAAAACCAGTCGGACGGGAATCAATAAAATCTTTGAAGGCGATTTGGACTGCCCCATCGGAGTTGAATTTTTTCCCTTGCAAGAAGTTATCCAAATTTCGAAAAAAATGGTAATCTGTTGGAGCAAGGTCCGGGGAGTACGGAGGATGTCTTAGACTTTCCAATTGAAGCTCTTCTAATTTAGTAGCCGTCTGTTGCGCAGTGTGTGGTCTAGCGTTGTCGTGAAGCAGCAGTGGCGTGGAGCGATTGACCAGCCTAGGTTGTTTAGCCGCTAGCTTTTCCATCATGGTTTGCAATTGCTGACAATAGACATCAGCCGTAATAATCTGGCCAGATTTGAGAAAACTGTAATGAACAATACCGGCACTAGTCCACCAAACGCTTACAAGTAACTTTTTTGGGGTTAATTTGCGCTTGGGGCAGGATTTGGCTGGCTGGCCAGGATCCAACCATTGCGCTGAGCGCTTCCGATTATCGTAAAGAACCCATTTTTCATCACAGGTATTGATTCGGTTTAAAATACCCTCATTATTGTGCCGGTTTAGTAATGTAACGCAGCAGTCGACGCGCGTTTGCCGGTTTGCTTCAGTCAATTCGTGAGGTACCCACCTTTCAAGCTTTTTAATCTTCCCAATTTGCTTCAAGTGAAGTAAAACAGTTTTATCACTAATATCGCAGCCTGCAGCTAACTCGGACGTGGTTTGCGATGAATCCGCTTCCACAATAGCCTTCAACTCTTCATTATCAACTTGAGTCTCAGCCCGTCCACGGGGCTTGTTCTGCAGGTCGAAATTTGCAGAACGAAAACGTTGGAACCAAAAACGAACTGTGTTTTCTTTTGCAACACGACCGCCATACACATCATTCACCCTTCGAGTTGTTTCCGCAGCACTAGTGCCACGGCGGAACTCGTACTCGTAAATAATGCGATATTTTAAGTTTTCCATTTTGTAAAATGAGTGACGCAAACAGAAAAAAACAAATGAATGACGATCATCGAAGCACAAATACATGAGTCTATAGCTGTACAAATTTGAATTTGGAATTCCTTACCAAAGAGGAGAAATTTTTGATTAAAGTGGCCAGTACGAAAAACGCCAATTTCATATGTAAGGACCTAATATATTAACAGAAAGATTACTCACAATGTGTTACTAGATAAGTTATTTAGACGCATACATTATTAATTCTTATCAATGAAATGCATTAGTAAGCTTAAGCATGTCATGTCATGTACATTTTGATAATTTATACTACGTAATTTAAATGTATGTCTTGGGAGTTGCCGAAACATTAAAACTAACGCAGGCAAAAATAAATTTACGTGCGTGTTCCACATCGCCGCGTTGCTGTAGTTTCTTCATATTTCGAAAACAGAATAAAGTATTAACAGCAGAGGAATAGAGTAAGAAAGAGAGTTACGGGGAAGGAGAGGACGGCAGGAGGAGTAGGTTTTGCTAAAAGTTAAAATGAGTTTAATTGATTGTTATTATATAGAATATAATAATTTGTAACATATATATTTTTATTTACCCTGACTCGACATAGTGACTACAGAGTACCTGATAGTAAGTACAGTGTAGTCCAAAAACTAAAGCGACTATCAAAGCATGAAAATCCATTGATAGTCTACATCGTCATGTCGGCCCACATATACCGCGACTGAAGGTCTCTAGGTATACGAGCTACTGGATATGCACAAGCTGAACCCGAAACGCGACAAGCCTTAACTGGTCACTTTGACGGACTTTACACCCATGCACTGTGGTCGCGATCCAGACGGGCACCGGCGCCCTACCACCTCGCTGCAGCTCGTTTAGCACCACTCAGGAGTCACGTGTAAGGAAACTGTGGTAAAGCCTACGGACGCGAGCAGAAAATATATATATATATATATATATATCTGTTTTTATAGCTACATACTATATTTAGGAACAGAGATTTATTCCATAACTTTTATTGTATTTTTGTTGTTATATTTCATTTCTATCCTCTGTACTGTTTGCTTTAATATATAGTCATACTATATCCCTTTCAAGGTAAGTAGAAATACATTATTGACTGATTTGTAATATTAAGAAAAATGGAAAATTGTTTTACAGAATAAAATGATGTTTAATAAGTGACAAAGCCCAACCAAACATAATAGTTTTACGCTCTCAAAAGCCAAGTTTGTGCATAACAGTCAAACCGCAGTTGATAAATAAACATATTCAGGCAGAAATTTTAAAATCAAGTGTCACCGTAAATAAAATAAGACTCGAACATTCGAGTAACTTCCCTAACATCCTGTCGGGGATGTTAATAAAAGTACAGTGTAGTTGAGACGAGCATCGTGTTGGCACCAACTCACGTGGAAGTCTTTTCAAACTGTTCAGCAACGCATTTTAAGCAACGGCTATGTCAGACGCGTCTATCACTTCATGCAATACATTTTTCACGAAGGCAGACGTTAATGTCTCCTCTCGTATTCTGGTTTGATCCTCTGAGAACAAAAATGGAACTCTATATATGGCGGCTAGTTTCCTCAAGCATGCATCTTTTCTTAGAGTCTTAGGTTGACACCTGTGGAAGACATTTATATTGGGTCAAACAAACTAGTCAGATAGCCAATTATTTTGCTGGGAGGAAAGTTTTTTTTAGATACCGTGAAGGTTTAAAGAAAAGTTGTAATAAATAGTACCAGAATTATGCCTTTTTTTGGAGAATAAAACTGAGTATATAATATATAGAGGAATTATAGAGATTGTATTAATAGATTAAAATAGTTTCCAAACCTAGGTAATGCTACGTCTGAAGTATCACTGAGAACATTGTAACAATATAATAATTATTTTATTAAAATAATGGTTAATCTACGTTTGTTTGTTTTTCACTGAATTCTCTCTAAAGTTATTAATTGGTACTATACATTCGATTATCGTTTTTAATTATTTCAATGCAAATATTTTATAACCATATGTGTTTAACTATTAATATATATAATTACTGTTTCAGTATTTTAGTCTCGTTCTGTGATTGAAATTGAAATAAATTTATAAGTATATTGATTTATACTATTTCTTTTAAAGAAAATCTAATTTTATTTCGTCATACTCTCAAGGACTTAATGATCAACGACTTCTGAAAACAAAAAATAAGATTACAAATTTCTAACAAAATGTAACGTAAAATTAAATATAGCTTAAAAATATATCAACGAAACTCTTGAAATTCAAGTAATATTATAACCAGCAACAAGTATAAAAATAAAAATGACTTTTAACTACGAGTGAACGCTGAATACACATACTGAAATTGTTATTATGAGACCAGACAGACTGAACGTCATGTGAATTCGTTCATTTTTATAGCCACGTTATTCCTGAGAGCATTCCTAGCCTGTCAGTTTCCATTTAAGTGGAATTTTCAAGTTCCCAATAAATGTTTAACGTGGATTGTTGCGCGTTAGGAGAAAGTCCGCTTCTAAACTGATAGTTCTGAAGTTGTTACTATTATTATATTTTTACTACAACTTAAATTGTCATATTTAAAAATTTCATTTGATTATATCTTAAAATAATCGGCATAAATATTGATAGATTGATTATTAGATACCAAATTCTACACTTTCAAGTTTATTCTGAAAATTTTTATTTAAAAAATACATTATTTTAATATTTAATTATACCAATTCAGGGGTGATGTGCAGGGTGATCTAAATGAGGTAGCATCATATTGCTGAATCATATCACACTAATAATATTGACGAGCTTTTGGATGAAATAATGTTTTACAAAATCACGTGGCATGGAACAACGACAAAAGATAATTTTTAAAAGACACATTAAAGAATTTCTATACCAATGTATAGTATTTAAATACACAGTTTTAAGTGCAATGTTACAATTGTGCCCTCGACATAGAAAGTATAATTAATTTGTAACGAAATTAAATAACATTTATGATATTTTTCTCCATATTACGTTCGTTAACTTTAAAAATAAGCAAAATATAATATATAAACGCATAATTTATTAATTGTTTTGCGTATTTTGTTTCGCTTTACACATTTTACTTAGTATGTATGTGGCATCGAGGAAAGAGATACTTTTTTTCAAAACTATTTTATTTTAATTTTTAAATACGGAAGCTAAAGTCACACTTTATACTCCTTATGATACATCTTTTTTACAACCACCTTTCAAACTAATTTCACTAAACGTCATTCGTCTTTTTTACAGTTTTATATTAATACCAACTTTTAATTTTAATTTACAAAAAATATCTAAATAATTGGGATATTTAATAACATAATCCACATGTATGTATATACAGGCTTTCGATATTTATTGACACAGTTGAAATAAATGTATGTGAACACAAAATACTTATTCTGAGTCTTTTTTCATGACTTGCCTATAAAAACTGTATAATTCAGTCATGCATGGGGGTTTACCTTGTATTTTATTGCGACCAAAGTTGCTATTTCAACATCGTACATATTGCTAGTGCATTTTTCATCATTCAATCTTCTGTGTAGACTATAATAAAACTTTTAGTTATCCAGCTATGGGTACATTTTTTAGCTTCACAATTTTAATTAAAATGTCTAAAATTGATGAGTTTACCTTATTCCTTCGGAACAATACTATTTAATTTTTAACAATTCGTTGTATCACATATTTTAATATAAAGTAGGAACGTAAACAATTTTTTTGATTACACTTGTTTTTTTATCCTGACATAGTACAGTTACCACACCCCGCCTGATGGTAAGCTTGGTGCAGTCCAAACAACTATAACGACTACCAACAGCAAAAAAATCTATCGATAGCCGTAGCGATCATGCCGGCCTGCACAATGTCTCTAGTTAAATATATATCCTCCAATATACACCACCATACAGAAAACTATAATACTGAATTCTTGCAGACTTATTAGAAAAAATATTTCTATAGAATAAACTAAAATCCACAAGACACCGTGTCGGATACCATCCATATGTGGTGGATGTTCCTTATATCCGCACGAAAAGGTTCGCTTCTACATTCATCATATTTTAGCAGAGTATATTTCCATGATCCTATGACCTGGGAGTATTTAAGAGTGAATCGGCATGTGTTGGGCGGACGCGTTCCATCCTCGGACACATCTTCACTTTCCACCAGGTGTACTCTGCGCTTATATATCGTACCCAACGTGACCAGTAACGCCAGTAACTTCTGTTCTCTCAGCACTTACATACGACATTTCTATTAGATGCCATGCGGGTTTCCTCATGATGTTTTTCTTCCCTAGTAATCATGTGGTCCCTACATCCCTACTTAAACTGGAACCACCCAGATGTACGTGCCTCGATTCAACTCTACCACCATTCGCATTACCACAGCCATCATTTATATAAATTACGATTACAAATTTATTAAAATTGTTGAAATCAATATATAAAGCGTTATCCAGTATTACGATTATCTATGCCCTAATTTATTGTATTAATAGTTTTATTTTTAGTATGTTTCATTTAGAATAATACTAAAATAAGACCTTTCCAAGAAGCCATGACTTTTGCCAGTGAATTAGTAATCACTTGATGTTGGAAGGCAATAAGGTAAACTATAATTAGTGTAGGCTAAAGCATATCAAGATGTTGAGTAACCGGCACGCGACTCGTTTAACTGTAACACGACAAAGTAACTGAATCTGATAATAATGCCTAGTTCTTGTTTTCGATTGTATTATTTTTTAATTAGTGAGCTATTTGACAAAGCACCCTGTGTTATGCGATAATAGCAACCATTTTATTTATTTATTTTACATTCATGTGTGCAGTTAAATTTATTACAGCACTAGCTGACTCGGCGAACTTCATGAATTGTTGCTTACAATGAATAATAACTACTAACACAAATCCTTGTACGTAAAAGATAGTTTAGAGCTACTATATATACCGCTGAACAGAAAAAATTGTACAAATATATTTAATGTTTATCAGCAAGTCACAAAAACATTATAAATACAAACTATATGTATAGGGCAGGAAAACTTGAAATGACAATGACAATAACGACTGACAGATAAGTTGCATTCCACTTTACCCAAGATATTTTTGCAATAAATGATCAACGTGTTTTTTAAACTAACATAACTTTTTTATTTATAAACCGATTGAAATAATGTTAACATTATAAGTTAAAGGCAGCTGCCTATATTAATTAGTGAAAGCCGCACTTTAAACAGTTATGTCGATTCGGAGATTAGAGGGCACAAACGCATACAGATCAATTTACGATTCTCATACTTTTTACTAACATACATCGCGGAGGTTAAGTTTGTCTAAGCACTCGCATATATAAACGGAGTTGCAAATCAAAGTATCTACGGATCGTTGGAGAGGTGGCTGCGCAATGGATTTATCATATGTATTGATGATGACGTTTTACATCGAGTCTTTTTTATATTAAACTTATTATTCGTCAATTGGTATAATTAGTATAAAGGTTATTTATTTGTATTAGAAATATTTCATTAATCTATTACAGTTACATGTTATTTTATGGATATGGATGGTGCTTTTCGAGATCCAATATTTTACTGCATTAGGAGCGCCAACGTACTTACATAGTTGTTACGTAACTAAGTAAAACTTTTGTAATTTTTAGACTTGTAGGCTTACGTGTAGCAAACACGACTTCGTTTAGGTAATTGTTTTATCGCATGAGCAGGGTTCAGGTGAATGTTGGAGGGGAAATGGGGTGCAGGTAGGGGGGTCAAAACGGTCTCACAGCTGGAAGTCCGAAGAAGAAAGTTATAATAAGTTGGCGCAAGTTACAAAGATGCTATCACACGAAATTTGGTCAAGGATAGTTTCGCCGAACAATTTTATGGACACCGTTATTTGTAGGGGAAGCAGGCTTAACTTTATGGTGATTGTAAGAGTTGTTAAAGCTACGTAACATACTTCTATATTACGGACAATTTAGTACCACTTCAGTAATGTTACAACTACTGTATTATGTTGATATATTATATCGACAACGTTACGTATTTGAGAATAATTATCGTGTTATTATTTCAGAATACACTAATTTCAAAGTTAAGATTGAAGTTACTTATTTTTACATAGCTAAATTTAAACCAACGATTTTAAATTTCCGTATAAAAAATGCAATTATTATATTTTAATCTGATTAAAGTTAGTAGGATTGAATTTCTGAGCTCAAAAATATTTATCTATAAAAAAAATTGTGATGTTTCGTAGGCCTTTACTTTCCTTTGAAATATATAAAAATTAAAGATGTTATTCAATTATAAACGTATGTGCTAGTAATACATCAGTTAAATAGAATTGTGGCAACACGTACTAGGGCAGAATCGGTACATTCACCAAGCAAATGTACGCAATCATTTCATTTGATGGATTACAAAGCGATTACGCGGGACAGGAAATCCGCGTATTTTTCATTTGGCAATTGTACGACGATATCAAAACATCGTTAAACACAACGCCGATTAGATTAACGGCACACAATTGGCTTACATGGAAACTTTGGCCCATTAGCTTTCTGTAATACCTATTCATGGATTGGATTAATTCGGAACACGCCCTGTGGGTATTTGTGTTTCGTGCGGTTTCAGTTACCTGAAAATAACATGAACTAGAAATTAAATATTATATCGAATTGGAACCGGTTCATTGAAACAACTGAATCGAGATTAGAATTGAATGGAGCGTGAATGTAAAGATTACTTTGAATTGTTCATTCAAATTATACCTGTTTAAGTCAAGCGTTACGAATATTAAAATTTCATTGTATATCAATACATTTTATTACTATAAATCGCTACTTAATATAAACGAATAACTTTACGCTATAACACTTTCAGAGTGTACAGAGCTTATAATAAAACTGTCCCTATCGCTACTTTATGTTATATGTATTTTTTCAACAGTATAGGAAATAATTAAAAGGCCAAACACACATTTTCGACAGGGTATATTTAATTTAAAAGTGGTCATATCAAAAACTGCCAATAAATGCCAACAATTTAGCATAATTTTTTTAGGAAGAATAGCACTTCATCATACTTTACCTCTTTGGGCATGAGTAGAGTTACATATCGAGGGGTAAAAAGCTATTTGGTTTAAGCGACATTTTTTGGTGATATAGTAATATATATATTTTTTTTGGATTCGGTAATAAACGCTGATTCCGAAAATATGTATATTACTATATCTCCAAAAAATATCGCTTAAACCAAATAGCCTTTCACCTCTCGATATATTAGATAGCTGTCTTGTATCTAGATGTATGACGTACTTCAAATAGACATTGTTCTATAACTCAAAACAGTTTTTCTCATTTCTGAACGTTATTATATAATCTACATTATAAATACATATTTTATATAGTGTAAGTATTTTAATAGCCACAATAACATACGAGAACAACCTACATTATTTGTATAATGTAAATGTTAGTTTCATAAAATTTCTAATGAGTTTTCGTGACTTGATACAATTAGGTATATGCATGTATAGAAATTAGATTATAAGATTAGATGTATGTTGAAGTAAAAATCATTTGTTTTCATAAATTTATTTCTATTTTGAATATGTTACTATTTTTACAATTAACCCTCAAGTTAAAAAGGGAATAACATTATTCAATGTAGTCGTGTTTTTTGTAAACATCGATTGCATTTATGTTTTTTGCCTTTCCATAAATATTTATACAGTAATGATACAAAGGTTTCTTCAACATAATTAAATAGTAAGGTCTTTAATTTATTTTAGAACTAATAAAAGAGTACCACAATCGAAGGGACTTAGGTATTTGGAAAACAGGAAATTCACGAGCTGACTTAAAAAGCAACTGGCCGGAGCGGGTCTCTATAGGTTGGACATTGATAGACGCTACTTTAACTTTCCTTAGATTTTGCTCAGGAAATAATTTCTTCTTTAACAAAAACCAAATAAATAATAGAAACTCGAGTATAACTTAAGTATTCAAAGAACTAATTCCAAATTTAGAAAATCGTTTTTTGATGTTAATAAAATAATGCTACTGGGCTGTGCAGACCTGGTGACAATAGTTCAGTTTTCATACTCGGCAATGCGAGTGGTCGTAGGTTCAAGTCCCGGCACTTACCATTGGGTTTTTCCAGATTACGTACGGAGCACCAAATGCTTATCTGTGAAGGAATACATCGTGAGGATACCCTCATGGCTTTTAAAAAATGTCATGTGTAAGTGTCTTGAGAACGGCAATCAGCTGTGCTACTGGTCACGTTGGGTACGACATATAAGTACAAAGTAAATACAATCATTAACGTATCTCTGCTCAACCTGTACAGGATATAGCAATACGATATATTATTATTATTTTATTATTTAATAATATAATTTATAATGTCTGAGGAAAGTCTAAGCAAACTTAAAATAACGTCTATAAATTTCAGCTTTTGATAGACTTCGTACTTTACTCTAAGGTTGTATGGTACCCATACAATTTAAAACAAATCTATAGCGAAGGTGAAATACGCATAAAGTAGTAACTTTGCATTGCAATTATCTTTCTCTCTCTTCTCATCAAATCTGATTTGAATGGTCATTTTCATCATATTGTAAGGAAATAAATTTTATTTATCATAACTAGTGCACCAAAACAATTTTGGTATAGAAGGAAACTAAATTAACTTGCTTATGTTATGATATTTCAGTCACGCGCGAAGTGAATACTGTTACTCGGTCTCAGCAAGTCAAACTGAGTTAAGAGGCTTAATCGCGACACGTGTAAGGGTAGTTACAAGGCTCTTCTTCCTCTATTATTATGCAAGAACTTGTATAAGATTTCCGTAATACACCTGACCAATATTTTGATGATCACAGTTTGGGCAAAATCTCAATGGTTTAAGATTATACGTCCAAAGACATTTTGGTGGTAGAGCAATTGCCCGAACTGGGTCATGACCACAGTACACAAGTGTAAAGACCGTCATTGTCGGTTTTTGGGAGTCGAAGCTGCTCGCGTCCGTAGGCTTTACCCTAGTTTCCCTACACGTGACTCCTGGGTGGTGCTAAACGAGCAGCAGCGATGTGGTATGGCGTCGGTGCCCGTCTGGATCGTGACCACAGTACATGGGTGTAAAGTCCGTCATAGTGACCAGTTTCAGTTTGTCGCGTTTCGGGATCAGCTTGTGTATATCCAGTAGCTCATATACCTAGAGACCTTCAGTGGCGGTATATGTGGGCCGACATGACGATGTAGACTATCAATGGATATTTATCCTTTGATAGTCGCTTTCGTTCTTGGACTACATTGTACTTACCATCAGGTGCTCTGTAGTCACTATGTCAAGCCAGTATAAAAAAAAATAGTGACTCCCTTTAGCCTGTCGCGTTTCGGGATCAGCTCGTGTATATCCAGTAACTAATATACCTTGAGACCTTCAGTCGTGGTATATATGGGCCGACATGACGACGGAGACTAGCAATGGATTTTCATCCTTTGATGGTCGTTTTCGTTTTCAGACTACACTGTACTTACCATCAAGTACTCTGTAGTCACTATGTCGAGACTGTGTAAAAAAAATCTATGTGTTTTTTTAAATATATATGGGCATGCGCTTGACCTCAATCTCACCGTTTGGAAAGTATTCATGAGGCCAATGATGAAGCGTGCTCACCCAGCACATACTGATTCAGTCGATGTTTGAAGGTTTCCATGTCATAAGATGTTGGATAAGCAAACGCATGAAGCTAATTCCAATCTTTGGCGGTTCGAAGCAAAAAAAAATAAGGCGATGAGGAATTAATTATAATTTTTGAGGTGGTAGACCAATTACCAGAACTGAGTCATTATCATAGTACACAAGTGTGAAAAACCTTCGTAGTGCCACACTTCGAAATATTGCGTTTCGAGATCAACCTTTGACCTTTGTCCAGTTGAGCATGCTTATAAAGACCTTCTGTCGTGGCATGTGTAGGACAACATATCGATGGCGACTATTGTGGATTCCTTCAGGTGATAATCGCCACCGTCCTCCCCATCTGAAAAGTAGACTGTACTTTTTATCAGATTTGTAGTTACTGTAGCTAGTGTCAAAAAAAGTATTTTCTGTAAAAACAGATTGCAGGTCCGCGTAATTGGCGAGTAGTGGAAAATCTTTGGGAGTTTTCGCAAACATTAGTCAGTAATTTTTGCACATTCGATAAGCATTCAAACATTTTTGTTGCTCTTTATCTTAGTGTATGAATAGTATAAATATAGCAATTTTTAACTGGTTACATGTAATATCAGAGATGTTATTGTGAATTTGCTAGAAAAGAAATTCTGTGTTAATTCACATTAATAAGTATCTATTAACTTTGCTGCAAGGTTTTAATCAAATATTAATTACTAAATGCCCTCGTTTTCATAGACAACTACACGTAAAGCTCATACGAATTATTAACAAAACTAAGTTTATATAGTGCGTAACTTCTATATTTTTAAACATATTTAAAAAATAATTTATGTCTAATATAAGAATCAAGTCTCTTGTAATAAGATTCTTATGACGGCGATATTATCAGTAATTCATTAAACTTCGTTCTATAATAGAATTGATAAATATACGTTTTTACAGAAAATAATATACTTATTGGAAATTATTACCATTCGGCTTTTATTCGTGTAATCTACTTCCACCACAATTGCTTACGTATTTCCTTTTAATAAGAAACATGCAATGCCATAAACTATGATGCAATAAAGTGAGTCTGACTATAGCGAGGAACTAAATTAACTCGCTTACGTTTATGATATTTTAGTCACGCTCATATGAAATACATGTTGCCTCCCGTCTAAGCAAGTCGAAGAGAGTTAAGGGATTTAATCTCGACACGTGTAAGGATAATGTACTCGAATATTCCCTCATATTCGATTTTATGATAGTTTATACTACGGAGCTACTAGTTATTGTGGTATTGTATTCTGAATGACATTTGTAGTCTATTGTACCTCCGTTATAGTGGTTTCAATAATGACTGCCATTGTCTATTGATAGGGAATACACGGCTTTCTTGTCTAAGTTAAATAATTTTAACGTAGAATTTACAAGCATTATATGAAAGGTAAAGTTAGTAATCATTTACTTTAAGAATAAGTGTAAAGATTTTAAATTTAGTGATGTATTTTACTACGTATAAAAGTTTGTAAAGCTAATAACTTTTTAACAGAAGTAGTCAATATCCCTGCACGTTTTCACAATTTAACTTTTAAAAATAGAGTAATTAGGCATTTGTTAGGTAAACTCATCTCATCATAGGCCTCATCTGAGCTTACATTAGGTGTGATTGAGGTTGAGAGTTTACCTGTATATTAAAAAAATGTTTATTGTTAGGAATTCAATGTTATTACAACTAATATTGACGACTCGAGAGGTGAACAATCTCCACGATTGATTTATACAGGCTGCGAGCCGTGGGTTTTATTTCAACATGGAACGAATATACCCTACAGATAATTTTTCATTGTAAACGAATCTATGATATCAAAGAAAATACTAGTGTGAGGCAACGATTAAATTAGTAAACATGACCAAGTGTTTTAAATTTTTTTTTTTTTTTATATCCTGAGGGAAATCCTGCATAGGCCCATCAGGTACGCTGTGAGGGCAACGACCTCAGTGTGTCATACTCTTACTGGCTAAAAACCCCCGGGGCGTCCCTCCGATTGCTCCACCTGGGCCTGGGAAACCAAATTCAATTCAATACCAATACCAAAAGGTAGGAGTAAAGCGCACCCGTCCAAAACATCACTGCCAGGCAGTGCGCCGGACACCGTGCACCGCCTCCCTCTCATCCGGGCAGCAGACTCCCTCAAGTCTACTGCTCGACTATTGTCATCGAGGGATGTCGCGGTCGCTCTGGGCGAACGCGACAACAAAAAACAAATACAAACTAAAAACAAATTGTAAATACACAAATGCCCATATCTAAACCATACAAATATTGCTATAAAAGTTGCAGTGAAAAAGCAATTTAAATAAATAGAATAACTTTAGCATGTTTAATTAAGCCTCACGTATAGGAAACTGTTTTGAAAGATCCTCTTTATTCAGAGAAAACAGAAAGCTCTTAGTCGACACACGCTATTAACTCAAAAGCTTTTAATTTTAAATGCGATATTAAAGTTTAGTCGCTCTTTAATATTAATAACAGATATAAAGTTGAGGTAGTGGGAGAACGCGTACGCCCAGGCCCGTCTAGCAACGTTGGGGAGACGACACTCTGGGGGCTTTTAGTCAGTAGGAGTCTGGCACACCAGGACACAGAATTCTTCTTGGGTTGCTCAAAAAAGTGCAAAAATGCGTAAAACTTGTCAGGAGTGCACCATTAAATAAAACTTAAACAGGCATGACTTATATGAAATAGAGTTAATGAAGGGATATTTCTACTGAGGGTTTAAATTTTCTGGCTCGGTTTTGTCGTCGTTTTTTGGGAGTCGAAGCTGCTCGCGTCCGTAGGCTTTACCCTAGTTTCCCTACACGTGACTCCTGGGTGGTGCTAAACGAGCAGCAACGAGGTGGTAGGGCGTCGGTGCCCGTGTGGATCGCGACCACAGTACATGGGTGTAAAGCCCGTCATAGGGACCAGTTTCGGCTTGTCGCGTTTCGGGATCAGCTTGTGCATATCCAGTAGCTCATATACCTAGAGACCTTCAGTCGTGGTATATGTGGGCCGACATGACGATGTAGACTATCAATGGATTTTCATCCTTTGATAGTCGCTTTCGTATTTGGACTACACTGTACTTACCATCAGGTACTCTGTAGTGACTATGTGTGTGTGACGTCCTTCATCATAGATCCATCCATCTATCACTCATCACCTAGTTCTCCTTGGGGTTACATTTAGAGTATCGTTTTTTTTTAATTCTATATGGGCTAAGTGACCACGCCTGGTGGTGCATGTTACATTCCAAAAGTCAACTAAGACTATCAACAGTAAAAAAACATATCGACACTCGCAGTAATCATGCCGCCCTGCACAAACTTCTTCACGCTTCGTTCAAAGGACCCAATATCGTCGGACCGTTGGAATACGCTCGCCGGAAGACCATTTCGTAGCTCAAAAAGTCAGCAAAAGAAAGAGAGAACTGCAGATGGCTAAAGCTACGGATACGATCAATAGTAATACTAAATTACATATATTCGTTACTTTATTACAAAAAAATGGCAATGCCATCATATAATAAGTGTAATTTACTTATAAAAAAGTAAACTTCTCCCAATTCTTTGTAATAATAAAAATAAAATAGTTTATTAGCATTAGAGGATACAACCACTAATGTATCTCCACTCACCTCATAAGTGATATAGCGTGACGATATATTGTGTTTATAAAATAGCTTTTATCTAAACTGTAGATAAGGACAAAGGTACAGACAGGTTGTTCTTTTTGAAGCAACTTAAAAATTTAAAGAATATAAAAAAATAAATGACTGTATAAATAATTAAATACACTATTTATAATTGTTCATTGTGTAGCGGTCACTATTTAACTGATTTAGTGTTATTATCGTTGATTACCTAGGACAGATAATTGCTCTAACGTTTTCAATTATATGATAATTTACCACAGACAGATCTTGATTAACTGTCCGATAAGGGATTTCGTGCGTTTTGTACGAAGAATAATTAGTTTCATATCGAAAGCCCTTCTGTAATTTATTTTTGACGAAAACTATTGAAGATACAACAAAAGCGTTTAATTTTAATGATTATAGAGTTTGAATCTCGTTGAAGTTAGCAATATCAGATTTGTCATACATTTCATTGGGATAATAGGCATTGTATTATAATATAGTATCAACTTGGATTACAAATATGAGTATCACCTAGAAATACTCGAAGATCTGGGTAAGTAATCATTCACCTATGTTTAAGAAACCCTCCTTATATTTAAATATGAATTTAAACACTAACTAATCGTCAATTATTAAGCAATATTCTATGTATTTTATGTGTATACACAAAAGGGAATGTTTTGAAAAAATATTGGATCCTGTGCCCACAGCATCATTTATGGGGCACACTTTGCGGGGTTCGCTGGTTGGTGTTTATCCATCAAACATTAAAAGTTCAAGAGCATGCAACAACGGAACGGTTCTCTGGAACCTTCTTGTCGCACATTTTAAGGTTCTGGAATAGGCTACCAGAAGCAGGACTACGACATGGGCTCTTCAAAAATGAAGTGAAAACGCTCTTTGATGTCGGCAGCGCAATTATGAAACTTCTTGTATCGCAGTTTTTTTTAATCCTGACTCGACACAGTATCCGCACCACACCTGATAGTAAGCAAAGTCCAGTCCATAAAACGTCAACGTCTATCGACAAGTAAGAAAAACCCATCGGTAGTCGCAGCGATCATGCCGACCTGCACAAATATCTCTTCACGCTACGCTTAAAGGATCCCATATCATAGGATAGTGGGTACACACTCGCCGGAAGATAGTTCCACAGCCCAACGACACGGCAGAAGTAAGAGTTAGAGAACTTCTTAGTCCTAGCCAGGATGTGAGATACCGTATAGCTGTGACTCCGTAAACCCGCGCACGAGGTTCTATTCAGGAAAGGAGAGGGAAGTTATCCATAGTCTACAATAATCACTAACAATCAGGTTAACTGTTAGCATATTTGCAATAATTTGGCATGATAAAAAAACAAAGCGACATGGCACTATATAGTACGAACAATATTATTTCGTCTACTACGTAATAGATGAGTTGCGTCGTATACTTCTGTACCTATTTTTAATTTAAATACGATAGCTATATACTTAGAAATACATAATTATACATAGTTATTTCGTAAGTAAATTAGACGCTACGGCGTGTGTTAAATAGAAGACGGAACATCAGCCGATAATACGTAGTTACCGAAATTTATTCGGCGTGTCTCACATAAAGGCACCGCTTCGTAAATGGGATATTGAAGAGGTGGATTACTAGAATTCCTCTCAGATGCTTATTACGTTCGGAGTGTTGATTAACTTGTATTAACTTGTGGGACATTAAATTTACATATGTATTCTAATGTTGCTTTTAGCATAGCGGTACAGGTTTACTACATTTACATCCCATTTACAAAAAAAAAAACATATAAAATCAATATTACCATTATAGTTATAATACAATAGGTTAATATTATCTTTAGCTAGTCGCAGGAAAACATCTGACCTAATATTTTTATTTAAAATATTCAATGGATATCTAGATTGTGCAGAACTTATCAATAATCTAAAAATGAATGCTCCATCTCGTTTGCCCCGCAAAACAACTTTCCATTTTTTCTATACCCTTCTTTAAAACTAATCTTGGACAGTTTTCTACCATGCCAAGGATCTGCAGGCAGTACAACGCACTCTCGCGACTCGGTGACTTGGACCTGACTGTTTCTCTTTCAACATTTAGAACAGCGTGTAGAAAGTGACTGTATTTCTTTTTTCTTTTTTTTTGTGTTACTTTTTGTGTTACTTGGAAACAGTCAGTTTCGTTTAAAGTTGTTATTTATACATTCTACAATATTATCCTTTTGTGTTGTGTCTATATATGTATGTATATGTTTTATCTTTTTTTTGGAATTTTATTATTATTCTTTAATGTAAACTAGCTTTATATATTAATCACTGTGCATGCTGTGGTGCCCTATAATTGTGGGGGAATTTATATGTTCTATTTAAGTACCATGATCCTTTTGTTTTCTTGTCTAATGTTACCCATGTTGGGCACCCTATTATGTAAAATAAAATAAAAAATTAAAATAAACGCTATAATGAAAACTTGTCGCGCCAATAATTATTTATAATAAATAAAACTAATCATTTTTATTTTGCAACCCTCATCCTCATCACGTTTTCCACTGCACGCGACCATGCCTCCAGCACGGCCATACGACACTATCGTCAAATACGGCACAAGCCTTCTATCTAAACCACGAGGACATTTCATTGTCTTGCAATAATTTGGATTCCCGCCGGATATCAGGTCTAGTGATGAAAATGGCGGGGAATTTTCCCAAAGTGCCCAAAACTTGCTTGGGAATATTCCCGGGAATTTACGAAATGTTCGCGGAAGTGCTGGGCACTTTGGGAAAATTCCCGGGCATTTTCATCACTAATCAGGTCTCTTAATTCACCCGTTACAACGTACACGATAGTAAGGTAACAGTTATAATATTGTCCGCGTACTATGATATCTCGCCACAACGGGAAGCAGTAGGTAGAAGCTGATGTCATTAGAGCTGCGAGAATCATACGGTATGTGTCGTTTTATTTCTTTTTCTTGCCATTTTTTTAATACCTCATATACAGTCCACTTATTCGCATCTTCTAATGGCGTTACCAATGACCACACCGCTGTAAGTTGGTAAAGCGATACTCCGACCTGGATCTGACCACAGTTCTTCAGTCGTGGTATATATGAGCCGAAATGACGAAGACAACTGTCATTCTTGACCTACATTGTACTTTTTATCAGGTGCGCTGCGTTCACTTTGTAGAGATAGTATAAAAGAATGACATACGTACATAATTGTTTATCAACAATTTATTTAATAAAAAAAGCAGAACCAATAAGGCTATAAAGGTTTTAAGGATATTACGACTTGCTTTGTTGATAAGTGAGGTAAAACGTTATCAAAATTTGCAATTTCTTATTTAACTTCGTAAAAAAGGCAAATCAAATAAAGTATTAAGTGACACCAAGACGCAAAACTTAGTTTGTCTTTGTAATCCTTTTACCATTCGTCTTCGTAGACACGAAAAGGCTTTTCCGCCGACGCGGACTAATTCTGAATGCACCTCCAATCGTAAAAGAAGTCGTAAAGAAGCGAATCCCCCTCGAACCGATGCACGGGAATCAGGGGAAAAATAGTTGATTTCTTATTGGCCTCCACCCAGACTCAGATTGAAAATTCGCCATAAAGACATTGGGACACGCCTGACTGGATTAAAGGGGAAACTAATAAAGAAAAGTTTTGCGACACCGTATTTTTACCAAACACCCGTCTAAAATTACTCAGCTTTTATTAGCCCGATGTCGGTAATGTCGGGCTTTGTGGTAAGTACTGGGGAACATTTTTCTCAAAACTGCTATAAAACGAATATCTAGTTTAAGTTATCGCTCCATGGAGTTGATTAAGTTTTTCAATCTCGGTATAATTTCGTTTTATGCGCCAAGGGTTAATTTCACAGATAAAACGTTGATAACACTGTTATTGGGTTACTGTGAAAAGAATTTATGAAAAGCGTCTACGTTAAAACAAAATACACTATGTATTAATTAAAAACTATTCACCAGTAATGGAATTTATTATTGGCGGAAAGTTGAGATTATGAAATACGTGTGATGTCACAGAGGATATAAATGGTGACACACGAGACAATATAATAAGGGCAAAGCGCTGCAATAAACATGTGCAGAGAAATATGTATGTCAACGAGTTCAAATAGGAAACTGTGTAATGCGTACTTCAGTTACATAAATTATTTTGATGTGAAATAGGGTTGTTATGAATACGGTATTTCGGATAAGAATACCGATATTAAAATACCGTTGTAGTTTTAAATACGGATATTAGATGTGTCTCGGATATTCAGATAATGTCATTTAATAATATTTCAACGCAGACGGCTCATTTGACTACATTTTAAAGATGTTTTATCATTTTTTATATAAACGATTCTATAATAGGGCGATCGAAATAGTAATCAAAATTTGAAATACGCGTCTTGCTACCCACAGATTATATAGTCACGATGTAAATCTTTCAATAAAGATATGCTTTTCTATTTATAACTGGTTATCAGTCATGTAGTTCATGACTAGATCCTATAACAATGTTTACATCAGGCGTTAAAATAATTCAGATATTCGATACCTTCAGTTATATTAGGTCCTTACATATGAAATTGGCGTTTTTCGTACTGGCCACTTTAATCACAAATTTCTCCTCTTTGGTAAGGAATTCCAAATTCAAATTTGTACAGCTATAGACTCATGTATTTGTGCTTCGATGATCATCATTCATTTGATTTTTTCTTCTGTTTTTTTCTGTTTGCGTCACTCATTTTACAAAATGGAAAACTTAAAATATCGCATTATTTACGAGTACGAGTTCCGCCGTGGCACTAGTGCTGCGGAAACAACTCGAAGGGTGAATAATGTGTATGGCGGTCGTGTTGCAAAAGAAAACACAGTTCGTTTTTGGTTCCAACGTTTTCGTTCTGGAAATTTCGACCTGCAGAACAAGCTCCGTGGACGGCCTGAGACTCAAGTTGATTCCCGTCCGACTGGTTTTTTTAGTAAAGGGATCAATGAACTACCTATGAGATGGCAAAAGTGCATAGAAAATAATGGTTCATACTTTGATTAATTAAATATATTATATTAAAAAATATTCGACTTTTTGTTCCTCCCATACAAAACGCCAATTTCATATGTAAGGACCTAATATATACGGATATCAATAACATCCCTAATGTGGGATGGTGCCTATTTGAGGAAAGAGACGCTTGACAGCGACGGCTGTTTACACAACGCGTCACGATCGTCTATTTGGATGAATTAACTCGGCTTTTAAAAATTAAACGAGAGTAGGTTTCTTTAGGATAAGTTTAATCGTCAGGATAATAAAGTTTCTCGTAAAATACGCTGAAGTACACGAAATATTTTGTTTTCTTTGTATGTTAAAAAGCGGACTCCGGTCTCGCTTCTCCGCGAAAGCAGTAAATTCTGCCACCACGATGTAGGTACATAATTTCGCACACGCCTCGACTCATCGTTCGGCGAAATATTAAGGTGTATAAAATTTTATTACAAACATTACCCCCTTACCCTGTTCTCTCTATAAACATTTTCTGTGTCGCTTCCGCCTCTTGCAACCGTATGGGCGCGGCGACGCATCTTTCCTCTTATTTCTCTCTAATGTCACATTGTGTCTTAATAATGAATGATATTATATTACACGCATCCGTACTGTTTGATTTTGAATCTCTTGAGATCGGAGATTTTCATTTCTTCCCTAATGGTCCGCGCTCGAGAAATTGAATATTTAATCCACGGGATATATCGGAATTTTAAAGCATATTGTTTCAGCTGTTCATTGATCAGCGGAAGTTGTTTGGATTGAATGCAATTTTATTAGTACTTAAATTGAAATGAAAATACTGATACTGAATTATGCAATCAGATGAGATTATTTTCAATGCTCTCAACGCGAATGCGAAGCCAAGCTTTAATACGATTTTTGTGCCTCTTTTTAAGTCAATAAAATAAAAGTAGCTATTATCAAGATTACATTTAGACAGGTATATAGGAAATATAGTAATCAGCTCTAGTATTCGTAGACTACGAGCATTCTTTGTAAAATATGTCGTTATGTTATGCTGGTTGTTCATATCGCCAGATATTGACAATATTGCTACCTGTTTATCTTACGATTGCTGTTTTGAGTAACATCAGGGCACATCTGTTACGAATTTTTTTTGTTATTGCTTGTTCTTAGCATATCCATATAAGGAAATCATCCGTACTTTCATTTTCTATATATTATATTTAATCATGTTTCGCAATTTGTATTCAACTGTTTTAAGTAATTATTATCAAAAATATAAGATAATAGTAATAAAGTATAAAAATGATTCTTTTTACCTTTTATTACGTTTACTTTACGGCTTCTTGAAGAGACAAGTTTTATATGTTTCAACGAGTTGCCCGGATTGTAACCATCGGAGATAACGGACCTGATTTGTTTCTTAAATTCACACCTGTGTAAACATTTATAGAAATCTAAATATATTGATAGCAACGTATACTTCTTAACGTAAACCTTTACACACCTTTTTCACGGTACATGAGCTGGTATTCGGGCCAAGCATTCGGCCTATCCTATACGGAATCCTATTGCAATTTATGTTCATTGGGCTGGAAAGAGTATACGGGGAACCAAAGGTTGGCTTCGATTCTTTTATTGCCTCACGAAATCAATAAGGCAGCGTGACGTAGCACCGTTTTCAAGGGCTTTGGTAATAAAAATAATATAACCATACTCACGTTTGTTTGTTAATGGCTTTGTGATTCATGTTTCGATCTAAACTGAGTCTTTGTATATTACATATATTTTATTTGGAATAACTAAATACATAAAGCAGTTTAAACTTGAGTTTAACTAAAGTTTTATGGGATTAAAATAAACGATGTTTAACTAAATAAAATAACAGACGGAGTATACATATATCATATATTACAATCCACAATAGTGTGACACTTCTATATATATTTTAAGCACAAGGATTTTACTATTACTAGGAAGTATTTTCACCCTTTTGTTGCTGTTTTGATTTATAAAGGTATGGAATTAAGAAATACATGGAAGGCTCATCTAGTAAAAAATTCGCGGACAATAGTGAACTATTTTAAATGTTTTCGTAATCTCATACATGCTCATTTGGTTTTATAATGTTTTTACTTTAACTCTGTAGCATTTCTTGACACAAGTAAGATATAGGAATGATATAATGTAATTAAAATTATATCACGAAGCGTAAACTCACTAATGATCTTTGAGATTTCATGTTATTCTATTTATAAATATATAATTGCCTTAATCTTTGCCATGTCTATCTCGTTTCTTAATATTTTCTAAGTCTTATATATACAAATATGTTTTTCATTGTAAAATACCATCTACGCTAAATAATTCTATTAATCGTTTTCTATCCAGTAATACTTTAATGCAATGTATCATAATGATAAGAGTTTCAATAAATCTCGAAACAGTTTTACCTATATAAATCAATAGTTTACATTTGTAAAATTTAAAATGTTAATATTTATTAACGTGCACATAGCAGTATTAAATTTAATAAATCAAAAGTTGATTGTCTCGTGAGAGTAAATTCAATCGAAGCCGGGGGTCTGTGAACAATTATTCTGAATACATTATTGAAGCAGCAGCTCGGATCGATGCCATGTAATAAGTCACCAATACCTCAAGGGAACGCGCAATCGGCTGCCACTTCTACAGGGGCGTAATTGAAAATTGAAATTTGTTTAGGACAGTCGGACATCTGATTTGATTACGGCAACGTCGCTTGCTGAATTGGAAAGCAATAAAAATGGATAACTCATGTCTTACCCGAGATGACTTGTCATGATTGAAATTTTGGATAGCAATTGACAATTGAAAGACAATGCGAAAATAATCCGAAAATATTAATAAATACATTATAAGGATTAACTGTTATTTTACACATTTAAGAGTACTATTTAGATTGTCGCTCATAATTTATATTGTCTTAAAATGAGAAATAACTACATTTTTTACATATCGATAAAAGCCGAATTGAATTATTTAATTCAGATGTCCGACAATTCATTGTGAGTCAGACATTTTACATGACTTAGATAGAAATTTATTTCAAGTTGTGTATTAAATGGAAACTCGAAATTAAATAACCACACAGACTCTCACATTTTTTGACCATATTTATGTGAATAGTTGAATTGTGTACAATTATAAGATTACTTTAAATGTATACAAATTATAAATAGTTTTCGATATGAAAACATTATTAATTTCCTTTATATTTCTTACTGCCAAGGACTGTGATTCACTGCCAGTATTGTTTTTCTAGCTTCCTACAATATGGGAGTCTTCACGCCACAACTGTAAATGTTTCTGTTGAGCGAGCGCGCTGTTATTGCACTCATCATCGCTTTTCATCAGGTATGATTGAGGTAAGGCATAAGCTTGTTTATAATTTAAAAAAACATGGCTACGTTACCTACGATCGGTTAGACAAATACATTTTTAACTGTTATTAATATTCTCTGTCATACTTAAGGCAGTTCTAGTAACTTAGTTTTGAATCTGCAACATTAAAATTAATTTATTGTCTATAATTACTATTTTAATGAAATTGTATTTATAGATTTTACCATTACTAACAAAACACCACAAACTTACGACTGTGCTAAATATAAAGGTTCGCTATTCTTATATCTACCTACATAAGTGCATGTGGGTACAACTAGGCAAGTTTCCCCCTTCACCTTGGGAATCGTTCTTCCAGACGAAGGACTCCCATGGAATTGATAACTTGGAATATAATGCATCTCCGACGTAGCTACGCAATAAACTGCATGCTTGCTTAACCATTAGTTTATGCTACCAACTCTAAATTACGGGGTATAGTTTATCTTAGCCACAAGTCTAGTATTATGCATATTTAGCTTTATTTTGTCAGTACACCATTATCTTTAAAATAGTGTATCTATGATTTCAGATTATGATAAATTGATATAACTTCTCATTCATCTATACCTTTATTTATGTAATCTTCAAGGGTTCCTTTTGAGTGAATTTGCTTAGGTTGCCGATTACTATGGAAAGAGAGATTAGTATGGTTGTAGGAAATATATATCAAAGCTGTAACAGTCTTATTATGATCAATGAAGTAGTGTCTGCATGATTCGCAAAATACAAAATATATATTATATAGCATGTAGACGCCGCCCGATACGTGCTTGTGTTAAAACGCCCTAAGGGTCGTTAGGGTGTTACGGGACGCACGGGGTAAGAGGATGCGCGCACGCACGGGATACTTGCTAATTCAGTCGACTACCGAGACCCAAGGCTAGAGTACGTGCGTGTGCGTCGCAGTTCGGTGTGCCTTAAAGTGCAAATAAACAGTAAAATGCCAAAATCCGTATCTTTCCCACGACCCACGACCATCAGTCATAATATATATACAGAATGATTTTATAGACGAGGGAGATATTTCAGAATAAAATAATTTGTACCTTATTATAACTAATAACAATTTAAATAACAATATTCCCTAACAAATCATTAAGAAACAGTGATGAACAAATGAGAATTGATCCGTAAAAAGATTGGACTCCGCAGCGCGTGTGGTGCACGATTGAATGGCATGTAGATAAAATTCCTTTTACGTAATTTTAGGTAAACAGGTAATTGACTCGTTACCCTTTCGTACTTTATCCTGGCTTGGGAGAGACTAAATACCTACTTAATAATTAATTGTTATTTTTTCTATCATGTGTGTAATTGCCCCTTAATATGTTGACTATAAATTACTTTTAATGGAAATATTAAGATATCACTATTTCTATATATTTGGAATTAGAATCGAATGTTGTATATCCTCCTTGAATATCTCCGTCGTCTATAAAATCAGCCTGTATATTTCTATACACGGTTGCCTTGTAAAGTATCTAAATACTCGACCCCAGTCGGATTTTTATCTAATAACAAAATTTAATCTTAACGCGATTTTATATTCCGCTTTAAGACTACACTATGCTTTCCATCAGATGCAGTGCAATTATATTTCCAAGACAATATAAAAAAATACGCAACTGAGATATTGACAACAATTTTACATTAACAATGAGACACGTGCTAATATATATTGAAAACCCTAGGATATTAGGTGAATGTGAGCCAATATTATCTAACGTTGAAAAGCTTCGCTACTGGTTACTTCAGGCACGATATAACCACAAAGTGTATAACATCCACTAATGCAACTCTGCTTATTCGAAAAGATATACCGTGACGATATATTATTATATTATTTTTATTTCCAAAGGAGAGAAAATAAAACTGTGCACGTGAACACCCTATATTAGGAATATCCGAGAAATTTCACGTGAGACAGTTTCTCCATTATTAGGTAGGGAGCGCCATGGTTCCGTGACTCCCTTGCTATCACTCACCTATCCGTATCAGTGGCTAGGGGAGCCTCCATTCGACTAATCACAGAGGATGTGGCATAGACGCGCTATGCATATTTATTAACGGAATTCTCACTGTTCGATACGTGGATGTTTTTCATTTACTAGTCTTATTTATTTAGCAAGGGCGAGGTACATTTTCGCAGGGGTTTAATGTTTGATGAGTGCAGATTCGACCGTAATTTCTAAACGCGTTTATTCCAATCCAAATCTGAGGTCGATCACGTCCCACAGTTGTTTTCCCGTCGGGTTAAGTGAATTAAGTCCGTATCGCCTACAGAGCAACACGTTTAAACACTATATTACGTTTATGATACGGAAAGTAAAAATGTAAAACCCACCTAGCCTTGTTTGTACGCAGTCTGGAGCCAAATATGAAATCAAGGTTAAAAAAATTGTATATACAATGATTATTTCATAATATTGTTTTATTATTTTGTTAAATAACAAAGGTATCTCTGACATAAGTAAATAATTAAATCTCTGTTTTGACATACATATTATCATATTTTTTCATTAATGTGTATTTTTTTAAAGTTTCAGTTTTAGGTCATTATCTGCGCCCAATGATATTGAAACGTAATATTTATATTAAATGCGCATTCTCTTTAAAATAAAGAAATGCTACCACAAATTTGTTTATAATTGAATAGACTGAGACCTAAGATTATTAATGTCTAGATATAGTACTTTCATACGTCGTCCTTTTTGCCCAATGTAGTCCTTTATGTATTTTAAAATTAAAAACAGAATATTCACTTCAAAATACTTTTTACGTGATCTTTTCATAACCCTGGATCTGATCTATCTCGTTTCTACATCATCTGATGGCATAACACGTCATAATAAAATTTATTTCATGAGGATGATATGACAAGCCTCTTAATTGAAAACTGTCGCTTATGACACGCGTTGGGTGTATATACCTATACAATTAATTGAACGTCTTATGCGCGGTTAAAGCTAAATCTAGACTATTAATTATCTTAGACTGAAACTTATAGTATGCTATTTTGACTTTGATTAGACTTTACTCAGAAATTATAAACTAAATTATTTAATGAATACCAAATAATACGGTAAGATAGCGCTTCTCTCAAATTGGATGTGGCTATTTGAACAATTAGGCTATACTCAATTTCTTATATATTCTGTTTTTTTGTGAAAGACAAACCTATTTTATAAGCCAAGTCTATCGAAATTGAAAGTAGCGACTAGCAAATATAGTTAACCAAAAAGGTTTGTTTGATTAATTATACACTTATTAAAAACACTAATTTATTGATGATATCTGAGCTCCTTAATTAATTACAATACACGTTGAATATCTAATAAGGCAAATGAGCAATACTTAAGATAGAATAAGATATAAACATTAATAAGGAAACTTTTGACGAAGTCCGTAGCTTAAACGTATGAACTATTACCGCAACAAACAATTTGCGCCCAAGCGAAGCGTGATTACCATTTTACAATATCATGCATTGCCCTCACTGCAGTAATTAAAACTTCTCCAGAGAAAAGAATATGTAACAAAAAGTTAATTAATTTCCCTAATCAACAAAGCCATGATGTGTGTACTGCATAGTATTAAACCGTGAAAGTGTATAAATATTTTCAGTTGTGCGCGCGAATTAAATTCCTGACGAATGTTAATGTTTAACCGGGGAATTCTTGTACGGTTTTAAAGGGGGAGGTCGGGTTAATTAAATGAACCCCCGAGTTCATTTTCATAAAATTATTTGATCTTGGCCCAACGAGGCCAATTCGGCGCAATACATTCGGTGATGGCCGCTTTAATTTTAATTTTTCTACAACTGAACATTTTTCTGAGCGATGTCCCGTTTGAGTAGCTTACTTTACAAATGTTGGCGCACTACATAAATGCAAGTTTATTACTGTCTGTCTGTCCTCACATCTGACTTCGAAGGCAGTTCAGCAAAGTGCGGTCTCATGTTCGAGTAATAAACGTCTTTTACCATATCTTATTTTCGCTACGATTGTGGTAAGCTCCCAAGTGGTAAAGTGTACATATTTATATTTACCAGTCTATAAAATATTAGTACATAAAGACAAAAACAAGGATTATTATTTATTTTATTTTTTAGGGATAGTTTAATAACATTTTAGAAGAAATTCATGTATCGATAAATACTATAAACTTAATCATCGACCGTAGCATTGCCTCTTCTGACAGTATTGTTAACATGATGCTTTTATATTTGATACTAATCGAGACGTAAAAGTAACAGCGAAATTTAAAACTTATACTATATCACTTTCATTCAAACAAAACCTTTAAACAACTTTGAATCATATAGGACGGCTGCAGAAATTTTCTGTATCTAGAAAAAAGTAAAGATTCTAAGAGTGATATGAGATTAACTGATCCGAATGAGCGTTTAATTCTCTAAACATTACACTATAATACGTTTTTA
Organism: Automeris io; assembly: GCA_036320925.1. Taxonomy (NCBI): domain Eukaryota; kingdom Metazoa; phylum Arthropoda; class Insecta; order Lepidoptera; family Saturniidae; genus Automeris; species Automeris io. The sequence goes on along the minus strand of JAUDJH010000010.1, from coordinate 9,766,057 downwards.
ACTTGTGGGCTTAGACAAAGTTTATAAGGCATTAGAAAGTGCAAAAACTTATGGGATTGACATCACCTAGAACACGTGATATTTCGATAACTTATGTCAGTCGCATACATTTATGGAATTTCTACAACTAATGTTACAGATAAAATATAACTTTGTAATTGTTTTTTTGGCCAGATTTGCAGATCGCACGATTTGACTAAGCACCGGACGGTAAAGAATTTGTATCGAGTCTAGTAGCTATTCATATTATTACGTCTTCAATCAAACATGGATGCAGTAATACTCAAATACCTCCGATGATGTTATGTATGGTGCGACAAGTTTAGTGACACGCGATCGGATAAAGCCGATTCCGTTTCAAGAAATATGACTACAGTCTTGGACGACGTAAAATAGTGTCTAATTTAAGAGTTACTTTTTTAATAGCACTGAAAGAGTTTAAAGTAATACTAAGCAAATTCAGAATGACGCTAAAGCTTAATGCGAACACGTTTGTTCAATGACTTTCTATTTTAATATCAAGAAGGGTTAGAATAACGTGTTTGTAAACAGCGATATACCCCAAAATTACATCTGGTAACAGCATCCTAAACAAACGTTAGAGATTTATAATCATAGAGTGCATATGACAGCTTGCATAATTTAATAATTTCCTTACACCCTTGATTAAAATTTTGCAATAATGCATTAGTAAGACGCCGAGGGCGAAAGGGCAAGGAAATTAAACGGTCCATAATAATTTCGTAACGCCAGTAGCATGATTAAAATCTTGCAATTAATTGGGAAAACTTTTGCGTGTGTAGGGGATGCCTTTCATTAATCGGTGCTTGCCAAACAGCCACTTCGAAAAACTAAGTGCTAACGATATTTACGAACTTAATTATGGGTAGTCATTAATGCGCCTTGGCTTAGCATCGTTTAAGATTTGCCAAGAAGTCGTAGTCATTAAGAAAATTAAAAAAAAAAATCTTAATGATTCTTGATAAATTAAATATTTTTAAGTTAAGATGAAGGTACTAGTACAAATTACATGTTGCATAAGTAATAATTTATTTAAATGGTTATAATTGTATGTATATGGTATAATGAGAACGCGTTTTTGGATTAGTGGAATGTTTATATGATTAAACGATTAGATTTCACTTTTGTATTCTGTTGTTTGAACCGTTTAAAATTGAATTGATATAGTTACATGTACTTATACTTAAATAAGTATTCTATATGACTTATAGTAAGTACATAGATATAATATACTATATATAAATATAATTTGTTATTCGCTAATATACTCTCGTTAAGGTTATTATGGTATCATAATAATTTTTGTTTGAAGCGAAACCCAAAAGTGTTATTAAAAATTGGCTGTAAAATACAATATATAATTGCATATTTAAATTCGTTTTTCTCTCACTTTGTTAGCTCATGTTAATTGTCTGGTATACTCCTTTGTTTAGAAATAAATAAACAAAGTAAAATAAAAGTATTAAGAGAAGTGCTTTTCTAGCAATTCTAATTTCGTAGAACAACTGTTGTAAAGTTGAAGATATTTAAGCACTAACTCTAAAAGTTAGAATGAGCACATCGCAGACTTTCCTTTCTGTTCAGCGTACCGTGTCGGTAATGGCTGCAACCTTCATTCAGCGGTGGAAAACTTCGCCGCCGATAATTACTGAAGTGTGAACGGGGTGCCAATTTCGTGATCCACCGTGGAGCCTCGTGTGGGTGTGCTCAATTTAACAATTATCTTTCGAACCGCGCACCACGTTTAGTCATCAATCTGCCCTCGACTGTTGAGAATTACTAGTAATAGTGTCAAGAACTCTATTTTCTATGGTTTCTTTGGTTTTAAAGTTCTCTCAACTGTACAAAGTATTACAGATATCTCCATACATTTGTCTAGGATGTCCTTAAATATTTTAAAAATAAACATTCCAAAAATAAATCACGAATAAGAGCTTTATTTCCAGATAACTACATTGAATGTTTTTTTAAGAGAATGTCTATCAATAAATTATGTTTGTCTTTTCTGTATGTATGTTCTCTACTTAATTAATAGGTACATGTAATTTAAACATAATCTTTAAAGAATATATAAAAATTTAGAAACCAAGACGAACACAAAACAAAAATAGATCGCCGTTAGTTACTTTCCAATAGATGGGAAGAAAACATTCCTTTCCTTGAGTTGTTGGGAATGTGGTGAATTATAGATGCGGGGTCCCGGCGCGTTACGCCCGTAGTCGGTAGCGTTTTGAGACAATCTGATTTTGTGTTTGCCCCGTTTTGGCCCCTGAATATTTTATAACATCTCGCCTCTGGATGTAAGATACGTCTAATGGCTGTGTGGCTGGCTTGTTTGTCTTCATTTAGATCCCGTGACATATACGTCCATACGCAAGCGATTAATTCAGTTTGGGTTAGGTTGGCGTTATAATTGATTTCAAATATTTAAATTGTTGCTCTAAAATGCCTTCCTTTTATTTGATTAGGGGTGTAATAATAACGAACTGCTCAAAACTAGATTAGTCTAGTTTTCTGTTTAGTAGCGATAGAGTCAGTAATATCTGTTTTGAGCCATTAATAAATATGGAATATAATTAAGTCATTAATGAATATGAAATATAATTAAGTCATTATTGAATATAGTTAGGTCATTAATAAATATGGAATATAATATGTCATTTTATAGATGCATATATTAAGAAAATTACATTTTACATATAATATCACCATTGTCAACAAAATAATGCATTTAATAAAAATCACTTACATACTTTAGCGTTCAAATCGTAATTTTCCGAAACTTTCAACAATACCTTTAGATACAGCCACTTGTACTTGTGAAGTTAAGCTCACAATAAACGCTCTATTTCGGATTTCGGTCTCTACTAACGAAACAAGGAGTAAATAAAATATGTAGTATAAATTGTTACTGTTTTGCAATAATTAATGATCTTATAAGTACATGAATGTTACCGAGTTATATAATGAAATATTAATTATTATTAGCACAGGATCTGGGGAAAATACTCTTTCCATGACGTATATAGAATACACCATGAATTATAGATTCGAGTTTCCTTCGCTCGTGTCATTTTGAGACAATCTGATTTTGTGTTTCTCCCCGTTTGGTCCCTGAATATTTTATCCTTTCTGTGGATGTGTATCGCATCTACATACAATATTGTTGATGTCTTGTCTACGCTTTGTTTGAACGCTAATGTGGAAATATTTATTTTACTGTCAACACTTGTACATTTAGTATATAAATATAATGTACGTGTATTTATATTATGTTATTAAAAAGAAAATAAGAGCTTTCTGTAGAATTTTCTTGGGAAGTATTTATATAAATATCACAAGGTCAAATGCTTAACGTTTGTTTTTTAAACATTAACCTTTAGAAAAAGAACAGAGACTATAAGTGATCCAAATAGCTACTTAAAAGGTAATCCTCATTGCAATCGCCATGTTAGGGTATTAGAATAATCCTACTAAGTCTAAAGATGCAGATTGGTTTCTGGAACTTGTAATAAGTTACTCGTAATTACTCGAATAACAAAAATAAGGTAGACCCTGGTATTTAAAAATGCCGTGACATAATAGAATTATACATAAACAACCAACTGTTATTTCCAAAACCCGTACAATTAGATTAATCTTACGATTGTATTAAGTAATTTGAGTGCAACAAATTTCTCTAATAAAAGGCCTGCTTTAATTACGGTCCTGAAATCGAAATCGGATCGTACCATCGGCCTATAACATTTCCCATGAGCCGTGGACATTTATTGGCATGAACCGAGCGCGGATAAAACAATAAAGAATGGTTAACGGCGTTTTAATGTGAACAAGGACATTGCTTGACAATGGCGGTCGATTGGGGTCCGGTTGACCGGTGGTCAGTGTGAACTTGTACCGCCCAGTGCTATAACTGCTGTCAAGTCTATCGATATCGATATTTTTGTAATTTTATGACGCTAGACGGCAGTCGCTTTTATGTATATTTTTTACTGAAAGTTGAAGAAGACTCTTAAAGTGAAGACTGCATGAAAACATAATTACCTTAAAAACAATGAAAATATAGTATTATGTTATAAAATAAGAGCGACCACGGTAGCTCTAAATAAACCGAAATAGTAGATCTTAAAAGAAGATGCTTATTATAGTTAGCTCTGAATAATACATTTAATTAGAGGCGAATTAGTGGATGTATCTCTAAAATTTGATCAAGTTTTAGTTCAAATTATGTTCAAAATCATCCTACAGATAAAATAAAATGTGAAAGAACCTTTATCGATAATTTCCTACTATTTGATGACGATTCAACCCTGTACGCTTGTAGGTAAGTAATAAAGGTACCCGCATAAACCTTTGAATTGCTGACCACGGCATCGAATCTATACGCCCTTTGTCTGAGTTCGACCGCAGATTGTTTAAGAAATAAAACATAATTTACCGCAATGCTACGTTTATAGGAACTCTTTTATGAGGGCCGCTGACTCGAAGGCATTGTTTATTTCTGTATTTCACCTTTTATTTCTTACCGTTTACCGACATAAATTGTAGTAAAGTTAGAAACGGAATATCGCTTTCTTTTTTAATTTCAATATATATAAAAGAAATTAAAACCACATAGTATCACTTCATTATATTATTTATATTTGTTTTGACAATTTCATAGAGAAAAGTAAAATCTATATGACATGGACAAACCGCAAATTTTATAAAAATATTTTTTTTGTGATTTTCGGTAATATTTTAAATTACCTATTTATTTCTCTATTTACAATAAAAACTTCACAGCAAATCTTGATTGGATATTAAATTTAATAGCACGAGATAAAACAAATTACAATGCCACTTACGAAATTATATTGTTATCGAATAACTAATTCTTGTTAAACGATCGTTGTAAAATAATTACAAAATCTAAAATATTTTATTCTCGAATACGTAGAAATGTAGTAAAGTCGAGTTAAGTGGATACATAAAGTTTTATTTATGTTCATTGGATTTGTCCACCACTCTGGCGGACAATGGAAATTGGGAACATATTCGCAGATAATGCAGTTACCAGGAATGCATACGCTGGGGTGATACTGTGCCTATGCGAAGAGAAAAACGACACAGAGCAAGCTGCAAAATGTCCCGAAAGTACATTAGGCGCATTAGAAACACCATTAAGGGTCGGGCAGCCCGATAACAATTAGGGTGGATCTGGGATCTTAAGGGGAATTAACAGGGCATATCAAGTTAGCACTGGTTTAAAAAATGATAATATTTCTTTATCTTTGACTTAGCTTGTCAATTTCTCGGTACGACTCGATCAAGTATAATCACACTCAAAGATAAAAGCAATCTAACTTAATAAGATACTTATTTACTCAATTATTAGTTATATTATATTGTACTAGATGATATTTTATACATAGAACAGGAAAGTGTATAAAAGCGAAGATATCATAGCGTACGGAGCTTACTTGGATTAACTACCGTTAGTATTACTTGTTCTTGGGGGAATGTAGATATTCCGCGAATTTACAACTCCAGCACATTCTTGATTAAACTGTTATACAATAGTCGGAAGATAGTCGGCAAAAAGATATGTAGTGAGTGTTGATAAACTATAGAATTGAAGGGAATATCAGCCAAATGTAACTTGTATCATTTGTGAATTCATATTACGTCCTTATAATATTAAAATGGTCGATCAAAGAGGCTGAACAGAGTCTATTCTAGGAGACTTATGGGCTAACATTTTAGAAATAAAAGAATTATCCAAATAATTACAAATATACATGCATTTTTTTTTTAAACTAGCTCGGTAAACTGATCACACTGTATTTGATGTCAAACACGGCGCAGTCCAAAAACCGATCGCAACTTCTAGAACTGTTTGTGTTTAACTCTTCTTTTATAGGGCTCAACATATTAGGAGGAAAGAAATACACTGGTCGGTTAATTATTCCACAGCCGTATGACACAGCAGAGGAAAGAATTGAAAAATTTTTTAGGCATTGTATTTATAATTAAATTATGGATAATTAATATTCAATGATATAATTATTTATAGTTTTTTTGTTGGAAATGATTTGAAAAGAAGTAGAACTCTTTTATCCTCCTGCATGTGTTCGTGATACAGAATGATTCAAGGCGTATTATTAACTTTAGGAAAATGTCAGTGAATAAGCCGGTTTGAATGTAAAACAAACTTTGTAAGGGCCGAGGCATAAAATAAGGAATCATAATTCAAATCGAAAAAAGTTTCCGGAGCACGGGTAATTTTTCCCATCTTATAGCAAGTTTCGCCCGGGGGTTCCGAGGTTGTCTCAAGGAAATCTAAGAGAGGGTTTACATTTTTAGCCTTTCGCCTTGCTCCTCTTCACTTTATATCGTCTTTTGATTACTCTCTCAACAAGTTATGCATATTGTAAAAGTCTTCGGTGTCGACGCGGTTAGAGGTATTTTTGACGTCTCCTTTATGTCTTTGCGGGAAGATGTCTCATTTTTCATACCTTTACATTACGCGTATTTTGTATGAACGAGTTTTGTTTTTTATTATGATTATATTTTTTTCGCTATTACCTTATCTTTTGACATTCAAATGAATTCTATTACATAACCCGTTCCGGTGTAATTTATGACCTCTTTATATTCCAAATTCAATATTAAAATCAAATACGTAAACTGAAACGATTTAGTACAAATTACATATTTATATTAATCTATCCAAAATATTAAAACGTTAAATATAATGTTTAATTATTATAACATGTTTTAAACGTACTTGGATAGAGAATCAAAGTTCACCTTTTTTACTTGGAAAATAACACATTTTCATATTATATTTTTTTAGTAAACAACTACTCAAATAATCTTACTAAAGTCTCAAAGTTTTGTAAATAATATTTTTTAATTCTAGTGTCCGACCGACGGTTGATTTCGAGCCGCAGCGTAAAACGGTTAATCAGCTATCCTTACGATCTTCGAACCCGAATGGTAAAAACCGAAAACTATAAAATTAAGTTCTAACATTAAAAATAGTACAATGATTTTGAAAACTTTTAGGGTAAAGATTTACGGTGACTGAATGTGACAATTTAAAGAAATGATTGCTTTGATTCATCACAAAACTTTTGAATTGGCATTTTTTTTACTTTTGTCGGCAAACAGGCTAATGCCTACCTGATGGTAAGTGATTACCACACCAATGAACAACTGTCATATTTCGACGGTCTCATGACTTGGGATCCTTTAAGAGAAGAGTAAATAGGCATTTATTGGGTGGACGCATTCTATTGTCGGATTCATCTTCACCTCCCCTCCCACCAGGTGTGTTTGAGGTCAAGTGTGTAAATAATTAAAAAAAAGGAGCGTTGTTATTGCGCTGCCGACCAAGAAGGTTATTGTTCACTGCCCCTTTTGAAGAATCTCCAGCACACATACATAACTCTGTGGTAAACTGTATTCGGCATACTTTTCCTCAACTCCAAAGAGCGCGGCAATATTCGCGCTAGAAAACCGCAGCGATATCGCAGTTGTGTAAAGCTTTGTAGTGTAGTGATGTGCTAAAGACTAACGGCGCATGGCGCGCGTCTGAAATGGTGGTGGAGGTACCAGGTTTCATAGTTCTACGAAGCACTAGCCATTGAATTATACAACCGGTAAAATATATAAAGACGGGACATCCCTCCGTAGGTTTAGGGGTTCTAAACCGCACCATTTGGCATTGAGTCGACTACCGGCGTAAGTAACACCATCATCGCGTTCTCATAATGATTGGTCCAATATTGGCACTTGGTAGAAACCTTCGACCGTTGCCAAAACTTCGGCCCATTTTTGACAAACATAAAGGTTTTACCGAAAGTGTTGTTTCGACCGAAAGAGATTGAGGGCGAGGTTTTGATTGAACATTAATTCCTTATTTATTTATTTTTGACACAATATTATGAATTATTTTCATGGGAGCTATAAATGATTAAATATTGCAGTACGTACTTAAAAATCCACAAAGTCAAACTCGTAGGCGCATACTCTCACGGAGCTATGTAAACTTTTAAATTGTATTTGCATTTCATACAAGCTGAGAAATATTGGCTTCGTGCTTGCGAACAGGCACAAAGACTCATGCTAGATCCATAGGGGATGCCCGACGATAGGTTTGCATACGGTACTCCCCTAATCTTACTCTCAAAGAACGAGAATCTACATAATGCCGTTTCTTAAGAAGACGTCATGAGTGAAAATGGTAGCAAATGCAAACGTAATTTTTATTCATATTCGAGTATTATTTCCAGGTTTTGCGATATTTTTATATGAAAGCATTGTTGGTTTTGGCTTAAAAATATTTCGGGTTCTCGTAATACAATGTTTTTAAATATTTGTATCCGCTTAGATATGGTAATGATAGTAGAAAACTGCATAATTTATGCATTTACATAATGTAATGAAGTGATATTTTAAAAGCTTATGTTATTAATTCCGTAAACTATACATTTACTACTAACATTGTTGATTATCGAATACTTCTGGCTAAGTAGGCGGTTTGTTTATTGCAAATAAAGCATCTAATATTCTAAGGTGACATTTGGTGCAAAGCGGCAGACGGCAAGACACACCTGTAAGAGGTTATGATATGTGCGGCGATCGTCGAGCTACAGTTGCAGTAGTATATCGGAATAATACAGATTAATATTGCATAGTAGTGCCATTTGCTGCCCTTGTTGGACTACCAAAGACCTATAGGTACTACTGAATTAATGTGGACTAAGTCTGTATTATAATAATAGGAGTGTTACTAATGTTACAAAGTTATTTTATCGTTTCAGTATAAAAAGAAACAAGACTTCTGTAGATTTTATGAATTATAGCAATCAAAAGGCAATTCATTTTGTTTCTACAATAAATATTCCTATGAACAGTAAGTAAATATTTCACGATACGTACTTTGAAACTTTGTGAATAGAATAACATAAATTTTCCGGAAACATTGAACTATTATACGAAAATGTGCAAATAAATCCTTAGGAACCAATTCCCTACAATTTAGATAAGCATTCCACGGTCGTACCGAAGGCTTTTATTCAATATTAATTGTTCCAAAATTACCTGGGAGCCGGTCCAAAGTTTTGACCTTTCGTTGTACCCTTTCGTTGACCATAAACGTCAAGGAACAATAAACGAGTAAGGAGTGACCCTTGGTTCCCTCAGTAAGTTCTTAGTCCCGGCCTTACTGCCCACGATCGCCCCTGTCAAAGGCCAGTCTGAGGCCCCTAGGGAAATTATTGTCGGGATTTAAAGGGCATTGCTTACGTAGAAATATAAAAAAAACTGCTTACTTTTAATAGAAGCTCGTACTTTCCAAATATTATATCAGATCTGGTATTGGTCACGTGACCGACGATGCTTATCAGCTGATATCTAATGAGGGTATCATGAAGTTTAATGACAAGCTAATAATCACGAGTTGTAGGTACATAAATTCAGGGATGAAGCTTTTTGACGTAATTATAGATTCGTATCGCAAAACCGTATCCATAATTCAACAGTTTTTGTATTATATGTGCTACAAATTTACAACTTTTTATAGTAAAGCAGTATTATGGTAATACATAATATAACATTAACAAAGATATTCGTTAATAAAAAACAAAACTTAATATTGAACTTACTGTTTCACATTTACTTATGAAAAGAGTATCTGGACAACCTAAATATATCTTTGATTTTTAATATCAATAGTTATTGTTTGTTTACTTCTTTTATATGTTGAATTAAAGCTATATTAGATTTAATTTTTTTAACGGTATTAAATATGTCATAAGGATATTATTCATCATATCAAGCGAACACCGTATGGATAGTTCATACATTAAAAAGGAAAAGGATATTTTTAAGACCTTATGATGTGCAAATTTTAATATTGCAAAGGAAAAACTTGCAATTTGAAAGATTTAAAAACTAAAAGCTCGGATGTTTATATAATTTTACCCCTTGTCCAAACAACCTTACGCCCTCGCAACATGCACTCAGTTTTCAATAATTCGATTCACCCTACATAGTGAAAATTTGTTTTGGCAGCTTAAGATGTTCGCAAAAAAACTTCTCGGCGAATATTATTTACTCGGGTAGGATAAATTTGTCAATCAGGATCAAACGAGAAGGGCCTAGCGTTCTGGTAACTTCAAAAAATGTATATTGACGCATTGGGTAGAAAGTTTTCCTAAATCATTGTCAGTCTCAATAAAATAAACAAAATGAAATAAACAACCCTTGGTAAGATAAAAGATCTAGGTGCCGCTTCGACCACACTTTTGATGGTGTTGTATTTTAAAAAGTTAGGGGAGAATCGACACTTAGGACGAATTTAACTTACCATTGTATTAATTATTCAGGGTGCTTTCGTGTCTCAAGGTGCGCTTGCCAGGGGTGGAAGGTAATTTGTTTTAGAAAAGTGTAGACGAAAGAATTTTAGGAAAGTTACACCGTGTCTCAACGCCGACAATAGCGGGGCGCGAGGAAAGTTTAATAAAATTGTTTTGGAATGCAGCGAGGAACGAGATAAGTTCCGCCTAGTGGACGTACTATCGATTCAAGAGTTTCATAAACTTCTCTTAATGGGACAAAGCTAGTGAAGAATTTTTAAACAAACACATTTAACGAGATATAAAACAATTTTGTTTTATTTAAACTGCGACAAGCCTTAGTCTGTGATACTGTACTATTTACAAAAACGTGAAAGATTAAAAAGCTTTAAATATTGTAATGTATTATGTCAAATGTTTTTCTAAGTATAATCTTTTGTAAATAACAAAATCTCAGGAACGAAAATTATATCACAGCTTAAATAAAACAAAATTGCTTTTGTCTCGTATTTTAGGTCAGTTTTTGTATAGTATTTGTGCCTTTTTTTTATCAAGAAAATCCATATTATTATGTAAATACGTCAGCACTAAGATCTCTTTTTTGGGTATTTATTAAAAAAGGAGGGGAATGACATATTATACGAAATGTAACTAAACACACACACACACAACACAAGTGCGCAATAACAAAAATTATGTTGCCGCTAGGCAGCTATATATATGTATATGATTGTTTTCTACATAGTTTTTAATCGTCAGCAAAATTGGGACTACAGCAGTTACTAAAATCCCGATCTTCGGCTTTTCTCATCCAACAATTGCCTGCCACTTTTCGCAAATCGACGCTCCACCTAGCCAGAGGGCGTCCTACACAACACTTACAGAGGCGTGTTCTCCACTTAAGAACACGTCTACCTCTGCAGTAATCGGTTCATCAAATATGACCAGCACACCGCCACTTCAGTCAGCTATTTCTCTGGGCTATGTCGATGGCTTTAGTTCTCTGACACGTATTTTTGTACAATTCCAAGAGGAATGCCATCAACTGCTATCGGTTTTGGATTAATTTGCTTATTTATGGTAACTAAGTTTTATCTAGGTCCATCAGAAGACCGATGTATTGCGAAGAATCCGCTATATTGTCGAGTATATACTGTAAATCATGTGTGAAATATTAACCCTTTATATTAATGTTGCGTCCTTTGCAGTCTAGGGTCTTGGACATACGAGTATCTTTCAGTGTAATAATCATTTCAAGGATATAACATCACACCTCCATGCAAAAGCATATTCTTTAGACTGCCGGTTCGTTACTTAGACCGACATTGTTACAGAATCATGTGTTACTAATATATACGAGTATTTATTTAAGAAATTTAAGATTCCGAACATACATAAGCTATACTATATAAGAACATATTTTAAGTGAAACAAGCTTGATGAAAGTAAATAATAATATCATGGTAATTCGGAAAAAAAATGGTAAATATAGGACCACGAATTGATGGTTGTTCAAGAGCATATAATAAATGCTTCAACGTCTCAGACATGATTAAGTGCATGATAGCACTGGCCAGTTCTTGTGTACAAAGAATATTTCTACCAAACTCATTTGCAGACAGACGAGGGAGGCTCGTCCCACCCGGCATACTTTAACTTTTCAATTGTAACTTTTGATGGGTTTTCGAACGTAATAATAATCGCTACATCACAACGATGGGGCGGCTGATTCAACGATTCCGTACAAAAGAATGCCAATTTTTATGCGGAAAATTGAGTTACATTACGAGTGTATTCATTCACCTTTGTACTCAAATATGCATTTTTATTGAAACCATTTTCCAAAAGATATAATCTTGAGTGTAAATTATATTGAGATGTGGAGAATTGGGTTGTTTTTACAATCTTCATGACGTGCATTTATGTTTAATATTTTTATGACACAGTTGAAAGTCTTTAATGGACTGTAATATTTTGTTTGCTGTTGCATAATGCTGTGCATTTGTGTGTGTCGTTGTGTAATGAAGGATTTATAATACATACATTTGTAGTCAAGTATTAATTGAATCCATAAATGTGTTAAAGTCCAAAATAGATTTTCAATTAGTCTTTGCTGGGATATGGCTTTGCAAGTCGGTAACAAACATGAAAATACAAACATGATTAGAAAATGATAGGTATACCAGAGAGCATATGTACTAAGTGTTAATTAATTCATTACTTTTTTTTATCCAGGAGAAAATCCTTTATGGACGTTGAGGGAGTTGGCGAGGGCCGTCTCCCGGTGTGTCGGATTCTCACTGGCTAAAAACTCCCGGGTACTTCTTCATCCGCTTGGACGCCAGCCATGGATTTTCCTTCACGGGTCAACATGCGCTGCCCAAATCCGTACGTAATCTGGAAAAAACCGGAGGTACCGGGATTCCAACCTACCACCATACGCGTTACTGTGCATGGAAACCGGTTAAGGGAGAGATTTCCCAAGGACCAAGGGATTATTTTGTTGCGGTGTCCTAGTGAATATGGCACATTAGAACACCGCAACAAAAAAAAAATTCATTACCTTACGAAAATTTTACATTATTACATGCATATATTGAAAAGGTAAACGAAATAACCGGAAAAGGGAAAACCGATTCTCGTTACCATTCATTCAAGCACGTAGACAAGCCGGTAGTATTCAATTCCCACTAACACATTTCATGGCAGATAAAACTCATGAATCAGAAGTCCATATGGAAAGGCGAACGGAGGTTCGTTTGAAAAAAACCTACTTCACGAAGGCGAGACGCGAGTCGAATTTCCTGTCTGATATGAATCTTCCCTACTCGTTTAAGGTGATGTATTTTCCTATTTCTACCCTACAACGTGATAGGTTGTTTGTGTCTCACGCAGATAAGATGTGCGCTTGGCGATTTAAGCTACGCTTTGACAATTTTATATATCTGTAGACGCGAGATGCGGAAGACATCATTAATTACAATGACGAAGTCTTCAGAAGTCACCTAATACTTTTCTACTCCCCTTCAACCTTTTGATTAACTATCGAATTCCATTGTTAGCACATTAAGTAATATAATTTAAGAAAAGAGTCACACAAAATGGACACTGCTAACGTCTACACTGAAACACCTGCAATAGAATTATGTTTAGACTATTTTTTTTTATTTTTTGTGACGGATTAATGTTGACAGTCTGGAAAGGCCTTTACAACTCAACCGGGCTAAGCGGGCAAGCACAGAAGATGCTTAGACAGCGAATTTATGGCTTGGGTGGCAACGCAAGGGCACCCCTATGGGTACGGACCTCGACTTGGGCGGCCAGCCAGGGAAAGAATCTACAGGTGATCTATTAGCGTCTCGGAATCGACCATCTTGAGAAGAAACACCGAAACAAACTCAAGGCTGAGTCGGAGTAGGATGTCTAGAGCGGTGCGCACGGCTTTTATGTAGTAGAAGCCGAATGGCGGTGTTGGTCACAATAATTGAGTATAGCGCCGTTAATAAGTTGCCAAATACTGAGGATATTAACGGTAAAATGCGGGTGCGCTGACATATTTTTTAATCGTGTAATTAAATAAATAGTATTACGTTATACTGTACACTTTTGGAGGTGAGCAGAGATACATTAGTGGCTCACTTTGCGTTTATATGTGGTGCCCAACGTGACCAGTAGCGCAGCTGATAATATAAATAGTTTTGTATTGATCAATTTATTTTATTTTTACATTAGCGCAGTAAAAAAGCAAAAAGATAACCGAATAATAAGCACAGCGCAGTCCAAAACTCTACTGCACCTATAAAAAAATAGGAGACTGTTCATTGATTGAAACCATGATCATGGCATGCTGCTATTTATTCAGACGACGAAATTATTTATTTCACTTGTTATGTATTTATAAACCATTTTTTTTAAGTTTCATTATCGTGGTCTATTAGCGATGCAATAATATTATACATTGTTTTATTATAATTCATTCCAAAAGAAAGATTAAATATGAGAAATATTTATTTATGGTTTTTGTATTCTTGGACCAAAATAAAATCACGCATGATATAACATAATTTTAAACTCAAAGCCCAGAGATTTAGAAAACAGCATGAAGTAGCGTCGCTTCTATTACAAGGACACCACACTAAACAGGTCTCTCTTCTCGAGACGTCACACGCCTACTTCATAGGGTACCCCTGGTTAAATTGATTTTCAATTTGTTTGAAATGTGGTCCGCGGTGCATCAGGCATTATGAAACTTTAATAGCGGAATATTCAACAATATGCTCAAGATAAGCTATATATAGCTACAATTTTTATATAGCTACTTGTATCAGCACAATGTTAATTATTATCCTAAAAAACGTATACCTATTATCCAAAGCTTTAGAAAGGATAATTTACACCAGCAATTAAAAAATATTAATAAGAATTTACTAAAATTGTTTATAGCTGAGGGCCACATTTATGTTAAAATCTTCTCAATATTTAAAGAATAAGATCGATATTAATAAAAATTTACATAATATCGATAAAAATTCGAGTAACACGTAAAAATGGATTTAAATATCTAATTTAAGATATTTTTCCTGTAATATAAGAAAATTATGATTTGTTTTTGTTTATGTTGTTTTATTTTTTATGTTCTTTTCAAGAAAAAATAATTTAGTAAGAAAGTATAATGAAAAGGGATCGTAATAAATGTCTATGAACTTCTTGAGATACTCCTTAAATTTAATGTGAAATAATAAGGATTAATTCTGTTGACTTATAACTGCCATACATCTGGCTGCTAGGTACAGGGGAGTATAAAATAAAGCTTCCCCACGATTATATTAATACGGACGGGGCCCGATACGAAATGATCCGGGTAGACGTGGTAAACCGGGTAAGTGGCAAGACGTTGGCTCAGCCCGTAATCTAAAGGTTACCTTTGAGACTCCAGTAACAGGCAGGATTAACAAATCACGGGAAATGTATGTAATTCACTTTATTATTTATACAATATGTTAGGTTATCGATATTTAAATTATATTTGTATAGGCCGCATATAGCCTTTGTCTACGATAGACCGATATAGTTAAGGGATGTAATACTTTACTACTACTCACTAAGATTCTCACTTTTGAGTATACTAATGTTTATATGGTTTAATGTTCTTGGTTAGCATCGGACTTGAGCATTCCATGCTCACCGGTGAAGGAAAATATCATGAGGCAACTCACATGGCATCTAATAGAAATGTCATGTGTAAGTACCCTGAGAACGGAGATCAGCTGCGCTACTGGTTACGTTTTGCATGGCATGTAACCGCAAAATGGATACAGCCTCTAATGTATCTCTGCTTATCCTGAAAAAGATAACGGGTGATAATATATTATTATTATTTTTAATGTTCAAACGAACTAGCAACTGTTAATCCCCTGGGAAATACCGCTATTTCGTTTAGGTTTTATTCTAAGGGTTATTACAATAAACGTTTTATTTTTTTATGTACTACTGACGCCATATCTATATATATTCATATATTGTCAAAAAATAAAAATGAGTTTATTTAAAAGAAACATTCGCATTAAGCTTTAAATCGACAGTGAGTTTAATGATTTAATCGTCACATGTTGATAATTTATTATTTTTTTGTTTAAGGTTGGCAGTACGATTGTAATACTTATAGAGGTGCACTAGTTTATAGGCGACTTTTTGATTTAAAAAACTGATGGTAATTGGTGTTTTCAAATGTTCACATCGAGACTTATTTCAAAGTATTTTGTGTACAAATTTGTCGTAGAACTGAGTTTAATGACAATATTAAAGTCAGTTTTAATCTTTAAAGTTCTATCCAAACATGTAGCTAATATAAATAAATAATTATGTTTTAAAAATATTCAAGGTAAAGGTAATTAATTATACAGTACAATAGAGAATAACGAGGAATACAATTTTGAAAGTACTGAATCTTTGTGATTAATTTCAAGTGATATTTGATAAGTTAGTCTGACAGCAAAATGCGAGGGAGACCCTGACTAATAGTTAGATTTTCATGTCTAAAGGTCGATGAGAGGGTCACGATTAAATGTCTTCCGTATTAAATTGCCGGGGATTAATTTTCTATTGACGTAGTTGTTTTTGTCTAGTAGAGATCGTATCTTTTACATATAATTTACAGATGCTTGCGGTTTTATTTCGAATACATGCCAACGAACGGACACCTATGAATGAAAAACGGATCAAAAAAAGCTGCCTTTTTCTGATTGACCGAAAAAACCAAATGTTGCTTTGGTTGAACGTTACATATATAGAATAGAATAATAGCCGAAAATAATGAACTATCCTATTCCCTATCTTAAATTTGTTACTATAACAACTAAAGTACATCTCTTTTCACATATACAGGATTGAAGGGAAGAGGTATAGCTATCAAACTGGTAATTAAAGATAGGTTATTAATTTCGATCGTAAGCGATCATTAGGCTATTATACTTTGTCTATGAAATGAATTTCGTTATCATTAGAATGATGAAGAAATTACAATACGATTTGTTTCGAAGCTAATGTGCATTATCTAGGGTGTCATGTTATCTATTTTATAGATAAATCGAAAAATCGTTTGTTGACAGCCACTGTTTCCATTTTTATATTGTGTTATATTGAAATTGTCAATTACTTCGGACTCTAATTTTATAAAAATCTTACACAGATATACGCTCAAGCACTAAACACTGGGAATCATCAAAATGGGCTAATGTTGGAACGTGTTTCCCAATATTTAAATTCAATCTCTTTTTAAACATTTACTTATTGGCTGTTTAATTAAATATTTTTTAAAGTATGACTTGTGAAATATAGAAAAAAATTATAATAACATTAAAATTCCTTTTACATAAACAAGTTTATTATATTAATTAAACAGTGTTTTTACGACAAGTTTTTTCGCTTTTTACATTTTATGATACAAAACGGTAAACGAATGCAAGTATTTAATAGTACGAAAATGTGACGATCAACTCGTAAAAACAAAAGAAATGTCATAAAAGTAACAGACGAAAGTAAAACCTGTGTAGGGGAATAAAAAAAGAATTTATTGCAAAAGCACCCCATCGCCAGAGCCATCAAAATTGATTGCAGAAATTGTTTTACGTACAAGTCATTTCTGTATAAATCTATATTCAACCATTTTGATGCGTAAGTTTTTGTTGAGATCATCATATAGTTGAATTTTATCTACAGTATTCAAAGTATTATAGAAAACCGAACTATTTTTGCAATTTTAATTTTTTTTATACATTCGTGGATACTTTACTGGCTATATTCACTTGGATTTTCTAAGCCGTATCCAAAATCACCAGTAGCGCTAATTATCGCCCTTTTCAGAGTACATACATATGACATTTCTAACATATTAGATACCCTTTTTTTGGTAATCCGGGGGAAATGCCTAACGGACCTTCCGGGGGCTGTGAGGGCCGCCCCCGGTGTGTCGGACTTGCACCGACTAAAACCTCCGGGGTGCTCCTTCTCCCGCCTGCCAAGTGCCAAGGGCAAGGCTGAGCAATCTTCTTCGGATTGTATTAGATACCCTGCGGGTTTCTTTATTATGTTTTCCTTCATGGTTAGCCTGTGGTGCCTATATCCGTACCTCCGTAATTTGAAAAAACTCAGAGATATTTGCTAGAACTCGAACCGACTACCATTCGCGTTGCCGCACATAGATACCGGTTACTTATCCACTAGGCCACCACGGCTACAATACAGCCATTAATGTATCCTTACTCACTCTGATAGAGATATAGCGTGACGGTATTTAATTTTTATATATCATAAAACCTTTAAAAATTATGACTTAAATCACGTGATAAGTAAATTAAAACCAGTTATTGTTTACCTTCTTAAAAATTGTATGTATTCAGAAAATAAAATATTAAATACCGCTGCCTCATAATATCTAAAAAGCTATCATTGCTTGTGATGTGCATAACTGAAGTAGTGTATTTTGAGAATTGTAACGAATAGTACATTAACGTTAATAATACACAACACAAAAATACAGTCAAAATCTGTTATAACGACATCGAAGGTACTACTCACATTTAGTCGTAAAAAGTGATAGTCGTAATAACCTGTGATGTTTTCGAGATACGAAGTTTGCAGGGACCTGTGTTCTGGGTCAATATAAGTGGTATGTTGTTCTAAACGATGTCGCCATAAACGGTTTTGACTGTATTTGTATTTTGTTAGCCCTTTTCTTGATAATGTATGTAATGGAGATATATCAGAATTTACAAAATCTAGTAACTTAATTTTTTAACTTAATTATTTAAATGAATGTTTAGGTTTTTTTCTTTGTTTATTTCTTTTCTAGACATCATTGGGTCATAAAGGTTAAGTGGTATCAATATTAATTTGATATTAAAAAAATAAAATTCTGCCAAGTCCAGTGTTAAAGAACATATTACAACAAAATAAAAAATTTACATAATATGATATTCCTTTATGTAAAAGCCACAACTTAATTCACACGCAAATAAGCATTTTCAACTTTAGTAGTAGATGAACCATGAATTACTTACGAATGTAACCATTTTTAGTTTACGTTCAGTACTTTACAAGCAAACTTTAATTGTGAACATAAAATATACTGTGACAGGTTCCCCTTAAAGTTAGATATTTTATTGCGCCTTATTAAGCCAAGGCAAGGCTTTGTACATTTTAACTTTTCATAATGAAAGCAAGCTTGTCTACATACTATCTTTGTCGTCGCTTTGGAACATCCTTATGAATATCTTATTATGAACCTAAATAGAGGGGAAGCTTACCTAGTCTTTATTTGCACTGTGGAGATTTTTGCTCAGATTTACTCAGCCATTCGCAAACAATTTTAATTGGGTTTTTGTGAAAAGAAAACCTGTTTTGTCCAAAAAAATTAAAATTTCATCAAAATTTTATCATTATCGTTCATTTTTATGAAGCTAATATTTGAAATTCTTTAATTTTGGATCACATCACTGGAATTACATTTATAGCCATTATCCAGCTCTTTGTGGGATACGGTGGTATTTAATTTTCTTTAAAAATGAACGTACTGGAGCCCTAATATCCTATTTCATGTAAGCACATTGTAGTCATGGTGACTTTTGTGATGAAGGTTGGAGAAGGCGCTATCAAAGGTATCATTACAACGCCTCGCGTATATTACATCATTATACGAGCAACACGTACGCGATTACAGCACTGACAATTTGAGATGTTGTTAATGGAAAGAACACGGAGGTGTTGATAAATTCGTGCTCGTTTTTCCCCTCGTGAGCGTTTTAAAAGCGCAGATCCCGGTATCGTGACGGCGGCATGTGGAACAGGGATTGAGTGGAAATGAGCCGACCTGATAAGGGCGCTTTGTCGACGGTATCGCTCGCATGTTATGATTTAGAATATAAATAATCGTAAATACCTGTAATGAGCATTAAAAAGGGTAGCCGTAAAAGTCAGATATCTAAACCATAATATATATATATATATATAGTTTTTTTTTTATCTGCAAGGAAGGCAACCATCAGCACACCTGATGGTAAGCAGTGCCTGTAACCTATGTGTTCATATGCAACACAAGGTGTGTCATAATTGCGCTGCCAACGCAGGAAAGAGTTATTTACTTCCTTTTTAAATGGCCTCAGCTCATGATCCAGAGGATATACGGCGTCTGGAACCCTATCCCAGAACCTTAGACAAGGCGACAAGATCCTTATAGAAAAAAGTACTGATACCGATGCTGTTGAAACTTAATTCAAGAAAAAAATATAAGTAAGATCTTATGTTGCCAATTTCGCTGATAATACATTTAAATCTTAAATTCTTATTTTATATTGTCAACTGTTTTACACAATTTACTACATTTTTATTTTAATATAACGACTTTAGCCACTTATTCAATATTATGTGAACCGCACGCGATACTAGGTTCTATTCGATGCAGTAAAAACTAACAAGGAACAGAAAACAACGAAAATCTGTCACGACATTTATTTGTTTACCTCGCGGCAATGCGCCGTAGCGACTGTTTTGTGCAACATTTGGTGCAACACCCTATACGTCTATTCCTGAGGGCATTTCTTCCCCACTCATTACACCCTACAGTTATTACTATCATTTTTCAACTCGTTATTTACTCTGAGGAGAACTGATAGCGCGACATTTGCTACGAAAGACCGATTCCAGATTACCCCGGGGTGAAGGATTTTCGAGGATTTCGCTTGGCTTATAAGAAAATTGAAAGTAGCCCTTTAAAGTACGTTTCTCCCCTATTTATTTAGTAGGATTCTGGTTTGATAACTCTGAATGGGGTAGTAATTTTCTTAAAACAGACGGATTTCATCGGGAACATTAGGAGAAGCTTTCACACAGTCTTTGACTATCTCTAATCTACTTTCTATTTCATGCCAATCCAAACGAAAAACAATTGTTTGTATTTATAATAAGGTTTATAATTAGTTTATAATAAGATTAATGCTAACAAATAAAAAATATTCTGTTTTAATTTGTAAGCAAAACAATAAAATTACTAAAATTTGAATATTACTAACATATTCATGAATTTTTTGATGAATAATTATTTTTATTTAGTTTTTTTATATATAATTTATAGACGAACGCTTGACCTCAATCATACCTGGTGGAAGGTGAAGATGAGTTCGATGATGAAACGCGATCGCCTAGCAAATGCCTATTCACTCTTTTTTTAAAGACTCCCAGGTCATAAGATCGCGGAAATATGGCCGCTGGAAGCATATTCCACTCCTTAGCCGTTCGCATGATAAATGTAGAAGCGAATCTTTTCGTGCGAATATAAGGAACATCCACCACATACGGATGGTATCCGACACGATATCTAGTGGTTTTGTGGTGGAATGGGGCTGGTTACATTATGTCTATTATAAACTGGCTTTCTTCCGACACACGCAGCAATGATTCCAATATGAGTTACCTCGGTGGATTCTGAAAGGCCAGATTCCGAGAAAGAAATCCTAAGCCGTCAGAAATTATAGTGGCTAGGCTACATCAAAAAAGGAGTACGGCATGGGATCGTAATAAGTTTTTCCTATTGACCTCCAAAGTTTATAATTCAGATGGTTCACCCTATGATTATTATCCACTACATTGTTAAAAATTGACCATTTTATTAAACCTATCCACCACCTTCACACGTCACTTCACGTCACGTCGTTTTGGGAGTCGAAGCTGCTCGCGTCCGTAGGCTTTACCCTAGTTTCCCTACACGTGACTCCTGGGTGGTGCTAAACGAGCAGCAGCGAGGTGGCAGGGCGTCGGTGCCCGTCTGGATCGCGACCACAGTACATGGGTGTAAAGCCCGTCATAGTGACCAGTTTCGGCTTGTCGCGTTTCGGGATCAGCTTGTGTATATCCAGTAGCTCATATACCTAGAGACCTTTAGTCGTGGTATATGTGGGCCGACATGACAATGTAGACTATCAATGGATTTTCATCCTTTGATAGTCGCTTTCGTTTTTAGACTACACTGTACTTACCATCAGGTACTCTGTAGTACCACTATGTCGAGCCAGTGTAAAAAAAAAAAAAACTTTCTTCAATGCTAAGGGTTGTGGGTCTCTCTAGGATGTCATTCGTCGTATGGTGGTATTACGTTTCATTATATTCTAGGTGTCGTAGACAGCATAGTGTAATTATTTTTCTAAACATTGTCCTTTTAATGTTATTCAATCTACAAGTGATTACAAATAAGCTCATTTCCAACTTTTGAAACGTTAAAAGAAAAATAAAATGAATCTACCACCGGTTCGGAAAGCAAAATCTGCCGAGAAGAGCCGGCAAGGAACTCTGGCGGTTGTTTTTTTCAGCATAATGATGTATAAACAATATATTACACAAAAGAATGAAAGTCCTGTAGTAAAAAAGTTGTATATACTACGACTACGCATTCCTAACAGTTAAATAATAATTGGTAGAACAACATACCTTTTTTATCAATGTCGTTTTTATAGTTCTTTTAAATTTCAATGGAGATAATTCTAAATTCTAAGAATTTCTTTAGAAATGTTATTTGTATATGTAGATACAGATACCCTTCTAAGAATTTAAAACTTTTTAACCCAATAATTAGGAAATAGTATCTTGCGTTTATTTCTGGTATGAACATGACTACTCGCCAAAATAAATGCAGATTTTACTATTTATTTAACTATTCTTATAATTTAATAACTCTGGAGATATCTGTGGTAAATAACATATTGATTGAATACCCCTTAAAAGAGAAGAGCAGTAAAATCGTTTTCGATTATTACCGTTGACAAATTCAAATTTTCTTCAAACTTCGCTGCACATTAATTATCGTTAAAAGCTTTCGACTTAACTGTTACGGTGACGTCACTTTGTCAAACATCAATTTACTTTTTGACAATGATCAACGATCAGACGGGTGACTACAAAATCTTATCGAAAAGGTGATTTCTTATTTAAGAATATATTTTTTGGAGTGTTTGCAGTCCATGATCTCGACTCGTTGTATGTTTGTAATTCGCAATCCGGGATACAGTACTATAATAAATATGCGTGTAAGAAGGCCGGCGAATAAGGTTGCATTATCTATGGTGCGAATGAGGGATGGTTGATAGTTTAAAAAAAACGTATTTCACATCGAATGAAAAACAGGAACAACGATTTTATTTGAAAATTGGAAAGAGATTTTTTTAGGATTACGATTTGGAGAAACAGACAAGGAATGTTATATTAAACAAGTACTATAAATAAGTGAGAACATGTGTAAATGATGTAATACTATTACAAAATATATGTTGAAGAAGTTTATAAGTCTTTAATTCGAATAGAAAAGCTCCACGATACGACTGCCTTACAAATCACTTAATATGATTCTGAGGCTATTGAGACTAATGTCTTTTTGTTACTTTAATACAATACATTTTCAATTTCAGTAGTATTTTCTTCATTAGTACTTTGGACTAAACAGTACTAACAATCAGAAGGCACATTTATTTTTATTTTTTCTCTCTTTTAGTCTTATTTCAATCATAATTTTTGCCATTTTTTGAATACAGATAATGACAGTTTCGGCATTAACAAGGCTGAATTTTAATTGAGAAACGACTTCTCAGGTACAGTACAATTTTAATGCCAAACAAGTATATAAAATACTGGCTGTGATTATCCATGTTGCTTGGCTAGAAACAAAAATATAGTACGTAACATTTTGGTCCCTTAACGTAATCCCATATAGGAAGATTTTCCAAAAACGTCAAAAAATGTATTTTTCTTTATTTCTATACAAAAAGCTAAATATAGAGTTTCATTGTATTTGCACAAAAATAGGCAGATTTTCAAGCATATTTTCATCTCTTATTTTACCATTTTTGAGGGTGGAATTAAAAAAATCATACTTAAAGATGTTTACGTCATAAAAAAATCCCATTTTCAAATTTCTTAGCTCCAGTTTCAGTAGTTTTGGCTTTATGATGATAAGTCAGTCAGGACAAGTTTTTTTTATACATATGACTAATAAAGTTTCAAAATCTTTATACTCGTATATATAAAATTCTCGTGTCACAATGTTAGTAACTCTTTCGAAACGGCTTTTATATGCATTATAAATTATGCGTTAAAATTTTATATGCATATTCAGTAGGTCTGAGAATCGGCTACTATCTATATTTCATACCCCTAAGTGATAAGGGTTGTTCACCCTTAACATTTTATTTTTTAATTTTTAGACAGAATTTTTTGTTTTTATTTTTCTATAATGTGATATTAAAAAATACAACCCTAAATTATTACCCTTTTATCACCAACTCCTATTTTTTAATAGCCATTTTAGAAATTTCAAAATTTTTCATCCCGCTCGATAACTGATCAATTACATTTTTTTTGTAAATGTTACCTAGAAATAACTTATTTGGCAAAACAACGTTTGCTGGGTCAGCTAGTAAGCTTATAAAAATAAGAGTCTTTACAATCCGAGTAGGTACGTATAGTTAAACACCGTCATCAAAATTGATCATTCATGTAGGACACGTGAACCTTACTAACAACTTACAAATTCATGGTTTCGTGACAGTAAACACTGGAAAACTACGAGTCTAGACATCAGGCTATCAATAACTAACGATTACTAGGTAACCACACCTTATTAACTCACCCTAAGGCAATATGATGGAGCGAACTTTTATGAAAGGCCATTCATAATGGATCCGTGGATCCAGGATTAAATTTGTAAATATTTTATTGAGTCCATTGTAGAACAGTAGGCAAGTGATTGACAGCGGTATTCCCTTGTGTCATACCGAAAATTACCACTCATTTTACATCGTGAAATATTAGATGTGGTTTGATTGTCTTCTTGTAATAACAATAGAAAATTTAAAATTAATAACACTTATTTACAATTTCAATAGTTAATGCCCGCAAGCAAATTACTGTCAAGAATTATGTTTAAATAATATGTAAAAAATGTCACTTCAATTTTACTGTATATTTCGTACTAGGACGTTTTGAAAGTAAACTCCCATCCATGTTGGTTTACAAAGACATTGAAAAAAAAACTTACAAACTATTTGAACCAGC
The DNA here is from genome assembly GCA_036320925.1 of Automeris io. Classification (NCBI taxonomy): domain Eukaryota; kingdom Metazoa; phylum Arthropoda; class Insecta; order Lepidoptera; family Saturniidae; genus Automeris; species Automeris io. The sequence goes on along the minus strand of JAUDJH010000010.1, from coordinate 9,741,098 downwards.
CAGCCGATGAGTAAAAGTTGCAATGCTATTTTATAAAAAAATGATACTATATCTCTTCTGTTCAAAATAAAATCGCTTCGCTACTTCATTATTCCCTTCTTCGCTGTTTTCTGCACGTTGATACAACAAGTGGGTGTTAGCTGATAATCAGCGCCGGGTGATTCAGCTGCTAACCTAGTATTTACTGAGCTGACTTTTCTTTGGCTCATTATCACAGAACTGAGTATTTGTTTTTGTTATTTTCTACCTTGATTAACCTATCCTTCTGTGTTTTATGTTATATGCCAAATAAATGCGTTTTCTTTTCTTAAAACAATACTAAAACAACTTTGTTTTATATATGCCATGGTGTGAACATACATACTTAATATATGTTTAAAATAATATTGCTACGAGCAGCTTCTTATGACATTCGTTATATCCAAATATTTTGAAGATTTACCTTATGTCTACATACGTGGTTAGTTTTTGTATCGAAAGAGATTTTTTAAAGGAATTTCAATAGCATTTTATAGATTTTTAGATTCATTTAAAAAAAGAGTATGAACAGTAAAATTGGTTCGGGATAATTAAATCTTGACTTAGAACTAATTACTTGCCTTAGAACTCAGTCCAAAGAAGTCTATAAAAACTATGTATATTTGTTAAAAACTGATCGATAATTAAAAACGGGAAATTCTCTTGTCTGTTACATAGCAAGGTATTTAATCCTTAAAAACGTAAATATGCTAGATACCAAGTAGCCAATAATATTTTTTGATTTATCAACCTCTAACATTATAATAATTTGATGCATCAAACTTTTGTAAACGCATCACATGGCACCGCTTTATAATGCGAAACGACGAAGAGTAAACTAGTTAGTAGTTAAAGTGGCTCTAAACTGAACACCTGCATGGATTCTCCATAGCCTCAGCGGTCTTAAAATGCAGGATATATTAAATAACATTTAATTCCATATCATGAAGAACGGCCGCTACGCAGACAAACCTTCGGGGACTTCTAGATAGCTAACTGGCATTAGTTCGCTGGAAACTCGACCGACGATGTTGCAAAATATGCAAATGAGGCGACTCATTTGACGAATTTTAATGGATATTTAACTGTGTTAATAATAAGTTTCCACTTGAGTCAATTTGGCGGAATTATTCTCACCAGCTTTTGCAGACATATGTACAAATTCAAAGTTGCTTCGTCATTTAATTCGATTCTATAATATCTTGCTGTTTATTTTACTTGCCTAATAACATCGTTTATTTTAGAAAGGAGTTCTAGTTCTTATAAGCAATAGCTGCTATTTAAAGTTTTAAAGACAAATCAAAGTTAGAGATTTATATACGATTTCCTAAATTAAGGACTTTTAACTCACAATTTAGATACTAAACCCTTACTTGTATATTTCTGTATAGATCAGGTGACACCCCGTTTCTTACCTGAAATAAACAAAAAATATTTAAAAAATTAACCGTTAGTCACACTTAGCTTGAGAATTTATGGAAAATTAATTCACAAAGAAAGGTCACTCGAGGAAATTCGGCTTTGATTTTGCAATGTCGCTGACATAATTATTTTAAGGGGATTAATTAATACCCAAATTGAATCTGTAATACGGAGTCACAAAATATTGTAACAGGATTAGTCTGTAAATATTTTATCTATGAAAAGTTTTAGCGGGAAACAGACGAATAACCGACAGATTTAAATTTACGAGTCACCTAAAAGATTTTGCTTTGTTGTAAAAATTTTTAGCACAGTTTAGGTTGTTTGAATTTTGTTTATCAAATGCAACGTAAAGCACACCTAAGTTTAATTACTACCGAGGGTTGTTAATTTATAACGTCCGTTGGACTTGGCGTACTCCAAGTCCAGGGATCTCGGCAACATCGGAGCTCCCTTAAGATTAATTTGGCCAGTCCCGAGATCCCTAACTCGTTTCTGACCGAATTCCCAATCGACGGCCCTTGAAAGTTTAGAATTTAATTTAATGAAATAAATTTGGAGAGTCAGTGAGCGAAAGTCACGTGGGAATGAGTTTAGACAGACGTTTATAAGCCACAAACTTAAATAGTTAAACATTGCTTGACGTGTGAAATATTACCATTATTGCGTAAAACTATTGGCAGTTCAATAATGATGTTTACATACATAAAATGATCAATAATTAGATACATAGAAAACAAGTAAAGGCAATGCCATAGTAAATCAAGTTCTTTTAGATAATAATAGTAAAGTCAGAATTAAAGAGCTTCAAATAACACAAAAAAAGACAAACGAGCTCGATGTCATCATGGGAGTAGTACAGGTAATAAAAATAGGCGATTAAAAGAACAGAATTTCGGAAATTGTAAAGCTGAATGTCCCAAAACTAGAAAAATGTATATTCTGAGAAAAGCAATTGGAAATCAATGGATGCAGTATATTAGTAGCAAATATAAATACAGTATCAAATGCAGCTGTGATATTAAATAAAGCCGTGTGTGGAGTAAATGCCGCTAGCATTGTTGGCTCTGTTATTATAGCATAATAAAAGATTAAAAATCCTTTTAAAGTCTGATACAATAACTACGTACGAAATAAAGATAAAACAAAAAACTGACGCCATTTTGAAAGTCACAGAAGCCCTATAAAGAACTTTCGGATACGTATTTGGAAGGGAGACGAAGCCTTGTACATGCGAGCGACAATCCCAATATTAACTGCATGCCAAAGTATTAGGCATTAACACGTGTCGAAGCATTATGTTTACACTCATCAGTATTAATCCACTGCTTATCTAGACACGAAACCAAAAATGTTCAAACGAATTTCATTCTGAGAATAAGAATCTGAAGACTTAAAAATATATTTTATTAAACCAAAACACAGAATAAATTGCTTGCGAACTCAATGTGTATCTTAGGAAAATTTAAACTTAACGATTTGAATATTTTAATATCGATCGAAAAATTGCTGGTAAAAATTGGGGCCATGACACATTTTAATGGTTTTGTAAACATTATTACATTTTAGAAAATGTTCGTTTTAAAAATATAATTAAAAAACAAAAATATTGAAATTACATCGATACTAATTTAATCAGTCGGAAATATTGGAATAAATATAATCTTTATACGTAATTTTCTAATAAAATTTGGCATTTTTGTTAGTTCTGTTTAATTTTCAGCACGTGTAATCTTGTTTGTAAAAGTTATTATTTTTATGACAATTTTCTAAATTTTACTTCAAAAGAAGATTTCTAATATTTAGGTTAAATTGGTAATTGCTTAAGTTGGGACGTAATAGAAACTCATTAAGCCGTTAGGTGCTCAAATAGCGTCTGCGAGATGAGTTCCAGCCTCAAGTGTCAATCCAGAGAACTGGTCGAGTGTCATCGCGCGAAGAGGGAAATTAAAAATTGAAAAACTCGCCGCCATGACGGCAGTGGCGTTAATGGCTGTACATAATAAATAAAGCGGGCCGTAGGCTTACGTGTGAGTGGAGTTAGTTACGAGTGGAGGGTGTGGCCGGGACCCGCGAATGGCTCTCCGTCGACATCTGAGACGGCCAGACCCTTTGGAGTGCGGATCACTCGGCTCGACCTGTTTCGCATTGCCTCTGCCTCTGGCCCGAGAGCTGCTTCACTTTGATTTAAGAGAAAAAGCCGTTAACACTACATTCACAGAAACTCTTCAGTGATAAAAAGGTTCTAGAATGACACAAATGTCAATGGTCTGAAAGTTAGGTCGGTTATTTCATATGTCTATTTAAGGATTAAGGCAACTTTTTTGTTAGCCTTAAAAGTTTTTTGATCCCTATATTTAGTATTAACAGCAGCGGGTAAATTATAAAAGAATTTTGGCTTGTTCTAGGTTTTGATTTGTGGTTTGAAAAGTATGATTACATTCAACAACTAATATATCATCAAACTGGTATATTCCTCTGAATGGGTTAACTGATGTACAACTAGTTGTACACACTTAGCACTTGTAGGTCTTATCAATCTCAGGGTATTACTATACAAATATTGTGACAAAAACCTTCATTTTACAATTAAAGTGTCTAATTTCACAACCCGCTAAAACGATTTTTCGTACAAAATTGCTTAATAGTCCTAATAGTAATTTGAAACGTTTTTATCAAAGCAAATGTCATATGTGATTTTTTTCTTTTTTGCTTTTTCAATCTAGATTAATAATTTAAATACCTTATAAGAATGTGAGTCAAAGATTAATTATAAGTTTTTAAAAATTTATGGGGTTTGAAAAAAATATGTTATAGTGGGTTTTGAAATTAGACTCCTCAATTCATTATATTTTTTATTTATATCATTTGTTTGGATTAAGATTAATTTCAGTAAGGTTAGGATGCTCAATAAAACTTTATAAGTTAATAAAAGTCTGATAAATAATTAACTCGTTTTAAAAGCTGCCATCTTGTTTTTCTTTTTAGCACGTCAAAATGACAAGACGCCATTTTGAAAAAGCTTGAGTACGGCTTCTTTCCATATCGGTAGGCAGTCATGAGAACTATCGCGGTGACACCCCTCGTTTTACATACATTGGTTTCATTGTTTAAGTAGTGTACGGTACATACAAAAACTTCTGTTGTTTGCCGCGGTCCTGCACTAAATTCAACACGGAGCGCGACTTTGAAGTGCTGAGAATAGACTAAACGCGTCCCTACGTTGTTTTGGCCTTTGTTAGGTAGACTTATACTATGGTAAATTCTAAGATAGATAGATATTTATAAAACGTGTATTTATTTATTGAATAATGCGTAATTAATAAAACCACTTGTATCTATTTCTATATTTTCAGACTAGAATTTTCAGCAATATGTACATACGCGTATAAATTTGTATATATAATATTTATTTTAAAAATACAAATATACAAAAGAGTTTATTTAAAAATCATTAAATGCTCAGACAATATTGAAGTAAACGTAAATATTAATATTCTAGCAGATTCAAGTCATATTATCTTTTATAATACTAAATAAAAATACTTTCGTCTAATCTTAAACAAACTATATTTTAATTTAAAAATAAATAGTAGAAGAAAATAATTAGGACTACGTAAATATTTCTCATTTAATTCGTCATTACTCAAACACATACATAAAATTAAGCTTCCACAAGCATCTGCATAGTCAAATTACAATCCCCAACAATTATAATATTGAGGACGTGACGAGCGATAATTTAGCCAAGTGTGTATTTTTATGTTGTGTAACAAGCTCGCGGAAATGTCCTCGGTGGGAACCTTCATCACTTCCACTTAGTAACTACTCCCTCCCAGCCCTCACGTTTTAATTGTTGCCTCTGAGAGGTGGGAGGATCTAAGCTCTCAACTCTTTTGTATTTGAAGCGTAAATAGGATGTGTTCGGGCGTTCGTATATAATTACGTACGCTGTATGAATATGGCAGCCATTTTGAATAGGATTGCAGTAGATATATATTTACTTATATAAGTAAGTATATAAGTTCTTCAATGTATATTACTTCTTTTTAGGTTAGATTACTAGGAAAGTAAATATCAATTTTACGAAAAACTATAATTAATTTGAATATTTTTTAATGATATTTCTAGTATCCTAACAGAAAAACAGCTTTCGCTAATTTATTTTCAATCAAAGTGTGAAGCTATATAAGAACACAGAAAGATTAAATAATTATACCCAATTTATAAAAAATACATATTAATAAAAAAAACTAACATAATAGTCCACCTCTTTGCCATAAAGTTACTTAACAATATTTTTTTGCCTTTTTATTAACTAAAACAATGTGGACGCAACTAAATAAGCGTAAATGTAATAATAACAGAGGCATCCTAAAAATAAGAGAGAGTACATTTATGGGTTTATAGCGTTTCTGTTATTTAAGGACCGTAAGAAGTACTATAGGATGACCTAAAAGACTGCTGCCAAATTAATAAAATCACATAAACCATTACAGCTTTATAAAAACAAATACAATTAGGACAGTACAAATCGATTGTAATGGCGATTATCAAATACGGATTGCTACGTAACAAACAAGCCGGCGGGTGTAAAAATACAGGGGCCGCTGTGAAAACATGCGAATGATGTCAAATTACAACAGATACTTGTTATTCTTAAAACTGTCTTTATACAACGCTTATCGTTTTTCAGTATTATGCAATGGGATAGAACCAACGTTTGCCTACTTTAAATGAATAAATTCCTTATTCACAAAACTCTGTTGCAGAACCTTACGTTTGTAATTCAGAAAAAAAAATCTTATTATGCGTTTTTGATATTTTTGTTTCAAATCAAAATATATAGATAGAAAGAAGAAAATCTTAAAAGTAAATATGTTTATATATTATGTTTAGCGTCTACACTTATAATTTAAAACAATTAGAATTATTCCCAGAGAGCAATAACAACCACATACATAGAACATGAATTATAAAAAGTATCGAATTTACTTTTATTTCAAAGTTATTTTTACATTTCTAATAAATATAATAAAACATTTTCAAAATAAGATATTTGTATTGTTCAAGTGAACACAATAGTAGAAATGTTAAGGAAAATAGCCTAACCTTTTATATCCTACAATACAAAGATCAGGTCACGATATTATCAGTGAGTGTCAGGGAGACGCGAGGAAAACGTAATACAATCTCTTGACCTTAAGTAATAAATAAAAATAGAGCAGACCCCATACACGTAACACGATCGTGGACAAACATTGAACCTTTCTACTTTTTCTCTCATTGAAATCTGAAGTAGCTAATCAATAGCTGAGGATTACACGAACTCATGAGGGTACCTGGACGCAATCACGTAGGATGCCTTTCTCTACGTTTATTTGTTTGGACCCCCTTTAGAGAAAACACTGCTTGTCAATAGGATAAGCAAACAGTAACACGAAACAAGGAAGTTAGTAATTTGTCACAGGCACTTTCGTGAAGCTTTGCACTCAAAGCGTTTTCTGTTTTGAGCTTTGTGAGGTAGTTTTAGAATTGTAAGTCAATAGAATTTATTTTAAAGACTGAATTCGCCGAATTTTATGCAACAGGCTGTGTTGTTTACTTTTTCATAGCTTTGAATGAACGAAAGTATTCGTACATTTTACAATATTTTTCTTAATAGAAGATAAAGTGCCTGTGGTAGCCTAGTGGATAATAGACGTATTTGCAGGTGCGGCAACGCGAATGGTCTTAAATTCGAATCTTGGCATCTACCTCTGGGTTTTTTCGGATCCCGTATGAATTTAAACACTACCGGTGAAGGAAAAACATCGTGAGTAAACCTACATGGCATCGCATAGAAATGTCATGTGTAAGTGTCTTGAGAACAGCGACCAGCTGCGCTACTGGTCACGTTGAGCACGACATATAAGCACAAATCCCCCCCTCCCTCCCTCTTCTTGCCGAGGTGTTGTAAAAGGCGACTAAGGTATCTCTTTAACACCGCAATTCAACCAGGTGTTCAGAGAAGGAAAACTCGACCAATCCTGCATCCCGCTCCCTCCCGATCGTACTGGTTCTCCTTTCCATCGGGCATGAGGGAGCTCGGACGAGAGAGTGCTTTTCCGGCTGCGCGTCCAGCTATGCACTTAAATATCTCCTGCGCAATTGACTGTTTCCGAAAACTGGACCTCGAATTTCTGAACCGGTGTTGAAACAGTCGCCGTGGCCGAAACCGGCTAGGACATCATCATCATCATCATAAGCACAAATGGATAAAGCCACTAATTTATTGTATCTCTGCACACCCCATTAGGAATATAGCGTAACAATATATTATTATTTTAAAATAAAAAGATGTATCAAAATTATGCAAATGTTTTCTAATCCAATGTCATATTAATAGTGGGATGTTTTTCTTTTTAGCTAGCAACATTGTGATTCAATGACAATATTTTTGTTAAATCAGATTTATTTAAAGATGTTTAAATCACTAGGGAAATGGAATTCGATCACACTTTTTTTAGTTTTTTAGACGTGTTATATAATCCTGAATAACAACAAACTGTTGTTATTTTTAATTTTATTTTAACGAGTTATTTTCGACAGCGAGATATTTGAGCGCTGAGCTGTCGTTTGCCTAACATAGCCGGATATGCTAAGTTTAAATTTGTTCACTCTTCTTCGCAGAATTTGAATCTAGTTATAAAGATAATAGCTTGAACCATGAATATTCGAATGCAAAACCAATCTCGTACATTTATCGATGTATGTTGCGACTTAACAACTGTAGACGAAAAAAGGTTCACGGCCTCTACTCCCGCAAACTTAAAGTTCTAAAGTTAACTCACCGACCTATAAATAAACCTTCGGTTTTGCCGGGATCCGTGCCGACTGCAAATTTCAATGGGGTGGCGGAAGTGCAAAGTCACATAAATTACAATTTCAGGCGTTTGCAAAGAGAAAAACAATCGGAAAGCAGCACTTAACAGCTTAACTAATCACCGGTCGATACTGAAGGTTTCAGTAAACGGAATTTGGTTAGGATTCCTGGACCGCAAGCTCCATATATTCCATATATAGTTCACCACAAGCCGAATACGTTAATGCATTTGCTTATAGAAATTACTGCTTAGAAATACCAGGTATTTTAGAGCATTTTCTAATCTATATATATAAAACAAAGTCGGGTTTGTTCGAACACTTGTAACTCGAGAACGGCTGGACTGATTTTTATGGTGTTTGCATTGTTGTATCTGTCTCCATCTCGAATAGCAGAATAACTATTAAAAACATTGGAAATATACTTAATATTTAATCTTTGTACTTTTTTATTTATTTTTGTTTTATTATCTTAAAAGTATTAAATGATTTATTCAATACTTACTTATTTTAAAATATTCACTAGAAATAATTTATATGGCAGAACGTTTGCCTGGTTAGCTAGTTCGATATTAAATTGACTTTTTAAGTATGTACTAGTTATTTAAGACCCTTTTAAATAGCTAGTCCAAAAATAAATTTTATGATACATGTTCATGATTAAATTGAACGTAAATAAACCTAAATATTATATAACAATAAAAATATACGCAATCTTGAGAATGATCATCAACTTACAAGCGCAATAACTTTAGTTACTAATGTATTCTGCTTACACCGAAGTGGAAGTAGCGTGAAGATGTATACTAATCTATTAATACCTATGTCTCTATTTTACACGGAAAAAGTTTATCACTTATGTTTTTGTGACTAAAATTATAGCTACGATCTTTGATTTTACCATCCCCTTTCCAACACAAAACTACAAAATACTTTATATTGTTCATATTTACTATTTCCGAACTGAAAAATTCGCTTCTTGATCCATAATGCGAACAGCAGAAGAGTGGAATATACTCACCGCTTCTATTTTTCCACGTTCTTACGATTTGAGAGCACGTAAGTGCCGGTGAATAGGCATTTGTTAGACAAATGCTTTTCACGATCTGCTTTGAGTTTCCAAGATTTGTGACGGAGGTCAAACTTCCGCCTTTAAACTATAAATAATAAAACAGTCATATGTTATAACGACATCGAAGGGACTACTCATATTTAGTCTTAAAAACCGATAGTCGTAACAACCGGTGATGTTTTCGAGATACGAAGTCCTCTTTTTTTGCGGGGACCTTTGTTCTGGGTCAGTATAACCGGTATGTTGTTCCAAACGAAGTCGCCATAAACGGTTTTGACTGTATTTATATTTGTATTATATTATGTCGCTGTATCATCCCTTTCAGGTCGAAAAGAGGTAGATACATTAACTGCTGTGTCTAAATACGATTTGTTATTAATGTAATACTAATCGACGATTATATATTTACTAGTTTTGTTATTAGTTGCCTGACATTATTTAATATTTGATGAGTTAACCACCATCAAAGCATGAAAGAGAAATAGCTCCATTACTTTGCGACATTCACTTCGTAAATTTAAGGTAGTCGTGATCTCAGGCATTTTCACACACCCCCTTCTAACGGTGCGGTCTTGTCGTATATCTCGTTACAGAGGCAGTTCATTTGCTTCACGGCTCATACCCACAAATAAATCAGCAGCCGTGAACCGCTCTAGCGAAATCTTAAGAACAACTTGAAAGTTACGCAGAAACAGGCGACATTAAATTTAAAACAGCTATCTCAGACGTTAAGTCGAAAGAGATAATAATTTATGATCTAAAACCACCAAAAACAAACGTTTTATAATTTTTTACTTGTATCTTATATCACACCCGTATTTACAAATGACACCGTGCGTCTATGAACACAGAGAAAATAATAAAGGCTATTCAAAATGTTATAAACGAATATAATGTTTAATTAGTTCTAAATATCGTGAGGAAACTCGCATGGAATTTAATAGAAATGTCAAGAGTAAGGGGCCTGAGAAATGCGATTAGGTGGTCACGTTGGGCACAACATATAAGCGCAAAATGAATACAGCAAAGAATGTATGTCTGCTCACCCCGAAGGAGAAATAGCGTGGCGCTAATTTATTAAAAATAAAGTATTCATAACGTAGACCCCCAATTTAATACAAATAATTTGTCTATAATTCAAAATCTTTAAAAAATAACCTTAATATTTATAACTAATTTGTATAACTTCATTCTTCGTTAGACACTAAGTAAATACTCTAAAGTTTCCATAGTTAATATTTTAAAGAGAATAATAAAACAAGTTAAATAAGTAAATACTTAAGTGTAAAGCCCCAATTTACTCTTTTATAATAAAGTATTTGCGTTCGCTCATTATAATATTCTTCACAAGCATTTGTACTATAATTTTTGTACAAACGTACGTTGTACAAACGTAGCTTATCAAATACTATGTTTGCCAAAGTTTTATCTAAGAACTAAGGCATATATTTGCATAGGAATAGTTAAAGTTACGTTAACCTATCTGAACGTAGTTACTATTTGACGATTAGTGACGACTCAGAGTATAAGCTTAGAGCAGTGAAAGCAAGTCCGAATACACAATTTCGGTCTAATATAAATTGAATTGGCTCGAATATACTATTTCTTAATACTGTTGAAATTCACTTTCGCGATAAAAATTAATCAACAGACGAAAATGAATGTAATCTTAGATTAATAACAACATAATACGCGAATTTAATAAATATAATAAAACATATTAATCAAGATACTCGCCGCTACTTTCATGCGTTTCTAAGATTTTTTCATAAATTGTAAGTCTTGCCATGGATTTATTTCATATCACTATAGAATGGATGTGAGATTGATTTTGCAAGCTCAACTACTCGTAACTCTAACTTCAGTGCAATTGTATTACAATATGACGGTAGTATTAATACACTCTTAATGCTTGATTAAAAGTGTAGTAACATCTAAGTTTTGTAAAATAAATTATTGTCTTTTTTTTAATGCTGTTCGAATTGTAATATCAAAATCTACGCTTGAGAGTTCCAACTATAAATCACTACATAATAGTAATCATTATGTGCTTGTAAATACATTTTTTTCTTGATGTCATCGAATTATGAACAGTATTTTGTGGTTTCGGTAAGCAATTCCTAACGAGCTTTAAAATTGTTCGGAGATTTCCAGTCAAATTTCTCCACCGAATAGCGTATCGTAGCGGAGTATAAGAGAAATTGTTTTGAAAAGGAAAACATTTTGCTGGCAGCTTAGGTAAATTGCTTAAACAAAAGCGCACAGTAAGTACGAACTTCAGTTTGATGTTTCAACTATTGTTTCAAAACGTTTGGGCACAAAATTTAAGAGCTTTATATCAAGACATCACTTTTAAATAAATTAAATATAATGTAGCTTACTATAAAAATAAGCTTTTTTTTACACTGGCAGGAAAAAGTGACTATAGTGCACCTTATGGTAAGTACAGTGTAGTCTAAAAACGTCAGCGACTATCAAAGGATGAAAATCCACCGACAGTCTCCGTCGTCGTGTCGGCCTACATATACCACGACTGAAGGTATCTAGGTATATAAGCTACTGGATACACACAAGCTGATCCCGAAACGAGACAGGCCAAAGCGAGTCACCCAGTTTGGGCAATCGCTGTACCACCAAACCACCACCACTACCACCAAGTTTACTTTTACTGCAGTATTAAATTGACAGTGAAAAATTAACTAAAATTTGTAATAATAACAAGATTTGTACCTATTGTAATACAAACTTTTCTTACCTCATTAAATAAGTATTTAGTTATACATTGTATTACAAAAGACTAATAACATATGTTTGCATCAACGAATTTAGCTATTTATAAAAAGAAACTGAATAATGATTTTATCAAAACGCAAGCGGTAAGACAATTATTTTATTCAAATAAGTCCTACTAGAAACTTTAAGACAGCCTCCCGACGTTTTAATTGATACATAATTTATAAATTTCCGTCGACGGCGAAGCCGAACAAAAACAAAATTTACAGCACAACAACAGGATTACTGGCAATTAAAAGTTTTGTTTTCCTAATAACGTCCATATATCACGACAGATTCGCAACCGCATCTGAGTCCCGTTGCGCGGTCGTAATGCAAATAGATTTCAGTGCTTATGTGCTTCTCTTTACATGAAGCTTTTATATACTTGCTATTTAATTACTTTCCAAAATTAAGCAGACATACATTAATACTTGTATGATACCCATATCACTCCTGGCGCACTTTTCGATTGTTTAACAACCCCACGCTTTCAATTAAAAAAATATAAGTAAAATACAAGTACGTTTAAAAAAGTGAAATAAAGGACCTATTTAAAAAAATGGTTGTTTTCTTTTCTTTGAACCGAATGTATTTTACAAAAGAGGGAACTAGAACAGAGCCTAGGTTAAAACTTTGTGAATTACAGATTGTGTAGAAAAATGCATTTAAAGCATATCTTATAGCCTGTTTTATTTAATATGATATTCAGTAGGAAATCTTCTTACATATATTGTGAAAGTATTACACATTATTACTACGTCAATATAGCTATTTATCTTGAGACACTTTCATTTTAACGTCAAATTTGGACCATTCTGGTTATTGTGGCTTGAAATACACATTCTACTTACATTGTAACTACCCGGAGTCGGAGCAACCCTGTGTGTGCCATAAAAGTATTTGTTTTCAGTGTAAAGTCAATCCGCAATCTTTAGCTTAGTAGCCGATTACTCAGTCACAAAGCTAAGCATTGAATAATGTATAACGGATTTAAAATACACAATTTCAATCAAGAATTCCCAAAGTTATAAAGCAATAACTTGTCAAAGATTTCTGCTTCAAAATAAATTGTTTCTAACAATAAATTAACAGTTCAAGTAATTAGTATTCATTTCAGGTTCAGTAACAGGTTGTAAGAAGCAAAAACAAGCAGTTTACATTAAGAACTCAAGCCAACCCGCTTCGAAGGAACTGGGGCCGCGTAAAAATGCTTTGTTTACCGTAATTGTTCAAAGTGGCTGGTTAGCGCGACTTGTAGCAAGTCATTGTTTTCGACGTGCTCGCCGAGTAATAGGAATATTTTCGGGACAACACCCCCTCGAGAGAATTCGTGACTTTCACTATTCCGCCTGGCGCCGGATAAAGTTGTATTGTTCCGTTTAGTGATATTGATAAGATGCTTCGTAGCAAGTGTTTATAGATTTATAGTAGGTTATATTTATTATGATCAAGTTTATTTTATTATATTTTTGCCTTTTTAGCTTATTCGTCATTCAAAGTAACAATTCTCATCGTTCAGTTAATTTATAAATAAATAAGATTTGCAAAAAAAAATTATCCTAAAAATAATTATAACTATATCTATTGTTTTTTTATTTATTACATACAAAATACTATTATCCTTTGATCTACCATTTTTGCAATAGTACTCCAGTTTTGAGAAATGTTCCTTAAAATATTAAAACGCTTTTAAACACTGATGAATCTTACATTTGTATGCAGTTGATGAACCATTAGTGTTTAAAAGCTTTTTAAAATACAATGTGCTTTCCTGAAACTGGGTGTTAGGTTGGTAAAAGTTGTTCGCTTAGATATTGATGAGACGACCAGATACATTATTCATTGGATAAAAGTGGAACCAAAAATGTCAAAACTTTTGTATGGACTCTCTTTAATGTTTTATTACACTTATGATCAATGGAAAATGGCCTTCCTTCGTCCATGCATTCCTTGACAATTCGTTTTCAATAGATTGTATGAAGTTAGGCGGTTAATAAAATCTGTTGGACCGTGGACAGCGATTAAAATTGCAGGCCAGTAGGCAATATCGCTAAACAGTTGAAAATATTACTGGACAGTGTTGCTATACATTGCCAGCTGTAAGTTGTCTTGAAAATATTTTCGTTTATCCTTATTTTACGTTAATACAAAAACATAACGATGAAATACTATATATCTATTAACAAATAATTTTTCAAATATTTAGTTAATATTATTTTATTGTTTGCACTGGGTTTTGATTTATACCGCGACCTATAGAAACAATCACTCAAAAAGACCGTTCTTATTGAATATTAATCGGCGTTTTCATGACGAATGGGAATAATCTGAAAGGGAACCGGGAAGCTTGAGGTATTAAATTTGTAATGCAAAGTCAGAAATTCTATTTCTGTGTTATCGGTGAGTAAACACTTTTACAAACGCCAGTAAGGATTTCGCTTTCCAATTGTCACATAAAGAAGAGTAAAATAATCCAGTTTCTCCCAAACGATTAAATGGTGAGCCAATAAGGCCTAGGTATTCCGAAATTTATTAGCCTTGCAAATTCAAAAGCCCTCGTTTCTCCCGTCTATGAAATATAGCTGCGGCCGCACAACCTTCCCGCAGCCAGAGCTCTCGCAATAAGTATTACACCCCTATTTTAGCTCTAATTAAAAAGCCATCAAAGAGTTCTCAGTCATTAATCATGAAACTGTTAACGGTGAATACGGACTTCCCTCCGAGTCCGAGGAAAAAGGTGGATAAGGATATTAACAAAATATCTAAAATATTCAGGGTTAGTGGAGTGGTAAGCCGAGCGGTATAAATATCGTACTCCTTGGCCCAGATTTCATGGGTTTAACTCGAATGAATCTTAATTTTTTTGCAGCGGTTTAAAGGATTGCGTACCCTTCCTTTTGGGAATTACAACAAAATAAACCGTAGATATTTTTATGCTTTTAATTGACTGTAGCGGTTATACTTCGGTCATTCTTTTCTTTTCAAAATGAATAAATTACATTTCTCTTCAAATATTTAAGTTGACAAATATACAGCAGAAGTTCAAGACGAACGGAACTGTAATTTAGTACATTTTCAAGTATTTCAATTCTCAAGCTTAAATAATTTACAAACTCAGAATAATATGTTTGCATAATATGACACATTAAAATAGCAAGCTTAATTTCTAAATATAAAACGTACTATATTATATACTATTTTTATATATGGAATGAATAGTTGATGGTTGGTTGGTTGTATAAAAAGTATATCCAACTTAACAAAAACTTTTAATAACTGTAGGTGATAAATAATTATCATAATCCAAAAATACGCAAAATAATATCATAAAATTTCACATAGTATTTTATTCGGAAAAAAAGAGAATATATATTTGAAGATATATTTTTATATCAAATATTGTTTATAATTCTTTTTTTTACACTGACTCGACATACTGACTACAGTGCATCTGATGGTAAGTACAGTGTGGTCCAAGAACGAAAGCAACCATCAAAGGATGAAAATCCCTTGATATACTCCGTCATCATGTCTGCCCACGTATATCACCACTGAAGGTCACTAGGTATATAAGTTACTGGATATACACAAGCTGATTGCGAAACGCGAGTGACCAAAGTGAGTCACTATGACAGTCTTCATACTTGTGTACTGTGGTCACGACCTAGTTCGGGTAATTGCTCTGTCACCATAAAACCATTCTTTCGTACATAAGAAATAAATTTCAAATTGGAAAATATTTCAGCTATTGCTGATGTTAGAGTTCTCATTGTCCACAATTGACACCCAGTGCTTAATATATCATAATTTTCTTGCAGTTTATAATTACTGCTAAAGTTTAGACCATATTACTCTACATAAATCTATGGAAACTTTATTTACAACCAGGTTATTTGGGATTCTGTGTTGATGTTTCATTTATATACTAAACTAACAGACTTCTTGGAGATTAGCTTAACAACCAGGCTGGCTAAACTAATTTTATTGATTTTTCGTGTAATGAATTAAACCATAACTTTGAGTTAGGTACATAGCAACTATTACTACGAAATAATTAGATAATTGACGTTTTTCCATTTTTATCAGAATTTAGAGGATATAGTGCTACGAATAGTATGGCAGATTATTCCTCAATTGTATAGAAGTAGCCCACAAAAGCATTTTGTCCAAATTATAGAAAAAGGGCATGATTAATTAAGTTAAATTACGGTATACAAAATAGCAAGAGTCTACGTACGCTAGAGTAAATTATTTACGTAAGGCTTTGGCAATACTAAAAAGTGTTAGGTTTTACCAACTAACTAAACTATAAAGATAAAACTCACTATAAAGTCAATCAGCCTTATCAGAAAACGAGTTTAACTTAAGTAAAGATTTGATGAAAACCTCAATTGTTTCAAATCGCTTATTACAACTTATATAAAAACATATTTTATAATAAATAACTTGCCACTTTTTACTTAATTTATAACTTGCTACCTGATCAGACCGTATAACATCTATATACAGTTAAAACCGTTTATGGCGACATCGTTTGGAACAACATATCGGTTATATTGACACAGAACAAAGGCCCCGGCAAAAAATTGGACTTCATATCTCGAAAACATCACCGGTTTTTACGACTAAATATGAGTAGTTCCTTCGATGTCGTTATAACTGAATTTGACTGTATAATACCTATTTATATTAGTCAATTAATTGTTGATAATCGTAATCGTTTTTTAGACTTCATCAAGCTTATTATCAATCAAGATTGGTATGGCCACTATACTGAGCTAGGATAAAAAACCTAATATATTATAGTATAAATACCTATAAGACGAAATCGATTATGCACTATTTTGGGTATATACAATCACCGGGTATTATCATGGCAATAAAACTTATATCATTAATTACTGGTGGGATAATTGTGTGCAAGAAAGAAGTGTATGTTGTTATTAGGGCATGTAAATATGTACATAACTTTTATACCTATCGTTCAAATTTCGACGACAAGAGTTGGTACTGACTGCTCTTAAGTAAAGGAGAAACTTGAATATTCGATCACAGGACGTGATCTCGTAAAATCAAATCGTGATTGAGTTGAAAGGTTTTCAATTAGCCAATGCCACGTTAGAACTGAAGGTAGATCAGAGCGTGTTTCGGACACAGCTCTATATGACAAGCGGGTACTAGAACGTCGCCGTGCGAACTCGAGCATATGGACAGAATCGAGAGCAATTCGATTGCACTCGATAACCGATCCCGATATATTTTATTTCCAAACAATCTACGCTTTATTGTGATGTAAATCGTCAAACATACTAAATTTAATGTTAAACACTGAATTCATAAATAAAATTTGCTTTGCTTGCCTGTTTGAAATGAATTATACACAATTAAATTATACGAAGTCATTTTATGCACTAAAATAATGTATAATAATACACCATTTTAAAGGATATATATCACGCTATATCCCTTTCAAAGTAAACAGAGATAGCTATAATATAAAAATGAATCGCTAAATGTGTTGATAAGCGCGAAACTCGAAAACGGCTGAAGCGATTTGGCTGATTTCTTTTTTGTTGTGTTTGTTGAAGTCTGGGGAAGGTTATTACGGAGAGAAAATTTTAAAAAATTGTCTGAAAATGTCTAAAAACACCACTTTTCTATATTCTCATACAAACAATTCGTAATAATATTTAAAAGTCAATTTGAACTTTAACGCCATACCATAAAGTTTAAATGTTAGTGGACGGGTTCCGGGAAGGCAAAACAATTGAGTGACGTATAAATATTAATGTCAGTATTTGTCAATTTTTATACATATAACATTAAGGCCAGGTTCCTTCAAACAATTTTCAAAAAACAGCCGACAGGCCAATAGGTTTTGGCAGAATAAAATCTGACGGGGAAGCTATTAACATAAAAAGAAAACAATGTGACTTTGTTTTAAGAGAAATAGGGCAGAACAGGGTCTGCCGGGACAGCTAGTCGTTTATAAATATAATAACAAAAATATTGTTTTTTCTTGTGACTTGGTATAGTGACTACAGTATATCTAATGGAGTCCATGTTGTAGACTAAAAACCAAATGCAACTGTCGAGAGTCTAATACCAGTTGATTGTAGCCGCAATCATGCCAATCTGCGCAAATATATTTTAACGCTTCGATTAAATAACATAATACAATAGAACGATGGAAGTACGCTTGCTAGTACACCAATCTACAATTCTGTGGCTCAGCAAAGCTAAGAGTTACAAGTCACCGCTAAACTGTGACTTATATCGTCAATCACTACCATCGTCATTTCTACCCACATCAAACAAATTCAGATCCTTGGTTAACGCTTCTGCTGAGTCCGCACCGCTTTCCATATTAGATCAACTCTTACTTACAATCAGAGATGGGCAAAATGTAATCTGACTAATGATGAACGATTACAAAATGTAGTCGTAATTTTAATTTACATGCTCTGTAATCATGATTAAATCCATTTAAAACATTAATAAATGATAAATGTGTATACAATCTGGGATTTTGTAGTGTTTAAAACATAAATGAGCAAAATGCAATCATATTAATGGTAAAAAACGTAAAATGTAATAGTTGAATCATTTTTATTAATCTGATTACATTTTGCCCGTGTATGCTTACAATACAGTAACCGAAATGTCATCAACACTAGAAATCTTATTAAATACATACACAATATATTTATTAATTTTATTCATCTAAAATTACAGCTCGTTACAAAAACATCTTAAACTAACACATAATAAATTAAAAATTAGCCAAAAATAATTTTCTTATTAAAGGAGATATTTTTTAATGATTTGTATTTGTTGGGTTTTATAAATAGATTCATAGCCTAATCATAAATATTTAAATAAGCGAATAGCGTAAAAGATAATCACCTAAATAATAACAACAGTTTTGTCCAGCCATTACAAGATAATAGAAAACATACATTAAGCCTCAAGCCGTGTTAGTTTCAGGAAACGAAATATTTAATTTAATTTTATTTTTATTAACGAGAAAACAAACAACTATAATAACACATTTGAAATAATACACTGAAGATAAACTTAACTCAATTAAATTTAAAAAAAAACTAAAGCAAATTAAATATAAATAAATTCAAATAAGCCTATTTTAAAGCATTTTTCAATTGTCAAACAAAAAATAAATCTACAAGTTCAAAAAGCAGAATAAACCAACAAAAGTGGACAAAAAACTATGGTAGTTGATATTTTTAACGTACTGAGATATATACAAATAAATACATAAAGGTATGAACGTCTCGTGAGAAAAAAACATGGTATCGATCGATATTATTCAATTAAATCTGACTGTTCTCACAATTGGAATGCGGTTCATACTAAAAATATTATGACTGTAATAAATTAATGGCTTGGTTGGAAGGTCGTTCGAATATATATCACATATCTAAAAATAATATTTAGTGAAATCTTGAGACGTTATAATTATGTATTAGTACTATTTTTCCAACTCTTGCATTATTATCCCGACAATAGTTTTCAAAGACCAATTCAATAAATATTGGTAAATACTTTTGTCAAAAAAAAGTAACAACAAAGAATATCTAATTGTACCTGTTTACCGTCACTGTAGCGTGCGTGATCCCAAACCAATCTACAATAGTTTTAGGGGAACAAAGTAAAGAAGAATAACAATAAAGTAATATAATTTAAGAGCGGGGGTAGCGCTGGGAACCTTTTTGTATCGGACCCCATATTAATTTAATGAAGACGTAGATTCAGTGAATTATTATTGGATAGAAACATCACCTTATCCATTACCTTAGTTATCAAGTCAGTATTTAACAATTTATTTGACTGTTATATTTTATCTATAAGGTTACAAATAATAAATGTATCTATTAATAAGTAAACACAAAAGCTGAAACAAATTAATATTATAATTTATTGACTGAAAGTCGTAACCCGCATTTTTGATATAATTATTCAAAACTATTCAACATAGCATTTTACGCAAAACTAGCGATAATTCATAGAATATACATGCAACTACAAAATATACACATCGTTTGTAAGCAAGAAATTCAGTATTCCGGTAATTTTTTAAATAACTTCTGCTATTTGATTAAAAATCGTCACATTTGCGTAATTTTATTAAAAATCAAATATTTAAATGCTATAGCATGTAGACGCCGCCCGATACGTAATTGTCGCCCTAAGGGTCGTTAGGGTGTTACGAGACGTGCGGGGTAAGAGGATGCGCGCGCGCACGGGATGCTTGCAGTCAGTCGACTACCGAAACGCAAGGCGGGGTACGTGCGTGTGCGTCGCAGTTCGGTGTGCCGTAAAGTACAAATAAACAGTAAAACGCAAAAATCCGTGTCTTTCTACAACCACACCCACGACCACCGGTCATAATGCATTAATTATTTGGTTCAGAGTGAGTGCTTAATTGTAGACTATATATCTACTGTTTCTGATGATTCTCTAGGTTTATATTAAATACAAGCATAGAACAATATTTATTATTCTTTATTATTTAAAAATTTAATTAATTTTAACGTTAATTTACATCCCTTACAAATCACAAGAAGTTTAATTAAATTGTTAATAAAATAAATATTCTGAGACATTTACTCTTGATCGCAAGAATCAAATCCAAGTAAACAGGACAAGGTTCTCTCGATTGAAACAAGGTCGACCCTCAGGCAGAACACCTGATAAAGGCACTTGTAATTAATTTTCGGAGAAACTCTCAAGTACTGTTTTCAGTTATTAGCTGAAGTATGAAGACATTGAACCTACTTGTCTAGAATTTAATTGAAAGGTTTTTTATATTCTTTAAATACATATATTATATACTTTGATTTTCTCTAGTTTGTTATATACGTAAATCTGTGTTAAAGATTTTAATTTGAAATACTAAAGCTAGGAAATACTTTCAAAATGTATATATATATACATATATATCACGGAATTTAAATTGTAAATAACAAAAAAATTAAATAAAATAATATAAAAAAGTACTAAATCAGCAGCAGTTATTATTATACATCACTATAAAATAAGGTAATGTATTATAATAAAACTAAAAATAAAATGATAATTACTAAAGATGTAAAATATAGCCTTAACGACGATTAATGCATTAAATTTATGAAACCTATAATGACGTAAACATTAGTAATTAGTTTTATTAAATACAAATATGACGGATACATTGTACAATGTAATATAATTGGTCGTATAATGTAATTTTAGCTTTGGGTTTAGGCAATAAGGTTCAGTATAACGTCAAACACCAATACAATGCCGTAAACTTCGTCAGTTACGATACAATCGTGAATACTAAAATCCTTAATCGTAAACTTTCCTTTTACAATGTCATTAGGGAAATTGGCGTCGTTAATTTATAAAGGAAGGTTCCCCCTTTAACTGCTCCAGTATCGACGAATTTGAATCGGTAATCCAGTGGTTTGTTTTATGTCGCAGATATCTGTTGATATGTATCGACTGTAATTAACGTGTAATTGGAACTGACGTTATCTGTATTTCATTAAAAATTCTAGCATATAAGCCAATGCTTACTCAACATAATGAATGTAATAAATGGTATACTTCATTAAAAACATATTTCCATTGCATTAACTCGAAATAATTTGAAAAGTTACATAGCATGATTCTTAATAAGGAAACCCAATAACAACAGAACAGAACATAATATAAGAAGAACATAAAAGAAAAGCTATTGTGGTGGCCTAACGGATTAGGGGCCGATAACTATGCACGATCGATGCTCAAGATAGAGGGAAGTACGCTGAGCTGACGGCCAACCTCCGGTAGTGGAGAGGCACCTTAAGAAGAAGAAGAACTATATGCACGGCAATGCGAATTGTCGTAGGTTTTAATCCTAGCGTTACATCTGGTTTTTTTTTTTCAGATTAAGTACGAATTTATTCACCACATGCTCACCGGTGAAGAAAAAGATCGAGAGGAAACTTGCATAGGATCTAATAGAAATGTCATGTGTAATATGACTGTGGACGGCATTTAACTGCGTTACTGGTCAAGCTTAGCACGACATGGCACAATGTGGATACAGCTAGTGATGTATCTCTACTCACACCGAAATGTATATAGCGCGACTATGTATTATTGTTTTTTAAACATAATAAAAGTTTATAAGAACAATTCACATGAGCATGTAGAGAAGAGTTTTATATTTAGATAAATACTGGCAATATTAGCTGCTGATAGAAAACACTGAATAATGTCACTATAAGGTCAAAATATATAATATATAAATTGGAATATAGTGTAGCATAAGTGTAATTCAACATCTATGTAGAAAAAATAATCATTTAAGCAAACCCACTAAATACTGCTTAACGGGCCATATCAATTTTGCCGGAGGGACGCGTTCGCCCAGAGCGAGCGCAACATCCCCCGGTGACAATAGCCGGGCACTAGACTTGAGGGAGTCTGCTGCTCGGATGAGAAGGAGGCGATGCACGGTATCCGGCGCACCGCCTGGCAGAGAGGTTTTGGAGGGGTGGGCTTTACTCCTTCCACTCCCAGAGAGGTAGCCTCAACAAGGCTTCTTGTTCCCCGAGTGTCTGGATGAATGTGGCTTCCTAGGCCCGGGTGGAGCAACCAGAAGGACACCACAATGGTTTTTAGTCAGTAAGAGTGACACACCGGGGTCGCTGCCCTCACAGCGTCCCTAATGGTCCTATGCAGGGTTTTCCCCCGGGATACAAAAAAAAAAACATTCAATGTTGAAAGTCATAATTACCGTTCTTATTGACAATCAGTGACTCGGAATATTATAAAGCCAAAACTTTTTATTTATCTAAAAAAGATGTGCAAGGATAGCATCTGAATAACGTAAGAAAAATTATAATCAATTATGAAAATTAAATCTATACTAATATTATAAAGCTGACGAGTTTGTTTGTTTGTTTGAACGCGCTAATCTCAGGAACTACTGGTTCGAATTGAAAAATTCTTTTTGAGTTGAATAGACCATTTATCGAGGAAGGCTTTAGGCTATATAACATCACGATGCAATTATTAGGAGCGAAGAAATAATGGAAAATGTGAAAAAAACGGGGTAAATTATTCATCCTTGAGGGCTTCCATTGCGTGCGCTGCAAAAACGGTTCAAGATACAAAAATATATGTAAGAAAGAATTATTCCTCTTGAAATGATCTAAAAAAATGTCCATGACAGTATATATCTATCTTTTAAGATTAAGTCACTAGAACCGTTTTTATGGTAAACAAATTTGGTCGAAATTAATGCATTATTTGTTAAGAGTTGTATCAACGTAATAATATTAATCTTTATCCAAATAAATGCGTTGTTGATTAAGAGTATTTTATTGTGAACAAAATTGTCTTTGACATCACTTAATTTCAATGAACATTTTAGAAGATATTACAAAACCTTATATAGCAAAACAACGTTTGCCGGATCAGCTAGTATAAAATAAGGAGAAAGGAAGCATAGTCAGGTTTAAGATTCACGCGAAACCTAAAAGCTTAGGCTGTGATTTATAAACGCGACTTTGATTTTAATTTTAATTCAAAACTTACAAAATAAAACTATACGTTAGAGATAAATCATCGATTTCTTCAACTTAGACTTAGGCCGACGAATAAACAAAATCGTATAATTTATTCAGTGATTTGGTAAAGATGAATGTATTTCCTAAGCAAAGTATAAACCAGGTCAAAGTATTGTAGCTGCAGTAAATCTTAGCCTTAATGTCGTCGCTAAAGGCTTTCTGTTTTTTTTTAACTCATATGTTTTGATTGGAAGTGTCAATAGGGGCGCGTTTGCTACCAGTATAAAGTTACCGGATAAAACAAACTAAAGGCGCAATGGTTAAGTGCGAAAGCAAGACGAACACAGCTAAGATATCGGATTACTTTTGACAAAGCAGAATGCATTCGAAAAAACCGAACGTGCTCAATATTACCGGGCCTTTGTTTCTTCGAATCGACTTTGAATTCGGGCAAATCGACGCTTTTATTTTGATATTGATTTTTGTATTTGGCATTAACGCAATTGGTAGCATTGCCTACAGGTCAGCTGTTCCGGACTCTTTATCAGCGGGAACCTATAGAATTAAGAATTAAAGCCAATATTTGAAGATACAAAAATGTATGCTGTCTAAACTCATGCTTTATTGTTTTCCAGGGTGTGACAGACGAGAAATTTAAGGTTTCCTATTTCTAAGCAATGCCTATAAATTGTGCATTATTTATTTAAATCAATACTAGCCATATAAACAACTACTAGCTACACATATTTTTACAACAGGCGACAGCCAGTTAAAAGTTTGTGTTCGCTTATTTCATAATGCATAAAGTAAATTAGGTTTGCGCTAATAATTAAGTTTGCAATTATTCTGAACTTATCCACTTTTATTTCCATTTTTTCTTTTAACTTTACTAGTAATTAAGTCTGCAATTTTAAACTTACAATTAGTTTTGTGTATGTATTATACTCTTTTGTTAATGCTTAATTTGATATTTCTTTGCCTTTATATATAGCTACTGCGACGTTGAATAGTCAGTCGTCTGCCAACTCCCAAGCGAGGAACAAGTCTAAAGAGAGTATCAAAGTAAGTCAACTAAAAGTAGAATTGATTATCAGGATTCATTTAAATATATTTTCAGAGCCAGTTATACAAAATATTTGGCACTATTTGATGTTTTTAAATTAATATAACTGTTTAACTATTAAATAGTAAGCAAATACTTCTATTATATGCTAAAAAGAGAGATTAGGCTTTATAAACGATAAGATAAACAGATGTCTTCGACAAACAAAAGCTTCAAACGTGTCTGAGATCAAAACTTAATTAAGACTAGGCACCTCACTAGACGATACTAATTAAACTTGTTTCATTATTCTTTATAAGAAAATTTGAGATAGTAAATTCGAGCACAATTTATTTCAAAGTATTTATTTTAGATATAAACTCATATTATGTTGTTTAATATATTTTAAGAACGAACGAAAATTTACAGGATGCTCATTGATTGTCTAGTCAAACAAGGTATATATTATACTAATAATTTATAACAAACAGTATATTTTACAACTAGTACATAATTTTTAGGTACGGTTTGTTTCACTACATACATTTATAGATGAAATTTAATGGGTAATGAAAATGAGATAGAAACCTTTTCGATATCAAGGCATTCTTTAAAACGTAAAGTAAAATATAATATATCAAATATAAAACTGTATTTTAGAATAATTATAGTATAAAAAAATAGTAATAATTTAGAAATATCTAGATAAAGGATTAAAAGAAATATTCTTAACAATCTATTAATAGTATTATTTTATATTAAGACTAGGTATGTATTTTCAATTTTGCCAATTACGAGATTGAAAATTCTACTATTCTATTAGAAATTTTAATGATTTTCTAAGCATTTCAGTACATTGAATTAAATATTCTTATAATAAATATATTTACTTATTATTAATAAAATAAACATCAAATTTCTAATATTTTATATCAAATAATGGCAAAAAGGACTACTTATGATGATTAAATGTACATCCGATACGAATCCGAACAAATGACTCGCACAATGCCTACGAGAGATGCAGTTTCCAAAAGTATTGATGAATAGAACACAAAAAGATCGCAGTAAGGATTAAGCAACTTGTGGGCTTCAGATTTCAAGTGTTCTTACAAAAGATGAAAATTTGCCAAGCAGCAAGAATTTGGGACCAGCCACAATGGATAATACAGCGCCATTGGCAACGAGGATTTCACTAGTATTCCTAAAATTTTCATCTCACTTCCACGATTGTTTAAACCGGACAAAGCGGAATATAACACACTTAATACGTCTCGGCGCATCGTAGAGGTTTTAGGATGCAAATTAACTAGGCGTAAAATGTGTAGCACTTTAATGGTTACTATTACAGCAGTTTATATTTTAAAATAAAAGACAAAATAATATTTAGTGCGTTACAGAATATTAAGCATTTAAGGAACATTTGAAAACTTGTGCTATGAGCGGTGGTCGTGGGTGTGGTTGTAGAAAGACACGGATTTTGGCGTTTTACTGTTTATTTGCACTTTAAGGCACACCGAACTGCGACGTACACGCACATAGTCTCGCCTTGCGTCTCGGTAGTCGACTGCTCGCTAGCATCCCGTGCGCGCGCGCACCCCCTTACCCCGCACGTCTCGTAAAACCCTAACGACCCTTAGGGTGACAATTACGTATCGGGCGGCGTGCTATAGTGCATTATATATAATAAATTATATTCTGTATCATAAGGTAATTTTCGCAAGACATTATTGTCAAATAATAATTTTAATTTATTAAATGTTATACGTTGTTGTTAACGTTTTTAATTGTTGCGTTTTTATGATTGTAATGGGTTGTTCTTATGTAAACTTAGGAACAAATGACAACTAGAAAAACATTTTAGAAACGTGCACATAGCGATGTTACAACTTACAAAAATGAGTGATATATTTTCCCTCTACACCTACGGTATACTCTTAAACAATATATTTCTACTATTATACTATTTAAAGTGCTATTTAAACAGATATATGTATTGCAAATAATTACTGTTTGTTTGTTAAGTAGCTCCAACAATTAACGTAACAAATTCAGAATATGTTCCCAAATCTTTTGAACTAATTTTCGGATAAAGCTATCTATTAATAATTGCTTCATATTTGTTACATTCAGAGTGATATTTACAAATGTGTGAAGTGCCAGATTTGTTTGGACAAGACAAAGTTTGTAAAGTTTTAGTTATATATATTATAATAATAAATTTCCGAAAATACTATCTCACACTTATTTAATAATAATTTCCGTAGTGCTAATAAGCAGCAAATAATACATGATTCTTGACAACAAATTATGTAAAGTACTTTATACAGGTATGAAATAAAAAGATTAGGATAATCATGATAAATTGCCATTCTACTGTTTATGTTTACAAAAGTTAAAATAATTAAATTAATTAATTCGCAATAACATTTCACGTAAATTGAACTTATCGATGAAATTACGCTCCGGGCGTAATGCAATTATTATTGTTAAACTGAACAACGGAACAAAATTTCTGGTACTAATTAGTAGGTTCATTTATGAATATTTAAGCCGTTAGTATGAATTTATATGACTTTCTCTCCGTTACCGAAGGTCTATAAATATCTTTGATTTACGAAATTCTATTTTATTACTTTACATGCCTACACAATATCTATTGTACATATAAATAAGACATAAAACCATTATTGAGTAACATTATGATAAAATATTTACAAAGAGGAATCATATTTTTATTACATATATGTATACACTAGACGCATAAATTAAAGGATATTAAAAAAAACCCCAATTTTTAGGTGATTTTCAAGAGGCTGTTATTTTGAGGGAAATTGTCGTACAGAAGTTTTAAAAGTAGAAGGTTACAGCTTCAAGTTTCTAGTTTTCAGTTTTAAACGTTCGCATAATTTACGCGTAGGGATTTTGAGTAATCGTAACAAAAAAACTGAATAAAAAAATTTCAAAAAAATATCCATTTTTTTAACATTATATTGAAAACTGATCTAATTTATTTGTCACGGTTATCATCTTACATAATAAGATAATAAAAATATGTTCTAACAGTAGGTGTGTATTTAAAAGCATGATGGGTTATGATTCCATATTCTTATCAGAAAAGCGTCCCAAAGACTGAACTGTTAGAGATAAGCTTTTAAAAATAGCGAATAATTTTACTTTGCAGTTATTAAAGCATTTTTGACCGCAGTAAAGTATTCAGTGGCCATTTATCTTTGTTGAACCATCAACAGTATGAATACACGAGGTAACAACAGTATACGCTTTATTTTCATACGAGCTAGGTCCGTTATCACAGCAATTTCATCGGTAATATTTTCAAAAATTGTTATTTTATAATCTGTCAAAAGTTCTATATAATTTAACATAATATATTACACCTGTGTGCTCTATTAATAGATTCATAGTAAAATATTTAAAGAAAAATTGTAATGAAATTTTCGTTATTATATATTAAATACTAATTATTATAGTAGAATATTACTAAATAAAAGCAAACGGGTTTAATGGTTGCGATAAACTTTTGTTTAAGTATCCATTGTATTAACCCATTATCACCGAGATGATCAGAATTTTTACTAACTTTTCAACGTGTTTATTTATTGTTATTGGACCAAAAAAATGACGTTTAATTCAGCTATTTTTTTTTTCTCGGTGTCTAATCAAAATTTTGAGCTCAGATTCTTCATCATCAATCATCAGATTTCGCGTAAGAATAGAGAAAATGCATTAACATAATAAATAAACACGTTGTAAAGTTAGTAAAAATTCCGATCATCTCGGCGTTAATGGGTTAATTGATTAAATAAAGGTGTTTTGATTTTTAACTAAAAATAACCAGATCAGTATAATCGAAATACCTGAGTATATGATTTCAAAAAGCAGTTTGACGAAGGTAAGCTTTCTGCCAACGTCCTCAACCCTTTGTCTCCTGAGACTACAATGGACGATCGCGATGGTTTGAAGATGCGACATGGGACACCCCTTGTAAGGCTACGTGACTAAATTTTGAGCCAAATGTTTTGCAGCGCACCCGATCTCGAAATAAGTATCGTCATCCCTTATGTCGTCTACAGGCTACAATGAAAACGCGACATTGTGGCGAAATGTATGAATGTGATGCAGCTATTGGACATAAAATTGTTGTATTTTTTTCTGATATGATAGCTCAAAATTATTTTTTAACATTAGCTCGGCAAAGTGATTACAGTGCACTTGATATTTAGGTGGTAGGGCGATTGCCCGAACTGGGTCATGACCACAGTCCACAAGTGTAAAGACCGTCATAGGACTCGCTTTGGTCTGTCGCGTTTCGGGATCAGCTTGTGTATATCTAGTAACTCATATACCTAAAGACCTTCAGTCATGGTATATGTGGGCCGACACCACGACGGAGACTATCAATGGATTTTCATTCTTTGATGGTCGCTTTCGTTTATGGACTGAACTGTACTTACCATCAGGTACTCTGTAGTCACAATATCGAGCCAGTTAAAAAAAAAAGATATCAAGCACAGCGTTGTAAAAAAATCGACCGAAACTAACGCTTCTTTCTCGCTTCATTACGAGCTGTTGCCATATTATACAGACTTGGATCGCGTTTAACTATTATATTAAAATCTTACTAAGTGCTATTATAAATGCGAAAGTATAGATGGATGTTGGTTATTCAATTATAGTCTAGACACAATAGCTACTTTTTATCCCAAGAAAGTAATCGGTTCCTGTAGAAATGCGGATGAGGACATGTGGTTAACTACCTTGAAAATCCTATCTAATCGAGAAACGCCGAGACACCACCAGCTAGTGTAAGTATAATTCACAGTTAAATCGTAACTCAAATATATTTAAAGGTTTTTAACTTCAAATGGGGCTTTAAAACAGGTTGTAGTCGATGAGTCAGCGGTCAAAGCTATACTCAAAGTTTCGTCTACCCGGATCATGCTACGTTATGCCTCCTTCGCTTATTGTATGTTTCTTTTTTTACCTTTTTACTTAGCTCAACTGAGTGCGCTGTCTTTCAATGGCCGTGTATTTTTTGTTTGTCCTTCACAAGCTTGGACATTTGCCTCTCAACTTCATCCAAGTCGCTCCTAGCTCGCCTAAGTGTTTCATCAGTTCATGGTCACTTAAATTTTAAAAATGAAAAAGCGGAAGATGTTTCTTGTATTGTGATAATTTCTTACTTCATTGTTTTGCTTTTCGGAATTTCAATTTTGAATTAATTATGGAACATAATAAAATTACCGAACCGGTCAACAGGCCAGTCTTTATATTTGTTTAATAAAAATATTATCTAATATTTATCATTCTGAAAAATAGCATGTCCTTGTACTAGTACAAGGTAGTGATAAATATTATGGTTATAATTTTATTTATAACTATTTTTAAAGTAGATATGTATAGATTTTTCACTGGAGACTTTTGTGTTATGATTTTGTTCAATATGTTTGTATTTTAGTTATTGTTCTATCAAATACGACAGCTCTGAAAATAGTAAAACAAACAGAGTCTATAAAAAACATTCTACCAATAACCAAATATCATATAACTGTACGAAGACACAATCGGCCGTATTAGGCTGAGATTTATAAATTAAATTTTAAGTTTGCTTAGACTTTACTAAAACATTACAATTTATATTGCTGGATGAATATCTAAAGGATTTGATAAGTCACCAATTTTGTCAACATGGAGTTCGCTTTACGAATACTTAGGCTATACTCAAGAACCAATGATATATTCAGTTTTTTGTCAAAACGAATTCATTTTATGTGAACTTTGCTAAGCAAAGTCGAAATAGAGTCTGCAAATTTCAACCTTAGAATACGGGTTTCAATTTGAGCAAATGTTTAAAAACAGTGATTAAAGCCCGTTCTTACAAAATATAACTTATTTTTCATATAAAAAATATTACTACCGTATTAAATACTATTTTTTTTATAAAGCAATAAATATATCTTTTAACAACTGAGTTTTGCCACTGTGTAAACCTTTATAAGTTAAACATCGACTTTTAATAATGCTTAGTAAGTTTTGGAAATCAATTTTTGCCTTACCTATATACTGTAAATAATTATATAGTCATCTTTATTTGCGATTCGAACAAATTTTATTCCAGAATCATGATCGATTAAACCATAGGCGCATTATAATTTATATTATAAATAAAGCTAGCTTTAACAAGCGGATGGCTCAATTATATAATTGCAATATTTAGAATTGAAATCAATATGTTTGATACGCAACTGTAAACCGCTATAAATATTTATAATTAGATATTAAACTAGTTAAATTTATACCTGATTATCATATAAGGTGGATTTAAAAACCTTATATGATATTTTAAGCGCGAACAGTAAGCACGTTTTCCCCTCACGCCAAATCATATGTGCGTAATGGAAAACGTTTGGGATTGCGTACTCAGGGGCGTTTGGTTCAGCTCAAACGTCATCAAAAGTGTCAATCACGGATGTTTTCGAATAGCAGAACCGATTATCGGGTATATTAAGTCGTTTATTGTTATCGACAGCGGCCTCCCGTCCATCCGACCGTGAAGTAGATTAGGGACATTATAATATACCCATATTTTTGGCGTCAGCTGCACGCATCGCACCCGCGTCTTATAGAATCTATATTTTTTCACTATATTATATTATACGAATTTAAATTTGTTAACAATTATTCATTAAAAGTTTCATTATCTATTAACACCGCGATTTTAATACAAATTATATCAAATGATAATATTAATGCATTTTTTGTTATTAGAGAATCATCTTATTTTAAAATTGTTTTGTAAAAAAAATTCGTTAAAATTAAAAAAAAACATGTTCACATGTTATGCCTATATATGTTTATTCTATAAAAAAGATATATTTTATATACCGCTAAATGAAAAATGACTAAATTGAAGTTACACACAGGAAAAGCTACAGCGGTATACTTACGGAAGCTAGTGATATGAAGTTGTAAATTTACATAAACACACGTTAATGTACTAAGTACTATAAAGTATGTACACTAGTGAAATTAGAAGCGTTGCTAATTACAAGGGTGACGACGTGATGGTCACCGTCCTAAAAGGGATGAATAAGTTTGGGACAATTCTTTGGGTAATAAAGTAGAGGATGGACAAACGCTGTGAGCTTGGTCTGTCATTAGTGAGGGTAATGTTTTACCAAAGTTGTTCGTACGTTGTGGACTTTGCGTTGAATAGCCGTTTGATGAAAGGGTTACTCGAATATAGCTGTCTGGTAAATAAAAATAAAATTTAGAGACTTAATTTTAAGTGGAATGTCATGTTTAAGTCGAAATTTTTACAATTAGTATTGAAACGAATCAAGAATTTGACATAAGTTTTCTAAATGATTTAATTTTTTTATCTACAGAAGCAAACTCGAGTTTAGCAATATTATTGTTTTAGCAATATTTATTTAAATCATAATTGTCACGACGTATCCTTTTCAGGGTGAGCGGAGATATATTGGCAGGTATGTTGACTTTGCGCTTATATCTCGTGCCCAATGTGACCATGCAGCAGCGCATCGCCGTTCTCAGGGCACTTAAGGACGATATTTCTTTTAGATGCGAGACAAGTATCCTCACTATCTTTTCCTTTATCGGTTAGCTCATGTTTATTCTGGGAAAAACCAAATGTACATACCGGGATTCAAAATGTTAGCGTTCCTATGCTTGGATACCGATTTCATATGCACTAGGCTATGATAGAAACATTAGATTCTTGTATTAAATTCATTTTTGGGGGTCGAAGCTGCTCGCGTCCGTAGGCTTTACCCTATTTTCTCTACACGTGACTCCTGGGTGGTGCTAAACGAGCAGCAGCGAGGTGGTAGGGCGTCGGTGCCCGTCTGGATCGCGACCACAGTACATGGGTGTAAAGCCCGTCAAAATGACCAGTTTCGGCTTGTCGCGTTTCGGGATCAGCTTGTGTATATCCAGTAGCTCATATACCTAGAGACCTTCAGTCGTGGTATATGTGGGCCGACATGACGATGTAGACTATCAATGGATTTTCGTCCTTTGATAGTCGCTTTCGTTTTTGGACTACACTGTACTTACCATCAGGTACTCTGCAGTCACTATGTCGAGCCAGTGTAAAAGAAAAAATGTATATACTAATATTTATTAATTATGTAGGGTACCCATAGAATAAACAGTATTCGCATAATAGAATAGAAACGGCATTAATTATTACATAAACTTTAAAATTTCGTTATATATTCTGTTTTTCATAACAAAACGACTATTAAATTTTACACTAATAACAGAATTGGACATTAGAACGTGAGCGCACTATGAAAAACTTCAACTAGGTTTCATATTTTGTGATAAAATATTTCACTAACTACATTCGATTTTAGTCTTAACGTGAATTAATTAAAAAATAAATCTTAAATTTCTCTATGTAGATGCTACAGCTAATTAATTTGTCTTTCAAAAATATGCGAAGGAGATGGGTCTCACCTATATAGTTATAATAGGCAACTTACTTATCAAGTATGACCGAATGAAATAATTGTGTAGGAGCCTATATTTGATTTATATAATCGTTACAAAAATATACAATTAGTGATGTTTCACATATATAGTAGCAGCTAATACATACGTTCTAGTACAATAGAAAAAACTTGTATTAACAACTGTATTAAAATCTTCATTTTCGCAGTCATTACGGGGAGGGCAATGAAACAAAAGAATTCCTCTATCTCACTTACACTCGTTGTAATGAATATTTCCGTCCCACACTACACCATGTACCCTCGAGCATCTCAACGTTAAATGTATTTGTGACAAAGGTACTTGCATTGTGTATCTGTGTGCGTCGTGTCATACGTCAACTCGTCATGATTCATGATATTCGTGATTTTAAAAAAGATAACCATTATGTTTAAGCGTAATATCATAGAATTAGCAATATTTTCATTTATATAAACCACGGTTTATCTCTTTCGGAGTACGCAGAGATATATTGATAGCCCTATCCACTTTACTTTTTTTTTTAAATTTGTTGCGTGTTTATTGACTGGGAAAGGTCTTCACAACAAACCGGGCGGGGAAAAAAACACTGTTTTTTCCATGTATGTATGGTATGCGACGTGATTAGTAGCGCTAATCGCCGTTATCAAGGCATACATTAAATTTTTATCAAATTATAATGAACGTGAATTCCATATAGATTAACTTACAGATACAGAAAATTAGATATCTGCAGGTCCAACAAAAACATCTTCTGACAGAAGCCGTATGATCGATCGTTACGCCAAACTAGTTATATAACATACATACATGACAGCTACTAAATAATTGCTTAGCAAAGTTCGCAAAAAATACATTCGTTTTAACAAAAAAAATTGAATCGAAGAGCCAAGTCCATGTTGACAAAATCGGTGACATACCAAATCGTTTGACATTCGTTGAGTAATAATATACAGTATAATGTTTGTATGTAGTAACGCCTAAGCAAACTTAAAGTTGCGACTATAAATCTCAGCCTAATGGATTTGATCACGATGGTTTCCATATATCAAGCCAAGACATTCAAATTTACGATCTTTCACAAATGGCAATAACACTGGCTTTGTGTCAACTTGGTGAAGACTTCCGTAAGTGTAAAATTCATAAACAAATGATATTAATATTAATTTAAAAAACTTACCTCGTCTGTGCCTCACATGATATTTGCTTTTAGGAACAATACCGGAGCAACACGGCTGTTCATAATAAAAATTATATGAGCTGTCCACTTCT
The DNA here is from genome assembly GCA_036320925.1 of Automeris io. Taxonomy (NCBI): domain Eukaryota; kingdom Metazoa; phylum Arthropoda; class Insecta; order Lepidoptera; family Saturniidae; genus Automeris; species Automeris io. The sequence goes on along the minus strand of JAUDJH010000010.1, from coordinate 9,706,555 downwards.
GCAGTTTGTTGCACAGTTTGCGATCTAACTTGCCATCCCACACCGACAATCAAAAATATCAACCATCGAATCATTATTGTTACAGTACTGATAGTCCGTGAATTATTTGAATACATTATTCCTTTTAACACTGACACCAAACACAGAATTAATTAAAAAGTTAGATATTTTTCTTCAAATGCCTCATTATTCTGCAAATAAAAATATAGACGTGAATTTTTCATTTATCATAAAAAATCATACCTCCGGCATAGATTGTCTACAAAATAGCTCATATATTAATTAATATTTCATCATAAAAAACCATGGTTGTGTTAAAGTATAGGCCTAAATCTAGACTTTAGGCCTAAATTTATCGCACGAGTTGTACCGACGGGTAATAAATTGGATAATAATCCTTAAGCCTTATGAAGATGTCAAATGAATACCGAACATAAATAATACATTAGAATAATATATCCTGTAAAATAAACCATAGGATCAACCATTATTTTAACGTGTATAATAAATATTTGGTTACTTATAATAATTATTATTCTTAATTTATACGTTGCACAAATATCAAATCAATTGTAAAAATCTATTAATATTATTTTACTTGCATGATTTATTGATGTAATGTAATAAAAACCACACAATCCGAATAACAAAGCAAATATAACAACAAATGTCGCAGAGCAATTGTACCCCGAATAGAAATATAATTGCGCCAATAAAACGAAATTATGGGGATGTAAAAAAACAGCAGCGTGTACGCCTATTTAACAATGAAAATGACATTATTTCTTGTCAAGTTTACATTAAAAAATACCATGTTGCGGGGTATTTTAATGGTAGCAAAGAACATTACGCGACCCGATGGCATTAGGTACATATACCTCCTGTAATGGAAACCGCATATTCGTATGCGGTAAGGGTACATTCACTGCCCTTCCTGTCTCGCACTGAAAATTATTATTGCTTTTAATTGCTGTTTTAGTTAAATCACGTTGTGTTTCTATTATTAGCAATCTGCTACGTTATTACATCACACAGGGTGTAATAATTGCAATACATATTTCAAGGTGCTGAATGAATTTAGAAACCTGCATAAATTTTATATTGTGTTAAAAATGATACAATGAATGAAGATTATGTAATAAATCACCCACATGATATTTATTATTAAAAAATGATTAGTGCAATAAGCATAATTTCTTCAGTCATATCTGATAGAGCCGTTTTGAAACTAATCCATTACGTTATCAGAACGCTGATCCACGTCGGTTATTCAGTTACCCTCCGAGACGATTACCCTGGCTATCGCTGAATAACTAAATAAATGTCTTCTACTAAATTTAACTCCAATCTCTAGGTCGAGCCTTCGTCATGTGACCGATATCATTCGTTGAATGCGGTCAGGGTTCGCCCCTTGAAAGAGTCCGGAGATGAATTAAATAGATAGGATCATCAAAAAAGGGAATATGAAAGGGATGGAGCATAATAAGGTGTATTAAATTTGAACTTATTTTATGGATCAATACCTTTGCTAACGTCCGTGTAGTTTTAAAGAAATAATTTAATAAATGTACAGTAATTTATACACTTATTCGTAAAATTAATGTCTATTTACATGAGGTAGGTGCAACTACATCAGATTGAGCAACTAGAGTGGGCTCATTGGCACTTATTAAAAAAGACCTATTTTGGCGACATGACATTTAAACACTTGGCATTTCAATGCAACTTCGACACAACAGCAGCTGTGCAACTGTAGCTCCAGAAAAATTCTGAAGCAGGTATATGAACCACTAACGTAGACGAGCTGATCCCGAAACGTGGGCAAAGTAAGGCACCATAATGATTTTTGCGATGTACTAATATTAAATCACAATTTAGTTTTGGAAATCGCTTTACCACCTCAATAATATTAACTTGATATTATACATATTTTATTGTTAATTTGTTTTCATTAAACACACTTTAAGTGCTATAAAGGTATGTCTATGTGTATAAGTACAAATGAATTTCTATTGCTAGAGTTATTGCCATCAAATATTAGTGCTTATGGTAAAATAGTAAAAAATAAAAAGTAATAAAGTAGTAAGTAATAGTAGTTAAAGTTTAAAAAATATATTGATTATTTAAGATTTAGTATGCAAAACTAATTTTTAACACCCTACAGTAGTAAAAAAAAAAAAAAAACTCTTTATGGTCATTTATATTCGATTTTGAATAGCATAATGTATATTGTTTTAAAAGAGTAAGGCGTCAGTAATTTTTACATTATTTATAAAAATAAAAACGGCATTAATTAAGTGACCATTTATAATCAAATGATAAATGTAGAAGTTTATTAGAAAATTTAATAATTGATCTCCAAATATGTGTATTGTGTAATATAACGATTTTATTAATTAGGAAAAATGTACCTATCGTAAATAAAATTTGATGGTGTAATAATATTATGAATGAAATAGTAAACTGTCTAACAGTTTCAACATTCACAAATGGTTATAGATCTACAGTATTTTATTATAGTAGATCATTAAACCTGTATCATCCTTCATAATACTACATGCAATTCCATCAAAAATGTACCTCATGTCTTTCATACATAAACTTATTCACACAGCCATAAAGATGGGGTTTCAAATTTTTTATTTCAAATGATTAATGATCGTTTAAACGCTTGAGCGATTTTTGTTCAATCGGCTGCAGATCCATGGAGTAAATAAACATTAAGAAATATCCTCGTTTTCAAATAATACTTAGGGGATCTACAATTTAAACACACTTTTTATTATATTTATATCCGGCGCGGTTAAAAAAGACTGGAGTTGTGTTGTACACATTATAAATAAAACATTCACTACAATTACTTTTTGGAAATAAGAATAGGAAAATGCATATAGACTACAACTATAGATCGATGAGCTGATTCTGTACAATAGATTGTATACTTTTTTTTTATAACTTATAGGCGAACGCTTGACCTCAATCACACCTGGTGGAAGGTGAAGATGAGTCCGATGATGAACCGCGTCCGCCTAACAAATGCCTATTCACTCTTCTTTTAAAGACTCTCAGGTCATAAGATCGCGGAAATATGGCCGCTGGTAGCATATTCCACTCCTTAGCCATTCGTTAGCTGTTCGTTATTGCCTCAGATAATACATTCTATGTCCATCAAATAGAAAATATAAAAATAACAGTATTCTTTGAAAATCCTGTAGTAGTCGAATTGTGAACTTGTAAGGCTATTGTATTGTGGAGCTTTTCCGTACAATTCCGTTCATTTAAACACTTATTATCACTTTTATATTATATATTTTGTAATACTTTTCGAATATTTACATATTTTTTCTCCTTTATTATATATTAATTTAAAACAACATTTCTTCACCAAAACCCAAGACGCAATCCCTAGAAATATTCCTTCTAATCTTCAAATTGGATCGATTTTCCTTTTTTGCAATTCTCTCTCACAAAACATTATTTTTTACTTAACGGCCAACATATATTTACGCTACAGATATGTAATCTAATTTTATGACCTCCTTACATCTGTGATATGTGACAACCCTTGCAAATCTGAGAGGCGTTTGACAGCTTTCCACCAAGTGAACCATCTGGTCTCAGTGACTAGGGCGGATATCTTTTCTTGTGCGGTTAACGTTAAAAACTGAATCTCAACAATTGGGGAAATATTAATATCTGTAATTTTATAACATGGGTTCATTAAGCGGATTTTAATCTCCTTTAATATCTTTCGATCTCGTTTCGCAATACAATTAAACCGTTACTGCTGCCCATTGCACGACAGGCTACGCTCATTATGAGCGAAGAATGTTAAGAAATTTCATCCGACAACCCGTTGAAGCAACCCTCCCAATTGTGCGAAGGTGTTCCAATTGAATGGTGGGTAGGTGGAATGGGGTACGATTATAATGAATTTCGCCTCGATAAAGACCAGTGAGCCTCGTAACACAATACTTGATGTTTCCTCCTCAACCCATATCCATGACACATCATTAAACCAAGTAAAAATATCTGCCGACACATCTCAGTTAAGTGAATTAACGAATGCGTCAAACGCAAAATAAGTTATTTGTTGTTATTGTTAACTGCCAACTACACTTTAGGATATTGTAGGATTCTAATGTTTCTGAGAACAAAATTTCCTAAGGAAGGATCACAATATTATCACGTTATATGCCTTTCCGATTGAGGAGATGTATTTATGTAGATACACTTTATATAATTCTGACAAAAGAAACAATAAAAGCATATTAAAAGAAAATATAGTAATAAATAATTTTAACGTCAATAAAAATGATGAGTGATTATAAACATAAAATTTATTAAAAATTGAGGGATGGCTATAAGAAGATGAGTAATCAGTGGTTGTTTAAATGAAGCGAGTAATCCATGAAAACAAATTGGCTGGTCAGATGAGATACGGTACGGGCCCAGGAAATTTGCTTTGAATTATTAATACAATACTGTTACAGCAGTGAATTGTAAGCTGCTTAGGGAGCTGAACAAATATCAGTGCGTCGATAGTCATTTAGTATACACACAACTATACAATTGTTATAGCAGAATATAATAACAATGAGTCGTAAAATACACATGAGTAAGATGACTTAATCAACGGACATTTTCTTGTAGACGAATAAAAAAGCATTAATTTTTAGAGTTATTATTGTCACTATTAGAATTTTAGTATAACTTGAAAGTAATAAAAATAATGAAGTTAAAGAATTAGCTTTGTAGCAATGTTTATACATTATGATTAATTAGACATGTCGACCAATACAGGAGAACTGATACGCAAATATTAATTTATTCAATTAACCGAGACGGATTACTGAGACGAGATTATATGAGGGCCAACACTATAAGTTATTAATACTGTTCGGTTACATAAACCTCAAGTCTAATTAGTTTCTGTAGCAGAAAATCAATTAAATGGTACTAACGGCGCTATTGGATCTCCCAAACCGCAACCTCAAGAAATGTTCGGAGAGGATTCAAAGGGATGTACAAACGTTTATCGTGAAATAACTGCATGTTTGTATAATGGATTATTAAAATTCATAGAGACAGAAGCTCCTGTTTACTTTAGATCAGGAAATAAATAACGGTACGAGACTCAATGGTGTATTTTACAAATTGAAAAAATTACGTTATTAGCAACTATTAAAATATAATAATTAATTAAGCTAATTTATTTATTTAATAAAGATAATATATACAATAGCTAGCATTTCAAAGTATGATACAGCAAATTTGATACATAAACGTCAATAGTTTCAATAAACGTAAGATAGCTAACCCACGATCGCTACTTGGGGGATAAACGCCACTGGATTCTAACCACGTACAAAATGCACGTAAAAGTCTGCCTCTCGTATTATTGATACATTGATACAAATAGAGATATCAATTGTTTAGGACAAGGCGAAACAACAACGTGGCAATGATAGTAATTCTCCGGACGGGATGTAAGGGGTCTTTGATATCTGTAGGCCAAACTTTGGTGTGCTATGGAATGAGATTTTTATGAGCTTTGGGACGATCCCAATGTTGTCGACCTTTTCTAAGTTGCCGCAATCACATCCTGATCTTATTTAAAAGCTCATTAAATTTGTCTAACTTTAGATGTCCCCGGAAAAAGTTTAAAGTTTCTTCTATCCGTTAACATTTTAATAATTTATTAATTAGATATTTTTCCTTATTAAAATGTAGAAATAGACGATGGCGTTACCTTCTTTATTAAATATTCCAATAACATAATGTGTGTGTATGTCTAATGTATTACATAGTGAAAAATTAAGGGTAATATACATGCATTATTTATCTACTATTTGGCTCCAGTAGTAATTAATTTATCATCGTCGTATATTTATCATCATAAAGCCATTACATGTGAATGGGGCCTTTACATAATCACTAAGCCTTTGATATTAATACCTAAAATATTTTGTTTTATCGTGTTATATTTCACATTGCATAGTTTACAACTATCGATTAATTGATTTTCAAAAATAAAAGATCACGACAACTGAGATTTGACAAAAAATATTATAATAAGATATTCTTTATAAATATACTTTATCACGAATTGCTCTTTATTATGCATATTTCATTTGTAATTTAGTACTCTTGGAAACATTTTGACTATCTTATGTTAAGTTTATAATTACATATTTATGGTCCGCTACCACCAACGAATTAAATCTAGTTTAACATTGTATTAAACGCTATTTAACGTTAAGCATTATTGTCTTCATGAAGAACATTATACTATTTTAACAAATATGAAATTTAAATCAGCGTTGAGGTCTAAGCCGCTTCAATAGAATTGGCATTTAAACGCTTAAACTAGATTTTAAATGTCGGTGCAAGCGGTCTTAAGTTTATATTTTGAGGTATACAATTTATTACATCAGTTAAAATAGATTAATTATGGTATTTTAAATATGGCTAAAAATATTTCCTTTATAATCCAAGCATTTTATGTCGTGTAAAGAAAAATTATGTAATGAGTCAAATTCTGTTATCAGGATTTTGAGGTTCAAAAGTTAACTTTTAGCATGATCTTTATATTCACGCTTAACTTTATTAAAGATAGATTAAATATTAACTGTTATAAACTTTCAAATTGGTCACATAATTTTATCTTGACTTTCATAGATTAAACGTCAACAAAATACTTAATTTAAAAATCGTGATCTACCTACCAGCTTGCTTTAAAGATTGTGTAATGTTTACTGCAGATTTAATTAATTTTAAAAGACTAAAAAAAGTCTTGAGAAATGTATTTAATTTTGCTAAAACAATTTTTTAATTCTATTGTATTATAAATTATGAAAGACAGGATAAGCATTTTTTTTTTATTGACAGCACTCTAATACACATGCAGTATTCATGTAAGAATAAATATTTTCCATTGAAATATATATAAAACCTTTTTAATATATAATTCTTGATAACCAAAAATCTTTAGAATATATGAGGCTACATGAGAAGAAAAGGACGGTTTAACTTTGACATCCTGACAAAAGACTGAGGAGAATTCTGTCATTCCTATTCAAATAATATACTTAGTACGTTGTTCCAATTTGTTTAGGACGTAAAATGAACTCGTAATGAATTTAATTCCGTCTGAAGGTTGGTAGGTAGATAAAAAAATGTTAATAATCATTATTACGCTACCTTTACAATTAAACGTGACGTGTTATTACCTCAAGAACGTATTTTATATATATATATACACAAGGCAATTTTTTCCTATTTTTTGCTTTAATTATTATAAATATGGCTGGATGTACTATTTTAAAAAATAGTAATAAACACACCTTGTGAGCTAAGTTAATAGTGACTCATAAAGGGGAGCAGTGTTTACAATCTTTTTCTGTTTGTATATTGCCAGTGTTCATTTTCTATTTTTAATCCGAGGTTGACGAACTCTATATTTCTTTGATATAGATAGAGGAGAGGAAGCATGATGAACTAGTCACACAAAGATCGACATTTGAGTACGAAATTCTTGATGTTTCATCAAAAACCGGTAATGCCTATCTCTCGCGTCATATTGTTAAAGAAATAGGTATCTTTGATTGTTTGACCGAAAAATTTTTTTACAGTATAAAGCCACGGGGACAATAATACTTAGACGAAATCCCCTTGAACTCTCATTTTCTAAAACATAATACTTCGAAATTTGATTTCTTAATTTATCTACATTTTCATTCATTACTATGTATAAGTCTTCGTTATCTTTGAACATGTATTTCTGTAATAACTTGTTTTTTGTTATTTTTGAGTATCAATTGTTTGGATTAGATATGTTCGGAATTCATTGAATATCATTTTCATCAATCAAGTGCCCAGCATTAAATATTATTTTTGTTTGAATTCTGTTTTTCTTTTTAGTTATTTTAACACTCCTGAAGACAAAATATACCGGTGTCAGGTCGACGCACAATGGACTACACGAGAATAAGACGATCTACCTCCACTAAGTCCGTTGAACCAGACACGTTGCAGTTTAACAAAAAATAAACATCCCACTGTCGTACTTTAATTGGTATTCACTTTCATAATATCTGTTATATTTCACATAAAACAGGTTAAAATTCAAATTATAACGATAACGTTTGCTAAAACAAGTTTTAAAATTCGTAGTTTCACGGAGAAGTTAGCTGCGAGCGTTTAACACACGTACATCAAACGGGCCGGTCGGCGCAGAACTACCTCTCTGGGCTCATTCCGAACAAAACTTTTAAGTCATGGAGACGGCAAAGCTATGTCGCGCCTCTACAACTCACCCACACAATCATATCCAACACCCTATACACAAACACAAAAGCGAGCTTCCAAGTTCACTAAATAAACGTACACCAACACAAACGTGCTCGACACCGTCTACCCCCTGTTCATGAGACGTCTGAGCGAGACGCGAATATCAACAATCCCTTTAAAAGTGCAGGTGCGTAAGAGAGCACGATACCGCAACAGATGTATATCATTTTATGCAGGTAAGTGTTGAAAATGTTCGTAGGTTGGAATGAGATGGTATATGAATTTAGCTTACGGAAAGCCGGTTGTGTAGGAAAGGGATAGGAAGTGTTCAAGTCACCCACTGTACATTCCTTCCTGATACCGGCGTGCTGTCGTACCTTTCGATCGTTCTAGTGGCAGATGAAGCTGTCAGGGTTAACACTACTGTTGTGAATGAAAATAAAGTGTCAATTTCTGCATAGTCTAAAGATTATCGTGTTGTATTCTTAATTACATATACGTGTATACACTCAACAGTGACCATATTTCATAATTCCTGGTAGCGATATAAAGCATATTTATGATAAGTAATAAGCATTTATGCAAAGATTAAACAAGCTATGCCATGTTTCTAGTTTGTTTTTAAGTAATTGCTTGGTATTATGCCGGATGAAAGCATGTTTCATTTATTTTAGTGTGTAATAGCAACTTTAATCTATACTAATATTATAAAGCTGAAGAGTTTGTTTGTTTGTTTGTTTGTTTGAACGCGCTAATCTCAGGAACTACTGGTTCGAATTGGAAAATTCTTTTTGAGTTGAATAGACCCTTTATCGAGGAAGGCTTTAGGCTATATAACATCACGATGCAATTATTAGGAGCGAAGAAATAATGGAAAATGTGAAAAAAACGGGGAAAATTATTCATCCTTGAGGGCTTCCATTGCGTGCGCTGCAAAAACGGTTCAAGATACCAAAATATATGTATGTAAGAATTATTCCTCTTGAAATGATCTAAAAAAATGTCCGCGACAGTATATGTCTATCTAGAACCGTTTTTATGGTAAACAAATTTGGTCGAAATTAATGCATTATTTGTTAAGAGTTGTATCAACGTAATAATAATTATCTTTATCCAAATAAATGTGTTGATGATTAAGAGTATTTAATTGTGAACAAAATTGTCTTTGACTTCACTTAATTTCAATAAACATCTTAGAAGATATTACAAAACCTTATATAGCAAAACAACGTTTGCCGGATCAGCTAGTCAGAAATAAAGTTATAATGTAATACATTATAGCTCAATGATATCAGATCGGTTCTCTATCAAATCTGTTTTTGCCATCATACCTATATTTGGCTGACGTGCTTTGGGTAGCTTTAATCATAATTATTGCTTTTATCTAGGAACATTTAACTTTAATCGTTATTAATCATAATTTTATTGTAATATCCTTTTTTCATCCATTATACGTTTTATACTTTTGGGAATAACCTCTATGTCTAAATCGAGATAAATCCTTCAAATAAGTCTATACAAAACTGTACATTTTTGTTTAATAATCATAATGTAATACACTTATTAAGTAAAAATTAATGGATCAGCTCGAAAATGTATCCTTATAATTTTAGTTTAATTTACAATTGAGGCATGTTCTTCTATTTCATTAAAATGTTGTTTACCTAACATACTGCAAGTCTTGTTATAATCAACATAATTACCTTCGAAATTATAAAAATACTTAAATGTGTAAAATCTTGTGTAGCAACCCTACATCAAGATGTTACAAAATAGCAGGTAGCGCCGCAAGTCCACATAACATGTGCTGCTAAATTTAGGGATTTTTTTCATGTTTTCTTTTAATACTCCTTTTTGTTACATAGGGATATTTAAAAACATCTTGTTTGCCTTTGTTTGTATCGTAATTTTATGAAATACGGAATTGATGTTTATACAAAACATATTAGATAGTAGTAATGTTAGTAAAACTGGAAGTATTTAATATCTTTTAGTGACAGTTGTATAATTGCTTGCAGCACAATTGCTACATATTGATACTATGCAAATGTGATTTACTTTTTGCTAGTCAAAGTATGTTAACGGTCCGTCGATCATTGGGAGGTTACAAGAATTTTAAGATTATGATCTGAAAAATTTTAATTTAATCACACGCGTAAAAGATTTACATATAAATCTAAGAAATGTCAAGTCAGTCTTTAAATCTATTTAGTAAATATCAACATTTACTAAAGTACAATTATGATTAAAAAACCTTAAGAAATATTTATCTTTTATAAATTGTAATATCAGCTTAAAATAAATGTTTGTAATTTAATATACTCCAAAAAACTGTCAGCCGTCCCGGATATCGCGAGCGTCAAGCGAAACACTTCTGCGAAATCGGAGACGGCACGTTCGTACCGAGTGCCGCACATGACACTAACGCTTTAAGACAACGTATCACAATATACACACCGTTCCCATGTAGGTAACACACAAATTAGTGTTATATTATGTTTTCGTTCTCCATTTTTTATACTTTTGTCAGACTTCACACGAAGTCACAATAGTTCGAGGCCACATGCAATCCACTCCACAAAACAGACATGAGATTTTCGGAATATCTGCGTTGTTTGTTAGTATAAACGAAATCGACGTTGCGGTCGCTTAAAAAAAAAATTAACACCCAATATGACGTGTGTCTGACAGCTCGGAGCGGGCTGTTGGCGGTTCACTTCATTACCTTTTCTAAATTCTTTAAGTTTGAGCAACTATGACCACATGTTGATGTTTTTAAATTGTAATTCGTTGCTTAACAGATTTTTATTGTAACTTGTTTTAAAACAAGCATTTATAATTATATTAAAAATATCAATAGCATTACAGAGATAAATTATACTAATATTAATTTATTATAAATAAATCCAAATATTTATTGGACATCTCATTTAAATCACTTTCGTCTCAAAAATAACTCTCGATATCTACAACCAAGATATGAAATAAGTTTATGATCTCACATTAAGTTCATTATAAACATCTATTTGTAGACCTTTAGGAACACACATCCTGCGGTAATTTCACTAACTATATTACTCGTATATTTAATCTTTTAGTTATTTTGACATCAGACGCCGCGGAATTGTATGAAAAGAGGGTACGTGGCTCCACAAGCGCGAAATAATGACAACGTATTGTGGCTCCACGAGGATCAAGTAAGTCGCTATTATTTATTTCTTCCGAGAGCTCGACAATAGGGTACCACGGCTTTGCTGTCAGCCATACAATAAGCAGCTGGTCTTAGTTTACTTTGTACGAGCTACTGAGTAAGATGTGCTTCAGATGACATAATGTTACCTGCCTATAGATGATAAAGGGAATATGACATCAGTATTGCTTCTGCCTTGTAGAGTTTCGAGCTTAGCTTTTGTGTTTAAGGTATTGCTCTAGATACAATATTCCGCTGTTCTTTAAATAAATAGAGCTACTTTATCAGCATAAAAAATATGTCATATTAGATGTTATCTAGTAGAAATAATCGGCATATAATAATTATTTACTGGCATTTCAGTATTTTATTGTTTTTTGTTTCATTCATTGCTTAAACGATTATTACCATTTATTAATTATATTTTTATTTAAAAATATAATTTAATACATTCGGTTGAAGTGTCTAACGCGTAGTTTTAGTAACGCTTTTTAAATTTTAGACACCAATGAACCAGCAATTAAAATTTAAAATTCATGAAGTATTTCCGAAACTGGAAATAAGACATTTAAAATAATTGCCCAATATTAATTAATTAGCTAACTTTTGGTGATAAATTGTAATATTTGAATATATGGTATACAAATTTTAATATCAGCTTACGTTTCGCAATTTGCTCTCCACAAATGTCATGAATAGTCAACAAAACGAAATATCTGAACATAATACTAGCAATAACAAAAGTGAACCGACCTAACCATTGATTTGGATTTTACGGTGGTGAAAAAATGCTTTTGTGTCGCTGCAAACGGACTGGTTGGCGCATGTCACTCGACCACACGCCCTATGCAATGGGAAGCCTTCGGTATTATTCAATGTCGACAGGTGAATACTTAATCGCGCCTTTATTGTTCTAACTGACCAGTACTTTTCACTTCTGCAGAATTCTGTCTAATAAGTTAGACAAGAGTATTTTTGGATTTTGTAAAGTTCAGCCAAAATTGGAAAATCTATTGTCATTGCCGTCAAGCTTTTTATAAAATCCATATCGACGGGTGAAAGGCTATTTGGTTTAAGCGACATTTTTTGGTTATATAGTAATACATATATATATTTGGAATCGGTAAAAAACGCTGATTCCGTAAATATATATATTACTATATCACCAAAATTGTCGCTTAACCAAATAGCCTTACACCCCTGGATATCATTTATTGGCAATAAAATCTTAGTTTCGAATTAATTTAATTACAATAAATTAGATCTTGGAACTTGCCGTCTACTTTTGCTTTGGCAGTCTCCTGATTGTAATAAGATTTGTGAAACCTTGTGGTACCCATAGCTTTGTAATCATATTATTGTTTTTCTTCTCCATTATATATGTAAGAAAAATAATTTAGTATTCTATTACCATTTTAAACATGATACTGTTGTAACAATACTAGTTTTAAATTGTTTTACTTTATACCTGTTTCAAGTTGTCAGGTCAGTTGCTGGGAAATTCCCACTTAATAAATGTCCGAAAGGTGTTACGGCAAGGCAGGCGAAGATCTGACACTAACTTGACATCAGTATGACGGCGAGCCCTGAGCTGCACTAAAAATGATATGGTTGCTAAATATGACGTTTTGCTAACATCGAAAATAGATGATTTATTTTAAGAGATTATAGCAATACACAAAAGTATATTGCTACAAAATCGAAACTTCATACAAGCTCAATGAATTGGGCGAATGGATATTCTATATCTTCGTATTTATATTAAAATTCAAGTGCCTTTTAGGATAAACATTGTAGCAGATACGCAAATATAGTAAAATGTTATGTAGTTTTACCCTAGGCACGCACCATCAATCTTGAGTCAAATCAAGACTAGTTTATTATCTATAATAGATATTTCTTCTATTTTGATTTCCTTTTCGATTTCAGTTGATAACTTTAAACATTATACCTCCTCCTATTTTTATGTAATGGATACTAATCATTGGAAACTAGTACTAGGTCAATCACTATAGTATTTTTTTCTTCTAGCGACTAATTCCTTAATACGTCTATGTTTGTATCAGTGTCTTACTTTTACGTCATTAAATCAACATTTACGTTAAAATATAAAACATTTACTTTATTAGGAACGAAGTCGTCAGTGAAGTTTCATTTTACAATAAGAAAACACCTTTAGATATCAAAAGTGTTTTCGGAAACGTTAATGAAGAATCAATCCGCTATAACAAGAATCGAATTGAGTCCGCTAGCGAGTATAATCAATCAGGCGTCAGTGTTATTGTTGTGATTTGTTGCAGCCCAGGGTCGGCAGCAGTCGGCTCCAATCGGCTGCCCTGCGTGCCCATTAGTTTGATTAGGCTGTCCTGACCAAGTGCGTTGATTGTCCGAACGTTTAGCTCTGATGAAATCCTCAAAAAGCGTAATTGATACAATAAATTATAGAGTTATAAATACTTTCTTCTACTCTCGGCTCAGTGACTACATCACGCCTGATGGTAAGCATGCTGCAGTCCTAAAACGATAACGACTACCAAGAGTAAAAAAAACCATTGATAGCCGTAGTGATCATACCGGCCTGCACAAATGTCTCTTCACGCTTAAGCAAAATTAAGAGTTAGAGAACTTTTTAGTTCTATCCGGGATGATTTCGGCGTAATATATACTAGTAGCCTAACAATCAAAATCAACTTCATGATCAGCGTTGTTTTGTAGTCAATAGTCATTGTTTCGTTACTGGTCTAGAATACAGTACAAATTACTGATACATCGCCTACCGCGATAGCGTTATTTACATTATCACCTTTACGTCAAAGGTTTACATAATATACAGAATGATTTTATAGACGAAGGAGATATTTCAGATTACAATAGTTTCTACCTTATTATAACTAATATATAAATAACAATATTCTCTAACAAATCATTAAGAAACATTGATGAACAAACGAGAATTAATCCGTAAAAAGTTTGGACACCGCAGCGCATGTGGTACACGATTGAATGGCGTGTAGTAGATAAAATTCCTTTAACGTAATTTTAGGTAAACAGGTAACTGACTTACCCTTTCGTACTTTATCCTGGCTGAGAAAGGGACAAAATACCTACTTAATAATTAATTGTTATTTATTGTATCATGTGTGTAATTGCCCCTTAATATGATGACTATAAATTACTTTGTTGTAATGGAAATATTAAGATATCACTTTTCCTATATATTTGGAATTGGAATCGAATGATGAACATTCTCCTTGAATATCTCCCTGTCTATAAAATCAACTTATAAAATAACTTATTTTCAAATAATTATCTTATTTAGATTAATGGGTGACCTCTAACAAACGGACAGACAGATGGACAAAGTGCTGAATCCTCAAACGGAACTCAGAAACCTCGCATCGCTTGTTCAATAAAGTCAAAAGGTGAGTGAATGAATAAAGTAAAAATGCATTCATTTCGTAGATTTTTATTTTCAGGTTATTAAATTATATTGTTACTTTGCATGACATTTGGTAATTCACAAGGAATTTAGATAATAAATTTACATTTTATTAAACTTACCAAGCCAGACGAATATTTGACTGAAGAATTTAATTGCATTAAACACAAAGGGTCGTTTACGAAGAAAACCTAAGGACACCAACATAAACTGTCTGCCCAAACAGAGCAATGTTTCAATGTCAATGGAAGGTAAGCGTACCCAGTGGACTCCCAACTAAATGTAGGCGAGGGTGAAAGCGGGAAGCGTCCACAAAAGTTTACGAATAAAGGGAAAGGTCGAGCCTGACCAGAAACCCTGCATACGGTCTCGTCTGAATGACGATGTCATGTTTATTTGCGTTGAATAGCAGTTTCTTATGTAGATACATGTATTGCTTCCCTTACAGAAAAGTGTGGTGACATTGCAAAGTAACTACGGAAACTTTTGACGCAAGAAATTCTAAATGTGGTTAGTTTACCCACACAAACACAATTGTATATATCTATATATTTGAGAAATGTATTTTTTAGAGTATTAACATATCTATTGTCAATTACGCTGTGGCGTAAAAATATATCTAACTGATAATAAAATTATGTATTACACCGATTAAAAAGCTTAAAAGTATTTTAGTGAAAAATTTTATGCAAAAATTTCTACTTTTAATTTGACTACTTATAGGGTCCAAAAACTGTAAATTGCTACTAAATATCGGTAGTAGCTAAATTTCAATATATAATATTAATTGTTGTTTAAGACATACGTAGTGAGTAAAATTTCTATATGAGTAAAAACAAAAATACACGTCACTCATTTCGGTAGTAATTGAAATTAAACACGTCTATACACAAACAGTTACCGTATTCTAAAAATAAGTGGTGAATTTGTTTAAATCTGTATTCAGCAACATGATTGTATTGAATAATTTCATTTCCCATCTCTCCCCATAACGAACTACGGCTGCGTATCTATCGATTGATAGAGTTTTGTTAAATCGAAGTCAGCTACAACTCACCGGTCGGACCATCAAACTGCAGGAAAAGGACAAAACAAAATGTATAAAGGAAATTGCTTCCACAAATCCACTCGTATCTTGGACAATAAACGTGGAACCGTTCCACCGCCCTAATAGCAATGAAATCACGAAACCAAAACTGTCTTCTATGCCGGATTCAGTTGGTTCTATCAACGGCTTAAGAGTTTTACAGACTACCGTTTTATTATTGGTTCATTGCTGAGATATTCGGCATATTTGTTTCAGGTATTACATTTATTTTAATATTTTCTTTAACGTAGACTTTTCATGTACTTAATATTTTTCTTAAGCCTTACACCGTTCTAGACTATATTTCATGTTCTAAATTCCAAACAAAAAGATAAAGATTTTCTTACAACAAACAAAACTTTAACTTAACATTTTTAATTCTCTGATAACAGTTTCAGTATTGTATAATAATTTTTATAAAATGATTTATTATACGTATAGGATCCTTCATGTAAAGAGTTTTTTATAAATAATATTTTATAATATGGCTGATAATGTTTTTTTTTTGTGTAAGCAAATACGTTCATTTTTTTTTTTACCATGATCTAGCTCAGGGACACACCACGTCTGATGATAACACTTTGCCGTCCGCAGGATTCGTGAATATTTATTCGCTTGGCGCCGGCAGCGCTAATTCTGATCACTTGACTTGTCGCCGGCCGTACTTGACATTATCGGAAGATTATAAATTGTTAAGTTTTACTAATCTCATTGTTAGTTCTCATAAGTTCTCAAACCTATTCCCCTACTTTCATGAAATTTCGAAGACCGAAGGTTTGTGCACGTCACCACTGTGGTGTCGCCGGACGGCATAGTGTTAAGCATGGTGCAGTCTAAAAAACAATATCGAAACCGATCCATCGGTAAGCAAAAAGATCATGCCGGCCTGCACAAATTTCTCTTCAAGCTACGCTTAAAGGACTCTATAAAAAAACTCAAAAACTTTCATTTTATTAAAATTTGTTTAAATTCTTTTCTATTTTTTTTCGTAAGTCTATGGATACACGAGTGAGTGGATTCCAGTAAGTACTAATACGAAAAGTATCTAGACACGTAACTAACGGATTACGAAGATTTTGGATCGCAGTAGATCTTACATATCTTTTTGTACGTAATATGTCCGAAGATTTATTTTTAACACACAAATTATATTATTGGTGTACGTTAAAGTGTTACTGACTGTAAAATGATTTAATTTTTATACAAACGAGAAGAAAAATATTAAAGTTTATATATATTATTTTGTTATAAAAATATATTAACGCAACCAAATTTCGTTAAAAATTTAAAAGGGGTTTACTAAATTTACAGATACGAAATCAGAACATTTGCATACATATTTTCGCATTATTTGTCTTCATTTGTTTAAAAGTTATTTTGTAAATTCATGCATATTAACAACATCCACGATAAAAGAGAATTTATTGTGAAGTGTTGAAGCGAAATAAATTGAATGTAGTTATTTTCATAAAAACATATATAGAATAATAACAGGGAATAACCACGGTATAATATTGAACAAAATTGCCTGTCAAACACACCGCACATTGGTCAAAGGATAAAAAAGAAAGAGGTTACGCTTTAAGAAAATAATATATATAGTTTATGTATTAAAAATGGTATAATTAATTAATTCTGATCATCAGGAGAAATATAATTTCCAAAACACACTTTCCTGCTTTCTGGTAAAAGTACAAGTATAAAATTTGTATCTAAGAGATATCAAACAAAGCAAGTATTCAACAAATAACACTGCACGTATTAATTTTCATTTTTCATATAAAAAACCATTTAAGATCAATCGGAGTAATTGTTGCTTAAACATTCAATATTAGAACTGATATAAGGATTTTCTCATCCACATACGTTCTATTTGTAAGCATTATGTGGTTTTAAAAAGGAATGTTGTTTTATTATGACATTCAAGCAATAATTTGGAATGTATATGGAAAAGTTATACCAAAAAGAAAAAAAAAAGGTTTTCCAAATTTTAAGACGAAAATTAATAAAATATCATTATAGCACTACTCGAGTTAAGCTTTCTGAATTTTATATATTTTGTAGGCACAGTATTTCTCAAGTAAGTACGAAATGTTCGAAACAAATGTAATAATATCGTCATGTAACTTACTTAATTTATGCCTACGCACCATTTTGAGATCGTCGAATTGATTGTTCAACGAATACTTAAACTTCTGCATTGAAAGGAAAGCTTAGATGAAGTTACACTTTAGGCAATTGCCGTTTGAGTTATCTTGAGTTACAGAACGTTCGACCCCTAGAAGTTTATGATTTAATATAACTTTAAAATTATAGACACCTTTAAAGTGTTATTGCTAGTGTTACTGCTATTAATTTAGAAATCCTAAAGCAACATTCGTTGAATTAATCAAGTTGAGCTCATGGGCAAACAGTGACGTCGGCACGGTAAGGATAACTGAGGTACAACGTATCGTATTTCTAAAATAATCTACATATATTGCCATAATTCTCATTATGCAGGATACATATTATAAAATGAAACAATATAAGTAATAATTGTTTATTTTACATGTACAATGATTATTTTCTGTATTATAGTTATAAAAAATAATATATAAAGACTGACATGTACTTAAATCACAAGAGTAATAATTGTGGAGTACAAATATGCTTATAAATATTGAAACAACCCCCAATAAAACCTCGCAAAAACCTGTTAAGCTGACATTAATAACTATATGTCAAATGGCGATTTTTCTTATTTAATAAAAATAAGTATAATTACAACAAACACTATTAAAGGGTCCTTCCACAAATTGGTTAATAATTCATTAAGAATATTCTGCTTTGTATTACCATACATTTTGTATGAAAAGGGTCAATGGCTTTGAATATGAATTCTCTTAAAGTCGTAATCCCACACGATTAAAGATTTATAGAGGTTCGTATGCAAGTCTGAGCAGAATTTTACAACTGATAACAACTCCTTTGCACCTCAACCAAAACTTCACGTAAATCCATCAACTTATAAGAAACTGAAAGGAGCTTCAAAGACTCGGTAAGTGAAAATGATTCTGTTTCAAATTATAATTAATCCGAGAAGTGAGAAATGATATCCTAAAACAAAAAGCTGACAGTGGTTTTGTTGGACGGGCGAAGTGTCAAAGTTAAATTGAATATTAGAAGGAATGATCTCGGCGGAGTCAAGCGAAAGACGAAGTTTCGTCGGCTCGTACTGAGTAGTTAATCCAATGCCACAATTCGCATGAAGTTATACGAGAACAATTGGCTTTACTTGCATTGCTTATTCATTGTAATTTAATGAAAAACTATTTCTATTTCGAGGATGATTGGAGGTTACAATATTATTACGTAGAAATTCGTTTTACCAAGTCATTATTACCAGTGGCATATTTGTAATGAAGTTTGGGGATCAATAGATCAAATTACCTGTAATTTTATGCTTTATCTTCAAAACAATAAAACTCAGTCTAGTCTACTGTTTGATGTCGTCCAGCAACTTCCGTCACTGGCTTATTCTCCAAAATTTTACCATCGAGGATCAACCTAGGAAACTCACGCTCATTCTCTGTAGGGTTGAGATCAAGAGACGCAATTTGAAGTTTGCTTAGTCTTTATATACATTGCAATTTATATCACCCAATGAATATTAAATAATTTAGTAAGTCCGGGAATTTATCAACATGGACTTTGTCTACGAATAATATGGCTATACTCAAGTTATTATTATATATTCGGTTTTTTTTCAAAATAACTTTTTTTTTAAACTTTGCTAAGCAAAGTTGAAATAGCGTCTAGAAATTTCAGCCTAGAACCCCTTAGCTAGTACTTTATACTATTCCCAAGTAATATAATACCTATAGATTAATTAATCTACGTCAGTAGTATTGGCTTCATCGCCAATAAACCTACGTATTGTTCATATTTATATTTATAACAAAGTCAGCAGTTCTTTTGTAGATCATATCTGAAGTTACGCTTGCTTTATTTTTGTTTCAAGTTATAATTACTTCTTTTTTATAAGAAAAAAGAAAATAACCGAAAATGTATACCTATGTTATGTATGGTTTTGTTAAAAATAATTTTATTAAATATGTGAAACAAAATAAATAAATGCTATTAAAACAATATCAAAAAAAGAAAGGAGAAATGAAAAGGGATGAACGATTCTCAAAATTATAGAATGTCAAAAGTATCGAAAATTAAATTACTGTAGGATATATCTCAGACATATAACGTGAAAAGCGTATTATTAAATAAAATTTGAGCGGAGTCATCGTAGTACAGATTAAATAATCGACGTATGATTCGAAAGGCAGACCACGTCCAATTAGGGTCCCGGTCTCAAGGGAACCGTGGGATCATATCTTGCCCGAGCTCCCAACGTTTTGTTGCCTTGTCCACTGTTTCGCTGTTACTTTGTTGTATTTCTACGTAAGGCCCTCTTTTTACTGGCCGATATTGTTATTACTGTCGCCGATAAAAATCTGTCATTTAGATTAACGATACGTCTAAATACAGTTTAAGCACAGTCGACTTAAAAGATATCTTTCTTGATTCTGATATAGATGTCTGCATCTATCTATCAGCATATCCATCCTCACTGAGTTAGGCAGATAAAGTAAATGCCACTTTTCCCTGTCTTTACAAACCCCTTTCTCCTCTGTAACATTCTTAAATCCTTACATGCACTCTCGCTGATTCCAGGTACTATTGATTAAGTTTTCAGATATGATTTTGTTAAAAAGGACGTATTTTTGTTGTTACAGTACAAACGTCATAATATATGAAACAGAAAGTTAAATACCTCTTCTCAACGTGTTGCGTGAAAGGTTTAATAATTTTCTGTTATCGGTGTCGGTGAATGAAAATTCCATTTTACTCTAAGATCTTTAAATTTTTCATACAATTTTATTATTAATACATTATTTGTAGTAAACATTATAAAACGGTTTTGAAACGGGCTCAATTCCGAGTCTAATCGCAGACTTTCATTTTTAATTTTGATTATAATACTATGTTTGCATGTTTTGCGGTAATTCATTTTACAAATTTAGTTTAAAAATTACGTTAACAATATTATTTTTGTTTTTTATCCTCTGTTGTGTTTAGTTATGATTTATTATAATTATAATAAATAATAACTTCTATATATCAAATGCATATATTTTAACAATTTTAAAACTAATGAGTTAAATTTGGAAATATTATAGAATAACAATCTTTTTAGATTAAAATTCATTCATGGATCCTTTATAATTTCAAAATGAAATTTAGTGAAATAAAAGCGTCACTGGTTTGAATTTTATTTGAGAAATAAAGTAGAGGAACATTCTTTCATTAAATTTTTATGTACAATTTACCGAAATACTAGCTTTCACGTTTTATACAGGTGGGCACCTAATTTGTGTAAATAATGAGTACATAAATTAAATTCCCAGCCGTATATAAAAAGGGTCCCTTATTTCTAGTTGCAGTAAACCTTGTAAGGTATTGCCAAGGTAAGATCGTAACAAGGATTCGGAGCTGAACTAAATTCAAAGTGACAGGATTATCTGAACGCCTCGAGCAGGTACCATGGCGTGAAAGGGTTTTGCCTTTTTTCGACTGTCTCCTATATATTTAATAAACGTAAAATAGACAACAAAGCACTCCCACAATTTCAATATAGTAAAAACGTCTAGAATTGCTAAATATTTCATTTTGCCAGGGTGAATTTCTATTTAATTTTGGCACTACCTTTTTCATGTGATAGAATTATACAAAAGTATGTATGAAACAGACGATTTATATGCAAATATAAATCTTTCATTTTTTTTTTGAGTTTGTAAAATAAACATTTTTTAAAGAACTTGATTACAATTTATATCAATGGTTGCTTTTATTATCTGTAATAGATTTCACCTGCAATGTTATATAACACAGGCCGACATAATTTTCGTTACTTAAAATATTGTTATTTTTTTACTAATTTGATAGTATTGATTAAGTATTCAATCTTAATTTCATCTCATAATATCATGTTTTCGTAATAATAATACTTAAGTTAATTTTAACTTTTGTATTTTTATTTTGAGATTTGGCGCTCTTTTTGCGATCTAAGTTACCACTTGTGAGAAAACATATTATTTACAGCAGCACACCCATTTTAAAGGATTATTTATTTATCTTACTTATTTCTTCGATTTTCTGTAGATACTATGATTTGCAACTCGTATGCGAGTAACTCGTGTATGCGAGTGATCAGAAAATGTGTACGCATTTTAAATGCGGTTTTCACTAATGTATTATGGAAAGCTGATTTTAATTAACATTAGGTTTCAATCGTTTCATAAATAACAAAGTTATGTCAGCATAAAAAAACATGTCAAACATTTATTGGAAAAAATGAGTTGAGTAAAATGGAAAACAATTCATCTTTCGGTTGTTATTATCATTAAATATTTCTGACGTATATAGTTTGTATTTATAATATGTTTTCGTGAGTTACTATTTGGCATTAAATGTATTTGCACATTTTTTTCTGTTCGGTGATATAAAATAAAATATTTTTTGTATGCATTGATTTGTGTTAGTAGTTAGTATTATTCATTGTTAGTAACGACTAGCAAAGCATTCACGTCGGTACGAAGTTGGACGGGTCAGCTAGTGCTAAATTTAATCGTTCAATAGATATAGATAGCTTTTTTTATATTATTGCTTGATATTTAATTTGTAGATAAAATAAATACATAATTTAGATCTTTCTTTAAATATTGTATCGTAAGACTAGCAAAGCGTTTAAAACGTTGTTTGACCCCTCGCTGCAGTACAGCAGAACTCATTACAGAACTCCAAATAAGAACTCATAAAGTAACCTTTCTTCAGAGCCCATTAAGCTATGCCAAATGATATTTCGCCTTACCTAGGGTCGTTTACATGGGGCGCGCGGGTCTCTGTAAACAAGGCCCGAATTTAATCTCTGCCTTGCTTTATCTCCGAGCCAATGAGAAGAAAACTTTATTTTGTACGTAAACAAGGGTAATCGGCTCCTTTTTCCACAAAGACAGTTTCGTTTCGAGTGTTATTGAAAGGTCAGGTATCGCTGTGTGGAATACGTTATCAGTCCGACAGGCCCCTTGTAGAATCCGAACATCGGGTAAGCCGATAAATTGAATAAATCTGTTATTGTTCAACCAAATCAATTTTATTTAGCTATTTATATGAATAAATTGTCATTGTAATTGTAATTGTCATAACAAAGGTCTATTTCGTTTACCCACAAAACAATTGAATTTAAATAGAGATTACACAATAAGATAATATTAAAAAAAATAACAAAAGAATTTAATTTATTTATTTAATTGGAAAAGGTTTGGTATTACATTAAAGTGGTTCCTGGGTTTAATTATAATATTATATACTTACATATTACATTAATTACTTTATAAAATCTAGACGATTTTATTAAATATGAATTTTATTAATGATCGGCACCTTAAAAGGTAAAATATCGTTAACCGTCTGTATATCTGCTTGTCAAGCCCCTTTTTCTCAAGAACCGATGGATGTATCGAATTAAAATTAATTTCTAAATCATCGCAATCAATTTTGCGTGTTTAATTTTTTGTCTATTTTACATTTGATTTTATCCTTTTCTTCTACAACTCTCTACTAAAATACATAAAGTTGATGCATAATCATTCAGTAAGACAAGTCAAATATTTCAGCAATAATAAACACTATAATATCAAGTTACGCAAACACGAGAACTCAAAATAAATTTATCTCGAGCACATTTCATAGGTCTTCGCTAACAACGTGATAATATTTCAAGAAACACAAGGAAAATATCAAATATCAGTAATCTTACATATACCCAATATATACGAAGTACAGGACTTGCGTACTGCGGCCATGCTACGTTATCTTGTAGCATTATTGTTTCCATCATACTTTTACATCTGACACTAGACGGACGAGGCGTAAAAGTGACAGCGCTATAAAAAAAATACTATATCCATTTCGTTCAAACAAAATGGCTTTGCAATTTTGTTTCATTTATAGGTATGTTGCCGCAGTTGATCTCCTTTTGTAGTATACTTATTAACTATCAACGAGACTGAAAAATAAACTCAATTTATAATAAACATTTAAACTTACAGGTTAAACAAGTTAAATTGATATTGCACTGTTTATATTTTACATAATCAGTTCATCATTGTAACAAAAGAGTTGAATAATTTTTACCGTGTAATTGTAGCATTACAAAAACCGTACATATTAAGTATGTGATACTAAATAATCCAGTCGTAAAATGATTTTTAGTCAGCTTATAACAAAAATGTTTCATAAACAACTTTATTAGTCTTCGAAGGAAAACGAATGTTTACGCAATCCCAAGAGGATTTAAGCTTAACAGCGCATTTTTCTTTTGCTAAATTTCACCGTTGTAACGGATGCGACAGAAACCGGATAAAGAAGCAGATTTGTAAAACACCGAAGCTTAAATATAAATTACGAACATGAATATTCTAGGTAGTCTTGATTTTGTATGACTTTTGTTTGAAATTTTAATTGTAATGCCGCGATTCCACATTTTCTCTGAATTAGTCGGGTTTTATGATTTTGAAGGTATTAAATATATATAGTATATCCAATGTTTACTTAAAACAAAATATTTACAGTTACAGATCTGTAATAACTCTTACCACAGTCTGAATTCTTATTTAAAACTATTTATATTTTATTGTAGGCAAAAAGCTAACCCAAAAAGTTTTTGCTATCGTATCACGCCCTATATGAATCAAAAGTGATTCAATGAAAGAGAGATAATATAATATATATATTGTGTTGTCATATAAGCGTGTCGTCCGACTAGTATAGAATATGAAAGTGTTATGGAAACAGTACTACTATGAGAGACCATGGTACGTACTGCCGTTGATAATGTATAACGTATGATATGTAGAAAATTTATTTTAGTAATGCAAAAATCAATCTAGTCATTAGCAAAGTAGTGATACACCCAGATATCAATTACGAATCAGTGAAAAAAAAAATCGGGGTCTATGAGACATAAAAAGAGATCCAGAACGAGCTTTATTTGGCTGGAAACTCAAATAAAAAAGTTGTGAATATTAATTGTTTATTATTTATGTTTCCTATGTATATGTAAACGAAGCATGTGACACTTCCTTTAAATAAAGTTTTTATTTACCGCGTAATAAATATGATCTGTGAACGTATCCGAACTCACTTGAATTTATGGAGCTGTAGGCGACATTGATTCAATGACATTGCGTTTAGAGGTTACGTAAAATAAAACACAGTAAACAATTTAAATATAAAATTATCCAAAATCCGTAATATTAGCTTTAAATGTTGTTTCTCTCTACAGGTAAGTTTGTAACTAAGCGTATTTGTTAATATTTTGTTAAAATTATAAAATAATTTTGTTTAAATAATAAATCTCTCTCTACAGAGCAACTCAATTAAGCTAGTTTTTATTAAAAATATCGAAGGATCATTACATACATATATATAAATATATTTGTATAAGCTAACTTTTCCTACTAAGACAGTCTTCATCAAAATAAAACTTCATCATAAAAGTGTGACACATTCCACCGCGGC
The DNA here is from genome assembly GCA_036320925.1 of Automeris io. NCBI lineage: Eukaryota > Metazoa > Arthropoda > Insecta > Lepidoptera > Saturniidae > Automeris > Automeris io. Next base: position 9,680,929 of record JAUDJH010000010.1, on the reverse strand, counting down.
AAATATTTCTTATTTTTCTCATCATTAAGCGCGCTAATAATTAAGCCACATACGCAACAATAACAAGCAAGCGAATGCTATTAACGTGTGTTATTGTGTATAAGACAATAAAGGGAACTCGTGTTAAGTACGTTAATCATCTCGCCTTGTGTCTTCCACAGGGACTTTTTTACTAACATTGCGTCTTTCATTTCCCTTGGAACATTCTTACTTCCGTCTCTTTAGCGAGAATTGTTTATCAGATGTCGTCATCTACAAATAATCTGATATATTTTGTTTATCTCATTAGTAATTTAAAATGCTCATCTAGCTTTATTAAATCCTTTTTATGTTGAATGTAATATAATACTTAGTCACTTCAGTAAAGTATTTATCTCATAGCTCGCATTTGATTAAAATTTTTTTTACATATTTTATAAGTGCTTAATGATCAATAATCATGTTATCGCCTGTTTCTTATCTTCTTGTGCATAGGTCATGAATATTTATATTGATTTACTTTACAAATTTTTAGAAATTTATTTCATCGTTTCTTTTCAACTATTATCTGATTTCAGTTAAGTTACAAGTACAAAGTTTTATAACTACCATCGTATTGAAGTATAACATATTTTTGTGTTTTTATTAGTACAAAATATAAACATTGTCTCATTAACGCTTCTTTTAAATTAAAATGCTATTTATGTTACAGTTTATTATTTATAAACTAATGCTTGAATATAACACGTGATCGTATATGAAGATGAGAACGATGATGTACCACGTTGCCAGATAAATACCTATTCACTTTTCTTTAAAAGAATCCCAGGGTGTAAGATTATGGAAAAAAAGATGTAACGAGCGTGTTCCACTACTTACTTTGATGTTCACATCTTCACTCCTTTTTGTTTTTTATTCCTTATTGGTAAACCTTTTTTTCTATATATGTATCATGTATTTGTGAATATATATCGGCTATATATATATATATGACTATAATAAATTAAATGATTTAATATGTACCGATGTGTTGTTATTCAGTTTAAAATTGACACGACGAAATCGTTAAAACCGTTTGCCGACCAATTTGGCGCAGTTAGCAGCGTAAATGCAATTCAGACTCTGTAAAACTGTCGTCAATCGGGCATGGATCGCGCGTCATTTGTTTTAGTGTCACAAATCGCTCCCTGCCCGGGTAGGACCCTCGGCAAACAAAAACAGAGTGTTTCTAAACAAATGCTCTGTTTTCAAACCACAACTTTCGATGGAGTTCGGTTGCTTTGTTTACTGAATGTTTCCATGTAACAAAAATTTGGGGCTATTGTTGGCAATTATTCAAATATTTTTGATTTTCTTATTGTACTATGGTAATAGCTACAGATTATAGTGAACTGATTTAACCGAGCAACTTTGATAAAGTAATTCTAGGTTGGCGCATAAATTCGTAGCGTTTTTATATTTTCATTTATTTAAAATGATTTCTTACATTTTGACTAAGTGTATAACGTTCATTCTATAGAGCTCATTCTGCTCTACAAAAGTATGCTAATCGTATTTCTGAGTAATTTATTTTATTATTACTTTTGAAGCTTAGAATTGGAATATCCAGAAGGTAAACAACAACATTTTCGACAGCAGCTCTTCTTCGCTTTTCATTGATGCTCGGAAGGAATGCCATGGTTTACAAAGAGTTCTACATAGCCCAGCTATAGTGCGTGAAAAAAGCTATTCGACTAAAAGACTATCAACAGAGCGAAAGTACCCTCTTTCACAACAACGCCAGACCGCCTGTACAAGTTACACAAGTAATGAGAGTCACACTCCAAGAGCTCGAATGGAAGGTGCTCCAGCATTGGCCGTATTCTATGGACCATGTACCCATGGATTACCATCTTTTCCGCTCTCTACTGAACTATATGAAGGGCTTTACCTACGACAGTGAAAAGTACCATAAAAATTAGCTCAACACCTTCCATGCCAAATCGGGAAAATTTGGGCGGAACGGCATTTAAAAATTGATCGAAAGGTGGGAAGAGGTCGTAAATGGCAACGGCAAATACATAATTGATTAATTAATTGTTATAACCATTGATTATTGTTTAAATAAAAGTCTAATAAAACGTTACGAACTTATTCCTCAACTTAATAATATATCATTACGCTACAGGTATCCCTTTCGGGGTGTATCTACTTAAATGAATAACTTTAATTATAAGGATATTATTATAGATAGTTTAATTCGTTAATATTAGTCATTTTATCTTGGTCGGTGTTTGTAGTGATCATATCTGCGATGTTGAAGGACCTGAGTTCGAGTCCAGATACCAGTAAACTGTCCTATGATGTGCAGAATAGTTTGTTGCAAGTTATGGCTGTGTTTCGTCTATACGTACGAGCACAAGCTTCATTTGGGGCCGGGTCAATATGTATAATTACTCATAAATGTAATATGATGTTAGTAAATATGATTGATAATATTACACATATACACATACAAACAGGTTTTTAGTCGGTACAAGTCCGACACACCTCGGTCGCGCAACTCCCCTGTGTGGCTGAGAGGGTCCTATGAGGATTTCCTCAAGTAAAAAAAAAGTCATAGTATGTTGATAAAGTAACTTTGTAAATTTCATGTCCCTATCCAAATTAGTTTCGGGAGAGTATAAGTCAAGTGGTCGTATATTTTACTCCAATGTTCAATATTAACTTAAAACAATGTAACCAAAATGTGAAAGCGAAGCATGAAATTGCCCAGAACAGTACAAATGTAATTAAACCTAACCGTTAAACTCAGGCGTTGTCGTAAAAGTTAAGTAAAAGCCCCACAGAATCTTTGTTAGATTTACGTTTTATGTTTCGTGAAAGAACGAACCGAGAATAATTTAATAACCTTAAGTAATGATAAATGAAATATTTTCTTTGGTTTCTTTACTTTAAAAGACTAACCTTAGGAAGATCAATATTCATTGTATTAATGTCATTCAACTCCAGAAGATTTTTCTACGATTTGAAAATTAAATTAATTAAACAAGACATTTTCTCTTTTATTGTTTGAGAAGTAAAATAAAGATCCATTTCAGTTTGGAAATGGAATAATAAAATTATAATTAAATGAAGAAAACTATCCCACCAACCATCTACATATAAACTACCATCTTTCTTAAAAAAAAAACCTATATTAGTTTTATAGTTACTATTTATATAAATATCTTTATTTAAATTTGTAAACCTTTTACTAATGTATAAATATTATAATCTGATACAAATTAAGAAAACACAAGTATAATGTATTAATGCGTACAGCCACTTTCATATCTCGGCTCACTCTGAAAGGGGTATAGCGTAATGATATTTTATAATAAGTAAAATGATGGCGCTTACCACGAGAGGCCTACGGCCCGCAGTGGACTGGGATGGGCTGATGATAAAGTGTAAAAATAATACATTCGATGGAACAACTATATAAACGTACCTCTGGGCTTCTTTAACAAAAAAATTTTTATTATAATCTTTAACAAAAACTATTAAGAATAATGTTACTGTAGATATTATAAAATGTAGTAAATATTATCAAATTACTATACAAAGAACGACCTCTTATAGATATTAGTAATTGCTGAAGCTTTAACAAATGATTTCAATGATATTTCGAAAACATCCTGTAGGCATCGGTCGCTAACATAAAACCACGTCCCGTGTATGAGTCTCGGCCATTCGTCGTGGACATGTTACCATCTATACTTTTAATTGGTAGTCATAGATCTACTGCCTGCAGGCCCTTGGCATGTTGATGTGTGGCGCAAGTTTATATTCGATAGCATTATCACATAAGCCGTTTTGTTAATTACTGCTTGTAATAAAATATCTTCTTTTTTTTTACTTGGGGAAAATCCTCATTGGACCGTCCCGGCTACACAAGGGGGATGGTAACCGGGGTGTGCCGGACTTTTACCGACCAAAAACCCCAAGTTGACCTCATCTGCACTAAGACGGGACTGTGGGCCCTGTAATCAATTGCTCCACAGCCCCGCCGTTTGTAATAAAATATCTATTAAAACTCTTATTTTTTACACACTAAGTTATGATCTTTGTCGGCAACGCAATAACATTTCTGGTGAGCAGTTTTCCATAATCGGCGGTAACAACTTGCCATATGGTTGGAACTCAAGCTGTTTGCAAAAATTAAAACAACTACACTGTATGAAGTAGTTATCATTACCATAAACCCATGTTAATTCACTGTTAGTCCTCACCTAATAAAAATCAATGAACCCGGCTTTCGGCCCTTCTTCAATTATAGTCAGTTACTTTTCGCAAGTCGTCCTTCCGCCCCAATAATCAGATAATACCTATGTATGATACAGTCTATGAACTTATAGATCAATTTGAATTGCAAACGCTACTATTTCTATTGTACTTCCACCCAGAAGTGTATATCTGTACGCTCGCTGAGTTGGACTAGTGGTACTAGTTGCCGTAAAATGACTGACTCCCTGGTCCATGAACTGTATAGTCTACCAACAGAAGAAAATTTGCCGTCATCATATTCAACAATTGAATATACTACGGCAAAAAGTCTGTGGCTTTATAAAAATCCGAATATCTATATGGTACACGAAATGAAACAGAAACTGTGAAGCTAAAGGTTGTTATGACGTCAAATATGACGCCGAATAGAAATTTACTATACTTATTACGAAATATATTTAATTTTAATACAAAATAGGCTCTATTTTAAAATTGGTTTCACTGAAAATAATGCGAATTTTCTTATAAGATAAATCAATGTTTTAGTAATTTTGAAAATGTATATAAGAGACAGAAGGATCAACTTAATGATGCTAATAATAACTTTGAAGCATTTTAGTCATTTAATAATTTTAATCATTTTGTAAAATAACAAAAACGAATTATGAAGTTCTAGAATGTTACACTTGGACCAAGCACGTGCAGAATGCGGTTCTCTGTTTGAAATTGGGCGTATTTGATTCGTTTTGTAACGGTTCGTGAGATTGCCCTGACCGTAACATGTGGTACATGTAAGGTGAATACAAAGCAAGTGCCTTAATGAAGTTTATCTTCTGTTTATTTGTCAAAATTCAAAGTTTAGTCTTACCGCTGTGAAACAACGAATATTCCATACACTTTTGTTACTAATTCTAACATAAGAACAGAAAATCATTCGCTGATAAATAAATATCATACTAGCGTTATTATCTATAAAATACCACAAACTAAAGCACTCATTAATATGAATCGTGTATAAATAAAATGTGTAAGTATCTGGTACATGTTAGCTATTTTATTATTATAGATTACAGTTTTATACAGCGACCAAAGGAAAGAAACATGTAATCAAAAGCAGTCACAATACAATGTAATAACTTAATACAAATAAATAGAACATACACAGAGAGAAAAGTAAGATATAAAAATAAAATTGTAGGCCACCGCCGATAAGGATCTATCTTTGTAATGAAGGTGTGTGGGTAACTACCATCAATACATAGAATAAATCAGTTCCGCAGACACCTCTCCGACGTTCCGTAGATACTATGAATTGCATCTTCGTGTATATATGCGAGTGGTCAAAAAACTTCACTTGCGCGATGTAGGCTAGTAAAACTTTATGAGAATCATTAACCGATCTGTACGCGTTTGTGCACTCTAATCTCGAAATTGGCCTAACCGTTTTAAATGCGGCTTTACCATTGTATTGTGGAAAGTTGAGTTTAATATATAGTGTTAATTTAATTCAATCGGTTCATAAATAAAAGAGTTATAGCAGTTTAAAAAAACACGTCATACATTTATTAGAAAAAATGTGTTGAGTAAAATGGAAAACTACTCATCTGTTAGTTGTCATTGTCATTCATTCTTCCTGACGTATATAGTTTGTATTTATATTGTGTTTTCATAAGTTACTGTTATTATACATTAAATGTATTTACACATTTCTTTGTGTAGCGGTATATATAAAATCTTCAAAAATTTCTAATCTATCTAGTAGTAGTAGTAGTATCTTTAAAATATTTTTTAATGTACTTTGATTTGTGTTAGTAGTTATTATTCATTGTAAGTAACGGCATTCATGGCGGCACGTTGTCCGCCGTGCCAGCTAATATATTACTAATTTAAGAGAATACAGCTTTCAGTACTATTTTGTCGTTTATATTCATAGTTACAACCTTAGGGCAGCTATTGGCAGCTCCATAAACAAAATATGTAAAGTAACGTTATGATTTCACTCGAAAAACTTAATTTAAGACGTCGGTTTTCAAGCAAGAATAATGTAATGTAAAAAAATTTGCACCAGTAATTTTTTTCCGTGAAGCAATTATGTATTCTAAGCACTGAAAGAATGTTTCTTCGTGGTTATATACTAACTGCGAGTTCATAATTGTTCCTTTAGTTCGTGACTCTATTTCTCCTAGTTTATACACAGAACTTATTATTTTTTATAGTTACTGCAATTTTAAAAACTTTAAGTATGAAATTAGTACTTTTATTTTTCTAAAATAAAAGCATTTAACATTTAAATATGTGACTACAATGTAAGGCTGAAACGAATGAGAGGTTTCCAATAGGTATATGTCCGTGGATCCATATATAAATAAGGCTCATTAATTCTGACTATATGTATTTTAAGATAAAAAATGTCTGTCTTTCCCAACCATCAAAGAAAGAAGTCAAGTTTTAATTATTGCCGCGATCCACTGTCGGTGAAACCCAACAAAACCGGGAACAATTCCGTATCCATTCAATTATTCAAACTTTTTAATTAATATTAATAGGAGCTCTCACTTTCAAAAGGAAAATACAGAAGGCACAGGATAAAAACTCCTTAGGAATCCGCGTTACTCGCAGCTGTGGACTGTAAATTAATGCGAAAACAATAAAGCGTCGGGCGGCACTGTCCGAAAATAGACAGCGAAGAACGAATAAAAATTAATTCCAAACGGTTATTAGTGCCTGTGAACAAAGTACGTGTTGAACTGGTGTGGGTGAGTAACTTCGTAATAAACGTCACGACAAGAGAGATAGGAAATTAAACGAAACTAAAGCAAAGTCGCTCGTGCCAACATCTGGAGAGGGAAGTTCGGGGACACTGCGGATTTCAGTGTAAAAAGTGTAAATTACAGAAGGGATTCCGATTTTGATTGTTGTGGGAGACAGGTCTTCTTTTATTGTTTTCTATATATTATTTTCCTTTTTGTCATTTCTCAGAGAAGATAAAAGTAATTTTCATAGAAACTATCTACAATAAAAGTTAATTGGTATTTTTTTAGACCCAATCTATGTAACTCATTAATTATATTATAATGGGCTTATAGCATGTAGACGCCGCCCGATACGTAATTGTCGCCCTAAGAGTCATCAGGGTATTACGAGACGTGCGGGGTAAGAGGATGCGCGCGCGCACGGGATGCTTGCGAGCAGTCGACTACAAAAAGTGCATATAAACAGTAAAACGCCAAAATGCGTGTCTTTCTACAACCACACCCACGACCACCGATCATGCGCTACAATTTGCCACTTTTAGAAACGCTTATTAAACTTAAAAACATTTTTATATTATACTATATCTTTAATTGTATATATGTTTATAATTAATTAATGTTTAAAAACGTCTTACAATTAAGACGATTTTCTGATATTGTGTGGGTGTAATGTCTTTGTTAAGTACTTACGCTATTTTCAAAAGCTTTAGACTTATGAAGTACTAGGTAATAGGCTCCTGCCTATTGTGGCTTAGAGTTCGCTGTGATATTAAATAACTTACCTTTCGGGAGTGGTTCTATAACTACTTTGACGGCTCCCACAGTAGCTAATCCAATGAAAATCCAACACAGAGTCATGGCACACCGCACACAATGCGTTAACTCGTCCATCTTGATTTGATTAGCTATGTGTTCCACGTCATTTCCCTGTAACAAATATAATAATTTTATTAGTTTCTTAGCAATGAACTCACAGAATCAACGCTTGTCATGAACAAATAAATGCGTTAATAATGTTAAGGGAATAATACTAGTCTAGAATAAATAACACAGATCTGCAAGGGTTTGTTGTTGGCCAAGTGAGGGTCATTTTCGAAGTAATTTTTTGTATAGAATCCGAATCTGGCGACAGAATTGCACCATCACGTCAGGTTTTTTAAATATCTTAACCTAAAAGTAAGAAACAAACTGTTTTTTTTATTATATTAGCACTAATGTAACATTGTGAATTTTTTTAACGAGTTGAACCAGTTTAAAGTGCTACTCTTACGCTTTAAAATCCTTATTTTATATTTGGAAAATCTTTTCTTTCCTCTGAGATATCGGCAATTGAAGTTTAGTAATATGTTGATTTCGTTAAATACCGTTTTTTTGCACTTTTAGGTTAAGATATTTTGTTAACCTGTCGTGATAGAACAATTTTCAGATTCAAATTGCCAGATTCGGATTCTACGCAAAAAAATCCTTCTAAAATGACCCTCAGTTGGTCAACAACAATCGCAACTAATTTTTTTGCAGATCTCTGTAATTAAGTTTAACCCTTTTTTCTATCTCTAATGTACAAGTACCCATATCTATGTACTAGTATGTTAAAAAAATAATTAGCCTGTTATATGCAATCCGCAAACCAACATAAATACGAATATACTGAAAGTATATTACTATATACTTAATTGATACAATTTTCTTTAGAATACTTAGCAACGAAAACTAATTATTTTGCCCTTTACTATACAACTAATTTAAGAGAATATAGAATATATAGTAATTAATAAGAAATATAAAATTACTTCTAATAAATGTTAATCTACATGTATACTCGTATACATATACTGTAAACTAAACAATGAAGATTATATTAACTTCATATATTTAGGATATGGTAGTCAAATATACTTCATCTTGCTCCAGCTAACGAAATCGAGAACATCAAAATGGATATATTTATATGCAAATAACCTAACAACGGAGATCGTTTTGATCGGTGCGAAGAAAATTAAATTGAATGAAATATGAAAACAGATAAAGGTGTGTGTTATCGCATCGGTGGTGTTACTCACAGCCGATCGTAATATTGACAAGATCCAATACAACTTCGAAATCCAATCCTTCAACTTCTGAAGTGAGTTCGCCTAATATCTAACGCTTTTGCATTTATGAATAATAACTGGAAAAAGTTAAACTGAAAATCCGACTTGATCTGAATACTGAGAATTGGAATGATAACCCGCCAAAGGGAAAACGGAGAAAGGCTTTCACTTTGTGTTCGGTGTTTATTCCTTAGGAATAAGTTGGTATGGGATTATGTATCCAGATAAACTCGTATGTAGATAAAATGTAAAAACATAGAAGTTAATCCCAAATGAGGTTTTTATGCCAATTGGTATTTCTGATCTTACGTAAGCTTTATTTTCTATATCTACTAGACGTTATATATCTTTGTGTAATTTTATTATCAGTATCAGAGACCATATAGTTTGATAAAACGTGCTCATATACTGACATATCGAAAATCCACAACATCGACTTAGGCCCCAATCGGAATATTCAATCTAAGAACTAAAATTTTAGTGTTATATGTGATTTTTTCTAAACTTTTTCGTTTAAGAACCGACTATATCTAAAGCACGGAACGTAATCTTTGATTAATTCCACGTTAAATAATATTGCAAAAACGCAGTGAAAGCTTTTCTGATGACGCGAGGTGCTGGCAAATTGATTGCCGCTGAGGCACTTTGATATTCCTCCTGATGTCAGAGGTGCCTCTACTATACAAGGAGACATTCTAATTACGGAGGAAGGCGTGTCCGTCGCTCGTCACCTGATTAAGGCATCAAAGATTTCACCTGGAACCAGTTCGTAATTATTTGGTTGCCAGGCCTTTATGGTAAAAGGAGTTATTCAGCTTACTAAATATGAAAGAATAATTTTTCTTCTTAATATATTTTTCACAAATTATGTGAATTTAAATAAAACTCATAAAATAGACGTAATACAATAAATAAGATATATATTTTTATAAAATCCAAATAATTTATTACAAAAAGCAACAATGAATATTAACTATATAATAGGGTTTTGGACTCATAGCGCAAAATTTAATTGATCTAATCAGCATTTAGATCCATCTAAAATTTGATAATTGGGATGTCAGTAATCCTTTGGAGTCGCGGAACTTCTGAAGAGTGATCGATTAGTAAAAAAAAGTTGACAATAGGAGCCTGTTTAAAGTAAAATGGATTTAGTAATTTCCATGTGATGACTCAACAAATAAGGAAAAAATACATGTTAAATAAAATACACATTTGTGTTCTGATTTATTTACAATAAATGTGCCGCCAAATTGTTTTTCAATTTCTTGATTAAGCTTTATAATAGAACTAGCCACCCGCCCCAGCTTCGCACGAGTGCAATGTAAATACTACATATATTAATATGGGACAGTTTTCTAAGATATATATTTTAATTAAATGTTATCAAGAGCATTTTTTATCTACATGAAATATACAAAGTATGTAATGTATTTAATTGGAAGAGAAATAATACTGTATTGTATAAAATTGCTTGGATAATAATATATATTTTTATGTAAAAGATTAAAATTGTTACTGTGAGTGTGAGTTCTTTAAAGATAAATATACGAGTATACAATCGTGGACTTGTTTATTGATCTATTGAAGATGTACCATTCCGTAGTACGATTTTATCTCTCTCGTAAGGTTCAACTAGCGCTTGCGATTTAAGCACACAAAACTATGTTTGTTACGATATCACATTACAAATCTTTGATTTTTTTTATTTTTCTGTGCTATAATACTGTATTATACACATAAACCTTCCTCATGAATCACTCTATCTATTGTTAAAAATTGTAATTAAATACAACGAGATTAAGCACAACGCTTAAAATTAAGCAGCTCATTTCAGCATTAAAAGCACGTCTTAGGTAAACCGTAGTAGAGTTTCGTCGTTGGCAACATCTTGCGCTCTTCAATTCCTATATAATAATGAGACAAGCCCCGGTCCCTTTGAAGGAAATTTTTAATGAAAGAAACACCCTAGAAATGTTATAAAAGCCTCGTCTATCTTTTACAACGTAATTGAGCCGGCTAGAGCGCTTGCTTAACTGATTTTTAGGTTTTTAAATTAACATTTGCGTTAAATTAAATGTTGTTATTTTTAAGGGAACTTTATTTGGTGCTTTGTAGTGACAAAAAATGTTTTACTCAGAAATTATTACAATTTAAAATACCAGATACAAGTAGTCTCTTGTTGTAAAGGTGATATGTTATTTTATTTTAAATTACATTTGTATCCATTTTGTCAGTTAGTATTCTATTTAAGTGTATTAATATCATTTTTTCAAAGCACTACAAGAGCCATGTCAAAATTTAAGTAACAGACAAGCCATAATCATGAAGGTCGTAAACTAGGTGGGCCACAAAACCTAATCTTAAATAAGACCATCTACTGAAAACCTTAACAAAAAAGTATTACATACGACAAGTATATTTATTAAATTTCCAATAAAAAGTACCTTTTTTTTGCGCAATATTTGATATTTTTTGCCTTTAACTTAGTTGTCTATCTAAAAAGTTAATTTATCGCTGGAAATACGTGTATGGATTTTCCGAGCGTATTAACAGCCTGCTTTCAAAGTTAATTCAGGCTGCAGGATAATGCTCATTGGGCCGCATGTTTGACATTGCTACACTACATAATGCAATATGATTTTCGTAGATCTCATTTTTTGGCAATGGCATCTATAATGTAAGAGGTAAAATGCCTACCAAACAGTCTGCCGCAGTTATAATAGGGTAATATAATAAAGTATTAAATAATATTGCAGTTTATTCTTCGCATTCTACAAGCGTTCTGACTCTTGCTACAGGTGAGAGTTGAGTGCTCTACATCGTTTCGTAAATGACTTGCCGAGGGTGTAATTACATTTTTTCACGCCCCACTAATGGCGACTTCACTAATGTCGGTGGTTTTTAACTTAATAGACTTCCATCTGTTTACAACATGACAGTCGGCATTTACCACGATATCTGTCATTTTGGGTTTAAAATTGTTGGAATTTCGTCAGTTGTGATATATATTTGATGTGCCCAGCTCTCTACGATAGTGACTAAACGCATAGGCATTGAAAAGTCGAGTCTCATTAATTTGGAATACCTGGATATACCTATAATTTTTCTTTATTTACATAGCACCGAAAAATGAAAACAGATTGGAGTTTGGCTGACGCAATGACAAGGACTGTCGTTTGACTTGCCTCCATTGGTGGTCACCCCCGTTGTTGGACTGTATCATACAAACCATCAGGTACTAACCAATCACTTTGTTTTTTCACTATAACAGATAAATACACACTCATACAAACTTCAACAATTATACAAACCATATCATCAATTATTGAAAATACATTTGAAATAACAACAAGATGATCTACTAAACGTTTTTATTTCGGTTACAACTTTACATATTCCTTATTTTATTTAACACTACATAAGTGCAAAATCTGTCATAGTGACTCGCTTCGGCCTGTCGTTGTTCTAAATCAGTTTGTATACCTCCAGTGGTTTATATACTCAGAGATCTTCAGTCGTGATATAATAAAATGGGGGCTGGCATGACAAGGCGGCTGTTCATGAATTATCGTCCATTCTAAACGGTGCCCATCTTTGACTACATTTTTGTGTCCATCAGGTGTGCTGTAGTCACATTATTACGCCAGTATAAAAAACTACTCTTTGTACTTATAATTTTATCTTCTTGAATTTGTAGAAGATGAATAAAATCCGTGGCTATAACGATATATTCGTAATAGATATTACGACATTGACTCTGGCCGGTCGAAATTCGTAGACAAGTTATTAGGGCTATAAAATCTTCTATGATAGCAACCGAGGCGCTTTATTCTTATGACATAATCGATCGGTCTCACAAGAAGAGTCTGTTCAAGACAAAAGAATATTTTCTAGCCTATTATCAAAATTATAGACGTCGGGAGACAATGCCGGCTCTCAGCAACGTCTTATTTTAATTGTGTCGTTTCAAGATTGTGTTTTATGACGGAATAATGTTCGAGGCGTTTTGTTGTTGTTTGTAATTCACAGAACAATGAATAATTTGTGATTTCTTAGTATTTATTTTCTAAAATACCTTTACAAAAATACATTTTGTAGTCGATTTGTTTATTATATGTAATAGTTTATTTTAGTATCATTCGTATTTATTTTGTATTTATTATTTAAGCTATATGTATTTTTATTGTTTATTGATAATTCTCATAAGATGGAACACGACCGGGGCCCTTCACAAAAATCAGTGCTGCAGACGTCCTCTGTGATGAAGCTGATGAAGGTCTCATTTTCGCCATGTTTATATGTTTTTGTATTTTTCTTTTGTTTCTGTATGTTGTTTCTGTTACTGTATTTAAATTTCTAGATTTTGTTACTTTGTGGCGAAATAAATACATTTCATTTCATTTCAATAAAAACGATAGGATACTTGTGTACATTTAATAAGAAATTCCTAGATAAATACTTAGCAATAATTTAATTAGGGTTTAAGTATTTAAACAATACTTATGCTTATTTTGGAACTTTATTGGACAGCGAATATTATATTCATTTTATTCGGCACTGTTAGAGTGGTGACCCGGGTGTGTCAAACTCCTACTGACTAAAACCACCGGAGTTTCCTTCAAATTACTGCTAGCTGGGCATCAGGATTTGTATTTGGGAATCTCTAACGACCTGGCGAATAAATACCCTTTTAGGCTCCGTCTCTTGGAGAAATGAATGTAAAAACTAGTGTCCGACCGAAAGTTCGGTTTCGGTTTCGGTTTCGGCCGAGTTTCGGCCAAAAATCAAGTTTCGGCGGCAGTTTCGGTTTCGGCCAAAATTGGCCGAAACTTTTGCCGAAACCGAAACTGATTTCGGTAGTTGTCGTTCATGCTTGCCTAGCTTCGTTTCTCGCGGCAACGCTTTGACGGACGCTGCCGGCCCTGTTCGGGCTTCGTGCGCCGTTCGCATTGCTTTTTTTTTTTCGAATTTACGCGTGTTTGTTGACCGGGAAAGGCCTTCACAACTTAACCGGGCGGGTGGGCGAACACTGAGGGTGCTCAGCCGGCAATTTATGGGTTGGGTGGCAATGCAAGGGCACCCCTGTGGGTACGAACCTCGACTTGGTCCGCCAGCCAGAAATACGAAACCTAACGGTGATCTACTAGCGTTTCGGAAGCGACTACCTTGAGAAGAAACGCCGAAAGAAACTCAAGGCTGCGTCCGAGTGTAACTGCGTCGTTTAGACGACAGTTGACGGATCTAATTCGCATTGCTCTATAGCAACACAACTTAGTCAGTGCGTTATCACCCGACGTAAACATTCTTTAGAAGTTATGCTTTGATGGTACTGATTACATGTAAGTTTTTGTTTCATTTTTTTACTTGACCACGTTGACTTTTATACTTGACCACGTGAGTTTCGGTTTCGGTTTCGGTTTCGGCCGAAACTGAAGCCACGGCCGAAATTTCGGTTTCGGTTTCGGTTTCGGCCGGAAAACCAGTTTCGGTCGGACACTAGTAAAAACATCCACTCCAGATCTCTCGACCAGGCGGTGCGCAAGAGACATACGCGCCTGCTCCGCCTCATTCTGGCAGCAGAAATCCTCAAGTCGACTGCCTGGATTACAAATATACGGTTTTTTTGTAACCCGGGGGAAATCCCTAACGGACCTCGGGGGGCGATGAGGGCCGCCCCCCTATGTTTTGGACTTGCACGTACTAAAACCCGCGGGGTGTTCCACCTTCCACCTACCGGAATCGAGGGCACGACTGAGGTCTCAACCTCGATGATCGGCAAGGCGTGCGGCTTTAAGTAGGCCTCTACTCTTTTGGGGAGGAGTGGTGTAAAGAGCCATCTCTCTCATACATCTTTGTTGTAGAGCGGCACGCGGGAATACATCGCGCGCCTCTCACACCCTTGTTGGACGACACACTCCCTCAAGTGTGCCGCCCGGTAGGATTATTAATAAACCTGTAACAACGTATGTACAACCTATTCGAATTTTTACTATCTTTAAAGGTCTTTTTTACTGTGGTATATCTATCGCTATGTCCAAGTGAGTTATTTGTACAATTAGGTATATCATTTAATTTTTTTTTTATTTTCGTAGATATGCTTAAAATATACTCCTTTTAAATATACCTTACTTTCTTACCATTGCATTTTTTTTATTATTTATAGGCGAAGGCTTGACCTCAATCACACCTGGTGGAAGATGAAAATTAGTCTCGAGGAGTAGACTTGAGAGAGTCTGCTGCCCGGATGAGAGGGAAGCGGTGCATGGTGTCCGGCACACCGCCTGGAAGAAATGTTTTGGAGGGGTGGGCTTTACTCCTTCCCCTCCCAGAGAGGTAGCCTCAACAAGGCTTCTTGTTCCCTGGATGAATTTGGCTTCCCAGGCCCGGGTGGAACAAACAGAGGGACACCCCGGAGGTTTTTAGTCAGTAGGAGTCTGACACATGGGCGTTGCTGCCTTCACAGCGTCCCTGATGGTACTTATGCAGGATTATTCGTCCAGAATACAACAAAAAGGTGAAAATGAGTCCGCCGATAAACCGCGACCGCAAAACAAATATATGTGCAAATTGTTCATATGTATACCTAGAGACTTTTTGTCGTGGCTTATGTAGGCCAACCTGACAACGATGGCTGTTAATAGACACTCGTCCCGTGGTGGTCACTGTCATTCTTGGACTATACTGTCCTTTCTATCATGTGTAATGATGAAGACACTTTGTAGAGCCAGTATAAAAAAAAATAGTGACTGCGTCCAAATTTTAAATAAAAAATAAGCCCAAATAAGTTAAATGTGTGCAGTTTACAAAGGTAGGTACAATAAAATAAGACAAAGTCGTCAATTGCACAAGGCACCGATGTAGTGTGGCCCACTGCACAAAGAAAATCAGTGGATCTGGCGCTGGCAACAAAGTGTTTTCAGGCAAAAGTATACATAGTTTATTGTGAACAATAAAAATTGATTTTCCAGGAAATGAAAATATTATTTCTTGTTTAATTAATATCACGTTCACACGTTATATCAATTCCATACATTTGCACCTTTCTGCTACCATTATCACAAACGAATGTTATTTTATCTAAAGGTCTTGATACTTCAAATGTATCTTAGAAAATTATTTTAACATTAAAATACAATTAGTTTAAAGTAAGATTTATATATATAATACAAGGTATTTAAATGTATTTTTATAGATACATTTTTGTTAATGTCTATAGTTATTAAAGTTTAATTCACATTTACGTCAGTAAATTCCAATAAAATAATAATTTACAGTTTATTTGTGTAAAAAGATCTGGAGGTAGTACAACAATTATTATATATATTCGTATTAAGCAAGAAATTGCATATACAACTACGTACTCCAAACTAAACCAGGCAAATTTAACTGACGCGACCATATGGGCCGAACTGCATTAATGAAATATGGGCGAGTCGTACCATAAACATATAGGTGGCAAAAAAATATTACTTGGTGGCAGCTTTGGGCATATCCTGACCAGTATAACCAGACACTTATTATGTATTATCATCTACAATTGAATAAAAGTGTTTTTAAAGCATGAAGTTGTATCTATTAGCAACGAATATCTACAAAAATATTGTATTAGTAACATATGTATGTAAAAATACAGACTTTTCTCAGGGCTCCATTTTTATTCTTAGTTTACATAAATAACCTACCATTTTATGTGAATAATATTGGTTATATAGTATTATTTGCTATCGTTACATCGTTCTTTTTTAAGGTAGACAAAGATACAAATTATTCTAACTATGTAAACAAAGCAATGAAATGGATATTAAATTGATTTACAACACATGTTGTATAATAAAATATGTATTTTATTATGAATTTATAGGAAACCAAGCATATACATGCAATGGCTTTTTTTTGTTTTTTTAACCAAGTGGAAATCCCTACGGACCGTCAGAGGAAGTGGTGAGGGCCACTCCCCCCGGTGTGTCGGACCTGCCCCGACTAAAACCACCGGGGTGCCAGCACTGCCCTCTCTTCGCTTTCTGCCTGGGAATCCGGATACTTCCGGCTCGGCGAATACTTGCAATGCCTAATATACGTAATCGTGGTACAAATATTATTATTAATAATGGGTATGTAAAATTAGTAAAATTACAATGTTTTTGTGAGTAAGAATGATTTCTAAATTATAATTGGGGTGCAAATTACATGTCTCTCGGGGAACCTTAGTTGCTTATGCACTCAGAAAGATCGGACGACTGACCGCTGTCAATACAGCTCGATAAGTTTAGTAATTTTAATAGTGTAATGGCAAACAGAGACGGGCAAATATACTCGTAATTTTAATTTTCTTGCTCCTAAGTACTGGGCAGAACCGTCCCAAAGATGCGAACAATATTCCATGCAAGGCCTGACCTGAGCCTTATATAATAGGAACAGTTGATCAGGCGTGCGTTTCTATATTTTTATTAATAAATTAAAAATAATCTTCTACTTATATCATACATTTATAGAGTACTAACAAACTTGTAAGCAACTATTTACAGACACTATTCTATTTGATCCCCAAATAATATTAAATTCTGGAAACAATGTATTCAAAACTCCTTTGGCACTATTACCATTCTGACACATCCGAGCTAGCAAGCCAGTCTACTTGATAACACCATGCCAGGCACAAAGGAACCTGCCAGATAAAAATGCCAGTGTGACGTGGAACGGGCGAATGACATTATGCTTATAATATTTCGCCTTTAAATTTGCTACAGTAGGAACGCTACGACGAAATATCTTATTTCTCATTTTAACTTATTAAAAGCTAGCTGAAAATATTTTATATTACTTCGGAATGAAATATATGAGGCACGTTTATTAAAACTTTCAATGTTGTTCCTATTAATTTCCTAAAGAGACGCAAGATCTTATAAATATGAAAATGTTGTCATGTTTGTTACTAAACAACCCAAAAGATATTTTAAAATATGTATTTAAATAGTCATCGTTAATGATGTGTTTCTAAGTTAGTGAATTCTTAATAGACCTTCGATAATTTTTGTGAACTCAAGGTAAAAAGAGTAAAAAAAAACGAAAAGTAAACGAGCTACAGTGAAAATTAGAAATGTAGCACTGTCCGCACAATAGAATCAAAGTCATAGTACATGCATAGATTTAGTAAATATAAAGAATCCATACACATATGGACCAAAAAAGTAGCCGGAAATATGTTCTTAAATAGAACAATATGACATTTGGACTATTTGTAACGAGTTGATGCGTCGTGATCCCCTGATTTCAATTAAATTATGCCGTTTGTTATAACTCTATAAAGCTATAGATTAAAAAAAAATCAGAATAAGATGAGTTCCAAGGAACTTTCAAAAACATAAAGAATATGTTGCTTAAATCGCGAATTTTGTCCTAGAGTCTAGGACCTAGACTACCCTTTCATAAGCTTCTTAATTCCAACAGCTTTTGTATTGACGCAAAGTTTTTTTATTAAATATAAATATACTTTCAGTAGTAGTTATATTTAATAAACATTTAAAGCTAGCAAAAATAGTTAAAAAATAATGAATATTACTATTCAAAATGTATCCAAAACATTGTATTATAGATACATAATACGTGAGCTTCTGTTCAGTGAAAATAAGCAGCGAATTTTCACACCCTCGCCTTTAATGGTCGGGTTAACAAATACAGACAGAAAAATAGACTCGGCGGGATAAAACTTTTCGTTATGTTTTGCAATTTTATCCGAATCATCTCTCTAAATAATAAAGTTGCTTAGGTTTTTTATTATGTTTTGGATTCCAGGTCCCATCTTCAGAAATACCATCACTAATATCGATGCTATAATAACAATTGATAAAACTTTCATCATACGTACCCTTATGCAGTTTTTTTATATTACAGACAGGCTTGCGCTTGACCTCAATCTGACCTACCGGAAAGTGATGATGAGACCGACGATGGAGCGCACTCACCCAGCAAACACCAATTCACTCGACGTTTGAAGATTTCCATGTCATAAGATGTTTGAAACACAGACGCACGAATCGAATTCCACTCATTGGCGTTTCGCAGCAAAAAAGGGAGCCGAATCGCTTCATGCGAGCAGCTGGTATATTGTTATAATAAAAAAAAATATTATATCTAATTCTTTAAAATATATATACCAATCACATTCAAAAGATAAAAGCCTTGTGAATGTAATGATTTATAAATATGTAAGATCAGAGTCATTTAAATAAACATAATGGAAATAATAAACGGTTTATTATAATTATATAGTATTTAAATGGTATATTGTATATTAATGCTGTAATAAATTACTGGCATTAAATTTCTCCAAGCTAACAACCAATCTTGTAGATGCTATTTGTTTACCTGATTTGTAGTCAACATTACACGTAAGACGATATAAGTCTCGGTTGTTTACAAAGCACCTCGCACTCTCCTACGTCGGGGCCATCAATATAAAACCCAATCAGGTGCGGTAAACATTTTTTCCGACGGTACGATCTAATTTCGCGTTTTTCACGTACGAAGCTCTCCACAATGCCCGCGAAGTAGCGAAAGTGGCGCGAAGTGCTCGCCGCGCAGACAATCCGCGCTTTCCATTGTTGTCTTTGATTTAGCAACCGCGCTAGGCAGTGCGTCACTAATACACCGACTTCTGAAGATGGAAAGATGGATGGAGGAAATTCGTATGAGCTTGAAGAAATGCGTAGTTTCTTAAAATACTGTTACTTTGAACAAAATTGAAGAATTTGAATTTATATTTAATTTATAAAAATATGTAACACGTGGGGAACATTAGTATAACAGAGACAGAGATATATATTCGTATATATGGTGGTTAATAACATTGATACTGGTATTTATATATCCCGTTTCGGTTACCGATATGGGTATTAATGGTTTTCGTTTATCCGGTTAGTTGCGAATAATAATATAACGAGTTTGCATTAATTAAATATATTTATATAAAATAATAGTGTAGCTAGATCTTGGGTAAGGGAAACTTAAAACTGGAAGTTTGGGAGTAACTAGGTAAATACAAAATGAACTTTTTTTTAAATTTCAGAGTATTTAAGACGCGTTGGATGATTTTATTAGATTCGCATATATCAAACAGTTGAGTATATGGATATGGATTTCAATTCATATAGGATATATTAATCATATATTATTATATGTGATTACTTAATCACCACATCCCTAGCTTATATAATCAAAAGTCAATATGAAAATAGTAATTTCATTAATTCAAAGCTCGTGTTAACCCACATCTGATTGAAATCTCTGTAGACTAATATATTAAAGACCACAATTTTCGAAGTTCACATTGAAACACTATCCGAGAACTTAACTATTGTCTACTCATTTCACAAGTCACACTCCACTATAATATGTCCTACGCTCAATTTATCCAACTATTAAGGTTACTAAAAATATTTTTACTAAATAAATTAATCAGTTAAAAAATAACTTGGATCACCTCAAAATATGTAATTGAAAAGACAAATCTAGCGCCTTTAATAAACGAAAAATAAATTGGGACATCTTCGTTCCATCATTTCATTTGTACAAAGTCACAGTGGTACCTGAATGTGCACGCAATTTCCACCCATTCCATTCCTAATGACTTTCACTGACACGGCGCAAAACCCCTCATTTTACACTTTGACGCCTTCACTTACGCCTAGTCTTGTCGCGATGACATTTTCCGATGAAAGCTAAAATAAATCACTTTCAAATTACAACTCTAATTCTCAAACCATAAAGTCGACGATCTAATGAATCTATTACGAAAGCTCTGTTACTTTTGTCTATTTTGAGGTCTTCGAAGACAAAGCATAATTTGTTCCGATAGGAATAGAGCCTTAAGATACAAATTGCTATCAAAAAGCGGCTATAAATAAAGCATATTAAAGCTTATAATCAGATTATACTGAAGTAGTAGATAATACCCATGATGTTAAGTGCATTTTATTATTAGATTTATATTGTTATCTCTAATATGTTATAAAACTCAGTTTATATCTCTAAAATAGGCTATACATTTTTTAAGCTTTATTCTATCACTCTCTTAGACGAATTCGTATAACACCCCACAAAATATAGCAACAAAATATCAATATTCTTAAAAGGTTCAGCTATAAATTGAATTAGTAAGTTAAAGTAGATCCCACTTTTAAAGTATTTTGGAAGTTCTTGTAGTTTACAAAGTTATTTTCGTACTTTATAGCTCGGTCTATTTTATAGTTTATATACGAAAATTACTGACTCTACAGCCATTAAAATATAACCTGATTAACCGAAATTTAATCATTTTATATAACACATTGATAACTTCAATAAGTAATTTTGATTACAAATTACAGTAAGTGCTTATATTCATTTTAATGTTATCGAATTTCGATGAAAACAATTATATATATGAATATAAACAATAATAAACATTATTGAAATGCCTAAACTTAGATTAGTAATATTAGATTTTAAATATGTGTGTAAACGCAATATACATGTTTTACAGTTTTATTATTACTCTTAGGTAACAATTACTGCCAGTTTTATACAAGTGTATAAAAACTTTAAATAACGTGAAGCTCACTCTCTACAAACTTTATAAAGACTAACATGATTAAAAACTATTTTAAAACTTTCAACATTCCGCGAACTTTTCTAACCTTATTTTCTGACATACTTTTGTAATAATATAAAACTATCCAACAGTAGCTGTCTATGGCCGATATTTAATGTTCAGCTATCGCATGCCAGAAATTCTCGTCTAAGTATGAAGTATAGAGGCAGCACCACATATCAGCAAGCCACTACTATGTGAAAATTCTAAAATTGAGTTCCATTTTCGTGTATATAATCATTTGAAATCGCTTCCTTCGTGGTAAAAAAGTATAACTAGAAAATTCGCACTTTTCAGGAACGTCGTAAAACCGCTTGGCTAACATATATAAAATCTTATATGAAAACTTTATAAGACACTAGCTGATCCGGCAAACGTTGTTTTGCTATATAAGGTTTTGTAATATCTTCTAAGATGTTCATTGAAATTAAGTGATGTCAAAGACAATTTTGTTCACAATTAAATATTCTTAATCAACAACAAATTTATTTGGATAAAGATTAATATTATTACGTTAATACAACTCTTAACAAATAATGCATTAATTTCGACCAAATTATATTACACAATGACGCATGTTTTTCATTAAAGTACTCTAAATGTATATCAGGTGGAGAAAAAAAAATGCGATAAATCGATTATAATAATATTATATTATAATTGTAATCATAACATTAGTGTTCCATTATTTATATATCACTTGTTTACGTTACGACGTACCGAGAAACTGATTTGGACTCCGTGAGAAACACAAACGAATCGCACTAGGCGACGAATGTGTTAAACGTTATTCGCCACCAATAAATACATCTTTGTAATATTGTTATATTCATTAATTAAGTTTCAGTGAGTAAATTATAGTTTGGGTTTCAGTATAAAATATGTATAAATGAAAGGGCTGAAAAGGCTAAGAGAACATTTTAAAATTTGAAAGATTGGTTGCGTGGTATGCACTTGCTCATTTTTATTACCTTGATTGTTAAAATTATATTTTTCATTAGATTTGCATACCGTTCATAATATGCACTTAATACTTGACTATGGTTGTTTATATTACAATGAATACATATTAATCTAATAAATATATTAAACGAATAGGAATTGCAGCAAAATAATGACCCGATTTTCTTCACCCCACGTATCAGGGAAAAAGCAGAGCCGCCGGCGATGTTTGTTATATAGGAGATAAACTCCTTTCCCAGGGTCCTTTTAGTTGTTTAACACGTTTTCACACTTTTGTCTGTCCACAACAGGTGAAAAGGTAGGACGACATCGAAAGTTGGCGAATTTAAAAACCATTTATAATCCTTTGAATACGTTTTATCATATTAAAAAGATAAGAGCATCTTTTGTCTTATATGGTTCATTATCAATGAAAACATTACAAATATTGTCTGAGTATATGCTTATACAATTAGCTTTTAAAGTAAGATTAGTTATTGGCTTATAATTAAATTCAAATTACTATAACAAATACGTTTTAAAAATATAACTAAACAATTTATCTAGTGTTATTAATTACACTAATTTGTCTTTATTTTATGATAATAAAATACACATTAGAAATAGATACATATCGTAAAATTTAGTTACTATGCTAAAAGCTCTAAAATATTGTAGTCCGTACATTTACGAAAATTTGCTTAAAACATATGGCTATAGAATAATAAATATAATGATTATTTTATCCAGTAAATAAAATATACAAAAGTACCTTTTTAATGTAACTATTACAGACAATTCTTACATTTTGCTCATACAAAATTACGATTTCGTCATATAAACTTGTAGGTATGACGAAACCTTAATGCGAAAAAATGTTTTGGCTACACTCTTGAGAAATCAGACAAGATATACCGCCCTGTGCGCACGGTGTGAAATACGTTTCGTGATAACAAATAATATTATGCAATAAAGTGTTGTGACTATGTCATAATTCTTAGACAAAATATTGTGATATAAAGCATTGCCGTGTTGTCTGAATCTACAATTATTGGAATAACAAAATATGACATTTTCTGTACTATAAAATAGTATCGGAGATAAATGTTATTATTTCTAGGAAATACAATTAAAAATCTGGGTATACTTTAGTATTTATATATAAGACTAGCTGTCCCGGCAGACCTTGTTCTGCCCTATTTCTCTGAAACAAAGTTACGTTTTTTTTTAATGTTAATAGCTGCCCCGTCAGATGTCATTCTGCCAAAAGTTATTGGCAGTTTTATAGAAATAGAATTGCATTGAAAGACTTAAGTCATATCTAAGGTAATGATATTTTTATTATAATGCCTTATGGGACACGTTATTTTTTGTTTGTTTACTTGGCGTATAAATTATAATTTTCAGTAATGACATGCAATCTCTAATCAACTTGAAGGCATACCAAAGATAATCCTAACGCACTTTTGTTTTGTTTTGATTGACATCATATGTTTGACAGCTGGGGACAGAGTGGTTTGTATGGGAAAAGAAAATTGTTTTTTTTTTTATTCTATTTATTTAAGGGACTTTTACGTGTGTACGTATGTCAGCCCCATCGTAACCTAATACAAAAATACCTAACATATTACATATGGTGCCATTGATCTGAAAAAGCCAGACGCCTCATCAGATAATAGTTCTATTAAGATTTTGTTAAACATTTAGTTTTTAAAATTTTCCCTCATATTTTTACGTTTTTTACTCCATAAGAACCTTCCCCAGACTTCATGAAACACAACAAAAAGAAATCAGTCAAATCGATTCAGCCGTTTTCGAGTTATGCGCTTAGCAACACATATTGCGATTCAATTTTATATATATACATAGATAGATTACTGCGGAGCATTAATAAACCTTTCTACAGAAATATTTTTCTGTGATCTTTTGTTTCTTTTATTTCCACATCACATGTAAGCCACTGAGCTAATAATTGATAAGATATTCGCAGCACTAGCAATTTCAGACTTAAAGAATTTGACTGGATAAAACTGGTTATCTATGCATAACATGAGTCATTATTTAAGTGAAGGAATTATAAACAATAATCTTAGAATTAAGTAAGCATTATGACAAATTTTATTTAGGGCGGCTTGCACTAACAAATTAAATCTAGTTTAGAGTTATATAAAATGCTATGTAACGCTGATCTGTACTTATTGTCTTGCACTAAATCAAAATCTAGTTGTAACAACTCTTAAACTAAAATCATCATTAAGAAAGAATCAAACCAATTCAATTAATTGGCGTTTTATACAAGCTTAAACTAGATTAATTCGTTAGTGCAAGTCGCCCTTAATGTATATTAATTAGATTACAATATTACTAGAATAGTTGGAACTCAGCGTAATCCCAATTGTAAATTATAACAGTCGAGCAAAACAGTTTATCGTCTTTATTATCCATAAATGCAAAATTTACTTGACTTACGCGAGGTATTTCATCGCTATTACAATAGACGAAGTCACGTGCAAAACTTTTAGTGTTAAAATTTTAATATGCCCATAAATTTTGTGTAGATAGTTCAAATTTGAATTAAGGATAGTCATTTATTTTGTCCACAATAGCTTCGATTTCGGTTTTCGAGCGTTCATCAAAACAAAAGCAAATGGAATAATAGGATTGAGTCCGAGAATTCAAGTAATTCCATTAATCATCTTTGAAATTCAATACATTGACACTCTGCCCTCCGTACCGACAGTCGGAGCGGCCATTATGTGCATTCCATAGATTTTATGATGTTTCAGTTTCTATAGACAGACATGGGCGGGCGGAATGCTTTGAATATCAGCACTTAGGTATTCTGGAATATGCAGATCCGCAATCGGCATGCCGCCTCTTGCCTTTATTGACTGCTGCGTGCATTTGTTAGCATTACAAGATCGTGTGTTTGTTTTCGTCGGTGAATTATGCAAACTGCAGCGTTCTCGTTATATTATATTAGCAATTATTTATAGACGTTTTATTAGTGTTCAACTCGTTACCTAAGAGAGGGTGTTTTCTTATATAGCGATAAGGTGACGACACCCTAGGAGTTTTAGCCTGTTGGATTCTTGTACGTCAAGACTGCGATCCGCATGGCAGCCTTCACAGTCTTATGTAGAATTTCCCTCCAGATCACCAATAAAGAAGTATTCTCAAATATGGCTGTACAGCTACTAATGCATATCTGCTAGTTACGAATAGGATATCACGTGAAGATAATATTATTTAGTAATATGCATATAAGTTTAGTATACTAATGTAGAAATCTTGAATCAAACTACAAGGCAGAGAAAATTTGATAATTATTTCCCACACTACTTAATTTGTATAAAGGTTGCTTTTAATAGTATGTATCGGTGTGGGATTTAGGCAAGAAATAAAGTAGCCCTTTTAAATAGATTCAAGTAGTGTTTCTATCAATACATAAAATTCCTATTGGGATAGACAGATAGAATAAATGGTCACTTCTCTATTCCTTTACAAAACTATTTGCTTCCTTAAGATAAACTTGACGATTTTACTAGGGTCAGGGGTAAAGCAGGTAATCCCACCCCTGAATCAGCAGAGAGGGAAGCGGATACCGTCGTTTTGCCGGTCACCGAGACGCAGCGAATGGGGAAGGAAATGGATACCCAACAATTATGTTCCTCCCCCTAAAGGTCATCCAAGGCAACCTGAACCACTGCCGTGATGCGCAGAACCTGCTACTGCAAGCCGTCGCGGAGTGGTCGGTTGCCTTAGATGTGGTGGCGGAGCCCTATTGTGTTCCAGCTGAACACCCTCGCTGGTTTACTGATTCAGGGGGCTCCGTCGCCATTTACTGGAATGACGGCCCTCCCTGCTCTCTATTAGAGGCAGGACAGGGCTATGTTACTGTGGAGTGGGGCCCTCTGGCCATAGTGGGCTGCTATATCTCCCCTAACGTATCCCTCGCCGACTACGAGGGATACCTCGACGAGGTAGCTGCGTGCATTCGCAGATGCTTGCCCCGTCGTGTGGTTGTTCTTGGCGATTTTAATGCGCGTTCAAGAATCTGGGGCGATCGCCTAGACAATCAGAGAGGGGAGGCGCTCTTGGAGTGGTCTGCCGGGCTGGACCTTAGGCTCCTCAACCGAGGTTCAGTTAGCACATGCATGCGGTGGCAGGGGGAGTCGATCGTGGATCTCACATGGGCGACTCCCTCGGCCATCAACATGGTATCTGGGTGGCGAGTGGCAGAAGAGGTGGTCACTTTGTCTGACCATCGGCACATAATCTTCAATATAAGCCACCCTGAAATCTCCAGGAGCAGAGAAAGCAGCTCCCCGCGACGTTGGTCTCTAAAGAAACTCGATAAGGATTTTCTTATCGCAGCTGCCAACGTCGCGGCATGGCCTGAAAGAGGAGAAGTGTCCGATCCAGAAGCAGAAGCCACCTGGTTCCGGGATGAAATGACGTCCATTTGTGACGCTTTCATGCCTCGGACCAGAAGCTCAAAGCAACGGGCCGTCTACTGGTGGTCGGAGGACATAGCTTCGCTTCGTGCGGAGTGCCAGTACCCGACGGAGTACCCGACGCCAGTTCCAACGTGCCCGACGCAGAAGGCGAGCAACGGCCGACGAAAGAACTACAGCCTACGTTATATATCAGGCGGCTCAGTGGGCGTTCCGAAACGCAATCTCGGACGCCAAGGCTCGGTCTTGGAAAGAATTGCTTGAGGGACGAAGCAGGGACCCATGGGGACGTCCTTATAGGATCGTCATGGGAAAACTTCGCCCATGGATGCCCCCTCTGACGCAGAATATGGACCCGCAGCTAGTTGCAGAGACGGTCAATTGTCTCTTTCCGCGGGTCCATGACGACCCCTCGAGCCCCCCAGCCACACCTACACTATCATCTGATTGGCACGACGAGTACAAAGTGACCGAGGGGGAACTGGACCGAGCCGTCAGCCGCCTGAAGGCCAAGAACACAGCGCCAGGTCCAGATGGTATACCGGGCCTGGCCTTGGCCTTGGCTATGACCGCCCTGGGTGATAGGCTGAGGCAGCTTTTTGATAGCTGTCTCCGTACTGGAACCTTCCCCAGGGCCTGGAAGTCGACCGAGTTGGTCCTAATTAAGAAGGATGGCAGGGCCGCGGAGTCTCCCTCTGCGTACAGACCCATATGTCTGCTAGACGAAAGCGGCAAACTTTTTGAACGTGTTATTGCCGCCCGTCTCAGCCGGCATCTGTCGCGCATTGGTCCCGACCTACATGACATGCAGTTCGGGTTTCGACAGGGCCGTTCAACGATTGACGCAATTCTAAGCGTTCGGTCCCTGTCACAACAAGCCGTCTCTCAGGGCAGGGTGGTGCTTGGTATCAGCTTAGACATTTCCAATGCTTTTAATACCCTGCCCTGGGCTGCAATCAGGGGGGCACTTGAACATTATAACGTGCCTCCCTACCTGCGCAACATTGTCGGGGCGTACCTGCGCGACAGGTACATCTCGTACATGGGTCGGAACAACATTCGTTATAGGAGGGAGGTGTACTGCGGGGTTCCACAGGGGTCAGTTCTAGGCCCCCTTTTATGGAATCTCGCGTACGACGCGGTCTTGCGTGCTGAACTCCCCGACGGTGTCAGCGTCGTCTGTTATGCAGACGATACGCTAGTACTTGCCGTCGGGGAATCCTTCGCAAGGACCACCGAGCTCGCCGAGCGTGGGGTAGCACTGGTCGTGTCTAAGATCTACGAATTGGGCCTTCGGGTAGCGCCTCATAAATGTGAGGCGCTATGGTTTCATAAACTACCGCGAACAAGAGAACCACCTGATTCGTCGATCTGCGTAGGTGACGTGCAGGTAAGGGTGAGCCGGTTCATTAGGTACCTTGGGCTCACCCTAGACGGCTGCTGGGGCTTCGAGGAACACATCGAGCGCCTTGTCCCCCGAATTCAGAGAATAGTAGGTGTCCTACATCGTCTCCTGCCTAACCTCGGGGGACCCTCTGAGGGAGTCCGCCGCCTCTATGCCGCAGTCGTGTGATCCGTGACCCTTTACGGGGCGCCAGTCTGGGGACACCGACTGCGCGTCCGCCGCTGCAGGCAGAAGCTACACAGTCTGCAGCGGTTGATGGCCATACGGATCGCACGCGGCTACAGAACAATCTCATATGAGGCGGCGACGATCTTGGCACGCTTTCTGCCCTTCAGTATCCAGGCGGAAGTGGACTCGGCGGTGTTCAACCGAGTCCGCGAATTCCGCCTGAGAGGCGAAAGGGTGCCTCCCGTGGCGCTCGAGAGGCTGAAGGCAGAAGAACGCCGATTAGCTCTGAGAATTTGGTGCATGCAGCTGGAGGAGGTGCGGTGCATGCGCCAGCGCGTGGTCGGCGCCATTCTGCCGAAACTCGAACCCTGGTTTAATAGTAGATATCACGTCACCTACCACCTGACACAGGTCCTTACGGGACACGGATGTTTCCCTGAGTACCTGTGCAGGTTTGGACGAGAAGTAACGACCCAGTGCTACCACTGCTGTTCGGACCTGGATTCCGCCCAACATACGCTCGCACATTGCCCGGCGTGGGGCAGCGAGCGGCGGGACCTGGTCCAAAGGATCGGACACGACCTCTCCCTGCCAGCAGTGGCGTCGGCCATGCTGGCAGGGTATGACAATTGGAGGGCCGTGGCCTCCTTCTGTGAGGGCGTCATGTCCCAGAAGGAGGCCGCAGAGCGAGAGCGGCAGAAGGCCGCTCGAAGAAGACACCGGGGTGCCGGCAACAGCCCCAGCAGATCAGTCCCAGCCGATCGGTCGATCAACGACCGGTTGGCTGATGTCTTTGGGGTCGTGGTCGCTCAGGGTGGGGGCCTTGAGCGACTAGTTAGTGACCCTCGAGAAGTAGGCAGAGCATTGTGACGTGCTCTGCCTAAATACAATGAGCAGTGTCGGGGATGATATCTTCCTCCGAGTATGTGCCCAGCGGGCGCGGCGCGACGCGGCTGTGGAGAATTGATTACAGGACCCGCAGTCCCCGCCAATGCGCAGAAGTAGTCACCTTGGGGTTTTTAGTCGGTACAAGTCCGACCCACCTCGGCAGCACAACCCCCCTGTGCAACTGAGACGGTCCTATGAGGATTTTCCCCAAGTTAAAAAAAAAAAAACTTGACGATTTTGATAATTACGTTCCGTCTAAACTTTAGTATATGGGTCGTTTTTATACTTTAGTATATTTTTATAGAATGTAAGAATTTTCGATATACATATATAATACGTACTTACAATGTGGACTCAGTGGTAGTCAGCACGTCAGAATAGAGTTTAGTCAGTTAGTTTATTAAATTTAAATAATCAACTCAACATAGTCGAGATATCTTCGAGTATATATTATAAGACCTATAACTTTATCTACGTTTATGCTTTTTATATTTATTTTCCAGATAGAGCAAATACAGTGAAAATTTAATATTGTAACGCACTGTTCAAAGGAAATACTGAAAAGGAATAGTAATACTTTGGAGTACTTTATAGACTTAAGCCTCACATTTTTAAGGCGACGAAACGTGACCAGCATATATTTAGAGACATTGTTCGTTTTCAACTAAAAGGGCAGAGTTTTGAATTTTTTTGTTATAGGATATTCACTGGTTTGCTTTGTCGATTCATAATAAATTGATTGGGAATTATAATAAAAACTTACGTCTACGAATTGAATATTTAATCTTTAGTACATCAACAAATAACTTGTCCAATAAGGTCAACAATGTAATTATAACGCTTTATTTCCGCTTCTATCATCACGTTTTCAACTCAATTTATATTATCTTATATTTTATATTTTTACTGGAATAAATATATGTAAAAGTAATATAGAATGTGTAAAAAAAGAATAGCAGAAAATAAAATGAAGTAGAAGAAAAATAAAAGCTTATTTAGGGGACATGAATGATATGAAACGAGGAATGGAGAATAGTTATATTCTGAGTCTAATAAACGTTTTGTTGATAGCATTGACAAAAAATACTATAATTAATTAATCTAGAAAGATACTAAGAGAAAGACTAAACAATTTATATGAGTAATTTTTATAAGGGACTGATATTTATGATGGAATAAAAAAATAAAAAATGTTTCTTTTAAAAATATAACTTTAATATTGTCCGTGAAATTGATCATAGAAAAGAAAGTTTTCTTTTCAACCCTGAGTGATTACGTTTCCATTAGCTGAATTATTTTACTTTTGAATAAAATATTGGTTCCATTTTGATGAACAGACACTTTATTCTTTTCATGTTGGTTATATTACCAACATGAAAACTCTCTGTTTAATTTTCATTAGAAATAAATATTATTATTTGTTAATAAAAATATTGTTATTTGTTTCAAAGAACCGCTCATTAAGTGCTTTATAAAAATGATAGATTCATATTTTAAACTGAATAATGAAATCAAATTTACGCCCATACGTTTGGTTTTAATTATGTACTTAGAATTTTCATAAGCAAAATTTAATACTTGTTACTCATACGTAAGGGTTCCATATTTTATCAACTCACAGAAAATATTTTTTTTTCTATTATAATATATATAACACAAGATAAAAATAAAATACATAATTTAAAAATAAAGTACGTGTTACTAGATAGCTTGGCTATTTTCAAAATTAAAACAATAATAGTTGTAAAAAAATTAGTTTACGTCAGCAATGACACTGGACAAAAACATTTTTTGTGGATATCACGTTGATATGGTATTGGTATTAATGTAAATGACGTTAAATGACGTTAAAATTCTATATCGATCCGGTCATGCGGAAAAATAACTTTGGATTTTTATTTCTTTTAGTAAGCAATAAAAAAATAATATATATATATAGTGTATAATAAAGTGTTTTTACGTAAAATACGTAATGCAATCATAAATTATAAAATATATATGTCCAAAACAAAATACAATACATTATTATAAATTACGGGTGGCAACCCTTCTCGTGTGGCGATGTACTCGTAATACTTTGGACTACGCTGGTGCTGGTAATAAGCTTTTGTATTGCTGTATATTAAATTTTGCTAATATTTGGTATTATCAGTAACTAATGCTGAGATTTATAGACGGTACTTTCACTTCCTTTATTCAAACTTTACATTTTATATTATTTAAAGTATATTATGAGTCACCGATTTCGTCAACTTTAACTTAATTTTGCGAATACTCACGGTATATTCAACTTCCTATTTTATATGAAATGTAAAGAACAAATATATTTTTTGACCAAAGTCAAAGCAATCTCAAAGTACTGTCTATAAATTTCAGCCTTAGACACAAATCAGAGAATTTCATGTTCAAGATTTGAGAGTAACAATTCTAGTAGATCTTTTCGTATATCATGGAATAATATAACTTGACATGAAGAAATTCAATTATATTCACGTTTGAAACTGAATAGGTTTTTTCGTCGTATGGTTATCCGCTCGATTTCCAATTAATCTTTGTTTGATTTTAATTATCACCAATTTTGTGGTATTATATGATTTTTAGTGTTGGTAGTATTTTTATAGACAAAAGAAAGAAAGATAAATATTGAAAGGAACTTTTTAAAAGTTTAGTAATT
Organism: Automeris io; assembly: GCA_036320925.1. Taxonomy (NCBI): domain Eukaryota; kingdom Metazoa; phylum Arthropoda; class Insecta; order Lepidoptera; family Saturniidae; genus Automeris; species Automeris io. The sequence goes on along the minus strand of JAUDJH010000010.1, from coordinate 9,648,694 downwards.
TGCCATTACCTTTAAAACGTGTTTAAAATTAATTGTTTGTTTTGTTGTTAGCAGCAAATTTATAAGTATATAGAGAAATTGATATTATGTAATTTAGCATCATTGAAATGCAAATATTTGAAATAATAAAATAAACTTTTAGATTTTGATGAACTTTGATCGAAAATGTATACAGGATGGAAAATATGAACGGAATTAAAAGGGAAGTTAAACATTATAGATATAATATAAAATGTTTTTAAAAGAAACATTCGTTATTTAACAAAAATAAATACCTACACATTTTTTAAAACTCACCTAAATTATTAATTTAACCAACTAAAAATGGAAAAATTTAAAGTCACGGTTTCATTGTTGAGATCAATTATGAGAAAAAGAATCTCTAGAAGAAACATGGTAACTGACAATAAAAAAAAAACCATGAAAATTGAAGATTCGCATGCGAACTGTAAAATCTTTAAGCGTTTTATATCTTCAATATTTAATATAGCTTCACTGCATAGCACGTTCGTTTACATCGTACTTCATAGTTTATTTAAGACTTTCCTATAGAAAGATTGTTTTAGCAGACAATGCAATGAACTTTTATGCGGATCGCTGATTTGCGTTGGAAATATACGAAAGTGCTGCTTTATACGAATTGGGAAATGTAAGCAAAACGTAGACTTAATTGATATAATGTAAACAAAGTGGTCCCATCAATTGTCAGTACTGACGTTTGCATCCTGCATAGGATTGTTATTTGTTTGCACTATAACAGGAAAAGTGAAAGGGCAACTATAAATACAATTTTTGCAATATAATTTTGGTCGTTGTCTTACACTTCTTTTTACACCCAACTCATTTCAAATTTTTAAGACCAATTTATGTATTTTTATTTAAGAAATTTACTGACAAAATATTAATGTATCATTTATTTGGTTATCAAAAAACATAATTGTCTTCAACATCAAATTTACCGAACCAGTCAAAATTACTGGTCTTCATATTTGTCTTACAATTTTTTTCTTTGTTCATATTTTTTAATTCTGAAAAATAACATTTGTTCACTGATACAAGTTGTTGATTAATATTATAGATTTGATTTATAACGAAACAAAATATACCATGTTATACCTATTTTTAAAACAGAAATTAATTGTTTGCGGGTAGATCTAGTGTTAGAATTAAAGATTATTTGTCCCGTTGGATGTTAAACTTTCTATATGCATGATATTGTCAACCAATACTATTGGTTATATCAAACCATATTATCCAGAGATGATAAAATACATGTATGATATTAATTTTCTTTTGTCTTATATTTTGTCAGATCACTCATTCACTCACACACACACACACAGTACACAGGCAGACACACACAGTAGACAGTATTTCATAAACGCAGTTCATTTTAATTTAACTCATTAGTAGAACATCGACCCAAGATCGGACTTTCAAATAGTCTATTATAAGTTTTCTTATTAGAACTTGTCCTATTTCAACCTGTCCAGGTGTAGAAAATCACTATTAATAAAATGTAGAAAAGTAAAGTTACAAATTTATTACCGATTTTTTATTGTTCAACATCTGGTATTTCCATCCTTTTGGTAAATGTGCAAAAAAATATCATACGTATTTAACATAGTTTGAGGTAATAATATCTTATGCTATTGAAACTCGCTGACCGCTATAAAAAAGTATGTTGTTGATGGGCAGAATTTTTTTTTTTGGCCGGGAAAACCCTTTACAACTACACTGGGCAAAATATAGTAGTATTATGGTTTGTATCAAAACTATAACTAATCCATCAGTTTAGTTACAAATTTCGTTCTATCAAAACATAAATAAAAATACCAGCTTTAAGTTCACAGTTAAAAATAAGAGATTTGGTCAAATAAAGAAAATGAGTTCAAAAATCGGCAATTTGCCTAATTTTCCAAATTAACATAAGATGAAAAACGAAGTAATGATACCGAACATAATTTTAATCAGAGTTTTATTTCAGGTTTGGTTTTAACGACTGCTTAAACTTTGTGAGCCGTGAAATAGAATAGAGGCGCCAAAATTATTATTCATTTATGAAAAACGTCTGATTCTTTGACAGTTTGATGGTAATGTTAATAGAAATTACGCAAAATTTTGAAGTTATAAAATTTTAACCAATTCTTCTATCGAATCTTCATGAATCAGATGAAAAACGGTTATTATTGTGTTGTTCTGACATTCAATAAGAATCTTTGTATAATCCCTTCTTGCAGAAGAATAATCATTTGTCTTTTGGCCTTAATTGTAAATCATTCTATAAAATCTAAACGATAACGTTTTAATTACACCGTTATGGTATAAAACTCTTGTTTTATATTAAATTTATCTAATAAAGTATAATCAAATCCAACATGATTTACATTATTTAATAAAGTATCAAAACTGCGATAACTACTGTGTATCAGTACATCGCATGAAATAATACTCCCTATTAATGCAAAAATGGATAGCCATGTAGTATATAATATTTAGCCATAAACTGTTTTTTTTTGTAACCCGCGGGAAATCCCTGACGGACCTCAGCCCTCAGGCTGCCCCCCGGTGTGTCGGACTTGCACTGACTAAAACCCCCGGGGTGTTTCTTCTTCCCGTATGACCGGGGCCGGAGGTACAGTGTTATCCTCTTCTCCGACCCTCGGCGACGTCTGGCCTTTTGTTAGGCCGCATCTCTACACTGTGAGGAATGGTGTAAGGAGCCACCCCTCGCTCACCTCAATATCTTGGAGCGGTGTGCAGAAACACGTCACACACCGCTCTCGCCTGGACAAGTTGGGCGCCCGCTCCCTCAAGCGCACCGCCAAGACCCATATACTGTATATTCAATGTCAATATTCTTAAAATTCTTAGTTTGTTTTAAATATTTAGTTACATTGGTATTAACTTATCACGACATATTTTATGCAAGGGTTTGCAATAGGGTTACTTAGCAAAAAATAAAGTTGTCTTTAATTTCCATAGAGTTTTATAGCTAAATAAAGATAACTTGAAATATAACAATTTTACCATATGGCAGGTCCAAATATAGTATTGAATCAATAAGTCTAGATCCTTAAATAAAATCAAATAGTGAGAATGTAATAGTATAATATGCATATATCCTTTTCGGGGTGAACAGAGCTATATAGTGACTGTATATACTTTGCGCTTATATGCCATACCCAACATGACCAGTAAGCCGCTGATCGCCATTCTCAAAGCACTTACACATGACATTTCTATTGAATGCCATTCGGGTTTCTTCATGGTTTCCTTCACCGGTGAGCATATGATGCTTTAATCCGTACTAAATCTGAAAAAAACCCAGAGATACGTGACGGAATTCGAATCTACGACCATTCTAAACCGATCCTTTATCCACTAGACCACCACATCCCACATAGTGAGAATGTGTTAAGTTTTAAGGGCATATGGTGAGCAGAGGCTGAACGAATGCTTTAATATATTTAATGTGATTTTTAATTAAATTACGACCGTGACAATATTTTGTATTTCTCCTTTTAACCAAGAATTTATGAAAGTGACATCTATATTCTATTACAGTTACGATACCACATTTTTTTTATAATAAACGTAATCAGTTTCTAAGATTAGTATGACATCTCTTTACAGAATGAAATATGGTTGTGATCAGAAACAATTATATTATCAACCCAATGTTTGTTTACCTCTCAGGTGTTTTCAAGTGATTCTTTTGATTGTAGAACCTTCAGAACTTCAAGCACATCAAAATCCAGATAATAATCATAATCTACGTGTACATTGGCACATGCATCGTTAATGTCGGATGAGGGAGGGCGGAGTTCAGTGAACATATTAAATCGTTAAGTGTTTTGATAAACACAGACACAGGGGGTATGGAATGATGCGATGCTGTTGGGAATTCGGTAAATCATAGCAGATGTATCGCAGTGATTTGGATTTAAGGACCTAACTTGTTTATTCAAACAACCAGCATTTCTATAACAGTTATGATAGAATTTTAAATTAACGTTCCTTTACAGATATATTTAATTTAAAATCTGTCACTTGCTGTTCGTGATTAGTTTAATTCGTTTTTTTACATATATTTAAAACTTAATGTTGTTTTTACTTATAATATATATTTAAAATGTTAGTATGTTGAAATTGTTAAAAAAATTGTTTCGCTTTTGCAAAAGTTTCTTAAATTATTTATCAATACACAACTTTGTTATTTAATCATAATTATTTTACATAGTACGTTTATATCCATGAAAAAAATCCAAGTAAGTACAGTTTTAGAAGAAATTTAACTAACCAATTTGTAAAAAGATAAGCTAACAAAAATATTCAATCCCAATATTCATGACGCGTCGATTGTATTCGTGATTTGAATGCAAATGTAAGGAATTTCATTTGAACTGAAAATTATTGAAGTTGTTTTACAAATAGCTAGAAGGTAGGTAATTGATTTAAATAATGGATGCCGATAAACTTTATTCATGGTATTGGTAAAGTAGTATACAAATAAGTAAGTACTACAATACAATTTATGAACAACTTCGATATTATAATGATAAGTGTTATGTAGTAGAGACCTGAACACGCAGCGTTCCCAAATTAGCTATCGGGAGTGCTGTCAACAAAGAGCTCAAAGCTTATCTTGCGGATTTAGATGAACTGAACCCTTGGCGACTGTACAAAATAATAGCCGGCTCGATAGCGTCATTGTTTGAGCATGAAATTAAAATTGAACGGGGTTCACACGTGCGCACAGAGGAGATAAGGGGTTGTCCCAGGTCCATACAATCGATTCGCAACTCGATGTTTGCTTCTGTTCGTTGATTTACTTGAGGGGTTTGCTCTTTTCTTTATTTGATTACTAACAAGTGCTCGTATGCTTTTATTGCGTTGTTCGTTAAAGTTGTATTTGGATCTGCTTGAATTTATCACCGGATGAATCTGGTCTGTTATTTGATTCATTGCCGATGTTTATTTTAAGTGTACAATTTTTTCCTTTAATATAATTTGTGGATATGAAGGTTGTAAACTATATTTCAATCTTATAAATCTAAGTAAAGGAAGAAGCGACATATCTTGATAAAGTTTTTAATTAGTTGAAAGAACAATGTTTGCAACTGCTGATACCGTATTGAAATCACATAAAATCGCGCCACTTTTATCGTTTTGCGAATTGAATAACGTGTTCCTACAATCTAACCCCAACACGTTCTGAAATTAAATCTATTAGGAAAGTTAGGCGGTCTACGTTGGATGTATTGATATTCAGTTATTTGCCAATTACCAATACAATGTGGCTTGTGGGGCGGTCGGTTCAATTTAATTTATCGATATTGTACACTGTGTGCACACTCCAGTCAGATGGCCAGTGCCTTGCCCGACGACTGGACTTATGTAGTTCTAATCGGGTTTATTTGGTCAGCTCTTGGGTTGTTACATATCGGTGATAGCAAATTGATTAGTTTCAATTTAATATTCATATGGTAACCAAATTTCATTGTAAAATTAATCAAATAGTGAGATAAATAGATTATAATTAGGTAACACTTATTTTAAACTATTCATTTAGTACGAAAAATTATGCGTTTTTGTGTTTTAAAAATCTTGTTTTACATCTTTCAAAGTTATCTAGAACTTTATTTTAAATATTTTAATTATTTTATCATCCTAATAGTCAAGTATTATTTAATTTTTTTAAAACATTTACAGACGCACAAAATAATAATGGTGTAATTCGTAAACCAGGAATTTTGTTTTAAATTATACACATTAATTTATTTTTAGTATTTAATTTGATTATATGTGAAATGGGACAGGAGTAAATAAATATACACAGTTTTAATCGTCACTATCTAACATATGATATTTAATCCATTTTTGAACATTGTTTTATTCAAAAGCTGACAATTAGTCCTACGGCAGGCGAAGTGACGGTTGTTAGGTAGGTCGTTAAATATCACACATATATTTAATCATAGAGTCACTTACTCACCACTCACTCACTATAGAGACAAAGAATTAATGACAAAATTATTTTTTATATTGCAATCAACAAATCATATTACGATTGTCACAATACGACGTATGGGGGATTTATTGGAAATACATCAAAGTAATGAAAGTTACGGCGCCCGGGTAATAGGGGCATAGCATGAAAGAGCTTCGGTCTATCTTTTTATGCGATCAATGTATATTATGCAGTATACTGTCTATTTTATATGAAAATATTCATTGTCAACAAGCTAGCAAGTGCAGAGCAATTTTGGGCTCACCGAATTAAATTTATTTATATTGACTTGAATTATTGACTTCACTGTTCCGAGCAGTAGACTTGCGGGAATTTACTGCCCGGAAGAGAGGGAGGCGAAACTCAGTGGCCGGCACGCTGCCTGAGATAGAGGCTTAGGAGAGGTGAGCTCGTTACTCACACCCCTCCCAGAGAGGTATCCTCAACAAGGCTTTTCGCTCCCCGAACGTTTGGATGAATTTGGTTACCTAAGCCCGGGTGGAGCGATTAGAGGGACTCTCCGACGGTTTTTAGTTTAGACAAAGTAGATAGTGTCCGAAATAAGAGAAAGTGCACGATGGAAGTCATTAATGTTACGAAGGCGAAAGACGTTTGTAAAGACAAGCAACTGGTTACTTTTATTTCTACCTACTTCAATAGAGGATCAACGTTATAATAAGTTTAATTTTATAAAATATTACAATTATCATATATTTGACTTATAATATTTATAGAAGTATTTATATAAACGATCGTGTATTATTGCAATTGCCTCGCATGTAAAAAACCCATAACCTCAGACACTGCGTAGATGATATGAAAACTACCCATTTCTGGGATTTTATTAAAACAAAACAAATAAATAACCGAAGGGGAGAGAGCGATGAAAGACATTATATGTAAATTGGACGGAATAAAAGGAAAAAATTCCTTCCCGGCAATCTATGAGCCTATATTCCGTTATAATAAATTATTTCATACATCTGCTATTACATGCTAAACAATTCGTATTTGATATTTGCACTAAAAAAATACATTTGGGAGAGGAGGCACTTTAATAGAATAAAATGTCATAAACACTGTGCATTAATTGTTTTGATACATAATAATTATAACAAGTAAAAAGATAGCGTTGCTTTAAGTTTGAAACTATTAGCTTCTGTTGATATTTTGGAATTGTAATTCGCTATTTTATGAAAGAAGATACCTTTTTTTAAGAAGTTAATGAATTTCAAGGAACTGCAATATTAAAAGTTTCTTTGTATAATTCATAAATCATTACAAAAAAATAACAACTTTAATATTGTAGGAATTATTTAAGTCAAAGTTTATTAAAAACAATAATAATATACCGTTACGCTTTATCTCTTACAGGGTGAGCAGAGAAACATTAGTGGTTGTATCCACTTTGTTTTATGTATCCGCTTTTATGTCGCGCCCGATGTAACCAGTAGCGCAGCAGATCGCCGTTCTCAGGACAGGCCTCTTACAGATAGCATTTCTATTAGATACCATACGGGCTTCCTCACGTTATTTTTCTTCACCAATAAGCATTTCGCATTTTTTGATTTGAAATAAGAAGGGGAAAAAGACAAAAATGTGATTATGAATATTACAAATGCTGTTAGTTATAATATAGTGCAGGAACATAAATAAAACCTAAATAAAAAATAAATTCACTATAATTAAAACCGAGAGAAGCCAAATTCCCTACGCCAAGAAATAGTCAATGTAGTTTTACTTTGTTTCGAATATCCACACTTTATGCATTTTTACTACAAGTCCATTAGCGGCACGCTATTTAGCAGTTAACGCGGTGCAGCGGCGATTTATCAACGAGACATTTATATTCTGTTAATAGTCGATATTGAAGCTATCGGTAGGGGTACAGACAAATACATTCAAAACGGATGGATTACTAGCAAACGCTAAGCTTTTTATTGTCGAAAAGTACGTCTAAACGAGGATATCTAACAACGGCGTTTTTAAATTCAGCTCGTTGTTTACTATGTATTTTGTAGAAGTTTTTAAACCACAATATATTGGTAAAAAAGGAGATGACTTGACTGGTAGTTATTAACATTCATTTTAAGTAAATACTTTGTAACTTTAAATTTAAATTCAACTATAGGCAGAGATGGGCAAAATGTAATCATGATTAACGAATACAAAACGTAGTCGTAATTGTAATTTTGCTGCTCTGTAATCATGATAAAAGCCCTTCAAAACATTAAAGAGTCAAAAATGTGTATGCAATTGAGGATTTCGTAGTGATTAAAACATAGATGAGCAAAATGCTGTCATATTAATGATAAAAAACGCAAAATGTAAACGTAATCATTTTTCATTAATCTGATTACATTTTGCTCATCCATATATCTACTATAGATTATTACATAAACATTTAAATAAGCTGTAAAGTAATTAATATGTATTTTCGTTATTTGTTTTTGTAGTGAAATTATTCATCTGGCTTAGCGCCTGTAAGCTGATACAATATTGAAAAAAAAAAGAACAGGTAAAGTAGATAGCAATTTAAAATCACCGATAAATTGAATGTAAAATTACGCATCAAAAATATTCATATTAATGATACAGAAGAAGTTTTTGAGATAATATTACAATTAATTATTATTAACTTTTAACCCTAGTTACTTATTTATTAAGTATCAATTTGTAACATGTGCTGATGAACTAGTCTCTAAGTAAACCATCTAAAATAATAACGATGGGTTTCAATCTGTATTTCAAATTTAATTAAGAGCATAGCAAGTAGACAGAATACCATCAATGTAGTTTAACAATTTTCAGTAAACAAATCATAAATATGATTGAGTAGTTATTTATTTGAGGTTTAATGGGCAATATAAATTCGTGCATTTTCAGAACATTGCAGCTATGGGTCACGTTAAGTGTACAGTATATGAGCGGTGGAGCAATATTTAACTATTATCGTACTTGCACACCTAGCGTTCATCTCTCCATGATTTACTTTCGGCTTATCCCGCGTCCCCGGGGTAACTAATGGAGTTTTCTGGAGAACGGTGACTGACTTCCCTCGGACCTTACAGTAAAGAAGATCTTCATTTAAATGTCCATAATATTTTATGATATTAACATGTAAGACGCCATAATTTTCTTTTTTGGATATACTCGTTCATATAACGAGAGATCAATGAACTTACTCCGCACAAAAGTTAGAAGTCACACATCGATGAGGCAAGTACTTGTTCGGTCGAGTTTCAACCAAACCCATGCTAATTTATTCAAAAACCTAAAAATATCGATAGTGTTTTAAGTTGCAAACATATCACCAGTCCTGCTTTATTTAAACATTTATTTGTTATTCATGTCTACTACCATGAAATCGTTATTTGAATATTGGTCTAGACATCACGCGAAAATAAACTGAATCAATTCTGAAGGAATTTTCGCAGTTCTAACACAAATACGTTGGTATAATTAGCACGTATTTGTTCATTGTTGAATATAGACCTCTTGAGAAATTTGCCACTAAGCTCGATTTTCGACTTCTTATACTAAGCAAGAAATGCAGCTTGATCTCTGCGTAGTATTTTCCGGCCTACATAAGGGCGGTTAAGTGTGGATAATACGAATTAAGGCTTTGTGACCATTTCAAACGGAAACAAATTAAGCAGATAGAAATCCCCTGTACCGATTGAATCAGAATTAATACGCACCCTCATCAACGCATTCGCATGAATCAATCGCCAACTATGCAAAAACTAACCAAGCTCTACATTCAGCAATGATTCCGTTGATGCATGCGGTAGACGGGGTCATTATCATTACCGTACCGCGAGGTAATCATTAATCACGTTGATATTCCTGAACTGTGCGGAGGCTTCATCACAAGCAACCCCCCTCCCCGCGTCCCGGACAACCCCAAGTACCTGAACGCATTCGTGCATTCTACCCTTCCCTTATCAGTTTTGTTGTAGCGAATCTGGAGCGCAGGGTCGCAATGGAGTTATTAGATTTAATTTTCAATTTAACTATAGTACCTAGCTGACATAATTAAATAAGACGATTCCATTATTACACTGATTAATATATAAATTATATTGTTTTTGTTTATTTTTGGTGTATGTTGCGGTAGCCTTCACTAGTTGATACATTTTCATATTTGTTGTTGTAAGTTATTACTGTTTTGAGGAGGCCTAACAAGGTCTACCGAGCGCCGATCGGGGCTGATTACGAGCTTGCGCCCACGCCCAGCGTCCATGCGGATGAAGGAGTACCCAGGAGTTTTTTATTTGGTGCGGTTTTAAATTGGGCGGCCCTATTCGCCCCCGGACGCGCACCAATGGATTTTTCTCCTGGTAAAAAAATTGTTACTGTTACATTTTTTATATAAAGTATCGGCCACTGTCATTAAATAAAATAATAATTAATTAATAAATGTATATATTACAGATAAATGTTTTGATGGAGTTAAATTTAAAAAAAATGTTATACTATACATTTTTGATTATTTGAACTATACATATTTTTTTGATTGTATGGACGTATGTGTTTGTATACCTAATTAAAATTTTAGAAACAATTTACAAGTTTAAGAAGCAAATTCATGCAATTTATTGCTCTTACTAGTGATTTTTATTTTGTACCTTTCCTTTAATTTCTACTCTTGGTTTAATTTATTTTTTATTTAATAAAAAACCGGCAAAGGCAAGTAGGACTCGCACACTGAGGATATCGTACAAACTTAAAATATATGAAAATGTGTCATTGAATTTAACTAACTTCGACTGTTCTGGTTTTTGTCATGCCCTTGAAAATAATGATCCACACAATAGAAACAGAGTTGATTTCTGTAAAACTCACACTCGAGTAAAATTTTATTTTCAGCCAAAAAGCGTTAAAATTTCCTAACACTGTTTTATTATATCTCTTATAGTTTAGGACTTTACCATACTATCCTCCTTCAAAATTAGTTACTCTCAAAAATAAAATATACATTTGTGACTGTATACATTATTTGTAACTTTCGGACATTGTGATGCAATACCTTGCTTATTGTCAAATTTCATGACTATAACTTGAAACTTATTTAAACTTACAATATACTGAGTTTAATAAGTCCGTAATTCAGCCTCACGATACAAAAAATAGTTAAAAACACAACAAAGTTTTTCTTGTAATTATATGTATTATCCTAAAAGCTATGTTGTAAACATCTAAATGCACTCCTGGTCTATTTGCTATCTGTCTATTCCACTAATGTGTTGTAACAGAGCATTGATATTCCGCACACAATGGCGTTCATTCGATTCGCGATGAGCCCAGTTATTAAATCAGTTGGATAAACAGCAGACACCTGCGCTATGATATGCATTTGCATGCACACAGGGAGACTGTGTCATTTGCATAATTATAATGGGACAGGAAAATGAACTCATACTCTAATTTCAAAATGCATTAACAGAGATTCACATACTGCAAGCCGGAGTTGCTTTTTGTTCGTCTATTAGTATTTACGTTTGCAGTTCCTAAATCATTTCTTTTAAGATCTTTGTTGCTTTGGTTTTGCATCAGAAGTAAATTAAATACTAAGAGTAAGCTAAGTAAGAAGTAAGTATTAAGTATTTTTTGTATGGTATTGTGGATGTGGTGGCTCTGGATGTTTCTAGACTAAGTGCGGGCTTGGGCTTTACTTGCCCACTGATAAAAGAAAATATCGTAAGGAAACTTGAATGACATCTAATATTTAGGAATGTCCATATGTAAGTGCCCTGAGAATGGCGGTCAATTGCACTGCTGGCGCACGATATATAAGTGTAAACTGGTTAGAGCCACTAATATATCTCTGTTCACCCCAAAATAGATATGCCGAAATGATATACTATATATTATTATGTATTACTTATTTAGTAACACGTTAAGCGAAACTAAACAAACTTCTAGACATTCTACATTCACATTTCAGTCCCTAGAAGAAAATGACATTTAAATAGTGTAAAAATCGATTTTTTTTATGGTTAAATAGTATTTTTGTTAATTGATCTTCGATATTTGTAATGTGTATATGCGTTAGTAAATTAATAATATATGATGGTGGGTAATTAATAATTACTTTAAAATTTTGGTAAAATACTGGTATAAAAGCAAAAATAAACCATGGTTAAATTTTACCAAAGGTAATATTTACGTGCCAAGTAAAGAAAAATGAATATAATAGAAGATAGAACCGGTACCTATGATTGGTACTAACAAAATATTTCAATGATTAGACCAAAATTGTGAATGATTTTATGTTTTAGTACTAATATTGTTTCAGAAAGATAGCTTCCAATAGACCTGCATGATAAGTTAAATACAATTCAAAAAGCAATTGTGGCTCCGATGTGTGATAAGAATCCATCGAAGGGAAAGCACGCAATGCGTCATGTTTAAAAATGTTTATGCAGTATGGATAAAACTACCTCGTTCAATAATATACTATTACAAAAAACAAAAGGTTAATGATAATGAAACCATTCATTCTATAGAAATTTAATGGATCCCATATTAATTGTTCTATGTGATATTGTTTAGTCTACATATAAAAATATAATAACTGCATGTCGTAGATAGTCGTGTATTTGAGTTTACTTTGAGTTCACTACACCTTTTTCCTATGATATGGGATCCTTTAAGTGTAGCGTGAAGAGATATTTGTGCAGGCCGGCATGATCGCTATGACTACCTTGGCGTTTTTTGGACTGCACCATGCTTACCATCAGGTATGGTGCAGTCTCTGTGTCGAGTCAGTTTAAAAAAAACCTTATTGTAAGTCCAATGCAGTCAAAGTACGGCAGCGACGGCCACTTGAGAATGTCAATCATCAGGCTTACGTTAATATATCTAGATTACAGGTCTCTAGATAGACGGATGACTAGAAATGAGCTGACTTCAAAATAGCAAATGCCTAAGAAAGTTACCACAACCTATTTTGCATCCATGTACTAATAACAAAACATTTACGGACATTTACCTAATCGCAAACTAAGCTTGCGTTTGTACCATAAACACTAGACAAAGATGTACGCATTCACGATTGGCGACAAACTATTCTGCTCATCACAGAAAATTTGCCGGTACCATGACTCGACAGACCGGTCGCATGTAGTGATTACAAACTGCGCTGTCAAGGCGTCAATAACACAGTGTACTGTGTAAAATGAGCTTGTATAAGTATTCTAAGCATTATAAATCAATGTAATGACGACCTAAGATCGCTTAGAGTAGATAGTCTATTGTGTCTAGCTATTATCGGCAAACATACAACCAGATTAAGTGTAGTGAGCTGCGGACCATAGCCAAGTGCTATAGGTTTATTAGACATATTATTTTAAACTATAGCAATATGTGAGTTATGTAATTATAATTGACTTTATGCTTAAAGTATTGTTTGTACAAGTTATCGTGAAGTACGGTAGACGTAATATAATTTTTTCAAAATTTCTTGTAATGTATGTATTCCAATCAAACTGATATATATGCCGCTCAGTGCACACATCGATTAACTCCATAAAACGAAAAGTTGAGAAACTCGATGATGTAATGTATATTGTTTTTAAAAATTCCTCTGATAATATGAATTCAAATATATAATGTGGAATGCATAATTATAAATATAGTTTTCATCTAACGGTATATAAAATTAATAAGACAGAATAGCCAACAAACCATCGTCAGTAATGTTACAGTTTTGATGTGACTGATGGAGTTAATCGATTTGGCAACTGAAAAAAGTAATAAAGTTAAATTTAGTCTTTTCAGTTTTAAGTTTTTATTACAGAAAAAGTTAGTTATTATACATTTTTATCACAACTTTTCCATAAAAATGAATGTTGGCAGTTCGGTTATAAAATAATGTTCGTAATTAATTCATAGCAGCTTTATGTTAGCGGCATTATTCTTTGGGATGATTCAGCAATATTATAAATAATGTCTTCTTCATCAGCTGTTTGCGAGGATTCGTCATTTCGATTTGTTGACAAGTTCTTGTAGTAATCGTGTTTAACAGGAGGAATGAATTTTAGCAGGTCCATCATGTCTCTCCATTTTTTCCTTTGTCACAGTTCTACCTTTAGTATATAATAAAGGCTGATCTATATTTTTCAAACTTTGTGGTTTACCCACTAAAGACTTTGTTATAATAATGGCTTGAAATTCTGTATCTTCATTATACTCACATTTGAATTGTATGAGATAGGGTTTGGACCTTTCTAACTTTATCCAGCGTATTTTAAGCCAATTTACTGGAAGCCCTGTGACGGTTACTTTCATGTTAATGATAGACTGTTCTAAAGGTTTTGTTGAGAAAAAATCTTGGTGAGTCATTTGGATTACATGAATAAATTTTTGATGACATCTGCATTGTATATCGACAAATGTTTTTGCAGGTATTAATTTTCCTCCCTTATTCCTGTATGCCAAACCTTTTATCATTTTATGCTTTTGTAAATTTCGTATCCATTTAACAGGATTGCGACTTCTTTTTCTCCCAATCAATGTGGTTGTTGGGTTTGTACTATTGCAATCCGATGAATCCGAGGAAAACGATAAACGTCTTCTTAACCCAGACTTTCTGTTGATAAATCGTATTGAAGAATCATAACTGCCTTTCCTCACTCACATTATTGGTCTCACTCGTATTATCTATCGGAGAGGGAGGTAAATTTAGATTAGCATTAGGAGAGGTTAATTCTTTATTTTTTGACGTTTCAGACTCTTTTAAAAGAGTATATAATCGATCTATAGCAGTGATAACATTAATCTTAATATCTGTTTTAATATTTCTTGAATTTTTTAGGTTAATTTTAGCAGTGTTAGTTTTAGTTTTTTAGTTTTACCTTCTTGTAGCCGATTTTTAAAAATAATTGGTGGAGGACAGGAAGTTGGGGAAAAATTTAGTGACATTGCCGGATATTTGATGGATTTCATTTTGAAAGAGGTGATTTTTTTATATTTTAAGATTTAAATCCTTGTTAATGTCTAAATTATTGTTACTATTTTCATTGGATGTTATGAAATCTAAAATGGCTTGGTCAATGTCCATATCGATATTAAAAGTTTTATTGAGGGGGTGAGTATTATTGTTAGTTGAAGTGGAAGTGGAAGGTGGTGGAGTAGGGGGATTCATAGTATAGTAATATTATTATAATAAAATAAAATATAAATATGGCTACATTATGGTAGGCAATCTGTTCTGACATGTATACAAGAAATATAGAATACAAAAGTGATATAATTAGCATAGATAGAGGAATAAGAAAAGAAAAGGACAGAAATATAGAGTTGATAATAATATATTGAAGGAAACTGAGAAAGAAGATAATGAATGTTAAAAATATAAAATAAATATGGAAATAAATGGTAACTGTGGAAACTGTGTGTAGTAACTATGTATTGATAAGTAAATAATAAAATATCCAGAGAAAAAATAACAAATGAAAACGAACAGATCGAATAGAATGCTACTATTTAAGGTGCGAGTTCAGGTACCAAAGAATAAAATTAATATATATACATATATATTATATATTATAAAAATGAGTAAATATTAATAAATATAAAAATAATATTATAAGATAAATAAATAATGAAATAAAATATTATACTTAATAATAATTAATAGGAAGCTGTGAAATTCTATCCCATTTAATTAAAATAGGACAGTCGGGACTAAAGGCTGGATGAGAATGGGAGATATTAGAGTTTTTGCAATTAATACAAGACGGCGATTTAATTTTGTAGGGACATAATCTTGAGTCATGGTCTTCTGAACAGATGGCACAATGTTGGAGTTCCGCTTTGCAGTCAGAGGACTTATGTGTGAAGCCCTGACATCTGAAACATTGTAAGAGCGGAGACTGATCATATGCGGTGATGATCTGGTATCCCAACTTGACTCTCTGCCCAACAAAGGCAGACAAGATGGATGGGTCAACCAAGATCACCACGTTTTCCATACTCCCATTTCTCCACTTAATTCGTCTTACAACTTTCAGATGCACATCACTACAATTATTAGTCAAGTGAGGCAGTAATTCTTTGTTTTGAGACAACAAAGCGAAGGTGATGAAGTCATTGTCAGAGTCAGATTTGACTCCGACAATACGTAAAAGAGGTAACCTATGTTTAGGTATCACCGGGATAAGAGAAGGGATGGTAAGGATAGCATTATAAATAATGCTCTGATCGGATTGGAACGCAACAGATATCGCTAACTTTGCGTCCTTGCATCTCCTAACACCTGTGATGCCCACACCCAGCGTCACTACATCTACGTTGTTTCTAATAATTTTGAAAATTTCATCAGAAAGTAATTTTTTTGATGATTCAACCAAAATGATGAATCTTGGTTTACTCGGTATTTCCCAAGGTTTTTGGTTAACTTTTTTAGTTAATTTATTATTTGTAGGGCTAAGGTCATTGATCTGGGAATTAATAGAAGGAAGGGGAGAATTTGGAAGAATATTATCAGAAAGTTTTGTCGAAATTTTTGTCAATAATTTATTTGAATTTAGGAAGTCTTGTTTTAATTGATTAATGTTTGCTTCTATATTAATGATGGCAGAATTTAATGAGTTAATATCGAAATTAGAGGGAGAATCGGATATGTTGGAATTAGTGTTAGTTGTGGGGGGGAGATAAATTTAGATCTAAAGTTGGGTTAGGAATGATAGGGGTTAGTGGTACACTATTAGAAGCATCAGATTCTTTGATCCACGTATATAGTCTGTCAATAGCAGTAATTACATTATTTTTGATATCTGTTTAATTATTTCAAGAATTATTTAAATTTATCTTTGCGGTTGTAAGGCAATTTTAGCTATTATTTATATTTAGCTATTTTTATTTATTTATTATTTATTATTTGTTTATTTTCATGTAATCTATTTTTAAAAGTTGTAGGTTGAGGATTACTAGGAGAGATGTTGAAAGTATTAGTGGGGGGTTTAATGAGCTTAATTTTTTATATAAAAAAGGTTATAATTTTAGGTTTTTTAGGGAAGATATGAGAACAAGGATTACGGGGAGTAACAGAATTTAATATTGCCTGATCTAGATCCATGTCGAAGTCGAAAGTTTTATTAAGAGGGTGAGGGGGAAAAGAAGTAGAGGTGGAAGGGGGTGTGGTGTTAATATTTAAGGGATTCATTATATATAACAAATATTTTATTAAAATATAATAAAATAAATATTAAATAATAAATAGGGTTGAACACTCACCTTAAACAGCAGAAAAAATAACTGAAAAATGAGAAAGTCAAAAATTTTAAATTGATTAAATAAAATTAAATAAGGGGTATATAGGAATAAAAAGGGGATTTTTCTGATGAGGAAAATATATATATATATATATATATATATTATAATAATAAGAAATTTAAAATATATTAAAGAAAATAAATGAGATAAATAGACGTAAGTGTGAAATCAAAATTGACAGAATTTAAAGGTGGAATGTTGTCAATATGAATGGTGAATATATTTATTATATAATAGATAAATATTACGTAAAATATTAAGGAAAAGTGAGAAATAATGAGGAGAATATATATATATATATATATATAATAATAAATAAATATAATAATTAATAGATGAAAAATATTAATACAGAAATGGAGAAAAGAAAATAAATTATTTAATGAAACTTACAATTAGCTCGACAGGAAGACACCTTAAATTTAGTTCCGGCTACTCTCCACTGATGGCGCTAACTATCGTAAGTAAATAAAAAATTATAAAATTAAAATTTAATACAATGAAAAATCAATGGGAAAACAGCAAGACACATAAACTATTAGTTAAAAATAGGTATAGACAGTAGATTTTGTGAAGATTCCAGCTCCAGGTGAAGGAAAAAGAAGATTGAAAAATTGAAGCAAATTTGAAGATCACAACTATTGAAATATCTTAAAAAACACAGCAATTTAAAGGTAAACAGTATTATATAATGAAAGAGGAACACAACAAGATAAACTTAGAAGTATCTGAAGTATTAAAAGTACAATAGATAAGTCACAAAAAAGAGAAAACTGTTTGAATCAAATAATCATGAATAACGCACGGCCAGCTCGCAGGAAAAATCCAGATTTTTGCACAGAGCAGGAGAACACCAAGACGAACAAAATAGCAATTCGAAAATAGGGGGTTATCAATAAGATGGACGTTTCGGTCGCGATTTTATAAATTTTGAAAATAAAAACCGGGATAACTTTTGATGTGAAAATCACAGAAAGAAGAGAAATAAACCGTTTTAAAGGTTAAGGAAACGCACACACAACGATATATCACACTGGATGTATATTTTGAAAATATTATATTTTTTCAAAATTTTCGAGCGCAGAGCGATACAAAACGTGACCGCGGCTGGCTGGAGACTAGGTTAGGTTAGGTTTGTGCCCGGGCGGCGGGACCTGGTCCGATGGATCGGACACGACCTCTCCCTGCCGGCAGTGGTGTCGGCCATGCTGGCAGGGCATGACAATTGGAGGGCCGTGGCCTCCTTCTGTGAGGGCGTCATGTCCCAGAAGGAGGCCGCAGAGCGAGAGCGGCAGAAGGCCGCTCGAAGAAGACACCGGGGTGCCGGCAACAGCCCCAGCAGATCAGTCCCAGCCGATCGGTCGTTCCACGACCGGTTGGCTGATGTCTTAGGGGTTGTGGCTGTTCAGGGTGGAGGCTCTGAGCGACCGGTCAGCAACCCCCGAGAAGACGGCGGTGCGTTGTGACGCGCTCTGCTGAAGTATACTAGGTGATATCGGGGGAGGTGGCGTTTCCCCCCCCGTGATTGTGCCTGTCAGGCGCGGCGTAGTGGGGCTGCGGCGATTTGATTACAGGACCCGCAGTCCCCACTAATTCGCAGAAGTAGTCTCCTTGGGGTTTTTAGCTGCTAAAAGTCCGGCATACCCCGGCTGCCTACCCCTTCGCGGCCGGGACGGTCCTATGAGGATTTTCCCCAAGTAAAAAAAAAAAAGGTTTGTGCCCGGGGGCTGGTGGAGATGCGAGTTAAGGAGCACCCCAGGGGCTTTAGTCGGTAGGAGTCCGGCATACCGGTGGGGGCGGCCCTTACCGCCCCCGGACGATCCATGAGGATTTCCCCTGGGTTACCAAAAAAGGTTAGGTTAGGTTAGGTCCGACAACCACAGGGTGGTGGGTGTTGACCTATCGCTGCCGGTGCTCGTTCGCGCGATGCTCGGCAGCGAAGGTGCGTGGCAGGCGGTCCTCAAATTTTGTGAGAACATCATGGAGAAGAAAGAGGCGGCGGAAAGGGTACGGTAGGCTACTTCTACCCCCGACAACCCCATCCGCCACCCACGCAGGACTGGACAGAGGAGGAGGGCCTTCGCCAGAGGCCTTCCTCCTTAAACCGGATTGACGCCTGAGCGGCCGCTCAGGGGAGCGCCGTCCATCATTCCAAGGCGAGAGCGGTGTGTGATGTGTTCCCGCACACCGCTCCAAGACACAACTTTTGAGGTGAGCAAGGGGTGGCTCTTTACACCACCCCTTGCAAGTATGAGAGATAGAGGCCTATCATAAAAGGCTGGACGTCGCTGTGGGACAGTGAGGCGGACGCTACTGTTCCTCCGACCCCAGCTCATACCGGGAAGAGAAATACCCCGGTGGTTTTAGTCGGTGCGAATCAATGATAACTGTCAGTTTTTTATGTGTAACCTTTTTTTTTTCTTAACCCTGGGGAAACCTGTTATGGGCCGTCAGGGGACGATGAGGGTCGCCCCCCGGCGTGTCGGACTTGCACCGACTAAAACCCCCGGGGTGTTCCTTCTCTCCGTCTAGCCGGGACCGGAGGTACAGCAGCGTCCACTTCTCCGGCCCGCGACGACGTCTGGCCTATTCGGTAGGCCTCACCTCTGTGTTTACGAGGGGCTAAGTAAAGAGCCACCCATCGCTCTCCTCATAAGTAGTCATGGACCGGTGTGCGGGAACACGTCAGACACCGCTCTCGCCTGGATAAGTTGGGCGACGCGCTCCCTCAAGCGCGCCGCCCAGGCGACTTTCCAGTTACGGAGGAAGGCCTGCGGCAAAGGCCCTCCTCCTTCGTCCTATTCTACGTGGGCGACGGATCGGGTTGTCGGGGCCGGCTATTGCCTCCCTGACCCTCTCCGCCGCCTCTTTAGCCTCCATAACACTCTCACAATATGTAACGACCGCCTGCCATGCTCTGTCACTGCCGACCATCGCGCAAGCGAGCGCTGGCAGTGACAGGTCGCCACTCACCACCCTGAATGTTTGATGTTACACTGCCTAACAATGGTCTCAGTAAAGATACATTAATATGTATAACTCCTGCCACAAAACAATTTTACAGAATAATTACTTCACATTTCACGTTTTCAAACTAGTCCTTACTAATATTGTATGATTAATAGTTTTTCAAAGTTACAGAAAAAAGTGATCTTAATACTGATCTTTGATTTCTAAAAACAAAAATATAAGAAACATTTATTTATCTATTTTTATATAGGCTCGACAAAGTGATTATACCGCACCGCATATTGGAAAGAACAAAGCAGTGCATGAGTGAAAGCGATTATCAAGCAGTAGCGTTCATTCCATAAATGCCTGAAAACATTGCATGCCCTTACGATAAATGAGTCTAGATTAAATTCCTTTATTTTAAACAAAAAAAGGAAACCTTTATATTCATATCTACTCTATTTTCATTCTATCTATTTTTCATATGAAAGTAATGTAATATTTATTACCATTATATAGTATTCAAATTCATTATGTGAATCTGCCTACCCTGTCTAAATACACTATACACGCTACTGCTATCAAGGGATGGATATCCATTGATAGTCGCCGTTGTCATATCGACCCACATGTACCATAGAAGGTTTCTAAAAATATGAACCACTGGAAGTCCACAAGCTGATCCCGAAACGAGTCAAGGCAAAGCGAGTCACTTTGACGGTCATTGCACCGGTGTAATGTAAGATATTTGGAAAATGTGTTTTTGTTTTATGATAACAATAATTTCATTATCACATTTTAATACTAGAACAGGCCCAGTGTCTATAGGTTCTATTATCTATATTTATTTCGAGGTCATATTATTTACCTTTGTGTGTTCAACACAACTCAGAATAATACGGGCGCAGTGTCCGATACCATCTTTCGTTAGGGCATATTTATGGCATACGCTAGGGTTACCATAATTTGAGAAGCTCAATTATTAAGAACGATAATTAAATAATAATTAACTAGTCCTTATTAAATGTTTACAGAATCTATACTAATATTATAAAGCTGAAGAGTTTGTTTGTTTGTTTGTTTGAACGCGCAAATCTCAGGAACTACTGGTTCGAATTGAAAAATTCCTTTTGTGATGAATAGACTATTTATCCAGGAAGGTTTTAAGCTATATAACATCACAATGCAACTATTAGGAGCGAAGAAATAATGGAAAATGTGAAAAAAAAAACAGGAAAAATTATTCATCCTTGAAGGCTTCCATTGCGTGAGCTGCGAAAACGGTTCAAGATACCAAAAATATATGTATGAAAGAATTATTCCTTTTGAAATGATCTAAAAAATGTCCAGGACAGTATATGTCTATCTTTTAAGATTAACTTACTAGAACCGTTTTTATGGTAATCGAATTTGGTCGAAATTAATGCATTATTTGTTAAGAGTTGTATCAACGTAATAATATTAATCTTTATCCAAATAAATGTGTTGTTGATTAAGAGTATTTAATTATAAACAATTGTCTTTGACATCACTTAATTTCAATGAACATCATAGAAGATATTACAATAAGTTATATAGCAAAACAACGTTTGCCGGATCAGCTAGTATATAATACATATAGTATGAGACGAATTATTTTTAGAAATAATAATGCTCAAAGCCATAATTTTTATATTAGAAACATCTATATTTATTTACTGTATTATTGTTGATATCCCAAGATGAACATTTTTTGTTTTTGTTAACATGACGGATACCCTCATGGACCGTCAAGGCGGCAGTAAGTGGCGGACTGTTACCGACTAGAACCACCTGGGTGCCAAACACTGCCTACTCTTCGTCTTCGCCGGGCCTGGGGACCCGTATACTTCCTACGTCTGGCGAACGATTGGCCTTAGGCAGGCCTCCACTCTGTGGGGTGGTATGGGATGATTACCTACTCACTTCTCTCAATTGGACAACTTGTGGGCACACACATGCTATCCCCTACTCTGCTGGATGGCGGAGGCCTTCACGTCCACCGACCAGTCTATGACAAAGAGGGAGACGATCGCGCCACTTTCAATAGACTCGTCTCATGACACATAAGAATATCCTAAATCTTAATACACACTTTTGTTTCCGGCTGGCCATCTCAGTGTTCTTCCTCTCGCCCAGTTTAGTTATGAACGTCTATCCCAGCCTGTTCCAAAAAAAAGCACTTTCGTTACGTATATATTGCAATATTTAATTTTCACTATCATTAATCAAAATATTATTATTGTCATGAGTATAATTTGATTTTTACTTAAAAAGTTTTTGATAAAATGCTCTGTACTTAGTTTTCCTATTACATATATAATTTTATTTTGGCAAATATGAAAATATGTAAGAAATTTACTTAAGTATATTTAATACTTGCTGTGCCTTCGATTTCGATTCCAGTGGAAACAACTTATTTCTACCTTGAACGTATTATATAAAAATGTAATATCTATTACATAGTTTCAGAGGTTATTCTTACATATTAAGAAATATTTTTTTTATCATGTTAATATAGATTACACCTAGATTTTCATTCGTTTCAATAAATTACCCTATCAAATAATATTCATATCATGATATGGTTTAATCGCAAAATTACAGAGTTAGGTATTTAAATGGGTATTTTTTTTAATTAAAGACCCCAATACAAAAATAGCTGAGTCATTTCTTTAATGACCTAGTAATAATAACTAAAAAAACTGAACTGTGAACACCCTAATATGAGGGTACAAGCAAGGGGAATCGATACCATGAATTACCGTGTCCTATGAATATTTGAGCGGCTTTTGCTGTCTGTACTTTAGTCGCGCCAGGCTATCGGCCTAATTGAAATAGTTTTATGTGTCCAGCCCCTAGTATTTATTATATATGATTGAGATATTTTATAGAAAGCTCGGTATTAGCTTTATGTTTTTATAGAAGTTATCAAACATAGAATAAGATTATAATTACATAGAAATAATATATTATAATTTGAACACAGTAATATTGCCTAGTACATCGGTACTAAGCAGTGACGTGCATGGGGAATTTGGACAAGGTACTCGTATGCAATATTCGCGTAATTAATTGGAATATTATATTATTGCAGTAAATATTAGGTCCTTACATATGAAATTGGCGTTTTTCGTACTGGCCACTTTAATCACAAATTTCTCCTCTTTGGTAAGGAATTCCAAATTCAAATTTGTACAGCTATAGACTCATGTATTTGTGCTTCGATGATCGTCATTCATTTGTTTCTTTCTTCTGTTTTTTTCTGTTTGCGTCACTCATTTTACAAAAAGGAAAACTTAAAATATCGCATTATTTAGGAGTACGAGTTCCGCCGTGGCACTAGTGCTGCGGAAACAACTCGAAGGGTGAATGATGTGTATGGCGGTCGTGTTGCAAAAGAAAACACAGTTCGTTTTTGGTTCCAACGTTTTCGTTCTGGAAATTTCGACCTGCAGAACAAGCCCCGTGGACGGCCTGAGACTCAAGTTGATAATGAAGAGTTGAAGGCTATTGTGGAAGCGGATCCATCGCAAACCACGTCCGAGTTAGCTGCAGGCTGCGATGTTAGTGATAAAACTGTTTTAATTCACTTGAAGCAAATTGGGAAGATTAAAAAGCTTGAAAGGTGGGTACCTCACGAATTGAGTGAAGCAAACCGGCAAACGCGCGTCAACTGCTGCGTTACATTACTAAACCGGCACAATAATGAAGGTATTTTAAACCGAATCATTACCTGTGATGAAAAATGGGTTCTTTACGATAATCGGAAGTGGTCAGCGCAATGGTTGGATCCTGGCCAGCCAGCCAAATCCTGCCCCAAGCGAAAATTAACCCCAAAAAATTACTTGTAAGCGTTTGGTGGACTAGTGCCGGTATTGTTCATTACAGTTTTCTCAAATCTGGCCAGACTATTACGGCTGATGTCTATTGTCAGCAATTGCAAACCATGATGGAAAAGCTAGCGGCTAAACAACCTAGGCTGGTCAATCGCTCCACGCCACTGCTGCTTCACGACAACGCTAGACCACACACTGCGCAACAGACGGCTACTAAATTAGAAGAGCTTCAATTGGAAAGTCTAAGACATCCTCCGTACTCCCCGGACCTTGCTCCAACAGATTACCATTTTTTTCGAAATTTGGATAACTTCTTGCAAGGGAAAAATTTAACTCCGATGGGGCAGTCCAAATCGCCTTCAAAGATTTTATTGATTCCCGTCCGACTGGTTTTTTTAGTAAAGGGATCAATGAACTACCTATGAGATGGCAAAAGTGCATAGAAAATAATGGTTCATACTTTGATTAATTAAATATATTATATTAAAAAATATTTGACTTTTTGTTCCTCCCATACAAAACGCCAATTTCATATGTAAGGATATAATCCTAATATTATATTGCGTTCATGGGAAATACAAATGGTGTGAAAATAGAATAGATATGAATATAAATGTTATCTATTTTAAATTAAATTTAAGCAATTTATTGCGAACTTATTTATCGTAAGGGCATGCAATGCTTTCATGAATCTATAGAATTACCGCTACCGGTACTAGGCAATATTGCTTCTTTTTTAATACGGGCTTGACAAAGTGACTGCATTGCGCCTGATGGAAAGTATAGCGTAGTCCAAAAACGGTAATGACCACACAAAACACCGAACAGTCGCCATTGCTATATTGGCACACATATACCACGACGAAAGGTCTCTAGGTATGTACACAACTGGATATACACAAACTGATCCCGAAACGCGACATGCTGAAGCAAGTCACTATAACGGTCTTTATATTTGTCTACTGTAGTCACGACCAAGATAGGGCAATCGCCCTACCGCCTCAAAAAATTGCCATAATTCTCTTATGCCAAAACAATAATATGTACAATGCGACCGCTGACACTTCACGCCTGAATCCACAGTGACGCTTCGAGAAGAATCAACCCATGTGGTAAGCCGGTCCATGACTTATTGGATCGCGACCTCATAAGTGTAAAGACCGTCACAACTTGACATAGGCTATTGAGTTTTAGAATTAACTCATGTGATCATTTTTCCTCTCGCTTTTTTAAACCTATAGCTTGTGTATATCTAGTTGTTCATATACATAGAGACCTTGTGTGGTAGTATTCGTGAGCCGGTATAAGTATGGCGGTTATAAATAGATTCCCGTCTCGTGATAGTCGTTATTCTGGACTACACCATACTTACCATCAGATGTGATCTAGTCACTTTGCTATGCTAGTATGAATAATACTACACAATAGCATTATTTATATTATTACAGACGGTTATAGATAGCAGTGGTTATTTTAGATCAGAAAGGTTGTTAGTTTATTAGCCAACTTTGGTTTCAAAGAAAATTAAAAATATATATAATAAAAGAAAGGAGGCCTAAGCAGAGTCATAATAATATTAATAAAAACACCAACATATTAGATAATTCCCCTACTCTCGCAATTATTACGAAAAGATAAAAGAATATCGCATTTAATAGCGATATTAATGAGAAAATGTCTATTCTCTCTCGCAAAAGTATTTCCCGGAATATATTTCCCGCCTATGTCCGCGATGTCAGGGGTCGTGTCGGAGCCGCGTTTTAATATTCACAGGCAAATTCACTGCGTTTTTTAGATTTTTCCCAAACAAAAGAAGAGGTCGCGCGTCGTTTACGCACGCGGTAGTAAATTACGGGACAATTCGAATGGAAAATGAAATGCCTGCTTCCGAACCATTAAGCAATTTGAATTTAACACTCGTCCCTTCATTTTCCTATTACCGCAGAAATCGCGCGATTTACTCTCAAGGACAGTATTTTACAAGAGGAAGTTAAGTTATATTATGAGAACTAACTACTGACTACTTATATGCGTATGCAGAAAGCTCAAATTCAAAATAACTTTATTTAGAGCCTGTTACAATTTTCAGCGTATAATGTATACGCACATTTATTTGGGCCATAAAGTAATATTTTAAAAATTAATGATAGAGAAAATTGAAAATCTACTGACAATCTTTAATAGTACATAGATGTGGAAAACTATGACAAAAATATGAATCATACTTTAAACAAAATAATAAAATTGGATGAGAACAAATAATTCAAAGGTAAAGATAAACAAAATTAATTATAAGCAGACTAGTTCGTGGATGTCTCGTCATTAGAATTTAACCGTAAAATATAAAGATACATTTGTACAGCAAAACGAGACAAGACGTTTGTTCAGAGATGTATAATTTACAATGGTACACAAGTGCAACAATAGATGGCGTTAAGGTGCTATCTATATCGCGGTGTCAAGATTTTATTTCATGTTATAGTACGTAAGGCTTCTTTAGTATTTTTTATATTCAAACCAAACATTAAACGTTGTTAACCAAATAAAAATAAAATTATTTCAAACTAGAAAGGAGTTTGTTATACATAAAGTGGTCCTTCGACTCGGATTAAAAAGCAATTGGAAGATTTGGAGTGGATGTTTTATTTTTGTAAAACACATCTTAACTGGGCAAGTGGATCGCTTGCCGCAACCAGTTAAGTTCATCAGTAAAGCAGCTGCTGACGAAGTGCTGCTGGAAATGGTACCCGGAGCAAAGATCAGGAGCAGACATTGCCTACAGGGGGCTTGACGGAGTTGCAAGGAGCCGCCAGATTCTTGAAGGTGATCAGTGGAAAATCGTGAGTGAATTGAACCTTATACAAATGATCAAATTAACTTAGAAAATTTGTGCTTGTGAGTTATTGAAACAATTTACGTGAACCTTAACTTAGAATATTTACACTATTTCAACCTAGAAGATTTGTGCTTGTGAATTATTGAAAAATTATATTAAGGCTTGGACTTAGAATATTTAGAATTTATTTCAACTTAGAAAATTATTCAGTGTTGTGCGAATTTAACTTAGAAAAATTACTAACGTTAATATTAAGAAAAGTGGTTCAGACGGGGAACCTATGCCCGATTTCACCCAGACTTTATTAACCAAAAACACTTGTAAAAATTTCAAGATTTGATCTGAACTTTGAAAATTTACTTTGAAGTTTGTATATTAACATTACTTTACATATTACATTTATTAACCAAAAACACTTGTAAAAATTTAAAGATTTGATCTGAAATTTGAAAATTTACTTTGAAGTTTGTATATTAACTTACTTTATATATTATATTTTATTTTTACTTGTATTCATATTTGGTCAGTATTTTTATCATAAACTTTATCAAAAATGGAAGCTTTTATTTCCTTACAAATCGATACGCACAATCGAATTGTAAAAGCTAGGAGAAATTATAAAAAATCTCCTAAAGATAGAATAACAGAACCATATGTTGAGGTTCGACAGGAAACGTTGGGTCAACTTTGGTCGCAATTTAGAGAAACACATAGTAATATTGTACGATTGGCCAAGGGTGAAAATATACAATATTTCAGCGATGAGACTTATGAAAAGGTTGAAGAGTTATACATTGATTATAAAACCGAATTAAAGACTGCATTGGCCTCTTTTGATACTAAATCCGAGGTTTCATGTGAGACTAAATGTAACCATACTTCTAACGTAAAATTGCCTCGTGTTGTAATCCCGATGTTTTCGGGAGAGTATTCTGAATGGGTAACATTCA
This sequence comes from Automeris io, assembly GCA_036320925.1. Classification (NCBI taxonomy): domain Eukaryota; kingdom Metazoa; phylum Arthropoda; class Insecta; order Lepidoptera; family Saturniidae; genus Automeris; species Automeris io. The sequence goes on along the minus strand of JAUDJH010000010.1, from coordinate 9,620,803 downwards.
GGGACTTGTTTATATCACAAGTACATTCAAGTTCACATTTAACAAATGTGCAGAAAATGCAATATTTAAAGGGTTATCTCGTTGGGGAAGCAGAACAGTTTCTTAGACAAACACCAATTACTGAGGCAAATTACGAAAGAAGTTGGAAAGCACTAAATGTAAGATATAATAATAAAAGATATTTATGTAACTCTATTTTAAAAAGGTTATTGAGTCAAAAGAATATTACGTGTGAGTCAGCATGTTTGTTAAAGAATTTGATAGATGTTACAACTGATTGTTTAGACGCACTAGCAAACATTGATATAAATGTAAGTACTTGGGATGTAATAATTGTACACTTGTTGGTATTGAAACTTGACGTGGGATCCAAGAAAGATTGGGAACTTTATATTAATAATACGAACTCGTTAGAGGAACTTCCTACGTTTTCTCAATTCAAAACATTTATTACGAATAGATACCGCGCCTTTGAAAACTTGGATCCTAAGTCAACATCGATTAATAAGTCGCAAAATGTACAAATGCCTACTGGTAACAAACCCAAAGTTTTCTATGCAGCTCAAATTCAGTGTCCGTTTTGTGCAGAACATCATAAGCTCAGTTTTTGTGAGAGATTTTCTAAACAAGATGTAAGTTCTCGTAAACGTTTCGTTGAACAAAATAGATTATGTTTCAACTGCTTTGGTAACCACTCGGTCAAGGCTTGCCTAAGTCCTTTCACATGCCGCGTATGTAAGCGAAAACATCATACCTTACTTCATACTAGCCCTAACAATGAAACCGAAGTGGAAAAATCACATAGGGTGTTTGCTTCAACATTGCATGATGAACAGGAGGCTGTATCAATAGAAGAGATACAGTCATCCGAACAAGTAGAAAATACTACGCTAGTATCATGCCATTCGTCGGAACCAGTAAAAACTCATAATCAGGTACTATTAGCAACAGCTTTAGTACAAGCTGAGGCGTCTAATGGTGATAATCATATTATCAGAGCATTACTAGATCAAGGTTCACAAGCATCTTTCGTCACGGAATCTGTGGCTCAATACTTGGGATTAAAAAGAATTCCAATACACGGAAATATCTCTGGTTTGAATGGAAATAAACAAATGTCGGTTAAATATATGGTAGAAGTAAAAATTCATCCAAGATTTGAAACGAATACAATAATCACAGTACAAGCATACGTTTTGAAATCTATAACTACACTCCTTCCGAGCAAAAGGTTAGATACACTGAATTGGATAAATCCTATACAAATACGTCTAGCGGACCCTGATTACAACGTTCCGAATAAAATAGATATTCTCTTAGGAGCTGAGATATATGCTCAAGTAATAAAGAATGGGATTAAAAAAGGAAATCAAAATTCACCAATAGCACAAAACACGGCTTTGGGATGGATTTTATCAGGCATTACATCGCACTGCGAGACTAGAAATATCGTGGTAATGCACGCTCACATAAATGAAGATGATAACCTCAAAAGATTTTGGGAAATGGAATCTGAACCAAGAGATACAAAAAAGATTTTAACACAAGAAGAAGAAAAATGTGATGACTTCTTTAAACAAACGACGTGCAGAGATTCTGATGGTCGTTATATCGTGAGGCTACCATTTAAAAAGTATCCTATACATAAATTTGAAGAATCTAAAGACGTAGCGAGGAAACGCCCTAAACCACTGTATACAAAATTCATAAAGAATATAAATTTTCAAACAGAATACGCAAATGTTATAATGGAATACCAAACATTAGGTCATATGGTCACAGTACCGATGGAACAAAGAAACAAAGGAAGCGCATTTTACTTACCTCATCATGCAATGGTGCGAAATGATAAAGATACTACTAAACTAAGAGTAGTATTTGACGCATCATGTAAAGATAAAAATGGCATTTCATTAAACGAGACACTTATGGTAGGCCCTAATTTACAACCAGAGTTAAGACATCTCTTGATGCGATGGAGAACATACCCAATCTGTCTAGTCGCTGATATCGAAAAGATGTATCGTCAAATCAAAGTGGCAGAACAAGATGTTGACTATCAGCGACTGTTGTGGGATAAAGAATGGAATATTAATAATACAAATGGGGAAGAGAGTGGAAACTTGGAAACAGGAAAATCAAAGGCAGACATTCAAGGATATCGTTTATTACGTGTAACATTTGGCACAGCATCAGCTCCGTACTTAGCAGTAAAGGCTATACAACAGGTTGCACATGATGAAGGAGCGTTGTATCCCGACACATCAAAAAGAATTCTAAACGATTTCTATATGGACGATTTACTCACAGGCTGTCAAACTGTAAATGAAGGAATAAAAATCTATAATGAAATGAACATGTTGCTAGGCAAGGGAGGATTTGAACAAAAAAAATGGATGACAAATAATAATGAGCTTATAAAAGTTTTAAAAGAGAAAGGAGAAGGAAACAATATAGGAAAGGGAATAAAAATAAAAACAGATGAAATTGTCAAATTGTTGGGACTTACCTGGAATCGAAGAACAAACGAGTTTCAATATACGGTGACACTGCCTCTGAACACAGGACCTGTAACAAAAAGAACTATACTATCAGATATATCAAGATTATACGATCCACTAGGCTGGCTGGCACCTAGCATTATTACGGCCAAAATTTTTATACAAAGACTGTGGTTAGCTGGTTTAAGTTGGGATGAAGAGCTTCCAAATCAGTTATTGAATGAGTGGAATAATTACCGGAAGGATTTGGAAAATATTTCACAAATTAGCTTACCGCGGTGGATAAATACAAAACAAAATGACAAACTGTTGGAATTGCAAGGATTCGCGGATGCTTCTAGACTAGCTTATAGTGCAGTTGTCTACTTACGTGTAATTGATCACAATGACCGGGTTCAAGTCAGGCTAGTTACTTCTAAAACAAGAGTGGGCCCTATTAAACAAATTTCGATCCCTAGATTAGAGTTATGTGGAGCTACACTGTTGAGTAAGCTCCTGAAGGAAGTAGCCGAAGAATTAGAAATAGATAACTCACGCATACATGCATGGACTGACTCAGAGGTAGTATTGGCTTGGCTGAGCAATCATCCTAGTAAGTGGCAGACTTATGTCGGGAATAGGGTTTCGGATATTCTGAATATTCTAAATTCAAATCAGTGGTCACATATTCCATCCAACCAAAACCCAGCTGACTGTGCATCAAGAGGAATGAATCCGTTAGAATTATTAAATTATCCTATGTGGCTACAAGGGCCAGCAATGCTCCACCAGAATATTATAAATTATCGGAAGCCAAAATTGCAGAAACTCAATTAGAAATGAAAAAAGTTCATTTTGCAGTAATTGATAGTTTTATATGGGATAAATACTCATCATTATCTAAACTTGTAAGAGTAGTAGCGTATTGTAGACGTTTCCTTAATTTAATAAAACAGTCGTCGTTAACTCAGCGTCACTCCTATCTCACAACGCAAAAGCTAGTACAAATGTTTTGGCGAAGATGGTCGCAGGAATATTTAATTCAATTTCTACACCGACATAAATAGTCGAACCAAACACCTGAACCTCAGTTAGGGGATGTGATTCTAGTAAAGGAAAATGACTTACCTCCATGTAAATGGCTCCTTGGTCGGGTTGTTGCCAAACACCCTGGCTTGGATAATATTACACGGGTAGTTACTTTACGCGCAAAAAATACACTGATAAAAAGACCTGTGTCGAAACTTTGTCTTCTTCCAATAGCTCAATAAATTGTTTAAAGCACATAGTATGTTATCGGCACAATAGGTTAAGTTTCAATCCCAAAGCATTCCCATGGTGGGCGGTTTATTTCAGTTAAAAACAATTAATATTGTTCTTGGTGGGCGGAATGTTCAGAGATGTATAATTTACAATGGTACACAAGTGCAACAATAGATGGCGTTAAGGTGCTATCTATATCGCGGTGTCAAGATTTTATTTCATGTTATAGTACGTAAGGCTTCTTTAGTATTTTTTATATTCAAACCAAACATTAAACGTTGTTAACCAAATAAAAATAAAATTATTTCAAACTAGAAAGGAGTTTGTTATACAACGTTTAGTCCTTCAGATCGGACAAGTAAATTGGGAATCTCAAATCACGTATGTTGTGAAAATATGAGCCAATACTCATTTGCTTTAAAAATAAATTTAAAATATATAAAAAAACTGTATCCCTGAAAGCAACTCTTACTTCATATCAAGGGATATATCCTTAAGTTTGCCGTATAGAATTTCACATAGGAGAAATGCAGTTGGGATAGAATCCGTGTTTAGAGCTGAGGAAGGATATGTTAGATGCTTGAATAGAGCAAGTCAGCGTCAAATATGTAAGCCGCTATTTAAAAACACTCAATTTACTCACTTTTCCTTCCTTATACACACATATAGAAACATGTTTGTTTATACAGGACAATATGAAGAACTTTAATTTATTTAAAAAAAATAATCCAAGTAAAACACAAGGAAAAATATTAGTGAAACCAAAATTAGACGGTAAATCGATATTATTTACAAAAAACATTTACGATATGACTCCGGTACTATATAATTATTTACCTAATGATATTGAAGTTTTCCCAAACGCTACTTTAAAAAAAGGCTACAGAAACTTTTAGTAGGAAAATATTATTATATCGTTGACGAATATCATCTTCTCTATATATATATATATATATATATATATATATTCTCATGTCACAATGGTAGTTACCTTACTCCTCCGAAACGGCTTTACCAATTTTTACCAAATTTTATATGCATATTCAGTAGGTCTGAGAATCGGCTACTATCTATTTTTCATACCCCTAAGTGATAATAAGGGTTTTTCACCCTTAACATTTTTTTTTAATTTTTGGATAAATAATTTTGTTTTTATTTTTCTATAATGTGGCATTAAAAATACATACAACCCTAAATTTTTATCTTTTTATCACCAAACCCTATTTTTTAATAGTCATTTTAGTAATTTAATAATTTTTCATTCCGCTCGATAACTGATCAATTATCACCTAGAAATAACATATATAGCAAAACAACGTAACAATATATTTTCATTAGAATGTATATTTGAGTTTAATCTTGTATTTTTATATTTAAATATTAGGTCCTTACATATGAAATTGGCGTTTTGTATGGGAGGACCAAAAAGTCGAATATGTTTTAATATAATATATTTAATTAATCAAAGTATGAACCATTATTTTCTATGCACTTTTGCCATCTCATAGGTAGTTAATTGATCCCTTTACTAAAAAAACCAGTCGGACGGGAATCAATAAAATCTTTGAAGGCGATTTGGACTGCCCCATCGGAGTTGAATTTTTTCCCTTGCAAGAAGTTATCCAAATTTCGAAAAAAATGGTAATCTGTTGGAGCAAGGTCCGGGGAGTACGGAGGATGTCTTAGACTTTCCAATTAAAGCTCTTCTAATTTAGTAGCCGTCTCTTGCGCAGTGTGTGGTCTAGCGTTGTCGTGAAGCAGCAGTGGCGTGGAGCGATTGACCAGCCTAGGTTGTTTAGCCGCTAGCTTTTCCATCATGGTTTGCAATTGCTGACAATAGACATCAGCCGTAATAGTCTGGCCAGATTTGAGAAAACTGTAATGAACAATACCGGCACTAGTCCACCAAACGCTTACAAGTAACTTTTTTGGGGTTAATTTTCGCTTGGGGCAGGATTTGGCTGGCTGGCCAGGATCCAACCATTGCGCTGAGCGCTTCCGATTATCGTAAAGAACCCATTTTTCATCACAGGTAATGATTCGGTTTAAAATACCTTCATTATTGTGTCGGTTTAGTAATGTAACGCAGCAGTCGACGCGCGTTTGCCGGTTTGCTTCAGTCAATTCGTGAGGTACCCACCTTTCAAGCTTTTTAATCTTCCCAATTTGCTTTAAGTGAATTAAAACAGTTTTATCACTAACATCGCAGCCTGCAGCTAACTCGGACGTGGTTTGCGATGGATCCGCTTCCACAATAGCCTTCAACTCTTCATTATCAACTTGAATCTCAGGCCGTCCACGGGGCTTGTTCTGCAGGTCGAAATTTCCAGAACGAAAACGTTGGAACCAAAAACGAACTGTGTTTTTTTTTGCAACACGACCGCCATACACATCATTCACCCTTCGAGTTGTTTCCGCAGCACTAGTGCCACGGCGGAACTCGTACTCGTAAATAATGCGATATTTTAAGTTTTCCATTTTGTAAAATGAGTGACGCAGACAGAAAAAAACAGAAGAAAAAAACAAATGAATGACGATCATCAAAGCACAAATACATGAGTCTATAGCTGTACAAATTTAAATTTGGAATTCCTTACCAAAGAGGAGAAATTTGTGATTAAAGTGGCCAGTACGAAAAACGCCAATTTCATATGTAAGGACCTAATATATCTAATTGAACAAAATAGCATGCCTTAGCAGTATAATAGAGAGAACATACTTAATAGTAATAATAACATGTCATCACGCTATATCCCTTATGGACTGAGCAGATTATTGATTATAATACATTATTGATTGTATCTACTTTGTGCTTATATTTCGTACCCAACATGACCAATAACACACACGATACATGAAATTTTTAATAGATACCATGCTGGTTGTCTCACGATGTTTTCCTTCAACGGTGAGCATATAGAGCCTACATCCATACGTAATCTGGAAAAATCCAGAGCTACGTGGCGGAGTTCGAACTAACAAAATCATGCAAACAATCAACGAAGCTTTTATATAAAGTATAAATTTGTGTTTAGATTCCTTTAAACATATGATCTTCACAAGTACATTTTAAAATTTTTCAGAATAACAAAAACAGACTCCGAACGATTTTATAATATTAGTAGATAGTAGATAAGACGGTAAGGCTAAGATTTATTGACGGTACTTTGACATCGCTAAGCTAACTGCTCAGAACTGAGGTTGGTCTTTGACAGAATACTGAATATACTCGTATAGAAGAAACTTGAGTATAGTGTAAGTATTCGCAGAGCCAACACCAATTTTACAAAATCTATGACTTATCATATGCTTCGCTATTTATGTACTGTAATGTTTGGGTGAATTCTACGCAAATTCAAAGAGCGCCTATAAATCTCAGCCTCAGTAATCTTTTACCTATTCAAATCTAAACAACTCTCACATATATTTTTAAATATCTTAAATAGAATATGCCTATGGCTCTCCAATTCAAGATTTTATTGAAATAAATATTCTATAGTCGGAGTTACAAAAATCTTTCTCTCAAAACTGTTTGAGTGTTTTAAAGTCAAAGGAGTTGTTGCTGAAGTTTTAATAAGTTAAATCTACTTTGAAAGTTATATATTTGTTTTAGGACCTCAAACGTCCGAATGGAAGGCATCAAGACCAGCCCTATTCTGTTTTATGTATAAAACTATTAAAAACACATAATGTTCTAAAAGCTGTAATAATAAAATCATTGGTATTTATATAACTAAACCATTTTTTCTTCTAACAGTACCTTTTTTTATACATATAAGGGTACGGTGAAGTGAGATCAGCCTACTTAATAGTAAGTGCAGTGTAGCCCAGGAACGGCGGGGGTCTATTGACAGTGGTAGTGGCTATGTCTGCTTAAATACACCACAATTATATGTCTCTAGGTATAAATATTACTGAACTATATGATCTGATGCTGAATAGCCATCGCAAGTCAATGTATTGCAATTTACATCCATGTTTGCGCTGTGTACTCGTATATTTACAGCTAATAATATTAACAAGCCATCACTCTGTAACCTCTTCGTAAGCCGAGAGGCCTTTGCCATGATATATTAAGTAAACTGGCATTGTGATCCTTTCAGACGTAACCAAAATCCTGTTAAACTTTTGTTTTAAATATTAGTTTTAATGTGATTTAATGGGATAATAAAGATTGTTCGAGAGATGATGTCTCGCCTCTTGATCTGCTGATCATGATGTTGAAGGCTGATATACCCCTTAGTGCCCCCTAATGCGTAGAAAAGCTTTGGAGTTTTCAGGCACTATAAGTTCGATACATTACTCCAGCTATCCCTGAAGACTGCGGGATTTGTCCCCAAGAAAAAAATGTCGATGGTATGGTATTTATACTAAAACATCAACATCTCAAAACCAAAACGTTATATTAATAAGAAACCTAAAAGTATTAATAAAATAAAATTCATTAATCCAATTTTAATTTATATCCAATATCTTTATTAATCAAAAATGTTGAAATTTTGATTACCGAACACTTCATTTGAGTAGGTTCAAAGAAAATTTTGGGGCGTTCAATATAAGTCTGCAATCAAAAATTCGCGCTGTGGAAAAAATAGAAATCTTTTCCACACCGTCTGGATCAAAGCGAGATGAAGTAATCGAAGTGGAATAAATCAACACTGAGTAAATTAAATACGTGTGTAGAGCAATGGAGCCAATCCGACGTTTAAACGGAACTTCTTCGAGGAAATGAAAAAAAGGAAAAATCAACGACATAATGTGAGAAATCTTTTTCGCTCTAATACATTCGACGCAGATGTTAACTCCTTTAAATTGAAGCGTTTTGAATAAGTTTTCATTTTATAACAAGAAATATTATTGGTGTTGAGTTTTTCATTATATGCTTTAGAAAAATGAATTAATTCATGAAGTCATTTAAAAATGTTTGTTAAACGTAACGAATATATGAGAGTGAGCATATTATTTAATTAAATGTTTCTTATATTATAGACCTTTAGATAAATCTATTAGTATTATGAGCAAAGCCCAAATAAAGGCATACATAATTTATAATGCAATTAAAATTTATGCATTTTTATAAGCTATTTGGATGCATTTACCTTACATTCAGTTGATAAAAAAATATACATTAAACTAAATACTATTTTACACTAAATAAAGTCTAATAAGACTATTTTCTTATTTATACCGCTGTGTGTGGCTTTATTTCAAATTTTCTAGACTATATATATTATTGAACTCAATAAGAAAAATATAAGACGGCTCTATGAGAATACCAACCGCGAGTGAAGATGTAATTTTAACCAAAAATTATTCTTTGGTTATATGTAGTTAGGTACATAAAAGAAATAAGCAATAACATTTATATTGTGTACGTGTTGAGTATAACTAAACACTCAGCCAGCTTTGAATAAGCAGCAGTGACAAAGCATCGCTAACAGGGTAGCGTTTATTGAACTTCACTCCTTGCAGACTAAACTGGATTAGATACTTAGTATTCTCCAGCCAGAAGGGGTGGTAAAGATCAAGTTGCGCTTTTTAATCAAACACATCGCAATCTGTCAATTGGACACGACGCTAAAACAAAGCGATAAATAAAGGCAGGAACCGGCAGCGAACGGTGGGTGCTACTATTGAAAGATTTACTTCCTCTGTTTAATTGCAGTAACGGCTAGGCACGTTGGTATCGTATTTTTCTTTTTACACTCCACCTCTTATTGCCTTCGGGTCGTTAAATAAATTTATGACGCCCGACAAAGTTCAGCCCACCTCTGCAGCCTCCACGGACTGAAATTAGGTGGAAATGTGAAACAGAAATAAAAAGCCGGTCTCAGGTGCGCTATTCGACGCCGTCGCGGTGCGCCGCTGGCCGGTATGGGATTAAGCTCTTGAATCGCGGTTAAATGGCTTGGCCGCTCATAAAAGTTTCTTAACGCTTGCAGTTTCAGCCGGCCTACCCTTGCCTCAAAATATACCTCTAAAAACTTTCACCTAGTATATCGTTTGACCTTACGAAAACCTATATTCAAAGATTTTAGTATCGTTTCTGGACACAAAACTTTCTAATTTACGCACATAGTCAGTTTTACTACCCAGGGAGAAAAATGAAGAAATTCAATTACATTTTATGTATAATAATAAACAAAAGTAGAATTCGGAAACTCACATTAGCGCCCGGCTCCTTTAAAACCTCCGATGTAATCTGAAACAAGGAACAAACACGCCTAAATAACAATAAAATTGTAATAAAAACTTTGAACACGCAACCGAAATTGTGGAAAATTGACCAAATTATTATTTACGGTTGGAAATTAAAACAAGGTATTACGGGAGATTACATTCCCCCTCTACGAAACTCGCTTTTGAAATATAGAGCACGTGACTAATGCATAGACTATTTTTGATTATGATAACTGTTCTGCTGTATTTAAAAATAATTACATATAATATGTATTTTGTTATGTTTTTATGTGTTGAGTAAATAATGTCTCATGTATATATAAAGTAATGTAAAACTAATAAAAAGCTACGTCAATTAAAATAGCTTTACCTATATTGTAAATGATGTAGTTAAAATACTTTTTAAATATTAATTTAGCTTTTTATTGAATAACACAAGTCTGCTTTTATGATTTGTGTATAAAGGTTTTAATTTTTTTTTATAACTTTTCAGTCTGAAATGCAAAGTTTTAGAAGAATACCATAGACCTTAAACTACGTATATAAATTTTAATATAGGTTTTTTAAAAATAATTCAACTAGAGTTTTTAATAACTTACAACAAAATACCTAGTCTATAAAAAATAATATGGACATTAACTCTATAGAAAATCACATGTTACATGACAGAACACGTCTTCTTTTTACTCATAATATAAATGTGGCGTGGAGACGAAAAAAAGTCAATACAATGAAATCTTGACGAATCGAAATGTATTTTCTTTCGCATATATTAATTTTTTGCATATTATATGTACATATGTAGTTGCAAGTAGACTGTTATATTTGAATATTTTTTTAAACATATCTGTCTTATAGACTCCGTATTTTATTTTATGGTATTGGATCCATTAAACGAAAGTACATAAAATACATATGAGAAACGGCATCATCACTCTTTCGTTGGATATTATTCAGCTTCTCGATAGCTTCGGTTGGTTTCCAGACTAAGCTATGCTTAATATGAAGTTTAGTTTAAAAATGCCGAGCCAATGCAAAGAAGACAATCTTGTTATTGCACATTAGTGACATTTCCCTTCGTCTAAAAAAAAACAAATGTAACTTCACCAATGTACGATCAAAGTTGCGCATGTACTAAGCTGAAATATAGAGATAAAAATATATTTTTACGTAAAATAGCCTGATGGATATACTATAACGTTTTGAATTACATCGACTTTATATCGTATTTGGTAAAAAAATATCTGTAATACAAAATAGGTTATTTATTGATATTTATAAACTTTGTGTCAAGGAATTTATTGTACTGTCCGAGCCTTTTTATATTTTCATATGTAGATAGATCGCGATACCGGGTTCATAAACGATACCCCTGTTTTACAACGTTCAGTTTTTCGTATAAACGTACGACGGATTGAACGCTGACGGATTCTGTTATTGTGTTTGTGATTTCTGGCTTTTCAACAAAACAATAACCCCTTGTGTGACGCATTGTGCATACGTGTGTGTGCATCATAAGAGCGATCTACAAGAGCCCAGGTTAGTGCTTTGCCTTGTATGAATGTATGGAAATACCTGGATTGTGGGTTGAACCAGGCCATCTTAGACTCTTATTGGATATTCACGACAACATTTAGTATGTAAGAAATATTTAATGATTTTCTTACCATTTATATTATATGGTATTTATAATACAAATTATGTTTTCTTAATACGTTATGCTTCAGTAAGCAATTAGTGTAAAGAGAGTCTATAAAATCAGTACCGCATAAATAAATATTTTTCTTAACCGACTCATTTTAATGGTACTAAAGAAAATGTGAATAAATCAAATACAGAATTTCTATTTACTGATTTGGTAAGAGATTTCGCCAAGTCGTATATCGATAAAGAGATTGTATGAGATATGAAAGAACACCAAGAATCCTGAACACTCGTTAACTGAGTTGTCCCATGTCGCCGTCATGGACGTGGCCAAACAAAATGTAATTTTCCCCCCGAAGGCCCTCTTACGTGACCCGAGAAAGATATAACGCTTTTATTAAATTATTTCAGCTTTTACAAGTAACTGTTGCGGACATTTCTGGTAAAAATAACGAGTCCAAAGGCTAAAGAGATTATGCTGCGAAGCCTAACAATTTAGCTAATGTTTGCCACCCACCTGGCGTGTGTGGACCCCACCCGAGATTTTAAAAGCTATTTCACCTTGAGTACCGGGTGTCCATTAATTTACTTTAACGTTAAAACGCTGTAAATTTAATAAAGTAAACATTTTGTGCGAACCTTAATGTTTTATATATGGAAACATCAGCTTCGGGGGATAATAAGTTGTATTTTATACTAGCTGATCCGGCAAACGTTGTTTTGCTGTATAAGGTTTTGTAATATCTTCTAAGAAGTTCATTGAAATTAAGTAATGTCAAAGACAATTTTGTTCACAATTAAATACTCTTAATCAACAACACATTTATTTGGATAAAGATTAATATTATTACGTTATACAACTCTTAACAAATAATGCATTAATTTCGACCAAATTTATTTACCATAAAAACGGTTCTAGTGACTTAATCTTAAAAGATAGACATATACTGTCGCAGATATTTTTTTAGATCAATTTAAGAGGAATAACTCTGTCATACATATATTTTTGGTATCTTGAACCGTTTTCGCAGCGCACGCAATGGAAGCACTCAAGGATGAATAATTTTCCCCGTTTTTTTCACATTTTCCATTATTTCTTCGCTCTTAATAGTTGCATCGTGATGTTATATAGCCTAAAGCCTTCCTCGATAAATAGTCTATTCAACACAAAAAGAATTTTTCAATTCGAACCAGTAGTTCCAGAGATTAGCGCGTTCAAACAAACAAACAAACAAACAAACAAACTCTTCAGCTTTATAATATTAGTATAGATTAATCGGTTCGCTTTTTATACTTAAAAATGTTTTGTTTAATATCGTGTCTTAAAAAGAAAGGAGCTGTTGCCTAGTAGATAACGAACTGGTGTCCATGCTCGATAACGTAAATGGTCGTAGATTCGAAATCTACGAAAGGGATATAGCTAAATGACACATTTATACTATTACTATAAAAATTAATAATAGAAACACATTACAGTGATTTTTTTTGCTGAAATTGTATAATCTATATTTACTATTGTTTTGAATTTTTTTCTTCTTTTTTTAATTACGTTAGTATTAAACTTCTATGTATTTTAATTTTTACGTAATATATGTCCTGTCTTAATACATAACGTTATTGCATATTACGTTTTGTTGTTTTAATATTAAAAATAATTTATTTTATCTAAAATTAATAACTATATTAGTTATTACTAGCAAAGAATTTTAGAGAAATTGTAAAAAAAAGCAATATTTATAAAAGTGGATGAAGTGTATATTTTTTTTTAAGAATAAAATACTCTTTCTTGGAACTAACCGAACAATATCTAAGTTAGCAGATAACTTCACGGAAGCACACGAAGTCTCCTTATCACACTTCCGTCGTTATGATAATAAATGTCGTCCGATTTTATTTATGTCCGGAAAAGGGAGCGATGGTAGATTGCGCATCCGATTGTGACGCCAATGAAACAGATATTTTGCACGAATCTGTACTAAATTATCATTTAGCAACGATTTGTTCCGCTGTCACCCTGTCGCTTAAATCCTGTTTATCGAAATTTTTAATAGATATAAATAGCCTACGCATCTATAGGTATTCACCCACTACTCCCATATAAAACCAAATAGTAATATTGTAGTGACTATTATAGAACTTTTAGTCCGAGTTAACGGACCTTATTGTGAAATAAAATTTCTATTTAGTACGGTATAAAATCTTGATTTCAATATGTTGTTGGAAAATATATTTTATCACTTATTTCGAAAATGAACAACCGAGTATTACAAAAGAATGAAATAATATTTTAGGGGGTATATATATACTATAATACGAGATAACTGTAAAAGTATTATAGCTCAACAAAGTATTAATAATATTTCCATTTCACTTAGAATTATTAACAACAATACAGACAGTATCAATACATATTTAGAGGTTAAAATCTTCAAGCAATATTTTTTTTTAAATTAATTCATCTCACGGCACATTGAGTATTATTTCTCCTTCAGTAATATCTTCAATAATAAAACAATGGTTACATAAAAGACATCTTAATTTATATTTGAACGGATATTAACCACATTTTAAATTTGTTTTATATATTAGTATTATTTCGTTTTTATAGTAAAGGAGCCTCAGTTTTATAAGCATTCGTACAAATTCAAAAGCTGCGTTAATAAAAGCTGTGAAGCAGTATTCCAACTATACTTATACCTTTAGAAATGCGTGGCAGCGGATAGCGCGTGTAAAAAACGGTGTCGGATAGGTCTTGAAATACACCGGTGTAGTAAATACAAAGTCAAAGTAATTGATACCAACAATTTTCTACATGTGTAAGGACGAAAACAGTTATTTAATAAGTACAGATCATTAAATACATTTTGATTAACTGTCGTATGTATTTATTTAGCAGGTAATTTTTTAAAGTCACTCTTTGATCGAGAACTTAATTTCACATCTAAGATTGAATTTGTACTTGAACTTAATTTTTTTTTATAAATACAAGGACTTTTTGTTTTTTTTCTAAAATAAAGCATATTTTTATAACAATATTAAAAATATTAAATCTGTTATATTATACTTTAAAACAAGATTATATCTCAAGAAAACTTAACACTAATTTTAAAAACATTGTAAGCTATTCAAAAACAAGAGAAATTCAGACTTTTCAAGACTTATAAGGGCTCCTTAAGTAATGTCACGATAACTTTTACGTAGGCTTATAAATGCCCTTGTTAAATTTTTTATAAATAAATAATTTTTTATGTATAAATATTTTTAAATTACTTATGTTTATTATAATTGACAATGAACTTTTTTTAAGCAACATCAAGAAGTAACCACGTATTTATTTAATACAGATGAATTTACTTCATATTGAATATGAATTAGAAGTAATTCTAAAAATATTTTCTATTTTATTTAATATTTCATGATCACACTAAACTAAGGTTAGGAAATTCTAACAAACCAGAAACTAATTCAAGTTAAAAATTAGAGGCATTAACGAATTCTTTTTTAATGGTTAATACAGATGATTAAATTAGCTGCGAGTGCCATATTTATATATTTACGTAAAACAGCAATTACATTGTGATGGATTAACTAAGAATTAATTAAACTCGTCCCTTTAATCCTCAACGTAATATTCACCAGCCCAATTTGTCAAGAATCCCGCCCGGAAAATCTCTAAAAGGCTCTGAATCTCTTTAAACGTTCTTGTCCTGGCTCGTCGCTGGCCGTCTACGCTAAGCTGCTTCTACAATCAGAGCTTATGCATAAATTTGAATTTTCAATTAAGGATACTTTGAAGATAATTTTATTAGACATAAAGTGAAACCTTTGGTCTCTTTAGACGAAATACGTATTAAAGAATACAAAACCGCTAGAGTGTCGAGTGTTTTATCATTTTTTATTGTAATACAATATATTAATTAATAAATCTTTGAAAGCTCAAATTACTTTGCTTTGTACTATGAGTACGTCATTTCGGATATCGACTAACCAAATAAAGGCCAATAATTTGCTTGAGTTCAAGCAACTGGACCTCCCTACATAAAATTCGTTTGTATATGAAAAAAAAACTTTAATAAATTACAAATCCCGTTTAATAAAATTTTATATGATGTAAAATAAGGTTTATTTTAAAAACTCATATTTTCACAGCGTGGTATATATAAATTGTCGAACAAAAAATCTTTTAATAATTTACACACATAAATGGAGTAACAGACTATTGATAATATTTTTTTAATAATATACTGGACCACTGGTTGATTCTTCCCAACCAATACTAATAACCAACCGAATCCCCAAGTTTTAGGTTAATAAATTTGTAGCACGAAAGTCCCGACACGACGTTCCAGTAGTTTCAAGGTGATGCTCGAACAAACTTACAAGTATAGAATCACCAAATTTTTACAAACTATTGAATCCCGTTTCGATGCCTCTAAATTCGATCGCAATAAACTTTAATTTATATCTTAAAATAACAGAAATGTGATTCCGAATATTTTATAATATAATATATAGCATGTAGGCGTAACCCGATACGCTCTTGTCGCCCTAAGGGTCATTAGGGTGTTACGAAACGTGCGGGGTAAGAGGATGCGCGCGCGCAGGGGACGTTTAGAAGTTAGTCGACTACCGAGACCCGAGGCGAGAGTACGTGCGTGTACGTCGCAGTTCGGTGTGCCTTAACGTGCAAATAAACTGTAAAACGCCAAATTCGTGTCTTCCTATAACCACACCCACGACCACCGGTCATAAATATAAAAAAAACTCTTATTTAAAGGGCAGTGTGGTCGTATTTTCACTGTCGTTGTTATTTTGGACCTTAATTGTATTTGAAAATAAAATAAAAACAAAACCAGTATTATGTATATTCGACTCTAAGCTGTTCTGTGTCCAGTTCACCGCCTGCACCCCAAATCGTCTGAAAGGCGTTCGCGAGATATCTTAAATGAGTTTCGTTATCTCGAACAAAAGAAAATGGGATTAATAGTTAACAGAGATCGCTGCAGGCGTTTTAAATCCACTTTACACCACGATATATACTAAATTTGTTCTATATAATCATATAATAATATACGTCTGTATAAACATATTTTATATAGCAATTCTTGAGTGTATTTAATTGAATATACTTTCAATGAATAATTTTCTTGCCAAGTCAATAACACGCAATTCAAAGTCAATAGAACGCAATTTTTTTTTTTTACAGATTTTCATTCTGTTAGCTTAGTTATTTTGTTTACATGAAAGAGACTGTTTATTTTTATTTAACGTTCTAAACGTACTATTCGGATTTTGGCAGACGCTGCTCGGTAACGACGACCCAATAGCAGTTGCCAGTATCAGAACCTTACTTTTACGTCTCCAAATATGAATGTATATTGAAAGTGTAGCTACCTTTTTATTCACACCTTTTTTATATTTTTAATTATACTTTTTTATAAATGTCAATATGTAAAAAAATAAGATTGAATTTGTGACGTTCATTGGTGTGCCTTATAGCTCTTAAGGAAAACTGTTTATATTATTAATATATACATATTAACTTCTCGAGTATCTTAATTCTCCTTCCCCTGTTGTGGGAACTCCACCTCTACATTGGTGACCCCGACGTGATCACGAAAAATGAATGTGAGTAAAGAAGCCGATACAAAAAATTCTGATATTTTTTCCGACACTAGAGATGAAGGCGTGTCGATACCAAATATCGATATTTGTAAAGTCGGCATACGAGTACCACCTTTTTGGCCAGAAGAGCCTGAGATATGGTTTACTCAGGTAGAGGGACAATTTACCAACTCGGGAATTACGAGCGACAGCACTAAGTTCAATCATGTCGTTGGTGTACTTGACAATCAGTTTTTACGGGAGATTAAAGACATCATTCTCCGCCCACCCACTAACAACAAATACGAGAAGCTCAAGACCGAGCTAATCAAAAGGGTAAGTGCATCGAATGAGAAGAAAATTAGACAGCTACTTATGTTTGAGGAACTTGGCGATCGCAAACCGTCACAATTTCTTCGACATCTACAGAGTTTGGCTGAATTTAACGTACCTGACGACATTTTGAAAACTATTTGGACAAGCCGTCTACCGCATGGAATCCAGACTGTTCTTGCTGGTCGACCAACATCGTCTACTCTGGAGGACCTTGCAGATTTGGCTGATCGTGTGAATGACCTAGCTTTATCGACACCTACCATTGCCGTCACTAGCAACCCATCCCCTAGCTCAGAAATCAACGAGCTTACAAGAGAGGTTGCAGAGTTGAGGAGACAGGTTCAGGATTTGTCCCACAACAGGAATAGCAGGTCACGTAATTACTCCACTAGAGCTAAACGCAGCGCCTCCATGCAGCGATCTCAATCGAGCTACCGCAAACATCCTACTTGCTGGTTCCATCACAAATTCGGAGAAAACGCCAACAAATGCGTTCGACCCTGTGACTTCCAGGCAACGGAAAACTACAGGGGCAGTCGGTAATGGCGGCTAACGATTGCCCTTCTTCAACAACTGGCCGCCTATTCATCACGGACCGATATTCGAAGACGCAGTTCCTGGTCGATACAGGAAGCGACCTCTGTGTTTTCCCACGGACTTTACTTCGTGAGCGTCGTTCTCGTACTGATTACGTTTTATGTGCTGCAAATGGTTCTAAGATAGTAACTTACGGCTATGTAACTTTAAATCTAAACTTTGGACTTCGTCGTAATTTTGAATGGCGTTTTGTAGTAGCCGATGTGACGAAGCCAATTATTGGCGTAGATTTTATCAATTATTACAATCTCGTTATAGATATACGTAACAAACGCTTAATTGATAATTTAACATCGGTCACAACAGTTGCTACTTTAGCAGATTGTAAAAATGTATCTTCTGTTAAGATTGTTACTGGTGAAACACCGTTTCACAAAATTCTTAACGAATTTCCGGAGATCACACGCCCAGCTGGTATATTACGCACCATTTCGCACAACACAGTACACCACATCCGCACGACACCCGGCCCTCCAGTTAGTTGCACACCTCGTCGTTTAGCCCCAGATAAATTAAAAATCGCGCAACAAGAATTCCAGTCGATGCTGTCCAATGGCACAGCTCGACCTTCGGAAAGTCCTTGGTCATCCCCGCTACATCTAGCGCCTAAGAAAAATAGTGGCTGGCGTCCTTGCGGCGATTACCGCAAACTCAACGCCCGTACAGTACCAGATAGGTATCCGATCAAGCACATCCATGATTTTGCTCACAGTATATCAGGTTGTACCGTGTTTAGCGTATTAGACTTGGAGAAGGCTTATAATCAGATACCTGTCAGCGCTGAAGACATACCTAAAACAGCGATTACCACACCTTTCGGTTTATATGAATTCCCATTCATGACGTTTGGCCTTAGAAATGCAGGGCAAACCTTCCAGCGTTTTGTGGATGAGATGACCAGAGGACTAGACTTTGTTTACACTTATTTGGACGATTTTTTAATTTTCTCGCGTAACGAAACTGAGCACGAATCACATCTCCTTGAAGTTTTCACTAGATTAAAAAACTACGGGATGTTATTAAACACTTCCAAATGTACTTTTGGAGTGAAAGAAGTATCCTTTCTAGGTTACAGTATTTCCGCTGAAGGGTGCAAGCCTTTAGATACCAAGGTACAGGCTATTAGGGATTATCCAGCTCCAACTAACGTGCGTCAGCTTAGAGCGTTCCTAGGCATGCTTAATTTTTATAGGAGATTTCTTCCTCGAGCAGCCGAAATACAAGCTCCGCTGCACGCATTATTAACTGGATCGGTTAAAGGATCACACCCCGTAAACCTGACCGGAGACACTTTAATAGCTTTTCAAAATTGTAAGGACAGCTTGTCAAATGCTGCCCTGTTAGCACATCCTGACTGCGCTGCTAAACTTGCTGTAGTTACAGACGCATCCGATAAAGCCATCGGTGCAGCTTTGCAGCAGTGGCGAGACGGAGCTTGGCAGCCTTTAGCTTTCTTCTCCAGAAAATTAAGCCCTTCCCAAACGAAATACTCACCCTATGATAGGGAATTACTCGCAATTTACGAGGCCATAAAATATTTCAGGCACATGCTTGAGGCGCGACATTTCATAATCTATACTGACCACAAACCGATCAGTTTCGCATTCCATGAACGGAAGAATAACTGTTCGCCAAGGCAGTATAGACACCTAGATTACATCGCCCAATTTACCACCGACATTAGGCATATTTCCGGCAAGAACAATGTTGTTGCCGATGCCTTATCGCGTATTGAGGAACTTGAATTACCGATTAGCCTCGATACTTTAGCGCAAAATCAAGCCTCAGATCCAGAGTTAACCCAACTATTAGAGGGAGGTTCATCTCTGCGGCTAGAAAAGCATAATGCACCTGGAAGTTCGATTCCACTGTACTGTGACGTCAGTACTTCGACTTTCAGGCCCTATGTTCCAAAAATCTGTCGTAAACAAGTTTTTGACAGCTTACATTCTCTCAGTCATCCTGGCCCAAATGCCTCAGCAAAATTGATAGCTGATAGGTTCGTATGGCCAGGTATCAGGAAAGATTGTAGGGAATGGGCACGTTTTTGTATACAGTGCCAGCGGGCCAAAGTTACACGTCACGTGACTTCCCCGCTTGGTACATTTAGTTTACCGCGCGCCCGTTTTAAACAAATTCACATTGATCTAGTTGGACCTCTTCCCCTGTCACAAGGCTATCGTTACTGTTTGACAATAGTAGACCGATTTACTCGTTGGCCGGAAGTGACACCGATCGAAGATATCACAGCAGAAACCGTTGCCAAAGCCTTACTGTCCACTTGGATTGCTCGATTCGGTTGCCCGACAGACATTACGACTGACCGTGGTCGTCAGTTCGAATCGGCACTGTTCCAATGGCTATCGAAATTAACCGGATTCGATCACAAGAGGACAACGGCGTACCATCCAGCTTGCAACGGCTTAGTTGAGCGTTTTCATCGCCAACTCAAAGCTGCAATCGTGTGTCACGCCAATGACAGATGGACAGAGTCACTGCCGTGGATTTTGTTAGGCATCCGATCTGCCTTTAAAGAAGATCTGCAGACTTCTTCTGCAGAGTTGGTATACGGCGAGCCACTCCGTTTACCTGGAGAGTTCTTTGAGCCAACAGTAACCGGAACCACTGATATGTCAGAATTTTCCGCTAGGCTCAGGGGTATTGCGGAAAAATTACGACCCGTACCAACATCTCGCAATCGCCAACCCAAAATTTTTGTATACAGGGAATTGAAAACCTGTGATCACGTTTTCCTGCGTGAAGACGCATCCCGCGGTTCCCTTTCTCCTGCTTATTCCGGGCCACATAAGGTCCTCGATAGAGGAGACAAAGTTTTTAAAATCCTCCGCAATAGTAAGGAAATGACAGTGTCCATAGATAGAATTAAGCCGGCCCATATACTGTCTATTTCTAATGAAGACCCTTCACCAGAAACACCGAAAGGTTATGTAACCCAGTCTGGGCGACATGTAAGGTTTCCAGACTTTTATCGCCCTTGACGGTCTCTGGAGGGGGGTGATGTAGCTACCTTTTTATTCACACCTTTTTTATATTTTTAATTATACTTTTTTATAAATGTCAATATGTAAAAAAATAAGATTGAATTTGTGACGTTCATTGGTGTGCCTTATAGCTCTTAAGGAAAACTGTTTATATTATTAATATATACATATTAACTTCTCGAGTATCTTAAATCTCCTTCCCCTGTTGTGGGAACTCCACCTCTACAAAAGTAATAAAGCTAGAAGTGATTGATACGCCTGCTGGTTATTTCAGATGATGTTATAAGCAAATAATATGTTTCAATTACGTCTGTCCAATGAAGTCCGAAGCTGTAAAGACTCTTCCAGGCCAATAGTAATGGTAAAGCGATTATTGTGTTAGGGCGAATGCCTGAACTGGATTATAACCATAGTACATGAGTATAAGACCGTGATATCTTTCATTAGCTTGTGTACGGCCAGTAACTGATAGTAGGGACGTACCTAGGGACCTTCAGTCGTGGTGTATGTTTGCCGACTTGACGTCGAATTGGTATTTTTAGCGATGACCACTACCAATGATTTTTTTCTTTGGTGGTTACTGCCGTTGTTACACTAAACTATGCTTCCATCAGGTATGATGTAGCTCCTTCGTTCAGCTACTATTATATAAAAATACAAAAAAGTGTCACTCAACATTGTTAGATTTGGAAATTTACATTATAACATTTTCGTATTTTAAAATATATGTGAATTATAATAAATATAACTTAGCTGTAAAAGCTGTTAATAAAATAAAATTATTACCTTCTTATTGAGGCTGAAAATGTCAGCATTTTTTAATCTGATAAACTCATTTTATATTCATTCTACAAAGAAGTAATAAGCATCGAACATCCCTCGTTGTTGGTCAGTTTTTATCGATAAATCGCAATGGAAAAGACAATGCAATTTGAAGTGTAAATAAATATTCAATTGAGATTGTTTTGCAAATAGGTTTATAGCCTGCTTGATTTGATAAACATTCTCCCATATATAAATTTATTAGGTAGGTTTTCCTGTTTATTAAAAAATCGAATAAGTAATAAATATTTCTAATGGTAATTAATCAACTAATTTTGTATAAATAAAATGATATATATTTTTGTTTGATGTTGGTATATGAGTAAAATAGATTCCGTAGATTATTTTCAATCAATGTTGAATATTAACAATAAATTAATAAAATAACTATTTTAAGGTATAGTATCACCACTATTTCTCTTATTGATGTATTTTTGTGTGAGTTTAATCCGTTATCATTAGTGGTAATATTAAAATAATAAAACAATGTAATCAAATTGAATATTATCCAAGAGAACTTCATATTTTACTTTACTACTCAATGAGAATACATAAAAAAATTAATAACAACAAAATTTAAGGAAGCCATTAAGAAAGAACTTTCGATATTTTCATCTAAAGTTTCGGAACCTTTGTGAATGCTAAACTATCGTAAAAGTCAGGAAGACACTTTGCTACAAGAAATGCAAAAACTCCTCAACGAAACCTAGTAGTATTATAGTTTCCGCAATAGTCATACAAAATTCAGTTGTGACTCCGAACGGTCAGCCATGCTGGAAAACTTCCTTGCGTATGAAAGGTTTATGCAAAATGACTAATGGTCTTTACCCACTAGAACGGACTATAGTATAACCGTATATGTTCAGACATATGCAAAAAATTTAGCCCATATGAATTCCCGATTCTATGTTGGTACACCGTTTTGTTTTTACAGTACTAAACCAATGTAAAAAACAATATGCACATAGAGTAAATTTGTAAATTAGGAGAAGTACGTGCCGATTCGGAGATACGACATAAAAAGACCAATGTTTAAAGTCACCAAAACTTCCTGATATGCGCTTTAATCAAAACAAGTAAAATATCATGCAGTATACCGTTGCTTTTAGTGAGGATTTTGAATGAGTAAAAAAGCTTTAGAAACTATACGCTCAGAATTTTTTATTTCTGTGATGGCCGTATTACGGTCTGGTTGTGCGTCGCTACAGTGGGTGAAGACCTTAAGTCTATAAACCGGCCGTAAAGAGCCGTGAACGAAGAATGCAAAGTGAGTTGCGCCATAAACCACGCTGGCCTCTCGGCGGTGTCCTTTACGATAGATTTATATTCATGACACTATCTCTTGCGCGTAAAATTTCGGGCAATGTCGATCCAGAAGCAGGCATATGTAATTCTGTTTGCATAAGTAAAGAAGGGTAAGGACAAAGGCCATTTGATCTTTTCTGTCTCAGTTCTAGTAAAAATAAATAGAATCGCCTGCGGACTGGTTTATGTGATATTTCATAAATGGATTTGGAAGGATGGTGCGTTACAGGATTATTGATTCTCCCCTGACGGCAGCTGGAGTAGGCACATTATGTTGGCCTCGAGAGATAATCTAATACATCACAATCTGGCTAAGTTATTGCTAACTTATTTGTTTTTCTAAGCATCTATCTACCTGTTCACATTTCTCTTACAATATTGTTAGTATTCAAAGTCTCAGCTTTATGGTTTGGCTTTAATAATACCAGTTTTTACAGCACAGTCTCTTAAATAATTAAATATTTTTAGCTATCGGTCCGCACGGTCCATAAGAAAATAAATCTTATTATATTTTCACCAAATTATTAAACAAATACATATGAGGCGGGTCGACTTGACAAGTGGAGGAGCGAATGCGGAAGATAAAAGAAGTAGAAATTAATTAATAGAAGTATGTTAAAAAAAGGTTCTTTAAAAGGGATCTCAGCCAGAGGTGGTTTTTTTTAAATAATAAACGACGTGAAAAAATTGCAAGAAAATAAGACATAAATATACTTTACTGCAAATATTTATTTATTTACAAATCTATAGTACATAATTTAATTAATACATGAAAACAAGCTAAGAAATTAGATTAACCAAAATGATTTGTATAACAAGGGTATATGGTATGAGAGATATAAATGCGATTCAAATCATTATTATGGAATAATAATATGAAAGTTATATATGAAATGTGTAGTGTGATTATGTACTTTGTGTGTGACTTAGTGTGTGTGTATAAATGTGTATGTTAACTGTCCTTGTCCGAAAACGACCCGATAGTCTCGACTTCCTACTTCCTGAAGGACCCGCAGCTCTCATGGAAAATATCCACATGAGGTGTTCTCGTGTTGTATGTGTGCACACATCTAGCAAGTGTAGCCTGACAGGCGTAGTTAGAACGTTTTGTTGGCTCGTGGAATAGATGTGGCTGACGGGTGCGTCTCGATGTACTCAGCCCTATTTGCTCTAACAAGTATGGACAATCAATTTTGTTGTTTAATAAATTATATAAAAACATAAGGTCCATAGCTTGGCGTCTTTGTTGTAGTGTTTAAAAAATTTAAATATCAATTCTACTCAAAGAGTCAAGCATACCACGTATTCTAAGTTTAGATAAAAATTTGTTTTGAATATTTAAAGAAATATTTAAAAACAATCTCATTACATTTAACTGATATTTATTACAGGTATTTACAACCCAAGCAGCGCATTTGAACTTCACTTAAATCTACAAACAGTTAATCACACACCGTCAACAACTACATAACATTTTACTGCTCAGACGTCTGTGAAAAAAGGAGAACAATACGACGTCGTAAATGTTAACACTGGTTTTAATTCGGACAGTCTTCCCATAAATATTTATAAACGGGCGCAGTGGAAAATGTTTCAGAATCCACAAAAGCTAAGCTTTGCAGTTGTGACAGCCGCTCGGAAACAAAACAATACGGGAATAAATAAAAAACTACAAGAACCAAAACAGTTGAAATAAAACCTCATATTAAAACAAGTATGAGACGTAGTTCATTCTTATTAAATTAAGCTAATTTTTCAGTACGGGAATGATGATATTGGGCAGTGAATAACGCTATCGAGGATTGTGGTGTCATATATTAAAAAAACCGATGTTTAGAAGTAAGCTGAAACAGGCATTCAATGATACTGTAGAAAGATCAGGCCGTATATATAATATATTTTATTAAATCAAATGTAATGTATACAGTTTGTTTTAAGTCGAAAATAATATGTTAAAATTGTGAATATCGGGTTGAAATAAATCTAGCAATTTCAGTTAGATACTTAGGCTAAGATTTACAGACGTTATTTCGGCTTTGCTTAGTAAAGTTCTCAAAAATTAAATCGTTTTGACAAATAACTAAATATTTAATAGGCACTTGAGTATAGCCATAGTATTTACAGAGCCTTGTCCATGTTGACAAATCGGTGACTTACCAAATCCTTTGACATTTATTGAGTAAAGTCTAAGCAAACCTAAAGTTGCGTTTATAAATTTCAGCCTCAGACAAATATGTGAATTAAGATTTTAAGTAAGAAGAAATAATAAATGGAGTTGGAAATAAAGTCTTTAATCGGAATTTCTTTATTCCACACAAAGAACAAAGTAATTATAAATGGAATTGCGCAATCCATAAAAGGGTTAAATTAAAGATGCAACGCTTATCTCTGTTCACATCGACATCAGATAAATGGGATTGAGATACTTTGAAAGATAAATATATACATTTTTTCTAACTAAATTTTAACTGCTAATAAAAATCAGACTAGATTCAGACGATTAACATTGTATATATTAGGTCCTTACATATGAAATTGACGTTTTGTATGGGAGGAACAAAAAGTCGAATATTTTTTAATATAATATATTTAATTAATCAAAGTATGAACCATTATTTTCTATGCACTTTTGCCATCTCATAGGTAGTTCATTGATCCCTTTACTAAAAAAACCAGTCGGACGGGAACCAATAAAATCTTTGAAGGCGATTTGGACTGCCCCATCGGAGTTGAATTTTTTCCCTTGCAAAAAGTTATCCAAATTTCGAAAAAAATGGTAATCTGTTGGAGCAAGGTCCGGGGAGTACGGAGGATGTCTTAGACTTTTCAATTGAAGATCTTCTAATTTAGTAGCCGTCTGTTGCGCAGTGTGTGTTCTAGCGTTGTCGTGAAGCAGCAGTGGCGTGGAGCGATTGACCAGCCTAGGTTGTGTAGCCGCTAGCTTTTCCATCATGGATTGCAATTGCTGACAATAGACATCAGCCGTAATAGTCTGGCCAGATTTGAGAAAACTGTAATGAACAATACCGGCACTAGTCCACCAAACGCTTACAAGTAACTTTTTTGGGGTTAATTTTCGCTTGGGGCAGGATTTGGCTGGCTGGCCAGGATCCAACCATTGCGCTGAGCGCTTCCGATTATCGTAAAGAACCCATTTTTCATCACAGGTAATGATTCGGTTTAAAATACCTTCATTATTGTGCCGGTTTAGTAATGTAACGCAGCAGTCGACGCGCGTTTGCCGGTTTGCTTCAGTCAATTCGTGAGGTACCCACCTTTCAAGCTTTTTAATCTTCCCAATTTGCTTCAAGTGAATTAAAACAGTTTTATCACTAACATCGCAGCCTGCAGCTAACTCGGACGTGGTTTGCGATGGATCCGCTTCCACAATAGCCTTCAACTCTTCATTATCAACTTGAGTCTCAGGCCGTCCACGAGGCTTGTTCTGCAGGTCGAAATTTCCAGAACGAAAACGTTGGAACCAAAAACGAACTGTGTTTTCTTTTGCAACACGACCGCCATACACATCATTCACCCTTCGAGTTGTTTCCGCAGCACTAGTGCCACGGCGGAACTCGTACTCGTAAATAATGCGATATTTTAAGTTTTCCATTTTGTAAAATGAGTGACGCAAACAGAAACAAACAGAAGAAAAAAAACAAATGAATGACGATCATCGAAGCACAAATACATGAGTCTATAGCTGTACAAATTTGAATTTGGAATTCCTTACCAAAGAGGAGAAATTTGTGATTAAAGTGTCCAGTACGAAAAACGCCAATTTCATATGTAAGGACCTAATATATATGTACATATTAACTTTTTCTTTGAAATTATGTACTTTTAGCGTCTCTTATCTAAATTTTCGTGGAAAAATCTAAAAAAGTCGTAAAAAAGTGCCGTAGTAAAAGAGTTGGCTTTATTCTTTGTCATAAATAATATACTTTAGCTAATGAATTTTCACCCTAATAAAAACTTCAAATTCCTAACTAAATCAGTTATGCTAAAAACGTTCCCGATTTCATTTAATATTTAGTTACTTGATTCAAAATCAATTGCATCATTTCATTAATAAGCTTTAACATTTATCCTGTCGACCGCTGGATTAAAATTTTGTTAGTCGTAATAACGATGAAAATGAGAGCCAGCCACAATTAACGTGTTGCAAATGAAATCTTCGCCATATTGGTTAACCATAAATTGGGTGATTATTTTTTGCTATTTTCATTGAAGGCTGAAGTTTAGTTCTATTTGCATTTGCTTTAAGCCTGACTTTGCTAGCGCTTATGGAATTCGTAAGTCAATTTTCTGAATCTCCAGTTAAATAACAAAGGCCGAGATTTATATAAGTAACTTTTAGTTTGTTTAGACTTTACTAAAAGAATACAATTTATAATACTAAATGAATGTCAAAGGATTAGGTAAGTCACTGATTTTGTCAACACGGACTTGACTCTGCGAATACTATTGCTATATTCAGGTTCCTATTATATATTCAGTTTTTTGTCAAAATTAATTAATTTTTTGAGAACTTTGCTAAGCAAAGTCGAAATAGCGTCTATAAATCTCAGCCTAAGAACCAACTAACTAATAATATAATTGTAATGATTCTTTTCTTTACTAATTCGTTTTAATTTTGTAAAACAATTACGCTTTTGATTCTACAAATTTCTTGTACATGGTCCATTAAAGTTACAATCGACTAACTATATTTAGACATAAAAAACTAAAACATTAAATGCAATTAAAATATCATTTAGGTATACTACAAAGTGGATTAGTTGATCAAACCATTCCCATATTTTAATTTATTATGGTTGCCTTGTTTGAGTGATACTGAATAACTTGTACTCACTCGTCATTTGCAGAAGTACTCGTATCACTAATGTCGTTTTAGTTACTCACTGTGACCTGTCGCGTTTCGGGATCAGTTTGTAAATATCCAGTTGTTCATCTTCAATTATTGTCATCGATAGTTGTTGATTTTTTAAATTATTCTGACTCGACACAGTGACTGCACCATACCTGATGGTAAGCGTGATGCAGTCCAAAAAACGGCAACGACCATCGACAGGTAACAAAAACTCATCGGTAGTCACGGTGATCATGTCGGCCTGCACAAATATCTCTTCACGCTACGCTTAAAAGATCTCATATCATAGGATAGAGGGAACAGCTCAACGACACAGCAAAAGAAGGTGTTAGAGAACTTCTTAGTCCTAGCCGGGATGTGAGACACCGTATAGCTGTGACTCCGCAAGCCCGCGCGCGTGGTTTTATTCAGGAAGGGAGAGGGTGCAACAAGGTTAAACAACTCTTCAGAGCACTCGCCATGATACAGACGGTAGAAAACGTTTAGTGAGGCAACACCTCTGCGCAACTGAAGCGGTTCAAGATGCTTAGTCATGTCAAGATCATTCACAATGCTGACAGCCCTCCACTGCAACCTATCTAGGGCGTCAAGTAAGTACTGGGCAGAACTGTCCCGTTGATATGTGTATATGTGCTTTGTATGTGTGCCGTGGTGGCTGCCGGCAGAATAGAATAGCACCTCCCTCTTCTTGCTGAGGTGTCGTAAAAGGCGACTAAGGTATCACTTTAACACCACAATTCAACCAGGTGTTCAAAGAAGGGAAACTCGACCAAACCTGCATCCCGCTCCCTCCCGATCGTACTGGTTCTCCTTTCCATCGGGCCCGAGGGAGCTTGGACGAGAGAGTGCTTTTCTGGCTGCGCGTCCAGTTATGCACTTAAATATCTCCTGCGCAATTGACTGTTTCCGAAAACTGGACCTCGATTTTCTTAATCGGTGTTGAAACAGTCGCCGTGGCCGAATCCGGCTACTACATCATCATGTGCTTTGTAATGGCGATGGTGAATTTTTTGGATTTTATTCCCTTCGTAGTCGTTTCTGCACTTCAACTACATTGTACTTCCCATCAAATATAGTCAAAATCTGTTATAACGACACCGAAGGGTCTACTCATGCTTAGTTGTAACAACCGGTGATATTTTCGAGATACGAAGTTCCATTTTTCTTTGTCCTGGTTCAATATAATAGGTATGTTGAACCGATGTCGCCATAAACAGTTTTGACTGTATTATAAATAAAATACTTTAATAAAAATGTCAATTTAAGTTTTATTAGTTAATTCTGAAGTATGAAAATCACACATACTTAAACGCTAAATTCTAATAACCAAATTTAATCTTTAATACATTTTTGAATAAATAAATATGTTACTTAACCATCTAAAATGTAACTTGATACCTGAATGTCTTTACTATACATTCACATTTCTACAAGTACGTCTATTGAAATTTATAATAGGGGCAACCCGTTCGTGAATGTTCGTCGTACGTGAGCATAAGTGGTAAGGCTCATAATTAGAGTAAAAGCGTCCCACAGATCTGCGACGGTGTGAAGGCACCTCAAAGAACACTTACAATAGGTAATGTACTTAACAGGCGGCAGTGCCTAGTATCGTCATTACTTTGAGGCGTCAAGAGAACTGGGAAAACCGTAGAGCTACTCCTTTAGATTATGAGTATAAATTATTGATGTTAATTCTTTGGCAAACCGGAAAAACATTTTTTTAAATATAATTAACTGACTTTTAAAAAAATGTATTTATGTAACTAATCCACTTTACTATGTTCGGTAAAGAGTTTCAATACGTTACGCAGATTGCTAGCACTTAAGTTGCTGCATTCACCTTCTCTGCATATAGTACACACCGACCAACCTGCATTAGACAAGCTTGGTGCTTTAAATGTCCAAACCCCTTCACAGGAATTCCGCAGGTGTGGTGGAGGAAGTGAAAGGAAGCATTTGTCCTGCAGTGGGACAGGACTGACTAATAACAATTTAATATCTGCCTGTTCTTATAAACACACACGGGTCTACGTGCACATATAGACCGCTACCAGAAATACATATTAATCAAACGTCATGCGTCTATGAAAGAAGGTTAAAAAAAGCATCACTATTACATTTTTTCCATAATTATACAAGCCGCTCCGAGAAGGAAAGTCTCATTCATAGGACCGACAGACAAAGACGGAATCGAAAGGCATTGTGCCCTTTTGAAATATAAGTTTAATTTGCATTATTTACGTATAGTTGTATTTATTATACTGGTTCGGCAAAGTGAACTCATCAGATGGAAACTACAGTGTAGTCCAAAACCTGTTAGTATGGAGCGCATAAAAACATAGGTAACAATTATAGTCTATAAAATGTAGTGAAATTCATAAATATCACGAGTATCTCGTACAATATATTATATTATACGAGTATAAATTCGGATAATTCATGAATTGAAACAAAAGTCTAAACTCAATTAAATATATAGAAAGCTATCGATAAAATGTTATTACATATAAACTACGTACTAATATGATATGGAAACAGGGATTTAGGTTATTTATAATAATAAAAAAATATGTAAATTTTAACTCCCGAGTCTTCTCTATAAATCGATGTTCTATTTTCACCCCCAGCTAAATAAAGTACATTTAGATAAATGGAGGAGCGTAGCAACCTTCTGCCGGTTGGGCACTCCGGGCTAAACGACATTCTTAATTTTCCCAAAGTAATAATTAAGAGTGAAAGCTCGTGGGGCCAACAAACTCCGCTGGAGAAAACTGGCGCTAAATTTTTAAACAAGCTTTAAGTACGAAGTCCGATACGTTAGAAGTTAATTACATTAATAAATAAAATGTTCACCGTCCTAAGCGAGGCTGAAAGGAACTATTTATTCAGCCATTTTAACTCTTCACTTTCGGTAGATACGGTCCTGAATAAATTATTACGACATTAAAGGTACGCGTAACGAGGATCATTAAATTAACTCATGTATTTCCCGAAAAAATGTCAATTTCATAACAATCATGAATGATTTATCAATTTATATAGTGATTTGATAATGATAACAATTTTTAAGGACAGTTACACAAATTGATCTAGATCAAAATTAAACTTGTACTTGTATTATAAATACTAGACAAAGATATATACATACTTAAATATATTGAAACAACCGTAACTAAATAATATATTCAATACAGAAAAGCTTGCAGCTACCGGGACTCGAATCTAGGACCTTAACATCGCAAATATGGTAACTACAAACTGCTGTATTGAGCTGTCAACTAAATATAATATTTTGTTTAAAATCACAGTGTGTTAGTAACAATTCATATAATTAGCAAACAATTTTTTTTAATCTGTCATATTATTGATATGTCATGTGTAAGGGCCTTGATAACGGCGATAAGTTGCGCTACTAACTGCTAACGTTGGGTACGATATATAAGTGCAAAGTGGATACAGCCACAAATGTATGTCTGCTCAGCCCTAAAGAGATATAGCGTTACGATATATTATTATATTTATGTCATATTAATAATAATCATCAAAGAGGGAATTAAAATGAAAAGTCTTCAAATAGGTTACATGATATGGGCATATAATATGTGTTGACGCACTGACAAACAATGATGGCAAAAACTGCATCTTTTTGTTTTGTTTCCGAAATTTTAAGGGCCAACCGTCTTTTTGTAAAAATAATTCAAATTCAATTATATATACGACAAAGAACAAATCTTTCATAAAACACAATTCTCAAATAATATGTTACGTGTTTATATTATACATAGAGTAATTGTTGGAAACGTTGGAAATATACTAGCATTTTAGATACTCTTATGAAAGTACAGGCCAATAATAGTAAGTGTATTATTTTATAATTATAAAGTAATCATTTTCAACAACTGGGTCAGATAAAACGTGCGTATGATACTCCTACCTATTTCGTTATAATTATACAAGAGTTTAGAGAGGGTCCATCCGCCTTCGCTTCGCGTGAAATAAATTGTTCGTCAACTGTACCGGCCAACTTGATTACTAATTCAATTCTATCGTAAAACTTTTGCTAAACAACCGTTCACGTAGAAATATTTCCACTTATTTACCACCTACAAAAGTTCCATAGAATAGTTGATTATATTCGTAGTATCTATTATTAAACTTTCTACATTTTGTTTTGTTTACTGTACCTAATAGAAATGACACAAGAGAGTAAGTATTACAGTTAACGTATATTCGATTCCGTGCTTATATCTGTAAATATTTTCAACTGCTCAAGGGTAGCTGGGTAATTCAGTAACTGAAAAGGAACAAAGGTTTCTGAAAATAAAATAAAAGTCTATACAATCTCATAGTATGTGAGCATAAGTAACTAGATTTACTAAATATCATTTTGCGGAATAAACTATGTAGACATAGATGGAAGTAAAGACTATATATAGCTCTTTATTAAAAATATATTTGACGGAATAAAAAGAGCACAAAACCTAATGCAAAATAAAAAACAATAATAGTCTATTGTAATAAAAAATCAGGGATATAATAATATGTTATTAAAAACAACAAAATTTAAAAAGAAAAAATTTCAAATCTCTTGATAGTGACGATTTCTTATTTTCACACTAATTTCAAAAGTATTCCACTTCAATTTTATTGAAGCAATCGTTATGGCAATTTTCTTTCTCGACAACCTCGACCGGTTAAAGTTATTAATAATATTACCCAGTATTATGGCATGAATTAACCCGTTGGATATTTTCAACGCAAGGCTCATTCTAATTAAATTACTGATTGAAGAAGATAGCAGAAGAGGGCTTGCGGGAAAAAACTCAACAATTCTGTTTAAAACGTTTTATTTTACTTTTGAATTAACCCTTTGACTTCACTTCGAGCTAAGTACCCAAAGGATTACTGAGAACTAAACATTTATTATGTTTGTTTTTATTCTTATAATTATTTGCATAATTTTAGAAGTTGTGTAAATATCTTAATATTAAAATCTAAGGTATATTAGTGATGTTTAAAAAAAACAAGCATATTCATACTATAGGGTTGCAAAAGAAATATTACAAGATGGCAATATGAAAATTAAAATCTTTGAAAACTTATTTGATATATTATTATATATATTATTTTGTCTTTTTTAACGCTGGCTCGAAAAAGTGACTACAGTCTACAGTGTACCTTATAGTAAATATAGTGTACTCCAAAAACGAAATATCGGCTATCAAATGATGAAAATTCATTAACAGCCTCTGTCGTAATGTCGGTCCACATACGCAATGACTGAAAGTCTCTAGGTAGAAGAGTAACTGGGAATATACAAGCTAATCCCAAAACGCGACAAGCCAAGGCGAATCAGTAAGACGGTCTTTACACTTGTGTACTGTGATCATGACTCTCATGACTGACTTCGGGCATTCGTCCTACCACAATAAAACTTTGTAATATAACAATTTGGGAATCTAATCCCCGACGTAAAGTAGGTCAGAAGCCGATTGTTAAATTCCTGCGCTATTTAAAATACACGCGATCACCATCGAGAAAGAAAAGCAAATAACAGACAATAACCAATAATAAAAAAAACTGTAGAAATATATTTAGCAGAAACAAGAAGGGGGAGTTTGGAGTATATTAAATGTAATTAAAATTTTCCTAATTAGTATATTTCCGCGAGTAATAAGACAGTGGTACAAGCTCCGCTTTAATATACAATAACAACCACTTAAAGTGTTAAAGAAAGCGACTCTAGATATTTACATTAAATGTATGCTCAATTTATTAAGTTCTATTCATTCCAGCAAAGTTATCAAGCGATTGCGTATAGATATTTTAATTATATTATATTTAACAAGTCTTATCTTTCACATTTATTTTAAAAGGTCCATATTATGTTAAAACCTTTTAGGATTGTTCTGGAAGAAATCAAAAACCGAAAATTCTTTTATCGCAAAGTGATTTGGTAATAAAAAGGAATTATAATATATTATTTATATGTATCATTACCTTTCGGAATGTTTCCAATGAAATCAAAATACTGTCTTTCTGAGACAATATAATATAAATTTTATATAGTATATTTTTCCGTAAATTTAAATAAAATTATTTTAAATTATAAATAAATTGAGATATGTTGAGTAAATCTAATTTCGCGAGCTGTCATGTCCACGAAACAAATGCATTGATTGAATTGCACGAACTTAATCATCCGTTAGGTATGACCAAATGAACCCCGATGACCGTTCGCGTGTATTAAATTTTGTGTTCGCTTTGATACCGCTGAAATGAATAATTACACGTTTATTAACGTATTAATTAGATAACTACAGGTATCTCTATATGTACGTTGTTAGAAACAAATAAATTATATATTAAGATATTTTTTGTAACCACCCACAACCAACTGCGGTTTTTTATTGATTCCAAATAATCAGCAGTCTGTGATAATCCGTTTGTTCGTTCATTTAGTAAATCATACAAAAAAACATACAAGCCTGCCAAGCTTTCAGAAAAATATTAAACGAAACAAAAATCAAGCTAAAGAAAGCACAATTACATAATACACAATAATAAGACATTATACAATTGTAAGATAAAATGAATGTACATAAAGTTCTACTAATTTTATGTCCGAAATATTTGTTAAATTATCCAGAATACGAAATATTTTAGATAATTGTTGATAGAAACGGTTTTCAGTAGATAAAAACGCAACTGAAAAGGAATCACGCAATTGTTACAAATTCAAAAATAAAATTAGTGAAATACATGTTATTTGTAATTAATTGTGCTATATAACTCGTTGATCCAAAAAATGGATCCAAGTGAACCATAAGACTGTAATCAACGAAGCATGGCAAGTCAAATAGGCATTGCGTGTATCGAAAGACTCCCAATAAGGGACGGGCGAATGCGATTCGATAGAAGTGTATTAATCTCCACTAATGTGGTGTTCTGTACCCTCTGGTTGAACTGAACTCGCTTATATTGATGAACCTACTTTGTCTAAGTCGGTTGGCCATTACGTCTGTGTAACTCTACGTGTTGTTTCCAATAGATGCTACCTTTTCAAATAGCCCACGGTTCAGAGTTTAATTCAACGACGATCCTGCAGTAATTTTGTTGCAGAGTAATAAATCAGAAACTACAATTTGCAGTCTTGTGCACTAGATTCCTACGGTATTGCTTTCCGTGAAAATTTACTGTTTTTGTAACTTTTTATGTAATTGATACTTTATAGAAAATTTATAGAAACTATTCCATATATTATGGAGCTTAATGTCGGCTTGCATATAGGTAGCAATTGGACTTCCATTAGTTAAGGTTGAACACAACCGAACACAACCGAACATAACCGAACACTACCGAACACAACCCAACACAACCCAACAAAACCGAACACAACCCAACAAAACCGAACATAACTGAACACAACCCAACACAACCCAACAAAACCGAACACAACCGAAAATAACTGAACACTACCGAATACACCCGAACACAACCGAACACAACCCAACAAAACCGAACACAACCGAACATAACCGAAAATAACCGAACACTACCGAACACAACCGAAACTTACCGTACACTACCGAACACAACCGAACATAACCGAAAATAACTGAACACTACCGAATACACCCGAACACAACCGAACACTTCCGAATACAACCGAACACAACCGAACATAACCGAACACAACCGAACATAACCGAACATAACCGAACACTTCCGAACACAACCGAACACAACCGAACACAACCGAACACAACCGAACATAACCGAACACTTCCGAACATAACCGAACACAACCGAACATAACCGAACAGTACCGAATACAACCGAACATAACCGAACCCTACCGAACACAACCAAACACAACCGAAAATAACCGAACACTACCGAACACAACCGAAACTAACCGAACACTACCGAACACAACCGAACATAACCGAAAATAACCGAACACTACCGAACACAACCGAAACTAACCGAACACTACCGAACACAACCGAACATAACCGAAAATAACTGAACACTACCGAATACACCCGAACACAACCGAACACTTCCGAATACAACCGAACATAACCGAACACAACCTAACAAAACCGAACACAACCGAACATACCCGAACACTTCCGAACACAACCGAACATAACC
Source organism: Automeris io (assembly GCA_036320925.1). NCBI lineage: Eukaryota > Metazoa > Arthropoda > Insecta > Lepidoptera > Saturniidae > Automeris > Automeris io. The sequence goes on along the minus strand of JAUDJH010000010.1, from coordinate 9,584,534 downwards.
GAACAAAACCGAACACAACCGAACATAACCGAACACTTCCGAACACAACCGAACACAACCGAACACAACCGAATATAACCGAACACAACCGAACACAACCCAACAAAACCGAACACAACCGAACAGAACCGAACAGAACCGAACATAACCGAACACAACCCAACAAAACCGAACTCAACCGAACATAACCGAACACTACCGAATACAACCGAACAGAACCGAACATAACCGAACCCTACCGAACACAACCAAACACAACCGAAAATAACCGAACACTACCGAACACAACCGAAACTAACCGAACACTACCGAACACAACCGAACATAACCGAAAATAACTGAACACTACCGAATACACCCGAACACAACCGAACACTTCCGAATACAACCGAACAGAACCGAACACTTCCGAATACAACCGAACACAACCGAACATAACCGAACACAACCGAACACAACCGAACACAACCGAACATAACCGAACACTTCCGAACACAACCGAACACAACCGAACACAACCGAACATAACCGAACACTTCCGAACATAACCGAACACAACCCAACACAACCCAACAAAACCGAACACAACCGAAAATAACTGAACACTACCGAATACACCCGAACACAACCGAACACAACCCAACAAAACCGAACACAACCGAACATAACCGAAAATAACCGAACACTACCGAACACAACCGAAACTTACCGTACACTACCGAACACAACCGAACATAACCGAAAATAACTGAACACTACCGAATACACCCGAACACAACCGAACACTTCCGAATACAACCGAACACAACCGAACATAACCGAACACAACCGAACATAACCGAACATAACCGAACACTTCCGAACACAACCGAACACAACCGAACACAACCGAACACAACCGAACATAACCGAACACTTCCGAACACTACCGAACACAACCGAAACTAACCGAACACTACCGAACACAACCGAACATAACCGAACACAACCTAACAAAACCGAACACAACCGAACATACCCGAACACTTCCGAACAGAACCGAACACAACCGAACATAACCGAACACTTCCGAACATAACCGAACACAACCGAACATAACCGAACACTTCCGAACACAACCGAACATAACCGAACATAACCGAACAAAACCGAACACAACCGAACACAACCGAACATAACCGAACACTACCGAACACAACCCAACACAACCCAACAAAACCGAACACAACCCAACAAAACCGAACATAACTGAACACAACCCAACACAACCCAACAAAACCGAACACAACCGAAAATAACTGAACACTACCGAATACACCCGAACACAACCGAACACAACCCAACAAAACCGAACACAACCGAACATAACCGAAAATAACCGAACACTACCGAACACAACCGAAACTTACCGTACACTACCGAACACAACCGAACATAACCGAAAATAACTGAACACTACCGAATACACCCGAACACAACCGAACACTTCCGAATACAACCGAACACAACCGAACATAACCGAACACAACCGAACATAACCGAACATAACCGAACACTTCCGAACACAACCGAACACAACCGAACACAACCGAACACAACCGAACATAACCGAACACTTCCGAACATAACCGAACACAACCGAACATAACCGAACAGTACCGAATACAACCGAACATAACCGAACCCTACCGAACACAACCAAACACAACCGAAAATAACCGAACACTACCGAACACAACCGAAACTAACCGAACACTACCGAACACAACCGAACACTTCCGAATACAACCGAACATAACCGAACACAACCTAACAAAACCGAACACAACCGAACATACCCGAACACTTCCGAACAGAACCGAACACAACCGAACATAACCGAACACTTCCGAATACAACCGAACATAACCGAACACAACCTAACAAAACCGAACACAACCGAACATACCCGAACACTTCCGAACAGAACCGAACACAACCGAACATAACCGAACACTTCCGAACACAACCGAACACAACCGAACATAACCGAACAAAACCGAACACAACCGAACACAACCGAACATAACCGAACACTTCCGAACACAACCGAACACAACCGAACACAACCGAATATAACCGAACACAACCGAACACAACCCAACAAAACCGAACACAACCGAACAGAACCGAACAGAACCGAACATAACCGAACACAACCCAACAAAACCGAACTCAACCGAACATAACCGAACACTACCGAATACAACCAAACACAACCGAAAATAACCGAACACTACCGAACACAACCGAAACTAACCGAACACTACCGAACACAACCGAACATAACCGAAAATAACTGAACACTACCGAATACACCCGAACACAACCGAACACTTCCGAATACAACCGAACACAACCGAACACTTCCGAATACAACCGAACACAACCGAACATAACCGAACACAACCGAACACAACCGAACATAACCGAACACTTCCGAACACAACCGAACACAACCGAACACAACCGAACATAACCGAACACTTCCGAACATAACCGAACACAACCGAACATAACCGAACAGTACCGAATACAACCGAACACAACCGAACATAACCGAACCCTACCGAACACAACCAAACACAACCGAAAATAACCGAACACTACCGAACACAACCGAAACTAACCGAACACTACCGAACACAACCGAACATAACCGAACACAACCTAACAAAACCGAACACAACCGAACATACCCGAACACTTCCGAACAGAACCGAACACAACCGAACATAACCGAACACTTCCGAACATAACCGAACACAACCGAACATAACCGAACACTTCCGAACACAACCGAACATAACCGAACATAACCGAACAAAACCGAACACAACCGAACACAACCGAACATAACCGAACACTTCCGAACACAACCGAACACAACCGAATATAACCGAACACAACCGAACACAACCCAACAAAACCGAACACAACCGAACACAACCGAACATAACCGAACACAACCCAACAAAACCGAACTCAACCGAACATAACCGAACACTACCGAATACAACCGAACAGAACCGAACATAACCGAACCCTACCGAACACAACCGAAACTAACCGAACACTACCGAACACAACCGAACATAACCGAAAATAACTGAACACTACCGAATACACCCGAACACAACCGAACACTTCCGAATACAACCGAACACAACCGAACATAACCGAACACAACCGAACATAACCGAACACAACCGAACAAAACCGAACATAACCGAACACAACCGAACAAAACCGAACACAACCGAACATAACCGAACACTTCCGAACACAACCGAACACAACCGAACATAACCGAACACAACCGAACACAACCCAACAAAACCGAACACAACCGAACACAACCGAACATAACCGAACACAACCCAACAAAACCGAACACAACCGAACATAACCGAACACTACCGAATACAACCGAACATAACCGAACACTTCCGAATACAATAACCCTATGGTTTTATCACAAAAAATAATTAAATTCTTAAAATCGTAAAAAAACAATCAGCAATATAACCATTAGTTTGCGGACAGAATTAAAAGTCGAGATATATACAACATTAGTTCGAATCAAATTGAATCGGTTTAATTTTGAACCTAATCAGGTCGATCGGACCAAGTTTGATGAAATGGACACATATAGGTTAAGAATGATTCTGCAAATAACACATTTGAAACTTTCGTATTTTGTATTCAGTACAAATATTTTAATGGGATATAATTAAAATGAAGTTTATTCGCGCATAAGTCCTTTTAAAATAATTATAATAATTCTGCTAATATTTCTTTTATTTCAATTTACTTTCATTCAGAATTTCTAGTAATATTAATCTCAAAAAAATCAACTAACTTTATTAATAAATTTTGTTTTCTTTGGACAACCCTAGCTATTATAGCATTTTTAGACGATGGCGGCTATTTTGATGAAATCAAAGGCGTCGTCCTACTGTTAGTTTCTATACTGTGGGCAGAGCCAAGCCCAAATAACTTTATCATCTTGATTTGTATAAAGAGGTTCACAACGTATTTATAAATATTTCGCATACACGGTAACACTAAATGGAAATTAAGACCTCTTCGCTTGTCCGTTACTATACCAACCCCCATCAAAGTCACGTGTGCGTGACTAATTTCGAAACCCTACCTTGCAGTGATGGTGAAACTACCAATAATAACTATTAAATTTACTCAAGTTTATATACTATGACAATTATGGGGTCATATATTATTCTAATTATATTGTGCTATATCAATAAACAACAGTGGCGTGCACTCCATAGAAGCATAAAAAAGCATTATCTTGTTATATTACATATTTAATATGTATATTGTTTCAAAATTTGGTCCGAATCGGATTCTGAGACCCCTATTCAAATAACTGCCAGATTATAAGCCAATATCTATATTAATACGTGAAACAAAAACGTTGTACTCCTTTTTAAGAAAATTGGACGGGCGGAGGAGTATGAAATTTGGCACATTTATGGTTTATATAGACAGGGGGATAGATAGGGGGCGGGTACAGAATGCTAATATTCGTCTAAAAATAATGCACAAAAAATGCATTAAATCAATAAAACAAAAACATTACACCCACTCCATACATTTGACATACACACACACACACACATATAGTCTTTTGTTTATGGTTAAAGTATGTGATCAAATTGCCGGGCAGTAGACTTGAGGAAGTCTGCTGCCCGGATTAGATGGAGGCAGTGCGCAGTGTCTGGCGCGCCACGTGGGAGAGAGGTTTTAGAGAGATGGGTTCTACTCCTACCCTCCCAGAAAGGTAGCCTCAACAAGGCTTCTTGTTCCCTGGGCGTCTGGATGAATTTGGCTTCCCAGGCCAGGGTGGTGCAATCAGAGGGACACCCCGGGGGTTTTTAGTCAATAGGAATCTGACACACCGGGGTCGCTGCCCTCACAGCGTCCCTGATGGTCCTATGCAGGATTTTCCCCGGGGATACAAAAAAATGTGTTCAAATTGAGTATAGATTAATAGTTTGTTTTTAACATCATTTGTCTATAGTCTTACTATATATCAAACATAAGCATAATTATTATACAATAGTTATTTGTATTTTATATTGTAACAAAATTCATATATGACAATATATTAGTTATTTTAAATGAATTATGACCGAATTTAGACCACTAAGTGACCACTAGTATTTATTAAACGTCCAAGTATAACAAAATAATGCTTTTTATGCTTCTATGGAATGCACGCTGCTGATGAATAATATAATATACATTTCTATTTTTTAACGTATTTTTTATTTTATTTGTTGTTTTTTTATACTAGATTGTAAAAGTAACTACAGCATACCAAATGGTAAGTACAGAGTGGTCCAAGAACGGCAGCGAACGGCAAGGAACGACATTCATTGACAATCGCCGTTATCACGTGTCTGCCCATCTAAACCATGACAAAAGAAAAACTGGACGCACAGAAGCTTTTCTCGAAACACGACAGACCGCAGCGAGTCACTTTGCAAGTCTTATCACGTGTGAACTGTGGTCATGACTCCGTCCAGGTCAGTTCCATTCGGTTACAGTTGCAGTGTTATATTGTTATGGAGGTAGTCTCTAATAATTACTAAAACCATGATTTAATTGTATATCAAAAATTATTATACTAAAACTAAACATTGAAAGCTATAAACTGTTTTGACAAAAATAGGTTTTATAATTCAAATTCTCGTTACTTATAAGTGACAATAAGAAATATTTTATTGCTTCAATTGTAGTAAGTAGTTATTCAATTATAGTAAGTAATTGAATTTACAAATTCAATTGAAAGAAATTGGGGAAAATGACATAATACGTAGTTAAGGTATAGACGACAATTCAAATAGTGGTAAATAAATTGCTCTTGAATATTTTTGTTATTTTAATAATAATATATCGTTACACTATATCCCATTCGGGGTCAGCAGAGATACTTTTATGGGCGTATCCACGCTGCACTTATTATATGTCATGCCCAACGTGACCAGTAGCACAGCTGATCGCCGTTCTCAGGCACACGTGATATTTCTATTAGATGCCAGGTATCCTCACGATATTTTCGTTAACCGGTGAGCATGTAGGAAGTAATTCGTATTTCATCTGGAAAAATCTACATGAACCGGGATTTGAAACTACGACCATTTGAGTTGCCGCGTGTATTTACCAGACCCTAATCCACTAAGCCATTTGTTATTTTACATAGTAACATATGCAGAATTTATACACACAAAATGGTATAATTTATATTGGATCTCGATAATAACTGAGACGATAAAGAGAAATTAAAACCAATCCAAGTTCACAGCGCAAATTAATTGAAAACTCGTATGTGTCGTAGATATGTTCGGATTGTTACATCTCGTTTGGTTTAACCCTAAAGCGGCATACGTTTTCATAACGTTTCGAAAAGCATTTTATCTCGAAGCAAAGCCGTCGATAATGATGCTCACTGACTAGAGCTGCAACAGTTTCATTAAATTTTGTAGTCCGCAAACGTTGTATTAAATCCGTAACCCTCAGGCTAAATGAGAAAAGGACAGTAGATCACTTTATTTGAAATAGAAAAAGAGAAGAGACATAAATACCCTGCACTTGATCCTATTTATCATGCGCGGGACTTATTAAAGCGACCAACATGCGTGTTATTTTACAGTGAAACTTTAAAGAACACAGGGAAAACGTAGAGTCGAATAGTTTGGGCCAAATTGAACAAAATTCGATAAACCGTAATAATTAACTATAGCCTTCGTGAAACTTTTCTACTTAGATATTTTAAGCAATTTGTAAATGACGGAAATTATTAAAGTTTTCACGAGGAGGCTATTATTAAACATACATTACTAAAAAAACTTGTATGATTAGATATCAAAGATGTATTGATATGAAAGTAATTATTTTCAACTTATAAGAACTTGTAAAAAATAATTTTGGTCACAACTTTTGCCCCTTTCTTTGAATTTTAACAATTAAAAAATTAATAACTTTTAATATGTCGATACAAGAGTTACATTCTCTAATCCTACCAGCCCCAGTTTAAAATAAAACCACCAGACGTAGCGGCAAATACCATTCGTGTGTGGTGATATTTCTTATATCCACACGAAAAGATTCGGTTCTACATTTATCATGCGAACAGCTAAGTAGTGTAATATACTTTCAGCGATCATATTTCCACATTCTTATGATCTGGGAGCCTTTAAGAGAAAAGTGAGTAAGCATTTGTTGAGAGGACGCAGTCTATTGTTGGACTCATCTTTACCTTCCACCAGATGTAATTAAGATCCAGGAAGTAGACTTGAGGGGGTCTACTCGTCGGATGAAAGGATGATGGCGCACAGTGTTCACGCACCACCTGAGAAAGGTTCTGGAGGGGTAGGCCCTCTACACACACCCCTTCCCAGCGATGAAGCCTAAAGAAAGCTGTTCGTTCCCCGGACTCCTGGACAAATTCGGATTCCCAGACCCTGGTGAAGCGATTAGAAGGACACCTCGAGGGTTTATAGTCAGTATGAGTCTGAAACACCGTGATCGCCGCCTTTAGAGGGACAGGATTTTCCTCCGGGCTTAAAATACAAATGTAATTAAGATCAAACGTCCCGCTATAAATCATAAAAAAATCGAATTTAAAACTGACGAAATAATAGACCCTACTCATTAAGAATAAATATTTGTATAGGTTTTAAACATTTTATAAATAACTAACAAAATATAAACCCTGTATAGATTAAGCAAACAATGCCAGTTCGACTCAATATACTTCAACGTCCACCAGATTGCTTAAGCTATTCATATGTAGATTGCAACAAAAAATCCAATAAACAAGACACAGAGCTCTCGCCTCTCCCCTACCATCATTATTGAAAAGAATGTTAACACTGCAGCCGGCTTATCTGGGGTCGTTTTACCAAAAGAGTTAGACTAACGAATGGCTACCCTACGGCGCATGAGTGAGTCTCTCGTTACGCTTGACACTTCAATTCGGCTTAAACTTAGTTACGAATTTAAATTCCCCGGTAACATCCGTGTAAGCCTGACCTGAATAGATTGATTTCGATTGTCAGACACCTTCGTCTGAAACGTAAAATCAGGTTACCTTTTTATCATTTCTTACTTTTTCAATTACTTTAACCTGACTTTCAAATAATCAGGATTAACAATAAGTATAAAAAATAGAGAATCAATAAACTATGTTTTTTTTTTTATGAATTACAGGCTAAGGGTTGACCTCAATCAAACTTGATAGGTGAAGATGAGACCGATAATGGGGAGCGTTCGTCCAATACATGCCTGTTATTCATTCTTTCTTCTTTAAATTCCTCCAAATCTATACTAATATTATAAAGCTGAAGAGTTTGTTTGTTTGTTTGAACGCGCTAATCTCAGGAACTACTGGTTCGAATTGAAAAATTCTTTTTGAGTTGAATAGACCATTTATCGAGGAAGGCTTTAGGCTATATAACATCACGATGCAATTATTAGGAGCGAAGAAATAATGGAAAATGTGAAAAAAACGGGGAAATTTATTCATCCTTGAGGGCTTCCATTGCGTGCGCTGCAAAAACGGTTCAAGATACCAAAAATATATGTAAGAAAGAATTATTCCTCTTGAAATGATCTAAAAAAATGTCCACGACAGTATATGTATATCTTTTAAGATTTAGTCACTAGAACCGTTTTTATTGTAAACAAATTTGGTCGAAATTAATGCATTATCTGTTAAGAGTTGTATCAACGTAATAATATTAATCTTTTTCCAAATAAATGTGTTGTTGATTAAGAGTATTTAATTGTGAACAAAATTGTCTTTGACATCACTTAATTTCAATGAACATCTTAGAAGATATTACAAAGCCTTATATAGCAAAACTACATTTGCCGGATCAGCTAGTGTTTTAATGTTTTGGAAAAACACACGCAGCAAGCGTATTCCACTCTTAACATAACTAAAAAGTGCTATTTTACATATAATAATTACAGGCATATTACTGATAAAAAAGTAATAACTAAATTATGCATTTTAGATTATTGGTGTTTTTTTCTTCAACTTTAAGTAGTTATATAATTCTTTATAATTTAGATAACTAAGAGGGCATATTCATCACACGAGAGTTACAAATTATATTATAGAACTTTTACTTTTTAAGATAACTAATTATTTTTAGATTATATTCAAGATCTATATTTTCATATATACGAGTACTAGGATTTCACAATTCTATGATTTTATATAAGTACTATAATAATTATACGTACTTGTAGAGACAATTGAAAATACTCCAATGAAACATCCTATTCAAATTCCTTGTTTGTTTTTTTAGTTCCTAGATACTTAGGATTTATTTACGTACGGCAAAATGAACGTCAATGTAAAATACCTTATATGTACAAGTATTAAGGACAAATCTCCACCTATCGGAACGCCAGGCATTCGTATATTAGCCGAGGGCCAGCAACCGTTTTTCCACTTCCATGCGGCTTAGCACAACTTCAGAGAGGTGATTCATATTGCCGCAACGGATGCGTTTGTTTTGTTCAAATTTATTTTATCAAGTAAACGTTCAGTTTCCGCCCAGTGGGTCGAAGCTAATATCTAGTAATACGGGAAAAGTACGTCCTCCCTGCGAACTACCGGTACTGCAATGACGACTAATGAGTGAAGTTATTCGCTTAATTATTTTTGTACCGACCATGGAGCAGTTAACGTTTTAATTATGTGCACTGGGCTGTGCAAGCTTCTAAGTTACAAGCTTTATAGCACTTTGTGTTATGCTCATCGTAGCATTGGTCCAATATAAAGTTGTTAATTGAAAATTTAACAAAATATTAGCTTTCTTTATTATTTCGTTATGCTTCACTATATTTTATGTTCTTTCACTTAATAACAAGACCACAAAAAAATAAATAAATAGAAAATTGATTGTAAATGTAAAAGATATATAATATAATATATATTAAATAATTTCTGATTTATTTAAGCCAATACTTATTTTCACGTTGTTTTTATTTTGTTGTTGCTTGTTTTATATTGTTATAAATACATATACATATATATAAACATTACTCGCATAAAAAAGCTTTAATACGATTGTGTACTTTGAGTTAAATTCCCTGTATAAACTAAATTTATTTAAATAATACTGGTATGAAAGAACGAAAGTGTTCATTTATATACCAAAATTAAAAAGAAACGTCTCCTGTAATCTGCGTAATCAGCGAAACGTAACCCTCCCACCCACAAAGGGCTAAGTGGATTCATTCCATTTTTTCAAATTGCATTACCAGAATTATAAATTCCCTAAAATATGAATAGCCATTAAAAGCAAATACAAAATGCAAAATCACGAATCGCACAACATTTCACCGAGAGTGCGCTCGTGATTAATTGTACTTTCATTAGCGTCGCATCCAAAATGACATAGTTATGAATCGCCAGTTCAATCAACTTGGTTTCAATAACAATTTTTCATTCACGACACACTAATTAAGTGCTTTTCATAAATATCCCCACGAAACCCCATAAGCAGATAATCAAATATCGTATTTATTCTTGGAGCATTAGATTACAAATTTGTACTCGTTTAACAAGCTAATGGTAAACTTGAAAGTTACATCCTCAGTAACAAGTGTAAAATATTTTCCCCAATCGTTGTACCTGGTGCCCCCCAGGGATATTTCAAGGGTGAATAAGCTCGCATAATGGCAAAGGGTACAATATTTTAAATTTCAATCGCTGCGAGCGGTCCAGTCACTCCCTTGGGTTTCGGAGAACAAAGATTTCTACTGGGTGACTTTTACTAAGTGTTATAATAAGTTATTATATTTGAAAATGAAATGCTGAAAAATTTACTTTTCTTTAATGTGAGGGATAATAAAAATTGTACGTTCTTTTAAATATTGAAAAATAATAAAATTGTTTGATTTCAAGTGAATACGTATGACTTAATATAAACAGTAAATACATAAAAGTGGTGCTAGACTAAAATTGCAAGGATGTAAATTTAATTTAACTAGATAAATGAATATTGTTCGGTAAGTTACAAAACAACCCTTGCTATACAATCCATTTCACTTACAGGATAATATGTATTTCTAAAAAGAAAAAGAATGAAATAAAAGAGATGATGTAAAACGAAATGAAAAAGTTGGGGACATTATTTAGTTAATAACAAAAATTTATTTCCCTTTAAAAACAAAATATAAAATGTTTAATTTATAACCGGAACTAAACAAGCGATATTTAACATCCTAAACAGTCTGCAATAAATATTTTTGACAAACGCGCAGGCATCCATTGATGTTTCATTCTCATTCCAGTAATTCCCCTCAGTATAATTTTTTCCCAAGATTAATTTACCGAATCGTTATCAGTGCCCGACGATTGCCAACGAATTTGTTACACTAGAGTTCACCTTTTCAGCCAAATTGGGAAATTTTATGCGAGGAGGAGATAAAGCACCTATAATCATTATTATAACTCATAAATTTGATTGAAATTTGGTCACATTACGAGAAGCGCTTATCGCATGATTGCAGTCGTCTTGAAAAATACCTCACCCTAGATCAAAAATACGTCGGCGAACGTTTCCAATCGATTTGCGTTTAGTGCTACAATAAAGGTGTTTAATGTCGTTTGCATACCAAATTTCACTGAAGGTAAGCGTAACATCAATTTATTGGAACATAAAACATTGTGTTTTCAGTACGCATTTAGATAGATGTTGATGCTGTTTTGCTTGAGAGAATGACATAAAAATAATTAATTCCTTACTCGAACCTGCTAAAGACAATATTCTTTTAGGAAATTTGTTTTTACTGTTTTTTTTTTTTTTTACTAAGCACGTACATAAATAATGGCAATAGTTTTACAGATTGATGAATCCCAAACAGGGCTTATGCTTGCAATTGTTAGTGTTCTATTAATAGGATCTTTTTTTAACCCGGGGGAAATCCTTAACGGACCTTAGGGGGCGATGAGGATCACCCCCCGGTGTGTCGGACTTGCACCGACTAAAATCTCCGGGATGTTTCTTCTCCCGCCTGCCAAGAGCCAAGGGCAAGGCCGGGCCAGCTTCCTCGGCACCCGGCGACGTCTGGCCTTGTTCAGGCCCCGCCTACTTGGTGGGGAGTGGTTCAATAGTTGCCACTCCCCGTATCCACCTAACACATTGGAGGGGAGGGTGGTGTTAAGTACCACCCTCTCCTCATCTCCTTGAGTTGTCACGAAAGCGGTGTGTGGGAACACATCGCACACTGCTCGCGCCTGGTTCTGGGCGGCAGATTGGCTTGTCGAAGGTAGCAATAGCCTCCCGATCCCGCTCCGCCGCCTCCTTCATCTTCGTTGTACCCATCATGAAGGAGAGGGCCGCCTGCCTTGCTCTGTCGCTGCCGACCATCGCGCGAGAGAGTGCCGGCAGCGACGGGTCACCATCTACCACCTAACTATTAATAGGATCCGCAAAAAACCAAACAAATTGGACATGCTATACTTTTTCACTGTCGCTAATATTTTATTTTTTGATATCTAATCCGGAATATTAACCTGTGAAACCCTGACCATATCAGTCCTTAAATACACTATGCCAAGTTGTACTGTTGCTAGGGGTTAATAGTAGAAAAATTTACTTTGCAATAATTTTGCTTTTCGCTTAACTAAAATATGCGAGAGCGACCAAAGAGTCCTAATTATCAAAGCTGTCGGTAAAGTAACTTATGGAGGGTGAATTTTTAATTTCGCTTTCAGCTCAGTCGCATTTCATCATAAAGTATTTGCATGCAAATATTATATTGATTCAAACTTGATCGTAATAAATGTGAAAATTAACATAATTTGTATAATATGTTACCATATATAATTTCAACATTTGAAAATGAAAACTAGTTTTTCCCATATTGATCACAGTGAAGTTAAATTATAATTGCTTTTCGTAATAACTTTATATTGTTTTTTATAGTTGTAATCCTGAGTATTTATCAATATATTTTGACTATTCTTATTTCAATAAGCCCGTATTTGTTTATTTTGATTTTAAAAAGCAAAAAATGTATGTTTCATGATTTAATGTAATACAATTTACAAATAATACATTTTGCAAGTATGGAAGAAAATTTTGTACAAGATTGAATGATTTTGATATTTTAACATGAAAAAGAAATGTTGCTTATATTTTCTTATAAAGTAAAACGTTAATGACCGTACGATAGTGACACGTATTCACATTATTGACTTTTATATTGCGGAAAATAATTCACCACGTGGCGACTAACATTGAATTTTTATCATTTTAAATATTTTTTCACTTACGACACACATCTATATAATTGTTATAAATGAAAATTGAATACTTATTAATAATAAATGATTTTTTTTTTGGTTAGTGTGCCAGGAGAAATCGCCATAGCAAAGAACTGCTAATTATAAAAAAAATATGTTAATACCCTATGCGTTGTTAAATAATATATATCTATAATATAAAAATGAACCGCAAAATGTCTTGATAAGCGCGAAACTCGAGAACGGCTGAACCGATTTGGCTGATTTTTTTTTTGTTGTGTTTGATGAAGTCTGAGGAAGGTTATTATGGAGAGAAAAATTTTAAAAATTCACTGCAACTGTCTAATAATAACACTTTTCTGTATTCTCATACAAAAAATTCGTAATAATATTTAAAAGTCAATTTGAACTTTAACACCATACCATAAAGTTTAAATGTCAGTGGACGGGTTCCGGGAAAGCAAAACAATTATTGAGTGACGTATAAATATTAATGTCAATATTTGTCAATTTTTATACATATAGCATTAAGGCCAGGTTCCTTCAAACAATTTTCAAAAAATCTGACGGGGAAGCTATTAACATTAAAAAAACAATGTGACTTTGTTTTAGAGAAATAGGGCAGAACAAGGTCTGCCGGGATATTTTCAAAAAACAGCCCTGGGCCAATAGGTTTTGGTAGAATAAAATCTGACGGGGAAGCTATTAACATTAAAAAAACAATGTGACTTTGTTTTAGAGAAATAGGGCAGAACAAGGTCTGCCGGGATATTTTCAAAAAACAGCCGACAGGCCAATAGGTTTTGGCAGAATAAAATGTGACGGGGAAGCTATTAACATTAAAAAAGCAATGTGACTTTGTTTTAGAGAAATAGGGCAGAATAAGGTCTGCCGGGACAGCTAGTATTTAACATAACTTTAATTACTAGTTTTCATCGTGTTCTGGTATTATTTAAAATGTCTATCATAATTTCATAGATAAAAGATTTTAAATTTTTTAGGTTCCAACTTCTTTTACACTAATTTTTAAACTAATAAAGCGACAATTTTATTATTGGCCAAAGCTGGTTTCTAACACCTGAAAACATAATAAAGGCACCAGTGTCAAAAAACATGCCATTGCAAATTTCCTTAGGAAATTTGGTGTGACTCTTTACAATTAAGTTACTTATATTTATATTTTGATACTATTTGAGATTTAACTGGAGTCAGTTATTTCAAAGTGACTAACCAAAACGACATTAATTTCAGAACTACTAATTTTGGACGACAGAAAATTACGCAGTGGAAATATCTTAACAAACAAATAAATCGCATTAAACGGAACAAAACATTCGTGATTCTCCGGGGAAGATCTCGTTAGAGTCTTAATGAATCTATTGAGACTTCGTCGAGCGAAGCCGGACGCGAAAGAAAAGCTAGGAGGGAGGTTAAAGTTGCGCTAATAATTTGTGTTAGACCCGACACAGGGCTTCTGGACTAGTAAGGGATGCGACAGTATCGCAACATAGCACAAACTTTGTATAAATGTACCTGTTTAATGACATAAATTATATACGCCTTAATACCGTCAAAGTATCATTTAATAATGAAAATAATTTGAACTTAGTGCATGCTAAAAAATGTAATATGTCACTATACATATTTTTTTCAATATTAAAAATTCAAACATGTTTATAACCACCCAGAGCGAAATTATAAAACATTAAATTAAATTAAGTAAAAGTTTACAACTGGCTGTAATACCCAGAAATTTTGCAACCATACTACCGATCTTAGGAAGAAAAGAAATGGAGCTGGTCATAAATATCCAGATTGATCCCGAAATGCAACTGGCCTATGCGAATAGAACGAACTGCGTTTATTTCAACTATTTTTATTTTTTTATTTTTATGAGATGTAGATTTCATTAAATTGAAATATAAAATAGTGCCTTTTTTTCAAATATTTACCGATTTTCAATGTATACCTATATCAATATTTAATATGATCGAATATCTATATTTAAAACATGAGCGTCTAGACAAAATGAAGAGGGTAAATGCAATATATTTTTTCTTCAAATGAAGTTGTTTTGCGCTGTACAACAGTGTCTCGACAGTGGGGATGTTAACTGCTGCCACTCCAACCCATTGAGCCGTAGAGATGTCTAATGTCATTTACTCTCGCTCGAACTTCCACATAAACGGCGCTATGAAAATTGTATGCAAGTGCTTCGAAAAAATACGAGCACGTAGAAATTATTTCTTTGAAGTGCCCACTTACGGCGATTTTATAGGTTGACAGTTCATATTTCCTTCTTTTTTGATGAAAAGATGCAAATAGTGGCAAAATTGCCGTTATTACAGAAGGAAGAATAAACTTTTATATCATAACTAGCTGTACCGGCAGACCTTCTTCTGCCCTATTTCTCTAAAACAAAGTCACATTCTTTTTTTAGCTGTTGGCCTGTCAGCTGTTTTTTGAAAATTGTTTGAAGGAACCTGGCCTTAATGCTATATGTATAAAAATTGACAAATATTGACATTAATAGTTATACGTCACTCGATTGCTTTGCCTTCCTGGAACCCGTCCACTAACATTTAAACTTTATGGTATGGTATTAAAGTTCAAAATGACTTATAACGAATTTTTTGTATGAGAATACAGAAAAGTGTTATTTTTAGACAGTTGCAGGGAATTTTAAAAATTTTTCTCTCCGGAATAACCGTCCTCAGACTTCAGCAAACACAACAAAAAAAAATCAGCCAAATCGTATCAGCCGTTCTCGAGTTTCGCGCTTATCAAGACATTTTGCGATTCATTTTTATTTTATAGATAATATTATAGTACATAATTTAATTTTTGGATTACAAATTAATTATTTCAAGTGATAATGAACTTATAAGACATTTTAAAAATGAAGTTCGTTTTATAGAGGTTAGTGTATTTAGTACATAATATTAGATCCATTTAGATATTTGACCTAAGTAGAAATTTGACGATACGCCAGTATTAATTAATACCATCCATTAGCGACGCTTGCTTCGTCTCTGAGAGTGCTCTATCGCTATAAATGCAATTAGTTTACGCGAGGCACCGACACCGCGCGAGACCCGGACTCCACCTAAATATAATTCGCGCTCTAATAAGATTATACTATGAAGTGTTCATAAGGAAATATTGTAGTCCGTAATAAAATATGCGATGAACTTTTAACATCATATTTAAACTTTAAATATTACTGCGAAAAATTCTCATAAGTATGAGATATGTATGTGAATATGAATCTTAATAAAGTGGTAGGTATAGTGGATAAGTTACAAGCTTAAAACTTCCTTGAAATTACACTTTAGAATATATTTTTGTTGCAGTAGTTTTTCTATATGCATCGGTGATAAAACATTTTAATGGCTTATTAATCTTTTTTTTTTAATTAAAAATTATGGACCAGGGCTACGATAAAAGGCATCAATTAAGAACCATATAAGAAGATAGATGTTTTGGTGGTAGGGCGATTTCCCGAACTGGGTCATGACCACGGTACACAAGTGTAAAGACCGTCATAATGACTCGTTTCGGCCCGTCGCGTTTCGGGATCAGCTTGTGTATCATAACTCATATATCAAGAGACCTTCAGTCTTTGTATATGTGGGTCGACATGACGACATAGACTATCAATGGATTTCATCCTTTATGGTCGCTTTCGTTTTTGGACTACACTGTACTTACCATCAGGTGCACTGTGGTCACTATGTCGAGCCAGTGTAAAACAAAGAAAATTTTACATTAATTAATGTTTTCTTATTTTTCTATAACTCATTTTCATTGTCCATCAACAGAGAATAAGGTTAAAATTATAAATATTTAATGACAAAAAAATATTATGCTCAATTTGACTAAGATATTGAAATGTAATAGTGAAATCCAATGAAATTAACTAACCACTTAATTGTTTATAGCAAAATAGGATTCGTAGATATTCTACATGCGAAAAGAATATTAAGGTAAAAATGTATGAAAATGTTAAACATTCTATTATTGTTCGGTTATAAAGGAGCAGATGGTCTATAAAAGTGAAACTGCTGAAAGTTGGGCGATAGAAACGAGACAACAACCGTGGCCCGGTCCTGATGGTACCATTAAATAGGCTACTTTTAGGGCTGGGTTACATCAGGCTCGTTGTGGGCAATTGATATTCACCAACTAAAACAAAATTCCGGATTTTTAATTAGTTATTCAATTCATTTATAAACCAATTACACTCAATACAAACATATTTATTCAACTTATTTGCCAGTAAAAAATGATATGATATTTACATGGTAATAACATAAAACTGAAGAATCTGCATAGAACAATTCCGAATCTGTTGCTATATTTTTAATATTATATTTAAAGAACTTCTGCCATGGTAGTATTTCCATCAGGCAAATTTAAACATCTGATGAAGCTTGTGGAGTCACCGAACTGCAGCACTTGTAAGAAAGTAGATGACGTACAACTTTTGCTGATGGAGTGTGTCCGATCTCAGTCTGCAAGAGATTCTCTGATGGGAGCCTTTAGCCTGAACAAATTTGATGTAGGCATGTTCTGCGGAATTTTAGCAAGACCTTACTCAGCCGAAGCAAAGGAGTTGTTCAGGCTGATGGCTCCCCGCCAGATATAAATGCTAGTAGTGCATGTTTAGGATACGATGGGGCTGGCATGTCCCGAGGCACAAAAGTCCCTTAAATATATAGAAAAAAAAAATGGTAGTATTGTAAGTTAGTGTGATTCAAGCGAGTGTGGGTTTATTTGGTTTTCAGAGTAACATTACACTGAATACGGTGAATATAAATAGTTATATAGAGAAGATTAAAGAACACTTTATAGTTGGTATGTAATGTACGCAATCTAAACAACGATAGCAAAGCAAGGCAGAGTCATTTCGCTAGTTACAAGTTTTTGTGTACAAAAGTGATTTTCCTGTTTCGATCTACATCGAGAACAACTTGCAAACGTATAATAAGTCCAGTATGGTGCTAGTCTAAAACCGTCTCACTCGGCAAAGCTAACATCTGCCGTCCGCAACTCAGCCGCCACTTTGATAATTGTTCCCCGTAATTATTTCAAACATTTAATTGCGTGTTCAGGGCGCCGTGGCGTTTCTCCAAATTACATTTTGAAACTTTATATTGTTACGTTTTACTTTAGGATTTCATTCGTTACTGTCTTTGTTCTTACTTTTCTATGTTACACATTTGTAGCATGTGCCGATAGAGAAGTAATTAATATCTTTGTTTAAGATCTTCTGTAATTATGAAGATCCTTGTCCTGACTGACATATCATCGTAGAAGCTGCTGAAGCTAGAAGTATGAAATTTTACAGCAAGCCATTGTTATGACGAAAGCACAAAGGCAGGTTTTTTTAATATTCTAACACTGAGGGTTAAATGAGGATTGAAATTTTATTTATAAATCCGTCAATTTTTAAGTAAACAATATGAAATCTGATATTTAACTTATTGGTTGAAAATAAAACAATTCGTGTTTTGGCATTTTGTCAATCAATCCCTAATGGGTTAAAATAAGGGATATAACTTTTTAAATTTCACCCAGACAATGTATGGCCACCACAGCTAGTTATCCTTATAATATTATTACACTAATTAATTAAATTATTATAACTTTTATCTAATTTACTCGTATCATCAATAATTTTATGAAATAATAGTAACCCTGTTGTGCTCTAAGCACATAATCGCTCATATGAATAATTAATTTTACTCGTGTCTCTACCTGAGTATATTTATCTTGTCATTAGTCTTAATGACTGTATAATTCCACTGATGCTTACTATTTAAATTGGATATATCTATAATATTTAGGAATCTATAGGTAAACATTTTCTATTAGAGTTGTCAAGTGCTTTTGTGTTGTCACCGAATACAAAAAAGTCCTAACCGATGAAGCTATATAGTCATCCCAGCCTAACAAAATATTGTTTGTAAAAAAAATCATCAAAGACAATATAACATATATGTATATATTGTAAAACCAAATATACAAGGATTTTTTTAAGCAATACTCTCGCGTTCATTTCATAACTAATATGTCTATTATAACTAATTGTGTATTTTTTACACTGACTCTACATAGTGACTACAGTGTACCTGATGGTAAGTACAGTGTAGTCGAAAAACGAAAGCGGCCGTGAAATGATGAAAATCCGTTGGCAGTCTCCGTCGTTATGTCGGCGCACATATACCACTACTGAAGTTCTTTAGATATATGAGTTATGATACACAAGCTGATCCGCAAACGCGACAAGCCAAAGCGAGTCACTATGACGGTTTTGACACTTGTGTACTGTGGTCATGACCCAATTTGGACTATCGCCTTACCACCATTAAGTATATACTAAATACTCATATTAATATAAATACTATTTCTAATTAAATAAATTCAAACGAGCTCTCATTTAACGTAGAAAAACAGCTACGTGTGGCTTTAAGGGTCATTAAATTTATATCTTTATATTGCTTTATTCAGTTATACCCATTCCATAAGCGAAAGAAATGATTTAACGACGGATCACAGAACTATTTACCGAAAAATCTGCAAAAGTGTACTGCTCAAAGATGCCTTTGCTTCAAACGAAAGCCAAGAGGATCTGCACTTAGGGAAAATATTTGAATTCAGTGATCGGGAAAGTTGCTCGAGAGCAAGGCTTCAACTCGATCGATGCATCTTAGAGTTCGCGAGCAAGAGTTATGTAAACTTAAACATAATTTGCATAACTTAAGAAAACAAATTAAGTGATACAAGCAAGCTTACTTAAGATATAACGAGCTCATCAGTGTCCCACACACACATTAGTGTCAATTACAGTACCTAATACTGTGATTCATATATTAATATATTTTCATTTACAGTTAAAAAAACCACATGGAAATAAATTTACATTTACAAATAACTTAATCAAACATTCAGTGTCTAAGTTTTGACTTTCAATAGCTATGAAATCGATTTTTTTTTCTTACGGCAAATAAAAACACTGCACATGAAGACTGTGTAATGAAATGCAAGAACGTCGACGACTTTCAATTGTTTAGAATCAAGTGATAGTCGCTGTTATCGACAATTGATTTCCATTATTTATCGATAAGTATATATACAAGAGGAGGATAAAAACTAAATCGAAATGAGGTTAATGTAATAAAATAAGGAATGTCTTGTATGATTCAAAATCTTAACTAGTAAGAATATATTTTACATCAACAAAACATCTAATACAGTCCTTTATAATTACCGGTTCCGACCCCACTAACTGGAATATGTCACACACAAATATCCATTTATACCTATATAGGAAAAATTAATAACATAAATTCAGATGAGACACATCCTGACTTCGCCACCAAGAATTTAATATCGTTTCAAATTAGCAAAATAATAAACTTGTACGTCAGATGCAGGAAATGCAATCACGTTTGTTATGGGAACGTAATTAAATATAAGACTTATCACGAAATCCCTCGTAGATGTCTCCACCTACATTTTGGCCTATGTTTAATTTATAAATTGATTATAAAATGTATATTACGTATGCAGTAGAATGACTTACGTAAGTATAGTTGGTAAATATTTTTTCTTGAAATAACAATAGTATTGATAATCTTAGATTACTTTACTGGTTCAGAGACTGTAGCCTACATTTTGCTATAGTACTTACTAAAAAAAACCGATAATATTCAAAAAGTTTTTTAATTTGCTCTTGTCTATAAGTAATACAATAAGAGATTACCTTCATTTACTGATATCACATTTTTCACTTTACTTTATTATTAATTCACACCTGACAAAGAAAGACCAGTTGTTAGACTGTGCCAAACTTCGACTGACTAAAACCCCCCGAGCTATCCTAATCGCTCCACCCGGGCCTAAGAATCCGAATTCGACCAGAATCCCAGGGTGCGAACAGCCTTGTTAAGGCTTCCTGGATGGGAAGGGGTGGATGTAAAGGACCCATCCCTCCGGAATCCTCTCAGGCGACGTGCTGGACATTGCGCGTCGCCTCCCTCACATCCGGGGAGCAGACTCCCTCAAGTCTACTGCCCGGACAAAGAAAGACTTGTATAAAATATTTTTCTATAGCAATCACCCTGGAGACATATCTTGGTACTACTTTTGTAGTACCTACCTACAGATTCAAGAGTAAAAATTGTGAATTTATCGTAAAAAATTCCGAACTTTTTTAAGTCGATTTGGCCGAAACGGAAAACTTTTTTACGTTTATATCTAATAATAACAATATGAACATCGCTACTCAAACAATAAGATGCAAAATTATGATGTTAAATAAATTGCGAAAAAACTGTCAAAATACCAACATCTTTAAACTTTTCTCTAGGCAAAACTGTATCACGTAAATTGTATATCGAACAAATAGCTTCCACATTTTTTTTAATTTAAAATATTCCATAAGCCAACAGTCTTAATTCATTAACCATTGCCAAAAATAATTTTAAATTTTGTGACTAAAATGTATCACGGCAATATAAAATGTAGAAAATGATTTGAAGCAAAAAACAAACTCTAAATAAAACAATCGTAAAAGTAGCGTAACCTGTTCACGGTTTTACCCAAAAGAGCTTTGTGAAGTTATTTAACTCTTCGGAATAGTAGAGCCCTCAACGCCTCCCGTACTCTCTTGGTAAAACTACGAAAAAAATTTATGAAAAAAATTACAGCGGCCTCGAGTCGGAGCTAGCTTGAAGTTTTATAAACATGAACCCTTTTGGTTTACAGTTTGAAACGACTTATTTTTCTTGTTTTGCCGTTAGATACTTCTCTTTGAACAGATCTCAGTAAGTAATCTAATTGTAGACATCCGTTATTTTCTTTAAAAGGTATTTTTTATTATTTTTATCTTAAATCTGTTAGAATTGATAACACTATACGTACAATGGCTAATAATAAAATTCCAATAGAATAGGAAAATATTGTCAACGTGTCAAAACACGTTCACATCTTCGAACATCAAAAGAAAATACGTTTTCAAGCCAAAGAGAAATTTCTTCGTAAGCCAATAACAATATAAGTTTAACAAACTGCAACACGAGGGTTGTTTAAAATCGATAAAGCGTTTTCTACGCCATTGATTCGCACATACAAGTACCTATTTTGTATCAGGTGGGTTACCGAGGTATTTATTTCAAGGAGCTAAAAGATTTTTTTTTCTTTTATAAAGAAGTAATAGAATTCTCAGTATAATACCACGCAGGTTATCATAATACATGCCAATATACAAAAAAAAGAAAAAACATTAAAAATTTGATTGTAATTTTATTTATTATATTTATCTTTTTTACACCAAACGTTGGAAAATAAGCTTACTCAAGTTCTTTTGATGGCTACAATATCAGACGTGTTAATATCATGCCATTGACCGTAAAGAGAAGAAAAAAAAAGAGTTGGACATACACCGGCTGATTTCGAAACGTTACAGGCTGGGAGAGTTACTAAGATGGTTTCGCATTCATATATTGTGCTGCGATCCAGTCAACTCTCTACCACCTCACTGCTACCTACTTAGCACCACCTATGGATCACGGATTTTGTGTTTTGGAAATGGTAGAGCGATTACCTGAACTGGGTCGTGACTATCATACACAAATGCAAAAACCGTCATAGGTACTCGCTTTAACCTATCACGTTCGGTACTAGTTTGAGTATCTTCAGTTGTTTGTATACATTCAGACTTTAACTCCTTGCCAATTCCAGTTCCTTGGCTGTCTACACTACATTTTCCAACAGGTAAGATATGGTAACTTTGTCGAGCCAGTTTAAGAATATGAGTTTTTGCAAAGTTTAAGGCCAACTTCCGTTCCGGCACACTCACTAAAACTATAAAATTATGTATGTATGAAAATTTAGTTATTGTGAGTGCAAACGCTTGTCGTAAACATTATATACATCTATTTACTGTAACGTACACAGGTCTTTGGTGTCACCCTCGATTACGCATCTGTGTGGTACGAAAGGCTTGGAACACCCGCTGAGCTCCTTTGAGACTTAATAACTGAAACGATCACAAAGGACCCTCGTGAACAAATAATAAAAAAATAATTGTACATGAGTCTAACATTATTTGTATTAGTGTTGAAAAAAGCGACTTTATATTTATAGTAGCTTTTATAAATACAATTTTAAACACAAAATAATTACTTTAAATAAGTATTTAAGATCTACGATGTCTGAGATCGAGGACTGCTCTTACGTGGAATTGGGCAAGACATCTGTCTAGATGAAATTAGATTAGATTAGATGATTTTAAAATTTGTATATCGTGCGTGTCTTCGATTTGGTAAATAAAGAGTAGACGATATGGTCAGATTTGCTCCCCATGATTAGATGAACTTGACATGTTCTGGCATATCATACTCAGCTAAGCCTAAGACTGTACCCGTGTGGAGGAAGCTGGCTCTGCTTTTTCCTTAGCTCTCGGCAGACGGTAGAAGGAACACCCCGGAGGTTTTAGTTGATAAAGGTCTGACAAACTGGAGCCGCTGTCCTCACGGCGACCCTGATCATCTATGAGAATTTCCACCGGACCAAAAAAGTCTTATGACTATACCCTTTAGTGGGCAGAATCAGGCTGCAAATAAAGAAGATGATAAGTACTTAATCTATCACTATTGATAAACTTATTTTGGAAAAATTTCAAACTCTATATTGCTATAAGACAAACATTCTCATCCTTATGCAGCAGTGAACATCTACTAAATAAATAGTGATTGTCACAAACGTTTGATCAAAAACTGAAATTATAGCTCTATTGTTTACCAACCGTTGTTTGCTCATGGATACCAAATAGCGGGTATCGTATCGGGTATAAGACCTTTGACGGAAATATAAGTAAAATATTCCCTATTTTAATAATTAACGCTATATGCCTTTCGGGTGAGCAGGTATTTATATGTCAAGCTTAAAGCATAAATGGGCAAAATGAAATCAGATTAATAAAAATTATTACGATTATATTTTACGTTTTTTATCATTAATATGACTGCATTTTGCTCATTTATGTTTTAAACACTACAGAATCCGAGATTGCATACACATTTATGATTTATTAATGTTTTAAATAGATTTAATCATGATTACAGAGCAAGAAAATTAAAATTACGACTACCTTTTTAAATCGTTAATCATTAAACAGATTACATTTTGCCCATCTCTGGCTTAAAGTGAGCAGTAACTACATAACTGATCGCTGTTCTCAGAGCACTTACACATGACATTTCTATTAGATGCGGGTTTACAATGAGTTTTCCTATTTTACAATTTAAAATAAATTAAATTAATTTAATTAATTAATTAATTAAATTATTTAATTAATTTAAATTTTTGGGAGTCGAAACTGCTCGCGTCCGTAGGCTTTACTCTAGTTTCCCTACACGTGACTCCTGGGTGGTGCTAAACGAGCAGCAGCGAGGTGGTAGGGCGTCGGTGCCCGTCTGGATCGCGACCACAGTACATGGGTGTTAAGCCCGTCATAGTCACCAGTTTCAACTTGTCGCGTTTCGGGATCAGCTTGTGTATATCCAGTAGCTCATATACTTAGAGACCTTCAGTCGTGGTATATGTGGGCCGACATGACGATGTTGACTATCAATAGATTTTCATCCTTTGATAGTCGCTTTCGTTTTTGGACTACACTGTACTTACCATCAGGCACTATGTAGTCACTATGTCGAGCCAGTGTAAAAAAAATAATATATATTTTTAGTTTTTCTATTCCTATATTTTTATGTGCAAGTCAAAGCCAATTTGAGTATCGCCTCTATAAAATATAACATATTACGCTACGAGTACTATAATGGACACTGCTTTCGGGAGAATATTTAATAAAGTGAAAATTAGCAACATTCAGCTGCAAGACGCAATAATAGCTCAAAGCAGTATATTATTCAAGCAGCATATCCTATGAGCAGTGCCGAACAAACCCATTAGACACACACATGCGTCTGCTCGTGTATATGAATTCTTACCACATCTATACTTCTGTTAATAAACAGTTATATTATTGGCATAATTATTGCTTTGTAAAACGGTGTACAGCAAAACAGTAATTACTAATGCTGAGCAATTTGTAAAATAACCTAGTACTTCAGAATGTACTATATAAAGTATTGATTAGTTACGTTCGACATTCATAGAAATCATATATGCCGAACTAACTTTTATAGTTTCATTTTAATCGATGTCAGTAAAATACCTGTTCCATCATTATCATCAGCCTACCCTATTCCACTGTTGGAACTAGGCTACTCCTAAAAAGTGACACTGAGCCTTGTCTTCAAGCAATTTTTATCTGGACAATATATTTTGTATGAAATATCTATATAACATTGGTGTATTTACTGTAAGTACTTTTTTGGAAACTTAGTGTGTGATAACTTTCAAGGAAAATTCGACAAATATTTACAAACTCCGTTATATTTAACTGACTACTAATGTTCAATTATTAATATTATTTTTACGGCTCTGGATAGAAGTCCCTTTGATCCTGTCGTCTATTTTTTTAAATGTTCAGTAGTCTCTGATTAACTTTTAAACCATAGACCCAATAGATCCAACGACATCAGAAAAATCATCAATTCCCCGCAGCACCTTGCCATGTGGGCATTTTGTTGCTGTTCAGACGAACCAATACCATCTAAAAGAAGAAGAACAACGTCCAGAAGGCCACAATAATGACAAATCAGCAACCTTCCGATGAACGAAACAAAGAACACTATCACTCGCGTTTAAAGCTTAGACGTCAATCGTTCAAATATTTTAATGTAAGAATTGCCACAGTAAGAAAAAATTGAATGTCTTCTTATGACTCTGTCATTACGAAATGTTTCCCGGACACACATTTCGGAGTCAAACACGTTCAGTTTGACAAATGGAAATATAAATAGCATGTCAAATGTAACAATTTTCGTGTCAGATTACTATCAGAAAATTGCTCACTTTTTATGGCGACGACTCGATGCGGAAGCGCCCTCTGTCGCCGCAATAATGAAACCAATACGTTTACCACTTACAAACAATGAATTTTACTTAGAACGGCTAGAAACAACTCTAATCGTATATAGTGTAAGTAAAGTATAGTCGCTTAGTCAGTATAGTTAACATTTAAGCAGAGGTTCCAAACGTTTTCCATTTTAAGTAGACCCCTGAATACTTACACATTTCAATTTAGTTTTACAAATTACTATTAAAATACTTTAGAATAATACATGAAATAAAATGTTATTTTATAGTCAAACTGTACTACCTCTGAAGAACGTAATACATACAAAATATAAAATAAAGGAACATATTGAAATTGATGTTTATTTTGAGTATCATCATGACAATAAAATACACATATATTTTAAACGGTGATTATAAATTGTCCCTTTAGCACAACTGCACGAAGTAAAAAGCTTCCCCAAATTGGCAGAGACCCCGGAACGGCCCAAGTTTCCAAGGCAATGTTTCCGGCGCTTATCTCTATTTGCATTGAATAAGCGTTCAACGAAAACAATTTAACAATTCTCTGCCGAATATTTGTATAAATATAGCACGATAAATCATAAACCTTCGAGTGCTTCTGAAATTAATTGCGTAAAATAACCTTATCAGTTCTGGCCAATTATGCTATGAAATGTTCGTAATCATGTACCACATTAATAACGGACACTAAGCTGATTACCATAAAACGGAGTCGACATTCACCGAATTACCCTAAAATCTGTTAACAAATGGTGGCTTAGCATATTTGAAAGCGCTGATAGCAACCCTGGTCATATGGACTACGATACTTTGAAGGAATTCTTAATTTTACTATATTACTAAGTTCTATTAACGGGAAGACGTTAAATTAGTCACGTGTAGTTACAAAGTGAAAATAATACTACTACGTACATATTGTATCTAAATTACAATAGAGTCAGCAGGATTACTAAATTTAGAGCAATTAATTTTAATTAATTTTATAATTTTAGTTACAGCTACTCTGTCGGGTCTTATACGAGCACAAATTAGACATGAAACAACACAGCAGCTATCACAGCAGCGTGTATTATATAGTATACTAGCTGACCCCGCAAACGTTGTTTTGCCATATAAGTTATTTTTAGGTAATTTCTAGAGTAGACAAAAAATAATTTACTTATTGTAAGTGTGTAAGAATAAAATTAAAAAGAAGTGTTAAGGGTGAACAACCCTTAACACTTAGGGTTATAAAAAATATATAGTAGCCGATTCTCAGACTTACTGAATATGCATATAAAATTTGTTAAAAATCGGTAAAGCCGTTTCGGAGGAGTACACGTGTGTGACACGAGAATTTTATATATATAAAGAAAGATTATCGTCATCATCGTATAAACTCCTGTGAGGTAAAGATATAGTTACTTTATATCAAACGAAATAGTATAATATAAATACTTACCTAATTACTATATAGTAGAATCTTTAGGACAATAGATTATTTTGTTATATTGAATGTACTACCAAATACTATTAAATTAATACATTAGTTATAAATATCTCAAATGATATTGTTTTATAAAGATGAGATGATAATTTTTTAATACGTTTGCATGATCGACTGATATTATCTAATTTCTATCAAGATAGCTGTCATCAGTTATTGGACTACACTGCGTTTCATTTAGTTCGTGACGCTAGAATTAAAAGAAAACACGGAAATAAGTTTGTGAAGTGAAGCTTCCATATTAAGACAGTAGTACATTCACGGGTACTATTAAGTTTCGTATATTTTGGCATCTGCCCTCCGCAAATCCGCAGCGGCGGCGCAGATTGCGTTGCGTCGGCTCCGTTTGCTTTCCAACTCGCCTGGGACTCCGCAATTAGATCTTTCCCATTGTTTCTGCAAGCACTTTCTGCTGTTAGCAATTCCAGTTTCAATTCAAAGGCTAGTGCATTCTCTTTGGTGTTCGCGTTGCGGTATTGCAACGGCATTGCGGCTTAATAGTGACCAAATTACATTGCGTTTTCACCTTAGAATGAGATTACCATAGCGAAAAATAAACCGTAATAGAAGACTGTAAAGTTTTATTAAAAAGTACATACAAATGTATTTTATCGTGTTAAGTTGACACAAAGGGAAAATGGTCTAATTCTGCGTAGATACGCAGAATTAAATTCGTTCTTTAACGAAAGTTCTTTTTTTAGAAACACATGAAACTTTATAAATACGTGCAATTTTTTACGTACAGCTTTGTGAAAACAGTATAAATCAGTTTTACTATAAATACTCAATCCTTTACGATAAGGTAAGGTCGGCTACACACTATCAGTTGAAAGTAGTAAAAATGATCAAAAATGAATACACTCAGCTTAACGGCCATAGAAAAACCAAAACAAAAGCACGAGGAGTAGTAGTAGAATGATCTATTAGGTCTTCTGGTAGATAAGAGCTGAAATAAATATATCACTGCTAACAAATGATTGACCATCACTAATTAAGATTCGTGTGGCTTACATCTGTAACTTTTACTCTTGATGTACTTACCGGGTACCGTGACCAAATGCACTCAACGAGCAGTTGCAACGTGCCAAGCAAGAACACATTTACAGTATATAGATGCAAAACCCGTTATAGTGACTAGCTTCAGCCCGTTTCGGGTTGAAATTGTAAATGACTAGTTATTTATTTACTAGATAGATACAAGAAATGGTAAAACCAAAAAAAAAGACAGAAGTGTCTAGAGACGTTCTATCTTTTTTTTACTTTGGCTCGACAAAGTGACTACAGTGTACCTGATGCTGAGTACAGTGTAGGTTAAAATCCGTTGATAGTCTCCGTTGTCATGTCAGCCCGCATATACCACAACTGAAGGTCTCGAGGTATATGAGTAACTGGATATACACAAGCTGGTCCCGGAACGCGACAGGCCGAAGCGAGACCCCATTACGTTGACGGGATGTCTCGGTATATGTATCGATGGCGACATAGTAGGTGCAATCGTTTTTGAACCGCACTATACTTCCTATCGGATGTGCGGTGTGGCTTCTCATTGTCGAGACAGATTAAAAAACAATACGTGGGTGTGTAAGATGAACTACATATTTAGAGATATTTGTCATTTTATATTCGTTGTTTTTGACGATATTGTAACTAAGTATTAAACAAAGTTTATTGATTGCGGCGAGCTTACGTAAAATAATCGAATTATAAAGCTGTAAATATTTTTACATATAATACATTTTATCAAAACAGAAAAAGGATTAAAACTACTCGCCGTAGTGTTAGTATTCCGCATGCGGAGTTCGTTCGCCGCGGACACTCGTTACAAACTCATTTTGGTAAACTTTTGCCCGTGTACCGTGCCACCATTATATTTACATAAAAGCATCGTCCATCCAACCGGACAAAATGTAAATAATATAACTGAAATTTATGCTTAAATTTACTTTTAAATACGCCATCAGGTAATAATAATGGAGGTTTCTGGCACAGAGTTTTAACATAACATTTACCGACAGCTACACAGATTGACCTAGCTCAAAAACTAACCTTGAGCTTGCACTATATAGGTACTGGAAAAGATATACATATTTATATACTAATACACGTTCATGAATCGCGACAATCTAATCTGTTCATTACAGAAAAAAGAAAAGATTATTGAGAAAAAAGAAACAACATACACAATATTCAAAATAATAATTCGTTAAACAGGGGCTTGAGTCTAGGCCATTCAGTATTTTAGCTTTTCAACATATTTATGTTATAAAACAATGTGAATAACGAGCTTTAAAAACTCATTTATTTGCTACATTTTTGCTAAAAGATTTTAGCATTGTCATCAGCTTTCGGAACCCACCTTTCTGAACCAAGCTGAAGTGTCGGTGGACTAGCCACATACTTTGAACAACTGATGATTGCTATAGAAGGCATGTTCTTAAGTGACAACTACGAATTTGCAAACGTACGGTGGGATGACCCCGGCAAGAAGAACCGAAGATCTTTTTAATAGAGGTTATTAAGAGACGCCTGCGACTAGCAGTGAGCTAAAGGGCTAAGGAGGAATAGATTTTTTTTTAATGTATTTATATACATGTGTAATAAAAAAACGACATAAATTATCGTGTATTATAAAGAAATTTGTTACGCAGAATCCCTACTGTTAGAAATTTCGGAATATAACTTATATTTATCCTTGCTAAGCAATTTCACCTTTTTAACATTCTAAATCCCAACCTGTGCCGTCTCCAATTCTGCGTACTTTTTACGTTGGAATTTTATAATGTATCTAAATCACGAAAAGCCAAGCATTGCGATGAAAGGAGCCAGCCGAGAAGAAACTTGTTAGTATGTTTGTCATGACATCTATTAACTGGCAGGCTAACAACAACATTCAAAAAACTACTAAGAAAAAATGGATGGCTTTGGAGAAAAGGGTAAGAGTTACTCCAAAATGGTGTAAGACTTTATCTTAGAAATCAGAATCAAATTTAACGTATAAAATTTGTAATAGTTTTATTGTTATTACCAGCACTAATAACATCTGCAAAAAATGGGTTACGATTGTTGTTGACAAACTGAGGATCATTTATGAGGTCTGAGTAACGAAATCAACATATTACTAAACATCATTTGCCGATATCTCAGAGGAAAGAATTTTCCAAATATAAAATAAGGATTTTTAAGCGTAAGAGTAGTGCTTTAAACTGGCTCAACTCGTTAAAAAATCACAATGTTACATTAGTGCTAATATAATAAAAAAACACTTTTTTCTCACTTTTAGGTTAAGATATTTTAAAAACCTGACATGATAGAGCAATTTTGACCAGATTCGGATTCTGTGCAAAAAATTATTTCGAAAATGACCCTCATTTGACAAACAACAAAACCTTGTAGATCTGTGTAATTACTATTTTAAAAAAAGATATAAAATTCTGTCTTATTAGCGAACGAGCTTTACCTTTTTTATGATATACAGGTGAACGCTTGACCTCAGTCACACCTGGTGGTAGGTGAAAATGAGTACGCTTTGGAGCGCGTCCAACGCGATATCCTTCCGGACACTAACCGCGCAGTAGACTTGAGCTGGTCTACTAGTGTCCGGCACGCCGCCTGATAAAGAGGTTTTCGAGAGGTGGGCTCTCTACAAAGAGAGAGATAGTCTCAAGAAGGCTTTTCGCTCCCCGATTGGTTTTCGGTATCTGGATGAGTCTGGATTCCCAAGCCTGGGTGTAATGTATGGAAGGACACCCCGGTGGTTTTTAGGAGTCTGACACACCAGGGTCGCTGCCCTCACAGCGTTCCTGATGATCCTATGCAGGATTTTCTTCCGGATTATCAAAACGTAAAGGTGAAGATGATTCCGACGACGGACAGCATCCACCCAATAAATGCCTTTTTACTCATCTCTTAAAGACTCCCGAGTCATGAATTCGTAGAAATATGTTCGCTGGAAGCATATTCTACACTTTAACTGTTTGCATGATAAATGCAGAAGCGAATCTTTTCGAAGCGATATAAGAAACATCCACCACATAGAGATGGTATCCGACGAAATAAACATAGGTTTATTTAAACAGTGATTTTTATTATAGACTAGCTGTCCCGGCAGACCTTGTTCTGCCCTATTTCTCTAAAACAAAGTCATATTGTTTTTTTTAATGTTAATAGCCTCCCCGTCAGATTTTTTTGAAAATTGTTTGAAAGAACCTGGCCTTAATGCTATATGTATAAAAATTGACAAATATTGACATTAATATTTATCCGTCACTCAATTGTTTTGCCTTCCCGGAACCCGTCCACTGACATTTAAACTTTATGGTATGGTGTTAAAGTTCAAATTGACTTTTAAATATTATTACGAATTTTTTGTATGAGAATATAGAAAAGTGTTGTTTTTAGACTTTTTCAGACAATTTTTTAATTTTTCTCTCCGTAATAACCTTCCCCAGACTTCAACAAACACAACAAAAAAGAAATCAGTCAAATCGGTTTAGTCGTTCTCGAGTTTCGCGCTTATCAAGACATAGCTGATCCGGCAAACGTAGTTTTGCTATATAAGTTATTGTAATATCTTCTATGATGTTCATTGAAATTAAGTGATGTCAAAGACAATTTTGTTCATAATTAAATACTCTTAATCAACAAAGCATTTATTTGGATAAAGATTAATATTATTACGTTGATACAACTCTTAACAAATAATGCATTAATTTCGACCAAATTTGTTTACCATAAAAACGGTTCTAGTGACTTAATCTTAAAAGATAAACATATACTGTCGCGGACATTTTTTTAGATCATCTCAAGAGGAATAATTCTTTCTTACATATATTTTTGGTATCTTGAACCGTTTTTGCAGCGCACGCAATGGAAGCCCTCAAAGATGAAAAATTTTGCCCGTTTTTTTCACATTGTCCATTATTTCTTCGCTTCTAATAATTGCATCGTGATGTTATATAGCCTATAGCCTTTCTCGATAAATGGTCTATTCAACTCAAAAAGAATTTTTCAATTCGAACCAGTAGTTCCATAGATTAGCGCGTTCAAACAAACAAACAAACAAACAAACAAACAAACAAACAAACAAACTCTTCAGCTTTATAATATTATAGTATAGATGCTTAAGATAAGACACATCTATACTAATATTATAAAGCTGAAGAGTTTGTTTGTTTGTTTGAACGCGCTAATCTCAGGAACTACTGGTTCTAATTGAAAAATTCTTTTTGAGTTGAATAGATCATTTATCGAGGAAGGCTTTAGGCTATATAACATCACGATGCAATTATTAGGAGCGAAGAAATAATGGAAAATGTGAAAAAAACGGGCAAAATTATTCATCCTTGAGGGCTTCCATTGCGTGCGCTGCAAAAACGGTTCAAGATACCAA
This sequence comes from Automeris io, assembly GCA_036320925.1. Lineage (NCBI taxonomy): Eukaryota > Metazoa > Arthropoda > Insecta > Lepidoptera > Saturniidae > Automeris > Automeris io. The sequence continues at coordinate 9,551,309 of JAUDJH010000010.1, read as the reverse complement.
AAATATATGTATAAAAGAATTATTCCTCTTGAAATGATCTAAAAAAATGTCCGCGACAGTATATGTCTATCTTTTAACACGTTGACGGACAATTGCGGCTATAGCCGTCAAAGCGAAGTTCACAATGTGGCATGACTGCTATAGCCGTCCAAAACGAAACGGTCGTTTTTAGACACTACGGCTATAGCAGCACAAATGTGCACTTACTGGCGTATACGTAGAAGCATAGTGTCGTGTTTTGAAAACATCTTTTTAGGTTGAAGTTCATATTAATCAAAATTAAGTTTATTTAAGCAGAAAGAGTAAAACTATACTTCTAACATTCTAAAAATCACAAAAACATATAGTGTCAATTTTCGAACTTCGCTTGTTCCTACTGTCCGTCAACGTGTTAAGATTAAGTCACTAGAACCGTTTTTATGGTAAACAAATTTGGTCGAAATTAATGCATTATTTGTTAAGAGTTGTATCAACGTAATAATATTAATCTTTATCCAAATAAATGTGTTGTTGATTAAGAGTGTTTAATTGTGAACAAAATTGTCTTTGACATCACTTAATTTCAATGAACATCTTAGAAGATATTACAAAACCTTACATAGCAAAACAACGTTTGCCGGATCAGCTATAGTGTCTTGATAACCGCGAAACTCGAGAACGGCTGAACCGATTTGACTGATTTCTTTTTTGTTGTGCTTGTTGAAGTCTGGGGAAGGTTATAACAGAGAGAAGATTTTAAAAATTATCTGAAAAAGTCTAAAAACAACACTTTTCTATATTCTCATACAAAAGATTTGTTATAAGTCAATTTGAACTATAACACCATAGCATAAAGTTTAAATGTTAGTGGACGGGTTCCGGGAAGGCAAAACAATTATTGAGTGACGTATAAATATTAATGTCAATATTTGTCAATTTTTATACATATAGCATTAAGGCCAGGTTCCTTCAAACAATTTTCAAAAACAGCCGACAGGCCAATAGCTATTAACATTAAAAAAAACAATGTGACTTTGTTTTAGAGAAATACGGCAGAACAAGGTCTGCCGGGACAGCTAGTTTTCTAATAAAGCCGAAAGAGTTTTACTAAAAATTTGATTTCTATTGATTTTGGTTCCTACTTTGACTCTATTTCCTACTCTATATTATACATTTTCATATAAAATGAAATATTCATGTACTCATATATATTACTTATAATTAGTTTGCATAAGAATATGGCGCAATATTAATTATAGTTAAGTTTAGAACGTTTCTAACAGCGGGTAATTTTATTGCGGTAAAATTCTGTCTGGAGGTATTTAAAGTAGCTGGAACCATTGAATTGCAAATGCAGAGAAATAAAACGATGTTTGGCATTTTCTGTTTTCCTCATTTTCCTGTAAAGTTTCACGACTTGCATGTAATTGCTTAATACCACCGCGCGGGCACGATAAAGTTCCTCGTCGTTCTAAAACAACAATCTAGGCAATATAAATAATCGTTTTGCTGTATTTCACTGTCATTCTATTTTGATTTATAATCTTCATTCGACCTAGATTAAAATATTACTGCATTGCACCTGATTTGATTGAAATTAATAATAACAATAATATATGTTTATATGTTGTTTATATGTATTTATTTTAGAATGTAACAACATTATATATATAATAAATAAAGACAATAATATAAAATATTTAGACCTCGCACACGAGATTACCAGCATGTGGGATGGTGATTCTGCGATTATTATCCGGATAGTCGTATCGACTAATGTACTGTTCGCAAAGAGCCTCGATTGCCATCTTATGAGGCTCTCGCTAGGTTGTTGGATCAAGGACCCGGATACAGAAGGCTTCTACTCGATACGGCACTCATTGTTAGTAGGTTCCTCACTCTGAGCTCCTAACTACCAGTGGCTTGGGCCTTAGGCCTTGCCCCTGTAGGTCTACATGTTCTTGTATTTTAAAATTTATTAATTACATTTTTATATATATTAGGTCCTTACATATGAAATTGGCGTTTTGTATGGGAGGAACAAAAAGTCGAATATTTTTTAATATAATATATTTAATTAATCAAAGTATGAACCATTATTTTCTATGCACTTTTGCCATCTCATAGGTAGTTCATTGATCCCTTTACTAAAAAAACCAGTCGGACGGGAATCAATAAAATCTTTGAAGGCGATTTGGACTGCCCCATCGGAGTTGAATTTTTTCCCTTGCAAGAAGTTATCTAAATTTCGAAAAAAATGGTAATCTGTTGGAGCAAGGTCCGGGGAGTACGGAGGATGTCTTAGACTTTCCAATTGAAGCTCTTCTAATTTAGTAGCCGTCTGTTGCGCAGTGTGTGATCTAGCGTTGTCGTGAAGCAGCAGTGGCGTGGAGCGATTGACCAGCCTAGGTTGTTTAGCCGCTAGCTTTTCCATCATGGTTTGCAATTGCTGACAATAGACATCAGCCGTAATAGTCTGGCCAGATTTGAGAAAACTGTAATGAACAATACCGGCACTAGTCCACCAAACGCTTACAAGTAACTTTTTTGGGGTTAATTTTCGCTTGGGGCAGGATTTGGCTGGCTGGCCAGGATCCAACCATTGCGCTGAGCGCTTCCGATTATCGTAAAGAACCCATTTTTCATCACAGGTAATGATTCGGTTTAAAATACCTTCATTATTGTGCCGGTTTAGTAATGTAACGCAGCAGTCGACGCGCGTTTGCCGGTTTGCTTCAGTCAATTCGTGAGGTACCCACCTTTCAAGCTTTTTAATCTTCCCAATTTGCTTCAAGTGAATTATAACAGTTTTATCACTAACATCGCAGCCTGCAGCTAACTCGGACGTGGTTTGCGATGGATCCGCTTCCACAATAGCCTTCAACTCTTCATTATCAACTTGAGTCTCAGGCCGTCCACGGGGCTTGTTCTGCAGGTCGAAATTTCCAGAACGAAAACGTTGGAACCAAAAACGAACTGTGTTTTCTTTTGCAACACGACCGCCATACACATCATTCACCCTTCGAGTTGTTTCCGCAGCACTAGTGCCACGGCGGAACTCGTACTCGTAAATAATGCGATATTTTAAGTTTTCCATTTTGTAAAATGAGTGACGCAAACAGAAAAAAACAGAAGAAAAAAACAAATGAATGACGATCATCGAAGCACAAATACATGAGTCTATAACTGTACAAATTTGAATTTAAAATTCCTTACCAAAGAGGAGAAATTTGTGATTAAAGTGGCCAGTACGAAAAACGCCAATTTCATATGTAAGGACCTAATATTTATTTTAAATCTAAAAATATTGTAATTATGTAGAATAAAGAGACAATAATATATTGCCAGCTTTCAACGTGTACAGAGACACATTAATGACTGTATCTACTTGCGCTTTTACTCGTGCCCAAATTAATACACCAGCCGTGCAGTCATCGCCGTTCTCAAGGCACTTACAGATGACATATTGTAATATATATTGTTTAATATTAATGTTACCCCAGCAAAACATCAGATAAGCAATTGTACATTGCCCTTTATTAATTGTATATCAGGAACCTGTGTGAAAATAGTGCAGCAATGTATAACTATGCCTATGCTACAAGCTAGTGCTACGTAATTACTACGCCATTGTACTACCGGTACGCGTATAAATTTAATATAGTACAAAACCTTGTTAGCTACAACCTCACTAGAAAAACACTATAAAACTCGTTTCTGCAAAATATTTATCAACACTCTTATGAATTTTTATATTATACTCTATGATTCGCTTCCAAATATATTTGAGTTAAAGACAACTTGAAATTCATTTATCAATGAAAACACTAATTTACGTTAAACTTTTTTATATTTAGAGCTTTCATAGTAGGAATATTAAAAAAATAAATAAAAATCATAATAAAAATTTTGTTTTAGTATAAATGTTTCGGCAGCGATTATATGGATAATAGGCCGATTAGTGGGAATCGCGTATATCCAAGTGATATGTTCCCTCATCAAACTAATGTTGAGGACTGTCCTCTAAGCCATTTACGAGGACGAAAACGATGGCTACCCCGCCCTTTACCAGATATAGGTGCGCGAATACCTGGATAGTCAATTCAGTGACAGGTTGATCCTTCGCGGTGGACCAGTGAACTGGCCAGCCAAGTCCTCAAATCTTTATTTGGATTTTTATTTGTGTGCTGAACTGAAACTTTTACTATATACAGAAGGTGTGAAGAGTGTCTTTGAACTGTAAAAGCACATTAAAGATACATTTAATATTTTAAATAGCGATAGAGACATGCTTTATAGTTTAAGTAACAATTTAAAACTGCGTGCTAATTTATGTGTATAGAAAGGCGGTGGGCATTTTGAACAATTATTGCGATATCGCATTTTTATCGGTCAAAAATTTGTAAATAAGTTGATTTTGTTTTTTTAAATATGCCTAAGATTTTGTAGTATTTTGTAGTACTGTTTAGTTATTCCGATAAAATAATGGAATTTAAAGTAAGTTTGGCTGTAACATATAAACATTTTAGAAGGTATTAAGGTCTTAAAAGTATGAAGGAAAAATCGAATTCTCAGGAATAGAAATTCTTTACTACCGGTATAATTGTGTAGCTTTACAATTTCATCTGTCCTTGAATTTAATTCAACGCGATTGCGACAACGTAGCCATTGCGCAGGGTTCACTACACACGCGTCGTCATGTAGAATGATGTCTATTAATGTAATTTAGTCGATACTGTGAAATTTTGTAAACTTTATTTAATAGATAAATGTTCTCTTCTATGGCTTCTATGTATATCGTAAACATATCCAATATTATTATCCCGTTGAAAAAAATGACACGCGGTAAACTGAATATGGCATCTCTTGTATAAGTACACCATTTTGACGATTTTTATAATAGATTAGAATCTTCCATTCTGTTTTTAAATATTGACTTTGATATTTAAATTAATTCGTTATTAAAAGACACAAGTACACGCCACAGACTACGAAACAAACCCAATATCAAACGTTTAATAAAATTGAGTACAAATGCAAATAAGCATATTCCTTGACTAAATTAATCATGTAAAAATATTTTTGAATTCTGAGAACCGTCCCAAACTGCTGTAGACTGCTGTACTTCCGTGATTCAGGTCAGACTTGTTAGCGAGGTATTTAATTTTGTAATTGTTCAAAGTTTTATCGCAGGTAATAGCTGACGGGTGTGTTTATTTGATTGTTATCTCATATTGAAATACTCGGGGCTTGATAAAATGATAATTCATTGCAATATTATATGAAAACCTTTGTATAGTATATAGTGGTTTAATATACTCAAAAGTTTTTTTTTTATTTTATAATATTTTTATTTTATGAAACCAGATTTTTTATTGAAATAGACGTAATTCATAATATACAATACATTATTTAATATTAAAATGAAAAAATATATTTTTATGTACAAGAAAACCAAAAGGTAATTGTGAAAATGTTGATATAGCGTCATCTATTAGAGTATACGGGAACTACATCAACTTGATTGTCTTTAAAACGAGCTCGCAACCGCTACACTGCGGAAACCCTTCGAACTACTTCAAAGATAGGCCAACAAAGTTGTCCAGAGATGGCGCTGTAAAGAAATTTTTTGAAAAGCTTTTTGCAATGTTATTGATTCTCCTTGAGTTTGCCTTGGTTTCAAATTTACACACGATAATACACGAAGATACATTTAGCTATTTTTTTTTGTACGTATGTAGTATTATCGTTTTATATTTTTGCAGAGTAAAATAAGGACCAACCATTTTAAAAACATTTTATGTATTTCTTTGATAGTGTTTGATAATCAACTTTATAGAGGAGGCCTTTAGGTCATAATATACCCGCATAGGAAACCATTATTGATTATATTTACTTTTTAATATAGACTCTACTTTCGTTTGATATAAATTAAGTATAATAAAAATATGATATTATAGCTATAAGCTTAGTTAGTTTAGCAAGAAGATTGTTTAACGAAACGAAATCAGGAATGTAATTTGATTCACACAACGGTTATATAGTCAGTTTTCACAAAAGAGCTCAAAATCTGATGACCTACTTTTTAGGTAGCCGAAAACACCTCATTTGCAATTTCGCAGCGTAAGTAATACATATAAAGATGCAACCCCGAATTGTGTTGTGTAAAAATACAGATTTTCTTTACAATTATGTAAATACGACGAGGTTTTTGCTGATAGTAACAAAAAGGGGTTTCTTTTTAGCTCAGCACAAGATTTGTGGAATATATAAATTCTTAGTTTCCCTGAATTTATATTGTATTTTTGTAGGTACTTTTCTTTGGCACAATTCATTTTATTAATCCCTAGCCATTCGCTTTTCCATTTTTACTGCGTGTTAGAATTTTTACCTTCATGAATGGGATGATTTTTTTAAACATTTGTCAGCAAACAGACTGACGGCCCACCTGATGCTAAGTAGTTACCGTCTCCATGGCCAACGGTAACATTACGAGGGTTATTCGTATTCTCTGTATTCAGTTATAGTCGGCCGCCTTTCACAATTCGTCGCTCCGTCTAAGCTAGCCACTCCTACTACCCTACTGGCTAATAATTTGATTAATTACGTTAATCTATGTGTAGGGGTAGGCAGATCTTTTTCTCCCAGCTATAAGCATGTAAAAAATGACATCTTATGGCCGCTATAATAACAATCTTCAAAAGAGATGGTAGATTATTAACTTTGGAGTTAGACCAAGACAGGTGATAATGACGACTACATCAAACCTGCACAAAATAAGTGTGCTATAAATTTTACACAATATAATAATAAATGCTAGTAAGTTGAAATTAGTGTATTTAACATATATAGAAAAAAAATAGACTCAAGCTCTATTCGTTAGTCGTTCGTTTCATTCGTTCGTTCGTTGTGGTGGACTGGTTAATGAGGTAACGGCATAGATGGGCAAAATGTAATCAGATTAACGAATAACGATTACATTTTGCGTTTTTCATCATTAATATGACTGCATTTTGCTCTTCTGTGTTTTAAACACTACGGAATCCTCAATTGCATACATATTTATTACTCACCCATGTTTGAAGGGATTTAATAATTATTACAGAGCAATAAAATGAAAATTACGACTGCGTTTTGTAATTATTAATCAGAGTACATCTTGCACATCTCTGGATACCGGTATTCATGAGCAACAACACGTGAGGTCATAGGTTCGTATCCCGGCAAGTATCTCTGGATTTTTCCAGATTAAATACGGATTTAGGCACCACATTAACATGACATCTAATAGAAATGTCATGCGTAAGTGCCCTAAGAACGGTGATCCGCTGAGCTACTGGTCACGCTGGGTACGAGGTATATGCGCAAAACTCAAAAGTGGATACAGTTACTAATGTATCTTTATTTAATTTATGATTACATTTATGTTCGTGCGTTTTGGTAATAAACTGATTATTATTTTTTTATATATTCTAGAAACAGAGAGAGAAAACGAATAGAAGTAAATAGATGAGAAAACATTTTCGATTTCGTAGGCAATTCGTTTCCCTTTAAAAGTTTAAACCTTCGTTCCCTGTGATTTTAACTGTGAACTGATTATTATTATTTTATATTATTAAATGATATATACTTATTGTGTAAATAATTTAGAGATTCTTGCCGGTTTTTCTCCCTAGATTCTGCATTCCAAACATGTGGTAAATACATTTTTTTCTTTTGACGATTCAAAAGCATTTGGTGGTACGCCCATTTGAATTAAGTTAGATTTAATTTCCTTTCATTTGTTCAGAATAATTCTCATAATCCTTAAGAACTATAATATATACCTTGTGTGTTATACAGACAAATTAAGCTCCAGTCTCCGTGAGAAGGCTTCAAGAGGTGGCTTAAATAGGGATATATTACAAGATTATACTATTATGTGAAGGTCACACAGAGTTCTTGGGTACAACACACCTGCCTTTGTTATATATGTAGGATAGCAGAAACATCTAGGTAAGTATTGAAATAAGAGCGATTATAGGATTGTTTCAATTATACCTAAATTTTATAAAGGTCTAATTAACTGTGGGAATATCTATGTAACTAGGAATTACTATTTCCTGATTATACTAAATTGATTACTCATTAAAATTCCCTTTTCTTATGTACATAAATGGGAAAAATGTAATCAAATTAATGAAAAACGATTACGATTAAATTTTGCGTTTTTATCATTAATATGACTGCATTTTGCTCCTCACCTTTGTTTTAAACGCTACGTAATCCTCTATTGCATAAACATTTATGGCTTCTTAATATTTAAAAGGGATTTCAGGAATCATGATTACAGAGCAACAAAAATCTAAATTATAACTACATTTTATAATCGTTAATCATTAATCAGAATACATTTTGCCTATCTCTGGTTACAAATACTGTTTTGTAAAGCGGCTGGCCATTTTATATAACTATGGATTCTACAATTCGGCTGTGACATGAGTAGCGCTATGTAAATAATATAACCACATATACTCAGCATGTCAATACATCACCGTTGCTATGCCAATCAGGAAACGGTTTATTGTTCGATATACCAGAATGGCTGATTAAGAACATAACTTCAGTCGACATTTTGATGTAACGAATGATGTGGAAAATGTCGTATAGCGCGGTAGGCTCGCGACGTCATAACTCTCGCCTGTCTACCCGTATCATGTACACGCACGCGTGAATTACGAACCGGACACGTATTTGCATTGCCAATGGGGATTTACATGCGGACATTAATGTAAAATCATTTGCGGTTAGAAAGATATAGTACTCCAGTTAGTATCGTCGGGTGAAAGGCTATTTGGTTTAAACGACATTTTTTGGTGATATAGTAATATACATATATTTGGAATCAGGGTTTTTTACGGATTCCAAAAACGTATATATTACTATATCACCAAAAAATGTCGTTTAAACCAAATAGCCTTTCACCCGACGATATGTATATCGACGCCAGAAAGCGACCTTGTCGTGTCTATAAAAACGCAACTTGGCACCGGAGGCAAAACAATGTTTCAAAAATTCATAACTTGTAAACAAGAGGACTTAAAAATGCCATTTTTAAGCGATAGAATTTTAAACTAAAACCTCTTATTTGCAATTAATGGGGTCATTCTCAGATTCATCATTCGATGCAGTAATTTTTCTGATTCCAATTATGTATATAACTCATATTCGCATTTTTTTTAGATACGACTAGATCGCTTCCGGCGTCGATATGATGAAATAACAAAATGTAATAGAAAAGTCCTTTAAATTTAAAAAATGGCTATTATGTTTCTATTTACAGAGTACAATGAAAGATAAAGATGTTTGGATTCGGGCTGTTGTTACCCGCCAGCGGCCAACCAACAGAGACTGCCAGGTGGTAAAGTGCACGTTTGTATTCATTTTTTTTACACTGCCTCGTCAAAGTGACTACTGCGCATCTGATAGTAAGTACAGTGTACTCCAAAAACGAAAGCGACTCTGAAAGGATGAAAATCCGTTGATAGTCTCCTTCGTCATGTCGGCCTACATATACCAAGACTGAAGGTCTCTAGATATATGAGTTACTTGATATACACAAGCTGAATCCGAAACGCGACAGGCCATAGCGAGTTACTATGATGATCTTTACACTTGTGCTCTGTGCTCATGACCCAATTCGGACAATCTGCCTACCAGCAAAAAATTCGAATTTATGTTAAAGTGTCCGATTTTGGCAGCTGACATCGCTGAATAAGAGCATACAGAATTACATATTGCTAATCTGATAGTCGCTAGTGAGGCATCACTGCCAAACAGCAACTGCCAAAATTCGAAGCGCGTCCTTTAACTAATAATGTGGAAATTGTTTTTTTTAACAGCCTTTATCGTGTTTATTTTTGAATGGCTTACATTCCTTCAAAATATTTCATCTCTGGCGGTGTTGAGCTGTTTCGAGCCACTAAGTCCTTGCCGGTTCCAGAATCTTTTTTTAAGCAGGAGAAATTACATTACTGACCGACAAAGAGGGGGTGAGAGAAGGTGTGCCGCACTCTCACCAACTAGAAACTCCTGGGTACTTCTTCATCCGCTTTATACGCCGGCCGTGGATGAGGACTCGCACTCTGCCACGACTGGCACGTGGTGGGCCTTCATAAGCCTCCTCAGTAATGGAGAGAGCGGAGAGAGTGTACCCGAGCCTCTCTTCCTCCGAATAGGCGGTGTGCGGGAGTACGCGCACACCGCCTCCTTCATGTAGCCTGTTCCACAATAGCAGTAACCTATCTTTATTTATTTAATAGTTTTTAAATTAATCCATTTCTTACAAATAATTAACAGTATCTTAATTTGAACCCATGCATGGCATTTAGCGTTGTAGGCAAGATCTCTACCAATAAACTACCACACGATCGCAATGATTATGGTATTTCATTAAATGTTAATTGACTTCCACTGGAATATTACAAACTAGTGAAATCAAACGACGTCGCCGAAGGTACAATCCATTAAATCGTTGACAGAAACAAAATGAAATAATAATTTGTCGTTGAATTCAACGTGAGCTTCGCATTTACGTATGTACACACGTCATCAATCACAGGCTTCAGTCGCCCGGTATCGTGGTGGCAGTACATTAGCTCCTTAATTAAAGCTCTGTGCAGATGGCGCCATCGGCAGACGGCAATGTCATATATTTCAATTAATTCTTGTCACCAAACAAATTTGGCTGACGAGTATTTAATTATGAAGTAGAGGTAACAAATAGGTTAACAGTAATTGATACGAACTTGATTAAATTACACATACACAATACACATATTAAGCGCGGTAAATGTACATGGATCGGCCAGAACTCTGTAGGGACGGAATCCTCAACCCAGATAGGCCTTAGACTAAAATGCCCAGGGAACGTAATAAGCATAGCCAGCCCCTCGGTAACTGGGAGACGTACGGCCTTGTCAAAGTCTAGAAACATTGATAAGACGTGAAACGAACTAAATTATAATGAGCGAAGATCCTAACACAAACATTTACGATAAAGTATTCGAATACTAAAGCTGAGATTTATAGACGCTATTTCGACTTTGCTTAACAAAATTCTTAAAGAATAAATTCCTTTTGACAAAATAACTAAATTTATAATAGGAACTTGAATATAATCATAGTATTCGCAAAGCCAAGCCCATTTTGACAAAATCGGTGACTTACTAAATCCTTTGACATTCATTAAGTAGTATACATTGTAATATTGTAGTAAAGTCTAAGAAAACTTAAAGTAGCATCTATAAATCTCACCTAAGCCAGCTTATGCCGAAAGGTTCTGAAATCGGCATCCTAATCCGCGATATTTAGAAAAACTCCAATCACGTGCAGTTTACTTTTTTTTAACCAAATTTATTAACTTTAAATAATAATTTATTAACGATTTCAGATTATTAATTTTATAAACGTTATCATAAGAAAGAGAGAAAAAGAATAGAAGTAAATAGATGAGAAAACATTTTCGATTTCGTAGGCAAGCAATGTGTCCGCAGTACAATTCGTTTCCCTTTAAAACTTTAAATCTTTGTTCTGTGAGATTTTAAGCCTTAATCTTGTTAGCTATACATATAATTAATAATATTCTTCAAAGTGGCTGATAATTTATCTAAAATCTATGAGTTTATTAAAGTGACGCCGATTTGGTCATGCAGAATAAAAAAAACAAAAACACGATAAGCGTATTATTACACACTTCAGAGACATTATTTAAAAAATTCAAGAGTGCATCAGGCGGCAGTATGACGAGCATGCGACGGGCTCAAGCTGCTAATCGGCTTGTCAGCCGCAGGTCGGTGCCATTGACTTTCAGATCACGTATTGGCAATCTGCATACAAGAATGCCTTTAGGAGGCAAAACATTTTTTACGGACACTCCCTGACTTGATTTAAATTACTTAGTAATGGAATTATCAAACATTTTATCACGGTTTCGATGTTTTTATCGAACATTGCTTATATTTAACTCCACAAATTTAATTAACACAAATAAAAAAAACGTATTTCATAAAAATATACTCTCTATTTTGACTATCCTACAAAAGGTTATGTAAGATATATATTACTATATTATTTTTTATTATACGTGTTAAGTGTTTCTATCGCTGTGCCGCTGGCAATGTTTACATTCGAATTTCACTTTGTTTATATGGAAATTTACTTTGTAGTGCATGTTGCGCTTTCATGTAATTGGAGAGGTGCACTGTATTATATACAGTGTATATGTATAGGGCATGTTATTTATTCTTATTTTTGAATGTATACACTCTATTTGAAAGCATATTAAAATGAAATAAAATAAATTTAAATAAAATTAATTAAAGTAAAATTTAATACAAGAACTGAATTTTGTCGAAACTCTTGTATAAATGATTTTAATAATAATATTATTTACTAACAATTACACACATTGACCTAGTCCCACATTAAACTTGCGCTTGTACTATGGGCACTAGACAAAGATATAGTTACATACTGAAATATATATATATATATATATATATATATATAGTTAGGAATGTCTGGGTACCTCACTAAAAATGAGTGGTAGAGCAGGCACAGGAACAGCATAGCAACATGGCGCGCACTATTGCATCGCTGTTTTGTGCGTAAGGCCGTGGTCGTTGTGATTTGTGTTTATATCGAGCATTTATGTTATAAATGGTTAAAAGTGGTTCTATAAGTAATATTAGTAAGTTATGTGGTTATGTAAGTTCTTTATAAAGTTTGTATTGGTGATTTCTTTTTGTATTTCAAATCATTAACAATTTATGATCATTTTGTAGGTTAGTTTACGAGTTTGTTGAATTAATAATTATAAATGTAACTTATGGTCATTTTGTACTTATTTTTAAAGATTCCTACTTCTGGATCCTAAATATATATATATATATATACACAACCATGACTCGTGACAAACTCATCTGCTCACCACAGAAAAGTTTACCAGTCCCGGGACTCGAACCCAGGACCTTAGCATCATATGTAAGGTCCCTACAAACTACGCTATCAGATTTTAGTAATGTTATTCATGTCACATATTAAGAAAGTTAAAAAAAAAACATTAAGCTATGGAACTATAGTAATACACTTGATAACTAGCCTCAGGTTTATCAATTTAAATAGAAAAACCACAATAATATGAATTATTTAAATTTCACTACTGATATTCTTTTTTTTTTACACTGGCTCGACATAGTGACTACAGAGTACCTGATGGTAAGTACAGTGTAGTCCAAAAACGAAAGCGACTATCAAAGGATAAATATCCATTGATAGTCTATATCGTCATGTCGGCCCACATATAACACGACTGAAGGTCTCTAGGTATATGAGCTACTGGATATACACAAGCTGATCCCGAAACGCGACAAGCCGAAACTGGTCACTATAACGGGCTTTACACCCATGTACTGTGGTCGGTGTGGTGTATTGTAAAGAAACTCTAGTTGTTAAGTAGATTAAATAATATTTTTACGACAAAAGACATTGTTTAAGCCCCTATTACATGCCCCGTGACATACTGTTTAAGTCCCTATTCTGCTTCGCTAATAAGCCCAGACTCCAACGCTCGACTACGATTCTTTGCTGAAATTTTTTCAAAGCTCTTACTGGAAACATCCCTGCTAATATCCCAGCACACATGTGTACCATTTTATAGTAGTGCTCATTTGTGAAACGGTAAGCCAGATCGTTTTTTCAACTGTAATTACAGTAAGCTACATTTGCAATATTCTTATGAATTGTTACAATAATAGAGAAGCCCAACAGCAAATATCACTAATAAATTATGATGGATATAATACAAATAACTATTATTAAATACTAAATATTATTGTAAACACTATTAACAATTCATTTTTAAACTGTAATAATTATATTCTGAGTTGGCAACTATATAGAGTGACAGAATGGATACGGAAGGGTGACGGGAAGTTTAAATGGCGGCGCCTTAAGTGAAAATATAGTGGAGAGAAGATGTTGATATCAAGTATTAATATTCTGTAAATGAATAACAAATAATTACGAGACCAAGGGTTAATACAATGATCAGAACAGGTTTCCATCGATTCCGTACGAGGCCAAAGGAGAGTCTAAATATAAGACTTGTTGTATGGCGTGCAGTAACCAGATAAGTTTTAGAGTTACATTAATATATTATTTTATACCTTTAATAGAATGTACCATAAAAAGATATGAGTTATTAATCATGAACTTCTTTTAAAAATCCAGATCTTGAGCTAATGGTCGCAGCTTAGAATTTTAATTCATTATTGCAATAACAAGTATAAAAGGAACAAAAATGAAATATTTAACCAATTGTGTAATAGTTGAGAAATTTGCTCTACTGTTATTTCAGAATCTTGCTGAATCTAGTTACATTAAAGCAATTAAAGTTAGACCAATGCAATAGATGCTTACTGAGGAAGAAAAATATCGTGAAGAAACCACCTTCTTAAAATGTCATAAGTAGCGGCTTGAGAGTGGCTATCAGTTGCGTTTCTGGTCACGTTCGGAACCATATTAAGCGTAAAGAGAATACGGCCATTATGGTATCTCCGCTCACCCGAAAGAATGCTGACATATTTTTATGTAATATTATGTTTTATTAATAATGTGATCAATAAATTAATAACTAATAATAATATCGTCACGCTGTATCCCTGACGGGGTAAACAGAGATACATTAGCGGCTGTAGCCACTTTGCGCTTATATTTATATCGTGCCCAACGAGACCAGTAGCGCTGCTGATCGCCGTTCTCAGGGTATTTAGACATGACATTTCTATTAGATGCCGTACAGGATTTCTCACGATGTTTGCCTGCACCGGTGAGTATGTGATTCCAAATCCGTATGTAATCTGAAATAACTCAGAGGTGCGTGCTAAGATTCGAACCTACGACAATTCACAATGCCGCGAATGGAAACCGGTACATTATCCGCCAGGGCAAAACAGCTACAGTAATTAATAACTGTATTGTTAAAAACACAGATCTGCATAAAAATGGGTTGCAATTGTTTTTTATCAACTGAGGATCATTTAAGAAGTAATTTTTGCGTAGAATCCAAATCCGGCGTCAGAATTGCTCTTTCACGCAGGTTTTCAAAACATCTTAACCTAAAAGTGAGACTCGGATTCTTTGCAAAAAATTACTTCGAAAATGATCCTGAATTGACCAACAACAAAATCTTACAGATTTGTGAAATGGATGTACATGAGCTGATCCTAAACGTTTCAGTCGGTATTTATTTCTATAATACATACCTTTTTACTTGATAGTACCAATTAAACTGTTCAGTTAAGAAAAACGACTTCAAAAAAGTAAATAATATTTCTAAATCTACTAATCAGCAAATTAAATTACTTAAAAGTGACTTATATTGATATAACTTTATAATTTTTAAAGTTAATGCTGTGTAACACTTAACACTTTGCATAAATGCACTGACTTCAAAATGATGAATACATTCATCGGAAGATAGAACCTCCTTCTTATTAAAGTCGATTAAAAATTGTCTGCAACCCGCTTAACTTGTACTATATAATCACATCTCGATTACAGTGTAACAATAATTAATTCAAGGCATAATATTAGGTTATCTTATATTAACAAAGGGATCAATCATCGCCATTTATCCTTCATCATCACATGATGTTAATACGTACACGTAAGGTAATTACGGAGACATCTTCGCGATATTAAAGCCTGCGTAAATTTGACATGACTTAAAATTAATCTTTAGACGCGAACCGAGCAAATACACGATGGGTTGCGCTTTCGCGAATTTAATAAAGAGCTGCCGTCGAAACCAACACATACGAAGATTGATGTCATAAAAACAGCAATACTCAAAAATCCAATAACTAATCGTTCTAAATAAATTTATTTCTACAGAAAACAAATTGCATATTTTAAATTACATTAATTATTATTCTGTTTGGGATTTATAATCAATATCAAGCATTTAAATAGAAGAGAATTGTTTTTAAAAAATGTAAAATATTATACGTCAGCAAATTCATTTTTCCATTGGTATTATTTTTAACAATATTGGTAGTATTAATCGCTAAATTTTCAGTCAAGTAACCGCTCTGGCCCTATTTTTTTTTAAATGATTAAATACTACATGTTATTTTTTTTTGTACTTAAAAAATTTTGCAAGTCACATACAGAAATCATTGTTTGTATAACAAGAGAGAGAAAAGTGGAATATAATATAAATTAATACCAAGTTCTTTATGTACACTTTAAGCTTATCACTTGTGTATTACGATAGTGATTTTTGAAAACACGCTCAGTTTTTACATTTTTGACTCTGCAACAAAATTATCCACACCGTTATGTCACAATGACAGTGATAAATTACGTCACCGTGTCGGTCGCAACTCCCAGGGCATGTTTCGCGTCACTCGCTGCACGAAGGGCCTTGACGAGGCCACGTATCTTAGCCTGAATAGCTATCCGGCCTGTTTGAGTTATAGCGCCTGTGTCTAACTGTCGTATGACGCCAGGAAAGACGAATTTATGCGAAGAAGAATGCGTAACGTGGAATATTTTAAACGCACAGATGGTTTTGCGAAACGAAGTTTTAGAATTCAGGCTTATAAGAAATATTTCATTTCATATACTTGTAAACATCGTTGTTTTAAAATATTCTACACTGTATAACGATATATTATAAATGTTTTTCAATAGCATTTCTCCTTAACAAAGTAAATTAGGGTTTATCAGCATTTGTTAAAATTAATCAGCCCGAAGATTATAAAGCAAGTTCATAAATAAAATAACAAAAAATATTATTTTATCAATTTTCAAACTAATACTGAACTGTGTAAACTAATTTTGAAAAACAAAAATGTGTCATAAGGAACAAAATCTTAATATATAGTTATAATATAGTACTTGTAGTCTTGCATCATTTTTAGACAAAATCAAGAGACGTACCATCTTTAAATCAATGAATTATAATTAGCTTCTTTCAAGATAAATAGTTTATGCTAAAAATTGGAATAAATTAATAAAATATATGTTAAACAAATTGACCGTATACAAATGTAAAGATTGAAAGATATATATGTATATACATTTGAAATATATAGCAGAGATGGTAAATAAAGTTTGGCAGAGAGTCAATAAAGTCACAGAATTGTAACTTATGGTCCCGTGAGATTTACATCTACTTTCATTAGCACGTCGAAGTTTTAACGATGATGAATCATGTTCAGAGACATATTTAGAATCGTACACGTCTCTTGTAATGAGGATCCGTGTATTCTCACAGTAATTATGACGATCATTAATAATTTTGCTATAACAGATAAAACTTGGCCTCGACTCGACGTAGCCTGTACTGGCACTAACAATTCAATTGATAAATTACGTAGACATTTTCACGACTAAATTTAACGTATTTTTCAGGGCACTTACACGTCAAATTTTTATTAGATGTTTTATGGATATTTTCTAATGATGCTTTCCTTCACCGGTGAAAATGTGGTGCCTAAGTCTTTAGATAATCTGAAAAAACCTCAGTTCAGAGATGACGGGTTGCTTTAAGTTAAGTCATTACAAAAAACATCATAAATTATATTAGTTTTAATGCTTCTTACGTGTTATGCTATTAAGAATTTGCAAAATATCATTCCTGTCCTCGATCTCTGTACCATATTGCCACCACAAGCGTTGATATGTAACACGGAAAGATATTATTACGCGTGCAATAATGCTACGCGGCTACACTCGTTTGTAGTCACGAAACAGGCCTACGATTGCTGCTTCTACGCATTATATTCGTCACGGATGTGCCTAACGCGATGCGAAGGATTACATATTATTTTCTATGAATGTGTAAATGAGAATAATGAAAAAATATATATTTGTTTATTACTGGTTTTTGTCCGCGACTCCATCTAAGTTAGTAATTATAAACGTCACAGTTTAAGCCCATTGACGCCCAGCTGTAGAAACGCTTATTACAATTTTGAAGAAAATTTAAAGCACCAAAGATTCACTAACAACATTTCTACTTTATAGCAATAAAGAATAATACTTATCTAAAAGCATTTTTTTAAAGATCGTTTTGTAACCGACTCTTAGTTAAATTTATAATTTTAATTTTAATAAAATTAACACTTTGGAGTTATATATGTTTTCTCGCTGGTGTAATGCAATAAATATCCCTTTTTGAACTGTTAGAGTTGTCTCGAGGTCCACTGAACTAATTTTGATCAAAAATAATATATATCAGAACTATAAAAGTCTCGTCCTAATCAAATATAGTAGGAGATTTTGCGTAAATCTGCATAGTTTGACAACTCGTTTCTAGTTGTGGCTGAGCGATTAGAATCTGTGTTGTTGCATAAAGCCTATAGTCATTACTAGTCTATATGTTTTGCATAAGAAATTTATATTACTTAACGGACTGAGCAGATGGAAATCTATTCTAAATTAAAGTATTTCTATACACAAGTTTTTGAAATATATTTTGACTAGGCTTTTCTGAAACACAAGCCAGAGATAATGAATTGGAGTTACTAAATTTAAATATCATAATAGGCGTTTAAAATAAATGTAAGGTATTATAAAGAATTTGGTAAGCTGGATAGACGTCAAAGCTTTCAGTAAGGGCACAAACAGGCTCCTTTCAATTCAAGATACCACTTCCACATATCGCTGACGACTGTACATGTTGAGGTGTTTATTTGTTTCCTTGCTTCACAAACGCGACGTGTTGCGGCAAGTCCTGTTCACTCTTTCCGAGTAGTAGAGATTACTTTTTATTCTGTGATGATGTTAAATGACGAATACAAAGCCTAGGTTATGATTTGGTATTTTTATTAATTGATATTTTCTTCTTTTCACTTATTTTTAGATAGTTTAGGAAAATTCAAGGCATGTTAAATTTTTATATAAATTTGTAACGCGTGATATCTTTTGCAGCGGCTGACTCAGACTGACGCGTGGTTAGAAGCTTTTCCCGACCTGCTCTTGCGCGTCTACCACGCCACTTTCAACAACCAATAAGAAACCAATGTCGCGATCATCCGATTTTCAAGAGCCAATGAAATCTAACAGCTGCAACCGTTGCCTAGCATGTACTACAAATTAAACAAATTAAACAAATTAAACAATTTATAACGCTCTACAAGAACCTGTTATGCGATGAAAAATAACTATAAGTATGGTGTTATGATGATATTATTTTTTATTTCTATATATATATATATATCTCATATAATCCACTATCATTGCCCTAAATTCTTGATACAACGCCATTTTTATCTATTCCTCGATACTTTTACTTTGTGTTTTTATTTTAATTGATTTGTCTAACATTTTTGGAATATTTTAGGATTATTGAAATGGAGATGGATAGCTAAAATAATAAAAAGATATTTAAAATACCAACTTTAAGCCGTATCAAATCAATATGAACGTTCAAAAATTTGGCGGCAGCCCATACCAATTTATGCACCTAAATGCCAAAAAATTCGATGAATAGGGCAACGTGAGGCTTTTCATTCAAATAGTGCGCGAGTATAAAACGAAGTGACCGGAAAACTCGATGGCTCTTTTTTAGTGCAAATTCCTACACCTTATGGGAGCGGACATTGAATGCCTAAGAACAAAGAGAAACGATGAACCATTTCTAAGAGCTTTAATAATTGATTTTTGGATAAAATACAATAACACATTGCTAATTTTAATCTGGGTAAGTTGTATTCACAAATCCACAACAAATGTTAACATAATTTAAATTGAAATCGTTTAGTCCCTTTCTAAATAAACATCACTGCTTTTCGCTTATCATTTAAGAAAACTTAGAAGTTACAAAGCGACTTCAAAACATTTTTGGATAAATGATTGTTGTTTACAAAACTAGACAGGTTTATTTACCGAAATTTCAAGATATTGTTTGAAATGGAATCGTCTTTTTATTTGATCTTTAAACTAAAGAACGAACTTGCGTCTTGCTGGGTTGTAAAGAAAAATAAACCTTGTGATGTGATCACTATGATCGTAAGTAAAATGAACTAGATACTGATTAAGTATTCTTATAACAGGCTGTAAATAAGTTGGGCACTGTGACTTATAGCGCAGTAGTCAAATTTCCTATTGACGTCTGTTTTGATGTACGCGAAACTAATTCCTGCTCTTTCAAACAGTGCTTAATTTATATACCTCGAACTCTATTATGGCTACGAATACTAACCTCGACTACGGCTTCGTCCACGTGTAACTACTACTTTTATTTATTTATTTTAAAGGGAAACATACAGCAATATAAAAATGATAATAATATACACAAAAAATGTTACATAAGCCAGCAAAGTTTCCACAAAAATTAGTACAAAAATAAAAATCAAGCTAATAAATAACAATAAAAAAATCAATCAAATATACATACATATATATGTTAGATATAAATAGTACATTTATATTTAAAAAAAAGTACATTATAGAACAAAATTGAACTTAGGCTAATATTTTCTTTCTCACCATTCGTTTAAATTCGTTCGTTTCACTTTTGTTAAAAAGGCTGTATTTAACCAAACTATATCATATGTTCATTGTAGATAATGTAACGTTGAAGTGGCAAGGCACATGTCGGAACTGGGTGGTGATCACAGTACATTAGTACAAAGATCGTCATAGGGACTCGCTTTAGCCTGTTGCGTTTCGAGATCTGATTGTTTACTTCCAATTGTTCATAGACCTAGAGATCTTTGCTTGTGGTTTATGAAGACCGGCACGACCACGGTGACTTTCAATGGATTCTAGACCCGTGGCAGGTCCTTGAAGTATGCTGTAGATACTCTGTGTACTTTACATTAGGCGCGATGTAGTCACTTTATTGAGTCAATATAAAAAAAACTATGTAGCTTTATAATAGTGAAAAAAAAAATTTAAAGCAGTTTAGTAATACGGTCGGAGTATTAGTATCGGCTCGAATATCCAAAAAGGGTCTAAGATGGCCTGGTTCAACCCACAATCCAGGTATTTCCATAGATCCATACAAGGCAAAGCACTAACCTGGGCTCTTGTAGATCGCTCTTACGGTGCACCGCCACACACATGCGTCACACAAGGGGTTATTGTTTTGTTGAAAAGCCAGAAATCACAAACACAAAAAGAAGAATCCGTCAGCGTTCAGTCCGTCGTACGTTTATACGAAATCTGACTGTTGTAAAACAGGAGCATAGTTCATGACCCCGGTATCGCGATCCACTTACATATGAAAATATGAAAACGCCCGTACAATTATTTTATTGATTATGAAAATACAAAAATAATCCCGGGCTACCAAAAAAAGTAATAATTATTATTATTGCATTATACAATTATCCGATAAAAACTCTTCAACTGAATCAAAATAACATAAAACTAAAACATTAAGCAACGTTTACAGCGCGCCGGTACATTTTACTGTGAGCTATTCATTGAAATTGTTATGTTATGTTTTGTTGCAAATATATTTCAATCAAAAAGCTGAAATGTTTATTTGAAGTGGCGGACGCAATCTCTGATGTTTGATTTTCCGTGACATACTAATGCCGCTTCAATAATTCAGCTGCCTTTATTGGAAAAACAAATTTTGCGGATATGCAGAACATCTATCTTCGAAATATTAGAAATTTTGTGTTTATTAAGTACCTAACATATAGACGGAATTTTTATTATAAGTACAACTCGTTTAACTAAAATTTAAAGTCGGCATTGACTTTTTCCTGACCATGATTTCTATAAAGTAATATATTCCGTTAGAACTTATACTGATTTTCAAATACATTAGCAAGCAGTTAGCAAAAGCCGGTCATTATAATATGTGTTTACCATAAATTTTGATAATTATGTTATTACCCAGTTCAAAGATAAAACTCACTTGGATGGCACAGTGTTCGACCGTGCGGCTTGTGTGCTACTGTGGGTTCGGTCTCCACACAAATAAGCATATGAATGACCTATAGGTTTCTATATTTGTAAAGGTATAGGAAAAGTAAACTTTTTCCTGATGTGAATATCTTTTTTATATATTCATAATTCGTGTTTGGAAATGCAGCAACGTCAAAAAAATAATAGCTAGTGAGGAACAACGTTTAAAAATACGTCTTTCTCGAGCAATTTAAGCAGAATTCCCAAGCCTTCATGTCCGCAATTCCTCAGTGAGAACCGAAGTAATTCCCGGCGGAACTTTCCAATCGATACCTCGACTTGAGTGACTCCGTGATCTGTATGAAAAATGTGGAACGAACCCTGGCACGCAGTAATTAGTGACCCGTAGACGTTCGAGCGCGTAAAGGCCGCCGGGGCACGTGACGTGTGTCGGATTTAATGTCAGGAACACTGCGGTGGTGGTACAGCTGAAAACAAAATGCAATATAACTATAATCACAAACTTTGTTATCTCCCGAGGCTTGAATTTCCATATATATCTATGTTGTTTCGATTCGATTTGCAAACAAAGTGTCCGGGTGGATATAAAACTTTTTAATGTAATAATAATGGAATATACTAATTTATAATTATCTCTAGATTTATTTTCGACCGAAGGTATCAACTGTGGCTAAAAGTCTTTTTACCCACTGTTTGACAAGTTTTGACGTAATCTTAGTATCTCCAGATCAATACATATAATAAATCCGTTCCGCAGCCACCTCTCCGACGTTTCGTAGAAACTATGATTTGTAACTCCGTATATATATGTGAGCGGCCAGAAAATTTTCACGATGTAGGTTAGTAAAAATATTAGAGAATTGTTAATCGATCTGTACACGTTTGTGCCCTCTAATCTCTGAATCGGCATAGCTTGTTTTAATACGGTTTTCATTAGTATATAATGGACAGTTGCCTTTAACATATAGTGTTAATTTTATTTCAATCGGATCATAAATAAAAAAGTTATGTTAGTTAAAAAACATATCGACTATTTATTGGAAAATATGTGTTGAGTAAAATGTAACGCAACTCATCTGCCAGTTTTTATTGTCATTCTCATTACATCTTCGTGACGTATATAGTTAGTATTTATAATATATTTTCGTGAGTTACTGTGAAACATTAAATGCATTTGCAGATTTTTTTCTGTTCGGTGGTATATCTAAAATAATTGTTATCTTCGTTGATTTGTGTTAGTAGTTATTATTCATTGTAAGTAACGGCATTCATGGCAGCACGAAGTTCGCTGGGTCAGCTAGTGTTTTCATATGTATCAAAATAAACCTTAACTTTAAAAGTTTGAAGTATCATTATAATATTCCCTTTGAGCTAATGTTGAACTGGATTTATTATTATTTTAAGACCATCGGTTTCTGTTTCATCCAGAAATGAACCTATCGGGTAGTTATTAAAAGTGAATTAACAATCACAGTCTTAGTTTGACGGTTGCTAGAAATGATAGACGGGCAATATGTAATCAGATTAATGAAAAACGATTACGATTACATTTTACGTTTTTCAACATTAATATGACTACATTTGCTCATCTATGTTTTAAACACTACGGAATCCTCAATTGTATACACACTTATGACTCTTTGGAGAAATTTAATAGAATTCTTTGAAGGAACTTAATTATGATTACAAAGCAACAAAATTAAAATTATGATTATATTTTGTAAAAATTAATCAGATTACATTTTGCCCACGTCTGCTAGAAATCTTCGGCTAGATCTAAAATGTCGGCTGCTTTGATAGTTGTACCTACCATACGTGTATTTTTTTGCCGACGGTGGCCCAAAGAAAAGCCGAATTCTTCCGTCGGATATTATAAACAACACAAAAGTATAGATTCAGTTTTAATAATAAATTGAACAATTTCTTATAAACATGTCATTTTTGAAAAATATACGAAAGCCTAATAGCCATATAGAAGATACGTAACTCTCTACTAACTAAATTAATTTACAGACAATTTTATTACACAGACCATAAAATTTAGTCTTTTAAATAGCTTATAAAAGTGATCGGAAAATTATCCTAGTATTCATATGTAGAAGATTATAGTGATTTAGTAATTTCTACAGTGATTCAATCAGAGTAAAAGCCTAATTTTACTTACGCTTGATACGAATTTGTAGAAATTCATATTTCCCATTTTTCCTAAGAAGCGTAAGTAAAATTGGACCTTTATTTAGGTCGGTCCATTACCACAATTGCTAAATTCAGAACGATCTACTTACAGCCAAATGATAGTCAAATAAATTTATCCTCACAAGTTTGGTTATCCTAAAGGAATGCCCAGGCCCTATACGCGGTCACGTCGCGTAACTCCGTCGACTGTTTTGGTGAAATTTATCTGGACCCCGGCATAACTTTTGCCTTGTATGTCTTCGGGATACACAAATAGGTCCTTCTATAAAGTTCTGGGATAATTTTATTTTGATAAAATTTAAATAGGACCTACAAAACTCTCATGGAAGCTCTATTTTAGAAATCAAATACAAAGTTATTTAATGTTATGACATCACTATAACATTTATTGAAATTATATTTTATTTATAGGATTGTAGGTCCCGGGTTAAAATCTCTCTAATAAATAAACAATGCAATTAGTGTCCAATAGAAGCTTTAGCTTTGATTCCATCTTCAGTAAAAAGACGCCATTGGCATTCGCTTCGGCGGAAGGTTGTCGTGATAGTCGATTAATCGGCTTTGCTTCCGGCCAAAAATTGATTCTTGGTTTGACACGAAAACTAGATAAAAGGTTAGTATTACAGGCACAAACTTTCCATATAAATAATAATCAAAGCACGGTATGTAAATACTTTACAGTTTACAAGTAAAGTTTATCATAAACATTTCTTAAGGTAGTAAGCCTGGCGTAATGACCATAATTTTGATGGTTTTTCCTGAATTTTTTATGACAAGAAAAAATATTTTTTTATATATATTTATTGGTGCCTTGAAGCATAGAAAACATTTTTCTTTTTACTTATTTTAAATTTTTTTGTCACAGAAAAAAATAAACGTTGTTTCGGGAAAGACAACAGCCTTCCGTAGTCATCTGAAATAAAAAAATCAAAGAGAAAATAGTTTTTATTCTAATGCGTTAACCTATAAAAACTTTTTTTTATGCTTATTAGCGAACTTATACAACATTTTTTTCAAATTTGATTATTTTTATTGATAGATTGTTATAAAAAAGTAATTTACTATTAAAACTGGAATGTTTTAAAGGTTAGGTTAGTAATGGTGTCTAGAATAGTTTTGAGGTTTCGTACCTTCATTTAGAGTTTTGTAAAAGAAAAATGTTTATATTACTTAGCTATATATGTCTGGTGTAGTAAACAATCTTTGTTTTCCTCAAAGTAATCATTTTCAACGGTACTGAAAAGTCTACGTAAAGATCTGGCCTCTTCAGTGTTGATTTCTATAATTGTCTTTGCCCTTAAAAATCGTGCATTTTTTTTACACTTGCTCGACATAGTGACTACAGAGTTCCTGATGGTAAGTACAATGTAGTCCAAAAACGAAAGCGACTTTCAAAGGATGAAAATCCATTGATAGTCTACATCGTCATGTCGGCCCAAATATACCACGACTGAAGGTCTCTAGGTATATGAGCTACTGGATATACACAAGCTGATCCCGAAACGCGACAAGCCGAAACTGGTCGCTATGACGGCCTTACACCCATGTACTGTGGTCGCGATCCAGACGGGCACCGATGCCCTACCACCTCGCTGCTGCTCGTTTAGCACCACCCGGGGGTCACGTGTAGGGAAACTAGGGTAAAGCCTACGGACGCGAGCAGCTTCGACTCCCAAAACAACAACAGTGCATTATCAACAGTGTCAGCGTAGTACCTGGCGGTTTGACGTATTGTAACACTTTGTCTCCTTAATTTAGAGTATAAGTGAAAATCCTCAGTAAAGATGCAGACAGAGTAATTGGTAGCAATTTTTAATATATTAGGAGTACCCTTCCTAGAAGATTTTCAATAAATCTATATACGCTAAATTCTCCTGCACTAGGTTTATAAGATTTGCCTTAGTTTTGAGTTTATTCGTGAAACGTGTTTACCGAAATTCTATCTTTCAATACATAGACAATACGGCGCACTCTCTTCTTTTAGCTATAACTTTTAAAAACATTTTAAATTACGATCTGAAACTTTTATAGTATAACTTTAAGATAATTTTCTTCCATTAAAAATAATTAAAACTAATTCGTTTTTTTAACTCCTCACACTGGACTCCTACTTTAAATATTAATACACAACACAACAATACTACACTATTATACTATACTATTATACAATAGCTTTTTACTTTAGCTGGTTACCATTTTGTCCTTCAGTGAAAGAAGCCGCTGTCACTTAGTGAACTAAAAAAAAATTGAGTGTAACTAATCCTATCATTTGCTTAAATTGCCATAATCACTTTATTTTTATATCTTTGAAAATCATAGATAATTATCAAAATATAGTTGTTTAAAAATAATACAAATAAACCTTTTAGCCAGCGTCTGATTAAAACTGTAATATTTTGTAACAACATAGCCATAATATAAGCTGGAATAAAGTGTGCCAAAACTAGCAAAAGTAAGCACACGTAATAGTTTGCTGAGTAAACTCTCAAGTTTCCCAATCTGTTTAAATCCTAAACCGATTAATATCAACAGATCAGACAAAAGCTTTCAATTTCTAATTAGGAAAACAAGCATGTTTACATTTAATTAACCCAAGTACTTCTGAATATTATTACCTTTCAATATTTGCAAACAGTCGGTTTTAATTTCAAGTAATATGCGTTGTAATCGTTTACGTGTTAATTTATTGTACGATTGATGAATTAAAAATTATTTAATTATTGATATTTGTATAAATATATAAAAAAGTATTAAAAAGTAACTGTGAAGGTATGTAGTAAATAAAAAACTTATAATGTAGTTCGTCTTTGTGTTTTTTATATGACAAATTTATTTAATTCGCAAATTATCGCTATTAAAAAACCAAAATCTGTTTTATTATTATAGAGAACTGCTTCTTTTTACATTGGCTCGACATAGTGACTACAGTGCATCTGATAGTAAGTACTGTGTAGTCCACAAACGAAAGCGAGCATCAAAGGATGAAAATCCATTGATAGTCTTCGTCGTCATGTCGGCCCACATATAACACGACTAAAGGTCTCTAGGTATATGAGTTACTGGATATACACAATCTGATCTCGAAACGCGGCAGGCCAAAGCGAGTCACTATGACGGTCTTTACACTTAGGTACTGTGGTCATAATCCAATTCGGGCAATCGCCCTACCACCGTAAAAACCTAGTCTACAAAGTTTTTGCTTTAGGCTATCCTATAAATTTAAAGTAACAGGTTTTTCTTTGTTTTTCTACTCTTTTCAACTCATTTTTAAATATTACAACATAAAGTAACTAATAAACAAACGAGCGTGGAACGTAGTTTTTAAAACTGCCAGCGGCTTGGCAGTTCTGATTGATAAGCGAGTGAAACAGTCATGCGTTATGGAGTATGACATTTTTTGCCATTTTTTTTAATCTTTTTTTTCTGTTCTCTGGAATCGTAATTTGTATTTCCGATGCCATCCAGAAAGTAGTTCATACATTTAATCAATAAGACACGTTTGTAATAGATGTGTCGCATCACCGAATAGAAAATTAAATATGCATTACGGTTGCAAAATTTTACTCGGTGTATTTCCACTTATCGACAAATATTCTTCACTTATGAATCCTAAGAGAGCGGCTTAAATCGTCAATCGATTACCGTTTTACATATAACGCTCGTAGTACCACCTGCAGACAGAAATAGCGATACATTTTACAGATGTTATTACTATAACATTAATGTATAGACTACTGTCTAGACCCGGCTTTACATGTTCTTAGCTACGTATCCTGACACCTAGCTCTCACTTCACGCGTGCCAACTACTCGTTGTTTTCTTTTTCGCACTTCAACAGCTCGGGTGCGTATCAACGGTGCGGAGTGGCGGCGGGTGTAAATTGAAACACTTGCAAATTTACCCCATACATTATTCATGTGCCAAACACCCTTCGTAGCTGTGCCGAGAGTTACAGTTGACGCAAACTTCAGAAAATGGAAATAAATACCTAATCGTGTATTAAAATATATGACCTTCAAAAGTTCCGAAAATTTCATCCACCGGCACTTAGTATTTCATTGTAAAGAAAAATGTTTCTGTTAATATTTAGACGTTTACAACTTGTATTACAGTTATCTATAATATAAAAATGAATCGCAAAATGTCTTGATAAGCGCGAAACTCAAGAACGGCTGAACCGATTTGGCTGATTTCTTTTTTGTTGTGTTTGATGAAGTCTGAGGACGGTTATTACGGAGAGAAAAATTTTAAAAATTCCCTGTAACTGTCTAAAAATAACACTTTTCTGTATTCTCATACAAAAAATTCGTTATAAGTCATTTTGAACTTTAATACCATAAAAGTTTAAATGTCAGTGGACGGGTTCCGGGAAGGCAAAACAATTATTGAGTGACGTATAAATATTAATGTCAATATTTGTCAATTTTTATACATATAGCATTAAGGCCAGATTGCTTCAAACAATTTTCAAAAAAACAGCCGACGGGGAAGCTATTAACATTAAAAAAAACAATGTGACTTTATTTTAGAGAAATAGGGCAGAACAAGGTCTGCCGGGACAGCTAGTATTATTTAAATATATCTCTTTTTTAAATCATAATAACATATTGTCACGCTATATCTCTTAAGGGGTGAGCAGAGATATATTAGTGCCTGTATCCACTTTGCGCTTATACTCGTATATCGTGGCCAACGTGACCAGTAGCCCAGCTGATTGCCGTTCTCAGGGCACTTACACATGACATCTCTATCAGATTCCATGCGAATTTCCTTACGATATTTTCCTTCACTAGTGAACATATGAGGCTTAAAAACGTATGTAATTTAGAAAAATCCGTACGCTCCGATATTTGAACGTACAACCTTTCGCGTTGCCGCGCTTGGAAACTAATCCATCATTAACTAAACCATCACTGCCAAAAAATTTTAAAATAAAAAATAAAAATGTTCAAAATTAACTTCTCCCTTTATTTTTCTAACGTAAATAAACTCAGTTCCACGGAAAAGATCATTCGTTAACTATTCAGAAAGAAACGTCATAGGACACAGAACTTTCTGGTAACACATCACAGTAACAGCATTTGTTTAATGTCACGTCTATTCATATCACTTCAGTAAGCGACCACTTCGTGTTTTGTAAGAATACCGTAAGCGACAAAATCTCAACTATGGTTTGATCACGATAATCATTATATAACACTAAGTTGCTCACTAATCACTATCTATCTAAGGAAGTAATAAATATAAATTATTTGCATGGAATTAATAGAGCATAAGTTAGAAAAATTGTACTTGTATTAAAAAACAACATCACAGAAATATCACAAACACTTTAGAAGTAATAAAAATAGAACCTGTAAAAATGTGTCGCTTACGATATTTTTCGGAACAAAGTCGACTTATTTTCGGCTTATGGATAATAATTCGACCAGTGACCATATTGTTTTTTACGAGAACAAATCCATCCTTTCGAATCATTTAACAGAATCATCGCCTCATTTGATTAAGTGCGATGGCCTATCTATTGTATATTTACATGTAGTTACGCCAGACCAGAGTAATTATCTTCAGTCTTGAGACGTGCAAATCACACCCGGTCCAACAGCTCGGTGTCACATAAGTAAAGTGGGTCAACCATTATATGTCTAACAAATGGGCACCCGCCTTAAGTCGGTCTGTGCAATAAGAAGCCGGTTCAGAAACCCACAACCTGCATTATTCTGACCCTAATAAATTTGCTGAGTCAAACGGGCGATGTCAGACAAATGAGTTTGAAGTCCAACAGTAGAGTAACAATTGCGGCAAGCGGGTCCTTCTACTAAATATTGTTTTGGAATAAGCCTTTATTTCAAGTAAATTATTATACCCAGCGAAGGGGGCTGGGTAATATTTAATACATTTAATGGCACACTTCACGTCGGTTTGTCATACATATAAATGTATATAAAATATCTTTGAGCTCTTTATAATATTTATGAATTTGGAAGATTATTCATATAAGCGCAAAGTGGATACAATCCCTAATATACCTATGCTGACACCAAAAGGGATACATTCTGTACATTCAATCTAATTTCTTTAAAGAAATAATTAATATACCCACGGCTCAATTAATTCAAAAACGCTTTTAACCACTCAAAATCAAATGCATACAAAATCATTCATTAATGTTTAAAAGTGTCTTCATATTTAACGAGCTTTTATGAATCTGGGCGTTTTATAAGTATTAATTTAGAAATACATTAAGCAGTTTTGTAAGACAATTTTATTTTTTTGTAGCTTATGAATATGTCTTGAATACATTAAATAAAAATTCAATTAGAAACATTGACGTAATCAAAATGGTTTTATTTAATTAGGCAGTTTATTAAGAACATTTATATTTAGAGTCACGACATAAGTGTTTTATTCAATAAATGGTCATTAATGAGAATTACAATAAAGCAAATTTGTTTGCAAGTCACAAGTATCAAATTACAGACAAAATATTGCTCAGTGTTGCTAACATTACGCTAAGTAACTGCTATGAAAGTAACAATTAATAGTTAGTAGTCAAATACCAAGACACGTCAAGTTACAATATTTGAACACTTCATAACAATTTGATTTGTTATTCCGGATACACCAAACAAATAAAGAAACAATGGCCCCGACCTCAAAACCTATACAAGCGAAATGTTAATTTACAAAACACATTTTCCTTGGAGAGTTTAACGTAATTTCTTTCTCACCAAGGCGTTTCCTGAAATAAATTACAAGTGTAAAATTCACAACAACAAAAGCAAAACAACAAAAGGCCCGTGGCTCGCAACATCCGGACGACCCTTCCAAACTGAGCAGCCTGATTACGGATTTCCGAGCAAGAAAAATAAATGGAGGAATAATACGTAACCATGTAAAAAACCAAGTGCTTTGAAACAATCTCACGTTGTTATTTGTACACTTAAAATTATTAACAAGTACGATTACGAAATTATATGCTAGTACGGACTCAGATAGTGATAAAAGTTTGTTAGTACATACGAGATTTTCTTCTTATGATAATCCGGGAGGAAATTCTGCATAAAACTGACAGACTTTTACTGACTTAAAATCACTGGGGTGTCCTTCTTTCAACTCGCTGCCAGTTTGGCCTGGAAATCCATATACCTCCGAATATACATATGAGGCATAGCTTGTGTCTTATATAACAATTGTTATTTAAAAAGACCTATTCCCTATACAGGGAATACCTTATCTTCGATAATTATTTAAACCTAAAGACAAACGTCGTCTTCCAATAAGGTATATTTGTTCGTTATCATTCTCTATCAATGTTTTCTACTGAACAAATTCTCGTCAATAAAACGTTTATGTGAAAGTCTACGTAGTCAAAAAGGGCAGGCTCTGGTGTATAATGTCTGACGTATAAATGAAATCGTGGATCTTTTTGACGTAACGAGTCTCCACGATTCGGGGTCGGAGCTGGCGGTGGAGGTGACTTTGGCGATTTCGGTGGGGTGAAAGGTCCCCTACTTTTCATTGGACTTGGTGGTCTGACTTTTTTCCACAAAAACGGTTCCTTATGTTCAGTGCCACGATGTAATGCTAAATGCCTCGTTTCCTCCCTTTTCGGCACCGGGGCAGTCAACTCGTACATTTCGGGTAAAGATAAGTACCAATAGTCGGCCCCGTTCCCTATTATTGGAAATAGCCTCTTATTGGAAAACCTCGGTCGGTGCTTTCTCACGAACTCATCATATTTACGCTTCAATCTTTTCATATATTCGGTGTAGTGGATTGATTTGAGTAGTTTCTCGAACTCCGAAAGTTGTGTGGTTGCCGGTTCAGAATACACACCAGCGCAAACATACGTTCTTAGTAAATGGTGCAGTTTGAAAACCACAAAAGCTAGCCACTGGCGTGCTTCTTCCTCCAGGATTCTCAGGTCATCAGCTCGACTTCTTATACCAAATTCCGCCGCCTCAGCAGCTCTTCTCTCCCCGCGTTCTTTAATAATAGCCAGCCAGCGACGGTAGGAACGGTAGCAAAACTTAGTTCGTCTGGAGTAATATCCTCGCCATAGAGCCTTAAAAAATAACATTTAATAGTATTTCTAAATCTCTGTATGAATATATAAAGAAAACAAACTAGTTGAAATGAATATTTTACACAATTTTTCTATAACATAATATTTTAATCCAGACTATCATCCGTTTTTTATGACAATAATGATGGGTCCATTTCGTAACTATAATTACATAACTAAAATATTAAGCACGTAGCTCTGGGTTTTTCCAAATTACGTACGGTTTTAGGCACTACATGCTTACCGGTGGAGAAAAACATCGTGAGAAAACTCACACGGCATCCACTAGAAGTGTCATGCGTAAGTGCCCTGAGAAGGACGATCACCTGCGCTACTGGGCACGTTGGCCACGACATATAAGCGCAAAATAGATAATGTCCTGCTCATCCCGAAAGAGATATAGCATAAAGAAGTATTATTATTATTATATTCAAAATATGAAATTGCTAATATTTTCAACTCCGTTATGGAAGAATGTACAGGAAGAGTTTTTCGTTAAATCGAGACCTATATGTATTATTTTTAGCCCTGTACACTAAAAGATCTTCTTTTAGTGGTTATTAAAAGCATACCTGTATAATTCTAGCAGCTCGGTCGTAATGTCTTGCGTGCTTCTGTCTCACAGCTCGTCTTAAAGCTGCTCTGTAAGCTTTACGAGCTCTGTGCATTCTAAACGCACACTGAATTATCGTAGCATTTTTTGACAGCCACGCAATATATTTTCTGATTAAGTATCCCCGTGCCATTCGTTGTAGGAGCAGTACTGCGAGAAACCTTTTATGGCGTAATGCTTCAGCCAAATCAGCGCATACTTGCAATTCTGCATAGAATTCACCGTCTGATGGCAGGAAATAATGTACAGTCGCCATGAGATTCAATTATATTTACAACAGTATTTAAAAAACGAGATAGTCATCCCTTAACATAATGTAACAAAACATCAACCTGATGTTTACAATTTGTCATTGTGAAAAATTAATAATGGCCAGCAAGAAAATATTTACACCGTACACATTGTTTAACTGTCAAACTATCACAAAAACCCAAAGAGATTGTATGATCAGTGCAACTTTCGACTACAAAAAGCAGAATGAAAAGGGTATAATTCTACTTCATTAAATTTTTACAGTGCTCTTGTCGATTCCATATATTTTGTTTTTGCCCTCAGTCAAAAGCCTAAAAGTCGCTTAGAAGTTATTTCGTTTTCAGTTAATTAAGTTCAAACTGGGCTCTCAATTTGAAATTTATAGTCTATTAGTTTTTATTATTATATCGTTCATCCTTACTCTATCCAGACTTACGTGTATCTGATTAAAATTATAGAAATTTGAATGACGTGACATTATCTGTACTTAAAGTAATCAGGCCAAACTAGGATATAACTTCCGTATCTGCATTGCAGTCCCTGTGATCGGTGTCTTTTAAAAATTGTTAATCTTGTTTCCCTTTGGTTGTGACACATGTTTTATCGACCAAGAATTATTTTTGACTCCAAATATAACCCGAGTTTTGACAAATGAACACCGAAATACGACAACGGAGTGTAATGAAGCCTGACAAACATATTAATTTAAAAAAGTTCTATCTTACTTTGTACTGACACAAGGAAAATTTTTAATTAAGTCACGGTTGGTTCATGTAAAACTACGTATGTAACGTCTGTTAACAATTCACTCGCCCTCACTAAATTACAATGACGCTTTTGATTCTTTCCCAAGGTAATAAGTTTTTTTTTATTTGTGCACTCAATGAGCTCGTGTCTCGGTTGCCCATTTCATTCCGTTCGCCCCCTGCAAGCGTATTTTGAGAGTCTCTTACTCTCCCGACCCTCGAGCTCATGTGAGACACTATGAATAATTCAACAATCAAATTGGCAAGGTGTGTTCGCCTGTATATTTATTTTCCACGCAGAATTTAGTGATAATTTACAAAGATGTGAGTGTATTAAAGTATGTTACCGCTATGATGAATATATTCGTAAAATTAACTAATTTTATAATTTTGCCTGTGTGCATATTTATGATAATAAATGTGTTAACCTACAAATTGTCTGACTGAATGGTTTAAGGGTTGGTACTAGAATGATAATAACGTAACCTTTTTTATTTATAATAAATTGGTCGCGATACGCCTTTTAGCATGGAAATTAAGAATGGACTAGATTCCGGCTGAATTATGATTTACGTTCACGAAACAAAGAAAGATGATTGTTATATTGCTTATATAGTTACATTGCACATATGTGTACATTTGAAAAATTAACGATCTAAAATGACTACAACTGTATAAAAATAAATTTTATGGTAATTTATGTAATAAAATTTAGATTCGTTAAAACGTTAAACCATTTTCAGAAAATAAAAGTAAGAAGCCACCTTTAAGTCATTAGCAACGTTTAAAAATCAAGATTCCCGCGGAGATAGCAGATTAATAATTAACACTGGACCCGCAACGAGAACTTTAACAGAAGAAGTAATGACGTCAGTAAATTTTTCAACAATTTAACGTTTAACAAGATCGCAATCAAGAACTTGGTGAAGAAGAAAATATTTTTTTTATAAAAATGAGACAACATTTTATTGAAATATAAATAAAAGCATTTGGCTACAATAAAGAGAATACATGGTGTTATTTCATATATATATTAGGACGTTTAAAAAAAATATATTTTTCCTCGGAACCACGCTCAAAAGTTTCGTTTTAATGCCAAAATAGGCCTCTGAAAATATGAGCCCTTAATATTAATATCTAGGTTGTCCGCATCGCACTTTTCGATTTCCCATACAAATAACACAAGACAAAAGTTTTTTTTTCATTTGACTTTTATAACTAATGAACGATATATCGTATTGCAATACCAATTCATTATTTTTGTAGAGAATTTAACGCTCTACAAAAAAGGTTTAACGATTGATGTTAATTTTCAACAACCAGAATTTTCAAATGTTGGGTTAACTGTCAATGATAATTCGTTTTAAGTACCTTGTCCACATTTACTATAAAGCAGGAAATAAAGGTTAACAGTTTTCAGAAGTCTAATTTATATTTTGTAAAATGTTTTGGTTTCAATTTTTCTAAAAACATAATATTTTGCCAAATCAATCAATAAAACAGCTGAATTGAGGGTAAGTTAAATTTCGATCTTGAATAACTTTTGACTGAGTTGATTTATCAAAAATTTACTTCAGACCTTTTTTGTAGAGCGTTAAATTCTCTACAAAAATAATGACTGGGTATTGCAATACGATATATCGTTCATTAGTTATAGAAATCAAAAGAGAAAAAACTTTTGTCCTGTGTTATTTGTATGGGAAATCGAAAAGTGCGATGCGGGTAACCTAAATATTAATATTAAGGGCTCATATTTTCAGAGGCCTATTTTGGCATTAAAACGAAACTTTTGAGCGTGGTTCCGAGGAAATTTTTTTTTTTTTTTTGAAACGCCCTAATATATTTGTATATACCAACGTAATATTGGGCAGACCAACGAGTGGAGTTTGTGCAGGCAGTGGGCAATGACCTGTCGCTGCCGGCCATGTATCAAGCTGCGGTCGACGTTGAGGGCGTCCGCCGTCCGGCAGAGAGGACAAAACGTCGTGTGTGCCCACATGAAGCCTCATTCAGAGGTAGTGAGGGGGTTACAATTACCTCCCTCCCAGAGAAAAGGCCTGTCAAAGCCAGTCGCTCACCGGGTCCGTCGGAAGTATACTCATACCCAGGCCCGGCGAAGGCGAAGAGAGGACATAGTTGGCACCCCGGTGGTTTTAGCCGGTGCTAGTCCGACACACCGGGGGAGTGGTCCTCACCACTCCCCTGACGGTCCGAAGCGATTTCCACCAGGCTAACAAAAAAAAAAAGATAATGCTAGGTAATCACAGATAGTTATTTATAACCTAACAATAAGTGGTCCCATACTGCAGAGACAAAAGTACTCATGACTATACATTTACGCTATATAGTTGATGCGTTGCCAGAAAAGTCTATGTTATGTTTGACTTGTAAAGGGTTTGAGTATATATTTTCATTTTAATTATATAAATGTACAACAAAATTACGACTCTTTCGTAAGCTTATAGGATATGAATCCTATTCGTAAAGGTTTTTTTTGTAACCCGAGGGAAGTCCTGCATAGGACCATCAGGGCAACTGTGAGGGCAGTGACCCCGTGTGTCCTTCCTACTCCACCCTAGCCTAGGAATCCAGATTGTTCTAGACGCCCGGGGAGCAAACAGCCTATTTAGGCATCATCTCCGGGAGGTGTGTGTGTAAAGAGCCCATCCCCCCAAAGCTTTCTGACGGGCAGCGCACTGTTTTCGTATATGTTTTATCAGCATACGCGAACCAAATAGGATGATATAGGCAATACGTAAAAATAATGTATTACAAAAATGTGAAAGCAATACATATTAATTTATTAAAATTCAACGTCCACCCTACGAAGCGAAAGTGTAAAACGTAAAATATTGTTGTTTTATAACTAAACAATAAATAAAAAGATATATTAAAAAGTACAGCTATCTTTTTTCTAATTTATTGTGAAAAACTTATAAATAAAATACATTATCTAAAGTAGGACCCTAAAACGCTTTTCTAATTAAAGTAGAATAGTTCGCGACACGCTGCAATGCAGTGTTGGTAGTAAATTCAAGTAATAACCCTAAGACGACGCCAGGAAAACTAGCAAGATTATCTGACACAAGCACTTTGAATTAAACTACGCGTTCACATATTTAACTAAGAAAATAGCAGGTTGTTAAATGTTAACAATAATTTTTATGTGCACAAAATTATCATGCCAAGAACAGTTTTTTGTGTTATCTAAATTAAGATAAATCACTAAAAATATAATAAAAAAAATTGTTTTAAGCTGCCAGAAAAGTTAGCTTGTGTATTTTAATAATATAAATATTCATTTTTATAGGTCTTTGTTTGAATTTGAAAACGTAAAAATAAATAATATATACTCTTTAAAATTTTATTCACCATACTTTATATTTTATTCTGTATACATTGTTTTATTCTACGAAGTGTTTTTTTTTCTATCTACTAACCTAAAATCATAGTTTAGATTTTCTTGAATACTGACTTGACAAAGTAATAAAGAAGAGAATGACAGTCGCCGAAGCCATGCCGTCCACACATACCACAAATAAAGTTCTCCAGGTATATTAACAAATGGATGTATACAATTTGACCTCGAAACGTGGCAGGCTGCAGCGAGTTACAATGAAGACCTAACATCACAAAATAAATACTGACCCGAGATTTATGATCTTCTGTCAGAATTAATATTTGATTTTCAATATAAAACCTTTGATATTTAGTCATTATAGTTTGACCTCTCAAAAGCATATTGCCCACATATTTAAACTAGAGAGATAAAATAATTAAAAATTATATGTTATATTAGGTCCTTACATATGAAATTGGCGTTTTTCGTACTGGCCACTTTAATCACAAATTTCTCCTCTTTGGTAAGGAATTCCAAATTCAAATTTGTACAGCTATAGACTCATGTATTTGTGCTTCGATGATCGTCATTCATTTGTTTTTTTCTTCTGTTTTTTTCTGTTTGCGTCACTCATTTTACAAAATGGAAAACTTAAAATATCGCATTATTTACGAGTACGAGTTCCGCCGTGGCACTAGTGCTGCGGAAACAACTCGAAGGGTGAATGATGTGTATGGCGGTCGTATTGCAAAAGAAAACACAGTTCGTTTTTGGTTCCAACTTTTCGTTCTGGAAATTTCGACCTGCAGAACAAGCCCCGTGGACGGCCTGAGACTCAAGTTGATAATGAAGAGTTGAAGGCTATTGTGGAAGTGGATCCATCGCAAACCACGTCCGAGTTAGCTGCAGGCTGCGATGTTAGTGATAAAACTGTTTTAATTCACTTGAAGAAAATTGGGAAGATTAAAAAGCTTGAAAGGTGGGTACCTCACGAATTGACTGAAGCAAACCGGCAAACGCGCGTCGACTGCTGCGTTACATTACTAACCCGGCACAATAATGAAGGTATTTTAAACCGAATCATTACCTGTGATGAAAAATGGGTTCTGTACGATAATCGGAAGCGCTCAGCGCAATGGTTGGATCCTGGCCAGCCAGCCAAATCCTGCCCCAAGCGAAAATTAACCCCAAAAAAGTTACTTGTAAGCGTTTGGTGGACTAGTGCCGGTATTGTTCATTACAGTATTCTTAAATCTGGCCAGACTATTACGGCTGATGTCTATTGTCAGCAATTGCAAACCATGATGGAAAAGCTAGCGGCTAAACAACCTAGGTTGGTCAATCGCTCCACGCCACTGCTGCTTCACGACATCGCTAGACCACACACTGCGCAACAGACGGCTACTAAATAAAGAAGAGCTTCAATTGGAAAGTCTAAGACATCCTCCGTACTCCCCGGACCTTGCTCCAACAGATTACCATTTTTTTCGAAATTTGGATAACTTCATGCAAGGGAAAAAATTCAACTCCGATGGGGCAGTCCAAATCGCCTTCAAAGATTTTATTGATTCCCGTCTGACTGGTTTTTTTAATAAAGGGATCAATGAACTACCTATGAGATGGCAAAAGTGCATAGAAAATAATGGTTCATACTTTGATTAATTAAATATATTATATTAAAAAATATTCGTCTTTTTGTTCCTCCCATACAAAACGCCAGTTTCATATGTAAGGACCTAATATATACCCCCTTTTTTTATAACCCGGGGTAAACCCGTTATGGGCCGTGAGGGGGCAGTGAGATCCAACCCCCGGTGTGTCGGACTTGCACCGACTAAAACCCCCGTGGTGCTCCTTCCCCGTCTGCCGGGGCCAACGGCAAGGCTGTGCCAGCTTCCTCAGCGCCCGGCGACATCTGGCCTGTTATGGAAGGCCCCTACGCGCGGCAGGGTCACCTTTGTTGTCTTGGAATGGTGTGCGGGAACACATCACGCACCGCTCTCTTTTATAAATACCTACTTGTTAAGAATAACTAAAATAAATATAAAAAATGCAGCCAAAAGCTACCATCTTTATTTCATACTGTAAGGATCTACAAAAAAGACAATAATTAATAAAGCAATTGTAAATTACTACCAATTTTGGGTTAATTACATCTCCAGCTATGGACAAACAAATACACAGATATAGTAATTAGTTTAAAATTAAATTATGATTCTTAGAACATAGAGTATAGTACAAACTACTCCAAGGTCGAAAGGAATCTAATATATCGTATTAACCGACAGACAACTATTTTTCAACTATATTGCGATAACATTCCAGTGAGGTCGGAAAACCAGCGACCCAAATTCCAGAAAAAATTCGGATTCACCATGAAATTACTAAATTATCTTACAAAAACAATAAATTCTATCTGTCGTCCTAACAGTAACTCATAGTACGAGAGATGAGGGTTTGAATGGCAAAGTTTCACATTCTTCGAGCTCCTTTGACCGGGTCACCCCTGAACTTTGTGAACGTGAGCCATATTGCACAATGTTTTCGTAAAAAAAGACTTCAAACTTTTTCCGCTTTGGAAAACTTCGGATGCTTTCAAATAATGATATAGTTTATTGTAGTATAACTATTAAATGGCTAATATTTTTACGTAGTTTTAACAAAAATTTGCAATTATGTAATGCTTCTTGTTATTTTCTGTGTTTTAATTATTTCAATATCATTATACTTTACCCATTTTAGAGTGAATAGAATTATATTAATGGCTGTATACAAACGTACCATGCACGTATCCCCACTGTAACCAAGCGACATAAACAATCGTTGTTCGTGGATACTTTTTTAAACATACCGTTTTTATAACCAAGCTATCAATTAATTAATCAACTTCTTTAGAATGTTTTCCTTCACCAACAACTTTAGAGTATTTAAAGAGAAAAACTTGAAGATACATACCAGGAGCACTCAAATATTTTTTGAATAGACATTTGAGCTAGTCGAAATTATCAAGGCAACTATTGAAAAACAATCTCTTATTTCTCGATAACTACGGTCAGTTTTTTTGACGATTTTTCGTGAGTTATAGTGATAAATATTGCATGGGTTGTATTTAACAATAGTCTTTACATAAGGATGATAATATTAAGAGCATTACAGAAATAAATGTAGCGACAAGCTTATTGCATTATTTATACTCATTACATATTTTTTCCGAATGAGTATTTTATTATGCCCATGGGAAAGGCATCGCTTTGATGTAAAGGAAAAGGTTTTTCATGTTCATGAATGCTATATTTTCATAATGTTATGTGGATTTTATATGATGATATACCGGTAGGATCAAAAGGCTTAAAGGACATTTTGGTGAAAATATATCTTTACATTAACTTATTCGATTCTTTATTTTCTATAATCTGAATATGTATATATGTTCACGAAGCTAAATTCACGAAAAAAGGCCGTTTAAAGACCACTTATATGTCACTAAGCACAGTTTGTAGCCGAAAATGGGCTAAAAACTATATCATAAGGTAGGTACTAAATATAAACTGTATTAAATTTTAAGATATAAAACGTAGTTTGTACGGACTATTATTTTAATTATCTTTTAGCCAAATGACTATATCCATACATATATTGCTTATCATTTTTTGCTTTTGCCAACAACCGTGTTTATACATTTAATCAAATCAAATTCAAATTTCACACCACCCCATTCCACTGCCTTTCATTCATCGTTCTTTCATCCATCCGCTGATAAGGTCTGGGTGGTGCCGTTTATTTAAGAAAGAAATAATACATACTTAAACCTAACTTAAGCCTATATTACATTTTTCTTAACAACTAGTACCTAACTAAACCTTAACTAACGTATGTACAAAATTAACCTAAGTCTTAAAAATAGAATAAAAAGCAACAACAGGGAAGTTTTTATTTTAAAATTTAACACTTAGCCTAATACAATAAATTAAAGGGGATCTGGGGCGGGAAGCCGTTTCGAGGCGAACCTCCTGACGGCGGCGTTCTTCTCCGTCTGCAGCGGCAGACGGGTCACTGATCGAAGGTAGCTCGCGCGTCCTTCTTGGTGGAAAATCTACCGGAGTCCATCTGGGCGTTTCTTCTGGGATCGGAATCTGAGGGTGAGCGATCTGTACGCACATCCGTCTAGTACTCTCCAGCGCGCCCTCTCCGGGCGGGGCGCAGTCTAGGTATGGACTAGATCGCGGGCTTTAGGCTTTTTCTTTTTGGCTTTTCGGGATTCTGGTTGTCTCACATGACGTTCACCTTCGTCTGGGGGTCTTGCGTGGAGCGGCGCAATGTTCTGAAGATGAACGTGCGCCGACGAGTCCGCTCTTTTAAACATCTTAGTTGCCAGGCTGCTAACAAAAGCATCCAGGCTTTCGACTTTTACGTCGCGGGCTATGGTGGCATTGCTCACGTACCACGGCGCACCCAACACCGCGCGTAGAGAGAGGTTCTGCTGGGCTTGAAGCCGCTTCTTCGTTGTTCTGGACAGGTAAGAGTACCATGCCGGCGCCGCGTACGTGAGCCGCGACCGGATGTACGTCTTGTAGAGTCCCAGCTTCGTGCGAAGTGGGAGCCTCGAGCTAAGCACTGGCTGCAGCATTCTCCTGGCTACTTTAGCCCTCGCGATCACACCCTCCGCGTGCCTCTTGAAGGTAACGTTCCGATCGATGATGACGCCCAGGTATTTGACTCTTTCCGACCAAGGAATAGTCTGTCCCTGGAACGTCAATGGTGGCGGTGCTCTTGTCTTCACTCTGGTGACAAGAGCTTGTGTCTTCCCGACGTTGACTGACAACCTCCACTTCGCCAGCCATTCAGGTAGAGCATCGAGCTGTCTTTGCAGTTTTAAGACGGCAGATTTTGCATTATACGCTGTTGCATAAAATGCCGTATCGTCTGCATACAACGCGAGCTCCGCCCGACCAACCAGCGGAATGTCATCGGTATACAGTGCGTATAACAACGGCGAGAGGCAGCTGCCCTGAGGGACTCCTGCCCGCACAGGAAAGTCCCTGGGGGTAATCCCCTCCACCGCTACCACGACGCGGCGGTTTTCCAGGAATGACTTTATAATATGGGTAATCTTCTTGGGGGCCGATGACGTTGACAGCTTGTATAGCAGCCCCTCGTGCCATACTCTGTCGAACGCCTTCTCCATATCTAGTAGTACTGCAGCGAAGTACTCATTTTTATCATATGTTCGGGCAATAGTGTCGATGACTTTTGTGAGCTGTAGGACAGTTGAGTGCTCTTCCCTGAAACCAAACTGTTCTTCTCTCGGTGTGATGTGGGGTTTTAAAAACCCCAGGAGAACCTTCTCAAACAGTTTAGACATCGTAGAAAGCAACGTGATAGGCCTATAACTCTCTGGTTTTTGCAGGGGTTTGCCCTGTTTCGGTATCATTACGGCCTTCCCAAGTTTCCAGTCTTGTGGGAAGTGGCCGCTTCGCAGGATTCCATTAAATAATCGTGTCATTGCCGCAACGGTCTTAAACGGTAAATGACGAAGCATCGTATTCGTGATTTGATCCATGCCAGGGGCTTTTCTAGGCGGTAATTTTCTGATAGTCCGCAGAACCTGGTGCGGACTAACGTATAGAGCGGTGCCTTCTTCGCTGCTACCGGCTATAGGCTCTAAAAAGAAGCGATCCAGATGTCTTTTGACATCGATATCGTGCTGGGGGTTCGATACCGGGTTCAGGGAAAACTGTCTCTCCAGACACTCGGCAAATATCTCCGCCCGATCGTTTGCCGTGAATCGTGGGTGACCGTTTTTATTCAGTAGAGGTCTGACCGGCGATGGAACTGCTGACAAGTTCCGGCACAAGCGGTGAATAGAAGGCAGGCGTGTGCTGCAATCTCCTAATTCTTCTATAAAGCTATCCCACGATTCCGCTGCGTTGTCATCGAGGGCCGCTTTAACTCGCTCTACCATCGAGTTATATCTAATTTTCATGAAAGGGCAACGGGTCTGTTGCCATGCGCGTCGCAGCGCCCTCTTCTCATCAATTAGCATCTGGATCCGCCGGGGAAGTGGCCTAAGCCGACCCCCGGTCGGAACCGTATGGCTAGATCGACGGAGAGCGCTTTGAATGCTACGCGTCAAGGCACCCGTCATCCACTCGACATCTGCACGAGAGGACATCGGTCTCGTGATGTTTGTGTTTTCAAGCTCTTTCACGAATGCGGTCCAATCTACCCTTTGACGTGATGTTGGAGCGTTGATCCGTGTTGGTAGAGAATCAGAAAACTCGAGAAGGACTGGGCGATGGTCCGACGGCAGGTCCGGGAGAACCGTCTGCCCCGGTGGTGCTCTAAGGCCTCTATAAACACATATGTCCAATACTTCCTGCGAATTATAACCGTGCCGTGTCGGCGCGTCCGGCCCGATTATCTCGTAATTATTGTCTACAGAGTGACAATAGAACGCTCTGCCCATCGAGGTATCCTTACTCGAGCCCCAGTAGGTACTCTTCACGTTGAGATCACCGGCTATCACCGTCGGAGTCGAGTCTCGCAGCAATATATCCCCGATATCCGCACAGAAAGACTGGCTATTCTGGTGATTCGGTGGTTTATATGCCGCGTAGAGCTTGAGGTGATGCCCTCTAACGTTCAGAAGTATTCCCAGGGCGTAGAGTGATGGGTATTCTTTATATGGTATCTCTTGATGTACAATGTTCCTTTTAACAAGCACCACCAAACCGCGATAAGGGGCGCCGTCGGCTGTCTTCTCGTTTTTCCTGTACGTGTAGTAGTTCGACACTTTAAAAGTGTCGACATCACGCAGGTAGGATTCTGATATCAACATCACGTCGACATTTTGCTCACGGAGGAAGTGCGTCAGCAGTTTCTTCTTCCTCCGGAGTGACTGGGCGTTCCAATGTACCACCCTTAAGGTCTTATTGTCCATTGCACAAGAGCTTAAACAATCCCTTAAGGGCGGCCTTTTGAGCTCCTTCGCCCTCCTGCACGGCGTCGAGTATCTCCCGAATTACACCGATAGTGTTGGCGAGGTGGTCCAGTTTTCGCGCCGGCTGTGGCGATGCAGGTGCAGGGGGGCGCAGGCCCTCCCCCTCTGATTGTCCGCTTGTCGCCGCGGCTCGGCCCCGTGCCGCGGCGGATTTTCTCTTCGCTAAGCGTTTTCCTCTTGAACGCTTGTTACCTTGCCCAGTCGTCCCGCTGAGGCCAGTAGGATCATTGGCAGGCGCCATCAGCGACGCTGGCGCTGTCTCCTCTACGGCGTTGCTCAGCGGCAGCGCTTGCCCGGTGCGTTCTGATCCTGTGCCCGTCCTTGCGAGCGTCCCAGCCCGCCTGTTGCGCAATTCGCGCCTCCAGACGGGACACCGTGTGAAATTTGCGGGGTGAGGCCCCTTGCAGTTTGCACAGGTGGGAGGCTCCTCCCTGGGGCGCTCGCAATCCCTGGCGGTGTGCTCACCGCCACAACGGACACAGGCTAGCGGCTTGTGGCATTGTCGGGAGCTGTGCCGAAACTCCTGACACCTATGGCACTGTGCGGGACCCAGTCTACCGCGCCAGGCCTCCACAACCACACCCCGCATATACATGAGCTCATTGAGCTCAAATATCGCTGGGGTGAGGCCTTCCTGCCGCTTCAGAATAACGTAAAAGA
This sequence comes from Automeris io, assembly GCA_036320925.1. Lineage (NCBI taxonomy): Eukaryota > Metazoa > Arthropoda > Insecta > Lepidoptera > Saturniidae > Automeris > Automeris io. Next base: position 9,506,519 of record JAUDJH010000010.1, on the reverse strand, counting down.
GGCAACCAGGGTTGCCTCCTCGAGCTTTCACGTTCTTGCAAAACTCGGGTGTGAAGCCCCGCTCTTGTAAGGCGGCCATGATCTCACTCGGATCTGTATCCGAAGGGAGACCCCGTATGGCCACCTTGAGGCTTCGCTCGGCCGGAAGCGAGTAGGTGAACCACGCCACCCGCTCATCCTTCTCTAGTTGAGTAAGGTAGCGCTGGACAACGCGGTACTCCTCCTCGCTCTCTGGTGAGAACCGCACCCCTTTCCCGTAGGGGCGCGCGTTCGGTGATCGTCCGAGCAGTTGGGCAAGCTGCTTGAAGTGGCGTTGCCACTCAGGTAACTTCTCTACAATCAGAGGGGGGAATGTCTCCGTCTTCCTCTGTTGTTGCTTCGGACCTAATCTATGTTGTCGCTGCGCAGCAGCGGCCGTGTCAGCAGAGGTCCGTCCCGCCGGCTGAGGCGCAGCCAGTGAGGCTGGTTGCGCAGTGGGCGGTGCGGTGGGCGCGCGCGCGGCGGCGGCGCCGCGGGATGTCGCGCTCGCTGCAAGCGGCGGTCGTGCCGGCTGAGTCGGCTGAGTCGGCGCACGCGGCGCGCCGACGGGCGCGGCCTTAGGGGCCGGGACGGAGGTCTTGTGCTCCGACGGTACGGGCCTCTGCTTACCGGCCTTTGTTTTGGTGGCATAACTATCCTTGATTTCGGACGTCAAGGCGGGGCGGGCGGTGGCTCCTGTAGGTGCAGGCGGGCGCGCGGCGGAGTCCGGGGCGGCACGCACGGCGGGCGGCGCAGCGTCGCGGCGCGCAGGCGTCGCAGCGGCGGCGGGCACGGCGCGCGGTCCTGTGACCGCCGGTGGTGCGATCCGCGGCGGCGCGACAGCAGCGGCGCCGGCCATGAAGGCGGCCGTCCGCTCCTCCGCCGGGCGCTTCATCAGGCGTCGCTTTTCCCTTGGGGGGAGTGGTTCTTCGCGGGCGAAGACGGTTGTGCGGACCGTCGGGACTTCGCCCGGGGTGGGTTCGTCACCCTCAGGGACGACTGCAGGCGGCAGTAGTGGGCGCCGCGGCACGTATGCCTGCGGTTGCGGTGGCTGCGACGGTGACAAGGACGCGCGCGAGTGCCAGTGGAAGGGGTCGCGGCAGGAGGGGGTCGGCGATGCGGAGCGCGACAGGCGGGGACGGACCAGGCGGCCCAGGCACCCATCATCGTCGCTGCTTCCTCCCCCGCGCTTCCTCTTCCTCGGGCTACGGCGCGTCACGGCGGCTTGTATGGCTGGCAAGTCGAGCTTGAGCTCGCTTGCCAGCTTCAGAGTGGTGATGTCGGTGGGGGCGAGTGGGCGGCCCTCCATCTGCGCCTCCCGGATGCGGAGGAACAAGGCCATCCACCTCAGCATCGACTCCGACAGGAGCCCAGTTTCTACGAACTGGGCGAGCGTAACAAGGTCGCGCTCGTACACTCTAGTCGGGGTCGACGCCCCGGCGGACGGCGCATAGTAGTCCGCGGGAGGCGAGCGGGTGGTTCTCTGCGGCTGTTGAACCTCGGAGGGGGAGGCGGGGGACGGCAGCACAATGTGCTGGTCCAGCCGCCTCTGTAGCTCGACGAGGTTCTCCTTGTTGAGTTCCGCTAACGCTGGAGTTTCTACCCCGAGCTGAGAGCTCGAGGGGTAGAAGGTTAGCGGCATCCTTCTCTCTTCGGAGCGGCGGAGCGAGTCGGAGACCCGGCGCGGTGACCCGACGATCGCCAGGGATGCATCCCCGGTGAACTCGAATCCCGACAACCGGCGCGACGATCCACTGGTGCGGCGGTGACGGCGCGGCCCGGCGACGGAGCCCGACGATGATGATGATGACGGCGAGAGATGCAGCGACCCGGTGGCGCGGCAACGCTGCGCACCGGTGCGCGGAATCGCGCCACCAGCACTTCGCCGGGTGCCGTCGTCGGAGCGCGGCGACTCCACCGCGCGGAGCGGCGCGTCGGCCCGTAGATCCAAACCGGCGATGTTCCCCGGCGGCTCGGCGATGGGTCGCGACGGCTCGTCGACTCGCGACAGCGCGTCCGAAGATGACGAAAGTTCATGCGATGAGGACAGGGGGAGGGCGCCGGCGTTGTCGCCATCCGGCTGTGAGGCCGTTTGGTGACGCCTGGCGCGCCTGCCACCCCTGTTAGCGGCGATGGGTGATGTTGTTTGGCCCTGAAAAGGGCCTTTTAAATACTGTGATTTGTCCCCGGGCGGCATTGCCCGGGAACTCCTCCGTTGGTCTGACTGCTATGTGGTCTCCACTCAGCGCGGACCTGAGGCCATGGCCCCGGCGTCTGGGATCTCCCTTGAAGCGTCTCGTGAAACTGGTAGGGTCCAGTTCAATGTCCCAATCTTCGGGTATTATTGTAACAATAATTACGAAGATGGGACGCGTCGGGTAGATGTTTGCGGTCCCGTGCGCGGGCGTGACAAGTGCGCAGTATGCGGTGCGGGGAGCAGCGATGCGTCGATAGCGTAGTGAAACTGAGATAGCGCGATACTGTTTTTGCCACGGGTGAGCGAGAGAGACTTTCCTCTACATTTAAGGTCGTTGAGTCTAGAGATATAGGATTGTTAACTCTGATAACTAGTAGTGGATTATGAATAAAGTCCTCTTACCCTTGATATAAATATGATTTTAAAGTAAATTTTAGACCACATAATATAGATAAATACAATTGTATCAATAAACAGGTATTCATCTAACATAAATTAGTGAAATACATATAATAAGTAACAATAATGAACGCCACTTAATTCAGTATTTAACCCTTAGTAGCCTGATTTACGAAAGTGTTTTTTTTAAATATTACTGTGTTTACTTGAGCGTCTATGAAATAATAGCTAAAAAAATCACAATATTTATTTTACATATTTATTTAAAAAAACAACCAGGTATCAATTTTGATACTTCAGGTATAAAAACTAATAGTAATGTGAACATTCGGTTTAAATGATTGGTATCAAAATTGAAACTGTAGGTTATTAAGGGTTGAAAATACATACTTTTACTAACAATTCAAATAACAATTTGTATCTTCAAGTCTTTTTAATCCAAAATACATTAAGTTTTCCTAATTTCTAAGCCTCAAGTTATCTTTTTTATTTCTTTTTAAACTGGATCGACAAAGTAACTACAGTGTACCTGATAGTAAATACAGTGTAGTCCAAAAACGAAAGCGACCATCAAAGGGTAAATATCTATTGATAGTCTCCGTCGTCATGTCGACCCATATACACCACGACTGAAGGTCTCTAGGTATATTGAGTAACTGGATATACACAACCTGATCCCGAAACACGACAGGCCAAAGCGAGTCACTGTGTAGGTCTTTACACTTATATACTGTGGTCACAACCCAGTTTGAGCAATCCACCTAAAGCCCTACCACCAAAAATCTAAAATAATATCTAAAATTTGTGATTTCAGTCAAGACATAAAATAAAACAACAAATGTAACCGTAATAACATTAAACGGATATCATGTTCTGCAAAGTTTTTAATGCTTGGCAAACCAAGGCAAGTATATTGAATTGAATTTGCTCGTGAAAAAGGTTTTAAACAACACATATAAAACAGTACGTCAACGCATAAAATTGCTATATAAGTTGAAATGCAACACATATACTGCGCTTTATTGCCGCTAACGTTACTTTTAGTCATATAAAGTACAATATGGAGTGCAAATGAACAAATTGCAATATTACTTTTTCTGTGTCGAACAAGATGAAATAGAAATGTAATCATTATCCCTTGCATTACAGAGGGCCTAGAAAATGTAAGTCTCTATAATAATAGTAAAAGTACAGAGGTGGATAATGTATGCTGCAAAGGCTCTGGAAATATCATCTAGTCTACGTTATTTCAATCCCATACATGTTGGAGTTCTGCTAGTATTATCCCTGATAGAATGTCATCTTATCTCAGCTAGGGGTCATCAAATAACGGCTCGCAAGCCAAATGTAGCATTTGGCTATTGCTCTTGCACAAATTAGAGATATCATATGAATCTCTTTTTCTTTTATCAAGAAATTATTTACTAAAATTTACATTATAATAGAAAATATAAATTCAGTACACGCTGAAAGTAAAACTAATATTAACATTCAATTTACAAACATTTTATAGTACAAGTATTTCAATTTTATATTTCCAAAGCAGATGTTTTGTAAGATTTGTTCTTTAATTTTTTTTACTGTTTTTAATTTTGTTTGAACTGCTTAGATTCAATAATCAATGTAGAGTGTAAAAAGCTAACCAAAATACTAACCTATACATATTGGATGTACTTAGTACAAATATTAGTGTAGTCAATTTGACGAGCTAATATATAAATATCCAAAAACCGCAGCGAATTAAATTATTGATTTAATAATAAGGTCAAACTTTAAGCAAAATCCGAAGTAAATTCAATTTCCAAACTTTAACGCGAGATAACACGGAAGTCAATTTTAACTTATCCAATTTTTTATCGTAACATAAATCAGGAATTCCTTCAGTATTAAAACGTGGTAATAAAATTCCATCATATCGAGGAGATGATGCCGACTGATCCCGAACCCTGACATCATAACTGGGTTGGAGAAAAATGAAAACTTTCGCAATATGATCCAGGACGAAGTTTGCTATGCAGAGTTGAGTAATAACAGTTCCCAGATAATATATTTGCAAATTTGCTAACGAAACTCCTCTCTCTGCTACACCTTGCCACAATTTTAACCTTAAGTTAGATTAGAGAATAAAGTTTAACATAATACGAGCGTTGATTTATTAGAAAGCTCTATAACCAAGATCATTCTGTGTATACTTGGCTTTTTCACACGAGGCTCTAAAAATGTAACGTTCTACTGCGTTCATCCTAACATATCGCGACGTGTTTTTTAATAAAATATATAATATAACAAGACTATTATAAAATATAATACCTATACAGACAAGTGCGGTATTTTTTTCGTCAGGATATATGCTTTTAGCTTGGATGATTTACAGTTTTACCGTACATAAAAGTAAAACCTTAAAGTGCTAGATCAGCGAAAACATACATTTTGATGGCGATGTAAAAGCATCCCAAATAGGTATAGATCGTGGCTTGGGCGGGTACCGAAATATTAGCTCATTTATAGTTAGGAAATGTCTACCTTGAAAATAAAAACAGAAAGAAATTCAAAGTTACGTTGAAGGAAAATAGCCAAGATGCTTATTTACCAGATAAATACGAGTATAAATAAACAGCGTCTTCTTTACACAAATGTTCTTTAATTTAGTTACACGGAACTCACCGTGCCAGTTTCTATCAAACTGCAATCCAGATGCTTACTTTGTAATATAACTTTAATTGTATATAACTTTGCGTCATAACGTGTGCATGTACTAAAAGAGCGATGTAAAAGGTGACACATCGAGGGGTGAAAGGCTATTGGTTTAAGCGACATTTTCTGGATTTTCATTTTCTTTTTATATATATATATAATTGGTAAAAAACGCTGATTCTGAAAATATATTACTATATCACCAAAAATGTCGCTTAAACCAAATAGCCTTTCACCCCTCGATATATATTGTAATAAAACATTAGTAACAAAGTGGATGTAGATGAAGATGAAAGTGTATTTTTAAACAAATTCCTTAAAGAATCTATTTAATTTAAAGATTGCCCATTTTACTTTTTTTGTATATATGCGATAAAATTTATAATAAGTACTATTAACGATATACATACATATATGGTGTCCCGTAAATCAACGTTCAAAACTAAAGAGCTTATGGAAGACCGGTAGCTCTAAAGCTTACTGTAAATATAATTTTCTAATTCCAGGGCGTTTAGGAGATACTTGGGAAATCCTTTTTTAAGTTTTTTTAGAAAAATCCGAATTTACTTTAAGTTGAAGTCTTTTCTAAAATTCTCAAAGCTTAAGGATGTAGTCGTAAATTGTTTATTAATATGTTTTGAGATAAATTACAAATACTAAAAGATTAGTTTCATCACTGAAATCACAGACTTTCTAAAGTCAAAAGTAAAAATTTTGAACTATAATATAATCACTCTTTCTAAAAAAATGTTAAAGTTCAAAAGGCAACAATATCTTTAATAAACATAAAAAATTAACGTTTTTCTTTATTTAAAAAACTGCAGAAATCTATCAAGTTTCTAATATAGTACAACACTTTTTAGTTTCTTATTTTTGTGATTCATGAACGAAAAACACAAGTGAGTTCTAAAAATAATTATTATTTACCGATTGATCGATTACAGTTTTTGGGATTTATAAATGTACATAATGAATAACGAAAATTGAACTTTAAATAACGAATTGGTTATTTCAAATAAATAATGCGTCATTTTATACGTATGAATTTACATGAATGTCGTAGTATGAGCAAGTCTTAGTTTTTTAATGACTCGGGCCAACTAATTAGTATAAAGATACTTAAAGAATATTTAATTTCACCCACCTCCCTAAATAAAGCCACTGTGGGATGTTGAATTTATAATAGAACGAAGCGCGGGCCGTAATCCAGTTTCTTCGTTGTTGATCCTCACACTGAGGAAATTAAATCGACTCAGGTAAAATGATAAAACATCGTAACAATACTTGATATCGGATAACTGGAGAACAATCTGAGTATCTTCATTCGAAACATGATCTTTGCATGCTCAAAACTCATGAAGTGAAGTTTATTTGAGACTAACTGTGCCCGCGACTTTGTTTCTTAGAAGTAGTACTATGTTACTTCGGAACAATGTATCTTCATAATGGTGAAAGAAAAATGTATTCAGTAGTTTTAAAGTTTATTGATAGCAAATAATTTTTTGTCTTTTCTTTTTTTTTACTGTGACTCGACCTAGTAACTACAGTGCACCTGACGGTAAATATAGTGTAACATAAAAATGAAAGCGACCATCAAAGGATGAAAATCCATTGACAGTCTCCGTCGTCATGTCGGCCCACATATACCACGACTGAAGGTCTCTAGATATATGAGTTACTGGATATACACAAGCTGATACCGAAACGCGACAGGCCAAAGCGAGTCACTATGACGGCCTTTACACTTGTGTACTGTGGTCATGACCCAGTTCGGTCAAACGCCCTAGCACCAAAATATTTTCTACTAGCTGATCCGGCAAACGTTGTTTTGCTATATAAGGTTTTGTAATATCTTCTAAGATGTTCATTGAAATTAAGTGATGTCAAAGACAATTTTGTTCACAATTAAATACTCTTAATCAACAACACATTTATTTGGATAAAGATTAATATTATTACGTTGATACAACTCTTAACAAATAATGCATTAATTTCGACCAAATTTGTTTACCATAAAAACGGTTCTAGTGAGTTAATCTTAAAAGATAGACATATACTGTCGTGGACATTTTTTTAGATCATTTCAAGAAGAATAATTCTTTGTTACATATATTTTTGGTATCTTGAACCGTTTTTGCAGCGCACGCAATGGAAGCCCTCAAGGATGAATAATTTTCCCCGTTTTTTTTACATTTTTCATTATTTCTTTGCTCCTAATAATTGCATCGTGATGTTATATAGCCTAAAACCTTCCTTGATAAATGGTCAATTCAACTCAAAAATAATTTTTCAATTTGAACCAGTAGTTCCTGAGATTAGCGCGTTCAAACAAACAAACAAACTCTTCAGCTTTATAATATTAGTATAGATTTTTAACCAACTTCATAGTATAAATAAACTGTTATATTTGAATGACTTTTACTATCACGAGTACAGAGTCGGTGACAATATCTTATGTTTATATAATATATACATATAATCTGATCACATATATTAACTTCTCTAGTAATATTTCACCAGTTAAACACAATTCGGATAGCAGAAAAGAAAAATGTCCTGGGAGTTGGGAATATATTAAATAACGATTTAATTCTTGGAGCAACTCTAGCTTTATTTTACTTTATTTTTTGTTTCTTTTATAAATCTACCTCAGATTCAAAAGACATTGTTTGTTGTTTTTGTCGGTTAACTCGATTTTGCTTTTATAAAGTTTTTAACACAATTCTTATCTACTAATATTTATCTAAACAGTCAGTCTTATCTCACGACATAACTAGGTACTTACAATCGTAAATGTTTAAATCTAATTTTAATGTAATGCATTAATTGTATCTTTCTGGGTTTCTTTTTTCTATCTTTCTATCATCAAGATCAATCCCTTTTGGGGTAGGAAGCTAGGATAGAAAGCCATTTCTCTCTATTACTACAAACCTCTTTCACTTCCTTAACATACAATAGTCCCTTCATACACTCTCATAAATTCCGCGCTCTTTTGAAATTACTCTCCATTAGAACTCTTTTATTTGGTATGTCTAGGTCGATTTCTTTTTTATTGATCATTTATGTAATCTATCAGCTCGTAGAAACATTAGGAAAATATCATTATATGTATACTAAAATCATACAATAAATGAAATCTGGTGGAAATCTTTTACGGTCCATTTTGGACCTTAAATGTGAGATTTACTAAGTGCTGATGAGATTAAGAGACCAAAAGTAAAGATAAGCTTACTTTTATATATAATTCGTACAAGTATATTTGTAAAATTATGTGTTTTATGTACAAGCTATTTTATAAAATATTTTAAGCTTTTGAAATCAAAACTACTTTTTAAGTTGAAACTTATTCTCGTTTCTCAGAATAAAAATATATTTAATATAGTGTATTATTCCATGTTTATACACAATGAAACAAACATTTCATCCCCATTTTCAGTTTGACGTTATAATCATAAAACAGTACTAACGAGCTTTTTGAATCTAAATTATTTTCACAAAAAGTGTCACACATTTAGATATAATTACGTCACGCTCGAAAAAGACATTATACCAAAAGACGGCAAATAAGGAAATACTGTACCTGATAGAAAGCGGCTACTGTCTACAATCTACTGTCAACTACAAACTACTAGTCTGTCTGTACTATAACTAAGTTTTAGATCGCAAAATTATGCCAACGTGTTGACCCTTTGAAGTAACAGCTGTAAACACAGCACTGTTTTGAGATGGTAGGTTGATTGCTAAATCTGGGTCATAACCACAGTATACAAGTACAAAGACCATCATAGTGACTCTCTTCAGCATGTCGCATTTCGGAATCAGCTTCTATACGTCCACTTGCACATCCTAGACACATGTCGTAGTATGCATGGGCCGTCCAACCTAGTAGTACTAACCGCACAAAACAGTTCAAGAGAATGGCATGTAATACTACATGACACACGTCTCATGGACGACAGTTGTCACTTGGAAACGGTGCAGTATTGTGCTCTGTTATATTTTTTTATCATGGCGTGGTGTGCTATCAAATTGTGCAGAAATATTCAGAGGAAATTCGGAAGCAATGGAAAAATTTCCTTTCATAAGTAAGCAGTGAAATATGTGTGCATTTCTTTGAAAAAACATCAATATAATTTTCAATTTTATAACAATAATTTTTACCGGCTAATGTTGCTAGTTTTTTAGTTTTTACAACTGCTCAATTTTAGGGACTTAACTAACCTGTGCTTTAACATGAAAATATTAATTTTATTTTTATTGTCTTTAGCTGGCATCAAGTACGATATAGTTGTTATTACTACTACGTTAATGAAAAATATACATATTTGTGTAAACTTTTTGGTAGGCGCTAATTGCTATTAGCCCGGTAAAAATACATGGTTATGATAATCGCATAGAGTTGAAAGCTGGTACGAATGTTGGGAACGCCATACCCATTGATCCCATATCTAAAAAAAAAAACTTATTTAAGTTCACAAGTATGGGTTTTAACATGTTTCAAAAAACTAACATTTATCATAAAAATATGTATGTCAGAGTTGTAGATTATACCATTATCTGTAACAATTGTGCTTACACGTTTTCTCCTAAGAATTACCATTTCTGAGATATAGTGATCTAAGAGTTGAAAAAGTTGTATACTCCTTAATATGCATGAGTACGCCACCTATATACAATACTGGCTTTTGCCCGTAACTTCGTCTACATCGACTAGCACTGCATCTGATGATGTTCGACATTTGATCACAAAAATGTCCCTACGCAATGGCAATAAAGATATATAATAAACTGCCGAAAAATATTATAGACGATCCACACAACATACTATCACTAAACAAACTGAAGCGGATGCTTATTGTTTATTATTAAATATTATAAGTATATTAATTATATAAATGGTTTTTAATTCAAGACAAGCCGAGTGAAAAAATAGTATATATGACAGAAATTTAGCATTATTCCGTATTGGAATATATAATTAATTTTAAGGGTATTTAGGGTGAATCTGGCAACTCTATATCTGGTGGCACCACCTGCCACAATGCATATAGTAGGCCATGTCACGTGTTAATTTTAGCGCGGAAATTTTATGTCCGATGTGTGAGCGGACTCTATCTATATAATCTAAGGGGCCGTCATGACGATGGAAATTTTTAATGGATTCTCGTCTCTTGTTTATCGCTGGCATTCTTGGACTACATTGCATTTTCCATCAGAAGCGGTGTAGTCACTTTTTCGCTCTTATATAATTAAAATATATAATTTAATTTCGAAAAGCCCGATGTGAGTTATTTTGACATGTTTGCATCCATGTTCTTTATGCTTATAATTTAAATTGTCAATCTTGAAAAAATATTTTAAAAAGGTAACCGTAGAAAGAGGTTTATGTCGGCAGCAGATTTTTAATTTATTTCTCACTGGCAACACAATAAGGCGAACATGTCGCGCCTTTCCCAATAAACGGAAAGGTTATTTCACTCGCGCTTCACTTTGAAGCATCCTTCAATTGAAAACTGCAAAATATTTCCAATATTTTCCTGTTGAAGAATTTTCGATTTTATTCAAAAGTATTTGCGAGCCATACATTAGGCACTAACTGGAGAAAATGTAATTTCACAACTTCAACACGACAAACAACGTGACAATTATTTTTGTTAATACCATTTTCCTAAAATATATTATGATTATTTCTTTATGCAGATCTGCTGGTCTACTCGTCACGTTGGGCACGACATATAATTAAGGCTACCTCTCTGGGAAGGGTGGAAGTTAAGAACTCACCCCTCCAAAACTTTTCTCTCAGGCGACGCGCCGTCACAGGGCACCGCCATTCCTCTCATCCTAGCAGAAAATTTCTCAGGTCTATTGCCCGGGAGCACAATATATAAGTGCAAAGTGGATACCACTAATATATCTCTGTTCACCCCGTAAGAGATATAGCGTGTCAATATTTGGATATAAGTTGGAAAGGTCTTGGGCTCCGTGAGGCTTATAGCAAACAAAATTCAGGAAAAATTTCAACCGAAAAGCAGAAAAACGGGGAAAATCATTTTTCACTTACAGCGCCATCTCTGATACATAGCATGTACTACAAACCAATATGGCTTTGCATTGTGGTGGAGCAGATCACACCAGTATTTTAAGTAGATGGCGCTGATGCGTTATACATTGTTTGACAGCTACTCATTATACTCTGCTCAGTTAATTTCATGTGACATTTATTATGCGCACATTCATTCAAACGCTAACTAAAAACCAAAACGAAGCCATCTGGTGGCGAAACGAAGTTCGCCGGGTTTGCTAGTTATTAAAATTTATTCATCCATTTTCAGTAGTATACCATATATTTAGAAAATTTAACAATGTTAATTAATTCAATGGTGTGTACCCCATAAAAGCATAAAAAAGCATTATCTTGTTATAATAGAACATTTAAAACATACGTATATTGATTTTCAATTCGTCCAATTTAGATTCGTTGACTCCTATTATGGTAATTACTGAATTTTAAGTCAATAATGTCCAAGCTAATTATTTTTATGCTTCTATGGAATGCAGGATACAGAATTAATTATAGACTCTCGTAATTTGATTAAAATCATGTGAACTAATGTAGTCGGTATACTGCACGATCAAATCTGCAATAACTCACCGATTTAATACAGCATTCTTATTACACAAGTTATTATTGTTAATGGGCTACTAGCTGTTATTTTTTCCCATACTTATTTAATGAGATTCTTTAAAAAGGGATTAAAAAATATTCTTCAAATATTCTAAATTTTAAATAATGATTATAATACAAGTTAGCTTGTTGGATTCAAATCCCTTAACTATAATGCCTAAATTGTGGCATTTCTTTTAAATTTGAATGCTTACGCGGGTAAAGATCGCATGAATGGTCCACCTTTTTGATGCAAATTTAATGGGACAGCGTAGGGAAGGCTTTTTAAAGCGACTGACCATTACGCGAGACAAGGGCTAGACAGTATAGTGCATACACACGCTGTCCACACAAATAAACTAGAACGCTTTCACTTGCACATTATGAAATCGTATTTTTTCCTTTGTTAATACAACTACTAACTATTTGAATACCTTATTTTCATACATCTCGTGCTTTTGATTTTTGTACCTTCATCATGAAATTATTAATCTTAGAACTTATTTGACATTTTCTTATTTAAAAACTAGCTGTGCCTGCGACTTCGTCCGCGTGGAAGAAGTAATTTTGCTGTGATAATAATTTCAAGCCAAAATTTAGATATATTGTTTCTTGGTTTACACAAAATAAATTTCGGAACGCACGCATAAATATTTTTTACAACCAATAAATAAGTATATGTCAATCCTTTTGCATTACTGACATTATTCTACATTATTAAAAACTTAAATAAACCATTATCCAAATATTGTGAATATATCTTGTCGATTTGAAACCTTAATTTAAATACGGTCTTTAATTTGAGGGGAGAGTTTACAGTATAGACGGGATAAATATTAGTTACGAAACCCAGGAACATATTTTATGGGAAAATATTTTTTTTTAATTATATTTTTTCGTCAATTTTCCAATATTTTAAATAGTTATTCTGCTACTCGCAAAGGAGACAAATACGCCAAATCAAAAACCATGAAAATCGATCCACCCGTTCTCGAGTTATAAGTATTTGACAAACCTGACTTTGTTTTATATATACATATGTCTTGACTATTATACAGTCATTTAAAACTAGCGATTAATTTTACATGTTCAGTCATAGACAAGTGATTCACCAGAAATCTCAGTGTTAAAAATCAATAGCTACTACTATATTGAGCAATTACACGAATACGAAAACAAATTACTGTCACCTCATTTCAGTGCATTCTAAGGCACTATGTCAACTGTAAAATTAATTAAATATAACTGCGTAAATCAAACGAGTTCGCAGTTGCATTCATAACTGGGCATTTAAGATATTTTGAGCGCCCCTAACAAGGTCCTTAACCATTCACAGATGAATGTTAAAGCCCTTTCAGACTTTAACTTGTTCGTTAAAACCCACGCCAACGTTCCTTTAACGGTACGCTGCGAGAAAATGAGAGCTATTTTGTGCAATCAAAAACGACGTCTCAATAGTAAGGCCGTTACTAATACCTTCTATTAGTAAGTTGTTGAAAACTGAGCGGTTAATTGGTGTATAAAAATATTAAAAACAGTCTTTAAATGCGAAAGAAACTCGTTATTTTGAAGTTTATTCACTTTAGTATAATGAATTCAGATGATAAATAATTATAAATTTTGAATATATTTTAACACTTAATGGACGGGCCGAATCTGCGCTAACCTTAATCTGCTCTTAGATAGTGCTAAGTAATGATACCAAGAAAAAATCTGTAAAATACAAAAACTAACGCAACGTACCTGAAATTTAAACAAAAACGTAGATCTACGTGGCCCGTCCTAGGAAGTCAGAATGGGAAAACGTAAATCTACGGGGCCCGTCCTTTAAGTGTTAAGGTTTTTACTATGTGAAGATTTTAAACAAATACTTTAACAATCGACGTCTGTCGGAAACAATAGTTGAGTTGAACTTTTCCAAAATTTTAAATTTTCACTTTTACTTAATTTTTTTAATAATAAACAGGTTTACGCTTGACCTCCATTACACCTAATGGAAATATTATGAGGCGATATAGAGCACTTCGCCTACAAAAACCGAACCTCTTGTTAGAACATATTCTAAATGGAATTCTAATATTGTCTAATGAAAAATTGAAACAATATTAACATTTTTGAAATGCTCCTTTACTGTTTCCAACTTAAATTGTGCTACATCTGTATTATTATATGAACTGAGATCAAAATTTTTAAACCAGACGTACTCTGTGCATGGTGACTTTTTATTCCATGTACATACAACGAGACGTAAGTCATGAGGTCTTGCAAAACCCGTGTTGCATGAACGCTCGAGAGGCGAAACGTGAACCGAACCGTGGCACGCTATGCTTGTACAAAGCCTTTCAGAAAATAAGCCTATTCGTCTTTATTACCACGAAATTGGCATTGAAATAATTCAGTGACAATTTATGCTTTACATTTTAACAGTCATTTTTTATTTATGTTTACAGTAATAATAATATGAACGAATATTGAGTTCACTCGAGAGAATTTAATGGCATTCCACCGAACCAAGCCTTATTGGTATTGTATAAATACAGGCAATCCAAAACCTTCAATTCAATAATAACCACAATCCATTAAAATTAAAATTATCCCTAACTTTTGAGCTAAATAGCTTCGTGGAATGTCTCATAAAATTATTACACCTCTTAAAACTAGTCTAGGTTGTTGTATTGAAATGTATTTTTATATTTGAGATAAAGTTTTTATTATTATATTTTCATTATTAGATATTGTGGTGAAGACAAGGTGATAATCCAAAGAGCAAAAAAATTAATGTAGAGTTCTACGTAGCGGTCATTATTTGAGGACTCAGACATTCAATATTTGCAGTAATATTAAAAAATATTATCTACAGCATGTAGACGATACCCGATACGCAGTTGTCGCCCTAAGGGTCGTTAGGGTGTTACGAGACGTGCGGGGTAAGAGGATGCGCGCGCGCACGGGACGCTTGGAAGTTAGTCGACTACCGAGACCCAAGGCGGGAGTACGTGCGTGTACGTCGCAGTTCGGTGTGCCTTAAAGTGCAAATAAACTGTAAAACGCCAAATTTGTGTCTTCCTAAAACCACACCCACGACCACCTGTCATATATCTTAAATAGATGTCTATGAATACAGACTTAATTTATTTAATGTTAATTGTAATTATATCACAATTGCTTAAAATTTATAATATTTATTAAATATTTAAATTATTTAAAATAAAACATTTAAATTTGAATTATTTCAAATAATAATAAGGCCTCATTCTTATTGAGATCGATTCTATATCTTTGATTCTCTCCGATTCGGAAATAAATCGCCGTGTACGCATATTTCTATAAAAAAAATCTTGTTTAATCCTCGGATCAAGTTGTATAAGTAAAACACTTTAATTACCGGAATAAAAATATCCACAATAGATCCGCGGACACCGCAAAAGAACGACGCGGGCTGTCCTTCACATTTCACTCTCCACTGGTCTATGTGTATTGCGTGTATATACATATGTATACATTCATTGTATTCACGGTATGCCTCCAGACGACGGGTCGGTATAAAACAACAGGAGAGAATTCTCTTTTAATTACGAACCAGCCTCGGTCAGTGATACCAACATAATACTTTTTTACAGACTAATATATTTAAGAAAATTCAAATTTGGAAGTCATAATTAGAAGTAAAATACACAATTTCTCACACATTATGCCAATTTAATTTAAGTACTTGCTTTTTAAATAATAGACGATTTATTTAATAGTGCTACAGCACCTGATGGTGAGTACACTGCAGTCCAAAAACAGTAGAGACCGCCAAAAGACGAGAGTCGGATGACAGTTATAACTCAATTTAACAACATTCTATTAATGCCCTTATGTGTTAATATAGTATTTTTCTAATAACAAACTATACGTAGTTCTTTATTGGAATCTATAAAAAAAAAATGTTTTACGATTTTTTAGGATTTTAATGCATTTTTGGGCATTTTCTTGTCCATTGGTTGGCAGCACAGTCCTCGGACACCCCTATTTGAGGCTTAGAATCTTTTTACGATGGCTATGTTTACTTGGAACATTCAATTATGAAATTTATTTCCAGCAGAGCAAGGTCCGTATTACCTGCCCAGGTATTAGAAAAGCCTTACTTTAAACTCGTACTTTGGAAAGTATTTTAAGGTTCATTGATGTGAGCCCCGGTATAAATTTTTGGTGCAATGAGTAGAAAAAACACTAGCTAATGAATAAAATAAAAGCTGAAACCAGACAGTGTAGAAAATAAACGTATTAAATTGTATTGTATTTAAATTCGTATAAACGATGTTGAAATAATGACAACTTAGTAACAACACCTCCTTCTGTTGTAGTTGTTCATTGGTTGCAGGGACCACTTACCATCATATGTGCCACCCGCCTGTTTACTGACATAAATATGGAAATTAATCACCCATAAGACTGTTTACAAGAATAAATTCATTGACAGTTGACTTATTGATAAACAAACGTTAATAAATGTATCCTGGACATATTTCATGCCAGAATTTTGTAAATATCCGAATGTAACGAATTAATCAAGTAACTGAACAGAGCTGCCAAAATCGACAGCTTCTATTAATATATTATATACCTATTTTTTCTTCATATTCTTTCGGAAGCCGAGTGGGACCTCCTATAGCCTTGATATTAAAAACAAAGTGCTTAAAAATAAAACGCATTATGAGCTTTTTATCTATTAAAAAAATAAATATACTTTCTATAAAACGGAGTTGCTATCTATCGGTTTTTATGGATAGCATTATAAAATTGTAGCGAAGTCATAATGTCAATCAATACGTATTACGAGTACAATAAAAATGTAATTTATCGATGTCTGAACATGGAGTATATTTTTTGGTGGTAGGGCGATTGCCCGAATTTTGTCATGACCACAGTACACAAGTGTTAAGACCGTGATAGTGACTCGCTTTCGCCTGTCGCGTTTCGGGATCAGCTTGTGTATTTCCAGTAACTCATATAACCAGAGACGTGATTAGTTCAGTCGAGGTATATCTAGGCCGACATGACGACAGAGACTATCAATGGATTTTTATCCTTCGATGGTCGCTTTCTTTTTGGACTACACTGTACTTACCATCAGGTGCAATGTAGGCGCTATGTTGTGACAGTGTAAAAAAAAATATACAAGAAAACGGGGCCTTTGTTATCGTAATTGAATACAAAACAGACATTAGGGTTTTACTCCATTTATCTTTGCCTTTGTACGCGCTTATCTCAGAAATGGCTAAACCGATATGGATGCGATTTTAGCATATTGTGATGAGTTTCACTTAATAATAACAATTCGTTTTATTTTATTTGTTTGGGAAGTAACAAAGTGATGGAAATTGTACTCATTCTAAAATAAATTCAAATTAAATTAAAAATCCAAACTTATAAAATAGATAAAACAATCGAACATGTAATAAAATATGCTATATAATGACTGCTCAGTTCTTCTAAATCAGTTAGTACTAAATAACAATGAAAAATAAAGACTTATTGAAAACTGCGAAACCTTATATCAGGCTTATCGGAAGCTAGTGGATTCGAAGTAAACAATTTTACAAGCATAAATTATTTTAATTAATAAAATGAATACTATTAGCTTAAGTTAATCATATTGCCATGAAATAATATATATATATAATATTATTATATCTAATTATTTATATTAGGGGTTGAATTTTCAAAAGTTTGTTATCATCTTTCACCTTGATCCTAAATCAAACTTACATTTCAAATCTATGGGTCTTATAGTTTCCAAGATTTTGTGATAACCAAGTCAGTCAGTCAGTGGCTTACTTTTAAATATATTATAAATCATTATTTGAAGTTTGACATTAAATATTGAAAGATATTAACCGAGATTAAATCATTGGATAGTTAATCAGGTTGAGTGTGTTGGCGTAACAAATATAATTCTGTTAGAAGACAGGTTTAAAGCATTCGGTAGCTTAATTAGGGCTTACTATATTATATTATTGTAATTAATATAATGTTCTTTTTGTTTATAGTAAATACTTATAGTTATAGTAATAATTACTATTACTACTAATTACTATTTATTAATCTAGAATAATTCATTAAACATTATCCCATAATTATAATATGGCATAATATGCAAAATCTTTAGAAAACTAAATTTTAAAACAAACCAGAGACAAATAAATTAAAAGGAATGCAGCCATGAATGTTTCACTGCACATCCTTAAAGGAATACAAGAAGACGATGTATTATTAAAATAAATTAATCTATTTGTCCTTTTTTTTGGTAACCCGGGGGTAAATCCTACATTGGACCATCAAGGTCACTGTGAGGGCAGCGACCCCGGTGTGTCAGACTCCTACTGACTAAAAACCCCCGGGGTGTCCCTCTAATCACTCCACCCAGGCCTGGGAAACCAAATTCGTCCAGTCGCCCGGGGAGCGAACAGCCTTATTCAGGCTTCCTCTCTGGGAGGGATGGGTATAAAGAGCCCACGCCTCCAGTATCTCTTTCATAGGCGGCGCGCTAGACACTGCGCACCGCCGCCCTCTCATCCGAGCAGCAAACTCCCTCAAGTCTACTGCCCGAAATCTATTTGTCCTATATCTATATTAGCTATACATGTTTCTTATTAATTCTTATTTATATGTCAAATCATTTTTTTAACAATCATGTTATTTATAAAATAAAATTTTACTACATAAAGAATCAAGTAAACAGAACAAACTTTCACAAAAGTGACCGTAAAATAAGCAATCTGTACGGAAGCACCTGCGCCGGAAACGGACGATTGTTTTCAAAGTAATTTTCTGTAAAATATAAGTCGCGAGCTTTAATTGGCTCTGAAATTCTAAACGAAGTATAATTGGACAAGATGTCACCGAGATGCTCCAGATTGTTTAGATATTTACCTAAAAATACATCAAATATAAACGTTTATAACGATTACATATAAACGAACTAGAATAAACTTTATACTACAACAAACTATAATTGAATTTGCGCAGTCCTCATTTTTTTCACACCAACACACAGTTCACAAAAACGAAAACGACCATCAAAGAATGAAAATCCATTGATAGTCTCAGGCGTCATGTTGGCCCACATATACCACGACTGAAGCTTCCTCTCTAGGTAAATGAGTTACTGGATATACACAAGGTGATCCTGAAACGCGACAGGCCAAAGCGAGTCACTATGACGGTCTTTACACTTGCGTACTGTGGTCATGACCCAATTCGGGCGATCGCCCTACCACCAAAAATAAAGAACACAAAAATATGACACAATCTCCGTAGCAAATCCTTCCACGTATAAATATCAAATGTGAAATTTAAAATCAATTTAATCAAGTGTTTTAAAAATACTTGTAATATATTATTTTCAGTTTGAAATATAAAAGTACTCATACATTTTATATAAGTAAATTACACACGTAAATTTTATATAAGCAAATAAATCAAATTTTGAACTAAGTAAATCAGATGATTTGTAATATTTCTATAACACAATATCACGGTTATTTCGTGTTGCATTTCAACATAAAATCCCTGGCATCTTATTCCACAAAGAATGTACTATCATTAGCCCGTACTGATGCCAAATAGACCTGTTGAGTGCACTAACATGTTATTCTTACTAAGACTGAGACATACTGCAGTATATTAGACGTCAGCGAAACACTAATAGCTCCATTTATATCACTTTTGGGATATACAACCCTGGTATATTTCCACAGCTAAGCAACGAATATTACGACTTTTAATTAACAATTTTACTAAAAGCTTTAAAATGTATAATTATGTAAATTTCACAGCAAACACATATTTCTAAATATTATTAGGTGAAATGTTTCAGGGCTTTCTATTCCTGTAATGCAAGTGCGATTATAAACAATATCTGAAGTAATTCACATAATGATGCTACATTTTTATTTATTCAAATGACTAATACTAATTAATATATAATTATAGAACCTGTGAATGTAAAACTTTAATGTAACTTATGTGCTTAAGATCTAGAATAAAGCAGCATTTTAGACGACGATAAAAAATTAAACCGGTTAAAGATTTA
Source organism: Automeris io (assembly GCA_036320925.1). Taxonomy (NCBI): domain Eukaryota; kingdom Metazoa; phylum Arthropoda; class Insecta; order Lepidoptera; family Saturniidae; genus Automeris; species Automeris io. Next base: position 9,486,467 of record JAUDJH010000010.1, on the reverse strand, counting down.
TTTAAAGTTACATGTAATGCCAGATTTGGATCCAATCATCTAAAGAAACTTGATATTTATATTTTTACTAAAGCCAAATTAATATTAAAATTACCCTACAATTTTTTTGTCACAAATAATGCTATTCAATTAAAAAACTAATATCTAACTATAAATATAATTGTCGTATATGTCCTTGGTACAAAGAAACATTCATTCTCAATTACGGATATTGCGCCATGCTATGTTATTGAAACATATAAACATTTTTTAACTATTATATAATAGTAGGTAAATTACAAGTTTTTTTATTAAGCGGTATGGAGACATTCATTAACTACAAATGATTGACAACATATAAAAAAGTATGTACAGAATTTGATAAACTTCCGCTGTTCATATATTTTCACGCTATACAAAATTAGAAACCTCGTCAGAAACAACTACATTTTATTATTATATATAAAAAAAACGAGTTCTGTAACTTTATATCGTGAGTTCACACTGAAACTAAAATTTATTATGACAATTTTATTTTCAAAGAAAAAGCTTTTGATCTTCCTAAGATTGCATTGTCAATACTTTACAGTTTAGGATTATGCTTTTTATTCGCCCCATAAAAAATAACTCCACATATTTAGGTATAAGTTAATACAATATTCAAATGTAAGCCAAAAAGCCGTTCGTTGCAAAAAGCATATGTGTGCAGTTCCGTGTAAACGTTGGCTCAGTGTGGCTCAACAATGTTACCGTAGACCTCAATCTCGTTTTAGATAGCTTCATCAATCTTCTGCAACAGTGTATCCCTATCTTATTTTGAATACACAAATAGCGACCTCTATAAAATGTTCCTAGAGAAACTCTGATAGTTTACTTTTCAACGTAAATTCTATCGACACTTCTTCTCTTGTACTTTATAGTAAAAATCCAGTTTATATTATACTCATAGTAATAATGGTCAAAACAATTTGTATATGTATATTATTCTTTACTTTGCTCGGAAACCTTGTCAATTTATTTTCAACATAAACTTAATTTTGGGAGTCGAAGCTGCTCGCGTCCGTAGGCTTTACGTAACTCCTGGGTGGTGCTAAATGAGCAGCAGCGAGGTGGTAGGGCGTCGGTGCCCGTCTGGATCGCGACCACAGTACATGGGTGTAAAGCCCGTCATAGTGACTAGTTTCGGCTTGTCGCGTTTCGGGATCAGCTTTGTGTATATCCAGTAGCTCATATACCTGGAGACCTTTTGTCGTGGTATTTGTGGGCCGACATGACGATGTAGACTATCAATGGATTTCATCCTTTGATAGTCGCTTTCGTTTTTGGACTACACTGTACTTACCCTCAGGTACTCTGTAGTCACTATGTCGAGCCAGTGTAAAAAAAAAAAATTATTCTATTTATTTAAGGGACTTTTACGTGTGTACGTATGTCAGCCCCATCGTACCCTAATACAAAAATACCTAACATATTACATATTGTGCCATTGATCTGAAAAAGCCAGACGCCTCATCAGATAATAGTTCTGTTAAGATTTTGTTAAACATCCCGATGTCAAGTCTGTTCAGACCAAAGGCACTCACAAACGCCTCTCTCACAGATTCAGATCGGACACATTCCATCAAAAGGTGGTGGATATCATCTATGATTCCACAATTTACACACAGTGGAGAATTATTGAGTTTCATAAGATGTTTAAATTTGTTAGATGGAATGTGTCAGGATCTTAGTCTGTGTGCCACTGACACCAACTTCCTGCACAAAGTTGTTTCAGAAAACCAGGATATACGAGGAGGTTCACTTTGCAAAGTTTTATACCAGATCCCTTTCTCTCTCGATATTTCATTAAAGTAAACTTTCCATATTTCATAACATCTATTTTTATGTTTTGGTAACAATTCTGAGAAATCTGCTAGTGTATTAATAATTTTTCCGGTTAAGCTACCTATCTTTGCAAACCTGTCAGCCTCCTCGTTACCCTGGATACCAATATGCCCAGGAACCCACTGCAATCTGTTGCCAGAGGCGCATCGTGCTATGTGTTGTAGTGCACTTTTGCTGTCACTAAAAATAACGGTCTTCCTCCTATTAGCACTTTAAGCAAATATAAGTGATTGTGAGATTGCAATGAGCTCCAGGGTCATAATACTAGGACAATTATTATTTATCTTAAAACATTCATATGAGCTTGCATTTCCCAAATGCTCTGGGATATAAATGGCAGCTCCACATCCAAATGTACTCTTGGAAGCATCAGAGTAGATCACATTCCAATCAGAATATTTTTCTTGCAGCTCTCTTACGATATTACATTTTAAATTATTTCTTTCATATGTTTTTTTTCCTTTCTTTATAGCTTCCAAGTTAGTATTAATTACATCTAAAGTATTGATATTTGTAACCCATGTGCTTAGTTTAAACATATCTAATGGAGATGAACTTGTCATACATTCTGTTCTTACATCATTAAATACCTCAACAAGAAATGGTTTTCTTTTTTAGCCCAATAAAGATTCTGACACAAAGTACACAAATCACTTAACATATCTACAATTTTACTATTATGCCAGGACATAATTTTTAAACAGAACTTTATTGCTAGGTACCTTCTGCGAATCCATAATGGGGGCAAACAAAGTTCGCTCTCCATTACATGAATTGGCGTTGTTTTAATAAAACCACCTATTGTTCTTAATGCCTGATTTTGAACTTTATCTAGCTTATATATATGTGACTTAGCACTATTATCATAAAAGAAACAACTGTAATCAGATCTACTTCTAATTAAAGATATATATATTTTCCTAAGATATTTGGGGTGTACTCCCCATGATGAGCCAGAGAGAATTTTCAAAATATTGAGATAGTTTTGAGTTTTTTTAACTGTATAATTTATATGCATATTCCAACGAAGTGATTGATCTAACCACAATCCCAAATAATTGTAATTGATAATATTTTCTACTAGATCACTGTTTAATTTTAGGTGTACCTGCTGTTTTTTGTGACCTCTACTAAATAAACATAGTTTTGATTTCGAGCTCGATATTTCTAAACCTAATTCTCTTAGACGAATAATAATTTGATTTATAGCTGTTTGAATATTATTTGTGCAAAGCATTATATTTTTATTTGTGTTGTAAATGACAAAATCATCGGCGTATTGGCCGATACATACATTATTGATATCACAAAATATTTTAGAGGTCAATAAGTTGAATAAAATTGGGGATAAAGGGTCACCCTGTGCAATACCTTTACTTGTATATCGAGTAATACAGTCATTTTCATTACAGATTATTTTAAGATGCCTTTCACTCAAATATTTCCACAAATACCGACATACTGTCTTTCCAATACCGATATCATCTAATACATATACCATCTTCTCTATGAGTACATTGTTGTATAATTTTTATAATTCATTTGTACTCTTGTTTCAACCCAACACAACTCAACACAACACAACACAACACAACACAACACAACACAACACAACACAACACAACACAACACAACCCTTTTTTTTTTGTTAACCCGGTGGAAATCCCTACGGACCGTCAGGGGAGCGGTGGGGGCCGCTCCCCCGGTGTTCGGACCTGCCCGACTAAAACCACCGGGGTGTTCCTCTTCCCGTCATGTGCTGGGGTCGGTGGTACAGTGAGATCAACCTCACCGACCCACAGCGACGTCCGGCCTTAAAAGATAGGCCTCTATCTCTTGCACATTTGCAAGGGGTGGTGTAAAGAGCCACCCCTCGCTCACCCCGAGTTGTGTCTTGGAGCGGTGTGCGGGAACACATCACAACACCGCTCTCGCCTTGGAATAGTGGACGGCGCGCTCCCCCAAGCGGCCGCTCAGGCGTAAATCCGGTTTAAGGAGGAAGGCCTCTGGTAAAGGCCCTCCTCCTCTGTCCAAGCCTGCGTGGGTGACGGATAGGGTTGTCGGGGGTAGAGAGTGCCTCCCGTACCCTCTCTTCCGCCTCTTTCTTCTCCATGATTTCCTCACAAAAGTGGAGGACCGCCTACCATGCACCTTCGCTGTCGAGCATCGTGCGAACAAGCGTCGGCAGCGACAGGTGCCAACCAACAACCCTGAACCCAACACAACCCAACAAAACCCAAAACAACTCAACACAACACAACCGAACACAACTGGACACAACTCAACAGAAAAAAAAATATAAGTAAAAAAAAACAAAAAATAACAAAAAAATAAAAAATAAATAAATATATATATAAAATAGTAATATTATATTAATATGATAAGCATTTAGAACTTTCATTACGATTATAATATCGAGAAATTAAGTATGAAAAGATTTTTATTCATTTCAGGATTTAAGATATAAATAGGTTTATAAATTAATTTTTATAACTAGAAAAATCATACAAATTATAAATATAAGTAAATTATTTAGGGAATTTATTAAATAAATTAATTACATTAATATTATTTTAATTGTAATTGCGAAATTTTTAGATATATTAGGTTTTTTTACAAATCAAAATTACTATAACCAACTTCTAATAATTGATTTGCTTATCGTCTCGAATTTCGAACAAATCAATGAATTGGTAACAAAAATATCCGTCTGAAATATTTATACATAGATTATATAAATCGCAATTCGTTGTAGTCAACTACCGACGAAGTTGAGAGCCCTCGTTATGAGCTATAATTTTCTTTGTTTAAAAAAAGTTTCCTTCGAATCTCAACCAATTCCATTAACGGTTGCGGCAAAGTTCATCAAGCTTACATTCATTACTAGCTATTCTTTGTTTAAAGAGAATTTTAAAAGCATGTTTTTGCTTTTATAATAAAAAGGTATGAAACGTTTCCAATAACGAATAACTCAATCTGATGTTCTGTCTCGATGACGTCCCTAGACAATCAAGCGGCTAGAATGTTACATTGCTCCTGCTACTTTCAGGTGCTCTACCACTATCTTTAATATAACAACGAAAAGAAACACGTAGTACAGGCCCTAAACCATATGTACTTCACCTACATATGACAAGATTTAATTATTCTGGTTTAACAATGATAATTGACGGAATGTATTTTCTATTCCTCAAAGTAAAGAATATTATATTAGAAAGGGAAATTTAAGATTCAAGTCGGCTATTTTACATTTTTTAGTATTTCGACGTCATTAATTTAAAATTGGCTATATATCCTTTTCATATTCTCACCATGTCACTATCATGAAAGTAAACTGATTCTTAGGACATCAGGATACGAAATATCAAAGTAATATTAAAACAATACAGCTATAAATGACCACGATACGCCTGCATAGCTTGTTATGAATGTGTTGTACTTTTAGTGCAAAAATAAGAAGAACAGAAGTAAAAAATAACCATTCGGAACCACAGGAATTGCTCTGACGAACGAGCTGTGCTGTTCTAATTGCAATATCCCTTTTTATTTTATTGCAACCACTCGCACTGCTTTCATTAGAAATATCGAACATTATATTAAAACGATGGCCGATATACACGACTTTTAATTAATTTTACAATTACAGTACAGTGAAATATTATTGACTACGGTAGTGTGGGTTTTAAAATGAAATTATTTCTAGTAAATGAAAGAAAATAAATATTCTAAATGATTCCGTTAATTATATCTTAATTGTTCCTTAATACTATCAATACTTTGCCCGTAAATAACCATAAATCTATCAAACGGAAGACGTTTAAAACAAATCTTTTTGGTAACATTATTAATATAATAAAATTTATGTCACGTCTATATCATTGCATCTACTAGTATCACTTTAGTAACAGACTACTTATTCCTAACTTATAAGATAAGCTCGCCATAATTATGAAACTTTAAACCAGGGCAATATTGAAATAGAGGAAAATTGGAGTATAATTAGTATTACAGTAACTAAAAATATTTTATTTTTGAAAAAAATATATATCCAAAAAACTAAAATTTTACTAAAGTATGTTAGAAATTCTTTTGGGCATTTTATATCAATCAATTTTCGATTTCAAATCTGAATTAAATTACGCGTTTCTGCATTACCCATGACTATTAAATGAAACGTAATTGCAAAATATACTAAATAAAGAATGTTAATGCTAAAGACTACATATATGTAACTGAAAACATGACTATTAAATGAAACGTAATTACAAAATATACTAAATAAAGAATGTTAATGCTAAAGAATACATATATGTAACTGAAAATGATCGAATCTGATGATCGAAATATCTAACGAAATCATCAAAAATAGCAAAATGTGGATAGTAACATATAGACACTCCACTGGGGGTGGGGCCACTAAGGCTGAGATTTATAGACACTATTTCGACTTTGCTTAGCAAAGTTCTCAAAAAATAAATTCGTTTTGACAAAAAACTGAACATATAATAGTTACTTGAGTACAGTCACAGTATTTGCAGAGCCAAGTCCATGTTGACAAAATTGGTGACTTACCAAATCTTTTGACACTCATTGAAAAATATAAATTGTAATGTTTTAGTAGTCTAAGCAAACTTAAAATTGAGTCTATAAATCTCAGCCTAACCGAGACACAAATCTAAGCGGCTGTGACGCCCGGGTCATTGCTCCAAATCGGGGCAATCCCGGTCAAACCAAGACGTACGGTTAGTGTAACTATAGGTAATAATTATTGAACCATTCAGCATATAATTGTCTACCAACATAACAAACCAAACACAACGTATCACTTGATAGAATCATAACCATAATAATGCGTATGATACACAATAACTACTGTATATTTTTATATTAAATTTTAGGGCTCTGGGTACAATCGTTTTTGAGCCCTCCGTTAGTATTTCAATATTCAGTAGTCACTAATTAATATAGAAACCAACGACACAAGCGACGCGCTTTCCGCCCCGGCCCATCAGAAAAATACAGGTTCCTCGCAGCACTCCACTGTTAACGGAGCATCCTTTCTCTGTCTTGAGCAACAAAACTAGCCAGGAAACAAGAATAAACCGTCCAGATGACCACAATAACGACCGAGCAATTGAGTGAAGTGATAGGTCGAATTGCTTGCTCTTGACCATAGTACACAAGTGCAAAGATCGTCATAGTGAATCGCCTCAGCCTGTCGCATTTTGGGATCAGATTGTGTATATCTACAGACATAGTTGTTCATATACATAGAGATCTTCCTAACTTGAGCGATGGCAACTGTCAACGGATTTTCACACCCTTGGGGTCTTTGCCGTACTTGGACTACACTGAACTTTGCATCAGGTGCAATATAGTCAATATGTCGAGCTAAAAAAAAAAGCCGTGGTGGCTGCCGGCAGAATAGAGTAGCACCCCCCTCTTTTTGCTGAGGTGTCGTAAAAGGCGACTAAGGTATCTCTTTAACACCGCAATTCAACCAGGTGTTTAGAGAAGGGAAAACTCGACCAAACCTGCATCCCGCTCCCTCCCGATCGTACTGGTTCTCCTTTCCATCGGGCCTGAGGGAGCTCGGACGAGAGAGTGCTTTTCTGGCTGCGCGTCCAGTTATGCACTTAAATATCTCCTGCGCAATTGACTGTTTCCGAAAACTGGACCTCGATTTTCTTAACCGGTGTTGAAACAGTCGACGTGGCCGAAACCGGCTAGGACATCACCATCATCATGTCGAGCTAGTATAAAAACAAAATTGTTGGACGAAACAAAGAAAACGTCCGCTCCAAGCTTAGTCGTCAATCAATAACTGTGTATTATAAATAAAAATTCAACGCTTTTTAAAACATCTCACAATGACAATTGGGCTGAAATCGATTTCGATTTACATACCAAAGATGTGTGTCCGTTTTATGCACGTGTTTAATCCGATTTGCCGGCCGACCAGGCGCGCGATCCAATCACGGTTTTTATTAACCGTCCTTATTATTGATTTGTGATGAAACTGTATCAGTGAAGTATTAAGTGATTCTTTAAAAGCTTTTTTATTTATAATTCATTGTTTTTTTTCTGTTTTGGCAACAAATTAAAAGGGAGGTAATATGTGGTCAATAATTAATGTTTTGATGAGGTACATAATGAATTTGCAAGCTCTATGCATCCTAATTAATAAAACAATAGAAAAACCTAGATTCATTTTATCGAAGGATAAATGAGTACAAGATTAGTATAAAAGTTAACATTGCAGTGTACACTATCCGAAATAGTTTTCGTTTTTTAGCGTGTAATTGTACGAATCATTTTCAGCGTCTCTTTCAAATGTTTTGCGAAACAAAAATTCCACATAATTTGGACATTAAAAAAAAACAATATTATAAAAGTAATAAATTGTCTAAAAGCTCTTTTATCCCGAACGTTGACTGGCACTTCCAAATCTGAATTATTATAAGATTTATTTTTATTGTTATCAGGCTTACACTTGACCTCAATCTCATCTGAATGAAGTCGAAGAAGAAATGCGCGTACTCAACTAATATCGATTTACTCCCATGTCATATGATGCAGATAAAACAAACGTAAAAAGCGAATCTACTCTTGGTACGCAGTAAAAATAGAAGATAAAAAGTTTGTACGAGCACATTGATAATACTAATAACAGTTTAAAAACTTCATTTTAGCCAACATCTGCCTTCAACTGGAGGCAGTAGCGGTCTTTCCATAGATGCATGAAAGCATTGCATGGCCTGACGATAAACGACAATACGACGACGACGATACGATGACGATAGTCTGCAATAAATTACTTAAAGTTAAACAAAAAAGGAAACATTGATAATCATATCTTTTCTATTTTCACGCCATTTATCTCTCCCATGAGCGCAATATAACATTTACTATAATAATATAATATTCTAATTAATTATGCAAATTCTGCTTACCTTGTCCAAATACCCTATACACATCACGGACTGGAAGTATCTTGGTACAAAACAACCTTTTTGTTTTATTTGTAATTTTTGAACGTGTAAATCATTTCCAAACGATCCGCCATCACCCGTTATCCAGTTAGTACGAACACAGCGACCACAATATGCGTCCATTGACATCCGTAAACAAGTCGCATTAGAGACAGATAACCGCATTAGTGCGTGCGGTGTGTCACAAACAAATTGCCCGCATGTTGTCTAACGCTGGAGTTCTACGTTTCAAAGGTTTAAAAGTATACGAATTTCAGCCCACTTTTGTTATTTTCACACTTGATAATATAACTATTTTAGGTCTACATTTATTTACCTTAGGTTTAAAATTGAAACCCCATTTTTTACCGTTTTTTACTGATTCAGCAAAGTGAGTACAGTGCACATGATGATAAGTACAGTGTATTCTAAGAATCGCAATGACTACCAGAGGACGAGAAGCCATTGACAGTTGCCGTCGTCATGCCAGCCCTCATATATCACCACTGAAGGAATCTAGGTATACGAGCAAACTGATTTCGAAATGCAACAGGCTGAGGCGATTCACTATGACGATCTTTGCACTTGTGTACAGTGGTCAAGACTCAATTCGGGCAGTCACTCTGTTACCTCAAAACAAAAATTGATAGTGTTTTATGTAAACACTTCATTTAATATGTAATTAAACTTTTTAGATTGGATGTTCAAAAGAGAGGACTCATCGGCGCACGTTCACCTCCGAGACATTGCGCCGCTACACGCAAGACCCCCGGAAGAAGATGAACGCTTCGATACACAAAGAGTAAGATTCCCTAAGAAAAAGGATCCTAAAGCTGGCGATCTAGTAATAACCTAGACTGCGCCCCACCTGGAGAGGGCGCGCTGGAGAGTACTAGGCGGATGTGCAAAAAAGATTTGCACGCCCACATTACCGATATATGGTACAGACATTCAGAGGATGACTCCAGAGTTTCCATCAAGAAGGACGCACGTGCGCCTTCGCCAGTGACCCGTCTGTCGTCGCAGACGGAGAAGATTGCCACCGTCAGGAGGTCCACCTCGAAACGGCTTCCCGCTTCCAGTCCCCTTTCATAGTTTTAGTTAGGCTAAATTTTAAATTCAAAATAATAAGCTCCTCTGCTGTTGCTTTATTTTTATTTAAGACTTAGGTTAATCATTGTACTTTCGCTATATAAGGCTTATATGTTGGTAGGTTTAGTAAGAAATTTGTAATATAGTTTTAAGATTAGGTTTAAGGTTACATTGTAATTTTTTTATGAAATAAACGACACCACTTCGGCCTTATCAGCGGATGGATGAAAGAATGACGAATGAAAGGAAGTGTGGAATGGAAGTGGTGTAAAATAAAAAAATAAACTTTTTAAAGTCAGTTTTTTTTTAACATCCTTCATACAAATATAAAATTAACATCTTTTTTTTCTCCCCTATTCATTTTTGAGAAAGTTTTTCTATATTAGAGATGATCGTTTAAATTATTCACACAATGTACAAATACAAGAGCTTACAATATTATGGTATATAGAAATATACATATATGCATATAGGATGAAGTATAATCGTGATTTATAGAGCAACCGTAGGTTTGATCATTTTCGTACTGACAAATCCATCATTTATCATTAAAGTTAATTAGCTTGAACGCCTCAGTCCATTCGGCTAATTACTTCTCTCAAAAAAATTGAGGATAATTGAGAAGAGTGATTGCCAAGATTTCGCTTCTCCGGAGGACATTCTGCTGATAAATTACATACCTTTGCGATTTGGGACAATTTTTTTAATTCTGTTGTACTAGCTAATAGAGATAAGAGACTTAAAGTTTTGTAGGGAAAATTCAAAAGTTCACAAAAAGTTAAAGAGACACAAATATCTATCTTCAGATTGGATATTTTTATTACAATAATATTAATGTATAATTACACGCATTAACCTAGTCCAAACTAATTTTGTACATATACTATGAGTAGTAGACAAAGATATATATACTCGTATTTAAATACCCACACAACATACTATCATTAAACAAATTGAAGCGAATGCTTATTGACAAATTTTATTATACTGTAGATGAATATCTAAATGGTAAGTTCTATAAATTATATTGTGTGCGTGAATATAAAGGAAAAATATATATAAAATAAAAATGAATGAATTGTGCCCTACTAGTACTAATATTGTAGCCCTCTTGCCTACATAGATGCCTTACCCAACAGGGCACATTTTTGATATTTACGATGAAAGTCAGAATATATTTTTAAGTTCTTAAGCTGAGATTTATAGACGCTACTTTAACTTTACTTACACTATCCTCAGAAAATGGATTCCGTCTTTGACAAAAAAACTGAATATAAGGAACTTGAGTATAACTTAATGATTTCAAACTACTTTCAAATTAACTATTCGTAAATTATTCAAAAGTTGGTTATTTGTAATTTATATTTCCTGTACGAGAAGTCTTTTATGTTGACCCATTTTTATCTCTTTAAATTCAGATAAACATTATATTTTTATGTAAAAAAAATAGTTTTCCCATATTATTATTGTTGTGCTTCCTTATAATTTGAGTGATATAGTGTAAAAGTAAATAGTATTTTTTTATTATTTGTAAAAATGCTCGTACTCGGTTTAAGAGCATATTACAATAAAATACGAACGAGCGTGTGAAACTAAGGCTTTTCTAACAATATTTATGTATGTAATCAATACGTATTAATACTTTTGTTTAAGTAAATCATCTTTTTAAATTATTTAAATGTTATTTTTATAGTTAATATTAAATAATAGTTGATGTTCAAAAACCTACAAAATGAACATTTATAATAATACATAGTAGGACGGGCGGACTGACAATGGCTATGATGTGTAAATACAATCTGAGTTTACATTACAAACATTACCTAATTATTCAATTGTTCAGCAAGCGGATGGATGTCCTATGCATACATATCGATATCTATACTAATATTATAAAGCTGAAGAGTTTGTTTGTTTGTTTGTTTGTTTGAACGCGCTAATCTCTGGAACTACTGGTTCGAATTGAAAAATTCTTTTTGAATTGAATAGACCATTTATCCAGGAAGGCTTTAGGCTATATAACATCACGATGCAATTATTAGGAGCGAAGAAATAATGGAAAATGTGAAAAAAAACGGGGAAAATTATTCATCCTTGAGGGCTTCCATTGCGTGCGCTGCAAAAACGGTTCAAGATACCAAAAATATATGTAAGAAAGAATTATTCCTCTTGAAATGATCCAAAAAAATGTCCGCGACAGTATATGTCTATCTTTTAAAATTAAGTCACTAGAACCGTTTTTATGGTAAATAAATTTGGTCGAAATTAATGCATTATTTGTTAAGAGTTGTATCAACGTAATAATATTAATCTTTATCCAAATAAATGTGATGTTGATTAAGAGTATTTAATTGTGAACAAAATTGTCTTTGACATCACTTAATTTCAATGAACATCTTAGAAGATATTACAAAACCTTATATAGCAAAACAACGTTTGCCGGATCAGCTAGTAATTAATATATGTATATCAAACGTGTTCCGGACTAACATCGTATATTCGTAAGCAGCAAAAAATCTCCAAACAGGTTTTTATCATTATAATTCCTCTACAGCTACTAAACTGCCTAATCTAAACTATAACTAAAACTACCTAATCTTAAGTAATTATCAGTTTCTTAACTAATCGATTACTAGTTGTATAAATAAGACTTAATAAGACTTATAAAAATATCACAAAGCTATCATATATACTTTAGAAATAATAAAGAAAACTCAGTTAAAATTTAAAATGTCGCTTACGATATTGTTATTTCAGAACACGCTCCACGCTCAGTAGGTAGGCTCTTAATCGATTTATATGATACTGTAGAAACTACATTATAATATAATAGTTTGCTAGTAGCTATATATACTTTCGAATAAAATTAGCAAACACACTGTAAAATATACGTATATTATTTTGTTTTTTAATCACTTTAAGGAAGCGTATAGCGAACGATCAATTAATTTGTTTTTATGTTAATCAAACTGCTTGTTCTTGATTACATTTGATTATTTTGTCAAATTTTAGTTCAATAAGTTTGACAGAGAATTTGTTTGGAAGTGAGTTTCCACGTACGAATCAATGTCTTATTCTGTAATCTTATTACATCTAAAAGTCAAACATATTGTAGCAAATATTTTTTGTAAGTAATTCCTGAATGAAGCTGCTATTATCATAGTATAAAAATCTTAGGAAGATTTGAGATAAAAACTTGACTATCCCATTACAAGTAACAGCCGCTCTTTCCCTATCTTGTATTCTCTTAAAGGCGCCAATCTTGAATCATAGAGCGAAATGAAAATGAATGGATAGTCGTGAGTATTTTTTCGTGTTGGTTTGAGTACAAGCCATTACTTCCGCTTTTGGCGCGGCACCTTCATTTATTATGTAAGTTGGTTGGTTGAAACGTACGCAAAAATGCAGAAGGCGAAACAACCTTATTTGTGGGAAAAGTAAATTACGTTTTTACACAGATGTTGCCCAAAATCTTTGATTCGCCCACAAGATTGTCAGAATAATTTATTGTATTTTAAGAAAGACTTATTCTGACATTTTTCATAATAATTTTTTACTTTATACTTCTAAATCAACTATATCAATTATGCATTTTATCAAATTATAATGTTTTTTTAATAATTTATAAATAATTAAAACTACAGTGCAAAATGTCAATGTTTAAATTATTTTGAGGGTGCTATCATGATTCATTGAATATTAATTGATGGATTAATTAAAGTTATTTGAGTGTCAGCTATTCAGATGGCATTTGATACTATTAGAAAATCAACTTCAGCATTCATCTATTTTATTGAATTTCTCTTGATACTTCCTCTTAATTGGATTGATGGACCGGCCTTCACAAATCTGCCAAGGAAACATAATGAACGAACGAACAAAATGAACTTTTGTCTTATAAAGACATCTCTTTGAAAGAGCAGGGGCTGACATTTTCCTTTTCATAAAAATAAATGTATATCTAGCTAACAATGTGTTCTTTGTATGCCATTATATAACACATTACCGAAAATTATATATACCTTAAAATTAGGCAGCTTTCCCATCATGGGAACAATAAGCACTTTACCATTGAAAATATTTATGTGCATTTTTTATTAATGCTAGTTGTTTCTATAATACTACTACTATATTTTCAATAACAAATAGACGTTGGTCTTTATAAGGTGCCTTGGGAGACTGCGTTGTTTCGCATGTCGTCAGTGATAAAACAACAAACAATGACTAAAAGCAACTGGATCTAAAGGCGTTGCTTGCGTAACCTATCTCTTGAACATCGTCCGCAAGACCTCATTCAAGGTTTAATGAAACACAAACTGTGTCACTGGGCAACGGTGAAATCATTATGGACACTTAAACCAAAGCACTAGTGAGCTGATAGTATTTTAGAAATCTTGTTATCACTAGGGATTCCTATCGGATATAATTTATTACATCCATTGATAACACTTTTACTATACTCGCATAGCAATGATTTATTTATTTCTAAATACGACGCAGAGTTGAAATTATTCTTCTACTTAAAGTCAATATGATAGGAACATAAAATGATAATTTACCAATAATGTAATGAAACAGAATACAATGCCACTCTTTAAAACATCCATGAGTGTTTTAAATTCGAAACTCTAAATGGACTCTTTATGTAATTAAACATATTCAGCAGCTCTATCTCTCAACCAACATTTCTATAAAACAAATGAAGGTGTTGAAAAACTCGCAGGTTTGAATTCTGAATGGATCGATCTGCGTACTTACTTAAGGCAGTGTTTTACATAAAGACATTCAATACACATAGATAATTTATTTAAATTTATTCGATTTCCCTGAACAATAATAAAATGTTAATTGTAGCATGTAACATTTTCTTGCTAATTTTGGCCTTAGAAAGCACTTTATAATGTATCCATATATTTTTTTGTTACAACCATAAAAATATTAGAATTCGATAAAAAAAGGTTTACAATTTTGAACCTATTTATTAAAAGAAATCCAATTTTGCATTAAAATACAATAATAATAATAAATTGTTTATTCAGAAAAATAGTTTGAAAGCGGTACATTTTATCAAGCGGTCAATCAGTTGACACCCAAACTAGTAATACTTAATCTTGGGCACATAAAATGTTACGCTCAGATTATATCCTCTACGTCATCCAATCTTAACTATAATTATATAAAATAATAAATAATTATATAAAGTAATTATTAAATATTAATTAACAATAGTTAACATATAAGTTAAGAAATCAATTTTCACGAACATTGCATAAATCAGGCACAATTTTCAGGTTTAGTTACGTTTTACTTGCTACTATTAAACCAGTGATCAGGTAAAACTAAGAGATACCTTACGCAACCAAGAGCTTTGTTTATATTCTCTGTACCGTTGAATGTTAGTGGAACCCTTTCAGGGCTTGATGAAACACAAACTGTGTCACTGGGCGCTGCCGAAATTTCAATGTTTGTGGTTGCAAATGAACGGTTTAGTCTGGTTTTAATGGAATGACTTTATTACGATAAGTTTATATTTTTAAATAGACGATCATCCTTTTTTATTGAAGATATTAGGTTGGGAAAAAAATTTTGTCGCGTATAGTACGAGGGTCAAACCGAAAGTTTTTAGAACTGGCCACTTAAAACATTATATTAAAAAATAAGTTTAAATTTTGAAAACACAATTCTTTACCAATATTATTGAGTTTATATTTCATTCTTTTGTCATTTGTTTTAGGATTTGGCGGCAAATTGAAAATTGTCTTTGCACGTCAGCATGAATTTAAGCCGAAGAAATTTTCGTGCAATGATTTTTTACGGCTTTCGGTGTCATTTAAGTCAACAAGAAAGTTATGATAGACTCCGATTGGCGTTTCACGATGAAGCCCCATCTCGCGCCACAGTTTACAACTGGTTTAATGAATTTAAACGTGGTCGCAATAATCTCAAAATGTGAAGAAACTTTTTCCACAATTATCTGTGAGCTGCGCCATTTAGGCATAAATATTATTTATATCTTTAAAAATAACAATCGTTTCTCTTATTAACTTAGGGTTGTAGAGTTTGAATACTTATTAGGTTAAAAAATGTCTCATTATTGTCTCACCACCTGAGTTTCTTTTTACTGAAATTATGCTCTTTGAAGAATAAATCATCGAAACTTATAATGGGATCTTCTTAGTATATTTTCAAAGAAGACTACCGAACGTCTCATAAATATCGACTTCTTTCCTTCCCTTGCAACTAATTTATATTGAGTACCTTGGGACTTGAGGATACGCGTATTAACGAAAATATATTAGAAAATAGATAATTATAGGTCAATCATCGTTGCTGATGATGGTCAATAGATTACTTAAAAGAGTTATTGGCCCAAAACTAGAATGTATTTACTGTCCGTTCATTAAATTGTAAAATTAATTTCACCTTTTTTATAAGAACGTGTGATATTTAAACGAAATTTAAATATATACCTACTTTAAACGATCTACAAAGACTATATCACTATAATATCGTATATAACCTGAACCTACAGTAGCAGGCAACGTATCTAGTAACCATAACACAAACAAAACATACATAATATTTATCATCAAATGAAGTTCATAGGCGAAACTGTTTGAATATTGCGGAATTTCATTTATCATAATTTGCTTCTCAAGTAAAGGGAACTAGGTAACGTCGTGGCAGTTCCGAAGCACATGATTTGCATAATAACCCCGGATGAGTGTTCCATATCGATAGAGGTGGATTTACACCCATAAATCCAGAAAACTAAGGTTCCATTTTGCTTGATATTATTAGACAAAATTGCTCTAAGTCCGATCACTTTGCACATACAGATTCAGAGACATTTGAATGTATTAGCGGTAATGTTTATTGAGAGTTTACAATAGAATTTGGGTGAGATACGGCTTTGTAAAGTTATATCATTTTAATATAATTGTATAACTGTACTATAATTATTAATAATAAAATAATTAATAATGATTACGATATTATCATTCTTCAACATTAACCTGTATCTAATCTACTGAAGCTTGTGGAGTCACCGAACTGCAGCACGTGTCATAAAGTAGATGACGTACAACATTTGCCGATGGAGCTGCAAGAGATTCTCTGATGGGAGCCTTTAGCCTGAGCAAATTTGATGTAGCCATGTTCTGCGGGATTTTAGCGAGACCTTACTCAGCCGAAGCAAAAGATTTGTTTAGACTGATGGCTCCCCAACAGAAATAAAGGTTAGTAGTGTGTCTTCAGGTGACGATGAGGCTGGCATGTGCCTCAGCACAAAAGTCCCTTAAATAAATAGAAAAAAAAATCCTGTATCTGTACACTGCTGGACAAAAGACTCTCTCAACGTTCGACACTAAACCTTATCATCGCCTCTTCTCATCCAATACTTTCCTACCACATTGCGCAAATCATGTCTCCACCTAGACAGAAGACGTCCTAAACTTCATATACCAACAGGCGATCTTAACTCAAGCACACGTCTACCCTAAAGGTAAGTTCTTCGGCAAATATGACCAGTCCAGAGCCACCTCAGTATGCTAACACTTAGAACTATGTTCGTGACTTTAGTTCTTTAACAGATTATCTTATTTCTGATTCGATCTTATAGAGAAACACCAAGTAGAATATGTTCCATTGCATGCTGAGCGACCTTAAATTTGCGTTCTAGCCGTACTGGGAATGTCTACGTCTTGGCTCAATTAACATTATCAGTAGTTGTTTTTAAGTGTATTTTTTGCTTGAATTGAAACATCCACAAAGCTATTGTATTTCTTATTACTTTCAGTTTTTCTTTTGTTTGTCAAGTTATAATATTTTTAAGTATTTTATTTTCAACAATTCAAACATCCATTCAGGGAATTATATCGTTATTTAATTTATTGAATAAAACTCCGCAATAAAATACACAGATCGTCATCCTATAAAAATTCAAAGGATTGTCTATAGATATATTTTAACAAACTTGTAGCGGTTATTTAATGTAATATTATACAATATTGATCATATACAATGAGGGTATCCAGTGAATTCTCATTAGCGAAGGCTGTCAAAGTAATAAATTACAATAATATTTTATATAATACGCCTACCAGTGCTCGTTTGTCAGAGATTGCTCAATTCATATTCACTTTGCATTTCGCTGAGGGCTGGCCAGACAAAAAATGCAAGGCCGATAGTGAAGCCGATAGGCAAATACCCGGCCCAAATCATGACCTAATATCGGGCAATTTATCACCGACAGACCTTTGTGCCCGTGCCATCAATCTTGAGCTTCCTCCGCACTCAACACTCCAACTAATTATTGTCGATCGCGACTTGACAGTTTGCTTGTGGAATTCTTAAGGTTTTTTTTACCCGGAAGTGATGTTTGGCGGACGATTTGCTGGATGAATTCAGATTGACCGGAAAACCGGTTTAACTTCACTATTTTTTTTCTGTAAATCTGAAGCGTTTATATTGCCAATGTCGTTTTACTTCACGGTCCATAGATTTATCACAAGAACAAAATAATAATATTTATGAACAATTAAACACAATGATCTAATCCTAAACTAAGCTTGCACTTGTACTATAGGGACTAGACAAAATTAAAACTTAAATACATATACACAGCCATGATTTCCGACAAACTAATCTGCTCATCATAGAAAAGTTTGGCGCTACCGGCGCTGGAATCTTAGCACCGAAAATAGGGTCACTATAAACAGTGCTTGTAGGCCGTCCAGATGCTCTTTAGCTCTTAAACAAATTAGGTTTATCTTAGAAATTCGTAGAAGAAGTTAGGATTTCTTTTGGAATCTTTATTTATATATATTTCTTTTCTCTGTCCTCGATATCTGTAACTCACTGAACATAGTATAAAACATATGATCATTTATTTCTGTGACTACAAGATTGTCTAGATTTAGTAATTCTATTTTATTGTGTACTTCAGAACATTAATAATATTCAAACGCATGTAGGGAAAGTTGTGCTTTATTAATATATAGGGTAACATTAACTTAATAAAGTATAAAAATATTTTACAGCGTGGACTGAAGTGGCATCCAAACACGCGAGTGGCAAAGAAGGGCCATTTGCTTTATTACATTTACATCACACAGCCGTTAAAGCAACCAACTGAACAAAATGTTGCATGAAATTTTACTTATGTCGCGATTGAACTGTTTACGTTTCGTTTTTTACTTTCCTTTTCTATGCTACTTACCAGAATATTTATAAAGTTTTTTTCGTCTATTTCATTTTTATAAATGAAACACATTTAATAACGTTGTGTAATAGAATAATAATTTAATTTGGAAAGACTTATCAACGCGAAATAAAGGTCGATTTACCAAAGCCAATACAGATTCAGTGTCGTGGATAAATATAGGATTGATTACTTTTGAACCCTTAGTTTATTTCAAAATAATTCTTACAATCTACACAAATTAATATTCAATTTATATTTAAAAGACACAGCAACTGTGAATCACCATAAACCTTAAAAGTAACTTAATTTCAAATCGAAAACCATACCGTTCCTTCCTTTTCCTTTATCAGCCCGCGTGTTACACTGCCAATAGCTCGCCTTTCGTGTCAGCCAAAAATAGTGGATGCAATGTTCTCAAGCGGTACAATGTCAGCACTTACAAAAGTAAATAAAAATTGAAAAATCTGAGCCCCGCAAATCCCCTGAGGGGATCGGCACGCACGTTTCACACGCGCCGTGTCTCCCTTTATAAAAGGTCTTCAGCCTCTAATATTATTTATTTCATCATTTATTTATTGGAGCCTTACTTAATCCTACATTTGTTCTCAAATAAAAACTTATCACTTCATACAAACCGATGGGCATATAGCATATGCTCGCAGTAAAAAATTCATCGTGGAATCAAACGCTTTAAATTTTTCCTAATGATTTAAATAATATTGCTTGTCTTTGAACACACTTGATTGAAAATGCAGATAATGCAGACTTGTGACCGCAATTGACATCAAATGCCTATTCAATGTTCTATTAAAGGCTCCCAAATTACGAAAACATAAAAAGCTTGTTACTTCGCCTTTATGATTTTTATGGCACTATTTCAGAATGTGCAAAGATACATTAATAGGTGTAGCCATTTACACTTATTTATCGTGCTTAAAGTAACCAGTAACGCAGGTAAGCATCGTTTATCGGGTCACAACCAGTAGCGTTCATTCCATAGATGCATGAAAGCATTGCATTCCCTTACGATAAATAAGTTTGGAATAAATTCCTTTCATTTAAACAAAAAGAGGAACTCTTTATATTCATATCTATTCTATTACCATCTATACCATCTATCTTCCCTATGAGAGTAATATAATATTTATTAACATTATATAATATTCAAATTCATTACGTGAATCTGCCTACCCTGTCCAAATACTCTATGCACGTCACTGGTCACGACATATACCATTTTTGTTACATCATTTTCGGTCTATAAGCGATTGACACCGTTTTTCTACTTTGCTGCATTTGCCACCGGATGCAAATTACATATAATATTTTTATCCAGCCACTAAAAAAATGAAGCAATTTTTTTCAATATATTTTCTTTTACTGGTGAATTACATCTTACATAAACCCGTATTTGATCGAAATAACTTAAAGAAATGTTACGTTACTGAGATTCGATAATAAAATTATTATTATTCTGTAGTTCTGATATTTATATGAAAAACAATTAACACGCTGTCAAAGTTGCGATGGCATGCTTAACCTATCTACATATCTATTTATATAAATAAAAATGGATCGCTAAATGTGCTGCTAAGCGCAAAACCCAAGAATGACTGATTTATTTTTTGTTGTGTTTGATGCAGTCTGAGGAAGGTTCTTATGGAGAGAAAAACCTTAAAAAAATACGAAGAAATGCAAAAACAACAATTTTCTTTTCTCATACAAAGCACTCTGTACCCAGCTTTCAAACATTTGACGTCAATCAAAACAAAGGTTCGTTAGGAGTGTCTTTGTATGCCTTCAAATTAATTATTACATGTCATTAATGAAAGTAATCATTTACGCGACAAGTAATCAAATAAAAAAAAATTGTGTACCATAAAGTACTACCATAAAAATGTTACTAAAGTCTTTCAACAATAATTTATTCCTATTAGACTGCAACAGATTAATAACTTTTGACAGAACGAAATCTGTTGGGGCAGCTATTAACATAAAAAAAAATATATGTAACTTTGTTTTTGACCATCAAATTTAAAGAAATAGGGCAGAACACAAGGTCTGCCGGGAGAGCTAGTTAGAAATATGAACAGGATATTTAATACCTAAATTCTGATTTAAAGAAAGTAGTGCTCGTAACTTCTTTTCTAAGGCACTGTGAATCAATTCAGCAACGTTCATTTATGTCTGCAGTAAGTTCCGTTTTGTTCTACGCAATCCAGTCTACAACATGCGATATCAAGACTAACGACCTAAGATCACAAACTTTATTAAACAGTCTCACATGTTGTGTATAGTACTGGCCTATTCCAATACACATAGAATATCTAACTAGATCTAGAATGAAAAACAAATATTAACTGTAATCGTTATTTATTTCTTCAAACAAGAAATTGTACACTTAAAATAATGTCAAAACACACTAGAGAGGTATTATAAATTGTTAAAAGAAATTGAAATGCTTTTACTAAAAGAGCTATTCTATATTTTACTGCAGATAAAATCACCAGCACCGTATAAAGATATTACTGGTAAATGAAAAAGGAGTTTACGACAGTATTAATGAGTTCAAAAAAATAGTTAAAATTATATGATAAGCTTTTCTTTCATTTTGATCACCTAAAATTACATGAAATGTTATTTTCAATTTTTTTTTAATTTTAACAAATGTAAGTTCGAGAAACGGTTGATGCGACTAATGTTTGATACTTCATATTGACATAAATTAACGTAAAACCAAATAATAAAAGAAAAACATTACACAAGCATTTCACCGTTATCTATAACGTAAATACTGCCCGTAATACTGCGGGCTCGATCGCTTGATAGATAAAGAATTAGGTCGGCGACCTCATCACTTTCAGCCATCTTGCGGAGTGGATATGTCTCTTCGCGACTTTTACATATTTCAGCTTGTTTCTCACCACTGAATCCAGAAGCTTCCATGAATGGAGTCTTTGTACCACCAGGATTCACTGAATTAACCCGAACACCATCCCGACCCAATTCTAAAGCGACGCATTTAGTGAACATATCCAAGGCTGCTTTCGAGATACAATATGGCATGTAGTCTACTCCTGTGATTGGCCGGAAGGCTGCTACACTCGATACGTTCACAATATTGCCTTTTGTTCTTATAAGATACGGCGCTACTAGGCTGGTCAATAAATAAGCTGGACGTGTATTTACCGCGATAGCTCGATCAAATAATTCAACTCCGTCACGGATGCTTCCACGAACTCCAAAACCGGCGTTATTAACTAAGACGTTTATTTTTCCAAATTTTTCTACCGTTTTCGAAACAATATTCTTAACTTCGTTGTCGATTGTCAGATCAGCTTTGACAATTAAAGGCTTATTCCCTTTAGCATCTTCACATTGTTTTGAAACTTTGTTTAAATATTCCTCATTTCTGCCAACGAGCACAAGATTAGCTCCATATTTGGCAAAGGCCAACGCCGCATTAGCTCCGATTCCAGAACTGGCGCCAGTAATAATAATGACTTTTTGGTTGAAGTCCATCATTGTCGATGTCTCAGACTAAACTGAAATGTTTTTAAATCAATTCAAATAATAACAAAAGTGTCAGTGACCTTCGATTCAACTAGTTTTGAATTGTTAGTGGTAGAATATCACAAACATTGATAGGCAAGTTTGACGATATTTATCTTTATTTATAACGGGGCAGAGGTTAAAGTTGGAAATCATACTTATGAGGAACTTCGTCGACGAAAGATATCAACATCTAATCATTGTGTTAATGATAAATGAGGTCGTTGACTTTTTACTAATCGTTACATGACTTAGAATTATAACATATCACGAGTATTAATATAAATATAATTTCCCTACATACATAAATTAAGAGAGGTTTTCTAATAGCATTAAAAAAAATATGATTAGGAAAAAATATTTCTTAACTTTAAAGAGCAAATAAACAAATTAGGTTTATATGTCTATTTGATAGTATAAAAATAGTATGATTTTTCTTCTTTTTTTTTTTCAAAATATTGTCCTATCGTGAATATTTTCTAATGATTTAAATGAGATTGCTTGTCTTTTTAAACACACTCGATTGCAGATGCAGATAAAACCAACTATTGACTGCAATTGTCATGAAATGCCTATTCAATGTTCTATTAAAGGCTCCTAACTCATAAGAACATACAAAACTTTCTCATTCGCCTTTATGATTTATAAGGTTCTATTTCAAGATATGCAGAGATACATTAATAGCTGTATCCATTTATACTTATTTATAGTGCCCAACGTGACCGGTAGCGCAATTGTATATAATTTGTATGTAATAGTTTACTTAGTATTATCACTACTTAATACTATCATTTTGAATAGGTGCATTGTTTTACGCTATATTTTTTCTATTTATTATACATTTTTATTGCTTATTAATAATTCTGATAAGACGTAACACGACTGGGGCCCTTCACGAAAACCAGCGCTACAGATTTCCTCTGTGGCATTAAGCTGACGGAGGGCCCATTTCGCCATACTTATATGTTTTTGTATTTTCTTTTTTCTTTATGTTGTTTGTGTTACTTTTATTTTTAGTTTTAGTGACTTTGTAGCGAAATAAATTTATTTCATTTGATTTCATTTCAATTGATCGCCGTTTACAAAATCACAAAATAAACAATTTTTGTTAAATAATTGTTGGTATAGATTATCGGTCGTCTCCTTTTTTTTACTTTACTGCACTTACATAAATTACATATAATAAGTTTATCCACACTATAAAAAATGAAGCGATATTATTAAATGTATTTTCTTTTGTCGGTGAGCTACACCAGAATTTGATCTGCCTAAACCCGTACTTGATCGAGCTAACTTAGAGGTATGTACCAGCCGGGCAGTAGATTTGGGGGAGCCTGCCCGGAGGAAAAGGAGGCGGTGCGCATTGTCCGGCGGACCGATTGAGAGAGAGGTTTTGGAGGGTGGGCTCTTTACTCTCACCCTTCCCATAGAGGTAGCATCGATAAGGCTTTTCGCTCCCCGGGCGTCTGGATGAATTCGGTTTCCCAGGCCCGTGTGGAGCGATTAGAGGGACACCTCGGGGGCTTTTAGTCAGTAGACGTCTGACACACCGGGGTCGATACCCTCACAGCGACCCTAATGGTCCAATGCAGGATTTACCCCTGGATTACAAAAAAATAAATAAAAATTAATAATGCACCGGGATTCGAAACTATAATTATTATAATTCTGTAGTTCTGTATACCTATATGGAAAACAATCAACACGCTGTCAAAGTCACAATGGCATGCTTAGTTAGAAATATAAACAGGATATTTAATACCTAAATTCTCATTTAAAGAAAGTGGTGCTCGTAATTTATTTTCTAAGGTACTGTGAATCAATTCAGCAACGCTCATTTATGTCTGCAATAAGTTCCGTTTTTTTCTACGCAATCCAGTCTACAAAATGCGATATCAAGACTAACGACCTAAGATCACAAACTTTATTAAACAATCTCACACGTTGTATATAGTACTGGCCTATTCCAATACACTAAGGCAGAGATTTATAGATGCTATTTTGACTTTGCTTAGCACAGTTCTTAAAAAATAAATTCGTAATGACAAAAAACTGAATACATAATGGAAACTTGAGTATAGTCATAATATTCGCAGGTCCATGTTAACAAAATCGGTGACTTACCAAATCCTTTGAAATTCATTGAGTAATATAAATTGTAATTTTTAGTCAAGTCTAAGCAAACTTAAAGTTGTGTCTATAAATCTCAGCCATAGAATATGTAACTGGATTTAGAATGAAAAATAAATATTAAGTATAATTGTTATATATTTTTTTCAACAATACATTGTAGACTTAAATTAATGTCATAAAGCACTAGAGAGGTATTATAAATTGTTAAAAGAAATTGAAATGCTTTTAGTATAAGAGCTATTCTTTATTTTACTACAGACAAAAATCACCAGAACCGTATTAAGATATTACTGATAGTAAATGAAAAAGGAGTTTATGACAGAATGAGTTATAAAAATAGTTAAAATTATATGATAAGCTTTTCTTTCATTTTGATCGTGTAAAATTATATAAAATTTTATTATCAATATTTTCCGTAAAATTATTTATTAAAATTCTGTGTTTCTAAGAAAATGTTCAAATGATTTATATTTTAAAATATGTAAGTTCGAGGAACGGTTGATGCGACTAATGTTTGGTACTTAATATTAACACAGATTAAGGTAAATCCAAATAATAAAAGAAAAAAATTACACAAGCATATCACCGTTATCTATAACGTAAATACTGCCCGTAATACTGCAGGCTCGATCGCTTGATAGATAAAGAATTAGGTCGGCGACCTCATCACTTTCAGCCATCTTGCGGAGTGGAAATGTGTCTTCGCAACTTTTATATATTTCAGCTTGTTTCTCATCACTGAATCCAGAAGCTTCGAAGAATGAAGTCTTTGTAGCACTAGGATTCACTGAATTAACCCGAACACCATTCCGAGCCAATTCTAAAGCAACGCATTTAGTGAACATATCCAAGGCTGCTTTCGAGATACAATATGGCATGTAGTCTAGTCCTTTGATTGGCCGGAAGGCGGCTACACTCGATACGTTCACAATATTGCCTTTTGTTCTTATAAGATACGGCGCTACTAGGCTGGTCAATAAATAAGCTGGACGTGTATTTACCGCGATAGCTCGATCAAATATTTCAACTCCGTCACGAATGCTTCCACGAACTCCAAAACCGGCGTTATTAACTAAGACATCTATTTTTCCAAAATTTTCTACCGTTTTCGAAACAATATTCTTAACTTCGTTGTCGATTGTCAGATCAGCTTTGACAATTAAAGGCTTATTCCCTTTAGCATCTTCACATTGTTTTGAAACTTTGTTTAAATATTCCTCATTTCTGCCAACGAGAACAAGATTAGCTCCATGTTTGGCAAAGGCCAACGCTGCATCAGCTCCGATTCCAGAACTGGCGCCAGTAATAATAATCACTTTTTGGTTGAAGTCCATCGTTGTCGATGTCTCAGACTAAACTGAAATGTTTTTAAATTAATTCAAATAATAACAAATGTGCTGGTGACCTTCGGTTAAACTAGTTTTAAATTGTAAGTGGTGCAATAATCACAAACATTGATAGGCATGTTTGATGATATTTATCTTTATTTATAACGGGACAGAGGTTAAAGTTGGAAATCATAGTTATGAGGAACTTAGTCGACGAAAGATTTCAACATCTAATCATTGTGTTGACTTTTTACCCATCATTTCATGACTTAAAATAACTTAGTATTATAACACATTACAAGTGTTAATATTAATATAAAAATAATTTCCGTACATACATAAATGAAGAGAGGTTTTCTAATAGCATTAATAAAATGAACGATTTGGAAAAAATATTTCTTTAAAGAGCAAATAAATAAATTAGGTTAATATGCCTATTTGATGGTATAAAAATAGTATGATTTTTCTTTTTTTTCCAAAATATTGTCCAATCGTCTTTATACTGCACAACTATCTAAGTCAACATTTAAAATAGTATCAATAATTGTGGAAATAAACCGCAATAATGATAATACGACGTATATCATTCTTATTTATACACCACAATTTATATAGATTAGCATATAAACTAAGGTTAATATTGCTTAAATGATTATCGCTGAAATTACTAATTTGAATTCCTAAACGTACAATATAATTCACGGCGGGTCCAGCAAGTGACCTGATATCTAATTAAACGTAAAGCGAATCCAAACGTCTATTACATATGTGATTTACCGTCTATGATTTAGGATATATGTTAAGTATATCATACTAATGTATATATGGTGCTATAATGCTTTTTTTTTTTTAAAAGGGTCACTTAAAATCTTTGAATTTGTCTATGGGTGGTTAATAGACAAGCAAATTAATTGAAAAAGTATATTTCCCATAATGAATGAATATTATAAGAATTTGAAATGGGAAAACTCTTAGTAAATGTACGAAAGTGAGCCCTACCTAGTAAAAAAATACGTTATCAAGTCATACAATATTTTTCAATACACTTGATATTTTATTTACAATGGCTCGACAAAGTAAATAATGGTATGTACAGTGTAGTCCAAAAACGAATGCGACTATCAAAGAAATTGCGTTACCTTAAGTAATAAACATTACTAAATAAATATAACACTGTTATATACATTAAATCTCGCAAGAATACCGGTAATTCTTAGGTAATAAAGACATATCTTCCCGCGTAAAAAAATTCAAATTGTAGCTTACGACATTCTTTCTTAAAACACACTCAACATAATATTTGGCGTTGTACCACTATGTAAAGGTTCTTTTAAATTTTACTTAGATGTATTATTTCACAATATATTTAATATTACAAAATATTTTGGCAGTATTATGCGAGATATTAATGACTTATAACACAAGTATGTATAACACTAAGGTTATATAAAACTATATTTTTCTTTGATTTTTATTATAATTATTACATTTATAGCTCACAACACGAATCTTATTTGTGGGTGTAAATTAATACATAAAAATAATCTCGAAAGATATCAGTTGTAATTCATCTTTAATTTTGTAAAGCCGGAATCTAGAAACGGGATATATTGGAACAAAAAACAATTACACTACTGTCCGTTTCAGGAACAATTTGTTGCATAAGACGGTTCAGGATAAATAATAAGCGGCTGGCTTCGTTAATATATTGGTATATTTTTTCTTATTATGTCAAAGAATTCAATTGTTTTATAAATAACGTGGTTACTATGGTATTTTAGACTAAACATACTGCCCCCCGTTTAAAAATGGGCATATGTTGTTGAATGCTCTTTTTATTACTCCTCTGGCCGTCTTTATCAAAGCGACACGAGCTATGCCGTCGCGCCCTGGTTGTGTCGCGACGATCCTCCCCAGCCTCCAGTGGTAAGATGGCAGCCGCTCTTCTCGCACGAGAACGATGGCTCCTGTCTGGAGACCAGGACCTTGACTGCTTCTCCATTTAGTTAATTGTTGCAATGTATTGATATAGTCGCGGGACCACCTCCTCCAGAAATCTTGCATCATCTGCTGGATTTGCTGATAGTGTTTGAGCCTGTTGGTAGGTACATCAGTATAGTCTTGGTCCAGCAATGTGGTTAGCGCTTTTCCGACCAAGAAGTGAGCTGGCGTTAGGATAGGGAGTTCAGGATCGGAAATGGACATTGGGCATAAGGGGCGCGAATTTAATATGGACTCTAATTGGATTAATATAGTATAAAATTCTTCATATGTTAATAAGGCTCCCCCTAAAACCCTTTTCATGTGGTATTTGCAGCTTTTAACTGCGGCCTCCCACAGCCCTCCCATATGGGGTGCGTAGGCAGGGATAAAATTCCAAGTAATGCCTTCATCTACACAATGTGTTGCAATTTCATTGGAATTTTGCGTTAAAAATTGTAATAGCTCTTTCAACTCATTGTGTGCCCCGTGAAAGGTGGTAGAATTATCACTTATAAGCTCTTTTGGTTTACCTCTCCGTGCGATAAACCTACGAAGTGCCGCTAGAAATACAGCTGATTCTAGTCCTGTAACCAATTCAAGGTGAACTGCTTTCGTCACTAGGCAAATAAATAAAGCAATATAGCATTTATTCACCTTATAACCACGTCCTCTCCTGTCCCTTATATTGAATGGGCCAGCATAATCTAACCCGGTGCTATTAAATGGTGGTGCTGGATTTACTTTGCATTCGGTTTTTTTTTTCCATAATCGGTATGGTTGGCCTTGGTTTAGCCTTAAAACAAGTAACACATTTGTTTACTATTTTTCTGGCCAACAATTTTCCCCTTGTGGGCCAGATACATTAACGAATAGAGAAAAGTAATAACTGGGGCCCCGCATGTAGCAGTCATTTGTGCTTGCATTGCATAATTAAATTGGTAAAGATGTGTTCATGAATAAGTAAAAATTGATGTTTTTGTTGTAAGGGTATTGTGAAAGACCTATCCTGGCACCTACACGAATCATGCCATCTTTCATAAATGGCTTTAAAGATAATAAATTTGATTTATTTGGTAATAATTTATTATGTAGAAGAAGATTATATTCCTGGGGATAAGATTCTAATTGTGATTGTTTAATTAATTTATGTAGTGATAGGTTTACTTCCTCCACTGATAAGGATCCAGATAACATTTTATCTGGGTGAAGTGTACGTACCTTGCATCTGGTATTATGCACAAATTTAAGTACATAACTTAGTACATGAATTGACTTTGTGTCACTCGACCATTTCTTAAATAGGTATTCAAAGGTATCATTTGATTTTGTTTGTGTAGGCAAACTGCTTAATAAATTTATATTTTAAACGTCTGTTTCGTGATTTAATTATTCCGAGTTCATATTGTATACTGGCTAAGTATTGGTAGTTTGTTCCAACCATGATGGCCCATGCCATCATAATTGCAGAGTCCCTAATTTAGGGTTTCGTACAAATTTTGATTCTTGCGACTTGAATCTCCGATAGGTTATATGTCTTGAATTTCCTAATTCTCTTGGTGATAATTTTAGAGGAAGTTCTACGACGCATTTACCGTCAGAGTTGCGCATGTGAGTTTTAAGGAAAATCTCTTCGCACTGTTTTTCATCATCCGGTAAACTAGGCATGAAACCTTCCTCTAATTCCCAAAACCGTTGCAACTGATTTTTTATTGCAAGATTACATTGCACTGACCTTGGTATCACTGATGTTTTCACCGGACCGGAAATAACCCATCCCAGTCGCGTGCGTTGTAAAATAGGTAAACCATCGCCGAGCTTATACTGTCCGATACAAAGTAAGTTATAGAATTGCTCGGCTCCGATCAGTATATCTATGTCGCCAGGCGACCAAAATTCATCATCAGCTAACTGGAATCGCGACGGTATTTTAAAATATTCTTTGTTTGGTATATTCCTGTTAATATTACAGATATTGGGCACGATAAAACAGGACATATTGGTTGTATATATATTATCTAATGAGCTTAAGTTAATATTACAATAATGTTGTACGTTCGATACATGATTGTTTAAGCCTATCACCTGCATATTAATCATTTTTTTATCAAGTTGCAGTTTCTTGCACGCATTTTCTGTTATAAAATTTGATTGTGAGCCTGAGTCTAACAGAACTCTCAATTTTTGAGGCCGGTTATACTTATCCATGATAAGTACTTGGGCCGTGGAAAGTATAACAGATATTGGTTGGTGTGTTGGTTGTACATTACTCGGAACGCTACTTGTTAAAGTTGTATTTGAGCATTGGTTATTGGTATTTATATTAGATTGGGGTGGTATATGTGATTGCTCGATGGTATAATTTGAACTTGGTATGTTCATTAATTGATTAGTGGGTTGGTTATCATTCTCTGTTCTATGTAACAGTGTGTGATGCTTCCGCTTGCACAAACGACAGGTACTTGCTCTACAATTAGCAAAAATATGTGTGCCAGATAAACAATTGAAACATAAACGTAGTCTGTTTACAGTTCGGATTCGAGCACTAACACTTAATGCTTGAAATTTCTGGCACTGAGTTATAAAATGCGGACCAAAACACAAGGGACATTTATTTTGTTTCGAATAAGGCTTGGATTGTACCTTATTGGATTCGGACGTGGTTACCATAGCCTTCCTGGAGGGACTCGCGGCCTCGTCGCCGCCACTGACGCCGTCGTCGGTGTGCTCTGCTGATTCTGCTGTTTCGAGCTTATCAGCACGTTCCCTCAAGAAAGTCTGGAAATCTTGTAACGTAGGCAGTTCCCTAGAATTAGTTTTGTCCTCCCATCTAGCTTTTAATTCTGGATTAATTTTTTTCTGTAGAAAATAAATTATAATTAAGTCCCAGTTTTCTACCTGTACGTTTAGTGAACGAAGGGTTCTTAGATGCTTAGAAATATTATCATGAAGAGTTCTAATTGAATGTGAAGTTGACTCGACTGAAGCAATATCAAAAAGAGCATGTATGTGGTTGAATACTAAGGGTTTCGGGTTGTTATAGCGCTGGCATAATGTTTGCCATGCGAGAGCATAACTTTCATTGTTGAATTCAAGCGAACTTATCACCTCTACGGGGCTACCCTCCAATGAACTGCGAAGATATTTATATTTGATGATTGGTTGCATTTTACTTTGATTAACAAGTGCATCGAAGGTATCTCGGAACTCCAACCACTGCTTTATGTCGCCATTAAAGGTCGGGATTTTTATTTCTGGGTATTTAATGGACTCACTGTCCTGCTGAGGAGGCGAGGTTTTTTGTTTTGGTTCTGTAAGAAACTTCGCCCTAGCGGTTAATCTATAGTAAGATGTTTCGAATTCCTCCCGTTCTGCCATCTGATTGTCTACGTCCCCATCAAGACACATCGCCTCTATGCGATCCTGTATTTTTTCGAATTCGTCATAAATTGCTGGTATCCTTTCCATACGTAGTTGAATGTCTATCAGCGTTTCTGCTGTTAATTCTGCTACGTTTACTGAATCAAGGAATTTTTTAAATATAGTCAGCTTCCGCTTAACTATTCCCCGTTTAGATATTAATTTTTTTAATTTATATGTCTCGGTTTCTTTCGTTTCCTCATACTCCGAGTGACCTGATTCACTCATTTTGTTAATTAATATCCCTTCTACAGATTTGTTTACATTTAATAAAGAATTAATAAAGGTAAAGTAGTTGAATTAGGTAATTAGCTAAGGTAATTAGATGGTAAGTGGGAACAAAAAATTGGAATGAAAAAGTTTTAGCCAGCTCACTTAACTTGGTATTTGGAGAACGCCCACGCGCGCTCTGTAGTTCTTGGCCTGCTTCGGCTGCTACCCGCGTGTAGCAGTGGCCCGTTGTCAGCGTAGCTTTGGATAAATCTCCGCCGTTGTATTTTGCCGTCTTCGTACAACTTCACAACTCCGCCGTCCAGGGGTGTTGTTATTATTTTCTATGACGTAGATCACGTCGGGGTCACCATATGTCCGTTTCAGGAACAATTTGTTGCATAAGACGGTTCAGGATAAATAATAAGCGGCTGGCTTCGTTAATATATTGGTATATTTTTTCTTATTATGTCAAAGAATTCAATTGTTTTATAAATAACGTGGTTACTATGGTATTTTAGACTAAACAACTACATTTCGAAAACATTCCTTGGTGAAGCGTGCACTCTGCTGACCCGCTCTCACGGACGCCATAATGATTATACGAATTAATTACCTACACACCAGCCGGAGTGGACGGTAGATAAGAAAAGTCGTGTGGCATCTTGCAAGCCGACCGCACCGCGTAATACAAACTATCTTACGATATCACCTTGTATGATTTTGCATCGTTTTAGCATAAATTTTGGTGCACTCATAGATTATGACGTTTCACTGCCTCTATATGTTAATTTGTAAAATATCAATATAGACAGACCTGCTTTGAATCTAGTGAAGCAGACTCCTATAGTCGAATCGGAGGCATATCATTTACATGCATGATTATCAGTTATGTATGCCGACATTCTTAGTATTCGCTTCTAATTACTCTGGAATAGAGTTGAATTTTATTTGAAGCAAAATGTCAGGAAAGTTAATCTGCCGGCCCGCATACTGCATGGAGGCATTGTTGGGACCCGTTAGTCTGTTAACATACCGCTTTACCGCTGGAGACGCACTGTAAACAGATCGAATATATTCCGACTGTGATATGCAATGTATTGTCAGTATCAAGCTTTTTTAATGTATCTCTGCTAACCACAAAAGGGATATAGCATGCCGATATATTATTTTATACCTAAGTAATTTTAAATAAATCGAAGCTAGCTTGTTTACACCAATAACTTCAATAAGGTATTGGTTTTTAATAGATAGTAATGATGAAAAACTTAATTTAAGTTGTAGACCTTAGCTGGCGAATAAATTACCAACGCTGCATATGATTGTTGTCTGTTGGCAGCGGTAACTACTTGCTAGACGTAAGAAGACAGTGTTTGCGGAGAAAGCTTAAAAAACCTTTTTTTTACCAGGAGAAAAATCAATTGTGGACCGTCAGGGGACGACGAGGGCTTGGTGAATCGGAACTCTCACCGACTAAAAAACTCTTCCGCATGGATGCTGGCCGTGGGCGCGAGCTCGCAATCCGCCACGATCGGCGCACGGTGGACCTTGTTAGGCCTCCTCAGAACACGGGACGGGCTGGAGAAATCCCGTCCCTGTCATCCTCAGAAATGGGCGGTGCGTGCGAGAGTACGCACATACCGCTGCCCTCGTTTACGGGCAGTGGACTCCCTCAAGTACCATTGCCCGTATAACTTTAAAAAAACCTATCTCCAGTAGTCGACGAGTTCATAAAATGCCATACGTATATATAAAAAATCGTATTACCTGGAGCCTAATTTAATAAAAAGTATCCTTTCTTATAAAAATAATAAACATCGTTTATATGCATATATACCATAATCTATTAAATTCCCATAGAGATTTAGAATTCTTACTGGAACTCAGTAGATTATTTTAAATATATAATTAACGAAACTGTCTTAATTTTCGCCAAAATTCAATATTAGAACCGAGACCAAAATAATTATTTTACAAGTTTCAATAAGCATGATAACATATAGATATATTTCATTTATCTAGCCGTAGGGACCGAACTCAAGACTTTTAATTACTGTCAATTATTTCTCGATAATGCCTTAGTTACTCAAAGTAAATACTTTATTTAACACAAATTCATTGTCAAGCATTTAGAATAAACCAACTGGATTCTAAGTCACAACGAATATGGAAAATACGGACGTAAGATAAAATCAAAAGTATTCAGGATCGGTGACAGTATACTCTGATGGGATTAATAGTTCCAGTTTTTGACTAAATAACTATAAAAAAAGTATTCTTTGTTAGAAAATTTGCCAATTTTGTGTATAAGTCGCGCTTGAACAGGGCAAGACAGGGCTGGTCCGTTAGTGTTTTCTACAAGTTTTCTTCATTATCACAAATATAGTAAGTCGCCATAGTAATATCCTAACCACACTTGGCATGTATTAGGAGCCAAGAAGTCTCTCTGTGGGTGGTAACATCGGTACGTTGGGGTGCTATCATAAATCTTCACAGCGCGCATCCTTCCCTGCACCCCTTCCCATCATTTATACTTTATTATTAGCGATTTATATTCTTGAACACCCCTTTCTTATATGCTGCTTTACTAGGAACGAAATAAGTGATAAAAATGTTTTTTCTTATTCTGCCTCGACATTGACTGCAACGATGGAAAGCACCTGATGGACAGTCAGTAGCGTTCATTCCATACATGCATGAAAACATTGCATGCCCTTGTAATAAATAAGTCTGGGATAAATTACTTACAGTAAATAAAAAAAAGAAAATATTAATGTCTATAGTTATTCTATTTATACGCCATGTATCTTTCCTATGAGAAAAATAGTATGTTTACATAATAATAAATATTCAAATTAATTACGCAAAGTCTGCCTACCTTGTTGATATACCCTATGCACGTCACTGTGGAAAGAATAGTGCAATCCAAACAATAAATACGACTATCTAGAGGTAACAATACGCTCATAGTTGCCGCGATCATGCTGACCTAAGAAAACGAAACGAAACGAAATCTCTTCAGATTTCGTTTAAAGAATAATGTTTTAGAAAAATACAACGTCTCAGATCCAGTATCTATTATTGTAATCGTATGCAAAAGCTTAATTTAAAGAAATTTACTAAATTTTATTCGAGTCGAGATTACATTTGAAACATCAATATTTTTTATTTTTCATCAGTTAGTGGCTAAAAGGTTAGAATTAATATTATGCAAAAAAGCGAATGTTCTTAGAATCGCATCTCGCCTTGTGCCTCTAAGTTTTTTTCAGATTAAATATGGCCTTAGGCGCCAAATATACACTGTTGAAAGTTTGGCTATTTTGCATTTTATTATATGATATCTCATCTTTGAAATAAATAAAAAAATACAACAACAAAAATAATGGTCGTAATATTAAACAAGAACAAGTATCCCTTGGCCTCAGACCGCGAAATCAATCAACTAGCGATTGGCAGCGGCTCAAAACGGATACAGGCCGCAGTTAACCGCTTAACTCTCATTATTTCGAGGCGGGAGAACATCGAGATAAATATTTCGAAAATACCCAAACTGAGTTCTTGTCGGGAGTATTTCCCGAGGGGGAATTCCTAGATATAGGTGTTTCCGCTCTCGATACAAACGGTATGCGGGAAATGAAATCTACGAGGAAATCTCTTTGCATTTGGATAGCATTCAGTGTCTGCGTTTATCTTTGCCGAATGTTATTGAATGGGCTACAACACACTTGATAACAC
Source organism: Automeris io (assembly GCA_036320925.1). Classification (NCBI taxonomy): domain Eukaryota; kingdom Metazoa; phylum Arthropoda; class Insecta; order Lepidoptera; family Saturniidae; genus Automeris; species Automeris io. The sequence goes on along the minus strand of JAUDJH010000010.1, from coordinate 9,450,978 downwards.
GACGGAAACTTGATAATAACATTACACTTTAGGACATCTTTTCATAACGGCATACGAAATAATATTTTTACCCTTTTGCCATAATATTTTTATAGTGTAAATATGTCATAATATATTTAATTTCATGGAACGAAAATATAATTCCACAAAAACATGGAAATAAAATATATTTCATTTAATTAATTAATTAATTAAATAAAGTAAATGTCTCAAATCTGGCATATTTATCTTGTGGAAAAAAAAATCTTCTCATATGCCAGTATCAAGTAAATTGAGTTATATTGTACTTCCGGACAGTAGATTTGAGGGAGCCTACTGCCCGGATGAGAGGGAGGCGGCGTGCAGTGTCTGGCGCCCCGCCCGTGGGAAAGGTCTGGAGGAGTGAGCAGAGATGAAGCCTAAACAGGTTGCTCGCTCTTCGGGTATCTAGAAGAATTTGGATCCCCAAACACGGTTGGAGTGATAGGAAAGACACCCCGGGGGTTTTAGTCAGTAGGAGTTTGGCGAACCGGGGTTTTTACCGTCACAGCTGCTCTAATAGTCCAATGGGGGATTTTCCAGCGGGTAACTAGAAAATGAAGATATATTGTAGGTATTTATAATTTTTATATAATGATGTATAAAGCTTTATGTGACATTTTAATTAAATGCAAAATTTTGGTACAAAGACAATTCACGTATTCTTCTTTGCCAAAATAATGAAATATTTCTAAGAACAAGTACCCGAAAAAGTAATGCAAGACAGCAAAGCACGACGCACCATCCATCAGGCTCTTGCGGCCTATGACAAAAAGGCTTACTTTCCTCATGAATATTTATCGCCCTGTTTATTTCTCAAACCGAGTGGCTTGGAAAATAATATTATGTTTTTATGCGACGCGCTTAGCAGCTTTACCTGTGTTTCCTTGAGTCACTTTGATGTAAGGAGAACTACGCGTGTGATACTTGAAACCTCTTACGGCACTCATTGATCAAACGTAAGGTAAATTTTATTAATTAGCACCCTAGGTTTCCACTAGGGTTTTTGTAACTACATCCCTATGCTATCCTTTTCACAACAAGGAATACAAGCATTAGCAATTTGGATAAATACGAGTATTTCATTCAATTTACACTAGTAAGTCGTGCAGTGCGTGCTCAAAAACCTAATTTATAACCATACTCCGAACAGTATTCCTTTTTAAACTTATCTAGGATAAATATACACCTAATATGAAGTGTAGCACTGTCCAAAAACTAACGAAAGTCCAATTATATTCCGTCATGTACAAAAGTCCATTACAACTTATTTTTTTAAAGACATCGACGCCATTGTCTCGAACCGAATAAGAAAATTCGATTGACGCTTTGGCTGAGTGATTTACTTGTGCCTTGTGGGCTTGTACGTTTGTAAATATACATGTTGCGTCAATTTATAATTTATGATAAAATATAGTGGTTAATTAATATTTTTATAGCACTTGGACAGCTAAAAGTAGTAATTTTACCAAAATAAAAATGTTTGACAAAAGACAGGCCTTTGTAACAGGTCCCGTCTTTGTTTTGCCAAAGTTCTTTGATCAATCATGACAAATTGTATTTTGTTATAAGAGCACCCAGTGACGGAGTTTGACAGTTCTCAAGTAAAAGTTTTCTTTTGTGGAAAGAAACGAGTAAGTTCGAATTAGTTGTTGATGCTAAAATCCATCATTTTAGGATGAAAACGAGATATTGTGTACCCACGTAAATTAAGGTTTTTATATTTCCGCTTACAAAAATGTTGAGCTTACAGTCATAATCAATCACTTCGAACAATTGATTTAATTCATATCAAATAAAATATAGATGTCGTCTACTTAAATGGCGCTCAGAGAAAAAGACAAAAGGAAACAACTTCAACGAGATTCGAAGAATAATGCTATGTTATAATACCAAAGAATACGTAACAATGTTTCATAATAATACAATGTACAACAATATTGAGTTCACCTATGCGCATTTGCTAAAGGACTCCACCCACTGTCCCGGACTATGACACTACCGTCTCAATAGCATAAGTTTCCATATAATTTAATGGATTCACAAATATTAGTACGCCATTGAAAGCCGCACTATCCGGAGCCAAAAGCCATGTATGTGATTCATTCCTATGTCTAATTATGCGAACAAGCCTGGTTTGGTGTGTTGAGTTCAACGATGTATGTATAAACGCTGGCCACTGAATGACAATACTCACCCTTCTTCGAACGATCGTGTCGTGTACTGTTTCTTACGTATAACAAACCGGCCGGGATTTCAAATGCCAATTAATACGGAGTAGCGGGTATCAAACTGACTCAGCATCTGATCATCAATACATAATTAAAAGTAAGCTTCTTCCCGTATAAGACCCGTTTAAGAATGTATTACAATATTATCTATTGTATTGAATGAAAGGCATTGAAAATAAAAATATATTTATATATGACAAATTATTGGGTATGATTACTAGTAAACACTTTGTGGCAAGTAACTTCCTCTAAGTTTAAAACAAAACAAGAATTTCTGTAAATAGCATTAAAAAATCATTAGTTTATTACTTCATTAGCTATTATGAGCTTGTTTTCTACAACATATTTGCTCCAGTAATTATTTACAACTAATCAATTTCTATTATTTAATTACAAATCATATAGTATAACAAAATAATATTTAACTGGAAGTTAACTGAATCGCTAAAACCTGATGGTAAAGTTTTGACAATGCTTGTATAATAAGGAACAGTAATTTGCGTAACTTTTTCAAACTGGTGCGATAAAAGATAAAACAACTGCGATAAAAAAACGAAGCCAAAAGACCAGCCGCCATCCCATCGACGCCGAAAGTTCTTCAATATATCGCGTCAGTAATATCATAATATCTGGTCTGTCCTTTCAAGTTTCACAATATTTTACTCCGGCTCCCATAAACGACGAATGCCTTGGAGGCCGAGAAAAATATGGAGAGCAATAAAAATGTCAAGTCAGGTCATCAGAATGGAAAGCCCGAGGCGTTTTGTCGCCAGATGTGCTACTGAATCAATGAAAAACTGTTTTCTTTCGCGCCTAACATGGGAGATATATCAAGATGCTAAGCTTACATGGGTACACTTACGGCCAAAATAAGATCCAAATTCAATAGATACTGAAATGTGGGTTGCGCTAAAAGCATCACTACTTTACTTCCATATTAATATTAACGTCCATATTATCCATGTTTGCGTCTATCCAATACTAGGATATCGTCGCGCTGGGTTACATTCTGGTGAGCAGAGAAATATTAGATTAAATTCGATTGGTTAAATCACATTGTTTCGTTAATGGATGTTTTGGGAGTCGAAGCTGCTCGCGTCCGTAGGCTTTACCCTAGCTTCCCTACACGTGACTCCTGGGTGGTGCTAAACGAGCAGCACCGAGGTGGTAGGGCGTCGGTGCCCGTCTGGGTCGCGACCACAGTACATGGGTGTAAAGCCCGTCATACTGACCAGTTTCGGCTTGTCGGGTTTCGGGATCAGCTTGTGTATATCCAGTAGCTTATATACCTAGAGACCTTCAGTCGTGGTATATGTGGGCCGACATGACGATGTAGACTATCAATGGATTTTCATCTTTTGATAGTCGCTTTCGTATTTGGACTACACTGTACTTATCACCAGGTACTCTGTAGTCACTATGTCGAACCAGTGTAAAAAAAAAATTGGTTACATCTAAAGAGTGGAATAGGGCACCCACGACTTTATTTTCAAATTTTATAGTTTAGGAGCCCATACGAAAAAAGATAATAGGTATATTTTGAGCGGACGCGACCCATCGACGGACTCATATTCAATGGTTAAGTGTCTGCCTATAAATCATTAAAAAAACCAGTATCAAATAAGGATATTGTGAAATTATTTATATATACAAGAAAATAATTACTTTCATCGTTGTATAAAATATCGTATTCCCATAGCCAGTATTTATAAAATTAAAAATTCATCCATCCAGTTCAAATACTTCTCATATTTAAAAACAATTTTAAACAACAAATGAGTAAAGGGTTTGTTTGCAAAAAGTTGCTCATAATATCATTTCACTTTTATCTAAAATTATACTGTCGCATCTAGCATTTTTAACGGTAACAGTACTTACATATTGAGCGTAAGACAAGTTCACGGAAGAGTAATAATGTGTTGTTTGCTGACGGGACAAATTTCAAATAGGGCACCTGCTTGCGCCGACGTGCGAAATATCAGTATTTCATCATAAACTCGCTACATGTATCGTTTAATAAAAACGTCGTTCATCTTACGATAAATAAAGCTAAAATCACATTATACAGTAACGGTATTACTTAGCAACGCTCTGTACAATACGACTCAGTAATATTTTTTTTTTTTTTATTCTGACTCGACACAGTGACTGGACCATACCTGATGGTAAGCATGGTGCAGCCAAAAAAACGCTAACGACTATCGATAGGCAAAAAAAACCCAACGGTAGTCGCAGCGATCATGCCGGCCTGCACAAATATCTCTTCACGTTACGCTTAAAGGATCCCATATCATAGGATGGTGGGAACACGCTCGCTGGAAGACCATTCCACACCCCAACGACACGGCAAAAGAAGGAGTTAGAGAACTTCTTAGTCCTAGCTGGGATATGAGAAACCGTAAAGCTGTGACTCCGCAAACCCGCGCGCGTGGTTCTATTCAGGAAAGGAGAGGGTGGAACAAGGTTAAACAACTCTTCAGAACACTCGCCATGATACAGACGGTAGAAAACGCTCAGTGAGGCAATATCTCTGCGCAACTGGAGCGGTTCAAGATGCTTAGTCACGTCAGGATCATTCACAATGCGGACAGCCCTCCGCTGCAACCTATCCAGGGCGTCAAGTAAGTACTGAGCAGAACCGTCCCAAAGATGCGAACAATATTCCATGCAAGGCCTGACCTGAGCCTTATACAAAAGTAACAGTTGATCAGGCGTAAAAAACCGACGCACTCTGTTCAGGACACCAAGCCTACGCGATGTTGTGGTGATAACAGATCCTAAATGATCCCTAGGATTAAGATCACAGCGAATATTCATACCTAAAATATTTAGGCTGTCACGCATTGCAAGCGACACATTCTGAAGAGAAGGGAGAGGGGAAAAAGGGGTTTTTTTGCTGGAAAATACACACACCTGTGTTTTCATGGCATTGAACTCAACCAAATTCTTGTCGCCCCAAGAAGAAATGAGGCTCAAGGATTGATTGAGTCCAACAACCAAATCTTCCCGTTTCCTGTTGAAGTCCTCCCGACAACAAGTGGGCTTACTGCAATAACCCCCATGAACCGTGCTATCGTCTGCATAACAATGTATACTGCCCAAAGGCAGCATATCATTGATATGCAGAAGAAACAGGGTGGGAGAAAGTACAGAGCCTTGAGGAACTCCGGCATTAACTGACACGAACTGCGAACTGTGCCCATCAACGAGGACACGAATTCTACGCTCGTGCAGAAAGCCAGAGATCCATGAACACAGATTGTCGGGAAGACCGTACGCTCGAAGCTTGGAGAGAAGACCACGGCGCCAGACCCTATCAAAAGCCTTGGCTATGTCTAGACTAATAGCCAAAGACTCACCGTGCTTATCCATTGCCTCACCCCAGCGGTGCAATACGTACGCTAAAAGATCACCCGTCGACCGATTCGGTCTAAAACCGTATTGTCGATCACTTAATAGTGAGTGATCTTCTAGGTAGCGGATAAGATGAGAATTTATTATACGCTCCATAACTTTGCACAACACTGAGGTTACAGCAATGGGTCGATAATTGAAAGGGTCTGAGTGATCCCCCTTTTTGGGGATCGGCTGCACATTAGCCTCCCTCCAAGCCCGAGGCACGATTCCACAGGAATAGGACAGGCGGTATAGGCGAGTGAGTGGAGAAGTCAACTCGGCGGCACAATTCCTAAGCACAATCGCTGGGATACCATCGGGACCACTGGCCTTCCGCACATCGAGTGACCGCAACTCACGCAGCACACAACGTTGCCTAAAAGTAATATCTGGCATCGTGACGCCGCTATTAATAATGGTGGGTGGATGAAAATTACGGTCATCGAGATTGGAATTAGCCGCGAAGATGTGAGCAAACAAATTAGCTTTCTCCTGCGGCTCGTAAGCCAGTGATCCGTCCGAACATCTCAGCGGTGGGAAAGAAGGGCGACAGAAATTCGCTTGCACGGCCTTGGCCAGTCCCCAATAGGCCCGACCATTGGTTGGGTGCCCTATTAATTTCCGGCCAATCCGCGCAATGCGCTCTGCATCCGCAGCAACAAAAGCCCTCTTGCAAGCCTTAGTGGCTTTATTGTAGGCTACTTTAAGAGAGTGCACACTAGGATCCAAATTTGCGCGGCCTCTGATCCAAGCACGATATGCAACCTCCCTCTGAGCGACAGCCTCAGAGCATTCGCGATTGAACCAGGAGCGTCCTGAACGATTACCGACGAACTCAGAAGATGGAATATAATACTCCATACCTAATTTGATTTCATCGGCAATCGCCCCGGCTATCGCAGAGGGATCACTCTCATTAAAGCAGCGGTGGATCCAGGGAATAGAAGCATAATACTCCCTCAAACCATCCCAATCTGCTGACGAGTAGTGCCAGACCTTGCGCGTAACTCCGACAAGGGGTGGAAAAGCATCGCAATGCACTAAAGTGCTAATAACGCAATGGTCAGAGTTACCAAGAGGGGTACGAACGGACACAGAGTATCCGGTAGGATGGCTCGTCAGCAGAAGATCCAGCAAAGAGGGCTCATGACCCGTCACGTCAGGAATCCGGGTGGGATGGATTACCAGTTGGGCGAAGTCATGCTGTAATGCGAATGCGTGAGCAGATCTACCTGCATGATCAGTCCTTGGGGAACCAAGCCACAATTCGTGGTGAGCGTTGAAGTCCCCCAAAACCACCAATTCCGCAGCCGGATACCGCTCTTGAGCATCATCTATCGCCCGACTCAAATATTCAAAGAGCCGAGTTGTCTCCAAATCCCCTTTGTGGGAACGGTACAGGCATACGTAAATACGACTCACAGAGCCAAGATCGACGTGAACCCATAGGACGGAAAAAGAAGGATCCTCCAAAACGCACAAACGACGACAGCACACGTCCGACCGAACATACACACAAACTCCAGCTTTAGACTGAAAGTTTTCTTCCAGAAGAAAACCGGGATAATGTAAGTACGATGTGTCGGCCGGACGGCGAATCTATGTTTCCGTCAAAAACAATAAGGCAGGCCGAACCGTCTCCAGATGATGGTGGACGGCGTTAATGTTGGAGTGGATTCCACGGATATTACAGAAATCCATCGAAAAAGAAGAATTGGGATTTAATGCCGCTGTAATACCTGCCATATTAACTTGTACTGACATGAATTGGAGAAAATAAAAGGAAGGAAAAACGCGAAGAGAAAAAAAACGGCCCCTGACAAAGGGAAGGTCAAGCTAAGAAAATGTAAAGATTGTGACACCCCTGAGACATATGCTGAACCGCCGGACGGAAGGGCCCCCATACCCCCCCGGAATAGGTCGCCGGGACCCAATATCCGGTCACCAACCGGCACGACGAACCTACCCGAGATTATGCGCGGCATGGTGGGGCAGCCTCTCACGATGGTTAGTCGTAATTGGGCCCCTGTACTATACCGCGGGCGGCCAGCGGATGAACCGTTTCTACAGGTCTCCCTGGCCGACGATTCAACACATCTCCACAGGAAGCGAGGACTGAGGAACAGAGCCAGTCTCCCCAACCAAGCCAAAGGCCGCTCATTTGTGACTGGACATACATAGGCTAATCCCGAAACGCGACAAGCAAAAGCCAGCCACTATGACGGGACCTGCACCCACATATTGTGGTCGCGATCCAGACGGGCACCGACACCCTACCACCTCACTGCTACTCGTTTAGCACCACCCGGGGGTCACGTGTAGGGTAACTAGGGTAAAGCCTACGGACGCGAGCAGCACCAACCCCCAAAAATAAACAAAAATACAATACAATAATTTATATGTAAATATATGAGAACTGCACGACAATGTCGTTTTTATATAGTCTCACGGCAAACTAAATACACTGCAACTGGTTATAAGTTCAGTGAAGTACAAAAACAGTGGCGACCGTGAAGACACGATAGTCTTTTGACAGCTGCCGTAATTGTAAAAGTCTAAAGTAACCACAACGAGTTAGATAGAAAACTAAAAGTACACGAGCTGATCCTGAATTATGATAGGTCGAAGTATCAATCAAGATCTGCTCTATGGATAGCGATGCAGTCAAACCTAGCCTTTTCACATCTTCGCTGCTAGTTTAGCACCACCTGGGAGTTACAAGTATGATATTGCTAGATAAATCTAAGGATGTGACGCATAGAAACCACCAAAAAAAAAAAAACCGTGCATTAATCCGATATCGACTAGGTCCTCGACTAGCGCCGTTAAAAACCACTTCAAACTGACCTATTATTACATAATTATGCAACTTTCAATCACTAACAACATTCTTGAATGACGTTTGAATGGTCGTGGTTGATGAAATTATTTTTTTATTTATTTAATGATTGTAAACACATTTCTACAAAGATAAAAATATATACTAAGTGTTATAAAAGAAAGCGAACAGTAGAAAATTTAATAAATAATTTAATAATGCTAAACAAATCATAACATTAATTATAACAATCACCACTTTAGTCGGTTATCCGTTTGTCGAAGTAGATGTATTTAATCTAACGCTAAAACTTTTTAGTGCTTTTGTCGACGAACAGGCTGACGGCCTACATAATTCAAAGTATTATTTACCTGTGGATAATAAGAAGCGTTGCTACTGCGTTGCTTACCAAGAAAGACGCTATTCTCAACCCTCTTAAAGAACCCTATTTCACAACCCCAAAATATTCTAAAAACCAACGCGATGTTGCGTTCATTGTCTGATGGCGTCCTTGTTGACGTATATTTCAGAGAAAAAAAAATCAAAAGAAAAACAACAATAATAGTAACTCAACGCATAGGAATCATAAAACCCCAATTTAATGTCCGTTCCCAATGTTTATCCACACTTGCTGTAAAGAGGCACATAACGCGATAGAGAGAACAATGAGTAGGAACGGTTTTCATGTCGGAAGTGGCATTACACTGCACATTAGCCGCGACGATAAGGCGCCGACACAAATTGGTGCGAGCACGCAAACTCGACTATCGCGTTAGAACAAACCGTGGAACACTATATTCTTGGCCCCGTTCTTGTGACCTTCATAGTTCTAGTCTAGATTTTTTAAATTATTTTCCATCCACTTACTGAGGTTAGCTTTGCTTTTTTAAGTATCTTATGGAGAAAAAATCAAATGGACTAAACAGACAATAATAAAAATGTATTACAAAAACAATTCAAACTTACAAAATATAAATCAAAAAGACCAAGAAAAAAAATAATGAAACTAGAGCCATATTCAATCATTCTTGGCTACTGCCTAGACAAGATCAACTAATTATAATTGCCTATTAAAAGCGAATTTTCAATGAACAAAATTTTAGGTAAATACGCTGCGCTACCTTTGACTTGCTTAAACTGTGGTTCACTTCTTCAAATTTCACATACAAGCTCGTGGCTTCGATAAAATATGGCCAATTCAGGATCACATTTCTTAAAATTATATCTAATCTAGCTTTTATATCTACTATCAGACTACCGAAATTTCTAGACGGGACTTCTCGGTAGATCCTGCTTACAAAACCATGGTAGATTAATTAAATTTGTGGTTTAAAAGTGCTTCTAATAGACCTGGGCGATTTTTTTACGATTGAGGATGGCCGGTGGCCAACACATTACACAATTATAATAAAAAGTCATACAAATATATCTGCATTCGTGTGCTGCGCCGTTTAAAGCCACCACACATGTACCATAAACGTAAACAATACAAAGACTTTCAAAATGAAATTATGATTCATCAGACAATAGACAAATCACACTCGCACTTATTACCTGTCCTTCCACCACCTGATTACTTTCTTTTTGATCATATTACACAGTTCATTACTACTACGGGACAACCTACAAATTGTGAATTTACAGCCCAGGGTTGTCCGAGCATAAAGTGGGATGGACAAGTGATACACGAAGTAACATTCGATGTGCTATAACACTAGTAAAAAAGTGCAAAATGTATAAAATTGATATATGTAATGCGACGACGTGTTATTTCGAAAGCTTATGCCAATTCCATACATTATGTACTAGCGTGGTCGCTGTTGAAATGTAACTTTTGCCCCCTGTTTAAATACAGTTGTATTAAAACGAAATCATGCTTACTTTAGATTTTGTTTTTGAACTACAGTCATATAAAATAGAGGAGAGTGAACAAACAGAACTCGTAAATAAATACAAAACGCACACGCAAGCACACATCGATAAAAAGTCGCAGATTCCCGCTTTCGATGTAGATTCTAACAGTCTATTGTACTGGATTATGTTATTCAACGCCCCGCGACTATCAGCAATAAATTAACAACAGGGGGATATTCATTGACTTCGATCTGCGATCACTGCAACGAGACTGCATTTGAATAATCTAAGGGAAAATGTTTTATCAGAAGACATTTAAATTTACGACCAGCTTTCGTTGAATTCCGTTTCCGATATCTAAATTGAATTTGGAATTTACATTGAATGATGTAAATTAGTTCTTACAACTAACTACAGTTTTAATTCCATACAGTCTTCTCATTACGACATTCTTTGCCTACGTTTACATTGACGAGATATTCCTGCTTTCGTTTACATGCTGCGAGTTGCAGAATCGTTCCTTATTTTTGTAGAATATTTTAAATACAAATAAATCATTCATTTGTTTGCTTGATAAACAAATTAATCATTAATCTATACTAATATTATAAAGCTGAAGAGTTTGTTTGTTTGTTTGTTTGAACGCGCTAATCTCAGGAACTACTGGTTCGAATTGAAAAATTCTTTTTGAGTGGAATAGACCATTTATCGAGGAAGGCTTTGGGCTATATAACATCACGATGCAATTATTAGGAGCGAAGAAATAATGGAAAATGTGAAAAAAACGGGCAAAATTATTCATCCTTGAGGGCTTCCATTGCGTGCGCTGCAAAAACGGTTCAAGATACCAAAAATATATGTATGACAGAGTTATTCCTTTTAAAATGATCTAAAAAAATATCCGCGACATTATATGTCTATCTTTTAAGATTAAGTCACTAGAACCGTTTTTATGGTAAACAAATTTGGTCGAAATTAATGCATTATTTGTTAAGAGTTGTATCAACGTAATAATATTAATCTTTATCCAATGAATGTGTTGTTGAATAAGAGTATTTAATTGTGAACAAAATTGTCTTTGACATCACTTAATTTCAATGAACATCTTAGAAGATATTACAAAACCTTACATAGCAAAACAACGTTTGCCGGATCAGCTATAGTGTCTTGATAACCGCGAAACTCGAGAGCGGCTGAACCGATTTCACTGATTTCTTTTTTGTTGTGTCTGTTGAAGTCTGGGGAAGGTTATAACAGAGAGAAGATTTTAAAAAATTATCTGAAAAAGTCTAAAAACAACACTTTTCTATATTCTCATACAAAAGATTTGTTATAAGTCAATTTGAACTTTAACACCATAGCATAAAGTTTAAATGTTAGTGGACGGGTTTCGGGAAGGCAAAACAATTATTGAGTGACGTATAAATATTAATGTCAATATTTGTCAATTTTTATACATATAGCATTAAGGCCAGGTTCCTTCAAACAATTTTCAAAAAACAGCCGACAGGCCAATAGCTATTAACATTAAAAAAAACAATGTGTCTTTGTTTTAGAGAAATAGGGCAGAACAAGGTCTGCCGGGACAGCTAGTGTTTAATATTAATTTTGCAATGTCTAATGAACGATGGCACAGTATAAAGATAGTGCGTAATAGAGAAAAGTCTCCTGTACCGGTAGACTTGAAGGAGTGCGCTGCTCGGAGGAGAGGGAGGTGGTGCGCAGTGTCTGGCACGCCGTCCGTGAGAAAGGGTTGGAGGCGTGGGCTGTTTATACACATTCCTCCCAGAGAGGCTGTTCGCTCCCCGGGCGACCGGACGAATTTGGTTTGTCAGGCCTAGGTGGAGTAATTAGAGGAACACCCTGGGACTTTTTAATCAGTAAGTGACTACAAGTGTCGCTGCCTTCACAGTAGCTCTGATGGTTCTATGTAGGATTTTATCCCGGGTTACCAAAAATAGTACGAGCTAGTGTTTCTTGAGTGTTACATTGGATTCTAAATTACATTGGGGGCAAATATTACGCGTCTTGTGGGGAAACTTAGCTAGGCTGGATACGCAGTCAGTAAAATCAGGCATCTCACAGATATCGAAACAGCTCGACTAAATTACTTTAATTATTTTCTCAACGTTATATGTTGTGGTCTTTCACTGTGGGGTAATGCTGCTGAATTGAAATCTGTTCTCATTTTGCAAAAGGGGTCTATTCGTGCTATTTATAATTTAAGGACTAGAGTGTCACTCAGAGAACGATTTTAATGACTTCGGCATGTCAACAGATCAATCGCAATATATTTACGGCTGTATTATTTACATACAACAAAATCGGCATCTATTTATGGCAAGTAATGATAACTATAGTGTTCACCCTAATAATAAGCACAGATTAGTGTAACCTAATGACCTACAAGCTTAAAAATATTCATGGTTCTTACATAGTTCAATATTTTCCTATACAATACAATACCCAAAGATATTTTAGAGCTATCACTATTCATTAAAAAACGATTATAATAATATTGCTAAAGAAGGGATATTATTCCAACAATGAGTATACAATTGATAAAAATGCGCGGTCTTAATGTATACCATTTTTCTCATGGAACATTAATTCCTTTGCTTATTACATTTGTATTTCATTACGTTGATAAGACTAACTACCAGAGTTTCTTGCCGGCTCTTAGACTCGGTCGGACTACTTAGCATTCCAAACCGGTGATACATAGATCAATTTTCTTTTTAATTTATATATTCAAAAGTATTAGGAAGTAAGCTTATTCGAATAAAGTTACATGTAATGAATTCTAATATTTTATTTAAAAATAGAGAGTCAGTTCACTTGATATTAAACTTATAATGGCCTGTTCTATATAAAAGCCAAACTGTATCTTCTATTCTATCAAAACAATTATGGCCTAAAACGACCGTGTCAAGGTGCATAATATATAGAACTGTACAATTACTGTCAAAATAGATTTAGTTACTGTTTCATACTGCAATTATAGTAATATCAAGAATTACTAAGCATATACCAAATATGCTTGTATATCAATACAATACGAGTTCATAGACCTAAAATAACACAAAAAGGTAAATTGTGCTCCAAGTGTAAAAGCCTAGATTACTTCAGTTATATTTTCAATAGTCCAGGTTAGGTAATAAAAGTATAAATGTTTTATGATCTTATTATACGTGTTGGTAACCCAATCGCAAGTATATAACACACCCCGATGACAGAACCATTAACATTTATCTTAGTATCCCCAGAGGCTGCGTGTGCGAAAGCGTTGGAAGTTCATCCCATACTGATATCTTATAGCAGATACGTATTAGCTATAACGGTGGGTCGTGACCTCCCATATACTGATATTTAATTGAATATATATCTAGTAGTTTGTTGTAAATACATAGACAAACATTTTATTTAAATTGAAACATTGAGGTATACTATATTACATACTGAACAAACTAGCAATGCAGAGTAATGAAAAAAATGTACTTCGTTGTTGTTTGCAAATCATAAACCATTTTATCTGATAAAAAGAGTAAGGTCATTAGCAGCCCATATTTAAATGTTTGTATGGACGCTCCACTAATAAATAATATTATATACTATTTAATGGATACTATCAGTGAAAAAGAACGCTTTATAAAAATAATAAACGATTAAGGTCACTATTATTTCCTCCGCCTTGTTATTTGTTTAGCAAATCTTTCATATTTAATGTTACTTAGAATTAAGCAAAAAGATATATCAAAAATTTTGGCGCAAATAAATACATAACGAAGATTTCGTAAGAAAAATATATGGAGCGTACTAAAAAATCCAATTACTTTCCTGTCTGTAAGTAATCAAACGAAAGATAATGACAGCAGAAGCGCCAAATGCTTCTTAATGTACATCATCACTTCACTGTCACAGAGTTTGACAGAAACGAAGTAAAATTTATGCTTTAGAAAATGTTTAAGATATATATTTTTCGCTATTTAGTTTTATAATGAAATCAAATTTTATGCCACTTTGATAATAAAAAGTAAATCCTTAAATTAGAATATCTCTAAAGCTAGGACAACCATAGCTCGAACAATAATGAGAAATAGCATCATTATTATCCAAAGTTAATCGAGAAGCAGTTGGACGTAGATTCCCAACATCACATAAAATCTGTTAAAAGTTACATAGGATGTAGAAATTAATTAGCCAAGATAAAATAATTATTTTGCTTTACTATTTATTTAGTTATTTATAGCTAATCCGCTAGATTAATCTCATATTTTAATTTTACCTCTAGCAATTCGAATTACTTAAAACATACAAAAACTTTTATATCTTATTACTAAAGTATTTCTCCCGAACTACTTAACTATTTAACCAAGACAGCACTTAATTGTTTGAATACTTTATTCTTTATAACTTGAACAATATTCGACCTTTATGTGTTTACTTAATCCTCACAGATTCACAAATTATTTAGACATATTTATTAGTCTTTGTGCTTTAAAACTTAAGGCCTGCGGGTACAAACGATTGTGCGCCATTAAATTACAATAACACTAAATAGACATTTAAAATACATAGAATAGAGATAAGTATTATAGGTATAAAAAGGCTTTGTCTTTCAAAAAATATTTAGAGTGAATATTTATTAGCTATACACTCATATCACAATTTATTTCACTTATCCAATTATTATTACATAAAACATGAGATTATTTAAGTGATTTTGAGAAAATATCTAATACATGTATTCATTTCACAACTATTCTAATCATTTAGATATCAAATAGGAAATCCTTAGTTAAACGAAATCATTAGTATTTTTTATCTCTCTAGTCCCTATTTTAACTGACCAATAAATTAAATGGTTTTCTGTATTTAAAAAAAATATTTACCCTTCTTATAATAAATAAGAATATAATAATACACAGTTCTGGATTGAAACTTGTGCTCTCGACGTATGTTCAACTGTTTTATCCACAAAGTAAATTATGAACAATTGTCCGAAATGAGGTTTGAAATTATGAAGAATATATATAATATTTGCCTGCGTAGGAATATTCTCTTCTTTCTTTTTTTGTGTGTTGCTAGTACACAATAAAAAGTTTTTCAGATCAAATAATTTTTGATTAGTGACTATAATTATTCTTTCTATTCTACAAATCAATCTATTTATACCGAAGGTCGTTAAGTGAGCTAGAAAGTAGACAATGTTGGGAGTATTTGTGGAATAGATATGGCAATGATACTATTAAGTGGAGTTTTAAAGTGAACAATTTAGTTATCTCAATAATCAACCTGAAGTGGTAGTAGGCTGGTCTTATTCGACGCAAAACCTTTAACCTCTGGAATAAACGATTTTCAAAATAAAGTTGAGACTAGGTCTCAATACGCGCAATATAAAACACCCATAAATGGACTGACAACAGTAACTGAGAATTTCTGGATGGATATTGCTCATAACAGAAGTCGGTGGCGAACCTTTAGAGGACTTACATTCATTCAGCTTTTAACCGATGCGAGCTGCATAAAACTTAAACCCAGCTATTTAAAAAATACTATTTATATAAGCACGTAGATTTATTACGAAATATTTTTCCGTCCCCTGGCCGAGACGGGAACAATGCGCCATCGACTGCCACGAACAGAACATACGTGCTGAAATGCGAGCGGCGCAATCAAATGTCATTAGGGCAATGGGCCGTTGTGTCACGATCGGAACGACAATCGATCGACAAATATTTTTGTTATTGAATGTGCCTCGTACCATCGAGAAGAGAATTCATATATTTTTTCAAATATGAGTGTTATTAAATTATCATGCGTATGAAATAAGAAAGCCATGTCTATTTCTATATAAATCGATTTGCTCTAAAATAATAACTTTTGTGGTTTTTAATCTCTATTCAGTCGATTAAGTTATTCAGTACACTAAATATATCACTTTTTTATATTGCAAAACGTATAAAATATGTATTTGCGTATGATTAAAGTTTTTGTCAAGTAAATAAAACTTAAATACTCTTACATAAATACATATATATATATATAGTATGTAATAAGTAATAATTGATACTCGCATTAATTGGGAGCCCTTTTTGCTTCTATCTTTAAAAAATAACTTTCAAATTTTAATTATCACAACATCTTTTATTTTCATTGTTTGATAACTTTATAGTATTACATAAACACACGAATCAAATGGCGACGCGAAATTATGTTGACAACGCAAATCTTCTTCTTAAAAATTGATCTTTTATGAAACATACGTAAAATCTCCAATCATTTCAAAGAATACGATACTTTAAAACAGTCTCAATACTCGCAGGAACCGTTCACAACTAATATACGCAAAAAGTAAACATAAGTTTTATAAAATTTAAATTAATAAAATTATTTTTATCACGTACTTATTTACTTTTAAATTTATAAACGGTCGGTACATCAATGCAAGTAGTGTTATACGAAAAAGTTTTGATTTGCGGGCTGAGTCTTAGACTTTGTTGATATGTATGATTAACCTTTATTAAATTATATCATGGCAATGTTTAATTACTATTTTTTATATTTTAAAACTTCACAATACCGCACGGTTAAGGACTTTTCTTTAGACCGCATTATTAATTAGATTAAGTATCTAAAATTACCATTTATTACTATTACTATTTATTTATCTTTAAAGCTCTTATGCATCGTTTTATTACAGGTAATTGGAACCCTTCTTTAATTAATGAACAATCTTGAGGAAAACAATAAGGAAAAGTTCCGTTGAGTACATAAATATATGTTAGTGTAATAACTCTGGTGCAGAAACTCCCTCTTTGGCAAACTACATTGAGCGCCAGACCGCTGTCCGTCCATCTATATATCATCTTTTCAACATTTTATCGCACTCTACGGTCGAGGAGGCCCGGACAATCGCGTAAACTCTTGCAAATATACAAATAAAAATGTTTAAAAGGGTGCGCCGCACTGCTGATAAGAAAGGGTTGAGTGAAAGAAAATACTTCCTTACTAAAATAAACACGTCCCGAAATAGCATTTTTATGTGCATATCAGACCGACTTAAAATATAGTTTACTGTACAACTCGAAGCATGAATTAACTGCATTTTGTTTTGTAGAAAAACAAGGGTATATTCGTTTTGGTAATGTCTTAAAATTCTTTAACGGCCTTTTTTTTGGTTCATGATATTATTGTTTCTGAATTTTGATTTTTTTTTTATTCTTACCTGGCACTATGACTGCAACGTATCAGATGGAAAGTACAGTGCAATGCAAAAACCGAGTACAACTATCAAGAGATAAACACATGCCGTTAGTCGCTACGGTCATGCCGACCTACTCAAATACCCTTTCACGCTTCCTTTAATGAGCCCCATATCGAGGTACGAATGAAACACGCTCGTCGGAAGACCATTCTATGAAAGTAAACAATACGTTACTTACTGTTAAAACGAAAATAAAGAAGTTTCGCTGCCGTCAATCATATCAAATATGATGCAAATATTACTAGTTATATATTTACTGGATTGGTAAAATAATTACACTACACTGAAAATAAAACTCATTCGCAACATATATCGACCCTAAAAAGATGAGATTCTATTAACAATTTATTGTATGCTGACTATAAATCATATTATTGGCCAGATGTTATTAAGTACATTGCGGTCCAAGAACCGTGGTCACTATTAAGACATGATAATCTATTGACAGCCACTGTTGTCAGATCAGAGTGACCTAAATATACCACCACTGGAAACCTTGCGAGGTGGTAGGGCGTCGGTGCCCGTCTGGATCGCGACCACAGTACATGGGTGTAAAGCCCGTCATAGTGATCAGTTTCGGCTTGTCGCGTTTCAGGATCAGCTTGTGTATATCCAGTAACTCATATACCTAGAGACCTTCAGTCGTGGTATATGTGGGCCGATATGACGATGTAGACTATCAATGGATTTTCATCCTTTGATAGTCGCTTTCGTTTTTAGACTACACTGTACTTACCATCAGTTACTATGTAGTCACTATGTCGAGCCAGTGTAAAAAAAAAAACCTCTAGGACAAAAGAGAGCTGAATGTACACGAGCTGACCCTAAAACTCAGCAAGCAGAAGCAAACCACAATGATGCTTTATTAATGGTCGTACGTGTAAACCTTTGCATTTCTCTATAAAATAAAGACATATATTATTTTATTTTATTCTTTTTTATATTTCTTCAATTTTATTCACCTCCAGCATTACCACGTTCTCCTTTACCTGAAACAAGATATAATATATTTTTTATTTAAACAAAACATATGACCATTCTGATCTTTTGAAAATTTATTACAATATTAAAATTAAATGATACTCGTATAGAAATGGGTATTTATACTCTTTTGGAAGTTTTACATAAAATAAATATCGACTACAACTTAACTTTGACTACTGTTCAGAATACAGAACTACAAAAGAAAGGTAATGTTAGAAACATAACGTTGGGTGAAAGGCTATTTAGTTTAAGCGACATTTTTTGGTGATATAGTAATATATATATTTTTGGAATCGGTAAAAAACGCTGATTCCAAATATATATATAGTACTATATCACCAAAAAATGTCGCTTAAACCAAATAGCCTTTCACCCGACGATATGTAGGTATATATTATATTTCATGATAGATGAATACAAACAAATCTTTTATAAAGTCGGTTTATTACTATGCGGGAAATTGATACGACTCAGTTGATATTTTATTAAGCAATAGTTGTTTATTTATATCTTTGAAAAGGTTTTGGCTTTCGCAATATTAATTATTTCCTTATGGAGCTAATTTTTTTCTTAAGTCTCTGTATATTTCTATAGAATATGACACTTATTTTGTCTTTTAGTTTGTTTGTAAACATTAAAAGCTTATATATCCATGCTAAGTAAAATGTACGAAATATAACAATAGAAGTAAATAGATTAATGTGGCATTTTTCTATTATTAGTTTTTATACAATAATTATGCGTAATATGGAATGAAAATAATATAACTGTTACTAATTAAGTTATAACATTCGTTATAACTTCGACGTACTGGAATTTGATAGTTATCAACACTTGATCTCCATTGCTTTATTGATGTAGCCGAAAACCCTTACTTACTTCCTTCGTACCAAACGTAGCGTCTTTCACTTTTATGTTTTTGCCAAAATTATTTACACATGTTCTGCATGACAACACCAACAAAACCTTTTTTATTAGATGGTAAAAGAAGCAAATGGTGCTATCACCCCACTTTTCAGCGTAGTAAGGTTCATGAGACTCAATGATATACATGAATAGTGTCCGGCGTGAGTCCTTTCATAGCTTATCGCACAGAACGGTTGAGAAATAGGGTTGGTACATGTCCGCTTTTGGACCGGATTGCCCGTTTTTTACAAGACTCTCAAGTAAAGGAGACCTTGCCAATAAAACGAAGTAATACTCCTTAAACACCTTTTAAAAGACGTAGTGATGCTTAACGGAAGAGTATCTGTACCTATTTGGATCGCGATTACAGTATTGGACACTAATAAATAACTAACTAATATTTATATGAGCGCTAACTGTAATAATGATTCGCTTCGACTTGTTGCATTTGAAGAGCCAAGTATAATTACTCGTACATTTTCTTTTAAGTTCGGCAGCATGATAGAAATACGTGTTGCATTCGCTTATTGATAACAGACTACTACAACTACAGAGCACCTGATGGTAAGTACAGTGTAGTCCAAAAACGAAAGCGACTATCAAAAGACGAAAATCCATTGATAGTCTCCGTCGTCATGTCGGCCCACATATGCCACGACTGAAGGTCTCTAGGTATATGAATTACTGGATATACACAAGCGGAACCCGAAACGCGATAGGCCAAAGCGAGTCACTATGACTGTGTTTACATTCGTTTACTGTGTCCATGACCATACCATTAAAAAAAACTTGTCATTAGCTGGGCTGTCAGTCTGCCTAGCACCTTTGGTATAGTATATTGGTTTTTATAGAAAATCAGTGTATTTATGTGCTACTCGTTGCGGAAGATAACGGCTCCTGCTTCCTTTGATATACCATTTTTAAGCCTTCTCGTAGGAATATTAGAGGTCTCAATTAAGTCCTCAAGAGGAATAACAGTGCCTAGAGGCTGCAGGACCCCTTTATTTTTGGAGCGATTGCCAGCACGGCTTCTTCTCCTGCGAGTGGGATTAGCTCTATGCCGCCCACGCTCTGCGGCCTCCTTCTGGGACATAATATTCTCACATAAGGAGACCACAGCCCTCCAATTATCCTGTCCTTTCAGCATAGCCGATACCACTGATGACAAGGTGAGGTCGTGTCCGATCTTTAGGACCAGATTTCGCCGCTCATCGTCCCATACCGGACATTCTGCGACCGTATGTTGGGCAGAATCCTGATCCAAGACGCAGTGATAGCACTGGGTCGTTCCTTCTATCCTAAACCGGCACAGATACTCAGTGAAACATCCGTGTCCAGTCAGTACCTGTGTCAGATGGTAGGTGACATGACCGCTGCTCTGTAACCAGGCTTCGAGGTTTGGCAGAATTGCGTTTACCACGCGCTTACGCACACATCGCTCCTCTGAGAGTCGCGCTCGCCATATTCTCACGGCTGTTAGACGCTCTTCCGCTTTAAGCCTTTCCAGTGCCAAGGCCACCCTTGGCACCACTACAGTTTCACCCCTTTGACGGATTCGGGTGTGCAGGACCCTTAGACACAGAATCATTCGTTTATCGATAACGCTAGTAGAAAAGTTCAATTATATAGAATTGACACAACGTATCAACGTGATATTTTGAAAGCTTATGACAATTCCGTACATTTTATTGCATTGTCGATAAACGAATATTATTACTTTATCTAGTGCAC
This sequence comes from Automeris io, assembly GCA_036320925.1. NCBI lineage: Eukaryota > Metazoa > Arthropoda > Insecta > Lepidoptera > Saturniidae > Automeris > Automeris io. Next base: position 9,429,773 of record JAUDJH010000010.1, on the reverse strand, counting down.
AAAGACTAAATGCGACTTTAACTAATAATCGTTGACTAGAATAATAAGTAATAACAGATACTAAATATATAACTAAACTTTACATTTAAACAGATTCTATGGTTTTCGTGTTTTTATACTCAGATATACATTTTGGTCTGTTTTTTTTTCTCACATATCTAGCAACCCTGCTGTGAGACCCATCACAATCGCGTATTCAATGCCAGGAAAATGTTTCCCTTTTGCTACGTAAATATATACTGTATAAAGTTTGTTATTTATTATGAAAAAATCATAAGTTCTGACAGTAATACAATACTTACTAAAAGTCTGTACTACTATCAAATACTCGTATGTGAAACAGTCTCAAAGTTAAGCCGTAATTCCATTCTAAGCAAGGATGGTTTATAAAATGGCTCTACGTTTTCGCACTAAGAGAACCAAAGTGACATCAAAGTGTACTGAACTGGAGCCAAGTGCAGTTCTTTTATCAGGTGTCGGCATGATCCGATATAGCCCATCGATATGCTAATACCGGCGCTTCCCAGCCCCGTGACGTCATACGATATTCGTTCACCTGCCAAAAGGCAATTTGCAAGCAAAATGTAGAAAACGACGCCGTACAATTTTATGTTGTATTCCAAACAGGGATATGCTATTTTGCAATGCCAACACACGCATTTGAGAATTAAAACGATGTTGATACATAATAATAATCATTCGGGGATAATACAAAATGAGTTTTATATTTAGTGCTATAACAATTTGTACTTTAAATTGATTATGTATTATAAAAGATAGACTTCATATATAGGCGATGAAGTGTATTTCCTAAAATAAATTCGATTATTTTACTACAGATAAACTATCTTCTGTAAAAAAAATATTTTGATGTAGATAATCCCACTCTGAAAACACAACTTTCTTTTGTAATAGTTCAATTGTTTTTTATTTCCTTCTATAAGTTTTTATTGTTAAATTATTTAAAAAAAAATGAGTTACATACAAATTACAAAATGTTACATTATTCTTTAACTTAGTTTTCATTGTTTTGAAACAATATCTTATAAGCATAAAAAAAATGTATAATATTGTATATTCATTCATGCAAACGTTAATGATAAATTATTTAAAAAATATAAAAAAATCCATATAATTATAGAAAAAAATCTCTCCAACGACCACCCAGCAAGACTTGAATTTTTAATATTTAGTTCATCGTAGAAATGTGGAAAAAATCTCACAGCTGCCCTATATTCTTACAAAACCTTAGCATACATTGACCGGGTGCGTTTGTAGAGCGAGCCCGAAAGTAGTAAATCATTTTAATAATTGATCCGGGTTGAAATATTCATGAAGTTCCATGCTGAAGGTATTGCCCGAGAAAAACGGATGAAAAATGTTCCGACCTCACATAATATTTCACTAGATCTAACCGTCCCAACGATGGGATCTTAAAAGTTTGTTTAATGTTATTGCACAAACGTTCGCCAGTAAATTTACAGTTAGTTTACAGAAACATACAAGTTAGCAGTTACATCGTGAGCAAATTTATATCTGGACTTTGAAATTGAATAACACTCAAGCCTCATTGGGTAAAAGCTTATAAGTATAACATAACATAGATACTCGTATACGAACTTCTGCTAAAAACTTTTTTCATCTAGGAATACTTTAAATTTTTCTAGTTTATTAAAGATTTTAAAGGTATTTATTGTAGGTATAGGAAATAAAAACAAAAACCAGGAAGTAATGTAGATGTAATAACGTGATATGGTTTATAGCACACATTTCTTTAATTAGTTTATAAACAATCCTGGATTCATTTCTGTCTAATAATTAAAAATAAATAATGTATTTTTGCTCTTGTAACTACTTTTAAAGACTATTCTTACGAGAAGACTTGAGACTTTTAAAAACTGTCTTAGGTCGATTGAGATATATAGTTGAAATTATCCTTACTATGAACATATTCAGATTAAAACCAGTTATTTTTATTATTAAAATAAGCTGTGCTTTATATTTTACAACAATGTTTGCAAACTCACAGTCTGAAAGATTCCTTTAAAAAGTTTATAGTATAATTTGTATTGTCTTCTACTTCTCCTCAAACTATCAAACGTTTTTCTTTTATCTTCTTATATTACATTTTCTTCCCTTTTTTGTATTATTTTGTTTGTTTTTTTTTTTTAACATACTTGTCGAGAGGTTACAAACAAAGCTGGACATATGAATAACCATAGCTCCCCAAACAATATTTTACGTCACAAATACGAAACAATATTTGGTTTTCGGTATAAAAAGTCTTCAACACCTGATACTGTTATCGCATTCACTTTAATTCCTATAAAAAGTCAGCGTTTATATATATTATTTGCAAATACAACATGACATTTTCCTTTTTATATACATTTGGAAACGCTCATATTACATTGAAGTGTCTCCGTAAATTCATCTCAGTTTTCAGTCTCTAAGGAAATTTCGTAGGAAAATTCTAATTTCTGGTGTTGGTACGGACGTACGTGATCTTGAATAAAATGTTAAAGCTTTAAATCAGGTCAGCTCAAAGTGAACCTATCTTTGACCTTTTTTTATAATACAACGCTCTGAAGTTAACTTAACAATCTTTTTTAAATGAACTCTATAGTACAGAATAAGGTTTTTTTTTATTTATTTAAACAAGACTAATTCGATTTTTCACATTTCTAGCATTCGTCTATTCCAATAGTATATTCTTTCTTTTCTATCGATAAGAAAAATTAAAAATATATAAGTCAAAAAATTTATTGATTTTCATGGATTCCTATTTTATAGTTGAGTTTTCTTAGGTTTACCTAATAAAATAGAATGTAATTTTCTTAAGTTTTCAATACATGTTTGAATAAATTACGTTTAATTTCCTGAACATCATAAGCAGGAAATAATTCAATTCTGAAAATGACGTGAATGTATAATTAATTACCGATTTGAATAACAATGGTGGGCAAATTGCTCAGGGTATTTCGGGAATAAAATTATGTGTAGTAAGTATCCTCCAATAATATAAATTAGAACTATTGACCGAGTAAGATATTAATAATAATAATATATTAATAAGATATTATGGTTTGATTTGTTTATATTTCTTTTATAATTTGAAATAATAGATTAAAGATTTTTTATAATCCTTTTTCACAGTCTATTATACGACTTACTAAGAAAATATTATTATTATTTTTAATTAATTTATAGGCTAACGCTTGACATCAATCACACCTGCTGGAAGGTGAAGATGAGTCCGATGATGAACCGCGTCTGCCCAACAAATGCCTATTCACTCTTCTCTTAAAGACTCCCAGGTCATAAGACCGCGGAGATATGGCCGCTAGAAGCATATTCCACTCCTTAGCCGTTCGCACGATGAATGTAATGTAGCTTTAACATTAGGCTTAAGGTTATATCGTGATTTTTTTATGTAATAAACGACACCACTTTGACCTTATAAGCAGACGTATGAAACTATGTCGAATAAAAGGCAGTGGAATGGAAGTGGTGTGAAATTTGAATTTGATATGACTTACTACATACGAGTATATGACTGGAGTGAAATTAGTCAAATAGGTACAAATAATTTAAGAACTCTTCTAAGGATGAGTTGCTATATATTTCAACACTTTATGATCTCACTAGATTACAATTTGTGCTACCGAATTGTAGAACGTTTATAATTTTCCTTCAAAAAATCATAAAACACCTCGTGACAAACGATAATTAGTTAACTAGCCTATCTTACAAACTCAGTGTACACAATTTGATGTTCCGCGAAATCAATTATAATTTAAATTATGGTGGTAGGATTTATAGTACCACAGACCAAGGTGCTGGGTTAGTATTTTTAACATTGATGGAGTAAGCAAATAGAATCTCTTCTAAGAACATTCCTCTTAAAAATTAATGTCTCCGTGGGTACCTTTAATAACACTGCGTCTTGAATATAATACATAATATTTAATCAAACAGATGAGTACTTCCTGAAGCACAGGTGTCACCAAAATTCATGTCCTGTTTGTATTGCTAATGGCAACTCCGCACTTGGAAGGAAATGAGCGGCCATGGCGAATGTAAAGCGATATTCATACAAACTATAAATTATATGTAGGTTGACGTATTTTTTTTTTTTTATCAACCCGGTGGAAATCCCTACGGACCGTCAGGGGAGCGGTGAGGGCCGCTCCCCCCCTGTGTCAGACCTGCCCCGACTAAAACCACCGGGGTGTTCCTTTTCCCGTCTGCCGGATGCTAAGGGCAAAGCCGAGCCATCTTCCTCGGCATCTGGCGACGTCCGGCCTTGTTCGGGCCTCACCTACTAGTTCTTATACTCCAATAATCTACTTTTATTAATAAATGTTTGTCCAATGGAAACTAATTCTCATGTTTTCAACACAATCATACCATGATTTTTTTCTCCTCGGGGAAAGCTGAATTGTAACGCCCGTACCAAACGAGAGGCGACGTTCGAAGTAAGTTGGACTAGTATCAGCTGATAACGCTGTATCAAAGGAAAGACGCTGTGTTCCTAACACTACATGGTGTATTTTAGCAGAGCGCGCCTCGATGCCTCGCCGACTTTTTGAGGAACATTATCCGGTCACCCGGTTCCGCACCCTGAGACCCTGATTCTTTTAAACAATGCTAACTAAATTGTTTATTATTAGTAGTTTATTATTTTTTTCTATGTCGAGGGGTGAAAGACTATCAGCGTTTTTTACTGATTCCAAATTTATATATATATATTTTTTTTACACTGGCTCGACATAGTGACTACAGAGTACCTGATGGTAAGTACAGTGTAGTCCAAATACGAAAGCGACTATCAAAGGATGAAAATCCATTGATAGACTACATCGTCATGTCGGCCCACATATACCACGACTGAAGGTCTCTAGGTATATGAGCTACTGGATATACACAAGCTGATCCCGAAACGCGACAAGTCGAAACTGGTCACTATGACGGGCTTTACACCCATGTACTGTGGTCGCGATCCAGACGGGCACCGACGCCCTATCACCTCGCTACTGCTCGTTTAGCACCACCCAGGAGTCACGTGTAGGGAACTAGGGTAAAGCCTACGGACGCGAGCAGCTTCGACTCCCAATATATGTTACTATATCACTAAAAAATGTCGCTTAAACCAAATAGCCTTTCACCCCTCGATACCTTCTTGCGTTTGTAGGGAAAATTAACAAGGATTGTTTTTCGATTGTTTTTTTTTTAGTTTTTGCAAATGTAATATTGTTAATCAATACTTTTGAGGCATGCTGTGGATATCTGCTATTAGTATCCATTGTTGGCATTTAGCTAGTGCAAGCGATTTTATTAGTAATGTATATGCAATGATACTGTTTATAGCCTATGAATAAATAAATAAATATAGTGTATTCACATCTACTATAGCTAATTCACAGACGGCTTAAACCTAATGTAAGTAACAATAAAAGTCATTTTTGGACTTAACCTTAATTAATTAATTAACCTTGAACCAAAATTAATTAATTATTTATAAGACGTCATGATCTAATTTCTAGTAATAAAATATTTTTGTAAATTATATTCGGTATTTTCTAAATACCCGTACTTAGCAGTCGATAAAATTCATGATTTCTATTTATTAGAAATTAATTATAAAACAATATAATATGTTCATGTATTATTGAATCTTCAGTTTCACTAAATTACTTCATAGCTTGTAAGAAGAAAAATAAATTATTATGGTCTTTAATCCGTCAATATTTTCAGCAATGTAAGCGGCGCCTTATCCACGACAATGGATCCAGCGGTTTCGGTGTCAAAGTTTACACAGCGCTGCTTGATATATCAAACATACCATGCTATTTAATGTATATAGCTTGCATTTGACATGTCAACGTTAATGGAAGAAAGTATAGGCGTCATAATAACTTGACATCGTGACCCAAATCGCTTTCATGATAAACAATATTATAATGGGTGAGTATGAAAATATTGGGAATATACTTCTTAATAAATATTACGTCGTTGTTTTATTTTCTTGACAATGCTGTTGCTATGAACACAATCACCTTTTTTACACTGGCTCGACAATGCGACTACAGCGCACCTGATGGTAAGTACAGTGTAGACCAAAAACGAAAGCGACCACCAAAGGATGAAAATCCGTTGATAGTTTCCGTCGTCATGTTAGCCCACATATACCACGACTGAAGGTCTCTAGGCGAACAAACGCGACAGGCCAAAGTGACTACTGAGTCACTATGACGGTTTTTAAGCTTGTGTACTATGATCCTGATCAAGTACGGGCGATCGCCCTACCACCACAAAAATTACCACATCTATTAAAGATAAGATGACAAATTATTTTAACCCTTAATCCAATTATGCTCTTTAAAAAATGTTATAGCGCACCAATAGTCTTTTTTGGCATTAATTTTAAATTAGGCAAAACATATGTTAAAATAACTATAATATACACTAAATAACTAAGCATTAACAACTCGTTATACAAATGTTTGCCAAAAAAAAAACGCTTAAAATTTGCTTTTTTTATTACTGATAGGCTTGCGCTTGCCCTCAATCTCGCCTGCTAGAATATGATGATGAGACCGACGATGGAGCGCGCTCGCCCAGCAAATACCGATTCACTCGACGTTTGAAGATTCCCATGTCATAAGAAGTTGGAAACACAGACGCAGGAAGGAATTCCACTCCTTGGCGGTTCGCAGCAAAAAGGAGGAGGCGAATAGTTTCGAGCGAGCAGCTGGAATGCCAACAACATAAGGATGCAAACCCACACGGCGTCTTGTCAATTTATGGTAGAAGGGGAGGGAGGAACTAAATCATACAACTCAGTCGCAAACTCTCCAGAGTATAGTCTACAGAAAACCGAAAGGCAAGCCACTCTACGCCGGTGTTCCAAACTGAGTAGTTTACGCGACGTAAGAGCCTCATCGGCAATGAGTCGCCGAGCTAGGCGATCAATTGAGTCCAAAGCTGCCAAATGGTGTTTGGTGGAGCCGTCCCAGAGGTGGCAGCAATACACCATACACGACCGCACTTGCGCCTGATATAGGTTAAGAAGTTGGCCATAAATATGACCGGTTTCTTGCTACCGGCTACTTGATTAATTACAGGTCACTTTGGTTCGCTGTCTAATTGTTTCATAGTGAATCCAAATACAAGAAGAGGTTCCGTGCAAAGTCTGTTTTACGTTTCATTGGGCGACCTTTAAATTATGGAGGGAATGTTTATGCAGCATGTAGTAAGGACGCCAAGTAATGTAAAAGCAAAAAGGAAATAATTTTTATCAAATTCCCTACTTACGACGACAAGAATAAAGTGTGACTTTTGTATTAAAGTTAATCCAAGTTGTCTACTCTGTGTAACTTGACGGGAATCTCATTTACGAAGGGCCGTAAACTTAAATGTCCTCTAAAATCTATCACCGAAAAGTCCCGAAACTCTATAAACTTGAGTTATGACTGCGTCAAGGATTTCCGCCAAGTAGATCGACTTTATTCGTTAGCCCATTCCAGTAAAGACGGCTATTAAAGAAGTATTCTTTTGGAATCGTACTATTTATTACAAGCGAGATAATAAGAATGAACTTACTTATCTCTAGTTTTCTGGTCGTTGACTCAATGTTTTAAAAACCTTACAACATTTTCTATCTTGAAAATTGTATTGTAGTAAATTTGTAAGAATTGTCCATTTAAAAAAGTTCTTTTTTCTCAGAACTGAATCTGAATTATATTTCTAGCTTTAGAGAAAAGCGTCTTTTTTTGTTTTTTTTTTGTAAACAAATGTTCAATCTCTATTATATCCCCTTAGGGGTGGAATTTCAAAACATCCACATATAGAAGATGCATATATCTTATAATGTAATAATAATAATATATAATCCAATGTCCAAATTTAATATTTTCGTTTTAGTAGCTTAGACTTCATAAACTATGATCCACATAAACCATCTAAACTAGATCGTCATGATTATACATATATTATAACAACGCTATCCGATGTGAGATGATTCGCCGTGAGTCGTGTGACACGAAATTTTATTTCAGTAGGTACTCAATACATTTTTTGGCCATACATGTCCAATACCTCAAATCGATGAGACTGATCTTGAAACGATTGTATCCACAAATGCGCGAGTAAATAGAATATAATCAATGTCGTTTAATCTACAAATTAAAGTCCACATATTTTCCTATTTACCTCTCCAATTTCGATCGAAAGCTTTGGGCGCGTTAATTCTCAGTTATTCGCTCGCCGCTTCACTGGGCTCAATGATCGTTAATTAACCATTTTTCGCGCCACAGATTTCCACGTTTTAACAACGGCAGGGAAGAAATTCGATTATTAATTTTATATTCGCTTTGGGATTTTACACACCATATTGTTTTTTAACGCCATATAAATAAAAATTTGATTTATTGTATGTGGTTTTCACTAGAATTAAATAAATCAGTTGATCTATTCACTCTGACAAAATCTACCATTATCCACAGCCTGTAAAAAATAAATCCCACTGTTGAGTATAGGCCTCCCTCATAATGTGCCACCATCCTCGATCCTGTGCCAATCCCATCCAGTTACGCCCCGCGACTTTGCAATATCATTAGCCCGTCTCGCCGCTGAACGGTCTATGCTTCGCTTACCCAGCCCGGAACATCACTTGCTTATTATATAACTGCACCTGTCCTCACCTCGACCGGCCAAATCCATTTGAGAGCCATTATTCAATCACCGACATCAAAGATCTTTTTACGACACTAGATTCTAAGGCTATGCACGCAATGTAGTTATCTGATACCAAGCATTACGTGCTCTATTCCTCTTTCTACCACCCTTAAGCGGTATATGGTTTTTTGGTGGTAGAGCGCTCGAACCGGGTCATGACCACAGTACACAAGTATAAAGACCGTCATAGTGACTCGCTTTGGCCCGTCGCTTTTCGGGATCAACTTGTGTATATCCAATAACTCATATATTAGAGACCTTCAGTTGTGGTACATGTGGGCTGACATGACGACGGAGACTATCAATGGATTTTCATTCTTTGATGGTCGGTTTCGTTTTTGAACTACTCTGTAATCACTATGTCGAGCCAATGTAAAAAAAATGGCCTCTTTGGTTAGAGTCCAGGTCTCCATATCTTGCTTAAAGAAATGGATCCTCACCTTTTTCTAAAATAATTATCTAATTATTGCGTATCGAATAATAACCTGAAAACAAACTTATCAAATTAAAAGATGGTTTAGATATAGTTATTAATAAACCGGTATCTTTCGTGCTTATGCAGGCGAACTAATAAATAGCTAATAGGTGTTAAAGTTAACTTTAACAATGTTCTGAAGTAGACATAATAATACGAATCAGCAAACAAGGTGGGATGCAAGGTACACACTTTCGAAAGATTGCTGGTAATATCTGAACAATACTCTCTATACAAACTGAAATAGCTCTTAATTAGAGAAACCTATATCCAACAGTGGACTAAAGTGGGCGGATGATGATATAAGTTAGAAAATATAAAAAATATACAGGACAATATTTTATATAATATGAAAATATCTTAGATTGATTTTTACTATCTAGCACGCCGTAATTGAAGCGTTCTTCAAATTTTTAGATGACTTGGAACACTAAGATATCGATTTAGGTTATTAGTGCAACAAAATAATTATTCATAAGCATTTGAAATCACCTCTTAGAATTGGGTGACTATTTCTGCAACTTATAAGATAATTGTTAAGTCATACAATTAAATATGTGTAGTTTTAGTTTGTATTATAATAGTTGAAACATACGAAAACGATGTTAATATTGAGTAAAACTCCATCGATTTTCTTTACACTTATACACATAAACGTCAAATTTAAAAGCTCTATTGAAATCTTGTTCTTTTTAATAGTCTTAAAACTTTGATTTAGAGTATTCTTAAATTACTATTAATGCTTTTGCCTTTTATATGTTTAAGAAGAATAACATGCGTAATAAACAATAATAACATTGCAAACGAAATTGTGCCCCAATGGCAAACGATAAATCGATCGATCACCGCTTGCTCGTATAAGGAATAAATTGAATTCTAATTGTCAATTCCAATAACAACGGGCTCAAAGACTCAAGTGTTAATACAGAATTGGGTTTCATCCGAATTTTCCCAGAAAATTGCGTTGTGTATGAAATAATATCTTAACCTTATTACACATTATTGAAATGTGTTTTACACAATTACAAATAAAATTGAAATGATGTCAGTACGGTTCTTTGATAATAATAACTTTTTTATGTAAATTAAATACATAGATATTAATTAATGGCTATAAATTGTTCTTGTTATTTAGATTTTTAGCAGTTATTTTAGGTACAAACTTAATACTGCACAGGATTCAAAATTTATGAAGCTCAGTGGAAACTCGTTGAAGGCTCGCTACATACTACCTAACTTCATCCCGACGCAGCCTTGAGTTTCTTTCGGCGTTTCTTCTCAAGGTAGTCGCTTCCGAAACGCTGGTAGATCACCGTTAGGTTTATTCTCATTTGGCTGGCCGCCCAAGTCGAGGTCCGTACCCACAGGGGTGCCCTTGCGTAGCCGCCCAACCCATAACTCGCCGGCTGAGCGCCTTCAGCGTTCGCCCACTTGCCCGGTTAATCTGTAGAAGCCTATCCCGGCTAACAGAAGAGGTCCTGTCAAAAAAAAAAAAAAACTACCTAACTCCAGAGGCTCCGTTGCTCTACGGCCTACTCACCTACCATTCATATGAGTGTCAGTCTGACTATTTATTGCCTGCAAGATACACGGCCATTTTTTACACACAACAATAGAAAGCCTTTCTAAGACGTAATAAACAAAATACAAGGAACACATTTTTTGTGTACCTATGGCTTCATACTTCTTTTCATCCTTGTTTTTTTTTTTCATTTATTATTTTATACTACCTTAAATTTATACACATTAGTAGGAGTGTGATTTTATTATTCTTAAATGTATTATATTAGGTCCTTACATATGAAATTGGCGTTTTGTATGGGAGGAACAAAAAGTCGAATATTTTTTAATATAATATATTTAATTAATCAAAGTATGAACCATTATTTTCTATGCACTTTTGCCATCTCATAGATAGTTCATTGATCCCTTTACTAAAAAAACCAGTCGGACGGGAATCAATAAAATCTTTGAAGGCGATTTGGACTGCCCCATCGGAGTTGAATTTTTTCCCTTGCAAGAAGTTATCCAAATTTCGAAAAAAATGGTAATCTGTTGGAGCAAGTTCCGGGGAGTACGGAGGATGTCTTAGACTTTCCAATTGAAGCTCTTCTAATTTAGTAGCCGTCTGTTGCGCAGTGTGTGGTCTAGCGTTGTCGTGAAGTAGCAGTGGCGTGGAGCGATTGACCAGCCTAAGTTGTTTAGCCGCTAGCTTTTCCATCATGGTTTGCAAATGCTTGACAATAGACATCAGCCGTAATAGTCTGGCCAGATTTGAGAAAACTGTAATGAACAATACCGGCACTAGTCCACCAAACGCTTACAAGTAACTTTTTTGGGGTTAATTTTCGCTTGGGGCAGGATTTGGCTGGCTGGCCAGGATCCAACCATTGCGCTGAGCGCTTCCGATTATCGTAAAGAACCCATTTTTCATCACAGGTAATGATTCGGTTTAAAATACCTTCATTATTGTGCCGGTTTAGTAATGTAACGCAGCAGTCGACGCGCGTTTGGCGGTTTGCTTCAGTCAATTCGTGAGGTACCCACCTTTCAAGCTTTTTAATCTTCCCAATTTGCTTCAAGTGAATTAAAACAGTTTTATCACTAACATCGTAGCCTGCAGCTAACTTGGACGTGGTTTGCGATGGATCCGCTTCCACAATAGCCTTCAACTCTTCATTATCAACTTGAGCCTCAGGCCGTCCACGGGGCTTGTTCTGCAGGTCGAAATTTCCAGAACGAAAACGTTGGAACCAAAAACGAACTGTGTTTTTTTTTCAACACGACCGTCATACACATCATTCACCCTTCGAGTTGTTTCCGCAGCACTAGTGCCACGGCGGAACTCGTACTCGTAAATAATGCGATATTTTAAGTTTTCCATTTTGTAAAATGAGTGACGCAAACAGAAAAAAACAGAAGAAAAAAACAAATGAATGACGATCATCGAAGCACAAATACATGAGTCTATAGCTGTACAAATTTGAATTTGGAATTCCTTACCAAAGAGGAGAAATTTGTGATTAAAGTGGCCAGTACGAAAAACGCCAATTTCATATGTAAGGACCTAATATATATAAAGTACAATCTTACAAATAAATTAATTTAAAATTTATGTAAGTCTAATAAATTGTAATTACACATTATGTGTTAAGCTTTAAGTTCATAAATTCTATATTGGACAAGGCTTAGAAAATTCCACGAGTATGTCGTGTATAATACTTTCCCGTTTCATTATAAAACGAAGAAGCCAGATACAGTTTTCGCATATAGATCACATATATCGATACCAGAGATCGATAGATTTTACAGATATCACATAAGATGTCTATCGACATATTAATGAATAGTCATGAGCTACACAATAAGATGCAAAAAAAAAAAACAAATGAAATGTAGTTAAATGCTGCTGAAAGAAAATTAGAATGATATATACACATTCTTAGATAGGTCCAAACCGTTTGAAAAAGGTTCAGAAGAAATAAGGTGCTAGTAACACCACCCCACAGTCGCGAACCCGAGCTTTACCGTTTCCACTGACGGGTGGATTGGACCCGTTTTGAAAGTGTTGATTGTCCGTCGTAAAACAACTTAAATTGCTTTTTTACAGCATCTGGATGCTATAAGTTCTCGACGTAAACATGTTTTGGAGTAGAAAGACTTTAATCCGTGTAAACAACACCAATTTGGTAGTATTTAGAAAATAATATGATACAAGCATTGAGTTACATTGAATCCAAATTATAAAAATTTAATACTTAATAGTTTTTAATCTTATATATACATTTTTTTTTATTATATATTTCTTTGTATCTCTGATCATCCCGAAAGAGATATAGCGTGACAATATATTTTTGTTATTAGATTGAAAATAATCATAACTAATTATAGACTCTCGCGTTTTGTACTCATTATAAATAATTCAACGAGTCCTATGTTTTATGAGTCTTTGAAACTAGGCCCTTATTTTATGTCAGCTTGTAAAAATATACCGTGAGTGTTGTGTGTTGTGACTATTCAAATAATCAAAATATAAGAGGGTAGGAGAAGTATATTCTCACCCCTGACAAAAACTCCGCGGCGCGTCAGTCTGCTCGTGACCATGACCTGTGTTACAAGGTCGAAACGTCAAATCATAATTAAGAGTATGTTAAATAGCGCATAAGACCCGTTAAAGTATTTAAAAATATATTATTGCTATATTATGCAATACGCCATATGTTCGGAATAGATTAAAATAGGTTGTAAAATATAATTAGATTAATAAAAATACCCGAATCCCGTAGGACTCCTTATAGATAAAGGCACGTAATCGAAATGGATATAATAGGAAATATTAATAAAGCAAAATAATAACAAGGACATAATAACTTCAAAAGTGTTGTCAAATATTAGAGTTAAATACACTAGACAAAAAGTTTTATAAATTCATAAGCGCGTCAATATAACTCTAATATTAAATAATTATTACAACCGCTATGACAGATATGCTATTCCGTAATTAGTTTTCTAGCGTAGAATCGCACTGTGCGGCAAAGAACTGCATTGCAAAGTTGATAACTAATAACGAATTGATCGCGTCGAGCTGTGTGTTTTATTTCCGTTGCCGTACAAATGCGGTATTAATCTTGTAGTTGTAAATAACGAAAGTAGATAGAGCTGTACTCTGTAAAATACAAAATTAATGCTTCATACGTCGGTAAACTTGTCCATGTTGGTCTGCATAATAAATAGTGATGTGACTGGAGTGCAATTTTATAACTCGAGTAATTCGATATATTTTACAAGTATTTTACTCAATACTTCTTGATACTTCGCAAAGACGTCGATATAAGTTACACACGGTTCGTCCAGTAACAAAAATTAATGATCTTTCTTTATATTTTGCCTACCTACGTACCTCTAGGATTTTTCAGATTAAATACTGATTTAGATGTCACATGCTCATTGGTGAAGGAAAAGATCGTGAGGAAACCCGAATGTCATCAAATAAAATGTCACGTGTGTCAGTGCCGTTAGAATGGTGATCATCTGCGATGCTGGTCACATTGGGCGCGCTATATAAGCGCAAAGTGGATACAACAACTAAAGTATCTCTGTTCACCCCGAAAGGCATATAGCATCACGATGAACTATTATTATTTATTGTATTTTGGTACTCAACAAATAATTTGCAAAGTTCATCATCATCAGCCTATCCTAGTCCACTGCTATACGTAGACCTCTCTTAACAAGTGCCATTGAGCCCAGTCTTCGGCTTTTCTCATACAATCCCTTCCAGCCAAAAAATCGATATATATATATCGACTATAATTTGCAAAGTTATAAGCTCTAAACCGGCCCGGCAGACTGTTTCTAAACAATTGTATGTCAACTGTTTTCTGACCGAGTGACAGAGTAATAGGCATGAACCAAAAGTGACTCGAGAGAGAATGAAATCAGTTTATTAATTGTTTAAATTGTCGTCAGATTTAATCAAATCGATCGAATAACCATTGACTTGATTCGCATCAATAATTACCTGTGTACGAGCTATGTAATTCGCTGTATTCAGTAAAATTTTCCAAGTATGTAATTGTCGTAATTTTTGGCACACTGCAGTTCAGTACGCAGAGCCCTCGCCTCTGAGGGTGACAAGGGGAGAAGGAGGCGAAGCAATAAGTGCCCCCGTCTATTTCACTGGCACTTTAACTCGGGTGCACTGATTTGATAACACCGTTTGTTTCAAGAGCCTCTCACGAAGGCTATCATTTGAAGACCGTTTTTTATAAATAAAAATTCTGAGTCAACTTCTCAAGCTAAGTGGCTTTTAATTAAAATAAGTAAAAATATTATGTGTCATTCGATTATCTTTATGTAACATTACATTGGCCTTTTGTATTTATTTATTAACACTATTTGTATATTATATATGTAGTTTCTATTTGGTATTGTTGGATTTGTACTTTATTTAAGCTAAATCTTTAGGGATTATTTGAATTTAAAATTTTAGTTACTATACAATTTTTCTTATATTACTCCAACTTTAAAACTACATATATCTGTCATTATTTTTTATTTATCTAATATAGGAAATGAGTTTATGAATATATTAAAAATTAAATTACGTATTTAATACACTAATAGATCGAAAATAAGTGTCATCTGATACTTAAGTGTGAATCATAACATCTGTTTCTATTAACTTTCTGTCCATATATTGCATGTTAAAGATGTTTACCAATATATGTTAAATATCTTTATTTAAAAGGAGTGATATTAGAAAATAATCTCTTAAACAAACTTACTAAAATTTATTATACAAAATCATTTTACAATTATAGCTAAATTACAGGAATATTCTCAGAGATATTATATTATTATCATTTTAAACAAAGTTAATATAAATAACAAATAATAAAGGAAAACAAGACAGCCCAGTCACATCAAAGATCGGATGAAAAGTTTAAATTAGTTCTTAATTTTATTCGTGAAAGTCTTTTTTATTGTCAAAGAGCTTTTCTAAAGGCGAGATAAAAGATTTTATTCTGACTTTAAATATTAGTTCTCTAGGCAATTTTAAAATACAAAATTTTTACCTGTAACATATTTTTCAAAGAATATATTCATTTTTTAACTTTTGCAGGAAATATATGGCTGTCTTTGAAAATATAGAAACGCATTAGAGAAATATTAAATTTTGTAAATATTATTTATTTTTTCAAAAAACCTTTCTTAATATTAAAGAGCTTATAGTAAAATAACAATTTACAAGCGTTTTCCTTCGTAGTCTCATGAATAAAGTATTTGTTGCAAATATGCCTTTAAAAAGATGACAGTACAGTAATATCGTAAACGAAGCTTAAATTGTTACACTATTGTATTTTATATGCATTATTGCAATTGTTTATTAGATTTGTTGAAATAAATGATCATTCCACTTAATTGTGAGAAAAACTTTATTTATATATTATAAAAAGTAACGTATATATCAGAACTGTCAAAGGTCATAGAGTATAAATTAAAAGACACTACATAGAGAATAGTGCTTCTTGACTATTCAAGGCGTGAAATTCGAATTATATTCTACAAGATTAATAATTAATTAATAGTTTATTTCATTGGCATAAGTATTATTTTGACAGCAAAATTCAAACTGTTTTGGCTTAGAGTAGGTACTTTAGCCTCATTAAAAAGTAGGCCTTTAGCCTTCACATTTATAGTTCTTTAATAAGTATTTCAAAAGATTCTAGATGCTATTTATAGTCCCAATTATGATATCATGGATATTCTTTGTCAATGGAACATCAACTGGTATACCTTTGATGTTCCAATAAAAGCAAAACATTCAATCGTTCACTTCAAAATATCATAAACTCACTTGCAACAAAGCTATTTCATAGTTAATGCACGCCAGTCTAGTGCTAGCTCTTAAATTTTGCATGCCCGCTTTTATTTATTGACCTTTATCGACTGTCGATCTAGTGACCTATATTCAAAACGGTTTTCAATTAAAATGGTTCGTTTCAGTTTGTTTTCTGCACAGCAGATTTCCGAGTCCAATTGACTTTTCACCTTTTCATATGGTATTTGATATAAACCTTTTGAGGTGATAGAGCTCTTGCCCGAACTTGGCTCTTGGCCACGGTACACAAGTGTAAAGATCGCCATAGTGTGTAGCTTCTGCCTGTCACGTTTCAGGGTTAGCTCTTCTACGCTACGTCCAATGTCTTATGTGCCTAAAGAGCTTCAGTCGTGGTATATGTTGGCCGACATAGTCTTTAGATAGTTGCTATCATTTTTTGAATACACTTTACTTTCTATTTGTGCACTGAAGTAACTTTGTCGAGCCAATATAATAAAAACTAATATAAAAAGCAAATGTGATCAAATATCTGATTTAGAAAATATATTTATTGTTTTTATTAGTGAATTAGGTACTCACTCTCCGCACCGGATGGCACAGGTGTTCACGGGGCATAGCAGCTTCGGTGGATACGTGTGTCGTACAACCGGTAGCGAGCCCACATCGAGGTGTCACCATTGTGCGGATTGCTTCGACGAGTCCACACAACACGTCCTGGAAGAATGCCCAGCATGGGCTACGAAGAAGGCCGCTCTTGTCAGAGTGGTGGGTGGTGACCTATCGCTACCGGCACTCGCCCGAGCGATGGTTGGTAGCAACAGGGCATGGCAGGCGGCCCTCTCCTTTATGGAGGACGTCATAAGGGGAAAGAGGCGGCGGAGCGGGATCGGGAGGCTATCGCCACCCCCGATAACCCAATTCGCCGCCCAGCTCGAATAGGACGCCGGAGGAGGGCCTTCGCCAGAAGCCTTCCTCCATAACCGGACATATCCAGGTATGCCGGGCAGCGCGCTTGTGGGAGCGCGCCGCTCACATCCAGGCGTGAGCGGTGTGCGATGTAATCCTGCACACCGCTCAAATGATAAATCATGCAGATAAGGGGAGGGTGGCACTTTACACCACTCTCCCCGCCAACGTATTAGGAGTATGCGGGGGCTAGTAACTATATAACCACCCCTCACCAAGTAGTTGGGGCCTGCAGAAGGTCAGACGTCGCCGGATGCGGAGGAAGATGGCTAGGCCTTGACCTTGGCACTCGGCAGACGAGAGAGGGAATACCCCGGGGGTTTTAGTCGGTGCAAGTCCGACACACCGGGGAGCGGCCCTCACCGCCTCCTGAAGGTCCGTTAGGGATTTCCCCCGGGAACCAAAAAAAAAAAGTACTCACTATCCGCACCCTTAAAGAAATATAATATAATCGATGTTATGAGTTTAATGTTCAACGCCCATATAAAGAGTAACTTTGTGTTGTGCAATAAAGCAAAGGTCGATACGATTAATCTTATCTAACTCCAACTATTTTTATTTTGAAATTCATCTAGATTTGTACATTTCTATTCCTCCTAATACTAATAAAGCCCCTTGCAGAATAAAATCATTGCTTTGCATACTATAGAACTATACATATCTTTTGTAATGAGCACTTGTTTGGATATTTTTATATTATTATTTATTAGTAATGACTATATACTCGAATGTTTTTACAATTATATGTTTTAAAATTCGATGAATCGTATGTGCTATAGCTGAGTATCTGAATACAAATAATTCCATAATTTTCTATACCTTGAAAAAGTTAAATGTCTTGATTTCTTTTTTAAATAAACCAATGGGTAACTCGGTGTACCCTACAAACATTATGATTTTAATGTAGCTTCAATTTTTTGAATAATTTTAGATAACATAATATCGTAAACTACTATTATATTTTTAAATATAAAATATTTAGACACATAAATAAAAAAAAATGTCGCCATAATTGTTTGTAAAAATCAAAGATTTTATGATAAGATAATAAATTACAGATTAACGCTTTTAAACAAATCAAATTGATTTCTTTATTATTCATCATTATAGGTGTCGAAAAGAAATTGTGGTGCTTAAATCAAAATCCTAAATTTAATTCTTGTGTCATTTAAAATAATTAATTAAATAAAATTAGATTCCGTCGGTAATCAAATTAATTTTATTTGTGAGCACAAAAAGAAATTTCTTATTGTTAATAATATGTTTTATAATATAATAAATATTTCAGCCCTCCTTTTTCCAATGCCCATATCTCTATCCTCTCTGACTTTACACCCGTTTTAATTTTGCCAACTTTTCCGGATACAAATTTATTGACCTATACGTAACGCGGGGTCCAATACTTTTTCAATAAACAAAGTTGGTTGTTTCTGTGGATTTTTGCATATTTCGATATTGTTCATTTTAAAATGTACCGATTTATAAACTTTTGTAATTTAAATCTGATTCTTCTTCAAACCTAATTGCACATTAAAAAAAAATATTTTACATAGAATCTGTAACTATAGTACATTCCTAAGTTTTTTTACAGATAATGATGAAAACAATTATATAAAGCCCATATAGCCAAAAATCATATTTTTTTATTTATGCTGACTCGACCCAGTGACTTCACCACGTCTGATGGTAAGCATGTTGCAGTCCAAAAAAACAACGACCAACAAAAGCTAAAAAAAAAATATCGGTAGTCGCAGCGATCATGCTGGCCTGCACAAATGACCCATTATCATAGGACGGCGGGAACACGCTCTCCGGAAGACCGACGACACGTCAAAGTAAGAGTTATAGCTTCTTAGTCCTAGCCGGGATGTAAATTACCGTATAGCTATGACTCTGTAAACCCACGAGTACGGTTCTATTATGGAAGGGAGAGGGTGGAACAAGGTTAAATACTCAGAACTCTAAAGAACACTCACCAAGAATGTAATAATAGTAATATAATGTTTGTTCATTTTCTGTTCATAATTTAAAGCTTTTTCTAAAGAAATTACGCACAGTATAGAGTAGTATTTTTTTTAGTATACATAGTAAAGTTAGATGTGATAGATACTCCAGTGAGAGAAGACAAACTAAATCAAATTATTCGCTACAATGTAGAATCCCTTTAGATCTTCTATTCGTTTGTTGTTAGGAAACTTTGTATTAGTGTTACTTTGAAGCCAAATCGATACATAACAATGATGCAAAATTGACAGATATTTTTGTACGAGTACTTTGAAATCTAAAGTGATCAAGAATTTCACTTCAGCGTTTCTTCTTTCTTCAGCTTTTGATTTGTAGGAATAACTAATCGCTAATTCATCAGTATTTAATAACATCACTGAAATTTAAAAAATGTTTTTGCATCCAGGTGTTCGTTTCTTTAAATACAAAAGTCTCTCAGTAAGTAGTAATATGAGGCATAGCTTCAAAAACTTTTTTTTTTTAATTTAAAAAGTGTTTTTATTGGCTAAAGTTAGTGTCAGTCTCTTTTCCATATCCATCGCATCTTGAAATCATTTGCTTATTATATATATATGTTCCATATATACATTTTTTATCACTAAAAGTATACATTTTTAGGGCATTAGATGGCTAAACATTGTGTATAACAAATAATTACAGATATTTACTTCTTTTTACACTGGATCTATAAAGTGACTAAAGTGCCCCTGAGGGTAAGTACAGTGTAGTCCAAATACGAAAGCAACTATCAAAAGGCGAAAATTTATTGGTAATATCTGTCTTTTTTTTTTGATGTGGACAATTGTTGATGGCCGGAACAAACCTTTACAACTCTACCGGGCTTAGAAAGCGAGCACAGAATGTGCTCAGCCAGCGAATTTATGGGTTGGGTGGCAACGCAAGGACCCCCTTTGAGTACGGACCTCGACTTGGGCGGCTAGCCAAGGAAAGACCCTACGGTGATCTACTTGCGTTTCAAAAGCGACTACTTTGAAACGCGAAACGCTGAAAGAAACTCAAGGCTGCGACGGAGTAGTATCTCCGTCGTCATGTCGGCCCACATATATCACGACTCTGGGTATATCAGTTACTAGATATGCACAAGCTGATTCCGAAACGTGATAAGGCAAAGAGAGTCACTATGCCGATTTTTCCACTCGTACACTAACCCAGTTCGGGTAATCACCCTACCGCCATAAAAAATTACTTACTTTTACTTTTTTATTACTTGTAGCATATGCAGTGGCGGGCTTCCCACAGAAGCATAAAAAACATTATCATCATCATCAGCCTATCCTATTCCACCGCTGGACGTAGGCTACTCCTAACAAGTGTCATTGAGTCCGGTCTTTGGCTTTTCTCATCGAATCCTTTCCACCCATCTTTCGCAGGTCGTTGCTCCACCTTGCCGGGGCACGCCCCAAGCTACGTCTCTTTGAATAATAAAGTCCGAAATGAGGTTATCCGACAGAAAACCAAAGTTGTCGACATAGCTCTCCATATTAGCAAGAAGTGGCAGTGGGCAGGCCATATATGCCGAAGAACCGATGGTAGTTGGAGCAGGCGGGTTCTTGATTGGAGATCGTGGATCGGCAGACGTAACATTATCTTGTTATACTAAAAATGTTAATATTAGGTCCTTACATATGAAATTGGCGTTTTTCGTACTGGCCACTTTAATCACAAATTTCTCCTCTTTGGAAAGGAATTCCAAATTCAAATTTCTACAGCTATAGACTCATGTATTTGTGCTTCGATGATCGTCATTCATTTGTTTTTTTCTTCTGTTTTTTTCTGTTTGCGTCACTCATTTTACAAAATGGAAAACTTAAAATATCGCGTTATTTACGAGTACGAGTTCCGCCGTGGCACTAGTGCTGCGGAAACAACTCGAAGGGTGAATGATGTGTATGGCGGTCGTGTTGCAAAAGAAAACACAGTTCGTTTTTGGTTCCAACGTTTTCGTTCTGGAAATTTCGACCTGCAGAACAAGCCCCGTGGACGGCCTGAGACTCAAGTTGATAATGAAGAGTTGAAGGCTATTGTGGAAGCGGATCCATCGCAAACCACGTCCGAGTTAGCTGCAGGCTGCGATGTTAGTGATAAAACTGTTTTAATTCACTTGAAGCAAAATGGGAAGATTAAAAAGCTTGAAAGGTGGGTACCTCACGAATTGACTGAAGCAAACCGGCAAACGCGCGTCGACTGCTGCGTTACATTACTAAACCGGCACAATAATGAAGGTATTTTAAACCGAATCATTACCTGTGATGAAAAATGGGTTCTTTACGATAATCGGAAGCGCTCAGCGCAATGGTTGGATCCTGGCCAGCCAGCCAAATCCTGCCCCAAGCGAAAATTAACCCCAAAAAAGTTACTTGTAAGCGTTTGGTGGACTAGTGCCGGTATTGTTCATTACAGTTTTCTCAAATCTGGCCAGACTATTACGGCTGATGTCTATTGTCAGCAATTGCAAACCATGATGGAAAAGCTAGCGGCTAAACAACCTAGGCTGGTCAATCGCTCCACGCCACTGCTGCTTCACGACAACGCTAGACCACACACTGCGCAACAGACGGCTACTAAATTAGAAGAGCTTCAATTGGAAAGTCTAAGAAATCCTCCGTACTCCCCGGACCTTGCTCCAACAGATTACCATTTTTTTCGAAATTTGGATAACTTCTTGCAAGGGAAAAAATTCAACTCCGATGGGGCAGTCCAAATCGCCTTCAAAGATTTTATTGATTCCCGTCCGACTGGTTTTTTTAGTAAAGAGATCAATGACCTACCTATGAGATGGCAAAAGTGCATAGAAAATAATGGTTCATACTTTGATTAATTAAATATATTATATTAAAAAATATTCGACTTTTTGTTCCTCCCATACAAAACGCCAATTTCATATGTAAGGACCTAATATAAATATAATATTATTTTAAAAGTTGTTCCAGTTTGGATATTAAAGGCCATTATCCGGGCAATAATTAGATTTTAACTCAATATATTTATTGTAAGGACAAGCATAACAAGGTAAAGCTTTTAATGCTTTTACAGGATGCACGCCACTGAGCATAGGTATAGTGATGAATGTCAATTTAATTATTTGCGTGTCACTAATTGCAAACAGTTGTGTTAGTACGCCCGCACGACACTCACCGAATGCAGCCAAGCCTTTTTATTAATTAAAACTACATTCATCTACTCGCAATTTTTTGTACAACTTAAAGTACTATCTGTGTTTGGCATATTAATTTACGTCATAGGAAAATACTCAACTAGCAAATTTACTCAATAAATAGCAGTTTTGTCGAATTTATTCCTGGCTGCAAAATATTATTTAATCAAATTTCTAGGCCACTTCTTATATTATTATATGATCCAGTGTTTATTAAATAGGTGATATTAGCTATAACCAACATTAATATAGCTACTATATTTAGATTAATTAATTAATTTATACTACAAGTAAATGAAATCAAGATATTTTAAAGTTTATAAAAAAAAGAAAACTATTAATTTAGTTAGTAATCTAAAACATAATACATAATTTTGTAATATAATGTATGGTTTTTGAAATTATTAGTATAAAGTTAGGTATATACTAAAAATAATTATAATGACAAAATAGCAATGAAATTATATTAAATATTAATCAAAGCAATTTTCCTATTTAGTTACTAACCGTAAGGCAACGGACGGCTAAGTGGGTCCACCACGAACGGGGTTTGCCTAGAAATATTTATAAGGCTTAAATACAAAACGCTGTCCTTACGTGGTAAGTAAAATAATTCTGTCTCTTTTAATAAACTCGAGTGGAAATGAGATAGGTTCATCTTTGTAATGTAAATATGCGTAATTAAAAGGGATAAACCTTTCCCGGAAAGTTTTAAAGCCTCTGCCTGCGAATGAAGTTTTAATCCTTATTGAGTCGGTTATGTGTGTGGAGAGAATCCTTTTCGAATTTATCTTGCTGTGGAGACACGATGCCCTACATCCTACGGCGGGCGTGTTTTCATTTCGGATTTACTCGAAGTTGGCGCCAAATCCGACCAGCTGCGCCATTCCAACGGGATATTTTCTTTTCCTCCTTCGACATCCGATCTTGACGACTAGCTTTTGCGATTTAAAAAGATTTGCAGACGAAAAACTGCTTACATATACGTCGAAGTGCTATGTCTTGATAAACGGTAGCTTATCGTATTGAAGCTGTGCACTTTGTAAATATTCTTTTTTCATTGAATACATTATTAATTCATCATACATAAGATGAACACATTATTCACTACATAAACGCCGTAAAATGTATTAATTTTGTTGAAATAAGAGTCGGTTATAGAGAAGAAGCTCTAAGTATATAATAAATAAAAATCATGAAGTTTAATTTGTATTTTTTAAAGTATTATAAAAATAATAGGCTAGGACTAAAAAGCTCTCTAACTCTTACTTTTGCCAAGTCGTTGGGCTGTGGAATGGTCTTCCGACGAGCGTGTTACCGCCATCCTATGATACCGGATCCTTCAAGGGTAGCGCGAAGAGATATTTGTGCAGGCCGGCATGGTTGCTGTGACTATCGATGAGTTTTTTTACCTGTCGATAGTCGTTGTAGTTTTTTGGTAGTCCAAACATGACATGACATAGTGTAGTCACCTTTTTACTGCTTTTGCTTGCTTTTTTGCTTTGTTTTTTTTTAGCTTTATTTGCTTCAGATGTGGTGTGGTCACTATGGCAAGACAGGAAAAAAATAAAAGTAATTAAAGAACAAGCTTATATATGACTAATAATATTATATGTAACATTTTTATTTTATTTTAAAATACGTTTTTACTATACTGAGTTCAATTGGTAAAATGAAAAAAAAAACGTATACAGTAAACAAGTTAAACCTTTTGCCATTGCTTTATATTATAAGAAAAATATATTCCAATATTAGTTGATTACCTGAAATCCTAGAAAATGGAAGTAAACAAATAATTTTATTGCTTTAGATAACATTTAACTTTTTTAATGGATACAGTTACTAATGTATGTTTGCTCACCCCGTAAGAGATATAGCATGACAATATATTATTATTATTTTTTAATTTGTTTTTATCTTTTATTTCATGTTCTTTCGAAACTCCCGGCATCTCTTTGCGGAGCGTATTTATTGCGTACACAAATATTTATATATGATTATGTAATATACTAACAGATTACACATATTCTCAAAATTGCATAGTATTCTTTTATAAATATAAAAAAACACAATATAGCATTTCGACAAAGTTTTGTAATATAATATTTTGAAAACTAAAAGTCCTCTTACAAATCTTTGATACTAGTAGATAGTTTGCTTGTAATAAAATTTCTGTAAAGCAGTCGCTCATTACACAAAAAATAGCAGCAGGCTTTTGGCTAAAATATTACGTAGACCAATAGGTATGCGATAAAAAAGATAATGCGGTGCGACTTTATTCAACTACTTTACATAAAAATGTTGAAAATGCAAAAAAAGTTAACGAATATTGCTTTCTGATATCTACTGTTTTCTTTACTTACATCTACAAATTTTATCTATAATAAAAGATGTTTTTAGTAGTAGTTGCCTCTTCAGCGAAAAATTCCCCCAAAACTCGATATAGTACAAAAATATCAAAAGTAGTTGGTTCCCGCACGTTTCCTACAGAGTCGTGTAGAAATGCGACGCTACGCAACGTTGAACGTTTTTGGTTTTAACATGGTGTATAGCGTTTCATATATGTATTTGGGTGTAAAAAATATAATTCTCAAAATTTACTTTGCTCTAAATACATTCATTTTCTTTCTTCTTTGCTTCGTAAGTTTTTTTTTTTTTATTGTTTAAAAGGGCTTTTGCCATTTTAGCATTTCAGCCCTTCCTAAGTTTTTATAAGACAGAGTATCTAAGATATAAATTTTCTAATAACAAAGCAATTGCTTTACCGTTATTACAATATAGAAATAAACTGGAAGTCTGAAATCACATCAGTCCAGTAGACCACACGTCGCGTATAATATTGTATAGCCATTAGACGCGTAGTGAGTCGTCATGTCGCTTCACACTTGACGCTCATGTAGGACAATGTATTATTTATTTATTATGGTATTTCAATAGTACACATTTGACAAAGAAAACATAAAAAGAAAATTACAGTATTAGATATTCTCAAATGTTGTATCAATTATAGAAACACACAACTTCTGCCGTTATAATGTGATGTGCCTTTTATCTACCTTTATAAAACTATGATACAAGAACAATGTTTAAGAAAAAATATAATTTTTATAAAGAAGGAAAACAACTTAAAGAAAGTTATATATTAATACATGATATATGTAGAATTTATATCAGAAGGTGTATACATATGCAATTAAACGGGGCCTATATACATCACATACTTATATTAGGTCCTTACATATGAAATTGGCGTTTTTCGTACTGGCCACTTTAATCACAAATTTCTCCTCTTTGGTAAGGAATTCCAAATTAAAATTTGTACAGCTATAGACTCATGTATTTGTGCTTCGATGATCGTCATTCATTTGTTTTTTTCTTCTGTTTTTTTCTGTTTGCGTCACTCATTTTACAAAATGGAAAACTTAAAATATCGCATTATTTACGAGTACGAGTTCCGCCGTGGCACTAGTGCTGCGGAAACAACTCGAAGGGTGAATGATGTGTATGGCGGTCGTGTTGCAAAAGAAAACACAGTTCGTTTTTGGTTCCAACGTTTTCGTTCTGGAAATTTCGACCTGCAGAACAAGCCCCGTGGACGGCCTGAGACTCAAGTTGATAATGAAGAGTTGAAGGCTATTGTGGAAGCGGATCCATCGCAAACCACGTCCGAGTTAGCTGCAGGCTGCGATGTTAGTGATAAAACTGTTTTAATTCACTTGAAGCAAATTGGGAAGATTAAAAAGCTTGAAAGGTGGGTACCTCACGAATTGACTGAAGCAAACCGGCAAACGCGCGTCGACTGCTGCGTTACATTACTAAACCGGCACAATAATGAAGGTATTTTAAACCGAATCATTACCTGTGATGAAAAATGGGTTCTTTACGATAATCGGAAGCGCTCAGCGCAATGGTTGGATCCTGGCCAGCCAGCCAAATCCTGCCCCAAGCGAAAATTAACCCCAAAAAAGTTACTTGTAAGCGTTTGGTGGACTAGTGCCGGTATTGTTCATTACAGTTTTCTCAAATCTGGCCAGACTATTACGGCTGATGTCTATTGTCAGCAATTGCAAACCATGATGGAAAAGCTAGCGGCTAAACAACCTAGGCTGGTCAATCGCTCCACGCCACTGCTGCTTCACGACAACGCTAGACCACACACTGCGCAACAGACGGCTACTAAATTAGAAGAGCTTCAATTGGAAAGTCTAAGACATCCTCCGTACTCCCCGGACCTTGCTCCAACAGATTACCATTTTTTTCGAAATTTGGATGACTTCTTGCAAGGGAAAAAATTCAACTCCGATGGGGCAGTCCAAATCACCTTCAAAGATTTTATTGATTCCCCTCCGACTGGTTTTTTTAGTAAAGAGATCAATGAACTACCTATGAGATGGCAAAAGTGCATAGAAAATAATGGTTCATACTTTGATTAATTAAATATATTATATTAAAAAATATTCGACTTTTTGTTCCTCCCATACAAAACGCCAATTTCATATGTAAGGACCTAATATTTATGGAGCTTTGGACTCTGGTGTATTAGAAATCAGATGCAAATGGTACAATAAAATAATTCTGCAGTGAGGATAATAAAACCATAGATATGGTCACGTGGTGAAAAAACAGTTGTAGAAGCTTCCTTTAGAAGGTCGATTTATTGAATCGCTCTGTGTATTTCTAATATAGAAGAATCTGGAACTATGTTAATAGACGTAGTGACGAAGCAAACACGTAAGTAAGTAAGGAGCAAGTGGGGTCTCCATATGTTCCGATTTAACCGGGATTGTACCAATTTTAGGCTTCGATCCTTAAGTCCCGTTTGGAGCTGAATTGGTAATAATTTCCAATTGTTGTTTTGTATTACTACTTTGTCCGCTCATGATTCTTTAAATTAATTCTAACCAGAAGTATAATCTGTTACAATTTATAACAAAAAAAATTATAACTTTTTCTTTACGCTGATTTTATATTCGATTTAAAAAAGGTTTTTATTAGGAAAGTTATTACACATAATAACAATTTCCGGCAGTTATAATTTTATCCCTGTCTTATGTCAGTTTATTACCGCGTTAATATGGTAAATTTACTTGAGTATAAAATTACTATAGGTCGTCGATTTGACTGGACTATTCTTAATAAAATGAAAATGTAAGTAAAGGGCTTTTTTTTATTTTTTATACACTTGCTCGACATAGCTGATGGTAAGTACAGTGTAGTCCAAAAACGAAAGCGACTATCAAAGGATGAAAATCCATTGATAGTCTACATCGTCATATCGGCCCACATATACCACGACTGAAGGTCCCTAGGTATATGAGCTACTGGATATACACAAGCTGATCCCGAAACGCGACAAGCCGAAACTGGTCACTATGACGGGTTTTACACCCATGCACTGTGGTTGCGATCCAGACGGGCACCGGCGCCCTACCACCTCGCTGCTGCTCGTTTAGCACCACCCAGGAGGCACGTGTAGGGAAACTAGGGTAAAGCCTACGGACGCGAGCAGCTTCGACTCCCAAAAAACTTCAAATCAGCTTTTTCAGCTTCTTTTAAGTGCACTACATTCATATGGGTAATTCAATTTATAGAAAAAGTAGAGTAGTATACACTTTGCTATCTCCACTTGTTTTAATAATGTTTTACTATTAATTAATTCCAGGAAATTTAATTGACGTTTTACGAAACCTGTTCATGTAAATTACTTTAAAACAGATATAGGCCGCCCAACTATATTAGTTGGCACGCATGAAAACATGTTGAAAATAATAATATACCGTACCATTCGCATGAAGAGTGGTATTCATACGTATTCCCTGATGGAATATAAACGAAATGCGATTAAATAATGTTTACATGTATGATACATTAATAACGTTTTTAAATTCTATTACACAATACTTAAAAATATTGGACAATATTTTAAAAATAAACAATTTATTTTTGTATCATTCAAGTTTGTTACAGTTTATGACAGTTTTGTAAACAAATCGAGAGCATAGAAACCATTATAACACGAGAAATGTGTTAATTGTTAATTATTGAAGTAAACTTTCATTAAATAAATGTTTAATTTAATTAGTTAATAAATGTAAGTTCACCTTTAGTTAAAGCAGCTAACATAATGCGGAAGATGACAGGTCTCCAAGTATCCACGTTACAATCCACTAAAAATCCACAATATCATAATCACATTGCGACAGATATCAATCACCGATTGTGTTTACTCGACTATAATGACGTATTTACGTTCATAAACCTAAGTAGAAATAACACAAGAAGGAGAGTGTGAACACGCGCGTTTTCACACGTCCCGGTCACAGATGAATGTTGTTAGTTGGTATGAAGAGTCGTATTGTCGCGGTTTTTGATGAAAGAAGCGTTGAGGTCTCATGCGTGACGCGATTCAGCGTCGAAGGCTCGACAGCGACTGAACGGGGCGGGGGTTGCCTTCTCAGCCGGCTGTAGACTGCGCGCCGCCCGCCCTAGCTTGCCCGATACAAAATTAATACTTGTTTTGCTAAAAGCGATTTCGATTTGTCGACCCTCGAATTGGTAAAGTTGGGATCTTGTTAGTGATAAAGGGTTCGCTAATCAACACCACGTATTTCGGACGAGGCGGCTTGACGTGACGTTTGTTAATTCTACATGGTCATTAAATATATGATAAAATTATTTTTGTTATTATCAGCATTTTGAAGTTAGCTGCAATTTTATCTTTAAAATATATTGATACTAAATAAAATAACATACTGATAAAAATTTACATAAACGAACATATACTTAACAAGATTCTTAATTTCTTTTTTCTATTTTTAAATTAGTACAAAGTAAGTAACGAATCTATTACTCATATACGTAGAGACCTTCAGTCGTGGTATATGTGGGCCGACATGACGATGTAGACTATCAATGGATTTTCATCATTTGATAGTCGCTTTTGTTTTTGGACTACACTGTACTTACCATCAGGTATTCTGTAGGCACTATGTCGAGCCAGTGTAAAAAAAAATCTATTAAAAATAACACTTCACGTTTGTCTCTGTATTGAAATTACGAAAATGAAATGTACTGTAAGTATATAGAAATGAGTAAATATTATACAAAGCGTTTGATAATGGGCTGTTTGGTATTTAAACACTGACAAAGCTGAAAAGAGGATTAAATGGGGCGGAAGGGTATGGTCGAACTGCTTCCTAACAAAATCCTAGACTCATGAATTCAAGAAAGACAAATATTGTGATAAAAGCCTAGACATGAGCAAGTTTGGAAAAGGACAAGCCAGTGTAAACAGGTGTAAAAAGGACTTTTTGCCTTCGTGAAAGTATAATCAAGAATTAATGTTTTTTTTTTCTTTCATAATAAAGAATGATAAAACATTAATGGATATACCTACTTTCCGCTTTTACTTTAGTTCAATGCGATCAATAATATATCTGACACATACATATGTTTTTTTTGTTTGATACGATATGGGTTTCCTTGCGATAATCTTTCTTCACTGTGGAATAGGCTGTGCCTAACTTTGTAGAAAATGTTAAAAAACCACAGGATATATGCCAAGATTTTAATCTGTGACCATTCGGTTTTATTTATTATTTTCATTTCACTAAATATTAAATTATCTACATGAATAATAAAGCATTACATATAGAATTGTATATGAGTAGAGCAGCTTGATATTTAATCAGACCTCCGTAATATTTCCAACTCTATGCTTTTTACCGAAAAAAAATCGAGTTTCAAATGTAAAATCACGAATATTTCCAGGCAGAAGTTTTTGTAATATTTAAAAATATTATTATATGAAACCCGATAGGCAAAAACAACGAAAAATAAAAACGTTTTCATTCTTAATATTACCACGACACACAGCTTAAATTTGGTCATAATTATTTTCTATGGTTTGTTTGACAACAAAAATATTTTTCTTTCTTAAATTATAACATTGTTTGGCGATAATAGTAAAGACATTTCAGAAATTAAAAATAATAATGATATACCAATTCAATACGGAATTCATATTATAATTTTTGATTTCAGCAATATAAATATAACTTAAGACCCTATTCATATTTTCAGGTGGTAAACTGTGATAAGGAGGGTAACACTGAACCTCTAGTTGACCCGGTTCGTCCAGCCAATGCGACCGCTGCCGATTTAATGCGGTCACAGCTGGTGCTCCGTCCGTAGCCCGCATACAATTGGATTTTTAACCAAACACTGTCAAATCTAGAAAATTGGCTCCGTTGATTGAATAAAATCGATTATAAAATGTTTGTTAATATTTAGTGATAAGTGATATAATCATGTAAAGTTTGCATAGTCGAAATTTATGGGTATGAACCCATGAATAGTTGCCGGTTGTTGAATGATCAGACCAAAATCGTGAATAACAACTGTAATACTTCGAGTCCTATTATCGTTAAGGGCTTGCTACTTGAAGTTGTTCAAGTATATATGTACCTGGAATAAACGTTGCAGTTAAGTAGGAACGACTTCGTGGGAAAGCCAAAAGAAGAATTCGTTTGGGTCGGGCATTCTAATTATGCCGGAGGTCTCTTCGTTATATATTCCTGATCT
Organism: Automeris io; assembly: GCA_036320925.1. Classification (NCBI taxonomy): domain Eukaryota; kingdom Metazoa; phylum Arthropoda; class Insecta; order Lepidoptera; family Saturniidae; genus Automeris; species Automeris io. Next base: position 9,398,486 of record JAUDJH010000010.1, on the reverse strand, counting down.
AGGTTCACAAGCTGCGTTAATGGGAAATATCTTCTGAATTTAATAAGGCTATCCATTTTTTTAATTCTTATATACGGAGCACAATATTTTCTTATATATTCTTATGCAGGCTATGCTCTTGCATAGCCTGTCTTATCACTCGTTTCGTGCTGTCATAGTTTGGAATCGTCCCGTATACTTCGAAGTGTCTATACAAAAGACCTATTTCTGTAGTGTATTCAGGCCAGAAATTAAATAGCTTCTTTTAATATATTCTTATTCTAGGAAGATCTTCACCATTTCTAAATTGCTCTGTACTTGTTACGAAATACATTTACATTGACTATACAAAGTCAAGCATGAAAATACGTAATAGTATTGTATTAAGATTAAAATTAGCCAGACAGACTTTTCTGTCCTCTGTCTGTTTCTCCCAATGCCAATAATGCAGACTTCGCCTATAATTCGGTAAATAAATAGAAATAGAAATATCGGAAATATGGTGCGGTTTGTTTCTTTAGCGTTCGTGTGATAAAAAGAAAAACAATTTATATTTTTTGGAACACAGTAATTGAATATTTAAACAAAACATAAACATTCTTACAACCAGGTTTACCGAAGTTTACAAGGGTGGAAAGTTAGCCCAATCGTTTCTTGTCGGCTCAATATGACGCAGTCATTTTGCGGCCCTGCCGCCAGCCCATTCGATTAAACTTCTAACAATCCCTACGTGTTTTATAAAGATATTACCATTCGACAAAAGTCTTAAACATATATACTGTCCATTACATCTCATATAAACCAAAATTGTAGCACATCGATTTAGGATCATATTAACAATGTTTTTTTTATATCATTAAACTACGCATTCGCGTGCTAAGTTCCGTAACATCAATTGTTCGTGAATGCAAATTGGTATAGTGTTAGCTAGGTGTTGAACCTCCGGCCAGAGGACTTATGGGAGTCAACTGCCCAGATAAGGCGGAGGCAGTGGGCTCTTTACACCCACATCTTCCAGAAATAGGCTATGAATTGGGATATTCGATCGCTGGGTCGTAGAAAAAATACGAATCCCCAGTCCTGGCTTGTAGCGCATCCAGAGATATCTCAATTATTTCTACCATTTAAGCGACTGACACAGCGGGGCTGCCACTCCCACGGCATCCATGACAGTCCGTGTAGAGTTTCTATCAAATAACTAAAAAAAGAATAGCATCTGTTCCGAAGACTATAAATTTATTTATATTTAAATGAACATACGAGTATTCATTCTTTAATAACGATAGGCAAAGAGTATTAATAATATCCAAAAGAATCTTACGTATGAATAAATTATTATATCACTGAAAACATTCCAACTACTGCAAACAATTTCTGCTTCTTCTATAAAAATATCCATACATATTTTTGCCGGTCGATCTCTATCTCTTTGTTTTATCTCTATATATTAATTATGATTTTAGTTTTACTTGCGGAAAATTTTCATAGGACCGTCTCATCCACACAGGGGGGTTGAGTAGCCGAGGTGTGTCGCACTTGGACCGACTAAAAACCCCAAGTTGACTACATACTTCTGCACATTGGCGTATACTGCGGGTTCTGTAATCAATTCGCCACAGCCCCCCATTATATTATATATGACTATCTTCACCCGTCGTCTGTATTTAATTATAGACATAACTTACCCACTTCCATCTATTTATTATTATAAAATTTGCTATTTTTGTTGTTAAGGAGATACGCATAATTAATTATTAAGAAGGTTTCTAACAAAGGTAAGTTTACCTTTGTCGGATCATTTGATTGTGGAATTGTCGCCCTGCGAGTATGTTCTCTTTGTTCATGTTGGGTTCATTAAACGAAATGTGAAGTAATATTTGTCTAGGCCGGCACGATCACGGCAACTCTCGCCAGGTAGTTGCCGCTCAATAGTCGTACATGGTTTTGAATTGCACTGCACTTTTCATCAGGCGCGATGCAGTCACTGTAGCAAACTAAAATAAGACATATTCATAAACCTTTATAATTACAATCAAAAATGTACTGTTTCTATTAAAGGCATACACAACATACATTAAAGTGACCTGTTTCACATAAATGTTAATAAAAACAACGTTATCAGTCATAAATTTAAAAATGCGGTATTAACAATGAAAAGGTAAAGTCAGGCAGAATAATATACTTGAATAGTAGACTTGAGGGAGTCTGCAGCCCGGATGAGAAAGAGGCGGTGCACCGCCTGGGAGAGAGGTTTTGGAGGGGTGGGCTTTACTCCTTCCCCTCTCAGAGAGGTCGCCTCAACAACGCTTTTTATTCCCTTAGCGTCTGGATGAATTTGGCGTCCCAGGCCCGGGTAGAGCAATCGAGAGATACTCCGTAGGTTTTTAGTCAGTAGGAGTCTGACGCACCGAGGTCTCTGCCCTCACAGCGTCCCTGATGATATGCAGGATTTTCACCCGGAATACAAAAAAAAGAAAAGCAGAATAATATGAATGCACTATAAAACATGATAAAAATAACTACACGTTAAAAAAATGAAACAATTGTATAAGATAGATTCAATAAAATCAAATTCTCAAAAATGTCACAGATTAAATTATCGCATATGTAATTTTGTAACTTATAGACTCGAACAGTTAGGCTCATTCCACTCATAAAGATCAGGTACAGAACATTTTTAAGTTACTTGAAGAAATACTAAACATCTAAGAAAATAAATGTCCATGATAGAAAATCCGACATCCTAATGGATTGTTCGCCAGCTAAGTGTGGTGTGTGCCAGTTGGAATGGTGCCTGGAAGCGGTTCTCAGGCCGAGATCATCTACTAAATCGACCGCCAGCGTTAGCTCTAACGCCTTACATTGAATTGTCTGTTACCCTGAGTAGATGATTATTTATACAACAGTACACTTTATACAACTCCTGTAACATTAGTCACAATAAGGCTAAAATTTAGAGACGCCATTTTGACTTTGCTTTGTAAAATTCTCAAAAAATAAATTCGTTTTGATACAAACTGAACATATATTAAGAACTTGAGTATAGACATAGTATTCGCAGATCCAAGTCCATTTTGACAAAATCGGTGACTTACTAAATCCTTTGACATCCATTGAGAAATATTATAAATTCTAATGTGTTTTAAATGAGATTTATTTGTTCAGAATTTTAAGGATTTTCACATTTATTTATTGTCTTCTGAAAATCCTCAAAAAACTATGATTGATATTTCATAACCCTACATAAAACAAACTACTAGATATAAATAAGTATCTAATTTTTTTAATAATTTAAGAGATATAAAATGTGCGTTGCAATTTTGAGAAGTAAAAAAAAAATTGTTAATATTGAAAAGAAATACAAAATATTTAAAAAATCAATTAAATTTAAAATTCCAGGTTAATGCACAGGTCCAGGCGTAAGTGGTGTGCGATATGTTCCCGCACACCGCTCTAATGACAAATCATGGAGATTAGGGGAGGGTGGCACTTTACACCATCCTACCCGCCAATATGTTAGGAGTACGCGGGGGGTGGTAACTATTTAACCACTCCTTACCAAGTAGATGGGGCCTGCAGAAGGCTAGACGTCGCCGGGTGCCGAGGAAGATGGCTCAGCCTTGCCCTTACACTCGGCAGGCGGGAAAAGGAATACCCTTGGGGATTTAGTCGGTGCAAGCCCGAAACACCTGATTTCTTCTGGGTTACCAAAAAAAAAGATTAATGCAAAATTAGCTCGACATTTTTTGTCTTTTCTACTGATTGTAAACAACCTAAAAAAGCTAAAATCATTTTATAGATAAGAAATATGCAGATAATTTCTACGTATACATACGTAGAAATACGTACTTTGTTTGAATAGACTAACAAATTCTATAAATTTTACATATATATCTTTTTTATTCAAAATTTGTATATACACGTTATCTTGTCTAAAAAATTGCTTGTGTTTTTAAAAATTTACAGATATTTTTAAAATTCACAGTGAGCGGTTGGATGTTATTATAAGCTGAACAAGGCATGTGCCAATCCGTAACGTAATTTAAAAGCCTTTTTAAAAAGGTCTATCGATTGATATTCCTTTATATTTTTGTAAAAAGAAGCAGTAATAGATACCCAACGAAAGCCATTCCAGTTAATACGAGTGAACCCTGGAAATATATTCACTATCATCCAAATTTACGTCCCGGCCGCGCAAAGGGGTAGCAGCCGGGGAGTGCCGGACTTTTACCAGCTAAATACCCTATAAAGTGACTACTTCTACGCATTAGTAGGGACTGCGGATCCTGTAATCAATTCGCCGCAGATCCAAATTTACTAGCGTAACGTAAAGAAACGTACAGAAAATATGTTGAACTGAATATGATATCATCAAGCAAATGCAATATGCGACAGCCTAAGTATCTTAGGTATGAATATCCGCTGTGATCTCAATCCTAGGGATCATTTAGGATCTGTCATCTCTACAACATCACGTAGGCTTGGTGTCCTGAATAGGGTGCGACGGTTTTTCACGCCAAATCAACTGTTCCTTTTATATAAGGCTCAGGTCAGGCCTTGCATGGAATATTGTTCGCATCTTTGGGACGGTTCTGCCCAGTACTTACTTGATGCCCTGGACAGGTTGCAGCGGAGGGCTGTTCGCGTTGTGAATGATCCTGAAGTGACTAAACATCTTGAACCGCTTCAGTTGCGCAGAGATGTGGCCTCACTGAGCGTTTTCTACCGTCTGTATCATAGCGAGTGTTCTGAGGAGTTGTTTAACCTTGTTCCACCCTCTCCTTTCCTGAATAGATCCACGCGCGCGGGTTTGCGTTGTCACAGCTATACGGTATCTCACATCCCGGCCAGGACAAAGAAGTTCTCTAACTCCTTCTTTTGCCGTGTCGTTGGGCTGTGGAATGGTCTTCCGGCGAGCGTGTTCCCTCCATCCTATGATATGGGATCTTTTAAACGTAGCGTGAAGAGATATTTGTGCAGGCTGGCATGATCGCTGCGACTACCGATGGGTTTTTTGTTACCTTTCGATAGTCGTTGGCGTTTTTTGGACTGCACCATGCTTACCATCAGGTATGGTGCAGTCACTGTGTCGAGTCGGTATAAAATATATATATATAGTATATTTGGCATAACAGTAATAAAAAATATTAATAGTTGTATAAGCCATAACACGATAAACTGCAGAAATTTTCAATTCAGTTTTCTCAATTATCTTAAATCGGACAAAGAATAATTAACTCACTTTGCTATATGACACTACACACTAAATTGTGATGTCGTTATGTTTGCTTGGTGTGCCAAAAACCCGTAAAGAACGTATGTAGATAGATCAAAGCTCGAGATAGCTGTGTCAGAAGCGTTTAGCACTGCAGGCATTTTCCTTTTAAACGGTCGCTTTAAAGACCCTACTAAAGTTAGTTACAATTTTGTGAAGACTGCGTCGTTAATATCCAAGAGTAAACTGAAGGTGGGCCCACCTTGGGTCAGCTCGTTCAAAATCAAAGCAACTTGGCCGCTCCATTTACATAAACAAACAGAAAAGACGCCAAAGTGTTTTAATTACAACGTTTTAAGCTCACGGGCACTGAGCTTCCTTTCAAAGGGAATAAATATTAATATGGAGTAAAGGATAACCTTTTGGGACATTTTAATTAATTACTCTTTAAGAGTATTTATTGTGTTTAACAAAAACTTAAGAGCAGTGAAGTTACATTTCGTAAAAAATACCTATTTCTCTGAAAATACTTATTTTTTATCGTTTAATGTTAGGTTCTAATACAAATGACAATAACTAGAACAATGTGCAGGCCGATATAATTGCAGCGACTTTTGGCCACTCGTTTGTATCACACAGTGTTTTCCACTAGGTAAAACGCAGCCACCAATTATCTATTCAGCTAGGAAATATTAGATACCTGGGGTGGTGGGTGGAGACCTCTCGCTGCTAACGTTCATCCCAATTATGGTCAGCAGCGAGGATGCATGGAAAGCGGTGCTCAATTTTAGTGAGCAGATGCTTGCACAGAAGGACGCGGCGGAGAGGGTTCGGGAGGCGCTTACTTCAACATCTACTGCAGCGCCATCCCATCCCGCTCGCCGATCCGCTAGTACGAGACCTCACAGGGCGGCATTTCTAAGAACGTCCACCTCTAGCGACAGCACCGGGCGGCACACTTGAGAGAGTGTGTCGTCTAACAAGGGTGAGAGCGCAGAGGCGAGAGAGAAGGGTGGCTCTTTATACTACCCGTCCCCAAACGAGTAAAGGCCTAATCAAAGGCCGCAGGCCATGCCGGGTAACGAGGATGAGTCGTACCTTCGATCCCGGAAGGTAGAAGGTGGAACACTCGGGGGTTTCAGTAAAAAAATATTACAATAACTGTAAATAGTACAAATAACTGTAATATTACAAATAACTGTAAAAAACTTATATAAATATCTGTATTTTTGTGTGTAGTTTAATTTGAAATAATGTAAATGAAATATAAGCCTATGATGCCATAATATTTAAGTCATTTTACTCTTTTCAGAAAATATCGAGTAGCAGGATGCCAACACAGATTAAAAGCAGACTCAAGACGAAAGCCATAAAACGAAATTAGAGTAAGAAAGATAATACAACAATAAAAACACAACAACAAAACAAACAAACAACAATTACAATTTTAAAACATAAACGTGTATTCAATTTGTAACAACATTAACAATAATAAAAATTGCGATAGCTGCATCTAACAGCTTGAATCTTGTCCAAGTTTTAAACGAATTTCATTGCTTGAAATAACAGCGTACAACACTTGCTCTCAAATGAGCTCCGTAAGTGACATCACAACACTCGATAACGCTATTGACTTCTCTTTCAATATTCTGCTTCGTATCTTTACATGATAAATGTTTTGATAAAACAATAATGCTATTATATCATGATTATAAACAAATTATTATTTAATTTTAAGCTATCATTAAAATTACAGTTATACTTGGTACAATATTTATAATACTTTGTTTATACGAGCTATCTCTGTAGATGTGGCTTGCCGAACAGATGATAAAATTATTTTATTGACTATTTAAATAAGCATGTAATAAGTATATTTGAATAAAATTATTTTGAGTTCAAATTTTGTCTTTAAAAACTGTTATAACTGTTATGTTTCAATTTTTTTTTAATAAATTTTGGCATCTAGTAAGGTAATTATTTTTACAATTATTTTTTAATTCAGGCGCTAGTTAAAATATCATTGGATGGGCGGTTGGGTATGCAAGTTGACAATACTCCGCACTGTAGAGTAACCCAGAGTGATGGGACGTGTCGTGCTCATTGCAACTTACTGTTTTTTTTTTTTATTGTAGCATTAGATTGACTACATTGCGTCTAATAGAAATTACAATGAAGTCCAAGAATGACAACGACCACCAAGGTATAAAAACACGTTGACAATCGTCATCGTTATCTCACCCCACATATACCACGACGAAGTTACCCAAATATCAGAAGCGGTCATTACGTATGTCATAATCATGGACTCCCAGACTTATCAATGCGCTACTGAAAGCCAAACAAAAAGTCAAGTAATAAATTTATACAAAACGTCTGATAAGTAGGTTTTCAAATTTTTCACCACCCGAAACTTTGCAAGCAGGTCAGTCCCCGCCGGATACTTACTCGAAACATTATTCGCCGGGTAATATACATCTTATCAAAGTAAGGCTTGCTGTACCCGGGGCGTAAATCTTACCTTCACTACCCTCACCTGTCGATGGAATAATTTACTGCCGGCTTAAAACTTTCGCCCGCTAGGAAATCCCAAACACTTCTCAAGAAATAACTGAATAAGAAATTTTCAATAGTACAGTACATTGCGTGATACTTGACAGTGAAAAATTCTGACAGTTTTAGGTACCATTACAATAACTACAGATATCTTTTCTCAATAACTTAATCTTAAGAGATGGTTGAACTTAAGAAGCTTAACTTGAAATTGAGTTACTAAATCGTTGTTATATACATCTTTTAATTTTTTTACTACTTTTTTAAATACTTTACTGAAGAAATATTAATTCCAACTGTACTTATCATCAGATGCACTGTAATCACTTTGTAGAGCCAGCATAAAAAAATATTATCACGCTATAAGAATTTCGGGGAATAGTCAAGGTGCTCTAATGTCTGTAACTCATAACCAATAACTATATTTTTCTTTCATAATTTTCTGAATTATTTTTGTAATGACAGGTGATATTCCAAATATCATGAGTCGTGACAGTGCACAAAAGTACGAAGACTAATGACTGAAGAAGTAGTAGTGACTACGGTACGTTATTGTTAGATTAGCTTATATAAAGTGCAGTTATCCATATGCACGGAAGACTTCTGTCGTAATATATGTTGGCCGGCATGAAGATGACAATTGTCCAAAGATTTCCGACCCTTGACAGTCGTTGCCATTTATAAACAGCATTGCACTTTTCATCAGGACAAATGTAATCGCATTGTTGAGTTAGTATAAAAAATCAACCTTCCTGTACACGTTTGTTGTTTGTAGCTGTGACGAACCGTTAGCACCGCAATATCGATGGATATCAGCAATTTGCAAATAAAATACGAACGTCGGGTGCACAGGCGTCGCTCGGAGCCGCGCATCTACATATTTTTATTATTTTTTTATACTATTTCATTTGCGAATATTTTACAATGCTTTTTAAATATGACAGTGGACTGTAAATAAAGAAAAATGGAACACAACCATCCGAGGTACATATATCGAATATAAGGACAACAACGCTTGTAACTGAGTATGTTTGAAATTATTTTGAAGAGATAACTGAGGGTCTTAACAAAGTAATATTCGATCCACGATAACGGTACTAGAAGGGTCCAAAGTGTATGGGATAGCTCCATTGAATATCATTATTATTATAGTTATATATTAAGAAAACAAAGGCGCACTAGGATAAAAGAATCTAGCTATGAAGCCTTTATTACGAAATACAATAAATAAATAATTAATAAAAATAAATTATGATAACAATTATGATAATAATTATGATATAAATAAATTATGGATATGAGTTTTATTTTGGACAAACGTAAAAAATTCATACAAAACGTGCAATAAATACAGGCGAAGACGCGGGCGACAGCTAGTTATTTTATAATTGGTATATTATATAAATTTTCTTTATTAAATTTTGTAGACATCTATTTTTCTACAATGGATAAAATATGTCATTCCTTTAAAATATAGTTTTGCGAGTACATATGTGTGCAAATAATAAACAAAAACTATAAAAACAAAACTAGAAACGGTCTTCTGGCTAATTTGCATATGCCGGAATATTGTAAAAATATTTTTCAGTCTACGTTAGCCTTATGTATTTTACGATTGCCTCTTAGGTATATTAAATTACTAATCTACAAACTGTTATATATTTATTTTGATTAAGATAAATAGAAAAGTGTGGGCCTGCCAAAATTAGTCCACTGTATCCTTCAACACTAAATATGCCCATGACTTCGTCCGCGTGGAAGGTAGTACTTTTGTTGTGGTAATAATTATTTCAGGATGAAATATTTCTGAAAATTATATAAATGCAATCGATTGTTTCTTATATTAATAATTACAACAACAACTAAATATAGAACTTAATACGTAATAATTACAAAACTCGACAATAGACATCCATAGTACTTTCTTACGATCTTTAAATTAAAAATAAAGGGTACTTTCTCAGTAATATACACAGCCCAAAATTTAATCAATTATATAAACATCAATATGTGAAATTACATTAAACTCGATAAAATTGTTTTAATAAGAAAACATTACAAAACAACAGACAGACAAAATGTTCAAAATTAAATTAGATTTTAGAAAAATGTACTGACACAACTCCACTACAATTTTATTATAGTATGTAGATAAATGTTACCATCGTTCTCAAAATAAATTTTCATCTTTATTAAAAGAAAAGCTTTATATTACGTTTCATTTGGAATTATTTTTCAGATTAAAAAATATTAGTAATTACAAAAGACATACGTATAAAGAATAATTATTTTGATCGGTCCGGTAAATCTAGTGTTAAAATAATATTACTACCATCACATTCATATATTTTCAGTGTAAAGAGATACATTAAATTTTTTTACTTTGTACTTAAATTCTATATATCTAGGTAGATGTTTTCTTATATATTAATATAGCTGTTATACTATTCAAAACATAATAAGTTATTTAAAAGTTCTATGTCTTAAATTTGAAATAAAAAGTCTTGTTCACCTTATGTAAAAAAAGTCATAAAAAATATTTTTGAAAGATTTTTATATGTACGACTCAAAACTCAAATCAAGTCATATGCTGTCATAAGTCACACAATGTTTTATTAATATAACTGACAACACAGTAATGAATTATAATCATAATATTGAAACAATTACAAAAGATGTCAATAATTCAAATATTTCTTTAATAATAGATCCAAACGGAAACATCAAAGGGATAAATGAAGAAAGGGAGAGGTAGAGGATCAAAGGTAATATTAAAATTAATATCAGATGCTAACCAACGAACCTGCACAACGCAGAACAGAAAATTATATCAATTAAAATAAATCAACTAATATAAATAAATGGAAATGAGGGAGAATCTGTGGAAGACATCTGGCACACTTTAATTTGTTTGGTGCCATTGTTATGCGAAATTAATATTCCAATTTATTCCATTTCTGTATCGAGGGCCGTAGGAGGGTAGATCAATATTTCTGGAGCTACTTTAAGTATTAGAAGTGCGCCTTGAGACCACAGATAGGTATGTCTGGGCTTATTTAAGAATTAATTTTAGAATTCAAGAAGGGAAGAGAGTGAAGGGATTAACTATAATATTATTATGAAAGCGAAAAGAGTTTGCAAAAATAGAGAGAAAAGACGTTCCATTCTCAACGCATAGGGATTCGGCATGATGAGAGATAGATAGAAAGATATTTATAAATTACTACTGTCCATAAACTGGACTGGTGTGACTATCAATGGATGAATGAGAGAATGGGAAGTCGCCTCATGTTGGTCATCATGTTAGTCCACATATAGGTATAACGACAAAAAGTAATTGGTCAACTAAACGTACATAAACTGATCCCGGAACGCGACAAACACACGTGATTCATTATGTCGGTATTTGCACTTGCGAACTTTGGTCATGACTCAATTCTAGCAATTGCCCTACCACCTCAAACTAATTAAACTATCAGCCTAATAGCAATAGAACTCACTCAAGTTCTAATTCCTAAGAACTAAAGTTCCTATTTTATATTCGTTACGTAACCACATACCGTCAGGCAGGCCTTTAGTCAGTATGCCGACGAAAGTTTAAAAGAATTGTACAAAATTTTCTTGGTAATTCATGTCATTTTATGGATTTAGGTAGCAATGCAAAGGCAGCCCTCAGGGCACGTTCCTCATGTTGTTCCGCACCGGGAGCAATTTAGGTGGGACAGTAGAATTCCAAGATCGTATGATATTATTGATGAAAACAATTACGCTTTTAGATTCAGGCCATGATAAAGTAGATAGTTTAAATTAGTATAATAGGTATACAGTGTTTTTGTAAAGACTTTAACAATCTTATTTTTCTAGATAAATAACATCTACAGGACAAAATATTAACCAAGTACGAATATAATTAAAACTATAGTAACAAGCAACAAGTTTTCAATAATTAAATCACTCAATTTTAGAGGCTGTATTAAGTACCGAAGTAAATAACTAATTTTAAACTAAGCTTTAAGTAATCTAACGTTTACACGTGTTTTAGTGAAGTTATCATAGTACACTATGAATTACTTACGTACTTCACTGAATTCTTATGAAGTTCACACTTGCTACAATGTAATTTAGTAAAGCCACGCCTTCAGGAGAATATACGGGCACAGCTTATTTCGTCAAAAATAGGATTGTTTCTACTTTGCTTATCTACGTATTCGTTAAACCAATTTTTACACGCTACAAATTTAGTTATTTGCTTCGCTACTTAATATGTGTACATATTACATAATACGTATAAGTATTCAATAAAATAAAATATTATATAATTAAACTTTGCAAATATACAGAGCCACATTTACACTGATCCATAGAGTCAAAGAGCCAAAAACACACATGAAAAACTTATAACATCCCTTTTATTTCCTTCAGGGGTTAAATATTATTTATAATGTAAGCACTTCTATCACGTAACACAGTTTTTAACTAGAACAAATTGTGACACGAAAAGCTCGCGTGTTATCATCAATTTACACGAGCTTTATCAAAATACCTGCGATACTTTTAATTAAAATTATATTGCATGGTTTGTTTATTGATGTACGAGTAAAGTTGTCTATAGTTTAGAACTTTTGAGTAAAAGTGTTGTATGTACTTACGTTAAATTTTAGATAGCATTCTATTAAATAGTTATAAATATTCAGTTTCAAAATACTTGTCTATAATGGGAAACCATACATAAAAACTTAATCAATTAATTTACTTCTTTTTTACACTGACTCGAAAAAGTGAATACAATGCGCCTGATGGTAAGTACAGTGTAGTTCAAAAACGAAAGCGACTATCAAGGAACGATAATTCATTGATAGTCTACGTCATCATGTCGGCCTACACATACGACAGAGGGTCACTAGATATATGAGTTACTAGTCAATTATACTAGTTAAGTTTTTAATATCAAATAATTGTATATGTATATTTTAATTGTATGAAAAACTTCGTACAATTTGACAATTAAATCTAATAACCCATTTGAGAAATATATCTTGGAAACTTAAGTTTCTCTTCTTTTTTAATATTTCTAAATTCACGCTTGCCATTATTTAGTATGTAAAATTGAATATGTGGAAAAAGGAATGCGTTTGCATATCACACCTTGATTTACCCTTAACTTGCTCAATAAAAGCTGGTCTAGATTAACATTACGCTGGTAGAGGGGCTTTGTCTCTCCCGATACGTGGAGGAGCCCACAGGTCTGATTGCGTACCAGTCCCTTTGGAAGTCCTCGGTGCACCCGGGAACTGGTGCATACGCAACTGTAGGAACACCCCAGGGGTTTTAGTCGGTAGGAGTCCGGCATACCGGGGAGCGGCCCTCACTGCCCCCTGACGATCCATGATGGATTTCCCCTGGGTTAGCAAAAAAAGTAAGTAATTTCAAAAATATATAAGTAACATAACATAAACAACAAAAAAGGTAGGATACTTGATTACAAAAATTAATTTAAAATACAATTATTTTATGTCTAAAGTTGTATTTTAAATGAACTGTAAATCGCAATCCACTTTTTTGTTGTATTTGTTTTAAAGAAATGTTGCCGGTATTGAATGTAATAGGCTATTGGCAGCGAGAATAACAATTTATATGCTGTCAACTTGTGCACATGAGGCAATACATTGCATTACTAAACAACCATTAAATTAGTTGCTATTATTAATATTTATCACCACAAATTATTCTAAGTGATATTTCGAGCTTAAAAGTGTTAAATATTTTTTTAGTTGTAAATCAAAATAACTCACTCAAATAATGCACTCGTATAAAAAAAATAATTGGTTTATAAGATTATTATTTTGGTAAACGTGCACGTAGTCAATAATTTCTAAAAATTAAAAAAAATTAAATGAATTTTAATTTATTAATCTGTTTAAAATATTTGTGAAATACGAGAAACAAAAATGTTTCTATACAAGAAAGTACTGAAATAGCCGTTATGGTATTTTCAAATGAAATACTAAACAATCAAATTATATCTGCAATAGAACTGACATTAAAAGTTATTTATTACTCATAACATATGAATAGACATAGATATGATGTCATAATAACTAAGAATCGTGGTGATCTTTGACTTTTCCTAGCGACATTCTCAAGTAATATAGGTTATTATATAAATGGCCTAAACGAACCCCTCTTAGGTCCACATTTGGCGCCGTAGTCCATTACACAACTACTACACGTAACGTTTTTATATTAATTAGTAAATAAGAAAAACTTGGCGAGTGCAAAAAATAAGATTTGTTTTCTGATTTATAAACATTTATTGTTAAAGATTCGTAATACTTAAGTTTTTTTTATGCATAATCCATGATGGAAAAAGAGGGATATTAAAAATTTAGCGTATATATCTAACTATGTCTCTGTGGATCTGTCTTTGTAAGTTTATCTGTAGCATCATATCTTCAAAACGAATGAACCAATATTGATTTAGTTTTTTTATATTTTAAATCTGACTTGATTGAGAGTATTATTTACTGTGATTGAAGAAAATCGGAACAGCGTCTTGAAGATATCCAATTATTTTCTAGTTGTTGTAGGACTTATTTTGGTTAAACCGATTCGAAATTTAATATTTTGAGACTTAAATGACACTCTAATAACATGATAGCCTGAGCCTGATGCTGTAGCAACGCAGAAGTGTCGTGTATGAGCTCTCTGAAATGGTCTCAATGTATAGCTTACAAATAGATACATAGCTAAAGGTTGGGATGGTTAATAAAAATTTAAATTTGATGGCTATACTACATGTGAGATTTTTTTTTACTCTAAAGCGTAGTAAATAATGCAAAAATGCTTGTTCTGTGTATGTAACCTAATAAATCTTAGACCACCATATGCTAGGCGAATTTGTATTTACAAAGGGAGTTGATTTCGTCATACTTTGTCAATATAATTCTGTATGATTTCAGACCTATAAGACTAGATAGAGAATTGTGGTTCAATCACAATAGATTTTATAAGTCTATTAAGGTATCAACCATACAGTACCAAGCAAACCTGTGAAGCCCTTCATCTAACAACAAGATACATTCCATTACTTTTTGAATAGTTTATGAATTGCACTTTTTAAATATTCTAAAGGTACAATATTATAAATATGTTGAATGTTTACATATATCTATATATATTAAAACGTGAAGCAAAAACTTTTTACCTCTTTAAACGGAAATTGCGCGGACGGACAAGTACGAAATTTGACAGACTTATAGTTTATATAGAGAAGAAGTACAGAATGCTAGTATTTAAAAAAAATAATGCATAAAAATACATTAAATTAATAAAAAAACATTACACACACTACCATGCATTTTACACCCACACAAACACACGATCAGGCATATATACTCTTTTGTTTATGGTGAATGTCTGTGGTCAATTTGAGAATAGATAATATTGTTTGTTTTTAATATTATTTGTCTATAGTCTTACTGAATGTCAAACATATCCATAATTATAATATAATAGATATGTGTGCCTTATATTGTAACCAAATTCATTTATTACAATATATTAGTTATTTTAAATTCATTATGGTCGACACAATCACTTTAATTTCGACCACTTGTTTTAACTACGAGTATTAGCCAGTTTCGTCCCACTGCAGAGCAAAGGCCCATCCGTTTTCCCACTATAGTTGTGGGATCTATGGAAAGGGGCTTGGAAGAATGTTTATATAACTAATCAAAATAAATGGAAGTATAAAAATAGTATGAGATAAATGAGAAAAGCTTTACTAATGAATTTAAATGAAGGAAATTAAACAAAAAATGCTTAATTGAGCTATTAAAGTAGCTTTTACACTGAATAGATAGGCAATTAAGCGGCCTTAATCTTAAGGATCTTCGTGGTGTGAAAAAGCAATTATAAGAAATGACGATGACTTCTTGCAGACAACTCTAGAAATATAGGTTTAAATTACGTACTCCCAAAGTAACTATATTTATCCTTAGCATTCAAATGAGATCTTTAAATTACTCACAAGCAGTTTGATAATATTGAATACATTAAATATATAAACACACACACACACTGTTCTGTATACAGAAACGCATCAACTTTTATTTTATTATGGTAAATGTCTTTTATACCTCCCCGAATATAATAAAACCGTCATCAATCATCATCAATGAATCATTTTTGCTTTCATTTATATAGTTTTTCTTTGTACTGGCTCAACAAGATGATTATATTGCTGATAGAAATAGCAGTATAATCCGAGAACGGCAACGACCGCCATGAGATGAAAGCCCGTTAACAGTCGCCATCGCTATGTTGGCCCACATATACCACGACGGAAGGTCTCTATGTATAGGATCAGCTGCATTTACACAAACTGATCCGAAATACAACAGGCCGAAGCGAGTCACTATGATGGTTTTTACACTTGTGTACTGATGACAGTTATGTTTAGAGTACTTGTTATGACCTAGTTCAGCCAATCGTACAACAGCCTCAAAAGTAATGTAAAAAAATTTTGAGGCCTAGAGAATTGCACCTTGTAAACACGGACTTAAACGTCTGACATGGTTTTACATGTTCCAAAACTAAAATAACAATATACCTATTTGTGAATTTTTGATTATGTTAGATATAACAATTACAAAGAAAAATATAAAAACAACATTCACAAATAATACACTAAATATGAAAAAATGCTATAATTGTGTAAACTGTAAAAAAGATCAATGATAAATAAAATCAAGGATTAGTTAGACATCATATAATCGCTTATAAAATCTTCTGAGGCATAAATCAGTTGTCAGCTTATAAAAATAAAATGTATTTATATATATTTCTGGAGTATCTTTTCTGATATTCAATTGACTGCTCGACATCACTATTCCTATAAGAACACGTAATAAGGCGCCGGAAACCGGAACGGCCCACGGCCGTGAGCGTAAAAAGAAATTATAATTAATCGTCGCATTCCCCGCCCGCTCGTCTTAATAGAGAGCTTTCCACCGCTTTCCATGTTTTCTCCTTGACGTAGTAAATTAATCTCCATTCGTCGTTTCAAGGGAAGAAAGAAGGCCGAGATAATAATGTACCAGGATAACTTCTAACCTAATGTTATTTTTTCATTCAACTAGTTTTTTTATGCTAACTGGATGAAATTAGGCAAGTCCAAGAATGGCTGTGTCCGACGAGGGACAAGAATCCTTTCATAGGAGTGACGTACATCCCATAAATGCATAAAAATCGTTGTCCTATTATACTTTGACATTCAATAAATATATTTACTTAAATTCTAGTAATTACCATAATAGGAGTCTCGAGAATCGAAATTGGACTTTTAAATGGAATTTTAAATCAATACACGTGTTAAATATTCTGTTAAAATACTTTTTTATGTTTCTATACGATGCACGTCACTGATTAATAATTACCAGCATAATGCCGGCCTACATATATCGATCACGACAGAAGGTCTCTAAGAAGGTCTATCATTTGTTCTAGTTAGTCCATGATTATCCCGGTTTTAAGCATTGATCGGCGCGGCATGCCAACCAATTTGAAGGAGAGAAGAAGAAAAACGCTTATTAACACCTTAAGAATAGTGTATTTTTTTTTGTTTCGCTTTATTGGATTGAAAAAAATATTTTTAACAACATAAAGATTTTTTTTCATCTGACAAAACTAAATTTCAAAACTATAGCCGATGTGAACCACCGGTGGTACACGTTGCTAGATAAACCATTCGTGTGTGAGCCTCTGGTAGTACATGCCGTCCTTAATGTGATAAAGAAAATGAAACAACACACAAAATACACATTTAGATAAAACAATAAAAAGAATAATACATAACGTAACATGATATTAATTTTTCCTATTTCGGATCGTACTGGTAAACTGTGATTTTTTTCTAGGATTTGAATCTAATTTAAAAATAATGATGTCTCCCACTCTCATCCCGGTTAGGAATTCATGATAACGGTAGGCTTATACGTACTCTAGCTAACACCAAAACGTAACAAGTAACGAAATAAATCTATTTGATTAATGATTTACTCACGTATAATTTAATTGTTGTTGAAATCAATCTAATTGTGTTATTCATTTTCCATAATAGCTTTTTGTTAAATACAAGTACGCCGAGGTTCAAGAAGGAAAATAAATTATTATTATCAATATAAACGGTTAAAACCGTTCCTTATATCCTTTAACAAATATTGTTCGAGCAGTTATTCCGTACCAGTAACGTAGAAAAACCCTTTGATCCGTCCTTTTATTTCTTTGGACACAATTGGCTTAATTACGCAAAAGATATTCAACACAAAGAATATCGTTTTATTTAATAACGTTTTAATATTTACCTTCCTTATTCAAATTTTAACTTTTAACACAAGTTTTTAAATTGATACTGTACTCTAAGATGACGTTGTACTATGCAAATATACGATTTTCTAACTGTATATGTTATGCTCAAAATTAAAGAGAACAAACTCATAAATACAAAATTTTGAATAATCGCATTCCAAGATTAAATATTTAAACTTGATTTTCCAAAATTCTGTGTGTTTGAATTAGGTGTCTTCTATTTTTAAACGTGCGATATCTTTACGATGTTTCAATACTTAATATTTAAATTTCGAAGTTTCTACAATTTTCGTAAATTTGAAACTAGAAACCGTTGACTATTTCTGCGCTGAGGTATATTTACAAAATATATAAAATATAATTTTTTAAACATGGAGTAAAGTTTTACTTTTCTATGATAGCTGAATAAATTTTAAGAGTCGCCCAACACGTTTGAGTTTATTTTCAACACAAAAATAAATGAAACAGTCCCGAAGTGCCTCACATGAGACCTTTCTTTTACACAAAGTAACGTTTCCTCCTTTATGTGCGAAAGGTACTTACATTAACTTTTTTACCGTTTTACTTTCCTGGAGAATAATGGTTATTGTTAGAACTCACAAATTGACTCATTACTTAAATTTGAAAGGAACACATTTACATAAATATTTACAAGGATAAAAATTTAAGTGAAATGGGATTTTATTGCATAGTAATATTTAAAAAATATAATATTATAGCAATGTGCTTGCAAATTTTATTATATTGAATTAAAAACATTAGACAAACTCAACACTTATCAGTAGGATCATTTCTATTCTAGATGGATTCGTATAAAAATATGTTTATTAGAATAATCAACTTCTAAATAACATAACTCGCATGTTATAATTACGAGTAATATAGATTAGTAACAGAATATAGTGTAAGCTGTAGTTTTATGTGCTTCAATCAAGTTGATATTTACTAACGTTAGCTAACTAGCTCTTTTACTAACGTGTGCCCTTTGTATACGAACCATTGTAAAGAACAATGAACCAAAGTTCGACGTAATATTATTATTATTATATAAGAAACCAATACATCTCGGTGAGCCCAAATAAATCCATTATGTGTACACGATTTCCTTGTATGTACAACTGAATAATAGGAAAGTCTCAACAATTGACTTCTGTGATCCTACATACATAAAGAATCAAAGAAAATATTTTGATAAAGTTAGACCGGTTCATCATACCATATTTCTTATAGTTCCAAAGTAAAATCATTAATTAAAGTGATAATATTTACTGAAAACATTTACTATTTTAAACAGGAATAAGACATTTTTATTAATTTTAGAAATAATTGAGAAACTACGAAAACAAGGACCAATCCTTATGACACAAATTTTAATTCATCGTAATTGTTATTTTCCCCTATATAGAAAAAAGTAGGGAATATATTATTATAAATATTAAAATGTAATATCTGTCCTATCTTACAGTTTTCTTCAATTACAGAGACATGCAACATGGGTTCTTGCCACTGTGTAGGACGGTCAATAAGAAATTAATAATAATTATTATATATCGTCATGCTAGATCTCTTTTGGGATGAGCAGAGATCCATTAGACGCTGTATTCACTTTGCGCTTATATGTCGTGCCCAAAATGACCAGTAGCGCAGATACTGCAAACAAAGCAACTATACAAAATATTATTTTATATATTACAACTTGCAACTAAATAATATTACAAACGATAACGTCGATAGTGATTGTTCAAAAAAACGAAATAGTTTTGGCAAAATATGTATAGTTTAAGTTTCGCCAATAAAACCGTAACATAGTGTAATATTTGTCACAAAAAGTATAGGAACAAGGTGATTGTGACAAAAATACGACCAGTACGTGGCTTTTATCGCATCTGCTGCGCTGCATATCTACTAGAGCTTGCAATTTCGATCATATTTTAGACCCGGGATTAGAGTTTCTGAAACTTGGTATGGAATCGACATTCCCGGGAAATTCACTACTAACTATCGAGACTTTTTAAATTATGTTACTTTAAACCAAATTTTTTATCTTCTCTATCCAATGTGCATTTGTACGAAATTTATGTAATTCTTCAATTAATTTTAGTTGAAAGAATTAAGTTTTATGAAATGTTACGGTATAACGATTAAAAAAAAGTGCAGCCTAATAAAATTACATAAATTGTTACTATTATAATAGAAATTATTATATGACAATATAAGAAGATAAATATTTATGAATAGTTTTCTTCCCAACCTCGAAACTCAATAGTTCCGGGATTATACTATATTCTTCACATAATAGCTCACAGGTATCACAGCTATACGGTATCTCACTAGTTCTCTTACTCCTTCTTTTGCCGTGTCGTTGGGCCGTGGAATGGTCTTCCGGCGAGCGTGTTCCCACCATTCTATGATATGGGTTCTTTTAAGCGTAGCGTGAAGAGATATTTGTGCAGGCCGGCATGATCGATGTGACTACAGACGGGTTTTTCTTGCCTATCGATAGTCGTTGGCGTTTTTTGGACTGCACCATGCTTACCATCAGCTATGGTGCAGTCACTGTGTCGAGTCGGTATAAAAAAAAAATCTAAATCTAGAACTCAAAAATACAAGCAACTCACCTATTTTAACCACCGGGATTTCAAGATTCGCGAGTCCGGGAACACAAGCCCTATAGCTACAAACTGGAGATATCTAAAATTACAGGTATCTGAACCTTATTGCTAACACGCGTTGAAATAATGCTTTATTTTATGCTTAAATCGAATTTAGTCTATAACATTTCTGTAACCAGTGCGATCATTTAATGTTCACATAATATCACAGAGGCATACAGGAACAACACGACAAATGTTGTGTCAACTTTTTAATTTTATTTAAGTTTTGTGTTCAACTGTACACTTGAAGGAGTCTGCTGCCTGGATGAGAGGGAGGCGGCGCGCAGTGTCCGGCGCACCGCCCGTCAGAAAGGGTTGGTTCCCAGAGGTGAAACTTAAATAGGATGTTAGCTCCTTGAGTGTCTGGAAGAACCTAGATTTCCAGGCCGGGTGAAGAGATTTAAAAGACATTCCGGGAATTTTTAGTCAGTAGGAGTCTATTATACCAATGTCGCTTCCCTAACAACGGCCAAAATTGTTCTATACAGGAGTTTATCCCGGGTCACCAAAAGAAGAATGGAATGATTTTGCCGAGACTATACTTTAATCAAAGTAATCGTTTTCCTGATGTGGCTAGCTAAGTTTATGTTGGATCTAATTTGAACGAAACAATTAATTTAACAAATATGTAATCTGTAATATATTGGGAATCGTGATCAGTGACGCGTGGCAGTTATATTACAGCTTATATTTCAACTTATAAGTGCATATATCACAAACGCAGGTATATAGGTTACAAGCATCACAACCGTCCTGTTATGGTTTTATTTCGTACAAGGGTAAACAATGTATGTTTTACATAAACAGTTCTTGCAGGATCTACATGTTATGCAGTCATAAAAAAATACATAGACGAATATGTATTTTAGAAAAAAAATACGAAACAGTTAAGCTGTTTCGCTAATGTTTAATTTACTTTTTTTTTAAATCTATCAGCCCCCAAACGAAATGACATTCGATAAACGATAACGCTAGTAAAAAGTGAAATATGTATGGAAATAACACTACCGGCAAATAATTTATATCTATTTTAGAAATATGTATAAAATAGTTTATATTACTTTGTTATAAATAAAATTTATTCCATTATAAAAGACATGTTATTTTTTCAAAATGACAAAAATAAAGACCATTCATTTTGAATGGTTTGGTAAATCTAGTGTTTTTTTTTTTGGTTTCTCTAGGGGAAAATCCTGCATAGGACCATCAGGGCCGCTGTGAGGGCAGCAACCCCGGCGTGTCAGACTCCTACTGACTAAAAACCCCCGGGGTGTCCCTCTAATCGCTCCACCCGAGCCTGGGAAACCAAATTCATCCAGACGCCCGGAGAGCGAAATGCCTTGTCGAGGCTGCCTCTCTCGGAGGGGTAGGGGTAAAGAGCCCACCCTTCTAATACCTATCTCACAGGCGGCGCGCCTGACACTGCACACCGTCACCCTCTCATCCGGACAGCAAACTCCCTCAAGTCTACTGCCCGGCTATTGTCACCGGGGGATGTTTCGCTCGCTCTGAGCGAGTAAATCTAGTGTTAACATAACCTTTCGAAATATCACGTCGTCATGTTATGTCAGTTTCATACATTTTACACATTTCTTTGTCGTTGTCGTTTATCAAATATTATTTTGTCTGGGCTACCGGTAGCATACGACGATTTCCAATTTCCTTATTAAATATTTTACTAACATTATATAAAAAAGCTATACTAGAGAATCATGTTTTTAAATGGTTTCATTCCAACACCAATTAATGAATTAAAATAAACATATAATCGCTAATATTTGATTCTATTAATTTAATTACATATAGGAAATTATTATACCTAGTAGAGGACGAAATCTTTAAAATAATTTATTGTTATTATAAATGTTATACAACTATTTTATTAATTGATTTATCGTTAATCTTTACTTTGACCTAATTAAACTCAATTAATCATAACTTAGCATAAATAATTAAATGTAATCATTATGCCTATTATAATCTTCTCTAAAGTTGTAATATTGATATAGCTTTATAATAACATTGCTTATAAAATTCTACAATAGAATGATAAATTCAATTGATTATGCTAAAAAAAAACACCGGTAAACATTACACGGACATCATTTGTTTGCAGTAATTTAAATATTAAATATTTCTTTTAAAAACTCGATACAATTTAATGTATATCCTGAGATATACCTATTTTTTACTATCCACAACAGTTTTGTTCATTCCGTAAAAGTAAATGTGTCAGAAATAATTGGACCTAATCGCAACACAAGTCTTATTCTATAATTAAGTAATAATAAAAATTATAATATTATTTCTGTTTTCTTTACTCTAAGCTGAAAATTACCGGCCAGAGGAAGAAAAAATATTACCCAGTCTCGAAATCAACGTCTAAATGTTATGGAATAAGTACGCATAGTATATCGAATTGATATCAAGGCCTTGAGTGCGAACGCCCAGTGACCTTTACGGAATGCGTATTTGGATTTATTGTGGGTAATATATGTGTCACTTACCGGGAAATAGATAAAATAAAACTTGTTTTATTTCCCCATTAGCTTCTCTATACGCTAAAATATATTTAAATAGTAATTTCAGTTGTAGTCTGACATTTATCTCATCCAATAGAAATGTCATCTGTAAGTGTCCTGAGAACGATGATCTCAGCTACTGGTCACATTGGGCACGTAAAATAAGCGCAAAGCGGATACTAATGTAGATTCTGCTTACCCCGAAAGGGATGTAGTGTGATGATATCCCCGATGCCGTTTTAGATTAATGAAATCTATTGATCATTTATCGATGCTATAAAAATGCTAGTTAAATTCACAGCGATTGTCTTAAAATATATCCACTTATTTTGACTAACATCTTAGGGTATCGGTAGAATTAGTAATAATATTGTTTAATATTAATCTAAGTACCAATTCTCATGTACTTCTCTCATAGGGCAACTTAAATTCGAGTCGGCAACTTACAAACACCAGTATAAAAATTAAACGCAAATGTCCATTCAATGTGAGATGAAAGAAATATACACTAGAGACTCTAAAAAAAAAAAATGTTATAGTTAGCTTTCTTCAAATACATACCGGTTCTCAGGTAGTCATCCTTGTCCGCACGTTGCTGAGGTAAAAATTAATACTGTCATTGGGTAGTTAGCACCGACGGATGTTTAAATTTTCATAGAGAGGAATTTTACATTAAAATAGTAAAAAATCGTTAATTTCTTCTATACTTCCAAACTTCATTCGTTTCTTTCACATAAATTAACTTTTTCATAGATGCTCAACTGTTTGAAATATTTTTACATTTATACCAATAGTAATTTGTATTTTTTCCTTATAGCTAGTTATCTCTAATCCGTCTCAGCATCCATTATATTCGCTCTGTATAATTTCTTTATTCTTCTGAATTTACTATGTATATTTCTTTTTTTAAACCCACCTAATCCTTCGCACGTACAATGGTTACTTCATCTACACTAGAGAAAAGTTCTAAAAACAACCAAAATATTAAATTTAGATAATACTGGTTTCAATAACATTAAAGCATACGTAATATATTTTTAATAGTTACCCTAAAATATTATTTACTCGTTCCCTTTGACATTCATGAGTGCTTCGTCAGAGCCTAAATAAAATACTGTTTATTTAAACTTTGATTAATCGAGAGGTCGTGATCGCAACCATAAATCATAACACGAAAACCTTTTCAACTTTTTGAAATATTTTATTATAGCTTACAACATAATTGTTTTTATGTTAAGTGTATTTATTAATTATTTTCGAAATATTTAAGTGCATTTATGTTATCTAACGTAATTTCTCCTATTAAAACACTTTTCTGTAAAATTCTTTGAGGCTAAATCTTAATACCATACTATTTATTTACAAATTGAGTTAAAAAATATTTTTTCTTAAATTCTTGACCTTGAAAAGCGACGGAAATTTTGCATTTTATTTTTTGAAAAGATTTCAACAATTTATTTTTAGTAATGTCAACAATAAACTGCAATAGAAAGAACAAGAGCACATCAATCGAACATTCATAGTAAATAGGCCAATTCAAATGATGTGAATTAAGCAAATGCAATGAAATAAATACGCTCTAAGCCCCAGATTTTTTACGTAAGCGTTACCTAGAAAGCCACGTGAGAATCAGCGTTGACTTAGATCTAGCTGATTAGTTATAATAGCTTCTTACGTCAAACAAAAGAATTCACACTGTAATGTTTGCCATATAAAAGATTGCTAGTGAAAAATTGCGTGATTGAATTGCTAAAATAAAAAAATACTTTAATATTTATATGCTTTTTACCTTCTTGATTTATCTGTTACGCATTAAAAGATAATCTTTATATTCGCCATAACAATATTACAAATCTTCTCACGTTGAAACTTATGTGTTATATCATATTCGTTATGCACAATGTTGTTAATTTCATTCCATCACAAGTCATGTTTAGATTATGAATGATCTGTATCCAATATATTTTGCGAAAAAGACCACTTTAGTGTTTATTGTTAACAAATTGTACACAATTTGTTTGAGGTGGTAGGGTTATTCCCCGACTTTGATTGTGTCCATAGTACACAAGAGCAAAGACCGTCATAGAGACTTGCTTCGGCCTGACGAGTTTCGAGATCAGTTTTTGTGTCCAGTTGTTCATATATCTACAGACCTTCGGACATAGTATATGTAGACCGGCTTACCATATGCGGCAACAGCTTCGGTGGTGCGGTCACGTGACTCGGATGTCAGATCAGAGAGTGGCGAAGCGCATCTTTTATTCGCAGTTGAAGGAAGGCAAGCGCAAGCATGGAGGGTAACTCCCCAGGTACACAAAAGTGCTTAAGCGGCACATGAAGAAACGCTCTCTGGGACCATCGCAGAGGGAGAAGCTTGCTTCCTCACGAGTGGACTGGAGGAGACTTATCAAATCCAGAGTCTATGAATTTGAAGATAAGCGGCGTTGCGAGTTGGACTCGAAGCGTGATGAGTTAAAAGCCCGGCCACCTGCGGCTGTTAACTACAATTATGAGAATAGTATGCTCACATGCCCTCAATGCTCAAGAGTCTTCCTAAAAAATATAGGGTATGTGAGTCACCTAAGAGCACAGAGAAATCGGTGTTGAAACAGACGCTGTAGCCAAATCCGGCTAGGACATCATCATGTAGGGCGGCATGACGACGGCGACTATCAATAGATTCTTATCATTTCGCGGTAGCTGCCTTTATTAACTACACTTTACTTTGCATTAGATGTGATGTCACTTTGCCGAGCAAATATAAAATAAATATCTGAAACTGGTTTATAGTTAATTAAAATAAACACATATATTTACTTGTTAAAAAAACACAGTGATAATATCATTAACGTGCATTTATTTGATAAAAGTATTATTTATTAAATATAATATTCGATATGTTATTATTACTGATGCTCCTGCACCCCAGAGATTTAATGCGGCACGGTGGTAGCAGTGTCAGTAATATAATAATATTATACCACTAACGAAAAAAATGTATTACTTAAATGAATAACGGCAAGTAAAAAATATCCAAACATCGAGTAAAAATATTTTTAATTATATACACGTACGCCCTACTTCTCTAAAATTAATTATTTTTATTCAACTAAGAGAACACCTGAGTCCGATGTTAATACTTTTAGAAGAATGAATTTCCAAAATCATCGTGGCAATGATAAAAAATGAAACATTGAGGACGGTTATTCACCGGTTGACATTTACACAGGGCAGTTCTAGTTTTAATTGACGATATTTGTATTCTTCGCGTTAAGATCACTTCCCTGATCCATTTTGCATGTGATGAATAAATGCTCGGGCGGGTAGAGTTTTCGCGGTCGAACCCACAGGCCCTTCCAATATACTTCAAGGCCTTAAGCAGCCGTATATATTAAGTTCACCCGCTCGCAGCGTAACACTCCGTTACTTTCACGCGGGCAGTGTACATTTTGAGTGTGCAAAATGTACAGGCTCATTGTTTCAACTTTAGTTATCGCGGCAGTGACCTGCCAACACCAAGAAGGGGGCAGACGTGTACCCAAATACGCGGGTGATCCCAAAACGGCGGCTATAGTGCAGGAGGCGAGATATCTCAACGGCAACGGTGCCTTCGGAGCGGCGTACCAACAAGAAGATGGGATCAACTTCAAAGAAGAAACCGACGCCGATGGAAACAGGAGAGGAAGTTACTCATACATCGACCCTAGCGGTCAAAGAAAAACTGTGAACTACGTTGCCGGAAAGAACGGCTTCCAAGCTTCAGGAGATCATCTCCCGACTGGGCCTATTCCCGTCGCTCCCACCCCTGGATACGAACCCGATCCGCGTTACAACTCTCCGGACTACAAATCACAGCAATACAATCCTCCGCAACAGTACAACCCTCCTCAACAGCAATACAACCCACCCGTCCAGTCTCGCAACTACGTGCAACCCAGCGTGGATGACGGTCAATATCACCCGGAATTATATGAACAGAACAATGTTGATTCTCACACGCGTTACCAGCCCCAGTCGAATTACCAATCGCAACAGTATCAACCCCAGCCCCAGCACCAGTCTCAACCCCAGTACCAGCCCAACAACGTGTACACGGGCGTGCAACAAGCGCAGTACAGCGGTCTGCCGAGTCAACAATATTCACAGCCTGAGGCTCGCCAACAATACTATGAGCCTACGACACCACCACCGGCGCGCTTCTTTCCTCCTGGAAAGTTCAGTTTGAACAGAGGACCTGATGGTTTCTCATACTCTTTCCACAAAGCGTAAAGTTAAGGAAGGCGCCTCGGCGATTTGTGTGAGCCGAACACGTAAAAAGCGCGCATCAATTAGCAACTCGCCGAGTCATCGAGGGGGCGACCTCTTCGAAAGCATTTCTTAATTGTTGTTTGCTGTGATATTGTGAGTTAATGGACAGGTACACGCTGTTCGTATTTGTTAACTATAGAGGGTCTGCAGACTGAACGCGTAAAGTTTACGGAATAAATATATTTGTAAATAAATTAAACTTCTGTATTTCTTCTCAAATAAGCAGCTTCACTTCTTTCTTTCCTATTGCTTTACTCTTGTATTATTTATATAAGTATTTTTGTAAATTAATAGAAATAAATCGAACTTATAAAATTTATATATGAAATTATTTACTCATTATATTATGTAATTCAATTAAAACAAAAACTTGCCCACGTCAGCTTCCTTGTAGACGTAGACAGGGTGTGGGCTGTGTCCGCATTCTATAGTACTTGTCAAACCTCAAGTGTCGAGCAACTAGATCACCTTACTGCTAACACAAGGATATTTTGCCTTAAACCGGTATGACCCCGGCGCGCCTTGCTTTCCATTTACCAGACTATTATTGAGTTAGCTACCGCAATATCGCAATCACAATTATGATATAAAGCTATTTACACATACGAACAAAGAAAAGAATAAAATTAAAATGTATACAGATAGTTCTATGAGGGATATCGAAGTATAGGTAAATAAAGTTCACTTTAAGAAATTTAATTGCTAATGTAATTGATTACATTAATATTTAAAAACATTGTTCATCTTTTTGATGTAATTTTATGACACCTATACGTAATTTCAGTAAATTACACTGTAATTTAACTAGATCATTATGAATTCTGATGACCATCAATATGTAAATTCAACCTTTACAGAGTGCCTGTAACAACCACAAACTGTGCTAAAATTAATTTAGCAACTAGAGCCACAAAAAATTAAATACCCATTACCTGGTTAGAATTATGTTTTTTATAATGAGTACACCTACCTATAAATTTTAATTACAATTTAAAAAAAGTAACTAGATGTACTCATATTACATACAAAACTATTAACAGGTATTTGGCGTTCATTTTTTTTTATTACAGGCGTCGAATAAATTTCTCAGTAATACATTATTACTAATGAAATCTCCATAGTTCTGATAGTTCGTAGTGCTCTGTCTATGATCTTATAATTGCATTGTTTTATATCTCACACAACAACAATAGAGCGAATGTTGCAAACATTATTAGGAACAATTTCGTTGGAATGTTATTGCTAAGTCCGTATAGTTGATCAACATATGATATTGACCACGGATACATTCACATTGGCTGAAAACACGATATCGTTAACAAAATAACTAATCGACATCCGGACTTATGAAATAATAATAATATATCGTTACGCTATCTCTTACGGGATAAGTTGAGATACATAAGTGGCTGTTTCCATTTTGCACTTATATATAGTGGCCAATGTGACCAGTAGTACAGTTAATCGCCGTTCTCAGGACACTTACCCATGCAATTTCTATTGTATTATATGCCATGCGACTTTCTTCAGGACATTTCCCTTCACCGACAATGTTACTTACGTAATTTAAACTATTACAAATATTAACAAAGTTCGTAGAAATTGTGCAGGTAAATTAATTAAAAAAATAATAAGGTATTTATTTTACGCAGTTTAACTATACATACAAAAAGTCTTGTCTTGACTGACATTGTGCCACGGGCCCTAAAAAACTGAAGCTAGAAACATGATTTTTTACGTTGGATATATTTTATGATAGTGGCACCCGCTAATAGCGGTTTTTAGATATTTTACTCCTAAGATAGTGAAATAGGGGTTCATAGTTTATTTGAAAATCTACCAGTTTCGAGTGAAAGTCAACCCTTTGGTGAAATCAGTCCGAATCCACTACAATACTACATATTTCTTTTTTTATTATTCTGACTTGACACAGTGACCACACCACACTTGATGGTAAGCATGGCGTACTCCAAAAACGAAAAAGACTATCAATAGTAAAAAACCTATCGATAGTCGCAGCGATCATGCTGCATGCACAAATATCTCTTCACCTTTCGTTTAAAAGATCCCGTATTATAGGATGGTGGGATGACCATTCCACAGCTCGTCAACTCGGCAAAAGCAAAGAACTTCTTATTCCTAGCCGGGATGTGAGTTACCGTATAGCTGTGACTCCATAAACCCACGCACGTGGTTGTAATATTATGATATACAATGAAGTCTACAACATTTTTAGAATATATATAATACATAAATATAAAAAGTGTGTTATTCAAACTGTGTAGTTGCATGTTCTACGCAAATATAATCTTAAAGGTCAAATTACAATGGTAATACTAAACATTCCTGTGGAGTTTTATAAAAATTGTCTACGTATAGGTTATTCGCGCAAAATGGTGAACACGGAAGCGAGACCTACTTACATAGCGCCTTATCGAATATGGAAGAAGAAGAATTTCACATGGGTGGAGATCCAGACAGAGAACAACCACCCACAGACCATAAATATAAACCCATCAACAAAGTCTAAGACTCAGGTAAACAAACGTTTGATGCTTTTGTTTTGATTGTTTGATTTTATTCTTAATGTTAATTCGTAATTTTTATGATAGAAAATATGTATCAATTTACCTATCGCATCACCGATTATTTATTAGGGTAGGCTGAGAGAATTGAACACCACTTCCCTCTATTTTTGCAAACTTCTAAATAGAAAACATCGCAACTTAATAATTTAATTAACGTAATGTACTAAATATCAGCAAGCCCAAATACCATAAATTCATAATATAGATAAACATGGTGAAATAATACTCATATGTAACATTAGAACTTAGCATTAGCAATTGTTCAGCTCTATAAATCACAGGAATACAAAATATATATATATAAAGAAAAGGTAAATGTATGTTGTGACTCACAACTTTAACCACTGAAATAAAAATGTAAAATTAAAAAAAATCTAATAAGCTATTTTAATAACATGACCAATTACAAAAAGCCAGTAAAATTTGTTAACGAGTATACTCGTAGCTTTGAGGAGATAAATCTGGTTTAATACTACATTATGCTTAGCACAACGTAAATAAAACACATGATTACATAAGAGATAAGATAGTATATATGTATATACCTATATCAAAACATCATAAACTTGTAACCTTTTGAGTGTAAATTATTTCATCCAGGTATTAATTCAAATAAAGGATGTCTGATATAAAATTCTACACGGTAACATACAACCCTACTAGGATTACGGAGTTGTCTAACTCTTGCCGAATCGCTGAACTTTAGAATGGTTTTCCATTGAGCATGTTCCCACCGTCCGTTTTTACCCGTCATTACATTATTACATTACATGAGGTCATTCAAATGAATCGTGAAACGATATTTGTGCAGGCCGACTTGATCACTGCAACTATCGATAAATGTTTCGTTATTGTTACAGTTATATTC
Source organism: Automeris io (assembly GCA_036320925.1). Lineage (NCBI taxonomy): Eukaryota > Metazoa > Arthropoda > Insecta > Lepidoptera > Saturniidae > Automeris > Automeris io. Next base: position 9,367,431 of record JAUDJH010000010.1, on the reverse strand, counting down.
ATTTTTGGACTGCACCATCCTTCCTATCAGCTGTGACATGGTCACTATGCTGAGTCAAATTAAGAAAATATAAAAAAAAGATGGCGCGTTATTATTATTAATAATAATCTAGATTTCTAAAACTATCGAAACCCGTGTCCAGGCTTTGGAAATAACGCTTAAATAATACAAGAAAAAACGAAAGCAGAGCCGCGTGTTAAACAGCTAGTGATAAATATATATATTTAAATGATCGACTTGTCCAGCAGCGTGAACTAGCCCGTGACACAAATTAAGCAAGCGTAACTAGTTTCCATATACATTATTTAAATAGCTGAAGTATTTCGCACTTAATTATATGTGTGTCGAAAAATGCACATTTTATCGCATTTTTTGCAATATGTATACGACAATTTTTATTTTTCCTTGATATGCAATATAGGAAGAAAAGAAAAGCTAGACGATTTAGTAACCTACTTAAATATTATTGGCGAAGTAAAGTTCCACAGTCCTCGCTGAATCGGTCGTTTCAACGGAATATAGTAGAAAAGTCGATTATCTTTAAAATAAAAACACCTGATCCTGATAATACCTACAGTGTCGTCCAAGATAAGCGGTGACAGCCAAATGATATGAATCTATTAATAATATCCAACATCATGTGGCAATATAAAATCACTGTGGAAGGCCTTTTGAATATGTATTTAAATAACTAGCCTTATACGAGGTGATCTTGAACCGGATGGGAGGGAGGCGGTGTGCAGTGTCCGGCGCACCGCCTGAGAGACAGGGTTTGAAAGGACGGGCTCTTTACTCCTACCCCTTCTAGAGAGGTAGCCTCAACAAGCTTTTTCGCCCCCCCGGACGTCTGGATGAATTTGGTTTCCCAAGCTCGAGTGGAGCGATTAGAGGGACACGCCGGGGGATTTTTAGTCACTAGGAGTCTGATACACCGGAGTTGCTGCCCTCACAGTGGCCGTGATGGTCATGTGCAGGATTTTGTCCCGGATTGCCAAAAGAAAACAAAAAAGGTGATCTTGAAGTGAGTCATTATGACGGACTTTACATCCATGGACTGTAGTTACAATGCAGTCTAGCATTCAAGACCTACCGCTAAAAAACAGCGCTTTACTATGCACGTACTACATATTACGTTACGGACGGAGTCACTATTTTGCTTTAATTTTTGTTTATTAACACACCATAATTCGCCAACGGATACATGCAGTGATGTATCTCTGCTCACCCCGAAATATATACTATAACATGCCAATGTATTATTTATAACTCGGTAGATGGTTACTTAATAACGAGAAATTATTACACTGTTAAAATAATTAGCACATTAAACTGTGATTAATGCTAATACGGATATGTTTAAATATTCATATCATTGCTGGTAATATTTATATACATATTAATACGTGAAGCCAAATCTTTATACCCTTTTTACAAAATATACGCAGACGGAGGATTATGAAATTTGGCACACTTATAGTTTATATAGAGAAGGATTGCAGAATATCATTTTTTTTCTTAAAATATTGCATAAAAAATACATTAAATCAATTAAAAAACCACTACACACACTACCATGCATTTGATACACACATATATACTCTTTTGTTTATGGTTAAAGACAGTGGTCAAATTGAGAATAGATAATATTGCTTGTCTTTAATATTATTTGCCAATACTTTTACTAAATATCAAACACAACCTATAATAAATATTTGTGCTTTACATTGTAACTAATTTTATTTATTACAATCAATATGTTAATGTAATGCAGCTCGCTCAATATACAAATGTAAATATAATATAAAATCTCAATATAAAATATTGTATAGTAGCAGTCTGAATAAAAAATATCGTATAGATAAAATATATATATTTGTTATCACTGGTTCAAAGATCTTCTTGTATTTTTTATTATTGTCGTGGCTAGTAAAATATGTTTTTCTTCTCGATTTCAGTAATTTCAGGAAAGTTTTTTTTCTACTTTTATTATGCCTCGATATAAAACATTAACGGGTCAGAGTGACAAACAAAGAAGAAGTAATCTATATTCGCGGACACATATAATAGTAACCTTGGCGAAATATGTGAGTATAGAAGCATAGTCTTTAACAATAGAGCCTTAATAATGTTCACAATTTTGGTCGAATATCGACCAATGGACGACCACTAAAACTATTCATAAGTTTAAACAAACGTATAAACTTATGAATATACGAAATGGAAATCAACAAATAATCGCATGTTTTGTCTAAATATAAGAGATGAATGGCTATGGCTCTCAGAAAATTTAAAAAACATAAGATTTTGGCAGTCTCCTTTATAATAAGTATGTTTTGAACCTATAAACCTATAGCCCCACAGTCACAGCTGCCTCTTGTAATCTAGCGCTTTATTGTAACTTTTGTCTTTTATTGCTTTAATATTTCCCTCGTCGCTTATTTTTTTCTCGACTTCCCTTGGCAATGTGTCAGTTAAAAATCTTACCACTTTTCGAGCTAGTCCTCTAAATTATATGAAAAAGTAATAATTCTTACAAAATATGGTTTATTTAAGTAACAAATGACATAATACTCAAATGATTATAATATATACTTGAATATGTTTATCAACAAGAACTCTAAAGAATCTAAAACCTTATTTAAGTTGTTACAGTAATGAGCGAAGGTAAACAAAAGAGCTCTTTCTGTTTTTCCTTTAAATCTTGTCAATTTATTTGAAAACATTGAATAAAAAATCTAAAACATACTTTAATTACACTCATCGACCTTGTAATAATATTGGAACTAAACAAGTTCGCAGCCTTATTACCTCTCCACGCCTCTTTATTTACAAAATTATTAACCTCTTTTTATAATCTTGATAAAACTTCTTAAAAGATGAAAAATCCCGCAAGTAGATAATTAAGTTAGATGAAAGCCTTAAGCCGTTGGATATAATCTTATTTAACCCTGATTTAATTTCTTGAACTCGTGAAAAAATATAGCGAAGTGAGTGCCTTGGTTGTTCAGCGAAGCTTAGAGCTTGCAGCTACTTTAACAAACTTCCTCTATTTAATTACAATAGGAAATGGAAATTTAAACGACCTGGGAGTGGATAAAATCCAATATAAATCTGAAGTAAGGAAGGAAAAAATGAAAAATGGGTCAACTCTAAACTAGCTTGTTTCGTTCAGAAATACAAATACATTTTTGTTTTAGTGAATCCGATAGAACGGTGTTATTGCATTTACTAGCTTTTACACGAATAAATCTCTTTATCTCTAACATAGATAAATAAATGCATGGTGTATATAATATTACAATTGAGGCTATTATTCGATGTGAAAATTTTGTGAACTCCAACTCTGTGGACACTAAATTTTTTTATTATCTTTGAATAAAAAATTGTATAGCAAGATTGGTGAATTGTTCATTCATTGTTGTGAACTATTGTTTTGATACATTTCGCTACCCAGCTACAATATCATTTATTAAGCACATCAGGGACGATTTTTTAAAAAGCTGTCGTTGTTATATTTGCACAACACAATCAATAAAATAGAATATTCCGTTATCAGTGCGGTTGTATTTAACGAATGTGATTTTTTTATTTCTTGAGAGATTCTGTAGTCAGATATTCTCCAATAAAATTCTATCTATTTTCTCTTGAAATCATTAAAAAACAAACAAACGTAGACACATGTGCCAATGCCCCTGAAGAGGTTAAAAAAAACTCAAGTCTAACAATATTATAATAACTACAATGATCCAACAAAATTGTTTCGAGGAAAAGTTAAGAATAAAATGCTAGTAAATAAATAAAATAAATTATCTTAAACAATTTAATCGAAATAGTTAATGAAGAAAGTTTTATTTTAAACTAAAATGAACGATGCATTTTTACTCTGAATTTTGTGAAAACATTTTAACTAAAACTAGTTTTATCCGTAGTAAGTGAACCTTCGAAGAAAAGTTTAATCTCAGAGCACCGCAGTTATCCGGGCCAAGTTGTCCTTAGTTTTACAGAGAAGCCAAATGATTTTCTCATAAATTAGTATTCTACAACTTTCTTTCTTAAAAGTTGTACATACACAGATATGGAAAGATACTTTTTACTGTAGATTACCGTTTTCAACATTTTTAATTATAACTTTTTGATATTGCCGAATAAGTCGATACCGAATTAAGAAAAGCTGCTTTAAATGATTTTAGATCACTAATTTTCTAATTATTGGTAACAGAATAAAATAATACCGATGGATTTAGTATATATTTCATGCTGTGTGAGGTATAAATACGTCTTTAATTTGTTGGACAATAAAACAATATTTTACTTGTATATATTCGTTTATATACCTACTGCACGTACAAAAATGTCTCATATTCAAATTTACAAATTATTAATATTCACAATATGACAAATTAACACGTTAATAAAATTGTAACATTCGTAGAATAAGTAAAATTGAATCACGTTTACGTTTTATTCAAAAGTTCGAATGAATCAGTCTCTGTGACATACCTTCAGTTGGCGTAACAATCTGAAGGCAGGATATATCGGAGGAAGGAAAAATCACGGGTGACTGAGTATAGTTCACTTTGTATGCATTGTGCATCCTTTTAGGTGCATTGGAGTGCGGATCACGGAAATCGAACGTACATACTCTGCTCCAATACGACAAACACTCGCCAATTGGCAACTCTCGGCTACTGATTTTGTTTTAGTATTAAATTTGAAGCTGAAAAACTCGGGTCGTAGAAGCGGGATGTCGTTAGCTTTTTAAGACTTTTTCTAGACATGTCGAACTAATTGCAATTTCTGCTCGAATAATTGACATAATGAGACTTTTACATGCGTGCATTCGTTGAAAGATCTGTTTTCTTTTACTGTCGCTATACGTAACAACACGCCAAATAGACAATACAATAATTAAAACAACGTTGTTTTGTACAATAAAATATACAATTCAATGAAATGTTCATAATTAGAAAAAATATATTATATGATGCAGTAATATGAACATTATTTATAGAATTATCGATAAATCTAATTTTATGATCATTATATAGTACATAAACTGGTATATGTGATAGCTAAGTATTGAGTATCAACTTCCCAGCATCCGTCCTGCGGCGGTCTGCTCTAGGTCTCTCGGGACCGGGGCGGGAACGGACCGGTTTTCCACAAGAATAATAATGGCCGTGCCACTTACTAACTCTTCTTTATGGTTAGGAAAATGGATGAGATATTATTATTTTATTCGAGTAGTTCGATTTACGATTACATAAATAATGAATGTAAAATAATATATTAAGTATAAATCTTAATTTCAATACGTGTATGAATAAATCTAAATAGACATTATAGATTATATATTTAAGAACATACACATAAAATTAGGAAATATCCAGATACTGAAAAAAAAACGAAATGAGACCATATTTAAAAAAAATAACAAGTAACAAAATAATAAATTTTAAACTTTCAGTTATGCTCATTACAAATATTTTAACGTGTCTTTTGCGCGAATTAACTTAGTTTTTATGTCTCATAATCAAATTATGGTCTGTATGACCAGGTCGAAACATCGAACTATGGTTGAACGTAAGATAGCTCGCATATAAAATCCGTTGAAATTATTTATAATAAGCAACATATTTTATTACTATAAATCTAGGTTGATTTTGAAACTAATTATTACAAATTATAACTTAAATATTTCACACGTATACTTAGTTGTATGATAATTCTCTATAGGTTTTAAAATCATTAAATCATAGAAATTATGATCTCGTGTGCATATAAATGTAGTCAGCATACATAGTGGAGTGACGTTTATCAGCTGTTAAGTGGACTCAACTTTAGTGGCAGTATACGGGCGGCTCATAAAAGCGAGAGCTCCTTAAAGGCATAACTGTCTAACTTCATTACCGACGCACTACGCCACGTCAAATACGTTTCCCCTCCGTTTAAATTGTTACAGAGATGTTTTATTAACAACATTATTTGAAACTGATATTCAAAAAAAAATTGTTTAATGTTTAATTAAATTGGATCAAAATTAATGGAAGTGTTTGTAATAAATTATTTCAAGTTAGCTTTAGCCCACGCCAGGCCCTGCATAGAATAATGTTCGCATCTCTGGGACGGTTTTACTCAGTACTTACTTGACGCCCTGTATATGTTGCAGCGAAGAGTTGTCCGCCTTTCGAATGATTCCGATGTTACTAAGCATTTTGATCTACTCCAGTTGCGCAGAGATACTGCCTCATTATACGTTTTCTACTGTATGTATCAAGGCGCGTGTTCTGAAGAATTGTTTAACCTTATTCCACCCTCTTCTTTCCATAAAAGAACCACGGGTGCGGGTTTCCGGAGTCACTGCTATATGGTAGCTCATATTCCAGCTAAAACTAAGAAATATTCTAACTGTTACTTTTCCCACCGTCCTATTATACAGAGTCTCTTTTTTTTTTAATAACCCGAGGAAATCTCTAACTGACCTTCAGGGGGCCGTGAGGGCCGCCTCTCGGTGTGTAAGACTTGCACCGACTAAAACCCCCGAGGTATTCCTTCTCCCGCCTGTCGAGTGCAAAGGACAAGACTGAGCCATCTTCCTCGGCACCTGGCGACGTCTGGCCTTCTGCAGGCCCCTTCTACTGGGCGAGGGGTAGTTAAATAGTTGCCACCCCCCGAGATTATACTATAACGAAGCGTGAAGAGATATTTGTTCAGGCCGGCAAAATCACCGCGACTATCGATTGTTTTTCTTTACTGTCGATAATTGTAGTCATTTTTCGGACTGCTCCATGCTTACCTTCAGGAGTGATGTGGTCGTTATGCCAAGTCAGGATAAAAAATCTTACAATGAGCAAATTTTCTTTATAAGCAACAATTCTCGAAGAATGTTGAATAACACTCAGGAATGAGCATTTTATCGTCATCATCATCAACCTGCCCACTGCTGGACATACATTTCGTCCAAAGTTCACTACTGAGCCCGATCTTCGGCTCTTCTCTTCCAAAAAGTGCTTACCACTTTCCGAAAACCATCGCTCTATCTAGCCAAGGGGCACTCTGCACAACGCCTATCGACACGCAGTTCGTACTCAATAACATATCTACCCCAACGTTTATCGCTTCTCCAGCAAAGATAACCTGCCTGCTGCCACTTAAACCGGCAAATCCTCTGAGCTATGTCGGTGATATTAGTTCTCTGACGGTTCACCTCGATTCTGAATCGATCTAACAGAAGAAACACCAAGCGTAGCACGCTTGAAAGTACACTGAGTTACCTCAAATTTGTGGATTATTCGTACCGAGAGTATCCACATCTCGGCTTTGTATTTTATTACAGGCAAGATGCATTGGTTGTAGTCTTTATGATATATGTGACGAGATAATATTTCGAGGATATTATTGTAATCACAATAATGAAGAAATAATAAAATATAATGGGCTGATGAAGGTCCCATTTTCGCCATGTTTGTATGTTTTGTATTTTCTATTGTTTTTGTGTGTTGTTTGTATTGCTGTATTTAAATTTCTGGTTTTTTGTTGATTTGTGGCGAAATAAATACTTTTTCATTTCATTTTTTTCATTTTCACATAGTATTTGTTACCCACTAAGATCTCAATCCTTTTACTTTCGAGAAATTACAGTGGGTCGTACTTTTTGACACAATTTTTACTTTTACAACTTTGCTGGAAAGTTAGCTTAGATTATATAATATAATACAAGCATGTATTATTAAATTTAAAAAAGAATATTCAAAAACTTATTTATTGGTAACTTAAAACATAAAGTTAGTATAAACTCCCATAAAAGGCTGCCAAAATGTTGACATTCTAAGAAATTGCCACTTAAAAGTTTACAGGGTCAGCGGACCGTTTTATACAGAGTGCGTACACAAAACGTCACGGGACAGACATAAATCCGGACCCACGTACTTACCACACGAAAAATTAACTTCGACGTCCCGTTTTTACGACTGAGCAATAATGCGTTTAGTGTTCATTTCTTTTGAACGTGCTAGCATTTGTGGCGTTCCCACGATCGTAAAGTTTAGACTAACTATTGGTTTATTGTACAAATAGTATACTGATAGCGTTTAACGTAGCCGCTATGACGTACTAAGGTTCAGGTTCATTCATAGCAAAACATACAAGGCTTAGATTAGTAATATCCAAACATGGTATAATATATCTATATTAACATAGCAGACATACATAAAAAAATATTAAATTAAATGTAACAACAGTTATACTCCACAAACTCAAAACAAAGACGACGTAAATAATCTAGTAAAAAAATACAACACTTATAACTTGAATTAATTAAATATAAGTAATAGTATACTTGCTCTAATAATAATACATGCTGAAAATATAAAATCCAGTTATCCAATCTTTTATCATATTAGTTTCTTGGAGTATAAAACGATATTATTAATCACAGCACTTAATGTAACAATTTTTGTTCATACTAAAATAATTTTTAATTCTCACGTTAATTAATCACACTTTATGACGTGTATTTTTTAATTAATAGTGTATTCGTAAATATTGTTTGAGGGTCATTTGTTTTAAAGCATATCTAAACAATCACAGGCAATTTAAAATACCACGCGCGCGGGAAGGTCACACAAAATGTGTAGTTTTTGCGACAAATGCTTGGCTGTAGATTAAACAAGTATTTTAATTACTACAATTCAAACATCGACACAGATAAAAATTAAAATGCAATTTTAATCAGCTAAAGATTTAAGCAGGCCCTTGAAGTTTCCATTGTTTCTAGTCAAAGCAAGATCGATAAAGGTGTAACTAAATTCACACTATCCTAGGAATTCTTCCTCATTATTTCTATAAATCGTTATGTGTAGTATCACTAATTAGTACAAGAACAGCCTTTGGTGGAAGGTGACGGGAAATAACTTAAAAATACTAATGTAATTAGGAAATTTGTCTGTTACGTTTCAGTACCTTGAGATTGACGATTAATTACGCAACATTCTATACCTACACCAGATTAACTTTAAACAAAAACCGCTTAGGAACTATGTTAGTTTAACCCTTTGACATACTATGACGTCTAGGAGACGTCATTTGTGACATTACGTTTGCGTTTAAAGATATGTCAAGGGGTTAACTTTTATAAATAATTAAAAGACCCATCAACACTGACAATAGTTCATCTTCTTCAACTTTTAGCGAACCGAGTGAAAGTTATTATTTTCCACTCATGACAGTCGTGATCATTGGCCAACTAGTTTCTCCCAGCGAACTTCACCAGATCATCGGTCGATCTAACCGACTAGTCGCCTTCCCACACTCCTACGACAGGATCATAGTCTTCAGACGAGCGGTATCTTTCCCCACCTATTATCGAGTCTCTCTCGACATATGTGGCTATAGTTACTGTGACGCAATTATAATTTACTTCTTTTGGGTTAATTATATTATTAATTAGCGATATTCACAGCAAGCCTCATATATAAAATAATTATACAGAAAAATCCAAACAAACATATGAAATCGTATACCGCGTTGAATATGTTTGATTAACCAAAAATAATTTGAATACAATTATTTCATCAAGATATCCATAGTACAAAATATGTTAGAGTTCACTTTAAATTGGACAGCCATCAAATAATATCTCGATAAGTAATTATGGTTTGCTTCGATAATACCACGGTAATGTTTTTTTTTTATATGTTCGATAGATTTTTATTATACACAGTGTATGTGCTTTATTTTACAATATTTCTTGTTGTGGATATAAAGGATGCCAACAAGTACGAAGATGCGGGCACGACCCGTTCCATATATCTGATGCCAGTCGTTATTACGGATAACTCGGATATTAGCACGTCCCTATAACGTACCTGAAGTTACGTTCATTCCACCTCGTAAAATATGTTTCCTTGATTGCTAGTAGCATTCCGTTGAAATACCGGTAGTTGAATTTTTAACATAGAATAGATATGAATATAAATGATTCCTTTTTTTGTTTAACTTTAAACAATTTATTCCAGACTTATTTATCACAAGGGCATTCAATGCTTTCATGCATCTATGGAATGAACGCTGCTGGTATACAGCCACTAATGTATCTCTACTCACCCCGAAAGGGATACAGCGTAACGATATGTTATCATTATTATAATATAATTATTATGTTTTATAAGTTGGTATTGGTTTACTTAAAATACCAAATTTCCATTATAAAGTATACAAATGTTATACTTTTGGTATTGCTTTTATGTAAAGTGTACATTTTGTTTTTTCTAGATGTAAAAAAAAGCATTGATCACTGGTGGTCTAACTTTATTCGGATTTAGAAGTATAATCAAAAATCTTATAAGAATGCGTACGGTCATTAATTTATCTCTGCTCACTTAGAAAAACATAAGGTTACAATATATTATTGTTTACCAATAAGCCTTTCGAGCCTTGAGCATATTCCCACCTTTCTGTCACACTAGGAACATTATATTTGTAAGATTATATAACACTAGCTGTCCCGGCAGACCTTGTTCTGCCCTATTTCTCTAAAACAAAGTCACATTGTTTTTTTAATGTTAGATAGTTTAATGTTTAATAGATTCCCCGTCAGATTTCATTCTTCCAAAACTTATTGACCTGTCGATTGTTTTTTGAAAATAGTTTGAAGGAACCTGGCCTTAATGCTATATGTATAAAAATTGACAAATATTGACATATTCATATTTATACGTCACTCAATTGTTTTGCCTTCCCGGGACCCGTCCACTAACATTTAAACTTTATGGTATGGTGTTAAAGTTCAAATTGACTTTTAAATATTATTAAGAATTTTTTGTATGAGAATATAGAAAAGTGTTGTTTTTAGACTTTTTCAGTCATTTTTTTTTAATTTTTCTCTCCGTAATAACCTTCCCCAGACTTCAACAAACACAACAAAAAAGAAATCAGCCAAATCGGTTCAGCCGTTCTCGAGTTTCACGCTTATCAACACATAGCTGATCCCGCAAACGTTGTTTTGCTATATAAGGTTTTGTAATATCTTCTAAGATGTTCATTGAAATTAAGTGATGTCAAAGACAATTTTATTCACAATTAATACTCTTAATCAATAACATATTTATTTTGGATAAAGATTAATATTATTACGTTGATACAACTCTTAACAAATAATGCATTAATTTCGACCAAATTTGTTTACCATAAAAACGGTTCTAGTGACTTAATCTTAAAAGATAGACATATACTGTCGCGGACATTTTTTTAGATCATTTCAAGAGGAATAATTCTTTCTTACATATATTTTTGATATCTTGAACCGTTTTTGCAGCGCACGCAATGGAAGCCCTCAAGGATGAATAATTTTGCCCGTTTTTTTCACATTTTCCATTATTTCTTCGCTCCTAATAATTGCATCGTGATATTATATAGCCTAAAGCCTTCCTCGATAAATGGTCTATTCAACTCAAAAAGAATTTTTCAATTCGAACCAGTAGTTCCCGAGATTAGCGCGTTCAAACAAACAAACAAACAAACAAACAAACAAACTCTTCAGCTTTATAATATTAGTATAGATTTAGAGCAAATCCTAATAGTTAAATGCAAACAGTGAGCACGCAGCTCCAGTAAACCGTAGAAGTAGTCTGCGCCCGTGTACAGGCAAGAATAAAGTGCAATGTTTGTTTACTTAGATTATTTTCCTTGCACAAACAGTATCACATTACCACTCGCTGTATGTATAGTTTGGAAACCCTCTAGAATTGCCTGACTTAGTCAGTTTACATTGCCTTTCTTATAAATGGGACACACTTTCGTTAAGAATAGCAAATTTATTTATTCTATTGTTACGTCTCTATAGACAAGTTAGTCCTGTTGATAAATCAATTTATTGGAATGTCTATTGAATTTTTCTTTTAAGAATACTTACTTTCATTCATCTATTTGTATTTAATAAAAATTCATCTTAAAAAAAATGATTCACGGCTTTAATATTTTTTTACAGAGGTAGCGTCACAAGGCTTTTAGCTCTCCGGGCGTCTAGATCAATTTGGTTTCCCAGGCCCGGGTGAAACGATTCTCTAATCGCCTAATCGAGGGACACCCCGGGGGTTTTTAGTCAGTACATATCTGACACACTGGGGTCCCAACCCTCACAGCGGTCACGATGGTTATATGCAGGATTAGTGGGAAAATTCCCGGGCATTTTCATCACTATGCAGGATTTTCCCACGGAATACCAAAAAAAAGCTATTATATATTTTTACCGTTTACCTACCTTATACCTATACATATACCTTTTCATTGGCATTAACTAATATAATCTCAAAGTTAAACTTAGGAATAGATTCATAATTAGCATGTAAATGTCGGTTTGCATAAGGGAAGCGCCGTGTGTATTGTCATTTACTTAGGGAGCGAGTGCGGTTGGATTCCCACACTATTTTGCTTGTTCCAGAGGGCGCTACGACGCGGCGAGTCTCACTGCACCTGCTGTTTACTACTTTAATTGCTTTAGCCATTAATCCTTGTCGGTGGGGGTCCTACTCAGGCGTGAAATATTGCTAATACTAGGGATATATGACCCGTATGAAAGAGATACATTTTACGGAGCGGTTTACGTCAATTAATTGTTGTTTAAATGTGTTTACTTTGGGGTCTATTTTATACAAAAGTACATAAGGTTAAGATTTTTTAAAGTCAAAACGATGACTGAGTGTTAAGATTTTCTGCACCAATGAAAAAAACACTTTATACACTCTGCTCTAGAGCAAAATCATAGTTTCAAGCCTTTTATAGCAAACGTGTTAAGAATTAAAAAAAATAAAAACTTGATTATTTCCATGATATTCATGACAAAACATTACACTATGCACTACGTGGTGCATAGTGTGGGTGTCGTACCATCAGTAGCGTACATCCCATAAAAGCATAAAAAGCGTTATCATGTTACATTAGAAAATTTTATAATATTTTGACTTCAAAAGTCGTAATTACCGAATATTTAGTGCTAGAATTAAAATTAAATGAAATTGTAAGTCAAGTAATGCAGTTTTATGCTTATATAGGATGTACTGACTAAAATACTATAAGGGTTTTTCGACCTTCAGCTTTGAAAAAGACGAGTTGGAAAGAGACAAGAAGGGAAAGCAAAGGGCTTGGCTGATCCACAATTACTATACATTAATTATATACAATATATGTCGAAAAAAAAATGGTTAAATTAACTTTCAATATAGTATTTATTTATTAAATAAGACCATAATTTGTTATCATTGTTTGTTATTTATTGTTGTTTGTTGTTGTTTGATTCCATAAAATATCTTTTTATGTATTACAATACATAAAAAGATATAAACAAAGATAATTATGGTCCTATTTCATAAATAAATATTGTATTGAAAGTTAATTTAACGATTTTTTTTTTTTGACAAATATTTGATATCTTACACTTGTACAGAAGTAATTGGGCTCTTTTTATAAAACTGACAATAGTAAATCTCCACTAATACTTTGCTTAAATATATATTACAAAATTTAGCTAATTTTTACAACATAGCTAATTTTCCTGGGATAAATCTCTTTTAATGTACTGTAATACAGAAAAATATCCAAAATGCAGTTTTATTTCAAAAACTACAATGCTAAGTCGATTGACAATAGTAATTATAACTCCTTTATGAAACAACAAATTGGTATTTAAAAAATATCACTGGAAGCCGGTCCTGGTTATGCTGAGTCAGCTGTCGCATTCACATGCCGTTTTTGCACATCCTACATGGTCACACGTCCGCACAAAACACCCTCTCTGCGCACCTCAGAGCCCGAATTGTTTTCTTGTGCTGTTCCAGAATTGCTCTATTTGCCTTCACTAACGACCAGTAACGACCTCTCTGAAAATCTCAAATGCTGTCATGATATCGATATCAACTTGAAATATACTTCGGCTTTACACATCTTTATACAAATGGAAATAATAATAATATTTGTGGACAGTTACTCATATTAATCTAGCCCCAGTAAGCTTGGGCAATGGGTACTAGATAAAAATATACATTTTTAAATACGTACACATGTATATATCCACGACTCTAGACAAAAAAATGGAAGGTCCTGGTGAAAGGTGAAGATGAGTCCGAAGAAGAACTGCGTCCGCCCTGCTAAGGCCTATTCATTCTTCTCTTAAAGACTCGCAAGTCAATAGACCATGGCGCAATCAGACCATAAATATTTGTATTTAAAAACAAACATATCAAACATATCAAACATATTTATTTTATTAAATAATTGAAATTCCATAAAACTTTGATTTTTTTTGTGGGACATACGATTTTGTTTTAAATTACTCACACTATCTCCTCTATAACCTATGACTCCCGTATTGAGGGCGTTTCTATAATTAAAATACAGTATAAATATTATTTAAAGCAGATTTTTTAAATTAAATAAAATACATTATCTACGTTAGTAAATTGTATTTACACGTACATGATATCTATAATATAAAAATGAATCGCAAAATGTCTTGATAAGCGCGAAACTCGAGAACGGCTGAACCGATTTGGCTGATTTTTTTTTTTTGTGTTTGATGAATTCTGAGGAAGGTTATTACGGAGAGAAAAAATTTAAAAATTCCCTGCAACTGTCTAAAAACACCACTTTTCTATATTCTCATACAAAAAATATTTAAAAGTCAATTTGAACTTTAACACCATATCATAAAGTTTAAATGTTAGTGGACGGGTTCCCGGAAGGCAAAACAATTGAGTGACGTATAAATATTAATGTCAATATTTGTCAATTTTTATACATATAGCATTAAGGTCAGGTTCCTTCAAACAATTTTCAAAAAACAGCCGACAGGCCAATAAGTTTTGGCAGAATAAAATCTGACGGGGAAGCTATTAACATTAAAAAAATTGTGACTTTGTTTTAGAGAAATAGGGCAGAACAAGGTCTGCCGGGACAGCTAGTTTTTAAATAAATTTAAAAAACTATTTAAATATCGGTTTTAAAGGCATAACTAGCCGACTTCGCTGGGTAAATCTTTTAAAATAACCTAAGATCCACCAATAAATAATATAGACCACAACGTCTGCACTGAGAGGGGTTAAGCAACTAGCGAATATAATTTCTGGAAACTGTTTCAAGAACAGTGTTAAAATCGGTCAAAATGCTGACATGGTCACTGTTAATAATTATTATTTTAAATAAAACATATTATTATATTTATTTACTATTACAAAGAAGGGAAAATAATATGGCGATAACAAGACTTGATTAATAGTTAAAACCCTTAACCACATACAAAGTTTTTAGTGTGACTATACAAGACTATAGTCGACCACAATGTGTCACAGTGACTCACTTCGCGTGCTGCTAATTAGAATCAATTTCAGCAAGTCTGCAAGTACGACAAACTTACATACCTAACTACAACTTACCTAAGGGGCTGACACCCTATTATATATAGACCTATATGAGGATACGACTTTCAATCGATTCCTGGTTTTTGACGATCGTTATCCTTCCTAAAGATAATATAAAAACTATAAACCTGCAATTAATGTTTTTATAAAGTGAAGGTGCAGACTCAAATTTAAAGAACGAAAGTGAAGTTTCTCACAACTTTAAGTGCTTTCTTCCTAGCGGTAAGTATTATTATACAAGACTGACAATTTATTGATCAATGTTTAATATATCTTTTTTTATTTTACTTTTTATATTTTATTTTCTTTTGTGTCGTGGTGGTTGCCGGCAGAATAGAATAGCACCACCCTCTTCTTGCTGAGTTGTTGTAAAAGGCGACTAAGGTATCTCTTTAACATTGCAATTCAACCAGGTGTTCAGAGAAGGAAAACTCGACCAAACCAGCATCCTGCTCCCTCCCGATCGTACTGGTTCTCCATTCCATCGGGCCCGAGGGAGCTCGGACGAGAGAGTGCTTTTCTGGCTGCACGTCCAGCTATGCACTTAAATATCTCCTGCGCAATTGATTGTTTCCGTAAACTGGACCTCGATTTTCTTAATCGGTGTTGAAACAGTCGCCGTGGCCGAATCCGGCTAGGACATCATCATCATCATCATCATCTTTATATATATAAAATTCTCGTGTCACAATGTTAGTTACCTTACTCCTCCGAAACGGCTTTACCGATATTTACCAAATTTTATATGCATATTCAGTTGGTCTGAGAATCGGCTACTATCTATTTTTCATACCCCTAAGTGATAAGAGTTGTTCACCCTTAACATTTTTTTTTAATTTTTGGACAAAATTTTTAGTTTTTATTTTTCTACTAGAAATTACCTAGAAATAACTTATATAGCAAAACAACGTTTGCCGGGTCAGCTAGTATATTAAAAAAATTAAGTGAACAATGTGCATGACGCAAAAACTAATAAACAGCTACGATCAAGGAACTTGCACAGGATAATAGCCCTTTATCGGGTTCTCGATCAAGATTATTTTTGTTTTTATGTAAATGGTGTACCTTCGGGTATATAAAGGTTAAAAGTAATGCCATGTCTATGTCAATAGTCCTAAACTTTAATGAATATTCGAGAGCACTCTACAACATTCCAAAATACTAGGACGTTCTTGAAAGTTCCAGACTGTTCTCGAGAATATCAAAAAATTCTGGAACACTTCGAAACATTATAAAATGCCCTAGTGTTCCAGAATCTTTTGAAATTTCAAGAAACAGTCTATCCGTTTATTGCAACTACAACAAAACGTTATAACATTTTTCGAAGCGAAGGTAGATACTCCAGATAGTTTTACATAAGAACATTTATTTGTTAAAACGTTTAAAACGTATAATCACGCTTCTCTTACAAAATCGAAAGACATCAAATTGTCTAAATTAACGTTTTACGTAAAAAATGTTTTTTTTTTTATTAAAAATGACAACTGACATAAAATAAGCTTTATCATTACTTCAGAATATAATCTCAACGTACACTAACAACATTATATTTCGCGTTTGTTTTATACTAAATAATGGTTCTTTATATTTCTGGATTTTATAATGTTATATACGATTGGACTTCCGAGGTTGAAAAGTTAGTATATTGGCATGTAAAGTTACAAGGAGAGGTTATTAGAAGTATGTTGCATCATTCTTATGTCTGTGTAATTAAATGTTTAGAAACATGAAATTTGTAAATAAAAATGTGAAATTTACAAACACATTCTTCAGAAATTTCAAACCGCATTCGTTTCCTAACTCCGAACACGTACAATCCAGGAAGTACCAGAATGCTACGCTTTATATCATATATTTATCATTTTATTCAAAAGTTTTGCATAGTTTTCTTTAGATTTGGTCTACGTACAATTTTTTGAAACAACATGCGTTTTTATTTTATCACTAGTGAAAATTCAAATGTTATTTCGAAATTGAAATAACATGTGTTTCTAGTATTTCAAATATTTCTTCGCAGTTAAAGCAAATGTTTTAATAGTAATATTCATATCAGGATTTACATAAAACTTGTCAGAAATAATTCTTCAAAATCGTATAACAAGTACGAGATCATACATTCATGATCCCTTTATGATCCCTTTCATGCTTTTTAAAGCAAAAACAAAAGCAACTGTCAAAAAAATCAAATATATATATATATATATTTTTTTTTTTCAGTATGAAAGATGTAAATAAACAGCAAACGTTATAAAGAGAACACTACGCAAAAGGTACCCGAAAGACCTGTCTCGTTTATTTGACGGACTTTAAAGTCTGAAATCGTCAAATTTTTCATAAGTATAGTTAATTAGTGTTGGCACAAATCTTCAAACTGAAACTTTTAATGACGTCGAAAGTTTACACGCCCTTTAAATTCTTGCAGTCGCGCACGAATTTTCTTGGCCTCATTAAGAAGTTGTTCAATTTTAAGCGAAATCGTTGTCATCACTGATAGCGATATGTAGAATAATGTTCGTGAAAATTACATCTCTTTGCCTCGTTTCGCAAATAACTTCCATAATTTGTGGAACGATTTTCTTCGATATTTCCTCGTACACAGTAGCTGCAATATAGGAATACTTTAAAAGTATATCGCTTAACAGAACAACAAACGATTATTTAAAACAAAGACAAAATACATTTTTGTTCTTTATTCAGTACCTCTCAGGTTATTCATAAACCAAATTTTTACCTTCCATCCGATGACATGAAGATAAACCACAAATCTGTTAAAAAATTTATATAAAAATTCCAATCAATATTAATTTTTATTGCAATGATGAGCATTAAATATATTAAATACTACAATACCATATAATGCTTTATCTAAATATATTTTTCATTATACATGTACTTTTGTAGATCCTAAGAAAGCCTTTGACCATAAAATTTAAAAAGTCCTCAAATTAATTGTCATGAGTATTTGGGAAATGGAGGATTTCTTATTAATTTACTTCTTGATCCAATCCATGCAGCGTTCTTTGTGTTTATCATATGATCAAAACCAATTTTTATTAAAACATAATTCCCTCTTAATTAATTTGATTAGCGCTGAAGTTGAAATATAGTTTTTTTTTAACGTTGCGGATTCGATTCCTTTACGGAATAATTATTTATATTGTTTACATATACATAGTTGCTCGGAGTCTAAACGCATGTAAATTTGCACATTTTAGATACAAGAAAAATTACATAAAAAATTTTTTTTGACATAGAGTTCGAGGCATATGAGTTTAACTCTGAGCAAAAGATTAGAGTAAGTTTTACGTACAGCAAAACAAATATTAACTGTTCAAGAATTGACTACAGCGTAAATACGTCTCAGAGCTCAAATCACCTACAGCCTGTAAAATCCAGGTGTAAAAGCATCTTAAAGTTCTAGAAAACGTTTGTAAAATGTTTAAAAATCCTTAAATTATTCCATAGAGCCCTGGAGAAAACTACTTTCGATAAGTATTGCAAATACGATTGTCTTATCAGACAAGCGTAATTGTCAAGAAAATCCGTTTACCGTTTTCAGTACTAAGATAACTGAAATAGTTTTTTTTTATGTCATGCCTATCTTAGAGTTACTTTACAACTTAATTGAGCTTCTGTAATTTAGATCTGTAATCTAAACTACATGACCTCATTTAAGTTATAAAGTGAGGCATATTTTTGGTGGTAGGGCGATTACCCGAAGTGGGTCATGACCACAGTACACAAGTGTAAAGACCGTTATAGTGTTTCGCTTTGGCCTGACGCGTTTCGAGATCATTTTGTGTATATCCAGTAACTCATATACCTAGAGACCTTCAGTCGTGGTATATGTGGGTGGACATTACGACGGAGACTATCAATGGACTTTCATCCTTTGATAGTCGCTTTCGTTTTTGGACTACACTGTACTTACCATCAGATGCACTGCAGGCACTATATCGAGCCAGTATAAAAAATAAAAAAATCGCATCAACCCGATATTGAAAAAATGTATGTAACAGAAAAAGTAAAGAGCTTACATTAAATAATAAACACTTAATTGTAGTCAAAGTATAGTAACAAAACAGTTTGTAATAAGAACGTAGATGCACGCAAATTGAACCGTAAAGTTTCTGCGGCGCGGGAATAGAAAACGTCAGGCAATTCGCAGAAAGGCTATTAATTATGAGAAAGGAAATTGAAACCCCAATGGAAATGGAAAAGTAATAAAATGCAACAACGATTGCTAGACGAGTACTGGGGCCACAGGGCCCATTTCGAACTGGGCCAATCTCTACGTCGGTTCTCCTATATTTCATAACTATACCTATACTATTTGCTTCAATGGTACAGTTATTGGCTCGTTTCATTTATTTTTTGTTTATAATATGTTATATTGAAAATGTTAGCTTACCCAATTTATATATTAACAACATTTTCAAAATACTTTTGACTCATATAGCGTTGACGTATTATTTACATAAAGGTGTAGTTTTCCATCAAATATGATTAATTAAATTAAAGTAAAAATCTATTTTATGCAATTTTAAACAAAACGTGCGTCTTTATTCATGTTTCTATAAATCACTTGAAATTTAATTAGTCTAAAATCTCTCATAGATTATACAATATATATGATGAAGTCTTCATAAATTACACGTAAATTGATGATTTGCTACTATTTTCTAATAATTATCAAAGCAAGTAGTAAGCTCGTTATGATTAATCTAAAAACGGAGTTAAAATAAGATCACGTTTCGTATTAAATAGCAGAAAACAAAGAAAGGAACTGTGTTACAAAGCGACAAGAAGTGCACTCTCAAAGGATAGCTGAGTTGTTTCTGGGTCAACACAGCGTTATATTATTTGCTTATATTTTTTCGAATATTTACAGAACTTGCAGTATTCAATAGTTTTTGGTAGTTAATACGTAGTGTTATTTTAAAATATTTCCTAAATTTATTAGTAAATAGCTACAGAGCATCTAATAGAAATAGAAATGCGCGCTACTGATCACGTTGAATATAACATATAAGCGCAAAGTAGATACAGCCACTAATTTATCTCTGCTCACTCTGAAATAGACATAGTGTGATGATATATAATTAGATATATATTATTAGTTAGTAGTTGTTCTAAGGCGTGATAATAGATCGTTATAATAGAATCGCGTTATAATAGACTGTGGATATTGTGAGATAGTCAAACTAGGTCGACGAGTCCGTCTAACGATGTGATAGATCCAATGATAAAGATTATTTTCTTTCTAATGAATCCTGATATAGACGGTTCAATTAGAGCAAAAAGGCGTTTAATACGAAGTTATCAACCGACTGTTTACGAACACAACCGATAAATTTTATTTGGTATTTCCAACATCATATACGAATATCATAATTGATGTTCTTGCTTTATGATAAAAAGTAAAACCCATATTATTTCATGAAAGATAAACGCGTTTCGGGGTTTTTTTTTTCAAATTTAAAACCGATAAAGAATAATAAGTTTTGCTTTTTGTCCATACATTCACATGTAATTATTGTTACTAGCTTTTACAAAGAAACATTTTAAAAATTATTTCTATGACCGGTGGTCGTGGGTGTGGTTGTAGAAAGACACGGATTTTGGCGTTTTACTGTTTATTAGTACTTTAACGCACAACGAACTGCGACGTACAGGCACGTACTTGCGTCTCGGTAGTCGACTAACTTAGCTAGAGCATCCCTTGCGCGCGCGCACCCCCTTACCCCGCACGTCTCGTATCACCCTAACGACCCTTAGGGCGTGTAAGACAATTACGTATCTGGCAGCGTCTACATGCTATATTTCTTTTTTAATTAAATTATTTCTTCCATTGGAATAGTAAATATTAATAGTAGTAAATAGTCTAATGAACAAAGTTTATTTTTATTACAGTAACCCTACAGGCGTTGTACACTAGTATTCCTACACTAGTTGAAGCACAGAATAACTTAATATTGTCCTATAAAATTACGCAAAGTGGATACAGCTACTAATGTATTTCTGCTCACCCTGGAAGGGACATAGCGTAACGATTTATTATTTAATTTGTAATCAATATTTTATATAAAATTAAAGGTGATCTATTCATTTTTATTATTATAAATAGCTTAAAAAAGGATTTTCGGCTACTACTAAAAACAAACTCAGTTTTTAAAGATTATATTTCCTGAAAAAACTGAATAAATCTAATGGAAAACGTCATGTAAGAGATATATTCAAAGCAAATTTATGCAATCACGATGACACGGCATAACCAAATTACATAATCAGAGGCCAGTCGTAAATTTATACAAAATTCGCCAAGTTAATTGACTAGCAACATATTACTTTGAATTACAGCCCCTTAAATAAGTTTCTTCCCGAGAGGGGCTCTCGTCGCGCCCCAATTTAAAACTTAACTTTTAGTTAAACTTCGCCATATCTTCCTCAACTGAGTTTTAGATTATGGAACAAATGAAGTAACTTACGTAATTTTAGGATGATATAAAACATATTTAATATACACACAAGGGTAAATGTTGCAGTTCGCTAGGGATCTATATAAATAACTATAACAGAGTTAAGACATTTAGTTTGAATGATATTATTTTGCAAATTTAGAATACCTTACAAAATATATTAAAAAGAAAAGCAACACGAAAGAAAAAAATTTGACATATATTTAAAACCAATGAAACGTATTTCACGCGCTAGGAACAAATGAGTGTTTTTTTAACGTTGTAAGAAATATTAATCGAAATTTGAAACAACTGAAATATTGCTTATAATCATAGATGGGCGTAATTATGATTACTTTTAATCAGATTAATAATCAGATTACAAGTAATCACAATGAAAGTAATCATGATTACTTGTAATCTGATTACTTTTAATCAAGATTTCATGCGTAATCATTAATCTTGATTACAGTAATCATTCGCTTAATCATGATTATTTTAATGATTACTTTTGAGTTCTGGCTGAGAGAGACCGACTTAAATACTCGTTTATTTAATTTTTCAAGTTATTTTATTTCGAATTATATATGACCCCAAACTTCCGTCTAATAGTGGGGGTGGTGTCTAGCAGAGAGTAGGGGTGGTTTTCAGCGGAGAGTGGGGGGTGGCGTCCAGCGGAGTGAGGAGGGGTGGCGTCCAGTAGAGAGAGGGGAGTGGCGTCCAGAGGAGAGTGGGGGGTGGCATCTAGTGGAGAGTGGGGGGTGGCATCTAGTGGAGAGTGGGGGGTGGCATCTAGTGGAGAGTGGGGGGTGGCGTCTAGCTGAAAGTGGGGGGTGGCATCCATCGGAGAGTGGGGAGTGGCGTCCGGCGGAGATTGGGGGGTCCAGCAGAGAGGGGGAGTGGCGTCCAGTGGAAGGTAGGGTGGTGTCGTAATGTGTGTACACGCCGCCCCAATGGGAGGTATTGTTTGGGTAATTTTATGACCCTCTCCTAGGGAAGAGGCTCGCTGGGCCCCTAGGAAGTATCTGAATTCCCAGGCCCGGTGAAGGCGAAGGTTAGGCGGTGCTGGCACCCGGTGGTTTTAGCCGGTGCAAGTCCGACCCCGAATATCCGTCTCGTTGAGCAAATCATTATCACTATAAGGGTCTTTGCAATTGTGTACTGTGTAGTAACTGGCTTCGACCTGAATACGTTCGGGACAATTTTTGTGCTTTCAGCCGTTTGAATTGGTAGGTTAATTGCCGGAATTGCGTCGTGACCATAGTACACTAGTGAAAAAACTGGCATAGTGACTTGCTTCGACCTGACTACTTTCAGGATCTGTTCGTGCTCGGTGGCCATGAAGTAAATCCAACGAAATCTAGCTAATCATAGATGCTTTTACTATTGTTCTGAGTGATTCCTGGACTATTAGAAGTTATTATCAAAGTACCGCCCATATTTTACTGAAATACCGGCTCCTACTCGTTAATCCACGCCCACCTTCGAGATGGAGAATACTTCTGATAATGGCCAAAGACTTTGTGTGCAATCCTTTAAGTTAAAGTAAAAATTTGAAAACAGAAAAGTGAAATTACTATTTTTTTTTTACTTTTATTACTCATTAAACAATATATACATATATATAATTTGTTGAACAAAAAAGCGGTTTTAGTGAGATAAAAATGGCGCGTGCCCGTATGTCGATTTGCTTCTTTTTTTCTAAGTACTATATTCTTTAGTCTTTAAGAAACTAGAAGTCAAATGCGAAAAAAAAAATTAAGCGAATTGAGAAAAAAAACTATGTATGTGTCCCGCTGATTAATTGTAAGAATCAAAGTTATTAGGTAGAACGTCAGTTATCCGAAAAAAAAAACAAATCTATATCTCAACTTTAGTTATGAGTTAAAATTTAAAATACGATACGAACGTGTGCGGCGGTTCGGTTTACATCAAAGACGAAACCGAGTCAGTAGAGAGAGACGGATGACCAAGAAAGGTGATGTTGCGCTCTGCGCTATAGAAGCTTGTGTAAATTTGAGAAAATGATGTCTTGTTCTGATCAATTAAAATTTTGCGCTATCTAGCTCTGACTGTCTACCTCCATCCCGAAGGCGGGCGTGGATTATCAGGTTGGAGACGGTATTTCAGTAAAATATGGGCGGTAGTTTGATAATCAATTCTAATAATCCAGGAATCACTCAGAACAATGGTAAAAGTATCAATGATTAGCTAGATTTCATTGGATTTACTTAATGTCCACCGAGCACTAACTGATCCTGAAAGTAGTCAGGTCGAAGCGAGTCACTATGCCGGTCTTTGCACTATTGTACTGCAGTCACGACCCAGTTCGAGTAATCACCCTAACACCTAACTATGTGGTGGTACTCAGTTCGTCAGTTTAGCTAGTAGTAGTCGTACACTATAAATAAAAAAAGGCAAGCGCCGCTCTGCTGTCGACAGCACATTTTACGTATCAAACAGAAAAGTAATCATGATTAATTATAATCCGATTAAAGATTAATAATCCTTAATCACCGAAAAATGATTACTTTTTTTGATTAATTCCGTTAATCATTAATCATGATTAATGATTACAGAATCTAATCGTAATCGTTAATCATTAATCTGATTACATTTTGCGCATCTCTGCTTATAATAATAACGCAACTGCATTTTTAACTAATTTGATGTGAGTCATGAGTAAAATAAAAGAGAATGTTATATTAACTCTTTAACCATTTTGGTACTCTAATAAAAAATAATAACAATATAATTATTTATTAGAAAAAAACAGTTACAAAGCGGTACATTGTAGTCAGCTGACACACAAACTAAGTCCACCTATATCTTGGGTTTCAGTATTATTGACAACAATAGTTCCTAAATGAAATAAAGGGTGTCTCAGAATGTTTTTCATTTTTTGATGTTAAATAAAAAACAACATTATCCATTAAAACTTGTTTTATTTATTGTTAAATTAAAGAGCAGATCTTGAAGTTTATTTATGAAAAACAACCGTTTGCAAATGTTCACCATTTACTTGTTCACACTCATTTAGCCTGGAGCTGAAATTTTCAATCACTCGCTGGAGCATTGCTCTTGGAATAGCGTTGATTTCTTCAGTGATTCTTTGCTTCAAAACGTTCAGGTTTGGTGGCAATGGATTGTAAACTTTACTTTTTAGGTAGCCCCATAAGAAAAAATCAGCAGGCGTTAAATCAGGACTGTTCGGTGGCCAGTTTATGTCTCCTCGGCGGCTATCACTCTTCCGGGGAATAAATCGTGAAGAGCAGCTAATGAGTCATTTGTTACATGAGAAGTGGCCCCATCTTGCTGGAAAAAGGTGTTGCGGTTGTAGCCAGACTGGTTTTGCATTTCTGTAGCCAAAAAAGTCCGGATCATATGGCAATATCGATCAGAATTAACGGTCTGAGTTCGACCTCGGTTATCCTAAAAAATAAGGACCGATAATTCCTTGACTTGATATGGCAGCCCAAACAACCACTTTTGGTGAGTACAAGGGCTTCTGATGCAGTTCTAGCGGATTCTCGGTAGCCCAGTATCTGCAATTTTGTATATTCACGTGACCGTTGATGTGAAAATTCGATTCATCGGAGAACCAGATGTTATTGAAACTCCTAAAACGGTTTTTCATTGTCCTGCAGAATTCGACTCGTTTATCAGGATCATCAGGCTTCATTTCTTGAACAATAACAATTTTATATGGGTGAAAATGCAAATCTTTCGAAATAATGCGATAAACCGTAGATTTGTTCAAATTCAGAGAAGCTGCGCGCAATCTCAACGACTGTCGTGGGTCGTCCATAACAGACTGGCGAACGCGGTCGACGTTCGTGCTCGCCCTTGATGTCCTTTTGCGCCCAGATGATTTGTCCGGCATTGTATTCCCAGTCTCTTCAAACTTGCACACCCAATGTTTAATTAAATTGGCACTTGGCACATGTTTTAAGCTTGTTAAATTAAAATGTGTCCTGTAGAGACGACGAACAATAGTGTAGGAATCGTTGTTTTTATAAAACGCTCGCACGCAAAACGCGCGCTGCGGTCCCGTGAAACGATTCATGGCTACTAAACTTAACAAGCCGGCCAAGCGTTTGAGACCACTCCCCTCCCCCTGCTACCAGCGATCGGCGCGTATTGGTCAATTCAAAAACGAAAAACATTCTGAGACACCCCTTATATCCTGCGGCTGATCAAGAACTTATTGTATTTATTGTTTAAGAGATATTATTAAATTTCCAACTCTCTTATCTACTCAAAGAATTCGGCATCCATTTTAATTCAAAACAGTCGAAGTATGAATATAACTCAAAATTAAAGGATCTTCCAAGAATCCAACCCGCGAATTCAAACCGTCAAGACTTAGTTTAGATAAGTTTTCGTGATTGAAATATTTAGAATTATTGCTCAATACCTTGCCAGATTTCTGTAAATATTATAAGAAAGAAATTTAATATTATATAATTGTAAACTTACTCTATGTATAATAAAGTAAATCGAGCATTCATTTGACAGTCGGACGAATAATAAGCAGATACATTTTTTTCATTATTCTTTTGACTCAAATCCCAATAGAATTGATTCTGTTTTTTTTTAATAATCTACCAAAGCTTTCACAAAGTTATCAACATGTTATTATACTTGTTGGATTTATATCAATTATGCTAGAATTTTTACAAACCATAAATGTCAAGCACTTGTCTGATGAGAGCGCACTTTCCTATGAACCTGACCCAAATAAAACACTCCACTATCTGCCGTCAGCGCGTGGATTTGTTGACCGAGTAAAGAATTTAGTGGCGACCCCTGTCGGCCGTAACCTCGCTCGTGTGTGCTCACACCCCGTACCATTGCCCCTTGAAACGTATCGAATCACAGCAGAACAAATCCGTCGAAATCCCTATTACGTTATTAAAGCATTCCACTCCATTCAATTTACTACTGATTAATAATTATTAGTTTATAAAACTTGCACTTCCTGTGGAATTTGCAAAGGTTAAAATTCTTATATTAACTACTAGTTTTCAAAGTTAATAGGTACTGAAGTGTATTTTTGGACAAAAACTTGCCTAATATTCATCTATTGTATATAAAGACACTTATACTCACTTACATATCATCGTAGAACGTGAATTACTAAAGCTAATAACAGGAAATTTGAACATTGGGTTGTTTTTATGATGTAGGCAAGCAATAAAAAAGTTTTTTATTTTTTCTTAAGTGAGTGAAATTGAGGATGAAAGTTTATTTGAAAATCCGTCAGTTTTGGGTGTAAATTGCACTGGAATGAAACAGGATGGGTTCTTTAATGTATGTATTATATATACGAAATATCTTTCTACTCCATCATAAAAAAGATATTTAGAAGGTGAGAATGAGATTCGTTGGTCAAGATGTTACTTTATCCGAATGTTTTAAGTATATATGTATATAGTACAATCAATGAAAATAATTATTCATGTAATGTTAAAGTTTTTATAATTATTAACAAATAAATTCAATTCCTGAAATTATCTTTTATAAAACTAGACTAAATATTGTTATCTCTATAGCCACAATAATTTTGTCCACATATGATACATACAAATGAAATACAAATTTAATGTATTCTTCCCTCGACAATTTACTTCACGCAACAAAATTTTGCAGGGTCATTAAAATGCGTAGTCGTGTCGTGAGGCTTTTGCGTGGCAGACAGTCGGTTCTATTCCAAACGTGTCCCGAACTGTTTACTACAGCCAGTGCGAACATTTAACGGCGTGGCCTGCTCGTATAATGCGCGACAACACAGCTTTTTGTTCACTTTTGTTAGAATTCACCTGAAAAACATGAAATAAAAAGAAGGTACCAGTTTACAGAACAATAAAGAACAGAAGGCTTGATGTATCTAGTTTTTTCTTACAATGATAATATATCGTGCCCAATGTGACCATCAGCGCAGCTTATCGCCATTCTCAGAGCACTGACACATAACATTTCTGTCAGATGCCATGTGGGTTTCCTCATGATATTTTCCTACACCAGTGAGCATGTGGTATCTAAATCCTTACGTAATTTGAAAAACTTAAGACCGGGATTCGACCCTATGACCATTCGAGTTGCGGCGCATGGAAACCAGTCCCTTATCCACTAGGCTACCACAACCACAGTTTATTTCTTTATAATAAGAAAAACAGAAGATTTGAAACAAAAGTGTTTTACTTTAAAATTAGTAAATCCCTTTTTTCAGTCGCCAATTTTAAATCATCGCTTAACATTATTATCCAGACTTATTATACAAATCAAAAGTAAAACAAGTTCACTTCCCCTTTTTTATACTTTTTTATCTATGTTCTTTACCTCCGATGAATATTTCAAGACAGTTTAATAAAATAGCAATGTTTTAAAATTTTAATGATACGTTGATACTTTGGTAGCATTTACATCTACAGTTGATACACTGAGAGTAACCAACAGCAGTTTTTTTACTAATACTAATACGTAAATTATATACTCTAAATTATACGGAAATCATAACATTTCAGTTTGTTTTGAAATTACTCTTAAGTAATAATCGTTTCGTACTCTTTGCGTATAAGTTTTTAAGTATGATTTGGAAATATGTTTATTTGTTTTGAAATGTGTTTGTTTGCTTAGCAGCGGCGACCTCGCAGCAGTTGTCAAAATAGAAATCTTACTTTAATTTAAATTTAATCCCCTGTTAAAATACACTAAGCATACTTCTAAATCACAGTTAATTAAACTTATGTGCATATGCAAAAGTATTAGGAGTGCATAGAATATTAGAAATGTAATCTGGATTTATTTTCCTTATCTATATCGAAATATAAATACAAAACTGATTTACATCCTGCAAAGGTTAATAATTTTAGTCATAAAAATAATTTTCGCATATCCGACCTTCTGTAAGTTTCCTTTTGTTGTTGTTCTGTGGGCAGTAATTCACTGCTGTCATGACATGCAAGCCCCGGCGCTAGCTGAATAATCACATTTCGTGTCATCCTTTTGTTGCGTTGTTGGTTAGACTGGACACAAAAACATCGTGATTTAGGTACCGTCGGAGTCGATATATTTCATCGCTATTTCGTAAACAACACTTTGGACATATTGCATTTTTATTAAATTTTTATGACCGAATGCATAAACTTAATTACTCTCCTGTCGAGATTCTATTAACAATCGCTGTTGTCAACAAACAGCGTGACAAAAGACCTCTAAGAATATAACCTGAAACGTGAAAGACCAAAGCGATTCACTATTACTGGCTTAGTACTTGCGTTCCATGTTCACTAACAAATCGAGCAATCACCCTACCATCTCAACAGGCTGACTCAGTAAGGCTAAGATTTATAAATATCATTTCGACTTTCCTCAAACAGTAAACAAAAAATCATATTATTTAATTCAAGTTACAGTATAATGTAAGTCACTAGTTTCATTATCTTGGATTTAGCTCTGTGGATACATAAAATATACTCAAGTCTTTATAATATTCAGTTTTATGTCAAAGATGAACTTATTTTTTGACCAAAGTGTATGCTAAGTGAAAGTTGTGATTATTAATCACAGCTATATTGCTGCTTAAAAACCAGCTTGGAATTTAATATAGATTATCAGGAAAATACTTGATCAGATATAATACTCTTATTAGTTATTGATATGAAGATCACTTTAAAATTTGTAACGTATAGATACAATTTCAGACATTTTTCAAATATATATTATATGATTTTGCCAAAAATGTTAGTAGACTTGTACGACTAAAGTAAATAATGCAATATATTTAATTAATTCTTTATATTTTCTTATCCATATAAGTTCATTAAAATTTTCACATAAACTAGGAGAACATTATTTTAGATAATTAAAAAATAAATCCTTGTAAACTCAAAGGTACTTTTCTGCTCGACGTAAATGCAAAAGAACGTAATTTCTGCAGCAAAAAGGGTAAAAAGACTTTATAATACATGGCAAGGGTCATTATACGCCTGTTGAATTCACAGCACACGTGCAAAAACAACTTCTAAATGTATGTTTATGGCTTTGGTAAAGCTTAGACTTTTATAGATATGCGCTACACTTGGCACTAGGGCTGTAACAAATCTCTTAAAGTAGCCAATTAACGTCAACAGTTACACACGAAAGGGATTTTAAATCTTACATTGACATCGCTTTCAATGATCCCTTTCGTCTAAATTTCTGCATTAGGGTTAAATATTTTTTCATTAATTTCAAACCTTTTTACGTTAACGTATGTGTTTCATTAAAATTTAGAGCAATCCCGAGTACTGAATGAAAAAGTAGCCGTCGTCATATTGGCCCATAAGATATAGATTATCGGCCCACAAATCTGTTGTATATTTTAAGTATTATCCCGGATACGCAAAACGTAGAAATTGAACAAACTATCAACAAACAACCCTAAAAATTAAATTCAATAAGAAAATAAAATATCATCACGCTATTATCCCTTACAGAATGAGCAATGAGAGAGTGAGCATTAGTGGCTGTATCCAAAAATAGAACAACATAATATCTATTCGCTTGTAACTAATAATCAACTAATTATAAATTGAAATATTATAAAGTTGCGTATTGTATTAATTGAGAATTATAAGAGATACAAGAACTGGTCAAAGGTTACGTAAATGCTGGCGCATAAATGATTAAGATATGAATTATTAAATTTCATTTTAACTTCTGAGTGCGAATAATTCATTTCTCAGGAAGACTATTGGAGTATTTAATACAAGTAAATAAAGCGAGAGAGATTAGCGCTCAGAATTTATAAGGTTGTTTTCCACGCCTTGAATTGTTTTAAAATTTTGTTTCCTAAACAAATGTTTCGTTCTAAAGCAACTCAATATATAAAGTTTTCCATAGATTTTATATAGTGTTACTGAACGTATATTATATGTAATAAAGCATTACCCTTCTCCGAAACCTTTACCAAAATAGATATTGAGGATAATTTACGTATTTAAAAATTGTAGACCTTTGTATAGAATGTTTTTTTTTTTATATAAAACCCGCAAAGATCCATTTTAGTAAAGATGTTCTACGGTAGAATAGCAATTTATTTAAAAAATAAAATAAATATTTATAGAGATAGAGAAGGCCAGACTCTTTTAATTCTAAGCACTATTAAGCCCATATGCATAGTACATAGAACCTATGTCCTCTTCCTTTCATATACATTTAGACAATGTCTGTTGTGGCCTAGTGGATAATGGACCGGTTTCCATGTGCAACGCGAATGGTTGTGGGTTCGAATCCCGACACAGATTTAGGCATCCCACGCTCACCGGTGAAGGAAAGTATTATGAGGAAACTCGCATGGCATCTAATAGAAATGTCATGTGTAACGTACCTTGAGAACGGCGATCAGCTACGCTACTGATCGGGATGGCCACGACATATAAGCGGAAAGTGGATAAAGCCACTAATATATATCTGCTCACCCCGTAAGGGATATTGCTTGGCAATATATCTACGTCTATCAAAATATATTGGATAGATTTTTTACATTTATTTCATAATTGAATTTATCAATAACGGCTTAATTTAAGATGGGACCTTGTGTCACCTTGCAAAACTGCTGATAACTAAGAGTGTTATGTTCCGTAACTATTCAAATGATCATAATCAAAATTGAGTAAAAGAAGTAAAATCCCGAATTGACAAAACCTCCTCGATGCTTCAGTCTGCTCGTGGCCATTAATACGCGCATAAGACCAGTTAAAATATTTATAATGAGTACAAAACGCGAAAATTTAAAATAAGTTATATTCTTTGATGCTTTATAGGTCCTTTAGTCTTTGTAACATTCATGTACCCATTGTTCACGCCAAATGGTCGCGAACAACTTACGCGGAGACGCAATCTAAAATATATATATTTTTAAAATAAATGAAGATTATTATTTGTTATTAGAAGAGAGATGTCAATAAATTATATCAAGAAACATCACTAAGATTGCAATAAAAATGTTTTATTGATAAACCTCAAGTGTAAATGCAAAAGGGAAGGTGCTAGGTATCTGCAAACGCAAATGGCCTTCCCACTCGTATTACCCTTCTTAGATATTATTTTACACATAAAACATGATCTACGTAACATATCATACTATAACTTTTTTTTATCTATAATTTTGTTAGGGATCTAATCACACATGTGATGACAAAAAATATATAAATCCTAATTTTGACAAAAGTTCATTACAGTTGTACGCCTTAGGTGATTGTTTCACCACAATATTAGGAAAATAATAAATTTCATGCAAGCTACAAGTGTTACAAACGATAGTCTTATAATAAAATAATTGGATGGAGAGTATAGGATCATTCGAGACCGTGGTGATTGAGATTCATTTTAATAAAGACCCGGATTAGAATCTAAGAACCGTGAGACAAGCCACACGGAGATGGAGACCCTAATCTACGAACATATAACCCACTTGGAACGGATGAAGGACTATTTAAATTTAATTAATTAATTTAGAACCCATTTACACGACGCATTGTTAAACAATTAAAAATAAGTTGTTCGTCCACCTATTATTCGAGTCACGCAAAAAGTGTTACGTAAGGATGTAGGAGCAGAGCAAGGCAGAGTCTCAGGGTCGGTAATGGAGCGCTATATCCAACAAAAACCGGTTCACTCTTTGCTTGACGATTTCCATCCCAAACGAAGCTGGAAATGCAGACTTTGCTGGTGAATTACACTTCTCGGCGGTGGAAAATATATTGGAGAAAGCAAATCGTTTTCTTACAAGCAGCATCTGGTTAATAGTTATCGGCGATTACAGACAGTTGCTATATAAAAAGTCTTATCATTACATTACCTTCCCTGAGAGTCTTTACCCACTCTTTTCGAAGAGCCTCATGTCTTAGTCCGGGACAATAATTAAGAAAGTTTATCCATAACTACACAGTAGATCTATTTTCCAATTAGTGTATTTCTTCCTCTTATGATATGAAATAAACGAATTGTGAAGAAGCTTTTAAGGAAGCCGGCATGCCTACGGCAAATATCAACAAACAGACCAATTTACCTGATATATATGTGATAGTTACCGTCGATTTTTGTACTGCCCTGTGTTTAGATGTAATAAAGTCATTTTAACGAATTATATAGTATAAAAAAATTAAAATAATACTGTTCGCGACATTAATACTCTGTCAGAATTAATTTCAATGTATGAGCAGATGCTGTAATAATGTCATGGAATTAAGAAATATAAGGAAAGATTAAATCGTATAAAATACGCAAATACAAGTGAAGCAACATATTTTCGATGTTTTGTATTTAGCTTATTTTGTTCTCTAATGTTTTCTTTAATTTTGTAGCATTGAAACAAATGTGACACAACGTCGTAATGTCAAAAAAATCAGGAGACTACGACGCGAAAACTCGCTACAGATTGCGTAAATTTCATGTTGGTCCATTTAAGAATACTTTGGTGGTTTACCATTTGGCACTTGTATATAGTTTTTTATATTACTTTTTTGTTAGTAAGTAGTGCTAATTTATATTCATATTTAAAGGTTAAATACTACCTGATAAAATGAAAACTATAGCCGCAGTGTTAGTTCTGAGTTTATTTGCGGTAGTCTCAGGCTGTCCTGCCAACGAACAGATGACTTTATATGACTA
Source organism: Automeris io (assembly GCA_036320925.1). NCBI lineage: Eukaryota > Metazoa > Arthropoda > Insecta > Lepidoptera > Saturniidae > Automeris > Automeris io. The sequence goes on along the minus strand of JAUDJH010000010.1, from coordinate 9,333,905 downwards.
CCACAGACAATTTGGTATCAAAGAGGCCTCACGAATCAAAGAATTCGAAGAAAATTTAAGTCTAGAAAGAAGAACGAGGATTGTTGGTGGTACTTTCGTTGACATTTCCAATTTTCCGTATCAGGTAAATAAACTAAGTTTACCATAATCATGATAATCATCAGCCCACTATAGTCGACTATGGCACATTGATTTCCCCTAATAGGCGCCATTTTAGATTCTTCTCATCCAAATATTACTAGGCGCCCTTAACCAAATCGGTGCTTTTTGTTTAATAAAGAATTGGATAACATGTCGGTAATGCTTTTTATATTTACCAAACTAATTATTAGTAAGTGCAATAAAATGGATCCGCTATGATAACTTGAAAAAAATAATAGTTAAACGAATAAAACTTCAATAATAAAACATATTTCTATAACGAGTATTATTTTTATGAATTACAGGCGATTGCTTGACTTCAATCACACCTGGTGGAATGTAAAGATGAGCCGGTAGATGAAAAGCGTTCGCCCAACAAATTTCTATTCACTCTTGTCTTAAAAGCTCCTAAGTCATGAGAAAGTGGAAATATGGTCAAAACATATTGCACTGCTTGGTTGTTCGTACGATGAATATAGAAGTGAATCTTTTATTGCTGATATAAAGAATATCTGCCACATCAGATGATATTCGACACGGCATCTGGTGACTTTTTGATGAAATGGGACTAGTATGTTTAGATAATATACCTCTTTAGAAAACTTTCCATTGTGTAACCAGTAAAAGACTGCGAGACAGGCGACTTTAGTATATTGCTTTATGTTCGGCGTTTTAATCACAGACAATGAATTATTGTCAATAAATCAACGAGCCCTACGGTCAATTATAATCAAGATCAATATTATTTGTCTTTTTCTTTTAGGCTGGACTTATCATTGACGTCGGTATAGGTGAATCGATATGCGGTGGATCAATCATATCGACATCACGTATTTTGACCGCAGCTCACTGTCAATACGATGGTGTAAGTAGCGCTAGGTCCTTCACAGTCGTTCTTGGATCGAACTTGCTCTTCAACGGAGGCATTCGTATTAGGGCCAATAACGCTGCTGTAATGCATCCGTATTGGCATATACGAACCAAAGCCAACGATATTGCTGTGTTACGCACACCTAGTTTCTCATTCAACTGTAAGTTATTTTTATATTAAATGGTTACTTCGTAGGGTCGATGCTTACATATCAAAACTGCTTAAAAGTGCTTAGGGTATGAGGTAACTTAACCATCCTAGACAAATCTAAAAACGTACAGTTCTGGCGGAGATAAGGAATATTGCCGGGACGTGGTATGAGATGAAGCATGATGTGCAGGACAGATCGAAGTAGAGATGGACTATGAACGCTCTGTGTCTTAAACAGAGACCATATACCATTAATAAACGGCTGCTTGCTTCGACATGTTGTTTCGGTGGATCAAATCGTGAACATTAAGTTTTTTTTTTACACTGACTCGACATAGTGACTACAGATTACTTGATGGTAAGTACAGTGTGGTCCAAAAACGAAAGCGACTATCAAAGGATGAAAGTCCATTGATAGTCTACATCGTCATGTCGGCCCTCATATACCACGACTGAAGGTCTCTAGATATATGAGCTCCTGGATATACACAAGCCAGTTACATATGCCGAGAGATCTTCAGACTTAGTATAGGTATTTAAATAGTGTAGCATGACGAAAGAGACAGTTTGGTTGTTTGGATTCTTATTCATTTACTGCCTGTATTGAATTAAGATTCTAGTAAAATAATTATGATGATTTACGAGTATAGTTTGAATAACTATGCGTGCGTTTCTATATATCAACACGAGCCATTTTTTTGTGAATTTTGTTTAAATTTTGTGTCTTTGTATTTTTATATCAATTGCGTTAAGAAATTAAAATTGTTTCTGAGAATATATATTCATTTTCAGCTCAAATACAGCCAATCGCCCTGCCCAGCGGAAATGAGATTAACAACGATTTTGTAGGCTCAGTGGCTGTTGCTTCGGGCTACGGATGCACTTCTGATTGTAAGTTCTTTTCATTTATCTACTCACCACCATCAATCTACAATTGAACATAGGCGTCTCCTAAAGCTGGCAACTTATCACTGCGCTGAGCTGTTCGTATCAAGAAAGATCTAGCTGGCTTTTGCTAGTCGTCAGTTAATTTTAAATCTAAGCTTCCTAAATTACCCTGGCAGAGACGCGGTCTCTACTGCAAAGGTCCTAGCAAGAATATTTGTGATAGCGTATTCGTATGGTAAACCATCTTATTTTTAATGGTTCTGAAATCAGCTCTACATTCCGAGGTATTTAAATAAACGCCAATCACATGAAATTTTTTAACTTTTTCAACCGCTACACATCCCGTTTCTATAAATGAGGTAATGCAAAAAAAAAATTAGAAATTGCAGGGAATCGGTCTTTTATTAAAAAACCTTGGATTATAGTGCAAATTTCAGGACCCTTCGGTATAAGATAGTTTACTATAAGAATAGAGTATCGCAAATTTTATTCGTAGGGTCACCGAACTCAATCAATTTTTTCATGATCGACCCTTTTTTGGGATCACAAACTACCGGTGTGTCCTTCCAATCACTCCACCCAGGCCTGGGGATCCTGAGGAAACCGTTCTCACGAGCGGCGTACCGGCTGCAGCACGCCGCTTCCCTCTCATCCAGGCAGCAGACTCCCTCAAGATCGAAATGTGTTACAAATAAAAAAAATAACAATCTTTTGTAAATGTTTCAGACGTTTCAATTGGACCAAACCAACGCATCAGTGCAGTCAATTTACCAATAATCACAAACGCTGAGTGCAGTCTTACGTATGGATCATCTATTCAAAACTCCATCATCTGCACAAGTGGTCGTGGACGCAAAGGAACATGCCGCGGTGATTCGGGAGGCCCTCTTGCTGTTACCATCGGAAGTAAAAGAGTTTTGGTGAGTTAAATTTCAATAGTAATATCAATTTTATAAAGAGTTTCAAGAATATTAAATTTCCAATCTATATGGATATTCAAATAAAATAATTTCAGTTTTCAAAACTGACAACACAAACCTAAGTGTTCGCAGTATAAATATACTAATTTAGTTTAGGAATATTCGGATAATAATAATATATCGTCACGCTATATTAATTACGGGGTGAGCAGAGATACATTAGTGGCTGTATCCACTTTGCACTTATATGTCGTGCCCAATGTGAGCAGTAGCGCAGCTGTTCGCCGTTCTTAAGGCAACAACAACAGGGCATTTTTATTAGATGCCATGCAAGCTTTCTCACGATGTTTTCCTCCACCGGTGAGCATGTGGTGTTTAAATCCACATGTAATCTGGAAAAACTCAGATATCGGAATAATTTCGGATGATTCCAGTTAAGAAAAATCTATGTACTAAATTCTATATACCTATTCTTATTTGTATTCGGTACTCTCGATAAATCTAACATTAGCTGTTTCGAGTTGTCACGAAATACTAGCCTCTAATATTTTTATACAAGTACTATATTTTCTTACTGCTACATTTTCCTTTCAGATTGGAGTGACTTCATTTGGATCTATCTTAGGTTGTCAAGCAAATCTTCCCGGTGCGTTTACTCGTGTCTCATATTTCCTTGATTTTATTATGAGCAATATGTAAATAAATTTAAAAAATAAAATCAGTAAATCTTTATAACTATTTGTTGTTTTTATATAAAAACCCAAAGGAATAAAATGATGTGGTACAAGTTTGTTTCAAAATTCCAACATTTTTCGATATGTAGAGTATAAAATCGTGGAGATAATTCTAGAGAAAGTACCAGAAGAACAAATGAATAAGAAGATTGTCAATTTATACTAAAATACATTTTGCACATTCTAAGGAATTATCGAATATCTTGATAACTACTTTATTATAACATTTAAATAATTTTTTTAGAAGACAACATCTTTCAATCAATGATATTTCATTGATTGAAAGATGTTATCTTCTAAATATTATACTAAAATTACATTATATTATACTAATTAAAGTAAATTATACTACAATTTTAAAAAGGATAACCAAGCTATTTTTATTCATAGGCACAATTGTGCTTGTACGGCAAACAGTAAATGCATTTTTTATTTTGTTCCTATGTTCAAAATATATACTATATTATTTATACTTTACAGATTAAAATATAGCTGATAATTAAGTGTGCACACCGAACAATAATAACTTAAAATAATTTTTGGTGCAATACAGATATAAATGAGTTTTTTTTTATTCTATTTATTTAAGAGACTTTTACGTGTGTACGTATGTCAGCCCCATCGTACCCTAATACAGAAATACCTAACATATTACATATGATGCCATTGATCTGAACAGGCCAGACGCCTCATCAGATAATAGTTCTGTTAAGATTTTTTTAAACGTCCCGATGTCAAGTCTGTTCAGAGCAATATAAATGAGTTATACAAATGCCTGATTAAATTGAATAGCAAGAAGTAGAAAAAATTCATCAATAAAATTGCCAATAGATAGAGATAGATATTAGAGTTCGATATTATCAAAATCATATTTATAAGAGCTATTATTACGTTATAATAAATCTGAAAATTAAATGCAATAAACGAAGTTGCAATGACTTCTGGAAATATATATTGTATATAATAAAAAATGTATTTTTCGCTATCCTTTATTCGTTTGTATTTTATACTAACTGAATACCCACTATTTTCTACATAGTTAAAAACAAGTCTATTTATTATTATTAGCTAACAAAAATACTTAAATATTTATCACCATACAAATCAGGGGACATAGGACGAATTTAAATTATCAACGGTTATATAAGCTATTTACATAATCAATAAATGCTATTTATTCGTTATCACAAATATTTAATACATTAACAACCAAACAGAAAGAGAAATAAATAAAGAAATCGCCACATGAGGCTCCCGAGAGTGTCATTACCTAATGAGCTAAAAAACATGGCCAAACTTAGCGTAAAACACATAATGAAAAATCAACAATCAGTAGTGAAATCATCACTAGATATAGATAACATTCGCATATGTGTGTCATCGAAGGTGTAAAAACTATAATTAATTACTATATTATTATATTTTTAATGAATCTGTTTCCACACATTAAACATAAAAGTCTGGATAGTTACTGATTTTTATCCTGCTTAGATTTGTGTGTTAATATAGCTATTATATATGAATCCCTTTAACGAGAATATAATAATGTCAAAGTTTTTTTTATGATTTAAATCGTTAATTGAACTTGATTTGAAAATTGTTACTTTCAAACCATTTTGCAAGACTAATTTGATTTTACTTTACGTTTTAACAGTACATTTATGTAATGCTGAAAATCGTGGTCTTGTATACTAGTAACCAACAAACATTCTAAAGATCGTTAATTAATTTAATCAAAAAACACAATTTATCGTAATTTTTTATAATCCTTTTATATCTGATTCAAATTTTAATGTAGTTCTACGGTAGAAGATAAGATTATAAATGGTTATTTATATAAGTGAAGGTTCGCAAATCAAGGCAAACTGCTTGGTAAAATGAAAACTATAGCCGCAGCATTGGTTCTTGGTTTCGCCGTGGTGGCCTCAGGCCTCCCCGCTTACCAGCAAGTGACTGTCTACGACTACCACAGACAGTTTGGCATCAAAGAAGCTTTGGACATCAAGAAGTTCGAGGAATCGACAAGTGCTGCAAGCGGACAGAGAATCGTCGGAGGCTCTGTTGTTGACATTTTCAATTTTCCTTACCAGGTACATTTAATAGCATACTTCATGAATTTGATCGTCATTTAATCACTCTAAGGCTGATATTTATAGTCGCAACTTCAAGTTAGCTTAGACATTACTAAGCATTATAATTTATATTTCTCAATGAATGTCAAAAGATTTGGAAATTCACCGATTTTGTCAACATGGACTTGACTCTGTGAACACTATGACTATACTGAAGTTCCTAATATATTCAGTTTTTGGTCAAAACTAAATTATTCTTTGAGAAATTTGCTAAGCAAAGTCGAAAAAGTGTTTATAAATCTCAGCCTAAAACTCTAATCTTATTTCTTCCATTGAGTCTATTATGTATGAGTGTATTAGTAGACTCAATAAAGCAACGCAGAAATAGAACTGTCCAGTCGAGATTATTATCGTCAATCCAGTGTATTTGTCCAGTCTGACTAAAATATCAAATATTTCTGCTTATCTGAAAAACCAACATCTTTAAAGAAAGGAAAATTAATACTGATTAGCAATACGTCCCGATTCTACTTATATTGTTCATAATTTATCAATAACTATATATGTAATAAAAAATGTTTATATGCTACAATGAGACGATATTCAATACTTAAATCTGTATTATTTGATTAAATTTCTTTGCATAGTTTAACTATTAAAAAGTAATAATAACCATAATATATTATTAGTATTGCCAAATATTATTCTTGTATTTGAATATTACATATTTGCGATTTTCGCCACTTATTATATCATTTATTTTTAAAACTAAATCAAGCAAAAAATATAAAAGCTCTTATTCTATATTAGAAATCCTAGTAAATACATTATATTTTCTCGCTCTGTGTATCTTATTTTTATTCATCGTAAAAATACCTCTGATCTTTTACGAACGCTTGACATGTTAGAAATATTTTTAAGGTAGTCGTCGTATTTGGTTCCGATTAGGAAGCTTTGATTCAACAGCGACTGTCAGGTCGTAATGTGCCGCTCATGAAGTATTAAGTATCTAGGGGTCTCTGTCAGGCGGCGTATCAAGCTCACAAGCGTGCAACCTACATCGGGCACCTCTACACCTAATTTCGAGACCTAACAGTCGATGCGTTCGAGGCGGAGTCGTGAATGACAGAATCTGACGCATGCCTTAAGCGACTACGTATTTTATTCTTATAATGTATTTTACTTTCAGGCAGGTTTGCTCATCAATGTTGGTATCGGTCAATCGGTTTGCGGCGGATCAATCATTTCGACTTCACGTATTTTGACGGCAGCTCATTGTCAACATGACGGCGTACTTACTGCGAGATCCTACATTGTTGTTCTTGGAACTAACTTGCTTTTCAGCGGAGGTACTCGTATCACGGTCAACGATGTCGCCGTAATGCACCCTCAGTGGAACCCAAATACCGCAGCTAACGACATTGCTGTGCTGCGGACACCCACATTTACATTCAGCCGTAAGTTTTCTTTAAGTTAATATATCTTTTAAAGATCCTTTGATTCTATTTTGCTAGATTAAATGAACCGCTTTTTGTCACTGTGCCTACGATTTGTATAACAGAAGAACGCGCGCAGGATTGCAGAGTCACATATTTACAATTACTCCTTTCCCGGCTGGAACTTCACAGTTCTCTAAGGTTGAGATATATAAACGCTACTTTGACTATGTAAAGTCTAATTTTACTCAAACATAACAAATTAAATTTTTTAATTGATATTACTTCCATATGGAAGTAATGAGTTTTTCAACTTTACTGTAAATACTTAGTCTCTACTCAAGTTCCGATCATATATTTAGTTGTCAAAAACGAATTTATTTCCTGAGCAAAGTCTGTGCAAAATCTAAGTAACATCTATAAATCTCAGGCTAAGTACTACTTCTGCTGAGTAGGTAAGCAGTGCATGATCTTCCAGCGAGGTCTACACCCACCAAAAGTGTCCACCCCTAAAAAACTGGCTGACTGCATAAGCAAGTGCTTTTTGCGCAAAGCCCTGCTTGTCTGATGTAGATGATAAGGCAAACAGTAGTAATCTCGGTTCCTATAAAGCTCCTACAAATATGAGGAAATTGTTACTTTATCGAAACAAATAATTAAAGAATTTTGTTTGTTTTCAGTTCCGATCCAACCTATTGTTCTACCCAACACTAATGAGGTAAGCAATAATTTCGTAGGCTGGGTAGCCGTTGCATCAGGCTTTGGACGCACCGGTGATGGTAAGTTTCTTATGTTTGTAGATCAGATGCTTCTGCTAATATATCAAGGGGTGGAAAGCTATTTGGTTTAAGCGACATTTTTTGGTGATATAGTAATATATATATTTGGAGTCGATAAAAAACGCTGATTCCGAATATATACACATATATATATATCTATTACTATACCACCAAAAAATGTCGCTTAAACCAAATAGCCTTTCGCCCCTCGATATGTGTAATATAATTCTTTTTACACATCTTTCGTTTATCTGAACAGTTAGAATATAATTTGGATTACAATTTACTAATTTATTGAAAATTACTCTACAATTTTTAAATGCATTTACTGAACTTAAAAGCTAATGTAACTTGTAATGTAAATGTAAATTGTAATGTTTATCATAAATTGATGCGTTATTATTTATTATTTTATTTGTATAATAGGTATTTATAATAATCGTAATGTATTGAAATTTGTCGTTTCTCAAACATAGACGTAATATATCTTAGATAACAGCTGTCGGTATGTTGAGATATGGCGACAATTCGTTTACGTATTACAACTGGTCAGATTTGGTATTTCTTTAGACAAATAGTAAGTTGATTCTAAATAATTCAATAATTTAATAATTGATCAATTATTAAAATTACTCTTTGTAGTAACAAAACTTTACTTCAACAACATTCGATTGATGTGTTTACAAATTTTTTTTTTAACATCTTCCTTTTTTATACTGTCTCGACAAAGTCACTACAGAGCATCTGATGAAAAATATAGTGTATTCCAAAAAAGGCAACGATTATCTAGAGACGAGAGTCTATTAACAGCTGTTGTCATTCGGGACCTCATATACTACGACTGAAGATCTCTAGGTTTATTTACAACTGGAGTTATATAACTGACCTTGTAACTCGACCGGCAGAAGCATATGATGATGATGATGTCCTGGCCGGTTACGGCCACGGCAACTGTTTCAATACCGATTAAGAAATTCGAGGTCCAGTTTTCGGAAACAGCCAATTGCGCAGGAGATATTTAAGTGCATAACTGGACGCGCATCCAGAAAAGCACTCTCTCGTCCGAGCTCCCTCAGGCCCGATGGAAAGGAGAACCAGTACGATCGGAAGGGAGCGGGATGCAGGTTTGGTCGAGTTTTCCTTCTCTGAACACCTGGTTGAATTGCGTTGTTAAAGAGATACCTTAGTCGCCTCTTACGACACCTCAGCAAGAAGAGGGGGGTGCTATTCTATTCTGCCGGCAGCCACCACGGCTTAGAAGCATATAACGGTATACTGTAGTCACAACCCAGTTCAAGCAATCACTTTATCACCTCAACAACCTTCCTTCAGTTTTCTCCATGATTTAAAATAGTATACACAATTTTAATAACATTTTAGGAATAGCAATTGGATCTAACCAACGCCTGAGCTCCGTTAATGTACCAGTTATTACAAACGCTGCATGCGCTGGTGTATATGGACCAATCATCCAAAACAACATCATTTGCACAAGCGGCGATGGAGGCAGAGGACCTTGCCAGGGTGATTCAGGTGGCCCTCTCATTGTTACCAGCAGCGGTAGGAGAATTTTGGTAAGTTGTTAAGTTAGTGAATTTTGGTTTGGTTGGTAACAAAAAATATCTCTACTATAATCTACTAACTATTACCGTCAACACTCTTCTAAATTCAATTGCTACTATAACTTTATATATAATACATCTGTTTCTGTTAAAATAACATCTTAATTAATTTTCAATATAGGAACTTTGAATCGTTAATCTATTTGTTGTTTTAAAGGAAAGGAATATTAAAGATAATTTAGAAGATAGTGATTAAAATTTTGTTCATTTACTGTGTATTTATTCCAACTTTCATCATAATGTTTCTTGATCATAATGATTCCTTGTATTATAGCCTGATCCATCCAGTCAAAATGTCATATCTTCGAACACAATTTAATTCTAAGCATGTTTTTATATATAATATGTAACACCTGATGGTAAGTGCACTGGGGTGAAGAGCAGCGGTGAAAATTAAATAACGATAGTTCATTGACAGTTGCTGTCGCCTTGCCAGCCTAAATGTATCACAACAAATTTAGGTAAATGATACGTTCACGAGCTGATCCCGAAATGTGAAAGGTCTAAATAGGTCACTTCTGCCTTGCTCCTATAAATACAATGGTTGCGAACTTGTCAGACGGTTGCCATCTCACAACTACACCTTCAACACCACTTGAGGTCCACGTATAGGCTATTGAGAGGATTTTTTTAAGTTTCCAGGTAAATAAATCCTTATGGACTATCCTGCCCCTTAAAGGCATCGGTACCCGACTCTCACCGCCTTTAATTTTCGAGTACTCCATCATAATCGTCATGACCCTTGCGTAGCCGCCCAACCCATAAATTTTGCTGGCACAGTGCCCTCTGCGTTCGCCCACCAAGCCCGGTTTTGTTGTGAAGGTCTTTCCCAGGCCACCAACGTTGGACATGCCGAAAAAAAACATCGTCATGATTCTGGAGTGTAGCAATTTGGGATTCCTACTATTAGGCCATCGAGGCTTAAACATAACTCTTTCAGACGTTAATTATTTATCTTCTCGCACTAATGTAATTTAAATTTTAAGATTATCTTAGATTGAAATTAGTATTGATTAAAAAAACAAAGTACATCCAGTGATGTATTAAATTCATTTTTATATGCGTTTAAAGTTTTTGAATAAACAAACAACATAACATAACATTCGTATTTTCCAGATTGGTGTGACCTCCTTCACTGCTCGAGCTGGTTGTATGTCTGGTCTACCAGCTGGCTACAGCAGAGTTACGTCTTACATCTCCTGGATCCTTTCTATCTAAAATAAATCTTAAGAACCTCATTGTATTGTTTCCTTACAAATTATACTGACTTTAGAGCATAAAACAAATGTCGCTATTTACTATATCAAAGCATTAATTTCTATATTTATTGTAATAAATAGATAAATGACGTACAAAAGGCCTTTTTTACTTAATTATTTCTGGTAAATTATTATTTTAACAATTAGGTCAACTACCTTATAATAGTATATATAGAGAGTAGACATATATATATATATATATATATATATATATATATATATATATATATATATACATATATATAATATAGCGTCAAAACATCAAATTAAAAATAACTTAATTCAAGTATTATACCTTGTCTTTATAACAATTCTTTGAATCAAAATTTCTATAATACATTTAGTATAAATTGTTAAAATATATGTTATATATGTATGTTATCGATTGAGTTACCACTATTAAAACAAACTAGAATCAAAATAGAACATTTAATAATTGTTTCATAAACAAAACCACTTTATTTTTTCTGTCAAGGGGGACTTCGTAAAATTAACAAGGTTCAATCAATCAAAAATAATGTTATAATTTATTTTAACGGATAAAAAAATAAACACTGAAAAGCAAATATATATACAATATTTTTATGCCTGTATTACATACATATGCCAAAAAATTCACCTTTTTATGATCGAGTTAAACACAAATTAGTATCATCTTATTACCAACTTAAAAAAGTTCATAATTTAAGAATTAGGTCATATATTCGCATATATTTGCAATGACATACATCAAGATGTTTTACAGTTGACAATAATATTTCATTGAAATTAAAAAATATTAAAATTACATTAATAAGAGAATGGGGTATTATTTCCAAGGTAATTTTTAATTGATAACAATGCATGGTCTTAATGTATACAACTTTTCTCACTAAAGATTCATTCAATTGCCTTTCTATCTGTACTACAATATCTAGTAAAGAGCTACTATCAGATTTTCTAACCGGCTCTTCTCGTAGATTCTGATTTCCAAACCTAGGGTATATTCTCTTACATTTCTTTTGACGATTTAAAACCACTAGAAAGTAGGTTAATAAAACTTAGTTTGAATACAGTTATATTTCCTGTTATTAATAAAATATATATTAGCATAGACGCTCAAAACACAGAGCTTGTGAATTTGAACCCACGTATGCTTTGGCAATACTGATTTCAGATACTTTATTTTAAAATTAACTTTAATGTATGTACTAAAATGGAAAGTACCAACTTTAATTATTTTTGCTAATTGGGAAAAACCTGAAAATTGATTGTAATTTATGATAAAAACCTGCGTGCATTAGCTGATCTTTGAATTAATCTACTTAAAGATAACCATAGCCGTTTAGCCGTGATTAAAATCAGTTATATTGTTATATCATGTTTTTATATTGTGTATACGCAGGAACGGATTAAATATACGTCATTCACAAGTCAAATTAAGGTTGACGTTAGGTAAACATTGTGTATATTTGTAGTTTTCTATCTTCCTGAGTGCCTTCTGGGATAGGCTTGATAGAAAACATTTTTACTTACAAACTACTTTCCCCTTCAACATTTTATTCATTAATCCATTCAAGCATTCTCACCACCTCTGAGTAGCTAATTTTAACTTAGGACCAAATCTTCTTTATTTGGTCTTGGTCGATCTATGTTTATATGTACTTCCGCTCACATTTGCATTTGACATAATATTTTTCGTTACTTTATCATCAACTAGCTGATCCAGCGAACTTCATACCGCATAAGCACACAATTAACGTCGTGTTAATTTTTAGCTATACCTACTCCCCCTCTCTCTCAGTCCTCTTCACCCGGACCCCTTCTCCTCCCTCTCCTTCTCTTTCACCCCTGTTCTCTCAAGCCCTTTCTTTCACTTTTCCCTTTCCCTCCCCCACATCGCCATCTCTGTATCCAGAACTCCTCCTTGTGCTACGAACTATGCCTTTTAAAGATATACAATTCCGTAGTACATTAATTTGATCTCTTTTTTTTTAAATCAATTTATTAAAAGGGGTTTTGACTGCCGCATGCAGTCATGCCAGCCTTATCGTGCTACATCATAAATAAAGATATAAAAAATAAAAATATAAACATTACACTAAGAGTTATAGGCACACTATAGAAGATAGAGAAACCTTAAGGTTCCACTAAACTATTGTAAATAAATTTATAAATTATGCGAGATTCTCGACTACTGGGATTACTTAAAACTTTGATAAATGCCTAAATCGAAAAAGTTGATGTTTAGGGTGCTCCTTAAGCTTTCTCTTTCTTTTTTATTCTGGACACATTCCACAACAAATGTTGGATATTGATTTATCTCGTAAGGTTTAACCAGCGATTGCGATTTAAGCGCATAAAAGTATGTTTGTTACGACGTCACATTACAAACCTTTGATTTTTTCGGCTTCTATGTACTATAAATATATTATATATATAAACCTTCCTCGTTATTTACTCTAACTATTGCTGAAAACTGCATGCTGCATTAAAATCCTCTAATAGTTAGAAGATCTAAGGAAACAGACAACAGAAGGGACTTTATTTTATACTATGTAAAAATAATTCTTTCCGTGCGTCCAAACGAATGAAACATTCCTTTATACGTGCAGTTAATGACACTCTCTTTCAAATCGACCACTGTCATTGGTTCTACCCATCTTCTTATTTCAATTGAAGTAATATTTAAAACCATTTTCATATTTTTAATGAGTAGTTATTTCAAGTTATCTTTAAAATTTTAGGTATATCAGTTTTCCTATTAAATTTATTATATGGAACTAGCTATGCCCGCGTCTTGCCTTATGTAGAATTCACGTTTCGCGTGGGAACGGGATAATATTATATAGGCTATAATCACCTTGAAGGCTATTCATAAATATTGTTACAAATGTTTTTAAAACACGATGCAGAATTTTGCAGATTATCATCTACCTCTTTACATCTATTTACACTTTACCTCTTTATAATTAATATACTAAAAACGATTTCAGTCATAATCCAAACCCACTTATGCAACAAACACACTTTCTAAGTAAGCCCTGTTTAGTGAATCTGGAACTTTTTAATTGTTGTTATAATACTGAGTAAAGACTCAGCGCCTCCTTCAGTATTAATAGTCATATATCTCAAAATAATACATATTAATATTATTTATTTCTTTTTAAGTGATTGATGAACGGCAACCAAATAGTAAAAATATAAGACCGAATTATTAAAAGTTTCTTGTATTCAGGTTTGTTAATTAGGAAATATAACAATAAAATAGAGTTAAATGATTTATTTATTACATAATTAGTCATTGATTTCTTTTATTTATATGGAGAGCACCCAGGACACGTAAGATGTGACCCTAGCGTAAGCAGCAGGAAAGCCGATGGCACAGCCATCTTCTGCACCGAATGACGTTACTCCAATCTGAATTAAATAAAATCACAGTGTAAATAACCATTATTTAACATTACGAAGGCATATCAATCATACGGCAACATTAAAATCTTTATAAAGGTTCAATCTGGTTCAAAGTGTGTATATGTGTGTGTGTATGTACTATATATGTAGATGTGTATTTTGAAATCAAAGTATTAATTAAATATTACGATTAATAATCCATTAATATGAATGATACTCATAAAGTTATACTGATAAGTTGACCGGTAATTACATAGAATTAGGAAAAGCTATACAGACGCACCAAATGTAAATCCAAAAATATGTTTTTAAATAAAACTATATGAAATTTCGATAACCTAACACGGGCTAACTTGTCATGCGCTCCTGATTTTAACTTTTAACTATGCCGTATTTTTATCAAAATATCAATAAGACAAAAGTCGAAACTATAGTTCAAATCTGATGCCCTGATTGCTTAGCTAGCAGTGAGTGATCTCAGCTGAGGATCTTGGATACAATATCACCCTGTAGCAGTAAACTTTTATGTAATGAAAAAATTAAATATTTTCAAATATGTATATTGTCTATTATCCGTAAATAGATTCAAAGTTAGATTTAAACCTCTGTCTTTAACATAAGTCAAGAGGATATGACAAAAATACCATGAAATGAAAAAAATACCAGCAATTGATAAATTTAGGTATGTAGAGGAAAAAAAATTACCAAAATTCTTCTTCCACCGCTAGTGACGACTAGTGGACCACCGGAGTCGCCAGAGCAAGTACCTTTGCCGCCTTCTCCGCTGGTGCAGATGTTGGTGTTGTGGACGAAGGGTCCATATACATCAGCACAAGCGACGTTTGTGATTACGGGCAGGTTTACTGAGCTGAGACGCTGGGTCGTAGCAATGCTACCCCCTTGAAAAATAAATGTATTCCTCATAAACTTTAACCCCTAAATCAAATCTCTCTTATTACTGTTATTTATTTTTCTTGGACGATTCAATCGGGACAGTGGCTCAGCAATAAGTTTCTATGTTACGAGTTACATTACGAATTCTGCGTTACAAATATTTGCATAAGCTGCTGATGGTGAAGGGTGTTTGTGGATATCTCAAGACACTACTTAGTTAACATGATACTTTAGTTAAATTGCTTTTGCTTAACGATGTAAACGCGATATGTCGAGGGAAGCTGCAGCAGTACAACGTATGACTTGTTGCCGACACCTCGTGCTGCGTGGGAATACACATCATATAAATTACCACCAAACCAATCCAATCAACCTGCAGTTTTACTTACTACCTTATATACTACTATCCTTTAATATTATCATGTAATTACAACGGTGCTTATTCTATAAAAACATCCAAACTACAACCATAACGTTGGGATTCTCGTTTCCTTCCATCTTAGCTAACACAGCTAATACCAATTTATTAGTGTAAGCTAATAAACTACGCACTTACACAAAACGTGTCTATCGTACTTTTATTTTAATGTGTTTGGGTTTACTACGCTTTATTTGCCTTAGTAATTACGTTCCTTTGTTAACAATTTCTAAAGTGTAAGACCTTTTTATCAATAACGCAATAAGACAATGTTCTTTCACGGTGATCAATTGCTATGTGTAAGCAATTGCTATGTAGTTTTGCCGCCAATGCACCTGCGTGCACTCCTGCTGAGCTAGACCGACAACTGTGAAAAGAGAAACTGGACAAGGTAGTACGTTCCGAGCTAGCAACGTGTCCACACTGAACTTTAAAGTTCGATCGAATGCGACATCAATCCCGAATGATATAATCAACCCAAAACTATTTCTATTTTTTGCCCCTGTATCGCGATTGCATTTATAAACATAAATTGTCATGCACAAAGCCCTATCTATACTGAGAACGAACGACAAGTCATGCAAATATATGTATATTCCATGTAGCAATCGAATAGGACTCCCAGCGCGACGAGCTCCCTCCTGACACAGGCTGGGCGGGCGACGTTGAGGGCGTCCCCGTCCAGCGGAGAGAGGTAGGGTCGGTGTGTGTGTGCCCACACGCTGTTCCCATAGAGAGGAAGTGAGGGGTTTCAATTCCCCTTCCTGAGAGGAGGCCTGCCCAAGGCCTACCGCTCGCCGAGCCATCGGTAGTATCCGGATTCCCAGGCTCGGCGAAAGCGAAAAGAGGGCAGTGCTGGCACCCCGGTGGTTTTGGTCGGGGCAGGTCCGACACACCGGGGGGAGTGGCCCTCACCACTTCCCCTGACGGTCCGTACGGATTTCCACCGGGATAACAAAAAAAAAATGTAGCAATCGAATTCACGTCCCGTGCCGCAGAAGTCGGTCGCTTAGTCACGGCGTTAACTGAGTCGTCCTTTGTACTTTGAACAAAGTAAACAGAAGAAATTGATCCTGATATTGAAAAGATACTTTTTTTTATATAAAATGTATCTTAGGTTTGATATTTTTAAATACAATACTTGAATTAGTGTAATATTAAAGATAATGGATGTTTAAGCTTACCGTCAGATGTAAGTCCAAATCCGGAAGCGAGCGCCACCCAGCCAACAAAATTGTTATTCAATTCCGCGCCACTGGGCAGAGCAATAGGTTGAATGACATCTGCAAAATAACAACACTTAATGACCAAAGTTACATTTTTATGACAATAAAAACAATTTAACTCTCAATATTATATCTGTCGTAGAAAGATGAGCTTATAAAAAGTATAAAACCCAATCAGAAATAACCACATCCCGGAACATAGTTAGAAAAGTTTCATAACTATCCGAAGCGAGATATCATTAAAGACTCAATACTGTAGGTACTATAATCGCGATCAAGGTCGCGTATTTTATCGTCCAAAAATAAAATAATAAAGGTTGTATTTTGTTGTCCAAAATATATCCTCCTTTGTGCTACAATTTTTTCACTATGTTCACACTATGTTTTCACACGACTCAATATAATTTAAATACAGAAAATGTTACTTTCACAAACGTTTGCTTGCCAGAAGGTATTATATATTATAGCAAACATACATGTCTCTGTATGTTTGCTATAATAGTAAACGCGATATTTGGAATAAAATGCTGTTAATTTTGGTCTAAAATTGTGTCTAAACTCTGCTTTCTTCCCGGCATCGATGTCGGCCATTAAAAAATATCCTAAAATTAAGTTAAATATAAACTTACTAGTGAAAGAGATAGCGGGGATGCGTATAATCGCGATGTCATTAGCTGCGGTTCTATAATTCCACTGCGGATGCATGGTAACATCTGTAGTGGTGATACGGGTTCCACCGCTGAAGAGAGTGTTCGATCCAAGAACCACGGTCATAGATTGAGCTGTAACTCTTCCGTCATGTTGGCAATGTGCAACAGTCACTACACGGGTGGAAGAGATTACGGAGCCACCGCATACTGATTGGACAATAAACAGAATCCGGATGACAAGCCCGACCTGAAAAATAAACAAACTTACAAAACGGTTCCCAATAACTTTTTAATTATAAAATATACAACAATATTCTCATTACCAACGAGTTTCGAAATTGCGACTTAAATGTAAAAACTGTTTTATACAGAATTAATCGTCAATTATATACAAATTTACGCTTTATTATTGTTTACAAGGGTCTTAAAAACTAAGGAGTGTTTCTGAATCTTGGTCGAAGTCAGGCGTCGGCAACCTGCGGCTTGCGAGCCACATGTGGCTCTTTCGACGTGAAGCTGCGGCTCTTTAGTTCCATACACAATAAATTAATTTTATAAAAGTGTAATATTATCTAATAACATCTATCCACATATATATATAGTCTATTTAGTTATGAAATAACACTACTTATATATGATTTTTTTTTATCAAAAACTTAATAATGCAAATACTATTTATTGTTGGCAAGAACAATTTTTATGGCTCTTTAAAAATTTCGAAATTATATAACTTGTAACGTATACATAACGTATTACCAGAACATTAAATTCCACATTTTAAAGGCAGAGAAAAAGAAATGGATTTATTAAATATCCTGATTACGTTCTTTACTTGTCTAAATAAATGTTTTGTTGACACTTCATACGCTTTATTAAGGGGGTCCTCTACTCTCTCGGGTCGAAAAAAAAAATTTTTTTTTTCATAAATCATATCTAAAACATGTGGAGAAAATGTGTGCCAAAGGATTTTTTGATATTCGAAGTGGTTCACAAAGTTACGGCCCTGAGTAAGTATACGGAGCGCCGCGCTCCGAAAGCCGAGCGGCGCTGACCATTATAAATTTGACGAAGAAAAAAATGAATTACATTGATTTTTGTTTGAAAGTTTGGCGAATCGCGAGAAGGGAAGAAGGAGCAGTTCTGCGTGACTTCCAAGAAGAAGAGGAAGACCTTTTGTATGCTCCAGGCATAGCAGATTGACGGTGAGATGAAATTTTAATTTTTAGTATAAATCACATGCGCGAAATTTCAAACGCGTTTTTCTCGAAACACCATTTTTCGAAACGGTTCCACGATATTTCAAAAACTACTACACTGATCTTGTTCAAATTTATACAGCATCTTTAATATGTTATAACTTATAAGCCAGCGATTGAACTAGGATTATCATGATTGCTTCGATAGTTTTTTTCTACGAGCGCAAACTTAAGAAAAAATGAGTAAAAAATACAATAAAATTTTCAAAAATGTATAACAAAGCCAATTTTTGTAATTTAAAATTCACTCTAGTTCAATCGCTAGTGTCAAATATGACGATTAAAATGCCGTTTGATTTTTTGATTTCAGATAAGCAGAACAGCCGCAATCTTGGTCACCGTCAAGCACCCTTTTTACTTGATGTCTTCCTGTCGGCTACTACAAATTTTATTCTATTATATATTTTGACTTCAAAAAATTTGTAAAGCTTATTTAAATGTGAATAAAGATTAAGCAAAAACAATGAGAGTGATTATTTCAATGGATTGCCCGTACAAAAATATTGAAAAAGCCGTCAAAAAAAGGCCGAGAGAGTAGAGGACGCCCTTAATCATGAATTAATTTATCTTATATTTTAACATGTACAGAAAACGAACGAGATACAATTCTATATAAAAAAAATTGAAGCCCTCTAAACTCTATTATGTATTGTTGATATATACATCAACAGAAATAAATTTTCGATAGTGGTAGAGTAATATTGTTCATTGAAATCATATCAAGATTCACGATATAGGTTATAAGAAATAAACGGACATGTAAATAAATATTAAGAAAATATAAGAGATGGTAAAATGTAATTTCAATAGAAACTACGATTATTCTCTGACCAGTAACGTCTACAACGGTGGTTTCTTCTTCTAATTCCTTGATCTTCGAGGCTTTTTCAATACCAAACCTCATATGGTAGTCGTAAACAGAAGAAACCTCAAGACTTGAGGCTGCCACGGCCAAAGCCAAAACCAAGGAAGCAACAATGGGTTTCATTTTAATGAAATGGTATAAAATCAAAAGAGAGCAACAAACATTTAAATATTCGCTACAATCAATCGCGGATCTGATATGAAGTGGAAACACATGAAAATATCACAAGCTAATTACGTTTAATCTTTTAATCTATTGATTGAATGTATGGAGAAAACCCACTTTTCTCTTAACGCAATCACGCGAGATATCTACATAATATATAATGTTTTTATGTACCTAAGAAATCTATTACCTACTAACCTTTTCCAGATTACACTGAAGTGATTAACTAATTAAAATTTAAAAATATCATAAATATATTTTATTTCATCAGTTTTGTATCATATTGACATAATATAAGACCCACAGAAGCTATTAACAAACTTTCATAAATAATGATTGATTTTTTTTAATATATTGTTTTCACGTATATCCTATATTAAATATTTAGTTGGCAGGTTAGTTTTTTTGGTGGGTTGATTTTTGGTTGGTTTTTTTTTTTTTTATTTAATTCACAAAACTGGTTACATCTCACGACTTATAAAACACAACATATTAAAACATACATTTTTGAGAAACAACCTACTTGATGTGAATACAACGTGCAAATATAATATACAAAATGACATGCAAATACAATCACAACCAAACAAACAACGAAAAATACATATCACGTCAAAAAACAAAGACCAAAAAAAGCGAAACTACATCTGTTCAAGTTAAAAAAAAAAGAACAACATTTTGGGTTAAGAATACAATTTGTATAATATTAATTTAGTTGCATAAAAGGAATCGCCAAAAATATCAATATCGTTTCTTATATTATTGCATAAAGAAAGCATACGGTAAAGTGGCGAGTGAGTGCCTATATTCGTGGAGCATGCAGGCTGGAACAAAGTTTTACGGTTCTGCAACCGGCTACCCAGTCGAGGCACCAATAAGCCGTGTTCCAACAATGCCGGACTATCGATAAAATTATTAACTATTTTGAATAAAAACAGTATATCTAACACCTTTCTCCTGGTATGAAGTGCTTCCAGTTTAAAGTGAGACAAACGCGATTCGTAGGAAACAAGATCACGGCTCTTATTGGCTACATATGTGAGACAATGCAAAAAACGCTTTTGAACTCTTTCCAGTCTAGATGAGTGTACCTGGTAAGATGGGCTCCAGACTTGAGAACAGTATTCCAATATGCTACGGATCAAACACTTGTATATATATAGAGTAACTTGAGGTTCATTAAATAACTTTGTTTGCCTAACAACAAAGCCAGATAGTTTGGAAGATTTCTTTATTATCGTGTCAATATGATATCTGAAGCTTAATTTACTGTCCAATATAACACCTAAGTCTCGAATATTATCCACTTCACTGACTGGGCTACCATTGATGAAGTATAAGCCCAGTATTGGATTTTTCTTTCTATGAAATTTAATATGGTAACATTTGCTAATATTTAGGTGCATGCTATTATAAGAACACCAATCGGTAAGACGATTAATATCAGCCTGCAAGGCACGTATGTCATCTACTGTGGTTATGACGCGGTAAAGTTTAACGTCATCTGCGTACATTTTAAAAGATGAACTAAGTTCCTCGCATAAGTCGTTTATAAAAATAAGAAAGAAAACCGGGCCAAGATGAGAGCCCTGGGGAACACCTAACGGTACTTCAAATGTCGTGGATTTATACCCATATAGAGACACGAGTTGTGATCTATTTAACAAATAAGATTCGCACCATCTTAACAATGAACCGTGTATGCCTATTTCCGATAATTTATTTATAAGTAGATCATGTCTTACAAGGTCAAATGCTTTTCTGAAGTCTGTGTATATGGCATGAATTTCTTGTTTCCTGTCTAAAGCTTTGGCGATGTCTGTAACATATTCGATTAAGTTTGTAGTTGTGGATTTTTAGGGCGAAAGCCGTGCTGATTCGGGTGTAGAATTTGATTTATGTGGGCGTATAGCTTACTTTGAACTAATGATTCCAGGATTTTGCCACATGTTGAGAGTATGGATATTGGACGGTAATTATGGACCTTATCAACCTGACCTCCCTTATGAATGGGAGTTATGTGTGCAATTTTCCATAAATTCGGAAAAACACCTGATTGCATAGATAAATTATATGTTTTAGTAAGTGGAAAACAAATGTTAGTGGCACAGTTTCTTAAAAAAAGGGGAGGTATAGTATCGGAGCCAGCTCCTTTATTGCATTCTAGCGATTCTATGCACTTCTCAACATCATCAACAGAAAATGAACACGTACTAAAGGAAAGTTGATTGTAAGTATTAGGATTGCTTGATTGATTGATTGTTGGTTGCGTATATGTATAGTTTAAGCGTACCTTTTTCTTCTAAATCTAAAACTTTCATAAGACACCTCTTACCTATAATGTCATAGACCTTATATATATATATATTAGGGCGTTAAAAAAAAAAATGATTTTTATTTTTCCTCGGAACTTTGCTCAAAAGTTTCGTTATATATTAGGTCCTTACATATGAAATTGGCGTTTTGTATGGGAGGAACAAAAAGTCGAATATTTTTTAATATAATATATTTAATTAATCAAAGTATGAACCATTATTTTCTATGCACTTTTGCCATCTCATAGGTAGTTCATTGATCTCTTTACTAAAAAAACCAGTCGGACGGGAATCAATAAAATCTTTGAAGGCGATTTGGACTGCCCCATCGGAGTTGAATTTTTTCCCTTGCAAGAAGTTATCCAAATTTCGAAAAAAATGGTAATCTGTTGGAGCAAGGTCCGGGGAGTACGGAGGATGTCTTAGACTTTCCAATTGACGCTCTTCTAATTTAGTAGCCGTCTGTTGCGCAGTGTGTGGTCTAGCGTTGTCGTGAAGCAGCAGTGGCGTGGAGCGATTGACCAGCCTAAGTTGTTTAGCCGCTAGCTTTTCCATCATGGTTTGCAATTACTGACAATAGACATCAGCCGTAATAGTCTGGCCAGATTTGAGAAAACTGTAATGAACAATACCGGCACTAGTCCACCAAACGCTTACAAGTAACTTTTTTGGGGTTAATTTTCGCTTGGGGCAGGATTTGGCTGGCTGGCCAGGATCCAACCATTGCGCTGAGCGCTTCCGATTATCGCAAAGAACCCATTTTTCATCACAGGTAATGATTCGGTTTAAAATACCTTCATTATTGTGCCGGTTTAGTAATGTAACGCAGCAGTCGACGCGCGTTTGCCGGTTTGCTTCAGTCAATTCGTGAGGTACCCACCTTTCAAGCTTGACAAGCTTCAACAAATGAATGACGATCATCGTAGCACAAATACATGAGTCTATAGCTGTACAAATTTGAATTTGGAATTCCTTACCAAAGAGGAGAAATTTGTGATTAAAGTGGCCAGTACGAAAAACACCAATTTCATATGTAAGGACCTAATATATATATATATTTCTACTAATGGACAAAATGTAATTTTACAATATTAGTAACAATAAAATAAAAATTATATAATTATTAGTTTATAAATAGCTTATATTAAAGATGCAAATGTTATCTTTTTTATTATATTTTGTATTATTATTATTTCTTTGTATTTTTTTTAAGTTAAGAAAGCTATGAAAGAGAAATTTTTAAAATAATAACACATTAATAACTTATCGTAAACAAGCAAAATGTTAATTACATTTTTTTATTTAAAAATTATTATAATATATTATATACAATATATAAATAATTTTAATGCCTAAAATGTTAGAAAATAAATTAGATAATTGGAGAAAAGGAAAAATTAAATAAAGAAAAGAAAGAAGAGACATTAACAATCAAAGTAAAAATTGAATCAAAATGTTTGCAAACAGATGTCTATATACATTTATATTTGTTATTTGTTCACATATATTTATCAATAGAAGTTTTTAACTATAATTCATTTTTTTGCTTTAAATATTTTTATCTGATAATATACAATACCGCGGGGGAATAACCTGACGAATAGACTTAAATGTTATACTCTATTTTCGGTACTAATCATTGGCAGATAGTTATTATCAATTGTTATATGGTTGTAAACTATAGAAATTAATGCGCTGTTGACTTATATCGTGAAGGAATATTAACATTTCAAGCAAGTACTGTATAATTGACAGGACATAAAAACTACCAAAATATATCTTGTACAGGAGAATAAAGGTTATAATTGAAACAGTGAGGCAACTATTCATTGTCGGAATTGAATAATTATAAGACACAAAAATAACACATTAAAGAATTTTCATTCAATGCCAAATTTATATCTGATTGAAATTAAATGAAGTAACTTTATACAAAGAGGCCTACTTGCAAGCTCTGTGAATTATCAATAAAAAGGTAAAATGTATCTACCACCGGTTCGGAAAGCAGAATCTACAGAGAAGAGCCGGAAAGAAACTCTAGTAGTTTCTCTTTTTAACATAACGAGATACAAATACATATTACACAAAGGAATAAAAGTCCCATGAGAAAAATTGTGTACATTAAAACCTCGCACATTTGTCAACACTAGATCTACAGGCGAATAATTTATATATATATTACAAATAGAATTTAAAATTTTGCTTTGTTATAAATCAAATTAAATCCACAATATGTATCAATATTATGTTACTTTTCAGAATAAAAAAATATTAGGGAAGTAAAAATTCCTAAGACAAATATAGAGATCGGTTATTTTGATCGGCTTGGTAAATCAACTGTTAAATAGTAATTGACGGAATAATTTCCCATTTTTTAGCAATTTAGTTTTAGTACTTATTACTATATACACTCATAATGTGTTATTCACAATACTGTTAACACCAACGCATTTTTCTGGTTATCGCGCTTTATTTGATTAGATTATAAACAATACTTATAAAAGAAACCGCTCATTTGGTAATCATTAAATTTATCACAATGAAATTCATAGTCGCCTCCTTAGTTCTGGCTTCGGCCATTGCAGCATCGAGTTCAGAGCATTCCAGGGAGAATGTTTCTGCATTCGACTACCATAGACTCTTCGGTATTAAAAAAGCCTTGGAACTCAAGAAGTTGGAAGAGCAAACAGCATTCCAAGATGTTAACCAGAGGATCGTCGGAGGTTCCGTTACTGATATTTCCCAAGTTCCATACCAGGTATACATATGCGATTAATATAACACACCTTTATTTTGTTGTGCTTCGTCTTTACCTTACACCAGAAGTACTTAAATTTATGTGTTTGTTTATAAATAATAATAAAATCAATTTAATTTGATTATTTAATAACTAGCTGATCCGGCAAACGTTGTTTTGCTATATAAGGTTTTGTAATATCTTCTAAGATGTTCATTGAAATTAAGTGATGTCAAAGACAATTTTGTTCACTATTAAATACTCTTAATCAACGACACATTTATTTGGATAAAGATTAATATTATTACGTTGATACAACTCTTAACAAATGATGCATTAATTTCGATCAAATTTTATTACTATAAAAACGGTTCTAGTGACTTAATCTTAAAAGATAGACATATACTGTCCAGTACATTTTTTTAGATCATTTTAAGAGGAATAATTATTTCATATTTATATTTTTGGTATCTTGAACCGTTTTCGCAGCGCACGCAATGGAAGCCGTCAAGGATGGATAATTGTCCCCGTTTCTTTCACATTTTTCATCATTTCTTCGCTCCTAATAGTTGTATCGTGATGTTATATAGCCTAAAGCCATCCTCGATAAATATTTTTTCAATTCGAACCAGTAGTTCCTGAGATTAGCGCGTTCAAACAAACAAACAAACTCTTCAGCTTTATAATATTAGTATAGATAAACATGAAATTACTAGTATATTATAGTATGTGGATTCAACGATTATTGTCTCCTTAGTGTTACTGATTAATGGGCTGATCGTAAAGAGGCTTGATTACCATATTAAGACTCTCACTTGGTTTTTGTATCAAGGGCCAGATACGCAAGACAGTATTACTCGATACGACACGCATTGTTAGGAGATTCCTCACTCTCAGTTCCAACTACCGGTGGCTTGGGCCTGAAGCCTCGCCACCATAGGTGTACATGCTTATATATTTATTTATTTTTTATATGGTATTTTTTGTATGTATTTATTTTTAAATATAAATATATTATTATTGTTTGAATTAAGTTTATCATAATAATTAAAAAATAGGTATGATTTTAATAGACAATTAAAAGGTGATTGCAATTAAGATAAATTAATGCGCAATTAATTTTTTATTTCGGGACACAATGTCAACCAACTACAAAAAGGGGGTAGTTATATGTTCAGCTCCATCATTAATTACGTAATATACAAGTACAATCCTACTACTTTTTAGGCAATACGGAATATCCTAATGTTAGTCATATCATAAACAGCACAGTGTATATATCCACTAATTTATCTCTGCTTGCGTCCTAAAGGACATAGTGTGACTTTATATTATTATTTAGTATGGCAAAACGAGTGCCACAGCACCAGATGACAAGTACAATGGAGTCCAATAATGGCGCCGACCGCCAAAGGACGAGAAACTAATGACAGTCGCTGTTGTTATGCAATATTTTTTAAACATATGAACTACAATTTAGGGCGAAACCCAATAGATCGAAGTAAGCTACTGAATCGAACCATACACCCATATATAATGTACACCCAAGCCCTTACGGGACATGGCTGCCACAAACAATACCTTCACCGGTTCCACATTATTTCTGACGACACCTGCCCGTGTGACAATCAATCCTCTCAAACGGTGGAATATCTCATTAAAATTTGTCCCGCTTTCAACAAATACAAATATAGCATGAGGCAATCAGTAACGCCTGTTGTTTCAACCCGTTTAATATCTGCCAATTGCTAAACAAGGAGACTTGCTTTGATTCTTTTTGCAATTTGTGCTACGAGATCTGTTTAAGTCTCTAAAAGGTTCCAATACTACTTAGCTGATTGTCTGTATATGCGTTGCAAACCATATTATTGCTCTAAATCTTGCAATGATATAAAATAGAAACTATATGTACAATATATATGTTATAATTTTGACTGAAATCACGCCTCCCCTATGACCTTGTATCCATTTCCGAGATCAGTGTCTGAATATTTTCATTTGTAACCGATAAACATAATTTAAAAAAAAAACATGTATAATATTGATGCGATTCTGTTGGTAAATAATACCTTATCACGTCACTACCGCTCATTTAGCATCACTTAGACGAAAAATATTAATTCGGGGGTCGTCGCTTCAGGGTAGATACAGCTTATGGATAATCAAATATGAGCAATGTACCTAAGTGACCCTAACTAAATCGCCGGAGGTACGCGTTCGCCCAGAGCGAGCGCGACATCCCCCAGTGACAATAGCCGGGCAGTAGACTTGATAGAGTCTGCTGCCCGGATGAGAGGGAGGTGGTGCACAGTGTTCAGCGCACCGCCTGAAAGAGAGGTTTTGGAGGGCTCTTTACTCTCGCCCCTCCCGGTGAAAGTGCCTCAATAAGGCTTTTGCTACCCGGGCGTCTGGATGAATTTAGTTTCCAAGCCCAGTGTGGAGCAACTAGAGGGACACCCCAGGGGTTTTAGTCAGTAGAAGTCTGACATACCAGGGTCGCTGCCCTCACAGCAATCCTGATGGTCTTATACAAGACTTTACCTCGGGTGACAAAAAAAAGATTCGCCGTCTAAACATTATAAATAGATTTTAATACGTATTACTATAATAGACTTTTTGTTCTAGGTCGGTCTTGTTATGCAAATCTTGTTTATCTTCCAATCAATTTGCGGAGGATCTGTCATATCCGCTACTCGTGTACTGACTGCAGCTCATTGTCAATGGGACGGTGTTATTTCTGCTCAATCTATGACTGTCGTTCTCGGCTCTAACACTATCTTCACCGGAGGCAACAGAATTACGACCAGAGATGTCATAATGCACCCGCAATGGGATCCCAGGAATATCGCCAATGATATTGCTGTCATTCGTATACCATCAGTTACTTTCACTGGTAAGACATCGCTAAGCGCATTGATAATATTGTATTTTTGCAAAGTATTATGGGTAACATAATAGGTTATTTACTGTATTGCATTGTTTCTTGTGTTATTGTTGTGTATACAATTTTTTTTACACTGGCTCGACATTATGACTACAATGCATTTGATGGTATGTACAGTGTAGTCCAAAAACGAAAGCGACCGTCAAAGGATGAAAATCCATTGATAGTCTCCGTCGTCATGTCGGCCCACATATACCACTACTACTAGGACTGAAGGTCTCTAGGTATGTGAGTTGCTGGATATACACAAGCTGATCCCAAAACGCGAAAGGCCAAAGCGAGTCACTATGACGGTCTTTGCACTACTCAAAAATAAGATACAAATTTATTTCAAATATATATATTTTATTATATTAAGTAAAGAAGTGATTATTGATTAGAAAGAGTTATTCTATAAAGTAAAATAAAACGTCTACAATAAAATCCTCCTTAATATCAAACTATTGATAATATTTAATGATTAAATTCGCATTCATGAATAAAACCGCTTTGTAGAATTAACTTAAAAAGGAATTATTAATTAGCAGTTATTTAAATGCTGAGTACACATTTTAGAGTAAATCAATCTTAGGGATAATATCACTAAAGTTTTTATTTTAATCTAACAGGAAAGAAACCTGTAATAAAAGTGTTACCCCCTTATACTTGAATGTTGGTTATAGCTGTCATTCAACCAATTGCTCTGCCCAGTGGAAACGATCTAACCAATAGCTTTGCCGGTTGGACTGCACTTGCCTCAGGCTACGGACTTACATCTGACGGTAAGTTAATTTATTGTGTATTAAATTACAAGATATGACCGATATGATATAAAGCTGTATAATCGCTTAATATGTCTGATTATAAGTATATGTACTATGGTTAGAACATTATTATTTATAAGTTTTTTTTTACACTGGCTCGACATAGTGGCTACAATACATCTGTTGAAAAGTACAATGTAGTTGAAAAGCCATAGCAACCATTAAAGGATGAAAATATGTTGAAAGTGTCTGACGTCATGTCGGCCCACATATACCAAGACTGAAGGTGAAGGTCTCTAGGTATATGAGTTACTGGATATACACAAACTGATCCCGAAACGCGACTGGCAAAAACGAGTCACTATGACAATCTTTACACTTGTATACTGTGGTCATGACCCAGTTCGGGCAACCGCTCTACCACCAAAAAAAGCACAAAAAGAAGAAGTAGAAGAAGAAGTAGTCTAGTTTGTAGAAGCTACAAACCAAGATTTAGTGCTGTGCCAGAAATTCAAGAATTCGTCTATGTTCTAACCACAAAAATCATCTAAATTACATAAAGTTGACAATTATCCACAGATCATCAAAATTCTAAGGTAGTTTTTACCTTTGAGTGACTTACAAACTTATGAAATATCGTAAAAATCGTAAAAGTTAACTGTATATAAAAACTTTATTAAATCCATCACAAAATAAAAAATATTAGAGTAACTTATGTTTTCGCGAAATAAGAAAGAAAGACAAGAAATCCCATCAAAGTCGTCATCAAATCATTTAAAAATTGACAGGACAAATAGTGTCTCAATAACAAAAAAGAATATTTAAAAAAATGTGGAATAACAGAATACATTATTTATTATTAGCCAGACAGTTATTGCAACTGCCTGTCTGATAATAAATAAATAAAAACAGTTTCATGGTAAAATGTACAACAGTTTAGGTCTCTTCCAGCAAAAAAAATGAGGTTATACAAGAAATGCCTAGTTTAAGAGTTACAAAAGTTAACTCGATACTATTAAAAATGAAGGCTTTGATATACTTAAATTATCAGCTTCGTTTTACGAAAATGGCAAAAACAGCTACGACTGTATTTCATTCTTAAATATGAAATCAAATATATTTTATAAAAAAGTAATAATAAGGTGTTGGTTTGCGAAGCTGCCAAGTTATACAAAGTACCGACTAGCCTTTAAAGAAATATAACGAGTTAACTTCTAGAATTCTCAGACTTAGGTTTTTTTTTTTAGATATTACAAAATATTTGGAAGAAGACAACAAAACTTGGCTGCATTATTACATGAAAATGTTTTTGGTGGAATTCTCTTTAATATATTTATTCGGTAAAATCTGTTTTTTTCTTTCTATATTAGAGATTCAAATACTAATGTTTGTTGATATATTGCTAAGTTTCAATATAAGTTACAATATATATATTGTAGAACAGTGGCGTTCATATGCATAAAAGCAATGCATACCTTACAATAAATAAGTCTTTGATAAATTACTAAAAGTTAAATACAAAAAATAAAATATTCATATCATTATAATATGTTCCATTCTCAGAACATGTATCGTTCCGATGAGAAAAATATAACATTTGCTAATGCAAAATTAATTAGGGGAACGCAGCGCTGCTTACGGAAAGCAGAGTAAATTTTACAGAGCTCCGCACCATAGAATTCGTACATACCCGGTGTACAAATAAAACTACTTACATTTCTTTCTGGATTTCTTCACAATTAAAAGCAGTGTTTTTTGTAAACGAAGTACTTTTAAAATGTTAATTTGTTGAACTTAACTGCTGTGTATAATTATTATTTTATATTTAAATAACAAATTTAAAATAGTTCCATGGCTATAAATTGTACTTCAAATTCTAGATAAAAATATTTAAATTTTGCGTTCACGTTCTATTTCACGTACATTGCGAGCGTCAGTAATATGAATTCTGTACTTGAGTCTCTATCATCAATCTATTTTTTAAGTAAGTTCATTCCAATGTGTGAATTTAATGTCATATTAATTAGAAACAAAGCATTTTATTTTTTAGATTAAATTAATTTATATTTATTTCTCTGAATTACTTATTAAGTGTAAATATTGTTGCATTACGTGCTTATCTATACCAATATTATAAAGCTGAAGAGTTTGTTTGTTTGTTTGAACGCGCTAATCTCAGGAACTACTGGTTCGAATTGAAAAATTCTTTTTGTGTTGAATAGACCATTTATCGAGGAAGGCTTTAGGCTATATAACATCATGATGCAACTATTAGGAGCGAATAAATAATGGAAAATGTGAAAAAAACGGGGAAATTATTCATCCTTGAGGGCTTCCATTGCGTGCGCTGCGAAAACGGTTCAAGATACCAAAAATATATGTATGAGAGAATTATTCCTCTTAAAATGATCTAAAAAAATGTCAGGACAGTATATGTTTATCTTTTAAGATTAAGTCACTAGAACCGTTTTTATGGTAAACAAATTTGGTCGAAATTAATTCATTATTTGTTAAGAGTTGTATCAACGTAATAATATTAATCTTTATCCAAATAAATGTGTTGTTGATTAAGAGTATTAATTTGTGAACAAAATTGTCTTTGACATCACTTAATTTCAATGAACATCGTAGAAGATATTACAAAACCTTATATAGCAAAACAACGTGTGCCGGATCAGCTAGTTTAAAATAAGCAATAACAGCGTTAATATTTATGTTTAGTGAGCAAACAATATACATTTAATTTGTTACTAAAATATGAGTTTCCATTTACTTACATAGAGTATTATTTGATCCTAACAATATGTAATGTATCTAAAAATATTTGTATTAGCGGGTTAGAAACTGGAAATTTACATACCCAGGATATATTTGCTATGCTCGCTACTATTGTAGAAACGAGTTTTTTACATTAAATTTATCATTTTTGATAGCAATTAAGATTAAAACAATTCAATTAGATATTTTACACGATAAAACATTGACGACACAAAATATCATAGCGACAAAAGACCACTTATATTTTCTAGTAAATACATAATATTTTTAAACTTTTTTAAATTAAAAAAGACAAATAAGTTAATAACTCACTTGATACTTGTATTGGACATATGTTGGAATCATGGCATTGGAAAATATAACGAAACCGATGCATATATATTCTTGAATATAACCAGAGGAAAGTTCAATGATTTTTAGCAAATTGACGCATAGTTATATCGTGATGCTTACATTATAGACTGAGAGATGGCAACATAAAAAACGTGATTATCG
The DNA here is from genome assembly GCA_036320925.1 of Automeris io. NCBI lineage: Eukaryota > Metazoa > Arthropoda > Insecta > Lepidoptera > Saturniidae > Automeris > Automeris io. Next base: position 9,302,154 of record JAUDJH010000010.1, on the reverse strand, counting down.
TTACATGGCTGATTTTTCTATATGAGCATCCTTTTATGTCGCCAAGTTGAAAAAATCTTGTCTGTCAGCGCGATCCCGTGGATGAAAGCGGGGGCGGCCGGTCAAAAAGGTCAAATTTCGAGATAAAAAATATAATAAGTTACACGGCTAATTATTACAAAAACAGATTATATTTATTGATAAGAAAAGCGGAAAATTCTTGGCAGACAATTTGCTAGTGGATAAAATGCCGGCAGAAAGCGCGAAAAATTTTAAGAAAAAAATAATCATCCGATACATGGATGCCAATTGATCAGCTATATCATTTACACATTAAAAAAGCCATATGCAAAGTGGCAGACAAAAAAAGGGGGATAAGATCTCGGCAGACAGTTATGAAGTGCGCTATTGCTCGAGCACCGTCAGCGAACTCTCGCCGCAACTCGCCGCAAATGAGGCGAGAGTTCGCTTCGATTTTTTTTTTTTTCATAAATTTTTTCGCGCTGTTTTCTGCATTTTAACCGCTAGCAAATTGTCTGCTAACAATTTTCCGCTTTTCTTAACAATAAATATAATCTGTTTTTGTAATAATTAGTCGTGTAACCCGCTTTCATCCACGAGATCGCGCTGGCAGACAAGACTTTTCAACTTGGCTACATAAAAGGGTGCTCATATAAAAAAATCAGCCATGTAACGATAATCAACTTTTTTATGTTGCCAGCTCTTAGACTATTACCGCAGTTCTATGTCGTACTTGTATCAAGAAATAGTATAAAACAAAATGAACATAAATAAGGTCACAATAACAGATAATATGTTGCTTCCCTTTTATCTGCGTGTTTTGTACTAGATTATCCTTCCACGTGTTTCTTAATTCCAGGGTAACAATGTTCTTGGAAACATTGTTACCCTGTTCTTGGAAAAATTGTCAAGGTACATTTACAGGTGGCAGCGTGCCCATAACCCAACGCGTGAGCTGGGTCAACCTGCCAGTAATTGAGAACTCTGCGTGCGCTGCGGTCTATGGTCCCTTCGTGCGAGACTCCAACATTTGCACCAGCGGTGAAGGCGGTCGCGGTACATGCCAGGGCGATTCCGGTGGGCCTCTCGTTGTCACTAGAGGTGGATCAAGAATTTTGGTAAGCCTCATCATATTTCTTCCCTTTCAGCTCAATGACTAAATAATGTTTACTATAATAATGTTCGATGACGAATTTTAATAAATATATTGGGTAAAGAGTCTCGTATGAAAAAAAAGTATAAGCTTTTTTTACTTGGGGAAAATCTGGACCCTTGTGGTCACGAGCTGGAAGCTGCCAGACTTATATTGGGGTTGTAAAAACCTCAAAATGACTCTATATTTGTATATTGACGAAGATTGTGACTCCTATAATCAAAACTCAACAACCTCATCCTGCCGCCCTCTTCGGGTATTACCTCGAGAGAAGGCAAAAATCTGCTCCAATGCCTCATAGTACTTTTTAGCAGAGCATGTCACCCCACTCTGCATACTTCTTGAGGATCACAAACAAGCAATAATAAAACAGGATAGTCCAAGAACGATAACTATTGTCAAGAGATTGAATGTTAATGGTAATCGCTGGTGAGATGACAACAGAAGGCATTTAAGTAGATCGATTACTAGATGTACACGAATTTAAGTCCTAGTACGAAAATTTGCAGTAACTTATTCACATGACAAACCACCTTATTCCGAGGGGTTCTGAAAACCACCCTAAATTCAAAGGTATTTTGAAAAACGTCCATCACATGCAATTTACTTACTATTTTAATCCCAACATCACATTGATAGTAATAAGAGATGTTGCAGTTAAAAACATTAGTAAATATCGTGTGATTAAAGTTTTTACTAAATACCGCCAAACAGTTTCAGTGCCCTTGTAGGGACACATAGTAAAATGTTAACGTAGGTAATTGATTTTGATAGCGTGATTTATGAAAGTGCGAATATTGCATAAATGAGGAACGTATGCATGTATTTAGAGACGGCTGCGTCCGTCGATTAAGTTAGTTCGGATAATACACAGTTAACAGCAACACGCATTTTATTATAGTCCCCGAACTCTATAGGCCGCCACACTTACAACCTAAACCCTTAGAAAAAGGTGGTTTGCCATACGTCTACGTTTTTTCAAATGGTTCTACTTAGGCTGCTGATCCCAAAACACGACAAAACCAATAAAAACAATGTGACGGTTTGTACCACGTACAATCTTGGCCCTGTTGGGCATACACTATGCATAGGCAACGTTTAACGTTAAATCCCATATCCCTAACTAGTTTAGTAATATTAATTATTGTACAATATTTATACCTCAGTTAGTTTGAAATAATTATTACAAATTGTTACACAAACTACTAAACAAAAACACTTATCAATGATGATGATGATGATGTCCTAGCCGGTTTCGGCCACGGCGACTGTTTCAACACCGGTTAAGAAATTCGAGGTCCAGTTTTCGGAAACAGTCAATTGCGCAGGAGATACTTAAGTGCATAACTGGACGCGCAGCACTCTCTCGTCCGAGCTCCCTCAAGCCCAATGGAAAGGAGAACCAGTACGATCGGGAGGGAGCAGGATGCAGGTTTGGTCGAGTTTTCCTTCTCTGAAAACCTGGTTGAATTGCGGTGTTCAAGAGTTACCTTAGTCGCCTTTTACGACACCTCGGCAAGAAGAGGGAGGTGCTATTCTATTCTGCTGGCAGCCACCACGGCTTACTTATCAATACAACAGTTGTAACTAACATATAACTACCTGCGTATAGAATGTGTTTGTCACTTTTTGAAACTCAGATGCGAACATTTTCTTTACAGATTGGCGTCACTTCATTTGGAGCTGAAGCAGGTTGTACGGCTGGTCTGCCAGCAGCGTACGCTAGAGTAACATCTTTCTTAAACTGGATTCAGTCGATATAAGCTCAAAAATATTTAAATATGTAATGAAATACGTAAAACGCTAAGTAAATAAATTCGCCAACATTTTTTTAATATTTATTTACCGCATTTATATAAAATTTGTAATATTTTATCGAAAACTGTGATTTTATTTTCAATAAAATAAAATTGTTTAAAGTGTTTGCTTAATGTAAATGTTTAACTCTAGAAAAGTTAGTAAGTATGTATTATATTTTAATATAACTACGTTAGCTGGCAGATTTGGTCCTAGGCCCATAGATAAAGTATAAGCATTACTTAAAGCCTGATATATACAATATTATGATGTAAATATTGCATCTCTTTAAAAATGGAAGTCATAAAACCTACAAACTTATAACAAAGAATTTTTATTACGTATTGAACACTTGAACAACTTTTCAATATTAATAAATAAGTACAAATAATCTGACGTAATAATAAAAACAAATGTTTGCGAAAAACTAAAACAACGTACAAACGTATAAAAGGAAAAGTTATGAAAGTGTGAACTTAGAAATGGGTCAGGAAGGCACCTAAAGCACACTTTCTGAAGGGTAGGGTTCCGCGATGCGAGTGACTTGCGCAGGCGAGAAGTCCCATTCTTGGGCGCAGTGTTTAGTATCTAGAAATTCCTTTGTGTTGAGTTTGCTAGGAGAGGGAGCGTTCCACCGTACAGATCCGTATAAAAATCATGCATTTGTTATAATATGTTTTTACTTTCCGTAATTTTACAATGTAAGTCTAAAAATGATATATTATAAAAACAGCTGATATAAAATGATTTGCTCATTTTAATCTCACTCAATTAATCGTTTGTTATAGTATATCTTGAAGCTACAAAGAAAAAAGTATCACTGGTTCTTCTTAAAAATCAAATAAAATAGTATTAGCTATGTTATTTGATTTCCTAAAGATGAAAGGACTACAAAGCTAATCAAGCAATTCAATAACAAATTAAGAGAAGCAGTAACAGTAATAGTGCAAACTAAAACAAGAACCAGTTGAAAAGCACATAATCCAATGCTTTGCTTAAAAATTTCCTAAATCATACGTAACATATATACACGTATTACGAAATATAATGAAAAAAATTTTTTTCACAAATTGCTTACTAGCAAGTATGTATAAATTTAACTCTGATTATGAACGTCTGTATAACTATCTAAGGCATTAGAACTTACTCATAGTTAGTTCCACATGTTTCTCGCTAACTATTCATGATATTACATACTCTCGTCTAATACTGGAAGCAACCTCAAGTTAACGTACATTATAAATGTCACTAAAAGCAACTGCACTTAGTAACTTCCTCTATGACACGTGCTCCTAATCGAATTACCTGATATTCAACTATTAGTTTACATAACCGCTTTATACGAATATTTTATATTCATTACTTAGCAATAATCCGCAATTTTATGGCTGAAATAATCATAGAAGGTTTTATGATATCGAAAAGATTAAAAACTACACCAAAATACAACAAATATCTAGTGATAATTCCAAAACAGGATAAGTGATTAAATGTGAAACACAAATGACCACAAAAACATTATTATATTTTAATATGCATAAGATTGTAAATACTACTATTAATATAGCTTTGATTAACAAAATTATAACCAGCCTAATATTTAATCGGCAGTTTTTTGCTTTCTTTCATTTGTAATTAAACTACCTAGTTACTAAATTACCAACCTACCAAACCACTACCATGACTAGCAAATGACATAAAAGGATATATCACAAACAATAACGGTCTTATTCATAAAAAGTTATGGAACAGATAAAGTGTTCTATAAGCTCGCTGAGCGAACAATCTTATTCATAACACCATTATAACACTAAACAGTTCTATAAATCTATCATAAAGTTATAGCGCCCCGGACTCTACTATAACAGTTCTATAACATACAAAATGGCCGATTGACAACAGCTGATTATATCGAAATTTACTTATGTCACTTGAGTTTGTTGTATACGGTCTAACATTAAATATTCTTTCAAATATTTCTAGTACCTTATAAATAATAATGCAAGCTTTACACAGCTTAAATGCTATTGAAACCATTGAACAATTTGAAAATAGTTCGCGTCGAAGAAAAGTGTACAAAAGCCGGGCTGATCCGTTTTCTTTGGACGACGAAGACTTTCGTAAGCGTTATCGCTTTAACAAATCTACTGCGAGATATATCGTAAATCTAGTACGTGATGATCTCAAATTAGATCCAAGAGGCTCTGGCACATCTCCTGAAATTCAAGTTTTAACGGCTATAAGATGTTGGGGTCGTCGAGAGGTAAGATTTTACAATCATAACTGTGCGTGTTAAACTCATTTAGAATTGTAGTTCTAGATGAAACCTTATATTAATCAAGTATTTCCATTACAGGTGCAAGAAGATGCTGGAGACCACCATGGATTATCTGAGCCAACCACCAGTCGGATTTGTGCTCGAGTTGCACGTGCACTTGCTCGACACTCAGCTTCTTTTATTAAAATGCCCAATACATTTGCTGAAGAAGAGCATATAATGAGAGAATTTTATAGAATTCGGAGTTTCCCAAATGTTATTGGTTGTATTGATTGTACACATATTAAAATTCGCAAATGTGGAGGTAATGCAGCCCAATATTACATAAATACAAAGGGATTTTACTCGCTTAATGTTCAGGTACCTATTTCATTCATATTATTAACTGTATTATAGAAAAGTATATGATAATTTGCTCCCAAATTGAAATTGTATTTTGTTTAATGCAGGTAACTTGTGATTCACATCTTCGCATCAGGGATATTGTTGTCCGATGGAGAGGTAGCACTCATGATGCTCGAATATTCAATGAGTCATCACTCAAAGAACGTTTTGAAACAGGGTCATTTAAAGGGCGACTATTAGGCGACTCAGGATACAAATTGGAACCCTACCTCTTTACTCCCATTTTAAGGCCTCGGAACCGATGTGAGGAAAAATATAATGAGGCACACATTGCCACAAGGAATACCATAGAAAGGTGCTTTGGAGTATGGAAGCAACGCTTTCAATGCCTTCTGTATGGCATGACCTGTAAACTAGAAAATGTGAAGACCTCAATTGTTGCTTTAGCTGTACTTCACAATATTGCAGTTAACCATGGAGACATGCAGTTAGAGGTTAGCATACAAAATAGCAGAGAAGTGTCAGGAGAAGTTCCAACAGGAAATGCTAATGTTTTACAAACTTTTATTAGGAGACATTTTAATGAGTAAATAAAAAATGAGCTACAATATAATTAGTTTAATTTGTTTTTGTAATAAAGCAATTTAGTTTTTAAAATGTCTTGTTTCAATAGCAAATTATTTAATTTTTGCTTTTCATTGGCCATCTGCGCCTCATGCAGTTCTTTTCTGCAGGCAATTTCTACGTCTGCTATTTGCAGAGCTGCACTGCTTGCAGAACTTGTGGATCTGAAATAAGAAATGTAAATGAAAAAGTGCCACAACTATATTCAAATAATTAAGTGTTACTTGAAATAATAACATACCTGTTCATTTTTCAATTTATGATGTGGACTCTTAAATTTCTTTTTTCTTGGTGTATAGGTGATGTCAGATGTGTTATTTTCTGGTTGGCTTGATGTGCTTGCCTGTGACATCTGAAATTTCCATTATTTCTAGGCATTATTAAGTTGTCATTGTTGAATAAGCATTAAATTGGTGCATTTTTTTTATTTATTATTGTTATTATTAAAGTAATTTGAAACAAAATAATATATTTACCAATAAGTTATTTGATGATGAGCTGTGGTCAGCCTTTATGGAAGGGCCTGGTTGTGCCATCTAAATAAAATTATAAAAAAAACATTAATTATTATTTCAATGTAATAAATATCATATGAAATAAAATGGGTGACAGGATATATTACACATACCATTTCTGTTTCCGGTCCAGGATTATCAAAGGGAAGTGGTGAATTAATTATCAGTGGTTGTAATTTTTTTATACTTTTGCAATTTAATGGCTGAAATAAATAATAATACAATTACATATGTACATGTTTCTCCAAACATTATACTTATTGAACAAGATGTGATTTTATCGAACGTTTCATAAGCCTATCGAGCATTTTAACTAATATTAGGTCCTTACATATGAAATTGGCGTTTTGTATGGGAGGAACAAAAAGTCGAATATTTTTTAATATAATATATTTAATTAATCAAAGTATGAACCATTATTACTTTTGCCATCTCATAGGTAGTTCATTGATCCCTTTACTAAAAAAACCAGTCGGACGGGAATCAATAAAATCATTGAAGGCGATTTGGACTGCCCCATCGGAGTTGAATTTTTTCCCTTGCAAGAAGTTATCCAAATTTCGAAAAAAATGGTAATCTGTTGGAGCAAGGTCCGGGGAGTACGGAGGATGTCTTAGACTTTCCAATTGAAGCTCTTCTAATTTAGTAGCCGTCTGTTGCGCAGTGTGTGGTCTAGCGTTGTCGTGAAGCAGCAGTGGCGTGGAGCGATTGACCAGCCTAGGTTGTTTAGCCGCTAGCTTTTCCATCATGGTTTGCAATTGCTGACAATAGACATCAGCCGTAATAGTCTGGCCAGATTTGAGAAAACTGTAATGAACAATACCGGCACTAGCCCACCAAACGCTTACAAGTAACTTTTTTGGGGTTAATTTTCGCTTGGGGCAGGATTTGGCTGGCTGGCCAGGATCCAACCATCGCGCTGAGCGCTTCCGATTATCTTAAAGAACCCATTTTTCATCACAGGTAATGATTCGGTTTAAAATACCTTCATTATTGTGCCGGTTTAGTAATATAACGCAGCAGTCGACGCGCGTTTGCCGGTTTGCTTCAGTCAATTCGTGAGGTACCCACCTTTCAAGCTTTTTAATCTTCCCAATTTGCTTCAAGTGAATTAAAACAGTTTTATCACTAACATCGCAGCCTGCAGCTAACTCGGACGTGGTTTGCGATGGGTCCGCTTTCACAATAGCCTTCAACTCTTCATTATCAACTTGAGTCTCAGGCCGTCCACGGGGCTTGTTCTGCAGGTCGAAATTTCCAGAACGAAAACGTTGGAACCAAAAACGAACTGTGTTTTCTTTTGCAACACGACCGCCATACACATCATTCACCCTTCGAGTTGTTTCCGCAGCACTAGTGCCACGGCGGAACTCGTACTCGTAAATAATGCGATATTTTAAGTTTTCCATTTTGTAAAATGAGTGACGCAAACAGAAAAAAACAGAAGAAAAAAACAAATGAATGACGATCATCGAAGCACAAATACATGAGTCTATAGCTGTACAAATTTGAATTTGGAATTCCTTACCAAAGAGGAGAAATTTGTGATTAAAGTGGCCAGTACGAAAAACGCCAATTTCATATGTAAGGACCTAATATATTTATAAACGTTCTATAAGCATTTTTTATGAATAAGACCGTAAGATTCTAAAAACTAAAGAAACTTATTCTAATTTAGACTGTAACGGCTTACTTCAGCCGTAGTGACGAGTTTACTTCGAAACTCAACTGTTTCTACATCTAGATTATTTTAATTTAAAGGGCAAAAGAAATATCACAGTATTATTTACGATCAGAGATGCGTAAAATGTAATCTGATTAATGATCAACAATTACAAAATGTAGTCGTAATTTTAATTTTGTTGCTCTGTAATCATGATTAAATCCTTCCAAAACATTAAGAAGTCATAAATGTATATGCAGTTGAGGATTTCCTAGTGTTTAAAATATAGATGAGCAAAATACAATCGTTTTTCCTTCATCTTACACATTTTACACACATTACATTTTGCCCGTCTTCTATGTTTACGATAGCTTGCAGTGCTACAAAGTACAAATATCACAGGTTTTTTATTGTGCAATGTAGTTTATGATGTTTTAAATTATTAGTATAGTTTTTTAATAATAACATATCATCACGCAATATCCTTTTCGGGGTGAGCATAGTTACATTAGTGGTTGAACGGTACATTGGTGTTGTCTTTTTTATATTATTTAACTGCTCAAAATATATAATTTTCGTTGTCTAGCAAGTACGGAGGAAGATAAAGATCAACGCAAAAATTAAAATGATTAAAAGGTAGCAAAAATATTATCACTTTATAAAAACATAATACAGTAAATAAGAATTATACGTAAATGTATGCAACAGCTTGTCGCTATGGAAAATTCATTGACCGGGTATCAGAGGCAACAATTAATTCCATTTATACGATTATTGTAGTCATGAAAATAAACATCTGATATCACGTAATTAATACGGCTATCAATAAAAGATTAAACTATTTAAATCCTTTTACAATTACAATTTACTTCATTTCAGACTCATTAATTGGTGAAATGAAGGCTCTAGGATTTTTATTTTTCTCCCTAACTATAACTAGTGCTATTGTAGTAGCCGATATAAGCGAGTTTAGTGTTTACAATTATCACAATAGATATGGCATTCCTGAGGCAGAGAGAATATGGAGACTTGAAAATGAAACCACTAAAACTGGGACAAAAGTTGCTGGAGGATCTAATACCAACATTATTTCTATTCCTTACCAGGTACAAGTATCGTCACACATGACATTTCTATTAGCTGGCATGCGGGTTTTCACATGATGTTTTCCTTCAACACTGAGCAATCTATGGTACATTATGTTATATGCTACTAAAAGTATTGTACTGTCAGGACACGATGGGGCTGATTTTCGTGCTCATTCTAGTCTTTTAAAATAAAACAGTCGGTTTTATAAGATGCAGGTTTTTTACTTTGTAGATAAAACTTAAAATTTGTTATTTATTTAAGGTTGGGCTGATCCTCACAATCAACGTAATTCGGAATTCTGTTTGCGGAGGCAGTATTATATCTGATACTAACATTTTGACTGCCGCTCACTGCCAGAATGACGGCGTAAATGTCGTTTCTTCTATCACGGTTGTCCTCGGATCTAATTTGCTGTTTTCTGGTGGAACAAGATTAACCGCCAACAATGTTGTGCTGCATCCAGGCTATAATCCATGGATTGTTGCAAATGATGTAGCCATTGTTCGTATACCCAGAGTAACCTATTCCTGTACGTACTTCTTTATTATTACTGACAGGCTTGTGCTTGAACTCAATCTCACCTGCTGGAAAGTGATGATGAGGCCGAGCATGGAGCGCGATCACCCAGCAAATACCGATTCACTTTAAATTTAAATGTCAATAAACAATGAAAAATGGTCCAGTAAGGTGATTTTTCACAAAACCTCTAAATAAACCTTTCGGTAAAGAAGAGATATTTTATAAAGTTATTTCAGGACACTTTAGGGCATAAAACTTATGGACGGAATTCTTCCTTATCCCATTACCAATGCATTATATGCAACCATTATATGCAAAGTTATTACAGGTTATGCAAATATCGTCGCATATGCAATTTTTTACCTTATATTCAGTTAGCATTTTCTTTAAAAAAATAATGTTTTATCAAAACGTTGTACTTTCACTGTACGTTGTTTATCTTATAGAGAATATTTTGTACTTTACAAAACCCTGCTTCGATTCTCTGTCCAATCATTATTACCCAAGTAATCAATTGTCAAAGTCAATAAGGATTTTTTTGCTTTGATAAACAATAACTCAGGATTAAATTATCGTAAAAAGCTCGTAGGTAAGTCTAATGAAAGGAAATCAGATTATCTAAAAGAGTTTTAAGATAAGACTATAGAATAATAAAAATTAAAGTTCATAGATCATTTTAAAAACGAGGAAAATTTATATATTTTTTTTATCCTGTGTTTTTCTTACGATTGCTCAAAAACCCTATGCGTAAATTATGTTAGGATTAAAAACTAGACACTTAAAGCTATAACCCTTTACTTTCAAAACTTCTGTACAACCATTTCCCTCAAAATAACAGCCTCTTGAAAATCACCTAAAAATTGGGGACTTTTTTAATATCCTTTAATTAATACGTCTAGTGAACATCAACAGCCAAACTATTTTTTTTTTTAATATGAAACTATTTTATTTTTAAGTAATCTTATTATTTTTATGGTAATGTAAACAATTACCTACAAGAACAGGCACATACAAAATCCTTGCAAAGCTTTAAGTAACAAGGGATTAAAACAATACTTTCGCTTTTTCAGTGCTTATCCAACCAATTAATTTACCATCTGGCAGTGAAATCAACCTTGACTACGCAGGTCATACAGCGCTTATATCAGGATATGGTATAACTAGAGATGGTTAGTTAAAATATACATGTATTTAAATTTATCATTGCAAACTGTTATTTGCCACCAGACAATGAGCTCTTCCATTTACTAAGTAGTAATAAATGCCACATACGATTTTATTAACATGCTGCATTGCGTTAGATAGTTTTACATTGAATGTAATATTCATAGATATCGTGGCATTAAAATATAAAATAATCTTCTTTATTAGCAATTGACATGTCTCGTCCCTCTTTAAATACTATTTAAGGGTAGCTTTAAAGGAGATTTATTCATTGTGATATTATAATAATAACAATAACATATCTTCACACTATATCTCTTTCGGGGTACTCAGAGACACATTAGTGCCTATACATATGTATTGTGACATTATCTCGTTGGTAATAAACGCATTCTTGTCTCATAATTATAATCGTTAAGCTTTGGAATGTCTTTACTTCTTAGTTTATCATTAGATGAAGTATAATTAGATTCATTACATTTCGAGAATAATAAAGATAATTTATTTATTTAATTAATTAATTAATATGATGATATAATTTATTTAATTTGGAGATTTCATTAGATACAATAGAAATTACATTTATTAAAAGTACTTATATTGTTTCAGGCGACAGCGTTGGTTTACTACAAACTTTAACTTCAGTGAATGTACCTGTTATAAGTAACGCAGAATGTCGTGCGATATATGGAAACTTCATTCAGAATAGCCACCTTTGCACGAGTGGCGCTAACGGACGTGGAGCATGCGGCGGTGATACCGGCGGTCCTCTAGTTGTCACCATCAATAATAGAAGAGTTCTGGTAAAATTTTCTCCATATGTATTAAACAAATATTTAATATTCATATGTAATACGAGTAACAAAGGAATGGAATACGCTTCCAGTGACTATATTTCCATGTTCTTATGATTTGGGAGCTTTTAAGTGAGAAGAGTGAATGCAATTGGTTGGTCGCATGCGATCCATCATCGACGTCGTTCTTATCTTCCACCAGGCGTGCATGAGATCAAGCGTTTCCTTGTAGATAATAAAAAAAAACTTTATTTATAATAACACGCCTTTTTTTATTTGGGACAAATCAACATCCTGTCCCGACAGCATATGAAGTAGACGTTGACGAGATTTGCTTTACTTTTGCTAGACAAAGTCACCAAGATTATAATGTTCTACACATTGACAGGGACCACGGTTTCTACAACGAATTCTTCACAGCCACGTGTCGTCGCGCCCGCCAAGCGCGATCTCAGAGGAAAATACTGCATCCCACAACACTACAGGCAACGTTTACGGTGTCTATGGTGTACTTCAGCAAAGAGTGCCATGAAGCTCAACTGCCTTCTCGAGAGCACTAACTAGTCACTTATAGTCCAGGACTCGCTCTGAACGCTAGGAACACTGATGTGATCATGTTAGGGCTATTTTATTGAATATTTTTATGTGACGATGTGCTCTAACCACGAGGGAGATGTTTTATTGAAAAAAATTGCTAAAAACATACAAAATGACTAACGACAACAAATTATAACATCGCTCGATTTAGTTTTATCGAGTACATTCGCGGAAATATAAATACATTAAGCGATAAGGACTATTTTAACTCATATGAGTCAAGTGTTTCTAAAAAATTACATTACCACAAAATCGAAACTGTAATTTTACAATGGAAACCATAAAATTAGCTATAAATAACAATTGTATAACTTTTTTTCAGATCGGAGTCAGCTCATTCATACCTGAACGAGGATGCCAATCTGGCTTACCTTCTGGATTTTCAAGAGTAACCTCTTTTCTGTCCTGGATTCATTCAGTTTAATTTTAATGATCTATACTTAATGTTGTAAACAACAAGAGTATATAGATTTTGGTATTCTTTTTGTGTTTACATTTTCCTAAAATAAATATTTCGAATGACAAGAGTAAAAATAAACACAACATTGGTAAGTTTTCAAATAATACCTATCGAAACATTAACAAAAGTATATAATTTATGAGGAACCAAGCCTACATGAAGAATGAATAAAGTTATCAATTCTGAAAAGGGAATAATTGAGATCGTAGCACAATCGAGATATGATGGATCTCACACCTCGCCGGCCCATCAAATCGCTCTTCAAAGGGTAAATCTATATTTAAGTGGCGCCTGAACTTCCCACTTGTAATTACATTTTTATGTTGTCGAGGGTTCACCTTCTAATGCCCTTTACAAATGCGAATATAATAGACTGATGGAACTGTGGTTAGCTCTGAATAAGATCTCATTCAAGTTTGGATAACGCCATTGCATTATTATTCTCCATCGCTCAAAATTACTTTTAAAAGCAATACTTACTAACTATTACTTAGTTTATATGATTTTGGGTTATAAAATAAATAAATAAAATAAGCTCTTCGCCTCATTGTCAGTTTTTTAAATAATTTCATAATTCGTAACTTATATTACAAGACCATTAACAATTAATATAATATACTAGCTGATCCGGCAAACGTTGTTTTGCTATATAAGTTATTGTAATATCTTCTAAGATGTTCATTGAAATTAAGTGATGTCAAAAGACAATTTTGTTCACAATTAAATACTCTTAATCAAGAACACATTTATTTAGATAAAGATTAATATTATTACGTTGATACAACTCTTAACAAATAATGCATCAATTTCGACCAAATTTGATTACCGACATAAAAACGGTTCTAGTGAGTTAATCTTAAAAGATAAACATATACTGTCGCATAATTTTTTTTAGATCATTTCAAGAGGAATAATTCTTTCATACATATATTTTTGGTATCTTGAACCGTTTTCGCAGCACACGCAATGGAAGCACTCAGGGATGAATAATTTTACCCGGTTTTTTCACATTTTCCATTATTTCTTCGCTCCTAATAGTTGCATCGTGATGTTATATAGCCTAAAGCCTTCCTCGATAAATGGTCAATTCAACTCAAAAAGAATTTTTCAATTCGAACCAGTAGTTGCTGAGATTAGCGCGTTCAAACAAACAAACAAATTCTTCAACTTTATAATATTAGTATAGATTAACCAGTCATCCCCGTCTAGGGGCAGAGGGCGTCCATCATGTACATATTTCCATGTTGATCTGTCCTACGGGTCAAACTGCCTCTCGGTCACCGCATTCTATCTATGTCCCCCAACTCCGCCAGGACCGTGTGTCCACAGGATTGTTCGGGACGGCCACGTCTTCTGGTACCTCGGTCACTCCAATTCGGAACCTGTTTGGATATGTGGGCGTGGTTCCGACGAAGCCTGTGGCCAATCCAAGTTCGTGTTCGAACAAATAATCAAGCAGAAATCTCACGAAATTTCATTGGATATCTTCTAGAGCTCAAGATACCGAAGATACTACGGAGGCAATAGTTCACGAAAACCTGAAATTGATTTACAGTAATTTATAAAAGACGAAAATTTATTCAAAGCCCCTATATATTTAAAAACGTAACTATAGTATTTCTATAATCGACATGGATATTAAGTGAATTTTTTGTAAAGGTTATATATAATATATTCAGCTTACGAAATTGCTTACATCATATTTTTAATTATTACCAATTATATTGAAACAAAGAGGTAATATATTAGATAATGTGTAAAGGGATAGAAACGATTAAAGGCGAATCTTGTTTGAAAGTGGAAAGGTACCGTGTAAACAACTAAGGTATAAACCATAATCCCTTGTAATCCCAGTGTCATGTTTTTTGCATGTAAGTATAGGGTTAGTAATATTATTAAAAGAAAAATGTATTATTAGAAAACAAATACGTATGTACGAGTATAATTTTTTTTAATCATCTCATCATACGGCGCCTAAGGATGATTCGCTATTGGAAAAAAGATATACTTATGAACATTTAAAATTTATTTCACTAGTTTTTGTAAACATCATAACTGGAAGTTATTGTATAGGTATGATAATGGTATATACTTGTACGGGTCTTATGCTTGAATTAACTTACTTTTAATTATGCTTCAACTTTTCGATCTGGTTTCGCAGATCTCATTAAAGTATTAATATTGAGTATAAAACGCGAAAGAGTAAAATCTGTTAGTTATTGATAACGGTACTCGTACGTATAAGTATGTAAATATATTAAAATCTAAATGAAAAATAAAAATAATACATAAATTATAAAATCTTCTAAATCCAGTCGGTATTGAAGGCAGGATGACAGCAACTTTGCATGCATAAATTTACGGAACAAGGGTTCACAACAAATCTATTAATAATGATGATTAGTGTTTTTCTACCGTCTGTATCATGGCGAGTGTTCTGATGAGCTATTTAATCTTGTCCGTCCTCTCCCTTACATAGCAGAACCACACGCTCGGGTCTGCGGGGTCACAGCTATACGGTATCTCACATCCCGGCTAGGACTAAGAAGTTCTCTAACTCTTACTGCAGCCGAGTTGTTGAGCTGTGGAACGGTCTTCCGGCGAGCGTGTTTCCATCGTCCTATGATGTGGGGTCTTTTAAGCGAAGCGTGAAGAGATATTTGTGCAGGCCGGCATGATCGCTGCGACCAATAATGGTTTTTGTTTGCTATTAGTGGTCATTGTCGTTTTTGGACTGCACCATACTTACCACCAGGTAGGGTGTGGTCACTGTGCCGTGTCAGGATAAATAAAAAAACCACAATTTAAATAGTTTTTAATCTGTATTACTATTGCAGGCGTTCTTCTTGAGTATCTCATATGAAGTTAGACCTGCCTTTGTGTTAAATATTCACAAATATAAAATTATTATATCATATCTTTTTAATATATTTATTGGTACCAGCTTACTGACAACCCTGTCACAGTGAAACCATAGGACGGTGTCTAGTCGTGACGGCGACAATGCGGAATGTTATCATTTATACAATACTGTACCTACTAGACATATGAAATCTTCATGATCAGTCAAGATCTGATTTAACAACAAAAGTTCTTGAAGGAATTTATATCCATAGCATCTCAAAAAATCAAATACTACAAAAACTTAGAACAAATTGTCGAAATAGTAGATTGTGGACTTTACAAGCCATTGACTATGAGAAGAGAAATTCCAGTAATAAGCTTATGAGTGATTCTTTTTTATCCCGATTCGGCACAATGGTATGTACCATGTCTGATAGTATGAATGGAACAGCCCACGGTGGGAACACGATCGCCAGAAGACCGTTCCACAACCCAATGACACGGTAAAATTAAGAGTTAGAGAACTTATTAGTCCTAGCTGGGATGTGAGTTACTGCAAAGCTGTGACTCTGTAAACCCGCACGCGTGGTTCTCTATTATGGAAAGTTCTATTGGTCTTCATTAAAATCAATTATGCAAAGCAATATTCATGTTCGAAGTAGGGCCCCTTTATCAAAGAATTTTACTGTAGGGTTGTTAATTAAATGCTAATTTATAATGTAAGCTACTATAAAGTTGTTTATACTGGTACCCAAAAATGACTACATTGGACCTGATAGTAAATACAATGCAGTCCAGAAACGACGGCGACTGTCAGGAGACCTGGATCAATTAATAGTCACTGTAATCCTGTCACCATCAACCTCTTTTGTTATCTCAGGGGTAATCCTGCATAGGACCGCTAGGCAAACCGTGACGACGTAACCTCCGGTGTGCCAGACTCCTACTAACTGAAAAAGCCCGGGGTACTCATTCTCGCTGCCAGCCAAACCTAGGGATCTATATATCTCCAACAAAACAGTAAGCGAATAGGTGTCACGATCTATCTCTGGGAGGAATAGGTGTAAAAATCACATCCCTCAGGACATCTCTATCAGGCGGCGCGGAGAACACACAGGCATCAATTCCGCCTTATCCGGACCGCAAACTTCCTCAAGTTCACAAATCCCTATCGCCTCCGCAAGCCTATAGTAATAGAACCATAACGAAGGACCTAATTAAAACCGCGTAAGGTTAGGGAGGGAAGCCAACGAATGTGCGCTGTATAGATGTCGCAGATGCGTGGGCGAGATCGTCCGCAGCGCACATTACAAGATGCGTTACCTGACAACGAATGCGTGATGTCACAACTTGCACTTGAGCTTTTAAACACGAAGCAAGTCGGTCCAGAACAGTTTTTTTTTTTCTATTTATTTAAGGGACTTTTGTGCCTCGGCACATGCCAGCCCCATCGTATCTTAAACATGCACTACTAGCATTTATTTCTGGTGGGGAGCCATCAGCCTGAACAACTCCTTTGCTTCGGCTGAGTAAGGTCTTGCTAAAATTCCGCAGCACATGCCTACATCAAATTTGTTCAGGCTAAAGGCTCCCATCAGAGAATCTCTTGCGGACTGAGATCGGACACACTCCGGTCCAGAACAGTTATAGTATCACACTAGACAATACACTTCCGAGCACCGTGCTCGTATTGTGTGTAACGCAAGGCTTATAAATAACTAAATATATACGAGAGGATCCAAAAACGCGATAGAATGAAGCGAATCGCAATGAGGGGCATTAAAATGTACGCTCAAGCATTGTAATTGCAATCTAGTTGACAGTGCAATTCGCTACCTACACTAGTTGTATCAGTACGGTATAAAATAATAGTCTCTAAAGAATGTTTTGCCGCAGCGGCAGAACGATCACATTCTATGGAGTTCGATCCCCACACAGTATAAATATCCGTATGGTCTACAGATAACAGTTCCAGTTCTACATATAAAATTCGTGCTTATTATAAATTGTTAATTAAATTTATATAAATAACAATACTTCGTCACTTGAGCTAATGAAGTAAAACAACATGAAGTGTTACCAACAATATTTTACTCAAGTTAGGGTAAAATTATTAATTAATATAAAAGGTACAGTGCCTTACAACAAACTCGCGTGCTGTAGCATGTACGTGTGATAAGTATTTAATTTTAAAGTTAATAATATTAGAGAAAAAGACAATGATCCTGAATGTTATTAGTCACTACATATATTCACCTGGACTTAAGTATAAGTAAAAAAAAAATTAACAATTTTATTTTTTGTAATCATTTAATACTTGTGTTTTTAATTTGATATGCCTATATTTCATAATGTAGGATTTTTTAAATTTTATTTGAGTTCTATGTTTATTTACATTTCAGTCTAATGCCCCATCTGACGTTTTCTTTATATCGCATTGTTAAATTATTAATTATAGAGGTTATATTTGACATTTGTGAATCAGAAGATCGAAACGATTTTTAACATTTTGAAGTTATCATATGATACATCTTATAACATTGTTACATTGTCTATAAACATTGATTATATATCAGTAAGTCAGTCGGTTATATATTACTGTGTATGATATATAATCTGTTTTATAGTCCGTGCATGTATAAGCAGGTAAATGTCTCACCTTTGACTGTTACATTTGTCTGCATTTCCAAACTAGTTATGCTGTGAACAATGGTGTACATTGTTCTATGACGCAACTGTATAAGCTTGCGCTTGGTCGCCCAAGAATAGTTTCCAGTCTGCTGACTTCTCGAATAATGAATATAAAACCACCTACTTAGCGAAAAATGTATACAAAACCACCTACTTAGCGAAAAAAACCTAATTCCCATATACACTATATTTAATGAACATACAAATTCCCTATTATTATAAAAATGTTGTGTTCAAATTTTGTTATTTTAGTATATTAATAAAACTTAATACATCTCAAATTCTAATCGGCTATATACTATATAGGAATAAACTTATTTATTTATACGTTCAAAGTTCATATTACTTTAGCTTTATCAGTAAACGATACCATATCTCTATAGTGATAATAGATGTTAGTAAGTATACTAGCTTAGACAGTAGCATAACAGCAACAAAGTTACGTGTTTTAAATCCATTGAGCTACTTCAACCCATTGCCGTAACGCAACGCGCCATTTTCCTGATCAGTTGTTTATATCGACCTCGGAAAATCGAGGCTACGATCAATGACATCATGTAATCGCAGTATATTTTGGTCACTCACGGAGCCAGTATAACATCAGCGAAACGATTACCTCACATCAGACATCTACCTATAATTAGATAGCTACATAATACTCCGTCCATTTATGCCGTAGTAAGTCAGTAACTAACCAACTGTGCGGTAACACGAACGCGTCCGCAACAAAAATGACAAAACACGTGATATTTCTTTTCTATTTCATCGTAACAATATTCCCTACTAACTGCTATAAAATACTCGGTATATTCCCGTCATTGGACCGCACAAACTATTTGACGTACCGTGGATTGTTTCGAGAACTTTCACAGAGAAATCACGATGTGACCCTTATAAGCCACTTTCCAATGACGGACGCGCCCGCTTCGTACAAGGACATTTTATTGAGCGACAAACAAATATACAGAGGGTTATCTTTCGAATCAGTGATTGCGAGTGAAGTGTCTCGTGTGCCGTTTGAAACGCTTGTGGCGACAAAAGCCGGCAATGACGATTGTAAGACTTTAATGAACAACCACCAAGTGCTGCATTTGATAAGAACACAAACGCGTTACGACGTTATTCTAGTCGAGTCGTATAACAGTGACTGTGGACTTGCTTTGGCGGCAAATTTAAGTGCACCATATATAGCTTTCAACCCACAGCCGATCCAATCGTGGCAGTACAACAGATTGGGTATCAATTTCAATTCAGCGTATGTCAGCCAGTCTAGTTTACCTTACGGGAAGGAACCATGGTTTTTAGAACGTTTAAAGAGCTACGTATTGTATCATATTACGAACTGGGTGTATTACGTCGGTTCTCAAGTAACGGATCATGTTTATTTATACAAATACTTGGGTGATAACTTGCCTTCTTTAGAAAGTATAGCGTCAAACAGTAGCTTGGTGTTTGTAAACACACACCCGTCTGTGTTCGGCGGTATTGCCAGACCTGATAATGTTATAGACATCGGTGGGATTCACATACGACCGCCGAAAATATTACCAACTGTAAGTTTATAACAAGTTATAATTTTTACATTGTTTCTTAAATTGTACAAACTCTTGACATTATTAAATATTTTGATGATTTTCTCTTTCCGCGTTCAATTGGAGAATGATTGTAAAAGAACCATATGCCATTGTAAACAATTCGTCCTCAAAAGGATTTAACATAAATATACGTATCTGAAATTGATACCATATTAACAGGATTGTTCAAATCAATGCTCTATGAAATGTTTTATTACAATGTGTTCTTACGGAGTTTTAATAATTATATTTAAGGCTTTTAAATTTTTTTAAAAATTTAAACATTTTTCTTTGACCTCAGACAACATGATATAACAAAATGTTTTGATTGTAATTTCTATCTACAATACCCACGACGCCTTACTTATTGTAAGGATTTAAAATCTTACAATTATTAATATCGAGGTAGATATTTTCATATACCTTTATATCCTATATTTATATTATAAATACAAATTTTCGATTGATATTTAAACTAGAAACTATGTGTGACCTGTTAAATTAGATGGTAAAGACGGAATGATGGAAGATGGTACACGCATGCGTACTTTATGTTTGTAGCGCAAATCGGTCCAAAGTTTATACTCAATTTCTTATAATAAACTATAATAAATTATAATAAACAATAATGTATTACGTATAATCATATTAAATAATTCATATTTCTATTAGAAAGAAAAACTTGTTTAACTGATTATTTATACTAATATTCCTTAATTGTTTATTTAATACAGAATACGTAGAATAATAACGTATTCTTAATGTCTAATTTAATGATTATTTCACAAGTATTTACGCCGACACCGTATTGGATTAGGCAGCAAAGTACCTGATATCGACGAGATTACCTTAAGGGATGTCAAGGAAACCAAAAATTTACAAAAATATAGATAAGTGGCTTTCCTTACCGAACAAATAAACATTAAACAGTATAATATACCAAAATAGAACATGTCATATTTGAAATGTATAAAAGATATATTTAAAATTTTCAGGAAATAGAAAGATTCATAAATGAAGCTGAACACGGCGTCATTTATATAAACTTGGGATCTACGGTAAAGGACTCGACATTTCCTGATGATAAGCTGAATGAATTGGTGTCGACATTTCGTAAAGTTGCCCAAAGAGTGCTCTGGAAATGGGATGGCAAGGAAATTTCAAATCTACCGCGAAATGTACTGACCATGAAATGGTTGCCACAGTATGATATTCTCAGTAAGTATTATTCAAACATATCAATTAAGTTTAGCTTATATTTTGCACAGAAATTAGGGGTTGAACAATAGTTTGTAAAATGTAAGCCATTTGCAAGTCAAGTAATGCTAAAATGAATCCTCAAATTAATGAAAAGGACGTTGTCTAGATGGAGCTGCTGTTGAAGACTTCTAAATTATGTGGACGTAACAAAGAAAGAAAAAATACCAATTAGCTTTATTTTATGTTGGATAGAATTATTCTAATAGATCAAATTAATAAAAACAGTTTTGAGCAAGTTGATTCATTCAATTACATATTTAACGTATCGAGAAACAGTTATTTCTTTTCTATTAAAAATACCACTAATGTAAATTGTGAACTAAATCAAAGACCAACCCAAATGGGATACACATAAGATAACCTTATAAAAGATATTTAGTTGATCGTAGTCCGTAACCAAAATTAACTAATATCCAAATGGGTCACAAATACTTTAGAAAAATCATAAAATGCACCAGTAAGGGGTTACTTTGCATTTCCTCCTATATAATTTTTCAATTTAATTAATTACATGATAATATTTAAAAAATCTTAAATTATCTTGATATCCAAAAATTGGTATGTATATCTCTATCCAAAATTGTAATTAAGTATTTGTTTTGTAGATCCGTAACCACATGGACTTCCGAAATATCTATAACAACTCTATTATTTTACATTCACAGAGCACGAAAACGTAAAAGTATTTATTACACATGCTGGAATTCTGAGTACAATTGAAGCAATAGATGCCGGTATCTCTGTGGTGGCAATACCACTGTTCGGCAATCAATATGGCAATGCAGCAACTATGCATGACGCTGGGATGGCAATAATTGTTCAATATGAAAATTTGAAGAAGGAACTTTTATATGCAATTAATGAAATTTTAGATGACAAGTAAGTATAATTAGTAACGCATTCTTTGGCTCAAACACATAATTTAAACTATGACATAGTAAGTACATCACAATTCATAACTAAATTGTTTGCTAATAAGCAAAAACTGTTACATTCATTTCAAATAGGATTAACTACAATTATTTTACATTGCAACCTAGGTGTTTATGGGCATTTTTCTTGAAATTTGCTTACTAAAATAATGAATAGTAATAATCATATCAAAACAAACTCAGGCACCCTATTGATACCCTATTAAGAAAATTGTAATTGTTTAAATAAAGTATTTTATACGATTTAAGGCGATAATTAATTTTATACTTATTTATAATTCAAAACAAAATTTTAGTTAAATGTATATAAAAATAAAAGTTTATTAATAAAGAACAAAGATGAAAGAAAAAGATAAGAAAAAATAAAGAATTAAAAACGAATAATAAGAAAAATTTGCGTATATTTTTGAAAAAAAAAATCAATTTTAAGGAAGAAGATCTGCGTTGTTAGCACAATGTTGTGTCGCCATTTGACTCGAGAAGAAATGTTACGTGCTGTGGGTATTCTCGAAGCTGGCGACCATAGTATAAAATCTCTGTAGCCTTTGATTCTAAGCAATCGGTTATACCACGATTGTGGGAAAGTTATTTGGTCACTGAAAGTACGGCTGAAAGGAATCCTGGAAGATATCATGCAACGATTCAGTGACAAGACCGTCTTATACAAAACATAACCAGGATAGATTATTAGACTATGACTCAGCAACTCGTAGAAAGGTTGCAGTTTGAACATCGGGTAGCTATAAGCTCCCGAACTGCGGGAGGAGGATGTTTGAGATCGGTCTCAGATTTCATAAGCCGTAGCGGGTCCAAGCTCTTCGGCGTGGCAATCACGCACGATGGTTACAGTGGCCACGGCTTCACCAACAATAATCTGAATATAAGTGGGCTCATGTCCTGTTTTCTAATGAATCAAGGTTCGGTTTTCATTCTAATTCAAGAAGGATACACGTTTGACGACCTCCAAAGGTGAACGGCTTTGGTGTCCATAAAAAATTCATACCTATCAAGGCAGAATCATGGCTTGGGCCAGAATTCGAGTTGACCGTAAAACTGGCCTCACTTTGATACAGGGCACCCTGCCTGCCGAAAAATAATGCCTTAAGGTGACCACACATGTTGGGGCTCCACTCCAACAGCAAACCTGCAAAGATTTCCTGTTCATGCAGGATAACTCTCATGTGCATACCGTAGGCTTGGTGATCAACGTGTTCTGTGAGCGTGATATCGCTGTCCTAGACTAGCCTCGTCAGTCGTACGACAAGAAGCCTTTCGAGCATGCATAGAATTGCTCGGCAGAAAGGCTTTTGAAGAGTTATGTCAAAATGTACGCACATAATATGTTATCTTGCATCTATCGCGAACTTGGAGCAGAATTTACCAGGCCACTTAAGATTAAGATTTTAAGCATTCTGAGGCGATGCAGAGTCTTAGTCAGTGCATTAAAAAGTTCTACTGATTATTGAATGCCACTAAATATCAATATTTAAATTTGAATATCACAACTTTTTTCGTTTTTTATTCAATTTTTTTACTGATTTATTTTTTTATTAACAAACTTTCATTTTTTTGTTTATTCGACTGCAATATTATTTTAAATTACAAACAAGAATAAAATTATGTTTTAAATAGTATAATATTCTTTATTAATAAAGAATGTAATTTTTTAGTAAGATTGATATGATGAGGATGTCCTAGCCGGTTTCGGCCACGGCGACTGTTTCAACACCGGTTAAGATATTCGAGGTCCAGTTTTCGGAAACAGTCAATTGCGCAGGAGATATTTAAGTGCATAACTGGACGCGCAGCCAGAAAAGCACTCTCTCGTCCGAGCTCCCTCGGGCCCGATGGAAAGGAGAACCAGTACGATCGGGAGGGAGCGGGATGCAGGTTTGGTCGAGTTTTCCCTTCTCTAAACACCTGGTTGAATTGCGGTGTTCAAGAGATACCTTAGTCGCCTTTTAGGACACCTCAGCAAGAAGAGGGGGGTGATATTCTATTCTGCCGGCAGCCACCAAGGCGGAAAAAAAAAAGTAAATAAAAAAAAGAAAAAGTATATATATATATATATAAAGATAAATCCGATGTACAATGGTTACTGTCGCCGACAGATAACTGTAACACCAGAAACATAACCGTCATGTCTACGCTTTTAACTCCCTTCTTGAAGAACTTCTTGTTATAACTCCAGAAAAAACGGTCACAGGTAGGTCGCTGAGTTAAAGCAGGTTGTGTTAGAACAAGCGTATGGTGATGAGCCTCCATCCAACAATTCAAGGTCCACGCATGGAGCTATGTACCGAAGTATATAAAATGAAATGATTTCATTTCAGATGGCAACGGCAGTCCAAATTGGTATCCCGTCTATGGCACGACCGACAATTGTCGCCGTTGGAAACCGCCATCTACTGGACAGAATACGTAGCACGATATCGTGGTGCGCCTAACCTACAACCCGCGTCCGCCAATGTTGCGTTTTATCAACACTTACAACTAGATGTCCTTGCCTTTGTAGGACTAGTCTTATATATTCTCTATTATGTTTTATATAAATTGTTGTCGGTTCTCTGTTGCTGTTGCTGTAATAGTGCCAGAAATTCTGAAGAATACTCAGAAGAAAGAAGAACAAAACGGGTTAAATTTGAATAAGCTAAAGCTAAGATCAAGAATTAGCTTTGGTTAAAGCTAATTTTGTGGGGCTGGTTTGACTTTATGTAAAACAGTACTAACGTAATGTACCTGTGTGAAAAGATTCCAAGGTGACGAAGTATTGTTTTAGAAAATTGTTTTGTTGACTAATAGTTATTGTGATAAATAAATATTAGATGGAAATTATTTTACTGAACCCTTATTTCTACTGCTAAACTATGATTATTTTAGTTTACGTCGATCCACTGATGAACATAACCCTCTCTCAAAGCTCGCCACTTGTCTCTGTTCAGGGCTGAAATGATCCAGAATGATCCAAGTGCCTTTCGCAGGCCATTGGTTCGTGGGGTTTCTGGGTGACCCACATTACGCTTGTCGAGACGTAATCGCTACTACAGAATTCGTTTACTACATCTGTTGTCGATTTTTCGGCAAATATAATCAGCCCTTTACCAGTACGGCTTAGATAGTTAGTCTTGCTTAGACACTGCTAAGCTATAAGTATTCTAATTGTCTGGTGTTAGTACAGTGTGAGGTACACCAATACCTCACTTTGCACTCACCAAAACTTCCGAGAACATTGCGTAAATTCCCGGGAATATTCCCAAGGAAGTTTTTGGGCACTTTGGGAAAATTCCCGGGCATTTTCATCACTAGTTACGTTCCAAAAAAACACGACGCAAAGTGAAAATAGATTTTATATAGCAAAACATTTAATAATCGAAGATAGGTTCTAGGCTTACGAAAATACTACCTTTTAAAAATAAAATTGAACAAAGTAAAATTTTTACAAACAAAAATAATATACAAAAAACGTATTCAATTAAACAAAATAAACTACATATTCATTTAATTTATGAAAGTTAAAATTAAAATTATTCACTGTCTGATGAGTCCATAGTGGCTGTTGTCGTGGGTCGGCTTTCTTTCACAAAAAATTGGTCCAATATTTGTTGAACAGTTTTTTTTTTTCAACGTAAGATAAATTTCCTTGTAGCAATTGATATTCATAGCTACCGCCTGGGACACTCCTAAACTCCTACCGCTGTCAGGATCGTTTTTTAAAAAAATCTCCATAGCTTCGTCAATCAAACACATAGCTTTAGAAATTTGTTTGGAGGTTAAATTTTGTTCTTTGGAGATTTCTATTAAACGGTCACTGTCATCTTCTTCATTAGCAAATTGCAATTCCAGTTGCAATAGTTCTTCATTAGAGAATTCTTGGTTGTGCGGAGTTAGCAATTCATTTATGTCGGTCTCCTCCATACCTTCAAAATTAGACTCTCTAGCTAAATTGGAAATTTTATGACGAACAGCTGGTGTACCATCAACTTCGCAGCGCTTCGGTGAACACATAGATCTATAATAGTTCTGACAGTTGTTGCAGCCAAACCAACAGCCTTTGCTATCTCCACAGCCTTTTCTCCCTTATCAAATTGTCGCAGAATATCTAATTTTGTCTCCAAGCTGATAGTTTTTTTAGTAATTTTGGCAATTCTACCAGCAGCGCCCTTTTTCCTCATATTTGGGTAAAAAAAATACAAATTTATGTAAAAAAGAATATAACTCTGCCAATAAATAAATTGGAAAAATATTTATCTTTTTTGTAACCTAAAACACCATATAAAACTTTATATATGTAAATTTATTATTCTCTTATTAAAAAAGCACAATACACTACATTACCTCACACTATGTAATTAAACTGAACTCTAAAATAAGCAAAACAAAGTAAAAATAAAATTGTATTAAATTTGAGTTGATTTTTAGTTAGAAAGGGAATCCCCAAATTTTGATGACATGGCGCAATTAAAAACAAAGGTGTTGACATTTTTAGGAAAACTAAATTAAAAAAAAATTAAAGACTCGAATCCAAAACAACGCAACTTCGAAAATGTAACGACGCACAGTGAAAATCAGTAAAAATTAAGCAGCGACGCAACTTTGAAAAAAACGCAAAACGAAACGACGCAAAGCGAGGTATTGGTGTACGTTTATAGTGTGTGATGTTCTGACTACCGACGACTCAAAGTACGCTCCGAAAATAACAATGAAAGCACTCAAGGATTTATAGACTATAATTTTGAAGCTAAGATCTATAGAGCATCATAGAAATTTCTGTAAATCTCCGATTTAACAAAGTAAATTTCGATCAACGATAACGCTAGTAGAAGAGTGTCAAACGTATAGAATCGATATAATGTGTCGACGTAACATTTCGAAAACTTATGCCAATTCCATATATTCTGTACTATTCTACTAAATTTATCCCTAATCGAATGTTCTCTGTCTGTCTTTTCAAACAGTTTCTCACTCTTTTGATGCTAACCTTACACTGCTTAAAGAATTCTGAAG
This sequence comes from Automeris io, assembly GCA_036320925.1. Taxonomy (NCBI): domain Eukaryota; kingdom Metazoa; phylum Arthropoda; class Insecta; order Lepidoptera; family Saturniidae; genus Automeris; species Automeris io. Next base: position 9,274,851 of record JAUDJH010000010.1, on the reverse strand, counting down.
AGACCAAAACAGGTGGAAATCTTAAGGTGCAAGGTCAGGGCTATTGGCGGAAGTAATAACACCAGCCAGCCAAACTCTTAATTTTTGCTACCACTGTAACCCTATAGCTATAATCTCTGACTTGAACCTTTAATAAGCGAACATTATTTTAAAAAACTGTAAAATTTGACGTTTCCTAGTAACTCTTTAAATAACATTCCAAATATTTCCTTCCACATTCATAATCTAAATATAAAACATGCGTCTTAGTGAAAATTAATAAACTTGCGTCACCGCGCCGACTATCCGAGCGTGTTAATTAATTCACACAATGATTTTTTTATCAAATCAAATATGAATGAATACTGAAGAAAAATATGGAACTGATCTTTCCAAAAAGCATTTATTTTGTAATTTTTGTTGTAACTCTCCGATCTATCTGTCGAAGGCAACCTTTACAATGTCCTTTGATGAGCTCGAATCTAGACGGAAAATCCGTGCTTATTTTCAAAGATACGGTTTCTAACGCTAAAGAATCTATAATAATAAATACAGAACATTTTTACAGAATATTTGTATTATTGAAATATTCGATGTCAATAACATTGTTTACAGAAACAATATCTTTCAACTTAAAAGCCGTGTTTGAAGAGTGTACGTCACAAAATATTGCTTACTTAGAAAAATTCGTTCACCTGTATTGCTTATAAGTTTTGTTCTTATATACTTTTGCCAGTGCTTAGTATTTTTTCTTAAACTATAGTACATATTTCATAATATATAACATAAGTGTCAATCGAATACAGTAAAACGTTTTAATGATAGAACTAGGATCAACGGGTCTAAAAATGGCCTTAAAGCCGGCTTACCATATTATAGTGTTGTAAATTTTTTTTAAACAGATTTCTACTCATTTAAAATACGTGAACATATCATCATGCTAAAGCCCCTTCGTGAATAATACGGGTGTGTCTCAGATCTTTCGTGAAAAAATTACGCATGTCATTTAAGAAAAATATTTAAAAAAGGTCACACCAAGGTCATCGATCATATTTACAACTCATCACATTAGGCACGACACATAAGATCCAAATTAGATATAGGTGATGATGTGCCTCTTTTTAGTGTATTATCATCAATGATGCTGCAGTTTTTTATCGCCTTTAAAATGTTATATTATGATTAACCAAATATTACAACAGACAAAAGTGTCGCCTCGGACATCAATGATCCAGTCTAGCATTATTCGCGCGAATATTAACACGTCGGTTTAAAAATGGAACTACGCGTATATCTATTTTGTTTATTAGTATCCTTTGGTTACATATACAGTGAAGTGAATGGATTAAATATACTAGGAATATTCCCTTACCAAGGAAAAAGTCATTTCTTCGTTTTTCAATCGTACCTACAAGAATTAGCACGAAGAGGTCACAACGTAACGGTTATATCTCATTTTCCTAGAGAAAAGCCAATAGACAATTATCGAGACATAAGTCTAGCTGGAACGATTAAAATTTTAGAAGACGTATTGCCTTTAGAGCGATCCTATATCACGCTTATAGGTATCAGTTTTTTTCTAATGAACTCTGGAATAGAAAATTGTAAAGTGCTATTAGAACATAAGGAAGTCCAAGCGTTATGGAAAAGAAAAGAACAATTTGATGTTACTGTACTAGAACAGTTCAACAGTGATTGTGCTTTAGGTCTAGCCCATAAACTCAAAACGCCAGTCGTCGGTATAAATTCACATGTTTTAATGCCATATCATTACGCAAGGTTTGGAATCAACTACAATCCTTCGTACGTATCTTTTCAATTCTTCGATGGAGGGACAAAGCCAACATTATATCAAAGACTGGAAAGATCTGTATTTCACATATACTTTAATCTATTATTCAAATATTTTTCTCAAAGGGTTGACCAAAAAACACTAGCGCAATATTTCGAAGATCTACCCCCGTTAGAAGAATTAGCTCGTAATATAAAATTTATGCTTTTGTACAACAACTTCGTGCTATCGGGCACGAATTTATTTCCATCTAATGTAATAGAAGTTGGTGGATATCACGTAGCAGCTCCGAAAGTGCTGCCAAATGTAAGTAATCTATTTTTGTTTTTATGTTTATCTATACTAATATTATAAAGCTGAAGAGTTTGTTTGTTTGTTTGTTTGAACGCGCTAATCTCAGGAACTACTGGTTCGAATTGAAAAATTCTTTTTGAGTGGAATAGACCATTTATCGAGGAAGGCTTCAGGCTATATAACATCACGATGCAATTATTAGGAGCGAAGAAATAATGGAAAATGTGAAAAAAAACGGGCAAAATTATTCATCCTTGAGGGCTTCCATTGCGTGCGCTGCGAAAACGGTTCAAGATACCAAAAATATATGTATGAAAGAATTATTCCTCTTGAAATGATCTAAAAAAATGTCCGCGACAGTATATGTCTATCTTTTAAGATTAAGTCACTAGAACCGTTTTTATGGTAAACAAATTTGGTCGAAATTAATGCATTATTTGTTAAGAGTTGTATCAACGTAATAATATTAATCTTTATCCAAATAAATGTGTTGTTGATTAAGAGTATTTAATTGTAAAAAAAATTGTCTTGGCATCACTTAATTTCAATGAACATCTTAGAAGATATTACAAAACCTTACATAGCAAAACAACGTTTGCCGGATCAGCTATAGTGTCTTGATAACCGCGAAACTCGAGAACGGCTGAACCGATTTGACTGATTTCTTTTTTGTTGTGTTTGTTGAAGTCTGAGGAAGGTTATAACAGAGAGAAGATTTTAAAAAATTATCTGAAAAAGTCTAAAAACAACACTTTTCTATATTCTCATACAAAAGATTTGTTATAAGTCAATTTGAACTTTAACACCATAGCATAAAGTTTAAATGTTAGTGGACGGGTTCCGGGAAGGCAAAACAATTATTGAGTGACGTATAAATATTAATGTCAATATTTGTCAATTTTTATACATATAGCATTAAGGCCAGGTTCCTGCAAACAATTTATAAAAAAACAGCCGACAGGCCAATAGCTATTAACATTAAAAAAAACAATGTGACTTTGTTTTAGAGAAATAGGGCAGAACAAGGTCTGCCGGGACAGCTAGTATTAGATACGAGGTTCATCTGAATTAAAGATGGCAAAACATGACACTGTTTAAATTTATCTGTATTCTTATTATCACCCAAAATCTTTATTTGGTTAGGCAGAAAGAATAATGTGCTATACCTAATTACGAACCATATAATTTATTTCTTAATTCCATGATACTAAGCAATTATCGATCCCATGCAACCTCCTCTTCGCATTTTGAGTACTTACAACCACTAGGGATGCAGACTGCAGTTCTACGAGTTGCCGAGCCGAAGTCTGTGAGGCTCTCATTTGCCTATATTTCATGAATCACTGTCTTGTTGAGCTTAGTAGTTACACGATATCTTCCAGGATGCCATTTAGCCATAGTTCCAGAGGCCCGAGAGGGTCCCGACAAACATTGGTTAACAGATTGGTTAGAATTAATGGCTGCAACACGTAGCTATATTATTTTTGAGCATAACACAGCACGTAAAATGCCTTCTCGAGTCAAATGGCAACGCAAAATTTTGCTTATATCACAAATCTTCTTTAAAATTGTTTTCTTTAAAAAAAAAATCGCAATTTTTCCAAGTTGTGCCTTCTTGGAGTTCCTTTTTTTTACTTTTATTTTCTTACGATTTAAACAACTTTGTTGTTTATTAATAATTTTTAATGTTTTTGTTCATTTGAATACAATTTTATTTTAAATTACAAACAAGCATGACATAAACTCTTTAAAAAGACATTTATTTAAAAACTTGTAATTTTTTACTAGCTGCAAAAGTGTGTCTGAGTCTTGAGCTTTGTTAATGCGTTTGTATAGTGATATTACATATTCCTTTCAAGGTAGTAAACGAAGCAACGAATTTATCTAGTTTGTAAATGTATACGTGTGAATAACACTGTATTGTATTATATCAATCAATCAATATATGTAATCGGATATTGGTGGCTACAATGTTTATATTTGCAATTGACAATTCCATTCATTTTTTTTTAATTATATCGCAGGAACTCCTAATAACTAGGTTCCTACAAAAAACTAGTATAAATTCATAATAAGTGCAATATATAGGTTATTTCTTAGCTTTTTTAAGCACTCGTTCAGGTTTTAGCTCAATCTCATGTCTACATACAAATAGCGTTAAAGGTTTGACTATTTTTTTTACAAATAATCGAGTAAATGAGGAAAAGAATTTTACAATTACGGAAAACAGCTTATCTTCACAATTTTGCAAAAAGTCGATGTAACCTTGCTAACCGAAATAAATTGATGTTAGATAAACATGCGTAGATAGGTAACATATAAGACTGATAATATTATTAATTATTTACTTTATTGTTTTACGAAATCGGTAAAAGTCATTGATAAAATTAATCATAATGTTGTATAATAGGGTGTCGATATAAAAATATGTAGATAAACATTTTACACAAAATGTGTTAATGTGTGAATTAAGTACTTGTGGACAAAAAATTGGAATGTGTAATATTAACTTATACTTTTTTTATATAATACCAGAAATAAAATTAAATATTTTTATCGCAATGCCAACCTATTCTTCCGTATAACCAAATTATATTACGATTAAAACGATCTCCAACTGTTTGCGTTAAAAATGCCAGATAACAATACTATAGTTTTGATTAACGCCGTCTGGCGGAGAGTTAGGAAAATATAGAATATATAAACTCTTCTCTCAGTTTCTATTTGTACGCATTACAAACACATACTCCTTTACGATTTTTGCAAGATAATTCTCTAAGCACACAAAAAGTATGACGTAATGATTATATAGGCTTATCAATAAAAAATATGGAATTTTTGTGTGCATTGAAAAAACATGATACATTATTTATAGGATGAAAACATTATTTTACAGGATTTGAGGAAATTTATTGAAGATTCAGAACACGGGGTAATTTACATAAGTTTTGGATCAATGTTGAAAGCTTCAACAACACCTAAAGATAAATTAGAAGCGATTATAGGCGCATTGTCCAAACTTTCGCAAAGAGTTGTATGGAAATGGGAAGAGCAAACACTACCAGGCAATCCGAAAAATATCTTTATATCAAATTGGCTACCACAAAACGATATTTTGGGTAATAAATACATTTATCTATTTATCATCATACCGATTTACTATTAGAGTAGGCAGACGGAATGGAATGCCTTTTCTCTCTTTGCCAGAACGATCCAAGAATTTAGGTCAAAATGATTCTGACCAAAGTAAAATTGTGTGGTCTAGTAATAATAAATACAAATTAATACGAACAGAGCTTGTGATAATAATGGGTAAATGAATACATAACATCCTTTGATGTTTTTAAACGCAAAAATTGGGTATTTGCTGCAGTCTTTTAATGAATTTTAATTAACAATTTATGTAAACAGAAACTATTGTTCCCATTATACAAGCCTAATTAATAAATAATCGCTTAATATGTTCCAGCACATCCTAAAGTCTTAGTTTTCTTCTCACACTGCGGTCAACTTGGGACCACAGAAGCTATTTATCATGGTGTGCCAGTAGTCGGGATGCCGGTATTCGGGGACCAGCCTGCCAATGCCGCAGCAGTGGAAGAAAGTGGCTTGGGCGTCCAAATGCAAATTAAAGATCTATCTGCAGAAGCGCTTTTGGAAAAATTTAAAACAGTTCTTAAGCCTGAGTAAGATTTTTTAGACTATATTTCTACTGTAAATTATATTTATCTGTAAAATACATCGAGCTTCTTTTAAAAGAACACTATAAGCGATAATTTGTATTTTACACGAGATATTTTTTTTATTACTTTTAAAGAATGTTTATATTTGTAATACTTTTATTAAATTTAAATTATAAAACTATCGACTAGTGATCAGTTAGTTATGTAATTACTTAATATTAAGAACTAAAATGGTTAAGTAGTTTATGGTATCGAAGCGTGGGACGTTCCGCTGCAGGATAAGTGAACAATGGGGTCCACGAATAAACTTGGCTCGGGATTGACGATGATACCATAATATAATAGAGGCCTATGCTATCGGACTGCTGTTGATGATGATGATATAATAGTTACATAACTAGATAGTGATTATGCTGATAAAATCAATTTTGAGATTTGTCGCTTACTTCCGGAAAACGATATGTATCTGTCAAAATTATATGTTAATATAATTTGGTCACAATACTTACTAGTATCTTAACAAAAATAGCAAGAAGTTCTACAATCATTACATATAATTAGGAAGCCAATAATGTATCTCTGCTTACCTCCGAAGAGATATATTACACGTTTTTATTACACGTTGCCTCCCAGCAGAATTTATTTCGATGTCATGAACTGTACACCCGAAGGGGTTCAGGGGGTTTCGAAGGCATATGGAATTCGTCTTTGTGTTCATAAATGCCAAGAATCGAAACAACTACTTGTACACAATACAAATATTTGTTCCTGTTATATTGAACCCACAATCTGTATCGCAGAAATCGCATGCTTGACCGCTACACAATCCAAATCATCAATATAAAAATCTTATATAAAAAACAAATACAAAAACTAAAAGAACAATGAAGCATTATTTTTGTAATTATTATTTGTTTTTTTTTTTCCTGTTATCTTTCAGATTTAGAGATCAGGTAAAGCAGCTCTCGAATGCATGGCGACAACGTCCGATATCGGCCATGGACAGCGCCATCTTTTGGACAGAGTTCGCCGCTCGGCATAGTAATTTCACATTCAGAACACGGGCCGCAGATGTACCATTCTACCAATATTTGTATTTAGATGTATTATGTGTATTCCTTGGAATAATTTTTGTTTTTATTTATTTAATTAGGTTAATATTCTCTCTAGTTGTTTCTAAAACATCACAACATTCGAAAAAGAAAACAAATTAAACAAATGTTTTAACAATAAGATGTTATGTAACCATACGATTAGCAGTAAGCTTGCAAGGAGTATGGGATAGGAATTAGGATGCGGACACTAACATACGAGACCGCATACGTTTATAACAAATACTCTATAGTTCATTAATTATATATTTAAAAGTTAGTTTACAAAGCTGCTAAAGTCATATCTGTGATATCTATTGGACAATATTAATATATAGTTACAGTTTTTATGAATACAATAAGTTAATTATGTAATAATATCATATTAATGTAACTTAAAAAATTTTGTAAACATAAAACAAAGGCAAAAGCTAATTTTACGGAAATGTAAACAATGGTGTTATATAACATAGCTTTGAAGTAGAAGACAGTGGCAAAATTTATAGAAGACAATTTATATGAGCTAAAAAAATATTATAATTGTTTCTAAGACAAAATGTCAAGAGTAAACAAGATAACGTTTTTAATTATTTCACATACCAGACATGGGCAAAATGTAATCTGATTAATAATTACAAAATGTACGTGTAATTTTAATTTTGTGGCTCTGTAATCATGATTAAATCCACTTCGCTCATTCACTCATCTTCACCTTCCACCAGGTGTGATTGAGGTCAAGCGTTCGTCAATAAATTATAAAAAAAAAAACTCAAAACATTAAAGAGTCATAAATGTGTATGCAATTGAACATTTTGTAGTGTTTAAAACATAGATGAGCAAAATGCAATATGAATGATGAAAAACGCAAAATGTAATCGTAATCGTTTTTCAACAATCTGATTACATTTTGACAATCTGTACAATAGATGATGCAAAAATGTATACTTATTAATGTATATGAATGAGCATGATACCGGAGTGTTTGATTGTCTAGTTGCTTATATTCATTGCATTTCCGTAGCTTATAAAATAGATTTTTATGCTTCTATGGAATGGACGTATTGTAATACACCGTAAGTACATAGGCACTTTTTTACTTTAAGTTGTAAAACATCTTACGTCAAAAATATATCAATACAAATTATTGCAGTTGTAGTAACTTATATACCCTATAGTAGTAATAGCTACCTATTTTAAGACACACTTACCAATTGTTGTTTGTCACAAATAACTATTTCTGTAAACTCTTATACGTTCATAAAGAACGAACGAACGAAACGAATATCATACGAATATATAGAACTATATATTCCTTAATTATTTAAATTGGATTATTAATAAATTGAATAACTCCTGCCACCAATTTATGTATAAAAACAACATACAAAACCATTGCATTTACGACACATTAAAAATATAATTTTTGGAACGAATTGAAGTTTTCTTTTCATACTACGTAATTTACTTTATGCATTTATATGTGTATAATATATTATTGTGTATATATTATTTGTGTGTCTTTACAAAATCTTTATATAAAAATATTTAGAAATAAACACATCATTATAATTACATACCTACACAAACTAATATATACCGAAAAAGAGATAAATGTGGGATAGGATTATACAAATACTATAGTAATACATACATATTGTATATCTACTACAGATATCAGATTTTTTTTTTGTGTACTATGTGCTACGCCCCTAATATGACCATTTTTATTAAAATATATTCATTCTACGTACTCATATTTCTATCACAGAATATTATAACTGTTCATAATAATTTCAATTCCGTATAAATTTGCAAATTTTCGTTTCAACTTTTTTCCGTTTTCTTTAATGTTCTTCTAGGTCGGAAATACAATAACAATTGTGTTGCAGTTGTCTATGGAGAACGGCAACCACTTACCATCAGGAGGGTTGTCTGCCTGTATGCCGACAAAAGTTAAAAAAATGTAATCGTCACGAAGGAAATCACTATATATGCAGATAGGTATGGACATCAAAAACGTTTTAAAATATTTCCTGTGACTAAAATAAACTACATTTTATTTCCGTAACGTACACGTACCAAAAAACAGCACAAGATGAAAAGTTCAATACACTATGTACGTAAATACTTAAATTACTGCATATTCCCGTATTTTTTCAGTAAAGACTCAAACACAATCTATGTATATAAATAAAAATTAATCGCCAAATGATTTAGACTGTATGCATAAACCTAAAAAAATTAAGGGACTTAATATATTAAAATTTAAAGTCGTCAAAGAATTGCAGGAAAAGTACTACGGTTGGCATAAAATTTTCACTGATGCTTCAAAGAGCACTACAGGCTGCAGGGCAGCATTTTACGATAATAGTAGGTTGAGAAATGTTCAACACTATAATAATAGTTTTCAAGTAACGTCTAGTACCAGTATATATATCATGACATTGGAACTTATTGCAATCTCTAAAGCGCTGTCTTATGCCGAGAATGAGCATTACAACCAAATAGTAATAATGACCGACAGCAGAAGCGCTTTACAGCACATAGCTAAGTGTACCTTTGGAATCAGAGGCACATCTATAGGATATGTATTTCTATCCATTATAGACAGACTTACAGTTGAATGGAGTACAATTGAGATTGCAGTGGGTCCCAACACATATCGAGCTACATGGTAATGAGGAGGCTGGCAGGCTGGCCAAAGAGGGAAATCTTAAAGGAGTGTTATTATTTTAGACCAGATTATACGGAATTTTTACCCAAATATAAAGAAATTCGTTTTAATGCATGGATTTTTTTTAATGGACGATCTTTGACCGAATATATATGGTATAAGACGCTAGTATGTGAGCCTCCTCATGAGCCATGGTTTGCTAATGAAGTCATTAGCAGACAACTTGTAGTGGTAGCACACAGGCGGAGGGCAGGTCCATCAGGCAAATTTAAACATCTGATGAAGCTTGTGGAGTCACCAAAATGCAGCACTTGTAAGAAAGTAGATGAAGTACAACATTTGCTGATGGAGTGTGTACGATCTCAGTCTGCAAGAGATTCTCTGATGGGAGCCTTTAGTCTGAACAAATTTGATGTAGGCATGTTCTGCGGAATTTTAGCAAGACCTTACTCAGCCGAAGCAAAGGAATTGTTCAGGCTGATGGCTCCCCACCAGAAATAAATGTTAGTAGTGCATGTTTAGGATACGATGGGGCTGGCATGTGCCAAGCTACAAAAGTCCCTTAAATAAATAGAAAAAAAAAAGAATCGCTAAATGTGTTGCTAAGCGCAAAACTCGAGAACGGATGAACCAATTTGACTGGTTAATTTTTTTTTTGTTTTTGTTGAATTTTCCTATGAAGAGGAAATATTTAAAAAATACGAGGAAAATAGTAAAAACAACAATATTCTTTTCCCATACAAACCACTCTGTCCCCAGTTGTCAAACATTTGACGTCAATTAACACAAAGGTGCGTTAGGGCTATCTTTGGTATGCCTTCAAGCTGATTTGAGGTTGCATGCCATTAATGAAAATAATATAACGAGTTCTCCCAAATGTTTTTTATAATCATTTTTATTGTGTAATAAATTGCATTATTTTACTTAATGATGACCAGTGATCGTGAATAACATGAAGGAAAAGAAGTAATAAGAACAAAGGCGTTGGTGCAGTATTTTGGATGGCAAGAGGCTGCATAGATTTAAATTCCTTCTTTTAAAGCAAACGGGCCAATAACTTTTGACAGAACGAAATCTATCTGGGCAACTATAAAATGAAATATTAACATGAAAATATCAATATAACTTTGTTTTAAAGAAACACACTGCCGGAACACCTGGTAGCTAATATTGTATAAATATTTTATAAGTCTACTGCCCAGCTATTGTCACCGGGGGATGTCGTGCTCGCTCTGGGCGAACGCGTTGCCTGGGCAGCCGAATGGCCGGAGAAGATGTTCGCTCTCTGACCATTTCGGCGGCCTCCTTCTGCTTCATCACAACTTCACAGAAGAATGACACTTCTTACCATGCCTCTTCGCTGCCGACTATGGCTTTCACCAACGCCGGCAGCGAGAGGTCGTTCCTAATACGATCCTTCAGGATCTTCCTTTCCTCAGCCCAGGCTGAGCACACGTACTTATTATAAATACTTCAATGTCTTAGTGTACTAAACCAGTGTAACTAGCTAAAAACATAGAACCATAATTAAAAGTAAGTTAATTCGCACATAATACCCGTTAAAGTATTTATAATTATTTTTGGATTGTCTGTTTCGTCGTGCGCAAAACTGATTCCCATTCTTTCACATAAAGCCCAACTTCAATATATGCTTCTAATTTTACACAGCTATGAAAATCCAAAAAGTAAAATAAATAAATAAAATATATGTTCAGTATTTGTAATATATTTAGTGTCTATATAATCTAGATCTTTTCCAAATCCAAATTTCAGTGTATTTGTATATCGGTTGAGAACAAAAACAATTCCAGGGCATAATGAGGTCATCATAGCAACTACAAGATTATGTTAACAATCGGTTATTTAAATTTTAAATAAGATAATAATACCAACTAAGGTAATGAATACTTTGGATTACCTCTGTATTCAATTTGAAATTTGGCAAACCGGTTTGGTTATTCCGTATATATAATTTGAATTGCTGTTTAAAACTGATTGAGTAAATGTATATTATTGGCTTGTTAAATAAATATATTTGCATGGCTAAAGTAAAATATTAGGGCAAGAAAAAATGTATTAACTAATTTCCAATTATGCCTCTTAATGTTTCTTGATTTCATGTGGTTATTAGACGTAATAAATATGTATGTAATAAATAATTTACAATGGTAAATTGTATTACATTATTATTATAGCAGTTATTTTTCTGTTGACCCTAATTAGTGGGCCCATTGTCTATTTAATTAGATCATTATTCCCAACTATACTCAAAAATATCATAATGGCAACATGCAGATAAAGTGCATAAAGTGCATTCAGCTTTGTAATCTTTTATCTACGTTTATTGTTATTTGTGAATCCTCATAATTGAAGGCGATTATACAGTTGGACATAGTCGATTATTTTGAATCGATATTGAGACTATTTATGTCAAGCGTGTTTGATTACTTAAAAATTTATGTCAACTTTTAATATTTTACATCGTTATAAAATGTATTTATGGAATTAATAGTTATATCAATGTAGTACGAATGACTAGTAAGTAATTTAAAACTATTTTGAATATAAAATAAAAAAAGCTACTATGAAACGACGATGCCACTCAAAGATATTTTCTTAACATCCAAAGCTGATTATTAAATATAGTATTATATATAAATACCAATGTACACCTTAAAAGCGAATACGAAACTATACTAGATCAAATAAAGATATCAATGTCAGCGTCAAAATGTAGAGTATATGCATGCAACAATTTTAAGTTTTAATCAACTGTCACAACTTATATTTGAAATAACACTACCAAATGAAATATTAAAAGTATATATAAATTGCCGCTGTTTTTCATTAAAAAAAGCCAAATAACGGTAGTTTAAATTTCATCGAAGTATTGTCATCACTAGCAGCTACTTTTTCCCATCTTTCAGGCTGCGTTCGGATTCCACATCTGAAGACCTCCTCACCTTTCTATCTTGAGCTAGCCTCACGAATCAATCCAATTTTTTGTATCTTCATATGATGTGAACCGCTGCTCCGAATTTCTATGCAATTGTTGGGCGCTGCAGCTCTGCTATAAATACGCGGCAAGGTCAAACGCGGTACAGTAGTTGTCTACGAAAAGCAAAATTAAGCAACTGAAGTGAAACTAATGTGGAGTGAAGTGCTTATTAGTGCGACATTAAGTGTGGTGATTTGTGAACTTGGTAGTGTTTACATTTGTGTTTAAATAAATTAAGATTAGTAATACTTATGCGGTTTTATTCAAGACCCTAAGCTCGCAAAAGTACTTTAATATGATTACTTATTGTAAATATGATCACTACAAGCCACGTGAACAGGCCGTGAAATACATACATATTATATTACCGGCATTATATAAAAATAATTGTGTTTGAATATTAAATCGACTAATTTATTTATACGAACATGTACATAATCATTCAGAATGAAGAAAAAATTTGATACATTCAAATAATAGGCAACCTATATAAAACGAGCAGATATAAGTTAGTGTGCATTCGTGTGCGGTTTCGCGTATCAGTCTTTTAATATGTTTGCCAGAAAATCTCATTTGTTAATGTTAAGTTTTTTAATCAATTCAGTGCTCACACTTAATATACTGGGTGTTTTCCCCTACCCAGGCAAAAGCCATTTCTTTGTGTTTCAATCATATTTAGAAGAGTTGGTGAGAAGGGGGCACAACCTGACAGTTATATCATATTTTCCACGAGAAACACCGATATCAAATTATCGCGACATAAGCCTCGCAGAAAACTCAAATATTTTACAAGATGCATTTCCGTTGGTGAGGTCTTACTGGATGACCATACAGATGGTATCGTTCCTAGTAAATAGTGGAATTGAAAATTGCATAAACTTGTTAGCAAAAAACGAAGTGCAGGAACTATGGAAATCAAGCACAAAGTTTGACGTTGTTGTTACTGAGCAGTTTAACAATGATTGCTCATTAGGACTCGCTTACAAATTGGGAGCTCCAGTGGTTGGCATAAACTCCCATGCTCTATTGCCATGGCATTACGAAAGATTTGGAATTCAGTACAATCCGTCGTACGTTTCATTTATTGGTTTAGAAGGCGGTACGATGCCCAGTCTCTATCAACGAGTAGAGAGAACCTTATTTCATGCGTATTACAATATAATGTACAAATGTCAATCTCTAATAAAGACCGAAATTGCGCTCGCTCAATACTTTGAAAACCTGCCCCCTTTAGACGAATTAGGGCGTGAAATAAAATTTATGCTCGTGTACCAATACTTTACGTTTACTGGTACTAATTTGCTGCCATCAAATGTTGTAGAAGTCAATGGTTTACACATAGCTAAATCAAAGGAACTTCCTAAGGTAAGCGTACGATATTTAGCTTCCTACGTAAGTAAACAATGATATATAACTTTTCTTCCAAATTGAATCGGAAATACGTAGTAAATATGTGACAATTAATCTTCAAATTGTCTTTAAGAAGTAAACACGTATCTTTATTTTTTTCCACTAGCTCCGTGGAAGAAAGTACTCCTACACTTATAATTACTTAGTGATAAGGCTGTCAACTGATAAGTGTAAAATTAATGTATTCGTTTGGATGTATGAAGTGTTTTGTATTGTAGTAATATCTACATATGTTGCAATATAAAAGGAAGGCAGGCATTATTAATGTAAAAATACTGGCACAGAAACTGGCAATATATTCCAAAATATAAAATCTACGTTTAAAAACAAAAAGTAAAGATACAACCTTTATAGTTCCTGCTCTTATCTGATTTCACGTCCTTAGCCTATCTTTTTACGTTTTGGATAATCTCGAATGTTTGTTTCGTACATTTCATTAGCTTAAATTAATTTTTATGTCTACTTTATAACATGCCCGTTATTAACATTTATAAAATATTCGTGTTTAAGTCAAAATTGTTGAGTACCTTTTATTAAATTGTTCCACTTACCCGTATCATAAAGGATGACTATTACTACAAAAAAAATGGTGGTAGGGCAATTGCCAAAACTGAGTCATGACTATAGTACACAAATGTAAAGACTCGCTTTGGCCTGTCGCGTTTCGAGATCAGCTTGGCATATCCAGTTACTTATATGCCTAGAGACCTTTTGTCGTGGTATATGTGGGCCGACATGACGACTGAGACTATCAATGGATTTTCATGCTTTGATGGTTGCTTTCGTTTTTGGACTAAACTGTATTTACCATCAGGTGCACTGTAGTCACTTAAACGAACCAGCGTAAAAAAAAACAAAGTATGTCCTTCTTTCAATTTACCCTTATTTTAATAAAGCTTGTAATAATGTAGAGACTATAAATACGTTCTAATTCTCTTTAAACTATCAGAAATAAAGACCCTAGTACAAGTTTGTCAAGCTACATCTTCACTTCTGCCCAAACCATCATAATCAAACTTTGCTAGAAAAAAGTTCTAAAAATTATTTCCATTAAAATCGATTAAGCAGTTTTATGATTAGTAAAGGTATTTTAATATCAATACGGAAAATACCATTTTAGTTGACCTTCCAAATGTAGGTTGGTAAAATACAACGGAAACTCTCAACCTGTATCTCCATTCTATACAGGTGTAATAACATTACATTACATTACATTACATTACATTACATATTAACCTAATCGAGTGTTCCTTCCATGTAAGAAGCTATTAAAATATAAATTTACTGAATTAAAATGCTCCTTAAATGTTATCTTCTTCAATACATAAAATAAATCCGTTCCTCAGCCACCTGTGTAATATTATTCAAATTTAAATTTTTTTAAGAATTTCTATTTACACCGCTTTAAAAAAAGATTAGATCGAAAGTTATTCGAACTAATTCAGTACTATATTTATTGTTCTTGTAATTATTTATATATGTATGAACAATCGATACTATTTACATTATCATTTATACAAAGATTTCAGCTTGAAATAATTATTCTATTATATAAAAATAAGTCTGGTTTTCCTTCCTGACGCTATAACTCCAGAACGCATGAACCGATTTTCACGGTTTTGCATTCGCTGGAAAGGTCTCGCGCTCCGTGAGGCTAAAGAAAGGCAAACAAAATTCAGGAAAATTTTCCACAGAAAAGCAGGAAAACGGGGAAAACCTATTTGCACATACAGCGCCATCTCTGATACATAATATGTACTACAAACCAATATGGTTTTGCATGGTGGTGAAGCAGATCGCACCAGTATTTTAAGTAAATGGCGCCGATGCGTTATACATTGTTTGACAGCTACTCATTGTACTCTGCTCAGTTAATTTCATGTGACATTTATTATGCGCACGTTCTTTCAAATGCTAACTAAAAACCAAAACGAAGCTATCTGGTGGCGAAACGAAGTTCGCCGGGTTTGCTAGTTATCGTATAATAACGAAAGTAATAAGTCCACGCGAGCAAAGTTGCGAGCATAGCTAGTTAATAAATATATTTCTGCCTCCCTTTTGCAGTGCATCGGCTGTGCCTATCGTATTTATATATAATTATAAATATTTACATAACTTTTCAATAACATTGAAACATTTTTGAGTAGCTTATTGGATATAAATATTTTTCTACTAGTTTACAGACTTTGTGTCACAGTATGACTATGTTTCATAATTATATAATTTTTATCACATAAATTGTAATTAGAGATTACATTTATTTCTGCTACTTGTTATAACTTTAAATTGCGGTAAAGTTTTGAGTTTTTATAGGTTTAGCGGCTCAATTAAAAGGTCTATCCCAAACTTTTAAATACAGTCTATATAATTTGAACAACATTAAATTTAACGATCAAAAATGATATATAATATATACACATCAATCAAAATTCGTGATACTTTTTGAACAAACATAATTTCTTTCAATAGATCTTACTGTACTTTAATACAAAAAAACATCAATTCAGAGAAGATAGCTGTGGGAAATTCTTGGAAAATAAAGAGGTGCAGAAACCATGGAGATCTAACACAAGATTTAATGTTCTTAATACCGAACAACTTAATAGTGAATATTCTTTAAGGCTTCTCTGCAAAGCGGGAGCTCCAGTGGTTTTTTTCTTACCATATTTCCATTTTCTTACCATAACGTTACAGAACACATACTTGGAGTTTAGTATAATCCTTCGCCAATACGTGTAATATTTATTTCTAAAATGTATTTACTTCATTTCAGGATTTAAAACAATTTATTGATGACTCAAATCACGGTGTCATTTACATAAGTTTTGGATCAATGTTAAAAGCAAGTACACTGCCTAAGGATAAACTCGAAGCCATCTTAGGAGCACTGTCTGAATTGCCGCAGAGAGTTGTATGGAAATGGGATGATTTGACTATGTCTGAGAATAACACAAACATATACCTCTCCAAATGGTATCCACAAAATGATATTTTAGGTATATTAACAGAATGTTATGTATGTAAACGTTTACTAAGCACAGTGATAGGATCGTCGCTCCAGCTTTTATTTGCCCAAACAACCGATTACTATCTTAAATCTCCATAACAAAAATAGAAAATGATATCCTAATCCCATCCACATAATATATATTATCCCATATACAACAAACTGATCTTGAAATGCGACAGGCCAAAACGAGACGGTGATTTATCGGATTTGTCATATTTTTTGCGACTAGACAACAAAAATCGGATGTCCAGTCCAGAGGACATAACATAACATCGTCTATTAAAACGATATGATTTTAAACTTTCGTTTGTTATATCAAAAATAATTCCTAATATAAAGATAAGACTAAAATAAGATTGATATAAAAAGTGGTACGTTAATTGAAATGTATGTCTGCTAATCCTAAATGTCTATTCGTTGTACTGACTACATATGATACATTTGAATTTCCTCACGATGTTTATATTAGGTCCTTACATATGAAATTGGCGTTTTGTATGGGAGGAACAAAAAGTCGAATATTTTTTAATATAATATATTTAATTAATCAAAGTATGAACCATTATTTTCTATGCACTTTTGCCATCTCATAGGTAGTTAATTGATCCCTTTACTAAAAAAACTAGTCGGACGGGAATCAATAAAATCTTTGAAGGCGATTTGGACTGCCCCATCGGAGTTGAATTTTTTCCCTTGCAAGAAGTTATCCAAATTTCGAAAAAAATGGTAATCTGTTGGAGCAAGGTCCGGGGAGTACGGAGGATGTCTTAGACTTTCCAATTGAAGCTCTTCTAATTTAGTAGCCGTCTGTTGCGCAGTGTGTGGTCTAGCGTTGTCGTGAAGCAGCAGTGGCGTGGAGCGATTGACCAGCCTAGGTTGTTTAGCCGCTAGCTTTTCCATCATGGTTTGCAATTGCTGACAATAGACATCAGCCGTAATAGTCTGCCCAGATTTGAGAAAACTGTAATGAACAATACCGGCACTAGTCCACCAAACGCTTACAAGTAACTTTTTTGGGGTTAATTTTCGCTTGGGGCAGGATTTGGCTGGCTGGCCAGGATCCAACCATTGCGTTGAGCGCTTCCGATTATCGTAAAGAACCCATTTTTCATCTCAGGTAATGATTCGGTTTAAAATACCTTCATTATTGTGCCGGTTTAGTAATGTAACGCAGCAGTCGACGCGCGTTTGCCGGTTTGCTTCAGTCAATTCGTGAGGTACCCAACTTTCAAGCTTTTTAATCTTCCCAATTTGCTTCAAGTGAATTAAAACAGTTTTATCACTAACATCGCAGCCTGCAGCTAACTCGGACGTGGTTTGCGATAGATCCGCTTCCACAATAGCCTTCAACTCTTCATTATCAACTTGAGTCTCAGGCCGTCCACGGGGCTTGTTCTCCAGGTCGAAATTTCCAGAACGAAAACGTTGGAACCAAAAACGAACTGTGTTTTCTTTTGCAACACGACCGCCATACACATCATTCACCCTTCGAGTTGTTTCCGCAGCACTAGTGCCATGGCGGAACTCGTACTCGTAAATAATGCGATATTTTAAGTTTTCCATTTTGTAAAATGAGTGACGCAAACAGAAAAAAACAGAAGAAAAAAACAAATGAATGACGATCATCGAAGCACAAATACATGAGTCTATAGCTGTACAAATTTGAATTTGGAATTCCTTACCAAAGAGGAGAAATTTGTGATTAAAGTGGCCAGTACGAAAAACGCCAATTTCATATGTAAGGACCTAATATTTTAAGCGTATAGATCATAAGTTTTAAGTATATTATCGATTTTGTGTTCAAAATTGCACTTATCCTACTAAGCTATGTATCGAAATTTATAACACTCATTGTGTGATTACTTATTTTATGTCTTGTTTGTAATGTTGATAAACAAGGTTTAAAAATTTAATACACCTTCCGGGTAATTTTACAGCACATTCAAATGTGGTAGCTTTCTACTCGCACTGTGGTCTTCTCAGCACTACGGAAGCTATATATCACGGAGTACCAGTTATTGGTATGCCCATCTTTGGTGATCAACCTGCAAACGCTGCAGCAGCCGAAGAAAGTGGATTGGGCGTTCAAATTCTAATAAAAGATTTAACCAAAGAAGCTTTATTAGAAAAATTTAAAATTGTCTTAAACCCTGGGTAAGACATTTCATTACAAGTATTTCTTACACTTGCTTATAAAATTTACAAAAACTCCTGATAGTAAACATACTCGAGCTAAACTTAATTTTGTAATAAGATCATATCAATAGTTCTTGATATTTTTGTAAGTTCGTCTAATAAAAAGGAATACTGGTAAAATACTTTCATGTTTATTAAGATTTAATCGATATATCGACTTTTTTCCATTGATATATTGACGCCGATATTGATGTTTTAATAAATATCGATACATCGATATTTTTTTCATTTTCGACATCCCTAGTGGGCGTGGCTTGTCGCTATGGTTGTCAAAGTTTAAGAATAAATGACATAATTTATTTTGAGTATGAAAAAATAAATTACAACTTTCAGGAAAATACTATATTCCTTTTTAAGTATATACGATACCTATACCAATAGCCTTGCCTTGATATACTCTTTCCGACTAACCGTGTATATATATATTACTATATCACCAAAAAATGTCGCTTAAACCAAATAAATAGCCTTTCACACCTCGATATGTCTTCTAGTTCAAAATAATTTATAACATAAACATCTAGTAGTAGGAATTAACAGAATTTCAATTATTTAATAAATACAGCCATCATTAAACAGAAACTTTAGTTATTAAATATAAATTGAAAAATGCTTCGTTAAATTTCAGATTTAGGAAACAAGTCAAATTACTTTCGAAGGCATGGCACGATCGTCCAATATCGGCTATGGACAGCGCCATCTACTGGACAGAGTACGCCGCTCGACACAGTAACTACACATTCAGAACACGAGCTGCAGATGTTCCTTTCTACCAATATTTATACTTAGATGTACTTGCAGTACTTGGTGGTGTCCTATCAATCTCTCTTTACATACTTAAAGCAGTATACGTTTTATTGAGAAAACCAAAACAATTAAAAGAAAAAACAACATAAACAATGTGACTCGCCGTTATCTAAATAAATATCTGTAATAAGTTACACTAAAATAAAGTCAAAGACATTTGAAACCAATTAATAAAACCATGATTTGTAATGTTATGTTAGTTTCAATATTTGTTATAACATAAAACACAAAGGCTTACGTATTAATACACAGTCTTATTACTTAATTGTGAGTCTCTACAACCTCTTCGTTGTTAGGACTCATTGCTTTTATCCACCGTTTTTATCCAGTTATAGTAAACCAAATATGGTAGCAATGTAATAAAACAGTGGCGTGCATCCCATATAAACCATAAAAAGTATTATCTTTTTATGCTTGGAAATTAAATTAAATTTTTTAAAATTAAATTATTATTGTTAATTATTTATTAAATATATTGACATAAAATCTGATATTTACCAAAATAGCAGTCTGAGAGTCCAAATTGGATGAAATTTTAAATATATATATATATATATATATATATATATATATACATATGTGTTACATGTCCAAGTATAACGAGATAATGCTTTTCATGCTTTATATGGTATGCACGCCAAATAACTCATAATAATAATGTGTTACAATAATAGAGAAGTACAACAGCAAATATCACTAATAAGCTATGATGGATATAATATAAATAATACTTATTAAATACTAAATATTACTGTGAACACCATTAACAATTAGTCTATAATTCGCAATAATTATATTTTGTTGGCAAGCATACTCGTATAAAGTGACAGGAAGGATATGGAAGTGTGAAAAATCTTAATGGCGGCGGCTGAAGTAAACCTTTTTGTTGAGAAGTGTTTGATATTGAGTGTTGATATTCGGTAAATGAAAAAAAAAACAAATACAAATAGTTATGAGGACAAGGGTTGATACAATGATCCGAACAGTGGTCCATCAATTCGGTACGAGGCCAAAGGAGAACCAAAATAAAGAGATGTTGTATGGCGTGTGGTACTAGATACGTTTTTAGAGTTTATAACAATAAAATATTTTATCCTTTAACATATGATTTCATTTTAGTTATCTTACTCCGTGCATCGGTTCTTAATATATATAGGACCTTAGGTCTTTCCAACGCACCCAAATAAAGATATCGCCCGAAATGAGTCGTGACCACAGAACTCAAGTGTAAAGAGCGTCATAGTGACTCGCTTTGACCTGTCGTGTTTCGGGATCACCTATTACTTACCATCACCATTTATTTTAAGGTATACATTGATTTTATACAAGTATGGAATGAACGTGACTAGATTACAGCCATTATCGTATCTCTGCTCACTCTGAAAGGGATATATTATTATAAAAATTTCTTTACAAACATACTCTACAAGCATTATTAAAAGCGAAAAATTACCTTACCTTTACATGTATAGGAACCCCATTTAAAATATTTTTTTATAATTTAAAAAAAAAATAAAAAAAAAAACAACAATAACAAAACAAACATAACATATAACATTACAACAACATTTTATAACATTTAATAAAATTTTCGGTTTTAGCTAAATATTTACTTTCAAATTTCTAAGTTACAATCGTTATCTTACTTAATTTATAAGTTATAATTTACTGGTCACTCTATGATAGACGAACGCACAACGTACTGAACCCTCCAAATTGATTCGGAGACCTCGTTTCTCTCGGTTAATTATATTCTGCTTCTGAAGACAGATTAAGTACTCAAATGTTATGTGTTCTGAAGACAGACTAAGCAGCGGCAGTAGACAGTAGTGGCACGCTGCCGCACGCAGCCGACACCAACTAATACGAATCATTTGTATAGATTTGTAAGGAGCGTACTGCTTCGTCTATATACCACCTTTGGCATAACTTGTTATTTATATTATTACTTGTTTTTATTCGTAATAATTTCAAAAAATTTAATAATCATCAATATAATCACAAAACCAATTCTAAAATATTTATGTACACATAGATAAAAATGATATATAAAAACAGAGGTTTTATCTATTATATTGCAGAGGCAAGCATGAATAGTTATTATATTTTAATTTATCGTACACTTACAAGAATAAATATTTTAACCTACATAGTAACACTTTAACAACATTTTATAGCCGAAAGTTAAGATTCTCAATATTTTGCACGTTTATTCTAAAAAATGTAAAATCACCAAACTTAAATGCTCATTACCTTTTTATCACACTTTGTAGATAAGTGATTCAATATCCTAAAAATAAACTGTTTTATCGTGTCATTTATATGTACTGTGCACACACGTTTTACGCTAGTCACTCGTCAGTTGTGCTTTCGTATAAACTACTGTTTCTCAAAATGCAAATAAGCGGCATATTTTACGCGCTATTTTTCACGTTCAGTGTTCTAATAAATTCAGTGTTTACTCTTAACATATTGGGTATATTTCCCTACCAAGGAAAGAGTCATTTCTTCGTATTTCAACCCTTTTTAGAAGAATTAGCAAGAAGAGGACACAACTTGACAGTTATTTCATATTTTCCACAGAAATCTCCTAAAGAAAACTACAATGACATAAGCCTCGCTGAGACATCAACCATTTATCAAGATATGTTTCCGTTGGAGAGATCCTACTGGACTATAATACAAATGATTTTTTTCTTAACCGATACAGGAAATGACAATTGTGTAAAATTGCTGGGAAATAAAGACGTGCAGAATCTGTGGAATTCCAACACAAAATTTGATGTAGTTGTTACGGAACAGTTTAACAATGATTGTTCTTTAGGACTTGCCTACAAATTGGGTGCTCCAGTGGTCGGCATAAACTCCCATGCGTTTTTACCATGGCATTATGAAAGATTTGGTATTCAGTACCATCCTTCATATATTCCAGTTATATTCCTAGAAGGTGGCACGAAACCTAGTCTCTACCAACGTATAGAGCGAACTCTGTTACACTTTTACTGTACAATGATATACAAATATCGGTCTCAGCGTAATACAGAAAATATAATAGCGCAATACTTTAATAACATGCCACCGTTAGAAGAGTTGGGGCGTGAAATAAAATTTATGCTATTGTATAATAGCTTCAAACTATTTGGCTCAAACCTTTTGCCCTCTAATGTAATTGAAGTGGCCGGTTATCACGTAGCAAAACCAAAGCGCCTTCCTGATGTAAGTATTATATCATCATTGATCAATCATCACACAATTTTAAAAATAAAATGTTAATAACGTATACAGACAAACAAACATATCAAGCAAATAATTGTATTAATTGAATGAAATTGTAAACTAAAATGACTAAATTAATTAAATATTTGTTTAAATTACAAAGTATAATATTAGTATACATACAGAAAATACTATGACTTATTATATATGGAATTATAGCTAGCTTATATACCCATTTAAAGTATACAAATCAAACATCAAATTCCATTAAAATTAGTTTAGTACTTTACTACTGTTGCCTACATATAACAGGAAGGTTTATAGTTCGTCATATTATCTACATAAAAGAATTGTTGACAAACCGACAAACATAAAAAAAAAAAAATATTTCGAACGCCAAGATCTAAGCATTTAAATTCAATTCAGTTTTAGGTATTAGCCAGCAGAAAATACAGTCTTACTACAGTTACATCTAAGGCTGAGATTTACACTCGATACTTTGACTTTGCTCTACACAAAATTACAAATCATTTTATTTAATTTTTTAAACATATATTTTTTATCAAAATATATGTTCCGTCAGCGATTTCGTAAACTTGGACTTGGCTCTACGAACAGCTAGACTATACTCCAGCTCCTATTATACATTATATTTAGTTTTTTATTAAAGACTTACCTATATCATAGGTAAGTCAAAGTTGTGTCTATAAATCTCACCCGTATCAGATCTTAAACATTATCAAAGTAAACTAAAGCGTCAATATCAAACGAATGATGGCCAAATATCGAGGAATGAAATGCTATTTGGTTTAAGTGACATTTTTTGGTGATATAGTAATATATGTATATATTTTCGGGATCAGCTTTTTTACCGATTCCAAATATATATTATATTATTATATATATATTTGGAATCATATATATATATATATATATGTATATTACTATATTTAGTATTGCTAACTTCCATCTTACTTCTGGTACACTTACACTTATTACACTTTTTTTATTTTTCTATAATTTTTTCAGCCCAATTTTATAATTTTGTTGGTTTGTTCATGTTGTTTGTGTACTCAAGTGTCACATTGGTCTGTTGTGACTGTAGAATATAACATTTGACCTTCCTATACATTATCATCGGAGAATCAGCGTGTGCGCATTGAACATAAAAAGCAACAGCTACTTTACCCTAGTGATAAAGTTTTATTTTTCATATCTTTGATGATTTTCATGAGTCCCGTAGTAGATAAATTAACTGTGATTTTTCATTTGCGAATTGTAATTTCATAGAATATAAAACAAACATTTTTATATCCGTTATGAAAATAATCTCAAATAAATTACCCAAATAAAATAAACGATATATCTAATCACAAAAATATGGGTATCGGTAACACAAAATGTACGCTATTACTTCATTTGATATATATATAATCACCCGACGGACTAACAATTAATTTCGAAATTTAATGAAAAATATTTAATACGAAGAGTATTCAATACCAATTTATTTGTATTAAAAATAGTGGCGATTTCCTCAAATATCGGAAAACATAAGTTTAAAGTAAAAATAGATAGGATTGTTTATATATTATTAATAATGTGCGTTTATAAAAAAAACCATTTCAGGATTTAAAACAATTTATTGAAGAATCAAAACACGGTGTCATTTTCATTAGTTTTGGATCGATGTTAAAAGCAAGTACACTGCCTCAGGATAAAGTCGACGCCATCTTAGGAGCCCTGTCTGAATTGCCGCAGCGAGTTGTATGGAAATGGGATAATTTAACTTTGTCAAGAAATAACAAAAAGGTTTACTTATCCAAATGGCTTCCACAAAACGATGTGCTAGGTAATATTAATAGTTAAAATCTCATTACCAGTTTATTTTTCATATCCAAAATAGTAATATAACTACTAAGGTTATCCAGTAGCATCTTAACCAGTAAGGGTACATAGGGCCCTTGACGCTCAATCAATATCCTAAAATTGGTCAAATCTTGATAAACATGATTTTCTTTACCAAACTGATCAAATCTAGACATTGCGATGGCAAAATTCGTTGCCAACTGTTAATTAAACATCATTATCGATCTTACATCAATTACAACATACTAACCTATTTATTATGAATTTTTATACTCAGAGCATTCTTTGTGCATTAACGTTTATCTCATTGTGTTTTATTATTATAATATTGACAAAATATGGTCTGTAATGTTAGATTATAACAAACCGTGATTTTCACAGCACACACAAATGTGGTAGCTTTCTACTCGCATTGTGGTCTTCTCAGCACTACAGAAGCTATACATCACGGAGTACCAGTTATTGGTATGCCCATCTTAGGAGACCAACCTATAAACGCAGCAGCGGCCGAAGAAAGCGGTTTAGGCGTTCAAATACAAATTAAAGACTTAACCAAAGAAACTTTATTAGATAAATTTAAAATTGTCTTAAATCCTGGGTAAGATTTTTCATTGTAAACCTATATTATATCGGTTTAGAATAACAGTACTGCACTTCATAAGAAATTTAAACTATGTCATAGTTGATAACTTATGGGACACTATGATCGAATCAAAACCGCGGTAGGTCGAAGGGAGTCACTATGATGGTGTTAGCACCTATTATATAATTACATTACAGACACTATCCTCTTTGGTACAGACAAAGACTTTACTATATGCCAGCTGCTTGATTAGGACCAGTATAATGTTATTTAAAATAAATTGAAATTATATTATTAATTGTTACCTCTAGCACTCTCTCTCTGTTTTATAATAACATTTTTAAGGATCAAATTATTTCATAATATTTAAGTCAGGTTAGTTGTGCAGAACCGGAGATATTACTTGATAATACAGATAAATATAATATTCAACACAGGTAGTTTAAACTTTCTATAGTACTTATACAGTGTGTGTGCTATACAAACTGCACAGCGCAAGTAAAGATATGGTAAGATAGTTTCCTTAATGCGAAAATAGCTTTATCAAGTAACTATACAAGATTATTGTAAACTAACCGTATTAGGAAGCATATGATAGAGGACCTAAAATGCCACACCAATGCAGAGGCGTAATTCAATAGTTTTCGAGACATTTCAATTTTAGGAG
The DNA here is from genome assembly GCA_036320925.1 of Automeris io. NCBI lineage: Eukaryota > Metazoa > Arthropoda > Insecta > Lepidoptera > Saturniidae > Automeris > Automeris io. The sequence goes on along the minus strand of JAUDJH010000010.1, from coordinate 9,248,582 downwards.
TTTTTGTTTGTATGCCCATTTTGGACACTTACATCTAAATTATAAAAAAAAACTTCAAATTAAACGGATTAAATTTGAATATATTTGGAAAGCTTACACTTCCATTAAGTTAATACACTTATATAAAGTTTAATACTCTGTCACAATCTAAAGTTGTGGCCCTCTAATAAAAACAAATTTAATTTCAAATTACAATATGACATAAAAATGTTGTTGTTAAAAATATTAAGAGAAACAATCTATTGGAAGAGATGGCCATCTAATAAGCTAAATAGAAAAGTATTAATATAACAGTAAAGATACGTAAATACTTATAAATACGTGTACAACTGAGCATACATAGAATATACTCTTCCAATAGCCAAATCATTATTAAGACATTTTCGGGCGAGCGAAGCGAAGTTTCCGAGTCAAATTGGGGCGCTCGGCATTTTTTCTGTCTGTCTGTCCATCTGTCCGAAATCTTTAACTTCTAAACCAAATAGATGACTATTTAAAATTACAATATATTATGTTAACGCTTAACGCAAAGCCGATAATAATATTTATTGTATTAAAATCTAAAATTTGAAGGCCGCTCCTATACATACAAATACAGAGAATATTTTTTTCGCTTTTAATATTGCATGTGTGGTGTAGTTGCAAATTTAGCCGAGTTTAAAGGCATTTTTATACATTTTAAATGTCAATAGTTCACAATTTAGTAAACCGAAAAAGTGGTCGTTTTAAGCCTATCTTGTTCCTAGATTTATCGTAAAAAATATTTATTGTATTCAGTTAATACGCATGTCAAATTTTAGGTAATATCCTTTAATTGAATAATACATAAACTCCCAAAAGTATAGAAAGCTATACGCCCTACAAAAGAACAAATATCTTCAGTTGGCAGTATTTCATGATATATTTCAAACTCGGATTTAAGTTTTAAGTTGTTGTTTCTATTAATAATTTGAGTAATATTATCTTTCAGATTTAGGAAACAAGTCAAATTACTTTCAAAGGCATGGCACGATCGTCCAATATCGGCTATGGACAGCGCCATCTACTGGACAGAGTTCGCCGCTCGACACAGTAACTACACATTCAGAACACGAGCTGCAGATGTTCCTTTCTACCAATATTTATACTTAGATGTCTTTTTAGTCCTGACTAGTGTTGTATTAACGAGTCTATTAATGATTAAAACACTTTGGGCATTGTTGCGAAAATCAAAGCATCAAGACATTAAACTGAAAGAAAAAATTAAATAATCTACCTAGTGTGATCAAAACTTTACTTTTAGCTGGGTAGGTAACTTTAATATGTCATATTTATAATAATACAAATACAAAGTTATATAATAACTACCAATAAACCGTGATTTATGCGTGATCGCATGTTTGTTTCATTGTTGATACCACACACACATAGCATAAGCTTATCCTCCAAGCAAATTTATTTTAACAATATACTTGTATAATCTGCTTATACATCTTAAAATGTCAAATGTAAAAATAGCATGCAGGTAGAATTATTTGATCACTATGAAAAATAAAAAACTATACTTTTGGACAGCACTTAATTATAATGTAAAATTATTACATCATATGTTCCGGGTGCCAATAAATTCGACTACTAATGATGAAGTCGTTTTGTACCAAATCACTTAGTTGTTATTACGAATCCCAGCGGACGACCGCTTTACCGGTTCTAGGCGTTGTACTATAAATAATGAAGTTTAATTTATTATCAGTTTTATACCCGCTGTTTATTATATCTGACTGTGCTCAAACACTTAACATACTAGGAATATATCCATACCCAGGAAAAAGCCATTTCATTGTGTTCAAAGTGTACTTGCAAGAATTAGCAAGGCGAGGTCACAATGTTACGGTTATTTCACATTTCCCAGAACAAGAACCGGTGGCTAATTACAATGACATAAGTTTAGCAGGAAGTAGTAAGATTGTAGAAGACGATGCACCTGTGGAGAAATCATATTGGAGAGTCATTGCCGTTGGAATATTCCTTGCATATTCCGGAAGAGACAATTGTAAAATAATGTTAGAGAATAAACACGTGCAGAATTTGATCAAGGACAAACCTAAGTTCGATGTGATTGTTATTGAACAATTTAATAGTGACTGTGCTCTTGGTATTGCATACAAATTGGGAGGACCGGTTGTTGCTATGTCGTCTCACATACTCATGCCATACCACTATAAAAGATTGGGTGTACCATATAATCCATCTTTTGTACCGTTCCATTTTCTTAGTGGAGGAACTAAGCCTACACTTTTTCAAAGAGTAGAAAGGGTTATTTTCGATTTTTATTTTAGAACTTTATACTATTTTATATCTCAGAGGAGCAATCAAGCCACTTTAGCGGAGTACTTCGATGATATACCGCCGTTAGAAGACTTAGCCAAAGATATAAAGTTTCTTCTTTTGTATCACAATTTCATTTTAACTGGATCTAGGATATTTCCCTCTAATGTCATAGAAGTTGGTGGATACCACGTGATCGATGCAAAACCATTAACTGGAGTAAGTATAGGTAAACGGATACAGTCGCAGGACTCACGTACAAAATATTTATGAGAGTAGTAATTATTTTCACAGGATTTAAAGAAATTCATCGAAGAAGCGGAACATGGAATTATATATATTAGTTTTGGTTCAGTTACAAAAAGTTCCACGATGCCAGCTGATAAACTTAAAGCAGTTTTAGACGCCATGAAGGAAATGCCTCAAAGATTTATATGGAAATGGGAAGACAACTCTTTAATAGTAGATAAAAACAAACTTTATATATCCAATTGGTTACCACAAATTGATATTTTAGGTAAGTTAACTATTAAACAAAGATAGTTTATGCTAAGTATAGTGTACAATTATATTTTAATTTCAGTATTACAGATGAAACTTTATCCTTAATATAAAACATAAATATCTTGTAATAATAATACAGATTTTGATAGATAAAATCTTTCTTAATTAACACACTTTGACCGATGTTTAAGACCGTATCTGAGATAAAAAAAATTAAGTACTTATAGTGAAAAACAATAATATATCATTAGGCTATATCCCATTCGGAGTAAGTACAGATATATTAGTGGCTGTATACATTAATGTATACAGTTTGTGTATAAGAATTAAGTTCTAAAAAATATTCTATAACTAGCTTTTGCCCGCGGTTTCGCTCACGTTAAAAAGTATTATTATTAATTAGGTATAGTTTTTGTGGCTTCACTTGTTTAGCGTGTGTAAAAAATTAGGGCCTACAAAACTTCTTTGTATACAATATTCTTAACTAATCTGTCATTAGGCGCTAAAACTATCAAGCTATTGGGTGAACTTACTCGTGAGCAAGCAACATACAACTGTCCCTGAGAGAAGCAATGTTCTTTCAAGTCAATACCCACAAATTTGAGAGTTTGCCCATGAAACTTGTTTATTGTCATGGCAAAGTAGACTTCATCTACCTACATGCCAAATTTCAGCCCGATCCGCCCAGTGGTTTGGGCTGTGCCTTGATAGATCACTTAGTCAGTCACCTTTCAGTTATATATATTTAGATATCAAAATCGTATTCAAGCGGACGTCTTCATCATAGTAGCTCCAATCTTTAATTTCAGTTCAATCAGTCGAAAATCTAAGAAGATTTATACGAACTTTCATCCTCCATTTTATCCCCATGGGGGTCGAATTTATCAAAATCCTTTCTTAACGGATATCAAAATCGTATTCAAGCGGACGTCTTCATCATAGTAGCTCCAATCTTTAATTTCAGTTCAATCAGTCGAAAATCTAAGAAGATTTATACAAACATTCATCCTCCATTTTATCCCCTTGGGGGTCGAATTTATCAAAATCCTTTTTTAACGGATGCCTACGTCATAGTAGCTTTATGCATGCAAAGTCTCAGCCCGATCGGTTTAAAATTGACTAAGTTTCATACAAACTTACATCCCCCATTTTATTCTCTTGAGAGTAGAATTTATCCCCTTGGGGGTAGAATTGATCAAAATCCTTTCTTAGCGGATGCCTACGTCATAACATCTACCTGCATGCCAAATTTCAGCCCGATCTGCCCAGTGGTTTGGGCTGTGCGTTGATAGATCACTATGTCAGTCAGTCAGTGAGTCACATTTGAGTTATATATATTTAGATTCATGAATGTCTCTTTGTAAAGAAAAATTGTTTGAGTGATATATGTATAAAATGAAAACCCGATATAAATTTATGGAAAATGCTTGAATATTATGATCATATTAAATTCATAATTGTTATAAAATGTACCTGTGTTGTAATTTATAGGTCATCCCAAGACAATGGGATTTCTATCACACGCTGGCATGGGTGGGTCTACAGAGGCTATACATTTTGGTGTTCCTGTAGTGGCTATGCCCTTTATAGGAGACCAACCAGCCAATGCTGCAGCTATTGAAGAAAGCGGACTTGGTATTCAATTAGATATCGCAGATTTGACAAAAGATAACTTGGTAGCTGCCTTCAAAAAAATTCTGGATCCCAAGTGAGTAACTAATTTATAAAGTTTACCGTCGCCAATTTTCACATTTTCAGAAATTTTATGATTCCAGATCTTAAAAATAGCATTTAGTCCTTTATATACTTGTATTCATGAAGACACTAAGATAATTGTATTCTCCACAATATTACATTTAAGACATCAAATTCATTTAGTGTATTTAGCAACATGATATAATAAATAAAGATAGAGAACTATAAACTAAGTAACACAGTATCTATCATACGTAAATTGTTTACAAGATGATAATTTTTATCAATTTACACAAGCCACTCGTTTTTGCCGTGTCAAGATCAGAGGCCTGGGCATTAAAACTTTGGTTAAAACAGATTATGGGCTACATCAAACTAATGTATAAAATTAAATTTAAGTAAAAAGTAATTATAATTTTCTTCATTTAATGTTACAGACCTGAAATTAGGATCAATTAAAATCAAAATAATTTTGATTATCTATATTATTGAGTTGTGAGCCCATTATGCAGTTAAAGAATTTTATAAACTACCATAGCCCAACCTGACTGCTCATTTATCAACTTTGACAAATAGATACATCTGCCACATAATTCGGTGGCTTATATATTTTTTTATATTGACGCGGCATAGCTGCTACACCGCTGCACCTATTAAGTAAAGCGCAGTCCAAGAAGAACGGCAAACATCTAGAATTGAGAGTATATTGACAATCATAATCGTCATATCAACGTAAATATACTGCGGTGAGGAAATATATAAATGTATACGAACTGATTTCGATACGCGACAAACTAACTCCTGATACTATGACGAATTTCAGATATGTCGCAGGGATATGATGAAAACAGATATTATCAAGGCCCCGCTGATGTTAAAATAATAATACGTTTTTACCATTTTCATAACCAGATCTAGTGATTTTATTGTCTTAAGAACAGACAGAAAATGTTTTAGAGATCTAAGATATTTTTATGGGTTAGATTCAGTGACAATCCCCTAATAGGTTTTTTTTTGACATTTTTGGTCACTTTTAGCACCAAAAACTCCTATGAGTGAACGGAAGCAGTTCTCGATATATGATCATGAAACAGTTCTTAAAGTATGATCGAATTACTAGATTTATTTACAAACATGTGTCGTTATCTTAACATCCGCCAGAATTGGATTAAACCTTTAGTAAATTAATAGACACACTTCTTTACCTAATGTGGTCGCAATCCAATCATACAATATTTTAGTCGTACTGATTCGTAGTTTCGTTGCCGCACAATGCTATCTAGCCATGAACCTCCTTTTTTTTTTCTCAGATTCCGTAACAACGTGAAAGAGCTGTCAAAAGCATGGCATGACCGACCTATGCCTCCGCTGGACACTGCCATTTTCTGGACTGAGTACGTCGCCCGACATCCAAATCTTACTTTCAGAACCGCTGCAGCGGACACGCCGTTGTATCAATATATTCAACTTGACATAGCATTAACATTTATGGGATTGTTTTTAGTAGTGTTCTTGGTGCTAAAGACAATACAGATCATCTGTTGTGGAAGAAATAATAATAATGTCGTAAAAAAAAGAAAATCTAAACGTCATTAGATACACCACATGTCAACAATGAGACTACCTTTTTTAAACATGCTGACTATTCTATAGAATGGTTATTAATAAGAATTACAATTACATATACATACTTTCTGTAATCTTTGAGTTTTATTTTTGTAATAATAATAAACAAAATAATATATCGTCACGCCATAGCTTATAGGTCGTGTCCAAAGTGGCAATTCATTTTTATAAATTGTGATTATTTGCATGCTTATTAAGTTACATCAGCCTTGTTTATTTATATTAAAGTATTACGTACATTATAAGAATAATAACAATTTCCCAAGGTCTCATCTGATTCAAAGGACGTTCATAACACATCGCCACTATGACATTCCTGTCTAGTACCTACTTGGGTATGCTGGCCAATTATGCAGTCAATCCGGGCCACGATCCAATATTATAACAATGGTTTGATAGAGAGGCAGAGGACCTTAAAACTCAACTGGTTGGGTAACTTAATAAGCTTACTTTGCTCGGTTATTGACACATAATCTTTTTGGATTCAGTATTTAAATATCTTTTTTTTAAACTGTTAATTTTAGTTACACTTAACGGAACCTTCCATATTAAATACTTCACAAAGGATTGTTCCAATAAATAGGTAAAGTTTAATTTAAAAAAAAAACAAACATTCCGAAAATAAAGCTGCTGACATTTCTTTTTGTCAGCTATCAGGAGAATCCAATAATGTAATAATTAATTATAAGTATGTATTTTTATTCATCAATAAATACAGAAATGATTTATATCTCGTACTAACATGACCTGACATAAAATGCATTATTTGCCATAGGCTCAAAATAAAGGTACCTTATACCATTACCTATGTATTAATTAGCGACAAAATGATAATATGTAGAGAAATCTTTTAATATCAGCGTATTGACTTTATTTAGACAATTAATTTAGAGAAACAGAAGCAAAAGATTTACGTTACATACCTACTTAAATACTTGGGTAATTCTTATGACAGATCGTATGTTTTATTCAATAGCAAGAACTCGTAAGACAGAATAGAAATTCTTTCCGAAATTAAAAAAAATTGCTGATATTTTAGTAATCAATTTTGAAAAACACTTCTACAACAGCTAGTACAGATATCTATTATGTAGAAACAGGATAAAAGATAAGTAATTACAGAATATATTAATTTCACCTGTATTTGTTATTCGAAAGTTCTATAAATACTAAAGTTAACTGAGCGCCAAGCAAATTCATTGTATTTACAGGGCATCTAAAACACAAAAATGGCATGTTGCTGTAAACCTGGCGCCGGCAAATGTAAGTATGATTTTCTGGAAACAGCGATGTCTGAGCTAAACGAATTCAAGTTGTTAGTAATATTATTTTTTAATTAAATTTAAATCCCATATTTCCGAAGATTATAGATAGTAAATATATAAAGTATACGAAGATTGAATTAAAGCTCTTTTAATTTTACTAAGAATATTATTACACTGGACTTAGAGCTCCTTAACAAATGATATGATCCTAATACGGGATAATCAAGGTGTATCTGTGTATCTATCCCACCAATATTAAAAAGATTATCACGGATATGAAACTCAACGTATACAAAATCGTTAGAACCGCTTTGTACAAACTAATTAAATAAAAATATATTTATACACCGTTACTAATAGCTAACGCCAAACCTCTTCAAGGTAACTTAGGTACATCAAGACTAACAACTTTTGTTCTATGGCTTTTGCCAAAACTTAACACATCCTAAGATATATATTTTTTTAGTTTTATTGGGGATTTCTATCAATCGTTAGCTTTATGTTTAAATTTCAGTCAGCAGATGCTATGGAATCGTCTGCCTCGGTTGCATCGCGCCGCCTTTCAGTGTTAAGAAGATCAAAACTGCAAATTTGATTTATTTATTTTTTGTATGGGGAAAAAAGATTGAATTAGAAATAGTTGTAAAACAAAAGTTGTCAGTCTTGATATACCAAAGTCACCCTTAGTAGGTTTTGCGTTAGTTACTTGTATCCCTATATATAAGAATCTCTCTTTTAAAGCCAAGAATAAATAATATTTTTTCTTTATCATTATAGCCAACAAATCATCAGCAAGTTGCTTAGGGCGCTGCGATCTCCCCAAACATAGATGCCTGGAAAAACATGACGTAAAACCAGGGCCTGTCCCCAAACACATGGGCTGGCTATACACTGCAAAAGATGCGCCTGAACACCAGGTAAAAAGATAAAGAATCAAACTCGTACACCCAGAGTTCCATAGAAACTTAAAATGTATGAAAAAGTTATCAGTAAATTTGAATTTTTATCAAAACAATAATCCTCAAATAAATCTTGATTTCTATAAAAAAGTTATTGATTTTTATAGAAAATTTTCGGAGTGAGCAGAGATACATTAGTGTTTTGTGGTATCTCTTGTAGTTTAAGATTTTCCCATAACGTCAACCTTAAAATTAAACTTATATTTTTTCCTTATGATAAAACAGAAAATTTAGAACTTGGGTTTAAGACTTTTTCCTATACTTTAATATGAAACCTGGCCTCTGTTAAGATATGGACAAATATATAGAATAATTAATGAGATTACAGATTTTTTTTTATATTGTGGGATAACGTCATACACAATTATTTACAATGACATCTTATTTTTTGACATTGTCTTGTCTGAGCATATTGGTTTGTTTTAGTATTGTGTAATGAAACAGCCGTGTCCGGTAAACAGCTAATGTATTGACATTTGTCATATACTTTTTATATTTTAATGAAACCACCCGCTACAGGTATTAACTATAAAATAGTTTTCATCAGCCTCCTTGCCAAATTTTACAATTCTAGATAACGAAAAGTACTATAGGTTTTAATTATTTTGCGAAAACGGCAAAAACAATAAAAATACGACATATTTATATTTTGCGTATGTTGAAAATTTCAAGAGTCGGGGCTGATCCTTCTAGATCAGGATATTTATTTATTATTACGCAATAAACAATTTTTATAATACATTTAATATTGCCCATCTCTACTAAGTATAGATTTTTTTTACAAGCATCTATGTATATATTCATGTATTTAGCCCTCTGGGTCGATTGACACATGTCAAACGTATTTAAAAATAATTTTTCTAATCGTTTTAGCTAAGGTGCGGCTGGCGTCCAGGTCATATATCCTGTTCAGTGCTAAGAAAGATCGAACGACATAATTGCATGAAATCAGGGGAATGTAGTAGATGTGCTTTCATCTGCGCTCGTCCGCCATGTTCGAAAACTTGCAGTTCTCCTCCAAAGTGTGTTACTGTTTGCTCATCCCCACCTTCTTGTTGCAAACAGCCGATTTGCAGTCAGCCTCTGATAAGGATCATCAGACACGGAGGACAATACAGCATATGTACAAAACCCTCAAACATAAGCAATGCGCCATCCGGACCATACCCTTTAAAATATGTCATCAATAATGATGAAAATGAAGGCTCAGAAAAGGCTAAATACAGCGTGGAAGCGAAATTTAATGATTATCACTTTGACTACACAAGTTCTCAATCTTCATTTGTAATAGATTTCTCACCACCTGAACAGAGATGCTACAAGCCATGTCCAAAAAAAAGTATTCTTTGCATGTTCTGTGAAATTGACAGTAAATGGCCATTCAAATCATAGATTTCTTGTATAGCTTTTAACATTATTTTTAAACATTATCATAAATATCTATTTACACCGTAACATGCCATGAGTGATAACTGGGAGCAAATAAATCAACATATTAATTAAATTTGTGGTATTATTTTGGTACATAGAAAGATTTTTTATAACTAGAAGACATTAATCACCTCACATAACCAAAAAACCATCAGTCCTTGGACTTATCCCCAGAAGCATGAAGTAGAAGAATGATGATAGTCTAATTGGTTACAAAAAAAAAACATTGTAAACGACAATTCACAGGTTTTTCTTTTCTACTTCTAAAATTATATTATTTTATATTTTTCATATAAAATTGAATTTATGTAACTAGCGATTAAATAATTTAGTACTTAATAACAAAACGTATGCGGGCCCTTCGCGCCGCACTACGCGTGGAGTGGACATTTTTCACATTTCGCGCGAAATTCGACTTACCGGTAAATTACAATAACTTGGAAAAATTCATTTGATTTTTATATCTCTTTTTTTGTATTACTTAGAAATGTATCCTTCATAGTTCTGTGGACATAAATTCCACTTCTGCACATGCTTTTTTTTCTTTCAAGGAAATTAAAAAGAGTTTAGCTTTTATTTTATTTCTTCATAACGGCTCATTTTACTAATGGTCTAATACAGGCTGTTGTAAAACAAACTAAAAATACCTAAAAACAATTCAACTGTCTGATGTAAAAATCACAATCAAAAATAAATAAAATAAAAATATAGTCAACTGTATATGATATACGAAAAAGTCACTAATATTACTATGCTGTGTTGCTAGCGCAAAATTACTCCATTTTTCTGTCTACCTGAGTAATTCCGACCTTGATGACGCTGTTCAAACATAGCGCTAGTGCGCACAGAGGCATATTTATAAGTGACCCGCATTCTATCATCACCCTATGAAAAATATATTTATATGTAGCCCGCCCTAGTGATGTCGAAAATGAAAAAAAAATGTTATATCGATATTTATTAAAATATCAATATCGACGTCGATATTTCGAATGAAAAATATCGATATATCGATTAAATCTCAATAAACACGAAAGTATTTTACCAGTATTCCTTTTTACTAGACAAAATTACAAAAATATCAAGAACTAAAAGGTTATCTTCAAACTTTAAGGCCTATTTAAGATATCAAACGAAAATAAATATTATAGTAAATAAATAAATCGCGGCAAATAATAATATTTGCAACAAATACAGACGTCAGTGCATGCAACGTAACAAAACATAATACTCAACAGTCATAGACAATATAGTTCTTTTTTTTTTCGTTCGATCCTATCTTCTACAGTTTCAGATTTCAGCGACTTCACTGCCATAAGAATTAAAAAAATATCGTTTTTGACACAATTTTCGATACTGGATATTTTGTATCGATTTATTATTACAAAATATATCACCCAAAAATATCGATATATTGAATTGAAAATTTCGATGTACCGATATTTATTCGACAACCCTAGCCCGCGCTCTGGTACTTGTCAACCAAGAACGTATTAATGGCCCACATACAGTGTGTTAATTATATATTAAATAGATATACAAAGATTATGATAAAATCAGTTTCTAGATTTTGTCACTGTCAATGTTATTCCAGAAAAGGCTCAATATATTTTCTAATGTCTGAAAAAAGTACAATACATTTTTTAGGTTCAATTAAATTTAAATTCATTTAACAATCATTTATTTAATGAATTTACCTAACAAATTTAATACAACTATATTTAGAAAAATAATTAACTTGGATTGCCAGATTTCTGAGCTAATGCTAGCATATTTTCATTAGCTAACATTTGGAACTCATGGAATCTTTGTGATACTCTCTGATTCATCCTCAGGTACTTTTCCATACAATTCACAGTACACTTATCCTGTAAAATAAAGCCTGTCTGTAAAATAATTTAGTAAGATTACAGCCTAATTTATATAGAATGGTTATAGTTTCACTATGTCTTAGTTTCCATTTTTTATTAATGATCTTTAACATATTAAGAAGTAAAGAACAACTCTATGGGAAACCAATTATGTAGTTTAGGAAAAATTACATAGGGGATACCCTAAAAACAGTATTTAATCAACTGGCAGTATTGACATATCTGGTAACGATGTTGAAATAGATGATAAATATATTTTATATAGATTATCTGGACTCCCCCCATAGAATAGCACCCCCCTCTTCTTGCTGAGGTGTCGTAAAAGGCGACTAAGGTATCTCTTGAACACCGCAATTCAACCAGGTGTTTAGAGAAGGGAAAACCCGACCAAAGCTGCATCCCGCTCCCTCCCGATCGTACTGGTTCTCCTTTCCATCGGGCCTGAGGGAGCTCGGACGAGAGAGTGGCTGCACGTCCAGTTATGCACTTAAATATCTCCTGCACAATTGACTGTTTCCGAAAACTGGACCTCGAATTTCTTAACCTGTGTTGAAACAGTTGCCGTGGCCAAAACCGGCTAGGACATCATCATCTGGACTCCATCATTGTTACCTCCCTTATCATCATGTTTTTAAAAACAGTCAATGTCTCTGTGCATAAAACAACACTATAATACCTCAAAAAGTTATAGTGTGATCATTTTTAAATTATAATATACATTATCTACTTAACAATTGGACTGTTTTTTGGAATCTGATTTTCTGCTATAAGTCAATTTTAAGTTATACAATTCATTTGAATTATCTTAACACCTTATAATACTATTTATATCTGCAATCAATATCCACATGCCTTTTTTTATGCATTACAGACAGGCTTGCTCTTCACCTCAATCTCACCTGATTGAAAGTGATGGTGAGGCTGATGATAGAGCATGCTCAACCAACAAATATCAATTTACTTGTCATTTAAAGATTCTCATGGCATAAGAAATTGGTGAAACAGATGCAGGAAACAAATTGCACTCCTTAGTGATGTGCAGCAAAAAAGAGGAGGTGAATTGTCTGGTATGAGCAGTTTGAATTTCAACCCCATAAAGATGCAAAACCACACGGTGTCTTATTAATTCATTGTAGATGGCGAAATTAAATTGTACAACTCCGCTGCACACTCTCCAGAGTATAGTCTATGCTATATATATGCTTTGTTCTTGCAAGAGTGAAAAATGTAATTACAATATTTTTATCAATTTTAATTAAACTTTAATCTATAATATACACTCATTACCTCAGAAGCTTTAATTGTCCTCGATGTGAAGTCATGAATACAATCATTAAAACACAGCTCAGACAGCTTATTGTACTGTACAAGAAAGTCCTTGAACTAAAAATGAAACAAAATCTTTAATTTGTAAAATACTAAAAGTTTTTATATAATTTACATAATAACAGAATATAATTGAAACACGACATAAATTTACGGCAATTAATAAATATTTTTGAGTAAAGAATCAAAAATGATAAATAATTAAGGGATGAGGTGTGATAATCTTTTTAAGTAATAACACAACAATATACATAAGAAATTCTTAAAATAATTACCGTATACAATACAAACACTGTAAATATTGCCATAAATACAAAATTAGTAAAGAAATTCAAACTGTTTACCGTTTTAATTTGATCCGATTCACTCATTTCTGTTGGAGTTGTCATTATTCTAAATAAAAAGAACAATTATAATTTATATACTTGCGGAATTCTAGAGATATTAATTAAATATACATACATAAGTTAAACTTTAGCGACATAGAATTTCAAAACCCATCAAAATGACAAAAGTATAGGTTATTTCACTCCAAATTCAATTTTTTTTTAATTCTGAAATTGGTTCTGAAGCAAAGATCTGAAAATCAATGTGAGAATTTAAATAAATTAACGTAACTGTTTATGTATTTATTTAATTTTTATAATTAATTTATAACTTGACTTATTTTTTACTAACAAATAACTCGAGTGAATAATTGCTATTAATTTCAGATTAAAATAAGAAAGGCTCATATTAAAACTAGAGTCCAACCGAAATTGGTTTTCCGGCCGAAACCGAAACCGAATATTCGGCCTTGGCCTCAGTTTCGCCCGAAACCGAAACTCACGTGGTCAAGTAAAAAAATGAAACAAAAACTTACATGTAATCAGTTCCATCAAAACATAACCTGTAAAGAATGTTTACGTCGGGTGATAACGCACTGACTAAGTTGTGTTACTATAGAGCAATGCGAACGGCGCACGAATCCCAAACAAGGCCGCCAGCGTCCGACAAAGCGTTGCCACGAGAAACGAAGTTAGGCAAGCATGTACGATAACTACCGAAATCAGTTTCGGTTTCGGCAAAAGTTTCGGTCAATTCTGGCCGAAACCGAAACTGCTGCCGAAACCGAACTTTCGGTCGGACACTAATTAAAACCTCTATATAAATTAATGATTTTATTCTTTCTCTGTCTCTCTTGTTAGTTTATCTCACTCATAAAATAACACATCATGTTGTCACCTTGGGGTTTATAGCCGGTACAAGTTCGGCTCACCATGGCTGTGCCACCCCCTGCGAGCGGCCGGCACGGTCCAATGAGGATTTACCCCAGTAAAAAAAAATGGTAATGGTAGAAATATCGCCAGCTCCGATAATACCGTTCATGAAAATTTCTGAAGTAATCAAACTTGGTAATAAACCAAACATTAAACCGTTCATGGTGCTTCAATAATGTCAAAATTAACGTCATTTTTAACCCACCTCGGTGTGAATTTAATTGAGATTTATCAATTTGACAGTTTTTAAATGTCTTTAGTCTGAAAACTAATTTTCGTGTATTTATGTATTCAATTGTTTCAATTTAATCAAAAATATGTTTTATGAATTAACTTATCTTGATAACAGGATAATAAACAGCAAATTTTTTTGTTGAACTGAAATAACTAATATTAAATGAATTTTTTTTTATGGTAAGGAGATAGTTTTTGACAATTTCGACACATTTTACTGTGCTAGCTCGAACAAGAATAATTGAATGTGGCTACGCCAAAAGTGTTGTTTTTGACAGCACTATGAAAGCTCTCCATGTATTTGTTAATTTGTGATTTGTCATTTAAACGTCAAACCTGACGAGTTGCAGTTTTGATCAGATAATTTCATTGTATTGTATTGCTTTTATTTGAAAATGGAAGAAATCGGCATTACTTTACCTGAAAAGGTATAATAATTAAAAATCTCTTGTTATGTTATGTTTTGACTGTATAGATAAAGCATTTCTAATTCTTTGTTTTTAGGACGACCAAACCACCGACTCCAAAGGGCTGCCGTTTGCTGGTCCACAAACATTTGATGAATTGGAATCAGAAGATCTATATACAAAGTATAAGGTAAGCATAAGCTTTTCCATTTATTGCTGTAAAATAATTGCCACAAAAAAATACTGTTTCGACACTATTTGTGTGCAAATTAGAACCAAGAGGATGAGATTTAAAAAGGTTGGAAGGACTTAAGATTATGTTATTATAAATATGCAATACTTTAGAGATAATAAGTCGCCAGTCCTAGAGACAGGCTTCAGTATCAAGCTGGTTTAACGCAAAATGGAAAAATTGCACTAATTGTACCTACAAAACAATATAAGTATTTATAACTTTAACTAAATTAACGTGCCATCAACGAATAGTTTCAAAATATTGGATAAATGCCTCTCATCTCAGTCAGTTTTTTTAAGTTGAACATACCAGCTAAGGCATAGGCATATCAGCTAATAGTTGCTCGCCTATTATTTGATAATAATAATAAATTTTGATATTTATTTACAGAAACTTCAGCGCATGCTGGAGTTCTTAGAAGTACAAGAAGAATATATTAAAGATGAACAAAGAAATCTGAAGAAAGAATATCTCCATGCACAAGAGGAGGTGAAGCGTATTCAGTCTGTTCCACTTGTCATTGGACAATTTCTAGAAGCTGTGGATCAAAACACTGGTATAGGTAAGAATTAAATGACCAACACACTCAGCTTACACCAAACTAGTATATATTAATGTAGTTTACACAATGACACAAGATCAGCTAACCAACCTCACATTTCAGTATACATTTATGAGAAAATAAAGGTTGAAATCCTTTTGGTCTATGATTTTTCTTCTCATTTTCTTTGGAATGAGCTATTTGACTGAGTCAATTTAATACATTGTTAAATCTAACAATAAGCGCAGGCGTATTGTTAATGAAAACATATTTGTAAGGTAGTTTGTGAAAGACAGCAACTACTTCAACAATTTACTATATTAACTGTATTAATATCTTTATTTTTTAGTTGGCAGTACTACTGGATCAAATTACTATGTTAGGATTCTGTCCACGATTGACAGAGAATTACTGAAACCATCAGCGTCAGTAGCTCTTCATAAGCATTCAAATGCATTGGTTGATGTTCTGCCTCCAGAAGCAGATAGTTCAATCTCAATGTTGCAGGCCGGTAAGTTTTATTTATTACAGGCTCAATCTTGACCTTAATATTACCTGAGGGAATATTCTAGTCTCAGCCCCATGTTTATCAAAACTAACATATCACACATTAATGTACATTTTTTTTATAATTTTGTAGTGTATTGGCCACTTGCTACCTTTAGTATTGTAAAAAAAAAATATCGGAGGGTGAAAGGCTATTTGGTATAAGCAACACTTTTTGGTTATATATATACATTTCGAAATCGGTAAAAAACGCTGATTCCAAAAATATAATACTATATCACCAAAAAATGTTGATTAAACCAAATAGACTTTCACCCCTGGAATGAGAGAACAGTCAATGCTATATTTAAGAAGCTAGTTTTTAAAGTGAATTTCTACTTTTAGGAAACTTTGATGCAACATCTTGCGTAGATGCTAAAGTTTTTTTTTATAATTAATTTCTCAGATGAGAAACCAGATGTGCAGTATTCTGACATTGGTGGCATGGATACACAGAAGCAAGAGATAAGAGAAGCTGTTGAACTTCCGCTAACTCATGTGGAGTTATATAGACAGATTGGTATTGAGCCACCTCGAGGTGTGCTGATGTACGGACCTCCCGGTTGTGGAAAAACAATGTTAGCTAAAGCTGTAGCGCACCATACTACAGGTAATATTTTTTTACTTTGTATGTCTGTTTTTAGTAATTATGTATAGTTTTTTTTTTATCATAGCTAATCTAAGTATCTCGTAATATTACACTTCTAAATGTAACCATATGTCTCTGAATACAACAAAATCCAAGAGGCACATACATTAAGATCAGATTTTTTTTTTTTCGTTATTAACGTTGCATATTGTATTACAGCGGCGTTTATTCGTGTCGTTGGTTCAGAATTCGTCCAAAAATATTTGGGGGAAGGTCCTCGTATGGTGCGTGACGTCTTCCGTCTTGCTAAAGAAAACAGTCCAGCAATAATTTTCATTGATGAAATAGATGCTATTGCCACTAAAAGGTAAATGTTATATATATTACCAATAAATTAATCCTAGATTAAATTAATAATATGCTCCCTCAAAATGTAACCTTATAAAATTCCAAGCAAGATTCTGTGTAGAGTCCGACCGAAACTGGTTTTCCGGCCGAAACCGAAACCGAAATTTCGGCCGTTGCTTCAGTTTCGGCCGAAACCGAAACCGAAACCGAAACTCACGTGGTCAAGTATAAAAGTCAACGTGGTCAAGTAAAAAAATGAAACAAAAACTTACATGTAATCAGTACCATCAAAGCATAACCTCTAAAGAATGTTTACGTCGGGTGATAACGCACTGACTAAGTTGTGTTGCTATAGAGCAATGCGAATTAGATCCGTCAACTGTCGTCTAAACGATGCAGTTACACTCCGACGCAGCCTTGAGTTTCTTTCGGCGTTTTTTCTGAAGGTAGTCGCTTCCGAAACGCTATTAGGTCACCATTAGGTTACGTATTTCTGGCTGGCGGTCCAAGTCGAGGTTCGTACCCACAGGGGTGCTCTTGCATTGCCACCCAACCCATAAATTGCCGGCTGAGCGCCCTCAGTGTTCGCCCACCCGCCCGGTTAAGTTGTGAAGACCTTTCCCGGTCAACAAACACGAGTAAATTCGAAAAAAAAAGCAATGCGAACGGCGCACGAATCCTGAACAGGGCTGCCAGCGTCCGTCAAAGTGTTGCCGCGAGAAACGAAGCTAGGCAAGCATGTACGACAACTACCGAAATCAGTTTCGGTTTCGGCAAAAGTTTCGGCCAATTTTGGCCGAAACCGAAACTGCCGCCGAAACTTGATTTTTGGCCGAAACTCGGCCGAAACCGAAACCGAAACCGAACTTTCGGTCGGACACTAATTCTGTGTGAAAGAGCAAGAGACGGTATGACTCATGTTAAAACAAATAAAATTAACAAGTCTAAAATTGAGTGATGAATTACTGCACAGTAGTCCAGATGTGGTTGACCTGACTCAACATATCTGGTGCCTGATATAAAAGGTGTAAAAGAATAAATGAGTATCCTGACACTAATTTATTGAGAACAGCTGAATCCACTTTTGCTATATTTATAACTTATACTTTTACATCACTTGTAGCGATTTGAAATTAGGGAAATTAAGGTTATTATCTGCCAAGGAGTGGAATTTGCTACCTGCGTCTGTTTTTCCAACATCCTGTGACATGGAATTCTTCTAATCTCATGTGAATCGGTATTTTCTGAGTGGGCGTGCTCCATTATCGGCCTTATCATCACTTTCCAACTAGTGAGATTGAAGTCAAGAGCAAGACTTTCTGTAATATATAAAAAAGACATGGATACCTATTACAGATATCAATAAAGTATGTCATAATTAAAAAAAAAAACCTACACTTCAATTCGTGAAAACACCAATTACTCCAAAGTACCTAATTACTTTTTTTATATTAAAATTATGTAAATTACAGGTTTGATGCACAAACTGGTGCAGATAGAGAAGTACAAAGAATTCTTCTAGAGTTGTTGAATCAAATGGATGGCTTTGATCAGACAACTAATGTAAAGGTAATTTCCAATATTGTGTTCATTATATATCTTCTCTTTTTTACTGTCCTTTAAATAAAATTTTACACTACTATAAAAATATACAAAATATATATACAAAAATATGTGCCAATATTAGACAACAATCAATAATTATGCAACTTTCCGGTTTAAAATCTAATTAGGTAATTTTGATAATAGTTGTATAAAAAAAAGCCTTTCTTTTTACGAAAATTAATGTAATACTATAGTTGTCATACCCTTGATTATATGTTATCAGCTGGTTTCTAATTGTATATGACAATTTCAAAATCATTAATATATGAAGAAAATATACATTTATATAAATTTTAAGTATTTGTAGGGAAGCAATATGAAAGGTGTCAAGTTGATGGTAGGTTACAATATTGTACAATAAAGTAATCAACTTCATGAAACATTATACAGTAAAAATTGTTTGATGTAAGCACAGACTACATTAAAAAAAGATGTTGAAAATAACAAATCTTTCTGGCAATACATCACTGGAATAGAACTGATAAACGTTAGTTTTCTATTCACACAACCAACTTCATGACTAAAATCATTTGTTACAATCGCTTTTTCTAATTGTGAAACATAGGCAATCTATTGTACAATATATCTATGTATCTATGTGTGTAGGTAATAATGGCAACGAATCGTGCTGACACCTTGGACCCAGCCCTCCTCAGACCGGGTCGCCTGGACAGGAAAATCGAGTTTCCTCTACCTGACAGGTAACTTTAACTGTAGTTATAATTTTACACTGTCACCAGGCAAAATAACAAATACAATTTCTGAAATACATGTGGCAGCTACTTTAATGTCGAATGTTACATACATATCTTACTGGTTTGAAGAACCATGTGGATATTTTTATAAGATCGAGTTCTAAAGTATTTTACTTTTATAAAATTCAGATTACATGGAGATTTTGTTCTGCTTTTATATCATTTAACTTAATTTTAATATTTAATAATTTAACTTGTGAAGTAAATCTTGTAAAAACTTGCAAATTACATTAGTGTTTTTTCTTTTTGTTTCTATTCCTATTTGTGTGTTGCTTTCATTTTCCTTTCCTTCTATGCAAGTAGTCTACACTTTTAAATATAGTAGCATTTGTAATATATCTTGCTCATGAGTTATATATTTTTGTATGTGTT
This sequence comes from Automeris io, assembly GCA_036320925.1. Classification (NCBI taxonomy): domain Eukaryota; kingdom Metazoa; phylum Arthropoda; class Insecta; order Lepidoptera; family Saturniidae; genus Automeris; species Automeris io. The sequence continues at coordinate 9,228,707 of JAUDJH010000010.1, read as the reverse complement.
AATGTGGACTATGTAAGTGTTCTTATAAATAAATAACATAAAAACCCTTAAAAGGAGAATTCTCGGTAATTAAGAACGTTAAAAATCTGATTTCGATCTAGTTGATTTTAGTTTCGCATATTTAAAAACTGACATTATTTACGTGTAGAAAACGTAAAATGTGACGTAAGATTGAAATCCAACTAAAAATTTGAATAAAATTAAAATTTAGGAAAGGCTTTCTTACCTTGTGTCTTGGAACAAAAACAATCGTCAAAATCAAACTGATGTCTAAGCATCTCTATTTTGTGTTTTTGTATTTTAGACTTTGTTATTTTTGATTTGTGACTAGTGGCCTAATGGATAATAGACTGCTCCATGCACGTTGGTTCGAATCCCGGCAAGTACATGGTTTTTCCAGATGACGTACGGATTTAGGCATCACATGCTCACCGGTCAAGAAAACATCGCGAGGAAACCCGCATGGCATCTAATAGAAATGTCATCTGTAGGTACCTTGAGAATGGCGATATACTGTGCTACTGGTCGCGCTGGGCACGACATATAAGCGTAAAGTAAATACAAACATGAATGTATCTCTGCTCACCCCGTAAGGGAGGGATATAAAGTAACGATATATTATTTATTTTAGACGTCAGAAGCGATTGATTTTCTCGACAATAACTGCAAAAATGAATCTTTCTGAAGAAGTGGATCTCGAGGAATTTGTCGCGCGGCCTGATCGCGTGTCGGGTGCCGACATTAATGCTATTTGTCAAGAAGCCGGTATGCACGCTGTACGTGAAAACAGGTAAATATTACATACGATATTTTACTAATCACCCACAATAGGAAAGTTTACTTTTTACAAAAATATTTAAAACAAAAGAAATAAATGCTTTCATTTTTTTTTGTTCTTAAAAATACAACTCCCGTATATATGTTATCATTAAAATAAATAAACATTATGTATCAACTAAGAACAGAACATTTCATGGTCTGATTGCTTAATTGGTAGTGAACCTGCCTGCTACACTAAAGGTCCTAGGATGGAGTCCCGGTAGCAGCAATTTGTTCCGCGATAAACAAATTAGTGTCACAAGTCATAAATACGTACATATATGGATTTAAAGTATGTATGTATATTTGTTTTTCTTACACGTCCTACAGGTACAAGCTTAGATTCGGACTAAATCAATATGTGTGATCATCCATAAATATTATATTATTTAAAAGTGAACTCAAATTTTTGTGTGACAAAAAGTTTTCAACCAGCAATAATCGCACCTCGGACAATCCTCATTGGTTACGATCATAGATCGGCAAAATGTAAACAGATTAATGAAAAACGATTACGATTACATTTTGCGTTTTTCATCATTAATGTGACTGCATTTTGCTTATCTATCTTTTAAACACTACGGAATCCTCAATTGCATACACATTTATGACTCCTTCATGTTTTGGAGGGATTTAATGATGATTACAGAAAAACAAAATTAAAATTACGACTACATTTGTGATCATTAATCAGATTACATTTTCCCCAACTCTGGTTACGTTATTGCCTCTGCGCAAAGTTAGCAGGACAAAAAGCCTCAACACAACCTATGAGCATTTCAACAAAGTATAAATTGATTTTAAAATTCTTTTGAAATGTTTGTTGTATGTTGTAGTATGTTTTTATGAACCACGGGTTTATTTTTCTAATTCTAACTGATAAATAATTGTTTAATACAATGAAAATGATATTTTGCAAGAGTACAATTTTTAGCTTAGGATTATACCTATACTTGGAATTCAGAAAACACCTATTGCCAAAAAATTACTATTAGTAACAACTGACTTTTTTTTAGATACATCGTACTGCCAAAAGACTTCGAGAAGGGATACAAGAATAATATTAAGAAAGATGAGAGCGAGTACGAATTTTATAAATAAGTAATTATAATTGTAATCTTCTAATTGTTAAATATTTACTTCAACAATTAAAAACATTTTAAAACGTATTTGTATTTTTATTTCAATTCAGGGTATAAATAGTAGCTTTTTGAATGAAGTATTAAAATATGTGTACAGCTAAGACGACGTTAAGATGGCGTGTACAGTTATAAAGTAGATCTAATATAGATTGATGGTCTTTTGCTATTAAATATAAACTACTTTGGCTCACTATTGTTTATTGAAGAACGTTCAATATTACTATTACATTGCTCAGTATAAAAATAACAGCGGTGTACATACGTACTCTTCAATTATCTACTGTCAATTTCTATCAAGGAGAGCGAGGGAAGTAAAGATGGCCGCCACTGCGTCATGTCTTAATTGAAGTTTTTGACTAAATATAGCAATACGTCACAGATTAAAGAGCATTATGAAGTACGCTAGACACTAAGGCTAGACAAAAAAAATTAGTCAATAATATGAATTTTGTCTAAAACTAAATCTTTAGATTAGGTTTTCTAGTTTCTGTAGAAAAATGAACGAAACTGAAATGCACGAAGAAACTTAAGTTAGTTCATCGTATCGACTTAGTTACACATGCCGGGAGCATGCAATGCAGTGTCTTCATACAAGACGAGAAGATACTTTCTCTACCCGTTTTGACTCTTGATAATTTGTATAGTTACGACACAAAACTGACAATATCAGCATTTTTACAAAGTGACATAAAACGAGGTTCTATTTTTCCTAACACAGGATTTCCCAGTGAAGAAAACATATACCCCCCAATTAAGACTCAAATGAGTACAAAACGCGATAGTTAAAACCCCTTTTTATGAAGTTTCTAAGCTCCCGATTTTCCATACTCTTTTACGTATAAAGATCAAGTATGTATATTAAACGGAACCTATTGATATGACATCTCATAAATGGTAATTATTGATTTAATGTTAAATAAAAAGACAATTTCAAAAATCTATATTTTATTAACATTTCTTGTAAACAATGTGATTCATAATATTACAATATATTTGGCATAATACATTATACAGAATTGATGTTCATGCAAAACAATAAATTAGGAAGATGTCGTTGCTTGATTAAGATTATAAGTTGTGATAAAATAACAAAATTAACTTACAATTACATAATACAACAAATAATGTCAGGTGCAATATGCTATAAATATCATACGCGTAACACTAATATTAATTAAGGCACTAATCTATTAAGGCTGGTTTACACGTATAAACTACGAAGGGTTTTAATCTTCAATCTAGCTTCCTAGTTCTTATTTCTAAAAGAAAAATTGATTTTTCAAAACTTCATAATTCTTATTTGCGTGAATTTGATTTTTCAAAGAAGTTTGTTAAAATGTTTAATAAAAAAAAATGTCAATTTGCAGTAACTATAATAATAATATACTAAAACAATACTACTTTTATGCGTAAATCTATGATTTAAATATTTTAGCCTTCTTTTAGAAAGATATATTAAAGACACGATTAATTTTCATTTAAATCTACATTTGTTAAAATATGGTAGCTGTAGCTTATATTTATTTTAAAAAATCGATATAAAAATAAATAGGTTAAAAAAGAAACGACATACATTAATCGTTGGTGACTACAAGAAAACACAACAAAGAAGAATGTGTGATAAGGAATGTTAAGAATAGTCAAAATTAAATGAAAACATAAGTACTAACCATCTAACTTAAATTACTGGCTAAATAAAAAATTTTAAACGTAAGTACATAAGTGATTGTAATACTGAGACAATTTTAAAACGAATTCATCTTTCTGGTACAAATAAAATGAATATTAATCGCAAATAAAAGTTAGAAGCATGACCCAATTTTTTTTTTAATTATCATTAACCCTCACGAGCTTAAATTACGCCTTTGCCTTGTACATTTCATCATTGGCATAGGCCTAGTTAAACCCCATGAATTTTAAAATAAAGACAACCTTTTACGGCTCAAATAATTACGACGACCCACGAGCTTGTTTGTAATTTTATCTCATGATTCGCACTTCAATGCCTTAAAAAGTCTTTGATGTCTTATTGTGTCTTACTGCACTATAAATAATAATTATTAATTTAAAAAAAATACACATATTTCATAGCAGACATGTAGTACTAATTGGACGGGGTTGTGAAAAAATCACTGATATCTAAATCGTCATTAATCTACATTTAAAATGCTACTCAAAACATTACAACAGCAGTCAACAATTTTATGGCAATCTATCAACAACTATCAAAAATAAATATAATATTCGTGATAAGAAATATAAATAAGGAATGTGATAAAATACTAGCTGGCAATAAAGAACGAAAAACATTCAAAAATATTTTATACCATGATTATATATCTACAATAGTCTCACTCATTGGTGTGTCAAATATTTGCGATTTTTTTTTAAATTATTTTCATTACATTAAACATATTTTTTCCATGACATTTACATTTTTACAGCGTATTTTTTATTAACACAATTTATCTTATCGCCGACAACGAGAATGTTAAATTTATATTATCACACAAGTAAAACAAAAATATTGATACTTAATTATCGCCTTTTTTTTATATCGGGGTATCTGTCACTGCTAATAACAATGTAAATATGATATTATTTTCCAAGACAACAATTATTATTATTACTAAATCTTATTTGCATAATAAATAGCATTCACTATTCTATTAGTTCACTTTAAGTCGCTTAAAATATTGTATGTCATGTCATGTATTATATGTTATGGTCATGTTGTTTCACAACTGCTCAAGTAGACAATTCGTTTGGTGTAAAAAAATGCATAAGGTGATAGGCGGAATAATTGTAAAATTGTGACCATTGCCTTGAGTATATAAACACCCTTGTATAATAAAAACGTTAAATGTATATTTAAAAAAACATAAGTATTATTTATTATCTACAGAAACTTAGAAACAATATCAAATTCTCAACCCTTGAGTTGAGAGAATTATTATTAAGAAAAAATTAATTAATCCATTTTTAATTTATAATAAGCTGCCGTAAGATATACTTTTATAATATGTGCACTATTATGAATTTCCCTGCATACATATTTTATATTATTTAATATCAAAAATATTCTTATATTACAAAATGATATTTTATAATAATACAAGAAATCTTAAGTGATTTTTTTTTCAGCTCTGCTAAATGATTGTTAGATTTTTCATAACATTTTGCAAAAAATATTGTTCCTAAAAAAACTGCCAGCGGTTTGTTGCACACATATATTGGGAATGATTACTTCCGTAACCTATATTTTATCAAATTTAATTGCCAAGAACTATGATCGTAAAGTTAACCTAAAGTAGGAATGATTAGTGTAGATTTTTTGTAGCAACTTCTTATCCGAGAGCCGATAACACTAACTAAACATGTATCCTTTCTTTTAAATTCAATTACACCTTTACTATACCATTGTTATTAGAAAGTTCAGCGTTTGAAAAAAGCTTCCCAGTGGTGAGTCAATCTCTAGTCAATTAATTCAAAGCCATCAATATTGTCCACGTAAAAACAATGTAAGGGATGAGTTTAAAGGACATGTCCCAAAAATCGAATTGTCATTTAATCAATGAAAGTGTCGCTATTAGAATTTCAAAAATAAATAAATATTTGTAAGAGTGTGTTTACATTTCAAAGCTTCGATGGAAAAAAAAAACTTAAAAGGATGTAAAGCAATTTCTTCACAAAGAAAATAGAAATATGTTGTATAACGCTGGAATAAGTATCGATTGCCAAAAAAAAAAAATTTTAAAATGTATTGATTTTTGGTTTGCATTGTTTACTTGTAGAGTGTGATGTGTGATTAGCCGTACAGCTTTACCTTGACAATAAATACGCTCTTTATTTCAGTTAGATACATAAAAATAAACAAATATTAATTAAAATGAAGCATTTGGGACCAAATTTTCATTTCATAATGCAACTTATATAGTTATAATCGAGAACTCGAATAACGCTGATTGTTATTTGAAGTGAGGGAGAAAGTTTTGGATGAGAGGGCTTTTTACACTCACTTCTCTCAGAGATGAAGCCTAAATAAGGCTATTCATTCCATGGGCGACCGGACTAATTTGGTTTCCCAGGTTCGGGTGGAGTGATCAGAGGGACACCCCGTGGGTTTTTAGTCAGTAGAAGTATGAAACACCGGAGTCGCTGCCCTCACAGCGGCCCTGACGGTCCTTTGCAGAATTTTCCCGCGGGTCACCAAAATGACGTTAGGAGCGCGCGTCAGTGTCAGCCGAGGGTTGCGGCGGTGGCGCGGGGTGGTGCGCGGCAAGCGGCATCAGCGGCACGAGCAGCGCGGGCGGGCCTGCGCGCCGCAGGAACGCGTGTCCGAGCAGCGCGGATGCGGAGTGCCGCGCGCCCGGGTCCCGCACGAGCGCGCACTCCACGAACGCGAGCAGGTCTGCGGGGCACTGCGCCGCGCCGCGCGGCCGTGGCGGCGGCATGTCGCGGATACGGCGCATCGCCTGCAACAAGTTTACTAACACTTGACCACAATCCCACCTGATGATAGATGAAGATGAAGCCGATGATGAATAGCATTTCCTCAACAAAACCTACTTCTTTCAAAATGAAATAGAAACAAAGAGCGCATTCCACTCATTTCCCGTTCCCATTATGAATTATTTAAAACATTCTAAATCTAGTTTCGATTTACACTCAATATTGCTTATGTCCAACTCAAAAACAACATTTATTACTATTATAATATCAAATAATAGGCGAGCAGCTATTAGCTGATGCGCCTGTGTTTCAGTATAAAAATAAAACTTGACTGACAGTTTATAACAAAAATCACATAATATCACAGAATATGTGATGTGAAAGTGTCATACCTGCAAAGGTGGTTCATTGAAGAAGGGTGGTTCGCCATCCACCATTTCCACAATCATGATGCCCAGAGACCAGACGTCAACCTCAGGACCATAGGGGAGTCTTGATATCACTTCTGGCGACATCCAGTACGGAGTTCCAACCAGTGATTTCCGTTTTGGTAGTTCCTAAAAAAATAATCATATCATATTGTTTCCAAGATAGAGAAAAGCAGTGTTCCAATCTGTCAGAAGACCCTAATTGGGAATTGACACAACTTCAAACTTATTCATAGGCTGAAGACCATATTAGGTGCACACCTACTCAAGCCTGGTGGAGTTGTAAAGCTCTTCCCAACAACCAAATGTCCTGCCAGAAACAAACTATAATTAAAATCATAACAAATAAATTTATTATGACCTAAATAAAGTGACAATCACTGTAATCATCAATCCATATCTATCCACTGCTGAATATAGGCCTCTCCAAGGTTCGTCACTAAGCTCTATCTTTGACTTTTCTCATCCAACTACTAATTATCAGTAACTAACTATAGTTACAATAATACTTGAGTATGTAATAGTGACATTTGAGTAATTAAATAATCATCATTTCCAAGTTCATTGATGTATTTTATTAATATTTATAAAATTAAGTATGGAGAGCGATGGAATTTTATTTTCTATACTTACACCAGGAGCAGTGCAGGGTGACGATAAATAAATTTAAAACATTAGAATTTAACGTTATTACTTACTGATCAATGAAAAAACTATTAATTTAAAAACTACCTGAGAAACTTGAGCGCAGAAACCAAAGTCCGATAATTTCACTCGACCATCCGCCGTCATGAGTATAGAGTCGGACTTAATGTCTCTATGAATAACACCCTGGCTGTGTAAAAACGCCAACGCCTAAAACAATCATCATCATCAGTCTAGGTTATACAATATTTTGTAAGAGGATTTTTATTATATGTTCAATTTAAATTTATGAGACAGTGAAATAAAATGATATTATATTTTAAATGCTTTAAAATATGTTTTAAAAAATTATCTTACACCCAATTATGTAGGACCATAGTGGCATTACTGTCTGAAGAATTCACCTCATGCCAATTCCAAAAATATAACAAAAACACACCTTTAGACACTGTTTACACACAGTTGCTATTTGCTCAGGGTCCATGCGAGCTCGTGTAACGATATCAGTGAGGGCACCCCCCGCCATGTATTCCATCACAACCCAGAGTTCATCACCGACCAGGTAAGACGCATGCATCTCCACTATGTTCGGATGCGGATAATCGCGCATTATCACCTGAAATATTCGAACTTATTTAATCACTAGACACATACGCAATAATAGTTAGCCGTGGTGGCTGCCGGCAGAATAGAATAGCACCCCCCTCTTCTTGCTGAGGTGTCGTAAAAGGCGACTAAGGTATCTCTTTAACACCGCAATTGAACCAGGTGTTCAGAGAAGGAAAACTCGACCAAACCTGCATCCCGCTCCCTCCCGATCGTACTGGTTCTCCATTCCATCGGGCCTGAGAGAGCTCGGACGAGATAGTGCTTTTCTGGCAGCGCGTCCAGTTATGCACTTAAATATTTCCTGCGCAATTGACTGTTTCCGAAAACTGGGTCTTGATTTTCTTAATCGGCGTTGAAACAGTCGCCGTGGCCGAATCCGGCTAGGACATCATCATCAATAGTTATCTATCTATTTAACCAAATCATATAACTGCTTAGAGAACATACTTACTTTTATCCAAAATTACATTATTAATTACTTTACTATTATTATATTGTTGTTCTCCTTACACTATATAACTGAGATATTTGAACGTGAAATATTTAAATGCAGTGTAATTTTCTATGACATTCAACTGGAACTTGTTGGAAGGAGAAAATTGACAGTTAATGAATAGTTTACAATTACTGTAATAAATGTTTATTCGCTTTTAAAATCTCCTAGTTTATATGATGAAGAAAACATTGACGTAATGAAAAGGTTGATGAAAACATCTGCTGGTCTTTTTCTTTCTCGTGTATTGACAATTATTTTTCTCTTTGTCACGCATCATAAAGAAATGTTTCGCTTGTGTTTGTGAGAATGAGAAATGTAATCGTGATTACACGCGAAAGAAAAAGACAAGCCTATGTTTTATGAAACACTTTTTTTTACTGGCTTGATAAATTTTCAACAACGCATCTTATGGAAAGCACTTTGAAGTCAAAGAACAGCAGCCACCATCGAGGGAGAGGTATCCAATGGCACTCAATGTCGCCATGCCGTCACAGATATACCACGACACAAAGTCTTTAGGTATACGATCAACTGGACATACACAAGCTGATCTTGAAGCGAGAAAGAAAGGAAAACGCCTCCATAAAATGCTTACCACTTCATTGAATAGCAGCTCCCGTCGCTGCTGCTTGCGGAGGTTCATCATCTTGACAGCTACGCGGCGACGTGTGCGCGTGTCGGTGGCGGCACACACGACGCCCGTGCTGCCTTCACCGATCTTGTTAAAGCCAGTCAGCGTCGCGCGGGGCTCACCCTCGCTTACCACCAGCCTTAGAGCGGCGCGAAACTGAAATTTCGCAATTGTCGATGTATAAGAAGGCCTCGAGAAAGTTACATTCAATTAGCTATAAAGCTAGTAGAAAATCTCATAGGATTAATCTAAGCTTTCATAATATAACGTCAATACAATATGTCAATTTCATTTTGCACTATTTTTTTATACGGACTCGATTAACTGCCGAAACTAATAACTTATCTATCTTTAATTCGTAGATTGATAGGTATACCTCTCCCTTTCAAGCCTGTGGATGCGAAAAAAGATGAACGATTGTTGCTATAGTAATAAATCTAAAATAGGGGATAGGATAGGTTATTAATTTCGGCCGATAGTGACTACTCCGCAAATAATAGAAAGCATAGTGTAATCCAAGAACGACAACGACCGCCAAGGAACGAAAATCTATTGACTACCGCTGTCCTCATGGCAGCCCACATATATCACGACTGGAGGACTCTAGGTAATATCAACAACTGGATGTACACACGCTGGTCCCGAAACGCGACTTAATACAACGGTTTTTATTATAGTGACGTGTTACGACCCAGTTCGAGCAAAGTTATAGAACAAACGTTGTTAGTCTTGATGTACCTAAGTCACCTTTAAGGGATCATACATAAATTACGTCACATGTAATGGGGGTACCAATACGTAACGTAACGTTTGTGATGTTACACCAAGGGGCAGAGGGTTTCAAAAGTGTGACAACCTGTGACAAGGACAAGGGGGGTTAAAAAACGTAAAATTCGTATGACAAAACCGATTCATATATAACGTTTTAGTTTGAGAGATGACCTCTGCTATCCTCACGTGAGAGCGGTAAATGGGACAGGGTAAGACGTCCGCTGGCGTCCACCCTCAAACCCATAAGTATTATTTTACTTAACTAGTGTGTTTCTCGCTCGTTTTAGTTGTGAAGGTCTATTCCGGACATCAACATATTTCCTGTTCGAGAAAAATAAAAAAGGGAATTCGATTGCGATAACTACAAAATATCTATTGTAAGAAGATACTCAACAAACATATTATAATGAACAGTTGTGCTTGACTTGTCATTCATCATACACAACCACATTGTATTAGTACAGTAAAAATCCAACATTTTATACTGTTATACTATATCCTATATAATATTTGATATATTGAAATATATTTTTGTAAATTTTATCTAATAAAAGGAATACTTGTAAAATACTTTCGTGTTTAATGAGATTTAATCGATATATCGATATTTTTCTTTTGATATATCGACTCCGATATTTATATTTTAATAAATATCGATATAACGATTTTTTTTTTCATTTTCGGCTTCTCTATTTTATTATTACCTAAAACTTCACGAACCAATAGAAAGATCCGTAAGATTTCATATACGAGGACTTTTCATAGATCGGAGTCACAACAGACTGGTCATTTTTCGTCTTTGGTGTTAAATTTTAGAAATTAAGTATTTAATATAAAAATAGTTCATTTAAAAGGTATTTAAGACACCAAAAAGTTTAGTACATCAAAATTACGATGATATAGGGAAGTTCGTGCGAACTGAATAGAGTTTTTGTCTATTTCTAGGTAATTGCCCATTTACATTAGATATTCATCTTTGGTGGTTCGTTGACACGAAGAAACATATGATTTCTATGGCTGCCTCTTTATACTTTTAGTACGTAAATCTATAGGTACCTGTATCTCATTAGTTATTCATTTTTGCGAAAAGTTATAGTACACAAGATGTTTGTTTTAATGGCCCCTGCCTAGGTTTTTCGCTTTATATACCCTTTCCGACTAACCTTGTATAGACTATATGAAATATTTTCATATCCTTTTCTTATAAAAAGGATTATATTTCATGGACTTAGGTGCTATCCCAAGTTTTGGAGGGATGTGTACTCTTCATTCATAATTTTATTTGTTTATGCGTTTTTAATTTGTTTTATATCTTTGATAAACACAATTATACTACTGCATAAGAGCCGCAAAAAGGATTTAAGAAGCAATGATGAGTGCAAATCAATAAATGTAGAAATTAATTCGCGTGATACAGAGTTCACGACGTGAATTTGTGCCGCTATAATTACCTGCTCGTGTGTCAATCTTAACTCATGCTTGGAAGCGGCGAGAGGCAGGTGGGGCGCTGCGACAGGAGGCGTTGGCTGGGGATGTCGCGTTGGTGCTCCATAACTGTCTCCTAAATTTTGCAACAAAAAGACAAGATTAGATTAAACATTATTATAATTTCTAACTCCGTAAGTGAAACTAAACATATTAGTAATAAATAAAGTTTATAATTTTCAAACCCATTGGCAAAATACTTTTAGGGTATATGGTTATCACGCAGTCCAAATAAACAGCAGTCCACAAATTCACTCAGTGAGCAGTGGAATGTGCTAAGCTCAGTGTCTCTCTGAAGGATTGAATCAGAAATGAGGTGATTTCTCAGAGAACTAAATTCATCAACATAGCTCAGAGGATTAGCAAACTGGAGTGTCAGTGGATTAGTCTTATTTGCCGAAAAATTGACATCCGTTTGGTTAGACATCTTCTTGAGTGGAGACCACATCTCGATAAGAGTAGTGTAGGATGCCCTGTGGCTAAATGGAACGACGATTTGCACAATATGGCAGGCAATGGTTTGATGAGAAAAGCTGAAGATCAGGCTCAGTGGTGGACCTTAGGAGAGGCTTATATCTGGACAGTCTGTTTATGTCTGCTGGCAGTGGATGGATATGGGTTGATGATGATGAAACAAAGTACATAGGAAAAATGTATTTTTTTCAAGTCCTGAAATAACTATTTCGTACTTTGTTCTCACAAAGTACGAAATGCCTCTCTGCCTCTCGGCTCTCTCAGCAATCAGCAAACATTTTTAAGATTTTTTTGTTTCTTTAAAGATATCCCTTAATGTTAGCAAGCAAGCAAGTTTTTTCTTTTCATCAAAATCTCATCTTTTCACATGCTTTTTACAATCTGGTATTAAGGTAACCTTGTCATCTTATGATGCTCATCCAATTCTAATACAAACACTTTTGATGGCAATCTTGTTGAGCAGTTTAAGCACCCTAAAGTGGAGAGCAATTTTACAAATCTAGATCTAACCATTATGTTTTGAGGCTAAGTGTACTTTTCTTTTACAAAATATAGACAGCATACAACAACATATTATTTATCGACAACTACAAACATTGACCCAAACTAAGCATGCTTTTATACTAAGGGTATCACAAAAAGATATATTTCAATACATATACACATACATGAATTGTAATAATCTAATCAGCCAATAATACTAACCGATATTTACATTGTTTCCATTCAACCCATGATGTATGCTATGTGAGATATTCTGTATTTGATGATTGTGTTGATATTGGTTGACATTTGCATTCTGAATATTTTGGTATGTCATTGTCGCATGGTGATTGTCATTTATTTCTGAAACTGGCCTGACTGTATCCTCGTGAGAGTGCTGCGTCCATTCCACAGGGGATTCTGGTATTGGTTTATTAATTGTGTAGTTACTTTGCTCTCGTCTCAAACTGGGGTACTGATGTGGGGCAGGAGGTACTGGTGGGGATTCTTCTGGCACAGCAGGTGGCACATTTGGTTTATTTCGCAAGTCTCTTCGTATTCTCGGTGGGCTTGTACTTCTTAACGAGTTCGACCTTGCAACATTGGAAGTCTTTGGCAAAATAACTCCATTAGGTACAGAGTGATGTTGTTGTGGGATGTTTGATTGAATTGGCCGAGCTATTGATAATACGGATGTAATTCGATGATCCCCTCTGACTATTGTTTTTAAGTCTAAAATTTCTGTTGGGGTTATTTCTGAAGGATCCACTAACGGCAATGGTCTATTTGAAGATTTGAGTATCTGAAATATTATGTTAAATTAATAGAAATCAAATATTGCAGCATATTATAAGAATTAATTTTTTGCTGAACTTGACTATTAAATATTTAACACAATTTATAAAGGTTAAGAAAGGTGTTTCTATTTTAACTTCTGAATACTTTTTCCAGATTTCAATGTTTTTTTCACTATCTTTACAATGTTTATGAAATTACCTTAATATTAAATATTGAAATTAGTCATGACATTCAACTATGGTAAGCAACATAAATTTTATACAATAAATGTTTAGGTAATATAAAATTTTATAGAAGTTCTTTTGTACTTGTAGACTTTTAAGTCTCATTAATTTAAGTTTACATATCAAGATATGAAAAGTTTAATTTCTTTTTACTTAAAATTTATGAGAGTTATTCAATTTTAACTTATACAAGCAATGACTGTATTATACATGGAATTCCTACTGTATAAAGCAGTTAAGAATATAAATACCTGATTGTTACCAACAAGAGATGCCCACTGCAAAGGAAGACCAACAAACTTTCCCTCTCGTTTGTCAAAACCAGTGTGTACTCTATGCTCGAAATTACTTGGCGGTGAAATGAGTGGCTTTTTCTTTTTTTTAGTAAACATTATTTACTGAAAATAATAATTACTTATCATAAATATACAACACGCACGTTACATTAAACTATATCTGCAATTCTTTTATTTAGACAAAGCGATAAAATGAAAGCTTACCAATACTTTCCGTATCAGCGACAAATATAAACATTAATTCGATACGAGGTTTCTAACAATAAGATTTCTAATAAACCGCAATAACAACACACATCAAATAGAGAACACTCAATGAATACCAAATCAAGAACTTATTCCGACATTCCTGAAGTTCCGTAGCACGTAATAAACATGGTCTACAAAACAAATTGGATTATGGTAATTGTATTACACAAGCCCAGACTAGAACTATAGTTTTCTCTATATTAGGTACTTTTATCCTACAGTCATTTGTACACTAATATCAAAGTCAAACGACAAAAAATAAATAAATGCAGCTTTAACACAAATGAAGTAATCGTAAATTAACAACTCAATTTAATATAAAATTGTTACAATGCCGGTGTTGCCAATGATCGATGAGTTACACGAGACTATTATTTATTAGTCTGTGCACGAGACTAATATAACAAACATATAAGAATGATACTTTTAACAAAAGTAACGCACTCGACACTTGTATTTAATTGTTGCCTTATATATTTTAACATTATTTATACATAAAACGAATACAGCTTAACTGCCTGAATAAACAGTAAAATAAAAAAATTAAAATTACCAAAATAAAAATAAATTATTAATATAAACAGCTCAAACGACAAATGTATGTTACATTATTATATTAATTATTTATATAAAACTTTATTATTTATGAAATATTTTACTGAAATGTAATTTTACTAAAATATTTATTTAAATTGCTGTAAATATATGCTTAAAAAAACATATCACTTTAATTGCCGTCACTGACGCCTAAGATAAATAATAATCCAGATCAGTGATTCCCAAAGTTATCCAGGTGTATCCCAGGGGTCTACGTTGGCGACTGGAGTAAAAGAATGGGGGTTCACAAGTTGTATGTAAGGAATGAATATGTCGGCTTGGCTTTACCTATCAATGTAGGCAGATAAAACACTACGTACGCAAAAAAATTGAGGGAACAAGAAAAAGATTTTAAGCGCGTACAGATAACATAAGCCCGTTACAAAATGCGTACGGGCAGTAGCTATGGAAAAAATGTAGGAACAGGAAGTCCACGGAAACTAGACAAAATTTTGAAAGGGGTCGACGCCAAAAAACATTGGCTGCCTCTGCTTTAGTTGGAGCAGTAAGCGCGCTGAACACGTTCAATGAATTAGATGAATATATTATATTTCCCACGTTTCTCATCAACAACAGTTGTCATTCAAAAGGGGTACTGTGTTCACTTTTGTAATTTTTATTAATTATGTTTTATTATATATTTGTTAAATCGAAGAAAAGTACAAAAGAACGTAAAAATTTCCTTTCACGGGCAAGCAGTGAAATATCTTTGTATTTCTTTGAAATAATATTATTTTAATTTTAAATTTCATATTAAATTTTCTAGTAAGAAGTCGGCGTGGTGAGACACAAATACAAAAATTAGTGAGCCAGAGTGATGCCGATACAAGATGCCGAAAGCTAATGCTGAAGTGTGTCGTCAATATCGACGCAAAAAAATGTAATTAATATTACAAAAAAAACAGCAAAAGTTCAACAGAACGTAGTCGCGAGTTTCGTGTGTGAAAAAAACAATTATTGAACACTCAAGATAAATGTTCAAATATAAGTGTTATTAAGCACAAACACCAATAAATTATGAAACATATGTTAAATAAAATATCTTTTAAAATTAATCATAATACTTTGATTTTTAAACAAATAAACTTATAATTATCCTACCCTTGTTATATACAAATATTCATCTCATTCTTTTGTCAATTTACTGAAGTTCCACTTCAATCGTGTGTGTATCGCACACACACACCTTTTTTATATACAGTTTATTTTTAACTTTAGTATATT
This sequence comes from Automeris io, assembly GCA_036320925.1. Lineage (NCBI taxonomy): Eukaryota > Metazoa > Arthropoda > Insecta > Lepidoptera > Saturniidae > Automeris > Automeris io. The sequence goes on along the minus strand of JAUDJH010000010.1, from coordinate 9,212,884 downwards.
TTTTTATTATTACATATAGACTTGCACTTGACCTCAATCTCACCTGCTGGAAAGTAATGATGAGGCCGACGATGGAGCGCGCTCATCCAGCAAATACCGATTCACTCGACGTTTGAAGATTCCCATGTCATACCACTGATGTATCTCTGCTAACCCCGAAAAGGCGAAAGCGTGTTGATATATTATCTATTAATAAACAAGCCATACTTACTAAAAAAGTAGCCGGTTTTTGGCTAGCTATTAGAATAGCTACATCGCTACTGCTAACGTAATAAATTAGGATTGGTGGGAAAACTTCAAGCCGGAGTGGTTGCATCTCTTCTGCACTCTCGTTGAATAATAATTGTTGTTTCTTGTTGTGGCGGTCGGCTGTTCAATTGTTGTCTGAGCTTGTGTTGTGATCTTGGGCAGAAATAGAATGCTCGGTCGATCGTGTACGATGGGAAATCAGTATTTTTTTGGTAAGATGCTAGCGTAAGGCTGGATTTACATCAAACGAGCGAATGCTCATTCTATCCCCATTCTATCAAATTCGGTTACTGTAAACAGACATCGAGCGTTTTTTCGTTGTTCTTCCTGCGCTCGCAAAGATTCTATAGAATATTCTAAGAATGCTCGTTCGCTTTATGTAAACAATACTAGAGCGTGGGAACAGGTTTTTAGAGCATTCTTGCGTGTTCGAATGCGCTCGCCCGCCGGAGCGGTCTCTTCAAAGTGTTCTTGTGTTCGAGCGATCTATATCACTGATCTGAGTATACTTGTCGATTGAATTATGGATTGGTCTCAACAAAAATGCCTATTTATGATAGAAGCCTACCGAAATTCCAAATGTCTGTGGGATCCGACGTTTGAACACTACAAAAATACAAATCGCAAACAAACTGATTGGCTGGAGATTGCAAATATACTAGAATTCAATGCTGAAGAAGTAAAAAAAAGATGAACTCATTTCTCGCATCTTATTGCTGAGCAAGGGTATGGTCACAGAACCACAGAATTAACACGAATGCGCAATGAGCATTCGTTCGGCCGCTAAACACCTGAATTCTAGTTCTTGATTCTCATTATTATATTGTGTGCTATCGTGTAGTAATGGTGCATCAAACAGGAAATGAACAAAATTAAGTAATTAAAACTACGAAAGAGACATTGGAACGGGGCGTGAAGACGTAACTGAAATTTAATAAGATTTGAAAAGACCTTAGATATGACTGTATGACACGCAAGCCTTTGCCTTCTTCTCATGAGAGGGGGGTGGGGGAGTTTAAAAGGTGACACATTTTGACAAAATCAAAGTAATTATTGTTTCCTTTATTTAAATACGTCAACATAATTACTAAAAACTGTAATATAGAATGATAGCAATGAAGAAAAATAAACATGAGCGTAACAAAACCTCAAAGGACGCTAAAATGTCAATACAAAAACGAAGATATGTAAGTCTTCAATAATGACTCTTCGATGTATCGAATACCATTTTCTGCTTGAATTATACGTAACTAACCATAGTTTATATACGCTTATTTATATATGTGAGGAACCTAACCAAACCTGTTAAGGGGCTGGTAGCCTTTACTAAATGTTAGCCCTTGTTGATTGAATAAAATATACATAAGACTGATTTCAATATTCAAAAATATATGCAATAATTTTACGTGCATGTTCTAGGCTTCCAGTTCAGAAAATTCTGATGAAGAATGGGTTGAAAAAGAGGTAGTTAAAAAGACTAGTATGGAACGAGATGACTGGATGTCGATGACAAGTGCAATAAAAACATATACTAAAGATGATATTAATTCAAAAAAAAAAGAGAAAGATAAGAAACATATTGACTCATATAATCCTGCTCTTAGCAATAGAGAACTTAATCCATACTGGAAAGGGGGTGGCACAGGCTTACCACAAACACCTGATAGTTTTCGCAAATCTAAACAATTTATTAAACCTGAAGAAAATGATAATTATTATTCAAAGGCAAATAAAGGATCAAGTACGTTTATAGAAATTGATGACAAAAATGCTCATCATAGTAAAGTAAACAATTCATATAATAAAAAATCATATAATTGGAAAAATGTTGAAAGCAGTAACACTGTTGTAGTACCTACAAAAACTGAAACTACAACTATTCATTCTGTGGAGAGCTCATCTTGCATTAATGCTGTTGATAAACAAAAGGATAACCAACATCTTACTGATGATAAAATGAATAAACTTGCAGCTAAAATAGTCAAAGCTGAAATAATGGGAAACACAACGCTTGCTACAGAATTGAAAAAAAAATTGGAAGGAGCTAGAGAATACAGAAAACAAAATCCTGGTCTTGTTAAGGATGAAAATGATGACCGGATTATGTTAATATCAACTAATAGTATGGGCAATAGTAAACCTTTAATGAAAGGTAACAAAGTGGATTCAAACAGTAAAGGGAGCAAACGTAAAGCTGAAACTCATGCGTCTGGAGAAAGAGTTAAATATTTTGGAAATGACGATAAATACAGTTTAGCACAAATGGTAAGAAAAAATATTAATTAGTAATAATTTTTGATTGAAAATATTCTCTTGTGCAAAAAAGCAGTGCTTTATTTAATTATGACTTTAGGATTATAACCAGCTTTTTAATTGTAATAATTGTAAAAAGATATACAAAAATGTTCCTTGACAGAATTGTTGCCTTTATTTGGTACTTCAGCTGATATTCCTTGTTTTTTGATTGTTTTCAATTACTGTGTGTGGAAAGTCTTAAAAGTATTTCAAACAAAACTAATAGTTCTATCCATATACTAAAATCCCAATTAATAAAACAAGTTTTGGAACCAGCTTTAAATTTACCTTTATATAAATATAAAATTGTAATAATAGAATGAAATATCAGATTCCTTTGTTACTGATGTAATATGCAACTGTCAAGTCTTATTAAAGCATGACCAATATGTTTTAAAGGAGTGCTACTTTCGGAAGAAATATCACTCTTAGAATTCTTACACTTTGATCTTGCAATTTTTATATTACTTGGAGATATTACTTTGTTGTATAATGTATAATGGTATAATATTATTGTATAATGTTTTTCATATGATAGAAAATTGTTTTTCTTTTCCAGTTTGAACATGAAAAGTATGGTAACAATTACAATGAAGAAGCTGAGCTGGCAAAAATTACTAGTAAACATAAAAATCCAAATGATGACCTTGAAGATATTTTCATGGATGAAATATCTAAAAATAGAAATGAAGATAAAGACAGTACAATTGAAAGAAATAGAGCTATCAATGAACACATGAAAATTGAGTGTGCATTACAGGGTTGTGAATATTGCATTGATTCAAAGAATATGTTGAAGCATCTTATTGTTAGCTGTGGTAACAAGACCTACTTGGCAGTACCTGCAAGAAAGTCACTTGTGAAAAACCATTGTATAATTACCACAATTCAACATCATACATGCACTACAGCAATTGATGAAGATATTTGGGAAGAAATTAAGGTAAATGTTTGAATTTTTTAATTATAATATGTAGATTATTTTCATTAGGTAAAAATACTTAGTCTTGTCATAAATATTGTTACAAAAAAAAACAAAATATTTTTATTGTACATAATATTTATTACAATTACAGTGTGTTAGTTTAATACATTAATATAAAACCATTAAAAATATAAAGCTTATTTGAAGTGGTCTCCACTGGCAATACAATCCTTTAAAAGTTAAAGTCAGTTACCAATAGCAGCATGCGCTCTTTCTATGGGAAAATTCTTCACTGCCAATCATATGGATTGTTTTAGGGACTCCAAATCATCATGGCATTTAGAGCAAGACTTTCTACAACTGACTATAATCCATAATCCTGTGGATTACGATCAGGGCTAGATGTAGGCCAGACTTCAGCTATGACGAAGTCCAGAATGTTTGTTTCTAACCAAGGTTGGGTGGATCAAGCTTTATGACCTGGTGCCAAGTCTTGCTGAAAGGACCATTCTTGGTTATTGAACATAGTGTTCTTAAGGGGCTTAACTACCATCTCAAGAATGGTATCTTGATACACTTGTGCAAATATTTTGATAACTTTTTGACAAAACTGCTCAATCACTCTTTCATAGCTAACACCGCGCCAAACTATCACTGAAGTCGGATAATGCCCACGTTTTACTCTGTTGACTAATTGGGAAGCTTCTTTAGGGCTTTCAGCATAAATATGGTTCATTCAGTTTGGTAAAATATCGCTTAATTGAAAAAAATTCTCATCCATAAACAAAAATTTTTTGTGACCTCCCTTTGCATACCACTTAAGTAGTTGTTTGGATTTTACCACCATTCTTTTTTGAATTATCAGTTAAGAAATGACCAGTGCGTCTCTTATAGTTTGCAATCACCTTTTTCGTATGAACACTATGTGTTCGACCAGTTCTTTTTTGTCACAAGCAGAGGTTTCATTGTACCTATCAATAGCCGGGTACAGAAATATTTGATTAATAACAAGCATATGAAGGATTTTAAAAATTGTATTTGGCTCCATACCTAGTTTATGTAATGCAATCACAGGTATTAGGTTCTCTTTACCACCCCACTCCATTTTATTATCAAAATATTTTACAATATATTGGCGCGAAAATAAGAAAATACAATGACCAAATTATAAATAATAGAAGCCAAATTCATATTAAAGTTATATTTTGTTTATTTTTAATTCTAACAGTATTATGTCCTGACTAAGTAGAATATGCAGATAGATGGTCTTTATGGAAAACTAAGGCAGGTTCAGCTTTTGACTAATTTTCCACATATATTTAAAATTCTTTATTTTTGTAAGTAGTTTTTCATCAAATATTTTTCATTTAATGGACACACAGTCTGTGCTCCACAAGGTATAAGTGTAATAATCCCCATATTATGTACATTAAGCATTACAAAAATAAAATAATTATGAGTTCAAAATGCACTATATTTCAAAACTTGCTTTTTTTTAGATTTATAGAAAAGCCCTTACACAATTCTTTCATTCTCAAAATCAAGATGTACTATTTTACGAGACCGCAATTTATTTAAATAGGCATCCTCATATTGTGATAAATTGTGTGCCAATGCCAAGAGATGTTGGTGATACTGCACCAATATATTTTAAAAAGGCTCTAATGGAATGTGAAGCAGAGTGGTCTATGAACAAAAAAGTGGTAGACTTAAAAGGTAAGAATATAAGAAAAGGAGTACCAAAGGGACTGCCTTATTTCTGGATTGATTTTGGTATGGAACCTGGTTTTGCTCATGTTGTTGAAGATCAGCATCTATTTTCTAAGCATTTTGCAGAGGTATTTACACTTTCATTTTTTTAAATCAGAATCAGTACTTAATTTTTTGAGACATTGATGTGGTTTTAAATTGTTTACAGGAAGTAATTGCTGGGATTTTAGATTTAGACCATGGATGGAAAAATCCTAAAAAAGAATATAGGGATGTACAGAAAAAGAAAGCATTGGAATTTATAAAGGAATGGAAACACTTTGATCCAATAAAAAAAGACAATAATGTCTTGACATGTTAAAAAGTATCTGTAAAATGTTTTTTTACTAAAATAAATATCCATGTTTGCTTTTTTTTTTTTTTAAAGACAAAACATTTCCAACAAAATAATTTACAATATGCTAACCCTTAATGTTAATATAGATGATAGAATTTTATATTGTATGTATTGTTATATGAAAATATAATATATAACATTTGTCATACTTTAAAGTATAGTTTTTTTTTTAGATTTCTCCAAAGAAAATTGTTTTTGATACCAAGGAGATTGTAATGTGCTGTTCAGGTGTTGCACAATTTCAACAAAAATGAAACATGCAATAATAAACAAATAATAATAATCTCATGAAAGCGGAAAAAGAAAAAACCTTCCAAACATTTAGACTTCGTACACGAGATTACCAGTATATGGGATGTGGATTCAACAATTATTGTCCCCATAGTGACTATCAACTAATGGGCTGATCGCTAAGAATCTCAATTTCCATAAGTATCAGTAAAAAGGCTCTCGCTTGGTTCGAGGGCCAGATACAGATGGCAGTAATTCTCAATATAGCACACATTGTGAGAAGGTTCCTCACTCAGAGCTTCTAAGTACTGGTGGTTTGGGGTCTTAGGCCTCCGTCTACATGTTTTTAAATGTCTATGTTTCTTTATATATCCCTGTAAACCAGATCAGGGCTTCTTTAAAAAAAAATCCCATCTTAACACAAACGTTTTAACAGTTCCTCCGGGAACTGGTATCTGCAGTAAGAAAATAAAAAATATATAATTATAAATAGAAATTCTGCAAACAACTCTAAAAGACTAATTTATATAGCTCTCTGTATTTAACTATTTATTTCTCACTGCAAACTTTTAGTTATTAATGTTTTTATATTAATTAAGATTAATTAATTAGTCATAGCTTAGCAAGCAAAAAATTTGCTAGTCTGCATATCAGTGTATCCCTTAAGACATATATTATTTTTGTAATAATATTTTTTAAATATTAAGCACTTTTTTAACCCCGGGGAAATCCCTAACGGACCTCAGGGGGCAATAAGGGTTGAACCCCGGTGTGTTGGACTTGCATCAACTAAAACCCCCGGGGTTTTCCTTCTTCCGCCTATCGAGTGCCAAGGGCAAGGCTAGGCTATCTTCCTTGGCACAAATATTAAGAACCTAAAGTACCCTACAAAATGACTCAATGTTTTATTAAAAAATAATATAGAATTGAAATAATAAAGTTTTATTTGTTATCTTTTACAATTATTTTCTTCTTTTTCAATTTCTTCTATTATCCTTTGCCTTTCAGCTGCTTGCCGCATTTTCCTTAAAACCAAAGATTCATAATCTCTATCAGATATAAGTGATGATTCACTCACACTAGTTCTTGGTTTTAATATTGGTTTTTCATTAACCCATTTGAGTTCAAGTGGATTATCTGCTAAACCTGTTAAAATGTATACATAGCATGTGTGTTACTTTAAAATATAAATGAAAAGTTATTTGATAAAGAATCTGTTTCAATACTAAATCTTGTTTTTTAATATAATTTACATAACATGAAATTAATTAGAGGGATATATATATAGTACAGAAAAACCATTCTTTTCTATTAATATAAATTACAATATTTAATTAAATTCCATTAGCCAATCCTATATTCTATTAGTATAAAAGTTTGAACTGCCTTAAGAAGCAGAAACTACTTACGAAAAGTACCATAAATGAAGTATATGCATAAGAAGCCTGTTAAAAAAAATGCTTATTGAGAGAAAAGTCGTATTTAAACTAGTGATGCCACGAATAGTGAATTGGCCGAATACCGAATATTCGGCAACGCAGTCAGCCGAAGCGCCGAATATTCGGCATGGAATAAATGCTTGTCGGGGGCGCGTTAGGTGGATTAAAGACAGTTACAACCTGTTTTCCTCCTTACGTTGGCGCGGCAAGCAAAGACAATACAATACCCAATACAAACGAAAAACAATACCCAAAGCTTTCGAAATTTGCTAAAGTTTATCTTTCTTCTCCTGGAAGAGCGTGTTTAGTGATTTTTATTTTCTGAGGCTAGTAACATTTACGATGAAAAGCGTAATCGTTTGCTACCAAAAAATGCTGAAAAGCTTATTTTCATCCATCAAAACTTACCACTGATCAATTTTAATTACTAAAGTGTTGTAATTTGGAAATAAATAGATAATGTTGAGTAATATAACGTGCCTTTTGTACATGATTTGGTATTCGGTCGAATAGTACGTACTATTCAGCCGAATACCGAATAGCAAAAAAAGTGGCCGAATACCGAATAGTTGCTGAATATTCGTGGCATCTCTAATTTAAACTTATGTTTAACTGATTATTAGTCTACAATGTACATGTAACAAATATTTTACCTTTTTCATATTCAACAGCCATTTCAGACGCTTCTTTTGTTGAGAACTCTACTAATGCACTGCCTTTTTTCTTTGGGGACATAATGAGTGCTACAATATTACCATACTTTTTTAAAAATTTCTTCAATGTTTCTTCATTATACCCTCCATTATTTGTATCATTTTTATCTACTTTCCATTTTATCTTAATTCTATTGAGACTTGGATCCCATAGAGGATTACCCATACTTTTTTTAATTTCCTCTTTCATTCTCTGTTGTTCTTCTTGTAATAGTCTACTACCTTCTTTCTGCAATCTTTTAATTTCTGCAGCAAGTTTCTGTGCATCTGTTAGATTGGAATCTTTACCAGCTACTGCTTCTCTCTCTCTCCTCTCTAAATCTTCTTTTAGTTTTTGCCTTTTGCTGTCTAACTGCTGATGACGTAATTTCGCAGCAGCTTTTGCTTTAAGAACTTTATCATATGCAGCACGAGCAGATGCATCTGTGAGTATCTCCAAAGCTTGAGAAAGCTCATGAAATAATTCAGCTGCTTTAGGGTTATCTGGATTTTTGTCTGGATGGCATTGTAAAGCTTTTTTACGATATGCTTTCTTTATCTAGAATAAAAGATAAGTATCTAAATATATTGCATGAGTTTTTAAATCACTTCTCAAATAGGTTATATTGTTAAACTTCTATCGAATGATCAGTCTCTGCCTTTAGTGTATTTGTTGGGAATGTCATTGAGAATCAAAGTTTATACTATTCGACATTTTTACCGTAGATAATTTGAGACATTAATTATAAATTTGGTTACTTCATGAACTAAACCAAGAAATTGTCTTTAATAACAGCAACTTACACCTCAATTTGTTTGTTTATATTCATGGTAAACTATCTTTCAAATGATTATAACTTTAGAAATTGTGTCCCTTCGTGTAAAAAATTAAGAAATCGTCAAGTATTCATATAGATTAAATAGTTAAAAGATCAGATGTTAACGTTAAGATAAAATTATTTATGATACCTCAGATTCTGTAGCAGTAATTTCCAACTCAAGAACAGCATAAAGATCGAGATCTTCTATATTTTTCTTAGCCATTGTTTTGGCTTACAATTTCTTTTCAAATTTCTATGACAATCTAAAATAAGTAATAGTTATAATCGTAATTCGTAAGTTACAATGTAAATAAAAACACCTTTCTGACACATCAAAAGGTGCGTTTACAGAGGTACAATTTCCCCAGTGGCGAAAATAGTACCGTTCACGAAGGTATGGAGCGTCATAAAATTTGACAATTTCGTCACTAATGACAAGCTCAATAGTTTCGTTGAACTTCGACCGTTTCGAAAATAATGCCACTTGTAATCCACGCTGGTAGACAGCAATTTGATAGCGACAGTTTGACTAGTAGTGGGCAATATATATCGATATTTCAAAAAATATCGATACATGTACGCGATATATCGCTTCAATCCGATATTATCGAATCATCTAGTATCGAATGTAATAACGACATATTTCATCCGATATACCAAATATCGTGTCACATTCAATTTTTTTTTTTATATCTACTTATTCCTTTAAATCTGCAATATTGTCAATTTGAGTAAAAATAAAACGAATAACCCCGGATTATTGAAAATTAGCCTTTGCAATAATGAAACGCATACTCTCCGCGAGAGCAGCACTAGTAGCAAAATTTTAATTACCTATGGTGGTGGCAGTATTGGGACTATCCAAACGCCACCTTTTCTATGTTTTCTTACAATAAAAAAAATTATCTGTGGTGTCTATGATCACTTGTTTTGGCTAGCTCAGTTCCATCTAAACGACTTTTCTTAAAAATCGCAGAGGTTCTTACACAGCAGAGAAGCAGATTGCAAGCCAAAAGGGTAAATAAAATGTTATTTTTGCATGGTTTAGAGGAAAAGTACTGGGATTTATAAATATTTTATATTGGTATGGCAGAAAAAAAATCTGCAATTCATTCCGCACACATGCTAAACATGGCTTTTGAGTCTTAGACCTGTCTTTAGTCTTTGGCCTTAGATTCATTTTCGTATGATTTATAAATAAAGTTAATTTGTTTCTTCTCTTTAAAGTGTTTTTACTCATAATTAACCTGATCCCTATTTGATATTATATTAGTTAAATACAAGTAATGACTTGCGATATTTTAGAAATATCAATATATTTGTTCGATATATCGCAATGTATCCATATAACATTACGATATATTGAAAAAAATATCGATATTTTTTTACATGAACATCCCTAAGTTTGACAGATTTTAATTGTCATTAGTCAAAAGTATGTTTTAAGAATTAACTGTTAGCAGCATAATAAGCAACAAATTCAACAATGGAAAAAAAACTGACATTCAATGTCAAAGTATTCACGGAAGTTACATTTTCTAGCAGTTTCGATATATTCAAATATAGCCCCAAAACATGTAGTAAATGATAAAAAATGGTGACGGCAAAGTGTCCTGTACAGTACCTACCTACTTAGTTTTTTTTTTAATAATCTAGTAAATTTAAATGTTAATAGAATAACATAGATGACAATATAGAATCGAAGATCACTATAGAATATTACATTAATTTTTATAAATGACAAAGAGAAGACAGTGATAGTATTAATAAAATACTTAGGACATTTGTACTAAAAAAAAAATAATCTCGATATTTATAAGTAGGTACTTTACCTAAGAGATAGGTCGGATTTGGTGGAACCAGTACCGAATCCATCTAATAATAATATTTTAAAATACTAATTGCAAATACTTGTGCGTAATGTTTATTAAGTAATGTATTGATGCTTAATATGTTACTGATATTATCCATATTTTGTTGATTAGGTATAAAATATTATTGATAATCTTGATGTTTTGTTTTTTAGTTAGGTGGGTTTCAATTCGTGTTTTTAATGACTGCAAAATGTAAAGAAAAATTAGAGAATGGGAAATATTAAAAAAAATAACGCCATGAATTTTGTCCATCTACTTAAATATGATACCATCCGTATATGATGGATGTTCCTTATATCCGCAAAAAAAGATTCGCTTCTCCATTCATCATGCGAACAGCTAAGGAGTGGAATATGCTTCCAGCCATAGATGGGCGTAATCATGATTACTTTTAATCAGATTAATAATCAGATTACAAGTAATCATGACGAATGTAATCATGATTACTTGTAATCTGATTACTTTTAATCATGATTACATGGGTAATCATTAATCTTGATTACAGTAATCATTCAATTAATCATGATTATTTTTATGATTACTTTTGAGTTCTGGCTGAGAGAGAGACCGATTTAAATACTCGTTTATTTAATTTTTCAAGTTATTTTATTTCGAATTATATATGACCCCAAACTTCCGTCTAATAGAGGGGTGGTGTCCAGCGGAGAGAGGGGGGGTGGCGTCCAGGGGAGAGGGGGGTGGCTTCCAGCGGAGAGTGGGGGGTGGCGTCCAGTGGAGAGGGGGGGGGGGGGTGGCGTCCAGTGGACAGTGGGGTGGCGTCTAGCTGAGAGTGGGGGGTGGCGTCCAGTGAAGATTGGGGGGATCCAGCGGAGAGTGGGGGGGTGGCGTCCAGCAGAGAGTGGGGGGGGTGGCGTCCAGCGGAGAGTTGGGGTTTCGTCCAGCAGAAAGTGGAGGGTGGCGTCCAGCAGAGAGGGGGGGGGGTGACGTCCAGCGGAGGGTGGGGTGGTGTCGTCGTGTGTATGCTCACACGCCGCCCCAATGGGAGGTATTGTTTGGGTAGTTTTACGACCCTCTCCCAGGGAGGAGGCCTGTCTAAGACCAATCGCTCGCTGGGCCCCTAGGAAGTATCTGGATTCCCAGGCCCGGCAAAGGCGAAGATTAGGCAGTGCTGGCACCCGGTGGTTTTAGCCGGTGCAAGTCCGACCCCGAATATCCGTCTCGTTGAGCGAATCATAATCACTATAAGGGTCTTTCCAATTGTGTACTGTGTAGTAACTCGCTTCGACCTGAGTACGTTCAGGACAATTTTTTGTGCTTTCAGCCGTTTGAGTTGGTAGGTTAATTGCCGGAATTGGGTCGTGACCATAGTACACTAGTGAAAAAACTGGCATAGTGACTTGCTTCGACCTGACTACTTTCAGGATCAGTTCGTGCTTGGTGGCCATTAAGTAAATCCAACGAAATCTAGCTAATCATAGATGTTTTTACTATTGTTCTGAGTGATTCCTGGACTATTAGAAGTTATTATCAAAGTACCGCCCATATTTTACTGAAATACCGGGTCCTACCCGATAATCCACGCCCACCTTCGAGATGGAGAATACTTCTAATAATGGCCAAAGACTTTGTGTGCAATGCTTTAAGTTAAAGTTAAATTTTCAAAACAGAAAAATGTAATTACAATTTTTTTACTTTTATTACTCATTAAACAATATATATATATAATTTGGTAAACAAAAAAGCGTTTTTAGTGAGATAAAAATGGCGCGTGCCCGTATGTCGATTTGCTTCTTATTTTCTGAGTACTATATTCTTTAGTCTTTAAAAAACTAGAAGTCAAACGTGAAAAAAAAATTAAGCGAATTGTAAAAAGAACTATGTATGTGTCCCGCTGATTTATTGTAAGAATCAAAGTTATTAGGTAGAACGTCAGTTATCCGGAAATAAAAACAGATCGATATCTCAACTTTAGTTATGAATTAAAATTCAAAATACGATACGAACGTGTGCGGCGCGGCGGCTCGGTTTACATCAAAGACGAAACCGAGTCAGTAGAGAGAGACGGATGACCAAGAAAGGTGATGTTGCGCTCTGCGCTATAGAAGCTTGTGTAAATTTGAGAAAATGATGTCTTGTTCTGATCAATTAAAATTTAGCGCTATCTTGCTCTGTCTCTCTGCCTCCATCCCGAAGGCGGGCGTGGATTATCGGGTTGGAGACGGTATTTCAGTAAAATATGGGCGGTAGATTGATAATCAGTTCTAATAATCCGGGAATCATCCAGAACAATGGTAAAAGCATCAATGATTAGCTAGATTTCGTTGGATTTACTTAATGTCCACCGAGCACTAACTGATCCTGAAAGTAGTCAGGTCGAAGCGAGTCACTATGCCGGTATTTGCACTATTGTACTGAGGTCACGACCCAGTTCGGGTAATCGCCCTAACACCTAACTATGTGGTGGTACTCAGTTCGCCAGTTTAGCTAGTAGTAGTCGTACACTATAAATAAAAAAAAGGCGAGCGCCGCTCTGCTGTCGGCAGCACATTTTACGTATCAAACAGAAAAGTAATCATAAAAGTAATCATGATTAATTGTAATCTGATTAAAGATTAATAATCCTTAATCACCGAAAAATGATTACTTTTTTTGATTAATTTCGTTAATCATTAATCATGATTGATGATTACAGAATGTAATCGTAATCATTAATCATTAATCTGATTACATTTTGCCCATCTCTGCTTCCAGCGGTCATATTTCCGCGATCTTATGACCTGGAAGTCTTTAAGAGAAGAGTGAATAGGCATTTGTTGGACGGACGTGGTTCATCATCAGAATCATGTTCATCTTCTATCAAGAGTGATTCAAGGTCAAGCGTTCGCCTATAAATAATTAAAAAAAAGAATAATTTTATAGGCAACACAATCAACTAAAGATGGTCATTATTTGTGCTTATTTGCACAATAAACTATATACACATTATATTAACATTTTATAAATACTAGGTGTTCTCTTTTGCATCTGGATGTAGAAAGACATAGACAATTTAATATATGAATATCAGATACGACCTAATTTCTTATAAACATCTGATACTTTCTTTTACATTAAGCGGCATCTCACATGCAGGAAACAAAGAGAATATAATAATAAGGAAAGGAAAGAGATTGAACTAATATTAAGTAATAGGTATTTTTTGGTTACTTGTAATCCAATACTTGTACAAATACCTAATCACCCATACACCTAATTCGATCCTCTTGTACATTACTGCTGTAAATATAATTATAAATTTATTTATTATTTTACATACCGAAGTAAACACAGAATTTTAGAATATTGTTTACATAAATTTAATCTATTTAAGAAAACCATGCTTGTGTGCTTTACAAGTAAGTATTAATGTCTTGAAACTAAAGAAGACAGTTTACTAAAAAAATACACATTTTAAATTAAAATCTAAACCATCTTTGATTTTTTTTTAGAATATAGATTTGTAAATTTTCGCTTTGGGAAATTAAGATGCAACTCGACAATTACTCAAGCAGCCGAACAAGATGTACCAGCAGGTAATTTTAATATGAAATACTTAGTAGTAATATGAAGTACTTAGTATACTCAAATGTAGGTGTAATTATATCACATTTAAATCATGAAAAATTAATTGGCACTGTTTTTTTGTTATTATAAAGCAAATCAATTTTAGCAGTTAATAAAACTACATTAAAATTTTTAAACTCAACTATCTCTAACCTTACACCTTTTAAAACTTTTGAGTTTTATACTCATATACCTATATAACCTTATCTGTAATCTATTCAATAAGAACATTCCAATTAGCTCGAACACATATAATTTAATAAATTGGTGAAGAGCTGTACATCATACTGATTCCCAATCATGCAGCAACACCTGGTCAGGGTATGCATATTATTGTTATACCATTGAATTTATTGAATACATGAATCATTCAAATCGGTATATGTTGCTTACATTGCTTCAGTATCAAGAAAAGTGCTTTGTACAACTAAACTATTTTTTTATCATAGATAAGAACACTGTAGATCAGGTTATCTTACAAAAAAAAAAATTGGTTCATCTGTTTATGAGCTATGATGCCTAAGACACAAAACCCATACACAAGTTAAACATATAACCCTTTCATTGTATGAGGGGTTAAACAACTATTATTTCACTGTAGGATTTTCTGCCTCGCCATGGATGTGGGTTACAAACCCCAAGTACATATTTTCTAACACCTAGATCCAGATAAAATAGTTTATGCAAATATTTATTCTGTGTGGGAATAAAATTGCAATACTAACAGAAATCAACTGTTCAACTCAATCAAGATATCAATTAATATAATAATTTATATATTTTCAGATCATAGAAAAATCAGTAATCCACTGGATCACCCAGATTACTTCAAAGTGCATAATTTGTTTACAATTAAGGATCTATTTGACAGTAGAGTTCATTATGGACATAAAGAAGGGTCTCTCAATGATTACATGAGGCCATACATTTATGGTTCTAGATTAGGACATCTCATATTTGATTTAGACATAACAGCAGAACATTTAAGGAGGGCTCTTAATTTCACTGCACATGTTGCATACAGAGGTGGTATTATTTGCTTTTTCAACAGAAATTCACTGAATGCTCACTTGGTAGAAAAATCAGCTCTTGAATGCGGTGAATATGCACATACTAGATTTTGGAGAGGTGGCATTTTTACTAACGCTAACCATCAGTTTGGAGCAGTTACAAGACTACCTGACTTATGTATATTCTTGAATACCCAGAATAACATATTAAACCAACATACAGCTGTTAGAGACAGTGCTAAAATGCTTATACCCACCATTGGTATTGTTGATACCAACTCAAATCCAAATTTGATTACATATCCTATTCCTGGAAATGATGATTCACCAGCAGCCATTGAATTATACTGTAAATTATTTAAAAATGCAATACTTAGAGGCAAAGAAGAAAGAATGAAATTTTTACAGGAAACTGAATAGTATGTATAATTTAAATAAATGTAATTATAAGATAAATATAGCTTTGTTTATTTAAAATATCACATAATGGTACAAATTTGATCACAAATATTCTTTACCTATGTTTATAATATAGAAATAAAATAATAATATATTGTTACACTATATCCTTTATGGGGCGAGCAGAGATACATTAGTGGCTGTATCCACACAAAATGATATGTTAATATAAAATAAATATAAGGCACAGTATAGAAGTCCTTGAATGTGGTAAATAACTAATAAATCAATAAACCATCATGTACAAGAAAGAAATTGTTCCCTAATTATATATATTTTCAATATATTTTGGCTTTAAAATGGTGTTGCAACATTATGTTATCCTATGACAGTATAGTATAACATAATGTTAGAGTATCTCTAATATATGTTAACATAATTGTAATGATGAAAAATATAACTTCAAGGACTGTCATGTATCTGGGCACAAAAGCTACACCAAAAAAAAGAATAGAAAAAGGATATGCACAGTTAGATTATGTTCAGGGTGGTGGGTCGATGACCTGTTTTTGACAGCACTTGCTCGCGTGATGGTCAGTAGCGACAGAGCATGGAAGGCAGCCCTCGCCTTCCGCGAGGATAATTAAGGTAAAAAAACATGCAGAGAGGGATTGGGAGGCTATTTGCAGCCCTGATAATCCTATCCGTCGTCTCGTTGGGACAGGACCACGGACGAGGGCTTTCGACAGAGGCCCCTTTTCTTAACCGGATTTTACGGCTGGCGGCACACTTGAGGAAGTACGTTGCTCAATATTCAGGCGTGAGCGGTGTGTGTTGTATAAGCACTATTTTAGTGACAGTAGTGGGGGAGCTCTATAGACCACTCTCCCTGCTATTATAATAGGAGTGAGTGGGAGTGGTGTTTTTACTACCTCCCGCTCAATAGCCGGGGCTTGTAGAAGGCCAGACGTCGTCGGGTGCCAAAGAAGTTGGCTCAGCCGTACTTCAGGCCCCGGTAGACGGGAGAAGGCACACCCTGGCGGTGTTAATCAGAATTTCCTCTGGGTAACAAAAAAATGGATTAGATTATGTTAGGCTATTAAACTTTTAAATGAATGATTAATGTTTTAACATTTTTGAAAACTATCCAGTTACTTTGCTTACATTTAGCTATTTGTTGTAATAACTGAGGGCTGACCTGACAAAATTTATTAATCATTTTAATACATTTTATTTATCTATTATCGACAAATGTTTACTATTTTAAAAGCCACTTTTTAATAACTTCTATTAGAAATGAAAAATGAATTGAATAAAGTAAAAAAAAAAAAATTTTTTGGTTAAATATTGATTTCGTTTTGGGCGAGTGCACTCCATCATCGGCCTCGATATCACTTACATCAACGAGATTGAGGCCAAGCGTAAGTCTGTTTACAAAAAAAAAAACTGAAACTATAATAAAGTTATCCGTCGTAACAGATTTAGTTCGGAAATGTTGCATTTTATGTTATTTTTACAAAGTATATCTGAAATCTATAGAAATGATAACAATTTTGTTCATTTTCTCAACCAAGAAGAACTTTTCTCATCATATGTGGGTGTGGATTATTGTCCACTTCGCGACTCTCCCAGCTGCCTGTGATACATTTTGAGCTACATAAATATTGCAGAAGTGGAATACGATATTTACCGCAGAAGTCAACAAACTTAATATGTTCTACTCTGTTGTCGAAGAAGACTCCTGAAAATTAAAAATGTACCTTTATTATGTAACTGATTAATAAATGACAATGCTATAACAATATGAAAGGCAAGATATATTCCCTGAAAATGTAATGATGCAGCAATAAATTTTAATATAATTACAAGAGCATTTTTACGCAGTAAACTTTTCAAATGTTTAATTTTCACTTGGGTGGCTTTGACTCTGGAGAAATTATATAATATCATATATTCACCTTAAGCTACTATTTATCACACGAAAGGAACTATAGCAAACTCTCTTTCAATAAAGAGAAATAAGTCCGTAACAATATCATTTACCTACAGAAAACATAATTTGCCAGTTACAGTTCATATTTACTTAGTCATTTCAATGCGTTAAGAAGATCACAAAGTTTATGGAAAATTGAGTATTAAGTGTGACGTAAATTGTGGATAGTGTCATACAAACCTTTGCATTTAGGGTTAACACAGCACTGGGCTGCACTAAGGTAACTAAATAGTGATCGTGGTATGTCGCCTGGCTGTATCGGAATTTTGTGTAGTTTGATTGTCCTGCCAGACAACTCCAAAAGCGAAGGCGGTTCCAAGGTCATATCTTTTACGAATCTCACCACCAATGGATTGTCGCGGAGACTCAACTATAAAAATAATATTCAAAATTTTTACCATAAAGGAATATATTTTTTGAATAAAAATAATAAATTGTTCTACATTAGGGTATACTAACTCCTTTTTTTGGTATCCCGGGAATATCTCTAACGGAACTTAGGGGGCAATGAGGGTCGCCCCCGGAGTGTCGGACTTGCATAGTGATGAAAATGCCCGGGAATTTTCCCAAAGTGCCCAGCACTTCCTCGAACATTTCGTAAATTCCCGGGAATATTCCCCATACAAGTTTTGGGCACTTTGGGAAAATTCCCGGGCATTTTCATCACTAGACTTGCACCGACTAAAATCCCCGGGGTGTTCCTTCTCCCGCCTGCCGAGTGCCAAAGGCAAGACCGGACCAGCTTCCTCGACACCCCGCGCCGTCTGGCCTTCTTCAGGCCCCGCCTACTTGGTGGGGAGTGGTTCAATAGTCGCCACTCCCCGCATCCACCTAACAGGTTGCGGGGCGAGTGGTGCAAAGCGCCAGTCTTTATGAGACTGATGGGCCTGTAGCTAGTAGTGGCATTTTGTGCTACCCAGGCTTGAGTGCATCTTTTCAAGCGTTTGGAAATACACAGTTTTTGGTCGCCACATTTAAATATCGACGAGAAAAAATATAATTTGCTTCGGCAATGACTTAAAGACACGGACTGAAATACCGACTTGGGCAGGAGATTTTCTTATAATATCCTTCATTTTGTCGACTTTGACGGTCATTTGATAACTACGTCTAAATTCTGTAGTAATCAAGTAATATATCAACTTTTAAACATTGCTTATTAGGTAAATATGAATAACAAGATAAGACGCTAAAAGTGTCAGCATGAAAAGAATTTATCTGTCTGTAGCGCAATTTTAAGTATATTTACAATATGATTCGTACAATATGTGGAATAAATTATAATGTTATGTTTTTTGTTTGTATATAAAAAGTCGCATATGCGTTTTAAACACGGAAAACGAAACGGTGTCTTAAGAATAATTACCCGCGTATTTTCTTTTCCTTCTCTGAATTCCACGTGTGGTTGTTATTTAACATTATTATTAGGCCTTTTTTCTTTTTTGATAGATAAAATCTTCAACGATAACCCGATAAACGGATACCTTAGTCAGGTAGTAAGGCAGAATAGATATGCTATGTGGTGTGAAGTGTTTCTTGATGTCTAATATCCCTAAAGCGACCTTATCTATTTGAGGACAATGACATGGCCTCTCAATGGTTCACAATCCTGTTGTATTAGATGTAGTCTTAATATAATTTGACCGTTTTTTTACCTATACGATCAATGATCTTAAAATCAAGTGAAATCTAGCCATGATCTTTTAAATTGATTGGTTCTCATAACTTAATACCTTTATACTTATCATTTATATTTGCCCCATGCCTTTAATATAAGACATATTTGTTATTATAGGTGATATTTTGTAAGTATTATATATATGTATAAATTATTTACCTCAACTAAACATTTCAGTTTAATTATTTGGGTGGGTAAAGTCTTCAGTTTGTTCTTGTGTATGAGCAACGAACGTAGTTGGTTTAGATTCGCGATACTTGCTGGCAGTTGTTCTATCAAATTGTCGCTCAGTACTAATGCTTGTAAGGTTTTTAGCCAGCCCACTGACTCCGGTACTTCGACAATTTTATTTCCTCCTAGTGATAAAATTTGTAAACTGAAAACACATTGATATCACAAACCAAAATGTAAACTAAAAAGAAGCCCGTACAGTCAAGCTTGTTTTCTATGGTGGTATAGTCCGGATTTTTAGACTTAAATTTAGAGTTACAGCTTAGATGCGGACTGTCATTTAGTATTTTTAACTCGCATTATTTAAAAAATTGTTGTATATACAAAAAGATGATAAAATTATCGACTTAGCATAAAAACCAATGGTAAGTTAACAGTACAAGTGAAATAACATACGGGCTCTGACCCCCTAGTCAAGGTAACATTTATTAATCGATAACGCTAGTAGAAAAGTGGAATTGATATAACGTGTCACCGTGATATTTTAAAAAGTTATGTATGTGAATTCAGACTATTAATAATCTTACGTGAATTCCATACATTTTGCACTTTCAGCTAGAGTTATAGTCTATCGAATGTCACTTTGTCTAGACCCCTGTCCTGAAAATACCCTAAATATAGAAATTAGCAAACGTTCATAGAAAAAATTATCTCATTTTTAATGTATTATAAAATGTAGTCCACATGACACATGTATTATATTCCTTCATAAAAATAGAAAAAAAATCGGTGAACGAGTATATTGTTAATGTATTGATTCAAATCACATTAAATGAATATGACAGGGCCATTATACAGATACGCCAAGGAATAGTTTATAATGTACATAATCATCTAACAAAAGATTATCTAGTAGAAGGTACTGTTAAGTACAATAATAATTAAACATCACGATAAATATATTTTTTTTAAATACATACATACATTAATAATTATTTGATAAAGGGAATAATAGTGATTTTTTAATCCCCTTAAGGGCTATATCGTGAAGATATATTATTATTACAATTTTTTGATAAAATTATTATAATATAGCATTGGTATTGCGGAAAAACGCAAAAAAAAGCTTGTTATGTCACGCCATATTTTTGAAGATAAATCGACAAGAGATAAAATAAATAGGTATACTTAAGTAGAAGAGTTTTTATATAAAAAATAGATATATAATTATTAAAATAATAACAACATTTACAGCCATTTACATATTACCTCATAAAGTCATTAAACTGTAAATAAGTAGCCTTTAAAGAGAAAATGTGAACAGTACCTAAACATTCGTCACAAAACATGTCTGAGTAAATTCAAAAAGACATGAAACATTATGATATCAAGGGAATTTGTAGGATTAAGTTTATGTTCATAAGTAGATTTAATATCGGACAATTTAATCGGACTACTTATAAATAAATTATTAGCTATATTGATAAATGTACACATTCAGTAAATATTGTTATGTACGTCAAATAATTATTAAATAATAGGAATTATTTATCAGAAGTATGTTAATGCAGTCATAACATATATTGTTAAAAATCAACCACCTACCAATTCAGTTTCCATATATGCTTTGGTATGTTGACTATGTTGTTTCCTCCTAAGTAAAGATACTTCAGTGTAGATAGTTCAAATACTTGTTCTGGGAAAAAGTTAAGCTGGTTTCCACTTAAATTCAGTTCCCTTAGCGTTGTTCTAGTAGAATGAAACGATTTAGGAAGCGACTCGTTAGTGAGATTGTTATGTTTAGCTATGAGAGATGTAAGGGGGCAATTCTTAAACACATCTGGCAGTACAGTCAGCCTGTTGTTACTTACGTCCAATATCTTTAGATTAGAAAACCTGTTTATAGTTTCTGGTAGCGCTTTTATTCGGTTATTATAAAGCAGGATTGTTTCGTAGCTTTCTGCGCAAGCCTTCTCGTCCACAATGCTCCTCAGTTCTGACGACAGAGTGAGCGTTTCCATTAATTGACCCGATAAGTCCAGTGTTCTTTGCTCCCTTCCGTCGCTATCGCAACTATCCGATGTGTAGTATTCCATTTCGGCGAGCAGTTTTGTGATAAGTCGTTCTTTGTACCATTTGGTGATGGAAAATATAGATCTAATCACATTATCAGTTGAATAAAGGCTAGGAAGTTAAAGCCACAAGCGTGCACTCAGCTCGCCTTTACGGTGGCGCGCGCGCAACTACTTTAGTAGGTATAGTTCATGCAGTGATATAGCGATTGGAGCATAATGTTCTCTACGTAAACAAGTAGCTATAGATATTTATTTTGTTGCTTGCGATATCGGGTGGCCAAATGCGCCTATACATTGCATAATATTTAAAAGCACACCGGATTATTTTGTAATCGCTACTACGTGATAGTCAATCGTTATGCATTTCTATTACCTTAATATTATTAGTTATTCTATGGTAAATACATTAATATGAAATGAAAATGATTTAAAATTTTAATATTTATGTGTGTAATTTTATTTGAAAACTTACACTAAGTACTGAGAAATTTAACTTTGAGATTAATGGTGCTAATGTATCTTCCTCTTTATACCTAATCGGATTTTTTACTCATTTGCGTAGTTCAAAATACCATCGTAGTCGTTTAGTATACAAACTCATGAAAATTTTTATACATAATATTAATTACTCTAGGTTCAGGATTAAGAATATTGCCAAATGTCATGAGTATTGAGGCACCATCCACCGAATCCAAAAAAGTAATTAAAGTCTTGTCTACTTTTAACAAAACAAAAATCGTCCGCCTTCTTTGCTTAGTGTGAACTCTACACTAGCATGCTTTACGATTCATGCAACTCGGAAAAAGATCTCCCATAAAAAGATAATAGGTATTTCTCACAACAGTTAAATTAATTTTATGCTATGCAATAACGTGATACAAATATCGTTATTTTTTTACACACTTAAAATCACATTTCGGATCTTTGACAAATATATTGTCTTGTACGTAATGTGTACCTCGTCATATTAAATTCGTATTGCGCAGTCTTTCATATTATTTTGATATCGCCTTATTAACAGCCGAGCGCCTTATTGTGGGGTCTATCCTATGGGACTAGTCATTAAAATAAATTCGTAAATATTTCTATAATTCATAAAGTTAGGGAGTCAGTCACTTGCACAAGAGTTTTCTGAAAATCGAATAATAATAATAATATCGTAACGCATCCCTTTTGGGGTGAGCAGAGAACTTTTTAATAGCTTACAAGTATAATCTAAGCTTACAAGCTAACATTTGACCTCAATTGCGCTTGGTATACGCATACACATACACTCTTCTTTTAAGGGCTCCCAGATAGTAATATTGTGGGATAACATCCGCAGGGAGCGCATCCCACTCTTTTACAACATAAATTAGGCATCATATTACAAGAAGAAGCAAATAGCACAACAGCTGAGAGCAGGGTAATAAATAAGTGCTGAGTGAATACAGCTATAAATATATTTCTGATCATCCTTAAATATCTCTTTTATTTTATGTCAAACATATTGTAACTTAACGTTCATTAGAATGTGGCATCATATTACAAGAAGAAGCAAATAGCACAACAGCTGAGAGCAGGGTAATAAATAAGTGCTGAGTGAATACAGCTATAAATATATTTCTGATCATCCTTAAATATCTCTTTTATTTTATGTCAAACATATTGTAACTTAACGTTCATTAGAATGTGGCATTCATATTATGTTTTGAAAAAATACTGTGTTTTGATAAAAAATTCATAGTGATTTCTTCCAAAAACCTATCCTTTATGTTTCTTAGGTGGACAACGTGGACAAATATCTTTTTTAATGTAAAAAATTATGTAAATTATGTATGTAGATTGGGGCATGGGCTAAAAAGTGTTGGGAAGCACTGATCTTTCGAGTTTGTTAGAACACTTATAACTCGAGATCGGTTGGACCGATTTTCATGGTTTTTTAAATTTGTTGTGTTTGTCTCCATCCCTAATAGCAGAATAAATTAATTAAAACAGTGAATGAATTAAAACTGGAAAATTTACTCGAATCGGTAAAAACGCTGATTCCGAAAATGTGTTGCTTAAACCAAATAGCCTTTGACCCCTCGATATAATAAAAGTAAAATTTCAATTCAATAACTCTAATAATCCAGGTGATAATTAGGAAACGTCGAACAAAATTATATCTAATAATTATTTACAGCATTTTCAATGAGAATTTGCTTTTTTGTGAAATTTGGCAGCATTGTAATTTTTGAAAAATATTATAATTTTATAATTCTTATTATTATTCTTTTTTCTCTTTATTAATGGCTTGGGCTGTTACCGAACTGTAAAGTACACAAGAAAAACAAAATTAAAACTACACTGACCATTACAATTCAAATTATTATTTAGCTTAATTAATTTGGTGGTATTTTATTATAGTATTCAATGATTGCGTAAATTTATAACTTTCATTTCAGTGTTTTATAAAAGGTAAAATTGATATTGTGATTTTAAGACTTGGACTATTCACTAGATGATTTCTTGAATGTATCTTCTAATCACAGTTTATTCATAAAACAGTAATTCTAAACAGAATGTCAGTAAACAATATTTTTATCTTTGTTATACTGTTTTTTCAACGTTTACAACTCTAGGATAAATTGGTTCATAGATGGCACTGAGGTATACTGTGACGTCATATTCGTTCGTTCAATGATCGAAAGTCGAACAATTCCGAAACTAACCGAACTGCTGAACGAGCGAGCAAGTCAAGTCCCTAAAATCTATCGTACACTTTAGTGATGTAAATTTTGAAAAATTATCAAAATGATATTGTAAAACTGTAACAGGATAGTCTTATTTTGATTTTAAACTTATATTAGTGGTATTATTTTGTCTTTCTGTAGTTATATTGTATTCCATCAGCATAGTGAGTTCAGTGCGAGTGTAAGGGTGTTAACGAGAAATGTGAAATATCTATGAAGTTCAGGATTTTACGGCCGTTTATTTTATATTGATAATAATGAGCGGACGCCCTAGGACCACGTCTTTCGCCGAGGGCAGCAAATCCGTTCGAAAGACATTTGATAATCAGCCACCGAAACCACCACTTGGAGGCGTAAAAATTAGCAGTAAGTGCCTAACCATTCTTTTGTCGGCCATCGTGATTTCTTACGCCTGTGACGTATCTCGAAAGTGACAATTTTTAAAATGGTCACAAACCGCCACAATTCACATTCGACGGATGGGTGAATTTCGGTTTGTAGATAAATCAATAACGCCATCATTTTATGTCGGGCGCGAATCAAAAATGGCTACAGGCTGTAGGTTCATTCTGCCACATAAGCCTTGCAAGTCGCATGTGACAGATTTCTTGTCAAAATTACAAATTTTAATGTAAGGAAAAAATGAGACGCATTTCCCTTTCTCTTTATGTAAATTAATATCTTTACACGTAATACCGATCCTTACATGTCATTGTCAATTTTCTAAAAAGAACCCATAATTTAGTGTAAAGTTATAATTTATACTTTTTCTTTTGAGGTTAATATTTAATGACGTAATAAATGTATTAATTTTTAATTAAAAGTCCTAGCTAATTTACTCGAATTATCATTATATATCACAATTTAAATGTCTGTTATGTTTCATCAAATCTTTATACAATAGAATTAATTTTTATTATTTTGCCAAAATTTTCTAATGTGATATCAAATTAATAGATTAAAGTTTAATTGAGATTAGCATAAATATTGTAACTGGAATTAGTGCAGTTTATATGCTCTTGCATTATAGCATAGACACCAACAATAGCATCTACATTTCAATCATGTATATTGTACAAGCTGTGGTGGCTTGGCATTGTCCGTATAAATATAAAAAATTAATAATAAAATACTGGCTCTATGGGATAGAGAGCAAATATTAAATACAACAGAAAAAAAGTCAATTAGAGTATTAATGGTTTCTTTAACAAGAATATAGTGCTATGGAAATTGTTACTAAGGATATATGACTAATTTGTTTATATTGTAACTTGTATAGTATATATTTTATATTACTATAATATAAAAAATTCTTAGTATATTTTAGCACTGGAACAGTAGAAGTATCTTTTGATGGTCATCACAATTTGAAATAAGACAGACTAGATTTTTTAATCAAGATAATTTTGTTACAAAATTAAATTATTAGCACAGGAAAAGTCAAAGATTTTTATTACATGCACTAGTTTATTGAAATCATTCAAAATTGTAATTACTATTAAATGATTGCACCCATCATTCTGGAGTTAAAGTATTTGAAAATTTTAGTATTTCAAAAATATATATTACGAATATAATACTAAATTAAATGTCTAAGGCATATTCTCCTCATAGAATAGTATACCAAGCTATATTTAAGCAGTTGTAATTACTGTATCATTGCTAAATAACTTTTTGCTGGTGTTTTATAGATTACAACAAATTGGAAAAAACATACCATGATAATAATTGACTTAAGATATATTTACTTGATAATTACTGTTGTTTTCCCTAAGTATAACATTATAAATGATTTACGGCCTATAGTAATATAGGTTCAAACACTGAAACATGGGAGCTATTTAATCTTTATTTCCAAATTTGTAGTTGAATCTTAATTACAAAGTAGAAACTTTGCCTACAATTTCACCTTCTTTACTAATTATTGAAAAATCCAACATAAATCTAATTGGAAATTTACTTATGTAGAATAGCTATCCCATCAAACTTTTTACTGCCTAATAGTTAATGAATGTCTTGTTAACTTTTAGTTAAACTTAATCCCTCTCCCCATTCCTTCATTAAAGAAAGGAGAATTCCTTCCCTTCCACCTCCCCTCCTCCCTACTCTCCTTCCCCTTCTGTAGTTTATTTTCTATTCTCTTAATATAAAAAACCTATATTTGTAACCCTAACATAAAACATTTCCTCATAGTAAATTATATTATATTTTTGTAACAAAAAGAAGCTTATGTGTGTATTTTTTAATATAAGCAAGTTATTTTATTTTCCATCCCCTTTAATAAGCATGCAATTAAGTAGACAATGAGTGGGCCTAAAGCTAATGTTAATATTGTTTTTTTATCTTACTGGTGAAAATTCAAAGATATTCATATTTTTTCTAAAAACAATGCAATGTATTGAACTGTATAATTTACTTAATACATATGACTTTTTTATAAGAAATTATTTGTTATTTTAGTATATTGGCTTGTAACTACTATAACCAATTAGGCCTTATAAAGTGCAAGTAGAATTCTATATTATTTTTGCCAGAAGTTAATATTTATCATATTTTTTGTGTATTGGTTGATAGACTTATTTCTTACTTTTAATGAAAATGTCAAGTCATTAACATAGATGAGAGTGAATTAATGGTTTTTAAAGAAAGTGGTAATTTGTATTTAATAAATATTCCACCTGTGTATCTGAATGGCACTCCACTTTGTATTGTAATGCAGTTTAAGTACTTTGGCCATGTGGTAAAAGAATGGTTTATGGATGATTGCATTAATAGGGAAGGGAGCGTAGGGCTGCTTGTTGCAGATTTACCTGCTACATGAGGAAAGTCAAACTGAATGTACATCATCTTTCTATTCAATAAAATATATGTTTTACTACTATAAGCTCACATGATTCTATAAGATTCTGGTCATATTTTTATTCGAGACTAAAATTACATTTTATTCTAAAGATCTACTCTTTCAAAAGCAAGTAAAGCGATAGTAGGCCTTTCTGATTATAATTATTAATATAAATAATATGATCTTTAGGGATGCCATTCTCAGAAACCATGTATTTTATTATTTTAAAAATTTAAATTCCTAATTTGAGTTGCTTGACTATGACTAGGGGAGTAATATTTATAGACTAAAATTTTTTTGCATGCTATTTCATACACCCCAATATTAAATGATCAGAGTTCAATGCGTTGAAGGACAGCAGCCCTAAAATTGTGTAACCGCCAGGGAATAAGAACCTATTGATCTATGTGGTGTGTGTATTTATTAGTGGCCAATGAAGGGTTTCAGGTTCAGCTATCTTTGGCTACAAAATCTAAATAAAATTTTCATATGGACCGGAATTCTTGCTAATAAAGGCTAAGGTTTCTAGCATGTGTTGAAACTAAGACAGGCTAAAATCATTGTGATTGTTAAATTACTTTTAATGAGTATTGAATTATAGGTCCATATCTGACTGAAAATGTATCCGAAGCTTTTAATATGCCCCGATGGCTCTCTATGGCCTGATCAAGAACGACGTCAGCTCGATGACAGGTTAACTGGTGAACTGAAGATATAGCGGAAATGCGTAGAGAATGTATGGCGGTCCGCCAGTTGTTCACCAGGAAAGAAGAAGACAGTATGTGGGAATGAAAGCAGCACTTTATGCTTATTAGGGATAAAAGTAGATGAATTTAAAGGTGATCATAGCCACAGTTATTAATACTAGAAAGACTGAATATAGGTATAGCACATACGTATTTAGGGAATAAAGAGAGGGGGGAGGTAAGTACAACTATTAATAAATGCTATAAGACAATATATAAAAAGTCATAATATTTAAAAAAAATGGTTCCTTATAAATATATATCTAAATATATATAACTCAAAGGTGACTGACTGACATAGTGATCTATCAACGCACAGCCCAAACCACCGGACGGATCGGGCTGAAATTTGGCATGCAGGTAGAGGTTATGACGTATGCATCCGCTAAGAAAGGATTTTGATAAATTCCACCCCTAAGAGGATAAAATAGGGGATGAAAGTTTGTATAAGTTCACCCAATAGCTTGATAGTTTTAGCGCCTAATGACAGATTAGTTAAGAATATTGTGTACAAATAAGTTTTGTAGGCCCTAATTTTTTACACACGCTAAACAAAAATAAAGCCGCAAAAACTATACCTAATTAATAATAATACTTCTTAACGAGAGCGAAGCTGCGGGCAAGCTAGTTATTTTTATATAACCAAACTTTAAAAACAGTCAAAATGACTGCTCTGGGCAATCTAGTGTTAAAGAGGCCAAAAAATAGTTTCAAGAGATGTTGAATAGTAATCCGTGGGAGGAAAACGTACAAATATGTTCGAAAAAAATTACGCAACTGGTCGCCTTCATTGACAGTCTCTATCCCAGGCTTGTTCGGGAAATTCTGAGTACTCTCAACTGCAACTGTGAGCATTGTCAATTTAAATGTCACCGATTTTGACGACGACATGCTGCCAGTGATTAGGGAGAAGATTGGATTGGAGGTTATTGAGAATATTCAGGCCAAGAACACTGCTCCTGGTCTTGACGGCCTACATGGAAGAATTTTAAGTCGGACTATCGACGTATTAGAGCCCAGGTCGCGGAGGACATTTGACGCCTGTTTGGTTGACATTTGAGTCCTTCATTCCACAAAGATGATAGACAGGACGCCTTGTCCTATTCTAGAAGCATAGCTGTTCGGCAGAGTCCGGCTACAAACGCAGTCATTATGGATGTGGCGACCAAGCTTTTTGAGTGGGTGGTGGCCAGAAGAATTTTCGATCATTTGAAGAATGTTGGCCCAGATCTATGCAGCAATCAATATGGATTCCGCAGAAATAGATCAACTGTTAAAACTGTTCTTCGTGTTAAGTCTCAAGTGCATGCAGCTGTTTCCCAGGGCAAAGTGGTTATGGCTGTATCTCACGACATAGCCCACGCTTTTAACACCTCGTCCTGGGTTGGCATAAAACAGGCATTTGATCCTAATACATTTTAAGTAAAGGACTTCTGAACACAACTCAATAATTTTAAGAAATTACGATTACGTAGAGATGGGCAAAATGTAATCTGATTAATGACGAACGATTACAAAATGCAGTCGTAATTTTCTTGCTCTGTAATCATGATTAAATCCATTTAAAACATTAAGAAATTATAAATGTGTATACAATCTGGGATTTTGTGGTGTTTAAAACATAAACGAGCAAAATTCAGTTATATTAATGGTAAAAAACGAAAATGTAATCATTAATCATTTTTATTAATCTGATTACATTTTGCCCATCTATGATTGTACGTATGCATGTGTATATGCAATTTGCATCACATAGAAACTGGGGAACCAATGGTAACATTTTTTAAATATAATTCAAATGTAAAGTTAGTAAAATGTATATATATAACATTAGTATAGTATAATAAACTTTTGTTAGATTTATCGTAATATAATTCGATTACCTTCTTCTCCGCTGATAAACTGCTTCAACTCACGTGTTTGTCATGTGATTGTTTGTTTTGTGTCACGCTAATGCACAGATACCTTGTAAAAAACAAAATTGATCTAGGGAGCGACGTTGCTAAAGAGGCTATGGTTTTTAACCACAAGTTATGCAGTCACATTTGCAGTAGATTGTGGACGAGCAAAGAATTTAACGAGTTGCTGGTCCTCGAAATTTAAAGGCGTCAGTCGCGATTTGTGCAGTTTTCATAAGACAGTATCAACCATGGTTGGTTGTACGTAGCTTGCTATATAAAATTGCCGTAATATTTTCTGCAAAAACTCCTTCGATTATGTTATGTTAGTTTGGATATTTCTTCATTCTTACAAACATTAAAATCGATTTTTGTACTTAATTACTCGAAATAATAATATATCATGCTATATCCTGTTTGGGGGTGATCAGAAATACATAAGTGGCTGTATCTACTTTGCGTTTACTTGATTATACATTTGCTCAATTTAAGCATTTTATAGAGTCAAACGAAGATTTGATGTTACTTAAATTATATTGTACTTAAGTATTTGTCTAATTATATTTCAGAGTATTAATTATAAAATTTATTATAATTTGGAAATAATTTATAAAGCACATATATGACCAATTTCCTCCCTAGTTACAGTTTCTTCATGCACTATATAGTGCAGATCAATTGCTTTTTTCAAAAATGAAATAATAAACCTTTAAAATTAACATTAAATAGACAGTGGACACGATTTATACAGATTAATAATGTTAGCGTTTATGTCTATGTGGTTTATATATGAGTATGTGACCGTAATTGTTGGTTGTCCCTTATCGTGGACGTTATCAATGAGTTGCTGATCTCACTATCTCACGACTGGCGTGACGGCCACCATCCTGTCATTCGCGGAAGAGCCGTGCCAACGCACTCTCGATTTTCGAGTCGCCTTTCGCTCGCGGCCGATCGCCGTGGTCGCCGTAGTCGGTGCATGTTGCAAAATTACCAATTGGTTCGTTAACCCACTTCCTCAGTTATACGTCGCCCGTTGCGGCCACTATCCGGCGTTTAAGCAATGCGAAAACAATCTATACTATGTTTTTGTGACATTCAATTATTCCTTCGTGTTTCAATAATATAGTGTCGTTATGTGAATCAATGTGTTTCCATGAACTATGTATATGTTGGTTTTATATGGCAATAATATTAATCATAGTATTGTGTTATGTGACAGACGAATTTTAAAAAAATGTTACGACGTCGTGGTACTTACACCGTTAATGCAGATCCAGAAAGCCGTCATAGCAAATCTAAGTTTATAGATCCAGCTTCCTATGCACTCAAAAGAAATGGTAAGAAACATCGAACTCAGTATGTAACCGGAGTATGAATAAACAAATTTGAATGAATCTTGTTTTAAGAATTTTGTACTTAATAATCTTGTACCGGGAATTAAGATATATGGCATTATTCCGAATTGAGATCCTCTGATAGCTCATATCTCAAGTGTGCATACTGCACGAATCAATTGTGGTTACAAGACAATGTACATTCACTGTCGGTTTCTTTTAGCTCTTCTACCTATGTCTGTTAGCTATCTTGATTAGATATATGAAAGACATTTTTGATATAAACGCATTTCATCTTGATGTTGACGATTTTTCTCATGTGATTCTATAAATACGTTTTATTGCGTTAACTTTGTTGTATTTGTTGATAATATTTGTGGTAAATTTTCAGTCTTGTTCAATATTTTTCATAATTTCTTTGCGCATATTTGCATGATTGTTAAGCACACCTACGTTCTTAGTTTTATGGTTTAACTACGTCTACGTCGTCGATAGCGACTGAAGCTATATTTTTACGACAATTATAAATGTTTACGTCAACATGTTTCGTATTGTATTTGTTCGATAAGATACGGGTTAACTTTCCAATAAAATTCTGGATCAAGCTTCAACTCAAGCAATGATTGGTTGTACAGTTTTTCAGCAATTAAAAATATGATATAAATAGTATTTCTAATAAATTATGCATCACAGTATCAGGAATTGCGACACAGTCATTAGCTTTCAATTGAAATATGTAACAATATGCGTACGTAGTTATCTTCAGGGTGTTAGTGCGAAACTCACGTAGCTGACTGGGACGCGTGCCATTAAGAACGGATACGGAGTTTCCTCGCTTGTCCTTTTCCTCAATGACCTTTTAGCAGTTAAAAAATATGACGACAGTCAATGCGTCACTGTTATGCCTTTGTTGGAAATACGCCCAGAATTGTTTAAAAGTCTTATCCAGTCACAATAAACAAGTGGTATATTATCGAAAAGATGAGTCATGTATTTTAAAAATTGAATTTTACAACATTACCGAATATACATTTGCTGCCGGGAAAGACCTTCACAACAAAACCGGACGAGAGGGCGAACTCTGAGGTCTTCAGCCGGCAAATTTATGGGTTGGGTGGCAACGCAAGGGTACCCCTGTGGGTATGACCGCAACCTGGGCCGCCAGCCAAAATACGAAACCTAACGGTGATCTAGCGTTTCGGAAGCGACTACCTTGAGAAGAAATGCCGAAAGAAACTCAAGGCTAGTGTTTTCTAGTTTAGTGTAGGCTCTTTTATTTTATCTATGTAGTTGATTTAAATAGAGAATCGTGATTATCAAAACTATCCCGATCACCAGTTAAGCACTCCTATTCGTAACTACTCGACGTCTTATCTATTTAAAGCATCTTGGTAAATACTTGATGAGGTAGACTGAATGTTAGCTGTGATTTGTGACGGTTCATCTTTTTTTTTTCACTTGGGGAAAATTCTCATTGGACAGTCCCGACCGCACGCGGGGGTGGCGCGGCCGAAGTGTGCCGGACCGCCTAAAAACCCCAAGGTGACTACTTACTCCTGCACTTCTGCATATAGACGGGGACTGTGGGTCCTGTAATCAATTCTCCACAGTTGACGTTTCACCCTAATAGGACTCCGCGACTGTGTCATATAATCTGCGTCCAGATATGTGACATTTCAACCTAACCAAATGCCAATACCGTTCAATATACGTGTGTGTCTGTAACAAAAACCTATTTGTTAATGCTATATGTAACAAAAACCTATGTTAATGCTATAAATACTACTAATAGTTTCATTGTGATGGCCATATAAACAAACATAACTACAAATATATGTGAATAGACAAATTTAATATAATAATCGATGAATAACAATTTTCTGAATAGGTGTTCCTACTCCTTTCCTTTCCTATTTTGAAATAACACAACTGGCCTCAACTTTTTTTATAGTAATAAATATTAAATATTACACATAATATATTTTTTTCATACGCTTCCAAATCATCCAGTATTTATTAGCCATTTTCTATGTAGTTCTAGTCTAACACTTAATATTCAACGCTAGACGTAGATATTTTCATGAAAAGGTTTTATTGTAAAAAGTATTTCTTGTTTTGATGCCCACTAAAAAATTCAAACCAAATATATTTTTTTTATATTATAATTTAGTTTCATTTTAGTCAAAGATTATTATTGTTGTTACATCAATTAAAAGCTTTCTTATAAAAACAACTAGTTCTAGCGTTCATTCACTGAGTAAAATTGCAAAAATTATAAAATGAAAGAGTTTTTCTTTTCAGCATTATTTTGTTTCTTGCAATCAAAAATTATTCTTTAAAATGTGTACATATTTTGTTTATGCCCACATATGTGATATGGAAGCAGTTTCAGTAAAAGTTTTTTTTATCGCCCAAAATAAAAACCGATCTATATGTACAGGTGCCGCGCTCAGTGTGACATGTGTGAACTTAAATCCATATATCTCTCAAAAGTGAGTTTGGGCCATTATAATACCTCGAATATATAATTAGTACGCCGTAAGCGATTTTTATATTAAAAAATAAGAAAATAAAAATGGTCAAAGCTTAAAAAAATCAATTGATAAGTATATTCCGGTTTGGCACGAGAAGAAAAAAATAGTAAAATTTCAAATCTACTTCTTTATAATAAAGGACAGCTAAAAGATAAAAAAATCTGGAATTTGATAACATCTCTTCTTTCAAGGCTCATACATTGAGGACATAAAAGAAATACACGAAACGAACGAATTCCCGAATTTTCGTAAGATTCGTTTATGTTTTGTATGTATTTGTGTGATGTCCGGTATGTGAACCAAATAAAAAAAAAAACTCTTCATCCGAATTCACTCTTTTATTCTCAATTCGTTTCACGTGATATGTCTCATATATTAAAACAGACTTTAACTGAGCCTTTTTCAGGTCCACCTAAATGATTATAATATGTAGATTTTTAAATTCAATAAAAATACTAAGACAGCGTAATCTATGTCAGTAGGATTATATAAATGGCAGTGATATTAGATGTCATGGCTTTGCTATGATTGGTGAATATAGACGTAATTAAGTTGGATAAACACTTGTCAAGAAATGTACCGGGTTTTGAAAAGAAAAAACGTTACTTTTGATCTTTATTTTTTTACACGGCTGATTACTTAACTTGGTAAATGCAGATTGTATTTGCATAAGATAGCGTGAACCATGTTTTAATTTGGATTTAAATGCTATTCATACCTTGTTTCAAAGTAGGAGTGCGACTTACAGATTTTTGACATTTAACGGCAGATAATTATACAAATATTTACTTTTACTATGTCATGGTCACGGAGTCTTGTTACGGTGAAATGTCACAAGCCTGGACGCCCCTTAACATGTCATATATTAACGAGACACTCATATATTGACATTAATAAATAAAATACTTACATATTCCCTTTTATTCTCTATAGCATGTGACTATAGTCATCATCGCTAACGCATCGACCGCTGTAATCTAAAGTGACGTATTCCTAAGTAAAACTTTTGTACGGTTTTATTGACTGAGCGAAGCCAGGTTTCTGAGTTACCTTAGAGGCTGTAGCATTTTTTGTGTATCTGTCAAAATACTGTAACTTAAACTAAATGAGGTAACGATTTAAAATTAAGATATTCAACGTAAACCTTTAACTCAAAACCGATTATGATATGTTTTGTAGTTAAAATGAAAGTGTCCGGAATACTTTGTACGTAGACAAACGCTTGTACTCTATAATTTGGTAATTATAGAAGACATTTTTCTTTTCAAATACTGCTGCGCCGCGGTGTAATCAGTGGCTGTCCATGTTTTAATTCGCAACGAAACAAATACTGCAATAACAAGGTCCCATGCACCACAGTAGAAAATTCACCAGTATAGTTATTGTAGTCAGCATTTTTTACAGTTCAGTAATGCACGTTTATTGTTTACATATTCATTCAAACTCATTTGTAATATGAAAATATCTTCAACGGATTTTGATGAAGTGCATCTGACATTAAGATGGCTTATTTACGTCAGGTAACTTCTAAAGTAGTATAATTTACCTTGGAACCTTTGTAACATTATTATATTCATAACTGTTAATAAAAGTTTTGAATTTAGCTTCAATGCTCTAGGTTATTTAATATAAATACTGTTATTATTCCAGCAAACTTGTAAAACTGTTGATTCCAACAACGCATATAATGACATATCTCACGCTTTGTTATATAAATATGGCAAATGTTGTAAATTGTTATTAAGTCATATTTTGGACGAAAGATGAGATAACATGAGAAACTATGACGAGGGTCAAAATTCATAAACACCTTTTGCGGTACATCGAAAGGGACGTATTTTTATATTTATAAATGATATGATAAAATCATAGATATCAGAATATGACTAAGGCTGAAATTTATAGAGGTTACTTTTACTTTGCTCAGAAATTAAATTGGTGTTTAATAAAAAACAATAATAATAGGAACTTGAGGATAGCGTAGGTATTCACAGAGCCAAGACAAAGTTGAGAAAATCAGTAAATTTACTTTGACATTAATTATTACATTATTTAATTAAAGTCTAAGCAAAGTTAAAGTGGTGTGTATAAATCTCAGCTTTTTATCTTTACAAGTGAAGTCATCTCTATGCATTGCGAGAAGCGCTGAACGGTATATTATTTTAGCATCCTTTCACTTTTTACAAGTCCGATGTGAAGTATATTTCTTTATTACTATAATAAATATGTGTATATGCAGCGATGTTCCTCGCAGGGATTTGAAGAGAACCTAGTAACAGGAAAGCAAGTTTTTAAAGTGAGCGGTGCGTCATGCAACTTGTAAAACCGGTTTTCTTATTATCTGTGGTTATATAGTCTTTTACGACAATAGGGTCTTGGTCGGATTCAATGGCGGCAAGTGTGCACATCGGCCGTGTACAACCGCAATATGGTGTCGCTTTCATAGAACAATAACAGCGTTACGGATTGTTGACATTAATGTAAAGAATGAACAAGAAAACAATTGGCTGCATGTCGTGTTTACTTCTTTTAACTAAATATTAGCTAATTTGTATATATAATTGTTAATATAATTAAAAATAAATTAATATAACTCAAAAGTTACTTTAAAAGGAATGTAAGTACACTTATCACTACTGTACCTATATTGTTTTTTTTTATACAGGATAATTTTATAAACGAGGGAGATATTCAGAAAGGATATTCATTATTCAATTCTAAATAAAATATGTAAAAATAGTGATATATTTATATCTCTATGAAAGCATAGTAAATTATAATCAACATGTTTAGGGACAATTACACACAGTCGTTATTTTGCTTGTTCTAAGCCAGGATAAAGTGTAAAGGGAAAACGAGTCAATTCTTGATTACCTAAAATTACGTCAAAGAAATTTATCTACTTACCAATCAATTTTGGTTATGATTTACTAAGCAATATAGTGATTTACATTTGTATTAATCACAAGAAGGTATAAATTATTGTATTCTGAAATATCTTCCTTATTTATAAAATCACCCTGTAAAAAATAGGGTCAAGTACTTTTAGGATAATTACAAAAATTTGTCAATTACTAATATTGTTGTTTTTTTTTTTTTATTTAACTATATGCATTTTTAGACCCTTACTGTCTTAAAAACGACTACGACTATTACAGTAAATAAAAACCTTGTCGATGGTCACAGTCACCGTGCCGGCTTGCATAAATATCTCTTGACACTTCGTTTAAAGGACCCAATATTATAGGACTGTGGAAACGCTAGCCAGAAGACCATTCCACAGCTCAACGACTCGGCAAAAGTAAGAGTTAGAAAACTTTTAAATCCTAGTCGGGATATAAGTTACCACAAACTGCGCGCGTGGTTCTTTTATTGAAGGGAGAGGGTGGAACAAGGTTAAATAAACTCTTCAGAATACTCGCCGTGATACAGACTGTAGAAAATTCTTAGTGAGGCAATATCACAGCGAAACTGGAGCAGCTTAAAATGATTAGTAATGTCTGGATCATTCACAATGCGGACAGTCCTCAGCTGAAATCTACCCGGAATGTCAAGAAAGTACTGTGTAATTTAAATAATGCAAATTTTTAGCACACATCAAGAGTTTGCCTGAGACCTAGGCTGAGATTTATAGACCTATTGCGACTTTGCTAAGCAAAGTTCTCTAAAAATAAATTCATTTTGATAAAAATCTGAATATATAATAGGAAATTGAGTATAGTGATAGTATTCGCAGAGCCAAGTCCACATTGACAAAATCGGTGACTTACCAAATCCTTTGACATTTATTAAGAAATATAAATTATAATATTTTAGTAAAGTCTAAGTAAACTAAAAGATACGTCTATAAATCTCAGCCTTAGATTTTGATATTGTCTTTATGTGTTATGTGTTTTTATGTCTTAATTTTATATTAATTCAAACTCCTGGCAAAGACCTGACGCTATTAGCTTGATCAAATATACTTTCAGGCTTCGTTTAAGAAAAACAATGTTATAAGGACGATGGAAACACATTCACTGAAAGATAATTCTATTTTTAAACGAAAGGTAAAAGTGAGAATTAAAAAACATTTTAGTTCTTGCGGAAATATATACCTATATGGTACTCAATTATTTTGACAATTAAAAATATAGATTAATGTAAAACCCAACAAATTCTGTAAAACTCCTAATCCAATTTACTCTTGTTCATGGCGACCGTAATTCAATTAGAGGATTGTATTGACGTTAGAAAACTTAATTATTATCGAAAGCAAATTATCGATTACTTTTCGTGTGTCACTAACTTCTACCTATAGATTCTGTCGATTTTCTTTTTTATCCGTATAAATATACCGAGTCGTATAGCTATTAAAAATAGTTCATGTTTTTTGAGAAAATTCTTTTTTTACTATTATTACACACCTATATACATAGGTATGTAGCTATAGTCGAATATTTAAATGAGTAAACGTATTTGAATTTATATAGCCTGAAAATATAAATTTCCCCCATAAAATTTAGATAAATTGTTCCATATTTTAGAAGGCGATATAAAATATAAACAGGACTGTCAGAATTTTAATCTACTTTAGTCTTTTATATATATTGACCGGGAAAATTGTAACGTTTAAACAAATACTTCCTATATCACTAAATTATAATACAAAGCTATATATATTATACTGACTTATAATATAAAAACCTTAAGGCGAGCACCACATCGCAACCAGCATCGCAACTTTTATTGAGCACAGTCCTTGTCTAAATGGGCTTTAATAGTTCTTATCATAAAATATATCTGACTAAACTTGCATTTTATGTTTAGTTGTTGATAAACTTAGAGATCTTTAGAGTTGTATTTGGGCTGGCTTGTCAACAGCGAGTATCAATGGATTTTCCTCCTCTGATAGTCATTGTTGTTTTCGGACTACATTGTACTTTTCATCTGGTGTATTGTAGTTACAATATAACAACGTAACCACTTTGTCTAGCCAGTATAGAAAAAAATGTCAATGTTATTATAATAATAACATGATAATTTATTTTAGTAACGTTTACATTCTATAATTTCGTAAAAGTGTAAATTTTTAGTAGACTGCACTAGTTTGTCGTTGTTAGTTTGTGTACATAGTAATTTAAAGTTGCAAATTATTTAGAGTTCGTTGTGTGTGACGTCATATCTAAATTATCACAGGCTGTATAAAGAGGTAGACACGCGCGCATGCGGTGTGATACTGATCTAACATGTAATATGCATACCATGTTATCAACCACCATAACCATATTACATTTTTATGTATTTACTTACATTGTTTATCCCTGAAATATTTATGCTATTATTGCATTGGACATACATACTTTGTAATAAAATAATTTTTTTTTTCGAACATTACAAAATTTTGACAAAACCTAGATTCGAGTACATAAGGTCCGAATAAAGGTAGCATTTATATATTTAGAATGAAGTATAAGTTGGAAATGTGATAGTCTTTTAGTAATAACATTTTAAGTTCGACTGCGCTACACATTATGCTATTGGTAGGGTTCGGATCGAAAGTTCTTTATGCTGCTTCAAGTCTTTGTCGTGTTTATTGACAAAAATGTGCTTTGTACAGGTTTGGTATATCTAATAATATGTATATCAAACTTAGACACTAAAGTTCTTCTGCAGTGATTAATATTCACAATGCTACAAGCGTTTGAACTTGTTCGTGAATAAAAATCGTGTGTCTATCTATTTTGGCG
The DNA here is from genome assembly GCA_036320925.1 of Automeris io. Lineage (NCBI taxonomy): Eukaryota > Metazoa > Arthropoda > Insecta > Lepidoptera > Saturniidae > Automeris > Automeris io. The sequence continues at coordinate 9,173,561 of JAUDJH010000010.1, read as the reverse complement.
TAATATGACAATATTGATATTTTATTCAGTTGCGAAGTTCCAATTAACACCACATGGTTTCGTATCAAGGGCGACCTCTTTTGGCGGGGTATTGGTGCGACACACCAGACTCAGCATTGTCGCCCGGCAGTCTACCACAAGGCGCGCTCGCGTGCGATCCCTTTCCAAGCTGGAGTGCTCCGCAAGGCCGATATGCTTCGACAGCTTAGCGGCTTCCGATGGCCATGCCACGGCACTTCGCTCCGTCGGAGAAGTTACCGTGCGATCCGCACCCACGCTTCTCCGCTTACTTGACTCTGATAAAAGCGGACAAATGAACAAAGCTCGCGATCGTTTCACTACTTTCTGTAAAAAACTTCGCCGGACTATCAGTGAGTGTCTGAAAAGCAACTTCATTGGTTATATTCTGTTGATCGTTTTTTTTATGAGTGCTCACATCCTACGTGAGCTGACAGAGTTATTTTTTTTATTTCATAAATATTTAGTTCACACATTTATTGTTCTAATGTTGCTTTTGTGTTTTGCTGTGCCACTCAGGCGACGTGGATACACCTAAAAAGGCCGAGCTGAGTTCAGAAAAAAAGACTACATCACATCGTAAGTGCAAGTTGTGTTGTGATTATAACTTTGCAGTTTATATTTACGAGTTAATATGGTTTGGAAAAGTGACGATTCTTTTTCAATAAGTTTGTCGTAAACAAAATTTACTCTTAGCTTTTATCTCGTTATCAGAGTGATATTCACCATATTAAATCGTTTTTTAATCTTCATTTTTACAACATCTTTTCTGTGTTTATTTTAATTAGTAAAATAGTGGAATATTAATATTTTTATACATATTTTAAAATTGTATTTATTTGAAATACAATTTTGTCATGCATACACGAATCTCATATAACCTACATATATAACTATCAGTCACATGTGCTTTTTTGTATGGACGAATCAATTTTACATTTGTGTGATGTTTTTTTATCATTAAATTTAAAATAGCGGTTGTCTATTTTTTAACTAACTTCTTTGTCTGTTGTTTATTTATTTTTTTAATGCTTCCAATTAATGTTCCAAATACATAAAAACCAGCCAAGTATAACTCAGACTTGCACACCGAGAGTTCCGTACAATTTGTTTTGTGATCTATAATAACACATTTAGTTTTCGTGTTTAGAAATTGATTGTTTCGTATGCTTATGTTATACTTCTTTACAAAATTCCTGATTCTTGATCAACGGAAAAATAACCTATAGGTTTTAAGTCCCTTGTGAAAACGTAAAGTATACGACATAAATGACCATATCTTCTGATTGCTTTGACTTAGAAGTTTAATTTTCCCAGAGCTACAAGATACTGTAGACTTGAGAATCAGATTTTAATTTCAATTTGATACCACCTCTACGCGTTTCTTAGAAAAAGTGTCTTGACAGACACGGATGGACAATAAAAAGATCATATAAAAGTTCAGTTTTTCTTTTTTGAGCTCCGGTACCCTATTAATAATATCTATACTTTGCTTAAATTAAAATAAAGTATTACAATATTTATGTAACTAAAATATTTAATTATGCGACTCCAATTAATTTACAGTCATTTCCAAATTAAGCAATCATAAAGATAATCATAAAAATGTTGTCATTCAACTGTTCAAATTAAATATATTTTAAAAATCACATTTATTTTTAATAATTTTAGTACGAAAAAAATTGCTGAAATTCAAGATACGATAATTTTGCACAAATGATGAATCTGTCGAAATTGTCATTTGACAATTGTAATTTCTAAATGAAAAAATTTAGTATGAGGCTGCTCTATAAGAGTGTAATCAATCGATTTGATAAGTTTTTTGGACCTTTTCACTTCATTATGTTGTTCGAATGAGTCCGCAAAATCCACCTAGAGGGCGAAAACATATAAATAATGCAAAGCGCCCATCAGCTTGGTGAGTGAGGCGCTCGCAGCTCACCGAGGAACGATGCACGCAATCGGTACAACTCCGCTGAATCTAGAAACCTGGCTGCTAATCAGCAGGTATCACGACACCTTCCGACCGTCAGAGCTATTCCTTAGACTTAAAAATTTAGTGAATACCTGTGCCGAATTGGAATTAAAGCTACAACACAGTGCTACGTCTCAGACCGGGATTCCGTCCAGCATATTCTTGCGGAACATCCTACGTATGGGCGGGCCATGGTTCAGAAAGATCAGACGCGACCTCACTCTGCTGGCAATGGTTTCGACTATGCTAAAAGGACATGAAAACTAGGGGATCATGGTCTCTTTCTGTGAGGACGTCATATCCCAGGAGACCGCCGGGTGGACTCAGCAGAGAAGAGTCTCCACTCGCAGACGAAAATGTCAGGTCGCCTGCAACCGCACCGTGGTATGCCTTTAGGATCCCGGACGCTCAAAGTGATGTTGTGTGTTGAGTGAATGATTATTGACCTTCGAGAAGTCGGTGAAACGGACTGATGTGCTCTGCCAAAAACAATGTGAGAGAGACGTCGCCAGAGATAACTGCCTCGATTTTTCCTGACAGAGATAGCACTTAGACAGCGCGGGGTGACGACGGGACTATAGAAAATTTACTACAGTAATTACACTCTCAGTTAATATTCACGCGTTGTTATTATGAGGTTTTTACCGAGTAAAGGTCCGACATACCCAGGTCGCACTAACACTGTGTGGCCAGGACTGTCCAATGAAGATTTTTCCCATATAAAAAGAAAAGAACATCCTTACAAATATGAAGAAATAATTAAATAAACAATATTTATTTAATACTAAAATCTCTTCCTTTTTTGTTCCTATTTATTCTTAATTAGGCTACATCCTTACATTATTCAAATTTCTTTTTTTCTTTGTTTACATGACTTATGAATTAGATTGCCACACAATATACAACTTTATTGTAACAAAGAAAATATAACAGTATGGCGTATAGGTATTACAGGGCGATAATTAATTACGCTCAATACATAGCACTATTCAATTCTATACTTATATTTTATGCGTTTAATATTTAAAAGTATTTTAGAACTTAAATTAATTATTTCGATAAGATATTAAAAGTATAATTGTTTTTTTAAATATTAAACTTTACAAAGTTGATTAAAGGTCTAATTTGATAGTAAAAATGTAATGAACGAAAGCTAACAAACAGTTCAAGCTATTCAAGTTTTAATGAAGGCCACTGGGGAAGCCCTTGTGAAATAGATAGCGACGAACATGGCATTTTTCGTTTAACTTTTTGACATCTTGCCCTACGGTATTATAATTATTTAAAGTGCCCTAATACATAATGCTCTTTCTTTTTAAGTTATACAAACCAATTTTTAACTTTCGTAATTCAAAATTATTTTAATTGCAATGGATAGTGACTCAATGACCTGGGAAGTTTGCGGACAACTAATATAATGAGTAGTTTTTAATTTGTGAATTATAGGTTGATAGCAACTTTTATGACCTATATTCTCAATTTATATTTGTTCATAATTTAGTAAGCAATCGCATACATACTTTAACAATTTCCAGTGAACTAAATATCCATTAAATAAATATTACCGTAATATTTTAAAGAGAATAATAGATCTCTAACATTACATTGTTCATTTTATGAAGTCACCCCAAGGCAAACAAATAATATATTGGTTATGTTTGTAAAACTATTGTTTAATGTTTAATTTTGATTCCAGTTTTTTTTTAATATTGTTTTAGTATCTCAATCGATAATTTTGACTATTTATACTAGAAATATATAATAAACTGTCGGAAATGTGGATTGTTTAACCTTTTTTTATTTATTAGTTCTAAATTAAAATAATTAAGTGGACGTAATTTGCTTTTTTGTATCGTTAGAAAAATTACATCAAACACAAGTTGAATGAAAAATGTAGTTAGATAGAATGCTGATAAACAAGGGTGGAGTTGGAGTGGCTTGCGTCAATAGGGGTCGTTATGGGTGTGGTCTTTACCCGTGTCTGTGGCAAGAGATAGATCAGTATTAATAATGTACCTATTGTTTGTTAAGTTTTGCTGAAAGATTGGGAAGTAAATGAGAATGATAATCATTGTTTAGAGCACGGACTCTTTATAAATATGTATTTTAATGATATTTGGAGAGGAACGTAGAAATACTAATATGAACTCATACAAAATCAAGATAAGATTTTTATTTTGTCGGTTTTTTTCATATTATTACTTTTAAATAGTTGTGACAGTTAGTGCTGCCAACCTTTTTTGAATGAAAATCCGTATTAAAAATTTAAGAAATATTTATGTTAAATAAAACAAAAATGTCCCAAAGTAAAAAATCGAGATCATGCGTATTTTTATTCTAATACTGTTTAACTTAAAACAATTTTTTATATGTTGCCCCTCAACAGGATATTCACCGGTATTGCGAGTGTGTTGACAGAAACACGTTCAAATTGCACAAATACATGGCACAACTATAAAATGAAAAAATTAAAAAGTTTTTGGTGCACCTGATCACTACTAATTTGTCTGGCATTGTAATACATAAACTCCAACTAAATCACGAACATATGGACCGTTTATTTGGAAAGTGATGTAAGTCCATTTTTGAGAAAAATGAGCTATCACGTAATTCATGCTTAATTTAATGTAAATTTTTTATATATAACTAGTCCGTGTTTAATTTCTCAAAAAAATCCCATGTTTTGTACAACTTAAAATCGGTCGGTAAATGAAATTGCATAATCGTCGATTATGAAAGTGGTGTAAGTCCAATTGACAGAGGTAGGTTGCATAGCAGATGGATGCCGATCAGTGTTTTGTTATTTTTCATTTATTTTATAGCAAAATAAATGTAATAATATAATAATAATATAAATGTAATAAGCATATTTATTTTATACCTCCGGTGCATCATGCATATTTTGAAACACCACCACATGCAGAGAATAAGTAAATTCTCGTAATCAGTATCTTGTAATTATGACAATGTAATTGGCGTCTAAAATAAAATTTTATGTGTCGTTATGCGTGTTTGTAAACAAAATTATATTAAAATGAAGTATATTTTAAGCGATATTTGATTTTTCAAAATTGAAATTAAACGATTTTTACAATTGTCTAATTTTGATAGTGGTGTAAGTCCATTTACAGCACACAAATATGTGTTATCATAGTCTAATTAGCCAAAAACAAATTTATGTAAACAAATTAAATGTTGATAAAACAATAGAAACAATGCCAGACCTCATAATTTGCCAGTATTTTTAAATCAACAAATATAGTAACCTTTAATTTTCTCGAAACAAAAGAAAATGGACTTACACCACTTTCAAAATAAACGGTCCATATCTGTCTAATGCATTATAGCTTACGTTTTAACATAATTTTGTGATTTGCTTTCTAATATTCATTTTATTCAACGAACCTATATTTATGTAAAGTAAGCCGATGGTAGTTTTACTTATAGTTAACCTATAACTACCTGTAGGTAATACAAATATTTAACCCTCATGGTACGGAGTAACTCTTGGAGTTTCGCAAAACAACTATGGTTTTTTTTTTCTTGCACATTTGTAATTATTTTTCTCTTTCTGGTACGTCATAGACAATCGTTTTGCCAGTATATGCAAAACACTGCGAGAAAGAGAAAAGTATCTGCAAATACTTAAGAAAGAAAAAGATCCATAAATATAGCCCGGAACACCGGGGCAGCAGCCCTCACCGCTCCCTTGACGATGTTGAAGCTGAAAGCTCCCTTGAAGTGAATTACCACCGGGTTTAAAAAAAAAACATCGAAAAGGGAGTCCGGTAGGGTCAACCTTGTAGTCTCCATTCCTAAAGTCTGAAATGATAAAAAAAAATTATAAACGTAAATCATATATTTAACTATACAGGCTTCCCTTTTATTTGGTAACCGCTTGCCACAGCTGACGAGCTATGGCTCGGGCATGCAATGTTCAGACTCATAGATTTCGTGTGTTGTCAAACCAAATCAATGATAGAAAACAGGAAATACATTTATTTTAAAAACAGCTTATTTATAAAGTTTAAATAAGTTAAGTTATTATCGACTAAATAATTAATAATAAGTAAAGGAGTAAGTATTATTAACTAACTCCATGAACACAATTATTGACTTCAATTGATAAAGTATTATATTTATATATTAATAAACTTCTGGCTGATTTCACGTCGTGCTCCAAACTCGAGCAACAATCTTCTCTCTAATAATATTATTTTATTAATCTATTGACCCATGACTACCAATGATTGTAAGTGACATTTCACATCGCAGTCAATTTATTCATTCTATTATATTAGAGTAACTGGTATAGCAATAAAATTATCCCGCAACCATTACATATGAAACTGAGTATTTTAGAGATTAATTTAACAAACATTTTTATCAGTTTCTTAAATCACTCTATGCAAAAAATGAGCCAAGTTCTAGTCGAACTGGTGCACCGAGGGTTCCGTACATATACACTGAAAGCGATAAACATTCCTCTAAGACAATATATACTAAATTGAGGCACGAACTTTACTGTTGAAAAACTATTCTCCCCATACGTCGTCATAGATCGCGGTCAGTATACCGACTGCTATTTAGTTTTAGTCGAGAAATAATAAATGTTTTCAGTTATTATTATAAATCTACGAAAGATGCTCATATTAGATCAGCGGTATTAGTCTTGCTGAAAAAGGAAACTTCCCTATATCTTATAGTGAAAAAGATGAGACGGTAATCTTAACGCAGGCCTAAAAGATTTATTTTACTTTAGCGATAAATACAAATAAACATCCGCTGATATAAAAAAATTGACACCAGCACAACTCTGGTAGTCAGACATAGAATGGCGCCAGCCGCGTTGTGATTTCCCTTTCATTAGGTTTATAATCAGACTAAGACAAAAATATTAAATGTAAACTATAAATCAGCATTGTAACACAAACTGATTGTCCTGTAATAAACGTTTATCATCCTAAGGTAATAAACACTTTAAACTCACAATCTAGTAGGTTGTAATTTTTTTTATAGTACTCCACTAATTATGTGGTTTGAGGATCAAAAGCTACTGAGTAGCTTAGCTTTTAGATGTAGCGCTGCCATGCGTAAATTCGTATTATCATATATGCGTATAACCTTTACATTGCGCCACCCTAAATAAATTATTTAGGCTTCGTCCATAAATTACATCTCATGGTTGTTCGTTAGAGGTTTTTAATTATTAAAAACAAAAGTATAACTCGATTAAACAAAATAATATAAGATAAAATAAGATATATATATATATATATATATATATACATATATATCTTCACGCTTTATCCCTTTCGGAGTGAGTAGAGATACATTAGTGGCTGCAACTATATTTCATTTAAATAAGTTTCATAAATGCCAAAAGAGGGGATATGGGATCGTATATATTAAATTCACAAAATACGCTTGACATAATCGATGAAAGACCTACGACCAAATTAGCTCTAAATACATACTAAACAAAAGAGATCGTAATTTATATTATTATACATTGTAGATACGTCAAAAATACTGTCATTTCTTTCGTAAACCTTTTTATAATAAAAAAAAAAATCCATATTCTAGTTGGTTGTTAAAAATTGTTAAACGATAATGAAAAAAAGAGAATGTGACAAATTTGATTATAGAAACGCAGGCAATAATTCCGATGAAGGTTAGTTTATTAGATCAAAACTGAAGATCCGCGTGGTTCTGAGTGCTCAAGATGAATCAAATAAGGATTATTGTGCCTTAATTTCATCGTATGTCCATGGTTGTGAAATGGATTAATTTACATCATTACTCAATTGAATTAGAGAGGGGCCATTCAGAATGCTTTGTGAGCAAGTTTCTTTTTACTTTCACGGTTCCATTAATATACTAACAGATTTATTCAGAATGAAAACGAAAAAAAAATTAAATCGTTTTTATTATGAATAAAAAAAATTGTTATTTAAAATTCCTTACGATGCTTGAGTTTTTGTCCGTTAGTTTTATGTAACTTTGAAATTTAACATTAAACATGTAATTTACTCAATTTTAATTAGTATAGAGCTAAAAATAATGAATACAATTTTTTTTAACTAGGATAGATCGAGAAAATTGTAAGTAATAAAAGATAACACAATACGGCCTTGGGAAGCTTTGGCTATGTTTGCTTGAAAATAAAAGTGGCATCATGAAAATTTGGGTCAAGCGTGTACTTTCGCGTGTTATGACAATAATACTAATTTTTTTTCCAATGATGACAATAATTTAAAAAAATATGCAAAAAGGTAAGGTCACATCACGGGTGACTAGCTAAATAACTAATGTTATTTGATGTCGCTTAATGAGTTTTCGAAGTAAATAAATAGTCTGGGATAAATAAGATCGGCCACACTTGTATGTGATTGTATAGTAACTAGCTCTCTAGTCTCTAGGCACCTAGCTAGTCTGTTCGGGTGTAGTGTGACACTTATATTGTTATTTAAGCGTTTCTTTTGATAAAACTACAGGCAAGGACGGCTCCAAGGTGACGACCGTGGTGGCGACGCCGGGACAGGGCCCTGACCGGCCGCAAGAAGTGAGCTATGCCGACATGAAACTCATCGGTAATGGCAGTTTCGGCGTCGTGTACCAGGCCAAACTATGTGACACCGGAGAACTTATTGCCATCAAGAAGGTGCTCCAGGATAAAAGGTTTAAGGTACGTAAGTAATAGGTGCGTCTAATTAAATGGCAGGAGCATTGTAAATACAATTAGAAATGTCTTTCAAACACGTACACATCAAGCAAAAGCATTCAATATAGGTCTATTACCACCATCGAGAAAACTTCTCTAATAATTGTCTGACGGCAATAAGGGCCCTCCTCTGAACGTTATGGCGATGTAAGTTAGCCATGGCTTTCTCTAGCTACTGATGTTCACCAATAGATCTCGCATGCGCAGTTAGTTGAAATATATTTAAATAGGCGAGCGTTAAATATAACAGCCGGCTGTCGATTTAATCGACTGCCTACCGAGTGAGAGAGCTGTTTTCATATGCATATTATATTGTGTCGTCAGACTTGGGACTAGCGGGGTATTTGTTGTGGCTGCGGCTTAATGTTGTTTGCCAAATCGTCGCCATACTTTTATTACAAGTGTGTGGCTAGTTTTTCCAATGAAATAGCCACATCGTCCCTATGAGATAGAGCCCTAAAGCTGTTCTAGAAACTGACAGCATTTGCTAGTTGCTGTAATGTATACAATTTACATGTTACTGTCAGACGGTTATTTTGGAAATTTTCTTACAGGTGGAAATGGGCCTTGCAGTCGACTAATTATTACATGTAAATATTTTTGACGAAAGAAAATTTACGTTCCAGAATCGAGAACTTCAAATTATGCGACGATTGGAGCATTGTAATATTGTCAAATTGAAATACTTCTTTTACTCCAGCGGAGAAAAGGTAAATTTAAAAATTTTACTAGCATCCATTCAATATACTTATTACGTATTGATTGTTCGCATTCTCGTTTACACATAATTAATTATATATTATTAGTATCTAGGCAATACAGTATACCATTACCGGATTATGCACATAAAATATTTCTTACATACATGTTGAAAGAGTGTTATATTTGTTATATTTCGCTCACTGGATAAGAGTAGCATGTTTCAGTGTTATTGTATAAATTATATTGCTTTATTATGTGTTTCCTTATCTGTAAATTATTCGATTGTGCCCGATTACAAAATTAAGATCCTACTTATAAATAATCCTTTATTCGGATCAAACTTCTGTTTCAATATTTAAGCTCTTTATTGTATCTTCATAGTCCCTGAATGTGTAGGAATAATATATAGTCTATTTGAACCGTGTGTGTTGTTAAGGGTTGTAATATTTTGTGTGTTTTATTTGGGGGAAGGCGGCAGTGCCCGTAGCTGTGAGCCCACTGTTAAACGCAATGCAGTCACTCGATGTCGCAGTATGTTTATGAATAAATAAGATTATCGCGCTAGTGTGCTAACGCACAAATTTGGTCAGCCAAGTTGGAATAGGGTTACTGAACAATATTATGGTGATAAGTTTAATGAAGGTATATAGTAATAAGGCCGTATTTGGTTATAAATATTCTGTGAAATTGCCGATGATTGCATTATTGGGGTAATTCCGGAGGAGTTGGCCGTAAGGGAATATTGCCAATTAACAAAAAAAAAAATAGATTTGGTTTTGTTATATTTTTCTCTAATTACGATATGTAGCTATCTCTTCCGGACATTTAGGATAAATGGCCATAGTTTAACTATTAAAATATATTTTAATGATGGTGATTTTCTGATACTTTTATATATTTGCCTAATAAATACCTAAGAAAAATAGTCACTAAAAGTGGAAATTGAAAAGAAGATATGCTTAAAGCAATTGCTTAAATTAGCTATCAAATATCAGTTATTGAACAAGTTTGCATATTTTTGACTTCAAAATAATTCATTACTATAATAAGCGACAGTGATAATGAGCGAAGGTAAAGGACAAAATAATGTAGCTAATTACGAGTATAATAAGGAAGGAAAGACTTAAAATAAAATTAGACATAAATAAAACTCAAAGCTAAAGAAAATTATTAGAAACACGTTTTTAAAAGCTGCCACGAGGTTGTAATACTATTATTTGATGAGCCCAATAAAGAAGAACTGTGTTGATCACGAAGAAATTATAATGTCACACATTATAATGTGAAATGCCATTAAAATTACACAGTTTTTATTGGCAGGTGTTCAAACTGTGACCGGACAGGTAATAGAGCAAAAATTGCAAATTGTATAAGAAAGAAATTATTAACTGCGATTTTATGACTTGCACTCTTGACTTTAATATTAATATTAATTTCAGTAATTTAAATCTTTATAATTTTAATAATAAGTCTTTAAAAATACTATGGCCAACTTTCCCAGACTTACCTTATAATTGTCTTGATAATAAATTATATTAAAATTAGTACGATATCTTATCCACTTTAGTATATAATGAAAATATTGCGATACTTAATATAAGATGATATAATTATGAAAACTGTCAATGTTTGCTTGTGCAAACCTAATAGGTTTCGTAATACAGACAAATCTTATTTAATTAACTATCATAGATATTACTTCAATAACCATATTATTTAGGTATAAACGATTATATTGTATGAAATTAATGCTTTTATTAATTTTTATTCGCATAAAATCAAGTCTATAATAATTATGTTGCAGCTAAGCTGAAATTATCTTACATATTTGATAAGATAATTTAACAAGTCTTAATTTGGAATACTGAATATTGCTCGGTAACCTCAAATGCCATTCAAACTTTGTGCAAATCAAGAGCAAGTTACAAAACATATCATGAGCTGGCATTTTTCAACAACTATTCATCATTATCAGGGATTTAAGTCCTCACGCTATCATATCCCATCAATATTCAGAATATACATATACTCAAAATATACATTGTACATAATATAAATCCATTGAAGTTATTATTATTCGTTTGTAACTGCTGCTTGCTTCACGTATTTTTTTAAACTTTTTGCTGAGCATTTCACTGCCTTTTACGTAGGTACGTGCCTACACGATTTATTTTACACTTGTTTGTTTAATTTCACTTTTTTTTAAAATCAAATCTTGATGAGTTTCAGACTTGTGTTTTGAATGAGTTGTTATATAAATATGTATTCATATTTTCACCTACAGTGGAAATACCAAGAAACGAACTTTAGTTGAATTGATTTTAATATTATTTTGGGGTATATCAAGTCTACTGAAAAGTTCTGTCGGTGTTTTCGTTTTAAGTGTCTACATATAACTACATGTTTATTTGAAGCATGTGTGTTTTCCTATTTTTATCACTTAATGTATACATACATACTGAAGTAACAGATTAGCTATAATAAAGTTATCTTTATATTAGTCTCACAAGTGAAGTGACAGTGCATCCATGGTAACTTGTAACTTTAATTTACGCCACAGCATTTTAGTCATAATCTGTTGTAACGACATTTAAGGGACTACTCTTAGTCGTAAAAACCGATAGTTCTAACAACGGGTGATGTTTTCGATATAAAAAGTCCTATTTTTGCCGAGACCCTTGTTCGAGGTCAACATAACCTGTATGTTGTTCTAAACGATGCCACCATAAACGGTTTTGATTGTATATGAATTTTAACAAGGAAAAAATGTTGCAGATGTATGTAGAAGTTTATTGTCAGTGTTCGGTAGAGATACATTTTCTGATGGAACATGCACGAGATGATTAGAACAATTTGAATCTACCGATTCCGATCTTTCTGATAAGCCACATTTGATCGGTAATGGTGTTTTTAAGACTAGTGATGCCACGAATAGTGAATTGGCCGAATACCGAATATTCGGCAACGCTGTCGGCCGAAGCGCCGAACATTCGGCATGGAATACATGCTTGTCAGGGGCGCGTTAGCTGGATTAAGGCAAGTTGCAACCTGTTTTCCTCGTTGCGTTGGCGCGGCCAGCAAAGACAATACAATACCCAATACAAACGAAAAACAATACCCAAACCTTTCAAAATTTGCTAAAGTTTATGTTTCTTCTCCTGGAAGTAGCGTGTTTAGTGAGAAGTTATTTTCTGAGGCTAGTAACATTTACGATGAAAAGCGTAATCGTTTGCTACTAAAAAATGCTGAAAAGCTTATTTTCATCCATCACAACTTACCACTGATCAATTTTAATTACTAAAGTGTTGTAATTTGGAAATAAATAGCTAATGTTGAGTAATATAACGTGCCTTTTTTATATGAATTGGTATTCGGTATTCGGCCGAATAGTACGTACTATTCGGCCGAATACCGAATATCAAAAAAAGTGGCCGAATAGGCCGAATACCGAATAGTTGCCGAATATTCGTGGCATCTCTAGTTAAGACCGTGGTGGAGAAAAATCCTTTTCCGACAGCATCAGACATCGTAGACTGATTTAATGTAAAACGCAGCAAAAAGCAAACCTTTTAGGACCATATTAGAAAAAAAGGATTGCTGTGGAAATATTTTAAATGGGGGTGCCACATGATTTAAATGTCAAGTATTTGAATGTTGGAGCTTCAATATGTACATTTCTGCTTGCTTGGAACAAAATAGATCGATTCTTAAACTGGACGATAACTGGAGATGAAAACTAGATCACCTATGATATCCTTGTAAGTTTTTTCTTAAAGGCGTAGTGTGAATACTGAAAACCTATCCCTTGCACCTCTAAACCAAAATAAGAGAATTTTGTGTATATAATGAGCCATTCGAGGACCAATACGTTATGAATTATTACAAACTCAACGAGAAGCTCAAGTCGGAGTAGTATTATTAGAACCCGGATAATTTAAATAAAACTTTCCAAGGAAAAAGTCTGACAATGTTCAATAGAAGTAACATAATAATGGCAATCCACATACTGCTTTTGAAACTTGACAAAAAATTGAGGAATTGGGCTTGGAAATTCTGTTACATGCACCATAACTCCTGTATTCAGCATACTCCGAGTATCACTAGTTTTTGTCCTTACAAATTATTTTGAAAGGCAAAAAATTCAAAAATACGTGCAATATCAATCAAGCCCAATCAAATGCAAATCAATAAATTTTTTGCAACGTAAGATTTAAAAAAAAAACTGTTTATGGTGTCATCGTTTAGAACAACATACCGGTTATATTGACCCAGAACAAAGGTCCCGGCTGAATGTTATATGACCGATCGTACCTCGAAAACATCTCTGATTGTTACGGCTAAATATGAGTAGTCCCTTTGATGTCGTTATAACAGATTTTGACTGTATTCAGTATGATTCAATAAAGTTTATTCACGATAACAAATATTTCTATTTCTCTTCTTTCTAAAAACGGACAGAACTTGTAGGTAGTAAATAACTCACCGTAATATTAATATACTATTCATTTTAACAAGAATTGAAAACTGATGCTTAAACTTGATATACAAGTAACAACAATTCCAAGAACTTAAGCTGGTAATGTCGTGATTCCGAATTTTGCTTTCAAACAGAAATCGGCTGAACAATCAATAATTATTTGCGTAGCATTGTGTGATAAACTGACGACTAGTTATTCTTATACAAAGTTACTGAACGCCTACTGCGTTTTTAGATTAATTAATAAACAAAACATAATTCTTGCCACTTCTTCTTGTCTTGTTGTGTTTTTATGAAATATTTTTTTTATTGAACAGCCATGACATAAAAAACGATAAGTGATTGAGCAAATACGTCTGTTGTTTAGCTATTATAAATATACCTGACCGTCGAAAATGTTTTCGATTTATTTTCAAGGACTTACTGCATTAACACGAGAGCGCATAAAACCTTTGGCCGTCGGCCAATTTAAAATTCTATTCGACTGGCTGAATATTGGAAGTTGATAGCTTTCTTCACTTTGATATTGTATATTATTCACTTAGTTCATTGATAATACCAATGTTGTTTTCTTTTAACTGGATACTATTTTCGATGTTTAACACTTAACCAGTAAATATATTCTATATTTTTCCGTTATATCAAGTGGAATCGAGGCATCAGTAAATTTATAGTGCATATAGCTACAACCGGAGCACTGCTAACCCCGAAGGGCATGACATGAAGCATGAAAATATATTATTATTAGTAAATTCTTATTTTAAAATATCCATATTCTATAAAACCATATCATCTTATTTAATAACGTATTATTGTTGATTTCAGTTTAGATATCATATCATGACACAATTTATTTATAAATATACTACATTTTACAATAATAAAAAAATATAGTTCAATATTGTTTACAAAATATGTAAAAGCTTTTATGAAATGTAAATTGTTTACTGGTTTATTAATGTTTGTCGCAACTATTGTGCTTACTATTGAGTTATATGAATAATTTTGTATTATTTCAGAAAGACGAAGTGTACCTGAATTTGGTGCTGGAGTACATACCTGAGACTGTGTACAAAGTTGCACGTCACTACTCCAAAGACGAACAAACCATACCTATTAGTTTTATAAAGGTGAGAGTTGGCGGTATTGCTTGCTAAATAATTGAAGTGTCTAATTTCAAAACCCGATAAAACGATTTTTCGTACAAACTTATTTAATAGTCCTAATAGTAGTTTGAAATATTTTTATCAAAACAAATATTATAAAATTCCCTCTAGAATAATAATTTAAATACCTTATAAGAACGTGATTGTAAAGTCAAAGATTAATTAAAAGTTTTTATAAATTAATGTGATTTGAAAAAAAATGTTGTAGTTGGTTTGAAATTAGACTTCTTCATTATTGTTTCTTAGAAATTGTTGTAACAATCAAATGTATAATCTGTAAATCGTATACGACTCAATTCTGTGCCCATTATAATTCGTGCCCAGAAAGTTAACGAAATATCTAATAATATGTCCCCGTCGTGTGCATAAATAATTTTCTAGTTTATGCTACATATTTTCAAGCTACGTCTTAGTTTCGGCAGAACAAACCATGACCAAATATATATTATAGTTTTAGTTGAAAATTAAACTTCAAACAACTGTGAAAGTCCCGTTAAAATCTGTTTATAGAAAAAATAGATAAAACCATTTTACTTAACTTCCCCAACGAAAGTTGGTGTTTAGTTTGGAGTCGTCATGCCTTGCTCATCAGTTTAAACAACGTCTGTAATTTTTTTTTTTATAAAAACGATATCCTGAATTTATTTGCTTTGTGTGGGGATCAAACCAACAATCCGTAGCGCAGAAGTCGCACGACCAATTACTGCGTCACCCAAGTCGTTATGGCTCAGATTTATAGAATCAAACTTAAGCTTAGACTTTATTAAAATATTATAATTTATATTACTCAATGGATTATGGATTGGCATGTCAAAGGATTTGGTAAGTGACCGATTTTGTCAATATGGACTTGGCTCTATGAATACTGTGGCTATACTCAAGTCCCTATTATATATTCAGTTATTTGTTAAAACGAAATTACTTTTTGAGAACTTTGCTAAGCAAAGTCTAAATAGCGTCTATAAATCTCAGCCTAGGTGGTGGAAGTATGTAATAATAAAATTTCGTGTTATTTGGCAGCTATACATGTACCAGTTGTTCAGAAGCCTCGCGTATATCCACTCACTTGGAATATGCCACCGAGACATCAAGCCACAAAATTTGCTTCTCGACCCTAAGACCGGCGTGCTGAAGCTGTGCGACTTTGGGTCAGCGAAACATCTCGTCCGTGGAGAGCCCAACGTGTCTTACATTTGCTCGCGATACTACCGCGCTCCGGAACTCATATTCGGCGCCATCGATTATACAACGAAAATCGGTCAGTACGTTACACGGTTAAGTTATCAATAGTAACCGCGTGTATATAGAAAGCTGGCCACCAGCGCTGATCTATAAGCACCCATCGACGCTGGTCCATTCAGATAACCACTACATATAGCAGTAGGGTTTATGCCATAGATACATGAAAGCATTGCATGTTCTAACGATAAACAAGTCTGGAATAAATTGCTTTAATCACTTCACGCCATCTAACTTTCCTATGAAAGAAATATAATATTTATAATCATTATATAATATTCACATTAATTATGTGAATCTGCTTACCCTATCCGAATACCCTATGCACGTCCCTGACATATAGCAAGTAGGTAGGTATAAGTTGGGATAAGTTGTTTGCGTAGCGCTTAAAATGTTAACGTATATCAAAAATACCACCGCTAAAATAGCTACTGGGCGCCGATTATCTACGCTGACTAAAACAGTATTGTTTCAATCTTACTTTCGTATTCTATGCCATGTTTTTATAAAAGTAGGATTCCACGATTTTAAAGACATTTTCATGAAATCTATAACTATTTGAGACCAGCCAGACGAGGTGTAAAAGTGACAGCGCTACATATAATATTCTCTCTTTCTTGTATATTGACTGTAGTGTGACTATACATTACCCCTGTAGTACAGAAGTGAAGTGGCTTTTAAAATGTATACGCCATCAGGCACAAATTACACACTATTGCAAAATCGATATCAATTACTAACAATCATGAATTAAGTTAAATGATAACAACAGATGTAATTATATCAATTAACACTAGGCTATCCATCTGTCATAGCACTGATGATTAAATTGCCAACAAAATCCACAATGTAATGGCCCCTTAAACAAATACTAGTTATACTTAACTGTCGCGTTTTGAGATCAGCTTATTTACATCCAGTAATTCATATTGTAACAGGGTTGATGCCTGAAGGGCCTAGCTCAGTAAATAAAAAAAACAATCAAAACCTGTTACATAAAATTTATTAAAAAAAACTGGAAATAATAACACGCGACTCGCGAAAAAAAAGATTTGAGCGGTGGATTCGGGTGTGCTTGTTGTTCCTTTTGGCTTTAAAAGGAACAGAGGACTTAACAGAGGAATCGGCGACTCAGGCGACCCCCTAGGCTGGTACGGTCGCAGGTCGGCGACCCTGGGACGAACGCGGCGAGTCACGCCGGGGCTCGCAGTCCTCGAGGCTGGGGGCGATACTCGTGGCCGCTCCCAGGCTCCCGCAACCAAGTGCAGTTCCCTTTTAAGGGAACGTGGAAAGAACCCGGTTATACTAATCCGGGTTCACGATAGGCACGACCAGTTGGCACCGTCGGACAATATTCGGACTATTAATGTACGTCTTCTCACTGCTAAAGTTGAAAGAGCAAATGACAAATGCGTTTGTCTGGGGCAGTAGGATAATTAATCTACGCCGCGCAAATAGATGTTTCTCGAATTTGTGGAGAGTTGTAAGCCCTAGCATAACTCCTTCAAAATATGTTATATGTAAATACCAGTTATGTAAAAGAGGGAGGAAGTATCATAGCGTGACATAAATCAACGCTACAATACCCCCCCTCTTGGGAAGGCTTTTGCTTGCGCAAAAGGCAGGGAATTGTTCCACCAATCGAAACTTTCACCAGCTCACACTCTCATTCCTACATTTATACTTCGACACTCAGCTCTTCCATTATCTCTTTCATGAAGGTACTGATCTGGCACGAACAAGGACCCTCCTTTCATACAGAGTGACAGCCATGATTACGGTTGCCACTCACTGGCAAAAAATCCGATGGGGAGTCTACTCAACGAGACTAATGATGATTGCTGGTTGATTACACACTAAAATATAAACACCATTGTTATTAAACAAAAATGATGTTATAAATATGATGTTACTAAACATCATATGCATTGTTAAAACTGGTAATGCAAAACCATAAACACATGTTAAAGGCCATGCAAGCCCATAAAAAGGATTATTTACCAAAAGGAGGGAAAAACCGAACCCACAATAACGCTATACGCGTATATTAATAAATAATTTAATGTGTAACCAACCAACTGGGGAGAGAAACTAAAGAAAATAAAAGAACTAAGTCTTGAAATTGGGCTAGGATTATGGAGTAATATAAATTAAAATACTTTAGACATAATGTTAAATACATGTACTAAATAAACTAAATTGTAAATATATACTAGTACATGATAAAAATGTAACAAGGTAAAATACATTTTGTTATTGTAATATAACAAAATATATGTAAGTGTAAAAAAATAAATAATTGTAACCAACGCCAAAAAAAAAAAAAGAAAAATTATTAATTAAAGGCTAAGTTCAATAAATGGCGTGGTTATAATTTTGTGTGTTTAGGATTTAAAATTAATCCCGACGACTGGGAATTAATTTCAAATCCTTCAAATGCCATGTGCCTAGGTCCTTACCGGACATGTCCTCTAAGACAACTACTAACGGGGATAACGTTTTCGTAACTCTACACTTTGTAAATTTGGGAGCTAACTTTTTACTAAAGTATGCGGCCTTGTTACTCTGGAAGTACTCCTTCTTCCAGACGAGGTCACCTACTCGTAACTCTGCATCCCGCCTCCTCAAGTTGTAGGGTTTGGAATAACGTTGATGAGCATTCCATAAGTTGAGTTGGACAGTGTCGAAGATTCTCGCAAGAGCCCCTAGGTTCCCAGCGTAACTGTCCCTGGGCAAGAGAACTAGGCCATTTGGGTCATCATTCTCTATGAAATGTGACCCGCATGGGACTAGTTCACGCCCGTGCACTAGAAACGCCGGTGTGAACCCAGTGGACTCATTGATGGAGGTGTTCATTGCGAATTGGATCTTCGGCAACTGGACATCCCAGGTCCTATGGTTCTCATCTATGTACATGGTGATCGCCGTAATGATGGTGCGATTATAACGTTCCACCGTATTAACTTGTGGCGTGTACTTAGGTGTAAATTGGATATTAGGCACTTTATAACGCTTAAAGAGTGCGTTCAGCTCTTTACTAATGAACTGAACGCCATTGTCCATCAGCACCGTTTGCGGTATACCGTGGATTAAAAAAACGTGGTTCTCTAATAATTTTGAGACCACTGGTGCTGTCGCTGTTCGCATAGGCAAGATTATTGTGTATTTAGAAAAACAACAAGTAATAACAAGAATATATTGGTTACGCTGAGATGACAGTGGGAGTGGACCCATAATGTCTACAGAAATAAATTGGAATGGACGCGAGCATACTTTTGGTCTACCTAAGCGACCTAAAGGAGTGTTATTAGAGTACTTGTTCGCTTGGCAAAGCTCACACGTAGAGACGAACTCTACTGTATCTTTGTACATACCAGGCCAGTAGTATTGTAACGATAAACGTCTATATGTTTTAAAAACCCCCATGTGACCCCCGGTCGGCTCCGAGTGTACTTTGCTGAGCGTGTCCTGCCGATACTCAGCCGGGACGACCTCCTTCCACTCAAAGTCGCCCTGGAGACTATGCTGGGTCTTGCCTTTTCTGAAAAGACGTTCGTTAACTATTTGAAAGTTAGGAAAACTAGATGGACTGTTCATGCAACCCTGGTATGTATTTTGGTACCAAGGATCCGAAGTTTGTATTGGGTGGTTTGTAGGGGTCTGACCTATTGTTGCCACAGGCATAGCACGAGAGAGTGCATCGGGGATGACATTGTCCTTGCCCTTTCGATGTTTTATAGTGAAATTAAATGAGCTAAGGCGTACTCCCCATCTTGCCAGACGACCACTTGTGCCGGAAAGGGACAGAAACCAACGTAGGCTGGCATGGTCAGTAAAAACGGTAAAAGTGCTTCCGTTGTCCAAATAACATCTCCAGTGTTCGAGCGCCGTTATTACCGCCAAGCATTCCCTCTCAGTGACGCTATAGTTTTTCTCTGCGCCACTGAGAGAGCGACTCATGTAGGCAATAGGTCGCTCGACACCTTCGATGGTTTGGGACAACATGGCACCAATACCGAAGTTACTGGCGTCTGTGTGTACCTCGAATGGTTTTGTAAAATCTGGGCAAGCTAGAACTGGAGCCTGTGATAAACATGTTTTTAACTGTAAAAAGGAATTGTCAGCCTCTTGTGACCACACAAACGGTGGGGCATTCTTCTTAGTCGAAGTTAGGGCATTAAGAGGTCCCGCTAACGACGAGAAATTAGGTATGAAACGTCTGTACCATGACGCGGTCCCTAAAAAACGTTTCACGTCTTTCCTGCACGAAGGTGTTGGAAAACGCAAAATTGCCTCCACCTTTTCGCTGTCTGTACGAAGTCCAAATTCGTCTACAACAAAACCTAAATATTTAATGCTTTCTCTAAAAAACCTACTCTTATCCAAATTTATTGTTAATTTTGCGGACTTAATTTTATTAAGGACGCGTAATAAAAGCGTAACGTGTTCTTGGAAAGAACTACTAATTATGACTATGTCATCTAAATAACAAAAAACTTTGTTTTCGAACTCGGGACCAAATAAAGTGTCCACGAGTCGTTGTTGAGTTGCCGGAGCATTGGTTAGGCCAAACGCTGTAACTTTGAATTGAAATAGACCACGGCCGGGGATATAAAATGCCGTTTTAGGGCGATCCTTCTTTGCAATTGGTATTTGCCAGAATGCCTTGCTTATGTCTATAGTCGACAAAAATTGTGCATCGCGCATATTATCTAGAATTTCGCTAATGTAAGGTATGTTATATGTATCTTTCCTTGTGACTGCGTTTAGCTTTCGAGAATCCAAGCAAAAACGCTGCGAGCCGTCTTTCTTATTTACAAGAAGAACTGGTGAAGACCACGGGCTTTCGCAAGGTTCAATTACGTCTAGCGCCAACATTTCGTCAACTTGTTCCCTAAGAATTCTTTGTTTCTCGGGTGACATCCTGTAATATCTTTGTTCTATTGGATATGTGTCCCCGGTATCTATTTGATGTTGTATTATGTTGGTGCGACCAAGACCTACTTTTTGGAATGATATATCCTCAAATTGCGCGATAATGTTATTCGCGATTGATATTTCGCTATTGTTCAAGGACTTAAATGACTGTATATGTATGTCCTCCGGAACGGTAAGTGCAGTACATACCGCTGGGTCTGTGTTCTTAAAGTATTCAGCGTTATTTGTTATGTCAGTGCAAAGTTCGAATGATTTTATGAAATCGATTCCTAATATAAGGTTTGAGTCGATTTCTGGTATAATGTGTGTTTTTACGAGTTGTGTTTTACCGTTAATAGTTAATGGTAGTAACAAATGACCTAATGAAGATAGGTTCTGACCACCGGCAGCAGTCACCGTTATCACGTCGTCCACGACCGGTACAATGTCATACCGTCGTAAGGATTTATGGACATCCCTACCTACGATCGATATGACACTGCCCGTGTCGAGGAGACCATGCACGGTGATATCAGTGCCAGCTATATGCACCTTAAGATAAGGTCTAGGATCACCTGTTGGTTTACTCAACACAACCGACGAGAGGTCCACTGACTGTGGTAACAGTGGGCCTTGATCCTTTATAATGGCTGCGCTACTAGGTGCGCGAGATTGTCGTCGGTTGTGGCTAACTAGTTTTTTTGGCTTCTCTTGTTTTTTCTGTGGTGGTACACGGTTCCTTTGTTGACTGGATTTACTACAACGAGTGCAAGTCTTTATCGTGTAACCTGGATTACCACAGTTGAAACAATGAGGAACGCTAAATTTCGGCCTATTGCCATACGAACGTGGTTTAGTATTGTTGTTGTGTTGTACTACGTTTTGTTTGTACCTAAATTTTTGTGGATCCTCAACAGGAGTTGGGTCTGTGTAAGCCCACTCCGGGGCAAGTGCCTTGTTAAGAGAAGTTGAAGGCTCGGAGAAGCCTAGTGTATAGTTTCTAGACTCTTCGAATGTAACACACTCTTTTTGGAGCATGTCCAGAGTTGTTATATTCTTGCCCGTTAGTGTTTGTGCGTAGTGTGGTCTTATAATCCTACGGACAATTTTTAATTTTTGATCTTCGGTGAGGGGATCCTTAAGGAGCTTGAACATTCCCTTGATGATGGACAAGTAAATGGTAATGTTCTCGTTCACTCCTTGAGTGCGCGCCTTAATGACATCGATGAAGTCACTGTCAAAGTTAGGTCTATCAAAGGTGCTAGTAAGACCTTCCATCAGCTCATGCCAATCACTGACGTTTGCCTCCCTAAACCAGGTTAAGGCTGCGTCTGTTAAGTACTCGTAGGCCAGGTTAAACATTTGCGTATGTGTTAACCCACGAGATATTCTATATTCCTCTGCTTTCATTCTGAACATGCGTACACATGATTTTCCATCGTATTTTATTCGACCAATGTCTTTATAGATAAAAGATGAACACGTGGAATCGGCATGTGGAGTAGTAATAGTTGGAGTCGGTGATGTAAGCTGGGTCAACTTTGTATGTACAGTATGTAATGAATTCACTGTCATACTGTAGTGTTGAATACGTTGTTCGATGGATTTTAGTTGTTTACGATCCGACTCAAGCGATGGCGTTGTTACTCTATTTATTCTGTAGTCCAAATGTGAAATGAAAGTTTGAGTCTTAATAAATAGTGGCTGCTGGAATCTCTGGGAGAGAGTTGCTACGAATTCGCTTACTGTAGCGATAGTTTGTGACAGTTCTGACATTTCTGTTTCAAATTCCAGATTCGATGTCAAATCCTCTTCTGTTGTTGATAAAAGAAGTGGCTTTATTTGTTCTCGAAGTTCAACTACGGTAGCCTTCGGAATTGCGCCTCTAATTCGAACCTCATAAGAGAGTTCTGGCTTGTTCAATAAGTGGTACTTCATGTTGAAAACTATAGTAAAAAATTAAAAAAATAATGTGTGTTATGTGTGTTTAATACACCAACCAAAATACGCAACAACAATTAAAGAGAAAAAAAAAAAATTTAAATGTAAATTTATAATAATTAATAACTAACCAAAATTAATTTTGTTCGTACGGAACCCTAATTGGAATTGCAGACCGGAATTTATAAAAATTTTATGTTTAAACTAAAAAACAATTAACGCTCTAACAATTAAATTAACAAAGTGTACTTGCCGAGTTCTGATATAACTTAAAAAAATCAGATATTTACTTATCTAAATGAATAACACAACTCTAAAATTACTTGTTCAATAGAACGTACTTAGTTTGCACTGGCTAAAATAGAAAGTTGCTCCGTGATCGTAATAATAACACTGGTACAATATTTTTACAAATACCTACTATTAAATAAGTGTACTTGTTACTGCGAACGACGAGTAACGAGTTAAATTTTCCTTACTTAAAAAAAAAATCTTTAAAAGAATACACATATAAATTATGACTAAAGTTGCCTTATTTAATAAAAATACACGTTTTTACCTAATTAAAAGAAATAACTCAACTGAGATTATTAAACTAAATTGTTAGAGATATGAATCTGCTAACATAAATTGAGTTTTTACCTAATACGGTAAAAACTCGCTAAATAAATGGATAAAAACGTAAAATATATATATAAAAAAATATGGCAATGTCATGTAGTGTATTAAATACCGGTAATAGTTTAATTAATTGTTTAGTGTAACAGTTTGTAATAAAAACCCGGTTTATGTAAGGAAAACAATGTAATAATCCTATGCGATTGCTAAATTACACTTAATTATTGTCCAACAGACCTTATGTGCCAACTGGTATAGTGTGCCAAAATACAATTGAAAAAAAATTGTAATTATTCCCTTAAAATAAATGTTTGCCAACAGTTATGTAACATGTAGTTATCTAATAAATAAACGTTAACGTGCTGTAATAGAAATACAAAATAACAAAATTTAAGTGGGGTAGTTTCTTATTGAGTTTCTTACTAACAAACGGTTTCAATTACGTTGTTCAATTTAGAATTTTTGTATAGTCACTGGAAAAAAAATGAAATATGGTAAAAAAATCAATAACTCGTAATGAGTTATTTAAAAAAAACCTTTTTTTATTGGGAAATGAGGTTGTTGTTTTGGGATGTTTGGATTAAGGATTTGGGGTATTTGAGGGATGTTGGGGATTAGGACAATTGATTCCTGGATATTAGGGATAGGAATCAAAAGGCTGACCTACCGAGGGGTTGCTACCCTTCGCTTCTGGTAAGGAAGCGGGTCTGCGGGAAAATATACCTAAAATGTCAGAAACACAATAAGATACCTAGACCAAGTTTTTAGTTAGAAACTGAAAGAAACAACAAGCACTATTTCCTTGTGGGCGCCAATGTAACAGGGTTGATGCCTGAAGGGCCTAGCTCAGTAAATAAAAAAAACAATCAAAACCTGTTACATAAAATTTATTAAAAAAAACTGGAAATAATAACACGCGACTCGCGAAAAAAAAGATTTGAGCGGTGGATTCGGGTGTGCTTGTTGTTCCTTTTGGCTTTAAAAGGAACAGAGGACTTAACAGAGGAATCGGCGACTCAGGCGACCCCCTAGGCTGGTACGGTCGCAGGTCGGCGACCCTGGGACGAACGCGGCGAGTCACGCCGGGGCTCGCAGTCCTCGAGGCTGGGGGCGATACTCGTGGCCGCTCCCAGGCTCCCGCAACCAAGTGCAGTTCCCTTTTAAGGGAACGTGGAAAGAACCCGGTTATACTAATCCGGGTTCACGATAGGCACGACCAGTTGGCACCGTCGGACAATATTCGGACTATTAATGTACGTCTTCTCACTGCTAAAGTTGAAAGAGCAAATGACAAATGCGTTTGTCTGGGGCAGTAGGATAATTAATCTACGCCGCGCAAATAGATGTTTCTCGAATTTGTGGAGAGTTGTAAGCCCTAGCATAACTCCTTCAAAATATGTTATATGTAAATACCAGTTATGTAAAAGAGGGAGGAAGTATCATAGCGTGACATAAATCAACGCTACAATATACCTATGGACCTCCATCGGGTCCATGCCAAATCCTAATTGAAATGAAAAAAAAATTATTGAATTTATTTTGAATTGAAATAAACCGAATGAAATAGAGACAATAATAATAAGATATTAATTGACAATTTATTTCAATACAAGTGTTGAATTATTTCAGAAATAAAGTATATCTGCTATAAAAGGAAATATATTTATTTCGCGCCATAAATTATTCTAATAGAAGACCATTCAATAAGCTATGCTACCAATTTTCACTGTAACCTTTTTAGACCTCGTTGAAAACATATTATATTTGCTGTATTTTCATATATATATAGTACTATAATGGCTTTTTACAGTGCGAGACAACATAATATCTTATCACCGCATTCTATCAGATGAAATTGTGGTCAAGCAAGTTGAGATGTGGTTTATAATTAAAAAAGGGATCTTTTGTTGCTACAGACGTGTGGAGCGCGGGCTGCGTTGTCGCCGAATTGCTATTGGGTCAACCAATATTCCCTGGGGATTCAGGGGTTGACCAGTTGGTTGAAATCATCAAGGTATTTGATATATTTTTCTTTATATAGCATAAGTGTTCCCACAGAGTTTCCTTATGAAACCTGCACTAGCGTCTTTTATTGACAATGGTATTTTTATTATATTGTTAAGTGTAAGAAACTGTTTTGGCCAATTAACAAACCCTTAGGCTCTATCAGTTTATTAAAAAAAGTGGTTGGTACATCAAAACCTCAATTTTTTTTCAAACTATGCTAGATATGTGAATAATACCAAAATAGAATGAAAGCTAATATTTAGAGTTATATTTAATATATTTTTTTACTAATTACTTGATATTATTGAAAACTACTTTTCAATTTAAAAAGTAAAACATATTTACCAAAAGTTTGTAAACTTATTGAGTTTGCTATAATGCATACATGTTTACCTATACTCACTTCCCTTTTGGGAACGCCCTCCGCACGCTGAGGATCCATTCTGTTAAATGGATTATATTAATTGTAGCTTTGCGTTGTCGCTCTTTGGTCAACAAGTATATCGTGCATTTTATTATCAAAACGCGATCATATAACTACATGTATGAATACTTTCAGGTACTAGGAACACCAACACGGGAACAAATACGAGAAATGAATCCCAACTATACAGAGTTCAAGTTCCCACAAATCAAAAGTCATCCATGGGCGAAGGTGAGCATTTTTACTCGTGCTATATATAGATCTTACATTTAATGAACATTGATTAGCGCTAAGTAATATTGTCACATATAAATCAGTATTAGTCATATTTAAGAATTGTTTCTCAGAACTGCTTATAGTGTTTTTTTTTATTCATGTGTGAATTTATTTGCCTTAACAACATTTTTTTAGCGCATTTTCATGTCACGGTACTTTTATAATGATGTTTCATAACGGTTCTTTTGTATTAATTACTCAAAACAAAATACAGTTTTTGTTGTTACATATTGACTATAGAAAATACAATGATATAGATGTTACAAAATTTCAAGAGATTGATTTGTTTATAAGTTATGTTTTATATCGCTCGATATGAAAAATAATATCATTTAAGTGGAAAAATGTAGCTATGTTGATTAGATGTTTGGTTTGATTAGTGGCACCTTAATTCTAGTTTTCTTTTTTTCAATATAAAAGTCACAGAAATTATTTACTACTAGAAACAAAATCAAATACAAAAGCATGTTAATTTTATTGTAGACCCGTATTTTATTATTTTTAGCTTCTAACATTTTCATTATTCAGTAATCATTTATTAGGGAAAACAGTATCTTATTACCAAAATATCTTAATACAGACATTAGTAAAATGTAATCTGTTACTTTTGTTTAAATAAGTAATTATGATTAAATAACGCGCGTCATTACAGTACATGCTGGAGCGTTTGTCCATGCCCAAGAGTGCCACTGATCACCAGCGCATACGAGTAAGATACCACCAATTGGTGCACTAGATGCCTTCGTTATTTTCTTTAAATCACGTGGACAATATGTCTTGCTGTGAGATATTAGAAATACAATTATATCCCTACGGATCCTATAAAAACATAAAAAGCATTAGCTTCCTATACTTGGGCATTTAGTAAATATATTAACATGTAATCTGGTAGTTACCAGAACAGGAGTCTCAGAATCCAAATTGGACGGTATTTTTATTCAATAAATGTGTTAAATGTCCAAGTATTACAATATTATGCTTTTTTATGCCTCTATGGGACGCCCGCCACCGCACTCCATAAATATAGTTACGTGTAAGAGTTTAAAGTATAAAACATACGGTCACAGTTTACCTAGTTAGTATATCTAGGTCAGTAAGCATGGCCTTTAAATAATATAATCGATTAGGTAAGAAATTAAATTATTTTTGCATATCAACACTATTCATAAAACTTGAGCGTTTCTGCGAGGTGTTAGGGTTTCTACGCTCAATTGTGTTGCTTACATAGTACTGTAGTGTATGGTGTCTTCTATTTGAATTAAAAGCCTCGCTATTTCATACGCCTTTACTACAGGACGTAACATTTTAGAATTTATTATTGTTATCTCTGTTCGTGATCCGCACCAATAATTCTACAATTTCTATCATCTTTCTTTCAAAATCTCGCTTTTTCATTTTTAAAATAAAACATTTTTTACATTTGTCTTAAAATTTCTTTCACTAGTTCATGCAAAAAGTAAGTTAAACTATATATATTAACCTTCCTGTACACATATCGAGATTTTTTTGTTCGAATAAAGGACCGACTGCACAAATTATAAGTACTTATATAAGTGAAATGTTTGTCATATTATAAATAGTTATGAAACCCTTTCTTGTAGCTATATTAGGGGATATGATTATATGTCTAGGGATCTCATTAGTATATATTTAATTATCTCGTTGTTAAATAATTTTATGTATGTGTATTTTTTTATCATTATATGTTTACTTTCCCGTTTTCCAATGTGACGCTTGTTGCAAGGAAGGCATCTGGTACCCAGTTACAATTGTTACGATGGCCTTTGGCATGAATTGATGACCAGAAAGTCGCACAACTAATAGGTTGACATTCTCACCGCGATTGAACGAATTATATGTTTGTTGGTGTTCAGTGTGCATTCGTGCCGTGCCGGTCAGTGTGCAGTTTGTTTCCTGTTTAATTATAATTAGTTGTAACGTTTTCATTGATCCCACCTTTATTTAATGTTTGCAATTTTCATGTATCGGAAACAAACTCAACGCCAGGCACCTGACGCGACGGTAAATACTTTCATCGTAACTTCATTTTACTATGCTAAATCTAATGATCGTTTCCTAACTATTAACAATGTAAATACACCATCATATTTGACTCTTAACATGGCCAAGATAAAGAATTGCTCAAACACTGTTGTGCCCTGTTTGCTCCGTAATGTTTGTTCGACGGAGTGTCTAAGGAATTTATTTAAAGTACTATTTTTGTTAAAACCGAAATGATAATGTTGAGAAAATTAAGTGTAAATGCTATGGATATGCAAATTCGCGTTATGTTCAGTTTAGGGGTTCTATTGAATCAAAAAATATACAGGCTTATTGAAGACTCGCCTTATTAATCGAATCTAATAGAAGACACACAATACAACAATTGAAGTCACTTTATTGTATGAGCGACATTCAACAATTTTCATGATATTTAAACTTTAAGTTTTTTTTTGTTAGTATGCCTGATATCGATACTTAAATTCTAAATTGTAAAAAAACATCAAGTGAAATTGATTATATTTGAAAGTATTTGGATAGATGATAATTTAATTAAGCTGTTAAACCTATAAAAACTCTATCACGATCAAAGGCTATGATGACCTTTAACAAAAATACATTTTAATTTCATATTACATTTTTTTTTCATAGAAAATATTGACAAGTTAAAAAACTGCTTAAATTGTTACACTGGTAGGTCTTTTCTATCACATGCTTCTATTAATACGGCGAGTTTCCAATAAATCTTTATACAGCGTATTCCGTAAGTTGTAATCCAAAGCTAAAGGGCTGATAGAGGAACGGTTACTCTATAGCTTATTCTAGACAGAATTCTCTGATTCCAGCGCGTTTAGGATACATTTGGATAATGCAGACTTAGAAAATTCGAAATTATTATAAATTTAAGATTATTCTAAAATATTTTACGAAATTTTAAGATGTAAAATGTCTATTGCTGTGTTCTGAGATAAATTTCCAATATTAAAAAAATGCTTTCTCACTAAAATTGCTGCAATAGTAAAGTTATGAGCAAAAGTTGTGAGCGACTATTTCTCGTTCTAAAGATTTGTTAAAGAGTCGAAGGCAATATCTTTAGGAAGGTGTGGCACATGGGCCGCGTAATTAAAAAAAAAAACTGCTATAATTTATGTTATTTCTAATCTGGAACAAAACAAGGCTTTTTATTTTCGAGTTTCTTATTTTTTGAGTCATAATCGGGAAAACGAACGAGTTCTAAATTACTCCATTTATAATTAAGTAACAGATAATATCGTCTTCTTATGACCTTATGCTATAAATTTAGGGAAGTACATTAGTCGTTTTAAGCAGATGCTCATGTTAGATCCTGAGATTTATTCTCTATTCAAGAGAAATATAACGATTTATTAGTGAGTTAGTAACTGATAGAAAAATTGAATCTTTTAGAGTTGTAACTCCTTATTCTCCAACTCCAACACAGCAGAACCTGGAAGAAGTATTCAGGGAAACTGACTTGAATATTGGACATCTCAAATTTAATATGATAGCAGCTTATCGGGCCTACACTTTAAAGCAGCTGTAAAACATTTTAGAATTTAGACTCATTGAATGAGGGATGATCGCCACGATGATGAGCTCCTAGCCACATCGATAATAATATTTAATTGTACTAAAGTGAAAAAATCCAGGTGCCTTAAAGATGTTTATTCACACCATTGACCTTAATCTCTTTTTTATAAAGATTTTTAGGTGAGACCAATGATGTTAAAAATAATTGTATACAAAAATTAAATTTTATTTAAGAGTACGAGAAAGACGATTTTAACATAACAATATTGTGATTATGTTGTGCCTATTTTGTTTTTAAATTCTGTTTAATGTTGGTAATTTATCTCAGAACATAGTAATAAATAATTTACATCTTAGAACATTGTAAAGTTACAGAAAAGTCATAAAATTAAATGCCGGATATGTCGAATTTAATATTTCCAAATATCTCCAAACCTTATAGGTATCAGAGAAATCTGTTTACAGTTAGTTATAGAGCTATACGTTATGTAATATCCCTTTAATTTAGGACTACGGCTAACACCTGTATATTTACTTGATCTTGGATACAGTGACTTATCTACGGATGGCACAGCATATGCTCCTAGCAAACACGGTATAGTAATGAGGGGTATTGTTTAGAGTCTTCGTCCATTTACCGCCATAGCACCAACCGATCAAGGCACTATTAGCAGCACTGTCACAGAAGTTCACCAACGTCAGGCACCCACACGTTTTCTGTGTTACTGATAGAGCTAATTAGTAAAAATTTTATATAGTAAACGATGCGCTGTAACTACTATTTTCATTTGCATAGAAAATACTTTCTGTGTGACACAGCTTACAAGCCGTTTATATTGAATTGTAAAAAATAAGATTGGGAGCGATTTAAATATACGAGATTTGACCGTCTGGTGCGTAAGGCCTAAATGGACGTTGACCATTACGTAACTCGCGTAGGCGTAATAAGGCAGGAAATGAGATATAATTGATTTAAACGATGCAGGTGTTCCGCGCTTGCACGCCGCCGGATGCGATCTCGCTTGTGTCGCGACTGCTGGAGTACACGCCGGGCGCGCGCCTCTCACCTCTGCAGGCCTGTGCGCACGGTTTCTTCGACGAACTGCGCGAACCGACCGCGCGACTGCCCAACGGCAGGCCCTTGCCACCCCTTTTCAACTTCACTGAGTACGAGCTCAACATCCAGCCATCGCTGAATGAGTTCCTGAAGCAGCGTACCGGCGCAACCAGCGAGGCGGCCGGCGGCTCCGCGGCGCCTGAGCACGCCGTCGACGCGCCAGGTACGGCGCCGGGCGAGTCGGTCGCGCGCTAGCATGCCCTAAACGCATATGCCGACAACCTATTGCGGCGTACGGACATCTCAAACGCATCTGTTTTTTAGTTACGCATTGTATATTCCGACTTTTAATTCTATATACACAATGACAGTTCTATTGTTACCAATGTTTTACTGTAAAAATATAGTGACGTAACAATATACAAAACCATCTACGTTTTTATAAATAAATGATATGAAAAATGAAAACAAGTATAATTATGAATATGAAAATAATAACGAAACTGGGACAATAATACAACAACAACGGGAAAGAAGAATCGCGTGCACCTTATTAGCGATGACAAATTAAATTAATTAGACAAGAAACCTAGATTAATCATTCATATTTAAACGATAATACATTGCGTAAACTGCATACATAACTTTTAGGTTACACGCAATTATGTAGTATTATTTAATAAAATTATATTTAAAATATCATTTTTTGTGGCGAATTAAAAGTCGGACTATAGTATAATGAAGTTGGGAAGTCGAATCCTCCGTCGGCCGCCCACATCGAGACAGGAATCCCACATCTGCGGCGCACGATACTCTGACGCGTTTAATGCGGAGTATTATAAGAAAATCGGAACTCGGATCGAATACTAAATGTGTGGGACAATAATGCCCAGTGTATCCTGAAGTACTAATGCTAAAGCCAAACCGTGAGCTACTAGCTAGGTGCCTAGTTAGAACATTAATCGCTTGTTGACCTATCCAAGAAAATAGACAGATTACTATATTTGAGAAAGACTACACCGAAACATGGTTGCATAATTTACTTACTTCGCTAGTCGCTCACGGTGTGGTCTTATTGAGATTAACAACGGAAGCTGGAAAAATGGATCATTGCGGCAAGAGTACGCAAGCGTGCGCGTGCGCTACAGTCAGCTGGCGGCCTAACGGTTTCGTTGTGTGGCAGGCGAGACGGGTGCGGCGGCTACGGGCGCGGGCGGCTCTCCCCCCGCCTCCTAGACACCGAGCTGCTCCACGCACCGGTCATCGGCAACAGTCGTATGCATAATAGGTGTTTCCGGCGAGCAATTGCGCCACACCTCGCCGTGCATCGCCCTAGCGTCACATGATTAAAGACCTTTCCAAACAGAACGCGCTGCGTTATAGAGTTATAACGCCGCCTTCTTTCGATGTCATACAAATTGGCGCAACGCTAAGCGACGTACTGCTATATATCATAGTGTACCGCAAATCGTCAGCAGTCTTTGAAAAGTGTTCTCGATACTGATGTGGAATAATCTTT
Organism: Automeris io; assembly: GCA_036320925.1. Classification (NCBI taxonomy): domain Eukaryota; kingdom Metazoa; phylum Arthropoda; class Insecta; order Lepidoptera; family Saturniidae; genus Automeris; species Automeris io. The sequence goes on along the minus strand of JAUDJH010000010.1, from coordinate 9,140,952 downwards.
AGTATGATTTGCCATAATTGAAGAGAAAAATAATAGGGATATACGACATTAATAATAATGGCATGTTTTATAGATTCTATTGCTAGTATTAAATAAGGGTGCCTCCGGATAACAATTAATTTTTACGTTATAAGTACGTTCGACGCTAACAATAGATTAAAAAAAAAATACAATGTCTCCTGTCAAAGTATCCTAGTGCCTGCGCTGTGTCAATTTGTCGTTATAGCGCTCTGACGCGCGCTATTTAAGCGTTCTTTATGGAAAGGCCTTAAAGAATCGTATAGAGAGACAGCTTCATTTTAACCGCCAAGCTGTTACACTATTACTACTACTTATAAGAGGGCATATTCGTCGCTGCGCTTTAAGGAACAACTTGAAACCGGTTAACGCTGGCATAGTTAGTGGGCAATTTCGGGGCTTTTCTATTCATGCGTATTTGTTTTCGTTCCACAAACAGTGATTAGACAGCTTAATACAATATTTTGAAGTATAAATATGTGTAAATATGGTTATTTACTGTACCGTGGTGTATGAATAATAATAGAAAATAAATAAATGTTTTGTTTAATTTGTTTTACCTACTTGTGACAACCTTACTAAAATAGATATATATTTTTAAGATTCTTGTCTCTCTGTACGATATTTACTCGTGTGCTAGCGTAATTATCGATAGAGCTTGAGCCGCCGTAGCCGACAGGAGGCGTGATTTCGTCGTAGATTCTGACCCACGATGTGATTACTTTGTACTTTTGTAAGCTCAAATTGTCTCCTTGTGTATATACCTTGAACGCTGAGTTTTAATAACGTTCATTCGGTAAACGACAGATAACCATCTGGATAAATTATTTTGTTTTATTTTCATTTGTAACGTCGCCCGCGCTGCCTCCAGATGTTTTCGCTTGTATAGTCCGCGTCGCCGCCCGCCTCTCATTGTTAGTTAGTGGACGCGACAGTTGCTTGGGCCGTGTATTCACTAGAGAAGACATAATATTCAGTAGTGCATTAGTGTATGTATTGTTGGGCTCGTGTCAATGAACTCGAAATGAGAAACTTATATGAAATGTATGCCTAGTGTTATTTAAACGATTAAACTTTTAGCACGTCACGGATCGTTGTGTTGCATACACGGAAAGCAAACTTGTAAATTTTATTACTAGAATAAACTGATCTCTCAAGATAATTTATAATGATGATATCTCAGGATAATTACGTATTTGTACAAACATGTTTCAGAGAATATTATACATTTTAGATTTACAACATTGTAGTTATTTTGGTTTTTGTCTGTCTCGTAGGATCCTTTTTTCCAGTGTATCTCGTTTTGGCCAGAGCTGCATTAATATGATGCATACCTACGAAATAAATATTAGTACTACTGTCCGTGTCCTAATGTCTCAAGATAGTTTTTCTATAATATTGTATTCTATATTCTATGAATGATATTTCTATTACTATTATATTATAAAATTTGTCATTGAGAACACTATGGTTATTGGTAGTCATTTATGAAAATATAAATTTCATTGTAATAGTTTTAAGTATTTTGGTAATTTCATTTTGCACTTCCATTTTGCGTACAATAACTTAATAGACCACTGTTTTACAATTTTAATTGTAGAAACTAACAAATTCTTTATTCTTAAATAAAATTATGTAGTGGTAGCCTGTCAGTGTTGTGTTTATTACGCATTGCACCAGTTTATTATGAAAACGGTGAAGTTGCATGGCAGCTGGAAGGCTAATTGTCGTATATAGACAGTACATTTATTTGGACCAAGGCGCCGTTAAATCATTCACAGTTTCGCATTCATTATAGCACTTCGACGAAATACAAAACATTCGAGTCCTTGCTTAAATAACCGCAGTAACGTTTCAGTGATTTCCGGGATAGATAAATGAATGAATGAGCAATATTTTAGTAGCAATGAAATGCGAACATCGTTAACGCCAGCGTCCCGCCCTTAGAACCATAATATACATGTGTATTATTATTATTACGTACCGACGTACTTCTAATTATAAATTATTGTATTTTAAGTGAAGCGCTCGGCGCATCGATTTGAAATCACATTAGTGGAGCTTAGTTGTCGTCATTAAGGCTATTGATTTGCTGAAACACCTTTATGATTCCTGTAAATATATTATAATTATCTTTACGGTTTGACTCTCGAGCGCCGGCGTCGTTGCGTCGGCGGTTAGCGCGCTGTGTGAACGCATCGCGCCCTGACTAGAGACACGGTAGTTTAGATATGCATATTTTATTAAGTCTTATCTAATATGAATTTTGTAATCGACGTTGCTTCTAAAGACCCTTTATGTAAAAAGTTATAAGACATACTAGTGACCTGATTGCTCGGAGCAATGTTTGAGCGTCTATTATCCCACTGAATTCTCACTTCCACGAATTGCGTGCACGTTTACTACATGAGAATTTCGCGTTAAACATACTTCGAAATGGAGTTATGACTTATATAATAAATTATTTAAAGTAAATAATTTTCTTATTACTATTACTGTAATATTAAATTTAATAGTGAGTGAAATTTGTATTTGTTTTTAATATTTGTTTTACTGAATTTGAATACGTCGTAACACCCATATCGTTGTTAGTTATGAATGAAAATAACATAATTATAAAAGTAAATATTAAATGAATAGTATGTGGTCTTTTATTTCAAATCCCATTACAAATTCCCACTAATTTGCATGATTTAAATAAACTTTAAAAGTGCGTGTTCATTTGAATATATAATAAAACCTAATTAATTATTGGTCGGTGCAACTTATACAGTTTGGCCCATAAGTCCTTTGAAATAAAAAAAAAAACATTAAAATAATTACATTATGAATTATATTTTTATTTACAAATAAAGCTTGAAAAACGGGAATTATTTTTTTAAAGTAACGTCTTCTAAATGTAATCCGTTACGACCACAGCACTCTTGCAAACGACGTCTAAAGTTGTCGATAACTGCGCTGCACGTATTTACTGAAATGCTTGCCATTTCTCTGCGGATGTTTTCTTTTAGCGCATCAATTGACTGAGGGTTAGTGACGTACACTTAAGCCTTAAGGTAGCCCCACAAAAAAAAATCCATTGGAGTCAGATCCGGACTACGTGGTGGCCAGGAAATGTCTCCTCTCTTAGAGATCACTTTGTTAGGGAAAAGTTGACGGATAACGGGCGTAGCAGTGTTAGAAGTGTGGGAAGTTGCTCCATCCTGTTGAAACTAGAGATGCCACGAATATTCGGCAACTATTCGGTATTCGGCCGAATAGTACGTACTATTCGGCCGAATACCGAATACCAAATCATGTAAAAAGGACACGTTTTATTACTCAAGTTTATTTATTTATTTCCAAATTATAACACTTTAGTAATTAAAATTGATCAGTGGTAAGTTGTGATGGATAAAAACATGCTTTTCAGCATTTTTTGGTAGCAAATGATTACGCTTTTCATTGTAAATGTTACCAGCCTCAAAAAATAGCCTCTCACTAAACACGCTACTTCCAGGAGAAGAAAGATAAACTTTAGCAAATTTCGAAAGGTTTGGGTATTTTTTTTCGTTTGTATTGGGTATTGTATTTTCTTTGCTGGCCGCGCCAACGCAACGAGGAAAACAGGTTGCAACTTGCCTTAATCCAGCTAACGCGCCCCCGACAAGCATGTATCCCATGCCGAATATTCGGCGCTTCGGCCGACAGCGTTGGCGAATATTCGGTATTCGGCCAATTCACTATTCGTAGCATCACTAGTTGAAACCACGTCTTAGCATTAATAAAGCCTGGAAAAATTTGCAATTCTGGTGTGAAAAACTCCTCTATCATAGCTACATATCGCTCCGAAGTAACAGTAACCGCGCGACCTCTGCCGTCCTCAAAGAAGTAAGGCCCTACGATGCTATGGGCTGACATAGCGGCCCAAACTGTCACTAGGACTATGTAAGGGCTTCTGATGCCTAAGTTTTGGATTGATGGAGCTCCAATAGCGGCAATTTTGTTCACTAACATGCCCGTTAAGATGGAAGTGAGCCTCATCAGAGAACATTATGTTATTGAACGAAGTAAACCGATTTAACATTTCATTGGCATAATTTTCTCTCTGAATGGCGTCAGTATCTTTTAATTCTTGCACCAACTGGATTTTGTAAGGGTGCATAGGTAAATCTTTCTTCAAAATCCGTTGTGACGATGTTCTGGGTACGTTTAATGCACTGAAACGCTTACGAGTTGACAGTGTAGGATTTTCACGAATAGACTGTGCCATTGAGTCGATATTTTGTTCCGTACGTGATGTCCTTGGGCGACCCGACCGCGGTTTATCTAGTGTCAAACCGGTCTTCTCGAACTTAAGAACCAAGTTCTTAATCGTTTGAAGGGTTGAAGTGTCGTCAAAGTTGTGTAAACCTTTGTGTTCTCGAAATTTACGCCGCGCAACGCTTGCCGAATTGTTGTTTTGGTAAAACTCGCGCACACAAAACTCACGGTCTGCTCCGGTGAAACGCTCCATCGTGACTAAATTCCCAGAAACCGAAGTTACTGTACCCGCTACCCTTGCACCGCTCACGCGCATCATGTTCGTTTTATTCAAATTTTACGTTTCAAAGGACTTATGGGCCACCCTGTATATAAACTATAATACTAATGCATTTAGACCTGTTAATTAAGTAATAAAATTTATGTTAGTAATATATGGAAATGAAGAATAAAAATATTGATTACCTTTAGACATCTAAAAGGCAATCAAGGGTACAGACCATTGATTGATCACCTGTAATAACATAAGCCGACTGATAGCAGGATAACCATCCTAGATGACGTAGTTCTAAATGTTACGAGCTTATGATGAGCAGTAGCGCTTTCAGCATAAAACTGCGTTTACCAACCCGCATGCCAAGCGTGGTGAGTATTGCATCCTCCACCTTATGATAATCACAATAACGTCCAAGTCTCCAGTACCTGGCAGCTTCGCTATTCCTTACCCTGGTAGCTAGCTGCCCTGGGTAAATACAATAGAGAGTTGAGAGGGACAATTTAGCTATGGACAAAAAATACTAAAGGCTACAGGTATGCTCAGTTTCTACAGAAAGAGGAACTTTTTATGATGAACTCCATTTTCTAGAGTCACCTCATAGAAAGTGGACCTGGAGGAGTCTCAATGAGTAGACAAAAAATTATATAGATTTTATCATGACTACAAAATATTTATTTATTTACACTAAATTTGGAAATTTATATTCAAAGTATTGTTATAAGAGATTTCGTAAAAAGAACAAGATATAAATGCACCCATGGCACTTCCATGACATCTCAGACTACAATTTTCTACTAATGAAAAATGTCAAACTGTTCATGGAGCTTCAATAATATCGAAAACAACACCACTTTTAATCCAACTCGGTAGATGGTAGTTTGAAGGCAATCTTCTAGTTAAATGTATTTCAAATGCATTTTATTATAGTACCTAATTTGGTCAAAAATATTTTTTACGAATTATTTGGATCTGATAACAAGATAATAAGCAACAAAATTCACAACTGAAATTAAATGACATTATATGTCAAACTGTAGGAGGCACATTTTTAGCAATTCTGACATGTTCAACTAGAGTTCACAAAACAGGTTGTAGTTAATTAAAAATAATCCTTAACAGCTAAAAAAAACACATAAATAATGCCACTTGTTTAATAAATTATGCAAATCCGACTTATTTTTTAAGAGCAGACGAGATGTATATTAGATTTGACTTTGCAAAATAGAGATGGCTTTGGCTTTTGAAAAATATAAACAGTAATAATATAAATAAGACAAGGCCTACCTTTTGGCGAATGTAATAAATAACATCAAGTAAATTACGGTTTTCTAAGGATTAGCGGCAAAGCTTCAAGGCGGAGTGATTGCATCTCTTCTGCTCTCTCGCTGAATAATTCTTATTTTCTTGTTGTGGCGGTCAGCTAGGTGTTCAATTGTTGTCTGAGCTTGTGTTATGGTTTTAGGCAGAGATGGGCAAAATGTAATCAGATTAATGATTAACGATTACGATTACATTTTGTAATCATTAATCATGATTAATGATTAACGAAATTAATCAAAAAAAGTAATCATTTTTCGGTGATTAAGGATTATTAATCCTTAATCGGATTACAATTAATCATGATTACTTTTATGATTACTTTTCTGTTTGATACGTAAAATGTGCTGCCCGCAGCAGAGCGGCGCTCGCCTTTTTTTTTATTTATAGTGTACGACTACTACTAGCTAAACTGGCGAACTGAGTGCCACCACATAGTTAGGTGTTAGGGCGATTACCCGAACTGGGTCGTGACCGCAGTACAATAGTGCAAAGACCGGCATAGTGACTCGCTTCGACCTGACTACTTTCAGGATCAGTTCGTGCTCGGTGGACATTAAGTAAATCCAATGAAATCTAGTTAATCATTGATGCTTTTACCGTTGTTCTGAGTGATTCCTGGACTATTAGAACTGATTATCAAACTACCGCCCATATTTTACTGAAATACTGTCTCCAACCCGATAATCCACGCCCGCCTTCGGGATGGAGATAGAGAGACAGAGCAAGATAGCGCAAAACTTTAATTGATCAGAACAAGACATCATTTTCTCAAATTTACACAAGCTTCTATAGCGCAGAGCGCGACATCACCTTTCTTGGTCATCCGTCTCTCTCTACTGACTCGGTTTCGTCTTTGATGTAAACCGAGCCGCCGCGCCGCACGCGTTCGTATCGTATTTTGAATTTTAACTCGTAATTTAAGTTGAAATACAGATCTTTTTTTTTCGGATAACCAGAGATGGGCAAAATGTAATCAGATTAATGATTAACGATTACGATTACATTTTGTAATCATTAATCATGATTAATGATTAACGAAATTAATCAAAAAAAGTAATCATTTTTCGGTGATTAAGGATTATTAATCTTTAATCGGATTACAATTAATCATGATTACTTTTATGATTACTTTTCTGTTTGATACGTAAAATGTGCTGCCGACAGCAGAGCGGCGCTCGCCTTTTTTTTTATTTATAGTACGACTACTACTAGCTAAACTGGCGAACTGAGTACCACCACATAGTTAGGTGTTAGGGCGATTACCCGAACTGGGTCGTGACCGCAGTACAATAGTGCAAAGACCGGCATAGTGACTCGCTTCGACCTGACTACTTTCAGGATCAGTTCGTGCTCGGTGGACATTAAGTAAATCCAACGAAATCTAGTTAATCATTGATGCTTTTACCGTTGTTCTGAGTGATTCCTGGACTATTAGAACTGATTATCAAACTACCGCCCATATTTTACTGAAATACCGTCTCCAACGCGATAATCCACGCCAGCCTTCGGGATGGAGATAGAGAGACAGAGCAAGATATCGCAACATTTTAATTGATCAGAACAAGACATCATTTTCTCAAATTTACACAAGCTTCTATAGCGCAGAGCGTGACATCACCTTTCTTGGTCATCCGTCTCTCTCTACTGACTCGGTTTCGTCTTTGATGTAAACCGAGCCGCCGCACACGTTCGTATCGTATTTTGAATTTTAACTCATAATTTAAGTTGAAATACAGATCTTTTTTTTTCGGATAACTGACATTCTACCTAATAACTTTGATTCTTACAATATATCAGCGATCACATACATAGTTTTTTTTCTCAGTTCGCTTAATTTTTTTTTCGTGTTTGACTTCCATATTCTTAAAGACTAAAGAATACGAGTATAGTACTCCGAATAAAAGAAGCAAATCGACATACGAGCACGCGCCATTTTTATCTCACTAAAAACGCTTTTTTGTTTACCAAATTATATATATATATTTTAATATATATACATGTTATATTATATATAATATAATATGTATATATATATATTTATATATATATATATATATATATATATATATTGTTTAATGAGTAATAAAAGTAAAAATTAGTAATTTCATTTTTCTGTGTTAAAAGTTTAATTTTAACTTAAAGGATTGCACACAAAGTCTTTGGCCATTATCAGAAGTATTCTCCATCTCGACGGTTGGCGTGGATTATCGGGTAGGAGCCGGTATTTCAGTAAAATATGGGCGGTACTTTGATAATCACTTCTAATAGTCCAGGAATCACTCAGAACAATAGTAAAACCATCTATGATCGGCTAGGTTTCGTTGGATTTATTTAATGGCCACCGAGCACGAACTCATCCTGAAAGTAGTCAGGTCAAAGCAAGTCACTATGCCAGTTTTTTCACTATTGTACTATGGTCACGACCCAATTCCGGCAATTAACCTACCAACTCAAACGGCTGAAAGCACAAAAAATGGTCCTGAACGTAACCAGGTCGAAGCGAGTTACTATGAGTTCGAAGGTTTATTGGCCGAACAATGTCGTGACTAGTGACCACAGTACACAACTGCAAAGACCCTTATAATGATTATGATTAGCTCAACGAGACGGATATTCGGGGGAGGACTTGCACCGGCTAAAACCACCGGGTGCCAGCACTGCCTAATCTTCGCCTTCGCCGGGCCTGGGAATACAGATACTTCCTAGGGGCCCGTTGCGCTGCCAGGAGCGATTGGTCTTAGACAGGCCTCCTCCCTGGGAGAGGGTCGTAAAACTACTCAAACAATACCTCCCATAGGGGCGGCGTGTGAGCACACACACGACGACACCACCCCACCCTCCGCTGGACGCCACCCCCCACTCTCCGCTGGACGCCACCCCCCCTCTCTGCTGGACGCCACCCCTCACTTTCTGCTAGACGACACCCCGACTCTCCGCTGGACGCCACCCCCCCCCCACTCTCTGCTGGACGCCACCCCCCACTCTCTGCTGGACGCCACCCCCCACTCTCCGCTGGATCCCCCAATCTCCGCAGAACGCCACCCCCCACTCTCAGCTAGACGCCACCCCCACTCTCCACTGGACGCCACCCCCCACTCTCCGCTGGAACCCACCCCCACTCTCCCCTGGACACCCCCCCACTCTCCGCTGGACGCCACCCCCCACTCTCCCCTGGACACCTCCCCCACTATTAGACGGAAGTTTGGGGTCATATATAATTCGAAATAAAATAACTTGAAAAATTAAATAAACGAGTCTCGAGTCTTAAATCGGTCTCTCTCTCTCTCAGCCAAAACTCAAAAGTAATCATTCAATTAATCATGATTAATTGAATGATTACTGTAATCAAGATTAATGATTACCCATGTAATCATGATTAAAAGTAATCAGATTACAAGTAATCATGATTACATTCGTCATGATTACTTGTAATCTGATTATTAATCTGATTAAAAGTAATCATGATTACGCCCATCTATGCGGATAACTGACGTTCTACCTAATAACTTTGATTCTTACAATATATCAGCGGGACACATACATAGTTTTTTTTCTCAGTTCGTTTATTTTTTTTTCGCGTTTGACTTCCATTTTCTTAAAGACTAAAGAATACGAGTATAGTACTCAGAATAAAAGAAGCAAATCGACATACGGGCACGCGCCATTTTTATCTCACTAAAAACGCTTTTTTGTTTACCAAATTATATATATATATATATAATATTGTTTAATGAGTAATAAAAGTAAAAAGTAAAGAAATGTATATATATGTATATATATGTATATATGATTATTTTTAAATCATTTATTCAGCACAATTAAAATTACAGGTACAGTTTTAAATATAAATATTTCACCACGACCGTCACAACAACTTATTATCTCCGCCATTCGTATCTATCTCCCTCTTTCCTATACTTTCTATCCCTTTCACACTCTTACACTGTTCTTTATCATTTTATATTATAAGCATCATATGTTCCATTTCACTCACATTCCTACATATATATATATATATATATATATATATATATATATATATATATAATATTGTTTAATGAGTAATAAAAGTAAAATATAGTAATTTCATTTTTGTGTTTTAAAAATTTAACTTTAACTTAAAGGATTGCACACAAAGTCTTTGGCCATTATCAGAAGTATTCTCCATCTCGAAGGTTGGCGTGGATTATCGGGTAGGAGCCGGTATTTCAGTAAAATATGGGCGGTACTTTGATAATCACTTCTAATAGTCCAGGAATCACTCAGAACAATAGTAAAACCATCTATGATCAGCTAGATTTCGTTGGATTCACTTAATGGCCACCGAGCACGAACTCATCCTGAAAGTAGTCAGGTCGAAGCAAGTCACTATGCCAGTTTTTTCACTATTGTACTATGGTCACGATCCAATTCCGGCAATTAACCTACCAACTCAAACGGCTGAAAGCACAAAAAATGGTCCTGAACGTAATCAGGTCGAAGAGAGTTACTATTAGTTTGTAGGTTTATTGGCCGAACAATGTGGAGACTCGTGGCCACAGTACACAACTGCAAAGACCCTTATAATGATTATGATTAGCTCAACGAGATGGGTATTCGGGGGTGGACTTGCACCGGCTAAAACCACCGGGTGCCAGCACTGCCTAATCTTCGCCTTCGCCGGCCCTGGGAATCCAGATACTTCCTAGGGGCCCGGCGAGCGATTGGTCTTAGACAGGCCTCCTCCCTGGGAGAGGGTCGTAAAACTACCCAAACAATACCTCCCATAGGGGCAGCGTGTGAGCACACACACGATGACACCACCCTCCCTCCGCTGGACGCCACCCCCCACTCTCCGCTGGACGCCACCCCCCACTCTCCGCTGGACGCCACCCCCCCTCTTTGCTGGACGCCACCACTCACTTTCTGCTAGACGACACCCCGACTCTCCGCTGGACGCCACCCCCCCACTGTCTGCTGGACGCCACCCCCCACTCTCTGCTGGACGCCACCCCCCATTCTCTGCTAGACGCCACCCCCACTCTCCACTGGACGCCACCCCCCCCCACTCCGCTGAAAGCCACCCCCCACTCTCCCCTGGACACCCCCCCACTCTCCCCTGGACACCCCCCCCACTCTCCCCTGGACACCCCCCCCCACTCTCCCCTGGACACCACCCCCACTATTAGACGGAAGTTTGGGGTCATATATAATTCGAAATAAAATAACTTGAAAAATTAAATAAACGAGTATTTAAATCGGTCTCTCTCTCTTAGCCAGAACTCAAAAGTAATCATTCAATTAATCATGATTTATTGAATGATTACTGTAATCAAGATTAATGATTACCCATGGAATCATGATTAAAAGTAATCAGATTACAAGTAATCATGATTACATTCGTCATGATTACTTGTAATCTGATTATTAATCTGATTAAAAGTAATCATGATTACGCCCATCTATGGTTTTAGGTAGCAATAGAATGCTCGGCTGACCATGTGTGATGGGAAATCAATGGTTTTTTTGGCGAGATGCTAGTGAAGTGATGTGTTTCTAGGGTCGCTGAGTTTCTCCGCCAATCTAAATAGTCTTTTTCGGCCTTTATATTGTGTGTGTATAGAAATGGGGTAACAAACAGAAAACGAAGATGGAATAGAATAAATTGAAATTATGACAGAGATATTGGAGCGTGGTGTGAAAACAACAAAAATTTAATAAGAGATGAAAAGAAATTACCTCAGAAAAGGCTGTATGGCGTAGATGCCTTTGCCTTCCCCCATAAAGGGAAAATATTACCAAAAAAAATGAGATTCCGTAATTCGTATACAAATATTGAATATTACGATAACAAGATTAGTATTTAAGGGGATCATAAACATTATTATACTTCCTATTTGTGTTATAGCTTAGTAATTTAATAATAGTAAATAATTAGTCTCTACAATAAGAATTACATTTCAAAAAAGTTATGAGTGTAGTCGTGCCGTAAAATAATATACTATATCTAAAATAAAATCGTTTCACAATGCATGAAGCTTATGAAGTCTCACATTTACTTAATGTTACAGTACAAATAGAGGCAATTGCCGCTTACGGTACGTAATTGTAAAGTGCATTGGGTGGCTGTTAGTGGATAAATATAATATATACAATCTATACTTTTAATAATCTAATAAGTCATTGTTCTGTCTAATCGGTGGGTGAAGTGCACTGCATTTGCAAAGTAGTCATCTCTACTCAAGGATATACTAATGGTTATTCAGGCAATTATGATAACAGTGACATAGCATGTATTAGATAGAGCCTGTATTGAAATTTGTTGAGAAGCTTAAATGAAGGGTAAAAATTTCACAAAACAAAAACGCTTGCATTGGATTGAAATAGTTATATATTGATTAAAACGTATTACTTCCCAATAAGTAATATTTTATAACTAACTATCAACTTAATAGTAAGAAACTAAGTTAGCGAAACAATTCAAATTAAATATATTGTGCACTTTTCTTGCCTGATTAAATTCAAAACTTATTTAGACTTCTTTCACATTGACCACTTTTTTAATGATATAAAATTTGTTTCTGGGAAAGAAGAGTTTAAGTGACATTTTATGAATTTCTGCCTATACACGTTTAGGGCTCCTCTAGCCCTGGGGCCTGATATAATTGATATGATGGTAACTACAATAATATATGCTATATTTGTCTATTCATAAATTATTGTATTTTACAGAAAATAATTTGTTGCTGGGATCAAGACAGGGGCACCTTTTGATGTATTCATTGTCTGCTAATAATGGCAACCAGAAATATCAAGTGCAACTATTAAGATATAGAAAAAACTTTAGTAAAAAACCGATCCAGCAAATTGAAGTTATTCCAGGTAATAAATATTTGTAAAAGACTACATTTTTTAAATTAGGTTTAGTAAGGTAAAACATTAGTTTATTACCATAATGTCATAGCTTTCTTTTATTTATGGTTATATATATACACTAGCTATCCATATATATTTAAGGTTGCTGTATGTATACAGATATATTTATCAGGTAAAATATTGTGCAAAATACATATTCCAATATACTTGACAGTTTTGCATGATGGGACACTGAAGACTATATATAGTGAGAAGTGTAAAAGCAACCTCTGTTTATCATCATTCATTCTAAATATTTAAGTTTTGAAAATGTATGAAATAATGGTGGAAATTATGTATATTTATATTGACTTATAACAGGAATAAATTAAAATTATATTGTATCAATTAGACAATTTTAAAGCTGCATAAATATACATTAAAAATGCTTTGAAAACTAATGTCAAACAAGTAAAAAGTGGACAAAAAGCTCTTTTTCTATACATTTTAACTGCAAGTTGCTTTGTTTTTTCTTTTTTTGCAGATGACAACTTATTGATATGTCTGACAGATTCTATTGTGGCCACATTCAATGTCAATGGTGTTAATTTTCCTTTAGTCAAAACATTTGATCAAACTAAAGGTGCCTCACTATTTGCTATAGATAATAAAGTAAGTAATTATCGAAAATAATGGACACAAAACTCAACAATGGGAATGATAAGTAATAAATTAATTGAAACAAAATTAATAAAAGTCATCCTACAAAGTAACAAAGTAAAATATGTATGTTAAAAATTTGTTCCAAATGGGATGTTAACCCTTTGCTCTCGAGGCCTTTCATGTGTGCATATAATGTGGTGAGCGAGAGTCAGCTTTCAAGTGCAAAGGGTTAATACTTATAGTGCCACCTAAACACCACCATTATATATTAGGTCCTTACATATGAAATTGGCGTTTTTGTACTGGCCACTTTAATCACAAATTTCTCCTCTTTGGTAAGAAATTCCAAATTCAAATTTGTACAGCTATAGACTCATGTATTTGTGCTTCGATGATCGTCATTCATTTGTTTTTTTCTTCTGTTTTTTTCTGTTTGCGTCACTCATTTTACAAAATGGAAAACTTAAAATATCGCATTATTTACGTGTACGAGTTCCGCCGTGGCACTAGTGCTGCGGAAACAACTCGAAGGGTGAATGATGTGTATGGCGGTCGTGTTGCAAAAGAAAACACAGTTCGTTTTTGGTTCCAACGTTTTCGTTCTGGAAATTTCGACCTGCAGAACAAGCCCCGTGGACGGCCTGAGACTCAAGTTGATAATGAAGAGTTGAAGGCTATTGTGGAAGCGGATCCATCGCAAACCACGTCCGAGTTAGCTGCAGGCTGCGATGTTAGTGATAAAACTGTTTTAATTCACTTGAAGCAAATTGGGAAGATTAAAAAGCTTGAAAGGTGGGTACCTCACGAATTGACTGAAGCAAACCGGCAAACGCGCGTCGACTGCTGCGTTACATTACTAAACCGGCACAATAATGAAGGTATTTTATACCGAATCATTACCTGTGATGAAAAATGGATTCTTTACGATAATCGGAAGCGCTCAGCGCAATGGTTGGATCCTGGCCAGCCAGCCAAATCCTGCCCCAAGTGAAAATTAACCCCAAAAAAGTTACTTGTAAGCGTTTGGTGGACTAGTGCCGGTATTGTTCATTACAGTTTTCTCAAATCTGGCCAGACTATTACGGCTGATGTCTATTGTCAGCAATTGCAAACCATGATGGAAAAGCTAGCGGCTAAACAACCTAGGCTGGTCAATCGCTCCACGCCACTGCTGCTTCACGACAACGCTAGACCACACACTGCGCAACAGACGGCTACTAAATTAGAAGAGCTTCAATTGGAAAGTCTAAGACATCCTCCGTACTCCCCGGACCTTGCTCCAACAGATTACCATTTTTTTCGAAATTTGGATAACTTCTTGCAAGGGAAAAAATTCAACTCCGATGGGGCAGTCCAAATCGCCTTCAAAGATTTTATTGATTCCCGTCCGACTGGTTTTTTTAGTAAAGGGATCAATGAACTACCTATGAGATGGCAAAAGTGCATAGAAAATAATGGTTCATACTTTGATTAATTAAATATATTATATTAAAAAATATTCGACTTTTTGTTCCTCCCATACAAAACGCCAATTTCATATGTAAGGACCTAATATATATAAAGTTATAGTAACACCTAAATATTATGAATTTTATCTAGGGGGAAAAACACAGTAAACTAGTAAATACGATTGAGATTTCTGAAATATTAGCAAAAATCGGAATGCAAAAAATTTTTGCAATGAATGTTTTTGTTTTTCATAATCATATATTTTCTGGAACCATATAAATCCCTTCCCAATTCAATAATTTAATTTATAATTTGATAAATACTTTCTTATATTTAGTTTTTCAACATTTATAATTTACAAAATTGTGTACATTCATGTGTTCCCATTCAGTGTTTATAGAATTTTTCATCTAATTTACTACTTTTTTCCTTCAGGTAACAACATCAGCAAGTGGTGAGACAGTATCTGAGGTTCGTCTTTGTGTTGTAGTAAGAAAAAAAATTCAACTATACTGTGGAAAAAATGGAGAGTATATGTACTTACTAGATTTCAATGTGCCTGATGTGCCGAAACTCATGGCATGGGGTCAACAATATTTGTGTGTAGGATTTAAAGCAGAATACACATTGTACAATGTAAGTACCTTAACCCATTTAAAGTTTTAGAGAAAAAAAATTTTCTTAAATGGTTCATAAAATTTTGTGTACCATCATTTCTCTAAACGTATAGACGTTACGAAAAAAATTAAAAACAAGAAAGTCTTATAATTAGTCAAGGAACACTCAAATTTTTTCGAAAACTTTTTAGGTATTTTTTAGAAATTGGATTGTTTAAATTTACAAAAATCAACAATTGTCTTTAAATTTTTTGGAAAAATTTGAGAGTGTTCTTTGACTAATTTAAAGACATTTTTGTTCCTAGAATTTTTTTGTAAAGTTTATAGTTTTTAAGAAAAAGATAGATTAAGATTTTATACAATTCTTTCATTCTCGCCACCATTTTAAAAAAACGCGCTATGTATTTTTCTGGAAAAAAGTTCCTCTTAATGTTCGATTGCCATGAGCACCTCTGATCATAGTAAAAAGATGATACCTTTGCGGTTTCTTCGAATATTTTTACGTTTTTCACATTTGAATTGGCTGTTTTTGTTTCTGGTTGTCTAATTTGAACTCAGATTCTGATAGAGCATCAAATTTCGCGTAGGAATAGAGGTATTGCATTAATTTTGGTCCGATAACATCTATACTAATATTATAAAGCTGAAGAGTTTGTTTGTTTGTTTGTTTGAACGCGCTAATCTCAGGAACTACTGGTTCGAATTGGAAAATTCTTTTTGAGTTGAATAGACCATTTATCGATGAAGGCTTTAGGCTAATATAACATCACGATGCAATTATTAGGAGCGAAGAAATAATGGAAAATGTGAAAAAAACGGGGAAAATTATTCATCCTTGAGGGCTTCCATTGCGTGCGCTGCAAAAACGGTTCAAGATACCAAAATATATGTATGAAAGAATTATTCCTCTTGAAATGATCTAAAAAAATGACCCCGACAGTATATGTCTATCTTTTAAGATTAAGTCACTAGAACCGTTTTTATGGTAAACAAATTTGGTCGAAATTAATGCATTATTTGTTAAGAGTTGTATCAACGTCATAATATTAATCTTTATCCAAATAAATGTATTGTTGATTAAGAGTATTTAATTGTGACACAAAAATGTCTTTGACATCACTTAATTTCAATGAACATCTTAGAAGGTTTTATAAAACCTTATATAGCAAAACAACGTTTGCCGGATCAGCTAGTAATAAATAAACACGTTGAAAAGTTAGTAAAAATTCTGCTCATCTCGGCGTTAATGGGTTAAAAAGAAAAATAATGGTACATTTATATAATTTGCTTATTTTATCTTATAATTAGTTTGTCCGCTTTCATATTTATAAGAAAATTAATTGGTAAAAAAACAGAATACTTTAGGTATCACAACATATTATAAAACAAAGTTCCCTACTGCGTCTGTCTGTTTGTCTATATGCAAAAATACTTATAATAGAAGCCACTGTACAGATTTTCTTGCACTATTTTTTATGTTCCCTCTTTAAATTGTTTATGTGTCATATGCTTGTAATATCTTGCTTTAAAGTTGAGTTTAAAATTACATAAAAAATCACTACAATCCACTATATGGCAATCTAGTAGTTAAGGTTTGTTTCAGGTATCAGACCAAAAACCAAAAGAATTATTTCCAGCAAGTAGCTCTAAATCATTAGAACCCACAATAGCTAAGTTTAATGAGTCCTCATTCCTACTTGGTCGAGATCAGACTTCAGTGCTTGTGGAAGAGTCATCTAATGATATTGACACAAAGAAAACTATCAAATGGCCTGAAGCCCCCATAGCTATTGGTAAATAATAACAATTGTTTATAGCATAGTGAATATACAATATGCAAATTTTAACCTTTGTATTCATATAGAATTCTGAGAAAAAAATAGATTTTTGTAGTAATATCATAGTTATAATTTAAGTTAAATAGTTGATTCTTATTTGTGTTAAAAAGGCCTATAATGAAACTCATTTAGACCCTTTATTGTATGATATAAAGAACAATCATTTTGAAAATTTGATAGGATATTTTCTTTGTTTAAAAAAATCTAAATAAATCACTTCTTAGTACTTTTACGAGAATACTTTTACGGAATAAAATTAAAAGACAAGCTTTTATTCAATCTATGTGAATTATTTGAAACTATGAGCTAATGCCAACTAGTAATTATGTCAGTAAAGATTTCAGATGATAAAACGTTTATCCAATTTCAGTATGGGATCAGCCATTTGTGTTAGGCTTACTGCAGGATCAAATTATTGTGCAAACAGTTGAACCGGTTATGTTTGTACAGACATTAGCTGAACTGAATAAAGCAAGACTGATGTATAGGTATGAAATTCAATTAACATCTATTTTTATAAAATTTTCGTATTATTTGATTAAGAAATGATCAATTTGAAGTTCTTTCTTATATTTGACATAACTTCAGTTCTGATTCTTTTGGAATTACTACAGCTAATGTTTCTTGTAATTACAAGTACTAAAAACACCAGTACAAAATATTGTAGCGCATAAACAAAAGTCGTGTATGCGAAACAAAATTTTA
This sequence comes from Automeris io, assembly GCA_036320925.1. Taxonomy (NCBI): domain Eukaryota; kingdom Metazoa; phylum Arthropoda; class Insecta; order Lepidoptera; family Saturniidae; genus Automeris; species Automeris io. The sequence continues at coordinate 9,122,989 of JAUDJH010000010.1, read as the reverse complement.
GTTATGGAAAACATCGACACATTTTAGTGTTGCCAACTCGAATACAGCTAAATCGAATTTTAACAAAAATAAAGATAAATGAACTGATTGTATTAGTTAACTATATTAGTTTAGGTAAGGACTGTCTTGTATTTTTACTTTAAAATTACGAAGATATTATACTAAAACATGGCCATAGACAAATGTATTGCTAAATACATACAAAGCAGCAGACGCTTGTGTCCATAGACAAAAAATGTACCGGTGTTTTCTTTCTCGTATTAGTCCTTATAAATCATAGACAGAAAATTTATTAATAGATATACAATTAACAACAATTAAAATATCCATCATAATTAAATATACAATATTTTTTAAAACATTAACCATCCTAGAGTTAAGTATAGTCTCTTTCTTAATTTCGTTCAGTTTTCATTTTCAATTTGCAGATTCGACCTCATTACGATTTTTTATAGTACAGATTTTGAGATAAAATAGAATGCAAGCTTTAGTAACAAAAAAAAACTTATTTTACGTTGTACCACAGTTTATGTAGTTATTGTAATAAAAATCTGAGCTTGAAGATGTACCTTTAATTAAATTATATACATAAGTCAATTTCAGGTGTAAGCGAGGACTGATATTCGTAGCTTCGGTTGGTCAAGTGTGGTGTCTTAGTTCCGTAGATATTACGAAGCAACGGCAGCAATTACTGAAAGATAAACAGTTTCAAATAGCCATAGATTTAACGGTAAGATATTATTCATTTAACATGGCACAGTTTTTACAATTGCTAGTGTTAAAAAATGTAAAAAAAAGCAAATGAAAATGTTTTATTTCTGTTTTTCTCATAACGTAACTTTTGAATAATGTAACGTTTAAGTATTATTTTTTTTTAACTAATAATAACAATCACAAAAAATTGCAAACAAAAATAAAAAAGTAATATTATTGACAGCCTGACAGCGCAGTGGTAGTGACCCTGCCTGCTACACAAGGTCTTGGGTTCGAGTCCCGGTAGCGGCGGACTTTTCTATGATCAATGAATTAGTTTGACGCGGGTCATAGATGTGTAATATATATTTAAGTATATATATTTTATCCTTACCTGATACAGTGAAAACACCACGTCTGATGGTAAGCAAGGTGCAGTCCAAAAAGCGATGACGACTATCAACAATTAAGAAAAACCCATCGGTTGTCGCAGAGATCATGCCAGCCTGCCCAAATATCTTATTATCACACTACGATTAAAGGACCCGATATCATAGGACGGTGGGAACACGCTCGCTGAAAGACCATTCCACAGCCCAACAACAGGTCAAAAGTAAAAGTAATATCTTTGTCTAGTACCCATATAACAAAAGCTAGTTTACTTTGGGACTAGGACAATATGTCTAGTTCTCCACAAATACTATATTATTATTATGAACTATATTTACAAACTCCTCAAAGCATTAGGCGAGGGATGGTACACCTCCAGCATAAGCACAAACAGCCAGAGATTAGGGCCCCAAAGATAGAAACCTGCGTACTATTCGTGCAGTATCAAGAATGACTGCCTTCTGCATACGCGCCATCATCCCCTTGGCACTAAAACCCAACCTCTCCAGGTGTTTTTGTAGGCTAACTGGAACCAAGCCATTAGCAGAAATATATTATTATTAGAATACAGTTATTACTGTATTCTAACACCCCGGACTTACTCAATAAGTGGGATCCCCAAGAGATAGTCGTGTAAGTTGAATTCGCGTGAGTCGGGGTTCAACTTTGCATATAAATACGAAACAAGAGAAAGTAACAACTGAAAACTACAGGCTGGACTTTGCTTTATTTATACTCGTACATCACAACAAAAGGCAGTTAGACAAATAATATTTACTTGTTTGCGCTACAAACCGAAAAAACCGATCTAAAAGAAAAACCGCGTATCTCACAATTTACGTAAGTCGGGGTATTACTGTATACAAAAAACACATAAGCTTCTAAATGTTTAACGCATTACATTGAAAAATCCATATCTTTTTCTTATTTTTCTTTGTTCCACCCTCTCCTTTTCATAACAGACCCATGCTCGCCGGCTTACGTAGTCAGAGCTATACGGTATCTCATATCCCGGCCAGGACTAAAAGGTTCTCTACGCTTACTGTAGCCGTGTCGTTGACTTGTGGAATGGTCTTACGGTGACCGTGTTTCCACCGTTCTATGGTATTGGATCCTTTAAACGTAATGAGATGAGATATTTGTGCAGGCTGGCATGGTCGCTGTGACTACCGATGGATTATTCTTAACGGTCGATAATAGTTGACAGTTATTGGACTCGACGATGCTTACCATCAGGCATGGTGCGGTGAATCGGAATAAAAAAAAAAACTATAATGATACTCCAAGTATCTGAGACCTGAGACACACGACAAAACATTGTGTCCATTTTAATGGCAACTAATTGCAGATGTAGCGGAGATACATGTTGACGCAATCGATATTTGTGTCCAGTGTAAGTGTCGTCGTGTATCCCATTCGTATGTAAATTCCTATACAAATAGACATCGAAGTTAGGTATTAATAATTTTATATTGCTTGCTTTAGGGGATAGGTATTTGTGCCTTTAGGATTTGTGTTGTAAACGCACCCTCGGCACAGGAGTAAAAACACCACTCTACAACAACAATTGGAGACAATTTATGGACAATTGGAGAGCCGTGGCCTCCTTCTGTGAGGATGTTATGTCCGAGAAGGAGGCTGCAGAGCGAGAGCGGCAAAAGGCCGCTCGAAGAAGGAGCCAGGGTGCCGGCAACCGCCCTAGTGCATCAGTCCCAGCCGATCGGTCGATCCACGACCGGTTGGCTGATGTGTTTGGGGTCGTGGCCGCTCAGGGTGGGGGCCCTGAGCGACTGGTTAGCGACCCTCGGGAAGTAGGCAGAGTATTGTGACGTGCTCTGCCTAAATACAACGAGCGGTATCGAGGAAGGCAACAACTTCCCTCGAGTTCGTGCCCACTGGGCGCAGCGCGACGGGGCTGCGGCGAATTGATTACAGGACCCGCAGTCCCCGCCAATGCGCAGAAGTAGTCACCTTGGGGTTTTTAGTCGGTATAAGTCCGACACACTCGGCTGCGCAACCCGCCTGTGCAGCTGAGACGGTCCTATGAGGATTTTCCCAAAGTAAAAAAAAAGGAGTAAATCATACTCCGAGGCATCTTTTTATGTTGAGATATAATAAGATTGTTCATAAAACTAATTTAATGTCTAAAGTATATTAATGTGTTGAATAATTTATTATGCCATTATCCTTATTGAATCCTGGATTTGTTTAGTTTTCCTGAATGTAACAAATGCTGTTGACCGCCATTAATTATTGCGTCTTAAACTGTTTCACACGTAATTATATCTCTCTGTGTTATAAGGAAGCTTATAAATTATTTTCAGTGATTAATTGTTAATATTGCTTTAGTGAGTTCTAGTTCTGTGCTACGTTAGTTTGTATTATCAAAGGGACAACAGAACGTTTTAATAAGGATAATATTGTCTTATAATTTTTGAACAACCACATAAAACATTGATTTATTTTTAAAGCAGTTATTTCTAATGTGAAAGGGAAATTAGTAACTATTTTTCTCATTTAGATTATTTATTTTCTAAAACATGAGAATAAAATTAAGTTTCCAACTTTACTCATAGTAGTAATCAACTAAATATAATAATTTAAACAGGTTTTTATTATCAAAAGTAAATAAAGGCCAAATGCAAATTTAATTAATTGCTTTCTAATCTAAAATTTACACAGTAACCTAATGAAACCATGAGTACAAATCTATAACTCTCGTGATACAACAGGAAAACATTTAACTATTCTACTCGGGACTAATCAGTCGTTAGTTTGGGTTATTTGTAAATCTATGCATAATGTTTCATACAAAAGTTAAAAGGAGACAAGCGCAACTTATAAAATTAATTAATGTAAGTTTGACCAAACATAGGTAAATTATATAAATAGTAGGTAGCGCAGGTATTTCTGTTTTATTTTTTTTTATGATACCTTTGTTGGCTTATGTATCATTTCTATTGTTAATACATTAACATTGTTAATACATAGGAGAAAAATATTCATTTGTGTGTTATAAGAATTTTTACTTCCCTGTAACACTAGTGTAATGTTTAAAAGTATTTAAAAATGCCTTTCTCCGTTAAAGCTCATGAGCGCGAGGGCACCATATTCATGTTAAAACTAGTAAGTGTTTATATTTTTCAATTATTAATTATATTCAGACGCTATTAAAAGGTTAGGAAATTTCTTGTCGTGTATCATAACAATTAAATTGAAAATGAAAAACACCCCGACTCGAAGATCTGCCAACTATAACCTATTTATTAAGACTAATTCCATTAGATAAATCACGATACTTCTGCTGTAAGTTAGTGAAGAGCTGATTATCCTGCTGAGTCTAGAATTAATGTTATTGTAATCTCATTGCAGTCTCAAAAAGATAATTTTTACAAGGTTAATTTACATCCCTACAATAACTACTGTATAGCTGATGATCTTTACAGAGCTAGTTAAAAATAGTCTCGATCAAGTCATCTTTCTAACGAAAATAACCAAATTAAAATCGATTCCTCCGTTTAGGAGCTACGTTGCCACAGTCAGACATACAAATACACAGATCCTTATATACCCGCGTTAAACTAATACCCCTCTTGCATTGAGGGTAAAAAATCTAAGTAATATTATTATTTGCTTTTTTTTCTATTCTACTTGAATTGAAAGTAGATGGACTAATTTGGAGAAATATTACTAATGTATTAAAATTTAAATTACCATTTTACACGTTATAATCTCATAATATATTTTGGCATTATCAACAGAGATGGGCAAAACGTAATCTTATTAATGATTAACGATTACAAAATGTATTTGTAATTTTAATTTTGTTCCTCTGTAATCATGATGAAACTCCTTAAAAACATTAAGGAATCATAAATGTGTATGCAATTGAGGATTCCGTAGTGTTGAAAACATAGATGAGCAAAATACATTTTTATTAATGATGAAAAACGTAATCGTTATCATTTTTTGTTAATCTGATTACATTTTGCCCATCTATGATTATCAAGGGATTCAAGAAAGCTATATCATAACACGTATAAACGGCCTTCTTAGGACGATTTAAATAATTTTGTAATTAACTTACTTAATGCCCTGACAGAGCCTATCAGATTGTTCCCCAGAAGAGAAGAAACACAAAATACACTCCATACAAGTTCTCTATGCGTTAGAACAATTTGATAATAAATGTTATGCACAAGCTATGAAAGAATTCATCAAACTGAACACCGATCCTGCAGATGTCATTAAATTATTCCCTGAATTAGATAACAGAAGTGGTGAAACTACTAAAAATAAATTAAAAGGCAAAGACTTAGAGAATGCTTTGAATGCGCTCATCGATTATTTAATCGAATTAAGAACGAAAATTGACAAAAGTAAATCAGTACAAAGCAGTAGTCAAACCGAAGGACTCAGTCAAACGGAAGGATCCAGTCAAACAAAAGGACCTAGTCAAACGGAAGGGCCAAGTCAAAGGAATGTTGTACAACAGTTGGAACTAATTGATACAACGTTATTAAAATGCTATTTGATGGTAAGTGGCACTTTTAATCAAGTGTTAGATTTTGATAAAACTTTTAACAAACAAGAACTGCCAACTTATTTTGTCCATGAAATTTATTTATCGTTTTTGAAAATATAATGTGAACAATAAATTATGGGTTTTATGTTATTTTAGACAAATGACGCGTTAGTCGCTCCATTACTAAGATTGAACAATTGCCGCCTGGAAGAAGCCGAAAAAACCTTACTCCAACACGGGAAACATAGTGAACTGATAATTCTTTATCAGACGAAAGGTCAGCACACGAAAGCACTTCAGTTGCTGCGAGAGCAAGCAAAACAACCTGATTCTAGTTTTGAAGGATATCGCGGCACCAAGAATTATTTACAGCACTTAGGTAAATAAACTTGAATACTTATACATAATTTATCTACCTTATCTTTCATAATTATATTGCGTGCGTGAATATAAAGGGGAAAAAAATGTATAAAAGGGGGTAAAGTGTCCTATTAATACTAATATTGAAGCCCTCTTGCCTACATAGATGTCACGCCCAAAAGGGTCCATAGCTGATACTAATAAAAATATATCTGTATACACTGTGGAGTGCAATAAATGGTTTGATTTGATAAATCGTTTATTAGATGTCATTATGTATCTTTTAGTGTTTTCATTGCACTGTTATTTGTTAAATAAATTTCAGGTGCCGAGCATATAAACTTGATATTTAAATTTTCCGATTGGATTTTGAAAGAAAATCCAGAGGAAGGCCTAAAAATATTCACCGAAGACATTATCGAAGTAGAGAAGTTGCCGCGACCGAAAATTTTAGACTTCCTGTTAAGAGAACACGAATCCCTAGTCATACCTTATTTGGAGCATGTCATACACACGTGGAATGATAATAGTACCACATTCCATGACGCATTAATAAATATATACAGAGAGAAGATAACAGATAAGAAAGCAAATATAACTGAAGAGGAGTTACAGCATACGAGAGCAAAGTTATTAGCATTTTTAGAGAAATCGACGAATTATACCCCAGAAATTGTTTTACTACATCTTCCAACAGACAGCTTTTTCGAAGAGAGAGCTATTGTTTTGGGCAAACTTGGCAGGCATGAGCAGGCTCTTGCAATCTACGTCTTGATACTAGGTAAGTTTTTTTAAATCAGTTACGCCCAGTTTTAGAATGGCTTTGAAACTTTAAAACAGTAAACACTAATGGTTCGTTGATTGTAACCAAATTTATGATTTATTAGTGCTTAAAAGGGTTTTAAAATTCTAGAAGCTTTTCTGAAAATGGTCGTAGAGTACATTACAGCTGTTATAGGTAATAAATCTTCTATTTATTTTATAGATAAGTATTGTAGCATTGTTATGTTTGATGATCAACTATAGAGCTAATGCTCTAAATAGCTGATTTTACCCACTCCGACGCAGCCTTGAGTTTCTTTCGGCCTTTCTTCTCAAGGTAGTCGCTTCCGGAACGTTAGCAGATCACCATTAGGTTTCGTATTTTGACTGGCGGCCCAAGTCGAGGATCGTATCCACAGGAATGCCATTGCGTTGCCATCCAACTCATAAATTTGCCGGCAGAGCACCCCAGTGGTCGCCCTCTCGCCCGACTTAGTTGTGAAGGTCTATCCCGGACATCAACGTATTGTCCTGTTTGAAAAAAAAGCTGATATTAATTTATGTATATTTGGTTGTAAGTTGTAGTTAATTGTTATCTACAGTTTAGGTATACCTCGCCATTTAAGTAAGTATTCCTCGCTACATTTTACTATGATATTTTTTTCTTTTATTAAACATATTATGAAAAACTATTATAATTATTATTTCTTAATAATCGCACTATAACTTTTTTATGGGTATATATTATAGTTTTGAGCATTTTCCAAATCTTAAAAGACATTTATATATAATGTAGGTGATGTCGAAAGAGCAATAAAATACTGTGAAAACGTGAGCGAAAAATCTAGTGAAAAACATCAAGATATCTATGTAATGTTGATGAGGATACTGATGAATCCGGAAGGTAATGCGCTTAGTGGACCCTTAGCAAATGTGCAGCGACATCCGAAAACTGCTGTTCCAGACCTGGAAACTACTTTTTCCATATTAGAGAAGCATGCAGCCAAGATATCTCCATTAAAAGTAAGTACTATAGTAAAATTCCTGACGAATTTATAATTTATTAATGTCTTATTTTTTCTTTATTTTCGTACAGTACTTTACGACAGTACCCACAATTGATACATAAAAGAAACAAGGTTTTGGTGATGATTTCTAAAATTGTAATTAACTATTAATATTTCTTTGTGACCTCAGAATTATTCAAAACAAGCATAGTTGGTTTCAATAATAACATACAATTGTATGGAGTCATTGGTTTTAGTGGTTAAATGATATCTTGGATGCGCAAAGTATTCTACATGAATAGCGTTTACGTACAAATATTATTTTCCTTTTTAACAAAAAAACAGGTATATATAAATAAATACAGTGCAAACTTTATATAACGACCCTCAAGGAACTGTGCATATTTTGACGTTATAGAGAGTTGTCGTTAAATGGAGAGAAGAAAAATCTGTATTAGAAAAAGTTTATTTCAAACTAGTGTTAGTAATTACATAAAAAACAATTTTTATTGGATCGCTATTAAGTATAGTCTGTTATTTTTGTCTGACATTTTTTGCTGCACCAGTAATTTTGTTGTATTGCAGTGCAAATATAACAGTCCCAATTTAAAATAAAAACAAAACAAAAGAACGGACTTCTTAGAAAGTTCGGTATGTGTAATGCCAACAGTCGAGTTTATTATGGACTAGGATAATAAAGCGACAAAAGAACGTACACAGCGGCGCTGTTTTTACTCATTTTGGCAACTTCAAAAGTACTTTATATTATTAAATTGCTGTCGTTATTGAGAGTGAGTGTAATGCTATATAGAGTGTACCATTGTATGGGAAACAAGCTAAACCAACCAAAGCCGAGTGATATCGACGCTTTAGGGAGTTTGTCGTTAAATCGAGTGACATATGGAGTTTACACTGTATATCATTACGCTATATCCCTTTTGGGTTGAGCACAGATTCACTGATGTCTATGATTTTGTATCTAGTTCATATGTAAGATTCTGAGATAATATTTTGTATCCAATGTTATACGATCCCAAAAACATCGTTCTCTCAGCACTATGCAGTGCACAATATCTTTAATTTTTGTTTGACATATGGATAACTACACTTTTTTACATTTTGTTTTATATCCAAATAAATTCGGCGTGTGTATCAGGCAATAGCCGTGCTGCCAGACAACGTGCCCCTGGTACGATTGAAACATTTCCTGGAAAGCGCTCTCGATGGACAACTCTCATCAAAGCGACGCATGCAAATTCTCAAAGGGCTGTTCTACGCGGAACATATGCAGGTAAAGTAAAAATGAACGCATTTTAAATTCACTTTTGGTACATACTGTAAATACTCTATTGGATCTTATACGTGAAAAAATATCGATCTTTTTACCTATCATTCATCTGTTTTCATATTATAAAAATGGTATTTTATATGTTGGATATTGGTGACATCATAGGTAGACATCATATTTATCAAGGCGTGAGCAATGTGCGATGTGTTCCCGCACACTGCTCCAAGACATGTAGGTGAGGAGTGGGTGGTTATTTGCACCACACCTCCCCTGCATTTATGCAATTGAGAGAGGCCTTCTTAAGGCAAAACGTCGCCGCGTGCTGAGGAACTGGCCTCTGCTGTGCCCTTGACCCCGGCAGACGGGTAGGAAGAATTTCCCGGTGATTTTAGTCGGTGAGACTCCCAACACACCGGAGGGCGGACCGGAGGCCCCTGACAGTCCATAATGGATTTCCACCGGGTTAATAAAAAAAAGGTTGCATTTAAAATATTACTTTAAAAATATTACTCATCAAAAAATATTTAACTTTAGGAATAATAGGTATATTTTAAGTACTTAAATACAATATTTTTGTTTTTTTTTTGATAACTTGTGTCATGTAACGAGGAACAGAGTAAAAACAATATTAATTAACAAATTATAACGAAAATTTCTATTTATTATCTATGAATGTACTGTCGTCCTGCGTTCCATACACACAGTAGAGCTACGAAGTAGGTGCGCCGAGCGATATTCGGGTTTCAATAACTGCGTGCTCACTTCTGCCCTTATTTTAATGTAGAAATAGGGTGAAATGAGGAATGTTTTTCGTCTTTGATAATATAATTGAGTATCAAAAACCTCTTAAAAAGTTCTTTTTTTTTTACACTGGCTCGACATAGTGACTACAGAGTACCTGATGGTAAGTACAGTATAGTCTAAAAACGAAAGCGAATATCAAAGGATGAAAATCCATTGATAGTCTACATCATATATCTATATTTCAAAACATCACATCCATTCTTTCATTATACAATAAATGTTTCAGGTACAAGAACTGAAGCAATACCACGAATCTAAGAACGTTGTGATAAACGATTACGACGTGTGCCCAGTGTGCAAGAAACGATTTGGTAACCAAAGCGCTTTCGTTCGTTATCCCAGTGGTGAAATTGTACATTACTCCTGTAGACTTGACAAGTGAAGCTATCTGACTTGCATCCGACTTTTCTATCGTTCTGAGATCTTAGCCAACTTATAAAGATAATCTTTCCTTTTAGAGTCCTTAATAATTTACATCCGTAATGTAATATAGGTCCTATTCTAATAATCATAGGTGGGCAAAATGTAATAAGATTAATGAAAAACGATTACGATTACATTTTGTGTTTTTCATCATTAATATGACTACATTTTGCTCATTTATGTTTTAAACACTAAGGAATCCTCAATTGCACACACATTTATGATTCCTTAATGTTTTAAAGGGATTAAATCATGATATCATAGTAACAAAATTAATATTACGACTACATTTTGTAATCGTTAATCATTAATCAGATTATATATTGCCCATCTCTGCTAATAATGCAGTTCTTCAAAACAACTGTCGAAAACTAGTTTTCGTCTACAAGCTGTTCTTAAAATACTAGCACCCATGAGTTTGTTGCAAACATTAAAACCAAATAATCTTTTTTTTTTCTGTCTATGTACGTTTAATATTATGTCCAATTTGACTTTGGGTTCGTATGAATAATAACGTTTTTGACATAACCAGTACTTACATTTCAACGATTGTTATAACAGTATATTGCTACTATAATATTTAGATTAATCTTGTTCTACAGGCCTTTTGTGGGCAAAACTCTACACGTTTTTATACACATTTGTATCTAAATAAGTTTCTGGCAAGGTGTGTATTTAATTACATCATTATGAAAAATAAACGCAGCTTGTGTCTTTATTGTATCATAGTATAGGAATTTAAATAACATTGTTATATGTATATTTTGCGTATCTTACTTATTATAATTTTAACTGTGGTATTAATCATGTATATACATAATCGAAATATAAGTTTTTACTCAAAAAAATCTTGTTTTATTTCATAGCTATACGTAAAAATGTGAGAATCTACATAGAACTAATGTAAGATTCGTTATACAGCAGCAAAAATAATGTTTTTATTACTTTATTTTTCATATTTGAATTTAGTTGGAGAATTCAATAGCATTATGTTTGTTACTGGAGATGATAATTACGAAAGGATCAATATTTTACTTGAATCGGATTTGGGACACTTTTCCGTGAATCTGAAACAAGGTCAGCAACGCAATGACGATGTATTTTTTATGGGAAATAATTCTATTAGTTTGAGTCCTCTCAAACTAATAGATTGCAATTTGCAACTTCACCGGCCGAGAAGCGACATATTCTGTTGCACTCATACATTTACAAAATGTAATCAGATTATTGAAAAACGATTACAATTACATTTTGCTTTTTTCATCATTAATATGACTGCATTTTGCTCGTGTATGGTTTATAAATTACGGAATCTACAATTGCGTACACATTTATGACTCCTTAATGTTTTAAAGGGATTAATTCATGATTACATAGCAACAAAATTAATATTACGACTACATTTTGTAATCGTTAATCAGATTACATTTTGCCCACCTCTGTTGTCTACAGGCGACAGAAACCGCCAACCACCAGGTGTACCGAAAACAAAACATATAGTAAGATTGGTACTCTAAGCAAATGTTCCTACTGATTTAATAAAAGTTTACATTTTGTTTTTAAATAGTTTTCTGTTTCTCAAGGTAATACGGTAGAAAAACAAGTAATGAAGATTAATATCAGTATGTAGGTAGATTAGATAGAACACCAGATTTTATATAAACCGGGTCGAAAATGTTCAAGGAAAATGTGTTTGTTATTTTTGAGCAAAATACCATAATATTAGGTCCTTACATATGAAATTGGCGTTTTGTATGGCAGGAACAAAAAGTCGAATATTTTTTAATATAATATATTTAATTAATCAAAGTATGAACCATTATTTTCTATGCACTTTTGCCATCTCATAGGTAGTTCATTGATCCCTTTACTAAAAAAACCAGTCGGACGGGAATCAATAAAATCTTTGAAGGCGATTTGGACTGCCCCATCGGAGTTGAATTTTTTCCCTTGCAAGAAGTTATCCAAATTTCGAAAAAAATGGTAATCTGTTGGAGCAAGGTCCGGGGAGTACGGAGGATGTCTTAGACTTTCCAATTGAAGCTCTTCTAATTTAGTAGCCGTCTGTTGCGCAGTGTGTGGTCTAGCGTTGTCGTGAAGCAGCAGTGGCGTGGAGCGATTGACCAGCCTAGGTTGTTTAGCCGCTAGCTTTTCCATCATGGTTTGCAATTGCTGACAATAGACATCAGCCGTAATAGTCTGGCCAGATTTGAGAAAACTGTAATGAACAATACCGGCACTAATCCACCAAACGCTTACAAGTAACTTTTTTGGGGTTAATTTTCGCTTGGGGCAGGATTTGGCTGGCTGGCCAGGATCCAACAATTGCGCTGAGCGCTTCCGATTATCGTAAAGAACCCATTTTTCATCACAGGCATGATTCGGTTTAAAATACCTTCATTATTGTGCCGGTTTAGTAATGTAACGCAGCAGTCGACGCGGGTTTGCCGGTTTGCTTCAGTCAATTCGTGAGGTACCCACCTTTCAAGCTTTTTAATCTTCCCAATTTGCTTCAAGTGAATTAAAACAGTTTTATCACTAACATCGCAGCCTGGAGCTAACTCGGACGTGGTTTGCGATGGATCCGCTTCCACAATAGCCTTCAACTCTTCATTATCATCTTGAGTCTCAGGCCGTCCACGGGGCTTGTTCTGCAGGTCGAAATTTCCAGAACGAAAACGTTGGAACCAAAAACGAACTGTGTTTTCTTTTGCAACACGACCCCCATACACATCATTCACCCTTCGAGTTGTTTCCGCAGCACTAGTGCCACGGCGGAACTCGTACTCGTAAATAATGCGATATTTTAAGTTTTCCATTTTGTAAAATGAGTGACGCAGACAGAAAAAAACAGAAGAAAAAAACAAATGAATGACGATCATCGAAGCACAAATACATGAGTCTATAGCTGTACAAATTTGAATTTGGGATTCCTTACCAAAGAGGAGAAATTTGTGATTAAAGTGGCCAGTACGAAAAACGCCAATTTCATATGTAAGGACCTAATATTGTTGCCTTATTTCAAATGGTAACTGTCGATACTTTACACGTCTGTGGCGTGCTATAACCAGAGATGGGCAAAATGTAATCTGATTAATCATTAACGATTACAAAATGTAGTCGTAATTTTAATTTTCTTGCTCTGTAATCATGATTAAATCCATTTAAAACATTAAGAAATCATAAATGTGTATACAATCTGGGATTTTGTAGCGTTTAAAACATAAATGAGCAAAATGCAGTCATATTAATGGTAAAAAACGTAAAATGTAATCGTTAATAATTTTCATTAATCTGATTACATTTTGCCCATCTATGGCTATGACCATCTAAATGAGAAGCTGATACAGTTAAACACGTCGAGCGTATTCTTAAAAAACATTTTGAGCGACTATTTGCATTTTTTTGACAGTAAGAGGTTTCTAATTTCGTAAGAGTTAAGATTAAATAGTTTTACTTAGATAGTGAATACGATGCTACAACCATTTTCGAGATTTTGTCGCTAACGAAGCCTTAGGTACTTTTAAAATTGTGATTTTTGACATGCTGGAAGGTAGTTATCGACAAACCAGATTTTAATAACGGTTCTTTTAACTATTCTTGAGCAATAACTTGTAGGCTAAGTCTCAAGTGTATACTCTTGACAGAACATTCGTGGTCATTCATATTATTTGCAGTTGCGCGGTACTATCACTCTCACATGGTTAAAGTACAGAACGTTTCTGGTGTTGACTATGATAGAAATTTGACGCCGAGCTCATTAAGAATAAAGATAAAATACGTTTGTCTAAATATAAAATAGCTTATATGTGGTAGTTCTAGTGTTAAAGGAATTCACTAATTTATATGACAGTTGCCTTAAGTAAATGATAATTACATACGTAATGAGTGATACGAACGCAGCCGCAACTATGACGCAAAGTGACGCAATGTCGTCGGCGCTACTTCGAATGAGTTCCGGCAGTCGCGCCGCTCCGCCGCTCGCCTCTGTGGCCCAATGGATAAGGCATCGGCCTCCTAAGCCGAGGATTGTGGGTTCGAGTCCCACCAGAGGTAAAAAATAACAGACTTTTTGTACACACAGCAACGCAGATCACAAATTCAACGTTACATCATTCAATCTTAGTCCAGCCTAGCTACCCTAGCACGAATATTTGTGATTCGTCATGTATTCATATGCTTAACGGCCTTATTCCGAGAGTTCTGAAATCCGAGGTATTTAGAAAAACACAAATCATCGCTGACTTAACTTTCTTTTAACTGCATTAATTCGTTGACAGAAACAAAAGCAGTTGCAGTTTTAAAAATTAGAAGCCATTTATTTATCATAAGAATACGTAATTGCAAATATTCGTGCTAGAGCCTCAGGCTATAAGAAACTCGAAAATAATGTTCTAATTAAATAATAAAGTTGAGCTTTGTAGTTTTTAATGTCCTGAGTTGCAGAGTCATTTAGCTTTATTATATTTAATTTTCAGGCATTGGATTAATGCCAGCTTTAGACGTAGGTAGGAACGTTATTGTCACCTCTTTGAACTCTTAATCACTTAGGTGACACTGGCAGTTTTAGGGAACATTTAATTATTTTGAACTTGTAAGCGAACTGAATAAGATTAGATAGATAAAAGAAAATAGTCTATATATATTTATTCTTTGTAACTTTTTTAGATGTAGGAACAATCGTTTTTTCCCAAAGGACCAAAAATTAATTAACCAAAGAATAATCCTCTGTAGGACATTCCGAACGTCATGAGGGTAACCGCCGAGGGTGTGTCAGATTCCTAGATATGTTTTATAAAAACTTAAACCCTATAATCAGTCTTTAATCAATGTCACTCAGTGTCAGATCCACTGTAGTCACTATGTCAAGCCAGTGTAAAAAATGTAAACAGAAATCGGAAAGAAAATGGACATTTTTATGGCTATACTGTAATTAAGACTACGTCGCCAGAACGGTGGGCCCGAGCAATATCATCTATGTAAATGGCGTCTTCACCCAGTCAGTGCGGGTTGTGTATGTTGACAAAGGATTTCTGTTATATACCTTTGAGTATTTAGTGAGCCATTTAACATGAATACTATCTTGGTACGATAACTTCAAGTTAAGCCCGGCCAAAACAACAGATCCTCTACCATAAGGAGTGATTTCTTCAAAAAACACGCCAGCATAGCGTTCCCTTGGTTTTCATAACACTCGCCATCGGCGATCCTCACTATGCAGATAAATTGGAGTCTCATCAGAGATAGACGTAACTTTAAGTTTGCTTAGATTTGATGAAAACATTACAATTTATATTACTCAATGAATGTCAAAGTATTTGGTCACCGATTTTGTTAACATAGATTTGGCTCTGAGAATACTTCGGCTATATACACATTCATATAGTATATTCAGTTTTTTGTCAAAACAAATTTATTTAGAACTTTGCTAAACAAAGTCGAAATAGCGTCTACAAATTTCAGCCATAGTGTCCAAGATAGGCAATTTCTCGTGAACTTCTATTGAGCAATCCGGTCCTCAAGGAGTAATATGGAGGCTCGTGCTGGTCGTCAACTTCGTATATCAGCCGCTAAAAGCCTCCTCCTAACAGTCCATGGGCTAACTTGTGCTCCTCATTAATTTTCAAGGTTTTTTAGGTCTACGTAACTGTATTTGAGGTTCCGCAGTGCCCGAGTTACTAAAAAGCGGTTGTCTCGTGGTTGTCTGCAACGTTTTCCCCCAGAATTTTGCCTTCACTGGACGGAACCTGTCGCTTTGTATCGGTCCAGGTACTTTGGACGGTTGAATGGCTCACATTTAACCTTTGTAAGACGTAGCATTGGCTATACCCCTTTTCCAATCGCCACCGCCTTAGGCAGGATCTGTTGGTTGCAACATTAACAGTCACAAAATTCTATTTATTAAAACTACAACGAAGTATATACATTTCTTATCAATTTTTTATTATATCACCTGTCATTCCAGGATTTTGTAACGTCACCTTCGTTGACAATGGCACGTTTTAGGACACATACGATACATCTGACACAGATAAACTTATACATGTAATGTCAGGCTTCGGTGTGAGCTGATGGCGTACATAAACATATTATAAAAGTGCCATATCGCGAGGGAAAGCTGTTAGATATGATAACGATAAAATATTGTTGATAAGGGCCTGTGAAGCATCGATCAGTTGATACGATCGGCTGCAGTCCCTTCGCGTCTCTGTGAGCTCATGAACACATCGAGCTTCGTTTACCTACACTAAATTACGCAGATTTGAGGAAAATAATTGAATGTACCGGTGACTAACTTTGAAAAGGAGTATCAGTGTGAAACCAGCCTGAGTAGTGTATAATGAGAATGATGGGCGAGAGCGAAATGGGTTACGGGGACTATTATAATTATGACAACAGCTGGGCCATCATCCCGCCGGAGTACGGCGCTGACATTAGCTACCAAGTCAGACAACCGCAGACTGAGGAAGATTATAGATATAACTCGTACGCGTAAGTTTTATTTTGTGTTGCAGTTAAAACTCCACTCGTAGAAATTACAGCTAGGTATTGAGATGCTTTTAGACTATCGATTCATGGGAATAATTATAATATATACATATATACACATATATGTATTCTTATTTTTACTTTTTATATTACATTATAAGACATTTTTGTATTTAGTATTTACCTATAACACCTTTTAAATGTTGTAGCAAGAGATTCTATGTCAATGCACTATACATGATATTGTCATTCATGAATAATATATATATTAAGTTACAAATACATTTAATTACCAAATTGGTGACAATTAAAGTTTAGCACATGACGACGGTGAAAGTTTACGCATATCTATAGGTTTTTCTTTGGAATTTTAAATCCATTTTTATTGTATATTTTTTTCAATTATAATAGTTAAGTTGATCCTCTGTTATTCCAAATACTCTTGCATTATTTCAATAAATTAAATTTTCGTAAACTATTTCTTGAATACGATATTATCTTTAATATACGAAAGCATATAATTTCTTTCACTCGAAAAAATTTGTGCCGCTCTTTTTATTCTAATTCAGAAAAAACTACACTTGAATTCCGTGTAATAATGACTGTCCTGCCGGCCAATAATTATTAACTACATAATATTAGGTCCTTACATATGAAATTGGCGTTTTGTATGGGAGGAACAAAAAGTCGAATATTTTTTAATATAATATATTTAATTAATCAAAGTATGAACCATTATTTTCTATGCACTTTTGCCATCTCATAGGTAGTTCATTGATCCCTTTACTAAAAAAACCAGTCGGACGGGAATCAATAAAATCTTTGAAGGCGATTTGGACTGCCCCATCGGAGTTGAATTTTTTCCCTTGCAAGAAGTTATCCAAATTTCGAAAAAAATGGTGATCTGTTGGAGCAAGGTCCGGGGAGTACGGAGGATGTCTTAGACTTTCCAATTGAAGCTCTTCTAATTTAGTAGCCGTCTGTTGCGCAGTGTGTGGTCTAGCGTTGTCGTGAAGCAGCAGTGGCGTGGAGCGATTGACCAGCCTAGGTTGTTTAGCCGCTAGCTTTTCCATCATGGTTTGCAATTGCTGACAATAGACATCAGCCGTAATAGTCTGGCCAGATTTGAGAAAACTGTAATGAACAATACCGGCACTAGTCCACCAAACGCTTACAAGTAACTTTTTTGGGGTTAATTTTCGCTTGGGGCAGGATTTGGCTGGCTGGCCAGGATCCAACCATTGCGCTGAGCGCTTCCGATTATTATAATGAACCCATTTTTCATCACAGGTAATGATTCGGTTTAAAATACCTTCATTATTGTGCCGGTTTAGTAATGTAACGCAGCAGTCGACGCGCGTTTGCCGGTTTGCTTCAGTCAATTCGTGAGGTACCCACCTTTCAAGCTTTTTAATCTTCCCAATTTGCTTCAAGTGAATTAAAACAGTTTTATCACTAACATCGCAGCCTGCAGCTAACTCGGACGTGGTTTGCGATGGATCCGCTTCCACAATAGCCTTCAACTCTTCATTATCAACTTGAGTCTCAGGCCGTCCACGGGGCTTGTTCTGCAGGTCGAAATTTCCAGAACGAAAACGTTGGAACCAAAAACGAACTGTGTTTTCTTTTGCAACACGACCGCCATACACATCATTCACCCTTCGAGTTGTTTCCGCAGCACTAGTGCCACGGCGGAACTCGTACTCGTAAATAATGCGATATTTTAAGTTTTCCATTTTGTAAAATGAGTGACGCAAACAGAAAAAAACAGAAGAAAAAAACAAATGAATGACGATCATCGAAGCACAAATACATGAGTCTATAGCTGTACAAATTTGAATTTGGAATTCCTTACCAAAGAGGAGAAATTTGTGATTAAAGTGGCCAGTACGAAAAACGCCAATTTCATATGTAAGGACCTAATATACGGTATATTATTTAGATATTTCAATGGATAGCTATTAGGGGTTATATGTAGGTAACTGGACGTACCAACACGCGCAGAATTTGACACACGACCGACTAACGTTACAGATGACAGGTGTGAGGTGTGACAAGTTTTGAATCCATATCTTTATGATCACAAACAAGTCTAGCACGGGTGCCATGCTACCTACTTGCTATTAGTTTGACATAATCCTGCAAACATGTGTAGATATAATCAAATTAAAATTTCATATCACTCCCATTCCACTTCCTTTCATTCGTCATTCTTTCATCCATCCGCTGATAAGGGCGAAGTGGTGTCGTTTATTTAATAAAAAATTACAATATAACCTTAAACCTAATGTTAAAGCTACATTACAAATTTACTTATCAAACCTAACAACACACAAAGCCTTCTCCTAGCGAAAGTACAAAAAAATTAACCTAAGCCTTAAATAAAAATAACATAATAGTAGAGGAGCCGTATTTATTTTACATTTAAAACTTAGCCTAACTAAAACTATGAATACTGGAAGCGGGAAGCCGTTTCGAGGTGGACCTCCTGACGGCGGCAATCTTCTCCGTCTGCGACGACAGACGGGTCACTGGCGAAGGCGCACGCGCGACCTTCTTGGTGGAAACTGGAGTCATCGTCTGGGTGTCTAGCTGAGTGTCTGTAATGAGGGTGTGCGAATCCGTTTCGCAAATCCGCCTAGTACTCTCCAGCGTGCCCTATCCAGGCGGGGCGCAGTCTATGTTAAGACTAAATCGCGGGCCTTAGGCTTTTTTTTCTTAAGGAATCTTACTCTTTGTGTCTCGAAGGGTTCACCTTCGTCTAGGGGTCTTGCGTGTAGCGGCGCAATGTCTTGGAGGTGAACGTGCGCCGGTGTAGATGTCGTATTGAGTTTAAAATCTATAGGCGCATATTGTAACTGGTAACAATTTACTAGAAATTTATCGAGCAACCTCGTCTACAGTGGCAATAATTAATGCCATTAATGTTCAATAATTAGATTTATTTATATTTAAATAGTGTCGATATTTCAATATTACGAACGTAAATTCTTTTTGTTCATCGAGTATTGCATAGCTACAACTACGGAAATATCGAGCAGCATATTTTTTTTGTATCCCGAGGGATAGTCCTGCTTAGGACCATCAGGGACGCTGTGGGGGCAGCGACCCCGATGTGTCAGACTCCTACTGACTAAAAACCCCCAGGGTGTTCCTCCGATTGCTCCACCAGGGCCTGGAAAACCAAGTTCACCCAGACGCCCAGGGAACAAGAAGCTTTGTTGAGTCTACCTCTCTTTGTAGGTCCACCCCTCCATGCATCTTTGTGTTTATCCAACCGTTACTAATAAAACTTATAGTAATGTAATATCTATAAATAAGTATCTTTTATTCAGTTTTGTCAGTATTAATTAATTGATTTACTACTTCTAATCTCCCTACTGTAGTGTGATGCCTAGCGCGGAAAGGTCAAGTTGTAAAATATTTCCTATTTAAATGTTTTTAATTAAACTTAAAAGAATGTAGAAGCTATAAATGCACCCTTATTTTTTGACATGTGACATTAAGAATAATCCTTTTTAAATATTAGGTCCTTACATATGAAATTGGCGTTTTGTATGGGAGGAACAAAATGTCGAATATTTTTTAATATAATATATTTAATTAATCAAAGTATGAACCATTATTTTCTATGTACTTTTGCCATCTCACAGGTAGTTCATTGATCCCTTTACTAAAAAAAACCAGTCGGACGGGAATCAATAAAATCTTTGAAGGCGATTTGGACTGCCCCATCGGAGTTGAATTTTTTCCCTTGCAAGAAGTTATCCAAATTTCGAAAAAAATGGTAATCTGTTGGAGCAAGGTCCGGGGAGTACGGAGGATGTCTTAGACTTTCCAATTGAAGCTCTTCTAATTTAGCAGCGTCTGTTGCGCAGTGTGTGGTCTAGCGTTGTCGTGAAGCAGCAGTGGCGTGGAGCGATTGACCAGCCTAGGTTGTTTAGCCGCTAGCTTTTCCATCATGGTTTGCAATTGCTGACAATAGACATCAGCCGTAATAGTCTGGCCAGATTTGAGAAAACTGTAATGAACAATACCGGCACTAGTCCACCAAACGCTTACAAGTAACTTTTTTGGGGTTAATTTTCGCTTGGGGCAGGATTTGGCTGGCTGGCCAGGATCCAACCATTGCGCTGAGCGCTTCCAATTATCGTAAAGAACCCATTTTTCATCACAGGTAATGATTCGGTTTAAAATACCTTCATTATTGTGCCGGTTTAGAAATGTAACGCAGCAGTCGACGCGCGTTTGCCGGTTTGCTTCAGTCAATTCGTGAGGTACCCACCTTTCAAGCTTTTTAATCTTCCCAATTTGCTTCAAGTGAATTAAAACAGTTTTATCACTAACATCGCAGCCTGCAGCTAACTCGGACGTGGTTTGCGATGGATCCGCTTCCACAATAGCCTTCAACTCTTCATTATCAACTTGAGTCTCAGGCCGTCCACGGGGCTTGTTCTGCAGGTCGAAATTTCCAGAACGAAAACGTTGGAACCAAAAACGAACTGTGTTTTCTTTTGCAACACGACCGCCATACACATCATTCACCCTTCGAGTTGTTTCCGCAGCACTAGTGCCACGGCGGAACTCGTACTCGTAAATAATGCGATATTTTAAGTTTTCCATTTTGTAAAATGAGTGACGCAAACAGAAAAAAACAGAAGAAAAAAACAAATGAATGACGATCATCGAAGCACAAATACATGAGTCTATAGCTGTACAAATTTGAATTTGGAATTCCTTACCAAAGAGGAGAAATTTGTGATTAAAGTGGCCAGTACGAAAAACGCCAATTTCATATGTAAGGACCTAATATTAGTCAAAATACATCCGAGTCTGTTCAATCAATTGTGACCACGTTTTAAGTTGGCAACATATGGTAATGATACGAAAGTTTCGTCAAAATCAGTTTAAATGAACAAACAAATTTTATAAAATGATTAACGAATGAAAAGCTTTTGAATAATCGCTCCTACTCGTTTCTTTAATATTTTTAAATAGCAGAATTAAGTCCCAACGCTTTTATAATCACAAAGATTAAAAATTATACAAAGACTTTTACTTTTGCCTATATACGCTTGCAGACCATCAATATTTTGAGTGCAAT
Organism: Automeris io; assembly: GCA_036320925.1. Classification (NCBI taxonomy): domain Eukaryota; kingdom Metazoa; phylum Arthropoda; class Insecta; order Lepidoptera; family Saturniidae; genus Automeris; species Automeris io. Next base: position 9,101,144 of record JAUDJH010000010.1, on the reverse strand, counting down.
TTTCTATATCTTGTCTAACACTTAATAAATTGTTTGTTTAATACAGAAGCCAGACACTATTGGCTATAGAAACAAAAGCAATAGTAAATTATGTTATATATATATATATATATATATATATATATATATATATATATATATATATATATATATATATAACATGTGTTATAATTTCATAAATACCATAAACTTATGGTCGTCACAAGTTCGTACTCGAATTGTTCGTTTATGAACTTGCATACCGCGTTGAATTTTAGAGCTTACTGGCTTAAAGATAACTAACGTGAACTTGATTTACTTTTCTTTTAGGCTTTGTCGTTTATACATTTTAATATAGATTCTTCTGTGCTCTTTTAGGTCCACCCAAACGTATAACTAAATTATTATTAACAATATTTTTAAATCAAATTCGATAAAAAGCTACAACAGCGCACTTCAATAATGTAGCATTATGATTATAGAAATTACATTTCAACTCGCAAGACGGCGTACGATCCGAACCATATTGTTACAAAAGGCTCGTTGTACATTGCCTAAGTGTCGGGGTACTGTTCACGAAATTTATGTTTTGGTTTGCTATTCGATTTTACAACTTTCGTTTTATACAGTTCAAAGTAGCAAAAAATCTGACTATATATAACATCTACCATAAACGTGCTAAGTACCAAATTAATTTAAATAGGTATATGTAACAATTGTTTATTGTAGTGAGCACGTAGATACCTAAACAATTTAATAGAAGCAGTTATGAATTTAAATATACCAATATTTTTAACTATGGTATGTTGGACTCGTATATTGTGTACTTGTATTCGATGAAGGTATAGGTATTGAGAACAAAAAAATATACATAATTTGCTTGTGATGTAAGTCCTTTAAAACACTTTCCTCACGTACGTATATTTACTATGATTGTTATCATTTGTTCCGGTCGAGCGAGTGAGGAGTTTAGCTTGCGTGTCTCTCACTTGTCCTCCCGTCGGCAATGAATCGGCATACTGAGTACCATCGAGCTCGTAATCCACCAGCTGCGCGCTCTCCCATGCTTTCGTGGAGCCCTTAATTGGTTTGGAAGCCCTCTTCGCAGGTTAGCGTGTTTCTACCCATTTAGACCCCGAGCGCCTAACCAGATTGCTATAACGAAATATTCGTGAAACCCTATTGACTTTGCCGCTTTCGTTCGCAAAGTTATATAAACTTGAGTAAAGGAGCTTTCTGTCAGCTGTAGCTCTTCATAAGTGTGCTCATACGTGCGGATCAACGTTTGCATGACATCGTTTTTTTAATTCAGGGCACGACTGCGGTTTACAGCTTTTTGATTGATGTGCCCAAGTTACGAATGAATTACCCTTGAACTCGGTTTTCTAATATCATTTAGATATATTTCGCAGTCCATAAATTCCAACATTAAGCGAAAAGTTGTGTAATTTGTTGACAGTGCTCGGTACAGCGGTTGAAGGTAATGGCTCCGGGTTTGGTCATAGGGTAGTTTTTTTTTCGCATCGCCGTCGTCGGCGCTTGGTACGAACTGCGCGAGTTCCAATATTCAACTTTTATACAAATTACGTTCCTATCGTGTCTACTATCTACCCCCATTATATTATCATTAGTTGATGCAAATATGAGCTATCGTCTTTTTAAATTTTGCGCTTAACAACTTTGTTTGCTACGTCCAAATTAACTCAAGTTTTATCAAACGTTCGTGCTCTACCTAATAAATGTGCATTGGCCATAATCAATTTAATTTATCGTTGCGTAGATCATCCCTTTTTGATTTGTACACCTGGTCTAACCCGTAATTTTGTATTCAAATGTAGACAACGTGGCTTTTATAAAACGATATTTTAAAATTGATTCTATAACAACGCAAGTAGATTGTGTATACCGCAAATATGTACGAGTATTACACATTATGATTGAAGTAATACGGACTTATAAAGTTCATTCATAAAAACCGAACGACTCTGAAAAGTCGTGACGTGTTAACAGTGTTAGTCATCATATGTGAGTTCGTAGGTAAACTTTAAAAAGGCGAATGAAATGAAGGTGAAGGAATTGTCAAATATATTACAAAGAATATGTATCTATTAGATTTAATTAAAACTAGCTGTCCCGGCAGACCTTGTTCTGCCCTATTTCTCTAAAACAAAGTCACATTGTTTTTTTTAATGTTAATAGCTTCCTCGTCAGATTTTTTTGAAAATTGTTTGAAGGAACCTTGCCTTAATGCTATATGTATAAAAATTGACAAATATTGACATTAATATTTATACGTCACTCAATAATTGTTTTGCCTTCCCGGAACCCGTCTACTAACATTTAAACTTTATGATATGGTGTTAAAGTTCAAATTGACTTATAACAAATCTTTTGTATGATAATATAGAAAAGTGGTGTTTTTAGACTTTTCCAGACAATTTTTTAAATTTTTCTCTCCGTAATAACCATCCCCAGACTTCAACAAACACAACAAAAAAGAAATCAGCCAAATCGGTTCAGCCGTTCTCGAGTTTAGCGCTTATACACATTTAACGATTCATTTTTATATTATAAGTAGAAGAAGATAAATAAACGGTATAATTTTATACCTAATCAAACATATTATTATATTATAGTACGAGTATGACGGTTCAGTTGTCGCAGTGGTTGAGCGTTTGGTGCTTACGCTATGGGTCGTGAGTTTGATCCCCACGCGAAAAAAATATTAGTAAAGCCTACAAGTAGTTTCAATTGTTCTGGGCGTTTTAGGAATTCGTGTTTGTAAGCATATCAAGCGACCCTTAGAGTAACATAAAAAAATGGTAGGTACACACATATCCCTTTTTTTGGTTATTTTTGAAAGTTTATAAATTTATTGATTGAGTGGTTGCGAACAGTTGCGTATCGGAGTAAGTGACCCGTGTAAAAGAGGGCGGACGCACCTGCCCTCTGACCCTCACAAATCTGTACTACGCAGCTTACCACTTTCTACAATTACAAATCAGGCAATACAAGTTCTTTCCATTAATTTAACGTGTTTAGATAAGTTCATATAAAATCTTCTACAACAACTTGACAACCTGTTTTAAGAAAATAGCATTTGAATTTTAAGAAAGTATGGCACGTTTCTTGTTATTATGTAAATATTTTATGTAATATAACTATAATGGGCATTTAAAAAAAATAACGAATGTATTAATAGCGTCTATTTAATTAGTATCTAATTCTCGTAAGAATTGTTTTTGACCGAATCACATGTTATCAAAATATGTATCTGCAGTGGCGTGTATCCCATAAAAGCATTACCTTGTTGTAGGTACTTTAACATTTAATCAATATACAGTCAAACCTGGATAAGTGAGAGTTCAAGGGAGCACAATCTCATTCTCGCTTATAGAGGTTTCTCGCTAATGCAGGTACATGGGTAGCGTTTCTCTCTTATAGAGGTACGCAGCAATAACAAGTCACAGCAGGTACGAATGTATTATGTACATATATATTATTAATAGTGTGTATATGTTACGTTCATTAGATTTTGACATATAAGTACTTTATAAGAGTAGGCATCAAGGTGCTTACGAAAACAAAACAAAAATTCAAGCACTATTTAATTTTATTTTATTTAGAACTTATTTACACTTAAAAAAATCCGCCAATTTCGTTTGGGTTTCTGTTTTTGTATTTTGAATGTTTTTCTCTAACTCAAATTTTCCACGAAAGTTAAGAATGAGTCGTAAAATAGCAGATGTTAAATTTGTAATTTGTTTTGTCATTTGTTCCTCCTAAATAATATAAATAAATAAAGCTCGACTGTCGCTTATAGAGGTATAGATAAGTAGCAGTCTCACTTACGGAGGTCCATGAGGGAAAAACGACTTTCTCTTACAGAAGTTTCTGGTTCTCACTAATAGAGGTTTTGGGAGCTTAAAATGACGGGTCCCGGCTATTATTCTCACTTATCCAGGTTTGACTGTATTGACTTAAAAACTGATGATTACCAAATTCAGAGCCTCAGAATACAAATTCGGCCAGATTATAAGTGAATATGTTTATTAAATGACCAAGTACTACAAGATAATGGATTATTATGCTTCTATCGGATGGACGCCATTGGGTACGGGTCAGATTTTTTTTATATACAGACTTATAAACGCAACAAGACTTTACCAAAACATTACAATTTATATTACTCAATGAATGTCAAAGGATTTGGTAAATCACCGATTTTGTCAACATGGACTTGGCTCTGCGAATACTATGGCTGTACTCAAGTTCCTATTATACATATATCCAGTTTATTGTCAATACGAATTTATTTTATGTGAACTTTGCTAAGCATAATCGAAATAGCATCTATAAATCTCAGCCCTAGCCAAGCTTACTGCCAAAACATTCTAAAACTAACAATTTAACTAAAAGCAGTAAATGCTTAGGATAATCTTTTATTTTCTAAAATTTGTCTATGTAACCTTAGTCAGTTAAACAAAAATTACCTATATCTGTTGTCTGGGAATATATTATTTATTATAACTGTACATACTACAAAAAAAAGGATGCGCCCTACAAAACACATTTTAAAATCTCATTCTCAATAAGTCAATTAAACATTTCGTGCGCGCCACTTAGGGGCGAGTTCCCAATATAAATAATTGCCCTTTGTTATTGGTGCCCTTTGAATGAAAATCGTGCTTGCATGTTAAGTTTTGCACTAACTGTTAGGAGCGATATTTTTTCCTATAAAAGGTTAAGTATATTCGGATTTTTTCTATGTAAATGATTTGATATGCTGAAATAGATTTTTATACCTACTTACCTGCATCTGTTCAACTAAAAAGTAATGCAAAGAACTTCTTAAAGATGATCATTTTCTTATGAATGTCAAAATGAACCTCACTTACAAGGTACTTCGGTTCGGGTAACTGAAAATATATATTTATTATTCAAGTCCCAAAGCGTCCCTTAATAATACAAAAAGCAATCGTAGCCAATCTCTTGCACATGGAGTCCTCAGTTATTGGAATCTATGAGACAAAAGGTAAAAGCTATTGTATTTGTTCTTTGAACAGGTTGTCTAGAAGAATCGCAGCTATCAGTTTATGACTTGCACGTGTGCAGGGATATAGACGCCTCGCACACATTAGTTCTTAAGTTCAAAATATAATTTTTAGGAGAATATAAATTATACTTGTTGCATAGCGAAAACTTTTAACTATTTTTTTTTAACTGATTTTCGGGATGTCAGTGGATATAAACTAGAGCATTAATTTGACCCAGAAAATAAACTGCTCTATGTATGATCAAACGGGCTTTGAACACCACACTTGAATCAATAAAATGCGATTAGCGTTTACGCTAGTAGAAAAGTACAAAATAAAAACATAATATATTGAAAGCTTGTGTCATTTGTACAATATATTTTGTACTTTTCTTCTACTGCTATCGCTGATCGAATGTTTCTTTGTCTGTATTCTCAGGTATTACAAACCAAAGAGCATATTCGTTTAATAATTCATCGAGTAAACGTATGAGCGCAGGCGACGGGGCACGGTTGGAAGAAATTGCACGGCTGAGATAGTAATATAATCCACACTCAATCATCTTTCGCTCGCTTTAGTTGTGAAGGTCTGTCCCTTTTTTTTCGGTAAGAAATCCCTAACGGACCTTCAGGGGGCAGTGAGGGCCGCTCCCCGGTGTGTCGGACTTGCATGGACAAATACCCCCGCGTGTTCCTTCTCTCGCCTGGCTAATGCCAATGGCAAGGCTGAGCCATCTTCCTCGGCACCCGGCGACGTCTGGCCTTCTGCAGGCCCCGTCTACTTGGCAGGGGTGAAGATCTATCCCGGCCATCAACGAATATCCAGTCGAAAAAATAAAATCTTAATAATCTAATGTGACAGGAAAATCCTCACTTATTATGACTGTTATATCGAACACAGCATTGAATATTCCAAGGTTTTTATGCTGAGCCCTTGTACGTATCATGTGCCATTCATAAGAATGCAACATCACATGGAAATGTCCAAAAAATGCTTGTTTATACTGAACCACCAACCAACCTGACCAATGACCATATGCTGAACTTAAATTTGTAGATAATCTAATTTATACATATTAGAAGTAAACATTTTTTTAATAAGCGCGCTACGTCCTTTTGCGTAGGAGGTGTCAAAATATTGTTTGTAGTTGTTCAAGAGGATTTTGTACTGAGGCACTATAGGTACCCGCCATATGGTCATGTTTTTAAAAATCCCACTGTCAATGCAAATGAAACGTTCTACAATATTATTGAACATTTGAAATGAATATACCTATTAACATTCCGGTTGGTGCGGTTTTTGTGCTACAGGTTATGTTTCCGACCTGTGCACAGAACTAATATTTATGTGTTCTACAGGTATTTTGGGTCAGAGAGTTTGTGCATGTGAAAATCATGTTTTAGACGCACTTATGATAAAGAAATAAACGCTAGTGTGGGACAAAGTTCTATTTCATAAGAAAAGGGAGAAGGAAAGAAGAAATAAATAGTTGTTTAAATAGTGCTTGACTTAACTAAAAAAAGGATAATCCTCAGAAACAATGTCCTAACGCTCTACGAGAATGTTTTAATGTTATTGTCATAAGTTAACACAAATCTAATCGTTTTACTTTAATTTTCAAATACCGATTAACTTGTGATTTATTTGATAAAAAAAAGGTTCTGCGTATGATGCGAGATATAATAGAATAATTGTTTTCTTACCTACCCACTGTACAAGTTTGTACAAGTTACTTATTATTGTGATTTTGGTCTCGTAACGTAACTAATTGCAGAAAGCTTATAATAGGTATCTAAAGACTAAACTAAATTGTGCAAAAAAGTGAAGGAGAGTGATACTCTTTTATTGTAAATAATAAAAGATCTCAATGTAGTAATATCAGAAAATATAATATCACTTAATTTACTTTCAAAGTTTTGTTTACTATTGCTCTTTTTGATTTTTGATTACAGGACGTAGCTTTCTTTAACTGAAGGAACACTTTACAGTGCAATGTTCTTTCTTGACCTCTAAGTATTTTAATATTGGTATATATGTGTCACTTTGTAGGTCGTGTCATGGATAAAAGAAATAAAAATAAAAGAATCACCTGATTGAAATCAATATTTATGTAGCTATATACCTAAGTACAAACTATTAAACTAAAATAATTTACTATCCCTTTGTGTTACTACTTATTGTTAACTTTGTTTCGAAAAAAAGGTAACAAATATTCTGCAAACAAGGGCTTACATGGACTTTATGAAAACACTCTAAATGAAAATCGTTATCCGGGCATTCTGAGCGGCGTCCATAACGGACCCGGCCTCAACAATGGGCTTAATGCGCGCACTCATTACAAAAAGCGACATAACATAACGTGCTACGGCGAAAGATCTTCTATTCAAAGTGTATACTCCAGTTTTTTTGCTGGGAAGGCTTCGTCGGCGTCGCTATTGGCCGCGTAAAGTCACGCCCAGCGGACGGCGCGCGCTCATTGGCGCGTTTTATTCGAGCACCCTCGAGAGTAGTCCAGAGCTGAGTAGGCTGTCGAGGCACGAGGGTGCGCGGGGTGTGCTTCACCCCGAGGGCCACTCGAGGGTTGTTTAGTGCAGACGTGGCGTCGCGAGCCGCAGCACGCGTCCGTGCCGTGTGCCAGTAGCCCGCAACCGCCAACATTATCCCGCAGGCGAGCTCTCCCGGTCGGGAGATGAAGTGCGAGGAAGGCGAGAGTGCGCGCTCTCCGCCGCCGCCTCTACTGCCGCCGGCTTCTCTGCTGGCCTGGAGCCCAATACTGCTCCCGCCATGGGGCCCGGCTTTTTTGCCGGCTTTGTATCCGGCGGCTTTTCGTTCAGCTTTCCCCGGGTGAGAGTTGAACTATTTCATGCGAGCAGTGAATATTAAAATAGGAAGCTAATGCAATTCACATCTAAAGCTAAATTAATATAATTTATTTTCGTCATAAAAAAATATAAGTTTTTAAATTGAAGCAAGCTTACAAAAACTATTTGGTAGTCCATTTCATCTATTTATTATCTATCTCTGAATGTTATACTACAAAATATATACTCTACAAATATGGATTAAATGTGGCCGTATTCTGGTTTACATTTTTAATATTCATCGCACGCATGTTCACCAGTTTTTTCCAAATCACATGCTAAAATTTAAGAATGCGAATGGTCTAATACATACCCAAAACATTTTTTTTAGCTATTGAATAGTTTTGTTTTAAAAAACGTAAGCCAGTTCGTAGAGACGTGTCCCTCGAAATGTTCTTGACCATGCCGATAGTATTAACCCGCTGCATCTATTGATTTTTCGAAGTTATTTGTAAGTAGTTAACACGCCTGATCCGGTATCCGTGGAATCGTGACATCCTCTGTGACAGTTTTTGCACCTCTTAGTGAGAGCTCGTTAATAGTTATGTTTACAACCTGTTAAGGTTCTTCTGAGTGCCGCCCTTTCATGAGGTCACGTTCGGGATCGCAGGAACATTTCACGAGTACGTGTAAGACGATTGTGATGTATTGATAGACAGCCGATGGTTCTGACTTAGGGCTAATGTTAAGACATCTTCCTTTATTCGAGTCACGTTTTCTCGAGAGGTCCTTCTCGAATATAATGGTTTAAACGTCGGAATTTAGAATGTTTTCTTTCAATTATACACCATCAAGTCCGTGCTTGTAACACATTACCTTTCAAGTCTTTTGAGTTTATTTTGTTCATGAATGATTGTGTTTAAGTGGTTTTCTTTAAGATTTTTGTGATTTTTATGGTTACTTCCCTATTTCGGCTACAATAATAAGCTGACAAAGTGAATTTTGTTACTATTTCTAATATTAAGTAAGTTTTCAAAATAATCATAGTTATGTATAATGTATGAAAAAGATTTAAAAAACGGTATCTACTTATTTTGATTGTCTAGCTATAGGTAGTTATATATATATGTATATTAATCATTATAATTATGGCTACTAAATGTATAAAAATTATGAAGTTTAAAATGAAAGAAAGTTTTTTTTTATCCGAGGCCGCTTTAAATCCTTATTATGTAACTATTTTTTAATCTTAGATAACGCAGTGTTTTGTTATTACGCGCTTAAGTTTTATTAACGAGCATATTTCAAACTCATGGTCGATAAATTTATTTTATTTTAATGCCAGTACATATTAACTATATATATTTTTTAAGTAATTCATGTTTATTTAAATTATTATTAAAAAAAAATCAGAAACGGTTTCTATAACAAGAAATAGTTTCATAAAATATTTTTCCTATCTTTTCACACGTTATTGATGCGAGTGAAGGTTGCAATTGATGTCTGATGAAGTGGTTATTTAGTCAAGAGTCACCAGATGTATAATATGGAGGTACTTGTACTGATATTTTTTTCTAATACCTAAAATACTGATTAGGGATTGGATTAAGTAAACGTGTGATATTGCATTAACTGCTCAGGACAATCGTAATAATTATTATTATTAATGGTTACTGTTTAACTAACTATTTTTGTTTTCATTTACGACAGACTCCTGGACAGTATGAAGATGCCAGGACAGAGGCCAGGATTCCAAATCTCCGACATCCTTGGATTGAACGACAGCAAGAGTTTAGAAGCAGCGCCTGCCCAAGGGCCGCTCGGTGGATGTCCACTAGACCTACCTTCTTACGGTCCACCTCACCATCCCTATTCTCACGAGTTGCTAAGGCATCACCAGCCTTGGTTGAACTTGGATCATCATGAAGGAAATGGTAAGATTTATTGTATTTTTAAAAATATAAACATTTTGTCTATAAATTGAATTAAATACTACAACGAAGACATCAGAGAATGATGTAGTTTTAATCTATGTTGATAGATTAATCATGGGTAAATCTTAGCACACATAAACATTTAAGTAATCTCAATTTAACCGAACGACGGTTTATTTGTATCTTTCCATGTTTTTATAGTAAGATTTGACATGTAATGTATTCTGTGTGATATGTAATGGTTATATTGTGTGTAATAAAATAAATTTATTGAGATTATATTAGACCGCTACTTTTATTAACAATAGTTTATAACAATGACTGGTTAGATTAGGATTTCTTTCAGTCTGCGACGAATTGATTACAGAACCCACAGTCCCCATTAATTTACAGAAGTAGTCACCTTGGGGTTTTTAGCACCCTGGCTGCAACCCCCCTGTGCGACCGGGACGGTCCTATGAGGATTTTCCCAAGTAAAAGAAAAAGGATTTCTTTTAGAGTCATGGAATATGTAGAAATAGAGACATTACATGATATAGATAATCATTGCACGTTATACAAGTCTGGACTATTAAAGGTACGTTTTTAGGGAGTAAAATGTTGTCGAACAGTGCATTTTTCTAAACCGGAAAGATTTAACATCCCATGTCTTTTCTAACTCATCTTTAGGTATTTTCCAAATACATCAACACCTTGCATAATCATCCGTATGTACATACATCGTAAAAAAATGATACAGTTATCTCAAATATTACATATCGCGCTCGCAGGTTAACTCTACATGGTAAATGACATTTTTATCCTGAGATAAGTGATAAGCGTGACATTTGTACTGTGTTACTAAGAAGGTATACGCCGATATATTAAACAAAATATTTCGATAACAAATAGGAATAATATTTTAAATCCGCAAGGAACTGGCTAGATCAATATAACCTTAGCCTTTCGCAAAAACCTGTTACACTCGTAGATAATCCTTGCCAAGAATCGTTTACATTGTGGTTAATCACATATAATGTAAAAGGATGTTTTCGTAACTTATTTGTAACAGTTTGTGAGAATATTGAGCCATACCAAGTCCAAGAATAACTTACTACACAGGGCTATCTTGGTCCTATTTTTTAAATTCCATATTGACCGTGCTTTGTAAAATACATGTTGATAACGCGCCCGGTTTAGTTGTGTAGATCTATCCCGGCCATCAACATATTGTTCTGTTCAAAAATAAAACATGTATAAATAAAATATAATATCTGTATGTCATACCTAGCAAATTTAAAATAGGCAGGCATTTATGGCCTAAACAGCAAATTCCCACACGAATGTGGTTAGGTAAACGGGATTTCAAGCGTCCAAAGAAAGTTGCGTTTTTTAGTTTGAATAAAAAATATTTATTTCCATTTAATTATATACACAAAAGTAATGTTACATTTATAGCTAAATGTCAACTAAACTTAATATCAGCTATTTTCTGATGTAACTAAAATTATATAACAAAGCACTATAAAACATAGAATTGAGCAACTAGTTTTTCAAACAGGTGAAAGATCAGAAATTATCATATTTATTAATTTAGGGTACTTATGATTGCGGGTATAGATAGACATTAAATAATTTCAGATATCTGACAATTTCAGTTATTATAAAGATCTTTACAACATCCTTTCTGCAGATAGTTATTGGTTTTTGTAATTCAATGAAATAATAAATAAATATAAAATTGTATGATACATACTAGTATGTACCACGGTGCCGCCGCTGCCCTTATCGTGCCTTCCTAGTATAATAGTTAATCAATACCTACACAACAAATATTGTAGCTATGTATATAATATACATAGAAATTCATATAACGGTGTATATGTACCTATTAATGATTCCTTATCAGGTTGGCGAAACGTGGCGATATTTCCTCGTGTTATATTTATAATAGAACCCCAGGTGATAATAGCCGGGCAGTAGACTTGAGGGAGTCTGCTGCCTGGATGAGAGGGAAGCAAGAGGGAGGCCGGTACAAATCATAAGCACTTCTCTATGTATAAAAAACTCAGTAATAGCAATAGGAAATAATATAAAAACAACGGGCCAGCTAAGCTTTACAGTTTGAGAACGCAGCGGTTCTCTAGACCATTTTTGTTGCACACTTTTGAGTTATGAAATGGACTGCCGGGTACAGTATAACATCTATAACTTAACTTGTAAACTTGTTGTTGGTTGGCGACGCAATTACAACGCTGCTCGTGTTACAGTTGTCCAAAGGCGACGGTGGTCACTTACCACAATGTGGGCTGTCAGCCATTTTGCCGACTAGGTAAAAACAAAATAAACAACAAGAATTTTAAACAGAAATAAAAAAGTTACATAATTAAAAATATATATATATACATACATATATACAATATATATGCATCTGTATGCAGTTATAAGAATATTAAGATAAAATAAGTTAAGACTTAAAATATATTATTAATAAACCGTTTATATATCAAAATTGAGATATTAGATTATAATATTAAAATGTAGATATTCTAGAAATATAACTACATCCTTAAGCGATTATGAATAATATTGTTTCTAATTCCGTTTCAAACCCTGTTTTTAAGATAAATATATACAGGGTGTGAACGGTAATGCGATACATTCCTTGATAGACGTTGTAGTACAGCTTATTTGGAGTCATTTAAGTCAAATGACACCATGTCCGAAACTTGTTAATTTCTGAGCTATTCAAGATTTAAGTATTTTTTTAAAAAAACTCCAGTTTTATGTTAAAATGTTCCCTTGTAGTGACGAATACAAAATAATGTTATTGTTTATGCTGTATTCGTATAGCTAAATAATAATAATCTCATTTTAAATTAAAATTTGTAAGAAGGAATCGTCATTACTTAAGTAAAAGCTAAAAAACCAAGTATCATTTTGCAAAAAAAATTGTTTAAGATAAATAAACGAAGAATTTCCAAGAAATTGTGTATGGAATGTTTTGTACAAATTACACAATTTTGTTCCTTGATTCATTGGCTATTCTAAAAAGTACAAATGTCATAACAAAATACTAAGAGGTTGATTTGCAACCCTAATAATAGACGAAGTGACCCGTTTCCTAGAAATCCTCTTCATTATGTTACCGCGCACGTGTATTGTATTATATAGTATTTGTTCGTTTTATGACACCGCCTTGCACTTGACACTGCTACAACAATAGGATTTATTGATATGAAGGGCAATTTGCTCGTAGATATTTTAGTTATCTGTATCAGTTAGTTACAACTGTCTTCTGAGTACAGACCTATCTTTGCTTTTTAACTACGTCTCTCCTGATTAAAATCTTGAGAAATGGCTGCCTTCCGTAATGAAGAATACGCGGACATTCTGTACGTTTACGGATTATGCGACGGCGACGCTGCAGCAGCGCAAAGAGAGTACATGCTGTGTTTTCCTGACCGACGTGTACCAAACCTAAGAGTGTTTTCGGGAACGTATCGACGCCTCCATGAAACAGGGCGTTTCGCAGCGCGAACAAGCGATTCTGGTAGACCTCGAGTTCAACTTCCTGATAAAGAAGAAGAAATACTTGATTTATTTCGCAGAAATCCAACAATCTCTACAAGGATTGCAGCTAGAAGCCTTGGATTATCCCAGTGGATGGTTTGGTTTACCGTACATACAACAAGATTACATCCCTACCACTACACACCGGTACAAGCTCTAGAAGAAGGCGATCCAGCCCGACGAATGGAATTCTGTCGTTTCATGCTAAATGCCGATATGGAAGATCCTCATTTTCTCGAGAGAATTCTGTGGACTGATGAGTCCAAGTTTGACCGTGACGGAATCACTAATTATCACAATTCACATTATTGGGCACCGAAAAGAGAGAATCCAAGGATGAAAAAAGAAAGGGCACATCAAAGCAGATTATCTGTGAACGTTTGGATGGAAATAATAAATGGCCAACTGATTGGGCCGTTCTTTTTTCTCAAAATTTGAATGGGGAAACTTATGAACTTTTCCTAAGAAACCAAGTGAATATATTATTGGGAGACGTCCCTTTAGCCACGAGAAGACATCTTATCTACCAACATGATGGCTGTCCAGCTCACTTTCGGCTCAGTGTACGCCATTGGATGAATCAAAAATATCCACTTCGTTGAATAGGGCGCGGTGGACCTATTCCTTGGCCAGCCAGAAGCCCGGATCTGACCCCTTGCAATTTTTATTTATGGGGTCACATGAAGGATCTGCTGTATGTAACCCCCGTAAACAACGAGCAAGAGCTTCGTGAGCGCATTCAGAGGGCAGCTCAAAATATCCGGCAAAGTTTGACAACAAGAGTCACAAAAACAGAAATAAGAAACAGACTTCGAGCTTGTATTAGAAGACGGGGCTCACATTTTGAGCAGGACTTGAAATAATGTACCCGGATAATTAGCCAATAAATGTATTATTAAAATACTAAGTTTTTCATTTATTAGGGCCCAAAAATACTAGTTGTTTGTGTGTCTTTTTATTTATTCATTTTTTTATTTAAGTATCTACTAGACATTTAAAATTCAAATAAAACAATAAGTATGTAGTTTTTGTTGACACCTGTACCTTTTTGAATAGCCAATGAATCAAGGAACAAAATTATGTAATTTGTACAAAACATTCCATACATATTTTCTTGGAAATTCTTCGTTTATTTACCTAAAACAATTTTTTTTTGCAAAATGATACTTGGTTTTTTAACTTTTATAATGACGATTCCTTCTTACAAATTTTAATTTAAAATGAGATTATTATTATTTAGCTATACGAATACAGCATAAACAATAACATTATTCTGTATTCGTCACTACAAGGGAACATTTTAACATAATACTGGAGTTTTTTAAAAAAATACTTAAATCTTGAATATCTCAGAAATTAACAAGTTTCGGACATGGTGTCATATGACTTAAATGACTCCAAATAAGCTGTACTACAACGTCTATCAAGGAATGTATCGCATTACCGTTCACCCTGTATATAAATATATAATAATATAGGGCATAATAAATTAAAGAGTTTTGATTAACTTTAAGTAGCAGCTTATTATTTGCATTGAAGAAATTTACATTTATTTTAAGCTTATACAGTTCATTAATTCGAGCTGTACCCGCAATTTCGTTCGCGTGGAAATAGTACTTTGATAATAATTAATTCAGTCTGAAATCTAAATATAAATTGTATAAATATCATCTACTCTTTCTTATATAAATTGCAACAATTAAATATAGATGTCGTTTACAGTGCTTTCATACAGTTTTATAAAATAATGTACAGATACGCCTCCGCTAAAATGTTATTATATAATATCGATAGATGACAACACTTCTAGTTAAATTAAATGTCTCTCTTTATTTTATTTTAAGCCCTTTTTGAGATTAGCGGGCACAAACGCGTACAGATATGTGTATGTATATTGATTAAAGATTCCAGACACTCCTAATAGCCTACATCGCGCAAGCGAAATTCTTCTGCAAGGATAATAAAAGCTCTCAAATAGTTTTTCATCCAGCTGATTGGGTAGCTGACGAACTAATTTATTATATGTATAAAATGCTATAAAATACCAGTTTTCAAATGTGAAAACTTGAAAAGTGACGATAGTAAAGTTTAAGGCCCAAGCATTTAGTAATAAAGACCCTAGACTGAAGAATTTCCTCACAATACATGCCAAATCAAGCAACATTATATTATTTTTATTACTGAATTTCTCTATTTATACTTTATTATTAAAATAAGGATTTATATATTACTTTTTATTCAAATTTAAACTTTAGTAGTGTTTATTCGTACACTTGTAAAAAATAATCCTTATCATGAAAATAGTTGTTGAATTATCACACGCAAATAAGTTGACCCACTCGAAAGTAATGTGTATTTGGTAGTCGATGTCGAGAGGCTGAGATTATTTTGTGAAATGCTCCTCCAGTGGAGTACCTTCTCGCTAATCTCTTGTTGTCATTAATTATTTTTATCGCTTATCTCTACACTTTCGGCACTCGGCTTGCAAGCGCTTTCGATTGCTTATGCTACAACACTTGTGATCAATGATTGATGTAGTTTTTCGACACAATGTACTGATATTATTATAACAACTTGTTGCTGATAGTTAATTTTATATGAAAAAGTCAGCAATGTGATATTTGGTAAAATTTGATTAGAATATTAGATATTTTATAAATGTTAATGGACATTATAAAACATGTACATATATTGTTTATTGACGGCCTGATAACGCAGTTTGTAGTGACCCTGCTTACGATGGTTCGAGTCTCGGTAGCACCAAACTTCTCTGTGATGTGCAAAATAATTTGCTACGAATCATGGTTGGGTATATGTATTTATGTATGTACGAATATATTTTTGTCTAATAACTATAGTACAAGTGTAAGATTTGTTTGGGACTAGGCCAATGTGTGCAATTGTCCATAAATATTATTATATTATGTTAGTATTTACTCATTTAAATATAATAAAGTACCAAGTGTCTTTACGTAAACATTTTTGAGATTTTATAAGCGAATAAAATTATTACACATTCTAATGTTTTTTTTTGTTACTTTACGTAAAAGGAGCTTAGTTTAAGCAGTGCTTTCTTATGAATAATTACTACAACGCAGGAAGAGTCATCATTAAAAAAAAAATTCAAGCGTAAATTAAAACTTAACTAGTTCCTACGACTAGAGTGCGCACTGTTCAGTTTCAATCATATATCATTTTCTAATGGTAAAGACAACTTTTAAAAGCAACTAATACAAAATTGATTTAGATACTTTGATTTACAATACAGTAGGTAACAAATCATAAGATAACAATTTTGCAAAATTAAATCTCACGTGTCTTTAGCAGGGTTAGGGCTTGTTCACGCCCCACAGGGGCAATTTGGGGTCGCTACTGAACACAGTGATTGTTTGACGTGTGGGGAGCGACGCGGAACGAATTTGTCACCAATAGACTGCTCATGCCTCGTGAGCGTCTCGGCAGCTGCTCGCTATCAATTACACGATGTTTGCCACGTTAGGGATGCTATTTGTGCGTTATTCGATGACAGTTACGCGGTATACACCCTATACCTATTGTTTAGTTTCAAATGGCATTATAAATTGCTAATTTCTGAACACTAATGTATTGTACCGACTAAAGCTATATCTGTTATTTTCTTCAAGTTGTACAGCCGTGCATTGACTTGGAAGGGCTATGCTGTGGCTCCAGATATTTTAAATTTCAATTTATTTTTCTCATTGTGGCGGACTGAAAAGAAATGCAGGCACTCTCTTGACACTTAGACACTCTAAATTCTGGTTTTTTACTTTAATGGTATTTTTAATATTATTTAAATCTAATATTTTGCGTTTATCTTGTAAATCAATTACTACTTTTAATAAATAAAGTAGGAAAAATCACGTTAAGGTTATGGGTATAACTTTTTAAGCTTAGAAAAAAAATTGTACTAATTCATCACTCTGTAATTCTTCACAATAAAAGTACTATTATACTAATACTATGAATCTCATTACATAATATGTTCTGGCTTTATTCCGATCAGCATCCTCATCTTCATCTTAGAGCAGTATTCTTTCTATCACAAAATCATATTAGCCATTAGCCAGATGAACCGCAAAACGAATCCAAAATATCAGCACTATACATATAAAAAATATATTGTTTCTCTTTCATTTAAAAGAAGTTCTTGCAAGCCATTTTGTTTTATGTATTAATTAGGTGATATTGTTAGCAATGTCTATTGAAATTAGATGGTCTGAAAATAACTTCTTTTATTGTACATAGTTAATCGATCTTCAACTATTTCTAATGCTCTTCCTACAAAATACCTATGTACCAAAATGCATGTGAGGTGGATCTATTAGATGAAAAGCATAGAATTCAAGTACCTACTCTTACACGAAGTTAAAGTAAATTGCTTGTTAACACATCTGCCATCTGTTGGGTGGGTGTGGCACTTTTGTCTGCAACCCCCTCAACTCCTCACACCAACGTACCCCTAAAAATATCCACCACGCCCAGATGTGCTCCCGCCCGGTAATATTATCATATCCGTGTGAAACTGCTCAAATTCGAGGGGTGAAGGACAATGTAGTATTTGCCTTGATTTTCAACGTACTATATGTAATTTATTTGACTGTACGCGTATGGCATTTAGTTTTGTTAAATAGAGTAGCTGCATTGGGATTAAATGGCGATTTAAGCGTGAGTGTTGTATGATGGCGTGTTACAAATTATAGTGCGTTAAAACTGTTCCCTATTGTAAAAGGTTCATGAGTATTTTCGCACGTTTATCATTACTTTCAATTTATACCGTTAACGTTACATACGCCTTTAAATCTATTAAGCTGTACCATGGCCGTCCGAATAATGTTTTAGAATGGTTACATTTTAGTCTAGACATAATCTATCTTTTCTATTTAAGTTTAACTAGAGAGAATATATTTGTAATCACTTACAAGAAATAAACCATTAGCTGTTTTATTATATTTCAGCAGACGGTAACTAAATTCTTAAAATATAAGGTTTTTTTATTCTAGCTGTCAAACTGCGCGAGTACAGTTGTGGCTAAGTATAATAAAGTCCAAAGTTCAAGTAACTATGCAAATACCAGCGCTTGAGTGTGTCTTTTTATTAGATTATTTACATATATGTAGAATTAGTTTACATTTTTAAAATTATATTGTATTTCCTGACATTTAAAAACGCAATCTAATTGTAGAGATCGATTACGTAAAAAATCGCACTAGAACCTTAAATGATGAATCTATTAGTTGTCGCTCTTATCTTGCCAATTTGTCAAAAAGTGTTTTCACAGACCTTTTAAAGGAACCAATATCATAATAGGGAAAACAGGCTAGAAAGTAATTAATATCCTGATGGCATGGCAGAGTTGTTTTATAGTGACAAAAATTTCCGAGTTCGCTATCATATCTATAATTATATGTGTATTTATATTGTTATAGGTGTGCTGGGACAGCAAGCAAGTCCGGATAGTACGTCCCGCGCATCTGAACTCTCGTACGTGGGACCATCCGCCGCCTCTCCTGCCATCACCGACTCGCGAAACGACCACGAACAAGACGACGATATCGACCAAGATGATGAGCACGACCATGATCAGCCCCAAAACGCCACGGATCCTAACCTTGTACATAAGAAGCGTAAACGCCGTGTCCTCTTCTCTAAAGCGCAGACGTACGAATTGGAAAGACGGTTCCGTCAGCAAAGGTACTTGTCGGCCCCAGAGAGGGAGCACTTAGCTAGCCTAATCCGCTTGACGCCGACACAAGTGAAAATCTGGTTCCAGAACCATAGGTATAAGACGAAACGAGCCGTTCAGGAAAAGGGATCGCACGATTTGAATGTTGGTGGTTTAAATTCACCGCGTCGGGTCGCCGTGCCAGTTTTGGTTAAGGATGGACGGCCATGTGTGGGCAAGCCTGATGGGCTACCACCATTGGGGATGGCTCTGCCGCCATACCACCAGGCTATGCATCATCAACCCCCGGTAACGAGTCACGGCCCTCAAGCTAGCGGGTGTTGGTGGTGAGATTTGTATTTAAGCGATTTTTTTAGTGGCTTACTAGTCGAAATGTCACGGTATAATTCTTAAATTAATGTCATTAGCAACTTAATAAAAACATAATGCGCTTCCTTATACTGACAATCCGATAAAACTATATTTCAATTGCCGCGTGAAGAAATAATTTGGCACGTATATTTGAATGAAATTATTTAACAACCATCGTCAAAATTGTGGCTGATAATTAAATTTTGATTGATCCGTTTGAGAATTGCATAATATTAAGTTACTGTGCTCTACGTTTATCTACCGTGACATTTATAGGAATAAAATGTATCTATAGTTTTTTTATAGGAAAAATAAAATTCAAAAAGCTCGAATAACAAACTACAAATATAATCATAAATAGGCCTTGAAATTGTACTTTGTGAGGTAATTGGAGTTCCTAATAAAAATGTGGTTTGGCAATGAATCTACTTAAAATTATTTTCGTAACTGTGTTGTTTGTTTAACAGATAATTACCAGCAGTTTTGATAAATGTAATCAAACTGTTAGTGATCAAAATGCATTCCATTACTATTCATAATCATGTACATTTGTATAAAAACCAAAAAACATAGAGTTATATTTATAAATATTAAGACAAATAATCAAAGTTTATCAAATTGCAATATGTAGTTATAAGTTTCAGTATTAAAGTAGTCGAATATACTATATAGATAAATATTTATATTGTAGATATATTTCAAATGAATTTATATTTAAAAAATCATAATAAAACTAGTACCTAAATGTATATTCTGTATATATCGATTTGTGTGAGTAGTTACCAATTATCTCGTAAGAAATATTCATATAATATCAGTGACGTGCATAAGGTATTTTAACAAGGTAGGCAGTGTTCGCGTTATTAATTTGAATATTATATTATTATAGTAAACATTATATAGTTCTTATACAAAAGAAACATGCAGTAAAAATAGAATACGTATGAATATAGGTAAGTAAGTATTTGTTCATATTTAAGTAATTTATTCAGGAGTTATTTATTGTAGGGCATGCAATACTTTCATGCATGTATAGAATGAACGCTACTGTTACAATGTTCTACCATAATAAACGGGATTAAAAAATTCGATTATAATATTCAACTACAAATAGTTGCGAACATTGAAAATGTAGGTTTTAAAATGCCCGTTTGAATGTAGATTGTTAAGCTTACCATGCAGAATAAAACGTAAGCACGTAAGCAAATAAGATCTACGGTTGTAAAAACGTATGTAAGTACAAATTATTATGAAATTATTAAAAACGATTGAAGATATTTCCTTTGTTTTATTAAAACTCCCCATGTACATTTTTTTGAGGTTTAAAAGAAAAATGAGTAGGTATTTATCGGGCTAACGCGTTTTACGTCGTCTTCTTCACCTTCATCTTCACCTTCCATCAGGTGTAGGTGTGATTGAGGTCAAGCATTTGTCTCTATAATATATATTATTAACTGACTTGTCACCAATAACATTGGTAAAAACCCTTTTTAAACTTTAATTTATTTATTTCACTACAGAAGTTGCACTGATAAAATATAGACATCATTCGTACTTAGCTTATAACTTAGGGTACCATTAGTGGACACCGCGCGCAAAAATAATTTCATAAATCTATTTGAAATATGTTACTACTGATTTGCAAAATACAATTTATGATGATTTGCAAAATATAATTAATGTGGAAAAGGTAAGAAAAACGAAAATTGGAAAGTTCTGTATAGAGAGCTAAAAAACGATTAATATTTATTTGGACTGTTATTAACATTTAGCGAGCCGATCAAATAACCGATCTTTATACTTTTCATAAAATAAAATTTTATATAATATTTTTCACTCTGAAAAATAACATCTTTATTAGTACAAGATAGTGATAAATATTATGGATTTCATTTTATTTATAGCAAAACAATAAAAAACTAGGTTATATCTATTTATAAAATAGATATATATTGTTTGCCAATAGATTTAGTCTTAAATAAATCTAGTGACTGGTACTTATTATATAATTTTATCATTTTAGCAATAGGAGATTTGGTGCTTAAAAAATATTCTATAGATTATCAGGTGATATTCCTGCAATATAAACGCTCTATCGGGTACTATAGCGAGCATATCGTTTCTGTCTTGTAAAATCCAGCAAACTATTTACAATATGAAAGATGAGAGTGTAAAAAAATTTAGTCTCCATCTATATTATTATAAAGCTGTTCTAAATAATTTTGTCATATTTAAGAATATTAATAAAAATAGAATACTAAATTATTATGATGATGATTGGAATCCACTATTTTTTATTTCAATTTAATCGTTTCTTGTATCACGCTGATACCACTGAATTGATCTTAACGGAAATTTCGTATTATTTTTAAACTTAAAATGTGGGCTATGTTCGGTCATGATTGGTTGGGCAGGTCCGGGTATTCTTGACCAATTCATTATATGTGAACCAGTATTAATATTATGAGTCATTTTATACGTGGAGATGTAATTATAGCCTCTACACAGATATAAATTTTATTAAAATCGGTTAAATAGAAAGGGATATGCAGTTTGATTTCTTTGTACTAGGCAATAACCATTATCAGATAGGCATGTGAAATGGTTAAATAATTATCATCAAGTAATGCAGATATTAAAACCAATGCGAATAATCAGGCGATATTCGCAACAAGTGTGTTAATATTAATACAGCATTTAAAAAACTTGCTGCGGCGAATTGATTACAGGTCCCGCGGTCCCCGTCAATGCGCAGAAGAAGTCACCTTGGGGTTTTTAGTCG
Source organism: Automeris io (assembly GCA_036320925.1). Lineage (NCBI taxonomy): Eukaryota > Metazoa > Arthropoda > Insecta > Lepidoptera > Saturniidae > Automeris > Automeris io. The sequence continues at coordinate 9,079,005 of JAUDJH010000010.1, read as the reverse complement.
GTAAGTCCGACACACCTCGGTTTCGCCCAACCCCCCAGTGAGACCGAGATGATCCCATGAGGATTTTCCCCAAGTAAAAAAAAAGCATTTAAAAAACTTACTTTTACATTCTTATCACTTGTCATACTTCAAATGGATCAAAATGTAAAAGGAAGATTAAAATAAGATTTATTTATCGCAATAGGCCTAATCTGATCGATTATTAAATTGCGTTGACCTGAATCTGTGTTGAGGTAGTTTATTCTACGCGGTCCTTGATAATTATATTTTGCAAGCGCTAACAGGTAGATAATATTGCCGGCTAGTACCTATCGGTTATCATCGGATCGGTCGGTTGTCACAGGTACCTAGATGTGACCAATCGTTGTTTACCAGTTAAATATTGACTGTTCTCGGCCGTATCTAATCGCGAGCTGCCAAGCGCGATAGCTTGCGACCCGATTACTTCCATACCTGACTTTAACGCTTTTCTTCACCTGTTTGTTATATTCATTGAAAGTGTTGATATAGACTATTCACGTCACCATCATATTAGCCATGGAAAGTCTACTGCTGGAATGTCCAGCATTCCAGATTCCCCCAATATTTTCCAGAACAACCGGACAAGAGCATCTTGAAACCAGCATCGTTCTGTTAAATGGGTTAGATCACTTGTCCACTTTGTAAGTGGGAGTCCTACACTGCGCTTAGGATACATATTTTTTTGTAATTTTTCATGTTTCGACATCTACATATGTGCCGCTAGTGACAGTTGCTGCGTTTAGTGTAAATTTCGACAATGTTTGGGACATGTGCTTGGGATCACAGAGGTTTACTTCTTGGGCTGAGTCGGCTTTATCACGGTTCGCTTACGGATTGGGATAGTGGAAAGAGATTTTTAGTATATGACTTGTTGAGCGGCGTTGTAAAATGTAAATATAAATAAATAATTAACAAAAACTACCTACCTATACATAGTTATGAATAGTAGGAAATTAATATCTGTAAATTATAAAATGACAAAAATTTCCAAGAATCGTTTTCGATATCATATTGATGAAAATAAGCGTTTTCTTAATCTAGTCTGAATAGCTCAATAGACGTGTAACATCTAATAGCTCTTACAAAGAGTAGAATCTAACGCCTTCGTTGAGAATCAATCGAAAACATTTCAACAAAGAAATGTCGCCGTTTATTAAATAAATAATGACGTATTCACAATAGATCGCGAGTCGACGGTAGGTCGACAATAGGCAAACAAACTGAGAATTAATTTCTATAAATTCACGAAACGCCTTCAAATATGTTCCAAAGGGTCTCAATACAGACGATTGAATGTAGCGGTTAAGCCGATTAGTCCGATATACAACAAATACAGCCTTTCGGGTGCCGAGTTGACACACGTGGGATAGCCAGTATGTTATTCCACTGTATGTAGACCAATCAACAAGATGTACGGATCCTCTTATGCGTGAACATCGGATGTGAACACAACATCAGTATTTTATTTACTATTACGAGCTATTTACTTATATTACATCGAACTTCTTATAATACGGATTTTAATTTAAGTAAAATTCACACTAAATAGCCATTTAAACAGTAGCAAAAATCCGTTCTTACAAAAATTAGCATGTTTCTTACATAAAAGCTGTACATAAGTAGGTATATTAAAAGTCAGTCTATATTTACATTAGCCACGCTATTGCTAATAAGAAAGCTTTACGAACACATTCTCTTATTCTTAATTGATAGGCCTCTACAGTATTATATTGAGATTCACCACTATGTTTGATTATCATAACGAAGATATAATAAATAATTTATGTTAATAATATTACGTCACGCTATATCCATTTCGGGGTGAGCAGAGATATTATTAGTAATCTAATACCTTATTCGATTATTTATTTTTCATAAAGAATAAGATAAAAAAAATGTTCATTTCAAAGCTCACGGAAGTTCAATGGATTCCACATGTGCCTAAACAATCGCAACATATTATAAAGCTAGTCTTCCACAGGTAGGTATACTTATTTTATTAAATAATTAACTGAGATCGGATCACATGACTTTTCAGAAGGACTATATAAGTATTTGTATGTTTACAAAACAAATTAATTTACATAATGAACCTGCAAATTCGTAGGTACTGTGAATTCATATCTATAAAATCAATTTAATACAAAGCTAGGCGAAAATGGTAAATTCTCATCAAATAGTATGCATTCGTTTTAGCATATTGTTGTAACAAATCTTACGAAAATCGGGAAAATGGGTTCGTATAACATTTTTCATACTTTTTCACTAACCTATCACATCCACTATCTATATTGAGGTGGTCCGACTAGTGATTTCGCTGCAGTGAAATTTTATTCGGAATCCGAAAATAATTACTCTCAGACAGACCTAGGTTTTATGACCCTTTGTTCCGGGTTTCTTACTTGTTAAGTATTTAATCCAAAAAAGTGTATACGTTATTTTAATTTTATATAGCGTTATAATACCATTGTTAAGCTCAAATTGCTTATCCTATTTTGGAAAGACATGTAAGTATGCATTAGGACTATTGATTTTGAATGGTATTTTGTATTTTGAATTGTATGTACTGGACATAAGGTCGTTTCTAAATTGTTGATTGGCGAAGAAGTAAGAATATGAAACACAATATTGTCGATGTAAGCGCAATATCGTTATGATGGACGAGCGCGGCGTGTCGCGGTCAGCGTGCAGTCGACTTGAAACGTGATAACGCCACTAAACGACCAACAATGCACCTGGCTCTCTTATATTTTGCTATAAAATTGGATATTTTTAGAAGTAAGCATTAAATCCATATTTTAATTTATAATAATAATATATCATCAAACTATATACAGGGAGAGCTGAGATACATTAGTGGTTGTATTCACTTTGCGCTTATATGCCATGCTCAACATGAGCAGTAGTGCAGCTGATCGCCGTTCTCAGGGCGCTTACACAGAACATTTTTAGTAGATACCAGGCGATGTTTTACTCCACCTGTGAGCATGTGGTGCCTAAATCCGTACGTGATTTGGAAAAACTCCGAAGTAGGTACGTTCCGGAATTCATACCCACGACCATTTGCGTTGCCGCGTATGGAAGCCGGTCCTTTATCCACTAGGCCACCATTGCCACTAAATAATTGTTATACTAATTATTATACTCATAAATAAATTCTTAGGATATTTGTAAATATAAGGTAAAAATTTCCATTAGTAAACATAAGTTGGATATTGAAAATGTTTAAATATAGAAAATAGCTCTAATCTCTACAAATATAATTATTGTGATGGACGTCAATAGTTCCGTAGTTGTCTTTGATAATCCTTACCGTATTCTTTTAACGGATAACTATACTCTTGTTAGTTACGGTCGATTTTTCGACTGCACTGTACCTACTTCATCATGTACATGTAGTTTATTCACTACATCAATATAAACCTAAAAAAAAAATAATTTGAGACCTAAGATGTCCTGGTTCATTACAGTATGTATTTCTTTTTCTATTAAGTTTTTACTAACTTAGGTAATAATCAATAAACTGAAAACCGATTTGAGTTAAAAAAAAACTAGAATAGCCTAAAAACGAAATATAATATAATTTATCTTATTTAAATTATTACTTGAGGAATATGTTTCGTTGTTCTGTTGATTCCGACGTACCCACCGCTCGTGCCGTAATCCAATAAGTAAATCAAAGTCATCAAATATTGTAGTAGGATCTGAAGAACATCGTTAGAGCGTTGTCGGCACGCGCTGAAGCCATTTTGCGGCTAACCCTGCGCCGCCCGCGCCCTCGCGACCCCTAACCCGGTTGGATTTATTGCCATTCCTAATAAACACGTTGGCTCGTGTATCTGACGAATATTAATAACCGACTTCCTGGTTCGCCCGATGATTCTCATATTTGTTATTGGCTGTCGTCACGACTTCAAAGCTTTTTGGAATTGTATATCTGCAGAAAGATTTTCAAGCTACCTAAGTTTGAATCTTGAATTGTTCTAATATTTATTCCTACACGTTTTACCTAGTAACTGTTTATAAATTATTTTTATTGAATATATATGTATGACCTATTTTTATATCCTTATTAGCTGACCTGGCAAACGTTGTGTTGCTATATAAGTTATTTCTAGTGTAAACAAAAAATAACTAACTTATTGTTACTGTGTAAGGATAAAATTTGGTAAAAATCGGTAAAGCCGTTTCGGGGGAGTAAGGTAACTAACATTGTGACACGAAAATTTTATATATATAAAGATGATAAATAATATAGTAGACATCTTTTCGTCTAAGTTTCTTTTTCGCTTGTGAAGTTTATGGCCTAAGTTTTATGTTATTTTGTATCGAGAATTTTCTTGTAATACACAATGTTTGCAGAAAAATGTAGTTTACCTATAAATATATCGCGAAGCTCATTTTTCACGTGCCAGCTACGACGCACAGACATAAAGGTTTACGACAAGCCGTCATATTTATGGCGCTGCTATTGTGATATATTTTTTGTTGTACGCATTAGGTTTTATCTGACTTTCCGCTAAATCAAGTAGCTACTGGCCGGTGTCAGGAAATACCCTCGCATATATCATCGCTGGCGGATGCGAGCATTTTGGGGTTATGCCTCGATTCCGCGGGGCGAGTGCCTTTTGTAATCATTTGTCTTATCGAATAAACTAAGGGAAATTTCCTTCGTTACGATACAATGTTATGTTTGTTAGAAACACAACTGTGTTGAATAATTTATTAACAATATTTAGTTAAAATCAATTTGTATAATCTTTACACACGAATTTTCGTGTGTGTACGACTTTGATCGGCGATTGTGAACATCTACTAAATGCAGATGCCAATTAAAAGTTACCAACTTAACAAATATTGTAATAGTCAACTTAATCGATTATAAACTTATGATCACGTTTTCATTCATAAAGTCTTAGTGATGGTCATTAATATTATTTGAATTTTTGTATTTGAAAATAGATAATGTAATTAGTTTAAAAAAAACATTGTAACTATAGTAGTTAATTATTAAAACCAACTTAAATTTAAGAAATGCTGCTCTATAGGATTCAGTAATTCTTTTACTGCTTGCGAATTTCTCCAATCCGAATATATTTCGTATGTGACACTCGTGGCAATCTCCCGCTGCGAATCCATTTATCCTTATCCTGAAACAAATATTTATAGTTTAACAGTTGCGTGTAAGTTGGAAAAACAAATTATTTACGTACAGAATATTAATATTGGTTAGCAATGTTGCAGATATTGGAATGTACCTACCTATTCTTATTATGACTGAACGATTTTCATTTCTTTATTGAAGATACGTGTTTTAGGTATTGTCAGAACTTCAAAAAGTATTTTCAATAAAATCAATACTGCATCAGAAGATTAACTCATAAATAATTTATGGTCATAGTTATAAAAATGAATATAGAATATTAGTCAAAACGCATTCATTGAGCTAGAACTCACCCTCATCGTCTTATATTAAGACGTATCGCGCCCTTTTTTGTATAAAAAAGGGAAAATGAACAACGCCAGGCGGAAACATTACATTGGAACAGTATTTCCGCACAATAAATCGGCGTCCAATCAAAGGAAACCTGCAGCGTGCCATCGTATATCTTTATTAATGCTACACTTTATTTTATTGGAACTTTTTATCGCTTGTGTTGGGTGCTGAACGTTAGCTTGATTAATATGAGTTAGGATGGACGTTATTTTAAAAACTGATCTAATACTTATTATCGGTGTGAGAACATTAAAAAAGGAATAAAATACATTTTTTTATTTAGGTAATTGTGTTTAAATAGTAACGCGTCCATATAACTTAATATTATAATACAATGGAGTTGGCTTTACCTGACTTTGTTATCTGTAAGGGGAAGCTAAATCAGAAAATCGATATGGTACGGTCCGAATGTGATGGGTATGTGCGACGTCGTTTGTGCGTCCTATCCAATTTAGAAGTTTCCAATCTCATCTGCGGCAACCGACGGAAAACTTTAATAGTTTTCCAAATAACATGATAACTTGTTCCTTCTAATGCTGTCTACGGTATTTGTGATTGTTTCAGCGATATTTAGTTTTCAGGTAAAAATTTATTCATGCTTTTTTTAAGACTTTAAAAATTGACCACGAGCGTATCCTGATAGTATGTAAAGAGAAATTCACAGGTAAATAGACGGCTTGATAGCGCAATAGTAGTGGCCCTGCCTGCAATGCTATAGGTTCTGGATTCGAGTCCCTATAGCGGCGAACTTTTCTATGATGAAAAGGTTAGTTTGTCGCGAGTCATGGATGTTTATATGTATTTAAGTATCTTTGTCTTAGTATCCATAATACAAGCGCAACCTTATTTTGAGACCAGGTTAATGTGTGTAATTGTCCACAAATATTATAATAATATATTTCTATATTATATTATTGTTTGCAAGGATTGAAATGTAGTATATGCCGTAATCAGTGACCTCGATCCAAAACAAGCCTAAAAAGCATTATTATATTGGAAAATTTAACATATATATTGATTTAAAATTTGCTCCAATTTTAATTCTGAGACTCCTATTCAGGTAATAACCAAGTTTTAAGTCAATATGTTAAATGCCCAAGAATAACATGTTTTTATGCTTTTATAGGATGCACGCTACTGGCCGTGAACATGTTAGCCTCACCGATACTAACATAATATCTTGAAACTTAACAATATATGAAAAAAATAAAGTGATAAATTAAAAAAACGTTGTGTTATAAACGAAACATAATAACAAAACTAAATCGTAGGCTACTCCGAATTTTACACCGAAATAGAAGCTATTTTGTATATAATGTAATCTACTGAGATCAAGTGTGATAATAAAAAGGCTTTTCAGAATATTATCGTACTGCAGAAATTAGACAATGATCCACGAGGTAATATTAATCCAAACTAAACTAAATGTGGCTTCGTTTATTGGACCTTTCCCTAATATTGGGTACCGGACTCTTACCAACTAAAAACTCGCAGGTAATCCTTGGAGTCACGTAGCGACCACTTGATGCCGATTCTAGGAATCCAAGATCTTTCCAAAGACCTGACGGCTGGCTGGATATGCTTATAATACAAAAATTATCAAAATATTTTTGTTTTCATTGATAAAATTCTTAAGTAGGTATATTTTTATTATCATATTTTATTTTAAATTGTATTATGTCAGCTGAACGTTACAATTACCTTCTATATTTAACTAATAGTAAAGCTATACTCAGAGCTCTGTTAAACGTGGAAGGAAACTCCGAATTGAGTCGTCAGTTATGACGCAGTTCCGGTATCCGCCACAATATGGCGTCCCGCTGATTGTTGTGAAAGAGCTGTCAAACGTTAATTAATGAGTCGCATCTAAGGGTTCGATGTCAATGAATTGACCACAGTCTCTGAGAAGTTCAATACCACAAAGTAAATTGTATAAGTGCAGATTGACCACCTAGAAAGAGCTGATTCATTAAACCAACAGCTGGAACCTTATTTTTTTTTTATAAAAGGTATATGTGAAATAAGTTGACAGCCCGAGTGATTGAAAATGTCTGCAGTCGTTTAAGACAAAGTCACCTCATTCTGAGTAGTTGTGAAATTGTGATTATATTTTAAGTTATTTAGAAAAATACCAATTACTAGCACTTTATATACTATTTTACCGCAAAAATTACTACTATTTTTTGGGAGTCGAAGCTGCTCGCGTCCGTAGGCTTTACCCTCGTTTCCCTACACGTGACTCCTGGGTGGTGCTAAACGAGCAGCAGCGAGGTGGTAGGGCGTCGGTGCCCGTCTGGATCGCGACCACAGTACATGGGTGTAAAGCCCGTCATATTGACCAGTTTCGGCTTGTCGCGTTTCGGGATCAGCTTGTGTATATCCAGTAGCTCATATACCTAGAGACCTACTGTCGTGGTATACGAGGGCCGACATGACGATATAGACTATCAATGGATTTTCATCCTTTGATAGTCGCTTTCATTTTTGGACTACACTGTACTTACCATCAGGTACTCTGTAGTCACTATGTCGAGCCAGTGTAAAAAAAAACCGTTTATCATTACATATTAATATAGTGTTGCGGTAAAAATGATAGTAAATCGTATGTAATTCAAGTTTTTCTAAATAAATAGGAATGTAGTGCTAATTTAAGAATCGATTTACAATGATATATTCTAAAGTTTCGCGGTTTGTACTCATTTTAAATACATTAACGGATCTTAAACACGAATTAACTTATTTTTAATTATGTTTTAAAATTACGACTTGGTTACTCAGGCCATGGTCACGAGCAGACTGAAGGGCTGCGGAGTTTAAAACCTGTTAAAGTATATAAAATGATTTTAGCATCATCTGAAATAAGGTGCCTTTACCTTATACCGAGCACAATACTAAAGTATTCCATCGTGCTGCCGACTTGAAGAAGAACTAAGGATTTCTATTTAGTAACTCCAATAGTCAAAATTTGTACATTTACGAAAGTCTAAACTGACATTATTACATTATAAGCATTATATAGCATATGGGATAAGACTAGTATTTTAAATAATCAAGTAACTCATCAATCATGATAAAACTGTTTAAAGGACTGCTTAATTAATGTAAAATTGTCAGATTTTCGTGCTAAAATTGTCTTGGCCAAAGATTTGTTATATTCTACTAATATCGAAAATGTATTGTAGCGCCCAATGGCAACTTTTCGTTTTTACAGCCACATTTTCATATATTAGCTTTTGAGATGTTAATTGATATCTTGAGAACACTTAATTTTATTTTGCTTCCTTCGTGACTCGACGAATTTCTCAAATGAATTCAAATGTGTGGTAACCGTCAGGGATTATCGTTATAAACTATATTTAACAAGCAGTCTATTGATGCAAAGCGTTTATCTCGGAAGTCCTTGGTTCGACCACCGGCACCGAACGCCGTGACTCAGCTGCTGCTAATGGTCACTCGGCCGGGAGCGCGGATGGGCCGTGATTGATTATTCTTATCAGTGTAGGCGACTACACACGATCAACGCTGATGGATCAATGATGACGACAGGCCAGAGGCACTCCTATTATAACAAAACGTATATTTAGAGGTGGATGCTCTTTGAAATGTATTTGAAAACAGTCATTAAATACTATTACATATTTAGGTTAATCAAAATGAGTACACCAAAAGGCGCAACTCCAGAACATCAAAAAAACTAATAATGTAAACGCACCGGATCCCCAACGCCACCTGGCGAACATTGATTCTTACTTACTTTCTTAACGTTCTCGCATTTAAACCAAACACCGCATCGCATTCTTTTTAAAACTTAAAACCATCGCATCGCATCCTTCTTCATTATAATCGCATTAATAATTACTTCAAACTCGCAACACACACAAATCCTCACAAACACCATACTCCACATATTGGCATACAGACATACAAAGTGAGTGGTTGTAAAGTGCCTGGAATACCGCTGCTCGGTAAGTACTTGATTTGTCTGAAATTATCGCAATTAACTTTATTATAAATCATCCCGCCTACGAGGGTGCATTTTGTGCAACGGCATAAGTCAATAACTTATCCCGGCCCGCGTAATGAGTACAAGGCATCCGATGATAAGTATCGTGCAGTTTAAAATTGGTTGAGGCTGCCGAAGGACTAGTGTTTAATAACAGTAGACGTTACTATTTTTGGCTATGGAGCAATTGCTAACAGGGCCCACAGTCCCGTCTTAGTGCGGATGAGGTCAACTTGGGGTTTTTAGACGGTAAAAGTCCGGCGCACCCCGGTTACCATCCACATGTATAGCCGGGACGGTCCAATGAGGATTTTCGTCTAGTAAAAAAAGAAGTCGTTACTGTTCTTATCTAATAATAACGAAATGGCCTACTTTACAAAGGTTATTTGCCTTTATTTATTATATAATAACTCTTGTAGATGTAATTTTTTTAGTAGACCTTGATAGTACTTAGTCCCGGCCGCACCAATCGCTCAAGTAGTATTTGTTTATATTGGTATATCACTACATTCTTCTTTCGAGTACAGTCCGCATGGAAATAGAACCGAAGTATTCGTAACTAGAACACATTTTATATTGTTCCAATATAGAAATATTTTATTAGCGTCTCGATATGACAAACATTGAGACGCTAAAATTTTGTTAAAGTTCATTTTTGTATAATTTTGTACCAAATAAATTATGAAACATGGTTTATAATATATCTTGGAAAAAATGGAAAAGAAATATCTACAATATAACATTGATCATTATTTAAAATTTATTATTATAAGTGACTCTGACGAAAATGAGCCAGAATACGAAAGGTTTTCAAAGAGGCTGGGCAATAGACTTGAGAAATTCTGCTACCCGGATGAGCGGGAAGCGGTGCCCAGTATCCAGCGCGCCGCTTGAAAGGTATTGGAGGCGTGGGCTCTTTACACTTACCTCTCCAAAAGAGGAAGCCTGAATGAGCCTGTTCGCTGGTCAAGCGACTGGACGAATTTGGTTTCCCAGGACTGAGTGGAGTGATTAGAGGGACACCCCGGGGTTTTTAGTCAGTAGGAGTCTGACACACCGCTGCCCTCACAGTAATCCAGATAATCCTATGAAGGATTTTACCCCGGATTTCCAAAAAAAGGTTTTGAATGAGAGTATAAAAATTATAAATTGTTTCTCTAATCAATATTTGTCTCGATTTTATAATGATTTTTAAAGGTTTTATGCAATTATGAAATATTCCTTCACGTAGCGCCGGGCTTCACAATAAAATATGTATTTACCTCCACTAATCTTATCTGATTTTAAGATTGTAAAAGTACTTTATTGTAAACATAAGTATTCAGTTAAGGGTAAGTCTACACACATTTCAATATTTTATATTCGGCGTTAGCTACGACATGCATCTTTATTAATTATTATTCTCATTCAAACGCGTTGAATGGACATTAAATAGACCATTAGCTGTTTGATGGGTTCCTACTGTAATATTTAATGTTTATAAAAATATTCAAAAGGCTGGTTATCATTCATCGTTCAAAGTTTTCCATCAACGGTAAATTGAAGGCGTAATTTAGATTACCGCAGGGGGTCGAAGTTCCAATGTCCGAACCCTGACAAAAACACGTGGTGGACTTTAGCCTTAGGAAAAACAAGATAATAGAAAGTTTTATTTGTATCTATTTTAATATATTAGAAAAGAGGAAATAGTTCCTATCCTAAACATGAAAACATGTCTATTACAAAAAATTGTATTATTTCCTTTAATTATTTACTAGTTATTTTTTAAAACTCTAAATAATATGTAGTCATATTTTTATAAATCCCTAAAGTAGTTACATTATTATAACCATATAGATTTTAAAGACTTGATTTTAGATTAAAAAAATTGTCTTTATCTATTTAATTGAAAGAAATATATTAGTCTCATTCGTTATTTTCTTCCTATTGAAATTTGAAAGCTCTTATACTATAAGTCCCTTTGGCGGACGGCAAAACGTTTTTAATTCTTATAATTGGCTCTTTTATGTGAGCTGCAACCGGAAAGGCGACCCACGACAGGCATCGCGCCTATAAAAGGATTTGTTGTAACAAAAATGAAGTGGAATTATTTATGTGCGACGACCATTCTACCTCGTAGACAGTTTGTCGCCGTTACCAAAACGTGCAGCTCATTGATCTTGAAATCGAGATCAAGTTAGTTGGGGTTACAATTTGGTCAAATAATAAATAAATATAAATTTTCATCGAATCTTATCAATTAGACTGTCTGGATGGATGATTTCTAGCAGCATCGGTGGACTTTTAAGTATCTAGGTATTCTTATTATCAAATTACGCAGATTCCGATATTTGATAATGTATGTAGTAGAACATCTGATTTTAAGGAGTTAAGATAAATGATTAACCAAATTTAGATTAAAAGCGAAATACTTTTAACCACTTCGTTACGCCGCTTATCGGCCACGAAAAGTTACTCACGGCCGGCGTTCACCGTTCGTACGCTGCCTCGTTCATCGACAGATCTGTGACGAGATAAGCTTTGAAACACTGAAAGCTTGTTTTGCATTACAGGGGGCATGTAATTTAAATAAGAGATAAGAGAAAAATCTTGGATGTCGCCTATAGTCGACGCTAGGCCGAGCACGTTTATATCACGGCCGTCGACTATAGGCAACGCTCGGTTATGTGGGGTCATCTGTGGTCGTCGCCTATAGTCGACGCTCGTACCGAAGTGGTTAAGCACAAAAATAATTAAATATTTAACATTAATTACCTACGTTTAATTGATACTCAATATGGTCTTTATAATATTTCAGTATTAACATTATAACAGGTATCTAAACAGCCTAGAAGGTATTTGGTTCTAAGTATTTGATATGTAGATATTGTTTTGACAAGAAACATTGGATTTATCATTTCTATGAAGTAGGTACTTACTTTTGCGTAGTAAAGATTATAGACAATATTGATAACAATAATTTACTGAATATAACAATAATCTTTTTGTATTGTTTGATAATATTTATCGCAATTATTTGCAATTGGCAATAGGTATTACCCTGATTACAGATATTATATATCTACTAACAGAAATTGCAGTGAACAAGTATATTATTTACTGGTAACATAGATTCCATATTTGGTTTTAAAATATCACGAATAAGTGTAAAATACAATTGAAGTAAAGTAAAAACAAACTAACAAACCAAAAAGTGAGCATATGATTCCCGTTTTTCGAAACAAAAGAAAAAAAATCATGTACCTAATTAATACTTTCCATTTAACGATCTACTATATTTTCAAAAGTCTTATAATTTGTTTAAATAAAACCACAAACGGATAATTTTGTGACAATCCAATGTTTATACGAAATTGATTATTGAAACGATTTATTCGCAGGTACCTATAAATACACATCAAAATCGCGATTCCGATTTCTTTCACTAGAGGCGTTCATTCATATACTTACTACAAATGGTTAGTTCCTGCAAAACGGAACGTAAAACCGAATCGTAACCATTGATTGATGTCTGTCGCAGTTTGTTTGTGTTAGAATTTAGCTTTATGCAACGGTGTAGAAGCGTGAAATTGATTCCAAACTATAAGTATTGAGAAGGCGGAAGGCTCCGTGTATGAATTCCTCCATTTTTTTTAATCGGTCATTTATTACAATTTACGCTATCGTATGAAGTATAACAATCCCTCCCGCAGTAAATGTTTTAATGGAGTGTATTTTTATTAAAAACGGTTTAATTTTTTTTTAAATCACATATAAAAAAAATCATAACTACGAATCGAAAAAAACGAGATAGATTAATAGATTATGGTTGTAATATAAACTTTCAATTAGCATTAATTTCAGCCGAAGTGTCATGGATAATTCGGTATTGTCCTCAATAAGTACCCAATATCTTGAACGAAGTCTCTCTCATTCGCGTCAAAAGCCGGCCACTCTAAACGTATTATTTCAATGGAATGCCATTGAACATCAAGTGTTTTACAATTGCATGTAAAAAATCTTACTTAGTCAGGTACAATCCGGATGCGAATGCTCCACAGTCTGAGTTCCCACGAGTGGACCACAGTTATCTATTTGTTAGCCGACAGTTTATGAAGTGACGATTTTAATGCTCATTTGTTTCTTTTATTTGTCCAAACTTGAAATGCATCAGAGACAAAGCAGCACATGTTACAGATTGAGGAGAAAAGGTTGGGTTCTTGGACAAAACCTTTGAGCAGATGTTGATGTTTGTGATTCACAGACTGGTTGGTATTGATTGTTAGGCACGTTCATTATCAGTCGCCGATAACAAAATAACTTTGCAATCCTACAATATTTTGCTTTTAACCAACATCTTTTGTTTCTACTGACTTTGTACAGGCACAAAAGGTGGTAAAATATGGGAAAGTTTGATTAATTTAATTTTATATACTTAAAATAGTCTTTTACCAACAGTATTCACTTATAAGGATGATTATGTATTTGGGAGTGTTTGGAATACAATTTTGTTTACACAATGAGTGAAATACATGAATGTGAAGTGTAACAATATTAGTAATATTGTAAAAAGCTTAAATAATTTAATAGAATGTTGTTAAGAACTTCCGTTCGAATGTCCGGTGAGTAGGAAGCTGGCTTACAGCACGCGGTGGTCTGTTTACTCAGATTGTACTACAAACTGATGAATGAATGAGTTGTGCCGACCACCCATTGAGTGCTCTCTGAGTAGCTCTCGAACGTTTTATAGCTGGAAGAAAGTACGACAAATATATTCAGTACTGAAGAATATTGTCGCGTATGAATCTTTGGAAATAAATTATTTAAGTGTTTATGTTACAGATTATATTTTTCATGTATGTATTGAAAAAGGTATCTACTATTGTAATACGTTTACATTATAAGTATACTTAACTAAAATTCCTTTATAAAAATAAAAACAGATAGATAGTACCATCATCTCCTTACCTCTCCTAATAAGCACCATTTAGCCTGGACTCTGGCTCACTCAAACTTCGCTTATCCACCCAAAATACTATATGTAACACATAGTAATGATTAGCGTGCTCTTGTGGATTTTTAAATATTATAATATCTTAAGTAGGTATCTTTGCTATTAAGAACAATTTTTCTAGGTCATAATAATATATTTTTGTTATTATACAGAAATTTAGTGACGTTGCATTTCTACTTCTCATTCACAAGTATATTATTTAAATGTTTTGCCAAATTATAATAACGACTAAAATTTATTTTCGACTATTTATTTTGTTTTTATGGATCATTTCAATGTTAAAGACTGTCTGAGCAAGTTACGTGGGCTTCGACATTATTCGATGATACCGCTGCAATGCTTCGGTGAGGTGTGCCAACATTTCTCCGACCTTTGCTTTATAACATTGTTCCAGATTTTTGACGGTCAAATTATTTTTAATTTATACGCTAACGTTGGCGTCCGTCGATAACAAATGCGTGTTTGTTACTGTGGTTAATGTGTTTTTCTTTGCTTTAATATTATAATATTTACTTTTTTCGTTAATTCTATGATGCTGGAAACAAATTTATTATATCATAATTCAACGAAGACAGTATTTTTTACAAATAAAGTCATATGACCTCAGGATTTATATTCACAGTGCGTTAGTTGTCGGTATATCATGTTTAATATAGTTCTAAAACATATATACATTTATACTTATGTGAAATATGTATGACAATTTCACAAAAGACAGAGTTCCAAGAAAGTGTACAACGCAGCTTCACCAAGTTACCTAGAACACGTAAGCGACGATCCTATGAGCAACATCTAGGCTCGTTGAAGATTACAACGCTCTAGTACAGTAGAAACCGTGGTGATTTGGCGGAAACCAACAAGATATTGAATATGCATCATAACTTTCAAGGTTTTCATATAATGTTTAAGCTCAATAGCAACACCATTCACAGACGCTATCAGCTTAAGCTATGTATCAGTCAAACAAACTGCAACCAACATAAATACTCTTAAAGCAACAGGAATGCAAAGATCTCCCTGTGACGTCCTAAACCTTTTGACGTAGCCCAGGGTGTCACTCCTTGGATCGAAGATTACTCCGCCGGTATAAAATCGTTCAATTCAAGTTCGCGAGATTCTGGACGAAAGAAGTATGTACCTGAGGACAGTGTGGCAGTCCAAATCATGGCGACTGGTCACTGCTGGATCCAGTCTCATCATCACACGAAAACAGCACTATACGTTGCACGATTCTGCGATAATGTGAAGATATGGTAGCCTTATAGTAGTTTTGCAAAAAAGACCCACTCTCCGTAGTAATTGAAATGTTTAATTTCTAGAATAAATTTTTGTACTTCATTACAGCTATACCGCAAAGTATCTGAACGTCCTTTAACCACGGCACCTTTAATTGTAGCCCACATGAATCTATTGTGGACAGGCGTTATTCTGTAAACGGTCCTCATTATGAAACCACATATTGTATAAAAATATATGATTCAGTATAAAGGTAAACATTGATTTTTTCTAATGCGCTGAGAGAATACATGTTTGGTTCGGCACTGACAAGCGGACAAAAGTACAATGAGAGATGGTTTTGAATGGCGACCTCACACTCGGTGCGTACGCGCATACTTACTACATCGTAACATTCCTGATAAATTTGCTATTGAATAAATGAAAGTAAGAATATTTAAAACTATAGAAACTGTACGAATAGCGCAATTGAAGAAATCACGTTGTAACTTTTACAAAACTCACTCGAGGAAGAATTAGCCTGTGAAAATTATTTTACAATTTTTTTTTCCGTTATTTTCTATATATCATGTCTCTTAATATTATAAAGTGCGTAGATTTTCTTGTTTATTGTTTGTAATAATACATCTCATACTTCTGCAGCGGTTTTATTATTATAACTCTTTCACTAATGACGACAGCGTTTAGAACAACATACCGGTTATATTAACCCTGAACAAAGGTCCCGACTGAATACTATAGAATCTGGAAAACATCATCGGTTGCTACGACTATCGGATTGTACGACAAAATGTCGTTATAACAGATTTTGAATGAAATTTAATTTTTTGAACTAACATAGGCCACATTTTATTTCATTAAAGGTTTTACGTTTTTCTACGTAAACGAAGCTGCGGGTATTGTTAATATGTCAAAAAAAAAGTAAAATTACGTGTAGGTATATGGATAAGACGTTTCATTTTTTCATTTTATATTAATAAACTAAATTGACCCTTCTTGAAAAGTGAGGCAAAGCCGTAAAAAAATGTATGTGATCACACCCACTTCGGTGTGACGACTTCTCCGCCTCTAGTGCAACGATGACAATGATATTCACAACCACAAATAAAATCTGCCTATTCTTAGCATTTGAGTAATTGAGGCTACTTTTTGTGTTGTCTCTTGCAAAAGGCTCTTTTTTTTTTTATTTAAGATATTTTTCTACAATAACCTAAGTTCATATCAAAACTTTATTTGTCAGTATAAACCAGTTTCCTATTGTCTAAAAACAGTGTTTTGATACCCTATTATAAATTTTGTAAATGGATTAATAATAATAATAATCATCACGCTATTTCCCTTTCGGGGTGAGCGGACATACATTAGTGGCTATATAAATTTTGCGCCTATATATCGTACTCAAGGTAGCCAGTAGTAAAGCTGATTGCCATTCTCAGGGTACACTTTTATTGTATGTCATAATCTGGAAAAACTAGATGTGCGTGCTTGGATTCGAACCTATAACACTTCATGTTGGTGCGCACGGAGACCAGTCCCATGTCTACCAAACCACTACAGCCATAATATGGATTAAGATCATATATAGATTATAAATAAAAATTGTTATGTCATGTGTTTGTCGGAGTTAGTAAATATTCATTGTCGCTTGTATCCGCTTTGCGCTACTGCCTACCTACTAAGTAGCACTAAGGCTTAGATTTATAGATGCTATTCCGACTTTGCTTAGTAAAGCTCTCAAAATTTAATTAATTTTCACAAACAACTGAATATATTATAAAAATTTGAATATAGCACAGTAATCGCACTTCTTTTTTTTTATTACTTGGGGAAAATCCTTATGGGACCGGCTCGGTCGCACTGGGGGGTTGCGCGAAACCCAGGTGTGTCGGACTTGTACCGACTAAAAACCCCAAGGTGACTTTTGTGCATTGACGGGGACTGCGGGACCTGTAATCAATTCGCCACAGCCCCGTCGCGCCGCGCCCGCTGGGCACAAACTCGGAGGAAGATATCTTCCCTGACACTGCTTATTGTATTTAGGTAGAGCATGTCACAATGCTCTGCCTACTTCTCGAGGGTCGCTAACCAGTCGCTCAGGGCCCCCGAGTATTCACACGTCTATGTTGACAAAATCGCTGACTTACCAAATTCTTTGAAATGAATTGAGTCATTTGAAATATTTTAGTAAAGCCTTAGCAAACTTCAAGTTGCGTCTATATATTTCAGCCTAAGAACACAGTAATGTGGAGTACTATTAACCTATGGACTTGATCCTTACCAAATCTGGACACATGTATTAGAGTCTTTCAATTAGTACAAGAGATCATCATTTTCACTGCGCATGCTACCTATATTTAAAGCCCTTTTTAGCTTTCTCGTGATCTTTCCCTTACCCGTTGATTAGTAAAAAAGTATATTGAAGTCAATACTAAAGACGTCAACTAAAATTATTTTTAAAACTTATATAGTAGCTATAGTGGGTTGTATGTTGACCTTTTATTATTATGATAATGTATTAACGTATATTTGACAATTTATAGTGAAGATGCGAGTAGAA
The DNA here is from genome assembly GCA_036320925.1 of Automeris io. Lineage (NCBI taxonomy): Eukaryota > Metazoa > Arthropoda > Insecta > Lepidoptera > Saturniidae > Automeris > Automeris io. Next base: position 9,060,698 of record JAUDJH010000010.1, on the reverse strand, counting down.
GCACAGGAACGCTGATAAACTTACATTAGTTATACGGAATGAGAAAGTCAGAAACATAGTTACTTATAGTTGCTCTTAAGGGTACATATTCACATATATATATATAGTTTAACAAGAACAAAAGAATGTCGTCTCTATTAGCTACCTAACGGATCACGAAGCGTCCTTACAGCTGGTAAACGCTGAAACAACAGATTCCCAACCATTTTGCAGAAACAATTTATATTTTTATGATTGAAATTGCTCTGGTACTTACTACCATTTGAAAAAAAAAAAACACATAAGGGTAAACAATATAATAGGTTGATAGTAATTGTTTATAAATTGAAAACATGTTTTCTTTAACAGTGTCATTACTTATTTAAAGTGCCCTAACCAGCAAGTATATGTAAATCTTAGATAAATAATACGAAAGTATTGTTCTTATGTACAAGCCTATAATAGAAGCACAAATCTTACATCATTATCATCATCAATCTCCGGTCCTGTTCGGCGAATCTTTGGCTATCATCTTACAAAGTACTTATTTAAATAGCTTATTGATGATATTGCAATTATGGTAGTAAGTTCGTTAAATATATTGTATTAGTATAAAAAGTACTGCTTCCAACCGAAGCGATTAGCTGCAACTGATGTGTATACTCGTATATGAATGAAGGAAACACCGATACTTCAAATTTCACAAAATTTGTGCATGTGTTTCTCAAAAATAAGATTTTTCAGATTTTAAAAAAATCCGATTTTCTCCCCCAAACATTCTTAATCAAGTCTAAAATCTTCGTTTACGAAGTTCATTGTGAGTTTATTTATCGAAATCTGTTTGAATTTCCCATTTCAGATAAGTCGTTCTCAACTTATAATGCTCACCGCAAGGTAATGTTAAAAAAGGCATTTTTGTACGACAGTCGTAGTTACGCCAGTTTTCATCAAAAATTAGAGAAAAAAATTGTAGAACAATCTCAATATATCTTCTAATAAATGTGTTTTTGTTCGATGGAACTTTTATGACTTGGAGAAAATAAATATTGAAAATGCTCTTTTTTCTTGACAAATGGGCATAACCCCTTAATTAATAATTAAACTGTACCTGAGTATATGTAAACAGAATAATATTTTTTGTCCTTCGTCAACTTTTATATTAAAATATTTACACCCTTACCCACCTATGGTATAAAATCGAATTTGTAAACATAGAAACCAACAAACAGTCCACAGAATCGTTTAATCATATAGTGATTTGGATTTTTATATTGAGCAATACACGTGTAGACTAAGACTGCACTATTATTTTTGGGATATATTTATGGATCATATTGACATTCCCATCCTTGTTCAGAATGCAATGAATGTCCCCACACAGTTTCGTTATACGAATAATACAATATAATTTGTTGTCAACGAATACTGCTGTTGCGAGCCTTAAAATGCACACAGTAACTATTTGTTTATGGACATGAAATATCAAAATGTTAGGCTTCTGTAAATTTTAATCTGTCAAATCCATATATTTTGGACGGAATGACACTCCTGTAGTTTTAAGTTACCAATATCCTTTAACTATTGATTAAAACGTTAATACTTTTTAGTAACTCAGTTTCTATATTTTTCAGGTATACTACGTACGACAAGCGATCGTACAAAGCCCTGCAAATCTGTCTCGAGTAAATTGAAATTGGAGGGAGATAGCCATACCAAGACTTTCTAGAAGTAGTACACTGGAAAGAAAGGGACGAAGGTAGTAGGAGTGAGAGTCAATAACGAGGCACCCAAGGGTTGGCTGTTTCTCTTACAGGCGAGGATACTAGAGCGAGGCAATATGTGAAGATTTATGTACCTCCCCAACATATACGGGGAATACTTAGGAGGAGGCCTTATGACGCAACTTATTTCCATTGTTGCTAACATTATGTTTGCACTTATATGTATTGTTCTAATAACTTAGAAAGACAGATGGTGTTCTACTTCTTTATGTATAGTTCAAAGGACGTTACTTAATTTAACTCATAGAACTATAACGTGCAGAGCATCCATGAGTTATAAATAATACACTTGTATTAACTCAATTATTTATTCTTGCTTGTCTATACCCGTCAACTTGCATAATATTTTTTTAGTGGTGTGTATCTTCTATATGTAAAGGACCTATAGTTTATAAATACGATTTTAACGAATTAAAGAATTACGTAATACTGAAAGAAAGATTAAGAAAAAGCAGAATTCTACAGTAAAAATAATGGATAAGTTTAGTATGGTAGACTTTGTAAATTAATTCTAAAAACAAATTTTTTCAATAGTCTTCAAAGCTATATAAACAATTTAATGTTTCCGTAGTATATATTTTTAATTCTACGCTAAGACGCTAAATCATCTAAACAAGATATTACATTTGAAAAATCACACTATCTGCCTACTAAATACTGAAAATAAACATTCAAAGAGCCCTCCAGCTGCACCCAGCCGTTCCCTCTGATTTAATCTCAAAGTATCGCTAACAAATTTAATATTTACTCACACTGACTTATCCTTATAAATCGTCGACAATATTAAAACCGCCAGTACATTTGATTGTCGTGTCGGAGCCACCCCTATATTTTTACGATTGGTACAAGAAATAGCAGAAAGCGTATACGCTTGTTACTTAATTAACTTGTTCTTTTCATTTTGAGCGGATGCAGGAGCGTGGGTTTTTATGCTAAGCATTGATAATTATACAAGTGAAACACAAATAGTTTGCAACTTTATACTACCGCAATGAACTGGTAGAGGATATAAAAAATAAAAAAAACATACAATTTGTCCTTTTAATTTTTATAGGTTTATTCAAAAAAGATGATTTCTTATGAAATCACACACTCAATCCATAAACAATATTTAAACTTACTTCAATAATTGCTGTATAGTCAGGGAAACTAAACGTTTTTGTTGGTACAAGCACACATGTTGATATATTTCATTTACGTCTTAAACTTCAAAGAAATTTTAAATTAAAGATAATCCTTAAATTATATTGTTACCTTAAACTAATATATTTTATTAATTTATTAAATTTAATGACACATTTTAATTTACAAGTTTTAACATTAGCCATCCGGCTACTACTGTACTAATGACTAAGATACCGTACTCTTCGATGATTGGCTTATAATTTCGATTGATCAATGTGCCACCTCTTCAAACCTGATGGTCGAGATCAGCAAGTCATTCTGATTCAAGTAACGAATCGAAATATTGTCAAAGTTTAATATATCAACAAGTGAAACTATTATTTTATTTTCACCAATTATTATATGATTATTATGTAACAATATAGTTAATCATTTGAACAAAAAGAGCGTTGATAAGCTTATGACTTGTACGTGAGCGTAGGACCCTCGTAGTATGCGAGTCCACGCACGGATTTACAAGTAATCCGGACCTCTGTCTATTGCTCTCGGGAAGTTTAGTATAAACTTAATGCTAACTTTATTAAATTGTCACACTTGTCAATAATATTATAGCTTTGTTGAGCAAAATGTTAAAACAATTTCATCCAATAAAATAAAAAAATGGAGATGGTTATAATACTTTCGAATAAATGATATCTTCTTTATTTAGTTTTAAAAGTTTAAACTTTAATTATTTATTATGATATATATACTTTATTTATTTAAAAAGCGACTTCACAGCACATTATAACTCAAATTATATATAAAAAAGGTAATAAAATAAAAAACTAAAGAGCCAATGACGAAGTTACGGTTACATATAAACTTTTGTAAACATGTCTTGGGTTACTTGAATCTACTATTAAGTTGATCCAATAAAAACCTCGATTATTAAATCGAGGTATACACTTTAACATTAAAATAAACGCAAACATTTCCAATTTTTATTGTCATACATAACAACGCGCTACAATTGCACACGTTCTTACTATTTACTAATAAGATCGAATTTTTCCTTTAACGAAAATGTTGCTTAAATTGATTTATTTAAGTATTAGGATGTTCAGGGTACATTTGTCATGTTGATTATACTAAGTTATTGATACCTAAGGTATTTTGGCAGCGTCGTCCCGGCCCGCCCGCCGGCCTAAAAGAACAGGGCGTACCTTAGGAACGTCGTACTTACCTTACGTACCATACGTACGTACCTTAGGAACGTAGGAACTTGAGAGAGTGTGTCGTCTAACAAGGATGCGAGCGGCGCGCGACATGTTCCCGCGTGCCGCTCTACAACAAAGATGTATGAGAGGGGTTGGTCTTTACACCACTCCTCCTCAAACGAGTAGAGGCCTACTCAAGGCTGCACGCCTTGCTGGTCATCGAGGATGAGACCCCAGTCGTGCCCTCGAAGCCGGTAGGTGGAAGGTGGAACATCCCGGGGGTTTTAGTCGGTGCAAGTCCGACATTTATACTATATAATACTTATAATAATGCAATATAATAAATTGATTTAAAAAATATTAATATTTTAATGGCAAAGTATTTTTGAATAGGCTTTTACAAGGCTTTATAGCTGGTATTAGTACCACTTCGTTGAAGAGATAAAGACCATAAATTGTGGGTTGTCAACGTCTTGGAATGAAAGCAAGGATTTAATAAAGTCTGTGGGTGTAATTAAGGCGACATTATGAGGTGGACAATGTTGACTGCTATTAAAGACTGCGTTTGAACAGTTTTATGTTAACGTTTAATGCAATCGATAGACCTATTAGCTAAATTTATATCGCTTTTCTAATTTGTTTTGTAGTGAGTAATTATGTACCGAACTATGAGTTTACTGGAAGATTCACAGCATTATCCTACGATCAATATTACTAAAAATGATTACTTTTTTCAGATAAGTTGATTGGATTAAATGATTTATTTCACAGTTATCCATGCGTTTGTTTAATAAATTATGCTAACTGATATACATAGCATTGGCTCTGAATAAAGATATATAAAATTAAGACAAATCTTTCAACTCTCAAATACGAATGACAATGACTGCGTAATTAAGCGAATAAAGGGTGACACCGCAAAGCTGGTGTGATGGATCCCTTTAATATCGTTCACCGCTTCACCCAGTTTAGATTACATTCAATCTACGCAATATTCATTTTACTTTTATTATCTTATAGCAAAAGTTTTTTACACTTTTTATATCATAATATTGTTGGTTGGAACTAATATATCTACTTAGATACCTGTGTATCAACACAGGTAGGTAATTCTGAGAGTAGTACTGAGTAGGTACTTGTAAAGTTATGAATCCTTAATATAAAATATACAAGCACAAATAATTTTCTGAATGGTTTGTTAAAACATCTTCACAGTTTTGATGTTTATGTCACAGGCATTCAAATAACATACAAATTGTATAGCATTGTTTTGTCTCTAGTATATTTTATAGAATAACTACTGATTATTACTGACTACTAACTACTGATTACCACAACTAACAATACCTATGATAAAAGTAGATATATTCTAATCTAAAATCAAATGTCCGATCAAAATAAGTCGGGCGCATTAAGTAAGATGTAACAGCAGGGACTAAGGGTGAGGCCAGAGGGTTCCGCAGGATATTGCCTAATCATTCCCGCCTTCACACCCTACTAACTGCCAGTTGTTTTAGTATTCATCGCGTTTTATACCTCACCCGCCGCACGGGCATTGATTCCCTATTGTTACGCGCGCAAATGTTTATGTAAAATGAGATTTAAACATTTCATTAAGTAATTCCGGAATAAATTATAGTTAGACACTGAATTAAAATATATTTTTTATTTATAACCATAATAATAAAAAATAAACCTTACCTACTTATTACCTTATTTAGCTTTACCTTTTTTGACCACGTCTTGAGTAAGGTCAAAACATTAAGTCACAATGTATGCAAAACACGACAAAAGAGCCATTTAGGTACTTAAAATTACTACTTAGGTACTTTGACGGCCTGGTAGCTCAGTTTGCAGAGGCCCTACTTATGGAAGGTACCTGGGTTAGAATCCCGTTAGCGGTAAACGTTTCTGCGATGAGTAAGTTAGTCTGTCCGGATTCATGGTTGTATATATACCATATGCATTTTAGTATATATATCTTTGCCTAGTACCTATAGTACAAGCGCAAGCTTTGTTTGGGTCTAGGTCAACGCATGTAATTGTCTTTAAAATGTTATTGTTACCACTTTAATGGCAGTAAGCATAGAAATTTATGAAAATTAAAGAAAAAATGTACACCTTTCTTCAAATAAATAAGGGTAAAGTATAACATTTTAAATCTATTAAATAAACTGTGGAGAAATGTTACAAAATTCAAGAAATTAAGTTGTCAAGAAAGTGTACTTCATTTACATTATTTCTCCCATTATAGTAATGGTATGCGGAGCGAACAAAATATCTCTTCAACATTCGTTATGTTATTGGATTGTCAGGTTAATAATGCGTAAAACAATCAGAAAATTAGAAAAGTTGCTGCAGTGTACTGTGAAACCCCGGGTCGCGTTCACGGGTTATTAATTCTGACAAAGTACTGGCAGAGACTGTCAAAAGGGTTGAGAACGGCTGACTGAAACATTGTGACACTGTGTTATAAAAGAAACATACTACTTCTATTTGGAATTGTATTTGAAAGCTGTGGTTAGATAATTATATTTATCTGTACAAAATTTGAGAAGTTATTTTTTAATACGAAACATTTTTAATAAAATATATGGCGATAATTGTATAAACTGGATTTGTTAAGCCTCTAAGCATGTTTAGAATGACTATACATTTTGTCCAAATTTCTTACAATGATTAAATATAAATTTAGTGATTAATTGTAATGTGTAGGCAATGTTCAGCAAATATCAGTGTATTGTGCAATCGCATTACAACTGCAAATGAGATCGAATAGATGGGTGCAAAATAAAAGCAAGATCATACATCATTCGTGGAATGAGGCCTTAACAATCGACCAACAAGCCGAACAGCATTACTGTCATTGTGTGACGTAATTTTATCAAAGATGCTGGACGCTACAATGGAAACTCCGACAAAAGTCGGAAGAGCGGATGTGATTCGCGTCGTCTCGCTGCCGACAAACGCAACAATTTTTTTACGCAGCCTTGTTACAATAAGATGTCGTTTGTCGCGAGGGGATGTTTCCACCCACAAGTCATCAGTACGCGCTCATCGGTCATTATGGACAATCGGAAATGACTTCAGGACTTTCGGATTCTTTGAGCCACTTGTAGTGTACAATGTTGCACAATAACATTCAATGATATTATGGACAAGATTCAGGTGCGTCAACTTTTTTGGTTTATGATTAGTATTATTCTATACATAGTTAGTATTATTATAAATTAATGAAACAGGCCATTAAAATAAACAAAGCAATTATGTATTGGGATATTCTGTAGCAAATTAAGCATAATAGAGTGATTAACTGCACAAAAGTACACGCTTACACAAATACAAACATTAAGATATTACAACCTACTGAAAATAGCAATCTTTGTTTGGAAATTAATATAGGCACAGGACACGAAGCAGATCTACAGCATGTACAAATTTACTTTCAAAGTAAATATTTTAGGAAAATTGTATTAAATTTTCCTAAAACATATTAATATTAATATTGTATAGTTAAAACAATGAAATACGTGAGTGTAATTTTATACTTACTAAAATACACGTACGGATGAGGGGCCGGAGAATGTAGGATGGCAATAATGATAATACTAATGTTGTAGAAGGTTTATAATTTTTTTTTTTGGATCATCCCAGTTGTATCCATGTTTGATTTACAACTAGAGATGGTGAAAGGATCTAAGAGAAGCCGAAATAGATTATATATATTTTTAAAGTATAAAAAAGTCTTCCGCTATATCGTGGTATAGTGTGGCTGCATTATTCTAATTAAAAGATTATTCTAATTAAAAGATTATATTAATGCTATTTCTGGTTCATCAGATACAGTGAGCATTTGTACCAGAAGTAAGCGCTATTTAATTGAAGTGAATCGAATTCAATGTTGAGACCTTTTTCTGCAAGGGATTGGTATACTTTAAGCGCAGTCACAACGTATAAGTTGTATCTTTCATGAATAGATAAATGATAGTAACCCGCTTTACCCAGGTTTACTTTATGTATTCTCATTCTTATTTATTATGTCAGGATTACAAGTTGACAAGCCCCGTGTAGTCATAGTCAATACTGGAAAATTTACTGTTATCGCAAATCGTAATGCAACGTGTAATTAGCCGAAGGGAATTAATGTTATACCAAACTATCGACTTATACGAATGATTTTATCGCTTATTATCATTTCCATTACTTGCTTTGTACATCACATATTTTTCGATGTACTACTATACAAGTAATGTAGGTTAAAGTCTTTAAAACACATTGTTCGGAATGTAATTGCCAATGGGGTCAGTAGATAAAGCTTTACGTTGGTCAATGCAACAATGTGATGGGTAGGTCGAGATACAATTGATTTTATGCTCGCTGTTTATTATAACGGAAGGGTGTGTTAATTTATATATTGCCGTCTTTTAAAATTAATACTTTTAAATATAGAATTTTTTATTTACATCAAAAATTTAAAATAATATAAGCTAGCATTATTATCATCTTTTTATTAAATTATTTAAAATACAAACAAATAAATAATTACATAATATCAATTAGAAACAAAATAAATTCTTTTATTTTGTAGTCTACGTCTACAAAATAAATTATTTTATTTTGTAGTCTACGTCTACGAATTTTCGTAGCACATTTTAGACGTAGGTAACAAAATGCAAATAACTCCTAGAGCATTACGTTTATTAAATTAAAGCAATAATACTGAAGATAATCAAATACACTTTTATTTAATTTCGTACGACATCTATTTTTTAAGCTTAAGCCTAGGTTGCTTCAAATATATTGTTATCCGGGAAGTTGTCTTAAGGGAGCCTGCTGCCCAGATGAGAAGGCGGTCCACGGTGTCCGGTACGCCGCCTGAGAGAGAGGTTTCCCAGAGAGGTAGCCTCAACAATTTTGTTCCCTGGGTGTCCGGATGAATTTGGTTTTCCAGGCCCGCGTGGAGCAATCAGAGTGCCACCCCGGGGGTTTTTAGTCAGCAGGAGTCTGACACACCGTGGTCGCTGCCCTCACAGCGTCCTTGATGGTCCTATACCGGATTTTCCCCAATATATATATATATATATATATATATATATATGAGTCTTAAATAATTTAAAACTAAATATAATTCTTATTTACTGTAACCAACAAATGTCAGTTACATTTTTTGATTGTTTTAATGTAAAAGTAGATATTCTAGAATATTCTAAAAATGATTAAAACGATATCTCAATTAAGTTAAATTAAATACAATAAGAAACACACTTAAGATTCTGAGGCATAAGGAATTTTTTTATACAAGGAATATTTAAGGACGGTATTAATAGGTATTCTTTAGGTTAAATATGATAAGTGTAAGTATTTATATTATATATTTATCAAGTTTCATCTACAATATCTGAAAGGGAATATATTTTATTTTGTCTATCCTGTAATGTTTCTCTGCACACTTCGAAAGGCATATAGCTTGACGATGTATTGTTATTAGTTTATATATTTTCAAAGAGACTCTTTCCATTCCAATCTCGTTTTGTAAACCATAGTTCACACAAGAAATCTGAAAAAAGAAAAATGATCTTTTAACTTTAAAATAACATGTAGGCACAATTATAAATTTTGAGCTTAGATTAAAGATTTTTTGAACGAAATTTTCTCAATTTGCTATAGTCCTATAAATCATAGACTTTGGTCGAATAATTAAATTAATTGTATTCCCAAACTTATAATTATACCTTTTAACCGCGCTCTATATATACCAATTTATCTGGTGGTGGTAATGAAAGGAAACATTATATTTTATAATGAATAGATTAACAAGTAAGATATTTTGTTTGAACAGGTCATTTCAACACGAACAGTGTCAGCTAATGTCAGATATATTCACACTTTCCTTGAAATTAATTCTGACACGTTGTCCGAACATTTTGTAGAACGTGAAGTTTACAAATAACTTGATTCTCACAAATATACATTTGGTATGCCTATTAGCCAAACAGGATTATTTTCCAGCAAAATGATGTTAGGCTTTTGCTACAAAAACTCGATTAATGTTATCGTAATGTCCACCTACTACGTTAGTTGTTGTAAAACCTAAGTATAGTATGTTACAGAATACGTCCAGTTCGTGTTACAATAACAAATAAAAATATAAATATTATAGGGAGGGCTTTCACAACGTAACATTCGATAAACGATACCTAACGCTAGAAGAGAATTTAAAAATGTATGCGATTGATATAAAGTGTTGACATAATATTTTGAAGCCTTCTGTCAATTCCATACATTTTATACATTCTACCAGCGTTATCGTACATCGAAGGTTATTTTGTCTATGGTTTGTACGCTATGTTTCAATGAAAATGAAATACATATTTTACATTTAATTATGGTTCATAGCATAATTATTAAGCGCTGAGAATAATATTATTTCGTTAGCTCTTCCTTTTTTTCTTTCTATTTTGAGTATGTGTAACTATGGCTATGGTTGTTCATTCGTATCCCGGCACGTACATCTGAGTTTTTTCAGATTTATCTCGGATTTAGTTACCACATGGTCACGGTGAAGGAAAATATCGTGAGGAAACCCATCTAATAGAAATGTAAGTGCAAATACCCTGAAAACTGCATCAGCTGCGTTACTATTTACAATGAGCTCAACATATAAGCACAAGGTGGATAAAACCACTAATGTGTCATTGCTCACCCCGAAAAGTTTATAGCTTGATGATATATTTTTTTAAGTATACACAGCTACTAATGTATTATTGCTTACCCCGGAAGGAATACAACGTGACGATTTATTATTTTACTTGAAACGTACGAGGCGCAAATCGATCTCCAGTAATTCGGTCATCGTTAAGAAATGGAGACATAAATAAAAAATAAATACCATTTCATCATTGATTAAACTTATCAGAAATTAGTAGTACAGTGTATTATTTCTGAATTAATTGTTATTGTCTCATTTGCATGATACACGTCGGTTTGAACTTATGATAAAGGCCACAATAGAGCAATTACTGTATCAGGTAGAACTATCAGGTCGAACGCGGTACGTTAATTGTTTGTAAGTAACGCGCTAAGTAGTCCGCCGTCACGTTGGTTTAAGACGGAGGTGAAGTCTTCGGGGAAGTAATAAATTTCTATCCAATTTTAATTACAGTTTACGACTTGGTTGTTTGGTAAGTTATTATTTTTAGTAACTAGCAATATTAGTTTAAAATTTGGTAATTACCAGATTCCGAGTCTCACAATCCAAATTTGGTCAAATTTTCTGTCAATATACAGCCAAAATCTGTTGCAATGACATCAAAGAGACTCATTAAGTACAATTATTCGTAGAAACCAATAGTCGTAACAACCGGTGATATTTTTTGAGATACGAAGTCCAATTTTTTTTTGACGGGAATTTTATTCTGGGTCAATATAAACGATGTGTTGTAACCTGAACAATGTCGCCATGAACAGTTTTGACTGTAATTATTAAATGTCCAAGTCTATACATATACTATTATATATACATGGTAACACGTTTTTATGGTTCTATGGGATGTAAGACATTGCTGGGCCAGGTACACTATTAGGAATAATACAATAATTTGCACTTAGAAGGGATTGATGGGTTTTATCGAGTCTCTAGTTGAACTTTAACTAGGGTTATCACAAAAAGAACTATCGTTTTTATTTCTATTGTTGGAAAATCCAGCCTCTTTGAAGAACAAACACAATGATAATTTGTCATCGGGAAGCGGCATCCAACACCTGGCGTACACGCGACCCCTATAGCACCGATACTGAAGCGCCTTTACATCAATTTGCACCGCACATCCTTTGTCAATATAACTATTTAATTTATATTATGTGATCCTTAGAACTTTTTAAAGTAGTTCTTTAAATATGTGCAGATGTGACTTGCTTATATAAAAGACAGATGGTTCGATCTTTTTACAATTTTAAAATATATATTGATGTACATATGAAATATAAAATAGACAATAAAGTTTATATAATCACAAGATATATCTATATCAAAGTCGGGTTTGTTCGAACACTTGTAACTGGAGAATGGCTGGCCCGTTTCTTACGGTTTTCGATTTGTTGTATTTGTCTCCGTCCCGAATAGCAAAGTAACTATCAAAAACTTTGGAAAATTGTCAGAAAAAATAAATAAAATAAAATATTTTTCAAAATATAATGTTCATGGGTTTCGTAACTGTTAAACATTTAATGTTCATCCCGTTGATACGGTAAACTCTCCGCTCAAATTAAAGAACGTATTTACGTATAAAGGTTTTGAATCGACAAGATATATCCACAACTTTCGGATAACGGCTTATTTAAGATTTAAAGAATGTAGAATATGTAGTGTATGAATAGTAATGAAAAAGAATTGACATATATACATATATTGGTTGTCAAATATATATTTTGTGTATGTTTATTACTTTCATAAAATCATAAATTAAGTTCAGCTAATCTGTAACACGACATTCATTGACTATATAGGCTCGATAAACTATCTACAGTGCAACTGATGTAAAGTATTTTTTTTAAACTTTCTCGACAAAGTCACTACAGTGTACCTGATGGTAAGTACAATGTAGTCCAAAAACGAAAGCGATCGTCAAAGAATGGAAATCCGTTGAGTCTCCGTCGTCATGTCAGCCCACATATACGACGACCGAAGGTCTCTAGGTATATGAGTTAATGGATATACACAAGCTGATCCCGAAACGCGACAGGTCAAAGCGAGTCACTATAACGGTCTTTACACTTGTGTACTGTGGTCATGACCCAGTATGGGCAATCAACTTATAAAATTAAAAACGCGTTAAAGCGCAACATATTGACAAACATTTTAGGAATTGATTTAATTTAATTTTAATCTTTTTTATAATCATTAATAAATACTTGAAGAGTTTGTTAAACATTATAATTTATCTTTAGATGATAAAATGATTTTTATAATACTATAATTTTGGCACGAACTGTATAAAAATATTATTAACTTTTCGTATCCAAGTGCCTAAATATGACCGCAATAAATTCTGTTAACAAAAAATATATTCAAAAATGACGACGAGTCTTGGCACAGTGGCGCCAACAACATTCGCAGTTGGCGGAACAACTTCCTGCGCGCAGTTTCCTGACAAAATGGATCGCTTCCGGTGCGTATTTGTCATCCTAGACGAGTAATCGTCAAAAACAATATCAATAAAATTTATGATTTAATTATCTTAATAATAACGTTATACAAAATCTCAAACAGTTGTCTACAGATGCAGAAATTATTAATATTACGGTTAATGAAATTATTGCGAGTAGTATGAAAGTTACAAGAATTAACTACATATTATCATCTATTATTATTACAGCTATAATCGCCTTTAATTTTTTTTTTTTACACTGGCTCGACATAGTGACTACAGAGTACCTGATGGTAAGTACAGTGTAGTCCAAAAACGAAAGCGACTATCAAAGGATGAAAACCCATTGATAGTCTACATCGTCATGTCGGCCCACATATACCACGACTGCAGGTCCTAGGTATATGAGCTACTGGATATACACAAGCTGATCCCGAAACGCGACAAGCCGAAACTGGTCACTTTGACGGGCTTTACACCCATGTACTGTGGTCGCGATCCAGATGGACACCGACGCCCTACCACCTCGCTGCTGCTCGTTTAGCACCACCCAGGAGTCACGTCTAGGGAAACTAGGGTAAAGCCTACGGACGCGAGCAGCTTCGACTCCCAAAAACTGTACCTGTAACTGTGTAATTGTACTTTTTTTATTTTCAGCTAGTGCATATATTGTAGAGGAAGGTTTTTTATTTATTTTTTAATTAGGGGCTTTTATTCCAACGAATATATCAGCCCCATTGTGCCTTAACCTACGTCCTTACTTCCTAGGGGAGTCGCGGATGAGCAAAGTAGAGGTATATATTGGCGCAATTTTACTATAATAATAATATATCGCCACGTATTCTCTATAGGGTGAGCAGAGATATATTAATGGCTGTATTTATAATACAATTCATTACACTGGATGCACAAAGTAATTTTAAAATTTAGCATTATTTTAGCATTATTTATGCATCTAGATGCAAATTTAGTTTTAATATTGTAATTTAATGATAAGTGAACAACTTTATTAGACAACAGAGAATCAGAGTGCGCATATATATTTAAACAAGACGATGAGAACTTTCTTGCAAGTAGCATTTCATTTGAATTTAGCAATATCTTAATATGAGGCTATTCTGTATAATAGACATCGCAAGCGATTTATAATAATGTTTCTGAAATATAAAATAATGAATATTTGATTGAAAATACAGAAAGGCATAACAATATACGTATAAAATACCTGTTTACGTTTAGGGCGAGGTGCGGGTGGTGGTGTCACGGATAATTGTGAGAACTGATTGCGTAATTAGTGCGACGAGTCACAGAGGGCGCGGGAGTGAGCCACCCTCGCGCCTCATTCACGCCGTTGTATCTACAAAAACCCGTGGGACCATTTAATTGATAATGTTTATTTAACTTTTTTAGCTATTAAGTTACAGTTTTACAAGCACTATACTGAAATTAATAATTGGCGGTAACTGTATTTTTTTTAAATTTAATTATAAAATATGAGGAGAGAAATATATCACCCGAAAAGCTATGTTAGCTTATTGTGAACAAATAAGGATCTATTTATAATACCGTCAAGGATAGTAGGTTTTTAATCAATTTTCGACTAAAACTATTAGACATTTGTATGTACTATGTAAGTACTACAAAATAATATACGGTAAAGAATTACATACAAAATATTTTTTTTACAATAAATTCTTTCGGAGCACTTTAAGCGCATCCGCTTATGGTGCGCAGAAGGTATTGTCTTTCGTAACAATGTAAGTGCATCAATTTATTTCAATTTACACGAAAGCTTTGTTTTGGCTGGCGAGGGCACCGTTCCCGCGCTTCCGGACGTAGCTTCCGACACGAGCGTTACGCGTGCCGCGCCATCTTTAAATTGCACCCTGCAACAAGCGCTGATGTTACCAGTTACAATAAACAAACCAAATTTTATGGAAAACGCTAAGCCAGTACTAGGCTTACGTTCATATGCTTCAAGGGCGATTTCGTATCACCTACTTTTAAGTCGGTTATGACGTTTTACAAGTAAGCAGGGTAGTATGACTGTTTTATCTGTTGCGTTAATGTTGTTTAATAATTATCTGGAACGTGGTTTCGTGTAATGCATTATTGAAGGATGATCATTTTGATGAATGTAATTTGAAGTAAAAGTCACTTTATGGATGAAAAGAGGGCATGTAATGACTTCAAAATACTTTTTAATGATTGTTAAATATTAAATTACGTGTTTTTATTATTTATTTCAAATTGAAACAAAATTAAGAATAAATGAAGTTCAGACGGATGGCCGAACAGAAATTATATATTTTTAATCGAAATTAGCGATATGTGCATAAAAGGATCAGTTCAACACATTTGTAAAGATATAAAAATGAGATGTTTTCCTTATATATAGTCCAGTAGAGACTGCATGATTTAAAATTGTAAAATAAGTTCAGAAAGTAAATTTTCTCCGTGACCATCCAAATTATTATTAAAAAATGTTAACAAATCACAAAATTCTCATGTTTCCAAGCCATACTTCATATTTTTATAGTATGGAGGTTACATTGAAGCCAATTTGCTTCAATATCACATGATCCGCGTGTCTTAATAAAGGAGATTAATACAATTGTGAATATTATAAACGAAAGGTCACCTTAGACGTAATATCGAAATCTAATGTTGTTGAAACAAGTTCACACACATCAAAGACAAACAATATTGATTTGAGTAAGCAATTAAATCGTCCATTACAGTAACAAATAGAACAAACATTTATGTGAAAACGTCGATGTATGTGTATCACAGCAAACATGTCGGTGCCGCACCTTGTGTGCCCTCTTTATGATATTTGTTCGACTATTTACGATGACACTGCACATAAATATTCGTAATAAAATGAAAGGATTTGAGCATTAAAGAGGAAGAGACTAAATCACTGTAAATTCTAGGAAAATTAATTACTTCTAGCTGGATTTGATCTTTTGAATGATACGGAGTCAATGGAAGGATGCACTTTTAATACCATTAATTTTTCATTTATTTATTTTCACTAATAAAAACATAAACATCATCAATAAATACTTATAATTAACCTGTTCCTCAACCACCTATTTAATATTATCCATCAAAACTTTTTTTTTAAGCGGGTTAACTACTGATTGCCTGGAGAAGCATTTACAGTACAACCAGGCTTAGGGAGTGAGCACAGAAGGTGCTCTGCCAGCGAGTTTATGGGTTTGGGGCAATGCAAGGGCACCCCTGTGGGTACGAACCTGGACTTGGACCGCCAGCTAAAATATAATACTAACCCTACGGGTAATCTACTAGCGTTTCGGAAGTGACTACCTTGAGAAGAAACGCCGAAAGAAACTCAAGGCTGCGTCGGAGTGTAACTGCGCCTCGGAGCGAAAACGCACCGGTTAGGAGCAGTTGACTGAACTATCCTTCGTCGACGACGCCGGTGTCGTGGAATGAAGTTAGTGCTTGTGTGTACCTCACTGTTTGATCGGCCGGTATTCAACTGAAATATTATTTCAGAGCTTTTATATATACAAACTTACAGAAAAATTTTGCTTGCGTGATGTAGTTTGGTAAAAACGTATCGGAATCGTTAATCAATATACATATATTTGTACAGTGTAAGTGTTTGTATCCGCTAATCTTAAAAACGGCTAGATAGATTTTGATGCAATTCCCAATAATTCACGATGGAAAGCTGCCTTTAATATCTAATGTTAATTTTATTTAAATTGGCTCGTAAACAAAATAGTTATGTTAGTTTAAAAAACACGTCGAACATTTATTACAAAAAAAGTTTTAAAATAAATGTTCAGGTAATTTGGCTGACATACTTATAATATTAATTACATATAATTTACTTTTAATAAAATTGTAACTGATCGCTGTGTGTAAATGGAAAACGAATATTAAAGAAATTTAAAATTTTGTACAAGATTCGCGAAGATCATTGCTAGAGCTTTTCTGTTTATCTAACACATTGCGCAAGAGGAGACGATAACTGAATTACTTGGTGAAGTACGTGCGCTGTAGAGAGCATTTACGCTAGAAAAGTTTTGGATAACAATATGTAATGTTACCATTTCTATGCGCAAATCTGCCGGTCGGAAGTCATGTAGCGCTCGTAACTTGTGAGGGAATGCGCAACTTTTCTATTGTGGCACCATCTACTACTGTCCGATTCACTGACGTGTTTCCGGCTTCTCTTCAAAAAGTCTTGATCTGTCAACGACTGAGGGTATGTCTAGAGTTTCCTTGAGGGCTTTTGTGTTCATTCTCCGAGAGATTTATTTATTAGGGAAAATAGTTTTGTAAGACCGCTGATGTTTGCTTCGAAAAAAACTTCTTGTTATGATAATCAATGTTTCTATAATAGTATTTCTTTTAATGATAAATCGGAGTGAAATTAATTATTATTGCCACATCAAATTATAGTTGTTTTTGTATATAGGTATACAAAGTATCTATAAACAATGCTATAACGCTATTCGGCCGATACTTACTGTCAGATGCCTAGTTGATTTTTTTCGTTCGTCGTTAACGTAGTTTACACGTATTTAAGAAATAACAAACTTACAGCAAAGCTCTACATATATCGTCGTTATAAAATTATTATAAAATGTTTAAAAATAAAAACAGATCTACTAGGCCTAGTTATGAACTAAATGAGTTGTTATGAGTCATAACAACCTAGGCCTATTACCATAGATGGGCAAAATGTGATCAGATTAATGAAAAACGATTACGATAACATTTTGCGTTTTTCATCATTAATATGACTGCATTTTGCTCATCTATGTTTTAAGCACTACGGAATCTTCAATTGCATACACGTTTATGACTCTTTAATGTTTGTAAGGGATTTAATCGTGATTACAGAGCAACAACATTAAAATTACGACTGTTTTGTAATCGTTAATCATTAATCAGATTACATTTTGTCCATCTCTTGTTATGACGGGCTGTGTGTAAATACTATGGTCCTCGCCAATGTATGATATTGATATATTGTAGGTCCTATTTTATTGTTTTTATTAATATTTTGCTTTGTATAGATGTATAATATTGTCTGCAAGTACACATTAGCATAAAGATATACAAGAATTTCAATGATTGTCATAAATTACTGTAAGCGATTTTACAGCAATAAATGTGGAACAGATAGCGTCCTCGGCAGCAGCAAAACACTTCACATCAGGCCACGGTCATCGCTGAATAAACGCGATTTAACCTAATTTACTCGCAACTGTTTGTGTTATTCATATAATTCATTTAAAACTTCATTATTTCTCTATATAATTGTTTACAATACTTTTAATTTTGTAGTATATATATTAATATCAATCCATAAGTTTTGTTTAAAGATTACTGCTTTTAATAACATATTAATATATGAAAGGGCAAGAATTTAACGATGGGCTAAAATTACTTTAAACATAAAATCGGTGATGATTTTACCAAAGTGGCTGTAAAATATAGAATAAATTCTATATTGAGACCCATGATGAATACTTCCTGAATGAAATTAGTGAATCACGAACTGAAATGTTCCAGTGTTCGTATTTAGATGCACCATTACGTTTATAGGTACTTACTGTAACATTAGTCATAAGGTTAATTACTAAAAGCACATTACTACAGAGCTCGTGACTTCTATAACAATCTGTTTCATAGTTTTAGGTATATGATGATGATGTCCTAGCCGGATTCGGCCACGGCGACTGTTTCAACACCGATTAAGAAAATTGAGGTCCACTTTACGGAAACAGTTAATTGCGCAGGAGATATTTAAGTGCATAGCTGGACGCGCAGCCAGAAAAACACTCTCTCGTCCGAGCTCACTTAGGCCCGATGGAATTGAGAACCAGTACGATCGGGAGGGAGCAGGATGCAGGTTTGGCCGAGTTTTCCTTCTCTGAACACCTGGTTGAATTGCAGTGTTAAAAAGATACCTTAGTCGCCTTTTACGACACCTCAGCAAGAAGAGGGGGTGCTATTCTAATGTGCCGGCAGCCACCACGGCACAATTGTATAGGATACGTGTACAGGAGTAGAATAAAACATGTACAGTTTGAGATTTTAATTATTTTCAATACAGTAACTCTTTAAAATAAAAATGATTATTCTTGCCATTAAGTTAAATATTTATTTAGTTGCAAATATACGATCATATACGCGTTTTTACGTCTTATTATCATTATTGTTAAATAAAGAATGAAACCAATTTGGACATAGGTAAAGAAAAGAAATTTAATCGTTTAAAATTGTTGTAACCGTTGTTCAGTAACCGCAGGTAGGCATTTTCTCACTAAAATCAAAATATTCATACGGTTCACAGATATTTCCGACAATTTTGTGAAACGGACTGTAATATGCTCTACTCAAAAACAGTATGAACAATCATATTAAAACAAAGCTGACGTTAAATTGAAAACAGGCTTGGATTCAATCACAAAGATAGAGTTACTTACATAAACACAATGATAATTTAGTGTAAAAAGTAAACCAGAAAAGTTAATGCCGTTGTGAGAGCTCACTTAAAGGTGTACCGTACCACTACAACCTAACTAATTATTTTTATGAACATTTTGTATGAAAGGCTAGAAGAAATAAGGAGTGTGATAGAAAATGAGATCATTTCACATTCTTGGTGCATCGTAAAAAGAACAATCAAGAAACTTTTTCTATTATGTAGCAACTGTACTTTTGGTGATATGTAAATTTAAAAATGAAATTTTATAAAAGCTTGTCAAACATGATGTAAAAAGTTATTTTAAAAACAAACTATATCATTATGTACCTAAGTACCAAAACTTAATAAGTAATAAACATGTTGTCAATTGATAAATCCCTTATAACTTGTAATTAAATATTTTCTCGTTTATCAATAAATATTTAATAAAAACTTACTACATATTAAACATATAAAAAATTTACTACAGTGGTTTATATTATGAAAAAATTCATAAGTGCTCTTAATTTTAAAAGTCAACAAAATTGAAATAATGTAGTGAAGCACACATGGCAGTTAAAGCGTCATCGCATTTCAGACGTAGGCGGGCACTATTCGTAGCAAGGTCAAGCCATATTATATTACAGCTACACATCCAATTTTCCGCGACCCTTCAGCTTCTTTGACTTTTTACTTTTTTACTACTTTTATAAGAAATTATTAAGTGCTAAGGAGATCATTTTATAATGGACTTTCGAGGAGATAGCCATAGTTCTGTACCTCATCCCACGCTTATCAACACACGTCATTCGCCACATAAACAGATGCTGTTGGTAATTTTTATTTTATAATAAACTATGATATCAAGGTATGACATAATGGACAGCAAAAACTTCTTGAGTGAATTGAGCTAACGAAAACAGAATTGACAAGCCGATGATGTGTTGTTACGAAGATTTTCTTTTTAAGCTAAAAAAAACTGTGAAGTGTGTCAGTATTTACTACCTCACCAATAAAAATGATAAGCCACAAGCCGACTTATCTCATTACTAGCTGATCCGGCAAACTTTGTTTTGCTATATAAGCTTTTGTAATATCTTCTAAGATGTTCATTGAAATTAAGTGATGTCAAAGACAATTTTGTTCACAATGAAATACTCTTAACAACAACACATTTATTTGGATAAAGATTAATATTATTACGTTGATACAACTCTTAACAAATAATGCATTAATTTCGACCAAATTTTATCACTATAAAAACGGTTCCAGTGACTTAATCTTAAAAGATAGGCATATACTGTTCCGGACATTTTTTTAGATCATTTCAAGAGGAATAATTCTTTATTACATATATTTTTGGTATCTTCAACCGTTTTTGCAGCGCACGCAATGGAAGCCCTCAAGGATGAATAATTTTCCCCGTTTTTTTACATTTTCCATTATTTCTTCGCTCCTAATAATTGCGTCGTGATGTTATAGCCTAAAGCCTTCATCGATAAATGGCCAATTCAACTCAAAAAGAATTTTTCAATTCGAACCAGTAGTTCCTGAGATTAGCGCGTTCAAACAAACAAACAAACAAACAAACTCTTCAGCTTTATAATATTAGTATAGATTAGAGTTGTTTGATAGGCTAGGGCCACCTTTCCATAAAAAATACTTTAGAGTGGCTGTCATTAGAAAACAGGAATACACTGGTATAGTAGTACCCTGATAAAAAGTTACAATGAAGTACCTGATCTACTCGTAGAAAATTTGACCTTATTACATAAAATTCTTAATTCCAAAATTAACTGCAAGCAACTACTTCAAAAATTTTCTTTTAATGCCCCTCGTAAGTAATCCATGCATCCTATACATCTTCCATGCGCATCTGCGGTCAAAACTAAAGTAAAAAATTCGAGATTAATTCTCCTGTAAGCCGACTTTCCCGCTTGTTTAGCGATCTAGGATCGTCTCTCGATTTATTTGGAGACTCCTTACCGAAATTCAAAAGAAAGGCATTGGAAGTACTGATGGTCACGTGAGGGTAAATTTTTTGTTTATATTCGTGTTTTTGATGATTTTACAATGGTTTTTTCTTTATTGTTGTTCTTGTGGTTTTAAATATGGTGCGCGCGTATTCTATTCTTTCTTTTCTTTTGTCATCTATCTTTAAATTATTTAGTTTTGATATAAATTTAGTTTTCTAATATTGTTATTATTATTTTTATTAACTTTGGTGCATGCTGCGGTAGCCTTCCCCGGTTGATACATTTTAAAGATATTTGTTAATGATTGCAATATTTTATATAATGTATCGGTTCACTGGCTGCCCTATAAATAAATAAATCTCTTAACCATTTGTAATTAATTTTTTTTCCGTCTCATTAATGATTTTCCATAGACTCTCGGCTACAGATTAATAAAACAAATCACGGATAGTAACAGTTAAAGTGTTATGCACTTAATGTTTCAATATAATAATGTTTTATTTATCATCTTATATATGTAAATTTAATTCGATGAGACTAGCTGTGGTGAAACTGTAAACGTAATCTTTTGGAACATGAATGCATCATAGCTTGTAGTAAGGTGAGTATTGTATTAAATTATGTAATTTTTATCTTCATAATTGTCCGACTAAATTTTGAATAATTTTAATTACAAATTTTAATACCGAATTATCATAAAATCATTCTAATTAGTCCCGAACCGAAGATTTACAAGGCACTAAAATGATATACTGTAAGAAACTTTTTATAAACTTGTCCTGGTTAACTTTGACGCGGTATTTGGAGGTCAGTATGCGGCGAAGCGACGGCTACTGTCGATTTATCTCCGTCTCTCGGCGCTTGCCGTTGTTCATAGATGTGTTTGTCTAAACCAAAAAGTAATTTATTATAGTATATTTAAAAAAAAGTATAAAATATATGACTTGATCACTACTTACAATATATTTTTCTGATTAAGGGTTTTACTAAATCTTTCAATTATACAGAAGAAATTATTAAAATAAATATTTATTACTGTCATTCGTCATGGTAGTCATTTTACTGAGCAGTTATACTGGAATAACAACAAAAATTATAGGAAAATTGTTCACATATTAAATATCTACACAAATTTTAAAATAGTTGCCTTTCAATATTACAAAGATCTTTTAACGTTAAAATCCTTTAGTACTTTGTTGACTGCAGGAATATGTTCGGGAATATAGAATATTTTGGCTCTTGTTGATTATTTATGTAAAACATAAATCTTGTGAGCCCTACGTAATACGAATATGTGATTCATAAGATCATCGCTATATTGATACCCACGTGATGACGTCGCGTTGACACCAAATAAACACGTTAACTCATCACAGTACACGATGTCCTGTCATCCAGACGAAAGCTTTCTGCTCTAAAAATTCATGATATTTCCTTTAATTTACATAGATTTATAAATCCAGAAAATAGTTCTTCGATAGTTATTTATAATTTTATTGCCTTCAGTTAACATATTTGAAACCAACAAATATCAAGATAATTCCTAAAAAAGCAGAATTAGATGGTTTATATTTCGCTCGTATTATCTTTTATGTAGTGTAGAATATCTAAATAATAAATAACACAAAAGTTAGTTATGAGTGAACATGAAATGCACTCTATTATCACTCCGACGCAGCCTTGAGTTTCTTTCGGCGTTTCTTCTCAAAGTAGTCGCTTCCGAAACGCTAGTAGATCACCGTTAGGTTTTGTATTAAGGCAGGCAGCTCAAGTCGAGGTTCGTACCCACAGGGGTAACCCAACTCATAAATTTGATGGCCAAGCAACTCAGTGTTCGCCCTCTCGCCCGGTTTAGTTTTGAAGATCTATGTGTTATCACCCATAACCTGTTCGAAAAAAAGGACTCTTTTAATCTTAGTGCGAGTAATAATTCCCGTAATTAAATACTTGCCATACACCTTTGTTTTTTTTTTCTAAGTGTCGTTTGTTGGTGACAGGGTAAGGCCTCTACAACTACACCGGGCTTGAGTGGAGAGCACTGAAGGTGCTCAGCTAGCGATTTATGGATTGGGTGGCAACGCAAGGGCACCCCTGTGGGTACAGACTTCAACTTGAGCCGCCAGCCAATGAAAATAAACCTAAGGTGATCTACTAGCGTTTCAAAAGCGACTACCTTGAGAAGAAATGCCGAAAGAAACCCAAGGCTGCACGCCTTTGTTTGAATAGTTAAAAGTGATAATTACATGTGTAAATACAGTTTCATGAATAAACCCACAGTCGAATTGATTTAATATCTGTAGTTACTTTTAGCTTATTGCAGAACTATCTGTTCCAAGTCTTGAAACAATTTACGTTGGATCATATTTTCAAAGAAACCATTCCGCATTGCGCATATAATTTATATGAGCAAATGCTATACGACGTTGAATGCTTGTAAAACATACAAATGCGATGTTTGTTATTTTGGATTATTCATAATACGAACAAAATTGTAACATTGCAACAATGTTTACCATACCTACGTGCATAACTTTGCCAGTAAGTGGAGACATCCCTGTTGAATATAGTGTCACAACTATAAGTAATATTATTAACCACTATCTATGTCTCGCGGATTTCCTATTGATATGGAAAGAATGGAACAACAATTTTCTTTTTCTTTGCCAATTTTTTTCTATTCAAAGAACAAAATTTAGAATATAATATGCCGTTCCTGATGTGTAGTAATAACTGCTAGAAGATGCTGCGTCGCTTATAGACGACGCTCGTACCGAAGTGGTTAAAATATTTATTGGATAAATATGGTTGGATTTTAAAGTAATTAATGAAACTCCTAGACAATGATAATGATGATTTCTTTCATGCCGCCTGTAATGTAAAATAAGCTGTCAGTGTTTCAAAGCTTATCTCGTTACAGATCTGGAGGCAGCGTACGAACGGTGAATGCCGGCTGTGGGCATCTTTTCGTGGCCAACAGGCGCCGTACCGAAGTGGTTAATCTTTTATACAGAAACTCAATATTAATAGTGCTTTTACGTAATGAGATAAATCATTTCTTATTCTTTTCATACTAGATATGTTTTAAGTCATGGTATAGTACTTTTGCATTATTTAGAACTGACATACAAGGAATTATTTGAAAATAATATGAGTACAATAATAATATCTAATAATTTTGTTTCTCTTGATTTTGTCATTCGTGATTAGCTGTATCGCTCTTAGTGCCCAGTTTGATTCTAAAACTGAAATTTACAGACTCTATTTTTATCTTACTTACACTTTACTCAAACTTTGAAAAATATATTTTTTAAATAATTGCAAAGTATGTGATAGGTTACCGATTTCTATAATTTAGGTTGGCTCTGCAAATATTTAGACCATGCTCAAGTTTCTATTGTATATTTAGTTTCTTGTCAAAATTATTCAGACCTATCTATACAATTTAATCGGTTAATTTACCTAGTACTTGTTAAAAGGGACTTCTGGAATGTATACTTGCTTAATATTCACAAATGAATGCTGGACTGGACAATAACCTCACACCTAAACTAAGAAATCCTTAACGATGCAATCAATTATGTGAGATTTATTCGATTTCGTGTACTAGGTAATATTCAATTTATGCGGTAGTCAATCAAGTAATTTTACAACAACATTAAAACGATGATATAACTGCTAGTAAAGTGCAACGGTTTAGTTAGTTTCATTCCATGTATCGTATGTTAGTAGATATTTTGTACTTTATTTTCATTTTCTGTTACTATTTTCTTGACTTCTTTAAAGTGGAAAGAATATTTTGGGTAAATTAACGCATTTTCTACCTAAATTTATACCTTTTCTTTTTTACCAATAAATTATTTTAAAGTACCTTAAAGTAAGGTATAAGAACATTAAAGTTTACCAAATTTCGGTTTTATTTAGGTTAATACTATTTTATAATAATCACAATCATAATTAAGTCAATATCCATGTGACTGGTTAGTTGGAGCGTCATTATAGTGATTAGTGACTAAATCACCAACACATCCCAACTCAACATTGTTTTCTTCTTATGTCGTCGTTACATATTGTAATAATATAATTAATACATAGTCACGCTGTATCCTTTTCGGCGCGAGTAGACCTACATGAATAGCTATATATCAACTGGGCCCTTTACAGCTTGTGATTTCAATTAAATATTCATTTAATTTCATAGTATGTTTTTTAATAGTATGTTTATAATTTTATAGAAGAACCCTTAATTCAGAAATAGGATCTCATATTTAACAAAATAACAACTAACTAAATAGAATACTAAAGATAAACCTATTTTTAGATTTCTACATCTGAATTAATATACTGACAAATTGATATGTTTAATGGCTTAGATCTCACAACTAATGAGAGGCTAATATCGAGACCGTGTAACGGTTGGCTCTTGAATTTATTACTGCGATGATACGAATAATTTGACTATAAATAAATTTACACAATGTCGGTGACTGAGCAGGTGTTACAGTAAAATATAAGGTACAAACCTAATTTGCTTTTTTCTGTTTTAAAGTTATAGGTTTTATCTAGAATAGCAGTACCTATACTAATTGTGAGAATATTTAGATTAAGATGTTGTAAATATTATACTATTTGTTACATTAATCAACTCAATACATATATAGGTAAATATATATATATATATAAAAGAAAAAACATTGACTGACTGACACATATTATTATCATGAAATATCTGAGATTATAACAGCTACAGATTTTTCCGGAATATACTCCGAATGGTGAAATATAGAAGGTTGGTGCTTCTTAAATGTCCAGTTAGTTTTTATACTACAACCGATACCTAAATTAGATTGTATTACTTAAGTAGAAATAAATAAGTATATTATTTCTTTGAAAAGTCACCCAAAAGAAATAGGAAATAAAACGGGGTTGCTAATTTGTATAGACTCTCCGATGAAAGCCCATTAGAATTTTTATTTAGATTCGTACAATAAGAAAATGTGTTTTAACTGGATTAAAGAAGTCGCCTTCATTACGAAATATTTGTAAATGAATCCGACAAATGAATTACATATTAATCTTAAAATATATAGCGAGTGGTGAAAGGCTATTTTTGGTTTAAGCGACATTTTTTGGTGATATAGTAATATAGTTATGTATAGATATATATGGAATCGGTAAGAAACGCTTATTCCGAAAATATATATATATTACTATATTACCAAAAAATATCGCTTAAACCAAATAGCCGTTCATCGGACGATATGTATATTTGGAATCGGAAAAAAAGCTGATTTATTATATTAATAAATTCTAGACTTTAGGTGAGTAACTAAGAATAGGAAATAAAGTTCGTTATTTCGGAAGCTGTTTCAGTCGATGGTCTTAAACTGCTTATGGTTGCGATATTTATAAAAGTTGTTGAATAAGCGCCAAAATTCGATAAAACATGATTTCAGGGTAAAACACGTGGGCTGGGTGACGTGTCGTAGCCAGATAACAAATACTTAAACTAGCCGTTTGTGACGAATGGAGACCTCGCGGTATTATTAGATTATAACAACACGGAAAAAGGATTTTATAGAACCTTATCCATCAACACTTCACACTTAGCGCCTTTAAAGTAAAACCGTTACTGGACGAAATTAACATACAGAAGAACGAACTTTATAAGAACCTGTCAAGTGCGAATCTAATTCACGTAGAGAGGGTTCCGTACAAATCAGTTCCCTACAAAACAGACCTACAAAAGACTGAGTATTTGATATTAATTTCAACTTAATACTCCCACGCGCTCCTGAGAATAAAAGTCTTGACAAACAAAGAAACGGACAACGAAGTTGTTCTATAGTGGTTCCCTTTTTATTTTTGAGTTCCAGAACCATATTTTTTTTTTAAATACAAATTGGAATTCTATGCTACTTTTAGCTGGTTTTAGGTAGTATTGTGAGAATATTTATCAAATATTGTATATTACGTTTTAAGGTAGATTTAAAATAATACCATTTTCTTGAAAACTTTCATTAAGTAATCTACGTTTAAGATGAGACTTAAAATATGTCAAATTTCCGTTAGGGGAATGTTTCTGAAAATATTTCGTTAGTAATTATTCCTTACGCTATATAAATAATTAGTGTAAAAATTTTGAACTACTAACTTCAGCGATAGTGCACGTATATTGATAAATATCTTGTAAATATATAATTTTTATGATTTTATGTTTATTATTTTATCATTTCAACATTACTGGAATTGTTTATAAAAACAAAAACATTCAATTTAGAGACGTGTTTGACAAATGTAAACGAGCATACCAAAATACTGCTTACTTAGAACATTTGTTCATTTATATTGCTTATAATTTTTATTCTTATAATCTTTTGTCAGTTGTCAGTATTTTTTGTTAAATTACGGAATATATGCTACAATCCACCATATGTATAAACTGAGTACGATAAACTTTTTTTATGACAAACCTAGTGCCAAAATAGTTCTAAAAAACAATCACATTGTCGGCATATCAAATTGTGAATTATCGATTTAGACCATTTTACAAAACGCGCTGCAACTCGTATTTAAAACTTATTTGTAATGATACTCCAATCCAATATTAAAGGGAAAAAGAATTGTCCTTCATTTACATGTGTCGAAAGCCCTTCCAATGTAATTTTTACTTACATTAAATATCATTATCGACTTTGCGTTCAATATTTACATCCGATTGAAATAAATTTATCTTATTTTAATTAAAATTAAAACCCTCTGATAGACAGTCAGACAGATGGACTTACAGACAAAGTGGAAATCTTCTATCTGGACTCAGAAACCTTTTTCTTTTTTTACACTGGCTCGACAAAGTGACTACAGTGCACCTGATGGTAAGTACAGTGTAGTCCAAAAACCAAAGCGACTATGCAAGGATGATAATCCATTGACAGTCTCTGTCGTCATGTCGGCCCACATATACTACGACTGAAGATCTCTAGGTATATGAGTTGTTGGATACACAAGCTGATCCCGAAACGCGATGGCCAAAGCGTGTCACTGTGACGGCCTTTACACTTGTGTACTGTGGTTATGAGCCAGTTCGGGCAATCGCCCTACCACCAAATAGACCTAATCTCGCTTCGCTCAGTCGATAAGCAGTTTTGTCTATTATAAACATAAACTATTAAAACATTTATGTATTATCAAAAATATTATTGTTCTGTTTAATGTATCACGAATATTAACTATACCGGTCAATGGTTATTATATGGATTCCATTTAAATTATAGATATGAACTATCTCATTGAACGCTTATATTGAAACATTTAATTTGAATGTTGCGTTAGCCCCAAACGTATATATGTACATATAATAAACAGCTTAGTTTGTTTGTAAAATATTATGAAGAGTTCCATTTAATTGTGTTGCAAAAAGTAGAATATACAAGTTAATATAGGTCGCTCGCACGTCATCATTGGCGCCGACCTTGTTATCTCTTTCACTAAAATAAAATTAAGACAAAATGCATGAAACATTATTTCGTGGGTGCTCGTAACTTTTATACCGAGCATAAACATCCTGTAATTAAAAATCATGTTAGCGACTTATGTTTGATGTTGTTTACTTATCACCAATCTCAATATCGTAAAATAGGGGCAAGTAATACCCGAATATGTATATCATTTAGTCTTAATATCAATTTATAAATGTATAAACGTATAAAGGATACAATTAAATACGGAACATTTTTGTAAAAGGACACTATTTAGCGCTCATGAATGTAAAACAGTCGTACTCTGAAAAAACTGGCTCAGACTTGTAAATGTTGTATATTTTTCTTGAATTTTAATTAACTAGACGCATTCATTAAAGGAAATTAAAAAAAACCCAAATTTTTAGGTGATTTTTTAAGAGGCTGTTATTTTGAAGAAAATGGTCGTATAGTAGATTTAAAATAGGTTACAGCTTCAAGTGTCTAGTTTTCAGTTTTAAACGTTAACATTATTTCACGTGCATCATTTATAATGATCAAAATAACTTTAAATACATCAGTAATGTAATTGTCCTCAGACAGAAATTGATCAAATGACGACTATGTATGAGCAAGTTCATGGGCGAAACTGTGTTTGTCTTATGATTCATGCGTAATTTTAATCTCTAAAAACCTTGGAGTGTTCCAATTTATGAAAGATGCATCTAGTTACTACTTATAGGTTGAAGAGCAAGTTGGATTGTTATTTATTTCTTTTGTACAACCCAGTAAAGGTTTTTGAATTAACGATATCAGGGTTAAGTCTCACAAGAAAATTTTTCAAAATTTCAAATCATCGATCAATTCATACGTAATATAGTAGTTTATAAAAATCAAAGTTTATAAAAAAAATAATAAAAATCCTCACAAAAATTACTATCAAATCTACTAAGAATTATCAGAATATGAATGCATATTTTAATTTGATTATATATTTACAAAGCGGTTTACAGCGGTTTTCATATACTAATAATCATTTATAGAACTAATTGAGATATTAAAAAATATTATTATATTAATATCAAAACCTTTAAACACCTTCGCATTAATCTTGACTGTTAAATATGTATACATGCTAATTTTACAAAAAAATGTTTAGAGGATAATTGCTCTCATATTAATAGCATCAAAGTATGATAAGTGATACAAAAGGATGTGAGAGAATATGTACACAAAATATATATTAATAGTTATTATGGTGCATGTTATACTAAATTAAAAATCACTGACAGGACAATAAATGATTTCTTAGAAATAATGAAAAATATTGATGCCTCTTTAGAAATTTTATCGTCCAAATTATTTAGATTTCCATAGGCATATATAATATATACAAATGCTACTCGAGGGCGTGAAATTTAACGTTAGTATTTGAATCATAAGCGAAATTGGATTATTTTAGGTGAAGGCAACTTAGTCAGCTCAGAGGGTAAATAAGACAAGTTATTTCAGTGAAAATGCTTTCTAGTCTTTTTCTTGTAAGTTTTTAAGCCCAATAGTTAAAATACATAAAAAAGTGATTAATTGATTTTAAGTCTATATATCGAAAGCTTGTAATCTCGTTTAAACATGTAAAGCCGCGAATATTACAAAACTACTCAATGAACGTTACAGCTTTGGGAATTTTAATGTATTTAGTGGTTATTTCTGGATTTGTAGACACTTATTTACTCGTAGATGCTAGAATATAAAATTGTTGAAAAACAATTTACAATTTTGGCAAATATTTTATAGATACTAGTTCCAGTAAAACACGTGAAGTGGTGAACTAATACAAAAAATAAAATGTTTACACTTTATTGTACGTCAGGGCGGGCGGGCTACGTCGCGCGCGGGGCGGGCGGCCAACAACTAGGAGCGCACCCGCCCGCGGACAGTGCGCGCCCGCCCCGGTCCGACACTCGACGTCGGCTCGTCAACGACACCAGACAACCCTATTTTTTTAACGACTATTATTTTAATCGGTAAGATGTTGCCCAGTGTTTCAATGTTAAGTTTTAAGGGATGTGCCAAAAGTGTATTTGATAGAGAAGCTATTAGGCTGCCGTACTCGGTTCAGCCTCGCAGTGAATATTGCTATCTCCTTCTAAAGTTGCGCAATTGTATACTTATCTCTCTCGTTTGTCACGCGTAGTCCGTATGAAGTTCAGTTTGAATTTTCATTAGTGATTAATCCAGTTTAACTGTATCTTGTTAACAGGGTAAAGTTGGTTCAGCAGCACGTAAGTTACAATTTTGACAAAAATAAAATAATATTTCTTTGTACAAGTATTATTTTTCCACAACTTAACATGTTTCGGTTTCGTATTTAAATCTTATTACTATAAAATTAAAAACTAAATAAGTTTGATTTACATAATACAGTAATGTAGATACATAAGAATTTTTAAAGCTAATTAATAGCCATATTGGAATATTACAATTGTTTTTTTTAATTAAAAAAAAAAGAATAAGTGCGCTTAGCCACCAAAAAACATGATGTTCATGAATATAATTAATATGTTTTCAATCATTTTCTACATTACTACCAACGATATATTGCTCCTAGATTGGATTTTTGTTTCAAAATATTCATGTGATTGGGCACCCTAGAGTAATTAGCGAGTGTGTCATCCGAGCATAAATATATCCTTATCAGTGAGTGTCAGGAGTACGTCGCCGGCTACTCACCTGTCGACGACATGACAATGCGTTGGATCCGGGAATGCTGTGAATTCGATCCGACCGCCCGCGCGACTATTTTCGGTCGCACTCATCTCGAGCCAAATTTGCAATACCGCTAAATCGACGCGCCTTCATGTATTTTTGTATCCGTTTCACAATCGAACGGCTTTTTCTACATGGTTAATGCTACATTCACTGACAAATATTTAACCTTCGATTCCTTAAATAGACCTAGCTTCAGTCAATAGAATGATTGAAGTTGTAACAGGCAATTGATTAGAGATTTATGTTAAGATGTCTACTAAGTAATATGCATTGACACTGGCCTTCAACTATTTGTAAACATCTTTAATTTATTTTAATATTTCCGCGTTTGCTGGTAATAATAAGTTTTGTATTTTTTATTATCTAAACAATAATATTATATAAGAACGTGGAAAATAATGTAGGAAATTACACTATACTATAATTGTTAGCGAATATACAAGTACAATCCAGTATAGTAGTCATGTTATCAGAATAAAAAGCTATTCGATAATAATTTCTGATAAAAAAGAACAAAATATGAAATATATTTCGATTTACTAAGAATAATTATTATATAATAAAGTTGATTACAAACATGTTTATTTGATAAAATGTTTTGGTTAAAGTGGTATTTCATCTCAATATGTTTTACGACAAATATCTAGGTGCATCTTTCTATGGATAATTTTTCTAGTTCAGGGTTACAATTTTGCGTATTACGCTCATCGGCTATTGTATTATTATTGTAAAATCATATATTTATATGGGATAAATTATAACTAAAGATTTAAACAAAGAATACAAAAATAAATTCAATTTAATAAATGAAACAACTACCAAATACTACTTTACCTACAAACTTTTACTAGCAAATTAAATCTTTTATTTTAGTCCTTGTAACCTACCGTATTGCGGTATTTTTTGATAATACCATAGATACATTTAACATGAGCCTATTACAAGGATTACTACATATTTAGTCGTAGTTACTCTTGAAAGCAGAACATAATTTATTAACTTGAACTTTGTGCCAAAGGCATCTGGTTAGTGTCTTATTAGAACAACACAGATAGAGGCGGTCAGTAACTCCCAAGGATTGGTACCTTCGTAAAAGCTCGTCCGATAAATAGCGCTTTGAATGGGTTTTCTGTTTTGCTAAATATAAATCAATGACGCAAATCAACGAATAATCCAAACAAAATTCGCGATATAAATGAAAACGGTTATTACGTCTTATCAACAGTAGAACAATATAACAGTAGAAAGCAATGGTTAATGTTTATTAACTGAAAGCATATAATATGCCTCGACTCTGGATACGATTAGTAAACTATGATATGGGTAGTAACTTCATTATTTTAACTTTTTTTTACAAATAGATCTTTGGTAAATTATTATTTAGGTAAACAGAATTCAAGTGGTAACCTTTTTTAAGTCAGATGTTTCTTGAATTCAAGTTTTATTTATTTAGGTTACCCGCTGACATATCGACGTTAAACGAAGGTCATCCTCAAAAATAACTGAGAAATGAGCAGGCATTTGTGAAAACGGGCGTTTTCAAGTTTCTTCTGTACACCGGTTATATTGGCTAATGGCCAAGTATACAGGCTATCCGAGAAGCAGCTAGCACCATGGTAGCTATTTACAGCGCTGCTGCTAACTCTCCATACGTCACTGCTCTATTTACGATGAAGAACTCAGTTTTATAGACAATTATGTCACACTCATAGATATAGATTTTGAATATAGCATCTTGATGCTCAAGGTCGGCTTTCACTATGTCAACAACGCCTGTTTTGATATTCATTTAATTTTTTTTTTAAATTATATTTTAATATGTTTGTTCCAGACACGAGCACGACATAAACCGCCAAAATGTTTAAAACTCATTTAGAAATGATTGGCAGAAATGAGACGCCATCGAAGAAAGCCAGGTTTTGGCAATCCTTCGTGCGATCTCTAAAAGGTAAGGTCCTAGAAAGTAAATATATATTTAGTATTTTTTTGAGAAATAAAGTAAAAAAGAAACATTCAAATCAACGATATACGCTTTAGCCTAATAAGAAACAATAGTGAATATTGTGTAGAAAATTTAGTATTTGTTACACCCTTGAATTGGAGATCGCTTGGAGACATCTTGCCCTTAAAGCAAAGGATTAACGCTTTGAGAATAAAACCATTCGCATGTTTATACGAAACTATTAGACGATAAGCATAACAACGTACTACCACGTTTGACACGATTTCTATAGTGATGTTCTGATTTGCTCCTAGTGTCATTACATATTTTATCCAAAGATCAGCATACAAGTCTTCATAAGGACATGAAAGGATGGAATAGTGGCGCTGTTCAATGGTCAGACGGTCCGCATTCCAGATTAGCGATCACTGAAACAACGATATAACGAACTGTTTAAGAAGGGACAATCGATCGTACAGAATTAATAAATTATTATTATTATAGGATCTGAGGACATCAGGGCCGAGGAGAGGTACAGACCTACGCGTCGTAGCATTTTCCCAGACCTCATGACCACCTACCCCTATTCCAAGTCTATCTACGACGACCCAATAGCCGCTGCAGAGAGGATCACAGTCCCTGGCTACCGTTACCTGCCAGTCCATCGCGAGATCTACGGCTATTCCCCACGCCCGATCTACGCCCACAACTACCCTCGCCCCCTCGATTGGTACAGGCCAAGTAAGTTAATTATTTTTACTATCCAATAGGATATACGAGTATAGCATTTCTTTAGCTTGCTTATTAAATTTAGAATCCAGAACACTATAACAATGTAATAAAAGCTGAAATAAGGATGACAATCAATATAATCATAAATAATGTCGAAATAATTGATTGGCAACTGAATTAATTACACAGTTTAAATTTGGCAAGCGGTATGTTTATCGATTGACAAATTAAGAGTGATGCCAAATAAACCTTACTGGTCAGCTAAATATCATTGTTTGATTTGAATTATGAAACAAATTTCCTGAAAATATTTTGATAGTTGATTGATTTCCACTTAAAACTTTGATTTAATGCATCTCTCATGCTCATACGTATATTAACAGATGCGATGCTATAAATATAGTGTTATGAAATAACTAGGAATTTAATGAGTAAATATTTAGAAATTAGAGCTTTTCGCTGTATTACTAAACATTAGTACAAGCGCTACTTTTCCTTTAACACGTTCTGAGATCTGTATAAATAATTTCAATTGTTTCAGCGAAAAATGTTTAGAGGTCTCCGGGGCAGTGTAAATAAATATTAAAAGCAAATGACACTATAGCTTCAATAACATTATTAAATACAACTATTGTCAAGACAAATGACTGCATTTTATGCTGTCTTTCGATATAATCAACATGAACTTATTATTTTATATATTTGAACATCGATAATGTAAAACAAAGTTTTGCAATATTCATTAGGTTTTTTCTATACTGTAATAATTTTTAACTGTGTACTTAAATTTTATAAAATAAAAATTTAAACATATTGTGAAGTAGATCCTCTCAAAGGCTTGAAGATTGATTAAACATATAAATTAAATGTTCAAAAGCCAAAATCAATTTCACATTACATGGAATCACACACAATCACCACCACTTATAAAATATGTAATTTGAATAAAAAAATATTTATTCATAATGTGTGCTATGTTGTCCGTGTTATCATTAAAATTTGAAATTAATCACAAATTAAATGTGATATCCACTGATATGATTAGTTGACACTTACATGTTTAATTATAACTATAATACATTAGATCAGTGTAATAGTTAGAGCGTCAGTGGTTTTCTTACTCTTATATTTTATTATGTGTTGGCTATAGTTGTTAAGGCTTGTGCAAGATTCGCATATGTACTAATATAAACTTATGCATGCTGTTTCATAGAAATCACCTCATGAATAAACATAACTTTTCACATTTTTTTATACTCATATGTTTAGTTACATTTACATACATTGTATATTTTCTATCCACCGATCTTCTAGCATTTGGCAGGTGAAACAATTGTTTTCCTTGAACATCCCTTTAGTATTTTAGTTTTAACAGCAAATCAGTTTAATAATTTTAACATTTAAGTCCAACCTGGAACTTGAAAGAGGTGAGTTCTATTCACTGCCGATTATATACATTTGTCTTTACTGCACTGATTTCATAAAATATTAACCCTTTGCTTAGCAAATATTTTTTACTAACTTTGTAAATTGTAAATTTATTTTATATAAGGGAAATATTACTTTTTATATAAAATATGTAAACTTTTCAATCATATTCTTACTTTTCCTTAATTTTTCTTTTCATATTAATAATATAAGGATTTATTTTTGCAAATTCCTATTTAAAGAAAGTTTAGAAAGAGTGATTGATTTATATTTATATGTAGAAACCATACTCATCCTGAATTGTGTGAAATATTATTTTTTGTTGTTTTCTTAATTATGCAATTAAACGATATCACTATTCATATGACAGTTTACCATGTGCCGAGGCGCATCCGACGAGGCGCTGATCCCTTCGACGCTCACAAGGCGTGGCAAGATCATCTTGACAGACTGGCAGCCATCGACCGGCTCTATCCATCCCGCTATGGTCTTTATCTGAAGGACCGGGCATACCCCATCACTGACCTTAGCGCCCCCATCATCGACCCTCTCCATCCTAAGAGCCTAAAGGGTATTGAATATGAGCCGGACTCCAAACCTCACTGGGGAACAGGTAAATTCTAAGCCCTAATACCGTGCACCATCTAGGTTAAGTTAAATTATGATATTCAACATTCGTGAATCCATTTCTTATTTAGACAGCTAATGGAAGTCTACTTTGGTGTCTCAGTAAGACTGAAAGTCTTGTTAAAAATGGATTGACGAACCTCTATTTTATCTGTCACACTCTATTTCTGGAATATAGTCCACGTATTTTATATTGTATTTGAGTAAATTTTATTTTAATACATGTCAGATTTAGGAATTAAGTGGTCAGATAAAATAAGAACATCCTTATTAGGACGACATTCACCTATCGGATTCAAATCATGATTAATTGAATCTGATTTGTGTGGTATGATTTTAAGTCCAAACATTAGTTTAAGTTTATAATTAATATATTCACTGCAAACAGCCACATTATTACCAGTTCTTACAGACCTGAAAAAACCATCACTGTATTTTTTTGTTTCTAATTAGATTCCATTTTGTGTGCCCTTATTAAAATTTACACCATTATTTACAACATGTACGAATACCATAGAATATTCAAAATTATTGTACATAATATTTGGCATTAATTTCATAAGTTTTTACTTTCAATATACTTTTCCATTACTTTGTTATTACATCCAAATATATATTGTTCATTGTTAACGTGTGTAGATATTAATATTATTATTTTCCTAAGCATATAATTTGTTGGAAAGTACAAAGTTTAAATTTTTTATTAACTTATTTCCTAGAACATAACTATTTTTTATTAAATCATAAAAGACCTGTTCGTGTTTTGATTTAGTAGTTTAGTACCTTTCTATTAGTTATAACTAAATGTAACTCCAAATTCGTAGCCAGCTATAGTGGGATTTGGAGGTTTGAAAATCCATATACCTACTTATAAATGTCAACAAAATTATATGTGCATGACTTGCGTTGTAAATATGAGCAAAGCAAGATTCGCCATGGAATTCTCACTTCTGCCACTACCATGAACTTTCTAAGAACACTGCACTCTCAAAGTGAAACTTTTTATCCGGCAAGACCTTTTAACCTTAATAAGCTTTTTGAATTTTTATTTCTCGCCTATATGATTGAGTTTGGTACTTACTATGAGACTTGCCATGAAGGAGCGTGGCCGGCGAGAATATCGGACGTGTTCAAAAAGGACCCATTTTTCGCTGAAGCCGAAAAATGGGCAGATTTTGACCGCTCGCTCCGGGGGAAGTCCCCAACACCAGTGAAGCCAAGAATTAGCCCACCTCGCGAGTGCGAGGTCGCGTACGATGCCGACGGTAAGGGCAACAGACCCGTTTACATCCTGTATCTTCGTCACGACCCCTATTTCTATATTTAATATCTGTGGTTTAGTTTTGTAGCACCTGCTCTTATAATATTTCCGAACTGTGTGAAGATCAGACAACCATAGTTGATCCTTTAATTCTTCCGATGTGAATGAGAAAATGGGACTTCTTTATTCACGCATATGATGAATATTATATCTCTTCTGATGAATATTAATAGTTTATGAAACGAGTGTATGTGTTCTTTATTTTAACGATATCGCATGTTAAATTGCATGACGCTTAATTTTTGTAATTATTATATCCTATTAAAAATATTAAATTCACGAAAATTGCATTTAGAAAATATTTAACAGTCCCTATTATTAAAAGGAATTAAAAGTAACTAATTAATAGAACACTTTTTTTGGGACTGTTATAGTGTTTTAATCGAGATCAATGTTTGCCGTTGAATATAAAACGCTTAAAGCTTTTGTATAACTTGCGGGCGTTGACGAAGTGCAGCCGGGTTTGTCTGTTGTCCTGGTTTTAAATGACTAGTTGTGGCGTATAGGTGCACCGCTGTACACTGCTGGTGGACTACGGCGCAGGCCTTGGGCTGACATTTTCAACCCGAGCCCGTCGCTACCTATCTCAGCGATCACTCGGGACCCCTTCTGGTACGACTGGCCGGAGCTGAAGCCCCTCGCCAGATGGGACCGCAGCCCCTCTTACATCCGTGACTCGTACCTGTCGCCTGTAAAACGCACCTTCCTCTGGGACAAACATCCGATAAGGCCGTTAGGTTAGTAGCTTGCTGTAAATACGCCAAACATCATACAGCTTCATTGGTGTCTGAGCTGTACAAATTGGCCTTTAAAAAATTAATCATATCATGAAATTTCATTTACATTTTTTGATCCTTGGTACCTTTTATAAACTATGTTCATTTATTTCTGATTACGGCAGATTTAATGATGGCAGATCTCACGGTGGATGATATAAGCAAGACTTTACCTTACATTCGTACTCTGTAAATGCAAACATCAACAGGTATCTGAGCAAGTGTTTACCGTGTCTTGTAGATAGAAACCATTGATCTCATCACGTGATTCCTGCTTGTGTTAGAGATTTTTTGCATTTATTAATGTATGCAACATATCAGTTTCATTATACAATGATGTATGTATTTGTAAAATGATGTTTTTTTTACCTCGTGATTATATGTTTTTTTACGTATATATTTGTAAAGATCTTAAATCAAAAACGAATTCTAATTGGCGATGGAAATTTTATTATCTGCTGATTCTTCTCGCGGCACGCTCCTTCGGTTGGTTTAGTCTCTTTGTTTATATTATGACAGTTTATTTAAATTGAAGATATATATTCAACTTTGCCTACTTTAGATATAAGTTTAGATATATTTTGTTTATTAAATTCATCAAAATTAATTTTAACCGTTTCATCCACTGGTTTATGAACTGTAAAACAAATAGTATATTTTAATTTTAAAAGAAGGAATAAGTTACTAATCAAATTCTATGAAAAGCATTAGTGACCCTTTAATACCCAATGAAAGTCTCTAAAAACCACCATAGTTACATTATTAACTTTGCACATGCACTATGAAAAGACACCATTTATGCATCACGTGTGAATTTTATAAAACCTTATCATATCATATTTTTACTACAGCTAGGTATTATCATAATAATTAATAAACTGCAGATTAAAGCGACTTATAGAACCAGCTTCTAATTATTATTATTTCATTACCCACCGGGACACTTAAAATTTTAATTTTTTTTTTATTTTTTTTTTTATTTTTATTTTTTTTAATTTTAATCTTTTTTTTTTTTATTACAACTACTGAGTTGCAATCAACTTTTTACGCTTCAGCGTTGTTTATTTGCCAATACTGTTTTCGAAATAGTGTAGTCAATTTGACGAGCAAAAATATACAAAACCTTATTTTAAAAATCAGTAACAAACAATTACTTAAGTACTGGTGGATCACGACACCACCGATTAAAGAGTCTGCACTCAATACTGGAGGAATGTATCAAACGTTTCTCTTCATACAGGCAATAAATAAAATTTTTTTTTAATTGGGCACTTATCACATGAGTTAAAACATACTAGTTTCCCACTGCGACAAAAATGAATAGCACGATTGTACTGAAATTCTCATACGATACACGGTTTTCAACCGCTTGGCAGATTGGTATGCCCCACCTATCGTGCTGCTTGCTTCGATTGGTTCGTAGAAATATAATCATAACTGTCCAATTTTGATTGCTCCGTATAAAGTGCACTTACATATAAACTTATAACTAATATGTTAACTATGCGTAAACTTATTGCAACCATACATATTGAAAGAATATTCTGTGTACGAAAGGTATATCTTTTTCTACTTCTAATACCTAGAAACCCTACAAGTCATTAAATGAAAAAAAAAAAGGTGATCTGTACAACCACCGACATAAGCAATCGCTTATATGATCTTAGATCATAATTTTACAAATTCGCATTTGGGACAAATGAAGTAGACTAATAAAGAACAAAGAACCTACTTAAGTACTGTAAGAATATATTAAAATATTCTAAATTTATAACGGTATTTTTTTTATTAATGGAAAATCGTGGTGAAGCTGTTATGTATTCTATTTTATTTCCAGTTTGATTGATACTACAAACTTTAAAAAAATAATTACATATCGTGATAAAATTGTGATATATCTAATAAGTAATAACACTATCTATCTATATATATATATATTGTGTATCCCGGGGGAAAAATCCTGCTTAGGGCCATCAGGGCCGCTGTGAGGGCAGCGACCCCGGTGTGACAGACTCCTACTGACTAAAAACTCCCGAGGTGTCCTTCTAATCGTCCAGAAGCCCGGGGAACAAACAGCCTTGACAAGGCTTCCTCGCTGGGAGTGGGTGAGTGAAAGGACCCACTCCTCTGAAACCTCTTTCAGACGACTTGACGGACACTATGCGCCGCCTCCCCCTCATCCGGGCAGCAGATTCCCTCAAGTCTACTGCCCAGAGTATTATTAGATATATTATTCAAATATAAGTGGCTATTTTAAGTTTCATACAACAGATGTAGGAAGTATAGATAAATCTACTTGCTAAAAAAAAACTAACAGTATTTTTTAATCACTGATTTCTTTGTTTAATTTCTTTTTCAGCCGCCGCCTTCTAAAGGAACAGTCGACGAATCCATTTTATTCATGTTATATAATTTACACTTAAATTAATAATTATTTTTTAAAATTTTATTTTACAAACTTTGACTATGTTTTAAAAAAAATCGTAAAATACTTTTTATAAATTAAAATTTGAAACATTAAACGGATTTCACATAAGATCTCAAAGACTGCTATAACATAGTCATTGCGATGGACAATATGAACATGTTAAAAAAAGATCGTTTTTATTACCTATAAGTATTTTTATGTATTCCAAAAAAAAGAAAAAAATCAATAAACGATTAAAATGCTGCTTATGTTTTATTAATAAATCATAGGGTTTATTCATTAAGGAAAACATAAGATAACGATATCAAAAAGTTCCTTACATAGGTTCAAAAGCAAAAAACATCCTATGCGTTAAATATTTTAGTCTTTTTGTTAGGGGCACAGCAAAGTAAAATATACCGCATTTAAAGGTAAGCAATTCAGACTACCTTATTAATGTAAGTACTGTGCAATCCATGAAAGGTGATGCGCGCCAAGAAACGGGAGTTCAATTGTAGTTATTGCCATCTTATCGGACTGCTTATAACACCACTGGGAGCTTCTAGAATTATGTATAACTGAAAATATACAAATTAACACATTACATTTTTTAGTCATGTAGTAATATATATATTTTCGGAATCAGCGTTTTTACCGATTCCAAACATATTAATATTACTATATCACTAAAAAATGTCGCTTAAACCAATTATCCTTTCACCCCTCTATATGTTAGTAAAAAAATTGATACTATCATTAGACATTTAAATTCAGAATAGAGACTAAACGCCGCCATGAGTTAGCCGGTATTTTGAATTTGTTTTAGGTGTCGAAGTCTGTGTAATTTTTTGGTATACGCTAGGTTACATAAAAAAGTTACAGAGATAAACTTCTGCATTTATACAAAAAGCGGAAAGCTATCCGATGCGCAAATTTGAAACGCAGCCTGACAATGCTGTACAGTCACATAGACCATTACGGCTTTCCATATAAATATATAGAGACTGTATATAGAGCGGTATATAACGTCCCAGCAGCTGCTGCTGGACGATCACTGCTGAGCAATGACTGCCGGAATCCGAAATGTGCCTCAAGATCAATTTTTTCGATAAATTATTAAAAAACGATATAAATCATTTATTACGATTATAGATCATACGCAATATTTTTTTGGCTTTAACTTAATAAATACCGAACGTAGGCTAAAAATGATAGGAACAAAAATTATAGATAAATTAGATGTACTACAAATTTCCTATCTTTTTTTTAATATGATGGCAGATGTCTATAAAAACTTTAAATTTTAAATTAAGAGTCATGTCTAGGAGATATATATGGTCACATCTTATGTTACACTTCGACAAATAAATCAATAAACTCGTATTTAAACGTGAAACGAAAATTATTACCGTATGCTTTACACAGCCATCATTGTGTCCACTGACTGTACTGACGTAAACCGACAGACAGTCAGTAGAGGCGCAACATTAACCACTTGCTTGTAGCCGTGTCATCATTCAGCAACCCAATGGAAAGCGAATACTCTGTACGATATTTACTCACGTAATAAAACGTAACATTGAGTCTTGATTTGTATTCTATGTGCCTTCATGTTGTAGGTATCGAACTTTTGACTTAAGTCCAAATATGTTATTAACATTAAACATTTATGAAGAAATAAATTACACAAACATTTTAAAAAGTTATGTTTAAAAGTATCTTTTCTATTAAATATATGTAAAATACCTGAGTGTAGTAATAACCAATAGGTAAATCCGATAGGCTTTATTGGTATAACAATATGATTATTGTTATATCCTACCAACCAGTGGCGTCTTTTGCTCACCCCAAAGAGAAGTCGGAACATTTAAACATTGTCCATGTTCGTAAAATCGATATTTTTACTATAAACAGGCTAACGCTTGACCTAAATCAGACCTAATAGAAAGCCATGATGAAGCGATGAAGGCCCTCGTTTGCTCAACGAAGACTGATTCACTCGTTCCTTAAAGATTCCCATAATAGATTAATATTGGAACTTATTAACGAAGCTGAAAAAAACTGACAGTGG
Source organism: Automeris io (assembly GCA_036320925.1). Taxonomy (NCBI): domain Eukaryota; kingdom Metazoa; phylum Arthropoda; class Insecta; order Lepidoptera; family Saturniidae; genus Automeris; species Automeris io. Next base: position 9,017,508 of record JAUDJH010000010.1, on the reverse strand, counting down.
CGTTGAATTCCACATATGACCGTACTTGCGCCTGACACAAGTTAAAAAATTGGATCAGTACGTAATATCACCTGATCTTAATGTCCAACTAAAAGGTAAAAAAATAAGAGAAAATTTTATGATATTAAAAAGATTTATGATAAACACATTAGGCTTTGCGTCTACTTAAAAATAAAAAACAAATACGGCTGTATGGTTTTTCACTTTAGTCTGATCTTAAGAAGGAATTAAACAAAAAAATGCCTATGGTGTAAACAGTGTTACCAAACTATCCGAAAACGATGGTATTTGTCCAAATTCATATTAAGCAGCTAAACTTACGGATATCGTTATTGGCATGCATTTTGTCATCAACAATCGAATTTCCCAATGAACATTTTTCGTTAATCTTAAAAATAATTTATATTTATTGCTATTTGCGTTATATTATATTGGCGTATTATAGCATAATGGTAGTGCCCTATTCCTGCCTACAACGTTGTAAGTCTTAACTACTGATAGACAATAGTATCGGCTTAGGATCATTAAAAACTAGGTTTGTATATGTAATTATTCATAAACATTGTTATTCCCTACGTCTGAAATAGTTTTGTGTTGACTAAATCTTTTAATAGGTTATAAAACACCTTAAGCTTTAAGATAACATTTTTTTTTTTCAAAAACACTTCAGGTGCACTAATTACTAATATATATTAAAATTTTTGTAAGGCGCTAGGGCGATGTCTGCATGTGGACGGTGACCATAGCTCACAAGAGCAGATATCATCATAGTGATTCACTCCAGCCTTTTACATTTTTTAAAGATTAAAAAAAATAGTATTTTCCCAAAAGGATTAAATAGTTGATTAAATTATTTTATTATGATAAACGAAATAGATTTAAAGATTTATTCGAGACATGTAAGATTTTCTGAATTATTAACTCTTCTTAGTCGTATGTATTTGACAGATATCTTGTTTGAAAGCGTACAGCAATGTAGTGCTGCTGAGAGCTGTAGCTCTCCCTTTATCCTGGATCGATTTTTGGTGGCTGTTTACATTGATCGAAGCGTTGATCAAAGCTTTAATTTGGTTGGACTAATTTTTTTTTTTATTATTTCTTTATTAATTTAAAGGGGTTTTGTCACAGAGTGACCACGTCACCCCCGTACAGGCATATAAGGTTGGTCTAAAGTAGTTAGCAACGTAAGTAACGGTAGGGTAATTCTATTTGTAAGTATATTACGAAATCTATAGCTCTCCCCAATCTTTATGGCCGCTCTGAAATAGCTCCCGACGAGTTGATTCATGGTAAAATTTTATATGCTTAGGTAAATTGTCAAAACAGAATCAAGCAATTGAATAATAATAATTAATTAAATTTTAAAAGGCACAGAAATGATTTTAGGCTCGCTGAGACTTACTTTCACGATAGATATAATACAATGCGGCTATATTCCGAGCGATGATAAAGTTTAGCATCTACTAGGTACCATACCCATGTCAACGTATGTTGTATGTTCTGTTGGCGAGTTTGTTTACCGAATTTTATCTTTCTCACAATGATGGTAATAATAATAAATAATCAGTTGTAATAAATAATTGTAATGTTTTGCGTACACAAACAAAATATTTGTCGTTGGAGTCTGAGAAAGGTAAAAACAATTGCAAATACACGAGAAAGTAAATATGCTGCGGACACACCATTACACATCTTTAGTTCGAAGTTAATATTTGAATCTGGCAGCAAATAACATTGCTAATTCAGTTGTGATAGGGAAACGTTATTTCAATTTTATATTTTGAATTAAAATTCTTTGAATATCTAAACATTTTTTGTGTAAAATGGGAGAAGAAATTCAAGAAACTGATGTCGATATGACAAATTCCGAAATAACTTTTGATAATCTTGTAATCCTGAGAGAGTTCAGTAATATTGTAAACCTTGTAAGGTAATTTTTTCTACCTTAAAGTTCATGTTTATAATGTAAGGATTATTTTAAGTTAATCGGTTATGTGTACATTTTATTCCAACAGTAATGTGACACTCATTAATTTGAAAAAGTTATCATATATTACATACATTCTAGGCTTGGCTCATGTATGTCCAGTTGCTATACCAAATTGCTTTGAGATTGTGTTTGAGTGAGACTTCTTAGAGATTAAATGTAATTTTATACAGTTATCATACTAGAATTCCTAGGCTTTCATTATTATTTCTATATTACACTCACCATCAGGTTTAGTGTCCACTTTCTTGTGTAACTATAAAAATCATTTAAGCAGTAAAAAAAAGAGTCAAATTCCAGCAAAAGAAATGTTTATGTTCTGGAAATAGATATTTAATAGGATAATGCAAATATGTGAATAAAGAATATCTAAATATATTTCAGAGATGAAGATTTTCTTCAAACAGTTCCTAAATCAAAACTAAAAAGAGTACAATGGGGTCCAATGTTTAATTTCTTAAAACAAGGCATATTTGATGAAATGGTTCAGGAACTTAATGCTTTATGGCAAGATGAAAACATGCCAGAGAAACTTGAAATATTGGAGAAGCAAAAAGAGCACTTTAATGAGTTAAATCATAGTACAACTTTATGGTTAGTAAATAAAATAAACCTAAATATATTATGAAAATTGAAGGACATTACACATTACCCAGAAAATCATTTATTCTTAGGGTTCTTTCTTTATTCTATTATTTCAGGAGACGTAAGTGTATGTATGTCAGCCCCATCATACCCTTATACCTTAGAGTTTAATGATCTCAATACATAACTGACACATAACATTATGCATTACTTGATTCTCTGGCCTAAACTAATTTACTTAACTATAAAACTTTGTTTTTTAGTCTTTCTAGGCCCATAGGAAAAGTAACATTAGTTTATTGAAAAGAATATTAGAAAGTGCAAATGTATGGAAAGACAAAAATAATATTTTGAAAGCTTATGCCAATTTCATACATTTTGTTCCTTTCTGCTAGCATTATTGTTTATTGAATGTTGATTTGTCTTGGACCTCCTAGGTTGAGTCTATTATCCTGATGATTAGATTTTTTACAAAATTTAGAAGTGCTTGCTGTAAATCAGAAATATATTTAACATGCAATATTTGTCAATTACAGGAGGCCACAGTTAGGAGATGTCAAAGCTCAATTAAAAGCAAGTGATGTAAAAAATTTAAGGAAGCAAAAGATAATGTTGGAGTCTTTGGCAAGAGAATATGATACAAAAGTAGATAGATTGAAGAAGTTAGTATTAGCAAAAAGAGGATACCTCAAAGCATTAAATATGGATGTGCAAAAATATCAAAAGAGGAGTGATGACTATAAAACTATTATAAACGAAAGATTTAAAAATTTCGAACATTTAATAAAACCAATGGGAGTAGATAAAACTAGGGTGGAAGATCTTTGTTGGACAGAAAGTGACTTAAATTAATGAAATTATTAAAATAAATTGATAGTATTTCAATTTGAATAAAATTTATATTTCAGAAAATTGTACACATTTGAGAAAAAGTACAACAAATTTTAGTATTTTTGAAACTAATTTTTTACTAAAAACTCATATTTTATTAGTTATAGAAGAAAATTTTAAAGTGCAAATTGACATTTAGATATAAAAACCATGCTTCTATTTTGTTATGCAAATATACTAAACAGTTAATAGTATAAGAACAAAGATTTTTCTCAATTAACTTATAATCTATTGACAACTAATCCAATATAAAGTATTTTATTAAAGTAACTACAGTACATAAATAATATTTATGTTATAAAATATGTAATTGAAAAAAAAAACAAGTAAAACAAACATAAACCTCTTAGTTTAAATAGTAATATTTATTATTGAAAAATCATTTGACATTGTTAACATAGCTAAAAAATTAAATTGTACAATGTAAACCTGCATATAAATTTATATTTATAGCAATTGCACTATTGTTGCGAGGATTGCTTCTACCATACTTCAAAAATACTTCATTTTGAGACTTAGCAGACTAATTCATTGCAAAGTCTTTTTGGAGAAGTTATGCCAATTTTAGCCAAAACTGATATTTCTACTTAATTTGTTAAGATAATACTGAGTGCAAAATAATATTAATTTCACTGACAATATTATTCCCGAACACGAGCTAGTGTTACCAATAGATTCAATTGGATAGGTTAAGTGCACTTTTAGTGCTTTGATAAGGATAACTATAATATCATGCTTTAGGCCAGCTCCATATAAGGACAATTAATAAATAAATCTATGGGAAAAAATATAAATGTTCTTGTTTAAAATATTCTACCTAATATAATAAAACTAGAATTTCGAAATTAATCAATTATCGTCACTTAGAGAACTATGTATAATTTACATTTATAGGCACATTAGTTACAGAATAAAACGAAGCGAATGTGCTTTCGATCCACTACAACTTAATAAATAGACAATATGAAATGTAACGACGCTTTAGTGTCCAATGCCCGCATCTTTAAGATCACTTTCACCCCAAACTTTTACAATTAACGAAGAAATAATTTACTACAAGATCAACACGTTATGATAACACAACAGGGTAAATATATGCTCAAGGCTGCCTTAGATTGGGGATCGAAAAAGCAATTGTCATTGGACCATAGCCGAATATATTAAAGGTGTATTTAACTCTCAATAATGTACAACTAAATTTATAAATTAATATCACTGATGTCAACAATAAAAATTAAAAACAATATAAAAGCAAACTGCATTATTTTACTTGACAAATATTCGGCTTCGTCCAATGACCTTACTAACATAATTAATTATTTGTAGCATTCCTCTCACTGTGCAGCACACTGGATACCAAACGTCAGTTATTTCTTTTTAGGCGGTGATCGCTGAGGTGTAGCTGGCCTCCCACTGTTGATGCCATTGTACTGATATTTCGCCTTTTTCTCCGAAGGTTTTAATATCTAGGAAATTATTTATTTCAAATATTAGTTTCAATAATTAGGTGTAAAAATAATAAATGAATTCACTGAATATGACAAACCTGGAAAGAACACATGAGTGTTTCATCGACTGACATCATACCACCAGCGTTATCAAATTCTCCACAATAGTTTGGAGCAGAGAACAGAGTGACCAGCTGTCGCTTTGCAAAGAACTCGTATCCATCTTCTACCACCTGTTAAATTGGCAAAAAGTAGGTTTATATTTTTAAGTATGATTAGAAAAGTGTGCCACATATATATATATATATAAACAGGTGATGTTGAAAGAGCTATTAACTATCTAATAATTATCTTTATAGAAATAATTCTACCTGGTGAGCGCGGCAAATCAAGTCCAAATCATGTCTGTTTAGGAATTTGCTGACAACATCAGGTCCGAACGTGAAGGACACTCCGCGGTCATTTTCACCCCATCCTTGTACGTCTTTGTCTGGATCTGACCACAACAGGTCACACAACAAACCTAAAACCGTATTATTGTAAAGATTATTTTTTGTTATTAATTTATTACACATGCTTTAGTGAACAGATAAATTAATTTATTTTCAGACCAAAGGCTTTGGTATAGATATCTACAATGATATATGGATGAAATGTAATCCTATTAATGATTACAAAATGTAATCGTAATTTTCATTTCATTAATCTGTAAAAATGTTTTAAACCTTTCTAAACATGAATGAGTCATAAATTTGTAAGCAATTGAGTATTCATTAGTGCTTTAAATATAGATGTACAATATGTAATCATATTGCAAATATATATATATATATATATATATTATCGGAATCGGTGAAAAACGCTGATTCCAAAAATGTGTATTTCAGAATATCGCCAAAAATTGTCTAAGCAAATAGCCGTTTTTACCACTGGATATGATACATAATGTATTCTATTTTTAGAATGTTTGTTTTAAAAATATTTAAATCATAATCATGGCACCATATGGCAGGTTTCTGGTCAAGGTTATTAATAGTTTCATGCAATATGAGGTTTGCACTGCTGGCATTATACATAGCGTTTGAGTAATTTTTTTTTATGTTTTTTACGGTTTTATTTATGTTACCAAAGGACTATGAATCACTTTTGACTGCACATTAGTAAGATAGTGGACTGGTTCTTTGGAGTTGGACAATACCTGTTATGATATTGATTTGAAGTTATTATAATTCACTTAAGGTACATTACTTGACTGATATGATAAAATGATGCTACAAAAACAGGAAAAACGTGTATAGAATTTAAAACTAAATTAGGAATTCTTGATAGCCATACTGAATTTAACCCTTTGAAACATTGACAGAATATTAGCAACTTAGATTATATCAAAATGATAGTTGCAAAAATAAAAAACCTATACTAATCTTGTAAGAATGCATAGCTATTGCAACCCTTTTTTTAGAGAGACAATTTGTTATTAGTTGGGAAAGGCCTTTTCAACTTCACCAGATATAGGGTGCGAGCACTTACTGAACTCAGCCAGCAAGTCATGGGTTAGCTGGAAACGCAAGGGCACATCTGTAGATAGAGACCGTGAGACCAGCCAGAGAAAGAACATAAGTGATCTAATAGCATTTCGAAAACAACTACCTTGAGAAGAAAAGTAGAAAGAAAATCAAGGCTACACCAATGGAATTACATTGCTAAAAACAATAAGCAAGTTTTATTTTATATAGTTAAAAAAGTAATCTAATTAATCCACTTTAAGAAATTTTCACATGAACCAGCTGTTCTGATATGTTACGAAGCCAGGTAAAAGTAATTAAATACCTGTGTCTGGGACATCAGTAGGTCTCATTATTCGTCTGATCTGTTCCATGCCTTGCAAGTCTGGAGAAAGACCACCATGGCAGCAAAAAATCTTTTCATCAATGATAGCAGCTATAGGCAAGCAGTTGAAACAGTCTGTGAATGTCTTCCACAGCTTGATGTTGTATCGGCGTTTGCACTCATCATAAAAACCTAAAAGTTTTACCAATTACAGTATTTTGAAAAAAGTTTTTATGTAAATATTTCTATCCATATTTATATGTTAATTTTCAGTTCCTAAATTGCTTGTAACAATAAAATGTGTAGTTTATTATGGTAGGGCTCGAAGTGTGTCATGACCATAATACACAAGAGTAAAGACTATCATAGTAACTTGCATTGACCTCCTGTGTTTCAGGATTTGTTTGTGTAAACCCATTATTACATATACCTAAAGACCTTTTATCATGGTATGTCAGGGCTGCCAAAGTGATGGTGACTGTCAATGTATTTTCATCCCTTAGCGATCATTACTGTTATTGGACTACACTATACTTTCTACCAGGTGCTATGTAGTCACTTCCTTGAGCCAGTACAAAAAAATGTATTACAATATTTTTTTGTAATTATCAACTTTATTCTACTATATTAGTTATCATAAATGTAAATAATATTGTCTGCTTTTTTTAAGTTGCCCAATAATTGGAATACAAAAACAAATAAACACTAATATCATACTTCCAAACTATTTTTATTGAGCAGTTGTAATATTATGCAAGTATTATTATCCAGCTAAGCTTTTAAAGTGGCTTTTTGGATATAAAAAAGACAAAACAGAAAATAGATATTTACCATAGATACGATTAATGCTAGCACATTCATGATTGCCTCTCAATAGAAAGAAGTTCTCAGGATACTTGATTTTGTATGCGAGAAGAAGGCATATTGTCTCCAGAGACTGCTTGCCTCGATCCACATAATCTCCCAGAAATAAGTAATTAGCTTCTGGCGGGAAGCCTCCGTATTCAAAGAGGCGCAACAAATCCGTGTACTGACCATGAATATCACCTATAAGAAATAATTACAGTATAAAGTAATGAACATTAATATTTATAGTTTTGTAAGCTGAAGTTGTTACATCACTATACTTATTTGTAAATACATTTTTTATAAAATGTTTGTAAAAAACAACTAAATAGAGCTAGTTCAATAAAATAACAATAATTAACAAAAGACATGTATAATCGAAGATAATGCAGAATCCCTATTATTTTATTATATTACAAGGTGATGAGCAAGCTAATATGCCACCTAATGGAAAGTGGAGGATGTCATCATGCTGCTGACCTTTAAGAAAGAAATAAGCTTTTTATTCATTCCTTAACATAGAAAGAATGAATATAATGCCACTTCTGTCTTTACAAACTTATATCAAATACTTAATATTATTTATTTCATGTATTGATTCTGAGTACTGTGGCTTTACCATTTTAGAAGTTTTCAAAACTAACTCTTAACTAGTGTTAGTACAGGCAAGCCATAATATAAAATTTCTGTTTTCTATTTATTATTAATTAATCATAATGTATTTAATTTTATTTAAATTTATTTTTAATATTTTGTTTACATATTTGTATTTAACATGTCAACATTGTCTATAAATATTAACAGTTACTAATAATAACTAAATAATAGCACTAAATAGGAACAGTAATTAATAATACTACTATTACATAACCCTTGTAAGTAGTAGGTATTATTGACTATAATTCTAGGCTATGTTGTTTGTTTACAGCACATCACAGTCCATTACATCTAGCACATTAATTTACTTTTCATGTAAATATATTTCAGGTATTATGTTAAATTTTACCACAAATTTTCAGTGGTGCTTCTAACTCCAACAGTATTGGCTGCTGCAGGAATATTTCTCTTGACTTTGTGCAGAGTCCCCGTACTTCGGACTCTGACATCTGTACTGTCTTGCCAGGCCTGCATCCTCGAACTGTGACAAATACAGATAATTTTTATCACTATTTACATACTATTAAATAGCAATTGAAAACTATAGTCATAATAATATTTTAGTCAATATTATGCTTTAATGTTAGTGTCACTTCCAGTTTGCAATTTCATATACAAACTAGAATAATTACTAATTATAATTAATTTTATTACTTATTAAAGCAATTCATAATGCACAATATATTAAAAATGAATATTAACACTAGAATTATCAGGCCAGTGAAAATGACTGGAATTAATGTTTTTCTTATAACTGTTAAATTTCAAATATTTTTTAAATCTGAATTTATCATATAGTTACTCATAAAAAAAAACATTTTATCACATTTAATACAAATCTCCTATAACTCAACAATAAATCAAATCAATATAGGAACAGATGTTACTAAATCGCTGGTAGTTCCAGTGTTAAATAAAATATATGAGTAGCTGAACGTTAGAACAAAATAAAACATTTTCAATGTGTAACTGATGAAACAATATAAGAAACAAGACAGTATTGAATATGCAGCTATCATAAATAAATTTATAGAATATAATTTAATTATTATCTATGCGAAATCAAGTTTGTGTATACAATGCTAAAAGTAAGTTCTCGAAAAAATCCTGTAGACTTGCACTTGTTAGTTTTTAACCTATGCACATAAATAGGACAAAATAGTAATACAATATAAACAGTAACAGACACAGTGAAAAATCAACCCACATACCATGCAAAAGTGCAATGTTTAATAAATTATTGAAGAATATTAAATGGAATATGAAATCAATATTGAATGGTTTAATAATTATAATCACTTTTTATTTAATAAATTATTATCAAACCAAGTATTTACAAGTTTTTTATATGTAATATCTAAAAATCATTTCATAATGTAACATGTGCAAGAGTTGTAGCACACACAACTCCAACCAGTCCATAGTAGATTGTTATTCTTTGTGCCGACTTGAGTAGCTATTTTTAGTCCCTACCTATGAGAAATGAAGCAAGTAAACCGTGAGGATTAATTCCAAATGGAGCAAAGTAATTTATGGGACTAAATACTATGGGAAAAGAAATCAAAGGGTTTAGCTCAATACTCTGAAAAAATCTAGGATATGTTCATACATTCTCCTGAAAAGATGTCTTTGAATTTCCCTTTCCTGCTTGCTGTTTCTTGCTGCACTCTGTATACTGTGGTAACCCATCAAAAAGCAGCACAATAAAGTAAAATAAATATATTTAAATCAAATAAAGCATTAAAAAAGGCTAATATAGCACAACAATAGGCCCATAGAAGTATTCCATGCTATGGAAAGCTGACATCATTGTTGCTATTGTGAACATCTAAATAGATTCAGCATCCGTATTAAACTACAAAGAACATTTCATCTCTATGACGAAAATAGACATCTGCGAATCATCCAGATATCTTACTCACATCAAATGAAGAATCAGATAAGAATTGGGGATAATCGATTTATTTATGAGTTTGACGTTTCTATACCTAGATATTATGTGTGAATTGCGCAACTAGAGCATACTGAGCACGAACACATTATAATTAAACATTAATCATAGAGTTAAATAACTAAACAACACATTAATATAGTAGTAAAAATTAATAATACCTTCTAAAAGTCTGTGAATCAGACTGTCAACATTAAGTTCGTCAGCCATATTTACTACACGAATAATTTATGTCAAAAAGTCAGATCTTTCGACTCCTCTCTATGATAAAAATTTTGTCTCTGGATGGTGCCGACGTTTCGTTAATTGCAGAAATATAAAAAGACGATAATTAATAACACTTTCCTTCAAAAATAAGAAGACAATTATAATTTATTCAGGTTTTTATGAAACTCAATTAAATAATAATTTTAAAAAATCAGCATTTATTGCATATTTTAATTTTGCCCCCAAAATTTTTAAATGTATCACTAAGAAGTAAATTGGTACCTAGGTTTAAACTTATCAATATTTAAGCAAAATGACAATTGCTAGTGTATTATCAAACTATTAACTACAATACTGGTACGACTATCCAAACCGTGGCAGTGTGGGTCCAAATCGTGTTCTAAATACTTAAAAATATAAAATTATGATTACTATGCCTTATGGAGCCCAAATGTGTCATTGACCTTATCATAGACAAAAATCAACAAATGATCAAAGACAAGAGTCGATTTATTTTTAAATTCCATTTTGCGGTCAAAATGTCGCTGTTCTTGATTGTCAAGCTATTTTCTCATCGCAATGTTCCGTTCTGGCGCATAGTATGTATGAAACATCGTAGTCCGGCGTGTGCGTTCTATTTTATTTTAGACAAGACTTGACGGCTGTTTAAAAAAACTTCATGGCTCTTTGTTCGATTTTGTTACACTATTGCTCCGGTTTTTCGTAAACAACACGTACAAAACTACATAAATCTTCAATGAAGTGAGCGGATAATCGTAATTGAAGCTAGTGAAATACTTATGTATCGCAACACGCCTGCCTAAAAGATAATCTTGCTTAGTATTCGCAAGACCTAAAGATGGATAGTGAGAACAGCTACAGTGGAGACAGCAGTAGCTCCTCGGAGACTTCTAGCGGGAGTTCGGATGCTGATGAAGAGATGATGGAACCCGTACGAATCCTCGGACATTCCATGGAACTGCCACAGGAGCTTTGTGAAGATTACACTGTCTTCAAAGAGTTCTTTTCATTAAAAACCTGGGAATCATTAGAAGAAAATTATAAAGAACAACTTAGTGGCTTTTTACCGAAATTTTCAGAAAATGAAGGTGAAGAACATGAAAAAACTATAAAGATGTTATTTGAACATGAGCCTTTCCATTTTTCTTCCCCTTTAGCTGAGTTTTACAATAATTTGAGACATGGTAATTATAGACCAGACATAGCGAAAATGAGAATGTTCTTAGCAAAAGCTAGGGTCAAGCAACAGAGACATAAGGTAATAATTAAATACTGAAGCTATTGAATAATATAGTTTTCTCTAGTATACTATCTAATAAGATTTTATTTGTCAATAAGCAATTACACACACAAGCTAAAATTTAAAAAGGGAATTAAATATTATTGCTACACAAATTACACTTTCAATAAATCACAGATCCAGATTTACCTATTATAATAAATCGATAAACTGAAATAAGACTTTAAGAATTATATTCTGAGTTAAGAGACTGATTCTATTTTCAAAGATCACTCTAGATGTAGGTATTGAATATAACTTCTTGCTGCTAACACAATAGAATAGCAATATATGTTATCTACTAAAGTAATTTAAGTAACTATCTCATTGTTTGTTTATAGATAATTAGAGAAATCAACATTTTTTTAAACATAAAAGTGCTAAACAAGCTCATGCTCACCTGATAAAATGTGACTATTCAGAACCAAATAAAATACTATTAGTGTTACCATCAAGCTGATAATCTTGAAGAGAAAAGACAATTAATATTACCCACTAAATTGTTAAACATAGTCACCAATCTACTTAATTCTACAGCATGGGCAGTCTATTATAAATATGTATGTTTTATTTCAGATTAAATCATACTATGCAAAACTGCTTCCTGAAGTACTGATAGCACGAGAAAGGCTTTTGGCGGCAATGAAAGGGGCACCCCCTGGACCAGCTCCTCGGTTGCCTCCTATTCCACCGAAGAGATCTTCAAAAAATAATTATAAGCCACTTTATTTACGAGCAAAACAAAGGTATTTTGAGGAGTTAGCTGCGATACAGAGTGAGGTTGGAGGAGATGAGTCTGAGGATGAAAATTACCCTGACGGTCCACCTGAACAGTTCCATAAAAAGAAAAAATCTGTAAATACTATAGAGGTAATAATGGTGATAAAATGGTCATAACCCCTTAACCTACAACTACAGGCATAACCCAAGTACAATGGGCCGTGCGTAAATATTATGGGCATAGCCATAGTACAATGATCAGACCAAAAGCGAATATTACAGGCATAGCCTGTAGTACAATGATAGGGTCAAATATAATTCTCAAACATAAATCTTAAATTAAAGAGTTAAGAGAGACTTTTATAATATTTTATATTTTTATTAACCACAAAAATATATAAAAAAAGAATAGGGTAATGAAGGTAGAAAACAGTAAAAGCAAATACCGTGTTGTGATGATGTGCCAAAGGGTAGTTAGCTTAGCATATGCTTGGTGATCAACTATGCAATCCAGTACTGGTATTAAACTGACACCCATTTGTTGTGTCAACACAAAATTTTACAAAGAAGGGTGATACAATAGAGATACACAGCTTATGTCAAAGTGTCATAAATCAGGTATCACATTCACACAGGCTCATTTGTCCCAACTGGATGTCTGAGTGCTGTGCCTATTTTGCATCAAGTGTCATAGATAATAAATATCTAAAATTACTTAAAAAATCATACACCAGAGCAGCATTTCTCAACTTTTTCTAAAGTTTATCTTTAACATTTTAGCAGACTTTTCACTAATTCTTTAATTTTTAATAAAAAAATAAATAATGAATCATATAAAATGTAATATTCAATAAGTTCTTGGATTAAAAAAAAATTTTACCTATTAGTCCTTATGAACATTTTTGAAGTCCTCAGGTTGAGAATAGCTACCAAGAGGGCAACCAATAGATTTTTATAAATAAGCAAAGAAAACATATATTATAATGATATCAAGAGACTGTTAAAATAATTTGGTCTTTGTGCATGCAGCAACCAGTTCTATATTTTTCAACTACTTTTATACCTGATAAGTATTAACTACAGCCAAATCCTTTTTAATTAAAAAAAGTGATGAAATATCTGTTTAATAATAGAATTTGTGATAATGTACATCCTGTATATTGAAATTGTTTTTTAATTTTTCTTTTCAGAATTCTGAGAATAACGTATCAGGTACATTGAGTGGACCTAACCATCCAGTGCAACCACAATTGCAATGCTTGAAGAATGTTTTGTTAGCTCACAGGTCTAGGCGACAATATAGAGAAGTAAATAATGTTATGTATTTTATAATAGCTATTAAATAATATATATATATTTTCACTGTTGTACAAGCAAATATAATTTCCACAATTTTAAATATATTACAGAATCATCCAGAATTAAACACAAGTGGGATAACTTTGCAAGATATAAAACAGAGAGTGGCAATGGTGAACGGATCAAAAAAATTTATGTTTGGAAGTCAGAAACTTGGAGTGCCAATACAAAAGTTGAAAAGGAATAATAGGAAAGATTCAAGTTTAAAAAATAGTAAACCATGTGATAAGAATATAAAGAAAACTAAAGATGTCCGTGATAGTATAGATAATAAACAACCTTTTCAAAATATGAAGATTAAATTAGAGCAGGAAGAGACTGATTCAGAAAGTTCATCGTTTGTTGATCCAGTAATGAGTCCTAAACAGATCAAAAAGGCTATTGAATATGACATGATGCAGGATTCTGATATGAAATACAATACATCAAGGTAATTTTTAATTATGTATTTCATTTATATTATATTTTATGTCTATCATAACTAACTATAACTAATTTCCTATTCAGGGAGGCAGGGAGAATAGAATGCCACTTCACCCAATTTTTTCACACTTCTTTCATTCCTTTAACATTCATTAATGCTTTTGTGTATTTTGTTTCTTTTTTAAGTCCAAAAATAAATAATACAAAGTAGTTGGAAAACAGCAGAATAAACGCGCATATTGTAAGAAGTAGTCTATTAAATTAAAAAAAAAGTATTGTAGCTTAAACAAAGCAAAGAATAAAAAGAATGTTAATGTTCATATATTTTTTAAGATAATTCTTATTATAAATAATGAATAAATTAATTATTTTAAATCAATAGTTAAGAGCAATTTATTCCATTTAGGATGATTTACAATGATTCTAAATTGGATATTCCAATAAAGCAAGAAATACCTGATTCATCTAATCAAAACAATGCAAGAGTCATTCAACCTGTCCCAATCAAATTGGAAGATTTGGATGGAATTGGTGAGTACTTAATAATGTAAAACATAGATGATCCTTATTTTGTCCTCACACCTCCACCTCCACATTGGCTATTTGTCAAGGCTACCATTTAGCTTCAAATGAAGAGGATATTGCTTTGCGGTTGTACTAAAAATCCTACTCCCGTTGTGCTCAACTTCCTGAGAACTTTGTCGTCTCTGTGTACAACATTTAATTACACAGGATCTAGTGTAGGTAGTTATTTATTTGACTCCAGGACACACATAACTTCCTGGAGGAGAAAAAAAAGGAGTGAAGTTAAAAGGATAATTATGAAAGATTAGAATTTGGGGAAGGCACACAGAGATTTCTGTTATAAATGTTTCTGAAGGAAACAGACAAATAGTAGGCAGCAAGCAAGCAAGTACGGGGGTACAGACTAGTGCACTCGACTTGCCTTAACAGATCTCAGAGGCCGACGCTATGACCAAGATTACACCGAGCTGGTTACCGTACAAGCATACAGAACGTGTGTGCTGCTATCATTCCTGTAAAACAACCTTTGCCCCGGGACAGGGGTTGAGAATGGTAGTCACTCCCCCCCCCCTCTTAATGTCAGTTATCCTATCGTATTTTGTTTCTATATATTAAGGATGTAACGGAGGCAGTTTTATCGGAACCGAAGTCGGAGTTTTTAAATTTGATTTATCGGAGTCGGAACCGAAGTCGGAATCGGAGTCGGAGGCATGTCAGTCACAATTGACGGCAGAATAAAATAGTTTTATTAAGGGACAAATAAAAACATTATTCAGTGGACCTTTTTAATTAGAAAGTGATAAATTTACAAATACACAGACAATAAAAATTGCTGTGTTTCTTATTAAAATTTTGCCATTAACAGTGAACAAATTATATCAAATTTGCTTCAGGGTTGTTTTTGTGTTAATCTATATTTTACTTAATTTAATGTTAATGTAAAATAAAAAAAAACCTTTTAGTAATAAATTTAAATGTATATTTAGTTTTAAATTTAATAAGTTTAATCATATTTTTTTAATCTATAAATAAAATTTTTAAAATGTCTTCTACAAATTAAGTAGCACTAATTGTTTGATTAATTGATATTATGTTTCAACAACATATAAAATTAAATCAAATGAATTGACTACAACAGTGGTGGTGACCTCCGATGAGTACCTCCGATTAAAAAGTTTCGGAACCGGAGGTGTAATAACAATCGGAAGTTCCGACTTATCGGAGTCGGAGTCGAAGCTCCGTAACATCCCTGCTATATATCTACATAAGCAAACTTATTCTGCAACTTTATGTTATATTTGAAGTCCATGAACTTTACCTCAATGGTTACTGTGGAGTGATGCATACTCTGTGATTAGCCCTTACGGTGTCGCTACCTCGTTTGGCGCACAGCAGCTATGGTGACACTATACATGGAATATTTTAATAAAATAAATATTGCAGATATGATGGCATTGCCAGTAGAGCTTGCAGATGATTCTGGAGAAGTTATTCAAGTTGAAACTTCTACAGAAACGCTTGATGAATCAATAGTGGATGCAGACGAATCTCTAACGGAGACGACTCATGCGAACTTCATGTCGTTGGTTCGCGCGTTATTCCCAGCGCGCGTGGCTCATCGCGCGACTAAACAACAATTACACGCGCGTTGTGCTGCAGTTATGAAGTCGCCTATCGCTCCGTTAAACACGTGGTACAATTGTGAGTTCTTTACAATCTTATTGAATTTTTTTTTTGTGTAATATTTTTTATTCTTTTATTCCTACATGATATTGATAAATATAATGGATTTTATTTGATCCATAACAAAGAAAGATAAACCACATTTGTAATTGTAAAATGGACATAAATTGTTGGCTGGTTGATCTAGTGTTAAACAATAGTTAGTAAAGGTATACCCTAGTTAGTAACGTAATGTTTACTTTTACAGTGTCTGATGATTGGTGTGCAGAATTAGATTCAGCTTTGGATTTTTTGGCTGGAGAAAGAGGAACACATCCTGAAGATTTCGTACCTTACCTTCAATACATACCTGAAACACAGGTTAAGTAATTAATACTAAGGGAATCCATTTTGTTTTTTAAGCAATATTTAATAAAAAAAATTAAATTTGTCATTAACATAAACTTTTATAAGGCATTTTAATAATTCAGTTAATGATTAGTTTTATTTCTTATTTTATACTATCTTAAGACATTATTGAGTGGTCACAGGTTAACTCTTGTTTTTCTGCCCAAATGAAATTTCCCAGAGAAAGGAAATCAATTTTGTTTAAAAATGCCGATGGAAATGCGTTGTGCATGTGTATGAATGTTGCAATAGTAAATTAATTTTACGTTCTTTATAGACTTACCAGTGGATCGGTGCCGGTCGGGATTGCGATGCCATTTTAGGGCGAATATGTGAACGTTGGCTACGAGCCGCATCTCCGGCTCAGCCCACTAGTGAAGCTCCACCCCCTAGGTACCATCTTCACTCTCATATTCAATCAATAGTTGCTACTTTCAACTAGTTTTCAAAATGTTGTAGTTTTGCTTTAATTAGTTATTACAAACAAGGTCACATCGTGTTAAAAAATTGGAAAATATCGAAAACAAATTCAACAATAGCCGTATATAAAATACTGTTAAAGGTTTCTCACTGGTGACGTAACAGTGATGAAAATAATCACATGAAGGTAGCGTTAAAATGCAGCAATAAAATTATCCATGCCAAGTAACCGTACAAAATAATCACTCTTCACGCATAAAATTTCAACTTCCTTGCCCGTAAATTGGAAGATGAGCGTTATTTACGAGGTTTAGTTTGCCTGTAAGGGACATTCGATAAGCAGTTTGATAGATATTGGAAGCCCAGAATATTCCAGTGCATGTTTTTGCTTTATAGATATCCAACAACATGGGCCATGCGTGCTCCAACCACTTTGGAAGTAATAGAATTTCGCGAACAAGAGAAAAAGAGATTTTCATCGGCATCTAAACCTTTTACATACATTCAGCATGGGTATGTATTTGAAAAAGAAATGAAAATATAAGCAGGAATTAATAGTGTTTTTATTCTATAAAGTAAAAATCACAAATCACAGTGGTATTATTCTTGGGGTATGTAATGGATGACACTGAATATTCCCATCCTAATTCCGTAGGCTATGAACATCCTCATACTTCTTCGTTATATGAACAACGGAACGTAATTTATTGTTAACAAATACTACTGTTGCCAACCCTTTTCTTTTTAACCCTGGTGAAATTTCCAGACCTCAGGGGGCGATAGGGGTTGCTCCCCGATGTGTCGGACTTGCACTGACTAAAACTCCCGGGGTGTTCCTTCTCCCGCCTGCCGAGTGTCAAGGGCAAGGCCGGGCCAGCTTCCTCGGCACCAGGCGACGTCTGGCCTTGGACGTGGTTCAATGGTCGCCACTCCCGTCATCCCTTTGAATTGTCTCTAGAGCGGTTTTCGGGAACATATCGCACTCCGCTCACACCTGGATCTGGGCGGCGCGCTCCCTCAAGCGTTGCCAACCCTGAAATTCACATAATGACACATTTTGTGTATGCATAAGACGTGTCAAAATGAATTTTGATCTATCAAAATCTGTACATTTTTGTTGGAGGGAAACTCCATGACGTTGTGTCCATTCCATACATTGGCACTTTTCTACTCGCGTTAGTCATAAACAAATGTTACTTTGGCCGTTATCGCCGCTTATGTATCTCTACTCACTCCGTAAGGGATATAGCGCGTTGATATATATTGTTTATTGTTGTGATATCCACAATAATCCCGGTATGCACTCGTCCAGTTATAGGTCAGTAGTGGGCCCGTGCGGTCGTGCGTGGGGCGGTTGGGGCGGCGGCACCGGCGCGGCGCTCGTGGCTGCGGGCAGACCGCGCCACGCAACGTTCGCGGCGCTGCTACGTGACGCTCTCGCCCGACTGCCCAACGGCCGCGGCACCAGGCACGATGTACTCACCCTTCTCAAGTTAGTTTTGTATATATTAAAATTAATAATTATCCGAATTTTTTCTGTTGTTAATCTACATGCTGCCAAGCATATCCAGCACGTTGAGAAATGAATAAAAGGTCGCCAATATGGATGGGGGATGCTATGGGCAGTTATGCCAAGATTCTGATCAAAAAATTTAGTAAAACAAATATTGAAGCAGAGAGCGTCATTTTTCATATGTCGCTATCTACGGGGACTTTTCGTTAAAGCATATATAATATTTTGGTGCTTGTTTTGTTTGTAGTTTGTATGAACTTTGTTCTTCAGTTGCCTAGCCGCCCGCTCTTTTGTTCTTACTTTATTAATTTATTCATAATTTGTACAGAATGTCGAATTGGATAGCGCCTTGCAGTGATCAAGCGCTTTTGGGCGCTGTCTCTTCAGCGTTGGACAAGTTTCATTCGGCTAAAAGAGATCCTATAGTGAAATATGACCAACGAACAGCAATTTGGACTTATTTACATAGAAACAGGTTTGTATTGCAATTATTTATTAACACCGTTCCTTAATTTTTAAGTGTGTTATTTCCTCCCTCTCTAGTTGAATTACGCAATTTTGAGGATCGTGAGGGTTTTAGATTACTTTTCGTTTCATAGTATGTCACATCTTCAAGTCTTAGTGTCATGAGCTCATTAATTTTTAACCCCCGATGTAAAAAAGAAAATTGTTTTAACGTGTATAGATATATATTTGTCTGTGTCATCGTAACTCTTTGACGAATTAATAGATTTTAATTTAGTTTCATTTGTTTGAAAGGTGACCTGATCAAGTGTATTTTTAGCTATGACAAAAAAGAAAATCTGTTTAGCTAATTGAATATCATCAGCTCTTTTCTAGTTTTTGAAGAAATGTAAGAAATAAACTTCTACTGGTCTGATTAATTCAATATTTGGTATCCCTATGATGTCAATGATAATGATGATACAGTAACATAGCAACATTAACCTGATATAGCATCATTTGGAATTAGCAGGATACTCCTCAATAGTTACAGCAGATGTATCGTGTTTGATCTCATTGAATTATTTCTCCATAAGAGTTGAGCTGTACTTTTAGATGATTGAAGTCGGGGGTTTTTTAGTTTAATTTTATTTATTATTGCTATTGCGGATTTGATTATCCCATTACGAACTTCGATTGCTACTATATTCGGTGTTTAGTAGAATTTGTTTTTATATTTTAGAAGTGAGGAAGACTGGGTAAAGGTGGCTAGCAAAGGTCGTGGAAAGGCTGCGATCCTGGCTCCGCCAACATCTGCGCCGGCCGCCTCGCCTCACCCCGCGCAGCCCCTGTCCCCTGTGCCCGCGCCCGCCCCCGCTCCCGCTCCAGCTCCAGCGCCCGCGCCAACACTGCCAGCTCTGCCTGCGCCGCCGAGAGAACTGCCTCCGCTCAGCCCGACAAACACTGTTAGTATGAAACACTATAAAAAGTACTTTATTTAAAAAAAAAATTGGCTGGGACAATTTGGAATAATTGTTTTATTTTTACCAAAATAAAATAACTTTCCATTGAATAGACTATGGATTGTGCTTAAATGAAGCTCGCCTGAAGAATACTATGGCTGAGATATATAGAGGCTACGTTCGCTTTTTCGCGTTTGATCAGCATGTGCTTAATTCGATCTTTTCACTTGTGATTACTTTAGCGCAATGGATTGAATTCTGTCAGTTAAACTTACAAGATTATCCAGACGCTCTATAATATTTTAAAGGACTTAGTCAAAGTAACACTCACCATCACTGTGCAAAAATTTATCGGAATGACATAACATAGACTGCTTGTTATTTGGCCGTCTTCTGTGATTGAGTCCATCTGACGCAGCCTTGAGTTTCTTTCGGCTTTTCTTATCAAGGTACTTCACAAGATAGTCGCTTCTGAAATGCTAGTAGATCACCGTTAGGTTTCTTACTTTGGCTGATAGCCCAAGTCTATATCTATAACCACAGGGGTGTCTTTGCATTGCCACCCAACTCATAAATCACGGGCTGAGCGCACCTTCTGTGTTTGCCCTCTCACTCTTTTGAGTTGTGAAGGTCTCTCCCGATCACCAATAAATGTTCTGCCTAAAAAATAAAACATGTGAATCCTAGATATTTTTGGACTTCTACTTTTTTTATTGCTGAGAGAATATTATTTCCTCTTAGAGATAAGTCTCTTGTGGTAGGAACCTTTATATTGCGATACGAATAAATAATTGTACACAGGTGGAGCTTGAAGTGGGCAATGTAGAAGAGGTAGTCGACGCATCAGATAGTGATGTTGATGTTGATGATACACACGTAACTACCACGGAATCACAACTGTCATTCGCTCAGCTTCTCATGCAGGCAACGCAGCATACAAAACAACCGCAGGTTCCCCCACCGAATAAACCTAAAGGAAAACTTGTCGCCACACCCGCACCAAAACCAAAGCCCCCGCCCTCGCCGAAACAACCAGTCGTCACTCTGAAACAACAAGCTGCTACACCAAAACCACAAGCTGCCACGGCGAAACAACAAACTGCCACGCCGAAACAACAAGCTGCCACACCGAAACAAGCTAGCACCCAGAAACAACCAGCTGCCACGCCGAAACAACAAGCTCAATCTCCAAAACAGGCGGCATCATCAAAACAAGCAGCATTAATGTCGCAGACGTTGAAACAGGCGTCTTTAATGGCTCAAACAATTAAGCAAGCAAGCATGATAGCTCAACCAAAAAGCCCAGCAATGACCGTCAAAACATTACCGCAACCGAAGTCGAATGCTAATCAAATCGCAAAGCCGAACAATTCACCGAAACAACTCACTGTTGTTCCGCCGATATGTAAACAAACCGCGACACAAACAAAGTCAGGAAATGTGCCAAAAGCATCTAAGCAATCTAATCTAAGTCAATCTGCCAAAAGTGTAGTGTCTCAGTCCTTAGTCAGTCTGAATGTAGTGACTCAAGGAAATTGTCATAATGCCGCTGCTCAATTGTCGAAGTCGTTGCCGTCGCTTGTCACTCCGTCACAGAAGTCCCCGTTGATTAAGCAAAGGCCTTTACTGAAAACTGAAACAACTACGGTGCCTGTAAGTATTTTAAACTATAATAAGATATCGGCACGCTATATTCCTTATAGAGTGAGCAGAGATACATTAGTAGCATGGCTGTAACCACCAGTAGCGTAACTCACCGTCGTTCTCAGGACACTATATCGGTCACTTCAGTGACGTGCATAGGGTAATTGGACAGGGTAGGCAAAACTCGCATTATTAATTTGAATATTATATTATGGTAGTAACTATTATATTGCTTTCATAGGAAAGATAGACAGCGTGAATATAGAATAGATATAAATATTGATGGTACCTTTTCTGTTTAACTTTAAGCAACGTATTCTAGACTTGTTTATCGTAAGGACATGCAATGCTTTCATGCATCTATGGAATGATCGCTACTGGGTCACTTCTGTTTGAAGTCATACGGGTTTTCTTAAGTTGTTTTCCTTCACCGGTGAACATATGTTGCATGAATCCGTACTTAATCTAGAAAACTCATAGCTACGGGCCGGGAATCAACCCAACGATTATTTGCGTTGCCGCGAATGTATACCTGTTCCTTATCGACTAGGCCATGACAGTTACAACTTTGATTTGTTTAATAATAAATGAGCTATCATAACGCTTAAGTCCTATTGGACTAGGCGAAAACTACGAAGTACTACCATTTTCTTGGCCCCTTGACATTCATTTAATCTTTTATACAGTGGTACTGATTTAAGCTATTTATAATGAACTGAATAATTATGTATGTAAATAAAACAGATGTTTGCTGACAATATATCTAATTTACAAAGTTTTCTTCATCATTATTCTTTCCTTAACAAATTACGTTAAATTAATGGATTACTTTATTTAGTCTGATACATATTTACATATTGAAAAGAAAATGATTAGTTCAGACTTGAACAACTATTCATTTAGTTGTGTTATTCGGTTTTCAAGTTGTTGTCTGACACAAAATTTTAATATTTTGAATGATACTCTTGATTTTTAACACTAGTTCTATCAGAGAACAATTTATATCTATTATGGAAATATTTATGACATGGTTTATATTTCTTTATTATAAATAAAATTAAATCCATGATATTTACAGCTATCTCGTATTAGTAAATGCTATTTTTCAGAATGATAAAACATAAGAAAAGAAAAAAATTCTAGGACAATTATAAAGACCGGTGATTTTAACCGGTTTGGCAAATCCAGTGTTAATAATAGAACGGATAGAATTGATTAATTATCACTTTATTGATTCATATTTTGTCAATAGGTTTTGGTGAGTAGTCAGAGTACTCAAACGACTAATGTTATTCAACCAATACCCAGTGCGCCCGTTACACATAATACAACCAAGGTATTGTATATTCATTCATACAAATTAACTTATAAATATACTTTATAAATAAATGTGCGTAAATTTGCTGTAATTAATTTCTAATAATGTCTACCTAGCTTTGTAATATTAAGAAATATAAAAATAATTAAACTCTATTACGTTAACTTGCCAATTTTTTTTAATTAATCTAATGTTTGTGACACACTCGAGTATACATCGAATGGTAAAAAAAATGGAAGAAGTAAAAATAAGAAAGAAAAAGAGCTCAAGGAGAGAAGATTAGAGAGGTCAGAAGAATGTTTAAATGTTTTTTTAAACTCTTTCAGGTATCTCAAGGTACACGTTCTCTACTGATAAGGCCACCAACAGTGCAGACTACAATAACAGCGAGTACCCCAACAGCTCAGGCTAGTAGTTTTAATTTAAAGCTGATGAATACTTGAAATAAGATTTTTTTTACATATAAGACTCGATGAAGTTATATCGAACAGTTAACATAAGTGGTTGATAGATTTATCGATAATGGGCGATAGATTATGGGGGTTGTATGATGTATTATGGTGCAAGTCGTTGCGGTGACTCCCCGCTAAGTCCAAAAGTCTGCTTACTTATTTATCATCTGTCGTGCCAGTGGCAGCCTAGTCTGTCCGACGATTCTGGCGGGTAGTAAGAAATTTTCATTTACACTGGTTTAACAAAGTAGGTACAGTGCACCTGATTTTAGATAGTACAGTGTAGTCCAAAAACGAAAGCGACCATCAAAAGACGAAAATACATTGATAGTCTCCGTCGTCATGTCGGCCCACATATACCACGACTGAAGATGTCTCAAGTCATTAGTAAAAATAAAATAAAATGGAAGTTATTTATAATTAACATATTTTTTTTATTAATATGGTTATTACATGAAATTGGGTATTTTATAGCAGGCTGCTACAGTTTCACGTCGTGGTGTCGTAAGAGTGTTGAGTCCCGCGACGCCATCGTCTGGAAAGTCTCTCATATCGCCACGAGCACTGCTACAGTCGTCAGGTGTGTCGACATTATTTTAATAAAGTATTGTTTAATAATTGCTTATGGATTAAATATCTTATTAACAAAGTATTCGGACAGAACCATTGTTGGACTCAATCAAAATACTATTTAGTTCTAAATTGAAAATGTTATTTTTAATGTAAACTAAGATGTTGGAATTTGGTTGGATAAATTACTTCATTTTAAATATTAACATTATTAGAAAAAGCCTATTATAATTAATTAAATAAATGTATTAACAAGCAACAAATTCAAGAGAATATTGTGTTAAATATAGTGTCGCCATCTATTTTAATTTGAGTGAGATTTTGTAAAAGTTGTGGAAAAGATCAAGGACAAAATAAATGAAGAAGATGCAATTACAGTTTCCAAGATTCTTTCGACAGTCCACACACACACACACACACCCACATCCACACACACACAGTTTAAAAGGAGGAGCAATTAAAAGAAGTAGTAATACACAAAGCACTAAGAAAGATGGTTAGCACAAGTAGAACAGTTTATGAAAAGACTCATAAATAATTAGAAATAACTTGTTTACAATAATTTTACGATAATGAGCGCAATGTGTCAAGCTCTAAATCATAACTATATTTTTCAACTGTACCTTTAATCGGATAGTAGGGTTTGACGATAAATTGAGTAAATCGATATCGATAGCTGATGAGTTAAATTTATTATATTAATACTTAGATAAATATGGAAATAATATACGTACATATGAGTAATACAAAAGTATAATTTAAATAAAAAGTATAAAAGTGTTTGAGTAGGAAAGTAACCTACAATTTTATTTTTCTTTTCCAGGCACAACAGTAACAACTAAAAAACGCGCGACCCCAGTTACTTCTGCCCTTGTTACGGTACCGCAAGTGAGTTTCCATTCATAACGTAACATTTTTCATGTTATTTCAACATCATTTCATAAGTCAATTAAAACTGATTTACATTTACAGAGTACCGCCAATGTGACGACAGTGGTCACCAGTGTGCCAACAGTAGTGACGCCGTCGGTAACAACTCGGACTGTCCAGTTACCGGGTGGTCGCACTGTTCAGTTGGCTGCCAACCAAACGGTCCATTTGCCTGGGGGTCAGGCAGTACAACTTACTCCTGGTCAAACCTTTCAACTTTCATCGCTGCAGTTACCAACGCACAGTGTACGGCTACCGAGTGGGCAAACTGTCCAACTAGCTTCGCCTCAAACTATACAAGCAGTGAAAATGTCAACTAATGTAAAGAATCAGCTTCAACGTGGGTTGCAATCGTCGCCTACACTCAAAAACCCAACTAGTCAATCCGCTGTACAGATCCCAGTTTCAACGATGCAGCTGCCGGGGCAAACGGTCCAAATCGGTGGTCAAACGGTTCAGCTGGCCGGTCAGAGCGTGCAATTAACGGGTCACACTGTGAAACTGCCAAGCGGGCAGAGTGTTCAAGTTGCCAGTCAAAGTGTGATTCCGTCCCAGAGTGTACAGCTTCCTAGTGGACAAACTGTCCAACTGGCCAGTGGTAACGTGCAAACGGTTCAGTTAAGCGGATCTAACGTCCAATTGTCCGGACAAAGCGTACAAGTTGCCGGCGGACATAACGTGCAGTTGGGATCTCAGACAGTGCAATTGTCCGGCCAAACTGTGCAACTCGCTGGCGGCCAAACGGTGCAACTGCCAAGCGGGCAGACTCTGCAGTTGTCAAGCGGTCAGACTGTCCAGTTGTCCAGTGGTCAGACGTTACAGTTGGCTAGTGGACAGACTGTGCATTTGGCTAATCAGCCGAAGACGATCACCCAGGTCGTGCGGAGTCAAGCGTCTGGGGAAAAATCTGGCACGGCTCAACCCATTGTCGCTAAACTATTGACGAATGCACAGGTAAATATTTCCCTTAGGTCACTTTTATTCTATGTGTAATTCTCTGTAATTATAATTTTTAAAGAAAGATTGAATCGATATTAAATGGACGTACGCGAGGACTAACATAAGACATAAGTGAACAAAAAATATCTTTATTTCTCCAGGTTTTTTTAAATAAACAATATAAAAGGCTTTCTGTTAATGTATTATTGCAAAAAAATTAATGATATAATGTACGTATTTTTTCATATAAAACAAAGATAGGATATATTTTTTTAAATATTTTACAAAATATTACATACAAACCCTCAATGATGCAGAAAATTTGCCGTTACCGAGAATCACAACCTGGGAAACAAATCTTCAGCGTCGCAAACATTGTCACTATCAGCTATCAGACGGCTGAAAATGACGACAATCTCACATATTTGACGTTTGTTTCATACATATGCCATTTTGACATTATTATGCGAGATTGAATTTACATATTTAGCCCGTCATAGTGACCAGTTTCGGCTTGTCGCGTTTCGGGATCAGCTTGTATATATCCAGTAGCTCATATACCTAGAGACCTTCAGTCGTGGTATATGTGGGCCGACATGACGATGGAGACTATCAATGGATTTTCATTCTTTGATAGTCGCTTTCGTTTTTGGACTACACTGTACTTACCATCAGGTACTCTGAAGTCAGTATGTCGAGCCAGTGTAAAAAAAAATATATATTTCTTGTAGTGTAGGATTCCCCCATACGGCCCTTCTAAAAGAAAAACAGTAAACAAGAAGCTGTTTTTTTAATCCTGGTTCGACAAACGGACTGCAGTGCACCTGATCAAATGTACACTATAGTCCAAGAACGGCAATGAACGTCAAGGGATGGAAATCCGTTGAGAGTCGCCATCGATATGTCGGCCCACATATACCATGATGGGAGGGATGTCTCTACTCGAGGGGTGAAAGGCTATTTGGTTTAAGCGACATTTTTTGGTGATATAGTAATATATATATATTCGGAATTAGCATGTTTTACCGATTCCAAATATATATATATTACTATATCACCAAAAAATGTCGCTTAAACCAAATAGCCTTTCACCCCTCCATATGAACAACTGAATGTTTACAAGCTGATCCTGAAACGTGACAGTCTGAAGCGAGTCGCTATGACGGTCTTTACACTTTGGACACAACACAGTTGGAGCAATTTACTTACCACCTCAAAAACTGACTACTGATTGTTTACTGGTGTATTTACGAGAACCCCCCAGAATATGAAGTGACCTTTACGTATTCTATGGTATCAATTCCAGGGGCAGATGATCTCGTTGGAGGGCGTGGTGAGTTCATCCCGAGGCGTGTCAGTGGGCGGGGTCGGGACTGTGGGCGGGGCGGCGCCTCGACCGGGGCTGCGCGTCCTGTCGCCCGCTACCACGAGGCTCGCCCGGCCGCTGCTGCTCACTTCGGCCAAACCGTTGCACAACATTATATTACAGGTGATTGTCTAAAGTAAACTTCGAATATCGCTAGTTAATTAACTGTGTATATACCAGAGATATGCGCGAAAGTTAAACTGAGCACGAGAAAGTATATTTATTTATTTATTTTATTTTTATAACGTTAAGGGTGCTCAGTGACCATCACATTACACATGAATAAAAACAATTAATCACGTATAAGTGCGTTGATGTGTTGCGCCGTTTAGAGCCACAACATTGTGCATCAGAAACGTAAACTATACAAGGAATTACAAACTGAAAACATTAATAATAGTAAGAATAAATTAATGAAAATGAAAATCAAGAAAATTCACACCTGCCTTTACTGCGTGTCTCTAACCACCCGATGACTTTCAGAGTAGAGGGCAGCGTGTGTGAGCCCTCACGCCTCTTCTTCTTTGAGAGGACTTAATATTATAGGACGGAGGAGCCAACAGGGTCCATAGTTGAAACGAATTAAAAAAAACATATCTGTATACACACTATGGAGTGCAATAAATGATTTGATTTGAAACACGCTCACCGGAAGACTATTCCACAGCCCAACGACACGGCACAAGTAGGAGTTAGAAAATCTCTTAGTCCTATCCAGGATATAAGATATCGTATGACTGTGATTCCGCACACTTCCGGGCGTTGTTATTTTATAGAAAAAAGATAAGTGGAAAAAGATTAAATAACTCTTCAGAACACTCGCTGTGTGATACAGACGGTAGAAAACGCTTAGTGAGGCAATGTCACTAACGAATTAACCGCTAAAATAGTTGAATTATACTATTTTTACAGCAAAGTGACGGGAGTGCTATCCGGATGACATCAAGCGGAGGTTCAACTTCGTCACAAGCATTAGTTCTAAGTAATTTAGGTAAGCCATCGACTGTATTACAAACCTAATCGATATAAATGATTTGCAATGCCTATAATTTAAGGGAAATATATCCTATGACCGGTGGTCGTGGGTGAGGTTGTAGAAAGACACGGATTTTGGCGTCTCAGTAGTCGACTACGCAAGGCGAGAGTACGTGCGTGTACGTCGCAGTTCGGTGTGCCGTAAAGTGCAAATAAACAGTAAAACGCCAAAATCCGTGTCTTTCTACAACCACACCCACGACCACCGGTCATAATCCTATTTACATAGATGTAGTTTCGTATTTAAAATACTAAGAACTATATTTTTCTTTTGTCACATAGGTGCTCAAACAAATACAACAACCACTTCGTCAGCGCCAGTTTTAAAACTGCAACAGGTAATCTATCTATTTTAATCACATATAATATTTTATATACATTTCTAAATATAAGTTTTAATTTAAAGATAGATATTACAAAATGATTATTAAGTGCAGGAGAAAAACAGTGAAGCGATTTTATTAGATTTTTCTCATTTTTTTACAAGTTTGCAAATAACTTAAGTTAAGATTAACACCATGGTTTAAATGAATTTCCAGTTCATAATTATATCATTGCATTATAGGTGAATCCAATACAACAAGTAAAACTTGCCCAGGGAATCAAAATACAACAGGTGAATTTTGAAAGCTGGCATGTTTAAGGAATTTGGTTGCGCCGTTTGATTATATACATCTTGCATGAACTTAAAAAGGGATTTGGTTTGCACGTCTTGATGAATACTTAGCTAATGGGCAAGCTTTTATAACAACACACGTTTTTATGTGACACTTTGATGCTTGTATATAGATAATTTGTATAATCCTCTGATTTCGAGTCATTTCCCTATTAAATATGCCATTATTTTTTACGAAAAATTTCATAGTAATCTTATACATAGTAAAGTATCATTTGATATTAAAATATGTGATTTTGTGTTTTGCTTTTATATGGAGTGCGTCGATTGCACATTGGCCCGAATGATATAAATCTATACTCTGGTATATCTATTGTGAATATTGCATGTCTACAAATCTCTATTCTTCTAATAATTACTAAAACTTATAAAATATAATTATTAACTCAAAATAATTCTATTCTCACATTTCTTATATATAAATTTAAATCTTCATATAATTTATTTACATAAGTTTTCGAAGTAAAAGATAATTATATACACCTATGTTGATTATAACTTTAATTTTCGTTATAAATAAATTTTGAATATTTGCACATTATTATTTATGGCAAAATGCTTTAACCGTTTAGAATTAAAACCACAAGAAATCTTTGTTATAGAAAATGGTCTATCTAATTAAGTGCTATTAATTACTCGAATTCGAATTTTCGAGTTCGAATTTTATTGCACATTTATGTCTAGATTTTCCAAATAATATATAGCCTTTAGTAGCACATGGTCGAAGTATTATGAGGAAACCGGCATGCCATCTAAAAAATATGTGCTGGTAACTTTCGATGTTGCGTGCAAAGAGCGTTTGCTCATTGCGTTCAGCCGCTAAACTATCTCTGTTGACCCCAAAAAAGACATAGGATGTTGATATGTTATTGTAATAAATATTATAAGGAAGTCTAATGGCCCAACTTGGTGAAAAGAATAAGGGCAAATTACATGAAATGATCCAGACAGCTGTAATCAAAGTAGCTGTTGTAGGATGTCGCAGAAATACTCTTTCTTTGCAGCTGTGTGTAAAACGCTCTTTTGCTCTTGCGCTCTTTTGAATATTTTCTATAGTACCTAATCGTTACATACAACAACTATAAAATGTATATTTCATATATGAGTTGGAGAACTAGAGTGGACCCAAGTTAAAATTTTGTGATATTCTAAATCCTCATTGATGAGCATTCTTTTTTCCCACCAATATCATATATTAGGTCCTTACATATGAAATTGGCGTTTTGTATGGGAGGAACAAAAAGTCGAATATTTTTTGATATAATATATTTAATTAATCAAAGTATGAACCAATATTTTCTATGCACTTTTGCCATCTCATAGGTAGTTCATTGATCCCTTTACTAAAAAAACCAGTCGGACGGGAATCAATAAAATCTTTGAAGGCGATTTGGACTGCCCCATCGGAGTTGAATTTTTTCCCTTGCAAGAAGTTATCCAAATTTCGAAAAAAATGGTAATCTGTTGGAGCAAGGTCCGGGG
The DNA here is from genome assembly GCA_036320925.1 of Automeris io. Lineage (NCBI taxonomy): Eukaryota > Metazoa > Arthropoda > Insecta > Lepidoptera > Saturniidae > Automeris > Automeris io. Next base: position 8,986,958 of record JAUDJH010000010.1, on the reverse strand, counting down.
AGTACGGAGGATGTCTTAGACTTTCCAATTGAAGCTCTTCTAATTTAGTAGCCGTCTGTTGCGCAGTGTGTGGTCTAGCGTTGTCGTGAAGCAGCAGTGGCGTGGAGCGATTGACCAGCCTAGGTTGTTTAGCCGCTAGCTTTTCCATCATGGTTTGCAATTGCTGACAATAGACATCAGCCGTAATAGTCTGGCCAGATTTGAGAAAACTGTAATGAACAATACCGGCACTAGTCCACCAAACGCTTACAAGTAACTTTTTTGGGGTTAATTTTCGCTTGGGGCAGGATTTGGCTGGCTGGCCAGGATCCAACCATTGCGCTGAGCGCTTCCGATTATCGTAAAGAACCCATTTTTCATCACAGGTAATGATTCGGTTTAAAATACCTTCATTATTGTGCCGGTTTAGTAATGTAACGCAGCAGTCGACGCGCGTTTGCCGGTTTGCTTCAGTCAATTCGTGAGGTACCCACCTTTCAAGCTTTTTAATCTTCCCAATTTGCTTCAAGTGAATTAAAACAGTTTTATCACTAACATCGCAGCCTGCAGCTAACTCGGACGTGGTTTGCGATGGATCCGCTTCCACAATAGCCTTCAACTCTTCATTATCAACTTGAGTCTCAGGCCGTCCACGGGGCTTGTTCTGCAGGTCGAAATTTCCAGAACGAAAACGTTGGAACCAAAAACGAACTGTGTTTTCTTTTGCAACACGACCGCCATACACATCATTCACCCTTCGAGTTGTTTCCGCAGCACTAGTGCCACGGCGGAACTCGTACTCGTAAATAATGTGATATTTTAAGTTTTCCATTTTGTAAAATGAGTGACGCAAACAGAAAAAAACAGAAGAAAAAAACAAATGAATGACGATAAAAGAAGCACAAATACATGAGTCTATAGCTGTACAAATTTGAATTTGGAATTCCTTACCAAAGAGGAGAAATTTGTGATTAAAGTGGCCAGTACGAAAAACGCCAATTTCATATGTAAGGACCTAATATATATATATATATATATATATATATCATTTATCATATATTTTATTATATTTTTATTTTGTCATTCATATTGTCATGACAATTCAAATTTTATGCATTACTACTAGAGTAAAATAATCCATTTAATTTGGGTCACTAATATTGTGATTCTGGTGGTCTAATAAACAAGCTCTAGATACTACGTGCCTTTTTTTACACTGGCCCGTAAAAGTGACTACTGGGTACTTGATGGTAAGTGGCGTGCATCCCATATAAAGCATAAAAAGCATTATCTCGTTATACTTGGACATTTATATATGATGATATCCTAGCCGGTTTCGGCCACGGCGACTATTTCAATGCCGATTAAGAAAATTGAGGGTCACTTTTCGGAAACAGTCAATTGCGCAGGAGATATTTAAGTGCATAACTGGACGCGCAGCCAGAGAAGCACTCTCTCGTCCGAACGCCCTCGGGCCCGATGGAATGGAGAACCAGTACGATCGGGAGGGAGCAGGATGCAGGTTTGGTCGAGTTTTCCTTCTCTGAACACCTGGTTGAATTGCGGTGTTAAAGAGATACCTTAGTCGCCTTTTACGACACCTCAGCAAGAAGAGGGGGGTGCTATTCTATTCTGCCGGCAGCCACCACGGCTACATTTATATATACATATACAGTGTAAACTCCATATAACGTCACTCGATTTAACGCTAAACTCCCTAAAGCGTCGATATCACTCGGTTTTGGTTGGTTTAGCTTGTTTCCCATACAATGATACACTCTATATAGCGTTACACCCACTTTATATAACGACAGAAATTTAATAATATAAAGTACTTTCGAAGTTGCCAAAATTAGTAAAAACTGCGCAGCTGTGTACGTTCTTTTGTCGCTTTATTATCCTAGCCCGTAATAAACTCGACTGTCGGCATTTCACATACCGAACTTTATAAAAAATCCATTCTTTTGTTTACAAATTGGGATTGCTTGCACGTGTTGACTATTGTTAGTAGGAGTTATGAATTATCTATACGTTATCATATTCTTAGTTGCTCACAAACTTTCAAACTCTAAACATGTCAAGTAAGAGAAAATCTCTGTGTATTGACGAAAAAGTTTTACTGATACGCGCAATAGAGGCGGGAGAGAAGATAAGTCATGTTGGCAGACGCTTTGGATTTAGACGCTCTACAGTGTCACAATAAGGAAAAATAATGAAAAAATTCTACAAACAGAGGAGGATGGAAAATTTTCTAAAAAATTGAAGAAACCTAAATACGAAGATTTGGATCGAGCTATATAATCATGGTTCCAACGACAGCGCCTGAATAATATGCCTATCTCTGGGCCGATCGTGAAAGCTAAGGCGGAGAAGTTTGCTGAAGAACTTGGTTTACTTTCTTTCAAAGCATCAGAAGGATGGCTCGGAAAATTCAAGCAACGTCATCATATCAACTACGGTAAAATTAGTGGAGAAGCACGAAGTGTTGATACGAATGTTACTCATGACTGGATTAATAGAGTGTGGTCAAAATTGACAGAAAAAATACACCCCAAGTGACATTTTTAATGCTGATGAAGCAGGACTTTTCTACAAGTTGACCCCAGATAAAACTCTGAAATTTAAAGGGGAAAAGTGTGTGGGAGGAAAGCTCTCCAAGGAGCGTATTACAGTGCTTGTGGCTGCTAATATGGATGGGACATAAAAAAAAAGCTAATGGTAATAGGCAAATCAAAAAAACCCCGGTGTTTTAAGAACATTAAAAAATTGCCAGTGACGTATAAAGCTAATAAATCAGCTTGGATGACCAGTCAACTTTTTGAAGAAGAAGTGCGAAAGTGGGATGCAGAATTAAAGGGACGAAAAATTTTACTTCTTGTTGACAACTGCCCTGCCCACCCTCTTACAACAAACTTTCAAAACATAGAGTTGGTATTTCTTCCATCAAATATGACTAGTGTGCACAGGTCAGCCGGTAGTGAACCAACACCGAAATGCCACCACTGTGACGGATGCCCTGACGAGGCGGCTGAGCACACGCTCCAGATATGCCCAGCCTGGGCTTCGGAGCGGGCCGAGCTGGAGAGAGTGGTGGGCGGAGACCTGTCGCTGCCGACATTGGTTTCACTAATGGTCGGCAGCGAAGATGCATGGAGGGCGGTCCTGCGGTTCGCCGAGGACGTGCTAGCTAGGAAGGAGGCGGCGGAGCGGGTCCGGGAGGCGCTGGCTACAACATCTTTGACAGCGCCGTCCCTACCTGCCCGCCGGCCTAAAAGAACAGGGCGCCGCAGAGCGGCGTTCCTCAGGAACGTCCGACTCTAGCGGCGACACCGGGCGGCACGCTTGAGGGAGTGTGTCGTACAACAAGGGTGCAAGCGGCGCGCGATGTGTTCCCGCGTGCCGCTCTACAACACAGAGGCACGAGAGGGGTGGCTCTATACACCACCCCTCCTTAAACGAGTAGAGGCCTACTCACGGCCGCACGCCCAGTCGGTCATTGAGGATGAGACCCCGGTCGTGCCCTCGATGCCGGTAGGCGGAAGGTGGAACACCCCGGGGGCTTTAGTCGGTGCAAGCCCGACTCACCGGGGGGTGGCCCTCACCTCTCCCCGAGGTCCGTTAGAGATTTCACCCGGGTTACAAAAAAAAAAATACGACTAGTGTCTTACAGCCAATGGATCAAAGCGTGATTAAAAGCCTCAAGGTTCACTACAGAAAGAAATTATTGATGGAGCTAGTCGAATCTGAGGGTAAAACTTCTATTAATATGCTGCATGCAGTAAATTTTTTATCTAAAGCCTGGGAAGAAGTCACACCCACAACTATACAGCACTCTTTTCGACATGCTGGACTTAGTACAAATTCTATGAGTAAGAGGTGGAAACGGAACTGGAGTTTAATAACGACGACGCCCTTCCATTAACTGAGTGGATTCAACAGTTCAACATGGCAGGAAAATTTACAGAAAATCTTCAAACCTGCATCGAAGTAGACTGCCTGCTTACAATGGCATCATTCACAGACAAAGAAATTTTGGATTCGGTGAGAAAAACCGAGTATCAAGACCAAGGAGATGAGACGGATGAGCCACCGCCGAGCATTAAAGAAGCCGTGGAAGCAGCAAAATTATTGGAAAAGTACTTTCTTTATCACCAAGATGACTCAATATTGCAAGATATGAATAAAATAATGGAAAAAATACAACAAAATTACTGGTGCAGCAAAAGACGTCAGACAAAAATAACAGAGTATACTCAATAGCGATCAAATGAGAATTGTTTTTTATGTAATTACTAACACTAGTCTGAAATAAACTTTCTTCCTAATACAGATTTTTCTTCTTTACATTTAACGACCACTCTCATTAACGCCAAAATATGCACAGGCCCTTGAGGGTCGTTATACAGAGTGTACACTGTATATATATATATATATGAGGCGTCTAATTTCAAAACCCGCTAAAAAGATTTTTCGTACAAAATTACTTAATAGTCCTAATAGTAATTTGAAACGTTTTTATCAAAGCAAATATTATATATTGGATATTGTTTTATCTTTTTGCTTTTTCACTCTAGAATAATAATTTAAATACCTTATAAGAATGTGATTGTTAAGTCAAAGATTAATTATAAGTTTTTATAAATTTATGGGATTTGAAAAAAATATGTTCTAGTGGGTTTCGAAATTAGACTCCTCATATATTTATATATACACTTCAAATTTGGTCCAATTTGGACCCTCAGACTGCTATTTTAGTAAACACCAGATTTTAAATCAATATAAATTATTAACCCTTTTCTTGATAGTGTATCTGTGGAGATACATCAGAATTTACAAAACCTATTGCCATAAGTTTTTAGCGCAAACTTACTATTTTTATATAATATTTAGGTAATTTCTCAGTTTTTGAACGCACGGTTAGTTTCTATTAGACATCCTTGGATCATAAGGGTTAAACGGTATGCATATTATTTTGATATTGAAAGAAAGAACATTCTGCCAAGTTAAGGGTTAAATGTCCCAGTATAACAAGATAATGCTTTTTATGCTTTATATTGGATGCACGCCACTGGTAAGTACAATGTAGTTAAAAAATGAAAGCGACTATAAAAGGATGAAAATGCCATCGTCATGTCGGGCCGCATATACCACGACTGAAGTTATCTACGTATATGAGTTACTGGATATACACAAGCTGAACCCGAAACGCGACAAGCCAAAGCGAGTCGCTATGACGGTCTTTACACTTGTTTGTGTCTGTGTGTGTGTGTATTAATACGTAACAACGCCTCATGTAATTTTTATAACTATTTGCCAGGGCGGTGCGAGCGCTTCAGTCCCGACTTCCAGCGGCATACGCAGCGTTCTGATGGACGGGCAACAGTTGAAATTAGTCGGCGGCAGACATGTCCTCGCTAGGATATTGCGACCGGCGCATCCGCCACCCTGAGCCTAAATAAAACATTTTGTACTATATTCTCACCTGTTTTAACAAACTACATGCGTTCATACACGCGTAGAAGTAGTGGCGTGTACAAAAATAAGGCTGATACAGTCAAACATGACTAGAAACTTTTTTAAAGTTGATATTTTGACCTAAAATTTAGAGCTATATAAATACATTCAGCCTGTCAAAACCCAAGAAAACTGCCACAATTTCATAAATAAGTCACGTTTACTTTTATGGATAAACAATAAAAATAGTGGTTTTACGAAAGTAGACTACATGTACATGTAGCGAGTACAGTGTGTATTAAAAACCTTGTCCGACCCGAAAGGGGCATATTAGTGTCATGATAATATTACCAAAAAACGCTTAAGAAATTATATTATTCATGAACATTCAAAACTTATTGCCAAATAAAATTATAGGAATTGAATTATTTCGCATGCGATCTAAGATCAGACTACTTACTACTTACAAAAATCAATGTAAATACTAACTAATTCAGTGATTTATTTGATAAATGGTAACAGGTCCAAAAAGGTCATCACTTACTAGCATGGTTCTTTGCTTTCCTTTTTTCACGACCTACGCACACTCCTAGTGTTGCCACGTAAGTTATATTAAGATAATGTAAAAAGAATCTAATATCGACACTATAACGTTTTCAAGGTTCGGACAAGGTTTTTAATACATATCGTTTACAACACGTGCCTCAAGTATAATCTAAAACCATTTCACAATGTTATTAATTTATTTTATGTCACCCATGTTATTATTATGATGAGCTTACAATAAAAAAAAAAAGAGGAAATGTGTTACTTTACACAGGATACAAGTTTTAATGTGACATGTTTTGTCAATATGGGCGAGTATGTTTCATCCACTGCGTTAAATTACTAGTGATCAGTGATTTGAACATAATCTTTTTTATTTAAAAAAAAATGATGGTAATTTTTGGTACTGCATGAAGATAAAATTACACTATACGATAATGGAGCCACACAACGAAGCAGGGCCCTACATTGTGCACTTACTTACCTTAAAACATTTTTTATATTAGGCATAGATGGACAAAATGTAATCAGATTCATAAAAAAAACGATTACATTATGCGTTTTTCATCATTAATAAGATTGCATTATGCTTATCTATAATTAGTCACTACGGAATCCTCAATTGCATACACATTTAAGACTCCTTAATGTTTTGAATGGATTTAATCATGATTACAGAGCAACAAAATCAAAATGACGTTTACATTTTGTAATCGTTAATCATTAATCAGATTATATTATGTCCATCTCTGATCTTAGGTGAAGAATAAACTAACTACCAATAAAAGAAGCCGGTTGTAAACGGCTGTCGTCCGTTCCGGCCACGGACGACTGCAGCACAGTGTTATTGCGCTACGGCGAGTATAGTTAGATAGTAATAAAAATACTTGTTAATACATTTTTACATCGAAGGCTGAAGATATTGTGAAGATAAATTATGAATATACAATGAATATGTTTCAGTATTCAACACATTTTTTTATTGGATGAGATATTTATTTTTAATTACTCATAAATGTGACACATAAAATCAGTATTTGGTATTTCAAGAACTAAAAGTTTTTGTTAAAATGAAGTGGATAATTGTATATTATTTTAATTGTTTAATCAGTTGTGAATATTATGATGAATTAAAAAAAACTGTCAATTTACTAACATAGAGTATGTCTCTATAAGAGAATTTCAAAGGCGAAGTGGATTTATGTTGTAAATAGAGTGTAAGTAAAAAACAAAGATAAAATGTAAAGATACTGGATTGGGTTAACAATTTAAAATTATTTTCTTTATTATAATATATAAATGAAAAAAACACTCTTAGTTTTTTTATTCATGTCATGTTTTTATCAATAAAATAATAATAAATACGAATAAAGTTGGGGGAAAATTAGTAACAAATGTATTTTAGTGGGTGAACATAATTTATTTCAAAATATATTTACATGATGTATTACAGTGAATAAAATCACCAATTATCAATTTGAAAAAAGCAAACTAAAATTTCGTTTTAAAGACATTTATTTGTGTATATCTAGGACATAATATACGTTCCTATTTGCCAGCATGTTGAATTAATAATATATTATTAAGTAATACGTATACAGTAATCAATTATATGTGTTATAGCGACTGACTAAATTATATATGACCACAAAAATAATTTTAAGTCATATATATGACAATTTATGCTAGTGAAAAAATACGATTGTAACTATTGATATCTCTATAGCGGTGCATTACAATATACGACATCTTCATAAAGTCAGCTTACTACGAATAATTTTTTGAAGATGTCGTATTTACTTGATTTCATTAATGAATACAATCCAATACAGTTGATATTACATTTTAAAATTCTAACTATCTTTTTACCCTCCTATATCCCCGCACACATTTACATTCATTATTCCTACGATCAGTTCTATTTTTTTTTACGGTAAATAAATATTTTAAATTATATAGTGCCATTGTATACGAAACTAAAATGCAATTCATTATTATCAAATAAACAAAATCCTATAATTAACTCAAAACAAATTAATATTTTATCAGTCTTATAACTAAATACATTTTAAATATGAATTGCAATGAGAATATTTTTATTTAAATAGCGACTAAATGTTTCGACAAAACATCAAGACAGACATCTTAACCTATTTGGATACGCAAAAATATTTTTTTTTTTATATTCTATACCACAGGGTTTTGTTAATACTGACGAGACAGCTTACAATCAAAATTTTCAGAGATAAGACATATATAGCGCATTATCAATAACAATTTCATTTCAGCTTCTTTATTTTAATTAGAAATATTATAAGCGAGATACAGATCATACTGAAGCAGCAATAAATACGAGTTGCTTAACTTTATAAAGATTAGTAAAAGAAATGTCAAGGGATTACCATTCGTAGGATAACCTTAAAGCTCATTAATCATTATAACACGTACTTACAGAAACGCTTTTAACTTAAAGATTATTTTAATCTTTAAAATTTATCAAGTGGTATTATTTGATACTATTTTGGATTTTTTACCAGTTACGTGTAGGACAAACAATTTTAGCAAAATTTGGCATCTGAAACGTACACAACACAGTAACATTTACACTTGAATGTTCAAGCTAACTTACATATAATATCGTATCTCTGAATATGGAATACATCTTTCTAGTATATCGGAATAGAGTCCAATCAAATCATTATTTAGGTATATACAAATACTACGCACTGTAAGGCCCATCGACCAGGATTCTACTCGACAAAAACTAGATGCAAATATAAATCAAATAGTACATATTAAAATGTCACAGTACTATATTCAGTGGCAGTCCCTAACCACTAATTGGTTCCTCCGCGTTGGTAACGCGTTAAGATACGTCCAAACTGCTGACATTTTAACCTAAATTACAAAACTCCGTGACCGTAGTGTGCACGCGTTCTTGTATCGACAATGTGGATGGTTATGCCAAAATTTGTTACTGCTACTATGACATGTTTATGGGTTCTTTTACGGTTAAATGTCACAAGTCTGAAGGCATCTTAAAATATTTTACGTCCTAGCGCGGTAACGTTTTAGGTACCTAATGCTGATTTAAGTTTGCAACTCATTTCGTTTGGGTAAGATCGTGGATGATGAGCCTAGTCGACACTGTGACGGCCGTTTAGTAAGACGATAGATACCTAATTGTACGTCTCCCAAGCGACTGTAAATTTTCTGATAGCTACACTATAACAGTTAAAACAAAGTGCGTTGAATGCCTCACGTTAGGTTAAATGTATTTATTACATACTTATCTTCCTAATATAGTTTATACAGTGCACGATTAGCCACGTAACTAGAATAGCAGTGGTTATAGGCCCTCTCAGGCCTTTTTTTGAGTGATTTCTTTTTATCTGAAACTTACCATTTAAAATCTACAAAAGATGAGTTATAACAAAAAAAAATTACCGCTTTAATCTCAACAAGCCATGGTCTTCTCGATAGAAACTACAGGCCCTACGTTGGCTTAATCGGGCACTGAATTTACTTATATAAGTAGAAATAAGTAGTAGTTTGTCAAATAGATCAAATTTGACTATAGTTGTTTTTCTAAATTAGACAACAATTGTCTAAGTATTTTCAATAAATACTTGTACCTATTCCATTTAAACTTCAGGTATTGTACTAGATTTAGAAAATAAACCTTACATCCAGTTTCAGAAACGTTTCTTAAATATAAAAACGTCCTAAACCATTAATGTAATTCGTGATTCGTAGAAATATTTTACAATTTAAGTATTTTTTCTAGAACGGGGCGTCGACGTGATATGAGTTAATTTATGCTGCGCTTGTGAGGCATTCGTATTTGTGATTTCGAAAAGCTAAAAGCGTGATTGCCCGCTTTTTTCACTCTTCAGCTTCGTCCACGTTATCTGTCGTCAACAGTTTGGTGTTGTCATCAGCTTGGAGGTCGGCAGTCAACTTCTGGAACAATTTACTGTGTAATGATTTATTATACCAACGATCAAAAATGTCGATTGAGGGGAATAGAAATTCCAATTGGCGTGACAAAACCCCTCTAAATAAATAAAGAAAAAAAAAACAATAATTTTACTAAACCCGAGATACATCTATTTCTATAGGTTCCAACTTATGTTGTATTGATATAATTATTCAAATTAATAGGTAAGCATTAACCAGATAGTTGTAGTACATAAATAAAAGTCACTTTTTTTGGTAGCCTGGTGGAAAATCCTGCATGGAACCGTTGGGGCCGCGACCTCGATGTGCCAGACTCTCGATGATTAAAAACCCCCGGAGTATCGTCTCCCCATCGCTGCTAAAAGGGGCTGGAACCCCACATTCGTCCTTTGGCCCGGTAAATAAACGCCACCTGTGCTAAATACGGGAATTGTCACAGGTTTTAATCATCGTGAGGTAACCCAAATAATATAGTAATTGACTTAAAAATACATACGCTTTGAAGTGATCACTGCCATAATATACACTCGTATGTCAGAGCAATCATCTGCGGTACTGATCAACCAGAAAATTCCTAACTTAATTTAGCCATTAACGTATCTTTGTTCATCCAGTTTGAAATATAGCGTGACGATATTAAGAGATATTAATCAATAAAAATTATGAAATCGTGTTACTGACTTTAATAGTGAAACAGTCTCCATTGCCTAATGTAATTAGTTCGAAGATTGATTATTTCATGTAATGTTGCTATTTTGTAATAAAGGAAATTAAAAACAACTATGTGACGACTAGTAGCTACTATTAACAAATAATTGTGTTAAACTACGAAATTATTATGTTTACCTACTCACGTTCAATAATTGTAAAACTAATGACTAATTTACCGTTATTACTGACACAATAATAATATAATTGCAATATTAACAACTATTATGATAAATCTTTTGGAACTTAATACAGCTTTATATGCACCATCGTACATGGTCATTTTTTACTAATTGAATTCAACTAGAAATTAGGTACGTCTATACTTGATTAGCAAGTCTATCGGATAATAAATCCAATATGAATTTATAATCATATAACACCAATCTTAGAAAAGTAAGGAATCCTTCCAATAATTTCATGGTTATTTTTTTAGCACGTAGTAGAACATATGAAGTTAATTAATTATTAAAAGATGACAACAAGGTTATTTAAAATAGGTATATTAATATGAATAATATAAAATAACTTGACAAACATACCCCGATTTGTGCAGACGCCGCGTGAGAACGCTTGCGGCGTTTCACAGCAAGGAGAAGCAAGAGTACTAAAGCAATGGATGAAAGAGCAGCCATCAGCAGAGGCAGCAACAAATTGTCTCCGACAGAATAACCCTGTATATACGTAACTAAATAAATAATGCATACATAAAAATAAAATAGATTGATTGAACACGTGGTATTAAAGGAAATTCCATTAAAGCTAATGTTTTTATATTATGTATTGTAGTGTAAATCAAGATCATATTACTGGGCTATTATATTATGTTGTTTCACTGCATTAAGCAGGTGTAATTTTTAACTTTCTGCTTAAAAGATGATAACAATAATTTATCATAATCACACGAGTTTTAAAATTTCACTTCTAGTGTACAAACTTATTACCAATCATATTAATAACTTGTAGATATACATTTTTGGTAGGTAAAACAAGCATATTGAAGTAGAACAGAATCCATAATTCATTTTATCATAATAAGAAATGAAATGAAGAATATCAAATAATATTACGTAAGACAGGACACTCACCGCCCATGGAAAGTAAGATGATACGTCAACAAATGGCCACCTAGCTATTGTCACTTCATCAGGAATACTATTCGTATCCGAAGGATCAGGTTTTGAAGACGGTAACGAAAACACATCATCTACTTCCAATGTCTCATCATCATCGTCCATCGCGAAAATGGCGTCTTTCAAGTTTGATCCCATAGTTGTCATTAATTCCTCCGTTGCTGGCGAGCCACTTATAGGTATTTTTGTCGTTATAAGAACATCGTCGAACAATTTAGTGCTGGGAGCCAAAGATTTTTCAGTAGGCACGAACGATCGAGAATTATCTGGACTTGTAGTAACTTCTGGACGAATTATAATATCTTTATCCCATGGTTTTATTGACGGATCATTTTGTAACAAATGATTACTGGTGTCAGTTGTAATATGTCTATCGCTTACTTCGCCATTAGATATTGTTTGAATAGTGGTTGGAGTGGTAGAACTTTTCAATGATTTAGCGGCAGCCATAGTCCATGGTGGGGATGTAACAGTATCTTTTGGTACAACAGTGGATAAAGTAGTGGTTGCTATAGAGGAAGTATCACTGGAACTTAGCTCTGCTTTAGTGGTCAGGGTTGACACCATTTCTAGTAAAACTTTTAGATCTTTCTTATTATGAGATTTAACTAGTTCTCGACCGGAAGACGCTGGGACAGTTACGGCCTCATAATGGTCCTGCTCAATTGTATGTGCATATAATATGCTGCTCATGACAAACATTGGTATTATTGATATAGAAAGTGTAATTAGGACACCAAATATTATCAATATCACATATTTAAAAGCGGATTTTTTTTTAGATCTTCGTACTTTTATCGAGGGACTGTAATCTCGCCCTTTCCCTTTCAGCCCGCTGTTGTTTAACACCTCTTCCGTTTGTGGAAGGATGGTGTATTGCAGACTGTTCTCACCATGGCGCACCGTCTTGTACATGTTAAACGTAACTTTGGTCACAAAAAGAAACACTACTGTTACGTTATATTACAAGTATATGTATTACATACTAGTGTTTCCGTTAACAATATTGCGTTTGTGTCTCTTCTTATTAAAGTTAAGGACAACCAATACGTTACATGGCGGTTACTCGCGCTTTGTGCTGCGTCGTCATTTGGTTTCTGATAAAGTAACGTAAAGCGCATGTGCGACAACATTGAGCGGCTGCGCGTTCCCCTATTAACCGCGGGTTTTTAGTCTTCAATTTTTGAGGTTATAGGATTTAGAAGCCGGCATTTATTTTAATGCCAATAATAATAACATGAAGAAATTTATAACTGTCACACATATTAATTCTACTGAATTAATTTCGCCGCGCCAATTTAAATTTTAAACACATGGAAGAATAATAATATAATTGTTTTCTCTTCTATAATATAATTGAAACTAATAGGTGTTAGTTGATCAATCCATGGGAACTACACTTAATGATTAACTTAATAAATTGACTCTTAGATCGTATTACTATCTATGAATTGACTCAGTAATAACAAAATATCAACGTGTTTTTTATATTCGTAGATAGATAATCTTCTATAATATAAAAATGAATCGCAAAATGTCTTGATAAGCGCGAAACTCGAGAACGGCTGAACCGATTTGGCTGATTTTTTTTTTTGTTGTGTTTGATGAAGTCTGAGGAAGGTTATTACGGAGAGAAAAATTTTAAAAATTTCCTGCAACTGTCTAAAAATAACACTTTTCTGTATTCTCATACAAAAAATTCGTTATAAGTCATTTTGAACTTTAATACCACACCATAAAGTTCAAGTGTTAGTGGACAGGTTCCGGGAAGGCAAAACAAATGAGTGACGTATAAATATTAATGTCAATATTTGTCAATTTTTATACATATAACATTAAGGCCAGGTTCCTTCAAACAATTTTTAAAAAACAGCCCACAGGCCAATAGCTATTAACATTAAAAAAACAATGTGACTTTGTTTTAGAGAAATAGGGCAGAACAAGGTCTGCCGGGACAGCTAGTCTATAATATAAAAATGAATCGTTAAATGTGTATAAGCGCGAAACTCGAGAACGGCTGAACCGATTTGGCTGATTTCTTTTTTGTTGTGTTTGTTGAAGTCTGGGGAAGGTTATTATGGAGAGAAAAATTAAAAAAAAAAATGTCTGAAAAAGTATAAAAACACCACTTTTCTATATTGTCATACAAAAAATTGGTGATAATACTTAAAAGGCAATTTTAACTTTAACACCATACCATAAAGTTTAAATGTTAGTGGACGGGTTCCGGGAAGGCAAAACAATTATTTAGTGACGTATAAATATTAATGTCAATATTTGTCAATTTTTATACATATAGCATTAAGGCCAGGTTCCTTCAAACAATTTTAAAAAAACAGACGACAGGCCATAGGTTTTGGCAGAATAAAATCTGAATCTTATAAATTCATATCTAACAATTGATTTTAATATTATCACGTTCTGCTGTCGTTTCTGTATTAGCAAAGATTGGTAATCAGATCTATCTGGTAGTTTTCCTAGAGTTTACTAGACATCAAAAATATTTTTATACGTTCCTTTTGAATTCAGACGGCTCAAGGAATCAATGCGAGTTATCTTTAAGAAACAGAGAAGACAAAAAGAAAATAGTTTTCACTATTTAAATAGGGTTAAACGATACTTTCGATTATTAATATGATTTGCAATCTAAGGACCTATTTATCATTGTTTTTCTTACCTAATTTTGAACGAAATTTATTAAAATTGTACATTATATGATGCTATGTGTTAACGTTCGTTAAGATCTAATCAAATTAAGAAATTGTCTACAAGACAGTCATTATCATTTTTGCTGGCGGTCTAACAACGAACACAGTATGAATACTAATTCTCTTGACCTTCGGTGGAATCACGTTTCCTTTCTAAATTGGTTCGTGAATACGATATTTTTAGAATAAAAGTAAAAAGTTAACAGCGAAACAAAATAAAAGGGTTGGACGGCCGAATCCTCACGTTTTTTTGTTACTGCTTCACGATATCTAAAGGTGCATACAACGTAGCCACGTATTAGTATGAAAGAATTCTACAGACTTACCTAGTTCACAAAAGAAGTTGATTTACATTATGTATTACCCATTTAGTCATTTACTTGTCCAACATAATAAAATATATCACGAATCTTTATAAGATGTAGGATATTCGTGATTATTATTAATCATTATAATTATTAATAATATTAAATGGATAGAAGAATTACTTTTTTGTATTTGACTTCAGGGATAGCTTTACTTCAGTAAAAACAAAATTTAACTTGAGGACCAGTGAGACCCGGGTTTGTCCCGGTTCTTGTTAAGTCTCGTAGGTACGATGTAGACCGTAGGGCGTCGTGTGCTCTATCTAGTACAATGACATCGACAAGCTGCTATTTTCGTGAACTCCTGGAACATGGCCAGCGCGGCGCGGTGGGGCGTCGCGTAAATAAACGCACATGACAAACGCATGCGGACCGATTCCGACGAATTTAGTAATGCCCTCCAGCCCCGGTAGGAAGTGGGCCGTCAAAAATATCCACAGAAGATATAAAATCGTTGTAATCGCCACATTTGGTCAAAACGTTTATTTTTTACACCATTACAGTGTTTTTCCGCCTTAGCGTTTAGTTTTTACACTATGATAAATTGAAATCATTTAAAATTTTAATTTTTCAGAAATAGTATTAACAAGGAGGTAATGTCTCACTGGATCGCAACCACAGAATATAAGTGCAAATTTGTTTAAAATGATTTCCTCGCTTTAATTCACGTTGTTTCAGTTACATGCATTTCTGATTTGTGGGTCTCCTTCACAGTACATGCTTAGGAGGCAGTCTTTGTTCTGAGAATATTTCTATGTAAATCACCTTGGCATTGGAGACTGTCAGAGTACACACTTCTCTTGTTATTTCATAGTTCTTGGAATATATTTTGCTTTCCACCAAGTGCAATGTATCGTATTAGGATATAAAAAAAATGGTAACCTTTATTTCTTTTTTTATTATTAACGACTTTTATGTTTTATTCCAGCGGTATGATTCCGTATAAACACGCATCAGAAAAACAAGAAGGGTGGGTAACCTTCACAGACCGGAGTTACAACGATTATGCTAAGTGAAATCGCAAAAATGTCTATGTTAATTAACTTTAACTTGTTTTGTCGGTACCCAGTCGTTGATTATGGACACCGCTTGCGAATCCAAACATGTACCATTCGGTAATAACAAATACCATTATTTAAAGTAACCTACACAACCTTGAGGGTTCAAAGCACATCCTGTCAGCGAGTTTTACGAGGCTTGCCTAAATAAACATTTTATGAACACGTGTTTAGTCTGCGATGTTGTCCGTTGCCCAGCGAGATGCAACGAACAAAAACTTCTTTGTTATAAAAACGCCATTTATCACCATACGAATATTGTACCCTCATCCACTTAAACAATTGAAGAAAAACGTAGCTACACGCATATAATAGATAATATTACTTCGTACTCTATGCTATAAGTTACTCCACTCCCTGCTGAGAAGGACTCAGAATACATTTATAGTATATGTTTTTTTGAGCCAACACTTTCTAAACTGTTCGGTCTCGCCGATCCCTTGGGACTTTAGATAAGTCTGAAGTTATCTTATCCAAGACGGAGTCACTGTAATCTCATGATAAACTTTTGTGCAGCATAAAGTTATTTAAATAGTCACATACTTAAATGGCATCTTATTTATTATTCAAACAGATAAACGGATAGCGGTCTATTTTACATTAGAATTGGTTTTTTTTTCGAACAAACATACTAAGTTAACTTGGACGGCATCGCGGAAAGAAAGAATAAGAATTAGGTAATTTGTTATAGAATATCTTGATGGAACATGACATCTTGGGAAGAATTTTTGTTGAATCGTCCCTGTCGCAGTAAGGTTAGTTAGTGGTCGAACCATAAGTTATGTATACTGGACTCTTACAAGCTAACACCTCAAGATTAACTAACTTATATATAGAAAGGACTCTGAAATCAAATCGACATACACAGAGAAGAACACGAAACACTTTTGACACCATTTTTCTTAATTTTCCATAATCTATCTATGTATACTGATTCGCAGTCTACAACGTAGTTGTAAGTAACTTGATAAAAATTAATATTAGTTAATATTAGACAATAGTCAACATATTATTTATTATATTTATAATAAACCTGTTCGTACGTATATGTGTATAATGTAAACATATGAATGATGAACAGGGAGCTTACAAAATACGCTACATGTTCGTAGGCTACGTTTAGTATTTGAATGGTTGTAAATGAGTATGTCGTGTGCCTGAGTGACACATAGAAGTGCATCGCCCGCTCCTGACCGTGGCTGGCCCAATGCCACTATACGTATTGGCTACAGCACGAGCTGGGCAATACGCCAGTACCTGCCCGCACCCTTCCGCGTCGTTAACAAATCATCGTTCTCCGTAAACTATGCAGTGTTGGTTATTTTCAGACACCTTCACAAAATTTGATTTCAAGGAAATTATAATGTTCTTAAAACATTATTTACAGCATTTACCACCAATCTATTTCTGTCCTTTATTTCGAACATCTCTATCTCAATCCATAATTGGCCGAGGGAAGCAATGTGTCTGAGTTTACTCCATCTTTCGTAACTTTTTTCATCCGTCTCTCTTGTATATTATAGGATTATATTTTCTAAGCTTTAAATAAGAAAGTTCTTAACCAAGTAGCCTTTTATAATTATCATAAATGGTTTTTACTTTACAAAATCGTAAAAGCAATAGGTAATCATCTAAATTTTAACTTTATAAGATCTTGATTAATATATTTTTATATTATATAGTTTTAATGTTTGGCAGATAAAATAAGAAAACAATGTTTCACTATAAGCAAAATGTAAAAGTGTAAATAAATTGGTATGCCTTGTTCTTATCTTAACACACACAACACACATACACATATTATTTCTATTCATTAACAAATGAAACTTTGTTTTGACCTGTTAGTTCAGATACTGCATTCATTAATACAGTAACAAGGCCACCGTAAAACATTATTCAAATTAGTGATCATACAATTAAAAACCGCCACAGAAATCCGCCCATTATTTACGTCAATTTAGAAACATTAGAATTTAAACTACTATAATACTAGACTGTTTGTTAATTCAAA
Organism: Automeris io; assembly: GCA_036320925.1. Classification (NCBI taxonomy): domain Eukaryota; kingdom Metazoa; phylum Arthropoda; class Insecta; order Lepidoptera; family Saturniidae; genus Automeris; species Automeris io. The sequence continues at coordinate 8,969,036 of JAUDJH010000010.1, read as the reverse complement.
AACTGAGTTTTTATTAATAGACAAAGTTTAGTTTACGTTTCTATACCGTTATAGATATTGGTAGCCAAGGTATTGACTGGACGGCTTTTGGCAGCTAGGAGTCTTGGCATTGGTGTAGGCTCAGGACGTTGAACCGTAAACACGTGTGGAGCGAAGTAAATTTACACTCTATGTGTGTCCGAAAGTGCAAGTGCATTGTTTGGTCTTACAGTTATGCACTACTATAATCTTTTCTATACATCCTGATATTTAAAAAATGTCCCTATAAAAATATTAGATATTAGGCGCAAGACCCGTAATGGTCACGGTGATATAATTTTGGTATTTAAATTTGATCCTTTGTTTAATTCAACATCTGTTCAATCTTAGGTATGTTTATTAAACTCTACTACCTGAATTTTCAAATAAGCATAAAAAACCAATGTAACATAATTCAAAAATGCTCATGGTTTTAGTTTGTTAGTAATGCTAACATCTGTTTTATAGTTAAAGTCGCCAGTATAATAATTTATAAACGAAGTACTTAATTAAACGCAGAAATCATTAATCATAAAATAGGACATTGTAATTTTCGGTTCTCAAAAGCAAATTGACTTATGATCTTTCGAGCGAGGTGGTAAAAAGTTGTAAATCACTAGGCAAATGCAAATAAAATAATGAAACGTGGCAAAGTCCTTTATTTGGTTTACAATAACGTGCTATGTCTTTTGAAATTGCACAATCGATTTCGAAACGACTAGCAAACTTGGCAGACGTTATCCTGAGTACATAAACCAAACCCAAAGGCACATGCAAATATTATTTTAAGCCTAATATATATAACATAGTGTGAATAAAAGCTCTGATGAATTTGGTTCAAAAGTTATAGGAACACTTACAGATGGTCATTAAATTGTATACATAAAGACTTTACAGTGAATTTATATTCTTTTGTGTACAATAACACTTGTACAATACTGTAAAATATTGTACTTGTACTGTACTGTAAAATTTTGTACTTGTACTATACTGTAAAATATTGTACTTGTAATGTACTATATTGCTATAAGAGCATCCATCGACAATGGATTTTTTATAAAGCTATTCGATATAGGTGCTGTTGTTGGATAGCTCTTTCATTGAAGTAAAAAGACTAAAGATATTTAAATAATTTTTTATAAGTTCAACTAATTAATGTAATACAAAGTCAAAAATATAGGATACATTTAAGTTTGCTACAGCGTAAGCAATGCCATAGTGTGAATAAAATATTCTCCAACATGCGTGTATGGCGCTTACTCAAATTCGATGTGGATTTTGGAAGTCAGCCAGTTAAGAGTGGTAAATTGAAACCTTGGACACCTTGGACTTGACTCTGTTCATTGACATTACAATCTCATCGACAGCCTCAGGTGAATAAATTTTATTGTTTAAAATAACAAGATTTGGTTTGTATGTACGGGAAAACTCGAATCAGACAACGAGGTATTTTATTCTCAGTATTTTTTTATCACTCTAGTTATTGAGCTTGAGTAATCTTTAGGCACCAAGCTGACTCACTCTACCTATTTTCAACTTTGGTATGTGTTTATCAATAGTAAATCTAGTTTCTAAACTCCTATTAGACTAAACCGACTATAACTAGCTTTTACATAATGACAATCAACGATTATCTCATTGTAAATATACCCACTGATTGCATTTATGAGTAATTTAAGATTTAAAAAATCACAAATGTAAAAAGTAAATATTTTTGTAACACTTTAAAGCACGTGTCCAATTCTGCCAGACGCGCCTCAATACCGGCTGTCAAGTCACGATGGGCAAAATGTAATCAGATTAATGAAAAACAATTACGATTACATTTTGCGTTTTTACCATTAATATGACTGCATTTTGCTCATCTATGTCATATCATATCTATGTTTTGCTCATGTATGTATGTGTATTATCTATCTATGGAAGCCACAATTGGATACACATTAGGACTCTTTAATGTTTTAAAGAGATTTAATCGTGATTACAAAGCAACAAAATTAAAATTACGACTATATTTTGTAATCATTAATTAGATTTCATTTTGCATATATCTGGTCGCGATGATGTATTTATCTGTATTTATATGTAAACGAATCCTATGTAGGCAGCGCTGTTGCGAGTTTGCCACGCCACCTGACAACTCTGCACATTAGGGATGTTGAAAATAAAAAAAAAATCGTTATATCGATATTTATTAAAATATCAATATCGACGTCGATATATCGAAGGAAACATATCGATATATCGATTAAATCTCAACAAACACGAAAGTATTTTACCAGTATGCCATTTTAATAGACAAAATTTCAAAAATATCAATAACTAAAAGGCTATCTTCTAACTTTAAGACCTATTTAAGATATCAAACAAAAATAAATAAAAAATAAATAAATGGCGGCAAATAATATACATGCAACTAATTCAGATGTCAATGCATGCAACGTAACAAAACATAATACTCAAGAGTCATAGACAATATAGTTCTTTTTTTTTTCGTTCGGTCCTGTCTTCTACAGTTTCAGATTTCAGCGACTTCACTGCCATAAGAATTAAAAAAATTTCGTTTTCGATACAATTTTCGATACTGGATATTTTATATCGACATATCATTCCAAAATATATCGCCTAAAAATATCGATATATTGAATTGAAAATATTGATATATCGATGTATCGATATTTATTCAACAAGCCTACTGCACATTCGCCTACATTGGACGCCCTTACACATGCAAGAGAGATGTACAACAATTTCGACAAGGCGCATTCGACAAGGCGCAGCATCACCCTAATCCTTTAGTCCGCAGTGCCTGCGATTACACACCGAAAAGCGGCATCGCGCGCAAACTACGCCGCCCGCGTCATGTCCTATTGGATTCCGTCGATTCAATTACCGCGGCCCTTGCGACCGCCGATCCTATCAACAACGAGGTACACACAAGCACTCGTCACATTCCGAGACACCGGCGTCGCCGGCGGCGCCGACGACGACGATTAAGGATAGGTCCGTCAATTGTTGTTTAAATAACGCAGTTTCACTCCGACGCAGCCTTGAGTTTCTTTAGGCGTTTCTTCTCAAGGTAGTCGCTTCCGAAACGCTGGTAGATCACCGTTAGGTTCGTTTTTCAACTGGCCGGCCGCCCAAGTCGAGGTCCGTACCCACAGGGGTGCCCTTGCGTAGCCGCCCAACCCATAAATTTCGCTGGCTGAGCGCCCTCTGCGTTCGCCCACCAAGCCCGGTTTTGTTGTGAAGGTCTTTCCCAGGCCACCAACGTAGGACACGCCGAAAAAAAAAAAAAAAAAAAAATGTACAACAATCTGGCCTTTACCATACTCTTTTGTAACCTTTATCTATAGGTAATGTAGAAGTTATTGTGCTCGACTTCTTAAATACAATACTGATTTGGTTCTCCATACTTTACTTTGATGACATATTACACAATTATATTTTATATTTAAATCTTAATGATCTCATTATTCCTTACCTTCCGCCCCAATTGTCTACTAGCAAGAATATCTCTCTAATTAAAAAATCTCCATTTTTCTTTGTTCGTTCATGTCAATCGTAAATAATTTTTATTCTGATCGGCTATCACTTATTCGCAACACAGTTAACCCATTGACTGCTAGCTACGAGATATCTCGTATTAAGCATGTCTGTCAAAACTGCCAGCTACGAGATATCTCGTAGTGCGTGCTGCAATTTTAGTTTAATTAGAAATGGCCATTTCAGTTAAAACATTCTAATTTTTTTTTCAATAAAAATTACTTTGAATGCTATAACAATATTATATCAGTAACTTAACTATAATATAATTATATTTTGTAAACTTTCATGTATTCTTCAAAAAAATAAATTGGCACCCAGGGCAAGACGCTCTAAATATATCTGGCAGTCAATGAGTTAAACAAAACTTATTTGATAACCTCCTTCCGAACATACCTAAATAGTACCATGTCTAATAGTTATTTGTTATATGTATGTACAATGTCACAGTGAGTGTAAATCGTGATTATTATGTATCCACTTTCGTCTAATGATATATTAAAGCTTTCGTCTGTAGTATGTTTGTAGACACTTATAACATTAACATACTTTGATGTTTATACTAATTATACTGAGGTAGTCAAATAATACAAGTAATTGATTCTCTTCTTGAACAAGTGCAAGGCAGCCTGAGTTCAATGCATCATCCTAATATTGAACTGTAAACAAAAAATTACGTACGATCCTAACAACATAATCTAAATGTGCAGGCCGGTCATTACAGGGTCGGTTTACATACATTGTGTTAGCTAAACATTTTTATTAATACTCACGTCGCGTAATATTCAGATAAAGCTGCGGTCCATATGTGCGTTTGAACTGTTCCCACGCCTCGTCCCCTTGCCCTCTCCGAGATACCATGTGGCAACAACCAACGTTAAATGACCCATTGGGTATTAAGCGATACAAGATAAATGGGAGATGCTGGAGATCGGTAGGCCTGGTGTATTTCTACCTCCCCGGTTTCGGTTGCATGTTCACGCCTAGGGTTTCAGGAGTGACGTTAATTGATCGAAGGGTAATTGATTAATGTGATATTAAAATCAGATAATGTTAACGTCCGGGGGCAGGCAGATGATCACATGTGCATGTTACTATAAGAGAAGTACAAAAAGTGCATCTACATACGCGCACTTTAATATTTTGAACGAGTGTTGAAGGATGCACTTGTGACAGATTACATTTAATAAAAATAGATACTTGATGATGTATATTTGCTGTAAAGTATCGGGTAAAGGAATAGAAATTCATATAGGAAATAAAATAGTTCATAATGTAAACATAACACATGGTAATTATTATTATTAATTATTATTATTATTATTAATTATTATTAGAGTAAAAATAAATTAGAGATAGGCATAGGTTACCGTTTATTGCGAATAAATTTCAAGGAGGTGAACCAGGGGATGCAATTTAGTACAGGAAATTTTGTGTAATTTTTTTTTTTTGAGGGAGCGTAGGTTCCGCGGTTGTGAGAAGTGTGAAAAGAGTAGTAAGAGGAGAGTAGATTTAACTCAAAATTGACACGAAATTCATTGACTGTTAGACGGTAAGAAGTTCGCCGGGCCAGCTAGTCATAAAATAAATAATATTAATTCACGGTCAAAATATTCTTTTATTGCCTAGTAATCAATTTTATAAAATCTTTGTCGTTATCACTTGATTATGTAAAACGTTCTTTTTCAAGTATGTGACTTCGCTTTGTAACTGTAAAGCGATAGAATTCATGACTTGAAAATGTATGTTTAATGTTAGTATTTTTTAGTAAAGGAGTTAATGAGACTTGTCACGTGTTTTAAATAGAAACTAGTTTTAACATAGCTTGTCAATGATATTTTATTAATTTGTACATATATTATTTGGAGTACCCGCTACAAAAATCAAATCAATTCACTGTTCTTAAAACATTACTGATACCAGTAAAGTATATTTGAAGTTGAAGAATACATGTGCATTGGAGTGTGTCACCTGACCTTACCCAACCCTGCACTTGTGACTCCCGCAGGCTTTAAATTAGGGATGTCACTTCTCTGATACGTTTTTTATCGATATAATTTCATTTTGTTATATTAAAGGTTAAATGTAGATTTCTGTGGTTCAATTATTACGAAGCTGTGTCTTTAGATCCATTGTATGAATTTATTATATCGTCAAAAGTGTTAGTAAGAATTAAGGTAAGGAGGAATAAACGCGGTAAAATATTTATAAACGTACAACCGCTTAAAATAAACTAGCATCTTTACTGTTGATGCGACGAAATTTTTCCAAAATAATTTATTGTATAAAAATGTAAAAGAATCTTTAAGTATTACATCGATAACGTACTTACACTATATCTATAAAATAATATATGTATTCTAATTTACAGCAGTGAAATATGGTTACTGATAAAAATACTGAACTGAAGGAAATTGTCGATACTCGACAATAATTATAAAAGGTAAAAACGTCACTAAGAGGTTTTATTTTTTTAATACAAAGTGAGTGGGGTTGACGGGTCTAACAAAAAATATATCTTAGTGTGGTGACAACGGCATAACTTCTGCGTCCCTTCTCAACTACAGGGTATTTTGTTATTGAATGTCTCACCCTTAGCGTCGCACTGAAGGACTCATAATGGGTCATAAATATGGTCGTGTGGTTTATAATAAATTTTAACCACTTGACGTGGTAAATTGCTATACCAAAATGGTTTTTGTAATATTTGTTTCAAATTTTTTATAATATCCGTTTTCTCATATATACAAATACAAAAGGCTCACATTTATATATTATTTATTACTTATTTAGAGTGCGACGGTTATTCGTGCTGGATCAACTGTACCTATCGTATAAGAACCAGGTCAGGCCCTGCATAGAATACTGTTCGCATCTCTGAGACAGCTCTGCTCAGTACATACTTGACGCCCTGGATAGGTGGGAGCGGAGGGCTGTCCGTATTGTGAATTATCCAGACTTTACTAAGGATCTAGAACCGCTCCAGTTTCGCAGAGATTTTACCTCAGTAAGCATTTTCTGACGTCTGTATCACAGCGAGTGTTTTGAAGAGTTATTTAACCTTGTTCCACCCTCTCCTTGCCATAAAAAAATCACTTGCGCAGGTTTGCAGAGTCATGGCTATACGGTGACTCAAATCCCGGCTAGAACCAAGAAGTTATCTAGCTCATACTTTTGCCGAGTTGTGAGCTGTGGAACGGTCTTCCGGTAAGCATGTTCCCACAGTCCATATATTTATTTTACAATATCATAGTATTGCTTCCTTCATATAAAGCGTGAAGAGATATTTGTGCAGGTCGGCGTAATCATTGCGATAATCGATTATTTTTCTTTATTTTTGATAGCTGTAGTCGTTCTTTGGACTACACCACATTTACCATCAGGCGGAATGTAGTCACTCAGGATATAAGAAAAGCTTCTTAACCACTCCATAAAAACAGTGTATTAATACGAATCGATTAACAATATTTTTTTATGTTATAAAGATGGTTGGCTATTTTCCTTTATTTCGTTTCGTAGAAGTAATGTCGAAGGTGACGCCATGCATGTAAAGCGAGTGATTCTTGTCTTTACTATCAAGTTTCTAGGCAGAGGAAAGCTTCGAATGTTTTATTTATTGCATATTAAAACAATTGACGGTTGTTTGATTATCGTTTGTCGTATCGAGTCGTCTGCCGTGCGTTTTATAATTGTTCCGGACTACACAGAAATTTAATGAATCCTATTATTTAATCTTGTAAAAAAATGCATACAATAATTTAATTTTGATATATCTTTAGATTATTTACCTTTATCCTTTTTCAGTATATTTTTTTTTAACTAAAATAATTTTTAAATTAATCAAAGTTCGTAATGATTCACTGAGACTTATCTAAAATATTACAAAGTTGTTTTTAATCAATATTATGATGATTTTCACAGGAATTTACGGGATATAGTAAGCTGTTTTGGTTTTTATTGAAACTTGAACTGGAAATATTCAGTTGTAGAGTTGTAATAAAAATGAATAAGTTGTCAACTACATCAATGTCCACACGTAACATTTAATGATGACGTAGTACGATTTCCAAGAGGTGTACAATGCACTTTTATAGTATGCCAGCCGCGTGAAGCTACCAGCCACCACATTAGTGATGTAACTTCATTCGATATAATATTCTATAGAACTATCGAGTGTTTGATTTAAAATACAAAAATTGCTTATCAGTTCAAATAAATGCATAAATTATTACAGTTAAGTTAATACATAAAATGTTACAGTTAAGAGCGTGTATTGTGTATTCATGGATTCATTTCATTTAGTTTATGCCATATAACGGTCTAGTTTGGTACTAACCATAGATAGGCAAAATGTAATCAGACTAATAAACATGATTACGATTACATTTTGCGTTTTTCATCATTAATATGTCAGTATTTTGCTCACCTATGTTTTAAACACTACGGAATCCAAAATTGCATGCACATTTATGATTCCTTAATGTTTTGAAGGGATTTAATCATGATTATAGAGCAACAAAATTTAAATTATGAGGACACTTTTAATCGTTAACAATTAATCAGATTACATTTTGCCCATCTCTGGTATTCACTTCCATTCTAGCTCTCAGGATTAGATCCTATATTAATTACATGATTATGTATCTATAACCTTTACTGCAGCAAACACTTTAATTTCAATTGTTTTTAGTCTATAAAACTACAAACGATACCAACCTTTTAATTTTTAAATTACATAATGACTAATATTGGGTTTATATTTTTCCATATCAATTAGTTTTACGTAGTTTTGATAAGTGCTAAGTGTATATTGTTTAGATAACAAAGGTTTGACCAGGATTGTTTTATAATCTGAAAGTCTAATTTAAATATTGGAATTTCAACAAAAAAAATGGAATTATCAGTTAGATAGCAATAAAATATATCGATATAAAAAAACGTGAAGTTATTAACCACTATGCCCGCAGCTCCTACAATTACTTGTGAGTACGATCACGCACTTCCCTAAACATCCCGCCGTATTGTCCCCCAGACGTCTTTGAATATCTAAGGTTCATGGTTTTAATACTAAAAATAAAGTATAATTTTATTATTAAGTAGAATTCAATTAATATTCAAAATTATTTATAACACTTGAATTTAGATAACGTAATAGCGAATGGTGATATTTAAACAAATTAAGTTTATTCTTATGTCTTAATAATTTTGTTTTAGCATTAGTGAATGTTTCATATATTAGATATTTTGTAACATAATCCGCTTGTCATATACACAATGAAATTTCGAAGAGCGCGTTTATCATCAAATCCAAAAATATTAGAAAGAGCAAAAAATATACAAAGGATTTTCAAATTAGATTTTGATGGAAATTAAATAAATCATTAAGCCATTGTCGAAATCATCACATCGCGAGTATCGTTGCATCATTAAATTTTTCAATCATACATCTTTTTAGCTAGGAATTGGTGCTCTTAATTTGAAATATATGGTACATCGTGTATCATATAAAATAAAATAAATTTAGTGTGAATGAATGTCACAAAAAAGTATTAAAAAAATATATCGTCTTTTTAAATAACACATACTGAATAGTAAACGATAGCCTTGGTTAAAATTCGTATATTACAAAGTAAGACTAGCACTGCCTACTAATGACTCGAATCAAACGCTAGCTATTTGTACTAATTGAACAATTACGGTCAATGATGGTAGCGTTGACGTTTGTGACAGTATCAAAATTTTATGAAATTAATACGTTATTAATTAATGTTTACATATCTAGGATTTGAAAACTAGGGTTTCTTGAGTATATGATTTACATGATAATATGTGATACACTGCGAATAGCTTTGTGGTAATATATATTGTACATAGAATTGCTAATTCAATATAAGAGGTACGATGAATATAATGGAACCAATATTTAATTTAAAGCGTTACATTTATAACATGAATATATTTTTGGAAATACGGAGTAATTTATATTGTTTAACTGACTAAATTAATTTGCAACTAAGTTCGAATAGTTTTACATTTTACATCATTTCCGTAGCACTATCGTATTTTATTTAGATAATGTCCAATAAATAATACATTAGCTTGTCAAATGTTGTTATTATAATTTATCTATATACCCATACCTAAATATATATTTATTTTGCTGTTACATAATTTATTATTAAAAGGTAAACTAACCGCTCTAATCGTGTTCATTATATATCAGCATACGGCGTAAAACGAGTATACGCGACCACTATCGCAATTGAAGCTAACTTGCAAATGTTAAGGTTTTTACACTTTTAAATAGCTTATCTAGTTTTACGGATACTTTTAAGATTAAAATTAATCAAGAACAGATTATATAAATTGTAGAACTAAGTTTTATGATGATCTTAAAACTTGCATGCGCTTCATCTCTAGTAATATCGAAATGCAAATTGCATGTTTGTTTAAGCATCACGCAGAATTTGATGGTATTTTCAGAATACGTAACTAATTATTATGTTCAATTTAGTAATTTTTAACCTTTCTGTAAGTGTCGTTCGTTGCTGACCGGGAAAGGCCTCCACAACTACACCAGTCTTGAGTGGGGTAGCACTGAAAGTGCTCATCCAGCGATTTATGGGTTGAGTGGCAACGCAAAGGCACCCCTGTGGGTACAGACGTCTATTTACGCAGCCAGCCAGTGAAAATGAACCCAACGGTGACCTACTAGCGTTTCGGAAGCGACTAGCTTAAGAAGAAACGCCGAAAGAAATTCAAGGTTGCGTCGGACTGAAATTTAAACGATGTGAAATAGATACAAACAACTTAAGCTTTAACCTCTGCGTATTACTAACAATCATATATTAGGGAGGTTAAATAATTTGGCTATTACGTAATCAGTAATATTAGAACTGCTTAAAAATTTACGTCCAAATCGATTCAAACTGGCGTACTTCATCATTAGTAACGTTGACGAAAATAGGTGTAGTCACTGGTTTACAAATAATATTATATACTATGACCCCCATTGTATTTCTGGATTCACATCTGTAGTGTTCTGAATAAAGTAGCGTATTGTGAAATTAAATGACAAGTAGGAAGTAGAACGCTAAGATTATTATTCAGGAAGATGAGATAGCCTCGGCGGTTCGTTGATCCGGACGAGGAAGAATATAATTTGTTTTATTTAGTTCCTACTATGTTCTTTGTTATGTGTGCCCTGATAAGATTAGCTTTCCTTTGTGACTCTCATAATAAATTCTGGGTTACTTTAAGCAAATTAATATTAAATGTTGTTCAAGCGGAGATGTGTGGCTAGATTTTGCTACATCAGGTGAACAAAACTTCTAAATTAAACACCATTGGTTATTGGTTTCATTATTGTGTGATTTGTACTTCCTTATAATATGACCAACAATGAAGTTAGTAAGCTAATGGTATTCAAGTTGGGGGGTTTTTCCTACTGAGATCGCAGAATTTAGCTTAATATGGTCACTCCAATAGGCGCGCCATATAACTATAATGTTTGTGTGAATGGAGAAAATGAATGTTAAAGTAATAGACTGCACCTATCAAAAAGACCAATGAAGAGACCACGGAAAAGATAGGTTACCAATATTAAGGAGCAACCAGGAACTCGGTGACTTTAATAGTCCATGGTCGTTTGAGCTGTAAAACTTCAGTGAAGGCCTACGTGTAAATATATCATGATATTATTGTAATTAAATAATCGATGTGATCAAGAAATATACGGAATTGACACCTTAATTACAAAATTATTCATAAGGATAGAAACAGAAATACATCATATTTGCTATTATATCTAACTTATTAATTTGCAAACTTCGTATTTAACATGAAAATAGACTGTGTCAATGAGTCAATGAGCTGGTTTTTGTATTTAAAAATGTTGGCTATATTTAAAGAATGTTATGTATTTAAAGACTAACAAAACTTGAGTGTTTTTTTTAAATTGAAATCGTAATACGCCAAAGACTTAATAATAGTTTGTATGTAAATAAAAATTAATGTAACTGTTAAAAATTATTAATTAACGACATGAATTGAATGACATTTTGTACAGAGTATTTTTTTGTATTGAGACAGTAAGTGGAATTTCTAAAATACAAGTGATACTATAAAAAGGTCTATAAAAGCTGATATAACTTTAGCTCTTTTTATTTAAAAAGAAATTTACATAGTCCAATTTTGAGTGAATCGTAAACTTTTGACAAATAGTTACAAAACTAGCAATATACATATGTATGTATATGGTAGTAGTATGACATCAAAATGAAATTGAAAAATTATATTCTATAGATTTTCTTTTATCATTAAATGTTATTGGTCACATATTATTTATTGCAATGAAGATTATTAAAATAAGATAAATAATTAGGTAGATACACCTAGTTTGTATGTAAATGTTATGTGTATATTTGGTAAAAAGTTCAATGAAATTATAATCATGTAGACAACAAGAAGAAATTTTATTTTTATTCAAGGTTGATGCAGGATTTAGATTTCTAGCTAAAAGTCTTTTTACCGAGCTACCTCATGCCTTGTTATTCGAAGAGTTAGGACCTTAAAAACTTGTTTTACAGCTTAGCGGCATCTTTGAAGTCTCTTTAGAATGCACGGCCATTTGGTTAATCAGTTTTCCTTTTTTCATTCTCACCTCGACATTTTATTTTTATTAAAGAAGTGAATTTCTTTAACGCACATGGAAATACGTTTAAATACAATTAGATAATAATAAAAGGTATATTTTGTTTAAATCTTTATAGTTTGGACATTTTTATAAAGCACAAAGTGTGTAAAATAATCTTATTGAAAAACGTAATAATGTTCAGTTATAAAAACGAAACGACGAGTTTTACGGTATTTGCGTTTAGTGCAAGGTTTTGCTTACATCAAGTACCAGTATTACTTGTGCGAAACAAAGTTTGCCAAGTCAGCTAGTATAAGAATTAATAAATTCACACGTCTGTAATGTGTCTAGTATCAAAATATGCGGATGTGAGTGAGACTGAGCGAGTATAGTGGGTGTTGGGCGTCACTTTGCTTCCTTGTCTGCTATCCAGACAGTGACATGCTCATGGAGACAGCTATACATATTTCACGGACACTTTTGAAGATCTTTATTTTATTTACCTTGAATAAGAATGAAACAACAATTTTAATGTTGTTAATCAGTAAGAAGAGTTGTTAGGTATAACAACGTTAAATATTTGTATGCTAAGAGGCGGCACAAAGTTGAAACTATCCTACTGTATAATTAAGCATGATATTACTCGCGTTTATAGTTTCTACCTTCAAGATTCTATACGTGGCTTGTGAGTGGTGCTCAATTACCAGCAAAGCATCAGTAGGGTGTCTATTCTTGAATGGATTGTGAGATTAGTTCATTCATGGGTCTAAAGAAAAGACCGGTACGCAAACTGTGACAGTCGATAGATTCTCAAACTTAACTCTTGACGGTACCTATTATTCTTGAACATCACTGTACTAACAGTCAATTGAAGTGTAATATTTAAATAAAAAATTCTAATTTTGGTAATTATTTATATTACTTTAAATAACAACGATTCTATTTTTTTCCTGGAAATTAAAATGACCCGAATACATATAGAACTAATTGTAAGAAGACTTTTTCATAATTGGTTTTATAACGTAGTCTTTAGCTCATTATTTACAAAGTTATATTTAGTCAGTATTCGCATACAACAAGTATGTATATAAAAACGCACTTTGTCGTAAAGCTATAGATAGGTACTTACTATGTTGATATCGCGACTATTAAAGTTTAAACACATGATGAAACACTTGTTTTAAAATATATTTAATTACTTCCATGTGTGGTGTTTTCATATCAGCCAGAGTAAATACGCCTGTATTTCTAGAAACTTCTTTGCCGTCATACATTCGGGTACATACGGAAAACTAGGCGTAATGATGTTGATATATGCAATAAAGCCTATAAGTTTAGTCTCCAAAACAAATGTGATATGTTAACTTTGATTTCAAAGTTATTAATTACGCTAAAATTATTATGGTATCGTGATTATTGCCTATAATTATTGTAGTCTTATAGTGGACTAGCTGATCCGGCAAACGTTGTTTTGCTATATAAGGTTTTGTAATATCTTCTAAGATGTTCATTGAAATTAAGTGATGTCAAAGACAATTTTGTTCACAATTAAATACTCTTAATCAACAACACATTTATTTTGATAAAGATTAATATTATTACGTTGATACAACTCTTAACAAATAATGCATTAATTTCGACCAAATTTGTTTACCATAAAAACGGTTCTAGTGACTTAATCTTAAAAGATAGACATATAATGTCTCGGACATTTTTTTTAGATCATTTCAAGAGGAATAATTCTTTCATACATATATTTTGGTATCTTGAACCGTTTTTGCAGCGCACGCAATGGAAGCCCTCAAGGATGAATAATTTTTCCCGTTTTTTTTACATTTTCCATTATTTCTTCGCTCCTACTAATTGCGTGATGTTATATAGCCTAAAGCCTTCCTCGATAAATGGTCTATTCAACTCAAAAAGAATTTTTCAATTCGAACCAGTAGTTCCTGAGATTAGCGCGTTCAAACAAACAAACAAACAAACTCTTCAGCTTTATAATATTAAGTATAGATTGTAAAATGAAACAAATTAATTAGTTCTAAAACAGTATTTGCTCCACAAACGAAATCGCGACGGTCAATAAAGTGTCGTCTTGTGGCGATGATTACTGTTATCATAATATGATATATTTTATGAAAGCAATATGTATGGTCAGTAATTGTTAACACCATCATAAATTTTACTGAATACTGTAAAATATCGAACAATATAGAGTTACTCAAGGTACTCGAGTAATCACAAAACATGTTCAGGCAAGTAAGTTTTTCATTTTTTAATTTAAAGAGATTACCTATATGCAGGATGCTGTAGTAGCTGCAGTGGTCTAGTCGATAAGGAGCTGGAATCCATATGCGGAAACGTGAATGTTAGTGGGTTTGCATTTCCATACGTAACTCTGAATTTTTCCAAGTTGACTAGTGACTTAGGCACAGCATGCTCGCCGGAGTAGAAAAACATAGTAATGAAACTCGTATAGCAACAAAGAAAAATGTCATGTGTAAATGCCCTGAGAACGGCGATCAACTGCTCTCGTTAGATAAAGCTTTCAAGTGCAAAGTGGATATAGCCACTAATACATATTTGCTCACCCCGAAAAGTATATAGCGTGATGTGATGTTATCCGTATACATAAAAAGACTTGTCCTTACTGACATATTATTTTACAAGCCTAAACTACTGAAAGTAAAGCCATGAAATTGACACAGGGTTCTCTTTACGATATAGGCGCCATTAAAGTCGTATTTTTGATAAACGACACTTAAAGTGGTAAAACTTTTCTTTGAAAATTCGTCTTTTTTGAAGAAAACACTACGAAAGCTAGTATTTAGCTTTTTGATTAAAAGTTAAAAAATTCGAGTTTCGACGCTTTTGGGAAATTAACCCTCAAGGACATAAAATAAGGTGCTTCTACCAGGAATCGTCGGTTAACTTCTTCTTCTGTATTCTTTCTTATGTATACGTGACATGCGAATTGTCAACTAAATTAAATAATAATCTTCCCAACCTTAGTGAGTCAATAAGTGTTATAATGCCATCATTAAACAGATGGAAGTAGTCGATGTGGCAATAAGGTTGAATTAGGTTACACGAATATTTATGGCTCGGATATTAAAATTATAGCAGTTACATCAGTAAAACATGATATATGTTAAAACTATATTTAGTAACAAGCCAATATTGCGATGGAATATAAGATATCTCATGGAGAATTCAAAATGTTTTCAAGAGCATAGTCGATAGGAATAGATTTATCATAATTATGATAAATTTTTATGTTTGTTGTTATAATGATTGACCAATTTATATTTTTTAGGAAGTATATGTTCGTAGAACTGTTAAGTAACATGTGGCTTACTACACAGAAAAACATTTCTCTTTTTCAAAAATTACATATCTATCTAATTTACAACATTTAGGATCCAAAATATTGTCTTATCCCATCCATTTTCATTTTGTCACTTGGGTATTTCTGTTTTTATAATAAAAGAATTTGCGCCAAAATAAATTGTAGAAATCTACATATATAATAATTTCGCAACAAATGATATAAATAACATTTACATATATAAGTAATATTAGAGTATAAATCATGTTGAAAAATGCCCTCGAATTTATCAGATCAAACAAAATAGCTAAAACGTGCTAAATTTACCCAAAACACAAAGAGTATTTTGTTGAAATCTTTTTTCTAAAGTTAATTGGTACTGTGGCCTCGGAATACTGTGGACTTCTTGTATAGAAAAGGAATTAATGATGTACTTATAGCAATGACTCTATATTTTTGAATACATAAAATTTCGATGTTACACTCAGAAATAATGATTTACTATAATAATACAAACGCTATTGAAGTAGTTTTTTTTCAAAGCCGTTAATTTATCAATTAATATTCTTGATTGACATTATCTTTATTATTAAGTGTGAGTTATTATTTTATCTGCAATTATAAATCTTACATACATATGGAATAAATTATGAAGGAATCGCGGAGATTTTATTCATAGTGAGATACTGTGATTATTCTGCACGATTTATGGACATCCATCCATTATTATCGTCGCAGGCTAGCAATTATTCTTTAATCAATTCCATGCATTCTACCTTTTTCCTTCCTCAATCTACACCCTTCCTAAACGAATACTAGACTATCTTATAAAAAGTAATCTTTCTTATTAAATACTGATAATCAAAATAACAAGTTACTTTAAATTCAATTATATGACGTGAACTGTTTAAATACGCTATTTAATTTATTTGTTTAGCTCAACGTAGCTCAAAGTAGTAACCGCAAAATATTGTTTTCTTCGTAGTCAGACAAGTATATAGAAATTACGTTTCCCACTTAATTCAAATTATTTCCATTTCACTATGTCCTTCATTTTTTTTACTGAATATTTTAAATTTAGTGTTAATATTAATTTCATTAGGTCATTATTATATTAACTATAGAAAATTATATGTAGATAAGTATAGTACAATAATAATAAATAGAGGTAAAGAGAGATAATTAAGGAGGTAATTAAATTATTGACTAAAGATAAAATTGCTATGAGAATAGGATGTGTAGCATTTTTGTAGCAATATATAGATACATAGCTCAGGTTTACAAGTGATGTCGGTGCGCCCTGTCTTGCACTCGTGGCTAGACAGAAAACACGGCGCGCTCTCCTTTCGGCTCACCCAGATCCTCACGGGTCACGGCAGTTTTGGCTGTCACCTGTGGCCGATGTCCGGAGGAGAGCTGACGGCGGAATGCCACGACTGCGGGAGCTCCGAGGACACGGCGTCGCGTAACGTTGAAGTGTGCTCAACCCGGGCTGAGGAAAGGGATGTCAGGACCACATTTGGAGACGACCTCTCGCTGCCGGCGATGGTGAAAGCCATGGTCGGCAGTGAAGAGGCATGGCAGAAAATGTCATCCTTCTACCACCTTGTGATGAACCAGGAGGCCGCTGAAAGGGTCAGAGAGCGAACATCTTCTCTGGCCACTTGGAGGCCAAGGCATCGTCGCCGGAGGGACTCGTTCGCCCACAGCGAGTGCGACATACCCTTGTGACAATAGCCGGGCAGTAGACTTGAGGGAGTCTGCTGTCCGGATGAGAGGTAGGCTGTGCACAGTCAGTAGGAGTCTGATACAGCGGGGTCGCTGCCCTCACAGCGGTCATGATGGTTCTGTACGGGATTTTCCCCCGGGATACAAAAAAATCCATAACGAGCAGATGTAGTCACCATGTCCGGCATATCTCAACCGCTACCCATTTGTGTAGTCGGAACTACTCTATGAGGATTTTGTACTAGTAAAACAGTATGTACGTAAAAAACGCAGATGTCTTACTACACATACATTTCACAATATCAGTGTAAAGAAGCCTTGTTCGTGAACCACCGAAGGCCGTCGGGCTCTGTGACAAGTTACCTACATGTACTAGCAACGTACTCGCCTCACATTTCGTGAAGTTCATGGCTACTTTTATTTTTAAATAAGATACGTGAATTCTCCGAACACGAAGGTCAAGGACTTTATTTTTGGCGGATGCCTCGCTCTCTGTTTGCCAGCGACCTGGATTTAATATTCAGTATTGTTTATCTTTCGCTGAGTGAAATTTCATGTTATTATTAATGGATTGTCTATCAAAAATGGATATTCCCATAAAAAACTTAATAGCTCAGTTTAGATAATAGTACCTATATATATTACAAACACATATAATATCTTTGTTTAAATGAGTTACAAAATTGTATTTCGGAATAATATCACAAGGTTTGCTCCTGTTAATATTGATATATATATATGTTATAATTGTTAATATTTTAAGAAAAAATACATGCGGTAGAATCCATATAAACACAATAAAATCAATTAAATGTATTTATTAATATTTTTAAAAGTATCATTAACAATTTTGTTTTAGAAAGGAATTATTTTATATAGGAAACTGGCTATTTTAAATATATAAATGAGCAAAAAGCTGTAAAAATTGTATAGCAGCCAGCACAATATTTTCCAAACAATTTCCTACGTAAAGAAAATATAAATGAGATTTAAACAACGTATTTTACGTACAATTTTTAGGCAATTATGTTAATACATTTTTGTTGTATAAATAATCAAATTAAACTGATTCTTTTCATTATATTGTAATAGTATGATTAGTTATCTATACTTTATGATAAATCTCTGTAGGTATTTTAAGTTGATCCATAATCAAATAATTATAAAGGTTCATTAAACATCTTTGCCAGCACTTTTAACAGAAGTTCGGTATCTATTTGTCTTTGGTATTTTCTTATGGAACTCGAACATGTATGTAGGTATATTTTAAGAATCGCATAAGGTATTCACGGTACCGAACAAATTAGTAATTCGCGATTCGACGTTGCCGACTTGACTGTCCTTGGAATAAGGATGTGGCAAATAGCTGTCTTATCCGACCGTTTGAACTATCAGTAGGCTTAAGTATGTGATGCGACTGTGCTATCTAGTTTTGAATGTAACATTAGTTATGCCGCTGTATATACTTTGGGAAGTGAAAGAGTACTATATACATTACTCTTCTCAAAATTGTTACAGGTCATTTTCTATCATCTCGAGACGTGTCTCCATAATAAACCACTCGTTATATCTGTTTGTACTCACACAACGCAAATAAATGTACTGATTTTAGAAATATTACCGCATGTTTGGTATAAATCTAATATAAAACGGGATATATTTGTTTATTTATTATACGACTTTTTGAGTAGATCGGAAGCTACTCCATTCCATTCCACTAGTCGAGACCAATGTATGTATAATAATAGACCTTTTTAAATTAAAGGAAACTCAGTGGAAGGAAGATTTGTGAGAGAGTATACTCGTATTTGTAATAACTTAATCATGTCCTGACACAGTTCCTCTTTGTTCAACACATTAAGGCTAAGATTTGTAGACGCTACTTTTTTCTTAGACAGTGCACTAAAAAAAGTTTCGTTTGTAATTAAAATATATATATATATATATATATATATATAATAGGAATTTGAATATAATCTAAATATTAACAGAGGCAAATCCAAGTTGACTAAATCGGTTACTTACCATATACTGTTACGCTTAAATAATATAATTTGTGATAATGGATTAAAGGCTAAGCAAAGTCGAAGTTACGTCTATAAATCTCAGCCTGAGCCTTGAAGCAGTTAAGACCTCGATTTTTTATTTTTTTGCCAATAATTAAACTTACAACAGCCCTATTGGCTCGTTTTATGTAATTTTTATGCAAGATGAAACATCTGATCCTTTGCAAAGTGCATATTGGGAATGATAATCGGGTTCCGTTTGTGGCAAACGTGTTCGCATAAGGATAAATATTTTCATACAAAAATTTGATTTTTAAAGTTCAATGAACTGTTTAAGTTTGCGCCTTATTTGCGTCGTGGCCAGTAGTTTACCAGAACCATCTGATAAATATTTGTACGCGTCACACTCTGAGTTGCTTCGATGAACAAAATATGACGCGATCAGTTGTGATACAGGTTTTTTGTTCCAGAACTTTGCACTGCACTGAATTTTAACATCTGTTTCTGTATACATAAGTGAGTATAGATTTCAAATAATATTGATTTATTGCAACATAATGCGTATAAATGACGAATCAAGAAGGTATATTGCGAAAAAAAATTACGTTGAATTTCAATAAGAAACAGATTTCATGTATTAGCAGAAGACACACTACGTGTATGGTTATGATTAATACTTGTAAGTTCGTTATTAATCGACGAGAATATTCATATTTAATGCAGTATAAAGTATAATCACAAGCGTTAATCTTAACCATACTGTCTTCCAGAAGGAGTTCCGTAAATAGTACCCAGAACTAGCAAGATTGTATGAAATTAAGGAAAGAGTTAATAACAAGGACACAGAATTGATAGATACAATTAGTTTTAAATGTCACTATATTCTTTATATATTATCAAAAGCAGAATGACGTGATGATGAGAAGAAAAACGAAACAAAATCACAACTATACAAGTCTTGGTTTGCGAGCTCTGTGGAGTCCCAGAAGACATACACAATTTGTTGGTGGAATGTGTTCGGAGCGTTTCTATGAGAGAAATCATGTATAAACAATTTGGTTTGAACAGGTCTGATGTGGGTCTATTTCAGAGCGTCTTAGCTGAGCAAACATCTTGCGCAGCTGAGATGCTCTGTAGACTCACATATACATTGTTAAATTAGCATTTACATAGTGTGATTATGGGACTGACATGGTCAGTCTGATCCAAAGTCCAAAAAAAAAACAGATTAAAAAAAAACAAGTCTTGGTGGACATCACATGTTCTGTTTTATTTTCAGGGGTTAATTCCTACATTTGGAAATCGTTTATGCTTTCTTACTATTTTGTAATATGTTCAATACATGTATAGGGAAGACAGTGAAGACTCAATTAATCACTAAAAGCAAATCGTTTAAGGTCAGTTAAATAGAGGTTGGCCAGTATAGTAAATCGTGTGTATGAAAATAATACGAATAAAAAACATTTAGTTTTTATTGGTTACTAGTAAAGTGACACTGAATGATATTATATAGTCAATATAGGTAAAGTACTTATCTATGCACTTTTACTAAGATGAGTTACTAAGTATAAAGAAAATATAGCTGCGAATCTATTTTGCATCGAAAGCAGTATTCTTTGTGTCAATCTACTGACACATAGTAAAAAAAAATCTGTGTAAGATATTTTATTCTGGTCGATATTTATAAATTAATCAATGAATCCACTTGGTTTACGCCTTAATACGTTTTGTTTCATCATAATTTAGTCTTTGCCCTCTGACTTGTATGCCGATCTATTTATGTTATCAGTAATTTCTCTTTGGGTTAAAGTTTGTTACTTTATACTATATATAAGACCTACTTTCTATAACTACATTTTAATTATAATTATAATTTTGTACATTCTCATTTTATCCAGCGCAATGTTTTGATTTTATATACATATTCTTAAATATAATTGAGTTTTATACTTATTACATGTACCGAGTAGTAGTTATTCGAAGCTATGGCAGCATCTTGCACAATAGTTACACAATATTTCGTCTATGAACCTTCAGAGGTTAATTTTTAACTGGAAACACTTTGATTTGTGATTTGTAAATATGAAGGTTTCATTTCACAAGTAATTTATTATGTACTCTTATAGCTTGTTTTAGATGTTGTAATGCTAGGGCCAAGACAGTCGTGGTGTAACATAATTATTAATTTAAATACGTAATGTGGAAAACGGTAATCATAAAGAAACCTAGATATTCATAGTTCAACAGAGCATTATAACGTGCTCTGCCTAAATACAAAAAGCAGTATCGGGAAAGGCACCAACTTCCCCCGAGTTTGTGACCAGCAGGCGCGGCGCGACGGGTCTGTGGCAAATTGATTACAGGACCCGCCAATCCGAAGAAATAGTCACCTGAGGTTTTTAGTAAGTACGAGTCCGACACACCTCAGTCGTGCAACCCTTCTATGCGGCTGAGACGGTCCTAGGAGGATTTTCTTCAAGTAAACAAAAATGTTTTCATAGTGACGGATACTATTCAATGGTTTGACATAGTTTCTTTATTATTATCTTTCAACTATTTATGTAAGCGAATATTTTAGAGCGTTTAATTGCATATTCATTTACAGTCAAATTAATTTTAATACAGTTTTTATATGAAATATTTAATTTAACCTTTTCATATGTAAACTTGAAAGTGATATTCTAGATCGGAAGGGACAGTGTTACATAGCGGAACACCAGCGCGGCCTCGGCGCTGTGAACAAGTCTGAGGAAGCTCGCCGCTTCCGACCGGAAGTTGTTGCAGACCAGACACTGCAGGCGGAAGACTTACGTCACTTCCGATAGCCTAAGCGTATTGCCTTATGTGCCTTATGCCACGTCAGATGGAATGACCAAATTATATTATTATCATTGAGTCAAAATGCATTAATAAGCATATATATGTAAAAAACTGAATTGCTTTATCTCTTCTTTTTATGCTCTTTTGCAATAATTCTAAATTTTAAGAAATATATTTCATTCTTTTTTTTGCTATTATAAAAACTGAGGTGTATCTTTTAAACATATATATGCATTAATTAATAAGTATCATCTATAATACGTTTAATAAATACATCTAAAATTTTTATAAGTAAGTATCTATACTCCCCTAATTCCATTTTTTTAAATAAACCCTTTTCCTTGTACGAATAATAATAGCATTGGTAAAATAAAAAGAAAATGAATTCACTTATTACCAAAACAGACTTTCTCTACAAAACAGAAAGGAGGATTACATCAAAAACAATTAAATATTTAAAGTTCGGTTTTAAGAAGTAAAAGTAGTTTTTCTAACAGCTTTAGTCGGCATTTATACAATAAAAGCTGTTGTATAAATTGCAGCTTATCTAACCATAAAACTAAGTACTATATAGTTTTAACGTTATTTAAACCCTAGTCCTTTACCGCCGTTAGTTTTCTGGCAGGTCTAGTGAAATATAAGATGGCTTAGTAGTTTCAAGGAAAAATGCAGCCTGCTTCAAACAGTTTAGTAACCAATTTGTGGTTGTTAGGTATACTGCCTGCGCTTTAATCGTATCCATATATTATCAAACTATAGGAACTTCGAATAATCTCTTTGTTCATTGCTGGGGATGTATGATGATATTTTGCTCTGTCGGAGTTCTAGATAGCGTTGGAATATACTTTAGGAATCTTACTATGGCGTGGTACTTGCTAATTAGGAAGTGGTAGCGAGCGAAGTGACGTGGCAACGGGTTGCGTGGGCCTGCAGAACTAGTGCGACCGGTTCCCAGGTGTCAGCCCTGCGGACAGGGTCGTATTTTGGAAAAAATATTAACAAATAAGCCTATACAAGAACTCGTTTAAATCTACGAGAAAATAAATGTAAATATCTTAAGAAACATGTGTAAACATAATGAAATCTTATTTCTTTATGTTTACACATGTATGAAATTTTAAAGTGCTTTTTTTTAAATTATAATTCGAATATGATTTCTACGAGCAGGTTTATAATTTAGCCAAGGGACTACTCGTTACCTTATTATAAAGCATAGAGCAGCCTAATAATTGACCGCAACTGTCAAGAATCGGAATTCATGGATAACTGTGAACAACGATGCGTTTCTCAAACATTGTGCTACAGCTCAGTGTCATCGGGCAGCGATAACGATAGTAGGAAAGGCCAAAACGTATGGAATTGACATAACGTGTCGACGTGATTTTTTGAAAGCTTAACATAATAATTTTAACCATCTCACCCTGTCTAAAATTTTATGTTTGTGTATAGAATTCCTTCAAGTCATGAAACTTTACTTACTCCCACTCTGGGTTCTTACAATCTAAGCGTAGTCGCTAAGGTGGCAAGTCAATACGGTTGTTTGCGTAAACAGTCGCTGTATCACCTGGACGCAGTAGATACCACGTCTGTAATGCTACTAACGACATTTGTCCACTAGGTACTTCGTGTATGATGTATAAAGTGATTGTAGCTCTTTATCTACCATCCTGTTAGCGTAATTGTGAAGGTTGTGACATGCAAATGAAAATATTTAGTACATTAGATGCTATTTTTAGATAGTCAACCAGTTATCCAACTTAGTTCAAATATATGGCATAATTTTCAAAACTTTAACAATAAAATTTAATAACAATAATATTTACTGCATTGCTCGACTACTGGATTTCAAAACCGTAAAATAACAATCGTATGTAATTGATTTCATAAGAATTATTTGTAAACAAAGTAACTTGACGACACATTTTATGACTAGCTATAATATATTTACATAATTTAATTTATCACATACTATGTTTTTTTATTTAAATAAGATTAGAATAAATGAATGTAAGTTGTCTAGTGAAACGATTACAAATACGCAGGCAAATGGGGTGATGAATACATCTTAATACCACACAGTTCCTTTAAGACGTACGGCTTTATAAGTATTAATGATAGGCAATAGGTTCGTGATAGTAAAAAAACAACAATGTTTACAATGGATATCAAAAGCAATGACTTTTCAATTCATTAAGTTATTCATTTGGTTTTTACATTATTCTTGCCACCTACAAGTTTTCTAGTATTTTTTGCATAAACATCAGTGGTTCACATCTCAATTGCATCTTTAAATATTACATATTACGAACTAATTATAATTACTTATTATTGATACAAATTCTAGCGTTTAGTTTATCTCATACAAAATACACGTAAAGGAATCATAAACCCGGGTTCATCCGATGTAGTTTACGATTGTTATACAAAAAGAACTGGTTGCTTTTTGTTTCTTTATCTCTCCGGCAATCGCTCGGTGCTCGTCACCTTATAAAAATGGCGACATAGTTTGAGTATCTTTGCCCCTAATATATTATCTAAATGTGGCATAACTATCTTGTAGTATATAGCATAATCTTGCCATTATGTGATAACATTTGAAGCGATCGACATAGTTTTTAAGCTCTCTTATAGTTTCGTAAATAAAGATATAAAAGTAGAGACGCATGTAATTCACATATTATAATATATGTCAAGATGTGTTTATATGTAATATTATGGACCAAAAATGCTGTTCTAAAGCGTTTAAAAATGTTATCTTAAAGATCATAACTTAATAGAATTTCAAAGGTCGTTATTGATTTCGCCCGGTTTAGTTGTAAAGATCTCTCCTGACCGCCAAAAATTGTTCTGCCAAAAAAAAAAACTCGTTAATGATAACGTTTCAATGTCTTTAATGATATTTTAATAATTTTTGTTAACAAAAAATAAATCAATAAGCCGTGAGAACCGTTGATATAAGGCATACAAACCCACCACTTAAGAATAACGTATATTTTCCTTCTATTATTGTAGAGAATTGAGCATATGCTCATATTTCGAAGTGATTGAAATCTGTAAGAATTAGATAAAGATCATACGGCCCCGTTTCAACTAGGGAACAAAGTCGAAAGACATATTGTTGTCATATATTCACAATTCACATTCGGTTTCGGATACAATAGTGGCAGATACCTATTACATTTTTCCACCTCCATAAACTCAATCTTAAAATAACTTTATTCAAATAGATCCGTTGCAAGTATATTAAACAAAGGCGAGATTTTCCAGGTTGAAGAACTTCTAGAATTAGCTTACATTTGTAAATGTCAAATTAATGGAGATACTGATCCAAAATTTAATAAAATTTACTATTAATAAATATAATCTAAATCGAAAAGCAAATCTTGTAAAACTCAATCGTAGATTGTTGTAAAGATGTCGTCTCGTAAAATTGGAAAGAATGTTATTAGGTGTAGTTTACATACTTATTCGAAATACCTAAAACATAAAAAAGCTGGAAGGTCTGAAAGTATTAGCTTGTTAATATACGATATATTTTTTACATTAGAGGTGACGACGCCTGACACTTTTTTTCCCGTGGCAAAGTTGTGGAGTAAATATTTCCTAGTGAAAAAGGGCGTAAAAAGCTTTTAGGTACGTAATAAGATAATCGGGTATAGTAGCAATTAACACTTATAAAATTCAATTCGGCTATTATTCATTTTAGTTATTTATTTCAAAAACAATACAGAATAAGGACGTAAATATTTTGTATGCACACAAAGTGTATGATTATATTTTATCATGCACTTCTCACAGACGATTTTAGTATGTTAGACGTCCAATGCGTGTTTGAAATACGTTAACCACAATATCATTACAATAAATAACACAATACATACGATAGTGATTCGACGGTATTGTGCTGTGAGGTTAGTTTTCTGAGCACGTTTTCCACCACTATATGCAGACGCAGCAGAAAGCATAGTTTTGTAAGGCGATACCACATGTTAGACGCAGTGCTACCATGGTGATGTAATATACTTGTAGAAATAGGGACAATGTCAAGGTTTTAAAAATTTCACCTGAGCAAGGCTAAAGATTGCCTTCGCTAGACAGTCACGTATTGTTTTTATAAAGAAAACACATGAATCATTTTACGCGTAGCTAGTATATGAGATGTATTTTAGTAGAACTTTGTATTTTTCATCAAATACTCATTCATATAATATTCATATATGTTTGTTTATAATGCAGGTATGTCGCGAGGGATTATAGTAATCTTTTGGGAACATATTAAAGTGTGTCGAAGTAATAACTTGTACACATATTGATAAGTAAAAATTAAAATACAAACTATTTTTAATATTTTATCTATATTTCTTTAGAATGATATGTTACAAATAAGCAATAATAAATTAACAAAGCATTCAACTTCAGACATGGTTGCGGCCTTTCCAAAGATGAGAACAAAAGGAAGACGAAAATATCTCGGATATGGCTCTTGCCTCTATTAAGAAGAAAATATGACGATGAAGATATCTCAGACATGGCTACAGCCTTAATAATTGAAAATATGATAAAGGAAAGATCTCTGACATGGCTGTACGGCGAAAGCCTTTATTACCTTTCCCATAGAAGGGAGAATAAAAGCAAAAAAATAAAAAAATAAAGCATTAATAAAAGAGCATTAAATGAAATGAAGAGCATTAATTGAAATATCCAAATAATAATACTTTATATTTCGGTTTATTGAAATAAAAATCAAATTGCATATTAATACTGATCAGATAATATAATTAGTCAAAATTTGTTTAAAGCAATCAATATATACATTTTTTGTTTGGTTAAAGTTCCATCAAACGCATTAGACATAAATAAAGAATAATTTTAAAAAATTGAACCAATATTTAATTTAATTACATACACTAGCTTGAATAAGAAAAAAATATCAAAATTTATTAATATTCAGTTCAGATTTAAATGAAATATGTACTCCTCTTGAAATATATGAGATAAATAAATTTAAATAAATAAAGAATGCATTCAAAGTTAAGAAAAACAATATTAAATATTTCAGTCGTTGACATTAAAATAAGAATTTATGGGTTCTATTCTTATACCGACTACATCTATGACAGATAAGCTTATTACATAGTTGAGAATTAAAAAAAATTGATAACATAAATAAAAGAAACCATATTTATCTCTTTTGAAAATAATTATTCTGCCCACGTCGCGTACATTATAGTAAATGTCAGTAAGTAGGTAAATGTAGCAAGACACCACTAATGTTGCTAACTAGTAACGAAACTATAAACAGTAAAATTAAACATTTTTTAAATATCACTAACCACAGTAAGTGGTCTAATTATATTCGGAAAGCTATGCGAACACAGAAAAGGTGACAACTAGCATAACCCATATTTGTTCCGTGTCTTTATTTTCATATCGTACCCTAAAAGCTTTGTCACCTTTTTCTATACCGGTTTGAAAAGCGAGAGATGCATCTTCATTCGTTGGTATCCAACGTCCAGATTCTTTTTTTAATTGATAACCCGGTGGAAAGTCCTACATAGGAGTAACAGGACCGCTGTGAGGGCAGCGACCCCGGTGTGTCAGATTCCTTATTTGACTGAACCCCAGAGGTGTCCTTCCAATCATCCTACCTGGGCCTAAGAAACGAAATTCTTCCAGTCGCCCGGGGAGCAAACAGCCTGTTTAGGCTTAATTTCTGGGAGGAGTGGGCGTGCCCAACATTGCGCGTCGCCTCTCTTTCATACGGGCACCAGTCTCCCTCTAGTCTACTGCCCGAAACGTCTAGATTCTTGTACAAATATCGAGAATCGACAAATATTATCCTTTCGTTGAGTACTGTTTCCATTTTTTATGTAATTATTATTATTTTATTCATATATTTATTTCAATAAATGGGCTAAAATATTTTTTGTCTCAGTAGAATTGTACGATTTTGCATAGTTCTATATTCTGTTCGAATTACAGGCTTTTTTCTGAAAATATTATTTTATTACCTAATTTCCCAAAAAAAAGACTATAGTATATTATACACAAATACTTTATTTTATCTCATTAAATTACCCATCTAATTAAGATATAATTCGATAAAAATACCTAAGTCCATTGTATATATAAAGTAAAAGTATTATAAATTAGACTTCAGTTAAAATTTACGGCAAACAAACCAAGAATTGTTGCTAAGGAGGCTTAGTAAATTGTTGTAATTAGGCAATATTTGTTTTATTCATTTAAATAGCATTCCAACATTGGCTATATTAAGATCTTTTTACTTGTTACTTATTAGTGCTATAAATGCTTCATACATAAATGAAACGATGAGAATATACATTCTCCTTCTCCTCATTCTCTTCATCACAGAAAAGAGTGTTGGAATCGGTATTCGAAACTAAAATCTTTTTAGTCGAAGTCAATGGATACTGCTGACTACAGTATCAGGTAGATATAATTAGAATAGTATATATGTATTTTTTGCTCTTTAACATTAAAGTTTTTACTAACAATCATTGATATATGTCTTAACATGTATTTTTTGTGCAACGTATTTGGGCGCGGTAGACTTGCGGGCGTTGCGGACGACAAACCGGTTTTATTCGAGGTAACAAACGGATAGGGCACACAGTTACTGCTAATCTCTTTGTGCTAGTGGCGTTATGGATATACACGTCTCAACCTAGGTTATCGGATATCCGAAAAAAAAAATTATATTCACTTCTGTAATAAATAAATGTTGAGTATTACGGTCGTATGGCAATAGGTGATTTATTAACTGTTTTTTTATTATTTACTTATAATTTACTTTATTCATCCAAAGTTATAATTTAACTTTTTAAATTTGCAGTTTTTTAACAATATCTGCCAAAAACACATCTGTCCAAATTTTACTTGATATAACATACTTAGCATAATATATTTTTCAAAATAAAAAAAAAACTTAAAAAATATGTATGACAGTAATTGACTGATATTATTCGAATATCAGTAAAAAAAAGTCTGCTTAGAAGACAGTTACATAGACGAAATCCCATATCTTTAGCCGGGCAGTAGACTTGAGGGAATCTGCTGCTCGGATGAGAGGGAGGCGATGTGCAGTGTCCGGCGCGCGGCATGAGAGTTTTGGAGGGATGGGCTTTTTACTCCCACCCCTTCCAGAAAGGTAGCCTCACTAAGGCTTTACGCTCCCCGAGTATCTGGATGAATTTGGTTTTCCAGGCCCGGGTTGAGCAATTAGAGGGACATCCCAGGGGTTTTAAGTCAGTACGAGTCTGTCACACCGGGGTCGCTGCTCTCACAGTGGCCCAGATGCTCCTATGAAGGATTTACCTCTAGGTTACAAAAAAAAACACATATCCCGGGTAACAACCCTATGTACCTGTATGATTTTATGTCAGTATAATCATGTTTCTTTCCTAAAAACTCTTATGATATTTGTGTTTTAAGAAATTTGTGTATTTTAATATAATGCTGAAATTTGTCTTTATTTACATATAGAAACAAATAACTTTCTGAAAACAATTAGCGAAATAAACGAATTGCATATTATAAAGCTAGGTTGCGCATTACATAATAGCGTTGCATGGTTCCACTCAGGCTTGTCGTAAAATACTACGTTTTATCAACGACGTCAATGTAATTGCATGAGTTATTTATTGTTTATAGCTTAGGTCCATAGGTGATTGATCTAGCAACTCGGTACTTGTTTGTTAAAACCTATACAGTTGTTGTAAATTGTATTTATACATAACGATGGTTTATGTAATTAGACAATAATTTCAGATAAATATTCAATTCGACAATTTATCCATACGCATTATAATAAAGTAATAGCGAGTTGAAACTGTACATCGGTTAATTACATATACCTTAAAGCGAAACAATCATTTTTTAAATTTATTCTATAAGTATTTCTGTGTATATGGGCAATTTTCACTCCAAAATTACTATAATACAATATTTAATTATACAGGTATTGATTCAGAAATTATTTTAACATTGTTCATAGTCTTTCAAATATGTAAAATAAAATATAAATGATGATGTTGATGTCCTAGCCGGGTTCGGCCACGGCGACTGTTTCAACACCGGTTAAGAAATTCGAGGTCCAGTTTTCGGAAACAGTCAATTGCGCAGGAGATATTTAAGTGCATAACTGGACGCGCAGCCAGAAAAGCACTCTCTCGTCCGAGCTCCCTCAGGCCCGATGGAAAGGAGAACCAGTACGATCGGGAGGGAGCAGGATGCAGATTTGGTCGAGTTTTCCTTCTCTAAACACCTGGTTGAATTGCGGTGTTCAAGAGATACCTTAGTCGCCTTTTACGACACCTCAGCAAGAAGAGGGGGGTGCTATTCTATTCTGCCGGCAGCCACCACGGCTAAAAAAAAAAATAAAATAAATAAACTACCAATAACTAAATATATTTCATATATTGAAAGCGGGTTGGAGGTTTGGAGCGTTTGAAGATTTCAACAGATGAATGCTTCAAGCATTACAACTTTTTTACTTTACAAAAATGAACTTTTATTTACCTTATATTGTTTATAATTTATAAAACTGAAATTATATATACAAAAGCGAAATGTAATATCAAAGTACAACTATACACTACCTACTAACTAACTAACTATGTACTTTTGGGAGTCGAAGCTGCTCGCGTCCGTAGGTCCGTAGTTTCCCTACACGTGACTCCTAGGTGGTGCTAAACGACCAGCAGCGAGGTGGTAGGGCGTCGGTGCCCGTCTGGATCGCGACCACAGTACATGGGTGTAAAGCCCGTCATAGTGACCAGTTTCGGCTTGTCGCGTTTCGGGATCAGCTTGTTTATATCCAGTAGCTCAAATACCTAGAGACCTTCAGTCGTGGTATATGTGGGCCGACATGACGATGTAGACTATCAATGGATTTTCATCCTTTGATAGTCGCTTTCGTTTTTGGACTACACTGTACTTACCATCAGGTACTCTGTAGTCACTATGTCGAGTCAGAGTAAAAAAAATCTATTTCTTAATAGCATTTCAATATAAACCTAAATATTTCCTTATAGTAGCGTAAAAAACTTGTATCATCTTATAATTATCTAGTTATTGTATTTTAAATATATATGACCCGGATATTCGATTGCCACAACAATAATAGTTGTAGATGGATGACGTTACTCAGCACCCATTTATTTTCACAAAAACGCAAGGAAGTTGTATAAAGTAGCAAAAATTAAGTCTATATTGCGCTTCAAGGATTCACAACATAGTTCTTGTTCGCGATTATTTTTTGTTACGAACATGTTATATTATAATAATGAAACATTATCAGTTGGTCTCGACCTACGCATTTATGTGTATGTTAAAAATTATTACAGTATCACACAGAAATAAGACGTATATATATATATTAGTTGAATATTAATTGTAAAAAAATAAGAATTCAATGTATTAATTCGAAAGGAATTACATTAGAGATATACATGTTTATGTATATTTTTTCAGTACATATGTATATAGCATATACACGTGGATATTTCGTCTGGATGTATTTGATTTCCCAGGTCCGGGTGGAGCATTCAGAGGGACACCCCGGGGGTTTTTAGTCAGTAGGAGCCTGACATACCGGGGTCGCTGCCCTCACAGCGTCCCTGATGGTTCTATGCAGCATTTTCTCCCGGGATGCAAAAAAAAATACACGTGAATATTTGGTACATCATAAAATTTTTGGCCCTAATAATAAGCCAAATAAAGATATTTTCTTTTTCAATTTTATTTAATAAAACATTTCTACCACGAATACTGTTAATCAACATTTAAACCGATATTTTATTTAATATTTGAATAATGAGAATATATCGTCACGCTATATCCTTTTCGGGGTGAGCAGAGATGCATTAGTAGCTGTATCACCAGTGACCAGTAGCTCAGCGTAGTACCCGTTTATTATTTGTAAAATTTATAAATATATAACAGAGGGCTTAGAAAAAGTACTTCACATTCGATCAGCGACAACGATAGTAGAAAAGTACAAAATGAAAGAAGATTGATTGATTGATTGATTGATTGATTGATTGATTGATTGATGTGCTCTCGAAAAGTCACGTGGACAGGATATGTAAATCCCATACATTTTTCTCTCTTCTACCAGCGTTGTCGCTGATCGAATTTTACTTCTTCTAAGCCCTTTGGACAACATATTTTAAATATCTTTGTATTATTTAGGCTCTAAATTGTAATTATAATAATTCAAATGGAGCTACTGCTTTGTTACTAAACTGCAAAGCAATTCAGTTGTCTAATCGTTTCATTTGTCGCCGCTTAAAATAGTCAATGAAGATTCTATGACCCTATCTATCTAATTTGTCTATCACGAGTTCAATGGATTAATTTTTTGAGGTGGTAGGGCGATTGTCCGAACTGGGTCTTGAGCACAGTATACAAATGCAAAGACCACTCATAGTGACTTACTTCGGTCTGTCGCCGTTGGGTCACGACCATATACCACATACCGCGGTATGTGGGCTGGCATAGCGATGGCGGCTGTCAACGGATTTTAGTACCTTGGCGGTCGTTGCTGTTCTTGGACTTCACTGTACTATCCATCAGGTGCACTGTAGTCACTTTATCCAGCCCTTATATAAAAAAAAAATGTGGACGTGTTTTTATAGATTTTCGTATGTACTATCAAAAGTACGTCTATACAAAATTATTGATTAGCTATTAACTCTTTAAATGTCGTTTCAGATTTTTAAATCTAAATGACTATTATTTGAAATATGTATAACTTTGTTTTTGTAGATTCATATTTTTATAAACTATGTTTATACCTGTATTATAAGGACTAAACAAATATATATTACTCAAATACATTCAAATGAGTTACAACAAACGATTCGAATTTATCACTGAAAAGTTTCACGCTACCAGGATTGCAATAGCAGCTTTAACTTCAAGTTTCAAAAAATTACTGTATTTTATCACATACTTTGTATAAAAAAAAAGCTTAGGGAACTGCGACGAATGATCTTAAAGATAAATTGACATTTACGACGTAGTTATTTGATATTTCCTTATTATAATAAACCACCTAAATTTAACGTGACATTATAATATAACAGAGATTAATATATCAGATCAAACAATAAATATAATGAGCATTGTTTAAATTCAGCGGTTATATTTTAATAATAATAAAATTGTGAAACGACACGCGAAGTTTTTGCTCTTTGTTGTATGTGATCTTACTTACTAGGCAATAGGCATTCACAATAGCCACAATAGACATTTTAATTATATTGTCTATAGATGTAAACTGATAGTAACACTATTATATTGTTGCTTAGATACTTAATTTTAAAATTAATATCATAACTTTTGCAATAATAAGATATTCTCAAGTCTTAGTTTTATCGGGATAAATTGAGATACTTTAAATGACACTTTGGTACAAGGGTGTGAGCGGCGCGCGATGTGCTCCCGCGTGCCGCTCTACAGCACAGAGGCATGAGAGGGGTGGCTCTATACATCACCCCTCCCCCAACGAGTAGAGGTCTACTTAAGGCCGCACGCCTAGCCGGTCATCGAAGATGAGACTCCAGTCATGCTCTCGATGCCGGTAGGTGGAAGGTGAAATACCCCGGGGGTTGTAGTCGGTGCAAGTCCGACACACTGAGGTCCGTTAGATATTTACCCCGGGCTATCAAAAAAAAGAGACATTTGCGTATTTAGTTCCATCAGTAGACCAAAAGTACCATCTCACTAAACAATTTTAGACAGTTTTTTTATTTACCAACACAGATTAAATTAGTCTGCGCTAAAAGTTCACTACGATTGATTACTGTACATTATACATATATATTTTTCTTTCCCTGACATAGCACGCACTATAGATTAATAGTAATAAACGTTGTATAAGTGACAGATTTATTAACGTCGGCTTCTAATGCCTCTGTCTTAGCTTCGCCGATGTATTGTTATCGATGTCAACCAATAAAAACAACCTAATAGAAATTAATGTTTTTTTTTTAAACGACTTTCTTTCTTTCTTGATACCGACTACGTTTGTTGACGAAATATTAGACTGAATGGACTAATTAATTAAAAATTCACTTTTAATTAGTAAAACAATTTTGACGAAGTCACATATTTTAATTAAATTTATAAAATATACTCGCATTTGAAAACAACGTTAAAATTTAAAAAAAAGTAAACAGACGTATTAATAAAACATAACAGGAACTGTTAAATATTTAATTAGGTCAACAAAGTAATTCTATGGATAACGTGAAAACGATGAGCTTTAAAACGGGTATGATAAATGAGATTATTAATGTTTCAACATAAATATGTTTGTAACCGTGTTCCATCGAACGAGCGACGCTTTATAAAATGATTAGATAATAATTTAATACTCTGCGCAGAATTGTATACAAAGGGCCAAATGCTTAAAAGAATGAATATAAACTTTATGTTTTTCAAATAATTTGATTGTCAAAACATTATTTATAGATTAATTTAATATTTAAGAACGTGAACTAATTTCAGAAATAAGATCCAGCGCATACGGTGCTTTGTAACGGCGATGCGGTGTTGCAACCCTGATATTTATCGAATAGGCGAACACACGATACGTTGTTGGTGCAAGCAGCTTATTAAAAATGTCTCCCGTCTGCGCATCGACAGTATGCGAACACCCGTGCGTGTTTCACGAAGCGTAAGTCTGACAGAATTGCAGTGCGGCGCTGGAGCGCACCGTATGTCCAACCTTGGATATTTGTATGTAGAATGACGGAGCTCAACTTTAAATATTGTACAAACTTATACTTGGATCATCAGGTCCAAAACAAATGTATAATTTACCTATTGAGTAGCATTCAGTGGACCATTAGCTTTCAGTAATGAAATTAAATAAACATCAGACCATACGCGTACTGCGTACATTAGTATTATGTTTACTAATACAATCTGAATGATGGTATTTTTTCTTAACATTTCAATCGTAGAAGGCATAAACTACCTCACCAGTTATATGTCACCTGTCACATTCTATAAAGATAACGAGTTAAACGGAATGTTTCTCGAGCGGTAAGCCGCGTTACCTGAATTGAATAGGGTAATTAACTAAATAGCAGTAGTAGTTTCGTAGTAATTATAGTTCAACGTGGAAAATGGAACATATACATAAATGTGTCACTTTCATTGTGAATTGTACATTGCGTCGCTTTGAGTAGATTAAATGAAAGAAGCTTGGCAGGAACTCGTTACTATAAACGAAACGAGAACATTCTTCAGTGTGTAAATTTATTACAAGACCCAAATACATTATTATTAGTTGAGTTTAATACAGGTAGGCTAATAGTTATAATAAACTATAATGGACAGCACTATACGGGTCTATTTACACTTGACAATAATTGTTATCATGCCAGCCAGCTTAAATAACAGCGTAAGGCTTCTAGGTATAAAAATAACTGGCCGTGCATGCTACAAGCTCAAGCGAGTCACATTAATGGACTTGTGATTTTGTTTGCGGACGAAAATCCAAGTAGCAAACACAACTTTAAACATAATTTTCTAATAAATACGTTAACAAAATCTAAGATCTAGGTACCATGTTAATGCCTATTAA
This sequence comes from Automeris io, assembly GCA_036320925.1. Taxonomy (NCBI): domain Eukaryota; kingdom Metazoa; phylum Arthropoda; class Insecta; order Lepidoptera; family Saturniidae; genus Automeris; species Automeris io. The sequence goes on along the minus strand of JAUDJH010000010.1, from coordinate 8,933,334 downwards.
TAAAATGCATTTTTTTTAAATAAACAATGTTTAATGATTTAAACCGTAATTTTACGCTTGTAAGAAAAAAATTAAGAAAATAAAATAAAAAAGGCATTCAGAAACCAGTAGGGCTGAGATTTATAGAAGCAACATTTAATTTGCTTAGGGCGGCTTGCACTAAGGAATTAATCTAGTTTAAGCTTGTATAAAACGCTAATTAATTGAATTGGTTTGATTCCATCTTAATGATGATTTTAGTTTAAGAGTTGTTACATCTATATTTTGATTTCTTGCAAGACAATAAATACAGATCAGCGTTAAATAGTATTTTATATAACTCTAAACTAGATTTAATTTGTTAGTGCAAGCCGCCCTTAGACTTTAATAAAACGTTACAATTTATGTTACTCAATGAATGTGAAAGGATTTGGTAAGTCACCGATTTTGTCAACATGAACTTGGCTCTGCGAATACTATGGCTTATACCCAAGTTCCTATTATATATTCAGTATTTTGTCAAAACGAATAAATTTTTTGCGAACTTTTCTAAGCAAAGTCGAAATAGCGTCTATAAATCTTACGAGTAGCCTAGGAACCCTGGGTGCAGCATGTTTAAAAGTAAGCTGTCTTGTGTATTTATTTATTTGACTATACTATTATTTTAAATTATACAATTAAGTATAAAGTCACGAACATTATTTATTAAAAAAAAAAACAATTTCTTTAATAAGCATCAAAATTGTGCCCTAGTCAAAATGTATTTACTAGTAATGCGTCTGTATTTCATTTGCGTTGACTGGTATTAATATACTGGATTTCTGTTTTACTTTAAAGTTTAAACAAGGAACTCTCAGTCAAACTAATAAACACAATAATTTTAACCTTAATTATAAATTGTCGAATAATGCTCGCTTTAAGAAACAAAGACCTCGCTGGGATCACTTCCAAAGCTATTTTCGCTGCGTTGGTTTTGGATAAATATTCGGCCCTGTATAATTGCCGCTTGATTTAGTTTATATATATTTTATATAATACGTCGTTTTTTCGTCTGGCTCCCAGAATTTCCTTTATATTAAAGTGGTCATTGAAGAAGATATCAATAAAAAAATTACAAGTGTAATAAAACTAGTTCCTAATATTAGGAATTTATCTCAAAACAGTAATAAACAGTTTACATCTGAAAACATCTTATTTTTAGAAAAGCCTTAATGATAAATGAATGCTAGATTTTTAGAAAAAAAAAACAGCTTATATGTGCTTGTATCCTGCTATTTCACTTTTTTCCTCTTTTTTCACTAATTTTCTAAATATTTCATAAGCACGCTGGAATTGGAGAATCCTTTTTACAGTAAGCTATAGAACTATACATTCTCTATCACCCCATTACGTTTGGACCACGACTTTTGGGATACCTATTTATTTTGTCGACTTGTGTAACTTTTATTGTAAACTTCATGTGTAACTTTTGTATGACTGTTACTTAAATGTAAAATGAACAACAGTGTGAATACAATCAAATGTAGATATTATGAATGAATAATAATTGTTTAAAATTGAGCAAATTAAAATTTACTCAACGACTACAATCCATTAGCAAACATTATTTGAATGAAATAACACATGTAAATATAATTTTATTAAACTGTATTGAGTCACGATATCGGCAAAAGTAGTATTATTCGAAATGTTTAGTAGGAATATCTGTTATATCAAAATTAATGGTTTAAAAAGTTATTATTAATCGATAAAATTTTGCACTGATAATTAATTATACATACTGAATCTTTGATGTTTTTCTATTCAAGGAGCCTAGTCAAAGTCACGTTCCATTATCAATAACGCTTGTAGATAGTGCAGAAGTAGTAACTTTTTCTCTTCTTTATGGTCTTTCTATTAGTATGTGATTTTGCCAATGTCAGCGCATTGATTTTGATGTTCGAGAAAGGTTGATTGGTATTGACTAAATTAAATTGAGATTGTCCGGTTGTAATACCTAAAACCTAAAACCAACTACAACAAAATAATATAAAGAGCTATTAGTGAACCAGGAACGGAATTTGAAAATAATATATACAGGGAACCAAGTCCATTATAGTTATAATTTAATTTACAAGGACTTATATAATTTAATAAACTATTTATAAAGGGAGTGAGTTTGAAATTGGCATAAGATTTCGAAATAATACGTTGACACGTTATGTCAATTCTATTCATTTCCATTTTTTTACTAGCGTTATCGAATCGTAAACGAATGTTGCTGTTTAGAGGTGCAGGTATAAATTTACTGTACTGCTTTGTTAGTAAAGTTTTGTTCCTAGTTTATCAATTGTGGGACAATATGTCACTTCGCGTTAGCCTTGAATTTCATCGTGGGCTGATAAACTAACTCGAATTTACTGTCTATACCAATAGGTCCCCAAACTTTTTGTCTCGTAAGCCCCATGTCAAAATTTTGCAGTTTTGGGTAGACCCTTTCTTAAGCTAATATTGTATTTTGCAAATTTATCACTTTCAAATGTGTTTTGACTGATTTCGGTGTATACTCAGTGTAGAATGGAAAAACAATAAAAAATACACGCTAAATATATATTTATTAAGAAAAATCAAATAGATATAGCTAAATTACATTTATTAAGTATCTATTGTTTAATTTCCTTTTAGTGGAAGGAATGAACCTGAATGCTTTAATAATACAGTTTTAATATCTGGCAATAATTTAGTCAGGTTGAATCTCAAATCTCCTAGGTTAGTGATGTGCATTTTTTTTTGGTAATTGCATTGAAGCCTCTTTCTACACTAAGTATGAAGACAGAAAAGCAATTACAAATTTGCTCATGGTATTTCATAATATGAAATAAGTAACAGGTAGATATATCTTTTAGAAGCCAGAATAACTAATATCTATTATATAAAAATAAGTCCGGTTTTCCTTCCTAACGCTATAACTCCAAAACGCACGAACCGATTTGCACGGTTTTGCATTCGTTGGTAAGATCTCGGGCTCCGTGAGGTTTATAGCAAACAAAATTCAGGAAAACTTTCAACAAAAAAGCAGGAAAACGGGAAAATCATTTTCACATACAGCGCCATCTCTGATACATAGCATGTACTACAAACCAATATGGTTTTGCATGGTGGTGGAGCAGATCGCACCAGTATTTTACGTAGATGGCGCTGATGCGTTATACATTGTTTGACAGCTACTCATTGTACTCTGCTCAGTTAATTTCATGTGACATTTATTATGCGCACGTTCTTTCAAACGCTAGCTAAAAACCAAAACGAAGCCATCTGGTGGCGCAACGAAGTTCGCCGGGTTTGCTAGTCGTTTCTAAATTGTACCTTAACTCATTTGTTAGTAACTATTTCGATGTCTTCCTCTTGTAATATGACATCTGTTTTTTCAATGTCACTATGTGGCTTGAATATTCACTGTGGTATTACCATTGACAAAACTAGTTTCAAAATATGAATAGAGGGCATTCAAATGTTGAATGTTAGTTAAAGTTTCGTTTTTCCTGGCAGTTTGTGACAAATTGGGAAACTGAGAAAATTCTCTCAATACAATGTTTTGCTTCACTAATTTAATTCTGGCAAGAAATGCAAAAAATATGACCTTGGTTTGATCAAATTTAGGCTGTTACCTCGTAACTGTAAGTTTACCAGATTAAATTTGGTAAATAAATCTGTTAAATAAGCAATGTTTTCATTCCATTTCGTTTTATTTTAATTAGATTTTTAGGATCCAATAAGTCTAAAGTAGTTTCAAATAGAGCAAAAAATATTAACAAATACAAGCTTTTACACACAAATATCTTGCTTACTTACATAAATTTATGAAATATGATTAATTAGCTAGTAATATTATGTACTAAAAAATTGAGAAAATTCTATTGCTATTTGTTTTCAGGTCAAACTAAACAATAATCATCTACGCAGGTAGACTATTCTATTCATGGAATGCCAAAAGAATAGTCATGACCCACGTAAATTAGATCTATTATCGTAGATCTCCTTTTTTCACTCACGTGGCCTCCTAGCAGGTCTTCGTGGGCCCCCGGTGGGATATCAACCACATTGAGAATCAATGGTCTACTATTTATGTTAACGTATTTTATTACAGGATTAGCATATTCGCTTTACGTCGCACTTCGCATTAACTTTAATGCAATTGAATGTTATTGCGTACTTACATTTTGATGAGTATTGCCTTGTTGCAACATGCTCTCCAATTAAATAGTTTAAAAATAACTAAATAGCTTTTGGAAATGAAACAGCTATTGTACCTAATTACGCCTAATATTATTGAGATAATATATTCTAGATTACTATCATTATCGAACAGTAATGGCCCGTCATTGATTCCTCTCCTAAATTCAACACATACAAAGTTTTCCACCTGCCTTTCGTAATAAATTGTCTGTTATATGCATTAATTATTGCATTTAGCGAGAAACAGACAACATTGAATTTTCAACTATTTCAATAATGTACATAAAATTTAAATTAATTAACTAATACATAAATATTTATTTGTTTCCTTTGTACTTTTTCTATTCGGAATAATAATAATAAACCAACCAATTCAAATTCAAATAAATTAGCGCATGCGCCTTGCTGTACCCAGGTGCAATTTACGCTCAAAACTGACAAATTTTCAATCAAATTTTCTCTTATTTTATCCTCTCGAGGTTGATATACCAAGAAGTTCACCATTACAGGTTTCTTACGGCACAAGAATAATTTTTAGCTTCGGTAGTTTAGGTCCTATGATGAGTTAGTCACGATAAATGTTTATATATATATATATATATATATATATATATATATATATATATATATATATATACATATATAGATAGATGTATAATTAGATTTACTTACATGCACATAATAATAACAGTGTGGAATCCAGACAAAGGTAATCATAAATAAATATGTACAGATACATCAATAACAAGAAAAAACAAATTATTGCAGATACAAATGTGAATTTATTTATTTTAAGTTACTTCCTATATTCGATTAAGGTATTAATGCAAATGATGTAGTTGTAATTACGCTCAGTTAAGAGTTGGAATTATATACGAATTGTAAATTTTATAGTGTAGGTATAAAACAAGTTCTGTGAAAAGGTTACTTTTCCAATATTGACAAAAACAAAATAAAATAAATTTGCATGCATGCGATGTCGGAGTGCATATACATCATATATGGTAAAGCCATTTTTCGTACTTGTTCCCTCAGCATGATATCTCCTTCACTAAATTACTTTAGTTGGGATATTTTATATTTTTATTATATGTATTCTAAAGTATAATACATTCCTCGTTAACTACTAGCAGAAAATATTTGCGAATATTATTTATATGTTTCTATATCTAATATATATATATATATATATATATTAGTGTCCGACCGAAACTGGTTTTCCGGCCGAAACCGAAACCAAAATTTCGGCCGTGGCTTCAGTTTCGGCCGAAACCGAAACCGAAACCGAAACTCACGTGGTCAAGTATAAAAGTCAACGTGGTCAAGTAAAAAAATGAAACAAAAACTTACATGTAATCAGTACCATCAAAGCATAACTTCTAAAGAATGTTTACGTCGGGTGATAACGCACTGACTAAGTTGTGTTGCTATAGAGCAATGCGAATTAGATCCGTCAACTGTCGTCTAAACGACGCAGTTACACTCGGACGCAGCCTTGAGTTTCTTTCGGCGTTTCTTCTCAAGGTAGTCGCTTCCGAAACGCTAGTAGATCACCGTTAGGTTTCGTATTTCTGGCTGGTGGTCCAAGTCGAGGTTCGTACCCACAGGGGTGCCCTTGCATTGCCACCCAACCCATAAATTGCCGGCTGAGCACCCTCAGTGTTCGCCCACCCGCCCGGTTAAGTTGTGAAGACCTTTCCCGGTCAACAAACACGCGTAAATTCGAAAAAAAAAGCAATGCGAACGGCGCACGAATCCCGAACAGGGCCGGCAGCGTCCGTCAAAGCGTTGCCGCGAAAAACGAAGCTAGGCAAGCATGTACGACAACTACCGAAATCAGTTTCGGTTTCGGCAAAAGTTTCGGCCAATTTTGGCCGAAACCGAAACTGCCGCCGAAACTTGATTTTTGGCCGAAACTCGGCCGAAACCGAAACCGAACTTTCGGTCGGACACTAATATATATATGTATCTATGAATGAATGCACTTAATTACTTCCAAGCTTATGGTTGTATTACCTTTAAGGTGAACATTTGGAACAATAATTTTATACACAATAAAATAAAGAGTTTTTAATAATATTTAATAGTGAGAGTATAACAGTTGTGAGGTCGTTCCTGTGGGATGCGAGAAACAAATACCGAAGAAAGAAACAAAACTGTATTGGGATTAACTAGATACTGATTACAACATAATCTTATATCTAGGTTAATACGGCATACGGTGGGAAGGCATTTCGACAGAAACTCCGAACCAGTCCTGACTCGTATATGTTCTTAAACAGCAGCAGATAGAAGTCCCACAGCTTGAATGCGACTATTGAAAATTAAGACAATTTTTAATATCATCATACGAATACATATCACAATTACTCCGTACAAACTATGACAGGTCTATACACCAAGTAAAAACAACAATTGCGTGATCCATCCGACCGCTCCCGCCATTTATTGGGGTTCTGTTGCATTGCTCTCATATAATTATATATATATACTGTGTTACAGTAGTAAATTAAAAATATAATAGTTTTAATACAGCTGAGTTAAATTGTGCATAGAACACTGTATATATCTCCAGGTCGGCTTAGCACAGTACTTCTAGATTCCCTGGATAAGTTACAAAATAGTCTGCAGTGAGTACAATTTAAGTGTTAGAAAACATCTTAAATGTTAGTCAATGATTTAGTTGCACAAATACATTGCCTTGTTGGTTGATTTATATTCCATTTATCAAGGTGATTGTTCTGAAGGGCTTTATAATCTTGTTCAATTCTCTTTCTCTCACAACAGAACCATGGACGCTGGTTAACGAAACCATTACTCACTTTAGTTTAGCTACAATTTCAGCAAGTATTAAAACTGCTCTGGTTTTTATATTTGCTGAGTCTTTCAACGATGGATTAATATTCTGACGAACGTGATCCCTTCATCCTATGGTATAAAATTCTTATATAACCGTGAAGTGACTTTTATGTTGGCCGACATGATTGCAGCTACTGTCGGCAGATTGTTGCTCCTCGTTAGTAATATTATAATAGATTTTTATAGTGTACTGTGTTTACCATCAGGGACATTTTCAGCTTCACTGGCCGCCGAGAAAGTGGCCAGTGCTCTCCTCTTGGCCCCGGCAGACGGGTAGGAGGAACACCCAGGGGGTTTTAGTCGGTGCAAGTCCGCTACATCGGAGGGCGGCCCTCATCAGCCCCTGAAGTCCGTTAAAGAGCACATTTTCAGCTTAGTCACTATGCCGAGAATTAATAAAACAACTATGTGAAATTCCTTTTTAACCAAATTTAACAACATCGAACTCGCGGTATCTTTAAACCAGCTAATAAATGTGGTGGGTCATTGAAAGCTACCGGTTATTTTGCTATAATTTTTTCCAATCTTTCGGCCATATTGTGCGATTGATTTAGTTTTTCCATGATTTCTGTATCAATTTAATTTAGTGTTACCGTGGATGTGCTCAATGCTCATACCTTTTTTAAGAATTACAACACAATGTATTCAACACTTGTTCTTTATAGTGTAACAAATAAGCTAACTACTGAATTAATTAACGTGTAATTGTAATATTTTTATTAATTATAACGTAAAAACCGTGTTATGGCTGAATTTATAATGAACTGTTACAAGCAAATAATAAAATAGAATAAAATTCATTCACGCTTAAACCAATTGCTGCAGCAACGTAAACTGGTTCTAAATCTACTGCTAGATTACGCCACAGCATAATCTGAGGTGCTAATAACCATCGTAAACATTAACCAAGATGTACATAGCCAATCAATTTACTATACGAGTACAAATGCCACTTGATTGCTTCTTCCGGGTTATACCATCAACTTAAAAGCCTTTACACTGTGTAAATTGTAAACATTAATATGTAAATGACGCAGAGATAGCCGGAGACGGATGTCAATAAATATTAATTAAATTAAGAATAAGCAACTTTTCGAATCGGCGTATTTAGATGTTAATAAAAAATCTTTAATTAATTGTTTAATTGAATCGCACTTAAAAATAAATAGATTAGAAGAGTATTTTATAACTTATCGTCCTTTTTATTAATAGTAATATTTTATGTATCATCAAATATAATGTACTTATTTTTTTATTTATATGGAAATAAAGTACAGGCTGTAGCAACATTATTTAGGGAAATTAGCGTGTATTGTTGAATTCCCTTTAAGTTTCTCAATATGTGTTACTATGAAGTGTTTTTATAATAAAAAAAAAATACTAGCAGAGTATGATATCGAAGGGTGAAAGGCTATTTGGTTTAAGCGACATTTTTTGGTGATATACACACATATATATTTCGAATTGGTAAAAAAATCGCTGATTCCGAATATATATGTATATATCACCAAAAAATGTTTTTTAAACCAAATAGCCTTTCACCCCTCAATATGTTAAATGTAGGTAATTTATAAAATATCAATAAATCATCACAAAGCATATATGTAGGAGGTATCTATTTTAATGAAATATTAAATACATCTGTTACAATGAATATAGTAAATAGATACACAAAAATGATAGTATATAAGTTGATAAAACTGAAACTAGATGTATTTTGCAAAGCACCGGTGAAACGTGAATATCGCGGTGTGCATTTCATATGCTATGATTATAATGAATAACTTTGGCATTATACATAAACGAGCCATAAATCGCAGCAGCGAAGCAAGCATTCGAACATTGGTAAGCAGGCGGTGGCCTGTTCCAACGTCCAAGGTCAGTTACTCCACGCACAGAACCATCACTTCCTCGTTGGCAACCGTCTCGGCTTAAGTAACTACCTCTCACCAAAATTAGGCTCCCTATTGCAACATGTTGCTGTCTAGTGGATGGTTGGTGCACGCGAATGCCTATCATTTTTATTTGATTTTACCGTAAAAATTGCGACTTATATTTTTTACAATTAGTTGCGCAAAATGCCACCACATGATCTGATTGCCACTACGAAATACTCCAGAAGCTGAGAGCGATATTGGAAAGGTGAAGAAATAAGTGGGCGAATGGAAATGCCTTTTCATTTTTGAGCACTATTTATCTTCGTTTATTATGGAAGTTTTTTAAGCACCGAGTGAATCAGTGTTTTTTGGGTAAATTCATTTCATCACTGGTCTTATCTTAACTTTTTACCCAGTAATTCAGATGTCAAATCTAAGCCTATTTAATATTAAAAAAACTCTCACTCGGGGACTTTAGCCAGTAGGAGTCTGACACACCGAAATCGCTCTCCTAAAAGCGACTCTGGTAATCCTATGTAGGACTTTCCCCTGTCTACAAAAAAAAAAAAAGATTCATAGCTCTGTCTACAAAAGCAGCAGGCTGAGAGAATTTATTGCAAAATGCATGTTTTTGGTAAAGAAGGTATTTTTTAAGTACAATACTTCAAAAAGCTTAGACAAAGTAACATTCAAACCATGATAACACTAGTAGAAAAGTCTAAAATGCATACAATTTGAAATTACGTGAGGACGATATATATTTGGAAATCTTATCTCAATCTCATACATTTCGCACTATTCTACTAGCGTTATCTGCTTATCAAATAATAGTTTGTCTAGACAACTGACTGACCGGACAAAAAGTTGGTGATAGGTTTTGACAATTGGGTACGTTTTATATATAATTATGTCATAATATATATTGAAATAGATTTTGTTTGGAATTTTAATATTAAAAGCGAATTCAGTTCTATAAATTACAAATAGTATTTATGTATTCGTAAAGTCAATATTTTATAGTTATGGGTCCTATATCTATGCGCGATAACCCAGATGGTTCGAATTACAGCAAGTACGTCTGGATTTTTTTATTATTTATTATTTGTTATTTTTTATGAATTATGGATTATGGCACCGTATTGTCAACGGTGAAGGAAAGCAAAGGGAATGTCTTTCTATCTCTGCTTAGTCCAAGGGGATATTGTACGATTATGGTATATATAATTATAATTAAATATATTAAGGCCTATAATTTGAAAATGTAAAATTAATAACACACATGCATCCAACATCCGATCTAGAAGTTAGTAGTAATTTTAGATGATTAATCAGATTTGTTATTAATGAAATTGGACTATTACAAAGGTTTTTAATGTGTTTGATATTCTAATATCGGTAAACTGTCCAATCTTCGCCTGTTTTTAATTTAATCATAATTATTCTGTTCTTAACGAAAAAACTAAAAAAAAAAAATACGAAATATTGAGTTTAATTGTTGCTATTAAAATTTTCACTTAGATTTTATAATTTCATACGTGTTTGTTTTATCAACTGTTTGAAGCTATGTGTATGTGTATGTATGTTGTATGTTTGTAGGACATTAGGTTTTATAAGTCAAACGTATTTCTTTTGTATACTGTACCTTTACTGTCAAAGGTAAACTTCTTTTTCTAAATATTTTCGTAATCAAAGCTGTAGTTTATAAAAAATAAGCTGGGAGACTAACTTATAAAAATAGTGAATTATTTAGATTTTTGCATGACAGGTGAATTTTGTCTCGCTAAGATACCAAGCTTCGCCCAGCCTTAGGGTTGCATTGAGTATAAATTAGTTATGGATTCGTGGTTCCGGCCTGCCATAGCTGTGCTTCAACTTACCTACCATTGTAGCATAGCAAACTATTTAAATACATCAGATAACTAAAGTTTTAGCCTAGTCAACGAAACAGTTATTGTTTAGCATTTTTGACCATTAAGTGTACGAAGTGGCTATTTAATTTGAATTTATTAATTAATTTATTTAATTTGAAATTATCTTATAACGATTATAGAATGTGAAAAATTTTAAAATGTTATTCAAATTGACACAATATTTTAATTTAAAAACTAAATGAAAAAAAAACAATCACTGGACATTAAATGCAGCTTATACATTAGTTAAAACCTCAAACAAATCGTTTTTGCCGAAACATCAATATAAAAAATCCTCTCAATTATTATTTTGGGCTCTGTTGTGTCAATAATAACACCGAATAGTCTAGATATAGTATGACCTTATAACAAAAATTCTTGACTTTTTTTTGTTTAGATACTTGTATCTACAAAGTAATTTGTATGTAAGACCGACTTACTTATCTGATTTAGTGAAACATCGTTGAAAAACTAGAATTCTCAATGTCATCTGGTAATTGCCAATTTTATAATTAGATATCTTATGAGCAGATATAATCAGTGCGTAGTCAGTACGCATGAATCAATTTTTTTAATAAATGTCTCATGTTTCTATAGGAGTGGTTACAGCAATTTTTTTATTTTATTTTTTATTTAAATAATCCACTAATAAATATTATTACTAAAAATGAGTCTTGAATGAATAAGTAGGGCTAATTTTCTTTCTTTCTTTAACACTACAATATTTGATAGAAAATTCTTACAGAGAGAAAGTTTAAAGTACTGGATATTACACAGTATACAGATGCAAAGAATTACTTAGGCTGTGCATTATAGACGCAACTTTATGTATGCTTAGATTTTAGCAAAACATTACAATTTATGTTACTAAATGAATGTCAAATGATTTGGTAAGTCACCGATTTTGTCAATATCGACATGGCTCTGCGAATCCTATGGATATACTTAAGTTCTTATATATTCCGTTTTTTGTCAAGACGAATTTATTTTTTGAGAACTTTGTTAAGCAAAGTCGAAATAGCGTCTTTAAATCTCAGCCACAGTGACATAAATCTGCCTATCGTATGTCAGGACCAGCTTATATACATCCAGCTGTTCATATAACTACTATACTTTCTGTGGGGGTATATGTCAGCCGGCATGACAAGAAGACTCTCAAAGTCGTCACTTGTCACTTGGTTGTCGCTGTCGTTTGTGGATGATACTATATTTTACAGCAAAATACGGTGTTATAACTTTATCGAGCGAAAAAAAAAATATAATGAGAGTGGAAACGAAAGTGTTTTGTAACGACAAAGATGAATGTCACTTCAATAATTCTGTTCATCCCAATAAAGATTCGGTGTGACAATACGCACGTCATCGGTATGGGCTCAATAAAACTTGCCAGCCCTTGATATACCTACCTACATTACACGTTAAAACTATAATTTCATGCTTATAACAGTTGTAACACCATCACTAATGATTAATTGTTATTATCAAAGAAGTATTGGACCTATTGAATATCCGTGATATTTTTTGTCTCATAGAAATCACGTTTTCGATGATCTTTTGCTTAATTGTCCAAACTAAACACATCCGCGTGGCTATTACCAACGCAGCATGCTTGATGGAGTTGATTATAAGGGCCTTTTCGTAATCACGCAACCATGATAACATATAGTTATGTAATTCCAGTCAAGGCAAAACCCACGTTGCTTCAGAATATTCTATCAGTTATTTCGTTACACGTATGTATTACGTATGAATAAAGCCAAACGAATCGTCTTAGTACGTTATTGAGCTCGACAATATTATAATGACATTTCAAACTACTATCTCTGACCTGAGATGACTAAGCGCAAACCAAACTGGTATAGTCGAGGATGATAAAGGGAGGTTGGATAGAGACAGATATACACCTTGAGGTCACCGCACATCGCGTCAACACGACTCAAATTCGAATTTTAGTCAAGTTACTTTTGTAAAACATTCAACTATTAGCATTGTAACATGTCTTATTTAGTACAATTTTTAATATTAAGGTGAAAGTAAATTGACACATTGAGGACCACACAGATGATAAGACCAACTTTAGCGTCAGTCTTTAACGTCATAAGAATCAAACGACGAAATCGACGAACAAATCGACGTTTATCATCGGGATGAAAGAGATGTATATCGTTCTGCCTCCTTCCTCTTCGAGAGGGAAGTCAGGCCGGTTGCAACGAAAGTAAAAGTGAATGCTATTCTGTCTTAGAATTTATTATCTACATTATGAAACTTGTTATGCATTTAGTTGCGGATACAATACTTTTTACTGTAGAACCTTATACCAATAAACATGATTACATTCTGATTGTTTTTTTACCTTTTTTGTATTTGACATCAATCAGGTACATAATTGGGTTTGGAGGTCAATCTTTGCAGGATATTTTGGGCATTAAATGAAATTAGTGCTAGTTAATAATATCCATCTACACGCTAAATCTGCACTGGTGTAAGCAGATAATGTACTATGTAAATTCTTCTTTCTATCCTTGCACATCACGACTCAATTAACATGGCGACAGAGCGAACGGTTTCTGCGCTGGCTTGTAGGTTCCATCTCAAAACGGAACAAATATTTTTATGGTCTACCTGTAATTTTTCCGGGATGTTTGTTTATGTTTCCAATTCTAAATATAAATAGTGCAACGTTTAAGAAATTACATTCGCTTCTCTATGATAATAGCGTTTTAAATATATATTTAGATCCTCATTTAATAGAGATAAAGTTATAATAATAATGTGTTTGCCAGAATGAAATGTTTGATGTTACTCATATTTATTAAGACACAAGTCAAAACGGCAACAAATCTTTCAATAATTATACGTAACGTTGTTTTATTGTAATTAAAGAAATTGACGCTGTTGATTGTTAAATATAATTTAAGTAAGTATTTGTTTCATCGTAAAATAATATTCATGTTTATGCATGAGTTAAGTGGAAATACTATTTTACATAACAGCTCATTAGGCAATGCATGATTATGTAAAATTCTGTAAATGCAATGACGCGTCATATCTTACATACAGCGCAGTACGTTACAACTTACATATTACATACACGCCTCCAGCACAGATTCGGATAACGGATATTTATTTCATTATAGTTTATTTCTCATAATGATATTTCGCATCTCTGGATTTCCAGAAGCTAAATAATATGTATAGTGCCTAAAAATGATGATTAATTGCAGAATAACTGGTAGAGCGTAAAATTAATATTAAAACAGATAATGCGGATCAAATGTTATAGGGCTATAAGGACCAATATTTCCTCTAAATTATGATGTAGGGCTTTTCAAAAAAGTTTAGGGGATAGCTTTCTTTTAGGTAAGCGAAATGAGGACGCTTCTTGTGTTCTAATTGATGAGCCAAAATAAACCACCATAAGAGAAGCGGTAAACCTGTTTTCCTTTCTTTCAGATAAAAAAATTGTTTCAGGTAATTAAGGACTACAAAATAGTAATTCATGTCGAATATATATATTCTACTTATGCGCCGAGTCCGAAAGTAGGCCGAAAGTATGAAACGTCATTTCAAAACTATCCTTTCAAATCTGTATCTGTAGATTTTAGAACTGTTTGTTCAAAAGATCAATTTGGAACTATGGATGTATACTATATGGTATAATTTTGGAAATTTGCAATAACCTCTAGATTAGTCTAGATGCTTCCTAGGTCAGGACAACATTAAAGAATAGTAGCGGTAAATATGGCGTTAAACATAATGGATATAATACACAAGTGTACCTAATATTATTTTTATATCATACCGGATGATAAACGAATGTTTTTATTTCTTTAATCATTTAATGAATTCAACAGTTAAAAGATAAGAAATAACTGTTACAAAACATGACCCCATCAGCAACAAAGTAATGATAAACAAGTTTCAAATAACTAGTGCGGTGCATTTAAAATAGCTGACGTCTTCTTGTGAAACAGACTTTGTGTCACCTACCTAGCCACATCCGAGTTTACCGTTCTCAGTATCAAATATCGCTTAGCATGATTGCTTTTTATCGCTGGTGCAAAGTTAACGTAACCAGTATCAAATAACTTTAAACCGCTTATGTGTGAACAAACAGCGTTATCGACGAGGCTTTGTTTTTCACGTGGTAAACACTTTAAGGTGAAAATGATATTCTTAGTATTTCTTAGTAACTGAGCATTGTAAAATATAATTGTGTTCAGCAAATAAATACATAGTCACAATATAAACTACGTAAAATATATAAAGGAACAAACATTTTTGACGGGCTACATCTCAATGAAAAATAATCGTATTGCAAACTTTTTTTTTTTTTGTTAAAATATCTGTAAGGTAAAATCGTGAAGCTTTAAAATTCTTTTTTTAGATTTTTAATACGACCATATTTCACTGAGATACACCCCTTTAAATTCAGTTAAAAAAAAATCGATATAATTTTTGCTCACTTAATCATTTTGCGTAGTTTTTTTATAATGACAACAACTTATACTGTTATATTGTATGGCAGAACACTTTTGCGCTGCAGGTCGTCGATTTAACCGCCCATATGGATCATATATATGTTTGGCACACAATTTTTGTGAAATGCTTGTGCATACGGAATTCATGTTTATAATTGCACCCACAACATAGAATAAATCCATGTCTGTGGCGAAAGTTTTTTTTTAAATTAAATTAATCGAATATTAGGCAACTTAATTATTATAGCAACATTTCTCGGCTTTTTAAGCTTAAGTGATAATTTGTGTTACGAAAGACAAGAGCTCAATTTAATTCTGTACTTTTCCTTCTGTAATACTATTATATTACGTACTACATTAGGCAAAGTAACAGTGTTCTTTTTATTACGTCGTAAAGTATAAAGTTTTTAACTTCTACCATTGTGGATATCGATTCAGGCATATCGATGCCTGCAACAGTTTTCGAATCGAATTAGCCTCTTGAAGCAAAGAACAGTCACAACGTTTTCAGGTCGCCGTGATAGTTACGAGTATTAACTGATCATGTTACTTTAGTAAATGCTATCGTTTCTTAGATTGCATTGACATTACCACCAGATTTGGTGTTGTTATTTTGTAATGCAAAATAAATGCTAAATTTTGTAAAGGTGGTCTTGCACTAATGACTATTTTATTCATATCAATCAGCTAATGATTAATTTATATATTTTTTATAAAGCGCATTGTTTACGCAATCCGTATCAAAATTTTCAGCCGGAAATTAAAATAATTATACTGGAATATTTTATTCCTTATATAGTATGTCTGGACATTCAAATACATGGAGCAATATTGGTATATATCGATAATAAAGGCCAAGAGCAAATATTTACACAATATATGACTTCGTTTTTCGAAATAAAATATATCTTATTGCTATTAAGCAAATCCATGAATAAATATTGAGAAATATTCACCTACATAACGGCAATCATAAACTTCGTCATTTGGGCACAGTCACCCGGTGTCGGTTCAGTTGTTATCAGCAGATAGCCTCGACCTCTTCCCCTGCTTCTCTCCTCCGATATCGTACTAAAGCATATATAGATCAAGCTAAATTCATTCTTATTACAAATAGTTAAGCACTATTTTGGAAATAAAAGCTATGTTACGTTCCCTACCCCTATCTAGAGTAGGTATATAACGACTTCAACAATGTGTATGCATGGGAACAAAGAGTGTAGAATCATGTTATTAATGGATACGCCGAGCACTTGATACTCCACTACTAACATAATATTATGTGGACATGCGCACTGTACAGCGCTCAAAATTACATTTTGGTGCTTATGTTCTCAAATGGCGGATATTCAGGATTTGTTTTTTTTTTGTTGCTGCTATACACTCAAATACAGCCACTAATGTAGGTATTTATTTTTACTCTGAAGAGAACGTAATGTGGTTATACAAGTTAAAAAAAACGAACGGGCAATTAAGGGAAACTACATTGAATATTGAAGATAAAAAAAATTGTTGCAGAGAAAATCTTTATTTTTTTATTTTTAAAAACATTTACTTAAGACGGGCATCGAACCAACAAAAAATGCAACAAAGACTATTTAATTAAATGAATCGATAGTGTTTATTCTGTTACATTATAACTTTAACATTTTTGTTCTTTATTACCGAAATTAAATAAATTTTCGTAGACCACACATGCAATTTGTGCACATCCATTTTTTTCACGCCAACGTAGACCTCTGTCGAGTCATCCGTGGAGCCCTAGAGATCCGCTTAGATCACTTTAGGAATCACTGATTTAGGCTTTACTCAAGTTCCTATCACATAGAGTGCAAACTCTATATAACGAACCTCAAGGGACGTTAAATGGAGAGAACAAAAATCTGTAATAGAAAAAGAAAAAGTTTATTTCAGACTAGTGTTAGTAATTACATAAATAACAATTCTTATTTAATCGCTATTGAGTATAGTCTGTTAATTTTGTCTGACGTCTTTTGCTGCAACAGTAATTTTGTTGTATTTTTTAAATTATTTTATTTATATCTTGCGATATTGCGGCATCTTGGCGACAAAGAAAGTACTTTATATTATTAAATTGTCGTTGTTATTTAGAGTGGGTGTAATGCTATATAGAGTGTATCATTATATGGGAAACAAGATAAACCAACCAAAACCGAGTGATATCGACACTTTAGGGAGTTTTTCGTTAAATCGAGTGACGTTACACTGTATTTCTTTTTTTATTAAAGCACAACTTATTTTCTTAGCAAAGTATAAGTAAAATCAAAGTAGTATTTATACATCTCAGTGTACACTGTAACATAAGAAAAATGTGTAGGCTGATAAAAAATTAATTATTAAGAAGTATATGTGTGTTTTTTTAAATTAAATGTACAAATTTAAATGAGTTAATTAAAAATAATGAAATGACTGTCCTGGCCTAATGAATAACAGGCTGGTTACCATAAGCGGTAACCTGAATGATCGTTGGTTCAAGCCCCGGCACGTATCTCTGGGTTTTTTCACATTACGTATGAATTTAGGCACTACATGCTCACGGGTGAAGCAAAACATTATGAGGAAGCTCGTGTGGCATCTAATATAAATGTCATCTGTTAGTCCTCTGAGAACGGCGTTTAGCTGGACTATTGGTTGCGTTGGGCACGACATATAAGTGCAAAGTGGATACAGCCACTAATGTATAATGTTCAACCCGCAAGGGATATAGCGTGACGATAGAACATTATTATTATAATTAAAAATAAAATTTACAGTTATACATTCATATTTAATACGCAGAAGCATCCATTGACATTTCAGTTATCTATTCGGTTTTTAATTCCTAGAACGGCATACATGACTAAATTTATGTCTATCTGAATTGTAAATAAATATTGTGGTAATAGGTGAAATATCTTGCAGAATTCGAGGCTGAATCTTAATCAAGGTTTCCTTAAAATACGTTAAGCTCATCTGTTAGCTATCATTACTGTCTGGGATTTTGACACAAATGTTTTAATGTTACCTAATTTTTTTTTTAATCAAACATTTTAATGAGGCTTTAGTGCATCCTGGATGACTATGCCAGCCTCGTAAGGTATATCATGTTGTTTAAACTCACTTCTGGCGAAGTGATAACTGTATGAATCTGCAAATTCTTTTTGCATTAACTAACGTCGGCTCTCCCAATATGATGTTAATTTTTCCGACACTTTCCAGTCCTCAGAAAGAAGTCTTCTCCTAAACTTTTCATAGCAACTACATTTCCAGAGGAGATGATAAATATCAACCTAACTAATCAAAATTCATTTAGGTATTTTTCAAATTATTTATGAATATTACTTTTTATTGCCTTAAGTATGCGATAAACATTGAAATGCCAAAGAATATGGATATGCATACTGACGTAATTTATACCTTATCCAAATTTAATTCGATTTATTCGTGCATTCGATTCTCGCAGTTACAACGTTATCGTATCACTGGCCTGCCTACACAAACAGACGCACGATTCAAAACGCTTACTAAATATGAGCTTTGTCAAGGATTTTATATTATTATTACTATGAAATCAAAATTTCTAAAATAGGCACGAGTAATTGTGTTTTTTTTCTTGCTTCACAAGGCGCCCTTACATTACTTGATATAAGGCACAGGGACAATCCAAAAATGGACGATAGTTATCGAGAAACAAGAGAATGGGGTCGTTAGATGCCGTGATCATGCCAGCCTACTAATTTGTATATTCATTTAAATTTTACAACAAAGTGTGTATACAATGAATGTGTGTATATAATGTGTTCAAATATAAATTGGTTATTAAAAGGTTTACAATATTAAACTAACATTAATTAATTTTAAAAGCTAATAATGAATTACACATATCGTATGGTTCAATTAATTTTTTTTTATAAGTCAGTGTTTAATAAACAATTTTAAAATTAAAATATAAAAGTATTATTTACGAAAATGCCCTGTGAAATTATTTGTCAGTTTGAAATGTATATTCTCATTTTGGTATTCAAATCATCTTTTATAAAACGTGAATACTTTTTCTCACGATAAGAGCGTCAGTCACTAATCCAATACACCGTTATGTTGTAAATAGAACATTATGGTTTTGAAAAACAGGATGTTATATGCAACACCTTTAACGGGTTATAAAATCAGCTATTGAATAGCCATACTTGTAATTACTGTCTTATTTCTCGTGATATTTTAGTTTATCAAGTATATCATTTTTAGAATAATATAAATAGTTTTTGTACAGTGATAGAGTAAAGATAATACACCCCAACTAATGGGTAAGTAGAGTGCGAAGTCTAAGATTTATAGATGCTACTTTAAGTTTGCTTAGATTTTACTAAAACATTACAATTTATATTTCTTAATGAATGCCAAAGGATTTGGTAAGTCACCGATTTTGTCAACATGGACTTGGCTTTGCGACTATTATGGCTATACTCAAGTTCCTATTATGTATTTATTATTTGTTAAAACTAATTAATATTTTGAAAACTTTGCTAAGCAAAGTCGAAATAGCATCTATAAGTCTCAGTCTAAGATCAGCGATGACCATTAAGGAACTAAATTCTAATAACAGTGCAGATAACTGGACGCACACGAGCCGATATATACATAGATGCGACAGGCCAAAACAAGTTACCATGACACGGCCTGTCATATGTTATGTAGTTGCGATCCAGCCGGTCGTTGACGTCCTAACAACCAACCACCAAGCAAGCACCACTAAGTTAGCGACCAAAATAATAGAATAATTAACATTTAAATACTATTAAGAATATAAAATAAAAAATATTCTTGGTTAATCTACTTTCCTAAAGTATTCATACTTGTAATTTCCTTTCTAAAACCATTTCGTCTGAAAAATGATCTTCATATTTTACGAAAGAAAACAAAGGAAACAATGGAGAAATCAAAATTGCAGTGGACGGTGAATGGGATATGCAATTATTATTTTCAGAGCTTAATAATACGTTCTATTGTTTGTCTTCTGACGTAATCTGTTTTGACTTTGGGTCAAAGTAATCATTATTAACGATATTATATTTACATAAATGTACAAAATTTTCTTATATAAAATTGTTTTTAATTTTAGAAATTTGTATATTATTGATCAAAATATTAAAGCGTTAATTTACCTCACATGAATAGCCCGTAACATTTTGTCTAAATCTATCTTTATTAACTGTAGTATGTATGATGCTGTCTCGTCAATCGACAACGAAAAGTAAAGTTTGTATTGTTTTCTTTAAAAACACCCTTATTATTAAACAATGTAGTGTAATTTTGCTAGTAAAATATCAAAGTTAACAATACAAGAGCTTTCGTTCAATGTAGCAAGCTAAATATTCTTCAAGTGTGTTCTCGGAAAACGCCGCGGTGGTCGTCCGCCCTTTGTTTTTAAACGTGACTTGTGCTTTAGATGCACGCAAATTGGTTAAAAATAGACTATTTCCACTCCCTCTCCCGAAGATATGTACAACTTTAATAACATCTGTTTTTGAGTGCGTAAAACAAGAGAACTGAGTACAACTAAAATAAGTTCGGGAATTGCTCAAGTCACAGGTCCTACATAAAATATATCATGAATATTATAGCTCTGATTAATTTACTTTACAGGATTAAACATTTTGAAATATTTTACAAAAAGATGAGTTTTTTTATTAGATATCTTCTTGTCTCTTAAAACAACTTAGCGCAACTTTTATTATATTTTCTTTTTTGTTTAAAATGTAAATAAAAGTACGTTCATCAACCGAACTTCTTCTCTGAGGTGCGATTTACATTGAAAACTGGCAAGTTTTCATAAACTATCCTTATTCCTTATTTTACACTATAGGAACGGAGTATAAAAAATTCACCTCTAGTGGTGATCATGTATCTAGCTTTAGTTACTTAGGCTCTACGATAATATGTCAAATAGGACAAAAGTATTTTTAGGTATATATAAATTATGACTACAGAAAATGAGAATGGCGAAAAGATGCGCCAATGGTCATCTTAGGCACGACATATCACTAATTCATATCTGCTTACCCCGAAAGAGATGTAATGTGACGTTATATTATTATTATAATTTATAAGTATAAGTTAGTACACAATTTACAAAGCAACAGCAATATATGATTAAGAACTTTTTTTTAACTGAACTCAAAATTAATAGTTGTTGATGTTCGTTAGCGTTATGGACACCCTCTTGTTTTCCAAAGCTCTCCACTTGAAGGGGATCGGTACATTGGCGCACCGCTAATAAACTTCATGCGGGTGCTTCACACACTGCGAGCTTCCCTAAATTTAAATCATTACCGTTAACAAAGCAACAGTAAGGCACTTAGGTAGTACTTATTATAACTGTTTGGTTACTATAAGTGTACCTTGGAAATCAATAATCTACATTTTTATCATTTCTAGACTTGAACTTAAATTAACACAATATATGTGATACGTATTATAGGTGATATGTTTTTAAGTTAGGTTAGTTACAATAATTGTCATATTTGATAACATATTCAGTAAATAGGAAGTCTATGTCTATGTCTATGTCTGCTATATTTTTAGCTATTCAATAGTCCATGATAGCACGAAACTAAAAAAAACTATTATAATAGGAATAAATTAAGAAATGCGTAATAAGAGATGTATCAAAACAAACACGTAGATCTGAGCAGTCTACGAAGTAACAGGTGATTAAAAATAAGAAATTAGCGGTTACAAATATGCAAGTTAATGCTGATAAAATGATTTATAACCAAATATTACTAAATGACGTTAATTCTAAACCACATAAACTTTTTTGGCAATGTAATACGAAGCTCTAGGTACCTACATATAATAATTAAATATAAATAACAGATTATTTCCGTGAATTTTTACATAATTCCATTACAGTTTGCCAAATTTTTTATCACCTTTACGGACCTGGCCAAGGCTATACATACTCATTAAAGACAGCGGCCCGCTGTTTAAGTAAGCAAGTCTGGTTTATATAAATTTTATGAAAGAACTCGCTCCTTAAATAAATATCCTCGTAAATAGATGAGTCAGATTAAAGACGTCCTCTCTACATACATAAATATATAAAGTTACAATATACAGGAATATATCTTTAATGGTAATGAATTTACTGCGTCAACGCAAATAAAACAATATGAAACCTGAAATGAAAATGGGCTGGCCATGTATGGTAGGCGATAAATGGACCAACAAGCTAAGAAACTGAGTACCAAGAGAGGGGCAAATAAATAGAGGTAGACGAAGGAAGTGTTGGAATATATTTAAAGAAAGGTTGGAGCTGACTAGCGAAGACAAACCAGGAATAAACACAACTGGAGGAAGCTGGGAGACGCATATGTCATGGTGGCACTTCCATAATACAATATTAGTTGTCACGGTAGATTGTTTTCAACATTAGATAGTAACGAACTTTAATATAAATTTGTTAGAATAAAGATTATTTTTAGTATTTCATGATAATAAATTTGTTTTCTTTAAAGAATGTACAAAAATATGAACAGTAAATATATTAAAAACAAGAATATAAAATATAATACAAAATTTAAAAGTAACAGATTACTAAAACATTATGATTAAGGAAAATTCCATATTACATTTCATTTCTTCTTAACGTTTTTAACTAAGTAAGATATATAAAAAAAAAAGATAGACTGGAAAACCTATTAAACAAAAAACTCTTACAATTAAGATAACTATATTGAACATGGTTATTTTTAATATTGTTATACTGTTATACTTTTGTGTGTAGTGGAATTATTTTAATTCTGTGACCGTTACCGGTTGTCTAGTAGATATTACAATTACCATATTGATTTCGCCAAGATAAGCAACTTGACTGTAAATTGTAATTCTAAATGGCTTTTAATTGGTCTACATCGTAGTTAATGTTGTGTAGTTTTTATGGTTTCAATTCTTGGTAATATCTAATTCATTAATAAAGTTTATTTAAATTTCAAATGTCCTTGCTTTGAATTGAAACCAAAGTTTTACGCCTTCAATGGCTACATTTGCGAATAATTTAATGTGAAATAAATGACAAATTACTAATAGAAAAGTATAATAAACTGTCATCTTTCGTATAATATCAAAGACGATTATTTTCTTTTTTCCTAACTCTGCAAAGTGCCCACATCACACCTGATGGTAAGCATGGTACGGCTTAAAAAGACTATGATTACACAGATCTGCAAAAAATGGGTTGCAATTATTGTTGACCAACTGAGAATCCTTTAAGAAGTAATTTTTTGCGTAGCATCCGAATCAGCTTTTTCTCACATTTAGGTTAAGGTATTTTAAAATCCTGATGCGATAGAACAATTCTGACGCCAAATTTGGATTCTCTGCAAAAAAATACTTCGAAAATGACCCTCACTTGGTCAACAACAAAACCTTGCAGATCTGTGTTATCAACAGCAGCGAAAAATCAATTCATAGTTACAGTGAATATGTCAAACTGCACAAATTTATCTTCGCGCTTCAATTAAAGAATCCAATATCATAGCATAGTGGGAACACACTCACCGGAAGATTTTCCATAGCTCAACAACTTGGCAAAAGTAATAATTAGAGAACCTCTTAATCCTAGTCGTGACTCCGCAAACCTGCGCATATAGTCCTTTTATGGAAGAGAAAGGGTGGAACAAGGTTAAATAACTTTTCAAAACACTCGCCATGATACAGACGGTAGAAAGCCCTAAGTGCGGTAATATCTGCGCAACTGAAGGTTCAAGATGCTTAATAACGTCTGGAATCTGGATCATTCATAATGCGGATAGCCCTCCGCTGCAACCTATCTAGAACTTCAAGTAAGTACTAGGCAAGACCGTCCCAGAGATGTGAACGGTATTCCATGCAGGGACTGACATAGTCCTATCTATGGCTTTGATGTTAATAATTATAAATCTGAAAGTTTCTAGTTGCCAGCAGCCCAGGACAGGGTTAAATAGCGAGCCTTGGATGAGGCCTACATTTAACCTAAATACATACATACATTTACATTTATGCCTATATTTGACAGTAAGCTGAAATGATGATTAATAAGGCTATTCTGATAGAGCCGTGCTCCAACCTAAATAATATAAACAATTATTTTAGGATCCCATAATATTGTAGTATCAGAGGTATTTGATTCGTAATTTTTTCTTATGTCATGTGTTAAAGACTGCGTTAAATGATATACTCGTATAAAAGTGATACTAGAATCACTTATATTATTTATAATAAACTGGGGCTACCCACCCCTGTAAATATACATGGGATATAACATGCGGGTTCTTCTACATCAATGATATATTTATTTCTTCATTAAAAGCTCACAGAAAACATATTATAGACCTTATATCAAAGTAAAGAACGCTTAATTTAAAAACTTTACTGTATAAATTTTAGCAATCTGCTATAGAGAAATCAAAACAGGAAATTTTAATGTCATGGGAACGTGGCGTGGGACTCATGGTTTTAATGTAACTAGGTAAGGAGATAAAAATATGGTATTTTTTTATTATTTAAAATTCCTTTATAAATATTACCGAAACATGCTAAAATATCACCAATTATTTAATGAATATTTTATTTTATATTCATTATTAAAATACACATTATTTATTACTGTGTAATAAATATTATTACACAGAAAATTAAATTGATTAAATTATTAAATAATCTTTCAAATATGAAAATAGTCATCTTGGATTAAGAAATGCAAAATAAAGAGCATTTGTTCTTTTTTCCAAATAATTTCGATCCTATATTAATCAACATCTGCACAAACCTAATGTTAAAAAAGTGTTAATAATAATTCTTAAGTGATTATTAATGTCAAAGTGTCTAATAAAAAAAATACTAAATCTTATTAATGGCTTAGCAATTCTCATAATCAGTCGTTTGGAGCGCAAGTGCAACCCTTCTAAGTTTTTCTACGATTACATTACCAATGTAATTATGGATGAGTAATAGTAGAATTACTCACTACGGAAGCAATCAAATTCTAAGTGTAAGTTATTACGTTCAAAGTATCGACTTGGTAACGAAAGTTCTCATGTAATACTGTGAATACGGTAACTATTGTAAATTATGTCATAATTGATAACATTCATTATAATGCTTAAAGTATATTGTATGTATGTATGATATTTTTTAGGTGGTAGGTTGATTGCCTGAACTGGGTCGTGAACACAATACACGAGTGCAAAGACCGTCATAGTGACTCGCTTCGGCCTGTCGCTTTTCTGGATCAGTTTTTGTATATCCAGTTGTTCATATACCTAGAGACCATCCGTCGTGGTATATGTGGGCCGATACAGCTATGGCGACACTCAACGAATTCGTCTCTTGGCGGTTGTTGTCGTTTTAGGTCTACATTGTACTTTCAATCAGGTGCACTGTAGTCACTTTGTCGAGCCAGTATAAAAAAAGTATGTTTGAAGTATGCCTTAACACACATTTTGGTACGAACTTTAGTTACTGGTTACGCCGATGAAGAATACATAAATTCCCATAAGAACCTCCACTTATCTGCTTATTACACGATTATTTAACATATACTTTTCCATGCACTCTATTTCATTACGTTTTCAATTTACTATTTTCAATAAACCTAAAAATATTATAACCATCGTTTATCGTTATCCCTATATTAGTTATAACCATTAAAAACAAAGTTAAATAATGCGTTATTTAAAAAATAATATATTATAGTTAAGTTGTCATTGTTATTTCTGAAAATTAAAAAACTTTATAGTTTGAACGTTGAAGGATTAATAAATTGAAACCAATTCTTAAACGGATTTTTTCTTAATTTTTAAAAACATAAGTATGCACCTATTTATAGTACGTAGAAAATATATATGAATAAACATTAATTATGAAAGAAAAATGTTGTAAATCTTTTTCAAAATCTTCATTACGAAATAAGCATAAATCCATGATCGAAATATTCGAAGACAAACATGCTACAATTATGTTCACATAGTTTGTCGTTGGATTTATCTAAACGACTGTGGTTAATTAGACATTTCTTCGCTTTTATACTTTTGGATATGGATAGTTTTAGAGTTCATCAATAAATGGGGAGAGTTGTATTTACATTTTATTTAATATATAAGCTACGTAGATATTCGAACGTTTATTAGAAAATGCTTAATTTTATGGAAATCTTTCTAAAGTTTGATATTAAAATTGGATATAAAGTATAAAATAATTAATGTAATTCATGTTAGAGTTTTTATTATAAAAAATGTATAAAACAGTGATATGTTACAAATCCGGTTTGTAAATATCAACCGGTGTACTCTTTGCAAAACATAGCTATTTTATTATGCAAATATCGTTATTTGTGTTCTCGAATCCTTGATCTTTCTCACCTTCCCTCGCTGCTCACCCCTTCGGCTCATGAGTGTCACTGCTGCGTATGGCTCGACATGTATTGTTCGTGTTAGAGTGTCGATTTAAGTTTTTATTATGTTTAAATTTGCGTTTCATGTGGGACACGCGTACGACACACGACCCGCATGGGAGAATAACATTAGGGAAGGTATTTTAAACGGCAATTTGCAAATGACCGCCCTTTTAGGGAGCTTCCCTAATTGTATTGTTGTGACTACAGACTTTGAAGGCCTACAAAAGGCAAAGTATTCTATCAACGATAATGTTTTTTTTACATTGGCTCGACAAAGTGACTTGATGGTATGTACAGTGTAATCCAAAAATCAAAGCAAGCATCAAAGAACGAAAATCCATTGTTAGTCTCCGTTGTCATGTCGGTCTATATATACAAGACTGAAGGTCTCTAGGTATATGAGTTACTAAATATACACAAGCTGATCTCTAAATAACACAGGCCAAAGCGAGTCACTATGACGGTTTTTACCCTCGTGTACCGTGGTCGCGACCTAGTTCGGGCAATCGCCCTACCACCATAAAGAATAGAAAATTCAAAACGGTATGAAAACTTTTTAAGCCGTCGAAATTTCGCATAGGGTACGTTATGTCAATCTCATACACATTTAGAGTTCCTACCAGTGTTATCGCTGACAGAATATTGTTACTCTAGACGCTCTGTTCTAAATTAACTCTTTGGCGCAGCAATAATGGCTCAGCGCCATAAGTCATGGATTCGATCCGATCCCCTCGTGAAATCAATATTTATGTGGCCTACGGTTAGTTGTTTTAGGTTTGGATACTCGGACATCAAATTCGCGTTTGGAAGGACAGCCCAGGGATTTTTAGTCAGTAGGAGTCTGACACTCCGGGATCGCTACCCTCAGAGCGGCCTGATGGTCCAGTGCAGAATTTTTTCCTGGATTAAAAAAAATAAGGCCCAGATTTCATGATACTATATGTATTATGTAACCTTATTTTCGACCATTACTTTTTTATACTATCAAATATTTTTAATTAGACGATAAATTAATCGATTGATAATCGATTTGAGTTACATTTCAGTGAAACTATTTGATATTGCATAAATATTCCTTTTTTGATTAGGCATCTTCTTAGTATAAGCGATTTAAATACATTTAAATGAGAACTGGGTATTTTTTATTTATATACAGGTGTTTAAAGTCAATATTAACTAATTTTGTACAGAATAAGTATTCGACATGGTGGTCTATGTTAGTGTGAGGTGTGTGAATTCGGAGCATTCATTAACCTGTTGCTTTTTAGTAGCATAGTATAATACGAGTACATAGCTAAATCTCTTGTGATTTTTTTTTTTTTTCTATTTATTTAAGGGACTTTTGTGCCTCGGCACATGCCAGCCCCATCGTATCCTAAACATGCACTACTAGCATTTATTTCTGGTGAGGAGCCATCAGCCTGAACAACTCCTTTGCTTCGACTGAGTAAGGTCTCGCTAAAATTCCGCAGAACATGCCTACATCAAATTTGTTCAGGCTAAAGGCTCCCATCAGAGAATCTCTTGCAGACTGAGATCGGACACACTCCATCAGCAAATGTTGTACGTCATCTACTTGCTTACACGTGCTGCAGTTCGGTGACTCCACAAGCTTCATCAGATGTTTAAATTTGCCTGATGGAATGTGACCTGACCTCAGCCCTTGTGATTATGATAAAGTATGTTTGTATCAAAAGGTGGGAATATTACGTACTGCACACAATAATAGTACCTTATAATAAAAACGTATTATTGAAAATGGCTATTGAAACTAGTTCTTGTAAATAATACACAGGTCGATGACCGGATAAAATATAGAATAAATTCGTGCTAATTGGGTAATAACCGATTATTTTGTCTAGCAGTTGAAAGATATAATATGTTATAGATTAGCGCTCAAGGTATGTTATCGTTCATCGACTCTAGATGAATATATCGGCGCTAGTTATAGGTACATCAAGTCTACGACCGGCTTATAATGTAGGAATTTATGAATACAGTATTTCGGATCAAATCAAATGAATTTTTACTTTATATTCATAAGTATCGAGATTTGATTCGCTGTCGTCGTTATACATGAAAACTGATTAATATTAATTTAAAGACCGTAAGAACTCGCGGAGCGTCCAATCAGAGTATAGAATCTTCTTGTGCAGGATGCTTAGTGGAATTTTTTGAATTACAAAGTTACAAGTGTCTTACAAAATCAATACATTATAGGATAATATTCAATTCATCTAACTGTACCGCAGTGAAACTATATCCAGAATACGAGTTTCGCAATGAAAAATGAGCACGCGCTAAATAAATCAGCTTACTTTCTCTAGCCAACCAATTTACAATGACCAATTATGTTATGGCAGTTGTAAACATATGACGTAAACTTCTAATATGGTAACACTTTACAATCAACACGTATTCAAACATTTGATACAAAGTAGTTCGCTTCACGTAAGTAAACGAATCCTATTGTAAATTAGCTCTGATCAAAATTGAAATAATAATATATTTTCACGCGACATCCGTTTCGGTGTAAACAGAGATACATTGATAAAATTTAATTTACGTTTATCATAGAAAAAATAATTTTATAACCGTTTTATAGTTCAAAATTAAGATATAAGAATAGACTGATAGCTTAATCAGCATAATTAACCAGTGACCCTGCTCGCGATGCTGAAGGTTCCAGGTTCGAATGTCTGTAGCAACACACTTTTCTGTAAAGTGGATTAGTTTGTAGTGAGCTCCAGATCTAATATGTATGTTTATTATCGTTTAGTACCTATATTACAAGTGTAAGTGTAGTTTAAGTCTAGTTTGAGTCTAGAATACTATATAGCAATGCGTATGTGTATGAATATAATATGTTCCTGTGTTGTTATGTATGTAGTTA
Organism: Automeris io; assembly: GCA_036320925.1. Lineage (NCBI taxonomy): Eukaryota > Metazoa > Arthropoda > Insecta > Lepidoptera > Saturniidae > Automeris > Automeris io. The sequence goes on along the minus strand of JAUDJH010000010.1, from coordinate 8,903,686 downwards.
CCTACCCGGTTTAGTTGTAGAGGCTTTTCCCGGTCATCAACATATCTTGGTTTCGAAAAAAAAAACTGTTTGATTAATTATTTAAGACAATAACTGAAATATTTGTTAATTATGTAGTATTAATCATTATTATCTATCTCACTTTATAATCTATATAAAAAATCTTAAAGAATAATCTCAGTTTTGGAATACAACTTTGGAAGTAAATAGTATGTTTATTACTGTTTTTCTTTAATCCAAACCCGGGGACTGGAATAGGAATTTTTATGATTTTTTACGAATTTAATTATTTTTTACATTAGAATCATGAGAATTGAAACATAACCAACTCGGAACTAACTCAACCCATAAAATTTGCTGGCTGAGCGCCTTCTGCGTTCGCCCACCAAATCCGGTTTAGTTGTGAAGGCATGTCCCGACCAATCAATAAAGACACTTTGAAAAAAAAATGAAATAGGAAAAGCTGCGTATTGTAAATTATACAGACTTTATAGCACATGAAAGTTTGCTCCATTATCAATTTTGTATCAAGTATATTACTAGTAATGAAACCTAGCTGTGAGGAAACTAAATGGTACGAAATATAAATTGATACGAGTCCTAACTTGGACGGTCGGATCATCGTGTATAATGCATCGTAAATGCTAGCAAAGCTGCGGACAACCGGCAATTTAATTGTATAATAATAATTATTGTCTGTAATATCTATAATCCTTACACATATTTGAATAACATAAAATATTTAAAGACCTTTTTATTATTTTTGTTTAACCGTTAATTATTTCGTGGCTAAGGGAATTAGAGACTAAATTACATTACGCATGCAGTTTTTAACTAACCGAACATCCCTCCTTTGTGTGATTTGTCTACCATGTGTTTAAATAAAGGACAAGATTCGAGATTAGTCACCGATAATTGTAGGCTACTTTTCGTTTATGCTTTTGTATGCCAAGCGTTGAAGTACTACGAACCCTTAACGATTTATTTATAAGTTTACACGTTCTGATCGTTCCGGTTTTCCGCGCCACGACGTGCCGTCACGTAAAGTTACGTTAATTGATATTTGACAATCGGCACTAGGTACATGCATAAAGTACATCATATACCATGTATATTGACAGGCAACGAAACGTAAAAACGCCGGAGAGACTTGGGCTTGCAACGGTTCATTCCAACATCAAATAGCGAAGTATGTTACTATAGTGCTGGCACTACTGGATCATATGAGCATCGTCCATTAGTGTAAAAAAATACAATATATGAATAATGTTATATTATATATGATGTAATTACTAAGTGTGTATGATATTTTTAATAGTAATTTTCAGTATACGATACTCAAGCTTTAAGCGAAAATATTGCCTAAGACATTTAGGTACCATGCGCTATCAGCAGGTCACAAACAGTTTCAATCTATACGGTATTTTATTCTTGTTGTATTTGTAATGTTCTGTATTAGAATAATATATAATATATGAATAAGTGCACTTGTTGGTGTGTTATGAACGACTTTTTTTGTATACGTATAAATATATTATTACAATGAGATGTTAAATTATAATTGGTAATTTTTTACATACGTTTTCATCAATGATCAAATGGATTCGACTCGATGTAATTAAATGCCTAACAAAAGATCAAGGCTGCGTTCTGAAGATAAATTTTTTGCCAACATTCGTGACCAAACTTGAGCGGGTGAAAAAACAACGGCATGTAATTTTAAATAGGTCTCGGGAAACGTGAACCAAATCAGCGACATCTGTGACCATGTGTTACTGGTATCGTGTGCAGTTGACTTTTATATTCTAGTGCTGTATGTCTCCGCAAAAAAAGAGTCATATCTAATTCAAGAGTCATATTAAATATAAATAACGAATGACCTGGAAACAAAATTCGATGACAATGTAGTCGTTATACCGGCCCACGTATACCAACAGAAGGTCTCTTGGTATGTGAAGCACTGGATATATATAAGCTGATCCTGACACGTGACATCCCGAAACTATGATGATTTTTACACTTATACAATGTACTATTTGTACAGAAAACTGGCTGATAGCCTACTTGATAGTAAGTAGCTAACTAAGCTTACGTCGCTTTAGTCGTAATCGTTAATAGTTAGTAATTACTAACCTTTACTAAAGAAAATATTGTAGTGATTGCGTAGGCACTCACTTATCGCCAACTCCGGCTTATTACCCCGATATAAAACCAAGCAGAAATTTATATTTTTTTTTTTGTTATCCCGGTGGAAATCCCTACGGACTGTCAGGGGAAGTGGTGCGGGCCACTTCCCCCGGTTTGTCAGACCTGCCACAACTAAAACCACCGGGGTGCCAGCAATGCCCTCTCTTCGCCTTCGCCGAGCCTGGGAATCCGAATACTTCCGACGGTTCGGCGGGCGTTAGCAGAAATTTATATAGTATGTCTGATAAAAGAGGTATTTAAAGGTTTTGTAAGGTGAAAGGGTTTCACAATTCGACTAAATCGTAACTATAATTTGTAGGTACAAAGCTCATCATAGTTTGGTTGGCCAGTCACGTTTCGATACCAGCTCATGTATATCTATTCTGTTTCTTCAATGTCAGCTGCTGGTGGTAGAAATTCGTTACCCTGCGTGCGTGGTTCAGTTATGAGAAGGGGAGAGGGTAGAATAATGTTATACAATTTTTCATGAGATGGGATGACTGCTTGTTTGACTTTTTTTTAAATAAAAATACAGGCTATGAGACATCCACGGAAATACTGAAATACACTAAGCGAAAACACACATCTGATAAATATTCGTTAACTACACAACTTGTGAATTAAACGTAGAATATGGGTGCATAATTCTTTCTTTTTTTTGTTCTGATTCGACATAGTGACTGCACCACACCGGATGGTAAGCTTGATGAAGTCCAAAAAACGCCAACGACTATCGACAGGTAAGAAAAACCCTTCGTTCATCATAGCGATCATACCGACCTGCACAAATATCTCTTCACGCTACGCTTAAAGGATTCTATATCGTAGGACGGTAGGATCACGCTCGCCAGAAGACCATTCCACAGCCCAACGACACGACAAAAGTAAGAGTTGGAGAATTTCACAAACATTTAAGCACACATGCAGAAATAACTCCGTAAGTAAAATAATAATAATCTGTCCCTTGCATATGGTTAAAAAAAAGTCGATATATATTAGATTTAATATAGAAATATTTAATACATACTTACCATTATTACTGTACTAATAGGTTGTAAAAGAATACAGGTTTCTGCTAAAAGAAACACTAACAACATCGAATAACAATGAAGCCTGGATATTCCGAGAAAAATAGCTTTAAATTTGCAGAACAATGCCACTTATCCAGTAGGCCCATTTTTTTTTAACCCGTGGGAAGTCCCTAACGGACCTCGGAGAGAGGTGAGGGCCAGCCCCCGGTGTGTCGGGCTTGCACCGACTAAAACCCCCGGGGTGTTCCACTTTCCGCCTACTGGCATTGAGAGCACTACTGGGGTCTCATCCTCAATGACCGGCTGTGCGTGCGGCCGTGAGTAAGCCTCTATTCGTTTAAGGAGGGGTGGTGTATAGAGCCACCCCTCTCGTGCCTCTGTGTTGTAGAGCGGCACGCGGGAACAATATCCAGTAGGCCCAGGATCAACATTTTCCAAGTAATTAATTCTGAAACGATTGAATTAAGAAAGAAGATGGAGCTGGAATATTGTGAAAAATTAAGTTCAAATTCTGTTCTATTTCAAACTTCTAAACATCTATCAAGTATAAGGTTAGATGATAATTTAAGTTTATAGAAATGGCATATTAACGTAAAAAATATTTTAAGGAAGTCGATATTTCTTTAAATTCTGCTTTTGAGATAACACGATATTCTTAAAAAATTATGCATGTTGTTGCATAAACTGATTTTACTGTGTTTTTTCCTTAGAATTTTTCTTTACTCTAGTATTTATACTTTCAGAAATACTCCCAATTGGTATATACCTAGTTTATAGTCTTAAGCTGGATTTTAAATTAAAACATATCATTGGAACTATACGAAAAAACTTGTCTTCTAAGTAATCGTCTAATGTTTAATGCCAAAAATACTGATCGATAATTTTGTACGATTGTATACATAAAATGTGTTTTAATATATTAAGGTATCCAAGCACGCTTGCCGCATGTATATGTATATCATGATACGGAACACTAAGTACAGAATAAAATTACAGAATGAACGAGTGAGCCAAGGCCATTTGCCACATGCGGATATGCCAAACTTAATATTCATTTGCTGTGCTCTCAGCCTACGGGCGTGTTGCTAATCTAAAGTTCATATCAAACTAGTCACTACGCATCATTGCCAGTGATCCACGACTATATAAAAAAAAATAAAGTTGAAAACATCGACACGGTTATACCTTTTTATATTGTAAAATAATCAACAGAGATAAATAAACACATAAGTAAATAGAATGATAATAGTAATGAATGTTTCCTTTAATTAAACTATTTATAGTTATTTTAACTTCATCAGGGTAACCATTGGCAGACTCTCGTCTGTCTGTAGGTATTAGACTGAGTAATTATGGTTAACAAATAATTTTGTGTAAACATTTAACATATATCTACCGTCTGTATCATGGTGAGTGTTCTGAAGAGTTATTGAACTTTTTTCCACCATCTCCCTTCCTTAATAGAAACAAGCGCGCGGGCTTACGGAGTCACAGCTATACGATATCTTACATCCCGGCTATGTCTAAGAATTTCTCTAACTCTTATTTGTCTTCCGGTGAGCTTGTTTCCCGCCATCCTATGATATGGGATCCTTTAAGCGTGGCGTGAAGAGATATTTGTGCAGGCAGCATGATCGCTTCGACAACCAATGAGTTTATCTTACTTGTCGATATTCGTTGGCTTTTTTTGGACTACACCATCCTTACCCTCTGGTAGGGTGTAGTCACTGTGTCAAGTCATAAAAAACGTACCAAAGAATAAAAGTCAAAGTGAATTTTTGGAGTGACTAGATATACAATAGTAGCTGTAAGTGCGCTTGTTTGTTACACCCGTAATGTTGTTTAGCAGCTGATCGCCTTTCTCAGGGTACTAAATAAGCCCAACCGTCACCGTCAAATACATAGTAAAGTTATATTTCATCTAAAAAAACCTCAGTGCTTCTTAAAAGGTTTCGAATCTACGACCATTGGCATTGAATAAACCAACTTAACTGCTTAACTAGCTTAGGTAAACAGCAGTTTGTAATATGCCTGTGCCTAACAATGCTATATGATTTGTGGAATTAGATATCATTGCCTTTGTAAAATATTGCTTCCATAAATATGTAAATAAAAAAAAAATGTTTTAATTTATTATATTATCATCAAGCTCTATTATTTTGTTTTTATTACCTATTAATTATAAAATATCAGCACACATCTGTGCTGTTATTTGTTTCATTTTTTCAGTTAAACTTTTTTTTTTCTAAATAATATTAGTAAAAATCCTATATTTTGTTGAAATCAAAGAGTGGGTAGAGTTAAGTTCCGGCCAAGTTACAACTAAGTAGCTCTTAATATAGATTCCTCAACGTTAAACGTCAATAAATGAAAATAATATAATATAATTTATTCCAATAAACACTTTAAACGCGACAATCTAGAAGCAATTCAAAATTGTACTCATAAAATAAAGTATGTCATACTCGCTTTTACAAAAAGTAATTAATTGTAATTGTAACTTAATTATTCTAAATTTTAGCCGCGCTCAAGTGTAATTATCGACAACTTATACTATAAAAGACATAAACTACATAATCGATAGTGCATGTGTATATATATATATATATATATATATATATATATGTTATATTAAATATTTTTCAAAAGAATTCGCATTACATTTTACAGTGTAGACTAGTAGAACGACTCCCTATTTAACTTGTAAGTGTGTAAGTAAGGCAGTGGCGTGGTGTTGAGCTATTATTATCTAACAGTGAAAGTGTGAGTGTGTGTGAGACTGTGACGTAACTAGAGTCGGCGCCTGCGCCATGCGCTCGCTCACTCTCACTCAGTGTTGCCGGCAGTGGCGTTCATTTCATACAAGCATAAAAGCAATGCTTGCCCGACGCTCTATGAGCATCTAATTCTAACATTGAGAATCAATAATAGATAAATTCACCATTGTGATTGTGATGGGAATGCGTGCTTATCAAAACAAATAAAAAAATAACGTGTTTTCATAGTCCACTAATAAAAAAAGAGTAATAGCAGAGTCGAAATAAGTTTTCTTACTGATTGCTTGCCTTGTGTGAAAACGATATGCACGCCACTGGTTGCCGGATTGAACAATCGATTTCGGACGGTTAAATGACAATAAGAGGTCAAATTTTAAAATAAAATAACGACAATCTTGGCTAAAAGATTTGAATATCTATAAAAAATATGATTTAATGACGGTACCGTACGGTACGTAACCGAAAAATAAAAAACAAAATCGCAATTTTTCTAATGATCTAGCAACATTGCAGTTTCACAACCTAAGATTGATACTTATATTCAAATACACAATTAGGAAGTTTCAGATTGACTGGATCTTTATTAATTCCGCGCTGCGTTTGTGGTATCAGGAAATGAATAAAATTATCCAAAGAAGCATAGATAAGCGCGTTGAAGTCTTTTGAACGTAGTTGTAATTCGCAATTTTATGATTCCAAAGTAGGGTACGCTTATGTAATGATTCACGCTAGACAGCATAATGGAAGTGGCTTATGGTGGATTTAAAGTTTAATTGACCAAGACGTGACGTATATTATTATTATAGTATTCCTAGAAAAGTACGAATTTAAATTTTAAGATTTGATAATAATTTACATTAAAATCGTATTACTGGTGTATTTTATTGGACAATTATATATTTAAACGTACGTATATCCTATTAATATCTTGTTTTGCGAATGAGATCTTGAAGAGACATCGATTGGAGTTTTTAAAATATTTAAATGTTGTCATACCACTTACATATATTTTTGTATCTCCATTAAGTTGGAAACATACAAATACTGACAGAAATATGAAATAAGATTATTGGGAGTTATTTGAAAATTATTTTCAAGTACATTTTAATATTAGTAACCCAAAATTTAATTTCTAGTTCTCTAAATATAAATAGAGATACATTTTGGATTGTGGTGAATATAATATACCAATAAAATATAGTAAAATACGATAATTAATACATAAACAATTGTAAAAAGACTCATAAAAAATTGAAATAATGTAAGGGCGCAATATAATAATATTTCTTCTGTAAGAAAGTTTATACGACCACTTCATTTGGTATTAGATCACCTCATTTGGTATTAGATAGATAGGTATCGAATGTCCTATAAATATAAATAAGTAAATAATTATAGGCATGCGTTTTAACAGGTTTAAGATAAATCTGTGTTGTAGGAGACGATGAGTGGACGAAATCCTGCGCATTGGAGTGAAGCGAGGCCACGCACTGCCCAATTCGAGCCGCCTCGGTCCGCCGCGCGCGCCGCCACCGCTCCGAGCTGTTCCAATCTTCTACTTTTTGCTTGAGGGTAACCGACAATCGCCCTGCCATGCAAAAAGGCAACGTCGCGCTCTTTAACTTTTTATATGAAAATTATGCTCACATAAATTATGAAATACATCTTTGTATACAAAATTAAATATAGTTGTTAGTTATTATGAGGACTGGTCTCTAATCATGGCTAAAATAAAAGTGTTTTTATCCATTATTCATACTACATAGCAGTATGTAAAAAAACCGTGTGAAATAAAGACTAAGAAAAAATATAGGTATACAAATACGCATTACATATATTACATCACTTTTCTTAGAACTCATCAAAACTTTTGTATATCTTACCGTTGGTCTCTACGGAGTGTTGTCATTTATGAAATTTATAGAATAGTGTTTGTTTTTTTCCTGTTAGCAAGTACATGATACGAAAAAAAATAAGTAAGTAAGTAATTGTCACTGAATACAATTCTCGTTTACTTTACACTTAAAGTGGAACTATACTAAATAGACACTTAATATTATAGTGTTCCCAGACACTCGTTATTACAATTGAAGTAATTTCATAACTCCCGCTTCCTCGCTGTAATTAATACCCGCGTCATTTCGAACCCACATCCATCATGGTCGAAACGCTAACACGAATGGAAAGCAAGCGGCAACGGGCACGATAACAATTTGGATACATTTCCGTATGACGTTATCTTAAAATCAGAAGGTAAGAGCGGGTTCTGGCTTTGTTTATGCTTTTTATATTCCCAACTTACAGGATGAAATATAAAAGCACGTGTATTTGTTTAGTTAACGACTTGTTTCAACCAACTTTGGTTAAAAATAAAATTTCTTACTACAACTTTATGCTTTGGTTAAATATAGTGAGAATGACCTGAACTTTATTATCTTTGTCAATAAAATTGTATTTTACGTGTTTGCTCGATCATCACGCAGAGACCACTGAACTGATCTCAATTATGTTAGACTATCAGGATTTTAATACATTTTTCAAACATGCTATTACTCGGTACTATTTATATTATATCACAAATGGAAATAAATGTCTAATGTTTCGTCGTCTAATCAGCAATTAAGCAAATTAATAGTAAATGGAGAGGTTATATGTAACGTTGACATTGATAAGAGAAGACTACGCTTAGAGAGGCTTTTTTCCAGCAGTGCATGATTACAGGTAGACGATGATGATGAACATTTAACATTACGTATGCCAATATAGGAACATTTTTAACAAATGTAAGACGAACCGTATTATTTAACTAAAAATCAAACAATCGGGCCTAAAATTACTTGATCTGGAGTGGTTACTTTTTGTTGGTTAAAGAATTCGACGTCGTACTGTTTAGCTGGTATATTATTTTTTCGTTTTGTACTACAATTACAAATTAAAACGTTCCCGGTCACTTTGGGTACAATATAATAATGCAAAGTGGATATGGGGCTTTAACTCTGTCCCCCCGAAATTTATTCAGCTTAACTATATTGTTTTGTTATTTTTACAAATTAAAATATAACACGCTATTATCGTATATGATATTTAGTCAATTCCGATCATCAGTATATTAAGATCAGAAAAAGACATAAGCATGCGCGAACAAAACTTTTAGCTCTCAACCGGTGTTCTATTACAAATAAAGAAGCAATTTTAATACAAGGATAGCCAAGTATCTCCAATAAGAGTGTGGGATAGATGAAACATTCACAATACTAACAGGTAATACAGTATTGCAAATTACTAACCTTGTCCTATAAACTTATAATTAACTGTATCTGACCTAAGTTGATAGTATTTTATATGAATAATAACAAATAACTCGTTACTTAAGCTGTTATAAATATTATTAATATCTTAAGCCATAAACGATTCTTATGTAAATTATAGCTTTAATATTGAGAACAAGTTGATGTATTAATATAATTATTTTAATTATTATGCAAATGTAATTATAATTACCTTTACAAGTTCCTAAAAAAAAAGATCTTATCAGACAGATAAACGAATAAAATTAAAATTAAAATTAAAATTTTGCTACGATTTGAATTCTAAGACTCCTATTCTAGTAGCTAGCAAATTTTAAAACAATATATTATATTCATTATCCAAAAAAAATAAAGTCCAAAGTAAAGTAATTAAGTCCAAATATAGTAAGGTAATGCTGTTTATGCTTATATGGGATGCACGCCACTGATAGCACTTCTACATTGGATTTCGTGGTACAGGGCCGATTGTTGTGAAATCCTACATTCACTATGCTAAGTATGTGTGTTTTATACCTCATTTTACAGTCGATGGTATTCCAAATGTCATACAGCCTAAAGGTGAGCCCACGATGACCTCACTCAGATCTTCTATTATACTATCTTGACATTTAAGCCGTATAAACATATAAATGTATATATTAATATTTGTTTTACATATGTATTTATAAGCATGTATAAAGACACTGTTTCTATGTCATGGATGGGATACTTAAGGTGAAGATAAAACTCTTTGCTTTTTACTAGTTTGTATTACAAGACCCTGGTATTTTACCAATTTTTATGAAAGTATTTAACTGTGGGCAGTACGTTTTGTTTACTACCGTTATTTCTTTAACATACCACCTTTATTTATAAGTCTTCTTTATTCGTAATCGATCGATCGAAGCAAGGTTTTTGAGTTAAGTTAGGCGTTCGGATCTTTGTTCGTCTATTTTTCCGTCTATCAGAGGGCTAAAACTTTTAAATCAAATAAGATAATAATTTTAAATGAGGATATACTGTGTAAATCTTTGTCGCAAGCTCGATAGTGATATTTAATGTAATAAAAAGTCAAATTTGAAGAAGGCTTCCGTACATTTAAATGGGGGACAAACTTGATTCTCTTTTAATATTGCATGTAGCAAAGGACTTAAAGCCAAATTGAAAACCGTTTTTAAAATTTTGTACGTCAAGATTTTCCCGTTTGGAAAACCGACAAAATGGTCGTTTAAGACCTTTTTTGTCCTTAAGTCTATCCTGAAACCGTTAATCGTATTCCGTTGATAAGTATGTTCAATTTTAGCTTATATCCTGTAATTTAACAATAAATATTGAAAATAGGCAAAAGTTTATAAGAAAACAAAAAGCAATAAAAGTGAAACAATTTTCTACTTAAGCAGTATTTTGTGATATATTTCATACTCGACTTTAAATTAAAGTTGTCGTTACTATAAACAATTTCAGTAATATTTTATATTTAAGTAATACAAACAATAAACATAGAACTACAAAAATTATATCTATACAATATATTAGTCAATGTATAGACGCTATCGTTGGAGTAAAAAAAAACAATATTTTTACTATAGTTACTTTCAAGGCGTGAGTAATAATTACTAACAAACTAGTTTAGCCCCTTCTGAGATTTTAAACATTTTTTTATATCTCATCTTTAATGTAAAAAGTTACTTAACGAAAATTATCATGACATTAGTTACTGTTTATCTTAATACGAAAACTATTTGATACATTTTATTTACAACTAGCTGTCCCGGCAGACCTTGTACTGCCCTATTTCTCTAAAACAAAGTCACATTGTTTTTTTTAATGTTATGTAATAGCTATTGGCCTGTCGGCTGTTTTTTGAAAATTGTTTGAAGGAACCTGGCCTTAATGCTATATGTATAAAAATTGACAAATATTGACATTAATATTTATACGTCACTCAATAATTGTTTTGCCTTCCGGAACCCGTCCACTAACATTTAAACTTTATGCTATGGTGTTAAAGTTCAAATTGACTTATAACAAATCTTTTGTATGAGAATATAGAAAAGTGTTGTTTTTAGACTTTTTCAGATAATTTTTTAAAATCTTCTGTCTGTTATAACCTTCTCCAGACTTCAACAAACACAACAAAAAAGAAATCAGTCAAATCGGTTCAGCCGTTCTCGAGTTTCGCGGTTATCAAGACACTACTATAGCTGATCCGGCAAACGTTGTTTTGCTATGTAAGGTTTTGCAATATCTTCTAAGATGTTCATTGAAATTAAGTGATGTCAAAGACAATTTTGTTCACAATTAAATACTCTTAATCAACAACACATTTATTTGGATAAAGATTAATATTATTACGTTGATACAACTCTTAACAAATAATGCATTAATTTCGACCAAATTTGTTTACCATAAAAACGGTTCTAGTGACTTAATCTTAAAAGATAGACATATACTGTCGCGGACATTTTTTTAGATCATTTCAAGAAGAATAATTCTTTCCTACATATATTTTTGGTATCTTGAACCGTTTTTGCAGCGCACGCAATGGAAGCCCTCAAGGATGAATAATTTTGCCCGTTTTTTTCACATTTTCCATTATTTCTTCGCTCCTAATAATTGCATCGTAATGTTATATAGCCTAAAGCCTTCCTCGATAAATGGTCTATTCCACTCAAAAAGAATTTTTCAATTCGAACCAGTAGTTCCTGAGATTAGCGCGTTCAAACAAACAAACAAACAAACAAACTCTTCAGCTTTATAATATTAGTATAGATGTTACCTAAAATACACTTTAAAGTGCCTTAATATGCCGAATTGTAATAAAAAAAAAATTTTGTAGGGTTCTAATACTCAAAAGGAGTAAGGAACTCTTATAGAAAAACTTTCTCATCCGTCTGTCTGTCTGTCAGTGAAGACCCTTTTTCTTGGTAACGCTTGGGAATGTTGAGTTCGAATTTTATGCAGAATAAAGTAAAACCAGGTTGTTAAGACAATGTCTACTGAATGATCAGCAGTTGGACATTAATTACACTGTATTAGATGAGGCTAGCACTTACATCAAAGATTGCCATACATATATTAAACTTGTCAAATTAGGCAGGTACTAACTTCTGCTAGACCCCATTTAACTAGTGAGCTATGACCATATATGACATAAGTTAAGAATTATGCCCAATTCGCTTTGTTTCGAAAGCCACAAGGCCATTTGCGAGTCTCGAGGTAGCCTACAGGACACAGCTTATCCACATCTGATATACATACATATTTCTGCTTATTTTCAAATGGAGTGTACCGGTCATGTTATGTTTTATTTAATTTGATACATAAAACATGCATCCTTGACAAGATCTATTTCATAACAGAAACGGAAGGCGACTGACGGGAAAGCTCAGTGTCTTATAAAGTATAAACGTCAACAAAATAACCAAAAAAATTATGCAATGTGTTGTCATGTCGTTGACGCAACGCTTGTTTTCGTGGGTCGCGGTAAGTGTGCCGTGCCCATTACGGTCAGCCGATGGCCCAGTGCGCCGAGTGCCGTGACATAACCGAGCTTCCGCCACCGTTCGCTTAGTGAAAGGTACATTTATGTCCCAGAAAACTACATTCAGTTTACTTGCGCAGATTGTGCACTTACACTAGTTTAGATACATTTTTCATAATGAAAATATTTGAAAAGGAATGGAGAGATTACGAAACATCATCAGTAACGCACAGTTGCAATAACACTCTTGCAATTTTGAAGACTATTTCAAATACAAACGGTTTTATTAAATGACTGATTTCAACCTAAGTAAAGGTTTAACCAGTGACAAAAATCAGTTATTTTAAAAATATTTTATTGTTAATATATAAAATACACTAGCTCTTGATATAATACTAAGAAATAAGCAAATTTTTGTAGAAAAACACTTTTGCCACTGTTTAAATTAAAACTTGTATTATAATAAGGCCGTCATTGTTATATATGGGAAAATAGAATTGTTAAAAATCGCTTTTAACATTAAATGCCATTTTTGTATCTGTATTGAACGTAAGTAACCTAGAATGGCATGATGGCAGCATTACCCTCTATTGGAACATTTCTATTATTACAAATCTTATTTACTTCAGCAAATCATGCCTATAGATCAATTGTAGTCAAGGAGGTTTTTGGTGAACGTCAACATATTGCATTACGAGAACCTTTTGAAAGCCGAAACCGCTAAGAAGTTTAACACTTTGACCAAACTCGCGAGATGACCGAAACGTAGCAAGTGACGTCCACTGAAATCATCCAGATAATAGTATCTGCCAGTGGATTTATTCTGCCAGTCTCCAACACTACCTTAAAAGACTGGGTTTCAATAGTAAACTGTTTATAGTGTAAACGTAGAAGGCAGACTTGCTGGATACGGCGCAATTAGTTCGCAGGTTGCTCTCTCTGAGCCCTTAAACTATGATCATTTTTGCGCATGGCGAAGGCGTACCATCCCGTCTTATGTAAGAGTTAGTCGGGTGGATATAGCAATAATAATAATGTATCCTCACGCTATATTCTTTACGGAGTGAGCAGAAAGACATTAGTGATTATATCCCCTTTGTATTTATATAATACGGAGTACCCAACGTGACTAGTAGCGCAGCTGATCATTATGCCCCGGACATCCACATACATATGTTACACTTTCAACAAAATATTTGCTAATTTCCTCACCATGCTATATCCATTCCAGAAAATAAAGAAGTACGGGGAAGAATTCGTATCTAGGAGGATTCGCATAAAGCATGAATAAATAAATGATATGCGACTAATATTATTTTAATGACATTTTATTATAAATTTTAGAGACAACAGAAAGAAATCAAATTAATACGAAAAATTTGCGTATCATGGATTTTTTTTATAACCGTATAATAAAATGAAATTCTAATTTAGCGCTGTCAATCATTAAAACTTGTTTTAGCAATTAGAGGAAATAGAACGAGATATTTTAATGGTTAATATTATTTATATTATTCTATACTATAAAGTGTAAATTAACATTATATAAAAATATTATAGACATATAATTTAATTTACAATATACAACATAAAGCTATTAGAATCAAAGTCGTCTATATGAAAAGTTTGTGAATTCCAGGTTAGATGTAGTACGGTGTTTAAAAAAATTAAAGCTAGCACCACGCTTACCATCAGGTATGGTGCAGTCACTGTGTCGAGTCAGAATAAAAAAAAAAAAAAAAAGCTAGGATAGTACAGTATTAGTTTTCCCAGTAATATCTTAGATTTTGAGATTCATATCATTATTATACAGTTATTTTATGCATTACAACTTGAATACTATAAATAGGCCGCTTAAGTTGATTATCATTTTGGACATTACTTTTAGGTCACTATGAATACCATGGGCTAAGTTATGAATATAATTTTAAACCTATTCATAGGTAAGAAGAAGGTAGAACTAATGACTTCATAAGATGTATTACGAAGGGCAACCACAAACAATTCCACGCATTTACAAGTTTAAACCTCATGTACCTACATAACAAACCTATTCACATATATAAATAAAAACTGTTATATGTTTGTATGACTATTTAATCATTTCAAGACCATCGGGTAGTTCTTATCATTGTAAATATGATGATAATAGTCTTACATACAATTATTTGAATGAATTTCTTTTTAATAGTATTTTTCAAACATTTTTTAGGTGCATCCCAAAGATCCTTTGAAGATCCTTCCTTAGAAGATATTAACAACGATCGTTGTTAATGTCTTCTGTTCTATTATTATAAGTGGTAGGATTATTTTGCTTAAGAAATAAAATATGAACGCTCTCAATACAAACGCCTTTAGAGTAGAATTTGATTTTACAAGTCATAATGTATAATTGCACTTAGCTTGCTTTACAAAAAGTATAAATTGTATTATTATATCCAAAAAGAATAGAATATCGACAAGGAGCACTCAAATTAGAGAATTTTTGAATGTAAAACTGAAACCTTTAAAAACTTGCGGGCAAACCCTTAAGAAAATTCTTGTATAACACACCGCAAATCCATAATTGAATGTCAGTAAACCAGACAAGCTGACGCGTAATACATTTATTGACTTGTTTATTTTCCTTATCTAATTTCCATATGCTTAATTATTGGAACACTGTTATTCATCATTTTAATACATATTTTTAACAAGATTAATATGAATACATAAGTTGTATCTTGTTAGGGATTATTTTACGAATCACTAGTTATTTAACAGTGATAAATTTTGTGTAAGATAAAACTAAAATCAGAACAGCGATATGCTTCATCCATCAAGCTATAAGAATGTTATTTTTGAATGAAATTAATTCTCATCAATTGGATTAGGCTTTCTTTTAATTACAGTGATTGATATTAATTGTCAAGATAAATTACTTAGTGAATCTCGAAAATCAATAATATAATAATTACCAGTAGAAATAACTGTTCATGATTTTTTCACTTGTGATAAGTCACAAAAATAATTATAACAACTTAGACATTATAAATTATATAGTAACGTAGTCTAATACTAATCTAAAGCTGAGATTTATAGACACAAGTTTAAATTTGCTTAGACTTTACTAAAACATTTGTAATATTTTATATTTTTCAGTTAATGTCAATGTTTGGTAAGTCACCGATTTTGTCAACATGGACTTGGCTTTGCGAATACTATTATTCAAGTTCCAATTACATATTCAGTTTTTTGTCAAAACGAAATAATTTTTTGTGAACTTTGCTAAGCAAAGTCGAAATAGCGTCCATAAATCTCAGCCTAAGAATAGCCACAATAATAACAATGGCTAGTAATATCGTTGCGTGCGTTGGTGTATTGAAAACTAAATGTCCAAATGTATTCGCGTGAACATTGTTATCTAAGTACTAAGTTGTATATCAGACACCACATCCTGGACCGTAATTATCAATAGTGTCAGACCAATTCTTTACAACGACGACTAGATCCGTCCCTCCAATGACTCAGTCTGTAATATATAGTAACTTTACATTTGTTACACAGCTTTTTTGTAGTCGTGATGAGTGCTTACTTATCTAGTGCCTTATAAAATATATTGACGTATATTTTATGATAATTTGCAGTGCCATTCTTACTATACTTCTGTATATATGTTATTTACATGTAGTTAGTTATTTATATGTCCTAATAAAAGACTTAACGATCTAATGTACCTAATGTTTTATTAGAGAAGTAAAAAAAAAACCTTTTTGTGAAATCTAGCTAACATCTGTTATTCTGGGCTGTTGCGGCACTGGATATTTGTGGATTTTCTAAATGCACACATGATACATGAGTAAAGCCCAAATGTGGAGCATCATTAAAAATATATATAAATCATAAATATATATAACCCCGCATGTACCTCTAGGTTTTTCCAGATTACGTACTGAGTTGGTCATCACATACTCACCGATGAAGGAAAATATCACAGAGAAGGAAAGGAATATCGAAGAGGAATGCTCGCCTCAGCCAGTCATGTTTAGAACCAACCTATGCATGTAGCTTGTAGCTATGAATATATTTAGCTCATGTATTATAGCTTCTTTTTTTCTTTTATAAATGCCAAGGTCAGCAGTACTTCTGATGTTACTCTTGATTGTTTGCAGCAGTCGTCACCTTCCATTATGTATGCTATAACTTTGCCGCTTTTATGTTCATAAAAATTAAATATCTATTGAATTTTCAAAAAAAAATAATAGAAAATAACCTGTTTGTCCAGGACCAAATTCTAAGTAGAACTAGCTTTCTCGTTTACTTAAAGGTTACTAAACGAGGGAGGACAACGCTTCTTATAAAAACGTTAATGAATCAATTTGTAGCTTTGATTTTAAAACTAAGACGACAAAATGAAATATTCTAAATACTACACTATTTAATTTAATTTTTATATATTCTCTCGCCTCATACATCGAATCATACTCGTATATTCTTGACGGAACAGTCGTGATCAGGCATAACGTTGGTAGGCGGGTAGCAACACAGCTCTCCATTTATTCCGTACAATTGTTTGACGCGCGTTTTCATTGGTCGACACGTTGGTCAATGCTTTTATTTGGTTGGTCCAACGTAGCGGAGACCTTTCACAAGACCACTCCATCTACTCTTCCTTGCACTTCCAGGCTTTCCATAGCATCTTTACGGCGCGTCACAAAACCAAAGTAACGAACGACCTTTTGTAGACTATGTTAGAAAGGCGGATCTTGATGTCGAACTCATTAAGAATAGAGACGCTGGTACGCCGCCAACTAGGTCCACGATTTTGATATTATATACTCTAAAATATCTTTAAAAAATCCGAAGTAATATAGGACAACTGTATAATACTACTAACTGTATAATACTACTAACTGTATAATACTGTGTGTGTGTGTGTTTTGGGAGTCGAAGCTGCTCGCGTCCGTAGACTTTACCCTAGTTACCCTATAAGTGACTCCTGGGTGGTGCTAAATGAGCAGCAGCGAGGTGGTGGGGCGTCGGTGCCCGTCTGGATCTCAACCACAGTACATGGGTGTAAAGCCTGTCATAGTGACTAATTTAGGCTTGTTCGGCAGTTCGGCGTTTCGGGATCAGCTTGTCTATATCCAGTAGCTCATATACCTAGAGACCTTCAGTCGTGGTATATGTGGGCCGACATGACGATGTAGACTATCAATGGATTTTCATCCTTTGATAGTCGCTTTCGTTTAGGGACTACACTGTACTTACCATCAGGTACTCTGTAGTCACTATGTCGAGCCAGTGTAATATATATATTTATATATATTAAAAGGGTTAAATACATTCATATATATATTTGTTTCAATACCTTTTACAAAATATAAATCACTTATAACTTATATGTAATAGAAGAAATTTACATCACACTATGAGGGTATAGAATTGTACGTACCATCAGGTGTCGTATAGTCAGTATGTATGTTGACTAGGAATAAAAAAAGAATGTTAAATAGATGTTGTTTTATGCAACTGAACCATTAGGTCAATGTGATGCGATGGAAATTCGATGCATAAAATTAAATGTCGTATCCAAACAAACAGAGCACCAGTTAGTTGTTCAATAAAACTAAATTGGGAACAATCGAAACTGATATCGAGTGTATCAATAGCACATAAGTCAATATGCTGTTTGATAGAACGCATTTTCATTATGTTACATCAATTGTATTGCAATTTTGTTACTTACAATAGGATGTTTAGAGTAAATAAGTAAAGTTTTCTTTTAGTTATTTTTTTATATACATAACTTCTTAGCGATGTTTAAATTAATTGTTATTAGATTTCGAAAATATTTAACAATGCTGTTACGCAAACCAATACAAATACATGTATATCTTCTATTTAACGTAAAGATTATATTAAATAAGAATAAATATTGCGTTGTTAAAATATCTTTATGTCACTGATTACTAGGATATTATTAAATGCGTTAAATGCCATAGGATAATGAATTTCACTCAGGAAACTAGAAGTAGTTAGAATCGATAAAACCGATGGCGAGATTGACCAATACCAAGAACTATTTAAAGAAGTCAAGAACGCATAGTATTTTGACAACAAAATACATCCCGAAACAAGCAAACATACAAACAATTTCTGCCTAATTATAAAATTCAATGAATCCTGAGTTTATTGAAATGTTAATACAAATTGATCACGATCACAATACATGATTGTATTTATTGCAGACAGCAAGGCCGCGTATGGTGGCACGTGATGCACTAATACAGCGGAGTGTTTGCTTCTACTCGAGAGGGGTCAATTGATGGCTAATTGTGGAGTCGACGACTTGAGCCCGAGACACTACGCCGAGCTTGTGTCGTTGGCCTAGCATTATAATTGTACTTTTTCTATAAATAACATGAATCAGTAATGCCGCTTATCACAATCCTATCTTATTTGTAGCCTATTTTCGCAAAATCGTTTTAACACACCCGCAATATTTCATATACAATACAGCGCAGTTCTAAAGCCCACAGCAATTATTAAATTTGAGATGTATAGACGTTACTTTGTGTTTGCTTACACCTCCTTCAAATATTATAAATTATATTAATGGAATAGTATATGGTAAGTCACTGATATTGTGTACTTGAACTTGGCTCAGCTAATAGTCACGTTATAACAAGTTCCTGTGGTATAGTCAGTTTTTAATCAAAGAGGAACTGCTTTCTGAACAAAGTGTAAGCTCAGTCAAAGTAACGTCTATAAATCTCAACCTAAGAGTCAGAATTTATAGAAAACAATCAATCCAGCGACAGTTACTTAAGCAAAACAGTCTCCAAGTTTTTTCAAGAACGTAACATTGTCAAAATGAAACATTCTTACAGGAACACCATTACATAATTTGATAAGTATAAGATAACTTTTTTGAGATGGAAATCTTTATCACACATTCCATAATGCTAGACAAAAGTAAAGGAAAGCTAACCCGTAATAGCCACGACAGCCTGCCATTAACATAAAAATAATTTTCAGTACACAAACAAATATTATTTCATCATTCATACATTTCTTACGGCTATTAAATTATATCTCACGACTTTTTTTGTATTTGAGGGTCTTGTACCTCAGTTTATAAAATAAATATATGCATTATCAAGTTTTTTTTCTTTTATCTATACTAATATTATAAAGCTGAAGAGTTTGTTTGTTTGTTTGTTTGAACGCGCTAATCTCAGGAACTACTGGTTATAATTGAAACTTTCTTTTTGAGTTGAATAGAGCATTTATCGAGGAAGGCTTTAGGCTATATAACATCGCGATGCTACAATTAGGAGCGAAGAAATAATGGACAATGTGAAAAAAACGGGGAAAATTATTCATCCTTGAGGGCTTCCATTGCGTGCGCTGCAAAAACGATTCAAGATACCAAAAATAATTGTAAGAAAGACTTATTCCTATAGAAATGATCTAAAAAAATGTCCGCGACAATATATGTCTATCTTTTAAGATTAAGTCACTAGAACCGTTTTTATGGTAAACAAATTTGGTCGAAATTAATGCATTATTTGTCAAGAGTTGTATCAACGTAATAATATTAATCTTTATCCAAATAAATGTGTTGTTGATTAAGAGTATTTAATTGTGAACAAAATTGTCTTTGACATGACTTAATTTCAATGAACATCTTAGAAGATATTACAAAACCTTATATAGCAAAACAACGTTTGCCGGATCAGCTAGTATATTATAAATATAAATAAAATAATACCATATTTTATTAAAAGTGTGGCGAGAGCATCGACTGTAGAGACGAGGTCGAGGCGATAACTGGCTTATCGTAAGCTTGTGGTCCCTGTCCATGCCCGATAACTGTCACCAATGTGCCCGGATATGCTACTGCAGACTTACAAAATCTATACCCAAATTGTATATTCATTTAAATACAATTCATTACCAGGTATAATTTTTATTTTAATGCTATTGTGGTAGTCTCTTGTCGACTCCTCGGTAGATAACGTAATGTAAACCATTTATAGATCCATTTTCTCGAATTGAAAGCATTTATATTCACAGTCATAGATGGGTAAAATGTAATCAGATTAATAAAACTAATTACGATTACATTTTACGTTTTTTACCATTAATATGACTGCAATTTGCTCATCTACGTTTTAAATACAAAGAATCCCAGATTGCATATACATTTATGATTTCTTAATGTTTTCAATGTATTTAATCATGATTATAGAGTAAAAAAATTAAAATTACGACTACATTTTGTAATCGTTAATCATTAATCAGATTACATTTTGCCCATCTCTGTTCACAGTATATGTAATATATTGAAAGCGGCGATCCGCTGTGTTACTAGTCACGTTATTGTCACGACTGACTATCTCTGCTCACCCTGAAAGGGATATAGCAGGACGATGTATTATCATTATAAAAGTATGCGAGTTTTAATTGCTTGTTTATTTCAGGATTTATTCCATGAGAATATTTTGCGCGTAATAAGACTATCCAAGCGTATGACCCTGTTACCTTATTTCATATCGACTTATCAATTACATATAGAAGATTTAAACGGATTAATAGTTGTAGGCTGTGAGTGGATTTATTATACGTGAAGTCTGATAGTTATAAAAACAAAAGAGGTTAATACTTTTTACGGTGTGATGTTTACGTTGGTATATACTTCTTGGTCTACTTAAGAGTGTGACTGTAGGTTACTCGCAAAATGCAACTATTATTTTTTCTAATTTGAATTATTGGTATTCCTTCAATTAGAATCTTCTACGTTCTTTACAAACATAATGACATGCTCCTCTAACAAAACCTAATAAAAGTTTTATAGCTAATTGTATTATAATCTATAATCTAAGTATAATCACTACTAATAATATTTTATTTGCAGATATCATTTATAACTTTTGGGTATAACAAGTCTATTGTACATTGTAAGTCTATACTAAAGCTAAAAAAGTTGTTGTAGGGACACTTTTAGATTAAATATTCTAGGTATATTATACTTGATAGAATAAACGTGAATTTGTCTGACATTATAGAAAATCTAATTTAAATAAATGAAAGAAAACATGCTTATTTATATCTTAGCGAAATATTGTGAACTTTGTTACTAATTATAAAATAATTCATAAATTATGGACGAAATTATCATAGATATCATTATTAGAGTTATCGTAACCCACTTTTATATGATAAGAATTTTATTAATTAATAACAGCGCAGATAAAATTAATGCTTTATTATTTAATTTTATCTCTACGAAAGCGAAAACAATTTGGTGTTCTAAATTAGCCGGACGTAAGCTAAACTTGTTTACAAGTACGACGAGAAGCTCGCAGTTGGCTTCCTGATGAAACAAAAAAATAATGGCTTCAAGTGAACGTCATTAAATTCTAGTAAAACTCGCGTATGACGCGAATTTGAATTTGGAAAAGGCGCTGAATACATAAGTGAATTAAAAACCTACATATGTTACCATGTTGTTTTTTTTATATTTGTTCTCCTCGCGCCGCTTTCTTCATCACGCTGAAGGTTGTAAATCCCTCTAGGTTATCGTCCGCTGTACCATAGAGCGCCACTTCTGTTTATTTCTTGGCATCGTGGAGAGTATCGTGCAATTTTTTTATTGAGATTGTCGTGGAATGTATCGGGCCATCTTATGGTCTTCGACCCCTAAACATACCAGTAACCCTCAGCTGTGCAGCTTACGGCTGTTTTTTACACTAGATGGTATAAAATTAATTGAGGACGTAAAAACAATTATTTATTTGAGTATAAATAGAGAAATAACTAATTTTCATTGCCAGTTCTTTCTACTCATGCAGCTTACGGACTATTTACATTTATTATATTTCGCTTAGCGCTTAGAACTATTAATTCAATATAAACAATACTTTTACGATGCTGTTGGACTAACCAGTTTTGTTGCACATAAGTCTACATATCACTTAACCGTTCATCATCTTTCTTAGTTATTTGGTATCTATCAAAAGTCCCAAAACATTTATTACAAATACCTAATGGCGACTTAAATGGTTAGTTCGCACGATATGTTGATCCCTGCTGTGTTTCAGTACGACGAACTTCGGAATAACAAGAATGCAAGAATTTTAATTTGAAGGATAGTTATTTTTCTCTGTATCCAGAAAAAGGACATACGTTGTTCACATCATACATTCATAATTGACTGTTGTTTGACTAGGCATAAATGTGGCAGGGCTATATAATGATTATATATCTCTGCATTTTAATAATATCTGACAGCAATATTGTTCCATTCAGCTTGTGATACGACTGTTGGTTCTAGTACGGGGGCTGAGGTTCAGCAAAGTTGATATCTTGAGCATATTGGTTGAAATATGTAAAGATTATTTTAGAGACATGGATAAAATACGTATATACTGCCAATTAATTTAGTTAATATTTATTGTAGTAAGAAATAACTTGTTAATTAGGGATATGATGCGATTTTAACCTTTTGGAAAGTTACAATTTGTGTTATCTTCGAATGAATTTCGTAATAGTTTACTATTATTACAATTAGTAACCGAAACGAAGTCAGTCGGTCGCTGAGTTTGGTATCGAACCAAATGCCAATCCAACTTATGTAATATCCCGCTAGTCAACGGCTATTTTGCTCACGAAAAAACGTATACGACTGCTCTCATTGTTTCCGCTCGCGGGTGCGATTTATGTGGCAGTTAAAATGGTCAGTCTACTTTAAGTCGAATCTAAAAACATAACTTGGCGAATGTATGCTTTGTTCTCGTCCTCAGCCGTTAGTTTTTTCTGAGATTCTTTGTTCTTAAATTATGTAACATCGAATTTCAAATGGCAGATAAAAATTTCTTATGACATTTCTTTGCTTCTCTAGATTAGGTATTATTACATGATGCGCATATTTGTTTTAGTATGTATTTTCTTTGTATAATAGATCTTAAAATAAGAAGGTTTTTAAATGTTTCACACGTTGAATTAAATGTTTATTTCATTAAGTACAACGTGCGGAGATATGGTAAAGCTGTATAGCTTTCGTTTACAGTCCAACATCCCTCTTTCATAAAGCAACACATTTGCAAGCTCGGCAGGACCGTGCCGGTATACTAATCAAACCGGTTATTGGGGTAACATTGTTCATTATTTAAATTAGTACGTGTTGTTATATTTCGAGGTGAACCAGTAAAATACGGTGTTTCTGTTGAAGCTTGGAATCTTAGATTAAATAAGAAAATAAAGAGCGGAGCATCTTAAGCTTTACAAAGAAGAATACCATAGGAAACTAACAAGAAGAAAATAGGTCATCAGCATGTATTTGTTTGTCTTTACTTATTTCGTTGGGTTGTTGAGCACTTTAACCTGTATTTATTATTAATTTAAGTTGCTGCGTCTGTCTGTTTTAATGAGGAATTTTTGCAAGTAATGTTAAAAATATTAAAATTATATTTATTATTAAAATATAATTAATAAAATTTTAATAAACAATTACATTAAATGTCACAGTATGTAAAACTATTACAACCATTACGACGAAGTAAAATTAATACAAAGGAATTGAGAAATTTCCGCAATAAGAAACAGGTTAAGATAAACGTTGCAATAATGACGTCACTTGAATATGGATACTTCCTAGTTGTATGTGTCAGTAGAAGGGACATTATAATAAATGGCATGTGTGCTGGCGACACTGCGTCGCTCGTGAGGCAGAACCGGTCTCAAACTTCCTCATGACGCTGCGCTGTTAGATTGTTTGCCAATCACTCCTCTAAAGCTTTTTAGCTTTTGTGTGAAATGCTGATATTCGTAATATATATTAGCTACTAGCTGCCCCGGCAGATCTTGTTCTGCCCCATTTCTCTAAAACAAAGTCACATTGTTTTTTTTTAATGTAAATAGCTCCCCCGTCAGATTTTTTTGAAAATTGTTTGAAGGAACCTGGCCTTAATGCTATATGTATAAAAATTGACAAATATTGACATTAATATTTATACGTTACTCAATAATTGTTTTGCCTTCCTGGAACCCGTCCACTAACATTTAAACTTTACGGTGTGGTATTAAAGTTCAAAATGACTTCTAACGAATTTTTTGTATGAGAATACAGAAAAGTGTTATTTTTAGACAGTTGCAGGGAATTTTTAAAAATTTTCTCTCCGTAATAACCTTCCTCAGACATCATCAAACACAACAAAAAAAAAAAAATCAGCCAAATCGGTTCAGCCGTTCTCGAGTTTCGCGCTTATCAAGACATTTTGCGATTCATTTTTATATTATAGATAATAATTTATGTATATAGAAAAAAATAATGCTATAATATGTTAATACTTCCTGGAACAAAATATTATGTTTATACCACATAATTAAACATAGAAATTTACTTTGTAAATACATTCATAGTTAGATTTGTAAATTCAAAACTACCATGCTCTCCATTATATGCAGTATTCGATTTTATTTGATTCATTTAAAATTAGGTAGCCGGGCAGTAGACCTGAATGAGTCTGCTGCCCGGATGAGGGGAAGGCGGTGCGCAGTGCTCAGCGCGCTGCTTGAGAGAGATTTGTAGGTGTGGATTGAGAGCAGTAGCGTTCATTCCATAGATGCATGCAAGCATTGCATACACTTATGATAAATAAGTCTGGTATACATTATTTAAAGTTAAACAAAAAATGGAACCATTTATTTTCGTATTTATTCTACAATTTACGCGATCTTTCCTATGAAAACAATATAATATTTACTATCATCATATAATATTCAAATTAATAACGCGAATTCTGTTTACACTGTCCGCATACCCTATGCAGGTCACTGATTGGGAGGGTATATATATCAAAACATCTGATAATTTCTGTAGTTCCAGCAGTATCTAAATATATAAGGATTTTGATCAATCCTACCCCCAAGGGGATAAAATAGGGAATGAAAGACAGATTACACAGATTAGTTAAGAATATTGTGTACAAAGAAGTTTTGTAGGCCCTCATTATTTACACACGCTAAACAAAAGTAAAGCCGCAAAAACTATACCTAATTAATAATAATACTTCTTAACGCGAGCGAAACCGCGGGCAAAAGCTAGTCCTTTCATATAATCTTCATACAATTATTGCGATTTTGAATTATCTATCTGTCAAACGAATAGCCGCTTCTCTTCTAATGCTGCCAAACTTATTTCAAGCCTTTTTGTTTTCCTTCAAATTCTGAATGTTCTTTCTGGTGTTTTTTAACTTTGCTTTCGGTCACAACCCATTGTATTTGTTGGTTTACTTGAAGTCTTGGTAGTCCTTGACTATTACGTCCTGTTTTACTTATATTGGATGTTTATATCTCAAACTTTCATCGTTGAACCATTCTACGCGCCTTACTTACCAGCCAAACTTAGCCTTATTATCTCAGTTATGCAGTGTAAATTGAACTAAAATTATCAATACAACGTCGAGAACTAATAGGTTAAAATTTCAAAGGACTGGTTCATCTTCACCGGAGGACCAACATCCGTAGTGCTACGTTATTTTTTGAGTGCAAACCAAGACTCGACAAACGTACTATAGGATGCTCTCCAGCTAGGTAGAGAAATGATTAAAAAAAGTGGCTGGTAACTGTTAAATGAGAAGAGTCAAGGTTCGAACGTATTGGTGAACCTCAGAAAAGATATATGTTTAGGAGAACGACCTCATTATGTGCTTAATCACCATTGTAACAGGTACAAGTTATACTCGTCAATAACACTAGATACATACCGCGACACTGGCATCACCAGCGGTGCCGTAGAAGAAGGGTAGTTCAGTCAACTGTCGCTGACTGGCGCGTTTACGCCTCGAGGCGCAAATCCACTCCGACGCAGACTTGAGTTTCTTTTCGCGTGTCTTCTCAAGGTAGTCGCTTCCGAAACGCTACACCAGATATATCACCGTTAGGTATCGTATTTTGGTTGGCAGCCCAATTCGAGTTTCGTACACACTGGGGTGCCCTTGCGTTGCCACCTAACTCATAAGTTTGCCGGCTGAGCACCTCAGTGTTGGCCCTCTCCCCCGGCTTTGTTTCGAAAGTTTTTTCAGGCGATCAACCCATATCCAGTAAAAAAACTCGTAGATATTGTATTCCATAATATTAGGTCCTTACATATGAAATTGGCGTTTTTCGTACTGGCCACTTAAATCACAAATTTCTCCTCTTTGGTAAGGAATTCCAAATTCAAATTTGTACAGCTATAGACTCATGTATTTGTGCTTCGATGATCATCATTCATTTAATTTTTTTCTTCTGTTTTTTTCTGTTTGCGTCACTCATTTTACAAAATGGAAAACTTAAAATATCGCATTATTTACGAGTACGAGTTCCGCCGTGGCACTAGTGCTGCGGAAACAATTCGAAGGGTGAATAATGTGTATGACGGTCGTGTTGCAAAAGAAAACACAGTTCGTTTTTGGTTCCAACGTTTTCGTTCTGGAAATTTCGACCTGCAGAACAAGCTCCGTGGACGGCCTGAGACTCAAGTTGATAATGAAGAGTTGAAGGCTATTGTGGAAGCTGATCCATCGCAAACCACGTCCGAGTTAGCTGCAGGCTGCGATGTTAGTGATAAAACTGCTTTAATTCACTTGAAGCAAATTGGGAAGATTAAAAAGCTTGAAAGGTGGGTACCTCACGAATTGACTGAAGCAAACCGGCAAACGCGCGTCGACTGCTGCGTTACATTACTAAACCGGCACAATAATGAAGGTATTTTAAACCGAATCATTACCTGTGATGAAAAATGGGTTCTTTACGATAATCGGAAGCGCTCAGCGCAATGGTTGGATCCTGGCCAGCCAGCCAAATCCTGCCCCAAGCGAAAATTAACCCCAAAAAAGTTACTTGTAAGCGTTTGGTGGACTAGTGCCGGTATTGTTCATTACAGTTTTCTCAAATCTGGCCAGACTATTACGGCTGATGTCTATTGTCAGCAACTGCAAACCATGATGGAAAAGCTAGCGGCTAAACAACCTAGGCTGGTCAATCGCTCCACGCCACTGCTGCTTCACGACAACGCTAGACCACACACTGCGCAACAGACGGCTACTAAATTAGAAGAGCTTCAATTGGAAAGTCTAAGACATCCTCCGTACTCCCCGGACCTTGCTCCAACAGATTACCATTTTTTTCGAAATTTGGATAACTTCTTGCAAGGGAAAAAATTCAACTCCGATGGGGCAGTCCAAATCGCCTTCAAAGATTTTATTGATTCCCGTCCGACTGTTTTTTTTAGTAAAGGGATCAATGAACTACCTATGAGATGGCAAAAGTGCATAGAAAATAATGGTTCATACTTTGATTAATTAAATATATTATATTAAAAAATATTCGACTTTTTGTTCCTCCCATACAAAACGCCAATTTCATATGTAAGGACCTAATATATTGGTATAATACAACATCAACCGATGCAAGACTTATGACTTAGTTGTAATAAAAAGCTGCCGTGTAGTCTACTCCGCCTACGCAAAACCATACGCGAATATTACAAGAATGATGAGTCAAGAAATACGTTAATTTGGTTTCAAATGTCAGCTACGTACATAAACCGGAATGAAAAACTAAAAGAGGCAGAGATCGATCTTAAAGTTAAAAACTATCATTTTCATTTAGTTGAATGTAATGCATTTAGAAAAGTTATATGACGATTTAAAATACGCAAGATAATATTATAAATTAAGAATTTCGTTTTATATTCAATCTGATTAAATATCTGACAGCCCGCTCAATGAAAAGTGACCACTGTAGCTTATAGTTGATTGCATCTCTAGAGTTTAATTTTTAGACATAAAACAATCATGCTTTCAATCTTTAAACAAGAAAAACTAAAGGAAAATTGCTGAGCATACAAGAGCTGGCTTCAGAACGCAACTGGCCTAGATAAATCACTATGACGGGCTGTGTTCTCATTTACAATCGCTATGTGATGCCCTACGACCTCACCTAATCTATATTATAGTGGTTATTTAATGAATATCTATCTTCATAAAATTGAAATCTGTTTTCAGTGGAGTAAACAAGGTCATAAAAAGCTGTACATGGAAATACATTAGCAAATCGTATTAAAGATAAGACAAACAGTATAGTAAGTATACGTGACTAAACTTTTTATCTTAATTCTCTGGGCGCAAACCCATGTCACAAATGTTGACGTAAGTTCCAAAACTGGTTATTAGCGGGTGATAAGAAGGTTTACGTTCATGTTAGCCAAGTAATCAATAATTTCGTCAAAGTATTATTGCGAGATGGTATAGCCATGATGAGCCATGCCAAGTCCAGCTCTTTTATAGGCTCCGATATAGTCACACTATTGTTACAATATTAGAGATAATAGCCCAACAGCAAATATCACTAATAAGCTATGATGCATATAATACAAATAACTATTATTAAATAATAAATATTATTGTAAACAGTATTAACAATTTATTTATAATCTGTAATAATTATATTTTGAGTTGGCAACTATATAAAGTGACAGAATGGATAAGGAAGTGTGACAGGAGATTGCAATGGCGGGGCTTAAGTAAAAATATAGTGAAGAGAAGAGGTTGATATTAAGTATTAATATTCTGTAAATGAATAACAGATAATTACGAGGGTTGATACAATGGTTAGAACAGGTGTCCATCTATTAATTGCGAGGCCATAGTAGAACCTAAATAAAAGAGTTGTTGCGTGTGGTACCAGAAAAGTTTTAGAGTTATATTAATATAATATTTTATACCTTTAATACTATATTGTTTATGTGATAGAAAAATGTATTAAATATTAGTTAGTATTAATCTTTATCTATCTGTCAATATAATATTACTAAATACTTGGAACTACTTTTCATTGCATTATTTTGGATACCAGAATCAGTCTAAAATTCATAAATCCATAAATTCGTTGGCCGAACATTTCAACCGGTCATCCATCCTCATGTCTCGTAATTATGAAGACCGTCTTAACTCCTAAGCCTACATTTACCTATTTCAAATTGATTTCTCTTGACTGAAATAATTTTGTAATTATAAACAGCAGTGTATAAATAAATTAACCTAATGAGAGGAATTAATTTAATTCGTAATCAGTTGTTTATAACGTACAGGAAAACCGCTACAACTAACAACAAATGTGTGCTTTATTCATTTAAAATAATTTCGTTAGGTTAGTTAGTCCTTTGTTTTGCATATATTCTGAGAATATAAAATAATTGTGTTAGAATTATGAGTCGCATTTTTTAAAGTGAAACCAAAGTCTCCGCAAACTTTCAGTTAAGAGTTACTGTGGAGCCATAATATAAATAAATAATCGTTCATATATTGTTATTGATTTAATAATAATGTTCTTATTGCGAGTAACATGTTACTTATTTATGTTTTAAATATTATTATAAAAAAATTAAAAACAAAAAACAAATTGTAATCTTAATGACATGTAAAATTTGCGCGGCAACGCGAATGCTACAAGCATGCACAAGGTACAAATACCGGCACATTCCTCTGTTATTTTATTAGATTAAAAGCGGCTTTTGTCCCCATATGCTCAGAGGTGAACGAAAACATTGTAAGGAAACTCGCATGGCATCTAATAGAAATGTCATACGTATATGCCTTGAGGACGTCTATCAGCTGCGCTTCTTGTCGCATTGAGTACGTATATGAGCAAAATGGATACAACCACTAATGTATCTCTACTCACCTACTATGAAAGTGATATAGTGTGACGATATAATACTATTACTATTGACAACAAAATAAACACTTGAACATTTAAAACAGTTATATTAACGGTACTGAAGAATGACAATAAGTAGCCATCATAAATGTCTGCGATTTGTTTTATTGGAAAATTTATTACGGTCGCTCAGCTCTGCCTTTATTATTGGTTATTAATTGGTAAAACTTTACAAAACATTTATTGTTATTTAGTGATTCTATAGAAAAGGATTTTTTATAAGTTTAAAATCGGTCATACTTATAATAAAAATGAAACTAATGTGGGAGTAAATAACAAAGTTCGGGCGAAGAGGGACCGACCAAGAATTTACCTTCAATTAAAAAATATAATTGGTTTATTTTTGGCGTCAGCTTATGTATTTTAAGAATGTGTTTTTATTTATTCATTGGATTATTAATTAATATTTATCATTTTTAAAGGGGTGTAAAACGGTCTTCTAGATCAGCAGCATAATGGAGACACTGATTATTATTTTGCGTTGTCCACAGATGACGGTAATCACTTATCATTAAGTAGGCTCTTAACATGCCATGATTTCGCATAAAAAAAAACAGATTTTTCAAAAGGAATAAAATATTTATTGCAAATAACAACAATTAAGTAAAGTATATAGATGAGTGTATATACATATATAGATGAGGCTTTTGTGCAATCAGTTTATATTTCACAAGCATCATGAGCATTCTAGTTCCGGCAACCTGATAAATCAGCGGAGTAGATGATGCGTGGATTCATTATGAAATATTGTTAA
Source organism: Automeris io (assembly GCA_036320925.1). Taxonomy (NCBI): domain Eukaryota; kingdom Metazoa; phylum Arthropoda; class Insecta; order Lepidoptera; family Saturniidae; genus Automeris; species Automeris io. Next base: position 8,872,415 of record JAUDJH010000010.1, on the reverse strand, counting down.
ATAACAATGGAATGGTTTGCTTAGCGGATGCTATTTGTGTTATGAAGTCTCTCTAGAATTGAGGAAGTAAGTATCAATACCATACGACCATTTCAAGAATATAATTTCAAGCTACTACTCTTTTTATTGTATCCCGGAGGAAAATCCTGCATAGGACCATCAGGGACGCTGTGAGGGTAGCAACCCTGGTATTTCAGACTCCTACTAACTAAAAACCTTCGGGCTGTCCCTCAGATTTTCCACCCGGGCCTGGGAAACCAAATTCATCCAGAGGCTCAGGGAACAAGAAGCCTTGTTGAGACTGCCTCTCTGGGAGGAGTAGAAGTAAGTCCACCCCTCCAAAACCTCTCTCCCAGGCGGTGCGCCGGACACCGTGCACCGCATCTCTCTCATCCGGGCAGCAGACTCCCTCAAGTCTACTGCCCGGCTATTCAAGCTAATACTCGAACTAACCTATACTATTACTGTATTCAGCTTTAAAAATCTAATATCGAGAGTGTCAAGTGTTAGGGACTTAGGGGTTCAACTAGACTATATATTGTCATGTACTGAGCACTTTGATCTTATTGTTCAAAAGTCATATAAAATGATAGGTTTCATATCTAGGATAACAGCAACTTTTAAAAACATATTCTCTTTAAGAACACTGTATTGCGCGTAAGTGCGAAGTCTGTTGGAGTTTGCATCGGTAATATGGTCTCCCAACTACGCAATACATATTAACAGAATTGAAAATATTCAAAACAAATTTTTATCTTTACTTAGAAGGCGTGGTATGCTTGACTCTTTGAGTAAAATTGATAATTTAAGATATTTAAATTTTTTAAAACTAAAACAAAAACGCCAAGTTTTGGACCTTATGTTTTTGTATAATTTATTGAACAACAAAATTGATTGTCCATACTTGTTAGAGCAAATAGGGCTGAGTACATCGAGACGCACCCGTCAGCCACAGCTATTCCACGAGCCAACAAAACGGTCTAACTACGCCTGCCAGGCTACACTTGCTAGATGTGTGCACACATGCAACACGAGAACACCACATGTGGATATTTTCCACGAGAGCTGCGGGTCCTTCAGGAAGAAAGTAGTCGAGGCTATCGGGCCGCTTTCGGACAGGGACAGTTAACATACACATTTATACACACACATTAAGTCCCATACACAAAGTACACAACCACACTACACATTTCACATATAAATTTTACTTGCTTAATAACTTTTAATAACTTTTTATTTCATAACAATTATTAGAATCGCATTTAATGCTCTCATATAACCTTGTTACACAAATCATCTTGGTTAATCCGATTTTTTGTACGTTTTCCTGTATTAAATTATAAAATTATATACTGTAGATTTGTGAATAAATAAAAATACAGTACTTACAATAATGATTGTGTACTAATCGACTTTGCGTCTTTTTACGTTTCGCATAGCCATGTGATAGTTTATACACACTCATTGAAAGTGTTCTAGAAATTAAATAATCGTTCTATTTACTTTTAGTTATTCGTGTCGTAATTAGATACGAAAGTATTAAATTATTATATTTCTTTATTAAACTTTGGAGATAAATAAAATACAATGAAAACTTTTAATAAAATATCTAAAGAAAAGGGAATTTTGTATAAGACGCTACAGTGCCAGCCTCCTCCTGTTCCTTAGTTTGCTAATACTAGTATAAGCAGATCCTGTGTGACTGCAGCAATTAGGCTAAGATCAGGTCACATTCCATCAAGGAAGTTTGGATATCTCATGAAACTGGTCGACTCACCCCTTTGTGAAATATGTGTCAAAATTGACGATGTCCATCACTTCCTGATGGAATGTGACAAGTATAAGAAGGAAAGATCTTTTCTTGTAAATAGTTTAAACCTTAATTTATATAATGTAGGCATGTTTCACAGCATTCTAGCGGAACCAGCCTATGGTGCCGCTGGAATGTTGTGGGACATGTACAAATAGTTCATAATTTTTTATATTTGTTAGTTTTAATTTTTTGTTTTTGTATTTTTAGGTTAATGTATGATGGGGCTGGCATGTTCAAAAGAACAAATGTCCCTTTAAAAATAAAAAGCTAAATAAACGAAGAAAATATCATTAACAACTTACATAACAGAAAGGCATTAACAACGCTGATTTTTAACCAACATAAACAGAAGATTATGTATGTATATGTATATTGTATTTTATTATTACATACAATACTTCTAGCGCAGTGCATGTAATCATCGCATAAGCACGACAGCCTAGGTGTATTTGTATGAAAATCAGCACCTCAAATGAATATAGATGTGATTTTGTAATGTGAGTTTGGATTTTATCGAAGATTTTACAAATACAATAACACATTTTAAGCTATCGTGTTTTATACTCATTATAAATACATACATACTTTTAATTATCCTTCGACGTTTTGACCTGGTTACACAGACCATGGGCAGAACGACACGCCGCGCCGTGGTGTTTTCATCGGAGGCGGGAAGTTATTTCCTATACCTTACTTTGTTCTTGATAAACGTCGAAACGTAAAACTATATTTAAAAGTAAGTTAATTCATGCATAAGACCATTTAAAGTGCTTACAGATTCAGATTTATATCACCTTAATATTTTTATGTACCTCTGGCAGTTCTGGGTATCTTCAGATTTTTTTAGGCACCATACCGGAGCACCGGTGAAGGGATACAGGTGGCGATATATTAAAACAAATTTACTTGGGACGATTAATTGTTAAACGGGATTAATCAAAGTATATTATTTACAATGTTGTGAATATGTGAAGTGTTCATATAATTTATTCCGATTTCGAATAATATTAATTTGAATTTCACTTTATAAAAGCTGTTTTAATATAGAGTAAAATAAATGTGTTAAAAGTGTAAGGCCAGCTAAAAAGTGAAATGAAACTCATCTGTTCAGATGATTAACATCTTGTTACTTTTTATGGGTACCATGTATTTGTATAATACATTATTTCGATATTATTTAATTTTTCTTATCATCGAAAATACCAGTTGACAAAATTGACCTGACAATCGATTGTAACATATTTGTTATCCAATAATTTTGTACATACATCCAATAGATGCAGAATAATTTTGTAGCTAATGGTCATTGTTAAGATATTTGAAACCTTATCCAATAGTAAATGTTGACTAAGCGGTTGTATGACGAAACGATTACGATAGCACGCAGGGGCAACTAATGGCGGCGGATCACGTAAACTTGTATTGTTTTTCTTTGGCCATACGTATTATAAGAACGAAAAATTTAATAAGGTTTTGGGAGTCGAAGCTGCTCGCGTCCGTAGACTTTACCCTAGTTTCCCTACACGTGACTCCTGGGTGGTGCTAAACGAGCAGCAGCGAGGTGGTAGGGCGTCGGTACCCGTCTGGATCGCGACCACAGTGCACGGGTGTAAAGCCCGTCATAGCGAGCAGTTTCGGCTTGTCGCGTTTCGGGATCAGCTTGTGTATATCCAGTGGCTCATATACCTTCAGTCGTGGTATATGTGGGCCGACATGACGATGTAGACTATCAATGGATTTTCATCCTTTGATAGTCGCTTTCGTTTTTGGATTACACTTTACTTACCATCAGGTACTCTGTAGTCACTATGTCGAACCAGTGTAAAAAATAAATAAAAATAAGGTACATTAAATTAATACACTATTATATTTTAAAAGATGTGGAATGATCATTGAAGCTTAACTATTCGTATTATTTTAAATTCTTTTGTCATGTTGTTTCTACGTTTGATGAAATAATGTTAGTGACATCTTAACAAAATAACCATTATCGAATTATTATTATAATCAGATACACTCTTTATTTCTGTAGCATAGAATAAAATTTGCATTAAGTTTTAATTAACCTGCCATTTTAATTTACAATTACAAAAATATTATCATAATGAAGAAAAACAATGCAATGTAATCACAATCCTATGATTAAGTTACTTTTTGAGGTAAAATGATATAAATAAATTTAAGTAAATATTGTTCTATTTATATTTGTGTATAACACTTCTATTTAGTTCTTATTCCTACATTTCAATGCAAGTCCTACAAATAACTGCGAAAGAACTCAGAAGTAATCATAAATTTCTTTCGTCGTCTTTTCTCAAGGCAGTCCATTCCATAAAGCTAGTAGTTCATTCTCACGTTTTGTTCTGGTGGTCGAAGTCTGGTGCTCAAGCGGAGATCCATATCCACAGCCAGAGATGGGCAAAATGTAATCTGATTAATGATGAACGATTGCAAAATGTAGTCGTAATTTTAATTTTCTTGCTCTTTAAATGATTACAGAGCAAGAGATTGATTAATTGATTAAATCCATTTAAAACATTAAGAAATGATAAATGTGTTTACAATCTGGGATTTTGTAGTCTTTAAAACACAAATGAGAAAAATGCAGTCATATTAATAGTAAAAAACCAAAAATGTAATCGTTAATCATTTTTATTAATCTGATTACATTTTGCCCATCTATGTCCACAGCGTAGTTTCGCGTTGCCACTGATATCCATTTATTTGCTGGCTGAGCACCTTAAATGGTCGCCCTCTCAGGTTCGGTGGCCGGTCTTTCAAGCGAACAATGTAACTCAGGTAGAAAAAATTATTCCGAAGAAATTGATAAAGTTTGAGGTACATTAAAGCAAATGGTCTTGGTTAAAAAAATCGAGGACAATTGCGGCGTTTCATGTAAAAAAAATCTACGTCTGCGCTGACTCTTAACCGCAATAGCGTGTCGTTAAAGAACTCATTTGTAAATTCGTTCACGAAAGTAGTGCAAACGCGAATCTAATGTATTTTGATTCTGTAATAGTTGCGCAATAGTCATAATGCGAGAAGTTGAGGGTTAATTGTAAGTTATTAATTTTTACTACTTATGAAACATTTTTTAAAATAATTATAATAATATATCTTCATTCTATGCCCCTTTCAGGGTGAGCAGAGGCCGTCGATCGGAACAGACCAGATGCCTCATCAGATAACCGTTCTGTTATGACTTTGTTAAGCATCCCGAAGTCTAGGCTGCTCAGATCTTTTTATTTTTGGTATCTCGGGGGAAAATCCTGTATAGGAGCATCGAACCAAATCAGTGAGGGTAGCGACCCCCGTGTGTCAGACTCGTACTAAAAAACCCCGGGGTGCCCCTCTATTTGCTCCTCGCGGGCCTGGGAAACCAGTTTCATCCAGATGCCCGGCGAGCGATAAGCCTTGTTGAGGTTACCTCGCTGGAAGGGGTGGGAGTAAAGAACCCCCCCCAGTACCTCCTTCTCAGGCGGCACGTCAAACACTGTGCTCCGCTTCCCTCTCATCCGAATAGCAGACTCGCTCAACTCTGCCCGGAATCTGTTCAGAGCAAAGGCACTCACAAACGCCTCTCTCACAGGTTCAAATCGGACACATTCCATCAACAATCAAAAAGACTTGATTATCAAATTTCACCTTATTTACAAACCGACATTAACCTTATCGAGAATTACATACCTGAAGACAATCGTGAAATGAAGAAAACTTACATTAGCACACAGCGATAGGTGACGAAACGTCTCGAACCTAGGTCAATGTTTCCACATGCCATCGTACGCAATATATGTTACATTGTCACATTTTACAATGTGTTAATTCTATTAGGAACCCTTTTACTACTTCGAAATATTAGACACCAAAGTAATAGTCAAGTTAAGAAATATGTTGCTTATAAGATATTTTGTAACATCGAACGTACAAACACCATTTAGGACAACTTCGTTTTCAAATTATAAATAATTCTATGAATTATTTCTCATTATTCTCCTTCTACGACAAGTTTATCGTCTATTTATTATATGATGATGATGATGATGATGATGATGTCCTGGCCGGTTTCGGCCACGGCGACTGTTTCAACACCGATTATGAAAATCGAGGTCCAGTTTTCGGAAACAGTCAATTGCGCAGGAGATATTTAAGTGCATAACTGGATGCGCAGCCAGAAAAGCACTCTCTCGTCCGAGCTCCCTCAGGCCCGATGGAAAGGAGAACCAGTACGATCGGGAGGGAGCAGGATGCAGGTTTGGCCGAGTTTTCCTTCTCTGAACACCTGAATTGCGGTGTTAAAGTCGCCTTTTACGACACCTCAGCAAGAAGAGGGAGGTGCTATTCTATTCTGCCGGCAGCCACCACGGCACAATAAATAATATCTCAGTTAAATAGGACTTAACAACTAGGAGACTAAGTGACTATTACGACTTTTCATTCCTAGCATGAAATGAGCTTTAAGAATGTCAGTTTTTACGTTATCGAAACAAAAACCTAGTTAAGTTTTAGTTTATAAATGATGTAATAACTAGCAGATTTTAAAATCTAAGAAACTCAAACATAGTTGTGAATTGCCACTCGGAATTAAGATTGGGTAGGTGTGAGCGTACATTTTGGTGGTAAGCTGATTGCCGAACTGGATCATGACCACTGTACACAAGTGTAAAGACCGTTTTAGTGACTCGCTTTGACCTGTCTCGTTTCGGGATCAGCTTATGTATATATAGTAATTCATATACCTAGAGACCTTCAGTCGTGGTATATGTGGGCCGACATGATGATGGAGACTAACAACGGATATTCATCCTTTGATGGTCGCTTTCGTTTTTGAACTACACTGTACTTACCATCAGGTGCAGTGTATTCACTTTGCCAAGCCACTATAAAAAAAAAACAAATAATATATAAGCAATCTATTATTTAAAATAACAATGGTTAATTTAGAGACAAACTTAATAGGGTCCTTGGTTATTAAAGACTATGAGCAAATATACAAATTACACAAGCCATTAAAGCTATATATTTATTACGTTGATACAATATTTATATCAGGAAATATAGAAGTCGATTTCCTGATCAACCAAATACGTATGAGCGTATTGAAAGTAAATACTGCACTTGGCCTTTCATCTATGTGTAGTACGAGAAACCCGGCAGCAGGAGTGAGGTCAGCGGCATCGTCTCGAGGTAATCATTTTTGTGCCCTTTACTACAACCGATACACCATAAGTGGAAGGTTGTGTAGGGCTGCTCATTAAGAATTCGTTAATAGCATAGTACAATTATTGTTATATTTTTATTTTATTTAATTGTTTTAAGCAGATGATAGCAGAATCAAAGGACCGTAACGTTATCACAAAGCTTTTAAAATTAGCTGATTAAGTGCCTAAATAGCTAGTAGATATTTTTAGCCAGGAACTGCTACGAGCTTTTTATGACAGCAGAAATTTTCATGTAATTAAAAAATGGATTTTTAGCAATCTCAATCAACCACAAATGAACAGCTTTTGTAAAGTTGCATATTTTACTATAAAAAATATCGAAAAAAAAACAGAAAGCGAAGGGAATAGAAGGAAAAATAAATATAGCAGTAAAAAAATAAGCTGTGCTTCAGGGTTTAAATATGTAAATAAAATCTAGTTGTAATTAAAATACTAGTAATTAAAATAGTAATACATGTTTTACAATGAACATAGACACCATTATTAAGCGCAAACATAAATTGATAATTAATGTGACGACCCTTAAAAACACAATATTTCCTTATAGTCAATAATTGTTAATGATGAACTGTTTTGCGATTTCATCATGTAACATACACACAAATCTATACCCGCAACTACTTAAATCCAATCTAAATATAGCTTCAAATTATACATACGACACAAATTAACATTAGCTGGCTTAAATACGGAAGACATCACAAGTGGAAAATTTGTAACTAGCATTTTATGATTACAGGGCGTGTGGCACCCGATTATTTCTATATTACCATATTTAACTTTTAGCGTAATTATTACCAAATATGCGGAACAGATTGATTAATATCTGTTTTGATTTAATTTAAAAGCAAAAATTATAAATGTGAGTGAAAAAGATCATTGTGGAAATTATTATAAATTAAGAAAAACCTGTTTAGGTTTTCTTTGTAGTTATTAATTCAATATTTTTTTGGGCTCAAAACCTAATGTTCCTTTTTTGTTTTTTCATATAAAAATAAATTTAATAGTTATACTATTAAGTCCCTTTTATAAAGCATTATGTTAGTAAAACTTAATTCCAAAGTATGTATTATATAGTAAATATGTATTGTTTTGTTAATTTTGTTCTCAGATTACTCGGGGATGCTGTTTTACTTGAAAAACGATAACGTACATATCGCAACCTGTGACCCTGTGCAGTTCATTGCTACCGCATGCATTGTGCACAGATCACAAGTTGTAAACACGGCAATGAGTAACACTGACAGTGTTTTCATACGCTTGTCACTTCATCTTGCTCGTCAGATACCGACCTTTATATTCCTTTACCACTCAGTATAATATCTATACGGTCTTTAAAATCGACATAATACGTTTTGTACACTTGTTACATACAGGAAGATCCCATATGCGAATTTTATTGTTTGTTCTAATTTAAGTAATGAGAAATAAATATATAATGAATCTGCCCACGACTTTATCTACGTTTCCAATTTAATTACCAAGTGTTGTTAATTTTTAAAATCTTTTTGTAGACTTTGGATTTCACAATAAAATATTTAAACATAACATGGGTGCATATAATCGTATTTTAAAATAATGCCTAATTTTCTTAATCTTCAAGCCGCACGCGTCGCTTATAACAATATACTTTTAAAACGTGTAAAATTGTAACTGTTTTACACATCACAAATAATAATAATTATGGTAATTATTGACATTAAATAAAAGTATCCAAATAGTGTAATAATAAATAGGAACGAACATGGATGTCACCTTTATTGCTATCTTCGTACATAATTTATACCACGACTGTTTACGACATACACTTCATAATATGTTTAACTTGTAAACTTGTGTTGAGATAGTAAAATGGATTGACAATAAATCTTTTTAATGAAATAGCAATAGATACTTGTAATTACAGTTTCTTTCAGTCAGTATGATCAGCATTAAGTTACAATACCTGCAAATGCAATATATTTACAAAACATGCAAATAGTAACTAAGTACGTTGAGATGTAATGAACTAAAATGAATAAGTTTTTTAACTTTTGTCGGCAAACAGGCTGTCGACTTACCTATAGAAAGTGGGTACTGTAACTCAGTGGCGTGCATTCCATAGAAGCATAAAAAAGCAATATCTTGCAATAAATGGATATTTAATACATATTTTGTTTTAAATTCGATCCTACCTGGAATATAAAACCCTTATTCTGGTAATTACCAGATTATAAGTCAATAAATTTATTAAAAGTCCAAATATAATAAAATAATGCTTTTTGTGCTTTATATGGGATGCACACCACTGCTGAACTCATGAATAACTGCAACACAAAAAGCATTGTTACTACTGTTAACTTACTAAGAGAACAAGTATTATCAAAGTACTTTTCTATTGTTATGCGCTGTTTCTATCGGGTTAAGAGGAATGACATGCCAGTTCCCTTTAACTTTACTAAACATCTTTCGGCTTTTTAATATTCCTTAATCCCCTCAAGTATAATACTTTCATCGCTTTCTTGCGTCTTTTTTGATATTTGATTAGCGAAGACAAATCTCTCTTATTTTCCTACAAACTCAACATTCAGATATATACCTCGGCATATTAACATTCAATATGTATGTACCTATAACTTTTACGTCATTCAAGAGATATTATTGAAGATTTATTCTAGTAGCAACAATGCAAAAACTAGTTATATTTGGAACGATTTTACGGAAATTGTAAAGCTTTAAATAATCTTCCAACTGTTCTCATCGTTACATATGCTTTAAAGTCTCTTTGTTAAAATAGAATAATTGTTAACCTACCATTGTTTGAAAAATATTCCGTTTTTCTGTTAAATTTATGAATAGTTTTAGGTCAAAGGAAATATTATCTTTTGTTCTAAACTTAATAATGAAGGCTAATTGTCTGGCATAGCTCACTGATTCTCTTTTATATTGCTACCTTTTGGATATGGCTCAGATTAAAGTGCTAATCTAGGTATTACATTTAAGTGCAGAAACATCTACTTAATGTATATCAGTTTATAATATCGAATATATCACCTTAACACTAGATTTACCAAACCAGTTAAAATGACTTTTATATTTGTTTTAGAATTTTTTTCTACTCTATATGTAAATATATGTCTATATGTATGTTCTTTTCTTCTTTATATGTAATAAACTTATATAATAAACATGTTCTTTACTAATACAAGATATTGATAGATATAATGGAATTAATTTTATTTATAACAGAGCAAAATAAATCATGTTATACCTATTTCTAAAATAGATATAAATTGTTCGCGGGAAGATCTAGTGTTAATTTACATCAATGGATGGAATTTTCAAATTGGCCGTTTTTATGAGCGAAGCAAATACCAATAACGATTAATGCCCGCTTTGCAAGTGATTTACGCCGAGTTTCATAAAAGCTCTTTACATTTTAAACACATTCTTAAACTCAAATGAATAATAAATTAATACATTTGATGAATCAACAGCGTTTAAAAGAGTTTTAAAATTAAAGAAGCCTTTCTTTAACTGAGCATTTGCGTGACATGAAATGAAATATAAATTTATTCAAATAGGTCAACTTCCAATCACTTTTGAATCATCAAAAAAAGCAAAATATATCCATCTACCTTGATTCGAAAAGTAGAATTCACCGCGAAGAGTCAGCAAGAAACTCAATTTTTTTTAATACTGACATGCTTGCGCTTGACCTCAATATCACCTGCTGGAAAGTGATGACGATGGACGCTCACCCAGCAAATACCGATTTACTCGACGTTTGAAGATTGAAACACCAACGCAGGAAGCGAGTTCCACTCCTTCGCCGAAAACCGAAAGGCAAGCCACTTTACGCCGGTGTTCCAAACTGAGTAGTTTACGCGACGTAAGAGCCTCATCTCGGCTCGATCTCGGCGATCAATTTAGTCCAAAGCTGCTAGATGGTGTTTAGCGGAACCATCCCAGAGGTGGCAGCTTTGCTCCACACACGACCGTACTTGCGCCTGACATAGGTTAAGTTGAAGTTGGGTCGGCGTAAAATACCGCCTGTCCTTGAAAAGAATCCCCAATTTCTGAGTAGCAATTGCTAGTTGCTCTTTTATCAACATAACTCGATACAAATATATGATATACAAAGGAATGAACGTCTCGTGACAAAAAATTATATATATTAAAACCACGAATATTATTTCTTAATATTAGGTATCATGCACAATTTCTATATTATACTACAGCATTCTCACAAAACATTGCAATCGAAAAATCACCAGTTATAATTTGGCTGACAATTTTAATATCAAACTTGAACAAATACATCCCTACTGGCTTTTTAAAATTATATTGCATCATGTACGTTGGATACGAACGTAGGATTGATACAAATATTGTAAATGTATTGCTAATTATAAGATGATTGCTTTAGAATCGACAGGAAAAGGCGAAGACTTACATCGTTTCAACCAGTGGAATTATAGTTTACTCTGTGTATCAACGAAAAGGAAAGGTAAATACTAAAAAATATTCAACCATTTATCGACAATATCCTTAAAGCAGATCTATTATATTCATTTTTGTGGTACCTTCTATATTCTTGCTAGGCAAAGTGACCACACCACATTTGATATCAAGCAAACGGTGTGGTCCAAAAACCGACTTAAACTATCGAAAAACAGAAGACTGATCATCGAAAAGCGTGTTATCGTGTAGGTCTACTGAAACTTCTCTTCATATTTCTGGTAAAGGACCAAATATCGAACCTCGAGAGAAAGGTCAGTCGTCGAATCCAAGTCAGCTAGGTCGCGTTCGGGATGATACGCAACGTTTTCCTGTCCAAAATATCCCAGTGCTTGTGTTTTCTTGTGTTGTCTAACTAATGTTTTCAATTGATGTGTTTTTCCAGTGATATATGGTGCTGATATGGGTGGCCTCTTACTATGGATCTCTTTAAAAAGCTCACTTTCACACAGCGTTCTATGGAGAGCTATGCTTGGTGTTTCTCTACGAGATTGAATCAGAAATGAAGAAATCCGTCGATGAATGAGTCATCGACATATCCCAGAGTATACGAGATGTGTAATACGTCTTCTTTGCTAGTTGTAACCAAACTATATGAATTTTTGTCTCGATTCGGATTACCACACACTATAGTTAGTGATAATGGCCCACAATTTATATCTTCAGACTTTTCTAAATTTTGTCAATCAAACGGAATATTACACATAACATCACCAGCTTACCATCCGGCTAGCAATGGTCAGGCTGAAAGCTATGTAAAAATAGCTAAAAGGGGAATAAAATCTTGTATAATGAGTAGTACTGACGTAAAAGAAATGAATAAGAAACTATTAAAATATTTGTTTGATTATCGAAATTCAGTACACTCAGTGACCGGACCTTCCCCAGCGCAGTTAGTTTTCGGTAGGAAACTTTGATCACGGCTGGACATAATCAATGTTAAGAAACCGTCATCGTCGTCAGAACCTCTCGCTAACCATGTAAAGAATAAGCAGTATTTGCAAAGTAAAATATATGGAGGAAAAAATACGCAAATCTTTTCGGCTGGTGATAGTAATTCCTATAAAAGGACAATGCCTAATGGTCGATGGTATTGGAATAGAGGAATCGTAATTAAAAGAATGGGGAAAATAACATATTTAATCAAAGATTGTGTTACTCTGAAATAGTTAAAAAAGCACAAAAATCAATTAATTGCCAGTAATAAAAACTCTGATCAACAAAATCATCTGAGGGTACGTTCCGAAGATTTCTATGATTACTCCAATAATTCTGTTGGGAGTGCTCGAGGAATCACAGATGTCATGTTAAACACTAGTCCAGGAGAGGATTCTCTTAAAAACGAGACGTCTCCAGCAGAAGAGTGGCAGGATGCTGTAGATGAGGCTACCATAGTAAACGATATTTCCAACCCGGTTCCAGAGGATGAAGTTTTACTACCGCCTGCAGTGAACGAGGATACTCAACCGTCAACGCAGTTACGTACTGTGGTTGGGAAAGAATTAAGAAAAGTGCCTCGCGTGGACTATAAGAAGTTTTATAATATTTATTATTAGCCATTGTTTATTATTGTTGTTAGACTAGTTACTTATTCTTGTTAAGTTGTAATGAACTATTGTTTTTTATCAAATATTATATACATTTTCAATAGGGGTAGGAATTGTTAAGGTTTTATGCAAAACAGATCTTGCTTGTCAGCAGCTGTGACGTTGCCATTAAATATATTTAAAATGTGTCACTAATATAATATTATTTTAAATGATATTAGGACTTAACATAGCAAGTTGTAGTAACAGTGAGCAGGACACAGCTCGTACAGAGTGACCTATGGGGCATAAAAAATCTCGAATGCAAACCACTGGTAAACGCAGTGGAACGTAATCCATATTGCAGAACGGTGCTGGATGCAGCTCGCTCTAGAGAACATAAGGGACGGTATAAGTTCAGTAGTGGATGTCCCATGGCTTATATAATGATTATATCAAACCTTATATCCCTAGCTAACCACACCAGTTCAAGTTTTTAATTTGGAGTCTAAATAGGAACTTTTAGGAACACACGCATTGATAATATAAAAACAAAAATTCATTTGCCCCCACACGGTTTAGATTAATTAAGATTCTTGTTGCTATTAAAATCCGTGCGTTATCTGACGTAATAAATCGTTCCTACCAAAACCAAAACCTGATACCCAAAACAAACAAAAACGCTATGTGAATTGAAACGGTGTTTATTGAGTTATTATGCACCTTTTATAAGACAAGTAGGTCCTTAACATTTGGTAACATATGCTTAATAAAATATGAAATATATTTCTACAAAATATATGGTACGTTACTTATTGATATTCTGTAGTATTATATATAAAAATTACGTATGAAATTTGTCCTAAAACTTTTGAACTGCAACTTTGCTCAGCAAAGTTCACAAAAAATTAATTCATTTTGATAAAAAAATGAATATATAATAGGAACTTGAGTAAAACTATAGTATTCGCAGAGCCAAGTTCATATTGATAACATCGGTGACTTACCAAATCCTTTGCCATTCATTGAGTAATATAAATTGTAATGTTTTAGTAAACTTCAAGTTGCGTCTATAAATCTTAGCTTAAAACCCACTGTATGTCTATATAGTGTATATGTAAGATATATGCTGAGTATCACGTTTATTTGGGTAGGATAACGTCTACAAGATAGGCTAATCACGAGTAGACTACTTCCATGGATTAATAAGAAGTGAGTCTGACTTAGAATACAAAATATAATTTAATTTAAAGTCTGAATACGCAAGTCTTAGGAAAAAGTTTTCGTTTAATAAGATATACTTGTACTATCTGTCAATATTCCGTTTTTTTTAATAAATAATAGCTTGCCCCATGTCTCCTCCAACGTCTCCAGGTCTTTAGTTAATTATAAAAGCACATACCAATTTAGTACTAAGTACGTGGTTTCTTAACAAGAATTTCGATGCGAGAAAGATTAATTTCGATGCAGCAAAAACTTACAGGTAACTGTTAAAAATAACATAAATAAAACAGAAATATGTTTTTGTTATGTTTACCAAATTTAAATACTCATTGTTGCATTAATTAGTTCTAAACAACTTTACTATTCGCTGATTAATTAAGAAAACAAATAAACTTAGCAGTATTTGTTTATGACCTACGTGTGCAACTAACAGACTTGGCACAATGTATTGTGTTTCCAAGCGCCATAATTTGACTAGTAAGCAGTACGTAAGCGTCGTATGACACTGACCCATAATCAAAGTCAGCTATATGTTTTTCTTTCATTGTTTAAGTTCTGTATAATATTATTTAAATTATAATTTAAGCAGTTACATGGTCAAAGACATGTTACTTAATGTACTAGTACTTTATTCATACGTTTTAGCAAATATCGCAAGACACTTAGCGTTTCTTAAAAATACATGATTAGTAAATTATGTACTTTCAAGTTGAATTTGTTCTTAACCGGTCTATAAGGGAGGCCAGATGCGTTAATATTTTTAATAGAAGTTGTTTCTCTTAAACATAACAAAACTACTATACCTCAAGACTTTCACATGTGATGATAAATAAGTCATATTATTGGATCAAATCAGAATTCTTTTTATAAATTAGGTTATAAAAGGTTTATCTATTTTATTGTTGAACGCTATTATAATAGCGTCGTTGTAGGTTATATTTCAGCTCTCGTTACAAATTATTTCCCATGGAAATACTTCATACTCATGGTTTAGCTTATTGGCAGAAATATAATACATCTATTTACTTCACAATTTACAAAGCCTAACGCTAATATGCTGATGATTTCTTACAGTAGATTGTATCAAATTGGATTGCTAGATAACCCCATTCCACCTTCTTCCTTTCATATTAGAACCACGTGCGCTAAGTTACATAGCTATAGTTGTACGATGACTTCTATTTCGACCAGAACTAATAAGTAAGAATTTACAGCTCAAAACATAAAAAGTTCAATAATAAAATAACAAGTGTGACACTTTTCTGGAAACTTCATAAAATAGAGTTGTTTTTTAATCATATTGTTATACTAACGGTAGTACATACTTTTTAAGATTTTGCCATTTGCACTTTAAGAAGTTTTTATATTTTTTAACACAAGATCTTCTGGCGAACACTTTATTTATATCTTAGAAATAGGTATAACATAGTTTATTTTGTTTTGTTATAAATCAAATTAAATCTATTATATTAATCAACGACTTGTATCAGTAAAAGACGTGTTATTTTTCAGAATTTAAAAATACTTAAAAAGAAAAAAATTCAAAGACAAATATATAGACCAGTCATTTTGACTAGTTTGGTAAGTCTTGTGTTAATTAGTAATGTTCAACACTAGTTTGCATATGACTATCATAGTTACATAGATTTTTGCCTTTTTTATGGAATGTTGGTAGCCCGTTACAGCCAAGTTTTTCAATTGAAATCCAATTTCCAATCACTTGAATGTTTTTCTTTTTGGTAACCCGGGGCAAAATTCTACATCGAACCATCAGGGTCACTGTGAGGGCAGCGACTCCGGTGTCTCAGACTCCTACTGACTGAAAACCCCGGGGCGTCCCTCTAATCACTCGACCCTGGCCTGGGAAACCAAATTCGTCCAGTCGCCCGAGGAGCGAACAGCCTTATTCAGGCTTCTTCTCTGGGAGGGGTGAGTATAAAGAGCCCACGCCTCCAATACCTCTTTCATAGGCGACGCACTAGACACTGCGCACCGCCGCCCTCTCATCCGGGCAACCAACTCCCTCAAGTCTACTGCCCGGCTATTGTTACCGGGGTATGTAGCGCTCGCTCTGAGCGAACGCGTCCTTCCGGCGCCGGTGCCTTGGCGGCTGAATGGCCAGAGAAGATGTTCGCTCTCTGATCATTTCGGCGGCTTCCTTCTGCTTCATAACTCGGAAGGCAACTACCTCTCTCCAAGTCTCTTCACTGCCGACCATGACTTTCACCATCGCCGGCAGTGAAAGGTCGTCACCAATATTACCCGTGAGGACATCACGTTCTTCAACCCAGGCTGGGCACACCTCAAGGCTGGGCACACCTCAAGGCTGGGCACACCTCAAGGCTGAGCACACCTCAACGCTGAGCACACCTCAATCACTTGAATGTTTCTTATTTTCAGGCAACTTTTGGTCAACTCATATTTTGTAAGCCTGATATTAGGCGTATATGTTTGTTTTATACGAATAAATAATTTTAGTTTTTTAATATTAGGTTGTTTAGGATCAAACATTTTAACGAGAAAACCAAGAAATTTTATAGTCAAAGTAGGTTTCAAGTAGCTGAAGGTCATATTTCATATTAATTTGACAAATAAAATATTGATTGTAGGAAGTTGGAGCGCAGGTCACGTAACACCATAAATTATAATCGTGCTTGTTAAGTGCATTATTATTTTGTCGGCGTAGTGCTTCCGGTGATAAGTTAGTTATTTCATTAATGCCGTATTTTAATAATGTTACAGCGGTTTCCTTTATTTGCTCTTATAAAGTTTTTAATTTGATAAAGTTCACAACACCTCGCGACACGACGCAAGGAATTAGCGGCTAATTAATGTTTGTTGTCGTAACAATCGCATGTTTTTATTAATACCCAATTAATGTGAAATAATAAAACAACAGTTTCATTTAACAAGTTGTCGATATCATTTGTAAGTTATTTCTCTAAAACCCACAAAGACGATGTAGGTATAAAATCCATTATGCAGGATTGCTTGCAAGGCCTGTAGTCCTCGTCAAAGTTTAAACGTTTAGGTAATGCGGGATTTTCAGCCATCAGAAGTACTGCACATCTCGACCACGGCCTCCCCTTCGTGACCTGGACTTTTTGTAAGGGTTTTCTACATATAAGTGTCTAGTGCCCTGAGAACGGCGATAAGCTGCGCTACTGGTCACGTTAGGCAGACTGGTAATATTGATAAAATACTTGCTATTTTGGTAATATACTCTGTGGAATACCTTCTGTAAAGGATTTTTTTTCCAGGAGAAACATCCGTTGGCGACCATCAGAGGGTGGTGAGCCAACTAAAAAGCTCCTGGGTACTCCTTTATCCGCATGGCCGCCAGCCGGTGTGTTCGAGCTTGAAATCTGCCACGACTAGCTCACGGTGGACATTGTTAGGTCTCCTTAGAACTTCTGTAATGGAAGAATGAATATAGAATAAAACGATTAACTGGATTACTGATCACGAATGAGTAGCTATTGGCAAATGTGAACTTTAATCTTAGTAAACTGGATATTATAAACATAAAAAAGTACCCAGATCGTATAATAAGTTGCGGCGGAGATTCTATTTCGATGGGTTAATTTTGTCATGTTGCAAGATGAACAAGATGTTGGTGGAAAACTGTATTCATTGGACCAATTATATAACTCAAGCATAATTAACAAGAGTACACGTGGTATAATATTAGTGTGATTTCATTGCTGTTTCCAGAAAGATCTATATTTTATTGCACGTTTTCTTCTGATTGGGCTGCTATTAAGCCCAAAGTTGCAAGTTCATTATATGATTCAATAAACAGAGAATGCAACCTGCAATCGCATTAAGATAAATTTATAAAACCAAGGAGGCTTATACTGTTTCCCGTAAGCTCAGTGCAACATAACACATAACACTAAAACTTGACTAAAACCGTCGAACGGGTTTGCAACCAACGAATACCATTATAAAAAGTTGTTCGAGGGACGCAAACTCGGCGAATGAGAGGCCGAGTCGATAGTTATAGACGAAGCGAGAGCGATTTTTCAACTTACATTATACACTATAAAGTAATACTTAATATTATTATGTGCAGTAATGTATGTAAAATTTCTATTTGTTAACAGAGACTAGATAACTATCGATTATATATTTTATATTATTTATTTGACTAATATTATAATAATAATATGGCGGTACGCTGTATAACTTTCAGAAGTTGAGTATACATATAATTATCTTGCTTATTAAAGCATTCTTTGCTTATTAAAGCAGTGTACAGATTATAATTAGCACATAAAATTGGATATTGAATTACGTATAATTTATTGTATATATATCGTCACGCTATCTCTCTTACTGGGTGAGCGGAGATACATTAGTGTTTGTGTCGACTTTGCGGTTATATGTCGTGCCCAACATGACCAGTAGCGCAGCTGATCGCTCTTCTCACAGCACTAATACGTATGACATTTTTATTAGATGCCATGCGGGTTTCCTCACGATAATTTCCTTCGCCGGAGAGCATGTAGTGCCTAAAACCGTACGTAATCTGGAAAAACCTAGAGATAAGTGCCGAGATTCGTACCTACGACTGTTCGAGTTGCCGTAAATGGGAACTAGTTCATTATCCACTAGGCCACCACTCCCACCAGCCATGATTGAATGCCTTTTTAGTGAATAAAATTTCGTGAGGCTATATTTTCCGTAAGCACCGCTTGTCACTATGTCAGTAGGATATAAACAGGCGCGGGCGCGGCGGTTGCAGACATCTCGATTGGTTGAACCAGCTCTAAAATCACAAGTTTTTGTATACCAGCCCCGCTCCGACTACTTGTTTATAATGGTTACAAGTATTTACTATAAGTACCTACTTCCTCGCCAAAAATAAAATTGTATTAATTAATTGTAAGTAAAGTGCAAATCGAATGCCTATCATTTTTATTTTTATATAAAAAAATAATGCTTATTTTATCCTATAATTAATAGGTATTAGTATTAGTTTTATGCCATATATATTGTTATTTAAATAAATTTATTATAGACAACAAATATGCTTGTTTATGTTTTTAGGTAGAGCCCATACGGATATATTTTTTCACGAAAAAAAGTTAAATAATTCCTTAAGATAATATTCAAAACATTAAATTATATCTTTACTCGCGCCTTTAACTAGTAGTAAAAAAACCATTTGTTTGCTAACAATTTATGGCTAACGGCATAAAACAAATTATAACAGGAGACGTGCTTGCTTAGTTAATTTTTTTTATACGTGTAGTTTTTTCATAGGCTGTCTCGGTCTTGGTTTGTGTTATTTTATCACTGTTAAATCATCAGTGCTTTCACGTTTTTTCCCAACTCCCAAGGTTAAATAGTAAAATGAGTTTAGTTTACTCTACGTGCCAATTTTATACTCTTTTTATTTATTTCATGTAATTCAAAAAATATAACTGGCATTCGAGTGTAGCATGAGAAATACTGCCTCAAACCATACACAATTTTAAAAACCTATACGAATCATTTTTTTTTGGGAATTATCGATAAATAAAATGCTGCCGTAGGAAAGTCGATATTAATATTTAAACGATTATTTACCCTAATCCATTGTCAGAAATTCGTGCTCTATAGCAAAATAGTGTTTGTTTCTTTGGATATTAGCATCGTTAAGCCCTCTAATGTTGTTTGTATCTTACACTAAGGATACTTTTTACTACTCACTAATTAGGCGAAATGGCACTTTATTCTGCTGTTTGCATAACCGCTACCATGCGGGTGGGCATGAAAGTGCCCAAAAAAAATTCCGTCGTTTGTATACTGTTTTGAAACTCCAGCCGTTTGCGTAGCGTTTTGCACTTTTGTCGACGTGTGGCCCAGCGTGTGTTTTCAATTCAAGGGCGTATTATGGTTATTTACAACCCTCGGAGCTCTTTGCACTCTTTTACAATCCTTTTGGAAATATAATCAGGCTCAAAATGATTATAGGAATTTTAATTTCAGTGGTATATATTATTGTAAAAAGTAGACCAAACAAGAGATGATAAATTTTGAGCTCATTTTAGGAAAAAGTTGTTACCACTGTGCTGTGATGTACGAAATATAAAATTGTAATAAAAAAATACGAATCGTTCTACTAACGAATTAAATTGTAAATGCCTTATCATCTTATAGAAAAAAAAAAACAATTTAATATTTGAACAATGAAACGAAGCGAATTATTTTAAATTTTGTTTTGATGCGCGAATTTGCCGTAATGAATTGTTATTTAAATTGAAATGAAATGAAATGTTGTTAGGAAAAGATTAATCTAAACAATTTTATAAAACACGCAAGAGAATTTATGCCTACCATTTTTATATGAAGGTGGTGTAACTCCATCCCTAAAGCATCGGACGAGACTTTTTTGGTTAAATTAAGTGCCCCGACATTGTCGGCGGCATTTTGCACTATGGTTATGCCAAAAAGGGAAAATAAAACAAAAAAGTCTTTGGTCAAAATGCATACAAGTGAATAACCAGTATTCATATAGTTATTATGTATGTACTATTTATTAGCTTATAGTTGAAACTTGACGTTCAAGGAATTTGGGATGGGTAATTTTTCCATATTAAATAAATTTTTGAGGCTCATTAAATTTGAAAGGGTATCACTTTCACAAAAAAATGTTATTCACCGACAATGACTTATTTATTTGATATGAATATTATTGTAATATACTACAAGTTCTATAAATTTGACTGTAGGCAAACATAAATGCATAACAATTGATTTGAAAAAACATTTAAGTATTCATAAAATTAGTTACGAGTACAAAAAATATTATTTTTATGAATTTTACTAGTCTCAAAATACCATCAATCAAAAAGATATACTTATGGATGCCAAATTAACATAAAATCAATTATTTTTAAAGATTGTAAATAACATTTGTAAGCGATAATTACAAAAAAAGCTTAACTAAAGTAAATAAAAGGCACAAAAATAGAAGACGCTAACCTCTTGTCCGTGGAATCCCATTAAAGGACCCTAAACGTGAACCTGATTTTCTCTGAATCTAATTGGAATTTTGTATAACTCCAACTAGTTTTATCTATAACATATATTTATTTGTGAAATTTCTTACACTACACTTGACTTTGAATTGCATTGCAACTGTTCTATGAGAAGTAATATGAGTTACCTAATAAGATAGGGACTTTCTACCGTGTCCTGTAATGGGACGCGTCACTGACGAAAGGATAATAAGATTTAGGAGCAATTAACATTGCATGAAGGCTTATGTTGCCGAAATTGATTTTATCAATATTATATATGTTCACACCAAAAAAACTTATACAAACTATAAAGGAAGCTTTGTCTATGGACAAATTTTAAAAAGCAAATATAACCAAAATAAACTGTCATCACTGACGTTAAAGTTACCGAATGTGTGTATAGAGGAGAAATATGAATAATAATTTATAATAACTAAATACTAAAAAAATTTATTTCTATAATATATTCTTAAAATATTACAAATTATAAAGTGTTAAAATTTTGTCAAGTTTGTTGTGCCGGGCGACAAAAAGAATATAGTAATATCGGGCGAAGAAATAATAACAAAGTATATGTAATAATAATAACTGGCCCGAACACTACGAATCTCATTTCAAAACGTGATCGCGCTGTTTGATTTGAAAACAAAATCCACCGCCCGCGAGCGGCGCGGCGAGACACGGGCGAAGGCGAACTCAACAGTT
Source organism: Automeris io (assembly GCA_036320925.1). Taxonomy (NCBI): domain Eukaryota; kingdom Metazoa; phylum Arthropoda; class Insecta; order Lepidoptera; family Saturniidae; genus Automeris; species Automeris io. The sequence continues at coordinate 8,850,415 of JAUDJH010000010.1, read as the reverse complement.
CAGTGCGCGAGCAAGCGTGATACGGAATGAACGTGTGGTGCATTTTGCGCGGACGATAAATCTGCGATTTATTTTGAAATACTGCGATTTATACAACCAGAATAAATACGTTTTGGAGTATACAGTCCTTATAAGAAAGAAGTTTTTATTACAAAACTTTAGTCGCGCAGAATTTTGACCAAATTTTGTGTATTTCCGTATAGACGCCAAAAAATAAGTGAAGAAGACCTTTCGAAACAAAGGACTGTTTTGTACATTTTCGTAAATATTGCGAAATTGTGTTCAAAAATACTTATCTACCATAAACGTGGAGGGTAAATTGGTTAAGGATTGTTGCCCTCGGCCTTCTAGTTCGGGCGTTATCTGTGGACACCGAACAAATAAAACAAAAAAGCAACGATTTTACTACATTTTAAAAACTGTATTTACAAAGGTCCCCGAAAAATTCTCGTCAAACATATCGTGAACTTTTAACGACTAACCTTAAAAATCACAGTGAGTTTATCGAAATAAGATATTCGTGCTTCAGTGGATAAGTTAACTTATATTTTGACCAAACAACAACACTAAATTCTGGATTGAGTGTCAAGTTGATCATACATGATGTCTACAGCCATAATGCATCAGTCTGCGCTATATGAAATTGGTGATCTGTTTTTGAAGGTAAGTTGTTATTTTTAATTATTTTTATATACCCAGGTGCTTCATTATCAACCTATTATAAAACTTATTACAGTTTTTGTTTTAACAGTAACGAATTTATAGTAAAAAAACATGATACGCATTTTATAGTTAACAATATTTTGTACTTCGACCATTTGCACCTATCAAGGATTGGTAAATATGCCTGATTATTATTATTATTGTATCTACGTTGATATCATGAAATAGTTTAAGTTTATCATTGCACTATCTTGTTATTTTGAGTTTTTTATAATGATATAGCTGTTTGTTATATTATGATAAATATCCATAAACTAGCTAACTCCACTCGCTTTGTCTAGGGGTGATTTATACTTAAAACTGGTGGACAAACAAAACAATCTTTCAACCCATTACCTGCTTAGGGCTGAAATATTTTTAAAAAATCCGTAGTGGATGCCTATATCATGAAAAGCATCCAATGTCCAAACTTCATGTATTTAGCTTGAGTAGGTTAGGTTTTGCGATGATATGTGAGTCAGGACAAGACTATATATATATATATATACATAGATTAGTCTATTTCTAGGTCGAGTCAAGACAATGTTTTTGCATCCTATTTATGTTCCGTTATTGTCATAATTTCAAAATGCTATAATTACACTCCTCTAATATTCAATATTTAGAACAAGTATTCTAAAGATATATTAACTAATGAAACAGCTGAAATTAACTTCCTGTTTATATTTACTATGCTGGTATTCTACAAAATGACACCATATTATCAATCAATTACTTCGAAAGATATTCCTATCTTCGCTTTTTTTTATTTACCTTCACCCCGAGTCCCTATTGGGGTGGGCTAATAGAGAGAAACCCCTCTTTCTCTATCATGAAAAACCACTTTCGCCTCCTTAAAATTCATTAGTATCTTCATACACTCGTCAATGCTAAGTAGTACTTTTAACTTTTCCTTTATTTAAGTTCTTAATAAATATGCTTAATTTAGTATGTACATTAAGAAATATCACTTGGAGAAACAGGAAATAAAAATAATGTTGTATAACCGCACCCACTGGTGTCAATTATTTTAATTTACGTACTTATTTACTTCGCTAAACTTATCTCGTCTAGTTCTTTCATACTTTTAGGCTTTGTGTCGTGTTTACTTATATTCTACTTAAATCTAGAATTATCGCTATTTATAGTATCTGACTTATTTAGTAACTAAAAACATGTTTATATACGTTATACCTACTGAGTTATATTAACAACATATTATTATAATATAATATATATACAACATTATTAATTTATGGTCTTGTTTTCGTATATGCTAAAATCGAGCTAAATGTAAAAGATAAAATGAAAGAATTATATTGAAAAACGTGAATATAACCAGTATTAAGATAACCAGTTTATCAGAATTTTGAATTTACTGGCCGTGCACCCATCTCCGGCCACTTATAAATAAAAAAATATCAACAATTGGAATATAAAATTATTAATCCATTGACATGCCATTATATTACTATAAATTTAATTTTCACTAACTAAAAATAAACTAAATGTAATTTTAAATATGGCTGCGGGTTGCCTAGAAGTATAAAGGACCAGTTCCATGCCCAGAAAAGCAAATAGTCATAGATTCGAATCCTGGCACCTACTTCTCAGTTTTTTCAGATTAAGTACAAATTTAGACATCACATGTTCACCGGTGAAGAAAAACTCAAGGCATCTAATAGAAATGTTATGTGTCAGTGCTCCAAAAACGGCGATAAGCGGCACTACGAATCACGTTGGGCACGACACAAAGCACAAAGCGAATACTCCAACTAATGTTTATCTGCTCACTCTGCAAGGGATATAACGTGATTATATATTAGTTTTATATATTTATTTATAACTAAATTTTAAAAATCCGTTTTAGTACTACTTTTTACGTATTGCATATGATTCTGCATGTAGACATTTATTACTTATTCTTGGCCTTAATAATACAGCTGTCAATCAACCTAAAGACTTTCACAGGGCTTAAAAACTTCACTTTCCTCATTATTTCCTTGTCAAAACTAAATTTATTTATTTTATCATGATCCTTTTCGTCGGCGTAGCTTGATTCTCATTTTTGACTTATTATCAAGAAATTCGTCTCGTGTCTTAAGTTCTCGAAGTTTTTAGGTTAATGTATTCCACGTTGGCACTATTAAAAACAATATTTTTAGTTAATAGCCTGAAAAACAAAGTACCATATTTTATTGGATAATAAATTACAATTTGTAGCGGAGATAATTGAGACAATTATCCTTCCAAGAACAGATTCTTTTAGTATCCAGACGACGAGTCTCATGGATATAAATTATTTCACATGATGAAAAAGAACAAAATATAATATGTTGAGAATTACTTAATCTTGATTTGAAGCTATGACTTTTAACTTGTATGTTGTATGTAAGTAAATATTATATTTCATGTTATATGTTAAACAAATAAGTAGAAATATATACTTAACCACCTAAGTGATATTTAGCAATAAGTGAGTAATTTATGTGTTAACTATGTACTTAGGAAATGGAACATTAAATCTTTTAATGCATAGTCTCATTAATTAAATGGCATCATAACGTGGTATAATAAAATTATATCATCATGCTAAATGACTTTCGCGGTTAGCAGAGACATATTAATGTGTCTACGAATTTTGAACTTTATGTTTTGTGCCCAGCGCAGCTACTGATCGCCGTTTTCAAGGCACGGGCTAGCAGGGATATATTGCATATCTCTTAGATGCCACTCCTACCGCGGTGTTTTCGGTCACCGGTAAGCAAATGGTTCCAAAACTCGTTCTTAATCTGAAAATATTAAGAGGTATATACCGGGAGTAAAATCTACATCCTATCGCCTTTCTGTATATGGATACCGGATCTCTATTCAATAGACCAGCGCAGCTATTCCCCATCCAAACTTATCAATAGCTAAATAGTTTTTTAAGGATTATTTTTTTGTAATAAAATACACATACAAGTACAGTTTTGAAAGCATATATACTAGAAGCAAAAAAAACAGGCATCTAAAAATGTAATTTTATTATACTAATATTATTCTTTATTTACAAACTTGTATAGCTATGTCTTTACCTAAGCCAATGTTCGTACCACTGTAATTACACGATCCGGAAAATAAGTAAAACCAGTTACTGTGACTTGCTTGTACCCGCATCATGTTGCCAGTGGAGTTTCAACAGGCAGATTATTATTGAAATCAATAAACCCTGAGCCTACATGCATGTGGAATTGTACAAAGTTTATTTCGCGCGATAAAAGCTTCGGTTTTTATTTCCAAACCGCGTAATAAAATAATGTGATTGTTTGAAAAGTTATTTTTATTTATTAACTAAAAACTGCTCAGTGACCAAAAATTTTATTACAGCAGTACTGGGGTTACATATATTTTTCAGAAACAATATGTTAATTCAATTTTTTTAACATATGCCAAATGCAAGTTTCAGCACATAAAGAGTGTGATATAAATATTAAAATATAAATAAGTGTATTCATGTGTAAATATACCCACAATTCGTAACATAAACTAACAATGACTGCTTGTAAGTTGTTGCTTTGGAAAAGCAAAAGTCACTGAGGTTAAAGTTTAAATAAATCTTATAAAAACCCAACTAGTCAGCAGTCTTTGATAGTAGTTAAAGTGTAATTTCATGGTGTATATTATATAATAGTTCAATTCTAGCACCTTAGCAATAGAACAAAATACAATGAATGCATGAATGAAATGTTTTGAATACTTCAAATAACGTTAACATTTTGACTCTGTCCAATTAGAATCCTTATAAAACCCCATGATTTGTATTATTTGAAAAACACACGTAGGATTTTTCATAGAGACATCATAGATATGCAAACTCGGATACACAGATATACGTTTATAGCGTTACAACTATATTTCGTCATAATGTTGAAACATAAAAATGGCTATTACGGATAATAAATTAGGTGTGTAATCGATAAGGCAATTATTATTACATACAGGTGTTAGGATGTATTTTAAATGGTACTCCATTAGTTTCCTTTCAAAATAAGTCTTTATGAGACGGAATTTAATTAAAAATCCAGACGAAAAATAATAAAATCATTTGACGAATCGAATAAGATAAGTTTAAAACGGACAAGCAAAGCCTGGTATATATTATTACAACGTAAAATATATGATTAGCTTTTAAACGCAAATAGCTATTTTAGTTAAACTATACATTGAAAATGTCTTTAAAACTTTTGTCTGAAATACATTGTGTATATAATTCGACATACGATTGATTAAAAATGTTAAAACAGGAAAGTTTTTTCAATTTGGCAAAATAAACGTTATGGGTTTTGCGTGTAAACCTCGGGCATATATTACCTATTGTATTATTAACTGTACATTTTATATAAAACAAGCTTATAGGTCTTGGTATGTGAAATAAATGGTTGATCATTTATAAATCTCTACAGGGGTGAAAAAGATGGGGCTGAGTCAAGATCATCTAAAATGTATATAAAAGAACGCTATAGAGTATAGAATAAAGATCAAAATCCTTACACAAGTAGTTTCCAAACCTAAATATATTTACAAAGTAAAACCGGTTTTATCGACACCACTTTATAGTTATAAATTGTTTGCCCGTTCGATACTCTACCTGCTCAGTTTTTGTCCTCTTTTACTTTGCGTTAAAGGCACTTGTTGTTCAAAGTTCTGTTCCGTAATAAGATGTTTAGTTGATGTAAGTTAATAGGACATAATTATAAGGGAATTTAAATAGCGATTATTTAAAAACTGCCTAAAAATATTTCACAATATTTCATTTTTTGTAAATAATAATATAAATAATGTATCATCATATACTAGCAAGTTTTGCCCCTTTCGAAGTGAGCAGAGCCGAATCAACGCAAAGTAATTACTGATGTAACTGTTTTTATTTCCTGCGTATTTTATTACTACTGTCATTTTTTATTTTAATGTGCACAAATAACTTTTCATACATCTAACTAATATTAATAGGTCTAATTAGTATCTTTACTAAACTTTATTTTTCTTTGTTAAATCCAATTTTATAATATTCTTAATTCCGGGTGTGATATTCTCAATCAACAATTGATTTTCAAAATAATCGACTATTCCTTCTAATACTGCGGAACTTTCAAATATCCAGTAAGAATTATGAAAGCTACATTTAAAAAAAATGTATTTTCCCAACTATCTATAATATAATTTCAATCCCGTCGAATGGAACCCTCATCCCTTTGAATTTATGAATAATACACCTACAACCGTCTACCTGCAGCCTTTTGACAAATAAAACCACTGCCATTTTTTTGTCCCATTCTCCGCCCCAAATAAAAGGGACCAATTGTTCCGTGTCTCGTTTTTGTGTCCCAACGTTTTATAATAAATCACTACAAGTACATGGGGTAAGTTTTTCAATGTCAGGTAGACGAAATTGCAAAATGATTATTGATTACATTGACTATATGTAGAGAATACCTAAGAATACGAAATGGGTAGTACTGATAACATTTTATTATCATAGTATCATACTGTATTGACGACAATATTGCCAGTGGCCGGCCAATATATAATTGCAATCATATGATATATACACAGCAATATATAAAACATAGATCGCACTTTTAGAGCATTTACGGACTACATCTGATCCGAATCCGTGATAATACGTAACGAACAGTAGCGTTAATTCCATAGAACCATGAAAGCATTGCATGCCCTGACGATTAATAAATCTGGAATAAATAAATTATCTGGAATAGTAATGTAACTGGGCGTGACGTTTATATTTGATTTAAGATTTTTAAAATTATTTCTATGGAATACCATATGTAAGCACATTCACATTTTTTTTTGTTCACGTATTTTGTGATTTCCTAGAAATGTATTTCAACGGATTCGGATCGGACGCTTAAACGCCAGTAAATCAATAACTAAATGAAATATCAAGCTTCTCTTACACTTTTCTAAAAAAATACATTCAAGTTAACATTTCTTGAAAACTTTCATTAACGGCTTTACTATAAAGGTATGTAATGTATTTTACTTCTGAAAATATTGTCTTAAAAATGCCATATTTCAGGCTAATTATAATACATGAAAATTAATTTTACTTAATTTGAAACAGCAAACATTTTTTCAATCATTGTTCTGTAGGTAGCCAGTCGTAAGGGTAGTATTAAAAAATTGTTATTATGTTTTGTGTGTTGTAACGTATTAACTATTTGCGAAGACCACAGCACGCAAATTTGCTTGCCTATTTTGCTAGTTGTTAGTCGGTCAGTAAAGCGTGTAATCTAGAGCCGATGAAGCGCGTTCGTATAGAATACACGCGATCCGCAAAAATTATGAAGTAATTCGAATAGGCATATAGTTGTTAAGCGATACAAATTTCATCATGATATATCCTTGTAAATATCATATCGATAGTATGAGCGCTTGGTTTTTAAACCAAATATGGCGCAAGTGGTCTCAAAGGTTTAGGCTTTTCCTCAAATTATTTTTAGTCTACCTTTTCCGCTAAACATTTATATTTACACAAGGCGTTGTTACTAGGCAATGTTGTCTTTATTATTTCTGTTAATAAAAAAAACATATACCCAAATTGGAGCACGCTTAGAGTATGTGACATTAATGTATTTACCTAGTCTAAATATTATATGCAACCAAACGTTATTTTTAAGGCTTTAAGTCAATTAAGCAACAGCTCCTATAATGCTAGCCAGCAAGCAAAATAACTGGTTTATATAGATTTATATGGAGGGTATTCCGATAAAGCAGCGATGCAACCCGGCAGCAAGTTCTACTGGTTACAAAAGCCTCTCATTTGCTGCCGCGCAAAATTGGTTCTCTTGCTTCTTTCGACACTCACTGAAGTGTCCAAAATTTTTATAAAATATATGTTGAAAACAGCGGTAAATATACTCTGTGCTTTTTCGTATAAACATCATCATTATTTTACATTCTCAATGTAAGTTTGGCAGGTCGTCACGTGACGTGATTAATTTTCCACGTGGATTGATAAAGTCTGATTGTTATAACAAACGGCGTTCTCAATAACCGAAACGTTACGTGACGTCATATTAAAACTTGGTTTTGGCTTGAGTTGATGTCTGAAACAGCTGTCATAATGTGCGATAGGTATCTTATTAAAAAAATGACCGATATAATATTAGATGTCAACAATTACAGTATTGTTGTAATAGAGATTTGAAAATAAAAACTTTGATATGGGAGTTATTTTCAACAATGGACTCGTTAAAGTTATATAATACAGAACCACGGTGATAGACTTTTGGTCGTTAGTTGCAGTTCGCTGAATGTTAGTAGGTAGTTCTTCCACTACTATTTAAGAGTTTTAATTCTTTGGACATTTAAAATTCGGTTTTCTTTGAATTATATTACATATTTTCCTCTATGCAATAAATATTGTATTGCATTATTATGAATCTACACTCACGATAAAGTGTTTAGTTACGCATTGCACACTTTAAAATTTCTGCATAATTTTATGCAAGTAAATACTGCTTTCCACACTTTTCGCAATCTAACTCGAAAGGTTTCTCAAACAGCCGGTTCTGGCCTCAAAGTCGGCACCTCGGTCGACGCCGTTTCCCAACGGCTAGACATTGCAGAAACCTTCGAGTGGAGCGCAAACAATAAGTCTTGATCGTGAGAGTTGAGTACTGGTAAGTGATCATTTCTGTACAATAAACATCTACAAGAATACATTCTCTCCCGCGACATGCTATACAATTTACAATATTGGAAATGACTTCCAAACCTATGAAACATGTGATTAGTACAAAAACTACCAATCGATTTTGTAAAATTAATCGAATGTGTTTGTATAAAATATGCTTATATTTGATAGAAGCAGAAATTCCACCCCGTGCAATATAAAATTGATACATTTACTGGGTTATTGTAGCCTCAATATCTGGTACATATTTTGCAATAACATAATGCTTAAGTTGAGTTACGATTTAAAAGAATTTGTCTGGAAGAATAAGGATTCCCAGGCCCGAGTAGAGTGTCTTGAGGGATATCTCGGAGGTTTTTAGTCGATAGGAGTCTGACACACTGGGGTGCCCTTACAGCGACCCTGAAGGTCCTATGTAGGATTTTCCCCGGAAAAAAGGCTTTAAAGTAATTTAATAATGATTTACAATATAATGCGTAAGTTTCCATTAACTGGTATGTGAACCTCAGTTAAACAATGTATAGGTACAGAACAATCCCTTTTATACCATTTATCAGTAGTCGTCCTTCGAAAACTTAAAATACTACCACGGGTTTAAGTAATCACACACTTCGATACTAAAACAAAAATAAATGCACAATAAAAAGTATTAATACACAATTATTGTAATTAGTTGGAGCTGATTAGCAAGCACCTCGACACTTGTATTGCTTGACGTGTTATTGATGAGTTAAACGTGCAACGAGTATAAGTGCTTAAGTGTGATGTTCCAAGTTGTTTTTACACAAGAAAATCATTGACACCACTGAGTAGTCTACTTCAAGCCTTGATTACATTATCGTATGTGTTGCGCTTTGTGAAGTTTAGGTTCAACTCGGGCTAATAGGGCTCACGCGTTTTTTTTTTTTTTTTATACCGACTCGACACAGTGACTGCACCATACCTGATGATAAGCATGGTGCAGTCCAAAAAAACGCCAACGACTATCGAAAGGTAACAAAAAACCCATCGGTAGTCGCAGCGATCATGCCAGCCTGCACAAATATCTCTTCACGCTACGTTTAAAAGATCCCATATCATAGGATGGAGGGAACACGCTCGCCAGAAGACCATTCCACAGCCCAACGACACGGCAAAAGAAGGAGTTAGAGAACTTCTTTGTCCTGGCCGGGATGTGAGATACCGTATAGCTGTGACAACGCAAACCCGCGCGCGTGGATCTATTCAGGAAGGGAGAGGGTGGAACAAGGTTAAACAACTCCTCAGAACACTCGCCATGATACAGATGGTAGAAAACGCTCAGTGAGGCCACATCTCTGCGCAACTGAAGCGGTACGACACTATCGGCGTAGACCAGGTCTGAAGCCCGCAATCGCAACCGCCAACGTACTATTTATAATTTGTCTCCTTTCTCCGGAGTGTACTGGAGTACGGACGTGACTCAGCCCTTTGTTCCATCAGACCGAAGCGACCTCGATGTGAGGACGCACAACCCGTTCGATTAACCGCACACACCTCAAATGTGGTCAATAATCTTCAAGGTGGTGTTGCTTTCCAAACACATGTAAATATTGTTTAGATTTTTAATACGAAGTTCGCCTTGGCCGCTCGCTTGCTCAATGTAGAGATGCCATTATGCTCTGTTGCGTATTATAATAAAGCTACTAATTTTACTTAAATAAAGAGGTTCCACATCACGGCCTGTCATAAGACGTGGCCTCGGAACCACCCACATGGCAAAAGTGAGTCTTAACAACAGTCTTAATAATTAATGCACTACTTCAATACTTACTCGTTTTAAATTATTTTTGAATTTAAAGTAGATTTTATAATACTTTTCGATGTTGTTTAGTTAATCTTGCTTCATAAAATGAAAACAAAAAGTTCGGTTAAATTAATACTATCGTTTGATAAGTATAATAATAATATTTTAAAATTAAATACCAAAATTTATTTCGACTACAACCAATTTATTTCAGTTTTGTTACACAGTAGCTCGTATTAACATTTTTTTTAGGAAAGATGTCACTTAGTGCCAGAAGAAGTTAAAAGCACACGTGTGCCATAACAGTATGAAACAAAGCGCCTCAATGGTTAAATACTCGAAACTCGAGTCGGTAAATGATTTACTAAATTGGATTTATTAGAGCGTTAGTGATATTTTCCCATTGTCATCACACCAAGCCAATACAAGTCATAATAGTCACATCTGTATGTAACGTATCATCAGGACGTAGCTGTGTAAATAATCTGACTAGGTTCGCGGCTTGTCGCTAATTGTTTCGACAGTACAAATATGAAGGTTCATTGCCGGGCAAACAACATTGTTGTGTGGCGTCACCGCCTACGGACAGCGTTTTATTTCTATAACTTTGTTCACTGCTGCCTTATTTTTTAGATATTATAGCTTATATAATATATTTTCTGGAAACTCTCTTATGTAGTCTTCAATTGTATATTAAAATTATAACATTTAATCACCAGTTATATAATTTAAAATTTGACTATTGCTCTGTACTCTGTAGCTATAATTCTTAGAACAAATCATGGTGAGGTCAACATCTTTTATTTTAAGAACTCCCTTTGTTTAGTGTAACGTTATCTAAGTTTATATCCCAATAACATTAAAAATAATGACACAATAATATTAGTAAGTACGGTTATGTCTATGATAAAGATAAGTGAACACAAAGCATAATATACGATTTAATATCTAACTGATTACTTAACGATAAATAAATAACTTGACCGATTTCAATGGTACGCCATACAATTGCACAATTAAAATAGAGTCATGATTATAAAACATTTATCCACAAAGGCTAGGACTATATTATATCAATGTTATCCAAAGGTTGTCCAAAAATAACAGTATTTTAAGTGATGTTCTCAGGTCACGAATTTAAAGGTTAATAAAATAAACCAATATTTTATTTACCACGAATGCTTAAATAAGACCTTTATTTAAATTATTGTTGTTGGGGCCACATTTTAGTTTCGAGTAGGGATGGTTGCTCGCGTCTCGGTATAATACGATGGAATCTAGATTATGTTGCAAAATTTGTTTTAAATCCTAATATTAATACAATTCCCGATAGCATTCCATATTCAATATTACCGCAATCATACAATCTTTGAACCTGTAATGAGTTGCTCCCACGAACGAACGTTAGGCGATCGTGTTTTATATGATTACTTTCCATCAGGTGACAAAGTCTGAGCGTTTTTGGTATACAAAACATATTTCATAAGGATTTGTAAGTGCATTACACCAAAAACGGCTTCGCTGACCTTACCTTGAGCCAAGGTACTTTACACGACCTTAAAGATGATCGTATTTGGCTGTTTAATTATTAATTTATCAGTCTCATGTCAAATAAATATTCACATTAACTTCGGAATGTTATACGTTTAACTATATACGAATATGAAATTAATGTTTAAAGTAAAACTTGACGTTGATAGAGACAGACAAAGAGCGTACGAGTCGAGTGACTAAGCAAATAACATGCTAGTTACCGTACTTACTTGTATAGATAATGCATTATCTAAGGTCTTATGTTGGAGTGCAGTGTGTAAACAAAGGGGTACTGTACTGTATCTTATCACGTCGGCTGATAACTGTCGGAAACATTATTAACGTTGTTGTGAAAAAACAACGTGGCTGGGTAACGTGGATCTCATAACCTAGCTATTTATTATTTCTCATCCACACCTTCATATTGAATTCAATAGTCGTATTCCGTGTGTTTATTTAAATTGATTGTTAAATCTGATTTCTGTTATACTGTGTGGAGTCTACTTTGGGAATAACAAAACGAAAAATCAGAGTTGAGACATTATTTTGTGATAAGCCTTTTTTTATAAACAATAAGTAAAGTTGATCTCGCAGTTCAATTGATGATTTTAAAAGTCATATTGCTGAATAATTCGTATAAGATTAGTGTCTAAATAATTTGTAGAAAGGTTTTGTGTAGGTTTTACGTCGATAAAGATATGAAATACGTGTTTAGTATTTGATATAATGAATAGAACATAAATGAGAACGATTATATGTTAAATAAAATAAATACAACGTATAGTGCTACCTGATCGTCATCTTTTTTAGTTATTAGTATATTAACGTGTTGCTGGTGCTTTTAATATAATTTGAGCCGAACAAAAGTTTGAGAGGTGTATGTAGGAGTCAACTTGGAATTAGTGTTTTAAGCGTAAAAGTCTTTTATGACTGTTTAAGTAAGTTGAGGGGGAGATGTACCAAAATTATTAGTCATTGTTATAATGATGAATCATCATCAAATGTCACAGTTGATAATTATATCGAGGGTGATATATATATTACTGTATCACCAAAAAATGTCGCTTAAACCAAATAGCCTTTCACCCCTCGATATATTTTGAAAGCTCCGAAAATAATTATTAAGGAGATCGTTTTCTTATCTCGGTTAAATTATTGTTTACAATGAAATGCTACTTAAGTAGTTTATCTTTTTCTCTCTTATATGTCTATGGTTGGTATAGTAACTAAATTAATTACGATACATATGGGTTATCAGTTTTAGATTCTAGCTTTGTTGTGTTTAAGAATCGTCGGTTGACCATAATCGTTATCGGCCAATGAAAAAACGGTCTTACTGATGTAAAATATTTATTAGTTTTTTTTAACAAATGTTTTTTGTACATCCTTATCGAAAATCTGCCTGGTGACCTCCGAAGCCGAGATTCGTACCCGCAATGGTGGGTGCTCTTGCCTCGTCACCAACTTCTATAAATTCACTGTCTAAACAAGTTAAGCGCACGTCTCTTGATGTCCGATGAAGTTATAAAGACTCCGAGTCCAACAATATTATTCAGGCTAAAAAATGGAAGGCCTTATGCAGTTTTGGCATACATTCGTCTCAGTGCAGCGGTGTTGCGTCACAGCATGCTGCGGGCGAGCAGAATCGAGCACGCCGCGTAACACTTTTACCATTACCGCAGTAACAGCTTCACCACTCGCTTTACCTACTTCGCTCGCGCCGATTCGACGCTTTACATAATTGCTCGTAAAGAACACATCAACTTACGCAACAACGGACAACATTTTAATATTATGCTTTCGACAAAAGAGGGTCACCCTTGTTTTTTAATCTAATTCATATAAACATATATCTACACACCGAATGAGTAGATTATAACTTCATTTAAAATAAAGAATTTAGTAATCAACTCACATTGGATTTTTTATTAATTAGCGATTTAAGATGAATTTTTACAGTCGCTATAATAATACAAATTTGTTTAAGATTTTTCACATAATTATTATTTTTGACGCACCTTTAACTTAATCGAAAATATTAATTTATATCGCTTTGAGCTTTTTATGTGCCTGCTCAAAACTAGTATTAGTCGTAATCCTCGTAATCCTTGACTCCACGGTATTCGTGACGAAAAGCTACACAGCAACGAAGACTCTAAAGATGCACACAACTCGTCTGCAGCAGCTTTGGCCAGTCGAAACGTTTTAGCTTTCTTTTTTCGTTTCGTAATGACACGGTTGAACGGAGTGGAGGTGTCATAGCCCAGTGCCGCAGCGGTGCGGCTCGGGCTAGTGGAACCGTCTGAGTACCATAGTCATCTACTATTTCACAAGTTTACTACTCGAGCGCATCAGCTTATTGAGCCATTTGAAGCTACTACATTAAAAGTTTTTATTAAAATAAAAGCAATCGCTGTTTAAATACTAAAGCATCAAAGAGTAGCATAAAGTTCACTATCTTTTGCAAAATTATCAACATATAATCTAGAATTGCCTCTGTCATAGTTGCGTTTATAAATGCAAATTCTATGTGCATAAACATTCATATAGGAACAGTTGCCTACCTGCAGACTATAAAACACATATTCGTTTAGCGTGATATAATGATTTATGTATAATTGTCACTAGTAAGTATGTAATCATATATTTGTATATTTTAATATATTTTAATTAATATTGAAATGGTTAATTGCCTAATACTACGCCATAATAATTACGCCTTTATAGGAATCTTTTTACCCAAAGGTGCCTTGAAGAAATCATATTTACTGATAAGGCTGCCTATTTCTCGCAATCGAAGTATAAAATATTTGTTATAAATTTAAATTTTGGCAGTCAAGGGCAGTAAGCAAATTCGTCTATCACTACATACATTAATTCCATCAAATTTTAGATCAAATAATGTAAACTTGATAAAATAGGCATTAATATAACGAGCTCATTATTACATTTGGTGGCCGATAAGACACGTCACATGATTTTCTCATCTACCCTGCCGGTGCGCAAGCGATCTGTACAACCATTACGGCGTCCGCGGGAGTGGGTCGTCAGAGTGCACGCACTACAAACTTTAGTTGGAATAAGGCATTTCGTATTCATTCGGTAAATCGAATCAACTAAAGCAAAACACGACTCAGGCACAAACGCACTATGCAAATACTGCAAATTTCACTGAAGACTTCTTTTGAAATAACACCAATCCCTCGATTAAAGTCTACACAAGTAAAATGATTCTCTATTCAATGCTCGACTTTGATCTAGATGAAGAAATGCAACAAGAAGCTTAATCGGTAAACGTACGTGACGCGTGATCCGCGCTATTGCAGCTTGCATAAGAGCGTTGCACAAAGGCGGTGTTAGGTATTACGTTGTGATTGTAATCCACGCGTGCCACGACACTTTATGCACCTGTGGCCTGCAGGATCTCGACTTTCGAACTCTTACCCATTTTATATTCTATTGTGGCTTCTATACTATATCAAGTTTATTATTTAGTATTATAAAATTGTCATTTAATGCTTATTCCGGAACCTTTCGGAAACTATCTAATTAACTATCCGACTCGTCCTTTTCCATAGACAATAATATATGATAGTACGCTATAATCTCACTCAGTTTCCTATCACTCCGCGTGTATCATTAAATCGTATCGAAGGTCTGCCTAAAATGCATCACATTGGTCCAATGGCTGTCTTCTCGCCTTGCGAAATATCCTAAACACCTCCACGTCCCAATATCCTCGAACTAAAAGAAACTAGGAAAACTTTCTTAAGAAATCTTTCGCAATTGCTTTTATATATTTTTCGACTTTAATCTGTCAATATTGATCGAAATATTTTTGAGTAATCATTACTAACGTAGACGAAGTCGCAGCAAAAATCTAGTTAATCTTGAAGGCGGTCTATTACTAAGCATTTTACAGAATTTAGCAGGAAATCGCATAGAGCTTTTTATATTATCTATGGTATTATAAACAATTAATTTGGAAAATTTAAAATTATATTGTGTTAAAAGCGAATGGAGTATGAATAACCATAATTCTAAAAACATAATACTTTTAAAAAAACGTTTTTCGTTTCCATTACCAGCTGAGTCACTTGAACTCGACTTGCAATATTACTAAACACTACTATTACACTACAACTATTAATATTGTTGATTTTAGCAGCCAAATTAATTTGAAAAATCTTACAATCTTTATAACACTTCCAAGGCTTTGAGATAAGTCCACATAATTTAATAAGTAATGTTTTTACCATTCGCTGCGCAATTGGGTTGCTATCGGTTTGGCTGGCGGACGCGTCCTATGCGTCACCCAATATACATATATACACACATACACATTGTGTTTTAAAATTTATACGTAATTAAATATACAGTGTCGGAGTTCTGCTCTATTTACCACACAATTTGTTTAGTCATCGAAATGATTAATGTAAATATAAAACTTTGTTTGGATTTGTATATTAATTGACAATGCCACTCTTAAAATCAATTTGTTTCATAAAACATGTGCTGCAATGCGAGTATAGTACTTACTAGGCTCGTTAGTTTAGTCCCCATTGAGCTAATGAAAGTGTTATATACAAGGTTAGTCGGAAAGGGTATATAAAGCGAAAAACCTAGGAAGGGGGGGCCATTAAAACAAACATCTTGTGTACTATAACTTTTCGCAAAAATGAATAACTAATGAGATACAGGTACCTATAGATTTACGTACTAAAAGTATAAAGAGGCAGCCATAGAAATCATGTTTCTTCGTGTCAACGAACCATGAAAGATGAATATCTAATTTAGATGGGCATGTACCTAGAAATAGACAACAACTCTATTCAGTTTGTACGAACTTCCCTATATCATCGAAATTTTGATGTACTAAACTTTTTTATGTCTTAGATACGTTTTAAATGAACAATTTTTATATTAAATACTTAATTTCTAAAATTTATTATCTAAAACAAGTGTTAACACCAAAGAGGAAAAATGACCAGTCTGTTGTGACACCGATCTATGAAATGCCCTCGACCTATGACATCTTACGGATCTTTCTATTGGTTGGTGAAGTTTTAAGTAATAATAAATTAGAGATGTCGAAAATGAAAAAAACAATAGTTATATCGATATTTATTAAACTTAAAGGTATATTATTTGCCGCCATTTATTTTACTTATTATTTGTTTTTGTTTGATATCTTAAATAGGTTTTAAAGTTAGAAGATAGTCTTTAAGTTCTTGATATTTTTTGAAAATTTTATCTATTAAACAGGAATACTGGTAAACCTTGTATAGGTAATAGCACTTCATACATGAAAATTGCTCGTGTATATTAAAAAATTGCAACTGCATTTTCATTATCATTAAGATACGTTGATACTGTCAATTAATTGCGACAGTGTTCTTGCCTTTGATTTATCTTTACATAGTTATTATCGCAGGAAATGTAAGTATATGACTGTAAATGTAAATGTACATCAAAGTCACCGCTGCTCTATTTATATTTATTGTCACGTATCATATAATTGCTGCGTACTATTACATAGTCGAAACTAACTAGTCGACAGCCACCCACAGTCTTATGGACGTTTTGTTGCACAATGTGAATGAAGACGTACGTGTACACATTGGATGTGGCATTTATTTTTGCTGCTTTGGTCGATTCTATTAAATTATGATAACATGATCATTGTTGTATAACAAGCATCAAACTTACATAAATGCAATTGATTCTTTATTAATCCATTAAGTATATCTAACGAACAATGCCTTTTTCAACTGTAGAATTTGCAATGCATAATTATTTAGAAAATAGAAAATAAAGTCGTTAGATTAAAATCAATATATAAAATATAATTTTATTTAAATACGTATATTTATAAGTACTTTCAATCCGTCAAAATAAAAATGAATGTACTTTTTAATATTATTAATAACGTGGACCTATATGTAAAGTGGATGACCAGGGTATATATGTTTGCCTTATCCATTTAGCAATCCGATTCGTAACTCATGTTTTGTTCGATGATCACGTAGATGTAACATTGCTCTGAGCTTAGCGATAGTGGTCGTCCGTTTATAGATTGTGTGTCAATAATGAAAGGAAAGTGGCGCGCTGTCCGACGTCTGTAGGTCAGTGTCGGTCCACTGACGTTTACATAACCCATGTCATACTGAGACATGCATCGTAGTCATTTCCGACTGTGGAAACAGCTGATCTGTGTTGTTTGAGATTGTTGTCATCACACATTATGAATTAAAAGTTTTTCTCTCTCACTCTCTCTCTCTCTCTCTCTTTCTCTTTCTTGTTACATAGATAAGCAAATCAGTATTAAGTTGGAGGCAGATTGTGACGTAATCAACAACTGATATTATCTGCATCGTACTTGCATAATGCAAAATCACTGAGTCTCAAATGTTGCGATTACAACACTGGAAGTCACAAGTCAGGGAACCGATTTCCCTCGTTTGCGGAAGTAGATATAAAGGTCTTTATTGATCTTGGTACTTATTATGACGTTGCTGACATATTCTATTATGTTTATTAAATGAAAAATATTCATATAACTTATAGGCCAATATCGTATATCCAAAGATGGGCAAAATGTAATCAGATTAATGATTAACGATTACAAAATGTAGTCGTAATTTTAATTTTCTTGCTCTGTAATCATTATTAAATCCATTTAAAACATTAAGAAATCATAAATGTGTATGCATTCTGGGATTCTGTAGTGTTTAAAACATAGATGAGCAAAATGCAGTCATATTACTGGTAAAAACGTAAAATATAATCGTAATCATTTTTATTAATCTAATTACATTTTGCCCATCTATATGTCTATCGTTAACAATATTATATTATAGCGGCATGTCGAGACGTTAATAATACGCTATGGAACTATGTAGGCTAGCTTAGGTGACAAAAGAGCTTTTAGGAAATCAGAAGTACATCTGATATTTTTATCTAACCCAGAACGTTTCTTCAAGTTTACATCTAAAGGAAGGTATAAGGTTAGGTATTTATGGATCTCCGCTATTAATTAATTCTTAATGTTTTCTTTAAAATGCGGCTTATTGAAATGAAGGCACCTATAATATCCATACAACTGCTTTATAGTTGACGAAACGCTAGGAAATTATGCTCCTATTTCGGCTTGCTCTATAAAACAATCATTCGTGATGCAACACGTGACCAGTAATAGACTGATAAATGTATACAACTTTTTTATTATAGCATATGCAACTAGCATTATTACGAAACATTAAATTGTAATAGGTACTCAATTAGCGAATCAAAATGTTAACGGTGTGTTTGTCATTTAAGAATAACGTGACTAACCAATTCGAAATAAGTTACAATTTATATCAATGCGTAGACTATTTGACAGATTGGGCCAACCTTTATCCATACTTGATTATTAATACCGTATCTGCCAATATATTACCGCATAAGAATATAATCGAAGTATAAATAAAATTCCCAAAAAAGTGCTTAAGAAAACAAAATATCAATATGTACCTTGCCTTAAATAAAAACGAACAATGTCCATGACTTAATTCACTGATTCATTCACCGACACAAAAAAAAAGTGACAAGACAGAAATGGGTATTTGTTGCTGTTGCTAGCCGATTCGATTAAACTTGTACAATTTTTATTAGTGTTTGAATGTATATCACTTAGTTCCGTATATTTTTTTTTGTGTTAACAAAAATATTATCTCTTAACTGTTTTAGAAATATTAAATAATAGTTAATAATATTTTTTACTAACAGTTACACACATTGACCTAGTCCCAAATAAAGTTTGCCCTTGGACTGTGGGTACTAGATAAAGATATACATACTTAAATACGTATATACAAACTTGACTTGTTACAAGTTCATCTGCTCATAACAGAAAAGTTTACCACTACCGGGACTCGAACCCTGGACCGAGCATCGTAAGTAGGGTCGCTATAAACTGCGCTATCAGGCCGTCAATTATTCATCCGTTGTTTAGAAATATTGATGCTTTAGATTGTTTTGAGTTACGTTACGTACGTTAGAGAAATTTGCCTCGTGTTTCTTATATTTTTTTTTTTATTATATAAAATAATTTTGAGTTGTGATACCTCAGTTTGATATATTGTATAATATTATATTGGACTCAATCATTTAATTCAATGTCAATATAGCTCTGTTATATTAATATTTATAACATGGAATATAAAATATATTTCATATAATAAACAAAATGAATCCGAAGCCGGGAACTTAACATTTAATTTAGATTGTTAACGTCAAATGTTAATTCATTTTAAGAGTAAAAAATTCCACTGACGGGCGTAAGTTAATTAATATAGTATTCCGTGCCTTAAATACCGATGAAAACAGGTGCAACATGTTTTAACTGAATTAGGTACGATGTAACTACTTACTACACTGCGCATTATCGAACCAACGCTCCGTGGATCAGCGGACACAAGCGGAACGCGCAACTACGTGGCCAAGGGCCCGTGAAATGCGCGTATCACCCACCGTGCCCCGGGACTGTGAAGTTACAAGATTACCGTTACATATCTACTGGCCCTTAACGGATCTTTAATAACAATTAATATTATTCACGTTAAACATTCTTAAAAACAAGTAACTGCTCATAAGTTTCCATTACATGCAAATTTAAACACAATAAATATAAAAAAGTAACTTCGTTTCGTTCAAAACGATGTGTCAAGCTAATTAGGTGTTATTATATTTCTTTACTAATTTTATTATATACTAGCTGATCCGGCAAACGTTGTTTTCCTATATAAGTTATTGTAATATCTTCTATGATGTTCATTGAAATTAAGTGATGTCAAAGACAATTTTGTTCACAATTAAATACTCCTAATCAACAACACATTTATTTGGATAAAGATTAATATTATTACGTTGATACAACTCTTAACAAATAATGCATTAATTTCGACCAAATATGTTTACCATAAAAACGGTTCTAGTGACTTAATCTTAAAAGATAGACATATACTGTCGCGGACATTTATTTAGATCATTTCAAGAGGAATAATTCTTTCTTACATATATTTTTGGTATCTTGAACCGTTTTTGCAGCGCACGCAATGGAAGCCCTCAAGGATGAATAAATTTCCCCGTTTTTTTCACATTTTCAATTATTTCTTCGCTCCTAATAATTGCATCGTGATGTTATAGAGCCTAAAGCCTTCCTCGATAAATGGTCTATTCAACTCAAAAAGAATTTTTCAATTCGAACCAGTAGTTCCTGAGATTAGCGCGTTCAAACAAACAAACAAACAAACTCTTCAGCTTTATAATATTAGTATAGATAAACCTTTGAAGTTATGAAAATAAAATTAAAACATAATAAAAAAAATGTAAATGTAATAGTTAAAAAGTTACATAATTGTAGCACCGGCAGGGTGGAAGAGTCGTCACCGTGACTAGTGGTGTGGTCCACGCTGTGACGTGGAAAGCCATGCTTCGATGCTTGGCATCCATAGAAAACGATAACGAACCAGACAAGTTTCGCCTAATTATAATTTTCTATTACCGACGAGTTAAAAAGTTAAAGCAAGATTTTATAACATGTTTATGTTTTGATTATCATCTCATCAGACGTGAGGCACTCGATTCGGAGCCACTCCTTAGGTAATACATATTTACATAATTTAATTAAAAATTTACTAACCATGACCTTTATTAGAAGAGCGCTTCTTATTTTATGTTTACGTTCTTATAACGCTACCAATAAAACTTTGTAACGATATCCAAAATAACGTAAACCTTATAAATTATGGATGAATTTTGTTAAGGGCTCACGGTCGAAAGTCCATTATTAGTGTACAAAACAATATTTTTGATGTTGCTTTGGTTTCTCAAAATCCGTTTTATTGTGAGAGTCGCATTGAGCTAATTTTATGCTTGTGAACTGGACAAGATGAGTCGCCATGCGTCTTCTCGAACGACAGACATTTTTCCCACAGTGCCTATGCATAAATAGATCTGGCTTGTTAACACATACTACGTGGCAATTCACTACGGTCAAAATCTGTTATAACGACATTGAAGGGACTACTCATATTTAGTCCTAACAACCTTTGATGTTTTCGAGATAGGAAGTCCTATTTTTTTGCCGCGACCTTTGTTCTGGGTCAATATAACCGGTATGTTGTTCTAAACAATGTCGCCATAAACTGTTTTGACTGTATTAGCTAAATAAAATCAAATAATATAAAAATATATTTTCAGGACTAATTACTAAAAAAGTGAATTTCGTCGTAGATAAAAATATATGTAGACATTTTTATTTCATATGCTACCATGATTTGAAATGAGTACATAAGGCCCTTTAATAGCTCGCATAAAAATAAATAACTTAACTGCAAGTACGATTACAATTACACTGTGTTGATGGCTAGCTACTCAAGTAAAATCAATTTGTTTTTCATAAAAATCGGTCACATTATTTAATTATTAATTAATTATATACCGGGACGTAAATAATGGGATCTTATTAAAAATATTATTGTGACGCAAATTGATAACGTATCCAAAACTAGTACACAGATAAAAGCAGTTCATAGGCTATCCTGAGAGTGACCTTTCAACCAATGAAAGATAGCGCTTCCTCAAGCACTTGTTTTATTACAGTTTGTTCAACTTATAAGACGATTTGTCACTGTGCTTTATTTACGATATCTCGACGGAGAACGACTAAAAATAATCATTTTAACTACCACATCCGCCTCGGCGGGGACGTCTTCTCTGAATTGCTGTAATGGACAGGCCATGCTTACAATTAAGCTCACAAGCTTATACTATTGCGATTCAAGCTATGACATTGCCTCATTAAAAAATATGTTGCAAATATTGCGACTTTATCTGCTTAAATAAAATTAAAATATTCATATTTCTTTGCAATGAATGCTATCAAAATATAAACATGTTAACATAAAGCTGTACTAATTTAAAAATTAATTAGCACTATTATTATTATTATTGTATAAGGCCACTTATGAAACAATTATTGCTTTATGAAGTTACTAGCTGACCCGGCAAACGTTGTTCTGCCATATAAATTATTTCTAGTGAATATCTTCTGTATTATAATATATTTTACCTGCGACTTCACGTTGTAAAATAGTATCTAATTTAATTAAATTTATGGTTCACGATTTTGGTCATAGTGGCTTTCACATAAAAGGTAGATATATGCTGTCAGGACTTTTATTTAGAACTAGTCAAGACAAACAATCCTACGGTAAATCATCTTTGTGTAACTCCAATGGTTTAGGCACTATACGCCAAGATAGCTCTCAGAGGCCAGATTTTATCCCGACTTAATTGACATTACATTGTATATTACGACCAAAATTATATAAAATAATACAAATTGTAGCCTATATGTTATTCGGACGTATAATCTATATTACTGTAAAAGTTTCAGGCAAATCGGTCCAGTAGTTTTGTCGTAAAATAGTAACTAACATATTCACAAACTTTCGCATTTATAATATTATAGTAGGAAGTAGGATTTGTAAATAATTACAGCGGATTTCGTTCCTAAATGTAATGAAGGAATTGAAGGAATAGACTATGTTCAGACGTGTTAATCTGTACGTTTTTTTAGTACATATGTGTACTGTGACATTTAACTTTAGGTACCGTAATTTAGGGAGAAAGGAAACACAACGTTCAGGAAATTACCTTCATCTTCGTCGTTTAGTTCAATGATATTTGCTATCTACTCGTACTACCTAATCTTTAGAATTAAGCTAAAATAAATGCAATTAAAAGATAAGGAGCTTATTGGATTTTTTTGTGTTTTGTTTCCGACTCGACTCTCGGTCGTAATATTAGGTCCTTACATATGAAATTGGCGTTTTTCGTACTGGCCACTTTAATCACAAATTTCTCCTCTTTGGTAAGGAATCCCAAATTCAAATTTGTACAGCTATAGACTCATGTATTTGTGCTTCGATGATCGTCATTCATTTGTTTTTTTCTTCTGTTTTTTTCTGTCTGCGTCACTCATTTTACAAAATGGAAAACTTAAAATATCGCATTATTTACGAGTACGAGTTCCGCCGTGGCACTAGTGCTGCGGAAACAACTCGAAGGGTGAATGATGTGTATGGGGGTCGTGTTGCAAAAGAAAACACAGTTCGTTTTTGGTTCCAACGTTTTTGTTCTGGAAATTTCGACCTGCAGAACAAGCCCCGTGGACGGCCTGAGACTCAAGTTGATAATGAAGAGTTGAAGGCTATTGTGGAAGCGGATCCATCGCAAACCACGTCCGAGTTAGCTCCAGGCTGCGATGTTAGTGATAAAACTGTTTTAATTCACTTGAAGCAAATTGGGAAGATTAAAAAGCTTGAAAGGTGGGTACCTCACGAATTGACTGAAGCAAACCGGCAAACCCGCGTCGACTGCTGCGTTACATTACTAAACCGGCACAATAATGAAGGTATTTTAAACCGAATCATTACCTGTGATGAAAAATGGGTTCTTTACGATAATCGGAAGCGCTCAGCGCAATGGTTGGATCCTGGCCAGCCAGCCAAATCCTGCCCCAAGCGAAAATTAACCCCAAAAAAGTTACTTGTAAGCGTTTGGTGGATTAGTGCCGGTATTGTTCATTACAGTTTTCTCAAATCTGGCCAGACTATTACGGCTGATGTCTTTTGTCAGCAATTGCAAACCATGATGGAAAAGCTAGCGGCTAAACAACCTAGGCTGGTCAATCGCTCCACGCCACTGCTGCTTCACGACAACGCTAGACCACACACTGCGCAACAGACGGCTACTAAATTAGAAGAGCTTCAATTGGAAAGTCTAAGACATCCTCCGTACTCCCCGGACCTTGCTCCAACAGATTACCATTTTTTTCGAAATTTGGATAACTTCTTGCAAGGGAAAAAATTCAACTCCGATGGGGCAGTCCAAATCGCCTTCAAAGATTTTATTGATTCCCGTCCAACTGGTTTTTTTAGTAAAGGGATCAATGAACTACCTATGAGATGGCAAAAGTGCATAGAAAATAATGGTTCATACTTTGATTAATTAAATATATTATATTAAAAAATATTCGACTTTTTGTTCCTGCCATACAAAACGCCAATTTCATATGTAAGGACCTAATATTTGCATGATATTTCTAGAAACTTAGTTATTTATTTGTTATTTAAACAAACAATTAAACAAATTAAAACAATAAAACTAAACAATTAATAATAATATTAGTTAAACAATTAGCCGAAATAAATTGGTATGAAATTCTATTTTATTTTTAAATTTAACTCTTACAATAGTAGTGACACTGTAAGAAAAAGAAGGGAGAAATAAAAATGGTCTTTATAATAAATACTTTTAGAAAAAATAATTCTGTAGTTCACGCCTAGTTGTTCGTAGTCTCTCGAGGTCATACTCGTAGTGACTTAGGCTGAGATTTATAGACGCTACTTTGACTTTGCTTAGCGTTTACTCAAACATTAAAAAATATTTAATTAATGACAAAGTGTTTAGTAAATCACTGATTTCTTCAACTTAAGCTTGGTTTTGCAAATGCTTGAACTATACTCAAGTACCTGTTATATATTCTGCTATTTGTTAACTTATTTTCTTAGCCAAGTCTAAGGAAAGTCGATGTTAGTGCCTATAAATCTTAACCTTAAGGCAGGTTGACGCAATGATCCCGAGCGCTGTCTTCATTGAACGAAAGTGAATGCAGTTGTAATTACCTATTATTATAACAATGTTATATATTATTTCTACCGCACCCGACTTGCTTCGCCCAGATGTGATTTACTCTCGGTACTAGTCGATATAAAAAAAACTTTCATCCCTCTTTTTACTTCCTTATGTAGGACGGTGGGAACACGCTTGCTGGAAAACCATTCCACAGCCCAACGACGAGGCGAAAATAAGAGTTGGAGAACTTTTTAGTCCTAGCCGGGATGTGAGTTACCGTATAGCTGTGTAAATCCGCGCACGTGGTTGTATTAAGGGAGTGGTTGGAACAAAGCCTTCTCGTAATATAATTAAAGTAATTTGGCTTACAATTGAATCTCAAATAAATTTAATAAATAGATTTATAACTTATAAACAAATGTATCCTCCTGCTAAACGTATCACTTATGATGTGAAAATCCAATTTTTATTTATACCAACCGCTGTATGACAAATGATCCTACCCGTTAAATTAATTTCCTAAATAGAACAGTCGTTTTGTCAAATATTGTTAACTAAAACTAACTACGAGTGTGTTGTGTGAACTTGTGAATATTATAATAATTTACAAAAAGGAATTCATGAAGTGTCTGAGCGGATGCTACACATCTGTTATTGGCGACATGATAACTCGTAATTAGCAAAGGAAGACGGCCGGCCTGCCATGTTCGCACAATGTGTCTCGCACGTTGGACCACTTCCTTTAGTCGCCACATCTTCTCACAAACCCCTCTACACAACCCCGACAAGTTAATGTACACGCAATTGAACAACTGATGATGACGAGCGGCCAGAACATGTATAAAAATAACACAATAAAAACGCTTCCAAATTGATACAACAATTGACATTTAAATAAATTCTGACGAAAGCGGGCGTATGCCGGTTTTAAAGCTACGCTAAAATTATTCTAATATGTTACGACCAAAAGAGGATCTAGCCGTGTTATTATATGGAAAAATAATATGAATTAAAGTATATTAAACATGTAAGAGATTGTGGATGAGCCCGTTCGTCAGCTCCTCCTGCGAAGGTCGTCCGCTCGGTCGCACGCCCACTCACCTTCCTTCAAGATCTTTGTCAGCTAAGTAGCCATCAATATAATTTAAGACATTGTTGTTATATTTAATTTTCTTTCATTTCAACATTTTTCTTAAGTTGAGGTTCATGAAAGTAACTCACATTTACGCTTTACGATTAACAAAGCTATAATAAACAATCAGCTCGAAATACCGACATATTTTAATGTATTAACAATAGTTAGTAAGATACCGGAATTGCCCGGGTTTAAATGCCATGCGGGTATTCTCACGTTGTGTTTTTTCACCAGTAAGCATGTGGTGCCTAAGTCCGTAGTAATCTAGAAAAACTGAGGGTGAAAGTTGTGTGACGGGATTCGAACTCACGACCGTTCGCGTTATATTATTCGCAGATAGTACGCTGCCACTTGGTTTGTAGACGTATTTGTCGTATAACTAATGTGCCTAATCCAGTATTTCAGTACTAGATTGTGAAAATATTGCTTAATGTCGCTTGTAACTACGGCACGTAGGAAGGTATCTATCTGTTATTACTTATTTAAACAGCTGCTTTATATTTTCTATGAGTTGCTAAAAAAGCAACGCCATTGCAAGACCTTCGATTTCTCCCATTATAACATAATGTAGCATTTGTTCGTTAAAACCAATTTTGGCACAACCTCATCAAATGTTTACGTAAATCGCAATTTTCATGACAACGGCTTCGGAACCGGTTTCTCGCTTAATGCGACTGCTAGTTACGTAACAGACCCACATTTCGGCGGCCGCGTTTAGCGTTGTTGGTATTCTCATTCGTCTACCCAGAGTTGCAATCTGGCTACGAAGTGCATTCAAATTGGTCGTTGTTATTCATCTGCAGCATGCGCTCTGCTCTGGAGCGGATTAACTCGGCGTTTCGGATCGTTCGATAGGCATAATGTTGAGCAAGTAACGATAAATTGAATTTAAATTTTCGCTAGATTGTCAGCATTTATAGTCCGGTTTTTGTAATTCTAGATTTTGTAACAATACGTATTGAAATCGTGGTCGTGATAGTTTTTAGAACAGTGAATTGAAACGACAACATCCTAAATAATTGTTGTATTTTAAATATAATAATTATTTAATAACCATAACACAAATAATAATAGAAACAAAGATTATCAGCTATCATGAATTTTTTTAAATTATCGTTAGTTTTTTATTTGGAATTATATGAGAAATAACTTATTTAACTTAGTAATTGTAGTACTTGTGATCTAATTTTATTAACATTTAATTGGTGTATCGATCAGTATTAAGACATTGGATCAATATTACTTTGGAAAGAGAATGCTCCGTCACAGCCTGTGACCAAGGCTCTTTGTATTATTAACAAAGCAATTTGAATACACAGCTAATGTAATCTAAATTGTCTTCGTATAGTTTGCGTATAGAAACGGCGTAATTTTGGGTGATTATGTCAGTTGTTCTGTTGGATGCGTCGGCGTAAGGTTTCCAAGGAGCCATTGTTTCGTGATGTCTACGTAATGTATGTGGGCTTTTGAGCTGCAAAGGAGAAAGTGGCACAGCCGGCGGCAAGGCCGTTCGGTAGCTCTTCGACCTTTCATACTGCATTTCCGGTATTCACCACAATAAAATATTCGGTGGTAGTCGTAGTTCACTTTGAAATAATTTTATAAGGGATATTTTCTGGATGTAAAGGGAAACCCCTTATGGTAATGTGTATCCTAAAATTAGTGTGTACTAAGTGCTAAGTTATTATAGAGGTTTCGAAGGCATAGCTTGTGCATATTACATGATTGCCGCAACATGATTGCAACTTCGTAACCTCGCGGCGGACGCGTACCACGCCGTGCCAAGCGCTCTGCATTTATATATTTTATTTTTTTGACATAGAGACCGAAATTAATTATATAAATATGTTATTTGTACTTATAATGCTCGTCTAATAAACACACGCAAGTAAAATAAAGAGATACTTAGTAATAGAGTTTTAAAACTCGAGATTTATTCGTGAGAGATTCTTTAAATGCTCTTTCTGTTTTTTTTTTATTTATTCGTCCGTCCGTGCGGTTGTCTGCCGCACCTCAGTGTCCGTCCACCCTCTCGTCCGGTTTAGTTGTGAAGGTCTATCCCGACCATTAACATATAGTCCTGTTCGAAAAAAAATAATTGCGCCTTTCTTTTCGGTAGAAATATTTGAACTCATGGAACTAACACTTAAACACACACACAACCACACATAAACACTTTTATTAATCCCTCTTTTAATCCCTCCGGAAATTGAAATGCTTTTGTAAGAACATTTATTAAAACGGCCGAGGCACTCGTAACGAAAAATTTAATTCAGTTCTATGCATGAAATCATAATTTTTGTATTTAACCATTTCTTCGTATTTAATGACACCCATTCTCGGATAAGTATAAAATCATCTCGCCGAGTCCAATCAACGCTTTTGCCGGGTCTTAATGGTGAGTGGAGAATCAACACGCGAGACACGAACTGGCCAAACGAGTTACGTTATAAATAATTAATTAACATTTGGCCGGCAAACTCTTTGTAGTTTCAAGGTCATAGCCAGCGGAATTTCAAGATTAGGAATGCTTGTGCTTGGTGTCCTTTTTTTACATCAATGTGTATAAAAAAACACGATTGAGCTCTATCTTTCTTTATTGCCATTTGATATAGCTTACTTTAGAACGGCGGAATTCTTCATCAGTATGCAATCTTGTTAATGGTGCTAAGGGTTAAAATAAATGTAGTTATTTCTCTGTTATTAATAAAACTCTTCGAGGTCAAATGCGGCTATTTCAAGTTATTAAAAAAAACTAAGATCAAACTTAAATGGGGCTTGGGTGAGACTGAGTGGGATAAATTATTTAGTGGCTTCTAATAAAGAAAATCTTTAAAAAAAATGTGTATACTATTGTTCATTATCATACTGAAACTTGTGGATAAATTTTGACGGAACTTTCAAAGTATTAATATATATCTCTCTATTCAAAACATGGGCTTTGTTTGGCCACAACCAATCAGGCAGAACCGAAAATACAGCTTGTTCAATGTATAATGCCAAAGACTATTTATATCATACGTCAATTACAATTGTAATCTACATTATGACAATTTTTATAAAAATCAGTTGAATAGAAACAGAGATGTCCGTTATTTTTTTTATAAAAGTCTTAGCCATTCTACACTAGACAGGTAAAGTGAAATAGTCTTCTTTCTGTAACATTAAAATAGCTGTAGCATAAAATGAGCTCATGTAATTCGACCCAAACGGGAGTATTTCCTTATTGCTGACGTAGACGAAGTCGGGAGCAAAAAAGAGAGCTATAATATAGCTACGCGTAATGATACTTTGTAATCAAAGTTAACAGCATGACAGATCATAGCATTAAAGCATAAAATACACCGCGCTTAAATATGGTAGGT
The DNA here is from genome assembly GCA_036320925.1 of Automeris io. NCBI lineage: Eukaryota > Metazoa > Arthropoda > Insecta > Lepidoptera > Saturniidae > Automeris > Automeris io. The sequence goes on along the minus strand of JAUDJH010000010.1, from coordinate 8,820,530 downwards.
ATATATATCTACAGCTATAAGAAAGACATTATAAGCTTCAGGCCAATAATTACAGCACTATAAAAGTTTCACAGTAATAGTCTGTAGACAATAATTAATGTAATACAGCCACTACAAAATATTTTCGTTAATGATTGTTTTAACTAGACTAGTTGATGAATATCGAATAAGTGCGTATGGCAATTAGCAATTTATGTTTTAATTATTATGTTTAAATATCGGAAGAATGTTTCTTTAACACGTATGTAAAACATCAGCACTAGTAAAAATTGAGTAACACATTGTGTCTAGGTATTCACTAAAGTTACTAAAATTTAATACATGCAAATAAATTCTTCATTGAACCCAATTTTATGGTTGTTCCGTGTGAATATCTTGTTTATCTTATATATTATTAACGAAGTTATTTAATCCATAATCTTACTATGTCTCAAATGGTAAATATTTGAAATTAATATGTTAATTTGTTGCGTTCAATAAAACATTCATTTTGCAAGGCTAACCTGTTTGTTTCCTGCGACTATTTTATCATAAATGTAGTTAACAATAGTGTACATCGGTCTCAGATACAAGTCGCTTATTATACATATATATATATATATATATATATATATATATACATATATAAGTAAATAAGAGATAAGAATAATTCCTTTCAAAGCTTTATGTAAATATTAGATAATCTCCTATTTTTTCAATATATCCATCACTTTTTTTAAAAGCAACCAGAAATTGACATTTTCATTTTAAATTACAGTATCACTGCAGCAATATACTTAGTGAAAATACGAAAAAGTCAGTAATTAGGAATATTTCACTCAGAAGTTTTTTATGTTTACTTTCAAATAGTTTTATATACTATTGTATATGCCCGTAGATGCCGCGGATTTCTCACGCCTATAATCCCCCAACACGTTAGACTAGACATTAGCGCAGGATTTCGGTATTGCGGAATTAGAAACCCTACACTTGATTAGAAATAGAAATTTTCATTATAGTTTTATATTATGTAATACTTTATTAAAACCCGACTATTACTTATCTCATTCAGTGACACTCGTGATACCACTGTCATAAATTAATGCTGTTACGTTTCCAGAAAGTTTTCACATGCATACGAGGAACAATTTTCATGCATTATCAATGTAAACAGTGACTCGATACGCTGGCTGAATTAATGTCCCCAATTCAATTGAAGTGTTTCATTAGCACAAGTGGTCGCGATTGCTACGTTGATCGAGACCGACGATCATATCGTCGCAAATGCCAGAGGCGCTTTCGTACTGTACATATAACTACCTACCTATAGATACGTACATACACACATATTTAACACGTGATGGCTATAAATTTTTATAATAAGGAAGTGGCTAAGGAGAAAAGTACGCTCGCCGCGGCTCTCGAGCGGGAAGATATCTCAAAGCGATTTTGTCTGTCCTAATATAGTCAATTGTGTATCATAGACAAACGAACCATCGCATTTGTTTGCTACAATTTATAAGAAATATGATTATCATTGATATGACTGATCATGATTGATGGGATATATATTTTGTGATTAATGATACTTAATCAATGCAATTAGCGATATCATGTTTTTATAAAGAGTATTATTCATATAATGTTTTTTCTATATTCAGTACGCATGTGGTAATTTGGAAAACCCAAAAAAGCACCTGCCGTAATGGAAATTGTGTAATTTCTCGTTTAAGTGAATAGACGCGAGATACCTTATTCGCTTAGTCAAAAAATACACTATAATATGAAATTTATTTTTAGAATATGTAGTAAATATAGTATCAGCATTTATATTGCATATCGTAGTTCGATATTCAGTAGTGCGAATATAAAAAAAATGTTAACTTTTATTTTTACTTTACTGAATATTATTTCACTAAATACACAATTGTGTATATGAAATATGACCAGAAAGCAGTTTAAAATACAAAAAATATATAGTATTAAATACTATATCAAAAATTACATTATAAATAAATTCGTTTTTATATCTCTTGTAAAGTTACCCAATCTCATTCACGGTACCGAATGCCGAACGACGATATGCAGTTGATATTGTAATCGCACGTTAAATAATAATAATATACCTGTCAATATAAGATTGACATCAAATAAAATTTTGCTGGCAAACTTTGTAAATGGTGTAAAACGTAACGTTGCCTTTACTGAGTGTTAAAAGATATCGGCCGGCTATGTTGGAAACATGGTCCTCTATTACAGTGGGGTTGTGACACCGAACGTACAAAACCGGTGGCGTAATACGAGTGTTGTTAGCAATTTTCACGTGCAGCCAGTGGTTAATTGCAGCGAATGAACGTAACATAGGTAGCTAGAAGCACTGAGCGCTAGTTAGCTAGGAACAGTATATGTGGGCATTATCGCTTTGCATCGCTACGTGTGAAGGACATTTGTAAAAACTAATTATTTGTATCGAACCAACATTTTGCCGTGTTTAAGGGATTTGTAATTCGTTAATTTATTAATGGGAAACAATTATTATTATATATTTAATACAATTCACTAAAGACATTTTATCAATCAAGTCTTTACAGTATACTGAAATATACAGTGGAAGAAGACTAATAAGATAAAAAAAACGATAACAATAATTAAGAAAAAAGTAATCTTCAGTGGATTGGTGGGTAATGGTAGCAATACATGCTCTATACAGCTTAAAGTGCCAATATGAGTTTAATATGAGGAAACAGTTAATTGAGTGAATTGTGAGCTACATTCACTTGTCTCTTGAAACCTGCAAGTCTGCAGTTGTAAATATCAAATTGAGAACCTTAGTATGACTATCATACAAACTGTCTCTAGATCTATTGCCGTCATGCCTAGTTTTTGTGATTGGTACATCAAACAAAGTATCGTATCGCAAACACAATATACAAAAATTACAGTCGTATCCATTATTAAGCACTTTATATAAAAATATTAGATCTTTAATAAACTTAATCTTTGATATTTAATATTTGATTTGTTATTTCATTTCATAGAAATATTAATAAAAAATATTACTTTTATAAATGTTGTGCGAATAACTTTTACATTTAATACATATAATCTGAGCAATATTAAATGTTAAAGTTATTCGCGTATATTTAAATAAATCAGTAGTTTGTATTTAATGAAAAAAAAAACCTTTTTAATATTTTTATCTTCAGACCACTTTAGTTCGGTGATAGTAGTCGATAACTTATTTAATATAAATTCTTCCACGGTATGGCTCTTCGCTACAATAGTAGTTGTAATACAAAGGCAAATAAAAAATGTGTTTTACTTTTGATAAAATATGACCAAAATCGTCTATTTACTGTAGATCTAAAGGCAGCCTAAATTAAACTTAACAGTTTGTTTTATTTATACACGCAGTAAAATCAAATTAATGTTTCAATAAATAAATAACATGCACGTGTATGGCAGTAAACACAAGGATCGTAAAACTTCTCATGGCTACTTTCATAATGAATCAGTACTGGTGTCAATCGTAATAGTTTCATAAATGATTTACTATTCATTTACATAAATATTCACTTATTCATAAATAGTAACCGTTAAAAAGTTAAATGTAATAAAAATATGTGTTAAATTATAATTGTTTTTTTACAATAAATGATTATGAATCATTTATGTTTGGCATATAAATTATACCATATGTCGTCGATCATCAGAATTCGAATCTATTGTCCCTTTAACTGCAAGAACAAATTATTTTATTTATTCGAAACCCAAACGTGTGCATGATAATTTCTAAGAAGTTATAACTATTAAATCTACTTAATCGGTCCAAGCATAACGGAAATATGGAGGAACATACGTAAAAAAGACCACATACACGAATTGAGAACCTCCTTTTTTAAGTCTTTTAAAAAAATATTAATTAATTAGCTTAAAATATAATTTATTTCTTTATTAAGAAGATAAAAAAGAATATATCAATAATAAATATCCTAATTTAATATGAATTACACAAGGCACTATAGTAATCTGACTGCGAAGTTTCCGTACAGGCTTTTATCAGAGTAGTACGTTTTACTTTCTTGTAGGAAGTGCTATCGCTTTCAACGGAGACCGGTCGAAGCTGTCGGCGTGTGCTATAAACAGTAGCTGGCTGTATTATGAAATTGCTGAATAACATCTACGAGTTAACTGTTGCTTTGTAACTTGTGATAAAATTGTCTGCTCATGTATTGTAATATTAATAGGGGCGTGTGCCTCAATAATGTCATACAAGTTTGGATTTACCCCAAAATTGGGGTAATTAGCTAGCTTATTCCTGTTAGGGTTTTTTTTTTAGTTGCGGAAAATCCTCGTCGCACTCGTCCATGCCGCACGCGGGGTTAGCGCGGCCGAGGTGTATATACTTGTAGCAGCTAAAAACCTTAAATTGACTACTTATTTTACACTGGCTCGACAAAATCATTACAGTGTGCTGGGTTGTAAGTACAGTGTGGTCCAAAAACGAAAGCGACCATCAAAGGATGAGAATTCATTGATAGTCTCCGTCGTCAAGTCGGCCTACATATACCACGACTGAAGGTCTCTAGGTATATGAGTTATTGTATGTACAAGTTGATCGCGAAACGCGACAGGCCAAAGCGAATCACTATGACGGTCTTTACTACTACTACATATGGACATGGACTGATTTCAGTTAAGAGTTAGGTTAGGAATATGGTTACAAGTCTAAGGCATACTCAAGGAGAACAGTGATTTACATCCCATAGAAGCATAAAAACCGTTATCTTGATATAGTTGTAGTTAATAAATATATTGACTTTAAATTTGGTCCAATTTAGTTTCTGAAACTCTGAATCTAGTAAGGAACACATTTTGAGTTATATTTATTAAATGTCCAAATATAACAAGGTAATGCTTTTATGTGATGCGCGCCACTGAATGAGAGATAGAACGTTCTAGAAAGCATTAAATAAAACTACTTTTAATTCGAATATTCTCTTAAGACGTTGATGCGACTGCAGTTGATTTATTATTACACGCATCTAAAGACGTAGTTACGTAGTAAAACCACTTGAAAAGTATACTTTCGACATGATTACGTTTAAAAGGGAGTTTAATAATTGTATATAGTTTGAAACAGATTTGTTTACTGTAACGTTAAATACTCAAAGTCGTTGGCTGTTCAAATTGATATATGTTTATTATAACTTTTAAGTAAAGGTCCGTTCAGTTTTGCCCGGTTAATCTGTAGAAGCCTATCCCGGCTACCAGAAGAGGTCCTGTCAAAGTTCTGTTCAATTGTTTACTCGTTATTTAAAAATCCGGTCTCGCCTACTGGGTAATCGTCAAATCGTCCACAACAAAGACCTTAATATGCATTAGTCATAAATACTTTTAAAATCTTTATTGTCTTCTTTTATATCTCATACAGTTTATGAGGAAAGTATAATTCCAAGTGAGTCATGCTGTGCTTCTACTAATTGCGTATTATTAGGTGCAGTTAACATTAGACCTTCGTTTTATTTTTATCCGCTTTAAAATTCTTCTGTAGTATTGACGCAAATTATTGGTAAAAAGTTAACTTCGATGACGTTTAGACAGAAATGTGTTAAGCTGCGCTCATGATCAGCATTGTTTATTCGTTAAGATCTGCAAATCAACCTCAAGGCATCGTTCTGTCGTTGCGTCTATAAATAAGGAGGTGCTAAAAGCGGCCCGACCGGGGGACGGGCTTCCTCTGCTTTAAACGACCGGGGGGTAAATACGTTCAAGTTGAACGAAGCCCTTTGTTGACATTCACTTTACGGCCGCTCCGACTCGAGCCGCAAGGTTTATAGCTCACGCGCAATAAACACGGTGCCCGTTGGCAAAAGGCGTCGCAGCCGCACCACACCGCTCATGAGCGCGGCGCGACGTCTGTACGACGTCACACGGACGGTTCGCCCGTCATGTTAACCCTTTGCGGTCCTAAGACGTTTTATAAAAATGTTGTAGCAGGTCCTAGCTATTTTAACGAATATAAAAGTGTCCACAGTGGACCTGCCAGTAAAAACGTGTCCCATACGTGTGGGCTCTGTACCTCAAAGAGTTAATCTATCTGGGAAAACTATCGTTATCAAAAACACATACCTAGTGTTGTTTTACGCCATGTAATGGTATTCTAAAAATACCACTAGCAATTATCAATATTCATGCAACGCTGATTTTAGTAGAATCATCAAATAAATATATTCACATTCTAAGACAGACAAACGAATCGGCATATGTCCGTCCGTCCGTCCATCCATGGTTGTGATTGTAGGTTTTAATTAACATAATATTCTTTTACTCAAACGTGCCCGCTGATAGTGCGGAGTTTGTACAAACGGTTTCCGCTGCGGTTTGACGCAGTTTGCTACCGCCTTCGAGCAGCAACAGCGGCAGGTAATTGCTTAGCATACATGCTCCATTAAACTTGTACGTAAAAGAAGTCCGCGGCGGCTCGCATGCAGATTCCCGCGCCAAGTGAACCGCCCGTATAGTATCGGCCTTAGTAACAAAGGTGAATGTTTGCACTGCCACAACACAATCGCTCTCACGTAGCAACTACATTAGTATTGTTGTTTTGTGAAATATGTTAAAACGAAATATTTTGACAATGTGAACGAACTTTGTAAACTACTCCACACCTATGTGACAAATACGGATATTGACTTTATTAAATAACGAATAAATATATTTTTAATTAAAAAAATATTCCATTATGTGTTTAATTCTCGCCACGTTTAAAGTTTTCTTTCCGTTATGTTAACGATTCACGTGCCACTTGAAGCACATTGTCTTTGTTTTTTTTTAATGTATACAGAAAACAATAGTTTGCTTGTAATTCATATTTTGAATAAATAGCGGTCGATTGGCGTTTATACTATAGACGGCACTTGTTGCATGGTAATCAGTTTGCCGCGACCGCGGTCGGGCCCATCTGCATGCGAGTTGGACACCACGCGTCCGGTCTTACTCATCTGACAGTCGCTGACTATGTGAAATGTTGTGAACGTTTACCATATTCATATCACATTCTATCTAAACATTAAATGCCACTTCTGCATACGATGTTTATTTAGATATTGAACACATATTACTTGATGCCGTTAAAAATTATCTATTCATAAAACACATGCATTATTATCAAGATATTTCACAAAATTAATTTAATCCAGTTATCTCGTAAAAATTACTAGAGTCAGTTTGACAAAACTTTCGTAGTTATAATACATATTGTCCAACATAAAACCTATAATAATATCCTGAACATACGATTCTGCTTGATCTCTCCATGTGTTCGCCGTGATGTATTTTGGAGGTCAAGGAAAACGGTATTTACTTTGCAACAATAAAATTATTTTACTAATTAAAACTACTATTTTACCGTCCGGCTGCAAAAACTTTCTTTAAATTGTAATGATCATGTTAAACTCTAATGAATCGCTAATGTCTTTGTTTTGTTTTTAGGTCGAAATTAATAAAAAACGGGTCTTTTCGAGTGTTTTTAAAATTTAAAGGACGTTGCTGAAACTGATTTTAAGTCGATTAAAACTACAGACGTTACAAGACGAAGCCAGTTTTAAAATACAATCATATTTGTAGTTATATCTCCTTGCATGGTGTTAATTAATATTCTCCACGTGGTAACAAGTTAAACGGAATATATTTGTACTCTGTGGGGGAGATCTGTATGAACTCTACCACTTAGAAATATTCATTATTTAAGGATATTCATATCTAATTTTAACATTATTTTTAAGAAAAGGCAACTAGTCGATTATTACCCATGTAGGAGCTATTTTATCAAAAATTCAGTGCCCGTATGTAACTAAAATGACTTGAAAATAAACATAATTTACACATTTCGAATATTAGAATTAAATCTTTGTTATTGCTGAGTACGAGGAAAAAGGACGAAACTTTCTACAACAACATTATCTTGGGTTATGCTTATGAAGTTGATAATGTTTAATTTTATGCAGTTATTTTTTAAATAATTGAAGGCAGTATAAATGTGTTGTAGGTACATTAAAAAGTCATAGCGTTGAGACGTTGCTGAGACGTTACGTAGGGGGACTGTTGGTTATTTTCGCGCAATCATTCAATAAACATGATGGAAGCAATCACCAAGCCAGACCCTCGGCTGGCTCTTGGGAGAAATGGTACTGTTTTTTATACTATATGATGTTCAATTACGTACGTGTCATCTACATAGATGTAAAACTCTAAAATGGTTATTCATAAAACTTTGTCATTTAATTGTAAATTGAATTTCAATTTAAGTTAAATATTTTAATAATGTAATATATTTTTATACATACATATTCAGTAACTGATGCTGTATAATTAAGAGTCATGGGACTATGATTACGTGTTTTATTAAATCGTTAAAAGTTCATTTAAATATAGAACGCATTTGATTAGAACCAATTAACGGTTAATTAAACAGTTCTTGTTTGTCTCGCTGTGTCAATTGTCGGGAGGCGGTGTATCTTAATAGCTTAAAATTTAATTTATAATGTAGCATCATGCTATATCCCTTTTATAATGAGCAGAGATATATTAATGGCTGTTTACACATTGCGCTTATATATAGTGCTCAATATAAACTAGTACCATCGTACCAAATATAACCTTACAACTGTTTGCATTTCACATTTACAGATTTATGCCACCAGTGCTCATTCTCACATTTACTGCCGACTTTAATCTTTTTATATTAATAACAATGATAAACGATATATATGAATACAAGTGGATAATAAATAATTACAGTTTAAAAAAATATAATTACTGCAATTTTGAACTTAAAATTAAGTAAATTATAAATACTAATGTTCGTCTAATGATTAGGTTGAGTCACAAATAACTAATTTTATTGTGATACATTTTAAATTAGCAACAAATTGGGTTGTTTTGTTTGAAAGTTTATTTTTGGTTCTTGATTTAGTAATTCAGAATTTAATGTTTTCTGTTTGCTGAAATACGTAACCTATATTTTACTTTTGTTGAGTGATGCCGTTGACTTCACAGAGTTGTCTAAAAAGAAAATAACAAATACATGTAGTTGTTAAAAGCATGAATTTCAAAAGCATCTGTGAATGTGTAAATTTTACTGATTGCGAACGTAAATATACAAGTAGCCATAAATGTGATGCTCCGCGGGTTCGTTAGCCTTCTTTAACCTTCATCAATAACAACGTGTTTTACATTTTCTTTGGCTGAAGCAATGTCTGAAAATATATCATGGAATTATAGATTTTTTTTTATGGTTCCTAATGTAAAGTTTCTACTATGCTTCCTTATTAGAAACATATAAAAAAATATACTAGTATAAAAATAAATTATCACTAGCAGCTGAAGAGATATTGTTTATCGATGGATTGTTGACCCCTCTCCCCCCCCCCTTACATTAAACACAGAATATTCCCCCGGGTGTCTGGACGAATTTGGTTTCCCAGGCCCGGGTGAAGCAATCAGAGGGGGTTTTTAGTCAGTAAGAGTAAACCGACACACACCGAAGAGTGACACACCGAGGTCACTGTCCTCACAGCGTCCTTGATGGTCCTATGCAGGATTATCCCCCGGGATACAAAAAAAAAAGATAAAATATTACAGCGATGTTGATTTTTCATTAGTTTACGGCTGTAATAGTTAAACACGAATCATTATAGCTAAAAGTAATATCAAATGAGGCACATGAGTATCCGATTCTAGCCAAACTCTTCTAGTTCTCCTTCTCTTCTTTATTCCTCTAGTCATTCAGATTGATCTTGCTGGTGGTTTAGGTTTCCAAGACGGACTTAAGATGAAGACACAGTGGCACCGCCTTATTTCTATATTAGTAATTCTCTAAACAGCTCTGCCATGTTACATTATGCAACCTGTTACTGATATTATAATGAGAAGCACAAATACGTTGGCTCGAGCGAGCAACGTGTTTCTCGCGTTGACAACATCACATGTTAAGTAATACTGTACACTAGCAACCATGGAAAATGACCTGCACTTATCTCTAAGAATTTTTATACCGCCCTTTACTTAAAATTTGTGTTTGACTAACATGACACCTGGGCAGTGAGTTCTGGTATTAGGATCTTAAGTAGAAACAGAATTTGAAGAAACTAACGCCCATACTCGTTATTATGGTATTATAGAGTTAACAATCGTTATTTTTTGAGAGTCCGCGATGGATTTTTCGTAAAAACGCACTATTGCGGCCGTTTAAAATCGGCAATGATTACAATTTTCCCTGGAGCTCGATTGCGCGATTGCAACGTCCGATGGAAAGCAGCATTTAACCAATGTTCTGCTCTGATAACTCTCTAATTATAACTCGGTCGTTTTCCGTCGACACTCGGTCGCCACTAACATAACCCCTGCGTTTTCACTGCCACTTTTCACCCGCTGCTGCGCCGCTATGGTCATTTGGTCGCTACACTTTCGTTTTTGTCTTTATTCCACGGTTACATTGTTTCATTAGACACTAATGTGACGTTTACTATAAATTTTCACAAACTCTTTATTTTTTGCAGCTGAAGCAAGACAGCGACACTAAAGCGATTTTAAATGTATTGTCCGGTTTCTAGGGTCTTTGTAGTTCATAAAACAAAAAATTTAAATTACGGTCCTTTTTGTTGGTCAATATCTATTCTTCACAATCTATACTTGTTGTATTAGTATAATGCTCCCTTTTACCAATGAGCTATTTCTTCCCATATTTCACGTAGTCAAGTTAGTGTTAATAATTGTACGTTGAAACTATTTTTTTAGTAATTCAGATAGCAAATGAAATGGTCTGGCGAAATTAATTCGTCAAGTTTATATTGCAATTATCGGTTTTCTTGATAATGTGTCTGTGGAGATAAATCAGAATATAAAACATCTAGCGCCATTATTTTTTACTGCAAACTTAACATTTTTATATATAAATGTTTAGGTAAATTCTTAGTTTTCGAACGCACGTTTAGTTTTTTCTAGACATCCTTGGATCATGAGGGTTTAGCGCTATGAACATTATTTTGATGGTAAAAAAATAATATTCTGCTAAGTTAATATAATTTTTTCCCCTTTTTACTCACCAATAATTGACTTCATATATACATATGTACTGTGCTTGCTACTAGCTTTGCGATTTTGTAAGTAAATGTGCAATATAAGCTTCACAGTTAATACACGTAATTCAAAATAATGTATTTAGAATTGTTTAACATTTACTTATTACTTAACATTTAATGCTATTAATTATAAGAATACCTTAGTACTGTATAATATTATGCATCTTGAATTAATAAACTAGTCATATAGAAAATATAGATGATGTTGTAATTTAGTTACGTTAAGAAATTTGACTATAAACGTAAAAGATGCTTCACTGTGCTGCTGTCTGTTGGATGGGCTAACAGTTCAGTAGTTCGGTGTGTATTTAAATACAACTTAAATAAGGGAATACATAATAATTTGTCTGTTATATTCTAAAACACAAGTGTTACCGTGTTTACGATCCCCGGACGAGGCAAAAGCGAGTGGAATATACAACGATGTGTCATTCACATCGATTGAGGCCGCATACAAGATGCGGCATATCATACATAATGTATGTATGTATATTCGTAAACCAACGTTTCACGCCCAACTCCAATCTTGAAAGCTGTTAAAGCTGATCTCTTCTCTGTACATTAGGGCGTATCTTATAACTCTAATATTTGGTATGAATTTAGTGCAATTCATTTTTGAATAATTTGTAAATCAATTAACATTTAAGAGAATAACGGAAAGGCTAAGTTTTGTAATGCAATCGAAGTGAATCGTGCAAAGCTATAATAAATGCCTAATTGTGTTCATTACGAGTACATAATGTGAGTGGTTATTGTCGATCGTTGCCCTTTGCATGGAGGTGTCATGCAATGGTTCGACGACGGTAATTATTCCCCCGTGTGTAGCGACGCGGCAAGCGAGGCGACGCGACGGTTGAACAATAGTTCACAATCACGACGATTGTACTAACTGCGCGCCCGTGTCAACTGTCTCTTGCGTGAACCGCACCATTGTTATGGTGATACACCTCTTAGCGCCAGGTTCGTCGCTCTATTGAAACAAAAGACTAACTCCACCACATGCATTCTCAAACGATACCTACTCAGACGAAGAATATTAAAACACGTTGGAAGTATTCTTTAAAATGAATTATTCATAAATATGTAGCTAGTAGACCGGACGAAGCCCGCTCTTATAATCGTAACATTAAAATTCGACTCACCCCGGGGATTTAAAGTACCACTTTATGGTTTAGTTAATTGGGAATATTAACCGTTTTAACTTGGAAGCCATTAGTGAAAACGAGAAGAACCCGGAGCAGGTAGACGTCAAAACCATGCGCTCGGAGTTTTTGTTGACTTGAGCAGGTACCCGACCCTTCGGACCCAGATTGTGTATAGTTTTTTCTACGAAAAAAAAAACCCAGAGTTGTAAAGCCGGTGAAAAGGGACGATTTTAATGTTTACGCTTTACAGAATACAAACTAAAATTGTAACTTAAATTGAGTTTTGCTACACACTAACGTATTTTCTTAGCTGTGTATTCTAAACAAAGCCACTGCAATGAACGAACATTGAAAAATGAGTAATTGTTTATAACAATTACTTGTAGTATTGAACATTTATATAGCAGTTCTATTTGTTTTCTTTTCCTTTTTTTGTAATTTTGTCTACTTTAGACTAGTGCAGCTTACTAGCCCACTAGCAAAAAACGTCAGTGTCCGAGTCGGTTGCGACCATAGCACACGGGTATGAAAGCCTGTCATAGTGACTTGTGATTAAGTAGTGCTTTAGCTTGTTGTGGTGCAAAAATAACTAGTAATGTCCAATTATTTTGATTATCTATATGCCTATTACATAGAGGCCTTCCTTCGGAGAAAATACAGGCAGGTACGTTATGTCGACGGCGATTGTTAGTGAATTATCGTCCTAAGTCCGTTTCTCTTGTGCTACTCTTTACTTACACTATGGTGTATTAGTCATTTTGCCGAGTTAGTGAGTAATACGTGAAAATTAGAAATACATGGAAGTATAATCATGTATTAAATACGGATCAAAATGAAGAAACATATTATGTTTTCGTTACTTTATCTTGTTCTATTGTGTTTTTTCTTAACTCTATACACTTTCCTGATACAGAAATGGCGTAATTTAATTAAAATCATTGATCTGATGTGAAGACGCGTTACAGATCCAGGAAATTCTATTTTGTATTATTTCAGATCATATTTTTGGCACCATTGTTAGCGTGTTTATATGATTTCTTTATATTTCCTAATTCTATAGTAAAAAGTATATTTCGTAAATTAAGTCTAATTCTCAACTTTAAGAATAAGTTACTAATAATATTGTTTTTGTTTTTCCAGAACCAAACTCGGCCAGTGCAGACGATGAGCAGCAGCCTAAGCGGGACACTCGGCCCAGTTGGCTCGAGTGCAGTGTCCAGCAACGTGAGTTGGGACCAACACTCTGTGCTCGCGCGCGTCGCCTCGGTCCCCGCTCACCGCGCACTCGCCGGGTTGCTGGACAGACTGGGTCACCGGCGCCTAGAGCGCACCACCAGCGAACCGACACCACCGCCGCCCGCCACCAGCAGATACAAGACCGAACTGTGCCGCCCATATGAGGAAGCTGGAGTCTGCAAATACGGAGACAAGTGCCAATTCGCGCACGGCATCCGCGAGCTACGCAACTTGCAACGCCACCCTAAATATAAAACTGAACTGTGTCGCACTTTCCATTCTGTTGGATTCTGTCCATACGGACCGCGCTGTCACTTCGTGCACAATGCAGAGGAGGCTCGTCGTCGCGAATCATGTTCTCCTGGAGGCTCTTTAGCGTCGCTATCGTCTGGTGGATCTATGACATCATACATGAGCGACGGGTCTCGTTCGCCGCGCTCACCTCATTCTCCGCAGTCGCCCCTGGCACCGCACTCGCCTCCAGCCCTGGCGCCGCACTCGCCCCCAGCCCTGTCGCCGCCTGCGCCAGCACAGGGTACCGCGTTTGCGTTCCGCCGCGCCCACTCCCCTGACCCAGAGGACGAGCGACTGCCTGTGTTCAACCGCCTCTCGTCAGCCCTTGGTGATCTCGTCATCGCCTAAAGCGATCCTAGTCGTAAGTTAGCTGACACGAGCCCAGCTTAAGGATCGTCCGACACCATTAGTGCCTATTCGACGTCTTCCAGACCGCGCACACTCACCCGCTCAACGAATGATCTCCAGTTTGTCGTTCTCCTCTTATGTTACTTCGACCTGTAATTTACGAAATTAAAGATGTGTTTACTGGCGTCTCGAATGTTTGCGGTGTGAATATAGTGATTACTTTTCAATTTTAGTTATCGGCACGCACTTGTATATGGCACCTTTATATTATTAGATATTTATTGTGTAGCTCGCGGAAGTCTTCCCGATGCGATCCTCCGCCGAGCGGTGGTCTCTGTAAAGTTAGCTTATAGAACATTTATTTATTTCGTACTGCCTCTCCGCGCTCGGTACCGTACCGCGAGAAGGCGCTCGTGATCTATTTTTAAGGTTTTAAGGTAATAATTTATTATTTATTTCGAGTCTCTTTAAATATAATAATTAATATGTAACTAGCAGCTGCGACGCCACACCGCATACGGACGGGGCATGCGTCGACGAGACGTGGCACCACTTAGCCTGACATTTATAGACGCAACTTTAACTTTGCTTAGACTTTACTAAACACATTACAACTTATATTACTCAATGAATGTCAAAGGATTTGGTAAGTCACAACATGCACTTGACTATGCGAATACTTAGGCTATACTCAAGTTCCTATCATATATCAAATTTTTTGCCAAAACGAATTTATTTTTTGAGAACTTTGCTAAGCAAAGTCAAAATAGCGTCTATAAATTTCAGCCTAGACTGATTCCGATCCAGAATTAATACATTTTAGTTTAGACAGCCGGAACCAGTCGATATCTCTACTTCGGGAGTTCAAATTTAAATTTAGTGCTATTAAAAACTTTGATATCTATTTCTAGCTTGCATTCATCACTGTGACGATTTCAAGTTATCGAATTTAAAGCAAACGTCTCTCCTGCTAGGCCTCTCGGGCCGCCTGTAATGATTTTTTTCTTTTTGCGTCCTGCGAGGACGATCGACCAGCTGAAACCTGTTTTGGGTTCCGATGATTGTTTTTTCATTCCCCGCGCGCACCATGAGCTCCATGGACGACGCTCGAAATCGTTTCTGTCGTTTGCAAAACTGCCATAAATTCGACAATAACACCTTTGAACTCCCGAGGCTTTATATTCATAATTACGTTTAAATGTGACTTAAAAATTGTGTTTATACTCTGGTATGAAACGTGTCTAAACAATGATTGCGACGAGCGATCGTCGCGCCACTTGTCGTGCGAGCGTGTTTTCGGCGGTTCTTTTCTCGTGCGCTTCCATGCCGCCGGGACGCGTTTGCACGTCGAAAAAAAAAAGAGTGCCTTTTACTTTATAACAAAATAAATCGAGTATATTTAACATTTAAGTTTATCGAGATAGATGATTTGTTTATTTATTGTCTCCTTTTGAATAAAATATTCAAATTGGCACAGTTATTACTTTTGTACTATGACCCAGCTAAACGTTTGGTTTGGTTGGACGTATATAGAATAGATTTTTCTTTGAATTTAAAGTGTGATATTTTAAAATATTTATAATATCAAAGTTTAAAGTTTTAATTAAGGGACCAATGTAAGTAATTAAGAGAAATTCTGATAGATCCAGCATATTATACGCTAACGTATTATATACCAAGAGACTGTATCCTCGCGCCAAACGTTAAATGTTGTTCATTATATTGTCACATCAATATATTTTTATATTGTATAATTAATAAAATTACATTTGACCATTACTGGTTTTGTGTTTAATTGTGATCATTCTATGGAACCGATAGCTATCATTACGTTTTCGTTTATTGTATTTATTAGTTTCAGTTTTTCTCCGTTGATATATTAGCAATCGCATGATGACCATTCAATGATAATATTTTTTTGTACCTAATGTTAAGAAATGATTTAGTTTTAAGAGTTTCATTATTTCACGAATATTATTTATTATCAGTTCATTACGAATTATAAACCATTAAAACTGATTTATTTAATTTCTTTTGTATTTAAACAGACATTGAACTAGGTACTGCGTTAACTAGTTACGTGAGTAATATATCAAGAGTCATTTAATTTAGCATACCTTAGTTTAAACACTTAGTACCTATGTCAGTTATGATTAAGTATTTAATGTTTTTTTTTAATTATTTAAACCAATTGAAGTTTATTTTCTAAATACTTGACTACGTATTCTATTTTCTTATGGACAAAACAAATTAAGGTTAATAAAGCTTGTTTATGACATTTTTTTCTTGTAAGTTTTCTAATTTCCATCTGCATTTTTATCGAATTATAGTCAAAATATGTTAACATTTGTTTTTATTATTTTATTCTTAAACCCTCTGAACCCAGTGTATTCCTTCCTATATTTTGAAATATTTGTTTTAATAGGGGAAAAAGAAGTTTAATGATAAGTTTCTGATAAATTAATTCGTTTTAATACAAATAAAATCGTTTTAATACAATAATTTGCAACAAATCATTAGTTACTTTTAGGAACCAGTTATTTCTAATATGTGAAGTAAAATTTACATTGACTATATTATAATTTTAGCCAGTTTTGTACCACTGCAAAGCAAATCTCTACCTTCATGTATATTTGTGGAAGAGTTCCATAAAAAGGGGTTTGGACATTTAGTCCACCACGCTTGTCCAGCATGAGTCGGTGATTATCACAATAAAATGGTGACATATTAACTTAAAAAAATTAACTTCTTTTAAATGACCGAGTAGATCATTTAAACCCACTCAATTACAGGAACTCTTAACATTATGTTTATTCATGTTGAGTATTTGGTAGAAATATCTCTAGATATTTGCCCCTGAATAATAAAACAAATATAGTTTTGCAATACATTTTTTAGATCTGTATTTATTATTATATTGTTCGGACATCATTCTGATACTACTGAACTGATCTGAACGGGGCGTTCACATTAATACATAGCTTCCAACTTAAAGCAAGGACTATTTAGATCAGGATTCGTTGGGCAGAATCAAATATCCAGCTGGAACAACGTATGTTGCAAAACAATGCTCATTTTAGGGGTCGATATAAATAACGTATTTATAGTTTTTACATAATTACAACTATAAAGTAAATTAAATACAAAAATAGATACTGCTTGGCCTTTCAATTAGGCACCACTCTTGACTAGAGAGGTCAAGTGAAATAGTTTATAAAAAGCTTTACTTTAAAACTACTGAACTTGATCGAGATGGGATCTTTACACTTCTAATAAGTAAATGCTTTCTAACCATGATATTATTGGGTTATGGCTGGTAAAGTATATGGATGTTTGGGCAGAACATATGTAGCTAGACTATTAAGTAACACGAACACGCATCTATAAGTACTAGTATTAAAAAGAGGTAGTTTGTACGTAAGAAGTAATCTTTTAAACTATCCAACCAATATCATAAAGTTTTTCGCCAATCTTCAGATTGTTACTCCACGGTGGACATATACTATATAATTCCACATAAGTGAATCCGCAGCCAAAGGCTAGTTATTAATACACTTTAATAAAAATGTGAATGTATTTATAGTTAATAAGTGGACTACATACCTAAGTATTTGATATTAACTTCAACTAGATGGCGCATTCCTGAGAAAAGGGGTTTTGTCAGACATACTGTCGACGAAGTGATTTTATAGTTTCTTTTAAGATATGAAAACTTTAAATATATATTTTAAAATGGGACAACGTCATATAGGACCTTTCTAGTAGGCTCGTATTAGCTACCGCACATTGATGATGATGTCCTAGCCGGATTCGGCCACGGCGACAGTTTCAACACCGATTAAGAAAATCGAGGTCCAGTTTTCGGAAACAGTCAATTGCGCAGGAAGTATTTAAGTGCATAACTGGACGCGCAGCCAGAAAAGCACTCTCGTCCGAGCTCCCTCAGGCCCGTACATTAATTAGTACCCAACGCAATAAGATTTTAATATTTTGAGTTTCCGTGCATAATTCATTACAATACATACTACAAAATATCGACATGCACCAAGATGGGAATCATCAGTGTTATTATTTCAAGATCCTATTACAAGCGGAAGATGATAGTAATCAACAAACGCTGGCTGTTTCATAGTAAGAAAACTGATACATCATTTAGTCGAGACCAGGCGTTAAGTTCTCCACTTGAGTCGGCAGCTTTTGTAACCGAATACCGAGATAAAGTTTGACCTTGACTAACATAAGCCCACAAGCAAGCAATTCATCAATTTTATCAATATTTGATACAACAAATAGCAAGGAAATGATTTTAATATTAAAATTATAAATAAAGGGTCAAAAGTTTATCCGAAAATGTTCCGCGGACTTACGCTATAAACTGTTTCGAATTTGGTGTGATATGAATAGTTGCTGACCGAAGACCACCCTCGGCAAAAAAAACACATTCGGTAAAAATTGGCCAAAATCTTAGCTAAAGCCTAAGGTTTCTATCAAGTGTCATAGAGTAATTTATTTGATTGTGATTGTTAATATAGATAGGCAAAATGAAATCAGATTAATGAAAAAATTTACGATTACATTTTGCATTTTTCATCATTAATGTGACGTACACGTTGCTCATATATGTTTTAAACACTAAGGAATCCTCAATTGCATACACATTTATGATTCCTTAATGTTTTGAAAGGATTTAATCATGATTACAGTACCTTAAAAATAAAACTACGACTACATTTTGTAATCGTTAATCATTAATAAAATTACATTTTGCCCATCTCAGATTGTTATCACACTTAATAAATATCCAGTTATAGGTAGGTAATTCATCCAAGCCGATTAATCAGCTAATACCACAACCTCCCGTCATAGCCGAAAGTATTAAAATACTAAAAAAAAATAGTTTAAGATTGGTTAAAAGTGAATAAATATAATGATTTTAAGCACTCAATGTTGATATATCTAGCAACTTCGTCTAGAGAGTATTAAAATTATGTCAAAAAATGGCTAAAGCCGAAGCCGCAACCGAAACTTCTTTAGAATACTAAAAATGAATTACTACTGCCATACAAGGTAATAATTATACTATGTGTGTATATATCTTATTTATTTTGCTCATTTTATTCGTATGCTAATGAATGAACAATGTCCTCTTTTTGTGTTGCATCCGGTTATTTAACGGACGGTAAATTTTGTAAATCTACAACCGTTATGGACACTTTTTGCTATAATGTTAATTTTGGCTATTAAAGTTTCATTTTTTATAGCAGCACACTGAAATGATAATAACATTGTCCTTGTGATTAATGGTGCAAATCGAGCTAGATGGCAAGTTCGTTGCAGTTCAAAAATCGTCAGCGACTTTTTTGTACCGGCTCGATAAAGTGACTACAGCGTGCCTGATCGCGCTTATACCGGGATCCTTTGAAAGTATCTTGATTCCCAGGCCCGGCGAAGGCGAAGAATAGGCAGTGCTTCATCCCGTTGGTTTTAGTCGGTGCAAGTAAGACTCACCAGGGGAGCCACTCCTCTGACGGTCCGAAGGGATATCCACCGAGTTAACAAAAAAAGCTTATATCAGGACTGAAGGTCTCCAGGTATATGAGCAACTGGATGTCTACAAACTAGTCCGGAAACGCGACAAACTAAAGCAAGTCACTACGACAGTCTTTGAACTAGAGGGAGCGAAGTCCATTCATAAACACAACGGTCATGCCGGTCAGTACTGCTTCTCATCTCGTTTGAGGAAGTCCAATTCTGTTTACTGTTTAGGTATAAGTTATTATTTATTCTAATAAACATAATATTTTTTGTGTAATATAATATAATTCATACAAAAATTTTATATACATTCAGATATCCAAATTGTCATTTTACTTAATAGTTTTACTTGACGCATATAAGTTTGAACTGATTTCTTTTGGCGTATGATCCTTGATGTATTTCATTGGTAGTTTTGCTAAGACGCTAGTAAATATTGTTGAAAAGAAAATTCTACGTTTTGACCTATGTGGGATTTTCTAATTGCTATAGGTCTTTAAATCTTCAGTTGTATGAAATCAGTCAGCAACTTTATCGAATCTTTTTAAAATAAATTCCAGATAATTTGACATTTAAAAACGCGATCTATGTTGTAAAATTGAAATGGTATTATAAATTATACTTGGGCTCTAAGATATTTTTGATTCATATTTTCGAGTTTGGCAACACTTCTGGGCCTACCATCACTTATAAGCGACTGTACAGAACAGATAACAGATTGTATAGAAAGTAAGCACTTTCCATCAGATGGGCTGTCACCATTGTTAATACCTTTTGGTATAAAAAAGGTGTGTGTTTAAGTAATTATCGTATTATTGAAGTGGCTTAACACTACGCGATATATATGTACAAAGTGGGGACGATTAACTCAAATGCGTGGTGCTGGGAGGAATATTCTAGTATAGTAGTAATCAGAAGATAGCCACGACGTTGCAGTCCCTTGTCATGAACAATGGCAACTTACGTTATTTAAAAAAAATGTCACACCAGTTAATGAAATTGCTGTCGAGTAAATACAGCATACAACCATTCTGAGTATTAGATGATATAATATAATACTGATGCATCAGAAAACCAGTCGGTAATGGAGAACTAGGTACAATAATGACGTAAGTTACATTTCCGCTGTACTTCTATCGAGTTTGCTTGATTTTTTTTTATCAAACCAAACTTTCAACATAAACCAGTTTCAACAACATTCGTATATCAAACGAAATCATATCGTGTCTAACAAAGTAAATACTAGACCCATGTTAGTTGAGTGATAATAATAATTGCTGCTGGATGTGAGCGATAAGACCCATTATCTAATATTTGTACAGAGCATTGATTAGATAAAGGAAAAGGTGTTTAAAAACTTAATATTACTAAACCAATTCCTAACTATAAGCAACGGTTCTATATCGCAATTATTGAGTTTGTCGTTATGCGGGCTTATGACACAGATATATAATAATTTCAGTTTTGTAACAATACATGGTTAAAACTAACATCTATTATTTTATTTAAAAAAAACCTCAGCTTAAGTAGCACTTAGCGGTGGTCTAATAAAGTAACCTTTTACGAAATCTGTAATTATTTAAATATATTTAATTTTAATGACTATGTACCTACTGTAAAAAAACCATTTGTTTAAAATATGGACTTATAAATAGAGGATCCGTCACATAAATACATCATACGTGTTGTGTGTATGTGTGTGTGTTTAATACCGAATTCCATAAGACGCTACTGTTTTAATAAGATAAAAAATTCCACGATTGCTTCTAAAAAGTGACACATTGCTTAAACGCACTTACATTCTCAAAAAACAATATTTTTAGAATACACGCAACTATAATTAACGACCTCGTTATTACTAATTCTTTTATCAATGCGACAATTAAGATAGCTGTTGTTATCACGGCAACGATTTTGACTATTACCCTGTACCGATAGACTCGATGTGTCTCGACTTCCAGCAGATACTTATTCAAGGCTTCAAGCGGAAGCCCCGCTTGGAGTAATATAAGTTACAAACGATAAAAATATATAAATCTTGCACATTATCGTGATATAGCTTATTGTCCACTGTACTTACCATCAGGTACTCTGTAGTCACTATGTCGAGCCAGTGTAAAAAAAAAAATTGAGTTGAGAGAAATACATTAGAGGCTGTATAATTGTATTTGTTATAGATCAATAATGCGTGGGCTGGTGGAGAACTATCCGAATATGAGTGGGCAATATGAGAATCATTGGAATTTTTAACATGACTGGAATATTCGTACAATTACTAAATTCCAATTATTATAATAGTGACAGAGTTAGATTAAATATATCATTTGTTATTATTTCCTTTTAGTAAACATCCATTTAAAGCTGTCCGATTCTTTTGCTTTGATATATACCGACTACTATGAAATGTTGTTATGTATTCTGTAATATTATTAAGCAAGTACGTAACCTCATCGTAAGTACATGTAGTTACTTAACTATATTGATATTTTAAAAATTAAGTATATTAAATTAAAAGTCACTAAAATGTATAAAAACTATTTTATATCAGCTTAGTTTAACTATTAAAATTAAATTAAAACATTAGCATTGAATAATCAATGTAACTTTTATTTCATAATTTAAAAAAATCAAAATAAAATTGTATAATATAAACTAATTAATTACTACATTAAATAATAACATATAATTTGTCTGTATATATGACATAGGAAATTATTTTGCCACTATTAAAATTTATTTTATACTCGTTACATATACATCTGCCACATGTTTCTTTTTAATAGTGACTCAATAAACTGACTTCAGCACATCTGATGGAAATTACCGTGTTCATTTTCATCAACCTATGAAAATCTATTAGGTCCTTACATATGAAATTGGCGTTTTGTATGGGAGGAACAAAAAGTCGAATATTTTTTAATATAATATATTTAATTAATCAAAGTATGAACCATTATTTTCTATGCACTTTTGCCATCTCATAGGTAGTTCATTGATCCCTTTACTAAAAAAACCAGTCGGACGGGAATCAATAAAATCTTTGAAGGCGATTTGGACTGCCCCATCGGAGTTGAATTTTTTCCCTTGCAAGAAGTTATCCAAATTTGGAAAAAAATGGTAATCTGTTGGAGCAAGGTCCGGGGAGTACGGAGGATGTCTTAGACTTTCCAATTGAAGCTCTTCTAATTTAGTAGCCGTCTGTTGCGCAGTGTGTGGTCTAGCGTTGTCATGAAGCAGCAGTGGCGTGGAGCGATTGACCAGCCTAGGTTGTTTAGCCGCTAGCTTTTCCATCATTGTTTGCAATTGCTGACAATAGACATCAGCCGTAATAGTCTGGCCAGATTTGAGAAAACTGTAATGAACAATACCGGCACTAGTCCACCAAACGCTTATAAGTAACTTTTTTGGGGTTAATTTTCGCTTGGGGCAGGATTTGGCTGGCTGGCCAGGATCCAACCATTGCGCTGAGCGCTTCCGATTATCGTAAAGAACCCATTTTTCATCACAGGTAATGATTCGGTTTAAAATACCTTCATTATTGTGCCGGTTTAGTAATGTAACGCAGCAGTCGACGCGCGTTTGCCGGTTTGCTTCAGTCAATTCGTGAGGTACCCACCTTTCAAGCTTTTTAATCTTCCCAATTTGCTTCAAGTGAATTAAAACAGTTTTATCACTAACATCGCAGCCTGCAGCTAACTCGGACGTGGTTTGCGATGGATCCGCTTCCACAATAGCCTTCAACTCTTCATTATCAACTTGAGTCTCAGGCCGTCCACGGGGCTTGTTCTGCAGGTCGAAATTTCCAGAACGAAAACGTTGGAACCAAAAACGAACTGTGTTTTCTTTTGCAACACGACCGCCATACACATCATTCACCCTTCGAGTTGTTTCCGCAGCACTAGTGCCACGGCGGAACTCGTACTCGTAAATAATGCGATATTTTAAGTTTTCCATTTTGTAAAATGAGTGACGGAAACAGAAAAAAACAGAAGAAAAAACAAATGAATGACGATCATCGAAGCACAAATACATGAGTCTATAGCTGTACAAATTTGAATTTGGACTTCCTTACCAAAGAGGAGAAATTTGTGATTAAAGTGGCCAGTACGAAAAACGCCAATTTCATATGTAAGGACCTAATATATTCTGTATTAATTATGTATTTCATTCATGTGTAAGTATAATCTGTGTAATAAATAAACGTTAACAATATTGTTATTACTAGAAAATTACTGTTAAAATCTTGCTATTTATACTATGCTATGCAAAATATTATTTAGCATCTATCAAACCTAATATAAGCATTTATAAAAACGCCATGATACAATAGTCTGATATGAATTATAAATGATGACAGAAGTGATATCCGAGGAAAGGAGGAAGAAGGATGCGTCATTGCGAATATAACCACCTGAGAAAATTTACAGCACATACCTACATACATGTTTATACAGATAATCGTTTGTGCAGATGTAATTTTTCACAGCCTTGTTAAAATTGATCTACCTCACAAACATATTAATTTCTTGCTTTCGAAAAAGGGAAGTTTCTTTAGACATTAAACAAATTTGAAAACCTGCATATAATCCTTGCTATTTCACTTTTGTGAAGTATATTGAAACACGAAATACCTGTTTATATTTTGAATATTCTAGCCGCTAAATTTGTCTTCCAGGCATTTTCGTCGTTTCCTGTCATAAAGATTACTAAAGCAATATAATTAATGATGACCTTTACAAGTATAAATGATTTAATTTTTGTTTTTATCACCGCTATCAGTTTATACCGACATCGGAAGTAATATCACATCACGGGAGAGGGCTACATTCAACAGCGGACCAGTTTATATGTTGATTGGGTAAAACATTAAATTTCCGACCAAAATTTATGGTAATCACGCGGAACGCTTATTTATATCAATTAAGATATCCATGTATGTGATACTATCTTATAGAACATGTTATACAAACTACAAAAGTCGGCGTAAAAATTAAGTGATTGTTTAAAATTGAAAGTTATTTACATGGTCGCAGACGGAATCGTCTGATAGTGATTAAAGACGATCGCATCACGTGGACAGTCCATTTACATCCGTTTCCTGTACTGTACATTTGACGATGTATATTTGGAAAGTCACGTTTCCAAGGGTAAACATTAAAGAAAAAATACAAATTGGCATTCCGTGCGGAACAGGCCCAAGGCACATCGTTCCGTGTTTGTTTTTGTACTTATCCCAAGGGCATACATTGATAAGAATGTTATATTTGTCATCAAAATCGTTGGCACACACATTATAAAGAATATCCATTTAAATATGCATTTTTGTAGAAGTTTTGTATATTATAGAATTATGTATTTACGTACGTTTTAATTTCGTATATATTATATAAGTAACAGAGATCGGAATTCGTTGATTAAAATAAATGTTAACTTTAAAACAGAATTGTAGGTAGTTATATACTAGTTTTTGTGAAGGTAACAAGTTTTATTCTCATAAATAGGTTTTATTTGTTAGTCTTAGATTAATTGTGTATGGATGGTTAGTGTTTTCTTACAGATTTTTATCATAACAAACTATGGCAAACTAAAGTTTTCTCTAAAGCTACGTCAATGGGATATTTAAAATGATAAACAAAATAATTATTTTCAGGAAGAATCGACTGTGCTATCTACGTATTACGTATTTAAAACAAAACATTAAGGATAAGAAATTAAAAAAGAACTGACTTACTGCGAAAGTCTACTATTACAGTAATAATAATGATAAAAGCAGTCAGCAATAACTGCATGAAATAACAGGCCCAATGGTGCTTATTAGAAGAGATCTAAGTTCAATAGTGGATTGAAGGATTGATGACGATAGTAAATAATCATTATTTACGTAACTTTCAAGTTTCGTTACTAACTCAAGAAAATCTTGACAGGTAATTGGACTTTTCCGCGTACATCTATTACCTTACTACACAAGTTTTACTAGTATTTTGTAGTACAACAGCTATTATATTATTTTAAATGTGATCCTCAAATGAAACTAAATTCATTTCTTTAAAAAAATGTTATGCCAGTTTTGTACTTTTGTATCGAAAGTTGACGCTTGAGTAAATATTTAATACGTTTTATTGTATTTTCAAGTAAAAAGAACTATATAGTTTCATCTCAGGTAGTTTATAATTTACTCTACTCTCTCTGTTAAAAACACTATAGATAATTAAGAGCAGAAAAACTAGATGTCACAGGGTTTTTATAACCCGGTGGAAATCCCTTCGGACTGTCAGGGGAGTGATGAGGGTCACACCACCTGTGTGTCGGACTAGCACCGACTAAAACCATCGGGGTGCCAACTATGTCCTCTCTTCGCATTCGTCGGGCCTGGGTATCCGTTACTTCCTACGTACCCGGCAAGGCGACGTCACAGGGTAAGCGTGTATATAGATTTAAACTCAACAGATTAATCCCGATATAACTCACATTACTTCTTCAAATACATGCTCTCGATTTTTTTTTTATCAGCCAGTGTAATTAGCGAATTTAGACATTATTTTTCACTCAATGATATTTTCTAGTAAATTAACGTAGAACTAATAACATTTTCAATAAAGTCTACAAGTGAGTGTGCGTAGACCAAACGACGGCAACTTGCTAGCAGTCAAGACAAAAGCTCGTAAAGATACGCTCCGTGTCCGCTGGCTTTACGTAAGATGATCAATTACCTTGGTCAAGTACTTTTTAATATAGTACTTGCAACAATGAATCTTAAAAAAGCATACGGACTACCGATTCGAGATGTCTCAATATAATTAAGTAAATAAAGGAATAATGTTCATTTTTCTATGATTCCACTGTAATTAGCATGGTCAGTTTTGTATTTATCAGAAATGAATTAAGTATAATGATTAACTTGAATACAGAATTTTTAAAGAGGAGTAGTTTCAAATATTGATTTGAATTTTTTTAAGTGTATAAAACTTTTTACGTTAATGACATATATACGTATACTTAGAGCCCAATTATTGTTTTTACATATATTTTTCAACAAATAAGTTTTCTTACAACTACGTCACTGTAAATGTAAATACTGATTACAATTACAACACATGAGGACACCATAAAAACATTTTTTAAAAATTTTACGACGTATTATACCTTTGGTTTTCCATTATCATATTTTGAATAATATTAAATATTTACATCAACCAAATGAATTCTTATTTAATACCTAATAATATGTGGACGCTTATACATAAATGTTCTAAATATGTAACTAGTCATTTGTGGTAAACCGAGACCTCGCGAAATTATTAGATTGATTTTACCGTTTTTAACGCTTTCAACTCCAATTTTCTTTTACTTACCTAGTACTAACTCCGTAATTAATTTACAAAAAGGGAAGTAATTGAAATATTCAGAATTAGATATATTATGTATTTAAAAGAAAAGAAAAGACATTAGATAACTTAAATAATTTAAAAAAATTGCGTTACTCTAATGTCAATTCATAGGATTTGGTGTAAGAAATATAATGTCGAGTCACATTTGGCAAAGGAGTGGCCAGGGTTATAGTAAAACCGTTACTAAACGAAATTATAAATTTTTACAAAATAACAAATTTAGTGAACCGACCATCCACATAACGAATTCACATACAGAGGGTTCCGTACAAACTGACAAGGGACTATATATTGGATTTTAATTTCCCTCGACACCCTAAGAAAAGGAGATTTGACTGAGATACAAATGGACAACGATGTGGTGCTTGCTATAAGGATTAGTATTTTTGTTTTGTATTCTGGAACCCTAAATACATTGTTCGTTTTAAAATAATGGACAATCTTATAATCTTCAAGCTGTATTTTAGGAGTAACGGTTTAAGGAAACTGTATCAAATATGTTTTTTTTGTATTAATATATGTATATGAATTAAACACAAAACCTACTTTCTTAAAAATAACATAACAAAATATGCTTTTTTAAGGCATCTATAGGACGCAGTCACCTGCCAGTATGAAATCGTTGAAAACAGTAAGTTTCCTCGTATTGTGTAATTAAGTTATCCCAAAAAATATTATGGATTTTATACAAGGAAAATAATTTTGTAATTTATATAAAATATAAACAAACATATTAATTAATGCACGTAATGTCATTGATTCAGTTCACATCTAATGATATTTTTTATCACAATGACATTGATTAGAATTGAATACTTACGATAACACATAAGATAATCGACTATGCAATTAGTTATTGAGATACACTGAAAACAAATTATTTTGATATATTGTATTAATGCCGCCTTAACAGATATATTGCCATCGTACGACATAAAGCGAGATAAAAATGTGTTTAAAATTATGATAACGAATAACCGATAAAAAATATTCTACCAGTCTATAAAGAGGTCAATCAGTCTGCTTTAGATTTAAATGGAAATAATTGTATGAAATATCTAGGTATTCTAAAATTAGGAGCTTCTTTCACTCAAGACCTCATTCATGCAAACTCCTTAGTTTTAAGTCGTGTCCGAAATACTCGTATAATTTAAGATATTATTAGAGATGAAATCAAGAATATTTTCATTATTATATACGCGTAAAGTTGGTTTCTGTCACTCGTATATTTAGGCCAGCATCATGCCAAAGTCTGCTAAAAGATTCACGTCCCTAAACTGTTATTTGGGGCTGTACCGCACTTGTCATCACTTGTAGTCATTTTACCGTGCTATTACAGTTGTCTATTACGCAACCACTAAACTATGTCTCTGGAAGAACTACCATTATTCAAACAAATTGCAGCAGTTACCGTACTATAATTAAAGGTTCTACTATAATAAAGTCTAAAAGATTACACGGTTTTTCGTAAAATGTGAGCGAATAAATTCATAAACAATTATAATAAAAAACATTGAGTTCAGAGACTCTTACATGTTCAAACTCTATCAGTTTACAACATTATCTTCAATGTTGACCCGTTTAGTTTTTTATATTGGAATAGATAAGTAAGTTATTAGTAAACTCGAGTAAAACAAAAAAGCACGGAAAAGTTTTCTAGAAATAGCGATTATTTTATCCTTGTAGTAAAATTATCACAGCAAGTACTAGCGGTCTACAGCATAATATATTTTTCATTACACATAGACTTACTCTTGACCTCAATTACACGACACAGCTTATGGTAAGCGCTGATGAACTTGACGATGAAGTGTACTCACACAATAGAAATCGATTCATTCGGTGCATCAAGATTCCCAATTACTGCACAATTTTGTGTAAAAATGTAAGGACGCCAGAATATCCTTCAAATGTCTTATAAGTTGTACTTACTTTAGTATATTATATGTCAGGACACTAAAATACAGAAAGGTCAAAAGCAAAACTTTATCAATGAGATGATTCTGTTTACAGAAGTTTATCATTTCAGAGCTAAATGAATCGTAGTTCTTTATAAACCTGTTTGCACATGTCTGTAATTTAGCGCTTGCAAGTACCAACAAATTACAGAAAGGGGACCCTTGTTGGCAAGTACCACAAATTGATCACAGCTGCGACACCAGGCCAAATGGTTATAAATGTGCTAGTGCCTTGTTTATTTATTTTCGTATTCGTTTACCAGACTTGTGTATACAAGTGCAAGAAATTTTACCTTCCTGTGCATATCTATCCTGTATAATAAATACACACATATATATACACATGTGTGATAACAAAACGAATATAATATTGTAAAACAGCAGATTATAAAAATGGGAAACATACTTCACGTTTTAATATTTTATCCGTGTAGGATTGCAGCCATGTTAACAGCATCTGGTACTGTTCGTAGCTGTGTGACATTTTATCTCTTGCGGATGCTTCATCGAAAAGCAAAACATGTGTTATCTGGTAGTCATTATTATTTAAATTATGTTTACCTCGAACCAGATCCAAATAGCATATTTTCTACCTAGAATAAAATTATTATAGTTTTAATTTTTTTATTTAAGTAAATGTCGTTGACATGAGAAAAACTTAACCTCTTCACAGGACGTGAGAGGCGATAATCAGCCAACAAATTGGAATTGATGGCAGCATGAGGGCTCCTCTCTTGGGCGTTCACCGTAGCTTTGCCTAATTTAATAATAATGTTTTAGAAATGACTTGAGAACTTGAAACTCAATAAACGTCAATGTGGCTGGTCCGAGGATAATCGTATTGGTAAGGGATAGTTGACGCGATGATGTTTCTTCGGCGCAATCGAAAAAAGACGGGTCTATATCGTAAGGTCCGATTAAGATTTTGGCAGACGCTGCTCGACAACCCAGCAGTCCCAGACACGATCGTGGGCTTGAGGAGCCGCCTGACAGCGCTGCGCAGTCGCAAGCATCGGATGGTTTTCTATCTATACTAATATAATAAAGCTGAAGAGTTTGTTTGTTTGTTTGTTTGAACGCGCTAATCTCAGGAACTACTGGTTCGAATTGAAAAATTCTTTTTGAGTTGAATAGACCATTTATCGAGGAACGCATAACATCACGATGCAATAATTAGGAGCGAAGAAATAATAGAAAATGTGAAAAAAACGGGGAAAATTATTCATCCTTGAGGGCTTCCATTGCGTGCGCTGCAAAAACGGTTCAAGATACCAAAAATATATGTAGGAAAGAATTATTCCTCTTGAAATGATCTAAAAAAATGTCGTCGACAGTATATGTCTATCTTTTAAGATTAAGTCACTAGAACCGTTTTTATGGTAATCAAATTTGGTCGAAATTAATGCATTATTTGTTAAGAGTTGTATCAACGTAATAATATTAATCTTTATCCAAATTTTTTTATTTTTTTTTATTAATATTGTTGTTGATTAAGAGTATTTAATTGTGAACAAAATTGTCTTTGAAATCACTTAATTTCAATGAACATCTTAGAAGATATTACAAAACCTTATATAGCAAAACAACGTTTGCCGGATCAGCTAGTATTAAATACATACAGAACGGAATGTCGTGGTTTGACAGCTTTTTTTCGAACAGAACTATATGTTGATGGCCGGGATAGACCTTCACAACTAAAACGGGCGAGAGGGCGAACACACATACTCAGTCGGCTAATTTATGGGTGGGGTGGCAACACAAGGGCACCCCTATGGGTACGGAGCTCGACTTGGGCCGCCAGTCAATATATGAAACCTAACGGTTACCTACTAGCGTTTCGGAAGCGACTACCTTAAGAAGAAACGCCGAAAGAAACTCAAAGCTGCGTTGGAGTGGAACTTCGTCTCGGAGCGTATACGCACCGGTTAGCGACAGTTGACTGAACTATTCTTCTTCTACGGCGCCGCCGGCGACACCGGTGACGTGATATGTATCTAGCGCAGTATGGCAGCAGCTGCTGGTTGGCCGCTGCCGAGCATCAACTGCTAAAATTTGAATCTCACCTTTAGTGTATAGCAATTGCGCGTCTTGTCTCCTATTTTTGTCGGGATTAGTGCCCGCTAAGGTAGTGGTCATTTCTTTGTTGTTTACACCATACTTCCTGAGGAGTAAAACAATATTTTTGGCATTAGGGAATCAGCTTGTATCTGCCTGAGTTCGATCATGTTTTAGTGATTATATGAATCCTGAATCACGTTTTTCCTGGAAATTAATAATCGTTGGTGCAACTAGTGAAACGTGTTGTGGTAAATTGTTGCGAATCGAGGCAGAATTTGTGCATTGTATTATTATACTAATTTAGTACCAAGAGTATAAAATGTGGAATTTAAAGTTCATCGCAGCATTAAACTTTCTAGAAATCACAAATAATATTTATAGGCAATTACACACATTGATTTTGCCCCAAACTAAACTTGCGCTTGTACTATTAGATATACGACAAACTATTTTGCTCATTATAAAAAAGTTTTACGGTATCAGAATACGAACCTAGAACCTTTAGCATCGCGAGTAATATCACTGCAAATTGAGTTATAAGGCCTATCATAATATGTGAATTGTTTGTGCTTTGAGCCTTAAGTTATTGGAAACTTGTTTCACATTGTTTTATCGCATGTCATCTACGACGCACAATGTAAGAAATACATCGCTTGGTTGCATAAAACATCAACAGTAGCGTTATTATAAAGTACAAACAGTAGAATTTTCGAATATATAATGCGGTGTCTTTAGTTGTTCAGACAAAGAAAAGCTGAGTCAATAAACAAGTTAAAATTATTTCACAGAGTTGTAGAGTTGTGCTCTGCTTCTGCCTATGTACGTGGACCACGTGGTAGGTGCTTTACTAAAAATACAATTTTAATGGAGCTAAGACCTGTTTTGAGCTGACGTGAGTGCAGTCCGCAACGCTCCCAGTCAGTATGGCGTTACTTCGTTTTACTAACGTTTGTTTGCTTTATAAGTACTGAGTCAAATCGTGCGAACAATGTACTTTATGACTGCGCAAATAAATTTGTGTATGAATCCTGAGTATTATGAATGTTTGTTATGATGTCTTAAAGGTGTATAAAGTACAATAACGAATTTTACTATATGTCTTGTTCCCAACTTCGTCTACGGTAGCAATGATAAAAGAATTACTAAAACTATAATATTACGGTCAAATACATCTTAGTATGCAATTATCCGTAATACCAAAAACTCAATACAATTAAATCTTTAAACATGTATTTTAGATATTTCAAAATTTGGACAAGTTTATATAAATTATTTCGCAATACTTAATTGTGATAAGAATATTGATAAGTCATGAAAAATGAATTATACAAAATTATTTGTGTTGTTTATTTTAAATATAACCTACAACAATTTTAAAACAGTTATAAGATATTAGGATCTGTTTCTTAGTAAGAATATTGATGATAGACAAATAAACCACACACATTTTGTCAAAATAGTGCGAGAAGGAAAAAGTATTAAGCGTTGTTTATTTAGGTTCAGTCATGTTTAGAGCTAAAGCGGGAGATAAGATAAAATAAACTAAAAATACATATTTATACTAGCTTTGAACGAAAACCATGGTATTCGTCATTTCGCCTTCAAATACGTGTATCAGAGTTTTATAAAGCTCATTTGTTTGTAATAAATTAATATCAAATTGTTGTTTGCAACTATCGGAGCTACGACATAATTTTGAAAAATGGTTTTATAAAAAAATAATGCTAAGTTGGATATTTGTCTGTTAACATAGATTTCTGAACCGAAATCACAGTGCTAACATATTTGTAACTTTTTGAATATACCCGGAAAGTGGTTACTATATATATTTCTAGATATAAAACTATCATACTCGTATGTTATTATATCCGTTGAATGGCAGTTTATCGACTCCAGTAACCTACATACATAGGTGTTATCTGATATTGCCCTACTCTGCTGAAAATAATAATTCATTTATTGTGGCATGCTTTAATTAACTTTTCAATTTAATATTCATTAGGTAGTAAGGTATTGCCGCGGTCAGTGGTCAATGCCATGTGTTCATAATATAAACCTTGCAAGAAAATTTAATTTCGAAATTATATTATCATATTTTAATATGATTATATCTTCTTTATATACTTATGTACTTATTAAATATTGTGTATTTATGTATTTTTAACCTAAATGTAAATTTAACGTTTTAATATTTCCGTTTTTTTATATGTCGTGTCATGAATAATAAACACAAATTCCACACGCTTTAACACCCAGACCCAACAAATATACCTAAATAGTATCTTTAGTGATCCTGAGTTGCCTTAGTACGATAAATGTTATACGCAGATTTTCAAACTGTAATTATTCACTTATTGGAGTTGGTTTAAAAAAATGTCGAAACACGAGCTTTTATATTTATAACCAAAAAGCTAAACATTGTTTATCATAGAGCTTACCTCAAAATTTACAGATTTCAAAGAATCTTTAAACCCCTATTTGAACCCCTAGGAGGTAGAATATAAATAAATCTGCCCGTAAGGCGTCATATATAGAATCCAATGTGCTAATTTCATGTTTCCAGCGACACTAGTTTAGGCACTGCGATGTTATGTTAATGAGGACAAGTTTTTTTTTTTTTGTTTATAAGGCAACTAGTGGCCGATACAAAATATAATAATGTATTTTTATATAAGATTTAATTTGTTCTGCATGATAGGAAGATTTATTTTTATCTTTATATATATAAAATTCTCGTGTCACAATGTAACTTACCTTACTCCTCCGAAACGGCTTTACCGATTTTTAACAAATTTTATATGCATGTTCAGTAGGTCTGAGAATTGGCTACTATCTATTTTTCATACCCCTAACTGATAAGGGTTGTTCACCCTTAACATTTTTTTTTAATATTTGGACAAAATTTTATGTTTTTATTTTTCTACTAGAAATTACCTAGAAATAACTTATATGGCAAAACAACGTTTGCCGGGTCAGCTAGTTTTATATGAAAAAAAGAGGATTAAAAGTTCATTTAACATCGATGCGTAGAGAACCTATTGTTAGATAGTATAGAAATAAATTCGAAAGACCATCCACTGTCTAGCTTTACGACAGTAATTACTGAATACGATAGTGGTGTACAATAGCTTGAATTGAACATCATTATTACGGTATGTTCCGAGTGTTTATCTATCGCACGAGATTCACTCACAGCGACTGTCCAGCGTAAACACGCAATAATTGTAAAATGTTGTAATTAGACATTGCCAGCTATCGTACATCAATTACGGTAGTAATAATGACTCTGAACGCTTGCTTACACAACATGGGTCTTACAACCGAGACACCATAGATGGGCAAAATGTAATCAGATTAATAAAAATGATT
Source organism: Automeris io (assembly GCA_036320925.1). Classification (NCBI taxonomy): domain Eukaryota; kingdom Metazoa; phylum Arthropoda; class Insecta; order Lepidoptera; family Saturniidae; genus Automeris; species Automeris io. Next base: position 8,786,076 of record JAUDJH010000010.1, on the reverse strand, counting down.
AACGATTACATTTTACGTTTTTTGCCATTAATATGACTGCATTTTGCTCATTGTGTTTTAAACACTACATAATCCCAGATTGTATACACATTTATCAAACAATGGATTTAATCATGATTACAGAGCAAGAAAATTAAAATTACGACTACATTTTGTAATCGTTCATCATTAATCAGATTACATTTTGCCCATCTCTGCAAGGCACACGATACGTTGTGGCGGCGACTCAGCGCCGGAGCGTTGTCGCTCCTTCGTATTACATATTATAAATGTCTATGGTGTCCACACGGTGCGTTGCGGAGTCGCAATGCACGTGTAACGGACTTGCGCTTCACGAGACAAGGAGAGGCGTGTGAACCCTTTGCGATGACGGTGCGGTATACAGTGAGTGTAATAAGTATTCGTACACCACATAAATAATTTTATAAATGCATATATCTTCGAGGAATATTCTTACTTTATTAAACTAATATATACATCTGATTCTGGCCCGTTTCAAGCTTTATTTCCAGAAAGAAGAACAAAAATATGTCAACATTATCACAAATAAACAAGATTTTGTCCGAAGATGCCACGAATGTTCGCGCAAATACTATTCGTACACCTACAAATTCTATAGGTAGACTATTCGTATCTTCGTACTAATATTATTAGGGTATATCAATGTCAATAAATATAGTTTCCTTCATGACGAGCCTAATCGGAAACCTCTCGTCAGTGCTTATCTCAGTATAATTGCGAAAAATGGGCCGCAAACAGCGTGAAATGAGTAAAAGTGAAAGAGCGATTATTATCAGATTACATAATCAATCTAAATCTTTACGCGATATAGCGAAAACTGTTGGCAGGGCGCATAGCACTGTCCAAGGTGTGATAGATCAATTTGGTGATCGCAAGAACCACGAAAATACACTCACTGTAAGTTTTTTCTGATACATTTTTATGCGTCGCCAAAACGCCAATGCGATAAATCCTTGCGTGTGCATTGACTCTTACTATCTTGAGTATACATTTTCCTACACAAAACTTGTAAAATATATTATTAATTAAAAAATAGCATTTAATTGATTTGTAGATTTTTGGTAGAATCAGCATAATCCGAAATATTTAATTACTAATAATATGTCTTCATGCTATATTCCTTTCGGGGTGAAAAGAGATACATTCGTGTCTGAATCCATTTTGCGCATATGTTTCGTGTCAAACGTGACCAGTAGCACAGCTAATCACCGTTCTCAGGGATTTCATTACTATCCTTAAAAATAACTTTTTAAAAAATTCCAGATGACGACATTTCTGGAATTTTTAAACATTTTTTTGTTTTTTTTTTGTTTTTTTTTTTTTGGAATTTTGTCGTCAATAACTGTAATACTGTCGTAACTTTCCTAATGTGCTATGTTTTCATTACACTTATTTATTAATTTGTTGTTTAACAAATCAATGCGTCTTATAATTTACCTCTCTTACATTATGTATTTTTTCCAGGATATACAGCTTAGAACTTATTCTTTCAAAGAATGCAAAATCTTTCAATGTCCGCATGTTGTAAGTAACTGATATTTAGGGTTATTTCGAAAAATAAAAAAAAAATTCTAAAAACCACTAAATTATCTTACTTGCTAGTCAGATACTCTGAACAATAAAATTAATAATGAGACATTTGATTTTTTTTTTTATTTTCGACGGGACATACTTTTTTGACTAGGGTAACGGCCGCTACAATTTCACCGGGCTTGAGAAGGCGAGCACTTACGGCCAAAATATTATATTGGTGTAAACCTGTATATAATGTAAATATAATTTCCAGTAGATTTCACTGTAAACCAAAATATGTATTATATGAAACGTAATAATCTTTAATAGCCACCATAATTCCATAATTCCACTGCTATATCTTACAGAGTCAGTACAAATTCTAGTATGACATAATAAAACGTGTATGTTTGCTCCACAAACAAGCTGAACATTAGGAAATGGTATGCGGTGACTAAATAGTGCTTGGATGGCACCTGTGTCACTTCATTTTTTTATTTGTATTTATGCACGCACTTGCAGCGTCAAGCAAGGCCTTTGATCAACGTGGAGAATTCGGAATTTCTAAGGCTTCTTTGTCACTCAATTCTAAACACTCCAGAATGCTTTATTAACGATATAGGAGTATTGTACAATGCACAACTAACGAATATTTATGACTGTGACGCCTGTATATATAATATAAATATAGTTAAAAGTTGACTAGGTGTTCTTGTGATTTCGTTCGTGTGAAAGTAGTACTTTTGCTATAATAATGTTTATTTCAAGCTATTTTATTACAATAATTAAATTTACAACTTTATTAGTACAAAAGGCTTACCATTCTCGACAATAGATGTCGTTTACACGGTTTTCTTAGTTTTACAAATACATGTATAGAGACGCTTCCGTAACGATGTTATTATAGAATCTGTGCCGTGGTTGGCTATCGGCAGAATAGAATAGCACCTCCCTCTACTTGCTGAGGTGTCGTAAAAGGCGACTAAGGTATCTCTTTAACACCGCAATTCAACCAGATGTTCAGAGAAGGAAAACTCGACCAAACCTGCATCCTGCTCCCTACCGATCGTACTGGTTCTCCTTTCCATCGGGCTTGAGGGAGCTCGGACGAGAGAGTGCTTTTCTGGCAGCGCGTCCAGTTATGCACTTAAATCTCTTCTGCTCAATTGACTGTTTCCGAAAACTGGACCTCGATTTTCTTAATCGGTGTTGAAACAGTCGCCGTGGCCGAAACCGGCTAGGACATCATCATCATCATTAAAGAATCTATAAATGACACCACTGATAATCGCAATAAGCATCTGTTTTCATTGTAAGAAAAACCTTATATTACGATTTATTTTTAAAAAATAGTGAGGATCATTTGTGCTACTGGTCACTTTGGGCACGACGTATAAACGCAAACTGGATACAGCCATTAATATATCTCTATTCAACTTGAATGGAATATAGTGTGATAATATATTATTGTTATAATATTTCAAAAACATCATTATTGAAACTTTTATAGTACTCGTATAATGAGAGTTTTTATGTATTAAAATCCTCTTAATAAAATAAAAGTTAAATAATATGGTAAACGACGTAGCAACCAATTGGAAAACCGCATTCAAATTAGTTAAACCGTTTCTAATATAAACACACATATTGACGTATTGACGTCAACAAGCGTTTTAAAAATTACTGTTTTGGTTTCTAAGACATTAAGAAAGGCTTCTAATAATATTTATTCTCATATATATTCCATTTAGAAACAGCTATCAGTTACAATTTTATTTGTATTATAATATTATGTGTATTTCAGTCAAATCACCTGAACAATTATTTTATACCATTTTTTCCAATAAATAACTGTTTTTTCTTTTTAAGCTGACATGACTGTTTTGTTTCTAAATCGATTGAAATAAAAGTAACACTAAATGCTAGATGAATATTTTCACAATATGTTGGTGCAAACCGCATCTAAATCAGTTGAACCATTTCTGAGATTAGCGGGCACAAAAGCGTACAGATATGTGTATATTGATTAACGATTTGAATACATTTTTACTAATCATAAATACAGAAGCGAAATTATTCTGCAAGACGGTATGTATAGAACCTTTGAAATAATTGTTCATTTGGAAAATAATATATACGTGGCTCAGATACGGACTTATTATATGTATTGATTTGTTTTCACTTGCAATTGTTATACAAATACGTCATTGTAATCCTTTTAATCTTATTTATTCGTGTTGTTGTATTTTAATACTGTAAAGAATGGATACAATAGGGTAACCGAAAATGGTGACATAGTTCTTTTTCAAGTTATCATTATTCAAGAAAATACTGTATTTGTTTTCATCAAATAAAATGGAAATTTAATTGTCTTGTAACTTATTACCTCTTGGGCGCTTTTAATTGATTTAACATTAAATTTTATCATTACAATTGCGGACGTAATAAAACGTTTAAAATACGTGGTGCTATACATGTACTCTTAGTTAAGATGAAATCAACAGAATCTCCATAATCAGTGCACATCGCCGTCGCACACGTATCCGAAAGGCTCTAATTGTCATATTTTTAATTGTATACTATATAAATTTATATACAGAATATTTAACTTAATTCATAGTAATACAAATTCTAAAAATAGAAACCTTTGTATTTTTTTGTTTGTTTGTTTCATCTTAAAATATTCAATAATATTATTAGGAGCATGTTTGTTTTGTTTATTTATACTAATGCGTTTTACTATTCATTTTGTTGGTGGTAAGGCGATTGCCCGAAATGGGTCATGACCACAATACACAAGTGTAAAGACCTGTCACGTTCCGGGATCAGCTTGTGTATATCCAGTAACTCACATACCCAGAGACCTTCAGTTGTAGTATATGTGGGCCGACATGACGACGGAGACTATCAATGGATTTTCATTCTCTGTTAGTTGTTTTTGGACTACACTGTGCTTACCATCAGATGCACTGTAGTCACTACATCGAGCAAGTGTGAAAAAAATTACTCCCACGGCAATAACCGTGGACTTGTTTTGCACTGATTATTTCTTCGCTTTTCGTTAACGGACTCATTCTTGTCTTGTTAAACATTTAATTAACAATCATATTTTATATGCAATTTTATAATAATACAATGTGTAATATCATTATTAATTATAATGGCATATTAGGAAGATGTAATAAGACTACGTGAGTCATAAGTTGAAATGTGTATATATACTATAAACAGTTTTATGCATACGAGTATAATAGTTCCATTTACTCGGCCGTATGTATTCTAGTTATTCAATTTATGAAAACACGTCAGAAACGTACATACCAATATGTAGTTACATACTATAAATCTACATAATATTACAGAAAATGAGGACAATAAGGATATTTATTCAAGTGCTCGCTATTTTATTTTCCCATTTTAATATGTTCGACTTACTAGTTGAAATGTGTTACAGCAGACAACAGAATAAATGTCACGCAAGCTGTAATTATCGATATTTGTTCCACTGCATTTTGGACTTTTCTATTAATTTCGACGTCAAACGAAACGAAAAATGTGCAAATATTGTAATAATTGCTTTATTTTATTGCATATTTTTCCTGAAAATTTAATTTGAAATAGATTTAGAATACCGGTAGGACATTACTAATTGAAGTAATTTATACAATCACAAAAGAAAAATATTGTAATGTTTATCAATATCTTTTGCGTATCTACTGACTCATTGTCAGAAGTGAGTTAGTTAACTTAAAACTTCATGTTCATATTGTTTATTCCCTTTAATAGGTAAGGATGCTCTTTTTATTACATCCTTCTTGATAACATTAAAATAAGGTAATCTTTCTTATATTGTATATTAGGGTTATTAGGATTATAGAATTTATAATACAAATACGGATACTTATATATTAGAAATAGGAATATAGAAAATTACGTAAACTGACAATTTTTTTTAGATATCTTTATACTTAACTTTGTATATTTTGGTTGACAATGTTTTCATGTCATTAGTTCTATAAATAATAGAATAGTATAGAAATGAGACGTACGAGGTGTTAAAGGTTTGTTAATGTTAATGTAAATGTTAAAGGTTTCTTCAATATATGTATATTGAAGAAAGATAAAGATTAGTTAAATATTCTAAAATGCAGTTCTTTTATTCTGGATATATTATAATTATAAAAATAAATATAAATATAAAAAGTAAATTATTAAACCATTTTAAGTACACTTTTTCAAAGATATAATTCTAAGAGCAACGAAGCAATATTACAATTGAAAATGTTTATTGTTAAAAAGTACAAAAAACATTTGATACTTATCAATTATTTGTATTATCTTGTGAGCTTAATACATTACATGTAAAAAAAATTGGCAACAATATAACTATGATATGAAAATTGCTGGGTGTAAAATTTCCACATCGTACTTGTGTGTGTACACAATCATTTATAGCTCTGAAAAATACATCCTGCGCTAACCGTAGGTGATTTTAATGTCGTTTTGTGCTATTGTGCCGTGTGTGACTGCGTTCGATAAACTTTGTTTATAGCTAATATGTGATACAGGGGCTATTGACCCAGCTCTCTGAAATAGTACGTTGTGCGTTTAGATGTTGCCTCGATATGCGTTTATGCGTCAATTAGATCGCTCTCTGAGATAATTCCGTGCACAGAGTCTCGGATTTGATTTTTTCCATTGCAATTTAAATAGGCACTTGTAATATTGTTTGGATAAACCTTGTCAGAGATGTATGCTATCTGATCGCACTATATAATTGCTTGAAATTTATCAAAATTATGACGAACTGTGCATGACAGCCCCGGTGTTTATATCATCGCCGACAAGTTGGTGGAAAGCCATTTAGGAACATTAGAGCATCTCTAAACAAAATCACTTGAGTTCCTTGGCAGTAAAACATATTTAACGAAACTATATGCAAATTAAAAAAAAGGATGTTATTTGAGAAGATTGTTCCATAGATTATTGATTTTTTTTTCTGTTATAAAAATTTTCTGATTATAGTAGTTTATATCTTTTTTTGTTATTCGTATTTTTATTTTTCTTTTCTTCTGTGCATGTAGTCTACACTTATAAATATATTCGCATTTATAATGTATCCTCTTCATGTTTTATATAGTTTTGTGTTAAAGTAGTCTATGTAAGTGTACTTATAAATAAATAAATAAATAAATATAAAAATAACCTCGACATAGTTAGCCAGTGGTGAAGAAGAAGGCCAAGACTACAATATTTGAATATTAAGAATGAAATGCAAATCCGCAGGAAAGTGGAGAATATCCAAAATATAATAAAGTAGAAAGCTGACTAAGAAATCAGACCTCCTCGTAATACTAGACAAATATTAAGCAAAATATACTTAACAGAGAATTGAATTCACATTTTTGTAATCATAAGACACTGATCTTAGCCTTAAATTTACTTCAAACTTTAAATATTGTTATCTGTCAGTGTGTCCCTTGAGCGCCGGCGCTATCAGTCACGGAGTAATGGGTTGATATCATATCTGTGACAGTAATTTCGTAAGTTTAAAGGAAACGAAACTTAAGACAGCAATCATCTCTAAGATAACCTAAGTCGTACTGATTTTCTAAGCATGAATAATCTTATACCCACCGTACGGTTAGTCTCATATTATACTGTTTACAGAAGTATTAGCAATTATTGCTATAAGTTTTTTAATATTTTGAGGTTAGTGTTAACTGTTTTAAAGCTAATGGTTAGTGCAGGAATAGCCGCGTAGCAAGAGTAGCAATTGCTTCGAACGACCGCCTGCAAGAGCGTAAATTTTAAGCAAAAGTGTTTAGACCTGGTACAATTATTTTGCTTTACGTTACAAAATTATGAAATATATAACCTTCAATTTTTACCACTTTAAATTTGAGAATCTATAGCAAACCAAGAGTTACTTAATGTAACAGTCCCCGCGCTGGCTAGATGATACTCCACAGTCAAGTAAACTATAATTGTTATACGACAAGAAATTTACAATTTCAATCTTAAGCTAAGAGTCAAAAGGACATGCGGCAGTATTAGATTGTAACGACACAAAAAGAAATATTAGGAACATTGTTCTAATTGCGAGTGCGTAGTTAGCATCTTTATAGGAAACCTGATATTGAATGAAATTTAGAAATTTTATAAAATAACGAATTAAAAAAAAACCTTACCAAGTACGAATCTAATTCTCGTACAGAGTACAAATGCTACCAAACTATATTTAGCGGTATTTGTTTTTGGCAAAACTCACAAATTACATAATCATGACAAATATTACCAAACGTTTCCATCGATTTGGAGAGCTTATCTTGATAGCGTAATTCAATAGTAGCGCAGTGGATTCAAATATAGCATCAGAGTTCACTTTGTAATTTTATCTCCGTAGTGCTATGATTGGATACAACGGTTTCAAGATAACTACTTGAAATATTTTTCAATGATGTCGATAACTTTTGAAATGTACTCACAGTACACAAGTGTAAAGACCATCATAGTGACTCGCTGTGGCCTGTCGCGCTTCGGGATCAGCTTGTGTATTTTCAGTAACTCATAAACCTAGAGACCTCCAGTCGTGGTATACACCGCCGACACGACGATGGAGACTGTCAACGAATTTTCATCCTTTGATGGTCGCTTTCGTTTTTGGACTACACTGTACTTACCATCAGGTGCACTGTAGTTACTTTGCCGTGCCAGTGTATAAAAAAAACTACCGGTGGCATGACTTCGCTCTCGTAGGTCCACATATTTTTATATTTTAAAATTAATATTGTTATGTTATTATATTAATTTAGAAATGTAAAAAAAGTGTTATATGAAATATAGTGCAAGATATAATAATAATATTATATCGTCGCGCTATATATTTTTTGGGATGAGCAGAGATATAAGACATAAGTAGCTGTATCCGCTTTGCACTTATATGTCGTGCCTAAAAAATAAGTACTTATTCTGTAGAAGTTATTTAGCTACATATTGTATTTATTAGGCTCAGAGGAATTATTACTTGGCCGAGTAGAGATTCATTTTGACAGAAACTACAAGCCTTTTTAATGTGACGACGGAAATTCTACTCATTATAAATATTTTATGGGTCTTATATTCGAAAACTTTAATTATGGGTGAATACCCACTTTATTCCGAAATAAAAAGAGCTTAATACGCGACAGTTTCAATGTGGAAATTGTACTCTATACTTGGATATTTCTTATAAAAGAAAGAAAAAAAGGAAAAAATGATTCGTTAGGCACCGTGCACTGTTATTATTTGTGTATAGGTATTGAAATAAAAAAATGTGCGTATTGCCTACATTTCTATTAAGGCAACTACATACTAAGATCTCCCTACAAAACGCATTAATAAGTTGTTGAATTTCGACCACAAGCGATACCAGTTATAATAAAAGCAATTATTTACATAAAATATTGCTTGTTTATGCAGTTTTCTACTTGTATTCCTTACGTATACGTACGTGGTTGTTGTGAACAGTTTATCATTGTATTGTATTTATGCAATACAAATACGTAGATGTAATTAAATACATTGATTCTCTTATCAAACAAGATGTATAAATGTATAGCAAAATTATATTTTATTTATAACAATATAATAGTACCTATTTGTTGTTGTTACAAATTGACCTTTTCCTGTATCTAATATGTGCACATATTAATAATTTATTACTGTCTTAGGACGTACTGGTAATCACTTATAATTTTAGTTATTAGCCATAACTACATTGAATAATAAATTATTGATAGTAATTAAAAGTTTTGTTTGTCCATTAAAATAGGTGATAACTAAAGCCTCCCTAAAAATACTACCAAGAATACTCTCTTTATGATAGACTTTTATATATCTGAGATTACTGTGTCAGAGACTAAGCCGCGCTCATATATTTCTTTTTAGACGTTTTCTTTTAAAGTTTAAAGGACACTTGACTGATTTTACTAATAAATTCGAAATTTGTTAAATCGAATGAAGGAAGCACCTTAAACTGAGGAAATTCTCGATAACATATTACTTATTTGGGAGATTTCAATTACAAGAACCTATATTTATTTTACAAAATATCTTACTCTTAAAATAGCACAACCATTAAAATATTAAAGTTCTAAATAAATAGTCTTAATTGAGATTTATTCTAGAATACCTTTGATTGCAATCAAACGCCAGCATTCTTTCTTTAACTCAATCATTGAGAAATAAACTATAATCCTAAAATTGAATGATAAATAAATTTCCGATATTATAATAATAATATATGTAAATTAATTTCATTCATAAAGACGCCTTTTAAAGATCAAAAGCGGTCACTCTTACATAAATATAAATAAAATTGACTAGGTACTTTTGTTGATACACATTACTTTTAATTATGGGCACTATATTTTTAAACTGAATCAAGATATTTTATTCAAACACGTAATCCATTAATGCAATTTAATTTTAAAAAAACTTGATATAAATTACTTAGAATGTCTGTGTAATAATATTATTTTAAAATATACAATTTATTTTTTTGAATAGTTCCTTACACATGGATTATTTGCTAATTTTATTTTGAAACCAAAAATCTTCTAAAAATCATCCCTATTGCCATATCTCTGATAGTATTAGATTTTCCCATACCATCAATATTGTTTCATGTAATGTTGTTTATATTATAAAATCAAAATTTATAGGCTTGGGCCCAGAAAGCCCAGATTTTGCAAATATGCTTTAAGTTGTAGAACAATAAGGTTTCTTTTTAAATTCCTACGGGATAGAGTTTAAATTAATCATAAAATACAGAATGCGGATTGACTTAAATCCTAGTTGTTTCGGACTTTTTAGTTCCGTTATCTAATAAACCGCCTAGTGTGGTACATTCAACAATTGCTTGCCACTTTGCATCAGTCACTCCATCTAGACAGAGGGCATCCTACAATTTATTGAAACGTGGTCTCCACTTAAGACCATCTACCAGCTCCATGCAACTTCAAACTGCTATTCCTCTGAGCAATGTCGATAACTTTAGTCCTTTTTTACACTGGTTCAACAAAGTGACTACAAAGCACCTGATGGTAAGTACAGTGTAGTCCAAAAATGAAAGCGACCACCAAAGGATGATAATCCGCTGACAGCCTCCGTCGTTATGTCCGCCCACATATACCACGACTGATGGTCTAAATAAATAAGTATATGAGTTACTGGACATACACAAGCTAATCGCGAAATGCAACAGTCCAAAGCGAGTCACTATGACGGTCATCACACTCGTATACTGTGGTCACGACCCAAGTCGGGCAATCGTCCTACTACCTCAAAAACGCCCACATCTCTGATGGATCACCTCATTTCTGATTCAATCCTTCAGAGAAACACCGAGTACAGCACGTTCCAATTGTTGAATGAGAAGAGTCAAAGATCGAGCTCAATTGCGAACCTTAGGAAAAGTCTACATCCAGTAGTGAACAGTTACAAGAGGTTAATGATGATAAGTGTGGTACAATCCACCTATATTTAATACATAAGCTTTGTAGTTCTACATGAACGAACCCGAGAGCGATCGCTAGTAATTTTATAAACAGTGTACACATATGTGTCGCACATTCGCGACGGTGCGCTGTTGTGTGTGGTCGACCGATACGCGGGTCAACGACCCATTCTTATCAGCACCTACGTGCGTCTCGCGCTGCACACGATCTTGTTTTCCACACTTCAGTGGGCCATTAATTAATCTAACATGAATAGATGACGGAAAAATGTACGTGCCTTAATAAATATTGAAAGGGCAACCATAACTTCGTTTGTTAAAAGTGTTTTGCGACTGCAGCCAGTGCATACTTTGATACAAATTAGTGGACTTTCATCATTATTTTCATAATGTTTCGATAATGTGACTACACTTCCCATAATGGAAAAAAACACCGGTAGCGACTGTCAATGAACTGAAGTCCATTGACAGTCACCGTCGTCATGTTTGCCCACATACATACCTCTACCATGATACTAGGTTTCTCGGTATATGAATAATTGGGCTTACACAAGCTGATACCGCAACACGACAGTCTGAAACAAGGCTCTATGACTTACAATGTATTTTGTGTCTACGGTCACAAACCAGTACGAAAAATCGTCCTACCACCTCAATGCACCTATTGAGTAACTCTCCAACCTCCTCCAGTCCCTTTTCAAAGGTGAACGCTATATCGCCACCTTACAATAATCCGTGGATCTCTAATAAAACGTATTTACAATACTCACATTTGAGGCGTCTAGTTTCAAAACTCGCTATAACATATTTTTTTCAAATCCCAATTATTTATAAAAACTTATAATTAATCTTTGACTTAGCAACCACATTGTTATAAGGTATTTAAATTATTATTCTAGAGTAAAAAAGAAAAAAAAAACATTTCAAATTACTATTAGAACTATTAAGTAATTTTATACGAAAAATCGTTTTAGGGGGTTTTGAAACTAGACGCCTCATTTGTCAATTTTATTCTGAAAGCTTCAAGCATAAATCTAATGCAGTGTTTTCGAGCGTCAAACGCTAGCCACCTATCATTACTTAAAACGTCGTTGAATCTTGAAGCTGAAAGGACTAAATGTGAGCGCTATATAATAAAATTTCCAGAATGTAGCAATTTTGGCTCATTAACCATTGTGTGTATTAGCTTCTGTTATTTATTACGCTTTCGTAATTTTTACTTTAAATTTTCGTCTAGTTCGTTCGTACTTCTTTTTATAACCCAATGAAATATCTTGGATAGAATCGTTAGGACTGCCGAGAGATTAGAGGCCCGGGTGTGTCGGAGTCCTACTGACTAAAACCCCCCAGGGTATCTCTCAATTCGCTGCCAGCCGGCCCTATCTCTATTCCTACAGCCACTTGGCGAGTGAATAGCCTTTTTTTATTCTTTTTTTTATATCGGGCTCATTTTTGCGCGCAGTGGGTGTCAAGAGTGAACTTTTTAAGACCTCTCTATCAGAACAGACGCCTGACTGACCGTCTCCGCCTCATCCGGACTGCAGTACCCCGTCCCACAAGTATATTGCCCAATGAATGGGAAATCCTGGTTTAACTAATATATAATTGTATGTTTACCTACCTATATCCTGATGTTGCTTATCTTCTCAAGGTATTGCTAATACGGTGTCACGGTGTAGAGAGACAAAGACAGTAAAATGAAACTTTTGAATACAACATTATGAAAATATCAGATTAGTGTTGATAAAATTTAAAGTACAGCCGACAGTGTGCACTTAGAACAAATAATACCCGATTATCTTTCGGTAATATTCTGATAGCGATGTAAATCGATCCATAATTATCGAGTCATTAAGTTTTATCAATTAACGTTAATACGAGTACTAATTATTTAAATACATTGTCCCATTTGAATGACAGAATGCGACAAGGCGCAACGCGACCCGACACAATGAAATGCAAATAAATAGGGCGCGGTGTCGTCACCAAAAATTGTCGCTTAAACCAAATAAATAACCTTTCCCCACTTGATATATATAGAATCAGCGTTTTGTACCGATTCCAAAAATATATATAACTATACCACCAAACCGCTTAATCATAAATGACGCTTAAACCAAATAACCATTCACCCCTCGATATATTTTCTAATTACAACATGAACCGCTTAGCTAAAGTGTGAATAACAAAATGTACCTCTGAATTACAGAGACCTACAAATTAACCTTTTTTTCGAAATTATATTTGAATCATTTCTATCAGTTTAATAGAATGGTGTAAAGAAAACGACGTGACCTATAGAACGTAAATGAAACTACGCAGATACCTACTCCCTTTACATTATGATATCAAAATGTCCTTACGTATGTGACATCTATCATTGATATATGTAAACATTTCAAGGCTGAAAGGTTTGTCACGATGCACCAATACGTTGTGATATCCTGTTTGTGGCCATTTACTAGAACATTGACCTTATACCTAGTAGTTTCTTATTCATTTTTATGCCAATATTTTTATAAAAAGTCATTATACATACCTATATTATTATCGTTATTTTCATAGACGAAGAAAACATTAGACTTCGTTATAATTTTTACTTCTCATCAAATTCGGTGGAAGTCAGGCATAATCATATCCATAATAAAAAAACAATCCAAGAGTTGGGATAACTGCCAAGAGGTCAAAGAACTGCCAATCAACTGTTAACAGAGGAATTGTTAATTTATAATATTATGAAAGTACATGAATAATAAATAAACATAAAACAAAATCACACTAGATTTCCCAAAGTAGTCAAAATGATCGGTCTTTATATTTGTACTCGATTTTTTTTATTTTCTAATATTTTATTCTGAAAAATAACATGGCCTTTACTGATACAAGTTGTTGATCAATATTATGGATTTATTTCGATTTATAACGAAACAAAATAAACGATTTTATACCTACTTCTAAAATAGAAATAAATTGATCGCCGGTAGATCTAGTGTTAAAAACGTACCTATATCTGCATAAAATTTAGTTGTGAAAGGAACCTAATAACGATGTGTAGCTGTGGACTAAATTTTTAAACAGATGTACGGTATATCTTTGGAAAACATTTATTAAATCAGTAAACCTATGTTCTCTGAGTACACCTTCAAATTCTTAAACATTGACACAAAATATTTAGGTTAAGACAACTACAAACCAATTTAACAAAGACAAAAAAAAAGAAAAAATAATCGTAAAAAATTTATTTAACTTGAATTAACTGTTTTAAATACAATTTTGAATCTAAGGCTGAGATTTTTAGACGTTACTTTGACTTTGATCAGAAAATAGGTTTGTCTTTAATGGAAGTATTCGCAAAGCCAAGCCCAAGTCGACGAAATCGGTCATTTACCAATACTTTGACATTAATTAAATAATATAATTTGTATTTTTTTAGTAAAAGCCAAGCAAAGTCAAAGTAGCATCTTTAAATCTCAGCATAAGATTTATTTATCATAAACTAGCTGTCCCGGCAGACCTTGTTCTGCCCTATTTCTCTAAAACAAAGTCACATTGTTTTTTTTAATGTTAATAGCTTCCTCGTCAGATTTCATTCTGCCAAAACTTATTGGCCTGTCGGCTGTTTTTTGAAAGTTGTTTGAAGGAACCTGGCCTTAATACTATATGTATAAAAATTGACAAATATTGACATTTATATTTATACGTCACTCAATAATTGTTTTACCTTTCCGGAACCCGTCCACTAACATTTAAACTTTATGGTATGGTGTTAAAGTTCAATTTGACTTTTAAATATTATTAAGAATTTTTTGTATGAGAATATAGAAAAGTGGTGTTTTTAGACATTTTCAGACATTTTTTAATTTTTCTCTCCGTAATAACCTTCCCCAGACTTCAACAAACACAACAAAAAAGAAATCAGCCAAATCGGTTCAGCCGTTCTCGAGTTTCGCGCTTATACACATTTAACGATTCATTTTTATATTATAGATATAGAAATTATTTGAATTTAAAGATTTATAACTGACTTATCTTTCTAAAGATTTATTTTGCACGCTATTAGTAAGTATCTAACTAACAATACAAAAAGCATTTTAAAAATATATTTGCAAACGATTTGCAACAATATAATATGTCTATTTATATTTCATAATGTACATGACAATTACGCTTTGTGTTCATTATAGAGTACAAAAGTCGAAGATAGACAATACAGTACCCAAGCATCATTTCGCAGAGGAAAACATACTATTATAACGTTGCATTTATTCAAAAGTCAAAACACGTTTAATGTTCAGTAATATTTATTATCTATCTACGAATTAAGTAACTGTACTCGGGCAACGCTCATAAAATGTATACTTTATATCTATAACTGCATTGTTGTTTCCTGAATTATTGTCTGAAAGAAAATTTCACACATTAAATTTTCGCACAAATTAATTTGTTAGCTTTTAACCTATGTGACCACTATTCAGGGTCACTGAACAATAGAGGTGAGCTAAAACAAACTGTTTATCGATGTGTACCAGTGACCAGTACAGTAGAACTGCACAGTTTTATTGAATTTCCCTAGAGCCATTGCAAGGTACAACTCACGTTCAATAAGAGAACCCACAGACCTCTTCAACTTAGTTATTCAACCAAATTGGTGACTCAACTAAAGCCCTTAATCGTGTTTCAAGTTTCCGTAATTACCAGTTTATAGGTCAACGATTTTTTAAGTAGTGCAATCATACTCCATACATTTACATTTAGCTGGGTTGTAACAATGACATATAGGGTTGCAATGTGCGAGAGTTTCGTGGCGCAAGCAGAAACTTCGTACAGTATTCCAAACCAACACCACTGCTAACAGTGGTGTTGGTTTGCTAAAATTGGTTCTTAATTGGTTGGGTAAGAATAAAAAGAATCACTTTTATGAACAGGAATGATTTAAAGTTACATTAATTTGAGTACTCCTTAAAATATCTTCATGAAGAAACTAAATCAAACGTACACGCCAAATTAATTATTTTTACGTACGATAGAAGCGCTATCATTCTATACCAAACTATTCCTAATTGCGATACGAATATTTTTTGCTAATTTCCTTGCTTTGGTCACTGATATGTATTATAATTTTCATATATGTCACTCATAATATATATCTACAATTTATTATTTTAAATTTGCCAATTTAAAATAATAAATCTAAGAACTCCCTAAAACTGCGCAGTTCGCACAATACAGTTTTATCGTAAGGATAATCGGATTATGCACTCACGGGAAAGTACGTAAATTCGAACCGGTACTAGAGATCTTATGGCCAATTAAGCAAGCTCATCGTTATATTAAGTTGCTGAAAAACTTGACATACCTATGTTGTGGATTTATGTTTCCAGTCGCATATCAAAAACGAGATCAGCAAGATGATAGGATATCTGAGGCCCTAATACGAATATTAGGGATTGTATGTACAATTCCTCTACTTAATCTGGCCATAAATACTGTTGTTACAATTAAATATATACATAATATTACTTTTGAATTTAGAATCTGTCAATTTTATACGATTGTGCATTGATTATGTTTTCTTATTTTCGCCAATAACTGGCCCCAACGTTTAAAGGACTGTATTGCAGCCATAGATGGGCAGAATGTAATCTGATTTATGAAAAACGATTACGATTACATTTTGCGTTTATCATCGTTAATATTATTACATTTTGGGACTTATATATTAAATTTCTTAATGTTTACAAGGTTCTTAATTATGATTACAGAGTAACAAAATTAAAATTACGAGTATATTTTGTAATCGTTAATAATTAATCAGGTTAAGTTTTGCCCATCTCTACTACTTACCCAGAGACATCTGCTTACTACCCACTGTAATATGTATACTTGCCACCGTTTTTAAACTTTTTTGTAACAATTACCAGCTTCTATTTAGTAATTTTACCATGCTTGTATACATAAAATATACGTTTTTTTATCAAAATTATGTACTTATCAGAATAAGACTGTTCTAAATAAGGAGTAACGTGTCGTGTTCGTGTACCGTACGTTGGGTATCATGTTTGATCAAGTGTTAGTTTATCAAACGGCTAACAGAGCTTGCTGTGCTGCCATTCAACGGGCTCTTTGTGATCGAACCCAGCCATGGCAACCCTGCCGGATGCGAAAAGAAAGTGTTTAATAACACGCACTGTTAACACTTCAAACAACCCTTAATCTCCTTTAAGATTGATTAATAACGATTACTATGGTAGTTGTAATCGAAACTCAAGTGTGGGGTCGGATCGAGAAAAGTCACTTCTATAGAAACCATGTATGGCGTGTATGCCAGCATAGTATCGACAATGACGGAAACATCTATTCTTGTGCTACCAGCCATAGAATATGTATCATTAGTTTCAGTGTGACTTTTTATAAAATGCACTTCTTAGTTCTCATTTTAAATTGTATGGAATTAATGTTTCCTAATTACTCCTGTAGAGGCACTAAACAAAAAGAACGTGACAAGGACGACATTTAATAACGGCTACTATACAGGAAAGGAAGTATAAATATATAAAATGAGTACAAAGTCATGCAAAAAGGAAATAGTCATGTTTTGAAAATTATAGTAAAAATCATCGCTTTCAATATTTGGATTAATGGAAAACACATTAATTCTTTTCAACAAGGCCTATTATTCTACGTCCAAACATATTCCAATCTCAACGAACTTATAACGACAGGTTAAATTATTTCAAGACATATATTCTCATAAAAACTCTTTTTTTTAAGCCCTAAGATTATTACGATTTAATATCTTAGTTCAAGCTTTAGTTTTCTTATTTTTAAAAACATTATTAATAAGGGCACTTTTCATAAATTTTTACTCTAACAGATGATAAAATAAAAAGGAAAAATTGATATTTTATTAATTCCCCGAATATTAAAAAAAAAACGAATATATTCAATTCTAAGTCACTTCAAGCAATCCTTTCACAAAATAACATATGTATGTTTTACATATTAGCATTTATACATTCAATATTATATGGGCTATGATTTGTTAATTAAGTTTTGGAATAAATATCGTTCAAGGGTTTACTTTTAAATAATCCTCACAGAGTATAGTAATATTTATATGGTGTGCCTTTTACAACTGATTTGAATATTAGCTTTTTAGTGTATGTTGATGCAAATCTAGATAAATTATGATAAAATATTATATTGTATAAATATTCTAACATGTAACCAAAAATATACAATCAAAGTCAAACGATTCACACCATTTTAACATGAATCTTGTAGCCTGTGGTGACATCTGTCATCAAATTTATGCAATAATTATATTGCCACTTTGAAAACATCGGTTCTCGTCATTAAACTTTTTTTTTTGTTGCCATGTTTTAATTAATATTTTCCGGCATTTTGATGTAAATATCAGTAATTTATAATTTATAACGATAAAATATTTTGCATGGTGAATTTCATAGCAAGGATATAAAGTCATTTTTTTTTTGCTTTAGAGGTTCTTTAATTATTAAATTATGCTAATTTATCATTTTATTATTCATTCACCATCATTCATTCATTTTTTACTTATTTCATTCTTTTGTAAGGGGATCTGTTAAAACCAAGGGTAAATATTACATTAATTTTCTATTCATAACAATAAAAAAAATATGTAGAAGTGAAGTCTACTCCCTGGACTTATTAATTGTACGAAATTCATTATGTTATTTTAATGTATAAATAAAAAAAATATAGTGTTTAAGAATATTTTTCCTTCATACAGATTTAATTTTGTTTTGTAGTTTGCTTATAAGCAGAGATGGCCAAAATGTAATCAGATTAATGATTAACCATTACGATTACATTCTGTAATCATTATTAATGATTAACGAAATTAAACAAAAAAGTAATCATTTTTCGGTGATTAAGGATTATTAATCTTTATTCGGATTACAATTAATCATGATTACTTTTATGATTATTTTTCTGTTTGATAAGTAAAATGTGCTGCCGACAGCAGAGCGGCGCTCGCCTTTTTTTTATTTATAGTGTACGACTACTACTAGCTAAACTGGCGAACTGAGTACCACCACATAGTTAGGTGTTAGGGTGATTACCCAAACTGGGTCGTGACCGCAGTACAATAGTGCAAAGACCGGCATAGTAACTCGCTTCAACCTGACTACTTTCAGGATCAGTTAGTGCTTGGTGGAATTTGAGAAAATGATGTCTTGTCCTGATCAATTAAAATTTTGCGCTATCTTGCTCTGTCTCTCTACCTCCATCCCGAAGGTGGGCGTGGATTATCGGGTAGGAGCCAGTATTTCAGTAAAGTATGGGCGGTACTTTGATAATAACTTCTAATAGTCCAGGAATCACTCAGAACAATAGTAAAAGCATCTATGATTAACTAGATTTCGTTGGATTTACTGAATGGGCCACCGAGCACGAACTGATTCTGAAAGTAGTCAGGTCGAAGCAAGTCACTATGCCAGTTTTTCATTAGTGTACTATGGTTACGACCCAATTCCGGCAATTAACCTACCAACTCAAACGGCTGAAAGCACAAAAAATTGTCCTGAACGTACTCAGGTCGAAGCGAGTTACTACACAGTACATGATTCGCTCAACGAGTTGGATATTCGGGGTTGGTCTTGCACCGGCTAAAACCACCGGGTGCCAGCACTGCCTAATCTTCGCCTTCGCCAGGTCTGGGAATCCAGATACTTCCTAGAGGCCTAGCGAGCGATTGGTCTTAGACAGCCCTCCTCCCTGGGAGAGGGTCATAAAACTACCCAAACAATACCTCACATTGGGGTGGCGTGTGAGCACATACATGACGACACCACCCTACTCTCCACTGGACGCCACCCCCCTCTCTGCTGGACGCCACCCCCCACTTTCCGCTGGATGCCACCCCCACTCTCCCCTGGACGCCACCCCCCACTCTCCGCTGGACCCCCCACTCTCAGCTAGACGCCACCCCCCACGCTCCACTAGATGCCAGCCCCACTCTCCGCTGGACGCCACCCCCCACTCTCCGCTGGACGCTGCCCCCCTCTCTCCGCTGAACGCCACCCCCACTCTCCGCTGTACACCCCCCCACTCTCCGCTGGATACCCCCCCACTATTAGACGGAAGTTTGGGGTTATATATAATTCGAAATAAAATAACTTGAAAAATTAAATAAACGAGTATTTAAATCGGTCTCTCTCTCAGCCAGATCTCAAAAGTAATCATTAAAATAATCATGATTAATTGAATGATTACTGTAATCAAGATTAATGATTACGCATGTAATCTTGATTAAAAGTATCAGATTACAAGCAATCATGATTAATTTTATCATGATTACTTGTAATCTGATTATTAATCTGATTAAAAGTAATCATGGTTACGTCCATCTATGTTTATAAGTTATTTGTAAGCCATTCATCTTAGTTCAAAAGGTTAGCCTTTATTCGTGTTAAAATTCTGTTAAATAAAGTATTTTTATAATAACTGGCAACATTTAATAATTTGTCAAAATGATGCGTTTCATTTCCTGCAATAATTATTTCTAAATGAACTTTGTAAACCTTTCCACATTACATTATTTTTATTAAATTTATATATGTGTTCACGTACTTCCTCAGTGCATAGTCTTTTATAGTCATTTATTTACATTGCTTTTAAATAATAACTGGATATAATTTAGTATCACGAATCAAAATGGCATAACTTAATAACTGTAACGGAACGTTGTAAACGCACTGAAATGTAATCAAAAATCCAAAACACTGTGTGACGACGACTACTGACTTTATTTTATCAACAGCTCAAGGTTAAACATATGTAATGTATTTTAATCAGTCGGCTTTACCCCCTTACCGCCGCAGCTAGCGACTCAACGAGCTGCCTTGTATATCACGAATACATTAAAACATCTACTATGGCTTCTGCGTTGCTGAAATTATTGAAATCTGAAGTGAGTTTCAAATGTTTCAATTTATTAAAAGCTTTAAATCTTAAATACAAATTAGCGTGGCGTTAAAAAGGTAACTGAAATGTAAAAATACGAT
Organism: Automeris io; assembly: GCA_036320925.1. NCBI lineage: Eukaryota > Metazoa > Arthropoda > Insecta > Lepidoptera > Saturniidae > Automeris > Automeris io. The sequence continues at coordinate 8,764,995 of JAUDJH010000010.1, read as the reverse complement.
CAATATTACTTCATAGTTACGATAATACCTTGATAGACACATGATAGGCCGTAAATGCGAACATATTTATTTTTGTAAATTCAACTTAGTCGACCACTGATGGTCAGCTACAAGTAAATAGGTCCGTTCTAGACAAAGAAGATACCTTATAAATCATTCACACAATTTGGTATTTAAAATTTCTACATAATTCATAACTGCCTCTAGTGGTTTGTTGCGCAGTAGATGTTTCATCACGTTTCTGGTTCATTCGAAATTCTAATTTTATTTATTTTACGCAACAATCCTTCAGTGAAGATGGTTTGATAATTGTGATTTCAAAATAAGGTATATACAAAATGTGGTTGTAGGTAGATTACAATAAATCAAATACTACAATATAAGTTAGTAAAATTCTAGTTTTTCTTGTACTTTTTCTTTATCAAAAACTATAGAAATAACACCTATAAGTTACCTATATTTTTCCTTGGAAATTTGCTGATTATGTTTAAAATCTACAGCATTAATGCAATCCAAATTACCATTGCAATACTTGCAAAAAGTATTTAACTATATCACTTAACTGTATGTATATTAAAGATGTGATATAATGAAGATAAAATTCAGTAACACCAATGTCAAGTCTGTGTGAAGACCAGCAAACATTTTTATTGGAAACAGGCAATCCTGTGTATAAATAAATGACCTAGCATTCACAATTCACTTCCTTGTTGGGATTAGATTCAGAAACAAGACATAATGTGAGGTAGTTAATTTTGGATCTGTGTGATATCAGTTTTAAATAGTATGCAAAACTGATTCCCACTCTTTCTTACAGAGCATGATTAATGTCTTCTGCTTTATTACCAATTAAAAGTATTAATCTGCTCAATAGCTATAACAATTCCAATTTCTTTGTGTTTTTTTTTTAAATCTTGTTTTTAACCAAACCCAATCACATTATTGGAATGTTTTAATTTGGCCTCATGATTACTGTGTTCTGTATCATTACAGTATTTAAGTAATGTATTGTAAATAATGACAAAATATATATGAAATATTATAAATTGAAGCCAACATCTATATACTTTTTATATATTATTTATATCTAATGATATAATACACTATTTTATATTCTATTACTATGTATGAAGTATTGAAAAATAATATTCATTCTTAAATATTTTTCATTTGCTATAGTGTAATTCACAAACTTTGTTTCAAAGAAATACCTGCTTCTGCAGCGATTCAAATCCAGAACCTTCTGCTTTCAGCCAGAGAAACTGTCATTTGAACTGACAACCTTTTAAATATATATTTCTGCTTAAAATTGTAAAAGTGATAAAAAATAAATACTAGATATTTTACAGTGCTTCTACTACATGCTTAATAAACTGACCCAAATCAAATCATTCCTGTTTCATATTCTATTACATTAAGGTGACAAATAAATACATAAATCACCTGGGTTCATTGTTCACTATGTTGTTTATGCTATTAAAATTAGCACACCATCTTGAGCAACTGCCAAATCATTATATGATTTGAATTTACTGTTTTCTCATGGTAATCTGACATGATTTTTTTATTTATCAACTGTTTCACTTTTTGTTATAAATTATCATTTAAATAGCATTGGATATAGGCAATGTTTTCTATTTTTGATAACTTATGCACATCTATAATGATGTACTTAATAAAAACTAGGACTTCTAACATGACTATAGTACCATTCTAATAGTGATATTAAAGTTAAAGTACTCAAGTAGTACTAGTAGTATTCCATCTAAAACAAAAATATTGAGTAAAAAGAGTTCAATTTTTCAGTCTCCATTAATACTGCGCAGAAACTACAGTAGTGCGGCTCCTGCTACAAAACTTTATATTGATGGTCAATATGTGGACTCCAAGACAAGCAACTGGATCGAACTCACTAACCCGGCAACTAATGAGGTTATTGGCAGGTGTGTATGAGTTAATCTTTGACTAAATTACATATCTATAATTAAAAATGTAGTTCCTAAACTCCATTTTTATTAAGAAATATAGTAGTAAGACATGTTTTGGCATATTCAGATTAAGCCACAATTGATTAAGACTTAACATAAATATATAAAAGAAAATACCTACATGGCATCAAATAAAAATGTTAGTCTTAAGTGCTCTAAGAATGGAAATCGGCTGCTTTACTGGTCACATTGGGCACACAACATATAAGTGCAAAGCAGGTACATCCACTTATATATCTCTGCTTACTCCAAAAAGAATATAGCTTATCCATATCTTATTAATATAATAAAATGCAAAAATGGTAGTAGACCTAAAAATATTTACTAGACATACCACACGTAAAAATTTTGCTTCATGGAAAAGGTTCTGGGGCAAACGGCTTCTATTCAAAAGAGGGCTATAATAATAAAATCAGTTACAAAATCAGGAAGTGGTACCGATGTCTTTCTTTGCTTTATCAAATACACAGTGCAGTGATTGAATCAGTAGGTATGTAGAGGTAATTTCATTTGAAAAACCAATAAAAATTGCAGTCCTTTTAAATAACAGGTTATACAATTAGTTTACCAAAAATGTAAATGCACTTTGCAGGGCTTGACAAAAACAAAAATCAAAAATAATGTGGCATAGTGATACACTATAGAAATAATGTTATCACTGCAAAAATCTGGTGCTTACTTTATAATTATTTGATTTATTATATTGCTTTTTTCATCATTATTATCACATGTACTCATTATCTCAATTAGTGATATAAAATATTACATCAACAGTTAATACTGTGAAACTTATTATTTATGTGATAAGGTTTGTCATAATTTTATCATTAGTTAATAATTTTTTGTTACATATTAATATTCTTTGCCTTCCATAATTTTTATTGCACATAACAAACACATATAGACATAATTCATATGTAAAGAATATATATGACTACAAGTGTAGGGTGTGAGGGTAGATAGCAGATATTCCTAAAGTATGCACTAAATAATATAAATATTAGATCATGTCTAGTAAAAAAAAATAACAATATTATTTACTAATTATATTAAAAATGCTTTCTTATTAAACACAAATATTCTGGTTTAGTAGTAATGCATAAAAGTTGCAATGCTATAACCTGTGTGGGAAAAATATATGATATTGTGAACCAAAATAATATCACAACAATCAACTTTAAGATATTTTTAAGAGCAGTTTTTACAATGGTGGTTGCCTTAGCTAATGTAAAGGAGGCATAAAAAGATGGTCACTGGGTGCCAAGGAAGTTGGCTCCGCCATACCCTTGGCCTAGGTAGACGGGAGAAGAAACACCCTGTGGGCTTTAGTTGGAAAGATTCCACTTGGGCGCCGCCCTCACGGCGGTCCGATAGTCCATAAGGATTTCTCCTGGGTTATGAAAAAAGTGGCATATAAAGATAGAAGTTATGTTTCATCCTTTCTACCTGCTCCATCATCCCTAATAATAATATCGCTGATTCCCATCAGCGTTATAATAGATAGACAATTACCATTAATTTTATATAATTTTAATTTTAGAGTACCTGAAGCAACTAAAGAAGAACTAAATGCTGCTTTGGATTCAGCGAAACGAGCATACAAGACATGGAGCCAAAGCACTGTTATGACGCGTCAACAACTCATGTTCAAGTAAGTACAGATTACTTAGAAAAAAGAATAAAATGCGTATAAGTTACTAAAAATAAGAATAAGTTACAAGCATAAAGAAAGGTGCACTTGTCCTGACACACTTGTTCAAACTTACCTGTTATAATATTTCCTAGTCTGGGCAGTTTGAGATTTGCCCCTGTTTATCTAAAATAAGATAGTTTTGATTTTAAGTCTAAATTTATTATTATTATTTGGCTGAAAGTATGTCAAAATATAATATTGTCTCTTTTAATATTTTTTTTCTTTGCAATAAATAAAGAAATAAGTATACTAACAATGTAAGTAGGACTAAAAGATTATTGTAGATACAATAAAATGAACTAATATTCCTGTCGGATCTTTTCAATGCAAAATCCCTAAAACTAAAGTGTTTTAAATTATTTTGATCTTAATCTATGACCCTTGAAGCAAAAGACAGATATTCTATCTGAAACTATATCCAACAGTCGAAAAATGTAAGTCCTTTGTAATGAAGAGTTGGTACAAGAAAAAATACAACCTTTTTTTATACCTATAACCTAATGACCTAATTTTGTTTTAGATTACAATTTCAGTAATTTACTCTTAACTGTAACGTTTATTTAATATGTTAACCTTCATTATTGTATTTTCATATCTTTACAACTGTTATCTTAACGACATTGCCTTGAACAAACATTCAATTTCAAGAATAAATGTGTATCTAGTAATAATAAACATTGTTTACTTTTAGATTCGCCCGTTTATTGAGGGAAAACCAAAGTAAATTGGCTGCGAAAATTACTGAAGAACAAGGAAAGACAATAGCTGATGCCGAGGGAGATGTACTGCGAGGGATTCGTAAGTATCGTAACACTTAAATTAGTAACTCATTTTAAACTATCGCATTTTGTATTAATAAATACTGAAACGTCGAGCCATTATTTAAAAGTAAGTTAATTCGCGCATAAGACCCGTTAAATTATTTAGAATTTAAATGATTAACAGATAAATCATAATCTATCAGAAATATTTGTTTTAGCTTATAAAATTACAAGTGATATAATTATCTATAGTGGTATTATTATGAGGAAAGATTTGTTTATATTATATAACTGTGAAGTTGCAGAACCGATTTGAATAATTATTTCATCATTAGAAAGTTACATTATCCTGAAGTAGCATATGCTCAATTTCTAGAATGGATCTTAAATTGTAATATACTTTAAACACTAATTAATCACGATTTTTTTTAAATTGAACATTGTCAGTGTTTAAAAGTGGTTTCAAATTTATGAAGCATTCCTGACACTGGGTGATAAATTATTTGATTCAAATAACTTTTTTTTTATCTATTGGATATTGTTTGATGGCCGGGACAGATCTTCACAAATAAACCGGGCGAGAGGGCGAACACTAAGGTGCTTAGCCGGCAAATTAATGAGTTGGGTAGCCACGCAAGGGTAGCTCTGTGTATACCTAGACTTGGGCCGCCAGCGAACATACGAAACCTATCGGTGATATACTAGCGTTTCAGAAGCGATTTCCTTGAGGAGAGACACCGAAAGAAACTCGACGCATTATTGTTTTAAGCTTAAAGAATATCACACCAGTGTGAATTCGGATGTGATAAGCGAGTTTGAAATAAGATGCTGATATGCTTTAAATAGCATAGACTTAAAAACAATTGACATCTCCTTTGCAGAGTCAGTGGAGCACTGTTGCAGCATCACAAGTTTACAGTTGGGTGACTCTATACAAAATATAGCCAAAGATATGGATACACACTGCTATAAAGTGCCACTTGGAGTAGTCGGAGGTAACTTCTATAGATAATTAGACAAGATACAACTCAATAAACTTTATGTAGTCAAATATGGCAATTTTGACTTATAGCATAAATGTTTTTGGTTTGGATACACCCACTAATGTATCTCTGCTTACCTCAAGAGAGATATAGTCGGACAATATATATATATATTTATACAGCTTATAAAGTAGCATATTTGTTTAGATAGCCAAGTAATATTCCTACAATTTAATAACATACTTTATTGCAGTTAGTTCAAATTGCCTAACCTAACTATATTTGAATAGTTTTAAAACTATACATTACTTTTAGCTATCAGCAACCTTAGAAATCTTAAACATTTGCTATTTTTTTTAATCTTAAATAGAGCTTTAAATAAATCAACGAATACACACAAACATAATACACATAACGTAACATAATTTTGTTATCACAAGGAATTAAGTATGATAAATGATTAAGAATGTTGAAGTTGTTTTTCTTTGATTATTGCATTTCTGTTTGGCATATCAATCATGTCAACCTACAACTAATTTGAGAATCTTACTATAGTGTGCTGTTTCTACTATGCCAAGCCCATAATACTTGGAGTAGGTCAGTTTGTAGGAATCAAGTACATCTTTCCATGCTCACACATGACCCACATGCTCAACGGTGAAGTAAAAAATCGTGAGGAAACCCGCATGGCATCTAATAGAAATGTTATGTATAAGTGCATTGAGAACGGCGATTAGCTGCGCTATTGGTCACGTTGGGCACGGCATATAAGTGCGATATGGATACAGCAACAAATGTACCTCTGCTCACCCCGTAAGGGATATAGCCTGACGAAATATTATAAGTACATATTTTTGTAACGTAACATTACAATTGTATGAGTTTAGAATTTACAAGTTACCAACAGTAAAAATGTAGACTACCAAAGCTACGGTTTTCATCTAAATATTAAAGAATGAAATGAACATTCATTTATAATATATGGTATAAAAATTAAATAAATGACAAATTATATTATATTGGTAGGGAAAATAATGTTTAATCAATCGGGATTTATCATATTAAAGAAATAATTATAGATTTTTTCAGAACGAATGTTGTTTTTCTATAACAAAATGTTATTAAAAAATGCAATATGGGTCACTCTTAATCTGGGGTCTCAAGTATAGTTGTTTTCTTGGAGTAAACACTTATCGACATATAGTAAACGTATTGCAGAACCAGAATTAAAAATATATATATATATATATATATATATATATATATATATATATTCCGTTATTGTGACGAAAACATGATTTCCAAAATATTATCCATATTTTATAAAAAAAGATAATATCGCAGTGATTTACAATTTTCTAATAAAAAAGAAGGATAAATAACACCATACCCAGGAATGCGTTAATGTTTGACCTTTGTTAGAGGGTCGAGCTTACACCTTGAATCTGTTTGCTTCATTGAATAAATTCAATCACATGTTGATATTTTTCAAATCCAGACGTGCCCTTGTCACTTTGTCTTGATATTTTTTTTGTGTTTGTATTTACAAATTAAATTATATTTACTGCGAGCTCACGCATATAAGGGAATTTTTGCTATAATTAGGAATGCTAATATGCGAGTGCTTACCTTTAAATGAGATATAGCTTAATAATATACTATTATTTACAACCAGAGATGGGCAAAATGTAATCTGATTAATGATCAACGATTACAAAATGTAGTCGTAATTTTAATTTTCTTGCTCTGTAATCATGATTAAATCCATTTAAAACATTAAGAAATCATAAATGTGTATACAATCTAGGATTTAGTAGTGTTTAAAACATAAATGAGCAAAATGCAGTCATATTAATGGTAAAAAATGTAATCGTTAATCATTTTCATTAATCTGATTACATTTTGCCCATCTATGTTTACAACTACAAGTTCTGTCTTCTTTAATTAAGGAAGCAACGATAAAATTAGCCCATTTTTTAGTGTAATTAGATCTGTATTGATAATAAGCAATGCTATTTTAATATTACAGTAATAAACCACTACATTTGACCTTTCTAATGTAGGATAATCACTGCTACAAAGAGTCTTTTGTGGTTATATCAGTTGTAGTTGATTCAGTAGTTCTTTAGTAATGCAAACAATCATCTAAACCATGGGTCGGCAACCTTTTCTTATATAAGGGTAACAAATATTATGAGTGTATTGGTGCGGGCCACATTTCATCTAATAAACACAATTTTTTAGAAAAAAATAGTTTTTACATTTTTGTCTATTTTTAATTGTTACTCTCATTTTACTGACTGTGATCACTTAAACTGAATTTCCGGCTTCCGCGCACACAAAACAATGAAATAGAAACTTGTTTTTATAAGTGTTTTTAATTTATTGCCTGGAGTGCGGTGTTCTGTGGAACGGCTCTTACTTGCGCGGGCCGCACCATAGTGGCTTGCAGGCCGCTGGTTGCCAACCCCCGATCTATACAATTGCGATAAGAGTCAAATTAAAAAAAAATGGTTTCTAGCTACTTGCCCTTTAAATAGACGATCACTTTTTTCTTTTCTTCAAATAATCTACAATTAATAGCATATTACATTATACTGACTAATTCAGTTTTTATTCTTAGGTGTATCTGCATTTAACTTCCCGGTAATGATTCCGTTGTGGATGTTCCCACCCGCACTGGTCACGGGGAATACCTGCATTATAAAGCCATCGGAGCAAGACCCTGGAGCGACGGTCATGATGATGGAGCTACTGCAGGAGGCTGGAGCTCCACCTGGTGTGGTTAATGTAAGTTTTACTTCTCATTTAGAACTTTACACTGTGTACAATCAGTAGAGATAAAGGAACTCTAAAATCGGTGTTATAGAATTTATAGATAAATCTAGAGCGTATGATTTTCTTGATCATCTACTGTTTTCACCATTAAGGACGTGTCCACACTTTTTAACGTTAATCGGTTGGAATCATAAACAATTATAAGAAATTACCAACTCATACCTCTGTCGTATTGTCAGACTGTTAAAAGATCATTCATTTGATGTATTCCGTCCTGCTTACGATTTTTCATCGTTTCATTCATCGTCTTTTGACCAAGCCGGCATAATCAAAGACTATCAGTATCGCAGGGGATAATTTCTCCGATTCCACCAGTTCTATTTCATCATAAAACCACTAGACATCGTGTCAGATACCATCCGTATGTGGTGGATGTTCTTTATATCCGCACAAAAAGATTTGCTTCGACATTCGTCGTGCGAACAGTTAGGGAGTGGAATACGCTTCCAGCGACCATATATCCAAGATCTTATGACTTGGGAGTCTTTAAGAGAAGAGTGAATAGGCATTTGTTGGGTGAACGTTGTCCATTGTAGAACTCATATTCACCTTCCACCAGGTGTAATTGAGATCAAACGTCCACCATTAACCACCACCACCATTCCACCATTTCGTCGTTTTTAAATCATAAAAAAAAACATTTTCTCGATAGTTTCAGTCGGTTTTTGTACTGCGCTGGTGTATCAGATATAGAGTGGTCACTAAGTATACAAATAGAAAATTGTATCACTAAACTTGTTGATTTGCATTTAATCGATCGGTCGTTAACACCAGCGAGCCATTGTTTATGCAAAGATACGGGATTTGTTATATCGAATTTGCTTAAAACTTGAACCATGGACCCTTACGTTATTCGAAGCGTTATTCATCGTGTTACAGATTATCCACGGCACCCATGATGCTGTGAACTTCATTTGCGACGAGCCGGATATCAAGGCAGTTTCGTTTGTCGGTGGAGACGGCGCCGGCAAACACATCTATACCAGAGCTTCAGCAGCCGGTACCGCACTTGCTTTTTTAATCTAAACTAACATTTTTCATTGACTAATAAACAATGAAGACGGCGGTATTCGCACTGTATACAATGAATAATGCAGCAAGAAGACTAGCTTGTCAGTTAATAGCCCAAGTGAACATATTCTAAGCTGGTAGAGTAATTGTCCGAAGTAGAAGCCTACTTAAGGCCACACGCCTTGCTGGTCATTGAGGATGAGACCCTAGACGTGCCCTCGATACCCGTAATTGGAAGGTGGAGTAACCCAGGGGTTTTAGTCAGTGCAAGTCCGACACACTAGGAGGCGGCCCTCACCTCCCCCCGAAGTCCGTTATGGATTTCACCTGGGTGAAAAAAAAGAGTAATTGTCCGAACTGGATCATGATCAGAATATACAAGTGTAAAGACCGGTATAGTGATTCGCTTTGGCATGTCGCGTTTCAGGATCAGTTTATATACATCCTACTTATATATTTAGGGAGACTCAGTCGTGGCATATGTGGAGTGATATGACAACGGAGACTGTCAGTAGATTTTCGTGTTTTTTGGTCTACGCTGTACTTATCACCAGAACTACTGTAGTAACTTAAAAAAAATACATCAGAGTAACGCTCACAATCATTGATGCTTATTTGTGACTATATCTGGTCTGTTAAATAATTGGGCTTCTATATAAGTGGATATTTGTCAGTAACGTGCGTAGGGTATTTAGACAAGGTATGCAGAATTCGCGAAAGAACTTTGAATATTATATTATGACAGTAAATATTACATTGCTTTCATAGGAAAGACATATGGCGTGAATATAAAATAGATATGAATATAATTTGTTCCTTTTTTTGTTTAACTTTAAGGAATTTATTCTTGACTTTTTTATCAGAAGGGCATGCAATGCTTGCATGCATCTATGGAATGAACGCTACTGGCATTTGTGTCCCGTGCAGGTAAACGTGTGCAAAGCAACATGGGCGCGAAGAACCACGGCGTGATAATGCCGGACGCCAACAAGGAGCACACGCTGAACGCGCTGGCGGGAGCGGCCTTCGGCGCCGCCGGGCAGCGGTGCATGGCCCTCAGCACCGCCGTCTTCGTCGGTAACATACATTCATATCCTACGCGCTTTGTATCTATCAACCATAGATGGACAAAATAATAATAATAATAATAATTTTATTGGATCAAAAATTTTACATTGTATAGTTAAATTTACGTTGACGCCTGCACTAGTCGTGAGACTGTGTCGCATACGTCAGCGCCCACCATTACAGAGAATACAAATTATTAGAAAAATATACAAAAATATACAGACGTGTTGTGTATAGGTGTGTTATGTGTAGAAAAGGGTGAGTAAAGTGTTGTGTGTGAGTGCAGATTATATATGAGCATTTAAAAGATTTTCAGTTTGTATATAATCGAGCTGCAACAAGTAATCCTTGACTTTGATTTTAAGTTCATAAAGGGAAAGGGGATATATATTGAGAATTACATTTAGTTTGTTGTAAAATCGAGCGCTTAAAATTTTGAAGTGTCTAGAGGCGACCGAGGTGTATGAATGCCGTGTGTGTATGTATAGGTGTGCCGAATGTATTTAGATTCGTGAAAAACGATTACGATTACATTTGCCATCTGAATCGTGGCAAGTGTTCTGAAGAGTGATTTAACTTTGTGCCACCCTCTTCTTTCCTTAATAGAACCGCGCGCGCGGGTTTGCTGAATCACAGGTATACGGTATCTCACATCCCAGCTAGGATTAAGGCTGAGATTTATAGACGCTATTTCGACTTTGCTTATCAAAGTTCCCAAAAAATAGATTCGTTTTAACAAAAAACTAAATATAAAATAAGAACTTGATGATTGAGTATAGCTATAGATGGGCAAAATGTAATCAGATTAATAAAAATGATTACGATTACATTTTACGTTTTTTACCATTAATATGACAGCATTTTGCTCATCTATGTTTTAAACACTACAGAATCCCAGAATGCTTACACATTTATGATTTCTTAATGTTTTAAATGGATTTAATCATGATTACAGAGCAAGAAAATTAAAATTACGACTACATTTTGCAATCGTTAATCATTAATCTAATTACATTTTGCAAATTTCCGTTTTGAACTATGCTGGCAGAAGCATTCATCTTAGAAGCATTACCTTGCCGCACATGGGCATTTAACAAGGTAATGCTTTTATGGAATGAAGGTCGCTGCACAATGTGACCACAGCTAGAAAACTCTTTGGGCCATTTCGTAAAACTCGAGTTTTACCGATTCAAATATATTTTTGATAATGAAGAAAAAAAAATATGTCAAGTGTTATGATCCATAAGTCAATTACTACATTCATAATTTAATTTTATTGATCTTTGGCTCGAGCCGACGACAGCCCATGATCGTTTAGTCAGGAAATAAATTGATTTTTTGCTATTTATTGATCGAGAGATATCCTTGTAACCAGATATGGGCAAAATGTAATTTGATTAATGCTTAACGATCACAAAATGTAGTCGTAATTTTAATTTTCGTGGTGTGTAATCATGATCAAATCCATTTAAAACATTAAGAAATCATAAATGTGTATGCAATCTGGGATTTTTGTAGTGTTTAACACATAGATCACCAAAATGCAGTCATATTAATGGTAAAAAACGTAAAATGTAATCATTTTTATTAATCTGATTACATTTTGCTCATCTATGCTTGTAACTTTCTAACGTGGTACTACTGTATGATGTATATTAAATTCGCCATTTTCGAAATTTCTAATGATGACTCGGTATTGTATGCGAGTGTGTTTTTGCAATGTAATATATTTTTATATATAGTTCGTTTGTATATATATATATATGTCCAAAGTTCTGAAAAATTTCATAATAATATGAACACATCAATTTTATTATGAACAGGTGAAGCAAAAGAATGGATACCGGACTTGGTGAAGCGTGCCCAGGAGTTGAAGGTGAACGCAGGGCATGTACCCGGAACTGATGTGGGACCAGTAATCTCCGTCAGGGCTAAGGAGAGGATTCTTAGACTAGTTGAATCAGGTAATCTATCGATATAACTAATAGTCACATCCATAAATTACGTCTAATTACGTTAATATGAAATCGTTATACGATTTCATATTTTAATTTTTGACATGTGGGTGTAATGACAGTCATAGTGACTCGCTTTGGCCTGTCGCGTTTCGGGATCAGCTTGTGTATATCCAGTAACTCATATACCTAGAGACCTTCAGTTGCGGTATATGTGGGCCAACATGACGACGGAGACTGTCAATAGATTTTCATTCTTTGATGGTTGTTTTCGTTTTTGGACTACACAGTACTTACCATCAGGTGAACTGTAGTAACTGTCGAGCCAGTGTAAAAAAGTGAATTGTGACGTAACAAAGTTTTTTTATACATTTAATTTAACATGTAAAATATTGTATTTTGTTATTTAGGTGTCAAAGAAGGCGCGAAAATAGCTCTGGACGGCCGCGGTATTACGGTCCCCGGATTCGAAAAGGGCAATTTCGTAGGCCCTACCGTCGTCACTCACGTGACGCCCTCAATGGAGTGCTACAAAGAGGAAATATTCGGCCCGGTATTAGTGTGTTTATTCGTCAACACATTAGACGAGGCCATACAAATGATCAACGCGAACCCGTACGGCAATGGCACCGCAATCTTCACGACGAACGGCGCGACTGCAAGGAAGTTCTCCGCTGAAATCGACGTCGGGCAAGTCGGTGTGAATGTTCCCATCCCCGTACCCTTATCCATGTTCTCATTCTCGGGAACGCGAGGAAGCTTCTTGGGCACGAACCACTTCTGCGGGAAGCAGGGTATCGACTTCTACACTGAGCTGAAGACGGTCGTGTCCTTCTGGAGACAGAGTGATGTATCTCACACGAAAGCAGCTGTGTCGATGCCGACGCAGCAGTAGTATAGTATAGTATATTTATTTAAAAATTAGTAATAAGCATAATCAACATTTGCATTGTAATCAGATCACATTGTCTTCCAGTTATTGGAATTTTTATTTTTGTACTGTTTTAAAAGAAAGAAATATATATTTATATTTAAAGTACCTATCTTTTATTTTTATGTGTCTTTATTTTTATATGAACATTAATTTTATTTACTGTATATTCATATACAAAAACTATTCTATTTTAAAATCTAAATGACTATTTTTGTTACCTAATACTTTATAAAATAGAAAATAATAAATCTTCATTTCAATATCTTTATAATAATGTTCAAGGATTGTGAATTATAAACATATCAACAAAGTCTAAGAGACACAAAAAAAGAACACTTGTGATGCCTACTAAAAATTCATTTGTTTTTGACAGTACTCTTACACACTGCAGGCTCGGTGATGATGAACGCGTTCTGTGAGCGTAATATCACTGCTCTAGATTAGCCTCCGCAGTGGTGCGACATGAATTCTATTGAGCATGCGTAGAATATGCTCGGCAGAATGGCGTTTGTCGAGTTCTCTCAAAATCTACATACACAAGATCTTTTCTTGCATCTCTCGCAAATTTGTAACAGAATTACCCGAGCCAATCTAAACAGCCTGATTTTGAGCACGCCGAGACGACAGAGCCTGAGTCATTGCATTAGAAGGTCCCACTGATGTCTGAATGTCACCTAATATCCATTTTTAATGTTTAAATTTGCATCTCACAACTTTTTTTCGCTTTTTATTCTTTTTTTACTTTTTACTCGACTTAGTTCTGTCTTAAGAAACCCATTTTTTTTTCATTTGATTTCATTTTAAATTACGAATAAGGTAAAAATTACGCTTTAAATGATATTAAATTGTATATTTACAAGATTTTTGTATTAGGCACCAAAACCTGCCCGAACCTTAGACTTTTTTGATGTCCTTAGATATGCAATGCGTGTTCGTGCTAAAAAAAATGATCTAAAACAGCAAAATATATTTATATATTATGCAGTTTTATAATTATAGAAAGTCTAGCATGAATTTGACTGTTTAAAAAAAAAATAACACTTCAAGGAACAATAAGAAATAATCACAATAAATAGGATTAATTTCGTAACTGCCGGTCCTAAGATTTAATTTAATTTAGATCTATTCTTACTAAAGTCTGAATTATTTTATCTCCATAAAAGATCAAATCTTTGCTCTTTGTGGAATTTTATTAAGTGATCCACAATATTTGTGTGTGTTTAGAGGGTTACAGTGCACAAAAGAACATTACTTCCAAGAAAATAAAGCGAGATATCCACCGCAGGTAATATTTATATTTCGGTAAAATAGTTCTTCTGCCTGTTGAAAGAACGTCGTGGTTGCTGTACTTTATTACATTTATAGTTTGGCTGGAATTTTAAAAGGACTGAATATAGTTGTGTTATTAAATGAATCATGAAGTCATTCGTATTTTGTTATGTATTGATTACAGGCTATTCGCTTCATAGTCGAAAGAAAATAATGTTGAATAACATTAGGTACCTAATGTTTAATGTTTTAGTTCTTGCTATGATCGAATAACGTGACATCATAAACAAAGTGCGTATCAACATCCCGGGTCTCTTGTTACTGCGCTGTTGGTTTTCGTAAAACATACACGCGAAATGTGCTCGATGAAGGCATTTGTATTTTTGTTCTTGTTGTTAAAATATTGTTGTTGTTTGACGCCGCAATGCAGAAACGAGAAAGGCGAACCTGTAGATTGGTAAGTCTGTGATTTGTATACAAACGAGAAGATTTTTTCTTTTCTTTTATGTACAATACAATAATTGTAGGAATTGTGTAGTAACACGTTCTTTAAATCACAATAATATGCTACAGATCGAGGGGTGAAGTGATCAGCGTTTTTTACCGATTCCATAAATATATATTACTATATTACCAAAAAATGTCGCATAAACCAAATAGCCTTTCATCCCCCGATATAGATACACATAGAAATAAAACAACATACAAGCAAAGCAAAAAAAACAAAGTACGTTACACTCATTACATTGCCTTTGAAACAAAGAAAATAGATAAAGGAAATAATCCAGTAACTTTTATGATGTTTTGCTATTTGATAAATTATAGGCGTTTGGTTTATTATAATGCTTTTTCAGGTTTTACATGTACAAATTGCCAAGAGAGAGGAATCATCTTAACCCATTGGTTCGTAAAGGAGTAGCCTATATGCACCTCACCCCGTCTAAATTGAGAGGCGGCTGGATTATGTCAGATCTAGCTATTAGCGATCCACGTTCCATGCTAGGTAGGACACTGGCCCCCTTATACCAGGTAAAATTATACATAAAAGTTATTACGAGGCTTACAAACCGAATCAAATAGAAGAAGTTTCCTGATAAGTTGGTAATGTTTCTACCTGCGACACTGAAATCCTGGTTGAAATAACTGTACCAGGAAACTTCACTGATTTAATTTTATTGCCAATCCTCGATGTATATATTTATGTATGTATTTTGTTTATCTTTGTCTAGGATCCTTAAGCTGAGATTTATAGACTCTATTTCGCCTTTGCTTAGCAAAGTTTTTCAAAAAATAAGTTTGACAAAAAAATTAATATATAATAGCAACTTGAGTATAGTATTCGCGTTATTACCATAGTATTCGCAGAGCCAAGTTCATATTGAAAAAATCGGTGACTTTAAAAGTTCTTTAACATTCATTGAGTAATATGAATTATAATGTTTTAGTAAAATCTAAGCAAACGTAAAGTTGCGTCTATAGATTTCCATCAGCCATGATATTTAAAAGTTGTTTGATTTTGGCAGTACTTACTTAGGCAGAACTGGATAAATGTGTTTATTTCTTAGTATTACTACTCGTAAATATACACATATATCAAAATAGGAATATTACTTGAGCAACATACGTGCTTGGTTTAGAAACTTTTCTTAACCCTGTACCATAAAATTATAGACCGCCAAACTGTATTTTAATTTGATTTTAATTAATATTACATGTAGAATTGGATTTGTGATTTCAGGATAAAAATATAATTTCCTTAATTTACAATGATCAACCGCCTGCTACAGAAAATCAACCCGACATACTTCAATCCGTTGCCGAAATGTATTCAAAAAGCAAAAGAGGTAAATAAAAACACCTATTGGTGATACCGTTATAGTTTCTAGTTCTACTAGTTTCCCAATCATAATATGTCTAATTTCAGGTCAAGTGAAACAGGCGACCGTGAAAAAATATAAAAAATTCAAATTAGGTGACAAGTACTATGATGACTACGATTTAGCAGAGATGTGTAAAATGCACTCGAAGTTTATGAAGACGAGAGTCGAGAGCGGTCACACGAAGGGCGTTTTGCTCGGGGACAAATTCACTTCATTGTGGCTTGTCCATTCGGTGCCTAGATTTCCACCTATACCTGACGGTAAGTAAATGCTACACACAAAGATTCATTACCTAGAGTCCTGATGGCATCTTTTCTCATGGCTGCATAAGCTCATGCGTGCTCGGCAGCATCGTTTTTACACGTGTCTCTAACCAACTATCACGATATCAACAGCTCTCTGATGGTGCGCTGTACGTTTTCGAGCCTAGTCATCCAACCAACTCATGAATTTCCTGCATCCCGCCCGGTTTAGTTGTGAAGACCTTTCCCGGTCAATCAAAACCCAACAATTAAAAACAAAAAGAAATTTTTGCTGATCAGAGATCTTTCTCCACCGATCGCAATACTCAATACTAGCACAAATCGTTAGATTAGAGACTCCTAGGGGCTTGTAGCGAAGGAAGGCCGGGACTAAAGTATCAACACTCAAATTATTTGTAATGTTTCATCGTTTTCTCACGACACGCGTCGGATTCTGGCAATTGTAACTGCACAGGGCGAGCCAACAGCAACTGACAGGCCGCGAGTTTAACACCACCTGAAGAAGCGTTTCTTCGCTTCGCTCTGCTAAGTCACGACTGCCAGAACCTTGAGCGCTGATAAAGTGATTGTTACTTTAAGCGATCAATATTGCATTTCTGCTTTCAAAGCTATACATCGAATTTTGTCATATTTAGTCTAATCACTCGATTATATCGATAAAAACATAACAATTATTGAAACAGTACACGGTGCGAATATTAGCGGTTACAACTACCCCACGACGGGAATGAAGTATGGCCAGTCTCTGCTGTGTGTCTCCGTTCAAACTTCAACTTTAAACCAAATCGGAACTCAACTTAAGTACAATGAGCCGTTGATTGTGCATCATAACATACCGCCGGAGTTCGAGGGCGAGCTGCCGAATTTAGTCGATCTAGTTCGAAACAAAACCGTTGATGCTTCACCTTGGTGAGTCTTTTAGGGTGCTTTAACTTTACTCAATGATAAAAAACATTACGCTAAACCTTTAGATGTGTATCTTAGTATAGTAAAAAATTAAATTTACTATTATTGTCTGCGTGCGCGTTTATATTTTCTAGAATACGCAACGGATATTAAAGCGATTTGTACCACCATTTAGCATACATATTTATGATGGTTTATAGAAAGAATGATTCTGAATGAAATTTATAAATACTTGAATAACTGATCACGTGCGAATGGAACCGTGTGCGCTAGTATATTATATTACGTTTATGACCTTACGTATGTTGTATGATCTCCTCCTTAATTTGAATCCGGAATAATTTGAAGATTGGCTTGTACAAAGAATATCTAGATAATTGTATTTCATAACATATATAAAGATCTAGTGATAATTTTATAATTCATTATTATGACCTGGTATTTTTACTAGAATCAGAAAATAAAAAGTTAATATTTCAATGATGATTATAAGCAGAAAGTTTCAAACAGGCAAAAGGCATTGCGCTTCTCTTATCCTATTTGTTTTGATGATTTTAATTTCAGGTACCATATAGAAAGTTTCGAAACGCTCGTTGGCCGTAAATTCCTCTCGTTCGCTAAAAGTGCGATGTTCAATGATGATTTATACAGCGGCTTGGTAGCCGAAGTACTGCAGTCTGATCTCCTGGTGGAGTCGTGGACTAACGGTCCGGGGACTTTGGATTCAGAATGCAACAGGAATTTCCAGTAAGTCGCAATTGGTATAACTGTACATTTAAGAATATGCACTCATCCAACAATCTTAGTATTTGCCATATAAACCAAACGCCAAACTTGACACATGTTTACCTTGTTCTGAATCTTAAGGTTGGTTCCGATTCTAACAGTCTGCAGCGACTTCACGAATCCTGAAACGCGCGCGGGGTTGCGACGAGCGGGGTGTGCGGTAAACATCCACGCGGCTGCCTTCATTTCAGCGCCCGCGCTACCAGTGTGACGTCTACACTGGCTAAGAGATTGTCCGCGTCAGTCTGCCTTGTAAACCAAACGTGTAATATAAGTTGTACCGAATTTAAAATTTAGTCTTCATTTTCATCAATACTAGATTTAGGGTTAGTGCAGTAACCCAAAGTGGTGACCTAATCACCCGACGTGATCAAGCTAAAACAACCTAAAAGTCGTTATTAAGCAGCTGCGAGTCAGCAGTGCGTACCACGATCATAAGATTGTCATGCCCCATCTGACAACGCTGCGCAGTCGCCTACAACGAACGCCTTTCCTTATAAATACAGTCATACATACAGAGAGGTGCATCGTGTCCTGGCAATAGGTGTTGGGTTATCACTGCGGAGTCGCCTGAATATAAAGCAGGGATGTTACGGAGCTTCGACTCCGACTCCGATAAGTCGGAACTTCCGATTGTTATTACACCTCCGGTTCCGACTTCGGTTCCGAAACTTTTTAATCGGAGGTATTCATCGGAGGTCACCACCACAGTTGTAGTCAATTCATTTGATTTCATTTTATATGTTGTTGAAACATAATATCAATTTTTTTTTATATTGGCTCGACATAGTGACTACAGAGTACCTGATGGTAAGTACAGTGTAGTCCAAAAACGAAAGCGACTATCAAAGGATGAAAATCCATTGATAGTCTACAATGTCATGTCGGCCCACATATACTACGACTGAAGGTGTCTAGGTATATGAGCTACTGGATATACACAAGCTGATCCCGATACGCGACAGGTTGAAACTGGTCACTGTGACGGGCTTTACACCCGTGCACTGTGGTCGCGATCCAGGCGGGCACCGACGCCCTACCACCTCGCTGCTGCTCGTTTAGCATCACCCAGGAGTCACGTGTAGGGAAACTAAGGAAAGCCTACGGACGCGAGCAGCTTCGACTCCCAAAATCAAACAATCAATGCTACTTAATTTGAAAAATATATTTTTTTTAATTAATTTTAAATAATATTATTAAAGTTAATATATTTAAAACTAAATGTACATTTAAATTTATTACTAAAAGGTTTTTTTAATTTTACATTTACATTAAATTAAATAGAAATTAACACAAAAACAACCCTGGAGCAAATTTCATTTAATTTGTTCACTGTTAATGGGAAAATGTTAATAAGAAACAGCAATTTTTATTTTTATTGTCTGTGGTTGTGTAAATTCATTACTTTCTAATTAAAAAATTATTTACTGAATAATGTTTTTATATGTCCCATAATAAAACTACTTTCTTCTGCACACTTGTGATTGATATTGCCTCCGACTCCGATTCCGACTTCGGTTCCGATAAAACTGCCTCCGTTACATCCCTAATATACAATACGGTTTAGTCAGTCAGTGGCGCACATCCCATATAAAGCATAAAAAGCATTATCTTGTTATACTTGGCTATTTTATATATATATTGACTTAGAATCTAGTGTTTACCAAAACAGCAGTACGAGAGTCCAAATTTTAAGAATATATAAACAAATTTAATTTTTTTTTTTAAATTGTGTTTCAATGTTAAGTATGTAAATATTTGTAATTTCGAACTAGTTTATGTCTATTTATCGAAAAAAATATTCACTATATAAAATATTAAGATAATCTTTTAAAAAATATGAAATGTTAATATACGTAAGTTAATTTTTACTGTCATACATAATGTTATAATAAAGAATGCATTGATTATTTATCACTGTCGATAATTTTGAAAATTAACTATGCTATTTTTGCTTCATACATAAATCAACAATCAAGTCAAAAGATGATGAAAACCACATTATGAGTTGTTATTCAACTTGCAACATTAAACATACTAAGTAACAAAAATAATGTACCCCGTTATAATCGTTTCAGAGTTCGTAACATCGAGCGGCTCAAGTTCCCGATAGCGAAGATGTCATTCACGTCTCACAATGACCATTCGAAATGGGCCGTCGCTGTGGCGCACAAGATGCACAACAGCCAAGACACCAAAGTAGCTGACTACTGGGTCTGCGTCGGCGATATTAACAGAGCGGTAAGCTCTTAGGTCCTAGGCTAAGATTTATAGATGCTATTTCAACTTTGTTTAGCAAAGTTCTCAAAAAATAAATTCGTTTTGACAAAAAACTGAATATATAATACGAACTTGAGTATAGACATAGTATTCGCAGAGGAAAGTCCATGTGGACAATCCTTGGGCACTCATTGAGAGATATAAATTGTAATGTATTAATAAAGTCTAAGCAAGCTTAAAGTTGCATCTATAAATCTCAGCCTTATATCCTTTAGGTATGCTTCGGATTCTGACTGTCGTTACTTGGCAATGACGACCCAGCAGCGATCGCTAGATCGTAACTGTCATAATCCGACGGCGACCATCAATATACAGGGTGATTTTATAGACGAGAGAGATATTTTAGAATACAATAATTTGTACCTTCTTATTACCATAGATGGGCAAAATGTAATCAGATTAATAAAAATGATTAACGATTACATTTTACGTTTTTTTAACATTAATGTGACTGCATTTTGCTCATCTATGTTTTAAACACTACAAAATCCCAGATAGTATACACATTTATGATTTCTTAATGTTTTAAATGGATTTAATCATGATTACAGAGCAAGAAAAATAAAAATTACGACTACATTTTGTAATGGTTAATCAGATTACATTTTGACCATCTCTGCTTATAACTAATAAAAATGTAAACAACAATATTCCCTAAAAAATCATAGAGAAACATTGATGAACAAGTGAGAATTGATCCGTAAAAAGTTTGGACACGGCAGCGTGTGTGGTACACGATTGAATGGCATGTAGATAAAATTTCTTTTACGTAATTTTAGGTAAACAGGTAATTGACTCGTTACCCTTTCGTACTTTATCCTGGCTTAGGAGAAGCAAAATACCTACTTAATAATTAATTGTTATTTATTCTATCATGTGTGTAATTGTACCTTAATATCTTTATATAAAGGCTGTTTTTTATAGAGGTATAGAACTTTAAGTTGGCATTACTTTTCAAGATGGCGACCGATTTAACAGCTTTCAAGTGATTTATTCTTAGTTTGGTTTGGCAATTCATCATGAGTAGACTCACGCCTGAGCAACGCTTGCAAATAGTGCAATTTTATTTCGAAAATAATGGTTGTGTGCGAAAAACGTATCGCGCACTACGTCCATTTTATCGTTGACAAAATAATCCATCAGAGCAGTTAATTCGATTAACCATGGAACGTTTTCGCACCACGTTTACTCTTATTGATAACTCGCATCTCCAGAGACGCCGTACGGTGCGTACAGAAGAAGTTATTGCTGCTGTAGAGCATAGCATTGAGGAAGACCCGGAGGAGTCCATCCGCCATCGAGCACAGGAATTGGATCTGTGTCCGTCTACTTTATGGAAGATTTTGCGGAAGGATCTTGGTTTGCGTGCTTACAAAATCCAACTCGTGCAAGAATTGAAGCCAAACGATCATCAAGTAAGGCGTAGATTCGTCGAATGGGCCCAAAACGAGATTACCATTGTTCCCGATTTTCATAAGAGTATTTTGTTTAGCGATGAAGCGCACTTCTGGTTGAATGGCTACGTCAACAAACAAAACTGCCGCATTTGGAGTGAAGGTAATCCTCAAGTGTACGTCGAAACACCGTTACATCCACAAACACTGACTGTTTGGTGCGCTTTATGGGCTGGTGGAATCATTGGTCCGTACTTTTTCAAAAACGATGGTGGCCAGAACTTTACAGTCAATGGTGATCGGTGTGGACTGGTAAATTGGTATCAATGACATAAAATATTTAGCCATTTAGGATTATTTATAGCTTATTAAATTTGGTTTCTAGATTATCTGTAATATACAGGTTTAGTTTATAATTTTGTTAGTAACACGAACTTTAATGAAACCACCAGGTAAGGCAAACTTTCTCTAAATCTTACTTTTCGTTGAGCTGCGAATAATCATCCAGCGGGCGTGTTTCCATCGTCTTATACTATAGGAACTTGAACGAAGCTTGAAGACATTTATGTAGGCCGGCATGATCACTACAACTACCGATAGGTTTTTTTGTTATTGTTGATTATCATAGTCGATTTTTGGACTGCAGGGTGTTTGAATTTAACTGAAGATACCACCACCAATAAAATAATTCTTCTGATTTCTACAAATAGCTCAACAATATTTTAAATAGACCTTTGAGATAGAGCAGCTGTATATGAAGCAAGAAACTTGAATTCTACGGGGATGATGTACAGTAGTGTATACAATAGTTCTCAAGGGATGAGAACAATCCCAACAGCTGGAGATTTATTAGACTTAAGGGGCTAGAGTGATAATAGATATAAAGCTAACAGTGTTTTCTAGGTGGTATATTTACAAACCTCCAAGCGACCCTGCGGAATCAATGTTCAAAACGGGAAGAAATTTCAGCTTCATTACTCCGGTAACAAAAGGACGTTGGCAGCCATCAGACAAATATATTACTGCTAACTCTATGTTGCAGCATACACTGGCACCTCTGTACAGGGTTAGATATTATTAAATTACCAGAAACTTTATTTTAAATTATGTTAAGTTCGGTTAAAAGTAACAATAGCCACTTCACGTATGAGTTGTCGGCTCATATTTAATAGAGTGAAAATCTTACTTTTTTTAAAAACAATCCCTGCACATATTTTTACTTTGTTCTTAGCCTGATATGTTCGGTTATAGACGCTACTTTGATTTTGCCTGACCTTAAGTGAGGTGAAATTTCGTCTTTGATAAAAAGCTGAACATATATAGGAATTTGGGTAAAGCTTAAGTATTCAGAGTCAAGTCTAAGTTGAGAAAACCGTTAACTTACCGTAAATTTTAATATTAATTTATTAATATGTAATACATATGAACAATTAGTATTGTTTGAGTAGTCTAACCAAAAGTGTCTATAAATCTGCAATCTGAAAAGAGAGAATAGGTAGGGTTAGTGCGGTCCATCATCCCCCAGCATTCCGGGCAGTAGACTTGATGGAGTCTGCTGCCCGGACAGCAAGGAGGCGGTGCACGGTGTACGGTGCACCGCCTGGGAGAGAGGTTTTGGAGGGGTGGGCTTTACTCCTTCTCCTCCGAGAGAGGTAGCCTCAACAAGGCTTCTTGTTCCCTGAGTGTCTGGATGAATTTGGCTTCCCAGGCCCGGGCGGAGCAATCAGAGGGACACCCCGGGGGTTTGGTCCATCATCGACCTCATGTTTCCTTTTTTTTAAGTATGATTGAGGTAAAGCATTTTCCTGTATACCAAAAAAAAAATCCGTATAATAAAGAAAAACAGTCGTGTTTGTGATATGTTTTGTATTACAGCCTACCTATACTGATTATCTAGCATCGATTGTATACGACGAAAAGGAGAAGGATGACACGTCCGAAGGTTCCTCCGCTCTGGGAGTCCTCATGGCGGATGAAATGGGCGGGGTATGGCTCGGTCATACAGTACCAGGTTTACCTGATTTATATCGTCAGTATTATTTTAATAATTCTCTCTCGTAATACATTTCTCATATCCACTCGAACTAGGTGAATACAATAGTATCCAAGACATTAAAATGGAATACCAACATTCCCGAAAGCAGAATCTTTTCTGAAAGTATCCGTAGTTACATTATTACAAAACGGTAAACCCCAATTATATTAAATGTTCGTAATATAGTATATGAAAAAAGGAATAAGAAAACTCTAGAATACAACACAACACAATATAAGAAAACGATATAAAGTCACCAAGGATAACAATAAGAAAACAAAAGCAGTACATAATTGATATATACAGTATGCTATGAAAACCGTGTCCGACTCAAAAGGCATATATTGATGTCACAATAACATATGAGGAGTCTAATTTCAAAACCCACTATGACATATTTTTTTCAAATCCCATAAATTTATAAAACCTTATAATTAATCTTTGACTTAACAATCACATTCTTATAAGGTATTTAAATTATTATTCTAGAGTGAAAAAGCAAAAAAGAAAAATGTATATATAATATTTGCTTTGTTAAAAACATTACAAATTACTATTAGGACTTTTAAGTAATTTTGTACGAAAAATCGTTTTCGCAGGTTTTGAAATTAGACGCCTCATACATAGGTACATCAGAAAATTAAATCGTTCATTAACATTAACAAGTTATTGTCATATAAAATTGAAGGCGTGAAATTATTTCATAATATATGCGATCTAAGCCCGAATAGCTTACAAAAATCAGTGTAAAGACTAGTCAAATCATTTAAATGATACACAGTTCTTGGAATCTACGGAAATTGTGATCTTTTTGACGTTTTTACTAATTAGCATGATCCTTTGCTTTCCTTTGTTCACGAGTTACGCACGCTCCCAGTGTAGCCAAGTATCCGTTTTTTTATGTTTATTTTATTCGAGTAGTTATTTACTCTTTAAATAAAAAGGATAACATATAATCTAATATTGATACGAAGTAATACAATTATGGGTCGGACAGGGTTGTTATAACATACAGTACCAGTCATTCTTTCGGCTATCTCGAAGAATCTCAGGCATACCAAAAAGTACTTCTGCCATTCATCAGCAAATAAATTACATTCTTACTACATCTTAATATATTTACTTTTTAATTAAAGTACTTCTTCTTCCTGGTTCTTCCTTTTTTTTTTTTTTTTTTACTTGGGTAAAATCCTCATAGGACCGTCCCGGCCGCGAAGGGGTAGGCAGCCGGGGTGTGCCGGACTTTTACCAGCTAAAAACCCCAAGGTGACTACTTCTGCGAATTAGTGGGGACTGCGGGTCCTGTAATCAAATCGCCGCAGGTCCTGGTTCTTCCTATTTCAACTTGTCTTGTTTCGAGATTAGCTTGCGTTCGTCCTTACGTTATTCATTTACTTGAGACCTTCGAACGGGATATATTTAGATCAGCACGACCAACGCACCCGTTAATAGACCCCAGTCATAGGCGGTTTTCTTCGTTCTTATACTGCACTGTGTTTGCCATGACGTGTGACTTGCCTTACGACTGTAATGTGTTGTTCCAGGTCATGATACTAAAATTTTATTATTTTATTGTTTATACTAGGGGATAGACCAACCTTCCCAGAGGACGAACTAAACAATGGTCATTTAATAACATGCATGTCATTGGATCTGTTAACTTTGAACGAAATCGCTGCATCACTAAGAGAAGTGTTGCCAAAAATAATTAGGATTCAAATACCACCAGCAATGAAGTCAACTTTACCAGACTGGCATTATTTCAATGTACCACCAAAACAACCGTTAAGTAGTTCAGTTTAGATATTAACCTTACATGTCATAATTTCAATAGAATACAATGTTTAACATATAAAGATGGTTACATACCGTATGTTTAAATAAATCAACTTGTGATCGTCCTGATTGACCTTTTACATATTGAAGTTTTAAGGCAAAACTTCTTTCGATCCTATGCCAAGCCTTTTAAATGAGGATGTCTCACTCCATCCTCTTAGATATAGGGTATCCAGCAACATTGCTTTGTTTATTTTAAATTTTTTTCTCGAAATATTTAACCCAATGATTAACCGTGAAAACTTGTTAAAATTGATATTCATATATACAGTTGAATCTATTCACGTTCAAATGCAAGTTGAACTCAATGAAGTGATTTTGAAAGTTCATACAATCATTGTGAAATTTTATCAATAATTCAAAAACTAATACTCAAAAACCAAGTTATTTTCAGTGTCAGAAAAAGTAATCTAGATTTCGTTACTCGAGAAAAGGGACTTCGCGTGTCAGTAATGGTGCGACGTCCGGGTGATAAGAAATGCTTGTACAAAACTTTTGCGAAAAACAAACGCTTGGTTCTGGATGTATA
Source organism: Automeris io (assembly GCA_036320925.1). Classification (NCBI taxonomy): domain Eukaryota; kingdom Metazoa; phylum Arthropoda; class Insecta; order Lepidoptera; family Saturniidae; genus Automeris; species Automeris io. Next base: position 8,738,586 of record JAUDJH010000010.1, on the reverse strand, counting down.
CGGACACGATGGAGGAAGGAGGCCAAGGTGTTATAAAAAATATAGGTAAATTGCTTTCCCATACTCCGACAAAAGTGTTTAAGTGCGCAGGATTTACGATTGTAACTTTTTATAAGTAATACAACTAGACGGACAATGTCATGTTTCAACGATTAAAATTATTTAACTAATCTTGTTTTTCCTATACACGTATTATGTGTCTACAGTAAAAATTTCTTCTTGGACATAGCATCAGCTAGTCTTTTTCATCCTAGCGTATATGTAGGTATCTTTCTTGAATGACATATGCAGAAAAATGTTTTATTTGTGTATGTAAAACATTGCGAGACAGAGAAAAGTAATCTTACAATTACTTAAATTTTTGGTTAAAACAGATAGATCTAGAATACTATTTTACAAAAATGTATTAGAAAAGAATGACATAACTTGTACAATAATAGATTTGAGGGAGTCTGCAACCCGGATGAGAGGGAGGCGGTGCGCAGTGTCTGGCGCACCTACTGAAAAAGAGGTTTAGGAAGGGTGGGCTATTTACTCCCACCTTTACCAGAGAGGTAGCCTTAACAAGGCTTTTCGCTCCCGGGGTGTTTGGTTGAATTTGGTTTCCCAGGCCTGGGTGAAGCAATTAGAGGGATACCCCGGGAGTTTTTAGTCAGTCACACCGGGGTCGCTGCCCTCACAGCGTCCCTGATGATCTTAAGCAAGATTTTTCTCCGGGTTACCAAATTAAATCAAGCTTTTTTTATAGATGCATATTGTATTTTACTACATTATAATTTGTGTACTGTTATATTTTGATTTCAGTGTTCGCAATATCGACGCCATATCACTAAAGTATCCGGAGCAAGTTTTATATATAAACAATGAAACTGACCGAGTTGGTTTTGCAGTAAGCACTGCGGCCCAGTGGCAGAGAATTGGCACTGGTCCTGTCCAGTACTGGGCGTGCACAAGTAACCTTGAAAAAGTAGACGGCACTGCAAAAGGCGGACTTATTCTTTGCGTTGAAGACTATTACGTTTGGCTTAGCTTTGATAATTTTAAAATAAAGGAGCCCGAGTGCTAATGAGTTTTCTGTAACAATAGATTAAATCGGTTTACCAAATGGGTGGTTATTTTGCCGTCAATAATATGCTTGTAATGAGAAATGGACAAAATGTAATCTGATTTTTGATTACAATGATTAACGATTACAAAATGTTGTCCTAATTTCAATTTAGTTGATCTGTAATCATGATTAAGCCCTTTTAAAACATTAAGGAATCATAATTGTGTACGCAATTGAAGATTCCGCAGTGTTTAAAATACAGATGAGCAAATTGCTGTCATATTAATGACAAAAAACGCAAAATGTAATCGTCGTCGTTTTTCATTATTCGGATTACATTTTTCCCGTCAATGCTTGTAATCTATAATATGCACACCACGTAATAAGATCATTATGAAAAATGCGAAACATTATTCTGCTCAGAGATGGGCAAAATGTAATCTGATTAATGATCAACGATTACAAAATGTAGTCGTAATTTTAATTTTCTTGCTCTGTAATCATGATTAAATCCATTTAAAACATTAAAAAATGATAAATGTGTATACGATCTGTGATTTTGTAGTGTTTAAAACATAAATGAGCAAAATGCAGTGATATTAATGGTAAAAAACGTAAAATGTAATCGTCAATCATTTTCATTAATCTGATTACTTTTTGTCCATCTATGATTCTGCTCACCTATCAGAAAGAGAGAAAGGCAGTAAGAAAACATTTTTTTATCAAAGCTATAGGATATGAAAATTAAAATTGAAATTTTTTAAAACTGTTAATAATTCTAATAGGGTAGGTTTATTTATTTCTGTAATAAAATGTATTCTACAATTTTGCAAATACAATATTGTAATACAAAAAAAAACAAATATTTTATTAAAAGTAAAATGTTTAATATACAACACAAACTTTATTTACATTGTTATAGTTCGTATAAATTAACATACAACGACAGAAGTTCAAATTCATAATATCTAACTTTGTAGTCTCAATTAATGGTTTGAATGCACGTACGGTATATCTTTTATTACCTCGGTCTCATACGTAACAGAGCATTGTGACGTAAAAGCTAGTAATAGAACTTGCTTTTATATTCTTAAACTATAATCAATTATCTCAATATTTTAAAAAATATGATACAAACTTCACAAGACACACACACATCTACTTTAAGGCACGAAATAGTATAATTTGGTAAAAAAAAATGTTTTATAGGCTGTAACATTAAAAAGAGTTTAGTTTTCATTGAACTTACAATGACACAATTGAAAACGTAACATTAAATTCATGAAGTACGGCTAACGGCCTTTTACAACTTGCACATTATTTTATTGCTTAGAAAGTTTCTTTATTTATGAGTATTTCCTCTCCATCTGACTTATATTACTGCTTGTGTGGGTTAATTTTTACCCATCTATCTAGAAATCTGTTGCTGATGTACCTACTTGTATAATATTTTTTACTATTCGATTCAATAACATTATTGGCACAGCGAGCTTTGATATATTTACAATTCTCACAATTAAAGCAATAATTTAAAATATAATAATGTTTTTGTAGCAATGTTTCTTTATTACTGATGGAAAAAATCTATCATGTTATACTCTACTGTCAAATACAGGGACAGTATTTTTCTTGGCACTTTACATCCATTAACCCTTTCCTTTGACTACTTGAGATGAGTAGGTCAAATCGCTACAAAATTAACTATACAACTAAGATTATTATATATGCCTGATATACTAAATTGTGTTCATGCGTGGATATAAAGATTAAAACATTAAATTGGTTTGTCATAATATATCGAAAATACAAATTAAGATCAAAAAGAACAAAAAGCACCTGAATATAATTAATCGTTTGGTATCCTTCACCTACTGATTATAAAACATAATTGATTATAAAACACTAGATTTTCCAAAACCATGTAAGCACTGTATAAAGAATATTTTTAATTATTTAATTGAATTATATAGTAATTATTTTAATAAGTCTTGTTAATAAAATGTAGTTATTGAACATTTCGCAAATTCGCACTTACTTGATTTTGGTAAATTTTTTAAACTCATATTTTTGGTAGTGTAAGTTACAATTATTGCATTTAATTTACAACTCTCAACGAAGGCATCCTCGTGAACCAAGAGTCGTGTTTCACTTTCAAATAATAGGAGTCTCGTGGGGAAGGGGCTACGAGAGCTTCTTCGAGGATCTTCAATGCACTTGTTGGTAAAACTTTAGCGCTGTATTCGGCCGCTTCGCCAGGCATAGTAACCGCGCAGCTTGCTGTAGCGGCGCTTACTTCAGAACTTGGAGTATCTGGTCGACTGCAAGGTTAAATGGTGTTGTATGTCATACTTAGACGTCAGATAGCCATACGCATCGAGACAAGCCCCAGCGATTGTTTAATATTACTTTTTTATTGCGTGTAATGCACAAATAAAATAAAATATAAAACGGCTTAATTTTATGGATCTTTTTTTGACTGTTTTTGTTGTCTTTGATGAAAAAATGCTTTGATGGGATACAATATTACCGATACAAATATATTATTTATGTTATGTAATCGTATGTATTACTGCTAAATAATTAGTCCAAATATAGTCAAAAGCCGCTATAGTTGCTCGGGGTAGCCAAGTTTTACGATTGCATTTCTCATAACTTAAGCGATATCACACTATGTAGACCTGTCCAAAAACTAACCTCGCTGGTTGACTGGGAGCTTGTAGTTGCATGGGTGGCGAGTATATCTGTGCAGCGGACAGGTCGGGTGCGTGAAGCAACACCACGTGCAGGCGCCGGGCACGCAAGCTGGCACGCAGCGCATGAGCAGCGCCCCAGGTCCCCCAGCGTGCGGCAGCTGCCGCTGCATTGCCTTCGCCGCACTCCCCGGCTTCCACACGGGCTAGGCTCTCACATGCTGTGTCTGACGACAATCCTAGACCAAAACATAAAGTGAAGTAAAGTGTGTGAAGTAGAGCGGTATAAGTTTCCATTAAGCGTGTTGTCAGGTTTTTATGACTTGGGAGACTTTAAGAGAAGAATGAATAGGCATTTGTTGGGTGGATGTAGTCCAACATCGCCCTCATGATCACCATCCACCAAGTGTGATTTAGATTAATCGTTCGCTTGTAAAACAGGAAAATAAAAACATGTTTTCTTTTTAATCCACAGTAGTATTAACTTCGGTGTCGTGGGTGCAATTTTAAACAAAAATTCTACATATACAACTCAACAACAACTGCCTATACCTATGTCATACAAATATCTACTACATGTGGCACGTTATATTGTGGCCTGTATCTAATTTTAACTTAGATTTAAACTTGAATTACAAATTACTTTTCTGGCAGACGTAAACAAGCGGCAGTGAGGCCGAGATATATAGCAGCAACTTTAAGTTTGCTTAGACTTTACAAAACATTACAATTTATATTACTCAATGAATGTCAAAGGATTTGGTAAGTCACCGATTTTGTCAGCATGGACTTTGCTCTGCGAATACTTAAGTTATACTCAAATTCCTATGATATATTCATTTTTTTGTGAAAACGAATTTATTTTATGCGAACTTTGCTAAGAAAAGTCGAAATAGCGTCTATAAATTTCAGCCTTAGACTATAAGTTGTTTGTATACTCGGTCCATCTGGATCTCGACTTGTATAATTCGGTGGAATACCAATATAAAAGAGTCTTCCAGCATGCTGGTGATCAGCTGCAGCCGCAGCTAATAATGGTGAGAATGTACGCGCCACTCTCAGAGCTCCCAGCACGTTGCCGCGGAGTGTGCTCTCCCAACACGCTGCTCCGCCGTGGCCACTACTTCCCGCAGTGTTGATTACCGCCCATATACCTGTACATAACAATATTTGACAGAGTCAGGAACAAATCGTATGCTTATCTACAATGATTGTGCTCACAAATATGTAGTTTACGCCGTTTATTATTAATAAACAAAGTAAAGTAAGCGGTAGTTATTAATTAATTTTGTTAATTTACATTTATTTTATATTATTGATATTTTAATATATTTTCTTTTACATTGTCTATTTTTTGAGACTATCAACACTCGCTCATCTTTTATCCCCCCACCTACCTCATCCTTTCCTCTCTGGGTTTGAACACTTCGCTTGAACTCTTAACGCGCTCGCTTTGTAAATGCTACAACACTGTGCTGTGGAAAATAAGTCAAAATTCGAACGCCTAACGCTTTGAAACTCTTTAATCACAAATACGTGAAATTGTGGTGTGTGTCGTCAGAATTAGCGCCGTGGACCGGGTCAATATACGTTTTATGATGGTAGGGCAATTGCCCGAACTGGGTCGTGACCACAGTACACAAGTGTAAAGACCGTCATAGTGACTCGCTTTGGCCTGTCGCATTCCGGAATCAGCTTGTGTATATCCAGTAACTCATACACCTACAGACCTTCAGTCGTGGTATATGTGGGCCGACATGACGACGGGGACTATCAATGGATTTTCATCCATTGATAGTCCCCATCGTCGTAGATTGGATTTATAGTCGCTTTTGTTTTTGGACTACACTGTACTTACCATCAGAAAATTACAAAAACAATTACAAAGCAGCACATTAATGTCAGTTGACACCCAAACTAGGACTACCTTTATCTTGGATGTCAACACATTTCACACAATTTGTTACATACAGTTTATTTAATACATTAATAGGAAAAAGTAGAAGGAGTTGGCTCTCATAAAAAGTCTTTGCTGCTTTGGAACCATACTAAAGACTAAATTATTTGATCAACACCACGATCAATGAAAATACCCGCCAAACATTAGTCCAAGATAAATGAAGAGCTGTAGTGCTCTGCGTCTCAAAGTGTATGGAGCCCAAGCAATATGACTGATCACGACTGCTCTTTCTTGCATACGACGAGAGCATACTATTGGAAAGAAATACATTTATACATTACTTAACATAAATACTTGATTAAATTTATAAAATTGCATTGTTGTTAAAAAAGTAACTAAAAATTATTTTTAATGTTTTGTGTGTTATGCTAAAAACACACACATGAACTGAATTAAGTATTTAATGTCAAAAATTCTTCATAATATATTTTTATATCATGTATTTAACAATCAAAATAAAATAATTGCATCTTTCGTAATTAAAAGCTAAATCTTCCATTTTAATTTATGGAAATTTAAATTATAAATATTTATAAAAAGACGCCATCTTTTATATCTAAGCAACAAGTTGATGAATCGTAGTCTTTGAAAACCAACAAAATAAGTTCGTATGTATCGATAGATGGCGCGTTCTGCCTCACTTCATATACTAGTATCATCCAACATTTACATTTCAATTCCGAAATCGAATATCATACAAAAAAAATAATTTATATTTACTAATATATCCATAAAAATTTAATAATAAAGATGGTACAAATATTAATACCAGAATCATTATTTCTATAAGTTTGATCGGGCACTGCTGGTGTAGTGGTATCATGCAAGATTCCCATTCTTGCGACCCGGGTTCGATTCCCGGGCAGTGCACAATGTTTTTTTCTTTTCATTTTTGTCGATTTTTCAAAAATAATTTAACTTTATTGTCACAAAAACCGCAAGATGACTAACTATAAGGGAAACTGGCAAAGTCAAATATGGTATACTAAGTTTTGATGATGCTCCCTCTTGTACGCATTACATCCTATACTACATACTATATAAGTTCCTCGGGTCTAAGTGTGCAGCAGTGAAATAATATGGACGTCATTGTGCAACTGAACCGCGACCACAATACATTGAATACAATGGTACAAATACATTGTACTGGCTTCAAGTCTCGTTTCGGGATATGTGCTTGTGCATCGATATGTCCAGCCCTTTTTTCTCTTCTTCTTCAAAGTTGGCAGCACTGCGACGACTTTTGATTTTACACACGGTTACAGGCGACGGCAACCACTTTCTACCAGCCGGATTGCTGTTAGCTTGTTTGTCTCCTTTTCGTGTAAAAAAACAGTATCCATTGTCTCCATGTTTAAGTTCGTTTTTTGGAGTACGCTGTACTAGGGATGTAACGGAGGCAGTTTTATCGGAACCGAAGTCGGAGTCGGAGTTTTTAAATTTCATTTATCGGAGTCGGAACCGAAGTCGGAGTCGGAGTCGGAGGCAATGTCAGTCACAAAAGACGACAAAAAAATGTAGTTTTATTAAGTGACAAATAAAAACATTATTCAGTGAACCTTTTTAATTAGAGAGTAATAAATTTACACATACACAGACAATGAAAATAAAAATTGCTGTGTTTCTTATTAACATTTTCCAGTTAACAGTGAATAAATTAAATGAAATTTGCTCCAGGGTTGTTTTTGTGTCAATTTCCATTTTATTTTATTTAATGTAAATATAAAATAAAAAAAACCTTTTAGTCATAAATTTAAATGTACATTTAATTTTAAATTTAATAACTTTAATAATATTTTAAATCTAAATTTTTAAAAATTTCTTCTTTAAGTAACATTGATTATTTGATGATTGATATTACGTTTCAACAACATATAAAATGAAATCAATTGAATTGACTACAACAGTGGTGGTGACCTCCAATTAATATTTCCGATTAAGAAGTGTCGGAACCGAAGTCGGAACTGAAGGGGTAATAACAATCGGATGTTCCGACTTATCGGAGTCGGAGTCGAAGCTCCGTAACATCCCTGCGCTGTACTAACATCAAATACAATGTGCTGTGCTGGGTTAGTTTATATTATTCCGGCTCGAAAAAGTGACTTTAGTGGACATGAAGAATTGCATATTGTAGTCCATGAACAGTAGCGACTATCCAGGAGCGAGAATCTATTGACAATAGCCGTCGTCATGCAGGCCCGCATATATCACTACAGGAGGTATAAAAATAACTAAACGTACGTAAGCTAATTTTAAAATGCGGCAGGCTAAACTGTGACGCTTTGATGGTATTTCCCCCTGTGTTAGAGATGGGAAAAATCGTAAAATGCCATTTAACAGTGATAAATAAAAATTACGCGGACTGATCGAGATCTTGATAGAACTATGATAATACTAGAGAATGTGATAAAATTAATAGCACGCATGTCCCCTGTTAGAATTTGCCCTATGTCTAAATTGTGTATTGTTGTCACGACCAATTCAGGCAATCGCCCTACAACCTCAGAGACCACAAAAAAAAATACAGAGAGTAAAAAAACATATGTTACCATGTTCGCCTGCTGGTAGATGTTGGGCGGTGGCCCGGGCCGCTTCCTCCAGCAAGTCTTCTCGTGCCACGTCCAGGTCAAGGGTCACGAGTCTCGGGGGTGTTTCATCTTCAGGCGCCGCTGCAATGTGTGCCTGTAACCACGAGTCCGCCAGGCGGGCACCGAGCCCTCCAGCGCGACACCCGGCTATGACGCGCCATCCCTTGCTGCTTAAGTATGTTGCTATCTGGAATTATATGGCATAAACGAATCAGTGATCAAACAGTTGCAGTAATAATATGTTATTACCATATTTGATTGCCACTGCAGGAGACAGTAGTGAAAAATAGTAAGGAGCTAATTGCGTTTCATAATCTGCTCTAAAATACAAAACCCTCTAACAACAACAAAAAATTGATGTGAGGTATATGTCTGAATTATACAAAATAAAACATAAAGACGTACATTTGTCAAAAGACGTAATTTTGTTTTTTAGGTGTCAAGGGGTCGAGCTGGTTAATATACTGTTGATGGGATCACAATCCTTAGCCAGCGGCCGCCATTTTGTAAATTGGAATGCAGAAAGTTTTTGTAGTCTAACAATACTTGAGTGTAAAGCACGCCATGTCTTAATTCATCGAAGTCATGATATACTTCGGCCTGTCTCAATTCTAAATCGAGCTCTTCACACTTCATCTAAATGATTAAATATCACTGGGAGAAAATATACTTGTTGAAAGGACATTTTACATGACATTGTAAAGATACAAATTCAACAAATTTTCAATTGTACGTTAATACGCAAGTAACAAAACTCTGGTTTCATAAACTATCGTGGGTCTGCTGCTTAAGCAAGAAGGAGAATTCAGGTTAAACAACTCAGTAGATTGCTTACAATGTCGCTTGGAGGCCTAACTAATATGTTAACCTTAAAACGAAACAGACCTGCAATCCAAGGGCAGTATCGACCGAAGTGACGAGCACGGTCTTGGCGCTCTCAACAGGCAGCACCTCGGCCACTCTGACCTTCCGCAATAAGTACAGAAGCAGGGCTCCGACTATGGAGCACAGGGCCGCCAATTGCAGCCCTAGGGACAACCACGTCAAGGGATCCATTACTGGCTCAGCACGCGTGCATCGTACAGTATTACCTAGAACAAACAACAGTGTTTTATTGAATTTTTCCACTATTCTCATTTCACTAGGAAATCCCTAGACACTTGTATCGGAAAGATATACTATTTATTAGGCATGGGATAAACTATAACAAGGGGCGTGTGTGCTATTATTTTTATCTCTTTCGCACGCGTAGTTTTTTTATAGTGCTATCTCGATCTCAGTCCACGTGATTTTCGTTTACACCAGTAATATCACTTTTTTCCTTTCGCTAATACTATTATTATTTGGTGTATATTCCTTTTACACGCACCAAAAGATGCGCTTTTTTATAATGCAAATAGTGAAAGAATGGAGTTAGCGTTTTTTTCGGATTTTGGGGGTGTTAAAAATAAGAGTGATTAGGCATTTGTTTGGTAAACGCTTTTCATTTTAGGCGTCACACCCTCACGTTCTATTGTAGCATAATGAGATGTACAAAACACAAGGCGGTATAACATTATTTAAAAGCATACTGAAAAGGAAGTAAGCTAGAAAGCGGTAAAGACACTAGAAGCTGAACAAGCTTAGTTTCTTCACGGTTATAACAAACGATACAATAAATATATCGTCTTTTTAGTTAGTCAGAAACGCGTGGATGTGTGTTTAGTAAACAGATTTTACAATAGGGATCAGCTTCGTTGTTGCTGCTTACCCGTTTGTTCACACAATGGGTTTCCCACACATTCTGGCTTACTAAGTCTTATGAACTGAATTTACCATCCAACCATAAATGTTTGTGAATATATTGTAAATATTTGGACCTACTCATTTAATCGTTTCTTTGTTTATTTTTATGTAAAACAGTCACATATATCAATTATGAATTTCCACTTTCTCTTTATTTCAGTACAGAATATTTATATAATTAGTTTGTATCATTAAGTCTGCGCGAGTTTAAATGTTATGGTAGTAATAAACTAAATTTCTATTTTTTACGATTTCTAAATGCTATAAGAAAGACTTTTTTACACAATTAGAGATATTTTATTTATTATTATTTTGAATATGGGTTTTGATAAAATCATATCATGATTTGGTATATTAACTTCAAACAAATATTTACCAATGTTTATTTGAAGTTCAAATTTATATATTGTATTATAACTTGAAAATAATGGTCAATAAATAAAATTCGATTAAAGTAAAAACATAAATAATGATTTCATAGCTTAAAAGCAACGATCTTAAGCTCTTCATGAACATTGGCACATTTGTGTATATATTAGGTCCTTACATATGAAATTGGCGTTTTGTATGGGAGGAACAAAAAGTCGAATATTTTTTAATATAATATATTTAATTAATCAAAGTATGAACCATTATTTTCTATGCACTTTTGCCATCTCATAGGTAGATCATTGATCCCTTTACTAAAAAAACCAGTCGGACGGGAATCAATAAAATCTTTGAAGGCGATTTGGACTGCCCCATCGGAGTTGAATTTTTTCCCTTGCAAGAAGTTATCCAAATTTCGAAAAAAATGGTAATCTGTTGGAGCAAGGTCCGGGGAGTACGGAGGATGTCTTAGACTTTCCAATTGAAGCTCTTCTAATTTAGTAGCCGTCTGTTGCGCAGTGTGTGGTCTAGCGTTGTCGTGAAGCAGCAGTGGCGTGGAGCGATTGACCAGCCTAGGTTGTTTAGCCGCTAGCTTTTCCATCATGGTTTGCAATTGCTGACAATAGACATCAGCCGTAATAGTCTGGCCAGATTTGAGAAAACTGTAATGAACAATACCGGCACTAGTCCACCAAACGCTTACAAGTAACTTTTTTGGGGTTAATTTTCGCTTGGGGCAGGATTTGGCTGGCTGGCCAGGATCCAACCATTGCGCTGAGCGCTTCCGATTATCGTAAAGAACCCATTTTTCATCACAGGTAATGATTCGGTTTAAAATACCTTCATTATTGTGCCGGTTTAGTAATGTAACGCAGCAGTCGACGCGCGTTTGCCGGTTTGCTTCAGTCAATTCGTGAGGTACCCACCTTTCAAGCTTTTTAATCTTCCCAATTTGCTTCAAGTGAATTAAAACAGTTTTATCACTAACATCGCAGCCTGCAGCTAACTCGGACGTGGTTTGCGATGGATCCGCTTCCACAATAGTCTTCAACTCTTCATTATCAACTTGAGTCTCAGGCCGTCCACGGGGCTTGTTCTGCAGGTCGAAATTTCCAGAACGAAAACGTTGGAACCAAAAACGAACTGTGTTTTCTTTTGCAACACGACCGCCATACACATCATTCACCCTTCGAGTTGTTTCCGCAGCACTAGTGCCACGGCGGAACTCGTACTCGTAAATAATGCGATATTTTAAGTTTTCCATTTTGTAAAATGAGTGACGCAAACAGAAAAAAACAGAAGAAAAAAACAAATGAATGACGTTCATCGAAGCACAAATACATGAGTCTATAGCTGTACAAATTTGAATTTGAAATTCCTTACCAAAGAGGAGAAATTTGTGATTAATGTGGCCAGTACGAAAAACGCCAATTTCATATGTAAGGACCTAATATATTTTTCTATTTAATTATTTCAAAAGAAATAAGGTAAAATTTTATCGAAGAATATTTCACTGTAGAACCTTTCAACAAAAATAAAAACAATTTCTTTAAATACAACCGCACTGATAACAGAATATTCTATTTTATTGATGATGTTGTGACAACATAACAACGACAACTTTAAAAATTCTTCCTTAAAGAGTAAACTTTGTTTTATGTTTGACTCGTTCTTTTCAAATAGTAATTTGTGGATATTTTAGTTAGAGATATAATTTTTGATGGTGTTCGTATTATTCATACAGATTTAAATAAAGATAATGAATCTGATGTCAGACAACTCTGAGCTGACCTAACACATGCCAACACACTGAAGTCATACTATGTGTTTTATATTAGGTCCTTACATATGAAATTGGCGTTTTTCGTACTGGCCACTTTAATCACAAATTTCTCCTCTTTGGTAAGGAATTCCAAATTCAAATTTGTACAGCTATAGACTCATGTATTTGTGCTTCGATGATCGTCATTCATTTGTTTTTTCTTCTGTTTTTTTCTGTTTGCGTCACTCATTTTACAAAATGGAAAACTTAAAATATCGCATTATTTACGAGTACGAGTTCCGCCGTGGCACTAGTGCTGCGGAAACAACTCGAAGGGTGAATGATGTGTATGGCGGTCGTGTTGCAAAAGAAAACACAGTTCGTTTTTGGTTCCAACGTTTTCGTTCTGGAAATTTCGACCTGCAGAACAAGCCCCGTGGACCGCCTGAGACTCAAGTTGATAATGAAGAGTTGAAGGCTATTGTGGAAGCGGATCCATCGCAAACCACGTCCGAGTTAGCTGCAGGCTGCGATGTTAGTGATAAAACTGTTTTAATTCACTTGAAGCAAATTGGGAAGATTAAAAAGCTTGAAAGGTGGGTATCTCACGAATTGACTGAAGCAAACCGGCAAACGCGCGTCGACTGCTGCGTTACATTACTAAACCGGCACAATAATGAAGGTATTTTAAACCGAATCATTACCTGTGATGAAAAATGGGTTCTTTACGATAATCGGAAGCGCTCAGCGCAATGGTTGGATCCTGGCCAGCCAGTCAAATCCTGCCCCAAGCGAAAATTAACCCCAAAAAAGTTACTTGTAAGCGTTTGGTGGACTAGTGCCGGTATTGTTCATTACAGTTTTCTCAAATCTGGCCAGACTATTACGGCTGATGTCTATTGTCAGCAATTGCAAACCATGATGGAAAAGCTAGCGCCTAAACAACCTAGGCTGGTCAATCGCTCCACGCCACTGCTGCTTCACGACAACGCTAGACCACACACTGCGCAACAGACGGCTACTAAATTAGAAGAGCTTCAATTGGAAAGTCTAAGACATCCTCCGTACTCCCCGGACCTTGCTCCAACAGATTACCATTTTTTTCGAAATTTGGATATTTTCTTGCAAGGGAAAAAATTCAACCCCGATGGGGCAGTCCAAATCGCCTTCAAAGATTTTATTGATTCCCGTCCGACTGGTTTTTTAGTAAAGGGATCAATGAACTACCTATGAGATGGCAAAAGTGCATAGAAAATAATGGTTCATACTTTGATTAATTAAATATATTATATTAAAAAATATTCGACTTTTTGTTCTTCCCATACAAAACGCCAATTTCATATGTAAGGACCTAATAATAGAATATTTAAAACAAAATAATAATAATAAATAATAATAATAATAAACAACAAAACCAGTACAAATACGCAATCTATCATACAAGATTTCTTGTATCTTTGAGACTTAGGAAACCAACATTAATACTTTATTTTATTTCAAGATATTATCTCCGTCTAATTATTTATTATTGTTGTGAAAGCTTTTTATTGCGGCAACTTTTATCTATCTTGTTAGCAACACGCAACGGTATATTTTTCCATATTTTAATTTGACTAGTTTTTCTATAGTAGCTTGATAAGGTGTCTATAACTCTATACCGCACCTGATAGGACGTATTATGTAGTCTAAGATTGGCTGTGACTAGCAAAGAAGGAGAGCTCGTAAACAGTTGCCAAGGTCATGCCGGTCCACATATAGGAATCACGACAGGTCTCATAACTGGACATTCCCATCAAACTGATCTCGAAATGCGACAGTCCAAGCAAGACACTGTGACGGCCTTTGCACTTGTGTACTGTAATCAAAACCAAGTAGCGAAGTCACCTGGCTTTATTACGTCAAGCTTGAAGTTAGTCCAGTAATTAATATTGTAATTAAATAATTTCGTTTGCTGTAATTTCTTTAAAACTACAAAATATGTTCTTATTTAATAAAGTTCTCATAAATTTGAATCGTTAAATTAGAGTAAGATAAATTAACTAATTCAATTGATCACTTCAGGCGGCTAGATTTCACTGTTGTAAATATCCATTATGAGATGAAAGTCCTTTTCTAACCGAGACGCCCGACAATGTCTGTTAATGGTTCCGCACGAAAGCCGTTCGATACAAATGGTGTAATAAAATGTAAAGAATATTGAACTCTTGGTCCGATAAACTCTTACTTATCATATAGTATGAAGTCAACGTTGCTATAATATATTATAGTTAAACAGAGAAATTATGTAATATTTTTTTGTGTACCTTTTAATGTTACATTAAAACCAAGCTTTACAGAGAGAGCGTTGAGATTTACATCCACTACTTTAACTTTGCTTAACTTAAGTGAAACATTAAAGATTTTATAATTTAACTAGTTGTGCCCACGACTTCGTTCTAGTCGAAGTAGTACTTTTAATATAAAGATAATTAAAATATTTGTATAAATTTTAATACAATCGATATTTCTTATATAAATTCAACAACACAGCGATCAGTTACAATTTTATTGATAATATTATATTTATTTCAGCCAAATCACCTGAACAATTATTTTATACTATTTATTTTCAATAAATGAATCGACGTGCTTTTTAACTGACATAACTTTTATATAAACCGACTGAAATATAATTAATACTAAATATTAAAGACAAATGTCCAAAATATATTAATGAAAATTGCATTTAAATCAATTAATCCGTTTCTGAGATTAGCGGGCACAAACGCGTACAGATGATATGTGTATATTGATTCAGAATTCGGATTTTTACTAACTTACATCGTGCTAGAGAATTTTTTTTCTGTAAAACGGTATATTTAGAAGTTCTCAAATCATTTTTCGTCTAGATAATATTATATAAGTGGTTGAGGAACGGATATTATTATCATTGAAATTATTTATTTCACATTTTTACCTATAAAAAATTAACTTTATAAATATGCATATGTATAAAAAAATATAAGTATTAGACAGTATTCTCAGTTAATAGCATTTTACTGTATTTTGTCAAAAATTTGGTAATTCAAGGATTGTTATCCGGATCTTTCGTCTCGTATATAAATATTCTTTAGTCCTATTATCTCGTGTTTCAGGTTTAAATACGGGTTGTATAGACAGGCTTCGAAATCGAGAGGCTGTTTTGATGCAACAATTTTACGTGACATACTTTTCCTTTTCGTTTTCAGCTATGATCGCTCAGTGGATATTCTGTAATGATCGACTTTTTAAAGATTATTTTTAGCTACCACGGTTGTTATTGATTTAGTATAGTTTAAAACTTTCATAAGTTGATTTGTAAACTGTGTTACACTTATTAAAATAAACATTGCTTCAAGTCTTAACGGGCTATATATAAATTAGATAATTATGCTCTAATACTTTTTTTTACATTGTCTTGACATAGTGACTACAGTGCACCTGATGGTAAGTACACTGCAGTCCAAAAACAATAGTCTCCGTCGTCATGACGGCCCATATATACCACGACTGAAGATCTCTACGTATATGAGTTATTGTATATAAACAAGCTGAACCCGAAACGCGACAGGCCGAAGCGAGTCACTATGGCCATCTTTACACTTGTGTACTGGGGTCATGACCCAGTTCGGACAATCGCCCTATCACTAAAAAAGTTTAAACCATAAATGTCCAATAAGTACTTTAGTTATTATAAAAACCATAATTATAATGCGAGAGTAAAGTAATCACCATAATTGTTATGGTTATGATATAATATACCTACCTACTTATGATAAGACAGCGCACGTACAAATCAACAAAAACGTGGGAACCTATATTGTGCGTTTTTTAATGGCGATAAAACTAGGAAGATTAGGCTTCTAGATTGTAATTTGTACGTGATTCGTGTAACTTTTTAAACGTAGTATCTAATCAATCTTAAAGCTATGTATATGTAATAATGTGGTATACTATTCGTGGAGACTTTTCCAATTCATTACATATTATATAGAGTATAAACATGAAATACAACAGCATATATAATAATAATAAGTTTATTTCAGAATTCTCCAATATACAAAAAAGAAAACAAACAATAATTATATTTTTTTAGGAAATATTAATTGATAATAAAAATCCAGAGTGAAAGGAATCTTCTTCACCCAAAACTGCATGAAAGGCCCATCCACTCTCCCAGTACAAATGCTCAGGATTCCATCAGAGCTGCTGCTAACTGCAGCAGCATCGAAGCAGATCACTGACGCATGATTGCAAGAAAATCATACAACCCTGCCTCGACAAACTCACCCGACGGAGTACAGAACCCGGGCAGCCCCAAGAGCGCCCTGAATGCATTGTTGTACTGAATAAGAAGGCCGTTGTAAGCCTTCTGCGAGTACCTTACCCATATACTGCACGAGTAAAAGAATTGGCAATACGCCCTGAACAATGTCAGTTTGAATATATACAACCACAAATTGATGTATACAACATATTGCTACTTTATGACAGAACGAGAGAGAATAAATAAAAGATAATCATTTCACATAAATTATGAAATAGTAATCTATACTAATATTATAAAGCTGAAGAGTTTGTTTGTTTGTTTGTTTGAACGCGCTAATCTCAGAAACTACTGGTTCGAATTGAAAAATTCTTTATGAGTTGAATAGACCATTTATCGAGGGAGGTTTTAGGCTATATAACATCACGATGCGACTATTAGGAGCGAAGAAATAATGGAAAATGTGAAAAAAACGGGGAAAATTTTTCATCCTTGAGGGCTTCCATTGCGTGCGCTGCAAAAACGGTTCAAGATACCAAAAATGTATGTAAGAAAGAATTATTTCTCTTGAAATGATCTAAAAAAATGTCCTGGACAGTATATGTCTAACTTTTAAGATAAACTCACTAGAACCGTTTTTATGGTAAACAAATTTGGTCGAAATTGATGCATTATTTGTTAAGAGTTGTATCAACGTAATAATATTAATCTTTATCCAAATAAATGTGTTGTTGATTAAGAGTATTTAATTGTGAACAAAATTGTCTTTGACATCACTTAATTTCAATGAACTTCTTAGAAAATATTACAAAACCTTGTATAGCGAAACAACGTTTGCCGGATCAGCTAGTAAATGATAATAATCATAAAAAAATAATTTTAGTTATGGTGGTCTAGTGGATAAGTGACTGGCATCCATGCGCGGCAACGCATATTTATTCTAGGTTCGAATCTCTACGCAAACAGATGAAACATAAATTTAGACACCACATGCTCACTGATGAAAGGAAAAAAATCATGTAGAAGTCAGTATGTCATCTAATAGAGATATCATGGGTAAATGCACTGATAATGGCGATCAGCTTCGCTACTGGTCACGTTTGACACGACATATACGCGCAAACTAGATACAGCCACTAATGTATCTCTGCTTACACCGAAAGGGATGTAGTGTGAATGTTATTATTGTAAAAATAATAAAATTATATTTATATGTTACGCGCTGACGAAAAGAGAATGACTATAGTTTTTTTGTATGATTAAAAAGTATATTATTCTTAAGTAATATAATTTGTAAAAATGTTTCTATAACTTAATAATTAAATATATTGTATAAATAATGAACAAATAAGAAATATAAAGCATGAAACTTTAAATTTAACTCAACCACGCGATGACTTGGCTGTGGGATATTCGTCCTATTTTGTTCCTTTGTTCCGTAGCAGTCAAAAGCCATAATACGCTCGTTGAAACTTGAAACAGCGCTTATTTTAGTGAAGGAACTCTGCTATAAATTACAGACTCAAGTATTTTATCTAATGCTAGTAGCTGTTTCAGGTTCGTAGAACTGAAAAGAAAGTGTGTGTACTTTTGTTTAGAATTACTTCGAGTATTGTACACGAAACATTATATAAATATTGATAGATTTTTCAATGATTTTCTTAACTTAGATTTGGCTATGTGAATAATTAGGCTTTACTCCAGCTCCTATCTTCTACTCATTTTATTGTCACCAAAAATCTTATTTCCTGAGCAAAGTCTAAGTAAAGTATTTGACGTCTATTACTCTCAGCTTAAGGTGAATGCAATGGTAAATTAAATAAAACTACCATGATTTTCTCATTGCAATAAAAAAAGTTAATTCAGTTAATTGACATTGTAATTTTATTACATTCCACATTTTTATATTAATACTAAGCTGCTACTATATCTAGTAAGTTTAAGTGATTATTGATTCCTCTATCACAATTCCGCTAAGACGTATAGGTTCTGTAGAAATATTTGAAAGGCCTATGTTTAAATATCTGTGTAATTTACGGTTTAATAATTCAATTAGCCTCATTTCACCGATTGCATCGCTGAACACAGACGGCATATTAAACAGTGACACCTGTGCACAGTTGGTTATTACAAGTCCGTAGTCACGTGCAATCAGGCTCGCAGGCCAAGCGTCGCGGACCGTTTCGTTACAGCTGTTGGATTGCCCAACCATCAGTACAAGGCTTCTCGATCTGAATCCGCAAGCCCCTGGTGTCCAGCGAACATATTTCTATCTACACGCTAATATAAGAGTCAAAGTGAGGGTAAACGTGGAAACATACTAAATAAAGATCGCCATCCCAATAATAGAGGGTAAAGGTAGCTATTGATTTTTTTTTTCTAGATAAAGCTGAGTTTCTATGAAAATTTACTTCTACCGAAGTTTTTTATGCAATACATTTTGTTTGTACCTTCGTGCAAACAACAAATAATTATATAAAAATGTGATTCTTTTATCTTTATCAAGCATGATGACTATTGTTTACATCCTAGAAGTTTACTTTTGTAGAAAATTTGAGAAACGCTGTATTATTGTACCATAAGAACTTTAGCGTAAGTTACTTTTAGGGTATGCTCGTTGACGGCATTCGCGTTGTCGTAGAATTTAAGAAACGTTAATAAAAAATTATAGGTGTGAGAAACATAAAAAAAGGTAAATCGTGAAACTAGCTGTCAAGAAATATAAAAAAAAATCGGACATGCATGGATTGACATGATATTTTAGATGTTTAACTAACTATTTATACGTTACCTACAACATGAATATTGCTTGGCAAAATTGTGTGTTTTACCGGCCACTTTTGTTACTCAAGATAATGCAATTTTAGATGTACATCTGGACATACGTAACATTTGATTGTTTAACAGTTTCACTTTTAACTAAAACATAAAAAAATGGTCATGAGTTCGAGCGCATCCAAAGGTAAACAATTAGCCAAGTGCAGTGCCATTAAAATGTTGCCATAACTATCGTAGTAACAGTGTTTTAAGTTTAAATATCCATATTTCTAAATTAATATTACAAAGCAGTAATATTTGTAAGTTTGTTTGGATGTCGGAGCGAATTTTCGAAACTATTTAAACGATTTAAAAAAAATCTCTCTTATGATCTTTTACGATCTTACGCAAAACTAGGATATCGACTGAGTGAAACCACACGCAAAGGGTAATTTATTATAATACAGTGCAATTATTAAGTAAATCGAAACTGGCAATAACGCATTTTGAATTATGTAGGCATTTCAGGAACAAATAATGTAGTTTTTATAGAAGAACTTAAATTATTATACATATATATTTTATATGTTATAAATATGGATTTTGAAATAATTTGGAAATTTTTACTTGCAAATAAAAAAGGTCAATTTTATTGATATACTATTGTATATCTATGCTCCATGTGAATCCTGATAATAGTAAGAATTAGCTAAATGCTTAATGAGCGAGCATAGCAAAGTAACTCACACACTGTGTTATGTTATATACCTTTATAACGACTTTAAATCATAAAAGCTGGTTTTGGGATACAACTTTAGTCCAAATATTAAATAATTCACATTTACTACGAGCATGTAAGGATCTAAATTAAAAAGAAAAATATTTAAAATGAAATTGACAATACATCCAGTTTCAGAACCACTCCTTTAATTTGAAAACGTTTTCAAACACTACATTTATTTACTATATAATCAATTATAGCTTATAAACGAAAAAAAAATATAGAGGGTTTCTGAGATCGGGCGATAATGACCTAAATTGAGAAAAATGGCTACGCTAATAAGATTATCAAATCATTAAATAAAGCTCCGTCTTAGCACACCATACAAATGACTATCACGGAAATTATCCAATTACTTAATGTGTTAACGAATACAGCCTGCTGACGGGTCGTAACTTTTTATACGGATTCAAAGTTAAATTATAATCACTTCAACTAATTGACTTGACAAACATAGTAAAAGTGAAAAGGAAATGAAAGCGCAGTTTGAAACAAAATGTTAGTCAGTTTTAGCAATCGTATTTTGTTAATGTTGTAACTACATTTATGTACATTCTTCAGTATAAGATTTTTATCTATTAAACGACGCGACATTAAGACGAATAGTTGAAAACTGAAAAAGGTTGTCTAAAGTCTAAACTATTTGCTAACAGTTGATCATAACATATAAATGGTTACTTTTATACGAAAAACTTGTTATCCATCATTTTTTCCAGTTTAAACACTCATTAAACATTATATGTTCACCTTTGTAGGCCATCTTAACATACCAGAACAGCGGTGAAGAGGAAAACAGAAGCTACGATGGTTTAGACTTGTAAAGATTCGGAAATCTGCGGGTTGCTCATGAATGAGGTAAAGTGGAAAGGGTGATAAAAACGGTTAAACCAGTCGCAAGGCAGATTAAATTCTATGAAGAAGAATGCTCATTCATGAAGGAAAATATCGTGAGGAAATCCGTACATCATTCTATGAAAATTAGTTGTGCATTGTGTATTGTTCTGAGAACGGGGTTCAGCCGTAGACTACTTACGTCGAGCATTACAGATAAATGCAAATTAATTACAGCTATTAAGTTATGTACCGTGATTCAAATCCCAATATAGTATATGAGAGGGCAACCCTGTTTTCCTTCCCTTTCTTTCCCATTCGTCTTGGATCTAGTGCTGTCTCGCTCGCACATCTCCCCTCCACCACCACGCAGAGTCGAACTTTATTTTCGTTCGACGTGCCGCATTGGCATCCAATTCCTTGCTTGGAGAGGTCGTTACTAAAATTAAGCTAGATTAATCTTGGAAAACGACCAATTTATAATTCCCAATCCGTCAACAAAGTTATTAAAAGTGTACTTAAACGGGTTTCCGTTCGAAAATACCATTTCAGTGTTTATTATAAGTATAACTATCACTAAAAGTGCTGTTTCGATTAATAATGGATGAAAATGAAATGAGTGGAAAAAGCGGTGATATACATAACAAGAGAACACGCTCTTCAAGTTCGTCGCCTGTCACATCAAGTTCGAGTTCATCTTCCGCTGGCCGGAAAGGTAAAAATAGAAGATCAAAACGTCGTAAGAAGAACGACAACTTGCTCAAAAAATTGGCAAAACAGGTAGGTGAACTACAAAATCACCTATACCATGATATTCACCCTGTTTCGCCGCATCCAGAACAAGAAAGCCCTGGTATTGAGCTAGATGTTAGCAGGCAACTATTCGGCGACGAAATAGACACATCTACACCAGTACGAGGTAATTTTAATACTACCCTCAACACAAGTGTTAAAGAGCCTACCGTACCAAAGACAGCCCCTGAATATTTAGCGGCTTTACAAAACGTTCAACGTTTCGGTAATCCTGATTGGTGCGATATCCGATACGCAGAGGCTCAAAAGTCATTTTCTTACTCACCTGGATTTGTTGAATTAGAATGTAACGAGGAAGTCAAAGCACTTGAGAGTACTCGCTCCCGTCATCTTCAGCTATCTGAACGGTCTTACGCTGCACTTACCCTGGCACTTCTTAAACAGCAAGAAGCACTGCAGGCAGGTGTAAGTGATTTTTTATCCTGGATTCTGAGCTCGGCGGATAACTTAACATATGAATCAATTACAGATAAAATAAATAATACTATCCTTGGAGGTGACTTTCATAAAGTTTCTACAGACGCTCTGCAACTGGTGTGTGGTCGTAGAGCGGACGCAGTGGAACAAAGACGTGACAACATTCTTGGCTTATCAAAAGACCCGCTCATCAGAAGCACATTTCGCAAGATTCCTCCAACATGCTCGTTCCTATTTGAGCCGGTTGCTTTCTGCTCTGCCCTTGAAAAAGCTGGCGGAATAAAGAAAGCCTTCTGGTTTCAACCAAAGGCTAATTCAGAAAGGCTTGGTGCGCAACCAAGTATGAGCAGAACGTCAAGGCACCCCGCGCAGGGGGCCTCGACGAATGCACCTGCGCAAGGTAGCACTAAAAATAAGCAGCACGCGCGTATGCAAAGCTGTAACTGCTGCACCAATTTCTCAGTGCACAGTTGCAATCAGGCAGGCTACTCGGGCGAGACAAGCTATTATTGTGACTCTGGAAAATTTCACTCTACCCACAATAGAGATTCCTTTCGTGGCCGTACAAGTGGTCAGCTCAAAAGAGGACAAAGAACCATATCTCGCAAGGGTCGTAAGCAATCTGGTTCCCCATCCTATACGGATAAAACGAATAACAGACATCACAAATACTGACCGCAAGCCCTTCCGGGCAGGTCAGCTATCCCAGTATCATTTCCAATGGAAAGAAATGGGCGCCCCGATAATGATCTTAAAAATTTTACAAGGTTACAGAATACCTTTTATTCAAAAACCACCACTATTGAAACCAAACCTCGAAAACTGTGCATTACAAACGCCAATATCGGAAGAGATGACAAAGATCGTTCGAACGCTCGAAAGCGAGGCTGTGATCGAGAAAGTACAACAAAGCCCAAGCTTTATCTCCACCCTCTTCTTACGGTCGAAGGGCGATGGCACATGCCGAGCAATCTTCAACCTCAGATCGCTAAACGAATACATAGGCACGAGCCCCTTCAAGCTCATAAACATGTATCAAATACCGAATTTTCTACAGCCGAACGACTGGCTATGCAAAGTAGATCTGTCTCAAGCATATTATCATCTACCAATCGCAAAGTCGCACCGATGCTTTCTGCGACTGGTCTACAAAAAGGAACTCTTCGAAATGAGGTGTCTTCCCTTTGGTCTCAACACAGCGCCAAAGACTTTTGCCATCCTCACAAATTGGATTGCTCAGCTGCTAAGAGACAAAGGTATAAGAATTGTCGTGTATCTCGACGATTTTCTAGTTGCAAGCCAAGACTTAATAGTTTTAAAGAGTCACATACGCACTGTGATAGAAAACTTGCTAAAGTTAGGCTGGCAATTAAACTGGCAGAAATCAGTAATAGTTCCTCAAAAGTCTTTAGAATATCTCGGAGTCATGTGGTACCCTTGGCTAAATCAAATGGGCCTACCAGAAAAGAAATGCCAAAAGATTATCCGTGCAACATCGGATTTACTGAGAAGAGGATCCAGCTCCCGGAAAGAGTTAGAAAGCCTATTGGGATTACTAAACTTTGCAAGTTTTGTTGTAAAGAGGGGCAGATTAAACTATCGGGGTCTACAAAAACAGCTCGACAAATTACCCAAGAGCCAACCTCTGAAACTATTTCCGCTCACCTATTCGGCAATAGAAGATTTAACATGGTGGTTAAAAAACTGCCGGAGCCAAACCCAGCTTCACGCTCCATGTCCGGAACATTATCTGACCACGGATGCGTCGGACGTTGCTTGGGGAGCGACGCTAGACGACCTATACATCACAGGGCCCTGGACAAGGACGGAGCAAAATCTTCATTCCAACGCAAAAGAAATGATAGTAATTTTAAAATGCTTGCAAGATCATTGTCAAACCCTGAAACACAGCTCCATTTTAATACAAACGGACAACAAAACCGTAATTTCATATATGCGCAACGAGGGGGGGACAAGATCCGCAATTCTGATGAAATTATCGTACAAAATATTCCAAATCATGGATATGCATCAGATTCATTTTACGATCCATCACATACCGGGGATCTACAACACCGAAGCCGATGGCCTGTCAAGGCAACGGACACCACCGGAGTGGCATTTACTCCCAGAGGCGACTCAGAAAGTTTTCTGCAAATGGGGTACTCCAGTAATAGACCTATTTGCATCGAAGAAGGCTCATGTAGTTCCGACTTATGGCACATTCGAAAGGAACGACATGAATGCCGCAGTTTTCAATGCGCTAGCGCAACCGTGGAATTATCGCCTAGCTTGGATATTCCCACCACCATATCTGATCCCAAGAGTACTGGCTCACATGAATCAAGCAGCAGGAATATTCCTAGTGGTAGTACCCCGGTGGGAACGCGTATTCTGGAGAGCAGATTTACGGAACCGGGCCATAGCAGCCCCTTACACAGTGAAAAACCTAGAGAGAGTCCTCGTAGATGTCACGACCCACCGTCCCCCACCGGAAGTCCACGAGATGACTCTGGAGATATGGAAATGTGTGGGTGGTCTGAGACCTTGAGATCCTGGACAAAATCGCAGAAAGAACTACTGAAGTCTTCTTGGAGGCCTTCTACTCTAAATACATATAAACCTGCATGGGCTCGATGGACTCGCTGGGCCCAAACAAATGGGGTAAAAATAACCAACCCATCAGGAGGAGAGGTAGCCAGATATTTGGCCGACCTACACAACGTTGAAAGGTTATCTTACAGTACCATACTTGTACATAAATCGGTAATATCCACTTTCTGTAATTCAGAGTCGACCGTCAGTCTAAGTTCCCACTTTCTAGTAAGACAGGTGTTGATAGCAATAGCGCTTAAAAAACAGAAATACTCCAAACCACCCATCTGGGATATTAACCAGGTGGCAGATCATCTAGCTCAAAGAAGACTAGATAGTAACTTATACGACACAGCCAGACATACAGCAACTTTATTATTATTATGTTCAGGAAGAAGAGTACATGATCTGACACTTCTACAATGTGACCCAAGACATATGATCACACCATCTGAGGATACCATAGTTTTTTGGCCTTCCTTCGGCTCTAAAACTGACAACTCGAACCACAGACAGTCTGGTTGGAGACTAAGTCGTAATAAAATTAATAAATGCTTAGACCCGATTTTTTGGATCAATAGACTCATCACTCTCACCAAAGAACGCAGATCATTAATGAAATGTGATAACCTGTTTATTCGCACCAATGGAGTTGCTGAAGCTGCCACTCGCACAGTTATTGCAGGATGGGTAAAATCAGTTTTAAAAGACGCCGGTATTATTGCCACACCTGGTAGCATCAGGGCGGCAGTGGCATCCAAGAATTGGACAGAAAATTACCCAGTTGATGATATTCTTGCTAGAGGCAACTGGCGCTCTGAGAACACTTTCAAAAAGTTTTACCATAGAGAAGTTGCACGGGCCACTCCCTCGACCTCTAAAAATCATGAAATAACAGAATTATTTACACCAGTTAATTAGTTCTGATTTAAGGATCAATTTGATTGAGTAATCAGGTCTCTTTAGTATGCTGATTATAAAAATGCCTTACCATTATATTGTCACTCACTCCTGTACTACCGTAATGGAAGAATTCAAATTAAAAATTCGCTAAGGTTACGCCATTACTTTGATTATTAAAATGTTTTTTAATAAGCAAAATGCACTCAAATTAAATTCTCTCGCACATGACCTATATTCTACATTCTATTGGCTAACAGTAATTATTACTATTCTGCCTTAATAATCACATTGACATCCACCACCAGCGGCGATAACAGACATTTCTCATATACTATATTGGGATTTGAATCACGGTACATAACTTAATAGCAGCG
This sequence comes from Automeris io, assembly GCA_036320925.1. Classification (NCBI taxonomy): domain Eukaryota; kingdom Metazoa; phylum Arthropoda; class Insecta; order Lepidoptera; family Saturniidae; genus Automeris; species Automeris io. The sequence continues at coordinate 8,712,628 of JAUDJH010000010.1, read as the reverse complement.
TTTTACCTACCATTAAAACGCTTATTAAGTTCTTACCTGATTCAAATCCCAATAGTTTAAGTCCTGCCTGCTGGACTATATATGAGATACAATGCGGCACGTCGAACGAAAATAAAGTTCGACTCTGCGTGGTGGTGGAGGGGAGATGTGCGAGCGAGACAGCACTAGATCCAAGACGAATGGGAAAGAAAGGGAAGGAAAACAGGGTTGCCCTCTCATATACTATATTGGGATTTGAATCAGGTAAGAACTTAATAAGCGTTTTAATGGTAGGTAAAACGCTGCTATTATTGAATTTTTGCTTACCCCAAAAAGAATATAGCATGACGATAAATGCTATAATAATAAATAAATAAATATTTATGTGGATTATCTGGTTCTACGAGTGGTTATGGTTTTCTCTGATAAATTGAGATATTAATTGATGTGATAATCTTTTTATTCTGTTTTTATGTGTAATCAGTGATTTATTTGAGTCATCATAATTTATTTAAAATCAAATAAGAGCCTTCGTAAATAAATTCTTATTTTACAAATGATAAAACATTTATTTATTGATATAATATATATTGATCGATTATAAGTTGTCCGGTTTTCCGCATTCGCTTTCGATTTGGGAAGTTACTTTTACAGTAAAAGTGTTGATTCCACATTATTAGAATTTATTAGGCGATAAAGGAAGTTGCAATAAAACAGAAACGCAGCGTGCGTGTTGACATCGATTCACGGCCTGTTTTTGTGTGGATACGAATGCTTTAAAATTGGTTATAAACATAGTCGTCTTCATATTTCTTCAGCTATAACAGAATACGAGAAAATGTTTTTTTTATTATATGTTGGTTAAAGCTATGAATTCTATTTTTAACTAAATTACTCCTTAGGCATTAAATGTGTTTATAAAGTCCGTCCATTTGATTAAAATTTTTGGCTTTTACATTTATAGAGAGGTTTTAAAATAATTTTGTCATAAATTACAAGTTAATATTATGGTAATGTAAAGAATACGGAATAATAATATTTAATTATTCACAAAGTACTTCATATAATCGCAACTTCTTAAACTGTAACCGGCATAGGTGCTGTGGGGTGTGGAATACTGTTGTCATCTTTGGGATGGGTCTACTAAATATCAGTTGATTGTTCGGGACTCGATTGTAGAGCTCATAGACTTGTTGACGATGACTCTATAACTGAGATTAAAATGCAGAACATCGAGCATCGACGTGTAAAGTTGCTGCAGTCTTTTATCAGTTACACAATGGAGTATTCTCAAGAGATATATTCTCTAATTCCAACAGCCACATTTCATTATAACACTATTAGATGGCGTGTCCTATATCTCCCATATATGACGGGCGTTCCTTATATCTACATTTATCATGCGAACAGCTAAGGAGTGGAATATTCTTGCAGTGACCATATTTCTACGTTCTTATAACTTGAGAGCCTTTAATACAGAAGTGAATAGGTATAGGGCGGATGCAGTATATCTTTGGTCTCCTCTCCACCTTCCACCAGGTGTGATTTAAGTCCAGGTCCGCCTGTAAATCACAAAAAAGACAGTTCTCTTTTAAGAGTGTAATGGATGTATATTTTGATTTCTACAAAATCAATCACGATAAACTTAAGAATATTTTTTTGTATTCGGTAGTTTTATTTCTTTAAGCCCAATAACAAACACTTAAACTTGATACGTATTCTATTTTATAAGATTTTAAGCACGAGATATTACAATAATGGAGATGTATGTGATTTTCTTGCTGTTTAGGAGTATGTGACCGCAAAACCACGGCGGTGGTCTAGTTGATTGAGATTTATTATGAACACAGACATACTAGCTGATAAGTACACAATATATCCATCCGTAATGTATACATTGGAGCACTCTATTTTAAGCGACAATGTCGTAACACTTTGATCATTGTTTACGGTGGCCATTAGTTGACCAATAGGTGTTTCGCAGTGAAAGTCGAAAGTGCCTGTCCCGCGGATTTTCTACTGAACACATCATACCTGTGCTGTCACGGTCATTGCATTCATTATTCAAGCGTTGTAATAAATTGAACACTTTTATATTCGGTTCCAGCGTATTAAATATTTAAAACACGCTATTATTTTTCAATGCTAATAAAACTTTATTATTACTGAAATTGATAATTGTAATTTTATTTACAACTAAAACAAGGAACTAAATACAAGAATTTGTATGACAATTCTATGCTTTACCTTTTAAGTAAAAAAAAAGGATACTATTATTTTGTAAAATAGATTCTTTATTTCTTAAAGAATTAGTGTTTATTTCACTCTATTTTTATGCGGCCCTTAAATACATCCTAGATATCTTTAATATCGCTTAATATGTACTCTGACTTTTCTACTAAAATACTTAAAATAAACTAAATAGATATAAATTTAGAGCTATAGCATAATTTTCAGACACCCAGTATACGTAAATGTAAATCATGATATTTAAAATTTTATTGGGCTATTCGAAACAATAAACAAATGATATTAACTTACTGATTTTATCAAAACAAATGACATAATCGTGCTTTCACTGAAACCGGAAAGATGACAACGTTAAACCATCTTTAGTTAATCTGAATCATCGTAGAAAGCCACCCATCTAAAAACCTTTGTAAGTATAAAAATTATAGCATGTTGGAAAATAGAAAATAAAACCAGCACACACACACACACACACAAGAATACAGTATTACTGGATACAGCCACTATTGTAATTCTGTTTACTCCGAAATGGATATAGCGTGATGATACTATTAGTACCTTATTATTATTAGACAAGAAGCGTTCACTACACAGCAATCAGCTAAATCTTAAAACGATTAAGTTTACTATATACGATTAAAGTCAAATATAATAGTCAATCTCAATTGTCCTATTAAAGAATTTCATTTTAATGATGTATGATAATAATAACAGATTATAGTTGTACTTTCTTGACAATTTTTAATAGTGAATAGTCCATTCGTCAGCACGTCGAGTTGTGGGTGCGATCGTCACACGTAACAAACATTTGCATAACCTACAGGCATTTGTTCCGGTTCTAGATGTTTATGGATGGGAAGTTCATGCTTGTAAACGCACCTATGCCACAGGAATAAATTCTATTATTGGGCAACGTTAAAAAAACCTATTAAGTATAAATTATTTCTTATGTTTTTTTTATGTAAAAATATTTGGATAATCTATATTCAAGCAAAAATCATAATAATATTCAATCAATATTAATTCATAATCACCAATAAATAACAATCAATCAAATTAATAATAAAATGCAATCATTTATAATTTTATCATTTGAAAACATACTTCATCAATACCAAAAAAAGATTTATTTTAATATATACCTCGGAAAAATCATATCAACACATTCTTTTTAATGTAAAACCAATTTTAAAAACAGCACTACGAATGTAACTGTAACAAATGTCTATAGCATATTTAGTCCTTCCTCGTTCATCAGATGTGGATCAACGACCTTGCCTTAAGAGGTGATCGTCCCGGACGTGGGTGTGCTCCGGAGTCACAGAGGAAATGCACGAAATGGACCACTCGAATCTAATTATACTCAGGTTATTATTCCCTCCTAGTGACATGTGAGGAATATTGCAGTAATATTTTCGAATATAAAAAGATAAGCCCAGACTTATTGGATCAGTGATCAACGTCTAGCCAAAACCTTTGTAACTAGAAAGTTACAGAGCTGAAATGCTTTCCTTGTTTTTATTGTAAGAGAGTGAAGTGTGGAACATAATACAATTAAATATTTATGAATAAAAAAGTCCGTACTCATTCATACCCAGCTGAAACATCGGATCTAAAAAATCATACAGATGAAATCTTAACAATAATGTAATGAAATTTTGAAACAACTATACATATTGATCTACCTCCAAAGCACAAGTAAGCTTGCGCTTGTTATAGGTCCTAGATAAAGAAATATATATAAGTATAATATATATCTATATATATAAATATACTTATATACATCCATGATCAGTGCCAACTAATCTATTATATCATAGAAATGTTTGCCGCTACCGAACCTCTAACCGAGGATCTTTTAGCGTTGCAGGCAGGGTTATATTATAATATATAATACATAATTGTTTAAGAAATTGGAGCTCTTTGACATTTACAATAGTTATATTACTTATATTTCCGGTCCTGAGCATAAATAGTAACCATTGCTTATTTAAATCATTTACGAGTATGTATCTGAATTAGCAAATTTTACAATATTACATTCACTCTATAAAGCTTTATATATTATTAAAGTGCCTTACTTTTATTAGAAATTCAACTTATGCTAGTCAAGTATTAGATTAAATGTCCCTATATAAATAATGCAAATAATCGCAATTAGTATTTGCTTTTGTTTTATTTATCTGACCTTACATCACCTATCTATGTCTAATATATGTTTCATGTTTATTACATTTTAAAAATTTTAAATCAAAAAGGTATTTCATTACGTGAGACGTTATATCATTTAGTTTGTTGGCTTTATAACATTACTTAATACATGTTATAATCAAGTAAAGCCGGTTGTTTGATTATAAAAGTTTTTTCTTCTAAATCAGGTTTTAATTAGCCCCCTATACAGGGTTATAGGTAACTAACGCACGGCCTCTTAAGGGTGGCTTTGATTTATCAAGACTGACAACTTTTGTTGTACGACTTTTTCTAATTCAATTACTTTTTTTCCCATACAAAAAAAATAAAAATCAGATTTGCAGTTCTGAACTTTTTAACTCTTCGTAAGGCGACGATCGCGCCACGCTGACAAAGGCGACCGAAGACAGACTTACGTAGTGCGCGGCGTCTTGTGTCGCTACTAACGAAGAAAGGGGTCTGCGGCGCGGTGAGCGGGCGTGGCGACATGTGCTTGACTACTGTGTAACACGGGTCATGTCAGTCGCAAATTTGCTTGCGTGTGCGCCCAGCATGTGTTAGTTGTCCCAGTGACGCGTTCGTTTCATAAATCACAATGTCAAATCGATACACTAACATTGAATATACCGAAATGGTGCGTGTTTATGCTCGGTGCGGTGACAATCTGTCTGAAGCTTGCCGTGAGTCCGCGAGACTATTTCCGAATGTGTTGACACCGAGTAAATAGATTTGTGAGTATTTTTGTAAATAGTTTAATTATTGTAAATAGAGTGATTCCACTTTTTAAATACGCCTACATTAAAAAATAGTTTGCAATTATCTATCTTCAAACAGACCGCGTGCCTCTTTTGGTGCGATGAATTGCTTGATTACGTATCAATGTTCGTGTTTTTCTATTTACTTTTTTATTTTTAGTGTAGCCAGTCCTAAGCCTGGATAACTATGAAGGGATTGTGGATTCAGTGTATAAATATGTACAGATTGTACAACCTTTGAAACATTAACTTACGTAGAGGCCTTTACCTTGTTCATTTTACGATGTTCCCTATGACAGACAAATAATAGGTTGGTTTTGTTTGTGAAACAAAACAAAGCAACATAACTTTGCGCACGACTGCATAGCACCAGCTGATTGGATACCTACGCCAGATCGAATGAAAGTTGGAATATAGAGCTAACGATGACTAGATATTCACACTAAAACTAAAAAAAAAAAAATCTAACGATGTATTAGGTTTTGGCAAAAGTCGTACAACAAAAGTTGTCAGTCTTGATAAATCAAAGCCACCCTTAAGAGGCCGTGCGTTAGTTACCTATAACCCTGTATTTCCTGTGGTGTTAGCGTCAAGGATTCTCACGAGAAAACATGTAGATGGCGAAAATATGCTTTACCTACAAAGTTAGCCCTTTATCTAGTAATTTACAATACTACTGAAGCCAAAGTACATTTGTAGAAAGATTTGGAACAATTACATACTTGTAATTAAAATTGTTTAATTACAAAATTATTTTGTAATTGATTTATTATAATTTATTTATAATTAATTAATAAACACTATTATAGTTTAATTGTATCGTGTTATAGTTGTTTGTATAATTATCGTTTGAGAATGTTGTAAAACTATTCTAAACTACAGAACGATGTTATAATGACAACGCAGTTTGAATTATAAATAAAACGCGTAATTTTTTTAACAAATTGTAGAAAAGTATGTTTTGTATAGCTTTTGTTGAAAGCTTACATTATTTTACCTACATAACCATAAAGAAACGCATAACACGACGAAATTAATGAACCGTCGAAAATATATATGTTTATTGTTTACTATGTTTAGTAATATGCGTTACTAAAATAAGTTATTATGGTATATCTAAGTTATTCTTCAAGATAATTATTATGTGGGTGTAGTCATTACTACCGAAGCGTAAAGTAATCTCACAAGCTTAGAATTCATCTTACATTTACCATGTGCAATCATTAAATATAACTTAAAAAAGATTTTATAAATCTTTACGTTTATTAGTATCTTTCTTTGAAGTACAGATCAAATATCTCCAAGTTCTTTACCATCACCAAAGTTGATGCTGTTATTTTGCTTTTAATAGCGACAACTATATTTTTGGAACATTGTTCAAAATATACCCTATAGGCATAGGTGGGTAAAATGAAATCTGATTAATAATTAACGATTACAAAATGTAGTCGTAATTTTATTTTTCTTGCTCTGTATTCATGATTAAATCCATTTAAAACATTAAGAAATCTTAAATGTATATGCAATCTGGGATTTTGTAGTGTTTAAAACATAGATGATCAAAATGCAGTCATATTAATGGTAAAAAACGTAAAATATAATCGTAATCATATTTATCAATCTGATTACATTTTGCCCATCTATGCGTATAGGTTATTTGAATGTTACAATTATCATCCACTATAAAAATAAGTCTTGGTCGTTATTTATTCTTCTATTTTTAAATATGATATGATTTTTCTATTTTATTTTTGATTTTTTTTTTTTACGTTACAATATATAAATAGTGTAAAAATATAATTGAAGTTTTGAACTTTTCTCCCGCTGTTTAAAGCTTGTTTGAGGCGGAACTTTGACACAACGTATAAAAACTTGCAAAATAAACTACTATGTAACGTGTATGTACGTAACACGTTTGGTGTAAAATGTAAATTCTATGTTTGTATTTTAAAATTCTATGTTTAATTGCAATATTTTACTATTAACAGAATTTGAATCCATAATGTTTGTTGTTATTAATAAAAACGTGGCCAGAATAGAATTTATTGCAATAGATAAATGTGGTTTTCGCATCATATTTTACAATTAGCGTTTTCTATCCTTTTTTAATCGAAATACTTTCGAATTTAAAATTGCGGTCATCCAACCGAAACATAATTTATATTTACAATATAATCAATTAACTATATAACCAATTATAGTAATATTTACAGAATTGGTTTAATTACGGTCAGATAATTTTCATTTGAATCATTTCGTGCGGTTAATAGTTTGTTTGGCCTCATCTATACAAGGTCGAGTCTTAGCTTTTCCTTTATTCTATATATCCAATACGTTATATTTGAAAGTTTTGTAGTTACTGCTGCCAATGGACTTACTAAAAACATAGAAACTACACGTATATTCGTGTTAAAACTAATTTGTATCTTACCTTTCTTTAAAAGCCCTACCTTTTGTTCATTAATAAAACTTAAAATCCAACTGCATGTATACATTATTAGATTTGTATGGTCGGTTATTATTTGTATAACAAACTCGTACTAATTACTTAAAGAATTTAATAAAACAAGAAATATACATATAATAAAATGTAAACGCAAGGTCAAATTAAACATAGTTATTAACATTCCATTATTTTATGAGCATGTTCTGTCTAGTTTATATGGAGTCTTCCACGGTCTATACGGCAAAAGTGCCTTTGAAATTTCCGATTTAGTGCCTAACGGTAGTTTCAGCATATCCGTTAAAGTTTATTTTAATATTTTAAGCTAGTTATTTAATTACTTCAAGATGATACATCTATGACACGTTTAAACAAAATCAGAGACAGGTTCGATCTTTCTAGATCTTTTCATGTGGATAATATGTAAAATACTGTCCAACAACGGCAGGGAAGTTCATGACACGAGAATTTATAGGTAGTAGTGGGGCTCATGCCAGGATGCAAATGCTACTTAAGTAGATTCAATTTAGCTAAGACTGTGATAATATGTGTGATTGTTGACCACAATCTATTAATTTTGTAGGAACTTCGCTTTTGAAATATGTATAAATATACTCGAGTCATGAAGAGCTGATGATTTAGTTTATTGCGTACAGCACAACATAGATAATATCGTGCCTAACTTACTTAATTTGTCCGTTACCGGAATACTTAATCAGGCCAAATGCCTTAATAATGAAATACCCAGTATTATAACTTAGGAATAAATAAAAAAATATTACGATGGAGGATATGGAAGGAACGGTGTAATTATTGTTACTTATGTTGTAACTATTGTTACTTAAGTTGTGTTAATAACGACTTAAAACACTTCCACATTAAAATAATAACCAACAAAGTAAACTTTTCGTAAAAAAAAATTGTATAAATTGACTAATATTTTGCTACGATTAATTAGATTATTTGTACTGTCTTATCAATATTAATTTTCTCTGGATCACGTTAAAAAGGTCAAACAATTTTGTTGTCATTCTATGATTATATTTTGAATCTTACTGTACTGAATCTTTGTTTATCATACAAACACGAGCCCCTCCCATAAATTCCAATGTTTGACACACATTGTAAATACGATTGTAAAGAAACAACGAATGTGCTAGTATTTTCAACGAACTGGTTTCTTTATAAATAGTTGAGATTCACGTTTAAAATTCGAATATTTGTAGATTTATTCTTTTAATATTTAACATGTATTTAAATAAATCCTTCTATTCCAAACCTTAATTCATATAATACCAATCTAAAATCTTATATGAAAGTCAACATGTGAGAACAGTTTGCCTGTTTAGTATATATAATACCTATAATCATAGACATACAATGTACTATACTAAATAAATACCTATAATAGAAACTTGTATTAAAATTTTTGCTTTATTTATCATCATCATCATCACTATTAGCCCCCTGTAACATCGGTCTATGACTCTTCTCATCCTGCAGTTGTATGTCTAACACTCAATTACAGAAACTTTCTTTAATATTTAGTGCTATTGAATTAAGTACTTTTTGCTTTTACAAATAGTTCTTTAGTATTTAAAGTCGACTTTAAATTTAACAAGTACTACTGGGTGTAACTCTATACATATAATTAGCACTTATTTCTGTTCATTCAAAACAATTATAAATTTTCTGCGCTTCATAATATTTATCCTTAGCTACAACTATTTTTAATAATAATCATATATCGCCACGCTATATAACTTTTGTGGTAAGCAGAGATACATTAGTAGTTGTATCCAATTTGCGATTATATGTCGCGTTTACATCTATTTTTAATTAAACATATATTCTGATGTTACTGTAGGTATATATCGAGGACAAATTGTAAATCTATCGAGAGCAACTCACAGAGTTGTACAAATATCTATAACATAGTTATGGCAAAGGAAAACACCGTTAGTCATGGCTGTCGAGCATGGTTTTACAAAGGTGTGCACGTTTAAAGTAGGTTCTTGACCTTCCTATGGTGCTGCGCTCTTTATCACTATTGGGCTAATGTGATTAGAGACAGATAGTATTTTTCGATAGTATAAAGATATTTTTTTTTGTTTAATTTTATTCAGGTCTGAACTAAGGCTGAGATTTATAGACGCCTGTCTGATTTTTCTTAAGGCTTGCGCAAGAATCAGTTAGTCTTTAACAAAACACTGAATAAAAATTAAAAACTTGAGTATAGACCAAATATTCACAGAGCCGAGTTTAAGTTGAAAAAATGGGTTACTTTCCATATACTTTGACACCATATACTTTGATTTTTTTTTATTCTGACTCGACACAGTGACTGCACCATACCTGATAGTAAGCATGGTGCAGCCAAAAAAACGCCAACGACTATCGATAGGCAAGAAAAACCCAACGATAGTCGCAGCGATCATGCCGGCCTGCACAAATATCTCTTCACGTTACGCTTAAAGGATCCCATATCATAGGATGGTGGGAACACGCTCGCTGGAAGACCATTCCACACCCCAACGACACGGCAAAAGAAGGAGTTAGAGAACTTCTTAGTCCTAACTGATTTATACTTTGACATTAATTAAATAATATTATGTACGTACCTCTGGGTTTTTTCAGATTACATACGGATTTAGGCACCATATGTTTACCGGTGAACGAAAACATCCTGAAAAAGCCCGCATGGCATCTAATAGAAGTATCATGTGTAAGTGCCTTGAGAACGGTGATCAACTGAGCTACTGGTCGCGTTGGGCACGACATATAAGCGCAAAGTGGACACAACCACTAATGTACCTCTGCTCAACCCTTAAGGAATATAGTGTGACGATATATTATTTATTATTATTATTATATATAATGATTTGTTAAGTTTTAGTAGAGTTTAAGCAAAATCAAAGTAGCATAATATATATCTCAGTCTAAGTTACTATTTTTAGTAAAAGTGATTTTCCTTTCTTATTTTATTAGGTATAATTTAAAAACGCATATATACATATTTCATATTTTATTGTAAAATTTATTGTTACAGATATATAATAAAAAATATTGTATACAACTTATCAAATATCAGATTTTCCTGTATTACTAACTTCATCTCGCAAGAAGAGGAGCGTTAATAGCGGTTTGATATATTTTGGTAAATAGTTTTACTAAGTATTTGGGACAAACGAATATTTTAACGCATCAATTTAAACAATTAATGGTAAAGGTAACTGCAAAGTTTTCACAATAGTCTTTAGAAAATGGCATACACTCACTATTTGTATCATCGTGTATTTTACTGGTCATATTACTTATTAGGAATACTTTAGGTGTAAGCATTTTAAGAAAATATTCTAATTTTATTACGTGTTATTGTATGAAAAGTTGCTTTTAGGAAAGTACTTATGTTTGGGAGTGATTATATCGTTCAAAATTGATGTCGCATTCGTTGGAACTTGTGATGATGTTCAGTGTGGGCACGTTGCTAGCTCGGAACGTACTGTCTTGCCGGGTTTCTCTTTTCAAGGCTTGGGTCTAACCCGGCTGGTGTGCATGCAGATGCGTTGCGGCAAAACTACATAGCATTTGGTCACCGTGAAAGACTGGCTTATTGCGTTAATGCTAAAAAGGTCTTACACTTTAGAAATTGTTATAAAAGGAACGCAACTACAAAGGCGATTCCAAGGCGTAGTAAAGCCAAACACATTAAAATAAAAGTACACTAGATACGTTTTGTATATCTACATATGTATATAATAGTAATGTCAACTTAACCTAAAATCTTATTGAGGACTATACGGAGAAAATATTAAGTTTGAATTTATATAGATAATATATATAGAGTGATCAAATTAGTTTAGTGAACTGTCTGGTAGTTCAATTAATATTGTTGAAGGCATTCGGTGTTGCAAAATCCTTGGCTCGCGTTCGACGTGAGCCCTGAAACAATGCGTTCAAACAATAAACAAAGGCGATACAAATCCTATTGGAAATTAAAATGTGATTGAGTTTGTACGTAAGTGAGGTAATTTGAAAAACTAGTGTTTAAAGAAGACCTATTACAAAAAGTTTTCACTTTTTATTATAAAAGCTCAGAGAAATATATAGTAATAGAATGTGGATAGTACTAGTAGAGGTTGTAAGTAATATACAAGTACCTACACTATTTTTATCTGTGTACTTTATAGAGAAATTGGTAATAATAGTTTTAACCAAGTTTTAATTCTTTGTATTCCTGATTAATTATTTTACTAACATTTTTTTATGATTTTGCGTTAAAAGTTTAAACTGATTTGTAATTTAACACTACATTTATAGATACAAGATATAAAGGCAAACATGATTTTTTGAATTTTTTAGAATAATATTATAAACGTATCATAAAAAACCGCTGGTTTCCCTATAAAATATATAAATAAAGATGAGGAAACGTGCACGATGTTTGAAGTTATAATGCTATAAACTATAATCTGAGAGATGTTTTAGTCGTAATGTGATTTCGTGAAGGGCATAAGCTCACGACACAAATACTTTAAGATATTTGCAAGTCAAAATTACCTAGTTAATAATGTTGGTATTATGTTAATTTGTTGATTTTATATAAATTAAATAAAAATTTATTTATGGTTATAATTAATTAATAAATTACGTATAAGATCATTAAATAAATCCTTAAGCCCAAAACGCCTTAAACGTTTGCCTTAACTCATGGCTTACTTACTTCTTATGCGTTTAATAACTTTTTACACCTATTTATTGTTAGAAAACATTGTAATATTGTTTCCATGATAACTATAGAACCATTTCGATGAAAATTAAGAGTTTAGTGTAGTTATTGAGTTAAATAAAGATATATCTACCCCGATGACCGTCGTCAGCGACTCTTACAAATATGAGGGGAGCATACGAGAGAGCTTCGATTTTCGATGACTTTTACTGTAATTCTGTTAGGCATCTAAATCTAGCAAACATTCTATTACAAGTTTTACCTCAGTGACCAGCTTCACCTCACTCAGGGTAACCGCTGTAAGCTCCTCTAAGATATATGCCTTTATATCACCTATTGTCAATTGGCGCTTTAAAACCAGGCCACTGCATTATACCACTTTTTATCGGGACTATTGGCCTCCAGGATTACTCTTTCCAACAGGCAACTCAGATTCAAATATACTCTTGGCCCCGGTAGACGGAAGAAGGAACACCCAGGGAATTTAATCGGTAAGATTTCGGTACATTTATTCCCTGTCAGTCCATGAAGATATCCACAGGGTTTCCAAAAAAGGGTTTTAAAAAAATCTATCTTTACTTATTTTCATTTTTGTCTCAAATAGTGGTGTTGTAATTACTTTCTTGTTTATTTTCATGTATTGTATAAAATCTGAAATCATTTTTTGAATTTTATTTAAACTAAGTATATTTGCTTGGTTTATATCATGAGTAAAATGAAACAGTTCGTACGATTAATGCGTTTCTGATTCGTTCACTTATGACTGGAATTATGATCCATATTCATTATTCAAATACCGTTAGGCATTATAACACTTTTATGATTCCATCGGCAGCTCTAGCCATAACGCCATGGAATCAGCTCGTGGGACGTAGTTACGTGTTATTAGGTATACGGAGCCAAGGCCGACGGTTACGGTGCTCATTTGTTTCACAGATAAACACGGGACTTTGACTTGGAACAATGGCTTTTGTTTTGTTTTATTTTTCATTAAGATTCGTCGGCAATAACTACGGCAAGTAATTAAATATTTACATTTAGGTATAAGGTTTTTTTTCGCACTCCCTACTAAAAATAATATAGATCAACAAAAATAATAATTTTATAATATATAATTCAAAGAAATATAAATTTACATAGGAATTTAATCGAGTATACTTAGATAACAATAAATTTTATTAAATTTACTACTACTATAATCAAATTTTCTAAACATACATACGATACAATTTTAAAAGCTAGAAAAAATTTAAAAAATCATATTAGTTTGTATTACATATGTAATTTATAGTATATATTTAATGGGGTCCGTATACTGAAAAATACTTTTCACTCGAAGCTTGTTTTAAAATTTATCTTATTATAATTTACATAAAATAAGAACAATTTACATTAAGAAATAATAAAAACGACTAAAAAACTTGAGTTATTAATTAAGCAAGTATAAGAATAAGTTTTATATAAAATTATGTCTCGAAGTTTTTAAAGCTTTACTTTTTAGAATATTTTTTAAATTATGATAATTCATGGAATAAACAGGGCATGTTATTTGCAATGACAATCAAAAGTACAAATACTTGTTTACACCTCTATTATATTTGTTTGAGTTGCCATAACGCAATTATGGAGTTTCACGTCACTATTCAATTTGTGGCAAGGAAATTATAGGTCGCGTGCTTTACCGGTTGTTTCCTGAATTGCGGCTTAGTGACGTTTATAAAATAAGTTCATAATAACATAATAGAATACTGTTGTGTTTACGATGTAGTTCTGCAACATTAAATATCTCTAAGTTACTTTAAAGCCCCTATTTTTTCAAAAATATAGCACATAAATTCTTTGGCACATTATTTTAATATATTTTGGTTCATGCTACTTTTACATACACTTTATAACTCTGGATATTTTGTACATATTGTTTAAGAAAAATTATTTTAATAATATATTACATTATAGAGATTAAAAACGGTGGCCAAATCCAACAATATATTTTGCCCAAGCATGTGTTTATCTTACAAGGCGAAATTATCATAAATCATTTTAAGAATTTGTGTTACGAAACACCTTTATGAATAAATAATTAGCCACGTCAACTTCGCATACCTGTAGTCTTCTGACACAAACATAATATTAAGTGTAATTTGGACTGGTATTATTATAATTTGAATTTAGTGGACGGCTGTAGTCCATCGCGTGATCGAGCGTTCCATAATTTGCCAAAGGAAAACGAGTAAATGCTTTTTTGTCTGATTCGTACGACACACCACCACACTCACTACACACACGTATTACCACACATTTAAAAAAAATCAATCTAAACAATAATATAATTTAACTGCTTGTTAAGAAACACGATCAACTTTATTACATGTATTACTGTTGAATCAATTTAGAAATATTATATGTATTATGTTAAAGAATGCGGTATGAACCATTGCCCAAAAATAGGAAAAATCTAATTTATAACTGTTAAATTATTCACACAAGACACACTTGCAAATATGTAGGATAAAATTTAGTCAAACATAGAGGTAAACATAATCCGTAGAGTAAAATACATTTTGTAGACCATTTTAATTCTTTATTCTATGCTCAAATTATATTCTGTAGTCTGAAGTACCTACACATACACATTTGTCTGTTTCTGTGACCTAGATCGAACTGCTATAATAGGTCTTAAAAAGCTCTAACGCGCATAAATTTCTAATGAATGTAAAGCAAATTCTCAAGACACATTTATACTTAGATAACATAAGTTATACATACAAATTAATGGACTGTATTTTGCAAAATTCTAAATATTCTTTCTTTAAAGCTGTTCATTTTAATTACGTAAATCATTTTAATAACTTACATGTAATGATTTTAATTGTATTATAAATTCTTTGAAGTTGTAAAGGAAATCAGTATAAATCTGCTGGCTACATGCTTGATTATTTAAACTAATAGACGCTTAATGTTTACAAACATACGGTGAATGCATGTCCATTGTTTTTAAACGAATCATCAATAAAATATGTATCTGGTAAATATAAATGTAATGAGAGTGTATGAGAAGTATAATTATAAATAATATAGTTATACTATTGTTATCTGCGATCGGTTATTTTCGTCTAAGATAAGCCACTGCGACTATCGATTGATTTTCTTTGTTATTTATAGTTGCAATCGTTATTCGACTGCAACACCAGGCATGATGTGGTCACTATGCTGAATCAGGATAAAAAAAGAAAACTATGAAGTTAAGTTGTTAAATAGATGTTCAACTGAAAGTCAATTCCTGGCCGTAACCAAACCGAATCGAAAATATGAAAACCAAGACAATTCCGTTTAAGACTTATGAAAAGTGAATGATATAAATATATAATAAGAGTTAACTTTTAATTAAAAGTTTATTTTCACTGTAAGTATAGATAAACAATTTTTAGATACTGTAGTGATTGTATGTAAGGAGGAATGCAAAAATAGGTTACATGTCTATGGCAGTAATATTAGAGTTGGCTATTTAATAAAAAATAAGTTTTATGTAAGAAAAACAAAAAAAAGGGAGATCGACTTTCGAATGTGAAGGGGATAAATTTTGAATTATTATATAGGATTGTATCTTGAGCTTTGAATGGGAATAGACATGAGATAGAAATTAGAATATAAAAGTAAAAATAAAATAAATGTAATTGTTTGAATAGTGAAAAATAACATATATTGGGAAAATATGTCAGTGTTTTAATTCAAGCCAGTGGGTGCTCTACACACCAACCACATAAACACATAATTAGGGAAGAGTAACACACATGTAGGGAAGACACTCCGACAATACCATTAAAATTAATTTTGGTTAGATGATTGAATATCACTAAAGTGGTTTTGTCACGTGTCGTGTCAGGATAAAAAAAAAAAAAAAAAAAAAAAAAAAAAAAGTTCGGCGTAGGGAGTTGACGGCCCCATCGCCCACCGGATTCGTCCGGTGCAGTCAGTCCGAGTCGCTGGTCAAAGACCGGGCCAGTGACTCGTCCTTCCTCCTTATGCTCCCACCGTTCCTTATCCTGATTTTCCCTTCTTACTACTCCCTCCTTCCTCAAGTTTGTTCCTTCCCCATACTCCACTACCTCTTTTCCCCCCTTCTTCGTCTTTTTGTCTTTTCTTCGTACCCATCCTTTTATCCCATCCTCTTGTTTCTTCATCCTTCACTTCCTGTGTGATGTATGAAAGTAGAAGAATGCTAAAAAGTATTATGGAGTCACAGCGTACAAAAGTACTACCCCAGGAGGGTACCGGTCGCACCGCGGCTGGAGAATCCCTTCCCGAGCTGGACCTTCCCTCCAGCTCGGGCTGCCCCACGTTCTCTGGGGGGGGCAAACCTGTGCTCCGCAGTGACGGCTCTTCCCCCGTCACTGCGCCGACGACCCAAGCAAGCACAATGATTCTCGATCTTGCCTTACGAAAGGAGTTCCACACTTCGGTGGAGCGTTTGGAGATTGACTCGGACGACTCAGTGTCAAGTCAACGATCTCGCGGCTCAGGCTCGCTAGAACGGAAACGGTCGTACCAAACATTCCGTTCCGACAACGACTCGGAATTTGAGGTCCCCGCCAAGTTTGTGGCAGCCCCCAAAAGGGGAAGGGGTAGACCTCCCACAACCGGCAAATATGTCGGTTTGTGGGAGGCAAAAAAGAAGGTGCTGACCGCGCAGAAGGAGGAGGAAGCGCGGAAAGCGGAGGCAGACCTTCTGGGAACGACACGGAGCGCTCGCCCTCACCTCACGTCGCGTCTTGATGTGGCTGGGGTTGAGGGGACATCCATGTACGCCCAGAAGGATATTATGGATAAGGGCTTCGAGGTACTCTCGGAGTCCATAGCCAAGTCCTCCAATTTAAAGGGGACAGTGGCTAGAGACATGAAGGCCGCCATGACGGCCATAAAAGAAGCGGTAGAGGTCATCGTCACGACCACCGCAACAGAGGAGACCCGGAAACTCCACCGGGAGAATCTCCGGTTGCGGGAGATCGTGCGTGACCTCCAGGAGGATATGGCCATTATGAGAGCTGAACTCCGAGATTTGAGACGTCGGGGCCCTACCTACACATCTGCGTTAGGAGACCCTGATCCCCAAGAAATCTCTCCCACCTCCGGAACTAGCGTTTTAGAACGCACTGTCGCGGATTTGGTGGGGGAAGTGCGCGGCTTCGGAGCGCGCCTAGAAGCAACGGAGAGGCGCTTGATGCGTCCTCCGTTGCAAACGGAAAGGACTTTAACCTATGCGGCGAAGACGGTCGTGCGGAAGGCAAATCAGCCCAAGCTGACCGCCCCCACCGCTAGGGAATCTCATGGCAAGGACGCGCCGGGGCGCGACTCAACCCTTGTTCCGCCTAAGCCCTCAAAGGGTAAAGGCAAGGGGAAGAGAAGCGCCCCAGCGCCTGTACCGGACGCGACAGATTCAGAGGCCCCGTGTCCACCTCCAATCACGTCCCAGTCTGCCAAACATCATGGCAACTGGACCGAGGTGGGGAAAAATGGGAAGCCTCTGAAACCAAAGAAGAAAAATGAGCGGACCCCTAAGGAGATCCGCCAGAAGACGAAGCAGAAGGCGAAAGCTCCGAAGATCCCGCGGCCGCCCAAAACAGCGGGGATCTCTGTGAAGCTGACGCTGGACGCCGCCAAGAAGGGCATCTCCTTGGAGAATGTCCTCCAGGCAGCGAAAGATCAGGTCACTTCTGAACTCTCCACTCAGAACATAAGTGACCTGAAGATAAGAGGAACACTCTCCGGCGCCAGGATCTTCTTGGTCCCTGGTGAGCCGGAAGAGGCGGAGAGGAAAGCGGGACTCCTCTGCAGCGCTTTGAAACGCATCCTCCCCACAGAGGATGTAAAGGTCACACGTCCCGTAAAGTGTGTGGACCTGAAGATCTCGGGCCTAGACGACTGTACCTCGCGTACAGTTTTGTTGGGTGCGATTGCGGAGTATGGCGGGTGCGACCAAGAGCACATTCGCGCAAGCGAAATCTGGCGCACTACGTTCGACCTTGGGGTTGCTTGGGTGTCCTGCCCAGCCTCAGCAGCCAAAAGGTTAATAGAGAGAGGCTTCATAGTCAACTGGGTCAGGCCCCAGATTCGACTGTTGCCGCCGCGCGTGATCCGGTGCTTCCGTTGTCTGGAGCCTGGACACGTGACGGCTATGTGTACAGCAAAGGTCGACCGTAGTGCGCTTTGCTTCAGGTGTGCACAGCCAGGCCACAGGGCCCAGGCGTGCAAGGCCAGTGTGCGCTGCGCAGTTTGCGCTGACGCCGGGAGACCGGCGGGGCACAAAGTGGGCAGCGAAAACTGTGCTGTCGCAAAAAGGCCGCTAAAAGCGTTGCGAGGAAGAGGGAAGGCTGCCGCCGATTTAAACAAAACGGAGGTGCCCATCATAATGGTTGAGGAGTCCCCGGCTGCACAACTGCCTGAGGGACAAACTCGCGGAGCGTCTAGCGGGGTGCCTGAGGGGGCAACCGCCTGACATTAAGCTCCAGTGGTGTTGCGCGTGCATCTGCACGCCACTTGGCGATGGGGGGTGGTGTCACTCTTCTCCCACCCTCCTACCAGCAAGACGAAGCCCTTTGGGCGGATCACGCGCCGGACCGCGGTGAGGCCAACGTCACATTCCCGTAGTCCGGCGCACCCTGTGCTTGGCGATACGTCCCAGTGGTTTTAGTCGGTGAGAGTCCGGCACACCGGGAGGCGGCCCTCACTGCCCCCTGACGGTCCATAATGGATTTCCACTGGGTTACCAAAAAAAAAAAAAAAAAAAAAAAGGATAAAAAAAAAGAAAATAGTCTAATAACATTTTGTCGTATTTTGTATAAATTAAAAATTATCGTATCGTCCAAAATAATGGAACATTCATAAATAATTAATTGGTATTCAGTGAAACACTATCCTCTAGGCCGACAACTTGATCCAATCAAGGAGGTCGCTAAACCTACTTAGTATTCATTAACGTTAAGGGTAACTGATAGCTAATGAAGTGCTACTTACTAACTTGATTATGTACTTCTAAGTAGTGCTGATAAAAGTTGTTTCTATAAGATCATGATTTTAAAATGATAATATTATAGATGATATATTACATCCACTACATCCCTTTTGCGGTTACCAAAAATACTGTATTCATAGTAACATTCTATTATTGATTATAATAACACGAATGTTGTAATTTTTGTTTTATTCTTCGATCATAAACGTATAGTAATATTAATATTATATTATTTTATCTGTTAATCCCCAAGCAAGCGCTTAGCAAATAACATTTTAACAAAATAATTTAAACGGAAACATATACACATGCAGTCTCAAATTAGAAAATGCCTAATATACAAAATAGAATAAAGCAAAAAAATATCAAGATTATATTTTCTAATCCTACAAAATGTCTATTAACACCTTTATATTTAGATTTAACATTTATATTATGATTTCGATATATCGGCGATAAGTTGCGCTACTAGTCACATTGGGCACAATATATAAATGCTAAATGGATAGAACCACCAATGTATCTCTGCTCACCCTGTAAGGGATATATAGCCTGATTATCATCCTGCCAATATATCTATTATAATATTACTTCCAAATCTCATAGCACAATATAATTACAGGCTTTCCACAACAGTTGTGTTGAAATTTCTTTCGTTGTTTAAAACATAGTATATATTATGTATTCGTATTTGAATGTATAATTAAACATTCAAAACAAATATTACACTTGCATATAATATCGTAAATTATATGTTATTTAAAAGTTAGAATTATTTTCACTTTTACAAACTTTAATCTGCCACTTACGTACATTTTCCCTAACTTTCGTAATCGTGGGCCGACATGAATATGTAATCAAAGGTTTTTTAAGAATAATAAAATAAAACTTTCTCAATATTATTGTATAGATTCCCTTTTCTGGTTGGTCATGAGCGGGAAGATAGAAGTGAAACACTTTGATACAGGTCGCCACTGTTTAAACACTGAACGTAGTACGTAAACCCAATTATTAATTTCTGTTTTCGTTTCTCGTTTCCTATTTTCTCCCTTTACAATATGGCACTTTTGCCTTATATGAAGCTGCTGTGAATAAAACTATATCGCGATGCAATTAGGCACAACGCGATCTACCGAATCGAGATGCATTTAAGCCATAGTCTGTTCACAGCAGCTTATTAATGCTCTTTACTCGAACAACCATTGTAAGGCTGGTTTTTTTTTCACAGATACTCTGAAATTCAAGCAATAAGTTAATATTATCTAGAAATATATTAGATAATAGTTAATAAATTCTTAGACACGCGGAATACCAAACAAGCAATTTAGTCTATACTAACGGCTTTCGAAACTTGGAAACCACCGTAGAATTAAATCAGACATACTGACCTCTGTACGTAAAGGATGTCAATTGACTTACTTTTCAGGAAACACTTGCAAAGTAAATAAGCCTGAATTAATTTTAAATTAACTTTTTCCTGTGACAATGATCGCGTGAATTTAATTTGAATAAAATCGGTAGTTTCACGTTGAATCAGAAATAAAAACAATTTATACAGGAATTGCTATTGTATACCTATTTTTGTTTACTTTACCACACATTATAGTTTTTATAGTTAATTTGTCCTAAACAGTTATTATTGGGATGGATTATGTACAATAGTGAGGAAATACCTATTTTTAAGAATAAATAAATAAACAATAATATTATATTTATCTTTACACAAATGATACTCAAATCTAATCAACCATTTTATTACTGCGTGATTGAATCAGAAATATTCAAACACACAAACTTTCCCATTCAGAATAACAGTAGGAATGAAAAACTGATTAAAGAAGCCGGGGGATAAAAACTTAATTGAGCATCGCTACTACTTTGTATTATAAAAAGTTAAGTAATTTAAATGCTGTACAAAAATCTTTGTGCATTTAAACGTAAATATTTAAATTTGTCTGGGAACGACGCGATCTCTTTGAAAGTTGAAAATTTGCTTGATTGCACTGCCTTTATTTGGGGTTATAGAACTTTTGCCGAATTAATTACTAAGTCTATTTTTCTTTTTCTATATACACTCTAGAGGGTTCGAACAAATTGAATAATTCGAGAATACGTATTTCTCTGAAATTGTAAGAATTAAGCATAGAAGACAATGTAAACTTTTCAAAAGCAATATCTTACTTTTACTTTGCTAAAAGGTTAGGCTGAGATTTATAGACGCAACTTTAAGTTTGCTTAGATTTTAAATACTAAAACACTACAATTTATATTACTTAATGAATGTCAAAGGATTTGATAAGTCACCATTTTGTCAACATGGACTTCGCTCTGCGATTACAATGTCTATACTCAAGTTCCTATTATACATATATTCAGTTTTTTGTCAAAACGAATTTATTTCTTGAGAACTTTGCTAAACAAAATCTACAAATCTCAGCCTTAAAGTTTTACATAAACTAAGCAACAATTTACATTTACGTTCTATGTGGGATATAGAGTATGCTTATTTTTAGTTTCTTTTTTACAGATAAAGCTTCAAGCTAAAGAGAGGATTTGAATATCAAAAAAGAAAAGAGTTATTATAAAGGTATTATAGGAAAATGCGACTACGAGCTAATGTGTACACAACATTCCCATTTGATTAGCTAATGCTAATGTATTATGAGCGACAAGTCTGCCGTCATCTCCAAGTATATCGACCTGACCTTGACAGCCTCGTTACGCTCAGAAGGTTATAGGTACCGGTGTGATTTTACTCACTTTGTATACATAATAGCCGCTAACAGTATTGTTTTTAAAAACCATTTTCTAGGCAAAAAGATCTCGGTATGCAAATTTAAGATAATCTTGCTATGCCTCTACCATATTTTACTTTTAGATTTCTGTATTACGGATAACGTCATAAGTACCTATTTATTTATTGATTTTCAGTAATAGTAATTGTAATATGTTGTCCTTACTCAGGGTGGGCAAGGAAAGGTACTCAACCTGACTAGTGCCTAGTGGTGCAGCTGATGACAGTTCTCAGGGCACTTCAAAATATTCATTTCCTTTCATGGAATAGCATTGTAGGGTTCATCATAACGTTCCTTTGAGCGTATAGTATATAGGTCTGTATTCAAGTAAAAAATGTGGATGCATTATACGTTCCAAACGAAAAAAAAAAAATGTAAGTAATATAATTTTTTTTTTAATAATTTATAGATGAACGCTTGACCTCAATCACACCTGGTGGAAGGTGAAGATGAGTTCGATGATGAAACGCGATCGCCTAGCAAATGCTTATTCACTCTTCTCTTAAAGACTCCCAAGTCATAAGATCGCGGAAATATGGCCGCTGGAAGCATATTCCACTCCTTAGCAGTTCGCATGATAAATGTAGAAGCGAATCTTTTCGTGCGAATATAAGGAACATCCACCACATACGGATGGTATCCGACACGATGTCTAGTGGTTTTGTGGTGGAATGGGGCTGGTGGAATCAAAGAATGAAGTTCCTGACATTACTGACATTTGCGGTTTTGGGCTAGGATGCCGTGCATTTTATCTAACCTAAACAGCTCTCTTTGAACTATAGAAAAGTTAAAAAAACTAGCTTATATCATGAAAGTGTTCTGCCTCGGCGGAAGTTAATTATAATTCTACACATCAAAACGTTACAAGACGTCGCTACTTAGACAGGACTAAGCATACATGAGAAATTAGTATCTATTATTGCTATTTTGTTTTTCTTTTACATCTTCGTACATCGTCGCAAATACTGAATAAAAAAATGTACCAAATATGTGTACAAATAAAAAATATATTTCTTTCTACAAAATACCATTGAAAATTCATGTTTCCTAAATATTTTAGGTTATAAACAAATTAATCAAATGCCGTTATTTTTACGGTTACTCTAACAAATAATAATTCATATTTATTACATATAAAGACTATTGATTCTATTTAAATTACTGTATCATACTAAATTAGTATTGAACGTTACTATAGTATTATTGTAATTACTAAGTTACGGCTAACTTATAAATGTGCTTTGTAATTATATAAAAACAAAAAAAGTTCGTTTAAAAACTTAAAGGAAAGTGAAAGATGAAGCTACAACGGGTGGAAGTTTATTTATAAACTTCGTATCAATCAAATACTGTTGATGGCTTAGCTACGTGTTCCATTCATTGCAGTCACGTATCGCCGGTAGCTAGGCAAGCGTTTTTATTAAGTCAAGTCTCGAGCAGGAAGCCAATACGGTTAAACGAGATATAAAAAGTTAGTATCATTCGCCATTCGAACACTTACATATATTTCTGCAATATTGTCATAATAAAAATCTTAGAACAGAAATAATATTATAAATTCTTTAACGGATCTTATGAGCGACGACCCGCGCCTTGGGCTGTGGTCAAAATAATTATGATGAGTATAAAATACGAAAGTTTAAATGAATTAAGAAATAATATTACACCAAACCTTGCTACATCAAGCACACATCCCCGCCCCCACACACACACTCTCGCACACACACACATTTATTTCTTATTGTTGCGAGTTTACTGTTATTTTATTTTCCTTTTCTTTGAAGTTTTTTTTAAAATATTATCAGTGTGTAATTGGCACAGCTTGTAAACTGTACCGTATGTAAAATGTTTTTATGTGCTGTTCAATGATCATGAATAAATAAATAAAATAATATATTTAATTTTATTCATGCTTTGAGAAACAATAGGCCTTTATTAAAATTATAAACTAAGGGAATCAAGTTCGTAAATAAACGAATGTAGAATGATGATGATGATGAAAAATGATTTATATTCTAGCTGTATATGAAATACAGGTTTTCAACAATAACGCACTGGCCCGGATTGTTACAAGAATACCTCGCGGTTATGATGAACATTGTTCGCTAGAATTTCACTCTAGTATGTATAAATTTCTGTTTTAAAAATATTTCTTATTATTAAGTTATTTATATATACTACATTTCAAATATTTAACAATGTAAGAGCGTAGACTTGGCCTCTATAGTAACCTTGCTTATCTAGCAATTACCGACCTAGTTTTCGAATGAATTTAATAATATGCTCATATAGTCACGTAAATATGCCCAGAGAACAAGTGTATATGCAATAAAAAGTGTACAAGGTATTTCCTACGTTAAAATAATTTGATTTCTATCCACGTAATGCAAAATTTCCTCTGCTCTTATTTGATTTTATTTCGTATTACCTGAATTTGGGGTTGTATATATTTATTTTGAACTGTTATATAAAGTTATTTCGATTTTCATAACGGTTTTATTAACATTATAGCTTTAACAGGTCATATAGTCAGTAAGCTTTGAATGGTTTCGATATCACAGCGTTATTTAATTTTTACCCAACCTAACACCTGCGGATGTTATAGGATATTATTATTCGTAAAAAAATTAACTACTGTCTTTATTATAATACTCGATAACAAGAAATTCGGTGACCTGAAAATGTTCAGTTGCAACAAAATGTCCATGGTGCAAGTAAAATGAGCTATTGTAGCCAGTAAAATAATGTATAATTACGTTGCTTTAACTATATAAATAACAAATTATGTGATATTGTTGGAGATACTATTATAGGATCACTCTTGTTTTGGTTTTAATTTTTAAAGAAATTAATCTGATACCTAAACTTTTAATTTACCAAAATTAGCCTCTGGTGGCTTCATAAAATAGATATAAGTGCTCTTCAATTGTATTCTTCGTTTGAAAGCTTAAAAATAAATTATACTGCAACTTATCGCTAGCAAATAAGTTGTAAATTAAGATTATAATTAATTAATTATTAGAATTGTATTGATTTTGTTTTAATACCACGTTGAAACTATAAATTGAGTTGCTGTATTTAGCACGTTAGTCTTTATTTGAGTAAAGAGGGCAGTAGTAAAATAAACAAGGTAACGAAGTCGCGGCCTCAATTAATAAGATATTTTTGGTAACAACATTTTGACTTATTTCATAAAGTTAAAGATTTGTGCAAGAAGAAATCACACTAAACATATGTGTATAGTTTCTTATAATTTTGGTAAATAAAAGAAAAATAAAGTCTCTCTTTGAAGGATAAAGTCCGAAATGACGTTATCCGATAGAGAACCAAAGTTGTGGACATGGCTCTCCGTATTAGCAAAAGGAAGTGGCAGTGGGCAGACTATATATCCCGAACGTTAAGCGAATACCAGTGAAAGGTGTCCGGAAAGGATTAAATGAGAAAAGCCGAAGACCAGGCTCAATGGCACTTGTTAGGATAGGACTATGTCCAGCAGTGGACTAGGATAAGCTGTTGATGATGATGATGAAGATCAATTACTTCTGAAATCGCTAAGGTTATAAGAGTATGTACGGCCTTACATAGTTTATCATGACTCTATATTGATTATACTCCGTTTCGTATTAACCATGAAAATTGATTCAAATTAATAAACAACAATTATGCAACCAAGGTAGAAGGATTTAAATACATTATGGAATGTAACAGATAAATATTTAAAAGCGCTGGTATTAGAAAATTTAAATTTAGTTGAAGTTAATTTGCATGGCGCTCTGTTACACAATGTATTACGCATCCAACACTGGAACTAATTTCTACATGTTATGTGTAAACTGTTCGACTAGCTTAATGTAATGTTTTAACGGTATAAACGATTTGTCAGTTTATGTCATGAATTTATAAAGCAATCAATGGTTACATTTTTAGATATTTAACCAGTAGCTCGTAGAATTTTACTTTAAAAAAATAAATATTATATCATTTAAAACATTCATAGTAAGCTAAAAAGCTTACTTTTAATCGGATCATACTGGTTATTATATTATTGAAAATCTTTTCTAAAATCAGTATGGAAAGTGAGTATAATTATAACGTAGCATTAATTAAATGGAAGTGGATATAAAAATTTCATGATAAAATTAATAGTTTATAAAATTACTCGGTTGGCGCAGTAGCTGAACGATCGACTTTTGTGCTGCTCATGTATTCGATCCCCACAAGAAACAAAGATTTTTATAGCCTTGTTATTTTTCGATTTTGGATGTTTTAAAACCCATTCAAGAAGATGCAAGAGTAAATTTTACTAAGGAATAATATTTTTTATTTTTCATATAAAGGAAGATCTTCTTTATTATTTTTTTATTACCGACAGATTTGCCATTTTTAAATCGCACCTGACGGAAAGTGATAATGAGGTAGGTGCTGGAGCGCGCTCTCTGACAAAAACAGATACATTGGTATTTTGAAGATTACCAAGTCATAAGATCAGAAGAAGAGGGAGAAAAACAGACGCAGGAAGCGAATACCAATCCTTGGCGGTTCACAACAAAAAAGAGGAGGCGAATCGCTTCGTGAGAGCAGCTAAAATGTCAACCACATTAGGATTGTAGCGACAATATTATGCAGTCGCACCAACGCCTATTCAATAGTCTCAGACCCGACCGGGCGACGCGGGGGTACCTGGCAAACGATTGCGTCGCTCGGCGCGCTGGAGTAGTGCTACCGAGACATTCATGCGGACGCCACCCTCTAACATATATAATCAATCCGTCTCATATACTATTGTGTACAAACGTGTAAATAAGTTCGTGACTATTAAAATAAGTGACAATTATTATTGGTGGTGTGTTAATTCATTTGTGCTCACCCACATCACCCATAAAACTGGTGACCATCGACATTGAACAATACGAAATCCGGATTGAACTGATTTTGAGGTGCGGTCCAACTGTAAAATAAAAACGCTCGTTTTTTTTCTTCTTACGGGTTGAATAAAGATGTGATATCACAAAATAAAGATAATTTATAGTACATTGGTAGCCATTTATTAAATACACACAGAGTGAACTTTTAACTAGTGATGTCAGACAAAAATAGTGTTGAGCTCGTGTAGTTAATCGGTAGTGATAAAGTCGAATTTATTTATTACATACAACACTTGCACCAAATTTGAACTTTATACATAATTTTATTAAAAAAATGAAATAAACAAAATCTTACTCTATTTTTGAACACCAATTTTCTGTCTAAGATATTGAAATTTATCTCTAGGAAGAGGTTTTGTAAATATATCAGCATATTGTTCCTTCGTGCAAACATAGTTTAAATCTATTTGTTTTTCTACATACTTATCTTTAATAAAATTGTACTTAATGTCTATGTGTTTGCACCGCTTATGATAGTCCACATTTTTAATTAAACATATAGCACTTTGATTATCCATATTTAGGCAAATAGAGTTTTGTTTAAATTCACCAAGATCCATTAACAATCTTTTTAACCATATAGCTTCTTTTGTGGCAGAGCATGCAGCCATAAACTCTGCTTCAGTGGTTGATAAAGCAACACTCTGTTGACGCTGTGTTGCCCATGTTATGGCAGCTCCATTTTTTATGAACACATACCCACTCAGAGATCTACGTGTACATTCATCTTTGGCAAAGTCTGCATCACTGTACCCTTCAAGTATGGTCTTTGTTGAAGATGTATAGCATAAACCATAATCTTTTGTTTCTTTTAAATACTTCATTATTTTCTTAACTACATTCCAGTGAGTGTGATTATAACAGTTCAGATATCTGCTTACCAGACTGACTGCATACATTATATCAGGCCTGCTAACCACAGCCAGGTGCATCAGTGACCCAACCGCTTCTCGGTATTGAATATTCTTGTCAGGAGCTTCGGTACTCTTCTCTAACATAGTATGAGGATCAACTGGAATATTATTACAGTTAGCATTTTGCATATTAAATTTATATAGCAGTCTTTCAATGTATTTAGTCTGGTGTATGAATATTCTTCCTGTATATTTTTCAATTTGCATTCCAACAAAATTCTTTAAATCACACTGCTTAATTTCAAAATTTTCTTTTAGTTCACACATTATTTTATCAAGAGCATCCTTGGAAATTGACATTAAGAGTCCATCATCTACATATAGTAATAAATATACTTTGTTGTTGTTTATATTACTCTTATACACACATCTATCTGCATGGCTACTCACAAAACCAAATTTCTTTAATAAACTGTCAAATTTCTGA
Source organism: Automeris io (assembly GCA_036320925.1). NCBI lineage: Eukaryota > Metazoa > Arthropoda > Insecta > Lepidoptera > Saturniidae > Automeris > Automeris io. The sequence continues at coordinate 8,684,212 of JAUDJH010000010.1, read as the reverse complement.
TTCCAGCATCTGGGTGCTTGTTTTAACCCATAAAGTGAACGGTTAAGTTTACATACCATATTTGATGGCACATCTAAACCTTCAGGAGGTTTCATATAAATGTCTTCTTTTACATCACCATATAAAAATGCAGTTTTTATATCAAATTGCACTATTTCAAAATTGTGTTGTGCGGCTTCTGAAAGTAAAACTCTCACTGAATCATATCTCACTGTGGGAGAATAAATTTCTGTGTAGTCAATCCCTTGTTGTTGTGAGCATCCTTTGGCACACAATCTTGATTTATAAATGAGACCTGATGGTTCATCTTTCACCTTGAAAACCCATTTACATCCAATTAACCTTGCAGCTTCTGGTTTTTCAACTAAATGCCAAGTCTCATTTTTTTCATGTGCATTTAACTCATCTTTTATTGACTCTTTCCATTTTTCTGCATTTAACTTGTCTGATATTGCTTCAGCATATGTGTTTGGCACATTATGCAATTCTGGAACTTCATTACTACATATATAAGTGTTAGCTTCCATTTTATTAATTCTTGCCCTTGATCTTGTTGTCACATTTTGGGTAGATTCTGTTAGATCTATAGACTTTTCTGGCTCATATATAGATCCTTCATCGGAGTAATAGTTGTCATCATCTGATCTATCATTGATTGTTTCATTCTGTTGTTCTTTTAATGTAGTGTCAATTGTGGTGGGACTGTCATCTTTTAACATTTCTTCTGAAACTGACTCCATTAATGGTACTGTAGAATAATTTCTTTTGACTGAGCTTTCAATAAACATCACATCTCTACTAATTAAAACTTTTCTTGTTCTTGGATCTAACAATCGGTATCCTTTTGTTTCCTCACTATAACCAACAAAAATCATTTTGGTTGACTTTGGATCCCATTTCTTAGCCTTTACTTTTGGAACATGGACCATTGCCTCGCATCCAAAGATTTTCATATGAAGGATGTTTGGCCTTTTACCACTCCATTTTTCTTCAGGTGTCATAAATGTTAGACTTCTTGTTGGACATCTATTGGTTATATAGCATGCTGTTAGAACAGCTTCTGCCCAATATTGTTTTTGTAATTTAGCATTTAATAACATGCATCTAGATCGCTCCAAAAGAGTTCTATTCATTCTCTCAGCCAATCCATTTTGCTGAGGAGTGTAGGGAGTAGATGTCTGGTGCTTTATTCCTGACCTTTTAAGGTAAGCTTGAAATTCATTGCTTAAATATTCTTTACCATTATCTGTACGGAGAGTTTTTATAGATAAATTTAGTTGATTCTCTACAGAGGCTTTAAACTCTTTGAATTTTTGAAACACATCAGACTTGTTTTTCAATATAAACACAAATACTTTGCAGGTAAAGTCATCTATAAATGTTACAAAATAACTAGCTCCTCCAACAGATTGTACCTCCATCGGCCCGCAGATGTCAGAGTGTATTAATTCAAGTTTATTTTGTGCTCGAGTACCGTCTGAGGGAAAAGGGATTCGTGTCTGTTTCCCTTCTATACATGTAATGCAGATGACTTTCTCTTTATTTTGTAGTTTCACACCAGTATTTTCTGATAGTTTATTTAAATCTTCAAAATTCAAATGTGCCAGTCTTTGATGCCAGAGATAAAAATCATTGTCTTTTGTAGCAGATATGTATGCTTCTACATTGTGTATATTAAGCCTGTACATATTATTTATCATTTTAGCTACTGCTACTTTCTCATTGTTTTTGTTAAATATCATACAACTTTTGTGATCAAATTGCACTTGGCATCCACTATTTATTATTTGACTTACTGAAAGAAGATTTGTAGTCAATTCTGGAACATACAGAACATTCTGAACTAAAATTGTATTTATCTTGCCATTTTCATTGAGCACATTTAAAGTCACTTTTCCACAGCTTTTCACAACAAGCTTCTTGTCATTGGCCACCTTTATTGTACTAACCGGAGGTGAGATTTCATCATGGAGCCAGTCACGGTGCATTGTCAGATGCATTGACGCTCCAGAGTCAATATACCAGCCATTGTCATTATCTGTTGTTGTAGCAGAGAACACAGCAACATATCCAGTGTCATCTTTTGACTGTTGTGTCTTCTTATTTCGACAATATTTACTAACATGTCCATATTTGTTACACGCAAAGCACCTCGGTCCTTTGGACTTGTTTACTTTATCTGAAGCTTGTTTGGCATACTGCAACTGTTGTCTTTTACTTTTATTGACATATAATGCAATAGACTCGGAGCTCCTCACTTCCTGTAGAAGCTTGGTCTTCACAAAATCAGCTGTGATTGCCACACCAGAGCTTTCAAGTGCCATTATCATAGGCTGATAGACATCGGGTAAACCAGCTAGTAGTAAGGTGCCTAGCCACTCTTCATTTACATTGAAACCTATGTTTCTCAGTTTATGAGCTGTCGAAATAATTTTATTGACATAATCTTCTATGTTCAAGCAAGATTCGAGTGTTGTGGTTATCAAATCTCTCAATAAACCAACCCGGCGTGTCAAACCTTTATCATCGAACGCTTTTTCAAGGTTTTCCCACACTGATCTAGCAGTTTTTGCTTCTTGTATGTGTACGTAATTGATAGGATCGACCAGCAATATTATTTTGGACTTCGCTTTTGTGTCCTTTTTGGGATCGATGTTTTGCGAGGTTATACACTCCCACAACTCTTCGTGTTCGAGATAAGTTTGCACTGCGAACTTCCACGTAGGGTAATTATCTCTTCCCGTCAACTTTTCAATCAGTGCCATCGTATTATTAGACGACATTTTGTTGATGAAGATACTTTTCGCCTCGTGACACGGTTTTCTTTTTGGTTATGTCGAACTACTTTTTTTTTGTTTTCAACAATGAAAATGTTTTGACACTTTTTAACTTCTGCTAACTGGAAATTAATCAGGTGGCCTGGGCACATAACCTGATATCACAAAATAAAGATAATTTATAGTACATTGGTAGCCATTTATTAAATACACACAGAGTGAACTTTTAACTAGTGATGTCAGACAAAAATAGTGTTGAGCTCGTGTAGTTAATCGGTAGTGATAAAGTCGAATTTATTTATTACATACAACAAGATGACTGAAAACATCATGCAAGACACCAAAGAAGATGAAATCAACAGACTAAGTGTCAAAATACCTCCTTTTTGGCCAGAGGAGCCCGATATGTGGTTTGCCTTGTTGGAAGGACAATTTGCCCTGTCTCGGATTACTCAAGACGAGACCAAATTTTACCACGTCACAACTAATTTAGAGACGGCTTACGCACGGGAGGTTAAAGATGTGATCCTTAATCCGCCGGCAGAGGGGAAGTACGAAAAAATTAAAGCCGAACTGATAAAACGTCTTTCCGCGTCCCGCGATAGGAAGGTAAAACAACTGCTAATGCATGAGGAGTTAGGAGATAGAAAACCCTCACAATTTTTGCGCCACTTAGCAGATTTGGCCGGACCTGATGTACCGACAGATTTTTTACTAACAATCTGGTCGAGTAGACTGCCACAACATGTACAGACGGTGCTAGCGTCGCAGATGGACTTACCGAGGGAGAAGCTGTGTGACATTGCGGATCAGGTGAACGAAATAACTTCACCCATCCGGCAAGTCGCATCAACCGGTGGGCACACTTCATGCACAGCCACACACTGCGACTCAGCTGTACAGATTGCAGAGTTAACACGCCAGATCGCCTTATTAAACAACCGCATGAATCGAGGAAGTCGTCCGAAATCCAAGACTAGAAATAAATTCTATCAGAGAAATCGCTCAGACAGTCGTTCTCGAACCCGACAGCCACCCGATAATCATCCACACTGTTATTATCATTACACTTTTGGGGAGAAGGCAAGGAAGTGCAGGCAGCCTTGTTCATACCTGGCGGGAAACGGTCGGGGCAGTCAGCAGTAGCGGCCAGCGGCTGTCCTACATATACAGGCCGTTTATTTATAACTGATCGTGTCTCAAAAATACAGTTTCTGGTTGACACCGGATCCGATTTATGTGTTTTTCCACGATCGGCCATGAAAACGCCCTGTACGAAAACGAAATACGACCTAGTTGCAGCGAATAATAGCACGATCCATACTTACGGTCCAGTGACATTTCACCTTGACTTTGGACTCAAACGCGACTTCGTTTGGAAATTCACTGTTGCAGATGTCGCCAAACCAATAATTGGTGTAGATTTCCTCAGTTACTACCAACTGCTCGTTGACTGTAGAAATCAGAGACTGATAGATAATTTAACGTCACTTACCGTTCCTGCCGTATCTTCAGGTTTACCGAGTGACTTTGCTTCGGTGAAAGCAGTTACTGGAGAAACTGAGTTCCACGAGATTCTACGGGAATACTCTGAAATTACACGTCCTGCAGGTATTCACTCTTACCTGAAGCATAGTACCATGCACCATATCAAGACGACACCGGGACCTCCAGTTTCTTGTAAGACGCGTCGCCTTGATCCCATCCGTCTGCAAGCTGCAAAGAAAGAATTTGAGGACTTACTTGCAAGTGGTGTAGCTCGTCGATCCGAAAGCCTATGGTCGTCTGCCCTTCACATGGTGAAGAAGAAAGATGATGCCTGGAGACCCTGCGGGGATTACCGCGCTCTAAATGCGAGAACCACCCCAGATCGCTATCCTGTACGTCATGTTCATGATTTTTCTCACCAACTATCTGGTTGTTCCATCTTTTCTACAATAGATCTAGTTAAGGCTTATAATCAAATTGCTGTGAATCCGGAAGACATACCAAAAACAGCAATCACGACGCCATTCGGTTTATTTGAGTTTCCTTTTATGACCTTCGAACTCAGAAACGCAGCACAGACTTTTCAAAGGTTCATAGATGAGGTGTTGCTAGGTCTTGACTTCGCTTACGGATACATCGACGATATATTAGTCTTCTCATCATCGCTGGAAGAGCATAAGTCTCACTTACGCCAGTTATTCCAACGACTGAAAGACTATGGTATCCTGATGAACACCACTAAATGTGTTCTGGGTCACGCAGAGGTAACGTTCTTGGGATACAGCGTATCAACAGCTGGTACTAAACCTTTACAATCAAAGGTGCGGGCGATTCAGGAATATCCGGTTCCCAAGACTGTTAAGGAGCTACGAAGATTCTTGGGAATGTTGAACTATTATCGACGTTTTGTTCCAAACGCAGCCAATCTACAAGCACCTTTGAACAATATCTTTGCTGGTACCAACATTAAAGGATCTCACCCAGTTGACATGTCACCTGAAATGCTTCAAGCTTTTGAAAACTGCAAGAACTCACTCTCACGTGCGACTCTTCTTGCGCATCCAGCGCTCTCTGCTCCATTAGCAATTGTTACGGATGCATCTGATTCAGCCATTGGCGCTGTACTCCAACAGAAAGTAGGCGATAGTTGGCAACCGCTAGCTTTTTACTCTCACAAGTTGAGTACAGCTCAGAAGAAATATAGCCCATACGACCTCGAGCTTTTGGCGATTTATGAGGCCATTAAATATTTTCGTCATATGGTAGAAGCTCGAACCTTTGCTATATTTACAGACCATAAGCCTCTGACATAAGCTTTCTCATTGAATCGAGAAAAATGTTCTCCAAGACAATTTCGCTATCTCGATTATATCAGTCAGTTTACAACAGATGTGAGACATATATTAGGAAAAAACAATGTCGTCGCTGATGCATTGTCTCGTATAGACTCGATCACGCATGCCATCAATTTTCAAGAACTTGCACGTTCTCAGACATTAGATCCTGAGCTGCAAGACCTGCTGAAGAATGGTTCTTCGTTGAAGCTTAAAAAAGTTAGAATACCGGAGACCGATGCAGACATCTATTGTGATATTTCTACTGAAGAAGTTCGACCGTATATTACTCCACAGTTCCGACGTCAGGCGTTTGACAAGCTACATAACCTTAGTCACCCTGGAAACACAACTACAGTACGACTGGTAACACAGAAGTACGTGTGGCCAGGGATACGCAAGGACTGTAGAGAGTGGTCTAGAGGATGCCTCAAGTGTCAACGCTGTAAGATTTATCGGCACACGAAAGCCCCTCTCTCTTCGTTCCTTACACCTTCTTCAAGATTTTCACACATACACCTAGACATTGTTGGTCCGCTACCTTTATCATCTGACTACAGATATTGCCTTACCGTCATCGATAGGTTCACACGATGGCCTGAGGCTATCCCACTTAAAGATATAACGGCAGAAGCTTGTGCTGCTGCCCTGGTATCCGGCTGGATTTCTAGATTCGGATGCCCAGCTCGTCTGACTACTGACTGCGGAAGACAGTTTACGAGCCAGCTCTTCCAATCTCTTACTGCTTTGATCGGCGCTCAACACTTTCGCACCACTGCCTATCACCCGGCTGCGAATGGAATTATAGAGCGTCTACATCGGCAACTTAAAGGAGCGATAAAGTGCCATACCTCTTCGCGTTGGACTGAAGTACTACCGCTTGTTCTTTTGGGAATTCGAAGCGCCTGGAAAGAGGATCTACAAGCCTCAGCTGCAGAGTTAGTCTACGATGAGCCTCTTCGCTTGCCTGGTCAGTTTTTATGTCCCAAAGATGACTACACCTTAGAAGATATTACGCAGTATGCAGTTCGTCTTCGATCGCATATCCAGAAATTGACCCCTCGACCAACGACATGGCATTCTATTTCACCATTTTACATGCCACGAGAATTGAATAACTCTTCTCACGTTTTCTTACGTCAAGATCATGTTCGTGGCCCAGTGGATCCACCATATGCTGGTCCCTATTTAGTTGTCGACAGACAACCAAAATTCTTCACGCTAGATGTCAATGGGAAGCACGTCAAAGTATCCGTGGACAGGCTTAAGCCGGCCTTTATGACAAAAGAGCCTAACTTGCCAGTTATCGCTACCGATACGAATACGCTTCCGCTGTCAGCAGAAGAACAGATCCCGCAGGACGATCACAACGAGAAGAGAACTCGGAGTGGCAGAGTTGTGCGAATGCCAGATTTTTATCGACCGTAGTCACGGTCTAGGAAGGGGGAATATGTAGCGACAATATTATGCAGTCGCACCAACGCCTATTCAATAGTCTCAGACCCGACCGGGCGACGCGGGGGTACCTGGCAAACGATTGCGTCGCTCGGCGCGCTGGAGTAGTGCTACCGAGACATTCATGCGGACGCCACCCTCTAACATATATAATCAATCCGTCTCATATACTATTGTGTACAAACGTGTAAATAAGTTCGTGACTATTAAAATAAGTGACAATTATTATTGGTGGTGTGTTAATTCATTTGTGCTCACCCACATCACCCATAGGATGCAAGCCCGCACTTATCAATTTATGGTAGAAGGGGGAGGGAAGAATTTAGTTGTACAACTCAGCCGTACACTCTCCATAGTATAGAAAACCGAATGCAAGCCACTCTACGTCGGTGATCCAAACTGAGTAGCTTTCGCGAATTAGTCTTCGAGCTTCGCAATCGATTGAGTCCAAGGTTCCTAAATGGTATTTGGCGAACCCGTCCTAGACGTGGTAGATTTACTCTACACTTTACCGCAATCGTGCTTGCAAGGTTAGTAAGTTGGATCGACCTGAAATGCCGCCTAATTTTGAAAAGGATCCCCTATTTCTTCTTTACATATCTTTACCTTTTTATGATTTCTTTTTTACACACAATCTCAAAGGATGAATTATATTACATGATGCCTACCAAGCCCCGCGCAATATCACGTACCCATTTGCAATAGCGTCACGTTTCCCAGTAAGGCCTTGTTCTTAACTTTTCCGCTTTCTTGAGCGAAATAATCTGGTGCCCTTTTTGTAACGACATTTTAGCGTTCTAGCGAGCGTGCTTAATTTCTAAGTAAAATGTTGATGAATTAAATAACCGTAAATAAATAAATAAATAATACAATATAACGTCACGCTATGTACCTTTCGGGGTGAGCAGAGATACATTACCAGCTTAACCGTGTAACTATACCATATGTTCGTGTGTGTTTAAAGCCGTTTAAATAACCTCAACTAGTGAGGATATAATTTAAGCAAACATATACTTTAGTATTTATAGTGTGTATTTAAATATAAAATGTTTGTCTAATTGTTATTAAAGAAATCTTTGGCCTTGATATCAAATCTGGCAAATGATCTGTTTCGCACGGCAATGACTGTGGCATCTCTAAAAGTTCATTCACATTATTTTGTTTCATCGTGATCTCGTAACCACATTTGACCTGTGTTTATTAAATAATGTCTTTTTTGTAGTTGTTACGCTTTATAAAACTGTCGCATACGCTTTTAAACTTTATTATTACTTATTTTTATTTATAAATATTTAATAATAATCCGTTCAAGCAATATTTCCATGGATATTTTATATACATGTGAAAATAGATAAGCTTTATTCGTCTTTTTTTAAATATATTTGGAATTATCGAATTTGAATTATTTAAATAATATTTTATTAAATACTAGATTTGACGAAACTTTTTATTACAAAAATAGGAAACTAATAATCTTTAATTCTAAACACAGACCTTTTAGAAATCATATAATGGTACCGAATACTTTTATAAAATGAATATAGCGTAAGGTACTAAAATATATATACAGTTTCAAGTTGAATACGGTTTCACGTTACTATTTAAGTTCAATTTAAACGTCCGTTCACGTCAAATCCTTCAATTCTTGATCACTTAAGTCAATAAAAGGGAATTGACCGCATTGCCGTGACAAAACGTACTTGGGTACAAACTTCTCAAACATATTACTCGTATACATTTGAATCGACGAGTAATATTACTTCATAAAATATTTGGGTAAATAATATCGGAGATACAAGACATCTCAAGTATTCCACTTATTGCTAAACGTGGGTATTTTAACAATGATAATACTCTCTTTGAGTGTCCCGTGATTAACAGATTTTTTAAATATAAACTAAATGATTAAAATTACTTGGTTTAACAGCGATCAGCTGGAATAGTGATCACGCTGAGCACGTCATATAAGCGCAAAGTGGATACAGCCACTAATGTATCTATACTCACACTGAAAGAGATACAGTAAGATGATAAAAGACTTAAAAAGATTACACCAAATATACAAATTCTCCTAATAATCTTCCCAAGGATTAAATTGTTTTAAGGTTCATTATATAAAAAAGATTAGGAAGAGCAGTGAACTATTCCTTACTTGTTTTTATTGCAAGCCGAGTCCACGAGTCACGACATTACAACGGATGTATCAACACATTAGCCACGAGCATACCGGAATCGAACCAAGATTTAAGCGCACTTTTCTAGCGATAATTCGATGAATATTAATCAGTATTTGGTACCACTGGACGTTCCCATGTGTTTAAAAAAGCGTTACTAAAAATAGTGAAAACTTAATTAGGCCAGTTGTTCAAAAACTACTTCTTAGTAAAAAAAAACTCCCACTATATTCCTTTTGGTTTAAGCAGAGATACTTTAGTAGCTGTATTTACTTTACGCTTATATATCGTGCCCACAATGACCAGCAACGCAACTAATCGCTGTTCTCCTCCTCATGCGGATTTCTTCACAATGATTTCCTTCACCGGTGAGCATATGGCGCCTAAATCCAAATAAATTCTGGAAAAACCTAGAAGTACGTGCTGTGATTCAAACCTACGACCATTTGCGATGCTGTGCAGAGATTCCGGGCCCTTATTCACTAGACTTATTGACTACATAATACTTTTCTGTTTATCAAGAAAGGAACTGTAAATAAACTACGTACGTAACATACTGTATTTAGGACTCATCATTGAATATTACGTTACGAAATATTTAATTGTACGCAATAGTAATTAACGTGAGATTTTTCTCTGGAGCCACCTACATATAACACAGTTTATATTTTATTAATATCACAGACTACAGTACAATTCACTTCATTTGCAAAAAAAAGTTAGTGAATACAGTTATAACTATTTTTTTTAAGTAGAATGATTTATCCTCAAGCAACATGTTAAAATGTAAATGCAATAAATGTTACAGGAGAAGACTCAATCGCTACTTTTTTATCAAAGGAAACTGCAGCGGATTCTGTATAAAGCATATTTTTACGACTTAACACGAAAACAGTATCGATATTCTCAGTAAATATCTGTGACGCGCTGTAGAGAAAATATTTATTTTATTTTTATGCAGAAAAACGAGGTTATGTTATATAACATTGATTTACATTTAAGATCAAATAACATTGATATATTTTTATTAGCCGAATCTAACCAGACAGGCATCATAGGAACATGGAACGCAGTCATGAACTCGTAGTCGTAGTATTTGCTATTCTTTGCCCTAAGTAAACTTTATTGAGGTCACCGACGATGTCGTTAAGGTATTTACACACCAGTCGTGACTGACTACAAGTTTAATACAATGAAACGGATGCACCCAGCGGCGACAGTATTTTGTAATTTACCGATAAATAAATGTCTGGGTGGGCCTGCCTTGAATCATTACACTAGTAGCATATTGTTTACTAATTTAATATAACACTTACTTTTACCACTTCTAGTCTCAATGTTGCCTTATTTTTCAATTTTCTAAAAAGTTTAAGGCGCTAGCATTGCAAAGCAGTGTCTATAAATACTTAAAAGGTTCTATGTAAAAACCGCAACAAGTAATGATTAGATAACAGAATGACATCAATAAAACAGCTGTAATAATAACAGAGATCATTAAAAATCGTTATTCTTTAGACTCAAATACAACATGAAAATATACTTTTAAAGTATCCATGCGCAAATCTTGACTCGAAATTTAAAAGAAGAGCATTGTGGCCCTTCGAAATTATTTAGCCTTATTTTACAAATTAATATTCTGTTGCAATGAAGTTATTGTTTTTATTGGACACATTAAACACATAATGTAACCTGTATTGACATATCTTAAAAAAGAAAGCGAAATACTGATAACTCAGGCTCAAGAAAGTGAGTCAATTTCTGGCGCTAGTAATGCTTGTATATTTATTTGTTTTTACTGCAGTTACTTTTATGCAATGAAAAGTTAAAAGGTAAACAAACCCGGTGAAACACTTGTGGCAGTCTTTTGAAGTGCAGAAAACTTTATTTTCCATCCGGGAGTTAAAAAGTAAATCAGTTTCTTTAAACTTCATCTTTGATGTTAAAGTTTCCAGTTTTTGAAATAAAATGAAAAAGATATTTTCTTATAATAAGAAATTTACATAATGTGTAAGCCTGTATATTTTGAAAAGTAATTGAAAGACCTATTTATAGATATAAAATACTTCTCCTGACTGACATACTATCCTAGAACCTAAACTGCTGAAGCTAGAAACAGCAAAATTTTACATTGGGTTCTTTTTGTAACAAAGGGCAGACTATTTTATATTGCACCCTTATATAGGAGCGTAAAATAGGGGTTGAAAGTTTGTTTGAAAATCTGTCAATTTTGAGTGTAAATCGCGACTAAGTGAAGCGGACACGGTCCGTTAAAGAAATAATTTTCACGATGCCTGTATTAGGCAGGTGCTGTGATTGTATTTTTATAATACAAACTACCAAAGGATAGAAGTATTTTGTAATTCTAATTGGTGTCGGTTTATTAAATATAAGTTTTTTTAGCCAAGAAAAATGTTATTGTGAAAAGTTATAGAAATGTCTGTATCATTAATTAAGCAATGAGGATAATATACTGTCTTTATAACCAATTATAGTAATTATGTTTATAAACATGACAATCAATATTTATAAGATTATATAATTTATAAGAAAATGTAACAAAAAAATGTTTATATTAATATTTTTTAAATAATAATAGCAGAAAATGTATCAATGAAATGCACGCCGATGACAGAAGTAAGCAAGCATAAAAAAGATTTCCAACACATGAAGAAAGACAATGAAAAGAAAGTTAAACAAATGTCAACATTCGGGTATAATTGCCAAATAGCACGTTGACAAGAGTGATGCATTTCATGAAGTTGTACAGACGGCGATATAATCAATTTTCATGATAAATAGTAGTTGCTCACGACGAATGGCGTTCCGCATAACTTCATTGGAAACCGGCTGACAGGGAGGTGCTAGCATGCCACGATGCTTGCCTACTTATCATTACATATGAAATTAGTAGACTGAGGTAAAAGCCTAATGACGTTTATTATTAAAATAATTCAATTAACAGAAACTTGTTGAATACGAAATATATTCATGAATTGCTTTCATTTATTTATATTTCTCATCTAATTTACAAAAAACATAAGGTTCGGGACCAGTCGCCTAGAAGAGACAATTCTAATACCGATATAACTACAGACAATCCTGTAAAGGATTAGTACATTAAATAAAACCAAATTAATATTGGCATCCATATAATTTCATAAACTATTTTTTTTGTACTATTTTATGTCTAATCACCGGGACAATAATAACTACTCAAGATTTTTTTTTGTTAGAAATTGTTACTTGAATATCAAAATTAATTAAATAAATTGGTCGTTTATAATATTGTAGATGAAATGATAGATTATCATGAGATTATTATATTTCCCAGGTGTTTGTAGTAATATAATTTAATACAGAAATTAATGAAAATATGTAGCATTGATATAACAACAGTTTACATGAATAATTGTACAGCAGATTGCAGTAGTAGTAGGGATTCACAGGTTCTGGCTCACCGCCTTTGGCTCTCTCATCGGTTCTAGCTCACTGATCACGGCGGCAACCCTAAAAAAAAAAAAAAAAAAAAAAAAAAAAGGTTTTCAGGGTCGCTGAATCGAATGCAAGTATTTAAAATTGCGTAGCTTTAACCGTTTCAGAGATAGCATAACATTAACTAGGCTATAATAATACAAAAGCAATGGGGTACAATTAACAATGGATCATCCGAGCAAGGGTCGTCTATTGTTCGGCTCGAACGCTATTGTTGTGTTACGGTCGGAGGGTCTCAGGTACTTTTTCTATGTATAATAAAAAAGCCGTCTACATTCCTTCATTACTCATATTCATTTATTTTAAAACAGTAATTAAACAAATTCCATAATAACATATCATTGTACATGGTATCGATGTCAAATTGATTAATAAAGTAATTCATTGTACAGTTGTGCAACTTGTAGTACAAATACATTAAACAGTATTGACCACATACTGAAGTCCAATTGTTTTGCAATATTTTTTTATTGAAACTCCATCGGTGGCTATTTCTCTTTAAGAATGCATAGTGATATCCAGAAGGTGGTCGTCCATAGGAGTCGAAAAATTCACCAAAACCATTTTTGTCTATATGTAGTGCAACCCAATGTGATCCAGGTTTTGTATCGGGGTCCAAATTACTAATTAAATAAGTAGGAGTTTCCATGTATATCGGTAATCTATTTGCAGCATACACATTATACCGCAAACTTGGATGTATTTCGTTCAAATATTTCTGTAGTTCTATTGTATTCATATTTATTTAAAAATACAACTTTCCAACCCCAGAGATCGCAAACATGTGTGCGATTGTAATTACAGTAACTTATTATATATCGAAAGGGTGATTATTAAAAATAATACAAAGTAAGTTCATTTTAATTAATTTATTCAAAAATGTACACACAAAGAGATACATACAAATATTACAAAGTTAATATTTTTACAATATATATGTATATATATTCAACTATTATAATCGACGGATACATTGCGGTTTTTATCTATTTCAATAACATTATCAAATTCGGCGTAAACAATACAGTTAATAGTTTGTACAAGCGTTGACTCAAATCGAACTTCTAATCTTACAGTGCCATGTCTTATAAGATTCCAATGACCTGAAGAGTTGGCTGATAAATCCGGAGTTAAATCAAAAGCTAACAAACAGTAACCGTTCGAATATTGTTCTCTCGAAATTCCATTCCCTTCATTTAAAAAATGTATACCCGTACCCGAAAATAATGTATGATAAGCCGTGGTGAAAATATGGTTTTCAAACGAAGGTTGTAAAGCTTTCGAAGGTATTTGTTGACCATCAATATATAAACAAAATGTGTTAATGTTGTAATTTTCGAAATTAAATGGATTTTTAGTGAGATTACCGTTAAATGCCCCGTTATCAACAAACCCAATAATACATCTTTTTGGGACTTGCCCCAAAAAAATGTTGTCAAGTGTTTTGCCTTGAATCCCAGATGGTATAGTTAAAACTTTCACTTCAGCTCGAGTGACGGGATATTTTGCTGTAGAAAAAGCCAATGCTTTTTGATGTGCAAGTAAAACAGTTGGATTGATTCGTGCTTTACGAACGATAAGTGTTGCATCTGTAATGCATACTTTAAACTTTGAATCACTTGAAGGGGCCATTAAGTTAAATGTTTCTCTAGAGCGAACTAATTTAACTGACATTTCTACACCATTGATCAAGAACTTTTCTTGGTTAAATATATCGCCATGTAAGTGTCCAATCATTTCAATTTCTTGACTTTCAGAAGCTAATTTTTGTCTTTTAACAAATCCTCCATTTTCCTCGCCGGTTTCATTCATTTTGTTGGCTGTATCTTCATACCAAAGGCCACACGTAAGATGAGATTCTTTAGCTGGTTTAGCATAATTCAACAAAGTTTCCATGTAGGCACGATACGCATATGTATTATTTGGAGGTGATATAAGTTTTTGATTTAAATAGACATCAAGTTGACTGAAGATTGAATGCAACCAATTATTAACCGGAGCCACTACCGTTGAGGCAGCTACCTTAGAGGAATCTTGATGCAATATCCTGGCTTTTATATGAATCAAAGTATGAGACAGATCTATATAATCTTCATATCTTCTTACCGTTTTGACGAAATCATTTCAAAATTTGTTAGTTATGACTCAAACATTTCTAACAGTTTCATGTTACAACTTGTTTCATTGTCTGATAACAGAAAAAAGTTCCAAAGTATTACAAAAATTTCTAAACAATGAGTCAAAATATTTTTAACAATAGTTTAATGGAAAGATGACTAACAAAGACACCTTACAAAATGTTATAAACCTATTCATATCTTTTGTTCATATCGAAGCCGGAATTCATTATCACAAACCTTTTGTGCATTGGACCCATGAGTCATGGTGTAGGAGCGATATTTTCTATATATATAGGGTTGGAACTGTTTAAGTTACATTGTGAAAGTGTCTTTTCTATAGTGAACATTTAGTTTGTTATATTTCGTGTATTTCTAAGTGAAGTGAAATACAAGTATAAATTTAATTTACAAAGTATTAGTGACATAGATTCATACAACAATGAATGTAAGTAATTTTGTTATTACTTTATACCACACTTATATACACTAAAAAACCATCGCTACACTACGAACAATCATCAATTCAGATTTAAATTTATAAAATATTTTTACAGAACTCACTGGAAATTATTGATGAAGAAAATACTTTTAAAAATTACTACTATCCTCTATCGGATGAAGGTAGTCAGGATTTATTTAGTAATGTACAATCAAAACTAAAGAAAAAGAGGGAGCAAAATATTATTACCAAGAATTTAGATGAATTCTTTGAAGGTCCTATAATAAAACGAAAAAAACTTTCATCCACTGTATCTCGAATCGATGAAGAAGGTAATACCGTCTGTTTATCAACAAACGTTGATGATGGTTCCAGCTCAAGTAAACTTATTAAAATAGAAATATATGACATGAAAAAGATTGCAAAAATAGCCTCCACAGAACATTGGAAGCACGCAGATTTTAGAGTTAAATATTACACAAATGATAAACACAAAAATTCTGCAAACGTTACAAACATTGTTTACGAAATAACTAAAGAAATTTCTAAGACTGAAAATTGTAAAAAATCTCACTTTAGTAATAAGTAATAAACGCATTCCATTTAATTAATATTCGTGTATATATTATTTACTTATAGTTTCTGAATATAATAATCATGTGTATTTTATAGCTAGAATATAAAAAAACTATTTTTGTAAATACAAATTTTTATTAGTACTTTCTTTAAATAAGTTCGTGTCATATATTTCCATTTTATTGAAACATAATCTAAAATTATATCTGTACCTTTCTTCAACGCAAATCTAATATGGAATGTATAATTTGTGGGGAATAGTTCCAGAGAGTGGATTGAAAGACTCCACATATGATGAAGAATTGTACAATATTTGTGCAGTAGTTGAGGAAAACATAGCGTGAGTATGCCTTCTTAAATTATCTCAAAATTTACAGAATTCTTTTGTTCTTCTTCTATAAATATGTTTCTTCTTTGTTTTAGACAATCAAAACAATCATATCAAATCGGGATGGGGTCTAAGAAACTTTGTAGTACGAAGGATGATGACAATAATAAGAAAAAGACTAGATATGAAGATAGGCCATCAACTTCATTATCATCGATCGGGATATCAGCAGACCTCGATGTCGACAAGGTGCAATGTAACACGTGTAAAATTTTGATAACTAGAAAATACTTTACCAATCATTTGAAAAGCAAAATTCATAATAATAATGTTTTAACTTCTCACACATCTCTTAAAAATGTATCAATTGCTGAAACAGCCTTTGGAAATAGAATAATTACATATAAAATTAAAAATAAATCTGATTTATCATCTATGTTAGATTTTGAAACGCCGGAATTGTTTTTAAGTTCTATAAAAGATGATGTGCTATTTTTGATTGAAGAATCTATGCAGAAACATACTGCTTTTAAAGTAAATTTTATACTACACGCAGATTTTATACAACAAACTAAAGATATTCTAAATTCATTTGATTTTCAAACATGTAATTATATAATTTTTCGAGGTGATGACTTAAATATTTTCTTTTCTTCATTATGTGATGCTATAACAAATAAAATAAGTGCTTTTGAACAAAAAGACAGTGGGTGGAGTCTTAAACAAATTAATTGCTTAGACATGAATATTAATAAATTTAATCCGCTACGTGGTACGTCATATATTGATTTACCTAAAGATATTAGTAATAAAAAAGCTGTGATAAACGTAAAAAACTCTGACAATTTATGTTTTCAATGGGCATTACTTTCGGCATTATATCCAGTGAGTAAGAACGCAAATCGAGTATCGTCCTATAGCATGCATGTAAATAAACTAAAATTTAATGGTGTATCTTTTCCCGTTAAATTAAATGATATATCAAAAGTTGAAAAATTAAATAATATTAGTATCAATGTATTCGGTTTAGAATTTAATAAAGAAATGAAAAGGCATAGTGTAGTGGGTCCACTATATTTAACAAAATGTCGTAGAAATAGTCACATTAATTTATTACTCATAAATAGAGAAAGGACTTACCACTATTGTTATATTAAAAACTTATCAAGATTGGTCAGTAAACAAATTTCAAATCAAAATCATGCGGTTTATACATGCGATGGATGTTTATTGCATTTCCCCACAAAGGAAAGGTTGAATAACCATCGACAATATGATTGTTCACATATTACTGTAGAACTACCAAATATAGATAAAAGATATAAAAATTGGTTTGGACAACTAGTGTCAAATACTCAATTAAAATTTGAAAATTTTCATAAAAAGTTAAAGATAGCCTTCGTTATATATGCAGATTTTGAAGCCTTTTTAAATCCAATAAAAACGTGTTCTAACGATCCAAATAAACCGTATACTAAAAATGTTCACAAACATGAAGTTTATAGTTTTGGATATTATATTAAATGTTCATATGATAATAGTTTGTCAAAATATGTAACGTATAGCGGTCCAGATTGTGTACAGATATTTATGAATCGTTTATATGATGATTTAAAAATAATAAGTAAGAAAAATAGTTTTCAAAAATGCCCCAAACCATTGACTGCAGAAAATGAAAAGGAAATTGCGAATTCTAAACTCTGTTGTATATGTGAAATAGAATTTTCTGATGATAAAAAGATTTCATATTTTGATTGGTATACAGGTAATTTTAGAGGTGTTGCACACGATGTTTGTATAAGCAAATTTAGGATACCACGTCATGTTCCAGTATTCCTACATAATCTCAGCCACTATGATGCACATTTCATTGTTCATGCATTAAACTTTGTAGAGGGTGATGTGGATGTCATTCCCCAAAACAAAGAAAGATACATATCTTTTTCTAAAACATTAATAATAAATAGCCAAATTTTGAATTTAAGATTTCTTGATTCCCTAAAATTTTTACCATGTAGTCTTGAGCAATTAGCTAAAAATCTCAACGATGAACAATTTATTACTTTAAAAAATAGTTTTCCAAGAAATGAAGATTTCAGGTATGTTAGGAGAAAAGGTATTTATCCTTATGAATTTATGACATCATACGACTGTTTAAAATTAACATCTATTCCCACTAAAAATCAATTTTACAGTTCATTAACTGATTCAAATGTATCTAATGATGATTATAATCATGCACAGAATGTTTGGCAACATTTTGGTTGTCAAAATATGCTGGATTACTCTAACTTATATCTGAAAACAGATGTTATATTGTTAACTGATGTATTCGAAAACTTTAGAAATATTTGTATAACAACTTATGGATTAGATCCTGCTCATTATTATACAGCACCGGGCTTGAGCTGGGATGCTATGTTAAAATATACAAAAATAGAGTTAGAATTATTAACAGACTTTGATAAAATTGCTTTCATCAAGGCAGGTATTAGAGGGGGAGTATCACAATGCAGCAATCGTTATGCTAAAGCTAATAATAAATTTTTAGATAATTATGATGAAAATAAACCTACATCATATCTTGCTTATTTCGATGCAAATAACCTTTACGGTTGGGCTATGTCTCAATATTTACCTGAAGGAGGATTTGAATGGGTCAGTCCAAATACAAGTTTTGATATACCCGACACGTCTGAATTCGGTTTTATTTTAGAAGTAGATTTAGAGTACCCAGTTGAACTTCACGATTTACACTCTGATTTTCCACTTTGCCCTGAGAAAATATGTATAAGTAGTGATTCTAAAGAAACCAAATTAATACCAAATCTTTATAATAAGATCAGATATAAAATTCATTATAGAAATCTTAAACAGTGTCTGAATATGGGAATGAAAATAACAAAAGTTCATAGAATACTAAAATTTAGACAGAGCTCATGGCTGCAAAAATACATTGATTTAAATACAAAACGTAGAATAGAGGCAGTCTCGGATTTTGAAAAGGATTTTTATAAATTAATGAATAATTCCGTGTTTGGGAAAACTATGGAAAACATTGAAAAAAGGGTTAATGTGAAATTGTTAACGCATTGGGAAAATAACGGTAAAACTCTAGGTGTACAAGATTTGATTGCAAAACCGGAATTTCACAGTTTATCGATTTTTGCAGAAAACTTAGTTGCAGTACAATTGCGAAAAACAAAGTTGGTTCATAATAAACCCATTTATTTAGGATTTTGTATATTGGATATTTCAAAAACTCTTATGTATGACTTTCACTACAACTACATGATGAGGAAGTTTGATAATAAATTAAAATTATTGTATACTGACACAGATAGTTTAATATATCAGATTTTTACAGACAACTTTTACAATGATATTAAAACCGACCTCGTTTATCGATTTGATACATCCGATTATCCATCAGATAATACATATGGTTATCCAAAAATCAATAAAAAGAAACTAGGATTTTTCAAAGATGAAAATAATGGAAAAATTTTAAAAGAGTTTGTAGGTCTAAGATCTAAAATGTATGCATTTGACGTCGAAAATAAATTGACAGCAAAAGCAAAGGGTGTTAATAAATGTGTTACAAAAAAAATGACCATGGAAAATTATAAGACTTGTCTCTTCACTAAAAATATCCAATTTTGCAACATGTACAGATTCAAATCAATTAAACACACAATTTTCACCCAGCAAATAAACAAAAGATGTTTGTCTTATAACGACACAAAGCGTTATATTCTACCCAATAATATGGATACACTGGCGTGGGGTCATTACAAATTAAAATAGATTATAGAAAAATCTGTATGTAAATATTTCTTTGTTAATATAATTTTAATATATATTTCTATTCAATGTTCTAATTAAGTACCTTAATGTTAACTAAAATATGTATGTATTTCGATTAGTTTATGAATATAATATTTGTAAATATGTTGCTGTACACTGCTGTATTTGTATACTAGTCTTAAGATGTATCTTTTATTCAATTATTATTGTCAATAAATAGTTAATATTTGTAAATACTTTTTCTTATGTTTATTTTTTAATATGCATGTAGTAAGTGAATATATAAACCAACAATTGAACGAAATGTTTTATTTCTCTCTGTAACTCTCAAGCATTTACACACATGCAACGTGATGTTTCACTTTATTCATCCATTTACTGCAATAGTTGCAGGTCCAAGTGGCTGTGGAAAATCAAATTTTGTTACAAACTTCATTAAATATATTAATGACATATGTAGTAGGGAGTTTACACAAATTACTTGGTGCTTTGATGAAATGCAACCTTTATATAACTTGCCAAATGTAAATTATCATCAAGGTATACCAGATCTTAATATGTTTGATGGGAAGAACGGAAACCTTGTAATAATTGATGATCTTATGAGAGAGTCTGATGGTCGCATTGTTGATATTTTTACCAAAGGAAGCCACCATAGAAACTTAAGTGTATTTTACATCACACAAAATTTATTTCACCAAGGTAAAGGACAAAGAGACATTTCTTTAAATTCAAATTATATTGTTTATTTTAAAAATCCCCGAGATAAAACTCAAATACGATACTTAGCACGCCAAGTATCACCAGAAAATCCAAAATTTCTTGAAGATGCCTATCGTAATGCAACTATGGAAGCACATGGGTATTTAATGATAGATCTTAAACAAAACACTGATGAAATGTGTCGAATTAAAACAAAAATATTTCCTCCAGATGCACATTGCGTTGTTTATGTCCCCACCAAAGGCTTTAAATATAGCAAGAATCAACAAATTCCTGTCATTTACACATAATGCCGCGAAGTCTAAACACGCATAAAGACTTACTGAGAGCACTACATAAGCTTAAACCTAAATATAAGAAAGCTCTTTTACAATCGTGTGACGAAAAGGAAATTAACTGTATTTGTGAATGTATACATAACGTCCTCCAAGGTAAAGTGGAACTACCAGAAAAAGAGAAAAAAAAACTTAAACGATATAAATCTATACTGCGGAAATTGTTACATAAAAGTTCTAATAAAATAAGAAAAAATATTATTATTCAAAAAGGTGGTGCATTTCTACCAATAATATTGGGTTCAATTTTGAGTGGCTTAGTTAATTATTTTATGTAATAAAAATGGAGCAAGCTAAGAAAATGTTGCTCATTGAACCAAGTTTGATGGACAAACTAAAATACAACCAAGTTCCTGATAGACCCACTTCTAGATTAGATGCTGAGATGAAAAGTATTTTGAATAGTAATATGGATGATAGGAAAAAATGTATTCTATATCTACAAATTTTACAAAGATATTTACACTTTACTGGAGAAGACCGTCAACCTCATGAAATACCAATAATAACTAAAAGTATTGATACTACCACTCCAGAAGTAAAAGTAAATACATCTAATAAAAGTAATTATACCGACGACAAGAGTTTAGTTACAGCTCTGCCACCAAACACTGAAGATAAAAATCAGGAGAGTACTATATCTTATGAAAAACTTCCTTACACGAAAGATCAAATTCTTAGCTTAATACCAAAAAACTATGTGAAGAAAGGTGAGTCTTTATTGGGATTGCTAACTCTAAGTACAAATAAAATTCATTGGAATGATGATGGTACAGTCATTATAGATAACGAAAAAATTCTTGGAAGTAATATAGTAGATTTGTTAAATGATGCAATTAGACCGTTAAAAAAAAGTGATCCAATAGGTTGGGAAAAGTTTGCAACAGCATTGAAGGATATTAAAGTACCGTTGACTTACGTTGGGAATCCAGCTAGAAGTGAATACATACACCGGCTTCAATTAAAGGATATTGATCAAGTATCTACAGATGAAGAGTTTAATGATAAAAAAAACAATCTAGAAAAGATAAAAAAACCTATAAGAAAAAAAAATAATTGGGAAAAATGGACCCCATACTAGAGATAACTAAGATTTATTATGATCCATCACATCCTGCTGGTTACAGTAGTATTGAAAAATTGTCGAAAGCTATGAAAGGTAAAATGACTAAGGAAGACGTTAAAAAGTGGCTACGGTTACAAGAAACATACACGTTGCATAAACCAGTACATAGGAAATTTCCTCGAAACAAATATATTTTGTCCAACCTAAATGAACTTTGGCAGGTAGACTTAAGTGATATGAGATCTTATTCTACACATAATGACGGATTTAATTATATACTTTGTGTTATTGATGTGTTTACTAAATATGCTTATGCTAGACCTATGAAAAATAAAAATTCTGAAACAGTTAAATCATGTTTTGATAGTATTTTTAGTGAAGCTAATACCACACCAACACATATACAATCTGATAAAGGAAGTGAATTCCTTTCAAAAGATGTAAAGGGTTATTTAAAGAGTAAAAATATAAATTATTATACAACAAATAACCCTGATATTAAAGCCAGCATTGTAGAAAGATTCCAAAGGACACTAAAAATGAGAATGTGGCGTTATTTCACTCACAAAAATACCCATAGGTATATAGATATCCTACAGAACTTAATATACGCATATAACCATAGCTATCATTCTAGTATTAAGATGTGTCCTTGCGATGTAAATTTTGATAATATAATGACTGTTTGGAATAATTTGTATGACAGAGAAAAAGTTAGTCAACCTACAAATATTCCACTTCCAAAATTTCATATTGGTGACTATGTAAGAATCACCAAACACAAACATATCTTTCAAAAGGGATATGAATCCAATTGGAGTGATGAAATTTTTATTATATCTTCTATAATAGATAGATCACCGTGGGTAGTATACACATTAAAAGATTTACAAAATGAACCAATAACAGGAACTTTTTATGAGAAAGAGTTACAAAAAATATCTTATGATCCTACTTCAAGTTATAAAATAGATAAAATTATCGGTTCCCGCTATTCCGGTAACAGAAAGCAAGTGTTGGTCAAGTGGAAAGGTTATCCAGATAAATTTAATAGTTGGATATTGGCTTCTACTTTAAAGAAAATATGATGAAGGAAAGTTTTTATTTAACATTGTTGAGTAATAGCTCCATGGAATACTTCCCAGAAAATACGACAACCCAGTTTTCAACCAAATTACCGAAACCTATTATACTTGAAGGTAGATGGTCTGTTGGTGTCGTTGAATTTCAATATCCATGCACGATGTTTACAGTTCAGGAACATGAAAATATTGTTTATATAACAAAATGGGCTGTAATGCCCCATGAGGATAAACCTTCACTAATATACTACAAACATTATATACCAGCCACCAACTATGATGATATTAATCAAATTTTAACAGCATTAAACAGCATTGATGATAAAGTTATATTTCGATATGATGAAATTTCAAAGTTTGTATCTGTAACTGTAATGGATGAATCAATAAGATCAGTTACGTTAGCACCTAGCTTAAGTCTTCAACTAGGATTTGAACCAACTAGAAACTTAGCACACAGGGGTGGTTTTGGAAAATGTTCAGCGAATTTACATCTAGGGCTACCATCCCAGTTATTTGTTTATAGTGATATTATTGAACCGCAAATTGTTGGGGATGTGATGACACAATTATTAAGAATAATACCACTAGACCCTTCAAAATACATATATGGAGCTAATAAAATGCATGTTTTCTCACCACCTCACTACATACCTGTTATGCGCAGGGAGTTTGACACGATTGAAATAAATATAAGATCAGGCACAGGACAAAAAATACCATTCCAGTTTGGGACATTGTGTATTAAACTCCACTTTATGAAACTATAATGTATTCCAAAGAATATAATGAGATTTGTCCTTATGAGCACTATTATTCACATCAAGCTGGTCACGGTATTGGTGTGATTTATCGAGGAGCACCGTATCAGCGTGGACATGGAATTGGTAGTTTTTTAGGAGGCTTATTTAGATCTGTTTTACCATTGCTCTCTAGTGGTGCTAAAGTAGTGGGTAAAGAGGCTTTAAATGCCGGTGTGGGTCTATTATCGGATATGGTTAATGCACGCCCCATGGAAGATTCAATAAGAACTAGATTGAAAGAGGCCAGCTCAAATTTACACAAAAAAGCTCAAGATAAAATTAATCGAATTATCATGTCCGGTTCAGGATATATAAAAAAGAGGAACCGTTTGAATTCTCTCATTTCAGCACCGAATGTCAAGGTGAAAGGTATCAAAAAATCAAAGTCAAGTCATACTAAAATCAAAGACATATTTTCATAAAATGTCATTTCTACATAACAAATCATGTGAGTGCATTAAATCAGAGTTAGATTTATTTGCATTACCCTCAACACAAACTAGTATAGAAAATGGAATATGGATACATTATAAACCTATATCATCTCTAGCTGATGATGGGCCCCTCGAATTTCAAGTACCAGGAACTGGTGAAGATTATATAGATCTGTCTCATACTTTGATTCATATAAAAGCCAGGATATTGCATCAAGATTCCTCTAAGGTAGCTGCCTCAACGGTAGTGGCTCCGGTTAATAATTGGTTGCATTCAATCTTCAGTCAACTTGATGTCTATTTAAATCAAAAACTTATATCACCTCCAAATAATACATATGCGTATCGTGCCTACATGGAAACTTTGTTGAATTATGCTAAACCAGCTAAAGAATCTCATCTTACGTGTGGCCTTTGGTATGAAGATACAGCCAACAAAATGAATGAAACCGGCGAGGAAAATGGAGGATTTGTTAAAAGACAAAAATTAGCTTCTGAAAGTCAAGAAATTGAAATGATTGGACACTTACATGGCGATATATTTAACCAAGAAAAGTTCTTGATCAATGGTGTAGAAATGTCAGTTAAATTAGTTCGCTCTAGAGAAACATTTAACTTAATGGCCCCTTCAAGTGATTCAAAGTTTAAAGTATGCATTACAGATGCAACACTTATCGTTCGTAAAGCACGAATCAATCCAACTGTTTTACTTGCACATCAAAAAGCATTGGCTTTTTCTACAGCAAAATATCCCGTCACTCGAGCTGAAGTGAAAGTTTTAACTATACCATCTGGGATTCAAGGCAAAACACTTGACAACATTTTTTTGGGGCAAGTCCCAAAAAGATGTATTATTGGGTTTGTTGATAACGGGGCATTTAACGGTAATCTCACTAAAAATCCATTTAATTTCGAAAATTACAACATTAACACATTTTGTTTATATATTGATGGTCAACAAATACCTTCGAAAGCTTTACAACCTTCGTTTGAAAACCATATTTTCACCACGGCTTATCATACATTATTTTCGGGTACGGGTATACATTTTTTAAATGAAGGGAATGGAATTTCGAGAGAACAATATTCGAACGGTTACTGTTTGTTAGCTTTTGATTTAACTCCGGATTTATCAGCCAACTCTTCAGGTCATTGGAATCTTATAAGACATGGCACTGTAAGATTAGAAGTTCGATTTGAGTCAACGCTTGTACAAACTATTAACTGTATTGTTTACGCCGAATTTGATAATGTTATTGAAATAGATAAAAACCGCAATGTATCCGTCGATTATAATAGTTGAATATATATACATATATATTGTAAAAATATTAACTTTGTAATATTTGTATGTATCTCTTTGTGTGTACATTTTTGAATAAATTAATTAAAATGAACTTACTTTGTATTATTTTTAATAATCACCCTTTCGATATATAATAAGTTACTGTAATTACAATCGCACACATGTTTGCGATCTCTGGGGTTGGAAAGTTGTATTTTTAAATAAATATGAATACAATAGAACTACAGAAATATTTGAACGAAATACATCCAAGTTTGCGGTATAATGTGTATGCTGCAAATAGATTACCGATATACATGGAAACTCCTACTTATTTAATTAGTAATTTGGACCCCGATACAAAACCTGGATCACATTGGGTTGCACTACATATAGACAAAAATGGTTTTGGTGAATTTTTCGACTCCTATGGACGACCACCTTCTGGATATCACTATGCATTCTTAAAGAGAAATAGCCACCGATGGAGTTTCAATAAAAAAATATTGCAAAACAATTGGACTTCAGTATGTGGTCAATACTGTTTAATGTATTTGTACTACAAGTTGCACAACTGTACAATGAATTACTTTATTAATCAATTTGACATCGATACCATGTACAATGATATGTTATTATGGAATTTGTTTAATTACTGTTTTAAAATAAATGAATATGAGTAATGAAGGAATGTAGACGGCTTTTTTATTATACATAGAAAAAGTACCTGAGACCCTCCGACCGTAACACAACAATAGCGTTCGAGCCGAACAATAGACGACCCTTGCTCGGATGATCCATTGTTAATTGTACCCCATTGCTTTTGTATTATTATAGCCTAGTTAATGTTATGCTATCTCTGAAACGGTTAAAGCTACGCAATTTTAAATACTTGCATTCGATTCAGCGACCCTGAAAACCTTTTTTTTTTTTTTTTTTTTTTTTTTTTAGGGTTGCCGCCGTGATCAGTGAGCTAGAACCGATGAGAGAGCCAAAGGCGGTGAGCCAGAACCTCTGAATCCCTACTACTTGCAGTATTGATGACATAAAATTATTAATCAAGTAAATTACATTTATCAAAGTCAATAATCGATTGTGAATATTTCATTGCAATATCATGCTTAAAAATTTAATAACATATATGTAACAATAACCTGCAGATGTTGTCACTGTTAAAACAGTCTATTTAAATTCCTAGATCATTTATTTTGTAATATATACTAGTGCTTTCTGATATTATGTGTAATTAATTGCTTTTTGGTTTCGTTATTTAAGAATGTAGCCGATATGTAAAATGCGCATGGAAAGACTATAAGTGCCTATAATTAAGTTTATAACTTTTTACAGAAAAATATTTGTATTTACGGATCTTTCCAGTGTTTTTTCCCTTCCCTTTAAAGGTGCACTCGTATATAGCCGATACTTTCAATCAGACAGACTGTGTGCTGATCAGCCACGTTTTTATATAAAAAAAAAATCATAAATGTACGAGCATATTAAGATTTTCTCGCTTTTTGTACTGTAAGTAAAAGTGTGGTTATATTTTTATTCATTTAAATTTCCATTTCTTTATTTGATTGAATAACCCAAGTAAGAGAAGTTTAAAAATGAACCGGTACATTACAAAAGAATGTAATTATCTCTACGCTTGGTATGTTTAACCGAAAACGTAGTAAAATATTATGAATTAACACGAAAACAGGTTTCATTTTAACGTTTACTTATACAACGTCGGATATTATTTTAAACTTGGAAAGACGTTGCCGGTCGTGAGATGAGGTTTTCAAGATTTTACGAGGGGCTTTGTTATGTCATCTACTGCGTCTGTCCCTCGGTATTATAGTTAACTTGTAATACAAAATATAAAATACGTTTAAACTTATTATTTCATAATACGTACAACATTTTTTAGAGTACTTTAACAAGGTATTGTAATAATGTTTTGGCTTTTAAATTCTCTTCTATCTATATGTTAAGGAAGTACATCGAAAGAAGTTTCATACACTTTAAAATAGTATAAATAAAATCTTATTTTCATATCATATGAAAAGTTGAATATATGAAAGTTAGATTTAAATAATACTAGGACCCGTCCTAGCTTTCTCTAGGTACGAATTACACGCGAAACTGGTTGATTTTCAGATAAACTTTCAACCCCTATTTTATCCTCTTAGAAATGGAATTTTAAAAAGATCCGTCCTTAGTGGGTGCTTATGTCATAAAAAGAACCCAATGTCCAAATTTAATGTTCCTAACTTTAGTAGTTCAAGCTCTATGATTAAATGTCAGTCAGTATAAGTATTAGGGCGTTTAAAAAAAAAAATCCTCGGGACCACGCTCAAAAGTTTCGTTTTAATGCCAAAATAGGCCTCTGAAAATATGAGCCCTTAATATTAATATTTAAGTTGTCCGCATCGCACTTTTCGATTTCCCATACAAATAACACAGGACAAAAGTTTTTTTTCTTTTGATTTCTATAACTAATGAAAGATATATAGTATTGAAATACCCAGTCATTATTTTTGTAGAGAATTAAACGCTCTACAAAAAAGGTCTGAAGTCAATTTTTGATAAATCATCTCAGTCAAAAGTTATTCAAAATCGAAGTTTAACTTACCTTCACTTCAGCAGTTTTATTGACTGATTTGGCAAAATATTATGTTTTTAGAAAAATTGAAACCAAAACATTTTACAAAATATAAATTAGAGTTCTGAAAACTAACCTAACCTAACCTTTATTTCCTGCTTTATAGTAAATGTGGACAATGTACTTAAAACTAATTATCATTATCACAGTTAACCCAACATTTGAAAATTCTGTTAGTTGTTATGGGTATTGCAATACGATATATCGTTCATGAGTTATAAAAGTCAAAAGAAAAAAAAACTTTTGTCCTGTGTTATTTGTATGGGACATCGAAAAGTGCGATGCGGACAACCTAAATATCAATATTAAGGGCTCATATTTTCAGAGGCCTATTTTGGCATTAAAACAAAACTTTTGAGCGTGGTTCCGAGGAAAAATTTTTTTTTGAAACGCCCTATTAAGTATACATGTACATAGGTTTTAAAAAGAGATGATAATACTATGATACACACGCAAGATGGATCTGTAAACCTATAATGTAAATAACAACCGCAATTATCAAAGGACTATAGTTCTTTTGGTGGTTGTTACAATTTTTGGAATGTTTTGTACTTAACATCTGGTGCGATGTAAGAAGTGGCGTTTCCGTATTCTATCAAAAATTAGAAACATACATTGCCAAGGTATGTATTACATACGTAGTATGGACATTTAACAACGGCATCTAGGTCGCGCGATGTCAGCAGCTCTGAGAAATCGGCTCAGCAAACATATTCGATTCCAATGCAAATGTACGACGGGTGTGCGAGTGAAAATTACTATACACGATATGTTTGCACAAGTATTTATCGCTTCTAAGCACGGAGTACAGTTGATAAAAATTTAACAATACATGCGAGAAAAAATAGTTCCAACTAAAATAGCAAATCCCCTTTTCATTTTAATTATGTCTAGCCTTGCTCTACTTAGAAAATGCTTTTCCAAAGCGTCGAAACATGTATATTTCAATTTTTGACCATTAATTTTAATAACAGTTTTCAAACTATTTACTTTAAAATTGTCGGTTTTGGAAAAAAAAAAAACTCTACTCAATTTTTGCCACTTGCGAGTAGATATTCCAAAAACTTTGAAACGCGTCATGTTTTATTTCTAACCAAAAAGCTAAATACTGGTTTTTCAAGTGCTTGCTCCAAAATTGATGAATTTTCAGATACATTTTTAAGGGCCATTTTAATTTTTTAAGGGTAGAATATCAATTCCATTTACCCTTAATGAATGTCTACTTCATACGAAGAACAACATGTCCAAATTTTATGTTTTAGCTGTAGTAGCTTAGGTTTTAAGATGATGTGTCAGTTAGGACGATCAATTATATACATATACATATATATATATATATATATATATATATATAATATTTACTAACGATTACACCCATTGACCTAGTCCCAAATTAACCTTTCGCTTGTACTATGGGTACTAGACAAAGATATACATACTTTAATACATATATACAACCTTGATTCGTGACAAAGCCATCTGCACATCATAGAAAAGTTTACCACTACCGGGACTCAAACCCAGGACCTTAGCATTGTAAGTAGGGACTCTAGAAACTGCGCTAACAGGCCGTGAAATATACATATATATTACTTTTTAAACAGTACTTTTTTTTAATATTATTGTGTAGTCGAAATTACGTTTCTACTGTTCTATATCCTAAATTAATCCTCCAAATATTTCGCACAATTCCAGGGTAATAATGAGGATAAAACCTCGTAAGGAAAGAGCATTGTTGGTATATACAACAAGCACGCTATTCATTCTTCGTAGGATAAAAGGTTTGAAGTCTCTCAAACTGCGATGCTGTAAATGTTAACAAGCCAATTTAACGATACTTGAAAAATAAATAAAGTAATCTCATTTAATTCTTAGAAATAAAGTAAACAGTTAGCTAATATTTACTTACTGTAAATAGAGTACTTATTTTTTTTCATTAAAAATTTCAATATGCTTACAGAATTTATTATTCCGAGGAAATGTTAAAAATTATAACATATAAAAATTGTTTCATAGTTAATTAATCTTATTTTATAATTACTAGTTACGGTAAATTAACATAAATATAGTGCTGTTTAAATATAATTATGTTTATTTATATGTAAAAACTAGCAACAAATAATTTAAATAATGTTGTTTATCTGGAAGCAGACAATTATCAAAATGTTGATAGAAACTAAATGAGATTCTATTTGGTTTCGTTTTGTGACAAGTTTTCGCATATTCATTTACATTTATAGTCCATTTTGTACCCTACAGTAGCTATGCTTGATATAACATTCTTGCTTAACATTTAATGAAATATTTATTCAAATTACATACGTTTACTGACTTATTTTTTGGAATTAAAGCTGAAGCAATATAAATCCAGTGCGTTATAATATCGAGGCTATAGCGAATTTTCTCGGAGGTATTGCAATTAAAATTACAAACACTTTAATTACCCAAATGTGTTAATTGAAGTGTAATTAACGTTTAAAATACTTACACAATCAACAATCTATTTAAAGATTTTGATTTATCGATGTGCTAATTATATATCCAAAATTTAAACAAATCCAATGGTAAAAATCACAACACTGGTCACTTAAAATCAAATATTATTAATGTTTAAAGATTGAAATCCGTAAGAATAGCGCTCTATTCCGAGAGTGCGTGAATGCGATCACGAATGTCGAGAATCATACGTCTACACAACTGAGAGCCTACTTTCAAACTGACTCAAGTCTCAAGATTCATTAGTCGACTAGGGTATAAACGTTCAGAGGTTTGCCGAGCTTGGAATGCCGTGCTGCAACTTACAAGTCGAAATTGCCTATTTTGCTTTAGGTGGTAGATAAAACTGGAGACCAGCTGCAAAAACAAAATATAAAACGATTTGCATCGATCCATATCATGAATACGAACTAATAAATAAATAAAATACCTAATGCGTTTAGAAAATATTTTATTTGCGTATGATGTTAAATTTTTACTAAAATGTATCAAAGGTTCTATCATTATCCAACTCAAAATTTAACAATTCTAAGCTCAAAAATTACTTAACGTAATAATTTACCCACAAGCAATCAAAATAAGACACCTAAAAAATTTCAGCGTTAAACTTGAAAAACTGAAAGTAAATATTAAAAGGTAATGCATTGTAGACAATACGCAAAGTCTCACAATAGTCTATTCAAGACCATAATCCTTAAAAGTATTATGCGCTTCTGAATCTGAGATCGAATTACTGTCTGTTGATGCTTTGAGACTGATCTTTATAAAAATTGTAAAGGTAGTACGTCTATTTAAACATCCTGTCTTTCTTAAATATACTGAGGTCGGTTCCGTAGGAGACAAACAATGGCTATCAAAATAAAATAGAAACATGATTTTTCTAACTACAATCATTTTACATGAAGGCATATAAAATGTGTGGATTGCGTGTCTAAAACAAAATTAATTCTTCCGTTTTCCAACAATTATGATACTTCAAGGTTTACCAATATTGATTATTATAAATATATATCTTTTATGTTTGAGGAATCTTACTTGGAACTTTCTGGCACGCAATTGACTCTTAAACTGTACTACAAAGTGCCCTCAAAAATACAGTATAATGCAGAAGAATCAATAGATACAGGCTCATTTTAGAGTCATTTAATAATATTATTATACATAATTAAGGAATGATGACGTCAATTTTAAGCATTCAAGTGTGATGTCTTACTGGCTGTAGGACAAATTGCTTTGGCAATATTTTTTGATAGTGTGTCACTCACTGCTCTTAAAATAAGACTAAATAATTGTGAATTGTCAATAGCGGAAATTAAGCCTACCAGCTAAAAACCCCAAGGTGACTACTTCTGCGAATTAGTGGGGACTGCGGGTCCTGTAATCAATTCGTCGCAGCCCCACAACGCCGCGCCTGACAGGCACAATCACGGGGGGGAGACGCCGCCTCCCCCGATACCACCTAGTATACTTCAGCAGAGCGCGTCACAACGCACCGCCGACTTCTCGGGGGTCGCTAATCAGTCGCCCAGAGCCCCCACCCTGAACAGCCATAGCCCCTAAGGCATCAGCTGGCCGGTCGTGGTTCAACCGATCCGCTGGGACTGATATGCCGGGGCGGTTGCCGACAGCCCGGGGTCTTCTTCGAGCGACCTTCTGCTGGTCTTGCTCTGCAGCCTCCTTCTGGGACATGACTTCCTCACAGAAAGAGGCCACGGCCCTTCAGTCGTCATGCCCTGCCAGTATGGCCAACACCACTGCCGGCAGGGAGAGGTCGTGTCCGATCCATCGGACCAGGTCCCGCCGCTCGCTGTCCCACAGCGGAAATTAAGCCCAAGTTTAGGTTTCACCATCCCAACTCACCATCGCAACTTCTTAACCTATATCAAGCCTGTGCTTGACAGATACAGTCGGGTGTCGAGTACTGTTGTCATCTTTGGGACACATCAGTTATATATCATTTGGCTTTGGACTCGATTGACCGTAGAGCTCGTAGACTTGTTGGCGATGAGTCTTTGACTAAGATTAAAATGCAAAGCATCGAGCATCGACACAAAGTCGCCAGCCTCGCAATCTTTTAGGGGCTGCACAGTGGAGAGTGTTCTCAGGAACTACATTCTTTGATTCCACCAGCCTCATTCCATCACAAAACCACTAGACATCGTGTTCGATACCTACCATGTGTGATGGATGTTCCTTATATCCGCACAAAAAGATTCGCTTCTACATTCATCATGCGAACAGCTAAGGAGTGGAATATGCTTCCAGCGGCCATATTTCCGCGATCTTATTACTTGGGAATCTTTAAGGGAAGAGTGAATAGACATTTGTTGGGCGGAGGCGGTTCATCATCGGACTCATCTTCAACTTGCACACCTAGATGCACCGCAGATGATGATCGCTTGATGTCAAGCGTTCGACTATAAATAATAATAAAATATATATATATATCAAAACACGTAATATATACAATTAGCTGCAGCTAAAGTGTTACAGCAACGTTATCCCATGCATATAACTTATATGTATAAACAAAAGGGTATAAAATTGATCAGTGTGCAATGTATCACAGAGTCGGTCCTATCTGCAGCATGCTATACTTTAACATTGTTATGACGATGAGGTAAAATTATCAGTATTAATTATACAACTGGATGCAATGTTTATGTGTAACTCAGACATTATCGTAATTATTACATTCAAGGTAATTTTCAAGGCACATCGTAAATATGTGGATTTAATTAAAAACGGTTGGTTAATTATTAACTCACTTCCGAAATATCCATCCATCCTATCCATCATTCGTCCTATTATCCATGTAATATAAGTAAAATAGGTTTATCCTTGAATGTATTGTTATAATGTTGCTTGCACACCGGCCTAACGAATGCTAACGTACGAACTTTAAATTTTTTTTGTCCACTTTTATTGGTTCTATATTGAGTTTATTTAGTGAAAGCTGGGGAATTTCATAAGCATTTAGCTCACGATCCGCAGCCATTTTGTTATTGTTGAAAAATAAACCATTTTGACAAGCGACTTTAAAACAGTGGGACAAACTATACTTTCGATATAGCACATCGAGATTACACATATACTTTTCCACTAGCGGATTCACTGATGGAATGTTACTATGTATAAATTCTCAAGTGTCGAAAATATGTAATCGATAACTTTGAACAAAGTTAGAGTTGGTATTTCTTTCTACAATAGTTTAAAATATGAACAGATTCTTATTTCTTGTTTTATTTTGTAATTCGCAGGCCTAAGGGATGTAAACGATATCGTTTCAAATTATTCGAGTATTAAAATTATTTTCAACCTACATGAAATGCAATACAAAGTGCTATCGAGCCAAAGCACGTTCGGTAAGCAATTCTGGGTTTAGTTCCAAATTTTTATTGGATCTGTGTGTACGCAGAATAAAATAAATAATGGTATATTATTTTTTTTTACCATATCATATATATCATAAAAATATCATAGAATTATTTATAAGCACACGTATACAGGTATACATATAGTAATAAAAAATTATTGCTTAAATTACTGTCATAATTTTTCATCATACTAAACTATTATAAAATATCTGATACAAAGATCTCTACAACTGGCACGTACCGTAATAAAAAGCGTTACAGGTGAATGTGTAATATTACATCTATTTGATTCTTTTAATAACTAAGAGCTCTAAGATCTCTATCAAGGCATTTGAAAGGAATGCTTTTAGCAAAGGCTATTAATAGCATAACATGGAATTAACGCATCCAATGAACGCCTGTCTGTCTCTCAGTCTAGACTAGACTATGATTCAATCATTATTGTTATAGTAATCTTTCACGGGTTTATTGACCTTAGGACTATGCCGTAAAGTCAGTTGTTACAATAATAAAATATTAATTATTTTAGTATTCAGTTCAAGATACTTGTACTCTAGAATTGATTTCACAGGGGGTAACGTAGCGTACGTACATTTTAACAGTATTGGAATGATAAAGTGTAAAAAGTGCTTTGTTTATGTGCTATTTTTTAAACCATTTGATGTTAAGAGATTGCTATCACCATGAACGAATACAACGTAAAAACTAGTCTCATTGCGTTACTGACCTTGAAAATAATATTGAAGGGATATAGTTGTAATATATAATATTAAGCTATGAATAGGCATGTGGAATTATAATATTAACTAAGTTTGTTTGTTTAAAATTGTAACAAATTTTTAATTGAGACTAGTTTCCGCTGTTCAGATTTTATTTCATGTTATTAGAAAATGATCCTCATGGGAAGCTGACTTAATTTCTGTGAAAAAATTTTTTTTCGAGTTTTGCTACTTTTTCTAGAAAGTTTACTCTTGGCGAAAAATTGAATTTTATTTTCAAATACCAAGCAAAAAAACTAAAGTTACATAACACTGTATTGTCGTATCTCTTTTAATTTAAGATTTTCTCATATGGCCTCAGTTAAAAACAATGTCTCTATACCTAAAAAAATCCAAATTACCACTTTTTGTAGGCTATAAGCATTATAATTTCGTTATTTCTTCGGGATTATATATTTAATCTAAGATTCCAACATACATATGTGTATTCTTCGCGAAATCTGTCGATTGCTGGAGTGTATTTGTAAATTGTATACATAATTTTATTTTAGAAAATGTTTCAACTTTATTTTGTCCTGTATTCTCGCGTGCAGCTTACTACGACATTAATGAAAAGTTAATAAACCGCACACGGCTTACCGTCAACATCTAACAATTCCGAGTTTAACTGTTGCACTGCAGTTAAACAAGTTGTTCAACACGTAATTTTTTATTTACTAGCTAATTACCCACAACTTTCCTCGATTCTACTTCTATATTTTTGTAATCTAAAATTGTTTACAAGCGCTATAAAATTTAATTTATCGAGTCTTATATGAAAAGTGACTTTAGAACTTTCCGTTGGCATTTTAGAGAGTTTTACTTTTGATTAAAAGGTAAAGATTTTTTATTTATGTAATCGAGGACTTTAATTATATGAAAATTGTATTAGAGTCAGATACGCATATATATTTGGCAAAAATTATTGAAATTTTAATGTATTTCTCATTTTTTCTATCTTGTTCTTATTTTATAATATTCTGGAGGGGCTCTGCAAAGTTTAAGAATAAAAATAAATGTTGATAATAAATTTACGAATTTGATCACGGTTTTACTTAGTTCCATACTTATTCTTTTATATCGAGACCAAAACTTTCGACATCTCGCTGGATTGCGGTTACGTGTACTAAAAACTCGAATTACTCTAGGTTTAACAAGTAAACTACCTCATTAAAGCTGGCAAAATTGACAGTTTAATTGCGAGTGTAATAATCAAGTTTTTTTTAACTCATGTCATTTGTTAAATATTGAGAAATTATATTTGTGCAAACAATCAATCAGGGTTGTCAATTTCCTTTTATAAATCAGTTTTATCTTGATGCTTATTACTTTTATGCAATTATAATAAGTTTTAATCTCATTACCTATATTTTACATACAACGTAAAAGTTTTGTAATATTCCTAAATGATACTTGTGAATTACGAATTAATATTGAAAGCACTATATATATATATATTTGTAATTACCTAAAATATATAGATAATTATGTAAATAGGGCAAGTAAAGTTGGCCACGGCAAACTTCTAAAGCTAGGTGCTTGCTTGATTTCAATGTCATATATGCAGGTATTAGGCATATGAAGCAAGATTAAAAGGTAATTGCATTTTATAGCACATGCTCACATTGATTGATTTTAAATTAATGATTTATAAATTTATTACCGTTTTTTGTTGTCATACTTTTTGTAATGACACTAAAAACATAAGCAGTCAACTAGAGAAACAATACATGCATATATATATATATATATATATATATATATATATATATATATATATATATATATATATATATATATATATATATTATGTAAAATCTTAGACTTTCATTTGTCAAGGAAATGTAAAATAATTCACTGCTTAATTAATATTACATATGTTTTTATTTTCAATATTTTCGAAATAAAATAACTGCTTTAGTCCATACTTTATATAGTACTGACGTACTTATTACATATCTTTATCATGTCTACAAGATATCCTTCGAGAAAAAACTGTCTTGTCGGTTCTTGTTTCATATATAATTTATTCTTGTAAGGTGTACAGTATGTGGCATTGTAATACTTTTTTCAATATGGCACAAGCTACTGTATACCTTGTGATATGAATTCATAAAATAATTATCATGACTTCTTTATAAAATCTATTTCTTCGCTATGTGATAAAGTTTTCATGTGTAACATATCGAGGGGTGAAAGGCTATTTGGTTTATGCGACAGTTTCTGGTGATATAGTAAGACATACATATGTGTATATATATATTTGGAATCGGTAAAAAACGTTGATTCCGAAAATATATATATATTACTATATCACCAAATTATGTCGCTAAAAACAAATACCCTTTAAACCCCGATTGTAACACTTTTATTACAAGGAGACGTAGTTATATATTTTCATTTTTATACTGTAATTATAAATCCTATACATTTTTTTATATTCGCTCGACAAAGTGACTGCAGTGTACCTAATGGGAAGTACAACGTTATTCCAGAACGGCAACAATTATCAAGGGATGCGAATCCAGTGAAAGTCGCTATCGTTATACCGGCCCTCATATACCACGACTAAAAACAAAAACGATACCTATAGATATCATTATCATAAACCTGCTTTAGGTTATTAAAACAATGTAGGATTTAATCCTGTTCATGGGTGTGTATACAAACAAATTCCGTACTCTCAATCAGCTAGGTCCGGAATACCTACCGGTAGCTCATATAAATATTTATTCCGTTTGTGGTCCGAATCCAGAACTTGAATCGCTGAGGTCAATTACTCAGATGCTGCGCTAATCAACTCTACAATATCAGCTATTGTATACACTTTTTGTTTCTATGTCACGCTCAACATAACAAAAAATGTAACTGATCGCTGGACAGTTTTTTGTTGGACAATATAAAGGTTTTGTTTTTTTTTTAAAGGAGCACGGGAAAGTGATAGCACCTTTTTGTAAGTGCTGTCCAAGAACGACGGCGACCGTCAAAAGACGAGAATTTAATTACAGTAACCGTTGTTATAACTGTTCATTTAAGGTCTCTAAGATGACTGGATGTAAACAAAGTAATACTGAAATGCAACAGGTCGAAGCGAGTCACTATGACATTCATAATGCCTCATTTAATGTGAGTTTATTCCAGGAAAGTATACCCTAACCTCTTACTACCATTCGTTAAGCACTAAGCCAATTGTGGTCAATTAGCAAATGTAACGGTTCTCTAAAACATTTTTGTCGCTCACTTAGAAACTGTGCTAATTGTGTAACTATGACATGGAGTTCTTCAAGAGAGCAGCGAATAATGTTCTTCTTGATGGGTAACGCAATAACGCTTCTTGTGTCGCAGTTGTCTATTGGCGTCGGTAACCACATACCGTCAGGAGGGCTGACAAACTGTTTGCAGACAAAAGTTAAAATAAAAAACTGAAAAGATAAAAGCCTGGCGGTGAAAATTTGATTTATAGGCTAACTTAAGAATATATTCATTTACTCAATTAAAAAGTAAGTTCAATGATGTGTAATTCGATATGAATGATTGCAATCTGAGAATGTAATTATTAATAACACCTTTCGCGTTTACATAAGTGTCTTGATTTATTAGAAAGCGAGTTCTTTATACCTACAAATAAAATTGATTAATATAAGTAGATACAACACCTATATAACAGCTCTGACCAACTGCATTTGTCCCATCGGAACGGTTGGCTGATGCCTTTTGGTTCGTGCTACGCGTGGCGACCCTGATCAACTAATTAGCTAAATTCGAGAAGAGCACGGCGAGTATATAGTATTTGTTTACAGGCCCTTCAGCTTCCACCGGGGCGTGAGGTCTTAAGGTTCTTACCCGACATCATTCCGATATACCTCGTCTGACATCTCCACAATATGTGCTCCATAAAGTGGCTACTACATCGTACCTAATGAAAAGTATAATGAAAAGTAGTGTAGTCTAAAAACGGCAGCGACAGCAAGGAACAAGTCCATTGATACTCGCCATCATCATATCAGCTCACATATAATACGACTGAAGGTCGCTATGTATATGTATAACTAGACGTTTACAAGCTGACAGCGACAGACAGCAGCAAGTCACTAGTACGGTCATTACACTTGTCTATTGAGTGGCCACAACACAGATCAGCCAATTGCCCTATCACCTAAAAAAACCTGGTTGAAGATGATACCAATGATGGATAGCCAATAATTCCTTATTCAGTATTTTAAATATACCCAAATAAGAACGGGAAAATAGACACGGGGTGGTGGAATTAGTAAAAGAAGCTCTTGTGCATACTTGCCAAAAAGCAGCCGGTATCTAAAACCCTATGAGGTAGTGAAATAATTCCTGTTTTGAATTCTATAATATATTCATATTCGTGTGAAGATGACTATCTAAATGAAGATAACGCTAAATCAGTAAGCGATATGAAATACACCGAGGAGCGTTATTCCAATTTAGCTCCCGTTACGTCGGTGGTTACACGAAATATGTAAATTGATGCCGATAACGTGGTAAATGTAGCGTAAACATTGCTCACGGCAAACAGCCTAAGATCTAAGATTTTCTGGATATAAAACATTGCCAGTATTTCGAAGTTTAAACGAATAATGCAAATCAAAGCCGTATCTTTTTTCAGAAATCATTTCGGAATTGGCAATGAGAGAAAGAAGTGGGAAAATTACATCTTCAATTAGAAACAAAAAATCAAATATCACAATCAACATTTAGGCACAGGAGTAAAGGACCTAAATCTTGTGATTTAAGTATAATACTAACAGCTACCACGATATACAAAAACCCTATAGGGCTTTTGGTAATTCGACATAATATGAAACATAAAATCCAACATTTAAGTTGAATCGACTTGTAAACCTTCATACATAAAGTGTAAGTATATCCATAAAAGAAGTTTAAAAAGACACGATATTCATTATTTGCTGAAATGATCAATCATTTACTATTGCATAACACGAACTGAAACTAGTACGTGCATAACCAATTTGCACCGAGCTGTAGGGCGGCAGGTTACACAACCATGCCAATATTGTTTACCGAGGCTAGTCCACTGCGCCGGAAAACACATTCTAAGTAATTTTATCTTTTTTTGGCTTCTTACGCATAATTTATATATATTACCTACCTTTTTGCAATTTCTAAGTTTAAGGAAATACATTTTTATTCAAAGTTTTTCTTATCAATGTGTTCTTATATAAGTATAACATTGTTAGTCTATGAAACGTCAACAAAGTTATTTTATTATAGAGAGTAAAATAAAAGATGTTTCTACATCGTTAAACTCGAAACGAACTTTGCGGGAGGCCAATGAAACGAAGAAGTTTGAATTTTCCGCGTAACTTTTACAACAATATCATAATATTACAACTAGTTAAACAATTTCAACGACACCAAACGTATTACTATATTTTAATTAAAAATGTTTTTAATAGCTGTCATTTTTAACGTGTGAAATGTAACGAATTAAATATGAATGAACTTTTATTCATTTCTACTACATAAGTAATGATATTTCCTAATACTTTAATTTTTATTTAATTACTAGAGGCGATTTGGTAAGCATCGTCTTGAATTTGATCCAGATCATTCCTGATTTTTAGGTAATGTTTGGTATTTATTTTCTTAAATATTTGAATATTTAGATTCGTTTACTGTATGATTCTGTTTCACATGAACGATGTAATACAAACATTAAACTAATTAATCAATGATATCTAATAATTTGACTACTTACTTATTATTTTGACAGTAGGTGTATATGTACTACTTTATTGATATATAATAATGAAAAATATAACTTCTAAGGTTTTATATGTTACTAGCAGACCCGGCCTTTTGTGCCAGGAGCGATCTACACACAAAACTAGCGGATTTTCAAATTTTCAGTCTCTATTTCACCCTCTTCGGACTGGAATATAAAAAAATTCGAGCTTAGTGGGTGCCAATATTATAAAATAACTAATGTAAAAATCTCATGTTTCTAGCTTCAGTAGTTTAGACTCTACTATTGCATGTCAGTGAGAACAATTCTTTTATAATTATTGTTTTAGATTATATAAAAATAACGCCACTATAAATAAATGTGGTATAAACAAAACAAATAACAATGTGGTAATGTAGTATAACAATAGTAACAGAATCCCGACTTGTTAATATTTTATGTCTGTTTATGATATCATGAAATAAAACAAACCTTATATGCTTAAGCAGTCCATACTTTAGAAAATGCATACACATTACTCTTTTACAGTTGTCAAGCTGTAAATATGCAGTCAGACAAACTACGGAGTACGGACCATGCATTAACGTCACGGTGAATACAGTTTTAACATGTTTTCCTTGCATAATGCTAATGCATTTTCTTCCATGTCTTTTTGTTTAATGAAACATTTTACTCTTAATATGTATGTAATGAGTTATTATTTATGAACATACGAGTATGTCTATGTTAATTTCAAGATATAAGAAATGTAGAACATAAGATGTAATATATCGCTGATTAATTTTATTTGAATTTATAATGTTTATATTTTGTTCATTACAATTTGTAGAGAAATGTATGTTCTATAACTTTTATTAAAATGCAAATATTATTGGCCTAATAGGGAGCAAGAAATTCATGAAAAAGCAAATTTCGTGACCTTTAAACTTGAATAACTTAGAACGTAGCAACAATATCTTATGAGATTTTTAG
This sequence comes from Automeris io, assembly GCA_036320925.1. NCBI lineage: Eukaryota > Metazoa > Arthropoda > Insecta > Lepidoptera > Saturniidae > Automeris > Automeris io. The sequence continues at coordinate 8,642,507 of JAUDJH010000010.1, read as the reverse complement.
GTATACTTTAAAACGATAAAACAAGGGCTGGTATAAAATTTGAGTCGATTTATTTTTTCATGGAGAAAATGACCCACTTTTTAAAATAATGACTGGGCTATTCAACTTTCTGATTGTAAATCACTTCTTACAAGTATGTGCTTGCCACTTTACACAGAAAGTGGAGAAAATGTTTAATATCAGCTAAAACGAGAAACCAATAGAAATAAATCAGCCATTTAATAGCTTTGTTTATTGCTACAGTAAATGTGAAACAGAAATTATGTGCATGGGTCAAAGAGAGCGACTATTCTCAAAAGCCCATACAAGGCGAGTTCAGTTATCCGACCCTCATCTGCTCGCAATGGAGTATTTTTATATGGCTAGCTCTTAAACTGTCTTGACTTTGTAAGATTTTTTATATTTGAGGTTATAAAATGCTTATTTGTTCGTTTTAATACGAACTGTTTTCAAAATTTCAGTTTGTTACTCCAATTGACCTAAATATACCTAGAGACTTGTCTTTTAGTCATAGTATATGACGGCTGGCATGAGAGCAGTGACTTTTAATGGCTTCTTGTCAGACTACACTGTACTTTCCTTTAGGTGTGAGGTAATCCCTTCGTTGAGTAAATTTAAAAAAATCGAGTACTCCAAAAAATATCAAGCAATTTTAAATACTTATTCTGTGCTTCGATTATGTCTAGTGTGGATTATTCAGACATACCTATTATAAACAGAAGCTATAACGTAACAAGTAATTTTACACATTTCTGGAGATCCTAATAAAGATTTATATCATTTTATGAGCATAAAGAACAGCGTTTGTAGTTACGCAGCTGAGCATTTAGGTCGGCTGCAATCAATGTTATCCAATTGGCTAACACGCATTGTTGCAATGTATCATCTTAATACATCATAATGCTTATGTATATATATATATATGTTTATATATATATTACTTTTAAATGAACAAATCAGTGATTAAGGTTGAGAACCTTGGGATAGCGAAAATGTTCCTGAAGCTTTACGTAGAAACTTACATAAACGCACGGTATTATCTAATTTAATAGAAAACTTATTATTTTCTTTTGTTTCAACAGAAACATTGTTCTATTTTATTTATATATAATCAAGATATTTGGAAATGCTTTCGAGTCAGCTGTTGAAAGATGTTGAGTAAAGCTGAAATAAATAATAAAATAATTATCCGTATAGCCCTAGAATTCCAATGCTACGGGCCTAAGAATAAAAAGGAAATAGAGATAGTACAAAAAATTTAATAAAGCCCCAATGAGCCGGTCAAAAATGAAAATAAGATAATTATATACGATTCAGTTACATCTAAAAACCGCCTTCTGATATTGGTTGTTATGTTATGCTTATTGAATAATAATCACGTATGTGAAAAACGAGATCCTCGTCCAGTGATACGGGCTAATTATAAAATATTTTCCTACAATCAACTACTATTTCAATAATCATAATAATATTAATAGGTTTTAGATATATCACTGTACCTACAATAGATACATTCTCAATTTCCTTAGTTATGCAAATCAGTAAAAAGATAGCTATCACGTAAAAGTGAAACCAAATTCCATAACAATAAAGACAAATCATATTGGGTTTAAGTAAAAATATATTACGTATCATGTAGGAATTTTAGGTAAGCAGCTTAATTTTACCAACGCTATCTAGTTCTTCAGAGCGATATTAAATGTACAGACATAGAAATCTTTACAGACGTTTTTTTTAACATTAAACGATTTCACTGTAATTTTCTCTATACAAATAATTTCCTTAAAGATCATAGTAACAAAATGAATTGATATTTTTATTTCCAACTGTAATTATCTTGTATTAACTTGCGTTAATAAAAACAAACATAAATATTCCGTAACAGATTGAATAGCCGTACAATTTTGTTCACAGATCTGCCGCTAGATGCTCCCACTGTGCGCTCGTAAAGTGAGATTCAATATGGCGTCGTCATTCGGCTCTGGCACAGGGCGGGGAGAACAGTTGCCGAATCGACATTACAATATCTACGCGTATTTTTGTCGAAACCACCTTCTTCGTGACTCAAACGCGGGTGATATTGCGAAATTATCGTGTGTTTCTGTGTTTATGTAAGCGTTTTGTGTTATATTTTGTGAATAATGGTGCTTATGTGGTGAAAAACGTGAAAGGACTTTAGGGTAACAATGTCTAGCAGTTGACATGTTTATCTGTGTCGTGTGTGAAGATTTTCCCTTCGCGTGAGGAGGCGCGGTGCGCTAGTGTGCGCGCTGGCGCCCCAGTGTGCGTATCGTGTTTGTGGATACGCGAAGATCCAATGATGGATTGCAGTTCCACGGATGCGTAGGTAATAAGCAAATGAATTTTTTGGGTCTCATTCGTGTGCAATACAGCCCGGTGTGGTGTTTCGCCGATTCGCCTCTGATTACGCTGCAGAGTGCTTTGTTTAAATCGTAGTCATCTCTTTATACCGCAGCGCGTGAATCTCGATGTAAGGATGTATCCTTGAATCGATAGGGATAATGTTGCTTTAAAGTGCGAATTAAACGGAGAGCTTTCCGGTTTTTAAATCTCCTATCTCGATGAATAAGGTCGGTCGGACCTTGAGTTATTGTTACCCAATGTTTTCCTATATGTTACATTGTGTAACTACTCAACAAGACACAATAGTAACAGAAAAGTATACTAACAAATTGTAATCCAAAGCTAATTGGTTTCTTATTTGATTTTATTTTAAATTAAAAGTGTGTTTTGTTTTGTCCAATATTACACAGTATGTATACTTATTATGAAGTAAAAAAGCTTTTATGTGACGTTAGACACACACTTAGTGATAAAGTCACAGTAGCCTGCCATTGAATTTGAATTCATTACATTCATACAGTCACATCAGAATATGGTTCCCCTCGCTCAGTTCAGTGTTCACTGCCTGTGGTTATCAGCTTACAAATGTCGGAGGCCGTCTTATTCTGGCTAACAGCTTTTGTAATAGCTCCGTCCCTCTTTAGCGCATATTGCGCGTTTTTCTTCTTTTGCCGCGTCATATGCCAGTGTCGAACAACGAGCGCAGTTTAAAGTATTTGAAAAGTGCACAGACGTACCGCTTTTCAGATGGCCGAGTCGAATAGCTCGCAATTTTAATGTTGGGTCGAGAATTTAACCCTAATTGGGCCGAGCCCTTTGTTTAGGTGGGCGAATCGGTTGTTAATAAGAGGGTATAGGCCAACGTTAAGGGTACGTAACCGCGCAACCAAACCGCGCAGTTAGGTCCGAGCTACCCGTCCGCGACGCACGTGGACTCCTCTGGACAATTTGCCGCGAATCCTTTTGTCTTATTAAGTGCTACACTTTGAGGCGAATGTGATTGCATTGCTTACGGACCTTCTTATTGGATTTTACATGGACGTGAGTGGAGATTAATGGTCACTTAGTTTCATATTTAATTTTTTATTCTTTAGCTTAGAGCTAGCCAGAAAATTTTCTAATAATTCTCGGAAGAAACCGGTGTTAAGGATACAGGATACAGTAGGTGGACACAGGCTGATTGATGATAATAATGATAGCATTGTAAATTAAAATATTTGTATTTTATAATATAAAACAAATACTAAAAACATCACTGGCTTGCCTGTAATAATTACAGTATACCTTAGACCTAGAACTCAGTGACTTAATAATATCTACAAGAAAATGATATGTTTTTTCGGTGGTAGGGCAGTTGCCCGAACTGGGTCATGACCACAGTATACTAATATAAAGACCGTCATAGTGACTCGCTTTGACCTGTCGCGTTTCGGGATCAGCTTGTGTATATCCAGTTACTTTTTTTTTTACACTGTCACGACGTAGTGACTACAGAGTACCTGATGGTAAGTACAATGTAGTCCAAAAACGAAAGCGACTATCAAAGGATGAACATCCATTGATAGTCTACATCGTCATGTCGGCCCACATATACCACGACTGAAGGTCTCTAGGTATATGAGCTACTGGATATACAAGCTGATCCCGAAACGCGACAAGCCGAAACTGGTCACTATGACGGGCTTTACACCCATGTACTGTGGTCGCGATCCAGACGAGCACCGACGCCCTACCACCTCGCTGCTGCTCGTTTAGCACCACCCAGGAGTCACGTGTAGGGAAACTTATATACCTAGAGACCTTCAGTCGTGGTATATGTGGGCCGACATGACGATGGAGACTATCAATGGATTTCAATCCTTTGATGGTCGCTTTCGATTTTAGACTACACGGTACTTACCATCAGCTGCACTGTAGTCACTATGTCGAGATAGTGTAAACAAAATAAAAATAAATAAATGCTATGAAAGTATGTTCAGATATATATATATATATATATATATATATATTGTATGAATTAATTAATATTTAAATGAGTAAAACGTCTTAAATTGTTATGGTAACGTTAGCTGCTCTTTGAATAGAAATAATTACTATTGGAGTAACATTATAACTTATCATAATTAGTAGATGGTAATTGCTTCAATTACCCTAATATTTTGCGAGCTAAAGTCAATATACACGTAAGTTATACATGTACATATAGACAGATTAACTCATGTGTGTCTAAAGTAAATAAACATTTTTTTATTATATAAACACCGCTCTAGATGATATCAGCAAATCAGATTTCGTAAAACAGCTTTGAGCTTGTCAGTAGCGATCGGATATGTATTCAAGTATATTTGAAACATTTTATTCATGTAAGCTCGCCCGAGAGGCATCTAAAAAGAGAATCGAACGAGCTTCAAGCATATTATTGTTATTGAAATATTTTACCTCGTAACTTACCTCTCAAAGGGCTTTCCTAAAGGTTTCGAAATATCCACAAAAGATTTATTTGGAATAAAACTTTGTTGTTGATATTCTAATACACACATATGTTGGACGCCTATACACAAAAGATAAATGTTAGTTTGCCTGATCCGAGCGGTCCTTTTCGGAAGTGCAGTAAAATTTATGCCTCTCTGATAATTTTATTTGTTTAAATTTCAAAAATAATTTTATCTTCAAATATAACTTTCCAAATATCTCTCTTTGCGAGATATTCTTCTTTAAACATTTTATTTATTATACTTTAAATTATATTTATGCTTGCTTTTAGTACTTCCCGGTGTCCCCATATAATTCACCTTTTAAACTTTCAATTGATTGGTACACAAATATTAGATGACTAAAAAAAACTCGAAAGGAATACTGTAATATACATACGAATAAAATCCAAAGCAATTCTGATATGTTAAATTATTTTCCAGCAACTTACCGTATATTATTTGAGTATAAAGTACACATATATGGATGACTAAAAAAATGGTAAACAAAACAGTCATATAAATATAAATAAAATTCAAAGCAATTCAGATCTGTTAAATTATTTTCCAACAGCTTACCGGATATTATTTGAGCATAAGGTACACATATATTGGATGACTGAAAAAACTCGAAAGCAATATAGTAAAATAAATATGAATAAAATCCAAAGCAATTCTGATCTGTTAAATGATTTTCCAGCAACTTACCGGATATTATTTGAGCATAATATCCTTTATAAACACGGGCCTTTGTTTTCCAAGAAAAAATGAAGTTTATGAGATTCAAGTAACTTTTCCTTGTCATATATCTACTACTAAAGTATCTTGATGTATATAATATTCGTTAAAGAAAGTATCATGATGACAGCTTATAATATTATTAACGATGCTATCTATGGCGCTCGTTCTACATACGTCAGTATTCCTAATCAGGATAACGGAATGTGTATATGACACTCTGTATTAAAAAGCAATACAATTCCACATTCTGATAACTATAAGCTGGTAACTTCGTAAAGAAACTTACACCTTAATTAATTAAGTAGGTGTTTCGAGATCATTAAGAGAGAAAACCTTTCTTGTTGAGCTTTTAGGAAATTATAAACTTCTGCTTGTTTTAGAAAAGATCTTCTGCTTGTTTTAGATCAAACTTTTGTAGATATCTGATAAATAAATAATTATAAATCTATTTATTGCGCATAAACATTAACAGGCTTCGCGTATATTCGCTTTTATTAAATGTGCCTATTAATAAAACTACAACTTTACGCTAGCCCATGCTCTCGGAATTCCGCTCTAATAAAGAAATTATCGAGCACGCTGGCTATTGTCGTAGAATAATGTTATTAAATAATCTCCAGGAAAACGTATTACCACATGTATGGATTGACTTCAAACTCCCATTTACGTAGTGTTTTCATAAACGACAAATTACGTTTAAATATTTTTATAAATTAACTAATAAAGATATTTATATCGTTTTTTAACAAAAGATATTTGTTTTACCAAGAGATGGAAGTCCCGAGCCAAAAAAAATACAATATAGAAACTTATAAAAGTTAATAGGATTAAAGAAACAAAGTACCACCTGTAGAAAGTAAAAATCTATATTACGTTAAGAGGTTTTACATGTTACATATAAATAAAGCAATTAATTTAAAATTACAAACAATGGGTAAAAAGCCTAATTTCATGATATTTTCGTTACTTAAGGATTTATAACACGAACTGTGTGGTTAATTCATAATTTATTCACACTCATTGATATGGAATGTTGATTTGCATTCACTGAGCTATATCATACCAATTAATCAATCAATAATTTAATTATGACACGACAGCTGTTTACTTCGTGAAAGCCAGTGAGTAATTAATGCAAACACTTAAATATTAGATTTTAATGTATATAAATTTTATTAACCGTATGTACGATGTATATTTTTATCTAACGCGCTTCAACAAAGGCGACAGTTCAGCAGGTAAGAAAATCGAAAGGTAGTAGTGGACAGGGTAGACAATTAATATTAGGTACGTACGGCCGACGAGATCGTAAAATTGTTGATTGGATATCACTGAACAACCTGACCTTGTTTTGATACTGGGCACCTTGATTGTCCAAAAATACCTCGACGAGGTGGTCGAACATGTTGTTGTTCCACTCAACCAGAAAACGGGCGAAGATTTCTAGTTTATGGAGGACAATGCTCTTGCAGATATAGCAGGCTCGGTGATGAACGTATCCCGTAAGCGTGATATCGCTAGCCTCCACAGTTGTGCGACAGGAATCCTAACGAGTATGATTTCATCGACAGCATAGCGTTCGAAAGATTGCCTCAAAATTTAGGCACAGAACAAGATCTTTAGTGGTCCTGAGGAGTCTGCTGCCCCGATGAGAGGGAGGCGATGCGCGCCGACGTCCAGCGCGCCGCCTGAGGGAGGGGTGGCTCTCAACCTCCCAGCGAGGTAGCCTCAACAAGGCTTTTTGTTCCCCGGGCGTCTGGATGAATTTGGGTTCCTAGGCCCGGGTGGAGCATTCACAGAGACACCCCGGGGGTTTTTAGTCAGTAGAAGTCTTACACACCGGGGTCGCTGCCCTCACACTGGCCCTATACTGATGGTCCAATGCAGGTTTTCACCCTGGACCACCAAAAAAAGGTTTATTAAATATATTGTAAATTTATTAGTAAGCAACAAAAGTGTGCCTGAGTAAATTTAGTTGTGTTTTTAAAGCTTAAAGTTTTTAAACGTACACTAGGTATTCGTCTTATAAAAAATAATTTAATTCATAGAAAAGGAATACGAAGAATACAGTAATACACTTATGTTTAACTAAAAAAAAATTTTTTTGTTATCTCAATTATTAAGTAAATACAAGAACGTAACACCAATACGTAATTTATCTATTTTTAGTCAGCGGAGGTAAAAAATTAAACTAAAAAGATTAAGATAGTAATGGACCATGACGTAGTGGTTTTATTTCGTTTATTTGTATTAGAAGCTTAAAATTTTTGTTCGACTTTTTATGTCTATTCAATCCAGAAGAGTATAGTTAATTCGAAATATCGATACTATTAGGAATTATCATGAAATAACTAGAGAAACAAAAACGATGAAATACATTACAATAAATACAAGTCAGGATCGAGGTTATCATACTTTAAACTCAATATCGGATCCAATTTATAATCAAAGTTCATCGATCATGAAATAACGTGAAAGGGCCAGAGAGCTTATTCACCAATTTTTCATTTGTTTTTGCTGTACTCTCTTACGATGATTATTACCACATATTTTACTATAAAAGAAGCTTAGAGTATCCTAGAGATTAACTTGACTGCGCCTTACGAGCAAGTCCCACTGTAAGCACGCCTTACACTTATTACACTATATTCTTTTTATATTCTACACTATGTTCGTACGTCTAAAATAAAAATACGCAATGCTAATGGTTATGGTAGTTGCTTCAAAATATGTTAGCCCGTTTCCTGTAATCTACAAACTCGTGATTCCTATCAGTAACAGGTTTAACATACCAATTGTATATTTTAAAATTTATCTATCAATTGTACCTACATAATATTACAGGTTGACTCTTCTTAGAACACTTTAGTATTTAATATAATTAACATTGCACATTAAGTACATATATTGGTATTTTATTAGACCGCACAAATTTACCAAATAATTTTGTATATAATTCAGTTTTAAAACATTTAATTTTTGCATGTTTATATTAAAATGCAGCGAATTGATAGTTATACGTCGCAAGTTTATTACTCGCTGAAAGTATCTAGGTTAGACAAATGGCGGATTTATTTTAAGAATAGAGCAGCCACAGTAACTTTTTATTAATTTTTCATTACATATATAAATTGGGAAATTTTTAATCAAAAGAAACCATTTCATATATGAGTAGGCGTCCTAAGATGTCAGCTCGAAATATCTTAGGGCGGGGTTTATTTATTTAAGTTTGCAATAATTATAATAATTTTAGTAATTATTTCTTTAAGATGATTTCACGTTAGTGGATTAAAAACTGTATTTTTAATTTTGTCATAAGTGCATACGTATAAACCTTAATACTACTTCTATTTAATACGACTCTCGATTAGAAAAGCTTTTGTATAATTGTCGCCAATCTTAAAAACACGACGCAGAGTAAAATTAGCTGGATTCGAATCCTTTGGACAAATTGCATTTGTCGTTTGTATATTTTGATATACTTTAGAGCCTGGTATTATTCTCTTCTATGTACATGACCCATATTAGAGCATTAGATCACTATAGCCTTTGGACTTCAATCGTCATAATACCAGAAAGTTTATACCCGCTTTCGAATATAAATAAGGTTTTAGAAAAAAGGCTATTTCAATTCGTCTTCCCGTAAATGGTAATGTAATGACTCGAGATTTAATCCTGTTTGTTAAGTACTAAATCCTCTTAAACCTTTGACGTATAAGGGCCTAATTTGTAACGGCTGTTGAAGCGATCAGTCTGGATTATTTAATTAAGATGAGTTGCTGGTTTATTAAGTTCCATATTTAGAATAACTATTAAGATTTTAAGGTTGACTGTTTAGCAAACGTAGGATTCTAGTGGACATAAAAAAGCTGTACAGTTTGAAATTAGGAAACATTTACAAGTAAGTAGTTTAGGTGTATCTTAAAATGTGTGATGAAAATTATTAATGCAATCCAAATCCTTGAAAACTACCGATCATCAATATCAAAATAAGAAGTGCATAAAATGCTGGCATTAAACAAGAATGAAATATTAGGTCCTTACATATGAAATTGGCGTTTTTCGTACTGGCCACTTTAATCACAAATTTCTCCTCTTTGGTAAGGAATTCCAAATTCAAATTTGTACAGCTATAGACTCATGTATTTGTGCTTCGATGATCGTCATTCATTTGTTTTTTCTTCTGTTTTTTTCTGTTTGCGTCACTCATTTTACAAAATGGAAAACTTAAAATATCGCATTATTTACGAGTACGAGTTCCGCCGTGGCACTAGTGCTGCGGAAACAACTCGAAGGGTGAATGATGTGTATGGCGCTCGTGTTGCAAAAGAAAACACAGTTCGTTTTTGGTTCCAACGTTTTCGTTCTGGAAATTTCGACCTGCAGAACAAGCCCCGTGGACGGCCTGAGACTCAAGTTGATAATGAAGAGTTGAAGGCTATTGTGGAAGCGGATCCATCGCAAACCACGTCCGAGTTAGCTGCAGGCTGCGATGTTAGTGATAAAACTATTTTAATTCACTTGAAGCAAATTGGGAAGATTAAAAAGCTTGAAAGGTGGGTACCTCACGAATTGACTGAAGCAAACCGGCAAACGCGCGTCGACTGCTGCGTTACATTACTAAACCGGCACAATAATGAAGGTATTTTAAACCGAATCATTACCTGTGATGAAAAATGGGTTCTTTACGATAATCGGAAGCGCTCAGCGCAATGGTTGGATCCTGGCCAGCCAGCCAAATCCTGCCCCAAGCGAAAATTAACCCCAAAAAAGTTACTTGTAAGCGTTTGGTGGACTAGTGCCGGTATTGTTCATTACAGTTTTCTCAAATCTGGCCAGACTATTACGGCTGATGTCTATTGTCAGCAATTGCAAACCATGATGGAAAAGCTAGCGGCTAAACAACCTAGGCTGGTCAATCGCTCCACGCCACTGCTGCTTCACGACAACGCTAGACCACACACTGCGCAACAGACGGCTACTAAATTAGAAGAGCTTCAATTGGAAAGTTTAAGACATCCTCCGTACTCCCCGGACCTTGCTCCAACAGATTACCATTTTTTTCGAAATTTAGATAACTTCTTGCAAGGGAAAAAATTCAACTCCGATGGGGCAGTCCAAATCGCCTTCAAAGATTTTATTGATTCCCGTCCGACTGGTTTTTTATTAAAGGGATCAATGAACTACCTATGAGATGGCAAAAGTGCATAGAAAATAATGGTTCATACTTTGATTAATTAAATCTATACTAATATTATAAAGCTGAAGAGTTTGTTTGTTTGTTTGTTTGTTTGTTTGAACGCGCTAATCTCAGGAACTACTGGTTCGAATTGAAAAATTCTTTTTGAGTTGAATAGACCATTTATCGAGGAAGGCTATAGGCTATATAACATCACGATGCAATTATTAGAAGCGAAGAAATAATGGAAAATATGAAAAAAACGGGCAAAATTTTTCATCCTTGAGGGCTTCCATTGCGTGCGCTGCAAAAACGGTTCAAGATACCAAAAATATATGTAAGAAAGAATTATTCCTCTTGAGATGATCTAAAAAAATGTCCGCGACAGTATAGCTTTTAAGATTAAGTCACTAGAACCGTTTTTATGGTAAACAAATTTGATCGAAATTAATGCATTATTTGTTAAGAGTTGTATCAACGTAATAATATTAATCTTTATCCAAATAAATGTTTTGTTGATTAAGAGTATTTAATTATGAACAAAATTGTCTTTAACATAACTTAATTTCAATGAACATCATAGAAGATATTACAATAACTTATATAGCAAAACTACGTTTGCCGGATCAGCTATGTCTTGATAAGCGCGAAACTCGAGAACGACTAAACCGATTTGACTGATTTCTTTTTTGTTGTGTTTGTTGAAGTCTAGGGAAGGTTATTACGGAGACAAATTTAAAAAAATTGTCTGAAAAAGTCTAAAAACAACACTTTTCTATATTCTCATACAAAAAATTCGTAATAATATTTAAAAGTCAATTTGAACTTTAACACCATACCATAAAGTTTAAATGTCAGTGGACGGGTTCCGGGAAGGCAAAACAATTGAGTGACGTATAAATATTAATGTCAATATTTGTCAATTTTTATACATAGCATTAAGGCCAGGTTCTTTCAAACAATTTTCAAAAAAATCTGACGGGTAGGCTATTAACATTAAAAAAAACAATATGACTTTGTTTTAGAGAAATAGACCAGAACAAGGTCTGCCGGGACAGCTAGTATATTATATTAAAAAATATTCGACTTTTTGTTCCTCCCATACAAAACGCCAATTTCATATGTAAGGACCTAATATGTGTTTCACGTATGAGTTCGTTCTAATACTTGAAGATGTAGTTATTGGGAATGTACATCTCTACGCACCAGATTTTCATATGATCGAAAGTTTTTATTGCTCTGTACCTATAAACATAAAATCCAACCTCAGGAAATAAAGATCAAAGAAATTGGGACATACTTTGCGGTCAATGGTTTTGTTTTTCGGTTTGATATTATTAGAAGTCTATTACACGACCGCTTAAACGTATTGCGATGCATGTGTGAATTCCAATCACTTAAGTACTCGTGTGTACAAATTTAGTTGGATTAGGAATTAAATTAATTTCAAGTATTATTTATGCTTCCTGTATTTGAATGTTTCAAAAAAAATTGGTCCCGTTTATTTGTAGTATATTTAACTGGCTTTTGGAAAGCTCAGTCTTTTTCAAAATTAGTAGTATTTCGTTTAAAATATGGAGATAATTACAGCGTATCTATATTGGGATTATTATTTGCCTTTATGTTATCTGAATCCTTTAATATATCTATACTATTAAATATTAATTATCCAAAGCAATTGCCATATCAAAATGGATAAAACTATAATCTGTTTATTTTGAGATTGTTTTTAGATATCATCAAACTCTTTGTGACAAACTGCTTTATACTTATGTCGTATTTCAACGTGGCCATTTGTTATGACATTCCAGTAAGTAAAGCCATTACTGGCATTGTGTAAATACAGACAATCCATAACTTATAATCCATTAACAATGACAACCAATTATAATTAGAACGATATCTAGCATTTTGACCTAATTGGCTTAGTGGAATATCTCATCAAATGACCTTGTGCAAATGTAGCTTTATGTTTTGTATTGATTCATAAGAGCGATTTGACTGCACATTATGATAAGTTGAGCATAAACCAAGAACAATAGCGACCGTAAAAACACGAGAATCCTTAAACAATCAACATTACCTAAAAAAAAACTACTATATGCCAGAAGTATTGATGATTTAATCTTCATCATCATTTCAGCCTGTATCGGCTTATTGCTGAAAATAGGCCTCTCCCAAAGCTTGCCACTTATCTCTGTCTTAAGCTGCTCGCATACAGAAACTTCTAACTGCCCTTCGCAAGTCGTTGGACCATCTCGTCTCTAAGCGTCCCACACTACGATTGATGTCGAATTATTTGATTGCCTTTAAAAGAGGAGCGCATAAGCGTTTGTTGGTTAAATGCGCTTTATCAATGACCGCAATTTTACCTTCCACCATGTGCCATTACGGTATAACAGACTTTACAACTATATAAATACTGCATGGCTGTGACCCAATGTAATAGAAATTGTAGCATTTTATACAAAATTTCAAATTTGTTCGTAACCTTATAAATACTAACACCATTATGCTACAATTTTGGGGCTTCTTAAACCAAATTTGATAATCACTTCTTTTGTTTCCCACGAAAAATACGATGAATACTATTACAAACTCTAATGCCACTAAACTTCTTGTTCAATAACAAGGTGGGAAACTGCGTAATTCATTACGATCGTTTTACTGTGGCCGCGGCACTGTTGCTAAATGAATTTAAGGTCATTGTAAATTAGCAAATCAGTGCGACAGTAATTAAAAACCTACTTATTCTAGGCTAAGTGTGTTTGTTCTTTCCACAAATAGAACATAATAATAGGTTATAATTCTTTTGGGGTGAGCATAGATACATTAGTGGTTGTATGTACTTTGCGCTTATATGTCGTACCTAACGGGAGCAGTAGTGCAGCTTATAGTTATTTTCAGGATACTTATACATTGCATTCTTATTACCGTTGTGGATTGGCCCTGTCATAGCAGTATCAATATCTTTATCTATTGAAAGTCGCTGTTTTTTTTTATAATTATAGCTCATACTCTATATTATGACTTAGTGAATTCAACCACTAATGTATTTCTGCTCACTGCGTAAGGAATATGACGATATATTTTATTTATTTATTATATTATCTTTTACAGTTGCTCCGGACATTTCCCTCTGTATCTGACAAATCGTGATGCGGACACAACCTGACGTGACGCAATACGACAATTACACGCGACTGGTGTACGCGAGTTCAGTTTGTTTTTGATGTAATAATGGGATATTAACTGCATTGATATTAGAAATATAATATTAGTATATATTTTTTTTATATTTCAAATAAGACCTTGTCCTTACAGAAATTTGCAAAATAAAAAGGAGAACCAATATTATATTTACAGCGAAATAGGAGAGTTTCAACTTTAATACCCAAAATTAAGAAACGCACTTTCTCGCTCGAAAAACAAATGTGCATGGCGTTTCACCGCGTCACAAACTACTTACTGTAACGTAGGTACGTACGACAACGTCAGCCACGTGTAAGAAGAAAGTATTTTTACTATTTTCGTAATGTGTCGCGTCGCTTCGCCGCGTTCGGCGCGTAAGCAGGACAATAGTTCAGTTGTTTTAAAGGCTCAGGTTGTACAGCGATTTTTTCTTCGCGATATTTTTTCGTGAATTCTGTAACAATTTAAATCGTATATGTTCTGGAACGTACTGGCGATAAAAATATGTGCGAAAAATTGCAACAGAAAGAGCTGCGTCGCTGAATTAAACCGCGCAGTGAAAATTCGCAGTGCGGCCTGGACCTGAGAACTGATAAGTCATTATACTAAATGTTAGCATAGAATACATAATAATAATTCATACAATTATATAAACTAGTGATCGCCCAGTAGTCGAAATTCAACCATAATTTATTTAAAATAAGTAATATATAGTAATAAATAAAATTTCATTACAATATAAAGCACAAATACCTATTATATAATAATTATGGTTATGTTTGATATTCAGTAAGACTATCGACAAATAATTTCAAAGACAAACAATATTAATCTACTCTCAATTTGACCACATTTTTTGTATCCCGGGGGAAATCCTGCATAGCACCATCAGGGACGTTGTGAGGGCAATAACCCCGGTGTGTTCCTACTGACTAAAAACCCCCGGGGTGTCCCTCTGATTGGTCCACCCGGGCCTGGGAAGCCAAATTCATCCAGACACCCAGGGAACAAGAAGCCTTGTTGAGGATACCTCTTTGGGAGGGGAAGGAGTAAAGCTCACCCCTCCAGAACCTCTCTTCCGGGCGGTGCGCTGGACGCCGTGCGCCACCTCTCTCTCATCCGGGCAGCAGACTTCCTCATACTTTAACCATAAACAAAAGAGTATATATGCGTCTGTATGTTAAATGTATGGTAGTGTGTGTAATATTTTTTTAAATTTATTCATTGTATATTTATGTATTATTTAAAAAAATATATTAGCATTCTGTACTCCTCTATATATACTATAAGTGTGTGTCAAATTTCATACTTCTCAGACTGTAATTTTCGTAAAAAGAGGTACAAAGTTTTTCCGTCACGTATTATTATATAGATATTAAATTTAAATAGTAACTTATACTTATTTAAAAAACGTTTAATTGGTTACTGTTATAATTATATGGAAGATTGCACTAAATTATTGGCTGGAATATAAATAAATCGAGTTAAAAAGATTTTAAATATTACAAAAGTCAGGGATGGTTGTCTATTAAGGTTTTAATAATCAAACAATGTATCAAGGTTTTAACTTGCATGTTATTTCGAACGTATTGCTATAAATAAAAACGATGCACTCTTCATGTCACGATGATTGCGATAGTAATCTAGGTGATTGATATTAAACTGATATTAAAGTCAATTTTATCAGTAGTAGAAGCATCCAGTAAGTCTGTAGTTACTGGTTAGATTACCATAGGTAATGACTAATTTTTCTTGTTATGTGGAATATCATTTGCAGTAATCCAGTTTTACAATGTTGCTTGATAATAGTTCTAAGTTATGAAGTACAAGTCATTCATTTGATTTTGCATGTTTTCATGGATATTTAAAATTTAGGGATCGTTAATAAAGTTTTAAACAGATCCTTCCTTGATTTTTAAATTATTTAATGTCGTGTATATTGTTGTTTTGTAAATTTACATAATTTTCTTAAGATTTTTAAATGGATAAGGATACAAAAACGTATAATTCTATAGTATTCGAAACTTTCTAACAAAAAAATACTGAAATATATCAGTAAAATATAGATTGAATATATATTACGTAATAAGATCTAACTAAAGTGATTCCTATAAAACTGCGTAAGTGATGGAAGCGTTGTCTTTAGAAGAGTATTGGAACGGACACGTGAAGTCTGTAATAACCAAGGCTGCGAATGTCGTCAGGATATTGCAGTACGTTGAAACTTATTTCCTGCCCTTTCTGTTGAACGCCGCAAAGTTTATTTAGTGCCAATAACTGTGTCTGAACAAATGTCGGAGCCGTAGTAATATTAAATATATTGGAATTGAAAATGTATTTAAGAAAACTGAGGAAAAATCGGAATGGGTCGTGACCACAGTACACAAATGTAAAACCCTCATAGTGACTCGCTCCCACCTGTCGCGTTATGGGTCAGTTTGTGTACCTCCACTTCTTCACATGCTTAGAGACCGACAATCGTGCTATATGAGGGCCGGCATGATGACAGCTGCTTTCAATGGGTTCTCGTCCCTTGGTAGTTATTAGCAAGATCTGTAGGTAGTTGGTGTATTTGGCCGACACAGTACTTTGCATCAGGCGTGCTGTAGTCCATTTGTCGAACCGGTAATAGAAGAACCGATTGATCTATATTTAATTAAGTATTTATAAGAAGATACTATAAAAAGCTCTTTGTTCTAATATTATATTTATGAGCGAACTTGATAAAAATCCTTATTGAAATTTCGAAAAAGCAGTCACCTAATCTTAAGAACTTTAAAAAATCCCAATTGAAAATTAAAAACAGTTTCAGTTTTCATTTGCCTTTGATCACTAGGGCTGATTCAATCATAAAAAGTGTTTTCAACTCAAAAATGAAACGTCTCAATTCTCGACATTCGCCAAATGGCGTTTAAATACTTTTGATACGTATCTATGAGGCAGGGCAGACAAATGGATCAATTGATCGACGGATCGGTTTGAACAGATTGTTGGCATATCTCGCCGTCTCCCCTTTATATTTTGTTTGTTGTGTAATCTGCAGTAGAGGTTTGTTAGGGATATGAGATTTCGGATATGGATATACAAAACGGTAAATTCTGGTTTTAAGCTAATATTTCATCGAATATTAATTTTTTTGGGTATCTAAAGGATTTCGAATAATTGAGGGCGTTAACATAATTATAGATGTCATATAAGAAGGTAAAATTTTGGTTTTATTTTATTTAAGCAATTTTTTTTTAATGTACGAACAGTAAGTGTCAAAGCATAAACTAATGAGGTGATAATCTTAAATGAGGGATGTTTTTTGGCTTTTCTAGAGTTTTTACATCATATAATCGCATACGAAATTGTACTATTGATTTATATCGGAAACCGTAACGATGTTTCAATAATTAGATGTTTGAATTTTTTCTGTGAATACGTAGCGTCGGGTCTTGAAAATATTCGAGACAGGGCAAAAAACTATTGTCTGCCGTACTCCGGCAGTGTTTTATTTTTGTTTTATAAATAATGTGGATTAATCCTATAAAAAACGTTTAAATAATGCCAAAATATATGGCATATGAACTGAAAACGATCTTTCATACATTAACACATGGTAACGGTATGTTACAGGGCTTTTGAGTTAACTTTTAAAACATCAATCCAAGGGCCTTAACAATTTTTCAGTCTATTTTTTATGGAGAAGTTGACCCATCTTTTTACAAATATTTTTCAACGAATATTCTAGATAGTGTGGTCGTTTGCGGACCCTAGAATTTGGCACCAGAGGCGCGATCCCCAGCTAGTCTATCCTTGATCGTGGGCTGTGAATACGAATATCTTTAACATTAACATTTAACGGACGGGCCCCGTAGATTTACATTTTTCCATTCTGACTTCCTAGGACGGGCCACGTAGATCTACGTTTTTCCATTCTGACTTCCTAGGACGGGCCCCGTAGATTTACGTTTTTCCATTCTGACTTCCTAGGACGGCCCACGTAGATCTACGTTTTTCCATTCTAACTTCCTAGGACGGGCCACGTAGATTTACGTTTTTCCGTTCTGACTTCCTAGGACGGACCACGTAGATTTACGTTTTTCCATTCTGACTTCCTAGGACGGGCCACGTACATCTACGTTTTTCCATTCTGACTTCCTAGGACGGGCCACGTAGATTTACGTTTTTCCATTCTGACTTCCTAGGACGGGCCACGTAGATCTACGTTTTTCCATTCTGACTTCCTAGGACGGGCCACGTAGATTTACGTTTTTCCATTCTGACTTACTAGGACGGGCCACGTAGATTTACGTTTTTCCATTCTGACTTCCTAGGACGGGCCACGTAGATCTACGTTTTTCCATTCTGACTTCCTAGGACGGGCCACGTAGATCTACGTTTTTCCATGCTGACTTCCTAGGACGGGCCACGTAGATCTACGTTTTTCCATTCTGACTTCCTAGGACGGGCCACGTAGATCTACGTTTTTTCATTCTGACTTCCTAGGACGGGCCACGTAGATCTACGTTTTTCCATGCTGACTTCCTAGGACGGGCCACGTAGATCTACGTTTTTCCATTCTGACTTCCTAGGACGGGCCACGTAGATCTACGTTTTTTCATTCTGACTTCCTAGGACGGGCCACGTAGATCTACGTTTTTGCTTAAATTTACAGAAATTTACTTTCCAACGAGTGGAGTTCTGCTTGATCTTTGCCGTAGCGCTATTGGGTTTAGCTTACTACATTTATACAGGTGTCTCTGTAAGTATTGTTACAATACATCTAATTTTATGATTAAAGAAGTGATTCTAATGCGCAAAGTATAGGTAAAAGTATATACGTATATTCTTCTACGGTATAGTCCCTGAAACAATAAAACACAAGTTGTCAAATAAGACATAGTTCTATGAGGAAAGGATCAAAGATGTTTCGGTATAAGATGTACAAGATTCATTGTTAAATCGAAGTTATGATTTTTATTATCCAACCAATTCGTGGGAAACTTCCGGTCGTTGTTAATAAAAGGTTTCTTATAGGAATTTATTTCATTCCATCCGCACGTAGGGTCACAATATAGATAAAAAACATCGATATTTACTATTCGATGTATTGAAGCAGTCCAATACATCGGTTTCAATATATATTTTCCGATATATCGATGTATTATTTCGATGCATTGAATAAACACCTCATACATTTATTTATTCATAAACTATTCGAATAAAGTTTTTGGAGTTTTTCAAGCTGTCTGTTACAACCGCTTTCACATCCTACTACCTTTTTTAGAGCAACCGTAGAATTTGAACTCTAATAACACCAATATTAATAATACCAATAATCTAATAATACCAAAATTAACAGTGTATATTTATACCTCACGCCGTGTTTTTATTTTTACACAATTTTAATAATAAAAATGGATGAAAATACTTAATAAAACAATTTCACCGACATTATATTATAATTGCATAGACGTGATTATATGTTATTTATATTCCTTTGCTTGCGATTTTATAATTGTTCTTAATTTTATCAATATTTTTATCGATACATCGTCAAAATTATTGTTTCCTTTTGATATACCGAAAAATGTCGATGCAAGCTTTCCGATTTATGCATCACAAAAAACATCAATGTATATTGTAAATGAACAAACCTACCCGCACGTAAATAGCTGCTTGCGCCAGAATGTCTCTACTCCATTCTCAAGCTGTGGCGTCGCAATACACTTTTCGTCACAAGAAAATGTCAGTCTGTGTGGCAAGGATTTTTTTAAAGAACATTACGGAATAAAACCCCCTTAATGGTAATTCGCTGGTGCTACGCTACATCTTTTTGCTTTTGGTAACATATTTACATTATTATTAAACACAGCACACGAGTCTAAATGTGAGAGCTAAAAAACATACTTACTTATCCTTACTTTATTTATTATAGTTGAAACAAGGACATGTTTTACAAAAATATTTTCATAATTATTAGTAAAATATCGCCTTCAGCAGTATTTTATTTTCAACACGTTGAGCTCAATGTACAAATCAATCAATCAAATCAATGTATATATAGACATTGACATATCCCTACTTCTCCCCAAATCGTTATTGTGTGATCTTATATTTTTGATATTTATTTATGTATTGAAATATACACCCTTTTGACTTTAAACATTAGGAGGACAAATAAGTTTCCGCCATTTTTGAGAGAGTTGGCATGGCACGAGGCTCATGTTAGAATTCGCAGATGATAATCAGCTTGAAAATTAGATTGGTCATTACATAACAACATAACCCTGTCATATTATTAACTTCGTATTAGCATGTGTTTTTTTTCGAAAAATGTTTAAATTTGACCCAGATAAGCGTCATTTGCGGGAAATTTTAATTTATTTCTTTGATTTAAAAAAATCTGCAGCTGAGGCAAATCTATTGCTCGTAGGAATTGCCTTGAGTCAGATAACCTGTCGTGAGTGGTTTCATTATGTTAATCCAAGAAGAAAATCATAGGGACGATTCAACATCCACAGCGAAACCGAATATTCGTGGAAAAAAGGAAAAAAACGTATGCTGTGTATTTAGTGGTGTGGTGTATTACTTAATCCCAGTGAAAGAATAACTGGAACTCTCTACCGAACATAATTGATGAGTTTGAGACGAGCTCTGAGGAGAAACGCTCTCAATACTACCCCAGATACGACAAAATTATTCTTATACATAATAATGCTCATCCACATGTAGCTGGTCTGGTGAAAAACTATTTGAAATCACTTGATTGGGATGTGCTTCCATACCTGCCGTATTCAACAGAAATTGCGCCGTCCGACTATCACCTGTTCCAGTCAGTGGCACATGCGCTGTCGGAGCAGCGGTTCATCATCATGAAGATACCAAAAAGTGCGTTGATTCGTGAATAGCCTAAAAAGATAAGGAGTTCTTCAGATGCGGAATCCGAACGCTGCCTGAAAGATCAGAAAAAATAGTTGCTAGTGATGAACAACACTCCAATGAAATTTAAACAAACATATTTCTTTCACAATAAATATTATTTTTTGACAAAAAATGACGGTAACTTTTTGTACTCCTATTAGTAAAAAATAATTCTTTTATAGACTGGCCATCGTAAAAAATAAGTAAACTGATACATTAATTTTTGAGTAGAAATTAATAAATACTTTGAAGCTCCCACTAAATGGAAATGTTTGTAAAATGTAAAGTATAAAATTCAGATTTCCACATTTGATTCCTCATTTTAATGAGAGTTTAACTTGTAAAACTTAATAGTAAACCCTTGACACGTTTCCTCCGTAACTAAAAAGGCTTTAACGTTAAATTCACAAGACTTTCTGAAATTTATGAAGTGTCACTGCAAAAGTTAAGTCGTTGATCAAACTTACGGTCCCCAAGGGCTTTCAGATTATCTCGCTTAGTATTAATCAACCGCAACTTAATTTACTAAGTAAATAAGTATATATTGATTCAGTTACTAACTCTATTATAAGTGACGTAGTACTTTCTTTACTGGAGGTCTACAAAGCTAGATTCGATAAACGATAACGACAAAAGTGGCAAAATATATGAAATTGACGACGCGATACTCCGTAAACTTGTGTTCTTTCCATACATTTCTTAATTTCTACTAGCGTTATTGTTTTCGAATGTTTCATTGTCTAGGGAAACTTATTTCTCCCATATCATTACCGTAGGTTTTCTGGATATTTTTTTTTTAATTTGTTTACAGACGTAGTTTTGCATTTGTTTTTTGCTTAATTATGTTATGAAGTACTATAGCTTAACCTTACGTTATTTTGTTATTAGGAATGTCTATTATTTAGTGTTTCTTTATAATATTTATTTAGTACTATGACCGGTGGTCGTGGGTGTGGTTTTATGAAGACACGAATTTGGCGTTTTACAGTTTATTTGCACTTTAAGGCACACCGAACTGCGACGTACACGCACGTACTCCCGCCTTGGGTCTCGGTAGTCGACTAACTCCCAAGCGTCCCGTGCGCGCGCGCATCCTCTTACTCCGCACGTCTGGTAACACCCCACCGACCCTTAGGGCGACAACTGCGTATCGGGTTACGTCTACATGCTATAGTACATAATTAATCAAACTACAGATATGGTTAAAATATATTGTATTCCTATGAAATGCTGATAATAACGATCAAAGTGTAGCCTTTAAATGATTCAAAGACCGTAAATAACTCTTCTTTTAAAAGAATTTAATTACTTTGATATATATTTAAAAAGTGCACATATTTGGCGTGTAATGAAATTAAAAATCGACAAAACTAAAGTTGTAGTTACACTGGATCACTTAAATCCTAAATTCATTGATTGCTGACAGATGAAAGTAAATCGGTACCGACAGTCAATCGATTCTTTAAAATTTAAAGAGATTTAAAGTTTAAATCAACACCGTTAAGCTCCACCAAGTGCACACTCAGAATCAAACTCTAAAGCTGTTTTAGTCAACCTCGAGCGAATCTCTCGTTTGTCACAGTGGGACCTTCTCCGATTCGTTACTTGGAGAACGTTTATTGTAGCTGTGTTATAACGTGTGTGAATAGCGTTTAGTTGTAATTCGAAAAATCGTTTATGAGATGATATTTTTTTGTTACAAGTATTTGAAATTAGCCTCTTATTAAATATAATAAATATACTAAAACTTCTATTTAAAAAGCAATAAGCTATTTTGTTGAATATTATAAAACTGCCTATTTGTTTTGTAAGAACTTTCAATGTAACTATAATTAAATTCAACAAAGAGATACCAATCTTTGTATTCAATTTTTTTTCTCATATTATCTATTGTGAAAACTAAAACGAAGAGAAAATAATTCAATTTTTATTTTGTAACAATGTTCTACAAAAACTTGTGAACTGTTGGATTAACATCCATCGTTAATATCTCCCGCGACGTTGAGATGTCAACTGGCCGTAATTAATGTCTCAATAACTCAGAATGCACGTTGACAGATCGTTCAGACGATCATTAAGGCATAAGTAGATTACTTCGTTCATTAAACAGCCGACAAATACAAGTTTCCTTTCACGAGTCGCATCCCGGGAGCCCCAATCAAAAGTCTGCAACTGTACTTTAGGGACTTCATGAATGAGGAAATTTACAGGGAATTTAAACTGAGGCTTTTAACTCGTTTATAACTACTGGAAGAAATTGAAAATGTGCCAAAATGTATTGTAATGACAAATTATAGTTTCAACGTAAAAAGTGATTTACAGTCAAATAATATAAAATAAGATATTGTGTATTTTGAAATTCGTGGCTGTTCTGAATCTGACATGTTATTGGCTATTGCTATTGGGTTTACACGAATCCTATATAGATTATTTGCACTTTTCTTTTTTTTTTTAACACGGGCCGACAATGTGACTACAGTGCACCTGATGGTAAGTACAATGTAGTCCAAAAATAAAAACGATTATCAAAGGATGAAAATCCGTTAATAGACTCCGTCGTCATGTCAGCCCACATATACCACGACTGAAGGCCTCCAGGTATATGAATTACTGTATATGCACATGCTGATTCCGAAACGCGACAGGCCAAAGCGAGTCACTATGACGGTCTTTACACTTGTGTACTGCGATCATGACTCAGTCCGGGTAATCGCCCTTCCACCACCCAGTTTAAGATGCATTCTAAAAGCTATGCAGAGGCCAAGATCTAATAAAAAATACTTATGAAATTTCAAATCAGCCCAAACTAAGACGATTTTAATCACTTCTCGCAAACTCCGAAATTTTAACAGTTCAAGACCGCGGTAATAATGTATAAAAATTATTTGTAAAACAAATTATAATGTACAATCTGTTAGATAACAGTTTATTTTTGTCGTTTATTACTATATCAGTAAACACAGAAGAACGTGTCAACTGGGCGTTTTCTAAATATTATAGAAACACATCTAATCTTTATAATGATATAATCATGGGGTTTCGGAGGAAGGCTACGTATATTTAGATTTCTTAATCATAAAGTAAATGAGCCCATTAAAGGGCCAAGATTAGTAAATTATCTTCGTTAGAACTGGTTTGAAGCCGATACTAAATAATCAGTGTTTATCATTTGCCTCCAGAAATGATTTTAACAGATAAGTCGTTTTAATATATTACCACACGTGATCCGTATCGTAATTTTAAAACGCATGTGATACTAAACTAAACTGATAATCTTATGTTGTCTGGTAATAAATGTTTTAATTTAAATAAAAACAATCA
Source organism: Automeris io (assembly GCA_036320925.1). Taxonomy (NCBI): domain Eukaryota; kingdom Metazoa; phylum Arthropoda; class Insecta; order Lepidoptera; family Saturniidae; genus Automeris; species Automeris io. The sequence goes on along the minus strand of JAUDJH010000010.1, from coordinate 8,618,330 downwards.
AGAGATGAAACATTGAGTTCAAAACTTATGGTTGCCAACATTTTTTTGTTGTAAATGTTTTATCCAGTAAAATTCTTTATACGTAGTTTATTGTTATTTATTTTACTTAATTATTATAATTCACCCTAAGCCTAAGATTATTAATATGTCTAGATGGCATCCGCTCATACGTCGACCATAAAATGACTGCAACAGAATCTTAAGTTATAGTTGCCACACTTCACCTCATAAAATATAAAATTTATTATATATTGAATTACGGAATAGTTTTAAACTGTCGTTAAATATACTATTTTTGCACTCGAATTGTCATGAAGAGAATAAAAATCATTTACGTAAATAATATTACGCGAAAGAATTGTAAAACTTTCTGTGGTACATAATGATTTTAATCCTCTATGGACCAATAAAAATAGACTTTTTTACAAAAATTTCCAGCAAACGTTTTATTTCGCTAACCTTTGCGAAATTTATTAAATTTAAAATCAAAATTGTGACCACATTCCACTAATGTATTAGGCGCACTTCAGAGGCGCCCGCCTTGCCGCCTCCGCGGCAATGGAGACGCAGCAGGAGACAATCTCCACCGTGCCGCGGGAGGAAGACCCCATCTCACAAAGGTCCTCCCACGGAGTGTCGGGCAGCTCGGCTGAGGGGCCAGCTGCCTAGACTATACTCCGGTGGTGTAGTGTGTGGTCCCACACACCACAAGGCGGTACCTCTATATAGCGGTATATACCACTTCTTTTTACTTGAGGGAAATCCTCAAAGGACCGTCCCGGCCGCGCAAGGGGGTAGCAGCCGGGGAGTGCCGGACTTTTACCAGCTGAAAACCCCAAGGTGATTACTTCTGCGAATTAGTGGGGACTGCGGGTCCTGTAATCAATTCGCCGCAGCCCCTCATATATACATATACCATGACTCAAGGTCTAAAAGAATTTAATCCAAAGAATCGGAAAGAAATTTCATTGCTTACTTATAAATTTACATTTTTTACATTGCCTCTGCCTTTTCTACGATAATTTCTACACAACCAACATCAAATCTGCACATCACGCCATAATAATAAAAATGCGGAGCTCCACACGGCAACCCTTCTGAGTGATTATCGTTTATGAGAAGTGTGAGGTGTATATATCATCTTATTCCTTGTTCGTGTCCAGCACGGTTAATGCGACATCAAAACTACTAAAATATCATGGACCCTAAGTTTTGTTTTGGCCGGGATAGACCTTTACAACTAAACCGGGCGAGATTGGACCCTAAGTCTACATCTTTATCTTTACATATGATTTACCTTTAAGTTCGTTGTGGTGCTTTAGGTATTATAGTGATAAATTTGTAAACAATTTATACTCTATGAAGGTATCTCTTTATGTACCAAAAATGATTAAATTATAAGTATTTGATAATGCCAACACATTTATTCAATTTCATAAATCCAAATTTACGCAGATGTGTAAAGTTTAAAAAATTGTACTATTTTACAAAAAGTAAAATAAAATTCAATTGTCATAAAAATGTAGAATTAAATAATAGAGTAAGATCCCAGAGCCGCCAGACCTTTCTTATTTTCTCAGAAATAAAATATATAAAATAACGTAGTGTTAGTATGTACTATGAATGTATGCATACCTGCTAGCTTGCGCGGGCGGCCAATTTACAGGTACCAGGTGCGAAAGGTAGATAAAAATGATACTTACTTTACTTATTTTCTCAGTGCTGATTTTTATATATATTTTAGAAAATACTATTTTAAATTTATAATGATTACTGCCAGACTCGTTTCGGCGGCCATTATTTTTACTAGACGCTTTAAAGCGGCCAAAAAAATAAGGTAACTTTACTTATATTCTCAGTCTTGATTTTTATACATGATACTCAGGAACCTAATTCAATAATTTTTGCAAGCAGCCAGACCACTCGGATGGGCCTAACATTCCCCCAGACACATATAAAGGCTTTCTGTGTGTATGAACGCGATCGTGATTGTTAGACGGTTTTATAGCATAGTTTTGTAAAATTTGTTATTAATCATCTAATTATTGAATTCGTTTCCTGAGTATCACGTATAAAAATCAAGACTGAGATTATAAGTGATGTTACCTTATGTTTTTGGAAGCTTTAAGGGGGTTATCCCATGTGATGGGCTGGTTTTTAGGGATGTTTTAGGATTTTTTTTCTACGACCAGTAAATAGATAGAGCTTTATTATCATCTATTAATATATATTATCACAGCATAAATATAAATTTTAAGCTAAAAAAGTTGTGTCGAATTTGAGTTACAGCGCTCTAAACAACCCCGCCTCAAAAAAATGGGCTCGCACTTCTTCCACGATTCCGGCTAATTGGCTTATCTGAAACAGAAAAATAATAGCAGCGTTTTAATCTGTAGACCTAAATGCACGGAATGAACTATTATCAAATGAATATACCGAAATTTGGACTTCTGATAGGCATTTCCTCCCGTCCGACAGATAATTCTATATGCATTAGGGGACATTCATGTCTTTCTGATTTAGAATGCAAATGCTTGCCGCTAACAAGAACTGGTGTGGTGAGATATCTGGGAGTATATTTAGACGAAATGTTAAGTTGGAAATCTCATATAGATATTTTGATCAATAGAACTCAAAAACTTATCTATGTTTTTAAGAAATTGAGAAATTCTGCTGACATTTATACTCTTAGGACTGTTTATTTCTCTCTGTGTGAATCCTTGATATCTTACTGCATTGCTGTTTGGGGTGGAGCCTCTAAGACCACTTTATTGAAACTTGAGAGGGCTCAAAGAGCTGTCTTAAAAGTCATGCTTAAAGAATCCAGAAGGTTTCCTACTGAGATGTTATATTCTAGATGTCAAGTTTTAACAGTAAGACAGCTCTTTGTCTCGAAACTTGTCCTTCGCAAACATAGAGTGGTCCTTATAGGGACAGATAGCATAAGAAAACCTCGCAGAATGAGATATGTTTGCCATATGCCGATTCACAAGTCTCATTTTGCTGAGAAACAATTTTGGGTTCTTGGTTCAAGGATTTATAATAAGGTTAATCATGTATTAAATATCTTGAACTTATCAAAATTCGAATGTAAGATGAAGCTGAGAGACTGGTTGTCGAATCTAAAATATAATGATATTGAGGAACTGTTGCAGGTATAGATGTGCTTGGGCTTTAATATTAACATTCTTTTGTAATTGTTATTCACTTTGTTTGTATAGTCTGTTGTTTGGTATGTAATGTTGTTTTTGTATTGTTTTGAGTTATGATTGGTGCTACGCAGCAGTAAAAAACTGTAACAAATTTGTGTGAAATATGCTGACATCCAAGATACAGGGTGTCCTAGTTTGGATGTCAGCTGATTTTTAATGTGCTGCCTTGTAGTTGTTTGTCGAATAAATAATTTTATTTATTTTTTTTTATTTGAAAAAAAAAGTCGCGAATTTTGCGTTTTTGTGTTTAGTTTTTTTGCTTAAAAAAAATCGAAATTTTGGGAAAGTTTAATTAATAATAGTTCATTCTATGCGTTTACATGAGATGAGTGCGCCTTTTAAGTTTTAAGATATTCGGTCAAGCCGTTTTTGAGATACGATGGAGGAAAGTTTGAAAAGCACTGTTTTGAGAAAAACTTATTTAAAATTTCAAGTCCACTTAAAACTATGAAAGTCTTAACTTACCCTCAATCGGCGATGCCTGTTCCATAAAGTATTCCTTCCTCTTCCTCTTGAAACTCTTCCAAAGCATATTGCTCAGCTCTTGAGTCATTCCTGGCTTAACGACATCGCTTGCGCGCCGCTCAGAACGTGAGATTCGCTTTTCATCACGTTTCTTAACATAAGTATGGGCTTCGTGGCCAATAGGGCATCCCATAAATAAATTCATTAAAGATGATAACTGATAATAATCGCATCACAAATACAAACCGGCGATTAACTTTAAATGCATTCTCGATCAATGAGCCCTAGTTTATAACTGTCTGTTTTTCACACTCACACGATAGAATAATTTTAAAACCTAAGCCTTGGAAACTTGATAGCGAAATAGGCACATCACTTTTACAAGTTTTGCATATTACCATTTCAGAAATTACAGCGAATACAGAAACAAACTCCAAAATGCAATACGCGAAATTCAAAGCGATGGGAACATCCATGTTCAAGCTATTTTGAAGTTTTTTTGTCGAAGCTGATGTAAATACCGTTTCATTTTGGGTGGTAAAACGGTTTCTTCTAAACTTTCTTTTTTTACTACGGCCAAGATGATCATATCTACTCGTATATCCTTTCCGTCCACTCATTATGAAAAGAAATAATTTGTAGTTTTCGCGCTCTTCGAAGTTAAACGAAAACTAAAATAACTTCAGTAAAATATTTAATAATTATAGAAATTAATTTTTAAGCCTGTAGAAACTTGTATAAACTTATATTTGTATGAAAGCGTGCCAGGTATCAAGCCGACTGTACACAATAGGCCCAACTCCGACTCCCAACTCAGCGCTCCGAATAGCTCCTTCTTTTGACAGCTGTATCTTTAAAATGACTTCGAATTTTTAAAAATCACTTTACTACCGTATTCTAGATATGTTAAGAAAGCAATTTATGAAAAAAAAAAGAAAAACGTTTTTTTGAGCCCATCACATGGGATTACCCCCTTAAAGCTTCCAAAAACATAAGGTAACATCACTTATAATCTCAGTCTTGATTTTTATACGTGATACTCAGGAAACGAATTCAATAATTAGATGATTAATAACAAATTTTACAAAACTATGCTATAAAACCGTCTAACAATCACGATCGCGTTCATACACACAGAAAGCCTTTATATGTGTCTGGGAGAATGTTAGGCCCATCCGAGTGGTCTGGCTGCTTGCAAAAATTATTGAATTAGGTTCCTGAGTATCATGTATAAAAATCAAGACTGAGAATATAAGTAAAGTTACCTTATTTTTTTGGCCGCTTTAAAGCGTCTAGTAAAAATAATGGCCGCCAAAACGAGTCTGGCAGTAATCATTATAAATTTAAAATAGTATTTTCTAAAATATATATAAAAATCAGCACTGAGAAAATAAGTAAAGTAAGCATCATTTTTATCTACCTTTCGCACCTGGTACCTGTAAATTGGCCGCCCGCGCAAGCTAGCAGGTATGCATACATTCATAGTACATACTAACACTACGTTATTTTATATATTTTATTTCTGAGAAAATAAGAAAGGTCTGGCGGCTCTGGGATCTTGGGCTATAACGACAATATATTTTCAATCGTCGCTGGTGTTCTGAATGAATGAAACAAAAACAGAATCGCACCCGAGAGCCGTCCACAGCTGGAATCATCATTGGATAAAATACAAACACGGCATGCAACTAATCTTTGCAGATAATATTCTAGTGTGAACATTCAGAACTTACATTATTCCGTTTTTAATGATCGTTTTAATTAAAAACTTTCAATAGTTACTTATATTATAAAATAATGTTATTATTTATTTACTGGCAATGATCTTCTTAATATTTCTAGCTTAGGGTGTTTCACTAGAAAAAGCATAGAAGTAGAAGGAAATATCGACACTTAATAAGAATAACGAGTATTTTTCGCACTGTAACATTAAAATTATAATTACCATGCTATTTATGATTTTGTTATATTTTGAAAGCAGTCAAGTCAGTAAATAATATTTTATTTCTTAGAAAATTGCAATTATACCAAAACAATTATAGGCAGCATTGAAGAATAAAAATAAAATCAAATACTATATAACCGTACTTACAATATATTTCGTTGTTGAAACATTATTTTTATTTATACACACATATAAACATGTCTCAAATAAATGTATGCCCGGATGAGCCGGATGGGCGGTGGTGCGCAGTGTCTTGCGCGCCGCCTATGAAAGAGGTACTGGAGGCGTGGGCTCTTTATTCCCATCCCTCCCAGAGAGGAAGCCTGAATAAGGCTGTTCGCTCCCCGGGCGACTGGACGAATTTGGTTTCCCAGGCCTGGGTGGAGTGATTAGAGGGACACCCCGGGGGTTTTTAGTCAGTAGGAGTCTGACACACCAGGGTCGCTGCCCTCACAGTGACCCTGATGGTCCAATGTAGGATTTTCCCCCGGGTTACAAAAAAATAAATAAATAAATGTATGTACTTGCCTACTTATATAATATCTCAAATATATAAATTTGGTGACCTCACTTCTTCCTAATTGTTCGCGGTTTACTCAATCATATACGCTTAGTCAAATAGTTTTAAAATTCATATTATATGTAATATGTATTTAATCTACATTGTATATTTCCAAATATTTTTGGTTTATATACTAAACTAGCTGTGTCCGCGACTTCGTCCGCGTGGAATAGTTATTTTGGGCATTTTAGTTAGTTATTTATTTTAAAATTGTAATATCTTCTAAGATGTTCATTGAAATTAAGTGATGTCAAAGACAATTTTGTTCACAATTAAATACTCTTAATCAACAACACATTTATTTGGATAAAGATTAATATTATTACGTTGATACAACTCTTAACAAATAATGCATGAATTTCGACCAAATTTGTTTACCATAAAAACGGTTCTAGTGACTTAATCTTAAAAGATAGACATATACTGTCCTGGACATTTTTTTAGATCATTTCAAGAGGAATAATTCTTTCATACATATATGTTTGGTATCTTGAACCGTTTTTGCAGCGCACGCAATGGAAGCCCTCAAGGATGAATAATTTTCCCCGTTTTTTTCACATTTTCCATTATTTCTTCGCTCCTAATAATTGCATCCTGATGTTATATAGCCTATAGCCTTCCTCGATAAATAGTCTATTCAACTCAAAAATAATTTTTCAATTCGAACCAGTAGTTCCTGAGATTAGCGTGTTCAAACAAACAAACTCTTCAGCTTTATAATATTAGTATAGATTAGAGAAGGTGATTTGTTGTTTTTTTTAGATATGAATTTATCGTAGAAGGGAATAAAGCTTACGTTAGTACCTATATAAATTATCGGCTTATATTCTCAAAATTTTATTGGTATTAATATTTTATTAATAATATCTACACTTTCATTTAAAACATATACTTTAAATGTAAGAAAATTATAACTACTCTTTTGCATAATTATTTTAACCTTCTAATTATTAGAGCTACCTTCTAATAATTAGCAGGTTACTTGTCTAGAACTTAGGCTAAGATTTATGGACGCTATTTCGACTTTGCTTAGCAAAGTTCTCAAAAAATAAATTTGTTTTGACAAAAAACTGAATGTATAAAAGGAACTTGACTATAGCTATATTATTCGCAGAGCCAAGTCCATCTTGACAAAATCGGTGACTTACCAAATCCTGTAACACTCATTGAGAAACATAAATTGTAATATTTTAGTCAAGTCTAAGCAAATTTAAAGTTTTTTTTTTTGTAACCCGGGGGAAAATCCTACATTGGACCATCAGGGTCACTGTGAGGACAGCGACCCCGGTGTGTCAGACTCCTACTGACTAAAAACCCCCGGGGTGTCCCTTTAATCACTCCACCCAGGCCTGGGAAACCAAATTCGTCCAGTCACCCGGGGAGCGAACAGCCTTATTCAGGCTTCCTCTCTGGGAGGGATGGGAATAAAGAGCCCACGCCTCCGATACCTCTTTCATAGGCGGCGCGCAAGACACTGCGCACCACCGCCCTCTCATCCGGGCAGCAAACTCCCTCAAGTCTACTGCCCGACTATTGTTACCGGTGGATGTCACGCTCGCTCTGAGCAAACGCGTCCCTCCGGCGCCGGTGTCTTGGCCGCCGAATGGCCAGAGAAGATGTTCATTCTCTGACCCTTTCGGCGGCTTCCTTCTGCTTCATAACTGCTTCGCAGAAGGCAACTACCTCTCTCCAAGCCTCTTCACTGCCGAACATGGCTTTCACCACCGCCGGCAGTGAAAGGTCGTCACTAATATTGCCCGTGAGGACATCACGTTCTTCAACCCAGGCTGGGCAAGCAAATTTAAAGTTGCGTCAATAAATCTCAGCCTTATTCATCTCTGAAAATCTGGTTTATGACCTAAGTCTTGTACGCGTTGAGGTAATATAATATTCTAAACCTTAATAGGATTTTTATGTCCAATTTGTTTGGATAAATCGTCGAATTGGTAAAATTTGCCTAATTATTTGACGAACAATTTATTAAAGCTTATATTCATAACTTAAAAAATAATAAATATCTAGAAAAATAGTAATAATTAATAAAATTACAACAATATAAAGTTAAACGTGAACTGAGTTTTTCTTCATGTCGGTTAATAAAATTACGAGATACGACGAAACTAGTCTCAGTGAAAAATTATTCAAATTGTAAAAATTAACTAAAGTAACAACTATATAATAAGAACTAGAATAATAAAAAAACACTGCGATACTTTGTAAATAATTTTAAACATACGATGTGTTAAGATCTCGATAGCATTAAATCGTACTCATAAAATTCACAGCCAGATTCTAAGTTCAACAATGATTGTGGGAAATATGTTTCCACATGAAAAGCTCTATATAAGCTGTTTAATTTTAATCATATTAACGTACAGTTTTATTATTAATAAAGAATTCGTAGCGTTTCTATAAAATGATTGAATGACGTATTTTTGAACTTGTTGTTATGAGTAACTCCATTTAATAAAGTTAAGTACTTTGGTTACTGGTAAGAATTGTCTTCGTTTAAATTGGTTAGTATTTCACTGAATACACTACCGGCTTATTTCCATGTTGATATCAGAATTTAAGATGTTAAACACAAATATAATGACGCAATAGAATAAGTCTTGGTTAATCAATTATGTGAACGAAAATTAACTTTAAATTTCATTTATCAAGGTGAAGCAGTTATATTAACATTAATTATTGCATGTAACATATTCTCGTATAACTAGAAACAATTTATTATAATAGGACGTAGTTCGTTATTTCTTGCGAAAGTTTACGTTGTAATGTAAAAAGAAATGTTACTAGGTGGTCGTCGCATAACAGAGGCATGTTAGGAACATGATTAATGTATCCGGTAATACAACGCTCGAGTCGTCATATAAGGAAACTATTGACTATGAAGGCGACGTTGAAACTTGAGTATTGAGTGCTGCAATAACGTGACCATTATCCAACTATCGCGTTCAGTAGGTAACCTCGAATAAAACATTTATCACACTGCATAAGACAATAATAATGGAATTTTATTTATAAACTAATATATTACTCACAGTTAAAAAATAACGCAATAAACAAATGTTTACATAAAATTCTTAAAAGCATATGAAGATATTTTTTGGGAAATCGCGCTCAATTTTGAGCTCATATTAATTTTCCATCAGATGTGATTAAACTCATCAGAGACAAGCGAAAGTGTGGAACAAAATGGAAAAATTTTATTGACCTAAGATTGCGTGAATTAATTAACCGGCATAAAGAAACGACTAAATTATGACAAATATAGTAAAAAGTTTTGATAAAGCCCTCACTGCCAAATTATACCGATTAATGCTACCAACTTGCTAAAACCTCTAGGCTAATCGAACACCAGCGATCGCCTGCGGCTTCTTTCGCTCGCAATTATATTAATAACTGTAGTAAAATGACAAGTATTATTTAAACATAGGGTAAACTTAAAAAAAAAAACGTTATATATTGCCTGCACTATAAACGAAACTTTTTAAAATGTCACATTGCAATGATCAATTATCTAGACTGTGCCTGATAAATATATCGGTAGAAATTAGTTTTCTTTTTAATTAAATACATAGATTGGTTTCAATTCTCAAAAATATAAGATTTAATGTGATAATTTGGAATAACATTCTATAAATCTGTGACGTACAAGGATAGACTGGTAATTTCTATTATTAAATTAATATTGTTAAGGAATATAGTAATTAACTCTATTGCTCGTCAAACATGTTCATCTAGTCAATTAATTACAAAATACTCTGCGACTAATAGCACTATCTACGACGTCAAATCTGTATTAGGACAAATTATTGGCACTACTCGTATAGTTGGGATAAAATTATACTAATTAATTGATGCCTCTAACGAACGTTTAGAATATAAACGTATAAAGCTTTACTATGTAGGATATAGGGATATTGTAGATCAGTAACTTTAACTGAAACTATCTGATATCAGAAATTATTGTCCGTTATAAATCCTTTATAACGACATGGAAGGGACTACTCATATTTAGTCGTAACAACCGGTGATGTTTTCGAGATACGAAGTACTATTTTTTTTCCTGGGACCTTTGTTCTGTGCCAATATAACCGGTATGATGTTCTAAACGATGTCGTTATAACTAATTTTGACTTTACATTATAAATATTTGAACGATCTTACGTGTTTACTGCAAGTTATTGTTGCTATATTTATAGTTATTTTTACTTTTTTTCTATTTTATTTTTGTCGTACTAAATTGACACAAGAGAACAAACGTAAAAGATAATTCAATGAGAGAAATATCTATAATAATTATATAATAAAACACATCTTCAAGGTATAAGTTATTTTAATTATATATCCGTATATCTTATTTAAATGAAACAAACCGAAGGATGTCTAAAGCAAAGCTATTGTTTGTTAGTTATAGTTCAAGTAATTCGTATTCAGATGATAAATAGTTACAAGGCGAACCAGTCAATTTGTGGGACTGTGGTTATCTGCAGTGGAGTGCGAATTGGGTCACTGGGTGAATACTAGAGGGCTTCGCTTCCCTGTACAATAATTGCTTGCATTTATAAACATACTTCTAACAGTGTTGCGAATTAATATTCTGTTAAGGTAATAATAAAAGTTATAATGATCGGGTACTCTTTTAAATATAACTTTTGCATTAAGAATTAAATAGTACATCGATTCATTATTTCGAACAAAATGCCAAGCCCGTAATGCATTTTTTAATTTTAACAAATTAAGAGTGAGTATAGATGTTGTAGCAGACTAAATGAATAACCATGAGCAAACTCTTTACCTACTCTTTACAGAATTGATTATATTTTACTTTGCTAATTACACTACAACTAAATAAATTAATAAAGTAATCAATTGCATTAGTTAATGACAACAGGAAGATGGTGCAACACATTTGAGAACACACGTTCTCAAATATGTTGCTTGTCGTACTCTAAAAGCCGACATTAACTAATCATGACGTCTTTTACTGCTGTGATATTATATATGTCAACCAGGAGCATGTTAAGTCTACAGGCTGTAATACTTACATTTATTTTATGCACGAATATATGTCATCAACACACAAAAATACTCAACAGTCTCATGCAACTTTGACACAGCTAAACATCTGACGCCTCTCTGAAGCAACTCCGAAGCCATTCTGACGCAGGTCTATGTACTGATTTTGCGATGTACTGAGGTCACGATTCTGTTTAGGTAATCGTTTTACTACCTCAATATTAATAACTTGATATTGTAATATTTCATTGTTGATTTGTTTTGAATAAACATACTATAAACACTTCAACAAAATCTAAGATTCGGGCACAATTACACAGTAAAAAAAAAGAATATTTTAGTAGGTATCAAAAGCTGAGCCTTAGATTTTGTAGAGGTGTTTAAAATGAAATAAAATTGTGCCGATTAGTTTTTGATTGATTAGTGTAATGAATGTGTATTATCAGTGTTGGTGCTGTCAGTGACATGTATAGGATATTTGGACAGGGTAGGCAGAATTCGCGTAATTAATTTGAATATTATATTATGATAGCAAATATTATATTACTTACATAGGAAAGATAGACGGCGTGAATATGGAATAGATATGAATATAAATGGCTTCTTTTTTCTTTAACTTTAATCACTTTATTCCAGACTTATTTATCTAAGTGCATGCAATGCTTTCATGCATCTATGGAATGCACGCTACTGGGTACTGTCATCTATTAGTTCGTATGAAAAAGTTCAGAAAAATATAAAAATAAGTTTGATTGATCTATATCAATCAATATATTTTAAAATATTTATTTTAAATGAAACCTTATTTTTAACACGCTATTGTTGTAATAAAAAAAATGTGCAAATTAAAATGAAACTTTCTATGATAATTTATATTCGATTTGGAATAGCGAAACTAACTGACTAACTGAATATAAAATAAAGTAGACCAATAGAGATTGTGGTCATAACAATTGCAATATGGTTTATTTTCACCATTATTTATAATATTTCATAAATCATTATTAAGGTGTTTCGATAATGGCTTTACTATTACTAATTTCTAACATCAAAATACTCTCAGATATCAAGCTTGTTTGAAATATAATTCTTTCTCATTTTAATATTTCAGAAACATACGAAAGCGCTGATTTTAAAACTCTTAGTAACTTAATTGTTCGCGCGCCGTTTTTTACATGAAAATTTATGAAACGAGCGCCAGTAAAAGGACGCTGAATACAAACGGCGCGCCGGTTGAAAAACGTGATAAAAGGCCTCTGCACGTTCCACAAAAGATGATGATGATGTTTATTAGAAAGGCCCTCAAACATAAAAGACGTCTAACACGATACAAGCTAATACAAATGAACGTGAGGTGAAAGTGAAGCGGACTGGTTTCGCGTCGCGCACTTTTTATTTGAGCGTACGAGCTGCCATTATAACAATAAAAAGTTTTTCTTTTATAATCGTAATATGGCTGCAGGCACAGTAATAAAATTCCTTTGCAACAAATTATGTGTATATTGATGAATGATGACATGTGCTGATTTGATATTTTTGAGTTTGATACTTCCGCATGTTTAATCTTTCATGTAACCTTCTGGCGTTCAACGTGGCCAAATCTTCTGGGTTCGGATAATTTTATAAATTAGTTAGCAATACAAAAGCACTGCTTTCAGTACGGAGCTTGGCTTTGTTTGTTAGACCTGTAACGATGATAAATCAGCAATACTAACCTATTTGATCATCAGGGCAAAACTAGATCACGTTCACATGGGTGTGAAACTCATAATAGAGACTCGATTTTTCCTGCCGCTTTTCGGGATCCCCTTGCATACATCCAGTTAAATACAACCCAGAAACTTCCAATCGTGGTATATTTAGGTTGTAATAACAACAGTCACTATTAATGGGCATCCCTTAGCGGTCGCTAATGGTCTTTGGCTGCATAGTGCTTTCCATCAGATGTGATGGTAGTCACACAGAGTTAAACGTTGTGTACCATTTGAAAGAGTTATTAAGGACATTATGTAATTTTGGTTATGAGTAAGGACAATTTTAAGAAAAATAAGATTTCTGTTACGTTTTTAGATAATTGTTTTTAACATGATATTTTTTTTTTTTATATTCTTTATATACAATATTTTTATTTCTATTTACGAAAACAATTAATAGTAGAAATAGCCAAGTATACAAGTCGATTTCACTTCAATCCTGAACCTTTGTTTAATGTAATCATCCGTTCACATAAAAGCTTCATGCACGAAACAGTTTAGGATTCTAAATATTCTTAGTATGTTAAGGCGTACGAAACGTAATTAAGTGATTTATGTAATAAATATATTAGTATATCTAATCATTTTACATACATATACGGAGCTCCATACATCCATACACACATATACAAGCATCGTATGTATTGTAATATGCTAATTAGTGATTAGTCACTATTCACTTTTACATCAAAGGGCCTTTTAGATTTATAATATGCTTAAAGGTCGCATATTATAATATGCCATTTATCTTTTGAAAGCATTGTCCTCACGTTATAATTAAAAAGAATTATCTCGCCTTGTAGTACTATACTTGTATTAATTATGAAAGAATAATCTTTGTCGTAATTGTGATAAAGAAAAACGTGTATGATTGTACGTAAATGTATATGTGCTACGTTTTACTGTTTTAAAAATACTGCTTACACATGATAAGAATAAGTTGCTAAAATGGCATTGAAAGTGTATAAATATTATAAAGTGAATACTAGATTACTCTCGAAATCGTAGCTGAAAATTGGGTTTAGGTTTGAAATCTAATAAAATGATCGTATTAGTCTAGCACTACAATACCCAAAGGGTACCACCATTTGATGATTTTTTAAATACCGTATAACTATACGGTATAAATCTGGATAGATTTCGTCTTTGTTTTAAAAATATTATTTATAGTGTGACTGTTTGTAAGTGTTTCATAGTATAATTTTATGAATATATACAAAGTTGTATTACTAATACAGTTTAATTCATATTTAAATTAAAACTTACCTACTTGTAAATTACAAAAACCACACATTATCATATGTCACACATAAATGTGCGTAAATATAGTTATATTTTAAATAGTTTGTAAATGTTTTTAATCTAAAATTAAAACAGTTTTTTAGAATGCCGTTTGTGAATAATCCTAAAATTACAATACAAGTTGTGTGTGTCCTTGAAAATACAGTTCAAACTTGTATGTTTAAAATTAGGGCCAAAACTCGACTAAATTGACAGCTAAACAGAATTAATATTCGTCAGAAATATAACGTAATATAATTTGACAGCAAAAAGACATTAAAGGATAGCGTTAAAGGAATAAAATTTGAGATCGACTTTCCATTAAGCATACAATGACGGGATTATTTTAGGTCTATTTGTGTTAAAACCACGCCGAATGCCGAGAGGTAAATAATGGGCAATTTAATTCGATATACCAGTTTATTGGAATGATAAATAGCAAACTAATTTGCTGTCGACTCGCTCCTATTTCGGTACAATTATAAAATATATTTCAATAACTTATTGTATCAGGTTATTATTTGATTCCGAGGATAGGTATGTCTTTATTACTCATAAAGAGCTGTTTTAGCCCAAGATCCCAGAGCTGCCAGACCTTTCTTATTTTCTCAGAAATAAAATATATAAAATAACGTAGTGTTAGTATGTACTATGAGTGTATGCATACCTGCTAGCTTGCGCGGGCGGCCAATTTACAGGTACCAGGTTCGAAAGGTAGATAAAAATTATACTTACTTTACTTATTTTCTCAGTGCTGAATTTTATATATATTTTAGAAAATATTATTTTAAATTTATAATGATTACTGCCAGACACGTTTCGGCGGCCATTATTTTTACTAGACGCTTTAAAGCAGCCAAAAAAATAAGGTAACTTTACTTATATTCTCAGTCTTGATTTTTATACATAATACTCAGGAAACTAATTCAATAATTTTTGCAAGCAGCCAGACCACTCGGATGGGCCTAACATTCCCCCAGACACATATAAAGGCTTTCTGTGTGTATGAACGCGATCGTGATTGTTAGACGGTTTTATAGCATAGTTTTGTAAAATTTGTTATTAATCATCTAATTATTGAATTCGTTTCCTGAGTATCACGTATAAAAATCAAGACTGAGATTATAAGTGATGTTATCTAATGTTTGATGTGCCTATTTCGCTATCAAGTTTCCAAGGCTTAGGTTTTAAAATTATTCTATCGTGTGAGTGTGAAAAACAGACAGTTATAAACTAGGGCCCATTGATCGAGAATGCATGTAAAGTTAATCGCCGGTTTGTATTTGTGATGCGATTAATATCAGTTATCATCTTTAATGAAGGTTTTGAAGGTGTTTTAAAACTAATGCCAGTTATGGGATGCCCTTTGGCCGCGAAGCCCATACTTATGTTAAGAAACGTGATGAAAAGCGAATCTCACGTTCTGAGCGGCGCGTAAGCGATGTCGTTAAGCCAGGAATGACTCAAGAGCTGAACAATATGCTTTGAAAGAGTTTCAAGAGGAAGAGGAAGGAATTCTTTATGGAATCGCCGATTGAGGGTAAGTTAAGACTTTCATAGTTTTAAGCGGACTTGAAATTTTAAATAAGTTTTTCTCAAAACTGTGCTTTTCAAATTTTCCTCCATCGTATCTCAAAAATGGCTTGACCGAATATCTTAAAACTTAAAAGGCGCACTCATCTCATGTAAACGCATAGAATGAACTATTATTAATTAAGCTTTCCCAAAATTTCGATTTTATTTTAAGCAAAAAACTAAACACAAAAACGCAAAATTCGCGACTTTTTTTTCAAATGCCTATCAGAAGTCCAAATTTCGGTATATTCATTTGATAATAGTTCATTCCGTGCATTTAGGTCTACAGATTAAAACGCTGCTATTTTTTTTTCAGATAAGCCAATCAGCCGGAATCGTGGAGGAAGTCGAGCCCATTTTTTTGAGGCGGGGTTGTTCAGAGCGCTGTAACTCATATTCGACACAACTTTTTTAGCTTAAAATTTATATTTATGCTGTGAAAATATATATTAATAGATGATAATAAAGCTCTATCTATTTACTGGTCGTAGAAAAAAAAATCCTAAAACATCCCTAAAAAACAGCCCATCACATGGGATAACCCCCTAAAAGCTTCCAAAAAATAAGGTAACATCACTTATAATCTCAGTCTTGTTTTTTTTCGTGATACTTAGGAAACGAATTCAATAATTAGATGATTAATAACAAATTTTACAAAACTATGCTATAAAACCGTCTAACAATCATGATCGCGTTCATACACACAGAAAGCCTTTATATGTGTCTGGGGGAATGTTAGGCCCATCCGAGTGGTCTGGCTGCTTGCAAAAATTATTTAATTAGTTTCCTGAGTATTATGTATAAAAATCAAGACTGAGAATATAAGTAAAGTTACCTTATTTTTTTAGCTGCTTTAAAGCGTCTAGTAAAAATAATGGCCGTCGAAACGAGTCTGGCAGTAATCATTATAAATTTAAAATAATATTTTCTAAAATATATATAAAAATCAGCACTGAGAAAATAAGTAAAGTAAGTATAATTTTTATCTACCTTTCGCACCTGGTACCTGTAAATTGGCCGCCCGCGCAAGCTAGCAGGTATGCATACACTCATAGTACATACTAACACTACGTTATTTTATATATTTTATTTCTGAGAAAATAAGAAAGGTCTGGCGGCTCTGGGATCTTGCTCTATTTATTTGTACTTGTAATTATTCTAGCATATACGAATTCGAAATATATTAATGTAAATTAAGTTATTAAACATTCATTATTTATTTGTCACAAGAACTTGTAGAAATAATTAATTTTATGAAGTTACATGTGTTCTTTTATTGAGAATTAATTAGCCAATTGGTACGTGAATAGTACG
Organism: Automeris io; assembly: GCA_036320925.1. Classification (NCBI taxonomy): domain Eukaryota; kingdom Metazoa; phylum Arthropoda; class Insecta; order Lepidoptera; family Saturniidae; genus Automeris; species Automeris io. Next base: position 8,601,197 of record JAUDJH010000010.1, on the reverse strand, counting down.
TTAAAATAAATTTGTATGTCGAAATTTCTTCAGCATTAACATTGCGTACCTCTTGTTGAGGCCACTAATGAGTAAGTTTGTATGTACTTGTATGTTATATATAAGAAATATTGCATTTATTACAAGACGACAATGAAGCTCTTCATGGTTGGTGCCTTTAGTTCTGTGTTACCTCTAGAAAGTGAAGTGATATTTGTTTTTGCAAAGATTTCACGCTCGCCACGGTCCATTACGGCACGGTTTTTCACAACTCAATTGTTGTTACTAAACGGCTTAACAAAGTTTCATCAAAAGTTAAAACATTAACTTTTTTGTCATACGCCTATGGCTCTTCGTATTGTTTATATTGTGAGACTGATTTCCGGGTAAATTAATTGCATTTAATTAACATTTAGCACTACCGTACAAACCAAATGTCATGTCATGGGTCTGGGAAAAAATTCGTGGCGTTTTTTCAGTAAAATTCGACTAGTCTCCTTAAGCGCGTGAATGAATTTATTTGAACCAAATATGTTCCATTAATATCGATAAAGTTTCGACATTTTTTAGGTAGATCCATGATCCCATCGGTGAAGACCTTTTGTGGTTTCTGGTTAAAGAACCGGATCAAGTAGTTTTCACTGGCTTCTTTTGAAACCAAGTTAATTCCATGAAGAAAGCTCTGCAGAGATCGGAATAGATGATAGTCAGAGGGTGCTATATCCGGACTGTAAGGTGGATGCAACAAAACTTCCCAACCGAACTCTCTAAATTTATGACAGGCCATCAAAGAAGTGTGTGGTCGGGCGTTGTCATGATTATAGACAATACCTTTCTTATTTATCAATTCGGGCCTTTTTCTCTCAATCGCCAAGCCTAATCTTTCTAGTCGACCACAGTAGAGTTAATAATCAATCGTATCACCAGTCGCAAGTAGCTCGTAGTGGACGATAACCATCCAGTCCCCATCCCACCGCAGACACAATATCACTTCTTTTGGCGTCGGTGTTAGTTTAGCAAATGATTGTGAAGGCTCACCATCCTTTATTCACAATATTTTATGCTCCCAGTTGTCGTACGTAATCCATTTTTAATCTCCGATTATTAGACGTTTTAGAAATGGCTCGATTTCATTGCATTTCAGCAGCGTATCGCAGATGTTTAATCGGTCCATCATGTTTTTCGCGCTCAACTCACGAGGACTCCATTCGTCAAGCTTTTTTTATAACCAGCTTTGTGTAAATGATTCAGAACTTTTTTTATGGTCAATGCCTAGCTCCATACCAATATTGACACTGCTGATATGCTTATCTTGTTGGACTTATTCAAGTATTTCATCAGCTTTTTCAGTGATTGGACGACCGCAGCGTGACTCATCTTTCACATTAAAGTTACCGGAATGAAAGCGAGCGAACCATTTCCACACAGCAGAATTTGATAAAGTACCTTCACCGAATACTGCACATTTTTTTGTTTGTAAGCTTGCGCAGCGTTGTACCCGTTGTCATAATGATATTGTAGAATATACCGGATTTTTTTCATTATTCAGCTCCATGTTCGAGTGTGAAATATTTTCGAACCACTGCACAGATTGCAATGTTTCTTATATTTAACTAACGTTCGAAAGGTCAACTTTAAAGGTGGCGCTCATTTGTGTTGCTGTAATTTATGTTTCTTTAGTTATATGCGACCAACGCCATTCATCGGAAAAAACGCCACGAACTTTTTCCCAGACCCAATATTTTGGGGTATACGATTATTTTTTACCAAACTCAGAAGGAAAAAGGTTTTGTATTCGACTGTATATACGTTTTTTTTGTGTATATTTAATTGTACCTCCGCCATTTGTGGATGGATTTGAATTATTATCATTTAAAGTATTGGGTATATCATACAATTGATCCCGTTTTAATATAGTGCAAATCTGATGAAGTTCTTCCGATATAGAGACCATAACGCTTCAGATTAAAACAGTAAAATTTATAGTTTTTCCTTTATAATTTAGTCCTGGATTGACCGATCTTGTTGATTTTTTTTTTTTGTTCAATAGGATATATATACCTTAAGGTTGCATAAGGGTTCGGTATGGTGAAGGTTTGATAAAGGTTTTCATTGATACAGCGAATTAATCTTATTCCGGTTCATTTCAATTAGGATTTTGTCTCAAACACGACAAATAACATAAATTTAATGCTAGAGCTAGCCAATTTTTTTTTAAATAAACTCATTTGTATAAAAAAAAAATTAACCGACTTCAAAAAGTAAATTAACACTAGAACTACGAACCGGTCAAAATGACCGGTTGCATCATTTATTTATACCATTTCCTCTCCAAGTCTTATTTAATATTTTACGATAATGTCATGCTTTTTATTAAATTTGTGTATAGAATAATATTATAGATTATTTTGTTCTTACGCTTTTAATTTTCCGTCCGGTTGGTTGAAATAGGTATATGGTAAATCTTCGTAGTTCTAGTGTTAATCCTAAATCTACCAAGCGTCTAGTTATAGAAAATATAAGAAATAAGTGACTTCAAAAATTATATAGTCTGATTGCCTACATAAATGTCATGCCCAACAGGGTCCATACTTGATACTAATAAAAGAATAAAAAACAAATCTGTATACATCGAAATAAATGATTTGATTTTAAATATAGGATTATCATTTACGTTTTGACGTCAGTAACTTAATTTTTATAAAAATATTGTAGTAGTAAACAATTAATCAAATTTCGGATCGACCATGCGGCATAATGTGGGTTAATAGATATATTCTTTACACTATTTTTGATAAACTTTCCTATTTTTTTTTATTTAGATACGGATATTTGAAATGAAATATAGGGAAATAGATATTTTCGAAACTTTTTCCTTTATCGCTATACTTCATTACGGATATAGATATTGTTTTTATAGAAAGTAACTTCATTTAAATACTTTTATGAAATAAAATGAAATCTTGCTTTTATATATAAATCGAAATAGATCTACATTTTGACCTCTTCTTAGTTGTCCACATTCTGTTCCAGAGATTTAGTGAAATTGTTTATCTCTGTAGCTTTAAAATATATTTTTTATTTACTTTAAATCGACAATAGCCGTAGTAAATTCATCATCGCTCCCGTAAACGCATCTTGCTGTTAGAGCTTCTTTTTAACTTCTAGTCTTTAATATAAATTATCTAAATCCTACTTATTATGTATTTCCTCGCACTATATATATACACATCATGTTACCGCTGTCCTGTCGTGTTTGTTCGACCGTATGTCAGTTACCACACTGTTTCTTGACTGATGCGGTGACGCGTGTCTATTTGTTTGAGGTAATTAAAATCAAGCACTAGAAGGCCAGAACTGACAACGGCTTCATCGATTTCTCGTCGTTAACAAGGACTTTTAAAGTAAGATTTTGACCTTGTTTTTTCCCAATTTAGTAATGATGAAATACCATATTTAAGTTGTCTTAGAAATGCACTTTACAGAAATATAACCGGTTAATCACACGTGTGTAATATTAAGCGGCTACGGAAATGTTAAGCTTTATCATCAATTCCACCATTCTCTTAATTCCATGATTTCACTCTAATTATAAACAAATATATCGAGGGTTTTAAAATTTTACAATATGTATTAGAATTTTGGAAAACACAACAATGGGTATGTCAGGCCAGTTTTTCTCGGTGAGTACTCTTATAGTTGACAATTTTAAAGATCTTATAAAGAGTTTATTAAAATACTGTCATTTTGAATTTGACCTAGTTGCAAAAAAACCGTTTAAATTTTGAAGACGACTTTAAAGACTAATAAGTTATTATTATAATTTGTTACTTTTGTAAGCAAATTACAGATTTTTTTAGCGTTTAAAGCTGTTTTCAAATTACTGCAGCTGAGTGTAAATGATTGAGCAATTAATTATTATTTAAATTAATGTCTACATTGATGTAGTATAAATATACTAAGTCACTCTTCAAACCATAGGCATCAACGATACTATTAAGACAAATTATCACCACAAGGATCGACAGCTTAAGTTAATAGTTTAAATTGTAGAGCTAAATATTTAGAAGCTAGTTTAAATTGCACTTTACTATTTTCTTTCATTGGCTTAATAATTTTAAAAACTTTTTTTATTTACAATCTGCTCTTTGATATATTTGTACCATTGCAGGTCGACTAGCTAGGAATAAACTTTTTTAAATTCAGCATTTACACATTAATGGAATGTTTAGTACATAAAATTTTGACAGTAGGTCAGAACGACATCGGAAAGAACAAAAATATGCTCCCTATTTATTATGTAACGAGCACTTTTATGTTAAGTGATATTACTCTCCCTACCTCTACCATTGTTTTCTCGCGTAACTTTGACAATTTTCCATTAAACGACGCATAAAATCAAAAAAGCTTTAGCACAGTGTAGAAAATAATACAGTAAGGTTAAAATAACTTATATTAATGTATTCTTTATTTATCATTTCGAATGGAAGACTTTATTCTTATAGAATAATAAATATGTTTAGTAAAGTATAGTGGTATATTGATTATTTATATTACAAAAATGTTTTCAAGTTTTTAGACTTATGCTGAATGTTTTAGGTAAGCTATTCATAGATACTAACATTATTTAACTCTCAAAATATAATTTTTCCGTGCGTAAGACTCGTCAAATTAAAAAAAACTGCAATACACTAAACATTAAAATATGATGTTTTTCAAAATATTGGTTATAGAAAAACATGGTGTAAAAATTCATGCACATGTAAGTGCGTATTTTTTAAACCAAATAATCTCTATTGGCATCAGTCATGCAAGCGAGTTACGACTTGAACCAAAGAAGTATGAATTTTGTACAATGGCGTTTGTATAATAAATAAAAGTTACTACTAATAATATAATTAATAGTTAAATATCGAATTGCTAATTGGTTACTGAATATCAACATTTTAAATTAATAGGATAAATTGGTTTATACTTATACAAAATTAAAGTTTTAATTCGTCCTCTGTCTTGTATGAATTCAAAATTGTGTTTACTTATTATGATGATTACCAAATAAATGTTCTTGTTATTGATTCCGTAAATTGTTTTTTTTTTATCTATAATTTGGTTAGGGCTTTAATCATACCTGTGATTACGCCAGCCCTGTTTAGCTAAAAGAAGTTCACTAAAATAAAGATACATAAATAATAACTCTACACTAAATTATTCTGCTAAAATTTTCAACAGCAACATGAACAGGGATCTAGCCGCATCACAAGTGGGTGCGGCAAGTATTCCATTGAACTTGCCAACGTCGAAAGGATTTATACTGTGCTTACTCATCATGTCCGCTCTCATAGTCTCGCTTCGGTCACACTCGACCAGAAGATGAAAAACATCCTCTAGGGTTCCGCAGACTGAGCATGAAGAGGATTCAGCCCTCCCCATCAGATGGTTGAAGTTGTTAAGTGGTATGTGACCAGAGCGAAGCCTATGCGCCATCACAACGAGATCTCTTTTCATATTGCTGTTTGTACACCATGGTATTTGAGGAGGATGAGGCTGCAATGTTCTATACCATATACCTTTTACAGTACTGGTATTGATATAACTATCTTTCCATTTTTCATAAATTTTGTATCTATATTTAGTCAAAAATTCGGTAATTTCTGGTATAATATAAGTTTCCACACCGTCAGAAATTGCTTCCTTCGCAAGCCTATCAGCAACCTCATTCCCCCAAATACCCCAGTGTGATGGAATCCATTGCAGCCTCAGATCTACACCTCGTAAATTGGTATTTAACATAGTAATGTGAGAAATGAATAATATTAGTATGGTTATTAGCGTTATTAATATGTAATGTTTGAATATTATAGAGCTCTGTACTGCATTTTAATATACTGTGACACGCGAAACGACAGCATAAATTGACGAGCTAACTTCTCTGGACGACATGAAACGTGGCGTGACGACGTTTAATCCTTATGGACTTGACAACGTAATTGTTCCGCCACTTTGACATTGTGCCAACTCTTAGTGCGATTTAAAATCGCGTATTTTGCACGAACGCACTATGTTAAGAATTTAAGTGTGATACTAGAGTTTGCTGTGCTGTGTGGTGGCTGGTAAATTTTGCTGTCCAAATTCAGACTAATATTTCATTATTTGCATAAGTAGACGCTGTTTTATTTCAAATATTAAGGACTGTAGAATATTAATTTTGAGGACTGTGGTATATTTATCTTAAAAACTTTCTAAGAGATCATTTAATTTTGACGTATGTTCAATTTTGCTTCATTTTAATTAAATTCCTGCTACTTTGTATGCGTTTGCGATAAGAAAATACCCCCATTTGCATCGAATTAAGTGTGGAAATTTAATTAACAACGCTATTTTAGTGTTACGAAGGAAACCATTTCACTTAGCCTCTGTATTCGGCTAACCTCTACTACAGAAAGATCAAGTTGTATTTTTCTATGCAAATAACTTTAAAAAACTTGTCGCATCACAATGTACTTAAAGATAAAAATACAAATAGCTAATATTTCCAAAAACGATTGATTCGTATTTAAAAACCTCCATGTGGTCGTCCTACTTAGTATTTTTAAATACCTTGTAAATAGCAAACTTTAATCAAGAACGATTTTGTAATAATGAAGAAAATAATTAGCACTTTGATTATAAAATCTATCAGATCAGAAACGTCTATGTCTATATATCCTTTCTATATATGATTAAATACAAATGTAGTATTTACAAGATTTATTACACTAATTTTAGTACTAAAAATTAACTTTTAAGTAGTACATTATAATACAACAAAAAATCTGTCAAGAATATTTAAATAAACCGCTATTAAATCACGACATAATATGACACGGATGTAACCTTCCAGAACGGAACTAAAGTGGCATAAAGTGATTCTGTTTCGAAGTACCGTGTGATTTCATTTTTAAAGGGACTTTAACAATTGACGGAAATCGAAATTTCCTCGAACACCGGCTTTTGTGTCCCAATCTCACATCGCCCTAACAAATCAAACGGTCCTGTGAATTGGTCTTACGTTAAAGATATTTATTTTTACCGATCGCTTGAATTTGTTCTCATCGATATAAGAAAAGTATGTTAAGTGTTACACACACTATTCTTCTTTGCGATACGGTGAAATCTGTGACAGAACTCACGTTACTGCTAGTCTAGTGCTTTTACACAGCTACACTCTACTTTAAGCTCATGCCATCTCTGACACTAAAAGATATCTTGAAGAGCTGCAACCACAGTTGTAGAAAGTGGACAGAATATTTGCTCCCAAATGATTTTCCAAACTACGCTACTACAAACAAACGATTTATGTACAAGTGACTACTCGCTACTTGTCATAGATAGGCAAAATGTAATCAGATTAATGAAAAACGATTACAATTACATTTTGCGTTTTTCATCATTAATTTGACTGCTTTTTGCTCATCTAGGTGTTAAACAATTCGGAATCCTCAATTACATAAACATTTGTTTTGAAAGTATTTATTCATAATTACAGAGTAATAAAATTAAAATTACGACTACATTTTGTAATCTTTAATAATTAATTAGATTTATTTTGCCCATTTCTGCTTGTCACGTGCATGCCGAAACTGGCTTATTTCAGCAGTAAGTGGACAAATTTAGGGCTGTGCATTTCATGCGGTTTTTATATTCGTTCTATAATACATTTAAGTATGAATTTATTGTATATGTCGAAGCTCGATATCAAAGATGTGACCACATTTATCTCCCAAAGATAACACTTAAAGTTGAATTTAAATCTATGTTTTTATCGACAACAAATATTTTCAATTTTTTTTTATTGAAATTTAGATATAAGAAATTTGTAGTAAATTTAATACTCTGCTACTTTAGTTTCTACTTTATCGTCCTACGATCAATATTTTTGGTTAAAAGCAAGTCCTTTAATAAAAATAGTTGCAATGCGTCTCGTCACTTTAAGCAAAGGGCATGAATAAGCTACAATACAACAGTATCAGGTGTAAGGCATAAAAATTTAACAATAAAAAAACAAAGTTAGATTGGCAAAGAATAATACAAATGTACTTATAAAAGGAGCGGAAGCCTACACGAGTGAGTTATACAAACACTTGATTGTTTTTATTCGTAACTAAGTTTGCGCTTTTGTAATCATTGTTTACGGGCATTGACCTCTAAATATCGTGTTTCATGACATAAAAAGACACGACATATAGGATATATTATAACGTATCCGTATTGTGAAATAAAATAAAGATGCGTTTTCATAGAACTAATCTGAACATCATCGACGTAATACTACTTAGTAATAAGTTAAATTACATTAAAATTATAAGTTAAGTAATATAATTATTTATTAATATTAGTAACAAAATTTGTCCCATGCTATAGATGTTCACATAGATGGGCAAAATGTAACCAGATTAATAAAAAAGAATTACGATTACATTTTACGTTTTTTATCATTAATATGACTGCATTTTGCTCATCTGTGTTTTAAACACTACGGAATCCCAAATTGCATACACATTTATGACTTCTTAATGTTTTAAATGGATATAATCTTGATTATAGAGCAAGAAAATTAAAATTATGACTGCATTTTGTAATCGTCAATTATTAATCAGATTACATTTTGCCCATCTCTGGATGTTCATAATGTGTGATCCAACCTCATAACTTATAACAAGTTATAATTTATTGTTTAACAAATTATTACGTCGTTTCCTACAGTCCTTAAATTTTAAACAGAATAGTCTGAAATAGATAAAACACACACTCGTTTAATTTACAAACGGAACCAACATTTTACATACTTTAATTAAAATTTCCTCTCAACTAATTGTATATTAACTTAATCGGATAATAGCGGGTAACAGGCGTTTCAGTGGTTAATTGCCTCGCGTGGGTACTGTGTTTATCCGTGGGCGGGAAATTGTTTTGTAAACGGTTAAGTTGGGGAATAAGATTTCATGAATATCGGTAATAAATAAAACAATTAACTGTAACATGAATATCCTTGTAAAATTGAACACAGTTCACATTTTGACCGTTTATGAGTATAAGTTTCATTTACTTTTATTAGACAAACCAATTTCCTATGGCTTCAAAACTAAACCTATTATATTACTTTCATAAATCATTAAGCCACACCTTGTTCCACCTTGTCTCTTCTTGAATAGAACTACGCGCATGGGCTTACGGAGTCAGCTATACGGTATCTAACATCCGTTACACACACACATCCGTATTCGTTTTGCCGTGGTGGCTGCCGGCAGAATAGAATAGCACCCCCCTCTTCTTGCTGAGGTGTCGTAAAAGGCGACTAAGGTATCCCTTTAACAAGGCAATTCAACCAGGTGTTCAGAGAAGGAAAACTCAACCAAACCTGCATCCCGCTCCCTCCCGATCGTACTGGTTCTCCTTTCCATCGGGCCTGAGGGAGCTCGGACGAGAGAGTGCTTTTCTGGCAGCGCGTCCAGTTATGCACTTAAATATCTCCTGCGCAATTGACTGTTTCCGAAAACTGGACCTGGAATTTCTTAATCGGTGTTGAAACAGTCGCCGTGGCCGAAACCGGCTAGGACATCATCATCATCATCTCACATCCCGACAAGGACTAAGAAGTTCTCTACTTCTTTCTTTTGCCTAGTCGTTGGGCTATCGAATGATCTTTCGCCGAACGTGTTCCCACCATCTTATGATATGGGAACCTTCGAGCGTAGCGAGAAGAGATATTTGTACAGGCTGGCATAATCGCTGTGACTACCGATGGGTTTTTCTTAACTGTCGATAGTTGTTGTCATTTTTTGGACTAGTTTGTAAAGTCACGATAAAAAGAAGTAATTTTATATAAATATTATACTCGGGAGACTGTCCTGTCTTAATAAACGTGAAAAATTGCATTTGTACTTACTATAAATCTTATCGTCGTTATTAGTAGACAGATTTTAACTTAAACAAAGGTTAGCAAAACCATGTTATCTTTAAAAAAGCTACAATATTAATAGAGCAACGTTAAAATATAGTTATTATTGGTTTATAAGAAGAAATAAGAAATAATCTACTTTAAAAAAAATGGACTTTGGCCACTATAAACCTTTGTTTAAAGTGTAAAACTCGTATTTTAATAAGATTGAAATAATTAATGTTGCTCATATATACTTTATGGAATGAGTAATTGAAAACTTATGTTAGCATTTACAATCAATTTTAAAGTATATTAATAAATTTTAAAGTAAAAAGATAAATTAAAAAAGGTAAGTTTATTTAATGAATATTCTGGAAAAACGATAAAGTATTAAATTGCAGAATATATTAGATATCGAAAATTAGCCAACTGTAAGAATGTTTTCGCATGTAAGTGCACAATAACAGAATTCAATCTACATTAACATTGTCAAGGAGTTATTTCTCGGAGGGTCTGTATTCACATCAAGTGGGTTCTACGTACGTCCTTACACTAACAAAAGGGAGAAAAATTGTCGAGAGACGAGCCCCAAGTTCAAAGTGGGAACGAATAGAGGACCGTGTAATAAACCGCTATAAAAGCCACAGCTTGTGCAACAGTCTGTAATTTTAACACTCCATTTCTTTATTCACTCCTTCATAAATCAACCATTTGGCTGAGTTTCGTGGTTTCTCGCAAATTATATCTAAATAAAATGCGAAAGAAAAATGGCATTATACATATAAAAATAAATACGAGATTCGTGCTTATATTCGTGAATTATATTACTAGACAATAAATACAAATATTAGAGATATTATATAAAATATTGTCTGATTAAGTATTGAACTCTTTGGACAGATTAGGATTAGATTACACATGTAGCTATCTAAATTTTCTAAACGAGATAAATCTATTACTAATAATTAATAATAATGAATTATATTATCTAAAGAGATTTACTGTCAGTAAATCGATTTGTACAAGGCCAAAATGATTGAAAAACCAGTTTCTCTGTCTTTACAAATCTTTTTCGTTTCCTTAATAATTATGTAATCTTGCAAGCACCCTTGACGTTTACAACTATTTTCGACTTTAATCTTCATCACAACTCTCTGATTTACACGCTATTGCAAGAATTCCATGTTATAAGACGATAAAAGAAAAGATATGATGAGTTTTATTATTTACTTTTGGTAATTTCCACCGATTATTCTAGAAAACATGAAGATAGACTTACTTATATCACTAATATTGGAGTTCTATGATTATCGTGCTCTATATGCTTAATATTACACCCTAACATTATGGTTTAGAATATTTTATTATACACATACAATAAAAAATACTATTACACATATGTGCAAAAGTGCAGATTTTTTTAAGTGACTTTAAATATTAAAGTTGCTTATGTAATTAGTATTTCAACTGATAATTACTGATATAGTAAAATAAATAACATGGATGAAAGGGATTAATAGTGGTTTGTATTTAAAAGAAGTTACCTAATCTTGGTTTACAAATACTATGTTTTTCCAATTAATTTACTAGTGAATTGTTAATCAAACGAGCTAATCAGTCTAATTTCTATGTAATAAACACATTACAAAAATAATCACGTACCACGTTAAGACAGTTCCAATACCCTAGTAACGTAATTATATTGGTTGGTATTACAGCTGTGTTCCACATGGTAGGTACTTCTAAAATTAGGGATACGTAAATAATTATAACAAAATTGGCAACCTATATTTATTACGTACTCAATACAATTAAAAGTAATTTTATATTTGTTATTATTGAAGCAACTGGCAAGGAATCTTAACACTTAACGGACGGGCCGAATCTGCTCCCCGTAGTAACAACAGGCAGATAGTGCTAACTAATGGCACCAAGAAAAACCTGTAAAATAAAAAACTAAAGCAACGTACCTTAAATTTAAGCAAAAACGTATATCTACGTGGCCTGTCCTAGGAAGTCAGAATGAAAAAAAACGTAAATCTACGGGGCCCGACCAAGGAAGTCAAAATAGAAAAACGTAAATCTACGAGGCCCGACCGTTAAGTGTTAAATTAGGTGTAATTACTCAACACTCAACACTGCACTTTGAAATTAGGGATTGGGTGGGTACACAAGCGTGATATGTGATCTAGATTATGATAAGGGACTCTTAAAAATGAGTGAAAACGTTCTTCTAGTTTGTCAGTCCAATGATGAGATTACTTATGTAAAGACGCGGCCGTTTTATAGCGAGATTTCAAGGTTTATGTTTTTATATAAACTTCTTTGATTGAATTTTATTTGAATAAATATTATTATTATCAACAGCTAACTTCAGTCAACTGCTGTATATAGGCCTTTCGTAATAAGCACTATTGAGCGCGGTCCTTGACTTTTCTTATCCTGTTATTTCCGATCGCTTTTTTCAAGTCGACACTACACTTTGTCAAGGGCTCATCACATATTACATACGCCATTTGGCGATCACCACTTACGAATTCGCTTGTTCCAGCATACGTCAGTTCGCCTCCATATTTGATCAGTCCACAGACAGTGTAACTTGCTAATTCTAAGAGTTATATCGAAAACCAGATTTTACCGGACCGTTTATTGCCCGGACTGGGTCATGACCACAGTACACAAGTGTAAAGATCGCTTGGGCCTGTCGCATTTAGGGATCAGCTTGTGTATAATGTATATCCAGTAACTCATTTACCTAGAGACCTTCAGTCGTAGTATACGTCGACGGACATGACGACGAAGACTATCAACCGATTTTCATTCTTTGATTGTCGCTTTCTTTTATGGACTACACTGTACTAACCATCAGGTGTACTGTAGAAACTTTGTCGAGCCAGTGTAAAAATAAACATCGACCAAATACTCGGTTAGAAGACTGATAAAACCTGCCGTTGTGATAAAATGAGTCCGAATTAAAGTCGCATTTGATATTTTCTTATTTAACAAAGTTTGGAAACAAACCGTTGGAGGCGAAGACTGTGGAGGCAAACGGTCGCTTTCATTAGAGTTCACTGTGATCGGTACAATCGTTTGTGTTAATTAAATAACTGCCGGCTTGTGTAACCAGCACCGCTACAAGTGTTTTTGATCATTTTAAACATACAGTAGGCTGATTATTTCTTCTACGGTTTTCTTCATTGAAAAAAATTATCTATTCAATTCTACAAGCATACCTCTCACTGTTTGAACTTTAACGTATTCGTTTCTTCTTTCCCTATTTTAATCTTAACATTACTTTCTTAATAGTTCCTTCAAATTTCAAAGACTAGAGAGTACTGTTTTATTGTTTTTTTTTTTTTGTAAGTTTTGTATTTAATGTCAAAGTACTTTCCACGTGATTCCTCGTTTAACTTACAAACGACTAAAAACGATTCATTCGTGTTCAGAAGCACAAATCTGCATTTTTGAAATTATTGATTTCCGAAGTGGTCTATATCAACGCCCAGGATGTTACAACGACATGCCAGGAGCCAGGATTCTACGTGAGCAAAAAATAATTGGGGGACGATAAGATGTTAAGCCACTATAGTGGATCTTATATAAAAGTTGGCTATGACTTTTATTTTGGCTTTCAATGAATGAAATAATCAACTAACATAGGTCATTACTGTTATTACCTAAAAACGTAACAAGTAGACTAATTTCCACAATATTTTTGTGTATAATTACTAGTCAATTAGGTATATCTCATAAAATTGTTTAAGTTAGCAAGACATTTGAGTGTAAAGGCTTGTGTTGAACTTTTTTTTCTCTATTAGAAACTTTTAGAGATTTTATATGCTAAAGATCCAATGTAAAATTAAAAACAAAGTTTAAGGAAATGGAAATGAAACATTGCTTATTAACAGATTTCTATAGTACATTTAATGTTGTAAACATACGGTTACGAGGTGACAGACCAAATTTTATCAAATAATGTCAATAATGTCAGTTTTCCTGGCCAGAATTAAACTAATGAAGTGTGATGAACTTTGAAAGGGACGAATTTTACCACTTTCACAATGTGTCTCTGAGAAACTGCCAGGAAAATAACATTTCAACTTACGATAAAAATTTGAATGCCCTCTATTTTGATTTTGGAACTAAGTATGAAGATGTTTTGTTAACGGTACAGTGGATCATAAATCTATGTTCTGACATTGAAAAAATAGATGGTAATTGTCATATTACAAGAAGCACATATCGGAATAAACACTTACGGAGAATGTAAGGTATATAGACGGATAATAAACATTTAGGCTTAAAAAAGACACTGTTTCTTGAGACCACCATGAGAAAGATTTTAATTGCTTTCCATCTTTATACCTAGTGGAACGAGGCCTCAATGCGGTTACCGATTTAACAAAAATTTAACAAAAAAAAAAGAAACAAACTAAACATCACTACCCGAGGAGATTTGAGATTAAACCTAACTAAATTAATGCCAAATATTGAAAATGTTTTATCGAAGCATCACGTTCATTCCTCCCTCTAAAAGGTAATTCAATAATAGATACATAATAATTTTTAATTTGATTTCGTCAATTTGAATTACACTAATAAATATATAAAACTTAACATATATTTTTTATTGTTTTTCCGATTTACTCTTGAGTACAGTCAGAAATCAGTCAAAAGCTTATTTGAAGGTGATGAATTTGCAAAATACAATATTCGATCAGCACGGGGCTTACCCTAAAAAAAATGCACGCCCACGGATCTATGACATAAACAAATTTGGGGACACATGCTTCAAATAGTCAACTCAACTTACGTTTTTTTTAATATCTGGAAATAATGTAAATTGGCTTAAAAATATAATAAAATAGAAAACAAGATATTCCACTAACTTCATAAAAATATATATATAAATATACATAAACATATATACATAAAACTGATATAGGACATAAAAAACTTCACAGGAATTCGTGAATAAATGAAATATTCCGTAAAAAGCTAAACTCCAGTCACTACGAAAGGTTTCTAAGCTTATTAAAAAATCTCAAAGAGGTCTTCAGAATCAATTACCATTTGAATAGGGATCTCAATAAGCTTCAAACAATTTATCAAATTGATCTGTTGGCAAGAACGAGGAAAAGACAAGATATTTTTATAATATAGACATAACAACTTACTCTTCTTTACATAGTATTTTTTCAATCAAAATTTTTTTGTCTGTATTTTTGTTCGTTGTTGCGTTTTCTATTTGCTAAATTACGCAACAAATCTTAATGTAGTTTTACAACAATTTAGTAATTATGTATTATTCCTGATCGTTCATCAAAATTAAAACTAATGCATTCATATGTGAGCGGGCCGTTATGATCACGGCAATTATTGACGAACTGTCCGCTGTTTTTTGATAGTTACAGTCGATTTTTGCGCTACACTGTGCTTAATATCAGATGCAGTATAGTCACATTTTATATGTATGTAATTAAGGCAACAAGAAAACAGCAATGTAATACATAAAGCTCAAACTGATTATTTTTGCTTCACCGATCTCTTCAAAGAGCCAATTAATTTTACTTAGTTGAACTAGTATAAAAACACTATCGACACGCCCTTTTCTACTTCATAATGTAAAAATTTATAATATCGTAAACATTGTCGAGCTTGTGTCATCATTATCAAGTAAACTATGCATTAGTGAGCGAATCTCGGCACTCGGGGTCTATCAGAATTGCTGTAAATTGACGCGCAAGTGGCGTAAAAGTGAATCTCAGCGTCTCGGATGCTGGCTCGAGGATCGATCGATATTCCCCCAACCGCCTTGCGTATTACTAACCCCGCGCTAAGGTCAACCAATGGTTCTCGATACCTAGCTTTTATATAATTAAATAATACTTAATAGCTATTTTGGTATTATACTAAAGCTTTATTTTACTCCACACATGTAATCATTTAGGTGCATTATGAATATTTCTCATGAAACCGATATTTAAATTGTAATTAATGATAATATAAATATTGATATCAAATTCAACTTTATTCGATCGTATGTAACGTCTATTGATTCTGATATTTCATGTACTCTTCTCTAGAATAAGCCGTCTGCATTCCAAAGCATTCTGTTTCCGTCTTTAATTTTTTCTGTAATCTTACACAAAGTCTTTACAAAAATTATAAATTTCATTGAATATATTTTATTGGTAGTCTTAATTGTGCCTTGAAATATTATAACCTCACGCCATTAAATATGAAATTTAAAAAATTAAACAATAAACATGAATACGATGTATTGTTTCCTAGATTGCAAAATGTGTTAATAATTTAATAATTACTATTTAGATTACTAAGTTGAAAAATATAATCTTATTTAGCTAATAACGAAAACTTATAAACATTTCTTGTACAAATTCTATACTAATAATGGTTTTTACAGAGGCAATAGATATAATATGGTATTTATATAATAGAACTGTTACTTAACATTTTACGAAAATTTATAAAAATGTGTTAATACTTGTAAAAATGTCCCATTTTTACGCCTTACTTAAATTTACATTTCGTGCCATATTTACTCAAGTCGAATAGGTTATTTAATTTCTTCATATGTATATATATATATATACAGTTCGTATATAATAACTAAGAAAAAAAAAAGAAATCCAAACGAATGAAATAATTTTGGTGTAGCAAACTTTTTACCAGCTTGTTACAAAAATAAAGTTGTGTGTTAAAAGTAAAATTTAATAAACAACAACCTGTGGGAAAGTTTATACCTCTTTATGTCGGGTACAAGCTTAAGGTAAGAATAAAATTGTCTCTGTTCAAAGAACAAGTGTTCCCTCTATGTACACTATAGCTATTCCGCTATAGTTCCAACTTTATTAGATTACCGTCACAGGAGACTGCGCTACTTTGATTACGTCACTAAAATTATTTTCTAATATGTAACTTGATATTGAATTTACTTGATAGTTTTAGGATTTCTTTATAGCAGTATTTTTATGCTGAAATAAGAGTTCGAGTTCTGTCATGTACTTCTGAATAGGTACTTCCTACATACTCGTTGGCGAAAGTAAACTATGTAAGGAAAGCAATATGTTATTTTTATTTAACAAAAATCGCGTATTTAGTCTCCAGAACACTGTGATCAGTTGCGCTACTTGAGTACTCTGCAATTGTGAGTGTAAATGACCTAGATGTTAACAAAATTACATTAAATTAAAATATGAATTATATTTTTATCCAAAAGGAACTGTGTTTAATGAAACATATTTAAGTAAACACATCAAAAAAGTTTAAGCAACAATACTAATTTGAATTTAAGAATATTTTTTCATATTATAATGTTTGTATTTTATAGTTTATAATAGTATAAAATAAAGTACCTAAGCAACTAAACTTATTTAAAATAATTAAATTGCTATTTAACAATATTAATTAATTGTAAAAGAATTGGATAATATAATAAAAAGTGTGGTCCTTTGTTGTTCAAAAACTTTAGCTTCAATTATCCGTAGAATCAATGAGTCTGTTAATGTTAAAGTGCGGCAATCAATTCCATTAGAATTTAAGAAAATCTTTCAGCTATAATATTATTGTTATTTTGTCCCAATTGTCTAAAACACGTTTCTGGAGCGTATTCCATGCATACTCGATGTAGTTGCAGTCTGGTGATTGTGCAGGGACCACACCAGGATGTCTCCTATTACTAAGTACTCACTGTTTCGCAAAACTGTATACTTGAATGTTTATTGTCATGCATTAACTTGAAATCGAAGCCAACAGCTTGTGCAAATACATGAATAAGAGTCCTTAGAACATCCTCAACACAATTTTTAGCGTCTATGATTTCATTTATAAAAATGGTCGCAGTTCGTTAGTTCTTCATAATACCCGCCTATGCCATAGTTATTGAGCCGCTGTATGGATGAACCTCCTGGACGCACCTAAATCATTCAGTATTGCCTGAACGACATATTCTTACCCTTTTTGTGTCAGGTCTAAGCCCAAATCGAGATTCATCGCAAAATGAAATTTTATCCCATTGCTTCTGGGATCACGTTAAATGATCCCTGTATCATTATTTTCGACGAGAAAGATTCTTGTGACGCGCAGCCGGGCATCTGATTAGGCATCGAGCTCGTAGACTGTATTCATACAACCGATTTCGTCCGGTTTGGCGGGCTAACAATAACACCTCTTAAGTTTTGTAGCCTATCTCTCAGGTGGTTTGAATTGGTTGACAGTCGGTTTACATTCAGTTGTATGAGTCAATCGTGCTAAATAACTTAAGGCTTAAGTGCTGCTCAGCCGGATCTTCTGTGTTGGTGTAACGCTTTTGTTGACACCAAAATACTTGAGATTGATTTCTTCCGACTTGCACCGTCTCTATATACAATCCTTTGCGTTTTATCTGTGGTCAAATGACGTTGCTGAATGATATAAGTAATGTCACACTATTTAATTTAGTTTTTTTTTTTTAAATTATTGTTAAAATCAAGATTAAATACCAAATTTAAATTATATAAGACATTTAAATTTGACCAAGTGCAATCGCTTTTAATTTTATGAAAAAACAAAATATTCGAAAATTTTTCTTTACAACTAGCCAGTAAGTAATCTGGAACAAAAAAGTTTATATACCTACCTAGCTTTGATATAAAGAAATAGCATAAATAATCAATATAATTAAAAAAAAAAACAAATTAGTACATGTTGTTTAGACTTTTTCATGTGTTTATAATTTTTTTAGATATCACAGGAAATATGTAATATTATTAATACAAAGTAATAAGTTTATATTGAAGTCTGAATAATTGACGAACATAATTGTGAAAGTACTCTTAAATCCCAACACAGCTTTAAGAGTTGGAAAAGGAAATAAAATCGTGCCAGTTCAAACAATAACAAGTGCTGCTTCTGTCCCGAGTTCCCGACTGTGGAGGCTCCATTAGATTAACTTCACAAAAGGCGTCTCATTGCTTTAATTATATTATAAGGATGACTTACAATGGAACAAAAATTATTTTATACTACACTTCTACTTTATAATAATGGCTACGTTAAGGAAATGTTTTAAGTGAGCAATTTATGCATTTAAAATGTTAAATATCTGATATATTATACGTAGGAAAATAATAATAATTTAAATTTGTTAAAAACAATATAAATGAAAACACAGGTAGTAAAGAAATATTAATAAATCTAAATGTGAGACAAAAAAATGTGTTTTTTATGCTTAAAAATATCTTTCAGTATATGAAACGAACCTTAGATTGACGCGTCTCTTTTTTTAACCTGGAGAAAATTGTCATAGAGTGTTAGGGCTGTCTTTAGGGCGGCGACCCCGATGATTTGGACTTCTACAGACTAAAAACTCTTGGCTAGTTTTTCTCCTGCATAGCCGCCAGCCGTGGGGGTGGACTCGTACTTTGCCACGGAATCGGTGCGCGTGGTGACTGTTTGTACCACCTCAAAACAATGGAGGTGGGGGAGAGATATCCCATCCCTAGATTAACTATTTGGCCGATGTGCGGGAATACGTACACAGCGTGACCCTCGTGTACGGACAGTAGACTCCCCTACTAAGTCCACTACTTTAACTACATTAATGTCACCGCGAGGAGTTGAGCAGATGATGGCGTGCAATAGCTCCCAGTCGGCGTCCAGTTTGCCGGCGCCAGATGGCCAGTATGGTAGTAGGCTCTCTGATTCGTTCGGCAACATTCTTCTAGCATATTACCTGCTCGCTCAAATCGGACACCGCTTGCCTATTATTCTCGCTACTAACCATAGCGTTGATGACGGCCGAAAACAAAGGGTCGCTTCCGGTAGTGACGACAAACTCACTGCGCTCATTGGCTTAAGCAGCGCAGTCTTCGAGGTAGTGTTGTGCCGTGTCTTCGGGGCAGATGCTGCAGGTCTGGTACTCCTCTGTGGGCTATCTACAGATTGACGCGATTCACCACAATGTGTACATATTTATCAAATAGGAAAATCATAGCATTATTACAAAATATTTTAAAATGAAATACATTTACTAAAAAAATATCAAATTCATTTTTCATTATTTGCATTGACCTTTTGATTAAGAAAGTTTATTCTAACATCTATTATCAAATTAAATTATATAATAAGATTTTTTTATTAAATTATATATATCATGATATATAATTAAATTCATTGTCATATTAACATGATCAATAGCTTCAGCAAATGGCTTCAGA
The DNA here is from genome assembly GCA_036320925.1 of Automeris io. Lineage (NCBI taxonomy): Eukaryota > Metazoa > Arthropoda > Insecta > Lepidoptera > Saturniidae > Automeris > Automeris io. The sequence continues at coordinate 8,581,079 of JAUDJH010000010.1, read as the reverse complement.
TTAAAAATTGGCAACTTTGGATTTGATATAACCAAATTAAACTAAACTCAGTAAAATATACATCAGTTTGCGTAAGCGCACAAGGTGTCAATAAAGTGAGGTTCGCTTTGTCAAGAATTATACACATTTTGATTTTAACACATGTTTATGGATAATTATTTATTTTTATTCAAATTTAAATTGTAAATGTAATCAGTGCATTAATACATATAATCATGTTTAATTTGATTTTATAAATAGCAAATTAATAAACGTGTAGTATCTTATATTAATTTAATGAAATTTACATTTAAAAAAGCAGTGTAAGATTATGTTTAATTCTTACAATAGCAAATTGATAAAATTTGTTGTTAATACTACCTGTATACTTAACTATTCTTTATAAGATATGAAAATAACAAAGAATATTTATTACGTATATTGAAAAACAAATAATTAAAAGAATGTTTCTTTTTTTTTGTTGCAGGATGTAACGACCGGCCCAAATCCATCCATGACGGTAATATTCATCTAATCACTGTGGACAATGCGGTCACAGGCTTCAAAACCCTTACCTAGGAAAGGGGATACCAGTAAAACAACATTTAAAACTTCGGCAGCAAAACAGACGGGTAAAAAAAAGATATCTCCTAAAAAGGTTAAGAATCTGGTAAGTAAGTCTACAGTGAAAGGACTGAAGAAAAACACACCTAAAGATGATATTACTATTAGAAGCGACGAAAGCTCTACAGCTGAAGATAAAAGTGAAACTTCGGAATCAGCTAAAGCCGGTCCATCAAAAATACGCTCAGATTCACCAGTTAAAAAGTCCAAGAAAGAATGTAAAGAGAAGAAAGATACGATTAAAAATTCTTCGGATTGCAATACAAAACAAACTATATGTAAAAAATCTATTAAATTAAATAAAAAGGATAATATCAATAAATCGAACACCACGAAAAAAATTAAAAATAATGATTCAAAGTACAAAACCAATTTAAATATAGCAAATAAGCCGGCATCCAAGTTTTCAAAAGCAAAAACGATTGTTAAGAAAAATAATGTAGGAAATCAAAAGAAAAAAGGTAACACGCAAACAAAACAAGATACTACTAAAATAGATTCACAAGACAGTGACAATAATGGTAGTAAAGAATTAAATGATAAAAATGAATTTACCCAGGAACAACAAGAAAATAAAACGGATACTTTAAATATCAAAAATGATAAAAAGGATGCTCCAAAAGATGTAGAAAGGGAAAAAGAAATAAATGTTGATACTCCTCAACCATCATCACATTCAGTATCGAAACCTTCATCTATAAATCAACCAGATCCACCAAAAGTCGAAGTGGAGAGGCCACCGAAATTTTTCACTTCGAGCAGATCTCCAAGGACAGTTGATATTGATGTCAAATGCTTAAAAAACTCAAAGGGAAATCTATCCGTATCAGACAGATTTTTATCAATGAAATTCGAATCAAAAACTGACGATAATAATAAGGAAAAACATATTTCTAATAATCTGGTATGCCAAGGTCCCGATATAGACGTTTACACTTTCACAGAAAAAGTAGACTCTCCAAAAAGCATTTTATCCGATTTTCGTAGCCCAATAAATAAAAATGTTGGGCGAGTTAGACCGATAGCTAGAGTAAAAGGAACAATAATTGATAAAAAGACGGAATCGGAAAAGAAAAAATATTCTCCACATAGACCAATTGAAGAAGTCGTAAAACAATTGAAAGCAAATAAGCACTCTGAGGAGTTTACCGATAGTGAAATTCAGAACAATGTCTTGGTTACTTCTGGAATAGCTACATATTCAAATGACAATGAAAAAATTCAAGAAGAAACACCAAAACAAATAGTAAGCAAATCTTATAAAATGGTTGCTAGAAAATCAAGTATAACTGGTCAGCCGTTTAGTCCATTAAAGTTTTTAGACACAGAACCTTTACCTAATAAAAATGAAAAAGGTAAAAAACCATGTACTGTTTCAAAGAGGGCTCCCACTAAAAGTAAAAAACAATTAAAGAAAGATAGTTCTACCGACGACGAACTAGATACATCAAAATTTTCCTTAAATACAAAAACTAAACACTATTCATCATCAGAAGAAAGCCACACTGAGTCAAATGATGATACCAAAGAATCTTCTGGATCCGACGCACCGAGGAATAAAAAAACAAAGAACAAAAAATATAAAAGAATAACAGAAGGAGCAAAGAAACCAACATCAAAAGAACTGAAAGAACTTTCAAAGGATTCATTAATAGATCTAAAGGATGAAAATATGCTATTGGGTGAAGAAAAACCAAGTAAGAGACGTTTAAAACTTTTGTCAATGTGGGCTGGTCCTAAGAAACATAGAATGGCATCCCTCAATGCTTTAGCTAAAGTTCATTGTTTATATGAAAATGAAAGTCGAACCCATATGGAATTAGGATTAATGAAAACAATTGACAGGCAAATAATTCCGAGTACATCCAAAATGCCAGTATCGAAAAAGAAAGAACCAAAGCCCAAGGATTTGGAAAAACATGAAAGTACCTCTGAATCAGAGTACGAAAATAAAGAAAAGAAAGAAGATACTTCAGAGAGCTCAGATGACAATCCTCCCCAAAGGTCTTTACGTGGAGAGCCAGGTATAAGAAGCGCTGGAAAGTACTGGGACCCAAAATCGTCAACATCATCTAGTGAAGAGAGTGAATTAGAGACTAAAAAAAAATCGAATCCTGAAAAAAAGAAACTTAATAAAACAACATCAGGCAAATCAGACTCAGATAAACCACCGGCAAAGATGAAAAAAACAGCTGGAGTGCCTATAAAAAAGAAAAGAAATAGAAACGAAATCGTAATGGATTTGAAAGACATGGTTGTCCAAAAACGTATGGCGAGTCTGAATGCTACTGCTATCTTGGCCGCTAGTTATGAAAAACGTTCGCCAAAATCTAACAAAGATGAAACAACATCAGATTCATGCAGTGACGAGTCTTTTTCTCAGAAGCCAAAAAACGGGGTGAGTTCCGGCGTGAAGTCGGAAACAAAAAACGAAGAAACTAAATCGGAAAATGATGAATCCTCAACAGCTGATAAGAAACAGAAAGTTGAATTTATTGTCAATCAAGATACTGATGTAACTATAACAGGGGTGTACTCGACTCATCATCATGAAGGATTTTGTACGGTGTCGGGAATGCAATACCGTATTTCCTCTACAAGTCATACACAGACAACAGCAACGGCTAATTGTGAAAAGGTAAATAATACTATATCTCATACTTATATTAAATGCCTTAGTTGTGTAACAAGGAACACGGTTGTTAGAAAAACTATTAGGTCCTTACATATGAAATTGGCGTTTTTCGTACTGGCCACTTTAATCACAAATTTCTCCTCTTTGGTAAGAAATTCCAAATTCAAATTTGTACAGCTATAGACTCATGTATTTGTGCTTCGATGATCGTCATTCATTTGTTTTTTTCTTCTGTTTTTTTCTGTTTGCGTCACTCATTTTACAAAATGGAAAACTTAAAATATCGCATTATTTACGAGTACGAGTTCCGCCGTGGCACTAGTGCTGCGGAAACAACTCGAAGGGTGAATGATGTGTATGGCGGTCGTGTTGCAAAAGAAAACACAGTTCGTTTTTGGTTCCAACGTTTTCGTTCTGGAAATTTCGACCTGCAGAACAAGCCCCGTGGACGGCCTGAGACTCAAGTTGATAATGAAGAGTTGAAGGCTATTGTGGAAGCGGATCCATCGCAAACCACGTCCGAGTTAGCTGCAGGCTGCGATGTTAGTGATAAAACTGTTTTAATTCACTTGAAGCAAATTGGGAAGATTAAAAAGCTTGAAAGGTGGGTACATCACGAATTGACTGAAGCAAACCGGCAAACGCGCGTCGACTGCTGCGTTACATTACTAAACCGGCACAATAATGAAGGTATTTTAAACCGAATCATTACCTGTGATGAAAAATGGGTTCTTTACGATAATCGGAAGCGCTCAGCGCAATGGTTGGATCCTGGCCAGCAAGCCAAATCCTGCCCCAAGCGAAAATTAACCCCAAAAAAGTTACTTGTAAGCGTTTGGTGGACTAGTGCCGGTATTGTTCTTTACAGTTTTCTCAAATCTGGCCAGACTATTACGGCTGATGTCTATTGTCAGCAATTGTAAACCATGATGGAAAAGCTAGCGGCTAAACAACCTAGGCTATTCAATCGCTCCACGCCACTGCTGCTTCACGACAACGCTAAACCACACACTGCGCAACAGACGGCTACTAAATTAGAAGAGCTTCAATTGGAAAGTCTAAGACATCCTCCGTACTCCCCGGACCTTGCTCCAACAGATTACCATTTTTTTCGAAATTTGGATAACTTCTTGCAAGGGAAAAAATTCAACTCCGATGGGGCAGTCCAAATCGCCTTCAAAGATTTTATTGATTCCCGTCCGACTGCTTTTTTTAGTAAAGGGATCAATGAACTACCTATGAGATGGCAAAAGTGCATAGAAAATAATGGTTCATACTTTGATTAATTAAATATATTATATTAAAAAATATTCGACTTTTTGTTCCTCCCATACAAAACGCCAATTTCATATGTAAGGACCTAATACTTACAATAATTTATTTATTGGCATAACATTTCTTCGAGTTCTTACACAATACTTACCATACTCTTTCGCCCTATCTCATCGAGACATTATTTCTCAATTGTTTATTTCCCTTTTCGCTCAATCTTCGCAACCACAAATTTGTTTCCTGGATTATATTGTTTTTACTATTATTTTCGATCAAGATAAAAACGAACAGAATATAAGAAATCAGGACATATAAATAATTCGCTAATTTATAAATGGATTATCTATTATATTTCATCAGGTTGCTTATGTGTGTTTTATTTTAATGACAATATTTACACATAAATGTTGTCTATGTAATTGGCAACTGGGGAAAAAGGTTAGGTGACAGATGGAAGTAGCTACCCAGCTTGCATTTTCTTTGGACACCCACGCAACAATGTTACATATTTATTTCGTTCGCCATTAATATATTCGCCAGGTATCCTTTAAAATATATAATCACAAAATATATCGTATAGAACTAAATTATATAATACTATTACTACATATTCGACTGTATTAATTAACATTATTACGGATAGAGGAAAAGACGTTAAAATTAAAATAAAATAATATTGGAGACATACAACACGGCTGTTGGTTAATGTGATGTTACATCGTACCACATAATCCCTTAGGAATTGTGTTAAATGCTCCGCTAACTTTGTTCATTTAAATGCAATATTCGTTTAATTAACAGGAGGGGTGTTCAAAGGAGGATGGAGCGCGATACACGCCTCTCACAGCTTTGTCATCCATGCAGCCGCCTGCTGAACATTCGCATCCACATCAACATACAGGTAATACATAAAGGATTTCAGAAATACGTCCGGCCCTTATTCAATTTTTCAATTTCTGCCTAAAATTTGTAGGGTTCATATTAAATATTTTCCCGTTCTGTCTGGATTTCACAGATCTAAGGTTGCTTATAAAATTAATATTAGGTCCTTACATATGAAATTGGCGTTTTATATGGGAGGAACAAAAAGTCGAATATTTTTTAATATAATATATTTAATTAATCAAAGTATGAACCATTATTTTCTATGCACTTTTGCCATCTCATAGGTAGTTCATTGATCCCTTTACTAAAAAAACCAGTCGGACGGGAATCAATAAAATCTTTGAAGGCGATTTGGACTGCCCCATCGGAGTTGAATTTTTTCCCTTGCAAGAAGTTATCCAAATTTCGAAAAAAATGGTAATCTGTTGGAGGAAGGTCCGGGGAGTACGGAGGATGTCTTAGACTTTCCAATTGAAGCTCTTCTAATTTAGTAGCCGTCTGTTTCGCAGTGTGTGGTCTAGCGTTGTCGTGAAGCAGCAGTGGCGTGGAGCGATTGACCAGCCAAGGTTGTTTAGCCGCTAGCTTTTCCATCATGGTTTGCAATTGCTGACAATAGACATCAGCCGTAATAGTCTGGCCAGATTTGAGAAAACTGTAATGAACAATACCGGCACTAGTCCACCAAACGCTTACATGTAACTTTTTTGGGGTTCATTTTCGCTTGGAGCAGGATTTGGCTGGCTGGCCAGGATCCAACTATTGCGCTGAGCGCTTCCGATTATCGTAAAGAACCCATTTTTCATCACAGGTAATGATTCGGTTTAAAATACCTTCATTATTGTGCCGGTTTAGTAATGTAACGCAGCAGTCGACGCGCGTTTGCCGGTTTGCTTCAGTCAATTCGTGAGGTACCCACCTTTCAAGCTTTTTAATCTTCCCAATTTGCTTCAAGTGAATTAAAACAGTTTTATCACTAACATTGCAGCCTGCAGCTTACTCGGACGTGGTTTGCTATGGATACGCTTCCACAATAGCCTTCAACTCTTCATTATCAACTTGAGTCTCAGGCCGTCCACGGGGCTTGTTCTGCAGGTCGAAATTTCCAAAACGAAAACGTTGGAACCAAAAACGAACTGTGTTTTCTTTTGCAACACGACCGCCATACACATCATTCACCCTTCGAGTTGTTTCCGCAGCACTAGTGGCACGGCGGAACTCGTACTCGTAAATAATGCGATATTTTAAGTTTTCCATTTTGTAAAATGAGTGACGCAAACAGAAAAAAATAGAAGAAAAAAACAAATGAATGACGATCATCGAAGCACAAATACATGAGTCTATAGCTGTACAAATTTGAATTTGAAATTCCTTACCAAAGAGGAGAAATTTGTGATTAAAGTGGCCAGTACGAAAAACGCCAATTTCATATGTAAGGACCTAATATTACTAAAGTATATCTTTATGTTTTAAATTTTAAAAAGTATATGTAAATTTCGAAGAGATAAATAAAACTGTATGAAACTATCTAGGAATCAGTGTTGATTTTTTCTTGTATAATAGTAATAATATATTGTCGCTTTATACCCCCCTTTCGGGGTAGGCAAAGATGTATTAGTGGCTATTTCCATCTTGTGACCAGTAACACAGCTGATCCTCATTCCTGGGGATACCTACACATAACGTTTTTTTGCCATGTTGGGTTCCTCATGATACTTATTTTTATTACTTCGGTTAATTTTTTAGTTACTTCTATATGTGTCGTAATCGGCAATATTAATGGGGTTTTGGTAAACATTACCGAAGTGGAAGATGTTTATATAATTCAAAATATCCACATTTTCGGAATTACTCCAATACACTATAACATTATTACTCGTATTATGTCTTACGTATTACTACTTTCATCATCTTCGAAGCTACTATAGTATTACTTATTGTTTTGTGTGTGACTTGCTCCGTTAATTTTGAATATAGCAAGCTACAAAATAATTAATAGCTAGCACTTTACAGACTTAAAAAAATAGGTTTATAAGAATCAGCCAAAAACAATATTTCGATAAATGTAATTATGATTACCGATAGCAGTTGTTTTACGACGCTGCGTCAGAAAATAGGCCAATGCTTGCGCAGACGTCGGCAAGAACACCCGTGCGACGCACGCGAATCCGGGTCATATTTAACATACATTAGTTATGTGCGAAATCTTTGTGTCATTTACATTTCAACGGACCTTAAACTAATATGCTGCAGTTTTACACTTTGGAAACTTTATTTTAAAGCAAAATACGAGTTTTAAAAATATTTCGTAACCAAAAAAGTTATTTCATAGGATTATATAATATTATTACATATACTCTTATTTTCTTATTAATAATCCTTTGCGAGTACGAATTTAGGCTACGACTAAATATCATACTAAAAAAATGCTGTTTACAATGAGCTTCAATTTGATTACTGTTATTTTGCTATTTAGTAACCTGGAAATTGTAAAAAGGAAAATAAAGAATACAGATATAAATCTGACAAAAATAATGCGAAAGAAAATCTTACTTCTGAACTAGAATGAATAGAAACACCCAGCACCGGGATAGATCTCTAAATGAATTTTAGTCGATTAATACTGCGTATATAATAGAAACTAAAACTAACTAAAATTACTTAATGACAATAACATTTATAATAAAAAAACAATGTTGACATAAAGAAGTGTCGTGTTTATCATCTGCTTATTTCACAAAGTTTTGTTTGGGTGTTGTTTATCATAGAGTGCAATTTAACTGGAGCGTCTTATAAACTTAAGTATGAACTAACGTAACACAACTAGTCTGGCAGAACGCCAAATGTGCAGATGTCAATGTTGAATTTTGCCTTTAAGAAGCTTTTTGTGAAGAATACGCGTGTTATCATAATAACTTCAATATATACTCATTTTCCAACTAAATTGTTCTATGATATTTGATACTATTTAAAAAAAAAAACCTATCTGGCTATATAAAATGGCGTTGTAAAATCAAGTATTTACCTATTTTAGTATTAGCCCAAATTCCTTAGGTTTTACTGTATTCTGCTATTTTGAAATAATAAAAATATATACATATATATATCAAACTATGGTAAACAAGCAATCTAGAAAGAAAAATTACTATAATATTGACATAAAACTGGGAAAGAAAATATACTAAAAAATATTTCTTTGGGCTTATATGTATAGTTAAAAATATAACGAGTATACGTTGTTAATCAATAGTACAGGTAATACTTATTTAAGTAATTTATTGATAATTCCAAAAACATGGCGTGTGCCGAATTTCATGTGACAATGACACTATTTTCAAAGTGTTAAGTATTTGAGCTGGAAAAACCTATATTTATTTATACATGACTTAAACATCATTATTTGGAACACCGGCGTAAATTGGCTTGCCTTTCGGTTTTCTATAGACTATACTCTGGAGAGTGTGCGGCTGAGTTGTATGATTTAGTTCCACCCTCCCCCTTCTACCATAAATTGACGAGACACCGTGCTGGTTTGCGCCCTTTTGTGGTTGACATTCCTGCTGCTCGCACTAAGCGATTTGCCTCCTCCTTTTTGCTGCGTACCGCGAAGGAGTGGAACTCGCTTCCTGCGTCGGTGTTTCCGGCATCTTATGACATGGGAATCTTTAAACGTCGAGTGAATCGGTATTTGCTGGGTGAGCGCGCTCCATCGTCGGCCTCATCATCACTTTCCAGCAGGTGAGATTGAGGTCAATCGCAAGCCTGTATGCAATAAAAAAAAAATGTACCAAGTTAATTCATATTATATTCCATAGCTAGACACTTTATTAAATTATGTTTGCGACGGATAGCGTAATCTTTTTCCGCTGTCTTGTCATAATGTGAGCCTGTTCGTAGTTTCGTCGCGGTCCGAACCTGGCTCGAAGCCAGCTCGACCCCTATCCCTGAAGATATTAAATAGCGGGCACTTATCTAAGCACCCGTCCGAGCAGACTCCAAATCAGCACTATCTCAACGATTTGATATTCACTTTAATTTAAGATACGATTTTTAATTGAATGGAGTCGATAACACATGGATGCATTTTAGAAATTGTTGGATAAACTAAATCATGCTGTATATATATAACTGTTATCTAAACGTATGTACATACAAATGAGTTCAGACGTTTTGAAAATACAATTTACCGATACTAACAGATAAGCTTGTTGAAACAAATCCCTTTCACAGGATTAGTCAATGTTTCACATACATGATTTGTTAATATTAGATAAAAGCCTATCGTTTAGATAAATTTTAAAGGTTTTAAAGAGTACCATCATCTTATCTTTGTTCCAAAGAACCACTACTGCTCATTGAATTTTGATTCAATCATTGATGATTTAAATTAATTGTTATATAATCTTGTTTAGGAAAAAGGATAGTTATTTGAAGTAGGTTTGTTCGGAACATTACGCTTATTATATTGATCATGTGTCCGTCAGTCAGAACTGATAACTAATAACATTGTTATTGAAGTGTTGTCTGTCGTTGTCAATAAATACGCTTGCTCAATGCGTCGATTATGGACTTTATTTTCCCTAATGGCCAAATGCCATATTCAGGATGTTCAAATTTGTACAAAACTACAACGATAGATGTAATTTAAAAGTCGTGTTACATTTCTATCATGTGTTACATCCATTATTAACCTTATGTACCTTTTCTTAGACCAGACCGAATTACACTTCAGGTTTAGCCTCAAACTACGTTCGAAGTTTAACCCGTGCTTCGCAGGTCGACGCTCCATCTTATCTATAATCATGTTACGCTATATTGACCGCGACTTTGTCTACAGTCTACTTAAAGACCAATCTGTGAATGGTTGTCGGTTTTTCGACAGGTGTGACACGTTCACTGCCACTTAAAGGTTCACTTGTTTCTGTGTAATGGAATCAGAGAATTATGTTCTAGCTACATACTAAATTATGGGCTTATATCACAATAGTAGGCAATGGATATAGTGTTCTCTTCCCACTGAGTTACCAAATAATTACACTCCTACAAACAAGCGGTTTATGAATACATGTCATCTAGCTGCCATTTATTTACACGCTCAAACTGGCTTATATCAGCAAAGACAGTGGACTAACTCAGGGCTGTGCTAAGCGTGCGGTAGATATTTTCGCTCCACATTGATGTAGCAATTTATTGTATTTGTTGAAGCATAACAAAACGTATGACCAAATTTATCTCCCACAAATAATGGTAATTAATTTGAATTTTAGTTTTTATCGGCATTTCCACCATTTTCAACATTTAAAAAAAATGATATATAGGAAATTTGTTGAAAATTTCATTGTCTACAACTTGTTCCAACGATTGATTTTTTTTTTTAAGCTAAAAACAAATATTGCGAACAATCGATAATCATAAAAATCGTTTTATCTCATTTTCTAATAATTTTAGGAAAGAATTAGCTTAACATATAGTATTAAAAGATCTTGCCTACAATATACATATATCTTTTCAACTTTTTTATACAGCGTATAGCAATAAATAATAACACTATAGACAAAAAACTTAAAAATGGCGACTATGTTATTGATGGCATTTGGTTGTCATCCTGAATTTAGAGGTTTCAAATTATAAAATCCACTTTTTACTAATGTATTGGACTATAATGAATTAAAACTTGTAGATAATATAATATTGTATATTTAAATACTTTTGATCTTTTCATACATTTTGTACTTTATGCAAGTCTGATTGATCGATTATTTTTCATTCTGTGGCAATATTGTCAATTCTATTATTATGTATCGGTTGTTTATCTATAGATTATTAAAAAAATATATATTTTTAATATTTATAACGCCACATTAAAACAACAAAAATATTAATAACAAAAAGATTAAAAACAAAATGATTGCAATATTTAGAGTAAGTATAATAATTTATAAGTATTAGTATTGAACACAATTAATTAGCAGATAAATAAATGTTTGAGACAACCCTCGTAAATTTGGCAGACGTTTGACGGCTTCCCACTAAGCTCACCTTCTGGTCCAACCGACGTGGACGTCTGGTCCAACTTATGTACGTGCACGGAATTATTAATTCGTATACTTATAGATTGTTTTGTAAATAACGCCTTTAAAGTTTCTCAAAACCGTCAATGACTTATCTAGATTTTTTTATATGGACATCAGATGGTGACTAGGTTCGCAATAAATATTCCATGGGCCGAACTATAAGTTTATTCAATCGGGACATTTGCCAGTTGCGCTTGCTAGTTCCTTCCCGGTTAAGTTGTAAAGGCCCTCCCAGACCAACAAGACATTGTCCTGCCGGCTTACTAATCATAGAACCAAACAATATGCTATTTTAAAGACGAACCAACTTTTAACTTCGAGAAAATTGCATCAAAACTGTTTAATTGCGTACTATAACTTTATTTCTTGTTGAAAACTCTATTTGGCTGTTAGATTGTTCGGGCAATGATGTTTAAATACTCGGAAGTTAATTCAATACTTAGAGAAGTTACTTTAATAATAAAGAATACTAATATTAATTAATATTTTTTACTGTAAGCTAACATTATATATTAATCATTGTGCATGCTGTGGCGCCCTATAATTGTGGGGGCATTTATGTTCTATTTTGATACCAGGACCTTTTTTTTCCTTTTTTTACTCTATGTCACCCATGTTGGGCACCCAATTTTGTAAAAATAAAAATAAATAAAGAAAATGTGAAGAAATAATGTAGATAAGAATTTATAAAACTTATCAGACCCCCCTTGACAAAATAAAAATCGTTTATCGACAACGCTAGTACAAATGTTTAAATATATAGCGTAACGATATATTATTATTTTTAATGTCAAGGAAAAAAATAACAAGTTTGTTTTGTTTGTGTTTGACGATTTGGCGTTTTGTTTGATTCATTTTTTTTGTGTTTTACTACTATATTCGTTTAATATTTATTATTATTTTCACTATTTTGTTGTGAAACGTGCGCTCGAAGAACTATCATAAGGGACTTCGTAAAATGAACAAGGTCTAACCAAGTGCTTGAAGTCTTGCCTCTCTCACCTAATAATACATAAGAAAAAAGATCCATAGCTATTCTTTGTGAAACTGTATAAAACATACATTTTCTTTTGTTAAAGTAAATTATATATAATACGCGATATTTCTAAAAAGTTGTTGAATAAAAGACTAATTTTTTTATGAAACAATTCCCGAGCCCTGCGAAGTTGAGTTAAATAGAGAAAGTTTTCTCCGATTGAGGTTTAAATTACAGGCAACGTTGAATTTATTTAATTTTCATCTCGGCATAATTTTGGAATTTGCGAGCAGAGAGTATTTAATTTTCATTGCTTAGCAAAATCCTATTTCGGTAAAACCCGATTAGTGTGTAAGCGGCTACGGCCTATTTGTTATTTCGCTGAGAAACATTTCGACATTTCTCGACACGGGTGTGTAAAAAACCGACGAGTATTTTGAAAAAAGAGAAGTTGTGCGAGTTAATCTTGAATGGAGAACGCTAATCGCTTCGCATTCGGGCCCGGGCGCTACTTTTTGTCGTATTTGCCGTTGGGATGAACTGTGTGACAACTCAAAAGATATGTTTTAAAAGTATTTTATCTCTGCTTTATTTGCCTTTGAATCAACTTTGGTTATAGAGTGAACTCAAATTTATTTACTTTAAACTAGAAATGCTTTACTATACGGAATACCTATCTGTACGTAACCATCTGGTAGCAGATTTCAATTTGTTTGAATTCAGTTTAATAGATCTTCAGTTTTACGTTATTTAACAAGGCGTAGATATTGCAAGAAGGGTTTTGCATTGGTTCTAATTACTCTAGCATATCATTTTCCCTATTGAAGTAAAAAGATCTGACAGTAACACTCCCTGAACGAAACAATGTCACGGTTGTGAATGCAATAGATGCCAAGAGTTGGCCTCTTGTAGTACAATTAGTGTCATTAGCAGTACTCATTTATCTTCCTTTTTAAATGACTTTAAAACAAAACATGGTACTGCGAAAACTCATAAAATAGCAAAACTAAGCTATTTTGTCTGAACCTAAGATTATTAATATGTTTAGATGTAGTCTGTTCATATATCGACCATAAAATTCCCGCGTCAAAATTTGTAGCTGTCATGAATGACTAGATATGTGGCTTTCTAGATGCATGGCCCTAGATTATGCCCCGCCCACTAACCAAAGATAGAGTTGCCACATGTCAGCCTATAAACCCTAAAAATGTATTATATGAGCCGTTCATTTTGAAAGTGACTTAAGTCTACTTATTTTTAATTTGAATTACTTAAGGTTTTGCGTTTTTTATATTATTTTGAAAATGTACGTGATATAAAATTTTCAAATTTACGAAGTATATTTCAATACCAATTTATTTTTTTGACAGTTCAGCATAAATTATAAATGTCACAAGTGCCAACTTGATAAAAGATGAAAATGGACTTAAGCCTCTTTCAAAATGAACGGCTCATATATTGAAATACGGAATAGTACTAAACTACAGTCAAACATACTATTTATACCATCGAATTGTTTTGAAGAGAATTACAAATACTTTATGTAAATAATATACGTGAAAGTATTGTAAAATGTTCTGCGATGTATAAAGATTTCAATCCTTTATAAGCAAAATTAGTCATAAATCTTGCAAATATCCTGGCATACTTTTCATGGGACTCACCTTTACGGGATTTATTAGTAGTCTGAATTCAATATGGCGCGGCGTCCTGATTCCAACGATGTGTTAGGTGCCCTCTTGATTTAGATTTTGTTGATAACTCCCATATTTTCATTTCTTTTAACTGGCACAAAGAAAAGTTGATGATAATTTAATTTCATATAATAATTTTAGATATTACTTTCTTTCTCCTATGATCAATATACATTTTTTTTTTAATTAGAAGCTAAAAATTGTCGTAAATAATTAGAAATAACAATATTATCTAATATTACGGATATGTGCTAATTTTTGCTAATAATCCTATTAATATCACTTTGTCTCCAATATATATATATATATCTGGATTTTTTTTTCACTTTGTTTTGTTTTAATATTTCAATTGAGAAAACTCCTTGAGAAATTCACATAATATAGGTTTTTTAAATATCGAACAGTGAACATAGAAAGATTCCCTTAATTTGGAGACCTTGTAAAGTGATTGTAAGAGGTAGTAAGTGAAATTGATAATAACTAAAATTGTTATTTTGTTAATAGTGCCAGAACTGGGAGGTCTCTCCCGAAGACCTGGCTGCTCCAGCGCATTCTCCGCACCGTCACCGGCAGCGCATCATGACCCAGGTCAGTACTATAAATTCAATTAAATAAATTCAGTGAAATTAATATCAAATTACTAATTAAAATAGTCTCCGGCTAATATAGGGTGTGTTCCAGAGAATAATTATTAACATTATTGCAGGAGTAAATTCTCTTTATTGTTTTTAAAGTATTTATGGTATCTTTGTGATATTTTTTTAAATATAATGTTTACAACTAGTGATCGATTAGTTCAGTAACTATTAACTACTTAAGATTGTGCCACTTAACATGTTCTTTCAGAAGATGCTCGATTTTATTCAATTGTATTGCACGTGAAGCGGATATCGAAAAAAGAGTTAGATTCTGGAATGCGTTTGTATTTGAATCATACAGAACCGAATATATTGCTAAATCAATGTATAATACAAACGATCATTAATATTGGGGTCAATAAAAATGTGTATATATTTATGAGAATATATATATTACAAGTTTTTTTGAAATCATTTAATTATTAATAGAGATACCACTTAACTTCGTATTCGTTACTAACCAATACTATGAAGGTTTTTTGTCGTAATATTAAAAGATCTAAAAGATGACGGTTTTTTTTTCTACATAGCCCAGTAGATCGATTTTCAGTTTTTCAATACGCATATTATTAGGAATAATTGAAACATATATTTATTACTTAAGACGAAGTCGAGAATAATAATTCTAATGACGATATAAATACATATTTTTGTGGTCTATTTATTCTTTTACCAACATTATTGCTTTTTGGTATTGATTATATTAGTCTTTCTCCACCTCTAACAAGAGCGCACCAATTACGTAATCCTTGCCATGGTTCGCAGAACCCTTAAAAACTTTTATTTGCAATAATTACAAAGGTATATTTTAATTTCCAAATCTCAATTATAAATATAGTGTTTTGGTGGGTAAATTAGTTACCAATGACCACTTGACAAGTCAATCCACTTTGAAGTTAAATTAAATCAAGAGATCACGAGTGTTAAATCGCGACATATTGTTGATTCATGTTATTCTATTTACGAACATGTTATTGGTTTCATTTTTCTTTGTTTCCTAATTAAATGGATTTTAAGTTTATAATGTCTTATTCTTTTATAATCGTCCGGTAACGTATTAAAATAAGAATATTAAAGGATAATTTGTTTCTAAGTACATTGTAATATTGAAACATCTGCCAAACTACCAATATATTGTTGGCAAGTATTCGGTAGTGTACTACGGATTGTGGTCACTAAACGATTCTTCAAAATTATGCACAGTATTCCGTAATCCGAACTACAGCGCGACTTGCGTTCCGTGTGAGCAATTACGGTTACGAGGGAGCCCTTTATGGCTACTTAACTGAGAAACAACACGAAATATGCTACATAACAAAACTAATAAGTAGATAATACAAATTGCTTGAAATGTTGGCATTTCTCCATCCACAACGATATGTAAGTAATGCAATAACTGTGTAGTGAAATTTAATTGCACGAGTTGATTTTCGTATAACTTTTATTTCATAATTATGTGGACTCTTACGAGTGAATTTGTATGATGTAAATTTAAACTTTAAAAGTATTATTGTTCACGTTTGTAGCATGATATATTTTAATACATCGCAAGATTATTAGAGTACTGCAAGATTATGAAAACAACTTTAGAATCAATAGCTCGGCGCAATAAAGTGGAAACACTGCAATCGACAAAACCAAAACTTTTCACTAGAACAAAAAATGTACTGACGTGATTATTTTTTGTAATATTGTGACTTTTTTATTATTTATCCTAGTCATGACATTTTTTAAACAATTACGTTTGTTATTAATGGTTTCCGGCAATGAAAGTTGTTATTTTTTATTTTACAATGTTTACAAAATGCTCTGCCTAATAAGAACATATTTCTAATAGCTTCATAAGACTTTAGAAAGAGCCTTAGAAAAATGAAACTTAGACCATTCGGCGTGATTTCTATTAGTTATTCTGAATATCCAAAAAAAAAAAGTTCGGATATCTGTTTCAGTGTTTATATATTAACAAAGTAATTCTATCAACATTATTTATTTCAAGCCTATAAAATCAAAACGTTTATTTAAATCACACCCAAAAGCATTTAAATTTGTAAGCATTTCATTCATAGCTTAAAATAAAGAATAAAAGTAATACGGAATCTTTCCCCGCATCTTCAATTCATAAATTGAACTAAATACTTGCAAAGATTCTCCAATAATAACAATTATTTTCACATTTTTCCTCAACGTTTATCGGAAGATACTTTATACCGTTGACTTATGATTTATTGCGCAATACTATGATTTTATGTTTATTTTACGTATGTATTTAAATATTAATAAAAATTATTATGATTACAACTTTTTAACATTGCTTTTTACCTTTTCACTCATTATAAACACATGCTGGCTAAATTTTAAACTCTTTCCTAAGCTAGCTTCGAATTTATTATGTTGTGTAATCTTTGGAAGAGAGCTTAACGTAATATTAGAAAGAATTAATAATTATGTAATTTCTTCTCATAATATATTTAGTTTTTGCAGAGGGTGGTATTTTAACTGGTTAATATAATAATTTAAACACGCACGCAAGACAAAGAATATATTATCTTCGTAAATTCGATATGTAATTAAAAATATATTATAAACTAACGGCTTTAGTACGTCTTTGCATGGAATTGGTATCTTTACTACTTCATAATACAATTAACGTACATCATCCAGAATACACTTACTAAATTATAGTGTAAATGGGATAAAGACTTGTTGCGTAGCTTATAAAATATACAACATAGAGACAAACACAAAAATAGCGACTTCAATGTATGGTATGTAAAGATAAGAAGGTAATGTTCTTACTGTCTGTCGTGTCTAACTAACCTAACAACGCCCCGCCCAACTACTGCCAGTTCTTGGGCCTAGTAGACTTTTGAATTGAATAAAGATTCATACAAACCAGATGATACAAGATAAATTATACAAACCAGACGTTTTGTCGACATAACAGCTCAAGTCTCTGCTGAAAATTTTCTCCGGTTATCAGACGGTAATACAAATTAATTTGTTTCGTCTGCCTATTTGAATCAATCACTTTGCAAAATTTAAATTTTATAAAAGTTGTCTTTTACTTTTCAAATATCATTTTTTTAAGTGTGTATGTATTACTGTTTCTTTAATACCTCTATAAGCTATGAAGCGTCGTCCGTTGTTTGTATAGTACGCTATACGGATAAATGTTTTGTTTACATTAAAATTGTAAGCGGCATCGGTTTACAAACCGCAGAATTATGAAAACACAATGACATATGATGAATGTATTCAATTATTAATAAGAAATTAAACTAAATATTGATCTATATTAAAATAAATCACTTTCAAATCTTAAAATGAATTACTCAATTTTTTTTTTGTAAGTATTTTAGATATATATAATTATGTGTCTGTCATTCCAGAAAATACAACGTCAATTTACAATTACTTCAATTATTTTAATTAAAACAGCTAATGTAGTAAGAATACAGGTGCAAACTTTGTTATGTAATATTGTATAATAAATTCCTAGTCGTACTATGTTTCGTCAAACTATAATTTTATGATCATTTTTAATTCTTTTAATCATTAATAAGCGAAAGAAAATTGAAAGGATTTATTTGTTCACTTTCTATTTAAGAATAAATAAATCAAACAAGAAACATTTTCAACTTTGTGTCCTCTACGTTTTGTTTTATCTGATTCCGAGGAAATACAACTTACAAGCAATATCTATCAAGCAAATAAAATAATAACAGAGGTCGGGGGTGCGACCGCTCGCAGTCTCGGAATCGACACACACCACTCGAAATCCCCGCTTAGTTTAGTTCCACACTCTCGTTGAGCTGCTATTTGCAATAAACACGTCCCGTGTGGTCCCGCAATGGAGAACAAGTTTCACAGAGTTGTTTGCACTTGGAACTGGGACTTCAGTTCGTAAACGGTTGGAATTTCTTCCACTTTTTTTTGAATACAAGATTGTAAAACTAATATAAAAACTAAAAAGCTAAACTAAATCACTAAAATAAACGAATATATCTAAATACTCCCACTTGTAATTAATAATTTTAATTTATGTTTTTTCTTCTGTATATTAAAAAGTCATCAATGTATTAACCCTTACCGGCCACACCTCACCCAGGCCTCATTGCCGCCACATGGGGTAACTCGTTACCCCACGCTGAAAAATCGGGTTGGACAAGATGTGTGCATGTTTTGAGATGTTTAACTAATTAGGTCTTGTTCGTTGACGAGTTCTTCAAATTTTCTAGTGGTTTAACTTGATTAATTTATAGATGGCGTTCTAAAAACTGGTCATATACGTTAAAACTCCGGAAAAATGACTTTTTTTACAAAAAAAATCACTACTCCATTTTGCAATATTAATGATTATAACTCCAGGATAGTCCGCACAATATATACCACTAACATAAAAAAATAACATTATCCACCAATTATTAAAAAAGTATATTTATTTTGGAAAATTACTGGAAGGAAAAATGAAAAAAATTACAAATCATGAAATTCGCTTCTTTTACATTTTATTTGATTTTAAATACATATTTATGATTATAAACTTGAAAAAATATTATCTTTATGATAAATTAAAAAATATATATATATATACTACGTATGAGTGATATTTAATGACCAGCACACTCTATACATAGAGCGAATCGATGTTCATCGCAAATCGGTCTATTACAAGCTGAACATCCAATACGCGACTTCTTATCTTTTTTTCGGTCACACAATACGCATCTTCGTGTCTGGTCAAATGTAACTTTACTCAGATGATTCATGATTGGGTCGCTATCAATTCCAAGGATGCCCTTGATCGTTATTTGCAGATCTTTCCGCAGACATGTTTCCTCTAATCTTCGTCGTAGCATAAGGAAGGTAAGATAAGTAATTAGCTTCTTCAGCACTACGATGGCAGTAGTAGATTCCTGAGTACCGCCGACTTTGAGCTTCCACAGAATACGAGCATTCACTGCTGCTTGATCAAGCATCCCGAAAAAAATCCGCATCGGCCACCTGTATGTTTTCCGAGCGGTTGTATAGACGTGGCATAACTGATCAAAAGTATCAGTCCCTCCTTTTGTATCATTATAGTCGAGAATGATATTCGGATTCCCGTTCGTTATCTCTCGGGTATGGAGATAAGTAGAAGCCATCAAAACGATTTTGTTCTTCTTCGGTGTATGAGAAAGCAAAGTTATGTTTTTGGCATGACTTTCATGAAAATGAAAGAAAAACTTTTTTCACCAAAAAATCAAAACTTACTTTTATCTCATCGATTGACACTACAATACGTCAATTATAATAAAAAAATTTTTTTACTGAAATGCGGTTACGGCCACACTGGGGTAACTAGTTACCCCAGGCCGATAAAACGAGCGCTCGAAACGCCACCATGCATTTTTTTGACTTATTAAATAGTGAAATCACAACTTACATGTGTCTGTCACCGGCAGATGCCATTCGTTGTATTCATTTGAAAGTTTTAAGACCTTTAATTCCACTTTGTTTAAGCCTGGGGTAACTAGTTACCCCGTGTGGCCGGTAAGGGTTAAACAATTTGTTAATTAAAAGTTTATTTTCTATTTTTATTAAACCATACTGCAGAACTTATAAAGAATTTTTTTTTACACTGACACGGCACAGTAACACCAAACCTGATGGTAAGCATGGTGCAGTCCAAAAAACGCCAACGACTATCGAAAGGTAAGGAAAAACCCATCGGTAATCGCAGCGATCATGCCGGCCTGCCCAAATATCTCTTCACGCTACGCTTAAAGGATCCAATATCATATATCCATCATTTTACTATAAAGCAATGAATCTCATGCTTTAAAAATGATTAAAATATATGTAAACAATTATATATTGTACATATATGAATTTTAGTGAAAAACATTATACATATATTATTATTTATCAAGCAAAAGTACTATAAAAGCAGTTGCTTCGAAAACAATTCGAGTAGTATTTTATAAATTCAACCGTCGTCCTGACAATGATTTCAGTGGTTTAACTGACGAAAAATAAAATTTGCAAGGCGGATTGTTATCTAAAATAAAATGAAGTGCGAACGGGACTCGAATAACGATATCTAGGCCGCCCAAGGAGCCTCATTATGAAGGCAATGTTTTATAACGCGGACTGAATTTATTTTAGCTCACTAAACGTCCGCAAACTAATTTTGGTGTCATAAAAATTAGCTTAGCGACCTATTTCAAAAGAATCGTACACCGGCTTTACAAATCTCAATCCATATTTGTATTTTAATATTGATTGTTATAGTTTTGTTAGCCTAGCAAAGTAGCAGGCACACAAAAAAAAATACAATAAAAAGGATATTTTTGTTTTTTAAATATTTACAATACTAGTATAACCGCGATCTTTTGGTGCAATGCAAGCGCAACACGCGAATATTTGTTAAAAGAGCTATTGTGTGTACAATTATGCAGACAATTTGCTTAAAAACCTTTCGTGTTCATCGTTTTACGTATTCGAAATGTTATTTTTCACTAAAAATATTCCTTGTTGTCGGATAACATGTTTTATACCTTTTCCGCCCCATTGCTAGGCGGTCTGTGCACGCGGCTTTCCACACTGGCGCATAAATATTTGATATCAAGCAGGAACAAACCGCAACTTTGCTCTTTCAACGAGTGTGTATTTTATTTTAAACGATTACTTAACAAAATAAATAGCGATGCGAATAATAGAGGAAATACTCTCATTTATCTGGTAAACGGTATTGTAAACGTATTACGGATTGAATGTGAAGTATTACGAATAGTAGTTACTCTTACATAAAATGAAGATTTCAAAGCTATTATAGAACGCCAGTCATGTTTGCTTAGATACCTGTAAGCAAGAGCAACCGTATATATGTTATTATTATCATACAATTAGTCTATTTTTATTTTATATATCTTATTCCGTATACAATTTGACTTAAATACAGTTTTTTAAATTATCATAGCGAGACGAACCAATTGGAGATCTTATTGCCAGCACGTTTTAATTTATATCTTTGTAGCCATTTACTAAAACTGAATTTCACTTATTTGTAGAAGAAATACTAATTAATTATATATTATTGCCTGACGATTATACATATCTATAGGCACATATAAAATATTTTGTTTTTTTTTTCGTATATTTAATGTAAAATAAAGATTATCCGAAAATTATTACTATGGATTTTATGATACATTTGGGTTCGAAATATGTCTTTGTTGTTTATTATATTATATAATACAAAAATAGAAAAAGTACTACAACTAACTGAATATTATAAAAATCTTGAAATGCTTATCATAATAAATAATATATCGTCACGGTATATGCCATTCGGGGTGAGCAGAGATATATTACTGATGATGTAAATACTGTTCCCAACATAAATGTTCGTAACACATTGTCACCATAAAATAATTCATGATAAATAGCGTAACAACATCTAACATGATAACTGGGCTAATACAATGGGGTAATGAGACCGCAATGGGCTATTATCGTTATCCTATATACATTCAGGCTGGGCGTGAAGCAAAATTCGACGACCCTTGACCTAGTCAGGAAGGGTGACTCCCTTCTCTTCCCTGCCTTGTAACTCCCAATATGGTTACTACAATAACTCGATTGTATAAATCGCAACGCTTGCTTACTCATTTATCTAAAATCGTAGGCACGTATTTCTTATGTAAAATCCTAGAAACCAACAAAGAATATCCACTTTTTACTAATATTCTATTTTTCTCCCACACTACCAAATGTGTACAATGTATTTTTACCTTTAAAATATGCGAATACAAATAAAAAAATTACCTTGCTTCATTTTACTTGTGTTGAAACTAGAACGAAATACAAACGACTTGTATTTTAGGTCTTGTATAATAGTCTTTTGTATTTTTTTGTACTTACATTTCTGTTAATACTGCATTTGCTTTAATATTAATAAACTTTTAATTAAGGCATTATTAACAGGATTTGTGATTTTTATGTATTGGTGCTTGGTAAAATTCGTGTAAATACGCGACACACTGGCGGTCCTATTTTAAAAATAAATAAAAAATCCATTTATGAATTAAAGTTGGATATTAGAATTCGTGAAAAATCTATTTTAAAAAAATCTAAATAATTTATTCTAATTATAATTATTCTCATTTATAGTGTCACAAATTATTATTAAGAGACTTTAATTTAATTTCAATGTATTCATTGTCTTTGTTATAAATAATATGTACTGACAATTACACACATTGACCTAGTCCCAAATTAAGCTTGCGCTTGCACTATGGGTACTAGACGAAGATATACATACTTGAATACATATATACAACCATGACTCGTGACAAACTCATCTGCTCATTACAGAAAAGTTTACCACTACCGGGACTTGAACCCAGGACCTTAGCATCGTAAGTAGGGTCGCTATAAACTGCGCTATCAGGCTGTCAACAATGAACAAAATAACAATATAATAATAAACAAAAAAACCATAGATGGGCAAAATTTTATTAGATTAATGATTAACGATTACAAAATGTAATCATAAATTAATAATCGGTAATCATGATTAAAACCCTTTTAAACATTAATGAGTCATGAATTTGGATGCAATTGAGGATACATTAGTAGTTTCAACATAGATGGGCAGAATGTAATCAAATTAATGATTACATTTGCTTAGCTGTGTAACCAACGCCAAGTTAACATTTGAAAACTTAGAAATGTTTTAATAAATTCTAATAGATAAAGTGTATACAAGATTCTATTACAAAGAGTATATGATTGACTATTTCAATTATTCACGTCTCCCGCAAATAAGCTTTCTAAAAGCCTTCAAAAGCACAGAATCAAGTGAAATATGTTTCCAGGTACGGCAAGGTAGAAAATAAAGATTCATGTTTGAAAATGCAGCTTCCGTTTCATTAAATTTTAATACCTTTTCGAGCTCTCTTGCAGGTAGCCTGTCGTAACTTAACATTTTTTAAAAAACGATGAATATGGAGATTAACTTTATAGCAAAACAGGGATGCTTCGAGATTGAATTTCCAATTTACTGTTATACTTCGTAACTATTACTAAGAAGTGAATTTTTTTTTTTTAATATATATTGGTGTATTTATAAGTTCCTTAATCATTTTTCTATTTACGACGGAAATGCTAAATGTAATTAGATACTCAAGAATGAAATTATTTACACATTATTATAAGTATGTTTTCCAAAGCATTCATCTTTTGCATGTATCTACACAGTATTTTATACGTGTAAATAATTTAAAAATATTACCGTTGTCGATGCTTCTTTAGACATCTGTAAAATCTTAAAATAGAATGTAAGAATGAAGAAATTTTATTTCACCACGCAAATTAATTAATATTGATTTCTTTCTTACTTAGATATTTGACTTTGATATAAGTTGTCACTCACAAATTTTCTTTAGAAATACACTAACATTGAAACCAGCGTATTTTATTAGTATTTATTTATATTCAATATCTTGGAAATGATTATAAATTGGAGGCAGTAGAAATAATAACATTAAATAATGCTTGTCGTATACAACGTTTATGTTTAAAAAAAGCTGTCATGTAAAATAATTATCACTGCCGCTGATCTGATATCGATTTTAACGAATATTTTTTCCAGCCATTTTTGAGTAACTACGCCGAGAGGCCGACCAATCTGGACTTAATCTTTAAAGTTTCTTCCTTTCTTTCTAATTAAAAGCTAGCTCTAGGTAACAAGTATTTTTGTCATAAGTAATAAACTAAAAGTGCAAGACATGTTTGCGTCTTTAAACATTTTTTACACTCAGTAAATATAGCGCGAAGATACGCTGAGTAGGCTTTCATTGCTGCGTGCAAATTCTTTCTTTATTCACATTGTATTTTTATAACGTTACTTCATATATTAAATATTACAATAAAGCTCTTTTAACTTACTTTAAAAAATAATACATAAATTTTGAGTATCTGATTACGATCTGCATGCCTCTTATATGCCTACTTATAGTTTATAGCTCTATGTATATGAATCAATAACGGTTTGCAATAAATTTTGTTTACAATTACAAAATTTCCAGTTTGATATCATTTTGCAATATTTAACAAGCATTATTTATTTGCATTTTATTTAACAGAACTTTATCTCGGTCTTTCTTAAATATTTCATAATAACATTACAAAACTTGGCATTCACATTGCCAATGACCCAGTGACAAACATGAAACAAATGTTCGCGCAAACGAAATTTTACATATGTTAAATACAACTGTATAGCGGTATGGATTGCGATAAAATGATTAGTTAGTTAGTTTAGTCAGTCTGTTGTATACTGTTTTCAAGACATTACCAAAATCATCAAGCCTTGGATCTTTATTTTTATGCCTAGGACGAAATAAAACTTTTTGCCAGTAATTGGAATATAAATCAAAATACATACAAACAGCCCCTAAGTTTACCAAGGTTACCTTATTCATACATTGCTATATACAGTAATTTAGTTTAAATTAGTATTAAACTTTTTTGTCGTTTTATTGCTCAGGAAGATATTTGTTACATTCATAATAATTCCTCCCATTAATAACTAACTACAGTCAAAATCAGTTGAAAAGACTACTCATATTTAGTCGTAAATACCGATAGTCGTAACAACCGGTGGCGTTTTTGAGATACGAAGTCCTACTTTTTTTGCCGGGACCTTTGTTCTGTTCTAAACGATGTCACTATAAACGGCTTTGACTGTAATTATAATAGTTCAAAGTTTTGGTTTTAATAAATTGTATTATTATTATTTATAGGCGGACGCTTGACCTCAATAATACCTGGTGGAAGGTGAATATGAGTCCGATGATGAACCGTGTCCGCCCAACAAATGCCTATTCACTCTTCTCTTAAAGACTCCCAAGTTATAAGATCGCGGAAATATGGTCGCTGGAAGTATATTTCACTCCTTAGCTGTTCGCATGATGAATGTAGAAGCGAATCTTCTCGTGCGGATATAAGAAACATCCACCACATTCGGATGGTATCCAACTCGATGTCTAGTGGTTTTATGAAGGAATGGGGCTAAATGAATGAATACTTTAAATCTATCTAAAACAACTTTTTATCGATTCTGCTATTTGTACTGAAACCAAATTAATTACGCATATACATACATTTGAATCTTGGTACGTAACCTTCAAATTTTTTCAAGTAAAACATTGATTTAGTTAAGTTTATTTGGTTACCGATTTACATGAACCTTTAGGATTTGACGCTATTCCAAAATAATTACGTAGGGCGGCCCACAACACATTATACAGCATGGTGTAAATCATAATGATGAGAACGGCTTTGGTCCTTAGATGTTAATGGACCACTGCACCCAATCCTTTGAGGATAAAACCGCACTGCCTTGTCCATGGCGCGATGTAATTGATCGTCTCTCAACTTTGTCCTGTGATTCTGTAATACCTCATAGGGCAAAGATACCCTGTAATATAATAATATGTTTACGTGATTATTGGTATAAATTATATACGTTATAAACGTGTATGTAAATATACTTAAAATTTGAAACTACGTATATGATAGAAATTATATTTGAGCCAAGTATCTGATTGTTAAACGCAGAAATAAAATTTACTTAGGTATGTCGAATGCCAGGTTCCTTAGTGTAGGAGAAGTTTGCCGTGTCAGCTAATTTTATATAATGATCTCTTGATAGTTGCAAGGGACTTTTTACACTTATCTGGTTTAATTCATCTTGTGTTTGTCTAATGCGTTTCAATACAAAACTTAATTTTAATATGTGCAAATACTAAAACGCATCGAATAAGTGAAATTAGGGTGTTATAATACAATTCCTATAGTTCTTTAGTGATCCCAAATTAAACTTCCGAGAACATGTAGTAGGAATCCTGACACCTACACGTTGAAACAAATTATTGAGGAAGCCATTCTAGAATACGCTGTAACATGGCAGACGCTTATTCAACTCTTCGTCATAAAGGATTATTGTGCGGAACTGCGGTTGAGCTTTGTCTCATAATATGATGTGTACAACCATTTAATGGATAAAATTTCGTTATAACGTCTTTAAAATTTTTAGAACATTTTGACCAAAAGTGAATATATAAAATTTCTTAAGATTTTTCACTACTTTTATATATTACTTTCCGTATGTGAAAACATGTATTTTATGCCACCGTATATTATATTTCAATTTTTTCGGGTTATAAGATGTCACGCCATTGCCTTTTAGAAAAAGGGGAGACTTATTGAATACAATATAAAACATAAAAACATTGTGGAAGTATATTTCTATAAAGTTATAAACAGTTATTGTTATAAGTGATATAAAATTACGGGATAAACGAGTTTATAGATCTTATTCCTAAAAATATTAGGCAGTAATCGGAGAAATATAACACGATTAAATAAATATACATAAATAACAATATTATATTATACATGTTTTTTTTTGTAGCCGGTGGATTGTCCCACGTAGAACCATCAGGGTCGCTGTGAGGGCAGACTCAGGTGTGTGTCAGACTCCTGTAGATTAAAACCTCCGGGGTGTATCAAATCACCCTACCCGGGCCTGGGAATACTAATTCTTCCAGTAGCCTGGTGATCGAAAGTCCTATTTAGGCTTCTCCTCTGGGAGAGGTGGGTGTAAAGAGCCCGGATCACTGTCAGGTGGCGTGCCGAACACTGCGCACCACCTCCGTCTAATCCGGGAAACCGACTCCCTGAATACTATCATTATAAACAACTTATACATAATACTTTCTAAACGTAACTTTATTAAAACAACACTAAATTATACAAAATTTCAAAGCATTTAAATAAACAACATTTTAATATTAAAACAACAAAATTAAGTACACATTAGTCTATAAAGATTATTATCTTCAACAGAAACATGTCCACAAACAAAAGCTTTCAAAACAAAATACCGTGAACATAATTTATTTGTTTCAAGCACAATCCAGTGCAACTACAAATTAGGCACAAAGGCGGGTATTTCGCATTACGTCAGCAAAATTTCTCAGACCGAAGCTATGGAAACGACGTTGACTTAGAAAAGTGGCTGGAATAACTTCAACATGAAAAACTTTTGTTAGATTTTTTTGTATTAGGTTTCTTTGTCCAACCTGGTTCTTTTATTGTTGTTTATAGACCCTTAAAGTCAAGTGTGGCAGTGACCTTTATATTTTAATATCTTTGACAATAATAAATGAAAATATTTTTTCGAAATTTTATTTTCGGTTCACAGTTTAATACCAAGTATGGCAATTAATCTACTATTTTACTTCCCCCTAATTATTATTTTTTTCTTTTCAAACACATATAAAGCTTTCATAGGTATGATCCATATTCAGGTATATCGTATTTAGTTGTTTCATTATTACCACGCGGTTTCTATTTTAATAAACGTCGCTAACTAATTATTTCATTCATTTTCACTATATTTAAAAAAAAGGGCCCACCACTCTGTCTTTCTGTCCGATCTTGATAAACTCAAAAACTACTGAACGTATTTTCATGCGGTTTTCATTAATAAACAGAGTGGTTGTTGTGGTGGTGTGGTGGTGATGGTCAAGGAGAAGGTTTTAGTGTATAATTTGTTAAGCTTTTCTGTACATTGATTGAAATAAGATGATAATTGTTAACAATGACGGAAAAAGTTAAGCCGCCCGGGAGCTTTCATCGAAAACATTGCACAACCCCTTTAAGATATAAAAACAATGTTGGTGGGATTATTTATTTTCTATAGAACTATATATAATATATAGTCTGAGATGGCACAAACCTGTCTTTTAAGAATAGTTTACCTATACTCTTACCAACTTCTATAAAAATTGTCAAACACAATCCAGTAATTAGAAAGATATTTGAATGAATACAGTATTATTTCTTATCAGTTTAAATACGTTAGTTACCTTAAGTGTTTCATACACATTATGATAATATATTATACCATATAATTTTGATGAAAATCGTACAAGTAATCGCATAATTATAATTAACGCGCCGAAAAATAAACGCGATGTTCACAGTTATTAATATTTAAAAAAAAATGAATAAAATATTAACAATAGTGGGGTAGAGAGGGGAGCGCTATGAGAGGGAGAGGAATGGGGAAGAGGTGTAGGAGAGATGGAATAAGTTTAGCTAAAAGTTAACATGACATTCATTGACTGTTAGGGGGTACGAAGTTCACCGGGGCAGCGCTAACTGACTATATGACTGAATAAAATAAAAAGTGTCGCTTAAACCAAATAGCCTTTCACCCCTCGATATTAAAACTATATGAATGAATCAAATCCACATGAACTTTGCCTAAAAAAACATTAAACATTATTAAATGAATATATGTCCATAATTTTATTATGACTAGACTTATGTAAATAAAAGATATAAATAAAATAAATCAAATAAGATAATACGTAAGCTGACAACTTCATGTCATTGTATGAATAATAGTTTTAAATTATTAAGTATTAAAATATCAATAAGTTTAACAAAATAGAAGTGATAAGTTGCAGTAAAAGAATAATTATTGTTTAATGGACCTAAAAATGTTTACTGGATTGGTTGAAATTTGTAATGGAGACTTTAATAAGTGGCACTTCTAGTTTTTTTACGTACACTGTAAATGCTCTTTTCTTAGTTAATTTGAGTCCATTATTTATTTTTTCTTGTCTTGTTTTCGTCCGCTTCTCGCAGTTAACGAGAAAATGAAATGGTTTTTCGGTACCTATTATTTCTATTTGTATACCTACAATTTCGCAGCGGCGTGTTTAGTGATAACTAACCATGAAAACTTTATTATTCATTTTCCAATATTTATTCCTAGTTCATCGTTCCATATTTTTTTTTTACACTGGCTCGACATAGTGACTACAGAGTACCTGATGGTAAGTACAGTGTAGTCCAAAAACGAAAGCGACTATCAAAGGATGAAAATCCATTGATAGTCTACATCGTCATGTCGGCTCACATATACCACGACTGAAGGTACTGCATATACACAAGCTGATCCCGAAACGCGACAAGCCGAAACTGGTCACTATGACGGGCTTTACACCCATGTACTGTGGTCGCGATCCAGACGGGCACCGACACCCAACCACATCGCGGCTGCTCGTTTAGCACCACCCAGGAGTCACGTGTAGGGAAACTAGGGTAAAGCCTACGGACGCGAGCAGCTTCGACTCCCAAAAAAACAATTGAATTGTATTGAATTGAATTGTGCCAATACATGCCAAACAAAGCTGATAATTCATCGGATAGTAATGCAACCGAAACCTCAAAAATACTTGAGGAAAAACGCTATTCACTTCGTTTTAAAAAAAAAAAAAAACAGCTAGAGTTAAAACTACTTAGATACCCGTCATTAGAGTTGTAAAACAAATTCTTAAAAAAGTCTGTACTATGAACCAGCAATCCTTTAATATATAAATATATATTGTATCTAATTGGTTACTCCAAAACGATTCTAGCGATTTTGTTTTTTTTGTATTTAGATAATCTTTTATTGTAATATTTAAATTGATCTAGGTAAGCGAGTGTCATATCCGATTAGGTTAGGTTAAAAATGTTATCATCCGTGTGCAGCTCAGTCGCCTTGCGCGTAGTATACATATATACTGAGGATATCTATTATTGAATAAAAGTAATTATTATATGAGTAGCACTGTAAACAAGTTAACATCGAAGCCATAGACGTTGGAAGTCGGGAAACACAACGGATAAAATTTTTAACATCGATAAAAATGTAATTAGCTCGCTGCTGTGCCGACAAATAGACTAAAAGCTGTAAAAGCTTGGTGGAGTTTATTAACGATTTTCAGTGAACGTGGAAAATTCCTAAGGAACGTAAACAGCGCTGGAGAATAAAATTCATGAATTGTTAATTTGTGAGGCAAATGAAACTAACCATATAAAATACTTATAACCAAAGAAATTTTTATTTTGTTAATATGGACCAGGGATCGATATATTTAAATATCCATAACCCAATCTAGTTCATATATTATCCAAAATTAATTATTAAAATACATGATTCTAGGATTACGGCATCTAGGAATAATGGTTGTTTATATCATTTTATTTATAAAGTAAATTAATTAATATGTTTGATAACTTTTGTTTCAGCAATGGGTATTATAACATTATTAATAATAATATTATTGTTCAATTTTGCCATTTCATTGCTCCATTTTTAAACTTCTGAATATAATTTAAACATACTAGCTTCAAAATAATATCTCGCCGTAACTGTGATAAGTTCAGATGTGTAAAATTACAACATTTCAGAAGAGCCAAAAGAAAATTAGATACAAGTCGCATAAAAATTACTATTTATTTTTATACTTTGGTAATAAAATTGATCTTACTCGTTCCTTAACTGTTATTACAGTTAGTTTAAATATGTTAACGTGTATTATAAATTACTTTCTACAATATTTATTTTCTTTAATTATTATGTTATAAGCAATTTAAAAAAAGGCATAATATTCGACCTCACTATGTTACTTTTGCACTTTTTTTTTGCAAATAATTGAGTTTAGAGATAAAGTAATACATTTTGAAGACATACAGTTTGATGTCATTTAAGCGAAGATTTACAAATAATATATAGCGAAGCATATATGTAAATATCTATATCTTAATTTATGTCTTAGATTATTCCAGTTTAAACTTGAATAAAATAATTTATTTAAAAATGAATTATTCCAAATATTTTAGAAGTACAATTTTACATGTTAGTATATGCCAACCTCAAGCTTTTAGTTGCAATGAAGCTCTATGCATAACTTGAAAAATTCGCGAGATCAAACCTGGCTGATGTCTGAACAATGACTATCATCTATAACACGAGCTTAAATTAGTATTTACCGCAGGGTTGTATGTAAATGAAAATAATTTAGAGGCTACATGAATTGTTTTAGCCTTACTGTCTTAGAGATTTGAATTGTAATATACGACGTCAAATTTCATTTTATATTCATCAGAAACTGCAACATATTAGAGATTGTAAAGTTTCCTTTTTACTCTTTTTGTTTGTTTCATACTTTTTCGCTATTAGAAATTTCTGCGTTGTTGCTGGTATTCACTTAGGATTTCAATAAATCATTACTACATGGGAAAACCCATTGATACAAACAGCGTGTATTGTTGTTTGTTAAATAAAAATAATTTATTTTGCATATTTTACGTACTCTATGTGCACAGGAAACAGGATTGGGTGAGCCTAGCGAAACATGTTATTGCATTTATTTCTGTTCATACCACAAATCGTAAAACAGAAACTTGTTACCATAAATTGACAGCGCTGTCTGCATCGGGAATTGATTTTGTGAGCCCGTAATAAGTAGTTTCAGCTGTATATCAAGCTGATAGGTTGCTAATGGTTATATGTACTCTTTTATTTTCACTTCTAAGCAACACTCATTCAGTCGTTTCACTTATCCAGGTTAGACTGTATATGTATAAATATAGGCATTTCTTGTATTAATTAAACTATATTTTATATAACAATGTGATAAATACTGTTGTCTACTTTAAGTAATATATTTACGAATAATTTTATAAACGGAAACAAGCATGATTTGTTTAAGCTGCATCGGACGTTTATTTATGATTTTTTAAATTAAATAACTTTAAACGGTTTTTTCCTGTGGCATGTAGTCATGCTAGCTCCATCGTGCTTATGATATTTAAATTAACAACCTACCTTGTATTTAATACAATAGCAATATAATGTTATAGAGAAACCACTGGCTCAACTAAACTTTCCTAAATGTTATATATGGTACTTTACTTTACCTTTACTAAAGGGATTACTTAAGTTGACTATCAGGGTGACCCTTAAACGTTGTCTCTGTTTTTTAATCTGGACTCATTTCATCAACAACTTGTGGGTTATCCCTTGTGCCCCAGCAGGTACCCTTACTATGACCAAAAATTCGTTGTAAATCGGACTTTTTTTTTTGTCTAAGCTTCATACTGTCAGGTTTGTAAGTTCGGATAAGGTTGAATACCGCTTGAGCTCTAAGTGTAACCATAATAATAAACCCTAAAAATAACAATTCGTTTGAACCAGCCGGCACACGAGTGTTTTATGAATATGATTTTATAGTGGCTATCACATAAACCAACACAAGGTGACCGTGCTCAATTTACTTACATGAATAAATTGCAAACGCCCAATACAAGACTATTAAATTCGTGCAACAGGCCAAACCATTTCAACTTTGTTATTTCACCACTCCATATTTTGTTCATTATTGATTTTATAATTGATAGCTGTCATTTCCAGCAATATTTCCGCGCTCCGTTACATCAGACCGCTAAAAATCGTAATAATTTGTGCAATGGAAATTTTCATTTCGTTAATGTTGTGCGGCGTTCATTTTCCCCTAGGTTCGGTAGCGTTTGATCTTTATTGAAAATTAATTTTCATGTCACATGTTTATAGTGCTAGCAACATTAAAATTTTGACATCAGCAATATTTACATCACTTTTTATCATGTATTCTGCTTAATTACATGAATATTTAGAATTTAAAACATATTTTCTCGATTTCTATTTCGTAAATAGTATGTAAAGTTTTAATAAAAAAGAAAATACATATTTTACAAAAGGATTGAACCTTATAAAAATTCACTTTACGTTAATATGTGATCAATTATGTGTCGTGTAACTTTATATGTTATTCATATTTTACTTATAACGTAAACAATTTTAAAACATTATTCTATTTCATGAACATTTAATATTAAACATTCAATTGTTTTTTAACCGCAGTATTAAATAATCAAATGTTTTCCTTATACTGGGAAAAACCAGAGCATGGTTAGTTACAGCTGCGTTTCACAATTCTCCTAATTTTTATTTTCGATTTATGAAATATCGCTTACAATATCATATTGTATAAAATATAATTCAAAAACATTTAATGTTTTCTGTAGCAGAATATTCTTGTACTTCCAAGCAGGTTGTTATTATATAATGTATTATTGAATTTCATGGCATTTCGTGATTAGTAACTTAGTATTACATGGCATTAACAAAAAAAAAGTGAAAATGAACAATAAACCATTTCTATGAAAAATATCCGTTTATCGAAATTGTGATTTCTCTTTAGTGATTTCATTTTATTTATTTCAGGTAAGTGCAGTTAACTTCGAATACAAAACACAAATACTTCTTTTTAAGTAAGTAATATTTTTGTAAGTGATGTTATTAGTCATTACCATTGGAGTCAGAATGAAGCTTCGGCTGCGGCCGTCTTCGGCGAAGGAAACCACCTCCAGCCACCAAACTTCTTTTTGGTAAAAATAGGCCAAGGATTTTTTGACAGAAAGACGAGTTTTCTAGGAAGCGTCGCACTAAGACTAAATGATATGATAGTAACAGTTGAAGCATCTTACTGATTTTTAAAATAAATAAATAAAAATGATAATATGTCGTAACGCTTTATCCCTTACGGGGTGAGCAGAGATACATTCGGAGCGGTATCCACTTTGCGCTAATATATCGTGACCAGTAGCGGGGTACTGATTGCCGTTCACAGGGCACTTACATAAGACATTTCTGTTAGATGCCATGCGGGTTTCCTTGGACCGGAGAGTGTGTGGTACCTAAATCCGTACGTAATCTGGAAAAGCCCAGGTTCATGCCGAAATTTCTAACCTACGACCGTTTGCGTTGCCGCGAATGGAAACGGGTCAATTATCCGCCATTATTATGGTCTAATGAATAAATGTTGTAATTTTAATTTATTATTTTTCACAAAGTGTAAACGAATTTTAATCGCTTTCTGAAATTGTTTATACTGTAAGAGGCACATAAACTTTGAAAGTCTTTAATTCTAAAACAATCATATAATTTACTTTTAACCAGTACTGAACTGTGTTTCTTAAGGTTATTAAATTTTAGGTTTTAATATACAGTCAAAACCGAATATAACGACGAAACTTTAAATTCATCGGCAATAACGACCAATCATTTACTTGTTCCAGCAAAATCAAACAATACGAACAATTTTCAACCTTTTACTAATCTATGAAGGAATATTTTGACTTATCACAAGCTACACTTTTTCTCCGTTAGTGTATTTCACGTCTTTTGTGCAACAGTTGATTGTGTGATCACAAGTTTTGCTTGAAATCACACGATCTATAAGCTGTATTTAAAAATTTTCATAATACACTTTTTTATTTCTTTTTTCGACATTTTATTTGAAAGTAAGCTCATATGCATAACCTATATCCATACTACATACAACTATTAATATGATTACTTGTGTATATTGCTTATAACGTCGTTATATCCGGTTTCAACTGTATATCCGATGTATCGGTTTCTGATTCAGCATCAAATCAAATTTCAGTCGGATACTAATAAACATTGTGACAATTCTGTTCAGTTGAAATAGTTCATTACCTACCTAAAACATATTTTTAATCATTGTTCTATTATATAGTTACATACTCGTACATTCAATAGATTTTAGCTATATTGACCTATTTTATTACGATCTTGCTGCAGTTATTGCTACGTCACATCCTAATTTTGTCTTTTGTATTTAAAGTACACATTGTACGAAACATATAATTATTACAGCTACGTCGGATCTAAAAACGGTAGGTACCTATCCATATAACGACTTGTTTATGTGATGAATTAATGACTAAGTTCTTATAAATCTTATGAAGATAAACAAATAAAAACATGTGTATATTATGTTCTAGTTTAAAGTAGATAAATTCACAAGCGATACTACTAGTACTATATCGAGGGGTGAAAGGCTATTTGGTTTAAGCAACATTTTTTGGTCATATAGTAATATATATATTTTTGGAATCGGTAAAAAACGCTGATTCCGAAAATATATATTTATTATATCACCAAAAAATGTCGCTTAAACCAAAAAGCCTTTCACCCCTCGATATAATCATTGAATGAGGATGAGAAGAAATACATAAAATTTTTACTTCGCTCCTCCCAACCGAAATTAGCCTCGTTCGACCGGCCCTTAAACATCGCTTAAACCGCACAATGACAAGGACCTTAAATAAGGACCGGCCGATATTATCACACGTCAAGGCAATTATCTCTCGAGACGTCTTGTTGAGTGAGTGCCTCGTAAAGACCCACTACACTCGTATTAGGGTAATATCACTGATCTCGGTCATACGATGCGACCTTTAAGATTCACGGCCATAAAAGGAATTGTGAATAATAAGCGGCCCTATTGTGAATTTTCATAAATACAATTGATGAAAGAACAAGATCACGTTCTAAACGGATTGGTAACATATGAATATTTGTATAGTTAGTTTAAATGTACTCGGTCGTGATCAGAAGGACAATTCCCTTTTTTGTTGACCAACTTTCAGTCATATTTTAATTTCGCGCCACTTTTTTCGTTTTCTTCATCATCATACATACATACAGAGGTGGGCAAAATGTAATCTGATTAATGATTAACGATTACAAAATGTACTCTTAATTTTAATTTTGTTGCTCTGTAATCATGATTAAATCGATTTAAAACATCAAGAAATCATAAATCTGTATGCAATCTGGGATTCTATAGTCTTTAAAACATAGATGAGCAAAACACAGTCATATTAATGATGAAAAACCTAAAATATAGTCGTAATCGTTTTTCATTAATCTGATTACATTTTGACCGTCTATGCATACATATAATAGAAACGTAACTCATTGCTGTCTGTACATGGATTTATATAAACTATGGGACGATATGGGGTTCATTATTAACGGAACAGAACCCAAAAGAATCATTTTTAGAATATTTGTCTGTGTAAGTGCATGTTAATCTCAGAAACGGCTTATCTGATTCAGATGCAGTTGTCATGAATGTTAGTAATGTAGTAAGATTCACTCATCAATAAAAAATATATTTAGTTAACACTTACGAGTGTCAAAGGAACCTGTGAACCAAATGTTAATTAAATGTGTGGTTTTTAAACATTTTCTTTATGAATATAAAGTATTCCATTCATAATGTAGCTATATTCCAAAAGTTTATAAATAATATTTTTTGTGATTATAATAAAGATTTTTATGAATTATCTATCAAATAATAAAACTTTTCCATCGAGACTAGTATAATAATGACGAGTTTGTCAGCTGAGAAATTATTGGTTGCAGAGACTCAGTGCCATCCTTGACCTCTTGGCCTAGTTACACTCAATTCACGACCTACAGTATTATCCAATATCCTCTCAATGTTATAAATACTACGCGATATATCGAACATTTTAATAATATTAATATATCGTCACGTTACATATTTTTCGTGGTGAGCAAAGATACATGATTGGATGTAACAAATATTTTATTTTAAAAAATATACTGGGTAACATACGAATAGTTCGAATTACTGTAGTTGCTTATTTGCACTTCGCAAATTATTGTAATTTTACGATGCAAAATCTTTTCACCTGATATTTATAATAACTAAAGCAAAGTTATTTCCTTAGTTAATAAAGAAAAAGTGAAATAAATATGTATTAAAACAATATTAGATAAAGTCAGATCTGTTGCCACAACAAAGCTATGAAACGGAACACTAAGACCGACCTCCTTGATATTCTCAGGATTAAAAACTCTACAAAAATAGATATTGTTTTTCATACAGTGATCTAAATATAGCGCCATAATAAAAACAAAAACATCATGTTGTTAGTAATTAATTCTGTGGAATATTAGCTTCAAATATCGTCGCAGAATTAACTACACAAGTAATCAGAACTAGTGTGCGCTTCCACTATCTGTGCAGCACATACGCGTCGAAATCGGTTTACACTGGCGCAGCCAGTGGACAACCTCGGAACTATGCAACTATGAGTTTTCGCTCTATAGTTGTAAATTAATCAAGAATTGTTATTTCCGTAAATTAAAAAACAAGGAGAAAATATTCATTATTATAATTTCGTACACTTCAATATAAATAGACTATATTAAATAAATAAATAAACAAGCCTTTATTTTTCCACATAACATTTTACAATTCAAATCTGTTAGTATAATTAGTTTTTTTTTTTCTTAATTCTTATTGTTAGTAGTGTTAGTTAAGATTTGTGTCGATATTATCATTTGTGGACCCCTGTTGGGTAAAGGCCTCCTCCAGTTCACCCTATCTTGGGCCAGCTCTGCCCACTTCTTTCCCGCCACCGAAAGAATCTCATCTTCCCATCTCTTTTTCGGTCGGCCTCTTTTTCTTTTGCCTTCTGGACCAGACCACTTTGTCGTTTCTGTTGACCATCTCCTATCTTTGCATCTAGAAACGTGGCCTGCCCATTGCCATTTAAGATGGAGTGCCTGTTGCAAAGCGTCCACGATTTTTGTTTTCTGATAGACTATATTATAATATACTAAAAAATATGCTTAAATAGGCTAAGTATATTATGTTTAAAAAAGCAATATTAATTTTAAAATATGACCCTACATATTTTAACATGTGAACCTACTGAAGAGAAGCCTGGGGCCTGAAGCTAGAACCCTCTTTAAACCACCTGTGAATTAGGATCTTCCTTAACAATGCATGCCATATAAAGTGATGTTGTCTTCTGTAACTAGTCTTTGATCCAACAACCGAGCCAGAGCCTCTACAGATGGTAGTCGAGACTTTTTGTGTAAAGCTAATTAGTCTATAGGACTATCGGAACAAAATACTAAAAGCAGATAAATAAATGTTTTTTTTATTTAATCATTCTCACCTGTGACAACCCTATAAGTTCTTAGAAGCTGTCTGTCCGTAGGTTACCTGTGACAATGTTTCACTGTTCACCCTAGCGCACTTGTTTGCGGAAGTCGCTTCTAGAATATGGTTCCCGCGTAGCATACAGGCGCATGCGTACAGTGAGTCCCATCGTTGTCTGGCGAATTGCGCGCCAGTCTACGCCGAGCGCCGCGTCGTATCGCCGCGCGGTTTGAACCTGGCTAAACAGATCCTTGTTACGATGGTTGCTGACTTCCCGATGCGTGTTTCTGAACGTGTTTGCCGCAACGATTCTCTCACGGTGTAATGTATCGGCATGGCACAGGACTCATGTAATGGTACTACGCTAAATTTATTATATATAATACAGTAGGTGTACGCAAATTGTAGACTTACGACGTAATAGGTTGCTGCTACAAAAGCGCTATGGTTTTATTGGAAATAAGATTTTTTTTACTGTACCTTTTACTTATTGTAGTATTTTTCTTTGTTGTGTGTTTATAATTTTATACCAATTATAAAAAAAAATGTATGAAAACACCATAAAAGCTCTTGCCGGTTCTATGCAGATGTCTATGTAGAAATGTCAACCAGAACACGATGAAAGTTACTGCGTACATTGTATTGCGTCGCATCGAAAATGACGTGCTGAGGATAACTTTGCCCCGCGTAATCTTATAAACCGCATAGAAGGGTCCTTTCTTTACGGACGACAAAAAAAAACTTAGAATAAAATTGCATAACACTTTGAGAACTGTACAAAAGGCATCATTATCATCAACCTGCTTTAGTCTTGTGCTAAACCAGTGGATTGTATAGAAGCATAAAAAAGCATTATCTTGCAATACTTGGGAATTTAATACATATATTGATTTAAAAATTGATCCTATATGGATTCTCAGATCTTTATTTTGTTAATTACCAGATTTTAAGTAATATATTTATTACAAGTCCAAATATAATAAAATCATGTTTTTTTACGCTTTATATAACACGCACGCCACTGTGTTAAACTAAACTAAACATAAATCCTAGTAAACCTCATAGACGACAAGTTTCAGAAAGACTTCTTATATTATAAAACCATTTTAAACACCAATGATTCATCAATTGCACATAAATTTATGATCCATTACTTACTTTCTAAAACTACGTTAACCTGGGGAAAATAGGACATCCTACAGCGCATCAAGCGCAGAATGCATTCAGAGAGTTTCATATACAAATCCGTGAACATTTTTCCGTATTCTTTATGGAGGATAAAAGTCTCACGTCTATGAAC
Organism: Automeris io; assembly: GCA_036320925.1. Lineage (NCBI taxonomy): Eukaryota > Metazoa > Arthropoda > Insecta > Lepidoptera > Saturniidae > Automeris > Automeris io. The sequence continues at coordinate 8,541,276 of JAUDJH010000010.1, read as the reverse complement.
GGTTTAAAAGTCATCGCGCATGGGCATTAAAATCTCGTCGGATGTAGTGGGAGGTAAATAGAATTTGCTGCGACCGCGTATAACATCGGAAGTCTTGAAAAGGTCATACGAATTTTATCAAAAGACAATACGCCCACACGACTTGTTGCTCGCGTGTCTAATGTTTACAGCGCGGTTTCCCTATTTTGGTATCATATGTCGAAAATAATGTATGCTATAAATAGGCAAATGGTTAAAAATAACAGCTGTGGAACACAATAGCATTAGGTAGAATATTTATGTGAATATATTTATATGGTACTGAGAATTATGTTGTTTCGTATTTCTCAAGCCTTTCGAATATACCGATTTTCCTAAAATAAATTCTTTTTATCTTCGAGTTATATTGAATTTTATCACTCGTGCTATATTTAACACTTTTGTTTAATTTTCTGTCTCGAATCACAAAGTACTGTGTGCTTCGGTAATTCTGCTATGATATAAAAAAAACCTATTTCCACGTAGAGTACCAATACATGATTATTCTCAGTATTTTAGTTATAGCAACATTTTAGATCTTCGTACTTTCCGGCTAGCATTTTAAGCATAACACTATACAAAAAGTACATAATCTCGTATTTGTCTATTGCTAGACGTTGTTTGTCTCAAGATTTCCCACTGCGCCTGATCTTTAACTCTTCCTATCCAATGGTAACTAACCAATTTGAGTATATCGTCGCTTCAACAAACCCTACGTTTACACTGCGTATACGAAATCGCGGTCCATACTCAAGATTCAAGAATATACCTTTTTTTTTTTTTTTTTTTACTTGGGGAAAATCCTCATAGGACCGTCTCAGCCGCACAGGGGGGTTGCGCGACCGAGGTGTGTCGGACTTATACCGACTAAAAACCCCAAGGTGACTACTTCTGCGCATTGGCGGGGACTGTGGGTCCTGTAATCAATTCGCCACAGCCCCGTCGCGCCGCGCCCGATGGGCACAAACTCGGGGGAAGAGGATACGCTTCCCGATACTGCTCGTTGTATTTAGGCAGAGCACGCCACAATGCCCTGCCAATTTCTCGGGGGCCGCTAAACCAGTTGCTCAGGGCCCCCACCCTGAGCAGCCACGACCCCAAAGACATCAGCCAACTGGTCGTGGATCGACCGGTCGGCTGGGACTGATGTGCCAGGGCGGTTGCCGGCACCCTGGTGTCTCCTTCGAACGGCCTTCTGCCGTTCTCGCTCTGCGGCCTCCTTCTGGGACATGACATCTTCACAGAAGGAGACCACGGCCCTCCAGTTGTCATACCCTGCCAGCATTGCCGACACCACTGCTGGCAGGGAGTCAAGAATATACCTACCTCAACAGTTATCGATTCTTTTGCAAATATGAGCAATATGCCATTGCAGCTTGCTAATCCTCTTATCACTCAACTAGGCCAATCATTTTATCAGACAATTTTGATGTTGATAGCTAGATTAATAACTTCATTTAGTTTTTGTCAGATTACCTAATTTGTGATCCTACAGAGAAACTCCAAAGATATCATGTTCCACAGAACGCTGATCGACCTTTTTCTGGACCATTCGTACTGGAAGTGTCCATCCATATATCCGCACCATAAATCTTGTATCAATTTAATTTATACCATGTATTTATTGATTTAATTATCCGTGTTTGAATTCCTTCATCGTGAACTCCGTTATTATTTATATTTTTATTAACTCGTTAGACTTATCTAACGAAAGTCTTAACTTTACCATATAATAAGTACTTGTAGTGTGGTCTAATAGTCGCTGCGTGCTATAAGAAATGAAAATGAAATGTATTTATTTCACCATAAACCAATGCCATAATTCGCCATAATTTATTCACCATAAATTTAAAATACAATAACACAAACAACATATAGCAAAGAAGCAAATACAAACAATTTTAAGTTTGTTAAGTCTTTAGTAGAACATTGCAGTTTATATTACAGAATGAATGTCAAAGGATTTGTTAAGTCAACGATTTTATCAACATGGACTTGGCTCTGCAAATACTAGGGCTATACTCAAGTTCCTATTATATAATCAGTTTCTTTTGTAAAAAAAAAAAAATTTTTTTTTAGATAACTTTGCTAAGCAACGTCTAAATAGCGTCTATAAATCACAGCTCAAGGAACGAGAACCTATTGATAACATCTATCGTCGTCATTCTGGGCTACATGCACCACAGCGAAATGCCTTCGGGTACATGGACAACAAGACATATTATATACATATGGAGGTTAATCGCGAAACGCAACCGATACAAGCGACACCTTATAGTAAGGTTAACACCTGTGTAATGTGGATGATTATCACGACCAGGTCACAGAGTATTGAGTTCTAAATCTACGAATCCGAGCTACTGCAGTCTCAAATTTATCATCTACATATTTTATAGAATAATATATCGATATTTTTCTAGAAAACAATTTTTATAAAAAATATATACCGCATTTTTACCAAGTGTGAACCTCTTGATGTATAATAAAAATACTTTTACGTTAATCTCGTAAGACAACATAGTTGACGTATATTTAACGGTACATTTATGTTATCTCGTAAAATTAACACACTGCATCTGATATTTTATGGTGTGTAAGATTAAGAACTAATCAAAAATACATAACATTGTATAACAAACGAGTTTTAATTTTTTTTTTAACTTAATAAGCTGCATCCTTAATTCTAATAAAGACATGATTTTGATTACATCTTGTTAATTGATGAGAAATTGACCTGTAATAACTAGTAAATATAACCAATTATGTCATTGACCTATAATGACACTTATTATTAAATGCGTCGATTTGTTTAAAATCCAACTAGTCCAGTTTCACAAACAAGCCATTTAAACGTAATTGTTCACGGCCGTATCAAAGACAAAAACAAATTATATAATGTATTTCCGTATAAATTATTTGAATTTGCCTACTATATTGCATACAAAAACAATCGCTGAATTTTTCGTCTCAGGAGCCTTATATTTTCCTACTTATTAATAACGAATATTTTAAATTTATATTATCGATTGAAATGTCGTTCAATACGACAATTTGTTTACTATTAAGATGGCTAGATATCAATATCTTCTACGTAACTGGTTTGAATGTAAATATTACAATCAAATGGGACGAGGTTAAATTTTGACATTTATACTAATGTATTATATTTCATTGTTAAATTTAGACAAGCGTATAACACAATTTTATATGACGCAAATGACGTCGAAACATCATTGAAATGTTAACAGCAAATATATAAAAATCCATCCGTCGACTTTACCGTGCATAAATTATAGCGATTGTATATGAATTATATCAATTCTGCTCTTCCACTTCGCGTCACGACATATATGAGACACTGTAACATCAACTCCCAGTTTGCAGAAATTTTCGTTCAATTTTATCTTGTTGCGTTTACAAACAAATTGTTGATTAATTTGTTTCAAATTGTCTTTAAGAAGGATACGCAAGAATACGCGTTTGGCGCGCTTCAGGACGTCTTGAACGGCTTCGATGTCCACAGGAGGTTCAACCCTATGAAAGCGGAACGGTTTGGGCTGGAATTCGAGAAGCATCGATTTACTTTAATGCTGACTTTGAAAACAATCCAAATACTCAGCTCATGTTTGTGCTGATATTCACAAGAATTTTATTACATACTCAACGTTGAACGTAGCTAAAACACGGCTCAAATTAAAACATTGTATTTAAATGACAATAATAAATAACAGACGTTATAAAAAGCTTAAGATACCGGTAGTAAATTGAAACTACGCGACGTCAGGGACGTTGAACAATCGTTCCGGTCGGTTGAACCTTCCACCTGCCTTTAGAAAAAATATCCGATCCTCATCCGGCTATACAATTAGAGAGTAGCCGTTAAAAATCAGCTGCCGAGAGACAGCGACGACTATCAGCAATTCGGCTTTATTCAGAACGTGTTATATTAATAAATGATTTTAAATACATATCTATAAAATATAAATGTACATGGAAAATGTGCAATAAATCTATACTAATATTATAAAACTGAAGAGTTTGTTTGTTTGAACGCGCTAATCTCAGGAACTACTGGTTCGAATTGAAAAATTCTTTTTGAGTTGAATAGACCATTTATCGAGGAAGGCTTTAGGATATATAACATCACGATGCAATTATTAGGAGCGAAGAAATAATGGAAAATGTGAAAAAAAACGGGGAAAATTATTCATCCTTGAGGGCTTCCATTGCGTGCGCTGCGAAAACGGTTCAAAATACCAAAAATATATGTATGAAAGAATTATTCCTCTTGAAATGATCTAAAAAAATGTCCAGGACAGTATATGTCTATCTTTTAAGATTAACTCACTAGAACCGTTTTTATAGTAATAAAATTTGGTCGAAATTAATGCATTATTTGTTAAGAATTGTATCAACGTAATAATATTAATCTTTATCCAAATAAATGTGTTGTTGATTAAGAGTATTTAATTGTGAACAAAATTGTCTTTGACATCACTTAACTTCAATGAACATCTTAGAAGATATTACAAAACCTTATATAGCAAAACAACGTTTGCCGGATCAGCTAGTTAACTTATAAATTGTAGATGCAGATACCAATTAAAAATCGTTCATATATCATTACTGCATAATAAACATTTATCTGGTTACATTTTTGTCGATTTGATTTCGATTGTATTATTTTGTTTCATAGCGAATTCATGTAAATAAGGAAATTGAATTCTATTCATGGAAGTAAGTATTTCGCTACTAAAAACATTTATTATTAGTATGACTATTATCAACAGATGTGATTTTGTATGAACACGATGAGGATGACATCGAGCGATTTTCGGAATAATAGCGACAATATGCATTTTACAGAAGGTTTTCATTAATACTTCCACAATATTTATCGCATTTTTGTAAAACACTAGCTGTCTCGGCAGACCTTGTTCTGCCCTATTTCTCTAAAACAAAGTCACATTGTTTTTTTTAATGTTAATTGATTCCCCGTCAGATTTTATTCTGCCAAAACTTATTGGCCTGTCGGCTGTTTTTTGAAAATTGTTTGAAGGAACCTAGCCTTAATGTTATATGTATAAAAATTGACAAATACTGACATTAATATTTATACGTCACTCAATTGTTTTGCCTTTCCGGAACCCGTCCACTAACATTTAAACTTTATGGTATGGTGTTAAAGTTCAAATTGACTTTTAAATATTATTAAGACTTTTTTGTATGAGAATATAGAAAAGTGTTGTTTTTAGACTTTTTCAGACAATTTTTTTAATTTTTCTCTCCGTAATAACCTTCCACAGACTTCAATAAACACAACAAAAAAGAAATCAGCCAAATCGGTTCAGCCGTTCTCGAGTTTCGCGCTTATCAAGACATTTTGCGATTCATTTTTATATTATAGATAATTTAAAAAACTTTTTAATGATTAATTTCTTTAGTACCTGTATCACTTAAAATTAAATAGCTAGATAGTGTTTACGATGATAAAACCATTCTCGAGATTTTGTCACTTACAATGTTTTTATAGAACACAACAACTATTATAGGCAAAATCATAGCGTCGTGATATTTTAATAGCTTTAATTTTTAAATTTCATCCAATTCTTATTTTCACTTTTTTATTTATATTTAATTATTGCTCTCTGTTAAATTTATTATCCATTATTATAAAATACGTAAAGTGTTCAAGATGCGGACATTCATTGTAATATGTTATTCTCGTAATATTTACTAAGTAAATCTTACCATTATCATTCAACCAGTTTGTTCAGTATAACTCTATTCACAATAAAGCCCAGCTCGGCATCTTTATGAGTACAATAGAACATGGCGGTAACTGAAAATGTTAGATAATATTCAATTGGACTATCTCCTTTTAAATGAAAATTGTAAGTTATATTAACAAACTTAAATCCTTTTAAATTATAAACTGTGTTTTTGTTATCTAAAACAAATATAGACTTTATGTAACTCTGATCTAATATAACGTAACACCGTATTAGATTTTTTTAACTATTTAATATGTTTTTCAATTCAACAGGCTAATAAGGTGTTGTTGACAAATCGTTGGTTGATAATCAAACGGAAATTTGAAAACCGGAGCTGCATTAGGGTAACAATTGATTTATGAATGCATAGTTATTGTTATATTTTTTATGATTTTATTATATAATACTTATCTCAAAACAATTACTATATCATTCGTAAGTTACTGTGCCATAAATTTGCAGAAAAATATGTGTATTTTTTTTATTACTAAACTATTTAACGAATCTCTTGGTCTAATTTTTACAAGCGATACCTATAGCTATTATCAAATCAGTGTTTGAAAGTGATAAATTCATAACATGTAAAATCAGTTACGTAACCTGTCTTTGAGAACGGTTGGAGATTACAAATATAAGAGCATTCAGAGATAGATATCTGCGACTTGGGCGTCCGAGACATAGCCTAGGTCAAACAGGGCGCGCGGACCGACCTCCAAGCGACCGCGCCGCTTTTCCACTACCTACCGTCTGGAAAGAGGATTTTTGTAAAACGAAACTTCATATGCATTTGAGAAGGACTTTGTATATAGAAAAGTTTTACGAAAATTATTCGTTCATTTGTATTTCTGAACTATATAAAATTATTCATAAAATATCGGTGTTAATTGAGGCGAAAATCCTTGGAGGAGGATGTCCTATTACAGTAGTCATATCTACTTCTAACGCTTAATCAGCACTTCATTATATTTCCTATAAATATACTTCATTTGGAAGGGTGGGCTTTTTACTTCTACCCCTCCCAGAGAGGCAGCCTAGACAAGGCATCGAAGGAGCGGAATCGCTCTCCGGGTGTCTGGACAAATTTGGTTTCCCAGGCTCGGATGCAGCGATTTTTAGTCAGCAAAAGTCTGACACACCGGGGTCTCTGCACTCACAGCGGCCCTGATGATCCTATGTAGGATTTAACCCCGGGATACCAAAATAAATATATACTTCATAATTTACGACATACATTATTTCAGCTTCACTGATAACGAATTTGTAGTCTTATTTAGCTTATAACATAACAATGAACGCGCAATAAGGAGGGTGATTAAATAATGTGAATTTTATCGCTGTTGTGTAAGTTAGAAACTTTCAAACAATTCGAAGACTAGATTTGAGAAAGTAAAATCATTTTCTGGTCTACAATGTTTTCGTGGAAGTTTGTCTAATTACATGAGAATACTGCCACCCCGGGTACCGGACGTTTTTATACACAGCTTCCAAGAAAATTAATTTCCTCTGAACTTGTTTAACTTAGGTACTTCATAAATCTATCCGACGATATTTTACATAAAGATATTATGCTTAATAAAATATTAGTAACACGAGTAAATAGAACATTTTTGCATGTATAGAGTAAATCTATCACATGTAGATTAATCAGTACATTATAAAATGGAATTGAGAAAGCTAATTACTTACAATTATACAAAATACAGGTAAAACTGGTTAATTTGTTTTATAAAATTCCTTAACGAGTATGTTATGTACTGTACATAAGTATTACTTTTGTATCTAATAATTTAATTACTATAAGTTTCATCAGATCTTTCTATTACTTTATCTGTGTATTGTTACAATAATAGAAAAGCCCAACAGCAAATATCACTAATAAGCATGAAATAAGTTCAAATATGTTTGGATTAAAAACGGTCGAATATTTATGCGTAAATCTGAAGGATCAGAGCACATCTTGGTTCGCGATATGGAGACCCTTGGCCGACTGTAATTGCTATTCAAAATTGATTTTTCCTTTTCTTTCCTTTTACGATGTATTGGATTTGTTTTTGGTTTCTAAATATTAACAATTAATTATTTTAATATATACTACCAGAACGTCAGAGGTCTGCGAAGCAAGACGAGCAGTGTCAAGCTTAACATACTGAGCAATGACTATGATATCATTGTTTTTACGGAAACATGGTTAACCGATGGTGTATTTGATGGAGAAATCTTTGATAGTCGTTATACTGTTTTTAGGCGTGACAGATCATCAACCGCGTATCATGGTGGTAAGGATGGGGGTGGGGTGTTGATTGCGGTTGCGAATCGATTCTCCGCACGGCGACGTTCGGAGTGGGAGAGTGATTGTGAGGATATTTGGGTTACAATAGAAGTTGTAATAAACTCGAAACAGGTCATATATTGTGTAGGCGCGATATATCTTCCACCTCCGGTCCAGTCTGCTATGCTTGATGTGTTTCTGGATGCGGCTAGTCATGTACTTGAGATTAACTCCCGTGTAGTTATAGCGGGAGATTTTAATATCCGCGAAATAGACTGGCACTCGCAAGACGAAATCATCCATGAAGGCAGTCTTTTAACTAATGCTCTTATTGATTTTGTCGCTGAAAATAATCTCATTCAAAGTAATAATATATTGAATCACAACAATAAAGTTTTGGACTTAATATTATCGAATGATTCGAATGTGCTGGTTAGCAAGTGTGATAGTTCTATAAGCAAAATCGATTACCATCACCCTCCATTAATTGTTGAAATTCAAGAATGGAAGACTAATAATCTTCCTGTAAATAAGATAAGTCACTATAATTTCTACAAGGTGGATTATGATATTGTAAATTCTGAATTATATAGTATACAGTGGAGGGATGTACTCGGGATGACTGACGTGAATGAGATGGTTGATACTTTTTATGACAAGTTATATGGGGTTGTGGATAAATATGTTCCCAAAAGGGTTCCTCGAGAAAAACGCTACCCAGTTTGGTTTTCATGTAGGCTTATTAAATTGATAAAATTGAAGTATAAAATACGTTTGAAGATTAAAAAATTTAAGAATCCATTGGACATTATAAAATTTGAATCATTAAGGACTGAATGCGATAAGTTGATTAACTCTTGTTATAAATCATATATTAAAAATACAGAATCAAGCATTGCCAAAAATCCAAAATATTTCTGGACTCACATTAAAAATATGCGATGTAATCATTCTAGTAATTTCCCTAGTTCTATGGAATTGGGAACAGAGGTTGCTGCGAATGGCACAGATATGTGTAATTTATTTGCTAAGTACTTCTCGTCTATTGGTTGTGTTGCTGCGTCACCTTCACATTCCTTGGTGAATCAGTCAGATCCAATGTTATTTCAACCTTCTCTATTAGCGGTAAATTCTTTTTCGACATGTAACATATCTTGTACATACGATGAGGTTTATACTATATTGAAAAAACTTGACCCGTGTAAAGGTGCTGGACCTGATCTTCTGTCTCCTTATTTTGTAGTTAACTGTGCCAAGTCACTAAGTGTTCCCGTAACATTAATATACAATAGATCCTTAAAAACTGGCATTTTTCCAATGAAATGGAAAGTAGCCAAAATAGTTCCCATCTACAAGAAGGGTGATGTGAGATCTGCTGACAACTATAGGCCAATATCTATATTATCGACTCTTGCGAAGGTCTTTGAGAAAATTTTGTATCCACATATAAGTCTACAAGTTAAGCCATTTATATCAACAAATCAACATGGTTTTATATGTACGAAATCCACGAATACTAACCTTATTGATTATTCCATGTTTTTAATTAATTCAATTGACAACAGAATACAAATGGATGCTATATATACTGATTTCTCGAGGGCCTTTGACAGGGTTCGGCATGATCTTCTATTGGATAAGTTGTTAGCATATGGTATTGGTGGAGTACTGCTGAAATGGCTCTCATCGTATTTAGCTGAGCGGCAATCATATGTTGTGATTGGAGGATATAGATCCAAATCTTTTAAAACAATTAGTGGGGTACCTCAGGGTTCTAATCTAGGGCCACTCCTATTTAATATTTTTATAAATGATGTCGTCAATTGCTTTCGGTACTCAAAGTGCTTTATGTTTGCCGACGATTTAAAATTCGTACTACCAGTTCGTGATATTGATGACAGAGACAAACTACAATCTGACTTGAATAGATTAATAGCTTGGTGTCAGCATAATGGCATGATATTGAATGTTGGGAAATGTAATCACATAAAATTTTCAAGAAATCGTAATATTATTGCAACTGCTTATGATGTTGACGGATCCCCATTACAAGAAGTAACAGAAATTAGAGATTTAGGAGTCATCTTTGATACTCAGCTTACTTTTAAAAGACATGTTGATCGTATTTGTGTAGCCGCTCGAAGGATGCTGGGTTTCGTTTTTAGGAATAGTAAACAATTTAAAAAGAATAGCACTAAAAAGCTCTTATATTCAACTTTGGTTCGTAGCCAACTGGATTACTGCAGTACAGTCTGGTCTCCTCACTACCAAGTCCACATTGACCGTATTGAGAGGATACAGAGGCGGTTCACTAGATTCAGTCTAACTAATACAAAAAAATATGTTCCATATGGTGACAGATTGAAACTTTTTGAAATGCAAACATTGCAAGGTCGTAGGCAGTTTTTCGACATGACATTTATGTATAAACTCTTCCGTTGCCGTGTGGACGATCCGGAACTTCTGGAGCAGTTTAGTATTGCGGTACCTCGCAGGCTGCCTCGGTATCCTGCTCCCATGTTTGCCACTAAACGATATAAGACCAACCTTGGTCACTTTTCTATAGTGCCAAGACTGTCACGTTTATATAACGAGTGTGTGTCCGGGGATGGGAACATCGATATTTTTGCGGATTCATTGCCGGCCTTCAAGAGAAAAATCAGTGAGCAGGTGTGTTGAGCTTGGCATTGTTCTTGGTGTTATATAATTTAATTTGAGATATTATTGTCTGCTGTTGTTTTTTTTTTGTGTTTTGATATTGTTAGATAATACTTTTGGGCCATGCTGTGGTTGTCTGTTATTGGTATCCGTTACCGACATTTAGCTTATGCATGAGATTCAGATTGTGAATGTGAAGTGTAATGGAGCTGTTGACAGCCCATAAATAAATAAATAAATAAATAAATAAATAAATACAAATAACTATTATTAAATTCTAAATATTATTGTGAATACTATTAACAATTCATTTATAATCTGTAATAATTATATTCTGAGTTGGCAACTATAAAAAGTGACAGTAGTATAAACAAATACATACAAAATTAATATGTCCAGGGATACTCAATCACAATTTAGATTATTACTTAGCTCTCGAAATTAAACACAGCGTACGGCATTACATTTATTTCACAAGTGACTTAAAACTACCGACGTCATAATTTTATGATGTCGTACATACATTACACCCTACTACTTAATCACTAAATAGTTCTAAAACGAAAACTTAAATACTAACAATACATAATGAATAATCTACGAGTAAATGTATTACTAAAAACATACAGGATTGCCATATCGAATTACAGGTTTAATTGTACGTCGGGGCCGGGTGGATGACTCGGGAGGTGTACTATTGAGCTGTGCATTATCGGACGTTCCGGGTTCGATTCCCGTTCAGTCCCCGTCACAAATAGGACTGGAAAACGCCAATGGATTAATTTTCGCTCTATATCGGACTTGATCAACATGTTTTTTAATTTTATTTGGTAGAGCGTCTCCTTTACTCACTATAACGCTTCTTGATCCTTTTATTTCCTCTATCTTTCCCTTTTCCCACTTCTCTCTCCCGCCGTACTCTCTTACCCAAACTGGGTCGCCTATGTTAAACTTTCGATATTGGCCTCCTGCATTTTCCACTTGTTTTTGTTGTGCCATTTTCACTTTTCTTTCGAGATCTGCTCCTGGCCGTAAAAGGTCTAATCTTGATCGTAAAGATCGTCTTTGCAGTAGCATTGCTGGCGACTGGCCTGTGGTGCAATGAATTCCATTTCTGTACGCCATTAGATAAGCTTGCAACGCTATGTCTATATCATGCCCCTCCACTAAAGCCTTTTTAATCGCTTGCTTACACAGCTTTACGGCTCCTTCAGCTGCCCCATTAGATGCTGGATGATATGCTGGTGTAAATGTATGCACTATTCCGTTATTTTTGGTAAATATTCCCATTTCTATACTAGTAAATGGCGGACCGTTGTCTGAAACCATTTCTTTTGGCAGTCCGAATCTAGCAAATGTTTCTCGAAGTATTTTAATTACTGCTGTGGCATTTGTTTTTGTCATTTGGAATGCTTCTATCCATTTTAATGACGCATCTACTAATATTAAAAAGGTTTTCCCGTACAGTGGTCCTAAGAAGTCTATATGTACCCGACTCCATGGCTCTACTGGATATATCCATGGTTGAGGTGGGTGTCGTGGTGGGGATGGTGCTACTTGGGCGCAAATTTCACATTCTTTACTTAGTTTCTCAATGTCTGCGTCAATTCCTGGCCACCATACGTAACTTCGTGCTATTGCTTTCATCTTGACTATCCCCATATGGCCTACATGTAATTCTTGTAAGATTTGGGCACGTAATGACTCTGGCATTACCATTCTGTAGCCCCACATGATGGATCCGCTGTCTAAGTACAGTTCGTCTTTCCTCGTATAATATGGTCGTAACTCTATGTTTTCACATTGTTTTGGCCAACCTGATTGCAAAAACATTGTCACTTTTCTTAAAATTGGGTTTCGTTCTATTTCCTCCTGGACTTTTATGTGTGTTATTGGTAAGAAGTTATAAGCAAAGTTAACATAAGTTACTTCCGAATTCTCTTTTGACGTTTCTTCCGTCGGCAGGCGTGATAACGCGTCTGCACTATTCTTATCTGTTTTAATGTACTGTATGTCGTAAGAGTATCCTGACAATATAACGGCCCATCTTTGCATGCGCGATGCGGCCATGGTCGGTATACCTTTCTTTGGCCCAAATATAGCCACTAATGGTTTATGGTCAGTTCGTAACAGAAATTTTTGACCATATAAATACTGGTGAAACTTTTTTACACCATATATGATTGCTAACGCTTCTTTATCTATTTGCGAGTATCCTTGTTCTGCTGCGTTCAAAACTCGCGAAGCGTAGGCAATCGGGCGCTCCGTGCCGTCCGGCATCACGTGTGATATTTACTACGCCAACTCCTATGCTGCTGGCGTCCGTTGTTAATATTACTGGCAATTCTGGATTATAAAAAACTAAAATTTCGCTAGACGTTAATAAGTCTTTTACATTATTAAAAGCTCTTTCACATTCTTCAGACCATATATATTTAACTCCCTTTTTTAATAAAGTGTACAGCGGTGATAGGATCATACTAATATTTTTCACAAATTTACCATAGTACATAATCATTCCCAAAAATGCTCGAAGTTCATTGACTGTGGTTGGCTTAGGTACGTTTTTAATTGCGTTTACTTTCTCGGGATTCGTTTTTATTCCCTGCGCGTCAATGACATACCCTAAATATGTAACTGATTCTGCGAAAAACGAGCATTTTTCTTTTTTTACTTTTAACCCATTATTTTGTAATCTAGTTAAAACTTGATTTAATGTCTCTAAATGTTTTTGTGTCGTTTCTCCTGTCAATATCAAGTCATCTAGAAATATTCCGACATTTGGCATGTCAGCGAACATTTGCTCCAAAATTCTTTGAAAAATTCCTGGGCTAGATGAGACGCCGTAAATTAATCTATTATATTGGAAAAGTCCACGATGTGTATTGATAACCGTATAAGGTCTAGAACTTTCGGCCAAAACGATTTGTGCATATGCTTGTGATAGATCAATTTTTGTATAACGTTGACCACCTTTTAATTTTACTAATAAATCATCAATTCTCGGTAAAGGGAAACGATCTACTTCTAAATATTTATTAAGTGTTAATTTATAGTCTCCGCAAATTCTTACCGTCCCGTCCGGCTTGAGAACGGGAACTATTGGCGTTGCCCAGTCCGAGAAGTGCACGGGCGCGATAACGCCGTCCGTCAGCAACTGATCGAGCGCGCGCTCGACCGGCTGGCGCAGCGCGTATGCCAACGGTCGCGCGCGCAGGAACACCGGCTTCGAGTCCGGACGTAACCGTAAACTCACTTCGCCTCCCGTGTATCGACCGAGCCCCTCCGAGAACACGTCACTGAATCTGGAACTGAGATTTTTTATTGTTAATTGCGTGGACATACAAATCATATTACAATCACTTTCTTTTAATTGAAACCCAAGTTCATTGAACCATATTCTGCCCATTAATGGCTTTCTTCCATTATCTACTACATACAAGTGTAATTGTTTACATATTTTTTTAAATTGAACTGTTACGGTTAACATTCCCCTGGCTAGACTACTTTCTCCTGTATAATAGCACATACGAATATCTGCTTTCCTTAGTGACATTCTTGAAAAATATTTTAAATATAAATTTGTACTAATACAAGAAATAGCACACCCCGTATCGGCTTCGAAGTCTATTAATTGATCTTCCACTAAAGCCGAAATAATAATAGGTTTACTTTGACTAATATTATTATCAGTAAATACATCAATTACCTGGTTAGAATTGTCAATGTCCACAGCAGATATTCCTTGTACTTCGCTATTCAGGTTATTGTAGTTAGTAATACTCCGTAACCTGGGACACATTTTTTTAAGATGACCTTGAGTATTACAAGCTTTACAAACGTAGTATTTAAATTTACAATTGGTTATGTCGTGGTTCCTACCACATACATTACATCGTGTGTACGCCATCTGATTTCCTGCTGTCGTCTTTGGGTTTGAATACCGCCAGTGCGGCTCGAGAGCGTTGTGTGCGTGCCGTATCGGCCTACCCTGCTCCGCTGTGTGCTCTGCCACGGATGTGCCGCCTCTGCCTCCTGGCTTCCGCGCACCCCTTGATACCATAAAACATTCTGCTTCTCTGGATGTTTTTGAGCCAATGGAACGAGATTGGCCCTCACCATCAACCATGGCTGCGTTCCTTTCTGCTGCCTCCATAGTCGTTGCTAGTTCCACGGCTCGCTCGCAAGATAGTTCTTCCTCCGTGAACAAGCGCTGCCGTATAGTGTCGCTGTGCAGTCCACACACGAGCTGGTCACGCATATTTTCCTGTAGGTTCTCACCAAACCCACATCCCATGGACAGCTTCCTCAGTTCTGCCACATACGCGGCCACTGATTCTTCTACGCCTTGTTTTCTTCTCCGAAAGTAATACCGTTCAGCCAAAATACTGGGTTTCGGTTGTAAGTGACTGCCCATAATTTTAACCAAGTCATAAAATTTTTTTGTTGCTGGTTTTTCAGGGGTACACAATGTCACCAACAGTTCGTAACCCTTTCCTCCCATAACAGTAATTAATGTAGGCACTTTACACTCCTCTTTGATACTGTTCACAATAAAATACTGTTCCAGACGGTCGATGTACAAAGTCCAATTATAATTTTGTACACTAAACGGTTCAATCTTACCTATTGACATTATGTTTATTGTCCAAAATACACACGCTTACACACTTTGTTCGAACTCGTCGCCAGTTAATATGTCCAGGGATACTCAATCACAATTTAGATTATTACTTAGCTCCCGAAATTAAACACAGCGTACGGCATTACATTTATTTCACAAGTGACTTAAAACTACCGACGTCATAATTTTATGACGTCGTACATACATTACAAAAATATTCATGTTGCGTCGAAAGAATATTACTAAATGCATTTTAAATATTAGGTCCTTACATATGAAATTGGCGTTTTTCGTACTGGCCACTTTAATCACAAATTTCTCCTCTTTGGTAAGGAATTGCAAATTCAAATTTGTACAGCTATAGACTCATGTATTTGTGCTTCGATGATCGTCATTCATTTGTTTTTTTCTTCTGTTTTTTTCTGTTTGCGTCACTCATTTTACAAAATGGAAAACTTAAAATATCGCATTATTTACGAGTACGAGTTCCGCCGTGGCACTAGTGCTGCGGAAACAACACGAAGGGTGAATGATGTGTATGGCAGTCGTGTTGCAAAAGAAAACACAGTTCGTTTTTGGTTCCAACGTTTTCGTTCTGGAAATTTCGACCTGCAGAACAAGCCCCGTGGACGGCCTGAGACTCAAGTTGATAATGAAGAGTTGAAGGCTATTGTGGAAGCGGATCCATCGCAAACCACGTCCGAGTTAGCTGCAGGCTTCGATGTTAGTGATAAAACTGTTTTAATTCACTTGAAGCAAATTGGGAAGATTAAAAAGCTTGAAAGGTGGGTACCTCACGAATTGACTGAAGCAAACCGGCAAACGCGCGTCGACTGCTGCGTTACATTACTAAACCGGCACAATAATGAAGGTATTTTAAACCTAATCATTACCTGTGATGAAAAATGGGTTCTTTACGATAATCGGAAGCGCTCAGCGCAATGGTTGGATCCTGGCCAGCCAGCCAAATCCTGCCCCAAGCGAAAATTAACCCCAAAAAAGTTACTTGTAAGCGTTTGGTGGACTAGTGCCGGTATTGTTCATTACAGTTTTCTCAAATCTGGCCAGACTATTACGGCTGATGTCTATTGTCAGCAATTGCAAACCATGATGGAAAAGCTAGCGGCTAAACAACCTGGGCTGGTCAATCGCTCCACGCCACTGCTGCTTCACGACAACGCTAGACCACACACTACGCAACAGACGGCTACTAAATTAGAAGAGCTTCAATTGGAAAGTCTAAGACATCCTCCGTACTCTCCGGACCTTGCTCCACCAGATTACCATTTTTTTCGAAATTTGGATAACTTCTTGCAAGGGAAAAAATTCAACTCCGATGGGGCAGTCCAAATCGCCTTCAAAGATTTTATTGATTCCCGTCCGACTGGTTTTTTTAGTAAAGGGATCAATGAACTACCTATGAGATGGCAAAAGTGCATAGAAAATAATGGTTCATACTTTGATTAATTAAATATATTATATTAAAAAATATTCGACTTTTTGTTCCTCCCATACAAAACGCCAATTTCATATGTAAGGACCTAATATGTAACTTTAATTTTGAGAAGCGAATAAGAAAAACGAATTAATAAGAAAAAAAATATTAAAAAGCCGTTCTCAGTTTGAAAATTATTGTGTTTTTTTTTATTAATATATATATATATATATATATATATATATATATATATATATATATATTTATTTATAATAAAAGCTCACCTCACTGTCGCTCTTCTTGATCCGGGGAGACAATCGGAAATGAAGAGGTTCGTAGACGAACGAAGTCACCATCATAGTCCAGCGGATTATTACATTGAAAAGCTAGCGGGCCATAGCTCTGCAAACAAATAGCAGTGGAGCAGAAGATTTCTCAAGCAGGCATCACGCTTCGAGAAGTGCAGCGTAGAACGACTAACCAATCAATCACAGTCTAGACTATAAACAGACCTGAAGCCGTTAACTAACTGCACAGCACTGTCACAGCAGTTGGGTGTATTGAGGTAATTCGGACGAGAATTTAAATATGATAGGAATCAAAATATATAAAATTCTCAATAAATAATTCTGGTGTTATTCCGGACCATATTTTTCTGTATAATCGAGCTAATAAGTTTGTGCTTTGAATCAGTAGATACATAATATACGAGTACTTTTTAATTTGTTAAATAGAGAATTTGAAAGATTACATTAATTTATTATTTTGCAGAGGGAAATTGTAATGTGAGGTAATTGCCTTAATTGATGAAAGCTAATGTTTAGTAAGCTATGACTTAGGTTGTGATGATGTTAACAAATCTTTGTTTTATAATATTAGGTCCTTACATATGAAATTGGCGTTTTGTATGGGAGGAACAAAAAGTCGAATATTTTTTAATATAATATATTTAATTAATCAAAGTATGAACCATTATTTTCTATGCACTTTTGCCATCTCATAGGTAGTTCATTGATCCCTTTACTAAAAAAACCAGTCGGACGGGAATCAATAAAATCTTTGAAGCCGATTTTGACTGCCCTATCGGAGTTGAATTTTTTCCCTTGCAAGAAGTTATCCAAATTTCGAAAAAAATGGTAATCTGTTGGAGCAAGGTCCGGGGAGTACGGAGGATGTCTTAGACTTTCCAATTGAAGCTCTTCTAATTTAGTAGCCGTCTGTTGCGCAGTGTGTGGTCTAGCGTTGTCGTGAAGCAGCAGTGGCGTGGAGCGATTGACCAGCCTAGGTTGTTTAGCCGCTAGCTTTTCCATCATGGTTTGCAATTGCTGACAATAGACATCAGCCGTAATAGTCTGGCCAGATTTGAGAAAACTATAATGAACAATACCGGCACTAGTCCACCAAACGCTTACAAGTAACTTTTTTGGGGTTAATTTTCGCTTGGGGCAGGATTTGGCTGGCTGGCCAGGGTCCAACCATTGCGCTGAGCGCTTCCGATTATCGTCAAGAACCCATTTTTCATCACAGGTAATGATTCGGTTTAAAATACCTTCATTATTGTGCCGGTTTAGTAATGTAACGCAGCAGTCGACGCGCGTTTGCCGGTTTGCTTCAGTCAATTCGTGAGGTACCCACCTTTCAAGCTTTTTAATCTTCCCAATTTGCTTCAAGTGAATTAAAACAGTTTTATCACTAACATCGCAGCCTGCAGCTAACTCGGACGTGGTTTGCGATGGATCCGCTTCCACAATAGCCTTCAACTCTTCATTATCAACTTGAGTCTCAGCCCGTCCACGGGGCTTGTTCTGCAGGTCGAAATTTCCAGAACGAAAACGTTGGAACCAAAAACGAACTGTGTTTTCTTTTGCAACACGACCGCCATACACATCATTCACCCTTCGAGTTGTTTCCGCAGCACTAGTGCCACGGCGGAACTCGTACTCGTAAATAATGCGATATTTTAAGTTTTCCATTTTGTAAAATGAGTGACATAAACAGAAAAAAACAGAAGAAAAAAACAAATGAATGACGATCATCGAAGCACAAATACATGAGTCTATAGCTGTACAAATTTGAATTTGAAATTCCTTACCAAAGAGGAGAAATTTGTGATTAAAGTGGCCAGTACGAAAAACGCCAATTTCATATGTAAGGACCTAATATATACCAAATTCAATTCAAAGCTTTATGAAAAATAAACTACGACTAATGCAAATTTAACCATCCGCTCGCAAAGTGACCTAATTTAGCGGCTGTTGTAAATAAAATAACCAAGGCAAAGCTAGCTAGCTCTACGCCCGAGTTTTCTGAGGACGCGAATGGGATTTTTATAGCTTGTCCGATCTGTCTTTTTACAGCAGTTTTTTTACTATCGCCCATTAAAAGAGTTAAATTTTAAATACTATATATCCATTGTATTAAATTTAGGTATAATATTGAAATAGTCTAATAATTTCATATTTTTAATTTCCAAAATATAAATCAAAAACAATTACTTCAATGTAAATTTGAAAGTCCACTACCGGATTTTATGTAACTGTGTTAACACCAACGTGTCGTGAAATTAACTTATCAGTATTACGGATTTCTTATCAAACAAAAGAGAAACGGAAGCTTGTTGTCGGCAGGCGATTATCGCGCCTTTCACAATTATCTGCGTAACGATGATATCACTAACTACCTACTTGTTTCATAAAGACAGTACACATGTTATATAACTTTGAATCGTTGGTTTAAAATTTTATTTTGTATATGTTCATACCAATTACTATTAATAAATAGATTTTGCTTGTTAAAGCTAAGTTAATGAGACATACATAAGGTACAAAAATGGTACTGTTTATGCGCCATTACAGTTTATATACATCGACCTAGTCTCAAATAATGTTTGCGCTTGTACGGGTAAAAGACAGAAATATAAAGTTGCTGTGTATGCCTTCCTATATCTATCACTTATTTTGTATACTATATGTATACTAACTTAGTAAATTAACTGGAATATGGTTGATCTACGTTGGTCTTATGTGTGAAGCAATAATGTACCCGTGGCAATGAATAAAATTAATTAACGCTATTTTTTTTTAAATACGAATTTCAAAAACGATCTGAGGACCAATATATTATGAGCTTAGCTTGACGAAAAGCTCAATCCGAAGAATTTTTTCAGCATCTGGAAGTTTCAATAAAGGAGTTCAAGAAAAAATGCTGTATTTTTAACAGAAAACAAACCATTTAGGTAGCAAGATAACTATTTCGTATATAACATATATTGAAAAAGCCATAGGAGCAAAATAATAACGAATCATGTCTCTTAATTTGCCGAAGTAACTATTTGTTATCGTAAGAGTACAGTTTAAACTGAACTTACATATTATTACAAACATATCCCACGTGTGCATATTCGTGATAAAAATGTATGTACGTAGTCTATAGTAGGTGTCTCGTCTCATACGACGTAGACCGTTCGGCCGCGTCATCGCCTACACGAATCGAACCTACGTCATCAGCGAAGCCTTATTATTCTTCTCTTCAACTGAAGATATACAGCGCTGAATACAATTTATTTTTATATTAAATTTCTCGGAATTAGTAGTTTGAAATTTGAATTTTAGTAAGGATCATATTAGATTACATTTTATAAATGTTAGGTTTCTGGAATTCAGTAAATTTGGATCTTTTAGCATACTGGTTTACAGTTTTATGGCAATTTGCTTATTTTTTAAATATGGACATACTATAAATATAAAGCACTAATCGACAAGTGGAATTTATTATAACCCTCTTCTCTTAGCTATACTTTAACTATTTATTTATATGCCGCAAATATTAATATAACGAATGTAGGCTACATGTTATATTGTACCAGCATACCTTTTCTAAAAGTACAAATTTAAAAATAAATCGGTTCTCGCTGTTCATGCGCTCCTTCCATAATAATTTTGATGTTATTCCCATCCTTACTTAGTGCACATAGAGCACTTGATTTTCTATATAATATGAAAACATATTTTTGCCAATACCTGAAAGAAAAAGACATTTAAACAATATATTTCAATAAAATAATGAATCGCTCATCAGAACAAAGGGGTAATAATTAAATGATTAAATTAAAAAGATATCCATCGTGACGGTTCGTTGAGCGTTAATTAAGATAAGGCTGCGGACATTTGAAAAGAACAAATAATCTTCATTCCTATTTTTTAAATAATCTAATACACAAGTTTTATCTTATTTTTTAAAATGATGTTTTATTTATTTATTTATTAATAACAACAACGATATTTCAGATTTCGCTATAACATAAAAATATAAATACAAACAATATAACGTTCTTTTATTTGTTCTTGGTTAATATTATAACATGTTGAATATTTTTAGCGTGTTATTTAAAATTATACTTTATCAGCAACTACAACACGATTTAGAAAAGTATTTCTTCTAAACTTCATGTATTTAGGAGTAATTAAAGGTTTTCGTTATTTTCTCGAGTAGTAAAGGCGTTCACATGTTTGTTTTGGAGGTTAGTTGTCGTTTAATAAATAAAATATACGTATAGGTTATTATTATAACATGTTGAATATTTTTAGCATGTTATTTAAAATTATACTTTATCAGCAACTACAACACGATTAAGAAAAATATTTCTTCTAAACTTCATGTATTTAGGAGTAATTAAAGGTTTTCGTTATTTTCTCGAGTGGTAAAGGCGTTTACATGTTTGTTTTGGAGGTTAGTTGTCGTTTAATAAATAAAATATAGGTATACTTAAGAAAAATAGAATGAAATGAATCAATTCAAAAACATGCTGTATAAAGTTATAATCCTCTAAATATAATGTACTATTTCAATTCAAAGCTTTGTAAAAAAAATGTACGGGTATCTAATCTAGGCGCACAAAGCGGTGGGCGGGCGGACGTCAGGACGCCCACGTGACTTCCCGCCCACAGTCTTTGTGAAGCACAGTACGTATTGGTCACAAAAAGTTATTAAAAATCTATTTATCGCATAATAGTCTTACTTTACATTACATTACTTTACACTTAGTACTTAACATACTCACTAGAATTGCTAACAAATTAAGAATAAATAAACCTATAGTATACCTTTAATTTTTTTTAGTACATATTTATATAATATTATATAATAGATTACATACTATTAACATACCATAAATATTTAATGTATTTAGCAAGATCTACGGGTATATATATAAAAGTATTTCAACATTTTAGCAGATATATATATATATAGCAAGGATTTTACCGATTGTTTTATACAAAATCATTATTATTTAAAAAAATATTTTTTACGAATTGTAACTCATGCTTATCACATATGTATTAAAAGAAATAAATAAAGACAATTTAATTATATATTTTAATATTTTGTAATAGCTCCAACTTTCCCTATATACACCTTGTTGCGATTTTGCAATAATAAAGACGATGTCTCTTCAATATGTTTTGCTTAAAAATTATTTTCCTTCTAAATAACTAATTTTCTACACAACTTGCAATTTTAATATGAAATATCAAATAAAAGTTCACCACTTCCTAAAACATACCTTGCCACAACAAGTTACACCGACGACCTATAGGACCTATTTCCGTACATAACGTGTAAGTACCTAACTATACGAGTATTCTGCGCTAATAAGGACGTTGCCAAGCACTATGTTAAACATTATATTCAGTAGTCCCTGCGAGAGGTGAGAACTGTAAAACACTTATCACGTCTAAATCCGAGAAAATATTTTCCAAAGTAGGCATAGAACTATTTGCAAGGTAGCTCATGCACAACTTTCGTCATCCAATTTCTATTAGTCATCCGTTAATCTCCGATTTGGATCGTAATATTGTCAGTACAAATTGTAATGAGCTCCTAAATTCATATTTTCACGAATTTGAATTAAAAGGCAGTGCGAAATGCAATATTTAGCCTGGGTTCTTGTTTTCGGGACAGATATTTTCAACAATTCTGCTCGAAAATGTAATGTATAACCGCCCTCAAACCCGATTACGAATCTCCGTACTGTGTGAACACTACGTAATGGTCACACCTTGTTGCTAACAAACTAGTAACAAACAATTTTATCACTTTACAACATACTATGTAAAAACGAGCACTACATTTTTTAAATGTATGCTTTTTCAGTTATAAAGAATAATTTGTTTTTACTAACGTAATATGTACATTTATTACCAGTCTTTTCTTTATTCCAAAATGAGACTTATTTTTTACTTGGTTTAAAAAAATCGTTGTCAAATTTATATTCTGTTAATATTTTTCGATTCGTTTAATGATAATCTTTAGCGAATATTAATATAATGATAAATCACATTATTAATTGGAAAATAATACAATTAATCCAGATGCTATATATGTTTCACGATTTATGACCAGATAAACACAACCTTATCGGGAAAAGTTGCAACATTGTTCATATCTACCTATGCCTTACGATTATCTCATCACTGAACACAGAAGATTGGATTCCTATCTTATGTTGATTATAATTTCTCACGTTTTGCATTTTGTAGCGATCGTTACAATAGTGCTACTGTGTGTTTTAATCATTATTTATTTACGCCAAATTTACTTCGCGCTCTGCGTAAGTAAATTTTAATGATGTGCTATCTCATCGCAAAATCTTAATTATTTGGGCAATTACGAGTATTTCCTCTACTAACTTCTCAGACAATCTATTAAACTGTAAGTTATTTAAAATCTCAACATTATAAAGATGAAAATAAAATTAAACACCAAACCACACCCGGATAAAACATGTTAGATGTACATACAAATTTGGAAATAATTAAAATAATATTTTAAAAATATAAAAAAAAATATTACGATACCTGCTGTATGTAAGATAAAATTTCGTATATAAATATTGTTTTCTTCTCTAATTAAATTTAAGGAGGAGTTAATCATCCATAACATTTTTGTCCCTCGGTAAATGACGAACTATCAACTATTTGCTAACCTGCAACGTAATACATCTTAAAATTGTGAGTCAGGTTCACAGCGAGAATATGAAAAGAAAAATTTTAAAAACATATACAGTAGGCTTTTGTCATACTTTAATAATAATGGATTCTTCAGAGAAGAGAATTTTTATGAAATGTTCTATTAATTTTATTTAAATGTATTTTAAAGTGTAATCTATACTAATATTATAAAGCTGAAGAGTTTGTTTGTTTGTTTGTTTGTTTGAACGCGCTAATCTCTGGAACTACTGGTTCGAATTGAAAAATTCTTTTTGAGTTGAATAGACCATTTATCGAGGAAGGCTATAGGCTATATAGCATCACGATGCAATTATTAGAAGCGAAGAAATAATGGAAAATGTGAAAAAAACGGGCAAAATTTTTCATCCTTGAGGGCTTCCATTGCGTGCGCTGCAAAAACGGTTCAAGATACCAAAAATATATGTAAGAAAGAATTATTCCTCTTGAGATGATCTAAAAAAATGTCCGCGACAGTATATGTTTATCTTTTAAGATTAAGTCACTAGAACCGTTTTTATGGTAAACAAATTTGGTCGAAATTAATGTATTATTTGTTAAGAGTTGTATCAACGTAATAATGTTAATCTTTATCCAAATAAATATTTTGTTGATAAAGAGTATTTAATTATGAACAAAATTGTCTTTGACATCACTTAATTTCAATGAACATCATAGAAGATATTACAATAACTTATATAGCAAAACTACGTTTGGCGGATCAGCTATGTCTTGATAAGCGCGAAACTCGAGAACGACTAAACCGATTTGACTGATTTCTTTTTTGTTGTGTTTGTTGAAGTCTGGGAAAGGTTATTACGGAGAGAAAAATTAAAAAAATTGTCTGAAAATGTCTAAAAACAACACTTTTCTATATTCTCATACAAAAAATTCGTAATAATATTTAAAAGTCAATTTGAACTTTAACACCATACCATAAAGTTTAAATGTCAGTGGACGGGTTCCGGGAAGGCAAAACAATTGAGTGACGTATAAATATTAATGTCAATATTTGTCAATTTTTATACATATAGCCCAGGCCATTAAGGCCAGGTTCTTTCAAACAATTTTCAAAAAAATCTGACGGGGAGGCTATTAACATTAAAAAAAAACAATATGACTTTGTTTTAGAGAAATAGGGCAGAACAAGGTCTGCCGGGACAGCTAGTAATCATATATAAAGAAAAAAGAAAAGAACCTTTTTCAACGTTTACCGGCCCAGAGACGATGTATGTAGGTACTCTCTATGTTAAAAGAATTAACGTAAGTACCTTATAACTAAATACCTGCAACGCGAAATATTTTGAATTATTTATTTAGGGTTTGAAGCAAGCAATTCAAAAAATTTGTGAACCGAAAAAATTAAATACTAAGTTTTTGTCACAGTAAAAGATAATAATGAATACTGCAGAGATGAAAATTTGTACGAAATGTTCTATCGATTTCATTTACGAATGAATAATACGTATATAATGAATTTTAGAACAAAAAACTTTTGTCGATATTTGTGGGTTCTCGACCATTGGTACGCTTCCAAAAAACATAAAAAGAACATTATCATTATAAATATTGTTATATTTGGACTCGGATACTTACCAGGTGTTAGTCAATATATGTATTAAATGACCAAGTATAAAAGGATAATATTTTTTATATCTTTATCGGATGCATAGCACTGCTCTTGACGTTAAAGGAATTAACGTGTCTATTAAAAGAAGCTTTCAGAATACGCTTCACGACGTATAAATGTTACGAAGTGATACGCCGGGTATCGTAATAATATTAGCCAGTATCTGCCGTTGTACCGCAGACGGGCTTGCATTATTCATACGCCTCATTCGTTCACTGAAACCTAGAATTATGTGTCTGTTACACACTTTTATACGGGCTAATGAATAATATTTGTTCTCATTTCATACGTTTGTTTAACTAATTATTTAATTGTTAAGATATATACAACAATGATTAATTATATTTGTTAAAATGTTACGACAAGTCATGTGATTCCGTTTAAGCTTTGTACATTCGAACATTTCTCACAAGACCTCTTATTTCAAATCATAAAAGGAGAAATCACAGAAAAATTGTACGGTACCGGGACTTAAATCCAGGACCCCCCGCGTCCGAAGTAGGCACTACAAACTGCGCTATCGGGCTGTTGTAACACAAATAAAAGTACTGGTTTAATATATAATTGAGAGTTATTTACGATAAAATTTCATTCAAATCATAGACAAAATTCATATATTTATAAGCCATTTTTAGCTTTAAAATGACAAACAATTTACAAAAATGTTAGTGTAATGGAATACGAAATTTTATACTCGTATTCTTTCCCTATCTAGAAAATAAATCGTGTGATATCAACAAGAGGAGTGAAGATTATTGTTACGTGTACGATGAAGCTTTTTAGGTCAATGTAGACAGTAATTTATTTAGCGAGAGTGAACGTGAACTCGATACAGCAAAATACGGAGGCACTAGGGATGGCCGCTACACAAAATAAAATAGTAATTATATTTAAAACTACTTTAATTTTTATTACTACATAACTTTTTTTTGTACCCCGGAGGAATCCCTCCGGACCTCAGGAGGCGGTAAGGGCCGCCCCCCGGTGTGTTGGACTTGCACCGACTAAAACCCCCGGGGTGTTCCACCTTCCACCTAGCGGGATCAAGGACGCGACTAGGGCCTCATCCTCGATACCCGGCAAGGCGTGCGGCTTCTACTCACTTGGGGAGGGGTGGTGTAATGAGCCACCCCTCTCTCTCTCACCTCTGCGCTCTTAAGCGGCACGCGGGAACATATCATGTGCCGCTCGCATCCTTGTTGGACGATACACTCCCTCACGTGTGCCGCCCAGTGCTGTCGTTAAAGGCGGACATTTCTTAGAAACGCCACCCTACGACGTCTAATTCTTGCGGGTCCGCGGGCGGGCTAGGATGACGCTGCTGAAGCAAGCGCCTCCCGAACCCACTCTGCCGCCTTCTTCTGGCCAAGCACCTGCTCACTAAAATTGAGCA
Organism: Automeris io; assembly: GCA_036320925.1. Lineage (NCBI taxonomy): Eukaryota > Metazoa > Arthropoda > Insecta > Lepidoptera > Saturniidae > Automeris > Automeris io. The sequence goes on along the minus strand of JAUDJH010000010.1, from coordinate 8,514,468 downwards.
CCGCTCTCCATACACCCTCGCATTACTATTACTACATAACTATATCTTAAGTAGCCAGAACTAAGAGTAACCCGAGAGATGTTGTTGAAATGATATTGAACAAAATTAAATTGGCTATTCTATTATAAATATAATATTTTGACGGGTCTTAGGCGGAAATTAAATTACTTCTCGCTTCTATTATCCAATACTGGTTCGATAAACGATCGAGATTAAGAAGCGCAAATCTTTTAATTCGCGTAATGTACTTAAGTTATCACTAGGAGTGATAAAAAAACTCGGAACTGGTTTAATCTCGCCGTATAAATATGCTGATTTTATGAGTGCTATGTAACTATTCAAATTATCAAAAACAAAAAGGTAGAGGAAGTAACTTTCTGCCCCCGACGAAAACTTCACTGCTCTTCAGTCTACTCGTGGTTATGGCCTGTGCAACCAGGTTAAAACTTGAAACTACAATTAAAAATAACTTAATTCGCGCATAAGACCCGTTAAAGTATTTGTAATGAATATAAAAAGCGAAAGATGTATTGGGTTATTCTACGAGTAGTCTAAAAATTGTAAGGATATAGCAATATAAAGGGCAAATTCTATTACATTTATAAAAAAAATTACTTCAATCATTCTTTCAGATATTTATTATAAGCATTGTTCACGTACAAAAGTTTCACTTAACTTAATCTAGCTCTGATGATCTCTTCTATAAATTATCTATTTATATTATGTAAAATCATATATCCTTATGTCATGAATATACTATTAGCGTCACTAGGTTGGTTGCGTTTGGTGTTCGGAAAAACTTGTTGAAAAAATTGTAGAATATAAATTAACAAAAAGTTACATCTACAGTATTATATGCCCTTATATTATATGATTGTTACGTCACGAGCATAATTTTTTTTTTATTGTGCAATACACACTATACGCCATCATTTATAATGAATTATGTTACCAAGCCAAAAATAATAAAGTTGATGCAATATTTTTAATATTTTACTAGATTCCTCTATATTACCATTTACATATTTTAGAAGCTTTAGTTTAAAAAATAACTATAAAAATCAAACAAAATCCTACAGCACAGCTTAGTTGTACGATACGCAATAGTGATGTTTTGTATCTTTTATAGAAAACTAACTGATTCTGCGAACTTTTCCCACATTCCCTCTCTCTCATCCCTCCCACGTCACCTTGCTTTGGTGAAAACCGCATAAAATTAATCCCATTCAGTACTTTTTGGGTTTATCTCGAACAGACAGACATGCAGACGCAACGGTGGACTTTGTTTTATAATATGTAGTGATAAAGATACCACTTGTAATATCTTGATAAGTGCTTTTAAAAAACTTAAATAATGCCCGTTAAGGTTACACGCCTACATTATTTGTATGAGACTAAAACCGGGTACTAGGTATACCTAGATTTTCGTAAGAAAATATTACTATCATTCTTATGGTTTATTTATTTAAGTTCCGAACTTTATATTGCTTATGGAGACTGAAGATTGCGTTCAATAAAATATAGGTTTATCGAGATCCAATACTTATTATTTTCATTTTAAAATAAACTAGAAAATACAGGTAAATTGAATCATATTGTGACTTAGATATCAGGTTCACCAGACAGAAAATTGTTGAGATCGTTTTATATAATTTTATTGTTTTCAAATACGTTTTTAAAAGCTTTTTATATTTTCCTTGAAGGCTAGGGTTGTCGATTGACAGCCCTGAAGAAACCTGACTAAGAAGAAAATCGCTTTATATACGCCGACAATTCTGTAAATGTTTTGTTTTCTGTTTTTGCCGTATCATATTGTTTGGATAGAGATATTTTACGCTTTGGGGAATAAACGATATAATCGGATAACTGTTCTTGGTGTCAGATTAATTGATGTTGATTTGATTAGTTATTAGGTTGGACAGTCCATATAAGTAAACATCTGTAAATATTTAGGTCAGTCGGCACTCAATTATTAAGTGTGCTTATCTGAATTGAGAGATAATATAAGTTATGGATGAAATCATAGTAAATAGATGCTCCAGGTTTAATTAACTTTATTGATGATGTCGAAAAAACGTAATTAATTGCATCTACAATAATGTATATTGCTTGTTAAAATTTATAATATGATTTTTTAGATAGTGATATTGTAATAATATATCGTCACACTATATCCCTTTCGGGATGAGCAGAGTTACATTAGTGGCTGTATCCACTTTGCGCTTATATGTCGTACACAACTCGACCAGTAGCGCAACTGATCGCCATTCTCAAGACATTCACACATAAATAATATAGTAGTAACGTTTACATGTTTAATAAACACGAAACATTCACAATTATACTGTAAATTAATCTCATGAATCATTATAAAGATCAAGCAAGATCAGATTAGGGAATTATTCAAACAAAAAAGTTATCAATAAAACTCGAACTCGACATATTTACGCGCCAGTTGTCGACCTCCGTCAATCAGAGAGACAGTCAAAACATCTATTGGTTCTATATTTGTCGACAGCAGCTTTGAACGGCCACAAATAGAGCGTGAGAACAAACTAACAGTTGTTTTACTGACCGATACCATCGAACACCCGGACATCACTTACGATAACAATTTGTACAGAAATAGACTTTATTGCTAAGGCAATAAGGATCATACAAGATCTTGGAGAAGTTGTAAGGCAAAGGCAGATTTTTACGTCTCCATTAAAAGCAAATAAATATATTCATCTAGTTTAGATTTCATAGCTGTTGATATAACTTATGTTAAAATTATGTTTAATTACTTCGGATATTTTAAAGGACATGAATACCAGGTGTTACAGAAATGTGAAAAAATACCTTATATGAGTATGTTTTACAACTGATGGAAAGTATAGAGTAGTCCAAAATCGGCAACGACCGCCAAGGGACGAAAATTCGTTGCCAGTTGCCAATACTATGTGGGCCGTCACATATACCACGACCGAGAAAGCGTATCACTACGATGGTCTTTACACTTGTGTACTGTAGTCATGATTGAGTTCGGATAATTGCCCTACCTACCTCATCTCTATTAAATACTTCATGACTAGCAAGCCTTATGTAAATACCCATAAAGAAACTTAACAGATCTTTTGGGCGAGATCTAATGTGAGTTAAGGGGGTCGTCTAGTGTGAAGGCCGTTTTTCAGTGCATTTTTGAGGATTTTTTTTACACTGTTTAAATAAAATAATTTATAAATCGTATATCATTTTCATCAACATTTCAACAATTTTTGTGAATTTTTTGAAGTAATTATATCGAATATAGTCGCAGATACACCGCCCAACAGGAACACATATATAAAAAGTGGTGCTGCACTGCTGCCATGATTCCAGTTGTTCTGCTTTACGTGAGATCAAAAAAACCAAACGTAATTTAAATCCTGAGACTTGAGGTTCCAAGATAAAATAAAATTAAGTTTGAATTCTAAAAATGGCGTTTTTGTACGCTTTAGAAAAAAAAACGATTTTTCATACTTTTTTCGGGGTCTATGTGGCTGACAAAAATAAAACTAACGAAACAATCTTAATTATTGTAGTTTAACTTGCAGTAATATGTGTACTGAAGATGCTGTATGCATTTGAACAGAATTGATCGAATGGTTTTTGAGATATCATAGCAGCAGTTTGAGGTAATTGTGTTTCGAGAAAAACACGTTTAAATTATAATAAGGGGCCTGCGCGCTCCGTATACTTGCTCTGGTTTACGGATATAACTTTTCAACGGCTTCAAATTTCGATAAATCCTTTTACCCATGTACTGCATACATGTTTTAGATGTGATTTATGAAAAGAAAAACAAACTATTTTCTTTCATCTGACACACTAGACGATCCCCTTAAAGCTCTTAAAATTTGATTCAGATCTTCTATTCACAAATCCCTTACACGACTTAAATTACATTACTAATTTAAACTTAATTAAAATGTAAGTTCAATTAAAAATACTAGTTATTCAAAATTCACACAGTATGCTGAAATGGACACCCAATCCGGTAATAGGTTGTTCAAATCTTTCGATGATGTCATAATCGTTGAGAGCACAAATCAAACAACGTTAGCCAGACAGATTGGTACGGATTAGCCTACATCGGCACCATTTCATACAAGTTTATTCGTAAAAACAAAGCAATAACGGTACCAATTTCGACATAAACTGATTAAAAATCAATTTAAACAATCGGTCGTGAGCGTTTTATTGCAAGTATCATTAAACAGTCTGGGTTAAAACGTTAACATTGAATTGTCAAATTATACTTTTTGTAACATGAAGTAATGTCCTAAAAAATAAATTATATATATATATATATATATATATATATATATTTGATGTGTATTTGTGTTGTGACAATCTAACACTAACAATATTTGCTCGGCATTAGCAAAAAACAGCATGTAAAAAATACTATAATCGTATGTGTTACCATCGGTGTTTCGTGGAAATTACATACATTTGGAGTAAAACTCTTGTCCTATCTTCATTTTATCCTCGTATTTCAAGGTGTATTATTACACATTTTTATATTTATTAATAAAACTATTTTACAACATTTTCTTTGCCTTCGGTTACGATAATCTATCTAGACAAGGTTTCTCAATTTCAAATCCCTAATTTTCTATTGTTCATTGTATATTAACATTATGATTCGTACAAAATATTTTTATTCCTATCAGCCGTCACTCGTTCGCACAAAGGTAAGCTAAACTTATTTGTCAGCCTTTATTCGTTTCATGAATTCCTATTACAGTACCATTTAATATAATACAATAAATAACGAGAATAAACAAATTGAAAGCTAAAAATGTTGAGTATATATCTCTGTTTGACTGTATGCAATATCCACAGACTGTTTTATATAACATTACTTTGATAAAATATAATTATAATAGTTATAAATCACCTCCGTAAAGTCCCTTCGTTTTAAACATACCTCGAAGTTTTGGATAAGTTTACCAAATCACTTTGATAAGTTAGAAGGTAGAGTTGTGGAATCACGTGAAACTTACTTGGATTTCTGCCGAAATACAGATGAAATAGAAGATAGCACAACTTAATACGATTCGAGCCACTTTTTACACAAAAACAACTTGTTTTCAAATTGGAAACCAAATATCGAATTTTATATAGAAGAGAAATAATTTAACAACTGCTTAATTAAGATTATATTAACATTTTAACAAATTATTAACTCTATCACTTGTAAATTCTTCGGATTTTATTCAAGTAACGCTTTTCCTTCATTAGTATCATGTTCACTTCGAACAAAGTGTTTCAGGCCATACGCGCGTTGGTAATCTATAAAAAAATATCTCTAGTTTATGTAGGAAATTCTTATATTTTATATTGTATATAAAATTGAGTACCTATATCGCGGATAACAATGTAAAATTTATGTATTTTATTTAATAAATCATTTTCTTTTCAATTTACGAATATGTGTTACTTGCATTTGTTTTTCTACTGTTAAATAATTAATTGACGTGAAAATAATAATAAAGCCAATACAAAAATGAGTTGTCGGATCTAAGTTTTATTCTTTTGATCAAGATTGCTCATAAAATTCCAATGAAAATGCCGCCGACTCCGTCACGTCCAAGCTGCTATAGAGCTTGGGGATAACGTGGGGTTCTGCAAATAAGCAATTATTGGCTTAGTTAACGACTTATTTCGATTTTTTTCTCTCGCGAGAGGTTACTAATTGGATAATAAATTATTTACAGATTACTTCCTACATTTCGCGAGGCTGCATTTGTAAATTGGCGCTAGGATAATCGACAGCTGTTGTTTTGAATGCCCACTTATTTAAAAGGAAATAACGACGATTGTTTTGAGTGTTTATCTTGAGTAAAACAAGATAGGGATTGTATAGTAAGTTAATTAATGCTTTTTATGTATAAATTCATTTGCCTTTTTTATTTTGTGGATTTTTTCTTAAATTGTTTTTCTTCTTTATATCGTAATTTTTTGAATTTGTTTATGTTAATCTTTTTACAATTATTACAATGCACCTGATGGGAAAAACAAAATGGAATTGATGGGAATTTATTATTAACTGTCATCCTCGTGCCCTAAATAGAGATCTAGGTATACAGGTAATTGAACGAATGTGACCTGTAACCGAAATGCGACAAGCTGAAGCAAATCACTTTTGTGACCAATTTAGTGCACCCATTTCTGTTCGAGGTACAACCAAGTTAGGCTGAAACCGACAACGATCTCATATTTATTTCATTGTTTATGTATACTACGTAAGTTATGATTTAAAAAAAAAAGCAGCAATTGCTAAGAAGCAAATACTTGGCTGGCCGGCTTGCAGTACCTTCAATACTGCAATCGGTACGATGGTTTTTAATTTAGCTTTCTCCGTATACCTACATAATTAAACCCTGTGGAAAACGTTTTCCTCGTTTTCAAGAGTCGAACAATAGATGTTTGTAAATTATTATATTGTACTTTTTATAATGCTGATTTTTAAATTAAGACAAACTGTGTGAACTATGTAATATTCCGTCATATATATTACAGTGTTATAATTTATATTGTAACTTTCATTGGATTTGATTGAGTTAAAATGACTAAAACAATATTTTATGTATTTTCTCATTTAGACTTAAAAGCAAAAAAAAAAAGCTTTTTAATTTTGTCATCTGATTCCGTTGCTATTGTTTTTTAAGACTTTCGGAAGCCTGGAATAATATATTAATAGGTCATATATTATCACACTATATCCCTTTCCAAGTCAGCAGAGATACATTAGTGGGTGTATTCACTTTGTATACATCGTGCTTAATCTGACCAGTAGCAGCTAATCGTCTTTCTCACACCACTAGTAGACGGAGACAGGACATTTCTATTAAATGCCATGTGGGATATTTAATAATAATTAATAAATAATTTGAGATTTCGGCTTATTAGCTTATAGAAGAACCTGTTTTTTTTTTTTTGTATTATGACTATCCAGAATGAGATATAGACAAAGTGATATTACAAGCCTAAGATTACACCGCTAATGTCTAGATGGGTGACCAGTGGCAACGACAGGCGTTTGCGAGGCTATCCCGGAAAATAAATGGTATTACATTCCAGAACAACTACCACGTCACATGATTATATACAGTCTTATGCCGGCATTTTTCAGTAGATTCTACTTTCCGAACCGCTAGCAGATTCATTTCCTTTTGACGAATCAAAAGTGCTTGGAAGTAGGCCTCTTTGATAAAGCTGTATTTCATTCAGCTCACTAGTTCCCTAGTACCTTACTGGTGTCTCTCAGTGCGCCTTTATGCAATAATAACTAATAATTTATAGAGTTTTCTAAGACACATTAAATTTTATCTTTTGAATTTGAAAGCTCATAATATTCACTTGTGATTGTTGTGTCTCAATCACTTTCACCGCTAAAAGGCGTGTCCTGCGTCATTGTTATAAAGACAGGCTGACGTTTCACAGTCAGACCCCATTGTTTGTAACAATGTGGAATAATGCAGCGCCATGTCTACAATACAGGGCCTTCTGGACTATACAACTTTCCCTTTTATATGTGTACTCAAACTTGTATGTTTATACAAAAGTAAAACTAATTTCTATACAGTACTTAATTTGATCTAAAGGGTCAAAATATAGAAGTTCTATATCCCATTGTGTATTTGAATTGAGAAATGTATTAGTTCTAGCATTTCTTTAAAATTTTCATTTTAAAATACAAAAAATGGAACTTTTTGTTCCAAAAAAGGTTTTTAACTGACAAGCCTTGTCTCAAGATGCTTAAAATGAACCAACATCCATACCGCAGTCTCAGATAGCAGAAGTATTGTTTCCATCATACTTTCATATTTGATATTAGCTACACAAGGAATAAAGCTACAGTGCTGTATAAAATTATATAAAACATATCTATCGCTCAAACAAAATAAATTGAATTTCATATAACTACCATTACCATTACCGTGCTATTTATATATAACTACCATTTTCTTATTTTCTTTTCACAGCTCCACATAAGCAAAGGCAAAATGAAAGTCAGGTCCACAATCTGTATGTCATGAAATGTAACATAAAAAATGTCGCTAGTTGAATGTGTGGACGGCACACAGAAAAACATACGAACATTACATTAAAAAAATATTTTTTATACAATAGTTAAATACTCTTTGACCTAAGAAAAAGGAAGTAATCTGTGTAAATGAGGAAAAGATGTGTTTTATAAAGATTAAGGAACTGTGAAATTAGACAAAGCAAAAGTGATTACAAAGATATTATCTTTATTACCATTATTACACTTGTCTTTTCTTTTAACTTTTATATGTTCTTAGGCAAAAGATATAGATATAGCTACATTTTTATATGAAAATGTTTTTCATGGGGTGGAAATATCTCTTGTTTTTTTCAGTTTGTCGTTGATTGCTTTTTTGTGCTATATAGTAGAGCAGAATAACTTATTTATTTGATTTTTTTTTTCATTTTTGTAGAACCCAGTAGCGTTCATTCTATAGATGCATGCAAACATTGCATGCCTTTATGGTGAATAAGTGTGGAATAAATTGCTTGAAGTTTAACAAAAAAAGAAACCTTTATATTCATATCCATTCTATATTCATGCTGTCTATCTTTCCTATGAAAGCAATATAATAATTACTATCATAATATAATATTCGAATTAATTAACTGAATTCTGCCTACCCTATCCAAATATCCTATGCACGTCACTGGTAGAACCAAATGCTTAAATTAAACGTTATTTGATATTTACATGCAAAATGCTGACAATGTTTTAAATAATTAATAATGAATTTAACTAAAGCTCAGCGTTTAAGTCATACCGTCTTTGCTTTATGTCAGCTTTTTTACACTTTACTAACTCTTTATTGCACTTTGCCGTAGATAACAAAACGATAGGCAATAACCACAAGCAGTTAACTTCTAAGTGGTTCAATTAAATGGAAATCTATAAAACTTCGTGAGGAACATCGAGAGTGTCTTAATTTTAAACAGGTTTTAAATAGCTTTAATGTTATTTGCTTTAACTAATTAAACTGAGGTAGAAAATACTCCCTGTTTGAGACAAGTATTTTTCGTTGATACCAATAGTTTTATTTACCTGTACTTTGTTAATAATGATCATATTGAGTAGTATTAATATTATTTTTGTTTGGTGTAGATATTTACGAAATATGGGAATCTCAGTTGTTCAATCTTATTAGGCAACTCATTTTGCTTGCTTAACAAGTTATTTTGAATGGGTACAGAAGTCGCTACTTATTTCTTTGACCTACTAAGAGTATGATGGCTTCCAGAACACCGAGGTCAAGATTCATCTCCGCTTACACTCAACCTTTTCATTGAAAATTATTGGAGCACTAAATCATAATCTTTTTTATTTTTAGCAGAAATATTTCATATTTGAGTTTTTATTCTTGCAGCGTAAGTCTATTATTTGTTTTAAGTAACCAAATTTAATTAAGAGTTATATATATTATACAGGGTTATAGGTAACTAACGCACGGCCTCTTAAGGGTGGCTTTGATTTATCAAGACTGACAACTTTTGTTGTACGACTTTTGCCAAAACCTAATACATCGTTAGATTTTTTTTTTTTTTAGTTTTAGTGTGAATATCTAGTCATCGTTAGCTCTATATTCCAACTTTCATTCGATCTGGCGTAGGTATCCAATCAGCTGGTGCTATGCAGTCGTGCGCAAAGTTACGTTGCTACGCAGCGTTAAGGATCGTGTAGCAGAAAGTTTATTAACCCTATACCTTGTTTATTTTACAAACTCGCTTATAACAATTATTTGAACGTAAATTTCCATATTTAGTTAAATAGTGAAAATAAATGTTTATTGATTGACGTACTAATACACTATTAAAACAAACTAGAATCAAAATAAAACATTAAATAATTGTTTCACAAACAAAACCAACCTATTATTTGTCTGCCATAGGGAACATCGTAAAATGAACAAGGTAAAGGCCTCTACGTAAGTTAATGTTTCAAAGGTTGTACAATCTGTACATATTTATACACTGAATCCACAATCCCTTCATACTTATCCAGGCTTAGGACTGGCTACACTAAAAAATAAAAAAGTAAATAGAAAAACACGAACATTGATACGTAATCAAGCAATTCATCGCACCAAAAGAGGCGCGCGGTCTGTTTGAAGATAGATAATTGCAAACTATTTTTTAATGTAGGCGTATTTAAAAAGTGGAATCACTCTATTTACAATAATTAAACTATTTACAAAAATACTCACAAATCTATTTACTCGGTGTCAACACATTCGGAAATAGTCTCGCGGACTCACGGCAAGCTTCAGACAGATTGTCACCGCACCGAGCATAAACACGCACCATTTCGGTATATTCAATGTTAGTGTATCGATTTGAAATTGTGATTTATGAAACGAACGCGTCACTGGGACAACTAACACGTCGGCGCACACGCAAGCAAATTTGCGACTGACATGACCCGTGTTACACAGTAGTCAAGCACATGTCGCCACGCCCGCTCACCGCGCCGCAGACCCCTTTCTTCGTTAGTAGCGACACAAGACGCCGCGCACTACGTAAGTCTGTCTTCGGTCGCCTATGTCGGCGTGGCGCGATCGTCGCCTTACGAAGAGTTAAAAAGTTCAGAACTGCAAATCTGATTTTTATTTTTTTTGTATGGGAAAAAAAGTAATTGAATTAGAAAAAGTCGTACAACAAAAGTTGTCTGTCTTGATAAATCAAAGCCACCCTTAAGAGGCTGTGCGTTAGTTACCTATAACCCTGTATATAATAATAAAAAAAATCTAAAATATGATTCAGACTGTTCACATTGGGACATCAATTAATTTGAAGATTAATAGTTGTGGACACAAACATAATTAGATAATTAGTCCTTCAAAGAAATATGTTTGTATGATCGTTTTTCTTAACCATACACAGTTAATGACGCCATATAATCTGTAAACCATTGTGTACCAAAACTTAATTATTAAAAGTTTTCGTTAATACATAATAAAGTTTCCTTACACACATAATAAATTACTTTAAACTTAAAAGCTTCTTCATGTTGCAAAGTTGGGAAGCTAAAGGTGAACTTTACTTCGACGACTGATAAGTTTTTAGTTAAACATGATCAAAGATAGAGGCATGAAGGCCGGCACTGTGCAGCACCGGGAGTACAACTCGAAAGTGAATGAAGTTGTTTCTACTAATATCAGTTGTGCCCGTCACATCGTGTCGCATGCCAACGGAGTAATAAAATACTTACACCATATACCGGGACTATACCACACACTGCTCACGCCCGAATATGGGACGACGCACTCCATCAAGTGTGTAACAGAAGTTATGGAAGGAGGGCCTCTGACGAAGGCCCTGCTCCGTCGTCCAGTTCAAGGTAGTAGATCGCATTGTTGGGGTTGACGATTGGCTTCTGATCCCTTTCCGCCGCCTACTTCACCGTCATTACTTGTTTACAGTATGAGAGGATCAACGGCAATGCTCTGGCCATCGCACAAATCAGCGCTAGTTGCTACAGATCACTACCCACCTCCGTAACCATAATTATAATATATCCTCATTAGTTTGGATTTACTTTACCGGGATGCAATAGCTATTACAACTTAAACATTTTGAAATTTCACTAAGTGGAATTCCTAATGACATTTTTATAATAATATCCAAACTTTATATTCGCATTAATAACCGTAATACTATAATATATTAAAGGAATATAAAATACAGATTCATTTTACAAAAATGGAAATTATTTTGAGTTACATAATGTTTACCTTTCCTAAGCAATATTTATACATAAGTAAAAGTAATAACAAACAGTAAACATTTGATTAAAGTAGATATCGCTTTGAACAACATAGTTTCAATTTAAACCTTGTGAATTTTTTAGCGGGCTTCTTCACATAGCTTTCAGAGCAATTTTGCAACTCAAGTAAAAGATTTAAAACAAACAATTCAGTTTTCGTTTATTAATCTTTTCTTGGTGCAATCATATTGGTTCAGTTAAAGCAAAGCTAATCGTATTTAAATATCTGTTTTATTGTCATTTATTCATCGTGGTTTATTCATTCGTCGTATTTTTATTTTATCGCAAACTTCGGTCATGTGCATCTACATATGTATGTATAACCAAATTGTGTAGAATGTTCTATTAAAATTAATTAAAAAGAATAATCTTTAAAGTATTGAACCCTTGGCTTAGTTTTGAAACATTTATGGTGTTATGAGATATCATTTATACTAGAATTACCGTAAAAGAATATTTATTATTTTAGTTTCAGAGCTCGGTCCAATTTCATCAATTGTGTTCGGTAAAGAGTTCTTTCTAAAGTAAATGTAAGTTCTTTTTGTGTTTGAGACGAAGTGTGATGTCAAGTGCAGAGAGGTCAAGTTGTATCTTCTTTCCTATTCAAATGATTTTTATTAATCTTAAAATAATCTAGATTCTATAAATACATCCTTGTTTTTTACCTGTGGAATAATAACAATTCGCTTTAAATATTAACCAAACTATATCTGGCTCTATTCAGCTATCGTGGACCATGTTTTGACAAGACTCACCAAGATTAGTTCAGTAGTTTCAGTGTGATGTCCGTATAAACAAACAAAACTACAAATAGAAACAGAAATTTTATAACATGATTGATGAACGAAAAGCTTCAAAATAGTACTTAACTTACTTACAAAATAGTACCCCTTTCTTTAATATTATAAAATAATATAATTGAGTTCCAACTTTTTGCAATAACAGAGATTAAAAATTACACAAAAACTTTTACTTCTTTCATTGCACACGCTTGCCGGTCATCAAGATTTCATCAAGTTTTTCTATATCTAGTTTAGCACTTACTAAATTGTTTGTGTAATACAGAAGCCAGAAAATACTCAATATTGACATAAACGTAATACTAAAATATCGTATATTTGTAATAAGTTCTCTAAAATGTATAAAAAAACTATAATCACTATAAAATTTTAATCGTTACAAGTTTATACACGAGTCGATCGTTCGTACATAAGATCGTTTAACTAAAAGAAACTAAATACTACCCTGAATTTTAAAGCTTGCTGGTTTAGAAAGGACTAAGGGCGGCTTGCGCGATCGCATTAAAACGAGTTTCAAACCCGATTTAGGATTAAACTGCATATTTCGTCTTGCACGACTACGGTTTTGTACTAATTGCAGATTTAACAACTGTCATATTTAAATCGCCATGGAGGTCGATTTAAATCACTAAACTTGTTTACGCAGATGTAAATATCAATATAATATTAAAATAAAGGAGTTCTATGTGTGATTTTGTTCGCTATTACAAATATATTTATAAAGGATATATATTAAAAGTGCTTATTGGATCTGGATACTGAGTCTGATGATGATTTTTTCTCCGAAAATGACGAAGAACTATTTGTTCATGTGACGAAAGCGCCAGATTTTTTACAAAAAAAGGGAGAAAGAAATGATTTATATAACTCCTTACGAGATGACGAATTTACTTATCATTTACTTTCTATCAATAATAGCAAATGCAAAATCTCAGCATTAGTAAAATTTGGAGCTCGAACTCTTTTCATTGTAAATATAATTTTACGTTTTTTGTTTATAGACAGCAATTAAACTTTTGAAAGTAAAAAGCAGTTACTGTCAAAAAGTTCAAATTATACGGTAGGTAAAATTCCGTTTTACGAAAAAAAAAAAACAATAATTCATATTTTTGGATACCGTGCGCTAAACGGAACGTAAAAAAACTATAATCTAAGTATCGTCTGTAGTAAAGATCGTACGAGAAATGAATAAAACTCCTAAGTTAAGCTTAGTTAAATCGCTGTGTCGAAACATTAATGCAAGAGGAAATAATATGATTTAATTTTAAACGACTTTACTGCCTAAGCGAGTCTTTGTTAAATGTCGATTTAACGCTTTTTACTGCAAGTAGCCCTAATTGGCAATTGTTTTATTAGTCGTTTAGCTTTCTTCTAGATATTGTTAGTTATATATTTTAAGACAAACTTAACTGTGCTTTTTTATGTCCACCCACACGTACAACCAAAACATTATTATTTCATTTATTTAAATTCAATAATTAAATTTAATTAGAGCGGTGCACTGTAATTGTATATAACATATTTCTATTATTATTTGTTAAATATGTAAACACTCTATTTGCAAACCTATTAAAATAAAATAAATAAAGAAAAAGACTAAGACAACGTACTATACATCATTACGATTAGAGAAGTGGCAGCCATATTCAAAGACATATCTTTGCTTTGATTGGTGGGCATAGGTGTGATTGAGTTTGTTGAATGTGTGAAGAGACGTACCGCGTTTTGAAAAAAAAAAAGACTTTTATGATGATTTTAACAAACGTGATTGACGTTTTAACTTAAGATTTAATGTTATTCATATCTTGTTTTTGAGTTTCGGTGTGACTTGCAGGTTTTTGACAATTAAGGACAGAAATGTAAATCTAGAAATCTGTGTGCAATGTGTACTTTTAAAGTTTGCTATAAGGTGGAAAAATAACGTTATTATATCAACAGCTTTGATATTCCAATCCTTTAGAAAATTTGATGTAGGTAGACATAGCTGTGAGATACGCAATCATTTTAAATGTAAATTTTCTCAGAACACTATATTTTTCCGACAGACTTAAACAATTACGTAATATCAGCTGAAACAGTTCTTAGCTCTGTAAGTAAAGCTTTCAATAGAAAAGATAAATAATGATTGTAACCACGACCTCATTATTATACCACACCATCGGGCTTGATGTGGTCACTGTACAGAGTCTGAAAAAAACAAAGTTATACAATTTTTTTTAAATTATCCATATACATTTCGAATTATATGTTAATATTTATTACAGAATCTGTGGTTAAGATGTGATATATTTTTAAAGTAACCCTTAATACATCTCAATATCAAACTATTTCCTGAAATCAAATCACTACATATTACAAAATAAAGTCCTTCGCCGCAAGTGTCAGTCTGTTTATTCGCGATAAACTCAAAAACTACTAAACGATGTTTCATCCGGTTTTCGCCCAAAAAAAATAATTCATGAGGAAGATTTTATATTTTAGTGGTTTGTTACGATTTTGTGTAAATTGGTTGAAATATAACGATAATTTTTGACAATGTCGGAATAAATGAAGCTGGGTTCCTTCATTGGAAACGCTACCTAATCACTTTGAGATATAATAAAACAATGTATAGTGAGACTATTCCTCTTTTATAGGTCTATAGAAAAGTCCGGGATGGTAGATATTTATCGTTTAAGGAAAAAAGTATACCCATTCTAACGTTTTAAAAAATGATCACGTTCAATGCGTTAATTAGAAAGACGAATACGGTATTAATCCTTATCAATTTAAATACTTTAATTAATCATTATGTGTGTTTTATATACAATAATATATACAATCCTTTACATTATATAGTTTAAATAAATGAGTATCTTAAGAGTTATCACATAATAAGAACAAACGGGCGCAAAATTAAATTCAAGCGCCGGTCTCATACTGATCACGATATATAAATAAGAATAAGGAGGTTTGATTACAAAAAGGTGTCAAAAAGATAATAATGGAGCGCTGCTGCGCTGCTAATACTGCGCGAATAGTGCGTAAATTTCTGTCTTTGAAGCTCTGATCTGTGATCGTTTGTGCTGATACTGGAGGTGTAGCATCCCTCGCTAAGCTAGAGCTTAGTTTGTGATAAAATGTAAAAAAAAATATTAATACAAAATAATTTTATACATTTCAAGTTACTTTGGAAATAAATTCGTCACTAGATATTTATTATTTTGAAAAGAAGATAAATAATAAAAGGAAGAGGTGAGTGAGGGAAGGTAGTAGAGAATGAGTAAAATGAGAATATGTTAGACGAAGAAAGAAGTAGGAAGAGAGGGAAAGCTGGAGACTAGGAACGTAATTTATACAGTACGCATGACTCATCGAGTCTTTACATAATAATAAATAATCGAATGAAAATACTATTGAAATATTCTTAACTGGAATTATCTTGATATCGTGAACCGTTTAATATCTCTATCCGAAATCTCATATCTCAAATAAGCTTAATATAAACCAATTGAAATAACTGTGCCGACACCCCTTTCACCTTTAAGTAAACGGTCTGAGTTAACACCATACAAATAATATAATCTTTATAAATGAGCTGTTGACTGGAAGGCGCGTATCAGAGTCGCGTTGGCGCGAATGTGAGATGGGTTATCATCATCTTATCACTTACCGTAATTAAACGTTAAAGGGCTTTGCACAGAGAACGAGTTTTCTCCCTTATATCAAAAGGAGAATACCAATTATTTTATGATAAATGTATATTCGTTGTTAGAGAATGTGAGATGTACCTACCTAAGTCAATGTTAGTTAAGAATGCAAAATTTGTTTGTAGGGATAGTGTAAACTGGTGTCCCGATTCTTTCCGTTAATTCCAATATGAACTCGGGATGACAGTTTATAGGTTGTATTCTTATTATTATATTCTTATTCTTATTTTTATATTTTAATAAAATTAATTCTATATTTTAATAAAAATATATTGTTATTTATTTTAGAGAGAAATAATAGAAAAATATTTATTTGTTATCAAATACACAATAACAAGAACTTATTAGAACTTACACTACCTGAGAGCCTAGACAAAGATACATTCGATAAACGATAACGCCAATAGGAAGTAAAAAATAAATGGAATAGATATATAGATAGATAGATAGCTTCCGTCGTCACTTTGCACTTTGCATTTCATACATTTTGTACTTTATTAATCGAATACTAGCTGTGGTGACCCGGCGTTGCCTGTGAAGAAATAAATTACTCTCTTGAGGGCTGGTTTTTTAAAAACTTCCAAATATTGGTTCTGGGAAAAAGTTCGTGGCGTTTTTTCAGTAAAATTCGACTAGTCTCCTTAAGCATGTGAATAAATTTATTTGAACCAAATATATTCCATTATTGTCAACAATGTTTCGGCATTTTTTAGGTAGATCCATGATCCCATTGGTGAAGACCCTCTGTGGTTTCTGGTTAAAAACTGGATCAAGGAGTTTTCATAGGCTTCTTTTGAAACCAAGTTAATTCCATGAAGAGAGCTCTGCAGAGATCGGAATAGATGATAGTCAGAGGGTGCTATATCTGGACTGTAAAGTGCATGCAACAAAACTTCCCAACCGAACTCTCTAAATTTTTGACAGGCCATCAAAGAAGTGTGTGGTCGGGCGTTGTCACGATTATAGACTATACCTTTCTTATTTATCAATTCACTGGGCCCCCTTAGCAACTATCGTAAATCATGGTAACGAAAAGGCCACTGACTTGAATAAATTCTTAAAGAATAGAATTTTCAAAAATAAAAATATTCTGCGCAAATAGCAAAGTCAAATTTATATTTAAGGCAGGTTAAATTTTACAAATCTATTAAACTGTAACTACTGTTATTATATATAACTGTAAATTATTTAAAAATTAAAAAAAAATTGTTGAAGAAGGATAATTATGAAATTTTAAATGGTATAACTGTTATTTCTTTTTAGTCTCGCTGAATTCTTCTTCCGCGATGACGTATGATACTGCACCTACTGTATGATTAGCGCTGGATGGCGCGTACAGCGTCCCCCAGCATACGCTGAGCTGAGTGCTCTTTGAGATGGGTAGCAGCACACAGGATACATGATGTGATGTTATGTATTCTTTCATTGTTGTTTTTATATAAATATGTTTGTTGTGTGTTGTTTCCTTTGCCTCACAGCTTGACATCTACCATATCATACGACATTGTTCCATACATTTTGTTGTGCCCGTGCTTTTATAAAATATAGTTTTAATTTGAATCGTCGTGGTAAACTGACGAAATCTTTGGATCAGCTTTTAAAACACACCGAGTTGAGTAATAATTATAGCAGACAGTGAGTACAGTCGGCGCATCGGTATGAGATAAGGCACGGCATCCTGCATAGCCGCCCACGGTGGCTCGCCTTTTTCACGTTTTCTGTTAATTTAACTTGCCGACTAGATACGTTGCCGAACATTAAAGTACATTTATGGTCACGTTTAAAATAATCAAAAGTACAGAATGCATATTTTTATACCTCACACACCTTTCCACGTGGGTGCAACTCGGGGTTTTCCACATTATGTACGAATTTAGACATCACATGTTCTTTGATGAAGGAAAACATCGTAATGAAACCCACGTGGCATCTTATACAAATGTCATTGTATAAGTGCCTTAAGAGCGACGATCAGCTATGCGCTACTGGTCACGTAGGGCAGGACAGTAGTCCAAAATAGATACAGGTACTAATGTATCTCAGAACACCTAAAAGGGATATAGTGTGAAGATAAATATATATTTTTAAATGTTTTTATTTACATTTATTATTAAATACTCCAATATAAGGTACACCATTTGCAATGTAAAACGTTTGCAGTTATATTTTGAGTTCGATTCAAAGATAAATTTTCAAACGGAGGGAATAATTTTTCTCAAAATGATTGCTAATTAAGTCACAGGAAAATCAAGTAAAAAATCTTAGGTACAGTACACGGCTTATGTCTTGAGCGTTAAGAAATCGTTTGGCGATATATTTTGTATTTTCTTTTTCTATCTTGCCGTAGAAATATTTTTTAAACTCAAAGAATGATTTTAAAGCAACGAATCATGAATTCACTTAAATTAATGTTTTTTTTTTGTTTTTGCAGCAGTTGATTAATTAGTTACTAATTGACATCTACTTTCATAAATATTTCTGAAGAATGTTAAAACACTTTGAAACACTAATTAATCAATTACAAGCAAATATATTATTCATTAGTGTAGAAGGAATAGTGACGAATTATTATTTATTATTATTTTAATGTATAAAAGCATCTTTAAATTTAGGGAGCATTTCTGAAACTGATCTTTTCTAATAATTCCCATTAGGAACCATAGAAACACTTTTTTAATCATTAGCTTACCATTTAAGTATATGAAATTATAGTGTAATAGGTGTGCGTTATTTTTAACTAATCGCAATACCTATATACTTAGTATGCTGTTAGTATTGAGATCAAAAGTCCGTTTGTAAATTATTTAAAAAAATTCTAGAGTTGTATGTTATAATATTCGAAGTGTTGTGGTAAATAGGTATAAACTATGAAGTGTCATTAGGTACGCAAACATTTTATTACGATTTGGTCGTGGCGCAGTGACTCCAAGGACGCCTGTAGTTACTGCAACGGCTTGCTCGTAAATCCTAACATTGTTTGAGTTTTTATATATCCGCGATCAAAACATCGCAGTCGTAAAAGGTATACTTAACCATTGTCAGGATTAATAATAGCATATAAATACATTATGTAATACTCATATAATGTTACTAAACTCGAAGGTCTGTCTATATATTTTCTATTCTTGCTAAATCTGGAAAACCACAAATGGCAACTTGTAGCGTTATTAAATGTTTATTGTTTACTTCATAAATACTTATATTATAAAATTGTTCAGGATCGAAATAGACTACATATATATATATATATACATATATGAAATATATTTGATCATAATCGATTAGGTAGAACCGTAAATATTACTTGACAAACACAAATATTTATAAATGAGAATATTGTTTATAATCTTCACATATTATTTAAAAATGTATTGTAAACAGCTCTACCTCTTCTTAGTAGCCTTAGATAGGTAACGTTAAATGATTTTTACGTAATGTTATGAAGCTTTTCTAACTAAATGTATGTTATATATCGGAGTCGACCGACATGGAGCCGCGGACGTCACTTCTAGTGATCATAGTGTAATAATCTCTGTAGGTCAGTCATAAGTTTGTTTCTATTCAGCGCCTGTGATCCTTCTTTGTTCTCTATTTTTAAATATCACAAATTGGTAATTCTATCGCAATTTCACGTGATTCAGAGTAATGCGTCACTTGCAAGCACAGACGCGTATTGCTCACTGGTTAATAACAATCAACTGTGGTCATAGATGGATGTTTTTATGTCAACTGTTCCCAGAACAAACATCCAAACGCAATATTGTTTTAAAACGTTGTATTTTCGTAATATAGCACTGTTAATGCCTATATTCGTTTCACTTTTTATGTAAGTAGTAAGGAATATAAAACGTTTAAAATATATGCTATATATGTTTTTATTTATTATTAATTATGCGGATTGAAATATAAGTTTATTATTTTATTTAACTCGGCATTTGTATCTTTCTACCCTCTCCAATCCTTAATAGGACAACGCGCGCGGGTTAACGGAGCTACAGCTATACAGTAGTAAGTCGCATCCCAGCTAAGACTAAGAAGTTCTCTAGCTCTTGCTTTTGCCGTGTATCGTGCGTGTTCTCACCATCCTATGATATGGGGTCCTTTAAGCGTAGCGTGAAGAGATATTTGTGTAGATCGGCATGTTGCTGCAACCACCGATGGATTATTCTTTACTATTGATAGTAGCTGTCATTTTTAGGACTGCACCTTGCTTTGCTTACCATCACGCGTAGTGTAGTCGCTGTGCCGTATTTGGTTTGTAAAAAAAGGAACAATCTTTTGTCTAGTGATATTTTTAATTATAAAAGTTTTTTCTGAATTCGATAGTCAATGAATGTGTGTCGGTTTTATACCATTCCGATGCGTTACGTTTTACTTTTAAAATAATTTTCATTTAAGCAAACGCAACTTATATTGATATTTTGTGCAAAATCTTATAATGGCTATTGCTATCATATGGAAGCGTAAAGGACATTTAAATAAGTGGGAACATTCTTGGTGCTCGGAATTAGCGGACTGTATCATTCGTAACAGATTGATTATCTTGGATAACAGATTAGCTACAGGATTCACATGTACACCGATCTCACGTTGATCCAATTAAGATTCCCATGCTAAAACTAGCGCGAATCGTGTAAGCTACATTAGCGCTCACAATTATGAAGTGGTTACATACTGAATGATTGATTCCAAGGGGCGCTGTTGTATTGTCGATGCTTTGTTCTGTTTTTATTGCTATTTGCCTTTGTTGTTTGTAATTATTTCAGTGCATCCCTTATTGATGTTTTTATTATCGTGTTATTTTAATTTAATATTTTTTTAAATATTAAACAATTTTGTGGCGCTGTAAGAAAAATAATTAATTTACATTATACAAAAATAACTCAAGGTGATGATCACTCACACTCACTCCCTTACAACTATTAAATTTAAAAACTCACCAGTTTTTTTTTGTGATTAGGATACGTGTGTGATTACCTAACAACTTTGGCCTTTATGAAATTATGGGCAAGAAAAACTAATAATACGGTTTCTGGATTTTTACTTAATATTTAATAATAATAATATTTCTTCACGCTATATTCCTTTAGGGGTTAGCAGAATTACATTAGTGGCTGCATCCACTAATGTACTTAATATTTGATTTTGAATAACTTAATAATTGCATAAACGCATATGGACTAGAAAGACATCTTCATAAATTAACAAATCTTATTTGAAATGGCTTTATATTATAGTTTTTTTGCAGCAATTAATGGCTGGCAATTAAAGTGGACAAAATTAATAAGTTTAATCCTACTCAGTCCAAACTCCGTTGGTCAAGACCCGACGCGGCTCACCGCGTTTGGATTCCCGCCGAGCCAATTGTAAAACGGGAAGCCCATTGTATTTTTTTTATTTCGTAGTAGACAAAACTGGCATTTTTGACGGCTTTATCAAAGCCTCATTGTGTGACTGGCGGTGATTTATTTGCACTGAAGATATTTCTTTTACATTTCGTCATAGAGACAATAACACAGTTACTCCACAAAATAAAACATAAACACCCTTTATTTTAATGTTACGGGTAGTGAAAATAATTAAAGTAGTAATTTTGTTTGTCTGTGTGGTCGCTTATAGACACCTAAACTATACAAAAGATCTTAACCCATTAACGCCGAGATGATCTGTATTTTTACTAACTTTTCAACGTGTTTATTTATTATGTTATAGGACCAAAAAAATAATGTATTGCATTATTCTTCCTCTATTCCTAAGCGAAATTGGATGCTCTTTCAGAATCTGAGCTCAAAATTTCGATTAGACACCGAGAAAATAGGTATCGAAAAATATAGCCGATAAAAATATTTTTTCACAGTACAAAGTACAGCCGCAAAGATATCAACTTTTTACTATGATCAGAGGTGCTCATGGTACTCGAACATGAAGAGGTGTTTTTTTTTTTTCAGAAATATCATCGACCTGTTTTTTTAAAAGGCGGCGAGAATTAAAAAAATGTATAAAATTTTAAACTATCGTCTTCTTAAGAACTATAAACTTTAGAAAAAAAATTCGAGGAACAAAAATGTCTTAAAAGTAGTCAAAGAACACTCACAAATTTTTGCAAAAATATTAAATACAATAATTGGAATTCGCAATTTAAAAATAAAAATCCAATTTTTGAAAAATACCTAATAAAAATTGAAAACATTTGAGAGTGTTCCTTGACTAATTATAAGACTTTCTTCTAAAAGTCATTTTAAATTCGTACAAATTTTTTACTTGTGTAACGGTTACAGAATGGTACATTATAATGGGTACAGATCGTAAATAAAGGAATGTTTTTGTTTG
Source organism: Automeris io (assembly GCA_036320925.1). Classification (NCBI taxonomy): domain Eukaryota; kingdom Metazoa; phylum Arthropoda; class Insecta; order Lepidoptera; family Saturniidae; genus Automeris; species Automeris io. The sequence goes on along the minus strand of JAUDJH010000010.1, from coordinate 8,491,810 downwards.
TAAAATTTAACATATTTTTGGAGTCCTAATTCAAAGAAAATACAATTGACTCTTTTATTGCGGGTCCCACTTAGTTTTTTTTCTTGTACCGAGAATATTACTGGTTGTAATTCACAATGCGTGGATATATTGTTGCAAAATGGCGTTCTTTATTTTCTGTAAGATACAAGAGAGCCGAAACAAATTTGCAATTTAACGCAAAAATACTCTCATGCTTTAAATGGTGAAAATTAGGGGCATAATAAGTCATTTTGTGTGATATCCGTTGTCCTGCTGTGACGAGAATATAAGAATTAGGTACAGCCCCGATCCAAAATACAATAGTGTTTTCAAGGAAATGCAACCCATATGGGATATCTAGTTTCAAATCCAGCGTGAGCCGTGAAATGAGTCACCTTTTCAAAAGTCATGACTATCTAAACATAAATAGAGTTGCAAGGAAGGATGCAATTCGTAGCCGAGTGAAAATAACTTATCATATCTGTTGGTAATTAGTTTAATGTAACTATTCAAATGATCAGTTACTAGTTATTTCTGTTATCACTGGACAAACAGTAGATTGCTTGAGGATCAATGGACGCTACGTTATTTATGTTTAATAATCGTGGCAATTGATCTATTAAACGAAGTGTTGAATAAAGTCTTAGGTAAAATTGTCTCTAGGAAGAATATAACGTTTGTTGATGAAATGCTGTCTTAGATCAGAGGTTGGCAACCAGCGGCCCTTAAGCCACTGCGGTGCGGCCCGCGCAAGTAAGAGCCGTTCCACAGAACGCCGCACTCCAGGCAATAAATTTAAAACACTTATAAAAACAAGTTTCTATTTCATTGTTTTGTGTGCGCGGAAGCCGAAAATTCAGTTCAAGCGATCACAGTCAGTAAAATGAGAGTAACAATAAATATGATTAAAAATGCAAAAAATCGTTTTATCTAAAAAATTGTGTTTATTAGATTAAATGTGGCCCGCACCAATACACTCATAATATTTCTGACCCTTATATAAGTAAAGGTTGCCGACCCATGTCTTAGATTATCCCTAGATCTCGCCGAGCCGTCGGAAGTATCCGGATTCCCAGGCTCGGCGAAGGCGAGGAGAGGCAGTGCTGGCACCCCGGTGGTTTTAGTCGGGGCAGGTCTGACACACCGGGGGAAGTGGCCCTCACCACTGCCCCTGACGGTCCGTAGGGATTTCCACCGGGTTAAAACAAAAAGAAAAAAAATTATCCCTAGATACAGAATATACACCGCTTCTCTCACTTAGTGAAAGTGTATAGGCCTTTCCCGGCTAACAGTATTTTGACTTACTGAAAAAAAAAAGCTTTAGGGATATGTACCACTGTTTTATCAGGATGTTACCACTCGCAGTCTGGGTTGTTCAAAGGCACAAACCATGGCTTCGAGGTTGAATAAAGTTATACGTTGTTATTCTGTGGTTAATTTTCTTCGCCACTTTGGTTTTAATATAGGATTAAGGTGAAATTCTGTAGAACGCAGCAGGCGACGATGACACGTTCCACGTCCTACAGAATGTCACCTTTTGTGTTATAGTTTAAGGTGAGTGTTTAGATCGATATTAAAACCATGCAAAACGATATAAAAAAATGAACAGTGCTGTTTGTAATATGATTGTCAAGATTAGTGCTTACCTTATTCGCGTCGGTGAAGCTAAAACGGAATACAGTCAGTCCATAAAGTATTCGTACACTTTGCAATTTCGTAAGAAACTCGCTAGAACAATGCTATTTTACATGCTGTGTCTAAATAAAAAATACTACCTACTACGGTATGTAATAGGCCATTTATTGCGAAAAAAACACAACAACAAAATATATAACATACAGTAGAAAAAAATTGCAGTACGAAAATAAATCAATTTTGAGGGCCAAACAAGTATTCGTACACCTATCGATTCAACCAAAGCTGGCGTATTTTGAAGCGAATTTGGTTCAATTCTTGAAGGGAATGAAGGGGTTTCACTCGAGCATCGTATAATACTGATCACAAGTGACTACAAGTGACTCCGAGATCGCATTGAACTGCAGAGCCGGCAGAACCATAATCATGGGTCGTAAAGGCAAAGAAACGTCGCTGGAGGAGCGAAAGCTCACCATCCGCCTTCATATTCAGTATAAGTCACAGCAGGAGATCGCAAGGCTTATTGGAAGACCGCGGTCAACTGTTCAAAGTGTGATTGACCGTCTCTGTAAAACAAAATCCCTACAGAACAAAACGAGATGTCGACGCCCGTTATCCCTCAGCGAGCAGGACAAGCGCGCTATAGTGCGCGAGATAAAAAAAAACCCTCGTACGAGTACCTCCAAAGTTGCTGCAGAGCTAGAGCGACGCAGTACCAAGATGTGCAATGAGACAGACCGTAAACAGCTATGGGAAACGGGGTACAATGGATGGACTGCGCGTAAAAAGTGTTGGGTAAGTGAAGCGAACAGGAAGAAAGCCTAGCTTTTGCGAGGGACCATCGGTCCGACGCTTCTGAGCAGTGGGAGCGTGGTATCTTCTCAGATGATAAATAAATAATAATAATAATATAATTTAATATTTTCGGGTCTAACGGTAGGCAGAAAGTGTGGCGGCACAAAGATGCCGAACTCGAACCCCGTAATCTAGTGCCAATTGTTAAGTACGGTAGCGGTTTAGCGTGTGTATGGAGACGCATGAGCGCCGCTGGTGTGGGCAACCTATACTTTATAGATGGTACAATGGATCATATGATGTTTTAGACATATTGAAAATGCACATGCATGCCAGCGCTGCTAAGTTGGGATTGGAAAACGAATTTGTCTTTCAACAAAATTATGACCCCAAGCGTACAGCAAGAAATACGAGGATGTGGCTTTTGCATAACTGCCTCAAATAGCTTCATACACCTTCTCCAATCTCCGAACATGAGCCCCAAAGAGAATTTGTGGAGATATCTCAAAAGGGAGATAAGAAAAAGGGTAATCTCCAACAAGAGCGACTTGAAAACTGCATTAAAAGAGGAATGGGATAAAATTTACTCCTCATTCACGGCTAAGTATGTGAAATCTCTCCCTAGGTGGATGGAAGCAGTCATCAAAGCCATAGGATACCCGACCAAATATTGAATTGTAAATATACACTTCGAAGGTAAAAATCTGTTACAAAAAGTATAACTGTACGAATACTTGTTTGGACCTCAAAATTAGTTTATTTTCGTTCTGAATTTTTTTCTACTGTATGTTATATATTTTGTTGTTGTGTTTTTTTCGCAATAAATGGCCTATTACATACCGTAGTAGGTAGTATTTTTTATTTGGACACAGCATGTAAAATAGCATTGTTCTAGCGAGTTTCTTACGAAATTGCAAAGTGTACGAATATTTTATGGACTGACTGTATATTAAATACTCTTTAATTAAACGTAATACAAACGAAAGAGTTATACAACAATATTAGCAACAAAATGAGACCACTCGACTCAGGTTCGTTACTTCTACTACTCAGGTTAGCTAATCGAGATTTTGCATAAACTAGCCCAATATAGAACTGTGAGTCATTTTGTCGGGTTTTATTCCACGGTATGTAATAAATACATACTCTGAGCTGCACACATAAAACACCAAGGAAAACATCGTATTGCCTATTTGCTGTTTTATGATCATGTTCGTATAAAAAATATACATATAATATTGGCAGTTTATGTAACGTTTTGTTTTACATCATCACTTGTGTGTAGGTAGGTGAGAGGTAACAAACGCGAAATGTCAAATTATTACACAACTTTATACTTATAATGCTTTGTTTGAGATTAGAATAATTGATTAGTCTGCCTGTATATGAATTGTGGAGATCGTAATCACTGTTGGTTATATGGATTTGTTTACAGCTGGCAATTATGAAATATTTAAAAATAATTAGGTATATTTTACCAATTTCTGAATTAATTTACTGAAAATATTTAGTGTAAATTGATTTACACTTGGTATCATAATATGCCATCTTAATTCTGTGTTTAATTATAATTTTAACAATCATCACATAGTAAGTAAATGTGTGTTATTATTTAATCATTTAAATTTTACAGTGCACTTGAAAATTATATACATATTTCGAAGTCTTTATAAGATTATTTTTAATAATTATAACTATAACCGTACCATTAACGTATCCCATAGAAGCATTAATTTCTTACTTCTTTCTTCTTTCTTTCTTGGGCATATAATACATATAGTGATTTCAATTATGGTCTAATTTTGTTTCCAAGACTCCTGTTGTGGTATTTACTAGATTTTAAGTCAAGTTAAATATCCAAGTATAATAAGATAATTCGTTTCAAGTTTTTGTAAAATGCACGCCACTAAATAATTATTAGGAGTACAAGTAAGTTTCCGCCGTTTTTTGGCCATAAAATAATATTTATTGTGAAAGAACGGTAGCTTAAATTTAATCGAAGTATTGTTTATCACTTGCAACTACCTTTTGACTGGCCAGAGCGAGTCTTTTTAACGGGCTTTGCATCTTATATATTTTGGTCTCCATCCATTTACCCAACTCTCTTATCGTTCTATCGCTCTATCGTTTCATGTGATTTTATATTTGCCCAGTTGCAATATATTTTTTAAATATAAAGGATTATAATCACTTGATTTAAGTTGTTCGTCTTTTTATAAAAGTGTTTGATAAAGATGTTTCTGATTTGTTGCAGGTAAGCGATGTACGATGCAATTGCTTTTATCTCGAGCGACTTATATCTAAAGTAGGTATGCAATATGCATTTACTCTGTATATGTGTAAACAGAAGTGTTTACGTTGATATAACGTTTACGTTCTCAAATAATTTTGTTAAAAGTGAAAATTATTTAAATGTGACTTTACAACTTAGGGGCGCAGTTTTAATTTTTGTTATTATTAAAATATATAGATATATACACAGCATTAAGACCCAAGTAAAGAGTTTTCAAGCGAAAAATCTAAATACAAATTAACATGCTATTCAGTCGATAGCAGTGGCGTGCATCCCATAAAGCATAAAAAGCATTAACTTGTTATTCTTGGACATTTTATAAGCATATTGTCTTAAAATTTGGTAGTTATCAGATTCCGAGTCTCAAAATTCATATTAGGCTAAATTGTGAGTCAATTTGTTTATTAAATGTCCATGTTAACAGGATATTACATGTTTATGCTTCTATGGGATGCACGCCATTGGTCGATAGGTATACTACAATACCAATTTAGACTGGAATAATCTATCATAAATATTCGATATATTATGCCTTATACATTTATGTATTTATAATTAAATATTATAGAAAAACTAATAACATACATAATTTTTATGGTAACAGATTCCGTTTAGAATATACAGTTTTAAAAAATATATAGAATCCGATAACATAGCTATTATTATAAACAAATTGTACTATTAGTTAATACCTCTACACAATTTCAATGTAATAGCAACTAACTACTAAAAAGATAACATATAACAAATCGCACATAATAATGTTATTTTCACGTATTTTTTACATGGAATAATGTAACAGATAACCTATCAAGCATATCTGATAAACTTGACATTGAGCCCTGTTGATTGCTGTAAGTATAAAAGTAAATATAAGTTCGTCTATAACATTACATAATATGAAATTACTATCTCTTTTCTGACTTTAATATCATATTGCCTTTTATATTTCTTCGTTTTCATTTCCTCGCATTTGAACGGCGAATTTAATAAAATAATAGTATGTAAACAAACCTTTGCTCGATATTTGTTAATAAAATATAATATAAGATCGACTGTTTAGCTGATATGAGAGGGTAAGTTATTCCGAAGCTATGACAAACAAAAGTCTTTTAATATTTCATTTCCTATCATATTACATATGATATTACTTTTCGATACTTTATCCTTATTGGCAATGTTATCAACTGAAACAATAACTAAATCGAGTCTCAGATTTCTTGTAAGATTAATAAGCTTAAAATTGGTCGACTTTTCAAAACACTATTGTCATTAAGCATGGGACAAGTTAGGAAAGGGGGGAGGGGCATGCCTTTTGTTTTTTTCTTCAACTCTTTCGCACGCGTAATTTTTTTATGATGTCTCACTCTCAATCAGTGTATTTTTAAACATCACTATTAAATGAGCAGTGATTTCATGTTTCTTTTTTATCTCTTATTGTCATGAAATTATAGCTCTTTCGATTGTTCTCATAGTTTCGGGCTTAGTTTATATAAACCCATTTAAAAATGTATTTAATCAAATTCCTTTTAAATTATGATAATAATTTAAACTTTTTCAATAAAAAGTTAGTTAAAGTTTAATCACATCCGTGAAACAAGTACACGTCCTTCCGGTAATAATGTCAAATATCTACGAATCAAGGGCCGCTTTGAGGGCTGTTCGGAAATCCGCTCCGGCTTTATAATGGTCGCAGTGACGCGGACGTTCTGCTTACATCTCACAGAAATGTTGACAGCCGAAAATAGGGTCATCAACTTATCACGGCTTTTCCCTCTTGTTTTGATAAATTCGTTTTATTAAAAAGAAATGTTTTTTGAACTTGATAAGCACTTTGAATATTAATTCAAACTTCGCAATTGTTTCAATACTGGTTTAATTTTTATATATTTAGTTCTTTTCTTTATTTTATCGGACTACATAAGTTTTAGCCTTGTTTCGAAAATATTTAAAAATCTATGAAAATAAAGCTTCCTCAAAAGTATGTAAGTTAATATTAGGTCCTTACATATGAAATTGGCGTTTTTCGTACTGGCCACTTTAATCACAAATTTCTCCTCTTTGGTAAGGAATTCCAAATTCAAATTTGTACAGCTATAGACTCATGTATTTGTGCTTCGATGATCGTCATTCATTTGTTTTTTTCTTCTGTTTTTTTCTGTTTGCGTCACTCATTTTACAAAATGGAAAACTTAAAATATCGCATTATTTACGAGTACGAGTTCCGCCGTGGCACTAGTGCTGCGGAAACAACTCGAAGGGTGAATGATGTGTATGGCGGTCGTGTTGCAAAAGAAAACACAGTTCGTTTTTGGTTCCAACGTTTTCGTTCTGGAAATTTCGACCTGCAGAACAAGCCCCGTGGACGACCTGAGACTCAAGTTGATAATGAAGAGTTGAAGGCTATTGTGGAAGCGGATCCATCGCAAACCACGTCCGAGTTAGCTGCAGGCTGCGATGTTAGTGATAAAACTGTTTTAATTCACTTGAAGCAAATTGGGAAGATTAAAAAGCTTGAAAGGTGGGTACCTCACGAATTGACTGAAGCAAACCGGCAAACGCGCGTCGACTGCTGCGTTACATTACTAAACCGGCACAATAATGAAGGTATTTTAAACCGAATCGTTACCTGTGATGAAAAATGGGTTCTTTACGATAATCGGAAGCGCTCAGTGCAATGGTTGAATCCTGGCCAGCCAGCCAAATCCTGCCCCAAGCGAAAATTAACCCCAAAAAAGTTACTTTTAAGCGTTTGGTGGACTAGTGCCGGTATTGTTCATTACAGTTTTCTCAAATCTGGCGAGACTATTACGGCTGATGTCTATTGTCAGCAATTGCAAACCATGATGGAAAAGCTAGCGGCTAAACAACCTAGGCTGGTAAATCGCTCCACGCCACTGCTGCTTCACGACAACGCTAGACCACACACTGCGGAACAGACGGCTACTAAATTAGAAGAGCTTCAATTGGAAAGTCTAAGACATCCTCCGTACTCCCCGGACTTTGCTCCAACAGATTACCATTTTTTTCGAAATTTGGATAACTTCTTGCAAGGGAAAAAATTCAACTCCGATGGGGCAGTCCAAATCGCCTTCAAAGATTTTATTGATTCCCGTCCGACTGGTTTTTTTAGTAAAGGGATCAATGAACTACCTATGAGATGGCAAAAGTGCATAGAAAATAATGGTTCATACTTTGATTAATTAAATATATTATATTAAAAAATATTCGACTTTTTGTTCCTCCCATACAAAACGCCAATTTCATATGTAAGGACCTAATATAAATATAGTGTTTTTTTTTAATCCTAGGAAATAATTTGCACAGGACGATCAAGGCCGCTGTGAGGGCAGTGACCATGGTGTGTCAGCATTCTGTTGACTGGAAACCCCCGGCGTATCCCCTCTAATCGCTCCATCCGGCCCTGGAAAACCAAATTCATCCAGAAGCCCGAGGAGCAAAAAGCCTTGTTGAGGCTACCTCACTGAGATGGGTAGGAATAAAAAGCCTACCCCTCTAAAATCTCTCATTCAGGAGGCGCTCCGGGCACTGGGCTCCGCCTCCCTCTTATCCGGGCAGCAGAGTCCCTCAGGTCTACTGCCCGGCTATTGTCACCGGGGGATGTCGCGCTAGCTCAGGTCGAACGCGTCCCTCTTGCAACGGTGCCTTGACCGCTGAATGACCAGAGAAGATGTACGCTCTCTGACCCTTTCGGCGACCTCCTACTGCTCATCACAACCTCGCAGAAGGATGCCACCTCTTGCCATGCCTCTTCGCTGCCGACCATGCGAATCTAGAAATAATTCTACATATCTCAATTTTAATGTAGATAAAATAAGTACCAATCAGAAATAGAATTAGATTATATATTTTTCATTAATTAGTCACTTCATTATTCGAAATTTTATTTAACATCATGACTTAGAAAATCATTGTCATGTATTAGTTTATTTTGTCTCCTAAAACGCGTATGCTAAATTATTAGTCATGTGTAAATCGGACACAATAGTTTCGTAATATTCAACGCTTTTTGAAAAATCGTTATTTTACTGTCTTGTTTATAAAATACTATTTTATAGTTCATCCTTTGTGTCAATAAAATACGAATATCTTTTAGTCTTAATTAAGTGTTGTTTAATACTTTATTTCATTATTACTTATAATTATATTTACGTTTTAAATGGATTATTTTGTCATGCCAGAGGAAATCTGACCTAATGAACATACAACGTTAGTTGGCAATTTGGCATGTGCTACTTCATATTTAGGTGTAATGTTGTCTGATAGTGATTATTGAACTCGCATGGTGGCATTCAATATTATCTGGAGATAAATAAGGAAAGTATACGAGTTGTACGTACACAAATTTTAAATATGAAACATTATTTTTGTGAATAAAAATTAAGGAAAAATAGTTTTAACTAGTCTTTTGTGTCAAAGTGAAAGTGAAACGTTTGCGGCATTATTAAGTTGAAAGTGTTTGTCCTTAACACGTCAAACTTAGCACCTAGTAACTGTTACTATACAAAATTAGCAAATATTACAGAAAAACGATTTAAAAAATCGGTCCGGCACTAACCGGTTTCGAATAGGGATGGTTCCGTACAAACAGACTTGCAAGAGAATCAGTATTTGATATTAATTTCGACTCGGCACTTTCATGCATTTCTGAGAAAAGATTCATGACAGATAGACAAACGGGCAACGAAGTAGCTTTATAAGGGTTCCTCTTTTCTTTTAAGTTCCAGAAGCATAAAAATACTTTTTTTAATAAAATCTAGAATCTTATGGTATCCAAGCTGTATTTAGATAATCGAAACTATAGAATACTTGACGTGATCATAGACAGATTAGTTTAAATTAAGTTTTTATGACCAGTGTCCATCCAAAATATAGTTTGTTGTATGCAACAGCCCTAACTGGTCCCTCAGTGAGTTCTCGTCTGTTGAATGTTGGACCTCTTTGTGAGTAGTACGAGAAATAAAAACAGAGCCTTTGTCCCCGTTCGGGACTATTGCTCCGTGGCGCTCATATCAATCCACTCACTCGTTGTGTTTACATTTACTCCAGTCTGTTATGAAATGTTAATAAAATATTGCTGTATTACGGTTTACTTTTTTGGAATACAATTTTATAAGAACTTTATGACCAAAGGTCTTTTGATGTTTTGAAGTATGTAAGTATTAAAAGAATATAAAAATATATACCTAATGAAGTTTTATTCTAATCTAGTGCATGTTTGCCTTCAAAGTATTTATATTATGAGACTGTAATGAAACAGATCAAAGCCAAGTTGCTTTTAATGCTTAAACATTCGTAAGTAGTTAATCAAAACACTTTCCGAGTCATTTAATAGGGTTTTACAATGCTTCCACAGAAAACCATTTATATATTTTTTCTTGACATAGACTGGTAAACAGCATAAAATCATAATTATTGATGTTAGAAACTAAAATAAAAAAAAGTTTATTAAACTTTTCGTATAAGCCAAATGTCAATCAGGAGTTTATAAATAATTAAAATAAGCATGTTCCAAAACGTTATCCATAAATCCGTGTTGACCATTATTACTGTTTAATTACCTTGTTTAAAATTCTCTAACTTTTATGGGGCAGTTTCCATGAATACTACACTGTATATTAATGGTAATTAAAAAGCCATAAAAGTATTAAAACGCCTAAATCGGAGCGCATAAAACACGTTACGGAACTAACGAGGCGAACGGTTCGCGCGGATCACGATGCGGGCGTTACGACGAACGACATGAGTTATTTTTACTAAGTACTCCAGAATTAGTTATTTCGGATTTTGATATTAAAGTAATTTTTATTTTGATTCATGCAGAAAAAGCAACTTTTTGTCAGCAAAGGACAAAAATACGATAAAATAAAACACATATACGGTACCAGAATTGCATAAGACACACAGCGAACTTTTTTACTGTGACCAGTCCTGCCGACACCATACATTTCATACACTACACGTCGACTAACATGAATAATAAGAAACCGATTTCCAGAATTGTCGGTACAAAAACAGTTCCGCGCATACCCAACTAATCTGAAAAAACTATTAACTATTGGTTTTCGGCAAGAGCAATGACCACAGAAGTCAGTATAAATGAGACTGAACACCATGGCACATTCAAACACTCAAAAAAATTTAGATAACGATTTGAAAATACAATCAAAGCTACTACTATCTACTAGCAACCTAGCAACTATCTAGATGCTAGGTCAACACCAGGATATTGCGAGTTTGAATGTTGATGCATGTAGAATGAATATTTTTGTATACATTTCTACGACAGAGAAATGCTAAATGAGTATAAAAACTTTTTTTAATAAACTTTAGCGCTTCTAATTTATAATATCAAATTTATATAGTTATTATAATTACAGGCAGGTACATCTATACAGTGGTCACTAACTACTGGTCTGGGTATAAATACTTCCGCTTCCCGTAGAGTGATTTCTTGTTGGCTTTCTGCGCCAGCGTAATCTAGCCTTAGGACGTATATTATAAACATTAACTACATTGCAACCCGTTAACACTTAATTCCCCACCTTACATCTAAATGCAATAAGTTAATGCACTTGCATTTCCTTAATTTTAAGAGTCAGTGCAACGTGAGTTGAGACGAATTTAATAACAATGTAATTTTTAAATAAAATTAACGTACTGTTAGTTTATATGTGACTAGCTGATCCGGCAAACGTTGTTTTGCTATATAAGGTTTTGTAATATCTTCTAAGATGTTCATTGAAATTAAGTGATGTCAAAGACAATTTTGTTCACAATTAAATACTCTTAATCAACAACACATTTATATGGATAAAGATTAATATTATTACGTTGATACAACTCTTAACAAATAATGCATTGATTTCGACCAAATTTGATTACGATAAAAACGGTTCTAGTGAGTTAATCTTAAAAGATAGACATATACTGTCGCGGACATTTTTTTAGATCATTTCAATAGGAATAATTCTTTCCTACATATATTTTTGGTATCTTGAACCGTTTTTGCAGCGCACGCAATGGAAGCCCTCAAGGATGAATAATTTTCCCCGTTTTTTTCACATTTTCCATTATTTCTTCGCTCCTAATAATTGCATCGTGATGTTATATAGCCTAAAGCCTTCCTCGATAAATGGTCTATTCAACTCAAAAAGAATTTTTCAATTCGAACCAGTAGTTCCTGAGATTAGCGCGTTCAAACAAACAAACAAACAAACTCTTCAGCTTTATAATATTAGTATAGATATGCACTACATATGATGATGATGTCCTAGCCGGATTCGGCCACGGCGACTGTTTCAACACCGATTAAGAAAATCGAGGTCCAGTTTTCGGAAACAGTCAATTGCGCAGGAGATATTTAAGTGCATAACTGGACGCGCAGCCAGAAAAGACCTCTCTCTTCCGAGCTCTCTCAGGCCCGATAGAAAGGAGAACCAGTACGATCGGGAGGGAGCAGGATGCAGGTTTAGTCGAGTTTTCCTTCTCTGAACACCTGGTTGAATTGCGGTGTTAAAGAGATACCTTAGTCGCCTTTTACGACACCTCAGCAAGAGGGAGGTGCTATTCTATTCTGCCGGCAGCCACCACGGCACTACATATAGTACTACTGTTGTGTATGAACTGCAGATAGATACTTTTGGTAATTTTAAAAACAAAATGTTCTTTTTTTTCTTTTTCTATTCTATAAATTCTTTATAATAGTATTGCTGATAATATCAACCTTATTTTCATTTGGGCTTGTTTCATTTAAAAATAATACTTCTGATCTATAGTATTTTATATTTAGTAAATTTTACAAGTATAAGAGACAAAAATTCGCGAAAAATCAGTAGAAATAATCGGCTGAAAATACGAACAAAGATATTGTCACTGAAAATTACTAAAATGCATTTTTACACCATTGGAATAGATTTTATTGTCGAACCTAAGGGTATTTCACTCGCATCTAGATCCACATTTGGTTATGCGGTAAACAAATTAACAATGTATTTTGTAGTCGCGTACCTAAGTAAGCAATTTTATATTATAATTTGACCAATTTTTTGACCCTTTAATAAATTCTTTTGTCTTCTTTAGTAATTAATATGTAATAATATTGTAAATTAAATATCAAAGTGGGTATGGTAACAGTAGTATTGTCTAAGTTAAGTAAGTGTAGCCGTGGTGGCTGCCGGCAGAATAGAATAGCACCCCCTTCTTCTTGCCACGGTGTCGTAAAAGGCGACTAAGGTATCCCTTTAACACCGCAATTCAACCAGGTGTTCAGAGAAGGAAAACTCGACCAAACCTGCATCCCGCTCCCTCCCGATCGTACTGGTTCTCCATTCCATCGGGCCCGAGGGAGCTCGGACGAGAGAGTGCTTTTCTGGCAGCGCGTCCAGTTATGCACTTAAATATCTCCTGCGCAATTGGCTGTTTCCGAAAACTGGACCTCGATTTTCCTAATCGGTGTTGAAACAATCGCCGTGGCCGAACCCAGCTAGGACATCATCATTTTCATCATTGTCTAAGTTAGAACAACATTAATTAATTTAACTAATGTATAATTTTGTAAGTCACTTTCATGAATACGAGTGGACCCGGTAATTAAATAACCAATCAGAAATCTGACCGTGGATTTATATGAATTAGGTAATTAATGACATTGATAATACTTGACCTTATCCAGTCCGTAGCTATCATTTTATAAACATTTAACGTCTACATCTTTATGGTTGTCTGTTTTATTTTGTTTTGTTATCTTATCCTTTCGTTTCTTTAGAACAGTTTGATTTGGACACATATCTGTAACAGCCTAAACAAAATGATTACAAAGAAGCTTTATAAATCTATGGCAATAAATTTCTTCGCTACCAATTAAATGAACAATTAATTTTTCAACAACACAATTGCAACAAGCTGAAATTAAATACGCATTATACATATACTATATTCATACCTGATGTAATTATATAATTTCTAGAAGTTTGTTTCAATTTAATACATTTTAAACTATATAGTACTAATTTTACGTTTTACACTAGTCGTTTGTAGCAAACCGAGATTTCAAGGCTGTTATTTTAATTTTTCTACGACATCATTCTTTATTGCGCCCTAGGTTTATCAAAAAACTGTTTATAGTATTTTGTCTTGTTATTTAACAAAAAATACTGAAAACTGTCACAAGTGAATAAAAAAAAGTTATAAGCAATGAAATCGAACGATTTTTTCATTAAGCACTATTTTGGGATGTTCATAATTCTAACACGGGTTTTAGTTAAAAATTGTTGCTTTTATATCCAATTTCAGTTATATTTTATAGTTAAGTAATAAAAATGAAAATCCATAGAACCATAAAAGTTATATCTGTACAGGTACTAATTAATGTACAGGGGCTATCGCAGTAGATAGAAATTCAAAATTTTACAAAGCGAAGGCAATAATTACTTACAAAATGATTTTTCGAAAGATTTGTCTCTTATGAAATTTAATATTTTATTCTTATCCGTCCAACCGTTATAAAAAGAAATAATTTATTATTTTAAATATACTAATACGAAATATATTTTATACGCCTTCCTTTTAAAGGTTTAAGTAAAATACAGCTAATGTATTAAAAAAATTATGTTTAGTTTTCCGTAACTCAAAAGAAATCATTACAAACCCCTTTTAGTACGGCCATGTCTGTCAAAGCTCTATTTCTCAGTAACTTATGAAGTGTCAAGTTAAAATAATTATCAGATATTCAGTCCCTTGTAAGTCTGTTTGTACGCCGATTCGCAGTAAGCCGGTTTCTAATACATTATCTTGTAAAATTTAGTAATTTCTTTTAGTAATACATAATTTTTATTTAAACAGCGAAGTTTCAAGGACATGTTGCTGAGAAAAATTGTTTCCCTTATTTTAATAATGCAGCGAGGTCTCCGTTTGCCACAAACGATTAAAACTAACTTGTAAATATGACTTTAAAATATATTATAGTACAAGTAGGGCAGTTGTGTTGCCAACCCTATCTATATCTATGTAAAGTATGCTATGCTAATCGAGATCGACCAACTTTCTGATAGTGTTCTTGAGTATGCTCTCTTAAACGAACGACTATCGATAGCCGAAGTATGGCAATATGCAGCATACATTGCTGTTTATACATACACTTTTAAACATAATTTTACATCTAGTTACATTTCTGTGTCACCGACATAGTAAATTGAGAAATATTTTTATGTACATGCTGTACCTGGTTATCCTCGCAGGTTCACTTACCATGAATTCTGTTCCGGTGATAATAGAATAACATCTAAGATTATATATACAATATAGTTACATTTTAAAATAAATACATATAAAAACATATAAATTTTAAAATATAAAAATATGTAGGCCTACAGGGGCGAGGCCTAAGGCCCAAGCCACCGGTAGTTAGGAGCTTAAAGTAAGGAACCTCCTAACAATGCGTGCCGTATCGAGTAGAACTGCCTTCTGTATCCGGCCCTTGATCCAACAACCAAGCGAGAGCCTCTTAAAGTGGTAATCAAGGCTCTTTGCGATCAGCCCATTAGTCGATACGACTATCGGAACAATAATCGTAGAATCTACATCCCACATGCTGGTAATCTCGTGTGTGAGGTCTAAATATTTTGATAGTTTTTCTTTCTCAGCTTTTACGAGATTTTCATCATGTGGTATGGTGATATCAACGAGAATTGCCCGGCGCGCCGACCGATCTACTACCACAATGTCAGGCCTATTAGCAAAAATAGTCCTATCAGTGATAACAGATCGATCCCAGTACAGCATTGCACGACCATTTTCAAGAACTGGCTGAGGTACATACTGATAGTACGGTACCTCATTGTCCACAAGACCATATGAAAGAGCAAGTTGCTGGTGTATGATCTTGGCCACTTGATTATGTCTGTGTAAGTACTCGCCGTTAGCAAGAAACGAACAACCAGAAACCACATGCCTCAAAGATTCTCCTGGACGGTGGCATGCCCGACATATGTCGACCGTACCATCCTTGAGGATATACTTTCTGTAGTTGTTTGTCTTGATAACCTCGTCCATAATTGCACAGACAAAACCTTCCGTTTCCCCAAAAAGGTCGCCGAAACGCAGCCAAGAAACGGAGGCAATCGAATCTACATCAGGCGCGTGAAGAGCCCGATAAAACCGTCCGTGAAGCTCTTTGCTCTTCCATATATCCTTGCGATCCAAGGTACTCAGTACCTTTGGATTTTGCCAGTTCCTATTTGCCAGATAAAGCGGAGTTAGTCCTTTATCCACCTTTACTACATCCATATGCATATCCACTTCACTGTGAAGGAAATAATTCCTGAGATTGCATATCTCACGGTTATGTAGGTCCTTAGCATTAAGCATGCCACGGCCCCCACATTTCCGCGGGATATACAATCTCATCACCGATGAACGTGGATGATGCATACGATATGCAGTAAGTAGAGTACGGACTTTTCGATCCAGGGCATCCAATTCGGTTTGAGTCCATTTGAGTATGCCAAAGGAGTATAGCAGCAAAGGCATAACCCAACCGTTAAAGGCGCGGATCTTATTTCCACCTGACAAAAGACTCTTTAAGACCTTGGACAGGCGGTTAAAGAACCGTTCCACCAACGCCCATTTTACGTCTCTGTCTGCTATACCTAAAGCTTCAGACATACCCAAATATTTGTAAGTTTCGGTCCCAGAGATAGATCTGATTCGTGTATTCTCTGATAATATGACATCATCAGAGACTATAACTCTACCTCGCTCCACATGGATGACCGCACACTTGTCTACACCAAACTCCATATTGATAGAATTACTGAAATCTTTAGTTATTTTCAGTAATTCCATCAAATGTACTTTGTTTTGTGCAAAGAACTTGAGATCATCCATGTAAAGCAAGTGAGAGATTGGTTCAGATCGTCTCTGTAGATGGTAGCCTAACTTTGAATGCCTTAGTAATGTACTAAGAGGATTTAAAGCCAGACAAAACCACAAAGGACTCAAACTGTCGCCCTGGAAAATACCACGCTTTATTTTAATTGATTCTTCACAACCGGAGAACTCCACACCACCTGGATACCTAAGAATGGTGGTCCACTGCCCCATACACGACCCAAGAAAGGTAGTGACATTTGTATTAATTTTATACAAATCCAACACTCTCCTGAGCCATGCATGAGGCACCGAATCATATGCCTTTTTATAGTCAATCCAGGCGGCAGACAAATTTCTACGATTGTGGCGAACCTGCTGACAAATGGTCATGTCAATGAGAAGGGAATCCTTCGTACCACAAGATCCAGTCTTACATCCACTTTGAGTAGCAGCCATAATTTTATTTCTATTAACGTGGTCCGAAATTTTTGCTCTCAAAATGGATGTTAGAAGCTTATAGATGGTGGGCAAGCACGTGATGGGTCTGTAGTTTTTAGGATCTGTGGTACTACCCGATTTAAAAAGAAGGTGTGTGACTCCTGTAGTCATAAACATTGGAAGTGTACCATTAGAAATGGCTTCTCGGAACTGTGCTGCTAAACGAGCATGCAAACTGGAGAAACGTTTTAACCAAAAATTGTGCAATCCGTCCAAGCCAGGAGATTTCCAATTTTGTGTTGAACGGATCGCAACAATTATGTTGTTTTGGCTAATGTCAATGTTCTCCATTGGTGTAATAGTTTCACAAGCCCGTTCAACAACGCTACACCAATCGCCCTCAGAATGAGTGACCGGCAGCGACCAGATATTCGACCAATACCTATGCATTTCTCGTCCATCCGGAAACTGCCGCCCAGTCACATATCTAAGATTATTATTATGTCTAGATGTAGTCCGTTCATACGTGGACCATAAAATTCCCGCGTCAGAGTTTGTAGATATCATAGCCTACTAGATGCATGCGCCCCATTCTCTAACCAAAGTTAGACTTGCCACATGCCACCCCATATAACCTAAAAATCAATTATATATTATAATATGGAACAGTGTTTATCTTCTTCTAGTAAAGTTCTTTTAAACATAAAAGTTTTGCACTCGACTTGTCTTGAAGAAAATTAAAAATCATTACGTAAATAATATACGTATAATAAAAGAATTATACAATTTTCGGTAGTGTATAATGAATGTATTGAATACATAGTGTATACAGACACTAATGTATCTCTGCTAACCCCGAAAGAGATATAGCTTGACGATATATAATTATTTATAATCAATATGATTCTTCATTGGCCAGTGAAATTCGTTTTTTTTTTTCAACAAATAACCCGACATACACATTGGACTAACTTTTAAAGGATTCATCAGTAGTCTGAATTCAAAATGACGACCAAATTTCACCGATGTGTTAGGGGCTATTTTCAATTTAGGTTTTTAATTTAAAATAACTCGGCATTTTTTTTATGGTAGAGAGTAAAGTTCTTGATAATTTAATTCTTTTAAATAATTTAAGCCCCTACTAAATTTATCCTGTAATTGATATTTTTTTGTAGAAGCAAAAAAATTAACGTAAATAATAAGAAGTACAAATATTATATTGCCGATATGGGCTAATTTTTGCTAATATTCTTATTAATATCTACTTATCGCTCCAATAGATGATTTTTTAATTAATTAATTTAATTTCATAATTTAATTTAGCATTCTGTTCTTTTTGTTTTAATATTCTATTTGAAAACAATCCATGGCAAATTTACATATTATAGGCATTGTTTATGTATTGAATAATGTCCAGTACATCGAAACTTCTAAATTTGGAATCATTGTAAATGTAAAAAACTGTCAACATTAAGCTCCTAGAATATGGTTAAAAAAAACATTTTTTTTTAAATTAAAAACATGATGTTTTGATTGTTGTTTCCCAGCACATTTTTTAATGTAATCTTTACATAAGCTTAGATCTTACCTGTCTCATTTTTACACAATTTGATAGCATGACACGCCAAAATAAAATTTATTTCATAAGCACAATATGACGAGCCTTCCAAGTGATAACTTTTGCTAACGAGAAGCACTGGATACATATAAAGGGGTGAAAGACTATTTGGTTTAAGCGACGTTTTTTGTTGATATAGTAAGTTTTTTTTGTTGTTGTATATATGAATTCGAAATCAGCGTTTTTTTACCAATTTCCAAAATATTTACCTTTACTTATACCTTTAAAGTAAAATCATTACTTGACGAAGTTGCCAAATTTTACAGATGAACGAATTAAAAAAAAAACAGGCGTGGTACGTATCGGATCTGCATACAGAGTTCCGTATAAAAACACCTACAAGAGATTCGGTATTTGACATTAATTTTAACTCCACATTTCCAAATGTTCCTAAGAAAAAGGGTTTTGATAGACAGACAGGTGGATAACGAGGTTGTTCTATAAGGGTTCCTTTTTTCCTTCCAAGTTACGGAATATTAAATACATACATTTTAATTACAATTTGGAATCTTATAGTACTTTATGGTGCATTTTAAGTAACATTGTAAGGAAATTTGTATCTAATCAAACCTTACCTTAAATAGCTTTTATATTAAAGTAGATTTGAAGTAGTAATTCCTTGAAAATTTCGTTTAGGAACGTTTTTTCGTTTAAGATGAGATTTAAAACATATTACAATCCCATAAAGGTCTGATCTTTCTAAAAAATATTTCTTTGAAATTATTACCGACGCTATGTAAGTAGGTATTGTAAACATTTTAATTTTTATTTTGAACGTATACACAGGAACATTTCTAAAAAAGATGGATTCTTGTTTCGAAGTCTCTGTTCAAGCCCACTCAGTTATTTTATAATATTCCGAAATTTTAACAAATTTTTACCCTGAGCTATGTTACAATAAATAATACAGAAGAAAATGGAAACTATTCGATTTTAACAGACAATCAAAAAACAAGGTGAAATAAACAGAACCCAAATAATTATTCGTATTTAAATAAATGATCGTATTATTCTGTGCATTAAATATCATATTAGTAATGTCATAATCTCAGGAAAAACACAATGATCTAATATTTCGACCAGTATAAAGTACTTAACAGGGCCCTAATAGTTAAGGTATTGTGTCACAACAATCACAATATATTGACAAGCGTCCGCCCTTTATCGCGCTTTCGACGCACAAAAATCAACAACAAGGCTCTTTGCGGAAGATTCCCGTTAGTGATGACAGCAACATTCTTTACTGATGTCTCTTTCACCCTCGAGGGAATCCACTTCGACGGGAAAAGATGGCCATATTACGTCGCAGTGATCAATGGATGTAAAAAGGTGCGATGACGTAGGCAGGATGCTCGGGCGCAGCTGGCTGGAACTTTTGTGTTATTCTTTTTCTTTCCCAAACAACAAAAAGAGGTTCGTTTCGCGCGGTTTAGCATCGTACAACGTTTCCGTAATGGGAACGGAAAATGATAATGAATCGTGCGCGTCAGTAGAATGCGCACTAAATTATATACCCATACAGTCGGAGACCTGTTATTTGCGGCAATGAAGGGCTTGAAATACAGATAATTAATTAGCGTAAATATCAATTTAAACAGAACAGCGTGTCGATAAAGTCACGAATACAGAAATTGTTTCTATTTGCATAAATTTCGTTTACTTTGTCTAATATTGAATTTAAAAAGTAAGGCCACCCTCGTGCTTCATTATTTAACAAGCTTAGTCATAATACCAATTAAAATCAATCAGTCAACCCATCCCTTGAGTTTTGTCGCGTTATGAACAAATATGTTTGATAATTAAAACATCGAATATCATACATACCGAACTGGCAATTAACAAACCGACAACATTCACTTATCGCCATAACACAAAAAAATTAAGGAGAAATTTATTTCATTACTCAATAAAGATGCATTATAATTAAATCTAAAAGGATGTATGTCCTAATTGATTTCTTTTAAAAAATATTTACTACGAAAATGGCCGAACGAGTGCCGTAGTTGCGAACAAGTTAAACTGGTTTTTGCATTTTAAATGTAATTGATAGACTTGTTTAAGAGAAAAAGAAATATTGCAAAAATAACGTTAAATATCTTTAATGCACCATATTCAAGTTATGAAATAATTATTTTAACCTCTAAGTCGTAGTTAATTTGACCTTTGACAATGTAATCTTTCAACTACATGTCAAGACCATTTTGTCAACCGAAAGTTGCATTAACGTTTTATTCAACATATATATATATACCTTTATTAGACAAAAAAGACTTTGAAATTTACTTTGTAGTACATGTTGCGCTTTCACGTTTTTTTTTTTTACCCTTGCTCGACATGGTGACTACAGAGTACCTGATGGTAAGTACAGTGTAGTCCAAAAACGAAAGCGACTATCAAAGGATGAAAATCCATTGATAGTCTACATCGTCACGTCGGCCCGCATATACCAAGACTGAAGTTCTCTAGGTATATGAGCTACTGGATATACACAAGCTGATCCCGAAACGCGATAAGCCGAAACTGGTCACTATGACGGGCTTTACACCCATGCACTGTGGTCGCGATCCAGACGGGCACCGGCGCCCTACCACCTCGCTGCTGCTCGTTTAGCACCACCCAGGAGTCACGTGTAGGGAAACTAGGGTAAAGCCTACGGACGCGATTAGCTTCGACTCCCAAAAATCGTAAATGGAGTGGTGCACTGTATGGGTATATGGCATGTTATCTATTGTTATTTTTGAATGTATACACTCTGTTTGAAAGCCTATTAAAATAAAATAAGACCAAATTTTGTTTTCAGACAAACAATAAGCCATTGCAATATTTTTTCCTGTTCGGTGCATTAACGAACTTTTAAATACATGAATATATGCGATTTTGTTAATTCAATTGAAAATGTTTTACGTTGCATACTGCATTGATTGTGTAAAATTAGGAGTTCTTTACATGCATATGTTAACACATGTATGTACATAGGTACATTTTGAGAAATTATGAATAACAACAGCAAAATGGAATCAACCACATACATATATAAAGATATTTGTGCAGGCAGTCATGGTCGCTGAGACTACGGATGGGTTTTTCTCACCTGTCGATGGTCGTTGGCGTTTTTTGTACTGCACCATGGTTACCATTAGATATGGTGCAGTTACTATATGTATATACTATATATATAGTCAGAATAAAAAAAACATATCTAACAAACACTCTACTTACCCCAAAATAAAATTAGGGTGATAATATTTTTGTGGTATTCATAGATAGAATAAAAGAACAACTAAAAGCCTACGCCTAGCCTTACGTACATGTCCCCATATAATTGAATTGTAGTTTAGGACAATAGTTGGTTCAGTAATGTACAATTCTTTACCGCAACAATTGATTATATTATCTTCCACAAGGAAAATAAATAGTATATTCCATGAGTTAAAAGGTTAATAACAATATATTTATTTATATAAACTTAGAAGTCAAATAAAGATTTTTCATTTATAACAAATAAATATAATAAACTCTTTAGTTTATTATTTTAATTAATGAAATATATATTTATGTATATGTATATAAAACAAAGTTGGGTTTGTTCGAACGCTTATGTTTAACTCGAGAACGCCTGGACCGATTATTATGATTTTTGATTTGTTGTATTTGTCTCCGTCCCGAATACCAGACTATTAATACTAAAACTATTGGAAAATGGACGAAAATATATAATAAAAGAAAAATATTTTCCCAAATAAAATGTTCATGGGTTTCGTAACTGTCAAACATTAGATGTTCATCCCGTTGATACGGTTAACTGTCCACTCAATTAAAGAACATATTTTAATAAAAGTTTCTAATCTACAAGATGTATCCAAAATATTCAGATAATGGCGTATTATAGATTAAAAAAAATAGAATAATGTCAGTAATGAAAATAGATTGACATATATGTACATTGCTAGTCTAATATTTATGCGTCCGTTCAGAAATTGATTTTGTGTAAACTTAGGAAAATATGTCAAAATATTTATTTTGAATTCTTTGTATCACTTTTATAAACTCATAAATTAAGTTCAGCTAATCAGTCACGACATTTATTGACTATTAGGCAGTATGAAGTTCGACGGGTCAGCTATAATTTATATACTGGAATTGAATTTGCTTCTTGCGTCTGTTTTTCCAACATCTTATGACATGAGGATTTTCGAACGACAAGTGAATCGGTATTTATTGGGTGAGCGCGCTAAATCATCGGCTTCATCATCACTTTCCATCGGGTGAGATTGAGGTCAAGCGTAAGCCTATCTGTAATGAAAAATAAAAGAAATAATCTATGGCATTTATATCATATATTCAAAATTTCATCATGAAATAATTATTATCATGGCAAAAGTGCTTCTTACATACGAAGTTTGGGTGCAGCTAGTATCGTATAAATTCTTTTTTTCTTTATAATTATATTTTCTAGATATGTCCCTTCATCCTTTGACAAGAGCTAAGGTTGTAGTATTCTCATTATCACCAAGGGTGTTGTAGCCATCTTGCTATTGCAGTTTACTGAAAAACGTTTATGAGAGACATTTACCCACCCAGTACAAAGAACCTACTTTGAATAAACCTGAAAGTGGAATCCAGTGTGATTAAATTATAAATCTTATAAACAATGTTTCCGGGATAATAATAATAATAATAATAATAATAATAATAATAATTTTATTGGATCAAAAATTTTACATTGTATAATTTAATTTACGTTGACGCCTGCACTAGTCGTGAGACTGTATCGCAGACGTCAGCGCCCACCATTACAGAGCATACAAATAATTACAAAAATATATAAAAATATACAGACGTGTTGTGTATAGGTGTGTTATGTGTAGAAAAGGGTGAGTAAAGAGTGTTGTGTGTGAGTGCTGATCATATATAAGCATAAGGGATGACGTGACATCAAATACTTTTCGAGGAATTCAATACTGATGAGCATTTGTAATGAAAATCTTTGAAAAAAAAAAACGTATGTAATATATTAACATATGGTACATAATGATACTCACAAAGACAACTTTAAAATTGTTACAACAAAACGAAACGCATAAATAGTTATGTATTCTATATAAAATTCCTGGTAAGTTTTTATGATGGTATTTAAAAATATACAAAGACAAAATATATTCGTATATTTGACAAAGGAAACTTTTTTTACCTTAAATTGATATATTAAAAAGCTTTTTTGCACAAAAATTAATTATACAAAACGGAATGTTTGAAAATATATTAGGTCCTTACATATGAAATTGGCGTTTTTCGTACTGGCCACTTTAATCACAAATTTCTCCTCTTTGGTAAGGAATTCCAAATTCAAATTTGTACAGCTATAGACTCATGTATTTGTGCTTCGATGATCGTCATTCATTTGTTTTTTTCTTCTGTTTTTTCTGTTTGCGTCACTCATTTTACAAAATGGAAAACTTAAAATATCGCATTATTTACGAGTACGAGTTCCGCCGTGGCACTAATGCTGCGGAAACAACTCGAAGGGTGAATGATGTGTATGGCGGTCGTGTTGCAAAAGAAAACACAGTTCGTTTTTGGTTCCAACGTTTTCGTTCTGGAAATTTCGACCTGCAGAACAAGCCCCGTGGACGGCCTGAGACTCAAGTTGATAATGAAGAGTTGAAGGCTATTGTGGAAGCGGATCCATCGCAAACCACGTCCGAGTTAGCTGCAGGCTGCGATGTTAGTGATAAAACTGTTTTAATTCACTTGAAGCAAATTGAGAAGATTAAAAAGCTTGAAAGGTGGGTACCTCACGAATTGACTGAAGCAAACCGGCAAACGCGCGTCGACTGCTGCGTTACATTACTAAACCGGCACAATAATGAAGGTATTTTAAACCGAATCATTACCTGTGATGAAAAATGGGTTCTTTACGATAATCGGAAGCGCTCAGCGCAATGGTTGGATCCTGGCCAGCCAGCCAAATCCTGCCCCAAGCGAAAATTAGCCCCAAAAAAGTTACTTGTAAGCGTTTGGTGGACTAGTGCCGGTATTGTTCATTACAGTTTTCTCAAATCTGGCCAGACTATTACGGCTGATGTCTATTGTCAGCAATTGCAAACCATGATGGAAAAGCTAGGGGCTAAACAACCTAGGCTGGTCAATCGCTCCACGCCACTGCTGCTTCACGACAACGCTAGACCACACACTGCGCAACAGACGGCTACTAAATTAGAAGAGCTTCAATTGGAAAGTCTAAGACATCCTCCGTACTCCCCGGACCTTGCTCCAACAGATTACCATTTTTTTCGAAATTTGGATAACTTCTTGCAAGGGAAAAAATTCAACTCCGATGGGGCAGTCCAAATCGCCTTCAAAGATTTTATTGATTCCCGTCCGACTGGTTTTTTTAGTAAAGGGATCAATAAAATACCTATGAGATGGCAAAAGTGCATAGAAAATAATGGTTCATACTTTGATTAATTAAAAATATTATATTAAAAAATATTCGACTTTTTGTTCCTCCCATACAAAACGCCAATTTCATATGTAAGGACCTAATATATATAATAATAGTATAGAGGCAGATATATTCGTTTTTACATTGCATATCTCACTTAATTCGTCGTTATCATACATTCGTTTCAAACTTTAACTATGAATTGATCTGACCCAGATTCAGTGAGTTGCCTTGCAGGTTGACTTAACATTCGAATATGTACCTATTCGTTTGCATACGCCGTCTCTACGCCGATAGTTGAAAAAGTTTCTGTTATTCAGTCCGATTTCTTAAGTGCGATACAACCTTATAACCTCCTTTAGCTTCTTAGTGAAGTTCAGCTTTCGTGTTTTATATATTTACTCATTTACATATTTCTATGAATTTATATATTACGCGGAACAATTAAGGCACCAAAAAATATAAATTGTTTTCTGGTTTTTGACTGTACCTCAGTGAAAAATGGTCATATTAAAATTTTTATATGCTTCTAGCTTTTAGATCTTAGGGTAAAAAAAAATTAAAGCCACGGATTTACTCAATTCAAAGAAATACATTGAAAAGTAAACTCCAAAATTTTAGATATTTTTCTTGCGTTCCACGGTCATGGAAATTTTTCTTTGGTTAAACAACTACTTGAAACCGATAGCCTGTTTATTCAGCTTTACTTTGCTTATTTTTTTATGCTTGTTACGCCCATTTGTCGAGGAGAAATCCAAAATTGAACGAAAAAGAACCTTTTTGTATTTAACTCTTAATATCTCTGCAAACAATGATTGCACAGAATAATGAACAAGACAAGACATTACAGTGAAAAAACTTCTTATAACCCTCAATATTGACTTAAAAAAAATGAATAACGTCGGTTTTTTCTTATTTTCGTAAATCGACTGCATTTTCGCGAATATACATAGGAAGGCCATGACTTTTAAGAATAATTATACTTCAATGTCCTCCCAATAGCCCTGTAAATTTGCAGATCGATCCATTAAACGGCTTGTCTTTCCGGATTTATCAATGTTTTGAAAACTTCAAAGGAGCAAAAAATTTAGTCAGCAACGATATGTAATCTTCATAAACATGAAAAAAAAATTATTTTATATTTTTCCTTTAATTTTACGTTATTACTGAGATATTGATTAAAGACAAAAAGGGTACTTTAAAAGATAAAGTTATATGATTTATAAAATTTAGTTTTAATAAATCGAAGACTTTAAGAGATTTCAATAATGTGGCAGAAAACTATATTATATACTAGGGTTTTCTAGACTAAACCGTGAAGCGCATTTTAAAGAGATATAAATTATGTGTCCACGTGGCAAGTCCACGTGAAACGTAATGATGTTTTATACACACTCGTGTCGCTAGCATGTCGTCGTATGTCATATGAAACCGCTGTTGTAGGAATTTATAACATTTTGTAGTTGACAAATGTAGCCTCTAATGTAAAAATAACAAAATACTCTAATGATCTTAGATTCCAATCATCCACATGTATATGGAATTTTCCAGAATACCACTTGCTTGCATATGAAGGACTACATCTTATGAAAACCCTCATCACTGCATACTATACAACAAAGACTCTGTCTTTGAGACTAAGGCTGAGATTTATAAACGCTACTTTGACTTTGCTTAGAATTTACTCAAATATTACAATGTATATTACTCAATGAATATCGAAGGATATGGTAAGTCGCAGATTTCGTAAAATTAGAGTTGCCTCTGTGAAAACTTACGCTGTACTCAAGTTCCTATTATATGTTCAGTTTTCTGTCAAAGACCAAATTAATTTCTGAGCTTTTTGCTAAGCAATATCAAAGTACGGTCTATAAATCTTAGCCAAAGAGACTGTTCGCAATAAATTCAAAACTTCACTAATAGACAAAGTGATCCACGAGGAAGGTTATTGTATTGTATGTTAAGATTTTGCGTAAATTGCTTGAAATATGACGATAATCGTTGACAATGTTGGAAAAAGTCAAGCCGTCTGGGAGCTTACCTCGGAAACGCTGCCTAATCCCTTTGAGATGTAATAAAACAAAGTATGATGGGATTATTCCTCTTTTATATGTCTACAAAAAATTCTAAAATGGCATAAATCTATCGTTTAAGGAACAAATTAACAGACAAAGTATTGGAGCATGGCACGGAATTTTGGACAATCCTTTGTCCAGTGAAGTCAGAATGCTGTGTCAGATGGTGATGCTTGCTCATCCGCGACTCCCCTAGGATGTAAGGACGTAGGTTAGGGCACAATGGGGCTGATATATTCGCTTGAATAAAAACCCCTATATAAAAATAAAATAATAAAAAAGGAACAGTTGATATAAATACCCATTCTAATTTAAAAAAAAATCTTCATGTTCAAGGCGGTAATTAAAAAGTTATTTAGACGAATACACTTTTAATCTAAACCACCCTAAATACGTTACTTACCTTAAGCATTTTATATACATCATGATAATCCATTACATTACGTAATTTAAATAAATATCATAGGAGTCATCGCAAAATTGGAACTAGAGCTCACAAAAATAAATTCAAGCGGAGATGTTATTTACTATTAATATTGTATTTTGAAAATAAGATAGAAAATAAACTGCAGAGGGCAGGAGAAGAAAACAGGAACAAAATGTGAGGGAAAGGAAGCGGGAAGAGGAGGAGTGGGCTATCACGACATATTTAATTTAGGTTTAATGCGGTTTCTAGTATTATTTAGGTATTTTAATGCCAATAATTTATATTATACATAATGTATTTCAAAATATTAGAAAATTGTTACGGTGCAAATAGGCCGTGTCTGCTATTTGAATATAAAGCAACTATAGTAATCCGTATTGGCAAAGTTAATGAAAAAAAATTATGTCGTTTTTCAATTTTTTGAGACTTTGCCAACATAAAAACCGCGGCTGACTCGCTTGCAATTTATCTTTATGATGAGCTCCAAACAGACTAACTCGCGCTATCGGAAAATATTTGAACAAAAATCCTTATCAATGGCAGATAATCGACTGATACGGATTTAATTAAATATTTTTTAAATGAGTAAATAAACGATAACAACTTTACAGTTTATATAATTATATTGTAATCCATGTTTTATAATCGATCGATTGGATTCTTTTAATTTACGTTGATTGCTCCTGAATTTTATTTTTTTAATTATTAAAACAAGGAATTGATTAGATATTTTATGTTCTTGTACCTTTATGTTTTGTGTTACTTGTCGTACATAAGTCTTCGTTGTCGTATTTAAAGAGCATATATAAAGCTGAGATTTATAAATTTTACTTTGATTTTGCTTAGAATTTACAAAAATATTACAATGTATGATTTTATGAACACGGACTTGGCTTTGCAAATACTATGGCTATACTCAAGTTCCGATTATATATTCAATTTTTTGTCAAAACGAATTTATTTTTTGAGAACTTTGTTAAGCAAAGTCGAAATAGCGTCTGTAAATTTCGTATTTGCGTTGCGCAATAACCCCATTATTACCATTATAACTTACCTATGTATTTATAGTTATATATTCATGCAGATGTCTTTTTACCTGGAGACACCCTTCGCCGTTGGTGGTATACGGTTACATGGCTGCATAGCGGCGGTGACTGTGACCACAATCGGTTCTCTTAACGATCACCACCATCCTTAGACTGTATTGTAGTCAATTGCTATTTAATATGCTTAGGAATGTGTAATCATTTCGTGATGCCATTTTTTTAAGAATACAAAAGCAACGTTTTCTTCTTGTATATAATAATTGACATCCTATCAAATATATTTTCAGAACTCTGTATTTAATTTATTAAATAACAGAGAAGCATGAAATGTAGAATTGGACAATGGGAATAAAAAATATGCGCGCGCGCAGATTTGGTCGAGAATCATGCGCATGATAATATGAGGGTGCAGGAAGGTCCAGTGTAAATTGGCTGCATGTTGTATTCCATGGCATTTAATGTAGAAGCAGAAACGAGCTTACGGTCATACAGTTAGGCGCGCCTAATGAGAAAGTTTATCGAGCGTTTATTGCGTACCAGCGGGAAGCTTCACCGCGTCGCCAGAGGCAAGAGGAGCTCCCGCCGCCCGCAGGTGTGCCTCTCCCCCCCGCCCCCCTCACGTCCACTCCGCCTCGTCCCGTCCCGCCGCGCGCCGCGACACAGCTTTCTTTCGCACCGCCCGCCAGCCGCCAGTCGACTGTCAACTACGGAGTTGAGTGGTTGCGTGTGCTTCCACAACGCGAAAGCATCGCGCCAACTGTAAACACGACGCAGTATCATCGCGGCGCGGCGTTTCCGTTCGCGACATAACCTGAATTCAGCGTCGTGTTGTGCCAAACCTGTGAATATTTTGATTTGTGTGCGGAACGACGTGCAATAAAACTTTTCATAAATGTAAATGTCAGTAGTGTCCCACGTATTGCCGGTGTGGTGTCAGGCGAGGGCCATTGATTTGATCGCACGAAGAAATTGTGAGCATTGTGGTATTGTGCGAAACTTGTTATAGCTGATCTGCGAGGTCTCTGAAGATTCGGTTTGGTTTTAGAATAGTTTCGCTGCATTTGCCGCTATATAAAAAAGTTAGTGGTAGATTTTGATACAGTTTTGGTTACTGATCTCAACGCTAATTTTCATTACAAAAAACTTTGTAAATATTTGGTAAATAGAAACATATGAAACCTAAAAAATCATTCTGTAACTGAATCTACAGGCTACTGGGGCAAAATATAGTCGCCGGCCGGCTTTTTGACGTCTACGATAGTTGATCGCACTCACGTCCGAAATCCGATGTGTCAAATAAATGGTGTGGCGATGTATACGGCCGCTGGCGGTGTCGTATTACCATTTCCAAAGAATGTCAATAACCGATTAAATATTCATTTGGACGGCACAGTGTTACGCGCCGCAAACGGGCTTTAGTTGGATTTCGCTGTCGGAGCCTTAACTCGATTTCTTCACATAATAATATCCGTGCTGGCTCTGAGTTCATAATTTAATCAAACCAGACAATTACTATAAAATATTTGTGGACAATTACACACATTGACCTAGTCCCAATCTACACTTACGCCTGCACTATAAGCACTAGACATATCTGTATGTTCAATACTTAATTACATTTATAATTTTGAACAAACTAATTGAATTGTTAGTGATAAGTTTACCGCTACTGGAATTCGTATCCGGTACTTTCCATGTTGTAGGCAGGGAGTCACTCAACAGCTATCATCCCGTCAACACTTTAACCTAAATCTAATCTAATATAGTCGAAACATTAATTCATTTTTTTTACCCCGGTGACTACTTATATTCTACCGTATAGACTTCACTGATTTTATCATTAGGTGCGGTGTAGTCACTTAATTCTGTTACTATAAGAAATTACCTAAACCCGCTGGGAATCTGGAAATTATTGTGCATTATTATAAAATTGTTTTAGCTTAGAAGCCCAGTGGATGCGATGTTATAAACCGAGCTTGCCAATGCTATCAATTAATGCCATCGTGCTATTGCCCCAGTTAGACAAAAGGCAGCAAACAAGCTATTATTCGGGAGAGATTTGAGTCCAACTATGAGCTTTCAATAACGCAACACAATCTTATTACCCAAACAAATATAATTTATACAATTACATAACAAATTCATCAATATTTATCTTATTTTTGAATCGTTGGTGCGTTTATAAAAATTAATTCTATGCACAGTCCTGAAGCAACGACTAATAATCCGTACAAATATCCCTTGTGTGCCAGAATCGAACCCACAATCCGTAACTCAGAATCCTACTGGTTAGTTACGGCGCCAATAGACCTAACAAATTTGTTCATGGTTATATGGTTTCCACAGTTTATAACACTTAATTATCGATTTTTTATTACAATAATTTATGGATCTTAATGTAAACAAAATAGATCTAACATAAAAAAAAACTTTTTGTCAATATAAACGGAATTAAATATATTTACTACATTACATTTTGCTATTTTTTTATTGCGAACAGCGAAGGAGTTGAAAATACACTTCCCGCGTCTGTTTGACAACATTTTTACGATTTGGGAGCTTAAAAAATAAGAGTAAATATACATTTGTTGGGCAAACGCGATCCATCAACGCCCCCATCTTCACTTTCCATCAGATGTGATCTGAGTCAAGCGTAGTGATGAAAATGCCCGGGAATTTTCATCACTAGTCAAGCGTATGCCTGCAAGTCATTAAAAAAGACTAGCAGGTTGAAGTTTGGACGGTAGTGTATACACTCTCGATTTAAAATGTTATATAAAAAGTATTTTTTTTACTTATAATAGTCAAAGTGTCGTCAAAATAGTTGACACTGCAGATCAATTAAACGCGGATGGTTCGTGTAATGCTCGCTTTACTGCGCTGCAGTTGCGCTCAAAGTTACCTTCACAGTACTAAAACTTCATCCTCGCTGCCATTCTCAGTTTAATCTTCAATACAGCATGTTCTCATTGTAAAAGCCTCAAGATCTTTAACGTAAGTCATTTCATTAAAGCTAAAGCAATTTTAAAATCTCGCTTAAGTATAAAACTTTATTAAAACATTGTTAACTATTTTTATTTATGTAATTTAGCTAAACATTGTCCCAATAGTAATTAATATATGAACTACTATTATTTTATTGTCATCTATTCTTATTGAAAGTTAAAAGCTTGATAAAACTTTTGTAATTGTAATACTAGGCTACAATTCTATAAGATACTGAATTTCAGACAAGGACGATTACTTTTAGTTACGATGTATTTATGAATTTGAAATTGATAAGCTTTTAAAACAAATACTTGAAGAAAGTAGTGATGTAGTGATAATCATGCATCGGCGACAGAGATCCAAGGTTATATCAATTGGATTAAGTGATAAGATTCACATTTATTTATGCAATATATCAATGTAGAGCTTATTATTAAATTACAAAGGACATTTATACCCAAATTAGTAGATTTCCACCCGCTTCACATAAAAAATGCCACTAAAGCATCCGAAAAGATATATTTTTTTGTAAATATTGCTGTAATTTTGGACCTGCTAAAAACAATAACATGGACTGTCAAAATAAGAATTGAAGACATGTTTAACAGCATAATTATCTATTAAAATTATAAGTAAGTAAGTAAATTAAAAGCAGAGATGGGCAAAATGTAATCTGATTAATGATCAACGATTACAAAATGTAGTCGTAATTTTAATTTTCTTGCTCTGTAGTCATGATTAAATCCATTCAAAACATTAAGAAATGATAAATGTGTATACGATCTGTGATTTTGCAGTGCTTAAAAAATATATGAGCAAAATGCAGTGATATTAATGGTAAAAAACGTAAAATGTAATCGTCAATCATTTTCATTAATCTGATTACTTTTTGCCCATCTATGATTAAAAGGATGCCGAGTCGTTGATGAACAAGTATTGATGCCAGTTGATTGATTGAACAGTTTAATTGGTAATGAGAATAACAATTCTTGCGAAGTTGAAAGTCGAATTATAACTGAAGTAGGTTCGAATTTCGGAGTGCAGAATTTATCTTTGATGAAATGATTTGTTTTTCTTAAGTTGTAGATGTATAATACACATATTTATATATCTTTAGTGTAATCCACATCGCATGTGCAAAACGTTATTTGGGACTAGGTCAATGCTTTAAATAAAGTGAGGCCATTTTTTTTCTCTCAAAATTAATGATTCATGTCACATTATGAATGATTGGTTATATTGTTTAAACAAATGCTAGTACGCCGAGCTGAGTAGATAGCTCGAGTGAAAGGCATTGCTTTCTCCCGCCCTGGGGTCCCCTTGTACATAATATTATAAATAATGCAAAATTTCACACTCTCCTACTTGCAATAATACCTTTATCAATTGCGCAAATCGATACCTAAATAATAAACTATTAAATATGATTACAATCATATAAATAAGGATTAATGAAACATTCGTTTTAGGAACATATGGTATTGTTCCAAAGTGCAAACACGATGCTTGTAAAAAAAAATGCACGTGTATTTTCTCATCATTACATCGAATTAGCCTAATTGTCACGGTCCGTTGTACGGATAACATTGAGTTTTTCATAGCTCCTTTCTACTTCACGTATGTAGGCCGTCACGAATTGCTTTGTTTTTTTCCCATTAACCTATGTCTTGATTTACTTTGTTATACCTTACGATCGTACATTGAACGACGTAGAATTATTGTCTTATATTTAAAAGTTCTGGGTTTTTTATGAAATTGGTTTAGTGTAAGTGGCAAAATTAATTAAGCGATGTATCTCCTTTAATAATGCAATGTCGGTATAATCGAATGGTTAATACGCACGATCAAGCATACGTGAACTTAAAGCTAACTTACGATCGAGCTCTGCATCTAAGTGCTGTTTGCGCAAGCTGCCTTATGTAAGCAATTCGTTATTCTTGTGAAACCACACGAAGTGCTTTCGTTACCTATTAGTGTTACTTGAAACTAGCATCACGAATTGACTATCAAAATGATTAATTAGACATATATTGTTACAAATATGGCATTATGAATTAATATTATGAATACAATTTTTGGTAGTAATATTTTTTTTTTTATGTGTGCCACTACTAGGCTTAATTTCTCTTCATGTACCAACAAGGTTCAATGCCATAATCCATCATGAAGATCCAATTTAAACAATAATTGATTTAAATCAAGGAAAACCTCAAACTGCCTTTTTTTATAAGCCGGAGGAAATCCCTAACGGACCTTCAGGGGGCAGTGAGGGCCGCCCTCCGGTGTGTCGGATTTGCACTGGCTAAAACCCCCGGGGTGTTCCTTCTCCCGTCTGCCCAAAGCCAAGGGCAAGGCTAAGCTATCTTCCTCGGCACCCGGCGAGAATCTCAAACTACCTGGCATTACTCAACCTAGACAAGGATTATATTTATTGAATGTAATAATTACCGTAAAATAATTAACACTTTATCATGCTAAATCCATTCAATCTCAGATGATATCGGAAGCTAGAAACCTCGGTGAATATAAATTCAAACAGCTAAAAATAGATGTGTAACAAAGTCATCATCACGTAATATAATACCTCACTGTGGAAAACAACAAAAGAACTGATCAATAATATAAAACCATATCCTTATAATGTTCGTAAAATGATGTATTATTACTTTAATTATAACACGAAAAGCATGAAATGTAAATCAAGGCTATATGAAAGTGTTTGTATTAGATTATCGCACTGTCTCGATATCGTAATCGCTGCTGATAACTCATTTGTGATAAGCAAACTCTCACTAAATTTTCTTTCGATGTCATCACAGTGAAGTTTAAATTATAAAACAAAGTTATAACGGAGAATAAACAAATATATGTGGACCCAAGCAACAATAATGCACTTCGGCTCTTGTTATCGTCGTAAATTGTGACTAAAGACCTATTAGATCCCATTATGATACTTCACAACTTGATCTACACATAATATATCTTAATAGAACGCTTAACGCTCCTGTGCATTCTCTATTAAAATAATTTATTAATAACACGTTTCGAACTAATTAGGTCCAAGTAATAAAATTTTCCCTACTTCTTCGAAAGATATGTCTAATCTTTCGATAACTAATAGAAGAACAAAAAAGTGATTCAAATTTGATAGGTACTTGAAGTTGTCCTACGAAATAGTTTCACATAGCGGAAAGAATTAACAAACCGCGTTAGAAATCGGATGACGATTGCTCTGGACGAGAGCCAAGAGTGTTTGCCAAAATAATTGAATTAGAAGAGTTATTATAAACGCCTCAAGAAAAAACGCACTCTTTCCGAATAAAACTCGTCGATCGCATGAATTAACTAGTCTTAGTTAAAAACGACCAATATTACATTGTATCTATTTAGTTATATTGAATAGCAAATTTATTGGACGACATCCAGGAAACGTCGTTGCCAAATATTAACAGCGCTGTCACCAAATTAGGGAATGTTAAAACAATGCCATTAGACTGTGGTTTAGACTGATCTCGTCAGTTAATTCTAAAATCGTTTAAATTACAATTATTAAATTGGGCTTTGTAAACAAAATCAGTTACTTTGAATCAGGAACAAACTTTTGTAGTAAATTAATTCTTCGTGCGGTTTCCATTAATGAGTGACTAGAACTTAAATAAAGACAAAAATAATCGGGCTTGTTCTATATTTGTCAGTTGGAAACTGATGTACTGGCTTTATTACGGCTCAGGCAAGGCAACAAAGCAGGTAACAAGGGGATGAGGTATACGCTCAGGGCAGAGGGGAGATGGTTACCTTTGCCTTTCGTCGACATCTGTCATGGCAGCTGCTTGCTCTGAGACCGCACGTGCTACTACACCTATTATTAAGACCTTTTTTTATAAGATTTAAACGTGTCTGAAGATTCCCGATATGTAAGGATAAATTTAATATTGACGATTTTATCGAGGAATCGAATATCACCGTACACATGCCTGTCCTGATAGGATTGAGTCGTTAAAAAAAATGAATTGTAAACATGTAGATATAACAAAAATCCAAATATTGTGATTATCGTTGCCGTAATTCATCTAAGATATGAAAAATTGACGATATCTGTAATAAAATACTGATATTTTTATTTGTGTTATATGATATCAGAATGGGTAGATGAAATAGTAGGTACTGTAGAAAAAGACCTCCAAGCACCGATTTTTAATTCTTACGTAGTATAGGTTACACGTGACATTTGTTTACTGGTGAATTCAAGGCCACGTGCATATTGCGACGTTATTCCGAGCACGTAAGCAAACCGCTAACGAAAAATACTAGAGGCTTGAAATTTAGCTTCATAAACATTAAGACAGCAAAGAAAATATTATATCATGTTTATATTACATCAAACTGTCTCTTCAAAAAGTAAACAAACAAATAATGAATCATCCCAACATAAAGAATTCCCTATAACTCTGTTTTCAGGATCAAGTCGAAATTACATTGAATAATAATAGTAAATTATAGTAATTATTTTATTTGATCAGAGTGCCTTTTCTTAACAATTAAGAACGTGCAAGTTATGATTTTAAGATAGTAAATGTAAATATTTTACAAAAATTTCTATTGAACTCTAAAAACTGCACCTTACCTAAACCAAGTAGTACGAAGTCTCTTATAACAATATTAAATTCATATTATTTTGATATTTTGTATTATGGCGTCTTAAAAGTAATCTTACTTCCATGATGGTTTATTGAGGCGTTTTTAATAACCATTCAGCCCATTTGACACCAGCAGGACGAAATGTTAAAGAGACAGCGTTAAAAAAAATGGTCAGTCTGTTGTGTTCATTAACAATCTGTTCATTAAAAAAACATTGATTTCATGTAAGTCGTGAGAACATATTAGTAATATTAAAGTAAGATTGAAATAATACTATTATAACATACAGTAATGCGGTTATAGACCACGATGTCCTCAAGGTTATATAACAATGATGACGAACCCGTGCAATAAAGATAATAAACGCATCTTGAACTGAATAAGATCCGATAAAGATTTTTTTATTATCTGACTACTTCATAGTTTATAAGATAATCGCATTATAAGAACAGCGGAAATCACCAATTCTCCTCAGGATGAAGGTTGAGAACTGTTCTCAAAACTAATTGGGATCTATTCGCATTCGTTGTCGCCATGTCTACCTAAATATACTTATTTAACCACGGGAGTAACGCGTGAATATAGAGAAACAACTTAAGGATGGGAGCGATATCAATCCTCAAAAATCAAAATCGAGCTTGACGAAATCCCGTATTAACAGTAGCGTCTTGTCGCGGTAGAAACGCCCTGCCAGCAATGCATCTTTGACCCAGTGTGCCTATATCCGCAATGCAGTGCTCGTCGACACCACACCGGATTACATTTGTTTACCATTGTGCATAATCGCCGGCAACTCTTAATAAACAAACTTCACAAACATTTTCAGTACTGCATCTCTTTCATAATACAGCTATTAAAGGCCGTGAACTTTTGTAATTGTTTACAATTGCGTTCATTTCAGAATATCGTATAAAGCTGCCATTGTTGGCAACTTATTTAGGAACCGGATTTTTTAATTGGTATAATACAATCGTGATGACATCAAGCTTAAAGTTCTAAAAGATTAGATTAAGTTTTGATATCCAAATGAAAATGAAACACAAATAATATTAATATTATAAAACGATATTTATGCATACGATAATTAAATATGTTAATAGTAGATAATTATTTCGATTGTTTTATATATTAACAATGATTATTTGCTAAAAATCTTTTGACGGCTGAATAATGCTTTGATAATTGTTCACGAGTTGACGACTGTTTTGCTAGCGATTACCAGATAGTAAACGATGTATAACTTAGTTCTAATTAAAATTATTTTTCTCAATAGCTGATTTATTTTACGTTTCAATTTTCATGTTACCAGTGTTGTGAGGGATACGGCTGAGCTTGAAATGGGAGCGAGTTTGTCGTCATAGCCCAATACGGATTCAGACGCCGCCGAACATTGCTGTGATATCTTCTGTGATGTGCGAGCCAGCCCACGGATATTTTTATATGTGATTTATTAGTGCCGAGTACAAACCGAGTACAAAAAAAAACGGATATAGTATATTTATATTAATATTAGTGGGACGATGAAGGAGGAGTGCAAATTGTGCAGTGTGAACGGATGGTGTAACCCCGGCCATACTACCACAGACTTTTCTATATCGTCGCTGATGAGGCCCACGGTCTCCCACTCTGGACAAGTGGACCCGAGACACGACGCAGTCTTGATGTCTGCGTACCTGTTCAAACTAGGTGATTATCCATTGTATACGCTTCACGATTACTACGCCAACGTCGGTGAGTATCGTGTACATTGCCTTAAGTTTGCACCCCGGCTAACATCTTCACATTTCTACTAACACGTATGTTCTACACTTATTTCATCCTACTAATAAGTATATATATATATATATATATATATATATATATATAATCAAACGTACTACATAATTTTTTGGAGCTAAATAGCATAACTGCACTTAATCTGATGATGTTATATTATAACTGTCACAAATATCTATTATTTTAACCCTTTCACGATTATCGGTGACTACATCAGCTAAAAACACCGTTTATACACGATGGGTGACTATATTTTATACAACCGTATTATTTATCTTCTGAAAAGTAATGAAAATCGTTTCGAGCTAAAGCTTTGGCCCTGAATGGTGAAGATTGCGCGTGTGAGATATGCGCACTTTCAGCACGGAGCTCCGTTTCCTGAGAAACGATTTGCAGCGAGGCCTGTCATGGTGAAAGGGTTAAAAGTAAGCGGAACGGGACAATTATTATTTTACAGGAAAACCAGGTTTCTAAATATTATTTAAGTAATTTAAGTTTTTTAAGTCTAAAAGCTGATCAGCTAATACTTTCGAATTCTCTCAGTCGAATAAATAAATATATTTCGTAACTTGTGTCCACTATTTCGTTTATTAATACAATGTTATTTATAGTCACAATCATCATCAAGAAGTCAGTACATAGGTTTTTATGCCACCCTTAACGACGTCATAAATTACAATATTAATTTTATTTTATTTGAGCTTTGCAGTAGTTTAAAATCATTAATTATACATTAAGGTAACTTGCATGGATACAGTAAAGTTATCTATTACCGTATTTAATTTTACTAACTGAATTCAAACTGAATAAAATTATATACCAAAATATGTCATACATAAATAACGACCGCCTGTGAATGCAAACATTAATGTTTATACTCCATATAATGTTAAAGAGAAACGGGAAAAGACATTTTAAGTGTTTGCCTCATGTAGAATCGTATGAAATCAACTTAGGCGACGCGCTTTACAATGCATTTTATATTACAATCTAAAACACTTGGAAATTGAAATACATATAAGATCTCACGGAAACAACGAAAGTTATAAACAATATTTTAGCCAAAGCCTTTTTTAAGCGAGTTATTATAATATTAAAAGAAATTAGGTATTTCTATTATTAATATCACGTAAATAAAAATTATCAAGCCAGAATTCCCATTAGCAACATTTGGAATACAATATTTGAGTCGCTCAGTATATATTTTAAATATAATGCAATTTTTTATCAATTATTAAGTAGGTTACTACAACCTACATAATGACATGGTTAC
Source organism: Automeris io (assembly GCA_036320925.1). Taxonomy (NCBI): domain Eukaryota; kingdom Metazoa; phylum Arthropoda; class Insecta; order Lepidoptera; family Saturniidae; genus Automeris; species Automeris io. The sequence goes on along the minus strand of JAUDJH010000010.1, from coordinate 8,452,471 downwards.
TGAAATGATGTGGTTAGTGTATAAAAATCCCACTTTTTTTCCACAAATAACAAAGTATATGAAGAATAAACACTGGAATATTTATGTCTGATATTGTATTAGTCAAATAGGGAATGCCAGTTTCCTATCGAAGTTTGATAACGCGCCTCGTTTGGTATTTAATGTCGCGGATGTAATTTTATAAATAATAAATTATATCACAGACTAACATAGTAAAATATGTCAGTAAACTCTTTAAATCCTGTAATAAATAATCATTACTACAACTGATTAGTAAAAATACAAAGAGTTCTAAGAGCCACAATACCGAGGAAAGCTAAGAAGCAAGAAGAAAAATAATAAATAAATTATTATAAAATTTAACAGAATCACGCCGTTTCAGAAAAAGCTCCTTAGATTTTAAAACACATTTAAATACTACAAAATCATCAATTGGATACTATAATTCATTAAAGTTTTAAAGCCTTATAATTTAAAAGGAACGTTTCTGAAACTGGACATAAAGGAGCTATGGGTTCATAATGTATCCGTCAAATTAAATATCGTATGCAAAGCTTTATATTATAACATAGCTTCCTGTTTTTGGACCATTTTTGAATTACATCCTTTACCATTAGTATTAATGACAAGCGATGAGTTTTCATACACACATATCAGGAAAGTGTTATCGCCCGATTACGTTAATATAAATTAAATAATGTTAATCTGTTTGTAACAGTTGAGTGTAATTTGCGTCAGCGCTTTGTTCGCGCAGAGGAGCTATTGTGTTCGTTAAAGATATAAATAACTAGAATAATAAGCAGGTAACAACAAGGATAATTTAAATGTTATTTAATGTATAAATACCTCCCAAAATATTGAACACTTATTTTATTGTTTTCTAAAGTAGCTCTATTTTTTACTCATTTTGTTAATTTGCTGTATTAGTTGTAGTAAAAAATTAGGTAATGAATCAATTATTCTTAAAGCAAAAATTGGATATGTAAAATGTTACTTGTGTCATATTTTAGATACTAAAATAATGTTAATATATCTTATCCTAATATATATCTCTTTCGGGGTAAGCAGAACAGAAATAATGATATTAATGGACTTTAAAAAGTGATACTTTTAATATCAATGTATTGGCAATTTGTTTAGTAAATATTAAAGTTACAAAGTAGTAACAGATACTTTGACAACTGGCTTCTGGAAATTTACTCCTCGTTTCATAAATAAACACGGAATAACTAGTCATCTAGGTCTCGAGTAGTTTCAAACTAAACGTACGCATGTACATACTTAATGTACATGTTAATTTATCAACATGCTACCATTTTATATGCGATGTTCCTATATTTATGCAATATTATTATAGCAAAAATTGGAGTTTTATTAGCTCACTAGCGGGCTCGCTCTGGCTTTGCTCAGGTGTATTTACTAATATATCAATGTTGTAAGTTATTGTCCATTAATAAAAAAATTACCTGAATTAGAATTTTCAACAAACATAGAGTGTGTACAGACATAACTTCGTTACAATTTTTTGTCGTATATAAAAAGATTTATAACTTTATATTTAATCAACATAAACATGCGCATTAGTTTATAGTATTCATACACATTTCCCAAAATCCTTGCTAAAATTTATACATAATACAAAAATATAAGAGACAGTTATTCAAGTAGCAATGAAAATATACGTGCCTAACTTAAAACTATTTCATCTATATATTACATTTCAAAAACCAATATCTAATATATCCTAATAAAAATGAAATCGTCCTAAGGAAAATTTAAAAACTTTAATGTGCTTATTTCAATATTTTAGTTGCCCTTTAAATAAAAGTATATTCTCGTTAATGTATAACTATTATACGCTAACATATAATAATATCAAAAACTACTATAAAAAACATGGAATGATACGTCATGATGTAATGTAAAATTTGTTCATTTGCACAATATTTTAATGTAATATGACAATACTCAACGAATTGACTATATTATAATACTTTAAAAGGGGCTATATTAAACAAAATTATATAATTGTATAACTGACATTAGTGTATGTTAATTAAAAACAGCAATGTACACTTCAGCAGAGTATCTGTGTTAGTTTTTTCTGAGAAGCTATCTTCGTCTTTATCGAAGTTCAAAAGAGAACATGTGTAATTAATGTATGACATTAGATTGTAGACATTTAATGTATTCGTCTATCTAGGTTTAATGTCATTATAATATATATTAGGCCTAGGTACAAAAGCACGACCTCGCACAGTTCCGTGAACGAGTACAGTTTAATTCAATTCTCATTGCCTCCATACCAACTATGTATGTTGTTATATGTCTTATCTATAATTTACGCAATAACATAGTATTTACGATTATTTTTATTCGGTTACACTGAGCATGTCGATAAGACCTCTGACACTAAATTAGATTTTTTTAATTTAGTTAATTAGTACTTCATTTGGCATTGCACTTTTAATATTTTAGTGACATTAAAAATCGATTACATTATTATAATCTATCAATTTCCTTATAATAATTACTATACATTGACATTAGACTTCATTTTACATAAAATGCACATTAAAGTAACTACAGGACTACTAAATACAGGACAGTATTGCAAATATAGTTAATAAAATTTATTCGTTTTGCTATAACTGGTAAAATATATATATATTAGGGCGTTTCAAAAAAAAATATTTTTCCTCGGAACCACGCTCAAAAGTTTCGTTTTAATGCCAAAATAGGCCTCTGAAAATATGAGCCCTTAATATTAATATTTAGGTTGTCCGCATCGCACTTTTCGATTTCCCATACAAATAACACAGGACAAAAGTTTTTTTTTCTTTTGACTTTTATAACTAATGAACGATATATCGTTTTGCAATACCCATTCATTATTTTTGTAGAGAATTTAACGCTCTACAAAAAAGGTTTAACGATTGATGTTAATTTTCAACAACCAGAATTTTCAAATGTTGGGTTAACTGTCAATGGTAATTCGTTTTAAGTACCTTGTCCACATTTACTATAAAGCAGGAAATAAAGGTTAACAGTTTTCAGAAGTCTAATTTATATTTTGTAAAATGTTTTGTTTTCAATTTTTCTAAAAACATAATATTTTGCCAAATCAGTCAATAAAACAGCTGAATTGAGGGTAAGTTAAACTTCGATTATGAATAACTTTTGACTGAGTTGATTTATCAAAAATTGACTTCAGACCTTTTTTGTAGAGCGTTAAATTCTCTACAAAAATAATGTCAAGTCCTTTTTTAATCAATCAAAGTGATTTATTATAAAATATTGTGATATATATTACAGAGAGTAAAGTGCAGTTGACTAATAGTGATAGAGAAGACGCGCTGGGAACTAGTATCCATTTTGTCACCTACACTTTACATTCCCAATTGTCACAAAACCGAGTTCATTCGGTTTTCACTTTTATTTTAGTGGTACAGTAAATACAGCAATAAAACAATACATTTTTTAACTAAGGGACAAATATCTATGATAGGACACGATGTGTTCAGCTGATAAATTACTCGCTACTCGATCTAAATACTAGCACAGTCCGTACTAAGTTTTAATAATATGTATATTAGCTTTAAACACAATACCTACATGTAATTATGTTGACATTTCTTTACTAGCTCTTGATTTTAAAATGTAGGTACTTAAAAAATTTACGGACTAGCGGTATATACCTATTGTTTATGTCATTTTTGTCGATGTCGTATAACTTTTACGACCTATTTCCTGTTTAAAAAAACACATTTAATTCTAAACTTTGACGTTCTTTGTAATCGATAACACTTAAATCGGGCGCGATCAGCGCGATGTTTACGAAGTGATGACGTCACGGGTTCTCCCCTTAGCGTCAATGAATGACTCACAATCACACGAGAACTCGGAAAATTTCCTATCCCTTTCACTCCGAGCTAATTTTGAAATGAAAGAAAGGAACGTAAGCTGGTAATTTACAAAACCGTTTCGTAGGTAAGGAAAATGTAGTGGGAATAATCAACTCATTGAATTAATTTCTCGGATGTAGAGCCGTCTGGATGGTGAGCTAAAATTTGATTAGATTGCGTAAATCTTTTACGATGAAAACAGCTTCAAGAATATATTTTTATACATATTTAGGTAAAGTTAAGTTTAATGTATACTATGCTTGAGATACATCTTTTAATTTAATAACCCCGTAATAGCAATTAAATCTGATAATTACCTACGTTTATGTTAAAATATACGTTTTCTTTAGATAGTTAACTTACTGAAATGTGCTCATTTCAGTAAGCCCTTTATGCGAAAACACTTCAACTGTTTCTCATTTATTAGCAGTTATTTTTTAATGATATATTCAGTAATATTGAAAAGGTAGATATTCCAAACAAATGCTATTTTCATTACCCGTCTATTTACTTTGCTACGCTAACAAATTGTGTGTCATTATTTGATATCTATAGCAATGCAACAAGCAGTAAGTTTATAGCCATTATTTGCATAAAAGAACAAGATACTATTGTGGCAATGTAGGCGTAGTGGATTTGGAAACTGTATGGCATGCGTAGAATCACGAGCTGTTGTAGATTCGAATTCCCACATACTTAAACATCTGAGATTTTTCAGATTCGACACTACAACCTCACCAGTAACATACATATAGAGAAGACAACCGTAGGGATTGTGATAAAAAAAAATAATGTGTAATTTCACTGAGAATGGTGATCAAATGGTACTTGATGTGGTACTGGTCGCGTTTGGCACAACTTATATGCATTAAATGGATACAGACACGAATGTCTCTACTCGTTTCCTAAAGGGATATAGCATGACGGTATATACATAATCATTTTCAGCCGGTACCTTTTTATCATACAAACTCATCCACATCATTATATATATTGAGGGGTGAAAGGCTATTTCGTTTAAGCGACATTTTTTGGTAATATAGTAATATATATATTTTCGGAATAAGCATTTTTTACCGATTCCAAATATATATTATATATATTACTATAAAACCAAAAAATGTCGCTTAAACCAAATAGCCTTTCACCCTCGATATATATTAGCTTGGCCAAAATAACTACATTGTATTTAATGAGTATAAGAATAGGAGAGATCATTAAGAATTTGTAATCTGTTGATAGTTGCCATCATCATGTATTACAAAGAAGGATTCAACATGTAAAGGAAAGTACACGTTCTCAAAACTCGACAGGTCAAAACATTATTACCATGACGAGCTTTTAACATTTTCGATCCATTACATAACACATACATTGTGAACCATACACAATATTTGTAAATATATGTGTAACTACGACGTCACTGCTGTTTGTATATATCATTATAGTTTCTGTCACAAATAAAAAATAGATAAATTGAATTTTGTAAGCAAAACCAAGAATCCTAACTTAGTCTAGCAAAAACTTAAAAAGCCTCGCTAGTAATTGCTAAATCCTTATGGCTTCCACCCTCCCTTCGATCGATTTAATCGAATAAAATAACCTCGTATGGCTCAAAGAGTAATTCCGAGAGCATAAAATTCTTCATATTTTGTTATCCATTACTCACAATGTATTCTAAAACATAAATCCGCTTTTAGCACGAAGCTTATCAATTTAGTAGCATTCAATACAAGTGAACAAACAGTAAGTAAACTTTGCTCTTCTACTCCATGGTAATGCCGCCTTTTGAGCGAAGCGCGCTCGCTCGTTTGTTTTGCTTTTACCACACTCTCTCAGATATGCTCTTACCTAATAGAAACTCCAACTATTATTGTACAACTTTGAAATATCTAGATTTTTCCTTTTTTTCATTTCAGTAATTTGTGTCTTTTGATACGATATTTTAAATCTATTACTTTAATGTCGTAATACCTTAATTTTTGAAATGCAATAAATATACAGATCGTTTTATGCTCAATTTAATTTTTTTATGTATACGACCGCCTCGAGATACTTTATTAAAGTTAAGAAATCTACACGAATATTTTACCTTGAAATGATTTAACTAACACTATATTTAAACAACCAAGCCAATACACAAATCGTGCATGATTCTAATACAAATGACATTTTGTAGGAAGAAACTAAATAAAACTACGCAATTGAATCAAAATATTGAACACAACTCGCAGCTGACGTGTAACCCTACCACTAGCACAGAAAGTAGCGGCCTGCTATGAGCTATAAAAAGTTAAGTAAAACAATAATCAGTCGAGCGGGCCCTTCAGACCTTCTCCCCTCGATTTAAGCGTAAAAATAAAATAGTCTCACGATGTACGACGCCTGTGCTATTTATAAACACTCTAACCACATATTGCTGCCTCAAAACGCACTTTTAACTTATTTTCTATAAAGAATAAAGTAACTTTCCTACGTTACTTTAAATTTCATAAATGTTAAAATTCTCTGTCATTGATGTTATAAAATATTATCTACAGTAACCTAACATTGCATGAAAGATTTTTTTTTTCTGACCCCTCGGGGGTTTATTTTCCATAAACGTCGAAATGCGCATATTTTATTTTCTAACCAAAAGGCTAAATATCAATCTTAATAGTGCTTACTTCAAAATAATGGGTTTTAAAAAACAAAAACTTTCAATACCTATTTTACCTTCTTAAATGTTGGAATATCAAAAATCATCCTTAGCGGGCGCCTATATTAAATTAGAACCCAATGTAAATATTTCGTTTCTTGCGTATAAGTTTAGACTTTATGATGATGTGTCAGTCAGGACAAACGTTTATATATATATATATATATATATATATATATATATATATTTGGTAGTAAAAAAATGTCTTACAATATATAAATTGTTTCCACGTTTTACTTATATTAATCAAAGGATAATAATCTACAACTATTGGCAGGCGTTCAGATAACTTTTCGTACATACCATTTTCTTAGGTGTCTAAAAGTGTAAATAAGTATAATCATATTATTTTTTATAACTAGGTGAGTAGGTATGAATTAAGAGTTAGTATCTCCTTCACAATATCAAAGATTGTCTGATTAATTTTCGTAATTTTAGATACTGAAACTTGCTACATTTGAACGAATATTACATAACGTGTTACAAAATCTCAATTGATTATAGCAGTCAGCATAACATCGACGAACAAACATTCACTGACTGGAACAGCCTTCAACGAAAAATTTAGCATATTAAAGCCGCTTTATAACGTTAAATAACAATCATAAAGAAACATCTGAAAAAAAAACCTTTTAAATGTGTGTTTCTGTGTGCAGCCTGTTTATCAACAATGTTTTAGATTATAGCTTGGGATTATTAAAAAACCCTTTTTAAGGTATTGAAGCGAAAAAACAAGGTATTCTCAAGTGAAATAGCTTTTTATTTATAGCGCTTTGGTTTTTGTGTCGACGCTCAATGGCATCGATGAATTATTTATTTAGTTTGTCAAGTAAGGCGCTGTTGCAGTGCGCGCCGTGGAGCGACGCGGAGCTCCATGAAAATTATATCAATATCGTAAACATAAGCCGATTTGTGAGATCGTCACTTTCTGATGTTAACTCGTTTATATTTAATACAATTACAGAATATTTGCTATGGTTAGTTTAAACTGTCAGATCTGCGACGATTTTTGTCGATAGATTACTGTTTATTCAAGATAATAATTATTTTTCTAATTTTATAAGTACATTGCCAAATCTAGAGGCCATATAAATACATATAACAAATCGTGAAACCGTACAACGTACTTCAAACTCACAATATTTTTAATTAATATATATTAGTCCTTTCATATTTTCGAGAAACCTTAATTAACAAAAAAAATTGCTGGAGTTTTGTACAAAACTAAAGCTTGTACTAATTTTCAGACTATATTTTTTTAATAATTTAGATTATGCCCCTTTTTCAATAATAAGGCTGAGATTTATAGACGCAACAAGTTTGCTTAGATTTTACTAAAACATTACAATTTATTTTAACTAACTCAATTAATGTTAAAGGATTTGGTAAGACACTGATTTTGTCAACATGGACTAGGCTCTGCGAATACTATGACTATACTCAAGTTCCTTTTTTTAATTTATTTTTTATTTAGGGGCTACTCAAGTTCCTATTATGTATTCAATTTTTTGTCAAAACGAATTTATTTTATGAAAACTTTGCTAAACAAAGTCGAAATAGCATCTATAAAGCTCAGCCTAAGACTGAGCTAATACATAAATATATAACCATATTGTGTAATATTTCCCGACACTGACATTAAGTTTCTGCAATTTGATAAAAGTGCCATAATTGTCTTTGAATATTACTAATTTTATTCCATTCAAATATGCATTGATTCAAATGCTAAGCGATAATATGCAATGATATGCATGAATATGCAATATCTCAATGTCATCATATGATTCGTGGGTACCTATAAGTTTGTGTTTAATTTGTTTAATTTCTTTGTTTACGAAGCTTCTGTTTGTTACAGGTAAGCCGACCTCGACGTGCAGTTTATGTGACGCTACCGCTCGTATTTCGCCTTACGGTGAGTCCACTCGAATTAACGAAAACCTTGACCTTACTCTTTAATTTAATACCTACTCGCCGACGACGATAAATTATTGCAGACAATCTGCATAATTTAATGTGATAGCTTTAGTAACGGGACGCTGCGTGTGATCACGTTAACCGTGTTTTCAGCCTTTGTCCAATTGAATCCTCAGTGCAGTAATCAAGCGGGTAGGATAGTGGGTCAATAGGTCGTTCCAGAACGCCGAGCGCCCGCATCATCCCGTCACCTTCCCTCCTTACATTGTTCACAAATATACTCGACAATAAACACTCTCTATAAATATCCCAGCCCCTATATTCACCAACAGGGATAAAAAACGAATATAGTTTTTATCATATTATGAAAACTAAATTTATAATCAATGCTGAGACTTATGTCAATTTTATTACAGTATTTGGCTATTAATTCAACTGTTTATCGCAAACATATGCAATAGCATTATACCTACGAGTATATCCGATAGGTATCTTGAAAGTTAGTAATATTGTCTTGGCTTATAAAATACGTATAGATTATATTGTAAATTTGATCGTCACAATGAACGGTTTCTTCACAAACAATGATTATGTTACTTACAAAACTTTTTAATACTTGTCCTTTACTCCCACTTTAAGCCAATAATAAGATAATACAATTAATTCAAATTTCATTGAAATTATATGTATATTTAAAACTTTAATTAAAAAATATAAAAAAATATGTAATTCAAATAATTAATTCCTACATTAAATATTCCTATTTATCATAATTAAACATTCTGTATTAATATTACCATTATTTTAGTCGATAATCTTGACAATTTAAATAGTTTCGATTTGAGACTCTTATGACCTATTAAAATGAGTATTATTGGAATATAAATGAACACCTTCGAGCGCATTCTATTGGCCTTCAGAGGCAATACATGTCATGTTTCCCCACATCTTAACCTGTCGCGCCTCTATAACGACATTGTTTACGATCCCAACGTTCCCACTTACAGATTGCTCGAGTAAATTGGCTGTAATTAAATTTCGACTTCCATTCGGTAACCCCACAGCAAGGAACGGATGTACGCGCCACTTCCCTCCCTCGTGGTACTAGTTTGTCTACTCGCCGAGCGAGTTGGCCACTGTTCCTATTTTATAAACATATTTCTTATGATAAAAATACACAATGCCTTTCAACTGGCGCATGGAATTAATTTTATTGCTATATAGGACCAGTATATAACATAATTTAGAAATTAACTATTATATTCATTCCCATGTAAAGATTTGCATTTGTGAATTATGATAGCCTTTTTTTTGTGACCCGGGGGAAATGTCTAATGGACCTCCAGAGCCGCTCCCCCGGTGTGTCGAACTTGCACTGACTATAAGGGTGTCCTTATAGTCTTAGGGTGTCCGGGGTGGTCCTTCTCTCGTCTGCCGAGTGCCAGGGGCAAGGCTGAGTCATCTTCCTCGGCACCCGGCGAGAATTATGATAGCTTGCCTATTATGAAAACTGAAACATCGACTTAAAAGTAAAAAAGTGAACATTATTAAAAGCATCTGAACTGTTTTGTAATACTGCGTTAATATGTGTTAGTTATCGCGTAATTCTTATATTCATTTATTACGTTTACAAAAACAATAGGCATTTATAATAGTAATTTAATTAAACATTAGAATTAAACAATTACGTATGCTTTTATTTTAAATTTTAATGAGTACTTAAAGTTAATCAAGAACGTGTTATTCCTGTTAATTTTCTACTAAATAAATGAAGTATATATTACATTTCAATAGAATCTGAAAACTTTCTTACAATATCAATCAAGATATTTATGATCTATGGTGATAACAACCATTCACTCGGCATTTATATGATATTATATTCACATCACAAAAGAGACAATCCAGTGTCAATATCAGTTGGTCATATTTGTTTATCAGGTTGTCGAATTCTTCGAAAATCTGTAGCTGTGTTATGAATGAAAATTCAAACCATACGTAATGCAAAAGAGAAATTGTAATATTCATTTCATACGACATCTGTACAAATTGTTGTATGTAGCAATAAATTATTATCAAATTGTGGTGAATCAGTTTCATATGGCAACGTGCCCAGACCGCTTAAAGCGTTCTCTTATTGTATGGTTGTGGTAGATTTGTTCATAAAAGAACAAAAAATATTATATCAATATTTTAACTTCTATGTATTTAAGACAAGGTGCTATAAAAAAAGAAATCTCGAAGTTTTTTTTTCAAATTCGTTAATAAAGTTATTATTATGTATCGTTACGTTAGTGAACCTGATGGTAAGTACAGTGTAGTCGAAAAACGAAAGCGATCATCAAAGAACGAAAATCCATATCATCCATCGTCATGTCGGTTCATATATACCAAGACTGAAGGTCTCTAGGTAGGTAGATATGAGTTACTGAATATACGAATATAAACTGATCTCGGAACGCAACAGCCCAAAGCGAGTCACTATGATGGTTTTTACACTTGTGTACTGTGGTCATGACCCAGTCCGAGCAATCGCCGTACCACCATAAAACTCTACCTTTGTTTACTTTCTGGGTGAACCAAAATACATTAGTGGCTGTATCCATATTACGTTTATATGTTGTGTCTAACGTGACCAGAGCGCAACTGATCGCCGTTCTAAAGGCACTCACACATGACATTTCAAATTGATGCCATACGGTTTTCCTTTATATGATTTTCTTCACTGGTGAGCATATGATGCCTAAATCAGTACGTTATCCAGAAATATCCTGAAGCGGCACGTACTTCACAATTCAAACGTACGACTGCTCTCGTTGTCGCGCATGGATATCATTCTCTTACCCATTATGCCACCACAGTCACAAATCAAATTAGTTACTTTGGTTAAAGGCGTCTGTACAAAAAAAAATATAAACCGTCTTACACTTTGTGTCTGTACATTTTCTAACATTTCATATCGGTTGAAATAAACATATTAAAAATTTTAAATCGCATTTCTACTGGAATATGTTAGGTATTACAAAGTAATTTGCATAGATGAAATCGTGACCGGAAGCTGGTTAAACATATAATACGAGCATATATTTAATAGAAAAAAATACCAATTCTTAATTTACGTGTTGTAACGTTTATATATAAATACATATATAGTAACGAATTTAATCAAAGTGAGGTAGGTAGAGGCATGTAGAAAAAGCATTCGTATCTAATCTGTCTTCATTTTATCTATAATTATATCTGTTATTTATATCGTGATCGGGACTTTCTAGATTATTTTTATCATTACGCCGGTTATCGTTGTTCACGGGCAGTACAGATTGTACAGGTCTATTAGAATAATCGTCACAAGCCTTGAGCTGAATTCCGAGATAATTTTGGTTAACATTCTGATACATAATTTAGTTCATGTCTTACTTTGACATTTTAGAACGATGCCAATAGAAATAATAATACACATTATTATTGTTATTCTGTAGGTCTGGGGTATAATACCAAGTTAGAAAGTTGCAAGGATGTATCTGATCTCTCGACCAATAATAACAAAGTTTCGCGTCTAAATGATTCTAGGTTGCTGTCTCAGTGAAAAACAAAAAAAAAAAAGTGTTAAGGATCAAAACGATTTGATATAAAATTATTTTATTTGTTTCATTCGGCAAGAACCAGCTTGTATAAAATAGCTCGAGGAATATGCTAGCTGTAGTCAAACTACATTGTACATAGGAGTACTGATCCTAATCTAGACTGAGTTTACACCAAGAAAAATATAAATGTGGGAACTAAATGCTCATCTGGATTAAAAAATTATATGACAAGTGTTTGTTTGAATGGTGATAAATATTACGAAACGTGACAAGAGCGGTGCTTATCTCTGTAAGTAACAGCGCTCTTTAGCGCTTTGTCATATTGGTAAATTTAAGCGATACTGAAAATATATTTAAAATGTATTTGGACGAAATGATTCATTGTCAAATTATAAGTAATATAAAAAAAACACGAAGTCGTTTTTAGATTTGCTTAGCAGTAATAATTGATTTTTTTTTTACACTGGCTCGACATAGTGACTACAGAGTACCTGATGGTAAGTACAGTGTAGTCCAAAAACGAAAGCGACTATCAAAGGATGAAAATCCATTGATAGTCTACATCGTCATGTCGGCCCACATATACCACGACTGAAGGTCTCTAGGTATATGAGCTACTGGATATACACAAGCTGATCCCGAAACGCGACAAGCCGAAGCTGGTCACTATGACGAGCTTTACACCCATGTACTGTGGTCGCGATCCAGACGGGCACCGACGCCCTACCACCTCGCCGCTGCTCGTTTAACACCACTCAGGAGTCACGTGTAGGGAAACTAGGGTCAAGCCTACGGACGCGAGCAGCTTCGACTCCCAAAAAAAATAATATTTTGATAAGATAGAATATAATACAGGGAGTGTATATTATTTATTAATGAATATGATATGTCAAATAGTAAATGGGCAAAATGTACATTGTTTAAATATTACTATGGTCATAGATGAACAAATTGTAAACAGATTAATGAAAAACGATTACGATTACATTTTGGGTTTTTCATCACTAATATGATTGCATTTTGCTCATTTATGTTTTAAACACTACAAAATCCTCAATTGCATTCACATTTATGACTTCTCAGTCTTTTGCTCTTCAAAATCATGATTACAGAGCAATAAAATGAAAATTATGACTAGATTTTGTAATCGTTAATCATTAATCAGATTACATTTTGCCTATCTCTGCTTTAGGAATATTCTGTAACAAAAATAGCTTTACTTATTTGGATGTGTCCATCAAATAGTATTAAGCGTATATACAAAATGGTTGATTATTGTAGCATACAAAGCTTAACAAACTGTCTGTGTGTAGAGAGGCGTAGAAGCTATTCTCGTACTATATTTGGATTGGAACAAAAAACAAAAGGTTACACATATCTGTGGTTCTTTAGTGATACACGCTTCTCAAAGTAGGTGTTTAAGTATTTAAATGTGGTCACATTTATTGTTATATTTATTGACATAAAACAAAGCATTGTTGCGTTTAATTTAGACTACCTATACTATTATACTGCGCTTTATTTTTTACAAATGTGTGATTTGTGAATCAATTTATACATAATTAACTTTTAACTACTAACATAATTAGTAGGTCTCATTATAAATGATTTATAAGTTATAAATAAGTAGCTATTGGGATGCAAGATTTTCACGTCCTGGTATATTATATTATTAATATTCCAAAAATATGGAACGATGTTCCCTAAAATACGTATTGGACACAAACGTTCATCTAGAAAAATTTTATTTGATAACAATGTTTGTACTAATGTGGATCATGCGGCATATTTTCAACCTAGGAGGCTGAGACTGAGCTTATCTGTTGCAAATTAATTATCTTAAAAACTGATTTTTTAAACAACCTTCCTTTTTGTGTTATTTACCTTTAGTATTTGTATTTATTGTTTCTATCCGTTTAACCCTTACGCTACTATCGGTGACTATAGGTTACCAGCTAAAAAACACGCTTATACACGACAGGTGACTATATTTTATTACACGTATTATTTTTCTTTTAAAAAAATTCATGAAAATGGTTTGAACCAAAATTTTGCCCCCGAATGCTGAAGACTGCGCGCGTTTGATGAGCAAAGAACTCCGTTTCCTTGCTCTGTTTAGTGATTTAATGATTAGGTTCGTTTATTAGAGCAACTAAAATAATTGGTCATGCAACTAGAGAATATGTATACTATATTATCAAAATTATAGATGTGCTTAAACATCCGAATTTCATTAATTTGTGTGTGATTTGCCGTCATGCGTAAAGCAACGGGTTATGGTTAAGTATAGACAACATAATAACATAACGATATGCACATAATAATTACTTCCTTAAATTTAGATAATAGTGATCTCACGATTTTTATCTTTATTCGCATTATCAATATCCGCACTCGAGATAATGTAAATAATGTGTCTATGTGTTATGTAAATCACGCTAATTTTTGCGAAGGCCGCTGCGGGACCTCGCCAAAACTCAGATTCGACCTCGTGTTTATCATCGGCGCGATATCTTGATATACGCAGTTGCTGTATTGTGATAGCCTTTACTTCTTCGCCTCCCTGTTGTCCTGGTGGACGCGTAGATAAAAAAACACTTATATCTACAATTATAGTAATTAATTTATCTTTACTCGCAGATCATCAAGTTTATTTCTGTAATGTGGAAGAAAATTTATGCAAGTAAGTGATGCTTGTGTTCAAAACCAGATATCAATGTCATTTAAAATCAAGATTTATTAATTAGAAAAAGTGTTTTTGTTACTTTTGCATATACATATCTATATTGTACATGAGAAAATTGTAATAATTTAACATTTTTATGTTATGTAGTTGATTTATTTTTTCATTATTTAAATGTTTTTTAAACTTCTCATCTTAATAAAGTAATGGCCATCTTTATTCTAGGATATGTAATATTATGATAGAATTAAGCATTACAAGCTTAGTTCATATTTTTATAACTACTTAATATACCAAAATATTTACGTCTTAAAGATAATATTTATGACAATGCACTTTAATTCTTCTTAACTTGTTACTTATAACGAAGAGAACCCTTAAAGCAATTATAAATTTCCTTTAACATTTATACTTACAAAACACAAACGATTACCGACATTTCTTAAGTTACCTACCTTTTTGACCGCCATATTGTAACCACAAATGGAATTGTAAAAATAAATTATCCTCTTTATGGTGACACTGATTTTAAGAAGTATATGCAATATATGTTTGAATTAATCTGCCTTGTAATATTTTGAGTAAATCTAGAATGTTGTGTCCTCTAAGTATGTCAGTATTACGCCAAGTATTTATCATTTTCGATAGTTCAAATCCTTGTGAATTACAAATCAGTATTGCAATGAATAGTCATGCCTATGTTGTAACTTTAATACAAACATTTTCAGCATTGCAATAAGCATTATCTCAAGTAGACTGTTCGGAAATTTCGATCTTGAGTAATAATTTTCTTACATCATAAATTAAGTTTACCCAAAATAACGAAGTGAATCCTATAGACGTATTAACTTCGCCCATGGTATAATGCCTTTTAATGAAACTATATTTTAAATGTAAGTTTTTTAAGCTTCAACTGTGAATTTCATCAACAACTTTTCCGTGTGTTCTATAGATACCAGCCTGTTTACTTCGCTACAGTTTTGACTCGCTATAAAAGCTGACAAGGTCAATAGATATTTTTAGTTTGAAATGATACTTCATTAGATCTATTTATGTGGATGTTTTATTGAATATACTGTAAAATTTTATTGTATTTTTTAAGGACATGAGGAATGTAAAAATGCCTATTGTGACAATTACACGAACATTGTCCCGCAAGGCTTCGGGCTTATTATATAATTATCTGACCGGTATGAAGTCGGGCAATGCAATAATAATTGAACGGTAAAGCTCAATAACAATCAACATGAGGTGCTCTAATCGATACGTTCCATTGAATTCATTCCGATATCTAGATTCAGAACTATTGAATTGAATCATGTCATTTCACTTACTGAATTGTTGAATTTTAGCATTAGATACTCGCATATGTTTCAAACGAATTAAATATTATATATAAAGCGTGTTGTCTACAAATTGATACAGCTTAGTTCTTTTAATTAAAAATGCTTAACCCTTAACTTGGCAGAATGTGATTTCTTTCATTATCAAAATAATATTCATACCGTTTAACCCTTATGTTCCAAGGATGTGTAATAGAAACTAACCGTGCGTTCAAAAACTGAGAAATTACCTAAATATTAAGTTCGCGCTAAAAACTTATGGCATTAGGTTTTGTAAATTCTGATGTATCTCCACAGATACACTATCGAGAAACGGGTTAACTGGAGAAATATCCAATTATTTTAACAACTGTACACATTTGAAATGAAACATCTGTTAAAGTGTTTAAGTTACTATTTTATATAAATTGGTATAGTAATAACATGTATACATTTAGAATGTGTCATTTAAGCAATGTTAAAATTATTAATGTATCACAAATATAAAAAGTGCGTGTTTTTTAATACCGTTTTTATTGATTTCTCTGCGCCCACTTCAAAAACTTCGCAATTTATTATCGTGGCTTTATACTTTTGGATGTATGTTTACTGTAAAATTACATTTACGCCCTAAATTGCGATAATACTGGAAACGGTGTTGTTATATTTTATACTATAATATATTCATGAAATATAAGTAATAGTTTCCAGTTTTGATAGATTATAGTAAATAGATAATACGAATAGGAATTTAAACAGCCCGTATAATGTGTACAGCTTATTAAATAATGTCTAAAGTTATGAATCAAAGGGCGGCGCTTTTACAACGTGTTGAGCGCCCGCGCCGTGGTGGGTTGTAAATAGGGTTGTCGAATACCGCGGGTGTAGACGACCAAAATTCCACAAGAGTTTGGTATTTCCATCGCGTGAGGTATTCTCGAGCGCTTATTTTTTGTTTAGCATTTTATGTTGAAAGCGTTTACTAGTGTAATAAATTAGTAAAAATTAGGTAAATTTGACTTGTTTGAATTATAATGTACTTGTCAACAATAATCCAGTAATTTCGTTATCATTGTTTCGCGGACAGTAAAATGGAAGATTATTATAGAACTAATCTTCATTCCTAAGATATCTAATATCTAGTAAATGTATTAATTTTTTTACACAAAATTAATACATTTACTAAGTTATTCCTGTTGACCCCGGGAGGGATAGAGCATGATAATATGTTTTTTAGCAAAGCTTGCTGTAACTTTTGTGTTTCATAGTTTATCTTTACTGAGCGATCTGACTTTACTTTGATTTAGCGATATTTTTTATATTTTTAAATATGTTTCCCTATTCGTACTGGCATATGCACAATCCGTGCTTTTTGTCATTTTTAAGATGGTGCGTAACATTTAAATCATGCTTTAAGGACACTGAATTGCGGAAATCATGCTGTTGAAGATCTGATACAGTTATCAAATAAAAAATACATCCGGGATTTTCAAGTGACGGCCCTGAGCTAACTGGCAGCGACTATTTTATTGTTATGTATGCCTTGTAAATGCCAACCGATACAAGGAAGTTCCCGAAAGGAATTTAACTTTTATAGTTTTATTTCACAGTTACATATATACGTGTCAATTATATTATGAGGTAAATAAAATTTTATCTTAATTATACAATTATTTGCAGAATGTAGTATATTATGCTTGACGATGATTTTATGATGTATATTAATAGCAACAATTTGAAGCTTAGTTCCACTTGTAGCCTATACAATTTTTGCATTTAAAAATATAGAATTCAGTCTTTATTAACTGTCGATAAAAATATAAATTATTTAAGATGTTATATAATTATGTAATCTGTGAAAACAAATGTAAAAAAAAAAACAGTCGCCGTGTCGTTGGTACACAATTTTTTTTAAAGAAAATGTGTTTCACAATAAATAATTTTTAATAAAAATTAATCGACATCCGTGTGTAATATCGTCATATTCCAAAAATTTACTGATTATTTCGAAATTGTTATCAATGTACATTAGAGCTTCGTAAATTAACTTTTATGTCTCCTTATCATATTAAGATATAAATAAATATTAGTGATAATGTAAACAGAAGGACGTCTGAATACACAGTATTGACATTAAATGAAAAAATGTAATTTGTAATTATCGTAGGCGTATTTTATGTAAGCAGTACAAAAAGTGTAGACTTGACAAAAATAGACATTTCATTGATAAATATGTAAAGCCTAACCAATGCAAATATATTAGGTATTTTCAGGAGGTGGTATACATAAACAACAATATAATTCTTCTGTATTGATTTATTCTTAAAATATATCTATATATAACAAAGTACAATAAAAAAAACCACGGAGATGTTTTTTTTATTACATACAGGCTTGCGCTTGACCTCAATCTCACCTGCTGGAAAGTGATAAGGAGGCCGACGATGGAGCGCGCTCACCCAGCAAATGCCGACCGATTTTGTAAGTTTTATAATATATAAAACTTACAAAATAACATTTTATTTGTAGTTTGCTCGAAGAATGTTATTAACAACTATTATAGGTACCTATCATATTAACGTTGAGCTGAGATGTAAATAACGCTATTGCTTATTATTATCAGAGCATAACACTCAAAGTTTTATGATTATTCGTATTAGTTTCTTATCCGAGATTTTTATCGTAATTTCCGATCATTTGTTTATTTGATATTCATGCCTATACAACGTTACTGGTAACTAATGCCAGTCCTCTTAAAGGTAACTTAGGTACATCAAGACCAACTTTTGTTCTTTGACTTTTGCCAATTCTTAACACATCCTAAGATATATATGTTTTTAGTTTTAGTAAGGATTTCTATCAATCGTTAGCTCTGCAAATTTGATTTATTTATTTTTTGTAGGAAAAAAAACATTGAATTAGAAAAAGTCGTAAAATCATAGTTGTCAGTCTTGATATACCAAATTCACCCTTAATAGATTTTGCATTAGCTACCTGTATCCCTGTATATAACTGCGCTACTTAGTATCAAAACCCTTATGCTTAGAATATAAATTTTCATGACATTTAAATTTCTCGTGAGACTCATATTTGATATATATACAATATACATATACTATAAATATTGTTAATCTTTGTGCAAACAAAAATGTGTCATCATACTTTTATCTATAAATAAATACTTACATATGATCTTAACCATGTACTCATATTTCTTAACTTCCCCTGATCTTGATTTACTCAAATATATTCTTACATAACGTATATTTCATGTAGTCAGGCTTATACTCTTTACAGGGTTCTAATTGAAGACTGATAAAGCTACAACAAATACAATTCCTTAATCATAGTCGCTACTTTTTGCACTAATTATAGATAGCAGAAAATACTTGTATTTTCTTATATTAGTTAAGATCTCAATTTGGGTCAACTTACATACCAGTTATCCACATGGCAAATAATAGAAATTTATTGGACGATTGCCCGAACTGGGTCATGACCACAGTACTCAAGTGGAATGACCGTCATAGCAACTCGCTTTGGCCTGTGGCGTTTAGGGATTGGCTTGTGTATCATATATCCAGTAACTCATATGCTTAGAGACCTTCAGTCGTGGTATATTTGGGCCGATAGTACGACGGAGACTCAACGGATTTTTATTATTTGATTTTGGACTACACTGTACTTGTCACTTTGTCGAGCAAGTGTAAAAGAAGAAATCTCATGTGTAAGGGCCTTGAGAACGGCGATCAGTTACGCCACTGGTCACGTTGGCCACGACATATAAGCGCAAAGTGGCTACAGCCACAGATGTATCTCTGCTCACCACGAAAGGAATATAGCGTGACGATATATTATTATTATTATTATATAAAATAATTATTGTTTTCTACGACTCTGGAAACATTTTGGTTTAGATATATTTTTTTAATTTATTTGTACATATGCCGATGTAATTAAACGGCTTTGGTCCGGATTTCATTTAACGTTGGAACGTGAGGAGGCGGCCGATGACGCAAATTAACTTAGGTAGACTCAATAACTCATTGCGATTTTGCTATAAACTTTGCAGTTTTCACCTAGTTGACGTAAGATAGTTCAATCAGACCATTCAATAATTTTCTCGTTATAGAATAATTAGAAAATAACATCGAATTCGTATTTGTAAATAACTAAAATTCACGGTTATTTTATATTTTTCATTTAGACTTTATTTATCGTGCTCCTACATTATAGCTTTAAGGTTTTCTTATTTTTTTTTTTAATATTGCCTTTTATGATCATTTGATTTTTTCTTATTACAAACTCCATTTATTTGCTGAATATGGCTTTAGACAACTAATATAAATGCCATGTCCAAATGCCCTAACAGCAATCTGCTGCGTCACGTTGGGCATGACTAGTGATGAAAATGCCCGGGAATTTTCCCAAAGTGCCCAAAACTTGTATGGGGAATATTCCCGGGAAATACGAAATGTTCGCGGAAGTGCTGGGCACATTGGGAAAATTCCCGGGCATTTTCATCACTAGGCACGATATATAAGCGCAAAGTGGATACAACCACTAATCTCTGCTCACCTCGAAAGGGATATAGCGTGACAATTAATTTTTATTAATATGACCTTTGTTCAAAACATTATGTACATATTTAACGCTGTCATAAAATGTACCTGCAGTCGTTTGATTTTTTGTTGTCTATATTCATTACATTCACATACACTTTATAAAAACTAATAAATATTAATGATAATGATATCACTTAATGATGCAGTTATAGTTTTAAAAGAATCACACACGTGTATTACAAAAACATCGAACTGTGATATCTAGTTTGCACAGTTTTAATATATTTCCTTAATATATAAAAAAAAATCAAGTTTACTCTAAATACCTATCAGTTCATATGACATCGGTATCAAAATATCATACAAGTATCGCATGACGATGATGCGATGTTTCATACTAAACCAAGGTCAATGGATTGTTCATGCAAATTACACGCCAGTTTGTGTAAATAGAGAACTCATGTAGCTTTATTTCGGAAATTAGAGTATCGATAAACATTTTTTTTTTGTATCCCGGGGATAATCCTACGTAGGACCATCAAGGACGCTGTGAGGGCAGCGATTCCGGTGTGTTACTGACTAAAAACCCCCGGGGTGTCCCTCTGATTGCTCCACCCGGGCCTGGGAAGCCAAATTCGTCCAGACGCCCAGGGAACAAAAAGCCTTGTCGAGGCTACTTCTCTGGGGGAGGGGTAGGAGTAAAAATCCACCCCTCCAAAACCTCTCTCTCAAGCGGCGCACCGGACACCGTGCACCACCTCCCTCTCATCCGGGCAACAGAATCCCTCAAGTCCACTGCCCGGCTATTGTCACCGAGGGATACCACGCTCACTCTGGGCGAAGTATCGATAAACACTTATTTAACTGGTCGTAATTAACGCCGACTATATTTTAACGTATGTTGACAGTATTTAAGAAACTGTTTGCAAATAAAAACTATGTTAAATATATTGATAAGTAAAATGACTCATAGCTAAATTAACGCAGTCCCGATAACACAGTAGCTTATCGATTACAATTTCTTTGGAATGACCGCATTTTAAGATTTGAATGTGCCACAAATGCTATTTCTAAAATTCTACATTTTTAATAGTTTGTTTCAACTACTTATTTTCTTTTTTCGTTATTTCATTCCTACGGACATACTAGGTTGGATTCTTGGAAATTAGTTCTTATTATATTTGTTACAAAAATGTATTCAACAATGAGTAAATAAATATGTATCGATTAAGATTTTGTTGGCATCGGCACATATATGAAAAATATTATTTATAGCGCTTTACTGTACATTGAACAATACCTAGAAAGAAGACTGTGTAAATGGCAATTCTCTTTGATATTATTAGGTAATGATCTATGTTGTAAATATAGTCTTTACTAAAATCATTAAGATGTAAAACGTGTAATTATTGTCCTTTTAACTAACTCTTAAGCAAAATCTACAACAAAAACTTTACTTTTCTTTTTTTCTTCAAGTGTAAAGTTGATTTTCTCCTTCACATCCTTTGAGCCCAGAAGTATTGGAAAAAGTACGACGTTAATAAAATTTATAGCTGTAGAAAATACTTATTAACCGTGGAAATTAATCGGACTTAGTGAGGCGTCCGTGTCAGTCATTTTGTCACAAACACTGTATTCTATTGGTCTTACCCCTTGTCCATATAATTTACGTTTTTTCTCTGTTTTATTCCACTTACTTCGTTCTATGTATATCAGATTAAACTAAATTTTGTTTTTTTTTTAACACTTGCATGTATACATTTTGAATAAGTAAACCACATTCAATGCTATAATTTATATACTGTTTTTTTTTTCAATTCAAATACATATAGTTTTACTATTTCTTGTGTTTTCACTTTTTAAATCCTCCATAATTGCAAATATATATATATATATATATATATATATATATATATATATATATATATATCAATTATTATGTAAGACAATTAATTTATAGAAAGTTTTTCTAAGTAAACTTTTACGCTTGAAAGAATCCAATAAGAAGCACCGTAATAACAATGGCTAAGCTACTTTTATAGTCTGAAAAAAAAGGAACGCGAGAATATTAATTTTGTTACATAAAATTGATTCTGATATTTCGGAGATCTTGACAATTTTATGCATCATGAGCGTTTGTTTTTTTTTTACCTAAAGTCAAAATAAATTGATACGGGACACTTATTTCAAGGTGTACTGACACTAACAAAAAGAAAGCAAATGTTTATTACGTCATTGGTTGCATAATGTACATATCGTTTTTAAGTAACCGAGAATATAAAGTTTTGTAGTATTCAATTTTAGTTTACGAATATGTATATAAAAAAGTAATTATTTAATAGACATCAAAGTTTTGTAGATAATATTAGGTCCTTACATATGAAATTGGCGTTTTTCGTACTGGCCACTTTAATCACAAATTTCTCCTCTTTGGTAAGGAATTCCAAATTCACATTTGTACAGCTATAGACTCATGTATTTGTGCTTCGATGATCGTCATTCATTTGTTTTTTTCTTCTGTTTTTTTCTGTTTGCGTCACTCATTTTACAAAATGGAATACTTAAAATATCGCATTATTTACGAGTACGAGTTCCGCCGTGGCACTAGTGCTGCGGAAACAACTCGAAAGGTGAATGATGTGTATGGCGGTCGTGTTGCAAAAGAAAACACAGTTCGTTTTTGGTTTCAACGTTTTCGTTCTGGAAATTTCGACCTGCAGAACAAGCCCCGTGGACGGCCTGAGACTCAAGTTGATAATGAAGAGTTGAAGGCTATTGTGGAAGCGGATCCATCGCAAACCACGTCCGAGTTAGCTGCAGGCTGCGATGTTAGTGATAAAACTGTTTTAATTCACTTGAAGCAAATTGGGAAGATTAAAAAGCTTGAAAGGTGGGTACCTCACGAATTGACTGAAGCAAACCGGCAAACGCGCGTCGGCTGCTGCGTTACATTACTAAACCGGCACAATAATAAAGGTATTTTAAACCGAATCATTACCTGTGATGAAAAATGGGTTCTTTACGATAATCGGAAGCGCTCAGCGCAATGGTTGGATCCTGGCCAGCCAGCCAAATCCTGCCCCAAGCGAAACTTAACCCCAAAAAAGTTACTTGTAAGCGTTTGGTGGACTAGTGCCGGTATTGTTCATTACAGTTTTCTCAAATCTGGCCAGACTATTTCGGCTGATGTCTATTGTCAGCAATTGCAAACCATGATGGAAAAGCTAGCGGCTAAACAACCTAGGCTGGTCAATCGCTCCACGCCACTGCTGCTTCACGACAACGCTAGACCACACACTGCGCAACAGACGGCTACTAAATTAGAAGAGCTTCAATTGGAAAGTCTAAGACATCCTCCGTACTCCCCGGACCTTGCTCCAACAGATTACCATTTTTTTCGAAATTTGGATAACTTCTTGCAAGGGAAAAAATTCAACTCCGATGGGGCAGTCCAAATCGCCTTCAAAGATTTTATTGATTCCCGTCCGACTGGTTTTTTTAGTAAAGGGATCAATGAACTACCTATGAGATGGCAAAAGTGCATAGAAAATAATGGTTCATACTTTGATTAATTAAATATATTATATTAAAAATTATTCGACTTTTTGTTCCTCCCATACAAAACGCCAATTTCATATGTAAGGACCTAATATGTATTCTAGTGTTGATGAAACCACAGTAGGATTCCGAGCCTCGAAACATTGCATATATTAATAAATGTTCACAAACGAACGGAAATGTTGCAGAACTTTTGCAATTGTGAATACAAATTCTTAGTTTGCCTAAATTATAATGTTAATTAGGTTATCATGCTTAATTACTTTAAATAATACTTTGATAGTCCAATATCAACAAGCATATTGCATTAATCATTTTACACATTTATTTGTTCTCAATATGCTGTGGCAAGGTGTGGACTAACATTAGTTTATTCGGTACAGCATTTAGCGGATAATTATTACAATTTTATTTAGTACTAGCTGACCCGGCAAACGTTTTTCTGCTAAATAAATTATTTCTAGTGAATACCTTCTGTATTATAATATACAATTATGGTCATAGTGGCGTCCACATAAAAGATAGATATATGCTGTCTGCGTGTTTTATTTAGAACTATTCAAGACAAACAATCCTACAGTACATCATCTTTGTGTAACTCCAATAGTTTAGGCAGTGTAAGCCAAGATAGCTCTCAGAGTACAGATTTTTTTCCGACTTAATTGACATGTATATTACGACCAAAATTACATAAAATCATTATATGTTATTCTGATGTATAATCTATATTACTGTTAGAGTTTCATGCAAATCCATTCAGTAGTTTTATCGTCAAAGAGTAACAAACATATGCACAAACTTTCGCTTTTTAATATTAATATATAAGTAGAAATTAAGTGGGATATAAAATATACAGTATTTAACTAGGTATCGAAATAGTAAGATATCACTGAAAAGTGATGAAAGCTTTGATTCGATTTCAAAAAGATATTTATCTTGTGAATGTTGTAATCATATTATTAACTTAGGATAATTAAATTAAATCTTGTAAGCACAGTCGACCCGTTTCACTGCTCAGTTCACCTGTTTTATAAGTTGAGTTGTTCAGAAAATTAGGTCGCAGTAGAATGGATACTTCAATTAAACCTGAAAACGTTTATTTGATTTACTACAAATAGAGTATAATACTGGCGTTTTTT
The DNA here is from genome assembly GCA_036320925.1 of Automeris io. Classification (NCBI taxonomy): domain Eukaryota; kingdom Metazoa; phylum Arthropoda; class Insecta; order Lepidoptera; family Saturniidae; genus Automeris; species Automeris io. Next base: position 8,427,103 of record JAUDJH010000010.1, on the reverse strand, counting down.
CTACAAGAAAAATCGTCCGTATAAATGCATCTTCTTTAATCACTGCAATTGTCTTGAATTATTGTTTATGTCGCCTTGTAAAAATGCTGATACTGTGACTTTTGTGTCGTGATTATTCAAATTATCATAAAATTCCATTCAGCTCCCGACGAATACTCCTCGGCGTTTCAGTCTGCTATTAAACCAGGTTGAAACGTCGAGCCATATTTAGCTTGTTTTTTGGGAACTCTGGGAAATATCCTACGCAAAATCGTCACAGACACCGCGCTGCTGTTTCTACTCTCCACCTTTAGGAGGAATGAGTGTAAATTCACCACCCCTCTAAACCTCTATGTCGGATGGTGCGCCCATCACTCTCACGTCATCTGGGCAGCAGACTCCCACAAATCTACTGCCAGGTCAATGTTAAGAAAGGATGCTGTGCAATTCGTCGCGGAACACATCCTTCCTGCGCCGTGGTTTGCTACGCCGAACCTCATGAGGAGACTTTTCTCTCTTTCTCTTTTCGTGACTTTCTTAATCCTCAATAATACAGCCTCATAAAAGGCGAGCATGCTCAGCCACGCTCTCTCACTACCGATAATGAGTTTGATCACTGCCGGTGGCGCGAGGCCGTCACCGATCTCTACTATGAGTTTGGAGCGTTCTTCGGCCTAGGCTGGGCACTCCTCCAATGTATGCTGAGCCGTCAAATCGGGATAGCCGCGTTCATATAGAACAGGTCGCACCGCCACTACTTTCCGATTACTGGCGCTTGGTTACTCCAGCTTTGACTTCCTGTGCACTATCGAATGCTCTTAGAGGCTCTTCTAACTCTCTGCTCCCTAACTTCTACCGGTGTCTGCCCCAGGCCTATGTCTCGCTTCTGTTCGCGCTACATATATAATGTTGCTTAGTATTTCTAATATAGCTCTTGATATGATAGATATGTCAATGCAAAACGTAGATTAACATTGAATGCATAGCGCTTATTCTGTGTTCAGACACTAAACTGAATTGTTTTATAATATATAGGTATCTATGGCCTCGGCCTCTTTCGGTCCGATCACTCATGTCTGCTTGTAGTTAGGGCTGCCATCCACAATATATTTAGCGAACGTCGCCCTAGTTTTTAGGGCGAGCGTCAAAGGTGAACGTTCGGAAAATGTTCCAAAATATCCGTCCGGTAATTTTTCACACCATCTCACAATATAGCCTCGTTTCTATACTATAATTTTACAGTGTTAACTTGAGATCAATTGATAGCTTAGGCATTGTGAAGGCTTTCTAGGCTTTATGTACCTGCACAGTATTTAAAACGCTGTATTTCAAAAATGTTTACCTTTATCTGCTAGACAAAAACTATAGTTATTAACTTCTTTTAAGTTCAATTTATTTTAAATTACATTTTACATAAAAATTTCAAGGTCTTCATTATATCTATTTCATATATTAAAAGACATTTATAAATTTATTACACCATATAAATGAATAAAAAAATCTTATTCATTAACAAGATACTTAAATAGAGATATTGTATTGAGAAATATTATTCCTACGGTTTATGGTGTGTAAATAATTACGTTACCCTCCTGCATGAGAAATGCGGGCTCACTTGGCATATACAGAACTAAGTTACTATAGTATATTAAAGATAAATACTAACAAATATAGTTCTGTTTATGCCAAGTTAGTTCTTACTACTTCACTGTTCCAGATTTTAAATAAAATGTTCTTATGTAAGTGCTTTGTATCTTCATGAGAATAAACTCTTTGAACTGAAAATGATCTATGCCTCAAGAAATCTACAGAGCGGGGTAACGCTTTCTACCAGAACGTTCTTTGCTTGGTGTTGGTGTCGCACGGTGGAGTTATAGACGTGTTTAATTACGTGGTCCATAGTTTTTTCTTTCGGCAGGACAATGTGCTGATGGCCGGAAAAGACCTTCACAACTACACTGGGCAAAAGAGGTCCATATTCTGTCAATGCGCATATATTTTAGTTTCGTTACCTTACCTTGGAGCTTTTTAACTTTTCTGGTGACAAGTCTGTTCAACCTTAGCCATCATACTCGTATGCGACCGTAATTGTATTTTAGTAATAATGCATTATCTAAATTTTGAGAAGAATAAAGTTAGATTAGTGGCTGTATCCATTGTCCTTAAGGATTTTTACCATGTAATAAAGGAGTAAATGTTATAAAATGTAGCGGTAGCCCTAAAGATGTAGTATTTAGGACGGGCCGACGCGGACGGCGCCTAGGGAACTCATTTAGTGAACACAGACGCGACTCCTCGTCGCTGTTGACATCGCTATAGTCAATACTGTTCCACCAACCTTAGGACTTAGGCTATCGGCACCATTTCCCCTTTTTAGGTTATATTCAGTCGAAACAGTGACTCATCGCAGTGGGAGCTCTTTATAAAATATGTATACCGACCCCATTAAGTCGCTGCGAACTGGATTTATTGATGCTGTACAATGTGTATGTACAAAGCCGAGACTGTATAAGCTCTTAACGAAGTTAGCCTATTCAAAAATTATTATTTTAAATATTATAGCAATAAAAATGTACCTAGTGATAAAATAAACTTTTCAACTTGTAATACTTTAAATACCCTAAACTTAGGTAAGAATACTTACACAAAGTATAATATGCAACAGCATGGTTTCGACTATAGTTTTCTTAAAGTTTCATCGATTTCTGCTTTGTATGTACATACGTAAAGAGTTCTTTCTTATGTTTTTTATTTAAATAAATTTGTATAAAGTCACATGTTTAACAATGATATATAAAGCCATATATGATAGATATATTGAACAATCCGGTCATTTATTATTTATATATTATCAATAAGTGTTTATTTTATGCATTTATTAAAAAAAAAATAGTAACAAATTATTTAAATTGCAATAAAAATTAAATATGCATTTTTAAAGTTTAGTTTAAAAATTTTAATATGATCTTTATCCGTTTACTATGACAGTTGTACCTATAACTGCCATTGGCTACATTATATGAAACAACACTTAAATTAATTAAAGTATATACATATAACGATTACAGGTAGGATACATAGCCAGTAAATACAAGTAATAACACTTAGTTTTCGCAAACGGAGGAGGTATTTCTCTATGCTTTAGCTGGATTCGTTAAAACTTATATTTTAGTCTACTGACTAGAATAGATATAAAAAAGCTGCCGTCTACTACTCCCATTATTATAACTTTAATAACACAAGCTTACAACTTAATATAACATAAGTAAAATATGTTACATTAAGCTTTAACAATCATTATTTTCAGGGCAACGTATATTTACCATTCTTCACATAAAAAACTAACAATTAACAGATATAACACTTCAACAATCGTCGTCCTTACAAATAAGTTACTCAACTCACATATACACTTTACTCTCAAAGCAAATACTTTTAATTTACTATATTATTCCGATATAAGCACGTGTGCACTGGGAATTTTAACTTTGTATTTATTTTGTTATCTAGAAAAAATATCTCACTTCTTACGGTAACTATGGTGACTAACGGTAAAGATTCTTTACACCAATGTGATTCACCTTGCTATCCAGCAAAAATCAAGGCTTTGTGTCCTCCATGTACAATTAGTACATGGAGTTGTTTGTTATAATTTATTATTTAACTATATACTTTACATCACTATTATTAGTGCACTAATTTTTGTCCCGCCCGGTTTAGTTGTGATGACTTTTCCCGGTCAGTCAAAGCGCGTCATTTCGAAAACAAAAAGCGCTAATTTTTTTTATTTGTTTCCGAAGTCTCATATTTTATAGATATTATATGCATTTACTTGTTTTTCGTATTTCTCCCCCTTAGATGCTATAACACAACAATACCATGTAAAGTACTGGATTAAACAAAACGGTGTTCACGTATGTGCTAAAGAAATGTCCCATTGTTAATATTGTATGAGTTTGAAAGTAAAAACTAATGTAATTAATTTAATAGTAATATTAAAAATCTAAAAAAATATTAACTGTGGGTCTCAAACATTAACCCTTAATAATTTTACACTTTTCAATTGTAAAAAGAAGTTCTGTACAATTGTAATATTCAACGAAACTGTATTTTTAAAGAGCGTCATTGATTTTTGTATGGAGGTAATCATCGCTGTCTACATAAATAAGCCACTAACACCCAACGATCCCTGACGCGTCAACAATCAGCGTGCCAACCCATGAATCACTTTAACTAAAAATAAATACGTTATTTAAATTCGATCCGAATACTCTACTGCTACTTTAAGCTGAGTATAATTATCTGGTAACTGTGTAATGATTATTTTTTTTTCGGTCAGCGATCACCAATCGCTTTTTTCAGATTAAAATTTTGGCAGTGTCACAGAACGAGAAAAAGATTGTGCACCATACAACTTATTGTATATTAAACATTTTATGTATAAGCGTATATATTTAAGAAGACAAGTTTACGTTAATCTTCAACTTAATCTTAAAATAATTATACAATAAAATTTTTAAATAGGTACGTTTAAAACTGTAGATGCAATGTTCCATCGATTGATCTCAATATTTTTCAAGTTTTTGTATAAAAATATAAATTAATGAAGTGTTTTTTTTTTTGTTAATATTGAATGCAATATAAGTTTATATAGCTTCATACGTGCTGTGTAATTTGGTCTCGTTGAGGCGAATCGGCCCGTGCAACGAAACAACCTCACCCTACTCGCTCAAGGTTACAGGGGTGAGCGCTGACGAAACGATTTGTAGGTAATTTATATAGGTATACAACTGACTGAATTGCTTTAAGCGTTTTAGGGTGAAGTATTATGATTGCTACTTTAAGGAAAAATGTCTAACTTTCTCATAATTTAACATGCAGATTACAAAATTGTTTTTTTTTCGGACTGCTTTATTTACACAAAATTATACTTTAAATTGATACCAGTCAAATTTTTTTCAGGAGATGTAGAAGTTTAATTCAACATGCGTATCATTACTAATGTTCGATTGACGGCTTCGAAAATGAAGATAAGATGATTGAAGCAAAATCTTGGAGATTACATAGTCTTTTGGGGAACTTGCTGCGTTATCCGTTTGCAGCAACCACATCGCTTAGCCATATTATGATTTGGATGATAGTACAGAGCAATATAATACACATATAGATTTAATCTGCTATATTATTTTTGGGGTGTGTTATACACGAAATGGAATGTTCCCATCCTAGTTCAGAATTTGTTTTATGGCTACCAAAACATAATTTGTTGTTGAATAAATACTACCCTAAAATTCACGTAATGACATTTGTTTATAGACACGAAGTGTCAAAAGGTTCGTTGGAGTGTCTCACCTATGTATATAGCTGTGAGGACCCAAAAAACGTTTTTTTTTACTTTTTGTTATTTAATTTTTCTATAGAAAACTGTGGATCGTCGAAAAATAATAAAAATAAATAAAGTAAAATAAGACGCAATAAAGTATTTAAATTATTTTAATGTCATATTCTTAAATAGACTATAATATAAAATTAGTTTATTGAATTCGAACAATCTTAATAATTTCTTAAGTATGACTCCAAGTTAATGCCGCCTCTAAGATCCGCGGCACCGCGACCATTCAACGAGTTGATAATCGTAGATCAAGCGAATCAAAATAGATCCGAACTGCGAATAGCGAATGACGGCTTTTATTAGTGTTTTCTTCGAAACGCGAGCGTCGGAATTGTTTTACTGTTAACTTGCTCATAATTGTGACATCTGGATGCCATAATGGCACAAGATGAATGTATACAGTTATGTGATTTCCTATAGTGCAATAACCAGAACTCCGTCAAAACATGCTACTGGAGAATATTAATAATATCCTCAGACTATATCATATTCGGGGGTGAGCAGAGAGGCATTAATATCTACTTTGCACTTGTATATGCTCAACGTGACAAGTAGTGCAGCTGATAATTGACTTTATAATCGATTAAAAACATATTGCTCATTTACGATTATTTTTCTATATTAATCGATTCAAGTTATAGTATGTCAGCTTCTTTGTTCTGGTAAATAGTACTATTGTAAAAACTTATTGTACTTAATGTAGAAAGCGAGTATAGTCTAAAAGTAATACAGTTTATTTATTCTCAAAACTATCATCTATAGGCTATATTAAGATGTAGAATAACTGTGTTATCATGAAAATACTACTACTAGAAAAGGCTCCGACAATCTCCTCAGATACCCTCATATTGGTGTTTATTATATTCGTTTCCTTTTTTCATAGTTCTACGTCTATATTTGTTTTATTTACAATGTTTTAGCAAAAACCAGTTGCGGAATGACTGTAAGCTTGTTGCTAGTTTTTACTTTATTTGTATTTCACAAACAGTATTTCGTTATAGCGATTCTTAAAGTATTACATTTGTAATGCATGCTTATGTAAATTTATAATCACTAATGCGGATATGCCTAAGATTTTGCAATACAAGGTCATAATACTACCGCGTATTAAAAATACTACTGAATTATTCAAATAATTGCTTATATTCATTATACGCGTGCTCAAGTGCGCGTTTCTGTAAGGTAAACTTTACGAATTAATATATTTGTAAGTTAAAAATTAATTGGAATTCAATGTTCGGTGTGTCAGACTCCTACTGACTAAAATCCTCTGGGGTGTCCGTCTATTTGCTCCACCCGCGCCTAGGAAATCAAATTCATACAGACGCCGGGGAGTAAAAAGCCTTGTTGAGGCTTTCTCTGAGAGGGGTGGAAGTATAGAGCCCACTCCTCCAAAACCTCCATAAAACGGCGCACCGGTCACTGCTCAACGCCTCCCTCTCATCCGGGCAAAAGACTCTCTCAAGTCTACTGCCCGGCTATTGTCACCGGAGAATGTCGCGCCCACTCTGGGCGAACGCGTCCCTTCGGCGACGGTACCTTGGTCGCCAAATAACCAGAGAACATGTTTACTCTCAGACTCTTTCGGCCACCTCCTTCTGCTTATTCACAACCTCGCAGAAGGATGCCACTTGTCAGGCTTCTTCTCTGCCAACCATGGCTTTCACCATCGCCGGCAGCGAGAGACCGTCCCCGATACGGTCTTGAAGAACCTCCCTTTCCTCAGCCTAAGCTGGGCACACCTCTACGGACATACAATAAGCCAACTAGGGTCATTAAACAACTTTTAAGATAGATCTAACTTCGTTTGATGTTTGATACTATGAAAAAAAGAAAATTTTAATCTAGCTACGAATAGAATCCTTTCGACTCCGTAGTCAAATTAACCGGTTTTAAATTTTAATTATTCCATTTACATCATACCGTGATTCATCCATATGTTATAATCCGGATTATGCTAGATATAAAAATAATTTATTGGCATTCTTACTGTTTTAACAGACAAATTACGATTCATATTTGTAAGGTTTTGTGTTTAAATTATGCTGAACTTCTTATTGCTATAGTAAATTTAATATTTTTAATCCCGGATATGCATTTTTTTTTATTAGTCAAACAGGCACAAGCTGAATATGATATTACACAAGATGTGCAACATATCCAAGCTATAATAGTACTAGCTGTCGCCGGCAGCTTCGCTTAAATTTGATGCGTTATAAAGGAAGCTAAATCTGGCCAAATTATTACTTGTATCTATATATACTTCAATATAAAAACCTCTCAGTTAGGTTGTCTACTGTAGTAAATGTTTCTATTCTTATTGTGTTATTATATAATATCGAAATGTGTACTGACTGGAACAAACTGCCATGCCTTAGAAGTAAGGAGGAATCTAAATCCCAGGCATCTAAAGACTCAATATACTTACTTATATCTGAGATATTATACAATTTGCAGTCCTCATTTTTTCCTATATCATCCCTGTGTAAGTGAAGTTATAAAAGAGTAAAGATGTGCTTATTATTTATTCTCTAACTAAGAATGCACGTGTTAATTTTCTTGATTTTCTTGAGTACAAGTTCCAAATATATCAATTTCTTAAATCAAACCCTGATGGAGAATATTCGGAAAAGTAACGACGCAAAAGCATTTTACTTTTTATTTTATACGTGTTTTCCAATTTTCAAGTTTCCAACAAGATACGTAAATTTTTTAAATAAAATTAAACCAATAATGTCACGCCCCGATGGTGTATTTATAAAAATGTAATATCACACATATTATTTATAACTGCATGGCTACATTATATAATAATTTTCATAGTTATAGGGTAAAGGGTAGATTTAAAATAAAAAAGTTACATTTTATACATTTCTAATGTGGCCTTTAAATAAGAAATTTTACATTTCTAAAATTGTTGTTACCGCATTCTCATACAACCTTCAATTTCCTATTTCATCTGTTGGTGGGTAAATTAAAACCAAAGAGATTTACACGGTTAGACATTTAGGGTAAATGACGCGAAGGCTGGTTGAATAATTACCTTGTATAATAATAAATTATTTATTCATTAGAAAAAACAGAAAGCGGTACAGTCAGCTGACGCCCAAACTAGGGCTAGGTGTCAGAACTATTCATGTCACACAACACATTACAAGCAATTTTTTATCCGTTTATGTACTTTTAAACGAAAATAGCAAATTTTCTGAAAGTCGTCATTTCATTATCTCTATTATATAAAAATAAGTCTGGTTTTCCTTCCTGACGCTATAACTCCAGAACGCACGAACCTATTTCCACGGTTTTGCATTCGTTGGAAAGGTCTCGGGCTCCGTGAGGTTTATAGCAAACAAAATGCAGGAAAAATTTCGACAGAAAAGCAGGAAAACGGGGAAAATCATTTTTCACATACAGCGCCATCTCTGATACAAACCAATATGGTTTTGCATGGTGGTGGAGCAGATCGGACCAGTATTTTAAGTAGATGGCGCAGACGCGTTATACATTATTTGACAGCTACTCATTGTACTCTGCTCAGTTAATTTCATGTGACATTTATTATGCGCACGTCCTTTCAAACGCTATCTAAAATCCAAAACGAAGCCATCTGGTGGCGAAACGAAGTTCGCCGGATTTGCTAGTCTATACTAAATTTAAATAATATAATTTATTCTTGATTGTCAACTATATTTTTGTGGGCAGTGCATGCTCCGCCGAGCCGAGTTGAGAGTCCGCGAGCAGAGATAAGAAAATAAATTAACAAATCCACCCGCGCGTGAGTACGCGTTTATTTAAGTTTTACAGAAGTTGATTCGACAAAAGTCATGTAATATAACGTAACTCCTCACTGCACAGGCTTTTCTTTAAATTGTATCACAATTAGCAATATTTAAATTAATTTTGCGATACCCAATGTTAAATAGAAGTAGTGTATACGAATTTCGTATTTTGCTTTTATTTTGTCTACACTTGAGATTTGTTCTATCTCCAATTATAATGTATTAGGTCCTTACATATGAAATTGGCGTTTTTCGTACTAGCCACTTTAATCACAAATTTCTCCTCTTTGGTAAGGAATTCCAAATTCAAATTTGTACAGCTATAGACTCATGTATTTGTGCTTCGATGATCGTCATTCATTTGTTTTTTTCTTCTGTTTTTTTCTCTTTGCGTCACTCATTTTACAAAATGGAAAACTTAAAATATCGCATTATTTACGAGTACGAGTTCCGCCGTGGCACTAGTGCTGCGGGAACAACTCGAAGGGTGAATGATGTGTATGGCGGTCGTGTTGCAAAAGAAAACACAGTTCGTTTTTGGTTCCAACGTTTTCGTTCTGGAAATTTCGACCTGCAGAACAAGCCCCGTGGACGGCCTGAGACTCAAGTTGATAATGAAGAGTTGAAGGCTATTGTGGAAGCGGATCCATCGCAAACCACGTCCGAGTTAGCTGCAGGCTGCGATGTTAGTGATAAAACTGTTTTAATTCACTTGAAGCAAATTAGGAAGATTAAAAAGCTTGAAAGGTGGGTACCTCACGAATTGACTGAAGCAAACCGGCAAACGCGCGTCGACTGCTGTGTTACATTACTAAACCGGCACAATAATGAAGGTATTTTAAATCGAATCATTACATGTGATGAAAAATGGGTTCTTTACGATAATCGGAAGCGCTCAGCGCAATGGTTGGATCCTGGCCAGCCAGCCAAATCATGCCCCAAGCGAAAATTAACCCCAAAAAAGTTAGTTGTAAGCGTTTGGTGGACTAGTGCCGGTATTGTTCATTACAGTTTTCTCAAATCTAGCCAGACTATTAGGGCTGATGTCTATTGTCAGCAATTGCAAACCATGATGGAAAAGCTAGCGGCTAAACAACCTAGGCTGGTCAATCGCTCCCCGCCACTGCTGCTTCACGACAACGCTAGACCACACACTGCGCAACAGACGGCTACTAAATTAGAAGAGCTTCAATTGGAAAGTCTAAGACATCCTCCGTACTCCCCGGACCTTGCTCCAACAGATTACCATTTTTTTCGAAATTTGGATAACTTCTTGCAAGGGAAAAAATTCAACTCCGATGGGGCAGTCCAAATCGCCTTCAAAGATTTTATTGATTCCCGTCCGACTGGTTTTTTTAGTAAAGGGATCAATGAACTACCTATGAGATGGCAAAAGTGCATAGAAAATAATGGTTCATACTTTGATTAATTAAATATATTATATTAAAAAATATTCGACTTTTTGTTCCTCCCATACAAATCGCCAATTTCATATGTAAGGACCTAATATTATTGTATTTTCTTCATCCATGTACACTTCTTGCTTTATGTGTTTTATAATATAGCCATGGATTTTTTTAGAATATTATGATCACATTTACCGACACATAATATTTCAAGAACAGATGATATCCAGTTTTTGTTGATGGAATATGTCCGATCGAATGTGTGAATGAGGCGTTTGTGAGTGCCTTTGGTCTGAACAGACTTGACTTCGGGATGTTTAACAATCTTAACAGAATTATTACCTGAAGAGGTGTCTGGTATGTTCAGATCAATGGCAATATATGTCATATGTTAGGTATTTTTGTATAAGGGTGCGATGGGGGTGCACACACGTAAAACGCATACGTACACACGTAAAAGTCCCTTTTTTGGTAACCCGGGGGAAATCCCTAACGGACCTCAGGGGGCGATGAGGGCCACCCCCCGGTGTGTCGGACTTGCTCCGACTAAAACTCCCGGGGTGTTCCTACTACTCGTTTGCCGGGGCCAAGGGCACAGTATCGGCCACTTCCTCGGCTCCCGGCGACGTTTGGCATTAAGGTAAGCCTCTCCCTATTGCAAAAAGCAGAGGAGGGATGGTGTAAATGGCACCCACTCCTCGCTCGCCTACTTATCTTGGAGCAGTGTGCAGGAACACATCGCACACTGCTTGCTTACTTAGATATTTTCGAAACAAAATTAACTGATGGCAATACATTTATTAATTAAAAAATAAATGTGTATAAGGTCAATATTTGCGTAGGAAGTCTTTATTACGTAATCTAGAATGAAAAAGTTAAAGTACCTAATAATGATGTTACGAGGGTAACGCACGCGGGGACGACAAAAAAATCGCGATAAAAACATAGAGCATTCGAGGATCGGGTCGTCGCGTCGCGTCGGCTTGTCTAACCAATCTTAGGGCAGTGACCTCGCGAATCAGTGTGCCTAACGTTTTTTTGACTGTTCAGAAACACGTTCGTTCGTAGATCAACAACTTTTCCAGCTAAAAACAGAAACACCATTTATAGCCACTTCTTAATCCGCTTTGCAGAATCATTATTCACTCTAAAAGCTTACTAATTATTCTGTCAAAACTGTATTCCTAAGTAAGTTCCTAAATACAATAATTATAATTTTAACAATCATGTAATAATTTCTTTATTGAAAAATACAAGTTACAAAAGTCTTATCTAAAAATTATATTAACAAGGCATTTATTATACAGTTACTAACTATACTAATAATAGGATTATTGTTTATATTATCCATTTTATACGCGCAACAGTTCAAATATTACAGAAAAAATACAAATATACTGATACTAATACGTAAGGATTTTCGTTAGGTTCATTATTCGATACATACAATTATGCCCTGTACCACACAATCGACTCGGGTCATTGACATGAGGACTTACTTTAAATAAATGAAACTCGCAGTTGTCCAATTTTAGACTAACATTTAATATTTATTCTATCATTTACAAGAATATTATATGCATTGAATTGTTTAACTTTCAAAATAAACTGAATATAAATCACCCCAGACACACTTCACAGTATTTCCTTATAATTTTAAAATAGTGGTTCCTTCCTATATAGTGTAAGACAGAGATTCCCAATCTGGGTTAGCTAATGAAATCTGCTATACATTAAAGTACCTAACTATTGGAAAACGTGATATTGTCTATGATCCCATTTAAACCTTTCATTCCTTCGCTTCCTTCGTGGAATTCTTTTTCATCGAAGATTTCACAAAGACATTGTTCTTTTATTCAATGTATAACTTAATTTACCACCAAAGATTCCACGGTTAAAACGTTAGTAAAAAGCGAGTCTACAGCACTAGAGTAATCGGCATTTCACTACGATGCAATCGCGCGCAATAACAACCTAATGATTGAACCATCGTGCATCATTGCAATGGAGCAATAAATATGCTACTCTGAAAAGTAAAATGTATTAATGCCCGATAAAAATATATGAAACTGTAAACTTAGATCCCTGTGTTAAAAAAATGTTTCTCACTGCCTTTGTTATAGCAGGCCCCTCAATTAATGAATATAACATTAATAAAATAATTAACAAGTTTTACTTACTAAAATGCGTCCATGAACGGATCATAAGTAAATACTGATATAATTTTGCATATCTAGATAGACACTAAGAAGAAAGGCGCACATAATAGATTTGCCTTTTTTTGTGTATTAATTTTTTGTTCATTACTTTGTTAGTTCATTCCCACGCATTCTTAACCAAAATTACTATAATATATCACAGGTAATGACCATGGGAAACGGCATAAGTTAAGATTCATCAGAATCAATAATAAAAACAAAAATGAAATATATTTTAAATGACTAGCTAATAGCTTTCAAATTACAAAATTACTTGATTTGCATTTTCTCTTATATTTGGCATTTTGCTTGTAATAACAAGGTGAAAAGTTCGGACTATAATTGGTCTAGTACATGTAATTATAATCATATTAGCTCATTTCTACCCGCTAGTTCATGTGCGCTTCCAATGATTAATTACTCTCGTTTAAAATTACGAAGTTATTTAAAAAATTACGTTGCCTGTCCTTCAATGTATGAAAAGTACTATAGAAAATATATTTTAGAACTGCGGAGGTCTCGTCAAAATCGGTACACTGATTTTTTCCTCGCCATGCGCATAAAAACACAACTACACAAAATTTCTAAAGACAGCAAAACTTTATGAACAAGCGCTCCCACATGATTTTTTATTATTCAAAGACAACAGAATTTAATTCAATTTTATAATAATAAAGCGCTTACTATACAATACTACTACAGAATTGGCTGTAACGAATATAACTATTAAAAATAAAAACAAAATGAATGTTTTACTGTCTTATATTGCATAAATTTAAATAAACATTGTTGATTTTCTTAATTTTATGAGTGTATTCATAACATAGGTATCACTAATAAGTGTGTAATAAACACGTAAGTAGTATAAAATTACACGAATTTAATTAAAAACGTTTGTAGAGAAACAAGCCCGATACGAGTTTTATTGTATCACAAACAAGCTTGGTGTTAATTACATTCCACTTTTTTTACATAATGCTCGCTGCACCGTGACGAAATATTGACGATATTGCCTAGATTGTTTTCATTTCACGGTAGATCTGCGTGGTGTGAATAAACTCCACGGCACGGTTCTAAATTCAAATCATATCGAATGGCCAATTCAAATTTTCGTTTTTGTTCAACTTTTTCCGTGAACTGCAAATGTTATTATTTCACTTCACTCACATGTTCATTTATTTTACCCGCCCTGGCAAAATATACACGTTTTTGCGTACTTATTTATTATATGATATAAATTAATCCACTTCTTTAATTAAAACAATCTAAAAAACTACTTCAATTTGCGATGCTCATGGATTAATAGATACACATGGTTTTTATACGTTTAATCGTTTAACTTTTTTCTGTTTATTTTATTACGTAAGCTTTATTCAATTTATTAAAACTTACTATTTAACTAAATTATTAATGTTATTTTTAAATTGCATTTATATTATGTAAATATTGTACTTGGCCGTGACTTCGTCATTGTTATTAATGAGTAAATACCTCCGTTTGAGATGAATAGGATTTTAATACTAACCAATCGAGCTATAATTTAACTTCTATAGGTCATTTCAAATAATTTTATTATGATATCTATATCTTAGAAATAGTAAATACAAAGCCTGAATAGAAAATAAAAGATGGCAATCTCAAAATAATTGGAGTCCTATAAAATAAATAACTGAAACAAGTTTTCGTCATATAAGTATGTTAGTTAAATATACTTATCCTGTTTAAGTTTGTCAGCTGATATAATATAAATATCAGTGCTCTAACTAAACAGATCGTTAAAACTTCCGCAACGTTTTCAAGGCAACACAAACAATTGCCAAGGGCGTTCACAAAGTATGTTTCCATGTCATTGAAAGTGGTAAAACTTTTCCTTTAGACAAAATAATAAATATTGTATTCAATATTTCAATGTTTTTATAATTTTTACCACGTAAACCAAATCATTTACTTATGTGTTACGATGATTAGTATTAGAAGTTGTAAAAACTATGGAAATTTAATTGTAATGAAATGTAATCTGGATAAAAACGTAACTATAAAATGCTTCAAAGTATCGCAAAAACCATGCTTCCATACTTAGGAATAAAATAAGATTTTAGCCATAAACAAGCAGATTCTACGTTATTCCGTGAAATGTTAAACTTCGATAAAAACACTCAATATTTGTAACTGTAAATTCATTGCAAACCCTTCACTAAAATTGAGCAACAAAGAATAGATACAGTGAAATGAGATCCAAAAATACCCATAACGGTTTTACAATTTCATTGTTAGCTAAAATAAACCGGTACATTTATATTCCGATATCCATCGCGTCGATTACATTGCTATCTGTTCGGAGATAATTGCTTATGAGTAGAAAAAAATTAAGAATAATCTTGTCAGCATATATTTTTACATAACACTTTTTTATTGATAAAAACTTATTCGTTTGTAAAGACAATTATAGTAACATATATTATACACAATAATTTTATATACATATAATTGTTTTTCATTACTTTATAAGAAATTGAAATTATCAATAATTACTCGTAATAAAGGTAAATATTAAATGGCTTCACGACATAAAATCAGTTGCATCAGTAAAATGTAAAAAAAGCTACTATCTGCTTTTCTTGGCTTGATTTCACGACAGCATCCTTTTATGCCTAAAAATTGAGCATCTAATAAAAAAGTTAAGTTAATATCAGGACTGTTTTTTCGATTAATGCTGAGTCCCGAGTAAAAGCTAGATAAGTATAGTAGCTAGGTAAGTACAAAAATGTTATCTTTTCAAACAGTAGTATCGAATTCTTCTGGGTCATACCAATAATCGGTGCAATCGGCAGGCGAGCGATTACCACAAGTCCGGACTCCGGGTACGGCTCGAGAGACATCTCGTTGCGCTTTTTGCGGTGCAAAGTGCGGCGAGCCTAATTGGCCGGTCTCGGTGTCACTAATTGAACGGTTACCCGTAACCGGTCTGCTCGCAGCGCGTGGGGCCCCGTGTTTGTCGAACAATTAACCGGATTATTATAAGTGATTTAGTTTTTCCGCGTATTTGGAGATTTTATTATTTTACATTTCCGTCATTCATGCCATATAATTTATTGTTTGAAGTTAGTGTTTATTATACTGAAATATTTAATACGTATTATATATACTAACTCACATTCTTTCCTCCGTGGAATCTATGAAAGAAGTGAAATATAACATTGATAATAAAATTATATCGTTGTTAATGTTTTCTAAAATAAAATAGATCTTTATTTGTAATGATTACTAAAGATTACACAATACCAAGTAATTATATAACGCGCAAATACCATCCGTTGCCTATTTTTTGAGCTGTGTGCAAATTATTAGGGATCAACTCATGCATATATCTATGTGTCTATGGGTTTTCTAATATTATTAGCAATGACATCAAACTGACTTAAATTAATATTACATTGTCAAATAAAATGAATTCTAAAATGTATAAGCTAGCCGATATGAACACTTTTTGAGACCAATGGTAATAATAAAATATTTTAAAATCAAATAGATCATATAAAAAAATCATTCAAATGACTTAAATGCTATATAAATTGGATCTATATAAAATATAAATAACTGAATGTAATTGGTAACTGGAGACAGTAAAACTTCCATTATTCTACCGAGGCGATGTCTTGGTACCGGTAAAGCATTCTCAATCTAATCTTCTTTGAACATCGAGAAATAAGTGCAAAATATCGTCATAATAAGCCCATTAAAAATAAATTACGGACACAGTAATAGGTACTTTATATTTTCATTTCAAATGCTGTCGTATACGCCCGTGTGTCACGGTTATGCTAAAAACAAAAAGAGGTATTTAGACTTTGAGAATTCTTTTTAGATTCAATTTAAGTATAAAATTATTGTTGCGAAAACTATGTCATATCATAATTTCTTTTGTTATAAAGGGATGACTTTATTATGTCTTAAATGATTGTAAAAAAAATATTGATTGATTAATACTTATAGGTGCTATAATTTCATTATCCTCTTAAGTGGGTCATTTCGTCAAACGAAATGACCACTACCTGCCTCTATTCTCCGCATTAAAACGCAACGAATGATACGCGGTCTCCTATACATATATTTATACGTATATTATACGCAAGCGAACATATTCGTTTTATCCATAGTGATTTATCCAATTTAATTCTATGCGATATATTCGTCTTAGGCGTTTTGTAATGCACATGTTGATGACGTATATATCCGTCATAGCCACTTAAGTGATTAAAGATTTGCAAAATATATCCTTAACACTAGAAAGACTGAATATAGGTATATCAGATACGTATATAGGGAATAAAGAGAGGGGAGGTAAGTAAGTGCAACTATTAATAAATACTATAATATAATATATAAAAAGTCATAATATTTTTAATAAATTGGTTCCTTATAATTTTTTTTTATATAGCTAAACTTTAAAAACAGTCAAAATTACTGCTCTGGGCAATCTAGTGTTAATTATACAACGTAATTGTAATTTTCATTATTAAAATATATTGTCTAAGTTCTTTCATGACAAAAGAAGTTATACACATCGGTACTTAAAAGAAACCCATAGTAAAAATAGAACCCCTTACGGTCGTGCAGTGCAGCTGACAAGAAGCCGGCTCAAGGCAAACTGCCTTTTAGGCCGTGTTTTGCAAAATAAAAAGATTATTCTCGTTTTAAACCAAGTGTCTAGACATCACAATGGATGTACGTACCTTGCTCTAAGTACCTACATTACCTACGATCTACTTCACTTATATTTATTACTCATTTAACAGGCAAGAACTATGACTTATGGTAAGTTTTAGAGAGTAAGGCTTGCTCTATAAAGGCCATGATAATTTGGAGTCGCTAAAACAATCCATTCCAGGAGACCACTTCGAATAAGTTTAATATATTTTAATGGTTTTATATTGATGTATTAAACTAATACACTGTAATAGTAATAACTGTTAGGTACAATAAAAAATGTTGCTTTTCTTTATAACATTATTTATGGCAAGACTAGGTATATATATATATATATATATATATATATATATATATATATATATATACTTAAGATACGAGATACTGTTATATATACTTAACATACGAGACACTGTTATATCCACTTATGTGATTCACTGACCGTCCACTTATGGCTTTGCCTTATAGAACTGAACCAATCAACATATTGAGGGGTGATAGGCTTTTTGGTTTGAGCGACATTTTTTAGTGAATCGGTAAAAACGCTGATTTCAAAAATATATATTTTACTATATCATCAAAAACTGTCGCTTAAACCAAATAACCTTTCACCCCTCGATATACTTTTCTGTCAACATAACCGACCCAAATCATTGACATTTTACAGAATCGTCACCCTGATATATCTTTGAAATGAGCAAACTATTGCATGTGTCTATGGATGATTCCCCAAATAAAAACACCACGGTGTTCTCAAAATCAACGAGTAGTTTGCCGTTTAAATGCCAATCGTAAAATAATTACAGCAGCATGTCACCATTTAAATGATTTAATTTACGAACAATAAAATCCTATTAATTATTTGTATTAAATCATTTTCGTAATTACCCATACATACCTATTGGATATCATTTTACAGGATACAGGAATATCCATGGCAACATTTTTCTTTTTCTTCAAACGTGCACCTGCCCTATATCCTGTAGCGTTGTTATCTTTTTCTGTCACGCACAATCTGTATAAAACTATCCTTGTCATTATTATTGCGTACTTGTTTTATATCTCGCTGGTAAAGGGCCTGATTGTGATCGGAATGAACTAGTGGTTGCTCCTGTGTGCCGCTCCGGTAGTTTATTATCTTGTATTATTTTTATTTATACCGCAAAAAATGTTAATTTGCATTAGTCCAAAATTCCTTTAACAAGTTCCAATAAATTTGCGCATTTTTATTTTCCAGTAAATTCACAAATATAATATATAGGTAAAGTTTACTCATGTGTGATAAATAATAGATTAATAAAATATATCCATAATACAACTCACATTGAATTTTATATAAAAACAACATAATTTTTTTAATAATGTTTTCCTTAAATAAACTTATGAAATATTAAGTTGTAAATTTTGCAAAATCTGATTTAATTTTAATGTTATTTTATAACTAAAATAAATAAATTAAGTAAATAAAACTAAAGTTCGTACTGCCGGTCGAGTCGCGTAATTGTAAATCAGTCCAAGCTAATACCGCCTTCTACTTCGCGCAAACAGCAGAAATAACGGTATACGAGCGCACTAACGCGAGCGGAAATTATCAGAACTAAGATTTAGAATTTCATACTACTGAATTGTTCATAATTCATATAGAGCCAACGCAGGCGAGAATTTTTAATCCCAGGGGTTAAAAGTTAGATAAACGTCACAAAATGTCCCAGATTTTATCACTACAAATTCATCTTCACTACTTTCCAGCATTCCTAATTTATTTTTATATTTTTTAACTATTTATTTATGGTTTTGTAGTATTCGTCTTGTCTTTTTTTTTACACTGGCTCGACATAGTGACTACAGAGTACCTGATGGTAAGTACAGTGTAGTCCAAAAACGAAAGCGACTATCAAGGGATGAAAATCCATTGATAGTCTACATCGTCATGTCGGCCCACATATACCACGACTGAAAGTCTCTAGGTATATGAGCTACTGGATATGCACAAGCTGATCCCGAAACGCGACAAGCCGAAACTGGTCACTATGACGGGCTTTATACCCATGTACTGTGGTCGCGATCCAGACAGGCACCAGCGCCCTACCACCTCGCTGCTGCTCGTTTAGCACCACACAGGAGTCACGTGTAGAGGGAAACTAGGGTAAAGCCTACGGACGCGAGCAGCTTCGGCTCCCAAAAACGAATGAACGAATTTTGAATGTTAAGCACTGGTAAACGTTGCATATACACAGTCGGATGTGGTTTTCAACCACAAACTTTATCTGCTACAAGCAACGCGCAGTTACGTTGTGATTTCAAAGCATTTTATAAAAATGAAACTGTTCGAAGTTTTCGAGGGTATCGCGAGTACCACATCCGGCCTCGACAGTTGTGTGAACTCACTGCGCCAATAAAAATTAATTAACAAGTTTGCTTTTACACTTAACTTCACACTTCCTTTAGAGGTGTTAGCCTTTTCTTTATTTTACAACTTACCAGTGTATCAATTTCCCAAGATTTATAACATATCAATATTTGCGTTCCTTTCGAAATTAAACTAAAAAATTATAAGAAATAAGTAGTTTTAAGTTCTGCTCATGTCATTTTCACTAAAAAAAACTGAAAATATTTTGAAAATTTTGTCGGCACTTTATTGAGTAGCTGTGTATACTAAATATAACATACAAACAAATTAACATAACATACAAATTATTATTAACACTAGGTTTACGGACGTTTCTTTTATACCAATCTCTACGAACACGCGTCGCGCGTTAATAGAGGTAGATATATCATATAGAAACCTTCAATATTGCAACAGGTATCAAGAAAATAAATAGCAATATATATTTGCTTCGTTCAATAGATAAAAGTCGATAGAAAAGATAAAATAAAAACGAGAACGGTTTTTGTAATTTTCCTTTTAAGATACGAAATACGTCAAAATCACGCGTCCCGTATAACTAGTGTCAAAATATAAATACTGTCCATAAAAATATCCATAAAATGAATTAATTACCTGAAAATGTTCGAAATCTAAAATTAATTAATATCTGTATCTAAAGTCAGAATTCTGTTTGGTATATATGTTTCCATATACGAAAAAAACTACATAAATAATTAATTTTCTTTCTCTAGAAAGAATAATAGTAATTAGTACAATTTATCTTAATGCCTATTAATTTTTGGTAACGTGTTTTGTTTTAATAATAAATATACTAGCCAACATTTTTTATACAAAATAACGATTCAAATTACACCTTTAAATCCTCTTTATTTGCATAAAAAAACGATAACACGTTTTAAATGTTCAAGATAAAGTAGCAAATTTTGTTTATGTAAATTCCAATGATTGTACCTACCAAAGAAGATGCTAAATACCTAACTTATAATGATAAATATTTAAGTTAGACATACACTTATCAATTAATGGCGTGTTGGGAACTCTTAATATATTTTATTTGTTCATAGCATTATTCTAATTAACACGTTCGCTACCAGCGCCGCATATATCCGTCGTCTCAGTTCTTGCATTTAAACCGGCGCCGCAAATGAGCGACGTAATTACTTTTCAGTTTATTACAAATTCTTAAAAAAATAAATGTCATTTTTAAGTTATATTATAAGAAAAAATTCCATGGGCTGTGGTTCAAGATTTTTTCCTGAAGCGCCTGTAGCGAATATGTTAAACAGATTTTCATATTTAAAAACGTTATACATCTCCTTGAAACTATTTATTGTATCCTATTCAAAAATTCAATATATTTTACAATAATTACACAACTCAAATTATTCGCGTAGCAATACGTACCCCTTATTTAATATAAATTCTATTATCCTACAGTAAAAAAAAATTGTTTGAGTCTTTGATGCATAACAGGATCCAATTGCAAGTGCTTACTGCCTACTTACGCCTATTATAAATAATATATTTAAATCAGTTTTCTTTTTTTACAGGATATTACCAGCCAGCTGGGCCCCTTATTAAGGAATCAAGTGCAGAGGCTGAACGAGCTCTCACAAGATACCACCCGCAACCACACTACCATGCGCCGCATCCATCGGTAAGTTTTATCTATTATAGCGGTTCAACAAAAAGCTTGATGGTAACGCTGGAATCCAATCACAACAGCGGCTGTCAACAGTAAATCACATCGGAAAACCTTCATATAGGCCGGTGCAATATCCATTGACAGTCTAAAGCGACCTAACTCTAGTTTGCACAAATGACCTACGATCGCGATCCAGTTGGGCACAGGCATTTTTTTTTTAGTAACCCGGGGGAAAATCCTACATAGGACCATAGTTAAAATTTTGTTATTTTAATTAAAAATCATTAACTGTTGCTGAACTAAGTATTCATTAAACAATGCGGTCATAATCATCAGAATTTCCCTACTAGTCGGTGTTAACACATTATTATACCGTATCAATTTCCTTGTTCTGTACAAATAAGAGTAAAGTATTTTTTTATGTCAGTATACGTTCGTGCTTTGACACGTGCATACAACGCACGTACAAATATATTCTACCTGCTTAAATTAAGCTTAAAATCTGAACATTAATTGTGTTACAACTATTTTTAAAATACGTTATTTTTATTTTAATAAACAACATACATCTTATGTTGAGATTTATAGACGTAACTTTAAGTTTGCTTAGACTTTACTAAACATGACAATTTATATTACCCAATGAATGTCAAAGGATTTGGTAAGTCACCAATTTTGTCAACATGGACTTGTCTCTGCGAATACTGTGGCTATACTCAAGTTCCTATTATATATTCAGTTTTTAGCTAAAACGAATTTGTTTTTTGAGAACTTTTCTAAGCAAAGTTCTATAAATCTCGGCCTTAATTTTGACAGAACGTTGTTTATTGAATTTAAACTACTTCGAAATGTTTATGACAAAAATGTATGTATATAAATATCCAGGAGTGTAGCTTTTATATATATATCATAAGAAATACTTAGGTTATTAATTTTATTTGGCATTAAAAGTACAATTACCCTTTTATGTTTACAATAACGTTGTTCATTGCGTTCATAAGACGATTATAATATATCGATAATTAAAAAAAAACACAAGGGTAGATTATAAAGAAAAATATAAACTAATATTTAAAAAAGGAATTTATCAAAGCTGATACTTATGATAGCGTATTTTATTATCAGATGCTGCAACAATATGGACCACCTTATTACCCTGAACTGTGCTACGGGCGCTACTACAGATCTCCAGGGCCGTACCACATGCCGCCGCCGCAACCTGATGCACAGGTAATGAAAGCCTGCTAAGCCCCAAACACGTATTTTTCGGGACGTCATGCTAGCTGAATGTATACCACGACACAAGGTCTCTAAGCATCAGGCAGTATCGGATACCATCCGTTTGTAGTGGATGTTCCCTATATCCGCACGAATGGATTTTATTCTACATTTGATGATGATGATATCCTAGCCGGTTTCGGCCACGGCGACTGTTTCAATGCCGATTAAGAAATTCGAGGTCCAGTTTACGGAAACAGTCAATTGCGCAGGAGATATTTAAGTGCATAACTGGACGCGCAGCCAGAGAAGCACTCTCTCGTCCGAACTCCCTCGGGCCCGATGGAATGGAGAACCAGTACGATCGGGAGGGAGCAGGATGCAGGTTTGGTCGAGTTTTCCTTCTCTGAACACCTGGTTGAATTGCGGTGTTAAAGAGACACCGGACCGGAGAGGGAGATTCTACATTTATCATGGGTACAGCTAAGCAGTGGAGTACGTTTCCAGCAATATTTCCTTGTTCGTTTGACTTGAGAGCCTTTCAAAGAAAATAGATACTTGTTGCGTGGACACGACCCAACATCGAACATATCTTCCCCTTACACCAGATGTGATTGAGGACAGGCGTCGATATGTAAACCATTAAAAAAAATTCTGACGTCTACAAGGTAGTCCCGAAATGCGACAAACTGAAACTAGTCTCTATGACCATCTTTATACTTGTGTACTGTAGTCACAACCCAGTCAGATATTTGTCCTACCAAATCACTGCCAAATATGGTTGTTTAACTTCATTTAAATGAGATTGATATATAAGATTATATTACTGAGAGTAGCACTTTCATTTTTTGGTTGTTAAATGTATCTAATAAACCTAAACAACATTTAATAAACCTAAATGCCAAACAAGAAGGATACTCTATATAAATAGAAAACCTACTTCGATGTAAAGTGCTAGTAATAGGACATATAATGTCAGTATACTTATAAGACCATATTATATTGCAGATGGTAGGTGTCGGCAGCGAACCTTATCCACCACCACAGTACTACGGAACTCCGCCATGTTACCAACATTCACCACAACGGATACCATACGTCGGTAAGTATGTTTAAACCCAAGATACAATGCCTATTCAAAAGCACCAAACTATTCTTCATAAAACTGATATACATATATCTGCGTGTAATATATTACTTAATAGCAGTGGCGCGCGTCCAATAGAAGCATAAAAATGCATTATCCTGTATTAATTGGGTTGTTAATACATATATTGGTTTAAAATTTGGTCCGATTTGAAGTCTGGGACCGAATTTTAAGTGTCTGAATTTATGAAATATCCAAGTATAACAAGGAAATGTTCTTTACGCTTTTATGGGATGCACGCCACTGCTAAGTAGTAACATACCTCTATGTAGGTACTGCCTTCTAACGATTTTGACACAACTAGTAACTACGCAAATATTAAAGTGTCTTAACCTTATTATAATCTATAGACTGAAACGCAGTGGAGTATGTTAGTAAATTGTGAAATTATTGTTTCAGAGTACAGATGCCCATGCCCACTTAACGCCTGTCCAAAAAACGTACTTATTGGGCCCGCTACTGGTAAAGCCCCTACCGGTGGCGGCCCAGCAGACGTTACTTCTATTCATGCAACTCCTGGGGTCGCCTTCAGGCCGAAGGTGCGGGCGTGCGTGCTAGATTCTGCCGCTGACACACACGGCAGTGGAAAAGTAAGCTGGACTAACTCATAGCTGAAATTGACATTGCAATTGAACAACCGAGTAAATGAATTCGAATCATCGGAGAGCTTTTTAACTTATACATTAAAACAAAACTCTTCACAGAATAACTATTAGGGATATCATATAAATGATTTCCATCGTTAGATACTCGATTAAATCATCGTCTTGTTTTGCTGTCTGATAGGTTAATTATTAGTTAACTGATACGTGTCGGTGGCCGTATTAATGTACTTATGAAAAACAATATTTAATTATATTCTTTTTTTCTTCTGTTAGGATCCGCCTCTAGAGCCGGAGCCACCTGCCGCGACAGATGCTCCACATCCATGTCCATTACCAGCTATAGGCGGCGCTTCACCGAAACGTGAAATATATGATGTCAGAGACACATTAGGCATCGTTGGCCCGACTGATGTTATTGGACCTCCTTCACCAGCTCGTGGTTCTGCGGGCGCTTGTCCACCACAGCCTCCTTCATCTGTACCGCGTCGGGCTAGACTTGGCAAGGCAATGGCAAGACGGTCCCTAGTTGGTGACGATACTGGCCTGTTAATATGTGCTCCACAACCACCAACAGCTAACCACAGCGATGCCGATGATGATGTGCTTGCAATTTCTCCCCCGATTTGCGTTCCAATCGATTTGTCATCGTCTGATGAAAGGTCGACCCCGTTGGTTGATGTTAAAAAAGAAAATGAGGGGCCACCCATATTTACGGCAACCCGAAATCCTGACGCTCAGGCCTTGAGGGAACATAATAATTGCACAGCAGCAACTGATGTGATACCTGCCAGTGATGCTGCAAAGTCTGTAAAACGAAGATATTCGAGGCCAAAGCTTGAAATTGATATGAAAGATACTCAGCTAGAAGATGGTTGTAAGACTAACGGCATCGGTGAACATGTAAAGCTTCAGAAACGAAGAAAAGTTTCTGGCGATCAGACGGATTTGTCAAGAACGGAAACCATTACTAAGGAACCAAAAAAGAAAGAAAAAGTAAAGAAAGCTCCAAAAGTTATTGTGTCAGAAAAGAAACCAATTAAACGAAAATTAGAGAGATCAGAAAGTGGCAGTAGACCTAAGAAAATGGTACTAGACAGTAAACCAGATGATGATATGAACATTAAAGTTATAACTCCGGTACCCGATGAACAACTAACATCAAAATCGAAAACTAAAAGTGCCGTTCTTCTAGACAACCTCATAAGAAAGAATAGTATTGATAGACCAGACAAAGGTTATGCTGCAGACACTGAATTGAATCCTGCTGAACTATTTTTATCACCCAATGAAAATATAGTTCAGAATTATAGTAAGAAAACACTAAATATTAACAACAATATAATCGAGAATACAACGACAGTAAATAGCGTAAGACCTAATACAATAGCGGCTGTTACTCAATTAATCGAGAAAAAAATAGCTTACAAAAATGCTTGTAAATTAGAAAAAATTGATTCGAAAGTTACCAACACTCTAAAATCAGTATTAACAACACAATCACCGAAGTCTGACCTTAAAGATATCAAAGATATAAAAGAAGAAAGAAAGCCATTTAGCAAATGTGACCTAAGCGTTATAAAAAAGCCAAATGGAATTCTGGAAAAAGATGTAAAGTCTTTAGAAATGAACGAAACAAATGAAATAATTCAAATTATTGTTTTAGATCGTTCTAACGAAGCCCATAAAAATGAAACCGTACTGGAAGAAAATATTTCAAAACTAGCTCCAGTCATTGAGACTGTACCAAAGAGCACAAAAGTCGACGAAGACTGGACAGATGAATCTCAGCGTACAATAAAAACAGTCGAAACTGACAAAAATGTTTCGGAGTCGACCAGACATGACAGGACGTCTATCAAAAGGTGTAAATTATCATCAAAAGGAGAGGTAAAAGGAAAAACGGTGGAGAAAGTGGTCAAGTTACTAGTATCGAAGCGGCCCGCGATAAAAACAGATGAAGCGACTTTAGTTGTGGAGGAGGCTTGCGCGTCCCCCACGCCCAGCGGTGGACTACGGGGGCGAGCTCGACGAAGGGGCAATTTAGGCGCTCGTAGGGGGCGCCGCCTTCGATCGCCGCCTACCCCTCTATTTTTGGAACCCAGAGCAGCTCCACGTTGGAGCAACGGCTGGCAATGGGACGGGAATCACTATTTATCAAAAGTCTACCTCAATGTGAGTCGCTTATTTATTTATTTATGTTTCCTACTATATTGCATGAAATATTTCTGGAGCAGCGAGAGACTGATTCAATATCGATTTGCGAATCAAAAAATGACTAATTAAATGAAGATAATATATCTTCACGTTACATCTCGTTTAGGATGATAATTAGTGATATAAATACATTAGTGGCTGTACCTACTTGGCACTTACATATATGTCGTACCCAATGTAACCAAACTCACAGTTGAACGCCATTCTCAGGGCACTTACGCAATGTGCACATACCTACAATACCTTATTCTTTTTAATTTTTGTTATCTTAATAATTTATATGAAGAAATTAAAAACTAAGAAAAATAAAACATCGAGCGCTAGTTGGTTTAAGACGTCAAAAATTTAATACACACACATTAACACTTGTTTGTTACACTATATCTGTTATTAAGTTATAACAGCATTCAATATTAAAAAAGCGCTTATGAATATTACTAATTAATATATTACTAATAGATAAAGTTCTGTATATCCATAAAATGTTAATATTTTAGATTTGTACGCGATTATTGGGTATATGTAAATAACGATTTGTTGAATGAGGCAATTAATATTTTATCAAACGTGAACGCAGTTTTCAAAATAAATAGTACCGCACACAGCGGCTAGATATCGCTACACTCTACGTAATTTTTAATAATTTAGAAAAATATTCTCAAAACTATAAACTCATATTCTTATGTTCAAAATAACATTTACCATGTTGTGCCAAGTATGATGGTTATCAAAGCAGTGTACACAGTGTACCAGACAGCTTATACACATTCTATTAATGATAAGGTTTGCAAAAAGTCCAAAACTTTTTTTGCGTCCTTTATTTCTCATCGTTCTTTGCCGGTTGCTACCATTCTTAGATTACGTTGTAATTTTCATCACGTACAATGTCTTTGACAATCCAGTATATAAAATTCGAAATGGTTCCTAATTGACTAATAGTTTTAAGATCGTAATGGTTTGTATTTCAGAATGATTCGCGGCTAGACCGCACGGCGCGCTGCTGGTCGCGCATGACGCACGCGAGCGGCGACAGCGTGGCGCGCGGCGACTGCGTGCTGCTCAGAGCGTCAGTTGCGCGTGCGCAGCCCTTCGTCGCACGAGTAGCTAGCCTATGGGAGAACCCTGACGACGGTAAATATACCTTATAGTTACATATCATGGCTTAGTAAATGAATAATAACACATTAACAATAATAACAATGTAATAATAATGTCATTAATAATAATGACACATTAACATAAAACTAATATTTATTATTTTCATCACTGAATTGTTTATCGGATACCGATCGAGATACTAAAACAAACGATAATATTAATCAGTTATTTTGTCACATGAGCTTTCTTGACAAAATATTGAAATCATAATAGTGTATATGTAACATCAGCTAAAAAAATGTTTAAGTAATTGTTTTTTACTTTTCCTTTGAACGTTCCAAAATCAATAACTTGGGAAACTTCAAGAGTAGAACAATGTATTTCTTTTGGGAAAATTTGTTAATGCATTATCTTTTTCTATTCCGTTAAATGTGAATCAGACTGCTTATTAATAAAATATTTTGGTTTTCCGAAAAATATGTTGTCCTAAAAGTGCTAGGTGGTAATTAAAGCACTCATCGCTTCCTTTATTTCTAAAGAAATATTCTTGTTGCAGCAGGGTAAATGCAATAAAATATTTAATATTCATAAATCTCGTAAAAAGACAAAAATTTATACACGGTGTATCAACTACGTCTCACGAATACTGAAGGACAATGTTAATATACTTAAAGTATAAACAAATAAAAAATATTTTATCTTTACGACCAATAGTTTATGAGTAAATTTATAAACAAATTTGTTCGCATAATGCTCGGCAAGCAATGGAAAGCGGCTATGCGAAAAGATCCACCACACCGTTAACGTTCTCAATGACGTAATTAAATCACAATATGAAAAACTTTAAAGAAGCCTACCTGCCCATCTAACATTTTTCTAGTAATTAGTGCTAACTATAAATGCGAGGAATATTAATACGTTTTAACTTTTTCCCCACTGCATACGTTCTTTAGTTATGCAATATCTATTCCTTGAAACAAATGTTTTATTTTTAATAGCGAAACTTTATTACACAATTATGTATAAGAAAAATCAGTCTTGGATATGGCTAAGGAAAATTGATCTTACCTAGTTCTCATCAAGGCGCGATCGTATGAGATGTGGCTCAAATTGAGAACCCCCTCTTTCGAGACAAATTCGTGTGCGTCTTATAGTTTCTTTGTGGACTCTCACAAGAAATGAGGGATCTTCGATACTTTTCTCATTAAGTTGTTCGAACACTGCAGAGATCCGCGTCTTCATTTCGTCCGACGTATCGCACTGACGACTGAATACTCGTTCCTTAACGTGACCCCACAGGAAAAAGTCTAATGGGGTCAAATCAGGTGAGCGAGGAGGCCAGATGCAAGTACCAAAACGGCCAATCCATCTGGAGGGAAATTCTTGATTTAAGTGATCTCTGACGACTCTAACAACGTGAGGCGGTGCTCCATCATGCTGAAACCACATATGTCCTAATTGTGCCAAAGGGACTTCATCTAAAAGATCTGTGACAGGTCCTTGTAAAAGTTCCAAGTATGAAGCACCGTCCATCCTTTGGGGTAGGTAAACTGGTCCAAAAATCTTCCCCTGGTGGATTCCTGCCCATACGTTTACTGACCACCTGATTTGATGTCCAGTTTCTTGGACTGCATGCGGATTTGTATCAGACCAGATATGTGAATTACGACGGTTCCACATACCGTTCCTGGTGAAGGTGGACTCGTCTGTCCACAAAACATTCTTTACAAATCTCAATGCGTTCTGTTGGCTTAACAGCCATCTGCAAAATTGAGTCCTTCTCTCCATGTCAGTTGGCAATAGTGCTTGCACTTTGTGCATTTTGTAAGGCCTCCGTTTGTGTTTTTTTAATATTTTGTGGACCGTTGTAAACGTAATCGAAATTCCACTACTGCGAAGAATCCTCGACGCAGTTCTGAGTCCAAGACGCGGATTTTGATTAAAAAGCTGTAACACCCGCTCTTCTTTCCTAACGTCCGCTTGGATCCTGCCTCCGCATCTTATCGGGGTGATCGGCTGGTTATCCAAAATTCGCTGATAAGCTGCAGTAATAAGCCTTGGGTCGGAAGGGTGCTGTGCGTTTGGAAATCGGCTACAATAAATAGACAATGCACGAGATGCATTGCCACGTGCTTCTCCATAACACATGAGCATTTGCCCGTATTCTCTTGCACTATACTTGTACATGCTGTACACGAACACAACACAAAAAAAAACACAAAACTGAAATAAAACAAAACGTGGTTATTGTTTTTTTTAACTTCGTAAATGACGTAAGAAGTTCCGGAATAGACGCGCGTTAAATCGTAGCGAAATCCAAAGGCGCACTGATCAAATAAAAATTTTGATTACCTATTAATTAGAAATAGTAGGGTGACCATCCTGAGGTCTTAA
This sequence comes from Automeris io, assembly GCA_036320925.1. Classification (NCBI taxonomy): domain Eukaryota; kingdom Metazoa; phylum Arthropoda; class Insecta; order Lepidoptera; family Saturniidae; genus Automeris; species Automeris io. The sequence goes on along the minus strand of JAUDJH010000010.1, from coordinate 8,396,929 downwards.
AATGCTGGAATATCTAGGGTCCAGGATCTATCGGCACTAACGAGATTTAGAAGAATCTTAATAACGAATAATATGATTGTTTCGATATTTAATTGTTATTTTTTAAATTTAATTAATGGAAACCATATAAATATTACTTATTTTAACTGAATATCATTTTGTATTTTATTTTGATACGGTATAGTGATAACACCATAAGCACCGTAAAATTCAGCAAAGCCCGCAAATACACAGCATGCCTTGGAAAAGGGTTATAATATTGAACGCCAAAGTACTTGAAAAAAAAATGTCTGCTGCCAAGATGAGGTGGAGGCGGTGCGTACGTGTTCTGCGCACCACCCGATATGGAGGTCGGATGAGCAGGCCCTTTACACTCTCCAAGAGATAGAGCTTAAAAGGGTATTTGCTTGCCGGTTTGTTGGAGGAATACGGATCCCAGGTCCAGCTATCATTGATTTCGATTTTGATTTCGAGACAACTCGGGAGTTTTTAGTCAGTAGAAGTTTAACCCACTGGCATGACCGCTTTCGAGGTGGCTCTGATGGTCCTATACAGGATTTTCCTCTGGATTACCAAAAAAAAGCTAATAATATGTTTTCTTCTATGTTAGGATATTATGTATGGTTACAAGCGACATTTTCTTTATACAAATGCAGCGGATCTAAAATTTGTAACGTTTACATTATTAACATTTTGTACAGTCCGCGGTTGTAATCCTTCTAGACCCTCATCCAAACCTTTTCTAGGAACGGAGCCCTAACACCAGTTAACCATAATCCTTTGATCCCTCAAAATCTTGTTTCACTATTCACATAAGTGTATTTTATTCTCAAAATTTCATTTATAAATCTAACGCAATGTTCTTGTGGATAACAAGCTAGTCCTATATCACTTACCTGAAACGTCATTTCATCGTGTAACTGAAAAGGCTAAATGTGAGCATTACTGTACAGTTAGCAAGTTTTGCTATTTTCATTTAATACAAATCTAGTATATTACTATTTTGTAAAACACTGCTCTAAACTATCAATGAAATAAATAAACTATCGATTGGAAAGATATGCCGCAGAGACATAAACATTATCCGTAGACAAACACGTAAAAAAAAGAAGTGCTAGATTTAAATCTTATAAAGACGTTATAGTGAATAACACTTAAAACTTTACAGTGCCATGCTGTACCCTTTCAATATGCAATAAAAAGTTATTTCAGGTGCAGTGTACTCACTTTGTTGTAATAAAATAGAGAAAATATGAGGTTAACCGTTTTTTGTAATAAAATATTAATCTGCCAAATTAGGTAGGTAGATTTTTACAAATGAATTTCATAATAGCGTATTTTTCATTTATTTATTTAAAATCGTTGATACTATTTCAAACGATTTGATACGAGCTGCTGCCTGGTAATAGAACATTTTTAACGTAGACCTATAATTACTATTTGTTAAAAGACTAATAATTATGTTTGTAAAGCGCTGAGACATTTATTACAGGTTTTGAAGAAAGATTTTATTTTTATTTTAGCTTGTGTTCTTTAATTATTTAATTAAAATAATACCCCGGATTATTTTTTAATTTAGAATAGCTATAAATCAGAAAAGATCACATTTTTAACTAATATGTATAGTCTCGGTACTAGAAATATGATTGTCACCCCATGATTGCCTCGTCCTCGTGACTCCTCTGAGTTACCAGACAGAATAATAAAAATTACACAATTAGACTAATTAAGATTTAAATAAGAATTTAGTTTTGACTACTAAAAATACAGTAGGTATAATATTTTACAGTAAACAAAAATGCTAGTTTAAAGATTTATGATTATCAATCTGACTCACTCGCTTCTATTTAGTGCAGTAATCGTTTTATAAATTACTGAATTCAAGGCTTCCTTTCGTTTGAAATTGTGACAATTACTTCGTTGACGATGTATGTATGATAATGTATAGAGCATGACATCCTAGAAAAATAATTGATCTTCTATCTTATAGAAAACAAGTGACATTACAAAAGATCTCAATATCTTACCGCTAAAGTTATCCTCAATATTAAATTATACTACTAAAATACGGAGCATTCAATTTTTAATATTATTAAAAATTTTATTTGTATGTTTATTTATCTAAAGAACATTCTTAAAAAATACAGTAAATTGCTGTAATTTCAGTGTAATAGGTCGCATTGAAGGGATTAAACGGAGACACCCGATTGGTCGTTCTAATTAAATCCGATTGGTCGTGCGGTGTTGCGCTTTTTTAAGAAGTCTGCACACAATACTTTATTACAGTGACGGTTATTTCATACAAACATAAAAGCAATGCTTGTCCCACGCTCTAAGAGTATTTAATTCTAATATTATGAATTATAATAAATTAATTTTGGTTTTTTTAAATAACTTGTTTTTACTATATCTATCGATCCATCGAGAAAGTATTACAACAAATCATTCACATTAAATGTGTAGGTACCAGCGCTACCTACAACCACAACTACCGTGTATCTAGCGGGTTTTATAGGGGTAAAGCAAGCATGCTTTGAACAAAAAAAAAGTAATTTTATGGTTTGTACTAATGAATATCAATTAAATTTTATGTGTAAAATATTAATCAAAAAAAGAAAAGCATTTCATTGCATGTTCCGTAGTCGAACAAATAATGACAGTTCGCCATATTGCGTATTTTTTTAATATTAAGTTTTATGGCCATATTGTGTATATTATCATATCTTAGTTTCAGTGTTTCCACTTTTAGAGATTTTTACCTCTTTTTAGAAAAAAAAAATAATAGTATGTATAGCTTAGAGACATTTTAGGAATTTAGGAAAATTTGGGGTTTCGGAGTTTTTTTTGTAAGTTAGTGAAAGACGTGTTTGGCTTTTTAAATGTTTGATAACAAAATGCAAATAGCAGACAATGAATTAAGAAACCTAGCTCTCATCGAAACCAAGTATTATGGGGTTGAAGTTGAGGAAATAACCTGGAGATTGTGTGGCTGAATTTAATTCACTCCTCCTTATCATACTATAAATTGACAAGACGTCGTGCGCTCCCATTCGCACGAAGGTAATAACCCCTTTTTTATTGTTACGATTTACCAAGGAGTAGTATTCGCTTCCTGTATCTATTTTTCTATCTTCTGATAACATGGGAATCTTCAAACGACGAGTGAATCGGTATTTGTTAGGTGAACGCGTTCCATCATCAACCTCATCATCACTTTGCATCAGGTGAAATTAAAGTCAAGCGCAAGCTTATCTGTAATAAATAAAGGAATGAATAAAATGTCAGCTAAAATTTATTTGAATAAAATATTAAGCTTGAAAGTTATCATGGTAATTTCATGTAATGTAGCAATTTAATCAATACTTCACAGCCTCGCCGTGCCGCGTCCTTGCAAGCACAATCTGGAGAGGCCTTAGCTTACTAGGTTTTACGACAAAGCGCGTCACCACGTTGCATAGACTTCTCGGACGTCACAGCCTATCGTGAACCAACGGGTCGCTAAGACTGATATGCCGGAGTGGTTGCCAGCATCACAACGTCTTATTCTTCGATTTGGATCGGATTAACTAAGTGTTCAAATAATGTCCAGAATCTTTTCATCCACGGCTTTTTAAACGCAGTGAAAACGTTTTAATCTTCCGATGTTATTGTTTCCTCTTTCTTTCTCGTCGAAAATTACGTCAAATGTAGTCAGATAGTCAAAATGGTTATCATTACAAATTAATTATCTTATGGTCATTTAAATAGCAACCATCCTATGGAATGGGATTTCTCAATCAAAATATTAATTTGTTCTTTTTGACGCGTCTATCTCAGGCGAAAATTCAAGTGAATTGTTAAAACCTACACCGATAAATCGGAAACTATACGAACATAAAACACCAATGCTACAGTCACCAAAACTATTACAAACGGGAATGATGTAATGTTAATACGTTTGCACGGTGTCGTGTACAGGCTCGTTAACATCGCCTTGAACTCGAGCGCACGTTAGCGAGGTTCACGGATATTGAGTAAAATTAGGTCACCCGTCAGCTGTTTTATTTTCGTTACATTGCTGTTTTTCGTATTGTTTGACTAATTTTATTAAATAACTTAGATTTTAGACTATGTAGGTTTTATTTATGGTGTATAGTGGTAATACATGCGAAAAATTAAAAATAATCATCAGTCAATTTTTTTTTTTTTTTCAAAAATTTCAGTCCTACTGTGTTCAGAAGCTTGTTCCGATTCTATATTTTCAGTATTAGGGAGTTAAAAAAAAACACCCTGTATATGTGGGAAAAATGAAGTCAGATAATATATTTAATTAACTATTGGCGAATTAAGACCCGTTTTATTGCAGCCATAAAACGCGCGACGCTACGTCATACATTAATACATTTTACCTAATACATTTTATGTTTATGGAGCGTACTTTGTCACACGTTTCTAACTTTAGTAATAACAGACATGGTTGAGATTGGTTCATTCGATGTTGGCCCTACCACACTGAAATTCCATAGCTACATCTTGCAACCCAAGTGGCACGGAGAGATAGCTTTAGATCCTATTCCAATAGGAGACAATATGACTACATCTGGCTATAGATATACCAGATCCGACCATATGAGGTGGTATCGGGGGAGGCGGCGTCTCCTACCGTGATTGTGCCTGTCAGGCGCGGCGTAGTGGGGCTGCGGCGAATTGATTACAGGACCCGCAGGCCCCACTAATTCGCAGAAGTAGTCACCTTGGGGTTTTTGGCTGGTAAAAGTCCGGCACACCCGGGCTGCTACCCCCTTGTGCGGCCGGGACGGTCTTATGAGGATTTTCCCCAAATAAAAAAAAAGATATATATAATATTAGAAACTGACTCGTTATCCAAGTTTTTTTAAAATTGTACAGCCTTCGTAACTCTGGCGGCAGATACTCGCTCGGACACAAATAAATGTTCACACTCGAGACAATTTTAAAAAGATGGGCGGTTGCCGCCGCTATCCGTTTATAGGTCGTGAGAAAAACCGTTACAAGGTGCGTGGATAGAGAGTGGCTCAGCGAATCAATACAAATGAACTTACATTCCCGAAGTGTGCAGTGATACCAGGTTTAAATTACTCGCGCTAGTTTTCGGTTATCTTTGGTAATAAATTAATACTAAACCTAAATATAGCGATAGGGGATATCGTAGCCCGCATGTTACCACGCTACAGTATATTTTATTGAATACATCGACACCGAGCTAAATTCTCCTAACCCCACATAGCGGAGTATTTTTCATACCCATGTTTCCAACAGTCAATATTATCAACTCTGTTGACGCGGTGGCAGACCACTCGACTTGCGCTACGGGGTGTAGGTTTCATCTCCACACAGAACATATATATGTGGCCTGGCCTATAGATCGCTGTGCCAGATTTAAGTGTTCGTGCTTAGATACGTATTCCCAACACTAGGTAAACGTAGAATAGGGCCAAAACAATATAAAACATATTGGGAAGTAAAATTATTCATGTGCCCTCAATATATTTCATTCGAGAGTGTTTGAGTACGTCACAATACGTCCCGATGAGGTTGAACTCTATATGTACTAAGCAAAATAGATATAATCAGTGCCCTATTGGCCACTTAGCTAAAATAGCAATTACTAGGGATCCCGCGCGCCTGGAACCCGAGCGTAATTTTATGAAATGGAAATATCATGTGATAATACACATAAAGGCGTGGTATGCTTGACTCTTTGAGTAAAATTGATGATTTAAGATATTTAAATTTTTAAACACTAAAACAAAGACGCCAAGCTTTGGACCTTATGTTTTTTGTATAATTTATTGTACAACAAAATTGATTGTCCATACTTGTTAGAGCAAATAGGGCTGAGTACATCGAGACGCGCCCGTCAGCCACAGCTATTCCACGAGCCAACAAAACGTTCTAACTACGCCTGCCAGGCTACACTTGCTAGATGTGTGCACACATACAACACGAGAACACCACATGTGGATATTTTCCACGAGAGCAGCGGGTCCTTCAGGAAGAAAGTAGTCGATGCTATCGGGCCGTCTTCGGACAGGGACAGTTAACATACACATTTATACACACACATTAAGTCACATACACAAAGTACACAACCACACTACACATTTCACATACAACTTTTACTAACTTAATAACTTTTAATTTCATAATAATTATTTGAATTGCATTTAATGCTCTCATATAACCTTGTTACACAAATCATCTTGTTTAATCCGATTTTTTGTACATTTTCCATTTCAAACTTAAGAACCTATAGAAAAACAAGGGCGTTTCTATAGAATTTGCTAGGGACATCGCGCTGACATTATTCATAACTGTATCTAAAGTATGATTTGTTTATATATCCAGGTGAGATGATGATGTCTCTAGTGTGGTATTACCGGCCAGAGCACACACAACAAGGCCGGCAGTCGACAGACGCACCAGATGAAGTATTTGCGTCGAGACATCGGGATGCCAACTCCGTCGCCTGCATAGAAGACAAGTGCTACGTGTTGACCTTCAACGAGTATTGCCGGTAAGTTAACGCAACTTGACACTTTTGTATATATATATGATTATGTATATGATTTTTTTACTATGATGATAGTACTACTTGCCCCTCATCTGCGCTCTTTAAGACATTTCTAAATGGAGAGAACACCGCCGAAGACAGCCCGATTAGCCCGACCCACAACGCTTGGAGTGTAAGGAAAAAAAACGAGGTTTCAACAGTTATCTTGAAACCTATTTTCCAGTACACCAAAGATGCGTCGAGTTTTTGTATTTAGAGCAGTTGATTACATTGTAACTCAGTCTATCTTTATTTAACATATTCAGGCGGTCCATTGCGACAAAGTGTATTCAACAAATGAATAATTTCATAAAGGATTTTTTAAATCTAGCTTTAAAATATATAGCTATATTTTGTTGTTACAAAAAGAGATAAATAGAATATAGAGAATAGAGAAATATAGAGAATAGAGAGAGAGATATTCGTGTGTTCTTGACTCGGTAAAAATATTATTTGAGTTTATTTACGAGGACTTGGTAACCTGATACGTATGTCAAACGCAATTCTTATACTTTCATATTCAAATAAATATATTTTTCAAACAATATATAATACGATTACTGATGTATTTTGCTTGTAACATATATCTTGGTAATAAATATGGATCTGTTGTCACATTTCAGTTATAGGAAACGGCTAAAAGCGATGGAGGAGGGCATCACAATAACACACTCAATAGTACCAGCCCTTCCGCCCAGCGAAGCAAACTCCGCGTTCGCTCGAAGCGACTCAAAACTACCGCCTTCGATATCGCCTGAGCTCGTTCTCTTCTGCCGCAAGATCTACGACTTCCGATCAAAGAAAATAAACGACGGCAACAAATGAATAAGCTAAATTCTTACGCTCGGGCATCGTATGACGGGATCTGTGCGGGGCAGCTGTCCTATTGAGATTGTAAACTAAGAGCACCAAAGTATGGTTGCGTCGGAGCCATGTTCCTCGGATAAGTTTGTGATTGTGAGATGTGGTTAGCGACTCAATGGATTTTTAAAACGTAGCATCTCATCCCCTTTTACATTAGTACAAAAAGCGTTTCCCTGTGCATTCGTAGTGTTTGACCTTCGGCCATTTTGTGTCAACTACGTAAATGTGTGTAGTGTTCGCGTTTTGCTTGTCACTAGTAGAAATTTTACTTTGTATAAATATTTACAGTGATTTGCTGTATTTTTAATCATTTTGTATTGTATCAAAGGATGCCTTTTAAAAAAATGTAAGTAGTTGTAAGTAAATCATGTTCAGTAAAATCGCATTCAATCATTATGTATCTACACTATACTTTCCCTTTGCTTTGATGTAAATGTAAGCGAGATTGACTATTCTTCCTTCTGTAGAAGCTACGAGATCGTTTTCTAATATAACCGATTTATGGAACTATGGGTGATTATATTATTTTAAATATTTTTAAGTTAAGCTTCGTGAAATAGAAAAGGCATTTATGATAATTATTGCAATTATGTTTAATTAATTGTTAAATTGTTGTCAACGTAGAGTATATATTAAATTATTTTCTTATAAGTATATAAGGACAGTTGATAATGCGTGAACAATGACCATACAGTACATTTGTTAAGAACTATTTAAATCAAAGTATATCTAACCATACAGTTTTACTTAATGTAGGAATGAGTGCGTTTATGAATGCAAAGACAAACAATATGAAATTCTTTTGATAAGACTCATTTTAGTTTACACGACGCATAAGTACCTCATTTAAATAAATATCTATAACTCTAACATCACATAACTAAAAACAGTATACTGTACCAAAACAATTTTGAAACTTTCCAACTATAACTGTCACGTATCGTCCATAAGCAAGTATCATGATGACATTAAAACCCTCAGAAGAAGTAAATTGAACATGTGACATATCTGTAATATGTCATTGTGCTCAGCATTCTAGATAACGTTATAGAGCATAGAGCAAGTTACAGGTCAACGTATGGGTTATGTGATCAATTAGTCTACGACATATAAAATAGCAAGAACTCGGGTGTTAAAGTCTAAGCTGTTAGAAAAACTCGGCACCTTAAAAGGGCGGGAAGAGGGCTTGTATGGACGAAAGCGCAGTGATATTTTCGATGTAAGTAAAAGGGAGTTACCAGAACTTAGACCGAGTAACTTGACCGTCTCTATGTTCTATGCTCTGTAGTATATGTAAAACTTAAAAGAATTTACTTAGATTTACCTCGAAGCACTAGAGGCCTATCGTAGACGAAAAGTGCTACAATACGAATATTTTTGAATGCAAGACATTTACTTTAAATGGAAGCCGAAAATCTCGTAAACAAATAGCTAGCAAACGTTGTTTCCAACATAGCGGGCTTGCTTGAACTGTGGAAAGTAAAACAAAGTGAAATGTGATTCTGTTACGTATTATCACAGTTCTATATCACATTCTATAAAGTATAGAAAATTGTATTTGTTTATAAGATTTCCGGGTTACATTAAGACTTATATATATCTTTTTAAATGTTTTTATGATTATGCAAGTGTGCCGATTATATATTATAGAATTCTATACATGATGTAATAGTGTAAATAAAATGAAATTTTACCACCTCTATGTTGCTTATTATATATTTATCAAACTCGTCACCCTGCTTTTAATAAAATTGATTTTTAGTTTTGCTTAGAAATTTGAATATTTTTTTATCGATATTACCAACCATTATTTCAGTAAGACTGATTTTTTTTTAATTTGGAGCTTAGTTTGTGGGTTTTCGATTGAATTTTATCTTTACGAAATCATTGAGTGCATACCTGACATGACATTTCAGTCGACATTATTAAATACATTTATTAAATAAAAAACAAATGGGATCATTGTAACATATTTTAAAAGTAAATAATAGTGCATAGATGTAAACAAAACTGGGGTTGGATGAATGGAGATATATTGTACGTGTAGGTACAACAATGAATATTGTCTTTATTATTAAATAATTTTAAGTAATATGAAAGTAAATAAAGAATACTATATTTGACGTTATAACATGTTCCCGTGTGGAATTTCGTAAAGGGCATTTATGTGTTTGTAATTTGTGTATTAGCCGCTTCCGCGTTTACTATTACTCAATTTATCAATTATTAATAAATTAAAATGTTTTATTTCTTTGTACATAATACTTTAAGTGGAAACAGATTTTTTTTTCCAGTGAGATAATATTGAGTTAATTTTATGATAATACTTCTCTACTTTACTAGGAACATTAAAACTTCGAAGTTTGGATCAATGATCACTTTCAGCGGACTTTTTGGTGACGTTTGTAAAATTGCTAATGTTAGCAAAGCTATAACTATGAAATGTCGATAGAGCAGATTAGAATATTTTTTATTACTTTTAACAATCTGCTTTTAATATATGATTATATAAAAAATAATTGTTCAGAAATTCTAATAAGACAAATAATACGCGTGAGTTGTGGCAGCGAATTAAAATTGTGTGTGCCCGCGTGTGCTCATCGATAAACAATATATTTCGCACTAAGATATATCCTTATTGACAGCGTTTTATGAATCCAACTTTGCATTTGTAATGTTTGTATTTACAGCTAGCTTTCACCTTATTAAATGAAGATTAGTTAAGTTGGTCATAAATATTTTGGATATTAAAATGAAATAAACGATTGTAAAAAGCACTCCTCTGTCACAATTTGTGATTTAAAATCATGGGCATAATTTTTATGGTTTAACTTTTAGCTCTGTTAGTAAAACATCTATCTGTTTATGCCCTTAGGTTTGCTCTCCCTGATTAGAACAAAGTTCTGAGTCTGAGTCTCTAAGGCTACTTCGACTTTGTTTAGACTTCACACTAACAATTAGTTATATCGTGGGGTGAAAGGCTATTTGGTTTAAGCGACATTTTTTTGGTGATATACATATACATATATATTTAATAGTAATATACATATATATTTTTGGAATAAACTCTGGTTTGGTAAAAAACGCTGATTCCGAAAATATATATATTACTATATCACCAAAAAATGTCGCTTAAACCAAATACTCTTTCACCACTCGATATTAATTAATCAATATTAAAATATATCACCGATTTTCTCAACTTGGACTTTACTCTCTGAATATTTAGGCTATACTCAAATTCCTATTCTATATTGTTATATGTCGAAGACGAATTTATTTTCAGAGCGAAGTTTAAGCTAAGTTAAAGTATCGTCCATAAATCTATAATAAATGATGAATTAAACATGATGAACAAGAAGGGACAAAGACTTTTTAATACTAGCTCGACAAAGTGAGTAGATTGCACCTGATAAAAACTACAATGTGATTCACGGTCGACAAGGAACAAAAATTCATTGACAGTGGCCATCGCCATGTCGGCCTACATATACCACGGGCGGAAGGTGTCTAGGTATAGGACCTGGATATATATAAACTGATCCCGAAGCGAGTCACTTTAACCTCCTGTAGCCCAATTTAAAAGTACGTTCAAAGAAAGAAAGCCCACTGTCCTAATATCAGAACATAACTAATATAGTCCCTAATGCCCAGACCAAAACCGTATCTCTGTAATTATTACGAAGTTTTGATATTTTGAGGGTACATTGCTAGATAAATAACAAAACTACTTTATTTGTTTACTTATTTAGTACGTTAGGTCATAAAAACTGATAAGTGTGTACATTGTACAATGTGGCGTGTAATTCAATTCAAACATTTTAGAGGACCGTAAATATTGTCCTAGTATTAGTATGCCGGGTCCTTAAGTAGCTGTGATTTTGCTGAGTGTTTACTACTATATGATTTTGTCCTAAAACTATCACATTGAACCTCAGAAGGATAACGGTCTTTACAATTGTGGATACAACCCAGTTGGGGCAATCGACTTACCACCTCGAAACATTGTTTTATCGTAGTTTTCTGTAAGCAAGGAAAATTATTTAACTAAAAAAGAAAAAATTTTTTTTTTAAATAAAAACTAAGTTTTCTGTATTTAACAAGTTTTATTATATTTTTTACAGGTTTTAGCTCAATTGTTTGATTAGTACTTAAAATGGCATCTATTTATGCAGCTGTTCCTATGTTTAAACTATTTTTAACTATCGTCGTTCTAGCTACACGTTATTAACTATTAGTCTATTTAACTACTGATCAAACAACAGTGCTTCAAGCTAGCTCATCAAAATCTCACTGGTACACAATCCCAAAGCTTATATTTCTCTTTTCGCTGCTTAATACCAAATATTAACTGCAAAATCAGTATCTACATTTACATTGTGATACCGAATCGACATATTTATATAATGTGGATAATCTGATGATTAACACGAGGCATAAATAGATAATGTCACTTCTAGACTTGTCTTGAGTCACATTGACAGTGGTAAAACAATAATATTTTAATGGTAAAAACCGTTGACATAAAAGTTCATGGATGTCGAATATAATACTAAAACGCGAAAAAGAGACCTGTGTTAATATAGAAACGCACGCATCTTACACAAGTACATACCATATACAAATTTATTTTAAACATCATTTCAGCCTTTGCTCAGTTATACTTCTACAGGTTAGTTTTTTTGGTCGACACATTCGAGCGTACTCTCGACATCCATGTATTGGTAGATCAATGAGGTAAAAGCTACTAAGACCAACGTTTGACTGCTGCTTTAAACATTCATGTCTACGAAATTATAGTATGAATAAATTCCATAATACTATTACCACAAGTGAACTTTTTCTTGCTTGTAGTGGCATAGTATTAATGTTGTTACCTGGTATTTGATTTAAAAATATGTAAATTTTTAATAGTCAATGGTGTTTAGAATTAAGCATTACTAATAAGGAAGAATACCTTGTTTTTATTATTTATTTTTTTGTTTCAATGAAAATGATATAGGTATATTTTTATTATTGTAACCTACATAGTTACGTTGGCTGTAATTTAATATTGATGTAATTAATATATGTATTTTTATTTCACTTTATTGTTTTATTTATGAAATTAATATTTGACGTTACCAAAAAAACCAAGTGGAAAAGTAAATATTGGTTATATTTAATTACAACTATCGGACAAGGGGAATCCGACTGTCTAATTAAAACAAAGCATTGCGTTGGCCCTCGCGGGTCTTGACGCAATGTGATTTCTGCCCAGTGCTCTGAAATGTCAACGTGAAGAAATTCAAGGAAGCGCGGGTAACCGGCGGGAGTAACTATGACTCTCTTAAGGTAGCCAAATGCCTCGTCATCTAATTGGAGACGCGCATGAATGGATTAACGAAATTCCCACTGTCCCTATCTACTATCTAGCGAAACCACAGCCAAGGGAACGGGCTTGGGAGAATCAGCGGGGAAAGAAGACCCTGTTGAGCTTGACACTAGTCTGACAACTAAACCTACACAGTTACGTTGCCTGTAATTAATATATGTTTTTATTTCACTTTATTGTTTTATTTATGAAAATTTAATATTTGACGTTACCAATTAAACCAAGTGGAACAGTAAATATTGGTTATATTTAATTACAACTATTTAAACATAGGCGATAAACAACACCAAATATCTTATTAATCATTAATTGCTTTTTATTGTGTATGTTAACCAAGTCAAAAGTTCTAAAACTTCCTTAATTCTCAATTTGAGATAAATGATAATTTTTCTACATTAAATATGAATACACATTATTTGACACCAGTTTACATTAAAATGCAAACAATGTTTACATAGAAAGCACCAATTTTATTGTAATGAGTAATCTATTAAAATAAATTATAAAAGAAAACATCTCGATGTGAATAAGCAAACAGTATTAAAAACATCCTAAGGGAAGTTGAATAAGGAAACGAAAGATTCTCAGAAAGAAGAAGCACAGGGAAGCCACAATCACTGACCATTCGGCAACGTAGACCAGGGAGACGATGGGGAGCCTTCACACGTGCTCACCTGCGCAACCCAGCATCTTAACACTAACATGGGCAATGGTACTTGAGTGAGTCCACTCTAAGGCAGACAGGAAGGCAGGCTATGAGCACACTACGTACTTCGACGGTTTTCTGGAGGTGGTAAATTCCACCCACCCTCCATAATTTGATAAGGCCGTCCGCATGCCAGTTCTAAGCAAATTGCGTAATTTGTTCCCACGGCCGGTTTTCCGCGACGCGGCAGGAAATCTCAGGGGTTTTGTAGGTGTATAACACAACCCTGGCCTTCACCCTCTTGGCGACCGGCAACTCCTATGATGGATACTCCCGTGATACAAAAAAAAAATAGAAACATAAGATAAAAAAGATAAATTGGATACAATCCTCCATTTAGTCACTTAATTTTTTGGCTGTTTTATGTTGCAGAATAGCTATTTTATCAAGCTAATAGGGAATAATTCCCCCAATAAATAATAATAAGATTATTTACAGGTTATGTAAATGTGTTTGTCTAGTATAATAAAAATGAGGATAATAGATTGTTGAACAAAAATGTTACAAAAAATTTCGACTACCTGAGTACAAAATATTTGTCTGATCACACAGATTTTCGATATCTATGGTGTTCCTCTATTGTTAGATATTGCAAGGTAAGTCTTGTAAAACCTCACGTAATAACATTTACTACTTGATTCAATTAAAGACCTTAAATGGTCCAAAAGTACATAAAATTAATAGATATACTTTTTTTTTATCATCGAGCTTATAAGAGAGATATCCACTGTGATGGAGATTATTTTAGTCTTTATCTTTAAAGTTATATAGATATATAACTTTAGATCATAATTCATTATCAGATCATAATAAAAAGCAGAAACCGAAGAATTGTGACTGCTCTATGAAAATATATGGAATCCTTAGTTATTTGAAAAATATATTCCTGGCTTTGTCCAAAATAATTATGGAGTTTTCAGTGATTTTTTTATCAGATAATATTTTACAAAAATTCGATTTGACCGTGGATGGGGAACGTTTTTTAAATCTCAACAGCAAGGATCAAGCATCTTTGGAGCAATTATATATTTTCTCATAAAAATTTACATAAAGTAAGAGGAATATACACTTAATAAAATAAAAATACCAATATCCATGCTCTTTAACTATCCCGGTCAAAAAAAAATCAAGAAAATTGCTTACTTTTACAGTCATCACAGTAGTTATTCTTCTTAAGCAATTAGTGCATATAAATGACAATACTTGTAAGGTCATGGTTACATTGTTACAATTTATTTTATAGTCTTACAAATAACGTTATACATTATTTTAACAAAATTTTGCTTCTATTCTAACACTGATAAAAAAAAAAATATTTTAATTATTGTCACTCAATTACTTATAACAAATTGTTTTTGTCAGGAATGTAAAGTAATATATGTATATCAATAACCCTCATATGAGTAATTTTGTTTGTTCCTTACAAAAGCCAGACTAAAAACTTACTAACATGTCTGTGGATGCAATAATTTACAAAATATAAGAACATTTCTGAGGGCCAGAAAAATACTACTTGAATATAAAGTAAAAATGACATTGAGGAAATTTTTAGAATTTTACAGAACTTGGTTAAATGAGAATTTTCCAAAAGCTTTTATTTTATTATTAGGCTTCATTAAGAAACAAAAAAAAATTAAAATTTATTTTTACATCAAGAACTAAAGCAATATATTTTAATTTTTGCACTATGATGTTCAATGCAATAGAGATAACTACAAGCACATGATTATCAAACTGGTATTTAATAAGTCATTATCAGATATCTAAAATAATTAATGATTAGAAATATATGGGCGTGAAAAATAAAATGTATATTTATTTAAAATATAGTAGAGATAAAATATATTATAGCAAACATTAAAAATAGCTTAATAATTACCAAAATAACTAATCCACTAAGATAAACTTAATTAAATAAATTTCTAATTTTGACAATAATTAAACATATAATATCTGCACTAAGTATATAAAGATTAATCCTTGGTCACTATACTTTATATGAACATTGCTGAGCTTTACTACATCTATATAAAAATACATTGACAAAGATGTTTGTATCCTACAGAGCAACCATACTCCTGTGTGAACCACTGAATATAGTAAAACTCCAACAAAAGCAAAGGATTTACATTTTAATTTTTATTAAATGGAATAATTTCATTAATCAACATTCGTAATAATTATATTTCTGGTATTCTTTCAATTATACATATTAAAATAATTGAAATATTTTTACAACATAAAATTAGCAAAAGACATTCATGATATTACTTACTCCAATAGCTTATAAACATTTTTTTATGGAAAATTATCCTAAACAAGAGTTAATCAATTATTCCAGTTCAATATTTGTTTTATACTCCTATAATAATAATAAATTTTGTTATTTTGATTATTCTTTATTACATTTTATAATAAAGGCCCATTTAATTTGATGGCTTATTGGACAAATTCAATTATGAACACTTTAATAGAAGGAACAATTTACTAATTTATATGAAACACAACACTTTCTATTAATATATATAGAGCCCTCTAGAACAAACAAGACAATTTAGAAATTACAACAGCTGTTTGTCTTCTTTGCAGTCTTATAAAAAGCTTTACTATGCATAGATAAGCTATCAGATTTTGCAACCAAATCATCTAATTTTTCACCCCTCTCTAAAACAGCTTTGATAGTATCATGAAGTATAATCTTAGTTTCATCTAAATCATTTTGTATTTTAGTTAAAGCATCTGCTTCTTTTGGGTCCTGATATTTAACCAAGTACTGAGATAGGGCAGGAAAATCAATATTAGATTCATTTCCTGCAGGCCAGGCACTAGCAGGCACTGATGAAGAGAATTCATCTAGTGTTTTAGTAATCAAAGTATGTGCCACTCTGTTTGGATATTCATGGTCTGTAATCAGCACTCCAGCCAGATTATCTCCTCTTACATATACTTGAAGCATGTATTCCCCTTCTTTAACAGATTGCCGGGCACTTTGGTGAGTTCTCTCTACCATAGTTTTACTAACAAAAGTCATAAACTCTTGCACTGAGCTACGTTGAAAATAACTAAAACTACGAAGGTCATATGCCGATTTTAATATACTTGCACTGTTAATTCCTTTATAAAGCACGAGAACTGCGTATACTTTCACCATTTTAGCAGTTCCTTTAGTGCACACTTAAAACTGAAAAAATAAGCAGATATTTTATATTCAAATATAAAAATACCAGCAAAATGTATTTAATTCAACTTTTGTTAGTAGTTTCTAAGGTAAACTGAGTAAAATCATTCAGTGAAGTTTTGGAATTTTTGAAATTTAATTTTTACATACCCTTTAAATTTTATTAGAATCTCTTTATGCACGATATATTCGTCATTTAAAGAGAATTAAATAGCATAAGTTTAGTTATAGAATGTCGTGCAATTATAAAAAGCGAATGAAATATATCTCTTTAATCAATTATACTCTTCATAGTTTAGAACACTAGACAATTGATCGCAAATTTTGACAACTGATGACAGTAAATATGCTTACGTAAAAAAGACAAACTAGACTAGGGCTGCCAACTTTAACAAATAAGTTAGACCCTGCTTACACTATTACAGCCTGAGTTAGATCCAAGCACCGCGCAACGGAGCGATTAGATTTTGATTTTATTACATATGCCGCATGAAAAAGAAAACCTTAAAAAAAAGTATATTTATAGGTTTTCTAAATTTAACTTTCGTTAATCGCTATAATTTTGTGAACACAGTAAATATTTCATGTTTTGCAAAATATCTACTTGTAATTTTTTTCCTCGAGATTTTGAGTATATTTACAATCGTACATTTACAATTATTTTTTTCTTCCTTATATGCCATAGCAAACCTTTTGCTATAAGTATGCAAAACTCTGCGAGTAACAAAAAAATAATTACAAATACACGAAAAAAAACAACTAGTGGATATTTCACAAAACTTGAAACTTTTGCACCAGACGGTCCATAAAATATATTCGTGGGGTGTTATATTCAATATATCATATACAAGGAAAACACTGCGCTCCCCACGTCCACCAATTTTTACTTCTCGCCCTGGGCCCTAATTCTGGATGACCATTTAGATTTCACACTCGAATCTTACCATTTGAAAACCACGTTAACATCGTGTCTTGTCTATATCATGTCACGGTAACGAATCTGATTCATTTCAACAAAGTATAATAGATAATATGGTTTTTGAAAATGTCGTAAATTTTTACAAAATTGACGTGATATCAAAGCAAGGAATCGCTAAATTGTCTTAGAGAATTAGGCCCCTGGTGTAGGCTGGAGGTACTCGAGCGAATGGACGGTAAGTTTCACTTCGTCCGTTGTTTATTATAACTCTACAGTCCTAAACTGTTATATTTTTGTTATCAATAAATAATAAAAAGTTCTTAATCATTATTACTAGTTTTATTTAGTTTTACACGTTATATCATATTTTTTATTATTATTTAATAGAGAAATTTGTTTAATTTTTATATGGATACTTGTTGTAAATTGAACTAAGTTTTTTTTCTATAATTGTTTTCTTTTATGTAGGATGTTGACCGACTTGAATTTAAGGATAAGGTAGGTACTTACTGAGATTTGGTGGTGATGAGGCTTGCGGTACCGCTTTCCACCACACCACGCTTTTTCAGCCGACCGTTCGTTGCAACGTTTTTGATAGAATGAGCCGGCGCTAGTGAGTAACGTCGTAAGGTTTGACAATAAGATTTGATTTTAGATTAGTTAAATAAAGGTTTTGAAGTTTAAGTGTTAGAAGGATTTATGTTTTAACAAATTTTAAGATTTCGTAGTCGTTTCGCTTTTTGGTTTATATCCACGAATTCTTGTCTCAAAGCAAATTGTTAATCCCGTGCTATTTCCTTCGGAAGATCAAATAAGATTTGCATGTCTTTAAAAATATGTGCACGTTGTAATACCAATAGTTTTAGTTTATTGTTCTCCATTTTTAAGACAAAATAAGATATAAATCGATCAAGATTAAGTTAAGTCGCACAATATAAAAAGATTTTAAAATACAAATTCAGTCTCTCACAAGCGAATTCTGCCTACCCCGAACTAATTACAGCTCCGTTCAGATACGCCGTGCGCTTCGAGATCGGGCATTGTTTGTTGACCGCGAAAGGTCTTCACAACTTAACCGGGCGGGATCGGGCATTGGTATTTTTCGATACAGGGTAGATGTATAATAACTATGAGAATGCGCTTGTTAAAAGAGCTTGTACTTTGATCTTGATCTGGATTGTTCGATAATGTAATAAAATAATAATATTTGATTACATTTTTCGTTATAGATTGCACATAATGTTTATTAATATAAAATAGATAAGTTTACACACCGATCTATGCTTAGAATAAGATTGTTAAGCGTAACGTTAAAAATATTCATATTGATATTTAATTACTGATTTTTCGTAAAGATATTTAATTTTTAAAGTTTTAAATTTAATAAATGCAAACTGATGTTGATTTTTTTAAGCAATTAGACTAAATATCATAGGTATTCGCACTCGATTTAGGACCACAATTTATGTTGTAAATTGAACTATTTTTTTTCTATAATTGCTTTCTTTAAGGTAGGATGTTGACCGACATGAATTTAAGGATAAGGTAGGTACTTACTGGGATTTGGTGGTGATGGGACTTGCGGTACCGCGTTCTACCACACCACGCTTTTTCAGCCGACCGTTCATTGCAAATTTGCAACGTTTTTTGATAGAATGCGCCGGCGCTAGTGATGCGCACAGCATGTTCTTGTACGTTTTGGTTGTTAATGAGGGGAATGGATACAAAGGATTAAGACAAGTCGGAACATAATATATTTATTGAGTTCTTAATTTTACTTTACTGTGTCATATTAAACTTTACCCAAGAAAATGTATACAAAAAATAATAATTTGCTCTGTCACCTTCTATTTAAATTATTCTCTCCCCTTAGTTAACGTTAACTTGGTAACGTCGAAACAAATTAACACTAATTTTTTTTTTATTGTACCTTTCCTAATTAAATATACAATTACAAAGTAAAGTACGCTTAGAAAAGACGGTCATAGCAACTCCGTTCGGCCTGTCGCGTTTTGGGATTAGTTTGCTTAACTCCAGTTAATCCTACACCTACAGAGCTGCAATCGTGGTAGGTATATGACCATGGCCACAGCGTTCGTTAATTCTCGTCTCTTAGAAGTCGTTGTAAAATCTTGGAGTTAATTTAGTCATATAGCGAACTTACTACGTTATCCGTTTGCATCCACAATATCATATAACCATATCTAGATTTGGATTTTTGTATAGAGCAATATGCAGCTATAGACTCCCAGTATTTATTTACTCGAAAACTGACGCAGGCGTCTGCTCGGAAGATCTCAATATTAGAATCTCTGTGGCGCTAGGAGCTTATAATACTTTATTCCAGTCTGAATGCATGAGCGGCATCATGTTGATGACTCATGCAATCATCTGCAGGAAAATAATAAATTAACCGATTCGAATTTTATCGTTTAGCACAGCTGATCTGTTGGCTTTAGGTAGTAAAAATCACTTCTCGAGTCTGATTAAGTTGTGTCACTATATCCAACTCAAGTATGTCTTTACAATAATGATAGAACCTTTCACTGGATAAAGGAGTTTAGCGAAACACGCGGTAATAACGCTGCAGACGAACTGGTAAGAAAGCGATCTGATACAAGAATATTCGAACCGAAATCGATTATTCTACTAACGTACAGCTGGTTTAAATCTGAAATACGTCAGAGAACAAGGTGTCTGAGAGACTCAGACTGGAACAGCTTAGAAGAGTATAGACAGGCTAGGCCTACCTAGCCTGTCTATACTCCTAAAAAAAGTAAGTAAAGCCTACTTTACTTAGTGCCACCCAAAGCTTCCAAAGGGGCTATAATACAATATGGATTTTTTTTAATTTTCTTATATATTCATTTAGCTGCCACGGAAACTTCTCTGTGAAGAGTATACATAGGAGAACACGGTACAGCCAGACATGTGCTACCTGAAAACAAGGAACTGACAGTAACACACAGTGACAGTGACAGTAAGTATCGGGCAAGATACCGAGGTATTTTGTCGAGGCATGCCGGGTCCCTCACGAATGCAACCAGTAAAGTCAGGAGGTTGGAGGAACGAGGCTTAAACGATTAAGATCGTCCTGAACCAAAATACTGTGTAAAATATGCACACTTCGGCGTATTTGTTGTTAAAAAAACACTAACTTTGTTATTCTTGAAACTCATAATAACAGAATTTGTGTATGAGCATTGAATAGTATGTTAGTCAAATATTGTCTATTATAGAGGGCAATTTAATCACAGGTTGGCAACAGTTTATTTTGCAATTTTCCTATTAAAATATTTGTTTGATAGTCTGTTTGTATGCTTTGCGTTGAAGTTTGTAATAGTTCATTCGATTAGATTTAATTTTTTAGAATTGAGATTTTAGTTTTATTAGGTACATTAATTAAGTTTTAATTTGTTGGTCAACAAGTATAAGATAAAATAATTGTGTTGTTAATTGTAAGTTGACTGCCTAATCAAATAAATAAAAGTAATATAATAAAGTGAAAAAATTTGGTTTACAAACAGCAGTCTCTTTGGTTTTAGCTTTATTAAAACAAAAATATAACTTTAACACAATGTCGGACAACGCTGAAAAAGTAGAAGCCTGTTCTGATTCTCGTCGAAAAATACTAAATCTGGCAGTGTCTACCATACTTCTGGAATCAGGTTTTGAATTGGCTGATAAAATATCAATAGAAACGCTAACTGAAATGCTTCAATGTTGTAAGTATACTTATCAGTTAAAGTTTTGTTAAGTTTACGAAAAATATGGTAACTAATTCTTCCGCGTTTCAACTAACACTGCATATGCACTGTTACCTAATTCCATAAGTAAGGACTCTTCAAAATTATAGATTTTATTATATATATATATAATTAGGAAGTAATGATAATTATGAATAAAAAAAATATTTTTTACACAATGATGAACACAATTTTTCAGTTAAAATAGTGATTTCACCCTAACCCAATATTATATTTACCATGACATACCGAAGTAGACTCTGGCATACAATGTTCTGCATGTTATATACTTCAACTAATAGGGAAAGTAGGAATCTACTACTCGGCCATATTACCTTGCTAGTTATGGACTGACTTGATAGCTCTACTACCCCTTTTATACTAACTTGCTTGACTCACAAACTTGAACATGCTCACACACTCAATCATTAAACAAGGTACATAACATAGTATTTTAATGTTGTTTTGACTGTTTCAACAATATATATGTATGTATGATTGCTCTACCAACCATCTAATTCCAACTTGTTTTATCAGTAAACTACAAACTATATATCTATAACATAAAAACATAAACCACAAGCATTTTTATAACTACAAGTAGTCATTAAACAAAAATAATTTCAAATGAGGTGGAGCATATACCACCTTCATCTATATCTTTACTTTTACCAGGTATGGTTGAAAACTAATATAAGCCTGTGAAGCATGTACATTTTTTTAGTGTAACATTGATCCTTCTCTTGAATGTTGCTTTTAGTTTTCTCAGAAGTTGGAAATTCTGCTAGAGGATACTGCGAATTGTCTGGAAGAGTAGAACCTGTGATAGGGGATGTGGTAATGGCTCTGATTAATATGGGTATGTGTTTTTTATAAAACTACCAAGTAGTAGATGTAAATTTGCTAAGTTACTTTAGCAAATAGGTTACAATGAATTTAATAAAGTACAGCATATTACTAATACGGATTGATGTTATTATTGAGTAACTGGATAATGTCTGTGAAAAGTTGCTATGATCACTATAAATCAAGAAAAATTGCTCAAGTTTCTACATATTTTTTTAAAGAAGCCAAGATCATAACTGTGAGTGAATATATTCAGGGTGGTGGGTGGTGACCTGTCGCTGCTGGCACTCATTTGCGCTATGGTCGGTAGCGAAAGGGCATGGCAGGCGGCCCTCTCCTACATGGAAGAGAAGATGAAGGTGAAAGAGGCGGTGGAGCGGGTTCGGGAGGCTATTGCCACCCCTGATAACCCAATCCACCGCCCAGCGCGGACAGGACGCCGGAGGAAGGCCTTCGCCAGGGGCCCTCTTCCATAACCGGATATACACTCTCTCAAGCGCGGCCCAGATCTAGGTGTGAGCGGTGTGTAACATGTTCCGGCACACTGCTCTAGTGACAATTCAAAGGGATGAGGAGAGGGTGATACTTTAAACTACCCTACCTGTTATTGTGTTGGGTGAATGCGGGGTGTGGCGACTATTGAAACACTCCCCGCCAAAAAGGCGGGGTCTGAACAAGGCCAAACGTCGCCGGGTGGCTAGGAAGATGGCTCGGCCTTGCCCGTGGCACTCGGTAGGCGGGAGAAGTAATACCCAAGAGTTTTAGTCGGTGCAAGTCCGACACACCGGGGGCCAACCCTCATCGCCCTCTGAAGTCTGTTAGGGATTTACCCCGGGTTAAAAAAAAGGGAGTGAATATATTGTCTAGATTATTTTTAAGATGACAAAGCAAATGAACCAAACTTGATACATTTAATAAATCTGTTGCTCAGCCACAGTATAAACGTGCGTATAGCCAAAGTATAAACAAGCCGGATGTAAAGCAATTCCAGAGGGAGTATACTCCTTGATATTTATCAAACCAAGTAAATATTTTTCAAGCAGGGTGTTGGTTATTTTAAATTTCTAAAATAGTTTATGGTTTTATAAACAAAAATGGATATTATACCTTAGCAAGTAAATATACAATTGCATATATTGATTGTAATCACCATTCATAACAAAGTTTTTAAAAATATAAAGTTATATGAAGTTTTCATTCAAATAGAAAAACAAATACACAATAGTACCATCTAGCAATATTCATTAAAACTATTGTAAATGTCTCAGAATCGTTAATCAATGTATACACGTCTGTACATGTTTGTAGCTGCTAATCTCAGAAACTGCTTAACTGATTTGGAAGCGATTTCCGCTAATGTATTGTGGAAAGCGTCATATAACATTTAGTATTAAAAAACACCTGGAACTATCTATAGGCTATATAAATGTGTGGGAATTAAACCTGCAACCTGTAGCATAGAAATGAAAATGATGTTATTTCTTAAAGGGATTAATTTACAAGGCCTAGAGCAGTATGCAGTACGACAAAATAGACATGTTGTTCAACAGCCACATCAAGCTCAGGCTCCGAGAACACCTTCTATGCTATCGGCAGGATCAAAAGCCAAACCTGCCCCACATATACCTTTCTACTTACCACCACTTCCAGATCCTCATGCATATATAAGGACGCCTGTAAGTGTATATATTTAGCCATTTTTTGGTAATTTTAAACCACTGCAAAATACAGTGTAAACTCCATATAACGTCACTCGATTTAACGTCAAACTCCCTAAAGCGTCGATATCACTCGGTTTTGGTTGGTTTAGCTTGTTTCCCATACAATGATACACTATTTATAGCGTTACACCCACTCTATATAACGACAGAAATTTAATATTATAAAGTACTTTTGAAGTTGCCAAAATTAGTAAAAACTGCGCAGCTGTGTACGTTCTTTTGTCGCTTTATTATCCTAGCCCGTGAATTTTGAAAAATCAGCTTGGATGACCAGTCAACTTTTTGAAGAAGAAGTGCGAAAGTGGGATGCAGAATTAAAGGGATGAAAAATTTTACTTCTTTTTGACAACTGCCCTGCCCACCCTCTTACAACAAACCTTCAAAACATAGAGTTGGTATTTCTTCCTTCAAATACGACTAGTGTCTTACCAATGGATCAAAGCGTGATTAAAAGCTTCAAGGGTCACTACAGAAAGAAATTATTGATGGAGCTAGTCGAATCTGAGGGTAAAACTTCTATTAATATGCTGCATGCAGTAATTTTTTTTATCTAAAGCCTGGGAAGAAGTCACACCCACAACTATACAGCACTCTTTTCGACATGCTGGACTTTGTACAAATTCTATGAGTGATGAGGTGGAAACGGAACTGGAGTTTAATAACGACGACGCCCTTCCATTAACTGAGTGGATTCAACAGTTCAACATGGCAGGAAAATTTACAGAAAATCTTTAAACCTACATCGAAGTAGACGACTGCCTGCTTACAATGGCATCATTCACAGACAAAGAAATTTTGGATTCGGTGAGAAAAACCGAGTATCAAAACCAAGGAGATGAAGAAGATGAGACGGATGAGCCTGAGCCACCGCCGAGCATTAAAGAAGCCCTGGAAGCAGCAAAATTATTGGAAAAGTACTTTCTTTATCACCAAGATGACTCAATATCGCAAGATATGAATAAAATAATGGAAAAAATACAACAAAATTACTGGTGCAGCAAAAGACGTCAGACAAGAATAACAGACTATACTCAATAGCGATCAAATGAGAATTGTTTTTTATGTAATTACTAACACTAGTCTGAAATAAACTTTTTTTCTAATACAGATTTTTCTTCTCTCCATTTAACGACCACTCTCTATAACGCCAAAATATGCACAGTCCCTTGAGGGTCGTTATAGTAGTAGTGTACACTGTATTTTTTTATCTCTAATGGTAACTAATTACCGCAAGTTGTAAGTATAAATTCATTTTTCTTAACTTTTTAGTTTATACAGGCTGAACGGTAATGCGATACATTCCTTGATAGACGTTGTAGTACAGCTTATTTGGAGTCATTTAAGTCATATGACACCATGTCCGAAACTTGTTAATTTCTGAGATATTCAAGATTTAATAGCCAAGATAGAGATAAGATTAAGATTAAATAAGAAAAGATAAATAAGAAGGGTAAAGGGTAAGGCTAGGGGGTAGGGTTAAGATTTAATGGCTTTTTGAATAGCCAATGAATCAAGGAACAAAATTATGTAATTTATACAAAACATTCCATAAACATTTTCTTGGAAATTCTTTGTTTTTTTACCTAAAACAATCTTTTTTTGCAAAATGATACTTGGTTTTTTAACTTTTACTTAAGTAATGACGATTCCTTCTTACAAATTTTAATTTAAAATGAGATTATTATTATTTAGCTATAGGAATACAGCATAAACAATAACATTATTTTGTATTCGTCACTACAAGGGAACATTTTAACATAAAAACTGGAGTTTTTTAAAAAAATACTTAAATCTTGTATATCTCAGAAATTAACAAGTTTCGGACATGGTGTCAAAATGACTCCAAATAAGCTGTACTACAACGTCTATCAAGGAATGTATCGCATTACCGTTCACCCTGTATAAGTACAAATAATTTTTTAATTTTGTTTTAAATATTATATCTTCAATTTATTATGTAGATCTCTGACATAAAATCCAAAGTTTGTTTCGAACTGATTGATGATTCATTTTAGACGCATAAACAACCAGTAACTGAGTATGAAGCTATTAGGGAGAAAGCTGCATCCCAAAAGAGAGATATTGAAAGAGCCCTCACAAAATTTCTTTCAAAAACAAGTGAAGTCCATAATCTTTTTAATACAGAAGACAATCAGGTGTTTCCATGTAAGAAAACTTCTCATATATTGCAACTTTGGAGTAACATATAATATTAAAATTTAGATCAAACTTTTTAATAAGCTTACGTTATTAATTAATATCCTTACCTTTTAATTAATTAATCCCATTCAATCTTATATTCTCTAAACCTTAGCAAATGTTTTACATAATCTTAATTGAAATAAACTCAAAACTTTAGTAAAAAATATTGTAAACAAGATTATCCAACAAAATGTGATGCAAACTAAGATTCTAGACTCTCATATTATGACAACAACTAATTCCAAGAGTAAATTCTACTCCTTAGTTATTATAAAGGACAAGACTGTACTCTATATAGGTTGTTGATATGGCTAAAACAACCAAAGTGAAAGAACTTAGGAGGTTTAGTAATCTTGTAATAAAATGGAAATGCTAAAATTGTATCTCTACTCTTATCTATGATCTCAAGAATTATTTTATTTTTCCAGTAATAGCCTGCAAACCAACATTTCCAGCATACTTAGCATGTTTATTACCAACTGATCAAGTTTTTGATTTTGATGAATTAGAATATCATTTCCAAGTAGCCAATAGAACTGAAGATATGCCTGTGGATAAAAAAGGTAATTGGAGAAGTATATTTTTTGATATTACAATTTATTGAAAAACCCTGTTTGGTGAAAGGGCATGTAACTACTGTGAGTAGAGACTTATAAAAGAATCATAATCCCCATTAACATATTTTTGTAAAGTTTACATACTATCTGATATTTATTATATTAAAAATACTTAATCTAGCTTAGGATCTTAGTTACAATAAAGAAATTACATTATGACATAATCATAACTTTACACTAATAAACAGTTTGCTTTACAGATCATTCCGATAATGAAGGGGACAATGGAGGTGACAATGAGCTTGCAAATAACTCTCAAACAGAAAATTTAGATGTTGTACTAAGTTCCAGTCCTGACAGAAATAAAAGTGGTGGATAGTGTTACAGCAATATTTATTTAATTCTTATTATTTATTTATTTATGTATGGGCTATCGACAGTTCCACTACATTTTACATTCACAATGGGTTCACATGCACAAGCGAAATGTCTGCAACAGATACTAATGAAAGACAGCCACAGCATGGCTCAAAAGCATTAACTAAATACTAACAATATCAAAACAATATTTGACTGCATATGTTACAAATTATTTTGAATAACATAAGTTTTATTAAAAATATAGCCTTTTATTCTTTAAATATATTTTTTTCTTTTTTTCATCCTAATGTTGAGCTTTGTGTACTTCAACCAAGTGTCAATTCAATTTAAATTTAAAGTCAAATCATAAAAAAAATCTACATAACACTAGGAATAAATAATATATACCCTAAGTTGTGGGTATTATCTTTAAAAATCTATATGCATACCTAGATATCCTGTAAAGCAGAATCTTAGAAGACTCATCTGAATTATTTTCCAGTCATGATTACTGGATACCAGAGTTTGCAACATTTTGTATTAAAAACCATTAGGGGAGGCATACTTTTAGTGGTGGAGAACCCCAGTGCTTGCATGCGGTTTTAAAAATCAAAATACTAAACCCATATTATGGTATTTTAAAGTGTAGCTAAATTAATTGTATGGTTAAATTAATTTAAAAATAATTAAACATCATAACTATTGAATAAAAATATTTATTATTAATACTACTTGAGTGATGCAGAGTTGATAACAGGCAATGTTTTAATACCGTCCCTATTTACAACAGTTACTTGGAAGTTTGGTAGACTAACAAACAATCTCTTGTGTACTTCTTGGACACATTTCTTCAAAATTTCATAGGCCTCAGCTTCCGTTGCATCTGTGATGAGTTATTTACACTGTGTTAACTAGTGTTTGCATAATAATAGGATATATAAATAAAACAATATCCTAAAGTTTAAATGAGCAATTCTTGTATAATTGTATGTAATTGGTATCTCTACAATAGTTTTAACGATTTTTATGATTTTTTTTTGTATTTTGATAGTCTTTTACTATTAAAATTGATATAGATGAGTACTTTTCTAAGACAAGCTGTTTTTACATTAAAAATATATATATATATATATATGTAATGCCATAGATTATTGAGCAAAAAAAATATTGGTTTTATATATACATACAATATGAGCTATTCAAAAACAGATAGTTCTGCGTTACAATGTAAGCTCTTCGAAAACAGATGCCAGTGTTTTACACTATTATCTCATTCAATGTATCGTGTGAGCTATTTACAATGTTTTCTTATTTCTTATGAAAATAGATAAATTAAGTTCTATCAAATTTTATCATCAAATGAAATATACAAAAACTATCATCTAAACAAAGCTTGGTTGCCCAGCAAGGCTATTTTTCTTTTTAAACTAAACAGGGTTCACAGAGTTAAGAAATCTGTGCATTAAGTATGTTTAATGTGAAACCAAACAATAAACATACATAAATATATCAAGTGAAATTGAAAATATTATAAAAGACAACAACAACAACAATTTGCTTACAAAACAATGCCAGTTTGAGCTGTGTTAGTTAAGTTGTTAAAAAACTGATTTAATGCGAATACTCTATGGTCATAGGTTCAAAACTTTTAGGTTCTCCTTAATTAAGATTTACCATATTCTTTTTATAAAGGAAAAAAATAATTAGAAAATTAAAATAAGCATTATATTCTGTCAATATCAAAATAAATCTACAGAAAAATATTGTTTATTTTACCTTTTTTGTGATAACGGTCCATGATGCTCAAGCTTAGATATCCACCATATCCATGAGCAGCAAACGGCACTTTCACACTTGATGCCAGATAGTCCATGAAATATAATTCTGGGCCGTTTTCTTTATCATATCCACCCATTAATACATTTACAAAATAGGGAGTCTGAAATTCATGACAGAAGATGTTTATCAGTCCATTTTCTTATTAACTGCAATTAATTGTCACTAATATTATGATCATTTTGTGGAAATTATTAGCAACCACAAAATGCAAAAGGTTGTTTAAGAATGACTGATACATCAAATTTGACAAACCACAAAGCTACTGACAAAATTTAAATAGTATAGATTATAATTTAATTAAAAATTACTAACACTACTCCGGAGATATTCCGCAAGGTTTCGGCGAGTAAAGTTTGCCGCTGCTGTAGGCCCTAACTCATAACCGTTGCGCATTTTATATAATTGTATATTCTTAGCGATGTACTCTGCAAACTGAGTCGTGTCGCCTAAATCACCTATGATGCCCATGACCAATCGATCAGATATTTTATAGATTTTATCCTCATCTGAAAACAAATAGAGACACATATATAATATACTATTCGTATATCATTAATATGAATTATAAATCAAGCTATGAAAAACCGCTAACTCACCATCCTTCATCACCATAATACTGTGGCTAGTGCTCTGATCAGCCGCTATCATCACGAAGTCATTGCATTGTATTCCCAGCAAACATTGTAAATTGATATTAGACATGGTTAGAGGATATTTTCTTTCAAATATAATAAGATTGTTCAACGATAACCTCACGACAAATAATTCAACAAACAAACTTGTCAAATCACCATCTGGGTTACCACTGTAATTGAAAATGAAAATCAGAGATTTAAATAATGGGGCATAATTGGTATTCAATCACATTGCAAAATACTCAATAAAAATATAATAGGAACCTGCTAGCATTCTATAAATATTAACTACTTGTCTTTTACAGTAATCTTCAGCATCTATATTATCGTATTCTATAAGTGTCATCTCGTGTGAAGAAAACGGTAGACCAATATTTTATAAATACTACATGATTCTCTTTTACGTTAGCATCGTCTCGCGTGCAGGAAGGAGACGCTATTAATATTAAATATTAGATATTTATCTAGTTAAAGATTATGTAATCCAATATTTTCTTAAATGCCTGTTTCACGGACCTAGCATAATGGTTATGTCCACTTCTACCGGTGATGTTCATTATTATTTATTAGTCTGTGGTGATGTTTATGTGATAAAGATATGTTTAATATTTGTGAATTATGTAAATGTATTGAATTAAATAAATGTTCCGAAAAGTAGCTTTAGGTATCTCAGGGGGAGTAGATAGTGCTGTAGCAGCATTATTATTACAACGTGCTGGTTAGATTAAACTTTTGATATGTATAAATATTATTTTAAATATTGAAATTCCATTATTACTTTGTAAATAAACATTACAGGCTTTCAAGTGGAAGGCGTATTCATGAGGAATTGGGACAACAACTACGAAGCTGGTTTCTGTTCAGATGAGAAAGACTTTGAGGATGCAACATTTATATGTCGTAAACTAAACATACCATTGCACAGGGTTTATTTCATTAAGGAATATTGGAATGAAGTATTCACAGTGTTACTGCAAGAATATGAAACGGGATTAACTCCAAATCCTGATATATTATGCAATAGATATATAAAGTTTGATAGTTTCTATAAACATTGTATAAATAATCTAGGAGTTCATGCTATTGCAACAGGCCACTATGCAAATACTTCCTTTGGTCCTTTCTTAGAACAATATAGTGATACTGAATGTAAGTTTGATTAAGTATGTACTTTAGATTAAACAATTTTGGAATAATATGATAGAAGCAACAACAATAAATTAAATATGAAAGTTACAATTATCTACATCAAATATGCTATCACTAGATTGCACTGAATAAAAAGAAATTTGTAGAAAAAATACTGTTTATATTTTTAAATAGTATCTGTATTAATTGTTGTAATTTTAACTGTCCAATACTTTACAATTTTGTTACCTCATAGTTAAACATAGACTAAATCATCAATATTTTAATAAATGTTAGACATTAAATTTTAAATCATTAATGAAGTTTTTTTTTCACAATTCTAGGTGTTCGATTACTACAGCCTGAAGATAAACATAAAGATCAGACATTCTTCCTATCACAAGTCAAGCAATTTTCTTTAAGAAAATGTATGTTTCCATTAGCTAATCTCCTCAAAAGAGAAGTCAGGCAGATTGCTAAAACAGAAGGCCTGATTAATGTGGCCAATAAGAAGGATAGTACAGGTATTTGTTTTATAGGAAAGAAAAAATTCCAAGATTTTATTGATGAGGTTTGTGAACACTATTAATTACTTCAAACATTTTGTTCTTGAAACAGCTGAATTAATTAATTATGTTTTTTTTATTTGAATAATTAATTACTTTTCTGTTTAAATGATTACATTGCATATTAAATAAAGAACATGCTTAGGAAAAAAGAAAACTTTAACAAAACTAGAAAATATTAAAATATGTTTTATTTTCAGTATATCCAAGCAAAGAAGGGGTTTTTTATAAATATTGATACAGGAGAGGCTGTTGGAGAACATCAAGGATTACATAAATGGACAGTAGGGCAGAGATGTTGTCTCGCTAATGCTAAACAACCTTACTTTGTGTTCAAAAAGGATTTAGACACTAACAACATTTATGTGGTAATTGTATAATTGTTTTCATTAGAGAAAGACATTGTTGTGTGCTATATTTATGTATAGTATTAATTTTATTTATGTACATGACTACCATATTATACATTTACATTTTAATAAATCATCTCTAGTTACTCTGATGATGACCAATATTCGGGTGAATGGAAATCTAAAGCATGGAAGATATTATAATGAATTGATGGTGTAACAATAATTGTATTTATATTGTTTTCGGAAGATTTTTAAGATTAATTAAATATTAGTATTTAAAAGTAATCTTATTAAGTTAAATCTAAATTATTAAGTAGTGTGCTCTACCTGTGGTTCAGTTTGCAGTTCTGTATTTTTCTTCAAATAAGAAGAAATTTATGGTCAATATTTTTCTTCTTTGTTAAATTTTAAGTAAAGCTAGTCATTTGTGGTATATGCGAGACCTCTCATCATTATTACATTGTGATGACATAGAAAAATTATTTGTCAGAACCTTTGTCCTTAATACTTTGTACCCAGCATATTATCGGCTTTGCGTCGAAGATTTACATAATATATCCAAATTGTTACCTTATTTGGCTTAGAAGTTAATGGCCTCTGACAAATAGACACAGACGAAGAGTTAAACCCCCGATTTGAATCAACATCACTTTTCTCAGTCAATTCTTTTTATACTATTATTATTTGTAAAATGTTAAATTACGATTGTTATTTTATTCTCTGGTTATATTGCAGGTTGCAGGAACTAAACATCCCGCCATGTGGAATAAAATTTGTTTTACCAGCAAACCACATTGGATTCATAGTGAACCTAAGGAATTATCAGAAAACAATGTGCTGGAATGTCACTTCAGATTTCAACACACAAAACCTTTAACTCCCTGTAAAATTGTAAATAATACAAACGGTCTGACTATAATAATAGATCATAATTTACGGGCCCTTACAGAAGGTCAATTTGGTGTGTTTTATAAAGATGGTGAATGTTTAGGTAGTGCAAAAATTAAAGATATATGCCAAAATCTGAGTTAAAGATGTTTTGTATTTTCCTATAAATATAAGGTATTGTTAACTTACTACGGTGTCTTTTTTAAATATTATTTTACAAACTTTGTATATAAATTAGTCTAGTCCATTGCTTAGGTGGTCAGCTTTGGTCACAGGTTTGATTCTCACATGGATAAATATTTGTATGCCTATAGAGTTTTGCACCGAAATTGGATGTTGAGTGTATTGAACATGCTTATATTTTGTAAACACACTGAAATTGGTACAAGGAATAATTTAAAGTTAAAAATATTCTAAAATGATTTTTTATAAAATTTGTTAGCCAGATAACACTAGGCTAATGGAGCCTAGTAACAAAAGCATCAGGAATTAACAATAAAATTGTAGGTCTTTCACCTAAAATATAAAACTAATAATTTTACTATAAAAATATTTGGATGTTATGATCAACAAATCTTTCCTTTTTCTTAAGAAAATAAAAAAAAACCACAACTGACATCGTATTAGAGTTGCATAAAACAAATTAATGTCTATCGATATAACATGTCTGATGGTGACAATGCGTACAGTAATGATGCAACAATACAATAAAGGTTTTTTCATATAAGTATCAATATACCAATTTATTAATATTTTTATTAATCGTGCAAATATTAAAATAAAAAATCATTTGTATCTTAGAAAAATATCAAAAGTGATAAAATCAAAGTCTTGATAAAGTTTCACATTAAATAAAGTTTTTTTTTAATTATTAAGTTATCGTATTTTTCCACATCTTTTCCTCTCTTTTATTTTCATTATGATAGTTGTTATAACGGTTCTCAATAAAGCTATGTTATTTATATTACAAATACCACCGTTAAATTAATTATCATCCATTCGATATAACGATTAAAAACTTCTAAATATAGTGGCATAACGAAATCATCAGAGGCCTGTGGCAAATTCATTTGATTGCGTCCCAGTAAAAATTTTCCCGTAATTTAATTTTAATTAAATCACTGGAGTATTGTGCGCTTTGCACTTAAATATCTAATATTAGTTTCGGAAAACGTAGGCTATAGACATTTATAATAAAATAATAACGTAATCCTAATAACGTAGTTGAAGAGAAAACTAGAAATAAATTATAAAAATCTTAATTCCTAAAATTGATTATTTTGTTATGAATGCTTTTACATTAATTTATTTGTTCTATTGCAAATTATCTTTAGTTGTGTCTAGCTTTAATTTGTTTTAAGTATGTATTACTTAATATTTAAGATTTTTACTAAATTTTGTTAAAAATTGTATGTTATGTATTGTATGTTATGTGAGCTTGCTGTCTTTCGGGTGAAGGTGGGGGAGTTACGAGAACATTCTGCCTCCTCTGCAACCCTGTAGTTATGCTTCTGTCTTAATATCTTTCCGTGTCACTCGATATGATAATTAAATATTATCGACAAGTCTATTGACAACATCCCTAAATCATGTTCAATTGTGAGATTTTTCCGATTTGACATTTTGTAACATTGGTTGTTATTTGTATGCTATCGTATAAAATGTGTAAGAAGTATAAAATGCTAAAGTTGTGAAGAAGTTTATAAAATAATGGTCTCAATTGATTCGCTTTTGATAAAATTTAAAGAATTGAAAAAATTATTAATGGTCTAATGAATAAATTATCAGAAATATATATTTAAAGCTGGATGTTTACAGTCAAATATTTTTTTGCAACCTATATTTTTAATCTACAAATATGTCGATACCGACTGTTAACTTCAGTGTTCCTCCACCATTACCGTTGAACACGTCAGTGCCACCTCCTCAGGTTCCTTCTGTATACCGTTCTCTATTGCCTCCAGTTCTTCCTCAGGCCTCTCCAGTGCATCCACCACCTCCTTTGTATACATATTCGCATCCCCCACCGTCTTATTCTACCAATACACACTCTTTGCCTACTCAACCTTCATACATACCACCATCACACCCTATAAATGTCCCACCGCCTACTTTTCCAACGTTCCATGCGCCTCCTCCAGACTTCCACACTTTGCCGCCACCTTTATTACATCCATCGCCACAGAGCTATACTGAAGAACCAAATTGGTATGCAAAGCCAACCCAATGTCAATGGGATTACGAACTGAGTCACAGAGATATTAACAAATATAGTCCTGCCCCCAGTACATCATGTTCTGGTTCATACCCTTACAAAGAGAGGTTTTTAGAAGACAGAGAGAAATATTATAGTTATCGTGAACATTCATCTAGCAGAAGGTATTCTCCTTATCGTGAATACCATGATTATGAAAGGTATAGAAAGGAAAGAGAACGAGAACACAGGTATAGACGTAGTCGAAGTCCAAGCCGTTACAGGAAACATAGCAGAAGTCCTTCACTACATCGTTATAGAGAACGAGATGAAATGTATTATAGAGACAGATATGAATATGAAAGACGTAACAGCCATAGCAGGAGCCATGAATATGACAGGCATCATTCTTCACGAGATCGACATGTGTCAAGTAGAGAGCCTCATCACCGTAGCCGTACCAGAGAAGTATCTCAGCATTCCAAACTGGACCCTATACCCAAACATATGACAGATCGTGAAAAGATTCTAGAAGAGTATAGGTTAGTGTTAATTTTATTATTCTTAGTTGTCTGAAATGCCTGGAGAGTTGATCTTTAGAAGAACTTTGAAATCTTCAAGAAGTGTCAAGTGCAGTGCTGAATTCTTTGGAAACCACAGTTATCCATTCTCTGGCTTCACTTCCAGTAGAATTTTTTGTATCATATTTAATTTTCTGGGCCATAGGTACAGTTCATTTTATATGCATTGAAAAAGGTGCAGCTTAACAGAAAAAAAAATACATTATGTTTTGTACCACTTTACAATTTTTCGAAAAATACTGCTATTCGCCAAATACTCATCACAAATACTTGGCCACAAAAACACAAATTAACTTATAACCAGTCAGCAATGTGTTAAAATATGAAAAAATATCAGAGGAAATAGTATTCATTTGCCTGGAACTTGGTTTTCACTTCAGTATATAAACAAGAAGAATATTATAGAGATTCTCTTTGACCTGTGTTCTGGAATCAACCTGTACATGTTCAAGTAACCAGGACACCTTTTGTAGCATATTGATAGCCCCGTAGTGCAATTTGTAGTGCCCCTCCTGCAGCTCTAAAAGTTAGCAAGCAAGCAAGTCTATGTACAAGCACAATTTTTTGTGATTATCAAATTAGTTTATCCTGAGTTGCAGATGTTAATATGGATATCTTTGTGGAGTTCCCATATAAGGGCAAGCTTAGGCTCGTTCATTGAGCCTCAGTGTGTGTAATTGTCCATAAATATTATAAATATGTATATATATTCAGATAGATTCTATTATACCCAAGTCCATAGAATGGCATCTCTGGGTTGTACAAACTAATTTTGTACTGTATTTTGTTTAATATAAGAATTAAATTTGTGTAGTGAATGAGTTTCATTTAAATTACAATTAAGGGGATACATGAGGTCATTATACTATTCATGAAATATATATTCTAGGCTTTTTATCCTGATCATTAAAAATTTAGTACTTACAAACTATACTTAGTTATTTTAACATGTTGAATTAATTCACAGGTTAAATTACTGTAAAACTTCTGAAGATTTTATACAGAAAATGGAGCAATGGTCTAAAGATCGTAATTCAGACGAAGAAGAGGTAATTTTTGTAGACTGTGTTTATATATTATTAAATTACTATCAAAATTCTTGATAAAAATATGCTACTTATATGCCTCATTTCAAAGTTTTTTGTAGTTATATAGCCCTTATGGCTTCATAGTCTCCCGAGAGGTAATTGACGAATTAAAGATGGTTTTAATAAAATCATATATATATATATATTTTTTTATAACTTATAGGCGAACGCTTGACCTCAATCACAGCTGGTGGAAGGTGAAGATGAGTCTGATGATAAACCGCGTCCGCCTAACAAATGCCTATTCACTCTTCTTTTAAAGACTCCCAGGTCATAAGATCGCGGAAATATGGCTGCTGGTAGCATATTCCACTCCTTAGCTGTTCGCATGATGAATGTAGAAGCGAATCTTCTCGTGCGGATATAAGGAACATCCACCACATACGGATGGTATCCGACACGATGTCTTGTGGTTTTGTGGTGGAATGGGGCTGGTGGAATCAAAGAATGTAGTTCCTGAGAACACTCTCCACCGTGCAACCGGTAAAAGACCGCGAGGCAGGCAACTCTACGTCAATGCTCGATGCTTTGCATTTTAATTTTTGACAAAGAGTCGGCGCCAATAAGTCTACGAGCTCTACGATATATTATTATATACTTTTTTTTCTTTTTATGTTAAATACCAGTAAGTATTGATTAGATTAAAATTAAAAAAAAAGGTATTCAAAAAGGTTGTGATAAACGTTTTTCAAGGTTTGCGAGATAATAATGCCACTCCTGGTGACACAGTTGTCCATAGCCGACAGTAGCCATTCTCCAACAGGTGGGCCGTCAGTGTGCTTGCCACTTTTAGTATAAAAAAAGGTGGTGGCTTGGCAATGTTCTTGTCCCTTGGAAATATATCATTGAATCAATAGATATTTGTGTGAATTATTATGTAAAACAGTAAACAAATTTCATTTCTTTATTATTTAAATAAACTCATTGAAAATTATACCAAAACTTTTGGGCAGATTAATACATCTACGAATTCGTCATTACAGCTTGAATGTATATATATATATATTGCTATTAACTTTTAGGCTCCTAAATTATGGTACAGATGTTCACCAGCAGAACTTTACTATAAAGAAGTTGAAGATGGCAAAGAAATGCAACAGCGGCCACGATTAGAAAAACTTTGTGATACATTCTTCACAAAACTAATACAGCGCGGTCGATCAGCCAGACCGGAAGTCGATGAACTACCGCCATTAAAACCGCCTAAAGGCAAAATGTGCAAGCACAAATGTAAGTACTATAATATTGAAAGGAATAAGAATGTCATAAAGTAATAATTTAAGATATTATCTAGCAGAATTTGTTCACTGGAATAACTTTACTGTTTATCGGCATGTAATATTTTGAATATTGTCTTAGGTTTTAATAATTTCTTTGCATGTAATATACCTATAGACCAGTAGCGTTCATTCCATACATGCATGAAAGCATTGCATGCCCTGACGATAAATAAGTCTGGAATAAATTGCGTAAAATTAAACAAAAAAGGAACCATTTATATTTATATATATTCTATATTCACACCATCTATCTTTCTTATGAAAGGAATATAATAATTACTATCATAATATAATAGTTCAATTAATTACGCGAATTCTGCCTACCCTGTCCAAATGTTTTATGCACGTCACTGCTATAGACCTTCAGTATATATATGTGGGTCGACATGACGACGGAGACCAACGGATTTACGTCCTTTGATGGTCGCTTTCGTTTTTGGACTACACTGTACTTACCATCAGGTGCACTGTAGTCACTATATCGAGCCAGTGTAAAAAAAAATGTCTACACAAATACATAAAGATGTCTATTTTTTATTTAAGATTATAATCATGCATAAAAAACAAGTATTAATTATTGCTATAATCATAACAAGCTTTTTCAAAATATATAATTCCATTATAAAAGCTATTATTTTTTTATCATTCCTAAGAAGGCTGTGAGCAATTCTTATTACACATGTGTAGCTTCATTTAATAATTACTTATTATACAGCAGAGGAAAGTAGTTCATCATCATCATCAGATAGTGAAGGATGTTTGGATGATGAAGGACTGGATGGGTACACCGATAGAATAATGCTTGAATTGCAGAGAAAACAAAGTCATCCAAGGAGATTGCATCCTGAGATGTGGTTTGTGTTACTGTCTACTTTTTGTTCCACACATACTATATTGTTGAGATAGGGCTATTGTAGCGACATTTTTAATAGTTTCAACCCAACGCTTTAAACAAATAACTTTCACAAATGAGGGTGCGATGGTATTGGAGATTTTCGGTATAATAAACCGAAGCTCTAGCTTTAATGGAAGCTCATGGGATCTGAGAAGGAACAAGGGCTTAGTCCATATTACCCAAACTGACTACAGTTAAAAAATGTTTAAACACAGTCCTTCACGGAAGTGAATGCAATGTATAGCATAGTTTGCCTCAAAAACGAGTTTGCATACTTGTCGCAAGATTGCCGAATTTCCAGACTTTGTATAGGATGGAGTCGCGAGGGAACATTTAGGAGGAGTTTTAGTTGGCAAAAGTTCGACACTACATTGAACAATTGGCGCGATGTATTCTTATAAAGATTTTACTACGAGTGGTCTGATATAGGCTCTATTTAAAAAACGTTAATCACATGATTATTCTCTTTCTCTCATATCGTAGACAAATATGCAAAACAATTATCTGTGGCTTATATGAAAGAGAAAAATAATTGTAAGTACACGAAAAATAAAGACTTAGATATTTTGTTCCGACGTCTTTTGAATGTGAAACATAACATATTATCTGGACAGAATATCTGTTATAGGAAGTATTTCAATAAAAGAAGTTAGTAAAATTTTTATTAATGTAATTTAAGCTAAGTAATTATCTGTCTGTAAACTTTGCAGGTTTAATAATACAGGAGAAATGAATGGAGGGCCTTTATGTCGGTGTAGCGCCAGGGCTAGAAGACACGGCATGCGCCACGGAGTTTACGCCGGGGAACAAACATTCCCCAAGTGTATACCAAATCAAAATAATTTGAGCCGGCTTTACCATTATCAGTAAGCGTTACATGCACTACTGTTATTATAATCTTATGTTGCGTTCTAAATTTTCAGGTTTTATGTTTCTCTATTCAAATGGATCACTAGTACAGTGCATAGAAAATAGGAAAATCGAGTGCCGTATCAATAATCGAAATTAAAATTAGTATAGAACTCATGACTTATGAATTGGCGTGGACATCGAATGGAATTAATATTGACGAATATTATCATATTATAATATAAATAATTTGGAAAATAAAACAGATATAGGAACAGTCATAATCTCTTATAACGAAATCGAAGGGACTACTCATATTTAGTCGTAAAAACCGATAGTCGTGACAACCGGTGATGGTTTTGAGATACGAAATCCTAGCTTTTTTGCTGGGACCTTTGTTCTAGGTTAATATAATCGGTATGTTGTTCTAAACGATATCACCATAAACGGTTTTGGTTGTATATGGATACGGATGTCGGGAAAGGAAAATCAGAATTGATATAATTTAATAACTATTCATTCAATCAATTCTACCATTTTTCGGTAAAATAGGTTAAATGCTAAAAATGGAAAAAAAAATTTGTTTACAACTCTTGAGAATCTTTAGAATGAACCAAGTTGTTTGTGAATTTTCTAAATCTTGCTTTTATTTAAAAGGAAGATCAATGAAATACGATTATTACTGCTGTAACAGCAGCATTATCTTTGTAAAAAGAAAATATCCCTCAGAGTTTGTGTATCCTTACTTCTCTAGGTTATGCTAAAAATGCCTAATGAGATTGATTGATTTTCAGAATAACAGTTTCACCGCCTACAAATTTCTTGATCAAAGCACCGACCATCATAGGTCACGATGAACACGAGTTCCTATTTTCCGGTTTCTCAATGTTCTCGCATTACAAACTAGCGAATCTCCCGATGTGCAAAGTGATACGTTTCAACATTGAATACACGATTTTGTATGTCGAAGAGCCGGCGCCTCAAAACTTTACTATACGCGAGTTGGATTTGTTTGGTAATTATAACATCAGACTTTAAAAACTAATCTCCTCAATCAAAGCGACCTCTATTCTTAGAATATAGTACTAACATTTTGGTGGTGATTATCTCGTACGCAATTGATGTCGCATTCGATGATGAAGTATTATCGACTCGTTGCTAGCCCTGAAAGTGCTAACTAGCAGATTCTTTTTTCATTGGCTTCGGTCTAACAAAATCGGTCTGCACGCAGGTGCGTTGGCGGCAAACTCATAGCAAATGTTTACACCTAACAAAGTCTACCTAGTCACCGTGAAAGATTGACTTATTGCTAAAAAAGTCTTACGAGCCAAATGACCCACTGCGGGGTTTTCGTCGGTGGCGGGAAGTTACTCCCTCTATTCTCTTTTGTTCTTGATAATTTGAATATTAACCATTGACTAAATAAAATATTACTAACATACAATTGTATTTTCTTTTATAGAGGAGTTCCTTTTTACCGAATTACTGGAGTTGATAGATTTGGATTTGGGAAAGGCAACAGAAAAATCGTGTTCTCAGTTCCATTTTATGCCGAGATTTGTGCGTTCCTTGCCTGAAGGTGGCTGTGAGGTATTATGCACTATCGTCACTTTTGACACTTAATTCAAAACAACATATAGTCGGATTGATAAATTTCTACTAACCGCATTAACTTTTGCTATAACACACTTTTATTTCCTTAACCGAAATTGCCTCACTGAATTTGCGTATAATTAGAGACCCTTTATAAATATTTGTTTTTAAAAAGACAATCATATTTTTGTGAAACACTAAGAAATTATTGTCTTTTAATGTAACTATATAGATATAACTTCTTCGTTTCAGGTTTTATCTATGTGCGAAATTTTGAAATATTTAATCGATGAAAGCGGTCTGCTAATTCCACCGCAGATGCTTAGTCGCGTTCACGAGATGGATAACTATACGTGGCAGAAATTTGTTGACAGAATTAAAGGTAATTGTTTGATATTAAGCAGATTGTATTTCTAATTATTTAGAGGCGCAAGGAAATATCAAGGTTGTGAAATCCGCATTAGTAGGACTCACAAATGGAACAGTACATAAATTCCGATGAGATAATATAAACTTTTTTTTTTCCGAGTGGCCGTATTGCGCGGCCGGGAAAGACCTTTACAACTTAACCGGGCTTGGTGGGCGAACGCAGAAGGCGCTCAGCCAGCGAATTTTATGAGTTGGGCGGCTACGCAAGGGCAACCCTGTGGGTACGAACCTCGACTTGGTCGGCCGGCCATTGAAACGAATCTAACGGGAATCTACTAGCGTTTCGGAAGCGACTACCTTGAGAAGAAACGCCGAAAGAAACGCAAGGCTACGTCAGAATAATATAAACTTGTTATGAGTAATTAAATAATTAATTTACTCACCGCAATGGGGTCGATCCTTAGGCTGATTTATAGACGTAACTTTAAGTTTGCTTAGACTTTACTAAAACATTACAATTAATATTACTCAACGAATGTCAAAGGATTTGGTAAGTCACCGATTTTGTCAACATAGACTTGGCTCTGCGAATGCTATGGCTATACTCAAGATCCAATTACATATTCAGTTTTTTGTCAAAACGAAATTATTTTTTGAGAACTTTGCTAAGCAAACTCGAAATAGCGTCCATAAATCTCAACCTTACAATCGATCACATCTTGGAATTCAAGAAGACGCTTAAGAGGCCTTAAGCTAGGATATACCTATATAAGGTGCGTGTGCGACCTCTCCGACACGTTACCCACTACGACAAGCAACTAGGAATGTTCTGCGTTCAGATGAGGAGTTGATTACTCTAGTCTGGATCGAGAGAAAAACGCGACGGTACTAATGTTTAATTGTGTCCAGATACAGAAGATCTAAATATTAAAACTACTACTATTGCAGATAAAACAAGGGCTATCTAGAAATGTTATAAAAATATTTGTGAAATGGTGTTATTTTATTGTTTAGTTTTATTTATGTTAGTATGTATTACTTGACTGTCGATTATCTATATCAATATAATAAAAAGGTAAGGTTTGTTTATTAATGTGGATGTACAAGATATTCTTGTAAAATATCCATCCCATATTCAAAAATGTTTCACAAATATTTAGAATAAAAGAAAAAATAAAAATGAAAAAGTATTTATTTCGCCACAATTATAAAAAAAAAAACAGAAATTTAAATGTAGCAATACAAACAACACACAAAAACAAAAGAAAATACAAAACATATAAACATGGCGAAAATGGGCCCTTCATCACCCTAAAGCCACAGAGGAAGCCTGCAGCGCTGATTGAGAATGAATTTTTATAGTGGACAAAAGCTTTGTATTATTCCGTTTCTACGTGAAATGTCTCGAATTATCCTAATTTTCCTCAGGTATGATAGTAACGTATCCGGGCAAGAAGCCGTGTTCGGTGCGCGTGGACCAGCTCGACCGCAGCCCGCCGAACAACCCCGAGTACAAACACCCCCATAGCTTGAAAACCTTCTACCCCGAAATAGTTCACTTTGGCATCCGCCCGCCGCAACTCAGTTATGCTGGAAACCCCGAGTGAGTTCCAATGTACACCATTATACACCTAGGGCCAGGGTTGAATTGTAGACGAAAAACCGTGGCAGAGTTTCACTTGTATAATTTTTTTCACCAGTTTTATTCGCCCATGTACGATATATCCCCTCGTGTGATGAATGTACTGCTACAGGACAAATCAAAATATCCCGCATCTGATAGGCGTCCTGTGACAGCCGGCGCGAACAAGTGCAAACAGATGTTTGTTACAAGCATAATACATCGCGACATAAAGCTCTATCCTTTTCGCACGTATAAATTGTTCACGAAAGAACAGGCTATTCTTTCCCATAGAAATTAGAAATTCTGTGGTATAAAAAATCCAGGTTTTTCGAAACCTAGTTCTCAAAAACCCCCATCTGATGAAAGTCCTGTACAAGGGCGCGACATATGCGCCTAGTTCTGTAAATAACCGTCGACGGTTGAGTGGATATGAATATTTTTTCTTGCTAAGACAGCGTTAAATTTTACCGATTTTTTTTCTTTAAGACTGTCTTCTCTATCTATCTTTCTCTAGCTTAAGAGAATGTCCATAGTTGCCAACGTGAAATCTATCCTTTAAAGAATCTTTAAAAAAATACAGATATCAAAAGGCGTGGAGGTACTACGTCAAATATAGGCATTTGATTGCTAACATGGCTAAGCCTACGTCGAATGAGCGTCAGAAGCTGGCGGCAAAAGAGGCGAAGCTGCAAGAAATGAGGACTCAGAGTAAAATGAAGAGAGATGTGACAGTCGCTATATCATCGGAAGGGTTCCACAGCACCGGGCTAATGTGCGACGTTGTGCAGGTAACACTCAGATTTGTGTATTATTACCTCAAACGAATACAGCGGTAGTGCCTGTAGCCGCTGTGTACCCTTGACACAGCAAAAATAAACAAGAGGTGCACGATTTTATAACACGTATATTGAAAGTAAGGCAGAATACAAGCACGACTTATTTGTAGGGGCGGTACGCACACGACGCGACCCACCCTGTCGGTGACCTTATCCGAACTGATTTTTAAAAAACATTGATGCCACAGCGGGTCGCGGGCCGCGGCGCGTACGCTTCGCCTCCGAACACTATATAATATTTGAACAAATATATACATTTTTATACTAGGGTTATAATGTCTAACAATAACAGAGCGCGTCGCCAACAGTGCCGTTACTTGAAAATCATTTTCACGTTTTTATATTTCAGATGATCCAACACACAACTTAGCTAGTTTTCATAAAAGTAGCTATCTCATATTATGTAAACAAAAATTTCCAAAAAAAAAGATTAATAAAATTGAAAAAATTGTGATAAATATTTTTCGAAATTGAAATGCGACTCAGTACCTAACTCCAATTGTTACAGTTAAACATTTACTTACAACACTAACTTGTACTTTAATAACAAACAGTTGAGCAAACAAATTCAATGGGATTTTTGGCTTTGCCTTGGAACTA
Organism: Automeris io; assembly: GCA_036320925.1. Classification (NCBI taxonomy): domain Eukaryota; kingdom Metazoa; phylum Arthropoda; class Insecta; order Lepidoptera; family Saturniidae; genus Automeris; species Automeris io. The sequence continues at coordinate 8,352,567 of JAUDJH010000010.1, read as the reverse complement.
AACAGCCACTGCTTCACATCGAAAGAGTCGCATGTAGCTCACGAGCCGCAGGTTACCGACCCCTGCTCTAATGTCTACGTGTCTACACATACACATTTTATATTATTTATAAAAGTATAGAAGATATACGAAAGCCGCTACAATTAACTAGAGTCTTCGTATAATTTATTGAAGTTTAAACCTACAGACTCCAAACAAATTTGTTACAGCACGCTATGCTTATACCAGTTCTGGTGAGGCACCTCCGCTTCCACAAGTCTTTGGATAGTTTGGAAAAGAAGATCGACTATGTATTCAAACAGCGGGCTTTGTTACAAACAGCTTTGACGCATCCGTCCTACAGAGAAAACTTCGGCACTAACCCTGACCACGCACGAAACAGCCTCACGAACTGCGGCATCCGTCAGCCGGAGTACGGCGACAGAAGAATCCACTATACCAGGAAAAAAGGTTACCTATCTCTATTGTTATGAAATCCTCACGAAATTCTTGATATATAGAGGGGATAATAGCCAATATCAAAGTCTCTGGTGAAGAAAATCATATAGAGCATAGGCGACAAACCATAAAATAAGTAGACCAAATTTCAGAGCTTATAATTTCCGCTTAACCCTCTCTACGGGCTGTAACAAGGTATCGGTGGGTTACATACAGCCCGCGAGCCGCAATTTGGTCAGCTCTGATCTACCTACATTGCTTGCCAACGCATGGCATACAGATATCTATGTCACGAATATTTACTAGTAACGCAAACAAAGTATCTTATTGAAAATGGCGGAATACTGTGAACATAACCTTTACTCGATTAACAACAACAATCTAAAATTTAGATTAAAACTTTCGGAATACCAATAATAAACTAAACACCAAATCAGAACACAACAAGCGCACATATTAACGAAACGTGATTATTTGAGACCGTTATCTCACCTGTTTTTAATGGGTGCGACTGAGAGGGAATTAATAAGTTCCGCCATTTTCGTTCCCATTCTTGAACTGCCTGTGTACAACAGTGATGAGCTGGGCGTCGCTGTTTGTGCTGAGAACTTAAACAGAGGAATTTGTTATCAGCGTTAACGCTTGTAGAAAGTTCAAAAATAAATGGGGTTGTCCTGGGAATGACGTAGACTGAGTGATATTTCGATAGCTTATATAAATCCCATACATTTTCGAACCTCCTACCAGCATTATAGCGATTATAAGGCTATGTCTAAGCGCTTTCATTACATGTGCACGATAGATAAGCGAAAACTGAACGCAGCCACTAATAAAATATTTCTTTGCTTACCCCGTAAGGAATAAAGCATGCTGGCATATTTTTATTAAAAACTGAGCGGCAATGGCTTATCAAAAGCTTCTGTATACGAAACAATTATTTAGAAAAATATTTTAGACCAAATGATAATTTGTTTTTCGTATATAAAAAACAAGGATATGTGAAAAAATATACTTTAAATTATGTAAGCACTGGAAGAACCCCAAAGCGTTGGTACCTGTGTAAGCTACGCTACACAGTACGCCTGCATGGCTTTTGATGTTTTATTTTTATTTCATACCATTATATTTTACTCTGTTGAATTAATTTTAAATGTATTTTTGATTAGAGGACCCGATCCGGTCGCCCGATCGCAAGGGTACGATTTTTTATTCAACTCGTGGTTTCAGCCAAGATCTATTGTATTGTATCAATTGAATAATACAATGTAAGCGACAATTTCTTACCAACATTTGATGTTTAAAGTAACTAGCATTTAACTGAATAGGTAATCAATATTGTGTAGATCAAAATGGCCTTGAAGAATCCTAATTTGACTGGTTACTGTGTACTCAGACTTAAAAGATAGATGTAATACATTATCGGCATTATTTATTTTGTAAACTTTTAATTTATTTGTTCATATATAGTTCATTCAAAATACGCTACGTAAAGCGCTTTAAAATCGTCTTTTCGGACCTCATGAGAGACATCGAGATTTCTCTGTTATTTTTCAATTGTATGTAAATGTATTATACACGCGGAGTACACTTCTTAAATGATGTTGGAAACCGCATTAAGGTCCGTTGTGTATTTTACAACATATGGACGAACACACATACAAAAATAACAACTTTTATACTATATAACGCCAATTGATGTTGTGACCGGCACAGTGGTACTAACAATTGTTTATAATTGTGTTTTCATTTTTTAATTTCACAGGTATAGTGACATTAATTAATATAATGTCTCGCTTTGGCAAACACAATGAGACAGAGTCTGAAGTAAAACATAACGAGAGGCTGGAGTTCCTCGGCGATGCGGTTGTGGAGTTTCTATCGTCGATACATTTGTTCAAGATGTTCCCCGGCTTAGCTGAGGGCGGCCTGGCCACTTACAGGGCTGCTATCGTACAGAATCAACATCTAGCGCAGCTTGCTAAGGTAAATATGATAGGAAAGGTTTCATTATGACTCAACTGAACTGCGACCACACGTTATTGGTACTAACTCCAGCTTATTAACTTGCTTCGGCTTGTCTCGTTTTGAGATTACCTCTAGCACGTCCATACATCTAGAGACTTTCAGTAATTGAATACTCTGCTTGACACAATGCCGAATAGCAAGAATTCGTAATAACGTGATTTTTTTTTAATTCACCTCATGAGTATAATCAGAGCCGCTTGACGTGAACGAGTGTTAATTCATTGCGTAAATTAATATTTTAAAGGGAAGTTTTGTTTTTAGTATTTTGTTTGGGATTATTATATTAAAAACATTTTAAGTCACTAGAGCGAAGAAAAGAAAATCCAGTTATGGAAAGGTATATTATTCACTTCATTATTAGACATTTAAGCAAAGCATATAGGCTCGACGAGAATATTGCTATAAAGTGTTTACAAATAAGATGCAATATAATAAATAACAAATAGGAAGCTCACATATATAATTTGTTATTATCGATAACGAATTAGCGCCCGTACTGCTTATTCCAACACTATTTCTGCTACATGCACTGATAATTTACAACGTTGTGTGCAGCGACCCGTATTTCACAATAGTATAATCTATACTAATATTATAAAGCTGAAGAGTTTGTTTGTTTGTTTGAACGCGCTAATCTCAGGAATTACTGGTTCGAATTGACAAATTCTCTTTGTGTTGATTAGACTATTTATCGAGGAAGGCTTTAGGCTATATAACATCACGATGAAACTATTAGGAGCGAATAAATAATGCAAAATGTGAAAAAAACGGGGAAATTTATTCATCCTTGAAGGCTTCCATTGCGTGCGCTGCAAAAACGGTTCAAGATACCAAAAATATATGTATGAAAGAATTATTCCTCTTGAAATGATCAAAAAAATGTCCCGGACAGTATATGTCTATCTTTTAAGATTAACTCACTAGAACCGTTTTTATGGTAATCAAATTTGGTCGAAATTAATGCATTATTTGTTACGAGTTGTATCAACGTAATAATATTAATCTTTATCCAAATAAATGTGTTGTTGATTAAGAGTGTTTAATTGTGACCAAAATTGTCTTTGACATCACTTAATTTCAATGAACTTCTTAGAAGATATTACAAAACCTTATATAGCAAAACAACGTTTGCCGGATCAGCTAGTTTGTTATGTGTAACAATAATCTTGCAGAATATAGGTTTGGAGCAGTACATGCTGTACGCGCATGGGTCGGATTTGTGCCGCGAAGTGGTGATGCGGCATGCCATGGCGAACTGTTTCGAGGCTCTCATGGGAGCCCTGTTCCTAGACGCTGGCTTGCAGGTATCTATTTACGTGTACCTAATAGCATATTGAAGAAGGGTGGTGAAATTAGGCTGCTCCAGTTCTCTTGCTTAGAGGATATGGTTAATTGGTCTCAGAAAATCTAGACTAGGGCTAAAAGAAAAACATTTATCTTGGAGATTTGTTATGGTCAAAATAAGAGGGTTTCAGACAAATTTTCGTCAACATAAAATTATTTTCCAGGTCGCAGATAGAGTGTTTTCTCTAGCTCTGTGGTACAACGACCCAGACTTGTACGAAGTGTGGACTAAAGAGTACGCACATCCTTTGCAAGAACAAGAACCTTTAGGCGACAGGAAATACATAAAGGACTTTGAGTTTTTACAAAAATTGACAGAGTTTGAGGAATCTATTGGTAAGGCATTTTGTTTTTGTAGAGTTATTAATAAAATCCATTGAAAAAATCGAGCACGTATTTTCCACTAACCAATTACCTTCTATAAATTTATTTATTATTAAAATCCTAGAAATATTTATTGGTTAACCTATTATTATTGATATATGTCATTTTAAAAATGAAGGTATATAACAAAAGTTTACGCCATTAATCAACTCACCACTTACTTCGTAGACAAAATTGCCGAGTTTTGTTTGAAACGACTGACTGGGACTACTTATTGACACTGAGAATTAAGTCAGTTGAAAATAAAATATATGCAGTAATAATAATTTCACAGTTACGTTACGTTAACACATTGCAAAACGGCAACTTTACTGAAAATTTACTATTGTTTTGAAATCAGATGTGGAAGTAAAACAGTATAAATAAACTTTAATACATTTTATTTATTATTCAACTCTTAATATTTATTTTTCGTAAAATAAAAAGTATAACAATCACCTATGTGTAATGGTACATCACAAGTTTTGTAAATATATAGGATTTCGTTCCGTTTTTTTTTTTTTTCGAAAAAATACTCAACACGATCTAGTCACATTTGTTTTTCTGGCAGTAACTATGTTTTCTAAGACGTGGTCTCTTAGTTGTCTTGAAAGTTTGTAGGGTTGATCTTTAGAAGGAGCTGTTAACACGAGTTAACTCGTGACCGGTCAGCAATGTGTTAAGAACTGTTTCATACTTCTAGAGCAGTCGGTATAATATAGAGTAATGTACGGCTTTCCTCTTTTATCAATACGTTGTTATATTTAAGGTGTGCAGTTCAAACACATCCGTCTCCTGGCGCGCGCATTCACCGACAGATCAGTCGGATTCACACATCTCACTCTCGGCTCCAATCAACGACTAGAATTCCTCGGCGACACGGTGCTACAGCTCGTTGTGTCCGATAGACTATACAAGTTCTTCCCTGACCACCACGAAGGGCATCTTTCAGTAAGTATTACATTTTTCATAATCGACTTAAAGTACAAGGTGTCTCAAAAGTAAGTTCACATTTGCTTATCTTATTACGCGAAAGCAACTATTCTGAGGGGCGCGGGGGTTATGTCAGTCGGTAGTCTGACTCTTGGGAATTTAGTCGCTATGGAGCGTTCCTCTGGTGCGGACCGTGCGTTGTGCGTACGTGAGTTTTACAAAAACGGTAATTCGGTGACTGTAGCGCGTAGAAAATTCTGCAGTATTCGACATATTCGTCACTTAAATGATGCGCCTAGCACTCGACTCATTGCAAAATAGGTTGAGAAGTTTGAAGAGACTGGGTCAACTCTGGAGAAACCAAAATCTGGGCGCCCAAGAACATCAAGAACAGCCGAAAACGTGGACAGTGTTACTCAGTCTATTCGAGATGATCCAAACCTCTCGATTCGGAAGCGTGCTGTTGCTTTAAATGTGCACAGATCTTCATTATGCCGCATTTTACACAAAGATTTAAAGCTGCACCCGTACAAAATTCAGTTAGTGCAAGAACTGAAGCCTCAAGATGCTGGTCAGAGGCTTGCCTTTGTAAATCAGATGATTGAGCGCTTTCCAACGTTCACCAACATCTTGTTTTCCGATGAAGCCCATTTTCACCTGAATGGGCATGTAAACAAGCAAAATTGTCGTTACTGGAGTGCAACCAACCCAAAACAAAAACATCAGAAACCGCTACATTCACCCAAAGTCACCGTATGGGCAGCGATGTCGGCGCGAGGAATTATCGGCCCTTACTTTTTTGAAGATGGAAGGGGACGCACACTCACAGTGAATTCAGAGCGTTATGTGGAGATGTTAGACGAGTTTTTCGTACCCCAACTGCAAAACTTTCCTGGTTACAACCAAAGAACATGGTTCCAGCAGGATGGAGCAACTTCACACACGTCCAACAGATCTCTGCCTCGAGTTCGAGAAATTTTTCCGAACAAATTAATCTCCAGGCGAGGTGACATAAATTGGCCTCCACGGAGTCCCGATTTAACGCCTATGGATTTTTTCCTGTGGGGTTATGTCAAATCAAAAGTTTACGTTAATAAACCGACTTCTCTGGCACAATTAAAAGAAAATATCCGTCATGAAATGGCAGCAATCACGGAGACTACCTGCCGAGCTGTCATAGGCAATTTTAGTGCCTGACTAAATGAATGCCGAGAGCGCAACGGTTTACATTTGGACGATGTTATTTTTAAAAAATAAATTCCCAAACAGCGTACTTCAATATAAAATAAACATTTTTTCAATAAAGCTAAGACTTTTCTTTTAAAAAAAGATTTAAATGTGAACTTTCTTTTGAGACACCTTGTATTAAATAGTACCTACAAACTAGAATAGCACAAGTTAAAATGTTGTGCTTTTAATAAAATATTTAAAGAATTAAATATTTGAACGGTCATTGATCCATTAATATCGATACATTTTTTAAAAACGATCTTTTGTTCATGTTGGGTACATCTAATAACCACAAATTTGATATAACCGGTAATAAATCATCCCGAAAGAGATGCCGCTTGATGATATAATGATTTATTTTAAAATCATAATGATAATACAGTATTATACAGCAACGAAACTATACGAAGCGACATGGGAGGGCCAAGGTGCGCCGCAGTTACTCGTTTTGGCCAGTCGTGTTCCGGGATCAACACATGTTTCCAATAGATTTCTTTCTTTTTCAAAATCGACAGCACGAGGGCGAAACATTTGTTATAAAAAAAGTAATTGGTTAACTGTAAACTTTTTCGTACTATATACTGATGTATCACTTAATTTCATTAATACATAATGCAGACTCGCTTCTTTGTAACGTACCTTTTAACAGGAAGGAAAAAAAAATGACTTATTAATGGGTAAATTGTCCTTAGTTTCAAATTTTACGGTGCAGTTCGGCAAATAACCTAAAATTTGTTTTTGTTAAAAAAAACTGAAATGTAATTTATTTTAGCTCCTACGTTCGTCTCTGGTCAACAACCGCACTCAAGCTCTCGTGTGCGACGACCTTAATATGTCTTCATATGCTGTGTACAATAATCCGAAAGCCAAGCCCACAACGAAAAAACATAAAGCAGACTTACTCGAAGCGTTCCTTGGTGCCTTATTTATTGATAAGGTAAGAGAAATAAATGGATATACTAAAATCGTGAATATTAAGTGTAAAGACACAGAAGTTACCAAGGCTTTTGTTTAGCAAAATAAAACTAATTTCAATAAGTTTGTTTATAAAATCATTTTAGCCAAAGTGTCAGTTATGCCCTTTTCACTCTGACGTAGAATCAAGTTCTTCAAGCTCCAAAATTATATTTTTCATTCACTTTGTGTACTGACTTTAACACTTTCAGAATTTGGAATACTGCCAGGTGTTTTGCAATGTATGCCTATTCCCGCGGCTGCAAGAGTTCATCATGAATCAGGACTGGAACGATCCCAAGTCGAAGCTGCAGCAGTGTTGCCTCACCTTGCGCTCCATGGAGGGGGGCGAACCCGACATACCTGTTTATAAGTATGATTTTATTTTGTATAAATCTAGAAAAAAATATACATGTTAACTACTATATAGGCAAATAACTAGGGCAACTGCCAATTTTTTTTTTATGCTGACCCGAAACAATGACCAAACTAAACCTGATGGTTTGCACTTATATACGTAGAGACCTTCAGTATAATATATGTAGGCTGCATGATGATGCAGACTTTTTTTTTATTACTGATAGGCTTGCGCTTGACCTCAATCTCACCTGCTGGATAGTGATGTGGATGATGGAGCGCTCTCACCCAGCGAATACCGATTCACTCGATGTTTGGAGATTTCCATGTCATAAGATGTCGGAAAAACAGACGCAGGGAGTGAATTCCACTCCTCGGCGGTTGGCAGCAAAAAGGAGGAGGCGAATCGTTTCGCACGAGCAGCTGGAATGTCAACAACATAAGGATGAAACCAGCACGGCGTCTTGTCAATTTATGGTAGAAGGTGGAGGGAGAACTAAATTATACAACTCAGTCGCACACTCTCCAGAGTATAGTCTACAGAAATCCGAAAGGCAAGCCACTCTACGTCGATGTTCCAAACTGTGTAGTTTACGCGACGTAAGAGCCTCATTGCTCACTGTTGTAATGTTTTACCAAGCTGCAGGTAATGACTGATGCATTGCCAGCAGAATCTTTTTTTTTACACTGACACGGCACAGTGACTACATGGTGAAGTCCAAAAAATACAACGACCACCAACAGCAAAAAAAAAACCATCGATAGCTGCAGTGATCATGCCGGCCTGCACTAATATCTCTTAACGCTTCGCTTAAAAGAACCAATATCATAAGATGATGGAAACACGCTCGCCGGAAGACCATTCCACAGCCCCACAACTCGGCAAAAGTAAGAGTTAGAGGACTTCTTAGTCCTAGCCGGGATGTGAGCCACTGAAAAGCTGTGACTACGTAGACCAGCGCGCGTTCTGCTATAGAAGGCAGAGAGTGGAATAAGGTTAAACAGCTCTTCAGAACACTCACCATGATACAGACGGCAGGAAATGCTTAATGAGGCAACATCTCTACGCAATTGGAGCGATTCCGAATGTTCATCTTGAATTTTAATTATTATCTCTTGTATTAGATGTCTTATCCTGATTGGTCGTTGTTCCAGGGTCATCGAATGTGTTGGGCCGACGAATACGCGCGTGTACACAGTCGGGGTATACTTCCGAGGCACTCGGCTCGCGGCCGCTAAAGGCCACTCCATACAAGAGGCCGAAATGAACGCAGCTAAGGAAGCCCTGAGCACAGCGCACGGTGACTGATAATAATATTATCTCTATTGTTATAAATGAGGACGTATTTGTAGTTTCTGCACTATTTGCATGCAAATCATTCGAGTAGAAATTGAGATACAACTTGACCTATCCATAGTAGTCGTCATACTACATCAAAGTCAATGAAATAAGTTTTCCCTCGTATCGAATGTAGCTTTACTTATTAAAAATTTGAAAATAAGTATTTAATTTTTAATATAATATACAATGTAATATATATGCATCAATTTAGTGAAGTCTTTCTAATTTTCATAACTTTAGATGATTTGTTTTAAAGGACTTCAAAAAGAAGATTATTTAACCGGTTTTTTGTATTTTTTTATCATATTATTGTCATATGTCCTAGAAATAACTTTTGCATTATTCAATTTAGACGTCAAAAAGATTTTGTTTAAAAAATTAAGGATATACTCTTTATGTATATATTCGCGTGAACGTCATTTAACAAAAGAATTCTTTTGATTTATTACAGAACTGTTTCCACAATTAGATCACCAGAAACGCGTTATAGCTAAAAACATGCGCAAGAAGAAACGTCATGGTGCAAACCGAGGCAACTCCAAGGTCAGTGAAAAAGAGAATATAACGAGCAAACAGTTAGAAGACAAGGTACCGAAAGCGTACCGTTTGGACAATGATTTAAAGAGTTCTGAAGAAAGTAGCGTACATGAGAGTTCAGAAGAAGAAGCTCCAAGCGTAGGGGAGAAGACTGGAGAAGATTCCGGACTCGATAGCGATAGTAATGAATCAACGGGAGATCAGTTAGAGAATGTGCAAGTTAGCAGCCTGCTAAGCGATATGGAGAAGATTAAGCAAGAGCTGATACAGAAGAACGAATATGAGAAGTTGAAGGAGAAATGTAAGAAGATAAATTTAGATGAAGACTGTCTTTAAAAAGGTGCGCGGATATAAAGTTCGTAGACTTTTTATTTTATGATTTAAAAATTGTAGGATTGATGAAGTCACTGTAGATATATTAGTAAAATGTTTATATTCAGTAACGTTAAACAAATATTGCGAAATTACTAATAAGGAACTTAAATGTAATTTATAGTAAGTTTTTATTTAAAACGCTTCAGTCCTAAGAATTAGGCCGTAAATTAAATCCTTTATTTCCAAATGGAATTTCATAGTTAAAATTGCTATACAACGTATTTATATGCCCCATTGATTCTATGATATTCTCTAATGAACTCCTTTATAATTTTAAGTTTGACATGATTGATCTAAATATATCCTTGTAATTTTAGTTGGGATAATGAATAATTTTATATATTTTAATAAAATGTATTCAACATAATAGTCTAGTAAAAATTAGATCTTGTTAATAATTACCAGATAAATAAGGCTTGCCTAAGTTTTATTAACACTTTGCCGTCCGCACGATTCGTAAATATTTATTCGTATATTTATTTGAGCGCTAATTCGGATCACTTGACTTGTCGCCGGCCATTCTTGACATTATCGGGAGATTATAAATTGTTAAGTTTTACTACCATAATCTCATCGTTAGTTCTTATAAGTTCTGAACCCTGTTCCCCTACTTTCATGAAACGTCACCACTATGGTGTCGCCGGACGGCACAGTGTTAAGAAATGCTACATACTTATTTGTCGATGCAGCTTATCTTTTCGTCAGTGACGCGTCCCATTACAGGACTCGGTAAAAAGTTCTTGTCTTATTAGGTAACTCACAGTATTTCTCATAGAACAGTTGCAATGCAATTCAATGTCAAGTTTAGTGTAATTTATTACATAAAGATATAAATGTTTTGATAAAACTAATTCGTGTTATACACAATTCCAATTAGATTTAGAGAAAATCAGGTTCAGAGTCCTGAGGTGTGAGCGGTGTGTGATATGTTTCCCGCACACCGCTTTAGTGACAATTCAAATGGATCAGGGGAGGGTGATACTTTAAACTACCCTCCCCGTCATAGGTGAATGCGGGGAGTGGCGACTATTGAACCACTCCCCGCCAAAAAGGCGGAGTCTGAACAAGGCCAAACGTCGTCGGGAACCGAGGAAGATGGCTCGGCCTAGCCCTTGGCACTCGGCAGGCGGGAGAAGAAACACCCCAAGGGTTTTAGTCGGTGCAAGTCCGACACACCGGGAGGCGACCCTCATCGTCCCTTGAGGTCCGTTAGAGATTACCCCCGGGTTAAAAAAAAAGGTTAGGGTCCTGTAATGAGATTCCACGGACGAGAGGTTATAAAAGTCGTTTGGATTGTTTTAATTTCTCGTCAATATTACTAAAACCTTCTCTTATTCTTGGGAAAAATATTATAAAAAGTAGATGATATATCTAATAAGAGTATAAATGTCGTAAACGAGTTTAGAAGGAACATTCTGGATTTTTAGAATTAACTCCATTCGTTCATAGTTTTAGGAAGTAACGACGAATCCTTGCCACAGTAGAAATGATTGGAATGAAACTAACTTTTATAGAAAAAAGCATTTTATTTTATAATTTTAGTTAATAGGTATGAAATAACAGTTTATTCAGTGCAATAATACATTTTTTACTAGATACCTGTTTTTTATTTATACTATTTAATATCTAACATAATATCACATTAAAACAAGGCAACAAAATGTAAACATTATAGGCCCTTTCGCTCGAAGTTTCAGCCATTGCTTTTGATTAGGGACGTACATTTCGGCAGGCATCAGTTGATCCGGTGTGTCATTCTCTAAAAAAATAATATAAATTTTAAACAATTCTTTGTGGATTCCTATGAAATGCCTTAAAAATTTATATCCTGAAGTATAACGCTTCGGCCAACATATAACAAAAGGTCTCATATAACTGGCAGCCTCATCAGATGTTTTGTTCAACAGCTCAATATCTAATCTATTCAGGCCAAAGGCACTCATCATACAGATTTGGAGCAAACACATTTATTTAAAAAAAGTAAGGAATAACGTCTGGGACATCTTTGTCATAAGAATGAATCTTTAATTTTTATGATAAGTATTTAGATTCGGTAGATTTCCTCTGACACGAACTTTCTGCTTAAACATTTTTTAGCACATAAGAATATTGTAGAATATTTATTGTGCATTCTTTGTTCTTAAATCTAAAATATAACCTAGTACGCGGATAGTTACCATCTTTACGTAAATGTTGAGCTGATTGCATTGTTGACTCTTGCATAGATATCAGGTCACCAGGAGCATGCAATAATAATCTACCAACTCCTTCGCATCTCCTGTAAATATATAAGATTTATTTTCATAATTAGGGTTCGGAGAAATACATAATTAAGTACTAAAAACACATTTTTTACTGCAGTAGCTTTCCTAATATTTTGCATCTCCTCTATACAAGCTTCGCGACCACCCTAAAGAGGCTTCGCGACTCGCCAGGGGGTCGCGACCCACACGTTGAAAAACACTGATTTCACATATTCCTTACAATACCAAATGGTCATATATAACTGTCATACTAAACGGCAGCTAGTTACCTTTATTTTTAGTTTATTTCTTTATTTTTGTATATTTAGGGAATATACCTTTGTTTTGACCTCAGTGCAGTGCCACTGAGTAAGGGAAGGTTAACTAGCTACAGTTCAGTAGAGAAGTCAAATACGGTAATATAGTTTCAGGTCGCGAAATTTGATGGACCTAAAAAGCCTTTACTAATCGTGTGAAACTTAATTGTTGTTACAATAATAAATCGGAAACACTTGGACGAAACATAAGAAATATTGATACAATAATGAATATTTGTTAGTTGAAATTGTTAATTAATAGGGAAAAGAATATGTTAAAATTAAAAGCTGTTCACGCACTGACAAATATTTATGGCAAAACTGCAATCTGCGTCTTTTTGTTTGTTTCTTGAATTTTAAGCATCAACCGTCAACTTTGTAAAATCATTCAATTCAATTATATGTACGACACATAACAGACTTTTATTAAAGCACAAATCTCAAACAAAAGCAAATAATATTAATAATCTGCTTTTACCTTAAAACTTCGTTTTGTAGCATCTGCTTTCTTGCTGCCGGTGTTAGTATTTTACATTCATTTAACCAGTTCCTAACCTCGTTGAAGTCGGCCAGTAACTGTGATGCAGCATCTTTACTGATAAATTGGAAATCACAATTGTTTAATTAATAATTAATAATTTTCCTAAGTGTAGTATTTAACAATTATATATTATTAATAAAATATATCGTCACGTATCCCTTTTGGTGTGAGTAGAAGTAAATTAATTAGTGGCAGTATCAATTTTACAGTTATAAGCATAGATGGGCAAAATGTAATCAGATGAATAAAAATAATTACGATTACATTTTACGTTTTTTACCATTAATATGAGTTCATTTCGCTCATCTGTTTAAAAAACTACGCAATCCCATATTGCATACACATTTATGATTTTTTAATGTTTTAAATGGATTTAATCATGATTACAAAGCAAGAAATTTAAAATTACGACTACATTTTGTAATCATTAATCAGATTACATTTTGGCTATGTCTGGTTATAAGTAATGGCCAACATGTACAGTAAAGCTGGTATTAACGGAACAGCAATGATGCCGGCAACACGACATATTGCTGGAGAATATTGCTACTTCATCGGGATACGTTCCATACAAATCTATACAAACCAGTCGAGTTGTTTACCACACGGTAAGACCACGCGATGATAGCGTGCTGCTACTGCATCAATCGATATACTATAAGTATACAAACATAAAACACAATATTAATCCACCTGAATTTAACTTTAGCGACATATATGTGATGCAACCACGACTCGCACATAATTCTCAACACCATATTTAAAGTTGCAATATCCTGTGTCGCTTGAGTCACTGGCAGTAGGATCTTGTCTGAAATGAAATAAAACTTAAGGTAGAGTTCGAATTTTGATGGCCGCTGCTCGGCGTGTCAAGCTCGCGATCGGGACAGCCGACAGCGCTATACAGTCGCCTATAACGGACGTCTTGTATTCGAAATGACTGCTAGTATCCAAAGCGTATCTTTAGATATAGGTAATCAATATTCATCAAGGTCGTCGAATAATATTTTACATTACTTCGTCACTATAATTCCAAATTCATAGGATAAAAAAGTATACATACCTAAGAATTCATTAACGTATCCAGAATGTTGGGGATGTGGAGGGTTGGTTACCTTACGCCACTCCGAATTACTGGGAAAAATCATAGTTAAGTGAGCAAGGCTTGTTGTAGCACAAACTGAGGATAAAACCATGATTATTTCTTCTGTGGCTTCCTAAAAATAATACTTAGTATATAGTAACACAATATATATGGAATAATTCCATTTCTGAAGTAATAATATGTTATTTATATATTAAAACATGAATAGTTATTTTAATGATTACCTTTAATTTTAATATATTAGCTTTTACTTCCGACACTAATTTCTCTCTCATTTTTGCGCAAACATTTTCATGAACACCGATTTTACCTAAAAGTAAACTATTCTAATATATTTTTCTGAAACATACTTATTATAATTGTTAATTAATTTTCAGGTCACTACGTCTAACTTCTGTGACTTCCCCATTCGAAAAGGAATCATAGAATTTTGTTTTCTGAATATTTTGTACAGTAACTAAATTGCATAGGAAAAACCCTGGTTATATAAAATATATGGTTTTTGTCTGGATTATCACATCTTTTGTAGGTTTCAGTCTAGACGACAAGTACATACACAACATAGAAGTTACCCGATTCTAATATCGCGGAATGATCAGCAAACCTAAGATTTATCAATTGTTCCAAACATGCTTGCATATCATTATGTGTTATACGAAAGAAGTCGTCCATTTCCCACATATTAGCTAAGCGGCGGGTTTCTGTGAGGCACCACAGTCTGTACGTATGTATAGAGTGGTCTGAAAAAGAATTTTAGACTTTTAATATATTTTAAAACAAAATTACCTAGGTTAGTCATTAGCCTATTTCATAAAGATCGAGTTTTACAATATAAAATTAATTTAAGACGATTTTAAAACATAATTATGTTAAAACGCAAATAAACCATATTACATTTGTTGTTTAGTTGATGTTTAGTTACAATACTGGCCAAATTGGTACATAGAAATCGGCGATGGGCAAAACGTAATCTGATGAATGATTAACGATTACAAAATGTAGTTGTAATTTTAATTTCGATTTTTTTTTTACACTGGCTCGACATTGTGACTACAGAGTACCTGATGGTAAGTACAGTGTAGTCCAAAAACGAAAGCGACTATCAAAGGATGAAAATCCAATGATAGTCTACATCGTCATGTCGGCCCACGTATACCACGACTGAAGCTCTGTTCGTTGCTCTGTAATGATTATTAAATCCCTTCAAAACATTATGGAGTTATAAATGTGTATGCAATTGCGGATTTCATAGTGTTTAAATCATAGATGAGCAAGATGCAGTCATGCTAATGATGAAAAACGCAAAATGTAATCGTAATCGTTTTTTATTCATCTGATTACATTTTGCCGATCAATGATAGAAATACTCTGATGGTACTTTATAACCTGGTCATACTATATAGATTTTATCTGACGTACCTAGTCTATGTAAGATGGGTATTTGCTCCACAATAGGTAAATCTTCAATAGGTGCTCCTAGAATGTACTCCCATGTTACTTCACACTGATTATTCAGTGTAACTAATTCCTGAAGCATCAATGCGAAATTTGCTCCTGACACTGTACTCTGAAATTGTAAAAGGTCTAAACAATGCGGTTCTTAATATTCGAACCACAAATATGTTCAAAATGTTTCTCTTAACCTCTTCAGGAATGTAATGTGCCGATAGCACATGTGTACTTTTTTTAAATTATTTCAAGAGAAATTAGTTTTTTTTTTATCGAAGAATATTTTGCTACTTAATCTCTCATACACAAAAAAAGAAAATACAAATTCGTTGAATACAACCGCACTGATAACGGAATATTCAATTATATTGATGGTCTTGTGAAGAGGTTAAACTCTTATTCTTGAGAGCCTAGATAACGTTTAGCGATATGGCTAGTACAAAGTACAAGTTATATAGGATTGACATAAGCTTTCGAAATCTCACGTCAGCATGTTATGTCAAATACATATATTCTGAACTTTTTTAACTAAAACTGTTGCTAAATAAATGTTACTTTGTTTAAACTTTAAGCCCTCTGTTACAATGTTCTTAGAGTAACTTTGAACATGTTCAGACCAATATTGTTTGTTTTCCTTTACACCGTAATTACTAGTAAGTAATCTGCCGAGGAATTCAATCGAAAGGGTGGCACATTGCTAGCACAAAATATGATTGCAATGCTCATCATAGTGACAAATTGTAACAGAGAATTGCGTTTCAGGATCTGTTGGAGTATGTCAAGTTTTTTATATACATAGAGATGAAGTCCGTCATATTATATTTAAGCTAGCATAATGATAACGACTGGCAATGGACTATCATCTATTTGCAATAACGATGTTTCTAGGACTGCATTGTACTTAATATCATAAGTGCTGTAGTCACTTTATCGAGTTCCCATAAATAAACGAATTAATTAATTGCTGAGCGGTTTCACTCTATTGATAATCTTTGGACTAATCTTGTCACTATGATAAGCTATATGTTTCTGCCTTAACGCAAACAGAGATGGGCAAAATGTAATCTGATTAATAATGAACGATTACAAAATGTAGTCGTAATTTTAATTTTCTTGCTCTGTAATCATGATTAAATCCATTTAAAACTTTAAAAAATGATAAATGTGTATACAATCTGGGATTTTGTAGTGTTTAAAACATAAATGAGCAAAATGCATTCATATTAATGGTAAAAAACGTAAAATGTAATCGTTAATCATTTTTATTAATCTGATTACATTTTGCCCATCTATGAACACAAACATGCGTACTCACTTCAGAGATGTATATTGATAGCTCTGGATACAGTTTGAGTGACGTCGGCTTGAGATCCGTAATTAGTGTTGCACTGAAATATATTTATTACACGCAATTTAGAACTAAACAAAGAACTAGTTTCGTGTATATTAATGAATGTTATTTTAATTATAAATGAATATTAATGCATATTCCTGTATCAGTCGGTATATAAGAGGATTGGAACTTTACTAATATTATAAATTTGGTACACAGATAGCCTAGAGCCGGAGAAATGATTGTTTTTTTTTGACAATTTTTTTATGCGAAAAAAGGGTTGAAAGTGGGGATGAAAAGCTAAAAGATAGCTAATTAAAGTATTTATACATATATGCGTATTTGTAATACAAGGTGTCTCAAAAGTAAGTTCACATTTGCTTATCTTATTACGCGAAAGCAACTATTCTGAGGGGCGCGGGGGGTATGTCAGTCGGTAGTCTGGCTCTTGGGAATTTAGTCACTATGGAGCGTTTCTCTGGTGCGGACCGTGCGTTGTGCGTACGTGAGTTTTACAAAAAAGGTAATTCGGCGACTGTAGCGCATAGGAAATTCTGCAGTATTCGACATATTCGTCACTTAAATGATGCGCCTAGCACTCGACTCATTGCAAAATGGGTTGAGAAGTTTGAAGAGACTGGGTCAACTCTGGAGAAACCAAAATCTGGGCGGCCAAGAACATCAAGAACAGGCGAAAACGTGGACAGTGTTACTCAGTCTATTCGAGATAATCCAAACCTCTCGATTCGGAAGCGTGCTGTTGCTTTAAATGTGCACAGATCTTCATTATGCCGCATTTTACACAAAGATTTAAAGCTGCACCCGTACAAAATTCAGTTAGTGCACAAACTGAAGCCTCAAGATGCTGGTCAGAGGCTTGCCTTTGTAAATCAGATGATTGAGCGCTTTCCAACGTTCACCAACATCTTGTTTTCCGATGAAGCCCATTTTCACCTGAATGGGCATGTAAACAAGCAAAATTGTCGTTACTGGAGTGCAACCAACCCAAAACAAAAACATCAGAAACCGCTACATACACCCAAAGTCACCGTATGGGCAGCGATGTCGGCGCGAGGAATTATCGGCCCTTACTTTTTTGAAGATGGAAGGGGACGCACACTCACAGTGAATTCAGAGCGTTATGTGGAGATGTTAGACGAGTTTTTCGTACCCCAACTGCAAAACTTTCCTGGTTACAACCAAAGAACATGGTTCCAGCAGGATGGAGCAACTTCACACACGTCCAACAGATCTCTGCCTCGAGTTCGAGAAATTTTTCCGAACAAATTAATCTCCAGGCGAGGTGACATAAATTGGCCTCCACGGAGTCCCGATTTAACGCCTATGGATTTTTTCCTGTGGGGTTATGTCAAATCAAAAGTTTACGCTAATAAACCGACTTCCTTGGCACAATTAAAAGAAAATATCCGTCATGAAATGGCAGCCATCACGGAGACTACCTGCCGAGCTGTCATAGGCAATTTTAGTGCCCGACTAAATGAATGCCTAGAGCGCAACGGTTTACATTTGGACGATGTTATTTTTAAAAAATAAATTCTCAAACAGTGTTCTTCAATATAAAATAAACATTTTTTCAATAAAGCTAAGACTTTTCTTTTAAAAAAAGATTTAAATGTGAACTTTCTTTTGAGACACCTTGTATAATTAGCATAAATAATTAAAAGTTCTACCCAAAGACACTATTCCACGTGATGAAGTCGCGGGCACAGTTAGTTAAAAATAAATAAAGAACCACTTCCGGCCTCTACTGTAGGTCATTCTGTGTGCGGATCTAACCAAAGATCCCGTATTGTAGAAACACGATGGCTCAGCCAGTGTGCTTGCTGAGTGGACGCCATCAATTTAGTTTAGCATACTTAAAAAATATAAAAGATTATGAAGAATAATATGAATTTGACAACTTACCCAAAATGCCTGTCCCACGATGTAGATGTGACGTGACAGCCTAATGCATCCGCCAGTGTCCTCAGTGCTGATAATATTAAGTCGGGTGTATCTGATAATAGAAATTTCGTTTATGTAATCATTAATATTATATAATACTGAATATTATTTAATAAAAGGAAAATTATATACTCACTGTTTACATTGAAATTACTAAATAACCATTGACGGAGATTCTGACTTGTATTTGGTGATCTGTATTGAGAGAAATAATGTCCTTAGGAAAAATCATATATCTTTACTATTAGTTTCAGAATGAATATGCTTTGTTCTGTTTCCTAAAATCAACTTATTTACGAGTGTAAGCGAAAAAAAAGAAGCACTAAGAAGCATTATATCCACGCACTCTTTCCCATGAAATTATTCATCGGAATTATTTTTGTTAATAATGGCCTGGGCTTAAAATATATTAAGCTCTTATGAGATGAGGACGTAGATAGTCCTTTAATTTAACAATTCCAAAGAATAATTTCTAAAAAAATCTCCAGAGTGTTTAAAATAAAAACCAGTTGCCTTCTAAAAATCAATAGACCATTGTGTTAAAGAAAACACTAAATAAATAGTGTAGATTCAATATTATAGAATTTAATTTTTTACCTAACAGCTAACGGATATGATGACCACCATAATAAAATGTGTTCAAGGCTGGTTCCAACGTCACCCCATAGTATGTTTTGATAGTACTCTGTCACTTTATGAGCTGCTTTTTTGCTAGCGTATAATCGGCCTATAAATCGAATTTAAGTTTATGTGAGAACATTTTAATGTACTGCTATCTTAAATTCTACATGTTTTAAGGTAAAAATTTTAAATTATATTTTGATTAGGTCTCTGTTACTTATGGTAGAATTAGTTCACTGAAAGCAACATATAGCTTTTTATATAGAAAGGTAGCAAAGAATCTGACAAGACGTATGAAAGAAAGTGGTTATTGTTGCTTACAACAGAATGTAATCCGAGAAGTGTTTTATTGTTCTACAGACCTTGAAGAAGAAGATAAAAGGGAGGTGGAAATAAATGGATTGATCGCAAAAGTGTTGGACTCCTATCCTGGGTCATTCGTAGAGAATGAAATGTAGCGTTACGGGCTCGAGCTTGTACTAAATTAAATAATTTAATTAGATCATCTAAGAACATATTTTGTTACCCGTTTTATGCTTCTTAACTCCATTGGATCCCAACAAGGAAGGTGACATATTTGCCGCCGTGTCAAGCAATATTTCTACGTAAATTTCTTCGTTTTGTAGAATCATATTCACATTATCTGGAATGTATGTATTATGATTATTATATTATTCCTATTAAGATAGAAACAAAATTAGAAAATACATTTCAGTATTTCCTTTAAATATTTTGTCATATTTGGCGAAATAGCGAGTCTTTTCTAGCTAGGGCGTTTTTTACGATATACTAAATCAATAAATTTTATTTGCAAACAGTTTATTATCTACGACTTTATTATAATTAAATTTTCATCGTTTTTAACATTCCTACCTATATTATACGATTAAAACAAAAAGAAATATTACTGTACATGCCATTATGGTTCATATATTAGGTCCTTACATATGAAATTGGCGTTTTTCGTACTGGCCACTTTAACCACAAATTTCTCCTCTTTGGTAAGGAATTCCAAATTCAAATTTGTACAGCTATAGACTCATGTATTTGTGCTTCGATGATCGTCATTCATTTGTTTTTTTCTTCTGTTTTTTTCTGTTTGCGTCACTCATTTTACAAAAAATATCGAAAACTTAAAATATCGCATTATTTACGAGTACGAGTTCCGCCGTGGCACTAGTGCTGCGGAAACAACTCGAAGGGTGAATGATGTGTATGGCGGTCGTGTTGCAAAAGAAAACACAGTTCGTTTTTGGTTCCAACGTTTTCGTTCTGGAAATTTCGACCTGCAGAACAAGCCCCGTGGACGGCCTGAGACTCAAGTTGATAATGAAGAGTTGAAGGCTATTGTGGAAGCGGATCCATCGCAAACCACGTCCGAGTTAGCTGCAGGCTGCGATGTTAGTGATAAAACTGTTTTAATTCACTTGAAGAAAATTGGGAAGATTAAAAAGCTTGAAAGGTGGGTACCTCACGAATTGACTGAAGCAAACCGGCAAACGCGCGTCGACTGCTGCGTTACATTACTAAACCGGCACAATAATGAAGGTATTTTAAACCGAATCATTACCTGTGATGAAAAATGGGTTCTTTACGATAATCGGAAGCGCTCAGCGCAATGGTTGGATCCTGGCCAGCCAGCCAAATCCTGCCCCAAGCGAAAATTAACCCCAAAAAAGTTACTTGTAAGCGTTTGGTGGACTAGTGCCGTTATTGTTCATTACAGTTTTCTCAAATCTGGCCAGACTATTACGGCTGATGTCTATTGTCAGCAATTGCAAACCATGATGGAAAAGCTAGCGGCTAAACAACCTAGGCTGGTCAATTGCTCCACGCCACTGCTGCTTCACGACAACGCTAGACCACATACTGCGCAACAAACGGCTACTAAATTAGAAGAGCTTCAATTGGAAAGTCTAAGACATCCTCCGTACTCTCCGGACCTTGCTCCAACAGATTACCATTTTTTTCGAAATTTGGATAACTTCTTGCAAGGGAAAAAATTCAACTCCGATGGGGCAGTCCAAATCGCCTTCAAAGATTTTATTAATACCCGTCCGACTGGTTTTTTTAGTAAAGGGATCAATGAACTACCTATGAGATGGCAAAAGTGCTTAGAAAATAATGGTTCATACTTTGATTAATTAAATATATTATATTAAAAAATATTCGACTTTTTGTTCCTCCCATACAAAACGCCAATTTCATATGTAAGGACCTAATATATGTATATTGTTAGCGTAAACCTATCGCTAGATGGCATTATTCAGCACTCGGCAAAAGAAACTCGCTCGTAAACCGCCATCGCTTGTACTTCGGATCTACTTTGGAAAACATGTTCTTTTAAAATTACGGCTACGGATTACATCTTTTTATTGTGCTTTCGGGATTTGTGCATAAGGCGTATTTAGTATGGGGTCAGCACCATATCTCACGCACTTATGAAATTGTCTTAGAGCGCATGGTAGTGCGAAAGATTAGGTGCCCCAGAAACTGTTCCTGGAGGCAAGCAGGCAGAGATACTACGGGGCAAGGTAAGCGGAATAGATTTATAATGGTCGTGTGCATTTTTAGGGCTCGAAATATACCTTACTAGCACCTACAAAAAATATAGTCCTATTTTGAAAAAACTCAGCGCAGCCTTTAACGGTGTGCACAATTATAATTATTACCGATACCGGGTAAGATTAGGTTTGCATAAAAATGTGAATTCTTAATATCTTAAAAAAAAAAAAATAGCTACAAGTGCTTGTACACTCAATTATAAATAAAGTTCAATGGTTTATGACTGTGTAATATAGGAATATAATTTAAGAAAAACTTTTTCGTAGAGTTTTTTTATAATTAACATATCTTCCCGTTAGGGTATGTATCAGTTCCTCCATTATCCAACGGTGAAATAAAAAAAATATTGACATAAGTTAATCTGCGTACTTTTTCCAAGAAGGGTGCGTTATACCTTCAGCATTAAAAATATTTTCTAAATTAGTTTCTTTTGTCAACAACGAAGTATAAGGGACATCACTATCAGAGTTTTGCGCGCTCATGATATCGCTCAACCTCTTGTTATGTTCATTTTTAAGCTCTATTAAGCTTTGTGCTTGTTTCATTTTTGCTTTCTTGTTCTCTATAAATACTTCTCTCTGTTTTTCCAACGCTATGTTTCTGGTAGCTCCCGATGACGGTGGTGTTATATGTTTTGTTAATGTGCTGAAAAGAAATTCGTAATTGCAATTATTGCGTCCAGAATTAAAAAAAACCAGTCAATTATTTTTAGCCACTAATAATGTTGGCAGCAGCAAGCGAATCGTCTGATTTGTATAGTGTATTCTGTCGTAGCAGCATACTTTCGGGCAGCACATTTTACTTTTAGCAGCTAGGTAAGATAGTAGATACAGTCCTTACTGATATATTTCTAAGCTTTCCGCAGAACTAGATGTGGAGGCGTTATCAGAATTATCGGCAAGTTTATAAACTTTTACTAAACAGTTGATTAACCTCTGGCAGTTGATCTCCACACGACTCTTTGATAAAATCTGTAATTGTAACGATTGGTACTTAGTAATTAATTGTTTCTTGTTATGGTTTTGATCTACAATTATAGTAGTACTTTGTAACGTAATTATTAAAAATGAATATTTCTCACATCCCACTTCTGAGTTTGAATCGTCTGATTAATAATCAATGCATATTAAATAATAAATCATTATATATGTAAATTTTCATCAAAACTTTTCACTTACCTGAACAATTTTTGTTAAACTAACAGGTTTCGTTTCGCTTATCATATTTGGGTGAGTATTGCTGCCGATGTTAAATTTCTTTGTAAATTTCTTATAGCTTAAGCCTAATAACTGATTGTATAGTATTACAAAACTGGAAATATTAAAACAAGAATAAATTACTAAACTTTAAATAGGATTTTAAACAGTTCAAAAACCTCAAAGGGCGATGTTAGGCATTATGTTTTTTTTTTGTATTCCAAGTAAAATTCTGCATAGGACCGACAGGACCATCGTAAGGGCAGCAGCCACGGTCTGCTTGACTACATTCTTACATTCGTTTATTCCTACTGACTAAATATGCCCCAAGAGTGTCTCAATTCGCTGCTAGTCGGACCTGGGAATCTACCTTCATTCAACGACCTGGCGATACTTGGGTGCTTATTCTGGATTAATGCACGAAGGAAAAAAAAATATTTCTAGTATTTTTTGAAAACCTCTGCTATTATATATAACCAATCATTCTAGCTTGACACTCAATAAGTGTCAAGCTATTTTTTTTTTACTTGGGGAAAATCCTCATAGGACCGTCCCGGCAGCGAAGGGGGTAGCAGCCAGGGTGTGCCGGACTTTTACCAGCTAAAAACCCCAAGGTGACTATTTCTGCGAATTAGTGGGGACTACGAGTCCTGTAAACAATTCGCCGCAGCAGTGTCAAAGTAGAAACGCAATATATTAATTAATGCCAGAGATAAATAGCGCTAACAATCACACATCGATTCGATCTGAACATCCTCACTTGCTCCTTTCAGCATCAATTGTTTTTTTTTCTCAATTTTAGAACAGACTGAGGGACCGGTATTATGCTTATGCAATTTGGATTAGGTTTGCATTGTTTCAAGTGGTTACGCTACATCGACAATGGCAGAGCTACATTTCAAGGTCGAAACGGATCAATATGAATGCAGTTGATTTCGATGGAAGTTATTGGTTTGTAAATATTTCTGGCAGTGTACCAAATCTGGAGATACATAGGTATAAAGAATACATTCATATAAGTAACTGCCATTTTGTTTATCTATATAACGAAGAATATCTTTATAACGATGTAGTTTTCTATGCTTACCTTAATGAAGATTCAATCATTTTTCTAGCGTCCTCCCTATGTAAACAAGTGTTTAATATTGTAGTTAGTAGAATTTGCATAGATTGCAACATGACGAATCGGCTACTACATAATTTCTCAAACATATGATCGTGTTTGCTCTGAAGCAAAGAGCTGTCTTTCTTTAACCTTGCAAGTTTCGGGCTTAATTTATAATATGATTTTACTAATTTTGCCAAATAATTTATTAGTTGATCCAATACCTAGAGAGAATAAATATGATGCTCACATTTTAAATAACTTTCGTGCCCGGAACGAGACACAAAGGGAGTCGCTGATGAGCAAGTTGAAAATTAACAGACAAAATATTGGAGCATGGCACGGCATTTTGGCCAATCCTTTGTCTAGTGAAGTCAGAATGCTGTGCCAGATGGTGAGGCTTGCTCATCCGCGACTCCCCTAGGATGTAAGGAAATAGGTTAGGGTACAATGGGGCTGATATGTTCACGTGAATAAAAGCCCCTAAATAAAAAAAAAAAAAAACTTTCATTTCAAGGTCACTAAATCTAATTTATAAATATTTAGCTATTTTTAAAGCTCAAGATTTGTTTACAGCGTTGTATCAATTCAAGCTAGCTAGTTATTCATTGATCATACCTGTATATTCACCAATTCCATGATGTAACTTCGATTGGACAACGAATGACACGCATTTTTTTCCGATGCTCTCATCCACCTACTGTCAGCGTCTAATATAACTTTTGTAACAGCATAACAAACCAGTTCCATCTCTCTACAGTGACTAAATAAGTCTTCTTCCTCCAAAGTCTCTTCACTTACAATTTTTTTAACGATTACTTTATTTGCTAACATTATCGGAGAACTCGTTTGCAAAACAAATGAAATTGATGAGAAAAATATTGGTTGTTGTCCGAACGCTCAAGAAACATGGTGTGAGCTGATATTCGAAATACAGCATATTTCGTGTAAAATCGATGTAGAGATGTCGGTACCAGCCGTACTACAGTATTTGGCATAGTTGACGTTTGAACTCTTGTTGGACAACTTACAAATAGTCGTCGTTAACATTTTTCGCTGTTCAAACTTGAAAAACAATCCCAATTTTATTGTGTAAAGCGATATCTTGATCAATATTTTATTGCTTAATAAACTATCAATACGTGAAAATTAAAATGAAGGATTGTCCCACGCATATAATGCCGCTAGTTGGCAAGGTAACTGCATTGGGGTTTGCAAACAATAAATCGAGTCCTAAGTTGCAAGCAAGATAACTATTATTACGTTAAATGTTTACTTTTCGTTATAATTTACCAAACAATACTAAGGGATAGCTTATTATTGTTAAATCGAAGGTTAGGTATAAACAGCTGATGTTTTATATCTTTAAATGTTGTCTATTTATAGATATGTACTTTGATAATAATTACAATCATAATTCAAATAAATCAATTAAATAAAATATTAAAATCACAAAATAACGGTTGCAAGTTGTTTGTAAAATCTTTTTATACTTGGGCGATTCATATGCCTACTATTTAGATGATTCGTTGTATTTGTTTTAATGCTCCATCTTTTTCTTTTCCCTACAGATAGCGCTTTAAAATATTTGGAAAATTCTAGAAATTAAAAATGTTCTTAATTTTTAAATAAAATTATTATATGAAGCAAATACCATTCTTCAACTCTGACTTTCTTAATTATCTCGTGCAACAATAAAAAGCATAACCAGATGAAATTAATTAAACACGTAGTGAATTATTATTTGCATTTTATTTAGTGGTAATAACATAAACCGTTTCGTTAACAAAACAATTAGGAAGATGTTAAAACATGATAGGAAGAAAATATCACAGTACCATTATTAACATCCAAATAATATGATAGTGATTAAACAATACATATGATGTGTTTAGAATAAATATATACATTTAACCTTTGTGTAAAATTAAAAAAATACAAGCTGTAATCTTTTTCTCAATATTTGTACGTGGATTTTAGAAAGAAAATAGTGTTCATAATTTTATCACAGTAACATAAAGTTAACATTCTCAAGAACTAAGGTACAATAGATTAATAGATTTATTTACAAATAAATATTAAAAGGTCTTCATGTAAAATTAATCTTAGTGTAATATTTAACCTATATTTATTTATAAGAATTTATTTCATTTATCCATATCTATATCAAATAAACTAATAAGTTTACGATTAATGAATAAATAGTTACGATATGCTTACAAAAACTTAAATAATACAATAAAAATTACATGACTCCGGTTAATGACTCATCTTTATTGTGCGTTTAAGTATATATCTTAATTATTGCGGTAAACGGACACGCTATGTAGTGAGCAGTCAGTTCCGTTGTAAAATAAACAAATGGTAAGGATTTCGTTAGGTCCAATAAATTCACACGAACTGATGTTTGTCTTAATACCATAAATCACGGTTATCGTCCGTGAATGCATGTACTCGTACATACCCACTGTGGAAGCCCGGAAATGAATTAAAAAATAATCCTCTGACCGTATTTCTACATACTTTTAATACTTTGAGAAATATGAATTAATTCCTGGTAGCTTTCTCGGTAGTCTGTATTCCGAACTGGTGGCAAGATTAATTTATAATCAATTAAGTGCTTGGAAAATGGCTATTTAAATAAAGTATTTTAAATTTCAGTAGGCTAAATAAAAATCCTGTACCGCGCACCGCAATATATAAGCGGCTTTAGAATTTAAAATGTCTGTCTGCAGATAGCAAGCACGTTATATTTTGCCTCATAATTAAAATTTCGTTTTGAAACTCTCCATAAAAAATATGTTCAATATACATAAATAACATTGAAAACCGCTAGTAATGTAGTTATTTTTAATTAAATTATTAACCACTATGTTTGAAGAACGTGATGTCCTCACGGGCAATATTGGTGACGACCTTTCACTGCTGGCGGTGGTGAAAGCAATGGTCGGCAGTGAAGAGGCTTGGAGAGAGGTATTTGCTTTCTGCGAAGCAGTTATGAAGCAGAAGGAAGCCGCCGAAAGGGTCAGAGAGCGAACATCTTCTCTGGCCATTCGGCGGCCAAGGCACCGGCGCCGGAGGGACGCGTTTGCTCAGAGCGAGCGTGACATCCACCGGTAACAATAGTCGGGCAGTAGACTTGAGGGAGTTTGCTGCCCGGATGAGAGGGCGGTGGTGCGCAGTGTCTTGCGCGCCGCCTATGAAAGAGGTACTGGAGGCGTGGGCTCTTTATTCCCATCCCTCCCAGAGAGGAAGCCTGAATAAGGCTGTTCGCTCCCCGGGCGACTGGACGAATTTGGTTTCCCAGGCCTGGGTGGAGTGATTAGAGGGACACCCCGGGGTTTTTTAGTCAGTAGGAGTCTGACACACCAGGGTCGCTGCCCTCACAGTGACCCTGATGGTCCAATGTAGGATTTTCCCCCGGGTTACAAAAAAAAAAAATAATAACCACTATGTTTTAAAACCCGCCAACAGATCAACAACTTTAAAGATGACTTGATAAGTTTTATTTACAAACAATGACACTCTTACTTGACTCCCCCCAATAACGTGATATAACTAAACTTAGAACAGCGGTATGTTCTACCCTAGCTTGTTGATATTTTAAAGATTTCTCTTCGTATTGTCCGATATGTACAAAGGCCTTGCAACAGTATATCTAAATTTATCGTTGTTCACAAATGCAAGTTGTTATAAATTTGTAATATACAATATAAAATAAAAAAATATTAACAGTTTGCACTCGAGGGCGTTTGGCGCCCATATATGTAGTGAGCTAGTCACCTCTCGATTTTTTTTTTTCGAAATGACGCGCTTTGATTGACTGGGAAAGGTCTTCACAACTAAACCGGGCAGGTAACTTCTCGAGTGCAAAGGGTTGAGTTTAAGCATTACAATAAGTTTTCTATATATCTCATTTTATTTATAAAACATAAATTCAGGCATACCTTCATATAAAGTTACACCTTAAAAAAAGGGAAACTCAATATCAGTTGTGTGATAACCAAAAGGTCATAAAGAGAACGATTAGAACAAAGTTCATAATACTCAAACGATAGTAGATCAAAGTTGCTAGCATAGTAAATATTAATACGTAGTGCTTTTTAAGAATTTTTAGATGTAAAATGCATCCAGAACTCGTAAGTTAGAAAATATATATTAGAACTGCGAACTGTTTTGTTAAAAGAAGTTCAGTTGTTTTTATCTGTAATATGTTGAATAAACATCCAAAATACGACATTAACAGTGATAAATGACATTGTTTACTTTTAATATTATTTAACTCTAAATAATCACTTCCAATTACTAACATCACAACTATTAAACATTGCTTTTTGTTACACTTAAGTTAAATATTTTTTCATTAAAATAATATACACAATTACTATTTCTAAAATGCAGTTTTATATTTATATTTAAATTACAGATATAACAGAGCATAATTCATTTAAAATTTATAATCGATTGTAAATTGGAAACAGAAAAATATTTCAATCATAGTGGATATAAGAGAATCAGTTTTCTTATAAGTATTATAAACATTGAATTAGATATTTCGTTTTTGTGATTTTTTGTTCATTTAAGCAGCTCTAAGGAGTATATTGCAATTGCGATTTCTAATTAATGCTATAATAAAAATTATTTTAATAGATTTGCCCATAAGATAGCAACAAACAGTAATCTAATGCAATAAACACGAGAACTAACAAGCATTCACAATCGGGTCTCTTGTTATTTTAGATCTTTGTTGAATCTATTTAATTGAATAAGTGAGATGACTCTTTGTGCTAATGGATTCATTACCTACACCTTTAAGGAAGTTGGCAACAATAGTCCCTAAAGTATCGTCTTGTATTAAACGCATTTATACGTTAAAAAAGTGTTGGCTTTTGTCTGCGCTTATTTCTACATTCCTTTTCAATATAGGACATCCTTTATTGTAAGTTTCAAAATCGCTTGCTGAGCGCCTTCAAAGCTCGCCGTCTCAAGTCCAATAAAGTTACACAATCCCTTCCAAGACAACGCAACTAGCACAGTAATAGCGGGCAGAGTATTCGTTCCCCACGGACTTGCTAAATGATCAAACTACTACAAATAAGCGGTTTATGTGTGCGTGTCTACTGGCTGCCTGACACGTACATGCCGAAACCGGACAACCAGTTGACAAACTCGGGGCTGTGTAAAGCATACGGTAATTACTTTCATTCCACATTTACTTATCAATTTATTGTATTTGTCGAAAAGTGCCATAATATGTGACCACGTTTATCTTCATATCAAATTTTAAATAGAATTTTAGTTCGACATCTCCATTTTTGTGTATTTCTTAAAAAATGGTAAATTGGCTGTTAAATTTGTAAATTTAGTTATCTACAACTTTAGTTCTTATTATTTTCATTCTACGATCGATATTTTTACAGTTAAAAGTATAAAATATTGCGTATAATGACAATAATCTAATTATCTCGTTTTTTTAGAATTTTAGAAAATAATTGGTGCAATGAAAAGTCTTAGAAAATTACATTTACTACAATTTTTATCTTGTATAACTGTTTTGTACAGCCTAAAGTAAAAAATAGCGGAGATATCGACAAAATACTTAAATTCATAATGACAGTTATCGTATCGTCGGCATTTGCTAGCCATTCTGAATTTAGACTTCTAAAAATAGTAACAACTTTTTACCAATGCATTGAACGATAAAGAATTAAAACCTGTAATATAATATTGACAATTTAAACACTTTTGGTCTTTCAATGTTGTCTTTTTGGTGAATTATTTTTCTCTCTGCAGAAATACTGTCAATTTGATATATAAGAGTACCGTTTGACTACAGATTATTTTTTAGAAAAGTTATATTTATAAATTACCATATCACATTAAAATAAAATATTATTGAAAAACAAAAATATTACAATATTTAGAGTAAGTAATTTATAAATAATAATATTCGGAAAAATTTAATGAATTAGCATAAAGTAAATATTTTAATTCATTTATTATATCATCATGATAACTCTTGTAAATTTAGCAGCAGTTTGACAGCGTTCTACCAAGCCAGGGGTCGGCAACCTGCGGCTCTCGAGCCACATGCGGCTCTTCAGATGTGAAGCTGCGGTTCTTTAGTTCCATATGCAAATATTTTTTATTTTATATAAAGAAAAAGATTAAAAATCGTTTTGAATCGACGAATTCGTTTTTTTTTAAACTTTATTTGTGCAAGTACTATTTATTGTTGGCAAGAAAAATTTTATGGCTCTTCATAAACTTCGAAATTATGTAAATTGTAATTTTTGACTCTTCCAACTCAAAAGGTTGCCGACCCTTGTACTAAACGAACCTTTTTACCGGAACGGATAGGACGGACTTGTCTACACCTGCGGTACTAGCAAGGCCGAAAAAGAAAATACAAGTTTCTGTGTCTTTAACATTACATTTAGTTACAAAATAATACCAATTTCATATAATAAATGTAAATAATACATTGCACATGACAAATCTGTTATAGCAATGGAGAACTGCTAAGAATCAGTAGTGTCTATGTATTAAACCTGATTTTTTTATAATACTTTTTAAAATAGGGTATATATATATAACATACTGCTCTATATAATAAAAAAGTACATAAGTTGTATCACAGTAAAACAACAAACTGTACACAATAATAAAATTAGCCTAGTTTAAAACCTAACAATAAAAATATAAATCAATATTTTAGTCCCAAACTGTAAGGAGAAACAGACAGTTAAGAGATATTTCATTAAACTAAATGCTCAGATTTTTTAAAAATGGATAAACAGTAATGAAATAATTAGATATTTATCTCAAATTTACTTAATTTCAGATTTCTTTCAGTTTGGAACTAAGATATTGAAAAGTTACATTATATTTTTTCCTACAATTAACTACCACATTAGCGATATAACAAAACTTAACAATCGTTTAATATTGCTCCTTTGTGATTTAAAAGCCTCGTATTCCTAAAGACAATCTAAACAGTGAACACAGATTGTTTAAAACCGTATAGTTTAGTGAAAACACATCAATCTGGCATATCTATGCTAGTAATAGGCACTACCGGCTTCATTGCTTCGTTTTTCTTCTGGTTCTTAGAAGATTTTTTGCTATCTTTGACTTTCTTACGAGTTTCTTCGTCTCTATAAGGTTCTGGATTCACGGGCTCATTTGGAGGTCCATTCGAACCTCGGTTCACGTTATTATTATAAGCAATATTCGCATATTCTTGGAGCAGTGGAAAGACAGATAGGAGAAATTGGCAAAAATCCTTCCGAATACCGAACCACCCTAAAAATATATATTTTTATTTGAATGAAACTGTATGTTTTTAATAACTATTCCATTTCAAATTATTTTAAAAAATTTAAAAAGGAACACATCGAATGGATAATTCTTTTATAATCAATTGTTACCCTGACAAAAACTTCCGTAATACATTTCATAAATTAGTGATAGAGGAAAATAGTAGTGTCCGACCGAAAGTTCGGTTTCGGTTTCGGCCGAGTTTCGACCAAAAATCAAGTTTCGGCGGCAGTTTCGGTTTCGGCCAAAATTGGCCGAAACTTTTGCCGAAACCGAAACTGATTTCGGTAGTTATCGTACATGCTTGCCTAGCTTCGTTTCTCGCGGCAACGCTTTGACGGACGCTGGCGGCCCTGTTCGGGATTCGTGCGCCGTTCGCATTGCTTTTTTTTTTCGAATTTACTCGTGTTTGTTGACCGGGAAAGGTCTTCACAATTTAACCGGGCGGGTGGGCGAACACTGAGGGTGCTCAGCCGGCAATTTATGGGTTGGGTGGCAATGCAAGGGCACCCCTGTGGGTACGAACCTCGACATGGACCGCCAGCCAGAAATACGTAACCTAACGGTGACCTAATAGCGTTTTGGAAGCGACTACCTTCAGAAAAAACGCCGAAAGAAACTCAAGGCTGCGTCGGAGTGTAACTGCGTCGTTTAGACGACAGTTGACGGATCTAATTCGCATTGCTCTATAGCAACACAACTTAGTCAGTGCGTTATCACCCGACGTAAACATTCTTTAGAGGTTATGCTTTGATGGTACTGATTACATGTAAGTTTTTGTTTCATTTTTTTACTTGACCACGTTGACTTTTATACTTGACCACGTGAGTTTCGGTTTCGGTTTCGGCCGAAACTGAAGCAACGGCCGAAATTTCGGTTTCGGTTTCGGCCGGAAAACCAGTTTCGGTCGGACTCTAGAAAATAGGCAAATATGTTTATATAAAATATACTCACATTTATTCCCTCCTTTAGAACTGAAAGACATTACGATAAGCGTAGCATAACTGACAAACAGTGGGCTCACTACAATAATGTACGTGAAAGCAAGACCGTCATCTAATTTATTTGTTAATAGCACCTGCAAATATATAAAAAATAAATTAAATAAACAAGAGAATTTATTCTAATAAATATGAAATACAGAAAGTGAGGGTTACAATCAACCATGTTGTTGCAAGGATGTACCTACCACCGGGAAGTAGACTTGAGGAAGTCTGCTGGCCGGAGAAGAGTGAAGTGATGCGCTGGGTCCAGCGCGCCACGTGTGAGAAAGGTTTGGAGGCGTGGACTCTTTACACCCACATCTCCCAGCGAGGAAGCCTGAATAAGACTATTCGTTCCACGGGCGAGTAGACTAATTTGGTTTCCCAGGCCTGGGTGGAGTTATTAGAGGGACATCCCGGGGGTTTTATTCAGTAGGATGCTGACACACCAGGGTCGCTGCCCTCACAGCGGCTCAGATGATCCTATGTAGGATTTTCCCCCAGCTAACAAAAAAAAGTATGTACCTGCCCGTGTAGACAATGTACATTCCCATTTAATCGCAAAATAATCAAACGAAGTTGAGAGATTGATAGCCATAGTCAGTAACATAGTCTAACGATCATCTATTCAATTTGAATGTTCAGTTAATAAAAATGCTGTTCTGTTTTTTTTCGGCTAACCACGAAAAGGAAGATTTTTTCTTCAATTTTAAGCTCATAGGCATTTTATGTTTTTATGATTTTTGGCATGTTATTTGAACTAAGACCAGTAAGCACACCGATTTCTTATTTTGTTTTATAATATTTCGTCTGTTATTGTATTTATTAATAAAATATACAAAAACATATTAATAACAATTTATCATAAATATAACATCACTTTGATCTGTTTTTTTTTTTGTATTATTTCCAATCCGCAAGCAATTGCAATTTCAGTTCAGCAAGTCTTAGATTTTATTAAAAAATCCTGGGAGTATTTTATCTATGATTAAATTATAGAACTATCCACTAACAGAATATGCGGGTAAAAATCTTAGCTATTTGATAAATATATACAAACCTGGAACACCAATATCGGTATCACAGTGAATGTGTAAGCAAGTGCAGAGTTAAAGCTGGTCCGACGTTGTTGAACGTTTACTTCTGGTGTCCTCAATAAGATTCCCGCAAAAATTATGCTGTACAGGACCCCTGAAAGCAAATCATGTGATTCTTCACAACATTTATTTAATTTTTTTTTTATATCTATTCATACAAGGTTTGCTAGTGCCAGTTTTCCATTAAAATAATACATACATAATTACAATCACAAATGTACAATACCTATTAAGTGCCTTAAGTACCTATTAGACTGGCCTATTTTATATTAATATCAATAAAAGTGAATATTATTACTCAAGAAAAAAAGCGTAAGAATAGGCAAAGTCAGAATACTACAAATATGAAGTAAAATAAGATCAAAATTGCACATTAAAAAGATGAAACAATAGTGTAAGCATAAATACAACAAAATAACATTCTTAATAATGTCACAGATTAGATGATTCTATATGTCATCAATCATTGTCATAGTTATTATGTGCATCTCTCAATAACCCAAACACCTAACATTACAATTGCCCATATACAGAGTACAGTTACAACAGTAGCATTCATTCTATAGATGCATGGAAGCACTGCATGCTCTGACGATAAATAAGTCTTAACTAAATTCGTTAATGTTAAACAAAAAAGGAACCATTTATATTAAAATCAATTCTATATTCACGTTACCTATCTTTTCTATGAAAGCAATATAATATTTACTATCATAATATAATATTCAAATTAATTACGCGAATTTTGCCTACCCTGTCCAAATAGTCTATGCACATAACTGAGTTAAAACAAAACCTGTTATCCTTCTGAACTGTACACTCTTAGCAGAGTGTGTATAGTATCTATATAGTGTGTATAGTATAGGTCTACTATTATGTTGGCCCTTGTTATAGTTTTCAGTTTCATGGAAATATGAAAATAGAAATGGAATTCTGATATGTTGTTACAAGAACAAAAACAACTATATACAACAAAGAAAAAATAAAATTTATTTTACACTAATATTTTTTTTGCATCATTCAACACATACAACAACAATACAAAGCAATAGATAAAAAATGACCAAAACCTGTCTGGTCATTTTTAAATAAATTAATAATAAAAATTCACAATTTTAGTAAAACAATAAAGCATACATACACTCACCTACTAAGCTGAGGCACATCAAAATCCACAGTGGAACAAACACCACTTCCCAAGACCAATTAATAAATTTATCTAACTTTAATGCAAGGAAAATGAACTGAAGAATATTGACAGCACAGAACAACTCCAACTAGAAGATAAAAAAAAGTTTATCTGTTAAATAACAATTAGTAATAAACTTGGAAAGAGTATGTGCTATCTTTTTCTGATTGGATTTTTTTTCTATTTGTTCTTACATTCCTAATCTACATTTTATCTACATTGTGGTCTGTATTGATAGTTCATGGAAAAAATTCTAAATTTTAGTTTTAATAACCAAATATTAAAGGCCATTTTTGTGACTGCATGCTGATATTGTACTCTCTTGTTCAATAAATTAATTGTTCATCAACACTAGCATCTAATTACCCCACACTCATAACAATATTATGTAAAGAAATAATTATGTTTTTTTAATCTAATGCCATACAAGATTATAAAAAAGAATTTTCTGAAGAATCATTGAGTAAATAGAATATATGATAAAATAGTTTTACTATAGTAGGATGTAAGGGATGTTTACCTCATAGCTCCGATCATGTTTCACAGACCATATACAGATTGCAATTGAGACTATACTTATAAAAATCAAAGGTATGAAAACAAGTATCCAAACATGGCGTTGAGTTGTTAACTGATCACAAACAAGGAGTTCAAACATAAGCAATATTAAATGTATGGCGAGACTTATTAACATGGCTTTATAATGTATGTAAGCTTCTCCTTCTAATCTGGAATATAATAATGTGATTATTCAAGTGTAAATAAAGATATATTAAAAGCAACAATCATATAAACTTGTATAAATTTAAGCAATAATATAACAAATTCATAGATATGTTACATCCCTATTATGACCTAATTTCATAGTTGTTCTGTAGATCTAAATTTCACTTGTACACAACTTTTGAAATAAATGAGAGAGCGTAATTCTATGGACATAAAAAAATTAAACAGCTGGCAGATTTTGTGATATTTAATTGTTAAAACTTCAAACCTGATATTTCTAGCTAACATATTAACTGCACCAATATCATATCTATTACTTTATGTTTAAAACAACCATAAATAACAAGTGTCACACTAAGGAGTTTCATCTGGTAATAATTTATATCTTGCCTTAAATTTGAATCATTATCTTATGACTGCTTATTGCCTATTTATTATTATTCATAGTTTTTACAATACCCCTAATAACATAAATGTAAAGTTTTATTAAGTCTGTTCAGTAATCTAAGCACAATACATGATAAATTCTAAACTTGAACACTACAGCTTAATTTTTAATAAAAATAAAAGATATTTTATGTTTTAAAAAAATACAATTGTGTACATTTGATTATCTTAACTATACTTGTAGATACGTTTAAAGCTATTTACCTAAAGTGAGGATACTGCCACCATACATATGTACCAACCATGGCACCAAGGACAACAAGGAATTTCCATACCCATATAGGTGTAAACACGGCCCAGTAAGACCATGTTATTGAATTATCTAACTTTAATGCTAACAAGGCTGTGAAGATCAGAAGACAACTATGAACCACGAATTTACTGAAAACAAATTAAATTTGTTATTACATTTGACATTCTCTTCAAAAAATATAAAAACACATCAAACATTGTACCTCGGATTGAAATCTTGAAATAAAGTTTGTAAATTCATTTCAATACACATACGAGCAATAAAAATTATTAAACATTTCACATAAAAAAAGCTTCATAAGATAAATTTCATTGTCAAAACTCAAATGTCAATAATAAAATTCCTTTCATTGATTAACAATAGACAATTTTATTCTTTAATGTGCAGTCGATGAATCTATAGGTATACATAATGTTTAAAAAAAATTAATTAGCGTTAGTTAACACGATTAGGATTCGCCTTTAAAATTTAAAATTAACTAATAGACTAAATTATTGCAGCAAAATCAATAAATTTTATATGACACTGGCTTATAAGTGAAATACTCCACTGCCACTGTTAAAAAAGAAGATTGACATTTAATTTTGGGTGAGACGTCTTGGCTATGTTTTTACTTAATTATTTTTATTTAAGGGTTTTTACCCATAAATGTTGGTGTATTCGATGTGAAATATGGATTTTTAGAGAAAAATATTTTTTATAGAATTTAGTTTAATTAATATTAAACTAAATTCCATAAAATAAACACAAATTATGCCAATTTATATATAAACATGTATATTTTATAACGATTAATTATTATCATTTCAAACGGATGTTTTATATATGATGGATGCATCAGCAAAAAGATAATGTTCGAGAATTGTTAAATAGAAAAAAAACAAGTCGTTTCTATTTGCCCCGTATAGAAACGGTTTATAAACGGATGCAAGCTCGTCGGCGGGGACCACTCCGACGCAGCCTTGAGTTTGTTTCGGTGTTTCTTCTCAAGGTAGTCACTTCCGAAACGCTGGTAGATCACCCGTAGGGTTAGTACTATTTGGCTGGCGGTCCAAGTCGAGGTTCGTACCCACAGGGGTGCCCTTGCATTGCCACCCAATCCAAAATTTCGCTGGCTGAGCACCTTCTGTGCTCGCCCCCTAAGCCCGGTTGAACTGAAAATGCCTTACTCGGCAATCAGTAGTTAGAACGCTTCAAAAAAAAAACGTCGGCGGGTGATTCTCGTTTGACGCTCCGTATGGAGCGGACATCTTGTTACGGGAGACTCTTGCTCGAGGCTCCGTGCTGAGCGGACTTCTTGTTAAAGAGTCTTGTTTGAGGCTCTGGGCATGCTCAGCAAAAGAATAATTAAAATTGCTGATAGACGAAGCAAAGGTGCATTGGTAGCCAAAGGCTGCCCGCAAGGAGGCGTATTGTCCCCCCTCCTTTGGAATATTGTAGTAAACGACCTTATCCACACCTTAAATACTAGATATTTCTACACAATCGGATACGCAGATGACATTGCGATCCTCATAACAGGCAGATATGCAAACACGGTTTGTGACGTCACTCAAGCAGCAATAAGAGTCGTTGAAAAATGGTGCAAAAAAAACAACCTCTCTGTGAATCCAACAAAAACGGAGTTAGTTATGTTTACAAACAAGCGAAATCTAGGTAATTTCACATCACCACGCATGTCAAATATAGAACTGGAATTAAAACCAGAAGTAAAGTACCTTGGCATTATTCTAGACTGTAAGCTGAGCTGGAATAGACACATAGACTACAAAATCAAAAAAGCCAGCATAGCCTTCTGGCAATGCCGCAGAATGCTAGGTGAGAAATGGGGACTGTCCCCTAAAATCACAAGCTGGCTGTACTCAGCTGTAATACGAGCTATGGTAAGTTATGGAGCACTAGTATGGTGGACTAGAACTAAGCTCATAACAGCCATTACAAAGTTAAGACAATTTCAAAGGCAAGTATGCATGGCCATTACAGGATGCATGAGAACCACCCCCACAAACGCACTTGAAACCATGCTTGACATGATACCCTTACACTTGTATGTTCAACAAGAGGCAGTATCATCGGCCTTACGATTGAAAATTATAAACCTATGGAATGATAATGGTGCTCATCACACCAGAATCTTAAAAGAATTCATAGATGATATACCACTACTTGAAGCTACCTGCGACAAAGTACCTATGCAGTTCGTTTTCGACAAGAAATATAAGATACAATTACATGAACAAGACTACGAGAGCCTAAACGTAAAAGAACTGAGGATCTTTACTGACGGCTTTAAAACAGACTTAGGAACGGGCAAAGGCGTCTACTCAGAGGATCTTAACATCAAGACCTTCATGGCGTTGGGAGCTCACAACACTGTATTCCAGGCGGAATGCATGGGCATCCTATTGGCAGCCCATGCAGTCATCTCCAGGAAGGTAACAAATCAACCAATCCGAATACTATCAGATAGCAAAGCAGCACTGCTGGCCATAGGAAGTAAAAATTACAATTCTAGTCTGGTCATGCAGTGCCACCAAGCCCTAACTCAGGTATGTCTAAACAACAATACTACAACCCTTCAATGGATTAAAGGACACAGCGGATCAGGCGGCAATGATGCCGCAGGTGAGCTGGCAAGAAGGGGATCTGATACAAGAATATTCGGACCTGAGCTGATTATTCCACTTCCCTTCAGCTGGTTCAAATCTGAAATTCGTCAAAGGATAAGACGTCTGAAAGATTCAGACTGGAACGACTTAGTAGGATGCAGACAAGCTAAGGAGGCCTTACCTAGAGCGAATCCAAAGGTCTCTAAAGCCATTTTGTATCACAGTAGATTACAGATACGTAGGGTCACCGGAGCCATAACAGGACACGGTAATTTTAATAGACATCTTTTTCACTTAGGTGTCACAGAGGCTACTCTGTGCAGAGCATGCATGAGAGAAGAGGAGACAGCCAGGCACATGCTCCTTGAGTGCAGTGAACTGGCAGTGTACCGGGCACAACACCTCGGCATACCGAGGTCCCTTCCGGAAGCTACCAGCAATATCAGGCGGCTGGCGGATTTCCTGGAGGAGCTGAGCTACGATGATTGAAATCATCCCGGCCCAGTTTCACGCAAAATAGGCGCACTCAGACGTCGAGTTGCGGAAAACGAGCCCGTGTGAACCTGATACCTGAGGCTCTGGGCGGAGCAGACTTCTTGTTAGTTTACGTGACAGCTATATTAATGTGGCGGAACACTGCCCAAATTATTTTTGTTTGTAATCAAGAAAATGAATTTTGTGATTTAATTTAATTTTTATTTTTTTAGTAAACTTTATTTTTAGTTCGCAAAAATAAATATATAAGGGAAAGACGAGACATTTGCAGCTGACGTACCAATATAGTTGATAACGATGCTTTTCATTGTTTGATTATATTTTATGGGAAGCCTAACAAATTTTGCTAACCTATAAAATATGTAATAAAATACGAATTCTATATAGGCTTGATATTTTGATTACGATTGCGTCAATAATAAAAACTATATTTTTAGCGACAAAATATTGCAGGGGATTTTTGCCTAAGGTTGGTCACATAGAAAGTCATATCAAGTTTTATCCAGAGCCGTAAAACTTAATATTGAAAAAAAAAAATATCAAGTTTTACAGGATTTTGATAAATTGTTCAGCTTGCATTTTGCGCTTCGACAATGAATGGGATATATTTGCAAATTGAACATTTATAGTACAACTCATAGTGACTGTTTCCTTCGTCATAATTAACTTTAATTTGTTATTAATTGATTGAACTCATGGCGTCCCCATCACCAAAATCTCCAGAACAGAGTGAAAAGAATAAACAGTACGACCGGCAACTTCGTTTATGGGGTGATCATGGTCAACTTGCTTTGGAAAATGGACACATTTGTTTAATTAACGCTACAGCTCTGGGTACAGAAGCTCTAAAATCGATAGTATTGCCAGGAGTCGGAGCGATAACTATAGTCGATAATAAATCAGTAAGTGACGAAGATATCGGAAGCAATTTTTTCTTGGAAACCACCAGCAAAGATTTAAATAGAGGTGCAGAGGCGTTACGTCTACTTCTAGAACTCAACCCAGCTGTACAGGGTCATGCGGTAATAGAACCACCTGACCAAATACTACGAGATAATCCTGATTTTTTCAAAAAATTTACTGTAGTTATAGCTACAGCCCTTGAAGAGAAAACAATTCAAAATTTAGCCCAACATTTGTGGGAAATAAATATCCCCTTCATACTTTGTAAATCTATCGGATTTTTAGGATCATTTAGGATTCAAATGCAAGAACACACCGTGATTGAATCACATCCTGATAATGAGCAAACAGATTTACGCTTAGATGTACCATTTCCAGCCTTGTCAGAATATTTAGATAGTTTTAATATAGATGCTGTTGACTTGAAGGATCATGGACACATTCCATGGATTGTTATTTTGTATAAAGCTGCTCAAAAATGGCAAATGCATAATGAAAACAGATGGCCTATGAGCAGAAAAGAAAAGAATGAAGTCAGAAGTATAATTCAAGAATTTATAAGAAAAGATGAAAATGGTGTACCCATAAATGAGGAAAATTTTGAAGAAGCTATAAGAGCTGTAAATACATCGTTGATCCCAACATTCATGCCTGTTAAAATTCAAGACCTTATTTATAGTAGTGCAGCTACTAATTTAACAAAGGAGAGTTCCTCATTTTGGATCATGTGTTCAGCTTTAAGAGGCTTTATAGAATCTGAAGGTAGGGGAAAACTTCCCGTAAAAGGAGTGCTTCCTGACATGACTGCATCAACTAATCACTATATAAACTTACAAAACATATACAAAACTCAAGCTGCAATGGATACAGAAATAGTGTACCGCAAAGTACAGCAAATAGTTGCTCAGTTACATTGTGACAGTATAAGTGCAGCAGATGTGAAGTTATTTTGCAGACATGCACATGATTTGTCTTTGATTAAAGGTTCAAATATTACTCTTGAGTATCAATTAGGTGGAACAACGGCTTCTTATATTGCAAGGCATTTAGAAGAACCAGATGTAATGATGGTACACTACATTCTACTAAGATCAGCAGAAATTTTTAGATCTGAATATTGCAGGGCCCCTGGAGAATGGGAACCAGAAGGAGATATAGCAAAACTTAAAACATGTGTAACCAAACTTCTGAGTGACATATCTTGTTCACCATTTGCTAAGGATGACCATATACATGAAATGTGTCGATATGGAGGTTCAGAAATTCACAGTGTGTCCTCATTCTTGGGTGGGTGCATAGCTCAAGAGGCCATAAAAATTGTGACTAAACAATACAAACCTGTAAACAATACTTTTATATATGATGGAGCTTCAACAAATACTGCAACATTTACATTTTAACTTGAGAACTGATGTTTCTTTTTTGCCCTTTACATTTGAATCTTTCCCTAGAGGTAAAGGACAACCAGCACTAGGAATATCCAATTGGAGATTAATAAATTTTATAATTTACATTGTACTTTTTTAAACCACCCATGTAAACAATCTAACTTCAATACATTTAAAATAATATAAAAATCATTATTTAAAATAAAACTTAAAAGGATAACAAGAAAATTGTAAAATATCTACTAAGAAACAAAATGTTAGATTATGCAGGAAATAATTAATAAAAATATCATCTGGGGCAAGCAATTATATCATAATTATTTAAAACAACTATTAAAATAATGTTTTCAACTTTAGGAAGATAAATAGTAATATTCTGTGAATTAGTGTTTACTAGTATTATTTTTGGTATAAAGTGATCAAATTTACAATAACCATTATTAGTGTTTATATAAACAAAAATAATTGAATATGATAACTAAAATGTATTTTTCTCCAGTTAGAAATTGAATTTTATTGATAGGTCTTTGTAAATAAATATCAATAAAAACCATTGTTCAAACTATTTAATATTGATTCATTCAAATTTCTCAGACAGACTTATACACAGTGCATAAAATGTGAACAGAAAATGGCTAATATTTAGTCAAGTTAGTATGCAAATCTACTAATCAATGTGATTAAAAAAAAGTGATTCTAAACAGTCAACTTGTGTATTTTAATCCTGGATATTAACCATTTATATTCTTACAGTCAATATATATATATAAAGATTCAGAGAAAAAGGTTTCATTATAAACAATTTTTAACACATAAATTACATAAAAATGTATCACATGACTATGAAATAATTGAAACAAACTATACATTTATTTGGCTAAATCTTCATAGCTGGCACTAGAAGGTTATACCGTTATGAGTAGTTCGCTTATACATCTGAGGCTCTGAAGCTTGCCAAAGAATATAACTCAACATTAAGAATAACTCATTACCTATTTCACCTTAGCCACAATTTTAATCGCAAGGCATCTACACCATTAAGGTAATATCGAAATAAACGTTTGTCTCGTACAAAACCCAAGTTCTCATAAAGCTTCAGACCTGGTTTATTTGTGATTTCTGTTTCTAACACAACTTCATCTGCATTGTCATTTATCATTGCCTGAAATGTGAATTCAATATTAGGAGTGGGTTGACAAATCATAAAAAATTGTTTATGAACTTGATATTAGGCATGAAACAAAGAGATTATCAAACAAGTAATATAAAGGTTGCCCAAATATTTGAAGTTGAAACTAATAACAGACTTTTAAAGATATATGGCAAACTAAAGCTAATAATGTAAATTGCATAAGAAAAATAATTTATTAGTTCATTGTTTGTATTGTGCACAAAAATTAAATACATGTATCAACTACAGAATTTATTATGTAATATGGATGTAGATGTGCCATGTTAGAAAATAATTCTAATAATAAAATTATATAACTATTTATAATACAACTTTTATTAAAAAATATGTATATTATATAGTATATATACTATGGA
The DNA here is from genome assembly GCA_036320925.1 of Automeris io. Lineage (NCBI taxonomy): Eukaryota > Metazoa > Arthropoda > Insecta > Lepidoptera > Saturniidae > Automeris > Automeris io. Next base: position 8,309,271 of record JAUDJH010000010.1, on the reverse strand, counting down.
ATGCAGTTTTAACAATTGCTGTTATGTGTGACCTCCAATTATTACAATATTATATCTACCTCCTCCTTTGAATTTAAAGTACACTTACATATTCCTTTTTACTATATTAAGTTTCAGTTATACTCATATTTATCAAATAATATTTTAAAAGTTGTTTCAATATTTATAAATTCTAACCTGTATTGCTTTCCGAACTAATCTTGATCCAATTTTCCTCTTCCTATATTTTTCATCGACAGCTAACATGGCAATGTAGCCCCTTTTTACAACATTACGATGCAAGTCCAGTTTACATACAATGGTACCTACACATTTTCCTTCATGTGAAGCCAAGAAGCAAAGCTTAGGCCAATTATGTATAAAATATCTATAGGTATAGATTGAGTAAGGTTCTGACAAATCTTTCTGTATAAGTCTCATAATTTCAGGCATTTGCAGTTCAGATTCATAAGATATTATATCAATATCATCTTGAGGGGATTCTTGCCTCGCTATAATAGAGTTTTCTAAGGCATTTTCTAAGATATATCTGTCTACAGGTAGAGTAGATGTTTCTTTGCTCTCTTGATTATTTAGATTATTGGGTGCGTCACAACATTGTACAATATTTACATTTTTAACGACCTTAGTCGTCGATTCGTTTTGTGCATCCGTCCTATGACTCGGAATATGTAAATCACCGTTCGAATGATCACTATTTCCATTTGTTAGGTTACTATTGATGCTATTTATATGAAGAGTATTGGCTAACGTCTCGCTTAACTTCTCTTGGTTGGCTATACTTAGTTCGTCGTTTTCAGGAGGATCTTTGGGCTTTTTGCTTTTGTTTTTCGTATTCGTGCTAATTTGATTGCACTTACTTGTCTGAACATTATCTTCAACTACCTGATTCATATTGTAATTTGTTTACGTCATCTACAAATCCAAAATACGCTATGTTTATATAAATACGACAAAAGCTTTTATGACGATACATACATTTTCTCCTTGTCAAAATAGTAAAAGAGTATCACCGACATCTTGGCTTATAAATAGTTTGCCAAGAGAATATCCTTCAAAGAGATGTTGGTAGGAAAAGGTTCGTTTGATAAAATACAAATGTATTATGAAAAGAATACGGTTATAAATAGAAATTACGAAAACACTAATAAAATGTTTAAAATTGCGATGAGACCAATGCTTTCTACAATCACATTGCAAAAAATATAAATTGCGTTGCAGATTATAGTAGCTGCTTTCTAGTTAGCATATATGATGATTGTATCTTCTTTTAACTCGTATCATTAGTGCTATTGGTTTAAGACTGCTGTTGGTAATTGTGAGGTGAAAAATGTATGGAACGCATTCAGGTGTTGCCTGTATACACAACATACAATTTTTTTTCATTAATATTAATTTATCTGCAAGCTGCTCCTTATAATACAGTCTAAATAAAGAGAAATAATAAAGTGTTCTAGGTGACGACGGACTCATACTTACTTTTTAAGGGCGGCTGGCACCGACAAATTAAATCTAGTTTAAGATTGTATAAAGCGCTATTTAGAGTTAAGCTGTGTTTACAGTCTTGCATGGATACATCCAATTTTAACAACTGCAAAAATTCACTATTGAGATCGAATTAAATATATTTAATTAAATAGCGTTTTATGCAAGTTAAAACCAGCTTTAATTTTGAGTTTTTCTAAGATTTTTAATATTTATAATATTAGACTAACTTTATACCTCGGTATAGTGATACAATGTATGTTTCATAACAAATATCATAAATCCACGCACAAGACCTTAGATTATAAATTTGATAATCTTAGTACTACTATAGAACCTAAGATGGCTAAATGTATAACTACTAACTAACCGCGCAGGATAGTTTCAATGAATTAGTACCCCACACGCTTCTCATGAACGATCGTTGCCACTCAGAAAGTTTGCCGTGTTGTGCTTTGTAATTGTTTTTATCATGGCGTGGCTTGCTGTCAAATTGTGTAGAAATTTTCAAATAAATGTCAGAAGCAATGGAAAAATGTCCTTTCACACATAAACAGTGAAATGTATTTGCATTTCTTTGAAAAAACATAATTGTAATTTTCAACTATATAACAAACACCAGAGATGGGCAAAATGTAATCTGATTTATGATCAACGATTATAAAATATAGTCGTAATTTTAATTTTCTTTCTCTGTAATCTCGATTAAATCCATTTAAAACATTAAGTAATAATGAAACAATACAATCTGGGATTATGTAGTGTTTAAAACATAAATGAGCAAAATGCAGTCATATTAATGGTAAAAAACGTAAAATGTAATCGTTAATCAATTTCATTAATCTGATTACATTTTGCCCATCTATGACAAAAACATACATATGTATGTAGGACCGTGAACTGTCGTTTAACACGTTCCCTGTCGCGTGGGGCGTATGCGCCCCACGCTGAACTTTCCGTTCAAGCTATTTGGTATTATCATTGTAAAATGAAGAATTTTTTACAACCTTTCCTTGATAATTATGATTTTTGCGGCATTTTATTTATTGTAAGGCATTCGCCAGAAACAAAATAATACAAGTGTAAAGCGTGGGGCGCATACGCTCTACGCGGCCTGAACGGAAAGTCTTCAAAAAACGGTCCGGCACGGAACGTGTTAAAATATGAATGTTATTAACACGTTTATTATTGCAACGATATTTATAAATTTATTAATTTATTATTTATATTTATTAATTTTACTTCATCTGTACTGCATGCGATCTTTTTTCTCTGTACTTCTTAATAATATCTGCAGAAACATATTTATAGTCTTAGATTATATTTATAGTATCTAATGATTTAATCTCCTTACGGATTGAATTTACATTATTCTCCACAGTCCGATCTCCATGAGTTGCACCTGTTTGAGATACTTACATGAAATCTTTATTTCAATGACATTGTGTTTGTTGACAAATTCCAAATTTTGGTGTCCCATATAATAAAAGATACCAGATAATATTAAGAACGGTATAATCTGGCTATTGTATACATACGAAGCTTTTTAGTTATACGACTTATGTAAATATTCATTAGATATAAAACATCATAATTTATTATTATAAATTAAATTACAGGTATAATATTTTATATTAGTTTATTTATACACTTTAAACAGTAAACTAGTTTATACATATGTATATAATATCAATAGTCATCATATGTTAGCTGTAACAAAAACTAATTGTCATAATAATCTTACACCTAGTCAATGTTAGCCTTTTTATTTATATCTAACCTAACCTAACACGGAACACCTAACCACTCAGCCAGAACCAGAAATATACTGTATTATTCCCCTAACTACTCTTTGCTCCGATTTGCATCGTTCAGGTTTGTTGAGAGGGGCAGTGTTCGTAGGGACGTACTGTTTATAAGTTAATATTAGTTAAAATTATTATACTTATACTGCGCGACATATAACTATAAATAGAGTATTTAAAAACGTTAAATGCGATTAGATATAAGGGTGAGATACAAGTAAGAGTGTTGATTGTAACAATAGCAATAAGACCCTATGCAAAGGCAATTACAATTAGCGTAGTATATTCTTGGGAATATTTCTAATTATGTTTATTTAAATATAAAGGAGAAACGTTGTGTGTGATTGTACTTGCATAGTTTGCTTTTCTTCTACGCCGCTAAAATATTAAGTAACCACACTCTCACAACACTCAGTTGCAGAAATGGTCATTATATTTTAAAGACGTTTATAAACACTAGTATATAATTAATTTGTTTCTATGTTTGTAGAAAACAATTTAATGTTTAATTAGGTTTTAAATTTGACGCTAAAATATAAAGCGTGATAAAGCTATTAATTAGTAGCTGATTCATATATATTAATTAGTGTTTACGATAATATTTCAAATTTTAAAAGTGCTTCTGCAACTAGCTTTCAATAAAATAAATGAGTCGAATGACCTAAGCCATAGATGTAAAAAACGCTAATTTGAAATTAGTTTATAAAGGCAATTGCATGCTGCTTGGTCATGTGTTCTACGACTGACATCTATAGGTATTCACAAACGTGAAACAATGATATTAATGTAATGTTATAGTCTTCCCACAACAAACGCATTAAGTTTTTTTTTTTAATTTTCACATGGCTCGACATTTACTATGATAAGTATTATAAGAAACGGATACGAATGTAAGATAGTCATATACAACATTATCCAAGCCAATGAGATAGCAAGGGATTTTGGTCCACTTGGTACGAGGTTTAATAGACTGATCGTCACAATTCTCAATATAACAAAAATGGGTCCTAAATATTTTATGCGGCCTTCATAGCGCTGTCTAGAACAACAGTGTAGTTTTAACTAGGTGGAAGTCAGACGATTGTCCCTAAATCACCTCTTAGATGGCCTATGGAATGGTTTGTGAGAAGACATGGAGGCTGTACTAATTACAACTTCTGCTACGTGGCTAAACCAGCTCTAGAGAGGTGCAAACCTATTTTTTGGCACAACGTAGAGATTTATAATCTGTGATCGCGATTTTCAACAATAACAGAGACGAAGGGTTTTTAAACAAATCACAAATGAGCCGCAATAACATTATATTCGTAACAATTTCGTTCTTACAATCAGCATGGATTTTGTCTGGAGTATGGACACTATTACATCCACAACTTCTGTATTGTGAATTATTTTCTTCATTCTTTCATCTTTATTTATACTGACTCAGCAAAATAATTACTCCGCATCTAATAGTAAGCTCGGTGTAATTCAAGAATGGTAATGAAATGCTAAAGGATGAAAATTCACTGACATTAAGTCATCCGCAAAATGCCAGCTAAAATGCTATGACCAAAGATCTCCAGATTTATAGAAACTGGACGAGTCCAAGCAGATCTTAAAAAACGCCAAGCTGAAGACCTATATATTATTCTTAAGGTCAGGCGGAGACTATTCCTATTGCACGTTTAGTGACACTTGATGGTCGCATGTGGATAGGGCATACAGGATAAACTTATTGTGATATAAGCAAGATTATCCTTCACAATCATCTTCTGTATATGACGCTATGTTGCTGTTTATCCTTCTATTTCAGATAGGTCTGATACCAAAGTGTTCTACGTATCTCTTCCTTTCTAAAGACGCATCTTATTTAGTGTATATTATGTGGTAAAGAAGATGTACTATATGTTCTTATAGATTATTTAGTTACCTGTATGATAGACTAATCGAAGTTACTGACAATAATCGTTATAATCTAGATACTTCATGTAAGGTACCTACTGTAAAAAAACATTACGCTTAATGCTAAGGTAGCGTAAATTGTATGTAAGTATATATATATTTTATGTATAATGTAGTATAATCGTACGTAGGCACACAAGCGCAGAGAGCATTGTTGACGTCATAAGGAGAATCAACATGGCGCGGTTGGCTGTAGGCGCGCGCGTGAATAGCTAGGGGGCAGCAAGTAGTGTGCTCGACTGTACTCAGGGCTTGCACGAGTCCGATCGACTAAGGAGTTCAGTACCCGGTTGACAGCCGGCGAGGCGGCGGCGTGACGTGTTCTGAATTTCTAATACGCGCACGCCGCCTCTATACGATTTGATAGTAAATACAAATTTACACAAGAACCATTGTTTCATGACAGAATTGAATCGTTCAGTGGGTGTATGAACTGTTTTCTACGTTCTATATGAAATTTACGAGGATTGTGTTGCTTTTATAAAATATGCAATAGTATGTTTGATAGGATTTACTACGCCAAGAAATAACGTTAATACGTGAACGCATACCTAGTTGCTATCGCGTACGAACCAAAATTTAGAATTACTATAAACATATTGAGCAGTATTTAGTTTGGATTTGTGTGTGAGCAGTGTTCTTATGTTAGTGCGTTGACTAATCTAATGGATATAAACAGACCAGAGTTGCGGTTGACTCTTATGTCACAGTGCATGCTGTTGGATTGGGGGAAAACTACATTTTGAGTTAATTAAGTCAGTTTTGGTGAAAACACTCGCAATGGCGGATCGCGAACGTCCAGCGAAAACCCCCATTAGGGTGGGTTTTTACGATATCGAGAGGACCATTGGCAAAGGAAATTTTGCCGTCGTTAAACTAGCGCGACATCGAATAACGAAGACTGAGGTAAGGATATTTAATTATAAACAAATATCCACTGATATAATTCTTCTCACCCTGCAAGGAACACGGTGTGAATGTTTACTTATGTTTTATATAAATTTCTAATTCCATCCGATTAAAATTATTATAGTACATTTTTCCAGAAATTGTATTTACGTATTTCTGTGTTTCTTTTTATAAAATAAAAAATCAACTAGATAATATAAAACATCTTATGTCTCCTTCACTATAAAAGCGGATAATGTTTCATAGGGTAAGATCTACTTCCTGTCTTTCTCTATATTAGTTCCCAGGTTCGATTTGTACCTATCCCTGATGGGATAAATTGCGTACCTGCAGACAATTCACAAATACACAATTTATTTTGTTCTTGGATTATACTATCAGGTGCTATATTTTATATATATCATGTAACTATAAAAAAATCATCGATCAGATCCTATACTATGTAGGATGGCATATACTCATATTTAGGAAAAATTTCCTAGTTTGTCCGTTATTTCTTTCATCATGCGCTATTATTCTACATTCAGAGATATCGCAATATTAGAAGATTAACGAATGCAAAGTAGCAAGAAAATGGATTATCGAGTAAAATTACATCATACCACAATCATTTAATAAATTTGAGTTTTCTCACAATACTCCACTCTACTGTTCTCCATTTAAAATATTAATTGCGGTCTTTTATTACTTTTGAAGTTATTACGTGTATTGTACAAATTCAACTGAGTAATACTTAACATTATTTACAGAAGTATTGTATTCATATTTGGAAATGTGTTCCAAATAATGAAATCTTGCTTATACCATTATACATTATTAGCCTGACTAGTTACGAAGTCGCTTCAAAGCGTATTATCATTTTGAAAACATTTACGAAAATTTTTAGTTAATTTACTTTCCAAAATAAGCCATCCTGACTATGAATATTGAAACCAAAATAATCGTCATTTAAAATGTACGAAGAATAATAATTTGCTCGTATTGTGTAGCAAATACGAATGAAAAAAAATCTGTTTTCAGTATTTTTTAAAAACCTTTTCGTACAATATTTATTTTTATTTTACACAGTCAGTAAACAAGTGAAGATATCAACAGCAACACTAAAAATAGGTCACTGATTATCGTTTGTAAGATAAAAAATGGATTATCCAATGTGAAATCTTCAAAAGTGTATGAAACATGGTCGTCCTTCGATGAATTCAAATGATTAAAAGTAACTTTATCTACAAGAGACTGAATTATATTTAGTAAATGCGGTGTGACTCTAAGGCTGAGATTTATAGACGCTATTTCGACTTTGCTCAGCAAAGTTCTAAAAAAATGAATTTGTTTTGACAAAAAACTGAATATACAATAGGAACTTGAGTATAACCATAGTATTTGTAGAGCCAAGTCCATGGGGGCAAAATCGTTGACTTACCGAATCCTTTGACATTCATTGAGTAATATAAATTGTAATGTTTAAGTAATGTCTAAGCAATCTTAAAGTTGCGTCTATAAACCTCAGCCTAAGATTCTGTACAAGTAAGAATGATAGTGACAAAGAGTGCCAGTGTGTACTTAGAAACTCAAAGAGACAAGCACATTTTTATTTTTTATTGTATAGCGTCTTGCGCCTAGTACGTATCGCTTGTATTTATAAGAAAGTAGGACGGGAAAGTAACAGTTCTGATTAGCAGCGTCCAGGTACAAGAGATTAGTTGCAGCCGTGTGATGTTAGTACCGACAAGTCTACGACATCGAAGTGGGTCATTGGCCGAATACTATGGCATCGTGAATGACTCACTGACTGGGTTTGTAACTACTTTCTATTTGCAATTACATTTATATCTATTTTTATCCGAAACAATCTTATACCTGACAATAATAATAATAATAATAATAGCTCTTTTATTCCATAAAAAAAGAAACAATATGCACACAAAAATACAGTTTTTTTTTTTTTTCCCGTTGTCATTTTATGAATCCCTTTCGGGTAAGAGCCTCCTCCAATCCATCCCATTTATTTCGGTCTGTAGCTGTTCTCATCCAATCCTTTCCTGCAACTGTGATTATGTCGTCATTCCACTTTTTTTGTGGTCTGCCTCTTTTCCGTTTGCCATGTGATGGACCAGTCCATCCATTTATTGTATAAGCCCAACTTTTATTCTTGTGTCGTGCTATATGTCCTGCCCATTTCCATTTTAGCTTTAAGGCATGTTGGAGCGCATCCGTTAGTCCAGTCTTCTCTCTAATATCTTTGCTTCTAATTTTTTGTATTTTCCTTAATTTTAATATACTACGTTCCATAGCACGCTGACTCGTTAATATTTTAGTTTTGATTTTAGTGTTAAAAGTCCAACACTGGCTACCGTAGGTCAAACATGGCAGAATACAGGTGTCCATTATAGTTTTCTTTGCCTCAAGGCTATAATTTCCTTTTAGGATTTCTTTATATAACCAGAATTTTTTCCATGCAATGTTAATTCTTCTATCAACTTCATCTTCATTATTGTGTTTACTAAATGACATTTGTTTTCCTAAGTAGATATATTCATTGACATACTCTATTGAATTTCCCGATAAATATATTAATTTCCTTTTACTATTAGTTATTATCTTAGTTTTATCTATGTTCATGTGTAAACCGACTTTTCTGCTTTCTTCTTCTAAGTTTCGTATCATATATTCCAGTTCAGTTGCAGATTCAGCTAATAAGACAATATCGTCAGCAAATCTAAGGTGACTTAAGTTTTTTCCTGATATATGTAATCCTTTATTTTTCCAATTCATTTTTTTTAAAAACGGTTTCTAGTAATGCTATAAATAGTTTTGGTGATAGAGGGTCGCCTTGTCTTACGCCTCTGCCTATAGTTATTTCTTCTCCTCTCTTATCTAGTTTTATTCTACTTGTACAATTAGAATATATGTCTTTTAGTATATTTATATAAGTTTTATTGATACCGCAAGTTCTGAGAGCTTTCCAGATTGAGTTGTGTATTATACTATCAAATGCTTTTGTGTAATCCACAAAGGCTATATAAAGAGGACTATTATATTCTATATATTTTTCAATAATTTGGCTTAATGTATGTATATGGTCTATTGTCGAAAAGCCCGAGCGAAATCCTGCTTGTTCTATTGGTTGTTGACTATCTATCATAGGGGCTATTCTGTTCAACAATACTGACGTGAAAAGTTTGTAAATGCTACATATTAGGCTTATTGGCCGGTAGTTGTTGGGATCCAATGGATTTCCCTTTTTATATATTAACACAATGTCCGATTTGCACCATTGTTTAGGTACTTTTTCTTCTTTAAGTATCATGTTAAAAAACTCTGTAAGGTGGGGGAGAAGCACCGGTGCTCCAATTTTTATTGTCTCGTTATGAATGTTATCAGGACCAGGACTTTTATCATATTTTAATTTTTTAATTTGTAATAATACTTCCTCTTCATTTATAGGATCTATTATATTATGATCATCAACATCTATGTTATAGGTTTCATCAGTGTCTTTTACATCTATCTATAGATGTAGATAGATACCTGACAATAACAACTTGATATCTTATAACGATTTTCATGTACCTACTCAGCTTCTTCCTTGAAACAATTTTTTTTATTAAAGGCCACACCTATGTGACAGGCTTGCCGTTGGTCAGAACATAATCTGACCTGAAGAGAACGGAAAAGACAAACGATGGACCGCTCTCGCTTAATTAGATGCTTCTAAGGGCGGCTTTCAATAACGAATTAATCTAGTTTAAGCTTGTATAAAACGCTTATTAATTGAATTGGTTTGATTCCATCTTAATGATGATTTCAGTTTAAGAGTTGTTACAACTAGATTTTGATTTAGTGCAAGACAATAAGTACAGATCGGCGCTAAATAGCATTTTATATAACTCTAAACTAGATTTAATTTGTTAGTGCAAGCCGCCCTTAAATTAAATACTTTATGCTTCAAGCTTTACATTCTAACATATGATGAAATGTAAACTTTTAAAGTCGGGCAATCAAACACGTAGTCTATATTCGTAATGACACTATTTTTTGTATATATTATTTATTTTTCTTAGTCATGGCGTCCAGAAGTACTACTCAGCAGTTGGCATTTATAATGATATGCTCATCTATTTTTCCCTTCTAAATTGTAGGTCAAAAATATAGACCTTACGAAAGTAGAGTATGTACGAATTTGACGGTACCGGCTTTCCTTTTCGTTGTTCATCGCACGCCAGTGGGTGAGTCAGCCAGCTAGTATGTTGGATGAGGCTTGGCTTAACGTCGGCGGCGATACGCCGCGCCGTGTCCCGAAATACCACGGCATCGACCTTGCCTTCGGATGCACGCATTGCGTTGTTTTTATTATTTTACTTTTTCGTTCAACCCGCTCGAACGAAGGTGACGGCCACACGCTTAATTATAAACGAACAATTTTGAACAACATTCTTATTTATTTTACGGCTTTTCAACGGATATTTCGCTGCCAACGTTTCACCATTTTATTTTAATAGAACAGTGAGAATTATTTGTTGTCGTGATATAAATAATGAAAACTTTTTCTTAAATAAGTATTAGTAGATACATTGAAATAAGACAGGTTGAATCATTACGTTGCGCTTGAAAAAATAAAGAAAGCGCGATCAGCCGGAGAATGCGTGATCGGCACATGTGTCTGGCGAATATTTTGCCAGGAAATCATACCGTATGGCACGCGCTCCGTTTACTCTGTTTGAAAAATGTAAGTTTGACGCAAATGCGTTATCTATTTTGGAGTTCTGCGTCAGAGACTGCTCGTTATCTACGTTCTGCAGTCTGGCGGTCACCCTTCGCGTCTTCGTCGATTTTTTTTGCAAAACTTTCACTGCTATGGAAATTTTTGGCAACAACGCAGCACCGCGACGTCTTTACTTATCGTTCTTATATAGTTTATTTATAATCCTTTATTTAACTTTTAATTGATATATTTAATTATAGGACTTTATAAATTTAAAGCATTCACTCGAAATGTTAATCGAAGTAGGATACATTTATCAAAAGATAATTCTACGTGATACCAGGAGACACGCGTATTAGTTTGTTCTCGATAAGTAGTTAGTTATCTCCTGTCATATGACGTCAATTGTTCATTTTCAGTTCATTGTAGTGGGAGAAAAAACTACATTGTTTGTAATTAATTTTTAAATAACTAACGTTGGAGCCATCATTGTTGATACTAATTCATGTTTGTTTCTGTTTATGTCACAATACTTCCTTTATTGATGTAAATAAGATCGTATGTACATATGTTTATGCGATGTCGTCATTCTTATAAATCTTCAGCTGTTGGCCGTTCGTCATGCTATCTATTTGAGGAAAATTACTTACAAACCACAAATGGCTACCTTTTCTAATGAACTATAGTAAACCTATTAACGTCTAACGATAATAATGTTAGATATACCCTGTAAGTATATTCGTTAATTAGAAATATAGATTGAAAATACTGTACACAAACTGTAACCACCTATTTACAAGACGTGCTAGGTTTTATCAATGCCATAGGCATCCTTTGCGGTTTTCAGTACCGACATACCGTAAGTTCTCGAAATATCAAAACACATGTAGTATTGCATCATGTTAGAGTATAGCATACTCTATTGTGATGATTCAATGTATCTAATGTTAAACGTTTTTATTATAAGCACATGAAAATCCGTATTCTATCCTTGATTGTGACGCGATTGAGAAAATAGTATTATATTATGTCCAATTAATATGTGATTATATAAGTAACTTGAACATGTTTATTTTCCATAAAGTTATTTAATTCCTAAAGAAATACTAAATCGGTGGAAATTGACGCTTCCTCGATCGTATACCTTATTATTCGAATCCACGCGAACACTCGTTAGTGCTGCCATTTAGTATAATTCTGAGCCAGGATATTTTACACGAAATATGTAGGCAATTCTCGACTCCACCTTCCTTATAGAATATAGGAAGATCATACAGCCATAGAAGTCGTGTACTCTTGTAGAAACTCTGAGACTCTATTTAGTACCGGAAGTCCTAGACCAGTCCCAGCTTCAGTAAGTGTTAACTTTATTATATAAATCCGTTGCCGCATAATACATGTATATTGAATACTAGTGGAGCCCGCCTGCTTCATCTAGGTACAATTTACACTAAAAGCCGGCGGATTTTCACAGAAACTTTCATCCCTATTGTATGTGTAATATAAAATACCGTCCTTAATGGGTGCCGATGTCTTAAAAAGAACCCAATGTAAAAATTGCACGGTTCTAGCTTCAGTAGTTTAATCTGTACAATGATATGTCTGTCAGGATAAGTATTTCTATATATATAAATAAATAATAGTATATCATTACGCTATATCCCTTTCGAGGTGAGCAGAGATACATTAGTGGCTGTATCCACTTTGCTTTTTATATGTCGTGCTCGTTGTTCTCAGGGCACTTACATAAGACATTTCTATTAGATGCCATGTGGATTTATATATATATATATGTGTATATATACAGGGTTATAGGTAACTAACGCACAGCCTCTTAAGGGTGGCTTTGATTTATCAAGACAGACAACTTTTGTTGTACGACTTTTTCTAATTCAATTACTTTTTTTCCCATACAAAAAAAATAAAAATCAGATTTGCAGTTCTGAACTTTTTAACTCTTCGTAAGGCGACGATCGCGCCACGCTGACAAAGGCGACCGAAGACAGACTTACGTAGTGCGCGGCGTCTTGTGTCGCTACTAACGAAGAAAGGGGTCTGCGGCGCGGTGAGCGGGCGTGGCGACATGTGCTTGACTACTGTGTAACACGGGTCATGTCAGTCGCAAATTTGCTTGCGTGTGCGCCCAGCATGTGTTAGTTGTCCCAGTGACGCGTTCGTTTCATAAATCACAATGTCAAATCGATACACTAACATTGAATATACCGAAATGGTGCGTGTTTATGCTCGGTGCGGTGACAATCTCTCTGAAGCTTGCCGTGAGTCCGCGAGACTATTTCCGAATGTGTTGACACCGAGTAAATAGATTTGTGAGTATTTTTGTAAATAGTTTAATTATTGTAAATAGAGTGATTCCACTTTTTAAATACGCCTACATTAAAAAATAGTTTGCAATTATCTATCTTCAAACAGACCGCGCGCCTCTTTTGGTGCGATGAATTGCTTGATTACGTATCAATGTTCGTGTTTTTCTATTTACTTTTTTATTTTTTTAGTGTAGCCAGTCCTAAGCCTGGATAAGTATGAAGGGATTGTGGATTCAGTGTATAAATATGTACAGATTGTACAACGTTTGAAACATTAACTTACGTAGAGGCCTTTAACCTTGTTCATTTTACGATGTTCCCTATGGCAGACAAATAATAGGTTGGTTTTGTTTGTGAAACAATTATTTAATGTTTTATTTTGATTCTAGTTTGTTTTAATAGTGTATTAGTACGTCAATCAATAAACATTTATTTTCACTATTTAACTAAATATGGAAATTTCCGTTCAAATAATTGTTATAAGCGACTTTGTAAAATAAACAAGGTATAGGGTTAATAAACTTTCTGCTACACGATCCTTAACGCTGCGTAGCAACGTAACTTTGCGCACGACTGCATAGCACCAGCTGATTGGATACCTACGCCAGATCGAATGAAAGTTGGAATATAGAGCTAACGATGACTAGATATTCACACTAAAACTAAAAAAAAAAAAATCTAACGATGTATTAGGTTTTGGCAAAAGTCGTAGAACAAAAGTTGTCAGTCTTGATAAATCAAAGCCACCCTTAAGAGGCCGTGCGTTAGTTACCTATAACCCTGTATATATATTTATATATTTATATATATATACACATATATATGGAAGATATACACATGTACAAATTGTGGAAAACTAACTATCCTCCGTCTCAAGGATTAGTCTTCAGACCTAGTTACAAAAAGACACGTTATAAACTTAGATAAGTACAAATGAAGCTCCTTTAAACGTAATGACATCGGCCCGCTACATAGGTGAGAAAATATTGGTTGACCTCACTACTATTTTGTATGATAAATCTTCTATAGAGGTGTCCTTATGTTATTTGTCTTGGTCGAACATTATGATTATTTACACTTTAACTTGTCCGTAGATATCGACTTGAGTTTCCTAAAAGACTTGTACACGTTGTCACACTTAACAGGTGTACAAAGTTGTATTTTCAAATTATTTAACTTATAACATTACTTTGGCTTATAGTTACATGTAAGTAGAGAGACTTGTTATAATTACAATGTCGTCTGCTTTTATCACTGAAGAAAATTGTCTAGAGAGTGCATGACGAGGAGTGCCGTAAGGTGGGCACTAGAAAAGAGGGTACTACGGTCGCTCCAAGTAGCTTTGTTCCATTTACAGAGGAGTGCTGTTTTGCTAGTACAAGGTACATTTTACTAAATGCGTGGGTTAAAGTTTTAATCTATGTATATTTGTAGTTATCAACATTTATCAGCACGGAAATATGTTTGTACTGCATTTAAATATTGTGGAATATTTACTCATGTACATGTTTGAATAACTACGGCATTTTTGGTTCATTTTAGACCACTGGAGTTTTCTAAATGAAATAAAATATTATTTATTTTCTCATATGATTAAACCATTACTATGTTAATTTATCTCTAATTAAATACGTTCAATGTGAAAAACTTTTAAATAACATTCTCGACACGTTATGCACTTTTATTTATAGTACTATATTTTCTAATATTATAAGTATTAAAGTCATTTCATCATCCGTCTACTCGATATACTAAACCCAAAAATGTATTCCAATGTAATCCTGACAATATTTGCAAGAATCTCAAAAATGTATCACTTGAAACAAATTTAGTGCAGTTTTCAAAACGTCTGTAGAGGACTCTTGACGCTTGTGTATTGGCATAGTTTTATTAAAACAAAAATATGTTTTTGGGTTGTGCAGAGAAATAAGACAAGTATATCGGGCTTCGTTATTCTGATGCCATCTCGCTTCTTCGCGTGTATTGATCGTCGTCTAGACTTGTTGATCGCGGCTTTAAACAGCGCTCGAGAACTTGACTGATGCATGATGTTTTGATATAAATGTTGCATAAAAAGGTTAACTTCCTGCCGACTTTATGTAACAAGTTACCTACACCTGAAGAAACTTTTGTTTTTTCTTAGACCTTTGAATTATTTTTTACATAACATAAAACGATACTTTTGATGGCTGTTTCTAACATTCTTTTAATTTTTTACCTTTTTATTTTTTTTATATGTACTGGTTTGACAAAAGGGCTATATATAAAGGTTACACATCAACGGATGTGGATTTCAGGAGACGGGTGCTTATTGAAAATCATCGTCGTCATATTAGACTAAATATACCATAACTTCTATAGAGGGTTATTGGAAGCTAGCTGTATTAATGGCAGTATTGATACGGGACCTGAACTGCAACAATTTAAACTATCCCAATGTACAGGTGAAATTCAGTAGTTTTAGAGATATATCAATTTTAAAGTTTTTTTTTTATGCTATTTATTTAGGGAACTTTTACGTGTGTACGTATGTGAGCCCCATCGTACCATAATACAGGAATACCTCACATAGGACATAATTTTTAAAGCTATTTTTGTTAGTATGCCAGATTTCGACACTAAATCTAAATTGCAAAAAATAAAACTTGTATTGGAATGTATTTGAATAGCAGATAGTTTAATTTAGCTATTGCATCTATAAAAAATCCAAAACTCTAGCACAATCTAAAGTTAGGACTTTTAACAGAAACGAATTCAATTCGAAATTACAATGTTATGTTACAGAAACTGTTGTCTAGTTAATAACATAGTAAGACACAAAATCTGCAACTAACTGAAAAAACATGTCCATCTAATAAGCTATCCAAAAAGGTATGATTGTTTTAATTAAGATACGTAAATATTTAGAAAAATGTATTACACTAATGTGAATGTAGGCAGGAACAACACTTCAATTAAGTTATCATATATTTTGCTTTATATATGTAAGCTCTTTGGTTGAGTTACAGGTCCAAATATTTTTACATATGAATTCATTTCTGTGGCTGGGTGTGTATGGTGTATGTGTTCTGTTTCATTACTCGAATATCCAAGCGTTCTCCTCAGTCTTTTCAGCGTTAATTATTTTGTACTCAGATTAAATCAGGCACGTCGCCTGGAAGCTCATAAACCTGGTCAAACCATTCAAACTATTGATGGTGATTTACGAGAACTCAAATATAAATAGTGTGAGATTTGAGCGTTGTGCAGGCCATGGATTTGGCAACCAAGCCTTACACTAACGATTCAAGTGTAAATCATTCAATCACTATGGAATAGTGTCCTGGAAGTCAGCTTAGCTGTTGTTCTCATGACTTGCGTAAAGTCAGAATCTTACACCGTTATAATTTTGCATCTGTAGTTCCATAAAAAGCTTTATTTATGCAATTTCAGAAAATGTGATAGAATAACTCTGAGAGCATAATAAACAGAAACAACAAGTTCTACATCTGGAGTAGGTAACAATAGTATAATAGAAGTTAGAAAAAGATCTAAGACCTAATTTGTTAGGTTATTTTTTATGTGTACACACATAAAGACCATTTGTAACTCTTTGAACTTCTTGTATTCTATTTAGCCCAATCACTATTTTCTCTAAAAAAGGTTAGCATCGGACTAAAAGGACTAATAAGGAATCGCTTACAGTTCATTCAAAACAAATTCTTGCGCAATGCCGTGGGTGCACCGTGGTATGTGCGCAACATAGATCTTCATGACGATCTTGGACTCGAGACACCTTAAGTGCTCGCTTACTCAAACCCGGTGAAGTTGTAGAGGCTTTTATCGATCACCAATGGAATGTCCCGTCGAAATTAAAACAGCTTTAATAAGAAACACACGCTAGCAACTAGTATGTACTAGTATATATCGCAACAAAGATCAATATGTCTAGATAGATTGCGTCAATGAATTTTAAAGAAATAATAAATTATTTGTCTTCGATAATGGAAAAGTGATTTATATCCTTTTCAAAATTTATCATAATTAAACTGATATCATTCGGTTTGTATTCATCATAATATAATTACATGTCGAATTAGATATTTAGTAGGTATCGTAATTTATCAAATGCATAAATAATTTCTTAATGATAACAATTGACGTAAAATTAACATTACTATATATTTATCGGTGCTGTGGCATAGCTATATTCTGAAAAAAAAAAAGGAATAATTGGAATTAAACACAGAAATTATTCCTGATTTGGATTATTATGATGAAACTCGGTACTAGAATCTATAATATTTAAGTATTCCTAAGTATGGATAGCCTGAGCAAATAACTGTACCTATTTAAAATTATTTACGAAGGCAATTGTAAGTAGAGTAGAATAGCATTATTATTGTATTTTTAGGTTGTTCCGTATGTAATATATACGTAATGAATATAAAAGATTAGTCAAATACGGTGTACTACACAAGCGTGTTATTATTTTATAAATTTTGTTCAAGATTACTGGAGGTAAACATAAACTTAGATATTATCTAAAACCACCTAGTTTATTGTTATATAACTATCTATTTTTTTGTTTAAATATAAATACAACAATATAAAATACAGGTAATTTATAAAAACCTAATACCAAGTTTTTCGAATTACAGTAGTGTTAAATATTTTTCCTAAGAAGTCGGCTAATTGGCGGCAAAATGCAATTCTTACGGTCACGTTTCGTCATTACTACATAATATGTTAAGCAATTATCACTACCCGGCTAATGGTTTAAAATCTTTTCTTTGCTCTTAATATATGTTTTATTAGATCCAAGGATTGTTTTTGCCCATTCTTCATTTTTTAATTAGTTAAGTAAATCTATCCAGAATTTGTTATATTCTGCAAAGTTGGTGCTAGAACAGTAACTCAACATTGAAATAACTGCTTATTCGGAGATTATATCCGTAAAAATGCGCAATATCTAATTTGGATTTAGTTTTCAAATAGTAATACTCGATTGCACTTGAATTATGAATATTGTACATAAGTAGACCATATTCTTATTTATATGCAAGATAAAATTTTATTAACAGTAAATAAAGTTTATGACCGGTGGTCGTGGCTGTGGTGGTAGAATGATATTTTACATTAGATTTTGGCGTTTTACTGTTTATTTGCACTTTAAGGCACACCGAACTGCGACGCACACGCACGTACTCTAGCCTCGGGTCTCGGTAGTCGACTAACTTAGCTAGAGCATCCCTTGCGTGCGCGCACCCTTTATCCTGGACGTCTCATAACACCCTAACGACTTTTAGGGCGTTTAACACAAACGCGTATTGGGCGGCGTCTACGTGCTATAAAATATTAATTAATATATTTCAAATAAATATATTTATTATTATAAATTAATATTATAATAGATTCGAAGAATTGTTAAAACCTCTAAGTTAATAGGAATACGTGACTGTATTTTGGAGTAATTGATCATTAATTTGACGTAATAAATTAATTTTGATAAATAAAATTTGATATAAATGGTTGTTAGAAACTCGTCGTATTGCTGAGAGCATGTCACAGAAGATCTAAAATGCAATAATTTAAGCCACCATAATGTAGTGGCTAAATTTTATTGTTTACGATATATTTCTATTTTTGAATTGTTTTTGTTAGTATGCCCGATTTTGACTCATAAATCTAAATTGTTTAAAGACTTCAAATTACATGGATTGCATTGGAATATATTTGGATAGCAGATATTTTAATTAAGCTATTACATCTATAAAAAGTCCAAAATTCTATCACAATCTAAATTTTTGACCCTTAACAAAAACATTTCATTTCAGATTACAATTTATGTTTCAATTTATATATCTAGTTAAAAATCCTGCTATAACACAAAATGTGTAATCAACTGGAAATACGTGCTCGTTTAATATATTTAGACTATCTATAAAGGTATCAATGTTACAGTACAGATTCGTAAATCTTAGAAAGATAGCTAATTGTGAACGTAGGTGAGAATAACAGTTTAATTATCATTTTGCTTGAAATAAGCTCTTTGGTTAAGACTCAGGCCCAAGTCCTATTTCTCACTTCCGTTTTCATTATTCGAATATCCAAAACGG
This sequence comes from Automeris io, assembly GCA_036320925.1. Lineage (NCBI taxonomy): Eukaryota > Metazoa > Arthropoda > Insecta > Lepidoptera > Saturniidae > Automeris > Automeris io. Next base: position 8,290,004 of record JAUDJH010000010.1, on the reverse strand, counting down.
CTCTCTTCTTAGGTTCGACATTTGTTATTTTGTATTCAAATTAAATCGAACGTGTGCCTTGAAAGCTTATAAATTTAGTTTTTACGAAAATCCAAATGAACAATTTTAATACTAGTGTTACAGGCCATGGAATTTGCGCCTCAGTCTTTAGACAAATGATACAAGAGTGATTTTTTTAGCCACCATTAATTAGTGTTTTGGCCACTGCCAAGATACTAACTAAGCTCACTAGCTCAACTGCTATTCCCATGTCCTGTGTAAAGATAGTCACTTACGACATTATGATTTTACCTGTAGTATCATGTTCATTCTCCTCGCATCAAGTACCTCAATGTTGAGGGTTGTGAATCCTTCTAGGACATCGTTCGTCGTATGATGGCACACCACTTCTCTCTGTTCTTGGCATCGTGGAAAACATCAGCTATATTTTTTGTTAAGAGTATCGCGGATTTGATGAATCTATCATAATTTTTATATATGTATATAAGCTAAGACTATATAAGGTAGTTTTTAGATAACAACATTGTATGCCCGTATTTATAAACCCGATCATCTCGTAAAGAAAACAAACCAACTACGCATTACATTCGCAAGATTCCTTCGTTTACTACGTAGCTGATGCTTTCAGTCACGGATTAACTAATCATTTTTAATGTCATTCTCAGATTTGACACCCTCTTTACTATAACAATGTACTTCCGCGATTATCTGTTCAATTTACGTTTAAGTTTTCTCAGTATCTTTAGTAGTTATGACGTGTTCATACTATCTGTTATAACTCCTTAATGCTAAAGATAATAGAATATATTTGAGAACATAGTTGAAGAATTACTACAGGAATGTATGTATATTAGCAAAAATATAATTACCTGTGCAATTTATTTCGATGTTAATTTTGATGATGTGTTTCACATTGACGTCTATTTTGAAGGCTCAGACAAAGTAACACGTGATCCATGGGTAACGAATGTATAATTTTATATTATTTTATTTAAATTGTCTAAGCCCGCTGTACTTATATGATTTTAATTTAAAAAATCTTCTTATTGTCAGTCGCACAGTCCTAAAGACGCGGTCGTGGTTATGGATAGTCTTGTAGTTGAGCCTTTTTCCAGACATTATAATAAATGCTGTTTCAATTATAACGCCAGCGGTTTTCAATGGATGACTGAAGTCTCTTGACAGTTTACATCCTTCTTAGACTATACTGAACCATCCAGAAGGCATAGTGTAGTGGTTTTGTCAAGCTAGTGATTTAATCAAATGCAATAAATAATATTAGAACGCTAGAAGCAGAGTGACCCATGGGTACATTTTGTAAATACTGAGTTTGCTGCTAAAAGTGTTTATAAATCTAGACTTATACATTATAAATCTTACTACTAAAATAATACATTTACCATTAATTGGAGCAGTGCTGTAATTTTAATTCTACGCAGGATAGATTCACCATCTTTGTTGCCGTTGATTACAAACCGTATTATGGAATATTACTTTATAATCTGTGCTGCTACTGAAAAATATTTATACTTACCTAACGATATATAAAAACAATTTCCGATATAAATATAAAAACTGGAAAAGTTACTATTTGAGTGATAAAAATACTACAAAGTATATTATATTAGTTGCAACTTATAGCTAATTTGATATAGCAATATTAAATGTATTATTAAAATAAATGGCCCTTAAATATGTACATAGTTATATATTATTCAGAATTTAAAACATATACAGTGTTTCTACGGGTTCACTGGCATTTGATTAAAACAGTTACCATTATATAAGAATTTATTTAATTTCTATAGAATTTATAACAGGTACAAACGTTCTGGAATTTCAAAGGATAAAATTATGTATATAGGCTTAACCTTCAATAGATTACACATAACAAGAATGTATTTATAGGGTCATTTGCCCAGGACTTAAAACAATAGGGTAATTAATGAATGTAGGTGAACGCGACCCAAGACACGCACGTTGATAGTACAATCGTATGCAAATACAGTTAAATAGTCGTGTTAGTATTCTACGGTTATACAATAACAATGCAATTAATAATTTGGCAGCTATTTGCGAACGTGTTAAGCGTAACCAAAATGTGGTAGCACTTTTGAGCAGTAGTCGACTGAAAGTCACATTTCGGATATTTTTACGCCAACGGTCGAGATATATACACAATGGATACGATATTTTTTATAGCATTAAAACATTTTATTTTCCACAATAAATCCGTGTTGAATAATATTTTTTAGTTGTGCTTATTCGATTTATGAAAAAGTATAAATAAATTCAAATATGATTTTTTGTACGTCGACTCTGCATTTACATTAAATTAACCTCTGCCTGCGACTTCGTTGACATTTCTGATGATAAAATGTCTTAGTTTGATTCAACTAAGCATGTTTAACTGAAGACACAATTTTAATATTATTTAAAATAGGCCTTTTAAGTATATGGCCTCTGAAGTGTTTGATGTCGAAAATAAGGAAGAGCTCAAGATGTTTTCTGTTTCTTGGTAACAAGTCAAGATCATACACAATATATCGATGGTTTTAAGTTGTACAATATGTAATAGAATTGCGAATGCACTATTAAAATCCATACATTTATTTTATTTGACACTTGGATAAACATTCACAATTTTTATAGAGATTCAAGTATTACAATTTTTACATCAGAAGAAACTATCAGAGAAGTGCCAGTAGAGATTGATATGGGTTTAGAAATGACAAAGATTAATTACGAGTAAATTAATTTAAAATTATAGGTGATTAACACATTGGGCACCACGTCAGCCATTGGTGGCTGACACTAACTTTCCGTTTAGACCGCGTAACTAATCGCTGGCTGACAACATGTAACATCAGAACTATAAAATTTACACTATTTAATGGAATTACAGAAAAATTATTTGAAATTTACTTAATTTGGTATCATTTCAGTATTAGTGGGATTCATTAAAACATGGCAAACATAAAAATTGTTCTCCTTCATAAGTATTACAATATGTTATAACACGCTTTGCCTTTCTCCTTGCCCTCAGTCTACCTTCTTTTTTTACACTTTTGAAGTGATACCTACAGGCAAGAATGCCTATAGGTATCACTTTTCAAACGTAAACGATCTTCTACTGCCATCGGAAACACCGGCCCACAGTACCAGCGCGTAGAAGCGGCATGCTTGGCCTGAACAGCATTGTCTTAGAAATACGCGTGGCGCTTAACGTGTTAATGATAAGAGTTATTGCTAGACTGCCAATATTTATTCTTTAAATGTGTGTTTATTTTTTTCCTTAGTATCACACTACATCGCATTACCTACAAAACTCTTCAAGATAATTTTCTTCGCCTTCAACAATTTGCGTCATGAAGATATTGATTACAAAATAAACAAAACACTTATCTGTAGGTATAATAGGTTCATATAGTAACGGTATGTTAGGCCAAGTATCAATGTTATTTATTACAAATTATATGGACGTAAATTATCGGGATTTTGTGTAACCATTTGCGATGTGTTGGTTAATTGGATATCTCGATGTAAATACATAACGCTGACTTACATATTAGTTTAGGGCTAGGTAAATTTGAAATCGTTGATATACGTAACAATTTCAATTATTTCGTCTGTTTTACCTCCGGTCTGTGATAAGGGGCAAGGCGCTCTTAAAAAAGAAGTAAAAAGCGCTCCTCATGGTCGGCAATGTCATGGTGATATTTTTAGTTTGAAGTTTGTGCCATATTTGGGCGTTATTTATCCCTTAAAGCTTTGTTTATCTTTTTTATACTAATTCTAGAAACAAATTATAGATGGAAAAAAGGTAGCTATATCAAAGGAAAGAAAAACGTAATTTGTGAATCAGCCGAAGTTGGCATATTTTACTGATTTGGTTATATTTTTAACAATTTGTTCTTAAATCTTTAGTAAAGAGGGGAATCTTATTATTAGACTTTATTGTCATTAGCTCGGAGCTAGTTGGTACCACTGGCTTCCTACTTTCTCCCATATCTGTTGATGCAGTCTCCATAAAAAATGCATATCCATATTATAATTACAAATACACAACATATCTACACAAAGTTGTGCAATCATGAAGTCGGCAATGTTGTTTTTGTACGTCAATGTGAATCATAATGGGCATGAACATTTTAAATAGTTAACGTGTGTAAAAGCCGGCATGTTTTACAGTTATAGAGCATTTGAGATAAGCCCCAGACAATGGGGTCTGTGCGATGATCCGCAGATTTTTAACCGTATAGGTTATCGACCATCGTACAAAAATAAATGTAGACACAATATAATCTTTGAAACATAGCTATCTTTTTCATATATCGCTCTTCAATAATAATTTAGGAACTTTTATAAAATTATTTCTATAATATTTTACCTCAAATACGAAAAAGGATAATATAGCAAAACGTAATCATCATTGCAAAGTTAAATGTTTGATAATATTTCAAGTTTCGTTTATAATTCTGTTTAGGTTATATACATTAAATAACAATAGTTTATTTTTTAATAAATATGTCTCAATTAGTTAAGTAAAAATATCCTAAATGATAACTCATAAAATGTCATAAGCCGATAAGACCTGGACGTCTTGTTATAATAATAACATATAATTATTACCATTTATTGGTTTATATGTGTAATTATTTTAAAAACGATGTCTTCATTAGGAACAAAATTCTAAAAATCTTTATAAAAATCAACCGACTCTATAAAGTATATTATTATATTAAATCTATCAGTCATATTTTGTAATTTTTGGAGTCCGTGCTGTGTAATATATTATGTAACTAGTAACTGACTTCAAAAATTACAAAGTGTGATTAGGGTAGATTTAGGATTATTATTTAGTTTTTGAAGACGGTTGAATTTTTTTGTGAACGTGATTTTTACTTTTTTTTGTGATGCCTTATATGGTATCAAATATGGGTTATTTATCGTGTTCGTGACAAAATCCTGGTTGAGTTGAGCCCAAACATAATAAATCTATTGTTTCATGGAAGGTCTTCTTCAGGCTTCTCCATAATATTCCTCAAGCAACATTGATGCATATCCTATAAAATAAAAAAATATCAGTAAGATCGGTCAACGCCGGACGGAGATATACAGGGAAAACTATTTTTACTGTTGTAATTTCAAGTTTTACGGTCATTATCTCCAAAGACTACATTAGAATTGCACCATTTAAAAACGGACAAACTTCATGATATATCCAATAGCTAAATAAAACAAATATTCAAATCGGATCATAAATAACGAACTAATCGGCAAACATATAATACATAAAAAATACATACAGTTGAATGCAAAATTCTCGCTCGGTTTAGTTGTGAAGGTCTGTCCCGGCCATCTAAGTGTTACCCAGTTCGAAAAAAAAACAGAAGATATGATACATTAATTATAGAACAGAGTTTCAGTACATACTATACTTGGTATATCAAGGTACTTATCACTTAGAGACCTAACCTTCATCAAAACAGCGTTTCACTTGAAATGTTGAAATGTGTATTTGGATACTGTCATCTCGACAGAGATTAATATTACCTTTAAAATTAATGATGTGTTATAAATACTAATATTCATTTATTTGAAATAAATAAATAGCTTTTGTATGTTTACTAATATTCCAGGACAACAATGTTACTAAAAATAATCATCGGACAAGATAAGTGTGTATTCAAAATAACAATTTAAATATAATTAAGAATCACTTGTTTAATATACATATAAATATTGTTTACGTGACTAAATACAAAATGAACCCAAATAACCTATTAATACCCGATATGCTATAGTAAATATATATAGCCCCCAGCCAAACATTTGGATTTACTATAGGCCATTTTTATGCTATTATAATAATGACAAAACAAAGGAAAGTTCATAATCCTTTATTAATTATTTATAGAGAGCAATGTACTTACTCATGCGTTTAAATCAATTCTTTTTTAATACGTACACATTTATTAGTAAATTATGCTACCCTGGTATGGACACGTGGAGAGGATATATTATAAACTAATGCCAAAAAAGATATACAATATAGATGTAAGTAGAACTAAGGGCCGAGGACTGCCGAGATTTACTCAAACTGATCAAATAAATATCATTCTGAGAGAGAATAAGGTCGTACTTCATGTGGAATTGGCAAGAGTGCATGAATCAATTAATCAATGTTAACCAAGCGAAAGAGGCTTACAAAATAAAGAGATGTCGTGTTCCATCTCTGTGCCTGCCCCGATAGATATTGGCTTGAAATAGATAGGTAGATTTAATAGGTAGAAAGGTACACAAGCAACTTTAACGATATCTGATATTTTTATCCTATTTTGTTTAGTATGATGTTGTCCAGTGACGCAACGAAATATGTGTAGCGTTGCTTATCTGAAGTTTGAACAACGGGGTCAATGTCGGAGTATCTGATCGCGACGGCACACTCTGCTTACATTACTGCAGAAACACTCAATTGCAGATCTTAGATACATGTTGTAGACGATTTGCAACATCATTGCATTAGTTATTATGATAGCAGCAAATCACTATGCTTTACTCCGTTCCCTAGAAACTAGGGATAAATAAGTGATATTAACTATATTACGTTTGTACGTCGTCCCCAGTGTGAGCGGAGTAGTGCAGCTAATCGCCGCGTTCAAAGCATTACTAAATACACATGCAATGACACAGGAGTTGCCTCACGATGTATACCTTCCCTGAAGAGTAATTAAGTACGTATTCAATTTTGAAAAACTCAGAGGAATTTGATAAAAATCGTACCTAGAACTGACTGCATTTCCGATGGATGCGCCGGGTCTTCACTAACAAGGCTCCCATGGCTCCGCAAGTTAATCTAATCATTATTTACATTGTTGTTCGAGATAATTTAAAAATTTTATATGTGGTCTTGTTACATTAAAGAGAGAATAAATCGTTTTTTTTTTTTTTTTTTTTCGGCGTGTCCTACGTTTGTGGCCTGGGAAAGACCTTCACAACAAAACCGGGCTTGAGAATAAATCGTTCGCGATGGGTTTTGCTGCGGTAACTAGAAGATTGCTCTTGCTGGCTTGGAATTGTGGATATTTTTGGTTGTACATTCCATTATTTAAATAATTTGTCTAGTTTCTTCATTACTTTTTATTCTATCTTGGCGCATTATACTTACGCTACATTCGAGACAAGCAAAGAGCTGTAGACCTTTGGAAAACAACAATCTATATCACCGCGAAAATGCTTTTATGAATGCCTAATTATTCAATTTACTCTTTATTCCTTGCAGGCGATATTATAGGAATGGCCAATTATTGGGTATCCTCTGAATATACTGATATGAGTGTGGAGTGGGACAATATTAATTAATAAAGCATAAAGTAAACAATTTGTGAAGCCCGAGCCCTTCTATTCCAAGTAATATTTCCCTTTACTGGAATTGAAAGGCAGGCTCCGTGTATTCTGTCAGGCACCCTGAATAAACCAATGGTATTTTATTGGAACACTAAGGCTGAGATCTATAGACGCTATTTTAACTTTGCTTAGCAAAGTTCTTAAAAAATAAATTCGTTTTGACATAAAACTGAATATATTATAGAAACTTGAGTATAGCCATTGTATTCGTATAACCAAGTCCGTGTTGTTAAAATCGGTGACTTACCAAATCCTGAGTAATATCGTAATGTTTTAGTAAAGTCTAAGCAAACTTAAAAATGGGTTTATAAATCTGTCTAAGTATTCGACTACTACGTGTTTTAACCAAAGTGACTAAAAACACGGAGCAGCCGAATATTACTACTCTAAAAATAAACAAACATTTTCTTTTTAAGGAAAATAAAGTTTCTATACAACAAAGTGGATGTTTAACTGAACCAAATATAACTTCTATATAAAGTTTAGAAAAGTTTTTCAATTCATTTTAACATAATAAACTTTGAAGCAGTTATTTGTGTAAAATAAGCATTTCATTCTATCTCTTGTACCCAATAAAGTATACATACACAGGTATTATTCACGTAGGTACAGCTACGTGAATACTAATTAATAATTTATTAAAATTGTCCTCGATATGATTAAGAATTTATTGTTTATGAACCTAAAATTAATATTCAACTATATTAATGTAAACATTATTACTCTAGCTAGTATTACATTTGAATATGAAAATATTCAAATTACCAATAACCAATATATGGTGCCTGTTCTTGTATTTTATATTTATGTACATATATTATTCGGTAGTTTTTGCTCTTCCTTCTCTGCGCCTTTACGGTGGTAGAGGTTAGAAGTAGTCGAAGAGCGACGGTGCCGCGGTGGTCCAATCACGTCAATTGACTCAATAGTTCAGAACTGACGCTCAGTTGACGTCATCGCCCCTTTGTTAGGACGGAAAGACAAGGCTCCACTAACGGTGGTGTGCTGTCGGGAACACCGAAACACTCAATGTATAGGTGTACTAAATTAGGTGTTTATTCTACAAACAAAATATAGGAATATGACACCTTTTTAACATGTTTTCTTTGTAATATATTTACGCATTGTATGTTATATGATTTTATAGCGGAAAGTTCAGTTACAACTCTGTTTAAATAATATTATTTAAAATCTTGTTTTTCAATTCTTTCATCATCGAATTTGAAATGACGATGACGCTGAAATTCTAGATCATTGACCCAGAACGTATTTAGGTACATATAATATATGTTTCGTTTAAAAAACCATGTAAAGTTACACTTATGCTGTGCCAAAAGTAATCTTTGTGTTAAATATTTATATTTTTTTGTTGCAGGTAGCAATTAAGATAATAGATAAATCACAACTAGACGCCAGTAATCTTCAGAAAGTCTATAGAGAAGTGGACATCATGAAGAGACTGGATCATCCTCATATAATTAAGCTTTATCAGGTAAAGTAACTCCGCACGATATTTATTTAGCGAGGTAAAGCCAATTCATTCCGTGAGATTAGAAATCGGCGCTGGAATCCTATTTTTTTAAACACCAATCAAATGCAATATGCTAACTTTAACACTGTAATCCTTGTAACTATTAATGGCGTTTTGAATCAAAATATTTTTATAGTAATTTTACTTAAGTCATAGTAAGTTGAAATTAGTTTATTGGGTATTTAGAAATATTGGTCATTCGTATGACCAAGAGCAAACCTACGTACGTAAACGCTTCAATTTCTTTCATTGGAATGACGCAAAATGTTGAATGTCTGACCTCGTACGATTATGGGCTATTTTTGTAATAAACAGAGGTCACGAGCGGTCGCTGAAAGAGAAAAATTGTTTAGCAGGGCGATCCGTTAGTTATTGCTAATAGCGGAACAAACTCATGTAAATTAGAGACTTGCGATCTGGATTTAGTGCTCGCATACGTGCGTTAAGTCGCACATGAATCGCTTTGAATTATACGTCCATGATGACAGTAGATTGAATGTAATCACCGATTACCGTTGCAGTTTCTGGTGCATATTAACAGTATTGTAACATGTATCTATCTATAACTAGGATTATATATTGCAAGTTTGTTGAAAGCTTATTTAATATTGTCTTCTTTGTAATACTTTATTCTTTGTATAACTACACTTACAGTACCGTAAAATGGTAGTAGAGTACATTAGAGCAAATTACAGATTTAGACTATTTACAATGAATTGTCTTTAAGGTGTTTTTTTATGTACGGTATAATACGGGCGAACAACTTGCGTAGGATCATCAGGGCCACTGTGAGGGTGATGACCCCGGTGGGTCAATCTCCTACTGACTAAAAACTCCTGGGGTGTCTCTCTAATTGCTCAATCCAGGCCTGGGAAACCAAATGCATCCAGACGCCCGGGGAGTAAAATGATTTGTTGAGACTAGCTCTTTGAGAGGAGTGGATGTAAAGCGTCCACCCCTGCAAAACCTTTCCCTTAGGCGGCGCCCCGCCTACTGAACACCGCCTCTATCTCATCTGGGCAGCAGACCCCCTCAAGTCTACTGCCCGGAGTTCCTTTATGACTATCTTAAATCTGCTTGACTTTTACGTACTTAAATCAAACGATCTCAAATATTCTTGACATCTTAAATATCTTGAACAAAAATATTTCAAAATTAAATCTAAGCTAATGGGTCTTTACAACATTTTTGCTTCGAGTGTTCTTGTAGGGAAATTATTTAAACAACATAGTACATGTTTTATAAAAACATTGAAATTTATTCATATATTTCACCTATAGCACATTGTTTACCAGCTGTTTACATCAGCCAAATTACAAAAATGTAGTTCAATTAGATCTATGAAAAAGACTTTAGTCTGCAATGACATACAAGTAAGCACAATTTCGAGTAAATTCGAGAAGGTTATTCAAATCTGTTAATAAAATATGCATGGTATTCTGTCTTTCAAATGCTCTTGACGTCATACTTACCCAACGAGAAGTGAGACTACGTTCACGCCAGTTTACGTCAATATTGTTCACATGTTTCATTCCCATATTTTATGTCGAAATTTTAGCAATCAATGATGGATTCATAATGTCGAAGCAATTTTAATGTAACACGTTATTGATGTTCATGCGAGATATCGTTTGTTTTCACGATATAAATTCTGTAAAAGTCGAAATATAACCGTAAATCTGTAAAAAAATTAAGCGTTTTGTATTTTAGTTAAAGAAATGAGAAATGATTTTAATATAAATTAGTAATTCTATTAGATACAATATTTCATAAAATCATTACTTATTATTGATATATTAAGTATAAATAATGCAAGGTATAAATAATGTTATCAACGAGTTCCAATATGTTAACTTCCGAGACGTTTTTTACAATAGTGGCTATTTTCACTTAAAAAGTAATTATCTTTTTATCGTGAAATAAAGCAGATTTTTTAAAAACCAGAAATCAATGACTAAAACAATATACCATTACCTAAACTATAAGATTGGAAAAATTGGCAATAGATACTTATATTACTAGTTTTTATATATATATAATTCTCTTTTTTCCTTATACTTACATTATTTTGCAAACACACAATAGATAAGATATGTGTTATTACAATAGATTCAATGTCGCGATTTTGAAGCTGAACTTTTTATTTTTATAGATAACATCAATACTGTGATTGGATACTGATGACATGTTTGTTACATTTAAAACCAAATTAAATACTGCACATAATATTTAATTATATAGATAAAAAAAAATTATAGTCTGGCTTGTTTACAGAAAATATAAATATTTTACTTTACGTCCTCTTGAAGTTCCTTGACAATATAAGATGTACTTTTTTTAAACTATAAACTTGATTAATTATAGCATTTTAACTAGTGATGCCACGAATAGTGAATTGGCCGAATACCGAATACCGAATATTCGGCAACGCTGTCGGCCAAAGCGCCGAATATTCGCCCGCCGAATATTCGGCATGGAATACATGCTTTTCGGGGGCGCGTTAGCTGGATTAAGGCAAGTTGCAACCTGTTTTCCTCGTTGCGTTGTCGCGGCCAGCAAAGACAATACAATACCCAATACAAACGAAAAACAATACCCAAACCTTTCGAAATTTGCTAAAGTTTATCTTTCTTCTCCTGGAAGTAGCGAGTTTAGTGAGAGGTTATTTTCTGAGGCTAGTAACATTTACGATGAAAAGCTTAATCGTTTGCTACCAAAAAATGCTGAAAAGCTTATTTTCATCCATCACAACTTACCACTGATCAATTTTAAATACTAAACTGTTGTAATTTGGAAATAAATAGATAATTGTGATTAATATAACGTGCCTTTTTTACATGATTTGGTATTCGGTATTCGGCCGAATAGTACGTACTATTCGGCCGAACACCGAATAGCAAAAAAAGTGGCCGAATAGGCCGAATACCGAATAGTTGCCGAATATTCGTGGCATCTCTAATTTTAACCTCTCTTCCATGGAATCCCATTCGAAGACCTTGAATCTAAAACAGATTTTCTCTAAATCATCAATAGTTTTATCAATAAAATATATTTCTTTATGTAATTTCTTACACTAAACATTGCAACTGTTCTATGAGAAATAATAAGCTTTTACCGTATCTCGTAATGAGACGCGTAACTAACGAAAGGATAACATCATATTTCTCAAGTAGAAGCTAAATATATTAAACCCAAAGTCAAGCGATTTCTAGAACTTTTCTCTTGAAACATCTATGTGAAACACTTTATTTGGCATATAATGGTGATCCACTTATAGGATAACTTTTCGCTTTATTTGGTCCGGAAAACAACCATATCGCATGTAGTTTGTAACATTAATATAAGTCTAGCTTTATATTAGGCTTGATCGATTAGTGCATCGCCCTCGCCTACCACGTTGCGCGTAGTATGTTGTAAAATGGCATCCATGTTGAAACTACTTGAGTCACATCACCCTGGCTTTAGAAATAACTATGTGAGAGTCTAATATTTTTTTAATTTTAAGTATAACATAGCTTATGTAAAAAAAATGTTATAAGGACATGCGGGCTAAATATATAGCATCGTCACGAATTACGTGTTGCAGATAATAAAGATCTGTCATATATTGCAAGACAGTTATCACGATTAGATCAATAGAGATTTTATTCATATGAATCATGAATGTGTCTTTTTATGTACTTGCAATTTCAGCGGCATGTTATACAATAATTTTGTAATATTATTATCGAAGGTTTATATAAACAGTCAACAGATACTAAAAATAAATACGTCGAATATTCAATATATCAGAAAGAAATAAGAATCCAGCTAGAGATTGATTATTATATTTCATCTTCTGAAATCGTCGGTATTCGCTCTAGATGGCTCTAGAACTTCCTCTTTAAATCAGAAATGCTCTGAAGCTGTCAAGAGACTGGTTACATATCGTACTTGGATCAGGGGCAGTGAGGATATGAATCCTGAAGTAAATTCTCTAGAGGCCGCTAACAACAATGCCACTAAGGCTTATGGCAAGACTGTGCAATTGAATTCATGTCGCCCGTCTTTCCCACCTCAGAGATATTCAGAAAGCCAAATTTTTGGTCTGATCTTCTCGGTTAATTCTAATCTCGACGACCGTCATGCATAGCCAGTGCCGATTCAATTATTAGCAGTGGCGTCACAATACCTGATATTTCTTTTAGGCAACATAGTGTGATTCGTTAGTTATGGTCACTCGATGTGCGGCAGGCAAATCGTGCCGTAAGTATACCAGCGGGAGCTCTAAAAAATTTTGTAGCCGAATGTCCACTTACTAGTTCATACCGTTTGTCCTATTCTTCTGAAATCGCGCCTCGGGTTTGGAGAGACGCCAATGTGCAGCCGATCCCCAAAAAAGAAGATCATTTACGGTTCTGCACAGTACTTACTTGACGCCCTGGATAGGTTGTAGCGGAGGGCTGTCCGCATTGTGTATAATCCTGACTTTCTGATTTTACTAAATACTTTGAATAGCTTCAGTTGCGCAGAGATATTTATTTATTAAGTGCTTTCTACCGTCTGTATCATGGCAAGTGTTCCGAAGGGTTATTTAACCTTCACACTGCACCACACTGCATTCCATTTGACGCGTACGGGCTTATCGAACCACAGATATACGATAACTCATATTCCGGCTAGTACTAAGAAGTTCTCTAACTCTTATTTATACATAGTTGTTAGTCCGAGGAATAGTTTTACAGAGAGCGTGTTCTCACCGTCCTATATATTGGGACCTTTAACCAAAGCGTTGAGGGTTATTTGTACAGGTCGGCATGACCACTGCGACTATCGGTCGGATTTTCTTTACTGTTGTCAGTCGTCGTTTTTTGGAGTACACCATGCTTCTCATCGGGTGTGGTTTGGTCACTATGTCGAGTCTGAATTAACAGTTACTTTTATATGAAACAGCATTCCACAGAATGCGTACTATATCTATTTATCTTTATTATAAATAGTTCTTTCCTACAATAGACATTCTTAAACAATGAGCGTCTCATTATGTTTCGTAACATAGCCGTGATGAATGGATTTGTTACTATTAAAATCTTGAATGGAGTAGAACAGTAAGTTCTCTGTGTACAAACAATGTCATTATGAATGGCTGGTCAGTCAATAGTTGCTACAGTACGGGAAGAGAGCGTTACTGTTTCGCAAAATGTTTTCAAACAATCAAAAATCATATCCGTTGTTTTATGTTAATAGTAAAGTTTTTATCCATCCGGTGTTGTGGTGTTTTTAGTAGGTACTTATCGGAATACATAAATAGGCAACGTTGGTAACTAGCTACCCTATTGCTGCAGCTGCTGGGCCCCGAGCTGCCCAGGGGATCTCTGTGGTCTATGAGAAGAATAAATCAAAGTAGAATTAATGTGCTTTACACAAATTTCGACATATCTTTAAGGACAAAACAAATTGGTAAAATCATTGTTTCAAATGAAACTTATCTTCCGACTAAATGTGAGAATGACTATATTATAATAACTTTAACTGAATTTATTGAACTCGGATAAACTTGTTCATAAGTTTATGTTTATTTTAAAAATGTCGTATTTTTATTTATTTTCTTTATTCTCATAAAAATTATGCATGTCCTCAAGGTTTTAACTATCAAGTGACCTTTTAATCCAAATGTCTTAATCAGATCCTGGGCATGCATATTTGAGTAAATTAGCTACTATCTTTAAGAATGTATACATGAATTGTATTCAATATTTCCTGTCTATTATATTCAATGAGATCATATTGATCTAGAAATCATAGAATGTATTGCTATAAACAGCCATCATATATCATCATGGAATTTCGTCCATTAGCTTTTAATTTTGATTTCACATTAGGTTTTACTGAAACAACACACAACTCGAATATCGTATAAGACATATTTGTTGTATATACTAATAAGTTAAGTTTATTCCGAATGAAAGTTGGATGAAAATGTAAAAGCCTTCAAATTGATTAGTTATTTTTATGTATATTATTTTTCTACTGGAAAAGTGCAAAATTGTACTCACGATTATAAACGAAGTTTTTAGGCAATGGGAATCGTTATAGACTTATGTTGCCTAAAATTCGTGATGGTTTTCCTGAAACTGTTATATGTAGTTTTAGGATATAGTAAGTGCATTGGTTGGTAAACCGTTTTGATATACGCAGATTATATAAAGTGTATCTACATGTTACAATAATATTTTCTTTTATTCTGGCTCATTACAATGACTACGCCGCACAATACCTAAATAGGTATCCCCATATATCGCTACCATTCATGTCCAAGTTATGCATGATGAAAGATCGTTTTTTGTGAATATTAATGTTTACATATTCACAAAGTTGATGATCACATAAATTTCTAAAAATTGTGCAATAAATATTTTTTATTGATTAATTCACATAATTAAAGAAACGGGTAAAAGGACTGGCTACTGGTGGCAGACAATAGTTTTTGCCTCACCTCGAAAAATTTGTAGATTCGGGACTGATTGAAAAAAACGTGCCCACTGATGGACAATGGCCTACATCACTTAACACTTAGTTATCCGAAACATAGATGGGAATTTATCCACGGCCAAGTTTTCATCTTAAAACAATATTGTCTAAAAAATAATGTCTTGAATCTATCCAATAACAAAATAAATATTTTAAAATATTGTTAGGATCAGAAGTTATTCTACCCAAAAAAATTAATAAATGTCAGGATCAAAAGCCATTTTACTAAAAATAAACAAATAACAAATATACGTGGTGATTTAGACTAAACATGATTTAACATTTACTTAGATAACCAAAACAATGACTATCAGAGATTCGACACAATAATACAATCCTCACGTAAACTAACAAGACATCCGTTCCGCACGGAAGCTCGGACGAGAATCTCCCCGGCCGACGAGCCTTTATCGGCTTATAAACCGTTTGTATATTGGGTGTATAGAAACAGTTTATTTTGTTTCTATCTAATAATATATATTTCTTGTGAGACATATATTTGTTATTCAAAGAGATTATATAGCTATTATGAAATTATTTACCTGATCCAGTTTTTTTATTACGATTATTTACCACGTCGTACAATTATTTTGATCATTAACCTATCGTTTACATATAAGAAGCTTAATTATTTATATTACTTCCTGAAATTATTCAAGTTCCTAGTAATCTGGAATTATCACTATTCCTAAGCAATTAATAATATTTTAGTCCACTAGACTTCCGTGAATGCTTTATTACCTTAAAAGTTTGTCTCTAATCTACCATATTGGGCAAACTTACTTCTTTGTTTTATGCCACTCTATCGTGTAGTAGTGCTCGTAGATATTCCGAGGTCCCGCAAGATACTATAGTTCAAAATCCAATTTTTTATAACCAGTTTGTCTTGCCCACAATGACCTACAAAACTGAGACATGAACGCTTATCAAGGAAACTGTGTACAAGAGTGCCTGTTGCCTAGAAGGTCATAGACTCATGGAGAGTACCATGCCCGGCATTATACTACGGGATTGAGTGCGTAACGTCGATATAATACGGAAAACTGAAGTCCAAGATGTCGTGAATGGAATTACAATACATCGTTCGAATGCCGATGGACGGGACACCTGGCTAGGTGTACTCATCCCTAGGCTCAGATAAAGTCCTTTTGGCATGACGAAAAGGCGGTTTATACTCAACAGTGGGTGTAAATAAACTGATGATGATGATCTTGTAGTAGTATTTAAGGATCTCCAATGTATTATTATCGGTATCAGTTATTGTAAAAACGGCCTAATACTGCATTTACACGAGGTCATGTGATGAGAACTAGTAAAGCCGTTTTTGCCATTGCATAAATACAGACAATCCATAACTTTAAACCTATTAACAATTAAGATTAGAACATATTATAACATTTTGAGCCTATTGATCAACTGGAATAGTCCAACATAAGTCCTCGTGTAAATAAGACCTAATCTAAAAAAATAAAATTAAAAAAAAAAAAATAAATAAATAAATTAAAAATAAATAAATTGCAATCTAATACATGTTTATACTTTAACAAATAAAACCACACAGAAAAGCATTACCACGTCTTTTTTAACCTTGTTTCGACTTATATTCTGCTTAAAATATTGCTTGTAAACAAATGTTCAAAGTTGTAATTTTGAAGCAACTCACTGATGGGTATCTTTTCTTAGTTTTTTCGATATGAGGCACGGTTACGGTATAAGTTAAGATTTAATTTAATAATTATCACTTCTGTAGGAAGCAATCAAATATTTATGGATGATGTAAATATCGTGACATTTAATATGTATATGTACCAGGAAGGAAGTGTTATAGTCAATAAAAAAACTCCCAGAACAGTACCTTTATGTAGTATAAATCAAAGTCGCTATTTTTGTTTGATTGTGTGTTCGGGTACTTCTTCTAAACTACACAACGGATTTTAAACGTACCATCATTGAAGAAATGTTGTTTTTTGAAGGATGCATTAGTATTCAGTTTAAAAACATTTTATCTTACCTATAAATGTATGTTTTTATTTCTTGCAAATTTTCAGGTGAATTTGAATCTGGAATGCATATGACTGCATATTAGGATCCAAAGCAGAAGATTTTTTCCCATTAGCAAAGATTTCAAGTCAGTCTAGCTAGAAAGTTAGCAAATTATCTCGCGTATAAACGCATAGTTAGAAACCTCCGAAAACTTTTTCGTTACGCTAAATTAATTCCTTTTTCTTTTTTGTAGGTCATGGAGACGAAGAATATGATCTACATAGTATCTGAATATGCGAGCAAAGGTGAAATTTTT
The DNA here is from genome assembly GCA_036320925.1 of Automeris io. Taxonomy (NCBI): domain Eukaryota; kingdom Metazoa; phylum Arthropoda; class Insecta; order Lepidoptera; family Saturniidae; genus Automeris; species Automeris io. Next base: position 8,272,254 of record JAUDJH010000010.1, on the reverse strand, counting down.
GGTGAGTTTTTTTTGTATCTTTTTTTACTATCTCAACTAAGTGACTACCACTGCACTTGATTTTTATTAACACACCATTTTCCAAATACCTTTTCAACTATCTAGAAACTAGATACTGTTCATGGATAGAAGATGAATTTAAAGGGTTCTGTAAGAGGAAGAAGTAATACACTAGGTGGAAGATCATGCTTGACTCGACAGAAGTGAGAATTGGTATTTTTTTAGTGTATAGTGGAATGATAGAAACATTAAAAATAAACGAAATATCGTGTCATAGCATTTTAATTGTACATTTTAGGAAAATATATTTTTAAAATTGAACAATCTATAAACTATGTAGTAATCATAATTGTAAAATTGGCACATTTATTGCCTGTTTCTAAATATTGATTTCATTAGTAAATTGAGGCAGGCTTGAAAGTGCTTTTCTGGATAGGTGTTTAAAGTGATCTTGTTATTTATTTTCCAACTCCACAATTGTACAAGTATAGCCCAAAATATCTTTACGACTCTTTTCTTGACTTTACGAGCTTATAATATTTATTTATTAAAAGGCACAACTATAGAAAACAAATTACAGTTGTAAATATTACAATAAATTATTCATTTGTGTTACAATAACTTTGTATAATTAATTTATACATTATGTTTGTGTATTTATTATTGTTTTTATATATATCGGCTTCCCTTCTGGATGTTCCTGCTCACTATTGTACCTTGGCAGTATCGTTTTTGTAATTTGTAACGTTTGATAAGGTAATAATAGTGTTATTAACCATGTCATATAGTTTATAACTACATACTACAAACTATTACACTACATTATAGCGGTCGTAACTGCATATGCACTTACTTCTTTGAGTGGTATGTTATTACGGAACCAACGTTGCAAGCTGAGCTGTAAAGTGGACACTTTGGGTTATCGTTTTCTCACTTTACAATGCAACGTACTACTTGATATATTATATGACTACGTGACAACGTACTTTATTATTGAAGAAATACACATTACATTACCATACATTTTTGGTTAGTGGACATTCATATTTACCATGTGACCAAGATTTTGCTCTAATGGAAAAAACTATAAAATCTTTAAAGAGAAAAATAAGCTCAAGAAAACTGGCTCAATTTAATTAAAACGGCTCGCAAAATGCAACTATTCAAGATAATACAAATAAGTGCAACTGATTTTTGTCCTCTTAGTGACCATAACACCAATATATGCATTGGAAAAAACCAACAATATATGAAAAAAATAAAACACGAAATAAAATGTTGTGATTATTTCGATAAAATATCGTGCGTCTTTAAACAATTTCCTTATTATCTAAGGAAAATTCGGTCGAACTACTACTACTAATGAAGGAAAATGTAACACTCAACGTAGAGCCTTCAAATCGATAAAGGCCACTTACTTCGGATATTCGTGGTCGCTTTGTCTATGACGTAAACAGGCTTGTAGTGACGTCACTGAGATGGGTGTAGGGGGAGCATGGATTGTGAAATAGAGGACGTAATTTCGTGCACAGCTGACTGTGCTTCAATCCAACTGTGATTTTTGGTTTGATAAAAAATTATTATAACGGATCTCGGGTTTAATCTTCTTTTATGAAGTAAATTAGTACGTTAAGCGCCGATAATCTATAATGTTATAAGTATATGCAAATACAAAAATTTTTGACGGGCGATTCATCATACAGCCAAAATTACTGAAGCTAGATATATATTATTTTTGCATCGGCTTCTTTCTATGAATTTTGTGAATTGAATTTGTATTATATTTCACTTCGAAGAGGCTAAAATATAAGTGGTAATATATTTTCTCGTCGCCAATGTTTATTAGTTAAGTAAGAATTTTAAAGTACAATCTACTATTTTGTCTCAAAAAAAACGAATAAGGTATTTATTGTAAAATGTATCGCTAATCACATTAATAAATTAGTTTTGCTGTACCGGTTTAATTCCATAATTTTAACAAGATTACGTAAACACTAATAAATATGTTTAATTTAAATTAATTGCCATAGATTATTATGCTTTATTACTTTTCATCAATTAAAAGTTAAAGTTAATTTCTCCAATATAGATGAATTACAAATATAAATCATTTAGTCAAAATTAGAGATTAGACCTATATAGATAAATACTCTCTAACTTCATTGTATACTAGATATCGCACGTACAAATAATTTTAATGTATTACTGTAGGTTTTATAGAGTATAGAAATGCTTTGGCTAGGAAAGTCACGCTATTTCGTATACTCTTTGTATAATTAATAATTATAGTTAAATAATGATTATCTGTGAGAATAGAAAAACAAAAGATAATTTAAAATATATATACGTACTTAATAGTAGCAAGAACCCTACAAAAAACATTATTTTAGTATACTAGGACATTTAATAACTATACTGACTTAAAATCTAATAATTACCTGGATAAAAAACTCAGAAATACAAACTAGACCAAATTTTAAAATATGTATGTATTTAAATTCCCTAGTATAACCAAAAAAGCATTATCTTGCTTTTATGGATGGATGCCATTGTTATTTAACTGGCCTGGTTCTTGGGGCAATCCGACACCCATGCTTCGTGCGCCAAATTCTTGGCGCGGCAGACGAGCTAACTCCTTCATTAGAAACAAGCTGAAAATTTGTACGAGCTTCTGTTTTGACGTTTTAAAAGCTAACTCAAGTGTCATAAGATATCGATACCACATCTATGTATATACATCTATATTTATATACATATATACAAGGTAACAGGTTCATTTCGTGAATATATTTTCTCACGTGACAAACTATATTTACATTTTTACAAAGCTGTAGAGCAGAAAAAATATCTGAAAATTGTGGTGTAAATATTATTTTTATAAGATTAATCCATATATTTGAGAAGAAAAGTAAAATAACTGTTAGAGGTTTGCTGCAGACAATCGTATTTGCCCCACCTCGAAAAATATCAAGATCCGAGGCTGGTACTTAAGAATAAGATGCTAAATTAGAATAATCACAAGACTAAAATTATTGAACAATACAAACTTTATTGGAACGGGCTATTTAACTACAATGAAAGATAATATTTATTTTCGTTGTTACGTATTCATGAACGTTTATTTAAGTGCATTTAACCATAACTATGAACATGGTAACAATGTGAACGCGATATAAAACACATTATGTTATAAAAACACAGCTGCAGCAGGTGAACTCGGCTGCCTTGGTTTTGAAATTCCTAAATTAATATGCAGATTGCAAAAACTCGTGAAGCGTATTGTAATTATATACGTAAGGTATTTTGTATGAAGGTTAATTTGGTGTTAATTTTGTGTACACATCGAGAAGGCTAATAATCAGGTGAATGGAAAAAGGAAGTGAAAATGTTGCAATCAATATAATTATCTATACATACATATACTCATAGGTACTAGAAGTTTTATACGCGACTTTGTCTCTCGTTAGAATGATGAAATTAATGAAAATTAGTAAAATGTGTATTTATGGTTAGTGAGACTGTGCCTCTGATTCCATGATTATCAACATATTAATTCGTGAAGCAAAAACTTTTAACCTCTTATTACGAAAATTGCACAGAGGGAAGAGTATGAAATTTGGAACACTTATAGTTTATACAGATTATAGTTAATATTTTTGTAAATAAAGCATAAAAAATACATTAAAGTAATAAAAATATTACATATATTAGCATGCATTTGACACACACGCATATAAACTCTTTTAGTATGATTAGTCTGTGGTCAATTTGAGAATAGATTAATAATGTTGTTTGTCTTTAATATTATTTATTTATAGTCTTACTGAATGTCAAACATAGCATAGACATTTGTGCTTTATATTGAACTAAATTTATTTATTACAATATATTAGTTCTTTTAAATTAATTATGGTAAATTAATTATGCGACCACTACTTGCATTAAATACACGACTATTGCTTGCTTAGAAATTTGTAAAAATCTATCTCACTTAGTTTTTGAATATCTTGAAACAATAAAATTTGACTCCGTTACAATTTTACAATATTAGAGAACGGATAGCATTTAAAATAATCTGTTTTGGTTGTAATTTTTTGATGTATATAAAATATAATATTTGTTATTCTTCTGACGAATCTGGTTGGTATGACGCCATTTTAATCATCGTACAAAGAAACTTGGAAATTAGGGGACCTTGTCGAGTACTACAGTGCGTTGGCCCGTAATCGGTATTTAATACACGAGGCTTCTTTCGTCAAATTAATATTTATTAAATAAATATTCTTCACAATATTCTGAAAGTAGATGTACATAATAAATAACACGTGCTCAACCGATCCACGAGGTTTGATTATCAAGTTACATTCGAGAACACCGCGTGAAGGAATAGATCACGTGTAAAGTTTACATTTTCTCTGTAGGTGACTGTATCCCAACTCAGGGCCCGTGGTCTTTTTTCAGGATTTTTGCGGGCAAATCAGACCTAAGTGAATATTGCAATTAAAAGTTCTTAGAGGTTTGTAGATCATAGTAAGGCAGTAGGGAGTTCGTCCGTGAAAAGTGTTTAATAATGCTTGTGTAGCCGATGAACCATATTCTACTGATGTTTGATTAGTTTTCTAATTTAAATGCTATCGCATAGTATTAACTTTCCAGTTCGCAAGTTACGTTAACATTATTCATCATGTTTTATTCCGGTTACGTGATTTTTATGAAATAATTGATCCAGCTTTACGCTCCGTTAAGTTTATTAAATGTATATATAACGAAATCTATTTCAACAGGCTATTATTTATGTTGGTAATCACTTTTTTATTGTATCTACAATAAGGTAAACTCCATAGTGATCCGAATTAGATCTGAATATTACGCAAGCAATTATAAACAAGGATGCATAGCACAGCCACCTACAATTTTCGAATACATTTTAAAATAATTTTAGAAGTAATCTGGAACTAAATTGTGGGCCTTCAGAATTCTTGCTTTGGGCTTTTGAATTGCGGGTGGCGGTGAACTTTTCTGCTCTGAGCAGCTACTTTATTACGAGTTCTGTATGCAATCGTGTATTCGAATATATAGCATATCTTTCCCTAGTACTCTTTTTGCTGGTGCAAACAAACTTAGGTTAATGTATATGATCACAAATATTAATATTTAAAAAATTGCTATGTCCAACTTCCAATTAAAAAATTTAAGCACTTATTGTGCAGTAAATTAAACATAAAGCTGAAAAATTGGAATTGAATAAAATTAAAATTCAACTGTTTTAACTGTGGTTTCAAAGCTAATAAGCTTCTGAATCTCCGCATTAAATTGAAACAACTTCGAACTGAAAGCAATTGTTACTCTATATCGATACTTTTATTCAGACATAAAGTTTGTATATTAATTAAAATACACAAGATTGAAAATGCCACACTATTTATTATACCCAGCCAAAAATTTGCCGAATATTCTTGCGGTCTACATATAGTATATGTATTAGTTGTTCTTTATAACTTTTTGTATAAAGGGCAGTGGGTTAATTTTGTTTGCGTCAATCCAGTGAGTAGTAGTATTAGTAGTAGTAAGTTTACTGTAGGTTTTGTTGTTAAGGTCTCTCTCTAACTTACAGGAATAAATTCTTAATTTATGATTGCCCAAAAAAAAATACGTGTGTTTTTCTATAATATAATTATTTATAGATAATGTTATTTTACAGGTCTCGATTTGAGTTTTAATTACATAATAAATTTTATTAAAATATGTCAAATTATTATTACATTAAGCTTTTTATACTTTTATTGACCATAAACATTTTATTATTCACAGAATAATAATAATTTTTTTTTACTATTATAATAAAACTATTAAATAATAAATAGCAATAAATTATGGTACTGGTTTTATTTTTTATAAGACGACAATGGAACAAATACTAGATAAACCGGTATTTCAAATAGGAGCGTATAAAGTACATATAAAAACTTATCAAAATAAATTTATGTAATAAAAATTGGTGTAAACACGATAATACTACTTTGCATAGTCTGTTATTGTTTTAGACCCTTTCAAATCCGCTTTGAATAAAATGTTATATTATCTTTTAATATCTGTTCATAGCAGAGTCATTAAATATATGAGTTTATTATTGAGTCTTGATAAATGACTATTATATTTTAAGTACAGCTTCTGTATCCTTTATTCATTAGTTTAATTGGTACAGAATAGTTTATTTAGTTATATTACAATAACTACAGGTAACTTTATAAATCAATAATGGTTTTGTTATAGATTACATAGCAAGATATGGGCGGATGGCGGAACAAGCAGCTCGCCGTAAATTCTGGCAGATACTTTCCGCGGTCGAATACTGCCACGAGAGACGAATCGTGCACAGAGATCTTAAGGTAATCACATTTATTTTTATAATACAGTTGATTTTGAGGTGTTCTAATCCAATCCAGTAGTCAGTCAAGTCGATTATTGCATTCCAAAATTATTTCTTGTATTTATTTACAAATTATTTTGAGCAGTTATGATTGTGACAAAACTACCTAAATAACATATAAAAAATAAATTGAATAAAAAAGGAAACAATAAAAAAAATTCAAACATTAGAACTGGCTAATCAACGCGAGGTAACCAGAACTCTCTAGTTCTGGTTACTCTCTGGTTATATAACTGTTTATATTTTAATAATATTAATGGCACAATAGTGCCCATCTCGTAGCTACTCTTAACTTTAAACTTGAGTATAAACTGAATGTTGTCAATTATTTACACAGATCTCTCTTCTTAAGGCAAAATTAAAAAATATTTCAGGGAGCTTAGATAAAATAACATTGTATCAGCGATAATGACAGTAGAACGTTCTAAAATGTTTGAAGTTGACAGTATGTAAGTCACATGATATTTTTATGCCTTAATTGCATACGTTTTTGGCATTTTACTACCGTTATCGTTGATAGACTGTTACTTGGTATAGGCACTCACTAAGCTATTTGTTTTGTTTCATTTTGTACTTGGCTATTTTTTAGGCCAGTTAGGATTTAAATTTTTATCGAGAAAATAGTAGATAACATTTATTTTAATAACACTGTTTTAATATAGATCACGCTTGTTGAGTTCGCTAATGTTCGTGCAACAGTCCTCGCTTTTGAAACTAAAGTTAAATAGTAGTTTAACATTTGTATACAACCACCACAAACTTTTGAGTGCAGTTTAGTGTTAAAGTATTATTTTAAAGGATTTTGATGTTCTCTTAACATTTTAATTTTAGTGTAAAGAGTTACAATTTCAATATTTATATTCATTTGAAGTATGTACCCATGCTTATTTCGAAATTCGTGTCTAATATTTTAGTTTAAATAATTCGCTTATGAAAGGTGATTGGAACTGAAAGCATCAATATAATACCTAAGTACACAATGAATTATTATTGTAATTTCTGTTGTTATTACTATTTTGATTTTGTTTAAAAAGTGGTTCTTATATGAAAATAAATTTTGAGCAATAGATATATCAGTATGTTGGTCCTAAGTTTTGGCTTATTGCATGGATTTTGGAGCACAAAATATTATTTAAATATATTGAACAAATATTCAAATAAGATGAAAATCACGGACATCGTATTCTTGAATCGCGGCGATAGGAGGGGAATATTTTCCAAATCAAATTTATTTATTCGCGATCCCGATATAAACACGCAATTTAAGAAATAAATTTCCTTGGTAGACATTCGTAGAATGTTATATTTTCCTACTTTTCCCCATTCCTTGATTTAAGCTTATTTTATGTTTACAATAGCTTTATCCAATAAAGAGATGTTTTTTCTTAAATAGGCAGAGAACTTGCTGTTAGACGCAAATATGAATATCAAGATAGCTGATTTTGGGTTCAGTAACTACTATGCTACTGGTGAATTACTCGCGACGTGGTGTGGGTCCCCTCCCTACGCCGCTCCAGAGGTCTTCGAAGGGAAAAGATACACCGGTCCCGAAATAGACATATGGGTAGAGTATTACATTTTTGTGTTAGAAATAAAGTTCTTTTATTAGATCTAGCTCCGGTTTTTATTATACACCAATATAAATGTCAGCTGCAACTATTATTAGCCCTACTAATAAAAACAGTGTAGTGTTATAAAACTAAATGAAAATATCACTTAGATTTCGAGCTGCAATCACGTTATAGCAGAGACGGCCTTAGGCCTGGGATTTATAGACATTACAACAAACAGATTACAAACTATATTATTTAATTAGTATCAAAGTATGTGATAGGTTACCAATTTTCTCAACTTGGATTTGGCCCGGCGAATATTTAGGTTATACTCAAGTTCCTATTATATATTCAATTTATTATCAAAGACGAACTTCATTCGTGGCTATAGCACTAAATTGCGTCAGCGAACACAACGGATTACGTCCTGGAAAGTTACTGACGGTTCACGTAGTTTTGTTCCCCGTAGATCCGAGAATCGTCTACGTGGGCTCCAATTATAATTTATGTAAAATAACTTGTTTGTTATATTTTCATATGATACTGGTTTCATTTAATAATTAATTAAGAATTATATAGCCCTTACTTCATACTGAGATAATATTCAATTCGTCATACTTACGATTACGAGAAGAATATATAATTAATTTAAAATGTACATATCTCTTTTGAATAGCAAAGGCCTTGAACATTGGAGTTAGTATTATAGAAGAAGGAATTTGATGTCAAAACAAAATATACTAATGGAAATAATATACTATTTAATAATATGTTAGATATATTCTGGAATGCCAGATTTGCTAAAAAATTATGCACTTGACAGTGAAACTACTTGACTGATAACAATCTGTATTCGTTTTGCACAGAAGCGAATGACATAATGCATAAATTTACATCTGTAGGACAGAAACTGGTTAAAAATATGGGTTAATTAAAAAAAATTAAAACTTTATAGCGAGTATTTTTTTTATCATCAATTTTTTTATGATTGTATACATAATAGGTACATGTGTAAAATACATTGAAATATCAAATCAATACAAAAGAAAATACTTGTTTGTTTGAATTTATCGCAAATTCGTATTCTGTTAAAGTACATTTAAGGATTTTATTGTGTTCCGCTTATGGCCCTACTTAGTTTGTAATTCTGTGTTTTATTTATCTCTTTGCAGAGCTTAGGAGTGGTGCTATACGTCCTTGTGTGTGGTGCTTTGCCTTTCGATGGCTCCACTCTGCAATCCTTGCGAGATCGCGTGCTCTCAGGCAGATTTAGGATACCCTATTTTATGAGTGAAGGTGAGTACTTTACTAATTCCGCTCAATGAAATTATAGGGGGTTGGCGCTTGTGCCTGACTGGATCACGGCCGCAATACAAGGGTACGAAGTCCACAATTGTGCTACATTTTAGCCCTTGCGTGTCCAAATGCCTATTACCCAAAAACCTAGACGCTATTGACCGAGGCCTTCTAGAAACTCCCATTAGATTTACCACTATGTGCGGTTGCTTCCGATCTTGGATTCCATTTTACTTACTAACTATTAAGTCATTTAACCTAGTTAGTATAAAAAATATCTCTTGGATTTCTCATAATAATATCATTAACCCTTTGCCCAGTCGCTAATTGTAAAATGAGTTATATAGGTATTTTAAACTTGATTGTTAATACAATTAATAAATAATAATGCTATGTTATTTCCTAAATATTTATTTGTTTATCAATAATTATTAATCTACTAGCTGTCCCGGCAGACCTTGTTCTGCCCTATTTCTCTAAAACAAAGTCACATTGTTTTTTTTAATGTTAATAGCTTCCCCGTCAGATTTTATTCTGCCAAAACCTATTGGCCTGTCGACTGTTTTTTAAAAATTGTTTGAAAGAACCTGGCCTTAATGCTATATGTATAAAAATTGACAAATATTGACATTAATATTTATACTTCACTTAATAATTGTTTTGCCTTCCCGGAACCCGTCCACTAACATTTAAACTTTATGGTATGGTCTTAAAGTTCAAATTGACTTTTAAATATTATTACGAATTTTTTGTATGAGAATATAGAAAAGTGGTGTTTTTAGACTTTTTCAGACAATTTTTTTAATTTTTCTTTCCGTAATAACCTTCCCCAGACTTCAACAAACACAACAAAAAAGAAATCAGCCAAATCGGTTCAGCCGTTCTCGAGTTTCGCGCTTATACACATTTAACGATTCATTTTTATATTATAGATAGATGTCATCCATATCTATTTATTATCTTGTGAGATGTAAAAAACGTAATTTAATTATACAGGTTCCAATTAAATCTTGTGTACGTGTCAATAAGTTTCTGTTTTTTCTTGACAAATATGTATTTGTCAAATTATCGCATTTAAGACGTAATTAAATTAATTTTTAATGATTCCAATTAAAAGATGATTTAAGTAAAACAGGTTATTTATCAGTTTATCATTTGTTGATGTTTAAACATAATAAACACAGGTCATCATGTTTCTCCGAGAATATATAAAAATAAAGTAAAATTTTATTGACGTAAATATTATTTGCTTGTACAAAAAATACATAGGTACAAAAAAATCGTATATTTTGAATTGCGGGATCATTGACAGAAGTGACTCATCATATCTTCTTCTGTTTAATTAAAAAGAGGATACATATGTACTTACTTCTCGAAAAATCAGTGTCATGGATCTATGTCGAGTCACAGAGCTGAAAAGGTTATTGTCAGTATATTTATTATCTTTATTATTGTAGTTTTCGTATCAAATATGTTTTTCTTTCTATTTTCAAGTTTTACAGCTTTTAAACATTTTTGTCATATATATTTTTGTTTTGTCTATGTTCCGTAGTAAAATATATAAAAATATGCGTAATCGCAATAGCAGATGTTTAAAATCACACGTTCGTATCGCTAATGTCAAGCTAACGACGTTGTTTCTCGACGCAACTGTAAATTGAAAACCTTCGCGTTCTGTTAATGAATGACGTATCGTTTTACTTATAGGAATGCCGAGTTTAATGTCTTCTCAACGACGTTTCAAGTACACATACATGCTGTTAAGAATATATTGGCATTAATTTTAACATATATCCTCAATCTCGTTATTAGTGTATTTCCAAAACACTTCGTTCGGGATTTTTTTCTACAGGTACTTTTGAATTGTTTCTATAAAAATTACTATGTATTTTTTTATAAATCTACACCTTAGCATTTCGTGTAATTTTCCAGTACAAAGATATTGTTTTTAAAATTGTTAGATAAAGCATTTTGTTGGCTGACTATTCCTAGTAATGCAGAATTTTAATAACAATGTTGCACTCTATGGACTTTTATGAAACACATAATTATAATATAACGTTTCAAAATTCATTTATTTAATAAATAAATATATAAATAATACCCTAAAATATAACATAGAAAATTGAACTGTTATTCTTATTGTAGCTCTGTGATTTTATATACAAAAATATCCGTAAGTAAAGCCAGGCAAATTGACATTACTTGAGGCGTCTAATTTCAAAACCCGCTAAAACGATTTTTCGTACAAAATTACTTAATAGGCCTAATAGTAATTTGAAATGTTTTTATCAAAGCAAAAAATGCAATGTTTATTTTTTTGTTTCTTTTTTGTTTTTTTTTTATATATGAGTTTTTTATTTTTTGCTTTTTCACTGTAGTATAATAATTTAAATACTTTATAAGAATGTGATTGTTAAGTTAAATATTAATTATAAGTTTTTATAAATGAATGGGATTAGAAAAAAAAATGTTATAGTGGGTTTTCAAATTAGACTCCTCATTTATTCGAAAGCGATCTAATTTAAAAGTTTTTAAAGTTTGTACAGTAATGTAAGTATTTGTAAAACCTGAAGAAACTTAATTTACGTGAAAGTGGCCTGCTGGTTCGTTATGAAGTGATTAACTAAGAGAAATACTGACGAACAATTTTTCCTAACTTCATCAATTTTCTTTATAATTAAGAAGATTGGATGAAGTTTGCTTAGACTTCTTAACTACTTTAGTTCTAATAAAGTCAAAGTACACTGTACAAGGTTGCAGGAAAAAATGTTAATAAGAGTTCCCAAGAAAGTCTGTTCGTGCAAATAATTCCAACTACTTTTATAGTAATAAAATTACAAAATAATCTTGTTCTGTATTTATATTAATGCTAACTATCTATCATCCCGCCGATTTCCTATTAGGGTAGACTGAGAGAATAGAACAACACTTCTCTCTATTTATGCAAACCTCTCACTTCCACAACCTTCACTATATCTTCATGTACTCTCTCCGATTCCGCGTACTCCGAACTTTTACGTCCCATCAGAATTCTTTTTTTTTGTCTGTGCAGGTTACTTAGTAACTACTTAGATAGGTTTTTCACCATTCATCTTCTATTCATATCTGGTCCAGCGTAGCAATTTTGAAGTACATATATCAAAATAATTTCTTCTAGTTACAATCATATGTCTAGTACATCCATTTTGCTGAAAATACTAAACGATTTCGCTTTCGTGAGTCCCATTAATTCCAAGAACGATTTATCAAGGTTATGTCATCGTGTCACTAATATGCATGCCCCACTCGTGTTAGACAGGACTTTCCAAACATATTGTATTATGTGGTTGTGTAACCAGTTTTTGATATTTATAATTTTATATTACTATTCCACTATAGAAACCGTTTTTTTATACTATAATCTAGTTCTAGATTAATGAAGTCTGAATTTTTTTTTATTATCCAGACTTGGCATAATGATTCACGCCTGATGGTAATCATAGTGTAATTTAAAAAAATGTTACAATTTTCAACAGTCGACTACTGATAATGGCTGTGATGGTGCCGGCTTGCATAAATATCTTTCCACGCTTCGCTTAAAGGACACAATATGAAGAACGGTCACCGATAGACTATTCCATAGCTCAAAGATTCGGCAAAAGAAAGAGTTAGAGAACTTCTTATCTAGCCGGGATATGAATTACCGTGCAGATGTGACTCCCGTAAATTCGCGCGCGTGTTTCTTTTATGAAAGGAAGAGGGTAGAACAAGGTAAAATAACTTTTCAAAACACTCGCCTTGATATTGACTATAGAAAACGCTTAGTGAAACAACCTCTACTCAACTAGAGCGGTTCAAGGTGCTTAGTATAGTCTGGATAGTTCACAATGTGGTTATACATGCGCTGCAACCTATCCCTGAAACACTAATTGAAAATTAACATTTCCCAGCAGCAAAAAACCATCAAGATATAAAACTATGCTTATAGTCTCTTATTATTAGAATGTTGAAATAAAATACATTATAATAATTGTTAAATCCTTAATTTGACTATTTCTTGGAAAGTATTTATCTTAAAAACATAGATAATAATACGGCTGAATAATCTTAGTTAATTTTTTAACCATTGCCATTTTAGCGATACTTTATTTTAGTGCCGAAGTTAACTTCTAATTTAATACTGAACGCAAATACTTCTTATAATAGGTATAGATATGATGCAATAAAACTACATTTCGTATACTTGTGCAAATTGAAGCTAGGGAAGCTGTGTTAATGGAAAAGCACACAAAAAATAACATATATAAAGTAAAAATGTGGAGACACAAGATCTCAAGATCTAATAATTATTATTATATTATTTCTATATATTATCTAAAACTATGGCGATATTAAGTTGCTGCGGCTTCGTTAAGTTCACAAATGATAATTTTTATGATGAAATTCACTAAGACAACATGACATTATAATACCATATATTAACAAAATAATTAAAAATATAAAGAAAAAATACGTATTCTCTTAAATATTTCTTATCTGTCGGTAAATAATTATTAAGGTAACAGTATAAATTTAATTACTTTCGGACTCTAAACCGACTGTAACAGATATTTGATGCTTGAAACTGTATTGCCTCGTTTTGCAAAAAACATTTTTAATTCTATAAACAATATCTACAGATCGATCTAAACGAAATAATGAGTACTTAGTGGTGTAGGCCGATGTCTGATTGTAGAATGACTTTATCTGGTTATATGACAAGGGTAACTTCATAAAGATATTGTTTAAGATAAGGCGTCAGGTGATACGATTCATTTCACCATTCTGGGTTTTCATATATTAAGGAATATGTCAATTGGAGTTATCATGGAAACGGTGACTTGAAGACTACGTTTTAACGCCACACTGACGTAACTAGTAGAGTTCGGAAAGGTTTAATTAATGTTCCTCTCCTTAAAGTCATGAATTTGTGATTAACTTGAGTCTTATTACAAAGTACTTCGCAAGTTCCGAGGAAGTTTCGTATGTCGGGATACTTATAAACATCAGATGCTTATAGACTTTTTAAGGATTTTATTTTAGAAAATAATTATTACCGTGGATTTAGAAAAGCCCCTACACATCTGATATTGTAGTAACATATACGTTTCTATACGAAACTGGGGGTTTCTACGTTTCTATCCGAAAGGAATTGCTAATCATACACAGATTCGATTCGTTCCAAATTTTATCTGACATTTAGATAAGTGTCGGTCGTCATAATTAACTCCCTAGAAACTATCGAACAGATGCAGTTGATAAAAAATAATGAAATCGATAAGCCAGCCGCTTGCGTCATTGCTGTGGTCAATCATGCATCCCGTGGACGGACATAGAACATCATCGACCAGTACATCGTACAGTACAGTACAGTTACATCGGCCAGTGAATTATTAATTACTAGGTATTCCGAATGTAAAATCTACGAATTAGTATCGGACAGAAAATATCTCCAACGAAGAAAAACTTATCCTTAAAGTATGAAATAACTAAAAAATAAAACTCTTAGAAGTAACTATAACTGAAATTAAGTTAAATGGCACGGCAATTGAAAAATTAAGTACTTTTTATGTATTTTGCGAGTGTTAGATATATTTATATATATGTTATAAATAGTAAAATATGGATATTTTTTATTAATACGTTATTATATTAGTATAATTTCGATACTAAATTAAAAAACAAACGATAAAAAACACAAGTCGTGTTGATCTCTAGAGAATAAGTCCGTTTCACAAAGATTTTATCACATCAGAGAAACAATTCCTTTTTTATGATACTTTAAAGAATCTTTGATAAAGTTTAAGTTTTGTGGGATAATACATAATATATAATATTAGTAGTTTTAAAATTCAGTATTTAACACCTAGTTGCAGAAAAACTTAAAATTTAAAGATGACTTTAAACATTAATTAATCATTTTGTTTGCTACGATAAAGAATCAATTCTGAAATAGTTTTTAAATATCGTCTTTAAAACAAGATGTAAACTAGGCATTAACTACGCTTTGAAACAAAAACAATACAAAAATTTAAGGCATTAGAAACAGAAAAATATATAGAGATTGATGAAATATCGATGTCGAACAGAATTAGTGTTTAATCGAGGTGATAGGAAGCGGTAGCCGGTAATTAGTAGTCATCTAGTAAGCCGGATCTCTGCAACGCTTATTCGGAATTAAGCGGGAAATAGGGATCAACACTAGTAATAAACTTAGCAAAAGCTGGATATATATTTACCGTATTTATTATCTTAAGATTGAGTAATAGATACAGTTACATTCTGATATTTATTATGTGTTGAGAAATTATTTGTAATGGTAAGATGAACATCCTTTGACGCAAATGCGGTCGGTGGTCGGTGTATGAATATTGTGAAGGCGATTGAAATCTTTATTGAAACACTGTTTTGTAGCTGTAGGTATAATATAAACGAGCATGAGTTGAAATGTTCTCTCGGTTTAGACAATCTATTCTACATTAAACTTAGTCTAGATGACAAATCAAAGTCACCCCTTTACGTACTTTAAAAAGGGCGATGTCTTTTGGAGTATTTATGACCTTTTTTGTTAATTCAATGAACACCTCGATACGATGACGGCCGTATGCCAGAAATAGTTGCTTCTGACGTTAGCTAATGGTACGTCGATATATTTCTCAGTGAAGGTTTGACGTAAGAAATGTTAATGACTTTATATAAACACAACGTTATGATCAAATGGTACGAAGTAAAAGAAATACTTTACTTTTTTAAATCTTGTCACTTTGTTAAGGTTGTTGACTTTTATGTTTGTGACTAAAACACGTTTTCTCAATAACATTTTGTGACTATAAAAAACATATCTGTTTTATGACAATAGAACAGTAAAACAAAAATTTAATATGTATAAGTTTGAAAAAAAAGATATTTTAAGTTACACGTACTGAATTCTGATCTTCATTCAGACTTAGGTTGAAGAATGAGTTGGAAACAGGCTGTCCGATTGAAATTTATTATCCAATGTGTAGGATCGGATTAAAAGATCTAGACCTGAAGACCGCTTTAACTTTTTATTTAGGTAGTTGAACTTACATAATCTTACTTGGTTTTCGTAGTTCAAAAAACATTTACTATTCTTATATTAGCCAAATTATAATCACCGATAAGATGTAATTTAGAATTCACTTTGGAATGTAATTGTATTTTAATTTTATTCAAAGAAGATATTTATTTACAAAAATAATACGACTATTGTAAGCGACACTCATGCATTATATTGTATCGGGTATTGTTTAAGTATTCGGTCTTCATTTTTCATATAGATATATCCATAGATGGGCAAAATGTAATCAAATTAATGGAAAATGATTACGATTACAATTTGCGTTTTTCATCATTAATATGACTGTATTTTGATCATCATGTTTCAAACACTACGGAATCCTCAATGGCATACACATTTATGATTCCTTAATGTTTTGAAGGGATTTAATCATGATTACAGAGCGTCAACATTCAAATGACGACTACATATTGTAATCGGTAATCATTAATCAGATTACATTTTGCCCATCTCTAAATATATCAATATTTGAGTTTTTTTTTTTTTAAATAAAACTGACTCGTTCTTAACATGGACCACTTATACTTAAGAGTCGGTTAATATATCATGAAAATATGAATCACTCCAAGTTTTTCGAGCGCATATCTTGTAAAGATATATCCTTGTTGCGACGCAAACTCAACGACACTGTTTAGTGAAGCGAAGGCGGGATGGTACGTGCTTGCTTGTAAGTTGAAAAATGCTGCCTACTCACTTTTACGGCTGTGGACTAACGAAGCGATTATTTCAGTGAAAAACTTTCGAACCAAAAAGCCGTCTTGACTACGCTTTAATTTGAGTAGTTTAATGATGAGCATTGTACTCTTAGCGGACAAATAAGTTATTATTTATTAAAAAAACAGGTTAACAATAGAATATAATTGATAAGCTACGGAATGAGTACATGTTTTACAGAAAAAGAATGGAAATTGTTGCTGGTTTTAAGCATATTAGTTTATCTATCTATCATTTACACTTAGCCTTTTTTTCGATCTCGATATTAACAAAAGCAACGTCAAATAATCTATGAGTCTGAATATTTAATATATGCAAAGATAATGATTAGCTTTACCATCCAAATTGCATCATTAATAAATCAGTTTGCATGCTCTTCCTAAATAAGCGATGATGTGATGCTATTAATGATTCACGCTTTGGTACTGTAATTATACATACGTTGCTATTTAAACGACATATATGTGTGTATAAGGTACTTAACGATCTTCGACGATTTAAAAAAACAAACTCTGTTGTTGCTCTGTAAATCCAAAGGTTTTATTTAACATATGATTACTTACAAGTTTTTCGCAATTTATATACAACTATTTATATCACTATACCTGTAAATACAAAGAAACGACAGTTATGTTTATTTCTTTATGACTTTTATCGTACATTAACAAAAACGCTTTCTCTAAATTCAAAAAGCACCACGGCCGAGTCTTTGTCACAATTGTCAAAACAATTTAAATATACACAGCTTATAGCAAATTCTACAGGCATAGACTTTTTCACATACAGCCACGCGAAGAGCGGCAGCATTGAAAACCTTGAAGGAAGTATATTTCGTATACATATGTATAAAATTAAAACATAATATAAACTTTAATTAAAACTAATCAGTATTTAGTATTTACACAGTCGTGTTGATTATTAAAATCGGACAGTGATACAGGATACTGCATGTCATCCTTTATTCCGGATATCACATTTTTCTAGTTGAATAGCGTTTTGCACGCAACTAAATTGCAATGTCTTACTTTTGACACAAAAAAGTATTGCGTGTTAGCATAATTTTAAGTGTGTAACATATATTCATATGTTATTTCTAACGAATATATGTACTAAGTTTTTTATTTCCGTGGTGCTACATACTTTTTTTATAATTCTTATTATGATTGCTTCCAGTAACGTTAATTGTTTCATTGTATCGTATTAATATATCCGGACAAAGATTAATCTATATATATATAACTCAAAGGTGACTGACTGACATAGTGATCTATCAACGCACAGTCCAAACCACTGGACGGATCGGGTTGAAATTTGGCATGCAGGTAGATGTTATGACTTAGGTATCCGCTAAGAAAGGATTTTGATCAATTCTACCCCCACGGGGATAAAATAGGGGATGAAAGTTTTATAAAATTTTGTCAATTTTCAACCGATCGGGCTGAGACTTTGCATGCATAAGGCTACTATGACGGAGGCAAATTAAATATACTACCGGACCGGACTAAGACTATAGTCCTTACCGGTAAATACTCACAATATTATATTTTTTTATAAAATTGTAACTCATAGCTGTGTTATTGAATTTATATAAGAAGCAATCGACGGCATCTATAATTTGTACAAATATTTCAGTTTGAAATAATTACTGCCAGAACAGAAGTAGTATTTCCACGTGAACGAAGTCGCGGGCACAGCTAGTCATCTATAATTCCGTTTATATTTTGCTTTTTTTTTATAACTTAAAAAAGCTTAGCTTAGCTTTGCTTAGCTTTGTTTAGGATGTAACTACATAGTTCCATATTTTTAACCAGTGTTAAAATATCAGAGAGCCTAGACAAAGGAACATTCGATCTTCGTTAACGCTAGCAGAAACGTGAGAAATGTATGGAATAGACATAACGTGTCGACGTTAATTTTAAAAGCTTATATTAATTTTATACATTTTGCACTTTTCTACACGCGTTATTGTTATTTTATCTATGACTTATGGTCGTTATAAAATATAAAATGTCAGGCTCACTGCGGTAAAAATAATTAAAATAATTGATTTCTGTAAATAAATATTATTTATATTGATCCGAAATTCTAACATGTAAATTGTACAACATAGCGTAGGATGCGCGTTACTTGGTCATCAGTCATCATCAACACATTGATTAAACCAGACTTAAAAGCTTACGTGTTGAAAGCGTGATGTACACACAATAGATGGCCTAAAAATCCTTTTTTTGTTAAAAGCACGAAAAGGGCCGCTTTTATTACGCACGAGTCGCCGTCACGCCGTTCATAACCGAGAACCTTATGAAAAATGTATTTTCTTTTAGTGAACGTTTGACGTCATACACTCCTAACGTTATGAATGTTACCGAATCGGTAAAAACTTTGCTATATTCTATGCAGAGATGGGCAAAATGTAATCTGATTAATGATGAACAATTACAAAATGTAGTCGTAATTTTAATTTTCTTGCTCTGTAATCAGGATTAAATCCATTTAAAACATTAAGAAATCATAAATGTGTATGCAATCTGGGATTCTGTAGTGTTTAAAACGAGCAAAATGCAGTATATTAATGGTAAAAAACGAAAAATGTAATAGTAATCATTTTTATTAATCTGATTACATTTTGTCCATCTATGATTCTATGTTACTTTAAAGAGTGTTATATTTGTGAATGACTATACGTGTTACCTGAATAGAGATGAAAATGCCCGGGAATTTTCTCAAAGTGTCCAAAACTTGCTTGGGAATATTCCCGGGAATTTACGAAATGTTCGCGGAAATGCTGGGCACTTTGGGAAATTCCCGGGCATTTTCATCACTATACCTGAACATACTATGTACAAATTCGTTCTATATTGACAAATCAGTTTAATAATAGATATCGGTTAGTCGTAATTGTAAATAAAATTTGTATATGAGATGCATTCAGAGCGCATTCTTCGAAATTATTGAATGCTGATGCTAAACAATTTACGAAAAGCTAAATATGGTTAGGTAAAAATTGTATTCGATTAATTTTACACTTATAAACATATTCCTTCTTATTTACATTATACCTTGGACACAAACTGACCTCATTCATATTTTCATATGATAAAATATTTTTGTAATAAGACATCGTTTTACACTAATAGTGTGTTTAGTATTTTGTTTTAGTAATTGACAACATGTATTTACGGTATTGTTTATTATAGGGATGTTTTAAAGGTAATAAATAATACTGTTCATTATAAACTGTCGGAATGTAATAAAGTTGAATATCATGCGATGTTTTTATGGCAGTTCAATGTATAAGCTAGGATCAAATGTTATGGTTCAGCATTATTTGAAAGGAGATGAAATTTGCTGCGGATAATGAAGCGAGTTGCTACGCTACCGTTTGTATGCGTTCGCGTAGTGTTGTGTGACATGCGATATGACGCGAGCACACGAGCCAAGCGGACGCATTGCGTTCGGCCGCTCGCGTACTGAAGTCACAAGTTCATGGTGCATCCACACGGTCGCCGCCGGGCGCCCACCCGACTTTCCGTAGTTTCATTAAATAATACTAACACATTTTTCAACGGGCTGCGTCAATGGTCAAGCCAAGCACGCGATATTTGCGTCCGAGCGATTATTAATAGAATCGCCTGGCAAAAGTCGACTACTCATCGTCTTTATTTTAGAAAGATGTGAAGGAAGGTAAATAAAATAGTATCTACGGAATTACTCTTGAGTTGATGCGTGGTGTGTTTTGTTAGCGAGCTGTTGGACGCTCGCGCTCTATTTCAAGCGAGCGAGTGCGGTTCAACAAATATTTTATGACAAAGTTCGTCACAGGAATTGATACTATATTCCATAAATACTAAGTAAAGTGCGAATGCTACGAATAAATATTTACGTAAGGCTATTTTCACTACTGGGTTTATTTATTTCATAACGTTCTTAATTTTTTCCGCCATATGAAAGCAATTAAAGTTTAGTTCAATTGACGCATGACCTGAATATTTACTGATGACAGTTTATATAAAAAATATTCTATCTAATTTGAAATTAATAGTCGCTTAGTGCGTCTGGCGCCAGCATTTATAAATACCTTTAGACTTTTTTTAGGTACCTTAAGTACTATGTGATAAAATATTAATATTTGAGAATTTTATTATTAATGAATTGACTAAATACACTTTAAACTCATGAATATAGTTAATGGATTAATTAGGAGCCCAAATATTGTTACACACAACATGCGTACATATGTATATCCCATTATAAAACTAAGGCTCAGATTTATATACGTTACTTTGACTTTGCCAAGAATTTGTCTAGGGAACTAAGTTCGTCTTTAACAAAAAATTAAAAATACAATAAGAACTTGAGCATAGCTTAGTATTCACAGAACCCAATGTAAGTAGAAAAAAATCGGCGATTTACCATATACTTAATTAAAACATTCGTTAAATATTATATTTTTTAATGTTATAATAAAGCCTGAGCAAAGTTAAAGTAGTTTCTATAAAGAGTATTGCGAAAACCAATATCAGCATATGATTTGCCTATATTCAGGTCAAACGACTTTCAATGTCGTAGATAGGATCAGTACAAACTGCGATATCAGGCTATTATCGCTTTCTTTCGGAATATAATTAACTGTGATATATATCTATAAGGCTAAGGGCCTATTGATACCACAGGCTATAAAGCCTTATACGTAGATTGTAATCTACATAGTAAAATATAAATTATATTCATGTACTCAGATTACTTAATGTAGATCGATGCGAACAATTTTGGCTCCTGACGTTTCGCAACGGATGCTATGCGACGCGAGGTCGTTTAGCCCATTTTAGCGCACCTTATTCGGTGTTTCAATGCTGTGACGTCATTTACCTGAAGTACCGAACCAACCCATGACCTTTAGGAGCTTTCCTATCACCTCGCAATAGCTAATAACGCTGGTTTTACGTCATGTATTCAATACTTTTGCGTACGCTTAGCTATGAAATAATAAGTTTTGTATACGTTAATTGTTGTTATAGATTTGATGTAGATAATATAAGTAGAAATGACTAAATTTTGGCAGAAAGTAGTTGATTTATAGAACACGGTCTATTTACAAACCCTTAGCTATGTCAAAGCAAAAACAATTCCGGCTTTAACATTATCTAAACTTTAAATCTAAGTTTTATATTTGAGCAGACATGTTGACCGCTAGCATTCGCAGAGTATTCGCTTCCCACTGAAATGCGAAAGCATTACTACAAATAAGCAACTTAAGTTGCGAGTCCACTGCCTGTATGGTAAACGCCTAAACCGGCGTATGTCAGCTCAGCTAGTGGACTAACTCAGGGCTGTGCTAAGCATCTATATTCATTTTCGTTATATATTAATATAACGAAAATGAATATCGATATATGATATTGACGTTATATATTAATATGTTATATATGTATATATATGTATATATATGTATATATATATGTATATATATATATATATATCTTGTATTTGTTGAAGTGTGTCATAAAATCACATTTATCTCCCGAAGCTATCTCTTAATATTAAATTGAATTTAATCTCATCTCCGTTATTTTCAATATTAAAAAAATTTAATAAATGAAGCGTGTAGAATTATTTGTGCAGGCCGCTATGAACACTCTAGGCGAGAGCAGTGTGCGATGTGGTCCCGCACACTGCTCCAAGATAAGTAGGCGAGCGAGGAGTGGGTGGCCATTTACACCAACCCTCCTCTGCTTTTTGCAACTGGGAGAGGCCTACATTAAGGCCAAACGTTACCGGGTGCCGAGGAAGTGGTCGATGCTGTGCCCTTGGCCTCGGTAGACTAGCAGAAGAAGCACCCTGGGGGTTTTAGACGGTGCAAGTCCGACACACATCGCGGCCCTCATCGCCCCCTAAGGTCCGTTAGGGATTTACTCCGGGTTACCAAAAAAAGGCCGCTAAGAGCACTGCGTCTATCCATAGGTTTTTCTTTGCTGTTGATAGTCATAGCCTTTTTTAAGGATAGCACCATGTTTGCCACAAGGAGTGAAGTAATCTATACACCGAGTCGGAATAAAAAAATCTGTTTACGGATTTAGGGAAAATTTAGGAGTCTATGGTCCTAATATATAATAATTAAAAAGATTAGTTATCCAAACTTTTGTAATATTTATGAAATAATATCTCATTTCAGACTGTGAATCATTGATCCGAAAGATGCTTGTTTTGGAACCAATGAAGAGGTACACGATCGACCAGATCAAAAAACATCGGTGGATGGCAGCCGAGCCATATGCCATTCCGGCTGTGGTGAGCGATCCATCAAGGAGTCCTGCCCACGCACCATCTCATCTCGAGCCGAACGAACAAGTCCTTAGGCTGATGCAGAGTTTGGGCATCGATCCTGTAAAAACCAAAGAAGTAAATATAACAATACTTTAATAATTGATTTATGTGGGACTTTCAAAGAATGTCTTAAATGAATATATACACGTTGATATAATGTAACTGGAAAAAGTTGAGACTAACCATTAAATCATTACCATCATGTTGTATGCACATTTGTATGCAGCCCAAAATAAAGCTTATTTTAATTTGATTCTAATCGATAACAATGTGCCGTGAGATAAAAACACGTAGGTATACTTCCAAAAGCTTTTAATAATAGAGTATCTTTCGTCATTTGATTTCAGAGTCTAAGATCAAACAGTTATGATCATCACGCAGCTATATACCTCTTATTACTAGAGAGATTGAGGGCCCGAGCGGCAAGCGGGGCGATTCCTAGTGTAGAAGCACGCAATAGGCCTTCCCGACGACCCTCCTCTGTAGCTGATCAAGCTCTCGTCAGAGAGGCCCATGATGCCAGAAGAGAACATCATAATAGGTAAGAAAATATAATTTATTTCGTCTGACTAAATTTAAATTTGTAGGACGAGCTTAGTTTGCGGGCAATGGTCGCAGCCGTTAGATTTTGTTGATGTTCGGGTGATGTACAGGACACGCCTTCTGATTGGTCGATTCAAGGTCGCATAATAGTGCGCCAGAGTACGCAGGGATGTTCCAGCTAGCTGCAAGTTAGTCAGTCCGATACAGGGGCCACTAGAGCATACCCGCGCTACAAGTTTTATTTAATATACTTTGAGATCATTCATACTGGGTAAATGATTTATTTCCGAGTACATGACAAAAATTATTATTTTTAAATATTTGAGTTTAGACACATAAATAAATATAAAAAAATGTTTCTTTTCCAGACTGCTTCATGCAGGTGATAGTCAAGCCCGCGAATATAGTAGAGCTACTCCAACTATATCCGCTGCATCGACCGACGCTTCGTCTGTCGAAACGCAGCGGTTACTCTCGCTTGCGGGTGTTAATATGACTGAACAAAGACTGCTCCAGCGAAACTCCGATCCTACGGATACGCATCGGAGCTTTCTAGTCGGAAATCTTGACCCTTCTTCCAATAGAACTCATGACACAGAGTCCACGAGATTATTATTAATGCGAAACGTTGACGTTTCACAATCAAGTCAAAGACTAGGAGCAAAAGTAAATGAGACTTCAGGCCCTACTCACAGATTGTTGACGTCAACGTATGAACAACAGCAGAACATATTAAAACAGTCTAGTGAAGATTGTAGGCGGCTGTTACAACAGGCAACAACTGTTGGGCCAGAAACCAACAAAAGTATCAACGATGGAACAAGGCTTTTAACATCATCTAGCTTCGACTCAAAATGTGCTATCGATGGCGGTAGAAGCTCGACGGCAGCAGATCATAACGTTATTGCAAATTTTCTACAAAATTCTGCTTCAGCAACAAATTTCACTGCTGAAACGATGAAATTACCTAGCTCAACGACATTCACAATGTGTTCTGAAGCAGCTAAACTTATGAATACCTTGCAACAGTCACCTCTACCTTTGAAAGGTACAATAAATCTGAGCAGTAGCCCAATACCCTCACAGCTTACAGAACTAAAACTCAGTAGTGTTTTAGAGCAACCGAAACCATTAGAATCAACTAGACTTGTTTCTCAAGCACAACAACAAGATCTTAATCGTTTGCAAACCAATACGCCGCCATTTAAAGATTATGCAAATCACCATCTTCCAGCTTATTCATATTTACAAAATTCTATTATTCCTCCTATATCATGTTCTGGAGATGTTAACCTTTCAGTGACCACAACTTCTAGTGATTTATATTCTAATACGTTGTACAGGCCAGACAGTAAATTTTCGCTTAATAGATATAACACAGGACAAACTTACTCTCAAGGGCTCCAGAGTAACACCACTGAGCCAACAAAATTTCAACAACAATATTCGTCTTCAACAGACGAAGGATGCGAGACGGATATGGAAGATGTAGCAAGTGTCCCCAGTGGCGTGCAAAACAGATTAAGCTCATACGCTAGTTCTAGCTCTAGCAGTGGAGTTGTTACTTTTTTTAACAATAAAAGTCTCAGTCAAAACCTTAGTTGTGATTCTTCGCAAAGCAACTTTTCCACATTCGAAAGTCTAGATTACCAATTGTCTGACTGCTCTAGTGAATTAGCTAGTAGCTTACCAAGTTGCACGTCTAATGAGGACAAAATGGTTTACGACAACAATTCGCTTGTAAATACTAGTCCCATGCATCCATGTGTTTACATTTCTTCATATAATAGTAAAACACCTGGGACAGGATTTATAGCAAGGCATAATCCTCTCAATTATCAGACAGGAACTAAAAACTGTCAAAGAACAATTACTCGAAGTCCAGTCGACTTTAGAGAAGGTCGTCGCGCTAGCGATGGCTTAGTGGCTCAACAAGTTGCGCAATCTAATGAATCCCAAAAAAATACCTTGGCCTTTAATAGTCAGCGACTTAACGAGAATTGTAAAGCGAAAGGTGTGTTGGAACTACATTTAGTTCAAAAAGAAGCCCAAAAATTAAAAACTCAATATCAATCTACACTTCCAGCAGAGGAGATGACTCAAAGACAGCTCCAACATAACCAGTTTGCCGCTAGTTTCAGTCCACATTACTTGGATCCATGTAGAAATCCCCCAAGTAAACGAATTAGTCTTCCGGAAAGTTTTAATTATTCAAGTACTTCTCCACCAATGCCGGCAAGTCCAAAAATGGTAGCTCAACTTCAAGAAGCTACTGCTACCGAATTACCTCATGGAACTGCTGTATCACAGACGAACAAGCCGCCTCTCCAACAACAGTTGATGCAACACAGACTATTCCAACAAAAACGGCAACTATTGCAAAAGCAAATGACGCCTCAGACATTGCCAGCTCATGAAATGGGCATTCACACTTTACAAGTTGGCCTCAGCAGGCGACAAATGCTCAGGCAACAAAGCTACAAAATTGCCCAACAACAGCAGATATTACCCCCGCTGCCGCTAACAGAATCTGAAAATAGAGATTTGCTGGCTTTTCAGGCAATTGTTGAAGGTCCGAATAGACAAATAAAACAAAAATCCGAGGAATGTCAAGAGGATGTTCCGAAATTTTCTTATCAGGGTTCCATGGAGATAAGCATAATGAACAAAGATAGATTAGGAAACGAGAACTGGTCGAATTTACCGTCCAGCTTGCAGAATGCTTGTCAGATATCCGAACTAACGGGGCGACGCGAGGTAAGAGAAATACGCGAAGGTGAACCTGACGCAAGTAGCCACGCCTCTGTTGATGCGCCGCTATGGCCCGGTCAGTGGAACTCCAATCTCTTCCAGCCGCAGCCCTGCTTCCAGGTATTCCAGCAGACCAATTAATTAGATCTCCACGTAATTGTAGAAATGTAGGCTTGGTAGTGTGGACTGTAAATGTCTAACCCGATGTGCTAATTAGTCGGGAGTTTGATAGTATATAGGATATGCTAGATCAAATATTGGTCTCATTGTAGTATTCAGTATAGATATATCATTTACACTGGTTTGATTTTTTAGAGTGCATGACAATAATTAGCGCTTTAAAATATATTTATATTGTATTAATTAATGGACACTCTAATAACAAAAGATCACATTTTAATACAAGTATTACTGCAATTATTTTAATATCCTACGATCAATATTAATTTTAAAATTAGAATTTTTCCCGAGAGACAACATTTGTAATTTAATGGATTATGAAATGACTATAATATAATAAAATTATTATTATAAATGCACTCAGTATAATAATTGTACAATTATTTTGTTAAATTTTACTCAAAACTTTTGTTTTTATTAATTATCTATTTAATTTTGTAATATAATGCTCAGTCCTGAGTTTCATGTGTAATCTATCATTGTATTATACAAAAAACGTAAGATCTAGTTATTCCATTATTTTGAAGTCTTACTTGCCAAATATTGTATTAAGTATAGAATTTCTAGAACTTGCATTTTACCTGTTTTTTTTTACAATATTACATAACTTGAGAATGTTCCTACATATTTAATCATTAATTTTCTACATAGTTTATAATCTATTTATTATTAGATACTCTAAGTTATGAGTTATTTTTTATTTTATATCAAAGTCTGTATAGTTTTGTTATTATTTGCTATTATTATGAAATAATATATTATGTAAGATGTGATAGCTTTATTTAGAGGCAAGTTTTATTTAAATTAAATGTACATTTATCACAATATTTGTTTTATTTTGTCACCTCAAAGTTGATCATAAATATTCATAAACATATATAGAATCTATCTATGTATGTATTCATATAGTAAGAGTAGATAACACAGATTGCCTGCACGTGTTCGTACACTGTTTCAATAAAGACCACAATATGCTTGATATCTTAGTACTTGACTGAATATATTCATTTAAATTTTACAATGTTATAATATAGATTAAATATTTATAAACGAGGTTACGAGATCGTGTGTATCCTGCAGGAAAATATACCATGAAGTAACTTAACCCCATACCAATCAAAACTGATCCAAGATTCTAAATTGTAGGCTCTTGGCCCATGACAGATATATCGCCCATCGTCTACGCACTGTCATCCAGTGTAGTAGGCGTCGCGTCGCGTAATCTCCTCAACATTCACAGAACAGAAATCTCGCATTCTTGCATAGTTTAAGTTTTATTAAACGCTATCAATCGATTGTTCAAAAACGTATATTTATCGCGACGCTTTGCTACCTTAAATGTCTATCATGCAGTTACTAATGAATTATAAGGCCCGGCGCATATATCATAAAGATACACGCTGCACATATAGTATTTAACACTTATAGGACGGGCCGAATCTGCTGTCTTTCCTAGTCTCCGGGCATTAAGCCAAAAAATCACCAAGAAAAAAGTAAAATAATAAAACTAAAGCAACGTACCTAAAATTGAAGCAAAAACGTAGACGTGGCCCGTCCTAGGAAGTCAGATTGAAAAAACGTAAATCTACGGGGCGCGTCCGTTAAGTGTTAAGGTATGATTTGATTTCTGACAGTCTTTACTGGGTCGCCAGTGCCGAGCATTCATTGTCAGAATCCGATTTGCGCCTTAGGACGCAAATTATTATGGTAATTAAAAAAAAAACAATTCCACTATGCCGACAATGTCTCAATCAGATAAAATCATCGTGGCTCTGTCGATCAACCCTTAATCCATTTTTTGTGAGTGTAGGTAACATCGCTTGATAAGCAGTAACAATAGTGCATCGTCTACAACCATATTTTGTTAGGTAGCTTATTATTTGCAATGTATATCGGTTTTCCAAATGTAGATTGTACGAAATGTTTTACTTTTGAATATACATACATGTATATAATATTCCACGTATTTTATTGTTGGTTATTAAATTTGTTTCAGTCTAACTGGCAAGGATACAGTCTGCCGCCAACAACGGGTATGCTGCCACTGAGCGAAAGTCCTATATTGGAACTTACTGAGCAAATGGAATCCATTTAATATAATATTAAAAGATTATGTTACAAATTATTTGCTTATCTCTACGTTTGAGAGTTATTTTCTTTGTATAACGTCGATGATTATAAAATGCATATGGACGGGACTGTAAAGAGATTAAGACCAATGTATTTGTTAATTTTTTTTAGGTAGTTGTTTAAATAATGTGTTACGAGTTTCAGTTATTAATTCATTAAAGTTTGACGAGAATCGAATCTGCGATAATTTTGTAGTATAATTCGGAGGGCCATTTTGCTTCTAGAAATTTTTAAATTATTAAAATATTGACTTAATAAATCCTGGTTAGGCGGCTGTATTTAAGTTGTATATTTACCTAACTGGTATTATTATAATAGTAAAATTATTAGTAGTAAAACATGAGACAATATCACCTAGAATAAGACCTAACGTAATTAATATTATATAGAAGTGTTGCAAGTACTTATCGACCTTGTTAAACTGCATTATACAAACTTAGGGAGATATACCTACGTATTTTGCAAAAATATTCGATTTATTGTAATGTAAAATTTCTCTAAACTCTACCTCCAATGTTTTGTTGGTAGGGCGATTGCCAGAACTGTGTCATGATCACAGTACACAATAAAGGTCGTCATAGTGACTCACTTTGGCCTATCGCGTTTCGAGATCAGCTTGTCTATATCCAGTAACTCATATGAGTTTTTAGGTATATAACTAAAGACCTTCAGTCGTGTTATATGTGGGCCGAAATGACGACGTAGACTATCAACGGATTTTCATCCTTTCATATATAATCTAAGCTTTCATTGTCGGTTTTGTTTTTGGACTACACTGTACTTACTATCAGGTGCACTGTAGTCATATTGTCGAGCCAGTGTAAAAAAAATGTAAACAAGTGAAAATCATTAATAGCAATACAATTTTTTAGTCAAAAAAACACGATTTCTGTTCAAAAGTATTTTGAAATTCATTTCAAGTGACATTGACAATGCTTGGAGGTCATAAGTTAATGTGAATCGTAAACGTCGTAAATCGTAATCGTGTGTAGCGAAAAGCTCTTTGTAAATATCTACCTCTTTTATTCTTTAGAAAAAGACTGAAGTCAGTGTCAATTCAGGTCACTGTTAACACCAAAATGAAAAAACTTGAAATAAGATTTTTTTTTATCCATGTTCTTTAATTATAAGATAGACATATCAAATTGCGTAGATATAGCTTAAGAATTGCGACAAATATTTCAGTTTTCGAGTAAGCACGGACGAAATTTTTTAATTAACACTTAGAAATTATTTTAATCATGCATGTCTTTGTAAAATATGTTAATAAAAGTAGGGTTGAACATGGTATAGCTAATTTCATAAAAATATTTTAGTAGTAATAAATGCATATGATCTGACTAAACGTTTTAAATAATCAGACGTTACATTTATCACTGACATTTTAGTTAGGTACATACCTGTTATGGTATTGCATAGTAACAATAATCAATATGTCATACTGTTTTTGTATTATTATTTCATTTTAATCAAACAGGAAGTCGCAAGAAATGGTTGGTAGACGGTAGTATCTTAAACTAGTAGAGTACAAATAGAATTATTGATTTTGAGTAAAATTCACTAGCTAGCTATTAGTTACTAACTTTTACTGGCTACACTTTGTAGGCTGTGCTCAAGATCTTCATTGACACACATCGCCAAGCGGCATCGCGCTGGTTACACGCCGCCCGCGTCATGTGTTGGATCACGACGATCCAGTTAGTGCGGCATTGGCATCCGCAGCTCTAGATCACAGTGAGCCACACAAAACACGCACTAGTTTCACACTAAGACACCAGGGCCGCCGAAGATGGGTATTTCAGGAGACTGTCGCTAATAGTAGGAGAGCTTTAGCGGGGATTTTGGGATTTATGCGAGCTCGGCATAATAATAGACAAAATCTAGTACTTCTGTCAGGATTATTACATTTTCATTGTCCACATAATATTATATCTATGCATGATAAGTACACATAAATACGTAGGTACCTACAAGGTAGATAAAATAATGTCGAGTAGAATAAAATTATAACCGGTGATTATTCACTGATCACGAAGCTTTACCAAACTGTTACAATAAATAAAAATACGTAAGAACTATAGTATTTAATTACTTATTGGAGTAGGCTATATAGAGTTGTAGGTGTTTGGATGCTTTTACATGGTGAATCAATAATCTTGTCATTGTATGATATTCGATTAAGTAAGGGAATTTTATTAATTGCATTATTTAGCTATAGGTTATTTGATAAGTAGGCAATTTTATATAAACGAAAATTAGTCATGTAGGAAATGGCAATAATGAATATACA
Source organism: Automeris io (assembly GCA_036320925.1). Classification (NCBI taxonomy): domain Eukaryota; kingdom Metazoa; phylum Arthropoda; class Insecta; order Lepidoptera; family Saturniidae; genus Automeris; species Automeris io. The sequence goes on along the minus strand of JAUDJH010000010.1, from coordinate 8,240,920 downwards.
CTTTTAACAGCTTTCGTTAGCCTTCTTTACCTTTGTAGTGAATTTACGATATTTTTTATGAGTAACAGTGTTAGTTTTTTTGTGACGACAACCAAAACTGCTTATTATTGATGTATAAACAAAGCAGTTGAAATAAATGATATAAAAAAAAATAATGTTTTTAATTTACTTTTAACGATTCGACTTTTGCAGAGGCTGAATGAACGATTCCTTTATATCGAATGTGAATCACAGGCATTAACTGATAAACGAAACAAATATTAGGTCCTTACATATGAAATTGGCGTTTTGTATGGGAGGAACAAAAAGTCGAATATTTTTTAATATAATATATTTAATTAATCAAAGTATGAACCATTATTTTCTATGCACTTTTGCCATCTCATAGGTAGTTCACTGATCCCTTTACTAAAAAAACCAGTCGGACGGGAATCAATAAAATCTTTGAAGGCGATTTGGACTGCCCCATCGGAGTTGAATTTTTTCCCTTGCAAGAAGTTATCCAAATTTTGAAAAAAATGGTAATCTGTTGGAGCAAGGTCCGGGGAGTACGGAGGATGTCTTAGACTTTCCAATTGAAGCTCTTCTAATTTAGTAGCCGTCTGTTGCGCAGTGTGTGGTCTAGCGTTGTCGTGAAGCAGCAGTGGCGTGGAGCGATTGACCAGCCTAGGTTGTTTAGCCGCTAGCTTTTCCATCATGGTTTGCAATTGCTGACAATAGACATCAGCCGTAATAGTCTGGCCAGATTTGAGAAAACTGTAATGAACAATACCGGCACTAGTCCACCAAATGCTTACAAGTAACTTTTTTGGGGTTCATTTTCGCTTGGGGCAGGATTTGGCTGGCTGGCCAGGATCCAACCATTGCACTGAGCGCTTCCGATTATCGTAAAGAACCCATTTTTCATCACAGGTAATGATTCGGTTTAAAATACCTTCATTATTGTGCCGGTTTAGTAATGTAACGCAGCAGTCGACGCGCGTTTGCCGGTTTGCTTCAGTCAATTCGTGAGGTACCCACCTTTCAAGCTTTTTAATCTTCCCAATTTGCTTCAAGTGAATTAAAACAGTATTATCACTAACATCGCAGCCTGCAGCTAACTCGGACGTGGTTTGCGATGGATCCGCTTCCACAATAGCCTTCAACTCTTCATTATCAACTTGAGTCTCAGGCTGTCCACGGGGCTTGTTCTGCAGGTCGAAATTTCCAGAACGAAAAGTTGGAACCAAAAACGAACTGTGTTTTCTTTTGCAACACGACCGCCATACACATCATTCACCCTTCGAGTTGTTTCCGCAGCACTAGTGCCACGGCGGAACTCGTACTCGTAAATAATGCGATATTTTAAGTTTTCCATTTTGTAAAATGAGTGGTGCAAACAGAAAAAAAAAGGAGAAAAAAACAAATGAATGACGATCATCGAAGCACAAATACATGAGTCTATAGCTGTACAAATTTGAATTTGGAATTCCTTACCAAAGAGGAGAAATTTGTGATTAAATAGGCCAGTACGAAAAACGCCAATTTCATATGTAAGGACCTAATATTTGCATGGAGAAATTGTTTCCAGGTTCAAAAACTAAATTGCTATGAGTATCGAGAGATATGTATATGCCGAAAAGCTTTGCGATCATAATGTTCTATAAAATTATTTCTTCATGTAATTAGTTTTTGCTTATGGAACGTGTTTTTGTGGTACAAACTGGAGAATACCATTGCCTAGTAGTAGTATGTAAAGGATTCATCATGATTGAAGACAGCTTTGACTACACAGTTGTACTATAAGAAACCAATATAAACTATAGATTTTTATATATGTAAAGTTACAAAAGTACATAATTATAGATGTTAGTCAATTTACCAGGATAACATTCAACTACTGTTATCATTGAATACTTATCTAGACAACAATAGAGTCCATGATGAAGAATGAAGTCAATAATAAATAAAGTGATTAGGTACACAATACCTCATTTATTGCTATATAACGTACTTGCACAATAATTGCATTTTTATTTTTTTTTGCTCTAGAACAACATACATACCTAACATAGATGGTACATCTATATACTTTATAATGTTCATAATGCAATTGACATTGACTATACAGACATATACACGTATATACTGCCCTGTGGTCACTCAAATGCTGGCGGATCTTTGATCGATGAGAGATCTTCAAATAAATATTGCTACAAAGTAATTAATGAATAGTGTTTTAAAGTTCTATAGGCACCTAATTGTTTATTTTATATATACTTGGTTATACTGAGTTCTATCCTTGACTAAATCACGTCTGGTGGAAAGCTAGGTTGATTCGAATATTGGATTGATGATATATTTTTTTTTTTTATAGTGGTACGTATAGGTACCGCACACATCTTTTGTATTCCAGCAAAAATTAAAAGATTTTGGCTGGGAGGTGTTAATGCATTTGCCATATAGCACTCACTTTGCACCTTTAGGTTTCCACCTTAGGTGTCTCTTCAGAATTATTTTAAGCAGTGCCAGGTTAACATCAAGAAAGGGTTGCCAAAACTACTTCTCGCGTCTTTTTTTTTATCAGGCTTCCCAAAGGTTCTACAGCAGCGGGATCATATCCCTACCTACAACATCACAATGCAGAAAGCCATTGAACGTAATGACACATATTTACTATAATTAATAAACTTAATAAAAGTCTTGGATTTTCATAAAAAATGCGAAAAAACTTTTTCCCCAACCAATTACATTTAAACTTGAAGATTACGTGTTTAAGAGCTTTACTCTGTCGATGAAAATGGGAAAACGCTAGCCGGATAGGAACTCCTTTTTATCAGTTTTCTCTTTCTTAGAACCCTGTTTACGTAGACGACATTTATAGCATATGTGTTTTTTAAATAACTTTATTATCTAAAGCTTAGATTAAATAGTATTCTAAAGTAAACGACTATATAGATAAATTAATAATAAAATGACTTGCGCAATAAAAACGAATTTCGGCATTCTGGGTGAGTCTTACACAGTATATATCTTCAAAATTTTACTTCGCAAATACTATTATCAAATTGTAATGAAAAAAAAACAACACCAGAAACCTTTTATGTGCTTCTAGTAAGCAGTAGCGTGCATTCCATATAAAGCATTATCTTGTTATACTTGGACGTTCAGTAAATATATTGATTTAAAATCGGGTGTTTACCAAAATAGCAGTCTAAGGGTCCAAATTAAATCAATTTTTAAGTATAATATATATATATATATATATATATATATATATATATATATATATATATATATATATATATATATATATATATATTAAATGTCCAAGTATAACGAGATAATGCTTTTTATGCTTTACTAGCTGATCCGGCAAACGTTGTTTTGCTATATAAGTTATTGTAATATCTTCTAAGATGTTCATTAAAATTAAGTGATGCCAAAGACAATTTTGTTCACAATTAAATAATCTTAATCAACAACACATTTATTTGGATAAAGATTAATATTATTACGTTGATACAATTCTTAACAAATAATGCATTAATTTCGACCAAATTTGTTTACCATAAAAACGGTTCTAAAGACTTAATCTTAAAAGATAGACATATACGGTCAGGGATATTTTTTTAGATCATTTCAAGAGGAATAATTCTTTCTTACATATATTTTTGGTATCTTGAACCGTTTTCTCAGCGCACGCAATGGAAGCCCTCAAGGATGAATAATTTTCCCCGTTTTTTTCACTATTTCCATTATTTCTTCGCTCCTAATCATTGCATCGTGATGTTATATAGCCTAAAGCCTTCCTCGATAAATGGTCTATTCAACTCAAAAAGAATCAATTCGAACCAGTAGTTCCTGAGATTAGCGCGTTCAAACAAACAAACAAACTCTTCAGCTTTATAATATTAGTATAGATATGGGATGCACGCCACTGCTAGTAAGATACTTTTTAAGAACCATATTTTTCTCCTGGGGTTTGGGATGTTAACTGTAACCATTTTTCTATTGGCATCAAAGTAACTGTGTCCGATGTTAAGTAGGAAAAAATTCAAGAACGGTGGCAATAATGGGATTAACGTGAAACGTTTGCCATTCACCGTTGTCATGCCCAATTGCATAAGAATAAAGAGGCGAAACACTATGACGGGTTGTGCAATTTAAATGAAAGTGTCATCACGAAATAGCTGTTGAACACAGGCTCTTAATTTCCATCTCACTACTATTCTCTTAGCATCAACAGAGAGTCACAACTGTAATAATTAAAGGTAAAGTTCATAGACTCGACAGTATCCACTCTCAGTTTAAATTTTAAGGGGTTGAATAATTTATTTAAAATGTATATTTAATGGATGGTTGTTGTGTAGTGTTTGTAGCTTTAGAAATAAAATTACCTACCATTGCTTTTTATATTACCTAGTTTTAATTAGGTCTCAATATCGCAATGAATAAATTGTATTATCAATGCTACTCTGTCGATACGCAAAGATATGCTTCGCTTATCGTATGCTCGCTTGTAAATAATTCATAAGTAGGCAACTTCAGAGCTCAGACAGAGTTCAAACAACGTCGTAGTACGTTATAGTTTACCAAACTCTGCATCACTGAAGGCATGGCAGCTCAAGGCACCAAAATTATTGATTTGATTGCACATTCAGAGAAGTTTTCATTTTCATTTGAAGTTACATCCGATGTTAGTGAAGCAAATATAGATAAAGAAGTAGAGCCGGCTTTCTATTCGGTGACATGGCATGCAAAATCTCATAAATGTATGAGCCTAGATATAGACCCGCTCAAAACGGCAAATATATTGAAAAATAAAGACAAGGAGGTGTTGTTACATTTATCGTGCGATATGTTAAGGAAGGATTATCTAGATGAGCTGCTTGTTAAACTTCGAGAGTCTGGAATTTGTAATTTATTTGTAATACTGGGAGGTGAGTAGTCATCCACTTACTATTACTTTGTACAAATGGTTATCCTTTTGTATTTGAAGTTAGATGAAGGTAGTCGAGATTATGATAATCTTTTGTGTTAGAGAGAGTAATGAAGTGCAAAAATACATAAAAGTATTTAACGATACCTAATTGTTAATGATATGGTAACCTACGCTACCAAACCTAAAAAATCATTTTTTTTAATTAATACATAAAAAGATATTTTTTTATAGTTCTTCATTATGTTAGTACATACAGATAAGTGTATCTGAATATTTTATTTACTATTTTATTTAGTGAAGATTATTTAGTAACTTTACAAGCATTGTCCCGTCAATTTCATATTATTTTACTTTAAAAAAGAGAAAATATCATTTAATTTTAATATGTAATTTCAGAGGGATATGATTCCAGTACGTCAGATTTCTTAACAACAATAGATCTTATAAAATATATAAGAGAAAAAACTGGCGATTATTTTTGCATAGGAATCGCAGGATTCCCTGATTGCACCGACGAGAAGCTACTGCAAATGAAGGAGAAAATCGATGTTGGTGCTAATTTTATAGTAACACAAGCATTTTTTGAACCTACTGTGTTTAAAAACTTTTTTAACAGATGTCAGGAAGTAGGAATCAACGTTCCTATCATACCAGGCGTGTTCTTATTTGAAAATTATAAACAATTAAATAGTTTTATAAGTTTATGTAAAGTAAAAGTTTCAAGCAATATACTCGAAAAAATTAAAAATGATGAACCGTCTTCCTTAGAGTCTTTGGATATTATAAAAAACTTACTTAAAGTTTTAAGAGACGAATTTAACGTAAATCATTTTCACTTTTTCACCTTAAATAAATTAAGTAGTGTATCTTCTTTCATTAAACATCTGATTTAATTTTTTTAACCTTAGTACTAATTAAATCTTGTTACGTATAAGTAAAATGAATGAAAATCTGAAAACTATTATGTGCTATAATTATATTTGTGAATATTAATAAAATTTCTTTTGAAAATAATATGCGTATACTTTATTTAACAAAATAAATAAATACACACAGTGATTACATTTTAAAAATAAAATCGTAAAAAAAACATAAATTTTAAAAATATATGGACTTAAGTGAGCATGGTCTGAGGCCAAACCTCGGGACCTTCTGGGCTACTTGCCCAGTCGAAGTCGCCGAGAGGCTTATTGAACATGGTGTGGAGATCGGCTGGGTCCTCAAATCTCGCGTGCTCCGGTGCTTCCGGTGCTGGCAGCCCGGACATGTGAGCGAGAAGTGTAAGGCCGGCGTAGACCGAACCGGACTATGAGATGTGCGCAGCCTGGCCACAAGGCCCAGGACTGCCTGGCTTGCGCGTACTGCGTGTTCTGTGTCGCTGCAGGCAAACCATCCGGCCACCGTGTCGGAAGCGTTGCATGCACCGCTGAAAAGCGGCCATTGTGAAGAAGAGGAGGCGCCTACCATAGAGGTGTCTCAATGTCGCCCCCGCGGCATCGGAGACACAGCGAGAGACCATCTCCGCCATTTAATAAAACGAAAAAAAAAAAAAACCTCACACATGGCTGTATGACATAAATGTCTTTGCCTTTCCCTCATAAAGGGAAAATATTACCAAAAAAAATTACATCTGTTTGAAAATTTTAATTTTAAGGTTATCTTTTACAGTTTTCTTAGCGAAAGCTTAAATTAATTATTTTAATATTTACATCAACATTATAAATACAAATTAGAATTGCTACAAATTGTTGCGATCTTAAAAGTAAGTATGGTATATGCGCACTACTTTTAATAAATATTAATATTCTAAATACAAGCTCAAATTACGGACAAATATTAAATGTCCTTTTAATTTTAGGTTTGTATTTAAATAAGCTGAGAAAGATGTCTTTTCCTGATAGAGAGCAGAGACAAAAATGTTGGGACGCCAGAGATAAATATTGGGAATGCCTAGATAAGCAAAATGTTAATGACAGATTGCAAAAACCCAAGGCGTGTATTGAATTTAGAAAATTGTTTGAAACTTCCTGTCCACCTCAGTGGGTCATACATTTTGACCGAAAACGGGACTTTAATATATTTAAAGAAAAAATGCAAAAGGAAGGTTATGAACCAATCAAAGAGTCACAATGAATAGAATAATCTGTATCGTTATTATTTCGTTGTAAATATAGTTTATGTAGTAAATTATTTTCGATTCAAATTTGGGCTTTTATTTAACACTGCTTTACTTCAAAGACTATATAGTCTAAACATATGTTTATCTGCAAAATTACTTTCAGTATAGAAAAACCCTGTAGGTAGAACAATACTATGGCTTAAATATGGATATTTATGATAACTGATAATATAGTTCTCACTTTTGATAAGTACATACAAATTTTTAACTAAAAATTAATGAATACCTTTTCTAAATATGTTTAAAATAATATAGTATAGGATATTTCATTTTATATCTATTCAATAAACATAACTGTTATTAAATATATTTACATTTTTTTTATTACACTATATTTTTAAAGAGTAATGTTTAATATGGTAAAACTCCTATTTCAGAACATTATAAATGTAAAAATGGAGGATATTGATATATTGACAAAAATAAGTATACCAACTTCAGAATTGAATGCTGAACAGATACAGGTATATTATTGAAAGTTTTATATTAGGAGACAAGTTATTGTTATATTTATCTAAAGATTCTAAAGCTTAAGTTACATGTAGCAACTATTAATTGTTTTTCACATGAAGTATGATATATGTAGTGTCATGAAGATTTACAAGTGCTCTGTCAATGACTTGTGCAAGCACATTTTTTACAGCAAATAGTGTGCTCATGGTGTTAAGAGTTGTAGCATATAGTATGTGAAATATATAGTGTGTGAAACCACTCAAGGCGGTTGCATATCTAGCAAATATTTGCCTCATGGGCCTTAAGCTATATAGGTAATCTACATAAAGTATCATTTCACCTTTCAATTTATGCAAAATAGCTATATTTTTTAAAACAAATCTGTAATCATTTTCAGGAAGTGATAATTACAGCACAGAGACAGTTTAAATCAGCAAACAAAAATGTATATGACTGGAATCCAATATTAAAAGTATTATGGCAACATATGTCGACAGGTTTTAAGAAATTGGATGACCAACTCCTGTGTGCCACTTGCTTTTATACTATTCTAGGACATACTGACTATAATTACTATTTACTCCAAATATTAGATATCCTCAAATGTGAACTACACTTAAGAGAGAAATCCAATATAAGAACAAATTCAAATCAATTAATATGTTTGATGTATGGACTTTTTCAATCATCTTTTCTTATACAAAATTTTGATAATGATTCTATTGTTACTTGTGTGTTAACAATGACATTTCACCTTCTTGTTTTAATGTGTTATGAGTACTCACATTATACATTCTTAGCTTTCAAAATAATTAAATCATTGAATAAAGTTTGTGGAACAAAACTAGAAACAATCATTTTTAATGATGATAACAATGAAAAGTTGCTTCATTTAGTTATACATAACTGGGAAAATCCCATCACTGGAGTGAGAGATTTTTTAAAAGATATTTTTAAAACCATAATTATGATTAGTAATGATACAAAACGCAAATCCATTACAGAAGAGGTTAATGCATTTTACTGGAATAAAGCAAAATATTTAATGCTTTCTGTGATTATAGAAGCTGATGTCTTTTATAACTCATTTGTAGCTACATTAACATGTGATCATGAATGGATTTATGGTCTTATGTATAGTTTACACAAGCCAGGCCTTATATCAGCAGGAACTGATTTATATGTTGCTATATTAAAAAAAATATTATCACAAGAAAAGTGGTGTGAAATATTCCTAAACAATGTTATAAAAGAACTCACTTTAGGTGATTTTGTTTATAAGACAATTGAAAATTTTTGCAATTATTGGTGTATGACAACATTTAAAAAATTTCCATGCTTAATGGAAATTATTGTTAATAAATTAGAAGCAAACAACATTGAAGATAAATTATATATCACCTTATTTATAATGAAACAAGGCAACAAACTTGGTATCCTCAATAAATGGAGTGGTCATGGTGATTATAAGGATGTTGAATATAATGTATTAATAGGATTGGAACACGTAAATCCTAAAATAAGAATGCTGGCTTTTGAAATTATTTGTTATAGGCACAATAAATCACTACCAACACAAGTGGAATATGACATTATATATGACTTTATACATAATAACTTAAATTCTGATTACACAGTTTTAAGGTTGTCTCTGTTAAGCAGTTTAAAATGTTTCTTATCTCAGTTGCATATAGGATTTGCAAATTGCATAAATAATTGTACAAAAAAAATCTTGGACCTCTTAATGATTTTTTCTAAGAAATTACAACATTTACTAATTGACTCTATACATTTAAATGGTAATTACCAAAGAAAAATAACTACTATTAAAGCAATCAATTTAATATGGGCTTGCTTTGGTAAAATAAATGATAAAGTGAGAAATAAGCAAAAGAAAAAGCAAAATAATATAACACTAATTATATTTTTAAAAGATCACAGTAGTTGGATGTTATCAAATGATTATTTAGTTCAGAAAATTGTTACTCTGCTAAAAGACTCGAGCGATGATATTAGAGACAATGTAGTTTCTTTGTTACTTAATTATTACTCTATAGATATAATACCACTATTAGATAGTTTAGTTGAAGATGCATTCACCAGCATGAGAAGCAAATTTTTTTATGAAATAATGTGTGGACAGACTATCTTGAAATTAATAACTAAAATGCTTTTACAAGAACAACCTATTAATATAAAATTCAATACTATTGAAGACATATTCTATGTTGGTTATAAGGAATTAATTACTGAATACAGAAAAAGAGATATTATAGACTCCATTCAAAATGGAAAACAAATCCACTCCTTCATTGGCATATTACATATAATAATAGAAGTTTCTATTGCACAAAAATATCACTTAAAAATCCCAAATAATATCCTGGAATCATTATTGAATGCTCTAGGTGATATTGCTAGTCAATTTAGCTGGGAGCAAGAAAATGCAATTAGTTCAGATTTCTCCAAAATGAATGACATGGTACAAGACATTATCCGCAAGTCTGGATATGATACCTTAAATGAAAACGACGAGACTAAAATTTCAGGCATTCACCAAATTGTTTTAAATTCTCTATGGTTAAATGTTAAGGTACATTCTCAATTTTAATCGTATTTGTAAAAAGTGTTGTGCATATTTATAAAAGAAGCTTATATTTACAGGTGTCTTGTGATCTCGCATCTCTTTTGGTTCAGTACTATTCAGATGACATTCATATTTCTGGCAAGTGTTTAAAAATAATATCCAATGTTTTGGAAACTTCAAGACACAAGGGAGTAATTGAATCTGCCGGTGCTGATTTAGTTAAGTACTTAGTATTGAATTATTCTTTTCTTAGTAACAGAAGATTTCTTTATTATATTCTTTCATTGTATAAGTATTTGGATACTAGAATTGATTTAACTGTTGCATTATAGGACGAGCAGTCCAGTGCCTAACATCTTTGCCTGAAGATTCAATTGCATCAAACTTGCCATACAAACTTTTGGTATCTAAACTCCAAGAATTTATACACGAAAACAGTAAAATGGCGTCCATAACAAGAAGAGGAGCTGGATTATCTATAATGGTCCACAGAATAGTTTCTGGAGATATGCAAAAAAGAAAAGTGAGAAAATTTATCTTTTTTTGCTTTACCCATTTTGCGCTTGTAGTTTGCCATGCCCGACGTATCCAATAGCAAAGTTTATCAGTGTTCCTGGGGCATTTATTACCCATACAAAGGTTGTTGCTATCACAAACATAGCTTAATGTATCTGATTCCTTACTGTGTTTTCCTATAAGACTATGTTACCTACGTTAAGTTTGATACAAATCTGCATAATGGTTTTTAATTGGCACATTTAAAAATAATATTGTTTTTCAGCCCTTGTTTCATTATTTTATGAACACATTATTGGAAGCATGTAATATTGATGATGCAGAGTATCCACATGATATATCAAGGGAAAATAATGATTTACCCAAGGCGATTTATATTCATTTTCTAACAAGAATTGTGACTGATAGCAGTCTATCATCTGATGTACTCTATTATTCGGCTAGTTTAGCAAAGTTGGCTTTTAATAATCTAACATGCTCACATTGGCAAATAAGGTATATATTTTTTAATATACAAGCATTGTTTAAATATTCTCATTAATTTCAAATAGATTAAACATATATTAATTTCAGGAATGCAGCCCTTCAGTTATATGGTGCTCTTATACCAAGACAAATAGGTCAAAAGAAAGCTTGTGGCACAGATGATGAAAGTATTGCCACAGTAGCATGTGATGAACTCAGAACACATTCACCGGAATTATGGAAATACATTAAAGAAGAATTGAGGAACATCAATATTTGCAGTGATCTAAAATCTCATTCAGATTTAGTGCCTGTATTAAATTTACTGGCAAACAGTGCTAGGAGATATAACTTTTCATCAGATATAGCTAGCCAAAGGAATTCAGATGAACTGATGTTCAAAAGTCTTACATTCTTGTTAGGAAGCCCAATATATACAGTCAGGCGTTTAACTGCTAAAAGTATTTTTAATATATTCTCATTTGCAAAAATTTATGATTATTTATTAAGTGAAGAAATTACATTAGAAAATGCACTCCATGGGAGTCTCATGTTAATTGAAAATTGTTATACGGGTTACTTCTACACTAGTCCTTCATATGAAGCTTATTTGACTAATTTGCGGACCAAATTTATTAAAATATTAAATATGAAACATCATTCATATTTATGTTATAAAAAATTTGAAGACATATTTCAAACTACAAAAAACAATTATTATAATATAAACAGTGTTCTTAAAGAGCTTGACGACATTTCAATAGCTCCAGGAAAATACACATGGGCAAATAGATGGCTCCAAAATTATATCCAGAACAGCCCATGGAATGAAATACCAAATGTATTAAGACTTCTTTCCAGCCGTGATGATTTTGAAAATTACTTCAGAGACTTATTATCGAAAATTGAATCTGAAATTTCTATACCACATATGGAAGTACTTAATATTACAGACATTTTTTTGTCATTCCAAAAGAAGGATACTAATAGCTTCATTTGGGAAATCCTATATGCAATTAGTTTGAAAACTGATTTAAGTAATCAAGCTAAATCTATTTTAATAATGACAAGTCTAAATAAAAATAATATTAAATATATTGAGAGATATATAGTTCCATTTGCAGCCAGAATGTTCGCTATAGCAGATATAGAATATACAGAAACGGATATACCTGAAATAATTTTTAATTTGACAGATCCTGACAAAGGAGACGTTGATATGAGATGTATAGCAGCATTAGCAAACAATGAGATGGTTAATGCTTTCCATAAATTATCTGATAAAAATAAAGTTTTATGCATTACGTCTGTGGTGATCTTGTTACAGGATGAAGATGAGGATGTGAGAAATTTAAGTGCGAACTTCTACAAAAGTATTAAAAAACTAGAAATATCTTTACAGCCATATATTTGTTTACAAAAAATTATGGACCCAATATTTTTGAATTCTGTATTCCATGAACCTAATATTGCAGTCCAACTTTTATGTAATAATTTGTCAGATGTATTAACACAGTACTTAAATTACACTTTGGATGAGTACAATCCATTTGCTCAGAATTTAAAAAATATATATTTTGAAACAACTGTTTTTAAACAGCTTATTGAGACATTGAAAATATAATAAGGTATATTAACAAAAATAATATTTACAAATATGTTTATTTAATCATTGTTATAGCTTTGCTTTTCATATAGATAATAATAATATTTACATGATTTCTAAGTTAATGTAATATATATATATATATATATATATATATATATATATATATATATATATATATATATAGTCAAATATAGATTATTCTTCATAGTAATATTTTTGTGGTGGGGTAGTATCATCAATTTGAATAGAGACAATGTGACGTCCAGGTACCATAACTAATCCTAAAACTCTAGGCTCTTCTGTTTCACCATCACTGTTCTTAAGATACTCAGAACAAGCACCTGCAAAAAAAAGTAATATATACTGTTAAGTCTGCTGGTGATTTTTGGTATAGTTTTATTTTCTCCTTCCACACATCTTTTCAACTTGTAGGTAGTAAGTTGCAGTCAGCACAACAGGTCTGTTTACCATGATATACCATCATAGTGTTTCCTAGACTAGTAATGACCTTTCGGAAGTATCTAGATTCCCAGGCCCGGCGAAGAGTATGCACTGGTGGCACTGCGGTGGTTTTAGTTGGTGCAAGTCCAACACCGGCTCCAACCTGCTCTCATCGCTCCTCTGACAGTCCGAAAGGATTTCCAGCAGGTTAACAACCACAAAAAATATTTGTTGTGATCTGTATTTTTTTATGACTCACAGACAATGATACATTTGTATCAGTATGATAATTATAATATGAGATATTGAGAGTTGGAAAAACAGTATAAGAGATGGAATCTTGAAAATTGCTTTATCATGATTGCTATATAGCTATTCTATTATGTAATTAGTCAATGGGTTCTAAATCAATCAATCAGTAATTGTATAAATTAATTTTCATAAAAATACCATACATAATTAAAGTAGTTGCTTAAGTTTTTCTAGAACATGCTCAATATAAATAGGAATTATAGTTATTAACCTTTTATATACTAATAAATATTCCTTGGCATCAGGAATACAGTTAAATGAATTTTTAGTTTACCTCGATGTTATGAGTCAAATACTTATAGAAGACCAATGAAAAAATGCTCTAAAAACATTGTAAAATATAGCCAAACTTTGACTTTATAAATTAGATGGAATTACAAAGAATGGATTTTATAGAAACTTTTAATGTATCTTAACAGTAATTAAATATTTTATTGTAATGACTATTGTATTTGTTTATGTAATTAGTATCAAACTAATAGTTTTTTTTAATCTATGAAATAAAGGTACTGCATTTTTTTACCTAGAATAACATTTGCATCTCTATCTGTACATAGAAATACTCCAATAAGAACTCTTCCATCAGTCATCTCAATTCTGAAGTTCATATTTAGCCATTTTCTTAATTTAGCTTTCCCATCGTCAGCTTCCTGAAACGAAAGAAAAATATTAACAAATTAATTAATAAAACATAATTTATGGATTAGTTGTGTCTACTATTTCACCTACATAAAATTATCTTTTACATAGCAACATAATAATATAGGCCTATGTCTTAGTATTTTAGTAGTAGTCTTCTTGTATGCATCCTTTATAAGCACAAAAAACAAAAAAAAAATCTTGTTATACTTGGACATTTAAAACATATTAAGTCCTACTTTCAAGTTGGTAATTACTAAAATAGGAGTTTTTACAGGATGCATGCCACTGTGTATGTCCACTTGAGACCTATTCTAAATATAAGTAAAAAAAGGCTATTTTTGAATATTATCTCTTATATCCCAACTCTTATTAATATTAGAATAGATAATGACGATTGCAAAAAACGTGCTTAATTATAAAAGGTATATCTTCTATGTACATAAAACATTATGTCTAAGCAAATAGTTGAACTTATACAATTATTAGTGGTAGTTTTAGGCATATAAGTGGAGCTCTGTGTGAAATGATAAAAATCAGTTTCTCGCACGTCAATACGGACGTTAACAGTAGCAAAATTAACTATTGCGTTATCCGTCACAGAGCTCAACTTACCTGCAGCGTGCTATAAACATTATAGTTTATTACCGGCACATTATCAGCTGGTATCTCCGTACTAGTAATATCGTTGCTCATCTTTAAAATATAGGTACTCTTTATTTACTTATATATACAGGAAATATTTCCAAAGAGATTGTATATATAAAAATATTTTACAAATCACTACAATCACCCGGTCACATCACAATAATAAATAATCAAAAAGACAAATCCTATTTATGAAAGGGCAACTCATTGCATATATGTCTTGTGGATAAGATAATATCCAATTATACGCAAAAAGACAAAATAATAGGTACTTCAAATATATTTTTGTAAGTTCCGAATGCCAATAACATTAAACTAGCTACCTATGACACAACATTGCAATGTTTACTACCCTGAAACAGGACTAATAGAATCAATTTTACCATTTAAATTTAAAAATGAAGATATAATATTAATAAGAATGCGCGTGAAGTTATTTCAATTACGGGAATCTCATGCTACTATATAATTAAATAGGAAGTAGAATTTGAATTATTCATCGATGTTCTTATATTCTTATAGTTATAAAGTTGATGGGAACGAATAAGGGATAAATAAAAACAATTAATGGGGTTGTCATAATATACGCTATTTAACTAAGTGGAACGAAGAAATATTGTGGTTATTGATTTAGACACCCAATGTTCGTTGGTGAATGAAAATTTTGTGAGGAAACCCAAATTGCATATAATAGAAATACCATGTATAAATGCCCTGAGAACGGCGCCAGCTGTGCCACTGGTCACGTTAGGCATGACAAATAATCGCTAAGTAAATACAGTTAGTAATGTTTCTCTACTCTCCCCGCAACGGGATATAGCTTGACGATGTATTATTATTTAATATATCGTCAAAGCTATATATAATGTATTTAATAGAATAGTGAGACGCAAAACTGAAACAAATTTGAAATAGTAAAAAAATGAATTAAATTACTTACTTTTACTTAATTACTTATTTTCTGATTAGGTTGCTACACCTTTGCTAAATAAATTTCCTCACTTCGTTTTACTAAATAGCATGCATTTATTTATTTAAATAAAAGTAAATATAATTTTTATTAAAGTAGGCGCATTTAAAGGTAATTTATTGTTAACACAGATGAAGACACCGACAAAGGGTAGTATTTTCTTAATACTTTTAAAAGTTGATATTTGATAATCCTACAATTCACCTAATAACCAACTAATCTACCAACCTCTCATTTGCTTCTATTCTCCCTCAGACTGATTGCTATTCACTCTAAAATTTCATCAGCAACGAAGAACAATTTTACTTTTGTAATATAAAGAAATCACAGAAGCCCAAACTATTGCACTAATTTTTTTTTATAATATTGATCAATATGATAAAATTTCCAAGAAAGTTTTTAACAGCATGAATCACAACCATTTAACAGCTATAGTTTGAAACTAAAGCTGTTGAATCTTACTCCTAATATTAACTAACTTACAACTAATTACGTTTTTTTTTTATTCTGACTCGACACAGTGACTGCACCATACCTAATGGTAAGCATGGTGGAGTCAAAAAAACGCTAACGACTATCGATAGGTAAGAAAACCCAACGGTAGTCGCAGCGATTATGCCGGCCTGCACGAACATCTCTTCACGTTACGCTTAAAGGATCCCATATCATAGGATGGTGGGAACACGCTCGCTGGAAGACCATTCCATACCCCAACGACACGGCAAAAGAAGGAGTTAGAGAACTTCTTATTCCTAGCTGGGATGTGAGAAACCGTAAAGCTGTGACTCCGCAAACCCGCGCGCGTGGTTCTATTCAGGAAAGGAGAGGGTGGAACAGGGTTAAACAACTCTTCAGAACACTCACCATGATACAGACGGTAGAAAACGCTCAGTGAGGCAATATCTCTGCGCAACTGAAGCGGTTCAAGATGCTTAGTCACGTCAGGATCATTCACAATGCGGACAGCCCTCCGCTGCAACCTATCCAGGGCGTCAAGTAAGTACTGAGCAGAACCATTCCAAAGATGCGAACAATATTCCATGCAAGGCCTGACCTGAGCCTTATACAAAAGTAACAGTTAATCAGGCGTGAAAAACCGTCGCACTTTGTTCAGGACACCAATCCTACGCGATGTTGTGGTGATAACAGATCCTAAATGATCCCTAGGATTAAGATCACAGCGAATATTCATACCTAAGATATTTAGGCTGTCGCGCATTGCAAGCGCCACATTCTGAAGAGAAGGGAGAGGGGTATTTTGAAGTGGATTAAAGAATGTTCTCCTATAAAAAATGGTATCATGATAAAAATCACTGAAATAATTCTAAGACTACAGTAGTTTCTAAAAATTCCCGAAAATATTTCTAGTACCTCCTAGATCCGGGTTTAATGGCATCTAAATTTCTACGAAAATATCTTGTAAAGTTTTAAAAAAAAAAAAGAAATGACGTTTACTATGCACTATTAGTAAATATCGGTGCAAACATTATTTCTCATTCCTCGCCGTTTGTGTTGTGCTATTTTGTTGTTGTGTCATTTTGAAACAATGCATCAAACAAGAAATTAAGATAGATAGGATATTGAAATACGTTAGAGATATTAAAAGTTGACGGGAAGACGTGATAAGAAATACAATAGAACATGTAAAGAAAAGACCCTACACATGGCTGTATAGCGTAAATGCCTTTGCCTTACCCACAAATGGGAGAATATAACCAAAAAAATGTATGATAATATTATTTGGAATAATAAAATATTTTGAACATGTGTAAAAAATGAATCAAAGTTCTGTATCAAACGTTACAGAGGATATTTTTATGAAAAGGTTTAAGTATTTTAAATCTTTCAAACATAATTTATGTGAAATATTATCTACAGATATCGGATGTAGCACAGAGGTTTGAAACATTCAACTATATGTTTACAATGTATTCTAGACAAATAATTAATGAAAGTGTAGTTTATCTGACATATTTACTATTTAACAATAACAATAAACTTTTTAGATCACATCAGTTACTGTAGAAAATGATAAAGAAGACCCCAGAACAGATATTTTAGGGCTACGGAAACAGAAAGAATGGCAGTTATTTATTTTTCCTAAGCATGCAGGTTTGATACTAATACGAAATCCTTTTACAAGTCTGGGACAAAGATATTGGATTCGAAGTTGCTTAGAAGACTACCCAAAGAAACCAAATAAATTGAATATAGACATAGATACATACTTTTATGATTGGTGGTCAGAATGTTACAAACATGGTCAGTGTAATAAACAACTACAGAAAAAATTAAGATGGACAACACTTGGATATCATCATAATTGGGACACAAAAGTAAAATGTTAATATTATTTTATAAAGTCATATTTTTAAGTATTTCAGTTTTACATATAACAACTTGGCCACCTTTAGATATACAACCTAAAAGTTGCATCTTCATCAATTGGACATGCAGTCAATATCTGTTATAACATCATCGAAGGGATTACTCATATTTAGTTGTAAAAACCGATGGTCGTAACAACTGATGCTGTTTTTGAGATACAAAATCCTTTTTTTTTTTCTGGGACCTTTGTGCTGGGTCAATATAACCAGTATGTTGTTCTAAACGATGTAAACATAAATTGTTTTGACTGTATTTTAAACAATATTGCCCAATTTGTAATTGCAATATAATTAGAGAGGGTTATCCATTTGAGTAATTTGTAGTGAAGTAAATTAGCAAGAAAGCTAGTAGATAGCAGTACAAAATTTTGAGGGCTTAAAGATTTGTTTTAATATACAACATTGTTGTCTATTTTGTTAAATAAAACAGTATCTTGCAATTTTTTTATTAATGCACTATTTTCTAATTTAAAAGAATAAAATTTATCTCTTATCATGATTATTCACAGCTATATGTTTAAGTATAAACATCATAATAAATAATATATGTTGTATATGTTGTGCCGTGGTGGCTGCCGGCAGAATAGAATAGCACCCCCCTCTTCTTGCTGAGGCGTCGTAAAATGCGACTAAGGTATCTCTTTAACACCACAATTCAACCAGGTGTTCAGAGAAGGAAAACTCGACCAAACCTGCATCCTGATTCCTCCCGATCGTACTGGTTCTCCATTCCATCGGGCCTGAGGGAGCTCGGACGAGAGAGTGCTTTTCTGGCTGCGCGTCCTGTTATGCACTGAAATATCTCCTGCGCAATTGGCTGTTTCCGAAAACGGGCCGACAATTTTCTTAATCGGTGTTGAAACAGTCGCTGTGGCCGAAACCGGCTAGGACATCATCATCATATGTTGTATACTTTGCATAAAGTTGTATTTATTAAGTTTTTTTTTTAACCGACAGATCACCTGATAATAAACAGATTACTGTCACTTATAATCAATTGCAATACAAGAACTATTATGCAATATCTATCTCCACAAAACTCATAAGTTAATATTTACTGTGACCACACTAAATATGATTTTGCAGACCACAATAAACAAAAAACAACCAAAGTGAAGTGATGTAATAAAATGTTAAAGTTCAAATTGTTTTACTTTTTACAGGTGTACAGTGAAGATAGTAAGACAGTTTTTCCAGAGGATTTGGCTGAACTATCAGATGTGTTTGCAGAATACCTTGGCTATAAAAACTTTAGGGCAGAAGCAGCCATTGTGAATTATTATCACATGAACTCCACATTATCAGCTCACACTGATCACTCAGAAGTCAATTTAGAAGCTCCTTTATTTTCCTTTAGGTAGGTATTGTTATAAATATGTTATTTACTAATATATAATACCAATTAACCTAATCTTTTGACGTTTCTATGAACATGGTGAACACAGTCAATATATGGTACATGTCAAATCTCACATAATCAAAGGATTGTGTTCTGTGATCTGTCCAGTCGTATAGGTGTTTTCTCTGATACAATGTGTTAAATTAAGTTTGCCAAATTGAGAGATAACTACATTATACTGACTGGTCCAATTTAAGCCAACAATAAGTGATTGGTTATTAAAGTGAGATGAATTGTGACTTTACATGGGTTTCAGTGATTTGTTGTATTACCAGAGATTTGTGTTATGTTTGTATTTCTTTTAAAGTGTCTATGTTATTAATAGATTTAAAAATATTTTCAGCTTTGGACAGTCAGCAATATTCTTACTTGGAGGAAAAGATAAGTCTATAGAACCTTCTGCTATATGTGTGGACAGTGGTGATGTTATAATAATGTCAAAAGAAGCTCGCCTCTGTTATCATGCTGTCCCTAAAATATTTAAGTCATCCATATCACCATGGAATGAGAAGCAGTCACAGCAGGTTATTAATTCTATTCCTGATTTCAAATACATATCTGAAGCAGAAAGCATGGTCTCCGTAATTAATGAAAATTATGACAACATAAAATGGAGTAAATTTGACAGATATGTAAAAGAATCAAGAATTAATATAAATGTTAGACAAGTATTAAGAGAAAATCAGAAAAGTTTAACAGATTAATATTTTATTTAATAATAAATATATTTATATTTTGTTATTGAAGTGTTACTGTTTTATTGCATTTTATTTTAGTATTTCTACTATTATGTTTCCAATATTATTGAATCGTTTTACATGGCATCACTTGTCGACGAGGTTGACTAGTTACTACTGAAACAAATATTTTACTAAATAAAGAATAATACTTTCAATAAAATTGTTATTTGAATGGATTAAGATTAAAATGGTTGTTATTGGGTCGCCCGGTTTATTTGTGAAGGGGTATCCTGGCCATAAACGTACATAAATCTGCAGAAAAAAAATGGTTTTTGGGTGAGAAGTAATTAAATTGAATAATGCCTTTTTTTTCTTAAGATGAACTTATAAAAACATCAGAGTGGAATGCGTTTTGATTCATTAAATATTACAACGTAATTTATTGGGAATGTTACATCTAATTCTAGTAACTGGCTTCAGCTTGTCGCATTTGGGATCAACTCGTGTAAGTTAAAAAAAACTTGATTATTATAGCAGTTTCTAGCTTGATTATACTTAATTAGATTTTCGGGATCAATGACTAATAAAGAATACCGTTTGCGACAGTTTTATTTGTAATATTTTCGTTGCTTTTATGCAGGTCGCAAAGGCCCCAGAAGCGTTTTATATAGCTCTCTGAATAACATTCATATTCGTCTTTTGATCCAAAAAGAGCAAGTCTGTGTCCCACTGGTTTTATACAACCATCACAACCTGATGGTAAATACATTGTAAATTTTGATAAATCGAAAATAAAATAACACTGAAATATATTACATTGATTGATTTTTGACAGCTCCGAATCGGATTTATTATATTTCATTAATGAAACCTTTTTCTTATTTTTGAGAACACCTTTTTTTGACTGTATATTGGTTGATGGCCGGGATAGACCTTCATAACTGAACCGGGCAAGAAAGCGAACACTGAGGTGCTCAGCCGGCAAATTTATAGGTTGGGTAGCAACGCAAGGGTACCCCTTTGGGTATGAACCTAGACTTGGGCCGCCAGCCAAAAAATGAAACCTACCAGCGTTTCGGAAGCGATTACCTTGGGAAGAAACGCCGAAAGAAACTTAAGGGTACGTCGGACTGGAACTGCGCCTTGGAGCGGAAGCGCACCGATTTTAAGAACACAATAAGTTAATAAAAATAAAATAAAGTCATAAATGGTACAGTAAGTATGAATTCTTATAGTTAATTTTTTTTTTTATAATGGCACAAGAATAGTCCAGGTTGGACCTGAAGGTTCGTTTAGTAGGAAGCTCTTAAGCGTCTACCAAATTTACAAAGGTTATCACTGATGGATAAGATTAATGAAACAAAACTTTTATTTATCTGCCTTATTTATTCTGCCCAATATTATTATTTGTATATTACTTACTCTAATTACTGTGTTATTTTTATTTTCTTAGTAATCTTTAAATATGGTATATTAAATTACAAATCTAACTTTTCAAATATATATATTTTTTAATAATTAAGGAAAACTGCCCTATGATAAATCAAGTTGATCCCTTCCATAGCAGAACCACACGCGCGGGTCTACGGAGTCACAGCTTTTCGGTAACTCACATTCTGGCTAGGACTAAGAAGTTCTCTAACTCTTGATTTTGCTGAGTTGGTGGGCTGTGGAATGGTCTTCCGGCGAGCGTGTTCCCATCGTCCTATGATATTGGGTCTTGTAAGCGAAGCATGAAGAGATATTTGTACTCTTCAACTTTTTCTTAGGCCAATTATTTCCTAAAATTATTAAAAACGAGATAAATCGATTATTATAATTATAGGTTCTATACAACATTTTTTGCTTTTTACTTAAAGGTATCGTTTGCTGTATAAAAATGGGAAAAAACTTCTAAATAATTAAAAATAGAAAAGATTATCTATATACTTTTTTTTTAATCGAAAGTAGCAGAGATGTTGATAGTTAAAAGCTTAAAATAAATTAAGACTTATTTTTGGGTAATAAATCCGTTCAAATCTTATGTGACGCAATGACAAATACAATAAATTGCTAAATAAATGTAAAACAGCGCTCAGCCAGCAATACCTCTGGCACAGAGATCAATTTATATGCCTCAATTGTAAGTGCTGCGGACTGTGTATACAGGAGTATCGGGAAATAATGTAATTTGCTATTTACAAAATTTGATGCATAACTCTGGCGTTGAATTATACTTTTTATTGAAATAAAATAAGGTGATAAATGAGAATAGTATCAATAAAAAAAAGAATAATATCAATATTTGCCATGTAAATACTTTATTCGAGTCATTTTCGTAGTACCTGATTCAAAATCAATGAAATTTGAATCTAGCTACGAAGCAATATTTCCCTCAACAAAACTATTGTGTCGATATTTCTCGCTCTAATATGCCGTCAAGCTCTTTGTATCAGTGTGGGTATTGCTTTCTCGCTGCGATCGGCAGTTAGCAGTCGTACGATATCGAATCCAGCCTTTCAATCTGCATCGAATGGATTTCGACAAAGCGATGCGCCTCTGCCATTTGCTGAATGGACATGCTGTGTGCTATTTCTATTTGAAAAATGATGATTACTCGGAAAATGAAAAAGTAGATTGTGTGTTGAACTTTAGATTTGTGAATATGATATTTTTTATGATTTTTATATCGTACCATATTCTATTAACTATTAATTAACTAATCTTGAAATAATAAAATTATCTATTTATGTAAATATTATATTAATTGAAATATTCTGTTTGCAAAGATTATCGCGGAAATAAAATCTGTTCACTTTGAAGGAATAATAGAAAAAACGGCACTTTTAACGTTTATTAACACTTGCATAATATTTAAATAGATTTAAATATTAATTTGTATAAAATAGTATGTAGTTCATATGTAATAGTAAGTTGTCAGAATCATGTAGATACCCATGCATGCATGTATATTCAGTTGATAATAAAGTAGAACAATTTTTTAAAAACTTTATAGAAAAAATAATAGTTCTGTTTAATTTAGGGTTTATATACTGTGTGTAATAAAGATCGCCATTAAAGACAAATTAATTGAGTAGATTTTTGTCTTGGCAAGTGCATAAGTATATTTATATCTTGAGCCTGGCAGGTAAGTGATGAAAAATCAGGATATATTTCATTGGGCACAAATCATATTAGGATTAAATATATCGAGGGTGAATGGCTGAATCTATAAAAAACGCTGATTCTGATATATATATATATATATATATATATATATATATATATATATATATATATATATATATTACTATATCACCAAAAAATGTCTCTTAAACCAAATCGCCTTTCATCCTCGATATATACAATTTTTACATCCCTTAAAAATAAAAAATCTACCATATGCTAGGATTTACTTCTATGTCGTAGATTAAACGTAACATTGACACAAAACCTGGTATTCATAAACACAAATTATACCCGTAAAAACAAACACTCGAAATGACTTGTAGGCCATACAAACATCCCGAGTCTAGAACGAACTCATTATCAGTAGCGCTAAACTCAATTATTCGATGCTTCGCCACTGAGCTACAACATTTAAGTTATCAGCATGCTTACAGTGTCAATCAACATAATAATTATCAAGTGATTCACCAATATTTAGAATGGATTTTCAAGGTGGACAACAGCTCTGTATTATCCAGTTCATGCGTGAAATTCCTGTGGGCGACGCCGAGAGTACAGCTAGTGTTGTATATAACGTGAAATACTTGTTTGTTTATAATTTCAGATAATTTTCTAGCGCAGATAATACTTATATGTTTTATTTTCGTTTACTCGTTACAGCACTCACAGCGGGTTGAGTTTTTTTTTAAAAAGTATTTAAAACTCGATTGACATGGGCGTTTTAATTACATGAAAGTCCTGCTATATGGGTAAAAACATCCAGCTGATATTTGCTCTTTTATTGACATTAACTGTCCGATATAAATTCCGTTGGCGGATTACAAAATTTATTGGATTCAAAATTAAAAGAGACCGATATTAATGACTACGGTTGACAGCCTTCGTATATGGGTGCACGAGACGAGAAAAAAGTTTAAACTTTCATTGTTAAAATAATCAGTTTAATGGAAGCAAATGGAGCTTTTTTAAAAATTGTATCTTTTATGTACAAATCAAATCCAATAACAAAATTCAACGAAATTTTAAATAAATATTGATATTTAATAAGCTATCTAATATTTTTAGCTTTTTTTTAATATATCCTATCGAATATTTCACGTATACAAGCCTTATTGTCTTAATAAAAAAATAACGCTTCATAGTGATTTCCTTAATAAGGCAATGGATCTAGGTATGTACTGCCATTAATGGTCAGGAAAGGTCTTTGTGAAAAGGGAACAAGTCAACAAATATTAATTGTAGTGTTTTATATCTTACCTCGACGATCCGATATTTCATGAAAATAATGCCTAATGAGAAACTTCGACAGAAGCACCTATCCCTGAATTTATATAGTATATTTTTAGTATCCGAAATATATTT
This sequence comes from Automeris io, assembly GCA_036320925.1. Taxonomy (NCBI): domain Eukaryota; kingdom Metazoa; phylum Arthropoda; class Insecta; order Lepidoptera; family Saturniidae; genus Automeris; species Automeris io. The sequence goes on along the minus strand of JAUDJH010000010.1, from coordinate 8,216,181 downwards.
AGTGGTATATTATTTCTTAATTATGATTGCATAACATGTATATAGTTAACTTATTGTTTTGATGATTAGAACAGCTTATATTAGGTCCTTACATATGAAATTGGCGTTTCTCGTACTGGCCACTTTAATCACAAATTTCTCCTCTTTGGTAAGGAATTGCAAATTCAAATTTGTACAGCTATAGACTCATGTATTTGTGCTTCGATGATCGTCATTCATTTGTTTTTTTCTTCTGTTTTTTTCTGTTTGTGTCACTCATTTTACAAAATGGAAAACTTAAAATATTGCATTATTTACGAGTACGAGTTCCACCGTGGCTCTAGTGCTGCGGAAACAACTCGAAGGGTGAATGATGTGTATGGCGGTCGTGTTGCAAAAGAAAACACAGTTCGTTTTTGGTTCCAACGTTTTCGTTCTGGAAATTTCGACCTGCAGAACAAGCCCCGTGGACGGCCTGAGACTCAAGTTGATAATGAAGAGTTGAAGGCTATTGTGGAAGCGGATCCATCGCAAACCACGTCCGAGTTAGCTGCAGGCTGCGATGTTAGTGATAAAACTGTTTTAATTCACTTGAAGCAAATTGGGAAGATTAAAAAGCTTGAAAGGTGGGTACCTCACGAATTGACTGAAGCAAACCGGCAAACGCGCGTTGACTGCTGCGTTACATGACTAAACCGGCACAATAATGAAGGTATTTTAAATCGAATCATTACCTGTGATGAAAAATGGGTTCTTTACGATAATCGGAAGCGCTCAGCGCAATGATTGGATCCTGACCAGCCAGCCAAATCCTGCCCCAAGCGAAAATTAACCCCAAAAAAGTTACTTGTAAGCGTTTGGTGGACTAGTGCCGGTATTGTTCATTACAGTTTTCTCAAATCTGGCCAGACTATTACGACTGATGTCTATTGTCAGCAATTGCAAACCATGATGGAAAAGCTAGCGGCTAAACAACCTAGGCTGGTCAATCGCTCCACGCCACTGCTGCTTCACGACAACGCTAGACCACACACTGCGCAACAGACGGCTACTAAATTAGAAGAGCTTCAATTGGAAAGTCTAAGACATCCTCCATACTCCCCGGACCTTGCTCCAACAGATTACCATTTTTTTCGAAATTTGGATAACTTCTTCCAAGGGAAAAAATTCAACTCCGATGGGGCAGTCCAAATCGCCTTCAAAGATTTTATTGATTCCCGTCCGACTGGTTTTTTTAGTAAAGGGATCAATGAACTACCCATGAGATGGCAAAATTGCATAGAAAATAATGGTTCATACTTTGATTAATTAAATATATTATATTAAAAAATATTCGACTTTTTGTTCCTCCCATACAAAACGCTAATTTCATATGTAAGGACCTAATATATCTTCATTTATTAATTTAACGGTCAATTAGACAGGACTAACATTAAGACAAAAACGCTAGGCCAGTTGTTTATGAGTGGAATCATAGGTTTTATGGGTAAGCCCTTAGTTGTATAAAAAAATTGTAATTATGATTAACCTCATAATAACATTTAAATGATTGTAGGAAACCCATGTGGAATTTACATAAAGATAATTATCCATTTTAATATATTCTATTACTTTTAAACTGTCTGTTAATGTTCGACAACTCCTAGCCATTGTCTGGAACATAATTTAATCCATTTAAAAGTATATTGATAGTAATTACTTGTTTTATTGACAACCAATTAGATATTATGTAAGTCATATTGGTTCCATTGTGTAATAGATACATATATACATTATTATTATCATATAATTCTTATTGGCAAAAATTATTAAGAAAACACTAAAATATATTTTTGTAACTTATTTGTGCATATAATAATATATATGTATGTATGTAGGTATGTGGGAGAAGGGCTCAGTTACCTTTAATATAAGCAAATAGCGAACCAAAATAACATATAATTAATTAATGCATAGTCTAAGTTTATTTGATATTCAGTACTTGCTTAACTTATCATCCGCCCCTGGGATTCCTTGATGGTTATTTTGATTACAATATTGCTAGACTGTGGGTGGCCTAGAACATTGCAATATCGGTACAGAGCTCTGTGTGCTGGGTGTGTGGTGAACCACAAAGTACAAAGCGTGTTTGTAAACAGCCTTATTGGTTTCAAAGCAAATTTAATGAACAATATAGGCTTAAGCATAGCTTTAGTGTTCGTCTGGCGAGGTATTACAGGACTCGATCGATCGTATCAATCTACTAGGCATAGTCGAGTGAACCACAAACAAACCAGTGTTTAATGAATGGAATGTTAATTAACGTATTATATTGTTGTGGAGTGGATAATGCTCAAATTATACAATGACAAACGAAAATCAATCCGTTGGCGTAGTAGATGAGTAAATGACTTGTGTATTATAAGTCGTGAATTCGAATATAGCATGGAATAAATATTTATAGTGTAGTACAAGTATTCGTATTCTACGAGTCTAGTTTCATACGAATTATTGCCATACTGGTTTGTGGATACTACCATTAAGATATCACTACTCACCCCGAAAGGGATACAGCGTGACGATATATTGTTATTATTATAAATAATAAATTAAGTACACTGAATCTGTGCTTTAGTCGATCAAGTTCGTTCCTAATAATGAAAGTATTTACAGCAGGTATCTTGGTTTACATTTGTAAATAAAAAGTAATGTACCCATGTAATTCAAACAACTTTCTTCAATAGAGCTCCAGTACTTTATTAGATACTATCTTTATGCAGATAAATGTCCAATTTATGAGAGCCGATATGTGTATGATAAAAATAATCCTAAGAAATTAAGAACAAAAACATAAGTAATAGAGCTGGTAACGCAATACAATAAATTTGATTTTTTAATAGATAGTGTCCTGAAGTGTGGCGAAGGGAAGAAAAAGCTACGTACAAGCTTACTGAAAAATAACTTTTCCAATACAGTTTTATGGGACACACAGGAGTTGATTATGTGTGTGTACACAGAGCGTTAAGCGCTTCATCTCTTTCAATAGGATTTTGTTAAACTGGGTAAAGTTGCGACATCAGATGGATGACCCCATCTAGAAACGAGCTGTTCATTTACAAACTCCCGGCAGAATATTGGTGATTGACGCCGGCCGCCCTAATTAAGACAGGCTTACATTAATCTTGATAATGATGAAAAATTGAAATTTTCTCCAATTCGAGACTTCAATTAGTAAAAAAATTAATTTAAGAGTTTAAAGTAAATTGAGAAGGCCCTGTAGTAGCAATTACTGAGAGCAAAATATTAAATTCAACAAGTAATGACTTATTAAGTACTTATCTTCCTTTCTTACAATTTTATTGTTTCAAATAGCGTTATATTAAATGGAGAATATTTCATAGAATCATTAATAAATGTTTAATGTTAGTATTCAAAATACACGTAAATATTCTCACGTTAGAAACGGGACAAAGTTTCGTTAAAAATATTAATTGACGTATACAAATTTTTATTTAGACAAAAAACAAAGACCAAAAAAAACTAAAACATTGTCCCTCACTTTTTAAGCTCCGTCAAAAGAAGCGTGAAGCCAGAGATTTATTTTACAGCGTTCGTCTAGTAACCGCGAGCTTAGCAATTATGGTTAGATTTTTATCGTTAGCGCAACATAGCCTCTTATGTACTAAGAATTTTAATTGGTATCATACATTATTTATGTAAAATCTTAACAAAATATAAACTTTGCTTAATCCTTATTTATTTTCAAGCGGTGCTTATTTGATAAGGTGTAAAAATGTAACTCGATTTGATTGTATTTAATCCTAAAATTGTATTTGATATTGGGATTAATTTTATTCAAATTGCGCGCAGACAATGTTTTCTAATAATAAAACACATTTTAGTAACTAATATAAAATTTTGTGCATAAAGAATAAAAAACCATTCGCTGCTTTTTGACAATAGTGTGCTAATAGTGTGTGTGTGTGTGTGTTATCTATACTAATATTTTAAAGCTGAAGAGTTTGTTTGTTTGTTTGAACGCGCTAATCTCAGGAACTACTGGTTCGAATTGAAAAAATATTTTGTGTTGAATAGACTATTTATCGAGGAAGGCTTTAGGCTATATAACATCACGATACAACTATTAGGAGCGAAGAAATGATGGAAAATGTGAAAGAAACGAGGAAAATTATCCATCCTTGAGGGCTTCCATTGCGTGCGCTGCGAAAACGGTTCAAGATACGAAAAATATATGTATGAAAGAATTATTCCTCTGGAAATGATATAAAAAAATGTAAAAAAAAAACAGTATACGTCTATCTTTTAAGATTAAGTCACTAGAACCGTTTTTATAGTAATAAAATTTGGTCGAAATTAATGCATCATTTGTTAAGAGTTGTATCAACGTAATAATATTAATCTTTATTCAAATAAACGTGTTGTTGATTAAGAGTATTTAATTGTGAACAAAATTGTCTTTGACGTCAATTAATTTCAATGAACATCTTAGAAGATATTACAAAACCTTGTATAGCAAAACAACGTTTGCCGGATCAGCTAGTGCTTTAATAATATTCTTTTACTCTGCTCATGTCATTTTCTCTACCAGTGGTTTATTGGGTTGCGCATTTATTTCTAACACAATTACAATTACAATGTAATAAATTATTTTTCTTGGAAGTGAACAATTGCAGAAAGAGCTGTCGACGTAGGGTGCTGTCACAAAGTTTAAATGAAATCTCGGGGCCATGTCGGTGTAATTACAAACAACTCGACGTTGTAAGGTCGGCTCGGTGCCGTCAACCGTGTAATGGACTTTTCAAGTATTCCTAACGTGAAAACTTTCACTTCAGTCGACTTAAACGTCTTCGACAATGTGCTTAACGTTGTTTTTAACTACTTTACCCTATACCTCCACTAATGCACCTTAAATTAATAATTTGTTCATCTGAAAACCGGAGTTAAGACGACTCGACAATCTCGAGATTCGTATAATCGAATGAAGACGAGCAAATACTCGCACATTCCCATGCTAGCCTAATACCAAAACATACTAGATACTATAAAATTGTATAATTAGTAGTAGGTTCGCAATATTTTGACATTGTAGCGCGGCAGATATCGTATTAATGAGTCCGCGATGTAAATGTTTAAGGTGAATGTTATACGTATATGTTGTAATAATTATTAATACATTTGTGAGTTTCTGACTACAAATGCAGAGGATAGCAATTTAAAACTTAGGAGTTTAAGAAGCTTCCACCGCACCCTTCAATTTAGGATAAAAGATGATCTGGAACTCGGTCATCCGATTATTTCACTAATAAAATTTTAAGTCCGACTGCACTATCCATTACCTGATTTTAACAACAGGATCGGAAGGTTTGGATACCGCTTTAAAACTACGAAGAACACAGATTTGCGTAAAATGGAACTAGGTACATTTGGTTTGTCATTTCAGTTGCTAGTTTCAGGGATAAAAATAATTAAAAAACTAATCTTAGTGACGTGCAAAAATCTTGAAGTAAAACTAAGGATTTAATTTAAAAATACTTTAAATATCCTATTATAATCACGACTGCAGGACACGTTTCTGGTAACTCCTGTTATAAAAATGACCCCGGACAAGAAGTTCGTCCCGGCACGTCGAAGGCGTATAAATTGCGCTGATTGCACAAAGCTTCTTCCGATCCCCTTTCATTCGTTATCGCTGCAATTGTCCTCCTTTGTACACACTTCTTAATAACAGAACATGGGCTCATCAAATGCATTTTGAATTTGTAGTTCGCTACAAAGTTGTGTCTACAACTTGGTCTGCTGCGACAAGGTTGGATCTGCCGTTGTATTTTTAAAGATGGCTTTATAGTTCTTCATTTAAGAAACGGATTTTTACGGAAAGGCTGAATAGAAATAAATTAAATAATTACATTTTTTTTTCGAATGTCGACGCGTTGATGACTGGGAAGGGCCTTCACAACTAAACTGGGCGGGTAATTACATTCTCTTGTTTTAAACATCGTTATTATAAACGATATAATTATAACATTACTGTTATAATAATTTTAATATGATAGAGAATTAATTTTTAATTTGGATATACTATACATTTAAAACTTGTTATTAATCCTTTACAGATTATATATATTTAATATATGCGTATTTAGTATATTATATACCTCTGCGTTGAGCTTAAAGCAGGTATATAGCATGTAATGCGCAGCGGTTATATTAAAAAACAGAATAATTCATTACTCAAAAGCATACCTACTCGTAAATTTTATTTAAGAAACAATGTTATGAACTCTGTTCCGAAAATCATAAATATATAGTCTTCATTATCCTTAAGTAAGTATATTTCAATAGAAATTTCCGATAGCCTCAGCCAATTTATGTCGTATGTTGCGATAATTGAGTGTTGTCACCAGTAATGGGAGGTAACTAAGTGACCAGTGTAATGTAGGTAGATATTGTGTTAGAAAGTGGTGACTACACAATTCGCAAATTGATATGAGAGAGTAAGCTTTCTTTATCAGTAACGTACGAGTAGGAGCTCTTTAATTTCATCGCTCTGATATTACTATAATTATATCAATAGTGTCTCTTATGAAATATTTTACTCAGTTAATATCTTATCGCAATCACGTAGGATGTGTTGTGAAGTAGATGCGTCATCAGACCTGGTCTAATGAAGTGGGGCTCCGAGGAGCTACAGCGACGTGACAATAATTTAGTCCCTCGAGGCCCTTTGTGCAATCAGCGCGATTTCTTCGGACCACGAACGTAGAATGTTTTCATTTGCGACATATTTGATATTTTTCTCTAATATTTTATACGGATTGTATGAGTACAATTACTACATTCTATACTCGTACTACATCCGATAATATTTTATGATCTATAAAATAGTTTACTACAATATATGAATTCAGTTGAATTCATTAGCAGGTTTGTTGGACTTCAGGCGCTTGGTAACGAGGTAGGACTAAAAAGTTATTACATAATAATATTGGAATGAAATTAGCAGTTTTCACAGGTACCTACATATTCATTTAATCTATCACGTCTTGTTCTAGTACTACGAACGCATGCTAGATATATGCACTTAGTTTCAAAGCGTTAACTCAAGACAAAGAATTCTTGTTCATTATAGAAATATATGATGCTACTGCGAACGAGCCCAGGACTTTTCGCTTCGTAGGCAGAGCACTTCCAACTGAGTCATAACGCCGTCAAAATTATTATAAAATCTTCTAAGAAGTGAAAAAAATATTTGACAATATTAATTTAAAAAAAAAAAACAGCGATATTGACTATATTTAGAAGATTCGAAATATGTAGCACGATTATATATACAATGTTTGGTTTGTTCAGACATCATGATGAAATTACTGACTACGAACTAATTTCAAGTATCTAATCTTTGAATATAAGGTGTTGTTTTATAATAGCAGGGCAAAGTAATTACATTGTATCCGAAATGAAGAACAGCACAGTACAAAAATCAACCGGAACCATAAAGAAACAGGAGACTTTTCTTAGATCGTCGCCGTGGTCATGCCGGCCTGTTCAAAATTCTCTTCACAGTTCTTTTAAAGGACCCAATATCATAGGAGGAAGGGAATACACTATATATAATATATAGTAACTATATAATATAGCTCTTTTTTTTTATTCCGGGGGAAAATCCTGGATAGGACCATCAGGTACGCTGTGAGGGCAGCGATCCCGATGTGTTAGACTCTTACTGACTAAGAACCCCCAGGGTGTCCCTCTGATTGCTCCACCCGGGCCTGGGAAACCAAATTCGTCCAGACGCCAAGGGAACAAAAGGCCTTGTTGAGGCTACCTCTCTGGGTCCAACCCTTTCAAAATCTCTCTCTCAGGCGGCGCGCCGGACACTGTGCACCGCCTCCCTCTCATCCGGGCAACAGACTCCCTCAAGTCTACTGCCCGGCATATAATACAGCTCTGTGTTAACGAACAATAAAAATAAAAACAGTTTATGTCTAAATCATGCATTATTCTAATATGGATATAACTGAGCTTACCAAATGAGAATTTTATGAATGTAACAAAATTATAGTTATTACGGTATAAAGTCCATAAGAACTGGTTACTGCAAACAGTTCGTGAGCAAATATCTCAAGAAATCCGTATTGTCCTGCCGCGGTCCCCATCTCAGGTCTACTTTCAGAGCCTTATTCGAAATAATAAGCCTTGTAATTAGGATTTATGTGCTCTTTACGATGATTAAATAGCAATTGGAATCATTAAAAGCTAAGCTAGCATTGCCGCACTAACGTTACAGATGAGCAATGAAATCAAATTTAACTTTGTGGACTTACTTTTCAATACTTACCTTTCTTAAAGGCGAGATTATGCACCTTATAAGTTCCGAGAAGTAATTTCATTAGACTTGGTAAATAGCAATATAATTTAGTGAAAGCTAGCTGTATTGCACAATATTTCTTAGCAAGGACGCACTAAATAAGAACCATCTCATTATCCCGGGTGGTGATTTAAGTAACAAGGTTAAGTGGGTGAATGTAGTAATAAATATATTCCACAAATAGAACTTTAAGAAATTCAAGGTATAAGAGATGTGAATGATCTTACTGCTTTTGCAGTAAAACAAATAATACTACAATGTAACTCTGTACCACAATTGTGTTATTTTAAATGTTATTTTGAATTTAGGGTACGGTACAGATATTACATATTATATTATTTTGTTTTTTATTTGTACTTACCTGATTTGTTTCATAAAAATAAGATTATTAGAGTGTAAACCTCTACTTTGTTATATATAAATGAAGAAGAAAATTTTTTAATTCAGGAGAAAACAGTTTATTTTCTTGTTAAAATATTTTAGATATTTCGTAACAACTGTTTGACGATCAAACACATCATTAAATATAACAATGTGTTAACACTACGTTAATTTTTATGATATAGTGAGCTCGTTTTTTAGGGTGTAAAAGATAAATTGTAAATATTTCAGGTATATAAGAATGTATATTATATGAAAACATTTAATTATTTGAAAAATCGATTTAAATATTTTTATAACCCCTAGACTTTGATAGTTTTAAACTGAATTAATTAAGATTTAATATGAAGGAAACATATTTTAACTGTAATACTTACTATAATATGTAACAACAATATTTAATTTATTCTTTATTTAAAGTATATCACAAAATACTGTTTACTGAGAAAAATCAGCCGCTTGTATTCCTTACAAACTTTTTTCTTATATAGTTTTGTAGTAGTAATAAAGAATGAATAAATATAATTATTTAAATTGTATTATTATTGTTATTTCGCAGATTAACAGGTGAGTAATTATAATAACAAATTAATTAGAAGAAATTATTAGGTACTAAAGGGTGTCTCAGAATGTTTTTCATTTTTTGATGTTAAATAAAAAACAACATTATCCATTAAAACTTGTTTTATTTATTGTTAAATTAAAGAGCAGATCTTGAAGTTTATTTATGAAAAACAACCGTTTGCAAATGTTCACCATTTACTTGTTCACACTCATTTAGCCTGGAGCTAAAATTTTCAATCACTCGCTGGAGCATTGCTCTTGGAATAGCGTTGATTTCTTCAGTGATTCTTTGCTTCAAAACGTTCAGGTTTGGTGGCAATGGATTGTAAACTTTACTTTTTAGGTAGCCCCATAAGAAAAAATCAGCAGGCGTTAAATCAGGACTCCTCGGTGGCCAGTTTATGTCTCCTCGGCGGCTTATCACTCTTCCGGGAAATAAATCGTGAAGAGCAGCTAATGAGTCATTTGTTACATGAGAAGTGGCCCCATCTTGCTGGAAAAAGGTGTTGCGGTTGTAGCCAGACTGGTTTTGCATTTCTGTAGCCAAAAAAGTCCGGATCATATGGCAATATCGATCAGAATTAACGGTCTGAGTTCGACCTCGGTTATCCTCAAAAAAATAAGGACCGATAATTCCTTGACTTGATATGGCAGCCCAAACAACCACTTTTGGTGAGTACAAGGGCTTCTGATGCAGTTCTAGCGGATTCTCGGTAGCCCAGTATCTGCAATTTTGTTTATTCACGTGACCGTTGATGTGAAAATTCGATTCGTCGGAGAACCAGATGTTATTGAAACTCCTAAAACGGTTTTTCATTGTCCTGCAGAATTCGACTCGTTTATCAGGATCATCAGGCTTCATTTCTTGAACAATAACAATTTTATATGGGTGAAAATGCAAATCTTTCGAAATAATGCGATAAACCGTAGATTTGTTCAAATTTAGAGAAGCTGCGCGAAATCTCAACGACTGTCGTGGGTCGTCCATAACAGACTGGCGAACGCGGTCGACGTTCGTGCTCGCCCTTGATGTCCTTTTGCGCCCAGATGATTTGTCCGGCATTGTATTCCCAGTCTCTTCAAACTTGCACACCCAATGTTTAATTAAATTGGCACTTGGCACATGTTTTAAGCTTGTTAAATTAAAATGTGTCCTGTAGAGACGACGAACAATAGTGTAGGAATCGTTGTTTTTATAAAACGCTCGCACGCAAAACGTGCGCTGCGGTCCCGTGAAACGATTCATGGCTACTAAACTTAACAAGCCGGCCAAGAGTTTGAGACCACTCCCCTCCCCCTGCTACCAGCGATCGGCGCGTATTGGTCAATTCAAAAACGAAAAACATTCTGAGACACCCCTTATTTTGAATACACCACTACATAAATAATATAATATAAATAATATGATAGAAGCTAGATAATAAATATAAGCAAAGTGAGTAAAATGATAGTCCAAACTTGAACGCTTTTTTTAAATGAAGTGCGAAAATCAAGGTTGCAGCGAGTCGGCGCTAGTCCTGCTAGCCGTCAATTAGATACACCAAAGATTTATATGGCTGTCGGTCTTATTCCTTGTAACGTAGCCAGATCGGGCCGGGATAGCGGAAATCGTTTTTCGTTTCAAAACTCTGCACTGGTTTAGAAAATACAATTCACCAACTTCGTATAAAATAGATAGATTTTTTCACTAAACATGCGAATTTATGAGATTTTGCGATTCGCTTTCTTTGAACGAAATTAGAAATTCTATTAACCAATATAAACTTGATAATCGTTACATAATTGTAATTTTTGATAGATTATTAATTAAGACAATTTTACTATAAGGCTTAGTAGAGTTCATTCTATGGAACAATGAAGTGTCAATAGATTTTTTAATAAATTGCAAGTTACAAGAAATATGTAACGCACCTGTATGCTGTTTATTGTTTATGCTATGTAAAAATATTTTTTATGTTACGTTGTAACACTTTTATAAGCAACCCATAAACTGACCTTTTCGCTCTGAATCGAGCAATTTTATAACAAATCAAGGTCCCAACTACGAAGTGTTGTAACTTTCACGGGCGCAAACTACTTTCGTTACGTTTTATTAACAGCAATAAAGTTGGGTTCATTAGATTTTTTATTTTCTGTGTTGTAAAACGAAACTCTTTGCACGTATCCAGTTCATACTTCATTCAGCTCGTAAAATGCAGGAATAGAATTACTCAGATTTATTCACGTTCTCCTAGCCACAGGACGTCGTGTTTCGTGGCTTAGTCCAAGATTGTGCTCATTTTCTCAAATTCTTTCCATTGAATTAAGTATAGTATCAGGATCAATTGTAATATTGTACAATAGAGCGTATTTTATCAAAATTTCATAACTATAATTCTACCCATTTATTCAGATTTATCAATCTATATTTATTATATTTATTATATTTATTTAGCATCTACTCATCAATATTATATAAGTATAATATTCCGTAATTAGAATGTTCCATGCTTTTCTTTTTATAATAACACTTTGCTACCGGCACTTGAGAAAACAATCTTGAATTTCAGCCCATGTAATTTTTCTTATAATATGACTTTATATGGTATTGAATTTTTTAATATTATATTTACAAAACAACGTAATTATCTCCAGACCAAGGTTAGTCTGAATCCATTATGTTCTTTTACATTACAACTGTTTCGGAGAAAAATAAGTGTAAGAATAAGTGTAAGTAAAGTAATAAACTGAAAAAGTAAACACGCCGCTCATTTGCGGCGGCGGGCTCAAATGCCAGAACTGAGACAGCGCATATATGCGGCGCTTGTAGCGAACGCGTTAAAAAAAGTAAGAAAGTAATTATAACGTAATTTGTAATTATTTTCTAATGTTTACCAGTAAATTAATCACAACTTTTATGGTTCAAAAGAGCATATATGTATGTATATATTAATATTATGTTAAAATATTATGTTTTTTGTTAAATGACATAACAATAGTTTGTAACCAGATAGATTATAATTTACTTTATGATTTTCCGTCTATGCGTTAAATAATTTATCTCTCTATTTTTTTTTTAATGAAATAAAACTAAATATACAGGTAAGGAAACTGCACAGGGCATGTGTTTACTGAATGATTTAAGTAAAGACGTCGCTTTATTCGACACGAGCGAATCTTTGAATTATAAAGTGAAGCGAGTTGCTACATTTGAAGCTCTATGCCAGATGCTGGGTCTTCGCTCAAGTTAACAAGTTACACTCATACATATTAACTTGGTGCCAATGTTATTCCATATTCATGTTCGGATTCCAAGACTTGACAATTTTGAATGAATTTCGCGTTGCCTTTACAAATATTATATCTAATGAACATGAAACAAGAGAAAAAGGAGAAATAGATTTTACAACGAAGCAACTCCATATTATGGTGTGTCCAAGCTTGTGATATTTCATCTAAACTGAACACCGTGAGCATGTAATATAGGTGTTTCAAGATTAACAATATAGATGATATTTAGCACACAAACATTTGTTATAATGTACTGTTAATAGGAAGCGGTCCTAGAGTATTTTTACTGTGAAACCTTATAAGTCTGGACATCTTCAGAAGGCTTTATACCTTTGTAATTTTTTAATATCTTAGAACTTAAAAGGATCCATCTCCTTAAAAATACCAAGTAATTTTACATGTAGATAGTAATATTATTATAATAAATATAAAATGATTTTAGGCTTTTCTTTAGGAATAATTTTTATTAAGATTTTATAACATGGTCAAGTCGATACAACGCGATTTCAGCGAAATGATTAATTAATATTAATTAAAATAATTTAAGTCATATATATATAAAGATATACAGCCATAGCACTTTCGTGTTGATCGCAGATACAATACAGAAGATGGATTTATTTTGCACGTAGAGGTCGCGGTCGTGCCGAACGAATGTGACGCCCAACTCGAAGTGGATTGTCGTTCTTAAGGCACTAGATAATACACATGCCATTTTAGTCAAATATTATGTGAGTTTCCTAACGATGTGTTCCTTAATCTAAACCAAAGATGGGCAAAATTTAATCTGATTAATGATTAAAAAATGTAGTCGTAATTTTAATTATGTGGCTCTCTAATCATGATTAAATCCCTTCAAAACATTAAGGAGTCATAAATGTGTATTCAATTGAAGATTCCGTAGTGTTTAAAACATGGATGAGCAAAATGCAATCGTAACCGTTTTTCATTAATCTGATTACATTTTGTCCATCTGTGATCCAAACGCGCCACAATTAGGACCTCTTCGCATTTTGAGTGTGTATAATGGCTTTTTGCTAACTCAGCTAATACAATAAGTCAAATAATTGAATGCATAATAGAAAAGTATTTTATAAATAATTTAAGAAAAAAAGATAAATGCAATACAATACTCACCGACGTTGATACGCAATCTATACACGAAATCTCTGGTGTCACCGAAAATCCTTTCTGGCTATGTTCGCCTTGGCTTTATGTCTCGTTTCCTCACAAATCTGAAGATAAGGCTGCAGTGTTGGCAAACTCTGTAGACTACTCAGATGTAGTGAAACTTTCAGTAAAATAAAGTCAATATGAATAAATTAGGTAAACTTAAGTTCCTTTTGAGGCATTATAAACACACATAAGGTCAGCAAGTCAGTTTAACAAGATCTAATTGAAATTATTAATTTAAAAATCAACAAATTTGGATAGGAAACAGAAGTTATAAAATATGAAATAAAGCAAAGTTGAACGATAAAAAAATTATAAATAAAACCTTTCAAATACACTAAAAATCAGTACTGTAATTACGTGGAAGTGCATATTTAAATATTTATATTTAAACTGAGTTTTACCGTCATTATAATTGATTAAGGCTGTACAGATTATTTCACCAAATATTGCCCTTAGTCTAAATGAGATTTGTATAAGCGCTGAATCTATTACTGATCATATACTCAGAAACAGCAGCAAGCCATTTTGTCTTATCGTTTGCGTCTACAACTTCAGCATAGAAGAATGGTTAGAAAAGAATCTTTCCAAGACTTACGTTCACTCACTGTGAAATTACATGGTTTCCAATCATTGTGAATTAGGTGCTCCGATGAAAACTTTGTAAATTTCGTTAAAAATTTTATACGAAGACAGTGAAAAATATCTCAGATATTGCTGAATTTGTACGATTATTTTGAATTTGTATCTGAAATACTTGCTTATTTAATATTAATCGATAGGTATATTGGAATTGCTTTAGTATACAACCTATGTTTTAGTTGTATATACTTTTTTCCAATAATTTGTATGAACTCTTAAACATTATGTAAAAAAAAAAATCAATAATACATAACATTTCAACAGAATATGTTATTATTACGGAGTTTGAACTCTTTTATTTAAATTTTTATACTCCTTATTTAAATTTTTATTTTGCAGAAGTAATACTTATTAACACAGAGGTCTTGCATCAAATAAGTAACTTTATTGTATGTATGCATCTAGTATAATTTTGGGCCATGGAAGGTTATACCGTTGTTTGCAAGATGTTCGCTGACTTTATTTAGTTGTTGAAGTGGCTTGTAATTTTAGTGGTCGCTTCGGTGGGCTTCTAGTATGCAGTGTTATTCTCTGACGACTTGTCGGACTGAAATAAAAGCTTGTAGCGTGGTATTCTTTAATTTATTTTAGTCATATTATTAAGTGTGATAACAACTTAAATATTGTATTTACGTTAAATACTAATATTTTTGTTTATTTTATTTGTGTACTCGAAACGGGATAATGTGTGAGTAAATCGAACTACACAATATTTTAAATTGGATTTACCATATATGTACTTTTAAATTTTAAAATTGTGACTAATGCTATGAATACTTTATATCACGGATGGCCAAGGTCCTTCATAGTCCGAGCCATTTTTCGAAATTTGGAATTTTTTCGCAAAATATACAAATAAGGTTTGTTTTCTTTTATTGTTTATATTATAATATATTATTACAAAAATGAAAATAATACATTTATAAATAGCCACAAATAATCTTTCAAAGAGCCGCACGTGGCTCGCGAGCCACAGGTTTATATTATTTTTGATTAAGCTATACAAAATTTGCGTAATGATATCGCTGAGCGCTTATGAATTGTACTATCCGTAAAATGGAAGCTGTTAAGCTGATGTTACAACAGATTTGCTGCTTTCATCTGCAGTGGAGATGCGCCCAGACAGTGCTATGTAGGATCTTTTCCAGAGTTTTACCGATTTTCACCGAGACAATCTTTATTGCTCCTGCTATTTCATTTTTTACATATCAGGTTTTTAATATTTATTCACTTCTATGAGTCTAAACACAGTATTTAAGAGTATCCGTATCCCTAAGGTTCCTTTAAATAAAGGAATAATAAAAAGGTCAATTAAATTATTGATTAAATTGAATTTGAAATATTGGATTAAAAGCTTATAGTGTATCTATGAAAGTTATGGTATGCATTCTTCTCATTGTTAAATCTAACGGTAGGTTTAAAAGAAACGACGAAGAAACTTTTCATATGCTTATTTCTGTACAAGATACTTTTTTTTTAATTATGCTGTATTAGATAAATAAATACTAGAAGTTTTATGGAAGGTCATTGACCCTTTATACTTTGTTATATATTTATTGTGATGTCAATTTACAGTAGACACCTAATCTTGTGGACAATAATTTCGCGTAGCGGGACGTCCTAAGAATGTTTCTCATAACTCAAAATGAGATCATAACGTCGCAAATCTCGGAGGGCCTTAAAGAATAACAAAGGAAAAAGCTCAAAATTACGCGGCCCGAGTAATTTTCGGGGCGAGCCAGAATGTATCCTAAGGGACGCTCCATCGGGGAGCCCTTGCGATTATGTTGCGGTTTTATAAGCTTGTTATGTTTTATGACCGAAATATAATGTTTACTGATACCTTTCATACTTGTCGAGTGGATATGTATATGACGTATTTAATTTTGCTTAGCCTCGATATTATTAACGAGATCCCAGCATAAGCGGCCTGATACTCGCGTTGATTAAAATTTTGACGAAGCGAGCTATTAACTCTTTATTATCCAATTTTGTTTAATCATTTCCAGTTATTTTCTTTTTCTAAACAATTTCCTCTAAAAATAACACTTCCTCTGCAGTAAACAAAATAATTTAATTAATTACACTTTATGTTTACACTTTTATTGTTTTTTTTGTGCTTTCTTTTTGTAATCTGTTGTCTTTTTTATCATTATTTTTGTGTTTTTATTTTATTTTTAATTTTGTTTCCTTTTTTTCATTCTTATTAGTAGTGGAAACAGCTATTAATATATATCTGCTCACTTTGAAAGAGATATATTATGATGACAAATATTAATATTTTGTAACATGAATTTGTATGTATTAGAAGGAATTTTTCTCAGTGCATCATCATGCCAAATCGCTACTGGGGTAAGCAGAGAAAATGGAACGCTACTTCTATCCAGAGATGGGCAAAATGTAATCTGATTAATGATGAACGATTACAAAATGTAGTCGTAATTTTAATTTTCTTGCTCTGTAATCATGATTAAATCCATTTAAAACATTAAGAAATAATAAATGTGTACACAATCTGGGATTTTGTAGTGTTTAAAACATAAATGAGCAAAATGCAGTCATATTAATGGTAAAAAACGTAAAATGTAATCGTTAATCATTTTCATTAATCTAATTACTTTTTGCCCATCTATGCTTCTATCTATTCTTGCAAACCTCTTTCGCTTACTTAGCATTCGATAATCCTTTCATAAACTCCGATCCTATTCAGCGTTCTTTTGACATAACCCTCTATCACAACTCTCTTTATTTGGCCTGCGTAAGTAAGTCTCGGCTCTAACTTCTATTCACATTAATATTGAATATCTTTTTTTGTTACCCTTTCATCATTCATCTTCTCCACGTGCCCGAACTATTGAAGCATGATTTTGTGCAATCAGTCGATGATACTATCTTTCAAAACAACCGTATCCCTTCGTTATTAACGTGATCCGCAAGCGTTACACCGTAGATAGAACGAAGAGATCGCATCTCTACTGCATGAATGCTATTGTTATTCTTCTTCTGATATCCTCAGACCTCACTGTCGTACAACAAAGTGGGCATCAAAGCCGCTCTATGTATTGCTAAACGTGGTATTTTCGTAATGTTTTGATTTTTTAGACCCGCATCTAGTGAACTATGTTGCCAGCAGTAGCTCGCCTCTCTACATTCATATCACACATACCATTTCTTGTAAACATACTACCAAGATATACATACAATATCATTTACTTGTTCTACACTTTTATTATTAACTTTTATCATACAATCCGTTCTTAAAACTTTTCTTTTAAAGACTAAAACCTTAGTTTTAGTTACATTCATACGGAGACCTTTACGTTCACAATTTTCTTTCATACATGCGACTAGAGTTTGCAATCCGCTCTCGGAGTCCGCTATGACCACTGCGTTACCAGCATAAATCAGACAGTTTATCACTAAATCATCCATTTTTACTTCACATTTACATTTTCTTACTTCACTAAGACAGATAGTCAAATCTTGAGAGCGAGATTTTATGTTTTTAAAAACACAATTTATTTCTTAAAAATTACAATGGCCGATTTTTAGGCAGTACAACTAACTTAAATTAACTTGAGCCGATATTGAGGCTCCTAACCTAACCGCTGCTCCCAATACAATTCTATAATCTAATGCCTTCGTGCAGCGCCGTGCTCTTATTTATAAGCTAGCATTTTGTCAACAGGAACTTACTCAGCCCTCTTCCAGTTTGCTGAATAAGCCCCTGCCTCAGTCCAATATGCCTGGGCGAGGGGGATGCATAACTAGATATTAAGATAAAGAAAGAAAAACCATGCTAACATTATATACTCCTGTTTGATGTCCGAGAGAATTTTTAATCAGGGTGATAATTCAATTTTTTTGTATACACACGATAATCAGTAAAGTCAAATAGCACAGGAACACTATAAATTCTTTCTAACGAATGTTGCAAATACCGAATTGGTAAGTCCAAGAATGTCTAATAAAAAGGAAGGAAACTTTACAAGAACATGCTTTGCAGCTCAATCAGTTGAAGAGCTTTTTTAAATTTAAAAGTGTGGCGATTGTGGGCTGTTTTGAGTGCAACCACGTCCGAGCTGAACCAGTAACTGGTTATTTACGTGAGTGTTTCATACTAACCAGTAACCACTCAGGGTAATTTCTTTGAGAGATTACCAAAGTGTTTCTTATCCATTAGAGTTTATGAAATAAAACGTTTATGCTGATTTGTGAATGAGCTAAATAAATGGGAATAATAAGGATATTATTATATGGTTAAATCATATCCGTTACATCAAGGGACGAACTCACTTTGATCTTATAACGTCGCGTGATCAGTAGCGCAACTTATATTACAATACAGTAGCAGTTCTAAAAGCAATGCATGATGATGATGATGATGTCCTAGCCGGTTTCGGCCACGGCGACTGTTTCAACACCGATTAAGAAAATCGAGGTCCAGTTTTCGGAAACAGTCAATTGCGCAGGAGATATGTAAGTGCATAACTGGACGCGCTGCCAGAAAAGCACTCTCTCGTCCAAGCTCCCTCAGGCCCGATGGAAAGGAGAACCAGTACGATCGGGAGGGAGTAGGATGCAGGTTTGGTCGAGTTTTCCTTCTCTGAACACCTGGTTGAATTGCGGGGTTAAAGAGATACCTTAGTCGCCTTTTACGACACCTCAGCAAGAAGAGGGGGGTGCTATTCTATTCTGCCGGCAGCCACCACGGCTAAAAGCAACACATAATAGTTTTGTTACGTCATGTTAGGTTTACGAATTGAAATACTTATCCCGTACTCTCTTACTCCCGTATACTACAAATTCGGAAATGTATATGTTGTGTTTTCTGGTGTCACGTCAAAACGGCTTCACCGATTGTGATGAAATTTTACACAAAAATAGATTATATCTTGGAGACAGACAGGCTACTCTTCGTTGCGAAATTAAAACTTGATGGGGTTGAAATAGGAGATGAATATTACTACCGCCATAACGAGGTTAGACACCTGGACGGTGCGCTTGGGCGAGTGCGCAGTCTACATATACTGTCGTGAGCGGTGTGCGATGTGTTTGCGTGCATTTCTCCATTAGCTATATATAGTGGCGAATGAGTAATGGCTTTATACCCCCCCCCCCCCCCCCCCCCGAGAACAGGTAGAGGGCTGTGGAAGGCCAAACGTCGCCGGAGCCGAGGAAGTTTGCGTGGCCGTACCCTTTGCTTCAGCGGACGACTAGGAGAAACAACACGGGGGTTTTAGATGGCACGAGTTCGGCACACGAAGGCACCGTCCTCACACCGCGCTAAAGGTTCTTGAGGATTTTCTCAAGTTATAAAAAAAGAGAATGCTATTTACTACAGAAAATTATTATTTTTTAAGGTACGGATATTAATAAGGGTTTTATATTTGGCTCTTTGATATAATGAGGGGAGACTGGGGAGTAGAACTGATGGGGTATGTGTGAGAGGAGGTGGTGAGAGAAGGGGAGGGAGCGGTGAAATGTGAAAAGGACGGTAACTTTAACTAAAAGTTAACACGACATTAATTATACTGTTAGACTGTACGAAGTGCGCCGAATGATCTCGTTTATAATAAAATCGAAAATTTGTAATACATCGTCTAATAACTTTATATTTGGAATTTGTATTTGTAAGCACACGACACAGGAGCAATTTCAAGTTTCGGACAATGTTTTAAAGAAAAAAAAATCTATTAAAATGCATACAACCATTTCAGAAGAAATACTAGCTAGACTTTAGGAGGCTTTATATTTTCAACAATTTATTTTAAAAATACATATAAGACTATCAGAGTCAGAGTGACCAAGTAATGGTTTTAAATGATAGAGATCCATATTAAATGAGGGGCTCTGTTCTGCGTGATACTTTATAAGATTTGTAATTCTATAAGAACACAAATGGTAAAACCTATATTGGTAAACTATTTCGTAAGAAATTTTTTCTACGGTAAATTGTTATTCAACAATGTCACTTAGGCTAAACTGACGTTGTTTTTAATATGCTAAATATAAAAAAAAACGCAAGTCTTTTTTTAAATAAACAATCGTTTTAACTGTGATACCTGGGAGGTACAACTTCATCAGTCAGGGCAAAATAATTTGTTTTTAAGCTTTAAGGAATAATTAGAGCATACGAAAACAGATTAATAGAAGTCACAGGCGTAAATACTGGCCGACTGTGTCGCATAAACTGGTGTGTCAGTACTATGTGTGGGTTTCCATCGGTTCGCTGAGCACTGAGCTCGCTGGAGCTACGCATTCCAAACGCAGGATTTAGCTCAACTGTACATTGTTCCACAAGTCCATAAACAGTAATAGTGGAAACAAATGTTAGCACAATAATTGTTTACTGAACTTTATTCTGTAAGCAATACTGTTTTTGGCGATTGAGCTAAAAATAAAAAAGACAATTATGTTACGCATTATTTATACATATAGTCATTGGAAATTTGATTTACTTTACTTTATTTAAGGCTCACCTCGAAAGAGAAATAGTGAATATGAGGATGAAAATATATCGCGTTTTTCTGGTCAATATCGATTCACTTTTTGCTTGACGCATTGCACTAAATTCTCGATTTCTCATCGAAAAGTAGGCTGAGCATTGTAACGTGCTCTGTCTAAATAGAACAAGAAGTATCGGGGCAGGTGTCATCTTCCTCCGAGTTTCTGACTAGCGGGCACGGCGCTAGGGCTATGGCTAATTGATTACTGAACCCGCAGTCCCTGGCAACGCGCAGAAGTAGTCACCTTGGTGTTTTTAGTCGGTAGAAGTCCGACATACCTCCATCGTGTAACCGCCCTGTGTAGCTGAGACGATACTTTGAAGATTCTGCCCAACTAAAAAAATCGATATCCATTAAAAATGAGGTCAATCAGTTGTTTTCATAAACATTCAACTTTGGTATAAAGTACTCTTATATATTTCTGTTTCCGTTTGTTTTTTATAATTATGTATAGTATATGTATTAATAGATAGTTTAATTAAATAAATATAGATATTTTTATCGATATTTCTTCAAGTAATATCAGTATAAAGATGACACACACTTGGTGGTTCCCACTATTCACATTGGGCGACAGGTGGAACTCGTTTGCAGTGTAGCCGGTGATCACAAACCGTTCGGTATAAACTAGAGTTAACTGACACGTGTCAAGTTTTGCTGGTAACGAGCGCAGAACGCAAGCTGGATGTAACTTCAAACAATAAACTTCAAAGACGCTTAGTTAGTGTCTTCGAGAACATGGTTATCCGAACAAATATGAGTGAATTGTATCCATATGAATATTCGTTACATTCAACGATTGCTATCCGAACTAGTATTAAGGTGAAAAATGCCCGAAAGTATAAATTTCGTCAAAATTTATTAGTGTTGACCATATTGCATTTTCCAACTCATTTTTTAATGACTGATATGTATTATATTACTTTTCTACGTTATAATTTCTGAAAATTGTGTCACTCTATAAAAAGGACCTGCATGAATAGTCCACGTTGGTGTAAGAAATTATATACTTATCGTTGTGCTGAATATAGTATATATGGTATTTGACACTAGATTTACCAAACCGGACAAAACATTCGGTCTTTATATTTAAAAAAAAAAATTCGAAAAATAATATGTACTTTACTAATAAAAATAAATATTATGGATTTAATTTTATTTATACAAAGGCAAAATATCGCATTCTTCTTCGCATCTTCATTCATGTATTGTATTTATCATCTATTTTGAAAATAGATATAAATTGTTCGCCGGTAGATCTAGTGTTAATAAATCAGATATTTATTGTAAAAGTAATAAAGTCATTTATTGGTTAACTGTAATAAATTGTTGAAATATAAATAATTTTAATTCTCTTCATAATACTGGAACATAGGAAAATGTGTTTTTTTTTTTGTTACCAAATTCCTTCGTGCTAAGAAATATACCAATAATATTTCTCCTATTGTATAAATTGTACCAAAATATAAAGGTTTATTCAAGAAATTACTTAATATTAATGAATCGCGAATATCAATATTAAATAAATCTTACCTTCGTACTACACTGGAATTTGTATAATAATTTACCTGCTGATTTTACTTTGGTATTAACATAAATGTTATTAGGAAAGCAAATACCACATGTAATTTCTACAATCCAATATTTGGATGCTGCCTCAAGGTATGTTTATACGGTGTGTGACCTATTTAGAATACAGATGAGGTGAGGTAACCGTAGTTATAGTTGCTTCCACAATATGAAAAACTATTTTCGTGCATTGAGCGGCATTTGTGAAACCTAATTGGCGGCGACACTAAAATGACTAGAATTTTGAGTTTTACCTAAATTTATTTATTACCATTTATTATTTTTATGTTAATGGTATCGTTTTAGAATATTTCATTTACATATTACTTTATTAATAGCTTGGGAACTAAAGATTAACCTATTTAGGTGATTATCAATTAATTATTTTTAAAACTATTATTTCTTAATAATTTTATATAATATCTATAGACCATAAACAACCTGAATTTATGTTATATAATTTTAGGTTGTTTTAATACTATATAATATATAACTAAGGGTGAGCACAACACAAATACAGTCAAAATCTGTTATAGCGACATCGCAGGGACTACTCATATTTAGTCGTGAAAACCGATAGTTGCAACAACCAGTGATGTTTTCGAGATACGAAGTCCTATTTTTTTGCCGGGACCTTTATTCTGGGTCAATATAATGTGTATGCTGTTCTCTTAATTGAGAAAGAACATCTTTCCGATCTAATGTAGATACATTAGAATTGTGTCACGAACTAAACGTCAAGCACAGCATTTTTTTTTATTACATACAGTCTTGCGCTTGACCTCAATCTCACCTGCTGCAAAGTGATGATGAGGCCGACGATGGAGCGCGCTCATCCAGCAAATACCGATTCACTCGACGTTTGAAGATTCCCATATCATAAGATGCCGAAAACCCCGACGCAGGAAGCGAGTTGTACTCCTTCGCGGTTCGCAGCAAAAAGGAGGAGGCGAATCGCCTCCTGTGAGCAGCAGGAATGTCAACCACAAAAGGGTGCAAACCCGCACGGCGTGGCGTCTCGTCAATTTATGGTAGAAGGGGGAGGGGGGAACTAAATCATGCAACTCAGCCGCACACTCTCCAGAGTATATTCTACAGAAAACCGAAAGGCAAGCGACTCTACGTCGGTGTTCCAAACTGTGTTGTTTACGCGACGTAAGAGCCTCATCGGCAATGAGTCGCCGAGCTCGGCGATAAATTGAGTCTAAAGCTGCACTGTAGTCCGGTATTACATACCAACAAGCCTATTTATATGAAATTAATGTACGACCATGGGTAATACAGAATGTAGTGACCTGGAACAAGAGATGAAATAATGAAGAATAAAGTGAAACATAGACATTTCTGTTTATCTTTACATATTTGTCACAGGTTAATAATGCTTACTTGACTCATGATGCATTGCGAACTTGCGACGGTGGCGCAATGCCTGAACGTTGTGGAAATATTCATGTAATGGCATATGGTTCGTTTTGGTACCGCATCACATGCGCATCAGACTATTTAATAGAAAGAGGTGCATGGGTTACAATGCTGCTGCCGCTTAGTAGTTTGTTCCTATCCATTCTTAATAACAGATTACTATGATGACAGAACAGTGCTACTGCAGTAAAATCTTTGTGTTACGGCGCGGCGCTGCATCATGTCGCAACGCATTGTGTGCACCGGCCCTAGGAATTACATCAAATACAGCATCGTGTATTCGCAGGGACGTTAGAATGTATGAAAATTCTCAAGATACTCCAATGATTCTAATCTTTCGGTTGCTTCTGCGTTATGTCTTTCAGACGTCTAATAAAACCGTTACATTCAATCCGACTGTTTATTGTCTGCAATTTATCGTTACATGTGTTTCTAGATTTATGAAGATAAATACAATTATTTATGTAAATGTTAGCAATATCTGTATTGAATAGATATAATTATTTATATTTTATAAATTAAATTTTTACTGTAAGTGACCGCCCCATATCTTCGTATAATTTGTTTTTAACTATATCATTATAAAGCGTTTATTTGTAAAAAAAAGTTTAATAAGACGGAAGTTATAATGTTATCACGGTCCAAAAAATAACAGAATGTTAAGTTTTTCAACCTTATTTAAAAATGTAGAAATTTTGACAACCTCTTATTTTAGTGTGTTTTTGGAAATAATTTATTTTAAATGAATTAATGTTGGCTTAGTTAGTTAGTTAATCTAGTTTAAACATATATAAAACACTCTCAATATTAAACTATATTTATTGTCTTGTGCGGAAACATTATTTAGTTTTAATAACTGTTAAATTTTAATCGTCATTAAATAGCAAGCCTTTGGAAAGTACAATAATTATACTCGATTTATTGAAAGTTTGAGAGTTACAGTGAAATATTTCTTATTCTTAACGCATTAATGTATAAATGTATTAACCAGAATCTTAAAATAAACACAATTTGATATCAAATAAATCCATTGAACGTGTTAAAGGATGTATTAATTGTTTAACAAACTTCCGTTACAGAGTGACACGTTGAGAGGAATTAGAAACTACAATGAACCCCTGTCTCACCAATCAATACGATTGCTGTACAAGCTAGTAATTCAAATCCCAATACCGTATCTGGAGCAATTGAGACATTCGGCACAATCTGTGGGGTTATCAACGATGAGTTCACAACAGGGCTGGTATCCTGCATTCTAAGGCACAAGTGTCTAGAATTTATTATAGAACGTTCTTAGACTGATTTTAGCCAGTTCAATGCTTTCAAGTTTTTCACATTGTTCCTACTTTACATATGATCGTGATAGTTTTGATTTCGAAAATTTACGGATGTTTGCTACATGTTACTGAAGGTAATTATTGCAAAATAAACCAGACTTTTCTTTGGTGGTAGGGCTATTACCCGAACTGGGCTATGATCACAATACACAAGTTTAGAGACCGTCATAGCTACTCACTTTGGCCTATCGATTTTTGCGATCAGCTTGTGTATATCCAGCAACTTATATACCTAAAGACCTTCAGTCATGATATATGTGGGCCGGATTTTTATCCTTTGATGGTCGCTTTCGTTATTCGACTACACTGTAGTCACCATGTCATTACAGTGTAAAAAAAAGCTGAAATACCATAGTGATTGAAATCTATCTAAACTAATCCCAGAGAGCTCATCTAGCAATCTTCTATCAAAATAAACCAATAATAAGATATACAATATATAAGATGTAGAAGTCGAGCGGAGAAGCTATAAGGTCCATTATTTTTATTCTCACGTAGCGCGGTAACTTTCACGCTGCCACACTCACATCGCTAACAAATAGGTGTAGATAGATTTGCATTAATAACAACACAACACCAACTGTTACTCTAAAAATAGGAAGAAACACCCGCGTTGAATTACAGTGTCGTGTCAAATCGCGTTCGGTCGCGAAATGTAACGCGCTGTTTTCCTCCAGGTATGTCCCTTTTTTTCTTTCTTTAATCCTGAGAGAAGTGACCTATACGGCTCTCAACTCACGTTTTCATGAAAAGACCTATGTTTGCTACAAATAAATGTTTGGACGTGAATAGACATTCACGTCACCACCGTCTCGTCCATAAAAATATTAACTAGGTATGAGACATACCCTACTCTTCATCAGTATACTATATACATTGTAGGTGGACGTCCCACACTGCGCTTGTCAGTACTTGGTATTCACTCGAGAATTTTTAATTCTCATCGGCCATCCGCTGAGCTATGTATGAGCCGATGAACTATGTCGGTGACTCTCGGTCGATTAATACCAAGTATAGTCCCCTCCATAGCTCGCCATGTTATAGTAACCATTTTAATCTGTGGCGAATTGATTACAGGACCCACAGTCCCCACCAATGCGCAGAAGTAGTCACCTTGGGGTTTTTAGTCGGTATAAGTCCGACACACCTCGGCTGCGCAACCCCCCTGTGCAGCTGAGACGGTCCTATGAGGATTTTCCCCAAGTAAAAAAAAAAAAAAAAGTAACCATTTTAATGAATATTATATTATATGTCAGCATTGGATATATACATTGTTTGAAAATTGATGTTATTACGACGACTATATTATGTAACCAATTTTATAAACCATTTTAACAAATCTTTATTCAGTCACAATTTATATCTTTAGAAAAAAGAATATTAAGTAAAGTTTTAACTAAAACGATCTGTAACTATTTTTCAGAATAATTTCATGAATAAATAATAATTAATTATACGAATATAATTCTAATAAGGTAGGATTAATTAGCCTATATTGTTAATAAATTAATAAATTTTTATTTTACATTCTTCGATAGATTTATGTAAGTCTTAGTTTAGAACATGAATTTTCAAAACAAAAATGTGGCAATATTAACAGTTATATTATTATTGTGCATAGTAGTGTGAGAGGTCGGTCGTTTGTTGCAAATAATACGACGGCAGCAGTCCGTATCGGACGGTACTTTAGGGAGGATGCAGATGTGACTCCCTAAATAGGTCAAGAGACTGCATTCATTCACAGTTGCTTTATATTTATTTGAATGCCTCGTTGACATCCTTTAACTTTAATGTTTATTTATTATATTTAATTAAAATGATATATCAACACTCCATATCCCATTCAGGAATAAGTCGTTATTGAGTAGATCTGTCCATTTTACGGTTGTAAGTCGTATCCAACATGGCCAACATTGGTTTAATCAATATTAAAGCACTTATAAGTCGACTCAAACTGTGTTATTTCCATTGTCTGCACACTTGCTGTCGACGAAGAAGTGGATAGATCGTTTTTACTGAAATAAGTGAAATTTAAATAAGAAAAAAAAACACCATTTATGCTCACATACATTAGACAATAAAGTGATTTATGGACACTCAAAGTCCCCTCGATCTGAAAAACAGTATTTTAACATTGGCATGCTGTCGATTTCCATTGGAATTTCCATCAGACCGTCAAAGATAGGGCTTTATATTTAGCTGGGGATCAGAATGCATTTTCTCTTAGGGTAAGAGGTCAATAAGCGTCAGGGGTGGAAGTTTCCCGGAGCTCCATACAGCTGTCATCGCAAGTTATTCACCCTGCGTCAAGTAGGGTTAAAAAGTTATCGCCACGACTCAATAAAAGATGAAATAAATGTACGCGGGAAATAAAAATCAAGTTGAATTAAGATTGAGAAGTCTCAATACTTTAGTAAAACTTATAATATAGTAGGATTGGATTGAATATAGTAGTTTGTTAGGATGTATTTTTGGCATTGGTTTTAGTTGGTTTTAAATTCCGTTAACACTTTTTTTTTTAATTCGCTCGATATAGTGACTACAATGCACCTGTTGGTAAGTACAGTGTAGTCCAAAAACAAAAGCTACCATCAAAGGATGAAAATCCATTGATAGTCTCCGTCGTCATGTCGGCCCACATATACCACGACTGAAGGTCTCTAGGTATATGAGTTACTGGATATAAATAAAGCTGATCCCGATACGCGACAGGCCAAAGCGAGTCACTATGACGGTCTTTACAATTGTATACTGTGGTTATGACCCAGTTCGGGCCTTACCACCGAAAACAATGTACCTTTAACAATGTACCTTTAACAATGTACAAATGCTTCGTAGAACTAAATTATAAAAAAAAGATTGTTGTTCTTTAAATTAATGCGGTATAACACATCACAGATTATATAAATACCTACAGATATTATGTCTGATTGATTACTTATTACGATTTTAGACTGATAAATATAAGTAATAATGACATTCTTTCTTTATCGTATTTTTCGATTCAATTATTATAGTAAGGAAAAAAATATTGTAAGTCATAATCTAAATGATCAATGTCGATTTTCAATTTATATGTTTAGATTCATTTTAATTTCGAATACTTCTTACAGCAGCAACTAAATATTCAAGTTCACTGTAAAGTGATTTAAAATGATTTAGTAACAGGTGCAGAAAAAGCGATTAAAGAATCAGGAATGAGTTTCTAAATATATTTTTTCAAATTAAACATTTTGAATGG
Source organism: Automeris io (assembly GCA_036320925.1). Lineage (NCBI taxonomy): Eukaryota > Metazoa > Arthropoda > Insecta > Lepidoptera > Saturniidae > Automeris > Automeris io. Next base: position 8,187,726 of record JAUDJH010000010.1, on the reverse strand, counting down.
ATGAGAAAATAATAGATAAAATAGAATGAAATAAGTAACATTTTTGGCTTTATTCAGTTTTTTTCAAATAAATAGAAGTCAAACATACCTTTCAAATAAATTTTAGTTTGTGAACTATTAATTATATCTCCTAAATGACCTCAGAATAAAAACCAGAGGTCTCTATTACTGTCAACAACAATTGCTTTTTAAAGTTTTCCATCATGTAGTTTGTGCCACACAATAAGTCTCTACTGATGGACTGGATATGATCTCAAGAGCAGATCTCGCCTATTATGTCGCCTAACGCGTATTTTTCTGATCGCGGTTTTAATGAAAGTATTACGAGACCGACAATGTACAAAATATGCAAGTTCACACTAGGCCGGGAGGTCTCCCAAATGTGACCAATTGTGTGGTAAGGACGGGAGAGGGGGAAATAATTTATATTTATGTGACGTAATATATAGATGATACCAAAAGAATATAGCGTTGTGTTATATAATGGGACGGTGTTATTTATTACGTTGTACAAAGGATTAAAGTTAAAGTTACGTCTAATTGCCATCGAAGCCTGTTTAGAACTGATAGGCTCGAGCGGTCCCGGGTCGTGGGCTAGTTAATTGTAGAACACAGGCTATTGCCGGTTCATAAATCTCAGTCGACTTAACGTCAGCGCTGTGAAATATTAACCGCGTGCCGGTTTTGACGCCCGGGCGCACTCCACACTAAATAAATAATAAAACACAGCTGGAAGCGCAATCGTAAACAAATATTTTCTTACTGTTTGATTAAGGCTCTTGTTGTTTTATTTCGGCTCGTTTTTGCTGTGAGCGCTTGCGAGGCGCAAGCCAAGATGTTTGCCATGGGAAACAAGGTTGTTTTGTGTTATTGTGCTAATTTATTCTTGCTAATAAAATAGCTTGGCTTATTTATAAAGTACTCGTAAATTGCTAGGTTTGGTATACTATATATACTGGTCTAAATATAATCGGTATAACCTATTATTATCACATACTTTATATTTTTTTGATCATTTAGGGGATATAATTCAACAACAAAACAAATATTCAGGATGTATATTACGTTCTATAGCTTATTTATAACGTATCAATAACATACACTTATTTAAAACTAAATGAGTAAAATCGAAGAATGTTTTTTATTTTCTTAAATTATACCTGTATAATATTTATATAATTTTCTCATGAATTCAATATCATAAATATGAAATAAAAAAAAATAGTAAGTACTTGTCCAATTACTTTAATATATTTTCGTAGCTTTATATAATGTGTACACATTCTTATGTAAAGGTATAAATTAAAATCAATGTAAATCTTCAAATAACATCTAAATTTCCAAGTTAATGTATTACAAATTATAATCCTTTTACCGATTCATGGCTACATTTTTCAATCGTATCCAGTGATCTTATCTGATAATCCTCGACATCGAATTATGACTTTACTATGCATACGATAGGACGTGGGAAGGGTAGTTTAGCATCAATCAAGGAATTAAGATGCTAATCTCATTTGCCCGTTTGTGCTGCTTCGCCCTCGACGACAATGGTTTAGAATTAGCAATTATAATTAGTCATCATGAATATTGGAATAGGTAAGTTAGTGCTTTAGGCATTATGTTAGCATTTACAAAATTTATTAATAGCGTAATTGCGTTAAATGGCTTAGGTTATAAGCTAATGGCGATTTTATGCGCGTTACATTTTATTTATTCTGCTTAATACTGGTATTTATTCACTTCTATGTTGGTGGTGATTTACAAGTCCGAATTTTATAATTCTAGAACTATCACATAAGTGATCCTGATCCTTGTGGGAATTTCTTTAACCTATATATAAACATATATATTTAATTTAAATATAGAAGTAATTTTATGTTTAATTTGTATAAATGTAAATGTAAGTTTGTGCCGGTGAAATGGCTGTATCGACCTTTACACCCTGTCAGAATACCAGCGCTGTAAATATAGTGCTCTGTAGTACAAGCTGAGACAGGGTCCTTATCGGCGGCGACCTAGACTTTTTTTATGTATTTTTTTATTCCTAATTTTCCTTTTTTTCACGTGTTATGTATTTGTATTATAGGGTCACTTTTGTTTAGCTGCTGCAGATAAAATAAAAAAAAAAGTCGATTGCTTAAGCACAACGTCAATTGAGTCGACGATGAAAACTTTTCTTATATTAGAAGCTGAATATTCCAATTCAATTTTCAAATAAAATCAGGTAAGAAAGAAGGAAACAGTAGCAGCAAACAGTAGCTAAGCAATATTTTGGTTTCTCAGCAGCAAGATATATGACTGTTTTTTTCTTTATACTAGTACGGTAAAGCGATAAGGTACACTGCACCTAATGTTATATAAAACGCAGCCATAGAAATCTTCAGCAACTATCATAAACGAGAGACTATTGGTCAATATTTACCTTGATCATTCCGGCTTACTCAAAATCTCTTCAGTTTTCTTTACCCAATATCATGCAGGAACACAAGATAGGAGAAAAAAAGGGAAGACATCCCCCATCCCATCATCCGCTCCCCGGGCGTATGGATGAATTTGGTTTTCCAGACCCGGGTGCAGCGATTAAACACCTTGGGGGTTTTTTTAACCAGTATGAGTCTGAAATACGGGGTCGCTGCCCTCAAAGCGGTCCCTGGTGGGCTTATACAGGATTATCCCCCGGGATACCAAACAAAAAACCATCCGCACTGCTTCTCAGATACAACTGGGATTCGTTTCGGAGATAGTGCGCAAGCGATGTACGTAACACTATGACTAAATAATTCCATTAATATTATGATCCGATTCAGATAATGACAAACAGTAATCGGATAACGGATAAAGTGCGTAAGCTATCATACATATTGTTCTATGTCTACTGCGGAACGTATTTTCACGTACATATATGCAGTGCGTAAATACCTTTACCCGCTATATCCTGTGGTTCACATCATCGGGCAAGTCTGACGAGTGGCCGAGTGATATATGAGTGAGGCTACGAAGCGATCCATGTGTTCAGTTTTTACAACATGTCCGCCAAATGATTGATCACTTTGACATTGACCCGAATCGATTACTGAAGTCTGCTGAATTTGCTATTATTTAGGGCAAAGATTTTGCAAATCATTCTTGTTTGGTCACTTTATTAACTGATTACTAGCTTTTGCCCTTGTCTTCTACTACATTATTAATAATGTTTGAATTAGCAATTAAATATAGTATGTTATAGTTAGTGATTACAACAATAAAATGTTATTATTGTGAGTAACAACTCAATATCACAAATTTATAAAGGCAAAAACTAAAGCAAGAACTACAGAAATATTAAGTTATATCATCACAATTACTTGGTCCAAAAATTCTAGGTTGATAAATATTCGGCGAGGCCTAAAGAAGATCGGATGTGGCTGAGAGCAGAGGAAGTTGGCAAGGCCGTACTCCTGAGCCCAGCAAACAGGAGGTGGAAAACTTCGGTGGTTTTATCCAGTAAGAGTCCAGTTCACCGCTGCCCTGACAGTCCATGAGGATTTTCACCGAGTTACTAAAATAAAAGGCTGGTAAATATATGATTTTTTTTATCAAAATACACAAATAGACGATTTCCAACCTCATATCTAACAAGTTTATATTATGAGAATAGATTTGTAGTTTTTGTGTTACAATTGGATAGATACTCAAAATACTTTTTTTATAAGTAGCAGACGATTGTAATTGAATTTATCTTAGGCTGTGGTATATAAATTATAACAGAATAACGTTGAAGATTTGTACGATTGTTATTTGAGTTTACTGTTACTGTTAAGTTTACAGCTGGCATAAATTGCCAAGTTTATTCATCGTCTCTCTTCAACCATGAAACAATAAACTTTAGGGGCATTTTCGCTTACGTCATAAATATCACATTACTATAAGTGGGGTTAATAAAATTTTAACGATATAACCATTATGATGGCAAAGATTTACCTAGAAGCGTTCTTATTTTAGGGCGCAGCATTCATTATTATTACGGTCTATATAACAGAATGGGTTAATGCGATTTTGACTTTCAAAGTTAATTTTCATTGAGGTAAAAATAGATGCAGTTATTTTGAAATTTGAATACATTTATTAACTTAGATTTCTAAGATTGCTTCAGAAAATGTGAATTACAAACCGCAATAATACAATAATTTACTATAACAACTAATCACCACTTCAGAAACATTGTTCCTCTTACAACTCTAGAGGTAATGTAGCCTCGACAATCAGCTGACCACAAAACTTAACAGCTCTTGCTAATATAATCTCCAAAGTAATTTTAAACATAGCATCTACATCTTAAGCTCGGTATTTCCCTGCAGATATACTAGGGACAAACTTCACAACTTCATTAAGAAGCTACGGCTTGCTTGCGCTGGCCAAAGTTGGGCTCTCAGACATGCTTGAGCACCTTTGGATCCCCATCTTAATGTTACTAACTAAAGATGTATCTTGGAATGTTTTCCTCTAGCTATTTTATCTTTGCCTTACTTTGTAAGTTATTTTGTATTGAACTAACTTCAGCTTTGCAAGCTTCGATGTGTAGTTTTTAGTTTTAACTCTTTCTCTGATACAAATGAGTTTATTTGTTAACTTAGGAACTTTATGCTAGTGTAAGCTCTGAATTTAAATAAATAAAATGAAACATTTCTAACCCATGAGTGTAGTCTTTAAATAGATGTTGTCGAATATAATTATATTTATTCTAAATTGACGCTTGTGCTTAAATTATGCAACAATTATCAATAAGTACACTAAAGTATTCACAGATACTTTTAAGAGATGAAATAATTGTTTCAAAGACAACAAAAACATTCAAAGAAATATTTCTGTACTTATTTCGAACAAAGAGAGTCTCTCGTTTCCTTTCAGGTTTTAATGAATATCTCTACGAAGGATTCTTTTCGCATAGTTCCGATAAAGAGGAGCGTCGAAACTTCAAATTAAGATTCTTGGAGTTCCGCGCGTGGGGAATAAGATTAATGAAGGATGGCACCTGAGGGTCGGTCTCGCTAACGATAGGGACAGGGTCAAGGGGGAAATAACTGTTAAAAATACTAAACGGAAAAATTATTTGCTAGATTATTAGATGTATTTACTTTAGACGCTTGTGAAATAAGAAGTTTCAAAATTTAATACATTATGTTAATACTCGTAATAATATATCATTGCACTATATTCATTTCGGGGTGAGCAAAGGTACATTAGTAGTTGTTTTCACTTTCCGCTTATATGTCGTGCCTAACGTGACCGGGAGCGCTGATCGCTGTTCTCAGGGCACTTACGAGTACATATGACATTCCTATTAGATGCAATGCCTCACGATGTTTTCCTTCATGGATGAGTATGTGGTACCTAAATCCGTATTTAAACTAAAAAAAACCTCGAGTTACGTGCCGGGATTTGAACCTTTGACTATACGCGTTGCTTTGTATGGATGGAATACTTTAGGGTCAAGATTAAACAAGAATATTAGAATATTGTTTATTCAAAATCTAATATGCTTCTAAGAAAACTAAATATATTAATTTTGCCTGTTATAACACCTGGAAACTCTAAATAAATTTTAATCAATATTTATTAAGACCAATCATAGTTTTTTACTTTTAGCGTTTACTTTAAATTTCTTCTTCTACATGTAATTTTTAGCGTCCTCTACTGTAAATTTACTATAGAAAGTAGAATGACTTGTTCTTGAAACTGCTGTGGTAGTAGTTATTTTTCGTATGACATAAAACATCTCAGGTCGTTAAGTAGTTGGCATCCAGTGGATTTCAACGAAATTGATCAATACAAGAAAAATGGTTTTAATTCTTTTGAATTTCCTTATAGCGACAGTGTTTGTTTGAATAAAATAAAGCTTTATACAAAGCCGTGGTGATACCGTCCTGCATCAGAGCGTTAATAAGACAATATGTGTGTAGGCAACAATGGAAATAATAACAGTGCATAATGGGGAATGAGAAAATTGCTCGTTGACTGCCACTAGCGTGAATACCACAATGCGACGAGACGACAATGGCCTAGGACCTATATTCCAAGCCTAGACTAGTTGGTTTAATGAAACAAAAAGCCTGTGAATGTTAAAGTAAAAATATACTTAAAATGCGCTTGCAATTGTTTTGAAGAGTGCGTGTCATAAATTGTACATAAAACGGTTTTATTGTCGAGTCAAAGGTAAAAAGTGATTGTCGGGTTAATATTTATTCATCGATTTTTAAATGTTTATAAATATTAATTTTAGTTATTTAAATTGACGTTTTTTTGTTTATATAGAAATTAGTTTGATATTCTTTACTTTATCCTATTGTTTTTATCAGGGATGTTACGGAGCTTCGACTCCGACTCCGATAAGTCGGAACTTCCGATCGTTATTACACCTTCGGTTTCGACTTCGGTTTCGAAACTTTTTAATCGGAGGTATTCATCGGAGGTCACCACCACTGTTGTAGTCAATTCATTTGATTTTACTTTATATGTTGTTGAAACATAATATCAATTAATCAAACAATCAGTGCTACTTAATTTGTAGAAAACATTTTTTGAAATTTAGATTAAAAAAATATGATTAAATTATTAAATTTAAAACTAAATGTACATTTAAATTTATTACTAAAAGGTTTTTTTTTTTATTTTAAATTTACATTAAATTAAGTAAAATAGAAATTAACACAAAAGCAACCCTGCAGCAAATTTGATTTAATTTGTTCACTGGACAATGTTCACTGGAGGATAACGGTTTCTGATATATCCAACACTTTGTGAACAACAGCTTTTATTTGCCCAAGTTAGGTTGCGTTGTGTTGTGTTGCGTTGTGTTGCGTTGTGTTGTGTTGTGTTGTGTTGCGTTGTGTTGCGTTGTGTTGTGTTATGTTGTGTTGCGTTGTGTTGTGTTATGTTGTGTTGCGTTGTGTTGTGTTGTGTTAGGTTGTGTTGCGTTACCTGAACCACTGCCGTGATGCGCAGAACCTGCTACTGCAATCTGTCGTGGAGTGGTCGGTTGCCTTAGCCGTGGTGGCGGAGCCCTACGGTGTTCCAGCTGAACACCCTTGCTGGCTTGCCGATTCCGGGGGCTCCGTCGCTATTTATTGGAATGAAGGCCCTCCCTGTTCTCTATTAGAAGCAGGGCTATGTTGCCGTGGAGTGGGGCCCTCTGGCCATAGTGGGCTGCTACATCTCCCCCAATGCGTCCCTCGCCGACTACGAGGGATACCTCGACGAGGTAGCTGCATGCATTCGCAGATGCTTACCCTGTCGTGTGGTTGTTCTTGGCGATTTTAACGCCCGTTCGAGGGTCTGGGGCGATCGCCTGGACAACCAGAGAGGGGAGGCGCTCTTGGAGTGGTCTGCCGGCCTGGACCTTCGGCTCCTCAACCGAGGTTCAGTCAGCACATGCGTGCGGTGGCAGGGGGAGTCGATCGTGGATCTCACGTGGGCGACTCCCTCGGCCATCAACATGGTGTCGGGGTGGCGAGTGGCAGAAGAGGTGGTCACCTTGTCTGACCACCGCCACATAATCTTCAACATAGGCCACCCCGAAATCTCCAGGAACCAAGAAAGCAGCTCCCCGCGACGTTGGTCTCTAAAGAAACTCGATAAGGATTTTCTTGTCGCAGCCGCCAACGTCGCGGCCTGGCCTGAAAGGAGAGAAGTGTCCGATTCAGAAGCAGAAGCCACCTGGTCCCGGGATGAAATGACGTCTATTTGTGACGCTTCCATGCCCCGGACCAGGTGCTCTAAGCAACGGGCCGTCTACTGGTGGTCGGAGAACATAGCTTCGCTTCGTGCAGAGTGCCTCCGTACCCGACGCCAGTTTCAACGTGCCCGACGCAGAAGGCGAACAACGGCCGACGAAATAACCACAGCCTACGTTATATATCAGGCGGCTCAGTGGGCGTTCCGAAATACGATCTCGGACGCCAAGGCTCGGTCTTGGAAAGAATTACTTGAGGGACTAAGCAGGGACCCATGGGGACGTCCTTATAGGATCGTCATGGGAAAACTTCGCCCATGGGTACCCCCTCTGACGCAGACTATGGACCCGCAGTTAGTTGTAGAGACGGTCAATTGTCTATTTCCGCGGGTCAATGGCGAACCCTCGAGCCCCCCGGCCACTCCTACCTTATCATCTGACTGGTACGACGAGTACAGAGTGACCGAGGGTGAACTGGACCGAGCAGTCAGCCGCTTGAAGGCCAAGAACACAGCACCAGGTCCAGATGGTATACCGGGCCTGGCCTTGGCCTTGGCTGTGACCTCTCTGGGTGATAGGCTGAGGAAGCTCTTTGATAGCTGCCTCCGTACCGGAACCTTCCCCAGGGCCTGGAAGTCGGCCGAGTTGGTCCTAATTAAGAAGGATGGCAGGGCCGCGGAGTCTCCCTCTGCGTACCGACCCATATGTCTGCTGGACGAAAGCGGCAAACTTTTTGAGCGTGTTATTGCCGCCCGTCTCAGCCGGCATCTGTCGCGCATTGGCCCCGATCTACATGACATGCAGTTCGGGTTTCGACAGGGCCGTTCAACGGTTGACGCAATTTTAAGCGTTCGGTCCCTGTCGCAACAAGCCATCTGTCAGGGCAGGGTGGTTCTGGGCGTAAGCTTGGACATTTCCAATGCTTTTAATACCCTGCCCTGGGCTGCAATCAGGGGGGCACTTGAACATCATAAAGTGCCTCCCTACCTGCGCAACATTGTCGGGGCGTACCTGCGCGACAGGTACATCTCATACATGGGTCGGAACAATATTCGTTATAGGAGGGAGGTGTACTGCGGGGTTCCACAGGGGTCAGTTCTAGGCCCCCTTTTATGGAATCTCGCGTACGACGCGGTCCTGCGTGCTGAACTTCCCGACGGTGTCAGCGCCGTCTGTTATGCAGACGATACGCTAGTACTTGCCGTCGGGGAATCCTTCGCAGGGACCACCGAGCTCGCCGAGCGTGGGGTAGCACTGGTCGTTTCTAAGATCCACGAATTGGGTCTTCGGGTAGCGCCTCATAAATGTGAGGCGCTATGGTTTCATAAATTGCCGCGAACAAGAGAACCACCTGATTCGTCGATCTGCGTAGGTGACGTGCAGGTAAGGGTGGGCCGGTTCATTAGGTACCTTGGGCTCACCCTAGATGGCCGCTGGGGCTTCGAGGAACACATCGAGCGCCTTGTCCCCCGAGTTCAGAGAATAGTAGGTGCCCTACATCGTCTCCTGCCTAACCTCGGGGGACCCTCTGAGGGAGTCCGTCGCCTCTATGCCGGAGTCGTGCGATCCGTGACCCTTTATGGGGCGCCAGTCTGGGGGCACAGGCTGCGCATCCGCCGCTGCAGACAGAAGATACACAGCCTGCAGCGGTTAATGGCCATACGGATCGCACGCGGCTACAGAACAATCTCATATGAGGCGGCGACGATCCTGGCACGCTTTCTGCCCTTCAGTATCCAGGCGGAAGTGGACTCGGCAGTATTCAACCGAGTCCGCGAATTCCGTCTGAGAGGCGAAAGCGTGCCTCCCCTGGCGCTCGAAAAGCTGAAGGCAGAAGAACGCCGATCAGCCCTAAGAATTTGGCGCATGCAGCTGGATGAGGTGCGGTGCATGCGCCAGCGCGTGGTCGGTGCCATTCTGCCGAACCTCGAAGCCTGGTTTAATAGTAGGTATCACGTCACCTACCACCTGACACAGGTACTTACGGGACACGGATGTTTCCCCGAGTACCTGTGCAGGTTTGGACGAGAAGTAACGACCCAGTGCTACCACTGCTGTTCGGACCTGGATTCCGCCCAACATACGCTCGCACATTGCCCGGCGTGGGGCAGCGAGCGGCGGGTCCTGGTCCAAAGGATCGGACACGACCTCTCCCTGCCAGCAGTGGTGTCGGCCATGCTGGCAGGATATGACAACTGGAGGGCCGTGGTCTCCTTCTGTGAAGACGTCATGTCCCAGAAGGAGGCCGCAGAGCGAGAGCGGCAGAAGGCCGCTCGAAGAAGACACCGGGGTGCCGGCAACCGCCCCGGCACATCAGTACCAGCCGATCGGTCGATCCACGACCGGTTGGCTGATGCCTTTGGGGTCGCGGCCGCTCTGGGTGGGGGCCCTGAACGACTGGTTAGTGACCCTCAAGAAGTAGGCAGAGCATTGTGACGTGCTCTGCCTAAATACAATGAGCAGTGTCGGGGAAGATATCTTCCTCCGAGTTTGTGCCCAGCGTGCGCGGCGCGACGGGGCTGCGGCGAATTGATTACAGGTCCCGCGGTCCCCGTCAATGCGCAGAAGAAGGGGTTTGGGGTTTTTAGTCGGTACAAGTCCGACACACCTCGGACACCTCGCACCTCGTGCAACCCCCCGTGCGACCGAGACGGTCCCATGAGGATTTTCCCCAAGTAAAAAAAAAAAAAAGGGTTCTGTTGACCCAACTTGATATACGCCGGCGATGCGCTTGAGGGAGCGTGCCGCCCAACTTATTCAGGCGAGAGCGCTGTGTGACCCTGGGGGATTTAGTCGGTGCAAGTCCGACAACCAAAAAGCTCCCTGAGGTCCGTCAACAATATCCCCTGGGCTATCAAAAAAAAAAACCTGATATACGCTTGGAAACAGTCTCGATCCTCAACATCTGTCTACACACGAGGGAGGCGTAGAGGGAAATGGATTATGCTGTTGTCAATTCAAAAGATCTGGCTTATACTTTCGAATACATGTATCAGTCCTGCACCATATTAAAATGGGGTCAAATTTAAGATATAATAAATAACATATCTTCACGCTATCACGCTATGTGAGCAGACATACAATAGTGGTTTTATCCACTTTGCGCTTAAATGTCGTGGACTACGCGACCAGTAGCTCAGGTAATCGCTTTCTCACAGTACTATGAAAATGTTAATAAGAAACAGCAATTTTTATTGTCTGTGTATTTGTAAATTTATCACTTTCTAATTACAAAGGTTCACTGAATAATGTATTTATTTGTCCCTTAATAAAACTATTTTATTCTGCCGTCACTTGTGACTGACATTGCCTTCGACTCCGATAAATTAAATTTAAAAACTCCGACTCCGACTTCGGTTCCGATAAAACTGCCTCCGTTACATCCCTAGTTTTTATTTTCCAGTGTTACTTTTATGACGTTCGAATTGTTTATATATTTTTGTTTTGAGAGATATTGATTAAATTCATTTTAATATGAATTAATTCTACTAATGGAATCGTTAATTATGAGTTTTTTTAATGGTTAATTTTTTGTGACATATTTATGTTCTTCTACAGGTGTTTATTATGTTAGGATTTGTTGTTTGTTCTTGCTAGTAAATAAATATGGTGTTTTATTTTGAAGTTTTACTTTAAAAAAAATCAAAGATACAATAGAAGCTAGCTCTTGAAACGCTTCTTTCTGAGCAAAGGGCAGAAAAATAATGACATTAGTTAAGTTTTGCTTGAGTGTAATGAATTTTATCTACTGCGTGCTTTATTCAATATATTTCTTTACATGATTGGCAGTTGAACGTTAAAATTTTCAATTCAGGAGTTGCACAACTTAATTTTTTCAACTACATATTAAATCATACGGTTTTTTAGATGATGCAATAATGATTACACTATTCTTTATTATTATTTTGTTTGTTTCACGTTCTTTTTGAAATCTGAATAAATTTTTGTTTAATTCTATCTGTCAATGTTTCGTTATAGGAAAAAGAGGGAAACTGGACCCTCTGCTCACAAATTCAGATAATGAATTGCCGTGACAAGAATCACTTGAGATACATTTTTTTAGATGGGACCAAATGCTTTTGGTCGGGAAAGGCATTTACAACTTCACCGAGCGAGAGGGGCGAGCACTTAGGATGCTCAGAAAGGGAATTTTTGGGTTGGGTGGCAACACAAAGGCACCCCCGTGGGTATGAATCTCGTCTTGGGCGGCCAACCAGGGAAAGAACTTCAGATGAACTACTACTGTCTAAGGTACTAGCGTTTCAGGAGCGACTATATTGAGAAGAAACGCCGAAAGAAACAAGACTACGTCGGAGTGGATTGACATAGCTACTTGCTAAAAAGTGACTACATAACAAAGTTAAGGTTGAGTCTCTTGGTTATGTGAGTTCAATTCATAATCAAACTTATTGACAGTTTTGTAAAGTTCCCGGTTCGCAGCGGAAGATCAATGGTTGGGATTTTAGGTTTATTCTCAAGGAAAATTTGTCTAAAACTAAAATTAAAGTCTGCCAACTTTGTTTTCAACTTTCACAGTTTATGAAAGGAAATCTAATTTGTAGGAAACAGAGGCAAACGGTCCAGTTTCAAAAGAAACATGATATCAACTCATTTAACTTGGAGTTTGATGGATATTATGTTGTTTTTTTTTTCCGTTATGAGTATAACGCAAAAAAATTATCAGTATATTTATCCTCTGTTTAAGTAAACAGAGTATAAAAATATTTAAATATAATTTTATTGTACAATATGAAACATAAAACTATGAAAGTTATTTATATTAAATAGACTTGCGCTTGACTTCAATCACATCTGATGGAACGGGAATGATGAGGAATAAAATGAAGTGTGCTCGTCCAACAAATAAGGATTTACTCTTTGCTTGAAGATTCTTATATTATACACATAAAACTAGAAAATCAGATGCTAGCAATGTATTTCACGCTTTGGCGGTATACAAAATAAAGGAGGACCTTAATTTGAAATTGTATGTGTAAAAATACGAAAATTTTCATATTGCTATAGTTTCATTTTACCAAATAAATCAATTAAACACAATTCTATTTAGAATTAATGGAATACTCAAATGGGTGCTCAAAGTTTTATATCGCTTTAAAACGTGCAGAGTAAATTAAAGCAAAACTCAAGCCGAATGAAACTCGTAATTTCAGGAAATGCATAAAACTCAAAGGGATAATTACGGGCTATTGCGATAAAATAGTAATTGATCGCCCCCGATTATTAATGAAATAAATAAACCATTAAGCTTTAAATAGTTCATATTATCATTTAGGATTTTTTATATGGAAAAAGCAGAGTAAATATTGATGAAAAGGTCATGGCATGGATATCTGGTAGTAAGTTTTAAATCAAAACAACATATCTGTGTGAATTTTCGACTTATTTTCTGCCATGAAAAACTAAGATAAAAAATTCCAAACATACCAATATTGGGATCGTTCTTTCGATTGGTGCAGTTAGATTTGCATAAAAATAACTTAAAAAAACAAATATGGCACATTAAAAAAATAAGTGACAAAATTTTAGATTTTTTTATTGTGAATTATTTTCCTATCAGTAAAGTTACTGAATCGATATCCAACCACAAGCAAAAGTACACAAAATATCTAAATTATAAATAGATTATTTTTTATGCCTTGAATCAATATCAATATGTGAAAAAAATTACGTTATTTGATTAATTATGAATATTATCATTAAAATTCACGTTTCTAATGTTATAATTATCTTTGAAATGTATATAACAAGGGGTTTTTGAGGTTGCTGATTACGAATTTGAGGTTATCCATATTCTTAATTTATTTATCACAATAAATACTGTGTTTTTACGACTTACACGAGAAAATTTGCTTCTTTTGTAGTAAGTCTTAACTTTATGTAACTTGGTTATTAAATTTCTTCGTTACTGTGCCCGTAAATGTTGTTCATATCACATTTCCTAAACAAAATATACGTGTGAGAAAGTTCATATAACTTCAGAAAATTTTGAAAGATGTGAAGATCCCAACATCTCATTTCACAAGAAAACAAGACAATGCTTTTAAGCGATTCTAACGCAGGAGGGTCCAGAGCTCATATATTTAGATTTGTGTACGTTGTGTGTGTTTTAAGAATCTTTCTGGTTTATATTAGAGATGTTAAATGTAGGAATCTGTATAGATTTTAGTTGTGCTAAATTATTGTAAAAAACTGTATGAAACCGAAAAACAAGTTATGCATAAAGCCGTACTGTATTAAAAACTTTCTTTTGGTATCTCGGGTGAAAATCTTGTAAAGAACCTCAGGGACGATGTGAGGGCATCGACCCCGGCGTGGCAGACTCCTACTGACTAAAGACCTACGGGGTGTCCCTCTAATCGTTCCACTCGGGCCTAGGAATCCAAACTTATCCAGACGCCCGGGGACCAAAAAGCCTTTTTGGTGCAACCTACCTGGGAGGGTGAGAGTAAAGAGCCCAACCCTCCAAAACCTCTCTCATAAGCGCCGCGACGGACACTGCCCAAGTCTACTGCCCGATTAAAAACTTATTGCATTAATTAAATTGTTAGGATCTTTTAAAATTTTGAATGATAAAAATAATTCCATTTAGTTCTTATGTTAATCAAAAATTTACAATGTTTTATTTAGAGTAACTACTATAGACTCAAGTATAACATAATTTACAAGGACCCATTATAACATAATTTATCCTTCATTTATTTAAAAAAAAAACTGAATAATATTTTAGATTTCCTGTTAATATGAATATGTTGAAAGCGTCTTGAATGTTATTTTACTGCTATATATTAGCTTGTATTCTATATATTTTATAAACATACTAAGGGGAGGTATGATTACTTGAGTAGGATGAAACATAAAGTAATACAGGGTAATAACCCTGTATTAATTATTAGATTATTATTAGAAATTAGATTAAATTTATAAAAAAACTAAAAACTGGAAGATTTTTGTATAATATTAACATTTAAAGGTTATTGTGATCCATATAAAATCAATTAGGAAAACAAAACCATAAAATATCAGGCGAAGAAATTAATTCGACTGCCGAAGCAATTACAGGGAGTCACGATGCCAAGTGATTCATGGTATTCATACTAACTAATGTTATAAATAAAATAATGTTCGTTTGTATTTTATTTTCTTTATACCATAATGCTATAAACTTTATTTTGATACACAAAAGTTCTTATGCTATTTATTATGTAAATATTCTAGTATAGTCATCATCATCATCACCAGCTTATCCTAGTCCACTGCTCGACAAATGCCTCTCTTAACAAGTGCCATTGAGTCCGGTCTTCGGCTTTTCTCACCACCTTCGTCGCTCCACATTGCCGGGGGGCGCCCCACGCTACGTCTGCCGATCCACGGTCATATATAGTACAGTATTAGTATACTATACTGATAATGTCCTAGCCGGATTCGGCCACGGCCACTGTTTCAACGCCGATTAAGAAAATCAAGGCCCAGTTTTCGGAAACAGTCAATTGCGCAGGAGATATTTAAGTGCATAACTGGACGCGCTGCCAGAAAAGCACTCTCTCGTCCGAGCTCCCTCAGGCCCGATGGAAAGGAGAACCAGTACGATCGGGAGGGAGCGGGATGCAGGTTTGGTCGAGTTGTCCTTCTCTGAACACCTGGTTGAATTGCGGTGTTAAAGAGATACCTTAGTCGCCTTTTACGACACCTCAGCAAGAAGAGGGGGGTGCTATTCTATTCTGCCGGCAACCACCACGGCTAAAACGGCTACTAGTGTATAGTTATCACGCTTAAAAGCTTGCTTAAAAATAGCGCTCGTTGTTTGCGTATTTCATTTTTCATAATTTCAAATTGAGTGGAATTGAGAATAAATCGGAAAGCGAAAGTTTGCTCCTATCATGTTCTATTATTAATTAAGTACCTGTTTAAAAAAAATGTCGGAAACTTCGCGTTTGTGGTTATGATTTCTTGTTATAATCTGATCTAAAATTATTATTTATTTTATGTTAGCTGTTCTCGCAGCTTCGCCAGTGCGCAATTCGCATTTCACGATAAATTATTTTTTATTCGTTGGGAAGAGTTTTCTTCTAGGTTGAAAGGCACTTTCTGATCTTTTCTTTCTGCATTTTTGACAATATGCTGCAAAAATTATGATAATCGGTTCAGTAGTTAGGGCGTCTAAGCGTAACAAACAAACTCATATTTGCATTAGTATTATTAATTAGGGTATTATATTATAGCTCGTAATGCTCAACATGCTTCCAACTAATTAACTTTGTTTGCTTCGAACTAAGGTTTCCAAAATAAAAGCCGTAGGACTGATACCGTATTAACAAAAATTTGTTAAAGAATTCGTTAATACAAAAGTTTTATACATTGCAAGAAAAAAATAATCATCCAAAGAATTTTTGGCATAGAGAACTATTAGAAGTATGTGTAAATTAAAGTTATGTATCATCAGAAGAAAAATATTTTAAAACGTGGTTTAAAAGTGGATAAAGAGTGCATTACAATAAATATATTTTGTATATAGATTCTCCTTATTAAATCACGTATGAAGTCACAGGCGAAGGATGAGAGAATCATAAATCATTTAAGGTAGACGTGAGCATTTACATAGCCTACAAGAATGCCTGTAAGCACGCGAATTAATTAAGCGAATATTTCGTAATCAACTTCGTTCGCTTTTGCGCTATAATTACGGTATATTTCATCATTAGGAAATGTCTTGTATGAACATATTTTGAGTATTCCTTGCTCACGACTAGATTTCATCAATTAGGGCGCAACAACAATGTAAAACATTTTTTCCGTGATGAGGAATAAAAAAAAAACAATAATAAGTACCAAATACTGCAAGAAACAAGTTTTTCTTAGTGATGAACTAAGGATTATGGATGGTTAAATAATAGACTATTGTAAGTATACTCAAACGTATGTTTTGCTAAAGGATTAATTTTTCTTGTACTAATTTAAAATGTATCCTTTTATGGCATTTATGATATTTGTTCAAAATTATGATTATCAAATGAATAACTTTGTATAATATCCAATCGTTACATAAAAAAGAAGTATTAATTTTTAATGAGCTTCGTTTACTTTGAAACTTTATTTGCGGAATTTGTTTAGTATAACATCTGCCACATTATTCCCTTTATTAAGGCGACCCAAGATATTCCCTTTTATTACGACAATTTCTTATATTTATACGTCAAAAAAGCAAACCCGTGTACCTTTGGAGTAATAAAAGGTAATGGTGGTAGGCGAGGCGAAGTATCGTTTTGTCGGAGGACGCCTGAATCTCAGAGGTAAAGTAATTTTGTTGAGGATTATAGCTTCATCCCCAACTGAACATTAAAAACAAGGTTTCAATGGCCATTGTTCGGACTTCGTTAAGATACTAATACAAAGATGTTGTTATCTTTTTGTCTACTAAGCATTTTTATTTCTGATGTAATTTACTCGGGCGACACGAACAGCTCATTGATGTAGTTCTATCTTCTAGACTAAAACCTTTATATTTAATATAATATTTCATTTATTATATTATCGAACAAAGATTTTCTACGCGGGATCTGTGAACTTTTGGTAATTCATATATCTTTTATTGACATAGCAAAATATACGGACTAAAATGTTAGAAAACTAAAAAAAAAACGACGTAGATTTGATAGAAAAAAAGAGATTATTAAGGAAGTATCTATTCTGTCGCGGATCCCGTAGCTCATATTTTTTACAAGTGTTAATAATAGCTATTTATTTTATACTTAATAGGTCTTTTTTTGGTAACCCGGGGGAAATCCGTTATGGACCGTAAGGGGGTGGAGAGGGCCTTGGTGTATCGAATTCGCATCGAATAAAATGCGCGAGGTGTTCCACCTTCTACCTACCGGGATCGGAGGTGCGACTGGGGCTTCATCCTCGATACCCGGCTAGGCGCTTGGTCTACTCGCTTGAGGAGGGGTGGTGTAAAGAGCCACCCCTCTCTTTCCTCTGCGTTTTTGTAGAGAAGTATTTTACTTTTATTGAATGCTTGTACGTAATTTGCTTTTAACATTCTAAAAAGAACTTTTCCGAAATTCCAATGAAATTTGTTTTTCCGCGTGACATCGTCGACAAGGGATCGCACCATGCCCATGTGTACACTCTAGTGATCCGCTTTTTCACGCTCCTGTAACTGAATTACTGATTTACAATATGGTATTTGCAGTTACATTTATCATAATCACTTTAAAATAAGGTTGGGTATTGAGTAAATTCAGGAAACTCGTATAAGGATTTGCAAAAACTAGAAAAACTGGAGCGGCACACAGGTTGATGTATACGGCAGCCGTGTTAAATAGTTTTCCAAATTTCTTATTTTCTAAGCTTTGATTATTTTCATTTACAATCGCTTTCTCATGTTTAAATAAAATTACGTGCAAAGTTAATACTATAGTTATTGGTACTTTATGAGTATTGTTTTGATTAATACGATAGCTTACTAACTATAGTGTAAGTAGTAGGGATTCACAGGTTCTGGCTCACCGCCTTTGGCTCTCTCATCGGTTCTAGCTCACTGATCACGGCGACAACCCTAAAAAAAAAAAAAAAAAAAAAAAAAAAAAAAAAAAAAAAAAAAGGTTTTCAGGGTCGCTGAATCGAATGCAAGTATTTAAAATTGCGTAGCTTTAACCGTTTCAGAGATAGCATAACATTAACTAGGCTATAATAATACAAAAGCAATGGGGTACAGTTAACAATGGATCATCCGAGCAAGGGTCGTCTATTGTTCGGCTCGAACGCTATTGTTGTGTTACGGTCGGGGGGTCTCAGGTACTTTTTCTATGTATAATAAAAAGCCGTCTACATTCCTTCATTACTCATATTCATTTATTTTAAAACAGTAATTAAACAAATTCCATAATAACATATCATTGTACATGGTATCGATGTCAAATTGATTAATAAAGTAATTCATTGTACAGTCGTGCAACTTGTAGTACAAATACATTAAACAGTATTGACCACATACTGAAGTCCAATTGTTTTGCAATATTTTTTTATTGAAACTCCATCGGTGGCTATTTCTCTTTAAGAATGCATAGTGATATCCAGAAGGTGGTCGTCCATAGGAGTCGAAAAATTCACCAAAACCATTTTTGTCTATATGTAGTGCAACCCAATGTGATCCAGGTTTTGTATCGGGGTCCAAATTACTAATTAAATAAGTAGGAGTTTCCATGTATATCGGTAATCTATTTGCAGCATACACATTATACCGCAAACTTGGATGTATTTCGTTCAAATATTTCTGTACTTCTATTGTATTCATATTTATTTAAAAATACAACTTTCCAACCCCAGAGATCGCAAACATGTGTGCGATTGTAATTACAGTAACTTATTATATATCGAAAGGGTGATTATTAAAAATAATACAAAGTAAGTTCATTTTAATTAATTTATTCAAAAATGTACACACAAAGAGATACATACAAATATTACAAAGTTAATATTTTTACAATATATATATTCAACTATTATAATCGACGGATACATTGCGGTTTTTATCTATTTCAATAACATTATCAAATTCGGCGTAAACAATACAGTTAATAGTTTGTACAAGCGTTGACTCAAATCGAACTTCTAATCTTACAGTGCCATGTCTTATAAGATTCCAATGACCTGAAGAGTTGGCTGATAAATCCGGAGTTAAATCAAAAGCTAACAAACAGTAACCGTTCGAATATTGTTCTCTCGAAATTCCATTCCCTTCATTTAAAAAATGTATACCCGTACCCGAAAATAATGTATGATAAGCCGTGGTGAAAATATGGTTTTCAAACGAAGGTTGTAAAGCTTTCGAAGGTATTTGTTGACCATCAATATATAAACAAAATGTGTTAATGTTGTAATTTTCGAAATTAAATGGATTTTTAGTGAGATTACCGTTAAATGCCCCGTTATCAACAAACCCAATAATACATCTTTTTGGGACTTGCCCCAAAAAAATGTTGTCAAGTGTTTTGCCTTGAATCCCAGATGGTATAGTTAAAACTTTCACTTCAGCTCGAGTGACGGGATATTTTGCTGTAGAAAAAGCCAATGCTTTTTGATGTGCAAGTAAAACAGTTGGATTGATTCGTGCTTTACGAACGATAAGTGTTGCATCTGTAATGCATACTTTAAACTTTGAATCACTTGAAGGGGCCATTAAGTTAAATGTTTCTCTAGAGCGAACTAATTTAACTGACATTTCTACACCATTGATCAAGAACTTTTCTTGGTTAAATATATCGCCATGTAAGTGTCCAATCATTTCAATTTCTTGACTTTCAGAAGCTAATTTTTGTCTTTTAACAAATCCTCCATTTTCCTCGCCGGTTTCATTCATTTTGTTGGCTGTATCTTCATACCAAAGGCCACACGTAAGATGAGATTCTTTAGCTGGTTTAGCATAATTCAACAAAGTTTCCATGTAGGCACGATACGCATATGTATTATTTGGAGGTGATATAAGTTTTTGATTTAAATAGACATCAAGTTGACTGAAGATTGAATGCAACCAATTATTAACCGGAGCCACTACCGTTGAGGCAGCTACCTTAGAGGAATCTTGATGCAATATCCTGGCTTTTATATGAATCAAAGTATGAGACAGATCTATATAATCTTCATATCTTCTTACCGTTTTGACGAAAGCATTCCAAAATTTGTTACTTATGACTCAAACATTTCTGACAGTTTCATGTTACAACTTGTTTCATTGTCTGATAACAGAAAAAAGTTCCAAAGTATTACAAAAATTTCTAAACAATGAGTCAAAATATTTTTAACAATAGTTTAATGGAAAGATGACTAACAAAGACACCTTACAAAATGTTATAAACCTATTCATATCTTTTGTTCATATCGAAGCCGGAATTCATTATCACAAACCTTTTGTGCATTGGACCCATGAGTCATGGTGTAGGAGCGATATTTTCTATATATATAGGGTTGGAACTGTTTAAGTTACATTGTGAAAGTGTCTTTTCTATAGTGAACATTTAGTTTGTTATATTTCGTGTATTTCTAAGTGAAGTGAAATACAAGTATAAATTTAATTTACAAAGTATTAGTGACATAGATTCATAAAACAATGAATGTAAGTAATTTTATTATTACTTTATACCACACTTATATACACTAAAAAACCATCGCTACACTACGAACATCCATCAATTCAGATTTAAATTTATAAAATATTTTTACAGAACTCACTGGAAATTATTGATGAAGAAAATACTTTTAAAAATTACTACTATCCTCTATCGGATGAAGGTAGTCAGGATTTACTTAGTAATTTACAATCAAAACTAAAGAAAAAGAGGGAGCAAAATATTATTACCAAGAATTTAGATGAATTCTTTGAAGGTCCTATAATAAAACGAAAAAAACTTTCATCCACTGTATCTCGAATCGATGAAGAAGGTAACACCGTCTGTTTATCAACAAACGTTGATGATGGTTCCAGCTCAAGTAAACTTATTAAAATAGAAATATATGACATGAAAAAGATTGCAAAAATAGCCTCCACAGAACATTGGAAGCACGCAGATTTTAGAGTTAAATATTACACAAATGATAAACACAAAAATTCTGCAAACGTTAGAAACATTGTTTACGAAATAACTAAAGAAATTTCTAAGACTGAAAATTGTAAAAAATCTCACTTTAGTAATAAGTAATAAACGCATTCCATTTAATTAATATTCGTGTATATATTATTTACTTATAGTTTCTGAACATAATAATCATGTGTATTTTATAGCTAGAATATAAAAAACTATTTTTTGTAAATACAAATTTTTGTTAGTACTTTCTTTAAATAAGTTCGTGTCATATATTTCCATTTTATTTAAACATAATCTAAAATTATATCTGTACCTTTCTTCAACGCAAATCTAATATGGAATGTATAATTTGTGGGGAATAGTTCCAGAGAGTGGATTGAAAGACTCCACATATGATGAAGAATTGTCCAATATTTGTGCAGTAGTTGAGGAAAACATAGCGTGAGTATGCCTTCTTAAATTATCTCAAAATTTACAGAATTATTTTGTTCTTCTTCTATAAATATGTTTCTTCTTTGTTTTAGACAATCAAAACAATCATATCAAATCGGGATGGGGTCTAAGAAACTTTGTAGTACGAAGGATGATGACAATAATAAGAAAAAGACTAGATATGAAGATAGGCCATCAACTTCATTATCATCGATCGGGATATCAGCAGACCTCGATGTCGACAAGGTGCAATGTAACACGTGTAAAATTTTGATAACTAGAAAATACTTTACCAATCATTTGAAAAGCAAAATTCATAATAATAATGTTTTAACTTCTCACACATCTCTTAAAAATGTATCAATTGCTGAAACAGCCTTTGGAAATAGAATAATTACATATAAAATTAAAAATAAATCTGATTTATCATCTATGTTAGATTTTGAAACGCCGGAATTGTTTTTAAGTTCTATAAAAGATGATGTGCTATTTTTGATTGAAGAATCTATGCAGAAACATACTGCTTTTAAAGTAAATTTTATACTACACGCAGATTTTATACAACAAACTAAAGATATTCTAAATTCATTTGATTTTCAAACATGTAATTATATAATTTTTCGAGGTGATGACTTAAATATTTTCTTTTCTTCATTATGTGATGCTATAACAAATAAAATAAGTGCTTTTGAACAAAAAGACAGTGGGTGGAGTCTTAAACAAATTAATTGCTTAGACATGAATATTAATAAATTTAATCCGCTACGTGGTACGTCATATATTGATTTACCTAAAGATATTAGTAATAAAAAAGCTGTGATAAACGTAAAAAACTCTGACAATTTATGTTTTCAATGGGCATTACTTTCAGCATTATATCCAGTGAGTAAGAACACAAATCGAGTATCGTCCTATAGCATGCATGTAAATAAACTAAAATTTAATGGTGTATCTTTTCCCGTTAAATTAAATGATATATCAAAAGTTGAAAAATTAAATAATATTAGTATCAATGTATTCGGTTTAGAATTTAATAAAGAAATGAAAAGGCATAGTGTAGTGGGTCCACTATATTTAACAAAATGTCGTAGAAATAGTCACATTAATTTATTACTCATAAATAGAGAAAGGACTTACCACTATTGTTATATTAAAAACTTATCAAGATTGGTCAGTAAACAAATTTCAAATCAAAATCATGCGGTTTATATATGCGATGGATGTTTATTGCATTTCCCCACAAAGGAAAGGTTGAATAACCATCAACAATATGATTGTTCACATATTACTGTAGAACTACCAAATATAGATAAAAGATATAAAAATTGGTTTGGACAACTAGTGTCAAATACTCAATTAAAATTTGAAAATTTTCATAAAAAGTTAAAGATACCCTTCGTTATATATGCAGATTTTGAAGCCTTTTTAAATCCAATAAAAACGTGTTCTAACGACCCAAATAAACCGTATACTAAAAATGTTCACAAACATGAAGTTTATAGTTTTGGATATTATATTAAATGTTCATATGATAATAGTTTGTCAAAATATGTAACGTATAGCGGTCCAGATTGTGTACAGATATTTATGAATCGTTTATATGATGATTTAAAAATAATAAGCAAGAAAAATAGTTTTCAAAAATGTCCCAAACCATTGACTGCAGAAAATGAAAAGGAAATTGCGAATTCTAAACTCTGTTGTATATGTGAAATAGAATTTTCTGATGATAAAAAGATTTCATATTTTGATTGGTATACAGGTAATTTTAGAGGTGTTGCACACGATGTTTGTGTAAGCAAATTTAGGATACCACGTCATGTTCCAGTATTCCTACATAATCTCAGCCACTATGATGCACATTTCATTGTTCATGCATTAAACTTTGTAGAGGGTGATGTGGATGTCATTCCTCAAAACAAAGAAAGATACATATCTTTTTCTAAAACATTAATAATAAATAGCCAAATTTTGAATTTAAGATTTCTTGATTCCCTAAAATTTTTGCCATGTAGTCTTGAGCAATTAGCTAAAAATCTCAACGATGAACAATTTATTACTTTAAAAAATAGTTTTCCAAGAAATGAAGATTTCAGGTATGTTAGGAGAAAAGGTATTTATCCTTATGAATTTATGACATCATACGACTGTTTAAAATTAACATCTATTCCCACTAAAAATCAATTTTACAGTTCATTAACTGATTCAAATGTATCTAATGATGATTATAATCATGCACAGAATGTTTGGCAACATTTTGGTTGTCAAAATATGCTGGATTACTCTAACTTATATCTGAAAACAGATGTTATATTGTTAACTGATGTATTCGAAAACTTTAGAAATATTTGTATAACAACTTATGGATTAGATCCTGCCCATTATTATACAGCACCAGGCTTGAGTTGGGATGCTATGTTAAAATATACAAAAATAGAGTTAGAATTATTAACAGACTTTGATAAAATTGCTTTCATCAAGGCAGGTATTAGAGGGGGAGTATCACAATGCAGCAATCGTTATGCTAAAGCTAATAATAAATTTTTAGATAATTATGATGAAAATAAACCTACATCATATCTTGCTTATTTCGATGCAAATAACCTTTACGGTTGGGCTATGTCTCAATATTTACCTGAAGGAGGATTTGAATGGGTCAGTCCAAATACAAGTTTTGATATACCCGACACGTCTGAATTCGGTTTTATTTTAGAAGTAGATTTAGAGTACCCAGTTGAACTTCATGATTTACACTCTGATTTTCCACTTTGCCCTGAGAAAATATGTATAAGTAGTGATTCTAAAGAAACCAAATTAATACCAAATCTTTATAATAAGATCAGATATAAAATTCATTATAGAAATCTTAAACAGTGTCTGAATATGGGAATGAAAATAACAAAAGTTCATAGAATACTAAAATTTAGACAGAGCTCATGGCTGCAAAAATACATTGATTTAAATACAAAACGTAGAATAGAGGCAGTCTCGGATTTTGAAAAGGATTTTTATAAATTAATGAATAATTCCGTGTTTGGGAAAACTATGGAAAACATTGAAAAAAGGGTTAATGTGAAATTGTTAACGCATTGGGAAAATAACGGTAAAACTCTAGGTGTACAAGATTTGATTGCAAAACCGGAATTTCACAGTTTATCGATTTTTGCAGAAAACTTAGTTGCAGTACAATTGCGAAAAACAAAGTTGGTTCATAATAAACCCATTTATTTAGGATTTTGTATATTGGATATTTCAAAAACTCTTATGTATGACTTTCACTACAACTACATGATGAGGAAGTTTGATAATAAATTAAAATTATTGTATACTGACACAGATAGTTTAATATATCAGATTTTTACAGACAACTTTTACAATGATATTAAAACCGACCTCGTTTATCGATTTGATACATCCGATTATCCATCAGATAATACATATGGTTATCCAAAAATCAATAAAAAGAAACTAGGATTTTTCAAAGATGAAAATAATGGAAAAATTTTAAAAGAGTTTGTAGGTCTAAGATCTAAAATGTATGCATTTGACGTCGAAAATAAATTGACAGCAAAAGCAAAGGGTGTTAATAAATGTGTTACAAAAAAAATGACCATGGAAAATTATAAGACTTGTCTCTTCACTAAAAATATCCAATTTTGCAACATGTACAGATTCAAATCAATTAAACACACAATTTTCACCCAGCAAATAAACAAAAGATGTTTGTCTTATAACGACACAAAGCGTTATATTCTACCCAATAATATGGATACACTGGCGTGGGGTCATTACAAATTAAAATAGATTATAGAAAAATCTGTATGTAAATATTTCTTTGTTAATATATATTTCTATTCAATGTTCTAATTAAGTACCTTAATGTTAACTAAAATATGTATGTATTTCGATTAGTTTATGAATATAATATTTGTAAATATGTTGCTGTACACTGCTGTATTTGTATACTAGTCTTAAGATGTATCTTTTATTCAATTATTATTGTCAATAAATAGTTAATATTTGTAAATACTTTTTCTTATGTTTATTTTTTAATATGCATGTAGTAAGTGAATATATAAACCAACAATTGAACGAAATGTTTTATTTCTCTCTATAACTTTCAAGCATTTACACACGTGCAACGTGATGTTTCACTTTATTCATCCATTTACTGCAATAGTTGCAGGTCCAAGTGGCTGTGGAAAATCAAATTTTGTTACAAACTTCATTAAATATATTAATGACATATGTAGTAGGGAGTTTACACAAATTACTTGGTGCTTTGATGAAATGCAACCTTTATATAACTTGCCAAATGTAAATTATCATCAAGGTATACCAGATCTTAATATGTTTGATGGGAAGAATGCAAACCTTGTAATAATTGATGATCTTATGAGAGAGTCTGATGGTCGCATTGTTGATATTTTTACCAAAGGAAGCCACCATAGAAACTTAAGTGTATTTTACATCACACAAAATTTATTTCACCAAGGTAAAGGACAAAGAGACATTTCTTTAAATTCAAGTTATATTGTTTATTTTAAAAATCCCCGAGATAAAACTCAAATACGATACTTAGCACGCCAAGTATCGCCAGAAAATCCAAAATTTCTTGAAGATGCCTATCGTAATGCAACTATGGAAGCACATG
Organism: Automeris io; assembly: GCA_036320925.1. Classification (NCBI taxonomy): domain Eukaryota; kingdom Metazoa; phylum Arthropoda; class Insecta; order Lepidoptera; family Saturniidae; genus Automeris; species Automeris io. The sequence continues at coordinate 8,161,328 of JAUDJH010000010.1, read as the reverse complement.
GGTATTTAATGATAGATCTTAAACAAAACACTGATGAAATGTGTCGAATTAAAACAAAAATATTTCCTCCAGATGTACATTGCGTTGTTTATGTCCCCACCAAAGGCTTTAAATATAGCAAGAATCAACAAATTCCTGTCATTTACACATAATGCCGCGAAGTCTAAACACACATAAAGACTTACTGAGAGCACTACATAAGCTTAAACCTAAATATAGAAAAGCTCTTTTACAATCGTGTGACGAAAAGGAAATTAACTGTATTTGTGAATGTATACATAACGTCCTCCAAGGTAAAGTGGAACTACCAGAAAAAGAGAAAAAAAAACTTAAACGATATAAATCTATACTGCGGAAATTGTTACATAAAAGTTCTAATAAAATAAGAAAAAATATTATTATTCAAAAAGGTGGTGCATTTCTACCAATAATATTGGGTTCAATTTTGAGTGGCTTAGTTAATTATTTTATGTAATAAAAATGGAGCAAGCTAAGAAAATGTTGCTCATTGAACCAAGTTTGATGGACAAACTAAAATACAACCAAGTTCCTGATAGACCCACTTCTAGATTAGATGCTGAGATGAAAAATATTTTGAATAGTAATATGGATGATAGGAAAAAATGTATTCTATATCTACAAATTTTACAAAGATATTTACACTTTACTGGAGAAGACCGTCAACCTCATGAAATACCAATAATAACTAAAAGTATTGATACTACCACTCCAGAAGTAAAAGTAAATACATCTAATAAAAGTAATTATACCGACGACAAGAGTTTAGTTACAGCTCTGCCACCAAACACTGAAGATAAAAATCAGGAGAGTACTATATCTTATGAAAAACTTCCTTACACGAAAGATCAAATTCTTAGTTTAATACCAAAAACCTATGTAAAGAAAGGTGGGTCTTTATTGGAATTGCTAACTCTAAGTACAAATAAAATTCATTGGAATGATGATGGTACAGTCATTATAGATAACGAAAAAATTCTTGGAAGTAATATAGTAGATTTGTTAAATGATGCAATTAGACCGTTAAAAAAAAGTGATCCAATAGGTTGGGAAAAGTTTGCAACAGCATTGAAGGATATTAAAGTACCGTTGACTTACGTTGGGAATCCAGCTAGAAGTGAATACATACACCGGCTTCAATTAAAGGATATTGACCAAGTATCTACAGATGAAGAGTTTAATGATAAAAAAAACAATCTAGAAAAGATAAAAAAACCTATAAGAAAAAAAAATAGTTGGGAAAAATGGACCCCATACTAGAGATAACTAAGATTTATTATGATCCATCACATCCTGCTGGTTACAGTAGTATTGAAAAATTGTCGAAAGCTATGAAAGGTAAAATGACTAAGGAAGACGTTAAAAAGTGGCTACGGTTACAAGAAACATACACGTTGCATAAACCAGTACATAGGAAATTTCCTCGAAACAAATATATTTTGTCCAACCTAAATGAACTTTGGCAGGTAGACTTAAGTGATATGAGATCTTATTCTACACATAATGACGGATTTAATTATATACTTTGTGTTATTGATGTGTTTACTAAATATGCTTATGCTAGACCTATGAAAAATAAAAATTCTGAAACAGTTAAATCATGTTTTGATAGTATTTTTAGTGAAGCTAATACCACACCAACACATATACAATCTGATAAAGGAAGTGAATTCCTTTCAAAAGATGTAAAGGGTTATTTAAAGAGTAAAAATATAAATTATTATACAACAAATAACCCTGATATTAAAGCCAGCATTGTAGAAAGATTCCAAAGGACACTAAAAATGAGAATGTGGCGTTATTTCACTCACAAAAATACCCATAGGTATATAGATATCCTACAGAACTTAATATACGCATATAACCATAGCTATCATTCTAGTATTAAGATGTGTCCTTGCGATGTAAATTTTGATAATATAATGACTGTTTGGAATAATTTGTATGACAGAGAAAAAGTTAGTCAACCTACAAATATTTCACTTCCAAAATTTCATATTGGTGACTATGTAAGAATCACCAAACACAAACATATCTTTCAAAAGGGATATGAATCCAATTGGAGTGATGAAATTTTTATTATATCTTCTATAATAGATAGATCACCGTGGGTAGTATACACATTAAAAGATTTACAAAATGAACCAATAACAGGAACTTTTTATGAGAAAGAGTTACAAAAAATATCTTATGATCCTACTTCAAGTTATAAAATAGATAAAATTATCGGTTCCCGCTATTCCGGTAACAGAAAGCAAGTGTTGGTCAAGTGGAAAGGTTATCCGGATAAATTTAATAGTTGGATATTGGCTTCTAGTTTAAAGAAAATATGATGAAGGAAAGTTTTTATTTAACATTGTTGAGTAATAGCTCCATGGAATACTTCCCAGAAAATACGACAACCCAGTTTTCAACCAAATTACCGAAACCTATTATACTTGAAGGTAGATGGTCTGTTGGTGTCGTTGAATTTCAATATCCATGCACGATGTTTACAGTTCAGGAACATGAAAATATTGTTTATATAACAAAATGGGCTGTAATGCCCCATGAGGATAAACCTTCACTAATATACTACAAACATTATATACCAGCCACCAACTATGATGATATTAATCAAATTTTAACAGCATTAAACAGCATTGATGATAAAGTTATATTTCGATATGATGAAATTTCAAAGTTTGTATCTGTAACTGTAATGGATGAATCAATAAGATCAGTTACGTTAGCACCTAGCTTAAGTCTTCAACTAGGATTTGAATCAACTAGAAACTTAGCACACAGGGGTGGTTTTGGAAAATGTTCAGCGAATTTACATCTAGGGCTACCATCCCAGTTATTTGTTTATAGTGATATTATTGAACCGCAAATTGTTGGGGATGTGATGACACAATTATTAAGAATAATACCACTAGACCCTTCAAAATACATATATGGAGCTAATAAAATGCATGTTTTCTCACCACCTCACTACATACCTGTTATGCGCAGGGAGTTTGATACGATTGAAATAAATATAAGATCAGGCACAGGACAAAAAATACCATTCCAGTTTGGGACATTGTGCATTAAACTCCACTTTATGAAACTATAATGTATTCCAAAGAATATAATGAAATTTGTCCTTATGAGCACTATTATTCACATCAAGCTGGTCACGGTATTGGTGTGATTTATCGAGGAGCACCGTATCAGCGTGGACATGGAATTGGTAGTTTTTTAGGAGGCTTATTTAGATCTGTTTTACCATTGCTCTCTAGTGGTGCTAAAGTAGTGGGTAAAGAGGCTTTAAATGCCGGTGTGGGTCTATTATCGGATATGGTTAATGCACGCCCCATGGAAGATTCAATAAGAACTAGATTGAAAGAGGCCAGCTCAAATTTACACAAAAAAGCTCAAGATAAAATTAATCGAATTAACATGTCCGGTTCAGGATATATAAAAAAGAGGAACCGTTTGAATTCTCTCATTTCAGCACCGAATGTCAAGGTGAAAGGTATCAAAAAATCAAAGTCAAGTCATACTAAAATCAAAGACATATTTTCATAAAATGTCATTTCTACATAACAAATCATGTGAGTGCATTAAATCAGAGTTAGATTTATTTGCATTACCCTCAACACAAACTAGTATAGAAAATGGAATATGGATACATTATAAACCTATATCATCTCTAGCTGATGATGGGCCCCTCGAATTTCAAGTACCAGGAACTGGTGAAGATTATATAGATCTGTCTCATACTTTGATTCATATAAAAGCCAGGATATTGCATCAAGATTCCTCTAAGGTAGCTGCCTCAACGGTAGTGGCTCCGGTTAATAATTGGTTGCATTCAATCTTCAGTCAACTTGATGTCTATTTAAATCAAAAACTTATATCACCTCCAAATAATACATATGCGTATCGTGCCTACATGGAAACTTTGTTGAATTATGCTAAACCAGCTAAAGAATCTCATCTTATGTGTGGCCTTTGGTATGAAGATACAGCCAACAAAATGAATGAAACCGGCGAGGAAAATGGAGGATTTGTTAAAAGACAAAAATTAGCTTCTGAAAGTCAAGAAATTGAAATGATTGGACACTTACATGGCGATATATTTAACCAAGAAAAGTTCTTGATCAATGGTGTAGAAATGTCAGTTAAATTAGTTCGCTCTAGAGAAACATTTAACTTAATGGCCCCTTCAAGTGATTCAAAGTTTAAAGTATGCATTACAGATGCAACACTTATCGTTCGTAAAGCACGAATCAATCCAACTGTTTTACTTGCACATCAAAAAGCATTGGCTTTTTCTACAGCAAAATATCCCGTCACTCGAGCTGAAGTGAAAGTTTTAACTATACCATCTGGGATTCAAGGCAAAACACTTGACAACATTTTTTTGGGGCAAGTCCCAAAAAGATGTATTATTGGGTTTGTTGATAACGGGGCATTTAACGGTAATCTCACTAAAAATCCATTTAATTTCGAAAATTACAACATTAACACATTTTGTTTATATATTGATGGTCAACAAATACCTTCGAAAGCTTTACAACCTTCGTTTGAAAACCATATTTTCACCACGGCTTATCATACATTATTTTCGGGTACGGGTATACATTTTTTAAATGAAGGGAATGGAATTTCGAGAGAACAATATTCGAACGGTTACTGTTTGTTAGCTTTTGATTTAACTCCGGATTTATCAGCCAACTCTTCAGGTCATTGGAATCTTATAAGACATGGCACTGTAAGATTAGAAGTTCGATTTGAGTCAACGCTTGTACAAACTATTAACTGTATTGTTTACGCCGAATTTGATAATGTTATTGAAATAGATAAAAACCGCAATGTATCCGTCGATTATAATAGTTGAATATATATATTGTAAAAATATTAACTTTGTAATATTTGTATGTATCTCTTTGTGTGTACATTTTTGAATAAATTAATTAAAATGAACTTACTTTGTATTATTTTTAATAATCACCCTTTCGATATATAATAAGTTACTGTAATTACAATCGCACACATGTTTGCGATCTCTGGGGTTGGAAAGTTGTATTTTTAAATAAATATGAATACAATAGAAGTACAGAAATATTTGAACGAAATACATCCAAGTTTGCGGTATAATGTGTATGCTGCAAATAGATTACCGATATACATGGAAACTCCTACTTATTTAATTAGTAATTTGGACCCCGATACAAAACCTGGATCACATTGGGTTGCACTACATATAGACAAAAATGGTTTTGGTGAATTTTTCGACTCCTATGGACGACCACCTTCTGGATATCACTATGCATTCTTAAAGAGAAATAGCCACCGATGGAGTTTCAATAAAAAAATATTGCAAAACAATTGGACTTCAGTATGTGGTCAATACTGTTTAATGTATTTGTACTACAAGTTGCACGACTGTACAATGAATTACTTTATTAATCAATTTGACATCGATACCATGTACAATGATATGTTATTATGGAATTTGTTTAATTACTGTTTTAAAATAAATGAATATGAGTAATGAAGGAATGTAGACGGCTTTTTATTATACATAGAAAAAGTAGTTGCACGACTGTACAATGAATTACTTTATTAATCAATTTGACATCGATACCATGTACAATGATATGTTATTATGGAATTTGTTTAATTACTGTTTTAAAATAAATGAATATGAGTAATGAAGGAATGTAGACGGCTTTTTATTATACATAGAAAAAGTACCTGAGACCCCCCGACCGTAACACAACAATAGCGTTCGAGCCGAACAATAGACGACCCTTGCTCGGATGATCCATTGTTAACTGTACCCCATTGCTTTTGTATTATTATAGCCTAGTTAATGTTATGCTATCTCTGAAACGGTTAAAGCTACGCAATTTTAAATACTTGCATTCGATTCAGCGACCCTGAAAACCTTTTTTTTTTTTTTTTTTTTTTTTTTTTTTTTTTTTTTTTTTAGGGTTGTCGCCGTGATCAGTGAGCTAGAACCGATGAGAGAGCCAAAGGCGGTGAGCCAGAACCTGTGAATCCCTACTACTAGTGTATAATATTTGCAGACACCTTGGCCGAATTTGCTTAAAAAGAAGAAAAAATAATATGTACTCATTACTTTTCAAATCTAAATGATCATTGTAAAGTAAATCAAATATCAGACTTAAAGATTACATTGAATTTAATTTTATAAAATTGTAAAGGTTTATGCAGTATTAAGTTAAAAGAAAACATAAGCAGCTTGATTAGAATACGGGTTTTAATTTAAGGAAAGGCTTAAACAGTGACACAAGTTCATTGTTACAAAAATTAATTTATTTTGTTTTATGAAAAATCATGATACTGAGCCAATTGCTGGTCTATTTTTTATTTGTGCGCCAGCCTTCTTGGATGTCCTCGGTGTGCCCGGGGGTTGGCGCAAACGCGAGTGAAGCAGCACCCCGGTGGTTTTAGTCGGGGCAGGTCCGACACACCGGGGGGGGGGGGGGGGGCGGCCCTCACCACTCCCCTGACGATCCTTAGGGATTTCCACCGGGTTAACAAAAAAAGGTCTATTTTTTGTATTAATCGTAAAATATACCTTAGAATAACTGAATTTCGCCACTGTAAACCTATGCTTCAGTTTGAAACTAGTCTTCTAACAAGGCCGAAAGCTGTATTACGTCCACTCAGCACCCTTAGGTAATTTGATTAATTATTTAGAATATATAGAGGCTTAATAATTTTACCATTTAATGTCCTGTAATTGTAATAATAAAGAATATATTAATGTGGTTTTCTTTAATCTCACAGGTTGGTTAGTAGTTGTTTTTGTAATCATCGCTTTGATGAGAGCGCGCCGCCTGAGAGAGGGGATTTGTAGGGGTGTGCTCTTTACTCCTATTCATTTCAGAGTTGTAGCTTTAACAAGACTTTTCGCTCCTCTAGTATCTGGATGAATTTGGTTTCCAAGGCTCTTTTTACAAGGATTTTCCCCCGGGTTAAAAAACAAATCATCGCTTTAACATCGGATCAACAATATATTTTACTGACAAGGAACGTGTTAAAGAGTATCCCGAATTATTACAATTATTATTTGGTACATTAACGTTTTCTTTCTCATGCTTACCTTTCATATTCGAATTAGCAGAACCTAAATTTGAATCCTGGGTACCGGTTAAGGAAATGAAGTCTATATATTTGGGAATTTTTTTTGGCCTTTTGGAAGTGTCATTGTAGTATTTTTATTTATGTACAATTTCATCGTTAGATTGTTATAACTAATAGAACCTACAATTGTAACAATACCAAAACCTTACTACCTGATGATTTATGTATATAAATAAATTAATAAAATACACAGTTTATCGTATCAGATTAATATCATTTGAACTAGCTTTAATAGATTATATATAAATTGTAAATTAAATTTTCTTTTATTATAACAGCTATGCCAGCCAGATTTTTATGCGTGGTGACAGCATATTTCTAAATGACATCCTGTTATAATAACAGTCATGGTTATTCACTGTTTCCTTCATATTCTTGACTTAAAGATGTAATTTTAATTTATATAAAAACCTCGTTAAATTACGCAGGAATTTTTAAGGTGATCAAAAATATTATGGTAGAGTAGACCGTTCATTAAATGGCCGCTACAGGAGTGGAGATCGCTAATGTAAGCAATATATCGACTCCATTATGGATACCTAGAAAACAAGATAATGTTGAAGAACCCAAGAAGAGCTCTAAAGAAGGAGCTGGTAATTCAAAAACCCGTATATCAAAGCCAAAATTTCTATCAAATAAACAGAGAACTTTAAAATTTGCTAGACCTATTAAGATTTTAGTGATTGAATCTAAAAGTGAATATTGTAAAACAGTATGGTGTACCATAGGCATTGGATTTGCTCATGTAATGATGGGAGCGATAAATATGACCGTTTTAATGTATTCTCTATATTCTGGAGATATCCACGCATGTTTATGCTGTTTAGCAGTAAGTAGAAAGAAAATGTTTTTAATGTGTAGCGAAGGTGGAAGTTTGAGGTTATACTCGTGAGTAACATACGTGCATTACCTAATGCGTTTATTTAAAATGGAGCTCAATTTATACACAATATAAATACTGAAGAAGTATGTATGGATTTTTTTTTATAAATCCTGATGACGATATTTAGAATTTATTAAAATAATTTTGATGCTGTGGTCATGAGTGCCTTCATATACTCAAAGAAAGTATTAGTAAATAGTTCTGGGGAAATTCAAATGTTAGTCTCACAGAAATATCTTACCTATCTCATCATATTACATCTTCGTTCAATATATAGTTATCTTATTACATACCTCATAATATTACCAACTTAAACATTTATCGGATTATTTTATAGACACAAGCTTACCTCAATTCCACATGGTGGAAAAAGACATTTGAGAGAATGAAAGATTGCCCACAACTTTTAATATCTTAAATTGCATGATATAATAGTATTATAAAAAAGGAATACGAAGATATCATCGTTTCCTTGCTGTATGTATTGCAAATAAAGAAGCCAAACAATTTACGCGCATTGTTGAAATGTGTATCAGAGCAGCCGGACTACACGATATTTGGGTATAATATGTACGGATTAAAACTTGTAGCTCTTCTTTTGCATACTCGCCAAAGTGTATCCTATAAAATGATTAAGATTCCTACTTTAGTTTGACTGGAGAATAGATAATTGAAACCTACATTTTTTTTATACTGGCCCGACATAGTGACTACAGTGCACCTGATGGTAAGTACAGTGTAGTCCAAAAACGAAAGCGTCCACTAATGGATGAAAATCCATTGTAGACTCCGTCGTCATGTCGGCTCACATGATGATGATGATGTCCTAGCTGGTTTCGGCCACGACGACTGTTTCAACGCCAATTAAGAAAATCGAGGTCCAGTTTTCGGAAACAGTCAATTGCGCAGGAGATATTTAAGTGTATAACTGGACGCGCTGCCAGAAAAGCACTCTCTCGTCCGAGCTCCCTCAGACCCGATGGAAAGGAGAACCAGTACGATCGGGAGGGAGTAGGATGCAGGTTTGGTCGAGTTTTCCTTCTCTGAACACCTGGTAGAATTGCGGGGTTAAAGAGATACCTTAGTCGCCTTTTACGACACCTCAGCAAGAAGAGAGGGGTGCTATTCTATTCTGCCGGCAGCCACCACGGCTCACATATACAACGACCGAAAGTCACTATAATATATGAGGTACTTCACAGTCGCGCACAGGCGCTTGTTGCACTTAGACGCGTTGATTTATTTTTCTACCCGCTAGTGGTCATATAAGTGCGCGCATTGCGCGCTTTGCGCGCATCACACGTTTCTTGTGCGGCCAGGCTACTAATGAATAATAGTGTTTTGAATCTGAGTATGGAGGATAATGTGGATAGTTATAATATAACTATGAATATCAATGAAAGTGAGAAAACAAGGAGCACGGAAAGCATCAGTCTAGCAGGCAGTATTAGGGGGGCAAGCAATGATATATCTACGAGACCTCAAAAAAGAAGCCGGGAACTTAATGAACATGAAAACTGGTCCCTAGTTACTCCCAGGAAAAAAATGTATGCCAGAAATATTTCGGAACAAAATACAAAAACTACCGAGAATAAAATTGAAATAAGTCTTACATGTACTGATAAACTCCCAAAGCAGTTTGGATTGGCTAAAATGCTTAAAGCGGAAGATATTAAAAATGTCACTAAAATTAAATACATAAACTCACACAAGGCTCTTATTCACTTTAATAATGAAGAAAGTGCTGATGATTTTTTACTTTGTAAGAGTTTCAGTGATAACGGCTTTAAGTGCCAGAAAACATTGGAAATGAATCAGTCATATGGTGTTATTAAAGATATCGATTTGGATCTAGGTGAAGAGATGATATTTAATGAACTTAGAAGTGAAAATGAAATACTGGCTGTAAAACGTCTTAAACGTAGGAACACCCATGATGGTCACTGGGAGGCTAGTGAATGTGTAAGGATATGTTTTAAAGGTTCGTCTTTACCGTCTCACGTCTATATTTATGATACAAGAGTGACCGTAAGCCCATATACATTCCCAGTTACACAGTGCTCACGCTGCTGGAGATTCGGTCACTCGATTAGAATGTGTTCTTCACTAAAAATTGTCTGCCCTAAGTGTACTAAGAATCATCAAAACTGCGAGACCACGCACTTTAAGTGTAACAACTGCACGGGAAGGCACATGGCTATGGCAAAAATCTGCCCAGTGTATAAGAAAGAAAAACAAATCAGAAGTATAATGGCAGAATTTAATTGTTCATATAAATTAGCTCTTAATACTTACGTCCCACCTTCATCACAACATCACGATTTGGTAGAAGAGTCATCTACATCTATCCCAGAGGCAGTTCGTGCTAGTGACTCTCCAATAGTTCCTACATTACAAAGTGGCATAGACATAGAAAATTATAACAACAATGCCACCACATATGCCAACATAACTAGAGGAGCTCCGGGAAAAAATAATAATAAAAAGAACTCTAAAACAGAACAGAAAAGAAACAAAAAAGGGGCACGAAAGAAAGATGAGAGCTATTTTACGAATTATGATTCTGACATAAGTGAAGGAGATAGCAACAGGGAAGAGCATCCTCGTGATGAGAATAGAGTCAGCTACAAAGGAAAATTGCAGTGGCAGAAATTATTTCAAAAGTTTAAGGAGAAGATAACAGAAGAAATAAGCTGGGAAGATAAAATCAAAGGCTGTGCAAGTATGCTGTTGGAGGTGCTAGTGTCATTGGTCGTTCAGTTTATTAGAGATCAGCCTTTTTGTAATATTTTCAAACAAGTATGGACTTCTTTACACCTCAATCCAACATGAATATATTACAGTGGAATGCTCAAAGCATTCGTCCAAAAAGTGCAGAGCTGGAAGTTGTTTTAAGCCAGGAGAAGATCCATATTGCAATTATAAGTGAAACTTGGCTCAATCCTGGCAGTCAATTTCGAATTAATGGTTATAATACATTTAGGAATGATCGAGCTGATGGATACGGGGGCGTGGCAATTTTAACTCATAAGTCGATAAAAGTACAACAGTGTGACACAAAAATTCGAAATGCTTTGATTCAGATTGTTCATGTAAAGGTATTAAACTGTCACCAAATTAAAGATATACTTTCAATATACTGTCCATCGTCAGTTAATACTACCTTAAGAGACTGGGATCAGATCCTCACGTTAGTACCAGGAAAAGCACTGGTTGTAGGGGACCTCAATGGTCACCATACCAACTGGTCTACTAGAACAGATTCAAGAGGTATCCAAATCCTAGAGTCTATAGCAGATAATAATTTTATATCACTGAACGATGGTTCACACACAAGAGTCAAATTAGTTAATAGTGTAATACAGAAATCTTCTCCGGATCTGTCTCTCGCCTCTGTGGATATAGCTTTAAGCTTCGACTGGTCTGTGTTAAATGAAAATCTCGGTAGCGATCACCTAATGATTAAGATTACTTCTACCATTAGCCTTACCAATTGCCCTAAAAGAAAACGTAATTTTAAAAAGGCCAATTGGAATATGTACCGCTCGATAATCGAGAGAGAGCTTACTGAATTTACACTACCGGATGACAATAAGTCTGCTTACGATTTGTTTATGGAGGTGGTTAACAAGGCGGCTGATGAATCTATCCCATTCATTAAATTCTGTGACAACCCCATTCATCAGAGTAAATTTAAACAGAGGCCATATTGGAATCAAGATATATCTAAAGCAGTAGCCGAAAGAAGGCGAGCATTAGCCATCTTTAGAAGAAATCCAACACCTGCTAACCTAGGAATTCTACAAAACAAGATAAGCTCCGCACAAAAATTGATACGTAAAGGTAAATCTGAATCATGGCGGAGTTTCTGTGATGCCATAGATAATGAGACATCCCCAAAAGAAATGTGGGATAAAATGAGATGGTTTAAAACCGGCAGGTCAGTGAGAAACATTACACCTAACCGAGAAACTGCTGAAATTTTAATATCTAGTTTAGCGCCCGATTTTGCAAGCCCACCTCGGCCATCATTTTTTAGTAGTAATACTCATTTATCTTCACCAATTTCGGTACAGGAATTAAATAACGTGATCAAAAAGTCTGATACAGCTCCAGGCGATGATGATATATCTTACTCTATGATAAAAAATCTCCCAAATATAGCAAAAAACATCTTAGTATCATTGTATAATAAATGCTTATCCTCAGGTTTTGTACCGAAACAATGGAAAAAGGTTAGGATAATTCCTGTACCGAAACCATGTGCTAACGGGGGCAGTAGTGCTGCTTTAAATTTTAGGCCAATCGCTTTGCTATCGTGTCCATGTAAGATTTTTCACTTAATAATTACACGAAGACTTGAGTGGTTTTTGGAAAATAGTAACAGTTTCTCAGAGGAAACTGTTGGCTTTAGAAGGTCTAAGTCTTGTTTGGACAATTTAACTAGATTAGTTTCACGTATACAGATTGCTTTTAGTAAAGGGCATGCTACAGTGGGTTGTTTTGTTGATATTGATAGCGCGTACAACAATGTTAATGTAGAAAAACTTTTAAGCTTGTTAGATAGTTTGGGAGTTGGCGCGTCTATTTGCAACTATCTTTGGAACTTTCTACACTCTCGTCATCTTTGTGTGGAGTTCAATAGTAATGAGATACTTAATAGAGTCACAGGAACAGGCATAGCACAAGGAGACCCCTTGTCTCCATTGTTGTTTAATGTGGCAACCATAAATATTTGTAAAACACTAGACCCAAATGTATTCATCTCTCAGTACGCTGATGATTTCGTACTTTACATTAGTCACGAAAATATATCTGAGGCCATTGATATCATGCAAAATTCTTTAATTTCAATGAACCGTATAATAACAGAGTTAGGGCTAAATATTTCACAAAGTAAAACTAAAGTTTGTGTATTTACTAGAGGGTACACTAGGAATTTATATCGATATAATGTAAATTTAAATATAAACAATATACGTATCCAACAGGTTGATTGTCTCAAGTATTTAGGTATGTGGATAGACCGTAGTTTGAAATGGGACAGGCACATAAATACAACAAGAGAGAAAATATTAAAATTTCTTAACATTTTCAAAGTATTAGCTGGGTCAAAATGGGGTATTCACCCAAAACATTTAAGGCGTCTATATATTTCATTAATTCGAAGTAGGTTAGATTACGGGTGTTTTTTGTATGATATTAGTGCCAAAACTCATTTATACAAACTGGATAAAGTGCAAAATCAGGCGATGAGAGTCGTGGGAGGGTTCATAAGAAGTACCCCTATCCACGTTATGGAAAGTGAGCTGTGTCTTCCGCCACTTTTTCTACGTAGGCGCTATCTCGCTGCAAAATTTTGGTTTAGATCGAGGTCAATGGCAGAAAGTGTAACCATTAATGTAATTAGCGAATTACATGCGTTGGCTCAATGTGCTTATTGGAGAAGGAAGAAATTGCCATTATTAACAGAAATACATGGCCAATATTGTAAACTGCCTGTCTATAATAAAATAAAAATAAAAAATAAAATAAGCCTTTATTTCTACTAACTACATTTTTTTTTACATCTTTTTCTATGTTGTTCTTGTTTACTAATACTAATTAATTTATTTTTTTATTTTTTTATTTTTCTGTTGTAGTCGCCTCCGCGGCGTAGGCCTCCCCCATCACGTTCCATTGGTCTCTGTTTCTGGCCCTTCGCATCCAAGAAGATCCGGCTTTTTCTGTAAATATATCTGCCCATCTTTTCTTCGGTCTTCCTCTGCTTCTGGTACCGTCCCTAGGTATCCACTCAGATACTTTCTTTGTCCACCGGCTGTTTTGCATTCTACATACATGTCCTGCCCAGTTCCATTTCAGCAATCTAATTATTTTAATAACATTTTTTAGTTTTGTTTTCCCTCGTATTGTATCATTTCTAACTTTTTCCTTTTGTCCTATTCCTAGCATACTTCTTTCCATTTTCCTCTGACATATCGCTAGCTTATTTTCGTCTTCTTTTTTCAAAGACCAACTTTGACAGGCGTATGTTAGGCAGGGCAAAATGGTTATTTCGTAGAGTTTCCTTTTTATATTGATATCTATTTGTTTATTTTTAAATATTTCCTTAAGGCTCCAATACTTTTTCCACGCTATAGCAACTCTCCTCTGGATTTCATTGCTAGTGCAGTTATTAAAGGAAATCATTTGTCCAAGGTATATATAACTTTTTACATATTCTATATTCATATTTCTAACTAATATACTTTCCTCTACTCCATTGGTCATAACTTTTGTTTTAGTTACGTTTAATTCAAGGCCTACTTTTTCGCTTTCTATTACTAATTCATTGACCATTTTCGATAGTTCAGTAGCACTTTCGGCAAAGACAACTAAGTCATCCGCGAACCTGAGGTGACTTAAGTACTCTCCGTCTATTTTTAGACCTTTCTCTTTCCAATTTAGGTGCCTAAAAACTAACTCTAAAACAGAGGAGAAAATTTTCGGTGAGAGTGGGTCACCCTGCCTGACGCCTTTTTGGATAGAAAACTCTGCTCCTTCCCTTTCTAGTTTTACTTTAGCTTTTATATTGGAGTACAAGTGGTGTAAAAGATCTATGTATTCCTTCTCTACCCCTTGCTGTGTTAAGCTATTCCAGATTGCGTCATGATATATAGAGTCAAATGCTTTTGTGTAATCAATGAAGCACATATATAAAACTCTCCTATACTCATGGGTTTTCTCTATGACTTGTGTTACAACTTGTATATGATCTATGGTTGAAAAATTTTTACGAAAGCCTGCTTGTTCTCTTGGCTGATGTTCGTCCAGTGTTTTAGTTAGTCGGTTCAATAATATTTTCGAAAATATTTTATACATGTTGGATATTAAACTGATGGGCCTATAGTTATTTAAATCTTCTCTATTACCTTTTTTATGAAGTAGTGTGATAGTTGATGCAGACCATTGTTGAGGAGTTTTTCTTTGTACAAGGATGTTGGTAAACAGTGTCTGTAGAGGAAATAGTAGTGGTTCAGAGAAAGATTTCAGAAATTCGTTTGTGATACTATCTTCGCCAGGTGTTTTGTCTGTTTTTAAGGACTTAATTGCGTGCTCTATTTCACTTCTCAATATACTTACAGTGCCGGTGGACTGAGAACATGTATAGTGACAATAGTTGTTTACATTATCTATATCTCTTGCTGTATATAAATTTTTATAATAGTTTGTAGCTTCGTCTATTATCATGGGCCTTTTGATTATAATATTTCCATATTTTCCTTTCAATCTCCCTGTCCATTCTTTCTTAATCCTCAGTTCTTTGTAGGCTTTCTTTACGGCGCCAGTTTTATCTATAAACTTTTTGAGTTTTTCTTGCCTATGTATCTTTCGTTCTTTCGTTATATTTCTATTTATTTCTTTACTTATTTGTGTAATTCTTGCTTGTACTGGCTTCGTCCGTTTTTCTTTATATAATTTATTTCTTTCTTCCAAAAGTTCTTTAGTACATGTCGACAAATCGTATTTATCTTTACATATTGTAGGTAATAATTTATGTAACTTTTTCAATTCTAACTCTAATGCATTATATTGAAATTGGATATCATTTGATATGTTCACAGACTGAATAAACTTTTCTTCCCAATGTATTCCATCTTCCCTGGATATTTCAATTAATTTATTGGTCCGTTTATTGGTGTATTTTATAAATTTATAATAAATAAATAATAAATAAATAATAAATTTATAAAATACGCCTGTCTATACTCAGCCGAAATTGTTGTTTTATTCTCTTGAAGAATGGATGAGTAGGTATGACATTTCTAGTAATATAAAACCAACAATAGAAGGTCTAGAATCCGCAAAAAGACTTGTGAGCGCAAATAATCTCCGTAACATGTGTACAAGGAATATATTGGACAATTATAGTTCACACTACATAATATACACTGATGGATCAAAGGATAGAACCGGATGTGGGGCAGCTTTTGTCGACCAACAGACTGGTACTTGCGGCCTTTTTAACATTAGTGCTAATATATCTATTATGCATTGTGAACTTATCGCAATAGCAGAAGCTTTGTCGTATGTAACATCCCTTGATTGTAATAAGTACGTTATATTATCGGACTCAAAGAGTGCCCTTTTTCATTTGGCTCGGTTACCCTCGAATAGTCGAGGGATTCCGATAGCCTACACTATCCTTGATACCATCAGTAAACTGAGCGCTATGAATAAAGATATAGTTCTCCAATGGATTCCTTCACATGTAGGTATTACCCGCAACGAGGAGGCCGATCTGGCGGCTAGACAGGCAGTAAGGCATGATAATACGTATTGGTGCCTACCACTATACTCAGAGTTACTGGGTGAGGTTAAACAACATTGCTGTCAACTCTGGAATGAGTACTTTAATGAGCGGTCCCTTACTAAAGGCATCTGGTACAAAACGATTCAGTGTAGTCTGCCCCGGTATCCGTGGTTCGAACAATCCGATATTAGCAGGAGAGACGCTGTGACATTGTTTAGACTCCGTTCCGGGCATATTCCATCAAACAAATTCAAACATTTAATAGGAATCTCCGACTCCCCAAACTGTACGACATGTGGTGTAGAAGAAGATATTTATCATTTGCTGATGGAGTGTGTCCGGAACGAAGCACAACGTCGGGATATACAGGTTGTCAGTTATCTTGTGGGCACTTGCAACTGCATTTTGTCCTCTCCGCTTTCCGAGCAGGCCAAAATGTTAGTTGCACTTTACCTGAAGGTGGCTTAAAGTAACTATAAGTGTTTTGCCTGTACGGGGGTGACGTGGTCACTCTGTGACAAAACCCCTTTAAAATAATAAAGAAATAAAAAAAAAAAAAAAAAAATATGAGGTACTGGATATACACAAGCTGATCCCAAAACGCGACAGGTCAAAGATAGTCATTATGACGGTCTTTACACTTGTATACTGTGATCATGACCCAGTTCGGGCAAACGCCCTACCAACAGAAACCTAAAATTGCTTTGATTTATTTGCAGTATCATTTCTTCTCTGCAGAAGCAATACTGA
Organism: Automeris io; assembly: GCA_036320925.1. Classification (NCBI taxonomy): domain Eukaryota; kingdom Metazoa; phylum Arthropoda; class Insecta; order Lepidoptera; family Saturniidae; genus Automeris; species Automeris io. Next base: position 8,144,238 of record JAUDJH010000010.1, on the reverse strand, counting down.
GTTTCAACTACGCCAACGGTTGGTCGACACCGATGCGACAGCGACACAAGCGATTCGTGCATGTCTTTCTGCAACTCTGTGGAATGGTCTGTGCATTAGTGGGGACAACAGAAGTTCTTTTAAAAAAAGGATTATCCGAGAGTGTTCATGGGATTTCGGGTAACATTATAGTGGAGAGTTACGTTGATAATTATTTTGAAAACTGAATTGAATGAATGATTTATATATGGTGGTCATATGGAATCGTCAAGTTTTATTTCTTCTCCTACACAAATCAAAATAAACAAATATATTTTTATGAATATATCTTGAGATTTCGTCCAGATTTATTCATTAACGCCTGCGTGATGTGTGGAAATTACAAATTTTTATTGTTTCGTTTTCTGATATTTCTATATTATTATCTTTAATTTATTGTTTTAGCTTTTTTACTGGAAGAACAATAAACAAATAATTGGTTTACAGGTACAATAACAACGGTATTGGCAGTGCTTAGTTTACTGAGCGGTCCGTGCGGTATATTCGGCAGAAACTATTTGAAACTAATCCACGTGTCATGCGGTATACCGACCTTTCTTATGTCTTCAATCAGCCTTTGTGCGGGGTTTTTCACTGTTCCGTTCAAAGGATGGGCTGATCTTCTCATCATATATATTTTGACGGGTTTCATTATATTTTACTCAATATTTATGATTATTACATGCGTTATAAAATTTATAATAAGGATATGATCACATTTTGAAGTTTTATTTGCACATGTTTTGTTATCGAGTGTCACGAATGTCGTAGTTTAAAGCTATGGGTGTGATAGAGGAAGTGTTTTTTTATTTATTCTTTATAGGGTTGCCAGTGGTCCGGCACAATATTTCATTTACACAACACATACACAATTACAATCAACAATGTACAGTTCCTATTAAGGCATCCACAACATACATTAACGTGGCCTGTTTATTTATTTTGTGCCAATGGCAATGAAAGTTAAGATTATTAGTTTGTGCATCTCTCAATAACCGGAAAACCTTTCTCTGTTTTTTACGTAATAATATTACAATCTAATGTCAATATTTTGCGTCGACTCTGGACCATATAGTAAGCACCTTATGGTAAATAATGTGCAGCCTAAGAATAACGGCATTGAGGGAAAATTGGAATCTATATCATGTTAGCTAAAAAATTACTCATACAACCAAGGTTAGGTTTTAAAAGAACTGATTGCAAAATGTAATGAAATAAAAATAAAAATTATTATTTTTTGTTTTGCGAAGATAGTCACTCTGAATGGTTAACTATAATTTCCATCCATGTATATTGTGGTCACGATTTTGTCTAGCACAGGTATTCTAACACTTCACTCTCTTTTAGTACCACTGTAGAGTCAGGAGTTTATGATAATTTAAATAATTCTCAAAAGGTTAGTTTTTATTTCATGTGGTAATCTAGTAATCTAACACATTTTATTTTGTGTTTATTAATTAATTATCTGTATTTTTTCCAACTTATTGTATACTAGCTGATCCGGCAAACGTTGTTTTGCTATATAAGTTATTGTAATATCTTCTAAGATGTTCATTGAAATTAAGTGATGTCAAAGACAATTTTGTTCACAATTAAATACTCTTAATCAACAACACATTTATTTGGATAAAGATTAATATTATTATGTTGATACAACTCTTAACAAATAATGCATTAATTTCGAACAATTTGATTACCATAAAAACGGTTCTAGTGAGTTATGCTTAAAAGAAAGACATATACTGTCATGGACATTTTTTTAGATCATTTTAAGAGGAATAACTCTGTCATACATATATTTTTGGTATCTTGAACTGTTTTCGCAGCGCACGCAATGGAAGCACTCAAAGATGAATAATTTTCCCCGTTTTTTTCACATTTTCCATTATTTCTTCGCTCCTAATAGTTGTATCGTGATGTTATATAGCCTAAAGCCTTCCTCGATAAATAGTCTATTCAACTCAAAAAGAATTTTTTAATTCGAACCAGTAGTTCCAGAGATTAGCGCGTTCAAACAAACAAACAAACAAACAAACAAACAAACTCTTTAGCTTTATAATATTAGTATAGATTAAAAAATAAGTATTGAGATATTTCAGCTATTTGTTTTCAATTGGCTTAATTTGTTATTGTTTTAAGTCAAAATTACCTTTCTAAAGAATATCTTATTAGATTTTACTTATCAACCCTTTTATTTTAGGTGCACAATTTATATTTGTACGAAAATAACATATTATAAATAATTATGTAAACAGACAGAATATTGAATATGTTACCGCATATATGTTGTCCAATAAAGTATTTGATTGCTATCTATATTATGTGAGTGACATCATTTGCGATTTATTTATAATGATTAAGCAAATAAATCGATTGTATTAACGCTATCTAAACTGAATATTAGGTTGTAAAATTTAGGCTTAAATAAAGCGAAGACTCCACCTTGCTAATTTATTTCTTTAATTTGATATTTTTTTTAATGTACGCCGAATTACGTAATCATTCCTTGCTGCGTCGTTCGTTCAAAGTTACACTTAGGATAAATTTAATTACCCACTTATCTATGGCTTATCACGTTTAGTTATTTATGTGTGACGGAGATAATTGAGTATTAAATATCTTTTAATCTCTATATGGGTAATTACCATTCGCAATATGTTAGTAAGAGGGACAGTACCGAGTATACGTAGTTCAATACAGGTTAAGAGAATAAAAGTACTGATTGAAAATAATAATAATGCGCCTAGCATATATGGACGTTAATTACATTGGTTTAATGCTAAACTAAGTTTGTAGATATATTTGACGACAAAATTTAGTGATTATTATATCTATCATAATGGATTTAAAAATAACATCAAATTTCTTTTTCTATGAAGAAAATAAAAAAAGAAGATGTAAAATCATGTCATTTCTTCAAATATTATTTATGTATTTCCTTGTCTTTCTTTTAGTATAAAGGGATTATTTAATAAAATATTTTATGAAGTCGTTCCTCCTTTACCGAATAGTCTCATTATTCCCTTTGAATAGAATGCTCAAGTCTCAAAGATGATACGCAACAATGGTACATTGTATGTCTTTGTAACCCAATTAAAATTGCTTTTTAAATATTTTATCGAAATCAATCGACTTATTGATTATTTATCATATAGAAAACGAAAAAGAAAATCCCCACACACGTCATACTCTTTTATTATTTTATGTAACAACCACTTTTCCACCTTTGGACACCTGCAACACAAAAAGTGCGATCATTGCGATGTCAACCTATAACATTGTTTTTACTTTCTTTGATGAGTCTCATGTTATATATCAGAGGGAATACAAGATATGGAATCCAATTTCTTAATTATAACGTGTGGGATAAGAAGATTTTTTAGGTGTATAATTTATTAATTTTAAATAATAATAAAACAATAAGGTTGAATAATATTTGTTTTGCAAATTATCTGCTGTTGTACTCGTAAATGGGTATTATTACGTCACGATAAATTTTCCGTGGTAAAACATATATGCAAAACTGCATGACTGCAATAAATACAGCAGCGACATACTGATCTGTCACATTCAGGTCGTTAACATATTTTTATCTTATCTCATTTCCTTGATATGTCAAAGCCCAAAAATTACTGATAAACGATAATTCACGACATTTTATTGATAGGTTTTATGATTATTTGCACATAATATATTGCTTTTATTTTTATTTGAAATGATTCTATTCTACAAGAATCCATACGCGAAAAGGATAATTTTATTTATTTTGTTTTGTTTCTTAGCCATTAAAGCTTTTCTGACGCCTTTCACATTCTATTCATTCCAAGGAAAACAAATATTTTTGTCTTATTACTTGTTAAATACTGGACAATTATTTTTTACTTCTTATTTACTTAAAAATCTTATAATATTTATTGGACAATATTTGTATTTATACGAATGGATTATTATTTGTATTATTAGCGTGCTAAGGGACGTGCTACGCTCGGTGTTTCTCTGAAAGATCGAATAGGAAAAGAGGTGATTCGTCATATCTGACAAATCACCTCATTTTCAATGACTTTAGTTCTCACTAACGACATAGATCAATGGATTAGCAAACTGAAGTGGCTGTGGACTGCTCATAATTGCCGAAGATTTGATAACCTCTGGGGTAGACGTGTTATTGAGTGGAGACCACGCCTTAGTAAGCTAAGCGTGGTAGTATATAGGACGCCTTGTGGCTAGGTAGAGCGATGGTTTGCGCAAAGTGGCAGGCAATTGTTGGATGAAAAAAGGCTAAGATCATACTCAGTGGCAAACCTTGGAAGAGGCTTATGACCAGCAGTACACGGATACGGGTCGATGATAATGATTCGTATTATTATTTTTGTTAAATTTGAGTGTCATGATTTGTTTTTTATCATATTGCTTATAGACGATTATTTTTAGAAAACTAGTCAAGGAATTTGTGGTTTTCTTTAAGGTCGATTCGATCCCAATCAAATAAAGTTACGTGCACATTCGAAGTTCGAAATAATATGGCTGATTTTATGACTAATCTTTGATTATCCTCTCCTGCCTTTTATGTTTCAATTGTGTTATTATAAATACGATAGGATTCGAATAATGTCGCAGTAGGACCTGGTTGAAGGTGTGTTCTCGCACGGACTGTCACATTTATCAAAAGATACGGCAGTACATCTCAAACATTAGCAATCGCAACAATGCTCTATTCCACAATGTGCGTATCGAGACCCATTACTCTTCTCAGAGTTCCCTTTATATGCTTAGATACCATAAAGATAGTTGGGAGCGAGGCAAGTTATCGCTTTTGATCGGTTGCCTGTTTCCAATCGAACCGAACGACATGGTTTGTTTTATATCCATTTTAAAATAAATACGTTTTATTAGTTTTCTGTTGTCTATATAGACAACTACCATATGACTAATAATATGTAGTGACTACCATATGGTAGTCACTGTGGAAAGAGCTATGAGTTTTGGGTTCGATCCCCCCATCCCCAAATAAATACCTGTATTACAGATTAGTTGTTTCTGGTCTAGGGTTTGTACACGTGGAATTCATTAATATTTCAACGACACAGGAACAAATGTAATTGGAAAGCAACGTTTATTAAATAAAAAAAAACTGAAATTATGTTAGTATTTACATAAATCAACTGAACGAAAAAATATTTATTTTGATTTGCTTTGCAGTTTCCTATTTTCTAATATATTCATTAAATTACGGAATTTACTTTATTTTTGTAAGATTTTAAACTTTTAAATAACGCTGATCTGCAATGAGTCCCTTTTCTTTTACCTTCTATTTGTTTATGAACAATTTATTGCTTCTATTTACAAATATAACAAACAAAATTTATCATCTATATTTTTTTAAGGACGTTTTAATTTGTACACAACAAAATTATACTTTAAACTCAAATCATAAATCTAATGAATTTTTAATAACCAAAGAATAAGCAAACACAATAAGAAAAATTTTCGATAAAAAATTGATACTGTTTTTTTGATAAAAATTAATAATGAAGAGTAAAAAAAACCAAAGCTAATATTCCTGTATCAGCTAAAATTTTGTGAATTGTTGATAAAAATTATTCGAAACCACTTTTACATGCGGGGCGACAAAACCATTGTTGACGAGTGTAACATACTTTTTATTATACAATGATTCTCAGACGAGCAAAATTTTCGTTAACAATAAATTATTACAAAGGATATAGATTACTTAGCTGATTACACAGACGTGAGTGATAAGTGGATGAGAAACTTATTGTATTGCAATTAGTAGTATTAAGTCTATACGTGAATATGATAAAAGTGAAATAAAAGGCGGGTTTTTTAATGAATATATTAATAATACAAACACTAGACTATTAGATTATTTAATAGAATTTCTTATAAAAAGTTATTACAGGATTTATTATGATAATGGTAGTGAAAATAGTTGTGAACGATATTAGAGCGTAGGAAATCTGGCTAGATATCCAAAATCGAAACATGTTCTTTGCGAAACCGTAGCAAAGGGATATTGAAGAAGCAGAAAATGCTATAGTTCCGAAGCAAATGTGCATCAGTTTGCATAACTTTCCTGGTATGAACCTGCGGAGCTCGAAGGCCCATAGTGAAGTGAGTCCATTGACCAAGCTGAACATGGTGAAGATAAGAGCGACGATTGCTAAAAACAGAAATAAAAAAACTATTAAGATGATTGCCAAAGTGGTAGTTTCTACAAAATTTACTTCTCAAATTAGTTTAAAGTAAGTCAATTATTTATCAATAAGGTTATAAATATATATTAAATATATATATATATATATATATAAAAATTAATATTTGTATGGAGTTTTTATCAGTTTTTCCATTGATGTTTTGTTGTTTCTTTATAACATTGTTTCTTTATAACAAACAAGCTGATCAATCACCTGATTGAAAGTGGATACTGTTCTTTATAACCAAATGCAATACCAACTACTGATGGCAGCCTTTAAGAAGAAGTAGAAAATAAGTACCGTTTACTTACATGGAATGGTCCCGAAATGCGACTAGCAGAAGCGAATCACTATGATGGTTTTAGCACACAGTTACTGTAATCGGGGATAGCAAGCACCGACATCCGACTACATTACTGCTACACGTCTAGCACTATCCGGGTATTAAATGTAGAAGGTGACACAAGTAAATCAATCCTTCAAATGGTAATTTGAGAGGTAAATATGGAAAAAAAATCACACTAGCTTACAAAAGTTATAATAATTAGATGATCACAGTAAAAATTGTATTAAAAGTGACACTGTGTATACGTTTATTTTTATAGCCGGCCATGACAACCGAAATGAGATCAGGTACAAGTGAAATATTTTGCACAGTTGCAGCAGGAAAATGTTTTTACTAGTATTGTCAAGTCTAATCGACGTAGCATTAATTTTTCTAACAATATAATAGATTCTGCTGTTAATATTGTTATAACATAGTCATTATTACACATTATTGCTAGACCAGAATAGCTATTAAAGGCCCACTATATTTTGATAAAATCACTTGATCTGGAGGACTCATATAATGTCAGAAAAATAACTATAATCCATTCTATGATAATTAATAACAATACAATACGACTGCGGCTGCTTAGCGACTGGATTTATTGGCTAAATCATCATGCCAACCTACGGCCTAACCACGTGCTACATATAAAATGGTGATGAATTAGCCTTTATAGACAAAGGGATCTATGTGCTGATTTTAAAACGCTACAGGGCGATAATAGTTATTGTGATGAGTTTATCACTAACCACTTGTATACAGTTGTCGCGATTCTATCGGCTCTTATCATTACTCATTTTGGGCTGTCACTCACGGATTACGTATAGATTATTGAAAAGTAAAATTATTTTCTCCAAATCAATCTTTACATTGAAGATAATTTAAAACAACGGGGAACCTCAACATCAAATTTCGATGATACACTTAATAAATTATGTTGGATGTAATATAAATTATAATGACTAAATACTAATTATTCTTGTGAATATTATTAACAAAATATTTACATTCGTAATAATTATATTTTGAGTTTGCAACAATAAAGCCTCGATTTCTGAGTTTAATTAAAATATTGTGGAAAATTGATGCCCATAATAAATAATAGTATTCCGTGAATTAATACATTATATAAAGATGACCAAGATTTGATATAATGATCAGAACAGATTTCAATTCGGCCAATGGAGTACCTGACCATAAAGTGTTGTCTGGAAGATTTGTTATGTTCAAATAAGTTATAAAGGGTTTTAAACATATAATATTATATTGATTAATGTCTAGATTATCGACGAAGTAGTGACTGCAGTACCGCTGCTTCCTTTGACATACCCTCTTTATTTTACTACCTATTGTACGTAATGTTGACGCAATAATAAGTAGAAAAAAAATAATGTACGAGTATGTCACCTACGAGACTACTTGGAAAAGTCATTAGTTTGTGGCAAACTATTTATCGTCATAGAGAAATCTAAAATAATTTATTTATGTACCTTATCTCACCTCCTATAATGTATTATAATAGAATGCAGAATAATTTGTTTACTGAGATATAAGCAACATAATAGTTTGAACAAAATAGTTCTTTGAACATGTTTTTAATTTGTTTGTCGTATTTGGTTGTATTTTAAAATATAGTACTGACCAAATCTTCCATGCATTGAGTTCCAATGAACAGTTTTGTCTATCATCTTAATAAAACTTCCAGCGATGGCTAACCCTGCGCCGCCTAGTTGAAGCATCCAGTGAGCTCGTCTCTTGTTTACCAATTTTAGTCTCCGTGACCAAATGTTATGAGGTGTTAGGCTAAGTATGGCTTCTGCCATTAATAGCTGATACTGAAAGTGAAATTTATTTTCATAAAAGGTATGCTTTTGTTTATATGCTTTGATTTATTTGTCTTGCTAAAAATATATAACTTTAGTTTAACTAATGTACTATTGAATAATAAAATTGGTGTGTGATCCAAACGGAAATATTATATGAGTCACAAAAATAATGATATGAAACTGGGAAATTTCCTAGTCGTTTATTGTTTGTAGATTGTTGGTACAGGTTTGACTGATCGAAAGAGAAGATGAGATTAATGATTGGCATTTGGCAATAAAAAAAGAGATTTAAGTTTTTTTTTAAACAAAAACAGAGTATAAAATATTCTTTGTGATTTTCGTTATGAAACTGTAATAACTTTTAATGTTTCAACCACATGAAATTTGAAAAGTAAAAAAATGGTTTTCCTAAGAACATGATGCAGAACATATGCAGAATATAATTTATGGTTTATCTGGTATAATCACAGGATCGTATTTTTCCATATCAAAGCCCCATATAACATAACATGCATTGGCTGTATGTAGTTTGACACACCGAATGTACAAAATAGAAGATGTAATGAAAAAAGTTGCAATAAAACAGTTTATTATTAATGCTCATAATAATATAAACCGAAATACAATAATATATATGGTATGAGAGAACATCAATACATGTTACCTAAATTAATGAATAGTTTGTCTCGCGATATGCAGGACGTATGCCTCCACGTCCTAAAACCATTTACTAAAATAAAACAATATTATTTGATAGAAGATCGTCATGAATATATATTATAATAAAGTTATGATTATGATTATGAGTATGATTGATTTAAGCTAATCATATTAATTGTATTAAGTAGTCTATACTTTTAAAATTGTTTGCTCCTAATTCAGTGGTTGCTTTTAAGCCTGACATATGGCTTCGCATTTATTCTCCTTTGTAATTTAGAACTAATGAATTAAAAAAAAATGTACTTACCCCAACAACACATAATATAATATGAGTTTGTGTAGCTCCAGAAGGTAGCCCACTCAAAAAAGCATAAGTTATTGTTATAGTTACAACTGTGAATATGAAAACATGGGCTATGAGATTTGAAGAATATTGAAAGATTTTTAATTTATCGTTTTCTTCCTTAATTGGTACCGGTGAAATGGCTCGATTTTCTTTTAAATCCTTTACATCCCCTCTCGAATTTGGTTGAGTTGTTGGATCGACAACTTTCGGTGTCATTTTATTGTCAGAGCGTTTAAAGGTTCCTTTGTTTTCTCGTCGATCAATATTGTATAGTGTGAAAATAAAACATTTGTATTTATCTCACGTCTATATGCTTGTCAACGTTTTAGCAGAATATGATAAGTTATGTTTTCGAGCTAGTTAAACGAAAGTGTGTTTGCTTACTGACTTTAGACTGTATTTTCTGTAAAATTAATAATTAATAATTGAAATTAAATATTATTTAATCATACAAAAATCACTTTTTACTACTAATAGTAACATAGCTTCTGTATAAGCAGTGATACATCCACTTTGTGTAAATGTCGTGGTCCACGTGCCTTCAAAATTAATATGTTTTAGAACGACATGAATAAAAATTAAATGCTATTAAATTATAAAAATAATAGAATTATCTATTTGTCGAAGGTATTAATTATTATTGCATAGTATAAAGGCCAATGCAGTTTAACGTAAGGAAAAATAAATTCCTTAGTCCATTTTGTAAAGTTTATCTGATAAGTTGAATTTGCTTTAAAAGATTAGATAAAATTATTATTAAAATTGGTATCCTTTTGATACATAATGATATCTAGTCTATATCAATTAATCAATACTTATTATCTCTAGAAACGGAATTAGTTTTCTGTATTGTCACGATTTGTGTTAACGTAACAATGTGGAAAACACGTTATGCATTTTTATTATTTTAGTTATCTAATAATTGATAACAATTAGTAGTATATATTAACAAGAACACAGTATGATAATTTTACTAAATTCTTTGAATATAATTATGTATATAATAATGCCTTTGTCCACAAACAAACACACAGTTATTGCGATATTGTATGTAGTGAATCGGCCGTCCAATCGCGACAAATTGGCACTTGGTGCACTCGAGCGCAAATGTGTACAATTATCAATGAACGTGCCCGTATCGTGATGTACGCATTTGTTGAACCCACACTTATAGATCCTGGCGAGCTTAGACGGATACCGTGCAGTTGCCACTCCGACGCAGCTTTGAGTTTCTTTCGGCGTTTCTTCTCAAGGTAGTCGCTTCTGAAATGCTAGGAAATCACCGATAGATTTCGTATTTTGGCTGGCGGCCCAAGTCGAGGTTGCACCCACAGGGATGCTCTTGCGTTGCCACCCAACCCATAAATTTGCCGGCTGAGCATCTCAGTGTTCGCTCTCTCGCTCGGTTTAGCTGTGAAGGTCTATGCCGGCCACCAAAGAATTGCCCAGTTCGAAAAAAAAAAAAGCCGCGCAGTTGGTTTGATTATAAACTAGAATTATGAGCTTTTTGTCATTTATATTATATAATCATTAACCATAGATTATTTTTCAGCTTTAGATTTTGTTATCTGTAGACGTACAACAATCTATATAAACGTATAAAAAGTATTATTTGAGTCTTGATTATCTTTTTTAAATAGCTTAGATAAACTAAGAAGCAGCATTAAAAGATACTGATTTAGATGTCACACTATGTGTTGATGGCAGAACATCTCTACTGGATAAAAACATTGTAGTTCGGGAACGCGCCCGCTTTCGTACCGTGGCGGGACCGAGCAGCCTGCCGCTGCCTGCGCACCGTATTACCGCGTTATAGATATAAGAAACCAATTTAGCTCAGTTCTGTTCTAATCTTTTTATAAATATATGTTTAGTTTACGTATAGTGACTTTAACTCAATCAGATTTAGTTTAAAGTAAACATTATTATTATGTATACTGTATTATAAGAGCGTCCTTGATTAAACGCTGTAGCCATAATAAGGCAGCGTTAATATTCATGCCGTTAATTTATTGTTTTTATCATCACTCATAAAAAAAATGAAATCATTCGTCATGCATACATTGCAATATCTCTCCACCTCAAATTATTGTGATTAAAATACGAATTATTGTATTAAGCTACATACAGTGACGAACTAAAGTATTGGCACAGCGAGGTAAACAAAATTATTATAGTGCTAGCAATTATGGGAATACAAATAATATCTGGATTATTTATTATAACAATACTTGCATGATTGATACTTCGTTATATTTAAAAAAATCAATTGAAAACCATTTCATAGTTCAGGAAAAAAATAATATAAATGTCATCATCTATTTTGACCTGAACATAAGTATTGGCACAGTATAAAACATAAGTTGTCAAGGCGTTCTATGTTGCTATATTCTGTCGGTAGGTGAGTGTAACAAACTAGAGGGGAATCCCAGTGTCATAGCTATAGGAATTATCTATGTAGTATAGTAAAAAGAAGTAAAAAAATATAATAATGGCACGTAAAGGTAAAGAAACGACATTGTCCGAGAGAACAATTATATTGAATTTGCACAATCAAAATAAACCTTATGCACGAATTGCAAAAACAATAAATAAAAGCCGCTGTAATGTGCGAAGCGTTATTAAAAATATAAAGGTAAATAAAACGTCGAAAAACGTTCGCAAAGCGGCCGCCCACCCAAGCTCAACGAGAGAGAGAAGAGGAAAGTGGTCAATAAAGTCAAACAAAATCTGGAAATTTCATCAATGGCGATAGCAGCAACATTAAGAGAAGACCTTGGCACAGTTTTTCATCCCATAACAGTTCGCAGAATCCTCAGGAGTGCCGGGTACAATGCGAGAGTCGCAAGAAGGGACCCATACATAAGCAAAAAATAAATAAAAAAGAGGATCGAATTCGCAAAATATTTTTTGTATGAGAAATTAGATTTCTGGGACACAGTACTTTCTCGGATGTAAGAAAATTTAATATCTTTCGATCCGATGGGTGAATTTTAGTGTGGAGAAAATTCAACAATAAGCTTGAGGCGAAAAATCTTCTATCTACGGTTAAACACAGCGGTGGTAGGATAATGGTGTGGGATTGTATGAGTTCATCTGAAGCTGGAAATCTCGTATTTATTGAAGGAACAATGGACTAGTATATATAATTTTTTTTAAGAGAACTTAAATAAAAGCGTTAATGATCTGAATCTTGGACGTCATTTTTACTTTCAACATGACAACGATCCAAAGCAGACGCTTACAACATTCGTCAATGGATAGTTTTCAACACCCCACACACGCTACCATATTCACCACAATCCCTAGACCCGAATCTGATTGAACATCTTTGGCACGAACTGGAAATAAGGATAAGGAAACATTATATTTCCAGTAAAGCCGATCTCAAGAGAATCGTCGTGGAAGAATGGTATGCCATCGAGCCTTCATTCGTGGCTAAATTAGTGCATTCGATGCCTGATAGGTTGAGGGAGCTATTGAAAGGAAAAGGGCTGCCAACTAAATATTGATTAATTTTTTTTCGTTATTTTTATGTGCTGTGCCAATACTTTTGTTCCGGCCAAAATAGATGATGCCATTTATATTATTTTTTTCCTGAACTACGAAATTGTTTTCAATCGTTTTTTTTTAATATAATGAAGTATCAAGGATGGAAGAATTGTTATAATAAATAAAACAGATCTTATTTGTACTCTTATAATTGCTAGCACTATAATAATTTTGTTTACCTCACAGTGCCAATACTTATGTTCGTCACTGTATATATTGCGGAGATTTATAGAGGCAAGTTTAAATTTGCACAGATTTTACTAGAACATTTATATTACTCAATGAATGTCAAAGGATTTGGTAAGTCACCGATTTTTGTCAACATGGACTTGGCTCTGTGAATACTATGGCTATACTCAAGTTCCTATTATATATGTATTCAGTTTTTGTCAAATCGATTTTTTTAATTTTGTTAAGCAACGTTAAAATAGCATCTATAAATCTCAGCCTATGATCCTCCTGATTAAATAAAAGAAATATTTCATGTAAACTCTATTTATTAAAAATACATAGTACATTTTGAAGGTAGGTATGTTGGTAGACATATATGATTCTTAATATAATTTCATAACACTGTTAAACTTACCTAGTTGTATTTATACCTAGTTGTGTTTATACTATGAATGTTGTGAAATTTGTAAAAATAACTAAAATTTATTGAATTTACAAACATATTGAACAATAATTTATTTAAAAAATACTGAATATTTATTGTGGTATTCAGTCGCCGAATAAAGCAATATAATTATCATGAAATATTACGTCACAGTGATGTATCCTTGGTTATTTATATTTCTTATCTATGTATGATGTCATGTTGTAACTGTTCAAGTAGTCAGATCCAGTTGATTTGTTTAATATCAATAATTTTATATTACCTTTATATAGCAAGGACACATCTTTCGCGTCCTTTGTAGACTAAATAATCATATATCATATAATAAAGGGTGTCTCAGAATGTTTTTCATTTTTTGATGTTAAATAAAAAACAACATTATCCATTAAAACTTGTTTTATTTATTGTTAAATTAAAGAGCAGATCTTGAAGTTTATTTATGAAAAACAACCGTTTGCAAATGTTCACCATTTACTTGTTCACACTCATTTAGCCTGGAGCTAAAATTTTCAATCACTCGCTGGAGCATTGCTCTTGGAATAGCGTTGATTTCTTCAGTGATTCTTTGCTTCAAAACGTTCAGGTTTGGTGGCAATGGATTGTAAACTTTACTTTTTAGGTAGCCCCATAAGAAAAAATCAGCAGGCGTTAAATCAGGACTCCTCGGTGGCCAGTTTATGTCTCCTCGGCGGCTTATCACTCTTCCGGGGAATAAATCGTGAAGAGCAGCTAATGAGTCATTTGTTACATGAGAAGTGGCCCCATCTTGCTGGAAAAAGGTGTTGCGGTTGTAGCCAGACTGGTTTTGCATTTCTGTAGCCAAAAAAGTCCGGATCATATGGCAATATCGATCAGAATTAACGGTCTGAGTTCGACGTCGGTTATCCTCAAAAAAATAAGGACCGATAATTCCTTGACTTGATATGGCAGCCCAAACAACCACTTTTGGTGAGTACAAGGGCTTCTGATGCAGTTCTAGCGGATTCTCGGTAGCCCAGTATCTGCAATTTTGTTTATTCACGTGACCGTTGATGTGAAAATTCGATTCGTCGGAGAACCAGATGTTATTGAAACTCCTAAAACGGTTTTTCATTGTCCTGCAGAATTCGACTCGTTTATCAGGATCATCAGGCTTCATTTCTTGAACAATAACAATTTTATATGAGTGAAAATGCAAATCTTTCGAAATAATGCGATAAACCGTAGATTTGTTCAAATTCAGAGAAGCTGCGCGCAATCTCAACGACTGTCGTGGGTCGTCCATAACAGACTGGCGAACGCGGTCGACGTTCGTGCTCGCCCTTGATGTCCTTTTGCGCCCAGATGATTTGTCCGGCATTGTATTCCCAGTCTCTTCAAACTTGCACACCCAATGTTTAATTAAATTGGCACTTGGCACATGTTTTAAGCTTGTTAAATTAAAATGTGTCCTGTAGAGACGACGAACAATAGTGTAGGAATCGTTGTTTTTATAAAACGCTCGCACGCAAAACGCGCGCTGCGGTCCCGTGAAACGATTCATGGCTACTAAACTTAACAAGCCGGCCAAGCGTTTGAGACCACTCCCCTCCCCCTGCTACCAGCGATCGGCGCGTATTGGTCACTTCAAAAACGAAAAACATTCTGAGACACCCCTTATAATAATCATATAGTTCATTACTATAATAGTTGAACAATTTTAACAAAATAAATGATTACAATCGTGGTAACAAAAACTGAAATGTTGACTCTATTACATTATTTTTTTAAAACAGTACACTTGTATTTAAATAAAATTCATTCCATGATCAATGGCGTCCACCAGGAGATGAATATTCATTGTGAGAGATCGTAATCAAACCGACCTTACAATATCTAGTATTGTTTATTATTGTAAGAGCAGAGAATTTAATGTATTGTATAAACTCAACTAATAACGGAAAACAGATGTCAATAATCGTTGATTTCACTGTCCAGCGCAAGAAAACGCGTACAGCAGCTGGTACATCTGCCAGATTTTCCGTTTTCAACGAATATGCGTTATCAATTGTGAAAATTTTATTAGAGATGACGCTACCGTTTGCTGTTTTTAAACTATTAATATAATTACAATTCTGTGCTTTCAGGTTTAAGCAATAAACTTAATATGAATGAATAACAGATTATAGAAACTGTTATTTGTAAACAACATAACAGGATTTTTAGTTATTGAAAAACAGACGTTTTTGTCATCTCTAAGTATGTCACGATGGAAGATCTCTTGGTATACTGAATTACGATAATCGATATTGTTTGTTGTTAATCAGCTTGTTATAATGTTCTTTGACTTATTAAAAAACGTAAATAAAGGAACTAAAATAATTATCAAAGTAAATGCAGCGGTAAAAGCAATTATAGTGTAGGTCACTTCAGCAGTAGCCCAGTTTTTAAAACTGTTCTTATCGAAACCATAGCAGAGCGAAACCGATGCTGTAACGAAGGCCACAGTCCCAAAGCAAATGTGCGTCAGTTTAGACAGGTTGCTTGGTATAAGCCTGCGTAGTTCATAGGCGTATAGAGATGTCAATCCATTTACCAAGGATACAGTTGTGAATACCATAGCCACAAGTGCTGAAAACGTTAAAAATAATTAAACCAACACATAGATCAAGTCAAGACATCTTTTTCTCAGACACGCGTGAATGTATGAAGTTGAAAATAATACTAAAACATCTAATTCAACATAATCAAAAAGTATGGCTGCTCATACTGCATATTTTTACAAGTTCCCAAGGAAATCAAAAATAAAAAAGTCTTTTACAACACTATTAAAGAGAAAAATCCAAAAACCGCAGATTTATATTTACATCACAAATTTTTTTTCGATTATATGCTTACAACTACAAAATTACACTGACTCATCAGTAGTACGCGTGTCCTATCCGCACTTGGCTGGATTTAACTAATAGTGGCTACTAATTTAAAGTACATGTTTTACTGAATTGTTATGATTAAAACATCTACTATTTAGTTTTATCTCAATAAAGCTATAAATGATTAAATTCAAATATACTAAAAGAAACAAATTTAATATTAGTTAAAAAAGATTAAAGATAATTTAGTCAACGGACTTACCAAATTTTCCATGTAGAGTGTTCCAGTTTACATCTTTTTCCAATGACATGATTATACTTCCAGCAATAGCCAGTACAGAACCCATTATTTGCAAAATCCAATGAATGCGCCTTTTATGTACTAACTTAAGGTACGATGACCACCCGTTGTAAGGTGATAAGCTTAGTATTGATTCAGCCATCAGCAGTTGATACTGAAAACAATGTAGACACTATTTAGTTTTTTCTTCGTAATTTTTTTTTAATCATACAGTACGCAATATATTGTGTGAAGATGAACATTAAGAGAAATTATAATATTACCTCATTTTTATTGAATGTGCTTCAATAAATATACTATTGTATATGGTATAAGAATTATGAATATAAAATTGCAAAATGTAAGTAAATCTTAACGAAATATTTTGTGCAACATAATTAATTTTAGATCGAATTGTATATACATACATACATATTATACATAGGTAAGGCAGATTTGATAAATATTAAATTAAGCGTGACGTATCGATTAAAAACTGAAATAGAAAAATAGATAATTACCCCTATAACACAAAGTACAATATGCAGCGGTGTTGCTCCTAAAGGTATGCCACCTCTGAATGAAAACACAAGTGAAATAAAGACAGTAGCTCCAATCAACAAATGCGCCAAAAGATTTAAAATCGAATGAAATAATTGACGACTGTAGCCATCTTTAGAAGCCGTTACAGCGGATGGTGTGAGAATCACTTTACTACCAACAATTTCACTCTCAGGGTCATTTGGTAGCCCAGATTCATTTACATTCGGAGGCATTATTAATACTTTATAAAATTTTATTACTTTATACACACGTGAAAAACTTAGCAATCTTTAATCAAATAAACTGTAATATGCAATGATTCAGTTTGATATAAAGCAAATTTTTAGACAAGATTAATTTATCATTATAGTTGATTTGTGTAATCATACTGATTACCTATCATAATTATGATAAGAACTATTATTATTATCTAGCTTTTGGATTAGTGTACACTCAACTTGAAATATAGGCCGCGGAAGTATATTAATCATTTGATCAAATGGAATGCAATTACTTAGTGCATTGTGGTTTTTAGTTAAGCATTTGAAACTTCTCTATTCAATGTACTCGTACTTTGCTAAGTTCAAACCATTTCTTTCCCTATAATTCTTATTTTTGTTCTTAGTTTCAAGTATAGTAAAATTGATCTTCATTTCATTTTTAATTTTAAGTTATGGTTCGAATATTTTCATATCCATTTTAATACTTAAAAAGTTATGACTCTAAGTCTTTAATCTAATATAAACATAGTATTTGTGCCTCTTTAACAGCTTTGACTTTGACAAAAATTTCACTTAAAGAAGTTTTCAGATAAGTGTTAGTATTATAGTTTTGAATATAATCCATTACAAAACACATGACTGCAGTCTTGGTGAATATATATAATTCATGTATATTATTACTAGATCCTAATTTATTTTAGATATGTTTAATCTAACAACATATTTTGAGCCAAATCTGGTTGTGGCTCGTAATTTGTATACGTATAATTTCTAACTTACTTGATAAGTGGCGACTGAATGTGTTCTAATAAAGTACAATGTTGACAAGCTGAGGCAATATTTGTTCTAATTTGCAAATGTTTTCCATTATGAAATGACGCACGGACAACGGCGCGGAGTACAGGGCTCACATAATAAACCGGCATCGGTCAGCACAATTAAGGGATCCCATTTGGACCTTCGCTAATGGAATTAAATCCAATTAGATTTTAGGGTTACGAGGTGAACTTTGCCGACGGTAAACAAATGGTTCTCTATTACGGCTTACACCTGCTCTTCGTTCTATTTGCCATGAGATAAATTCATATCTCTAGGCTTATTATATTGGATGACGTTTCTGGTATTAATGAGTGTGTTTTAACTTTATCTTTTATGAACGGGACTGTACACGTTCAATGTTATATTACTCTATAAAGTGTATTTATAATACTGAATTAGAAGTACATTGGTCTAGCACGTCACTGCTGTTATAATTTGTAATCTGTCTGATAAAATATTATTAATTAGGTATTGATAAAATTAATTTGTATAGTCATTGTGTAAGAGGATATTACTTCAAAATAAAAAAAATATATGTATAAATTAATATCATTGTTTCATTGTATCGCAGATTTCCATTATATAGTCTACTCAGAGAAAAATATATCAGTTGTAATTCTAGATGGAATAAAATTTTTATACTTTATCATTAGAAAACATACGTAATAAAAAAAATGATTGGCCAGGACATTAAAACTAGACTAATGTTTCAAAACTGGACAATACTTGTTAATTCAGAATTTATAAAAAAAAAAAATTAATATAATTAGTTGCTAAAATTAGTATTAGTTGTAAAAGGTTCAATTTGTGGTAGATTATGGTAGAGCCTATCGATCTATAGCCAATGTAGGAGTCATTGCGAAACGTTTCTGCTATGTAGCACATGTTTGTGCGGATAACTTTTTCTCAATACAAACACGACTAAGTAAAATCAATTTGAATCCATCCCGCATGTATGTTAAACCAAACATACAAGTTCTTCGAAGTTGTTTGGTATCGAGTGTGCTGACAGTAGCATACTTAAATGTAATATTTAGTTTGAGGTTTAGTCTGTCATTTTATAGAATGTGTAAAAGTGTCAGAAGCTCATACAAGAACCTACATATATTACAATACTTAAAGGTCAGACGAATATAATCTTATAAGTAAGCCTGTGGAAAATCGGAGTTGATTACTTTATTATACTTTCAGAAATACAGGGTTATAGGTAACTAACGCACAGCCTCTTAAGGGTGGCTTTGATTCATCAAGACAGACAACTTTTGTTGTACGACTTTTTCTAATTCAATTACTTTTTTTCCCATACAAAAAAAATAAAAATCAGATTTGCAGTTCTGAACTTTTTAACTCTTCGTAAGGCGACGATCGCGCCACGCCGACATAGGCGACCGAAGACAGACTTACGTAGTGCGCGGCGTCTTGTGTCGCTACTAACAAAGAAAGGGGTCTGCGGCGCGGTGAGCGGGCGTGGCGACATGTGCTTGACTACTGTGTAACACGGGTCATGTCAGTCGCAAATTTGCTTGCGTGTGCGCCAGCCGTGACGTGTTAGTTGTCCCAGTGACGCGTTCGTTTCATAAATCACAATGTCAAATCGATACACTAACATTGAATATACCGAAATGGTGCGTGTTTATGCTCGGTGCGGTGACAATCTGTCTGAAGCTTGCCGTGAGTCCGCGAGACTATTTCCGAATGTGTTGACACCGAGTAAATAGATTTGTGAGTATTTTTGTAAATAGTTTAATTATTGTAAATAGAGTGATTTCACTTTTTAAATACGCCTACATTAAAAAATAGTTTGCAATTATCTATCTTCAAACAGACCGCGCGCCTCTTTTGGTGCGATGAATTGCTTGATTACGTATCAATGTTCGTGTTTTCTATTTACTTTTTTATTTTTTAGTGTAGCCAGTCCTAAGCCTGGAAAAGTATGAAGGGATTGTGGATTCAGTGTATAAATATGTACAGATTGTACAACCTTTGAAACATTAACTTACGTAGAGGCCTTTACCTTGTTCATTTTACGATGTTCCCTATGGCAGACAAATAATAGGTTGGTTTTGTTTGTGAAACAATTATTTAATGTTTTAGTTTGATTCTAGTTTGTTTTAATAGTGTATTAGTACGTCAATCAATAAACATTTATTTTCACTATTTAACTAAATATGGAAATTTACGTTCAAATAATTGTTATAAGCGACTTTGTAAAATAAACAAGGTATAGGGTTAATAAACTTTCTGCTACACGATCCTTAACGCTGCGTAGCAACGTAACTTTGCGCACGACTGCATAGCACCAGCTGATTGGATACCTACGCCAGATCGAATGAAAGTTGGAATATAGAGCTAACGATGACTAGATATTCACACTAAAACTAAAAAAAAAAAATCCAACGATGTATTAGGTTTTGGCAAAAGTCGTACAACAAAAGTTGTCAGTCTTGATAAATCAAAGCCACCCTTAAGAGGCCGTGCGTTAGTTACCTATAACCCTGTATACTCAGAAGCTAGAACTTGAAAAACCTTGCTAATTATTTTGTTTATATCCGTGTTGATGACTGTATTGTGATTTCTAAAAACCCTAAACTCACATTTCAAAATTAATTATAAAAATTATTAAATTCATTATATTATATTAATTTTCTTTATTTATTTAATTATGATCTTTTAACAGTACTATTGTATATATTACAAATATAATCATGTGCACTACTTATATATCGAAAATAGATACTAATTACATATAACCGCAGCATTTATTTAAAATATTGACCTATAATATAAAAATGGGTTTGAAATAAGTTGTATTTTTGTGAGTATTTTTTTTTAATAACACTGTTTGTAGTACGCAAGTAAAGGTGCGAGTGTCAGAAATTGTTTTATAAAATCGAGAAGAACAATTTTCCTAGTTACAACACTACGTGTAGTTTTGATCAGTTTTCTTCTTCATCGTCTACACATCCAGTCGTATAAGAGCGATAGATTTTCAAGTATTCGAAGATATTTTATATCTATATGAGATGCTTATACGTATTTTTTTTCGGAAAGTAACATTTTAGTCTTTAAAAATATATATGAATTGATGAAACTGCACGACCTTCGAAATGGAATATAGCGTAATGACAGGCATTTTGCAAAATATGGTTTTTATTTTGTCTAGTGATCATTTTTTTACTATACTAGACTATTTCAGGATATAAAGACTAATGTATTTCAATTAAAGGAAAATCTACAAACCACTGGAACATAATCCCAGGGTTGAAATATTCCAAAGAGTTAGTCAAGGCTTTCGACCAACGTAAAGCTGCAGATGTTCTGATGCTTAGAAGAAATCAACTACTAGTATTGGTAAGAATATTGACTGACCACTGCCGTCTGAACAAACATTTGTTCAGCATTGGTGGCCGGAACACTAGAGATTGCAAATTCTGCGAAAGTGCGGACGAAACGCCTAAGCACCTCCTGTGTGAATGTGACTTACTAATGCCCAATCGCAACCGTATTGTGGGCCGCCACGTGCTACACCCAGAAGAGTTTCCAGATATCTCTGACAATAAAGTATTAAAGTTGTTTAAAACTATAGGCCTTGACAGAGAGCTCTAGATGGTAGGCGGCGATCACAATAGATCTGTTAGTTCGCACTGATACAGGCTGAACTAGACTGCATAGCCCCACATTACATAATAATAATAAAAATAATGTATTTCAATTAGAAAATTGAGTAGGTTTAAACCGAAAAATTCAATAACGGATACATTTGTTAGCGCAACAGGGACGGCTTTCATTCGTCGGTATCTCCCCTCGGCACTTAAGTTTACATTAAACTTGTCCAAGCGCGAAATTGATCTTTTAGTGAGGGGTTTCCTCAACGAAAATATAAATTGCGAACCTTCTCTATTAATATTCCATCGGATATGTTGAAATTTTACCTGTATGTGATTATTTTAATATTATATTGTATAAAATTTACGTATTTTGTCTGTAGTATTTTTCTAATTTTACGATATTTTGGCAGTTGCTCTTTCGGATTGTGTAAAGAATACTGCAGAAACTGAACGACGGAAGTATTGCGTGAAGATTAGCTGGATGTTTCATAAAACTCTACTAAACGAAAATATCTAAAATACATCTTAAAAAACTCTATCCGGTGATAGAGTGATTGCAGCATAAATGCATATAAAATATCATTATTATTATTATTATACAATGTGGGGCTATGCAGTCTTTTCAGCCTGTATCACTACGACCTAAAAGATCTATTGTGATCGCCACCTACCATCTAGAGTTCTCTGTCAAGGCCTATAGTTTTAAAGAACTGTAGTACTTTTTTGGCAGAGATATCTGGAACCTCTCCTGGGTGTAGGACGTGGCGGCCCAGGATGCGGTTTCGTTTGGGCATTAGTAAGTCACATTCACACAGGAGGTGCTTGGGCGTTTCGTCCGCACTTTCGCAGAATCTGCAATCTCTAGTGCTCCGGCCACCAATGCTGAACATATGTTTGTTCAGACAGCAGTGGCCAGTCAGTGCTCTTACTAATACTCGTAGTTTATTCCTACTAAGCATCAGAGCTTCTGCAGCTTTACGTTGGTCAAAGGCCCTGATTAATTCTTTGGAATGTTTCAACCCTGGGATTGTGTTCCAATGGTTTGTAGATTTTCCTTTATATAGGTTCCTTAAAGTCAATCGTACCAGGCTTTTGGGGATGCCGCAAAATGGCTCAGGACCATATTGCGCCATCGCCGCTCCTGACCTCGCTAGTTGATCGGCGATTTCATTTCCTGGAATTCCTTCATGACCTGGAACCCATCGAATAATTAGCCTATTATTCATACCTAAGCTATTTAATAAGTCCACGCAGTTGGAAACCAGATTTGAGTCCACAGAATCCGAATCCAGCGCCAATAGAGCAGCTTGACTATCCGTATGGATATAGATAGTATGGTTAACATAGGCTCGCCTCAGATTAATGATGGCGCACTCTAAAATGCCACACATTTCAGCTTGGAAGATAGAGGCAAAGCTTCCAAGATTTGATGATTTCTTAATTTTAGGGCATTCTCCATATATCCCATAACCTACGCTAGTTCCTGATTTTGATCCATCAGTATACCATATTAAGCTACCAGGTTTCCACGTTATCACACCGTCCAACCAGTTGTAAAATATCAATAAAATATCATACTTCATTCTTGTCTCCAAATGCGATCAATTAAAAAATTAACGCAGTATTTCCTTGTTTCATCGACACGCCCTTCAATTTGTAGGGTACATGAAACGTTATCAAGGACTAATTTTCTGCTCGGATTATTTTCAATCCGTCTCCGTGTGTGAGCATTGTCTATATCTTCAATTTAATGGAATACGTAATAGACTAATCTTGGTAGTACCTACACATTAATTTATGACTAGGTTTGTTTACTTATGTACTAATGGCTGTCAGTTATTTGTGATATGACATAGTTTCTAAATAGCAATTCAGGAGTTCAATAAAATTAACTTAAAATTACTTAAAGTACTAAATTCTTTTTAATCATATTATTTCCAAGTTTGTAATTTATTTTTTTAAATTAAACAATATTAAGTATAAAAACACAGGCAAAAAACTTATTTCATTATCGGGTTATTGTGTCATAGAAGATTTTTTAAGTATTGAGATTGTTATTTCACAATATATTCGTCCAGAAGTTTTAATTTTTAGAGTCCAGTCTAAAGGTTGGAGGAAAACATTTGAAATCAGATAATTTCTAAGATTACCTCCGATAATGAAACTTATGAACTTTACCTTTATATAATTATTAAAATAGAACTGTAATTAGTATAGATTTACAATTTTTTATTTGTTTATAGGAAAATATACAATTACGGTAATAGATAAAATATACACATAAATCAACTAAGTTTTCACAAATTACTAATTATCAAAATCAAAGAAGATACTAAAAAACAAAAAGATCAAAAAGAAAAAGAGACATTACAGAATAGTTGTACTATATATAAATGGAGCATATTTTAATATTATACTAAACATTTTGCAAGGTAAAACGTTGTGGAAAATGTTAAATTTACGCGTGCTCTCTCAACAACCTTTACTTTTGAATAAAGGTACTCTCATTTTATAGCTTATGTGAGAAGATTTACGATGGCGTTAAATAAAAAATAAAAAACATTTTCATCTCGTGCTTTGGTCTCAAGGAGGAAAATTATTATGATACATCATATAATATCACTTTTCATATTTAATGGACACATACAAACGGCATGACGCTTATTACTTCTGTTATTATATCTTTGTAAATGCCAGCATAATATGTGCCTATGTATTTTATTTGAATGCATAAGAGATCCTTAATTAATTTTTATATTTAGAACAAAATATTGTCCTGTTAATAAATTACTAAAGTCCTGACAAATTCACATCACAAATGATTATAAATTCGAATTAATGGTCTGTCATTATATTGTAATGTCGTCCGTTCTTTCAGAGAAGCTCGAAGGAGTGTACCTTCTGAAAGCCTACTTACTACTCGTATCTATTTTATAGTTACAGGTACGTACGATATCTGTGAGTAGAAAAGCCAGCTGCATATTGCCGGCGGACATCCGAAAAGTATTTCCGAGCTGTCTGCTGCACGGCCATGTGATGCTATGAATGTTTGTTTATCCTAATGTCTATAAACCGCTGTCGAATGTGAAATTTCAAATGTAAATTTGTTAAATTCGCTATTCTTGGATTCTTTCGCTGCATCCCTACAGAGATTTTATTTAGACAGTTACAGTTCTTGAAATTATAGCACTTATAAATATTTTACAGAAGCAGTAAAATAGTGCTGCTGAGGATTAGATTACAAATGGGGCTTATTTCTGTGAAATATTGATTTAATTACGTAAACGGTTTTATCAATTGTTTTATTAAGTTTTCCCGTTTTTTTTCTTGAATATCTGGGAATATATTTTAAGAAAATATACATAAACTATCTGGGACCTTTGACAAAAAAGTTTCCTTATGTATGGAATTGACACAAGCTTTCAAAATATCACGTTGACACGTTATGCCAATTCCATATATTTACACTTTTCTACTAGCGTTATTGTTAAACGAATGCTATTTTGTCTAGAGGCCCTGTAGTTCTGCCAAGGTGAACAGAATAGTGTGTATAGTATTACTAATTTATAGAGTCCGACCGAAACTGGTTTTCCGGCCGAAACCGAAACCGAAACCGAAACTCACGTGGTCAAGTATAAAAGTCAACGTGGTCAAGTAAAAAAATGAAACAAAAACTTACATGTAATCAGTTCCATCAAAACATAACCTCTAAAGAATGTTTACGTCGGGTGATAACGCACTGACTAAGTTGTGTTGCTATAGAGCAATGCGAATTAGATCCGTCAACTGTCGTCTAAACGACGCAGTTACACTCCAACGCAGCCTTGAGTTTCTTTCGGCGTTTCTTCTCAAGGTAGTCGCTTCCGAAACGCTAGTAGATCACCGTTAGGCTTCGTATTTTTGGCTGGTGGTCCAAGTCGAGGTTTGTACCCACCGGGGTGCCCTTGCATTGCCACCCAACCCATAAATTGCCGGCTGAGCACCCTCAGTGTTCGCCCACCCGCCCGGTTAAGTTGTGAAGACCTTTTCCGTTTAACAAACACGCGTAAATTAAAAAAAAAATAGCAATGCGAACGGCGCACGAATCCCGAACAGGGCCGCCAGCGTCCGCCAAAGCGTTGCCGCGAGAAACATAGTTAGGCAAGCATGTACGACAACTACCGAAATCAGTTTCGGTTTCGGCAAAAGTTTCGGCCAATTTTGGCCGAAACTGAAACTGCCGCCGAAACTTGATTTTTGGTCGAAACTCGGCCGAAACCGAACTTTCGGTCGGACACTACTAATTTACAAAGTCCGTTTACCTTTTTGTTGTAACTTGTGTTTATAAACATTTGTTTCTTATTCATAGCTAGATAATATTTTTCAGGCAGATTATTGAGGCTCCACATGATCACCAGTAATGGAAAACATCGTAAGGAGGCCTGCATGACATCTAATGGAAATGTCATGTGTAAGTGCTTTTAGAACGGCGATCAGTTGCGCTACTGGTCACGTCGGGCAAGACATAAACGCCAAGTGGATATAGCCACTACTGTATCTCTGCTCACCCCGAAATGAATATAGCATCACGCTATATTATATAATTATTATTAATTATATTGAAAAAATTGAAAAGAAAAACAACAATATTGATCTTGAATATAAATTTATTATTAAATTACGAGATGACTTCATCACAAACGAACTAGAATTGGATAGATTTTCTGTGAATATGAATAAATCTAAATGTAAATTGATAAGTATTTTCATTGTTGTTTTTATACATATTTCTCAAATAAATATGTTGAGATAAACCTTTTTGAAAACTATTTAAAAAAACGTGATATACTTTATGATTTTGAGAGTTAGGTAGAACGACGCGAAACGAGGAATTTTAACCTTTATAAAATGTCATTCTTTGGTTGCCATTCATAGATAGCTTCAAGGCTGCATTTATTCGCTGAGTCAATATCGAATACACGCGTCTTCCAAGCGGCGAATTTAAATTGCAAATGGACTCGCTGAAACATTCAATTCACGATAATGTTCTCTGAAAAAATAGGATAGGAAATCATTGTTGTTATAATCATATTTAATGTTATACTTGAAATGATGATTATTAGGATAACGAGCACAGTATTTCTGTTGCAACCATAATCCACGTAGTATCTCCCTGAGTACCCAAAAATAATTATTTTTATAAACAATTTTAAGGAAGTTCTATAATTTCAAAAGTATCCACATTAAGAAAATATTTAAGTTACCTTTATTGATATGTATTAAATTAGGTATAAACAAATGATTATTTATATTTTATATAGTTTAACGTCTGTTTTGGGCATCGAAATAACATAAACTAAATAAAATATCTCGATATTTTATGATAAAATATGGCGTAGTCAATGAAAATTGTTTATTTTTATGTTTACAGTAGATTTATAGGTAGGCGAAGTAAAATTCTGTAAGGTATTTTTATTTTTGCACTGCAGTTGGTTATAAAATTATAAGTTTCCGACTGCTATAGCGGACCAGACGACGGCTGGGATTTGCTCTCGAATATAACGAACGAACATCGGTCTAGCGGCAACTTTTAAATTAATTTCGAAGTTTGATCGAAAAATTTGTCTTCGAAGTGCAACGAACAGGAAAAATGTTTATGGGAAGAACAAAGTGATACATTGATAACAACATGTCTTCTGTTATCTTATTCGTCTTTATTACAATGCGTAATGAAATTCTATATTCAAAAATTTCACAACAATAAATCATTTTAGAAAATATATTTCATCTTCTACTTTTTTTTTATTTTTATCTCCATATGAAACTAGAGAGAAAAAAAGAGAAAGAAATCTTAAAATTTACTAAATTTATTACTCATACAATAAAATATGAAAATCTCTGATAAAAATAAAAATTCGATTCTGAAAGTTACTGTGAAATAAAATACAGCTCTATTTTTCGTATTGTTCACACGAGAGATTCAACGTGTCAATAAAATTAAAATTCAAACAATAACTTCTAACCGCATCGACCTTTGTCATTGATAGACGGCGTAGATTTATTAAATGATTTTTCTAACATTTCAAACAATGGAAGCCGTATCATTAATCTCTAAACTACCGGTAACGGATACCGACGTACAATGATAGCTAACTACGTAGCGATGGCATCAGATGATATGGAACTAATCGATTCACTGGTCCTGAGTTGACTTTCATTTAAACTATTGGGGCAAAAGATCACGGTGATAAGTGAATTGCGGCAACTACCTCAGGAATATTCCATTTTTATAAAGAATGTCATTTTTCATATACTTATAGTGTATATGCACATTTGTCTTTTAAATATTGGCTTTTATTTCTCGTTTATTCATTAATACATATTATATAATTAAAAAATAGAAACAAGGTTAAAAGGAAACATTTTTTCAAAAAGTTGCTTTTAAAACTAATAATATACATATAATTTATTTGACACTAAAGCTAACAATTTTGTTATTTAAAGGTAATGTTAATGAACTGACTGGTCACTCAAAGGAAACATCCGCCTCCAAGCTTTAAAAATACTAGAAATACAGTGCGCCATTGAAAATAAAACGAACCAGTAGAAACTATCGTGAGCGAAAACCATATAAAAGCAAACACTGTTACTTATCACGCAGTACATAAATAAAACTAAGATATTTAATTGATGTTAGCGTCGGTTCTGAGCCTATATCTGTTGTAATCAAACAGCAAATGTGACAGTTTGCGAAATGACCACAAACTGACATTCGAAAACCCATTAGCAAATGTATTGTCTGGAATGTACGACGGATATAACGGCTTATTGTCGACGTTCCGTATGCGTGATTGTACAAGTATTTAGAATTTGTTTCAGAATTTTGATAAATGAATGTTCACACTGAGTTTTAAATTGAATTATGATTGTATTTCAGCAACTTATATGTCCATTTTTTTATCATGCTACTATAATATCATATAGAGTGTAGCAAATATGCTGTCTGACCTGAGTGTCATATCGAAGTCACGATAACATTATCCAAATACATCAAAAAATTATATTTATTTACTTTATTGAACATTTTTTACATACGATCTAAGCTCGGATTACTTATAAACACCAGTATAAATGCTAATCAAATGATTTCATTGATTAACGGTACTTGGAATGTACGGAATTCATGATCTCTATGACGTACTGAACGACTAGCACGATTCTTTGTTTTCCTTATTTCCTTGTTCACGAGCTACACATTCTTCCAGTGTTGCCATGTAAGTCTCCCCACTTAATTAAATTTGTTTTTTATTATATTCTGGTATTTTTTTTCTGTAACTAAATAGGAAATCATAAATAGAATCTAATTTTGATACTAAATAAAGCTTTCACGGGTTAGGTACGGCTTTTATTACATAATGTATGTATTATTATAATTATAACACATTTTAATTTTATTTAATAAAATTGGTAATGAACGTTTTTTTACCTAATAATTTACTTAATCTAACCTAAATTGTTTTTATATATTAGTTATAACTATTATTATGGCTACAATTTCAAATATATGATATATAAAAGTAACCGCAACATGCACTCATTAATAAGATACCTTTTAACAACCGGTTCAACCTTTGTGATGTTAGCTGCTAGATAACCGTTCTCAGGAATTGAAATAGTTGCAAAAAGTTCGTTTCGATATTTAAGTCCTGCGTGGATACCGACACGCAACCAGCTGTGAGCTTCGATAAGTTGAATTTTTGCATATGCTACTCTTTAAATAAAACCTTTTCTCACTTATAGTGTGGTGTAATAAACAACATAATAATTGATTCGTGGGTCCATATAATTTTTGTTTTAATATTTAAATAAATATTTTCTGTTAAATTAGTAGGGTCTGTAACCCGAAACTTTTTGGATACGTTGGCAATGATGAAATATCCCTGTTTAACCTTTTGTCAGTGACGTATTTCATTACAGGACACGGTAAAATTCCTTATTTTATAAGGTAACTTATTTCTCATTGAACAGTTACAATGCAATTCAAAGTCAAGTGTATTGTAAGAAATTACACAAGAAATTATATCTTAGTATTAAAACTAATTGGAGTTATACGAAATTCTAATTTGATTTAGAGAAAATCAGGTTTTACTAAACTTAGGTTTCAAAAATTAGTGCTCCAACATATATGGCATATGTGGAAAAGTCCTGTAATATAATTCCACGGACAAACGCGAATAATTAGTAAATATTTTAGTTAATAATTCTCTTATAATTTTATGAATTATATCACTACTATTACAGAAAGACTATGTGATATCTCTGTATTTATTTATGTAATTTATTTTATAAAACTTCTGATTATGTAGAGGCTATAGATACATCTGGGTCATACTGGGTCATGACCATAAACCATATGACACAAGTGTAAAGGCCGTTATAGTGACTCGCTTTGGCCTGTCGCGTTTTGTGTATATCTAGTTACTCATACCTAGAGACCTTCAGTCATGGTATATGTGGGCCGACATGACGACGGAGACTATCAACGGATTTTCATTCTTTGGTGGTCGCTTTCGTTTTTGGACTACACTGTACTTAGCATTAAGTGCACAGTAGTCACTTTGTCGTGCCAGTGTAATAATTAAAAAAATATATCTTCATTTATATTGACTTGTGACATTAAAATTAGTTTGTTTTATAGCGTACATATTTTGATATGTACTATATCTCCAGTTCTACCTAACTAAGAGCGGATATAGCCCGTATTTAAGATGAAATGTTTGTTTTAATACTGTGAAAGTACCTTTAAGATCAGTTTAGTAGTTTCAGTATGATGCCTGAATAAACATATAAACACACAATATTTGCAATAGAACAAAAAATATTTTATACTGTTGACAAAAATCTAAATGATCTACATTGCTACTATGATATAGTATATACATATAATTGTTTTCTGTGATTTTGTTATTAATACAGATTAATGTAAAATATTATTTTTTTTCTGCAATTTTAACTATAGCGTACTGAATAGTTTTTTGACAGTCTGGGTATAAGAAATCATATGTGTTAATGACTCTACTCTAAGACATCCATCGGTAATATTTCATGTCCGAGGAGGTTCATTAATCTATCAGTAGAAAAGAACTACCGTCATGCGAAAGCACATCTTTGATCTCAAGTCCAAATCAATTGGTATCGATACATCGCTAATAGAATCGAATTGAAAATGTTCCTGCCTACACGCGGTCTGTCTTGTTCTATCAACGAAGAATTGTGATTAAAGTTCTTTGGACGAGTATGAATTGCCCACGCATGATGCGTTGTTTGTTGAGCTATCTTAAAAAAAAAAGGTTTTTTATGTGCTTAAATATATTTGGTTGATACGGTTACTTATTAATTTATTCTATGGTAGTAAACTTTAAGTAAATATTAGGTCCTTACATATGAAATTGGCGTTTTGTATGGGAGGAACAAAAAATCGAATATTTTTTAATATAATATATTTAATTAAGCAAAGTATGAACCATTATTTTCTATGCACTTTTGCCATCTCATAGGTAGTTCATTGATCCCTTTACTAAAAAAACCAGTCGGACGGGAATCAATAAAATCTTTGAAGGCGATTTGGACTGCCCCACCGGAGTTGAATTTTTTCCCTTGCAAGAAGTTATCCAAATTTCGAAAAAAATGGTAATCTGTTGGAGCAAGGTCCGGGGAGTACGGAGGATGTCTTAGACTTTCCAATTGAAGCTCTTCTAATTTAGTAGCCGTCTGTTGCGCAGTGTGTGGTCTAGCGTTGTCGTGAAGCAGCAGTGGCGTGGAGCGATTGACCAGCCTAGGTTGTTTAGCCGCTAGCTTTTCCATCATGGTTTGCAATTGCTGACAATAGACATCAGCCGTAATAGTCTGGCCAGATTTGAGAAAACTGTAATGAACAATACCGGCACTAGTCCACCAAACGCTTACAAGTAACTTTTTTGGGGTTAATTTTCGCTTGGGGCAGGATTTGGCTAGCTGGCCAGGATCCAACCATTGCGCTGAGCGCTTCCGATTATCGTAAAGAACCCATTTTTCATCACAGGTAATGATTCGGTTTAAAATACCTTCATTATTGTGCCGGTTTAGTAATGTAACGCAGCAGTCGACGCGCGTTTGCCGGTTTGCTTCAGTCAATTCGTGAGGTACCCACCTTTCAAGCTTTTAAATCTTCCCAATTTGTTTCAAGTGAATTAAAACAGTTTTATCACTAACATCGCAGCCTGCAGCTAACTCGGACGTGGTTTGCGATGGATCCGCTTCCACAATAGCCTTCAACTCTTCATTATCAACTTGAGTCTCAGGCCGTCCACGGGGCTTGTTCTGCAGGTCGAAATTTCCAGAACGAAAACGTTGGAACCAAAAACGAACTGTGTTTTCTTTTGCAACACGACCGCCATACACATCATTCACCCTTCGAGTTGTTTCCGCAGCACTAGTGCCACGGCGGAACTCGTACTCGTAAATAATGCGATATTTTAAGTTTTCCATTTTGTAAAATGAGTGACGCAAACAAAAAAAAAAACAGAAGAAAAAAACAAATGAATGACGATCATCGAAGCACAAATACATGAGTCTATAGCTGTACAAATTTGAATTTGGAATTCCTTACCAAAGAGGAGAAATTTGTGATTAAAGTGGCCAGTACGAAAAACGCCAATTTCATATGTAAGGACCTAATAATATTGTGACTTAAAATTTGTCTGATGAAATTGTAACATGATATGGTAGAAAGGTTTCGCTCGGATTATTTGTTATTACTGAGTATACATTTTTGAATAAAGTTTTGGATTTTTTCTTTGAAGTGTTGTTTTTTAATAACCGGTAAAGGCCTTTACTTCTACACTGGGCTTGAATGGGCGAGTACTGAAGGTGCTCAGCCAGCGATTTAAAGGTTGGTTGGCAACGCAAGGGCACCCTGTGTGTACGGACCCCGATTTGGGACGCCAGCCAGTGAAAATGAACCTAACGGTGATCTACTAGCGTTTCGAAAGCAACTAACTTGTACAGAAACGCTGAAAGAAACTCAAGGCTGCGTCGGAGGGGAAGTTTTGGAATATATTTAAAAAGTTCCGTATAATTAATTTAATACATACTCTCGTTATAGATGTTTGTGAACTTTTGTTAGAACAACATACTGATAGCTTGGAAATGCTATATTACTCTACTGCAATTAACAGCGAGAAATATAATTATTTGAACGGTGGTAGACCCTGAATCTTTTGATGAATGAACGTAAAACTTACGCCTTCCTTAGTCAATACCCATTGCTTAAGACAAAAGTACAGTTTTAATAATACGGTAAAGGTTAACCTTTAAGATCCCATTTTAAAACTTAATAAATCACATAAAAAAGATAAATCAGATATAAAATAACAAATCACGACTGTAATAAATAACTTTATGTAGTTGGTGGATTTCGATATTGCAAAGTCAATTCGTGAATGCTATTTCGAGATCGAACGCGCCAGGTTATAAAGGACTTTTTAATAGAGATATAATTATGTCGAAATATTAAAATATTACTTTAGCACGCCTTGGGACTATCGGGGCATCGGGCTTACAAATTAACAATAAATATTCATGTGGGGAGCGATTACACCGATCGATACGCGTGGCATGAAACAGCCATCGCGTATGATGACACTATTGGGATTTTTATAAATGGATCCTTAATTTTTATAAACGGTTTACAATACTTTAAATAAAACGTATTATATTATAGTCTTTGATTTTCATTTCATCAACAAACATTTTCCCAGTTTCATTTAATATAAACAAAAATTTTACTTTTTACAATAGAAAAAAGACATTATTTCTACTGAATTTTTATTATTCGATCAATGTCAAATCCAAGCCTTATTGTATTGAAAATGTTAATTTTATTGATAAACAAAAATATGTTTTCTATTTCGTTTTACTATAATATAACCTGAGCAAAAAGTACTAAGTACAAGCTAAGGTTACACATTCTACATTTTTTGCTATGTATGCTGATTTTTTTGAATAAA
This sequence comes from Automeris io, assembly GCA_036320925.1. Lineage (NCBI taxonomy): Eukaryota > Metazoa > Arthropoda > Insecta > Lepidoptera > Saturniidae > Automeris > Automeris io. Next base: position 8,110,346 of record JAUDJH010000010.1, on the reverse strand, counting down.
GAGATTTTTTTACATAAATTAAATTAATAATGTAGGTTTTTTCTACATTTCTATTACTTCAACATAAGAATCATTTTCAACTGTATTATTTCGATAATTCAATAGAAAAATATTTATAAAAATAAAAAAGTTACGTGTTCACTGAATCTTAAAAATCTATGTTGTTCTTGTCATGCTGCTCTATTTTTTAGAAAGTTTGACTGAGTTACACAATATTTATGGTGAAAGCTGACGAAAATAGAAGGCTGCTGACCTTTTGGCCATTGATGGATACTCTGCGTGTACGGACAGAACAGTGTCGTCGTCTCTTAGTTAGGGGATCATTGTTGTCGGGAGATTGATGATAGGCTAATCGTCACTTGATAAAGACGCGGTGGCCCGCGCGAATGAACTGCTGCCTCTAATGAATAGATTCAATCTGCTGCCTTAAGAGGAAAGAATATTGAAATATGTAGCTACGAAAAAGATTCGTTGACATTTTTGTAAACAAAATTATATTTCTGCGCTTTGTGCTGACATTCACTTATCATCTTCACACTATGCCCCTTTTAGGATAAGTTAAAATAAATAAGGGATTTAATTAATTTTTTGATTTCACGTAGTATATCCAATGTGACCAACTGGTTATTTTTGTAAAACGACTTGCATATTACTTGAGGATATATTCCTTCACTGGTAAATGTATTGGTTGGTATTTAATTTGGAAGAAAGCAGAATTTCATAGTATTTAAACCATGACCATACCATTTTTCATGGACGTCAGCTTTTCATTAATTTAGCCGCCTTGACTTAATTTTTGTAAAGAAAATTTTATATTACCATTCAAAACATTGCCACTATCATGATTAACTAAACGAATATAGTCAAAAGTTGTACTTCTTTGTATTAGTTACCTGTAAACAAATGAACAACATAATTTACGACTTTTTTATTTAGTACGTACTGTAAGATCAAAACAATGTGAATTTAAAAATAAGAAAGTATAGTGAACTGCGTGGTAAGGGATTGACTAACATTTAAATTGGGCACGTGCAAACAATAAACAAATCATAACAAGGCCTCAGAGGGACACGACAAAGTTCATAAAGCCCCTTATGATTTATGTTTACTTTTGCAATTTTGTCCTTTGTAGAATTTTCACTGGCTACCTTTGTGAAATGACATGAAGGTAAAATGTGTTTAAGGATTTATATTAACAAATATTACAGCCCTCAAAATAAATAAATAATGTATCCGTCTGTTGCAATTTAAGTTAGTGTTTAAAATATATACGTTTGAGTAATATAGTTGCGTTAATTAACATTTTTGATTAATAAGACAATCATGATGATAGCATTTAATCAATTAATGATTGTATAGATATCACGAGATATACAAAATATGTATGGAATTTCAGATAATGGGTTGTGCCTGATAAAAACTACTTTTTAAATTAAAACATTAATACTAAAACGATTTTCATTTACCTTCCAAGTTTTTAACACACCGCATATGCCATAATTAATTATCCTATTACTATTTAGGCATAAATAAAACAGTTCCATTTGAATTATTACATACTACATAAAATCTATTAATTACTAATATTAATTGTGGATATACCGACTAATGTATCTCAGCTCACTCTGAAAGTGATATACCGTGACGATATATTATTACTAAAAGCATACAAGGGACAGAGACAGTAAAAAATAAAGCACATTTAATATCTCATGGCGGCATTCGGGTCTACATAAATGAGACAGTTAATATCAAATTTACGGAAATAACGGAATAACATTGACATTTATAGAGGAATACCGGAAATTGAAAGAAAATGTATATCCCACCTGTATGTAGTTAACGTAAAGTATTACATTCTTGTATTCGATATCCAATATTTATTTGCTTTATTAATTTCAGTAATTATTTACTAACTGCATTTGAATGAGGGAGTACAAAAAATATATACAGCGGCCCTGGTGGTTCTATGAAGGGTTTTTCACCAGTATACCAAAAAAAGGCTCCGACATAATTCGCTACCTACTTTGCTGCCGTTATAAGTGATGTTATAGAGGATTACAATAACCAAATCACGCTCAATGTCAAGAATTTCACTAGCAAGAGTATCTTCAATTTGTCCTGCTTAAAGTCATAACTTTTGATGGAATGTGTCCGATTTGAATCTGTGAGAGAGGAGTTTGTGAATGCCTTTGCTCTGAACAGACTTGACATCGGGATGTTTAACAAAGTCATAACATAACTATTATCTAATGAGGCGTCTGGCCTGTTCAGATCAATGGCCCCGTATGTCATATGTTAAGTATTTCTGTTTAAGGGTACGACGGGGCTGACATACGTACACACGTAAAAGATCCCTAAATAAATAGAATAAAAAAAGTCTTAAATCCACCAGTGCGTTATGCTTGAGGTTCTCTATGTGGATGACTTTTTTATGGCTCATAGCGCGGAGCACATACAGCTTTTCATGGGATACATTAGATCAGTCGTGCTGCGGGTTTGGCTCGGTGATTAGATATCCGAAAACCCAATTTATGAACTGGCTTTCTGGAGGCGCATATGCAGGTGACCCCGCCATCAGCTTGGGTGAAAGTGCGCTGTGCAGTTTTGTCTGTGAGGTGTGTAGATTTCGATATACTTCCACAATATTTCTTTTTTTTTATTCATTGTAAGTAGAAAATATTTGTTTTATTTCATTACAATTTTAGTGTAAAATCTTAAGCATCATCTATAAATACAGTTGTTATTAAATCGCTCGTGTACGAGCACTGGGTAATCCTAGATAATTTGGCACTTTAACAGCTTACTTAAGTGTTGGTTAAGATAAATCACTTTAGATTGCCATTATAATCAGTTTAAATCTCTTTGAGTGTTTCATGAACTTAGGTCAAATGATTCAATATACTTGTACCTAATGAAATTGTGAAATCTTTAACAAATGAAGCTGAAACGTCTGATTTTTTTTTACACTGGCTCGACATAATGACTACAGAGTACCTGATGGTAAGTACAGTGTAGTCCAAAAACGAAAGCGACTATCAAAGGATGAAAATCCATTGATAGTCTACATCGTCATGTCTGCCCGCATACACCACGACTGAAGGTCTCTAGGTATATGAGCTACAGGATATACACAAGCTGATCCCGAAACGCGACAAGCCGAAATTGGTCACTATGACGGGCTTTACACTCATGTACTGATGTCGCGATCCAGACGGGCACCGACGCCCTACCACCTCGCTGCTGCTCGTTTAGCATCACCCAGGAGCCACGTGTAGGGAAACTAAGGTAAAGTCTACGGACGCAAGCAGCTTCGACTCCCAAACTCCCTGTTTGATGCAATTTTTATACAAAACTAATATCTAATTTTAACAACAGTTTGATCTCAAGTTAAATGAAAATCATACGTATTAGACTTTTAAATATTGCAAACTTAAACCACAAATAGGTACACTTTTATGAAGAGCACTTTAAAACATTAAGAAAATGACCACCAGTGTATTTGTTAATAATAAATCCATTATTTATTAGAAAAAAAATTAGATAGCATTATATTAAAGTCAGCTGACACCCAAACTAGGACTACCTGTATCGTGGGTGTCAGCATAATACATGTAACACAATATCTTACGTACAGTTTATATCATTTATTGATATGATTATGCAAATCAATGTTGTGAAAATGAGCAAAGGTCTATTTTTTGCATAGAATAAAGAAATATAAAGAAAAGAGATGCTATGCGTATGTTCTTAAATAGAGTAATGTGAAATTACTTCAATATGTAGCAAGTTGACGTGTAATGGTCTCCAGCTTTTAATTACATCAAGCTGTTTTTGTATTACATTCGTATCAAAATACGACATAGAGTTACAGATGAAACACGATGGAACAAAATGAGCATGAATTAACTTAGGAAAAGAGAAAATATGTTGTTTTACTCTTACTCGCTAGTTTTGAACTAACCTATTTATATATTTCTTAATACTATGGTCTTTGAAAATAAAATAATTGGATACATTTGACAGTTAAAATATTGCTTGTGTTAATGTTACCTTGCTGAAATTGTAATTCGAACGACTTGCACTTAGTTATCTCTACAGATTTCAATAATCAAAAACTTTGCAGTGTGACGAAATTTGTGAACACATAAACATCAGTCCAACTCTCACCACAGCGTTGTACGATGCGGAATTTATAATAACGTTCGTGAAATACTTCTGTTGAAATTTTTAATGAGTTATGGTTACAGTTGGAGACTCGAAATGAATGGAGTCGCCGCGAATTACAACCAAGAATTAATTAAAGGACGGCCTCGTTTCAAACTTTGGAAGTGTCATCACCTGGCAATCGTACAAAACAAAGTCGGGAGACAAAAGAGTCGAATTCCATTCGCGTTTAAGATTATTTCAAAGTATAAATTCATTCCATATTCATATATGATCAAATATTGATTCGTGAATCAATTTCGAATTCCGTTTCTTTTCTGAGAGAATATTTTTATAAAAGGAATGACATTTATTTTTGGATAACAATCTCGAACAAACTAATTATTTTCGGCATCTTAGAAATTTCGAGTGAGTTTAATATGCTTTAGGAAATAAACAACAGAACCTGTTTTTTTTTAATATTTTCCACAATTGTGGAAGACAAATTAGATTAAAATATTGATGATTTGATGAATATGATATGAAAGTGTAAAATATATGAGAGATGGAAATAAGTTTTCGAAATATCACGTCGTCAAGGTATTTCAATTCCATATATTTTGGACTTTTCTAGTAGCGATATTGACCATGGAACGTTATTTTGTCTAGGCGTCATGGACATAGATAATCATCAATCTTTATTTTCTAATACATAAACGTTATTGTCTAATAACAAGTAAATATATGTAGAGCTAAAATTAAAAATAAAATAACATATACAAAGTCCAAGTCCTTGCTTAAATGTTAATAATATATTCTATGATCTTAGACAGTATATCATACAAATTGTTGTCTTTTTTCTTGCACTATTTATTGGACGTTCTAAAACTGTAACGGAATAAAATATTGTACGTACAGTATTCAATACCATTTGCATATCTTGTTCGATCTTGTATTGCTACTGGACATTTGATCAAGTATCTATCATTTCTGTTACCCAACAGTTAATAATTTGATGGCAGATAACTTAAGATACCATTTATAACTATCATGATTGAAAGTAAACCTATTTGTCTTATAAATTGATCCTAATTGCTAGTTGTATATTGCAAAATTGTTTACCCCGTGACAGCAAAGTATATTGTCGGATAAATGACCTACTTAATTTGTATATTACGTGGCTATGTACTTACGCTTTATATAAATCACTTTTACAATTAGAACTTAATTTATTACTCCATGATGTGACATTTTTTATTGTTTAACATTGTTCAAATAAAAAATGAATACATTATTTTTCGTTCAGGTTGCTGTTCTATAGTGCGTCGGCGATCTGCTTTGATGCTGCTGCAGTTGAGGGGCAGTTCACATGGCATCCTGAGCATTTTGGCTGGGAGAATGAATGGGCTTTTCATGCAGTTTTGGGTGAAGAGGCTCATCCACTCGGGTAATTTTGTTATAAATTAATATTAAAATAAAAAAATATTAATATAATTGTTTATTATTTGTTTTCTTTTTTGTATATTGGAATAATTTGAAATAAAGTTATTATTATTATTATCTAGGTGATTAAACAGATTTTATCACTTTTTTTAGAATTTTCTCACTTTTAAGACTTACGTATGTGATTAAACATTAGTCTTTTGTAAATTATAGTATTTAGCATAAAAGTGGTTATGAAATGTAGTCTCCGTAATATAGTATATGTCATGATGGTTAAATGTTTGATAATACCATGTATTTATTCTTGTAATATCATTTTTATTACAGAATATTTTGATTTAATTCAGTGTTACTGGAAATAGGTATTCTTCTAGGGGTAAGATGAGCTGTTAAAGGCTATATTTTGAGTAGGCTTCACAACAACAGTAAGAAGGCCGAGGGAACATCAAAGGAAGTTAACGATGAGTGTTTTTGACGGTCAATGCTTGATGCTCTTTGATCTAATTGTTCACGGGCGAGGTAAATATTTGAGGTGAAATTAAGGAGACTCTGGAAGATCAAGTAAATTACTTCAAGGCGGTCGAGTGTTTAATGCTTCGTTTCGCTATAATAGCCCTCGAGAAAAACACTTTCTGAAGCTCTAGAAATAATTAATAATTATTGATTGTATTTGCTTTCTTTTAGATAATCGTTTCGTGTACTTAATTACTGAGTATGTTGTGGTTTCGTAATTATATAAGTTCTTTAGGACTGTTTCACTGAGGGATTTAGTTTTACTTAATACTGTAGAAGCAATTGATTATACTTTCTTCATCGCATAAAGAATAACTCTTTGTAATGCAAATAGTTTTGTAATCTAAGAGAGATCGAAATTAATTCTAAATGTATACATGATTGTCAATTTGTTTTCTGGTCTCCGGATTAGACCACACATGGAACATAGAAAATTGTGTCACTATGTAAACATATATTTTTTTAAATATGAAATCTATGTTATTTTTTATTCAATCAAACATATTGTTTTATTCTAGATATATATTCGAGATATAACCTACGGTTTGTCCTCTAGTCTTTTAAATAAACAGTTTATATTAGGACTATAATAAAATACTGTCTCTTGGAAGATTTTTATGTCTAAATCACAGTTGATATTCTTATTAGAGCGAATAATTTTTTAAAATTTGTATGTATAAAGAAATGATTTTTGAACTCAGAAATTATATTGATTTTGATGTATAACAGAGATTATTTAATATATTATATGTTATTTTATCAAAATACGATCGAGGCGCACTCGTTGCGTGCGTTAATGACCCCTTTAGATGTTAAAATCCCTTTCATGGTCGGTTTGTTAAATTCACGATATTTTGATAATGGCGTAAATTTATGCAGCAGTACTTCGAAATCCGAGACTGCATAATGACTGTGTCGGGCTTGTTTTATGCTAAATGCGAGGATGAAAGAGTCTGCAAATGTATGCAGATCGGTTGCGTGGGACGAGGCAACAAGTGGCTGAGATGTTGATTTTGTTATAATTTTTTTTGGGTCATTTTGGGTATTGAGATTAACCGTAAGTTAATTAAAACATGGAGTCGTTGAGGAAAGGTTTGGTCTGAATAATTTAAATCGTACAAAATAGAGTATGATTATTCAAAATTAATTTCATATTATCACATTTTTATTATATTCAGTTTCTTTATGGGAACGTCATTTATATTGCTATTAGCTAGAACCTTCCCTTTTGGGTTTATACTTGGGTTTTATCAATAAAACATTTTTTTGATATATTAGTGATGTTTCTTGATATAATTTATTGACATTTCTATTATATTGAAGAACAATAATCTTCATTTATTTTAAATATATAAATATGAAGGCTTCGCCTCTATTTAGCGTTAACAATTTCAAAGGTATTTTGATAAATTTCATATTCTTAAAGATAATTTGAACAAGAAGAACAATTTTAAAATATTTTTTCAAAATTTGTTGCTTTATATTGGGCTTAATCATATCAAAAAAGCAAAAAAAAAAACTTGTTCATATTAATAAACAAAAAATACATACTTCGAAATATCAGATTTTTTTTTAGTTCAGGAGCATAGCATTTTTATTTTAAAAGCTTTAAAATAATTATTTTAAAAAATTGCAAAGCATATCCGTTTCTTTAATAATGGAAGTACTCGGACCCTGTATATTAAGGTGGAAGGCGAGACTTCATGATCTTATCAACACTGAAGTAATTAAACCTCCTACCTGCACTAAATTCTCACCGACAAACTTATCTGATCATGTTACGTATGTTAATAACGTATTCCGAAATTTAACAGCTCGTAATTATTTTCTGCAAAGCTATAACGAGACGGACGAAATGCGAGCTAATATGGTATCAGAACAATAGATGCCGGCTTTGTTTTTTTTTTTACAAATACTTTGACTACATTGCTTAAGAAAGGCAAATAATTGTGATTAATATTCCTGATTGTATTAAGAAATATGATAATTAATCATAAAAAAGTACATTTCAGCTTATTATAATATAGTTTTGTTTCTATAAATTCGTTCGTAAGCTTTGGTTACTAACAGTTTAACTATCCAATGAGTCACATATGTATCACGAAGTACTTTTGAAATAAGTTCAGGAGTCAGGTGACTCATTTGTTGATGCAACTTTGCGGTATATTTTTGTTATTAATGTGGCATATTATTCTAATATCCTTCTAATTCTAATAAAACTATGTGAACGTATTAAAAAAACCGGATTTCTAAGAAAATCAATTAAAATTTTTGCAATTTTAAAATGAAATAAATTTGATTAAAAATAATAAATATTTCAATTATTATACTACCTAATTTCTATTTTTCATACCCCTAAGTGATAAGGGTTGTTCAACCTTAATTTTTCTTTTAAGTTTTGGACCATATTTTTTGTTTTTACTTTTCTACTAGAAATTACCTAGACATAACTTATATGGCAAAACAATGTTTGCCGGGTCAACTAGTATTCATATAAAAAGCTTTTAATGGAATATCGCATTTATATCTTAGACTGTGAAAATTTTACGTTACAAATTCAGGTCCTAGCAAGATAGTATTTGAAGTGATTCATGAAGGAGACGACACCGAAGTCGATTTATGGTGGTGCCACCTGACATGTGACGTTTATTGCGCAGAATTGTCGACCAATCTTGAGAGCGTTTCAACTTTGGTTAGCTACATGTGTATGTGACTAAAAGTGCTATTTGTCTACATAACACTACAATGTCTGTACTATCTTTTAGCTAATAACGTCTATGAGATAAAATATAAGCCCGTTTGGTGACTTTATTGTTGTTTTAGTCTATTAATTTCAATTTTGTAATGAGGGTTACTACTGGACCTCATTGTATAATAGAGGATTAGAAATATGGTTTTACGCTACTTTTCATGCGATTGTTATATAGGAATATAATTAGAAAAGCAATTGATGTTTAAGTAAATATCATAATAAATGTAAATATTTTGTTCAATGTGTTTTATAGATACGATTTTTCCTTTGATTCTTTACAGTTCCAGAATAATATTTTATTTTAATTATGGGAGGTTGTTAAAAATAATCGGTTTATGCTTTTATGATGTGGGTTTCATTTATTATCTAGCTGTGGCTTTTAAATACACTGGAAATAAAAGGCTTATGTTTAGGGATGCAGATCACTAAAAATGTATTTCCAGTCCATAAATATTTTAACATTGGAAGTTAATCTTCATCTAAAAAAAGGCATTGTACACGGATTTAAATTTTTCTTTGTATATTTTTACAAAATCGAGAGAAATATACACATATTCTGCATATATTAACTAAAATTGAAACAGTTTTAACGAAAATTTAGCATAACGAGCACCTGCTATTTAAACTATGGTTTAAAATAATAATGCACATTTGGGCCACGTGTAGCGCCATCCATCGAGGTAATTGTCGACAGGCGGAAGATAGCTCAAGAGTTATGACGTCACATAACGTGCTAATGACGTCATAACTGCATGGCTACGGGTGCTGACTTACGTTCCTCCACTGCAATGGATGTGATGCAATTACTAGGCAAATAGGAACTAGAGTGGCTAGTGCTGTAACTTATTCTGTGGCGTTTGAGAAAAAGCACCTCGTGTGTAGATTTTTACAAGAGTTTATTCTCAAGGTAGATTAAAATTTTAAATATAAATGTATATGAAGATTTTAGTTACCTCTTCTAACAATATTTTGGGAAATATAAACTATAATATAGCGTGGAGTGAATAATACGTTTATAAGCATTTATAAAAATACAGGTTTGTAGTGAGTACGAATTTTACTAAAAATACAAAGCTTTGTGCCTATCTTGTTGCAGTTTATAAAGAAAATTAAAGCTACAGACAAAATGTCTAAGTTATTTAACTTTATAAATATTATTCAAGCTTACTCATAATTTTATTATTTATCGTATTGGAGAAGTGGAGAATATTTATTGTATTTCGTATAATGCAGTATCAACCAGTTATAATTCTCTTCATAAGCCACAAATATTTCACAAGCTTTGCAATTTTAGTAAAACTCCTATGATTAATTTCAATAAATTTATCATTTAATATACCCCATATTTTTTCATAATTTAAGCACAATATATAATTAAATTAAAATAGAAATATTATACTTAGATAAGTACATATCGTCATAGAATAAAATTCATACAATTGCGAATGTTCAAGTTGCAACCGGTAATGAGAATTGTAGTAAACCGCTGGTACCGCACAGACAATAGATTCATAAATCGTAGATCGTATCGGAGCAAAACTGCTAAAATTGTACGCAAAGAGACGATTATAATGCTTGTGTATACACAACGAATGCATACAATTATTTCCAAATAAGACAACCTACTTGGAACGAATGGGTTATGAAGGGGCGGGACCATATTAAGAGCTAACTAAATTTACACGATTTTAAATGACGGTCTTTTTTCTTCTGCATAAAGAATACAAACTAAGTTGTTAATGTAAATACGTGTCTCTAGTACACGTTTAATGCAAAGTTGTTGGAAAAGAAACAGATGTACAGTTTTCAGTATCTTTTGTGCTCGATTTGTATATGTCCACTAAGATGGTTGAGTTAAATAGTGTCTATATTTGACTTGAATTATTATGTGTTTCTAACTGTAAAAATCGGCTCGATCTACATTTTTTATATAAACACTTTAACAAAGTCGATGATATTAAGGCACTTTAACAGTTTAACAGAAAAATACCATATAGAGTTCACTGCCATTCAAGCCAGTATTTGATGCATTTTGAATTTTAATTTGCAATTTTTTTTCTCTTATGTCTCCTATATCAAAGCGAGCTGTGGTTGTCTGTCATTAGCTTCTCTACTGTCTGCGTGCTTTTATAACTCTTTGTACTTTTTGAGAAGTGTTGACAATCCATAAATAATTTAACGGAGATATATTTACTTGTGGCTAGTTTTAAAGCGGAGGTGTTTCATCATTGCTTACAGAAAAGTGACCTATTCTATCAATGTACAAATAGAATGTCTTAAGTAACTATCAATATACCTTAAAGCTCTTGCCTTTTTTATTCTAGGAGTTTCTACAATAATGTCTCAAATGTAATTATATATCATGGAAAGTACTAATACGTTATCATTCCATTAAACGGGACGTTCTAAGGATATCACGGAACCCGTTATCCTACGGGAATCTAAAGGAAGAAAGGTCGAACAATTTGTCTTTACTTGGGGGATTTATGTCGGGATCACAAGTATGGAGCAGTCGCTCGAGACTGGATACAGAATGAATTGTTGATTATAATCATTGCTCAGACTATATAAAGGTAAAGGGAACTTGCTTTTTATATGAGATAGTGTATAATGAATGGATAATTACGTTATCCTCTATAATTTTTTTCAAATAATGTTTCAAGAATCTTAACATTTAATTTTAAAAGTAAATCTACGCAATATCTAAAAATGTTGACAGAACATCGAAATACAGTTTAGAAGCTTTATCGTCTTTACGTATTTATAAAATTGAACCTTATAGTGTCCCTATAGTGTCGCTGATGGTCCTATGCAGGATTTTACCCAGGGTTAAAAAAAAAACAAATTCTAGCCTGAGTTAAGTAATGTATAAGTTATTGATGAAGAAAGTATTGTATCAATAATTAATTTGAAATTCTTTATTTTTGAAGAGTTACAAGGATGTTAAATCAATCGATTCTTTGAGCAATCTCCACAGGGCAGCCTTCCACCGCCACCTCATTACACCATTCAAAGATTTACGCGTCGGATGCACGCATGCATTTCGTTATAACATGAAACATTACTATATAATGCTCCTTTTACACGCATAAAACAACACGAGGAAGGTTTCGGTCTTTTGTAAGATGCTGTTGTAATCTTAGCGTATTTAACGCAAACAACACGCTTTTTGAATCTTTAATTGAACTGTGTATTTATACTACGTGTCCCTGCCAAAATATCACCCGGAAAATAATATTTTTTAATTCCCTAAAACTTTCTAAATTTTGCGCATCTAGAGCGCTACATTTTTAACTCTAAAATGATAAAGTAATACGCGTATTGTATTCAAATTATGTTTAAAAATCAATATATTCGTTATAATATCAACGTCAACAGTATTATTATTTGACATGTATGCGAAATTGTGTTTATTGTTCATTTTGTCATATGTGCTTAATTTACTTCGTCTATTTAAAGCATCTAAAAATATCTCAGAGGTTTCTACCCTTTCAAACCCCCTTTTGAAACTTGTATATTAAAGAACCCTAGTTGGCATCACTAAAATTTAAAACATACTGAATGATTTAAATATTTTGCACACAATAGCGTAGATTTGTAATTTTTATAAAATACTGCTCTAATAAATATAAATAAGCAGTGAAATATAAATTAATCTAATTAAAAACGTCAACAAATCGTAATCATAAAGCAAATAACGGTTGAAAAATAGATTATTTTCATAATTCTGTAGAAGTATGTAATCCAGATATGACTGCATCTTACGTATATTAAAGCGTCGTTGCTGATATGAGAGCAAATTGGATTTCTGATCTTCGAAGATCTTCGATTAGAGATGATCGGATTTCTGTCAAGACCGTAGTCTAGGATTGGAGGTCGAACACCTCGATTATTATACACATATCTATAAAATATCTATGTTTGTATATTGGATGACCTATTTACGTCAGTCGATGATTTGCACGAGTTATAATCATTCAAAATATTGTTTACGGTTTTGAAAGTATTGTTTTTTATTACAAGCAAACGCTGAGTCTCAAGCATTAGCATAAAAACTGTGTATTCCTTCTTCATTTGAAGGCTCCCAAATTATAGAACGATAATTCAAACATGAGCTTCAAAATATGGGGAAACAGACACGAAGAGCATTGCATTATTTTTCCACTATATAATATACACACACATTACGCTGTAACTATTGAGTCTAGTTTGACAGAAGTTTCCCAGTTAATAAAAATATTTCTCATTAGGAAATCTCCAATCTCAAATAATAATGTTTGGTCATGGTTGGTTGAGTATAATGAAACTTAAGTAGCGGATTATGACATCGCTGTAATTAAATGAAGTGAAGAGCTGATTTACATAAAAGGTATTTATTTTAATATGAATTATTACGTTTTCATTTTAATTAACATTCGCAAACAGAAAATTAAAAAGCAAAACCTTAATTACAAGATTATTAACTTTCAAATAAAGCTTCTATGTCTATAGTAGATTAACAAACAATTCCTCAGGCAAAGGGCTTTTGTGATTTAGTGTGGTTAAGTACTTATTAATAAATAACAATATGCTATCTTAGTATTTAAATTATCTAGAATAATTGGACAGCATTATTAATTATATCTCCGATTAGCCTATTTCGAAGCCTTTAGAGCTACCAGTACATAATATATGCATTAGGTTTTTTATAAAAAAATATTTAGGCCGCTTTAGCTTTGACAGTTTCATATAAAAATATACATTTTAAATGTTAATATTAGATATTTTGATTTAATTATTGCCATAGTACAGAGTCAGTTGCGATGTAGTTCCAACGCCGTATCACTAAGAAAATTTTAAATACAAAAATATCAATTAAAATTCTTTATTTCATTGGACTGTGTGATACACGTAGAAGGTATTTTCTTTTCTAATCAATATTAAGAATATTACTTTTCAGTTTCTATTTCCAATGCCTGAAAATTAAAGTTTTGAACCAATGTGTCCTACCAGTTATGAGTTATGACGTACGGAGCCGACACGTGGACACGACCGGATAGGCTAGTCCACCAGCTTAAGGTTGCTCGGCATTCGATGGAGCGGACTATGTTGGGCGTCTCTTTAAAGGTAAAGTCCGAAATGAGGTTTATTTATTTATTTATTCAATGGTAACTACACAGCATATTATAAGATTATATGCAAAAATAGGAAATAAAATAAAAATCTAAAATGCCAATAACGTAGAACACAACATATTAAATTTTGGTAAATGTGTGGGTCGCTCCCCTATCGTATAGTGAGTGTTGTGTGCGTGATTTGTGAGTGCATTTGTGTGCGTGTGTGTGCTCATATCGGTGTTGTATGGGATTCATCTAAGGTTATGCGATAGAGAACCAAAGCTGTTGACATAGCTGTCTGTATGAGCAGGCTGTAGTGGCAGTGGGTAGGCCTAGCCAAGGGCGGCCTCCCCGGTTAGGGAGTTTTTTTTTACACTGGCACGACGTAGTGACTACAGAGTACCTGATGGTAAGTACAGTGTAGTCCAAAAACGAAAGCAACTATCAAAGGATGAAAATCCATTGATAGTCTACATCGTCATGTCGGCCCACATATATCACGACTGAAGGTCTTTAGGTATATGAGCTACTGGATATACACAAGCTGATCCCGAAACGCGACAAGCCGAAACTGGTCACTATGACGGGCTTTACACCCATGTACTGTGGTCGCGATCCAGACGGGCACCGGCACCCTACCACCTCAAAAACGACGACAGTGACGATCTGCGGAAGGTGGCCGGAAGGGATTAGTTGTAAAGAGCCGAAGACCGGGCTCAATGGCGCTTGTTAGGAGAAGTTTAACACTACTCCTGCTGTTGCTCCACTGCTACTGCTGTTACTGCTGACCACCAGTGCTGGACAACAGTCCAGCAGTGAACTAGGGTGGGCTGATGGTGATCACGATTTATTGAATACAATCTCTTGTTTATTCATTTTCTCTTCATTCCGAAAATATTCAAAGTGTTTGTTACTATTATAGTAACTTATTATAATGATAGTTATAATATGTATATGATACGTTAATATCTTTGTAAAAGGAGATTGATATTGTTCAGAGTAGGGTGTATGTAGGCAAGTTAATTGCAATCAACACGTCCGTGTTGTACCATATAATATTTAACATTCGCAGGTGGCTACGTATTTTGCTGATTCGCTGTTGTTAATAACATTTATGTACAATTTTTGAATATTCCGCGAACGTGACCTGCATGCTTATATGATAAATTAAAAGAGTTGAGGTTCGCGTTCTATAATTAATTTGCATTATGTTAATTTATAATAAAAGTTATGTGTCAACTTTTGCGAGTTCATTTTGCTGTAACTTAATTATTCTTAGTGTGAAGAAAGTAGATATATAAATTATTATTATTAGCTAGTTTCTTCCCACTGCAGGGCTCCCTTCCCTGTTTGAGCTATATTTGTGGAATCAATTTTAGAGGTTTGGATATTTAACCCTCCACGTTTGTCCGATGCATGTTGGCGGGTATATACTATGTCCAGAGAAAGTGTATGTAGCAGCTTAGATACTAGCAATCTGAGTACAATATAATATATAAATATTATTAATAAATAAAGATTTGTTTTTCAGTAAAATATATTGTACACTTAAAAAAATATTGATTTGAAGGAAAACTGAAAAAGAAATGTGTTATTTAGTTATTGATATAAAATAAATAATATTTTGACACTAGTGCAGAAATCTACATGGTTTACTAAAGTTAACAGTTTAAGTTGTCGTGACGTAGTTTTCAGATACTTAAAAAAATTGTTTATGAAAATAATTTAAATAATTAAATGACTTTATTTAAAAAAAAAGATATAAAATGTCGACACTAACATATTTCTAGAGTGTCACAGTGGCAAGGTAGACATACAAGAGCGATCCTAGACAAGTTAAAAGGAATTTTGCAAGGAACATGTAAGTATGCAGATGTTAATGAAATTATTTCTGGGAAAGTAAGATCTGAGACAGGAGTTTTGCCCTGAGTGCTGCTACCAATTTGCATTTTGAATATTAATGATGAGATGCACTCACTGGGGTGACAACAGTATCTAGACAATATAAAATTATAATAAAATTGTGTTAAGTGTAGCATCATTTAAAACCAACGAGTCACATTTTACAATCGGTAAACGAACTTTAAATGATTTATGTATACATTCAATATTACATTTACCAAGAAAGAGGCCTTAAAGTTATTAGATAATCATTATTATAATAAAAACATTTACTCGTATTAGTCCATGCAGTGAAATATTTATCTCATTATGGAAAAAATTAAAATAATAGGTTGATAGAAGAGAAACAGTAATTTCTTAGGTCAATTGATCTGCGTATATAAGAAATTAGGAATACTTTCCTCGGATGTGCAGCGAACAAAAAGCGAGTCAGTCTGACGCGTCTACGAGGCGGCCCAAAGAAATGCTTTTATTAAATTTCTTCACTTCGCTTGACTAATGTCGTCCAGCTGGCGTATACCCGACACGCCTTTATCTTCCACATATTATTTAGTATGAATAGTATCTTTTCTATATATTATATATACTAATATTCTTGACTAACAAGCTAACCTCAACCAATTGTCATTAAGAAGCTTCTTCAGTATTAAACGATTTTTTCTTTCTATTGATCCATGTTTTATTTGCTAAGAACACCTTTATATTTCTCTTTCAGACCTTTTGAACCAAATGGGATATCATAGAAATTTTGAGAGTTCATACTGATTGAATATGATTTATCTTTGAGACTAAGCTTGAACCCAGGGCTAGCAAATAAGCTGTAACAGTTAAGCATATATAATAACAGCAGTTGCGTTCATTCCATAGATGCATGTAAGCATTGCATGCCCTTATGATAAGTAAGTCTAGAATAAATTGCTTAAAATTAAAGAAAAAAAGGAGCCATTTATATTCATATCTATACAATATTCACGACGTTTATCTTTTCTATGAAAGCAATATAATATTTACTATCATAATATGATATTCAAATTGATTATGTGAATTCTGCCTATCCTGTCCAAGTACCCAATGCACGTCACTGAATAACAGTCGAGGATTGGAGCATATTTTCTCCAATAGATCACGGTGTCCCTGTATGAGTCATTAGTTAAAGCTATAGTGACTGAACAACTGGACTAAATAATTATATTTTTCGACATAGAGGCTTTCCTTGGAAGTTAATATATTAGGGCCAACAAAGCAACGATAACTGTCAATAAATTGTTGTCTCTGGACAGTTGCCTATTCCTTCATAGAATTCAATTTAATGTTAAGTGCAATTTAGTACTGTATAAAACAAAATCAAAGGACTGTCAGTCCATACATGAAGAGTTTGGAATATTCCGTGGCAGTTACTACTTGTCAATTTATGCTTAATTATCTTTATGGTCGTCAATGTTTTTCACCGAATGCCATAAGAATATAGTACACATAACAATAACATATATATATATATATATGTTTGCATTAGATTTTGGGAAAATTTTAATTGTGATATATGCCATACATATTATACTAGCTGATCCGGAAAACGTTGTTTTGCTATATACGGTTTTGTAATATCTTCTAAGATGTTCATTGAAATTAAGTGATGTCAAAGACAATTTTGTTCACAATTAAATACTCTTTATCAACAACACATTTATTTGGATAAAGATTAATATTATTATGTTGATACAACTCTTAACAAATAATGCATTAATTTCGACCAAATTTGTTTACAATAAAAACGGTTCTAGTGATTTAATCTTAAAATATAGACATATACTGTCGCGGACATTTTTTTAGATCATTTCAAGAGGAATAATTCTTTCTTACATATATTTTTGGTATCTTGAACCGTTTTTGCAGCGCACGCAATGGAAGCCCTCAAGGATGAATAATTTTCCCCGTTTTTTTCACATTTTCTATTATTTCTTCGCTCCTAATGATTGCATCGTGATGTTATATAGCCTAAAGCCTTCCTCTATAAATGGTCTATTCAACTCAAAAAGAATTTTTCAATTCGAACCAGTACTTCCTGAGATTAGCGCGTTCAAACAAACAAACAAACAAACAAACTCTTCAGCTTTATAATATTAGGTCCTTACATATGAAATTGGCGTTTTTCGTACTGGCCACTTTAATCACAAATTTCTACTCTTTGGTAAGGAATTCCAAATTCAAATTTGTACAGCTATAGACTCATGTATTTGTGCTTCGATGATCGTCATTCATTTGTTTTTTTCTTCTGTTTTTTTCTGTTTGCGTCACTCATTTTACAAAATGGAAAACTTAAAATATCGCATTATTTACGAGTACGAGTTCCGCCGTGGCACTAGTGCTGCGGAAACAACTCGAAGGGTGAATGATGTGTATGGCGGTCGTGTTGCAAAAGAAAACATAGTTCGTTTTTGGTTCCAACGTTTTTGTTCTGGAAATTACGACCTGCAGAACAAGCCCCGTAGACGGCCTGAGACTCAAGTTGATAATGAAGAGTTGAAGGCTATTGTGGAAGCGGATCCATCGCAAACCACGTCCGAGTTAGCTGCAGGCTGCGATGTTAGTGATAAAACTGTTTTAATTCACTTGAAGCAAATTGGGAAGATTAAAAAGCTTGAAAGGTGGGTACCTCACGAATTGACTGAAGCAAACCGGCAAACGCGCGTCGACTGCTGCGTTACATTACTAAACCGGCACAATAATGAAGGTATTTTAAACCGAATCATTACCTGTGATGAAAAATAGGTTCTTTACGATAATCGGAAGCACTCAGCGCAATGGTTGGATCCTGGCCAGCCAGCCAAATCCTGCCCCAAGCGAAAATTAACCCCAAAAAAGTTACTTGTAAGCGTTTGGTGGACTAGTGCCGGTATTGTTCATTACAGTTTTCTCAAATCTGGCCAGACTATTACGGCTGATGTCTATTGTCAGCAATTGTAAACCATGATGGAAAAGCTAGCGGCTAAACAACCTAGGCTGGTCAATCGCTCCACGCCACTGCTGCTTCACGACAACGCTAGACCACACACTGCGCAACAGACGGCTACTAAATTAGAAGAGCTTCAATTGGAAAGTCTAAGACATCCTCCGTACTCCCCGGACCTTGGTCCAACAGATTACCATTTTTTTCGAAATTTGGATAACTTCTTGCAAGGGAAAAAATTCAACTCCGATGGGGCAGTCCAATTTTATTGATTCCCGTCCGACTAGTTTTTTCATTGAACTACCTATGAGATGGCAAAAGTGCATAGAAAATAATGGTTCATACTTTGATTAATTAAATATATTATATTAAAAAATATTCGACTTTTTGTTCCTCCCATACAAAACGCCAATTTCATATGTAAGGACCTAATATTAGTATAGATATCTAAGCAAAATACGCTGTCTTAAAGATGTCAAATGTATGTCTTGCGTGCGGAGTTTCCAGCTTCGGGATATCTCATAGACGTTCATTTTTTTTTATCAGAGGTGTTAACAAATATGCACATTGGTGGTACTGATCTTCATAAATATACATTTGAGCGATCTGTACTCAATCATTTAAGTTACATTTTATACATTTTACTTTAACGAAAATTGTAATTTTAAAACATTTTTTTTTAGTCTAAAATTCATAATAATTAATTTGCATTAACCAAAATGTTTCTCTATAAACCCCTTACAAAGTTTCCATTACTCTCAAGTCAAATTAAACAATGTTATTGAATAGTAATTAAACTCAAAATGGGCTAACATTATTTAAAATCGACAATGCTGGCAAATAGTTTATTGGTGAACAAATTAACTAAGAATTTTCGATGAGGTTCGAAAGACAAATGCTACAGACTTCAGTTTGCAGTTGTTTGAACTCTGTTTCAAGGATTACTAAAGGTCAAGAGTAATTTATTGTAACATAAGTACTTAACGCTGAAATTAAATTTATTACGTTTATATAGGTGGAATTGTATCGCAGCGTTTGGTTGATTTTCGCATCCATATAATTATTATGTAGTGTTTTCTGATTTGGTATATAAAGTTAAAGGGAATCGTTTTGCGTTCATAATTTATGTCTTCAGAATAATACAGTAAATTGTATTTTTTACTTCAAATTGTTATTTTTTTTCTCGGTATATTATGTACTTGATGTTTATACCTTTGTAGATATATCGGCGTCAAATATTAAGTATTTTTATTGCATGGGAGACTGATTCAGATAATTATAAGTACCTAAGTACATGGAATATCCATTTATAAACGAAATATACAAATATATTTAATGAATACTACTAAATGTATGTTAATTAATAAAAAAAATTGCATGTTTCATGTCTTGGGGACAGTTTTGACATTATTTATTTGAACTACATTTGTTTTCAGTTAAGCTATTATTTAATTAACACAGATTCTCAAACAAAACTAAAATATATTCGATCTATATACTCATTTCATTAAGAATAAAACCACTTTTTCATTTGCCGATTCTGATATAAATTGATATCACCAAAAAAATTTTTCCTCTTAGATTATTAACACAACTGAATACTACATAAACAGATAATATTTATATGGATTTACACCTTTCTCTCTGATTAATCACTCTATCTATGGCTGAAAACTGCATAAAAATTCGTTGAATAGTTTAAAAGATCTAAGCGAACAGACAGCGGAAGCATTTTAATTTTATACTATGTAAAGATTCGAACTATTACTGGATCGCCTAATAAAAAAACGATTTTATTTCTCAATTTTATATATGGCAATGCACAACTGTCAACCTGCGAGCGCAAGTGGATCCGGCAAATTCATTAATTATTTTATAATATTCATGCATAATTATCGAACTACTCAATTAAAACTCCTTTTTAATTTCTTACCTTTTTTATTTATTCGAGCAACAATGCCAACTTTCAAATAAACTAAGATACACAAACACTTTTAAAGACAAAATCTATTCATAGGCCGGTGGTTGTAATTAATTAATTAATTGCGTTCAACGGTGCTAATTACTCAGCGGAGTTAATGGCAATCAAACAGGCTGGGATGTTTAATTTAATTGATCTTCGGAATACGTTACCGGGTTCGATCACATCGTTTATGTAAACAGGTCGTTTATGTAAACCAATGATCTATATAAATATCCACAAATGTAAAATCAAATTCTACAAAGACTACTAGCATTTCATTTACATTTTTACGAAATTAAAATGTTGTAGAATAAATTAAATATAAAGGTTTTTTTTCTGTTTTGTCCTAAGTGTACTTTATAACCAATAGCCGCATGAATTACAACTTACAAGTCTATCGTTTATTGGAAAGATTTTTATCTGATATAATAATTAATTCATTTGTTGTAAGAGTGTAATTTTCTGCAAGGGAATTGCGGTAATTTCTGCTTAAAGAAATTATTAAATTACATAATGTGTAATTATTATTTAACTAAATACATTAATATCATGATAAAGCAACAAAGCTTTCTTCAAGAAACATTCCAATGATAGAATTTGTAGTGTTGTCGTGAAATATTCTTTATATGTGCAGCTTATGTCGATTTTCTAAACGAATCACTGAGTCAAAAACTTTTAATGGTACAACTCGTTAGCGAATCGCTTATTGTTCAAAATGTTACTGCTATAAATAGATATCATATGAAGATATAACTCGAAAATATTGTCACTTAAACATTACAAATTAATGTGTCTTCGATCTTGGGTATTTGTTTTAAAGGCCTTGATGTGTGATTGGTATTACAATTTTCAGTGTAAATGAAATATATCTGTTTTGTTTAGAATATAATATGGTCAATTGGGGTAAGTTAATTAAAACGAATGTTGTAAGAATGAATGAAAATAGTTTTTTGTAAATTATCCAAATGATCTTATCACCTGGAGATATTATTTCAAAAAACATGTAAAAAATCTAGTTATTTGTATGAATAGTATTTTTTCTAAAATATTTGTTGTTTTGATAAAACGAGCTTTCTGGTTACAATATGGTGAAAAACCGTCTGTTTACTATTCTCGTAGCCAAGAAACTAACAATAGCAACTGTTCAGTTTCAACAAAAATTTACTTAACAACATTTGGCAACGATAGCTTTTCCACTCGAGTACTTTCCTGATATATAAAAATTGTTGAAACAATACTTGTCATGAAGACACTAGAAATATGGATTTTCCTCTAAGATTGTTGCTGTACATGATAAAAAACAATGTTGTATAGTTTGTAGTTTTAGAAAATATGTAATTTAGTTGAGGAGTTTTACTAAAATATACTATAAAAATTCAATTGCCCATTGCTGAGAAGTGAGATGCTTTTGTCATGGATATAACAGTTTGCAATGCCACTGTAAGCTACAACAATGGCTAATTTCGGCTTACTAGGATAGATATAATTAAAAAGAAAGAAAAAAGACTAAAAAAACATTGTGTTGATATGAGAATACGATTCTGTTGGTTAGTTTTGATTTTCTTATTAAGGCTGCGATATATTTTTTTACTGTAGAAATTAACGCTTTCAGGTGAGGCAGAAGTTTTTACATCAAAGCTTATTATGTAACTAAATATTGTTCATATTATGGCAGTATCTACATTTACAATAGGTATTGTAATAAGCTCCGTATTATAACGGGCTATCCCAACAATCTAGTGCCTATACTTAGAAAATTTGTACGCCTCTTATATTCAATATGCCTAATGGCTTTTTATATCTTTAACCTACAAAATCTACTGGGATTTGTTTTGTTGTGAATATCGCCATACAATACCAAAATAACTGACTTAACCCATGTCTTATCTTTTCCCAAGATATTGGGTTTTTTACATAATTACTAGAGAGAAATAAAATTCTTGGATGAATATAAAAAGAAATTGGTTCTATAAAATACTATAATATATATAAATAATTGTATTCTTCTTATATGCCTTTCGTATATTTTAGTTTTGTGGGCATTTTAGTGATTATTCCACAGTAGTTTCCACGATTATCTATGTATTATGTCGTTGGAAAAAATCTTGTTTTTTCTTACATTGAACTAAGTTCATGGAGCTTAACGGCTAAATTATTAGTTAGTTGTGTTAAAAGCAAATAAATACCTTTAAAAATATATAACTTTTATCATTATACGAATTAGCTTTAAAAAACTCTATTAACTCTTTTGAACGCTAAGTCATCATCAAAACTTTATGTATAGGGGTCGTAGAGTAGAATGCGAGAAACAAACACGTATGAATGAAATTACCTGTATTAGGAATAACGAGACACTAATATTTAAAAGTCATTACTCTTTTGTCTATGCCAATAAGGAAAAGGGTCTGAAGGGTCTGCTTCGAAAGAAACCCAGAACCAGTCGTAACTTGTATTTTTTCTCCAACAGCAGTCGAAGTCCAATGGCTGGAATCCACGTTTGTTGAGTCCCTATTATTAGTCTTTAAAATAATCTCCCTTACTCCGTACAGGCTATAAAAGGTCTATAGAATAGATAAATACAACGATTGCATGATTTACTTGACTATTCACGCCATCTATTGGCGTGTTACTGCAGTGATACGTATGTGATTTTTTTATAACTTAAGGAAATGTCATCTATTCTTTTTAATAAAATAACAAGTTTGTTAGATCTTTTATAATAAAAATGGCTGAAAATAGAAGTATTGCAATTGTATCTACAAATGTTTTTTTTTATAACAGATATTTGTGGCCCGCGTTAGTAAAGTGTGTTATATCTACGTGAATTTTAAAAATCTTTCACAGTGCAAATTCCTTAAAACCTTTTTTCACCTTCGGACAAAAATATATAATACAAAATAGAAACCTTGGTACACTTACAGTGAATTTTTAGTGACTATCATAGAGTTTTATGATTTATTTTTCTTTTCGAGAGTATAGCGGTATTGCTTACGTGTTTTCTTGAATTTTCTCGCGAAGGCTTTGCATTTAAAGTAGGTAGACACTATCGTGACGTTATCGCGCGTCTCCACCATTCTCAGTTATAATGTGCCGTCCCCACAGAAAGGTTTCGTAAAAGCGAATACATTTTTTTGGAAAGCTCAGAAGGAACCTTTTTAGACAGTCTATTAAAAGAAGAAATCTATCTCTGTTCCTTTACGGACGTCGTCGTTGAGTTAGATTGTATTCTTTTGAAAAAATGTGGGACATATAACCCTAAGCCCTACCGGTTTGCCAGATAAAATGTGAGGCACAACAGCCGGCCTCGCCTTGGAGTAAATGGATACCGTCTCGTAACAAGGAACGAAATGTAGCCTTTACTTTTTATGTCACCAGAAAATCCTCTTCAGTTTAAATGGAAAACTTACCTCTTCTCTAGTATTATAGAATCGCAATTTAGAGATTTATCTACCTCAAAGAAACTATAGAACTAATTTTAATAATAATTTTAAAATTCTAATAAATATTAAAACTTAAAATTATGTTGGCTCATCATTAATCAAACTGATTTGGACACATTGTAAACTTTTTATAGAGCTCGCACTCATCTCAAGTTGAATGTTTATTATTTACTTGTAAAATTAAATAATTGTAATTTAGCTCTACTCGTAATTAAAAGAATATGTCTACTTAAACTGGAATATCTAGTAATTGGTAACGAGGACGAAATTTTTGTTCAAACGTTCGAAATCTAGTGAATGTTTTTTACAAAATTAAAAGTTTATATTGTTTAATTTTTTTTTTACTTTGGCTCGACATAGTTACTACAGAGTACCTGATGGTAAGTACAGTGTAGTCCAAATACGAAAGCGACTATCAAAGGATGAAAATCCATTGATAGTCTACATCGTCATGTCGGCCCACATATACCACGACTGAAGGTCTCTAGGTATATGAGCTACAGGATATGCACAAGCTGATCTCGAAACGCGACACGCCGAAACTGGTCACTATGACGGGCTTTACACCCATGTACTGTGGTCGAGATCCAGACGGGCATCGACGCCCTACCACCTCGCTGCTGCTCGTTTAGCACCACCCAGGAGTCACGTGTAGGGAAACTAGGGTAAATCCTACGGACGCGAGCAGCTTCGACTCCCAAAAATTACCCTAAATACTAAATTCCAGTTTATTTTGTTTATAATGACAGATGCCTAGAGATATAAAAATAAATATCTAGTTATTTGTATAGTTGTAGTTTTTATATTTCTATATAGCAGCTTGTCCCGACTCGCGATAGGTCGTGGCGATATATAATGAAGGGCTTTGTATTCTATGTTGTGGTTACAATCCAGTTGAGTACTGACGTCCGACCAGTTCTTTAGTGGTGTTTACTTAAATTAGAATAACCTAGAGCTATAATAATTAAATATTTTATACATTTGAGCACATTTCGCCAGTGTACCCTGCAGGCAGTCTGACTTCAAAGCGGCTTACAAACGGACGCCCCTAGACAACATTCGCTAATTCACTTTGATGTCGCCCCACACGGCCCGGAGTTTCACCCTACCCTCCGTTACGAGAAAACACATCTCAAAACTTTAAATTCGACTCGAGGTAAAATTTTATTAAGCGTTCTTAACAATTTTCTAACACTTTTTAACGAGAAATTGTTTCGCAAAGTTCCTTTGAATTTTCTTTAGGCAGGAACAAAACGGTTTTGTATCTTCATCGCAAGTCTGCAAACGAAATTAATAAAAACGGGGTTAAGTTACAGCAATATCTTTTGAACTATTTCTTTGGAATTTATATTATTGTTGTATCGCCTATATTATCAAATATAAATAATTTCTAAATTTTTATCAAAACTTTCAAAAGTAATTTTTATGCAAAAATACTTCACTGAATATTTACTAACATATTTTACTATATAAAGTTATATCATCTATAATGTTACAAGTTCATTAATGGCATTATTTGCTTTGAATTTTCAAAGATTCATTTAATGTAGTTTTCAACCGTATTCGTATATTTTTGGAGAATGCATACTTTTATATTGGTCAATTGATTTTAGATGTAATTTTTATTATATCATAAATATAACAAAATATTTCACCTTTTAAAGATTAACAACAATGAAGTGATTTAAAATCTATCAGGATATTAGCGCACCGGCAGTGGCAGTCATATCCCGGCGCAGTTAATACACGCTAAGCTTTCAGCAATATTGCTTTGTGGAAGGCCAGTGGTTACAACGTGCTTTCATAACGTAGATTGAAAACGATACAAAGCGACCGCAAGAACGCTTTGTGGTTCATATTTTGTTTGTAGCCTCTTTTGTTTACGGACCGACTCGCCAAACTTTGCCGAGTTTCTTGTTCATTAAACATGCTGCGGTCTTGTCACGCTTCGCATGTTTCTTGAACTATATGCAACTTTAGGATTATATTATTGATAAAATTTGTACATTTGAGTAAATTAATAATTTTGATATTACGGCTTGCATCCTTTTTTTTTTGTAACCCCGGGGAATTCCCTAACGAACCTCAGGGGGCGGTGAGGGCTGCCCCCGGTGTGTCGGACTTGCGCCGACTAAAACCCCCGGGGTGTTCCTTCTTCACCGTCTGATCGGGGCCGGAGATACAGTGTTATTCTCTTCTCCGACCCTCGGCGACGTCTGACCTTTTGATAGGCCGCATCTCTACACTGCGAGGAATGGTTTAAGGAGCCACCCCTCGCTCATCTCAATGTGCGGTTTGCATCCTTATCTGTGATATTCTAACCTGATATGATTCTCGGATAGGGATAAAGGAGTATAAGTGAAATTCAAGGATACAATTTCTTTACTCTACTATGCAGTAGGTCAGTCTAATAAATATATATTAAGGTCAATAGTAATCAATCTTTGATATGACAATGCGAAATAATTAAAAAAAAACTTAAATAAGCGGTATGTAAGGTATATAAAAATATATTGTAACTACTCAGGGTAAAACCCATTTTAATCAGTTTACATTTGAATGTTATTTTCATAAGTGTTTAAAACACTGTATGCTAATAAATGCTAAGTATGCAAAACGCGTAGAAGTTGCCAGCTATTTGCATTGTCTTGCCTCCTAGTTACGACTCAATTATCTACAGAAAGTAAGAAACACCAATTAAAATCCTTTTATACCGACCCTGCGAGACGAGTTTCACTGTATTGAACAAATTCAAGAAATACTTTAACTAAATATTCAAAGCGAATTTTGTACTATCGAAATAGCATAATAACGGTGCTATTTTTACATTAGTGATGTTACATGAGTAATATGGATATTGCAATATGGAGGTATTTTCATTAGGTCTATATTAGGCCTACTAGAAAGCTCAGTTTGTTTTATCTAATTCTAGTTTCGACGCGTAATCATTTGTTTATTTGGCGCATGTGTCTCTTTGTTTTAATCACTTAATCTACAACGTGTCCCAAAAAACAACGTCTAACCGAAATAGGGGGATAAAACAGTCGTTAACAAACAGCAGAAAAAAAATCCATAACCATGTGCTATAAAAACTATAGGCATTTAATAAAAGTTTTATCATACTCCCAAAAATTTCTCAATTACTGTAGCTAATATACATGATATTTATACATCTATATGAATTTCCTGGGTTGATTCTCGAAGGCATACATCCAAGGAAGAGAAGACCAGTCTTTAATATGCGGCAGTGGCTGGAAGACAGCGAAAAGTGGATCGGACTGAGCTTTCCTATTTTAAAGAGTATGGGGTCGCAGAAAGTGTTGCTTGTTGACCTTGAAATTTTTATTAAAAAGATTGAAACCTATACTGATGGCTTTGATCGGAGAGTATGTAGTCTGACTGTCAAAGATCTATATTTTAACGTAGAATTCCAGATTATCCGTTACATTCATATCGGATTTGAATGTGGATACGGATATTAAATATTTTGTTATAAGTTACAAAGAAACACCTAACCTTAATCTCATCTAGTGAAACTTGGAAGGTGAAGATGAGACCGCTAATGCACCACGTTTGGCCAATAAAAACCTATTTATTCTTCTTTAAGAATTTTCAAATCATAGGAATTCAACATATAATAGTTTCGGTTATAGATGCAGTATTCCGTGACATACTCTAAGTGATATACTCATTTACAAGTGTCCGTTGCAAGATTACGTTTTGACAAGTCTTTACAAACAAGACTAGGTGGAGCGGCCTGCGATCGATTTGTTTTATTAATTTAAAGACTGAGTAATGAATCGCTTTAAAAGGATTTCAAGGTGTTGGTAAATAGCTTGATATCAATATTCATTGTAGACGATTTAACAGTTTTAGAAAATGTCAAATGGTGTCACTGTTTGTACTTCGTCATTGAATTAATTATTTAAATTAAAAAAGGACACTTTTATGTTGTCTTTTTACTTTTTATGTAATTTTTATCGATTAATTACTTGATGGTTTACTAAAGTTACAGTTTCTAATAAAATTTCTTCTTACGCTCAAGGGCACATTAATTTTATATGATTATTAATATGTCAACGAATGTCTTGTAGATCTACACAAATTTAAGATATTTCATCATTTATATACTGATATTACATAGTGCATATAGATTTTTAGAATTATTCAAGAGTAACATTTTTGACTATTATTATCATTATTTTTAATTGAGAATATACGGAATTGTATTAAAAATGTAACTTCTCTTAAAATAAAGAGAAAAGAAAAACGAAATCTGACTGCATAAATTGGATGCCTTAACATCTTAAAATTTCATAGTAATAACATATCACTTTTCGGGATGCTCAGAGATGTATTAATAATTGCATACACTATGCGCTTTTATATAGTATCCCAACTAATATTACATATTATACATATATGTTCTATAGTGGATACAGTCACTAATGTATATCTAAACTCCGCGGAAGAGACAATATCGTGACGATATATTATTATCATATACCATATGTTTTCAAGGCAAATATAACAATATTTTTAGATGCCATACAGATCTCTTTAAAGAGTTTTGTTTCACCGGTGTGCACATGGTACCTATTTAAATTGAATACTATTGTGTTCTATATCATGAAGTTTATATAGAATAATATGTATAAATACGTTCATTTATGTAAGCATTAAAAGCACATGAGTCAGTTGACAGCATAAAAGTACGAGTATTTCGACACGCTATAGAACGAGTAGCCCTGCGCATAAAAATGTACAGTCTAAGACATAAATTCAAATAACAATGCGACAATACAAATATTGCTTTTAGAGTTTTTAATTGACTTTTGTTTATTTAGTTGGACGTTTTAATTTTGTATTTTTTTAAAAATAAGGAAAATTGTAAACTTAGTATAGTTAAAGTTCTATCAAAATATTTTTTAATGAGGGTAGGTTAAAACTTCTGGAAAAATAAATATTACTATTTTTTATCTTTTTATTATGTTTTTTGTTTGTGATTAATAATAAACGACGAATATATGACTTATATAAGGATTTTTATTAATTTAAACTTAAATACTTGTATAGCCAAATCAAACACGATGATACCAAACTTAAATTTGTGTCATAAGGAAAATAGAAACTAATACAATTTTATCGTTGCAATTTTTGTTTATATATGAAAGGGCATTCTGAACGATATCTATATAATAAAAATGCTCACTAGGCTCAACTAGTATTAATAATACCGGTGATCAAACAGATGATCGATCGATAATCATATCCATTCTTAGTGCAATAAAGATTTATGTATTCGACAGTACTACAGCAGTGTTATTGGCCAAGCAGGTGCCAAAGTGGTTTCTATTCAATACGGCCCTATTGTACCATTATTGGTAATCGAGATACATTTAGAGCGATATGAGGTGTAGAATTTGTTACTAACATTACCATCTACGCGGAATATCTGTATATTATTGAAACAAAGCTGCCTTAGGAGCGCTAAGAATTTTTTATGATTAAATGCGATGTAAAGTTTTTATAAAATAGAATGAATATCATTTTTTTGTGTGATTAAGATTATTTTTATCACAAGTTCCTCAAACATTATCTCAATTTAAACCAGTCACGTGCATAGGGTATTTAAACAGTGTAGGCAGATTCACATAATGAATTTGAATATTATATAATGATAATAAATATTATATTACTTTCATAGGGAATATAGATGGCGTGAAAATAGAATATATATGAATATAAAAGGTTTCCTTTTTTGTTTAAATTAAAGGAATTTATTGTAAAGGCATCCAATGCTTTCTTGCATTTATGGAATGAACGCTACTAATTTAAACTATTACTTCTTTTTCGAGAATAACAATACTATGCCGACAATATACAGAGCTAATAATAATGAGTTGATGATGTATGTATGATATATTTAATTTGTCAATCACACTTATTATTACAGTCACTGATAAAATTTCGCTGCTCAGATTATTAATTATATAATTATTTATTATATTACATGATTTTTTTGGTGGTAGGTCGATTGCCGGAACCGGGTCATGACCAGAGCACACAAGTGTAAAGACCGTCATAGTGACTCGCTTTGGCCTGTCGCATTTCGGGATTAGCCCGTGTCTATCCAGTAACTCATATACATACAGTCCTTCAGTCGCAGTATATGTGGGCCGATATGACGACGGAGACTATCAATGGATTTTCATCTTTTATAGCTGTTTTCGTTGTTGGACTATTCTGTACTTGCCATCAGGTGCACTATAGTCACTTTGTGGAGCCAGTGAAAAAATCACATCATTTGATGATTAACATGACAATTATAAATTGTTGTATATATTTCTCTGTGACGTGTAGTTGTTAAAAAGGACGTATTTCTATACGGTCATATGTTAGATGGGCAAAATGTAATCAGATTAATGAAAAACGATTACGATTACTTTTTGCGTTTTTCATTATTAATATGACTGCATTTCGGTCATCTATGTTTTAACTACTACGGAATCCTTAATCGCATAAACATTTATGACTTCTTAACGTTTTGAAGGGATTTATTCATGATTACAGAGCAACAAAATTAAAATGATATGACCGGTGGTCGTGGGTGTGGTGGTAGAAAGATACGGATTTTGGCGTTTTACTGTTTATTCGCACTTTAAGACACACCGAACTGCGACGCACACGCACGTACTCTAGCCTCGGGTCTCGGTAGTCGACAGAACTTGCTAGAGCATCCCTTACCCCGCGCGTTCCATAACACCCTAACGTCCTTTAGGGCGTTTGCCACAAACGCGTATCGGGCGGCGTCTACATGCTATATGACTACGTTTTGTAATGTGTCGTACCTAGGATTCATAGACATACTACTATCGTTAGAAGCCAATGAAAAATCGGGCTAAACAGTTATTGGCTGTAAAGATCGTCGCTCGGTAATTTAGAACAAATTCACGTTTAACGTCAGTTCATTCGTCATTTAGACGTACCGCACCGCACTGCTTGTAAAGCGCGCTCGGCGCCGCGCGGTGTACCGCTGATGTATTTACGACACACCGGACACGACGTGTCGCTTCATGCGATTAATTCAATCGGCATTATGATATTCACTTTGTAATTAATTACTGTTTTCAGTTACCTATATTCTATTAACTACTCACCTATAGCATTGCCGTTTCCTGTAGAAAATACACACAATATTTGAGTGTAAAATGTATCCTAGTGACTTCTGTAGGATTTTTTTTCCACTGCCTCGACATAGTGACTACAGAGTCCTGATGGTAAGTACAATGTAGTCCAAAAACGAAAGCGCCTATCAAAGGATGAAAATCCATTGATAGTCTACATCGCCATGTCGGCCCACATATACCACGACTGAAGGTCTCTACGTATATGAGTGACTGGATATACACAAGCTGATGCCGAAACGCGACAAGCCGAAACTGGTCACTATGACGGCCTTTACACCCATGTACTGTGGTCGCGATCCAGACGGGCATCGACGCCTTATCACCTCGCTGCTGCTCGTTAAGCACCACCCAGGAGTCACGTGTAGGGAAACTAGGGTAAAGCCTACGGACGCGAGCAGCTTCGACTCCCAAAAGTGAGAAGATTGTGAAAAGAGGATTGTAGCATTTCGGGATCCTAGGACCTAAATAAAAGAACATTTAATCAACGATACTCAACACGATAGACAAGTACTAAATATATGAGATTGACATATGTTTTCCAAATATCACGATACATTTTGTATTTTTCTGCTAGCGTTATAGCTGATCGGCTGTTACATTGTCTAACTCCCAGCTGTTGGATATTGTATGTCCAGTTATCATCATGTCTGAAGACCATGAGTCGCTATATGTTTAGCACTATAACTTGTCTGAGCTACTGTTTATAAAAAAGGAGACCGAACAATTTTTAAAATGAAAAGTATGGACTGCTTGTACTTTCAAGCAGTAGGTAATAAATCTAAAGTATGGGACATTGTTTTAACGCTCCTTTGTCATTTCAGAGAAGTTCATTGATATTCGTTGTTGAATTGATTACGGGAATCCACGAAACCTTTAAACATATTTTTCACAGGTGTGATGGAAGAATCTCGCTGACTTTTCTATACACCTATCCCCCGATTTACACGGTAGATACGTTCCTGAGAAAAACGTGTAAATCGAAAATTAAAAATTTTCAAGTCAAAACCGTGCAAATCGAAAAGCTTGCAGCAAATGCATAATTATGCTATTTAACAGTTGTGATTTTTTTCAATATTTTTAGGTGTACACAGCAATAAAAATAAAATGCATTGACAGGTTAAAATATGTAATATATTACGGAAACACTGTTTTTTTATTTAATTACAATACATTAAACAGAAGAACAAAAAATAAAACCAAAGGTGTTTTGTTATCCTTCATCATGTGCAGCAAGTCAGCACATAAGCTCGGGATTCCCCGTGAGATGTGTACACAGCGCACGTGTTCAAACACAGTAGCATTTAGTAGAGTGCGATAAAAACAGAAAAAAAACTTATTTGGAAAACCGTGTAAAAGCGAAAACGTGTAAAACAAGTACCGTGTAAATCGGGGGATAGGTGTACATTTAAGACGATCAGTAGTCTGATGTGTGAACTAGGTCATTCTTGAGGCAGAAGTAGCATTGTATTATTGACAAATCTCGCTTATTTCGCAATGGTTTTTGCATCACCACTTGTAATTCTTGACAGTACAACTCTGTAGCAATTAATTGCCTGATTTCAAGAATCAGTAATAAATAATGCAAGTAGAAGTCCACGTTGTAGTCACGAACAGATCCTAAAAACAATTTGAAATTAGGCACTTGGCTGTCGCAGTATTGAACATCCATTTGCACTTAATGTTAAAAATCAAAGGAATCAACAAAATTTTATACCAGTCACAAGACTGATGTAAAATATTTTATTTTATGCGGCCTTGCTGAAGCGATAAAATGTGTTTCGACTTGAATTTAAAGGTGATTGTCCCATAAACGTTCTATCGATTTACCATAAAGAGTTTGTCTAAACATGCAAGTCGTCATATGGATTGTTCTAAAGAAGATGCCACTGTATCAGCTATATAATATACATTAAATTGTATTAGTACAATAACGGACAATTAGTAGTTATTATGGTAAATAATAACAAATGATACAGATCATCATAATCAAAACTCAAAGTTAATCTATTTATGCATATTAAATTGGACATTTTTAAAATAAAGAGGTAAATTTAGCTTTGTTTTAGACTCATAAATTAAAATTGAATTCTTTTAAACTTTTAATAATGTAACTACATCGAAAACATATTATATATAACAGTGGTTTGTACACTTTGATTGAATCACTATCGCTGTAAAAAGGAATTAAACTTTTATTATTTTTAATTTATATTTATGTAATACTTTGTTATTTTATTCTCGAAAAAAAAAACACCTGAATAAGCACAGTAATGAGGCAAACGGGGAAGATTTAACAGTACATAAGTAATAGACATCATTCAAGTAACAGAAGTGATATTATAAATTCTTAGGCTGTTTGACAGCATCCGATTGTACTACTGACAGTTTTTACTATAGCTAATAATTCGTCCGTTTTTCTTCATAATTTGACAGAGCTAGAATATTTCATCGCTGTAGTTGGGATTGCAACCTTATGTATTTTGTATGATATTATGTAACTTAATGACTTTTTGGCGTGGTGCTCGTGATACCAACATTGTAAAACCATTTACGACCGGATCATTGTGGCTCCTATCGCATGGGAAACTATTTACTCAGTACAGGAACCCCTAAAGTTTATATGTTTTGAAATTATGGACTAGTGTAGTTATGCTGTTTTAATATTATGCCCTCATTTTATTTGTATTGAGACATTTTTATACTCTTTTTGAAATATATTTTGCCATGTCAGTTTTTTTATTGTCTTTTAATTTCGTAGTTTGGTGCTAATAGCTTTTATGTCTAAGAATTTCATTTGGTGCTAACTGCTATAGAAAAAGCAGTATGATTATAGATCATTTATGATCAGAGTATATGTCTCATTTCGGCATAACACCGCGGA
This sequence comes from Automeris io, assembly GCA_036320925.1. Classification (NCBI taxonomy): domain Eukaryota; kingdom Metazoa; phylum Arthropoda; class Insecta; order Lepidoptera; family Saturniidae; genus Automeris; species Automeris io. The sequence goes on along the minus strand of JAUDJH010000010.1, from coordinate 8,076,073 downwards.
CGTCTAGTGATTTCTATATAATTTCCACGTAGTATGCATAACATATAAAGGACTGTCCAGACCTTTGATATTTCATTGTGACAGCATTCCGAGATAGATTCATAGTAACAATAAATCGTAACTAATTTTCGAATGAACAATACCGTCCACATTGCTGACATAGACATGCGTACGTAACATGCGGACGTCAAGTTCTGTTACGGTGAAATTCGACAAGTCTGGACGCAGAATAAGCTTACGTTATGACTACTGAGGTCCGAATATTAACAGTAACGTATTCGTATTATAAACCGTCATATTTCGAAGGGTTCTGAAATCCGAAGTATTTTAAAAACCCCAAATTTTATGCATTTCTTAACTTTTTCAACCGTAGGACCTCATTGGCCGTAATATAAGATGCTGAGGTTTAAAAGTCTAGTAAATTTCATGTAATTGGCACTAGGAATACGGTGCTGATTTCCCTTTATCTCTAGGAATAAGGCAATCTACCTTATTAATATGTTATCGTACATATTCGTGCTACTAGGGCCTCAGGTATCTTAGCAGTATATTGTTAGATATACGTCACTATGACAATCACCGTTATTTACCATTAAGTATAATAATGTAGTTATAATTGCAAACAGTAGTAACAGAAAATATTTTAATAATGAATAATAGATAAGCTATAGCTCTTTCGGGCTTGAGCAAACCCTTATATGTATATTTTTATTTATTACAATAATATTAATACAATTTTCGCAATATAGTATATCAATGCATATATTGTATGTCGATACAGCTGTTAATGTATCTCTGCTGACTCCGAAAGAGAGGTAGCATGACGATATATTATTATTGTATATGCATATTTGTTACATATTTAAAGACAGATTTTGCGAGTGATGTTATAACTTTATCAACACATACGTACCTGCATGAAATATTTTTAACCTTAGAATTTCGCGTCCGCTGTAAAATGTCGCCGGGTGTACACAATTTGCGGTCTTAGATCTATGATCTAAGGAGTAAATTATAAGCGGAATTCAGCGCAAGGAAAGATTCATGTACTAGATTTATTTTAGTTTTATCATAATAGGTTAAATTCAGTAACTAGAGAAATATATAATATTTAAGAAGGAAACAATATGCACATAGCTTTTTTTGACTTGCTATTCATTAGCAATACAACAATATTTTTAGTTCAATCTTGATTTACATGAAAAATTAATTCAATGCTGTGTGTAAATTAAATATATTATTATATTAAAATTTACATGTCCGATAAATTGCCGGTCTTTTGGAACGTTCTCGTATTTTCGGCTATGACTTTTGAGCATTTATTTAGAAATTCATTGCGATAGCCTGACATATCCATTGTGTTAAAGGACATTTTGCGCCAAAAATGGTGGCGTAAGTTATCAGCGAGCTCACTTTCGTTACCTATATCTATTTGATTTGGTTGTAAACATACCGCCAGGCCAGGCTAAAGTCGGCCATAACTTTCAATTATTGACTCCATTAATCATTATCATTTAGAAAGAGATTTTTTTTTTATATTACGATAGCTGAATGCTCTTAACTTAGAGCCCGCCTCACCTTCCTTGTGGTCTATTTTACAGTAGTCCTTTGTTTAGAGGCATCGCCAACGGGTTGTCATCAACCGTTAAACACTGTCCGCCGCGTCGAAACGAGCCCGTGTAGCTTTGTTAATTTCATGGCGGTTTGAATTTGTCCTTGGGCGAGACTCTGTAACAAATTTATTTTAGAACAGCGAGACAAATTAGGTAGTAATGAAGGTAGCTAATAACTCTGGGAAAATTTACGGTTGGCAAGCAAACAGACTTTGTTAAGAAACAGTGCTTGTTATATTGTATAATGTTTTCTTGTTAATATTAGGTAGGTTTTAAACGAAGGCGATATTTTCTGCTCTTATAAGTTTGTCGTGTCCTATAATAAGCTCTATGCAATAAAAATAATTAAAAAGACACATCAATAAGAACTCGATTTGTACAATGTTTAGCACTCTGGTACTGATTAATTAATATAAATACGAAATTAAAAACAAAATATGTTCCCTTGGCGGCAATAGTTGTTGTGTTAATTTGAAAATCATTTTGAAACCTGAACATTGTTTTTTTTTTAAGTATTTGTTGTAAAAATCATATTTTTTCTAGATTTACGTCCTGCGATAAGAAGGGAAGTCATAGCAGTTAATCCATTTTTGATTTTAAGCTCTTTGAGCGAGAAAAAGCTGTACGCTTCTTTATAAAAACTGGGAATTCCTATATTATTATAATATTAAAATGTAAATTTTTAAAGGGCATAAATTTTAATCTTAATAAAAAATTCAAATAACACACCGTAATTTGGGAATAAGTTTTTATTCAGAGTATAATATTTTTCTGAAAATATGTAAATTATAAAACATGTTATTAAAATTTCAATCAAAAATTCTTAAGGCGGTGTTTATTTACTAAAGAAAAATAAAAGCAGTAATTTTATTCTGGGAAAACAAGTCTCTTTAGAATTACGGCTACATGATTTTTATTAGCAATTTTTGTACTGAATCAACCCGAGGGCAAACTTCAATGCTTATGAAAATGCCAGTAATTACTGAATGTAATAAAATCTTGTTTCATTAGGATAACGTTTGTAAAATAATATTAAAATTATATTAAAAAAGTATCTATTGATAATTTGTTTGTTCTTAATTTTTCTGTTACGCACTTTAATTTTCTTTTTTGCCCTTCATTATGTTATAATTGTGCGGCTGCCATGTTAACAGGCCCTTTAAGAAGTAAATATTTCACCAAAAGCTTCAGTGAAGTCGCGATAAAATGGGACTCATTCCGAGAATGTTGTAAAGTTTCGAGGAAAATTAATGATAACTCGAAGAATTTCAAAATATCTTTCATTCACATATGTCCCACTGAGGGCCCGAAACGACGGAGACGATTTCACGCTACAACTATTCCTCTCCCGTTCTGACTTTTAACGCACATTTGTAGCTAAGAAATTTCGCTTTAAATTCTCATTTCGCTAACAAAATGTAAACAGAAAGTTCTGCAAGGCGTCGGGCGTGACGGGAGGAATCGCGGCCCGTTTGCTTTCTCCCGTTGATATAATTGAAATTTTGTTCAAACTCACTGCTTTACTTGCTACCTGTGCATATTCACGTTGTAAATAATAATTTTATTAATATTTTCTAAATAACTTTTTGGTTTATCCGTTTAGTAGGAAAATCAACAGTTGCAAAGCAAAAGCAGTATTAACAAATAGAGAATAGAACGACCAAACAATTAATAGATTTTCACTATTATATAGGTTTTGCTATTATTGTTTGCAATGTATGCTTCTGTACTGTATTTCAGTAAATAATTCTGACTCTAAAATGTGATTGTATTACAGCGTTTGTAAAGTATACATGTTTGAAGGAATATGCAATTCTCTTATTTTTTGTTAAAATGCGACAAGCCGTAGCGAGTACAATTGCAATCTATACTAGAAGGCAAAACAAACATCTATCACTATCGATCTATTCGCTGGAAACCACCTGGTAGTCTAGTAGAATGTAGACAATATATCAAGGTAGCATGAATAAATCAAAAAACATAATCTGTTAAAGTGCACGCTATGTAACCAGAATTGCTTAATTTCCTGTCCTAAGTTTCAACTTCGCTTAAGGTCTTAATGAAAACTAACTTCACAGAACTTTATTTACATTTTCACTTCCAAGAAAGTAATTAGTTTTTCAATTATACCTCGCTTAACATTAATTTCTAACTCGATTATATGACATTGTGTTGTTATGTAATTTCAGTGTACAATAGCAGAGCTAATTTTTGAAAACAAACATTTTTGTTTATAACTAAGTGTTGAATATAGAAACAAGTACAATTTTTTCTTTTGTGTATAAAAACAAAGTTTGTTGTAAGTATTATTTTAATAGCTTTTATATTGTGTTTACTTTATGTAATATTTTGTGTAGATAAGTAAACATAAAGCTTGAATCTATTACTTTCTAAATTATGGATAAAAACTATGATTTTTGTGAAATGTTATATAAAATAATATACAGTGACGAACTAAAGTATTGGCACAGCGAGGTAAACAAAATTATTATAGTGCTAGCAATTATGGGAATACAAATAATATCTGGATTATTTATTATAACAACACTTACATGCTTAATACTTCATTATATTAAAAAAAATCAATTGAAAACAATTTCATAGTTCAGGAAAAAAATAATATAAATGTCATCATCTACTTTGACCTGAACATAAGTATTGGCACAGTATAAAACATAAATTGGCAAGGCGTTCTATGTTGCTATATTCTGTCGGTAGGTGAGTGTAACTAACTAGAGGAGAATCCCAGTGTCATAGCTATAGGAATTATCTATTTAGTATAGTAAAAAGAAGTAAAAAAATATAATAATGGATCGTATAGGTAAAGAAACGACATATGAAACGACATTGTCCGTGAGAACAATTATATTGAATTTGCACAATCAAAATAAACCTTATGCAGGAATACAAAACTATTTATAAAAGCCGTTATAATGTGGGAGGCGTTATTAAAAATATAAAGGTAAAGAAAACATCGAACATCGTTCGCAAAGCGGCCGCCCACCCAAGCTCAACGAGAGAGAGAAGAGGAAAATGGTCAATAAAGTCAAACAAAATCTGGAAATTTCATCAATGGTGATAGCAGCAACATTAAGAGAAGACCTTAGCACAGTTTTTCATCCCATAACAGTTCGCAGAGTCCTCAGGAGTGCCGGGTACAATGCGAGAGTCGCAAGAAGGGAGCCCCACATAAGCAAAAAATAAATAACAAAGAGGATCGAATTCGCAAAATATTTTTTGTATGAGAAATTAGATTTTTGGGACACAGTACTTTTCTCGGATGAAAGAAAATTTAATATCTTTCGATCCGATGGGTGAATTTTTGTGTGGAGAAAATTAAACAATAAGCTTGAGGCGAAAAATCTCCTATCTACGGTTAAACACGGCGGTGATAGGATAATGGTGTGGGATTGTATGAGTTCATCTGAAGCTAGAAATCTCGTATTAATTGAAGGAACAATCGACCAGTATGTATATATGATTTTTTTTTAGAGAACTTAAATAAAAGCGTTAATGATATGAATCTTGGACGTAATTTTTACTTTCAACATGACAACGATCAAAAGCAAACGCTTACAACATTCGTCAATGGATAGTTTTCAACACCCCACACACGTTACCATATCCACCACAATTCCTAGACCCCAATCTCATTGAACATCTTTGGCACGAACTGGAAATAAGGATAAGGAAACATTATATTTCCAGTAAACCCGATCTCAAGAAAATCATCGTGGAAGAATAGTATGCCATCGAGCCCTCATTCGTGGCTAAATTAGTGCATTCGATGCCTGATAGGTTGAGGGAGCTACTGAAAGGAAAAGGGCTGCCAACTAAATATTGATAAAAAAAATTTTCGTTATTTTTGTGTGCTATGCCAATACTTTTGTTCCAGCCAAAATAGATGATGCCCTTTATATTTTTTTTTCTGAACTACGAAATTGTTTTCAATTGATTTTTTTAATATAATAAAGTATCAAGGATGGAAGTATTGTTATAATAAATAAAACAGATCTTATTTGTATTCTTATAATTACTAGCACTATAATAATTTTGTTTACCTCACTGTGCCAATACTTATGTTCGTCACTGTAGGTATTTGATTTCAATAAAATTAAAGTGGATCCATGAAATAAATTTATAAATACCATAGATATACCTAAAGATGAATTACATTTCATTATAAATTGATTTATAATTGAAACACTGTATGAAGAAGTATTTGTAAAGTCCTGTACCATTATTCAGACCAGCGAGAGAGGTTCTTTAAGATGCGGGTTTAATTAAACATTTATAATATAAGTAGATTTTATTTTCAAAAGTCTTTTTTTTTATTTGCACCTTTATATTACTGCACTTTTATTATAATATAATAATAGGGTCATTTGAAAATGATTTCAAATATTTTTCCTAATAAAGAAATAGACATAATATAATAAAGTAAGCTATATTCGTCAGTATTTATTTATTAGTGAGTATGTATACATAATATATACATATAATACGCTGTATTTCAGAATGCATGCTGATTTCGTTTGCGACACACCCTCCCTCCCAATTATAGACTCAATTTAAATGAGGTGGAGCCTTACAATTAAATCTTTACTCAAATAAACCCCCAGGGAAATGAACTATGTGGACGTTATTCCTACCTGGAATATATTATTGAATTTTCCTTAGAAACACTTCACTATACAATTATGCCAATTGTGAGTGATTATATTGTAATAAACTGCGCTGTTTACTAACTTCTACTCTTTGTTGACTACATATAATATAATAATTTTGTTATTCCTAGTATTTTTTTTTTTATTGTTTATAGGCAGTTTTTTCTAATTGAGATTTATTACCTAGATAAACACACCTAATATCATAATTTTAAATATCTCATATTTAAAAATAAGAGCGACGAAAATTATGTCTGCGTAAGATGAATATAGTTCTGTTGATTTTCTTTGATATAATTGAGGAGTCAAATTTCAAAACCCCAAAACATTTTTTTTCAAATCTCATAAATTTAATAAAACTTATAATTAATCTTTGACTTAACAATCACATTCTTATAAGGTATTTAAATTATTATTCTAGAGTGAAAAAGCAAAAAATAAAAAATCATATATAATATTTGCTTTGATAAAAACATTTCAAATTACTATTAGGACTATTAAGTAATTTTGTACGAAAAATCGTTTTAGCGGGTTTTGAAATTAGACGCTTCAAATTTTAATCTTATATCACTTTAATATATTTATAAGTAGGTGGTTAGTTTCTATGTTGTTGTATTTTATATTTTGCGTGTGGTTTTTTTTGTACTCGTTGATTTCGTATTCATATCTTCTAAGAAGAAAAACAAGTCGCTTTACATTAAAGTCCTATACCACAATTTGGCATATGTACGGAGCTTGTTAGCGCGCCACTCACCTGCGCCCAATTATGGCCCTAGTTCAACTCGGTCAAATGATGCGAGAACCATCAATTAAATTTTGACGCGAATTTCTCGTAGGTGAGAGCTCAGTAGCTTTGCTTCATAAAATTTGTTTGTGAAAATGAGTCTTATGAACAAAATTAATTATTGTCAGTTATTTTATTACGCAATCTATACTAATATTATAAAGCTGAAGAGTTTGTTTGTTTGAACGCGCTAATCTCAGGAACTACTGGTTCGAATTGAAAAATTATTTTTGAGTTGAATAGACCATTTATCGAGGAAGGCTTTTGGCTATATAACATCACGATGCAACTATTAGGAGCGAAGAAATAATGGAAAATGTAAAAAAACGGGGAAAATTATTCATCCTTGAGAGCTTCCATTGCGTGCGCTGCAAAAACGGTTCAAGATACCAAAAATATATGTAAGAAATAATTATTCCTCTTAAAATGATCTAAAAAAATGTCCGCGACAGTATATGTCTATCTTTTAAGATTAAGTCACTAGAACCGTTTTTATGGTAATCAAATTTGGTCGAAATTAATGCATTATTTGTTAAGAGTTGTATCAACGTAATAATATTAATCTTTATCCAAATAAATGTGTTATTGATTAAGAGTATTTAATTGTGAACAAAATTGTCTTTGACATCACTTAATTTCAATGAACATCTTAGAAGATATTACAAAACCTTATATAGCAAAACAACGTTTGCCGGATCAGCTAGTATTTTTATATACTTATTCATCGAAGAATTCTTATGATAGGTTGTGACAAAGTACAAAGAGATGTGGCTGTACTTTGTAATGATTTGTAATTAAAGATATTAGAAAGCAGAAGAAATAGTCAGCAGAAAAGGGGAACTGTATACTGTACAAGAGATCTCTTCATCACAAAGTTCTGTCTAATTTTGTACTTTCTTAATTTTTGATAAAATTTATGAGTACTCACTTTTTCACTCAGAACTTTTTAACTTTGAACCGCCTGATCTTCATTGCCTCCTTTTAATGTTATTTACAGTTGGTACAGTATTATTTAATTGTCTTTTAAATTAAGACATGTATTTTAATTACTACAAATACAAAATATAATGAAATATCATATGCACTTTGCCTTGTGAACGCCGGTCAACTGCGATGCTGGTCACTTATATATCTCTGCTCACTCCGTAAGGGATATAGCGTGACGATAATATATATAAAACATAATTAATAATTAACCTTATAATTAGCTAAAAACTTAGAAACGTATATTTTGAATACATTACATTTGAAGGTAGGTTATTAACATTATTAATTTATTCTATTTTTTATATACAAAACTCACTTTTTGTCTAAAAATTTTAAAGTACTTAGCTAGACTTACACAAGGAATGCTGTGGTCGTTAACTGGATAAATACCGTACCCAGTTTTACTGTTTTAGTATCACTAGAATGTCAAATGTAGACGTAAAATGGGTAAAAAACTTGTAAACATTATGAACTGTTATTAGTTACAATTCAAAATGAATAGATTTTTACAATATATTATCGCCAACGAAACTAAGAACGTATGTTACTTGAAGTTATTTTAAGCAAAATAGAGAAAAAGTCTCTAAGTCACAAGCTTTCTGTTATTTTGTAATGTAATAAAGGGAACATTGTACCACGTCACAATATACATAATTCAAACTGTCTTATAGAAATATCAAGATAGATAGCCACATTTTTTACTAGCTTAGCAAAATATTTATCTTAACCATTGGTACCTACTCACCGCTCAAATATACTAGGTAAAATTATAGTTTTATTGGAGCTAAAGGGGTTCGATTCTATATCAGTAATGTTGTTCAAATTATTTAATGTAGTCCACAGTGTATACACATATGTTTTTGTTTTTTGTTAGTAACAACTACGGACCCTATTGGGCATGGCGATTGTCTTTATAATATATCATTTTTGAAAAATGATGACGTTTTTCTTATGAACATTGGAATTTAACACTTTGCCGTCCGCACGATTCATAAATATTTATTCGCTTGGCACTTGGCAGCGCTAATTCGGGTCACTTGACTTGTCGCCGGCCATTCTTGACATTATCGGGAGATTATAAATTGTTAAGTTTTACTAATCTCATCGTTACTTTTCATAAGTTCGCAACCCTGTTCAGTGTTACCCTACTTTCATTTTCATTTCGAAGACCGAAAGTTTACACAAGTCATCACTGTGGTGTCGCCGGACGGTATTTGCCGACACAGACCTATTTTTCGATTCTAAAACGATTATAATGTCATTGTTTAATAATATACATAATACAGGCTCCTCTCGCTTAAGATTGTGCCAAGCGACTAGTGTTTACGATACTCTGCGTAAGAGATACGTGTCGCAAACAAGCATGTGGTGTGGATTATTCGCGGAGCATAATAACTACTTACTATATAAACATACGTTCTCGTTGTTTTGATTACGAGAACAAGTTACTTGTACAAAGCACGTAATTTAGAATATACCGTTGTACAAACTACACTATAAAGATGATTTATTCTTTATTTAGTTCACAGAAAAACTAAGTCAAGTATTTCAAACAATAGTGAACATAAAAATCAGTGAAGTGGTACTTGGAAAATAAATTTTAAACTTTAATTTGAAATAAAGATATTTATGTCAAGGAAATGTAATATTTTCATTATTTTTTGTCAAAATGATTTGATTTACTTAGCAATATAGATGAAGTTTGATTCAAACATAATTTTCAATGTAAATTGCAATATTTAATATCTATGCTTAACGGTGAACTTAAGGAATGACAGTTTATATATCTAGTTCTTTAGTACTTGTTAAATGTTTTCGTTCCAAATTACTAGCGATTATGACCCAGAAGAGTCTTTATAGCTGTAACAGGCGAAAGAAACAAACATTTAGATCTCAGTCAAAGAATATTTAAACCTAGGGCAACGCAAAGGAATTTCTATTAAGATGGAGACTTGATATGGCTGGATGAGTACAAAATAATTACAATGTTTGGAAAGCTAGTCTAAAAAATGAGATAAAAGTCTCAAGTTTATTTGCGAAGAATGAAGTTAATTTTTAAATACTCGCTTTAAGAGGTTGAACCAATTTTTCGAACACCGCTTCCGGTTTTCCGATGCATAGTAACACTGTTGAGTGTTACTAGATGGCGTTGCTGTTAGTGTTTGTAATTAATTTGAAAAAGGTTTTTCAAAGTATAATGTATTATAATGACTCCTTTTCGATGTTTCTAACAAATATACAAATGAAATATTTTCATTTTTCAATGAATTAACATATTTCAATTTCAGAGCGCATTAGTAGACTGTTGAACATAGCTCTCCTAAGACTCGCCACAATTATTTATACTATTTGTCGGGTAGTGACCACAATACATTAGTATAAAGACCATCATAGTGATTCGCTTACACTTGTTGTGTTTTGGGATCAGTTTGTGTACCTCCAATTGTTGATATACCTAGAGCGCTTCTGTTATGGTTTATGTGCGCCGACATAACAACGACGACTGTCACGGATTCCTGCTTCTCTACATTCGCTGCCGTTCTTGGAGTACATATTTCCATCAGGTGTGGTGTTGTGCGTTTATTGAGCCGGTATAAAAAAAATTCATATGCCGTTTATAAATCAGCGGTCCATCTGGGTTGTGGGCCTTGTTCACTACGCTTTATATGCGTAATAGATTTGTAGTATTATATAATATTATACTAGCTGACCCGGCAAACGTTGTTCTGCCATATAAATTATTTCTAGTGTATATCTTCTATATTATAATATACAATTTTGGTCATAGTGACGTCTACATAAAAGGTAGATATATACTGTCGGGGACTTTTATTTAGAACTATTCAAGATAAACAATCCTATGGTACATCATCTTTGTGTAACTCCAATGGTTTAGGCAGTGTACGCCAAGATAGCTCTCAGAGGCCAGATTTATTAACGACTTAATTGACTTGTATCGTTATATTATGACCAAAATTACATAAAATCATTACAAATTGTAGCCTATATATTAGTCTGATTTATAATCTATATTATTGTAAAAGTTTCATACAAATCTATCCAGTAGTTTTATCGTGAAAGAGTGGCAAACATATTCACACCCTTTCGCATTTATAATGTTAGTGCGAAGTAGGATTCCAGTATTAGTATCTAAATATAAACGCTTCAATTTCAAGTATTTAAAGCGTTAACTAAGATATTGGTTGAACAGTGCACGGCACTTTTTTACGCTCTGCTAAGCTTAGTCAGAGAGCTATGAGCCGATTATTTATTGTTGTAGACGACAATCAACACGACTTGTATTGAACTGAGACGAGCTGTCGTCACTATTTAATAGAGATGGCTGCCGACGATGTTGATAAATTGATTACTGGAAAAGAGTTACTTTTAAAATGATTATCTTTTGTAGTGCCGAAAATGTTGGATTCACAAAAACAAAATATCTTTAGTTAAAACTCCTATACTTTCTTTATTTGTATTCGATAATTATTATTTACATATTTATAAACTTAAGATACTGGCAATTAATATAATCAGGCTTAAATCTTCCTCATAACTCTCAATAAGTTGACTAGATTTGAAATATGTTGATGGATTACAGTAATGTAAACTTTTTGTATACGTAATACGTTTCTAACGGTAGCATTGAGTAACGAAAGCTTCTAGTTCAGCAATATGTGTTAAAATTTACAATTCATTCACTGCCAAAGGTATTAATGGGTGAAAAAATTAATTTGACTGTTTATATCAAAGTCCACTCTTTTATACATTTTTAATAAGTTATTTATTTATTTTTCTATATACATGGAGTTTATACCACGCTTTATACTTAATGTAATTTACTTTCTGTGAAAGAAATTTTAAGCCGTAAATTATTTGCTTAATTGTTTTAAAGACAGGTTTTTATATTCGATAAAATATAATTTTAAATAACATTATGTAAGCTTACTCCATATTTTCAGACTTGTGATTTTCGACTGAAACATATTTTTATCGCAAGCTGTTGCTGTATTCGGCCTTCATAAAATCGTCGAGACTAGTAATGAAAAATAAGTTGATTCGATTCGGATATTGCGGTATATCGTTTTCATTTCCTTTTTCATTCGGTTATATTTGCCAATAAAATATTGGCTTTGCATTAAACTCTCTTGTTGGAATTTAAGGGATTTATTGTTTTGCTTCAAATAAAACTGTTTCCATTAATTACTTTAGAATGAGGACTTTATTATATTTCATACCAGGATTTAAAGTATTTCAATATTTTTAATGTTAACAATAATTAATATAACAGTAGCCTTACATCTAGAAGAAGTTTCTTCTAGGCAAAGTTTGGTTAGAGAATTAACAATATTAACTTTCTGAAAACCATTGATCTTTAAATTTACATTGTTTCGCCTATTTGGGTACTTATGTCTTGCACAATTCGTACAAGTGAATTTAATATGAAATAAAAGAACAATATAAAAATGTATTTAAATGTAATTGTATAAGAATATTTTTGGGTAAACAAAATTAGAAAGATATGAGATCGGATTTTGTAGAAAGTACACACATGGATACAATTGAGTTTTACAGCGACATAAAGAGTCGGCCCAAGTTCACTTAACCTAAATCTAGCTTTTTATTGTAATTGTATTAGTCCCTACTAGATAATATGACAGAGATATTTGTATGAAAATGTATGCAGGACGGTTAATACATTCACGTTTCTGACTGTCATTGGACTGTAATGTCTTTACATTTAATGTTTAAATTGATCGTTTTTTATTCAAAAATATGTATTTAGTTATATGATCCAAACTTACAAAGAAGAAGGTTTAGAACACCATCTTACTACTGCAAGATTCAAGAGATTTTTTTTTTGTAATTATGTAACCAAATTGTAATCAAATTTCAGTGTTAAAAATATAACCGGTAGGTGTATTGAGCAAAACAATTTTTTGGACTGATCTCAACTTATAAGGCTGAGAAATAAAAATGTGGGTTATAAGTAGGGTGCTTATCTCGTGAAATATTACGGTCTTTTACGCGACAGTTGGCGTTGCAGATGGCTGTTCTTACAAAAGGCAAACAAAATAAGTAAACTATTGTTTTGCGAATACTCAAAACATTAATTGTACTCTTAAAAATAAATCTAGTTTGGTTAGTACATATAAATTAATAATTTAAACTTAATAATTCACCGAATCAGATCACCTTCAATAACTTAGCTTTTCTGTAGTATCTAGTAATTCACAAAGCATAAATATGGAAAACTAGATTTGTTTCGAAACTCACTTTAAATCATATTAAAGTTGTGTTTACTTTGGCAAATTTCCAGTCGTATTAGTCTCGGGCAGGTTAAGCCTGTGTACATCCTAAAAGTTTTGTTGGCTATCGGGTTCCCAGCGAAACTATTCTAACTTGTTCAGCGGGTAGCTTGCTTTGACAATTACCGTGGGTATGTTGTAAGAATTGTATTACTAAAGTTTCATACTTACAAGCCTTGTTTTTAAAAGTTTAAATAATAATATATTTAAAGTGTTACTGTATACTAAAGATTTGACAAGAGCTTATGTTTTAATAAATGCATTATAAATAGATTAGTAGCATTTTATTTTTTGTTACGTTAGTCTAATCTAGAAATAGATGTGTTTGTTTTTTTTTAAATGTTTTATTTAATTTACTGATTAACTGGTTTGCAATAAATACATATTTTTAAACGTATACGATAGATCTAACTGTAATTAGGTTACTTAAACCATACCTTCTACCCAATTATGTACCGACTTATTGTTTTGCTGATATTCTTAAGTACTCTAATCGTTGCAAAAAAAAATTGTCACGTGTATATTATATTATTTGATAGTAAATATCCGAGTACTTAAATGTTAAATATTATACAAGAAGAAAATATATTCCTGTATGAATTATATAGAAAATTCAATAAAATGTTAATTGGCTACACGATTATAATTCCAACAATGTGGTCATTTGGACCTTTATTGAGCAATAATAAATACTACCTGGTACAGGATCCACTGTATTACGTCATAAAATAAATATGAAAAGTGGTCGATATAAAATACATCGTAAAATACGATACTTGAATATCGATATCGACCCACGTATTCAAACTAGAAACAATGCGGACGGAGTGTAAAATATAAACTCCTAATGTTGGGACCTTTCTTTCTATGGTAATATTGCAGCAGTAAAGTTTTTACGACATATTCCAATAAATTTTTGTACTTAAAATTAATTATTAGGTACTTCTAAGATAACTGAAGGATATCGAAGTAAAGTCGGGAGTAATCTGCCACAAAGTGTCTATTGCTATATCAACGTAGTGTTGTCGTAAAAGTACTACATATGAATTTTAAGTTTTATATCGTCACATATTTACTTTAAATTTCAAAAAGTACTTTATAGAGACACTGCAGTTAATCTTATAGGTATTTAGTTCAACAACATTATCAACTAAATATTTTGTTCCTAACAATGAATTCTAGTATGAATTTGAAAATAAGAATATATTTTTTGAATGTTGGGACTAAAAAATATTTTTAATATTCTCCAATGGGTTAATAAGCTATACAAAGGCATTCATTATACCAAATAGGGCTAAATATTTTAAACAATAGTCGGGTATTCATTTAATTTGGATAACATTATTTTCGAGGCTCATTACGTGAACAACCTAATTCCGGCTATCTTCGACGACACTCAAAACAAACGAAAGTCTGATAAATGTTGCTATTAATCTTCCAAGTGCTTTGCTATTCGCTCTTGCGCAAAACGAAACGGAGCAATTACAATAAAAATCTTCATTGAGCCTAAGTGTTACTTTGGACATTACAAGAAAATGTAAGATCAGTATATATACGAAGGTGTATTGAATCTATTACAAGAAAATATACAACGAACATAATTAAATGGACAAGGACTGACGAATTTATAGGAGCAAACTAGAATATAATTACGTTATATCTAATTGGTGATTATTTGTCTTTTAAGGAGAGTAATAATTTTTTTCTAAGTAAAATTGCTAAAATTATCTTTATAAAAGTGACATCTACTTATATATATATACAAAATAGCGTACTGTGCCTAAAAATAGTGCCGAACTTTGTCATAAACTTTTATTTTATTTGTAAACCGGTGTGAAGTCCTGCATAAGGACAATCGGTCCGCTGTGAGGGCTGCGATCCCGGTGTGTCAGACTCCTACTGACTAAAAACCCCCAGGGTTTCTCTCCAATCACTCCAGCCAGGCCTGGGAATCCAGATTCAGCCAGTCGCCCGGGGAGCGAACAACCGTATTCAGGCTTCCTCTCTGAGAATAGTGGGTATAAAGAACCCACGCCTCCAATACCTCTCTCTCAGGCGGAGCATTGGACACTGCGCATCGCCTCCTTATCATCCTGGCAGCAGACTCCCTCAAGTCTACTGTCCGGCGAACTTTGTAATAAGCAAATCAACAAAACTCAAGGCTGAGATTTATAGATTTATTAATTCAAGTGACGTTTATAACTAATTGAAAGTCCGACAGATAGATACCTACATAGCAAGAGGAAACCCCTTTTAAATTCATCTGAAAAATATTAACAATCTTGAAATCGTTAAAACGATGAATAATTCAAACTGCGAAGCTTGACTACAGCGACTGGAACATTTTCAAACGCATAACAAGTCTGTCAAGAGACAGGCCGGGTCGGGAAGTTACTGTAGTAATAATATAGAAGTAACTAGGACAAATTGCATGGGAATATCAAGTGAAGTGGAAATCACTGAAATATTATCATATTTCGTTACCTTTATTATCGTTTCTCTTCGCCTCTTTGAAAAATACTTATGTCCCCTTTCATTTTCCAACGTAACGAGCTTCCTGTTTCGCGGTTAATTTAAATACATGTTTTGTTGCTAGAAGTATTTCCTGTAGGATTTTTGTCATTTTTATTTACAGTAAATTTTTCGCGAGAGGACTTTTATTGTTTAGGCCTGACAATGAGCTTTTTACCTTTGTCTGATTTAAGAGAGTTTCTGTTGACGCTAAATGTATTACGTTTTATAGCTGCTGGCGGTTAATTAATGGTTTAATTTTATAATGTTTATGTGTATTTCATATTTATCTTATTTAATTAGTTTTAAAGACATCTATTTATATTGTAAATCAATTAACTCTGCGATTTAAAAAGTTTTATTATAAGTAAGAATGTGTGGACCAGTGCCGTGCACAGGATATTTGGACAAGGTAAGCACAATTCACATAACTAATTTGAATTTTATATTATAATAGTAATTATATTGCATCACATGCTCAAGATTGAAGGAAAAATACATTTTCTCTGAAGTTATGTCTCTAAACTAAAATATCATATGCTAAGTAACGATGGCTGTTTAATTATTGAATAAAAAGATAATTAGAGTAGAATATTTTGTTGAAGTTTCCGAACATAGCTTGATGAAGTTTACAAAAACATGAAATTAAATGCCGCCCGTGACTTTTTTTAAAAAATTGTCGGCAAACTAACTGACAATTTCTCTAACGGCAAGTGATTATAACTGTTTACAAACAACTGCGACACAAGGAGGATTGCCATTGCGTTGTCGACATTTTATAAATCTTTAAAACAGAATCTCTTATATTTCAATATATGCGATACAAGATTTGTTTCATAAATGGAATAAGGTTGTAGTTTTCTAAAAAAAATTACAAATATTTTTTATGTTCATAACAGATCCGAGTTGGGGAATCTCTGTTGTAGATTGTAAATGTATTTCTGTTATGATTATTTAATTTCTTGATTTGTACACGGTTCCCGAAGGGCCGTAATATAACTTACCAGCATAGCCGACCATTACAAGCGGGTACAGACCAGCCAACCTTACTGAATAATGTACGAAGCAGCGCTCAACTCTGTGACCCACATCGCGCTGGTGTGGTGCAGCTTTAAACGTCGCAAATACTTTTTAATGGAAAAAAGTCCAGTTACAGGACCCCGGCGAGATACTACTTTACCAACTCAATTTATTATTACTTTTGTTTCGAACAATGCAGTAGGCGACTGAGTAGAATTGGTTTTTCATGTGCAGTTTACTTTATAAATGTACTAGCTGTTGCCCGCAGTTTCCCTTACAGTTATTGCGCGTTATAAAAAAAAAAACTTGTTACGAGTATATCTATCCATGCTAAGATCCGTATCAATTTATTTATTGTAATACAAACCTGCCAGGTATTATATATTTTTTTACTTCAGTAAACCTTTCTCCCCTTTTTCAAGAATAAAAAAAATCCAACACCGTACGATTTGTTAATCCCTTAATCTTCGTCTGTCCGCCGTGTACATCATACTTGCAAACAGTAAAACCATAGTTTCTACCATTCGATTCCAAAGTGTATCTATCATAAATGTAACATCGGAAAGATCTTCGAAGATAATCGTTTCCTTGTGTAAAAGCGCCCTGAGAATCTGATGAACCTATCAACGAGATGAGTTAATTAATGACGGGCCGTGCCATGGCTCTGAGCTAATCGAAGATCATGCAACACTACCAATAAAAGTATTCGAAAAATATTTCTATCATTGGATTCGCTACATTAATAAAATTATACTATAATATCTTTACTAACTATCGCGTGATTTAGTAATGAATATATTCTAAGTCTATTAAATCTAATAAAAATGTATTATTAGTAGTTTTCTTTAAAATATAACTAAATGTGTGAACTAAGACTGTTAATTATTAGGCAATATATATAAAATTGCAGGTAGCAACTATCATTCAAATATAATAAAACAATAATATATTTGATTATCCCTATCTCTACAAAATAAAGCAAGGAATATATACAAACCTTCATTTATTCATTCATTCTCTAAATACTTAAATTAGAATTAGATCCCCACCTGCAAACGAGTTCCCTAATTAATTTTGTGATAATGGCTTTTCCGGTTTAGGTACACTTTTTGTTGTGCAAATTTGTGTGCTACTTTGGAAGTTAATTCCTACAAAAAGTAAATGTAAGAGTTCTTCCGTATTTCATTGAAAATATGTAAAAAAGAAAATACATTTGTAAAATGTGAATTTGCAAGCTAGTCGGATTATCAGATTTAATTTCAACTTGTATTCAAATTGGAAATATCACATATATGCTTGTAAGCGAATAGTGACAGAGCATTAACTTCTAATTTCTACCACATAAGCATTGCAATATTATGAACCACTAGCTTTTGCCCGCAGCTTCGCTCGCGTTCAGAAGTATTATCATTAATTAGGTATTAGGTAGGTACGTAACTTTCGGTGGTCTTAAATTTTGCAACAACATAATTGGAGTGCCCGCACGCAGAATAAGCTTATGATGAGGCAAACCTGGCGGTTTCAATAAATTTAAATATTCTACAGGGTAATTAATAGCGTCATCTGTATTAACCACATTATCAATCGAGGTATAGACTTTTTCTTCGCCCTCAAACGACATAAGAAACTTTCATCCCCTATTTTATCCCCTTGGGGGTGGAATTGATCAAAATCCTTTCTTAGCGGATGCCTACGTCATAACATCTACCTGCATGCCAAATTTCAGCCTGATCCGTCCAGTGGTTTGGGCTGTGCGTTGATATATAGTTATATATATATATTTAGACATTGGAAGAAATACATATTGATGTATGTTCTGATGAACACATTATTACTATAAATAAAATATTCTACTACACAGTGCCAAAATTTTAACAAAAATAAAATGAATGATTCTAAATAAACCGCTGACAAGATATTGAAAAGCATTTTATATTTCTGACGCCATTTCACATCAATTAATGATAAATTTAATTGCATTCTAAAACAAATACTTTTCATTACATCTCTATTTATTAGGTATTTTTTAAATTGCAATATTTGTAAAATAAATTAATACCATAAAATTTGTTGTCATTAATAATCATAATAGCAGTGAAGTGCTTTTAGTAGAATCAATGAATACTGTTTTTTATAATTTTCAAACAATAAAGAAACATCAACCTTCTAGCAACCTATTCAAGTGATTCTCTCCCTTGCGTCATCAGAATTCGTCTCTCAAACACAATCTCCTGTGATAAGGTCAGAATATCAGTCGTTCGCTCTAAATGCAAATATTACCGCACCCGGGAGAGGTGTTATAGCCTCGGTTTTGAGGTAAAAAAGGACGAAAACAGCGCTAAATGGCAAGAAAGCGCTTTTTATGCTGACGGAATTGGGTAGTTAAAGATAAAGAATGGATAGACCGTTTCTAAGATAGTCAGTTTTAGTACCCTCCCTGGATAGTGCTTGTTTTACATTTTGTTCTGCATTATATAAGGTAAGGGACGTACAAAAACCTATTAAATAAAACAATACAGATTATATTTTTGTTTTATGTAAACCATTCACTCGAAAACTTTATGAATATTTAGTGTTATATCTGAAATTTTACCAATACTGGTATTAGAAACAGTGCTACTTATGTTTGAGATACATAATATTTAAAAAAAAGGTTTATATGCTTTCTAGTAAATTATTTAAGATGAATACATTGCAAATATGGTTATTTGGTATTGAATTTTGGTTTACATAACCAAGGTTTTGATTATTATCCAATATTTTCCATTATTGAGCCTTCAATACGTCCTAGTTTTATACATTTATAAAAAACCACCTTTCTATTGCAGTCCTGATGAATAATAATTATTTTAATTATAAAAAATATAGACACAAAAAATAGAAAGGTCTATTTAAACACCTTAAATGTCAATTGTAAACAATTATTATACTTATTTTTTATTTAGCAGTGATTTTTCTTTACAGTATCATTGATCATACAAACTTAGGCATAAATTTTGAAGGATTAAATTAGTATTAAGTAGTATTAGTATTAAGTAATTAGTATTAGTATTAAGTAACTATTAAGATTACTTCTACATTCATCATGCGAACAGCTAAGGAATGGAATATGCTTCCAGCGAGCATATTTCCGCGATCTTATGACCTGGGAGCCTTTAAGAGAAAAGTGACAAGGCATTTATTGGGCGTCGCGGTTCATCATTGGACTCTTTTTCACCTTCCACCAGGTATGATTGACGATACTTCCGCCTATAAATAATAATAATAAAACAATATAAAGATAAAGAATTTAATAAAAACATGTATCTTAAGTTCAGATATTACAGATTAAATTTACCTAGGTGATAAATGCGAAACAAAGGTAAAAATAATACAAATCTATAAAAATATGGATGCACAAATAAGCAGACGAACAATAAAAAAATATGAACGCATCAACATTTGCTAGCGATTTTCATTTATGATTAAAACCTGACTGAACATTTCCGCTGCAGGCGGAAGTGGAGTCTCAAGGGATGCGAAGCTTTGAGCGCACTTCATCCAGTCTAAGATATAGAACGCAGAATTGATTTCATGTATATTTAGTGACCCTTGGGCTCAAAGCGACTCCGTAATTTGCCCGCAAAATGAGATAGCTTTTATATTCTTCTAAATTTCGATAATATTTATCTAATCTATAATGAGAACGTCTACTAGTTATATCATTATTAATAATAATTACTATTACAAAATTATGAGCCTTAAAGACTCTGAAGATTATCTTAACTGATTATTTTTTAAGTTTGTTTTACGACACAGCAAGTTATGGGTATATGTATTAAACATTTACTTATATAACGGATTGTGAAACGTATAAGAGAAATATGTCACCTAACTACTAAAGCTTCTTAGAGCATTAAACGTAAAGTGAAGCGAGCAATGTGCATACTGTGCTTAAAACCACGACGAGATCTTGTACCAAGTTTCAGAGCAGTCTAACAAGTTTGCAACCACATCTCATCCTCACGTGTTGCTAGATAATATGTTTAAATTATACATAATTAGTTGATCTGAACCCTTTTAGCCAGGTCTGATCTAACAAAATGTTTTTATTTTTGGTAAAAATTGAAAATAAAAAGCTTTATTGGGGAACATCGCTAAAATATAATATTATTATTTCTTTGAAATTCCTTTTTAAGCATCAACAGAAATATCGGTAGCTCTTGGCTACTTTTAAATTTTCCCTTTCTCGTTATTAAGATAAATCTGTAAATATGTAGCTCAGAGATTAAAAATAGTCAACTATTAATAACATATAATAATATGTTAGATTAAGCAATTTTTATTTAAGATTCATTGAGCGACATTTATATACGATTTTATTTCCAATACATTTTATTTAGTGGCGTGCATTCCATATAAAGCATAAAAAGCATTATCTTGATGTACTTGGATATTTTATAAATATATTGACTATATATATATATATATATGTATAAATATTTAAAATTTGGTCCAATTGAAACTCCCAGGCTGCTGTTTTGGAAGTCAATATATTTATTAAATGTCCAAGTATAACAAGATAATGCTTTATATGGGATGCACGCCACTAATTATATGACATTGTATGTACATTATGAGTAATATGTACCTAACAGATATTTGAAAATTAATTAAGTATTTGAACATATCATAAATATCACATGATATTTGTAGTTGAAATCAACTCTTCCATCGATAATTTGAGCAAACGAAGCCTAGAGAAAATAGAAAGCAACCATGACTCCCCGCAGGAGATCATTAGATTGTCGCGGGGTAGTCTTGTGGGGACGTTGAGCGGGGCCATTGATTTTCTACTTCGATTTATGTTAAGAATATTAAACCTGCAGAAATATTATCACCTAGATGAAATTTTCTATTGCTATAAAAATATATTACGAATCTTCATTTTTTAAAGTTCAATATAAGGTTTAGGATCAGCATGTGGTATGTATGAAATACTCATTATGCCATTAAATTCGCTTCATTATTAATAAATCGGACACTGGACGAATGGAATTCGCTCTCCAGGCTTCTTTTTTATATAGCACTGTATGGATGGTCAGCACATGGTATTCGAAAATAGCAAGAGGTTAAGATCCATTTGAAGTCGCTATCATCATGTCGACCAAAATGTACCAAATCTACCACGACAGAAGGTCTCCCGGTTCCAGTTATATTATAACTGGAGGTAAACGAGCTGTCGTCGTGAAAAAAAAAAAAAGATTTATTAAGATGTATGAAAATTACATTGATTTAAATTAGTCCAAACTATTAAATATTTTATATTTATCTACAATCAAACAGCTAAGAAATTTTGAAGTAGATGTCAATATTATCGAAATCAATTGAAACTTTAGCTACAGACGATACAATAGCGACAGATCGCAAACAAATCCAAGTATGTCTACCGTTCAGCTATTGTGTTCCTGACAGACAGAAATTCGCAACTACAAGGTACAAGTTAAATATTGAAGTTGACAAAATAGAGACCAAGTTTTCACGTCGCCGGATCCAATTCGAGGTTGCTTTTGTATCTGGACCATGTATGATTTTATAGGATTAACCAAAGTATTTAATATTATCTGTAAATATTTGTTGTGTTTCTACACAAAATTATAAAGTTACAATACTTAAATTTTCTATTCTTTTTGGTATCAAATACGCAAATATAGAGCATTTAGTACAAAAATGAAATAATATTTAATGTAATCAATATATGATTTATTTTAGAATTATAATAAATTACACAATAATTAATTTTAAATACTTTAACGGGCTTTAAACGCGAATCTACTTACATTTAATGATGGTTCGACGTGTCGACCTTGTTATAAAGGTAATGATCATGAGAAGAATAAAACGTCGCGTAGTTTTCGATGGGGGTGGGAGGTTACATTCTCTACCCTCTTTTGTCCTTGATAATATGAATAGTCATGACATGCAATTTCTGGAGTATTAGCATTTCTGCAAGGCGACATAAAACGATTCGCACTTAAGATCCGTTAAAGTATTTGAAATGAGTATAAAATGCGAAAGTTTAAAATGTGTTTTTTCTTTGTGTACGAACTAATTACTGAGTGCCGGGAAAGGCATTTACAGTTCAACCGGGCTTAGGGGGCGAGCACAGAAGGTGCTCAGCCAGCGAGTTTATGGGTTGGGTGGCAATGCAAGGGCACCCCTGTGGGTACGAACCTCGACTTGGATCGCCAGCTAAATAAAAATACTATCCCTACGGGTGATCTACTAGCGTTTCGGAAGTGACTACCTTAAGAAGAAACGCCAAAAGAAACTCAAGACTGCGTCGAAGTGGAAACGCACTGGTTAGCAACAGTTTACTTAACTAGTTTAAAACGTCTTACACTGTTGCTTTTTAAATACCCCGCCATGACGAAAGCAACTGTCATTCTACTATCATCGGGTTGCAGGTGTTGGCATTTTTGGACTACTATATACTGTACTTAACAGCTTTAACTGTGGTGTAGTTATTTGTCATGCTTCGATATAAAAAAAAACATAACTAAGGTTAATTGTTAATGATACTAAAAATAAACATTAATTGTACTTTCAGTTGGTCTTGAGGATCATCGGAATATTTGTTATCTTTTTCAGTTAAAGATTTATCGTGCGCGTACATTGTACATTCACGCTTGATTTAGAGTAATTGGAGAGAAACGTTAATAAGCCTTGTAAAGATATTGACTAATACTAAAGTTTTGATACACATGGACGCTTCTACTAAATAACTTTTTAGATATTATTGTTTTTACTATAAATAAAGAATATAATATTATTATTAAGTTACGAGTTTGCAACTTATCCAAATAAAAATTAGATTTCAAAAGTTGTGCCAAGATTGTAACATTTGAAAAATATCAATATCACAATATATTAGTTTAAAGACCGCCATTGTGATTCGCTTAGCCGCGTTTCTAGATCAGTTGTTTTTAGCTGATCATATATTCTTCTCTTGCCCAAAGTATCCAGTGTCCTTATATGATATACTCCCCAGTAACATCCCTCGCCCCACTAACTTCCAGATCCTTCTGTCACTTGTAGATACTCCCTTTATATATATATTATTAAAATATATAAGTCAATATAAAATCAAATTATAATTGTGTTGGTTCCTTGTGTATATTATTTACGTCATGATTTGTGTTGTGTCCTTGTTCTTGTTCCTGTCTAATTAATAACTTTTTGTGTTTGTGATGTGTATTTTGTTGTACTTAGTAGGTTTTTTGTTTTAGGTACTTCTACCGGACAATCTCAATATAATTAAAATTAGCAAACACCGATCAACCTTCCTCGAATATTAAAGTCAAAATCAAAACGCTGACTTTGGCAAAATCACATTGGTCACACACCAGTGGAAAAGCCACAAGAAAGGAATAATAACAATAGATCAGTTGTTTATATACTCAGAGACCTTCATTCGTACTATATGTTAGCTGGAATGAGTATGGTGATTTTCAATGGATAATCGTCCCTTGGTAGACTTTCCCGTTCTTGAACTATGGTGTAGTTACCATCTGATGCGCTCTAGTCACTTTATCGAACTGTACATATAAAAAAAAAATCGAATACAAAACGAAATGCGAGCTAGAAAATATTAATTTTTTACACTAGCTCGACATAGTAACTACAGTGCATCTGATGGTTAGTAGAGTGTAGTCCAAAAACGAAAGCGACCATTAAAGGATGAAAATCCATTGATAGTCTCCGTCGTCATATCAGCAAACATATACCACGACTGAAGGTCTCTAGGTATATGAGTTACTGCATATACACAAGCTGATCCCGAAACGAGACAGGCCCAAGCGAGTCACTATGACGATCTTTATACTAGTGTACTGTGGTCATGACCCAGTTCGGGGATTTGCCCTACCACCTAAAATGTAACATATAGACGACGATTCTACGTGTTATGTTAATGGTAAGAGATTTTTAACTATTATTATTATAATAAAATTTGGTTCATGGCTACGAATTATGCCTATTTGCTGTCTGAACAGACACAGTTGTGTATCATTCGTAGGCACCCAACTATGGCATATGTGACGGTAAATTACAATTTGTGACCACGCGTACACTCCCATGACAGATTTATTCTTCGTGTACACGTCCTACTTTATGTCACAGCTCATAAACATGTCGTTACATTGGATTAATACCGACGCTCATTTAATTTAATTCAATTCCAACAATTTTATACTAAACGAGAGTTTGTTGTATTTTTTCTAAAGTCTCTTCATAGAATTTATTATTACGATTTTATATATATAAACCGACATCTGTCACAACCTGAAACGGCGTTTCATGGCTTGACCAAATAAATCTGGTACTAAACGTATAAATCCCTTACTCTAAGTCTGATAAATATATTTATAATCCATGGATAAGTGTTCAGAGTTCTAAAAAAATGTATGGACAAACTGTTATTTCTTTATATAAAGTTAACAAAAAGAAATTTACATTTTCGTGTTCTTAAATACTTATTCCATATTATTGTATTAATATTTGATTAGAAATTCTACAAAAAAAATTTAAATCTCATTTTATTTAAAGATAATATTTATTCTAATTCTATTCAAAAGAAAATAATTCATTTAAGTGGTCGATAGTTCATACAATTTTTAGAAAGCGTAAGTTTATGTACGCCCTTAATATGCCCTCTAAAGTTTTTTTAAACGCCAGCGTAGGTTTTATTTTTTACAATAACGATAGCTATGATGCTACTTTCATTCGAATTAAATTTGTTCATGGCAATGTGAATGAGAAAATGGTTCTCGAGAACCAGAGGAAATTAACTTGAGTAAGGATTTAAATTTTTCATCAAACCAACCTAATTAACTTCATAATTAAACTTGGAATCTTACTTGCTGAGTTTCATCTATTGAGAATCCGTTGGGGTTTTTATTAAAGGCAGTGTAACCTATTTTATTATTTTGTTACAAAATGAAATTAATTTCAACGTAATTACTTTGACATAATAATCGTGGTTAATTAATTAAAAATAAATTGTTATACCTTTGCGTAACACTTAATTAAGAAAATAACATTGGGTAAATTATTTTTCGTATATCTAGCTATGTTCATTGGTCAGCAAACAAAGAACACTGACATATGAAATTTATTGTCTCTCCTAGACACGTGGGGATATTACGATTTTTAAGTTTTACAATTATTGTCGGCGAATATTTTAGTGCCGCACGAAAATAATATTAACAGGGTAATGCTATTATTAAAAATACATTTTAATAAGTTATTTTCTAGGACTAGGTTAGAGTAAAATAAACGAAAGGTAAATGAGACTGTCAAATTAAATTTAAAATTAAACGTTGCGAAATAGATTTCGGAAAACGTTTCAGTAACAAAAGCCTTGTTCGAGATAAATACAAAAAGCGAGGGCGGCGGAGTGGTCCCTCCAAAATAAGCATTGTTAAATCTTTTTGAAGTCCTCAACTTTTTGCCATTAAGTACAATTTAAGTATAGAACTTAAATGAAGTGGAAAAGTTGACCGAAAAGATCTCCCGTAGAAATTTAGTGTACTTGCCTGACTTATTGTTGACACTTTAAATATATATTTAATTGTTAAAGTAATAATACTGCTAAGATATTTAAATTTTGTGCTAAAAGTGTAGACTTTTTTAAGAATTTGATTATTATTTGTTGAACTTTTGTCTTTGCAATACTTTCAATTATTACAATACTTTTCTTTACTTTGATTTATTATAGCTAATAAGAAAATTACCTTTTAAAATGTTTTATGCAAACCCATTTTAATAACTTCTGTTTAAATTTAAAAATATTTTTATGTTTTCATTTTATGTTGTGTAATATCATAACTTGATAGAAAATTGTTGTTAGTGGCGTTCAATCTAAGTACATGTTTGTATTGGGAAGTATGTTTTGCAAGCTGTAATTTTCACCATTTCCTAGTTTTCAATTAAAGTTTCTAATAACTAAAAATGAGGCTTTTCGGTTTTCAAAAATTTGATTAAAACCTAGTTATTATAAGTGAAATGTAGTAGCAACGCGTATGTGACTATTATAACGCCATCCAATTAAACAACAATTACGCGTACAGTAAGGGCAGTAGTTGTGTCAAAGGTCGTTTAACCCGTCTGTTAATTGTTCCAGGGAAGTAGGGCGCAGTGCACACTCCATAGTGGCTTAATATCAGAACTTTGTTGACGTGGGTCTAGGATACCAAAAACCACATTTGCATATGACTTTGATATTGTATCCAGTTGCGCAGGGTTATAATGACTTGCAAAATTGTTATTGTACAAATAAAAATAACAGACTAATTGTGTAAAATTATCCAATTATTAAGTCATAATTTTGAAAGAGCTTGGTTAATTTTATTAATTAATAAGTTAATGGATGTTGGAAGTATGTGTGATATGTGAATAAATTGTACGTTGGTGGGACTTATCTTTGTGTAGCTAGGTAAAAAGTGTATAGATCACTGTTCTAAAATGTTAGTAAAAATAATATATATACAATAATACATCTTTATTGGTTTTTACATAACTACGTTATAGTTCTGGAGCCTTTTCCCACTAGCAAAGGGCTATTCCGATATTTAGAACATAAAAAGGGATATTCTGACTGCACTGTGTAGTTAGTAGGAGTGTGTGAGTTAGCTTAATTGTGAACCATGTAGTCATCAAACGACTGTTATCAGCCAGTGTGTCCCGAGATCGATCCTGTAAGCTCTCGCATTCTTCTGTGATTGTTTTAATACCCCTGGCATAGATAGTAGGGTGGGTCCAAAAAACTGATGTTTTTTTTTTCGCTTGGTACTCTGAAAAATAGGTTCCTAGAGACCTTTAAGAAAGCTTCTCCAAGTATGAGCTCTTAATTATAACTAAAAGGTCCTCCGCCTTACAGTTTTCTATTTTTTTCTTATTATCAGATAGAACATTTCATATCTCGCTTCCAATCAAAAAAAGGTCTCTAACGATTTTTTCGTTAACCTAACCGTTTTAAAGATATTAACGGTTGAAATTTGATTATTTTAAGGCTGATTTGTTTTTTTCTTATGAATTTTATAACTCAATGAAAAAAAATCATTATAAATCGTGAAACTCTTAATTTTGTAGCAAATTTACTGCTCTACAAAAATAGTGTCTTATAATTTTTCGATTAAGTTAAGCGTTTACGAGATATTCATCATCAAACATCAATGCCTATAAATTTGCCTATATATATATATATAGATAATTATAAGATGATGTTAACGCTTGATATCTTACTATCTTATATATAATACTCAAAATAAAGATGCTAGAGTTGAGCGATGAAAAATCTTAAAAGTTTGAAATTGAGTTTCGTGACTATAATAAAGAGCAATCTGTTAACTTTATGACTTTAAACGTCCAATTTAAAGTTCCAGAGTAAGCCGATGTGACATTTAAAATCCTGAATCCTTGTGAGGAGCCACTTCAATTTGTAACTGACTGTAACGGACTAAGTTGTTCGGGCACCGGACCGGAGGCAGTTCCCGCCCTCTTAGTTTCATACAAATTGATATTTACGGTAATGGCACGAGTTTTTCAAGAAGAACGCAAAGTTGGGGATAACAGGCTCAGTCGTAGGCGACCAGTAAGCGAAAGAAATGTTGTGCACAATTGAAAATCCGTAAAATATTCTACGAATGAAATTATTCAAGTACAGTCTAATATTTAACGTATTCTTTCTATATAGAGTTTTCTGTGGAATAAAAGGCTTATTTAACACAAGACTATAGTAATATATTATGTCAGAAATAGGGTACAAGCCTAATTAAACACAGTGCGGCTTCAAGAAATTGCCGTAACCTAGTTACAATAGCAATTTTTTTTTAAATAATTCATTTGTTAAATATATAACAACATAATAAATTATAAAATTAAGTTTCAATATAAATCATTTATTAACCTCTCTCGTAATATTTCTGATACTTTTCAATTAGTAGTTCTCGATAGAAGTACAAAAAGATTTTGGTCACATTTTATAGGAATGACATCTACATTTCTTTACCATTAGAGTCCGGTACACGTGAAGTGGAGGGACGTAAATAAACATCCCTACGGTGGAAGCAGCCCAATAAATTATGCGGCGGACCACAGCACCGGCATCCCGGACGCATGTCGAATCCAACGGGAACCAATTAGTCGTGCCCGGGAATATTTATTTGCGGTTTTCTCAAACAAGTGAGTAGCCGACACTTTACTTCACACACTTCGTGACTCGACTTCTTTATTGGTGGAAAAGTGATAACGATTAGCGGTGTGTTAATGGCATCGCTTTATTATCCTACTGATTGCGGTACTACTGTCTCTTTTAACGTTACATTTTCCTCCTTAGAGCCTTTTTCGGCATGTATTCATATTGGCAAGATGAAGTAGCAGTGGGCTGGTTACATATGCAGAAATATCAATAATCGTTGGAGCAGACGCACTATGGAGAGAAAACTGTGAATCATCGAGCGTAGTAGGGCGCCCTCAGCAAAGTGAAGGAATAATATGCGAAAATTGGCTGGAAAATATATATTAAGAAGATAAGAAGAGTCGAAGATCTGGTTTAATGGCGCTTTCTAGAAGAATGTCTACCGGTGGACTTAGGACTTAGGTGGTAGCTGGTTAGGTAGGTTGGTCATCATCAGATTATGATGTTAAAAAGGACCATTATAGTAGAAAATGTTATATATATTATTTGTTAAAATAATTTGTTTGTAAAAGAAGATCTAAATATAGGTACTGTATTTTCTTACCCTCTATTTTGTTTTAACCTAATTAACTTTAGCTATTGAAAACGCATTTTGTGTTAACGAAGTTATTGTGCTAAATAAAACAACGCTCTGACATTTTAAGGCGACGCGGCGCCGATACACAAAATGTCTTCATACTATTCGAACAACACAGAGTGAAGGGTTATTATTGTTTAATACAGCCTTTCTCAATCTTTTCAAGAATGGAGTTCAAGCGCCACTTTACCATGATCCACGTATCCCTAAACACACTATTAATTTACAATAATTCACAAAGGAAAATTATTCTCCAAATATTGAAATTGTACAGTTTTCACCCTAGTTCTGGAAACATTGTATTAATGTATCGAAGTCGTTCGAAAATTTTGAAATTACGAAAAAATACACTGAAACTTAATATTTAAGTGAGCTGAATTTATTAATTTTCGCCATTATGGATGTAAATTAGGAAATTAAAGCAATAAAGTTAGATAAAGCTAAATAAAGTTAGAGCAATAATCGATTATAATTATGTTTATAAATAAAATATATAGTTACTTTTTCTAATACTTTAACACACATACACACAGACACATTCACACACAAACACACCCACACGAAAGTTTTAATGGTATCACATTTGCTTTTCGTATGTTTTTTTTATTCACACGAGGTCTAGTTTTCATTACGTCGTCCAATTAACTGATTTTTAAGCAACATAAATTTAACGACCATTATTATGAAGCCACGAAAAAAAAAGTTAATAATCAATATAATAGAATTACATATATACATAGTTCTAAATATAATAGAATACAATATGACCACAGTGAGATATGAGATATTAGACTTAGGCTGAAATTTATAGACGCTTTTTTAACATTGCTTAGCAAAGTTCTCAAAAAATAAGTACGTTGTGACAAAATATTGAATGTATAATAGGAACTTGAGTATAGCCATAGTATTCACAGAGCCAAGTCCATATTGACAAAATCAGTAACTTATCAAATCCTTTGACATTAATTGAGTAATATAAATTGTAATGTTTTAGTAAGTCTAAGCAAACTTAAAGTTGCGCCTGTAAATCCCAGCCTTAGAAACGGCGGTGCCAGACGTTCACCAGTGTATAAATTGATATTTATTATTATGAGGGAATTTTTTCACTCAACCGGTGCGCCGGGATAGGGGTTAAAAATGAGTTCCGTACTTAACTCGGATTAAACTCTTTGCGAATCTCCTATATCGTTGAAGTTATGATTTTGATGAGAACGTTTATTGGCGCCGGATATTGCTGTTGGAAATTTGCTACGAGATGAATTTAAAAACAAGATGTTCGTAGCAGTACATTTCGGTAAATGCTTTTTTATGATGCTAGCCTATGCCTGCCAATTCATTTAAAGATAGCTAATACTAATTAAAAAAAAATAACGGCCTAATTAATATTTTTGTAACAACCTTAAGGCTAAGATAGTTAAATTTCATTATAATGTTAATTCCAGTAATTTAGTTTATATAATTTCGATATAATTACGTCTTAATGGATTGCTTCGTCTGCCTAACATTATGAATCGATGTTACTGATATTAAATTTGTCATAATTTAGTAGGAACTATAAATGTGAACTTATGGTTTGTGTTTTAATACTACTTTCATTCTACTGTGCAATACATTTGTATACACAATTCCGTATATCCTTTAAGCATAAAAGTTAATCCTAATACATTATGTTTATTTCGTGCGTACAGTAGCTATCAACCCACTTGTCACAAAATCGTTATATAAAATAACGAAATACTTATATATTCATTTAATATATGTAATAGTGCATATATTAGTTAAGCGCATTGGAATGTCCTCGTCTTTGTGTCAAACTTTATGAAAATATATTGTAGCTCAAGGAATTATTATTATATGTAGTTCCATAGTAAATTAATAATAATGTTCACAAATCAATTATAATAGTATGATTAAATGTTACGTATGCCAGTTGTTATAATTTAATTACACGTGTGAAATGCATTCATTATGATTAAGTAACGATACATATGGCAGTATTGTATAAGGAATGATATGATATCAAAGGAAAGCAAATTTTTGTATTGTAAAAATGATAAAAAGAATTAAATCTCAGAATTCAATTAATTTTAGGTTATTATATATAGAAAAAAATATTAGTAGGTACGGCTATGTAATATTTAAATCTATATATAATTTAAATAAACATTACTAAATTCCTTAAATACTATATTGTTACAATTTAAAAAAATACAATAGATACGTAATAAGCAAAAAAGACTTATAATAATGATATAATTAAAGAAAAAATATGCCTACATTTTAAAGTTTATAATTACTCGAAGCTAACTATTATCAGCTATTCATAATCTATAGACATGAAATAGCTATAAACTATAATATATATAATCTAAGATAGTAACACATATTATTATAGCTGCCGGCAATTTTATCGTATTAAAAGCAATCTGTAACAGCAGTTTACATATCCAACACTGCTATCTCACTCGTTAAAACGCTATCGTGTCCCTCATAAATGTATAAGTCTTATATATTCGAGAACCCTGGCAATGACTTTAGTTTGAAAGTGTGAACCGATCCGCAGTTATTAGTAGCCGCTGATAACGCAAGGAAACTTTGTTCTAGTTTTATATGAAATGTTTCACAATGGTTCCCGCGTTGCTGCTTAATTCTACATGAATACTGTGTATACTTACTGCAGATAGTAAGAACAGTTACTATTAAAATGGAGAAGATTTAGACATCAATAGACATAGATTTTTAGACATCGTGTTGGATACCATCCGTATGTGGTGGATGTTCCTTATATCCACATGAAAAGATTCGCTTCTACATTAATCATACGAACGGCTAAGGAGTGGAATATGCTTCCAGTGGCCATATTTTCGCGATCTTATGACCTGGGAGTCTTTAAGAGAAGAGTGGATAAGCATTTGCTGGGCGAACGCGTTTCATCATCGAACTCATCTTCACCTTCCACCAGGTGTGATTGAGGTCAAGCGTACGTTTATAAATAATAAGAAAATAAGAAAGATTTAATTTGACGATTGCTTGTTATGTTTGTCTTAAAATATAATTTACACATTTTAATACATAAAAATGAAAACTTTGTGAAACGAATTACATCTCTGAAATGACTATGGCAGAATACCTTTGGCGTACTAAGTTCTCTAAATATTGGGAGTCGAAGCTGCTCGCGTCCGTAGGCTATACCCTAGTTTCCCTACACGTGACTCCTGGGTGGTGCTAAACAAGCAGCAGCGAGGTGGTAGGGCGTCTGGATTGAGACCACAGTACATGAGTGTAAAGCCCGTCGTCGTGACCAGTTTCGGCTTGTCGCGTTTCGGGATAAGCTTGTGTATATCCAGTAGCTCATATACCTAGAGACCTTCAGTCGCGGTATATGTGGGCCGACATGACGATGTAGACTATCAATGGATTTTCATCCTTTGATAGTCGCTTTCGTTTTTGGACTACACTGTACTTACCATCAGGTACTCTATAGTCACTATGTCAAGCCAGTGTAAAAAATAATAATATTAATTTTGCCGTTAGGTGGGCTATGAAATGATCTTCGGGCGAGCATGTTCCCATCATCTTATGATATCCCATATCCTTTATGCGTAGCGTCAAGAGATCTTAGTGCAGACCGACATGTTTGCTGCGATTTTTTTTCTAAACTGGCGATAGTCGTAGTGGCTTTTTGAACTGCACCATGCTTATCATCATGTGTGATGTAGTCAGTGTCGAGTCAGGATAAAAAACAATGGTCGTTGGGGCAGATCTCCCACTGATTGGTGGTCAAGGGGTAACTGGAGGTCAGTCGGCAGTCTCATTGTGAGGTAGGCCGATGACATTTATAAATTTATGAGTCAGATTTGGGCACTAGTGGCCTATAAATACAATTCTTGTGGCATGACACAGAACAGGGAGTGACAAGGTGACAGGGAGGGAGTTTATACCCAGCAATAGGTACAGATAAGCTGATAATGTTGAGTACATAAAAATGTATGTTAAACAAAATATATTGTTCGAGAGTAATTATATAGAAAACTAGCGATAAATAATAAAAAACGAGAAAAGCCTTTCACTCAACATTTGAGTGATTGTAGAACATTTAAAACAAACGGTACAATCGATTGCTAAAAAAATCACAAATATAATGTAGAATAGAGAGAGCATAGTGATTTAATAAACACACCCATACCTTATATAATAACATTAAATAACAATTGATCATACATTAATGCTGTCTTCACATCAACATTAAGAGTCAATTCAAGCATTCGTGTATTCTTTCAAATGAGATGGCATGTAATTTCGTGGAAAGCCAGCGTTAAAATAAATTATTCATTGGCGACGCCTGAAGCCCGTATTCATTTCATTTCTGAATCTGAATACCTACTTTTCCTCCGCGTTTTTCTTTCCCGAACCTTGCCTTTAATAAATTTTAAATAATCTCTCGGATTAAACACGGCAAGGAACTCTATAAAGGGAATTATTCTGGTTCTATGAATATAAATATCTTTCGGCTTATAATTTTATTTTAGAAATAATCGTCTATACTTTATTACTTAAGTACAAAAATTTTCATATTTACCTAAACACTTACAATTGTTGAAATAATATCTAAGGCTGTGATTTGTACACGCTACTTTAAATTTGCTTAGACTTTACTAAAATATTACTCATTAATTAATAAATCATTCCAGTTTATATTACTCAATGAATATGAAAGGATTTGGTATGTCATCGATTTTGTCAACATGGACTTGGTTCTGCGAATACTATGGCTATACTCATGTTCCTATTATAAATTCAGCTTTATGTCAAACCGAATTTATTTTTTGAGAACTTTGCTAAGCAAAGTCGAAATAGCGTCTGTAAATCTCAGCCTAAGGCTTTTATGTACACCTAAAAGATTTAATTTTCGAAATAGACTGTTTAAAGTCTTGTACAATTTATAATCATCGTCATTTAAAAAGTTTCCTTAAATTGAGCAGTAAATTGTTAACTGTTTTATATGTATTGTTAATTGTTGTTGTTGAGTTGTAATTGTTGTTTGTTGTTGTTATGATAACGTCCGAATGGTTGTTTTGTCTATCGATTTAATCAAGTCAATTATGAAATTACTATGCATTAAAAAGAGCTAAAACCTGAACTTCAAATAAATTTTAATTTGAAAATTTAATGGTAGATACTTTATTTAAACTATAATTGCAGGCTGAACTTTGAAAAAGCTAATTTCGTGGAAGCAAGTTATTTTGTTATTAGTTCACTGTAAATACTTTGTAACTAAACGTATGAAAGTTGAAAAGTAATCCTAATGTTTAAAATGACATGTACTTTAACTTAGATGGGATAAATTAATTTCATATATATCTGATAAAATATTGATCTTATTTTAATATAAAAGGGATTCGTAAGTCATGTATTGCTTAAGAAATAATTTCAAGCTAATGACAAAATAGCTAGAAAAATAACAATAAAAAAAATATATAATATGAAACTGTTACATTAAATAATGAAAGCTAAAGCACGAAATCACTTACGTACTGTTGGCTTCTGTTTTAACTATCTGCAACTGTAGAAGTTCTCACATAAACAACGGAAATTAGCCTTAACATGAAAATGAGCTCGCGCTTCGCGAAACTTGTACTCATTATGTAGCGGAGTAGCTGAAGAACCTTCTTTCGTATAAGTTTATCAATAAACTACCCTGGCATAATTAATGTAAGCCTAGCTACGTAGGTGTTTTATAATATTTTCTTTATAATAATAGATCCGTACTATAGGCTAAATAGTATAGAAAGGGTAGGATCTAGACTGCTGAGATTGTATTGCTATTGCTCGATTGGGTCATGAATAAAGTATTTGTAGAAATGCAAAGACTATCATAGTGACCCGCTTCGGCCTGGCACGCATCAGTATAAGCTTATGTATCTCTAATTATTCATATACGTAAAGGCTTTCTATCTTGTATGTGGACCGGTATGACAACCACGGTTGTTAATGGTTGCTTGTTGCTAGGCCATCGCTACCGTTCTTCGACTACGCTGCAAGCACCTTTCCATCGGGGGCGGTGTAGTTACTTTGTATAAAAAATAACAGTAAACTCTTTGGGTATTGATAGATAAGTTTAGTGATTATTAGAGCATAGAGTATTCTTTATAGAACGACGGACTCGGTCATAATAAGAGAAATATAATCAGATGAGCAAGTCAGCAAGTTGGTGATGACTGTTTATAATTACGTCAATTGAAGTTTTTCATCATCCTTGAAATGATATGTGCTTACTATAAGTATTAAATAAAAATTACTTAAAAATACGCAGAACACATAATTTATAAATATAAGCTTCAAGAAATATGCAGTATATTTCTTACATTTATATGTAGAAATTTGGCAATTTAGACTGAAGCCTTGTCAATAAGATGACAAAGTGAAATAAAATATTCCAAAAGATTCGTACCTAAATAGCAGAAATTCTGACAACAAATTGTATGATTGACAGCTTCCATTCGTCATTCATAATTAAAACGAAAGCGATTTTCCAACACTGCCGAATCTTCTTAAAGGAAAGTCTTTTGAAAAGCTGCTTCGTTTAATGGATCTCTTAGAATTTATATGGCACGTAGCAGAAATAATTTTACAGCGACGTAGTCTGTTCAAATTGAAAGGTAAAGTTTACTACTTTAATTCTAGTACGGTTACTATTTCGTTACAATTACACGAATGTAATAAAACTTTGTACGGTTGCGTACGTGACGCTGTTATGGAGACGTTACGTGTGACGAATTGGAAACGCGCACTCACAATAAGACATTCATCCTTTATGAAAGTGGATTGAAGGAATGTTGTATCGCTTTAGGGAATGAAGCTACTTCAACGTT
Organism: Automeris io; assembly: GCA_036320925.1. NCBI lineage: Eukaryota > Metazoa > Arthropoda > Insecta > Lepidoptera > Saturniidae > Automeris > Automeris io. The sequence goes on along the minus strand of JAUDJH010000010.1, from coordinate 8,039,495 downwards.
TATTGTCGTTTACTTTGATACACATCCAAATGTACAGCGGAACGTGATATAGCCACGGTAATGTATAAACTTGTGCAGAAAAACAAGTAAAATAAAGCAGCCAAGATGAAAGAGAAAAAGTTTAAGAGAAAAATTGGTATAGCAATTTTCTTAGAGTTCTGTCCTTCGACAGTATTGGCAGAGCTTTCCACTATAAATGAAAAGCATAGTTTCTGGAATAAATAGTAAGATTTCATTTTGAAAATTGTTTATCACTTTCATTAGTGTAAGTGGAGACGCGTAAAGTCTTTTAGTAAAACAGTGAGTATTGTGCAAATAGTCTCATGGAGCATTTGGTAGATTAATAAGTAAGGAAGGCATTATATTTTTGAGAGTAACTTCTGATATACGTTGTCTTAGCAGGAAAATAACTCACGGTTTATGGTTATTAAACTACCTTTAAGGCGTTTCAGAAAAACTCCATAAACATAAAAATACTTTTAAACACTCATCACAGATAAGTACTAATTTATTAATGTTTAAAATCGTCTTGAAACGTATGCAATTTTTCTGAAAATGGCCTTTAGTGCACTAGGAAATGCAAAACCGTTAAGAGATTGTGGTGCTCTACAAAGATCAGAACCAGTTTTATTGATTAATTTCACTAATATAAAGACATACTGTATGCTATTTCTGAAACGCTGAAGGCACAAAACACAGGATCGGCATACTTAGAGAGAACTTGGGGAGGCCTGTCGCAAGACAACCTCACTTGGCTGCTGATAATTAAAAAAACAATCATCAGTTGAATAGTTAATGTATTGTTAGTTATTTAGTTTCTTAGTTTAATATTGTTTTTTTAAGTTAACCAAAAAAAAGTAAAGGTCAGAGAAAATAAAGGCTATTTTTCATTTATTTCTGATATTGTTCATGTAAAAACAATTCCATAGGATGTTATAAGTGGCATGTCTAGCTAATTATTTTACTTTGCGTTTATGAATAATCATTCTGTATACTTTTACGGGGCTTGTATGGTTGTTGAGGAAAAACAGAATTATGCGTTGAAAATCTGTGACCAGAAATAGACTGACATTGGTTGACCGCAGATTCAACAACCCCATTGACTCTGTGGCTTTGTCATTTTGTCAATGCTAATATTTGATCATCGTGGGCAGTCGGCCGATTGTACTTACGTATTCGTATTGTATATAAATGTAATATTTAAAATCATGTAATAAGTATTATGTATTGGAAATATAAAGTTCATATATTTTTAATAAATGTTTTATGCTACTTAATGTCAAAGAACTTTCTATTTATTTTATCTTATTTAGTAGACAACGAATACTAGCTTAAGTTTTAATATCTTACTAAAACTTTAAAATTATAGTTTTTTTAAGAAAACATTTACATTACATTACATATAAACAAATTATAAATATTAAACGTTTATCAGATTCAAATATTATAAATCTGATTAGTATTTATATTAACCGTAAAAAAAAATCAAGTTTTCCAATCATTCTGAGAACTAAAGTCCACAAAATGCAATCATTTCTACTTGTGTTGGCACATAAAATACGAAGGGAAGTGGAGGGTCGTCAGGACATTGCGAATTGTTATTTTGACGCGCTCAGTCGGAAAAACAATTGGGGTCTATGAATTGAAGGGATGGAATGAAAAATGTGTCAAGGAATACGCTGACTTAGCATCTAGTTAAAAAGTTTTTGGTATTTCTATTTACTAATTTATTAAGAAAATGAATGCAACAACCACACAATCGTAACTAAAAGAATTAACTTTTATGCAATTATATTTGCATTTCCAATATGAAGATACTGAAAAAGTAATATACATTTTGGCTGAGTTTAGTCGACGTTATTTCGACTTTGCTTAGCATAGTTTTCAAACAATAAATTCATTTTGACAAAAAATAATAATAATAGGAACTTGAGTATAGCGTATAGTATAGAACTTGAGTATAGTATTTGCAGAGCTAAGTCCATGTAGACAAAATCGGTGACTTACTAATTACTATCGGTACTTACTATCGGTGTTGTGCTCCTTTGACATTCATTGAGTAATATAAATTGTAATGTTTTAGTAAGTCTAAGCAAGCTTAAAGTTGCGTCTATACATCTTAGACTTAGAAGCCTTAAGGGTAGCTTGGCTTAGTTTTTATACAGAGAGATATCTATATACTATAGTGAAACCGCATCTCATTCATCCGACTAGTATCAAATACGTAAGGATGTTTGTAATTGTAACTGCTACAAGAGATTGTGATATGGCCACCGATCTAATGTAAGACAATAAATTTCTCAAAATCACTTACAACTTGTATAATAGAATTACATTAAGATTTATTTAAGGTGGAAATAATAAAAATGTCAGATTGTAAGAATTTCTACTTATATCAAAGATAGATGAAATAAAAGAAAAAATATTCAATCATAAGAATTTCTAGTTATTCGTATAATAAAGTAATCGGCACCGAGCACACTCCTCTGAGGTGCCAGTTAACGCCTTCAGGAGGGTTAAGTGAGGATAATTTCCCTTTGCGTGCCCACTCTTAATGACGAGTTCGCCCTCCGTGGGGGCGAGACGCCCGTAACGGGTGTTTAACGGAAAGGGGCCTTTACGCACCCGCTTCCCTGATTTTCTACGGATGTAATTATTTTAACTAATTTTCTTTCTTTTCTTGCAGCGGGACATAATACACAGTTATGTTTTTTTCTCGTAACACAAAATAATGAGTGTAACTTTTTTGTAGATCTTAGGCTTAAGGGAACAAATACCTAAGGGGATACCTCTAATGAACAAAAAATTAAATGGAAATTTTCGTAGAATCATTATTTCGTAGGATAATAACTATCAACATTATATTGAATTAACGAAATTCTCGAGTAGAGATAAAATTTATAATTTCTTTAAGTATGTTCTAAGTAGGTTGCGTTGCACCTTAGTATTTTAACACAATACTCATTAACGATCGTCCTAACAAAATATTATTATAAAACATGTTTACAAAATATGTTTATATTTACTCAAATAACGATTAAAAGGTACAATTTTACTATTAATATCAATTTTTAATATCAGCTAAACACTGTAATAGAATGTTCACATTGCAGCATGGCTCGAGATATTTGCCTTAATTAAAAGTTGTCCTGGTCGAGTAAAATATGGATCAATAGCTCACTGGATGTGATAATTAACAATTTTAATATTGTTCTACGTAAAGCGTACAATTTTTTGTAGGTAAGTACAAGATTATTTATTTTCGTTATTAGTGCTCAACATCTCTAACTATACAAGCATAACCCCAGTGCAACTTATTCTAAATAAATTGTATTATTTATTACTACACAGGTTTCTGATGCCATATCCAGTGCACTATGACTTTGGTAGTACAATCGTGTCCAGTAGCCGAACGGTTTGTCTTACAACGGAACTCATTAAGTTACGAGCAATATCGAATCGGTACTCCACTGATCGTTAATTGGAGCGCTCTCGCTGGCGCATGGATTGCACTGATTAACATTAAGTAATTGTTAACTTTGAGCAATTATGAAATGAATTGAAATACGAGAAATTGTATATGAAAAAGTTTGTGTGTACAAAAAGCAAAAGTATTAAATAATTGAAATTAAAGATAAATTATATACATATATTAAATTGTGTCATATAACTTGATTTTTGGTTTGTTTTATGTAAGATGCTTAAGAAGTGTGTAGTTTGTTAGTATTAATCACAATAGTTAGAAATGATAACGCCGTTTCATACTAATTGTTAATGTTATATATTAATCTTTATGATTACAAAATATAAGGTTCACTTAATATGGAAATATTAGCTTGAACGTTTTCCTATTGTGTTATTTTACAATGCATTTTAATTTTAAACTTTTTATATTATATACTAAATGACATTGATATTAAATATTAAAGAAAATAATCCACGACGATATGTCAAATATTGATACCTTTCTATTTGATTACACAAAATAATTAAATATTAACTAAAAACTTAATGAAACCAGTGTAAAGTAAATTTGGTATTCTAAGAAAGATATTCGATAAATTGAATGCAAATTGATAAAGTGCTTAAAATTTCGTAATGAAATGCGTATCCAATAAAAACTTAGCGGGCTAGCAGTAAAATTAACTTTTATTGAAAAGCTCGTTTTAGAAATTCGTTATTAGATTTTGTGACAAAATTAGATTTTGGCGGGCCTGCCAATTAGGATCCAGACTGAAATACGGCGAAATGTCAAAACCAACGACAAAACTTTAGGTTAACAAATCACACCGTAGTAAAGGCGACATAAAACGGGTGCGAAATATTAATTTATTCAGACTGCAAGCCCGCGTTGGTGGTAGTAAATTAAGTAAGCGGAAGAAAGCTCATTTATTTTTGGCCGGATGCGGCGAAATTCACATCCGCGTTAAATACACAATCCGACGAAAACGCGCACTTTCTCGTTTCGAGCGTTTCCAGTTGAAATTTAATTTCGACCGCAAATTACTGTCTTTTTGCTATTCACTTTTTGAATTACTGATGGTGGAATTAGACCAGTAATTATAATTAATTTATCTTTCCATTCCAGCTCAAACGTGACTTATTATTAAATATTTATCAAAGATACTCATCGTTGCGTATTATGAATGTTTCAGGGTTGTTAGGGTTACGGATTTTCGGATATGCAAAACTGATTATTCCGGTTTATGTTACAGAAATAGAAATATTTGTAAAAAGTGTTCTCATATAATTATTTCTATAGTCTAGCTAACATTAAGTGTCAAATAAGGGTGCTCACAATTTGAATATTTTCAAATGTTTTATAAAGTATTTTTAATAAAAAATAACATTAGAAACTCGTCGATTCACCGTTATGGGAGGCGGATATTAAATAATCACGGATATCGGATAATTTCGGTTATACATGTGGATACATGTATATGACAACCCTAGTATGTTTATACTTGTATCTTAATATAATTATTCACATGGGGATGGTAAAAGTGGACTAATCCCCGCCTGCCTTGGGGAAAGCGGATTATATGTAAGTGGCATACCAAACATGAAATCTCGGAATAGGGGGCCTACTTCAAGTGCATATAAGTTTTTTTTATACGGGTTTATTACAACAACTACACTATACTTGAAGGCAAGTATAATATATTATCAGGAATAAAGAAATGCATTTATTTGGCTCTTGAGATAATGGCGAAGAATGTCAAGAAACGACAACTTATTGACAATCCCCGTCAGCATGCCGCCACTGCACTTAACGGTAAGCATAAAGTAGACCAAAAACAGTAGCATCCATCCAGTTCAGGCTATCCAAAGTATTTCTTTAAGTATTTCTTTAAGTATTTCTTTATGTATTTCTTAATGTATTTCTTAAAGTATTTCTTTATGTATTTCTTAAAGTATTTCTTTATGCATTTCTTTAAGAAATTCTTTATGTATTTCTTTAGGAAATTCTTTATGTATTTCTTTGAGTGTTTCTTTAAATATGTCTTGAAACTAAGAAATGTGACAGGAAAAGATTTAATAAGAAGAGGCGAAGATTGGCATCAATGATGCTTATTAAGAGAAACCTATGCCCAACAGTGGTCCAAGGTGAGCTGATGATGATAAGTGAAATAAGTTTTTGAGACTCCTCAGACTGCAACCCGTAATAAATTCGGGATGGGTGAGTAGACTCATACATGATCACTTTTACGAATCTTATAAAGCAATCCAATTACAACCAACGAGCCAGCTTTAACTTAATCTCTATGTTAAAATTACACAGCAAAACAACATTTAGTGCAACAACAACTGTCCACATGTCTATTCATTAACCTCGACCGGCGTATCGCACATCTAAAATACAACGGCGAACCAATTAAAGTTGACCCCGTGCCACCGTTCCGCTACTGCACTCTTAATCACAGATACACGGTTAATTAATGTGATCCGCTTTTATTATTCAGTCCGTTTCAAGGGATATTCATCAACGATGGAGCTTTTGGCTTTTAAATTTTAAAATGTTATTATTTTGCTTTATTTTCGAGACGAAAGGGTGTCGTGAAATGTTAATTAAGAATTGATCGTTATCAAAGTAGCTTTTGCGACAATAAGGGTATTCTGGTCGGTGTTTATATACCTTTATCATGTTTACCTAATATTTAGGATAGCCTCGTTTGTTTGTAGTGGAAAATTTTTATTCCGTGTATCTTCAGACTTTTTTCAAAATTGTATTGGTCTTCTTTTATTACTTCTATTATCAACAGTGTGACATTACCAAAAACGTGAGAATTTTTAATAATAACTAGTCAATGTGATAATTTTTCTACGTATCTTTGTGACTTGGTTTTTATTCATAGTTAATCACATTGGCTGTAACATATCAATTTGATGTTAATGGAATAAATGAAACATTGTTTCGTATTTGACAAGCCTTTGTAGGTAATCATGTAATTCTATGATTTTATAATCAGTTGGACCAAATGTATGATTTTTAAACGCAAACACCTTAGAAAATAATGTAAGGAATCTGAAACTTAGTACTTGAAATGTTAATAACTCTTTCTTGACCGCAAAATGACCCAAATATTCATGTTTTGGCTTAAAAATAACAGGTGTTATCATAATTAATTATAAAAAAAAAAGAAAAATACGAAGTAGACATAAATGGTATAAGAGTTTTATTATAAATGGGAATAATTACGGTAATATTGGTAAATTAAATAATTACTCGTTTAAGCGTATACTAGTGGTCTCTGGTGAATAATAATGAAATGACTTTAATGCTATTAAATGTATTGGGAATTGTAGTAATGAAAGATAACAATATTGTATTGTCTATTCTAATTTGCCCATTAATTTGAATGTTATGTTTATTAATGATATAATTTTGGTGTTTTGTTATTGTTTACTATTTTATTAATATTATGTAGAATTAAATTGGCTAAATATAATAATATTTTTCACAGATGGTGCTTTTTTATTTATAATTAAATATAAATACGCAATAAATTATAAAGAGTATAATTATTTATTTATTTTATAATTTGAATATATTTGACATTTTTGATTTTGAGATTTGTCGCCATACTGAATTGGACTCCAAGCGCGATGAACTTAAAACCTGACCATTAGTGGCATATAAATACAAAGAGTTTAATGCCGTCCTCACGTGATTGATACAATATAAAGATCCAGTTCTTCATTAAGAAAGTGCGATACGTGAGTCACGTGAGGGCTCATGGACGTCATCAGCATCGGAGTTAAAACAATCGCCTTAGACGAGATCGCCTTAATTATGATATTGAATTGGCATATTTACTTCATTCTTACAGCTTTCTGTTAAATTCTTACACTAATCTTACAATAGGATACCATTTAGTTGGTGCCTGTTATTATTAAACGATTATTCTTACCTCGAGCCTTGCTAATTTTGAAAACCATTCTTTTTTTTTGTAATGGCTCACAAAGTTACTGCATTGCATCTGATGGAAAGTAAAGTGTAGTCCAATAACGGCAACGACCACCAAAGGAGGAAAATCCGTTGATAGTCGCCATCGCTATGTAGGCCCACATACCATGACGGAAGGTCTCTGGGTGTATGAGCAACTGGATATACACAAAGTGATCTCGAAACGCGACAGGTCGAAGCGAGTCACTGTTATGGTCTTTAGACTCGTGTACTGTAGTCACGATCCAGTTCAAGTGGAAGAGGTTTACCTCCTCTTGTTGATTTTTCACAACGGATCGTGGTATGGTGATCGAGATCCAGTCGTGCATATCAGTAAATAAAAACAAAATTTTGGCTGTAAACAAAATGATATGTTATAATATAAAAATTTTAATTAAAACGTTTTTATAAAACAGTAATGGTTTCATTTATAGAGTCACAATTCCAGACGATTTCGTTTTTGATACTTACGAAGCTTTAATTAAAAAAGAGCCCAACTGCATCAATACACAGAAATAACATTATGTCTAAACTGGGCAAATAATCAATATTTTAACGAAATTGTCTAGAGTGCACACATTGCCAAAGCTTCGCATAGATTTTGATAACAATAAAGTGTACGCCGCCGTTGCCCCCGCGTGCTTGCATTTGGCGCACTCGCACGTAACAGTGTTTGCGAAGGGGAGTTATGTAATTAGACTGCAGCGACATTGGAGCCTGTCACTCATTCGCCCCGTTATTGCTACGTGACTGCAATTGCCGAATATACCGACCACAATCCGAAGTATGCTAGAAAATACGTATAGGTAATTTAACTGCATTTTTAATATAATTTTATCGTTAGACTAGCTGATCCGGCAAACGTTGTTTTGCTATATAATTTATTGTAATATCTTCTAAGATGTTCATTGAAATTAAGTGATGTCAAAGACAATTTTGTTCACAATTAAATACTCTTAATCAACAATACATTTATTTGGATAAAGATTAATATTATTACGTTGATACAACTCTTAACAAATAATGCATTAATTTCGACCAAATTTGTTTACCATAAAAACGATTCTAGTGACTTAATCTTAAAAGATAGACATATACTGTTACGGACATTTTTTTAGACCATTTCAAGAGGAATAATTCTTTCTTACATATATTTTTGGTATCTTGAATCGTTTTTGCAGCGCACGCAATGGAAGCCCTCAAGGATGAATAATTTTCCCCGTTTTTTTCACATTTTCCATTATTTCTTCGCTCCTAATAATTGCATCGTGATGTTATATAGCCTATAGCCTTCCTCGATAAATGGTCTATTCAATTCTAACCAGTAGTTCCTGAGATTAGCGCGTTCAAACAAACAAACAAACAAACTCTTCAGCTTTATAATATTAGTATAGATGTGACGTTCTCTTTCATATTGTACATATTTGGTCCTAGTATAAGACGAAGTTTATCGTGAGAATATATTTAAGTGGTGGTTTTTTTTACACTGGCTCGACATAGTGACTACAGAGTACCTAATGATAAGTACAGTGTAGTCCAAAAACGAAAGCGATCATTAAAGGATGAAAATCCATTGATAGTCAGCATCGTCATGTCGGCCCACACATACCACGACTGAAGGTCTCTAGGTATATGAGTTGATGGATATACACAAGCTGATCCCGAAACGCGACAGACCAAAGCGAGTCACTATGACGGTCTTTACACTTGTGTGGTTGTGTGTGGTTATGACCCAGATCAGACAATCGCCCTACCACCAAAAAAAGTTAAAGATTGTTACACTTTTTGAAACGAAATATAATTTATTTAAAGAGACTTGCTTTCAAGATCATTAAAATCATCAAAATAACATGAATCTACCATCGTTTCAGAAAGCACTATTTAACGAAGCAAGGAAGTTTGGTAATTGGTCTTATAGAGAGCATATTGATGGCGTAAAAAATATTATTATTATCATATAAACGATTGTATTAACGAATGTAAAATAATTGTTTAATACTTAAAAAACGGTTCACTGTGTCTAAAGGGCAATTAAGTTTAATTAAATAATAAATATAGTTTTTCCTGTAAAGCGATTTGATATCCAAAAGATCAACTAACATATAATAAAAATTTTAATTATGCAGTTTGTAAAATGGAAGTAAATGTGAAATATTTTTATACTCGTACCTAATTAGAATATAGAATGTTAATAAAATACAAATAAAAAACAACAACCTTGGTGCATGGTTCCTAATTACTAGTTACAACCATAAATGGGCAAAATGTAATCAGATTAATAAAAATGATTAACGATTACATTTTACGTTTTTTACCATTAATATGACTGCATTTCGCTCATCTATGTTTTAAACACTATAAAATCCCAGATTGTATACACATTCATCATTTCTTAATATTTTTAAATGGATTTAATCATGATTACACAGCAAGAAAATTAAAATTACGATTACATTTTGTAATCGTTCATCATTAATCAGATTACATTTTGCCCATCTCTGCTTACAACTAACTTCAGTTTTAAACAACAATCAATAACAAACTTTTATTCTTTTTAGTTAGCGTGCACCGCTTGGTAGTAGGATTTGTATAATATAAAGTATTGCTGTAACTTTACCCTTAGAAGGAGACTACCACTATTGAAAAACGACTTTTTTTGATTTGGTACTTTTATTACGATAGTAATTATACCTGAACAGTTTGTATTTATTATAATATTAAGTAAATTATAAAGGTGCAGCTGGAAATATTTGTTTGTAGTCTATGTCAACACTCTCTATAGTCGTCTTTTATAAAATGGTGTTTGAATGTATTAAGAGAGCCGGGTGTTTATTAAATCGATTAAACGTAAATCATAAGAAATCTTGCACGTGTATTATTTAAACACTTGGCCCTCCAATAGTATTTTACTTTAGCATTTTATTTAATCTAAAATAGTTTCGTATAAGCACATTACATACGTAACTAATGAGTTCTTCAAAAACGGGCTGGTAATTAATACGCATGATATGTCATGTGTGTGTGGAAATGTCATGTGCCTTGCTGAGAAAGACGATCAGATGCGCTACTGGTCACCTTTGACACGACATATAAGGGCAAAGTGGATACAACCACTAATGTAACTCTGCTCACCCCGTCAGGCAGGCGCGACCATATATCATTATTATTTAAGTAATTTAAAGCTATAAGCTAAATAAGTAAGAGCAAAAGTAGCAAGAATTTTGAATAAGAACTTCAGCGTTGAAACAATTGGTACTAACAGTATATAACTAATATTTACTTTCAATATAAGTAGTTGCTTATCCAGTCTGAAATAACAAATATTTCTACTGAAACTGAGTGCATTCACAAACTTTGCAAATTAAAGTTAAAACTTTGTATAAATTACGTATCAAATTTGTAGCAACAATGCAGCGCCGGTGTTAAACCTTTAGAAGCGTAAGCTCTGAAATTGGGCTTAATCTCAGCTTACTTAACGGAAACTCCAACTCGTAACACAGAAGCCACAGTGTTGAGTTCTACCAAGAACTATGCGCTGTGCATTGATGAAAATCATAGTTCTGTGTTGGTAATGGAAAACGTACGCGATATAGTTGACTAGCATGCGTTATTTGAATATGTAATCCGCACACTCGCGCGTGCCAAGGATTTTGTGGATTAGAAATATCAACATCAACCGTGTAGCATTCAGAAATATTTCGTAATAACTGTTATTGTACGAACGTGCTTTTCCCTCGAGCAAACTTGCTGTGCTGAAATAAGCGTATTATTGTTACTGTTTTTAATTTTACTATGTTGTTGAAGACCTTCATTAAAAACATATATTACAGTACCAAAAATTATTAAATGTTGCATCTCAATGTTGCAATTAATGTAGAAAGTTAAATTTTTTAATATATGTTGCCTATTAAATAAATAAATATTATCAGGCTCAGATCTTGATGAGGCAAGCTCGCACCCCAGACGCCAAATTCTATGGGGTGACAAACAAGCACATCATCTAGGATATTGGCATTCTATAAATGTAAGAAATAAAAGCAAAACGTGACTTTTTTACTTCTATAAGTGATAGTAGATAGATCACCCTTGTTAACAATTCATAAAAGAACTAATAATACAAGTCATAGGACACTTATTTATTTGCAAAATAAAACAGATTTCAGTAGTGAAAAATAGTGATTTCAACGAATGTTTCTTTATACATATTTTAGTGTTCACGAAGTGATAGAAAGAATAATACACGTTTGAACCTTTTATTTAATCTTTATCAGAAGTTGCTATAAAAGATAAAATTTATTTTGTTTTCATTTCTTTGTTGACTCCAATAAACATTAATACAATACAACCTTTGACACCCGTCGGTGTTGTGAGGTGATCGTTCCGTTGTGAAAACCTGTTATTTTCCGAGAATCTTCACGTGAAAAGTATATTCAGTTGTATTTAAGCTCTCCTAAGAACACTTTACTTAGAGTAGATATTCACGCTTGCTTCAGTTTACTTTGTGCTCTGAACTCTCTGAATTTATTGCCGTATAATTTCAGTACAATTTGGAAGGTTGCCTTTACATGAATATTTATTTATGCTTTCTATTTGCTTACCCTTATCCGCTATCAGAATATGATATAGAATATTTTAAAACAATATTATTATAACGCTGAAACGTTATTGGAACATGCAAATAAGCTTTATAATATCTATTGTTTATTTTCGTCTCTATTTTACTTTAAATATGTATGATTATCAGCATTAAAACTTATCATGCATTGTTCAGTAATTCACACATTTTTTTAAATACATTTGCAGATTATTTCTCTGCACTTTTGATCTTGCTGACTGCCTACTATCAATGGTAGTCAGTGAGAAATTTACAAATAAACATTGTTTTACAGAAAGCAATTTACGCATAAAAAATTTTGCGCATAAAAATTAATAGTTTTATAATTTTTTCTCTATTTACACATACCAATACATTTATAATACAAATTTTCAATTATATAATTCTGAATAAATCCAATTTAAAACCCCGATTAGTTATATATTATTTGAAAATATTGTGTTTAATAATGAAATAATACGTTATAAATTTCGATAAATATTTGCACAGAATATATTCAAACTATCAGCTCTTAAGAAATTGAATGTGGAGGATAAGAGTATATAGGAGAACCAAATATTCCTTCACAGTTCGCGGGTTGCAAGAATTTATCTAAAGCAAATCTCATTGTTCGGCGGATCCGCGGGACGTGAGCGGAACTTCCAAGCAAGACGAATTCCCATCGACTTGATTAAAGTTGTCAGCCGAAGAGCGAAGGATGCAATTTAGACGCAACCGGCAAGCGTTATGCCGCGCGATAGCGCTCTGCTGGAATTTTGTTTTAATTGCTATAGAGACATGAACAAATCGCCAAGAATCTCCATTTTAGTTCAAGGAACATAACAATTTCAGCTTATAGTTCAGCATTCAAATGTTCTATGTGATGCGATAAATTTAACCCACACTGGACTATTTGCCACCTTATTGATAACGACGCTACGGTTAAAAATGTTTTTTTTTTATTTTTTTCTGTAAAATTATTACATTAAAGCTACAAGTACAGAAAGTAACAGCAACTACTGACATGCCAGAATCTTACGGCTGGCACCATCATCGTTGCCATTTCATGTGCAAAAGAAGGTCAACCATATCTAAAGGCATATAATAATGTACATTGGTACTTACTCGTAAATGGCTCTGCTAGTTTCGAAATGCAATAGGCTAAAGTAACTGCCAGCTTTACATTATTGTACTATGATCGATGCGATATGGTGCAGATCTTCTAACACATCACTATTGCTGGAACAGAAATTCAAATAATTTAGATATATATCCAGAGATAAAAGACACAAAATTCTAGCGTTATGATATATTTTTTTAATTATTTACAGGCGAACGCTTGACCTCAATCACACCTGGTGAAAGGTGAAGATGAGTCCGATAATGAACGCAAAATAAATGCCTATTCACTCTTCTCTTAAAATCTCGTGGAAATATGGGCACTGGAAGCATATTCCACTCCTTAGCTGTTTGCATGATGAATGTAGAAGCGAATGTTTACGTGCGGTTATAAGGAACATCCACCACATGCGGATGGTATCCGAAACGATGTCTAGTGGTTTTGTGATGGAATGATAATTAATAAAAAGTGAATTGATTTGAAATAAAGAAACTCATATGAAAAAAGATAATTATATAGTATGAAAACTAATAATATGGCATAAAAAACAGACCAATGAAAACAATTCATAATTGGACTCATCCCAGCCGAGGTTAATACATTATAATGAAAAACCGCTTTTTACGACTCCATTAAGTTGTTGGAAAAAATAAAGGGCGAAAGGAAATGGCAACCACTCACAGTCCCTCGTCAAGATCGGACCGAGGCGAAAATTCTTTTCTCGATCGAGTGACTTCCATGAATACTAATGCTTGGGGGAAGTCAGGAGGAACATCACCAACACAAATGCCACTACAGATAACGGCGCGAAGGTGATAAGTATATGCAGTCTTGATACTTTAACTCAATACATACCGAATTTCTTTATTTGCTTCATTTGTATACGATATTAAGAAACTATCACTATTTTCGAATAAACAGGATTTAATAGAAAATAAATATAATAAATAACATACATTACAAAAAAATATATTGTGTTTGTGGTGGCCTACTGGATAATGCGCGGCAACGCATATGGTCTTAGGTTTGATTCCGGGCACGTACTTCTAGGTTTTTTCAGATTACATACGGATTTAGACACCACATACTCACCGGTGAAGAAAAAAACATAGTAAGAAAACCCGCACTGGTTACGTTGGGCACGATACATAAGTGCAAAGAGGATGCAGCCTCTAATATATCTCTGTTCACCATGCAAGGCATATAGCGTGATGATTGATATGTTAACATTAAAAAAGATATATGTTGCTTGGCCTTATATACGTTGAATACACGTTGTTAATAACCTTTTAACACATTTACGCCTTTTTACACATTCATTAGTGTTTAAAAGAGTTTCAAAATTTAAGAAGAATTAACAAAACTGAGCGTTAAAAAAATGTTCTATTTACTTCAAGTTTTTTTTAGATTTCACTTCTATAATTTAAATAAATTTATTTTTCCTTAAGGCGCGCTGCGGATGCTGGCAGTCCCTGCTCAGTAGGGGCAACCCAGCAGGCGTGTGTCAGGTCGCAATTTACCACATTGTATGAATTCACATCAGCAGTTAAGCCCACGATGCATACATACAGACTGACCTGGCAGGAGAAGGCGCGCTGGAGAGTACTAGGCAAATGTGCGATACTAAAAGAAGGACGTATTATATGTCTTCATCCAGCGACCGGTCCCTAATAGCTGACGGAGATGAACGCCACTGTCAAAAGGTTCGCCTTGATACGGTTTCCTGCTAGCATTCCCCTTCAAGCATAGATATAATGTCTACATTAGTGTTAAGTATTAATTGTAAATAAATACTCCCTTTGGTGTTGTTTTTATTCATTTTTAAGGCTAGCACTAAACACAGCTTGTAAATACGTATTATAGTTAAGGTTTAGTATGTCGTAAGTTTAGGTTAAGTTTTTATAACATATACTTAAGTATAGGATTAAGATATATTTAAAAAAATACTTGAATAAGCGGCTCCACTTGACCTTTTCAGCGGATGAACGAATACGCGATGTATGAAAGATGGTTTAAAAAGCGAGTGGTGAGAAAATTGAAAAAATTGCAACGTGGCAGCCACCCACGGCTGCGACTGTCAAAGTCCGAATCGAACAATGTATAAAAACGTATACTTACTAATTATATTAATTAGTATATCTATTAGCTTTTACATTTTACAAATTTTAGTACTAAGTATTCGTATATATTATATTTGTGACAAGAATCTATTTTTTATTCTATTTAATTTAAAAGGTACTTTTTAAATTTCATATCTAATAATAACTGCAGTAACACAAATTATTTAAAAAAAATTGGAGTGTTAATTAAACAGTTACATACGTATTCAGTACACTTTGAGTATCTCGCCATATTTCGCCTCAAAGAAAATGTTTACGCAAACGACGACTTACTTGCGCAAATATTCACCGCTAAAGTAGAAGCTGCTCCAACGAGGCAAATTTTAGCTGAATTTCCATGCAGAAAATTCCATGAAAATGCATATGAAGGAAAATGTTGTTCTTATAATTGGACAGGTGCAGTACCTAAGTCGTGCGTAGCATTTCCACACCACGGCATTAGCATATAAATAAGCTACACCCCCTGAAACTCGGTGGTTGAGGGCGGTACAAATACAAAGAGGTTTTTTACATTTTTATGACCGGAAATCCAATTATCACAAGCAATTATCAAGTCAGCCAGGTAGAAAGTGAATTGCCTTTTCGCAATGCGATCAGAATTCTATGGACCAAGTTGTTCAAAGTTTTTAATTTCTTATTGTTTACAAATTGGGAAAAAACCATTTAATCAAATTGTATTGATAACAATAATTTTGTGGTTAAAATATTAATATAGTATGCCGGTGGTCGTTGGTGTGTTGGTAGAAATACACGGATTTTGGCGTTTTACAGTTTATTTGCACTTTAAGGCACACCAAACTGCGACGCACACGCACGTACTCCAGCCTTGGGTCTCGGTAGTCGACTGCTTTTGCTAGAGCATCCCTTGCGCGCGTGCACCCCTTACCCCGCGCGTCCCGTAACACCCTAACGACCCTTAGGGCGTTTAACACAATTACGTATCGGGCGGCGTCCAGATGCTATAATAGTCAGTTTCAGGCTTAATCTTTAAATACATTGTTAAACATATAATTTGCTTTAAAATGATTTTGTTTTATCATAAAAAGGTATTTTATATTTATTAAAACTGTTTTGAGATATTTAAGTCAATCCTAGGAGATTGGTGTCGTGAAGTCATCTGTTAAGTATTGTAGGCACGTAAACCCACGGAGGCAAAGTAAGTATTACATGGCATCGTATATCACTGACACACGCATTAATCTCGTGATACATTGTACTATATGCTTACGCCCTCGCATTTAGGCTGTCTGATTCAAATAATAGTCGAATCATCAAGATGTGTGAGACTGTAACAATATATTTGAGATAAAAGTTTGATTTCTTAAGGTGTATTTTTCTCTAACTACTTTACGTTTATAATGTTAAATTGTGTACACTTTACCTGTATTCTCCAAAACGAGTGAGTTATTGATCGAAAACTATGCAATTTTACATCAAAAATCGTAAACTATGTAATTAGAGAAGGAAATAAACGATAAAAATTGTTCATTTACAACAAAGAGTTGCTTCATTACATATATGTATATATTATATCAATTACAATTACTTTCTGGTGCTATTGTTTACACTAAATCATATTTTGTTTTATTATAATATTTATTTACTTACCAATTCAAAACTATAATAGTATTTATTATTAAGAAACAGAAATAAAAATAATACTAAGAGGATAAGACAAAAAAACTTAATTAATCCATACAATCTCGTATACATTTCATGTAGATTATAAATTGAAAATTTATTTATATCTCACGTCGTGTTTTTAATAGAATAGAAATGGAGTTTCATTTTTAATTTCCTGAATCCCTTGTTGCACTCCTGATTTAAATAATAATAATAATAATAAAGTGAACTCATATATAAACACGTAGAAGCAAATAAAATTTTAGCTGAACAACAAAAAGGCTGTCGTAAGAATAGTCAAGGTTGTAAAGAACAACTCACCATAGATGCCATCGTCTCAAAACAAGCGCTAACAGGAAAAAGTAACATGTATCCCATGTACGTAGATTATAAAAAGGCCTTTGATTCCGTCCCCCACTCATGGTTATTGTTTATTTTAAAACATTATAAAATCAACTCTTTATTTGTAAATTTCTTAGAAAGAATGATGGCACAGTGGACCACAATCTTAAAGATAAACAGTGTAAATGGTTCTATAGAAACCTCCACGATTAATATTCGCAGGGGTATCTTTCAAGGTGACTCTCTAAGTCCCTTATGGTTTTGCCTTGCACTTAACCCTCTTTCAGAACTACTGAATCGATGTGAAAAAGGATTTAAAATTGAATATGACAACAACCATCACATATTGAGTCACCTTATGTACATGGATGATATTAAACTTTATGGTAGCAATTACACAGAGATTCAACAAATAGCTGAAATAGTAGAAAAATATTCACAAGATATTCAAATGGAATTTGGGATAGATAAATGCAAAATGCTATCAATGCATAGGGGGATTATAGAACAAAACACGTACACAATGGAAAGAGGGGATATAATAGAACCAGTAAATAATATTGAAGGATACAAATATTTAGGTTATCAGCAAAGTAGCCAAATTCACCACAAAGAAACAAAAGGCACACTTATAAATAAATTTCAAAACAGACTCCACAAAATTTTAAACAGTCATCTTAACTCTCGGAATACAATAAAGGCTATAAATGGATTCGCTATTCCCATATTAACGTATTCACTTGGAATAATAAACTGGTCGAAAACAGATTGACATAAACTTCAACGAATAATAAACACTCTCTTGACAAAATACCGAAAACATCATCCACGTTCATGTATACAACGACTGACGTTACCCAGATTCGCAGGTGGTCGAGGAATAATAGATATCAAAAACCTTCACAACAAACAAATAACTACACTTCGATCATATTTCCACACCCACGCTCAGCAATCATCTCTTCATAATGCAATAGTTCAATCAGATCACAAATTCACCCCCTTAAACTTGCATGACAAAACCAAACAAATTAATGAAACCATAACCCAACACCAGGAAAAAGTGAATACTTGGTTACAAAAATCACTCCACGGCAGACATCTTAAAGACTTAAATCATCCAAATGTCGATAAAGTAGCATCAAACTCGTGGCTGAAACGAGGAGACCTGTTCCCTGAGACAGAAGGTTTCATTCTAGCGATCCAAGATCAGATAATAGAAACACGTAATTACAAGAAATATATAATACAGGATACAAGTATCACAACCGACACATGCCGACACTGGCACAGTAGCTCTGAAACTATTCAACATATCACAGGCGCCTGCAAATCAGCAGCACAAACAGATTACAAGCACCGACATGACCAAGTTTCAGCCATTGTACACCAAGAAGTAGCGTTAAAATATACACTCATCAAAGAAAAAATAGTTTACTACAAGTACAAACCACAAATCGTAATAGACACAACAAATTATAAACTGTATTGGGACCGAACTATCATCACAGATAAAACAGTACATCACAATAGACCGGACATTACCTTACATGACAAAAGAAACGAAGTAGTTTATCTCATAGACATAGCAATACCAAACACACACAACATCACATCAACTCACGTTAATAAAATAGCCAAATATACAGATCTTTCCATCGAGTTGAAAACCCAATGAAAGATCCGAAAAGTGATAATTGTCCCAATCATAGTATCAACCACAGGCATAATACCATACACCCTACACACAAGCCTCAGTCAGTTAGGAATAAATCCTCTGACATATACCACCATACAGAAAGCTGTAATTCTTAATACTTGCCGACTCACCAGGAAATTTCTTAGCATATAATGAACCTTCTTGCCGTTTGGCTGAAAGCCCGCGGTAAGAAGTAGAATTACCCCAGAAATGGGAGAAGATATCAAATCTTTCGAACATAATAATAATAATAAAAAGCATTTATTTGGCACAAAACATACAACACTTCAGAATAGGTAAAAAAAAACAGAAAACAACAAAAGCATATACCCTGTGTTGTGATGATGCGCCAAAGGGACGTCAGCTCAGTAAATGCTAAGTGACCAGCCAAGCCACCTAGCGCTGATTTTCAGCTGACACCTGATTATTGTGTCGACGCGCACATTTCGACGCATTTGATTGTGGTAAGCAATTAGTCTGTACTGTTATTTATGTTTATCGTATGAAATATATATTTTTCATTTCAATTGAGAATCGTCAGCTCTCTTAAATTGTGTAAAACGTAAATTCTGTCGACGCGGCATCGCGTCCGGTACGCCAGTTGACCGCAACGGGTGCGACCCTTCACGAATCTACAGGGGTAACGAATGTTCTGTTATATCACTATATGAACATCTTTTTACATTCGACTGAGATATTATATTATACTATATAGTACTATATAAGTTATATTTCCAATATTATCAATAATAACTTTACGTTTTAGATGTTTGACAGCTTATGATAGCTTTTATGATGAATTTCACCAGTCATAAATGTATGCATGTAACATATACCTGTATAAATGTATGTAACATATACCTTTGTCTTGTACCCATAACATACTAGTTATTTATCCAAACACTGAATATATGTGTATTTATCAGATATGTTTTAAATGTCATAACAAGTTTTATATCATATTTTTTTGTATTAATAGAATAAGCAATGAATGAAAATTGATATTTAAGTATTGTATAATAAAGTTTAAAAAACATCTATTATTGTAAAATTTTATTTTGTATGGTAATACAATCAATAACTGTAATAGAATTTAATAGTATCAAACTGTTAACAATTTAGTTGAACAAACACGTCGTTACATGTTATAAACGTTTTACAAGTCGTGTAAATCATTCTTTTACATTTACAACTGTAACAAAAGTTTTTCCGGAGCCGTTGCTTGGCAATGGCGAACTTTTTTATTCGTCTCGCCAATAATTCAAGATACGTTGTCAAAGTTTTTTTTTATGGCTGAAACGCTATCGGTACGATATTAGTTTATACGTCGATCTTGTAAGTTTATGAATTATTGTCGTATTTTGCTTGAGATTGAATCGAGACTATAAAATATTTTCTGTGTATCATTATGACTTTTTAAAAGTGTCGATATTGAAGAGTGAAGCCGACACTGTAGAATTTTGATATTATAGAAATATTTAAAAATACTTATATCTTTGTAGCATCATTATAATATGATCCTTGACAATGTAATTTTGTCCTTCAAATAAATAGGCTGTAATTACTCAAAAAGTTCCTATAAGTCAAGAATTATGATTAAGACAAAACGTATTCTAAATTCATTTTCAGCTATAAAATGTGCATTTCAGAGTATATTCATTGTAAGTTAAATAATATTTTTACTATCTCTGGGTGTTGTGAGTTAAGATGTCTGGGAAAAATAATTTAACAGGTATATAAAAATAATTGAATACATTAACCACCGCCACAGTGTAAACAAAGGTTTAGATGAGAATTTAACAACGCCGAGTAGCGAAATTTGAAATTTTATACCGGTCATAAAAGTAAGGTTGCGTTTTGAAGTTGAAGTGTATGGTTAACTTGCTTTTATATATGGGTCCCGAGCTAATGAAAGCAACCTACCATGTTTTATTATACACTTAAGTGTGGATGACAGAATTTTAGAGTAAAACCATCACATGCTCTTTAGCAATCTTGATGAGATGCTTCCGTTG
The DNA here is from genome assembly GCA_036320925.1 of Automeris io. Taxonomy (NCBI): domain Eukaryota; kingdom Metazoa; phylum Arthropoda; class Insecta; order Lepidoptera; family Saturniidae; genus Automeris; species Automeris io. The sequence continues at coordinate 8,018,535 of JAUDJH010000010.1, read as the reverse complement.
CTTACGGTTGGGGTATATCTTAAGTTTAATAATTAATTTAATTAACTGTGTGCATCGATGTAGTGTTCGTATTTATTTATTAAATTAAAATGTCATCATAGCCTACAGGCATAAGAATTTCTTATTTGATTCTTATTGGTCGGGCCAGAAGGTTCGCTAACTGGGAAGCTGTCAAACGCTTACCAAATTTATAAGGGCTGTCACAAATGGATAAGATTAAACAAAACATTTATTTATCTGTTAATACACTAAGTGTCTCGAATGTTATCATTTTTAAATTAGAACATATTAAATCTTTGTATAAATGATAAAAATGCTATCAATATTTTTTTATTGTAAATTATTACGACAATAAGTTATAGAACTCACTTTAGTACTTACTATACGCGATAGTAGATATTGTTAGTGCTTTCTAACAGTTTAGATAGATACGATAAAAATGGAGTATACCTTATTAGGTTAAAAAGCAACTAAAATGTTATCCAGTAAATAAATACCTCCATGTAAAATTTCACTAAAGTACTTACGTTCTATTGTAAAGCTTTTACAAATGAACAAACATACAAGCAGAAAAAATGTTGATTTGGTATCTGCCTTAATAGGCTTAAAAACCCTATTAGACCAAAACAAATGTACAAACACGCCTCCACTATGATTTTATTGTTCAATAGTGTATCGATAAATGGTACCAGTGTTGTCAAAATAAATTCACCTTTTTTTAAAAGCAAATCTGCTATTACGTTTTATTAAAAAAAAAAATATGCTTAGTTCATTTTCAACTTTGACCTACAAATCCACCTCATATTGGTGTATTTTAATATGTGATTGTCCTCATTTTCCCTAACTACAAGCTTATATGAATAGTAATGCATTGAAAAAACTTTTTTGTTAGTTTCATCGGTTTTAAGTAAATGTATGTGTTAAAAAGATAAAGTAACTTTGTGAATATGGTAGTAAAAGTAGATTGGATATTTACTTATAACTGGATTTACCATATTGTTTGAAAAATGATATGACAAAATAAGATAGGATATTGTAATGTATCATACGATTGATGTGTTTTGGACACACGCTATGAGTTAACGTTCTATTGATAAAATAATACTCGGTTTTCTAAACTTTTACCGACAACGACAATAGCAACTTCATCAAATGATATTAGGCCAATTATTTCTTAAATTGTTAAAAAACGAGATAAATCAACGATTATAGTTATGGATGATATGCAATTCTTTTGACTTTTAACTTATATATACTTTGACTACCTTGAACTTAAATAATACATTGCTATATATATAAATGTGGAAAAATATTATTACCACACGCTTTTCACAGCCCTAAGTTTATCCACTGACTGTGCTAACGTAAGCTGATTTCGTAACGTAAGCGTGTATGTGACAGGCAGCCAGTGGACATACCAATAAATCGCTTATTTGTAATAGTGTAATCATTTGCGAATTCAGTGGGAAGCGAACGCTCTGTACACTTTTTTCTACTACTGTGTGTGCTACATACAGGTAAATGAATCGATGACATTCTCATTCAGTTATATTGACTAGCATGGGAAGCACTTTTTTGTGTCGGCAAGAGGCGCAGAATTTCCGATAAGTTTTAATTTTTCTATTATAGATGGTTTATTGAGGAAATTATGAAAAGCTCCCATTGCAGCATTGCGTTTTGCGAGAGGAACTTTCTCGCATAACTTCCACGCCGAAGTTCCCTCGAACTATGCAAATTTTAGTTAACACTTTCAACTAACGTGTCCTCGCAAATAATTCTACGCTACGTTGCGAACGTTTTATGGTGCAATTGTGTTTTTATTGAACAAATGGTTTACATTTTTGAAGTTCGATGCAAGTTGTTTCCATTGTGAAACAGTATTCTGGGATTACTTTGTATAACTTTTAATCTAACTTCCACCAATAGATTTATGTGCGATTAGAGCCATTGTAACATCATTTTAAAGAGTTTATTATATAAATATTACTTAAAAATCCTACTAAAACATACTTATGTTTTAAAATACATTTTATATTATTATTTGATAAAGAAAATTTCTCATAATAATACTTGTTCGTTTGATGAAGCAATTTATTAACCAATTTATTTTCTATTAATAAAACGTACAAGAACTATTATAACTTGGATCTCTTTTAATATTATGATACCGCGATAAAATTTACATAAGTAAATATATTGAATAAACTAAGTTTATTTTTACAACACAAAAATGTAAACAATAAACATTATTTACGTATGTATTGGCCAGTTCCAGACACGCTCTTTCAATTTAAAAACGTTTAACAGTAATGAATCATCAATTGAATGTAAATTTATGATTCATTTATTTGTTTAAAGGCGTCTTAAAATTTAAAAACCATCAAATATACTGTTATAGCTTTGTAATAACTTTGAGTTTTAACTTTGAATATGACTTGTAACAATATTTAAAGTTAAAAACGCAATATTATTACAGATTACAACATAAAGATTTTTAGATATAACATTTAAGTACTTATATCGAAGTTTTCTAGAATTTATGCGGTTTGTCTTCGCCCATATAAACTTTAAAACACTTTGATTTCTAGCTAATACTAAAATAAACTTCAAATTCACGAAAACTGTGCCATTAATATTTTAATTACATGAATACATTATGTTGACAAGCTTCTTGAGGGATATGAAACAATTTCGGAGAAATAGTTAGGTTTTCTAGGTCTCAAAATTAATATTTTGCTAATTAGGTATCTTAAAATCACTAACATTATAATGGAATTCAAAAAGTAAACGTAGCTTTTGAGAGTGAGTTAATAATTAATTATCATAGCGTCCGGGACCGTCTTCACTACATGGAAACTTAGTTTGACTCAATATTTGTCTTGCTCTACTCTGTTGGAGTTACGTCCACGAATAGTTCCGTTATTACCTGTGTACAGGTAAGCAATCAGGTTGGCGGATTCGGATTCTAATAACCACAACAATAAATTCTAAGACTCAAGCATACTTTTTATACCTACAAAAAAATTGCAATTTTTTGATGTGTTTACTTTAGATCTGGTCGTGGTATGTAATTATGTTCCAAAATAAATAAAACCTACACCTTCAAAGAATTTCGATTTAGCCATTGCTAAATGTTTCTTCATATTTTTTGTATTTATAGCAAATACTACATAGTTTTATGGCATAAACAAATTAAAATGTATAAAAATTTGCTTAAGCATTGATTTAAAATATAATACTATTACTTTTACTGAATTCCAATGTCTTACGAGTATTTTATTTAAAATTGTATATTTCGTTTTTAAATTTATAATTAGGTGATGATGTTTCTAAATATATTCTATTATTTGTGTATTTTTATGAAATACGGTAAATTTTAGAGAACCAACTAATTCGATTATTCTAATTAGGGTCAGATATTTTTACATTGTACACATTTTAACTATCGGCTTAATGATTAAAGAGACTATAAGCATTCAATATTTTATTCATATGAAGACAAAGAGAAATTGCATATTAGGTTATTTTACGGTTATATTAACCATGACCCATGAAATTGATTCCTGACTTTGTGCCTATTCTGAACTATGCTAAGAAAGTAAGCCTTGTTATATTATTGATTCAGTTGCGAGATTGTTAATTTATAATACGAGTATATCCTTTTCGATACAAGGTTTTCCCGTTTCAGATATTACCATTATTATATTTTACTACTTACCTAATGGGCAGTTAAAATAACACCGAAATTCATCATGCGTAATTCATCAAAAATATAATTTCTCTGTTATAAAAGATCAGCTAACCTAGCGAATTTTGTTCCGCCTAACAATCAGTTAATATCATGTTAACTATTAGTTAAATTTACTCTCTCTACCCCTCTTACGAATTCCCTTTCCCTTAACCTACTCTCTTCCTCTCTCTTTACTCTACCCTCTCTTTACTCTACCCTCTCTTTACTCTACCCTCTCCACTCTGCCCTCCCCTTAACACTATTCTCTTCACAGCTTTACTCTCAATCCCTGCCATTCGCTCTCCCGTCCACTCCTTTTTCCCCCCCACATCACTAGTAAAAATGATAAATTACTAGTCAAATTAAAGGAATATAAACAGATTACCGTATTTGAAATATTTAGAATTTGTAATATTATCTATTCTTTGTTTGCTTAAAAGAAAACACCTTATCTTAATAAAAATAACATCGTCACGCCACATCCCTCTTAGCCTCTTTTTAAAAAAAGAAGTGAAGAGAATCATCACTTCTTTTTTTACCTTTTTATAATTTTTGGATTTGTAATTTAAAAAGTTGTAACAAATGTCTCAAACGTTGATTTAAGCTTTAGGTGACAAATATGAAACATAGCATTAAGCTAGAGGCGTATGAAACATGTGTTTTATGCACGAGACAGTTGAGCACATGGTGCACTATAACCGTAAAATTTTACAGCGTTCGACGCTGAAATGATACACGAAACATTCTAAATTATAGCAGCGTAGTAGTTCCTGGCAATAGGCCAGTGTTTCGGTAATGACAGAGCACCTACAATTTGTAACGTTATCAATTGCTTTAATAGTTGTTTTCTACTTTACACTTCAGAGACAGTGTCTGATAATTAACAGTATTACCATCGTATTCAGTGATTTCGTAGAATTTCTTCTTTGCTTAATAGTTTTCTCACATGTGAATTCAATAAGTATGTCTCTATAAATATTTTTTTTAAATTTTACATATTTTATTCGCATTAATTGCTATGATTTATGAATGTTATATGAAGAGTACAATTTGTAGGTAAAACGATTAAAAATGGTTAAGGACAATGTAGAGCTATCTTCTATTTTATATAATTAGCTATAGGGAGTCCCTAAATAATTGATATCCTTGTGCTAAATGTTAGGTGTATTTAAGTTGGAGATTTTTATATAGAATAATTAAAATCAATTCGTAGTAAGCTTACGGTTCGTGTTTCGTTAAAAAACTAAGTTAAAATCATTAGTTATAAAAATTCCTATATTTACGATTTTTCAGTTTCTTTGGATTTAATGATACCTACATTAGTGGAAAAAGAGTCAAAAGTTACATAGACTTACCAAAACAAATAATGGAAATAATTATGATGAAGTATAAATCAAAAGCACTTGAAATCAGCAAGAAAGTGTGAAAATATATTATCAAGTTGGTAAAGAGATTTGTAGAGACAAAAAAAGACGGACTACCTGTAGTTAAATATTCACATTACAAATTAAATATACGACATCATTTATTTTACAATAAGCATTTGTTTGTGCTGATATTCAAAACAGAGTAATTAGATTGCTATACGCTTGTTTCACTTGCGTAGGTTTTGTGAGAAAACTTGTTATGGAGCTGATCTCGTCTTGTCAAAATATGTGGTGCAGCGAAAAGATTCGGCGATTATCATGACGTATATAACGAGGGCTAGTTTGTTTGTAGTTATACCACAGATAAACCATTCAACGTTAGGTTTTTCTGAACTACTTTATTTTGCGCACGTATTTACATTATCAATATTATGAGAAAGTATCTGCAAAGAAGTAGTCATGTTATCGCTTACAATATCAAATACCTATAGAAAAAGAAGATTATCAATAAGATATAATAATATAACTTAATTTTGTACACATTTTTTTAATTTGTGTATTTATTATCAGGGACGCAGTTGCAACTGACAAGTGTCTGTATTCTGCAATTTCACATTTTTTTATTATTTCTTTTGTGTTTGAGATAGTATTTGTCCCGGCGATTTTTAAATTGGTTCACATTTAGAGCTGATATTAGGTCTTCTGGGTTATCATTCCGTGCTCTCATAACCCTGTTGCTTAGAAAGTGCTTATATAGGTATATTTTCGTATTATAAAAAATAATATTACATGCATATAGTGTGAATGTCTTTAACTAGGAATAGTTAAAGTCGTAATAATAAATATTAAATTCTACATATTCCGAACTTTGTGTTGACAAACAGATTAGACACTTGGAGCATATAGAGTTGACTCTAAATCTAATTAATACAAAGATGCAAATATAAATTCTATTAGTGTATTCCTTATACTGTTTAAAAATATCGAACCATGGTATTTGCACGAAAAACGGTTAATTTCGTATTTAAATTTGTTTTTATTCAAAACAATATTTCTTTCGTGCACGTGCGAGGGCGATAGCAACACAGATTTCCATATTTATAACGTAGCAACAATATTAATCTTGTTTTCACAAGCGGCCACCAACCGATACGCCCCTGCCCTTTAATAGCGAAAACAAACCGCAAGCTTTCAAATCTGCGTCGATGATTAACCCTCAAGTTGCCATTAAAAATAGATAAAAATAAATATTGCCACACGGGGTCCCTTGGGCCTAACGCACGTGATGTTGACGCCAGCTTGTTACTAAATTGATATTACTGCTATATGCATAGCTATTTCTACTTTTAAATATTTGTTCGTTTTATTTGTTATCCCATTGGACGTAAGAACAAAAATTTGGGATCCTTAACTTTACAAAACTAGGATATTACTGTAGCTTGTGCTTGATTCAAATGAAGTTAACATATATAATAGTTGGATTTTTATACTGTAGTCAGCAAAATATTCAATGTTAATTTCTACTAAACTATTCTAGTCACCGATATAAGGAATTATTAAGGCTAGTTTCTTGTAGTAAAACCCACCTTACCGCAGTATTATTTAGCAAAGTATGTAGTGATAAGTAAGTGTAATGATAAAAACATATTAATTTGATCGTTTTATAAAGAATAAATCACAAGAGCTACCGGAATTTTATACAAATTTATAAGTATTAATCAAACTAGTTGGCACAAAGATGAATGCAAACATAAAGTCTGTCTTATGGATATCTTGGTAAATAGGTACGCGTTATAGTATTTTAGCAATAAAATATAATAAAAAATAATATATTATCACAGTATACCTCGTTCGGAGTGACCAGAGATAAATAAATATAATTATTTTTCCAATGAATGCCTGGCTTTTTGTCTGTGTGAGTGAGTTTAGCGTTTTAATGGTTGTCCTTTTCTGTTATTCTATGATAATATATTATTTTAAAGTATGTGTAATAGTCCTATAATGTATGTGTTGTAGGTTAAATAAAAATAATATATAAAGGGTCAAGGGTATCTCCATTATAAAAATTAACAGATATCTTTCAAATCAACTCACACGATGAACTCTCAAGCCTCTATTATAAATAGATAAAATAAAATATTACCGCCAGAGTCTCAGGGGCCCAGCGCACGTGATGTCGCCGCTCGCTTGCAATTCAATTACCCATCTACTGCAGTACGAATAGCTACTAGCTATATAATATCTGTGATCTGAAATCAAATAAGATATGGTTGAGATGCAACTAAAATATTCAGTCCCCTTCAATAAGAAATTTTTGTTGCTCAAATTGAATAAAATTTTTCATAAAGTGTATCTAGCTTTATTTTGCATTTTTATGACCCTGACTATTATTTTAATACTATAAGTTTTTTATTGGTTGCGATTTATTTTTATGTTTCCTCGTAAACCTACTACTCGGTGTATGATAACACTGAACGTAATTAAATTATGGTGAATATATGTACATACACTTTTTATCTGATTTATGGTTCAAAAGTTTAAGAATATTTACAGGGACGCTGAACTTTATAGTCTTTAGTTCTAGAATCAAATACATAATTTTTGTCAATTCAAGTCAATATTATTCAATATTAGTAGTACGCCTAAGTTATTTTGATAATAGGTAATTATTATGAAATCATTTGCGTGAAATAATTAACATGCTTATTTCGTAAAGCGAGCAACATGGAATTAATATTGCATTTAGCAATCTGCGGATGCATGCGCTGCAACAGCTGTCATGACACGGACCCATTTGATATGCACCCTTCTGTTCGGTGTGATATGACGTTATGGCCCTTTAGTGTTTTATACCTAACTAGACACATATTAATAATTATTAGTTACTATTTCATCTATCGCTATTTGTTTGATAATGATGTCGGATTGTTGTATACTTATTATAATATTGTCTTATGGTACGTTCGATTCTTTGCATTTTTTTGCTTTAATATTTTAGAAGGAATATCTAGCAAAGTTTTTATTTGCTCTTCTCGGTAGTCTGTCCATTCATCTTTTCTTTACACTAATTATAAAATAAATCCTTACCTACCTGACCTAAAACTTTATTAATTATTAAGTTTTAATTTTAATTTATTGATATAAAATTATTATTATATATTTCTTTATTTAGATTAGTTGCCGAGGATACAGAAGATGATATTGTCTATATGACATATATTGTTAGTATGTCTCTATACGACATGCGTTGTCCGGAGGGTCCTCATTCTGGGATCCTATCTACTGATGGTTTGTCAGCTAAATCTAAGGCTTTGCTTTCATATTTCAAAATTATAATTGTTTATAAATGCTTCTTTTTAAATATAGAAATATCATAGATGTATTTAATGAATAAAGAGATAATAAATGGTACTAATTAAGTCACAATGAAACGAAAAAACATAATCCAGGAATTTATAATAATGATATATAAAATAGAATTTAATTGAGTACAACAAATTCAATTTTATCTGAGTTAAGCTGAATTAATTCACATCGCGGTTATAGGTTCCCGTTACGTGTACTATATATTGCATTCGAAACACTTCCGTTAACGCTATTAACGGTTGTCGTTATGTTAAATAGTTAAAGCGAGTAATTGAAATAATTAATTTTACCTGTTTTTGTGCTCTCTGAATCGAGTCTGTTTGATTAATTTCATTGCATAAGAGATTAGTTCATCGCAACTAGTCTGCTCTCATAAGATGTTTCATAATGGACTCTAAATAATCTAAATATATTCTTCAGTGTGATTTATTAAAAACCGCATTCAATAAAAACCTTTTCTTAATATTGATGATTTGATTAACGATTGCAAACTAATTGGTTTATAAGTTAAGGGTGAAGATATCGACATATATCCGTTATGTTGGTTCTATCTGGATACCCCGATGGATCAAACATTTCTAGGGCCTACATAATGCTCTGGGAAGTGTATTGGTATTGGTACATGTGGAATTAGTAAACATTTATAAGCTCAATCATGAAGTTAAACTCTACTGTAAAATATTTTTCATTTATAGTAGACAAAATAAAAGTTTTTTTTTCATACAATGTTGCTCTAAAAACCACGGTTGAGTAAATGTGGAATGATATAGTTTACTTCATAAAATTAACACACTTTCAATAAATCATAAAACTAGCCATAAAGCTTTGTCAGTTTTTAGTGCCAATGTTCACCTCATGGGTTCAACTGGGTCAATACAAGCCTAAAAGTGTGCGACTGGCCCCAAACAAAGATGATTTTATGAGAAAATGAAATACATATATTTCGATAATAAAACTCGTCGGCATATCAGCTGGGGTACATGGTGTTTTGCAGCGTCAGGCCACTAAACACCGTCGTTTTCCATACAAATATCCATGGTGTGCATATGATGCGATATGGCAACACTGCATGCGTACAGGCATCGCGCTACACGAAATAAGGCTGATAAGAATTATCACGTTTCCTATACATTTTTATGCGGCGTCAAAACGCATCGTGTGCATAGGCTCTTACTTAATACGCCAATCCGCGCCGCCGCGCCATTCTAAGCTAGATGCCAAGTTCGACGAAGTTAAAGCCCGATTATGAAGGGCATATTCGTACACGTAATTATGTGGACAGCGTCTTGATGTGCATATTCTGACAGATACTTCATAAATAAGATACGTGTTACTCCTATACCAGATTTTCCATTAGCTATGCAAAGAGCCACATCAGAGACACCTCCGCCCAGGCCTTGAATTTGCGGTATATTTTTTTCTGCCCAGGGATCTACAACCAGAGATTGGTTTGTGCTGCGAGATCTTTAAGCCTCTAAAGTGTTTCAATAATATTTAACATCATGTCTGCATATTAGTTGCAAACCGTATTATTGCTTTAAATCTTACAATGATATATGATAGTAATAAATGTATGTGTATATGTTATAAATGTCGCTGAAATCACGCCTCTCCTATGACCTTGTATCTATTTGCCAGTTCAGTGTGTAAATCTTTTCATTTGTAGCTGTTAAACATAATTAAACAAAAATGATATGTGTATTACGTGAGGGTACGTAAACATTACCAACAATGAAGTTACAGCGATCACCGCGTCTAGAATCGTGATGACGATGATGATATTAATTTTGGCAAAAGAAAGACTGTAAAACAACGCTAACAGTAAAGGAAAAAAATGTTCCATCAACTGTATTTAATTCAACTGCATAAAACGCAGCCAATTATTCAAACACAGGCGCAACGAAGACCGATTCGATGAATATTAATTGTTTTGGATATAACAAAAAATGTAAAATATAATGGAATAAATCAGTAGGATAACTGTTCACGAGACGAAGTACGAGCAAAGACAGTAGTGCTTGTCAATAAATTATTTATCGAGCTTTTAAATCGTATACCGTGTCTGCGAATTTATGTTACGGTTTATTCCTTCTTACGGTTTTATGTGGCGATATTTTATTGTACTCTTTATTATTGGATTATAATGCTTTAAAGAACAAAATCAAGTACGTGTTATATTTTGCTAAAATTACGTCTGTGTATTCACTTTGCAATAGGAAGTCGTGTTTATTCCTAATTTCACTATCGAATACAGAACCTCCACCTTTTGAAGAGCCGGTAATCAAATAACCTTCCGTCTGGTTTGTATTGTCTATGAAATTAACTAAATTTTAACTAACCAATATCCCAACTAGAGATTAATAATAATAATACATTCACGCTATATCTTTTTCAGGGTGAATAGAAATATACTAGTGGTTGTATTCACTTTGCGCTTTTATGTCACGGCCAACGTGACCAGCAGCGCAGGTGATCGCCGTTCTCAGGGCACTTACTCATGATATTTCTATTATTTGCAATGCAGGTTTCCTCCAGACATTTTCCTTCACCGGTGAAAACAATCTGGAAAACCTAAGAGGGGTAGGAATTAGGATTTATAAACATTAGCTGTGCTGCCCATGAAAACCCATTTATTATCTACTAGGCCAACAATTATATGTACTGTAAATCGTAGTAACCAATAAGATTTGACCCTATAATGCATTTGTGTACTTCTAATATCTTTTAGCCACTCAAATGCATTTATCTTTGTCGCAGATTCTTTCACAAAGGTATCTTGTATATAAATATTGAAAATAGACTTAATAGTAATTTTACAACAAAAAAAGGCACGTAATAAATAAGTACTGAAAATATTAATCATTTTTATGTTAGGTATAAAAGCACTGAATCGTCGCCCAGAGCGAGTGGGACATTCTCCCATGCCAATAGCCAGGCAGTAGACTAGCGGGAGTCTGTTGCCCGGATGAGAGGGAGGCAGTGCGCAGTATCCGGCGCGCCGCCTGTGGAGAGGTTTTGGAGGGGTGGGCTCTTTACTTCCTCCTCTCCCAGAGAAGTAGCCTTAATAAGACTTTTCGCTCCCCGGGCGTCTGGATGAATTTGATTTCCCAGGCCTAGGTGGAGCAATTAGAGGGACATCTCGGTGGTTTTTAGTCGTTAGGAAACTGACACACTGGGATCGCTGCCCTCACAGGGGTCCTGATTGTCCTATGTAGAATTTTCCCCTTGGATACAAAAAAGAGTATAAAAGTACTTCTAATGATATTCAAGTCGCTAGAAGTGTATTACGCTTTTTAATCTTCCCATAAATTACATTTTTGCTATTACCTCTTTACTCGGTTGAAGTAAAGATAAGTTGACAGATTTCAGATCTCGTGTCTCACTAAATTTATTAACCGCGAATGAATAGAATAAGGTTAAAGTGTATTGTTATTAACTGGGCACATTTTGAGCTTAACTAATAATTTGTTTCAGATGTATCACCAAAGCATTAGTTCCCTAACGATAATGGAACTTTCCAGTGACTGTAACCCGACATTAATTCAACTCGTACTTCAACGTAATGGCTTCGGTTTCGCTAATTGTACGTTATAATAATTATACTGGTACATATGCGTATCGTTTTAATGGATTTTGCGTAGAGATATTACGCGTTCGTTGTAAGCGCCACATGTGTGTAGTTATGCTTGCGACATGTATATTTCCCTTTTGTAGACCATCTTATCTTGAACTATAACAATAATATTTATGGATCACGATAATTTCTAACTAGGTTAAATTTTACGATAAATAGATAAATAAATATATATAGTTACACAGAGGTACGTACATCTATGATTAACGAATAGTTTGCGATCGAAGGTTTCGGTTTTTACCACTTTCGTAGTAGTAGTCGAAATGATCTAATCCAACTGGAATTACATTTTAACGAGATAGAAGAAATCAAAGCAATGATTTTAATAAGTGTGTGGGCGTCAGACTATTTTATAGCTTAGAGTTGTGTTGAGGTCTTAGGCTGAGATTTATAGACGCTATTTCGACTTTACTTAGCCAAGTTCCTAAAAAATAAATTCGTTTTGACAAAGAACCGAATAAATAATAGGAACTTAAATACAGCCATAGTATTCGCAGAGCCAAGTCCATGTTGACAAAATCGATGACTAACCAAATCCTTTGACATTCGTTGAGTAATATAAATTATAATGTTTTAGTAAAGTTTAGCAAACCTTCAGTCGTGCTATATGTGGGCTGACATGACGGAGATTATCAATGGATTTTCATCCTTTGATGGTCGTTTTCCTTTTTCGACTATACTGTACTTACCATCAGATGCACTGTAGTCACCATGTCGAGTCAGTGTAAAAAAAAACTTTAAGTTGCGCCAATGAATCTCAGCCTTAGGTACCTATTTCAGTATTTCGGGTGACACATTGCTTTATCAACCTACATTCTTTAATCTTGGGATAATTTAATTTCGTATGTGTTCCAAGTAATTTACAGATAAAAATACTATAACTTATTACTTAAAATAGCTTCTCTGGTATTAGCAATAAATATTATCTGATTAGAGTAGTAATTGTAGTAAATATCGGAAAATTGTGTCATGTATTGCAATCTAAAGCTACTTATCAAGAGATACCCTTATTAAAGTGTATAATTTGAAACGCAAAGTTATGACAAGTTGTTTTCAACTTAAAAAAATGTTTGTATGAATACTGGACGTACACTTATAGAAAAACCGAAATTCAAACGAGCGTTATAAATATACTTTTTGTTATTTAAGAAACACGACACAACGTCTGTTTTGATATAATTAAAAAAAAAAGTATTTTTGTGTATTTTGTTAGTATAAGGTAACTAGTATTAATTAATGAGATATTAATTATAAATAAGTAATAAGTATATCATATTATGATTTAAAGAAATTATAAGTATCTTATACAAAGTAGAAGCGTAGTAAAACATGGAAAACGGCGTCTTCAGTGCCAATATATTGCTTTTTCGCGTGACGTCGTTACGGACAGCTGTTACCCTAGCCTACTTGTTTTTACTTGCGATGTTTCAGCCAACAGTGTAAAATCTACTTTATTCTTTATAGTCTGCTTTAAGTTTGTTTTATGTTATTTATTTGCAAGTACAGCTGCGATTAATTCCCTAAAGAATTTTATGTTTATTACATTACGCAAAATTTAGCCAATGTTATTTCAACTTTGTTGTTTATGTTTATGGCCTACAAAAAGATATGACACGTTTTATACTAAAAATAATTTAACGGGAGTAATCAAAATATATTAATAAATTGAAATTCAGTTACAAAATACAAAGAGATTGACAGAAGAGGTTTTTACGGAACAGCTTTGGGGCAGACATAAAACTTGTGTTTTGTGAATAAATCTCAATTTTATCGAGTGAATCCGGATGTTTTTGGAGAATTGATAGGGAAAGCCTTTTCGTTCGATGATCGAATATATAATTTTATTGCTTACATTGATTTATTTCTAGGGTTTTATTTAAACAAAGGGTATTGTTTCGACGCTTCTATATTTTTGAGGTTTAACGTTGTAAAATTCCAATTTTAACTAAATATTAGATAATCAGTTACTTTAATTAATTGGAAATAAAATTTTACATTTTCTGCTAGTTGGTGTCTCATCTTTTAAAGGCTTTAATACAATTGTAAAAATTAAACGTTGTAGGCGCTCAGCAGAAGTAAGTCATTCAAAGGCGTGTTGGTGTGAAAATAGCGTGTTAATAGACTACTCTTGCAAGACGTGTGATGACGTTTTTATCTCGACCTAAATCTAGACTCTGCTATCTAAGGGCTGAGAGTGTAGTCGGTACTTATAGTTTGGGATAAAGTACTCATATATTTTAGTTAAAAAAAAAACTAATAACTAAAGACGAAATGTAACTTATTTGCAAGTAGAGTTATTGACTATAGACCTGGTATATTTAATTTCCCCTTGTTTAGTATTTTGTGTCTTGATTCATGACGAAGATACAACCTAGATCCTAGATCATTATACAGTAAATTCATTGTGTTTGGGCTTATTTTAATCAGAATTTTGTTTCTAACACGAAAAATAATCAGCATTTGATATCACGGCAACAAACAAAATTGTTTAATAAATACATATTTGTAAGAAAAATTCAACCGACTTTAAAAAGTAAGTAATAAATCAACCAATCACACTTTTTCATTTTTGAAGTCATGCCTAGTTACACAAAATATTATATGGCAATGACTTCAAAAATGATAAGGTTTAATTTGTAGATTTATTATTTACTTTTCGAAGCCAGTAGATTTCTTTTTAACAAAAATGTTTTTATATAATCCTGTTCTTTTCTAAAATTCCATTTAAATACAAAAGAGATTACTTTTTACAGCAAATAAGAAAGAATATAGTCTTCGCAAAAGTCTGCAAGTATTCACTTAGAAATAATGAACGGGAAATATAGTGACCTAGATAGCACAGTAGCTGATAACATAGCTCGACCACCGTATTACCATAATGGCATCAGTAAATAATGTCTTGGAGATGCGAAATTATTTTCTGTCACATTCGCTTTGAAATATAGAGCACGAAATTTTGTAATTTAATTCAAACGTTTTAATATTTAATCTTTACTAGCGTTGTTACTTCATTTATTTCTTTTTATTTCCTAATGGCCAAGCAGTTACAAGATTTAGTTTCCATTTGGATTTTGAGTGGAGCCCGTGGATCAGCAGGCGTAGCATGGGGCACCTTCCTGCAAGGTGAAGTGGCGATCTGCGAAAGGTGACCGGAAAGGATTGGATTAGAAGAGCCGAAGACCGGACCCAATGGCACTTGGTACAAGAGGCCTATGTCCAACAGTGGATTAGGATGGGCTGATGATGATATCTTGAATTTTGATGTATTGTTAAATAGTATAGAAACATATTGTTCCGTATTCGAATATCTGTGCGGGTAGCTTTTGACAGTTCTGGCAACACCGTACGTGTTGTCAATTGAGTTTTGCACTCGCTCGAACCATCTGCCGCATAACCGGCCAAGTTTCCTCGATTTTAAGCCATCACACTGACACTGGCGAAGTCACAAAGGCCCAGTCCTTGGAATAAAGCCATAAAAAAAAAAAAATAACCATCTGCCGAGTAACAACACAAAACCATATAAAAATTCATTTTTATCGAACATCCGATTCCAAAGTGTACAAGTGTGTTAGGAAGATCCTTCAAGACACCAGGATCCTGAAGGAGAAGCAGAGGCCCCTGAGGAGTTGGCGAACTGATGGTCACGGTAAGTGAAACTTTTTAGGCAGCCTATGCCACTGTTACGGAGGTATCGAAGTACCGTACACATATAATTATTTAGAAAGTAGTTTCCAAAAACAATTGTGACTTCTTCTAATGTGTATAATGATGTGTGAGATGTGGTGTGTGTGATGTGTGATGTGTGTGTATGTGTGTGTGTGTGTGTGTGTGTAGTGTGTGTGTGTGTGTGGTGTGTGTGTAATGATGTGTGTGGTGTGTGTGTGATGTGTGGTGTGTGTGTGTGTGTGTGTGATGTGTGTGTATGATGTGTGTGTAATGTGTGTGTGTGTTTAACATTATAAGCTATCTACTTCTTGTAATTTTTATTCTAGTTTGGCAAAGTAACTATAGCGCACATATAGATGGAAAGTTGAGTTATTCCAGGACTGGCAACGATGGTCAAGAGATAAGAATCCATTGAGGGTTGCCGCTGACACGTAAGCTAACATGTACCGTGGCCAAAAGTCTCTAGGTATATGAGCAATTGGATCAAGGAGATGAGGGGAGGGTGGCACTTTACACCACTCTCCCCGCCAAATATGTTAGGTGTACGCGGGGGAGTGGCGACTATTTAACCACCCCTGCCAAGTAGGCAGGGCTTGCAAAAGGCCAGACTTCGCCGAGTGTCAAGGAAGATGGCTCAGCGTTGCCTTTGGCATTCGACAGGCGGGAGAAGGAACACCCCGGGGATTTTAGTCGATACAAGTGCGATACACCGGGGAGCGGCCCTTACTGGCCCTTGAAGGTCTGTAATGGATTTCCCCCGGATTACAAAAAAAAAGGTATATGACAATTTGGACGTAGACAAGCTGATCCGGAAACAAGATAGGCAGATGCGAGTCATTATAACGATCTTAGCACTTGTATACTGCGATAACCACCCGGTATAATATGAGCAAGACTGAATAAAAATTACTTCTTATCTAATATATCAATACCCTATCATTTAAATTTATCAATAATCTTTCCCGACCATAAAATGTCGTTTATTTTAAGCGTTGTTAGCATTTAATTTACGTATTACTAAGACAAATAATCAACAAACCTGTGTCCAAACTCAGCACAGAGGAAGCCGCAAGCGGAATAATATAAATCATAACTCTGAATATCCATACATTTGTACCACATGCGCGATATATTGCGATAGTAAGGAGTCGATGGGAACAGTTGGCGTTAATGGCCGTCTTTACCCCAGGGAAATGCGCTCTTGATAATGTGAACAGTAATTTTATGTTGCAACAATAGCAGTAATCGACGATTCCTGTGTTGAGATAATATTAAATTTGAATAAATTTGACAGAGATAATGAGCTTTTTGATTGACTATACCGACCTTGTTGTGTAGAACTATGCATTTACAATTATTTTTTTGTGTAATTTTCTTGAATTTATTTTAGAACTTTGTATACATAACATATAACATCTTTATATGATTTTAGCTAAATAATTATTTATGATAATTTGGTGTTTCGAATAGCCTCTTAATAACTAGCTAAATAAAAAATAGTAAGTGCTTGAATCACCCACTTCATTATAAATAAAAATAATATATCGTTACGCTATATTCCGTATAGGTTGAGCTTCTGCTATATTTCTGGCTTTATCCGCTTTGCACTTTTTTTTTATCCCGAGGGAAAATCCGGCATAGGACCATCAGGGACGCTGTGAGGGCAGTGACCCCGGTGTGTCAGACTCCTACTGTCTAAAAACCCCCTGGGTGTCCCTCTGATTGCTCCACCTGCGCCTGGGAAGCCAAATTCATCCAGACGCCCAGAGAACAAGAAGCCTTGTTGAGGCTACCTCTCTGGGAGGGGAAGGAGTAAAGCCCACCCCTCCAAAATCTCTCTCCCAGGCGATGCTCCGGACACCGTGCACCGCATCCCTCTCATCCGGGCAGCAAACTCCCTCAAGTCTACTGCCCGGCTATTGTCACAGGGAAATGTCGCCCTCATTCATTCACTTTTCACTTATATTGTACCGTGTCCATCGTGATCAGTATCATGGATGATCGCTATTTCCAGGGCACTTACACATGTCATTTCTGTTAAAAACTTGTCTTTTTTACATAAATGAATACATAATAATATAATTAAATTGATAAATACAACAATATATTTTAGTCAGATTTAAGAATTATTATTACATCACTTATTACTTCTTCATATTGTTAGTTATTGTTCTAGCATTTAAGGACTCTTTCAAGTCTACTGCTGGGATGAAAGGGGGGTAGCGCGCTATGACCGTAAGATAGATTTGGAGGGGTGAGCTTTGTACACCCATACCTCCCAGAGATGAAGCATAAACGGGCTGTACGCTCCCCGGGCATCTGGACTAATCTGGATTCCTAGGCCCGGGTGGAATAATTGGAAGGACATTCCGGGGATTTTAATTAGTAGGAGTCTGATGCATCGGGGTCGCTACCCTTACAGTAGCAAGATGGAAGATTTTTCCTCAGGTTATAAAAAAGAAGGTGGTCAATGAACAATATTTCATCTACGCGTGCAAATTGTAGTATTTATATTATTACAACGTATATATATATATATATATACAACGTATATATATATATATATATACAACGTATATATATATATATATATATATATATATATATACACGTATATATATATTACTTCATACATTTCGTAAAGAAAGCAATAAAGCGGAGATCTGTTTTCTATATTTGTGTATTAATATGCTTGTTGATTATGTTATAAATACTTTAAAATACCTTATATATTTTATTCTTATAAAATAAAAACCGATCACATAAAATACAACTTGAAAAAATCTAAGGAGTTCTGAAAATCATAAAAACAAATAGCCCATAATTATGCATTAGCTTTTAAAATAAACCAAATGTTTATCTAAAAGCAGACACAAATTACTACTAATCTGTTTTAAAACCACTTATGCTTCTATAAATATTTTTGTGTAAGAAAACGTAAGTTTTAGGAGAAGCCGCTATTTAGAAGTTGTGGTAATGCGCGGTCTTATTGCGAGAGTGTTATCTACCCCATTTGGTCTCCCTTAGAAAAACTAACTACTGCTCTCTATAAATCACTGGGCATTAGATAGGTATATCGCCCCTGGGCTTAAGGGCTACAAATAAGCCCTTGTTACTTACATGTATCAAGTAGATAGTGTTAGAAGTCTACATAGAAATAGAGTACCTCTTTAATTTAAGAATATAATGGCGTTACAATTTAAGCAAACCAAAGCTTAGTTTGTTACGAAGTGATTTTTCTGCAGAACTCAGGATAAAAAAAACTATATTCGACGAATAGGGTCATCCAAAATACTATATTTAATGGAAAATATGGCAGAATCCATAAACCATAGCGATTTGTGACGATCGCGAAAATAGGGAATCAATTTACGAACTATAGTCTGTCATCACATTCTGGGTTTGTTTTTCTCCCAATTGATTCGATACGCAAGAGGTTGTAATCACTTTGTGCATCTTTCTATCATCACATTGGCTTCTATAGGTTTCACATCAACTAAAAACAAACAGTCTTGATTGTTAAGACAAGCGTTTTACTAGATGCACTACTGAACGAAGGGCAATAGATATTTTTTTGTGAATAGTTTGTAAGTCCATAGTATAGAAAAGTTTGAGAGCTTATAAACTTAATTAATACATATCGAGGGGTGAAATACTATTTGCTTTAAGCGACATTTTTTGGTGATACTCTGTATTACACATTTTCGTAATCAGCGTTTTTTACCTATTCCGAAAACATATCGAGGGGTGAAAGGCTATTTGGTTTAAGCGACATTTTTTGGTGATATAGTATCTACATATATATATATATATAGTTTACGTATATATATTTTTGGAATCGGTAAGAAACGCTGATTCCGAAAATATATTACTATATCACCAAAAAATGTCGCTTATACCAAATAGCCTTTCACCACTCGATATGATAAATTAGTTCCTCAGCCAACATTCCGCAGATACGATGATTTGCAGGAATTGTTGATAATCATGACCTACATGCCGTGTAAACTTATAATAAATAAAGAAACACTCTGGTATAATTTTGGGAAAATATTCGCATGTGGCAAAAATACACATAGTAAGGAGGATTCGAATATTGAATACTTAACAATCCCCAATGTAAGTAATAGAATGTTCGGCAGCTTTACGGGTTTCAGAGACTGACGTGTAACGGTACCTAAATCCCTTCGAGCAAACACCGACACAATCCCTTGATGTTCATCAAAGGGCCACGGTTTCCACATGTGAAAGGACAAGATTGCCCCAATATCTAAACCTGTAATTCCGATGAGACTTAGCTTAGTTCACATTTTCTTATACCGCGTTCGATCGATGAAAATCTTTCTAAAAGGTTCTTTGTTGTTGTCTGACAACGCGAAATAGAGAATTATTTTCTCCGGTCATTTCTTTGAAATTACATTTTGACTCGCAATTTTAATACAGTCTCTGTTCTCACAGTCTGTCTGTTTTAATGTAACAATACTGAATGGTCGATTAAATTGTACGATAGCTGTCGTTTCATAAAAATAAATTTTCGTAATTTCTGAATAAGAATTCGTTGATGGGTTGATTCTTTTTGGGATGGAGTCTAGGTTTTTAAAGAAAATTTTATGAAATTTAAATTATTTTTGAGAACTTTTTAAACCAAACTTTATTATAACTTTCGAGACTTTACACGTATAATAATACAAAATATTAGGAGTAATTTTTTTTTAATAAATGCTGTGGTAATTTTTACTTATTTGTTTACTTATTTGAAACACGTGGCCCACTGCACCTTTTTTTATATAATGGCTCGACAATGTGGGTATATTGGACCCGAATGAAAGTACACTCTACTTCAAGAATGTGAATGACCATCCAGATATGAAAATCTGTTGACAGTCACCAACGTTATGTCGGCCCACAAATACAACGACGAAAAATCTCTAGGTATATAAACAACTGGATATATTCAAAGTGATCCTGAATCGCGACAGATCGAAGCCCGTCACCACGACGATCTTTACACTTATTTATTGCTGTCACGACCGAGTTCATGCAATCGCCTTAGCAACTCAAACTTCTTTATTTTTGAAATCATATCTCCTTGTGAAAACAAGTTTCTTCGAAATTATACAACAATGGACACATGAGGTTATCATTATCGTGTTTTTAATGTACACAAATAAGCTAGCACGAGATAAACATAATATTCAAACGTCGGTCTCATACGTAATTCATCATCAAAAACCTAAGTAGCCGTAAAATATTAAAGCGACACATGTTTAATTACTGAAAACAGAGGGATGACCTATGGCTTCGGCTGTTTGTCTCTGCCAGAAGTTGAGTCGAGATCCTTGATTTTAACAGTTAAACAGTGGCGATGTTTGCGCAAACAAAATATGCAAAGTAGGTGCGGGTTGGGACGATACGGGTCTTGCTAATTATGTGGAAGCACGCGGTGCTGTGCCCGACCGACGTGACGCCCTATATTTGGGTAGGCTAATAAAAATGCAAAAAATGTGACAAATTATCAATTAAAATTAGGCATGCGGCAGTTCGAAATTCACAAGCTTTTCTAAAAAAATGTTATATAGCGCGAATATTATGGATAAATTGCCATATCTGAACATAATACGACAATTTCTATTGAATAAATAACACGAAAAAATGTTATTATTTAAAGCGAAGGAGCTTTTTTTGGTGACCCGAGGAAAAGTCTTGCTTAGATCAATCAGGTTCATAGTGATAGTGGTACTAATCCCGATGTGGGAGATTCCTACTGTCAAAAATTTCCTGGGGTGACTGTATCTCTACTCGCTGGAAGCCTGGTCATATGGTCTGGCTGGAGGTTCATACTCTAATATGGCTGCCGGCAGAATAGAATAGCACCCCCCTCTTCTTGCTGAGGTGTCGTAAAAGGCGACTAAGTTATCTCTTTAACACCGCAATTCAACCAGGTGTTCAGAGAAGGAAAACTCGACCAAACCTGCATCCTGCTTCCTCCCGATCGCACTGGGTCTCCATTCTATCGGGCCTGAGGGAGCTCGGACGAGAGAGTGCTTTTCTGGCTGCGCGTCCAGTTATGCACTTAAATATCTCCTGCGCAATTGACTATTTCCGAAAACTGGGCCTTGATTTTCTTAATCGGCGTTGAAACAGTCGCCGTGGCCGAATCCGGCTAGGACATCATCATGACCAGGCGAAAGAAGTGCTTACTTCAACCACAAACTGAGTGAGGTGGTGAATCTGAAAGGACTATAGCTCTTAGGACCTCTCTATTAGGTGGTACCTTGAACACATACGTACCGCCTTTGATTCACCCAGGCGGTAGACTCTCTGAAGTCTACTGTCTAAAAAGAAAGAACCAAGAATAAGTGAAAAATTGACCCAAGTGCTGTGAAGTCAATAGGGTGGGTGGAACTAGTGATAGTAGCTAACGCCGTCGTAGCTTAAGAAAACGTTTAGATAACACTATTATTTCCTAATCTCAGTAAAGCGTCTAAGATATATTTAATATTAAGGGATCAACATAGCTCAGAAATAACCGTTGGGGCAAGACTCAAGTGATCAATATTACAGTGTTCGAGAAGCACCTATTAATTTTTGAAGTTGTACGTAGATATAGTATGCTAGATTATATTTTATGTGTATAGATTTTAAGACTAGTTTTAAGATTTATATATTTATATAAATCTATTTTAAATTTCTTAAAAAAACACAAAATTCTCAGTGGACGGACGAATGTGTGATGTAAGAAGTTGAGGAATGTGTGATACAATGAAACGTTGTGTATGACGTCCTCTGGCTAGCTGAAGCGATGATTTTTGTAAAGTAGCAATAAATTGTTAAATGATTAAATTCAAAGATCGGGCGCACTGGAAACCCTAAGAAGAGGAAGGGACCTCTATAGTCGCTGGACACAGATCCAGCTTTAGACAGATACGGGTTGGTAATGGTGATGATGAGATATATTTTTTACTGTTATTATTTTATTTTTATCTTGAATAATTTTCTTAAATACGTAAGAGGAACGATCCTCATCTGCTTACAATTTTACAACCCCTTAAATCTGATCTGTTCAAATAAAACAATCTCAAGTTTGCCTTCTTATCTCTCGATCCCTACAACTTAACACCTAAATATCGTTTTTCTGCCGGATGACGTCATGATTTATTGTTTGTAAGACGAACCTTCTCGGCAAACGAAGGTTTTATCTCCCCTAGCTTAAAAGTTAGGGTTGATAAAAAATAACTCCAAGATAATGCATATTAATTCTGCTACATTCTATCAAATCTAACGACCGCCGAAACTGGCCATAACAGTCCATAGCATAAAGATCTTACCGATGTTTTCTTAAAATATATTTTTGATTGTATTATTTTTTATTTTACCTGAAATACATTATAAGCGTTTTTAAGCAAAATAAATAAACATGTATTCCACAACAGTACCGTAGTAAATTTTGAGATGATAAAGTAGAACTGTTATTGCATTTGTCAATAGCTTGTAATTTTAGAGGCGTTTAGCAATTTCACATAGCAAATGGTACACGAACTATTGATGAAAAGAAAAAATAAATTATGAATATTGTATCAACTTACTCCACCAAAACAAAGTCGAATGACAACCCTTATAGTAAACCTAGCTCGATTTATATAACATCAAGATGTTTGAGATATTTCAATAAATCACAAATGCGTATCGAATTTCAAAAGTATCGCCCCCTGTGTTATTTTTCTTTTTACGTTACTATGCAGCGGAATGTTAATCTCCGGACCTCATTTTTAACCACGTGCCTTGGTACTAATGCATTGTGTTTGATTAATCCTGTAAGAATTCTATTTTATTATTTTATACAATCGTGTTACACCCAAAACCCATGTATAAATCTTTTAAAAAAGCTTAAATAGTAATTTAGGTAAACACGATTGTTTTTTATTGATCATCTTAGTTATCTACTTAGGAAGGATAGTTATGTAATGAAAAACTTCGTTTTGTAACAACCTTTAAAAATTAGGCTAACCGTTAATAAATGTAGTACTTTAGCATTTCTATAACCTTGCTAGTTGAAGAATTCGTGATTGACCAACTTCTAATAATAACAGAAAGATTGGAGATATTGCACGAACCCGTAGAAATAGTTACTTAAATATACTAAGAAATAGACAATTACGAAGTAAAACCAGTATACATTCGTTACACAATGGACTGATATTAAAAAATGTATTAAATATTTATAGTCACTTGCACGAGATGAGTAGATAATTAAAAACATTGCAACACTATGATGTTAGAACACTTTCTACACTCGCTACACTTGCGACAAGTTGTAGAAGATGTGAAGGATACACTATATTTTTATTTTATAACAAGAGTCGAAAATGTCAGAAGAAACATATAACCCATATGAATGTGAGAGGAAATATCAGTAATTCAATCATAAGTTTTTTAACACTAGATTTACCGGCGAAATCTATTTTAAAAACAGGTATGAGATGATTTATTTTACTTTGCTAAAAATACAACTAAATATATAATGTCTATTGTATTAGTGAAAGATATGCTATTTTTGAGAATGAATAAATATTTCGAAAGAAAAAATTCAAAGACAAATATAAAGAGCGGTCATTTTGACCGGTTCAGTAGATCTAATCGTAAAATAATAACAGCCTCCTAAGAAATATTATAAAATGAAGCAATAATTTGTAGATACATAGAATAAACTCATAAGACGAGATTATAGAGACGATAGAGAAATGTAAACAAAGTGTTGACAACACAGCCATGTCAAACATTTGTCTTGCACTTGTAGATTATTCCGTAACGTATCGCTTTGGTCAATATTTTACCACCGCGTTACTTTGTGGACAGATATGATTTGCATTAGACGACAAATGTCCATAATTTGTTTCTCGGAATTGTCTTGGTATTATTTTGTGAGAAGATTAGTATTTGTTTATAGAATATATGCAGAGTTCATTGGCGTTTTATCTTAGCTTCGAAACTTTGCTAATGAGTGATAATTTGCCAGACAAAGTTTAAAGAAAACGATTACTGAGTACTACTAATGACCTTAACAAGGCGTAAGGTTGTTTGCTAATATTTGCTTCTCAATCAGTACTCGATATCTCAGATACACCGGCGCTATACTCAATGATAATAATCCAGTCGTTCTGTGTTCACGATTATCATAGTGAAATTCCTTAACAGTTTTTTATTTTGACATATTAGATTTTAGAATTACCTAGTTTATATTCAACAGTAGAAGTCGTCATCCAGGCTATTTGCAAATCTTCTTAAAAACAGTCAGTTTTGATGGATTCTAGATCTAGATAGTCATTATTATTCAAATTACCAATACATATAATTAATCCGTTCCGCAGTCACCTCTCCGATGTCCAGTAGATACTATGATTTGCAACTACGTGCATATTATGTGAGTGCCAAGAAAAACTTTACTAGCACAATGTAGGTTTGTTAAAATGTATAAGAATCGTTAATCGTACGTTAGTTTGTACGCGTTTGTACTCTTTAATCTCTAAATCGACATAACGTGATCGTAATCTTTTTCACTATAGTTTTATGAAAAGTTGCCTTTAACATATACTGTTAATTTTATTTCAATCGGTTCAGAAAGAAAATGTTATGTCAGTTTAAAAAAAACACGTAGATCATTTATTGAAAACAAAAAAATGTGTTGTACAAAATGGAAAGCAACTCATCTGTCAGCTTTTATTGTCATTGTCATTAAATCTTCCTGACGTATATAGTTTGTATTTATAATATGTTTTCTTGAGTTATTGTTAAACATTAAACGTATTTGCATATTTTTTTCTGTACGGCGGTGTATATAGTACTATCTAAAATAATTTTTATGTGCATTGATTTGTGTTAGTAGTTATTATTCATTGTAAGTAACGGGATTAATGACGGCACGAAGTTCGCTGGGTCAGCTAGTTACCAATAATTTCATTCATCGATATAATTTCTTTTTGTGGCTTGTCTTTAAGCCAATAAAAAAATTGCTAACTCAATGATGTCATCAGTCTTTTGAATACATTTGGCGCGATTTAAATCATTCACATATTAGTAAAATAGCAAAAATTTCACAAACTTAGAACGCTTGGAAGCATCAAAATATTTAGGACGGTGTGGGAATGAAAGAGTAAATCAATTGAATGCATTACCGAGTCCTTCTTTTGCGGAATTCAAAATTTAAAATCCTGGCAACTGAATGGCCAGTTTGCAGCAAAGGCTGCTTCGTGTGCATCGTGAATGTAATGAATACCTGTCAAGCGCGCGTGTGGGCGATCCACGGGCCTCGGTCTAAGTCGAAGGCAAACATTTACCCTTCGCTCAGCAGTAATTGTTTAAAATTGAGCCTAACTGTGTGGCCCTCGCCTGTTGCCTGAGTCCAGGACGAGAACATCGTTTCTTTGTTCATTTCACGATAAGCACTCGCTAAGTGATATTGAGATTTGTGAGAATTTCGTGACCGATTTTATAATATGAACATGTTTTCTCAAGCAACCATAACATCATATGTTGACGTTAAAGTTTAGTCAACATGTATTTTGATTACTTATAAACGATCGTGATGCCTAAATGTATAGTTAAGTACAAATTTAAATAGTACTAAAGAAATAATAAAATCGTTACTTCAGTAAATTTAATACGGAGTAAAATCGACCGGGCGAAGCAAGATTTCTGAGTTAAATTGTAGGTATGGAATACGTTTGTACAAAACTCTCTATACTTACATGCGATTTGTTCTTGTCTAAAATATTTCATAATAATAATAATATCTATTTCATTAGTAACAGTTTTACTTAAAAAAAGCAAGTGTTAAAGAAAAAAAAGGTTTCGAAAAATCCTTTTCCCGTGTGATTACAATGTAATAATGTCGCGAGGTCTCCGTTTGCCACAAACGATTTATTATATTGTATAATTTTGTGCCTGGTCGCTATGTCGTGTCAGCCAGCGATAAACTGCTAAATTGATCCGTTAATAAATATGCACTTGGGCAAATACCCAAGATTCAGAAAGTCTTGTTTGGATTATGGATCGATGACTATGTATCATGCAATTTGAACGTTAAAATTTCTGTTGAAATTTTCAAATTTATGGATTTTAGTTTACTTCTTCTTTTGTATATCTTCCTGGATAAAGAAAATCAGTACTCGGATGAATATTAATTCATATTAATTTATTTCTATGTATTTGTAAGATAATTTCTTTAGCTGGCATAACGACACAAAGTAACAAATAATTTCAAATAATTTATTTTCTATAACACATGAAAAATAACTTATATTCAAAATGTATTTAATATTTATGTGTAAAGAAAATCAAAACACTAACTACTGATACTGTTGTAAGGGCTCACATGATGTATTATGTATCATTATAATATTTGTTGAAAATGTTTAATGATCCCCAAAGCGAGAGATCGATGCTTGATCAGCGCTATCTTTATCTAATCACCAACCTGCAATTGCTAAAGATTTGATTCTGTCAATTCATCTCGACGACATCGGAGACGACATACGAGTCTAAGATAAGGCAGAGGGACCGTATAAATTACTTTTGCGCGACTGTATAAATTAGTTTTGATGTTACGATCATTACATATTAGCTGCAAGCACCCTTAGCTAGACTCGAAGTAATACCAAAATATTATTATGGATTTAAAATAGCGAGAAACCTTTATTTTTTAAATTAATATTAAGTATGATATTTTTAGTAATGACAATTGGAATTATTATGAATGTTATAATATCAAAATGTAATTGGATTTTTTAAATTTAAATGGATAGTTCGTTAATTTTAAGCTTGAAATTTTGAGTAAAATAATCGGCGGTACGTGACCTAATACGATAGTAAATTAGGGTGCTTCGACGTGCCGGTAGCGCGGCACGCTGACGCGACCATTACCTGATTTATGTCGAGCTGTTATCAGGATTACACCGTTGTCACTAATCCCTAACTATGCGAAGAACTTTGGAGGGTCTAAATTTAATTTACTTATTACAACGGCCTTCATAATAGTTTCTTTGACGTGTAGTTCATTTAGACTTAAACATCTAATGGTAATGAGACTTTAATTAATATAAGCAAAGATATTTAACACTAACCTAGTTGAGGTCGAGATTTGTGAATCATATCGTTGAATGGCTGTAGCAACTGTAGATAAAGAATTTGAAAGCGAATGCGCACCAATAAAAAATACCAAAGTAAATAACAAAGTAAAGAAAATAGTAACGTTAGCAATTAGCTCCAATTAGTCTATAAACGCCTAAGATGGAAACATTTTGGAGAAATTATATGCCTATAATGAGGATGATGATGTCGTAGTAAGTTATAAGGAGAGCTAACAATAGACTCAAATTATAATTTGAACTAAAACGCTATTGAGTTATATGTAGCTATTATAACTCAGTGCCAAACGCTTGAAAATGTAAACTCACTATGTACAATGAAATCCTTTGGAACTCCTAAAACTTCAGCTGTGACAATTCAGTATACCAAAGGAGATTTTAAAGCACTCGTAATAGTTCTCATTGAGTAAATGAAAAGATTATAAAATTTGTATAATATATAATTTTTTCAATATTTTCAGGGAAACATACCGCAATATATAAACAATAAAAATACTGAAATACATAAGGCAACAAAGTTTCCACAAAAAAAGGTACAAAACATAATTTAAGCTAGAGGACACAAAACAAAAAGAGAACATTAACTAACCAGTTATATAAAGAAAAACAAATACAACAAAGAACAAAATATAATTTAAACTGACAATTTTTTCTCACAATTTTTTTAAAGGATTCAAATGTACTAGACGGATTATCGATATCACAAAAAAAAAACTTTGTTATACATATCACAGGCACAAGAAATAAAAGTATTATTAACATAATTTGACTTCACAAAAGGCAATTTAAAAAGCGAAAAGTCTCTTGCACTGGAATGTGGACAACCGACATCTATTTCACTTAGCAAATAAGATTATTACTAGGGTTACCATTTTTGGCCTAGAAAATAGGCTTTTAAATCAAGATTTAATGGTATTTGTTTCAATATAATTTTTTTTTATAACTGATAGGCGAACGCTTGACCTCAATCACACCTGGTGGAAGGTGAAGATGAATCCGATGATGAACCGCGTCCGCCTAACAAATGGCCATTCACTCTTCTTTTAAAGACTCCCAGGTCATAAGATCTCGGAAATATGACCGCTGGTAGCATATTCCACTCCTTAGCTGTTCGCATGATAAATGTAGAAGCGAATCTTCTCGTGCGGATATAAGGAACATCCACCACATACGGATGGTATCCGACACGATGTCTTGTGGTTTTTTTTATAAATTTAAACTTTCATTTATGTTTTCATAAAAAAGATTTCAGATGATAGCGCAGAAGCTTTCAATTAAAAAAAAATCATTTTAACAGAAATTGACATACTATTGTAACATGAGCTAAAAATAATTCAAACCTTCACTTTATAAATGAGAAATAGAACGGCATGATCGGGGGTTGAAAAGAGTGGCACAATACCTCGTAGCCAGTGGACCGATTCGATCACAAAAGAGTATTGTTCTTGCTATGTCGGATGTATCGGATGGAACCGGTAGTACGCGAACTTTATTAGTCTTTTTGTTGTTAAGAAATGATAGAAAAATGCAAATAGCCAAAATTTTAAAGATGCTCCGAGAGTAATTAGCTACACAGAATATTAAATTGCATTAAACTTATGATTTACATTGATGTCAGTTTTAATGTATTCTGTTTTATTTTAGGTTCTTTTTTTTTAATGAATTTAGCTTATTTAAGAAGTATTAAAGAAATAGGTTTCGTTTTTGGATTACACTGTACTTACCACCAGGTACACTGTAGTAAAAATATCGAGCAAATGTAAAAAAAAAAATACAAAAAGTATATTAAAAGATATCAAGTATGTATATATAATAGTAAATGATTCAATTTCTTACTAGAGATTAACTGTACTCTCCGTGAAAGGGTATTTATAATGATAAACGAGATGCATTTCTTTTTTCAGACAAGTTAACTCTGATCGATTGGTGTGATATTAACACATTTGGCTTTCCCAGATTGTGTTCCAGAAAATTACGTTTTATCGATATATATATTTCTTTGATCAGTGTAGGAAAATGGTGTTAATTCATCGTGCTAATGTAATACGTCAATGTTTTAATTAAACAGCTATGTCGATGTACCAAACACATCAAACGTTAATATTACTTTAAAAGCTTTCATATTACAACTCTTGAAGTCTGATTTGTATTTTACGAAATCATATGTACGTACAGCCGTTATAAATGGATTTTATATTATACTAGCTATGCCCGCGACTTCGTTCGCGAGGAAGAAGTTCTTTTGCTATGATAATAATTATTTCAAGTTGAAATATTTGTATAAATGATATATATGCCATCATTTTTTTATTACTTTTTATTATTATTATTTTATTATTTTATTATTATTTTTTTTTGCTTGCACTTGACTTCAGTCTCACCCTATGGAAAGTGATGATGATGCCGATGATGGAGTGAGCTCACCCAACAAATACCGATTCAATCATCGTTTGAAAATTTTCATGTCCTAATATTTTAACTTTTCATCAGGAAAAAATTTCTTTTCGCACAGTTTCCTATAAGAGTTTTCTCTCAGGAGTTGTTTATTAAAACTACATACGTATCCTTCACGATTCACTTCAGAACCATAAAGTTTATCGGTGCTGTTACCTTTAAGTTGGAGATACCCGTATTATATCTATTAACACAAAGAAATACTTATGCTTAGAAATTTTCAATGCAAACCCCTAAAGCGTTAAATTTACTCCCGGTGTCATTTCTTCTCGCGATAACATGAAAATCTCCAAAGGAAGTTGTTCATGAGAATTATTGGTATTATATATTGGATAACCGTTAGCAATCAACAGCTTCATTCTTGCTTTATAAGTAAATAAAAAACCTTCCTCGCTGATATCTTGAAAGAGGAGTTTTAAGTGATACAGGATCGTGGGTCCTATACCCAGGATAGAATAATTCAATTAAAAAAAATAATTTAACTTTAGTAATACACGCGGATAATCCTAGTGCAATTATCACGGTTTAACAATCTAACGTAAAAGATGATTGCGACTAATAGAATAATGAGTTTCAGCGACTCAAAATAGACGACACGGTGTTTCTGTGCGCTATACATCATATTAATCTAATTATTGTTGCATCCAATCTAAATCAATTTTATACTGGTGTCGCAGTAAATTTATAACTCATTTCTATAATAAAATGGATTAACGCGCTCTGTTTGTTGCGATGCAAAATAACTTTCCTGCAAAGCAAATGGTGCATGCACTACTGTTATGACATTCATAACTCAAGCTTTTGTTTTAAAAAAGTTAACAGAACATTTTGCGAAGTCTGTTTGAGTTAATAAAGTATATGCATTATATTTACTTCGGTCAGCGTAATTTGGTCGAGTAAATAGAGGAACGGTGACCCTACGGTCACAATTTGCTCTGGCAATAGCTCTCGGACTAGCTTGAACTCCAGTAACAATGTTACTGGGTCCCTCGAGGCGTCGAAAGTCCCCGCATCTGTTGACCGAGTCCAACTATAAAAGTGTAGCGTAATTTACAATCCGCAATTTCATTTTATAGATATTGCACGATAAATCAAGATGAGTAAGTCTTCCATTCGCTTTCATTTCCGTGTTGGTTTGCTTTGCTAAGGGATTCGGCCTTAAATTGAAAAACTGCAACACGACTTTATTGGAAGCTCGTTTTATTTTTATCTTTCTTTCAATTCTACCTTCTTGTTTTCATATCGATTTTTATTCTTAACACTCCTGTTGTGGTAACAAAGACGGGTTTATAAATTTCTCTATTTATATAACAGGTGGTATTTCCCAGTATAAAATGTTTTTCTATCCTGTTGCCCTCGAGCGATTCAGCCTCCCTAGGGGGTGCAGCAAGACGTCTTAATAGACTTAGAGACGTACCTACTGTGGACTACGTCCCCGGGGGCTGACGTGTCCCCTGCTTTATACCCTCATACCAAAAAAAGTGAGATTAACTTCTTTTGTAAAACGTTTTCACTTTATGCGATATTTCTTTGTTAAGTCACTGCGGTATTAATATCAGTTGAACATAAGTTTTTATGTACTTTTTTTAGTATTTTGTACATTGTTGTCGTACTCCGGATGAAATGTCTAGCATTTTAGGGCTCGTAAACCACATGCTAACGACCTACTTTGCACTATAAATAGCAGAAAACTAGGTATATTGTAGTAATGACCCAGCAAAAGTGCCTTCTACTTTTAAAGCAAAACTCGGCCTTTGTAAGAACATTTTTATTTTGTAAGTATTTCTAAAAATGTTTGTTCCTCTTTAGAACCATTTTAATAATCAGTTCTAAACATTTATTTAAAAAAAACTGGAATTAACAAAATTAAATTTCGATGAAATTGTTGAATACATTAATTTATATTTTATTTTTTTATGATAGACAAATATACTGTAATAACTGGGTTTTTGAGTCTGTGGTATTGTCTATGTTATTGTTTATGATATTGTCTATAGTATGATTCTCTATTGAATTCACTGCCGAGCTGTGCACGTCGTTTAATGTCTGTCTCGAGTTTTCTCGCTATTTACGACTATTATACAATAATTTTATTGGAATAAAGAATGACTATAGGTATAATTAACATTATTATAATAAGAGAATGAAATTATTAATATATGAATATCATGTTGCCTTTATAACGAATCGGCACGTGGCTATGACATAAATATACACATTATTACGTCACTCGGAGATCAGCGCATGCCTGCGATTTTTTTCCAATCTCCTGCTGTACATTTAGATGTAAAGGGGATTTGGGCGTAACATATAGATGCAAAGCTGCCGAGGGAGACTCACATCGCCTACTATTTGCCATTATTCGCTATAATGTGGGTGAAATTTAGCTCGTTTCGGCTACACCGTGCTATAATTGTCTCCGTTCTTTTATTGGAAATGCTTTTATTTATGAGGTAGTGGGGTGCACATCGAAATCCCGGATTATTTGCCTAACAAATTATATCGAATCTGTTAAGAATAGGACGCGCCTGTCAATAAATCATTGTGTGGATTTATTGATGAAAGCCGACAAAATGAAATGTTCAATTAAATTCCCCTAGATCATGATAAGGCAAAAACTTACACATTATACTATAGCAACATAAAAACAAAGCTTTACGTAAATGATTTTTTCCATATAGCTAGTACCAAGGAATATACTAACTATTTTTATAAAAGATATACTTTTAAGTGGGCATACTTATTATCCTTAAACTTGGCAGAATTTTATTTTTTTAATATCAAAATAATAATCATAACACTTAACCCTTATGACCTAAGGATGTCTAGAAATAACTAAACGTTCGAACGAAAACTAAAAAATGGCATAAGCATTAATATAAAAATATTAAGTTTGCGTTAAAAAATTATGGCACTAGATTTTTTAAATTCTGATGTATTTTCACAGATACATTATCAAGAAAATAATGATATGTACCTTATACAAGTAATTATTTGATTCCTTTCATATTTAATGTATTATATTTTTACAATAGTTGTAAGAATACACCATAGTTAAATTTCCTAGTCTTTAAGTAAGATATTCACAGAAATACTTTAAACGATATAATGTTAACAGTGCTACTCGGGCTGGGATAAGTGTGTTGTTATGCCGTTGC
Organism: Automeris io; assembly: GCA_036320925.1. Classification (NCBI taxonomy): domain Eukaryota; kingdom Metazoa; phylum Arthropoda; class Insecta; order Lepidoptera; family Saturniidae; genus Automeris; species Automeris io. The sequence goes on along the minus strand of JAUDJH010000010.1, from coordinate 7,985,017 downwards.
ACAAAAACACCCTGTAGGCGGGATCATTTTACAACAAAGTTTTCAGATAATTGAGACAATTTATATATTTATAATTTACTTATTATGTATGGATCTGTATGTGTATTATGTGGAGTGTGGTGTAGGTGAGGATTTGCATTAACTGCAAATAATTATAAGCGATTGTGACGGAAAAAAATATGGGATGCTATGTTAAAGTTTTGCGAAATCAGTAACGTAAAAAACTGTTGTGCCACAGATGGCGCTTGCGTTTAGGTGCGTTCACATATTTATTGTTTTGACGATCTGGGGTTGTGCCTTTAGCGCGACTGAGTGTGATCTAAATTATTGTATCGTAAATATTCACAAACTACAGAGTATTTTTGCCACCCAATTCCCTATATATAGGGTAAACGAAATATATAGAGTAAAGAAAATAAATAATAACAAGAATCACTTAGTAGATTACGAGCAATTTTGGCGAAAATAGTGTCTAGGCCGCGGATGAGGGAAATACAGAAATATAGGAAAGCTGCCGCAAAGAAACTCAGCAGTGATTAATGAGTCCACACGATAACAAATATGTCGCAAACGTGTGCGTATTCTGGAGTCGTACTGTCTTGATCAAGTCTTTTACTCGGTGAAGGGCCATCAATACTACTTATTACAACAATTATCGCATATGAGTTATATTTCAATGACATGCTTATAATTCAAGCTACAAACACTTAACAAAAATGTACAACTATCTACAATTAGAAACTCGTGTATTAATTATGAAATATATTGGCTTTTTACTGGTTTGTTTATTTTTGCAAATTACAGAAAGCACTGGTGCAGATGCTAAATTTTTTTCAAACGGTTTTTAATGTAAAAGTTAAAAAAATATAACGGTAAATACAAGTAGCAAATATTTGTATGCACTGGTTATGTGAAGTGCATAAAATGCAATAAAAGTCGTAAATGAATTAATTAATTCATTCATGATTGTTAATGTTATTAATTTTTACGTTATATTTGGCTCATTTTTAAGTGAGTTTGTGGAACATGGAGAAACATTTGTGTAACATGTAGAAACATTTGTGTAAATGCGTATAATCAAGCTTCAAAATAAGTTAAATCTACGGTTTACTGATGTGTGACTTATTATGATTTGATATTTATTGACTCTGAGAGAGAGAGATCTGTTAACTATTTTATTTATATTCTATTCTATAGGTTTTAAGTGATATAATTTTATTACATTGAAGCATTTGCTATAGCTTATTTAATATACATATGTTTATTGTACTCAATAACTAGAGTTTATAAAAAGATAAATCATATTGTAAGTTTAGGTTGTGCTATAAAATCATTTAGGTATTTAATATAATATATATCTAAGCTTTTATGATCTAAGTATCCATATTAGATAGATTTTAAATAGTAACATTTTGCAAAAGCCAAATAGAAGAATTTATCTATGCATTCAGTTTTAAAGCTACTTCAATTAAGGCTGTTTTGTGCGTTTGTTAGGTCGATTAGCATCGGAATCGGGGTTTACGGCCCGGACGTAAATGTCGACAAGTGACATTTACTGCTTCTATTGCGGTATATTCGTAATAAGGTAATTGAAATACTTACTTTTGGGTATGTCAGTTACGGGCAGATAACTTTTGATATAATGTTATGGCTAAAGTTCAAGAAAGGGTTTGTCGTCTATTAATTCTGAATAATATTTAGACAAATACCTGTTTAATTCTATTATTTTCATATTTTAGGATTTCCTCAATATGTTTGTTCAAAATGATATCTAATGATTTCACTGAGCCAGGAGTTAATAAGACTATAAACTAATAACAAAATTAAATTATCCACAATGAAAAGTAGTCTTGACACACAATCTTGTGTAAAAGTATCCTTATATGACTTATTGGATATTAAAGCTAACCGGTTTACAAATAATAGGCATATGTTTCTGCTCTATAGAAATAAATAAAACTTTTACAAAAAAAAACAATGTTACGTGAAAACACGATATCACGAGCTTCTGATTAATGTACTTTTATTTTTAGTAAAATAAATATAGTCCCACTTTTATTAATCTATGTGTGATTTTTAATCTTTCTATCCAATTGAATTACTAGAATAATTTAAGTAATTTAGCTATCGGGATGATATCTATTATGTGGATTTATTTGACAATTATTTTATTCCTTTATACAAAATTGATATATTGATATTTTCATATTCCAACATATCCATTTGTTTTTATTAATGCTATAAGAATAATCTAAATTCCCAAGAAACAACGAATTAATATACATTCAAGCTTAAACATTGTGTATCGATATTTCGGAATATGGCCGGGCTTAGATACGCAATGAGTCCACATACAGCATTCTGTTCACGTAATGTAATACTAATGTCGCGTTAGTGACGAAGTAGGTGCGTTCGAAACATCAGCAAGATAAATTATGACAAAACATGTATACTCACTCTACAAATGAAAGACAATATACGAGAGGCGACATAAATAAATGAAAGCAATTCTTCAGCTTTTTTACATCCCCTTATTTGGCATGCGGAAACGCGCGAAGGCCGTTTATCATGTGGGCTAAGTGATGATTGGGTAATGGTCTTTCTATTAATGGTCTTGTGCACTTATAAAAATTCTCTACGTAAATAAAAACAGTGTGTGCGACGACGTTTTATGAATTAGCTATATATTAGGTCCTTACATATGAAATTGGCGTTTTTCGTACTGGCCAGTTTAATCACAAATTTCTCCTCTTTGGTAAGGAATTTCAAATTCAAATTTGTACAGCTATAGACTCATGTATTTGTGCTTCGATGATCGTCATTCATTTGTTTTTTTCTTCTGTTTTTTTCTGTTTGCGTCACTCATTTTACAAAATGGAAAACTTAAAATATCGCATTATTTACGAGTACGAGTTCCGCCGTGGCACTAGTGCTGCGGAAACAACTCGAAGGGTGAATGATGTGTATGGCGGTCGTGTTGCAAAAGAAAACACAGTTCGTTTTTGGTTCCAACGTTTTCGTTCTGGAAATTTCGACCTGCAGAACAAGCCCCGTGGACGGCCTGAGACTCAAGTTGATAATGAAGAGTTAAAGGCTATTGTGGAAGCGGATCCATCGCAAACCACGTCCGAGTTAGCTGCAGGCTGCGATGTTAGTGATAAAACTGTTTTAATTCACTTGAAGCAAATTGGGAAGATTAAAAAGCTTGAAAGGTGGGTACCTCACGAATTGACTGAAGCAAACCGGCAAACGCGCGTCGACTGCTGCGTTACATTACTAAACCGGCGCAATAATGAAGGTATTTTAAACCGAATCATTATCTGTGATGAAAAATGGGTTCTATACGATAATCGGAAGCGCTCAGCGCAATGGTTGGATCCTGGCCGGCCAGCCATATCCTGCCCCAAGCGAAAATTAACCCCAAAAAAGTTACTTGTAAGCGTTTGGTGGACTAGTGCCGGTATTGTTCATTACAGTTTTCTCAAATCTGGCCAGACTATTACGGCTGATGTCTATTGTCAGCAATTGCAAACCATGATGGAAAAGCTAGCGGCTAAACAACCTAGGCTGGTCAATCGCTCCACGCCACTGCTGCTTCACGACAACGCTAGACCACACACTGCGCATCAGACGGCTACTAAATTAGAAGAGCTTCAATTGGAAAGTTTAAGACATCCTCCGTACTCCCCGGACCTTGCTCCAACAGATTACCATTTTTTTCGAAATTTGGATAACTTCTTGCAAGGGAAAAAATTCAACTCCGATGGGGCAGTCCAAATCGCCTTCAAAGATTTTATTGATTCCCGTCCGACTGGTTTTTTTAGTAAAGGGATCAATGAACTACCTATGAGATGGCAAAAGTGCACAGAAAATAATGGTTCATACTTTGATTAATTAAATATATTATATTAAAAAATATTCGACTTTTTGTTCCTCCCATACAAAACGCCAATTTCATATGTAAGGACCTAATATTATATTATTAGTTGCCAAAGCTATGAAATATGAGTTTCTTTTAATTATACAGGCTCAATAGAGTGACTATACGTATATAACCTGACAGAAGGTACATTAAACTTCTTTCTAAATTCAGCTTTAACACCAGAGTACACGCGCGGCCTACTATAGTAGACCAGGATAAATTATTTTGCAAAAACTTGTTAGTTTAGCGCGCTAAAATGTTGATTTTTAATTATTTCTTAATAATTTACTTAAGGAGTAAGGTTGTAAAACTAAGTAATATAAATACATTTTCTATTCCATTTGTTGTTTTAATCAGATAATTAGGAATAAACATGTTATTGACATTTTAAAATGGCCTACTATAGTAGGCCACAGGAGTATTCTAGTAAAAAAAGGGGCGCGTGGTGTTAAAATATCATATAAGTTGCCGTGTATTGCAGTTAAACTTCTTCTAACCCCCTTTTTTGTAATGCGGGGGAAAAATCCTACATAGCATCATCAGGGCTGCTGTGAAGGCAGCAGTGAAACTGAACGAGTATTAAAAAATCAATTTCGAAATTGAATGAAATCAAATAGAAGCGGACGTAACTGTCAAATAAAATGACGCACTAATAAAGCAGCCATCTAAATCGTGACGATGATCCCATTTCGCACAAACGCCGTACTTCATAACGCTTTTGACGCACCATTACACGGCAAAATTACAACTGAGACAGACTATATGTCAGACCGTTTTATAACGCAAATATGTCATAAACTGTATCCAGGATACTCTACGTTATGAATTTATACGTAATTAAATACGGATTGTTAATTTCGTTTTGATTTGGAGGCGGGTTGAGAAATGCTTTGAATATATTTAGATGGTTTATGTATAGTGAAATATACTTAAACAAATACATTGATTGATGGTATAAGCACACATGAGGTAGTCCAGTGGTGGTATATGGATTTGACGAATAAAATTTAGACAAGAATAATACTTCGTTTTCATAAAAGAATCGCGTCATTGTATGAAGTCCAGAGCTAGCAACGGCAGTATTAATTAACAATAAATTAAGTACATTATGTAATAAGCACTATGTAATTATGATATGCAAACGTGTGTTAACATTATTTAGCTTTATGTATTAAATTAGTGTAGCTTACACCGGACATGTACTAATTCGCCGGGTCTGTAGGATGTATACGGATACCCATGCCCAGACGAAGAGAGGACCCCGGTGGTTTTAGTCGGTGCAAGTCCGACACACCGGGGAGTACTCCTTACCACTCCCCTGACGGTCCGAAGGAATTCCCGCCGGGTTAACAAAAAAAGGACCTATACTAATGTGCTGCTCACCCAGTTAGAGATGATAACGTGCAATATAACGTGTTAATATATAATAATAAAGAAGCATGAAGTTTTGTCTGCATAACAAACTTGGACAGAGATAATCGTTATCTTCCATAACAAACTTTATAAATAAAACTCCGGGTTAAGTCTATTGGTGCGTAATATCCATGTAATAATATGGTTAAATGGTGTCATGGATGCACATAAATAGCGAAGAAAGTTTACTATATGCTCAAATATTTCTATAAAGCAGTTATGCCCTGTATCGAATCAGAAACCGTAAAAATAGGGAAGTATTATAGAAAATATGAACTGAATTCAAATGTACCTTCACGCACTACGTTCGATCCGAATTTGATATAATACAAATCTACGAAATCAGTAATTCGGAAACAGCAAAAGACTGAAATACCGCAACCGTTCATACAAATAGTACTATGGCTGCTACTTTGGTCCGTCGATATTCTGATCCGAATCAGAGAAAATCGGATGACGGATAAAACGCGTACGCTCCCAAACATATTGTTGCGAGGCTACAGCGGAACCTACTTTCACGGATTGATATTGGAGGCAGTGTGTAAACACACTTACACTGACTTATTATGAGTGAGCTCTTAGTATTTTACTATTCTTGATAGTTTTTAAACAAAATGTTCTCATATAAGTGATTTGTATTTTAATGAGAATAAACTTTTTGAACTGGATTATAGCGAATTCTGTTAATATATTTGGTTATAGTTTTTATACATAGTAAAATATATAAAAGTAGGTAGGTAGTTATCTTTACTTCCCATCATGATATATTTGAGTAAAGCGTAAACTTTTTTTTATTTAGGGGTTTTTATTCCACTGAATATATCAACCCCATTGTGCCCTTACCTACGCCCTTACGTCCTAGGAGAATCGCTGATTAGCAAGCGTCACCATCTGGCACAGCATTCTGGCTTCACTGGACATAGGATCCGCCAAAATGCTGTGGCATGTATATCTGTTAATTTTCAACTTGCTCATAAGCGACTTCCTTTGTGTCTCATTCCAAAGCGTTAGCTTGTTGACAATATAAAACAAATGAAATATTAATGTTCCTATTACAAACAGGGCTTGTGTGCATGTTTTATAAATATAAACGGATAATTTCACCTCCATTAATTCTAAAGAGTGACTAGAAAAACTCTTGTCACTTCGTTAAGAATCTGACTAAGATTGTTAAAGTGTGCTGTCTGTCGTAACATACAAGTAAATACATCATTTCTATTTATATTTGCGTCGAGTTCAAATTTTATAACCCTTTTACAGTTTACTTTTATAGACCGTGAAAGAATCGTTGCATCTGTAGTGGATGTTTCGATTTCCTTTTCGTACATCCGTTACTTAAGTCATAAATCTTGTTGATTAAAAAATTACAACATAATTCTATACCTTCAACGTATAGTCGTACAGACGTACACTCTAATATCCAAAGTTCTAATTTTGCTTTCGCCTGGTGCCGAGGAGGATGACTCAGCCTTGCTCTTGGCACTCGGCGGACGGGATAAGGAACACTCCGGGGGGCGGCCCTCACCGTCTCCTGAAGGTCCGTTAGGGATTTCCCCCGGGCTACCAAAAAAAAAGAGAGCTACTTTTGTGAATAGTTTATGTTCAGTTTGTAGTGATCTTACTAACGATGGTCCTGGGTTTGAGTCTCGGTAGTTGTAATATTTTCTGTGATGAGCAGCTGTGTTTGTCACGAATCAAGGTTGTATATAAGTATTAAAGTATGTATATCTTTGTCTAGTACCCATAGTACAAGCAAAAGCTTAATTTGGGACTAGGTCAATGTGTGTAATTGTTATTAAATATTATTGTATTATTATTATGAACGGAATTTAAAATTAATACGATTTTAGCACAAAGAAACATTCGACCACCTCACGTTTTTAATTATCATTTCAGAGAACTAAAAAATATATGTGGTGAACAAAAAACATTTTACCAAAAAAGTGATTATATCTTTCTGCATGAGATGTAAAATATTTGTAATATTTCGTATCCTGAACTGCAGCATGAAAATAACTACGGTTATTTCATCAAAGTATTCAAACGGCTTCCTTGTTGTTACAACATCGCTATAATTTTCATAAATAGGTTGATGCATTTTATTATAATTATAACCGCTGACAACAACATGTGCCGTATCATTATACTTTGTCTATAAAACAGAAATAAATCCCTTTCTGTTAGAGAAATGAGTAATTTAACTATTTAGAGCTATTACGGTAAAAATATTGTTATTTGTTCAGTATGTTATTTGTTTAGTTTTTTATTGTTATATGTTTAGTTTTATATTGTTATTTGTTTAGTTTTATATTGTTATTTGTTAAATTTCTTATTGTTATTTGTTTTTATTTTCCATTGTGACTACACTTTCCATGATGAAAAGTACAATAGCCTATAGCCGCTGCGATCATGCTGGCCTACACAAATATCACTTCATTGTTTGTTTAATATATTATTGTTATTTATATAATATAGGTATTGTTGTTTGGGAGCTGATATCTTTCACGTCCGTAAGTTTACCAAATCTAAGCACCCTACACAAGATCCGCGCCACTTGACTTGTATGTGGATCCAAATTCAAACATAGTGACAGTGACCTGCATCGGACTGACGCGTTTCGGGATCATTTTATGTACGTTCAGATTTTTACTTTCGGTCCTGATATATTTAGGCCGGTATGCCGACGGTGACTGCCACCTAACCTCATCTCTTAACGGTTATCGCTACCTACACTATATTTAACATCAAGTAAGGTGTATTTATTTTGTCGTGCCACAATAAACAATGCTAATATGTCTAATGGACGTTAAAAATTTTCGTTTATGCTTAAAGTTGAAGTATCAAATAATAGTATTAGTGAAATAAACGAAAATAATCTAATATGTTGACATTATAACATCGTCCTCAAATGTGCGTCAGCAGACATGAGGGACATAACATTCGTTACAAACATGTGGCACCAATTAAAGTTCTTTTACAGAGAGGATAATAAAGATAAGACATGAATAATGAACTGTAGAAAACATTTTACGAATGACTGCCACTTGAACAAGTGACAAAATTATAAATTTAAATAAAATATTTTTATTTTTGAGTTGATATGCAAGAGGACATGTCCTCGCTGTAGGATTACTTTTTTTTGTTTTTATACAAAGATTACTTTGTTATTATTGATATTGTTAGAGGGGCAGTTTTAATAAATTATGAATGTTTAAAATCTAGTACCCATTTTACCTTAGTCTCGCATATATCAAAAATAAAATTAGGAAGCATATGAAGTCCAATGTAACGTGAGATTGAAACGTAATTGTAGATATACTGAAAATTAATTAGGACAGTTAGTTATGAGATAGTAATGTTACAGTACCATAGAGTCTTGTAGCAGTTTTGGTCACATCATGAATTCACAGTTTACAGCACCAGTAACAGTGTGACAAGCTATAAAAATGACAGCGCTATTATACATTTTACACGTTTGTCAATCAATCAAAAAAATCCGATCATCAGTATCGTTTCATTTAGCTTGTGGTGTGTACGCTGCTCTATGTATAATTGCGTATATTTGATGCATTGTACTGCATATTTCATATTAAGACAAGATTAGACGCAGTACAAGTTTTTCAGCGGACCGCGTCTCACCGGATAGTAAGACCATGTTTGTGTTGGCCTGCTATTTTCTCAGTATACATAACGTTTTGCTTACAATAACACATGTAATCTAGATAATAATTTTGTTTTCTTAATATTATATGTTGAAAAGGTCGAAGTCGAGGTTGTCGAAGGCTTATAAGGTTTTTATACAAATTAGAAAAGTAATATCACGATGAATTTAGAATGTAATACTTAAGAAAATTGTGGTGTCAAAAATATGGAAATACAAAAGTGCGATTTGTAATATAGTTTTTTATTAATTTCTCTGCGCCTGCTTTATAATAAAACAGTTTTTTTTTTAATTTTATAATACCATTAATATGGAGTTTTTAAAAGCATAATTACTATTGTAATGCCTTAACAGTAATGAGATTTGATAATTTAGAACAAACATCGAAGCATACATTCTTTAAAGACTGAATTTTTATTTATACGCTTTGTCATTCGTTAAAATGTCACAATATTTTTTTATGCCAGGCCAGTATCTTGCTAAGGAAACTGCAATCAAGATTTCGTATAAGAAACTCGTCGGGTTTCAATTAAAATTGTAATCAATTGCTATACTCAGAACAGTGACGGCTTCACCGCGAACATCATTCACTTTTATATTTATGCGAATCCACTTGACAGGTGAGAGACGATGCTTATCCATTCTCTATACGAGACCACTTCTTTCTTATCACCCGTATGAATCTTCTGACCATAGGCGATGGTTCTGTATGGTACCATCGACTATGGTAATTTCTATCTGGATATTACACTATTTTTTGTGTTACTTTTAAACCCCGACGCTAAAAGAAGACTTATATCTGTGACTCTGTGTATTTGTTTGTCTGTGGCATCGTTGCTCCTAAACGGATAAACCAATTTTGATTTAGTTTTGTTTTGTTTGAAAGGTGACTTGATCGAAAGTGTTCTAAGCCATGATTAAGAAAATTTGATCACCCATTTAAATATCAACAGCTCTTTTTTAGTTGTTGAAGGGATATGAACAATTTCTACTGGTCTAAATGATTCTAAGTTTAGTATACTGCAAATTCAATGATATCACAATAGCATGATAAAGATACTGTAGCATCAATAGAGTTTAGCAGGCTATATAATTTTCATAAATTTACAGCGGTTATTTATTAAATTCACGGTTGTAATATAGTAAAAAAGCAAACTAATTTATCGTTAGTCTATTACATGTAAAAATAAAGAAAAATAATAGCTTTATTAAGGTCTCAATTACGAGTTTATTATTATTTTCAAATATTCTTTTAAGAATAATAATATTGTACCTCTAGATTTAGTTTTTGTAAGGATGATTTTCACTTGTCTAATCAAGTAAGTGTGGATAAAAATATTACGCCTTTTTGTAAAGAACCCTTGTTAAAATTACAGTTTTATTTATGAAATTACCCGTTGGTGAAGCGGTTAAGATATTTCCGCTTCATTCCAAAATTCTTCTATCACTCCATAAATTACTTGCGAATGATATAAGTATAATCTGCATCCCTAATTCTGTAGTGAAACCAATAGATGGCGCTCATACTACTACTGCTATGTTTGATGTCACTAACGTCACAGTATTCTATAAAAAATTTGTATGCAACCGCCGAGACGTCGTGATTATTGATGAAAATTCCCGGCCATTTTCATCACTAGTCGTGATCTCTTTAATGTAAAAATATAATAAAAACCGCCTTGTTAATATAATAAAACCGCCACACGACGTTTTTAAAGAGAAATTAGGTGTAATCGTGCAAGTGGAACTTTCTGTGCCCGTGGCTGCCTACAGAACCCTGGACCTTATACCGTGCTGTACAGCATATGTTTGACGAGCTGCAGACCTACAGGTTAGTGGATACAGACATTCTGGTATATCGGTTGCGATTTATGGAGTGATAAGTTTCCTTGATACTTGTTTTTGACCTTTTTTTAATTTCTCTTAACCGCCAAACAAGTTACGTTCCCCAGTCATATGGAGGGCTATTTACATGCCTCTTTACCCGTTATAATAAATTTATTATATCGTTATATAGATCTACGTTCACAAATAAACCATTTTATAAATCCTATTTTATTTATCTACATATACGATAGTTTTTCAGTGTCTAGGAGAGTTATTATTAAGTTAATAGAACTTCTCATGTTAGATAACGCAAAGTTCAAAGATAAGTAAAGGTAAGACGTGAAACTATGCTTAGTATTACTTTTACTTTCTATTCATCTACAAACTCTTGAATGTCTGGCAAACTATTGTGAATATTCAGCAAATTGGCCAATTGGCAGACTGTTTTGGGAGTTACCTCAACGTTAGTCAGCATAAATATGAAGATAACACCGCAAGTTGCCTACTTATCGAAGTCTCGCCAAACTTGCCGTATTTATCTTACTTTGGCAAACGCATGTAAACGACATTATCGAACTTTGTCAGCTTTTGTATGAAGCCAAACTATCTCTATACGTACCTACTATTTAGTTACTGTTTCATTGGACTCTTCGAACGTATCAAGAAAGTTTTAGTCAGAAGTATAGATGGAAATCTTTTCTCTTATCAATACTGAGTCGGAAATATTTAGTGTTGATTGAAGGGTGTTTCTGTTCAAGTATTCAAATTTTTTTCATGCCCTTGAATATTATTTTTTGTTACTTCGTTCGATTGGTTCTCTTTGGGTGGGCTGAATGTTTCGTATGCATGATTTGAGTTGAAAGTAAATCCAATAAAAATTAAAACAATTTTAAATGACAACAAACATTTTGTTTTTTTTTATTATGGCTTTATTCCAAGGCCAGGTCCTTTGTATTTGTTAATTATAAAAATTCATTTAATTTGCAAGTAAACTGTTCTGACAAAGGCAAAATTATGATTATTTTTATATGAATGCATATACATATAACATTTTATAATAATTATGTATAGATTTAATAAATTATTTCAACATGAATTATTTAAAATAATTATTTCATGATTACGTGAATTAAATAATTTAGTTATTATATGTATAATAAAAAAAAACTATTTGGATATATTTTTAGAAATATTTAGAGTTATAAATGTTAAATTACAATAAACATTGCAATTATTTTAAATTAATGGGCATATTAATAGCCGTTTTAATAACTACGAGCGCTCAGTATTATGTTGTCAAGGTACAGTCTCACCCAACAGGCTTTCGATGTTTATTTTTCTGCCATTTTTAATGTAGATGTAAATATACAACTGTAATGAAGCAGTTAATTGTTTGTTAAGCTTTCTTACGAGAATCCTAAACACTCCTATGGGAAAGCATATTAGTATCGAGTAGGCAAAGGCGTTAATTCATGAATTACAAGAAGTGATAACAAGCGCTTTGAATAAATAATTACTGACAAAATATTTGATTAATGAAGTATTTTCTTATTTATTGTTTTTTTTTTTAAATTAAGTATGCGTGTATGTTCTCTTCATTTATTTTACAGCATTGGTTTTATGTAACTGTAAAAAACTGTGAAGGAACATAATATATTTGTTCATTTTAGGTCTCAATATCCGGAATCCTAATCGAATTATTGTTCTCATTAATTCAGAGCCACGATTTTTTACTTTATTATACAAGATATATGTTGACATGCTAAGTTATTTTTGTTGTAATATTTTCTTAGTGTTATTTATACATATGTATGTTATATGAGCAATTTTCGTACCAAATTTATTTCTTAATAAATCTTTAATTAAACAATTTTTCCATTCTTTAACAAAAGGCAAAGTTTAACGCAACGTTCTTCTACGGAGTTTAAGATTGTTTCTCTTTGTATTCGTTTATTTTTTAGACATTATATTCTTAAGACGACTATGTTACAATTTCAAATTATAGGTATAAGTTACGATTCTCTACGTGTTGTTAAGGATTTAATTTGACAAAGAAAAAAAGAAATAACAAATGTGCGTATTTACCCCAAAATGATCCGTTCTTATGAAAAGATTTCGGTACACAATAGTCAAGAAGCTGGGATTGATCGCGTCCTTTCGGATGGGTTTTATCAGCACATGCCAGTTGTGAGGCATTCTGTTCCGTCTTTGTATATTGTGACGAACTCGAGTCATCGGATTAACCTAACTGAAAGAGCTATTTAGCTTTTATGGGTTGCGCGCTAAACTCAGCAAGATAAATTTTGAACAGCTCCTCTGTGTTTGATAAAAATTAATTAGGTAAATAAGGATGCTATAAAAAAAACTTAATTGTATGTAATTGTGTTTTGTGTACAATTAATTTGTATCATATATTGATAGATAATAAAAATATTATAGAAATATAGTAGATAAAAATCTACATGCATAGATTTGCATTCTATAATTTCTAAATAGAAACCATCATAGAAAAATTAAATATAAAACGAATGTGTACAAGGTTAACAAAAAGTAATCTTCTAAAATATTATAAAAATAAGCAAATCAATAATTATTCAATGTTATTTTTTGAATAAATTAAAGTTATTACTTTGAACAGAAAAGTCTATCACTGACATAATTTATCATAGAGTAAATGTAGCATTTAAAAAATAAATTCAGTGGAAGCTATAATCTGATTTCTGACAATGATCTGAAACAAGCAGTCTAAACACAGTATTATGCTTAAGTAACATTTTTCCACACTCCGACAAAGCTGTTCATTTCGCTGACACCGCACAATAGATGTACCATCAATTTTGTTCACTAAATCGTTCAATCTTGTATAAAATTCATGGGGTGTGCTCCGAGAAGAATGATAAATAAGTTGGAGGCTCGGCCGAATATTCTCATTTAATACGTGACTTGTTTTGTGAATATCTACAGATATGAGTAACACGATGGATGGTAATACCGGAATGTTATCTATCGAACGTTTTTATCCTATGATATTAATATCCTATTGTGCATGCTGCTTGCCGATCAGAAGGCGCGAAATCAATAAAGGCTCTTTAAATAAAACAAGAAAAACTATACTGTCAAAATTACATAAAGTTGTAATGTTTTCTCCAGAACGTCTGCTTTCACTATTGATTTTGATCACTAGTTAAACAATTTAAAATATAGATTCGAGTAACACTGAAAAACTTTTTATTTTGAACCCTCAAATTCCACCCGGAATTCGCATATTTGTAATTACAAATTTCTTTTTCTTATTTCCACGAATTAATATCTTCTTATTTCTTCCTACTTCTATTTTGAGTAAAAATAACATGTAGGTACACCACATTAAAAAACTGAATAAAGATCTACTTAACATTAATGATTATCATTAATTAATTATAAAAAGAGATTTAATTTTCCAGAACAATACGATGATGAAATCTGTTGGCGTGGTGCCTCGAACGAGCGATACCGGAAGTGCCGACTAACATCCGTTTCCTGAAAATGGCAGCCTGTGCAAACGGTTTCCTTTTATTGTTTTCGCTTTAACAAAAAACTTCAGATCCGGATTGAATGATTAAATGTATCTTTGTTACGCAATGTTACGTTTTATTTTCATGATATGGTTAGGGAATTTCGGAAATTATTTGAACGTTTTTTTGTGATTTCGTGTATAATATAAAATATAAGCCTTGTGGGTAACAATTTTGAATTTATTATTCATTTATCAGCTTATCCAAAAGGATAATTCCTAGAAAGGAATTACGATGACAAAGACTGACATAGAAATACACACGTTAAACTTATACCTACATATATATTACCCTCCTGTTTCGGCGGGGTCGCTTGGCTTATAAATATTGTTTTTAAAAGTAGTAAGTACACCTATTAGAACTTTTGAATTATACTAAAACTGCGTTAATGTGTTTACTATAATACGTTTATTTTTTATATTTTCTAGTCGTAAATACCTTCAGATTTGTCATATCTTATCTAAATAAGTTTCAAACGCGACTTTATCACATTATAGCGGAGCACATTTGTATCGACTAGAGGCCGACCGAAGATTCGACTTCGGCCTTCGGCCAGCTTTGGTCTAAGTTTTAGAGAAAGCTGAAGATTTCTTAAAAGTGTTGGTATTGAACGAACTGTTACGAAATTATTTCGAAATCTATTATATTTAATATTAGGATATTCTATAGTATGTATGTTTTTTATTCTACGTTCAACTGTAGCCCCACCGTCTATTTATCGATTTCGATCATTCTTTCTTTATTTAATAGTGCGTATAGAGTAAAACTGACCCCGTTTAAATATAGTGCAATTTTAATTATATTCGTCGGAGATATGAGGCAGAAAAAGAGCAAAAACTATTCTTTCTCTCTTTCCGTCTTACTTAAACCGATCTAAATGATTAATATGGAAAAGGTTTTTTAATGGAATTCCTGAGCATATTACAGTAAGTCAGTTTTATAATTAGTAAAATATATTACATTCAATACATATTTAGAAGAGATCTTTTAAGAATGACGACAGGTATATTTGGAGTAGAACTTATGATGCTTGAAGGTCAATTAGATAAACATAAAGAAGATATATTGTGTTTTCGATAGAACTTTATTACAAATACCATAAGTGACCGATACTTGATACTATGCCGTTGTTAGCTGAATTCTGCCAACTTTCTCAGAGACCTACAACATATATTTACATAGTGTTTAGACTTATTCCAATCAGCATTTTATCTCTACCTTTTTTTAATATTAATATACTCAGTTTCATGTGAGATTCGTTATTTTGTATGATTTAAAAAAGTTAATAATCTTAAATTAATTTAAAGTCGAAATTGATTATATTTTTTTTCATACATTTTCTATACAAATGTTCACGTATTATTGTAATCACGTGTTGTCTTCACGTAGTGCGTAATGTAGTTTTTACTCAATGCAATAGCGGTCAACAGTTTATAATATTATGTTTGCAAAATTAACCATAAGCGAACCCTTTCACCCTTAATTAGCTGTCAATGATTATAACAATTTTGTAAAAATTACTAATTGTTTTGATTTAGGCTTGTCAATTTATTTATACATACTTTTAATTTTGTACGAACCGCTTAATACTTAAATCCGAATCATACTTGATAGGTTTTTATTTTATAGTGATTTTTTATGGTTTAATAGTTATAGTTATTTTTCTTTAAATTTGAAAGTAATTTTAATCATACCCAGAAGTTGGTTTTATACCGTTAACATAAACTTTTAATTATATTTCTTTTAATTGTCATAATTTTCACTTTAGTCAATTTTGAACAAAAGTTTTAAGAATCCATAATCCTACGGCTTTCGCTTCGGCCAGAAATTGACATTCAGTCGGACACTACTATCGATTTAACATCACAGATAGTGTGACACGGTATTCATACTATGATGCGATTTTGTCGCTACGTTTAATGCGTGTCTGCACAATGATTGTATTTTGTGCACAATCATGAAGACATAGATTGTTTTTAACTGTAAATACTCCATTTTGTACTCTACACATTTAAATTACCAAAAAAATTTTTTTTTTTGTTTCTCTAATATAAGTTTAATTCATTTAATAATAACAATAACTAAAATCAATCGGACACAATAATAATAAACCAATTAAATTAAATTTAATCAAATTTATATTAAAAAAAAAAAACAAAAAACCATACAACCTCTATTCTGAAACTGATATACTATGAAATATTTCCATCAAAGGATATATACTTTAATTATTTACATAAAACTCTCCATGTTATAACTTCATTAGCTTCACACGAGCCTCTCAAAGTGAATTTGTTTTCGGCAAATTAAAACAAATAATACATCGCAAACAAACCAATACGTAAAACAAAATTATGTAAAGTTCATTCAACCGTCGATTCGTCGCACGTTTTTGCAAGTAGGAATATTAAATCATGAACGTCAGGAGGTTAAACACGGTATTAATTTTTCTTCGAGTCTTGATCATCATTCAACGTCAGGCTGTAATGAGGCAGGACTGGTTGGTTCCGTTGAAACTATACGTACATAAATCAGGCCGAATTATTTACTCTCTTCTATAAGAATACTGAGGTATTATTATTATTATTATAACATGTTTATTTATATTACTCACATTTTTCCATTTAAAAATATATACATATAAAAAAAATACATTTTAAAAAATAAAAACGTGTAGACATACGGGGGCGAGGCCTAAGACCCAAGCCATCGGTAGTTAGGAGCCCAGAGTGAGGAACCTCTTAACAATGCGTGCCGTATTGAGCAATACTGCTTTCTGTATCCGGCCCATGATCCAACAACCAAGTGAGTCCCTTAAGGTGGTAATTGAGGCTTTTTGCGATCAGCCAGTTAGTCGATACAACTATCAGGACATTAATAGCAGAATCCACATCCCACATGCTGGCAATCTCGTGAGCGAAGGTCAAATATTTTGAAGAATTTTCTTTTTCCGCTCTCACAAGATTCTCATCATGTGTGAGATATTATTATTATTTTATTAAGTCCATACTTACTGCTATGATTTTATGCGTAGCAACAATACATTTTCCCACGGATTAACACACTAGTTACAAAGTGCAGGCCTCAAGTTAGCCCTTTATAAAACGTATAATGAAATCAACCTTGTAATGATTACATTATCGATTTTTTTTAAATAGGTCATTTCATTTCGCTACACATAAGTAACTTCTCCAGATAATAATGATGGGCAAAATAGAAGGAAAACGACGCGCTGGAAGGAGAGAGAAATCGTGGCTGTACAATATCAGGGAGTGGACAAGTATTGCCAGGGTCGAACAACTGTTTCGCTTGGCTCAAGACAGAGAGAAGATCGCTGAGCTGACAACCAACCTCAGGTAGTGGAGAGGCATCTTAAGAAGAAGAAGACATATTGGTAATAGACACAACCACTAATGTATCTCTGCTCGCCCCGGAAGGGATATAACGTGACGATATATTATTTCATTCCACCAGAAACAGTGTCAGCCAAAAGATACAGTCAAAATGTGAACTGATATGTGTCGGGTAAAATCGAATTATAGCTTATTCATTTTAGTTTTCAAGGTGTATGAGGTCATGCGTGTACATGGAATCAATAAAACCACTTAATGTATTTATAATCAGCTGCTGCCCATCTCGCGAAACTTATTTATATGTCTTCTTAGATTGATGTTAGTAGCTATCATACTCTGACATACGGACTCATTGCAAATCGGTAGATCGTTTTTTGCTAGCCGAAAAAACGTGAGATATATTTCAAGATGGATGAGCTAAAGTGCTAATCTATTTAAGGAATACAAATATAATATTTAAAACTTTTATTTACAATATTTAAGACTTTGAACGGAGACTCAGTTGGCGCAGTGGTGGAGCGAGCAAGCTGTGAGTTTGATCTTCAAATGGAACAACGCACCGCATTAAGGCTGAGATTTATAGAAGCAACTCTAAGTTTGCTTAGACTTTACTAAAATATTATAATTTATATTACTCAATGAAACGATTTGGTAAATCACTGATTTTATAAACATGGACTTGGCCCTTCGAATACTATGGCTATACTCAAGTTCCTAATATATATTCAGTTTTTTGTTAAAACGAATTTATTTTTTAAGAACTTTGTTAAGCAAAGTCGAAATAGCGCCTACAAATCTCGGCCTTAGTCTTTGTAAAGTATTCATGTAGATGTCCTGAGGTAGTAATCAATACTAAATAAGTTTGTACTGCTTAGTCATTATAATATTCCCTGCTAGCCACTTATGACCTGAATTTTATAAGGTTTTTGTGCTTTCAATGGTTGTGGAGATAGCCAATTAATCGGCTTCAACCAGAAATCAGCCTGGAGTCGGAGTTCACATGCAAATAACATGTATGAGTTACATAATATGATTATCCTAATAAAAAAAAATCTGTAAACTTTTGTAATTCATCTAGACATGTTTACGTATGCGAGGATATCTGTAACGTCTAATACTAAATAATAACACTATGTAAACATAATTGTTACATTCGAAAAAAAAAGATACAGAAACATATTATAAAAAACATTAATAGACATGACATACCACTTTGTAATTTAAAATTTTTAGTTATGTAATAAAAAGTTACACTTAAAACATAATGGACTATCGAAAGCAATCACTTTACGCAAAAAACAACAATATAACGATGTAATTGAAGTCTATACAATATCAAGTTTATTGACAGCGGACGCAATCCATTGTATAAGTCGAAAAAACTAGACAAGAAAGTTTAACAAGCGATTGCCTGATATATTTGTAGTTAAATAGTTTTAAATATAGTCCGCGCTGTTTGCAAGCATACAAAAAAAAAAACAATTCCCCCATAAACCTGGTATAATCTGTATTCTGTAGAATTTATTACAATCCTGAAAAAAAAGGATTATTACATATATTTAACAAATCACACGGTAAGAATTAGGTTTGAGGTGACGACTTTGCGGAAAATGTTCGGATTTTATTGCGAACACCAAGGTACGGGCAATAGGACGAAAAGGCAGGATTTTATTAATGACAAGCTGATTATTATTTTAAAATTGTAAATGAATAAAAAGTATAAAAAATGGTAATTTTGAAATCACCGTGAGCGTTCGGGCAAATGGTTTTTTAAAAAGCCGTCACAGCTAAATTCTTACCTATACACCGATCTTAATTGTTGTCCGATCGGTGCTTAAGGTCGAATCGTGAAGCGATTTAATCTCTGCTTGATCGAAGGCGTTATTCTGCAATGAACATTTTTTTCTTGTTGTAATTTCATATTTAATCCTTAACAAAATTTTATATCTTGATTTAGTTATAGTTTTGTTTCTATTAAACGAAAGTTAAGGCGTATTCTAAATTTTGTATTACAGTCAAAATCTGTATACCGACATGGAAGGGACTACTCATATTCAGTCGTAACAACCGGTGATGTTTTCAAGGTACGAAGTCCTATTGCATTCAGCCAGGATCTTTGTTCTGAGTCAACACAACCGGTATGTTGTTCTAAAAGATGTCGCCATAAACGATTTTGAGTGTATTTACTTGAGTGTAGTTACTGAAACCCTGTGACTCCGTAGACTTTATTCTTTTTCTTCTTTATTGTGCCTTATCTTTTGTTAACTGGGATTTCTCGGATCCTTAGATTATACCTACAATTTTCTATTATTGAGCCAAGTGAATGCTAAACGTAATAAAGTAACTAATAGAATGAGATTCTATTGTAAAATTTAATATAATTATCTATAAATCCGAACGAGGAGAACAAAACCTATCGATTAACCTTACAACCCTAATCTATGACAAAAAGCTTCAATCTTTACGATATATTATTATCAATATACTGTCTACCAACTTGCTAATCTTTAGGCTATACTAATACCTTTAATTCCCTATGGGATCATATAATTACTGATTAGATCTTTCAGTGCGTTCAAAGAGTGTTAGTTCTATAGCACACTAAGTGCCCTTTTAATAGACAAATCCGCTGTAAATATTCGAGTTTCGGCTACTGTCATTTTACACAAGACGTTGTGGTTAAAAATTTCACCTTTAGGCTTTAAAACTCGATGTCATTAGACCAAATCCAATTGTATTTCTATTATATATCTTCTAAGTATATGTATAAAAAGATTTGTTTTGAGTGATACATTATAGTACAGGCCTAAATGATTAAAGTTAGAAACATTAAATTTTTACAATGGTTCTTTTTAGGACGTAATGAACGTTTATTTGAATATCAAATGGTTTGATTGGTATATCACACCTGTGCGAATTTAAGCAGGCTCCACTAGCTCCGTATAAATAAAATAAATCCGGTAGCAAAAAATGTTAACATTTTTCAGAATAATGCAATGAAGGTAAAGCGGTCAATCGCTCCGCCTGCGGCCACCCCCCGATCACTGTTATTACATGAAGCTCCTGAGGTGAGCCACTTCTTCAATTGATTTTTATCGTGACGACATTATTACTAAACATTATAAACAACTTTCGTAAAAACTGTTGTCTATTGTATATAATTATATTTTATTTATGGGCAGAAATGTCTATTATCTTTAAACTAAACTAATATTTACGGCTTAATTGTTTCGTCACAGTCAACGAATTTTGGACGGGTATAAAAATTATAGCTTTTTTGTGTAGCTTAGTAATGAAAATTGTAATTTATAGGTAAGAAAATGTTTCTGCCTCTGAGTTCATTTATTACGAATCCAATTATTATGAACGATGATTAATGCTAGAGCTTGCCATATACTTTGGAATAATTTCCCCATATCAACAATAACGTGATAGTTAATTTCTATTTAATCCATGACTCCAACAATATTACTAATTTCCTATTAATTTTTAAGTTTATCAATAAACATATAATAAATCTGTTCCTCAGGCACCACTCACACGTTTCGTAGATACAATGAATTGTAAGAACTTGTATATATGTTTGTAGCTAGAAAGTCAAAATGTATCACAATCGTTAATCAATATGCACATGTCTATACGCGTTTGTTACCGCTAATAATAGAAACAACATATCTGATTTAAATGTAGTTTTTAGTAATGTATTGTGGAAAGCTGACTTTAACATTTAATGTTAATTTTATTTGAATCGATTCATAAATAAAAACGTTACGTCAGTTTGAAATGACAACGTCGATTGTTCGTTGAAAAATATTGTATAAAATAATTGATCACTTCATTTGACTAAAACTTAAGTGAATGTTAGCTTTGATAAGTAAATAATGACTATTAAAAGTTTGTATGGACAAAATAAAACTTAAAAAATCGTCAGTTTTAGAGATTTGGATTCCGGCAACATCAGTTGAGCTCACATCTATATTGTGAATTATATAAGACAGGATTCAACTTACTTTGTATATTCCTACACAGGTTGGTACTGTCTGTCTAAAAAGTGAAGCGCGCTGCGCCCGTCATTCTTTGAATCATCATAGCAAAAGAACTACTTTCGCGCGAACAAAGTCACGGGAAGTAAGAAATAAGTTTTGACAGATTCGCTTTTTCATTCATAGCGGAAATATCTAGAAGTGGAATGCGCTTCCTGTGTCCACTTTTTTCATTCTTATGGTTTGAGACCTTTAAAAAGAGAGCGAATTGATACTTCTTGGGTAAGAGTGTTCCGTCCTTGGTATTTATCAGCTCTTCACAGGCGTTTTTGCAGTCAAGCGTTTACCTTCAAATTATACGGAAAAAAATACATATTATATCTTTTACAGTTTTTACAAAATGTGTTGGAAGTAAACAAATATGTTTAAACATGTCGGTTGTATACATAAAACCATGTTCTTTCATATCTCTATCAAGTAAAGGTTATGCCATAATACAAAGTTTAACGGAAAAAGTTGTGTCGAACTGTCGAAGTGGGATAATCTCATGGATCGGATCGGGAGGCAGGCAGACGTTTCAGGCAAAATTTATGCCCTAACTTTACACATCACTTTTTCTTATCTCCGACTTTTCAAGAACCACATAATCTGTGCTCTTTAGTGAACCGTATATTTTAAAATTATTAGATCAGTCTGGCAACTTATAACTTTCACAGGAAATAATTGTCTCACTAGCGGACACGGCTTGCTGATTTCATAAGTGGCGGATTTCCAAACAAATTTTAATCTCTTTTCTACCTTCTTGGGAGCAAAATATAAAAAAAAACTGCCCTTTGTGTATTTCTACGTCATAAAAATAAACCCAATGTAAAAATTTAAATTGTTTAGATTCAGTAGTAGTCGTCTCTCAGAAAAAGTATTTTTAATAAGCCAAAAATATATTAATTTTGTCTTTTAATTAGAATTTTACATTATATATTACATTCTTAAATGTTATAATTATAATAAGACTTAGTTTGAATTAATGTATTATATAAAATGATTATTGCATTTCGAAAGGGATTGATGCTTCGAGTAAGGTTATTTTAAGGATTTATATATATAAAAAAATGTAGTAGTAATTGCTTATTGTAAACATTGTACTTACATACCTCTTTAAAGAAATATGCCATACGACTGTTTTGAATAATATCCTTATGTAAGATTTTTTTACTATTGTTTTTAAAAAATTGTTTTCATACGAGGGTTTACTCCAGTTTCGTTAGAAAGTTTACAAATATAAAGTTCATATGCCCAAATATTCCGATTTGGAATAACTACTTGCAAGATATAAAATTCGTGTGGAGATCGAACCAACGACTGCAACATAGAAATCGGTCTCTCAGTCATTATCCCAACTAAGGAGTTAAATAAAATATTACACTGTCACACAAGACTTTGACATTATACTTAATATTTGCCGAATCGTTGACTAACATTAAAAAAAACTATTAAAATTAATACAGGACTTGTAAAATGTTAAGGTTTACGATCGCTTAAGGCTAATGTGTATGCAATAGCGATCAAATGGGATAACTGATGCTGCTAGGTTTAAAGTAATATTCCAGTTTACAATCTTGTAAATAGTATACATACGATGTGGGTGGCGTTTAGTCATTCTTATCGGAGCTTCTTAATGACAGTTATTCGGTAATGGGCTCACGAGCAAACCAGGGATGTACTTTTATGATAATTAGTGCGATCGAATATTTATTCGAGCCACTTTATAGGCCGCCCTTTTATCTCCTTGTTTATTGGTATTGCTGCTTCCAATCCGGCTTACTCGATGTTAATTAGGCTTTCCATTTAGCTTTTAAGGTTTTAAGTGCAGCAATCGTGACGGTTTATTATTATGCGAAATTATTGTCTCAAGTACGTAGTTGACTTTACGTTTATAACTTTAATATGCAAATGTGCTCGCTTTAGAGCGTCTTTTATTTGAAATTAGCTTTTGGAAGATTTTTAGTTCCAATTTTAATTTGTTCAATTTTGATTTGTTAAACACACTGGATAAAGGTCTTTTGTGGTTTCTAGTTTGATGAAATAACTACACGGCACTAGAATACCAGCAGGTCAGAATGGTGGTAACCGTCAAAATAAGATAGTTCTAACGGGCCCCACGTTGGACGCCACTCTAACAGATATTAAGTGAAACGGGTTCTTCTGTTTTCGATTTGTTTATTGACATCTGTCAATAATTATAATTAGAGCAAACACGTAATAAAATACAGTACAAAATAAAAGCGCGCAACACGAATGGCGGACAGGATACAACGCTTGCGCGACGATCTGTGGCGCCGGCCACCTAGAGGTGAGGGGAAATAGGTGTACACCGTAATGCGTTAGCGATCTAAAGATACCCCCCTCGTTACAGGATCTAATTGCAGTGGTCAACCTTATGCCAGCTCAATTTACAACGATGGAGGGCCACTAAGTTTATAAGTAACTACACTGTCATGTGACAGTACATGACATTATCCGCAATCAGCGAGCTAAGGTTAGTCACATGTTCAGTGGCGTGCATCTCATAGAAGCAAAAGTATGTGTGATTTATGACTACCAATAGATAAGAGAAACCCATCGGTAGTTGCATAAATCATATCCGTTTTCACTTATATCGCTTCACGCTACGCTTAAAAGATTCCATGTCATAGGATGTTGGGAACATTCTCGCCGGAAGACCATTCCTCAGCCCAACGACACGGCAAATGTAAGAGCTAGAAAACTTCTTAGTCCTTGTTGGGATGGGGGTTATCATATAGCTGTGACTCCGTAAACCTGCACGCGTGCTTCTATTAAGGAAGGGAGAGGGTGGAATAAGGTTAAATAACTCTTCAGAGCACTCGCTATGAAACAGACGGTAGAAAATGCTTAATTAGGTAATGTCTCTACGCAACTAGAGCGATTCAAGAAAACAAACAACAAACATTGATTTTCAATTTGGTTTAATTTAATTCTGAGACTCTGGTAATTAACAGATTTTAAGTTAATATATGACACGCCTAATTGCAGTACCTGTTGAAGACGGGAGGATTTGCATCACTTGCTGATGGAGTGTGACCGGAATAAAAGTGCAAGAGAGTCGCTGATGAACCAATGCAGAGTCAGCTTATTTGATATAAATGCCTTTAATGGAATTCTATGTGATCCGACAGGGAATGCCATGAAATTGTTGGTGGACATGGTAGCACTGACTCATCAGCGACTCTCTCAGAACTGAGGTGTATTTCACCGTATTGGGTACAATGGGGCTGATATGCCAAAATGGCAAAAGCCCTTATAAATAATAAAATAAAAAAGTTAATATGTTTTTTAAAAGTACAAATGTAATAAAGTAATGCTTTTTATTCTTTTATGGGATACCCGCCACTAAGTCGGACTTTATCTAGTCAGACATTTTCCAACGACCTCATCATTCGCTTCGGCAAGACTTTGTTTTCATACTTAGAAAATATGAGTAATGATCGTGCGAGTATTATATGCAATTCCAGTCTAAATTGGTTTAAGTGAAGCCTGTAGCGTGACTTGAAATGATTACTGGACGAAACGGTGTATAACTATGTCTAATTTAGAAAAAAAAATTGAAATAGGCACAATCATCTTTTCATTATTAGTGGTCACTGAGGCAATTTTTCACACATTTTTGTACACTTGACTGAGTACACTCCGGAAGTAATTAGTTTTCTTTATCTTGCATTAGAAAAAAAATATACTGCGGTCAAATTTATCACTTCTCGTATGAAATTCGTATTTCTATTTCTAAGATAAATAAATATGATGATAAATAAAATGAAAAACCATTACGATTACATTTTTCAGCATTAATATGATAACATTTAGCCCATCTATGTTTTAAACACTAAGGAATCCTCAGTTGCATAAAAACTTATGACATCTTAATGTTTAGAAGGCCTTTCATTATGATTACAGAGTAATGAAATTGAAAATACGACTACATTTTTGCAATCGTTAATCATTAATATGATTACATTTTGCCCATCTCTGGATAATAGTAATTGGAATACTCTACAAAATTATCCTCATAATAAATGCGTGCATAATATCAATACTTGTTAAATTAAATCATCGTGTGTCTTGAAAAAGAAATATATAGGCAGTAAATCACTCGCAAAAATATGATAATACACATATGGGACAGCATTGTTAGTCGGTGAGGCATCGCAAAACGCTTCGTATTTCATAGAGATTTCGTTCAAGCATAAATTCTGCCTTATTGTTTATTAATTAGGAACTCGCGTATATTGAAATATATTCCATAAATATTTCTAGTAAATCCTAACTTTCAATGAGTATTCTGACGCTTGATGGAGAAATAACAGTTTATATCAATTGTTTTCAGGAGTTACGTGTATGTATTTTTTTATGTCTGGATGAATTCGGTTTTTCAGGCTCGGGTGGAGCGATTAGAGGGACACCCCGGGGGTTTGTACACAGTAGGAGTCTGACACACCGGGGAGTAGCCCTCACAGCGGCCCCGATTGTCCTATGCAGGATTTTGCCCCGGGATACAAAAAAAGGATATATGTATAATTAGAGTTATTCGTTTTCTGCTTTATATTCATTATTTATTTTAAATAATTCCAGTTGTATAGAGAAGATCGTTTTATTATAAATAATATTATCGTAAAATAATAAATATTAGGTCCTTACATATGAAATTGGCGTTTTGTATGGGAGGAACAAAAAGTCGAATATTTTTTAATATAATATATTTAATTAATCAAAGTATGAACCATTATTTTCTATGCACTTTTGCCATCTCATAGGTAGTTCATTGATCCCTTTACTAAAAAAACCAGTCGGACGGGAATCAATAAAATCTTTGAAGGCGATTTGGACTGCCCCATCGGAGTTGAATTTTTTCCCTTGCAAGAAGTTATCCAAATTTCGAAAAAAATGGTAATCTGTTGGAGCAAGGTCCGGGGAGTACGGAGGATGTCTTAGACTTTCCAATTGAAGCTCTTCTAATTTAGTAGCCGTCTGTTGCGCAGTGTGTGGTCTAGCGTTGTCGTGAAGCAGCAGTGGCGTGGAGCGATTGACCAGCCTAGGTTGTTTAGCCGCTAGCTTTTCCATCAAGGTTTGCAATTGCTGACAATAGACATCAGCCGTAATAGTCTGGCCAGATTTGAGAAAACTGTAATGAACAATACCGGCACTAGTCCACTAAACGCTTACAAGTAACTTTTTTGGGGTTAATTTTCGCTTGGGGCAGGATTTGGCTGGCTGGCCAGGATCCAACCATTGCGCTGAGCGCTTCCGATTATCGTAAAGAACCCATTTTTCATCACAGGTAATGATTCGGTTTAAAATACCTTCATTATTGTGCCGGTTTAGTAATGTAACGCAGCAGTCGACGCGCGTTTGCCGGTTTGCTTCAGTCAATTCGTGAGGTACCCACCTTTCAAACTTTTTAATCTTCCCAATTTGCTTCAAGTGAATTAAAACAGTTTTATCACTAACATCGCAGCCTGCAGCTAACTCGGACGTGGTTTGCGATGGATCCGCTTCCACAATAGCCTTCAACTCTTCATTATCAACTTGAGTCTCAGGCCGTCCACGGGGCTTGTTCTGCAGGTCGAAATTTTCAGAACGAAAACGTTGGAACCAAAAACGAACTGTGTTTTCTTTTGCAACACGACCGCCATACACATCATTCACCCTTCGAGTTGTTTCCGCAGCACTAGTGCCACGGCGGAACTCGTACTCGTAAATAATGCGATATTTTAAGTTTTCCATTTTGTAAAATGAGTGACGCAAACAGAAAAAAACAGAAGAAAAAAACAAATGAATGACGATCATCGAAGCACAAATACATGAGTCTATAGCTGTACAAATTTGAATTTGGAATTCCTTACCAAAGAGGAGAAATTTGTGATTAAAGTGGCCAGTACGAAAAACGCCAATTTCATATGTAAGGACCTAATAATTTAATAAAAACATGTCACATCTCTTACTTTGATATTTAATCGTAATAATTATGGAAATAAAACAATACTAATGATTAAAGATATTATATAAATAGGAGTGGGTGTGGTGTCATAGTGGGTAAGGCACCGGTTTCCATACGCGGCACTTCGAATGGTCGTAGGTTCACATCCCGAAACGTAGCTCCGGTGAACGTACGCAATCCGCATGGCATCTAATAGGAATGTCATGTGTAAGTGCCTTGAGAACGGCGATCAGCTGCGCTTCTGGTCACGTTGCGCACGACATATAAGTGGAAAGTGGATACTGCCACTAATGTATCACTGCTCACCTCGTAAGGGGTATGCGTGACGATACATTTTTTAATGTTATTATTAGATAAACAGGATTTTTTTAACAGTCACCATGACATGTCCTTTTTATATTTTTTCGCTTTTAAAATACATACATAAATCAGTCTGTGTCTACCAGCTAACCGTTGATCTCACCCATGGCTTAACACTAAGCTCGTTCTTTGGATCTTCTCATGTAACCGCAGTCAGCCACACTGTGAAACTCGTCGCTCTATTTAGTCGAAAGGCTTCTTACATTTTAGCCAGACATTTGTTCTCCATTCAAGAAACAATAATATATTTACACCATGTAAAAATATCCTTACAATAAAGTTTGATAGAACGAAAGTCTGTTATTAAATAATCTAGCACGAAAATTAATAATCCCAGTTTATTCACTTTCTGTAAAAAAAGTCAACAAGCTCTAAATTATTCCAATCGATAGCTCCTTGGTATAATTAACTGCATTACATGTCACCCGAAGTCGAGACCCACAGCCTTCACAATTATACTAGTTCATGCAGTTGACATTTTATTTCAACCTAATAAAGAACAATTTCGCTTGTATTCTAGACATATGTATTTGTAAAGTTCACCAGATCTCAGTTCCAAGCGGTCAGCTGCGAGCGATGGCTAATTAAGAACCTAACCTCACCGGGGAGGTGCCCTAAGGCTTGCTAAATGCAATCTAAGTGAGCTACTGAGCTCGTCTTTCGAGCAGCGTACCTATTTGCATTTTGCAAAGCCACTACCGACATTTGAGTATACCGCTGTGATTTCACACGAATTGAATTGCAAATAGTTGCTAAGTCACACGGTCTCCTGTGCTGATATTGTGGGCAGGTGTGTGTTTATTAATGATGCTAGGATACAGAAGGGTTTCGATGAAATAAACATGAATGTGACCTAAGCTTAATATTCAGAAAATGGGTTTTATTAGTACTTACAAACTATCTGTAGGCGGAACTATGAATTCTAGCATGGATTGTAATATCAATTACAATAAATGTCTCTATAGTACTGGATACTCGTTATAACTGTGAAAATAACCGTCGAAATATCTATTCAGGCTGCTTTAAATCTATTTGTTAATAGTAATAACAAATAATGTTAGTAGCAATTAATTAAGCTACGGTGAAGACATTGTCCATGCTAGTATAAAATAATGTTTATTTATATTTCAAAATATGTCTGAATAAAAATAATTTTGACCCAAATAGAATAATCAATATTTTTTAAGAATTTCCGCCTACAACATAATGTCTGAATACTCATTGTTATGTAAGTAAGCAGTAAAGTGTTTTAAATGTCACTTTGAAGAATCGGAACACTAAATTATTAATATAAAATTCAACACTTTTCAAGTAGGTAGTAGGTATTACAGTTAATAAAATTATTGACAATCGTTCTGTAGTTTTTCAATGTAATTTTATATTTAATTAGTTGAATGTTAGTCCTCAGGTCTTCATGTATGGTTATGTCAGCTCAGCTATAAGTATTTCTTTGTCGACAAGATTGAAACTAAGGCTGAGATTTATAGACACTACTTTGTCTTTGCTTATAATTCACTTAAATATTACAATATATATTACTCAATGAATATCGAAGAATAAGGTAAGTAGTCACATATTTCGTAAGATTGGAGTTGACCCTGCTAAAACTTACGCTATACTCAAGTTCCCATTATATATTCAGTTTTCTGTCAAAGTCTTAATCAAAAAATGACACTTTCTGAGCTCTTTGCTAAGCAATGTCAAAGCACGGTCTATAAATTTCAGCCTAAGTGGCCAACTTAGTGGTAAAAAATAGTTTATGATTCACAATAATTCTACGAATCCATTAGGCCAGTATAAAATATACATCAATCCCATTACCATGATTCACTGATCAACCTCGACAAGAAGATATCTTATAGTAACATCTGGCAGACGAATATTTTTCACTGTTTTTGCTTCATCCGTCGCTAATTTTAGTTTTCTAAGCACGTCCCGCAGCTTAGTCTGATAACAAAGTCTAATATAGGGGTATGGTCTGACTGAAAGCTTTTGTGCTCTAAATATTTATAATAATATATTATATTATTATATTATATTTATAATTTTTTTATTTATAATAAAATGTACTAAAATTTTCTTAATCGTCAAAACATCAAATACAAATTCACAGAAGTTCTGTTTTGGTCATAAGTTTCGCTATTGCATTGCATTTGGGATAATAACGTGGGTTCAGCAGCACCCTGAGAGACAAAGTAGCCCTATTTAGGGTACCACTGCTTCCCCACTTAACCGGGAGCGGGACAGGAAAAGGTGTTCCAAAGAAATGCTTATCCTGAATATTTAGGAGGCAATAATCACGGTTGCCTATGCATTCGATTTTCCATGGTCGAAGTCAGAAGTAATGCGGTGTTCTAGCTTGCACCACTTATGCTCGCTTGTTTCAAGCAAAGATCGGCTATTAACCTTTGTGAGCTCATAAAAGGTGAATACTACAGAACTGTCCTGGCAGTTTTTTAAAGTAGTCACTGTAACTGAATTTGGTTATGATCTGATGAGAACTTAATTGTCTTTTCAATGCTGTCTAATAAACTTTTAAAGGGCTTTTGGCATTATGTCATATCAGCCCGGTTGTGCCCAACACGGCTAAACACACTTCAATTCTGAGAGAGTCGTTGATGAGTCAGCGCTACCATATTCACCAACAATTTCATGGCATTCTGAATCGGATCACACAGAATTCGTTAAATGCAACTACATCAAATATACTGACCCTACATTGGCTCATCAGCGACTCTCTCGCATTTTTATTCCGGTCACACTTCATCAGCAAGTGACTCTCTAATACTGCTTTATCATGTTATAGGTAAGACCAAAGAGCTCTTAAATCTTATGCTTTAAAAATTTTTGGGCTTTCTTCAAATAATCAATCAAAAATTGATCTCTAATTATTTATTTGCATTATCCATATAAACCACGATTATTCGCGATAACTTCAAAATATGGAAATCAAAGTAATCATTTTTTATATTCTTCTTACCAATGTTAATTAATACAAAATATAAATCCTTAGTTTAATATTAAATTAGTTTATGTGAAGTTTTTCTAAGTAATAGCGTGACGATATTGCCATAAATAAGAATGCCTGCAGGCGTCGTTAAAAATTTTATAACTCGACCAGCAATATACAAATACCACCCACATGACTAATAAACAAAGGCTTTTCTTAATAATATTCATTTTATACATTTAGCGTAGAGTAGTAAATTTTTGTGACACATAATTAAAACGGTGATTAAATTATGAACAAGCTTACGACCTGTAATGAAACTTGAGTGCTTGATGAAATTCCTATTATGCCGATTGTATGAAAGCGGTATATTTATTATATTTATCTTAATTCCTTTTTTTTATTGGCTAGCATTCACATCATCTTATGATATATTCACATTACATTTCAAGCAAAAGAAGTGATACGTGTGACACTATCGATATTCCGAAATATAATTTAATTAAAACTAAGGCAGATAGAGACTCACAGTTGCCTTACCTACGGCATGTGAAACAAAATACAACACATATTCTTTAATTAGTGTGTTTGAAGTCTGAAAACATTTTACGCTTAATGTTTTACTATTATGTTGTTAGACTCAGCTTCGAAAAATATGTCTTCATTATCATGAAATCCTCAAAAATTGCAGTGACAACTTACCAGTAGATTAGTTTAGCAAAATATCGTCTTGTAATTAAATAAATATTGAAAGTTTATTGCGTGTCATTAACATAAAGGTTTTTAAATAAAAGAAGGATAACCGCTGGTTTATTTGAAAATGTCACACTTGTCTTAGTTTACCTTACTGATTTTATACACACATAGTAGTCGCTAATGTCAAATCTTTAAAAGAACATTTCGCAGATAATCATTTTACATGATCAAAACTGAAGCAGTCATACTAAAATGAGTATATATTTCTAAAAATAATCACGAAATATGTTCGCGAACACTTAAACTCTGCCAATCTTAACGCACACTTGCTAGAGTAATGTCTGCTAGATGAGTAAGAAATTTTCCAGATATTTTATTACCTCGTAAAGCCAACTAGATTATTTATACTGTAGCTCGTTTATACCCAATATCTCCTTTACGGAAGCTAATTATTACTTACTTCCTTACATTAAATTTACGTTTTATGGATTTATTACATACTATAGCAAAATAATATTTCCAAACACAAATTATCTATCTTCTATTATATATATAATACAAAATAGAAGATTTTAAAAATACTTGTTTTGATAGATATTATATGGCAGAGCCTAAACTACAGAACCAAGAAACATGACATTTTACTTTGGATTTTTTTAAGTTGTAAGCACCCAATGAGAATTATTTTTTTATGCTTCACCTTTGAGGGTGGAAATTTAGGGATGAAACTTTGCTTAAAAATACTCTAGTTTTGAATGTAAATCGCACTTGGGCAAAACTGGCAGGGTCGACTAGTTTTATTATATTTTTTTAGTTTTAGTTTATTGTTTATCGTTTGTGATCGCTATAATATATCAGAAGCAAGTAAAACAATTAACTGTCATTAAACAATAAACTTAGTAAGCTTTCGCTTCTACATATTAATTTATCGTCAGCCTTTTGAAATCACGCTTTAAGTAATTAAGTATTAAAAATAAACACAAAAAATTAAACAAATTCTTTATAAAATGTAAAAGAAAAATTTGTAATATGTTATTTATGAATTTATACGCTTTACGTCTTGTAGTTGTACGCTTTAGTTTCACGGCTTGTATGTATGAACTTTAAAAAACTAGTAGTTTCATTTAGACGTTTTCTGATTTTCAAATGATTTTCATTGATTTCAAATGATTGAAGTACCGATCATAATACAGTTAATTAATAACAAAAACTCCGTATTCTCATTAGGATCGACAGTAGGTTTATAAAAAAATAAATATATTAAGTTCTTTGTCACATTTCTGCATTCGGATTCTGGCAGTCACAACTCCTCCTCCTGGCTAGGTTAGGTGGCTTGTAAAGCTTGTAATCATAGCAGTGTACAGCGTAGCACAGTCGCCTATATTTGACAACTGTCTATAAAAACGCATACAGTGTATCGCGAATGCCAGAATTCAAATCGTACCTTAAAAGTAGAAGTATAATTATTTCATAAACATGCAATTTTCTTTAAACTTTTACTTAAATAACCATTACTATGGAATCTATGGAACAATCTTCTCAAATAACATCCTTTTTTTTAATTTGCATATAGTTTGGTTAAATATGTCGAGATCTATTGATCTCGACATATAATTGTATAACTTTGTCATTCTGCATAGGGGTGCATTTTGACCTAAGTTTGTAGATCATTATGAAAGTATACGTTGACATAGTCATATTTATTTATTTCATAGGGTTGCAAGTGGCTTTTTTTTTTGTTAACCGTGTGAAAATTTCTTCTGACCGTCAGGGGAGTGGTGAGGCCTACGCTCTCGGTGTGTCCGACTTGCATCGACTGAAACCACAGGGGCGCCAACTATGTCCTCTCTTCGCCTTCGCCGGGCCTGGGTATCCCTATACTTCCTACGGACCCAGCGAGCGACTGGCCTTGACAGGCCTCCTCTCTGGGAGGGTGTCAATTGTTACCCCTCACTATCTCTCAATGAGGCGTCATGTGGGCACACACACGACGCGTTGCCAGTGGCCTAATAATAGGATAATATTATAGTAATAAAATGATATTTTGCACTATTTACAGCCTGATAGTGCAGTTTGTATTTACCCTATCTTCGGTCCTAAATGTAATGGGTAGGGTCAGGGTAGCGACAAACATTTCTGTGAAGAATAGTTTGTCGTGAGTCATGGATGCGTTTATGTATATAAGTTTGCGTATCTTTGTTCAGTATTTATATTTTAAATACAGGCTTCGTTTGAAGCAACGCAATGTGTAATTGTCCGTAAATATTATTATATAATATCCTATACACAATGGAGGAGGGTTAAATGCTCTTGGTTCGAATGATGTAAACAGAACAGTGTTCTCGAAATCCCGATAACAACACATAGGTCCACGTTTTATTTTATTGGAGGAAGCCGACATGTATCATCCAAGTTTACGATGGACATGCCTCTTTATTTCCTCGAGAAAGTACGGATTGAGCCGGAGCTTTGTTCGTTAAATTATGAAATGGTCTGTAGCTCTGTGATATAAAACATTAGCCAGTACACTCGTATATAAATACTATTACAGTATAAATATATTTAATATTATTGCAGTACATTCATGTTTATAATCGAATGTATCAGAAAGTTTTAACATAAATACACCTGTAGTATTACATTGCTTGAAAATTTCCCGTTTGCTTATTTTTTCACAAAAATCGTCTATATCTACGTCTGAGGCAGTTAACAAAAGTAGCCCTAAGTGCGAATAAAAATGAGTTGATTTCGAAAACAATAAGTTGACAAGTGTAATTGGGTTACTATACAAACTTGAATGTTACTGATATTCTATGATAAGCCACTGCTAGGAACGTGAAATACGGGTTAAAAGTTTGTTTGAAAATCTGTCAGTTTGAAAGTAAGCACTATAATAACCTTTATTTGGCTTTTTAGTTAGAAATCATAAATAAGTATTTCAACAATTTTGTAAAATCAAACAGGTAAAATAAGGAATGAAAGTTTGTCTGAAAATCTGCTAATATCGAGTGTAAATCACGCCTGTGTGAAGCAGGCTGCGTCCGTTAGTGTCCTATAGAAACGAATAAAATCATTTTATTTAAACCTAATTTTAATATAGTTGCTATTTAATTTTACTTGTAATCAATTATGTGTTTTACAGTTTTGTTTTTATTTTATGTGCTCATGAGCTCGACTTTCATGTATTAGCAGATCAAGTGTAACACAGTATAAGTAAACATATACTTGAAAGTTAGAAGAATTAATTATTTTGAGGTATATGCTTTAGTAATATTTTATTTTTCAAGGTTTTAAACATTGTGGTTTATAGGTACAATATGCATACACTGCCAGCAATTTTGAGAGATTTAACGTTATTATAACAACAAACTGTTTTATAGTATTCTATGTTATATAATATCTTCTTCCTTTTAGTCATACAATCCTGGTGGAGCAGTAGTGTTCACAGATTGTTTATTTTTTGATTACGGCTTTTGCGAGACATCTCCATCTCTCTCCATTAGAGGCACTGCGTATGCACTCTATAAAGGAACACCTCATAGATTAATTGATTCGGTCCATCATGTAGATGATCAGCCGTTAGACTGTAATTGAATTAACTAGATGTCTACCTTCTCCTAACGAACAAACCTCCTGCATAAGAAACGCGGGCTCGATGAAATATATAACTAAGTTACTACAATATATTATATACTAACAAATATAGTTCTGTTTATGTCAGGTGAGCCCTTACTACTTTACTGTTCCCGATAGTTTTTAAACAAAATGTTCTTATGTAAGTAGTTTGTATCTTTATGAGAATAAATTCTTGGAACTGACACAGAATGCCGTGAAAAGCTTACACTAAATTTTCTGAATTCCAGTTGGCTCATCAGGGACTCTCTCGCACTTCTACTCGTATTCTGGTTACACACAATCAGCAAGTGGTGAAAATCTTCACGTTTCTCGCGGATTTTAGTTATACAAAATATAAGTACTTGACTCGCAAAATCCAATTGAAAGTCATAATAATATTTCAAAATGTATAAGTAGCCGAATGACTGTATTGCAAACGGTACGGAATGATGCAAAATCGGCAAACAATAAATTTCCCGACGAAATAGACGTGCGTGCGGGCGTTAGCACAATAATAAATAAATTTTATCGTGACCGCGTGCATGCTGCCCTGTTTCAATACTACAGTTGCATCTTTACGACATTCAAAAAGGCAAAGTTATGTGTAGAAATATTTTCGCTATTCTAATTCTGACAACAGACTGATGACTTATCATCATATTTTTCATCATCACCAGCTCACACTTGTTTTATAATAGCTCGGCAAAGTGACTACAGTGCACTTGCTGGTAAGTATAGTGTAGTCCAAAAACGAAAGCAACTATCAAAGACTGAAAATCCATTGAAAGTCTCTGTCGAATTGACATATACCTTGACTGTATATGTCAGGTATATGGGTTACTGGACGTACACAAGCTTATCCCGCAACGCGATTGGTTGAAGCGAGTCACTATAACGGTCTTTACACTTGTGTACTGTGATCTCGACCCAATCCGGGCAATCGCCCTTTTTGACGCTCCCGCGTTAATGTCGTTGCGTAGTTCGTAAAGACCATGGTAAAACCGCATTTTCCATTTCTTAAATTTAATTTAAGGCAAGCATTAAGTTTCGGATAATGTTGTCTTGTGACACGTAACAATGCTCCACTAAGGGTTTAGATTCGGATTAAAAATTAAAGGTACGATTCTGCAACTGACCTTTTATGTTTTCAAATTGATATGTTATCTTTTTATATGTATTTATTTTAAAATATATAGATATTGTAAGTATGATGAATAAAAAAATAGATTATATAGACATAATCATAAAAACTAAGATCACAGCAAAGTAAAAAGCTAATGTTAATACAGCTGTTTTTAATTTATTGTCTATATTAAACAGAATATATTGACGTGGAACTAAAGTTCCACAAAACTAAGTTATGGTTACATTATTTGCATGATAATATCATAATATTTAATGATTTTAATAAAGAACCACAGATGAAAAGCAGATATTAATTATACTATACTTTAGCATAACATTTTAAATTAAGTTACAAAAAACAGCGTACGGTGACATAAAAGACACAAGTTACGTCCCTCCTCGTCTTGAAATAGTGGTTTATTTATAACTTATTACATAAAATCGTCTACCATCAGACGCCAATCGCTATAAACCGTATGAAATATTACTCTGTCATCACTTCGTCCGTCACAATTATGCTATTTGTCTTTATGTCTTTTCATCCATTTTATATATTTAAAACTGTCAATACCAATATTTTTCCTTTTACTTCCTTTTTTTATATGAGTGATGGAAAGTGCTATAGCCAAAAAATGACGGCGTCTATCAAGATATGTCAAGTAAGTCAGTCGAACAATTTGACAATCACGGTCGCCATTTGGGCCTACAAATATCACAACGGAAGGTCTTTAAATTTATGTACGAATAGACGTACCTAAACTTGCTAACTTTTGGTGGTAAGGCAATTGCCTGGACTGGGTCCGGACCGGAGTAGATAGACCTTAGGTGAACTTTGAACTACGTTTCTAAATTAGTCAGTGACATTATGGACTGAAAAGGCATAGACTTATACATAGTTTAATGTTCTATCAACAGGACGAAGTCGCGAGATTTTAGTTTCTTGCTTAGCGTCACGAAGTGTAAACCTAAACCTTATGCGGGGTACATATGTACTCCTTTTTTTAACCCAGGGAAAATCCCTAACGGACCTCAGGGAGCGATGAGGGTTGCTTCCCGGTGTGTCGGACTTGGACCGACTAAAACCCCCGGGTTGTTCCTTCTCCCGCCTGCCGAGTGCCAAGGGCAAGGCCGGGCCATCTTCCTCAGAAAACATATCTACCCCGGTTAGTAGCTCCCGTTAATATTTCGTGGAGATAAGTGGATTTTCTCTTTTTTGCTGAAATACATTTCATTAATGTAATTTTAATTATATTAAAACATTAGATATACAATTACTGATCGAAGGATCGCAAAACGCAAATATATTGCACAAAATGCATATAACCGACCTGGGAGACTCACAGGATATTCTACCTTAGGAGATTGTGGCGCCTTTAATAAGTTAAATCGTGACTTTACTATTAAATGTTTTTATATATATCATATTTATCTTTTATAATATTTCCCTTGATATAAATCAAAATATATTCTTTATAATCAATATTTCATGCATATTTACTAGCCTTTTTCATAAGTCAGAACCCTAATGTTTTAAATTTTCTGAGTTTCAAACAAATAGACTTTTTTGACAAAACATCATAATGATATTATTTTCTCAAAGCTTTATGTATTTTCTTTGAAATCCTGTTTGAAATTTGAAAATCTGTAGGAAAGCTATAACTTTTTGTTTGTTAACCTACGACATCGACTGACCGACCGACGTTTTGACTATTTTCAGCACTATTAGTTCTTCAAAGCGATTCTTCATTAATCAAAACTTAATAAAATTGACTGTATAACATTAATAAAAGTGACTTCACAATTTGCTTTGACATGAAAAAAAAATGTACTTATGGGACTTCTTTTAGAACTATTTTAAAAGCAATAAATCCGTAAGGTACCCTGGTTTGTTGCTTAAAGTTAAAAAGAAATGGATTTAATTATAGGGTTAACTTGTGCTCTATATTTGAATGTCTATGAATACCACGGAATCATTATAAAATATTATAAAATTCAGAACGTGTTTGAAAACCATCAATATCTCTATAGACAGTAATTAGCAAAACCTGTGGTTTAACACAACGCTTATGACTTTGAAAATCTGTAATAGCCGGTTAACATCCAGGGCGCTATTGTTTATATGTAAATAAATCACAGTACATGCGCTGTTACAAATTACAGACCTCGAGAGTCGAGCCATCTTTGAGCAAAATGTCCTGAGACACTCTTAATAGTGGGTCAAAGTGCCGATCCGAATATAGCCATAGGCGATTCCTAGCATGGTTTTATAGGAAAATCCTGTTTAGCTTCTAATTTTATTTGAAACATTCAGGAGACATAAAAAGTAGCTATTTTTTATAAACGTTTTACTATTGATAACATACTTTAAACACACAACTTTAATTAAATGACTGGTTATTTTATAGTAGCTATAATTTATGTAGAATTTACCTAATAGCTAAATATTAATAGGATGTATATGAGCGTAGATTTCTATAATATCAAGAATCAAGAATCTATACAAGTTTTAGGACCATAAAATAAAATCTTTTTAGAGTTCACGGACACGAAATACATTTACATTTTCTCTGTAAAAATGTAATATAGACAGACAAATGATAATTGAGCATATTCCTTTGTTACATTACCATTATAAAATTACTTTAACCACTATATCTATTTACTGTACACTGTTTACCTTATTACCTTCTTTCGATGACATTGGACATCTTGTTTTTTAAATTATAAACTATGTAATATACCGCATATTTTTTAATACCTAAGCCTTATTACAATTTAATAAGAAACCCTCTACAATGAAAAGAAATAATATATACATAGTTTCATATGTAAATTACGGATCTATCGTTAAAAGACGTACGAAAGCGATTCAATGTAGCACGACGTCTTGTCTCTCCAGCCGTATGAATAAAAGACATTAAATTAACGTCAAACATTGTAAGCATTGGTTTTCGCTTATTACATACGACATTTGGTGCGAGTTGAAATTTGTAATAATTTGTAATTGTAATTGAGATAGGGCTTGGTGCGAGACATAAAATTTTATGACTGTTGTCATTCGTTGCATTTTACGATATGAGCTAAAATGTTTTCTTACATTACTAGGAACAATGTTTTCTTCGCAATGAATAATTTATTTGCTAATTCAAAAACGCGAAATTCGTAAAGTCCATTCGCTTTGTAAAGTTCTAACGGCTAACTATAAATTTACAAGGCGAAAGTAAGTGAGAAATTGTATGTCTGAGCTGTAAAAATCGTAAACATGAGCTAAGAATTTTATTCATGGTTTATACATACAATAGGTATGTTTAAAAGGAAACTTACGTATATATGATAAGAACAATGTTTTATTAAAAAAATAATTAAATAAACTAATTGTAGTATGTGTCGTGGTACAGCCGCAGCCGTGATTACTATGTTTTCTAGAGTCTATGTTTTGTTTGTAAAATAAAATTTGTAAAAGAGGTAAATTTTGTGTTTAGTAAATTATTATTACACATTATTATATAAGTTCTAACGTATATAATATATAGAGAGCTATACATATTCTTTATTTGCGACTTAAATGTTTAAACAAAAGATCACAAACAAGCCTCTACAAAGGCTGATAAGTCAAATTCTCAAATGTCAAATGCAATATTCTTAGTAAAGAATCTCTCTTTTCATACTCTCACGGCCACTCCCGAGGCGCACGTAACTAACCGTGATAAGAGTCAAAGAAGGGGGATTCTAAAACTTCGCTAACTAAATTGGCGTCCAATTTACAAAGATCCCTTTACTAAATTTGAGATACTATAAAAATACACGTAAATATGGTCTAGTGCGTAGGTCTGCATAAACTGGAAACATTTCATATAATATTCGCGTCCGAAAATAAACAAACTTTGAATTCATGGCTGAATATTGAACGAAAAAGTGTTTTTATAGCGCAAAATTAAAAACCTTTAACTTTGAAATTCAATTTGTATATCGAATTTTTTAAATATAACCAATTGATTTCAAGTAAATACAGCTACCGAAGTCGAAATAAAAACGCAGCGATTACAGTAAATGAGGCAAATCGTTGTGTACGTAAGTGGCATAAGCACTCACACCGCACTTAACTTAAGCTCTATATTCAAATACTTTTATGCCACTTACGGTACGCTAATGCACTTTTTCGTCGAGGTAGCCAGTAGGTAATAATGCGGTCCATTAGTTGTTTCGACCGAAAACCAAGGTGCATTAATGCTGAGAATGAAAATAACAAATTTTAAAAGTGTAATAAAAACAAATTAAGCCTCAAACAATCCGTGCACGACTAATAAATAATGTGTTCTCATCGATAATTTACATCGGTATAATCGAGTGATTTGAGCAAACAACGTCGCCCAATGTCTACAAACTTTCAACATGGAACTATTGGAAGTAAAATATTGTGACAACTGACATGAGTTAACATTTAATGTAAGCATCAACTTCTTGGAATAAAAACTATCGAGTGGGTAATAGAGTTTACCGAGTAGAAAGTAAATAAAACAACATACGGCCAAGTAGTAGATTGTTGAACATTCGCAATACTCCTACACGATAGCAGGTTCGTTACTAACACTGGGCGTTTGGTCCATTCTATTTCTTTCTTTATGCTGTGCTACTTACGTGGATTCTTGTGTTTATTTGGAATCGTATCGAATTTTGTATTACTCAATACAACATGCTAATAAAATCCTATTTGTAATGTATTTTTATTAGTTTGTCTGTGTAGATATTGCTGCAAAGTAATATAATTTTATTACGTGTTATTATTACAAATGTGCATTCATGAGATTAGAGAGTTCGTATTTTTTTTCCTAGCTTGTTTTATGGTTTCTTTCGAAGGAGATTACGCGATACTTCAAATTTTATTCGGTGATAGATTCGTTTTCTTTATGATATAAACGTGCATGTAGCATTTTGTGTTTTAGAGCATGGGTCGGTAACCTTTTCTTATGTAAGGGCAGATATTATGAGTATATTGGTGCGGGCCACATTTCATCTAATAAACACAATGTTTTAGATAAAACGATTTTTGTGCATTTTTAACCATATTTATTATTACTCTCATTTTACTGACTGCGATTGCTTGAAGTTAATTTCCGGCTTCCGGGCACACAAAACAATAAAATAGAAACTTATTTTTATAAGTGTTTTTAATTAATTGCCTGCGGTGCGGCGTTCTGTGGAAACGCTTTTACTTGCGCGGGCCGCACCGTAGTGGCTTGCGGGCCGCTGGTTGCCGACCCCTGTTTTAGAACGAATTTCAATTAGCCTGTTTACGTATTCTTACATCTCGCACAATGAGAATTTTATTCATGTTTGTCTAACTTTTAAGTTTATGCCTAACTTTGCAGAAAATGAAATGATCCTATACCTAACTATCTTTCGTGGTAACATATTTAGACCAGTAGGACGATAGTAACATTAAGTTAATTCTTATCTCTTGGTAGTGTCAGTCTTACTTGTTTTTTTTTATAACTTATAGAAGAAATTTTGACCTCAATCACACCTGGTGGAAGGTGAAGATGAGTCCGATGATGAACCGCGTCCACCTAACAAATGCCTATTCACTGTTCTTTTAAAGACTCCCAGGTCATAAGATCGCGGAAATATGGCCGCAAGAAGCATATTCCACTCCTTAGCTGTTCGCATTATGAATGTAGAAGCGAATCTTCTCGTGCGGATATAAGGAACATCCACCACATACGGCTGGTATCCGACACGATGTCTTGTGGTTTTGTGGTGGAATGGGGCTGGTGGAATCAAAGAATGTAGTTCCTGAGAACACTCCACCGTGCAACCGGTAAAAGTCCGCGAGGCAAGCAACTCTACGTCGATGCTCGATGCAATATTGTAATAATATATAATAACAATACTTGTGCTGTATTGTTCTTATTATCATTAGACACAAAGCAGCAATATTCCGCGGCATTATAAAAAAAAATATTTTTAAACAGTTAAGTATATTTGGTTTGCAAACACTCGTGTCACAGTCCAGTAACACTTACCCTGCAATTTATCATACCAATCTAATTTATTCACTTGCTCCTCAGCATATGCATTACATTTTTACACTTGAAACGAATAAATTAATTTGCTATGGTAATCAATGTTTGTAAAGAAAGTCATATTATAAGAGTTACTAAGGCGGAGATTTATAAATGCGATTTGGACTTTGCTTAGTAAAGTTCTCAAAAAAATGATTCGTTTTGACAATAAACTGAATAAGTTATAGGAACTTAAGTATAGCCATAGTATTCGCAGAACCAAGTCCATGTCAATAAAATCGATGACTTACCAAATCGTTTGATATTCATTGTGTAATATAAATTGTAATAATTTGGCAAAGTCTAAGCAAACCTAGAGATGCGTCTATAGATCTCTGCCTTAACTTTCCGTACAAAACAATGTTCTTTATCCATTTTGCTTCATTATTAAACACTAGGAGATAATTAAGATCATATATTAATTTAAAATCTCTATACATACAATATTAAATTCAAATCTTGACTCTACGTATATGAATATTAAAGTTGGCAGTGCTCTGAAAAAATGTGTTACGGAATAAACATCTAGAGAAGACTGGTACATAAAATAACTTAAACAAAAGATCATAATAATCTAATAATAAACTTATTAATTTGGGAAGACTCACGTGTTGCTTAACGGTGTATGTAAAATGTACAAATGTAACTTTTATCATGCTTCTATGTATTTTGATAAGTATGTATCGGTATAATTGTGTTAACCAAATATATAATTTCAAGTATAATTTTTTTAACTTTGATTTTCACTTAGTTTTGATTAGATATGTGCCAACGATATGTTAATTAATATGTTATAACACGTTTATGTTATTACTTAGTCATTTAAGTGTATTATTATTTTCATATCAACTAACCAAAACTATTATTTAAAATATCTAAGTACATCTACTTAAAAAATTAAAAATACTTGTAAATATTATATTATGTTTATTTTAATTACATTATACCACACATACGTTTAAAATTATTTATTTGGGCTTCAATAATTCGTCAGTAATAAATCTGTAAAATATCTGTGTTGATTATACAAGTGTTCATTTATTAATATCAATCATTTATTAGTCTCTAGCGATTATTATCCCATGCGAGGTCACGTGATCATATTTGTTCACTATTTCCCGTCTATTTCCGATATAGTATGACGTCCATAAAGATTTTCTGGCACATTGATCCCGACCCTCAGTAATAACATTATTCAGAACATATAGGCGGCATCGCCGGATGGGGACGATACGTACTGGTCAGTAAGTGATATAAATTTGAGGATATTTTTATTTCAGTCCTCTACATATTCGGCAAAAGAATGATCGTATAGAAATAGATTACTATAAGAATATCATTAAAAACAGAATTATCAGAACCATATCTGATGAGATTAGACAAATTAGAAAATACAATTTATATATAATATTTAAATGAAAATAAAAGAAAAATTAAACTCTACGTACTATAATTTTTATAATATAGCTCAAAGCGTACAAATTTGGATAAAGATTTCAGAAACCATGTTTGTAATGATACAGAAAAACCACTCTGGTCTTTCTGTGTAAAACAGGCGGGTAATTTGACGGTAAATATAGAATTACTGCACATGAAACAGATATACTTTTTGTAAAATAAAATGTAACTTTATGTATACGCCAACGACTTCTGTATCACCAGTAAACACCAATAAAAACAAAATTAACAATCACCGATGCGACGTTACGATTCTGGAACAACCAAACAATCTGTGAAAATGGATATTAATTGGATATTTTGACAAAGCAACACTTCTAACCTAACGTTAAATTTGCGTTGTCAATCAATCATGCGGAATTGTCACGCAAAACACGCACATTTCCTATTCCGTCACGGTCGTTTCACTGCGAACACCAAGTATTTTGACAGAACTCGATTGGATCGTAACTTAAAATAACTGGAAGTCATATTTCCATTTTGGCTTAGACGTTAAAATATTATTAATATTTATAATCGAGCAATTATTAATCTGGCTGCGACATTGAAAATTTGTACAAAAATTGTATTTTGCGCAAGAAAAACAATTTTATTTTTCGAGCAAAATCTGAACACTAATGTAAGTTTAAGATTTGTAGATATTAGTTTTTTTATACTTTGCTCAGAAAATAAGTTCGTCTTTAAAAAAAAAAATGGATATACAGAGGAAACTTATGTATGATTTAGCCTAAGTATTTGCCGAACCTACTCTAAGTGGAAGAAATAAGCCACTTGTCGTATACTTTAATATCAATTATTATCTATACTAATATTATAAAGCTGAAGAGTTTGTTTGATTGTTTGTTTGTTTGTTTGTTTGTTTGAACGCGCTAATCTCTGGAACTACTGGTTCGAATTGAAAAATTCTTTTTGAGTTGAATA
This sequence comes from Automeris io, assembly GCA_036320925.1. Classification (NCBI taxonomy): domain Eukaryota; kingdom Metazoa; phylum Arthropoda; class Insecta; order Lepidoptera; family Saturniidae; genus Automeris; species Automeris io. The sequence continues at coordinate 7,940,107 of JAUDJH010000010.1, read as the reverse complement.
GACCATTTATCGAGGAAGGCTATAGGCTATATCTATACTAATATTATAAAGCTGAAGAGTTTGTTTGATTGTTTGTTTGTTTGTTTGTTTGTTTGTTTGTTTGAACGCGCTAATCTCTGGAACTACTGGTTCGAATTGAAAAATTCTTTTTGAGTTGAATAGACCATTTATCGAGGAAGGCTATAGGCTATATAACATCACGATGCAATTATTAGAAGCGAAGAAATAATGGAAAATGTGAAAAAAGCGGGCAAAATTTTTCATGCTTGAGGGCTTCCATTGCGTGCGCTGCAAAAACGGTTCAAGATACCAAAAATATATGTAAGAAAGAATTATTCCTCTTGAGATGATCTAAAAAAATGTCCGCGACAGTATATGTTTATCTTTTAAGATTAAGTCACTAGAACCGTTTTTATGGTAAACAAATTTGGTCGAAATTAATGCATTATTTGTTAAGAGTTGTATCAACGTAATAATATTAATCTTTATCCAAATAAATGCTTTGTTGATTAAGAGTATTTAATTATGAACAAAATTGTCTTTGACATCACTTAATTTCAATGAACATCATAGAAGATATTACAATAACTTATATAGCAAAACTACGTTTGCCGGATCAGCTATGTCTTGATAAGCGCGAAACTCGAGAACGACTAAACCGATTTGACTGATTTCTTTTTTGTTGTGTTTGTTGCAGTCTGGGGAAGGTTATTACGGAGAGAAAAATTAAAAAAATTCCCTGCGTCTGTCTAAAACTAACACTTTCCTGTATTCTCATACAAAAAAATCATTATAAGTCATTTTGAACTTTAACACCATACCATAAAGTTTAAATGTCAGTGGACGGGTTCCGGGAAGGCAAAACAATCGAGTGACGTATAAATATTAATGTCAATATTTGTCAATTTTTATACATATAGCATTAAGGCCTGGGTCCTTCAAACAAGTTTCAAAAAAATCTGACGGGGAGGCTATTAACATTAAAAAAAACAATATGACTTTGTTTTAAAGAAATAGGGCAGAACAAGGTCTGCTGGGACAGCTAGTTATTAATATAGCTTGTAATGTTTGAGTAAAGTATAAATAAAGTCAAAATAGCGTCTATAAATCTCAGTCTTAGTGTGTATTTGCTATCGTCTTGCTCGCTGCGTTCCAAGCTAAAGCTGTGATCATACTGACGCAGCTTGAGGTGGTGGTGACAGATAGATATAACACATGTTAGATTATGCTTAAATTATGCTTATGCCTGTTCAAATATTGTCAAATATAGGTTATAAACTGCATTTGTGTAGCTTATAAAACTTATAAAGTCTACTGGTAGATATTGTAATTGTTATACAGGTTTGTGAATGTGGAGTTTGTGTTTGTAAACGCAATCACTACACAATAGTAACTGTTACTTAATGGCAACTTTTTTTTTAACTTAATTAGTCAATTTTCAATATACCTAGAGACATTCTATCGTATATGTGGGCTCACACGGCGGTGGCGACTTTCAATAAATTGTCCCATTGACGGTCGTCGTTATTGGACTACATTGTACTTTTCTTCAGGTGCAATGTAATCACAGTCAAGGCAGTATAAAAAAACACATCTTTCAAGTTTCAGACAACTTGTATAATTTTTTTTGTTAAATCTTAGATAAAAATATGTTATGCCCACCCTAATAATGAGTCACAGTGTGGAATACTTGTAACAGTACTGTAACCCTCATGTATCAACCAGGCGTCACGTCACGCTAATGTCACGCTGACAGCGCGTGCATAGCCCGCACGCGAAATTTGGATCCTATTTATTAGCGCCAGGGTAAGGTGCACCACGGCTTTGTTAATCGTATTATTTATGCATTTTAAGTATAAAAACAAGAAAATTATTAAAGTTACAAATGATTTATGTTTTGTGTAAAATCTAACTATACTAATATTATAAAGCTGAAGAGTTTGTTTGTTTGTTTGTTTGTTTGTTTGTTTGTTTGTTTGTTTGTTTGTTTGAACGCGCTAATCTCTGGAACTACTGGTTCGAATTGAAAAATTCTTTTTGAGTTGAATAGACCATTTATCGAGGAAGGCTATAGGCTATATAACATCACGATGCAATTATTAGAAGCGAAGAAATAATGGAAAATGTGAAAAAAGCGGGCAAAATTTTTCATGCTTGAGGGCTTCCATTGCGTGCGCTGCAAAAACGGTTCAAGATACCAAAAATATATGTAAGAAAGAATTATTCCTCTTGAGATGATCTAAAAAAATGTCCGCGACAGTATATGTTTATCTTTTAAGATTAAGTCACTAGAACCGTTTTTATGGTAAACAAATTTGGTCGAAATTAATGCATTATTTGTTAAGAGTTGTATCAACGTAATAATATTAATCTTTATCCAAATAAATGCTTTGTTGATTAAGAGTATTTAATTATGAACAAAATTGTCTTTGACATCACTTAATTTCAATGAACATCATAGAAGATATTACAATAACTTATATAGCAAAACTACGTTTGCCGGATCAGCTATGTCTTGATAAGCGCGAAACTCGAGAACGACTAAACCGATTTGACTGATTTCTTTTTTGTTGTGTTTGTTGCAGTCTGGGGAAGGTTATTACGGAGAGAAAAATTAAAAAAATTCCCTGCGTCTGTCTAAAAATAACACTTTTCTGTATTCTCATACAAAAAAATCGTTATAAGTCATTTTGAACTTTAACACCATACCATAAAGTTTAAATGTCAGTGGACGGGTTCCGGGAAGGCAAAACAATCGAGTGACGTATAAATATTAATGTCAATATTTGTCAATTTTTATACATATAGCATTAAGGCCTGGGTCCTTCAAACAAGTTTCAAAAAAATCTGACGGGGAGGCTATTAACATTAAAAAAAACAATATGACTTTGTTTTAAAGAAATAGGGCAGAACAAGGTCTGCTGGGACAGCTAGTTATTAATATAGCTTGTAATGTTTGAGTAAAGTATAAATAAAGTCAAAATAGCGTCTATAAATCTCAGTCTTAGTGTGTATTTGCTATCGTCTTGCTCGCTGCGTTCCAAGCTAAAGCTGTGATCATACTGACGCAGCTTGAGGTGGTGGTGACAGATAGATATAACACATGTTAGATTATGCTTAAATTATGCTTATGCCTGTTCAAATATTGTCAAATATAGGTTATAAACTGCATTTGTGTAGCTTATAAAACTTATAAAGTCTACTGGTAGATATTGTAATTGTTATACAGGTTTGTGAATGTGGAGTTTGTGTTTGTAAACGCAATCACTACACAATAGTAACTGTTACTTAATGGCAACTTTTTTTTTAACTTAATTAGTCAATTTTCAATATACCTAGAGACATTCTATCGTATATGTGGGCTCACACGGCGGTGGCGACTTTCAATAAATTGTCCCATTGACGGTCGTCGTTATTGGACTACATTGTACTTTTCTTCAGGTGCAATGTAATCACAGTCAAGGCAGTATAAAAAAACACATCTTTCAAGTTTCAGACAACTTGTATAATTTTTTTTGTTAAATCTTAGATAAAAATATGTTATGCCCACCCTAATAATGAGTCACAGTGTGGAATACTTGTAACAGTACTGTAACCCTCATGTATCAACCAGGCGTCACGTCACGCTAATGTCACGCTGACAGCGCGTGCATAGCCCGCACGCGAAATTTGGATCCTATTTATTAGCGCCAGGGTAAGGTGCACCACGGCTTTGTTAATCGTATTATTTATGCATTTTAAGTATAAAAACAAGAAAATTATTAAAGTTACAAATGATTTATGTTTTGTGTAAAATCTAATGAAGGTAATACAGCAAATAAGCAGGCAAATAACACATTTTAAGTTTTCACGTTTTGTACCAATTTTTTTTAAAGGATTTTACGCGCGACTCGGCTAATTATAATGTTCGTGGGCTTTTTACCCTAAGAGTCAATGCTCGTAATAAAACTGTCAGTAACTACAACTTTCATTAAAAATTAAAAAATTAAAAGTATTTTTTTAAATTTTCATTCTGAGCCCCCCCGACATATTCCAGACGAACCGTTTCTCTTTTTCACCCATCTTTTAAGCGAAAAACCTCGGAGTCAACAGTGCTTTATGTAGATTGTCTCGGGTCTACAATCTACATGGAGATTCGGTTGATTTGTTTGCGGACTCCATCCGGGATCCAGGAGATAGGTCTTCGGGTTGTTGAGAGATGCACAAACGAATAATCTTGCGAATTACCATTAATATGATATGATATAATATAATATAAAATGCTATGATATAATATAATGTGATATATTATAATATAATATGATATAGTATGATATAATACAATATAGTATAAATAAACAGGCCACTCTGACTTATGTTGTGGATGTCTTAATACGAACTGTACATTTTTGATTGTAACTGTGTATATGTATTGGGTAAATGAGTTATTGTACCGGGCCATTAGCAACCCTGTAAAAAGTAAATAAATAAATAAATAATAAACTTTAATATACCTATAATATTAGCTAATTAATATTTGGCAAATAATTAAAATTGATCAAAGATTGACTTTTAGTTAACTTTGAATAATAACTATAATATAAGTATATTTTGACATTGTTTTTGGTTAAGAGATTTAGCCAGGCAGCAGACTTGAGGGAGTTTGCTTCTCAGATAAGAGGGAGGCGGTGCGCAGTGTGCGGCGTGCCGTCTGGTAGAGAAGTTTTAGAGGGGTGGGTTCTTTTCTCCCACCCCTCCCAGAGAGGCAGCCTCAACAAGATTTTTCGGTCCCTGGGCGTCTGGATGAATTCGGTTTCCCAGGCAAGGGTGGAGTGATTAGAGGGACACCCCGAGAGTTTTTAGTAAGTAGGAGTCTGACACACCGGGGTCGCTGCCCTCACAGCGTCCCTGATGGTCTTATGCAGGATTTTCCCCAGGGATACAAAAAAAAAAATTGACATTTGAGAATTTAGTTATACTAAAAATATATCCTAATTAAAAATTACATGTGTTTAAAGTGCGAGATTTAGCTTTTTGCTCGTGATCATGACCTGTGTTGCCGGTCGAAATGTCCAGCTGAAATTAAAAGTACTGTCCATGGTTTCTTTTTGCTTGGTGCTCGCTGTCATTCATAGACTACACAGTATTTTCTATCAGGTACGGTGTAGTCATTTGTTGAACCAGTAAATAAATAAAATCTGCCCACATCAATAAAAATCTTTAATCAGTGATTTGACTATTCTAACTAAACAATCATTTATTATATTTTTTTATTTCAGCATTATTTGCTTTAGGAATCCCTGATCTTAAATAAATAATCCATTTAATAATCAGTCTCAGATTATCTTATATATAAAAATGAATCGCTAAATGTCTTGATAAGCGCGAAACTCGAGAACGGCTGGACCGATTTGGCTGATTTCTTTTTTGTTGTGTTTGTTAAAGTCTGGGGAAGGTTATTACAGAGAGAAAAATTAAAAAAATTCCCTGCGTCTGTCTAAAAATAACACTTTTCTATATTCTCATACAAAAAATTCGTTATAAGTCATTTTGAACTTTAATACCACACCATAAAGTTCAAGTGTTAGTGGACATGTTCCGGGAAGGCAAAACAAATGAGTGACGTATAAATATTAATGTCAATATTTGTCAATTTTTATACATATAGCATTAAGGCCAGGTTTTTCAAACAATTTTCAAAAAACACCCGACAGGCCAATAGCTATTAACATTAAAAAAAACAATGTGAATTTGTTTTAGAGAAATAGGGCAGAACAAGGTCTGCCGGGACAGCTAGTCTATAATATAAAAATGAATCGCTAAATGTGTATAAGCGCGAAACACGAGAACGGCTGAACCGATTTGGCTGATTTCTTTTTTGTTGTGTTTGTTGAAGTCTGGGGAAGGTTATTACGGAGAGAAAATTTTAAAAAAATTGTCTGAAAAAGTCTAAAAACAACACTTTTTGTATATTCTCCTACAAAAAATTCGTAATAATATTTAAAAGTCAATTTGAACTTTAACACCATACCATAAAGTTTAAATGTTAGTGGACGGGTTCCGGGAAGGCAAAACAGTTGAGTGACGTATAAATAGTATTGTCTATATTTGTCAATTTTTATACATATAAAATTACACTCAAAAAGAATGTTTTATAATTTTTAATTTTTGACTTATCAACTTTCTTATTTCTTTTTTTATTTTACTAGCGGACCCGGTGTCCTGAATAGCAGAATAAGTATAAAAAAATTCAAGATTCTACTGCTAGGCGGTATAAAGTTTGCCGGGTCAGCTAGTGTAATATAAAAATGAATATATATTTAATATTATAATTGAAACATTCCCCTAAGTAATAAATTACTTATGTTGGCAAATAAATTGCAGGTGCATTCTAATTTACATATTGGTGTTCATTTAGCAACATTGCAATAAATATGTCGACGATAAAGGTCCGCCTTAATCCTGCGTATAGTAATCTAAAAATGTTAATGTAAGCTCCAAATAAGTGTAAAAATATAATTAATATAATATACGCATATAAATATTAAGCATAATACAGTATGTTATAAAACCCACGTCCAATCCATGAAGGCGTTACTCGGTATTGGTATTAGTCTATTTAGGTTATATTTTTTAGTTAAAGAGCAAAAATAATTCTAATGAAAAAAAATGGGAAATTTTACATTTTCATACTGGGAGCGTGTGGAGCTCATAAACAAAGGAAATAAGGAAAGCATAGGACCATGATTGTAGGTCAAAAGGGTCAAGAATCCCTAAATCTCAAGCACCGTTAACTTCTTCCAGTTTTCTTAACATACTGTATTTATTCATTTAAAATTCACGCATTTATTGCCTCCACAACCTTCACGTAATATAGGATCAAATAGTAGCAATATTGAATATAAATACAGTCAAAATCTGTTATAACGACTTCGAAGGGACTACTCATATTTAGTCGTAAAAACCGATAGTCGTAACAACCGATGATGTTTTTGAGATACGAAGTCCTAATTTTTGCCGGAGCCTTTGTTCTGGGTCAATATAACCGGCATGTTATTCCAAACGATGTCGCCATAAACGGTTTGACTGTAGTTTAAAATACAAGAGTGCATTTTAAAATAAGGTGCATTACAAAAACAAAAAACTTAGGAAGAACAGTTAAACATAATATTCATGTTTAAAACCTGTTAATATAAAAATAACTATTATGACACGCTTTATGTTTTAGAATTTAAAATAACAATAAAGCTTTGAAAGAGAACTTAAAACAATGAAAATTATAACTTACGGCTATGTTTGAAATAGGATAAAGGAAAACGTAATGAATTTAATTATAATGCTAGTCCTGTGAGATGTTTAGTTGCCGGCTGTAATGTTTTTGCTTTGATAATTGTTGACTGGAGTATTTATGATGACTACCTGTGTTTAAGATAACGAAGATTGTTAACTGAGAAAATGATAGGATATAATAACTTGAATAACTCACGACGTGTACTCTATTTATATAGAGAGATATAATTGCTCAAACGAGGAACTACAATTATTAGGTCCTTACATATGAAATTGGCGTTTTTCGTACTGGCCACTTTAATCACAAATTTCTCCTCTTTGGTAAGGAGTTCCAAATTCACATTTGTACAGCTATAGACTCATGTATTTGTGCTTCGATGATCGTCATTCATTTGTTTTTTTCTTCTGTTTTTTTCTGTTTGCGTCACTCATTTTACAAAATGGAAAACTTAAAATATCGCATTATTTACGAGTACGAGTTCCGCCGTGGCACTAGTGCTGCGGAAACAACTCGAAGGGTGAATGATGTGTATGGCGGTCGTGTTGCAAAAGAAAACACAGTTCGTTTTTGGTTCCAACGTTTTCGTTCTGGAAATTTCGACCTGCAGAACAAGCCCCGTGGACGGCCTGAGACTCAAGTTGATAATGAAGAGTTGAAGGCTATTGTGGAAGCGGATCCATCGCAAACCACGTCCGAGTTAGCTGCAGGCTGCGATGTTAGTGATAAAACTGTTTTAATTCACTTGAAGCAAATTGGGAAGATTAAAAAGCTTGAAAGGTGGGTACCTCACGAATTGACTGAAGCAAACCGGCAAACAAGCGTCGACTGCTGCGTTACATTACTAAACCGGCACAATAATGAAGGTATTTTAAACCGAATCATTACCTGTGATGAAAAATGGGTTCTTTACGATAATCGGAAGCGCTCAGCGCAATGGTTGGATCCTGGCCAGCCAGCCAAATCCTGCCCCAAGCGAAAATTAACCCCAAAAAAGTTACTTGTAAGCGTTTGGTGGACTAGTGCCGGTATTGTTCATTACAGTTTTCTCAAATCTGGCCAGACTATTACGGCTGATGTCTATTGTCAGCAATTGCAAACCATGATGGAAAAGCTAGCGGCTAAACAACCTAGGCTGGTCAATCGCTCCACACCACTGCTGCTTCACGACAAAGCTAGACCACACACTGCGCAACAGACGGCTACTAAATTAGAAGAGCTTCAATTGGAAAGTCTAAGACATCCTCCGTACTCCCCGGACCTTGCTCCAACAGATTACCATTTTTTTCGAAATTTGGATAACTTCTTGCAAGGGAAAAAATTCAACTCCGATGGGGCAGTCCAAATCGCCTTCAAAGATTTTATTGATTCCCGTCCGACTGGTTTTTTTAGTAAAGGGATCAATGAACTACCTATGAGATGGCAAAAGTGCATAGAAAATAATGGTTCATACTTTGATTAATTAAATATATTATATTAAAAAATATTCGACTTTTTGTTCCTCCCATACAAAACGCCAATTTCATATGTAAGGACCTAATATTATGTATTGTGATAAAACTATACTCAAACGTTAATTCATATAATACTTAAATGAAAATCCATCGGAATGATTACAATTATGTAGTAATTTTGATTTGAATATTAGCATTCCCTATTATAAAATAACATACGGATTATTCATTTGTAAATTGTGAGTAATCTATGTAAATCTTAATTATTGCAAAATACCATTTGTAAACTTTACAATTTATATACAAATACCTGTTATCAAAATATAAGTTCGCTGCTATATACAGGGTGAACGGTAATGGGATACATTCCTTGATAAACGTTGTAGTACAGCTTATTTGGAGTCATTTAAGTCATATGACACCATGTCCGAAACTTGTTAATTTCTGAGATATTCAAGATTTAAGTATTTTTTTAAAAAACTCCAGTTTTTATGTTAAAACGTGCCCTTGTTGTGACGAATACAAAATAATGTTATTGTTTATGCTGTATTAGTATAGCTAAATAATAATAATCTCTTTTTAAATTAAAATTTGTAAGAAGGAATCGTCATTTCTTAAGTAAAAGCTAAAAAACCAAATATCATTTTGCAAAAAAAATTGATTTAGGTAAATAAACGAAGAATTTCCAAGAAAATATGTATGGAATGTTTTGTACAAATTACATAATTTTGTTCCTTGATTCATTGGCGTGTTGTGTTGTGTTGTGTTGGGTTGTGTTGTGTTGTGTTGTGTTGTGTTGTGTTGTGTTGTGTTGTGTTGTGTTGTGTTGTGTTGGGTTCTGTTGCCCCAACTTGATATACGCCGGCGATGCGCTTGAGGGAGCGTGCCGCTCAACTTATCCAGGCGAGAGCGCTTTGTGACCCCGGGGGATTTAGTCGGTGCAAGTCCGACAACCAAAAATCTCCCTGAGGTCCGTCAACAATATCCCCCGGGCTACAAAAAAAAACCTGATATACGCTTGGAAACAGTCTCGATCCTCAACATCTGTCTACACACGAGGGAGATGTAGAGGGAAATGGATTATGCTGTTATCAATTCAAAAGTTCTGGCTTATACTTTCGAATACATGTATCAATCCTGCACCATATTAAAATGGGATCAAATTTAAGATATAATAAATAACATATCTTCACGCTATCACGCTATGTGAGCAGACATACAATAGTGGTTTTATCCACTTTGCGCTTAAATGTCGTGGACTACGCGACCAGTAGCTCAGGTAATCGCTTTCTCACAGTACTATGAAAATGTTAATAAGAAACAGCAATTTTTATTGGCTGTGTATTTGTAAATTTATCACTTTCTAATTAAAAAGGTTCACTGAATAATGTTTTTATTTGTCCCTTAATAAAACTATTTTATTCTGCCGTCACTTGTGACTGACATTGCCTCCGACTCCGATTCCGACTCCGAATCCGATTCCGATAAATCAAATTTAAAAACTCCGACTTCGGTTCCGATAAAACTGCCTCCGTTACATCCCTAGTTTCTAGGTACATACATAACAGAACGCATAGAAAATGATCTCGAAATACGACAAGCCGCAGCTAGGTACTGTGACAGAAGCATATTATGATGAGTTTCAAACATTTCAAACATAATATTTGTATAATCCAATATAATAATAATTATAAAATATAAATAATAATATTACAAATACAAACGTAAAAACTCTGTTTAAAAAATGTTTTTTTTTTCGAACAGGATAATATATTGATGGCCGGGATAGACCTACACAACTAAATCGGGCGAGAAGGAGAACACTCAGTGCTCAGCCGGCGCTTAAAAACCGTGTTTAATAATGTATAAAATAAACTAAAAAATATCGTTTTTTCGACAATTGATAATATATTTCAATTACTCATTAAAATTCCTTCTACTCGGTAAATTCTACTTTCTAATTCGGTGGTTGAATCTTTGATTTTTCCATTTTTTATACACTTGAATTCTTATATTATCATGCCACATTCTGTATGACTCTAGAGGTACAATACAACTATGTAATTTAACTTAAAAAATAATAATTACGTATAAGTTACCCTTACATTATATTGTTTTTTATAGGAAACTCAATTATACAATATCTAAAGTAAAAGTTTAAAAATATAAAGAAGATTAAACGACACTTTACCAGTAGACCTTGAACCATTCTAAAATCCAACTTGTTAGAATCCTAATATCGTAAAACCATATAAAGCAGTAATAAAAACGATGCAGTTCCAACAATTTACTGGTCCCAACAATAAAAATGTCTCCTAACTAACGAGTTAAAAGTTACGTAATGAGCAATATTTATGTTTATTTTATGCATGAGCAAATATCATCGTGTTGTTTTAATTACCACGGGACAACCCGTCGGAACAAACAGCCGTAATGGATCACTTTTAGTGCATGTGATAATGCGGCTTCTTTTATATTATTCCTTATTGAAACAGGCGAACGATGACAATTATCTTGATAATGATGAGTGGGAATCTTTTGTGTTAATTATTATTCTAATATGATGATTTTTGTATACGTAGATATTATTTTACATCTATAATATTATTTTTAACAATGCAATAGGAAACGATTTCCTTTTTCTATTATAGATATAATACAATATGTTAAGATTACTGTTCATTCGTATTAACATAAATTATGTAAAGAGAAACTCCCGTCGTTTTGTTATTTTTCGCGTGTTATATTTAATCGTTAATCATTTACTGGAAGAGATGACCTCAAAGTTTCATTAAAGTAAATGGTAATTTTATTCAAAATTAATTTTGCCACTAGATAAATCAAGGTAGTAAGTAACATATTATAAGAAATTGACACCCACTGTATTATAAATCAAATAATTCCAATAAAATCAAGTAGGTATGCCAATACAATAAAGTATGAATTTTCATGTACATTGTACATGTATCAAAAACGTAACTACCATCACATACGTCGTGCCCAACGTGGGGCGCTAGATATGACCGGTGGTCGTGGGTGTGGTTATAGTAAGATACGAATTTGGCGTTTTACAGTTTATTTGCACTTTAAGGCACACCGAACTGCGACGTACACGCACGTACTCCCGCCTTGGGTCTCGGTAGTCGACTAACTTCAAACGTCCCGTGCGCGCGCGCATCCTCTTACCCCGCACGTCTCGTAACACCCTAACGACCCTTAGGGCGACAACTCCGTATCGGGTTACGTCTACATGCTATAATACTAAGTTACCAAGTATAAGCCCTACAAAGTATAATGAAAGCAATGTTTTATAATAAAAAGTAATATACAATATTATAAACTGGATATGGTTCGTACGAACACACAATACTACTTCATACTAAAGGATAAAGTACCCACCCATTATACTCGTAATATTATATCATGAGAATCGGACAAGGGCTATTCAACACCTGTATCGGATAAATACGACGGGATTTATGAATTTAATTTATTGATACATTCGTTAGCAACCAATAAATTACAAGAAAATGATCCTAAACCATTTTATAATCATAAAAATGTGAAACTCATTTCTATGGCAGCGACTGGTGAATAAAGAAGTTCTTTGTATGAACCCGCTCAGCAATGATTTTATTTACCACATCTTGTATGTTATAATAAAGGTGCGAGTCGCTTTGAACACGCTATTAAATTTTAACTAAAGCTTCAACATTTATGAGATTTCGAAACAACCCCAGCTATTACAATGCAGCATTTAGGATTCTTTTAAAACGGTAAATAAACTTCACTGCATCTAACCTGCATAACAAAAATATTTACAGCCACAGAAATACGAAAATTCGACGACGAAAAGAATATTCACGACAAATTTCTTATTATAAAACCTAGCTAATTTTTAAAACGAGTATAAAAAACAATGCTAATAAATTCGATTTCTATAATTAATAGTTAATCTCTGATTCACATAAATTCATTCATTTATCTCTTAACTAAGACAACTTCAAAGCCCATGCTTTATGCTATGTTTTATGATGACGCCATAAACAATATCAGGTTATAAAGCAAAATCGAGATTGTGTCCAAACAGGACAGTCAATCACGATTATTGTTGGCGATATTGCGGAGGTAAAATAACGTAATGAAATTTGGTATTTTTAGAAATAATTACACTAAAAATATACATTATACATAATGATGATTGAACATCATTTTGTAATGCTAATATAAAATTTTATGTTGATTTAACATTAAGGATGATATTTAAACTGTTATAACTAATTGTCTTGAGTTTTCAATTAATTAATAAAAACCACTTATTACTTTTCAACTATTTATTTTTGTCACCACCAAAACTGACAGCCCAGACGAACTGTCTCAGATTATAAAAACATTAATGGCGGCAGCCTAGTGCTGCGCTCTATATATACAGACTATAGCAACTCTCCCTTCCCGTTTTTTTTAATTTTTATATTTAATTTTATTTTATTTCATTTTTTTTTTACTCTAAATTCTGCCCACACTTAAGGAGTTGGTTGACATGTCGTTTCCATTGCAAGCCATCCACTTCAACAGTATAAGTTACACCTGGGATTATAACATCAATAATTTTACCTAATGACCACTTCTTTCTATTTTTTCTATGATCTTTGACCATTACCTTTTCTCCAATTATAAATGTTTTAAATACATTTTTACTCTTTATTGTTTGTTTTATTTGTTCTATATCTATTTTGTCATTTACAGGGTTTGGCCTCAGTAAAGAAAAACGACATCTCAACTCTCTACCTAACATCAATTTGCTTGGGCTTTGACCTGTTGTTTTGTGTATTGTGCTTCTGTAGTCAAACAGAAATAAGTTACATGCATATTCTACAGTATGACCACTCTCTACAATTTTTACAATATGTGATTTAAATGATTCTACAAACCGTTCTGCTAATCCATTTGTAGATGGATAATAAGTTGGAGTAAAACTTTGTTTGATACCTAGTTTTTCACAAAAGATTTTAAATTCATTGCTAGTCCAAGTAGGGCCGTTATCGGTTACTAAATGGAGTGGATATCCATATCTTATAAAAATGCTTTTGAATACTTTAATGGTGTTTTGTGATGTGATGTTTGTCATTACAAATGCCTCTGGCCATTTTGAATAGGCATCCATAATTATTAAATACATTTTTGAGTAAAGTGGACCCAAAAAGTCAGCATGTAATCTATGCCAGACCGTTGGTGGCTGTGGCCATACTGTTAGTTTAATATTTTCTGGGTTTTTATGGTTTTGTAAACATATCATACAGTTTTTGGTTATATCTTCTATATCTCTATCTATGCCTGGCCACCAAAAATATGACCTTGCTATTTGTTTCATTCGCGTAGTGCCTAAATGGCTTTTATGTAATTCAAGCATTATCCTACCTTTTATATTTATTGGTATTATGACCCTGTACCCCCACAATAAACAATCTTTCTCTATTGTTATTTCATTTTTTCTAGTGAAGTATGATTCATATTCACTACCACAGTCATTTTTTTCCGGCCAGCCATCTATACAGTATCTTATGATATCACACAAAACTTTATCTTTTTTTATTTCACACTGAATAGTTTTCCAGCTTAATGTATTAATATTTGATTTATTTATGTAATTTACAATATTTGATTCAAAGGTTTTATGGATTAATTCTGGATTATTTGTATTATCTTTATCATTCTTATCTATGACTACCCTTGACAAGTAGTCTGCTGGATTATTTTTGGATTTTATATGTTGAATTTCATAGTCAAATGCACTTAAGAAAATTGACCAATATTGTAAACCCTTTGCTGCCATTTTTGGTATTCCATATTTTGGGCCAAGTATTTTTGCTAATGCTTCATTATCTGTTTGTAAGATAAATTTAGTTCCAAATAAATATTCATAAAATTTATTTACTCCGAATATTATAGCATATGCTTCTTTTTCTAAAATTGGGTATTTAGTTTGTGTTTCGTTGAGTTTTTTACTTGCAAATGCCACTGGTTTTATTACATTTTCATTGTCTTTTATTGATAATATGGCGGCAACCCCATTGTCGGCTGAATCACAAGTTAATATAATAGTTGAATTTTTGTCAAAGTGTGACAATGGGGGTGTATTGATTAGAGCTTTTTTTATTTCATGAAATGATTTATCACATTCTGTTGTCCATTCAAATTTATGTTTTTTTAGGCAATCATATAATGGTTTTAATGTCATAGCCATGTTTTGTAAGAATCTGTTATAATAATTTACTTTACCTATAAAAGATTTAAGCATTTTTACATTTTCCGGACGGGGCAATGACAGTAATGGTTCAACTTTGCTTTTTATTATTTTAACACCAGTTTTATTCACTTCAAATCCAAAAATATCCAGTTTTTCTTCTAAGAATTTACATTTATTTATTTTTTTATTTTAGATCAGAGTCTTTTAACCTTTGAAGTACACTTCTTAACTTTTCCACTGTTTGTAATATTGTTTTTCCATAAATGTATATATTATCTATGTACACTATTATATCTATACCATTTAATTTTTGTATAATTAATCTTTGGAACGAACCAGGACCAGTGCTGACACCAAATGGCAAATACAAGTATTTGAAAATTCCCTCTTCTGTGACAATAGTCACCAGTTTTTGCGACTCTTTATCCAGTGGGGCTTGTAAATAGGCCTCACGTAAATCTAACTCACAAAAGTAACTATTACCCTGTAATTTCATCATAATATTATCAATAGTTGGTAGAGGATAATGATCTATTTTCAAATACTTGTTTATTGTTATCCGATAATCACCACATAAACGGACTGATCCATCCGGTTTCAGTACTGGTACTATAGGAGTACCCCACTCAGAATATTCAACTGGCTCTATACGTTTATTTTCTACTAATCTTGTAATTTCATTTTTACTTTATCTTTTAATGCAAATGGAACAGTTCTGACTGGCATAAATATTGGTTTTACTCCTGGTTCAATTAATAAATGGATTGGCTCTCCTTTATACTCTCCCATACCTGGGGCAAAAACTTCTTTGAATTCGACTTGTATTTTTTCAATTAATTTATTTTTTGTAACTTTTTCAAATACTCTTTGTTCAAATTTCGGTGGCCATAATTGTAGCAAAGAGAGCCAATCTTTTCCAATTATTTTAGGTAGTCCATCCTTTACAACATATAATTTTTGATTATACACTTTTACAGATTCATAACTAATTGTTAAATTTTCAATGACACCAAGTGGTGTTGAAGTTGACTGATCAAAATTTGTAAAAATTACATTTTTCTTTTTTATCTCTAATTCTGGGAAATATTGTTGTTTTTCAGTAAAAGTGATTGTACTTACATCAGCTCCAGTGTCAACTTCAAACTTTAACACTTGATCATTGACAGACACATTTAAAGTTGCTGATGGTATTTTATGGCTTGTATTATAATAGAATATATCATACAATTCTGTATCTTTATCTGTGAATTTCTGTTCTATTTCAACTTCTTTGTTTTCCAATTTTTCTGTTTCTACAAAATTTACTTTTTCCATCTTTACTTCTTTCTTTCTATTGCATATTTTGAAGATATGGCCTTTAATGCCACATTCACTGCAATACTTTTCACGCAACGTACATTTTGCTTTTATATGCCCTTTTTTTCCACAGCAATAACACATAATCTGATTATTTGTTGGTAATGAGTTTTGTCGATAGTTACTGGTTTTATTTCTTTTTACATAGTTTTCTTGGACTTTAAACATTTGTTCTTCTTGTTTTTCTTTTTTATATGTTAAATTGTAAGCAGTTTCCACAGTTTTTCCTATATTAATTAATTCTACTATTGGTAGTTGTGCTTGCTTTAATAGCTCAAATTTGACAGAATCACAATAAACTCCATTTAATAATCGTTCTTTAATTTCATCATCTAAGTTTTTGAAGTTGCAATTTATTGACAATTTTTTCAGTTCTATGATGTATTGCTCAATGCTTTCTGTTGGTTTTTGACATCTTTTGCGGAATTCTGCCTGTTGTATTGTAGAATTTATAACCGGGTGATAATAATGTTCTAATTTTTCACAAATGTCGGTATATTCTAAACTCTTAGGGTATTCTGGTATGCATAATGTACATAATAGATCGTACACTTTTGTACTGAGTTTTGTTATTAGTAATGGTACCTTTTTTCCTTCTGGAATATCGTTGAGTGTCATAAAGCGTTGATTTCTGCAAAAAAGTATTAAATGCTTCATGTATCGGAGAGTACAAACTTAGCCGTAAAATACCAAGAGATCGTTAAGTAAAGGGATTCTTGGTTATCAATTACCAAAGTTTTCAATTCATTATTCATGTCACACCTCTCTAGCTCTTTAAAGAGACTTATCTAGAAGAAAAATGGAAATAAATGTGTGGCGTAGAACGAGAGCGATTATAATAATTAGACCTATCAGACAGTAGGATGTCGTAGCTCGAGGCTTGTTTCTACAATCACAGAATTTAATTTTAATTGTATCTTACAATAATAACTACGATATGTCTGTTCTTGAACGAAGAGGAGAATCTTTTTTTTAATTGTAATTTTAACAAATATATATATATATATATATATATATATTAAATTCACGTGAACAAACTTTTGGTGTTAAACATTATTAATCAACTTCATTTTTCTTCTCTTGTTTTGTATGATTTACAGGCGGACGCTTGACCTCAATGTCACATGGTGGAAGGTAAAGACGAGTTCGATGATAGACCGCGTCCGCCCAAAAAATGCCTATTCACTCTTTACCTAAACATATAAATAACTAGATTTTGCCCGCGGCTTCGCTCGAGTTAAGAATTATTATAATTAATTAGATATAGTTTTTGTGGCTTTACTTTTGTTTAGCGTGTGTAAAAAATTAGGGCCTATTCTGTCATTAGGCGCTAAAAGTATCAAGCTATTATTATAGTCGATAATCTGAGAAGATTTATACAAACTTTCATCCTCTATTTTATCCCCTTGGGGGTGGAATTCATCAAAATCCTTTCTTAGCGGATGCTTACGTCATAACATCTACCTGCATACCAAATTTCAGCTCGATCCGTCCAGTGGTTTGGGCTGTGCGTTGATAGATCACTATGTCAGTCAGTCAGTCAGTCAGCCAGTCAGTCACCTTTAAGTTATATATATTTAGATTTCATCACAGAAAAGTGGTTTTTGTTGACTTTTCGTTACATTGTTGTTTAAACTGTCAGCGAAGGAAACAAGTCCACCAGATTATGCGATAATTTACGTCAGTTAATTCCATTACTGTAGTCTTCGACTTGGCACTAAAGAAATGTATCTAATGTAGTTCTTTCCAATTTCCGTTAGGTTCTGCGGTATCTAAATTGATTCCGATAATCTAGAACTTTTTCTTAATCCTATAATTACTAAGTATTCAATGGATATACCACATATATTTAAACTCTCGATTAAGATATATGGCAGATTAAATATATATTATTTTGGATTAATTTAAACATAGTATTGAAGTATAGAACATAAAAATAACATATTTCAAGAAGCTTACCAGTAATTTTAAAGTTGCAAATAAAGAAACAGTAATCCAACAAAACAATGATCCATTACTTTCGTTGTACAAATAATGTGATTAAGTCGAAATAACTTTTTACAGGATTAAATAAAAGGCGTTCGATCACATAACAAACAGCCATTAATCCAGCTTAGACACTAATAACGATTTCGAAGATTAATAGTTCAGGCGTTAGTAATAGAATATTCAGTCACACACGCAACCTGAGAGTTATTATAAAATTGAAGCACGCTTTGATAAATTAGCCCTATTCGTCACGATTGGTCACGGAAGCCTGGTAGTTACGGTGCATACGTTACGCGTAAGATGATTGTACACTTGTTGATTTGGAGCCGCGGTTATTACAGCTCCGATATTACATATTACACCTTTCTTGATGAGGGTATATACTCTTGTCATCATCGAGAACTATTTTGTGAAACATTCAAATATCTTTATACATATATGTATATAAAATTCTCGTGTCACAATGTTAATTACCTTACTCCTCTGAAACGATTTTACCGATTTTTATCAAATTTTATATGCATATTCAGTAGGTCTGAGAATTGGCTATCTATTTTTCATTCCCTAAGATAAGGGTTTTTCACCCTTATCATTTTAAATTTTATCCTTACACATTTACAATAAGTTAGTTATTTTTTGTCTACACTAGAAATTACCTAGAAATAACTTATATGGCAAAACAACGTTTGCGGGGTCAGCTACTTTCTATATAAACATGACTTCAAAAGTACAATACTTTCTTATTTTGTCTGTTTTGAAATATTTATTCGTAATTATGGATTATTTACATAAATTAGTTATAAGCGGATTAGGCTGTGTTAAAGTTATCACTAGCGTTTATTCTAGTATAATAAATTATTAAACTAAAACTCTTAGAATATCCTGCTTGCATGCGGGTTGACATGAAGACAACGATTGTCAATGTATTCTGTTCCTTTCGTGGTCGCCGTTGTTCTGGAAATATACTATACTTTTCATCGGGTATGATGAAATAATTTTATCGAGCAAGTATTTAAAAAAGAAAAAAAAATCAACAATTACAACAAATGCAAATAAAGTGACGAAACAGTTAAATTGCGGCCGAATTACAATTGTGAAAGGTCACTAACAATGTGTGACACGATATGGTGCAATTTAGAGCTACAGAAATAACTCATTATGAAGGTACCATTGTACTGTTCAGGAAGTACGCTCCGATATGCTTATTGTAAACGTGAGACCTGTTGATTTTGATCAACTTGATAATTCTTAAAGCGAGATCCATACAATGCACAACATGTGAGGGGCCGGTCCTTTGTTGAACTGTCTCTCGTTGTCATACTAATGTTGTATTTTTTTATTTATTTTCACGCCTCTTATATTTGCCATCAACACATTTTATTTATGCAAATGATTTTGAAAGAATAAAGCTTATTTAAGGGGTTAAATAATGAATGGTATGGATATGGTCCTTTTTAATTCGCTTTCTGAAACTAAGCTAGTAAGCAGCCCCGAATTATTTCCACTAGATTTTTCAAAATATCAAAATTTGATAAAACATACCACGTCTATTCCATTGGAATATAAATGGATAAACTGTTTATTGGAAACAAGTTTACGCTTGACCTCAATCTAATCTGATGGAAAGCGAAAATGAGGCTAACGGTCGAATCCATTTGCCCAAAACATATAAATCAAACCGTAAACGAAATTGGTACTTTCATAGTTGTCTCTTTTTGACATCAAATATTATTTATTGAATATTTTGAGAAATGAATGAATGAATGATGGAATAACAAAAAAGAAAAAATGAAACCTTAAAGTTGTTGAACAATTTGCCAATGACTCGGAACCTGAGTCATAAACGCTGGTTTAAATAATATGTCATTCTTGAAGCTATAAACCCGTTCATTCCAAATAAATTTAATTAAGAAACTTAATCGAATTACGATCACCATGAAGAATTTAAATTGAGTTATTCCTGACGTGATTTAAATCTTGGATCGTAATTGAAAATTATACATCTAATTATTAAAATCCACCTACGTGCAATAAACAACAGTTTAATGTCATTATACTCTAGAACTGCATAGAAATGTGTACTAAATATGTGGAAGTGTTAAAAACGTTACAAATCCAGCCCAGTGTAGCTATAAAAAAATAAATTTTATAGTGTGTCGACGTCGTTAAGACTACGATTTATATAAAACATGTGACACGATGACAGAGTTTATTCCAAATGTCTCAGTTACAAATTAACATTAGGCATCGCTAGGCCCTTTGGAAGTAAAAATGATAAAAAGTGCTATAAAAAAGTTTTCTCCGATTATGTTTAAGAAACTTTTCTCGACCCAATTTACTTGTGCTAAAATGGTTATATTTAAATGTTATAATTTTTAATATAAGTGTAGAGTTATATTGTGGTTTTTATTGTTCGGTTATTAGGTATTAATTGTTGATTTAAAATATTTGTGAAATTTTATAACTTCGAGCTTATATCCGCCAAACTTTGTATTTTACGCAATTTGGTTCAGTTGTTGGATTCTTCAGAAGTATGCCTATATTTATTAATAATTCTGTTATTTAATATTACTCGTAATGTATATTTTCGTTGGAATTTTTAGGATAATAATTAAAAAAAAAACAGTGTTCGACAACAAGACAATAAAAGTAAACATGAGCAGCTGTACACGATAACGAAATAATACAAAACGTATCAAGAATGTTACTATTGATTGAACTTTAAAAACAATACTCGAGAAAAGCTGGTAAGCTTTTTTTTATTTACACGTTCATAGTGAGTAAAAGTAGAAGGAGCATTGGAATCGACAGGATATGATAAACTGTGGCCCTTAAAAAATTGGAGAGACACAAAACAGTTGCCTATAGAAGGATTTATATTTTAAGGATTATGGCAATATTTTACCGTGTTTCTCATATTTAAATAATAATAGACATTTATTACAAAAAATCATTTTTTACTGAACTGTTAAATGACGCACGGTATCACATAAACTCGTGACACCGCACCCATGGTGCCTTAATGGCTTCCTGCTTCCTTCAAACTGAACACAAAAGAGTAGACGAAATCATATCTCACACGAAAAGGCATGGTTTTATAGCGAACGTTTCGACAGGCACAAGGACATATATAATATTTTTATATTACAAAGTCCAGTCTAAGAGAATATGAACTGTAGTAGTATTGTTACTATTTTGTGTGTGTTATTTTAATGTCATCTTTACCTTTCTGCTAAAGAACTACTAGAAACCGCAGGGATTCCCCTTTTTTGTGATAGACATAATTGCTGTTGTTTACATTAAACATAGTAAGATTCCTCATTCGTAATGCTATAGCATTACGCTTTAGGTTTATGTTATTAATTTTGTTATATATATAAGGTCAGTGCTGAGATTTATAGACGCTATTTTGATTTTGCTTAGACTTTACCCAAACATTACAAATTATATTATTTCATTAATGTGAAAGTATATGATAAGTTTCTGATTTGTTCAACATATCTTTGCCTTTTTAATGCTTTGGCTATACTCAAGTTCCTACAAATAGGTTTTATCAAAAATAAAATCATTACCTGGGTAAAGTCTAAGATAAATCAAAACAGTGTCTATAAATGTTAGCTTTAGAGTATAACGATATACTCTACAATCTAAGGCTGTAGTAAAAGAGTAGAACTTATTCCCTGCGTCCGTTTTTACATCCCTGCGAGTCTTAAAGATAATAATTAATCAATGTTATTTGAGATAATGCATTCCACAATCATATCTTCGAATTCCAGTCTATTTTCCATCAGTATCGGCTGATATAAGTTGTTATTGAGGTATAAGCTATTATAGCTATAAGCTATAATAGGTATAAGCTTGGAGCTTTAATATATAGGTATAAGCTTGGAAATCTTAAGCAATATGGTTAATTTGCTACGATTTATTTGGTTTTATCTTATCCACAGGTAAATAAGGCATCATATCAGAGGAACATTAAGAAGATCGTATCAAAAAATAAAAATTACAGAGACTGTTATATAATATTAAGATCTTAAGAATGTCAATTAGAGGGCAGAAATCTCACAAGTTGGATAGACTACGTGGTCAAAATTACCGCCAAATCTGGATACAAGTCGATTCTATCTAATAGTTCTTTTAGAAAAAGTACGTGTTATTCAGCAGTAGACATAATAATCTTGTTATAAGAAGATGGAAATGACCAGTAATGAAAATCTGGATAATTGTATATAAAGCGGTCGGAATAAATTGAAACAATACGAAATTGAGACGCAATGCCAAATTCAAATGAGAGCTCGTAACGAATGACCAACATCGGTCTCCTCACGACGGGTATTTGTTACTCGGCGGGGGTCAGTGTGGAAGCACGTTCCACGCATTCTTTCCGAAATAACGTTCCGTCGCATGTGCTCCTAGTGTCGACAATTAATCACTTCACACTTATTCTTACGCCTTAAGATGTTAATTTTTTTTCCAACAGTTTTTCTTTCTTTTGTAAGGATTTTAAATACCAAAGAACTTTCATATATTTATTCCTGTAAATTTTTCGATATCCATTTCTAATGAATACGATTGACAACAAATTTTAAACGTTTAAAATATTCATATTTCATATTAGATTTATGTTATATGCGGTAACAGTTGATATTTTTGCTAAAATATAAATTAATATGAGAATAAAGAAATTAAAAGGTATAATGTTGGTTTCATTCTTCTTAAAAGTATGTTTATAAAACCTCATTGTGCTGCAAGTTGGTCGGTAGGTACATAACTTTTTAAACTATATTTTCAAGACGTGACTTCAAAAGCTGTTTCGAGATAATAGAGTACGTTATACCTTCCCGACTTCAAATATAATTTTCTTTTTTAATTTCCCTTCAACCTGCTGCCGTAGTATAACCGCGGCGGTCACGTCCGACGCAGGTGCTCTTTAGTTACTCCAGCCAAATTGAGCATTGTTACATTCACCTCTACTAAAGTATGAGATCCTAGTACCAGAATTCAGAAACTTGGGCGATGTGTATACAAACATACTCAACTTAGTATAAAAAAATGTTAATTATTAAGGATGTACGTAATACTGTGGTAAATAATCAGTTACAGTTTAAGTTGTAATAATTTTATACATAATGATTCGATATTTTTAGGTCTCTAAATAGAAAAAAATTACCAAAATCTCACATGTAATTGAAATGATTATTGGGTAATTCTAACTAAAAATTTTGAGAATATCCGTATCATTACGAGTAATGAAACAAATGTACGATGGAATGACCAACCACTGGGCGCCGCTCTGTCATTACAATAAAAAGTTTTACCGCCAAATGGTAACCGAAAAAACCTTTCAACCTTATTCGGATGACAAAAAATGACAAAGAATTCGCGTTATAAGGTAGCGTTTTATCGGCTTCTAAATGGATCCGGCGAACCGATTGCTACCATAAAGATAACAATAATTAGCAGTAATAACGATGTTGCCTGTGAACCTGGTAGGTTTTTTTGAGTGCAGTGGGCGGTGGCGTGATCGGGAGATAGTGCGTCCATCAAATCATATGATAATCGGGCTCAGTTAATTCCATTACTAATAATAAATGCGCGCATTAATTTAAACTTGTCGGATGAGTCGACGGAACGCGGCCTCGCGATCGCTCCCATCACTCGGATTATGATATGAATAATTTATCAGTAAAAAATAAAAGAATGTTAACGTATTATTGTTTTGAATTTCAACGTCAAGCGCGATATGTCGCCGACGCGACGGTTGATCAGGAACGCGTTAATGTCTGGGTTCAGAAATAAAACTATAATTACGAACACATAATGTCACTTTCAATAATCCTTTTAAAACGTGTTGTACATAGTAATTTGTGTTTATTTCAATCCAACTCTTACCGCAAGTTTATAACAAAACTAGCTTCTACCGGCGACTGCGCTAGTACTCCATTTAGAGTCGTATTTAGTGATATTATAAAACTATATATGTGCTATCTGCTTCGCTTTAATATTTGTGATTCAGATGCAGTATTTATATCTATAATATATGTAGATACTCGCTATTAGCCGTAGCTCAAAAATCTGTTCTTATCTTTCACTTATATCCTAAAACCAATATATGTAGGTAGTATCGATTCGAAGATTTCGTGAGAACTAAGTTAGTCTGTGTCTTTTCCTTTTCTATATGTCATAGATTATTTTATTCACAATTTTTGTAGTCGCAATCTGGATAATATGTTATGACTAACTTTCGCCCGTTGGTTTTGGATAATTTGCTATATTTGGTTGATATAAGATTTTATTTTTAAGACATTTACGTACGTGTTTTTGAGTTTAGACATATAAAATATATCATACAAAGAAAACAAATAGTGAGAATTAAGTTAAAGTTAAGTTGTGTCCCTGGTATTTCAAAACAAATTATGGCCTAGTATATTAACGGATATAAGTCGCAAAATATATTTTCAACTGCGAACAGTCCGTTAAAATTGTTACACTGGTTTTAGCATAACGACACTTGCGACTGGCCAGACATTCAAAACATAATTTTGTAATGGTAGAGAAAACATTATGTGCTCAATGAGTGTTGTCATACATATACATTAGCGAAGTTTAGTCTACAAAACAACAAAGAGAAATCTGCATTGTTAGCAGCTGTCGCGCTTAAAAGAACATAATTCATGAGAGATTTTGTTTTGAGCGTAAATCATGTTATTTTGTCACGAATTTTTCGTATTTTGCAGGATATAACAGCCTTTTTAAATGTACCGTAAAGACGGATTATGGTAAAAACGAGGCGTTTTGTAGCAAATTGGAAGCAAAATGAAAGGGTGGTGGTATATTTATCCATGTTTTAAAATAAACTAAAATGCAATAGCGTGTTGTGTGAAAGAAATATCCTTTTTAGAAAAAGGTTAGAACCTTACCATAAATATAATTTATTCAAGATGTTAAAGATTAAACACAGTGTAGAATAAAAAAGTTGATCTAAAGTTCAAATGTGAGTTTTTCGAGATTATTTTTCGAAATAGTTTACGTTTCGATAGGTTTTTCTTTACTGTTCAAAGTCGTAGTAATTTTTTGGACTGCACCATGCTTACCATCAGGTGTGATGTGGTCACAATGTCGAGTCAGGATAAAGAAACGTATTCCAAACGTCAAATTGTGTGAAGATTTTGATCAGCGCCACTAACGGGTAGTTTCAGAAACCTTAATTCCAGACAATATTACATTTATTTTATTTTATTTTATTTTACATAATAGGGTGCCCAACATGGGTAACACTAGACAAGAAAACAAAAGGATCATGGTACTTAAATAGAACATATAAATACCCCCACAATTATAGGGCACCACAGCATGCACAGTGATTAATATATAAAGCTAGTTTACATTAATGAATAATAATAAAATTCCAAAAAAAGAAAAAAACATATACATACATACATAGACACAACACAAAAGGATAATATTGTAGAATGTATAAATAATAGTGTCCGACCGAAAGTTCGGTTTCGGTTTCGGTTTCGGCCAAAAATCAAGTTTCGGCGGCAGTTACGGTTTCGGCTAAAATTGGCCGAAACTTTTGCCGAAACCGAAACTGATTCCGGTAGTTGTCGTCCATGCTTGCCTAGCTTCGATTCTCGCGGCAACGCTTTGACGGACGCTGGCGGCCCTGTTCGGGATTCGTGCGCCGTTCGCATTGCTTTTTTTTTTCGAATTTACGCGTGTTTGTTGACCGGGAAAGGTCTTCACAACTTAACCGGGCGGGTGGGCGAACGCTGAGGGTGCTCAGCCGGCAATTTATGGGTTGGGTGGCAATGCAAGGGCACCCCTGTGGGTACGAACCTCGACTTGGACCGCCAGCCAGAAATACGAAACCTAACGGTGATCAACTAGCATTTCGGAAGCGACTACCTTGAGAAGAAACGCCGAAAGAAACTCAAGACTGCGTCGGAGTGTAACTGCGTCATTTAGACGACAGTTGACGGATCTAATTCGCATTGCTCTATAGCAACACAACTTAGTCAGTGCGTTATCACCCGACGTAAACATTCTTTAGAGGTTATGCTTTGATGGTGCTGATTACATGTAAGTTTTTGTTTCATTTTTTTACTTGACCACGTTGACTTTTATACTTGACCACGTGAGTTTCGGTTTCGGTTTCGGCCGAAACTGAAGCCACGGCCGAAATTTCGGTTTCGGTTTCGTCCAGAAAACCAGTTTCGGTCGGACTCGAATAAATAACAACCTTAAACGAAACTGTGACTGATTCCAAGTAACACAAAAAGTAACACAAAAAAAAAGAAAAAATAAATACAGTCACTCTCTACACGCTGTTCTAAATTTTGAAAGAGAAACAGTCAGGTCCAAGTCACCGAGTCGCGAGAGTGCGTTGTACTGCCTGCAGATCCTTGGCATGGTAGAAAACTGTCCAAGATTAGTTTTAAAGAAGGGTATAGAAAAAAAATGGAAAGCTGTTTTGCGGGGCAAACGAGATGGAGCATTAATTTTTAGATTATTGAAAGGGTATACAACTTCGTTAAGTAAATTTTATAATATTTTTTTAGAAGGTACATGTTATATCTATAATGCATGTATCGTCCTAACCCTCGCGTCGCTATCCTCAATGCTGAGAAAATCCCTCTAGGACGTAGACCGTTGTATGGTGGTGCGCCATTCTTCTCTATTATTCTCTTCGTGAAAAATTTTGTTGCGAGTGCCGTTGATTTAATTAGTCCATCTTAATTTATTATATCTGATGCCTTATATTTTTGTATTACCTATATGAAAAATTGTAGCGTGCACTCTGCCGATCTACTCTCGCGGACGCCGTAATGTTTATACGGATCGCTTACGCATCGTCCGCGGTGGACGGTAGGAGGGAGATTCACGTGACGTCGCTCGATCGGCCGCGCGCCTTACATACGGACGCTCGCATTATTATTGCTGTTATATGTAATTTTATGTTTATTTTAAGTATCTGTGCATTAAACATTTTTGTGGTGAACTCTTTGGTGTTTTTACTGCCTTTAAACGTTATAAAATATAGTTTTCTAAACCTCAATATTTTAAGTAATTAACATACAGACATTTATGAATATATTCATAAAGAATATTACGAATTAACTTATCGTTTTTAATTAGTTTATTAATGAAAATTAACAAATATACATCTCATTTTGTAAGTACTAAATAAATATTCATTTGATTTAGATTCATAGCTTATATAGCAATGAGTGTGTACCTGTGCTATCTATAACATAATGAAATCATATTGCTCTACCAGAAATAAAAGCTTAATATTTATTTCGGGTTACGACAGGGCTGGCATGTGGAAACGGTGCGCCCTGTCCTGAGCTCGTGGTTGGGCAGATCACACGGCGCTCTCTCCATCAGGCTCACCCAAATCCTTATAGGACACTGCAGCCTTAGCCAACGCCTGTGGTGGATAGCCAGAAGGTAGCCGACGGCGGAATGCCACCAGTGCAGGAGCGCCGAAGATATGGTGCAGCACACCCTTGAAGAATGTCCAGCCTGGGTTCAAGAGAAAGAGGTGGCGCTCAGTGTTCAGCGCACTACTTGTGAGATAGTTATGGAGGGGTGGGCTCTTTACACCTACCCGTCTCAGAGATGAAGCCTAAACAGTTGTTTGCTCTCCGGGCGTCTGGTAGAATCTGGATTCTCAGGCCAGGGTGGAGTGATTGAAAGAACATCCTGAGGTTTTTGGTCAGTAGGAATCTGACGCGCTGGGGTCGCTGACATCACCGCTGCTTTGAAGGTCCTATGCAGGAGTATTCCCTCTTGTTATAAAAAAATGAGCAGGCATGTGCCCTGTGCCCTGCCATGTCTAAAGAAAAAACATAAATAGTTGTACAACGATTTTTTTACGTATCCTAAGTATTAATCGTCAAAAGTTACAGTTTATGTTGATATTATAACAATATAATCTTACAATAATCCTTATAGAAGCTTGTAAATGTCAAACTTGGGACAAAATGAGATTAATATCACGTGATATAATTAATAAGGCAGATGACTTGAGATGTTTTGTCGATGGACCCAAAGTAAATGATCGACTTAATTTTGTTATTGTAGGGAGTCTTGCCTTATATTTTGAGAGTCATTCGATAATCATTAACTTAACTTTATTAAGCATACTTACTGTATTTATAACTTTACTTTTAAAACTTATTTATCATTTATAAATCTTCTCAGTACCTAGTGCTTAAATTAAGTTATTAACTCCTTGTATACGCTAAATTTAAATGTCATTTTCTCGATATCAACAATAAATTTTATTTAAATTGAACAGTGTCATTTTTAACGAAGTGAATAAGTTTACGTAATTAGATGGGAAATTAGAAGTCGGTATTGTAGATTTCTTTGACGTGGTAATAACAAGGCGTTAGTATAATAGAAAGAAAAAAATCAAAGGAGTAAATGCGTTTGATTATTATATATTGCGACGAGTTCATTTTAAGTAAAATATTTAATGATGATATCCTAGCCGGTTTCGGCCACGGCGACTGTTTCAACACCAATTAAGAAAATCGAGGTCCAGTTTACGGAAACAGTCAATTGCGCAGGAGACATTTAAGTGCATAACTGGACGCGCTGCCAGAAAAGCACTCTCTCGTCCGAGCTCCCTCGGGCCCGATGGAATGGAGAACCAGTACGATCGGGAGGGAGCAGGATGCAGGTTTGGTCGAGTTTTCCTTCTCTGAACACCTGGTTGAATTGCGATGTTAAAGAGATACCTTAGTCGCCTTTTACGACACCTCAGCAAGAAGAGGGGGGTGCTATTCTATTCTGCCGGCAGCCACCACGGCTTAAGAATATAAAAATATATATATATATATATATATATAAAATATATATATATATAAAATATTTCATATTTTGACGTAATAAGGTAGCTTTACAACAATGCTAGTTATTTTTTATTATAACAGAATTCTCAATTTTAAACCAAAGTCATTCAGAAATACGAACCCGAATTTAAGTCGCATGTCATCATGAGTAGCTTTCTACGCTCTTTGAAAAACTCAAGCTTTTAATGAAGTGGATCCACGTGTCATTTTTAATAACGATAACATGCGACATTAGTTTTTATGGTATTATTACAATGATCATTTTCTCATGATCTTAGACAGCACTGCACTTGTGCGAGCTCTATCGCCTGCATACTCATGTTTTGGTGTGTATCGTTGCGCGCTTACCATAGCTGAAGGACAATCAGCTTGCGGCATAGAACTGGAGTCCTTTATCGGCTCCTGAACGCGCTATTCCCTCCATCTAAGTCGCTGCCTTCCTCTCTCACGTCTTGAGAGGAGTGAACTGTAGGGCTATCAACCCACGTGCTCATTGTCGACACCTTTCATTTTCCATAAATATATTTATGTAACAATGGCTTGTGTGTTTTTTTTTAGACGGCAAAACCTCTTGTTACAATGCCATAAAATAACAATTCATGTCACTCATAAAAGAAAATTAAAATAATTTAATTATCACAGATTTATAAACAACTGAAGGACAAAATTGAAATTCTGTAAAATAATGTTTTATTACTTCAAATTTTACAAAATAATGAATTAGACATGTAGTAACATCCTTATTTTGTTTTTAAACACACACATGTTTTTTTGATTAACAAAAAAAAAAAACAACACTCAACAATAGAATGGCTACGCAATTAGACAACAAAGTGTTGTTGTTTAAATTTAACCTCGCGTATCTAAATGTCGGGGAAGGTAACGAACAAGGTGAGTTGCCGAGCCTTTAAGACAGCACTTAATTTATGGTCAATTAACCTGGTGTTAAAGTTAAATAAGGTGACATTCAGATAGCCCCGGCTTAACAAAGTACCGCCACCGTAGATCCTAGCATACGAAGTTGCTTTTCATTCGACATCGAATAATTTGATAAATTATATACTGTTTAAAAGTAAAATGTAGTAACATATCATCTATAGATTTAAAAAATCTTTCACACTTGATCTCATAACGAAATTATTACAGACAAGGATGACAAGTGTCATAATCAACTACTATAGCAAATCGTCATTCCAGTGTTTATTTGCCTTAACGACTACTTTGAGTGTTTGCTCAATCTTCATATAATATAAAAATATGTAATCAAATTATACCTATCCGCGATTTCTTTTATTATTGTCTATAGCAAATTTCGAATGAATTATAGAAATATGTTTCCTTTACATAACTATAAATTTTGAAACAAAACGCATAAATGATGTAATTATAATAAAACGTATAAAAGATTTTTTTTAAATTAAGCTTTGATTTTATAATACAGAAAAATTACTCTCTACTTTGATATTTACTGTTGGTGAATTATATAAATAAGCACCAAGCTGACGAAATATTAATATACTCTAAGCTTGAGGAGTTGCTGCGTGTTTGTGAATAAGCTTAACTGTATGACCTCAAAGGATCAGATTATTCGCCTGCATACATAGAAAAGCTGGACGTGGATCAGTGGGAAACTTTGCAAAAGATTTTGAGAGATGTTCAGCCGTAAACCGATGCACACTAAAAATTGAAGCTTAAAAATTGCCTATTTCAATTAAAACCTAGTTGTGCCCGTGACTTCGTGCGCGTGGAAGTAGTCCTTTTATTATAATAACTAGCTGATCCGGCAAACGTTGTTTTGCTATATAAGGTTTTGTATTATCTTCTAAGGTGTTCATTGAAATTAAGTGATGTCAAAGACAATTTTGTTCACAATTAAATACTCTTAATTATCAACACATTTATTTGGATAAAGATTAATATTATTACGTTGATACAGCTCTTAACAAATAATGCATTAATTTCGACCAAATTTGTTTACCATAAAAACCGTTCTAGTGACTTAATCTTAAAAGATAGACATATACTGTCACGGACATTTTTTTAGATCATTTCAAGAGGAATAATTCTTTAGTACATATATTTTTGGTATCTTGAACCGTTTTTGCAGCGCACGCAATGGAAGCCCTCAAGGATGAATAGTTTTGCCCGTTTTTTTCACATTTTCCATTATTTCTTCGCTCCTAATAGTTGCATCGTGATGTTATATAGCCCAAAGCCTTCCTCGATAAATGGTCTATTCAACTCAAAAAGAGTTTTTCAATTCGAACCAGCAGTTCCTGAGATTAGCGCGTTCAAACAAACAAACAAACAAACAAACAAACTCTTTAGCTTTATAATATTAGTATAGATAATCAATTCAAGGTGAAATCTTTGTATAAAAGATACAAATGACATAGAGGATTGCTCTTGTCTTAGGTATATATTCTTATTATAGTATCACTAATATAGTGTTTTGTACTCAATTTCTTTATAGTATGTAATATTTTATTTAGTATTATTTAATTTTGAGTAGGTGTATTGTTTTAAGCTATATGCTTGTCTATTTATTGGATTTTATTGCTTATTAATTATTCAGATAAGATGTAACACGCTCAGGGCCCTTCACGAAAACCAGCGCTGCGGACTTTTTTTGTGACATTAATCTGACGGAAGGCCCATTTCGCCGAGTTTATATGTTTTAGTATTTCTTTTTTATGTTGTTTGTATTACTGTATTAAAATTTTTAGTTTTTTAGTTTGTGGTGAAAAAAAAAATTGATATCATTATTATATTTCTCTAAACTCAATCGACCGCTCAAAGTTCAGATCAGCTATTAGTTCTATACCGAGGAGTTTAAGACGATCAGTCACCGGCAAGGAAACACACCGGTAGGTGGGTGTCTCGTGAAAAAGACTCCGTTCGACAAAAAAATGACATGCCTGTCTTTTGGGAGCATTAAAACTAAACATAATCGCATCGCCCCAATCAGAGACAAATTAAAAAGCTAAATCCGTTTGCTCTACCATAGCCCCCTCTGCAAAAAGAGCTCGACGGAAACTGTCCGCGTTCCAGATAAGTATCTGTCAGTAACAGTGCTATCCAAACATAGCATACCTAAGGATACCGGGCTTAAGCAGATCATTGATAAAAGATGCACATACTTAAATATTATATTAAAGATTTATAAAAAACATGTCTCGCTATAACATAAAAACTGTCTAAACTACCACTGTCTACTCAACTAGGCTACTCCTTGCAGAATCTTTTTATTTACTGAGATTCGAATCTAGAAACTCGGACATAGTAGGTAGAGCCATCAATAGCTAGGCCGTTTATAATTGAAAAAAAAAATAAAAAGGACGGCTTAAACAAACTCTAAATATAACTTATTTCGGTTTCAGAATAGCAACCCAACTGAGAAAAAACGACTACATATATCGAATATAGGAAAAATAATAAAATGTGCAAATGATCGTTGACTTACCATAATCGTAGCTTTATCATGAATTGTTCGATTACTGTCAGATTGAACGTCCTATTGGATCTATCAGAGATGATAAATATCACCTCGACATTACTCGTTACACGCTTGTTATACTTGTTACACAGCATCAACAATCTCCGTATCGGATCTAGATGCCGTAGTAGATAGTTGGGATAATGTCAATCGACGTGCAAGATTACCTTAGAATTAATTAACTGTCCTATGTGAAATTGTCCCTATAACACCTTAAGACCTATTAGAAAGTTGTCTCGTCTTCAAAGGGGCTATGTAGATTAGTTAATACATAGTTGTACGAGTATAGATATCTATTTAAAATATACGTATACCTTCTATTAAGATATTTAACCACCTTTATTGACTTGATGCAATTGACCATTGTGAGCAATACCCGTCAAAAGGTAGGCTTCCGCCATTCGGGCTCTATTAAACAAAGGTCGTGCGCATTGCTCTAGGAAATCATTTTGGTCGCCAACAGTTGCCTGGTGCACGTGTTGCGGAGTAGTCGTTTGCAGTGTTCATTTTGTGTGACCCAATAGTTAAATTACAATAGTTAGTGGATTAAAGGGGAGTAGAAAAGGGAGTTAATCAGGTGGATTGTGAAGACTTCGTTATTTTAATGAATGATATCGGCCTTTCCTACGCCTAAGCTTTTATAGAAAGGCGTGCGATGTAGGTAACCACGCAGTGATGTCAATAGTCACAATCGCGAGCTTGACTCTTGAACTAATATACGAGTACAGAGCGGTGTCAGACGAAGTGTCAAGCTCGAATTCGGATTCTGGTAACAGCCGCTGAGTGGCCACTGTCAAGCAACGACCACTAGGATCCCAACCATACCTTTAGGCACTAAAACAAAAATCTTATTAATAGACACGAAATATTGATAGAACTAAACAAAATATTTCTCATTCTTTTCACAATAGATTTTCCACATTCTATTGAAAAATGTTGATAGTTTTGTTGTTAAGTTTCTAAGTTTTATTTTGTGTTTATGTTTGTCGGGTATTTAAAGTAAAAAAGCAATAGTTTTATGAAAACTACAATATTATAGGATGTATTATAATATGATCACAGTAAGCCAGCAGTCAACTTTTAAGAAATTAATTTACGACATCTAATATAAATGTCTACATATGAAATATTGCGTAGGTGTAGACTCACTGATGAATACTTAATAAGTTCGAGCTTCGGGTACAAAATAAAGTACAAAAAGGCTGATTACACTGACCCGGGGCGAAACAAAGCTCAATTACTTCCATTTGATTTATAATGTTTGCTTTTAATAGCTGTAAAACGTATTCTTTTATTTTGATTACACTGTATGCTTGATATGATATAGAATCTAAATTAAAATTTAAATCTATTCAGTAGAAATAATATTTTTGATTTACAGTTTTATTTATTTGCATAATCTATTATAGCACATGTTTATTTCTTTTCTAACTTTTACTATTAAACATAACAGACTCATAACAGATATTACACAGCAAATACATTATTACAGTATTATATTATTTTTTCTACTATAATTTAATGTGTTGATGGTTCAAACTAAAATAATATTTTTTAAAAGATTATTAGTTGTACCGAATCACGAAATACTTTATTTCTCGCAGCTGTGATTGTTGTTCTACAAAATTCAGCAAAGGATATTTATTAATAACAGTAACTTCTTCCAATCCTCCATCTATTTTACCTTCACTTCTCTGCGAGATTTATTTCGTTGAGTGAGTTTTAATTTTACTACGAATAGTTCTAATCTTATTTAATACAGCCTTGGTCTGTCATATATTTCATAAAACAAAAAGAATATAAATTGAGAGTAAATTTGATTTAAGCTTCATTACAAAAATGGAGATCGTTCGATGTAACGAGCTCCGTGAAGTTATTAACATGGGTCCTTTCATAAAGGCACAATAGATAAAGGGCGAACTCTGCTACCGGCGTTATAAACCCTAAAATATATTCACAATACATACTTGTAATAAGCGATAGGAATATAAAAGAACATCGCTTAATTAGATCCCGTTCAGAGAAATAGATGTTTACGAAAATATTTATGCTTTATACAAAAGATATCCTTCATTTATATTCAGTTCGGTAAATAAATACTTAAAATGTGTTTCAGCATTAATATTTATTAATGTTAAATTGTACGTTTGGTCTAGTAATTTAGAACTCAGAAGGTAAGCATAAAAATCGAATATGTTTCAAAATAATATGTCTGATAAAAGAGATAAAACTGAATAATGTTGATGTTGTTTTATAACTACTTTATAATTTTGTATTGTATAAAATAACGACTTGTGCGAGAAGAACAAGATATGAAATATATATTGTAATATATACATTTGTTTATTAATACTTATACTACCAATTACACTAAATACTTTTTACTAAAAATATCATGAATGTTTGTTAAGAACAAATAATAATATCGTAAATGTTTTTAAGGAATCTGGATTTTTCATTTCTTTACAATGTTTTCCATGTTTCGTCATCATAATAAATTGTTACCATAGTAGACATTACAAAATTTAAGTGCTCGATGTTATAACATCATTCATATATTTTACAAAAACCTTTACATAAACGCTGATTTAATAAAAGCATGAATAGTCAAATTAAATGTAACCATCCTTATCATAATTCCAGCCCGTATCGATCCACTGTTGAACATAGACTTCTTCCAGGGCTTGCTACTTATCTATAGCCCTAAAATCTTAAGAGAAGAATCCTAATGAGAGCCCTGAAATCACATAATATGGAATATAAAGAATACTATGGAAAATGTAGCGTTACATAAAGCTCTGTTTTATCTAATTAATACATAAATAGCCCCTGTCAATGATCTATTGCTAAGATCATCAGATATAATCGGTGCTGTTGTGAGCCAATAAGTAGCGGCAGGGTGCCCAGTTATTGTTTGTCTTGACCCACTCTCGCAGCAGGAGGGTACTCTATTAGACTTAGAACAAATTGACGGGAACATTATAAAGTATTCTACTTTGTTTATACACGTTGGTTTTGGCCTTTTTCCTTTTATAGTGCTGTTATTGATAAGATATATTTTTCAATATTGGAGGAAAAGACAATGGACAGTGAACAATAAATAATCATTACATAATAGATTAAATTCTAGTTTATGCTGATTGTTGATTGCAATGCCGGTTGGATTAACTGCTAATTTGATATATATATATATATATATATCAAATTATATAAATCAGTCTCTACATAAGTAAATTTTAGTATTTATCAGTGCTGATTATAATAGTTTACTAGCTTTATTATTTACATCATGAAATCGATATCACATTTAATGCTCTCCCTTAAACCCTTAGCGACTCATTGTCGATATAATTAGTTTTTGTCACTTCACTTTGACAAATCCTATTCGAAATCTAAGGGCTGATAGCGCAGACCCCACCACTTACGCCGGCACCAAACCGGTTCTTATCAAAGAGAATATTATTTCAAACGCCCCTGTCAAACCCGATGGGCTTTTCGAACCCCAAATCCAGTTTGTTATGAATGAAATTACAGAAATCGAATAAGGTAAACACAACTGAGAACCAACAAAAGCTTGCCTAAAAAAAGCTAAATTGAATTCAAATTGGTTTCGTCGGGTATTAGGGATAGCCGGGGGACGTTTTCAAGACGCGCACGGGAACTCGTGTCGTGGCAATAATTTAAAGTAACTTTTTGTCAAAAGGCGACAGGCCGCTGAGTTAACAAAACCCTACAGATGTGATTCAATGAAAACACAAAAACAACACAAAGGCCTTACTTTTGCAATTGGTAACTAAACAAAGCATATATAATTGAATTTCTGAAGTCCATTCTAAAATAGGCAAAATTCTTACGATTTCAAAATGACGAATACTGTTTGTTGTGAATACTATACTCCGTTGCATTGAAAGAAGTATTAATATTGAATTTACCAACATGAACTCCCTACATCATTGAATTTGGAAAAATTCACATCATAAAAGTAATTTAATTTATGGTTTTGCGATGAAACGCCAATAGGTTGCTAAATAGTATATGTAAAACATCCACATATGCTGTAATTAAAACTATCTAAGGGTATATAGTTCGAAATGACTCTAAACATAAACTTTGAAATCCATGGTTTACCTGTCAGAAATATCGCGGTTAACCGCGTGAAACGATTTGACTTTGTTGCCTCCAGCTTATTTTATAACGGTCTGCTGAATTGAATTTTGCGGTTATTTATTTATCTGGAGCTTTAGTGTGGCCTCATAAAGTTGGATGTAGAGTGGTGAGATAATTTACACCTTCAGCTTTAAAGCATATAAATAGTAAAATATAAGTGAAACACTGTTTTTAAATTAGGATTATACGCTATCTGAAAAACGATGAAAAAGTTAAACTTCAAAGCGGATTAGAATTCGCATGGGAGCTATTCCGAAGTGGCCGGTTGGACGTAACATCTTAATGATCGTAAATTAAACCGTATCTCTTTTATAGTCCATTTCCAGAGCCAAAAGATCGTTAAAACCTTAGATCCATTAATGTAATCATTCGGGAGCTAATAACGTCATACCGACATGCAAAGGTTGAATATAAAGAGTACCATTTTGTGTGTTTATCTACTCTCCGTTAACATTTAGTGTATTTTATGTTTCAAATATTCGTAATCCAATATACATTTAAAGTAATTAAAAACAAGTGGCTTGTATCTTATAAGTACAACAAGTATGTAAGTTCATAGTTCTTACATGGAGCTAGGTATTCACTAATACAATACAATACCTAAAGATATTAAAATTTGAAAATACTATTAAAAGTAGATTGCTAAAAAAGGGATATTATTCTATCAATGACTGTTTGAATGATAAAAGTGCGTGGTCTTAATATATGCAATCTTTCTCGCGGGGCATTCAATCCTTTGTATATTATACCTGTTATTGTACCTCATTATGTTAAAAAGATCAACTACCAGAGTTTCTTGCCGTCTCTTCTCGATAGATTCTGTTTTCCGAACCGGTGGTAGATTTACTTTACATTTCTTAAGACGATTTAAAAGTGCTTGAAAGTAGGGCTATTTGAATAAAGTTATATTTCATTTCATTTTATTTATAATAGATATAAAAATATTCATATGAATGTTTTCAATTTTTCTATTGGAAATATTGTGGAGAAAAAAAATATTATTGACTGAGAAATACTATAATCACGTGCGTAATATTAACGGGTAAATTAAATTTCATAATTCATCCTTGCACTGAAGCAGCACAGCTTTTGTGTACTGTCCTATTATAATTTTCATAATATTATTAAGGGTACCCGCAGACAGACAATGTTATTATTATATTAACTATAATTTTACTCGCTGCCAACTGCAGATCGAACTTCCGATGAGAAGAGCTGTGCACGTGACGTCACGTCCAATAGGATAATATATATTTTGTATACAGTCCAGAAAACTTTAAAGGACTTTAAACTTTATACGACAGGGTTACAGTTGATAAGATAAAAATTTGTTTGTGTAAATAGTAATCTTACCGTATTTGACGTGCGTTCATTTGGCAGCTTTTATTTGGAATTGCTTCATGACCAGATTTAACGTAAATTTCCGTGATTTTTATTTTAATGTACCGGTCAATTATCATAAGAGATTTGTATTTATAACACAATAAAGGGAGCATAGCTACAACTACTCATAATGAAGAAAGAAAATAATTTTTACATGATTAATTAATATTGATAAAATTTATTTTTATTTGATCATTTTCATCTTCTTTCTATTGAAATACTTGTAGGACCTGATTTTTTTTGTGTTTTATTTGTCACCAGTCCTCTAAATACTGATTTACAAGAATTTACCATAAAAAAAGTTAAGTTCTTTACAAAAAAATATCTCCTTGGAGTTATAATTTGTGAAAAATATTAATTTTTAACATATTTCTGAAAGTGTTTTATAATTTCTCCAGCTGTTTTATAGATAGATATTAAGAATTATACAACTCTTTCAAACCCCAAAGGTTCATTTTTCTAATGAAGTTTAATTATGAATAATTCAACAACTGTATAATTGATAATAATACAGGTTTATAGTAAATTATCTACCAGTACATTAAAAATCTGGATAAATGATAAAAAGAGCAACTATTAAAAAATTGACGAAAGCTCTACTCTATAGTGCTTTTCGAACCGGTAGTGAATTAATATTTCCTGTTTGAAGATTTGGAAGTACTTATAATAAATATTGTACTAAATAAATTCATAATTTTAAATATAATTAAGATAATTATGAAATAATAATGGTATAAAATTAAATTATACCTGGAAGTGTAATTTTGCAGCAAAGAAAACAATATTCATGAACTCACAAAACTGTGGGCGTCATTCTGCCGTCTTATAAGCTCCGGAGGTTTTATTTAAGCACCTGCAATTCACCCAGCGATAAATTTTTAACGTGCCAACTCCACGTTTACCTAAGAATTAAGTTTCTACTATTTTATGCTTAAGACCTTATTATGCTACGGCCAGTGTCGGAATTTATACTCTAAAAAAGTCACCACGTTTACACTTGCGGTTCTACTAATGAAAATTTAAGAGTACTGCAGTTTGAATACTGCTTTTATTATTTTTATATTTTTACTTGATAATGCCACTTGAGTTTTTAATTATTGTTTTATTTTAAAAATGTAGCAGTTGTGGTAATTTTGTTAACTCCTATGATTGTAATTTTAAAAGCACTCGGAACTAGCAAATGCATGCAGTACATGAATGTTTTTTCCACTGATTTGACAATGTGACTACAGTCCACCTGATAGTAAGTATAGTCCAAAAACAAAAGCGACCAACAAACGATGAAAATCTGTTGATAGTCTCCGTCGTCATGTCGGCTCAAATATACCACGACTAAAGGTACATGAGTAACTGGATATACACAAGTTGATCCCGAAACGCGACAGGCCAAAGCGAGTCACTATGACGGTCTTTACATTTGTGTACTGTGCCAATGAAGGTACACTAGGTACACAAGGTATGCTGATTTTTATTCTTTATGCACATTTTGGCATATATTCCGCATCGGTATAGAGAGCTTACATAAAAGTTACACGAACGCTCAATGGCGGTATTAAGAAAATAGTGGATGATTCGATAGGCTTCCGAATTAGGACCAAGAATTGTTGAGTTGCCTTATAGGTAATTTGATTTCATAACTATAGAAATGCCTTAGCACAGCTATTAGTTCTTATCCCAAGATTTATCGTATCATTGGATTGCGAGTTGAAACCTACTTAAAATTAAAACCCTGCTCAGGTAAAATGATCTTTATACAAATTAATTAAAGTTTACTTTGCAAGTAGTATATTTTCAACGTTTATAAATGGACTCCTTGTAATTGCGGAATTCATTACGGCCAACCTGTTACTGGCAAGCGATCTGTCAACATTCATGCATTTCGCAAAACCTGAATTGTAATCGGCCTAATGAATCAAAAGAACTGTAATATGTAAGTGAACTATTGTCATACTTTTTGTTCCATTGTAAAAGACATTATATAGGGGGATATTATTGGATATTCGCCGTGAACCTTTATAAGGAAATAATTTAAGTCCTGATAGAACTGTTTGTAGTATGACTACTTAAGATCCTAAGATATTGAGTCCCTGTAGCGGCAAATTTTTCTCTAATGAGTAGATTAGTTTGTTACGAGCCATTGGTTTTATTATGTATTTAAGTATGTGTGTCTTCGTTTAATACTCAGAGTACAAGTGCAACTTTAGTTTAAGACTGGATGTCTAGTTGTCCGCAAATATTGTTATGATTAAATTAATCATTACAATTGCAGAGGTAATCGACATTTTAGCCATAAGAATGCTCAAAAGTTATTAAGTTTGAGGACTGAATTATATTAGATACACAAATTCTAACAACTAAGCTTTCATTAAAAAAATAACACTAAATAATGTGATGTTAATAATTTTTTTACGGTGCGTATTTCATTACTAGTACCAAGTTTCAATTTCATTGAATAATGAGACGTTCTTAATAATAGGTTTTTTGTGAAATCATAACAAACGTCTTGTTCATTGCATTTTATATTACAAAGAGCAAAAACATATGATCGACTCTGTAAAACGTGGCCGGAAGCTTAGATGAGAGAAATAAATTGGTTTCTTATATTACATTGCGTAGGTATACGTAATACATGATACTAAATTATTTTATGTTCCATAAATACCTTATAGATACATATATTCTATACTGCGACCAAAAACGATCAGCTTTCATTATTGCTTAAGATCTCCTTTGATATCCTATCTTCTAATGTGGACAAAAGCAAGATTAAATTGGGCAATCTCTTTTGAGAAAGGACAACGATAGATAAAGTAAAATAAGTTATTTTAACGTTGTATCATACAAGTTTTATTTACATACAAAAAATCAAGTGCCACAAAATCCATCCTAGTATACAACGCGCTCAGAAAGAAATTAAAACGAATGCTGATAATTCATTCCACTTTTAGTTGACTCATTTTGATAAATTATTTTACACTTGTTTCTCGCATGAACGCAGGCAGACGAATGGCGGTCCGACTCGCACAGGATATAAGGTCAAGATGGTGAATAGTGTTGCCATATTAATAAAATAAATGAGTGTAATAGTTACTCGCTTTGGTCTGTCATGTCTGGTTCATTTACGTCTAATTGTTCAAATATCTCGAGATCTGTCGTGGTATACAATATATCTAGACTGGTAAGCCGATGGTGATGATGATAGGATTATATAATTCGAGAGTCGCTACCGTTTTTGAACATGTCTGCATTTACCATCAGGTGGAGTGTAATCAATTAATTGTACTATACAACGTATAAGGAAGTACTCAAAACTATCTAATTTACTTTAGATCCCGAATAGGTTGCCAGAAATTTCAATCTATTAGATGTATTATCACGTCACTTTGATATATTTGACAACCACCTTTGAGGTAAGTCAATTAATACTATGATTATAATAATAATAATGATTTAATACCGACTGTTATATCAAACAAATTATAAGAAAATACGATATTAAATAAAATATTAAAAATCGAATATTGCTATCAGCTGAGCTACAGGTCAAGGTGGGCACAACTTTTAAGCGCAAAGTGGATACAGTCTTAAAAGTGGTTGTTTCCCTCAAAAGGGATATAGCATAATGATACATTAGTGGTATTATTTATTATAATTTTTTTTTTTTAATAATTCAACTGTTCACTATACTATAAATATATATTACGCAGATGGAACACTAATCAGTTCTCATTGTTAGCTATTTACTTAGGAGAACTGACATATAAGAATTAACGTGACCCACGTACAAACAACGACGTATTCATTTTAACGAAACACTAAAACAACTGTTATAAAATTATGAAAGCTAAATAAAATCTAAGTTTAAAATATAATTATTCATAGGCAAAATTAATAAATATAATTATACAATATTTCTTGTAGAAAGTGTACACTTTCAAGTTTATTCAAAATCTTCAAATAAATAAAGAGCATTTAATATTATATAATTATTATAGTCACAGTGGTAATAAAATTTTACGTAATACAAATCTGATTTTTTTAGATATTCAAGCGGCTTTGCTTTCATGCATTAAATCATAAAGAGTAAGCATTATATTAATATAAATACATTAGGCTTAATAATTCTCCGGAATGAACATGATTATGAGATGAATATCAAATTAACATCAAACCGGGAATTCAGCTGTCATTCATAGAATTCCATAATAACAGGTAATTAACGCAAACGACATAATTTTGTGGTAATTAAGTTGACTATGGTAAAGGAAATTGAAATTAAAAGGTTAAATTAAAATTTCTAGTTTAAATATGTAGATTTCGTTTCGTAAGTCGAACTATTAAGGCATTGATTTAATTACTAACGTTAAGTATATGGTTGAAAATTAGTTTATGACGCCTAACCTATATATTTGTATGCCTATATTAATTCTACAAACTATGGTTTTTATGATAGTGGGACGAAAGTCAATTATCTGGATTTCATAGATGTTGAGATAAAAGCTTTTTGTGAACAGTATATATAATACAAGTACCTATAAAAACTTCTACAGACATTGTAAATCTTTCATCGTCATCATCACCATATCAGCCATAGGACGTTCACCGCTGGATGTAGTCCTCTTCTTATGTTTTCCACAGCGACAGGTTGAAAATAGTTTGCGTCCAGTGTCGACCTCTGATTTGGATTAGGGCGTCTGTCGTCATTATTGGTGAATGATCCACACTGCGCTGACTAATACATCGCCTCCACTTTTCTGCTCCTTCCACCATCTACTCTATGAGCTACGTTTCCTGCCTGCCCACTACTACTGCAATTTGCTAATCCACTGGGTATGACGGTGATTCTTGTTTGTCCACGGATCTT
This sequence comes from Automeris io, assembly GCA_036320925.1. NCBI lineage: Eukaryota > Metazoa > Arthropoda > Insecta > Lepidoptera > Saturniidae > Automeris > Automeris io. The sequence continues at coordinate 7,897,016 of JAUDJH010000010.1, read as the reverse complement.
CATTTCTGATTCTAAAAAGGTCCACTGTAAAAGACCATGTACCTATACAGTATTTAATCACTAGCAACAAACATTGGTGAAAACTTAAACAAAAATGTAAATTATTTGGAGCATACTGGGTATAACTGTTGCCAATAATGGTAACTATAAAACTTTAGGTACGTATATAAAAAAAATCTTAGTGTGTAAGATGTAATTATAGGTTCATCAAGCACGATTGTTTAATATTTAACTCTATTATTTGATTTCCTAACCTTAATATCCACGTTTTTATTTGCACTGTTATATACACACTAAAGTCTGTTAGCCGATATACTTTATTTAGTCAAAATAAAACTATAATAAATATATCTTAAGGTTCCCCGATAAAGTAAAACATTAGCAATATGGTTTACAATAATTTGCTTAACATTGTAATACTCGTACTATTTTTATTTCAGAAATGACACTAAAATTATAAACTAATCTATTATACAAATGGAAATGGTAAGCAATATTGTACAAAACAATGTGACCATAAAATGAATATTGAATTTATATACAATAACAATGTTATTAGTCGAATTATGAAGCAGAGAGGCATGTCGCCCGCAGGTCAGTTGCGGTTAGCCGATGCGGGCGCTCGGAATGCTGATTCCGACAGCAGACGTTTCAAAGCTTCACGGGACATAAACACTAACATGCTTGACTCCAGTAATATGATACCTATTTCTTACCACAATTCCGAACCATTCATTACTATTCAATCTCTATATCGCACGTAGGATTATAATGTTTTTACATAAACAGCCAATATGGGTACCATAAGAAAACCAACTCACCTTGATTCTTGAGAAATATTTGGAGAAGAATGGATTACATCATCGTTTGGATTAATGGATGTTAAACAATTTAACATTGTTTAAAGCACAGGACAGATCCTGCATGAAGTATAATTCGCATATTTGGAATGATTAGTACTTACTCGACGCCCTGGATAGGTTGCAGCGGAGGGCTGTCCGCATTGTGAATGATCCTGACGTGACTAAGGATCTGGAACCGCTCCAGTTGCGCAGAGAAATTGTCTCACTTAGCGTTTTCTACCATCTGTATCTCGGCGAGTGCTCTGAAGAGTTATTTAACCTTGTTCCACCCTCTCCCATCCTTAATAGAACTACGCACGCGGGCTTACGGAGTCACAGCTATACGATAACTTACACCCCGGCTAGGACTAAGAAGTTTTTTAAGTCTTACTTTTGACGTGTCTTTGGGCTTTGGAATAGTCTTCCGGCGAGCATGTTCCCACTGTTCAATGATACGGGGTCCTTTAAACGTAGCGTGAAGAGAACTTTGTGCAGGTCGGCATGATCGTTGCGACTACTGATGGGTTTTTCTTAACTGTTGATAGTAGTTGTCGTTTTTTGGACTGCACCACGCTTACGAATAGACGTGGCGTAGTTACTATGTCGAGTCAGTATAAAAAAATTTATACCTTCGAGTTTGAAAATGTATATAGTACAAGCTAAACGCAGTAAGAAACATTCGCTTGACAATAATCCAATGTTATTGTGTACAAATGTTATTATTATGGCTTTGTTTATGTAGTTATTTATGCAACAAATTACTTGTACAGCAATTTATTACTCTTTACCTTAAAATATTTAAATACACGAATCAAAATTCAGTTAAAAGGGCAACTCTAGATGTGTCTTCTAATAAATTTGTAATATTAAAGTATTACAAAAAATTACATGGAAATTATATTATTATATCTCCTAATGTTTTACGAATCTTAATTCATAAACATTACCTTTATAAAATTGTGAGCTTAAATTATCAGAGAAGCAATCTTAACATTACTTTGTATGATGTGAAAATTTTCCTAAAGTTAAAGTATTGCTGCTATTATTTGCTAAGATTACTTAAACGTAGTTACCGATTGCTAAAAATTCTTTGAAAAGTGAGAAATAAAATACACACTAATGACTACGCAATTCTATTGAATTAATATTTTAAGTTCAAGAAAAAAATACAAAATATTATGGGGTAAACAATGATTATTATCTTGTTAATGTTGTGTATTATATATTTCGGTTATAGGCATATATAACTATCACGAAAGGCAAGACATTTATATTTATCTGAAATGTAAATTTTAGCATAACCACAAAAGGGAAAAAGAAGAATACTTGGAGGGAACTGTCGTGGCCCTTGTTCCCTTGCATCAAGTGCTTTGAATGTATGCTCCATGCGTAGCTTATTTCTTGTTTCTGATTTGTAATAACGGTTTGTATAAACATCGTCATCAAATTTTTACTTAATTGCTGATCTTAATACCGAATGACTTTATGACATAAGGGATTTAAGGGTCAAAAACTGGTAGTTATACATATAGGCTCATTTTTATGGACGGTAGGGCGATTGCCTCTCGGTCGAAACACACACACACAGGTATAAAACCAGTCATAGTGACTCGATTCGGTTATCGCGTTTTGGGATTAATTTGTGTAAATACAGTTGTTCATATTTCTAGATACCTTCCGTCGTGATATATATGGGCCAACATAGCGACTGTCAACGAATTTTCATTTCGTGGTGGTCGTTGCCGTTTTTGGACTACATTGCACTTTTCATCAGGTGCAATGTAGTCACTTTGTCCAGCTAATATAAAAAAGAAAAATAATTAACAATAACTCTTTCACTAAAATTATTGCAGTGCTGTTATCTATTTTATATTATATATTATCAATGTTTTAAAAAAATCAATCAACTTTATATGTGTTTTGATGGTAGGGCAATTGCCCAAACTGGGTCATGACTACAGTACACAAGTAAAGACCGTCATAGTGACTCGCTTTGGCCTGTCGCGTTTCGGAATCAGCTTGTGTATATCTAGTAACTCATATACCTAGAGACCTTCAGTCGTGGCATATGTGGGCCAGCATGACGACGGAGACTATCAATGGAATTTCATCCTTTGATGGTCGCTTTCGTTTTTGGACTGTAATGAACTTACCATCAGGTGCTTTGTAGTCAGTATGTGGAGCCAGTGTAAAAAAACCCCACCTTTTGAATTCAGCAAGGAAGCTGACATTTCCAAACATTCAAATGAAAACGCGGACCAGTTGTTTATGAAAGAATAACAAAACATATATTTTCCATATAAATCCATAGCTTTTGACACCTGACTCGTGCCCCTTCTAAAAACTTTATTGCCATGATTCCCAACAAAGCGCAACATGGTGTCCGAACATTACCATTATCATTTGCTTTATAATGAAAAGGTCTCTCGTGGTACTATTCAAAGGGAGCCCATTTTGGCCTAATAACATTAAATATAAAGAAACAGCGGGGAGTATCAATGTCACCCTTTTATAAGCGCTCATGTGCGATTTCAAATAAATCATATCTAACAACATCAAAACTAGTTCCGATAAATTTATTACATTTTATCGATTTTGGTTTGCGGTAGATTTGAAATAAAGTAAATAAAAATAAATATTATAAATCCTATATCGCTTGGAGTAAACAGCTAAAGTAGAGTAACATTAGCAGCTGTTTGTAATAGTCGAGTGTGTGTGTGTAAACAATAGCACTGCTGTTTCTCTATACTGATCCGTAAAGTTATTACACCCCCCAAATAGTAAGTCCGTTTGATACAGTGCAGGTAAACAATGTTATACTTGGAAACTATCATAAAAACAATGTATATTTATCAGTGACGTGCATAGAGTATTTGGACAGGGTAGGCAGAATTCGCGTAATTAATTTGTATATTATATTATGATAGTAAATATTATATTGCTTTCACAGGAACGATAGACGGCGTGAATAGATATGAATATAAATGGTCCCTTTTTTGTTTAGCTTTAAGCAATTTGTACGGTACTTCGATAGCTCCGCAAGTGGCACGGGCTGCCTAAAGAATCTCACCTACCGCGATCACCAGTTCGCTAACTCCTCAGGGGCCCCTGCTTCTCCTCCAGGATACTGGTGTCTTTGAGGATCTTCCAAGCACACTTATACACTTTGGAATCGGATTATTTGTTGAATTTTATGTATATTCGTATGTTTTATGTCGTTACTCGGCGGATCGGTTCGAGCGAGAGCAAAACTCAATTGACAACCCGTACGGTGTTGCCAGAGCATAATCGAAGTTGTCCGCACACTTATTCGAATACGGAACACAATTTTTTCAGAATTACTCATCATAAGGGCATGCCATGCTTGCATGCATCTATGGAATGGACGCTACTGATATTTATAATAGGTAATACAAAATAAAATATTTATAACAATCAGTTATGTTGTACTCGTAATTTCTCATTCTTTTTACAGATATATATAGTTTAATATTATTCATGAGATTCCTTTTGATGTGCTTCTAAGAATTATAAAACACCATCGTAAATAACAGTTACTTCACCGGTAATAACAAACAGTGGTTCCTGTACGGCTACCTCGTTTGCATGAGTCTCGAGGCATCAACCTATTGCTATTATTATTGATTAACGGAAGCTCTTCTCTGGTTCACTAAGATAACGGATATTATGCGTAAGAATTCTAGATAAGGTCTTATTTGGTTACAAATTATACTCCAACACTGTCAGATAATTTTGATAAAACCCTCCTCCCTTATGCTTAAGTTAAACTCAATTTCCAAACGCTATTTATGTAAATAATTTTCTAAATCTGTCTTTTTAAAAGTAAATTTCATTATAAAATTATATCAGAAAAATAAAAATCCGTTAAAAAATTCACACTATATGTTTCACCGCAAACAGCAGGTATTTATAAAAAGCTTTTAGTAAATAAATTCTAAAGCTATATTTATCAAAGTAATATCAGTATCGAATGTATTGTTTTTGCTATCAATAAAATACACAAAAAATGTAAGAGTCATGTAACTTTGGCTCTTTCAGAAACAAGTAAGTTTTTATTTGTACACGATCTTGAGATATGTAAGCGGCTGAATTCCTTTGTTCTATAGTTATATTATAAGGAGTTTCGTGTGTATTCGATCTTTTTAGTTATTTAGTTGTCCGTTCTTAGGTATGAAGATCATTTAATTTTTTCAATTTAACGTGTAAAAACTCAGTCATGTACAAGTGCAAATATAATTCATAAGAAAAACAAAAAGCATGCGGCTTACAATAACATTTACCATCCAAAAGTAACAGCGTTAAGAATTTAAAGTAGAACATAGTATTGTAAAAATAATTGTTATCGGAATTATTTAAATATTATGTCGTAAATTCTTATCGTAAACTGTGTTGATTTAGGACTATATTCTCATGTTGCAAAGCCTGCTATTGTAACTGGGTATTGGCCTTAAATTATTTTACTCCTAGGACTTTAAAAGCTCCTATTTGATATTCTGAAATTCAAATGACTTCGATCCCAAGTTTAGAACACAATCGCATTTTAGTAGAACACTACTTCGAACACAAAAGGATCCGTTTTTATATATGATTTGTAGTTGTAAAGAGACACAGTTCATAAAATATGTATAAAATGTATTTGAAATCAACAATCTTAATCAATATCGGTACAATGTAGAAACATTACAATTTCGAATGAAACAATTAAATATCTCTCAATGTTATAAGGTTTGTTGTATTTGTTTTTACGTTCCATTATATAAATAAATTAGACAGTGTATTTCCATTGTGTTAATAAAGATAAGATAAATTTCATTCATCTATGGATATCTTTAAATCCAGTTTCCATGTTGAAAGTCGTTTAACAATTATGCAAAGCCCGAGGCTTCTTCCACGGAAATTGATCAAGAACCACTTATTATGATATCGCGGTCACATCGAACATTACGCAATGAAGGAGGTTGGAAAAGCAATTTCTTTACCCGATAATATCCTGCCATGGAATTACCGTGACAGTCTTCAATAAAATTTTAGTCTCAATGCAAGGGAACAAAAGAGATCATCGATTTTCTTTATCTGATTGAACGAAAGATAATAATTCTTTAAACAGGTTAAAATTAACCAGCATCTTTTTAATTCCGTCGAAATCTTCGATGCACATAAATCAATGTTTTATTTCATTTTACAGTGCTCATGTTACACAATGCTACTACTATCATATTTATTTTCATCAATTTGTGAAATTTACTATAATAGTGGCAGTTGAGTTGTTTAGTTTAGTTCTCCACTTCCCCTTTTACCAAAAATTGACAAGACGCAGTGCGGGTTTGCACCCTTATGTGGTTGACATTCCAGCTACTCGCATGAAGCGATTCGCCTCCTCCTTTTTGCTACGAACCGCCAAGGAGTGGAACTTGCTTCCTGCGTATGTTTTCAATATCTCAAGACATGGGAATCTTCAAACGTCGAGTGAATCGGTATTTCCTGGGTGAGCGCGCTCCATCGTCACTTTCCAGCAGGTGAGAGTAAGGTCAAGGGAAAGCCTGTCAGCAATAAAAGAAAAAAAACGTTTTTGTTTCGACCTAGCTTTTGGTACATTCATACTATTGACTTCATTAATTAAATTTATAAAATTTATTGCCTTGAAATCCAGTTTGAAATTAATTGAATTTTTTAATAACCAAGAAATTTAAGAATTTTTAGTCATTAACATTTATTGGAATTAAAATTGAACATCGTTGAAAATGCATCAGAATTACATTTAGTCGATAATAATATAGGTGACAAGATGCATGATGGGCGCCAGCCGCACTTATTACTGGTCACTTTACATCGAATTGCAGTGAAGGTCATTAATAACACGGAACCAGCTTTTATTTACTTCTTGGAAAACAGTACAGGTTTCAATTGACAGGGTATAGAGTTCAAATTACGTTAATTTACTAACGTAAATTACTTTTGCAGGTATACAGCTAAAAACTGCAACAAAAAAGTGGGTCTCACGAAAATGGAGTCCGCAGATGACACCGGTACGACTTTAATGACAATTTAATAGCATCGCCTTCTGTTCTTGGAGACATGTAATCAGCGTAAATGGGAGCATCTCATTACCGGCAGGATGACTTTTTTCATCAAAACCAACAAATTTAAGTTTCGTTGCAATGTAATTTTAGAATGAATAATAACAGGGTTATTTGTGTAGTAATATCGTGTAAATTATATGACTGAAGATGTGAATTATTTCACCAAATTAAAGGTAAAGTTTTCTAGTAATATTGTTTTGGTAATTTCTACAGAATGCTTAAAATCACAAAGAAGTATAGTCAGATATCTAATCAGAAAAAATTGAAAAAGAATTTTTGTCACAATTCTGTCTTACGGACATAGGCTATTTACGGATCTGTTAATTATTATATATTTGGATCTTAATCATAAAATAATCGTATTATTGAAATGCCCTTGGCAATTTTTTATAATCCCTTCATCTAATTTTATTTTTAGCGCATTCTTTTTAACACGCTATTCTAGTAAAAATATAATCGCACTAGCTAAATGTATCATTATCTATAATACTTGACATAACAAGCCTTATCACGGAATGAAATTGTAAATTTTAATTAAAATTTTTAGCATAGAAAATTTAAGCAGTTTTTGTCTTCGAATTTTGCTAAGGATTTTTGACATGTTATATTTGAGTGGTTTGATATAGGTGTCACGTCTTGGGTTATCTTAAACACTCTGACAGCGGCACTCCAAAATGATAGGTAGAGATACTCGGCATTTTATATTCACCGAGAGTTCTTCTTATTACCATGTACGAGATGTCTCTTTAGTATGCAGGCTTTGCCGCGCCAGTTATTAGTCTCAAAAATTCCGAGAATCCCCTCTTTCAAAAGTTTTCGAAGTAAAATGTCCCTACTTCGGTCGCATTTAAAACTTAGGTCCCTAATGTTTAATACATAGACGATATTGCTTTTGATAAAGCGGTTTACGAATCTAAAATTTAAAGCACGATCGAATACTAATGCGGTGCAATGTTTTGTTTGTATCGCCATCATAAATATTTACTCGGAAACACGTGGAGGTGAAAACGCTAAGTTTAAAGATGTTATACAATTTTTTAATAGAAAATTCGTATCTACTCGTTGTGTTGGATATTGAATATTAATAACTTAAAAAAAAACCGGGTAGAGTTTGAAAGTTCGTAACGAATCAAAACAAATTATTCCTGTTGCTAGTCATTGTTCAGAGATGACCTACAAGTTTTTGACGTGTCTACATCATCATGTGATTGTAAACACGAAATGTTAATTCAATCATGTCATATTGATGTTCTATTATGGAAATAATGTTTTAGTGAAGAATCTATCCATTGTCTTGGAATTCCTGACATCACTTTTCATGTTGTGTTATATGCTTTTTCGTCCTCTATAACATTCTTGTTCAAAATATTAAGGTACGTCTACATACAGACAATAATAATTAATTATTTTAAAACTATGAGCTGGTCTTTAAATATATTGATATAATACTGCTTCTTTAAAAAAAAAATAGGACAAAATTAAGTACTGGTATTGCTAACAACCCATGGTTACCCGGTGGATCTATTTGGTTCTGATTAAGGTAATAAATTATTTGGTTTTATAACGCATCTTTCATGAATTATCTCTGTTTATTTATTATAAATAATAAGAAACAATTCTAAGCTCCTAACAAATTTTGGTAAAAGCTTTTTACAAAGTTGAATGATCTTAAATTAAGAGTTTGAATTACGAGTGGATAAGTAAAACTTGCGACGTTAATAAGGTTCTATTCAAAAGTTCTGTATTAAGATAATTTCTATCTAATCGCATATATAAATACATTTATAATAATGGAAATACGTTAATCTAAATATAATATGCTACATGAGTATAGGGCTTTATATTAACACTAAAAAAAAAATTACCCTATTGAAAGTGATAATTAAGCCGGTGTTGGAGCTCGCCCAAAAAATACTGGCTGGCTTGTAGCGTCAACTTCTAACTTATAAAATATTGTCGGACGCTGCTGTTGATTTAAAACAAAATAATATATTTGAAATATACAAAGACCTATTTGTAACTTCTCTGGAATAGTTATAGAACCGATTTAAAAATGTCGAACTTGCTATTTCCGTAGCAATTGTTTCACGCCGCAACAGAGTTTCACCAAGAATTACTGGCAGCCACACGTCTGTTCCTTTTATAATAATTTAGCCGATAATGCGAAAAATACGTGCCTTTCGCCGTCTCAACGCTACGTGAGTGGGACCTTATTGCCACTTATTGCTCTCGAATGAAGCGAAATTATAATCATAATGTAGAAACATTCCCGCTCCAATTCTTATTGGAGGCCAAATTTTGTTTCGATTGTTAAATATTTTCTTAACGCCTAACACAAGAGAAAATGATCATATCGTATCGTTAATCGTAATATTCATTAAAACATGAAATATATTTATTTCTTGAAAAACTATTGTATTAATAAATACCTATTATATAATGAAAAACGAAGAGAAAGTAGTTTTACAAAAACGGTTAAAAAGTTTGCAGCTTTTTTTATTATTTATAGGCGAACGCTTGATTTCAATAACACCTGCTGGAAGGTGAAGATGTGTCCGATGATGAACCGTGTACGCCCAACATATGCCTATTCGTTCTTCTCTTCAAGACTCTCAGGCCATAAGATCGCGGAAATATGGCCGCTGGAAGCGTATTCCACTCCTTAGCCGTTCGCATGATAAATGTAGAAACGAATCTTTTCGTGCGGGTATAAGGAACATCCACCACATACGGATGGTATCCGACACGATGTCTAGTGGTTTTGTGTTGGAATGGGGCTGGTGGAATCAAAGAATGCTTGAGAAAGAAAGAAAGAATCAGAAAGAAGAAGAAGAATAATTTTTTGAAGAAAGCTTGAGATTACTTATTAACAAATATATTGATAACAAAATATATTAAAAAAGTGTTTTTTTTTTTCTAATTTACGCGTGTTGATTGACCGGGAAAGGTCTTCACAACTTAACCGGGCGGGAAAAAAAGAGGCTACAAATAATGCAAATTTTAAACGCGCAAATGTTTGTATGTATATTTAGTTTGCTTTCAAATTTAATGTGATTGACATTTCTATCACACTCAGAAGCATCAACTTAACCTAATCTGGTGATAAATCAATGATAAATAACGTGTCCGATATGCAACACAAAGGGCTACGCGTGGGAGTTCCGCATAGAGTATCATATTTCAAATTTATCTTACCAGGTCTGTGTTATATTTTTGGAAATAATTTATAGGCAGCTATTCAAATACATTTGAGATAAAGGCAATGAAATGGTTAAGTCAACAGTAAAATTTGAGAATATGTTAGCCGCCTATGGAGCATGTTTTTCAAGTATCGAACTTAATTCAATGAAATCTTGACTTCAATTGAGGATTCCGTTTGATATTTTTACGACAGTAGACATATTTGAAACCATCTTCTAGATGTCTAATGTAGTTCCCAATCTATAATTTTTTCGGGGCACTACTGTCTGTCGCCTCTCAAACCCACGCCAGACCTTTAACCTATTTTTCCCAATTATGTAAATATTTCCAATAAAAAATATTTAGAGCACAATTTTTAGAGATTTTGTGCTCAACAACTTTGTGAAAATGTAAATATCACGATATTTGATTTTGCATAACTTAAGACATGGTGACGATATGTTATGAGACTTTTGAGTTAACATTTAAAGCGCAAAAATAGACTTGTGTTTTTAAACCAACTTTTTATGAATAGATTCGCTCACTTTTAAAATGTATTGTTCTACCCTCTGAACAATGCGTGATGTACTCGTCTCTCCTTGGAATTTGGCACCCGGGGCTTGCCCGCCCACCCCCTAGTTCCATGTTTGAATTAAAAAATATTTGGCAAAAAATTAAATATTCGAATATTAGGCAAAAGCGTTCACGTGAAGCTTGAACGATGCGATGAACAAGCACTAGAAGTTATGAGGGTTTAGGTGTTATAGCCTGTAGACGCCGCCCGATACGCGTTTGTGGTAAACACCCTAAAGGACGTTAGGGTGTTATGGGACGCGCGGGGTAACGGATGCGTGCGCGCAAGGTATGCTATATAGCATAGGTATATATATCTATAGCATATAGGTAGCAAATTCAGTCGACTACCGAGACCCGAGGCTAGAGTACGTGCGTGCGCATCGCAGTTCGGTGTGCCTTAAAGTGCAAATAAACAGTAAAACGCCAAAATCCGTGTCTTTCTACAACCACGACCACCGGTCATAATGTACATTTACTTATTTACTATTAGTTTATATTACAATAATCATTAAAATAAAAAAAATAGCCCGATTTGATTATTATATCTCTGTGACTCATTAAGACTATTCCAATGAGCTCAAACACGATATATCTGCTGTAAATTCATGAAAAGTTGATTATTTTGCTGATTACTGATGGATACTATAGTATCAGGTCAAGTGTACCATGTTATCCTAATATCATTGAAGTAACAGATATCTACATTAATTGATCAGATCAGTACAGATTTTTTAAATTTCTTCAACAATTAGGATATAGCTGATGATTTTTAAACCACTGATCGGATTTCCTTTAACCATAGTTAATAACATTGTCTAAAAACTCACCTTTCAAATAAAAAAAAAACTAAATCTGTTTACGAGCATAGATGTCACAGACTATCAAATATACAGAGTCACAGATACACGCGATTAGCTTATAACACCTCACTTTTTGTGTAAGGGGTAAAACAACGTTTAAAGCTAAATAATAATCTGAGCTACCTATTGGACCCAAATCTCGGAGATTATTTAAACATTTTAAACTAAAATACAGACATAAAATTATTATCACACAAATAAATTCTATGCCATAGACAAACAAAGAATGATGTTTATCTTAATATTATCTGTATCAGGGATCAGCTTATAAAATACAAAAATAATGTAGAAAACAAATCCCGTGCTCACGTCTTCCTTTTCAAAACAATATATCACAGTAAGACAACAATTTATAAAAGTCTCGAATCAAAACAGAGATCCGGTTGTCGTATCTTAAAGCTCGTGATACGCGCCTACATCCGTATTTCGACGGGGCCTATTCTAAATAACGATGATATTTTTATAAGAATTCTAATATAATATGTAATAAAAAATTAATAATAACAGTTTTTACTTTGCTAAAAACTTAAACATTAACTTTTACTTTCTTTGTAAAATTACAGACTGCAAAAGGCGTCGGTTTCGAATTTTTTTAAATGTTAAATGTTTTATCGTGAGCTATATTAATATATTATCAATTTTAAGCGCAAAATTAGCGCTGTCATGCGGCGTGTTAAGCTCGGGATCCTGACTGCTGACAGCACTGCGCAATCACCTACTTCGGACGCCTTTTATATAAATGCATAGAGACTGATGCCTAGCAGACGCAGTTGGATCACCATTCCCGAGCAGCGACTGCAAAAATCCGAATCACACCTTAAGAAACAGTTTGGTAAACTTTTTAGATTTATCTGCGAACTACATTTTACTTTTATTTTGGTTTACTGTTGAGCGTACACAGTAAACGTGCTATCAAAAAAGTTCCTCTGCACATACCGAAATTACTAAATATAAATATATTTTTTCATAATAAGCCCGTCTGTTATTTTATACTAAGTACATTTGTATGTTGAACACGCCTAATACATAAAATATGACTAGCCTCTTTGAATTTGTCATATCAAAATGGTATCGGTTGATAAAGCACGGATAAGCCACACCTCCCATAGAAAGCTGCAGTAGAATTTTTGCTCGTTATAACAAGCCGTTATTGATATGCGCATAATTGTATATATCAGCGGCCAGGTTTGTAGCTACGTGAGATTAAAAATTGAGCTCCAAAATCAACGACAGTCTCAACTAGGGATGTAACGGAGGCAGTTTTATCGGAACCGAAGTCGGAGTCGGAGTTTTTAAATTTGATTTATCGGAGTCGTAACCGAAGTCGGAATCGGAGTCGGAGGCAATGTCAGCCACAAGTGACGGCAGAATAAAATAGTTTTATTAAGGGACAAATAAAAACATTATTCAGTGAACCTTTTTAATTAGAAAGTGATAAATTTACACATACACAGCCAATGAAAATAAAAATTGCTGTGTTTCTTATTAACATTTTTCCATTAAGAATGCACAAATTAAATCAAATTTGCTCCAGGGTTGTTTTTGTGTTAATTTCTATTTAATTTAATTTAATTGTAAATGTAAAATAAAAAATAATCTTTTAGTAATAAATTAAATTGAACCTTTGTTCTAAATTTAATAATTTTAATCATACTTTTTTATCTAAATTTTTAAAAATGAGATCTTTAAATTAAGTAGGTAGCACTGATTGTTTGATTACATATAAAATGAAATCAAATAAATTGACTACAATACTGGTGGTGACCTCCGATTAAAAAGTTTCGGAACCGAAGTCGGAACCGAAGGTGTAATATCAATCGGAAGTTCCGACTTATCGGAGTCGGAGTCGAAGCTCCGTATCATCCCTGGTCTCAACCTCAATATCGTTTATGATTAAAATTCTGTATCATGTATTGTTCGGCGCGATTCAGTTATTGAACCCTTTTATGGCTAATTTGATGCATGTCGCATGCTATAAACGTTGATAATAAGAAATGTTATAACCTTCAATCTTAGAATTGTTTAAAAATTTAAAGATGATTTTAATAATAATTAAGATAATTTTTGTTGCAGTGGTGATGTAGTGGATTAGGAACCAGTAACAATCCGCGGCAAAGCCAATGGTGACACAGATACACCGCGTTCAGATTCTCATACATTTTTACTATCCTGCATCGTACAAGTAAAGTTTTTTTGACCACTCACATATATACACGGAGTTGCAATCCATAGTATCTACGGAACGTCGGAGAGATAGCTGCGGAACAGATTTATTAAATTTATCGATATTGGTTACAATTAGGAAAATGAAAATGAAAAAACAAAATCCGTTATATCGATATGTCGGTATTTATTAAAATATCAATATCGATGTCGATATATTGAAAGAAAAAATATCGATTTATCGATTAAATCTCAATAAACACGAAAGTATTTTACTACAATTTCTTTTTATTAGACAAAATTACAAAAATATCAAGAACTAAAAGGCTATCTGCTAACTTTAAGAACTATTTAAGATATTAACAAAAATAAATAATAAATGGCGGCAAATAATATACATGCAGCAAATTCAGATGTCAATGGACGCAACGTAACAAAACATAATACTTAACAGTCATAGACAATATAGTTCTTTTTTTTTTCGTTCGGTCCTATCTTCTGCAGTTTTAGATTTCAGCGACTTCACTGCCATAAGAATTAAAAAAAAATCATTTTCGATACAATTTTTGATACTGGATATTTTCTATCGATATACTGATATATCATTACAAAATATATAGCACAAAAATATCGATATAGTAAATTGAAAATATCGATGTATCGATATTTGTTCGACAAGCCTAGTTACAATCAAATAGGCTTTATCAGCTTGTTTGATAAAGTTTTATAATAAGAATAGAACAGAGAAAATGTTAAATATCATACTATAAATCTATATAATTGCAATTACAATCAATCAAGTTTTAATATAAATACATAAAGTAAAATCAAGCAATAAAGTGGAATTTACATTAAATCTTTGTTTATTTACGACTCACGTCGAAACCTCAGTGTGTAAATTATTGCGACCAGACTTTTCAAACGATAAAAAGTGATTGGGTACAACGATTCGATTAAACGTGGGGCGTAAATTTAGTGAAGTAATTATAATTAGTTCCAATTGTAAACTGGAGTCTCATTGTCGGCTGACGTCACCGTCGTTAAGACGACGGATTTATGTTTTGATGTGATTTAAGTTTAATCTATAAGGGCAACTGGAACCAACAAATTAAATCGAGCTTAAAGTTATATAAAGTGATATTTAGCGTTAAATTGTACTTATTGTCTTGCACCGAATTATAACCCATGTTTTTTTTTTTATATAAACCGGGGTAAAATCCTGCATAGTTCCATCAGAGCCGCCGTGAGGGATTCGACCCCGGTGTGTCAGACTTCTACTGACTAAAAACCCCGGGGTATCCCTCTAACCACTCCACCCAGGCCTGGGAAACCATTCGTCCAGTCGCCTGAGGGGCGAATAGCCTTATTCAGGCTCTCTCATAGGGAGGACTGGGTGTAAAGATCTCACAACTCCAAACCATTATCACGAGCAGCGTGCCGGAAACTGCGCACTACATCCGCGCAGCAGATTTCCTCAAGTCTGCACAAGTACTGCACAGTTACCGAATCATGATCCAGCTTTAACAATTGGAAAATTAAAATTGTCATTGGGGTCGAATTAAAAAGCTTTAATTAAATAGCGTATTATAAAAGCTTAAACTAGATTTAGAGAGAGAGCTACCCCTAGAGCATGGGTCGGGAACCTTTTCTTATCTAAGGGCCACAAATATTATGAGTATGTATATTGGTCGCTGGCTGAGCACCTTCTGTGCTCGCCCCCTAAGCCCGGATGGACTGTAAATGCCTTTTCCGGCAGTCAGTAGATAGTCCGCTTAAAAAAAAAGTATTTTGGTGGGGGCCACATTTCATCTAATAAACACATTTTTTTTTAGATAAAACTAGTTTTTTGCATTTTTAACCATATTTATTGTTACTCTCATTTTATTGACGTTGATCGCTTGAACTGAATTTCCGGCTTCCGCGCACACAAAACAATGAAATAGAAACTTATTTTTATAAATGTTTTTAATTTATTGCCTGTGGTTCGGCGTTCTGTGGAACGGCTCATATTAGCGCGGGCCGAACCGTAGTGGCTTACGGGCCGCTTGTTGCTGACCCCTGCCTTAGAGCATACTGAAAACACCAATGCCTGTGGAAATTGCGTCTTGACAACCACTTCGAACTTACTAATATAACGAAACCACTTTTGAAGCCCATAAAAAGTTCTTAAATAGACCAACATGAAATTTAAACGATCTTTACCAAGTTGACGCGTCGTGTATTCCTGATTTTAATTATAAATGCTGTTTCTACGTCGTACTTGTTTCAAGGAAAACTAAAATATTCAAATAATTGAAATTAATATGAAAAACACGCTAAAAAAGCTTCCAAAAACAGAAAATATGTTACTTCGCTGTGATCTGCACTTTGGGTACTAGATTGCATACACTTCCATGTATTTCTTAATTCTGTGACAATAATATGTGACTATTTAAGACTCCTAACAAAGGTTTCTACTATAAGTCCACGTACTATAAATACGTGACCAGTAACACAATTTTTTCTTTATCTTTTCATTTTCACAAGGACATATCATGGACACTCATCTAAAATTATAATTACGTATTTAAAACTAAAACTATAGCCAAAAAAAAAGAGTTCTTTGTCTAAATTATTCGTGATGTTTTCATTGTTTGTACTGCTGTTGTGGGTCTGAACCGCAACAGAATAATGGCAAAGTTTCGAAGGAAATTTGTGATTTTTATGATGGCGTGGGTGGAGCGCACGTTACTTGAGTCGTTGGTTTTGACACCAATCACAGACTACTGAATATTAAAAATACCAACGACGGGTCCAAAAGGAATTGCTTTCCGAGCCGTAAAAATTAATATAAAAATAATAAAATAGGATAGGATACCCTCTTACTTTAGTCTATTTCAATTCAATATCTACGGCGAATTACAGAACCCGCAGCCCCCACAAATTCGCAGAAGTAGTCACCGATGTACGGCCGGGACAGACTTATGAGGATTTTCCCCAAGTTAAAAGAAGTCTATTCAAATATAATGATTATTCAAAAGTAAAAGCTTTATTCAGTAACGATGTCATTTAACATTTCATTATTTTAAAATTGCTCAACGCGCATGTTTGACTAATTCTTTCGTCACTCGAAAAAATCAAGAATTTTATAAAGACATTTCAGTAGACAGTCCTATTTGAATTACGTGAAAGGATGTAACAACGATTCTAAATCTTCTGGTATTAAGTTATGAAATTAATTTGAAACTCTGCAAATCGATTTGAAAGTAAATTATTGCTGAACCAAGCCCTTGGTAAATTGAATATCCGACCGTAATGACATTCGTTTGTACAAATGCGACTCAGAAGGCAAGTACTAGATAATTTCTTACTACAGTCTAAACCGTTTATGACGACATCCTTTAGAATAACATACCGGTTATATTGAATAGAACAAAGGTACTGGCAAAAAAAATTTGGCTTCGTATCTCGAAAACATCACCGGTTGTTACGACTATCGGTTTTTACGACTAAATATAAGTAGTAATAATAGAAAGGTACAGTAGACTAAAATATGTTTGCAGTCGCCATTGCTATGTCGACACGCATTTACCACGAGAGGAGGTATCTAAGGCTGAGATTTAGCATAAATAATCAATATAATTATTTTAAATATTAGGTCCTTACATATGAAATTGGCGTTTTTCGTACTGGCCACTTTAATCACAAATTTCTCCTCTTTGGTAAGGAATTCCAAATTCTAATTTGTACAGCTATAGACTCATGTATTTGTGCTTCGATGATCGTCATTCATTTGTTTTTTTCTTCTGTTTTTTTCTGTTTGCGTCACTCATTTTACAAAATGGAAAACTTAAAATATCGCATTATTTACGAGTACGAGTTCCGCCGTGGCACTAGTGCTGCGGAAACCACTCGAAGGGTGAATGATGTGTATGGCGGTCGTGTTGCAAAAGAAAACACAGTTCGTTTTTGGTTCCAACGTTTTCGTTCTGGAAATTTCGACCTGCAGAACAAGCCCCGTGGACGGCTTGAGACTCAAGTTGATAATGAAGAGTTGAAGGCTATTGTGGAAGCGGATCCATCGCAAACCACGTCCGAGTTAGCTGCAGGCTGCGATGTTAGTGATAAAACTGTTTTAATTCACTTGAAGCAAATTGGGAAGATTAAAAAGCTTGAAAGGTGGGTACCTCACGAATTGACTGAAGCAAACCGGCAAACGCGCGTCGACTGCTGCGTTACATTACTAAACCGGCACAATAATGAAGGTATTTTAAACCGAATCATTACCTGTGGTGGTGGTTGGTGGAGTAGTGCCGGTATTGTTCATTACAGTTTTCTCAAATCTGGCCAGACTATTACGGCTGATGTCTATTGTCAGCAATTGCAAACCATGATGGAAAAGCTAGCGGCTAAACAACCTAGGCTGGTCAATCGCTCCACGCCACTGCTGCTTCACGACACACTAGACCACACACTGCGCAACAGACGGCTACTAAATTAGAAGAGCTTCAATTGGAAAGTCTAAGACATCCTCCGTACTCCCCGGACCTTGCTCCAACAGATTAGCATTTTTTTTGAAATTTGGATAACTTCTTGCAAGGGAAAAAATTCAACTCCGATGGGGCAGTCCAAATCGCCTTCAAAGATTTTATTGATTCCCGTCCGACTGGTTTTTTTAGTAAAGGGATCAATGAACTACCTATGAGATGGCAAAAGTGCACAGAAAATAATGGTTCATACTTTGATTAATTAAATATATTATTTAAAAAAATATTCGACTTTTTGTTCCTCCCATACAAAACGCCAATTTCATATGTAAGGACCTAATATATCTCTAAATATAAAACTATATGATCACAGGGAGATATTTAATTAGGAGTCTTAGGATGAGATTTATAGACGCTATTTCGACTTTGCTTAGCAAAATTTTCAAAAAATAAATTCGTTTTGACAAAAAACTGAATATATAATAGGAATTTGAGTATAGCCATAGTATTCGCAGAGCCAAGTCCATGTTGACAAAATCATTGTCTTACCACAGCCTTTGACATTCATTGATTATATAAATTATAATGTTTTAGTAAAGTCTTAGCAAATTTAAAGTTGCGTCTATAAATCTCAGTTTAAGTGTATGAAAAACTGGATATACACAATCTGATCCCAAACTGCGACAGGCCGGAGCGAATCGCTACAACGTTGTTTCCACAATACTGTGGTCACAATCAATTCGGACCATCGCCCTACCACTTTAGGGCACTACAGCAATTACTTGTTTAGGAGGCATTCGGAATTTTAATTATGTGTTACTTTAAAGTTAAGTAATACTTTTATAGAATAATTAAATACTCACAAAGTGATTGACATGTGTTCCTAATCCTGCATCGTAAACCTTTAATCGAATTAAGCGGTATCAGGGAACTGGATTCTAATGATATGAATTTTAATCAGCGCCGGTAATCAGTTGTTGGATCTGATCTAATCTAGATAAGGTTGGATCGACGCGACGCAATGACCTGTTTGTACTTTAGTTACGGTCCACTAATTGATTCTTACACATTTTCCATATACGAGTATTCGTCGACATAATTGGATATACTGTGTACAGGTCAGGCATATAATATTTAAATTCTAAAACGCGGCTTTTTGAAATAAAATTTAATACCTTTTATATGTATAATTGAACTCGAAATATAATAAACTCATAGTTATTACCAGTAACGATATTCTAAAGAGTGTAAGCGAGATTCACTTCGCTTTTGTTTTCACTGCAGGATCTCAAAACCAAAAACTTGAAGCTTTAAAATACTATTTTTAAAAATTCCGATATGACAATTAACAAAAATACAGCTATTTGAAAAACCCTTAAAAATTCGTATTTTTTTATTCCTTAATTTTTTTCACTTGTGTGTATATATATATATATATATATATATATATAATTATATTAGTTATGTTATATTAGTTTTTATGAGTTCCTGACCCACTTTGCCGTTGATATGGTTAAATTAGTTGTTCTTAAATTGAACTTCTGTGTGCATAACTAAAATCATTATTTTAGACTAGTAATTGGATTAATTACATAAATAAAGCAATCATATACAACATATATATTTTCAATCATATAGAAAACAAAGCAATTTCTTAGCTATAATACAAATACGCAATAAACTTTTGTTGATAAAAGAACAGGCACGTTTTTCATTGGAACCGTTTCAAAGAAGACAAAAAGATAAGTCTGATGACCTTAGGCACGTGACAGCGTGACAAAAGATACGACCGCAGGTATTCGAAGAGCACAAAATTGGATAGGAGTCGACGCGTGAAATTCTAGTTACAGATCGTGACACACTATTCTGTACCAGATATAGATATAGATAGGTTGTAACATGTGATAAAATTCGGAGTTACAATTAAATGTTAAGTAGTTATTTTCAATTATAAATCTTCATTTTAATTAAATGTAATCTTAACATCCTTCAATATTTAATTTGTATTACTTATCGAAGTTAACAAAGAGTCTGGAGTTTCTATAAATTGTTTAAGACTTCAATCCTAATTACAAGATGTTATTACTTTCGAAATAGGGTTATCAATAATACTATATACAAGTGGGAATAAAATATTCTTAAATCATGTTTTAGGAGAGTAAACTTTTTTATGATTATGCAATTCATTTTATTTATGACTTATAATTTGTTGACTTCAACTATTGTTATTCAATATCATCGGTAATTAAAGCAAACAGGTTAACAACCTACCTGATCTTAAGCGACCAATTTCACCTATGGACAAGTACAACACAAAAATGTCATCGTAGCTCTGCCGACCTAAAAGAGCATTTTTTAAATAAAAGAAACTGATTAGAATAGGCTACTTTTATACACTATTTCACGCTATGATATAACACTTTATTGTAATATTAAAAGTGTTAATCAAACTCCAAGACAACAGCTCTAATGGGACGACATAGCATACATCAAAGTACACGGGCGCTTATATCGAAATTACCTTTATTGCGGCGCACCGAGACAAGGCGGAATGTTAGCTGGGATAGTGGACACGTCCTATAAATCACTGAAGGCAACCGATTCAGATTGCCGGCACAGTAAGCAGGAGGCGAGATGCGCACAGGACATTGGGACGTAGCTACCTTCGGCTATATGTAGGCGCTATGAGGGATTATATGTATTATTAAGGATAATATATTAAAGATCTTTAAGATTTTCAATTGTGTTAGTTCTTTATTTTTTCATGCTTGATCTTAATAAACTAAAGGATTAGAAAATTAAATAACCAACAGTGCAAAATAATAAATTATATTTTTATAGAGATAACTAAGGATATTTACACAAAACTGAGAAAACACACATATTCGTTTATAGTTATACGTCTTACATCAAGGCCTAAAGATATGTATGTACAAAAAGAATGATTACACTGTTCAGTAAAAGGTAAAAAAACAAGAAGCCAGCAAGACCGGCGCGAACCGCCGCCGGCAAACTCCGATAGAAAATTATTAAGAAAATTAAATGATCTACCGTGTGCCAGCTCACAGATATGCCAATTATTGATACCATCGCAACCGCGCGGACTGAAAAATGTGTGGGTAGGTTAAAGCGGTGTTTACACTATGCGAGTAATTGCTGGGAAATCAACTTAACTTTATTGATAATAACAATTTTTGATTTATCTTCGGAAGGAGTCGGTTCTACTTGATAGTTTTGAAAGTATGTTATATAATGACGCCATTCGAGAATATCATAAATCAACTAAAATATAATAAGCTCTATGTAATAATGTATTCAAATTAAATTTAGTTTTACAGATTTTTATATGTTTTACAGATTTTTAATCGAGAAAGTGACTACACTGCATCTGATGGAAAACCAGAATATTTCAAGAATAACCAAGACACGAGAGACCATTGACACTCGCCATCGTCATTTCGGATCACATATACAACGACTGAAGGTCTCTAGGTACGTGAACGACTGGATGTACACAAGCTGATCCCGAAGCGTGTCACTATGACGGTCTTTGTACTTGTATAGTGTCGTCACAACCTAGTTCCGTCAATAGTCATACCACAAGACTTGTGCGACGTTTTGCTTTTTCAGTAACTTAAATTGTCAAATATATTCCTGAATCTTGTAAAACTAGATGTATTTGAATATTATCGTAACAACGGTTTGTCTGTTTTCATAATTATGATAATCTGCAGCTTTGTTTTATTTCGTTAATTAATACAAAATAAGTTTTAAATTACTTACTTATAGAATTTTTTACCATGACTAAAGCTGTGCTGGCCTTTAACGCGTGAAATCATTTTCATATACTGTTTATTATATTTCCAATTTAATTTATGAGTTATTTATTTCCACACTAACTTTAAAAGCTAACAGTAATTGATTCTATTCCATATATAAGAGAAACGAGTGCGTGTAAAACAGTAATAAAGATGATGGTAAAGTGTCAACTAATATAAATTCTACACAATTTATTTTACTAGTCCTAGAGACCGTTCTTTAGTATTTTAATCAATATTTTAATATGAAATGTAAATTAAGAAGTTCTGAGACTTTGCCTTTTATGTAGTAGCACGTAAAAGTAATTATATCGCACTTGATGGTAAAGACAGAGCCGTCCAAGATCGGCGATGACCGCTAAGAGATGAGATACCTCTGACTGTCACCGTTGTATGACTGTGACCTGAATAAGACATGACGGAAACTTACCTTTAGGTAAACTAAACTAACTTAGGTAGGTTTATAGGTAAACTGGACGTAAATGAGCTGATCCCGAAACGCGATTTGCCGAACGAGTTCCTTTTTTAATGGGCCTTAAATGTTGGTCCTTTACAAATTATGCTTACAGAGCGGTCAACCAGTGAGTGGTTTTGGTGGCAATGAAAGGGCATCCCTGTGAACATGGATTTTGGCTTGGCCGGCTACGGAGAAAAAATATTGTGAGTGATATAGTAGTATTTCTGTTAGGGTAACCTTGAGAAGAAGCACTGAAAGAATCTTGAAATTACGTCGATCTGGGACTCAAAGAAACGTAGATTCACGACTCTCAGTATTAAAGGAGGCAACGCGAGGAGGAGAAATAGTCTTTTTGCATATCCGTAAATAAAAAATTTCCATTGAAAAGCTTTATGGAGAATAACGAAACAATGCTAGACAGTTAAAAGACAGTTAAGTAAGAGGCATTTAATAATGTAGCTTCAGACAACGAATTAACATTTGAAGTTTATTGCTTAAGCGAGTACAGGCCAATATACAATATATTCCAATTACTGGGATTTCCTATTGGGCGACCAGAAGGTGACCTAGCATAACTAAGTCGATTCCGCCCCTAGAAAGTTGTGCTGAACTTTGTACACTTATGAAAGTGAGATAGTAACTGTTATCTACACATTGGACGTGCTTTTTATTACACTTGTTTCTAATTTTTATCAGGTCATGAATGAAGATAAAACTGTGATATTAGGTCCTTACATATGAAATTGGCGTTTTTCGTACTGGCCACTTTAATCACAAATTTCTCCTCTTTGGTAAGGAATTCCAAATTCAAATTTGTACAGCTATAGACTCATGTATTTGTGCTTCGATGATCGTCATTCATTTGTTTTTTTCTTCTGTTTTTTTCTGTTTGCGTCACTCATTTTACAAAATGGTAAACTTAAAATATCGCATTATTTACGGTTACGAGTTCCGCCGTGGCACTAGTGCTGCGGAAACAACTCGAAGGGTGAATGATGTGTATGGCGGTCGTGTTGGAAAAGAAAACACAGTTCGTTTTTGGTTCCAATGTTTTCGTTCTGGAAATTTCAACCTGCAGAACAAGTCCCGTGGACGGCCTGAGACTCAAGTTGATAATGAAGAGTTGAAGGCTATTGTGGAAGCGGATCCATCGCAAACTACGTCCGAGTTAGCTGCAGGCTGCGATGTTAGTGATAAAACTGTTTTAATTCACTTTAAGCAAATTGGGAAGATTAAAAAGCTTGAAAGGTGGGTACCTCACGAATTGACTGAAGCAAACCGGCAAACGCGCATCGACTGCTGCGTTACATTACTAAACCGGCACAATAATGAAGGTATTTTAAACCGAATCATTACCTGTGATGAAAAATGGGTTCTTTACGATAATCGGAAGCGCTCAGCGCAATGGTTGGATCCTGGCCAGCCAGCCAAATCCTGCCCCAAGCGAAAATTAACCCCAAAAAAGTTACTTGTAAGCGTTTGGTGGACTAGTGCCGGTATTGTTCATTACAGTTTTCTCAAATCTGGCCAGAGTATTACGGCTGATGTCTATTGTCAGCAATTGCAAACCATGATGGAAAAGCTAGCGGCTAAACAACCTAGGCTGGTCAATCGCTCCACGCCACTGCTGCTTCACGACAACGCTAGACCACACACTGCGCAACAGACGGCTACTAAATTAGAAGAGCTTCAATTGGAAAGTCTAAGACATCCTCCGTACTCCCCGGACCTTGCTCCAACAGATTACCATTTTTTTCGAAATTTGGATAACATCTTGCAAGGGAAAAAATTCAACTCCGATGGGGCATTCCAAATCGCCTCCAAAGATTTTATTGATTCCCGTCCGACTGGTTTTTTTAGTAAAGGGATCAATGAACTACCTATGAGATGGCAAAAGTGCATAAAAAATAATGGTTCATACTTTGATTAATTAAATATATTATATTAAAAAATATTCGACTTTTGTTCCTCCCATACAAAACGCCAATTTCATATGTAAGGACCTAATATTTCCAAAATATGATAATTGAATAGGATTTTCTTTTTTTAATTTATGATTAAGGTATGTGTCCGTTGCACGTGAAACCGATTAAACAAAACATTACTTTCTTCAGTCCTTTTTCAGTTATATGACATATATCGCCATAGTTCTTGAATGCTGGATGAATGGTTTTGAATCGATCTACTTACGCACCATACATTTACGCCTGAATATATTAAAGTAAATGTCATACTTGGTTAACAGTTAACTCACAGTTAATAATTAGCGCTAAATACATATATATACCGGGGGCCTAAATAAACTAACGTTCAATAAACGATAATAACAATAAAAGTACAAAATGTATGAAATAGATATAACGTGAAAATGTGATATTTCAAAAGCTTATGTCCATTCTATACATTTTTTAGTTTAAGTTTTAAAAACACTTCTTAAATTTTAAAATGCCTTTAAATATATATAAATCATAAATTTCATACAAATGTACGAGTCATTAGTGTTTAAAAACGTTTTAAAATTTAAAAATCTTGATACTGTGTCAATAAGCATTATAATTTATTGAATGTTATTTTGTCTTGGAGGTCAGGACACATTTTAATGTTTCTAAATATAATATTATAATTATAACATATACATTGTTGTTCCGTCATATAGAAGTTAAATGATAATATATTGAATTATTTTGATGTACTAAGATCTAAATATCAGTAATTTAAACTTAGCATGCACATAGCATAGCATTAATTGAATCCATAACGACTGCTTTCGAATACAAACATTGAATGCAGCTTGCATGTCTCGCTGTCACACAGACCTCATCACGTAAGCAATAAAACTCAAGAATCAGCCACGAACGGCTGTCACAAAAACCTACCGACGTGGCACGTTGGTGGTTAGAAGGTTACCTTAATAAGGTATTAATATTAAGTAATGCATTGGTTCCAATGTTGGCACTTTGTAGTTCTCTTGCCAATTTATTAATAAAATGTCAATTATAAAATACTAAACTTTATGAGTGACTACTAAAGATTTAACTTTGACAGGTATTTGAAACTAATTTTTCTAATTTAGTTTTTATTCTGTATTACCTATAACTCTTTAGGTATTTTAAAAAGGAGATACTTTAAGTATCACCCCAAGGGTTTTTGAAAGGTGAACATTATTCAGTGTATGAATGTATATTGCCTTTTTATAAAAGAAATATGAAAAACGTATTGAAATATCATAGGAAGCCGATACGTAAAATGAAAATACCTGTATAAAAGAAAATTTCGGCGGTTTGCTAGGCAGAGCATCGCATAAGTTCGATGATAGAGCCAGACATGCAAAACTGATGTTGAATTTAGTTGATAAGGATTACTACGCCTAAATATATCGTTATAGCATGTAGACGTAACCCGATACGCAGTTGTCGCCCTAAGGGTCGTTAGGGTGTTACGAGACGTGCGGGGTAAGAGGATGCGCGCGCGCACGGGACGCTTGGAAGGGGGTCGACTACCGAGACCCAAGGCGGGAGTACGTGCGTGTACGTCGCAGTTCGGTGTGCCTTAAAGTGCAAATAAACTGTAAAACGCCAAATTCGTGTCTTACTAAAACCACACCCACGACCACCGGTCATGTCGTCCAATATTGGATCAAAAATACACCAAACGTTGAGCCCGTCGTAACAGCTCGGTCACGCGCGATACGCACGAAGCGAGCGCGCGCACGGCAAGCTAAGCGGGGCTTAGTACCTAAATTGTATTTTGATTGCAGCGTGATATGGAGTTATTTTACATTTGTTTGAAAAACATGTTTGAGGAAAATAAAGATACTCTAA
The DNA here is from genome assembly GCA_036320925.1 of Automeris io. Lineage (NCBI taxonomy): Eukaryota > Metazoa > Arthropoda > Insecta > Lepidoptera > Saturniidae > Automeris > Automeris io. The sequence continues at coordinate 7,870,732 of JAUDJH010000010.1, read as the reverse complement.
CAAAAAATATTTCCAGATTTAAAATGTAGCGATCCATTTTATTTTACTTGGATATTTTACTTCTTTGTCTTCCAAAAACAATTCAAATCAGTCCCTGAGAATATGATATAATTTAGGTTTTTGCAAGCTCGCTGAAATTGAAGAGTTCGTAGCTAAAACTGCACGCGATGCTAGCAGATAGTCGATCTGAATGTCTATCGAAAGATTCGCAAATTAAGAAATATTGTTAATTCAAATTATTAAACAGATTTAAGTAATGCTCTCCAAAAAACGGCAGATAAAATAAATGTCTGTATTTTTCTTTAAAAATACTCCTAAAAGCTGGGTTTGTAATAGCCGATATTATAAATAGAAGACAAATAGAGTCATCGTTAAAATAATATAGTTATCGTATATATATATATATATGTATATGTATATGTATATGTATATATATTAATATTCTTGTATATAAATAATATATAAAATAATTATATTTATATAAAAAAATATACAGTTTAATAAAGAACTTTCTCCATTTCTTAGCCCACAGGATATCTCACTACAAATTTATACTCTCTGACCGGCTGACCTCTCTCGTACGGTAATTTTATGTAGAAAATATAGCGGACAGACAGTACATTTACGGATTTCTCTCTTTTTAAAGTGGTAGTGTTTAACATTATTTATGGCTTATAGCATTGTTTGGAATTAGGTACACAAGTATTTCCAATAGAAAATCATAATAAAACATGCTATGTTCAGAAGCTTATCATGATAATTTTGTTTACGAAAACTTGAAATTATATTTATTCCAACTTCATATAATAAGGTAAAAAGTTTATTCAATGTTCGTAAAAATATATGATCGGGTAAAATCGATTTAACCAGAAACCCTTCCCTATTTTTTATATAAGACTGACAAAGCTAGCTAACGTTTATTTTGGAATAGAACAAAGGATATAAAAATTATTTGCTTCACATTCTGCAAACCTTATATGCTTATCGATTTTATAATATTAATTACCAGTAATGTTGTATTCTATGAAACTTTTACGAGCAACATCCAGGAATTTCCAAAAATATTGGGGATATTTTCAAATAATCCCTTAGAAAATTAGCATAAAATAGAGTTGTAATACAGAAAACAGCTGAAATTTTTACTACTCACAGGATTGCGCTGGGCTTAAGTATAACATGCTGTTGGTGTTATTGCGTTTAAATTTTTAGTTTTTTGTTAGTTTGTAGCGAAATAAATACTTTTCATTTCATTTTCATTTTATTTTAAAACAAAAGCGAAGAATGAATCGATATTTATTAAGCGAGGATGCTCTATCGTTGCGATGATAGGCAATATCACAATCGCTCTTAGCTTGACGACTCCTATTATAGACGATGATAGAAAAACAGTTGCAGGGAGCGAATTCAACTACAATAGTGGCATCGAAATATTCTGATTTAGGATAAAAAGTAAGTTAGAAATAGTACATGAGATTTTTTAGTAATATAGTTTATCTTCGCTACACATTTTCTAAAAGAATGGGATCAGAAAGTCTGAACACAGCTCTAGCAAAAGATATAAAGAGATAGAGATATATAGATAGAGACAAGATAAAAAGAGAAGACGAAATATTAGTTAAAATGGTCTACCGCATTCATATGACACTTTGTTGTTCGACTTGATTAAATTATACACGAGTACAAGTCGCCGAAAAACGAACACGCCTTGGACGCGAGTCGCGGGCACCGCCTACAACGCCCCTCACTAATTATTATAACCGGTTATTTATGCCCGTAATTAAACGGTGTCCAGACACCACCTGTTGTGCCCTCCCGGCAGCCTTGTGGAACGAATAGTTCCAAGGACTAGTTTAGGCGAAGCTGAAAATTTCGATCGCAAATTTTCCAACGGTTGTTCTCCCGTAATTTTCAGCTGTGCTATTCACTATAATAGTATTGCTTTAAAAGAACCTAGTTTTAATATATACGATTATGCTATTATGGATATACACACATATGAATCAAGCTAAGCTGCAAAATTATAGTATTATTTATACTGATCAAACCTATAGCCTTCATTATATCTGATGATGTAGTTAAGAATCATTAAAAAAAATGGATTGACAACCAAAACATCAGAATTTTAGTCTATGGTCCACCAATTTCACCAAAATCCTTAACATAAAACTACGAAGTAGGAAATACCACTTCCAATGATAAAATACTTGTATACACTTTTAACGAAACACCTATGACATTTTACATTTCAAATACTCATCGGATCAAATATTTCACACGTTAACTAAGACCTAGTACTTAGCACAAGTATGAAGAACTAAGAATGTTATCGCAATAATGCTTCACCTATTCAGAGCCTACAATGTTTCAAATATTAAAGTTGCTAACCATCATATACAACTCCATCTCTGTAATTATTTTCGAGTTTCCTTCATAATTGTCATATAACTTGAGATATCCTACAATTAACCCGAAACGTAGTTAAACAAAGAAAGTAATACTGAGTACCTTTGGTACAATTTTACAAGTAAAAATCTTGATCCCTTTTATATATTATTTTATCTCGAAAATATTTTCTTTCATTGTAATAGTTGTAGCAAAAAAATTACTCAGTTGATAATTTAAAAACTTTTTTAAGCACCTCTCTTTTATATAATAACAATGATGAAGTGCTCTGTTCTAGTTGAAGTAACTATAGTAAATTTAGTAAAAAAAAAAGAACGTTGCAAGGTAAAAATAATTTTTCCTGACCTTTTTAGTGCACGCCAGCGTAATAGTAAGGAGAAACATCTTTGTTTATTTTCTCTTTGTAAATAATTATTGCCTAATGGTTTCAACTTGGATTATGTGAGTTTGAAAAATATAGGCGGGTCGAATTTTTTTCTCTTTTTGCGAGTTATCTGGACAAGTGTCAAAAATTTTTGATATATTTCTTGTATACATGTAATTAAGTATAAATTTCCCATATGATTGGCGCAATGAAGAAAAACAGTAACGAAACTCGTAAAATATGATTTTTAAAAATTATCGCGGGAATTGTGTAATGTTATGAAATCGGCACATGCGGAACAATTGTGACCTTTTGATCTAGAAAAGTGACGATTACTTATATCGGCGATCTCGCCAATAATTTTATAGATGTAAGATAGTTAGTGATAGTTTTCTACATTTTTGGTCAGTCTATTAGCGTAAGCGATCGTAAATTGTTACGTTGTTATGTATGTTTTTTTTGGTGGTAGGGCAATTCCCCGAACTGGGTCATGACGACAGTATACAAGTGTAAAGACCGTTATAGTGACTCGCTTTTGCCTGTCGCGTTTCGGGATCAGCTTATGTGTATCCAGAACTCATAAACTACACTATACTTACCATATGGTATTCTGTAGTCACTATGTCGAGCCAGTGTAAAAAAAAAATGTCCTCCGGTCACAATGAGCAAGTTACAATGCATAAACCCAAAATGAACAGAGTTATTAATATATACCTGATCACTCCAAAAGGTCAGTTTTTTTTAAATATATTATATGCCAATTAGAAAGGAAAAACTGCATTATATTTATTGGACTCAAAACAAACTATAACGAACAATAGGAAATGGACGGTAGCAAAGAGTAGTTTTGTAAGTGTAAAACATCCTGTGACGTGATGATACGCCAAAAGGAAGTCGGCTTAAAGGTATGAAAATACTATTAATTTTATATAAACAAATCAACTACGTTTAAAATTAACTTTATGTAAGTCCCTTCAGACAAAGTGAATTAAAACATTAAAGTTTATAGTATCGACGATATTACAAGGCGGCTATGAATGGGTCTTTATTGATCGATGGTGTATCGTAAAGGGGTATTCAATATTCCTGAGTGTTTATTCGAAAGTGTATGTACGTTTAAAATCTATGCACAGACAGGTTCTATCTCTAAGCCGTATCAATCGGAACTTGCTTACATTGTATTTAAAGCTTTCCAAATGACATTAGATTGTTAAGAGATATTTTAGAATCTTGTTCTGTAGCGTATATTGATTCAAAGATAGGATAGAAAAGGATTAATGTGGCAGATCTAACAGATAAGGATTGCAACTGTTGCTCATAGAGTATTTTCTTCTGAAATGAACAAAGTTGGCTTTATATGGAAGCAACTAAAATTACTCATAACGATTTGGAAATTTTTAGAACTTTATAATACAAAGTAATGTAACACAGTATTATTTTCTAATGAAAAACACGGGAAATATTAGAACTTATTAGATTCTTTTTTTAAATTATTACTGACCAATATAATATTAATAAATGAACTTTGAAGTACTTGTAGATCTTTTAGGTACTAGCATTTTCCCTGGAAGTGTATGAAATACTCTAGTATCTATCTAGGTCACAATCCCTAATCCCTAATAGCTTAAAACTAATATATGTCATACATGCTTAATGATATTTTAGACTGATTTTTTGAATTCCTAAGGTAAATATAAAATATATATATATAATTAATTAACACTAGATTGCCCAGAACAGCCATTTTGGCTGTTTTTAAAGTTTAGTTGTATAAAAAAATATATATTTATAAGGAACAATTTTTTTTAAATATTATGGCCTGTATATATTATCTTATAGCATTTAATAATAGTTGTACTTACTTCCCTCCTCTCTTTGTTTCCCATATACGTATGTGCTATACCTATATTCAGTTTTTCTAGTGTTAATTAAGCACTATTTTATTAAGCTATAGAAAGCTAAATAAGGCAAGTTATAAGTCCTTTGTTTAAATACTTAATATTAAGAACAGATGAAATAAATATTCGAGTATAATAAGCTTGAGTAGATTAAGATCATCCAGACAAAGGTAACTGTGCTACTTAGATTTTTTTAGTACCAGATATAAAATAAAATTAGAGTATTACAAGATTCAATATTGACGAGAAACAATGGAACACAGGTCAAACAATGCTCGACAGCAGACAGCAAGATAATAGGACCAATTATACGAAAGACAAATATTTATTTTAAATTACAGAGCAATGGTTAGCGGCCTCCCACGCGACATAACTGACTGTTGATGAAGGCGCAACACCCTCGGGCCTAGGCCTATCTTATTACCTAGAAATTACACGCGAACAAATGAAACTGTCCGATGGGAAATAAGTGCTGGTAATTGTTGCAATCTTGTAGTTACGTATCGCATATACAGTAGGGTAGAGCGGGGCTTAAAGGTCCGCGGGTATAAAGGTCCAGCATAAGTATCTAAAGAACTAGTGGTATATCGTTCGTTCTAACTAAGTACGCGGAATGAAGGGAACACGAGACGCCTAACGAGGCATCGCCAGCAGTCGAGCAACGTCTCTAGCCGGAGATATCCGACTACGCCTAAAAATTTCAACGTAAGTAAATTTTTTCATCATTATTCTTTTTAGTTTCGAGCAGTTGTTTTTCGTTTATCGCACCTAAACATAGTTTATTAGTGTACTTGATTTATTTGTTTTTCACGATTTATTATTAGTTTTGAGCTAGGTTTAGAGGTAATTTCGTTATAACCTCTAAAATTTTTTTACACTTGTTGGGGTAAAAAGGTCCAATGTGGACCTTTTAGCCCCTTATTAATATGTTGTAAAAGAAAATGCGATTGTGGTACTAAATCTGTTGAGTTGATGCAACGTGCAGCAGATTTAGTGATCAATGAAAATAAATCATTGAGACAGGTATGTCGTTACTTTGAATTAAGTAAAACTTCATTGTCAAGATTTATTAAACGAATGAAGAATGACCCTGATAATTTGAGATTTGGCTATGGTTCTCCACGGCAGATATTTAATAAAGAACAAGAAGCCAGTCTCACATAATACTTGTTCAAACTTGCACAAATTTTCCACGGCAATTTTCCTAAAGAAGTTCGTCGCATGGCTTTTGACTGTGCCATTAAATATAAAATAAATATACCAAAAACATAGCATACAAATAAAATGGCCGGTAGAGATTGGATGTCTGCTTTTCTCAAACGTAATTTAAGTCTCTCCATAAGAAAACCTGAAACGACTAGCCTCAGCAGAGCTACGTCTTTCAATAAGTTTGATGTGGAAGAGTTTTACACTAAATTAGCTGACGTAGTGGACTGATTTAAATTTACAGCTTCTTCCATATGGCATGCGGATGAAACTGGTGTATCCACCGTCACCAAACCATCAAAAATAGTTGCTGCTAAAGGAAAGCAAAATGTTGGATCAATGACATCCGGTGAACAAATATTTTCCTTTAGAATAGAGACTTTTTCAATAATATGAAACTGGGAATTATAATAAAGATTATTTTTGTTTAAAAATTGTAATACTTTTGACATGTTGTATTTGGAATAAATATAAACGACTGAATTTTATTGAACCTAACATTGTTTTAGTTACATAAAATCATTTTTAAATAAAAATTAAATATTGGACCTTTTTGCCTCCTGCCTGTCCCTTTTTACCCCTACTATGGGGCAAAAGGGGACAGACGCCAAGGTTAAGAAAAGTTGTAGAAACACATATTTCTATTATAATAATTCAATTAAAAATTGAGTTAAACATAGTCAGATAACTGTTTGTTTGAATAGTGTTATATATTTTGATATAGTAAGGTCGGTTTCAACAGTATAATTAAAAATAGTCAAATTGGACCTTTAAGCCCCGCCCTACCCTACTCATATTATGTGTTATCATAAAATCCATTCCTGTATGCGTTTCGCTTAAATATAAAGGTATCTAATTTTTTTTTTATTCTGACTCGACACAGTGACTGCACCATACCTGATGGTAAGCATGGTGCAGCCAAAAAAACGCTAACGACTATCGATAGGTAAGTAAAACCCATCGGTAGTCACAGCGATCATGCCGGCCTGCACAAATATCTTTTCACGCTACGCTTAAAGGATCCCATATCATAGGATGGTGGAAACGCGCTCGCTGGAAGACTATTCCACAGCTCAACGACACGGCAAAAGAAGAAATAAGAGAACTTCTTAATCCTAGCCGAGATGTGAGATACCGTATAGCTGTGACTCCGCAAACCCGCGTGCGTGGTTCTATTCAGGAAGGGAGAGAGTGGAACAAGGTTAAACAACTCTTCAGAACACTTACTATGATACAGATGGTAGAAAACGCTCATTAAGGCAACACCTCTGCGCTACTGAAGCGGTTCAAGATGCTTAGTCAAAATACGGCAAAATTACGAAATTAAAAGTTCATAAATTCACTAAAACATCCATATTAATGAATCATAAATTCCTTATTCAAAGCTGGAACTCAAAGTCAAAATATCTGTTAGAACAAATAATAAAGATATCACTTCTCCTCTTAAGTACCTACTATTACTCCAAAGCTCGATTTTACATTAGCATTTACTTAATATTTTATTTAAATGAACGATATAAAGCTTTCAAAGTATCAAATAAATTTTAATGCGGCTCCCGTGTACGCGTGAAAGTTAGTAATCGTTTATAAAATATAGTATATATGAATTTATAAATTAGTTCTTATAATACAGATAGACGTACTCGTACATCCTCCGAGCTCCCTTGAAATGTCCATCTGACATTCGCTAAGGGCACCGATAATTGCGTAACTTGAATCTTGTATAAATTTTATGTTAATGACAGACAGTAATAGTGGACTTGACGGTGGGATAACTTTTGCCAGTAGATTAAAATGAGATTATTTAATAAAACTTAAGTTTCGCAATAATCGAAATATCTCTTAATGATAGAGACGGGGAAAACGGTGAAATTATTGATGATAGAACAGTTATAAACGAAAACCACATAACCGGGACCGAGATGGTTATTATAAGAAGATACGCGTGCGAAAGAGATAAAAGCAAGCAGGCCCCTGATTATAATTTTCCTCATGCCATCTGATGACCATGTGAAGCTATCTCTACTCACAAAATATAAACCAAATCTAACACAGGTCAGAGTGAACATAGCTAAACCAAATTTTTGAATGTATTATACTTTTCTATTACTCGTAAATGGTGCGTTAAAATCAAAATGTTTATACTAACAGTTTAATTAATATAATTTTTAAGGAGGCCCTACTCGTTGTTTCTAAGCAAAGATAAATCATGGAAAACAGAAATATTGTTATAAGAGAATACGTGGCTAATTATTAGTTTAATAGAAGATATGTTAAACATGTTAATATTCCTACTGGTGGTTCGAAGTGCTTCGTTTCCTCCTTTATATCACGTACTGCTATGAAATGGAATTTTCTCCCAGTGTTTTGTATGTAGGACTGTTTAAGCAATGAGTGAATCGGCTTTAGTTGGGCGAGAAGGTCAACCACCAGCCTCATAATGATGAGGAACCTGGCTCTAACCTGTTTGTAATAAAGTCATTAGAGTTAGTTTCTATACAAACAGTACCCTATCCTAGAAGATCGAATGAAATAAAGTAAATGCATTAGTTAAAATGAGCAGTCGATATCAGTATACACTTGAGTTACATAAAAGATATTTGTACTAGAGGTCGTTAACAAGAAACGCTGTCCCACACATTCGCTTTGCATCGGCAGTTAAGATAGAATCCACTCAAATATCCCGATTGCAATACTTTTATCAGTAAGGTATCGCGCACAAGACGTGCTATTATGTTATATTGGGAACAGATATGTATTTATTTATGTTTAAAAAGGTTGTGTAGTATGTTAGTATAAGTATCGAAGAACAAAATGTTATCAAATTAATGAAAAACGAGTATGATCACATTTAGAGTTTTTCACCATTAATATTAGGTCCTTACATATGAAATTGGCGTTTTGTATGGGAGGAACAAAAAGTCGAATATTTTTTAATATAATATATTTAATTAATCAAAGTATGAACCATTATTTTCTATGCACTTTTGCCATCTCATAGGTAGTTCATTGATCCCTTTACTAAAAAAACCAGTCGGACGGGAATCAATAAAATCTTTGAAGGCGATTTGGACTGCCCCATCGGAGTTGAATTTTTTCCCTTGCAAGAAGTTATCCAAATTCCGAAAAAAAATGGTAATCTGTTGGAGCAAGGTCCGGGGAGTACGGAGGATGTCTTAGACTTTCCAATTGAAGCTCTTCTAATTTAGTAGCCATCTGTTGCGCAGTGTGTGGTCTAGCGTTGTCGTGAAGCAGCAGTGGCGTGGAGCGATTGACCAGCCTAGGTTGTTTAGCCGCTAGCTTTTCCATCATGGTTTGCAATTGCTGACAATAGACATCAGCCGTAATAGTCTGGCCAGATTTGAGAAAACTGTAATGAACAATACCGGCACTAGTCCACCAAACGCTTACAAGTAACTTTTTTGGGGTTAATTTTCGCTTGGGGCAGGATTTGGCTGGCTGGCCAGGATCCAACCATTGCGCTGAGCGCTTCCGATTATCGTAAAGAACCCATTTTTCATCACAGGTAATGATTCGGTTTAAATTACCTTCATTATTGTGCCGGTTTAGTAATGTAACGCAGCAGTCGACGCGCGTTTGCCGGTTTGCTTCAGTCAATTCGTGGGGTACCCACCTTTCAAGCTTTTTAATCTTCCCAATTTGCTTCAAGTGAATTAAAACAGTTTTATCACTAACATCGCAGCCTGCAGCTAACTCGGACGTGGTTTGCGATGGATCCGCTTCCACAATAGCCTTCAACTCTTCATTATCAACTTGAGTCTCAGGCCGTCCACGGGGCTTGTTCTGCAGGTCGAAATTTCCAGAACGAAAACGTTGGAACCAAAAACGAACTGTGTTTTCTTTTGCAACACGACCGCCATACACATCATTCACCCTTCGAGTTGTTTCCGCAGCACTAGTGCCACGGCGGAACTCGTACTCGTAAATAATGCGATATTTTAAGTTTTCCATTTTGTAAAATGAGTGACGCAAACAGAAAAAAACAGAAGAAAAAAACAAATGAATGACGATCATCGAAGCACAAATACATGAGTCTATAGCTGTACAAATTTGAATTTGGAATTCCTTACCAAAGAGGAGAAATTTGTGATTAAAGTGGCCAGTACGAAAAACGCCAATTTCATATGTAAGGACCTAATATTACTGTATTTTGCTCATCTATGTTTTAAACACTACGAAATCCTCAATTGCTTACACGTTTACGACTCCGCACCGTATTGAAGAGATTTAATATTGATTATAGAACAATAAAATTAAAATTGCGACTACATTTTGTAATCTTTAATCAGATTTCATTTTGCCCATCTCTAAGTATACGAGTATGCAGAATAGTCTAAATCCACAAATGTCAAATCTTGAAAATAAACTGCCACATATTGTTTTTAATCCCCGTTGCAAAATAAAAGTGTGACTCGCTTGCGTGTATACGACCATTTGTTGATAAAGGGCTTCTTGTTATAATATATTTGTGCCTTTCATTATGTGCATTGTAGTGTAAGGTTTATTGTTTTCAAAACTAAAATCTTGGTAATTATTATCGAATCCAGTATGGTTACATTTTTATCAATAATCTTATATATAAAAATGAATCGCTAAATGTGTTGATAAGCGCGAAACTCGAAAACGGCTGAACCGATTTGGCTGCTTTCTTTTTTGTTGTGTTTGTTGAAGTCTGGGGAAGGTTATTACGAAGAGAAAAATTAAAAAAAATGTCTGAAAAAGTGTAAAAACAACACTTTTCTATATTCTCATACAAAAAATTCGTAATAATGTTTAAAAGTCAATTTGAACTTTAACACCATACCATAAAGTTTAAATGTTAGTGGAGGGGTTCCGGGAAGGCAAAACAATTATTGAGTGACGTATAAATATTAATGTCAATATTTGTCAATTTTTATACATATAGCATTAAGGCCAGGTTCCTTGACTTGTTTTAGACTGTTAAAGCAATGTAACTTTCTTTTAGAGAAATAGGGCAGAACAAGGTCTGCCGGGACAGCTAGTTTCTAATAAATATTATTTTATCTAAAAATATATATAATAAAGCAGTTTCTGTTTTATAAAAACCAATTGAGAGTATATTTGTTATTTTAATTGTAATGTATAACGGAATGACGTCGTCTTGATGACTAGTTACTGTTCAAGGAGACTATTAAATTATCAGGAAGGATTATTGTAAAAGGAATATGAACAACGATACTAGTAGCCACTTTAACAATCCATTTTAAATAAATTCGAAATTTAGATGACTATGAAAAATATAAGAACACGGTAAAGCTCCAGCATTAAGAGATCGTACCTAGTAACATTTACACTAAAAATCACATTTTGTTCCAACATTTTTTTCTACTTCAAAGAAGTAAAATTGTTTAATTATCAACAATGAGAAGCTCTTAATAAATGTGAGTATAAATTCTAAGCTATATATGATATTGGTATGAATGTACATACTGAAATACACGAACGTGTTGATTTAAGTAGATATATTGAATTATATGTTTTTGTTTACAATTTACATGGTATTGTATATAGTTTATCTATTGCAATACCTTTATCTCTTGAATATTTTACATTTCAAGCGAGAAATACGGATTTGTTATCGTAGAATTATCAATATCGTGTCTCAAAGCAATAGCGATATTTGTTAAGGCGTATGTTTAATACGTTTTGTTTCACTTAATACCTCTAAGTGGTTTTATGTTATCCCTTTTGTAGTTTTTTCTATTCTCCAACAAATGGATCTAATCTTTGTTTCTACATTAAAAATAACTCATGCATAATAATATATTGTTCTTAAAAGTATCGAGTAATTAATTATATCTAATTTTAAATTTTCTATGTGCGATATTATATGTCAAGTGATATAGACCATGTTCTAAATCAAGCTACTAATTGATATAAATTAAAACACAACGGACTAAACTAGATATTCTAAAAAACATGTCAACGTACACGAGATTGTCGGAACCGGAGGCACATAAGGAATAAGTAATGTGCTCAAGTTCTGTAATAAATCTTAAAAGAATGCTTTGGCCGCTCCCAAAAGGATACTCGTGGAAGCGTTCACCTTCTATTTCCCGTTATTTATGGGCCTATGCTTTATACTAGAACCGCGGGCCAAGAATGAAATGGGTAACTAAAATAAATGGCCGTATGTTACCATAATCATACATTCCCAAAGCAAACCGAATAACTTTTTTGTTAATGAAAATGAATGAGAAAACTGGAAGCCAATGCTAAAGGAGACTATCTTAACTAGCTTTTTATTGATTCGACTTTAACGATGTAAAACAAAAAGTCTATATCTAATCTCCGGACGTGAATTATAGGAATTCATAGAGTCGTCTATTATAGTTCAGAATGTCGGCTGTCTTCCATTTACACGTAATTTACATTAAGATGCCTTCGCATTTGCATGTCGAAATAACCTTTTCATAATCGTCACGACGGTGGCTCCCAACTTGGCGATTAACTTAATGGATTTCTCAATTTAATGAAACTCAAACTTTGTAATTGCCTTTTAAAAAGATAGGACGGAATTCACGATTACTTATTTCAAATTTTTTCATTCTCTTTTTGGATCGGCGTGTTTTTGGAGATTTGGTAATAATGGATTTCATTATTGTGTACCGTTATCCCAAAAGATTTAAGTATTTAAGTTTGCACGGTCGGTCTCATGACAATGATTGAAATGAAGGGTTCCTCGCTTTCTGTCACGGGCAAATCTTTTTGTTTGATCAGGCGTTTGTTGACAACAAATTCGTTGACGTTAATCCCTAGAGAATGGTAGAATTTTATACAGGGACAGATCTAACCATCGCTCTGACCGGCGGTCTTTATTTGTAACTTTGCTTAATCTGTTGGTTAATATTTGTTTAAAAGCTCTGCTGGAGTTATTGCTTTTCGATCAATTTCAGATTAAACGTATTGAAAAATATTGTGAATGATTTTTAGATTTATTCAAAGTAGTAAAAATTGATTTTGTTTTAGATTATATTTGTTAAATATACTTTGTGTTTCATTTAAACATTTGACTACTTAGTTACCATTAAGAAGTAAACAATTATGTAAGAACTCAGAAAAAATTATCTGATCTATAGAGGGAATGTTATAGTCGGACCAATGCCTTAAGCTCTGTCTGAGAACCTAGTAGAGAGAGGGGATTTTCAAGATGGTAGCTTAGCGCATTGTTCCGACTGCATAACATTCTCCCTACAGGTCCTTCTTTCTGATTTTAAAAAGTGTCTATAAATATGTGTTATAATAAATTACAGTAATGGCATTATAATTATTGAACTTGTTTGTCAAGTAATTTTACAATTATTAAAAGCATCATATAATATCTAAACAAAGATTTATTATGCATTACTCATTATGTACGTAAAATTGAGGTGTGTTCGTAATAATGTTAATACAAAGTTTACTGATTTCGCTAGTAAATTAAACCACAATGTAATTTGGCAGACGTATTTATTTATACTCGTTAAATTTCAGCTTCAATGATAGCAAATATCCTTTATGTACAAATTCGAGTGAAAGTACGAAAATATTAACAAAAAATAAATTAAATAGGTTCCTAACTTATATACTAAGTTAAATTTTGGCCAGAAATGTACCAAAATATTTTATTACATCAGAAACAAATCAATTTTGGTATTTTTATCAATATTGAAGCAAGTAAATGTTATTAAAGAAAGGGTTTATAGTCTAACAATACATTTTAAATAATTGTAAGACTACACACAACAGTAAAACAGATGTAACGAAGGTAATATTGAACAGATATTATAAATAATTATTTAAGTTATATCCAATTGAATAATAGGCCGAACAATAATTATATTTATACCCACTCATAATGTTAGAATTATCTACTGAAAGCCAAGAAAAATATAATTTCTCTGTTTAAATTATTATATATTTTACAATAATCGCCTCATATATTTACAATACATACATTGAATTTTATTGCTGAAGAAGACATTATGTTCATTAGAGTAAGAAAGAATCTTATCGAAACTATTATATCAGGAAATTATACTTAATAGCTATGTTTATTTAAACAATAATAAGGACTAGTTGTAAAAATAGTATCTAAATATCTATACCACATACAATCTTAATGTTTTTAGTTTGTATTAAACGATAAAAACCAAATTCTCAAATTGTTGTCTCAAAACTGTTGTCAAATAGAAAAACATTTTTTCTTTTCAACAATACTTGCTAAAACAATGTCATTAAGTACCTACGTACAACTATTATATTAAAATTAAATTAATTTTAACGACTTACTTAATATACACACACGTATTAAAGTAATTTATTTACAAGCAGTACAAATTTATTAATACTATCGAAAATTGTACATAATATTCTTTTCTGTTTCTTTATATATTTACATTACTAAGTTTTTCTGGTGTTTACCTTACTGTGATTCATAAATACAATTATAAGTATATTTTAAATTTACAATCTCCTAAATCTATTGACCAAAGTAACGGAGATAAATTTTACAGCAGCATTTGCATGTTCCAAAATGTGTTCACAATACCATAGCAATACAATCACGACACATTACAAAAACACAATTACAACTTTCACTTGTCCAAGTTTTTTTTTTTAATATATGGAATAGTATCACAATCTACACGCCTCCTTTTCACTATTGTCTTTTTAGAAAAATCTTTCTGTAAGCTTAGGAACCAAAGACGCGATCATCCAATGAAATCATGTCAAAACTGTGACGTCACACTACGACATCTCGAGACGCGGTGTCATTTGACGGTGCTTCAGGAGTTAGGACTGGTTGAAAACAATGCGCTGTTGGCGTAAAATCTTCAACTAACTTCCTTTTTAAAACAGAAGATGATCCTACGTAAACATTGGTCCCTGGAAAAGTGCCACGCCGTCTTCTCCTCCAAACAACGGCAGCTAGCACAGCTAGACCGAAAGCAATAACAGCCGATAGACAACCCAAAACTAATTCAGAATCAGGTGAACGTTCTGGAACTCGTTCCCCTCTCATGGAGCTAACTAGGACAGACATGAGTCGATCACCTTCGCTGACTTGAACATCTTGTACACTTTCAGTGGAAACTCTTTGCGCACGGCTGGTATCAATTGTCATGGTTTCTGATCTTTCATTGTCGACGCCTGGTGTCCGAGAAACCAGTTCGACTTGAATATGGTATACTGTATCTGGCCACAGTGATAGAGTGACCCTAGTTGAGTCTGTAAATAGATTTCCTTTCAACCCACCGCCATCTACCTCCCACGTCACTAGATAAACACCGCGTGCTATTCTAGGTTCCCAAGCAATTTCACCTATAACGAGAACTTTCTGGTGAATAAGGGATATTTCTTTTAATATCCATTTGTGTTCATCATGGTTTGACGTATTAGTATCGTGGGCATCCCAAGTTTCATCTGGGCTGTATATTGTGACGAGGCCTTGCGGATCTACCACTAGAACTCGCAGTAAAGCCCCTTCATTATTTGATGGGACTCTAGTAGCTAAGGCTTGGGTTTGAATGATTTGTCGCCAAGGACCTTCTGCAGCTCGCCGCATGACGACGTATACTAGAGGGGCTGGACGCAACGCTGCCCGCGGCGCTGGAGGCGGCCAGCGTGCAAGCGCTCCACTTAACCTCATAACTCCTTCTCCTTTCGTGTGTATGACAGGCTGTGTTTGCGACGCCTTTCCTGCTTCTGCATGGAACTGGCAAGCAATCTTACAACCAGGGAACTGCAAAGATAATACGTTTTTTTTGTATTTTTTAAATAAAATTTTAAAAATTAAGGTTGATTTCTTATACACTTACGCAAATATCTTTCTCTTCGCAAACTGCTCCCCATACTGGATAATTAGACTGTAGTAGCTCACAATTCTCCCAACACTGTAACAACAAAGATATTTAAAATAATCATCTGACAATATCATCATCATTAAATCTTGTTTGTTATATTTAAGTGCTCATTTATACAAAGTGAAGTGAGTACTGACACTAACAAACTTCAAACGCTAATGTTCATCACAGAAACAAGCTTTGCTCACTAATAACGTTACTTTTGGTCAAATTAAAATACGTTGTAACTCGTTCTCACATGTCGTATGTAGATTTAATTACATGTTATAAATAATTTTGAAATAGAATAATTTTAAAACAAAACTCGTATTTATAACCACAATTAGTATTTGTCAAAGAAATCTGGAGTATTTTTACCATAAATTTTCTTTAAAATAATGATATTCAGAAGTTACGTGTCCAATGATTTCTAACTTTTTAATGCAATATAAATAATTAATATGATGAAATTAATGAACATGTCAATGTTTTATTTATAGGCACAGCTAGTGCCTATTATTTCTTGTGTGTAAAATTATTATTACTGAAATAAAACATAGCTTGAGTTACTTCTGAATAATATAGCTTCTTAATTATAAAAAAAAGTATTTAAATCTGTTCACTACTTTTAGTATTTACCGATTGTAAAGAAAAAAATCCACTTTATTACATTGGATACGAAATATACGACAAAGACAAATATTGTGTAGAAACATTTAAACCATATCCAGTTAAAATTTAGCTAGTTGTCTTCGACGATAGCATTTGTCATTTGAAGTACTCATTAGTTGCAGTTGACGTTAACTTGACGCTCACTCTCGCTTCGGTAAGCTTTAATAATTATAAGAAGCAATGCCAACCTCGGTTATTAATTACTGGTATTGACAAAACGTCCTGTCGTCTGTATTCGACGAAACCTTTTGAAGTGAAAATTTTATTAGTTTTAAACGTAATTCTGTGTTATTTGTCGTCTTAGTTATTACCAGCATGGATCTTAATTTTATAAAGTTAGTTTAAAACTTATGAATTTAACAGTGACAGAGAATAATGATAACAGTAATTTTATTACTTTAAATATTTTGCAATGAAATTATAATAGTAATATAGGTAGGTATCTACACGTAGACGTCCACATATTTTAAGCGTAAAAGTAAATTACAGTCAAAATCTGTTATAACGACATCGAAGGGACTACTCATATTTAGTCGTAACAACCGGTTATATTTTCGAGATAAGAAGTCCTATTTATTTTTACCGGGACCTTTGTTCTGGGTCAATATAACCGGTATGTCGTTCTAAAAAATTTCACCATTTAAGGTTTTGACTGTACTATTAAGGGTGACTGGAACCAACAGACTAAATCTAGTTTAGACTTAAATGAAACACAATTTATATGAAACGGTTTAATTCGACTTCAGTGGTGATTTACATTTAAAGTAATTAAAATTAGATAATGTTTTCTAGCAAGATAAGTACAGTGAAACACTAAATAGCATGTCATACCTGTTTAAACTAGGTTTAATTTGTTGGTGCAACCGCTCTTAGTTTGTGTTGAATAGTCTAAATTATGTTTATTATTTTTCTGACTTTAATCAACTATTGAAAAGTTAATAATTATCGAAGACATTTTTTTTTAAATTAAGCGCGGAGGGCTTTGATAAAATAACTTTTATTCGGCGATAGTATTAGTAGAAAAATGCACTATATATATAGTGGACATAATGATCGAATATTACAGTGTCAAAGCCTTCTGCTTTTAACCACGTATAATTAAATTAGTCGTTTCCACAACTATGTTAAATATACATTAAACTTCAATAATAAAATGACAAATATGTGTCTAAAAATAACTTGCCTAGACATAACTGTTGAGCCATTAAAAATAAAAACCCCTCAACTAAAATTAATGTAGTTTCAAATCACCTTTACAACAGTCAACTTTTATGGGAGCTTTCAATTCGTCGCGTCGTAAAATAGGACCTAAATAAAACACAATGATAAGAGATTACTTTTCGATCTTCTCAAAATACATTTGCGTAACAATTTACAAATTGCATTTAATTAACGCAATAGCTTGTAACAAAAAACGTGGGATGTATAATCTACATATATTCCACGCTATATATAATTGTATAACTTACAAATCGAATTATTGAAAATAAATACAATTTACGTACAAATACAACACGTAATTTTCTGTTGTTGAGGCCCGATGGTCTAGACAAAGTAAAATTCGATCAGCGATAGCGTTAATAGAAAGGAGCTTTCAAAGAATCAGTAAACACGTTATGTCGATTCCTTGTAGTATATTCAAAAGTTACATTTAGGATTGAGTTTCTCAGAGGACACAATTTATTTTTTTAGATGTCTAGGTGGGATTAAAGTTAAATCTAAGTTTATAGGATTTACGATGTATGGGATGTTTGTAGGATGGCACCGCGACTCATGTTGCGTACCCATAGTTTTTTTTTTTCAGTATAAAATGTTCAGAAAAAGTTTATTACAACAAAAAAATAATATTACAAAATGTTCATAAATTTTGATTAAACCATTAAAAGTAACAGAACTAAAGTTGTAAAGAATTTAATTTGGAATTTAAAATGTATATACAATTTTTCGTGGGACCAATAGTTTGCCAGACAAGCTCCGGGAAGTTGGCCCCGCATTTTTCGCGTAAGAATTTAGAAATTTTTTGAGGGACTGCCCATCGATTGCCCATTATTGCCCATCATCTAAATTTTTTTGCCCACCCCTATAAAAAAAGTTATGAAAGATTTATGTATGCGCGGGCCAGCGTCCGAAAAAATTTCAAAAAATCGAAAATGGCAAGGTGGATTCTTGAAGTTTGTCGACTGCCCACTTTTGCCCATCCTTTACTTTTTTGATAATTCAACTCCTAAGAGATGAAAATGGGGATGGAAAAAAATTGAGGGATCAAGAAATTTAGATTGGAAAATTATGGCTTAATAAGGTATATTCGTATTCTAAAGGACATCCTTTGGATTGCCCATCATTTCTTTTCGAATGCCCACCCTTAGTTACTGAGTTATTCTGCTTAGAATTTGACATACCACACTGTTGTAGGAACATGTTACATTTTCGTTAGTCCACTAGATAAATTTTGGAAAATAAGGGCTCAATAAGGGTTATTCGCATTCTAAAGGACATCCTTTAGATTGCCCATCATTTCTTTTCGAATGCCCACCCTTAGTTACAGAGTTATTCTGCTTAGAATTTGACATACCACACTGTTGTAGGAACATGTTACATTTTCGTTAGTCCACTAGATAAATTTTGGAAAATAAGGGCTCAATAAGGGTTATTCGCATTCTAAAGGACATCCTTTAGATTGCCCATCATTTCTTTTCGAATGCCCACCCTTAGATACAGCGTTATTCTGCTTAGAATTTGACATACCACACTGTAGTAGAAACATGTAACATTTTCGTTAGTCCACTAGATAAATTTTGGAAAATAAGGGCTCAATAAGGTTCATTCGCATTCTAAAGGACATCCTTCAGATTGCCCATCATTTCTTTTCGAATGCCCACCCTTAGTTACAGAGTTATTCTGCTTAGAATTTGACATACCGCACTGTTGTAGGAACATGTTACATTTTCGTTAGTCCACTAGATAAATTTTGGAAAATAAGGGCTCCATAAGGTTCATTCGCATTCTAAAGGACATCCTTTAGATTGCCCATCATTTCTTTTCGATTGCCCACCCTTAGATACAGAGTTATTCTGCTTAGAATTTGACATACCGCACTGTAGCAGGAAAATGTTACATGTTTCTACTACAGTGTGGTATGTCAAATTCTAAGCAGAATAACTCTGTAACTAAGGGTGGGCATTCGAAAAGAAATGATGGGCAATCTGAAGGATGTCCTTTAGAATGCGAATGAACCTTATTGAGCCCTTATTTTCCAAAATTTATCTAGTGGACTAACGAAAATGTTACATATTTCTACTACAGTGTGGTATGTCAAATTCTAAGCAGAATAACTCTGTAACTAAGGGTGGGCATTCGAAAAGAAATGATGGGCAATCTGAAGGATGTCCTTTAGAATGCCAATGAACCTTATTGAGCCCTTATTTTCCAAAATTTATCTAGTGGACTAACGAAAATGTTACATGTTTCCACTACAGTGTGGTATGTCAAATTCTAAGCAGAATAACTCTGTAACTAAGGGTGGGCATTCGAAAAGAAATGATGGGCAATCTGAAGGATGTCCTTTAGAATGCGAATGAACCTTATTGAGCCCTTATTTTCCAAAATTTATCTAGTGGACTAACGAAAATGTAACATGTTCCTACAACAGTGTGGTATGTCAAATTCTAAGCAGAATAACTCTGTATCTAAGGGTGGGCATTCGAAAAGAAATGATGGGCAATCTAAAGGATGTCCTTTAGTATGCGAATGAACCTTATTGAGCCCTTATTTTCCAAAATTTATCTAGTGGACTAACGAAAATGTTACATGTTTCTACTACAGTGTGGTATGTCAAATTCTAAGCAGAATAACTCTGTAACTAAGGGTGGGCATTCGAAAAGAAATGATGGGCAATCTGAAGGATGTCCTTTAGAATGCGAATGAACCTTATTGAGCCCTTATTTTCCAAAATTTATCTAGTGGACTAACGAAAATGTTACATGTTTCTACTACAGTGTGGTATGTCAAATTCTAAGCAGAATAACTCTGTAACCAAGGGTGGGCATTCGAAAAGAAATGATGGGCAATCTGAAGGATGTCCTTTAGAATGCGAATGAACCTTATTGAGCCCTTATTTTCCAAAATTTATCTAGTGGACTAACGAAAATGTAAAATTTTCCTGCTACAGTGTGGTATGTCAAATTCTAAGCAGAATAACTCTGTAACCAAGGGTGGGCATTCGAAAAGAAATGATGGGCAATCTGAAGAATGTCCTTTAGAATGCGAATGAACATTATTGAGCCCTTATTTTCCAAAATTTATCTAGTGGACTAACGAAAATGTTACATGTTTCTACTACAGTGTGGTATGTCAAATTCTAAGCAGAATAACTCTGTATCTAAGGGTGGGCATTCGAAAAGAAATGATGGGCAATCTAAAGGATGTCCTTTAGAATGCGAATAACCCTTATTGAGCCCTTATTTTCCAAAATTTATCTAGTGGACTAACGAAAATGTAACATGTTCCTACAACAGTGTGGTATGTCAAATTCTAAGCAGAATAACTCTGTAACTAAGGGTGGGCATTCGAAAAGAAATGATGGGCAATCCAAAGGATGTCCTTTAGAATACGAATATACCTTATTAAGCCATAATTTTCCAATCTAAATTTCTTGATCCCTCAATTTTTTTCCATCCCCATTTTCATCCCTTAAGAGTGGAATTATCAATAAAGTAAAGGATGGGCAGAAGTGGGCAATCGATGTAGATTTAAATGCATAATTCTAAATTTCTTGACCCCTCAATTTTTTTTTCCACCCCCATTTCCATCCCTTAGGAGTTGAATTATCAAAAAAGTAAAGGATGGGCAAAAGTGGGCAGTCGACAAACTTCAAGAATCCACCTTGACATTTTCGATTTTTTGAAATTTTTTCGGACGCTGGCCCGCGCATACATAAATCTTTCATAACTTTTTTTATAGGGGTGGGCAAAAAAATTTAAATGATGGGCAATAATGGGCAATCGATGGGCAGTCCCTCAAAAAATTTCTAAATTCTTACGCGAAAAATGCGGGGCCAACTTCCCGGAGCTTGCCAGACAAGCTATAAAAATCATCTCCACTCTTTTTTAAAGATATCGGCAGCGCGATGTTGGGTTCGGTCCCACAAATTTAGAGTTAACTTTATACTGACCTCCTTAGACCTCTAAAAAATAAAATTGTGTCTATTGAGAAATGCACTACAATCCTTAAAAATGTTATATTTCAATGCACAAATACATTTTTCTCTTTTCTACGAGCATTATCGTTAATCCAATAATGTTACTTTGTCTTTCTTCGGCCTTCTGCCCGAATTAAAGATTTAGTCATTTCATTATCTGGTAAGTAACAAAGCACAAAAATGACATAATCTAAATATATGGATAGTCGACTTTTAAACATGAATGCCAGAAAATAATCTGACACTGGATGCTATAAATGGTAGATACAGCACGATGCTGTGAGGCACAATGAGCTTTTAGTTACTTCAATGTATATAGAGTTAATAGGCTTTATTAAACCTGTAGAGCACTGCTAAGCACATTTGCCGGGAACACTTACCATAAAGCAGTCAGGGCCTTGCAAACAGGACGACTCCCCGCCGGCTCGAGGCGCCGCAAACTGCGAACAAACATAAAAAATGTCAGAACGAATGTTTATTAACAATGATCTATAAACATTACCATACAAATTACAAATTAATATGATATAAAGTAAACTATCCTATTGATAATAATTGACAATTTGTTACTATTATAATATTCGGGCGATGTGAACGTGAATTTTATATTCAAACTAAATATGTTATAAATTACAATAACTGTCAATGATCCTAACATGTGTACATAATGGAATTGTTATGTCAATTTGTATTTGGATAAAAAATATTAAACATCAAGTGTTAAACACTTCCAAATTTCAAATTTCTTAACAGTGTGTATATTTTTCAGCTCTTGGAATAACGGAATAAGCTAATATAGACTAGAAAAATTAGGAAATTGATGTAATAGAAACAAGACGGTCAAGTACATAGAAATCGATGGTTAATATATTAAATTTTATTCAAAATATTGTGCATTAAAATAATGATTTTTTTTCCTATTTCGTCATGGTTTTAAAAGTTAAAATAAAACTATAAGTTCTAATGAGGGTACTGTCAAAGTACGCAAAATTAGCGAGGATGCATGCAGGGATTAATCAATATTAAGTAAGCGAAATTGCATCGATCAATATGCGATGGAGTGGGTTATGCGGAACATCTCTCTGAAGGATAAAGTCCGAAATGAGGTTATCCGACAGAGAACCAAAGTTGTCGACATAGCTCTCCGTATTAGCAAGCTGAAATACCAGTGGGCAGGCCATATATGCCGAAGAAATGATAATCGTTGGAGCAGGCGGGTTTTTTAATGGAGACCACAAATACTGAGGTCTGGCGTGGAGCGCCCCTCAGTAACGTGGAGCGAGGATCTGACGAAGGTGGTCGGAAAAGGCTGTATGAAAAGAGCCGAAGACCAGACTCAGTCGTTTGTTAAAAGAGGCCTATGTCTAGCAGTGGACTAGACTTAACTGATGATGATTAAGAAGGAAGCGAAAGAGATTAATAAAAATTAAGAGAGTAACGGCATTCCACCTTTTCTGCCGACTCTAATGGGGAATCAGCGTGTTGATAGATAAGTAGATACAAAATGTAACATAGCATAATATTAGTCATTGACAAGAATAAGTACCAGTTCAAAATGTTGAAATATAGTGTCATCTAAAACAGATTAAAATGATCTGATTTCATATAATATGGATGTTCTCAAACATTGATGCTTTAAACAATTTACAACTTACAAGAATCGCTGTCTATAAAACGCTGAATGCGAACAGAAGTATTAAAGATACAACAAAAACATCGTTTAAAAATCGGTATTAGCAGTCGTATAAAGCATTTTAATTTCGACTGACCCAATATACTAAAAGGGACGTTTAATTATTCGACGGAGAACCAATACTTTGCTCGTTATCGCTACGCATTGAGAGTTTGTGGCGGGACTGGAAAAAAGGATGAAATAAATGTTCGAAGCGAGTAACCAGTTTAATGTATTTGATAAGAGTGACAGGCAGATGTTTACCGTCCTTTTAATTGCCTGATATAGCCACTGCCGCTGTTGCGACGCAGTGTATTGGCTGAAACATCAAATGCCCCAACGTCAATTGCTTCAATCTGCTCTTTTCTCTGGTTTCCGTATCACTTAGGTCTCTAGAGAATAAAGCGGTCTTTGTGAGGTTGAAAAGGGTTTGCTTAAGCGGGAGATCCATCTTAAATCAAGAAGGATGTTTTAAATCTTGTTACAGGATGTACTTGACTTGATGTAATATTGTTTGGATTATGGTGTTTAAATGTAATCGTAAAAAGGAAGACAAAAATAATACTAAAATAAAATATAATAAAAAAATAAATAAACTTATTATCACCATAAATACTTTTGGTCTGAACAGACTTGACATCGGGATGTTTAACAAAATCTTAACAGAACTATTATCTGATGAGGCGTCTGGCTTTTTCAGATCAATGGCACCATACGTAATATGTTAGGTATTTTTGTATTAGGGTACGATGGGGCTGACATATGTACACACGTAAAAGTCCCTTAAATAAATAGAATAAAAAAAAACCATAAATACTTTTATGTGGGCATACATTGTTCACCAGTATATGTTATATTACCTACGTAATTATAATTACAATTTATTAATAACTTGACATGTAAGGGTAAACAAAATGAAGTGATTATTCCTTGTGTAAATTTACGAGGTCTTTTATAACATTTCTTTGAAACCAAATGTCCATAATTAATATAAATAATTAAAATAAACATTAATCAATTGAGGTACTAAAATTCTATTAAAATAAAATAGAATCAAAATAAAATATTAAATAATTGTTTCACAAACAGAACCAACATGTTCGTTTAACATGTTCGGTATGGGGGACTTAGTAAAATGAACAAGGTATAGAAAATATCATTATTTTTATAGTATTACAGCTATGCTACTGGTCACTTTGAGCACGACATATAAGCGTAAAGTGGATACAATCACCAATGTATTTGCTCACCCCTTAAGCGATATAGCGAGACGATATATTATTATTATATTATTCTGTGATATGACGAAAAAGGAACGCGCGAAGTACAATTCTTTTTTGTTAGTTCAGGATTACAAGGGTGAAAAAATACTAATCGAGGACAACGAAGCCATATGTCAGGGTTATGAGCAGACAGCAAATTCGGAAATATTATAAAGCAATTATTTTGTAAGTTAAGACAATTTAATATTATATTATTAATATGTATTCGTTACTATCGAATTTCAATTATATTTTTTTATTTTAGAGAAAGTTTTTGGGACGTGGAGGTACATACAGGCATTTACTATGCTAAAAATCAATAAACAAAAACATATGTATCATAACTTCAGATTTAGTATAATTATTTCTTTCCTTTATTTATATCTTCCGTTCTTCAAATATACAAACTAAAATCAGTAACATAAGTACATAAACAATATACTGTGTAAATTATTAACATTCGACTCAAGTTTCTCTAATGGATTCCACTACATTTGGCCAAAAACACCTCCACTAAATATGAACGTCAAGTCAGCTTAAAATAATATTACATATACGGATATATTACTATGTTTTATGTATATTTAATACTAAAATAATAATATATCGTCACGGTATATCCCTTTCAGGGTGCGCAGAAATACTTTAGTAGCTGTATCCACTTTGTCCTTATATGTCGTATCCACGAGACATGTATATTTATACTATCATAATTTGTAACCAACACAGAGATGTGAAGTAGATTCCATCAAACAAAGAGTAGCAGAGAAAAACAAAATTACTCTTTTAGGTTACTATCATTGCAGCTAATGATGCCAATCTATGCCAGTGGCTATCAAACCACTCCGGCCGTCCAACCGTTATTAGATGTAATCGTCGTAATTTTTCACACAATTTATTTTTTTTCGGACCACGATACCACATCTCAGAAGTGTTATTCCACGTCAGCTAATGACAACAAAAAATGTACTCGAGATTACGTATAGCTCATGCGATAAAAATACGTGCTGTTCTAACAGCATATTATAGATACGTTAAATATTACTTTATGCGTATAAATCAAGTTGAAATTCAACATTTACAGCTAAGATCTAGACATACACTCACGGTTTTTGTTTTCTTATTTTAACGTTTCGATTTTGGCATTGATTAAAGTAGTGCAAGTTTTCCTTAAATGTTTACTTAGCTCTATACTCCAAAATGTATAGACTTAATGTTTCACAAATTACACGGTGGAGATATTGACTAAAATCTTCATACATTTGACGTTTAAAAACTTAAACTAATTTGAGAAGTAAAAACGATAAAAACTCACACTTTGGCCTCTTCAAAGAATAAAATTGACTTTTCACATCTTAATGATATCAGAATAAATAAAAAGATACTAATTATTGGACAAGACTACTTAATCTACATTTTCTATCAGCCAAGATTTATTTCAAGCATAAGTTTGTCTATAACATAAAAACCTACTTTTTAGGTCACGTTCAGACCATTACACGCTAAAGAGTTTATACTTATGCTGAATTATTTTGAGTTAGACGGAGTGAACAATCTACTAATATTGTACTTGACATTATCACGGAATACATTTATCAATATGATAGTGTGAACCCTGCCTAATACTGAAATGAAATATAACTTTATTCAAATAGGTCTACTTCCAAGCATCTTTGATTCGTTAAAAGAAAATGAATCTACGAACGGTTCGGCAAGCAGAAGAACGAGCGAGAAACTCTTAGTATTTACTAGTGTCCGACCGAAAGTTCGGTTTCGGTTTCGGTTTCGGCCGAGTTTCGGCCAAAAATAAAGTTTCGGCGGCAGTTTCGGTTTCGGCCAAAATTGGCCGAAACTTTTGCCGAAACCGAAACTGATTTCGGTAGTTGTCGTACATGCTTGCCTAGCTTCGTTTCTCGCTGCAACGCTTTGACGGACGCTGGCGGCCCTGTTCGGGATTCGTGCGCCGTTCGCATTGCTTTTTTTTTTTCGAATTTACGCATGTTTGTTGACCGGGAAAGGTCTTCACAACTTAACCGGGCGGGTGGGCGAACACTGAGGGTGCTCAGGTGGCAATTTATGGGTTGGGTGGCAATGCAAGGGCACCCCTGTGGGTACGAACCTCGACTTGGACCGCCAGCCAGAAATACGAAACCTAACGGTGATCTACTAGCGTTTCGGAAGCGACTACCTTGAGAAGAAACGCCGAAAGAAACTCAAGGCTGCGTCGGAGTGTAACTGCGTCGTTTAGACGACAGTTGACGGATCTAATTCGCATTGCTCTATACCAACACAACTTAGTGCGTTATCATCCGACGTAAACATTCTTTAGAGGTTATGTTTTGATGGAACTGATTACATGTAAGTTTTTGTTTCATTTTGTTACTTGACCACGTTGACTTTTATACTTGACTACGTGAGTTTCGGTTTCGGTTTCGGTTTCGGCCGAAACTGAAGCCACGGCCGAAATTTCGGTTTCGGTTTCGGCCGGAAAACCAGTTTCGGTCGGACTCTAGTATTTACCTTTTTTTAACATAATGTGATACAAATATATAATAAACTAGCAAACCCAGCGAACTTCGTTTCGCCACCAGATGGCTTCGTTTTGGTTTTTAGTTAGCGTTTGAAAGAACGTGCGGATAATAAATGTCACATGAATTTAACTGAGCAGAGTACAATGAGTAGCTGTCAAACAATGTATAACGCATCGGCGCCATCTACTTAAAATACTCGTGCGATCTGTTCCAGCACCGTGCAAAACCATATTGGTTTGTAGTACATGCTATGTATCAGAGATGGCGCTGTAAGTGAAAAATGATTTTCCCCGTTTACCTGCTTTTCTGTTGAAATTTTTTCTTAATTTTGTTTGCTATAAACCCCACAGAGCTCGAGACCTTTCCAACAAATGCAAAACCGAGGAAATCGGTTTGTGCGTTCTGGAGTTATAGCGTCAGGAAGGAAAACCGGACTTATTTTTATATAATAGAATAAAGGAATTAATGTTCCGTGAGCAAAACCAAATTACAGAAATTACGATTATGCTTTTTTATCAATTAAACATTAATTGATTCAGTAATATATCTTTCTTATGTCATAGAACTGTGTACTAAATAAAATTACATTTTTTATTAGTCATGAAAATAAAAAGAATACAAACCAATCTATGTTTAAGTCTTTTAAGTTCGGGTTAGGCACCAATTTTGGTTTTACTAAACCAGACCGATATAAAATTTAGTTGATCTAATGGGAATTTAACTTCGTAATGTCTATCAAACGTACTAAACTCTAAATCAAGAAGATAATTAGATTAGGGATATTTAATAATAGCCTTAATCCATAAAGTTTTCAGTAAACTGCACT
Source organism: Automeris io (assembly GCA_036320925.1). NCBI lineage: Eukaryota > Metazoa > Arthropoda > Insecta > Lepidoptera > Saturniidae > Automeris > Automeris io. The sequence continues at coordinate 7,842,835 of JAUDJH010000010.1, read as the reverse complement.
ATATCGCAGCACTTCTACGAGTATATGCGCTAACAAAGAACTTCTAAGTAATTCAATTACTACAACTATTGTATCGCACGACTTCGACTCGAGGAGTTTGGAATATGAAAGTTAAACAAAACAAAACGTAGTGAATACACTTCGGCAACGGCAAAGGGAAGTGAGTGAATAATGAATGACTGTGATTGAAAACACAGACCTTCGGGTTGTAGAGTATTTGTGTTAGATGCCGCCGCAGATTACCCTTTTGTAAATCAAACAACGTTTATTGAATATTATTTAATTAATCTTTCCTATTTGACTTTACATACCGTTCCGTGAAAGAGTCGGATCTTATTAATCTGAAAGCTAAATGTGTACATTTGCGTTTACCTTTATAACGTATTATTCATTGAATTTATTAATAGCATCATGTGCATTTTGCAGTGTGTGCATATAATGCAGTTTGGCATATTTAGGTTATATTGATTTTATTTTATTTTACAAAATTGTGTGCTCAACATGGATGACATTGAGTAAAAAAACAAAAAGATCATGGTACCAAAATAGAACATATAAATACCCCACGATTATAGGGCGCCACAGCATACACAATAATTAATATATAATGTTAGTTTACATTAAAGAATATTAAAATTAAAAAAAAAGATTATACATACATACACACATAGAAACAATAAAAAAAACTAAAGATTGCCTTAATAACAACTTTGAACAAAATTCCGTCACTGATTCTAAAGAACACACACAAAAAAAAAGAAATATAGTCACTATCCACACGCTGTTCTGGATTCTGAGAGAGAAACAGGTTCAAGTCACCAAACCACGAGAGTACGTTGTACTGCCTGCAGATTCTCGGCATGGTAGAACACTGTTCAAGACTTTTTTTATGTTGCTGTATTTTTTTTTTATAATAAAAATAATAATAATTTTTACTGGACAAACATGAAATGTAGATCACTATAAAACCCTTTCACAAGACTTAATATACATATATACTTACGTTTTTTTTTGCAAATGCCAATTTGTCAATTTGACAAGGTTTTCTAAATGTCGCGACTGTCGAAAATACATCCATATGATTGATATAAACAATTATTTTAATGATATATGACCTAAGAGGTAAAATTATTTTACAATATAAATATTGTTTTTACATTATACTGACTCATAAAAAAAACTATTAAAGTTCCAAGAATTTCAAAAATTTTAATGAACTCGATATCGAAATTGTGTTTTTAAATGGTTTTTAAACCCAGGACCTCGTGTATTAACATAAAAGGTTTAAGAAATCCATTAAAGATAATCGTCCGTAAGTCGTGCCTCGGGCAATGCTTAGGCATGAACTAATCAATCGAGGGGCACACACGGCCGTTTACAATCAATCCATCAGCGTTTATGTAACCCGTAACTACCGATGATATTCATTTATCATTCGTTTTGTGGGTAGCGCGTATACGCTCTTGGGGGTCAACTGAAGGCACGTAGAAAACAAACGCACGAACTTATGAAATATTATATTTGTACATTTTTTTTTTTATTTATTTAATCAAACACTGCTCGTTTGAAGCATAATCAATCTTGACTTTGACGTACCACTTCGTGTAATCAATGTCATTATCATTAACCGCATTCATAGTAAGAGTTATATCTCTTATGAGCATTTTTATTTAGTAAAAGTGGGTTACATTTACTAGTATAATTATCGTTACATAAAACTCTTAGGTGTAATTTCAAAAATGCTCCTTAAACTTTAAGAAGCTTTTAAGTAGTAATGAATTATCGGGTGCATACAAATGTAATTCATTAATGTTTAAAAGCGTCTTAAAATTTACGGTGTATTTCTGAAACTAGGCGTTATAACCTTTTCAGTATATTAATCCGGTTAAAATAACGAAGGTTTGCCGATATAAGCCCGTTGAGACCGATTAATATGTGATCAGACGATTGACCTAACTGAAAGCTCAAGAGATATTGGACTAAAATATGACAATAAGCAATAATGTGACGTATGTATACAGAAATTGTATAGTCAACCTATTTGAAATGCACCTTATTTTTTTTTTTGTTAACTCGTTGGAAATCTCTTCGGATCGTCAGGGGAGTGGAGAGGGTGTGTCGGACTTGCACCAACTAAAACCACCGAGGTGCCAACTCTGTCATTTTACAATTTGTAACTATACAAAGTACAACTCTGTAATTTGGCAAGATTGTTTAGTGAAGTATATTTAGATGTCAAGTGTAAATAAATGTGTCTATTATGTATAAAATTTCAATCATTATGTTAAAACCAATTTAAAGTTAAATAAAAACATGACTTTATGCAGTGAATTTGGTTAACAAGAATGACTGCCAAAAAAGTTATAAAATGCAGAGTGGATATTGAGATCGGGAAAGTTGCAGATTTCATATCCATCTAGCTACGGTCATTCTGAATAAAATAGTTTTTGTATATTTGCGTAATATATTTCTTGGCCACTGATTCGTTCGGATTTTCTTGCCGTAACATGTTAAGCAATGGCTTTCAATTAGCAGGCATGTTTATAAAACTTCGTTTTTTTTTTTGTTTTATTGAGATTTTTTTCTCAATTGTTAAATGGATATACATGTTTAATCGTACTTATAAAATTCGAAATAACTCAACAAATGCTTATTTACTTTTAAGGCTTTCATATCATAAGAATATAAAAATATAGCTGCGCGGAGCATATTTCACTGTTTCTCTGTTCACATTATAAACGTAGAAGATAATATTAGTGCGAATAAAGGTCTGATAAATGAATAACGCGTCAAGTTTGATCAATATAACAATAATTAATACTAAACACAATCTATTTAACACTAGATTGCCCAGAGCAGTCATTTTGACTGTTTTTAAAGTTTAGTTATATAAAAAAATATGTATCTATAAGGAACCAACTTTTTAAAATATCATAATTATTTATATATTATCTTATAGCATTTATTAATAGTTGTACTCGTCTCCCCACTCTCTATTCCCTATATACGTATGCGCTATACCTATATTCAGTCTTTAAAGTGTTGAAGAATATGCATAATAGAATGAACTAGATAAAATCCTTCCTCAAAAACTACCCAAACAAACAGTTAAAGGCACAAATTACGATGGTATCGGCGGTTATAAAGAATTGCGAGTGTGACATCTGTATGTAATGATAAGAAGAAAAATATTAAACACCCAAAAACCTTTGTAGAGAAGAGCAAAAACAGCATAAATTATGATTTCGCATAAAGATAAAATATAATCTAAGATGGCGGGCCAAATGGCGAAGAAAAATGATTTTTTTCTTATGAGAACAGAGTAGTGGAGCTGAAAATGATATGGATCACATGTAGTGCCAACGTGATGTTATCACGCTATGATTAATGATATTGAAAAAAAAAAACATTAGTTCCAGTAAGTTTCTTTTTTTAATTATTTACAGCCTGACGCTTGGCCTCAGTTACACCTGGTGGAAGGTTAAGATGAGTCCGAGAATGGACCGCAATCGCTCATCATGCCTATTCACTCTTCTCTTAATAGCTCCCAAATCATGAGATCGTGGAAATATGCTCGCTGGAAGCTTATTCCACTCCTTCGCTGTTCGTATGATGAATGTAGAAGCGAATCTCTTCGTGCGCATATAAGGAACGCCCACCACATACGGATGGCGTGTAATAATAACAATAATTGAAGTATTATAGCGAATATCAAAGAATTAGAAAATTTTACATATCATTAAACGGGGTAGATATACAATAATGAATGAAAAAAAAATCGCCTAAGAGTGTTTTTCATAGTGAAAACAAATCTCAACATACACTGTCGAATGTATATATTAGGTCCTTACATATGAAATTGGCGTTTTGTATGGGAGGAACAAAAAGTCGAATATTTTTTAATATAATATATTTAATTAATCAAAGTATGAACCATTATTTTCCATGCACTTTTGCCATCTCATAGGTAGTTCATTGGTCCCTTTACTAAAAAAACCAGTCGGAGAGGAATCAATAAAATCTTTGAAGGCGATTTGGACTGCCCCATCGGAGTTGAATTTTTTCCCTTGCAAGAAGTTATCCAAATTTCGAAAAAAATGGTAATCTGTTGGAGCAATGTCCGGGAAGTACGGAGGATGTCTTAGACTTTCCAATTGAAGCTCTTCTAATTTAGTAGCCGTCTGTTGCGCAGTGTGTGGTCTAGCGTTGTCGTGAAGCAGCAGTGGCGTGGAGCGATTGACCAGCCTAGGTTGTTTAGCCGCTAGCTTTTCCATCATGGTTTGCAATTGCTGACAATAGACATCAGCCGTAATAGTCTGGCCAGATTTGAGAAAACTGTAATGAACAATACCGGCACTAGTCCACCAAACGCTTACAAGTAACTTTTTTGGGGTTAATTTTCGCTTGGGGCAGGATTTGTCTGGCTGGCCAGGATCCAACCATTGCGCTGAGCGCTTCCGATTATCGTAAAGAACCCATTTTTTATCACAGGTAATGATTCGGTTTAAAATACCTTCATTATTGTGCCGGTTTAGTAATGTAACGCAGCAGTCGACGCGCGTTTGCCGGTTTGCTTCAGTCAATTCGTGAGGTACCCACCTTTCAAGCTTTTTAATCTTCCCAATTTGCTTCAAGTGAATTAAAACAGTTTTATCACTAACATCGCAGCCTGCAGCTAACTCGGACGTGGTTTGCGATGGATCCGCTTCCACAATAGCCTTCAACTCTTCATTATCAACTTGAGTCTCAGGCCGTCCACGGGGCTTGTTCTGCAGGTCGAAATTTCCAGAACGAAAACGTTGGAACCAAAAACGATCTATGTTTTCTTTTGCAACACGACCGCCATACACATCATTCACCCTTCGAGTTGCTTCCGCAGCACTAGTGCCACGGCGGAACTCGTACTCGTAAATAATGCGATATTTTATGTTTTCCATTTTGTAAAATGAGTGACGCAAACAGAAAAAAACAGAAGAAAAAAACAAATGAATGACGATCATCGAAGCACAAATACATGAGTCTATAGCTGTACAAATTTGAATTTGGAATTCCTTACCAAAGAGGAGAAATTTGTGATTAAAGTGGCCAGTACGAAAAACGCTAATTTCATATGTAAGGACCTAATATAAATGAGTTTTAATGGTACTAATAACTTAAATATTAAATATGATGTCAACATATAAAATGAATATAAGTGTTGAATAAAACACTTTAGCCTTTAGGATTGACATATAAATAAACCCATTCCGAGTGTTACACAAGAAATGTACTCGAAAAGAAAATTCTTGAGATGAAAATATAAAATTAATCTAGGTAACATAAATTCCCTCTGAGAATGTTGGTACACACTGAGAGAACATTGCAGGATATCGTGTATGCCGTGCGCCGTACGCCGGTTGTTATTTTATTTGATCAGTAGTAGGTAAACTCTATTACCAGACCGTTTTTACAAGTAGACATTGAATTCCTGTTTGAAATTCTTAGTGAAAGGTGGAATTATTCGATATAAAAGGATAAAATAAGTGAAACTACATTGGGACTGAAAGCTTTTGCCGTTAAAAAATACCAAACATTTTTGGCATTGATCAAAAACAAAGTTACGAATTGGAAATTTAAAGAGTAAAGAATAAGTGGTATTTCAGTAAAACGATTTGATATAATTTCCTAAACTCATTTTTGGCTGTTTACTAAACATTCGTTTGCGTAATTTCAATTGATTTTTTTTTGGGACGGCGGGGCCGTGGCCTTATTAAAAAAAGGTTGTTCAAGATACCTAGAGACCTTCACTCGTGATATGTGAGGACTGGCATGACAATGGCGACTGTCAATGGATACTCATCCCTTGGTAGTCTTTGGCATTCTTGGACCACAGTATATATACGTTCCATTAGGTGCGCTGTATTCACTTTGTGGAGATGGTATAAAATAAATAATGACTAACGTAAAAAAGGACAAGGACAAATAATTTACAAGTATACACAGTCTAGACATATAATAAATAAAATGAAATTAAATTAAATGCATTTATTTCGCTACAAGTAATTAAAATTAAAAATTTAATTACAGTAACACAAACAAGATATAGAAAAGAAGAAAATACAAAAACATATAAACATGGCGAATTGGGTCCTCCGTCCGCATAATGCCACAGAGGAAGTCTGCAGCGCTGGTTTTCGTGAAGGGCCCAATAAAATAAATTATAATAATATTAATTATAGTATAATAAAGATCATTATGAATAACAGAATCTTGAAATAAACACTGTCATATATTCACATGGTATCCAACTACGATCTATGAACGATAAATTAATGAGACATGTATTATATGAGTGAAATTCATACCTGTAGATAAAGACAAGCTATAATCCAATGTTTATGAAGTTGTATCCACACAAGGAAACACGTTCTCGCTGTTTCATAATAAACGATTAATGAAAAATATGTCTTCGTAGGCAATAAAAGATGGTATCGACATCATTAGGTCCCAACGGCGGTATGAATTTTTCATGAATTATGGACTGTTATAGCTTTTGTGTATTGGCTTAGTTGAGGATTATTATTTTCATCAGATCCATTATAGGCAGAACTTTTTGTGTCGTCTGTCTGCTTAAATGTCAACGCTCAATTTAGAACAAAAACTGCAAATTAACTAGTGAAACGTGATAAAGACTTAATTACATTACAAAAATATATTAAGAATTATAATGTTTATTTTAGTATCACTCGTTTTATTTCGTATTTATTATTTAAGCTATATGTGTTAAGCTATTTATTTATTCTATTTTTATTGTTTATTGATAATTATTATAAGATGTAACACGACCGGGGCCCTTCACGGAAACCAGCGCTGCAGACTTCCTCTGTGGCTTTAAGCTGAAGGAGGGCCCATTTTCGCCATGTTTGTACGTTTTTGTATTTTCTTTTGTTTCTGTATACTATATATTTGTGTTAATGTATTTCAATTCCCAGTTTTTAGTAAGTTATGGCGAAATAAATACATTTCATTTCATTTTCATTTAGTGTGTTGTGAAATTTAATTGCTTTACTAATGAACCATACATACAGATAATTAATAAAATATTGCTTTCTATAGGGATGGATTCTAGTATAACAATGTTAATAGACCCTGGCCGTTGGCAGTAGACTTGAGGGAGTCTGCTACCCGGATCAGAGGGAGTCGGTGCACGTTGTCCGGCGCACCGCCTGGGAGAAAGGTTTTTGAGAGGTGGGCTTTACTCCTTCCATTCCCAGAGAGGTAACCTCAACAAGACTTCTTGTTCCCTGGGCGTCTGAATAAATTTGACTTCCCAAGCCCGGGTTGGAGCAATCAGAGGGTTACCCCGGGGGTTATTAGTCAGTAGGATTCTGACACACCGGGTTCGTTGCCCTCACAGCGTCCCTGATGGTCCAAAGCAGGATTTTCCCTTGGGATACAAAAAAAAAACACTGACCGATGCAAACTTTATTATATTAAAATGCATTCGTTATTTCTACATTCATATCACAGAAATATACCGATCAGTAATGTAACAATGTTTTCCAGTAGCCTACATTTTAATTTGGCTGGACCATGGACCATCTGTAGCCGATGAAGTTCATACAATATGCACAATATTATATGTAAGTTTGGAGTTAGATTTACAAACACCAAGTGTTTGACGATAAGAAAATGAAAAAATAAATAAATAGGATCAGACCAAATTTACTGGTTATGAGACATTTAGTAACTGTTTATAGATAAAGATTTTTAGGAATTATAATGGTTTTTTTGATCACATTTAAAAAGATAACGGCAGACCAGTACGGTGGCTGTTGATATATTATCGCTCGTTAGTGTTCACCATAATTCTTTTAATGTATTTTCTTATCGTCAGGTGCACCACTGCCATATTGCTTGTTCAAAGATTACTGAATTCTCATATACCCAACGCTTAGAATAAATTAATACTAAGTTAAAACTAACGAATAAAAAGTAGGATGTAAACCTTTTAAAGCTTTTAAGATATTACTGGTATAACCAAAGCGTTGACCCATTTACTTATTATGGACGCATCCTGCCAATTTACTTTATCGATGTTATATTATACCATCATTATGTTTTTGTATCCAGTGCCTTTATGTCGAACCGCCTGTAATTATGATAATGCGAGGTAATCCTTAAACTATTTTTAAATTATACCAACCCGATCTAAAAATCTGCTCTAAAAATATAACGTTAACATGTTGTATGCTCGATAAATTGATTGGTGTCGGTTATATCATAAATTAAAGATTGTAATATAATTTGTCATAAATATTTTCATGCTTTAGTTGATGACTAAAGTAAGAGAATTAGCAGGGAGAAGCGGCAGCGGGTTGATCATATTTTCCGAAGAAAAGATAACAGCTGGGTGTAGACGCGTTCTTGAACGCCGACTATAATTTGGCAAACGAAGTTAAGGACGCTTGCCGGATTGGTGGAGCGATAACATGCGCAAAGTGACTGGAAACTAATAGATTACAGAAGTTGACGTTCATGTTCAGTGGTGTACATTGGGAGAGCTGCCGCGATCTTGTCTTTACCTAGACTGCGCCCGACGCGGAGAGGGCGCGCTGGAGAGTACTAGGCGGATGTGCGAACAGATCGCTCACCCTCATGATTCCGATCCCACTGAAGAAACACCCAGATGGACTCCGTAGATTTCCACCAAGAAGGACGCGCGAGCCACCTTCGCTCAGTGACCCGTCTGTCGTAGCAGACGGAGAAGAACGCCGCCGTCAGGAGGTCCGCCTCGATACGGCTTCCCGCTTCAGTCCTCCATTATACTTTGTAATTAGGCTAAGTTTTAAATGTAAATAAATTCCTCTGTTGTTGTGTTTTGATTTTAATTTAAGGCTTAGGCTAGTTTTCATGTATTCGTTAGTTAAGGTTTAATTAGGTACTAGTTGTGTAAGAATTTTATAATATAGTCTTAAGTTAGGTTTAAGGTATATTGTAATTTTTTTATGCAATAAACGGCATCACTCAGACTTTATCAGCGGATGGATGAAATAATGAAGCATGAAAGGCAGTGGAATGGAGTGGCGCGAAATTTGAAAATTTGAATTTGGGGAGAGCTGAACATGGATTTAGCAGGGGACAAGTACAAACTGATTATGTATGAATATTTATTTCTAACGTAGTTATTCGATATGCGGAATATACTGGGAACTGAAAAATTAATGCAGGTATACATTTTATGTCTTTGATGTCAATAGTGTTATTTGATCTATCACTATAAATCTATGTATGTATGCATCTAAGTATGAACTGTTCTACTGGTCACTTTGGGCACGACATATAAGCGCAAAGTGGATACAGCTACTAATGTACTTCTGCTCATCCCAATAGGAATACAACGTGATGATAAGTTAATGTTTTATTATTAGTAATCAATTTTGAAACTAGATAGAAACGGGTTTGTATTTCAATGATTAAATGTTAGTACGTCTCGCTACCAATCGTTTAGATCTATTTTGCAGTTTTGTGTAGATATAATTAGTATTTTACTTTATTAATAATTATAAAAAAATACATTATTTAATAGAAAACGGTACATTGATTCACGGTCAGCTGACACCCAAAAACAATGAGTACCTTGGGTCTCAGTATTATACATATCACAATATGTTACATACAAGCACTTTATATCTGGTGCGTAGCCATCAATCTTAACTTTTAATTAACATATATTTTAACATATATATTATTTTTGTGACTTAAGAAGCAGTGAAATTATAATGTAAAAGTCAATTAAGAGTATAGCTGTCAAGAAATGGTTGTAAGTTATTATTTGCAACACAAATATAATTATAAAGGAAAACCAGATAATTTATTATACATTTAAAATATCAATTTTTATATATGTTCGCCTTATTACAGTGAACAAAACAAGTTTTCAATATTTACAAATAAACATACTCGTATATCATGCACCAATGGAATGAAGCCATTGCACGCAGGTACATAATTACAAAGGTTTTAACTGAACATGATAACTCCAGAACACAATGTCAAACCTATATTTACTACTCACCCACTATAATCTTCAGGATTATAGCTTGAACTGTTTCAAACGATATATTTTAAATAGGAGCGGAGTAATCAGTACTTTGACTTTGGAAATAGAAAGTGGTTTTAAATCCAACGTACATAGCTGACCTAAAAGTACGTAAATGGTCACAACACGTACCAAATTTGATCATGGGGCGAATAAATTAAATGTGAACACAATCAAGGATTAAATTACTGCTCCATTCTGCCTCCCACACGAGCGGGCGTTGCGACACATGTGCGACACACCGGCCGCAGTCTACCGCCGCGTTATGTATGTAGGTGCCATGGGCGTAGCTTCCGTCCTATCAGCCGTATCAATGATACAGGGCCCCCGGCCTTTAGGGCCCCGAACGTGTCTAAGCGAAAATTCGTAAAATAATAATAATATTATATCGTCACGCCGAATCTCTTTAGATGAGAACAGAAATATATTAGTGGCTGTATACAATTTGAGTTTAAATGTCATGCCCAACGCGAACTGAGCAGCGGTGTAGCATGTTCACAGGCCATTTGTAATAGATGTCATCAAAAATGTAATAAATTCGTAGTTAGTAAAATTTTATCCACAATCTCACTTCCGCTCTTAGGCCGTATTTCTGGGAAAAAAAATCACATCATGAAAAAATTATCCTTAGTGCACCAAAAAGTTTTTACTTCTAAAATGGCGAAAGTCAATAATCTCTTTATTTCTAAAGACTGTATTAAGAATAAAAAACATCTTTCGCTATGGATGATTTAATAAATAAGTACGCTGAAAAAATACAAGAAAAGTGTATTTTTGATTTGAATTGTTTGGCTAACTTATTTTTCCTTGGAACATTAACTGCAGTAATAATCTAAAACAAGAATGTGACTATTTTAATTCAATGCAAGCGTGTTTGTTTTGTGAAAAATCTTTACCATTCATTTGGGCCCCCAAAAAATTTTGGTACAGGGTCCGTCTAAGGCATGATACGCCACTGGTGCCTTAACATATATTGTGGCACGTTGTGCGGCTCTGCGACCGCATATAAATGCTCTGAGAGCAAATAAAACGGTGCTATAATTTCAAATCATACGGACAGAGAATGGGTGTGGACGGCGCTCTCATTGTGTGGAAATGATGTAACCGCTATTAAAAGTGTGGGCCGTATCCCTTGAATATTTCTTGCAACGAAGACATAGGAACATATCGGTATTTTATATCAGAGCAAAGACAATAGGGTAACTTTCAATAAGAAAACTGGCTCCATCAAATAGTTGTATTTGCGCTAGTGTGCGCGTATTCTTCGCTGCTACGATTATGTTATTAAAAACAAAATAGCGTTGGAAATGAAATTACATTGATTTATGAATCGAATGAATCACGAAATTACACATGGTGTAATTTACAAAATAATGATTGTAACTCTGAATGTGAAATTTAAAAAGTCGAAGGCTGATTTTTATAGGCAACAACTTATATTGTCATAAATGAAAGAACATCAATAAATTGTGATAGTTTATGTCAAATAAAATGTCTAATTTTATAGCACAGTAAAAACTGTTTACGAATTAGTAGCGATCGAAAACAATATTACGTTAAAGTAGTAAAAGAACTAATTTATATGATTTGCATCTATAACCGCGATAGATATGTTTAATGATTAAAATTTGTGTTTTTTTTCCAAATAAATTTTACAATTGATGTTATTCAGTAAGACATAAATTCAGGAAAATATTTTAAAATTAAAGGAAAGGATATCCCGATCCCTATAAAATTGGTGTTAGATATCCCCATAACAAGTTCGTGTAACAATTTTCTACCCTTTTACGATAGCAATATATGTATAGGATTACGAGAAACTGTTACGTTGTTTACTTTCGGAGAAGCTCCTTGTTTATATCTCCGGATTTCTGACTAATTTTGGAAATAGCGTTTTCAAGCAATAAAACGAATGTATTAACTTAAAATTCCTCAACTAAATGAACGTGGATACGAATAATGATTTTTATTACATCAAAAACATTTGAATAAGAAATTAACAGAAATGACGGGTTGTAAATTGAGATTATATATTTTGCAATTTTGTGTGGATTCGTCATCTTCTAAGGCTGGATTTACATCAAACGAACATAGAGCTAGAGCAAGAACAAGAGCATTCTTTCTCGCTCTTTTAGTGTAAACGAAATATCGCTCTTAGCGTTAACACCAAACGATCAACGAGCAAGAATGAGAATCAAGAACTAGAATTCAGGTGTTTAGCGGTCGAACGAATGCTCATTGCGCATTCGTTATAATTCTGTGGTTCTGTGACCATACCTTTTCTCAGCGATAAGATGCGAGAAGTGAGTCCATCTTTTTTTTACTTCTTCAGCATTGAATTCTAGTATATTTGCAATCTCCAGCCAATCAGTTTGTTTGCGATATGTATTTTTGTAGTGTTCAAACAACGGATCCCACAGACATTTGGAATGTCGGTAGGCTTCTATCATAAATAGACATTTTTCTTGAGACCAATACATAGTTCAATCGACGAGTATACTCAGATCAGTGATCGAGATCGCTCGAACACAAGAACACTTTGAAGAGACCGCTCCGGCGGGCGAGCGCGTCCGAACACGCAAGAACGCTCTAAAAATCTGTTCCCACGCTCTAGTATTGTTTACATAAAGCGAACGAGCATTCTTAGAATATTCTATAGAATCTTTGCGAGCGCAGGAAGAACAATGAAAAAACGCTCGATGTCTGTTTACAGTAACCGAATTTGATAGAGTGGGGATAGAATGAGCATTCGCTCGTTTGATGTAAATCCAGCCTAAGGACACGACTAGGAATCTCCAGTGATTTATATTTCCATCTCTTTTTAGTAAACGTGAGTGTACAATACATCTGATCTTTTCTTACGTACGTTGTCATTTTTTGTATCTCTCACAAATTCTCCCGACCATGTGACAGATGTGCGCTTGGTTGCGGTTGCTAACAAAGCATGATTCAATTGGAATAATCAATCATATCTGATTGTCTGACCTCTTCATAAATAACAATGGAGATTGAAATGTATATACAAATTTTCTTATACTAACAGATATTTCCATATACTTGTTCAAATTCAATTTTCGACAAATTCTGTGTAACAAATATGCTTTACAACCAGCTTAACTTGTTTTAAATAGGACATGGTCGTTTTTTTGTAAGGTTATTTAGTAAAATAAGTTCTACTGTAAAATGAACAACTCTATTTAAATTGATCTATTTATAACTTTTCATCAGTGACGCGTCCCATTACAGAATACGGTAAAAAAGTCCTTATCTTATTAGGTAGCTCATATTATTTCTCACGGAACAGTTGCAATGCAATTCAAAGTCAAGAGTAGTGTAAGCAAAAAAATATATTTAAAAAGAAATATAGTACTAATTGGAGTTATACAAAATTCCAGTTAGATTTTTAGAAAACCAGGTTCAGGTTCAGGGTCCTATAATAGGATTCTACGGAACAGAGGATAAACAACTCTAAATAGTTAAAAGAAACAAAATAAATCTGTCGCCAGCTTATTTTATTTTATAATAAACATTGCCGCTATCAATATTAGACTTTTAACTAAACTAGATATTACAGTAAAATATCTACAAATACGACCTGGAATTATAAACACTTGCAGTATAACAATAATAATGACTTCAGATCAAGAGAACGCGTAATCAAGATGCTAGTTGGGTGGGGAATCGTGTATTCCAGATGCAAGGACCGTTACAATGCGATATCGACACCGAATCCGATTGCCGCAATGCGAAAATTATGCTCTAGAGGCGAGAAAACGTATACTACTGTGGAGGCGTGAGGTGGCACCAGAAATGGTTATGCTTTGCTGTGCATCTAATTCGAGAACAGACGTGTCGTTTGTACCACTTACGGATAGATGCGATCAATATTTGATTTTATGGCTATTATGTGTTAAATATAATTTAAAATAGGATTATAAGGGGCATAAGATTACGGTTAAAGATTTAGATGTTCAAAAATGTAAGCTGAGATTTATAGACTCAACTTTGACTTTGTTTAGATTTTGCTCAAACATTATATACTATATTATGTGTATAGTGTGTGGGTGTGTGCATTCAATAGTGAACATTGCGTAAATGTTGATTTAGTAAAATATTATAATATTTTTTTAATTGCAAAGAAGTATTTATTGTTTGAAAGAATCGTATCGAGAGATCTTAAACTCGACTGTTCGTTTCTCAAAAGGTAACATGCCAGTTATTCCTTGAATAACACGAAAAATCTCCAAGAAGATATAAGTTTTCAGCCGGTAATCTCAACTTTTCAATCAACTCAACCTACATTAAGGAACTCTGATGGAAACGTAAGATCAATACATTTGTTATAATAGATCAATTAAAAACAGTAATCAACTGGTATACTACCCGCACTTATCAGTTACCATGTTCATATAAAATTTTAGATTGGGTAATGTATTTCTTAAAATTGGGCACAGGATTTAGAATGATATAGCCATGTCTTCAAAATATTGCATCTTGCATTTTGTTATACTACAAACTAGATAAATAATTATATTTTATAGAAGGGAATTAATCATAAATAAAACTTAATGTTTGTTTTTAAATAATTATGAAAAAGAGAAAGAATGAACCTAAGAAGAAAATATCACCAGTCTGTGTACGCTGCATGAGACCAGTTGAAGATAAGTATTTCCGCTTCGTTCTTTGCAAAAGAATCTACCATGCCCTTTGTATCTTTCATAATTAATATGATTGCATTTTGACAATCTATGTGTTAAGCACTAATGAATCCTTAATTGCAGACATTTATGGCTCATTAATGTTTGTGATGTGATTATAAAGTAATGAAATTAAAATTACGATTAAATTTTGTAATCTTTAATCATTAATCTGATTACATTTTGCCCGTATCTGTTTGTTAGTATGTTTAAAGTTTAAGATTTAAAAAAAAAATTAATTAATGTATTATTAGATAGATTGAAAAATAGGAACAAAATAAACCGTTTCTATACACCCAATATAGAAACCGTTTATAAGCCGATGTAGACTCGTCGGCCGGGGATTCTTGTTTGAGGCTCTGTGCGAAGCGGAGCTCTTGTTAGTTTACGTAAGGATTGTATTATTGTGTCGAATCTCTGATAGTCGTTGTTTTGGTTATCTCAGTAAATGTTAAATCGTGTTTAGTTTAAGTCACCACGTATATTTGTTATTTGTTTATTTTTAGTAAAATGGCTTTTGATCCTGACATTTATTTATTTTTTTGAGTAAAATAACTTCTGATCCTAACATCAGCAGCGGGATAAGTAACTTATAGCCCACAGAAAAGAGGAACAAGTCGTATCTCAAGGGTGAAGCAAAAATTTGGTTAAATAAGTGGGATTGTACACTGTACCCACATTGGAAGTTTATTTTCGTGTACTTAGTCTTCTGGCCATTACTAGAAGTATTCTCCATTTCGAAGGCGGTCGTGGATTATTGGGTTGAAGACGGTATTTCAATAAATTATGGTCGGTGGTTTGTTAATCACTTCTAATGTTGCAGGAATCACTCAGACCAATGGTGCAAGAGTCAATGATTGGCTAGATTTTATTGGACTTGCTTTAACATCCACCGGGCAATAAATAAAATGCAAGCGTGCCGACATATTTGGAAGCTGAAAGTTCCTTTTTGGTTTGTTTACTTTTTGTGTGGGGTATCCGTAATAAGGTTGCAATTAATTATTCCTGGTAAGGTAGTTTTGTGTTACAGTGGTGTTACGTTGCATTTTTTGTTTTGTGTCACAAAACAAGTAGGAAATGGATCGAACCAGGCCTCGTGAGCGGCGTTATACAGTTCACGCAGTTCATCTAAAAACACTACCTCTTCGCTGGAAGACATTACACTAGACGTTGTCTTCTTGGTTGTTCCTAACAAGCGTATGAATGCTCCTGTCATAATTGGTACCTACATATTGGATGAGAAGGGTGTGACTTGCGTACGAACAAAACACTTGCAGTGAGTCACACGAGCTCTGAAACGTACTGTTTCTTGCGTGACCAATAACCACCAACAACGTACTTGTAATATCTCTTTAAAAGTCTACTCTAGGCTGTCCTCAATAAGATTTTGGACGAGTTCTCTAAACAAATGATTTCAGGTATAGCTACTTCCTCTGCCACATTGGGCATCATGTGGATTTGCCTGAAGGACGATACTCCAGTCCATTACAAGCCGTGCAAGATGTCGCAAGGCGAAAAACTAAAATTAAACTTTGCAGAAATTCATTACTGCAGGTTCTGGTATACATCGACGACATAAATTAAACAAATGTTCCATTTATGCACAAAAATAGAGTACCTGAGGCGGTTGATATCTAACTAGGAAGTACGACGTGCTTTTGGTAAGATTCAGGTTCTTACAGGTTCCACAGCACCACAGAAGGTCAAACAGGTTAGGTAATTTATTGGATTGACGGGATATTTTCGTAAATACATCCCAGATTACTCCATCAGGACTGTATGCATTGTGCGTTTAACTTATATAGACGTGCAGTTTTCACTGAACCATGGAACATGAGACTGTGCTTCAAGAAATTATTAAAATTTTAATGAGGGTATATGTGAATGTGCTTATCAATAGTATAGTACATCGAGTATTTTAATTGTATTTTTGTCATGCTAAAATATTTCGTGTCAGTCCAAGCCCAGGTACAGTACTCTCAAGAGTATTAATGATTATAAAATAGTAGTAAGATTGATTAATTAATTAATTGATAATGATTATAAAGTAGTAGTAATGTAGAAGTCTGTTTAAACAAACATAGTTGGATAGTCTATTTAACAACTACTGTGTTCGTAATCAAATCGCTGTAAAGAATGAATTTTATTACGTCATTATCTTTGTATTGCTGGGTAATTCTAAACCACTACTGTGTTGTTTTGTTGCATGGAACGCTATCTACATTTGGAGCTGGAGCGTGTTGCCACGAGTAGCAGAGTCATCATGGTCAGTGCCGAGTTATATGCACGACGTGGCATTTGGTGACCGTCGCTGCCGTCACCGCGCGGTTCCTACTCTGCGCGACGGCGCTGCACACCACCGATGCGCGCCTGGGCGTGTCGTGCGCCGTAGCGACAGCTATGGTGTGTGCTGCTGTACACCGCTGCGAGCAGTCTAGTCATCGCGAGCCGTGCTGTGTCGCATACGCGACATGGCATGCCGCTACTGTTGCTGACCCTGTAGTGCCGCTTCTGGTACTCCTCACCACCGCGGTACATACCGCGATGCTGTTCTGCCGTACGGAGACGCCACGGCGGAGGCACGTGCAGCCTTTGAGTGAGCTGCGGGCTTACGTGTGAGCTACTGACATCGTGCTGACTACATTAACATCACAGGGACATGATTGAGTCATGTTGGCGGTAAAACTAGTAGGTCAGAATGACCGAGCGGTAATAAAGTGTTCGTTAAGATTGTTTGGATTCTGCTAAATCTGATTTTACTGGTTGGAAATCATTTCGACAGGGCGTACTTGTGACGCGTGTATGTGTACAATTGTGACTTGAGGACTAGTATTATAGACTTCTCAAGAAGTCCGCTTATGTTTTTAATTAGCTTGATTCTAATGTTTCATATGGTGACTACTATTGAGCCAGGTAAAAGCATTACCCCACGTTACATTGGAGATATAAGCGTGTGAGTAATTCGAGTTGTGGCTTCCTTCTGGCATTAACATGAAGCATACTGGACTAATAGTCAAATGCAGGAGTTGCACTGCGAGATCCAAGCACTTAGAACCCTACCAGTAACGAAACATTTGCTTGGAAATTTTGTGTTTGTGTCCTCTCGGTTCACAGGAGAGCTGAATCGAAGAGTACGTGGCCCCTACTAGGTGGCCAGCGTGCTGCTGAGCGGCCGTTGCGAGCTGTCACCGTCGAGCGGTAGTAACGCCAGAGCGTTGCGGACGGCGGCACTGTGAATGGCGCTCCGGGGTGGCAAATGATGCCTGGAGGCACGTGCTGCGCGGTCTTTGACAGCAAGTATTTGACAACCCTCATGTTAGCTCTACAAGCGTTGCTTACGTTATTGTTGACTGCTATCCTTACATATTAGGTATCAGCAAATTAACTTTGAGCTTCACACTTTCTTTTACGCATACATAAGCAAACGTTACATCTTGCATTTCTTAGGGCTTACTGAAACTTTAGAGTAGGGAGTTAGTGGATAGCTTCCAACGGTTCTGTATGTGATGTCGGAGTTGAGATGATGCGTTGATTGACACTGATATCAGACTCCGGATTCATTTTGTGATACCTTGAATTGCTACGTAATTCGGAAGCCCTGTATGAATTTTTTGATACCTGAATTATTATGTAATTCGGAAGCCGTGTATTAATTTTGTGATACCTGAATTACTATGCAATTCGGAAGACGTGTATTTATTTTGTGATATCCGAGTTACGTAACTCTGAAAACACGTATGTACTACAATTTAGTTACCCGAGTTACTACGTAACGCTTAAGACACGTATGCACTATAATTTTGATACCTAGGTCAATATGCGATTCGGATGTCATGTACTTACTCGTATTAACCTTGTTCAATATTTAGCTAAGACTGTAACTCGAAAGATTTGAACTACAGACCTAACGTGATCTTGGCGTTCACTATCAAGACTTCAGGCCTAAAGCCTTGGCGTCAAATTATCTGAACTGCAGGTTTAAAGCCTTGGCGTTCGTTGAACTACAGACCTAACGTGGTCTTGGCGTTCCATTATCTAAACTACAGGCTTATTTAGCCTTGGCGTTCACTATCAAGACTTCAGGCCTAAAGCCTTGGCGTTATATTATCGTACTTCGGTCTAATTTCCCTGGCGTTCGATGAACTACATGACCTTACATGGTCTTGGTGTTCATTAAACTTCAGGCGTTTCTGCCTTGTCGTGTCTGCCTTGGCGTTTTACTTTCATACACAGATGGTGACTAAGATCTTGGAGCTACCGGCGTTGCTGGTCAGGCAGCAGGCAAGCAGTAAGGACTCCAGGCGTAGGACTCTGGCTGTCGATGCTCCTACTGGATGCAGACATGGGCATCGGTGAAGACTACGTTTTGGACCAAGCGGCTTCAGCGTCAGAGCTCGTGTCGGGGACGACACTTAGTCAGGAGAGGCCGTATTAGATAGATTGAAAAATAGGAACAAAATAAACCGTTTCTATACACCCAATATAGAAACCGTTTATAAGCCGATGTAGACTCGTCGGCCGGGGATTCTTGTTTGAGGCTCTGTGCGAAGCGGAGCTCTTGTTAGTTTACGTAAGGATTGTATTATTGTGTCGAATCTCTGATAGTCGTTGTTTTGGTTATCTCAGTAAATGTTAAATCGTGTTTAGTTTAAGTCACCACGTATATTTGTTATTTGTTTATTTTTAGTAAAATGGCTTTTGATCCTGACATTTATTTATTTTTTTGAGTAAAATAACTTCTGATCCTAACAGTATATAATACATTCCTCTATAAATCCACATTATTTATAAAAAACTTGAACAATAGAGGTATGATTAGTTCAATGTGCAATTGCACGAAACACTTACGTCCAATCTTACAATCGAGCCATTTCCTTTGATCAAGATCACTATGAGGCCGTATCAAAACTAACACGACTTGTAACGTTATTAACGTTTTACTAATATAAAATCTCACGATTTTTCTTAACAACTTCTTTTACGGTCAGCGGCAAAACTCAAAACTACTAAAGCTCGGAAATCTCTATTATAAAAACATAAGCTGGATGTTTGACCAATCAACAAGTAAAAACCACTACCAAGTATTTGTTAAGACATTA
Organism: Automeris io; assembly: GCA_036320925.1. Lineage (NCBI taxonomy): Eukaryota > Metazoa > Arthropoda > Insecta > Lepidoptera > Saturniidae > Automeris > Automeris io. The sequence goes on along the minus strand of JAUDJH010000010.1, from coordinate 7,822,958 downwards.
CGAACTCTTTCTAAGACCCACATTACGTAGTCATCCATCGCCAATCACTTCCAACGGTCATGAATTACGTATAAATAATAGTAACTAATGGAATTATATCATACAAATAAAATTGTCAAGAATTTCAATGTCATCAATTATCAATTAGTAATCAGACATTATTTTGGACCATAGGCTAAAATGCCATTCAGTCAGTCCATAGTATTGATTGTGTTTAGAAAAAGCGCATATCTTAAGCTTATATTTATATATAGACACTAACTTTGCTAAAACGTTGCTATGAACACTGTTTCATTGTAACACAAAAACGGTATAAACAGTAGAAACTTGAGAGTAGCCTGAGTATTGGCAGGTCCAAGGCCAAATTGAAGAATCCGGGGATTTAACATATACTTTGATATTATTTAAATTATATAATTCGTAATGTTTGAATAAAGGCTAAGTAAAGTCAAAGTAGCGTCCATAAACAGCCTTATTGTAAAACTTCCATTGATACAGGTATCTATTTGGTCAGGATGATTGAATCATATCTGAGGTATAGTTTCCGCTCCATAGTACTCAACGTAAGATCAAGCAAAATGGTTAACTCTGCACATAACTTTTTAGTAAGCAAAAGTATTACTATTCTTGACAATTCACACTGGACAATTGGTATTTCTTTCACATACGAAATCCCGAGCGGATGCTTATATAAAATAAGAACAGCAATTAAAGGGTTCATAACAGGGCAAGTAAATGACCGCATTCTTTTACAAATATTTATGTAGGCGGTCGAGTAAACAGTAGCGCTAAAAGCAAAGACATGCGTTAATCCAAGACAAACAGGCTGAAAGAATTACACGAGTGGGACACACAAACACCATAAAGTTCTGTTTCCCTGAGGGTAAACAGCGTTGTGCGGCTAAAGTGAGGTAATCCGGCCTAGGTGCGGGTGGCACTATCTGGAGCCGTTAAGGCACAGTTCGTAAGTTCTTACATTTTTATAGACTACGGATAAGAAATTTATGACAACCGGACCAATATAGTTTATTACATTTATTATCACTTTTATAAATAATGCGAAGTGTTTACTTTATCATTTATATAAAATTTGATTTTATAATTTTATCAATAATAATTTAAAATATGTCAAAGTTAACCACACTATTCTTCACTTCAAATATAGATCTATGCCAAATCTCGCCATATTTATTAGTATGATAGTATTTTATTTGGGAAAATGTAAGAATGGACAATTATCGATAATATTAAAGATTTATTTAAATTATTTACAAATTACAAATTTCAGAATAAAATAAAGTAAATTAAAATACTGTAATGAAATCATTTTAATAACTCTACTAATTTTAATTACTATAAATATTTTAATGAAATAACATTACCTATATTTTTTTAAGAGAAACATACAACATTATATAAGCAATAAAAAATTAAAAAGATACATAGACCAGAAAATGTTCCACAAAAAATATCTTAAATAAAGTTAGTTTTATAGCGTTTCTTAAGTCTAAGTCTAAAATAAATTTGCTATCGCGATATTTACTATGAGTTACAAATCGAAGAGATGTTTTAAATATGAAACATCATTTTTTAAAATAAAATATATTGTATATTAGAAATTATTTTCTATATGCGTCGCCTTAACAGACGCACTTGAGTGTTAAAAGTGCGTATACAGCGCACACGGTTAGGTACGCTAGCTCTGCACTAATTGTGAACTTACCTCAGTCTGCATCAGCGATTCCATACAATCATGAGATCGAAGGAAGTGAAACATATAGTTTCAGGTTCGAAATGGGCAGTAGCCTAGTGAACCTTACTCAATACACAAAACACCCAGCAGTTTTACTCTATTGTGTCTTTGTATTACTATTGTATCACCATTATCAACAACAGTATCCTGTTTTAAAAATAAGCTAACATTTATAACCGCTTTATGCTTTTAAAATAAATAAATCGCACCCTTAAACATCGAGTTGTGGAAAACAGGGCCATTTTCACCTGCGCCGACAGTCCTTTATTTTTTATTAAAAATATGTATTTTGTTATGGTTTAAAACGTTCTATAAAAGCGGTACACCTACAAAGAGATTGTACATAACAGATATAACTGAATTTTATTACTGGATATTTAATGTCTACAGAAGCCGAAGATCGAAGCAAGTATTAAAGTTACCGCATTTACTCGTTAACGATACGCAAATCTTACAAGACATTAAACCTGCATAGACGGTAACTAGCTAACTCGCTTGAGTTTAATTTATAGCCAATTAAGTTAGTGTTAAGCTGAATAAGCTGACGTGTAGATAGCACAAGTAACCGTAATACAAAATATCAGCCCCCGACTTGCAATGCGCAGCCAACTTGTTTGTATAGTCCCATGTTAGCACTAAGTCCTTGTCGACCGTGGAACGTTTCAAATAGCCCGGTTTATCTGCCGAGCTTTGATATTGCAGCCCCGATGACAAGTACACGAGTATTTGATTTATAATATTAAACGTTGAGGTGGAGAGTGCCCTTTAGAATTATTACAGCTCTTGGTAATGTTTTCCATTGTTGCTTATTGAATTGACTTCCAAATGAGGATTAATAAGGATTTATGGCTCTCAAAAGAGAATGAAAACTTTGTAAGTACGTTATTGATTAAATGGCCTCGTCAGAGCTACTTGCTATTCATCTGTCAGCGTGGATATTTTATTTTAATACATTTATAGTAGGCAATAAGTTAAATACGTAAATTGTACGAAACAGAGTGTTTTCAAGTAAAGTTATACACAGTCGCCCTTTAAAATCATTTGAGGGCAGAAGTTTAAAACTACGAAGTTCTTGCAAAAGGCGAGTGAAAACTCAAGTAAAGAAGCCAGATGCTGCAGACAGTTGGAAACAACTGGCTGGATTGTTTTGTAAAAAGTTAGCTTTTAAAACGCAAGCTATAAATCAATAGAAAGGAGTTTAGAGGAAGCCGAAGCGTGAGACGGATATTTACGGTGATGGTACAGCCGTTCCATAAGTACAGCGATAAATTTCGTAACAACATGTTTGTTTCATCACTTGAGTATTCTAATCGCTGATTGTGGTAGACGAATTACATTCACAGAACCTTATATTTTGATGCTAAAACTTTTAACACATTAATAAAAATGTATATCCGCTACATCCCTTTTTGGGTTAAACGACTCTTCTTTTCGTGCAGTTTACCATAGGTGACGATAGCCACTCACCAGCAGATGGGCCGTCTGACCGTTTACCGATAAAAGATTAAAAGAAAAATACATGCCCAACATAATGCGTTGATGACTTTTAGCAGTGCTTTGAAACACTAACACTTGTATTAGATGACATGCAGGCTCCTTTACGATGTATTCCTTCCTCGGTATGCATGTTGTGCCTAACTCTGTATTTAATTTTAAAAAAGTTAAGAGCTAGGATTCGAAGCTATGACTATATACGTTTTCGCGCACTGACGCCAGCTTCTTGTACAATAATCAAGCGACAAGAAACATTATTTCGATAAATGGTGATTTGTTAAAATAGGCGTAATAGCTATGAATGACGAATAAGAAATGCCGAAAATGGGCAAAAAGGACTCAACATGTTTGCCTTATTTCAAAAGCTCACTAATATAACAAGTTTCACTGGAATAATACAACCGGATCTAGTGTATTGTGTGTTTAGAATTAAGTAAAAATATCAAACGAAAGGGTTCATTTTTTGTGTATGATAAAAATCGTCATGCTTCGTTTAGTTTCCAATTCCCCAACGAAGTCTGTCGCCATGCTTGATGCTTTGTCACATGGTCACGCCACTGCGCACCGGCTCACCTCTGTTAGTAAACGTAATAGCTTCTTATTTATGGACTTTCTAATTAAAATATTTCAGAGGCGATATCGAGCTATAAAAAGGATACCACTGATTATAATAAAGTGGAGGTAAGATACCTCTTTGTAGGGTTAATGGAAGATGAAATGCAAGTTATTTGTGGGTGGTTGAATGTCAAGTTACACGTATAGAGGCTCTGTTTAATTAGCTTATCTACAACTAAAAGGATCAACATTAGAATCATGTATGCTTGTATTTATTTACTCACACACATATATATATATATATATATATATATATATATATATATATATATATATGTAAGTAATACATATTTATATTACATTTTTTATTAATTATTAGAACTATTAATATTTTATATCACACTAACGACCAGTTTCAGGAACGTCTCATAAATTTTAAGACACTTTTAGACACAAATGAATCATAAATTGCATTAAAATTTATTACTCAATAATATTTAATGAGTCTTAAAATTTAAAGAGCGTTTTTGAAACGGTACATTAAAATACAAATACATATATGTAAAGATATATTTAACTATTTAGTTTAAGAAAGTCCTAAAATTACCTCTTTCAATAATTATATATTCTCATATTATCCTATATACTTCTCAACTGAAAACATGTTATTTACTGTTTCATTAAATAAAAGATACCGTCTTCGTTCATAAAGTTTCTAAATAATAACGATATGGATTCACAGCAGTATATTAGACATTTTGATGAATATTTCAAATAAATTACGATGATTTAAGTGTGAATTTGTAATAAATATGTGACAATGTAGTTTTACGCGTTACAGTAAAATTAATCTCATAACACTTCAAAGGATTTCCATAATCTCGGACAAAGCGTTTTGAGAAAATCTCAAGAACATTAGATAAAGACAAAAGAAAAATGCTTATCTACTTACAGAGTCCGACTAGCCACTTAGAGCATAAACGCTACTTAATTCAGCAAAAACAAAAGCTGGCTAAGTAAACGATTTTCACCATTGCCAGCACTTTGTACAATTACTATGTTTTAGGCTTCTCTTAGTGCCAATGTCAACGTTATTTCTGTGATATAAAGTCGATATCAGGTTTTTCCAGCCGACCTAGATACCAGTTCTGGAATTTAGACTAGGAAGTTCTATCAGATTTGTGCCAAAGATCCGAGATAAGGTTTAGCTAAAAGACTTTACCCTACATTTTTTGTTTTACAATTGTATATTGACGTTTGCTGTGGTAATTGATATTGATTGGCTATTTATTGTACAAGTTTGTGTATTGACAAAAGTATAAAACTACGGGATTTTTCCTATGTCTATAATTACAATAATCATTTATATTTTAAATTTCTTAGATGGTCACAACAATGCAATAGAAAACAATTATATGTTATCAGGTAACATATTGAATGCGATATTCCATTCGTATGTGCTGCCATCTATTAGCAATAATTTTGATAATAGCTTACACGTTATTTGATTAACTTGGTATTTTGAGATTGAAAAATATTGAAATAAAAGTTTGTATTGGCATTAGGAACCTTTAAAATATAGACAATTGAAAATTTAATTAAATTTTCTAAAATAGTCAGTCGCTTGCCCCAAAGAAAACGTTCACCTTAAAACATATATAATATTTAGATTATATATCTGGTTATTGCAACTATTGTATGATGTTTAATAATTAGCAAATATAAGTAAAAAAAATATATATATTGAAAAACTCAATTACTTAAATCAAATATATTTGTGTAATTGATTTAGAAACGATTAAGTTTCTATTAAATTGGAAGCATTCAAAAAGAAAATTAATTAAATAAATTAAAATGAGGTCGATGGTTATTTTTTATTCATTATAATTATAACCTAATATGGACACCTTAAAGAATCTAAAGAATAAATTTATTATAATTTGCAACCGGCAATAAAAATTAAATAAACAGTTAACTATTAAGAAGTCCTCGAACTCTAGGAGGTCCAGAGACGACTCGATACATCAATCACCAATTTATATTGACCTACTTCGCAGGCTTCCCTTTTATTTGAACAAAGCAAGGAGAGAGTTCTATTTAAAACGGTCACGGAATCAATCACGATGCAACGGAACGCAGATGGAATCTAAGATAATGTCGATCTGGACGTATGAAATATCGAAAAATTAATTATCAAAGGAACCTAATGCGATTAGAGTAGTCGTGCCGTGCCGCGGTAGCGTTTGTTACCGACTACTGAGAATACGGTGAGGTCGAACTTTGTTACACGTAAAAATATTATTGCCAAAGATTTATAACTTCATAACGATAACGTTTCTTTAAGTAGTGATATTTTTACTACTACAACTGTTGTATTAATTCTCATTTTGCGATCATCACGTCCTGTAGCATAGAAATGTAATTCATGCTAAAGTTCACATTTGGTGTGATTTCGAAGATCAAGAACGTAATATTGACGAAATACTCATTTTACTGGGGGTATAATATAAATTTTAGTTTTTTTAATGTGATTTAATATACAATTAGGATAACTATGATAACGTCTTGGTTATTTTAATTTATTTATTAATAATTTAAACCATAAAATCACTGTTTGTTAAAACGATGAGAGTAGATGACAAAACCTATTTAGCGCGTCACTTTCAATTGGAACCGAATTCTTTACATCACAATGGACAAATTATAAACAGTCCACTTGCTTCAATATACGACACACATCACTTCCTGTGCCACCATTGTCACAGTTTCAATACAATTGAAATGATCCTGGAACGTGGCCCATGCCAAACGTTTGAATGGGTACATTTTATTTGTGGGTTCGGTTGACATTGTTATGAAGCGCGGCCAATGCCAATTCCGCCGATTTCCGTTCTATATCAAAAGAATTGGAAGATGTTAGACGTTATAAATGTTTGCCGAATGCCTTTCTACAAAGGATATATAGTAAACCTTTTATGTACCTCTCATTTGGAACAAATTTATGTCACCCTTACGTATGTGGATCGCGTTCATTCAAAGCTCTTTACTGTGGTTACAATAAACTTACGGTCGTTGGTGTGTTAGAAGAGATTGACCTTCCAGTTATGAAATTACCTGTAACAAAGATTGACAAATGGGTATTGTTATGTTTAAATAGATACGACGTTTCATATACATATTTAATTTCACGGTGTAGCTACAAATGTATTATAATTTTTTTCTTTCGCGCAGATATGTATATTCATTTAAAAGAAATAGTACTAATAGGTCCTCTTTTTCTTCAATGTTATATTCTTTGTCCTTAGCATGTTTTACGCAATCTTGTACCGTTTTGCTTAATTGGCTATCCACATTTCTGATCATATGTTTACCATAATCATAAGCCTTGAAAGATAGGTTTACCACAATCATCACGAACATTGAAAGACATGCCAAACACGCATGTATAATAAAACTTATACATAATACATCAATCTTCTCAAATGCCACACATCGAGAATGTTTACAGACACTAAGTTGTTGCAAATGGGTCGCATAATCAATATGTACGGTACATAGCTACTTAGGAAGTCGTTCGAGACTTGGCATGTACAGGCGTAGCTTTATACTTACATATAAAACAACTATAAGTCGGTACTCATTTACAGCCGGTATCGAGTTAAGTCAATGAACTGTTTCTACCGTTATGATAAGTCTAAAGAATCATGCCAGAAGTAAATAGATATTACAGATATGTAAATATTCATTAGGTTAAGTTAATTAGTCAAAAATAACACACCAATTCAATCATCTGAGTTGATGACATTCTAGGAAGTTAATCATCAATTTTTAGTAATTTATTATGCATGAGATTATTTTGCGCAGAAAATAGAAAAGAATCAATAAATTAGTATAAGCCATTATACTTATTAATAGTTTTTAAATATTTAAATCGTTATTTAATTAACATATTTTTAATAATCAGGCACATCATCACGAAAATAAATATCACATTTCACTCAAATTAATATCGCATTTAAATAAGTAAATATAATCATATGCATTTAAACCGGATTATAGCTCTTTTATTGAAACATATTTTAGAATATAAAAAACAGAATCCAATAAAAAGAGCCTTTAACAAATACAGGAAAAGCACGAAAAACAAATTAAGCTGATTGATAGCCTCTCTTAAAATTCCCTTGAAGAATTGACTTGTATAAATATTGATAATTTAATGGCTGTCTTGCTGGATGAAAGTTTGTTTACTTTTAAGATTTTGCGTAAATCTATATTCTTTGCTATGATTTTACTTAACTTCCTAAACTATCTGTTATTTTGTCGTACATTATTTTATATGGGCAACTTTTAGACATAAACCTGTTTTTCTTAAGAAGTTTCTAAACTTTACTGATGTATTTTACGATCAGAATTGTTGATGATGCTCTAATGGGACGTATCAAAAATAAAAAAGGTCAAGGATAATATGGTTAAACATTATTATATTCATTAAAAGTATATGTCGTTAATAAATAAATGTTCTATAGTATTCAACCATATCTCAAACCATATAGCTATGACAGTGTTTCTCAACATGAGTCGAACAGGCAAAATAAAAATTAGATTTGGAAAACATAATACATGTAAATGTTGCAAAATAAAAGAAAATAGTAACGCTAAGGTGTCAGTCATTGAAAAAGGTTGGAAAAAAATACTGTAACATAATACAGATAAGGAACGCAGTGCGTAGTGTCCGGTGCACCCAAAGGCTACCCTCAACAAATCTTTATGTTCCCCGGGCGTCTGGATGAATTTGATTTCTCAGGCCTGGGTTAGGCAATTAGAGGGACACCCTGGGAATTTTTAGTCAGAAGAAGTCTGACCCACCGGGCTGGCTGCCTTTATACCGGCCCTGATGGTTCCTATACAGGATTGTGCCCCAGGTTACAAAAGAAAAAAAAAACATAATTAATTAGAAACACTACAAGGTAACAAACAAATACTCGAAAAGCAAGAGCATTTCTTAAGTGCTTGTTGGTAAAAGGGAGGAATTCCGTTAAGTAAAGGATCTAATTTTCATGAGACATCGGACCGTAGTGTGACCACTAAGCAGATTAAGCACTTGTTACTTCAGACGCTTCGAGAAGATTTCCCTTGCAATGTGTCGTATAGGAAATTGAAACACCGAATAACGAACGAAGACAGCTTTCATACATTCCCCACAACCATAGATGGGCAAAATGTAATCAGATTAATGAAAATGATTAATGATTACATTTTACGTTTTTTACCATTAATATGACTGAATTTTGCTCATTTATGTTTAAAACACTACAAAATCCCAGATCGTATACACATTTATGATTTCTTAACGTTTTAAATGGATTTAATCATGATTACAGACCAAGAAAATGAAAATTACGACTACATTTTGTAATCGCTCATCATTAATCAGATTACATTTTGCCCATCTCTGCCCACAACTCGGTATGTTTTGGCAAATCCTAGTATTGCCTAATGAAATCTATTTTATATGATAAAATTTGTCGAAATGTTAAAATCCGAACGAAATACTTTATTTACTATATTCGTGATTTAATTGTATTAATGTTTGGCACAAGAAGGCAACGTATGGACATTAAGACGGGAAATAAGTTCATTGTTTTTGTTCGAGACATTAGGTTAATCCTTACAGTTTTGTGGTATGACAGTTTATTTAGTTTGCTATCGCTTTGCTTTAAGTGGTAGAAACGCAGCTCCACTGGATTATGACGTTGTTACATTTTGGAATCAGTTAATGTATATGCTATTATATTTATTTATTTATTTATTCACAAATCTACAGTATATAGTTTTATAGTTTAATGCAGGAAAACGTACAAAAAATCGGATTAACCAAGATGATTTGTGTAACAAGGTTATATGAGAGCATTAAATGCGATTCAAATAATTGTTATGAAATAGTTATATGTTATGTTGTTATATGTCCAAAAACTTTCAGTCGTGGCATATTTAAAAAGTCTGGTATGATAACAGAGACTGCCATTGAATTTTCCACCTTGGGCCGTCGTCGTTCGCCTTTTTAGATTTCACTATACTTGCTATCCGGTGTAGACATTTTGCCGTATCAGTATAAAAATCCTATACTGACACATTTAAAATTCTCAATATGGTCATGTGTAATTAATGCTAATTGCTGGCATTTGATCATTATCGCAACGTGGCTTTTATAAAATACATTTAAAAATATTTAAAAAAATATTTTATTGATTTATATTAAATTGTATAATAATTACAAATTGCTTCCTCTTTGATAGATAAATAAAAATAAGTAAGGCATAAGTTACTTGAAATATTTTTAAATTCCCCTTAAGAAAAAAAAACTTACTAAAACTCGATCTTAAACTCGATTTCACATTCAAATACATTCCACGTGTATAAAAGTACAAAATATTTGTAAATACTTAGTCATAACAAGGAAGCCTATATTTCAAATACAAAAATACCTATGAACGGTAACCATTAAGTATAGTACCAAAATCATCAGGTTGAATGTTATATTTAAATATGTAAATAATTCTACTTTACGAGATTTAAACTCAGTTTCTAAAGACTTCAGTAAAATTAAAAACACTTTTAAGCATTATTGATTCATTAATTGCATATACTTCAATAGTTTTTTAGTTTTTAAAAATATTTTCCAATTTAAACATCGTTAAAAATTCGGCTTTATTGTCTACATCACGTTAAGGACAAGATGGCTGCACGGCGCAATATTAAAAAGCTGCAATAATCAAGTTTTGCACAGCATTATATCTAACAGTAATCCAAATAGCAAGCTGATCAAATAAATACATTCTTCTACAATCTACAAGACGTGTGTGATGAATTAACGAAATATAAGCTGGTGCACTCTAAGTACACAGAGTCAATTCTGTGATATTTAATTTAGAACTATTAAAATTTGGTTAGCAAAATGGGAAACTCGAGGCCACTACAGTTGAAAAAATTAATTATATTGATTTTTCGAATATGGACTACTATGTGACTAACGGATTTCCATTATAATATTGATTACAAGCTAATGTAATATATACGTCTTTATAAGCTGATTACAGCATGATACAAAGTGTGTAGAACTATGAGAAGCAATTTCCAGGAAAGATGCATTTGTTGCAATTAATTTATTTATGTATTGATGAATGAATAAAGAATGACAAAGAAGTATCTTTATGCGTACATGAACATATTCTATGTCATTTTATCGTATGACTCTGTATAGCTATTACTTACCAACAATACAATGAAGTCAATGACTTCTTGATTATTGGTGTCAATGTTGCAATGGCATGCAACACGTTTTATTATCTATTTTCCGTGACTTTAGTATTATAATTAAGGGTACTTGAGGCTACTAATTGTTTTAAATCGAACACTTATTTGGACGGTAGTTCCGGCATTTTATTTTATGCAAACAGTAAACTCTCAAATGTGTTGTGCATTACAAAAATTGATTACAATATTATATACAATGGAATAATAACAAGGTAACATTATTTATTATTACAATCATTTATTGAAATTTAAAATAGTTAGAACCCATTAATACATCGTATCTACGACTGTTTTTTTTATTAATTAAGTAATTATATATTTTTTAGCTAATCGTGGAATATAAAAGAATCTTAAAAAAGTCTTTTAATTACAGTGAGACTAGAATGCAATATTGCATAAAGTCAGCGAATTGCAATAATAATACTTCATTCCATGGTTGACGTCACATAAAATTGTGGGCGAGGATGAGCAAGAATAAAAATAAAATCTTTTTTAATTTAAAGCGATGGGACAATGAGCAAACACAGCTGTTGGAATGAAAAACGAAAATGAATGAAGAGAAAAATCCACGACGTAACGCTAGCCGAAGCGAATCCTTGGTAGCCGAATACTTTCAACAGTCGAGTAATTTATGTGGAAACAATGTGTACGGGATAAAAGAATTGTCACGTCACGTGCGATAAACGCAGCCAAAGGGTAAAGGAAAATAAACCAAAGCTGTTTGGAAGCAAACTCTTGGTTATCGACGAAAAAACATTTCATTTAGTCTGCCGATAAGTATGGGACAACGGATGTCTGTTGGGCTGGTACTTGATAGCCCTACTGATAGGACATACGACATCAGATAAGCTTCGAAGCCATTCCTGCGCAGCTGAGTAAAGAAATGGAAGTCTTAAAATATTACATTGAACTATTTAGTATTTACTTTTCAAAGTTACCATGCGAATGTAAAAATACAATAGATTTTATTCTTGTACATTGGGAGCATTTTCAAACTAGAAGTCCACAAAGCTTTTTCATTTTCAAAATCGTTTCCACAACTCTTAGGATGACATTTATAGACGCAAGTTTAAGCAAACATATTTTACTAAAACATTACAATTTATATTACAAAATGAATATCAAAGGATTTGGTAAGTCACAGATTTTGTGAACATGAACTTGGCTCTGCGAATTCTATGGCTATACTCAAGTTCCTATTATATATTCAGTTTTTTGTCAAAACAAATTTATTTTTTGAGAAAGTTGCTAAGCAAAGTCAAAATAGTGTCATTAAATTTCAACCTTAGTTACTTAGTTAGTACAGGAGCCACGCACTCAACTACTGCGGCAAATGAGTTGTCATTTAAGAAAGGCAACTTTTATATCATATAAACGTTTTAAAATATATTAACTTAAGGTTACATTATTGTACCGTCGTCCACCATCATTCAATAACATTACGGTACAGTTCTGCTAGATTTAGTAACCAATGAAATATAAACATGTTGGAACACCCGGCGCGTCTCGTATAAAATAATGTTAATACCCATATATATAAACTTTAACACTAAACAGCAGGGCGCCAGTCAAAAAATGTTAATAATATTCAAACAACTGTAAATCCCAATTTGCTTCTTGTTACTGATAAAAAATTCCCATCTGTTACTAAATAATGTTATCTTTTACTACTACGTGATCACACTCATTAATTAATTATAAAATGAATATTGAAATATTATAAAATACAAAACAATGTTAAAGCAACTCTAACTAAAATATTTATAAAGATAACTATTTGTAGAAATCGGTTGCTTTATCATCAACTGTATACATGTTTCCAGAAATGTAAAGCGATATAAGATGGTTGTCGGTATTTGTAAATCGTGTAAGCAAAACTACGGTTTGCGTTTTTAGTATTCTTAATAAAAGAACGCTGGCCATTGTGTAATGTGATACCATTTTACGACTTATGAAGCCATACGATCCAGACTAAAGAAATAATGAGGCGTCGTTCTATGAAATTAAACGCTAAATGTTTTATTATATGAAAAATGTTGTAATTCGAATTAATTCATTTTCTTAAAGATAAAACTACGAAACAGTATAAACAATAACATCTCGTAAACCATCACGACTCAAAAGACAAGTCGTCAAACGCTGTCCCCTCAAAAGTACGGCCTGAACACGTCAATTTGTTTACGAATTACGCATAAATTCGTCCCCGAAGACAAGACATCTCGTGCGGCGATCGTTGTTGCGACATTTCAATAAAATTTACGATTGTGACTTAAATGGCGTGTCCGATGAACAAAAAAATCTTCCGACATGTTCTTTTATTTTAGACCAACGTTGCTTCGTTAAAATATTTTGGTCGTGACAATAAAACTGTCAGTACATTGTGCCATCAATAAATATGCCTACTGTAATTGATATTTGTTCAGTAAAATAACTAATTTGATTTTTAATCGAAGCATTTCAACATACATATCAAATTTTATAGCTGAGTTCGTATTTCCATACTAGAGAATAACTTTGTTGTTTAAAAAAGCTACATACTTAATTTATGTACCAATTTTGAGGTTATAAAAGTAATAAAATAAATTTATTTAAGTACCTACCTATTATATTAATTGTGAGTCGTAAATTTTGTTATAATTTAAGACAAGAGGTTACACTTATATTAAATTTGAATTATAATGAAGTAATTATAAACCATATATCATTAAAAATCTAGGTATAATAATAAAAAAAGATCACCGTAGACATGTGTAACGTAGATTATAAAATATAAAATGTAATCTTACTTAATGTAAATCGTTATAAAATCAATATATTCGTATTAGTGAACTAGTGATTTTCTACTACTGAACATTTTTTGTTACTGGTATAGATTAAAAACTGCAAACCATAGCTGATAAAACTAAATATGCGTAGTATTAAGCGAAATCTAAGATACAAAGAATATCATTGTAACATACATTTTCTAAAATGTAAAGCTCAGAACATATTCAAATAAACTTGATTTGAAATCAGGATGATTGACTTCCGAATCCACAGTATCCTTTTCTAAACTTAACGGCGTGGCGGTCAAAATCTTCATCCATTGTTTATAAAAGAAACAAACAGACGAACTTTAAGCAGATGTGACATATTTCGAAGATAGACAGTCAAACATTACTTTCGTCAGTAATAGAAAAGAAATAACTAACCCTATTATTTTAGGATTCCAAAATTAGTTGTTCCGTGAGACATGACGTGGCCAAATGCATGCAACATTGATCTTTGTTATTGGCCATGACATGCGACTTGTCTACTGCAGACGAATAGTTATGCACCCCATTGGTATTTTCGTCTACCTCCCGACGCCAATGTTTGTCGTCCAATCGTTCATGTTTACTCAGATGAGTCGAAACTTTAAAATTAGGCAGTGATTTAAGGTCGTCCATAAAAATAATTTATTAAGGATACAAATAAATACACGAAGAGATTTGGGAAAGGCTACAAAAATAAAACATGGCACTAAATTTTTAAATCATTTGAATCAATTCCAAGTAAAACTGTGGATTTCAACAAAAACAAGATTGATTGTAAAGAAAGATGGACATAAATTTACCAGAGAAGCGTTATATATGTAATAAAAATTAATGTGTTTATTTTATGCTGGATAAAATCTCAGAATTAATTATAAATTAAAATAAAACATAAACTTGATCATTGAAGCATTTACTGTAAGATATATTTGATGGCGGTTTAGACACAAAAAACAAATGGATACTAAATGCAATCAATAAATTTTAAGAAACTTTGTTATGATTTGAGCATCTGTACAGACGTTAGTCTAGACACAATAAATGTTATAGCTAATCTTGCTATACGTTTCTGTGATAGTTTTATCACACTTTAAGATATATTTTATTTTAAAGATGTATATCCGTTGAATACATCTTTTACTAAATTATAAATATTTAGATACAGACACTCAAAGTCAGAAATATAAATAAACTGTTCAAGTTGAAGACCGGAACGGTATGACAGACAGGGATAGGAAATCTATAAAACCTTCTTCCAAATGTCGGAAGCGTAATCGTCGTGCCTGTCGGTTCCTGTGCTTTGATATGAATAGGCCCACAATATACTGTTAAGTACAATGAATTAATTAAAGTACACGAGTTCAAAGAAGAGCGATGTCTTGTTTATTCCAACTTGTTTATAATTTTAAGCTTAGTGTGTACACATTATTTTAATGAATACTTTAAGGTATCTCGTAAACTTCTAATATATAATTTTGTTTATATAAGTTTATTTAATCATTAACCACTAAATTAATTTCTACATTGAGTAGGAATCGTTTTTTTTTCTATTTCGGCTTGACTAATACTGTTGGCCTAAGAGCTTTCCCAGATAAGAGTATAGTGATTTTAGAGTTGATCTCAGAGAGTTACCTGTATTATACTCTAGTTTATTAATTTAATCAAGGTAACTTTAGTACAGTCGGTTAAAGAAGAAAACACGGCAAGTATCATGTACAAGAGGATAATCATAGGATAGCTATAGTCAGATATTATTACTGTCCTCGGAAGTATTTGGATCCCTAGGCCCGGCGAAGACGAAAAGAGGATATAGTTGGCACCCCGGTGCTTTTAGTTGGCACAAGTTCGACAAACCGGGGAAGTGGCCCTCACCACTCTCCTGACAGTCCTAAGGGATTTTCAACTTATTAAAAAAAAAGAAAAAAAGTAGCTTAATAGTTATTATAATTTTTGTACTATTTAGCTTCATACAATAACAGATATTATTACTGTAATAATTACTTTATTCTGATACAATGCTTTTGATGCTGATATATGACTTTATAGTGTTCTAGTGCATTAAGTGTGATTAGGACAGGACAGCTACTATCAGGGTGGTGGGTGGTGACCTGTCACTACCGGCACTTGCTCGCGCGATGGTCGGTAGTGACAGGGCATGGCAGGCGGTCCTCTCCTTCACGGAGACGACAATGCAGGTGAAGGAGGCGGCGGAGCGGGATCGGGAGGCAATATCCACCCCCGACAACCCAATCCGCCGCCCAGCTCGGACTGGACGCCGGAGGAGGGCCTACGCCAATAGCCTTCCTCCGTGACACGGACATACGCCGGGCGGCGCGCTTTGAGGGAGTGCGTCGCCCTGATCCTGGCGTGAGCGGTGTGCGATGTATTCCCGCACACCGCTCTGATGACAATTTCAAGAAGATGAGGGGGGTGGCTCTCTACACCACTCTCCCCGAAATGTGTTAGGTGCACGCGGGGGGCGGCGACTATTTAACCGCCCCCCGCCAAGTAGGTGAGGCCTGCACAAGGCCGGACGTCGCCGGAAGCCGAAGAAGATGGCTCGGCTTAGCCCTTAGCATCCGTCAGACGAGAGAAGGAACACCCCGGTGGTTTTAGTCGGGGCAGGTCCGACACACCGGGGGAGCGGCCCTCACTGCTCCCCTGAAGGTCCGTAGGGATTTCCATCGGGTTAGCGAAAAAAAAAAGGACAGCTACTATGGAAAGGTATAACAATGAAACATATCAATGGTTCTTTCAGAAGCTATTGCTAAGAGAAGAAACACTGTATGAAACGAGTTTTATTCGAAATGAGCAAACAAAACAGAGCATTGACTTTTTAAATATAATATTTTTAAAAGATATATACTACGCTAGTGCAAGATATTGTTTTTTTTTTGGGACAGAGATGTACCTCAGAGAGCACTATTGTTTTGCAAGCCTGGAGACATGCTTTCATAAAAAAAATCGCATTCTCATAATTTAGAAAGAAATCTCCAATGAAAGCAAACGATGAATATTATAACTATTTTACAATGTATGTCACAGGTCCCCTTGGAATAAAACACTTAAAACTCTCAACGTTTTACATAAAAAAGACAAAATGACATATTTCATTATTTTTTTTCCTTTAAAACAACGGGGTGCCTCGTGTTTTTTGTGCGTAGAATACCAACTGTGTCGCGACCCACGCAAGCTACGATGATCGTTTCACACTTTAAGTGGCAGTACAGTAGTGATATTTTAACTACCTACTCGTGATATTTTTAAAAGTATTTTCTAGGTGTGACGGCTGTTACTACTTAAATAATTTCACAGAATGCGAATATTGAAGCTTTGTAACTGTTCACATAGCCGTTGTTTCGTTGTTATTTATGGCTTTACGCAAATAGATAATAGAGTAAAATATTTGCAAGAATTCGTTTTAAAAAATAGAGACCTTTTTTAAGAGAAATTCTCATCTGAACATAATGGCTTATATACAATTGGGAAAAAAGCAGGGATTCGCTATGTTGAAAAGAACAATATCTTTTTATTATGTCTTAGTATATAATAAAAGAAATAAAAAATAATACGCCACTCGTAGACCGCTTTGGAAAGTTTGAGGATGTCGTGAGGTTTCGCAAGATATTACAAAGTTTAAAAATCAAGCTAGTGTGTCCGGCCCATAATGAACTAAGGAGCTGTGACATGAATTCTCTGAGTATTGCACTGAGCATAACATGCTCGGCATTACGTTACGAGAAAATATGTATGATATCGATATAAAACGGAAAACTAAAGTCAGAGACGACGTGAAATTGACATTACGACACTCAAATGGCAATTGGCAGGACACCTGACAGGGCTTACTAACGGTCGTTGCAGTAAGGCCTTCTTGGAAAATGATCCAAAAACCTGTTAGTAGACTTGTTTTAGGAGATACACCGATGACATTTATAAGGTCACTGGTAAAAATTGGGCTGGAATGGCACAAATAATATCCTTGTGGCATGATGAGAAGGAGTCTCATATTCAGCAGTCGGTTTGAATAAGCTCATAGTGATGATATCATTAGTGAAATATAGAACGAGCCGCGTGATAATAAATTAACCATATTTAAAATTATTGCTTTCAGTGCTTTTGCACTAAGATGCCGATCTATTGTCGGGTATAACCCAAAGGTGATCTTATCTACATAAAGGCTATAGGGGTGCTCTGTAATCAACTGCTCTTTATCCTTATTGAACCTATTTCTCATTTGTTTTCTTGTTGTAAGAGGAAGACAATGTTCTGTCTCCTTGACGCTATACGATATTTTCGAAATATTGTAAGTAATATAAATATGTACATATTACCGTAGTAATATATAAATTATATATCATTGTGTTATATCTCTTACGAGGTGAGCAGAGATACACAAGTAGATGTATCCACAGTGTACATTACCATAGTATCATAATTATTAATATTATAGACGATAAATGAAGATTATTATGCAACGTAAGAGTTAATTATATACAACCTAATTTGTTTCGGCATTTTGACCAATTTCTACACTGCTACAATAACAAGACATAATAAAACACCAATCTCGGGTATCAGCGACATGGCCATTCCTTGTATTGACACCTCTAGGAATTTTGATCATCGTATTATGTGATTTGAGATTTAGATAAAATAGACCCCATCCATTCCGTACAAAATATTCCTCAAGATCCAAAGATCTGTTTTTATGCGTTCAAAATGATTTATAATAATGAATGAAAAGATTTAAGGCTGAACTGACAGAATCAAAGTATTGAGATCGTTTCTAACACCTTTTGCGTTAAATTGTACATGTTAAAATAACCATGATAATTAGGGCGATGGAATAGTCCTCACTATTTTATTTTTACCCCACCCCATTGCCCGCATACGTTTGCTAGTTCGTACGCAAAGCTCCGCCCATAGTATTTAGACATCATACTGTGTTTTGTTTTAATAACGGACTTTTCAAGCACGTCGCCATTTTGTTAAGTTCTAATCCTGCTCTAATCATTTAAAATATTGTAATACACTTCTTAGCCACTCACAATAGTGTAATTATTTCAATTTGAGACTTAAGTTTTTTAATATTCTTTATTAAGTTAGCAGTAGTATATCTTACGCTTAAGTAATTTATTTACAATGTACGTTTATGTTCAGGTAGGTCACGTGGAAGATCTCCTCTACATTGAACGAACCAAATAAAAGCTTTGACCAACACGTCGGTCAATGAAAGCGCCCGCCAAGAATCAGTCCTGGATTAATAGAAAGCTGTATTCTCCAAACGCTATGCCTGACCACTACTGCTGTATCAAGAGTATACTATTGAGATGACAGAGATATGTGAAGAAAAGAAGTGATAAAGGTTAATAATAATATACAACTAAAAATAAGCGAGCAAGATTATTTAAAAACAAAACTAGATTACATAAAATATTCCCAGTTAACCATTAAATAACTTCAAAGAAATTATAAAATAACTTTACTCTGTTTTTATCTAGGTAGGTGAACTAATACTATATTTAATAATCATATTGGAACCAAGGGTAATGTTGGAGTGTAAATATAACCGAGAGTCTCCTCATGTTTATTTTTGTATAATATGATTTTAAAGTTACATTTTCAAATATTTGCTGCAGTTACAGCTCTCTTAAAGCAGCACCCAATAGCTGCACGATCTAAACTAAAATATTAATTTTCTAACTCCTCTAATACTCCGGTCAAAGTTATTAGTTGATCGACCGATGAAGACTCAGAATGAAATTTACGAGCATTAAAACTATCTCCATTTCATCGAGGCCTGTACGACGCAGCGTACGCCTTTAGTGAGGGCAGCTGCCTTTAATCGAATCCCAATCAACCACGGAACGATGTTAAATACTTTACTGAAACATTAAACATGCAATCAGAACTACCGCGCGCCGGTTCAATGAAACTTTTAAAACTATTAAAACATATTTTTTAGGTTTATAATCGGTAGATTTATCATAGGTAAGTTATAATATCAATTTCGTGTCGTGTCGTTTTTTCGTGGTGGCTGCCGGCAGAATAGAATAGCACCCCCCTCTTCTTGCTGAGGTGTCGTAAAAGGCGACTAAGGTATCTCTTTAACACCGCAATTCAACCAGGTGTCCAGAGAAAGAAAACTTGACCAAACCAGCATCCAGCTCCCTCCCGATCGTACTGGTTCTCCTTTCTATCGGGCCTGAGGGAGCTCGGACGAGAGAGTGCTTTTCTGGCAGCGCGTCCAGTTATGCACTTAAATATCTCCTGCGTAATTGACTGTTTCCGAAAATGGACCTCGATTTTTTTAATCGGTGTTGAAACAGTCGCCGTGGCCGGATCCGGCTAGGACATCATCATCATAATATCAATTTAACTTAGTTGCATAATATATTTTTTTTACACTGGCTCCACAAAGTGAATACAGTGCACTTGATTGTGTTTATAGTGTAGTGCAACGAATGCGACTATCAAAGGACGAAAATCCATTGATAGTCTCCGTCGGCATGTCGGCCCACATATACCGCGACTGAAGGCCTCTAGGTATATGAACAACTGGATATACACAAGCTGATCCTGAAGTGCGACAAGCCAAAGCGAGTCACTGTGACGGTCTTTACATTACCTAGTTCGGGCAATTCCTACCACAAAAACCTAACTGTTTGTATTCAGTTAATTTGATTAGAAATAAGCAGTAAATCAATATTTCAGTATAATAACAATAATAATTTAAATTACACCATTCAGAAAAATAATTTATGAAAATTTAGATGTAAAAAAATTTACAACATGAGGCTAGACTTTCTCAACTGAAATTACCATCTACATTTGATATTGATCCAATTTCATATAATGAGCTAA
Organism: Automeris io; assembly: GCA_036320925.1. Lineage (NCBI taxonomy): Eukaryota > Metazoa > Arthropoda > Insecta > Lepidoptera > Saturniidae > Automeris > Automeris io. The sequence continues at coordinate 7,802,183 of JAUDJH010000010.1, read as the reverse complement.
GTTTGATAAATTTAATGATGATATCATAGAACTTTAACGTAATAACAAACAAATGATTGACAAATTTATACGGAAGTTCTCTATTAATTATTGATAGCATCAGTAAAGTCGAGTACACAAATAATTATGAATATCAAAGCGAATATGACAAGGCATTAGAAAGCACGCTCATATTGATTGATTATAAAGATTGATAAGAGAAATGTCATTAATTCCTAATTTACCGTAACCCAAGAAGTAGGTGTCATGGATGGAGAAAACGTTTAACGTCAAAAATCGGACAGCAATACAATGGTGGCCGGAGGATTAAAAGCGAACCGTTGTAGCCACTACGGACACATCATTTATCAGAACAAGTTGGACTGCTCTCTGTGCTTTATAGCCACCGTATTCGAATCACGAGGAAAAAGTATTTATTTACATCCCAAAGTACTCTCATGTGGGGATACAAATCCTTTTACGAAAATGTAAGCAAATTTTCTCGCAGGCAATTCATTATAGGTTTAAATGAACAAAAACAGTGTACTGAATCTGTCGCTAAGCATATTGCATTGATTTTTGTTAAACTTCAATGTTTTAGAAGAATGATAAAAATTTGTATAAGTTGTTTATTACAATAAATTGTATTATTATAAAATGTGCTACATAATATGAGTTCTCATGTAGAAGGCATGTCCTATACAAAGCATTGATTTCTCACGTAAATCAATTGAACAACGCCGTGAAGAGGACTTAGACAATATTCTATCAGCAATAACGCTAGAAGGAAAGTTAAAAAATTGGAATTGACATTACCTAACGACGTGATATATGTATATACATAAATTTTACACTTTTCTACAAGCGTTATCGGTGATAGAATGTTACTTTGTTTGGACCCTCTAATGAGAATAGTTGTACATAATAAGCCAAGCCATAGCATGTTATGAAAATATTGGAACGCAATAAGCATTAAAGTAAGCTTTTGAAAAGGCTGTAATCAATTCTAAGGAAACATTATGTGTCAAGTGACCGAGTTATCCCAAAGAACGTTTGTCTCGCAGCCGGAGCAGCTATATTTTACTTAATTGAGAATGAAGCTGCCTTTATCGTCCGATCGCGTGACAAAAGTTCCTCGATCATCTTCAGAACTAACGGAACGTCGTGTAATTTCTAGTAACGATGTGTTCCTTTCATCGTCACGTAACACCGCTCTATTAGAACATGGACTTTATGAATGTTACTAATAACGAGTGCCACAATATTATTATTTTTTTTCTACCCGTAAGTACTATTTATTTTTATTTCATTAAATTATCTATCATTACGCCAATTACCTGCTGAATAGATAGAAAGAATGGAAGACCTTTTTTCTCTATATTTGTTAACCACAGATCGAATTATTGTAAATGTAGTTTTATCTGTTTTGGTTCGAATAAAAGTAAATGTATGCTATCAGTATGCGTCATTAAAAAATGTATAATAAAGAGCATCCTATTCCTATTAAAGGTTTACCAAAAATATAATTTAGACATTATTATTTTAGTAATAAGTAATCAATGTAACTATTTTGCAATGAACAGGTCCTGTAATTCTTATATGTGCGTAGACAACAGTTTGCGATAATTTTGTGTTATTTGTGTATATCTTTTATTCTTTGTAAATATTAACCACGTATGTTTTTTATTTTTTATTACAAAAAGCTATAATAAAGTCTTTTAAAGAAATTGGACTAACAGATTTATATCGATTTGTCACTGGAAACCTTTGAATTTACACTAAAGTCGATTGTAACATTAGCATATTGCTACCAAACAAATAAATTTCATCTTCCTTATCTAAATCTTTAGGAGAAACCCGAAACCGTAAACATCCACGAAAGCATACAGTGTTAACTATTCATTCGGTGTCTCTGGGGAATGTATTGAACAAAAGACGAGCTCAGGATCCAACTACACTATTTCTCACTACATCGGTGCGATGTAATCAGAGAAGACGACGTGTCGCGTTTATTTATGTATGAACGGGGCGCGGGTAAGGGTGGGCCAAACGCGTTGGATACAAACAGAATAATATTGATGACGCTGCGCTACGAGGGTCATGAATCATTAATCGTCTTCTCTCGTATACGGCTCTATTACGACTGCCTGGCCGGATAAGCCACCCTTCGCGAGGTGAGGCCGTATCAAGGCATGAGCGATACCTCGGCGCTTGCCTTTTTCACCTAACAAGAAAGTACCGCTGTAATTTCGGTTGGGTTTCTTCAACTCTTTGAACTTCTATAGGAGAAAAAAAACACTGGCACAACCGTTGATTGTATTCCTATTTTGTAGAATGTTTAGCGGCATAAAGCCCTGTTACGCCACCACGTTTGTTTTCATTAGTCTATATTATTGCTCCAAATACTATTATGTTGTTTATTTACATTGGAATAGTATTCTAGTATCATCTATTAGATGTTCCTATTTATTAAAAACATTAAATAGTACAGAAAGATAAAGATTATTCACCATAAACAAATATTGTATCATATATTCAGAATTGAAGTGTAAGAGAATTGTGGATCTGGTTTAATACTTAACGCCTTGTTGAATCGAAGTTCTTCTGTATGCAATAATCTTAATATTATAATGATCCTTCTTAAAACTTCTGATTTTTATTATTTTGCTAACACATAACTGAATCTTAATTACTTTTAAATTTATCCAGTAGACAAACTACCTTCAAAATTGCATGCATAAAACCTTGTATGCATGCAATAGGTACCTACCTAACAATAATAATTTGTTAAATAAAGAACTAAAAGCAATTTAAGTTAATTTGGTAAGCAGCCGACTTGGTTACTTCTAAATGAACTCAAATTCAACAAAAACGAAAAGGAACGATGGACAAAAACGCAGGTCATTTCGGAGTAGACTTGTTCGTTTATTTTTTCTAGATACACCGCGTGGCCGGAGGACTTACATCCGAAACCTTGAGAAGTTCATTTTTACGTTTTTTATTGGAACAAAAATTTTATTCTACCTCTTGTGCATGGCTGAACAACGATAAAATAATAATGCTTAGAACAGAGTGGCTGCTTCAAAAGGGACCGTAAGGAAAGGGCAGAACGCTCCAAAAATTCTAATCGAGATTTTATTTTGCGATCACCCTCGTTCTTTATGGTTTCTTTTTTGCAATGTTTAAGGTCTCAAGGTAAAACCGCCATTATTCTTTTTTGTAAGTACAGTTTTTCGGGGAAAAAATATGAAGGATTCTTAAAATTAGAACAATAAAATTTACATTGGAGTTATTACTCCAAAAAAGTTGAAACTTTGCCAAACAGTTAATGCCTGACAGCAAAAATTGTTATTCCTGTGTGACCTAATTTTATTTGGCGAATAATTTTCCTGAATATTGTAGCGTTTATCACGATCAATCTAGTATATACAGAATCGTATATTATCAAAACATTTTAGTAGAAATTATTCAATGATCGATTAGATAATATTAAGGTGATTACTAAAGTGATTAATTGCAATAATCTATTAGTTCAAACAAATTTCTTCCAAAATTTCACATCTTTTGTTAAATTTTATCCAGATTTAGTACAAAGCTGTTCTTTTAAAAAATAATGCTAAACTTTAATAACTAAACAAACTTAATATCACGACTGTGAGTCAATGCAAAATAGAAAATTTTTAAACATAACAGTGTATAGAATATTTACATTACAATTTTACTTACATGGCTTAATGTAGATATAACCATATAAAAATACTTTTTAAAATTCATCACATGTGCCCAAAGACCGAGTTGACGTCGCCTGAGGCACGCTTCCAACAAAAAGCTACACAAAAAAGTTTAAGAAAACGAAAAACTTGAATTTTAACTTCAATATTTCAAAATGTCCATGTTTGAGACACAATAGGGGAAAATAGTTACGGGCGACAGAATGGTGGCTTTTTTATAATGACTTTGTTTTTGTTGAGCCTCGTAAATGTTTACTGCTAAGTGAATATAGATTAGGTAATTTGTTTGTGATATTTGATAGATATAATAAATATACAAAGTGTTTTTCTTCTTTATAAACCAGCAACACAAGACAAGACACGGTTAAAAGTCCTTATCTAATTAGGTATCTCATTTATTTCCCACAGAACAGTTGCAATGCAATTCTAAGTTAAGTGTAGTATAAAAATTTACATAAAAAAAAAACATTTTATTGTTAAAACTAACTGGAAATATACAAAATTCCAATGCTATTTAGAGAAAAACAGGTTTTACTAAACCTAGGTTTCAAAAATTTGTTGTCAAACTTATGTCTGGTAATGGGATTCCACGGAGGAGAGGTTAACTTGTAGCCATTACACGTTGATATGTTTTTATAGTTTGTGTAAAAATATTTATTAAGCAAGAAAATGATCAGCTTCTAACTTACTACACTATAAATATAAAAAGTAGATATTTAAACTTATTTAAAACTGTTGGACTTTGTTTGGATCAGAGATGGGAAAAATGTAGTCTGATTAATGACTAAAAATTAAAAAATGTAGTCGTAATTTTAATGTTGTTACTCTGTAATCAGGATTAAATCCCTTCAAAACATTAATGAGTCATAAATGTGTATGCAATTGAGGATTTCGTAGTGTTTTAAACATAGATGAGCAAAATGCAGTCTATGACCGGTGGTCGTGGGTGTGGTTATAGAAAGACACGGATTTTGGCGTTTTACTGTTTATTTGAACTTTAAGGCACACCGAACTGCGACGCACACGCACGTGCTCTGGCCTTGCGTCTCGGTAGTTGACTAACTTAGCAAGCATTCCGTGCGCGCGCGCATCCTCTTACCCCGCACGTCTCGTATCACCCTAACAACCCCTAGGGCGTGTAATACAATTACGTATCGGGCGGCGTCTACATACAATAAGTCATATTAATGATGTAAAACGCAAAATGTAATCGTTTTTTGTTAATCTGATTACATTTTGCTTTTCTATGGTTTGGATATATCGAGTTAGTTTCCATGGAATTGGTACTATTATATTTAACAAAACACAATAGAACTCATATTTAATTAAGTTTTAACATAAGTATTATAAAATGTTGTAATAATTAAAATCATACTATATTATTGTTAAATCGATCGATAATAAAGCTCGCAGACTTATTGGTCGTGACTACAGTCCAGTCCATTGGTCTAACGGAGATGACAAAACCACTGGAAGCCGTGTTGAATATCATCCACATGTGGTGAGTATTCCGTGTATCTGCGCTAAAAATTGGCTTCTTCATGCATAAAACGAACAACGCAGGAATGAATTATCCTACCTTCCCAACTATACTAACATCTCTTTACAGATTGGGAGTCTTTAAATAAAGAGTGCATAGGCATTTATTCAGCAAACGTAGTCCATCTACTGTCTAATCTTCACCTTTTACCAGTTTGATTGAGATCAAGTTTGCCTGTAAATCATAAAAATAAAACAGATTTAATATAAGTTTATAGTTTTTAATATAAGTATTTAGTTCATGTTGGAACTGTTACTTACTGTATTACTCTCAATAATATTAACACTAGATTGCCCAGAGCAGTCATTTTGACTGTTTTTAAAGCTTAGTTATATAAAAAAATATATATTTATAAGGAACCAATTTTTTAAAATATTATGACTTTTTATGTATTAGCTTATAGCATTTATTAATAGTTGTACTTACCTCCCCCCTCTCTTTATTCCTTACATACGTATGTGCTATACCTGTATTCAGTTTTCCTAGTGTTAAGAAAGGAATATTAAAAATTCTGCCGGTATTTTATTGCGTCAGTGGAGTGATAAAGTTTACTTATCTCATTTCTGTATTTTTCATAATACCCTTATATACAAACAAAAAACTACCTAGATATCCTTCCGTCCTTCGTAATATCATGCACATCAATTTACAAATGGTATAAAAAAACAACCAAATCTGGCCCAACTCTTTGTGGGTCTTTGTCGCAGGTAAATTTAGAAAAAATCGGCTCAATAAAAGTTGAAGCATTAGGCAAAGCAAAAAAGGAAGCGTGATCATGTTAAATGCTGCGTGAATTAACAACAGACGTGCATGATACGGATGCCAGTTTTTGCTACGTACCAGAGATTAAAAAGATTATTAAAATTAATGGAAAAATAGCATTGTAAATGGATACAATTTTGTAGGCAAATAAAATATAATAAATACGAAAGTAGCATTTGAATTGACGATGTAAGATAGAATTTGAAGTTTACAATACGTAAGATATTGAGCAAGATTTTAATTATTTCAATTTAAGTGGTCAATGTCACTTTTTTTAGGATATACACACGATATTAAAAATATGGTTAGTAATATTACACAAACATTACGTCCAAATCTAAAACCATGGTACAAAAGAAAGGATTAAAGTTCCGTCAAATATTTCTAACATGCTCCGGAGCTCTCTACTATGAAGCGAAGGGTATAGCCATAGGCAAACAGGCGTTTTTATGGCCGCTATTTTATTTATTTCAATTAAATCTCGATGCAATCGAATTGTGGGCATAAATAGAAATAAAACTCATCATGGATGCAGCCCTAAAATGAGTTAATTTAAATTTATTGAACCAAGAAATTGTTTAAACAACTTTATGATTTGTAGCATAATCTCTTAGTTAGAACTGAAACAAATAAGTTTATTCCAATTTAAAAGGGATAGCCGATACAAATTACATTTATGGAGGTACAATCCCAACCACGATAACCAGCAGGCAACCAGTTTCGAATGCTTCAAAATGAATAGCACAAACAGTTTAGATAAATTCTATCTGTAAATATTGGTTGATATAAATTGTGCTTATCTCTTTAGAAAGTTCTCTGATAAGGCTTAATAATTGCTTTTCCAGTATGATGGACAGGAACAATTTGTTTCTATAAATCATAACATCGAAACATGATCGAATAACTTAAGCGAATTCTTGGCACCGATTTGCTGATTAAGTAAATTACTTACAAACAGTACCATACTTTTTCGAAGTAATTTAAAATGTAAAAGAACCGTAGCTTATATTAAAATAATGTCGAAAAATTATTACAACCAGTACCAATAATCATAATAGAAAGAAAGCAATATCAGTCAATTGAAAAATTAACAATATTATGTAAATATCAGCTGCTTGGTTTATTTTTTAAATATAAAAAAAAAAACATTTTTGAATTATATTTTACGTATTAAACACGTTAAGGCGTTGAAAATTAAATAGTATTGGTATGTACCATAAAAGCTTTTCATTAGTTTATTTTTTTATTATACGTGTGTGTCACAAATGTATCTTACAGTATTAACATTGCAACAGTAGAAAGTCTAATAAAAGGTCAGAAAGAGTGGCAACTTCTTGTAAGTAATAAGCCTACATTTACACGATGCTATTTGATGAGACATTCCACTAAGCCAAGTTATTATTGGTAATATTTTAATACAAACAATCCATAACCGTTAATCTATTAACAGCGACACAATCCATTACAATTATAACGATTCCTAACTTTTAAAACCAATTGGCTCAGTAGAATATATCATCAAATGGCGTCGCAATCATGTCGTTACTTTATTGACACATCAAATTGTTTTGCTTTCAAGAACATATAGACAAAAATTTAAACGGATTTCAGTGTCTAAAAATATACCATTTACAGTAATAATAAAACAGTCATTATTCAAATATTTTTAAGTATATCCTATGAGATATTATTTAACGGACTAGAAAATGTGTTAATAGCATAAAATTAAACTGAGTAACCTGGTTAATATAAGTCAGATATGCAGTTCTGAAAAATGTTTACAAAATCTTAAGTACTTTAGTGGTTTCATCATTACTTAAATAGGCCTAAAAGGTTTCACACTGCTGCATGTAATTTATTGATATTTACTAGAAGATCCGATTAATCCCTATTAAGGTGCCGGTATAAAGATATAGAATTTAAAAAAGACGTTTTTAATAATCATCATTACCTTGATTAGTATTTGAAATAATTTCTATACGAGAGCGATTACTACTAACATAAATTATTTTTTGTATTGGCGTATCATAACACTTTATTATAAGACATATCTTAAACTAAAGCAGCAATATAAAGATTTTTTTTTTTTTGAGGTTTTAGTTAGATTACTATTTTTAACAACGTTATGAACCAAAATATAATGTATTTCTATATTCCGTTTTAATACTGCTATGATTTGCTGTACGGTTGTCCGAAGAATCATCGTTGTAGATCTTTCATTTTCGATTAGTCTCGGATTATTGCGTGACGATTTCTTAGGAGCTTCAAATAAATGATTTTTTTTTTTGTATGAAATAAATGCACCTGTTTTGCAACTACAATTAGCTTGTACTTTATATTGTCACGATTACATTAATCGCAAACTGGTAAAACATAAGGAATAAACATACCTTTTGTAAGCACGTCGCTCTGCATTGTGCCACTCGCAATGGTGAAGAGACTTCCTCTTCAGCAAACACTCCAATCCATGACGTTACAATTGAAAATAACGAGAAACTAAACAAAAACATTTTGGCACACATTTTTCTTTGGTTTTCCTTTTTAATTGAAATTTCAGTCAAATCTTCAGGCTTATCATAATCGACACGTATGGTCTAATAAAAAGCCATTTATGACGTCTTCATATATCTTCAAATTTACCTCTTTGTACAATTTTCGTCACGACAGCATCATAAGTATTAACTATATCGTCATTTATAAGGATTCTGATATAGTAATTATAGTGAATCCGTAATCCAAGATTACGTTCTTACGTGTCCGTAAAATAAAAACTTAAAAATAACACAAAACTGTATTAAAATAAATCACTTGACAAATATTTTCACCGTTCGATTTGTTACCAGCAGGCGATTTATTAAAATCGACATTACCGCCAACGCGGTCAGATGCGGACTAACCGCCCCGCTGAAAGAAGCTCAATCCTCTCCCCTCTGTTGGTTAATTTATACTGCCATCTTGCTCGCACACGGAGCTTTTGTTTATCTCTTTCTCTCCCCGTACCAAGTACATCGATGGGCACTGCTACGTGTATAGCTTTGTGCCCTCTACTACTGCATATACGTTGTTCTATCTCGTTTCATCTCAGGCTGTTTCGCGTTGTTTTTCCTTGATGCAGTTTAACGGATGGGAATGTAGTAGTTATTGTTAGACAAAGACGATGCTAGTAAAAATTTTAGGGTAGCTCAAAGGGGTGACGATGAATCGAGCTAATTCAGCTTGGGTTTTTATGAGAGCTCAGGCGGTGAAAAGTATCCCGCCTCTCTCTCGTTAATGTGAAGTTTTATTATGATTACTGTATTAATATTATACGTGATCAGACTTGCAATTATTAATATAAAGGTAATTCGTTTTTTCATTTTAAAAAGTATTCTTTATACTTTTTTTATTTTTATACAAACTCAAAAAATGTACTTTTTCTTCTTTTAGTGATAACTATAGCAAGTAAATGACTACGTTACTTATTTTGTATTAAATATGGCTGTTATTTACATATAAAGCGAATTAAAAAAACTCATCTGTGGGATTTTGTTGCAAGCAAAAGTAGCAAAAAAACATCCATCAATTTTAAAAATAAATTACTCAAATTAATTAGTGCCAATAATTTTCTTACCAAACCCTAAACCTGTATGTAGGTAGCGATATCCATCAAAATAAAAGCCTGAAGTTCTTAGTAAAAATCATAATAAATCAGTGTCTTAATAGCCTATCAAATGTTAAACGTAAAGCTTAGATAATTTACAAAAATATTTTGATGAACACAAAAAACAGTAAATCATATTCGTTTTACGGAATATTGCTATACTTATTTTAACAAAAAAAAAAAGAATTCAGTTAATTTTTGCAGCTTTACCAATAAAGTTATATCCCACATTTTATAGAATTAAGGGGACTTATTTTAAAAAATGTAGAAATATTGAATTACCCAGTTTGATAAATAGAACTTGTCAGAAGATTTACAAGTACAGTGTACAAGATATACAAAATGTGACAATAGAAAAAATCGTATGATTATTTAAGAACAAACGTTGTAGAATATTAATGAAAGTAAGAGTTTATATATTACAAATCTAAGCAGTAATGTGATTTCTTGATTTATTTTGTAATTTAATTATATTTTATTAAACTGTCGCACAGCATGAGATCGTAACACAGTAAAGTCTAAAACTTACTATAAGCACTGAGAGAGATAAGAATCTATCAACAGTCGCAGCTGTATGATAATTTTGACCTATAACACCATCAATAAATTTACTAAGAAATACATAAAAAATCACAGAATGTATTCCTTTTGATTATCATTAACACTGTTATTATTTAAAATATTTTATAAACACGGTATCTGTACTCTCAAACTACTCAGCAAATTTTTTCATAGTGAAAATTCAATGGAGATTTTGTTACAAAACTTAAAGTATGGTACTTCATTTAAAGTTTCGTTATATCGGGGAGCAAGAGAGTATTTTGCGAGAAGCAAACGCCCTTTCACAAAACCTTCTCAGCAAAAGGATTAAATAAAATCCAGCTACATAGTGTACGTGACAGCGCACAAGCCTTTCTACGTAAAGGCATTTTTCGTTTTCTTTCTCCAGAATCTCTAGTCTCTTTCTATTCATTTCGCTGTCTTTAATCTTCCAGTCTCGAGACATACTTTGTCTACAAGGCCTATCCGTGGTAAATGCGAAAAATTTCGATACGGACGGTACAAGTTACATTGTTTTTATGTTGTTGAGATAGGTTATTTGTTTTATGAAAGAACTCGGAAGAGTTTTATTTATCGGATTCATGATTTACTATCGTAAATTATTTATCCATAATTTGTTTCGTAGAATATCACTGATTTCCGAGAGTAGTTTTTAAGAATAACAAATAAGAATTCTTAGCATTAAAAAGGAACAATTTGGATATTACGATATTCATCCCAGCTAGGGCTAAAAAGTGTCTAAGAAGTTTTTTTTTTACACTGGCTCGACATAGTGACTACAGAGTACCTGATGGTAAGTACAGTGTAGTCCAAAAACGAAAGCGACTATCAAAGGATGAAAATCCATTGATAGTCTACATCGTCATGTCGGCCCACATATACCACGACTGAAGGTCTCTAGGTATATGAGCTACTGGATATACACAAGCTGATCCCGAAACGCGACAAGCCGAAACTGGTCACTACAACGGGCTTTACACCCATGTACTGTGGTCGCGATCCAGACGGGCACCGACGCCCTACCACCTCGCTGCTGTTCGTTTAGCACTACCCAGGAGTCACGTGTAGGGAAACTAGGGTAAAGCCTACGGACGCGAGCAGCTTCGACTCCCAAAAAAAAGTGTGTGTGTGTGTGTGAACTATTACTTTTGCAATGCCGTTGGGCTGTGGAATGGTGTTCTGACGAGCGTGTTTCCACCATTCTACGATATGGGACACTTTAAGCGTAGCGTGAAGAGATATTTGTGCAGGCCGGCAGGATCACTGCGATTACCTATGGGTTTTTCTTACCAGTAGATAGTCGTTGGCGTTTTGTGGACTGCACCAAGCTTACTATCAGATGTGATGCAGTTACAGTGTTGAGTCCGATTAAAAAAATGTAAAAAGGTTTGTTTTGGTTGACATATCAACGTAAAGCCTGCACTAGTGAAGCTGAACCTATAAAATTTAGAAATTTGATTTTTTTATGACGTAGTCACTCATTAAAGGCGGATGATTTGATATTCCTCTGCTAAGTAGGTACAATAGGAATTAAAAGTTTTTTTTTGTAAATTCTTCAATTTTGAGATGAATACTAGGAAATCTGTTATATATAGTTAAAAAAAAACTGTTTGATATTTTTCAAAAATCAACCTCCAAAGGTGTTGAATATGGGATTTCTATCGGGTAATGCCAGATTCACTACAGTTAGTATAATATATAGTCGAAACTTTTGGTTTACTATTTTGGGGTGAATATTAAACCGCCAGAAACAGAGTGGTCCAAAAAAATAGTGACCAAAATTAAATGAGCTATCCTGTTCTAGTAATAATGTATACAAAATACAATAAAATATAGAAACGTTTTATAAGTGGTAAAATCGATTATATTTTTCTCCATTTTTCTTCAGAAAACTATTCAAGCAGAAAATGTTCACTTTGGTCACCCTGGCTTTGGTAGCATTTTATAAGCTATCACTAATTTCACAGAAACCTATACATATTTTTGCGGTTTGTCTAAATAAGACACCAAAATGTGAATATATTGTATCTAATACACAAATATTTCTTTTCCAAGCTTGTGTTATATATGTTACAATAGAAGCCAAACAAAACCGTAAATTCGTCTACTCATCAAATTTTCACATGAAAAGAAAATTTCTTACTATAGCAGAATAGAAGAATAAGCCCTTATTTGCGGTCGGGCCTTTATATAAGTCATGGTCTCCAGTTTATATTGTTGACAGACGAGGACCGAGGACGTCGCGTCGTTTACAGCTCTCCATGACAACGGGCGCATTGTCAAATCCGCTGAAAGGTTTAATGCTGCCTCGTAAAACAAGTGGTCTGGTGCTATTTTATTAAATAATATTTTTTATTATTACAAACGGTTTATTACAAGTCCCGATCCAGAATAATAATAATAATAATAATATTTATAAATACAATCATAAGGTACCTGCAGAAACTTTATCATTGTCCATATAAACTTAAACTGTAATTATAAATTGAAGTTTACTATCATTGCGGGAAAAAGTGTTGTGAATACTTAACCAATATATAAAAATATAAAAAATAAATTTTGGCCACACTTTAAGCTTGCAAGAAAATAATATTTTTTTATTAGTCTGAACAAGTAAATTTAATAGAATTATAATTCCACAAAACAAAACTGATTTTGACATTTGAGGCCTTGCTCTCGCTCGCACTTTGATTCCAACAACTTTGCGTGATTTCAATACAAAGAGTTTTAATAATCTCAATATTTATATAAAAAACCACGTTTTAAATCATTAATATCATTGTAAGATTACATGGTACCAATAAAACACCTGAAGCACTGAGGCAAATTAAAAATTAGACATATATTGGCTTTTATGTAATCATACCAATATTTATTGGTGAAATTGTTAAAGCATATTTTTATTTAAAAATAGCTTTAGTTTCATAATTTAGGTTTCATATTTTTTATAATAGTAGAAAAAATAAACTCCGCAATACAATCCAAAATAAAAAATATTTAAAAACAAAACAGAAGCTTTTACCTCAAATGCTAACGTACGTAGTAGTTTTGTTTTAAAGAGACAAGAGTGCTAATTGGAACTAGCAAGAAATGTTCACAGTAACTAACACTGAGGTCCTAGAAACAGCTTGCGGCATTAGTGCGACAATGTGTTGTGTGTATTATTCGATTTCCCGATACATTCCTACCCGTACACAGAGTTATATGGGTATATGTAACCATCCTATATCCATAGATGGGCAAAATGTAATTAGATTAATGAAAATGATTAACGATTACATTTTATGTTTTTTACCATTAATATGACTGTATTTTGCTCATTTATGTTTTCAACACTACAAAACCTCAGATTGTATACACATTTATTATTTCTTAATGTTTTAAATGGATTTAATCATGATTACAGAGCAAGAAAATTAAAATTACGACTATTAATTGTAATCGTTCATCAATAATCAGATTACATTTTGCCCATCTCTGCCTATATCATATATACTGCTTATTAAAAATATACTGATTAATAATAATATAATATATCGTCACGGTATATCCACTTTGAGGTGAGCAAAGATAAATTTATGGCAATATTCATTTTGCGCCTATATGTCATCAACGAAATCAGTAACGATGATGATCCCCGTTCTCAGGGCACTTATACATGGCATTTTTATCAGAAGCCGTGCGGGCGCCCTTGTGACATTTTCCTGAACCCGTACATGAACTGTAAAAATCCAGATGTATCGGGATTCATACCTACGGCCATTTACGATGCCACGCATCGAAGATGGTTTACTTATCCAATAAGCCACAGTAACAGCTCACTGCTTAAAAAAAATAATCTAATTAATGTAATATATAGTTTCGCACAATCATTTTCATGCCAAATGTGATATCTATGTTAACTTTTAAATATTGTCAGACATTAAAATTGTCCATAATATTACCAGATAAATATGTAAAAATTTACTTTAACTGTACTGTTACCATTATACTTTCATGAAAATGTTCCCATAAAGATATTTATGTAACACGGAACATTTAGATATTCCGAAACAGTACATCGTTTATAAAAAATAACAGTTTATTTGTAATTCTTACCTTTTACATATATGTATATTATTATATATGTATAACACAAGAAACATTCAATAGATCCAGATGGTATCTTTTAGAGGTTTCATTCAAAATTTCCAACTTAAAGCAAAATATATATTCAATCCTGAGTATGTGTGTTTTTTGTAACATTGAAATAGTATTTGTAACAAAAAGTTCCACTGCTTTTAATTCGACATAAAGTCGTTTTGCACGAGTATTTTAATATAATTATTACCGCAATTTGTCAGCGTTTCTTTTCTTTTTCACGTGATAATATATCTGTTGGTGTGAAGGACCTTTCCAGTTTCACCAGCCATCCAGAAGCGCTTGATCAGCGAATATTATGGGTTTGATAATAATGCAAGAGCATCCTGTGGGTATAGATCAGCCAACAGGGTCGGCGTTTCTTGTCTAAAAAGCAGTAAAGATACTATCAAAAAGGCATTTTTATTCATGTTTTTACCTAAATTACTTGGAAAATAGGATAGGTAAGTATAGTTTTGCAATAATATCTGTAGCAAACTAATTTGAATGTGAGTATGCGTGTGTGTTAAAAAATGTCAGGGCATGACTGGTCACGGGAATATTACTATGGCAGACGCCAGAGTAATCGAACGTGTGCTAGTTGCACCTTAGATGTTGTGTTATTATACCAATTATCCCACAAGCCTCCAGCGGATAATATAGATGTAATCAGTTTTATAGAAAATCTACATTTGTTATACCGCAGAGTTAATAAATATCATGTATCAGAAATAAAACAAAACTGCTGTTGCTATATTTATAAAATAGTGTTAAATACTTATGTATATTAAGTACATAGTGTTGCAAGGGGAGACTGGGGGTGAAAGCAAGCCTTTATTGATTGGGAATAGCAAAACTCCGAGCCGACGTTTATGCAACGTTTGGAACTGGTGACAAGTTACGAAATTTAAATTAACTAATATAAGGCGGGCCGGGAAACTATAATGTGTTTCAAAACTTAAAAATGATCACACACGTCTATATTATAATTAATTACAAAATAATTATGAACGCTAGATATCCAGTTATAATTATCAGTTATATCATTCTAATACATTTAAGTATAAACTTATCTTAGTTTACAGAAATGTAATACGAATGTTAGGGAATTTATTTGTTTATAGAGCAGCCAGTGGCCAATACATTACATAAAAATATAACAAAGACAAAAGCAATAATGTGAGCACTAGCGACTGATGTCTTTTATATATTTAAAAAATATATCTATTATGACTTTTATAATAAAAAAACCAATAAAAAGTATTAAAGACACATGGCTATTGTAATTTGAATAATTGTATTATGTAACATAAGACGGGCTAGGGAAATATAATTTGATTCAGAATAAAAAAATAAACTTACACTTTTTTTATTTTGTTTTAATATTATTGTAATTAAATCAGCGATAGTCTTTTCGAACTACAATCAAGTAAAGCATAATGTGGTAGGATTACAAAATAGAGTATAATCTGTCAATATTTTTAAATGAATTTTACTGCATACAAAATTGTATCAGAAAGACGTCAATTTTGCTAAAACAAGTACGCAATACTTAAAAAGACGGACCACCGTAGTCAAATGAGAAATAATCAGTAAAAATTACATAGCTAAGAAGTCTCCGATGCTCGCTGTTCGGAATCGTCATCATAATAATGCATACTTTCGTTTATTTCTTCAGACTTTGCATTTTTATTTTACTCGCCCTGCGAGCATTCGACCACAGTGCATGTAACATCAGATGTACTAATTTATTTTTCTGGTTTACCCATATTTTCCTGATTTAAATACATTTGTCAAACAACGTAAATAATGTTGTGAAAATTATAATGCGAGCGATTTTATGCTTTTAAATTTATAAATGTTTTCCATATTTCGTTCATCATCCTCATATCACCAGAAATCGTCCACAGTTGAACATAATTCTTCCCTAGTATTTTCTAGGACGATCGGCCTGAAGAAGCATTCATCCAGAGTCGCCATTAGATCGTTTGTCCACCTTGATATCATACACCGCGTTTGTTAATACGTGCTGTCCACTCAAGAACATTCGAGCTCCATCGGCCACCCGTATGGATGGTGTCTGCCTACCATCACAACTTGCCGATCTACTGGGCTATTTCAGGGTAACAAAGCAGAAACGTCAAGAATAGTCCTCTCTATTGTAATTTATGAGATGTGCAAACTCTTCCAAATAAAATTTCTCCACTCGAGAAATTTTCATATCAAATAATTTCACGATAAGTAAATAAAAATTGTACAGCTATTGTCATGAAACTATGACAATGGAGTAAGAACAACCGAATCTCTTTATTTAACTATTTTCATGACAATATTTTCAAAACGAAATGAGATTTGTGTAGTTTATATTTTGTATACTTCTTCGTGTATTAATCTGTTTATACCTACAGATGGATTCTGATGAATATTTTTTTACTATAATTAGACTAAGGCTGAGATTTATAGAAAGTCTGCTTTGACTTTACTAAAACATTACAATTTATATTTGTCAATGAATGTCAAAGGATTTGGTGAGTCACCGATTTTGTCAATATGGACTTACCTTGCGAATACTATGGCTATACTCAAATTCCTATTATATGTTCAGTTTTTTGTCAAAACGAATTTATTTTTTGAGAACTTTTCTAAGCAAAGTCGAAATATTGTCTAAATCTCAGCCTTAGTTCTCCGAAAAATGATTCACTACACACATGATTCACTAGTAAAAATATACATAAAAATAAATTAATTCAATTTCTTTCTTAAAAAAGAAGATAGAAAACTCGGTATATAAAAAGGTATAAACAGTTATAATTTTACAAATTGTACTTAATTCTTTACTAGCTAGGGAAAAGGCCGATTATAACGAGTTCAACTAAAGTTGTGCTAGATAAGTTAGTGCAATATATTTACTTTGTTCTGTTATTTCATATAATACTTTTTGTCTCAAAGGAAATCACGTCGTTACTCTTATTAGACTTCGTCGGACACTTTTTGTACATCTTCATTTAACATGAGATGAAGATGCGGCAAAAAAAATCGTCCAAATTTTCAACTATATTTTGTAGTTTTATCTTACAGCATATTTAGCAGTAAAGGTAAATATACATCTAATATAGAAAGCCATTATGAATAGCTGTATCATAAGTTCAAAATGCCTCGAAAATTGCTATTAACTGCGATCCTTTTGTAATCTGGCCATAAACTTCGCAATCACTGTCCTTCTAATGACAACATTCTGAGGCTGAGATTTATAGATGCTTTTTTGACTTTGCTTAGCAAAGTTGATAGATTATGAGAATCTTTGATTAAAATAAAGAAAAGATTTATATAAAAAGGTTTAATTTTAAACAGTAACACACTTCAAAACAACAAACGCTAGAATTACAAGTGACAAATTACAACTGACAAATGAGAATCATAGAGTTGCGTTCCATTCTACTCAACAAAAGTTTTCAAAAAATTAATTAGTTTCGACAAAAATCTGAATATATAATAAGAATTTGAGTATAACCATAATATTCGTGGAGCCATGTCTATGTTGACAAAATCGGTGTCTTAACAAATCCTTTGACATCCATTGTGTAATATAAATTGTAATGTTTTAGTAAAGTTTAAGTAAACTTGAAGTTTCGCCTACATAAATCAGCCTAAAAGTCCAGGCCTAAGTAAATAACAAAAATATCAATAAATCGCCTCGTTTTATCCCTTTCAGGAGCTAGCGGAGACAGATTATTGGCTTTTAACATTTTGCGCTTGTACGTTGTCGGTCTTAAGATATCATACAATTTTGGCAGTTGCTGCTTCACATCGGTGAAACCATATCACATCATAAGATGGTGGGAACGCGCTCACCGAAAGACTATTCCACAGCCCAACGACAAGGCAAAAGTAAGAGTTAGAGAACTTTTTATTCTTGGCTGAGATGTGAGATACCGTATAGCTGTGACTTCGTAAACCCGCGCGCGTGGTTCTATTCAGGAAAGGAGAGAGTAGAACAAGGTTTAATAATTCTTCAGAACACTCACCATGATACAGAAGGTAGAAACCGCTCAGTGAGGCAATATCTCTGCGCAACTGAAGTGGTTCTAGATGCTTAGTCACGTCAGGATCATTCGCAACGCGGACAGCCTTCCGCTGCAATCTACCCAGGGCGTCAAGTAAGGCCGGTGTTATAAATTGAACTAATCTGTTTTTATTAATTAAATTTTTTTCTGGTTGGGTGTTAACGACTTGAATGAAAGGGTCAGGTACTCACTGGGATTTGGAACTGGAACCTCAACACCAGATGAGGTTTATTTTTCGTGTTTTTTCGGCTAGTGTGTCTTCGCTGTGCCGGGTTTGATTTTTAAATGCACCGGCGCTAGGGATGCGCGCGGCGCATGCCTCCCTTCGTCGATTGATAGTGAGGGGAATGAACAGGATGGATTAACAAGTCGTAACAGCCGGTATCGGATTCGTTCCTTTACTCAACGTGGATAGTGAAACCGTAGATAGATCAGCGATCTCAAGATCTCTACAATAAAAATATTATTTCTGTTAAATATTATAGTAGGTACTTTACTGAGACAAGTCGAGATTTGAATGAATTATTTTCTAGTCCGACAAGAATAAATTATATAAAATCTTGTGAATTTTATACAAGACACGTAACTCAAGTCTGGACCGCCGGTAGCTCTAAGCGAGAGCAGAATTACTTGGCCGGTATCTTTGGCCAACTTTAATGAAGTTTCCCTTTTATTACCGCAGAGTCTTAACCCCAAGGATCTTTGTGTTTATGATCCTGTTATAACTTTAAAGAGATTGCAACATCGTTGTGGGGGTAATTTTTTATTTATACGCATTATAAGAAACTACATTTTTTTAATTCTTCAAGGTATACAATATTCTATAAATATAATATTATGATCAACGTTGTATGTAAGATTAACTAGTTGCTTCGAATAAATAAAAAATATGCAATTTTTCTTTGAATTTAGTGCCACAAATTAAATTAGGTAAAAAAATTAACATAATAAATTACAATCAGGTCAAAGAATAATGAATTGAATACAGGTACGAGTATCTTCAACACTTCAAAGCTTTACTTAACTACTTAATTTACCACTTCTGGCAGTAGACTTGAGAGAGTTTGCTGCCCGGATGAGAGGGAAACGGTGCATCGGACTCTACACAGCGCCTGAGAGAAGTTTTGGAGGGGTGGGCTCTTTATTCTACCCCTCCTTGAGAGGTAACCTCAACAAGGTTTTTCGCTTCCCGGAGGTCTGGATGAATATGGTTTCTCAGGCCAGGGTGGAGCGATTAAACGGACATCTCGGGGGTTTGCAGTCGGTAGGAGACTGACACACTGAGGTCGCTACCCTCACAGCGGCCCAGGTAATCCTATGTAGGATTATTCCCCGGGATACCAAAAAAAAGTTAATTAACCATTTAATAATTAATCTATACTAATATTATAAATCTGAAGAGTTTGTTTGTTTGTTTGTTTGAACGCGCTAATCTCAGGAACTACAGGTTCGAATTGAAAAAATCTTTTTGAGTTGAATAGACCATTTATCGAGGAAGGCTTTAGGCTATATAACATCACGATGCAATTGTTAGGAGTGAAGAAATAATGGAAAATGTGAAAAAAAACGGGGAAAATTATTCATCCTTGAGGGCTTCCATTGCGTGCGCTGCAAAAACGGTTCAAGATACCAAAATATATGTATGAAAGAATTATTCCTCTTGAAATGATCTAAAAAAATGTACTGGACAGTATATATCTATCTATTAAGATTAAGTCAGTAGAATCGTTTTTATAGTAATAAAATTTGGTCGAAATTAATGCATCATTTGTTAAGAATTGTATCAACGTAATAATATTAATCTTTATCCAAATAAATGTGTCGTTGATTAAGAGTATTTAATAGTGAACAAAATTGTCTTTGACATCACTTAATTTCAATGAACATCTTAGAAGATATTATAAAACCTTACATAGCAAAACTACGTTTGCCGGATCAGCTATATATACTATTCCTGTTGCCTAACGAATGTCCGTATATGTGAAAAATAAATTTAGTGAGATCAAATATGTTGTAACTATTAAAAATTAGTTTTCTCCTCAATCGTGTGCTTCTGAAAGAGCAGTCGTGGTCTGGTAAAGCGTTTGTAGATACGCAGCGCTACAGCTCTCTGTTTACACCGGACTGATGTTTAGCTGTAGTTTTATTTGATGGACGCTTTGGTCAACGCTTTAAGTTTGTTAGTCCAACGTAGCGAAGACCTTCCACGAAACCTAAATCAGTTTCCTCTCCCCTTATACCAAATTAATTTAACCCTCCTCAATTCCATAAAGACCTTTTTTATATTCATTGTGGCCAGACATATGAAAAAATATTATTCTTTAACTATATTTTATAGATACAGCTTTTCTAAAGAAAATTTTTGTGAACTTTCATTTCACCCTCATATTGGACATAATGCGGAAATGCAATTTCCATAAATTTTACACATTGTGAGCAGAGTCCCCATCCGAAAAGATTGGACGTGGTCATATGGTAATAGGAACATTACATCTCCAAAACACATTCACTACAGACTTACGATGGAGAGCAATATTTTAAAAAGTATCAACATAATAGACTTAAAGTCAAAGCAAAGAAATGTGACGGCCATTTGAAAATTAGTAGTAAATTTTTGAATGTGCATTTACAGGAAACGTTTTCATGAAAACATGAGGGGATGTAAGCCCGTAACAAACTAAATAAATTATAAAAAGGTCCCGCCTAGGAGACGAAGCTTTTCTTGGGACAAGTCGTAAATTTAACGGTCGAAAGAATCCTTATTTCCCTCGACTATTCACGTGGTTGAGCTAACAAAACTATACTTTGTTATGAATTATACAAAATGTAATACAAAATGATTCAATCCTAAATACATCTATCAATACAAAAATATGAAGGACTATTTGTATGTAGATATATTAAGTTACTTACAAATAATGTGTAATTTAAAAAATATAATATGCATATTATAATAAAGTAAACCAACACTTTCAATAAAAAAATATTTTTACTTTAAAAAATTTAATGGTCATGTACTCTTTTCAACCTCCAGGTTTTAATAAATATTTTTTATTGAAGTTGTGTTGTTACATAATTTAAAAATGGGCTATTAAAACATGTTATATGTGAAACTCTTAATTAACGCGGCCGATCTCTCATTCGCTCCACAAATTGCTCCATTGTACAAAATTTGTAACGTTGTAAAATTCTTCAACCGCAACAAAATTACCACGGAATTATGAGAATAATTTAATTAAGACATACCAGCACCTTTAATACCGATTAGTCACACGAACCTTGGTTTGGGCGTACTGGGTAATTTGAGATCATAATGGTTTTACAGCGGCTTTGGACGTACCTCCTATTCTAGATTGACCAATCACAGGCGCCATGTTGAAGTTTTTCGATGGCTTCAATGATTCATTCCTGATTAACACTTAGAGAGATTCTGTAATACACTTACAATACATTTACTTATAGTTATATACGCAACAATTAATCAATTTCGTATAGAGCACATACTGTAAGAAAAACTTATCAAATAAAGTAAAATAAAATAGAAGAAAAGGTTTAAATAATGCAATAAATTCTTATATAACTTTTGGGCTACCTTAGAACTAATTTCTTTGATAAGTTTTCCAATTGTTTAAAGCAAACTATTCGATATACATTGGCATTGGGAAGTGTGAAGCGACTTTTAAGCAGGCCGGTACCTTCATGGCGACAATTGGTGAACAGTTTTAACTATTCAGTTCTTCTTATATTGGCTCGAAATAATAGCTGAAGTGCATCTATTCGGAAGAACAAGGTAATCCAATAACAGAAAACTATTGACAATCGCCGTTGCCATACTGACTAACATATACCATGACAACAGAACAGCTAGACGTAGACAAACTGAACCCGTAACGCGGCAGGAAGAAGCGAATCACTTTGAGGGGCTAATCATTTCTGTACTATAATCGCCACCCAGTTCGGTCAATCGCCCTAACATATTAAGACACTCGATTCTTGATTCGAATCGTTTTCTTGAAGTTGCCGTTTTGGGCCTATGCTGTGCTGTATACTGTAGTCACTTTGCTGAGCTGGTATAAAACATATAGCTACTGGTAGTAAATAATTTTCTGCAATACTTACATCCAGCTGCATACGTACTCATCGAATCTTCTATTTTAAATACTCATGAAACAGAAATTCGTTTGCCAAAGCAGTATATAAGTTATAAAATAACCTTTTTATTATTTAATTTTTATTTAGGGGCTTTCATTTCAGCAAATCCAGCGAATATATCAGCTCTATTGTGCCCTAACCTACATCCTAACATCCTAAGGGAGTCGCGGATGAGCAAGCGTCACCATCTGACACAGCATTCTGGCTTCACTGGACAAAGGATTCGCCAAAATGCCATCCCATGCTCCAATACTTTATCTGTCAATTTTCAACTTGCTCATCAGCGAGTTCCTTTGTGTCTCGTTCCGGGCATACTCCATCAGCAAGTGATGCACATCTTCAATCTTTCCACATGTGTCACAATTGGCTGACTCGGCTTTCCTCATGAGATATGCATAACTTGCCGCCGGATAATGCCCGGAACGGAGTCTTAAGCACAGTTTTACATCTTTTCTCCTTATTTTAGCTTCACTGAACCAGGGGATACAAAAAGGCTGAAACTTAAAGTACACTTCTGCACTTATGTGTAAGATGTGTCAAGTACCTTTGTTTTATTTTTTTTTACTTGGGGTAATTCCTCATAGGTCCTTCCCGGCCGAACAGGGGTTCGCGGCCGAGTTGTATCAGACTTATATGGACTAAAAACCCCAAGTTACCTACTTCGGCATTTTGATGAAGACTGTGGGCACTGTAATCAATGCTCCACATCCTCCCCGTATGTACTCTACTCAACATTACGTAATAAACGGTTTAGATTTGTACACCAAATGAGTAAAGGAAGTGGTTTATTGGTAAATTCAATACTAGTGCAGTCTGACTAAATAAAATAAGATATTCATAGAGATAGAGCCTACAGAATGATATAACAAAAGGTACAAATATTTCTACGTAGATACATTAGATAGGGAATATAAGATCGACCGGAGCCTACAAGATATCGCAGCAGGCGTGCTAATAAGCTTCTTGCGTCAATTGACTCAAGCTAGTATTATTTTTCTTTAAGATAGCATTGCGGGGGCTTTCAATGTAATTGCCCTCGTTTCTTCAAGATGCTGACAGCTCAAAGGCCAGTCTGTGACGTGCTCATTGTCAGAACGCCCACGGTTTACTTTATTCAAAGTTGCCGGGAATTTTCATTAAATGTTCAACGTAGAATATTTCCAACCATTTAATACACTTACTGCTTAAATATTTTTTTACAGAAATATCTGTATATCTACTTTCAAAATCAATTTTACTTTAAATATATTTAGTAAAGCGAAGACACTTTGTAACGATCAGTAGGCGTACCATTAACTCTTAAAGCAGTTTTATATTAATCTTACTGTCATATTGCGAACTATTCACAGTTTTTTTTTAATTATTTATAGACGAACGCTTTACTTCTATCACCCCTGGCGGTAAGCGAAGACGAGTCCGACGTGAACCGCGTCTGACCAACAAATTCCTATTCACTCTTCCCTCATAGACTCACAGCCCATAAGATCACGGAAATATGGATTATATATGGTATGAAAATGAAATGAAAATCATATTATTATAGTAGATAATAGTATGCTTATAGATTTAAAAATGTATCAACATATTTTCAACAAACACTACGGGTTTTAAAATTTAAATAAATTCCGAATACTTCCAGATTTTGAATATATAAATATACTTAATATTAACAATATGTAGCGATTTTAGTTGTACTATTATGTCACTTTCACACACATTGAAAAATGAAATATATTTTTTGAATCTACAAGATGTGTAATAAGTAATCGATAGGCCCATTTAGTGGCTCAGCTGCTCACTTGGCATTTGCTGAGCTGATTTCCCTTTGGCGCATTTTCACAACACAGGGTATTTGCTTTTGTTGTTTTCTATCTCGATTAACCTATCCTAGTATGTTGTGTTTTATATTGTTTGCCAAATAGATTCTTTTTCTTCCTTTCAATTATTTCAATTACTGTCTACGCTTTAATATGGGGTAAAAGTTTCAGACTCTACTGAGACATAAATAAATATGTTTATATGAAAACCTCTACCGTAATAGTATTTACTACGATTAATATGTTTTAAGTTGGTAATAATTAACAATAACATATGATTGCTGACAACTTTTTATAACACAAAATTACAGGATACAATAATAATTTGTTTACAATACACGCATTACATTTCTTTAAAGACAGACGTGAATTCCAATAATCATAAAACTGAATTGCCGCTGTAAAGTTTTGTGATTAGTGAAACTAATAGCAGTAATTGACTCCTATACAAAAATTTATATCATAATTTTTTAGAGCCTTAACTGCTTCTATAAAATTAAATTGTTTTAATATATCTACAAAAACTTGATTTATAGTACGAAATGATCGACGACTTAGGCAGTTATTACTGACATTGTAAAACAGTCGATTCGTTTGGAATCGTGTGGGTAAAGCGCTCGACAAAATATAATAAAAAAGGAAAAAAGGACCAAAAGTGAAGCCATTCTTTCCTCGTGGGTAACCTGATATTGCTCATTCAGTTGTTTTCTGGCTGTTTGGGTATAAGATTACAAGCGATTTATTTCAATATGGCAATCGAATTTACGAATGCGCCCGGATTGTTTAAGAGGCCATTTTATAGGGCGCATTTAATGTTTTTTGCTTTATTTTTTAATCTTTAAACATTTTGACATAAATTATTGATTCAACATCAGTAAATATATTTTATATAGGTTTATTCTTTGTAATATTCATATAATTTAATCCCCTGTTTAAAAGCTAACAATTGGCCAGTCATGTTGTTATAATTTATTTCTAGAATAGTTATAGGCTTTATGAATATTATACATGTTAAACGTCAATCTTATGATATATAAATATCAAAATACGGCATAATATAACGTAATATCGTATATTATTTCTTTAACAATGTATTAACAAGCTCAACACTTTCCCAATAATCTAAATAACATCTTTAACTTTCATAATAAAACTCCAACAATGAACTCTATTTTAAGTTTGTGAACGTTTTTCAAGAATATCGGTCATCTGTGCAATTATCGATAGCGCAGTCCCGCGGATTTGAGATCGCAATCTGAGAATAGGTCGGCTTAATCTATAGATTTATAGTCTCAACTATTGCGCTTTAATCCTTGCTTTTACAAAAGATAATTTTATAGTTCTTGTACATATTTAACCGACCGTAGCCAGGTTTCTGAGTCAAGTTGGGAGGTTTAGCGCTTTGTTTTTGTCTATCTGTCAAAGGCCATAACCTTCTATAAACCTATTTTTTGGCGGTAGGTCGATTGTCCGAACTGGGTCATGACCACAGTACACAAGTGTAAAGATCGTCATAGTGACTCACTTTGGCCTGTAGCGTTTCGGGATCAGCTTGTGTATATCTAGTTGTTAATATACCTAAAGACCTATAGTCGTGGTATATGTGGGCCGACATGGAATTTCATCGTTTGACATTTGTTTTCGTTGTTGGACTACGCTGTATTTACGATCAGGTGCATTGTAGTCACTTTGTCAAGTCAGTGTAAAAAAATTGAGATAACGATTTGAAATTAGGATATACCGTGTTAGCCTTTAACGCAATATGATTATAAGATAATGACATTTAATGTAATCAAAATTCAAATTTGAATATTCTGATTGTTAGAATAACCACTTATAAAATTCATAATCAGTTCACACTACTAATGCAGTAATTATATTATAAATATTTTATTAATTTTTATTTTTTAGTAGCTTATTAGGATTATGCACTAGTTATATAAAGTATAACTAAATAAATTGGAAAAAAAAATCTTATATTTAAGCCGTCCTTATTAGCAACTTTTAGTGTTTATAACTTTCTCACAAATATGCGCATTAACAGAAATAATAAACCATCGAAGAAAATTGTGTGCTTTTATAGTTATTGTAATTAGCATTCAGTTTGTCCGTTAGTAATAGATTTAGAGGTTTAACTTATTAGATCTTCCGCCTAAGCACAAGTTGTATATATTATCGTGTTCGTTTATTATAACGGATGTTTATAACTTACGAAGCAAAATATTTTGTTTTTAGTATTCCGTAGAACAGCTATACAAACCCTACCGTTTTAATTAACAAATAAACAAGAACGTGTTCATTTTCTAGTTCAAACTGATACCTTGTTAATTTAGATATTTATTGACAATGTCAATTATTTTCAGTTATTGATGCAAGGATAATAAATTCCTACAGGGTAACTTATCACTTGTTTAAAACCTTATAATACATATGAAACTCATTTAAAATTGATCTTTCTCACACTACACGAAAATAAAACTGGATGTTTCATGGTATTTCTCAATATGCCCGAATATTGTTACATGAAATTTTCTTCGAGATAGACTGCAATACTGTAATAGACCGGAATATCATTCAAAAATGTTAATCCAAGAATATATGAGATTCACTAATCCATTTGATATTTCGATTGTATGCTTATATCAATCTCATACATTTCAAATCTTATCAGGTACTAGGCGTGGGACATGGAGCGAACCTGCTGGTAGTTTCTCTTTCGCTCGCGTAATATTGTCATAATACTTTCTGGGTCTCGGTCGATGCGATTTTTATTTATCACCCATTAAATACATTGGACTTGATAATTTGAATGGTCACGACATACAACACTCACAGTATCACCTTTTTTACAAAGTGACATAGAACGAGCTCCTAGTTTTTTTATTTACTGGGTTCCACACCGATGACAACTTAAGCCCATCATCTATATTACATTTTTTACTCTTCTTGTGTTTTCGCGCATAATTCCCGTTAAATTATTTATAATTGATACAAAACACGAACGTATAAATGTGTTCATTTATCAATGGTAAATCATCAGAGATTTCACGATTTTTACCATCTCTATTAGGTACTTATTATCATTACTCTGTCTAGGTCCTCTTCTAATAAATCAATAATATCTGACCAATTATGTAGCATCATGCAGCTTCCTTGCTAAAATTCTTAGACAGATCCATCATTTCTTCAACGCTTATTCAGAGATGGGCAAAATGTAATCTGATTAATGATGAACGATTACATAATGTAATCGCAATTTTAATTTTCTTGCTCTGTAATCATGATTAAATTCATTTAAAACACTAAGAAATCATAAATGTGTATGTAATCTGGGATTCTGTAGTGTTTAAAACATAGATGAGTAAAATGCAATCATATTAATGGTAAAAAACGTAAAATGTAATCGTTAATCATTTTCATTAATCTAATTACATTTTGCCCATCTATGCGCTTATTAAATATGCGGCATAATCTCTATACGGAACACTGTTCGAAATGTTTAAACACTTAACCGGTTTCGTTAATTAGCGTAAACTTTGCAATACAGTGCAACTTCCGTATGTGTCGCGGTCAGTATACATGGAACTTATACGGACATGTACTGTGTGAAATATTTAGAGGCGAAAAATACACAAACTCATTCCTAGTCGTGTTTAGCGAGTAGGTACTTCTAATTGCTGCTAACGGACAGGTCGACAGGAAGACACTTTTTTACAATACACGTTTGTCACTTTTGTTACAGTTGATTCATATATACTTTGATATTATTAAGAAACTAGGTTATGCCCGTGATTTTGTCTGCGGACAAACAGCTTAGCACGTCACTGACATCTACATACAGAAAATATGTTTAAATATAATTAATATTGTAAAAAAATAATTAATCTTTTGTTAATAAAAATAAACACAAATTAGTATCTAAAATCAGCTTTAACAGTTTAGGATAAATTGTGTAACTGCATGTTAAATATGTATTTTAGGTAAACAAATTTTAATAATATGGTACCTACTGATTGACTAATTTACGTGACATCTTTTGAGTATGACTGAGTGCTACGTAGACATAAAGCTATATTTTACATGACATTGGCAGAATCGTGCTTGCGCGTTCCCATTAAAGTAAGAAGAAGGATAAAGCTATATCTACAATTCTACCAGACTTCGTTACTATTTTATAATAACACCTACATATATCATTTACGATAGTATTTAAAGGTTTTAATGTAAAACTTGCAAGACATCTGTGTGTTGGAAACCTTATTATAAAATATTTATGTATAGAGGTTTGGAAATGTTTAACAGATTCGAAAACGCGTAACATATAAATGGAAATAACAATTCAGTTTCAGTTTAACAGTATTAGATTGCTATTTACAGAAATCCAGCTGCAGTTTCGAGGCCGCAATAAAAGCTCACGTGGATATGAAAACAAACTCAATATAGAAGTGATCGGTTAGTGCTTAGCTAAAATTACACTGGAACATTCGGAATTTGTTGCTAAAAATTACCTTTGAATGAGTTTTGTAAAATAGTTTTTTTCATCGAGTAAACACATAATACAAGCACCAAATATAAACGACTTTCACATACTTTAGACTCTTTCAAAATAATACTACCTAATTATTCCTTTATTGTAAATTGTCACTCAAATGTGTTAAAATATCGATTGGTCATCGTAAGCGCAAGCATTTTTTTGATAGTTATAATGCTAATTCAGGATGGATTGACTTTTTAACATGGCGCTTATTATAATTAGGTTAACCTTTTTTTAATATATATTTAACTAAGTATAGTTTCCATTTTCTTTTATTTCAAAATAAAATAAAATTACAAGTAATCTAAAAAAATAATTATTATCGTGGTAGGGAGATTGCCCGAACTGGGTCAAGATCACAATACATAAGTGTAAAAACCACCATAGTGACTCGCTTTGGCCTGTCGCGTTTCGGGATTAGCTTGTGTATTATGTATGTGTGTTGTATACCTAGAGACCTTCAGTCGTGGTATATGTGGGCCGACATCACGACGGAGACTATTAACAGATTTTCATCCTTGGAAGGTAGCTTTTTTTACACTGGCTCGACGCAGTGACTACACTGTACTTACCATAAGATGCACTGTAATCGCATTGTCCAGTCAATGAAAAAAAATCATATAATTTAAAAATAATAATAAATAGTTAAATAATAAAATATTTAGGTATGCCATATGTAAGTGCCCTGAGAACGGCGATCAGCCGCACTACTGGTCACGTTGAGCACGACATAAAAGTGCAAAGTGGACATAGCTACTTACACATCTCTGCACACCCTGAAAGCGATATAGCGTGATAATATATTATTTTAGTCAATAAAATATTTATTGGTTAGCAGAGCGTGGTTTCGATCCACGGACCTCTGGGTTATGGGCCCAGCACGCTTCCACTGCGCCACTCTGCTTGTTTAGAGAATAAGAAAATGAAAAGTCTGTAACGTAATGCTTCAGTGCTTATAATAAAAGCTTATATTTGGCAAAAAATATACATAGCAGAGCGTGGTGTCGATCCACGGACCTCTGGGTTATGGGCCCAGTACGCTTCCACCGCGCCACTCTGCTTGTGTAGAGAATAAGAAAATGAAAAGCCTGTAACGTAATTAATAAAACTAGGCTTAAATACTTTAAGAATAGTTTAATTTTATAATTTAGCAGAGCACACGGCACAATCAACAGACAGAGAGAGACACATAATATTAGACAGGGAGCGTCGTATATTTGATGTTGCCAGATATTATAACACCCCAACTACATCAGATAAACTTCTATATAAAATGACAATATTTATTTTATATAACGCCCATACCCTTCATACAATCATAATGTTTAACATTATTTAACGCTTTTGTAAGGATATCTGCTGGCATAGCAGTTGTTGGCAAATATTCCAAATCAATGATTTTATTTCTTATTGCATCCTTAATAAAATGATACCTGATGTCAATATGTTTACTTTTTCTATTGCAGGAGTAATTTGCCACCAATTTCTGTGCACTCTGACTATCATTAAACAAGCAAACAGGATTTAGATTACCAGTTAATTCATACAATAAAGATCTTAAATATATAGCTTCTTTACAAGACTCAGCTATAGCCATATACTCAGCTTCCATACTTGAAAGAGCTACTGTTCTTTGTTTTCTACTTTCCCATGAAATAACTGAACCCGACATAACAAAACAATAGCCTGTATAAGACTTGCGGTCTACAATATTACTTCCCCAATCAGCATCAACATAACCAACAAGTTCTGTTTGCCCCTTTTCATACTTTAAACAATAACTTTTAGTTTTCTTAAGATATCTAAGTATTCTTTTTGCATAATTCCAATGAACCTTTGTATAATTATTATTAAATTGACTAAGAAAACTAACACAAAAAGATATATCTGGTCTTGTAAGAACCGCTAAATACATTAAGCTACCAATCAACTGTTGATATGGAAGCTTTGGATCATGAGTTTCAGAGCTCTCAATATCCAGCTTGCATTCCATCGGAGTGCTAGTTACTTTACAATTTAACATATCAAATTTATTAAGCAACTGCTCTATATACTGTTCCTGGTCCAAAGTAATAACATTAGAAGTTTTATCAATTTTAACACTCATGCCTACACATTGTTGAATTTGTCCTAAATTTTTTATTTTAAACTTGGAACTCAACACTGAAATTAAATTTTCTGTCTCTTTATGATTATTGTTACTTGAGAAAACAAAAAAATCATCAACATATAAGGCAATTATAATTTTTATATCATTATTAATTTTTGTGAACATACATGGCTCTAAAAGACTCTTTTTAAATCCTAACTCACATAAACATTGTTCTACTCTTTCATACCAAGATCTAGCCGACTGCTTTAGTCCATAAATAGCTTTACTCAGTTTAACAATAACCTTTTTCTTGTTTAAATCAAAGTTAATGTCTGGTTGTACCATATAGATATCTTCTTTTAGATAGCCATTCAAAAATGCAGTTTTCACATCTAAATGTGTTATATCTAAATTTAACTGAACTGACAATGCAAATAATAATTTAAGAGTTGAATGTTTTACAACAGGGGAAAATGTTTCATCATAGTCTATCACAGGTTTTTGGGTAAAACCTTTAGCCACAAGGCGTGCTCTGTACCTTATACTGTTATCACTATTAATTTTTCTTTTAAACACCCATTTGGACTGTACTAAAGTTTTATTAGACGGTAACTCGTCCACCTGAACCCATGCATCATTTTCCTCAAATGCTTGCAGCTCTTCCTTCATTGCCTCAATCCACTGGTCTTTATCTGGAGATGCTAAAGCTTCTTGGATACAAGTAGGATCACCTGTGACATCTGAACCCACTTCAGTACACAGGTTTGCATAACCATAACGCTCTGGTGGTTTCCTCACACGTTTACTGCTTACTGGTTCAGGAGACAATTTATTTTCACTTTCATCAGACTTATCTGATTGTTCTAAGCTTGAATTTAAATCAGAAAATTCTTTAAAATACTTGAAAACCTCACTTTTCTGTTTAAGAAAATAAACGAATGCCATACAGGTATAATCATCAATAAATATAAGGAAATACCTCGCTCCACCTATTGAAGTGGTCTCCATGGGTCCGCACACATCTGCATGGATTGTGTCCAACGGTGCAGTACTCCTTGTACCTGAGTTGCCAAATGGTAAACGCGATTGCTTGCCTTCACAACATACTGTGCATGTATTCTTATTAATTGGATTCTTATTAGTAAATGACATTCCCGTGACAGCCCCATCTCTCATTTTTGACAAATCATGCATGTTTAAGTGTCCTAATCGTCTATGCCATACTGTACTAGTGCTTTGTGCGACTGCTGCTAACATCTTCTCTGGTTTTACAATAACCAATCTGTACACACCATTTTCTAAATTAGCTACCCCTATGAGCTCATTCTGCTGGTTATGGATTAGGCATCTGTGCTTGTTGAAAGTCACCCTATTTCCATTTTCTACCAGCTGACTCACCGACAAAAGATTCGTAGTTAATTCAGGTATGCACAACACATTTTTTATTGTAACCATAAACTGAGAATTCTTCACTAAAGTAGTGATTTGCATGTCGCCTGCACAAATAACGGGTACTGACACTTGATTTGCCACAATAATTTCTTTCATTTGGTCAAACTGTCTTATATTTGTTAAACTTTTTTGGTTAGAAGTCATATGAAAACTTGCTCCCGAATCAACGTACCAATCTTCTTTATTAAATGTTCCATTAAAAAATGCTGCAATAAAAGCGTTCATCTGCTTTTCTTTTATTTCTGGGCATTGACTTTTGTAATGTCCTTCTTTTTTACATCTATAACATTTAATATTTTAGTTGTTGATTTTTGTTTTGACATTTGCGCATGCGATGACAGCCCGCCAGAATTACGAGCGCCGCCACTATACTTTTTTTTTAAACTTTTTGCAAATAGTGCCGTTTGACAGTCTGATGTACCCACATCCACAGAACTCATATCAAGTAATTTTGTTTTGATTGAGTCTGCATCTATATTCATTCCGGAGTGCTCTATGGCCATAATCATCGGCATAAATTGTTCGGGTAAACCGGCTAATAATAATGAGCCTACCCACTCATCATTGATTTCAAATCCTGTGCCGTTTAATCGTTGTGAAGTTTCTACAATTTGAGTCACATAATTCGTCATATTTTCACAATCTTCTAATCTGATGGAAATCAAATGACGAAGCAAAGAAATCTTCCTCGAAAATCCTGAATCATCGAACATACTCTTTAATTTTGTCCATAATTCTTTCGTGTTCTTTGTATTCTTTATGTGAACAAATAACGATGAATCTATTGTCAAAATCAACTTAGCTCGTGCTTTTGCGTCTGCTTCTTTATCTTCTGGCGATATTCCTTCCTTATTTAAATATTTTTCCGCGCTTTCCAGTATTAATAGATTTTGAACTGAAAACGCCCAATCGTCGTAATTTTCACGTCCTTTCAATTTTATAACGTTTGTAAGAAAGTTCGAAGCCATTTTAACGCGCAAAATACTAACACAACTATTTTAAACAGTGAAACATGGGACTGGGCCCATGACCTAATAAAACTAGGCTTAAATACTTTAAGAATAGTTTAATTTTATAATTTAGCAGAGCACACGGCACAATCAACAGACAGAGAGAGACACATAATATTAGACAGGGAGCCTCGTATATCTGATGTTGCCAGATATTATAACAGTAATGCTTCAGTGATTATAATAAAAGCTTATATTTGGCAAAAAATATATATAGCAGAGCGTGGTGTCCATCCACGGACCTCTGAGTTATGGGCCCAGCACGCTTCCACTGCGCCACTCTGCTTATGTAAAGAAGGAGAAAATAAAAAAACCTGTAACGTAATGCTTCAGTGTTTATAATAAAAGTTTATATTTGACAAAAAATATACATAGCAGAGCGTGGTGTCGATCCACGGACCTCTGGGTTATGGGCCCAGCACGCTTCCACTGCGCCACTCTGCTTGT
This sequence comes from Automeris io, assembly GCA_036320925.1. Lineage (NCBI taxonomy): Eukaryota > Metazoa > Arthropoda > Insecta > Lepidoptera > Saturniidae > Automeris > Automeris io. The sequence goes on along the minus strand of JAUDJH010000010.1, from coordinate 7,768,283 downwards.
GTATAGAAGGAGAAAATGAAAAGCCTGTAACGTAATGCTTCAGTGATTATAATAAAAGCTTATATTTGGCAAAAAATATATATAGCAGAGCGTGGTGTCGATCCACGGACCTCTGAGTTATGGGCCCAGCACGCTTCCACTGCGCCACTCTGCTTATGTAAAGAAGGAGAAAATAAAAAACCTGTAACGTAATGCTTCAGTGTTTATAATAAAAGTTTATATTTGACAAAAAATATACATAGCAGAGCGTGGTGTCGATCCACGGACCTCTGGGTTATGGGCCCAGCACGCTTCCACTGCGCCACTCTGCTTGTGTATAGAAGGAGAAAATGAAAAGCCTGTAACGTAATGCTTCAGTGTTTATAATAAATGCTTATATTTGGCAAAAAATATATATAGCAGAGCGTGGTGTCGATCCACGGACCTCTGGGTTATGGGCCCAGCACGCTTCCACTGCGCCACTCTGCTTGTGTAGAGAATAAGAAAATGAAAAGCCTGTAACGTAATGCTTCAGTGTTTATAATAAAAGCTTATTTTTGGCAAAAAATATATATAGCAGAGGGTGGTGTCGATCCACGGACCTCTGGGTTATGGGCCCAGCACGCTTCCACTGCGCCACTCTGCTTGTGTAGAGAATAAGAAAATGAAAAGCCTGTAACGTAATGCTTCAGTGATTATAATAAAAGCTTATATTTGGCATAAAATATATATAGCAGAGCGTGGTGTCGATCCACGGACCTCCGAGTTATGGGCCCAGCACGCTTCCACTGCGCCACTCTGCTTATGTAAAGAAGGAGAAAATGAGAAGCCTGTAACGTAATGCTTCAGTGTTTATAATAAAAGTTTATATTTGACAAAAAATATACATAGCAGAGCGTGGTGTCGATCCACAGACCTCTGGGTTATGGGCCCAGCACGCTTCCACTGCGCCACTCTGCTTGTGAATAAAGATACAAAAACAATACACACAATGAGGTAACTATATTGTGTAAAATAATTATTAAGTTTATTTATAAAATAATAAAACATTTATTGGTTAGCAGAGCGTGGTTTCGATCCACGGACCTCTGGGTTATGGGCCCAGCACGCTTCCACTGCGCCACTCTGCTTGTGACGCTGTGATAGGAAAATGAAATACTCAGAAAGAAACATTTCCAATTGAGTGTTTATATCACAATAAAATAAAAACTGAATAAACATTAAAATGAAATCATTTTTAATAATGATGTATTTCAAAGATTTAATTGTAAATCGTAGCTTATAATTGGATAATCGTCAAATATAGAAACTTGCGAAGAATTCTATTTTTATATTAGACAAATATAACAAGACGTAATTATATTCTTAAATAAACTTAATCCCACTAATTAACTGACCAAGTAAATACACAAATTATATTTAGTTTTTGCTGTAATCGTTTAACTTATTGCAATGAGTATAAAAATACATTGAATATTTTTCCTGTTGCAGAGCACACGTAGTAGGATGCCAGTAAGCTATAATTTTGATGACTTAATAAGAGTCGATGTACGAAGGTTAACAAGAAAATTGCAGAGGCAAAACGTTTCGTGTCCAATAGTACTGAGTAAACAATATCTTGTAATTATTTTATGTAGTGCAATTTGTTTTGCTGCAGATCTTTGCCGCTTATGGACTAAAATTACCAATGAAAAAGTTTAATTATTGCCTTTGAAGTAGTATTTACCCTCATTGCGTGTATCGGAACACAATTTTTATATATAAAAATGAAAATGATACATAATACTACACGAAGGGTCAGAAAAATATGTATATTAATTTACTCTTCACTTGGTTAGTTTTATTGTTCGATGTCGGACACAAAATAGATGCTATAGGCTGTGTAATTTCCAAACTTTTACGCACCACCGAGAAGCGTAATGAGGCAGTTCAACCGATCTGAAAAGTAATTGAATCGATAATTATTTTACAATCCACCCAATCGTAGCCATCTTGAATTTGTCAGTATAATTATTTTCTTACGCTTAACTAACAATGAACAAAGACAATCTGGATGGGTACGTACTGTTCCTTAAATGGAAGCGTTGTCCCGTAAAATTGACAGATGTAGAAGATAATATCATAAAAATTACAGCTACAGTTTAGATATAACAAAGAATCGATAGGTTGGTGACAATAATAACAGTTTTTACTAATAAACAATATCGACAATGAGTCAAAGAGTGGTTGTGAATTATCATATTTATAATGCTTTTTTTATCCCGTGACGACAGATATAACAATTGACGGTTGAAGTACAGCGTAAAATTGTCTATAGCAATACTTAACCAGTACTAATTACGAAAACATGTAATTGAGAAATATTGATCAAAGAAGTAATGTTAAAGCTGTTTTATCAACGGAACACAGGATTAATAATAAAACCTCTAATTTAATAACCTATTTTGTTGTGTTGTGTGCCAAATAAATGTTTTATTATTATTATTAATTTGAAATACTGCAATCTAAATATATATAACTCAAAGGTGACTGACTGGCTGACTGACTGACATAGTGATTTATCAACGCACAGCCCAAGCCACTGGACGGATCGGGCTGAAATTTGGCATGCAGGTAGATGTTATTACGTTGGCATCCGCTAAGAAAGGATTTTGATGAATTCCACCCCCAAGGGGATAAAATAGGGGATGAAAGTTTGTATAAATCTTCTCAGATTTTCGACTATAATATAATAGCTTTATAGTTTTAGCGCCTAATGACAGATGAGGCCCTAATTTTTTACACACGCTAAACAAAAGTAAAGCCACAAAAACTATATCTAATTAATTATAATACTTCTTAACGCGAGCGAAGCCGCGGGCAAAAGCTATATAACATATAATTGTAATCAGATGACGTTCTACAACAATTATATTATTGTAGAAATACTACTGCTACAACGGTAATCAAGTCGTGTAAAATAGATATTGAAGATAATACGACTCCAGCTAGCTCGAAAAACTATACTTACTCTAGTTAGAAATTATGGTACTAAAATTTTATGTCATAAAAAGTATATATAGCAGAGCGTGGTTTCGATCCACGGACCTCTGGGTTATGGGCCCAGCACGCTTCCACTGCGCCACTCTGCTCACGTATTTGTTGATTGAAATAGACGATATAGAAACTGTTTGCTCTTGCCATGAACAACAATGCTTAGAAATTATACATGACTCAGACATTTTAAATCATCGGAATATTAGTCAGAGGTTGCATTATCTAAATATTGGTTTTGAAATAATAGTATTAATTCATTTAAATCTGTATATCATGGTTCTTTAGAACTATGATTTACCCTAATCTTTTTATCTAACCATATTATGTATGAAAAATGATGTTGATGTTGACATTCCTAAATGTTTAACAAGGCTTGAAGAATGAAATGTTACTTTTTCGTTCTTTCGCTGCTTCTTCTAACCAAGCCCCAACGCTTTAATCTCCTTTTTAACAGATTTTTTTTGAAGCAAATTCCATGGAAAGCTTGTCATTCTTTTATGGCTTGGTTACCTTTTTATCTCAAAAAGTATATACACTGGGCATGTGATTAGAAAACGATCACCAATATGTTATATTCAAAATTTACTTTTACTGATAACACGTACATATATGTAACATTTACGATCATGTTTATCCATAATTATCGTCTTAATCCAATTTAACTGTAAATTGTCAACAAAATTTTGAATATTGTTTATTTTATTTGACGCTCGTTGGGTTAAATAATTTATTTTTACTTGAAATATCTCTAAAATGATTGTTCATTTAACCGTTTTAAAAACGACAATAGTTTAAGTAAAAATCTATAAAGTTTAAACCGATTTTATAATATTTACTCTTAATAAAATAGTATTGAGGTATACAGTTCATGGAAATAGACAATATTCAGAAACATGCCGATGTTTCGGTATTTTATTGTATTACCTGGATTCCCACAATTCTGTTTTTGCGATGCTTGTCTGTAAAACGCCGCCATATTACGTCAGGGGTCTCTTATTATTGGATCGTATATGGCGACCACCCGTTCGGACACACAGACGCAAAGTTTGTGGAACTATGCGAACGTTATATAGCGACTGTTGTAATTATTTCTACCACAGTAAAGATGTCAGTTCATATAATTGTAGGTACAATCTTTTGAAATGATTTCAAGTTTAATCTCTTATAGACCACGACTACCTGGTTTTGTGTAAAATTGCAACTACAGTATTAGAGAGTCTACAGAGTATTCTGTTCCCACTGAGTTACAAAATGTTTACTCTACTACAAACAATTGTCTGCCTGTGACATACACGCAAAAACCGGCTTACGTCGGCACAGCCAGTGGACAAACCTAGGGCTGTGTAAAGCCAGTAAGTCAGTAAAAAAATCTACTAACTTGAGGGAATCTGTTGCCCAGATGAGGTGGAACGGTAGAGCACACCACTGAAGTGGTGACTAGAGGAGGAATCATTTTTTTCCTCCCCCTAAGAGGTGAGACCTTTATAGGTCTTTCGCACATCGGCGCAAAGGACGAATTACAGCCACATGTTTAACAGCCGTGCTCAGTTAGAAGAGGGTGCTTTTGTTTTTGGACTACACTGTACTTACCATCAAGTGCACCGTAATCACTATGTCGACCCAATGTAAAAAAATAATAATATTTATAATCATAACAATAGGTTTATCTCGTTTTTAAACAATTTTGAAAAATAAACCTAACAAAAAAATAGTAAAAAATTAAATTTGGTTTAATTTTATTTTTACAACTGTTTTGTACAGCCTATAGCAAAAATATGCGGATATATATAAAACTATCAATTCAAAATGGTAGCTAACTCATAGGCGGCATTTGACCTCCGTTCAGAATTTAGATTTCTAATAACAGGACTCATTTTTTTCTAATGCATTGGACTATAAAGAATCAAAACGTGTAATACAATATTGAATTTAAATACTTTTTATTTTTTAATAAATTCTGAATTTTGTCTAATATTTTCTGACTGTTTGATTTTTTTTTATTAAGTAGCAATACTGTCTATTTGATATATTAAAAGGACTGTTTCTCTATAGATTTTTTTTAAGTTGATATAAAATTTTCCAAACCACATGAAACGACAAATTATTGAGAAATAAAAATAATACACTACTTAGAGTAAGGAATGTTTAATAATAATATTTGATACATTTAATGAATTACAAGTTAAACAGATGCTTTGTTTAATTTATTATATCCATCTGTGACAACTTTTGTACATTTGGCAGCCGTTTGATATCTTTCCACTAAGTTAATCTTCTGGTAGGACCGACTAAGACGAGCTTGTCTATTGTTGTCTACAATGTAAAGTAAGTATTGTGTTGAATAGTGTGCTGAAGTGTTCCTGCCAAATATAAATAGATCTCTTTGTGGTTCTAGTTATACTTTTTTCGAGTTTCTAATAAACTTATAGACCACCATGCAGCACATCTGAAAGTAGAAATCTTTATCTACGATTAAAACCGTTTCAATAACAGATGAAAAAATAAAATAAAAACTGCTTTTGGCTTCTTGCGTTAATATAAACTGTTCTAGGAGACTCTCAGTCTCACTGCTGAAATCACTAGTGTTTTTTTTATTTTGAAATTTTACTTACTGTCTATCTTACTGTCTTACTCTATGCGCGCGCGCGCGCGCGTAGGTGAGTGTGGGTGTGTGTGTGTGCGTGTGTGGGGGGGGGGGGGGGGGGGGTGTGCGCGAGCGCGCGGGTGAGTGTGGGTGTGTGTGTTGTTGTGTTGCGTGTAAGTGTGTTTGTTGTCTTGAAGCCGAGTCAGTTTAAAAAATGTATCAAGTTTTAGACAAACTAGATGACCTACAAAAGTTTGCTATAGCAAAATTCGAAGGCAGTCACTTCAATGTTTTTAGTGAACATAAAAAGGAGTTCACCTTTAAATTATTATCACAAATAATATAAAATATATATCTGTCTGTAAGCTTTAAAGGATATTCCAATTTTATTTCGATGTACTATTTTAAAACAATAATAAATCCGTAATCATATTGGGTTGCAAAACAATCTTAACTATACTAAAGAAAACACGACAATTTTAACTCCATGACAGCTATTTTTAACACACAAATTCAAAAGCAAAACATAATGCCATCAACAACCTTCGTATAGGTCAGGTCCCGCATCAAACGATTCGCCAGTTCGCTGGTGGTCGGAGATACAATCCCAAATATTCCACGAATTGTGAACCCGTCTGTAACAGAACGCCGTCGACATCACGACAACCACGCGACATGATGGCTAACAACGATAAATGACAAAAATCGATCTTTTATTCATTCTTTTAAACATTCTTTACCTTAAAAACTGTAATATACGATGACTGTATTTCAAAGTAGCACAAGATGTTTTGAAGGTTTGTACTTCTCACGTTCCTAAGATTGAAACAATATAGAGGGCCTAGACAAAGTAAAATCTATCAGCGATAACAATAGTATGCTTATTTTTAGTTTACAAATATATGGAATTGACATAAGCTATCGAAATATCACGTTGTCTATATTAAATCGTTACTTTGCGTGTAGCTTCAGATGATGAGCTAAACAAACGGCAGTAAGGTACCCGCCCGGTTTAGTTGTGGAGGGCTTTCCCGGTAGTCACCACTTAATACTACAAAAAAAAGGCAGTAAAGTAGAAAATGTCTAAGCTTCTGCAAACTGTGATCTCATTATTAGTCTAGTATGGTACTTCCCTTTTTGGAAAAATGCTACTTTAGATTTTTAATAAAAACAATATATAATGTGAAAAATAAAGAAGTAAAAATGGACTAGTCGATGAAAACAAACTTTTATTAGATTAAAATTATACCTTTTATTTTTTACCTTCTATTCCACAATTATCTTAACTATAATAGTTGTAGTACTACTAAAAACGGAAGAAAAAAACGATTTAGCGCGAATAAGAGTAATAAGACAACACTACACTTTGTTACAGAATGTTACATTTCAGTATTAACCCAATCAAAAATTATCAAATGCAAATAGATGCTACAAAGTATTATTGATAAGTTTTGCTCTGAAATAAACCAAAAACTCAGTTAAGATTCGCTGTAGACGGCAAAATAAACGTATCTTCATTCACATCGAAACAAAATTCGTAGATCTGTGGAGATGGTGTGGTTTATTGTTTCTAAAATAACTTTTATTGTTAGCTCTGCACTATATTACTTTTTGTTGTCAAGCAGTATGATTGATATCTTAGAAAACTACATGTGTATTATAAAACCATAAAGATATTATCGCAAGCAAACATAATGTCTGGAAGATTGAAATAAAGCAAATCTTTATTTTCGTAAATATCGTATCGTTTTTTGAATATAAATGTGTATAAATGTTCCGTCAAAAATCTGTATGTAATTATTTTAGTATTAATAAAAAGACAACAACTCTCAGTATTTTATTATATTTAGTATTTTATTAATTTTTCTTCTATTGGTATCGTGAAGCTGGATATATATCTGAAATATTATCTAATCGTAGCAACTCCACCACTTTCTTTGTATTTCTTGACGGACAGAGACAGGTTTGTATAAAAATAACCTAGACTGTTATTGGGTACGTACCGCCGGACAATGCATTCATTATTGAGATGCACCCAAGCATCCGGACTTCGATTAAGCAGCGCTAAAATGCAACTTCGCAAAACATCACGGAATTACATGAGATACTAGTTTTATTTGGCAACTTTTTGTTTTAGAATTTACCTATTTAACTTAAAGTACCTAATATGTTTTTACGTGTATTTCCTATTTTAGTTATACTCGTATCTCCTTTTTTCACAAAACAAATTGACGCATTTATTAAATATTGTTATTCATTAAAAATATCCCATATCATATATTTTTAATGATTAAGATACTGATATCTTTTTTTCAAGTCATAATTATGATATTTATGTTTATTTCGCCCTTGCTGAGGTTTACTATCTCCTATTAGTTGATATAAAATTAGATAAAGCCCTCCATTGTACATTACACATTAAATGTGTGAATATATTTCTCCCAAAGCATTGTTTCCCAGATTTAGCTTTTTAACTTCAAGGTTTTATAGATATCCATTTTAATCGAAATTATTAGTATGCGCTCTGTTACTACAATATATTTTCTTATAACATTGCACTCAATCTATTGAACGATCGTGCACCAAAACAAAATATGAGATTTAAAGATCACCGTTCGAAGACCAAAATAGTGTTGGACTCTATTCAAAACTCTTCGGAATTACTATACTATTTGTTACCATCGCCCATTCACTAAGTCAACGCTTGCATGTAATTTGTTTGCTGTAGGAATTCGACAGTTATTATAGGAGTATAAATTTTTAACGTCGTATGTTTTGGAGGTGTCTATTTACATTATAAGCGTCCTGAATTTAAAAGTATGGCTGTTTATTATTTTTTTAGATTACGAAGATTAGTTAGAAGAAAGAAAATGTATTAAATAAAAGCAATAAAGACATTTAAAAAAACTGACGCTTTTGTCGGATTATAAATATTACTTTCTAGATTTATTGTAGTAGCATAGATATTAAATATACCTAAAAGACACAGCTGTTGATGTTAATGTTTAAAGCATACTTAAAATTGGCAAGTTATTTAAATAATATAAGGACAGAATTACCAGTAAGTATGTCGTTCTGGTTGTAAAGATACAAAATACACATTTGAATTTTAGACCTAATACTTGCCTTGTCTATCCCTTTTCTTGATAGTGTATCTGTGGACATACATCAGAATTTACAAAACCTATTGCCATAAGTTTTTAGCGCAAACTTAATATTTTTATATGAATATTTAGGTAATTTCTCAGTTTTTTAACGCACGGTTAGTTTCTATTAGACATCCTTGGACCATAAGGGTTAAACGGTATGAATATTATTTTGATATTGAAACAAAGAACATTCTGCCAAGTTAAGGGTTAGAAAGTTTAATTGTCTAAGATTCTATACAATATTCCTGAAATGACCTTACATATAAAGGAAACAAGGTAAAACAAAAGCAGTAAAACAACCAAGAAGCAATTATAAACTTCATTGTTAATCTGATTACAGTTCCTATTGGAGTTTTAACGCCACATCCTACAATTATTTAATACAAAAGAGCTGTTAAGAATATAGGTTCTTTAAGGACCTCATCTGCGCACTTGATCAACAAAATGAAGCGTTAGAATGTTCAAATGATTTATCGAGGCTCTAAGTCTTTGAAGCTTACGCGGAACGTTGCTTCGTGCAAAATGGAATTCTAGTTTCACACGCAACAAATGTAGTTATTATCAGATGAACTTTGCAAAGTGAGCCGCATTTCGCAGACTTACCACGGCTGGAGTCAATTTCGAACACTATGCATGTCGTGACTTTATTGTATTTAAATCATTTGCGATTACTACCATTATTAGTCTATATTCTGTCATCACCTATGTAGCATCGTTTTATAACTACTCACGACTGTGGTTTTGATAAATGTCTTCTAGAGAAGGCTGTGGAATTAGAATGATTCCTAGTCGTTGGTGGCAAACTGAGATTTCGTAATATTATTAAGTTGTAACGACACAGAAAAAGTATTTTTCAGAACCTTGTCTTGGTTTTTTGACTTGCACTTGGCGTCGTTAAAGTAAAACAATGACTAAATGAATGATTTAATATTACAGAAGAGTCAATTTAAAAAAGTCACCCAATTTATTAAAGTTAACAATCAGGTAATGTAACAGTTTCAGAAGAATAAGGTGATCCGACAAGAGGATCATGACGCTTAGCCTTAACGAGGAGATAGAAACAAAAAGAAGATTAGATGAAATACTTGTAATAGCGACTAAACCTCGTTTCAGATACTACCACTATCTGGTGGGCATCCCCTTTATCGCTACTAAAAGATTCGCTTCTTTATTAATAATTCAAACAGCGATAGACTAGAATACGCTCCACGCGTCTATTATGGAATCATTAAAAGAAGAGTGGGTAGAAATTTGTTAAGCTATCATGTACCATTATTGGCCACACCTTTACCTTTCACCAGGTGTAATTCAAGGGTATGACAGTGCATCCTAAAAAAATTGTCACCACAAAATCGCAGCTCACTCTTGTCTAGTGGCTATTCTACGTGCGTGTCGTAGGGATCGATCTCGCTTGCGAATGTACGGAATAACGATGCCCCGTTAAATTTCTCTCCCACTGTTATCGTTAATGCGCGACGGGAGACTGTTGTGCAATCAGCGTTAATTACCGATGCAATAACAAGGCGCTTAATTAGTGCTCCGAATACGTGTTTATATTAATGTTTCATTATTTTAGCGTAGTCTGTTATAGTCCATAATTATAAGTTTAGTTTTATTTGAAATTTCTCGATAACAGCACTGCAAAACTATAATTTAATATTTTGTATCCCGGGGGAAAATCCTGCATAGGACCATCACGATCGCTGTGAGGGCAACGACCTCGGTGTGTCAGACTCCTACTGATTAAAAAACCCCCGGGGTGTCCCTCTAATTGGTCCACCCAGGCCTGGGAAGCCAAATTTATCCAGACGCCCAGGGAACAAGAAGCCTTGTTGAGGCTACCTCTCTGGAAGGGGAAGGAGTAAAGCCCACCCCCCCAAAATCTCTCTCCCAGGCGGTGCGCCGGACATCATGCACCGCCTCCCTCTTATCCGGGCATCAGACTCAAGACTACTGCCCAGCTGCAAAACTATAAATGTCAACTATTGATATGAGGAAAAACAGAATGCAAAATAGAATCGTAAATTCTTTTGTGGTAGACCTAATAATAATAATTTATTTTTTAAAATTGATTACAGTGCTAGGTTTCTTAAAATTTTATTACGAATAATTGTTATTTTCTGTGCTAACTTATATGAAAAATCTATCAGTCCAACAAAAAATAGTATCACCGCGCCTAGCCTATGTAACTTTTTAATCTGCCGCCAGACGATAGATTGGTTCGACGTCTGCGCGTTTCATTAATATTTCTCTACAGTCTCTATTATAACGTTATTATTTAGGGAATATTGTTCTGCAAAATATGTTTGTATGCCATTAGAATAAGTTCGAATAAATTAAAAACATAAAGTCGAACATGCTCTTCGAATACAAATTATAGCGAATTACGCAAATTATCTCAAATTATCGTCTTGGTGCTTACTGAGAATGCTTCCCGTCGTCAGCGAGGCAGCGTTTACGGTTGCCCCGAGGGTTAACCCGTTGCGTGACAGGGGCAAAATATTAACAATCATAATAAATTATTACGTTCGATCGGAACCTTACTAGCTCACGTGTTTACGAAAGAAACGTTGGTAATAGCAACCTATACTCAATAGCTACGTGTAAAAATGTAGATCTTTGATTTTAAATAATATAATGATGATATCCTAGCCAGATTCGGCTACGGCGACTGTTTCAACACCGATTAAGAAAATCGAGGTCCAGTTTTCGGAAACAGTCAATTGTGCAGGAGATATTTAAGTGCATAACTGGACGCGCTGCCAGAAAAGCATTCTCTCGTCCGAGCTCCCTCAGGCCCGATGGAATGGAGAACCAGTACGATCGGGACGGAGCAGGATGCAGGTTTAGTCGACTTTTCCTTCTCTGAAAACCTGATTAAATTGCGGTGTTAAAGGGATACCTTAGTCGCCTTTTACGACACCTCAGCAAGAAGAGGGGTTGCTATTCTATTCTGCCGGCAACCACCACGGCTTATAATAAATAATATAATATAATAAAACTATCCTATATATACGTTTGCAATATTAAATTATTATTACTTTTTAACTGTGGTGGTCTAGTGGATAAGAGACCGGTATACATTCGCGGCAACCAAAATTGTCGGAGGCTCAAATCCCTGCACGTACGTACGGATTTAGCCACCACATGCTCATAGGTAAAGGAAAACCTTATTAGAAAACTCGCATGGCAGCATGGCATATTACGTGTAAGTGCCTAGAGAACAATGATAAGCTGCTCTACTGGTTACGTTGGACACGGCATATAAACGCAAAGTGGATACATCCACTATTCTGTCTCTACTCACTAATATACAATAATAAATATTATTAATAATTAATCAAAATCAGATTTTGCTATGATCAAAATATCAATAAATATCATGTTTGTATAGTCATAAACTATAAAATTTCAAATAATGTTATAGAAGAAATGATGGTACGTAATCGATACTGAGACTTTAGTGTTATTTGTGGTAAGAAAGAAGTATAACTATAAATTTAAAAGAGTAATTCGTTTATTTGTGTGGTCTAAGCGTCATTATTGACGAAGATTTACTTGAAAAGCCGCACGGGGATTATGAACCCGTCTCAAATTTTAAAAGAGAAAAAGTTTAATGTAAAGATCACTGACAAATTTGTAACAGAACAATGAATCGGATATTAAAGTATCCGCTTACGTGACATGGGCGAGCGGATGGGTAGTTTGAGTAATAGCCAGTTACCACATTGTCATAAGCGATGCCTTGTATGTAACTATATTTAACTCAGATCAACAAAATGTCTATACTACACTTGAAGGTAAAAAACCGATCGTTTTAAGAAAGAATTTTGGTCAAAATCAATTGATCCTTATCATCTTTATGCGTAATTTCATGACATGTTAAATAATGTTGATATACGAGTATACATAAATCAAAAATGATTACATATATAATATACTGATTCCGAAACGGCATATACGTAAGCGAATAATTAATCCAATTCAGATACATGTCGTGAAAAAGTCGGACAATAAAAATTCAAAGTTTAAAGTTTGAGGTTAGTAATATTTTTGTGAAGCAAAATTAGTATATTACCAATTTGTTTGTGTATAATATTTTTGTATGTAAAGACTAAATATATATATATATATATTATCATAGGTTCCATATATTTAACAATTTAATAATCTGAGAATGTATTTATTATATTAGGTCCTTACATATGAAATTGGCGTTTTGTATAGGAGGAACAAAAAGTCGAATATTTTTTAATATAATATATTTAATTAATCCAAGTATGAACCATTATTTTCTATGCACTTTTGCCATCTCATAGGTAGTTCATTGATCCCTTTACTAAAAAAACCAGTCGGACGGAAATCAATAAAATCTTTGAAGGCGATTTGGACTGCCCCATCGGAGTTGAATTTTTTCCCTTGCAAGAATTTATCCAAATTTCGAAAAAAATGGTAATCTGTTGGAGCAAGGTCCGGGGAGTACGGAGGATGTCTTAGACTTTCCAATTGAAGCTCTTCTAATTTAGTAGCCGTCTGTTGCGCAGTGTGTGGTCTAGCGTTGTCGTGAAGCAGCAGTGGCATGGAGCGATTGACCAGCCTAGGTTGTTTAGCCGCTAGCTTTTCCATCATGGTTTGCAATTGCTGACAATAGACATCAGCCGTAATAGTCTGGCCAGATTTGAGAAAACTGTAATGAACAATACCGGCACTAGTCCACCAAACGCTTACAAGTAACTTTTTTGGGGTTAATTTTCGCTTGGGGCAGGATTTGGCTGGCTGGCCAGGATCCAACCATTGCGCTGAGCGCTTCCGATTATCGTAAAGAACCCATTTTTCATCACAGGTAATGATTCGGTTTAAAATACCTTCATTATTGTGCCGGTTTAGTAATGTAACGCAGCAGTCGACGCGCGTTTGCCGGTTTGCTTCAGTCAATTCGTGAGGTACCCACCTTTCAAGCTTTTTAATCTTCCCAATTTGCTTCAAGTGAATTAAAACAGTTTTATCACTAACATCGCAGCCTGCAGCTAACTCGGACGTGGTTTGCGATGGATCCGCTTCCACAATAGCCTTCAACTCTTCATTATCAACTTGAGTCTCAGGCCGTCCACGGGGCTTGTTCTGCAGGTCGAAATTTCCAGAACGAAAACGTTGGAACCAAAAACGAACTGTGTTTTCTTTTGCAACACGACCGCCATACACATCATTCACCCTTCGAGTTGTTTCCGCAGCACTAGTGCCACGGCGGAACTCGTACTCGTAAATAATGCGATATTTTAAGTTTTCCATTTTGTAAAATGAGTGACGCAAACAAAAAAAACAGAAGAAAAAAAACAAATGAATGACGATCATCGAAGCACAAATACATGAGTCTATAGCTGTACAAATTTGAATTTGGAATTCCTTACCAAAGAGGAGAAATTTGTGATTAAAGTGGCCAGTACGAAAAACGCCAATTTCATATGTAAGGACCTAATATTAACCTATTGAAAGTCATGACAGAATATTTTTCCTGAATTAATTAGCAAGAGGCAATAAAAGTATAATGATGTATAATAAAACAGTACAAAATATATGATTTCTTTCAATTATTGGGTATATTTTTAGAAATACATATATCGTCATGGCATTTGTAGGCTTGCTTGTAAGCAGGTGTCTCTTAAATAGCAAGGATAGCGTTACTTAAACAGATGATGTTTAACCTACATTTTTGTTTGCCATGAGGCACCGAGCTTTATTATCTCATTTTGTAAAGTCTGATTTATGTTCGCCAAAAGCTAAAAGTCATGCTAAATTGTACTAGGCACGTTCTGTATGTGCGTGACATTTAGTAGTCTCCGTAAAGATTATAGTCACAATGAGATGACAAAGCTTTACGAAACTATTGATGTGGCGGTGCCCTTGACAATACGCTCCCCGTATCGCTTGTCGCTTCGCTCGATGCCCTGTTCGCATGCGACTCGACCGCTCGCAAACCTCTCGGTGGTGTTAAATGTATCCGTCTGCTTGTATCAAGTTACTGTACCGAAGGCGTGGGCATTGACATGTCCAACTTGTTTTGTTTTGTTCACTCGAGTGTCGTAAAGGTTGAGTTTCTACGCGCATCGAGGAGACGTTCCCGCCGGTTGAGTTACGTTAAGCTTTATAGAAGATGCTTGTCAAACGTCACATCGACACAACGGGACATCGTTATTAAACCGTAAACAGTGTACACATGATGGTTTATAAAACACGGCTATTAAGTTTACGTAACTCGTATACATAGACTAATAAAATAGTATTTGATTATTAAGGACTAATCATATTGCGCTATAAAATAGAAACGATGGAAGGTCACTTGGCAGTGCATTAGCCGCTCGTTAATTAATAATTCAAATGTGCATATTAAGGCGGTATGTCAATGGAAGCTGCCGCTGCGGGCAGCAATCAAAACGTGTGATTTGTATAGAATACATTTTGATGAAGCCGCATGTACTGACAACTATATGACGTGTTGCTTGCTGCCGCTTCTTCATCATCATACTGTATTCTTATCTAAGGTCTAAGTGGCAAATACATAAACAGAGATATGCGTTTTATTTGTCTTTATTTATTTCGCTATTCCTTCAATTCTACTCTTCCTTGCTCGTATTCTTCTTCGATTTCCTTATGCGGCTGTCTATATTTTTTCTTTGTCTAATCTGGTATAATTTCGGTTTGAACCAATGGAATTAAAATCATATAATGGACACCGAATATTTGAATTATTTCATCCACTTTGTACAGATATAATTAAATTTCAATCGACGCTGAATGATTTACTCGTGCATTGAAATTATGTAGCCGTAATTTTCTCGACACTTTCAATTTATATCCACGTGAGATGTCACTCTGATGAAAAATAATTATGTGCGCCTCTCGAATCATGCTGGGTCGACACGGCCCTTCAGCAGATTAAGATGTTAGACCGCAGTGCTCATTTAACGGGTTGTCTCTTATTGTTGGCGAAGAGAGATATATCAGCTGATAACTGAAAGATCCAACTCAGAACAACGCGGAATTTTATTTAACGCTTGTCGTCTTTAATAATATTTTGCCATGATTTATAATTAAGACGTTCTAAGTTTTATGCTTTTATGTTTTGTTTACGAGAAACTTGTTATAGTCCAGGCTACCTGTAACAATTTGATATTAAAATTTTAACAGCTGTATGAAAATATTTTTATAACCTCGTAAATATCTAATGTATCTACTGCCACATATTTAATGGTTTTCTATCTTTAAGAAATTAAGGGCAAAGAACTCCCTGTTGTTATAAAATGCCACCACGTGGCGCCACTAGCTCGTGTTACCATCTTATTCCCTAATCATCTTACTTATGAAGCTTGTGTAAGTTTTAATGCGTATGCACAAGGTTTATTTTTCAACGCAAATGACTTTGAAATAAACTTTATAGTATGAAGTAAAGGCGAGGACTGTTCCTGAATACATATGTGATCATTATGATGATAAAAACTGTCACAGCATAGTTGGAACTGAATCGACACACGACGAGAATAACGTATTTAAATCACAGTTTTGTGTGTGGTACGAGAATTGTGATTAAGTCATTTTGGTGGTAGTTTCATAAATAAAGAGACGCAGTAAGTTTGATACTACATCAAATTTTAGTGCTTATGTGTATATAGTAGTGATGCCACGAATAGTGAATTGGCCGAATACCGAATACCGAATATTCGGCAACGCTATCGGCCGAAGCGCCGAATATTTCTGGAAGAAGCGTGTTTAGTAATAATAATAATCTTTATTTCAACACAAAACTTTTGCATATACACAGGGTGATAAGTCTCACCAATTAAGTAAATCTTGTCTCTGCTGAGACTCGCACTTCCGTTCGGGTGTTTCAAGGGTGTTTTGTGTTTTTATATGGATATTCACGGTATAAGTTTATTAGTATGTGTGTGAGCGAGAGAGAGAGAGAGAGTGTGTGAGAGGTTATTTTCTGAGGCTGGTAACAGTTAGTTTACGATGAAAAGCGTAATCGTTTGCTATCAAAAAATGCTAAAAAGCCTGTTTTTATCCATCACAACTTACCACTGATCAATTTTAATTACTAAAGTGTTGTAATTTGGAAATAAATACATAACTTTGAGTAATATAACGCGTCTTTTTTACATGATTTGGTATTTGGTATTCGGCCGAATAGTATGTATTATTCGGCCGAATACCGAATAGCAAAAAAAGTGGCCGAATAGGCCGAATACCGAATAGTTGCCGAATATTCGTGGCATCTCTAGTTTATAGTGGCACAGTAAAGTGAGCACACTAAACTTGATGGTAAGTAAAGGGAGTCCAGGAGACTTGATGAGGTGGGAGGTATGTTCCATCGTCTAAACTATTTAAAATTTTGCACTTTTTGATTTCGCTGTTAAGTTATAACACATTTAGACAGTGAACGAAATCAGCGCGTTTTTTTTTACATTAAAGTAAGAAAAGGGGTTTTTGTTCATCATCATCAAATCATTTTTGTTAATCTAATGTAAAAACAAAGGGTTCAACTCTCCTGGCCTCCGTTTACAGAATTACCTTAAAACTGTGGTAATTGTTACGGGGCCAGAATCCAATGTCAGTAGACCTCGTCATAATAAAAAGTTCTTTAGTTAGGCAGTTAAATGACCAATGATAGGTATTTGGTATGGTAGATTATAATACAAGACCTACAAATCAAAGGATTCTGAGACTCTTATTCTAGTAAAATTTAAATTTGAAGTCAATTTATATATTTTGCGAAATCATTAGGTGTATGAAATTAATCGGTATAGTAATTAATTTTAACACAGAGTTTTGATTTCCAAATGATTACCACAGATTCAGCAGATGGTGCATTTTAATACCTGTCAAAGAAAACAACCATTCTTTATTATCTTCAGTCGGAGATAAATAAGAAACAAATCGCCATCGTTAGAATAAAAATGCGGCATGGCCACACGGTTACATCACTTTATAAAACTCACTGCTTACTTATTCAATAAACGTTTACAGTGTGGGAACGAAATATAACCCACTTTGTTCAGTAGAAACTACAGCTATTTTTCAATGTACATCCGTATTCTGAGAATATGTCCCGTCGAAACTTTACATAGTTAATACGGTTAAACAGTTATTGAAATGTATATTACAATAATTTAAATAGGATTTAGTTGCTAGTCACTTATCTATATTCAACTCTCTTTGCCGTCTCATCGAACTTCTCTTAATTATAGGGGTAAGATCGCATTTTACAACGACGGAACTACCAGTGCAGTACGACGCGACATAGTCCGATAAGTAGCATTCAATTAGCTATAGCTAGTACTAGAAACCAAAATATACTGTATAGATATATGTATATATATGCACTATTTTACGAGCATTATCGCTGATAAAATTATACTTTGTCTAAGATATCAGCTCAGTAAGTTATCAATTTAGTTCTAGGATTCTGTTACCATACCATGACTTACGAGTATCCCACGCTGTGCTTGCTATATGCCACAAATTAAAACATATTTACACCCAAAAGTGTCAACACTTTTGGGTGTAAATATGTAAAATTAATTAATGCAAGTATATATAAAAATAATTATTAAAAAACCATTTTGAGTGTAATTAAAATCAATATCATTTGTGTTTTAAACAAAAAACACAGGTACAAATCCTCGCTCGCCAAGCCGTCGTAAGTATCCGGATTCCCAGGCTCGGCGAAAGCGAAGAGAAGGCAGTGCTGGCACCCCGGTGGTTTTAGTCGTGGCAGGTCCGACACACCGGGAGGAGTGGCCCTCACCACTTCCCCTGACGGTCCGAAGGGATTTCCACCGGGCTAACAAAAAAAAAGGTACAAATCCTAGTTTAGAACTTGATACAGTAATGTGTAAATATGTACTTTTTTATGTCAGAAGAGGCAAGCAAGCTAACATAAGCAAGCTAACACCCGTCATGATGGAGAGTAGTTACTGTCGTCTATGGACAATTGGAAGTCTGTTTCGCTATTTTACCGATATTGAAGAACATTTTTCACTCCCTTTTGAAGAACCTCATGTTCTTTAAATACCAGTTGCAAGAAAACATAACATTCATGTTCTCTCATATATAAAAAGTTACATATATCTTATGTAAATGTCTTTCACTTGAAATATAAAATCAGCGTCCTGTCACTTTTCACTTACCGAAATAAGTAAAGACAAGCCAGTTACATATTCGCAATCTTTACTGAATATTTTACCTCAAAAACATGTCTGGCACATTGTCGCTCAACTTGACAAATACGGCGTCATCTCGGCCCACTACAAACAGACGAGAAAAACGTTACATCTAAATTTTAGAAGCAAAGCTGGGCTTTCATAAACAAATTCCTCCTATTCACGGGACAATTTCACGCCCTATTTTATCCGTACGAATTTTCTACTTCACAATTGAAAATCTCTCGTAAGCGAACACATATATTGCTAGATGTTTTGTTACAGGCCATTTTAACGTATGGATAAATAAATTTCTTTTATGTAAGTATTGTTTTTTATTACAAAAAGTGTCAAATAAACCGTCCCTTTGATGTTAAATAGTTAAAAAGACCTATAAACTATTGCAACATTAGAAGCTTCCTTTCCAGTACCATTATCAACACGGCTATTGCGGGCTAGTGGATAAGAGACCTGTATTCCTGTATCTATATCTGGCAATGTGAATGGTTGTATGTTTGAAACCCTGTATGTACCTCTGGGGTTTCTTAGATTAACTACGAATTTAGACACCACATGTTCACCGGTAAAGGAAAACGTCGTGAGGAAACCCGCGTGGCATCTAATAGAAATGTCATGCGTACAAATTACCCTGAGAACGACGATCAGCAGCATTATTAGTCACGTTGGGCACGACAAATAAGCACAAAAAGGATACAGCCACTAATGTATCTCTGCTCACTCCGGAGGAGATATAGCTTGAAGATATATAATTAATATCTACATGGATTGATCCCAAATTTAACATCACTACTTTTTCATACTGCCTTAAAAAATGACTACATTGAACCTGATGAAAAGAACAGCGTAATCCAAGAAAGACGGTGATCGCCAAAAGATGAGAATTCATTGACAGTCGCTGTCATCATATCAGCTCACATATGTCAGAGCTAAACGTCTTTAGATATATGAACAACTGATACAGGAACTGAACAGTTGATTTCGAAACGCGACAGGCCAAAGCTAATTACTATGAGCATCTATACACTTGTAAACCGTGGTTACGACTAGTGATAAAAATGCCCGGAAATTTTCCCAAAATGCCCAAAACTTCCGAGAACATTCCGTAAATTCCCGGGAATATTCCCAAGGAAGTTTTGGGCACTTTGGGAAAATTCCCGGGCATTTTCATCACTAGTTACGACCCAACGCAGGCAATCTATCGACGACGTGATAACAATTATGATGCATCTGAAGTTACTGTAATCGAATATAGACTTGTGGTTCGCTGACTTGTTTTATTATTATTAGGTAAGGCACTGACATTAAATAATTATTATTTTTGCACCAAATATGTCCGCAAACAATTAGTAAACCCTTCTAGTGCAATTTAACATCAGTGTAGCCAGTGAGCGGTAGAGGTACACTGCGGGATGCCACTCTGTGGCTAAGTGATTTTATTTGTGTCCTCATACCGATGTGTATCAAATTACTTGCCCTCGCGACCAGCTGCTTGATCGATTGTCTGACATGTCGCTAAAAGCACATTATTGACTCTAATAATTATCTCAGTAGGTTCAGATAGCGGGAAGTTATTGAGTATATTGCATTACTTGGGTAGCTAGCTATTCGCTTATCCATATATAGCTCTATGGTAGGATTCCCACTGCGAATGTTAATTGAGTTCTTTTCACTATACATATATTTATACACCCGTATAAATACTCACTTTTACCAGTTAATTTTAAATTTTAGGCGTAGTATTAGAACTGAGATTTTTAGCCGAAACTTTAATTTTGCTTAGACTTAAGTTAGAAAATAAGTTTACCTTTGACAAAAACCTGAATATATAACAGGAACTTTAGTACCTGTAGCGTAAGTATTTAAGGAGCCAATCTGAAGTTGGAAAAATCTATAGCTTGCCATATAATTAATAATACTTTGATATTAATTAAACAATATAATTTGTAATGTTTGAGTTTAAATCTAAGCAAAGTTAAACTAACTTCTTTAACTTCTTCAGCCTAAGTCCTAACTGTTCAACAACTTTTAGTAACTCATTGAACAGTATATTATAAAGATCGAAGCTATTCTCATGTTTTCGAGATACTACTTGCCATATAGCGGCAGACATTTTTGGGATATTCAAATTCGTTTTCGTTTATTTTTTAATTTTATTGAATAATATTATAATTTTACCACGCTTCAATAATTGCTACATTTTAGATAACCAAAGGGAAGCAATAATAATCGTTTCAACAAAAAAATATTATTTGAAACCTTTCGATAATCCAAAGTGTTTGTTACATGAGCCGGCCAGATTGCAATAAAATTGATGTGAATGGCATATCGTTCACATTTCGCATTTATACCTTCATTTCACATACTTAAATATTTCCAAAACCAAACGAGCATTATATAAATACTACATTACTAATTCACTAAAGAATATTATATTTTTTATAGCATTATAGACTAACCTTGTCCTTACGTACAAAGATTTAAAAATTATTTCCTACCTTCACGACGATTCTCTAATGGGCTAGGAAAATAAAATTAAATGCATCATTTCTGTATTCTACCATCATTCATTATTTCTATATTTCCTGATCATAAAATACCGTCTGAAATTTAAGTTTTAATTTGTAATCTATACTAATATTATAAAGCTGAAGAGTTTGTTTGTTTGTTTGTTTGAACACGCTAATCTCAGGAACTACTGGTTCGAATTGAAAAATTGTTTTTGTGTTGAATAGACCATTTATCGAGGAAGGCTTTAAGCTATATAACATCACGGTGTAACTATTAGGAGCGAAGAAATAATGGAAAATGTGAAAAAAACGGGGAAAATTATTCATCCTTGAGGGCTTCCATTGCGTGCGCTGCGAAAACGGTTCAAGATACCAAAAATATATGTATGGATAATTTATATGGCAGAACAACGTTTGCCGGATCGGCTATTATATATAAAACGATATATGTAGGTTCATATTTTATGATAAGTCACACTATTGTGAGGGCTAAAAAGTAAAAATGGTTTTTAATTAAAGATGTCATTAAAAAAAACCGTCAATAAGTGTTGGAAGTTGTTATGGGTAATTTTTTACTGTTCCCCACATTTCGTACCAAGCGTCTTTATTCAAGCGCACCGTTCTGGGAAAGTCGTCGTCTGTCACATCCAATTGTACGTAGCCACCGTTTCGCAACCCCACCACATAAATTTCGATGCTATCTCCACAACGCAACCGAGTTATTTAAATGTACAATGTCACAAAAGATAACCGACAAAGTCCGATCTGAACAATGACAACCCTCCGTTCTAATTTAGATGTTCCGAGTAGGTGACACGATGACTCCAGCGATATTATTTTGAATTTCGAAAGGAATTTAGTTATTTAGTAGAAAATAAATGAGAAAAACGCATCTCTGGAAATGTATCTTTTATTTGATGTGACGATAGAAGGCATCAAGAACTTAGGTTAAAAAAGTAACAGCTATTAGAAAAGTAATAATACAATAATAAATATATATCGTCACGCTGTATGCCTTTCGGGGTGAGCATAGATACATTAATGGATGATACCATTTCCACTTATATGTCGTGGCCCAACGTGACCATTAGCACAGCTGATCACCATTTTCAGGGCATATACACATGATATTTCTATTAGATGCTATGCAGACTTCCTCACGATGTACATATGGTGCCTAAAGTCGAAAACGATTTGGAAAAACCCAGAGGTATGTGTCGGGATTTGAACCAATGACTATTCGAATTGCCGCGCATGAATGCCGCTCTCCAATCTACTAGGCTACAGGCACAGACAAACAATAAATTTGCTTTGGAAAAATATAGTAAAATTAAAAACAAAAATATTTTGTAATTGTTACCAAAATTTATTGAGATTCTCTCATTTTATTAAGAAAAACACTATTTACAACAATTTCTAGACTATTCCTCTAGAATTTACCAATGAAAGTTTAAACTATGTAAGAAAATGACCGGAAATCATGTATCACAAGAAAACCAAGCAAAAGCCTTTCAATAGATTTGATTCAAACAGTGATAGAGGGTGATACAAAATGACATCTAAACTTCAAGTAAGGCGCTTCGATCCGAGGCACCGGCGGCGGCTTATGGAGAAGGTGTACCGAGCGGAATAGATTTCGAGCTCAGCCTTGCTTCACGCGTTGTCAGTCTGAATAAACTTCCAAATCGATTCCACAGCTGAGAGTGACACTCCTGGATAAGGTTTGCCCCGCGCCGTATCTACATTTGCATAAAGAATGGAAGGAATATTGAATACAGCGTGTGTCTGAAGCTGCAATTTGTATTCTAATATGTATTATAAATATTATTGCATCAGAAATATTTTCAATATAAAAATAGGCACGGAGTCCAAAAATTGGTGTCAATTTATTCTTGTATATGGAGGTTATTTGAGGAGCAAGTTTGCTATATATTGTAATCAAGACAAGTGCTTGGCTTGGCAAGTTAGGAATAGGTTTCAAATATTTTAAATGTAATTATCAGGGGACATAATATAACGATATTGTTAAAAATATTGTAATATGAAACCATAGCCTTGAGATTGTATATTTTAAACATCAAATATTTCATGTTCTGATTCTTTGTTATATAAACTTTCAAAATGTTAGTTAAATTTATGATTAAAAAACTTTTTTCATTACAGTAGATACTATAATTTTTGTTTGTAATATAGTTTCTCCCATCCAATTTCTTTAATCGAAAACTTACGTAATCCTGCAAGTAAACAAGATAAAGTGTTAGTAGGTTGACTCCCAGTGTTAAATAGAACAGACCCTTCAGCAGAATTATTAATTTCATTATCGAAAGTAGTTTTCCCTTATAACGATTTCTATGTAACTAAACATTTCGACAAATATTCTTTGTAATGAATAATAATAGTAAAATACAAATTGATACTTGTTATTGTTATTATTATATTTAAGGCTCTCGATACAAGGTTTTATGAAACTGTCGTGATTTTTTTTTAAATTCAGTAGCCTCTGATTAACGTCAAAACAAACGACCCAATCGACGCGCACTCAATCCCACGCCATTACAAAAATCACCGATTCGCTGGAGCACTTTGCTATCCGAGTATCTTATGGCTGGCCAGATCCAACACCGACCCAAAGAATAAAAACAACACGTCCTATACCCCACAACAACGACAAATCCGTATCTCATCGATGGATGAAACAGAGTACACAATCACTGGTGTTCAAAGCTTAGATGTCAAACACAAATGGATTCATTAGACTTGCGTTATCAATATACAAATTGCAATAGGTTGCCAAGTTCATGGCTTGTTAATTGATTCGATTGGTGATAGTTTAGTGCTTTGACCCAGGTTTAATCGATCAGTAACAAGTCGTAGGTTCATATCCCGATACATACCTCTACATTTTTCCAGATTAAGTACGCATTTAGGCACCACATGCTCACCGGTGAAGAAAATCATAGAGAGGCATGAGGCAGGCATGAGCAGAGGCACCTACATGGCATCTAATAGAAATGTCTTGTGTAAGTGCCCTGGAAACGGTTATCAGCTGTGCTACTGGTCACGTTGGGCACCCAACTTGTATGTTGCGCGCAGAATGGATAGAGCCACTAATGTATCTCTGGTATATAGCGTGGCGGTGTATTATATTATTATTTATGCAATGGAATTAAAGAAATGGATTGTGAAAAAGTACTAATGCAAAAGCAAGCTGAAGTATTTTATTACTTTGCTTAATTACCTCCCGCACATCGCGTTTCATAACTTTTACTCGTTGTCGAACTATAAAATAATTTCTTTATCACACGCAAAGGTTTATTGCGGTGCAACTATGTTGCAGTCATTATGAAGAAGGTATGTACTGCATATAAAGACTACACTTTTTTTTTAATATTAAGTTTTACGGCTCTGGGTACAAGCCCTTTTGAGACTGTCGTAGATGAGTCTACACTATTTAGGTTAAGTGTTGCCACGTTTAAAATTTCGTATACCAACATGTATGTCGTGATCTTTGCACTATAAATGCTTTTGCAGATATTAGTTTGGACCCGAGTTAAGTGTGATACTAAAATTATATATTGCCCATACTTATATTTCCTTGCAATATTGATATGTGACAATATGATTTTTTGTATACGTTGTGCTAGCCATCTAGAAAGTATTGTTAATAGTGTGTTCGTCTCTCCTTTTAAATTATTGGTATTATGCATATAAAAAAGTATGACTATGTACAAATATTAATCCCTCGCATTTTAATTTTTCAAACTGCAAAATTTAACATCTATAGAGACTGTGACATTGTCTGAATGTTCTTATAACTTCTCGGTCCTTGTCTCGAGTGGCCCTTGTTCAAACGACGACAGAATTATCAGCAATTGAGCTTCAAACAGCCGGCTGTCATCTCCGGACGGTGAGGGACTTTAATTGCTCCCACGCTGAATCGTTTTATGGTTTAAATATGTACGTACATTGGGTATACAAAGTACGTAGAATAATAAGTAATGATTATACTCGTGTGAGTAAATGTAGAACAACTTTATTTCCATCAAGTAGTAAATATAATATTAAAAACTATGCAATTAGCTTAAGTATTTGTTTAAATTAATATAATTATTTTCCGACGCAGCGGTTGTCATGCTATCAGATTACTGTGAAATTAATTATTTAAAATATAGTCGAAAACAGAATACGCTGTGGTAATTGATTGAACCTTTGATTCATAATTATCACAATTTCAATTATATATGAGAATTAGTATACTCTGACTGGCTTATTCAGAAGGTTGTCTTAATTGCTACGTTGAACTCTTTTATGGCTAAAATATGTGATTTCTTCGAACCCAGAGCCAATGACTTATAATTGATTTAAGCAAGCACGTAAGTAATTAAAACCGATTATCGAGAATTCATTAGAAAAGAAAGTATTGATTCAAAATTGTTTGATATACAGGAAATTATCTACTTAAATAAAGTTCAAATTAAGTAAAAATAAGCACATATATTTAAATTTTAAAGTTAAACTAAAGTGACCAGAAAGCTTAATATTTAATTACATTTCTTGTGATTTAAAGTACGAGAGGGATATGCGTAATTATAATAACTACTTTAATTTACGACGTTTTATTTTAAAGTTTTATTCACACTTACACTTACACACTTCCCATTTTATAGTAAAATTTCCGGTAGTTCAAATGTCTGTACACACATAATTTAATTTCAATAAGCTAGACTCAAATACGATTTAAAGCAAAAAGCTTTTGGTTTCACTGCTACTGTAATGTATATTACAACTACTTAAATCGTTATTTATCTACATAACATTAAAAAAATACTTTAAGCCTGACGATATATATATATGTTAAAAATAAAAATAAATGTATGCTACATATAAATTTATTGTATTAAGTAAAATATAAGTCCCTAGTTTTCGTTGCAAAGATATAATTTTTAATCCGTGCTTGAAGCTCAACGGCTATATTCTCTATTTTCATGTAAAAGATCAATGTAAACCAAAACATAATAAAAGCACAAGTGTTAAACATTAAATCAACGATATTTACGACTCTCACGTGTTTATCTCGCGTCAGAAACACATTCACGACCCCGATGTAAAAAAGAGAACAATAAAATTGCGACCTCGGTGTAGGTACCTTCGACAAAGTTCGCAACCTTATAGCCAATTGACATCCAGACACGAATATCGGCGGCGCTCATATGCAAAGTGTACAGTGTGACGAGGTTGTTGACGGGGTAACAAGTAACAACCCACAAAGATGCAAATTTTACCAAAAAAATTTTTTTTTCAAGCATTTACAGAATTCACAACTCTTATTATTCATTTACAATGTAATAATTAGCTTTAAGTATTAAAAATCGACATTAAATATTTTTGTTTTGTAAACGTTGCAGAATAATAACATCAAAAGTATGGCAATATATGGCAATTTCAACAGACTTCAAAAAGAAGTTATCCGGTTTTGTTGTGAAGGACTTTCCCAGGTCACCAACGTAAGATATGCCAAAAAAGGCCAATATTCGGCTATGCGGATTTTGTTTATGTTTTAGACAAAGATGCATTTAAATCAGCGCTGGTCGCCTAATATAATAAGAAAACATTGTTTTCTCATATTAAGTACGTATATAGTTGTAATTTATATAACACTAGCTGTCCCGGCAGACCTTGTTCTGCCCTATTTCTCTAAAACAAAGTCACATTGTTTTTTTTAATGTTAATAGCTAATAGGTTTTTTGAAAATTGTTTGAAGGAACCTGGCCTTAATGCTATATGTATAAAAATTGACATATATTGACATTAATATTTATACGTCACTCAACAATTGTTTTGCCTTCCCGGAACCCGTCCACTAACATTTGAACTTTATGGTGTGGTATTAAAGTTCAAATTGACTTATAACGAATTTTTTGTATGAGAATACAGAAAAGTGTTATTTTTAGACAGTTGCAGGGAATTTTTAAAATTTTTCTCTCCGTAATAACCTTCCCCAGACTTCATCAAACACAACAAAAAAGATATCAGCCAAATCGGTTCAGCCGTTTTCGAGTTTCGCGCTTATCAAGACGTTTAGCGATTCATTTTTATATATAAGATAACCAATATAGTAGAATGGTCTTCGTTACTTTTGCAAAAAAAATGTTATTTGTATAAATTTTGCTTTGCCTAAGTTAATCAATGGGAGTGATAAACATTTATATTTATTTTAATATACAACAAAAGCTAAGTTACTGTACTGTACCTTTTATATTTCATTTCCATATTGGGTCGTGATCGAAAGAAAGAAATATACTCGTTATTTGAGAGTCGGCGTTCAGCCATAAACGTTATCACTAACTAGCGATCTGGGCGGATCGATCCCCTTGATTCGCCTCACGAAATTAAGGAAATCGCTCATGGGGATATTATTCCCGGAGCCTGATACCATCTGCTCTGGTTGTAGAAGATTTGCGCTGTTCTTTTGTGAGATTTTCGGATAGTTATATTACACATCTTTTCCGGACTTCCCTACAATAGATTGCTATCAATGCTGTGCTAAGTTTCTTAATATTGGCTTATAGGCCATTATGTATCAGTCACAAAACAATCAAGTGATGTCGAATACAATACTGATCTTTCTAGTAATACATCAAAGGAACCACTAATGCCTTATTTGTCCATACCATCTTAACAATATTTCACTTATTATTTATTAGTGTATAGATATGTAAATCAATAAATGTGTAATTTCTACCAAAGTAATCCACAACACCGTTTGATAACATTTTCGTCCTATTTAATTATAGATATTGCCAATCCATATTATGTGGTGTGTTTTTTATTATAGTGTGTGTTGTATTATTGTCATTTTAGTGCAAACAAATGTGACCAATTTTTTGTTTAAATTATAACTGTCAAAATCTGTTATATCGACATCGAAGGGACTACTCATAGGTATATATTTGTAATAAAACCGATGACGTATTCGAGATATGAAGTACTATTTTTTTTGCCGAGACCTTTGTTCTGAGTAAATATAACCAGTATGTTATTCTAAACGATGTCGACATAAACGGTTATGACTGTAACTGTATTTTTTCTTAATTTAAAATGCAAGTCTTTATTTAAAAAAAAAAAATACTTTTCATTATACATCAACGACTTATGTTTAAACATTTATAATATTTGCTAATGGATGAGTAAAAATTTGAAACATTTTTCCAATTGTAACGGAAAATGAAGAAATATAAAAATTGTTCGTTTGGACAAATCAACATTAGAGTGACGTTATGCCCGTTGTAGCAGTAAATACAGTGACATCATTCGAAATGCAAATTATAAATATCTAAAACATCATTTATATATCGTCACGCTATATCTTTTTCGGGGTGAACAGAGTCACATTAGTGGCTGTATCCACTTTCCGCTTATATGTCGTGACTAACGTGACCAGTAGCGCATCTGATCGCTTTTCTCGAGGCACTTACATACGACATTCCTGTTAGATACCGACCGGGTTTTCTTAAGATGTTTTCCATTATTGCATTAATTTTAAGTTATAGAATTTGGTACCATCTGTTTTAATATTTTAAATTCATGACGTGTCTGATTTAGCGTATTTATAAAATGACATTAGACCTAAGTAATCTGAGGTGTCAATTTTGTGAATCGCATATTGATATATCTATAATATAAAAACGAATCGCAAAATGTCTTGATAAGCGCGAAACTCGAGAACGGCTGAACCAATTTGGTTGATTTTTTTTTGTTGTATTTGATGATGTCTGAGGACGGTTATTACGGAGAGAAAAATTAAAAAAATTGTCTGAAAAAATTTTAAAAACAACACTTTTCTATATTCTCATACAAAAAAATCGTAATAATATTTAAAAGTCAATTTGAATTTTAACACCATACCATAAAGTTTAAATATCAGTGGACGGGTTCCGGGAAGGCAAAACAATTGAGTGACGTATAAATATTAATGTCAACATTTGTCAATTTTTATACATATAGCATTAAGGCCAGGTTCCTTCATATAATTTTCAAAAAACAAGGCCAATAGGTTTTGGCAGAATAAAATCAGACGGGGAAGCTATTAACATTAAAAAAAACAAAGTGACTTTGTTTTAGAGAAATAGGGCAGAACAAGGTCTGCCGGGACAGCTAGTAATATATAATAATGAAACAAAGAATTTCAAGTTTCAATTACTAGAAGATTTATTTACTTTTCTCCACATGCATTTTGGCATCTAGCTGTCAACTTAGGATTCCAAATTTATATTAAAAAGAATTGTGAGCCTAAATCTTTAAAACAAAGATAATTTTACACTCATTGTGAGTTAAGATGTTTTCGATTTTATTTGTATAAGAATTATTTGAAAATCATAACTTAGTGAAGCAACCTGGCTCATTTAATCAGAGATTTGTCAACCTGTTCACGACACATGTCAATAATAACTGCGGTTATCGCCTATCGCATTTTTTCTATCAACAAATTGTTTCAGTCCATCAACTCAGCTGACAATGGCCTAGTCGCCCATTATTATGACGAGGCATTGGGTGGTCCCACTAATTGCAGCCTGTCCGAGACCGGCGACAAATTGGAATAAGACAAGAAAAGATAATATTCTGATCGATCGTTATGAAAATTTTTAATTGGTTCCTTTTAATTCTATCTTTTCTATCTTTAACGTTCAACAATGTCGATAATAATAATTTGAGAATTAAAAAACCCTTTACCACAGGTCTGTATCCATAACTTATTCATCAAGACCATTCTTAGTAATAAAATTAAGCACGATACTTTTGCTGTAAGTTAGTGACGAGTTGGCTATCCTGCTGATTACAGATTGTGCTCAGCATGAGGTTCAGCTAATTATAATGTGATTAGGAATTGAATATTGAGAATATTTAAATATATTTATTTACTTTCGCATTGTTCAATATAAAAGTAAACAAATAAAAATCTAATACTTCAAAGTAATTAATAGTCTATCTAACATTACATTTAAAACATATCTTCCTCTTAGGGTGAGATTTATAGATGCTATTTCGACTTTGCTTAGCAAAGTTCTCCAAAAATAAATTCGTTTTGACAAAAAACTGAATATATAATAAGAACTTGAGTATAGCTATAGTATTCGCATAACCAAGTCCATGTTGATAAAATTGGTGACTTACCAAATACTTTGATATTCATTGAGTAATATAAATTGTAATGTTTTAGTAGCCTAAGCAAATTTAATATTACGTCTATAAATTTCAGCCTTAGACTAAAAATTATAAGCCGTACAAACTACAAAGTCCAATTTTTACACGACAAAAAAGGGAGTATGTTATCTATATAATAAAGAGAGGGGGAAGGTAAGTGTAAGTATTAATAAATGCTATAAGGTTATATAATATATAAAAAGGCATAATATTTTAAAAAATTGCTTCCTCATAAATATATATATATTTTTTTATATATCTGAACTTTTAATAAATTCAAAATTACTGCTCTAGGCAATCTAGTGTTAATTTATTTACATCTGTGTGTTTATATAAACACTCTTACCAAACTGTATTGTAAGTGTATTAACAGTATCAAAAAAGTGTGGGTGCACTGTTCGACGAACAGATACTGATCATGACTTTAATTGCACATGACGCTAACGTAACGTCTCAGATACAAGTGTCTTCATGCGCGGTTTACATGCCGTCAGATTATTTATTCGGAAGTCATTTTGGCATCAATATATTTTATTTTTTTTATTTTATTTTTATTTTACATAATAGGGTGCCCAACATGCACAGTGATTAATATATAAAGCTAGTTTATATTAAAGAATGATAATATAATTCCAAAAAAAGAAAAAACATATACATACATACATACATAGACACAACACAAAAGGATAATATTGTAGAATGTATAAATAACAACCTTAAACGAAACTGTGACTGATTCCAAGTAACACAAAAAGTAACACAAAAAAGAGAAAATAAATACAGTCACTTTCTACACGCTGCTCTAAATGTTGAAAGAGAAACAGTCAGGTCCAAGTCACCGTGTCGCGAGAGTGCGTTGTACTGCCTGCAGATCCTTGGCATGGTAGATAACTGTCCAAGATTAGTTTTAAAGAAGGGTATAGAAAAAAAATGGAAAGCTGTTTTGCGGGGCAAACGAGATGAAGCATTAATTTTTAGATTATTGATAAGTTCTGCACAATCTAGATATCCATTGAATATTTTAAATAAAAATATTAGGTCAGATATTTTCCTGTGACTAGCTAAAGATTACATTTTATAAAAAAACCAGTCTATCATGATAGCTCAAGATTTTATGCGCCACATTATCACCGTATGTATCATGTACATAAAAGTTCTTTTGGACATTATCGAAACCTTACTGGATTCATATAATAGTAATGTAAATATGCCCTCAGTAAATGATTGTCAATTTTATAATTATAAATTTTCAGCAAAGTTGACTCCAAAATTATTCCGAGGTTATGGAGATTTAAGCAACAAAATACAATAAACGAATTAATTATAAAATACTCTTTCAACTTAATACTGTATTCTTTTTTTTTCTTTTATACACAGTAAATTATATCATTATTTTTGTATTATCAGACACAAGTCTGTGTTAAGGACACAACAATATAATATAATAGCAAGAATCATTAATTCAACAAACATACCTGCTGTTTATTGGTAAATAATCTTGTTTCTAAATATTCATAATTGTAATTATACAAATTCCTCGACAATGCAAAATAAATATACATTGTGCTTATGAGATTATTTATATTTTGCTAAATTATTAATAAACCAATCTAGAATAAATATAAAATGCTGGAAGGTGCAACTAGATCTTGATATTTGGTTTATAAGTACGATTCTTACCGCATGTAAACCAGCACGTTCTGTATTGGTCTAATTTGGGCTAAATTGACTTCGTCGTTTTCTCATTATAGCGAATGCCCGGGTGGCCGACGCTTGACAAGAGAAACCGTCCCAGGGTAAATAAAATTTGACGTGTTTAAAAGTGGCTTGCATTAATATTGTTCACAACTGGTGGTTTCACATCTGCGGAAACAAAAGATAAAAGACAACAAATATGTTTGACTTTTATGATATGGTTAATAAGCTTTATAGCTATAAAGCTTATAATATAATAAGCTCTCTCAAGTTTACTGCCCAAAGACGTTCTTTATACGTTTTTTTTTTTGATAGCCCGGGGGATATCCCTAACAGACCTCAGGGGGCGGTGAGGGCTGCCCTCCGGTGTATCGGACTTGCTCCAACTAAAACCCGTCTTCCCGTCGTTCTTCCCGTCTGACCGGAGCCAGAGGTACAGTGTCATTCTCTTCTCCGACCCTCAGCAACGTCTGGCCTTTTGTAAGGCCGCATCTCTGCACTGCGAGGAGTGGTGTAAGGAGCCACCCCTCGCACACCTCAATATCTTGCCTTCCTGTTCCTCTCCGCCGCCTTCTTCCTCACCATGACTTCCTGACAGTACGGGAGGACCGCCTGCTATGCCCTATCGCTGCTAACCATCGAGCGCGACCCTGGACGTTCTTTATATACGTCAACATACCTTACATTTAAACGTTTTAAAAATAATTACATTATTAACTTTTAGTCAACATGGAACAAAATATTTAGGATTTTAAAACCTTCATCTTCGGTTTTGGCCGACAGTTGTGGCAATAGCTGATAAGTCACTTCGGCATCGGATACTTATTAAAAGTACCAAACACAAACAGATCATTCAGTCCTAGTTTGACGTTTGCTACAAAACTAAAGTTTAGGTAAAATTTCGGCCTATTAGAGTTTTAAAGTGTAGTTTTTTATCGAAGGCGATGCCGAAGCCTTCAGTCGCACACTAATACTTTACCAGCATCAAGAGAAATACCTATCAAGAAAATTTATAATCAGAGATATACTTTGGCGGTTGGTTTTATAATGAACTTTGAATGTTCCATTTGCTTTTATACAGTAGCTGTAACTTAAATATATTGCAGCTACCGTGGCTTACTTTAACATAATGTAAATATATTGCTTAAGATTAATTAAAACATGGCATGTGGTATAACAGTATATTTAGGCAGGGAAAAGATATAAAAACATATCATCATCTTAATATGTCATGGTTGTGTAAATGTAGTTAAGTAAGTATATCATTACTTAGTACCTATGGTCCAAGTGCGGACTTAGTTTGGGACTAAGGCAAAATATGTAGATTCAGTTTGTTATTATTATTATTTTTATAAAAATAACTCAACCGTCTTTAAAAAGTACATAGTGATAAATCTACCAATCAGTAAAATTGACTTGCATTGATATAATGATATGACATTTAAATGCTTAAATCAGTATCATGTAATATTTTACGTAACTCAAACTTATAATAAAACTTATTGATTAAAAAGAATTATCCAAATCAGTCATTAAATAGAAAAGTTATGAGAGAACACACATAAAATATATACAGCCAAATATAGAACGTCCTACTTTTTTAAATCGAATAAAAAAATATTTAATTTCATACAATCGATATTTTATTTCTCTGGATTATTAAGCATTTGACGAAGCTTTAAAAGTGTAAGTTTTGCATCAGTGATGTATTATTAATACAATAGATATATATTGTTACGCTATATCCCTTTCGAGGTGAGCGAAGATAAATTAGTGACTGTATCCATCGGAAATGGCTTACTAATAAAGTAAATTATGTAAAAAAATACAATTATATTACCAAATTAATAGAAAACATCAATTTAAGTTGTCTGTACAGTAAAAATAAATAATAAACCTATAAATGAATTTGTTTGTAACGAAAAATGTTAAAATTAACAATATCCGAGTCCACTTCGCCTGCGTCACGAAGCTTTTATCCTCCTAACTTTTTAAATTTCATCAGAATATTAAATAGGTACATTCCCTTTGAATCCGTGACAGAGTATTTCGACCTTCAAAAAGTTTATCAAAAAGGTAATTAATCTGAATTAACAATCAAAAAGACCTGTTCATATCAGCCCTTCAATATTATCTTTATGCCTTTTAATGGGTTCCCACGCCACATAATTTTTCTTAAAATTGCTGGACTAAAAGATTAGGCTCGCCCAATTTTAAATTTTTGAGACAATTGTCTATTAAAATATAAAAAATATGTAAATTTTTGTCTCGGGTCGCCAGAGCGGAAGATTATAATTATTTCAAAGTTATTAAAAAAGCACCTTGCTTTGTATTGAGAACGGGCGAGTCCACTCGGGTGGGTGCTTAATGGATCATTATAGTAAATCGTTGGTTGGATTCTCTAACTCCAGTTGTTTATTTATCAAAGCTGCTGAAATCTGCAAAAGAAAGCTTTGCTATTGTAAAGTAATTATTCACTTGTTAAATTATTTAAAAAAAAAACACTTATAACCATAACGTATTAGAAATCCAGAGGAGGAGTTCCATCACTTGCTGATGGAGTGTGACCAGAATAAAAGTGCGAGAGAGTCGCTGATGAGTCAATATAGGGTCAGTATATTTGATTTAGACGCTTTTCACGGCATTCGACGTGATCCGACAGAGAATTCCATGAAGTTGTCGGTGGATACGGTAGCGCTGACTCATCAGCGACTCTCTCAGAACTGAGATTCTGTAAGCGTATTGGATATAATGGGGCTGACATGTTAAAATAGCAAAAGCACTTAAAAAAAAAAATCTACAAGGTAACTTTTTTTTTACTTGGGGAAAGTCATCATAGGGCCGTCTCAGCCGCACAGGGGGGTTGCGCGACCGAGCTGTGTCGGACTTATACCGACTAAAAACCCCAAGATGACTACTTCTGCGCATTGGCGGGGACTGTGGGTCCTGTAATCAATTCGCCACAGCCCCGTCGCGCTACGCATTATGGGCACAAACTCGGGGGAAGATACCCTCCCCGATTCTGCTCGTTGTATTTAGGCAGAACACGTCACAATGCCCTGCCAACTTCTCGATAGCCGCTAAACCAGGGTGGAGGCCCTGAGCAGCCACGACTCCAATCTACAAGGTACCTGGCATAAGAAGGCATGCTAATTAGTTTAAACTTTTCTTAAAAAACGTTTAATAAAGAGACATAATTCGTAAAATTTTCGTATGCGGTACAATAGTAGCAAGATTTATTTCCATAGATTATGCGTCATGTGTATTTATTTAAAAGCACAAAACGACTGATTTGTCATATACGTGTAAACAGTAAATCCGAGACAATCTCCTTTTAATTTCTTATCGTAACAGAATTTGGGCGGAAAATATTTTATAACAAAATAATTAACATTAATGTCTACAACATATATTATTTAAAACAAATATTATATTTATAAGCACCAATTTTTTGTATAATTATATCGCTTTTACCAACTTCCTTTCATTTATCTGTTTCCCTGCATACAGTAAAATGCCATGTTTCCTTAATTAAAGTAACAACCCGTGCGCCTACATTGTCTACCCGAGGGTCAGGTATGAATAAAATCTCTTTCACTTGTTACAAAAGTCCAGTTTTACATGATCCTTGTGACATTTAATGTGTTATTATTACAGTTAACTTGAATAAAGCCTGGCTGGCAATTTGTTTGTGGGTCATATACATAGGTTTAAATAGCCAAACAATGTTTATAGATTGTAAAAGTATATTATGATACTGTATCATATCTTTTCCCTGAATTTTATGTTTACATCCATAAGTTAAATATTAGATAGTTACCATGGAATCATATCTCTATTTTCGAAAATCTAAACTATCATTGCAATAAATCATGTCAAACGTTGGCAATATTTGAGAAAAAACGATGAATATATAAAATTTTCAACAATCAAACTAAGACTAAAATCCCTCTGTAAGATTTGTACGATAAAATTATTCAGTCGATGAAAACATATTACATACTTTAAAGAATACTCTTTGCCTCACATGATATAAATCGAAGACGATATTGTCTGTCTGTGTGTTCACTTAAAGTCATTTAAATAAAGTACACAAAGGATGTGATTTTCCTCAATATTTAGAACACAAATTCGGAATAGTAAATGTTAAAATTAATTTGTATTAAATTTTATTATAGTAGGGAATCGCTCCCGTTCGTAACGAATCAGGTAAACTGGTATTAAATGCCTTAAAGTTATTGCGACATTACCTTTTATTTTTCTTTATATATAGCATACAACGCTCATAGCCTAGTATTTATGTACTTTGTGGTCAAAATCGTCGTGTAAGCTGAGAAGATATAAATAGTGGAATTGGCCTGCGAGCAAAGGAAGTATACACGTCATAGAGAAAAAATAACATATATATACATATATAAATCTGGATAACAGTAAAATTTTATTGCGACATGCCCGAGTTATAAGTATAATGTCCTAAATAATAGGCCGATAAAGTCTCTAGCACCTGCACTAGGCAAACCAAAGTCTGTAAAAATAATGTTTATATCTTGTATGTGACGTCATCAACGTTACAAGTTTCATTTGGACTTATGTTCATGAAGTCATTAAAGTTAAATAATATTACAAGGAGCAATCAGGCTAATAGCATCCATTTTATTACCCTTAAAACAGAAATGCACGTATATAATTTCAGTCAGTAGCATTAAAATAGCGCAAAACTTCCTCGTCCACAACTTACGAGTTAAGTCTCTTTCAAAACTTTCTTGCAAATAATGATAAAGTCGTAGGGTAAGTCCGGGATAGCTGGCTGTAGTTTCTTTAAGACCAAATAAAATCAATATTATCAAAATTAAATTACTGAAATTTACATGATAATAAAATTTCACAATCTAAGAGGATTTTTCCAAAAAACTTTTTTTTATTAATGCATCAATATAAATATTTAATTATTAATTAATATAATTTATTATTTATATAAAATATAAAGTTAGCCATCTCTCTCGGAGTGTGTGGGCAAGATGGCCATCTTAGTAAAGATATCTTTTAATGAAACTTTTAAATCTTCACTCTTTTAAAACTTTGAATTTATGTTCAATTTATATCTTTCTGGTCATATTTGGAACACCTGTCAACGAATTCTGTGCAATTTTAATGGCATTTCTGTATACACGTTACGCTGTGTGACATAATGATAATAGTTTTCTTCCGGGCAAATACAATTATATTCTTTATTTTATTATTTTTATTGGGATCATCAAGCAATTTTAATATAACCTCATCTTGACTTTTTTTATTACACGATTTTGTTTCTTTGGCTTCTCTATATTCTGATTTTTTTTCCTCCACCGTCAAATCATGCAAACTTGTTATCAACAGATATTTGATACCTACTTTAAGCGATCACTTTCTAGTTTAAGCTTATACTCGCTCCAATTTCACCTAGTTGTGGCTAATTTTCTTAGTTATTTACTATGTAACTAAATAGAAGAATCAAAATAGCATCAACAGTAAAAATATTATAGCAGTTACACTATAGTTATCATTGAGTTAATAAATATGGTTATATCTCTTAAATGGTCGGGAGAGATTACTATTAGGTCCTTACATATGAAATTGGCGTTTTGTATGGGAGGAACAAAAAGTCGAATATTTTTTAATAAAATATATTTAATTAATCAAAGTATGAACCATTATTTTCTATGCACTTTTGCCATCTCATAGGTAGTTCATTGATCCCTTTACTAAAAAAACCAGTCGGACGGGACTCAATAAAATCTTTGAAGGCGATTTGGACTGCCCCATCGGAGTTGAATTTTTTCCCTTGCAAGAAGTTATCCAAATTTCGAAAAAAATGGTAATCTGTTGGAGCAAGGTCCGGGGAGTACGGAGGATGTCTTAGACTTTCTAATTGAAGCTCTTCTAATTTAGTAGCCGTCTGTTGCGCAGTGTGTGGTCTAGCGTTGTCGTGAAGCAGCAGTGGCGTGGAGCGATTGACCAGCCTAGGTTGTTTAGCCGCTAGCTTTTCCATCATGGTTTGCAATTGCTGACAATAGACATCAGCCGTAATAGTCTGGCCAGATTTGAGAAAACTGTAATGAACAATACCGGCACTAGTCCACCAAACGCTTACAAGTAACTTTTTTGGGGTTAATTTTCGCTTGGGGCAGGATTTGGCTGGGTGGCCAGGATCCAACCATTGCGCTGAGCGCTTCCGATTATCGTAAAGAACCCATTTTTCATCACAGGTAGTGATTCGGTTTAAAATACCTTCATTATTGTGCCGGTTTAGTAATGTAACGCAGCAGTCGACGCGCGTTTGCCGGTTTGCTTCAGTCAATTCGTGAGGTACCCACCTTTCAAGCTTTTTAATCTTCCCAATTTGCTTCAAGTGAATTAAAACAGTTTTATCACTAACATCGCAGCCTGCAGCTAACTCGGACGTGGTTTGCGATGGATCCGCTTCCACAATAGCCTTCAACTCTTCATTATCAACTTGAGTCTCAGGCCGTCCACGGGGCTTGTTCTGCAGGTCGAAATTTCCAGAACGAAAACGTTGGAACCAAAAACGAACTGTGTTTTCTTTTGCAACACGACCGCCATACACATCATTCACCCTTCGAGTTGTTTCCGCAGCACTAGTGCCACGGCGGAACTCGTACTCGTAAATAATGCGATTTTTTAAGTTTTCCATTTTGTAAAATGAGTGACGCAAACAGAAAAAAACAGAAGAAAAAAACAAATGAATGACGATCATCGAAGCACAAATACACGAGTCTATAGCTGTACAAATTTGAATTTGGAATTCCTTACCAAAGAGGAGAAATTTGTGATTAAAGTGGCCAGTACGAAAAACGCCAATTTCATATGTAAGGACCTAATATTAAAGAAAAATGTAAATAAACTACATTAAATATATATCAAGCTTAGTGTTATTTACGATGACTATAAAAAAACATGTAATTTTTTCATAAAATCTTTCTTTCATTGTGTAACATAAATTATTTCAAAATTTTCACCTATAGTCTAATTAAAATAGTCAGATTTCACTTACTTTTAAAATTTTTTCAGTCAACCTTAGATTGGAATATCGGTCAAGCACTGTATAAAGCAAACTAGCTAAACAAAAAGCACATGGGATGGCCACAACTATGTTTTTTTTATTGGTCATCTCTCCCTTACGCCCAACTTCCCCGGAATTAGCAAAATTTATATTTGTAACTAGTCAAAACTTTGTTAAATTGTACTTTTCTTATTAAGAAGAGAATATTCCATTTGTTGGAATAAACCAAAATGTATAATTATTTATAATATAAATAGTGTTAATTTAAAGTTTTTGTTTTAAATTTTTAAATGATTCGAAATCTGATAATAGTTTCAATAATAGGATTATAAAAAGTTTAACTACTTTTAGTGTGGTATTATATTTAGAACTATAAATATTTACTATGAGATATAATTTTTTGTAACGAGTAGAAAGTATATTCTTTGTAGACTTCCTTTCACGTGGCCACTGGTCATTAATTCCAATTTGTCGTTTCAATTATTTTCTGTAAATGTCAACTCTGTAAATAGAGGGCCCGTGTGACCATTATTTATAACTTGAATAAGGTGCGTGACATTAGAACAAAAGTAAACGTTTCCTGTATTTGGTCAACGGAAACAAATATTTCCACTTAGTAGCACAGTGAACTTTTTACTTTAGTCATTAGTTATAGTCAGAAATATACTTTTTCCATTAGTGTGACATTCGGTAATGAGTCTTTAAAATTTAATAAAAAGTCGTTTATTTATATCTTAAATTGGAATTAGATTAACTTTTTTTTTTCTAATTTGTCTTAAGTTACAAAAATGATAATAATATGTATAAAGAACATGGGGGTTGGTGCTGCTCGCGTCCGTAGGCTTTACCCTAGTTACCCTACACGTGACCCCCGGGTGGTGCTAAACGAGCAGCAGTGAGGTGGTAGGGTGTCGGTGCCCGTCTGGATCGCGACCACAATATGTGGGTGCAGGTCCCGTCATAGTGGCTGGCTTTGGCTTGTCGCGTTTCGGGATTAGCCTATGTATGTCCAGTCACAAATGAGCGGCCTTTGGCTTGGTTGGGGAGACTGGCTCTGTTCCTCATTCCTCGCTTCCTGTGGAGATGTGTTGAATCGTCGGCCAGGGAGACCTGTAGAAACGGTTCATCCGCTGGCCGCCCGCGGTATAGTACAGGGGCCCAATTACGACTAACCATCGTGAGAGGCTGCCCCACCATGCCGCGCATAATCTCGGGTAGGTTCGTCGTGCCGGTTGGTGACCGGATATTGGGTCCCGGCGACCTATTCCGGGAGGGTATGGGGGCCCTTCCGTCCGGCGGTTCAGCATATGTCTCAGGGGTGTCACAATCTTTACATTTTCTTAGCTTGACCTTCCCTTTGTCAGGGGCCGTTTTTTTCTCTTCGCGTTTTTCCTTCCTTTTTATTTTCTCCAATTCATGTCGGTACAAGTTAATATGGCAGGTATTACAGCGGCATTAAATCCCAATTCTTCTTTTTCGATGGATTTCTGTAATATCCGTGGAATCCACTCCAACATTAACGCCGTCCACCATCATCTGGAGACGGTTCGGCCTGCCTTATTGTTTTTGACGGAAACACAGATTCGCCGTCCGGCCGACACATCGTACTTACATTATCCCGGTTTTCTTCTGGAAGAAAACTTTCAGTCTAAAGCTGGAGTTTGTGTGTATGTTCGGTCGGACGTGTGCTGTCGTCGTTTGTGCGTTTTGGAGGATCCTTCTTTTTCCGTCCTATGGGTTCACGTCGATCTTGGCTCTGTGAGTCGTATTTACGTATGCCTGTACCGTTCCCATAAAGGGGATTTGGAGACAACTCGGCTCTTTGAATATTTGAGTCGGGCGATAGATGATGCTCAAGAGCGGTATCCGGCTGCGGAATTGGTGGTTTTGGGGGACTTCAACGCTCACCACGAATTGTGGCTTGGTTCCCCAAGGACTGATCATGCAGGTAGATCTGCTCACGCATTCGCATTACAGCATGACTTCGCCCAACTGGTAATCCATCCCACCCGGATTCCTGACGTGACGGGTCATGAGCCCTCTTTGCTGGATCTTCTGCTGACGAGCCATCCTACCGGATACTCTGTGTCCGTTCGTACCCCTCTTGGTAACTCTGACCATTGCGTTATTAGCACTTTAGTGCATTGCGATGCTTTTCCACCCCCTGTCGGAGTTACGCGCAAGGTCTGGCACTACTCGTCAGCAGATTGGGATGGTTTGAGGGAGTATTATGCTTCTATTCCCTGGATCCACCGCTGCTTTAATGAGAGTGATCCCTCTGCGATAGCCGGGGCGATTGCCGATGAAATCAAATTAGGTATGGAGTATTATATTCCATCTTCTGAGTTCGTCGGTAATCGTTCAGGACGCTCCTGGTTCAATCGCGAATGCTCTGAGGCTGTCGCTCAGAGGCAGGTTGCATATCGTGCTTGGATCAGAGGCCGCGCAAATTTGGATCCTAGTGTGCACTCTCTTAAAGTAGCCTACAATAAAGCCACTAAGGCTTGCAAGAGGGCTTTTGTTGCTG
This sequence comes from Automeris io, assembly GCA_036320925.1. Lineage (NCBI taxonomy): Eukaryota > Metazoa > Arthropoda > Insecta > Lepidoptera > Saturniidae > Automeris > Automeris io. The sequence goes on along the minus strand of JAUDJH010000010.1, from coordinate 7,726,328 downwards.
CGGATGCAGAGCGCATTGCGCGGATTGGCCGGAAATTAATAGGGCACCCAACCAATAGTCGGGCCTATTGGGGACTGGCAAAGGCCGTGCAAGCGAATTTCTGTCGCCCTTCTTTCCCACCGCTGAGATGTTCGGACGGATCACTGGCTTACGAGCCGCAGGAGAAAGCTAATTTGTTTGCTCACATCTTCGCGGCTAATTCCAATCTCGATGACCGTAATTTTCATCCACCCACCATTATTAATAGCGGCGTCACGATGCCAGATATTACTTTTAGGCAACGTTGTGTGCTGCGTGAGTTGCGGTCACTCGATGTGCGGAAGGCCAGTGGTCCCGATGGTATCCCAGCGATTGTGCTTAGGAATTGTGCCGCCGAGTTGACTTCTCCACTCACTCGCCTATACCGCCTGTCCTATTCCTGTGGAATCGTGCCTCGGGCTTGGAGGGAGGCTAATGTGCAGCCGATCCCCAAAAAGGGGGATCACTCAGACCCTTTCAATTATCGACCCATTGCTGTAACCTCAGTGTTGTGCAAAGTTATGGAGCGTATAATAAATTCTCATCTTATCCGCTACCTAGAAGATCACTCACTATTAAGTGATCGACAATACGGTTTTAGACCGAATCGGTCGACGGGTGATCTTTTAGCGTACGTATTGCACCGCTGGGGTGAGGCTATGGATAAGCACGGTGAGTCTTTGGCTATTAGTCTAGACATAGCCAAGGCTTTTGATAGGGTCTGGCGCCGTGGTCTTCTCTCCAAGCTTCGAGCGTACGGTCTTCCCGACAATCTGTGTTCATGGATCTCTGGCTTTCTGCACGAACGTAGAATTCGTGTCCTCGTTGATGGGCACAGTTCGCAGTTCGTGTCAGTTAATGCCGGAGTTCCTCAAGGCTCTGTACTTTCGCCCACCCTGTTTCTTCTGCATATCAATGATATGCTGCCTTTGGGCAGTATACATTGTTATGCAGACGATAGCACGGTTCATGGGGGTTATTGCAGTAAGCCCACTTGTTGTCGGGAGGACTCCAACAGGAAACGGGAAGATTTGGTTGTTGGACTCAATCAATCCTTGAGCCTCATTTCTTCTTGGGGCGACAAGAATTTGGTTGAGTTCAATGCCATGAAAACACAGGTGTGTGTATTTTCCAGCAAAAAAACCCCTTTTTCCCCTCTCCCTTCTCTTCAGAATGTGTCGCTTGCAATGCGCGACAGCCTAAATATCTTAGGTATGAATATTCGCTGTGATCTTAATCCTAGGGATCATTTAGGATCTGTTATCACCACAACATCGCGTAGGCTTGGTGTCCTGAACAGAGTGCGTCGGTTTTTTACGCCTGATCAACTGTTACTTTTGTATAAGGCTCAGGTCAGGCCTTGCATGGAATATTGTTCGCATCTTTGGGACGGTTCTGCTCAGTACTTACTTGACGCCCTGGATAGGTTGCAGCGGAGGGCTGTCCGCATTGTGAATGATCCTGACGTGACTAAGCATCTTGAACCGCTCCAGTTGCGCAGAGATATTGCCTCACTGAGCGTTTTCTACCGTCTGTATCATGGCGAGTGTTCTGAAGAGTTGTTTAACCTTGTTCCACCCTCTCCTTTCCTGAATAGAACCACGCGCGCGGGTTTGCGGAGTCACAGCTTTACGGTTTCTCATATCCCAGCTAGGACTAAGAAGTTCTCTAACTCCTTCTTTTGCCGTGTCGTTGGGGTGTGGAATGGTCTTCCAGCGAGCGTGTTCCCACCATCCTATGATTTGGGATCCTTTAAGCGTAACGTGAAGAGATATTTGTGCAGGCCGGCATGATCGCTGTGACTACCGTTGGGTTTTTCTTGCCTATCGATAGTCGTTAGCGTTTTTTTGGCTGCACCATGCTTACCATCAGGTATGGTGCAGTCACTGTGTCGAGTCAGAATAAAAAAAAAAAAAAAAAAAAAACATACAGTATATGTACAGTACATTTGAATTTGCCGCGCTTCACCGCTCTAGACACGATGGGCTATATCGGCGCTGCTCATTGATTTCCAAGTGACAATTGTCACTAATTTAATGTGAAAGAACTCAAATACTCTATCCAAATAACGAAATACTAATAACGGCTTCCTTCATTATAAAACATTAAAAAAAGGAAATAATAGCTTCAATGGTTGTTTCTTTACTTACAGATTAGACTGTGCTTAACTGTGTGTTAGGTTTAATGTATATATTTATAATTATGTTAAATAAAACTATAACTTTGCTTACAGAAAACCCAACTATTTTTATTTTAATCAATTTATAAATAGCACTCTATATAATATCACCGTCAAATAAATATTTAGGATTTTACGTGAAATTTTCTATGGAATATTAATTACGTACATATTTAAAAATTACTTTTATAGAGTTACTAGTAATACGACAATATTGGTTTTAAACTATAGATCAAAGTCGAACCCAAATAGAAACAAAAAGAAACAAAACTGCAGTATTAATATCACCTTGTTAATATCCACTATCAATATAAACACGACCACACGCGATCAAAGCTTTCGAGAATAAAGCGGTACCAATAAAAGTTCTTTTTTCAGAACATCCACATTCGATTTCCCGCGCGTTACCAGTGCAGTGATAATAAATATATCAGCAGTCCACAATTTAAACGGTGTAACGATCCATTTCATGGAATTTTAAAATTTTATTTCGATTTAACCCGGTTATAAGATTCAAAAATCTAGTATTTGAAAAATTCCATCGTGAGTAAGATTTATTGTCATTATGCTGACGAAAAGTTAATTTTGATAATCGATTTTTTTCCCTAAATCAGTGATATAGTTAAAAATGTAGTTTAGAATCCCATACCGTTTCATACTATTTTTTTATACAAATAGATATGATTTGAGTCAGAAAGTAAACAAACCATATTAACAATGATATGGTGGCTCATTACACGGAAGTTCATATTTCATTTAAATTACAGTTCTCCATGAGTATCTAGGGAGTTCAGCTTGTGAACTATAGTATGGTGTTTTTAATTAGACTCTAAAAAACAATATAATATCATCAACGTTAAATTACGCAAATACTGTAAAAAATTGAAAAATAAAGGATTTAGTCAACAAGTTCCATAAATTTATTTTTAAAACTTAAATTGAAATATTTAAATCTGTTAAAAATACCCATTTCCATCAGAATACGAAGACGTGACGCGGTGGAAGGAACATGGCAAACCTATAAATTCATACTTGTCAAGAAACTCCCTGCTGTCGAGTTTTATCACAGTGTCCAGTCGAGAAAGCTTAGTATCTGCGGGACGACAGGAAATAAGGGGCCCGTGTCTCCACCCTGGCTACGGCGAGATTAATTCACTGAATAAATAAAAGTCAGCGGATTAGGCCAAAGTCGTTTCCTCCCTCTTAAGCTGACCTCGCATGCTTTTGTGGAAAAATGTCCACCACATAAATAAAAACGGGGACGACACCAAATCAAAGTGAAACAGACGCGCTTGTTAGTCCGTTGATTAATTTGAATGGATTCACCTAATGGGAATATTTTAAATTAATAAATAATACTAATAGTCAACGTTTCAAAACACCAACGATATAAAAATGATTTATAGTTAAGAATACGGTTTTTAATATTAAGTTTATTAAAGAAAACTCGAACACTTTTGTACAAGACAGCGAAAAAATGGTCACATTCAAAATAAATGAACTTATTTAAAAGAGCACTGAATAATTACATTTTTTGTTTTATCAGGTACAAATTATATTAAGAATAATAAATTGACTATTAGAAATGACAGCGCTCAGACAGAAGACTAATATAGTATCATGATCTGATAAATATGACTAATCAACTGTAGTACTTGCTTGAAAAATGATTTGCCAAAAAGAACTGTCCCAATCTATACCTACAACTCTACAGGTTAGTTGCACTGTGCGCCACGCGTCAATATCTTCACCATAATAATAATATTTACTAATAATTATACACATTGACTCAGTCCCAAATTAAGCTTGCGCTCGTACTATAGGTACTAGACAAACATATACATACTTAAATACATATATACAACCATGACACGCGACAAACTCATCTGCTCATTACAGAAAAGTTTATCACTACCGGGACTCAAACACAGGACCTTACCATCGTAGGTAGGGTCGCTATAAGCTGCACTATCAGGCTGGACCATGAAACTTAGGTTCGCCAACAATCTTCCACATCATACACAAGGCAACAACACTTGTTACGTTGTTGTATTTGCTTTAAAACTAAAGTTACGGCGACTCAGCAGCTGCTCTTGTTCACAATGTACCGGTATGTGTACGATTATAAGGAAAGGCATCCAACGTAGGTGACTGCACAGCGGAGTCAGTTGCCATGATCTCGCGCTTGACACATCGCCAAAATAGGATACCTTTCCATATAAATAGACACAGAGTGGTATATTTCCATCTGGTAGACATACCGAATCATATCTTAAGCAAGGTTCGCTGCTGACGGAAAAAGTCAGGGAGGACATTTTTTAGCTCGACAAAGTGACTAAAATGCACCTGATGTTAAGTACAGTGTAGTCCAAAAACTAAAGCGACCATCAAAGGATGAAAATCTGTTGATATTCTCAGTCGCCATGTCGGCCCACATATACCACGACTGAAGGTCTCTAGTTATATGGGTTACTGGATATACACAAGCTGATCCCGGAACGCGACAGGCCAAAACGAGTCACTATGACGGTCTTTGCACTTGTCATGACCCAGTTCGGGCAATAGCCCTATCACCAAAAATAGATACATAATCATCATTGCAGTGCCTGTTAAAGGTATTAAAGTAAAAATTCATGGCAATTAATACCATGATGCAAAAGCCTAAAGGTAACTCTGTAATTCGGAAGCTATATAAATCCTGTATAATGTTTACAGAGAACAAATATTTAATGTACCCAGGTTAAACAATGGTCCCCGTATGATGTTCTACGGAGGAAAGATGAAACGAAATTCGAAAAACCTTTTTATAATTTCCACGTAGCCAAACGTTTGAAGATATAAAAAATTCAAGTAACGGCTTCACGCTACGAAATGAAATAGTGCTTTGTTTTCAACGAGGCACTTTCATAATCTAATCTAGTTTAATTTCTTAAATGAATTTATATTTTTGCATCTATTTTATCTGAATAGTCTGTCATTTTGTTGAAATTCGTTACATTGCTTTATTTTAAAAATTACATACTTCCACATTGATCATTATAAAAAGTAACCACTAATGTTTTAGTGTTAGACTTTACCACTTTTCGGTAACCCAAAGAAAAATCCTGAATAGAACAATAATGGTCATTGATAGAATACGAGCCCCGGTGTGTCCGACTACTACTGATTCAAAACCGCCGAGGTGTTCCTCTATTCTCTGTTAGCTTGGGGGGCATATTTCTACTACAACCCAGTGACAAAAAGCCTTCTTCAGGCTTCAACACTGTGAGATGTGGGTGCAAAAGGTCAAACTTCTCAGGACCGTTCAATCAGCCAGTGCGTAGAAGACAAACGTACCACAACTGCCTCGTCGACACAGCAGAATCTCTCAATTCTACTGCCCAGTAGATAAGCCTTAAGATACACCAAACTACAGTTTGAAACAAAAAACAATCTATTATGATTAATCAAAACAATTAATTAATACTTAAGAAGTCAATTAGTATGTAAACAAATTCGATTTTATATTGTTAAATTAACATAGTGACAGAGGCGTATTAACAATTTTTTTTTGTTATAGACAGGCTTGCGCTTGACTTCAATCTCACCCGATCAAAAGTGATGACAAAGATAATGGATGGAGCGCGCTCATCCTACAAATACCGATTCACTCATCGTTTGATGCTTCCCATGTCGTAAGATGCTGGAGAAACAGACGGAGGTAGCGAATTCCACACCCTGCCGATCTACATTTTGCCCATCTTTGTTTTAAACATTAAGAAATCCTCAATTACATACCATTTTGTGACTCATTAATACTTAGAAGGGTTTTAATTATGATTACAGATTTACGACATAAAGTTATGATTACATTTTGTAATCATTAATCTGATTACACTTTGCTCATCTCTGACTCAGCGGCATACTCTCCAGAGTATAGTCTACAAAAAAAAAACGAAAGGCAGGTCACTCTGCGTTAATGTTCTAGAGAAGCTATCGCGACGTAAGAGTCTCGTCAGCAATTAGTCGCCGAACTCGGCGATCGATTAAATACAATTTAATTAGGTAAGGTAACTTAAGTTAATTATTTTGTTTTGAAAAATACATTAAATCTTTTTAAAATATTTATATATAAGCATACCTATAACTAAATAAACAAATAAATTGACTCTTCCCGTAAACAAATCCTCTTTCGTATTTTTAAGTAATCCCAGAAACCATGATAAGGTAAGCGTGATTGTGATCTAAGATCGTATTTTAGTATATCTAAGTTAGCCAGTACCGTTGGAAGGGAATTCTGACCGTCCTTCGATGCGAAGCACCGCCCCGAACGCTATATTACCGCAAATTGCATTAAAGCTCGCCTCGATGTTGTGTAGAATATGCAAAATAATACCAATAAGCTACCAGTCTGCTTTGTTGAACATAAATTAAATTTAATGATAAGTTTTCTTTTTTTATCAAGATAAATTGTTGCCTGTTAAAAAAACTTCTTAGTATTTTATTAGCGAAACAAGATTTAAATATATTCAATCTTAAATAATTATCACCATAATACATATGTAACTCACGAAAATCATCATGGCCGCTCATAATATTGTCCCCGTTAAGTTTACACGTAACAGTATGTACGAGTATATGTTTCGTTAAATTATTAAAATATAATCAAGTAACTAAATAATAAAAAATAATGAAATTTTAAATGACATATATTTATAATGTCTCTTTTACGTTTCGCTGATACCTTCTTTTGCGAAGGATGAAACATAATGCGGTCATACTCAGAACGGTCATAAAGTTTGGCTTTTAGTATGAGTGTATATATTGTTATATGCGTTTTTATAACCAATTTAAACTTATTTATTATATTATTATTTTAACATGCAATAATATTACAATAATTGAAAGGATGAATATAAAGTAACATTATCAGTTATCTATATATCATAAAATTTCATTTTTAGAAGTTTGGTAATAGTGATAGTTATAAATGTGTACAATGAGATTTATTCGATAACATATTTTAACAACATGGTAATGCTTTACAATCCTTATTACTATTAAATAAACATGAATCTAAATGTGACATCTACATTTTTAGCATATACTGCTTAAATGAAACAGATCGAAGAAGTAGAACGGATCATAAAATGCACGTCGCTCGAGTAGAAGTTGCTTCAATCAATCACAGACTAATCGAAAATTCCAACTCAATAAGCGCAGAGCGATCAAGAATGGATTATGTGTCTCATCATTAGATACCTATTACTTTATTCAATTGTAGTTTTCTATTATGCCTTTTTAATTTACTTTCATAGTGTCCAAAGTTTCTATCGTAATTAATAAAATACGAAGCATATAGAGAATAGTGATAATTTATGTCCATACAAATAAAAATATAATGAGAAGTAATATCTTAATAGGCCAGAACGTCAACGGCGTCAATCTACTCCGAAGCAGCCTTCAGTTTCTTTTCGCGTTTCCGAAGTGCTAGTAGATATCCGTTAGGTTTTGTATTTTGGCTGGCGGCCCAAGTTGAGGTACGTACCCACAGGGGTATCCTTGCGTTGCCACCCAACCCATAAATCACTGAGTGAGCACCTTCCTTGCTCGCTCACCAATCCCGGTGAAGTTGTGAAGGTCTGTTCCAGCCATCAACAAATATCCTGTCGAAATTTTTTAAAAAAGCCCTGAACGTAGAAGAAGGATAAGGTTACTGTACTTAGAAACTAACAAAATTTCGATACCCTAACAAATAAAAAGCTGTCTTAAGTTGGAACATCCGTGTGTTTTTTTTTTTACGATTTTTCCAGTTTATTAGGTACTAAGGAAAAAGGTAACTTGTTATTTACACTATCTTATACATAGGTGAATCTTGGCACAAAGGGTGCTAAAAGAAAATCTTAAGGAACTTACGATAGTTAGTCGAATTACCAATTCAATGAAGTGTCTAATAGTAATAATGAATTAATTTTCATGAAATTTATCGTGAAACAGTATAAGGGGTGCGCTGAAATCTATTGTTTTATTTAAAACTCAAATTTGCATATCAAAGCTTTTGAAGTAACGTCTAATAGAAGTTTTTGCATTTGTAACGAACCACGAGAATCAATAAGAATTAAATGAAGCGTGCCTGAGCCTCCTCAAGTTTTAAGACTCACTTCGGCAAACGAATTAGTCAAGTAAATGAAAATTATTTGTTGTTTTCTTAAGTAGTTAGTTAATGAAAGCACTTTAGGCTTTAGTAAATTGAAATATAAACTTAATAATTGCATAACTTAGAAATATTATGAAAACACAAACGTTTATGTTTATGGCTAATACGTTTCCAAATATTTATTGATTTAAGTACTCATAGTTTATTGTTAATTAATTATTTTCATGGTACATTCAGTCAGAAGTTATATGTGTATCTTAAATTATAATATTCATGTTTAACTAATTCAATTAACAGTTGAATATGGTGTGTATTGTAGAAAAGGACGTTTTTAGGCATCGAATACTAACACTACTAAGATATAGGGTTAATGAAGTTTATCGAAAGATGTTTATCGAATTGTGCCCTCTTGAGTTACACAAAAGTTGATATTCCTCATTGTTTAAAGGCATAATTTAAAAATAATAGCTCATGTATTTCTATATGATTTACGAGTTTCAGTAGATGTATGTAGTTAACCTTAATAAACGCAAACTGCCATAAAAATAACCAACATCGCACAATAAGTAGATCATTTGGCGCAGATGAATTTCATTTAAGAGTGTAACAGTATTAAATTATGCTTCTTTGAGCCAACTAAAATTTTATAAACACTGAGTAATTCAATTTACTAGACCACTCGTGCATGGAGTATGGCCAATAAAGGGTATTTTATGGCGTTTTTATTATGATGCATAAACGTGAATCACCTATAATGGCCTAGTGGCGAACGCGAAAAATTACGCCGTTTACTCGACAAATATTAAATTATACATTTTAAAGTCTGGTAACCGACGTACATTATTTATTGTTACTTATCAACGCCGTTTTGCGTAGAGAACATGGCTCTTAACATTTTTTATTCTAAACACGCTTACGTTTGACTCTAACCTGATAAAAAGTGATGTGATGATGCCCATGATCGAGCATACACGTCCAACAAATACCAATTTACTCGACGCTTGAAGATTTCCATGTCGTATAAACAAACACAAAGAATTTCACTTCTTGTCGGTACACAACGCTTTGTACGAGAATTTTAATAACTACAACATAAGGCTGCAATTTCACACGGCGACTTGTCAGTTTATGGTAAAAAGGGGAAGGTAAAATAAAATCTTATAACTCAGCTGCAAATTCTCCAGAATAAAGTCTACAGATAACCGAAAGGCAGTCCATTCTACGTCGATGTTCCAAGCAAAGAACGACAAAGTCGTGGGCAAAGTATGGTAATTAATAAATTTCTAATAATTAGACAGGGTGGCATATCACGCGCTTTCTTTATTGGCTCTAACGTAACTGTGATATCGGCCGCTAGATAACAATCGAAATCGTGTGCAATACACGCCTGACTCGAGTTGCACGCGGTTTCGAGTGAGGTGATACTGATCGACGATGTTTGTTTCCATTATACAATCGTGAGGAAACACGCATAATACTTTACTCAGAGAAAAATTATGACTACCAGATATTTTTTCCAAATATTCAGTGATAGTCGCGTGCGCTGAACATCTTAAACGGAAATCTGTTAGTTTAACCAAAGGGAGGATGTCAATGGATACATAATTTAATTTCGGCCACCACGCGAAAAACGCAGTCGCAGTACCAAAAAAATTATCTGCAGGTCTTTTTACGATTTTTTTTACGAATTTCGCACCACTCACATTCCACTGCTTTTCATACTTCATTATTTCATCCATCCGCTGATAAGGTCTGAGTGGGCCATTTATTGCATAAAAATTTGCAATATAAACTTAATCCTGAACTTGAGAATCTGCAGGTCTTTAATTATAATATATGCTACTCTAGATAATTCGCTGTCTGATATAACCTTGAACTTTTTTCACCATTTTTCGTAAGATTGTTGCTACCGAAACGCAACTTCCACGATTTCCTATAGCGGTGTACATATCATTCACAAATTCGCTCAATGATTATCTTAAGCGGTCATCCCTTTTAGTTCTGTGAAGTTCTAAATGCCCTTTTAGCCCAACAATATCAGTTATATTAAATGAAAGCGTGATTATAATGATTTCTGATGAGTTATCATCTTTTGATGATGTTTTAAGCCTGGATTGTAAGTATTTTTAGGTGCAGTACAATTATATGTTACACAAAATAGAAAAGTACTTTAAAAAAAAATTGGCGTTAGAAATTATCAAATGTTTTGGAAACAAGCTCTTTTGCAATATAATGCGCTCATAACACCAATTACGGGAAGGTACGTGCAAAATATTGATTTCATCTATACGACTATTATAACATGAAAAAATATGACTTTAATACAAACGGACTATTGTTAATAAATCATAATAATCTAGATTAAGATAAGTTACTTCGTGGTGTACAAAACGATCAAAATTATTTTTAGCGACTACTTACATATGTTAGAGGTGAACGAAATGAATAAGAGAATATTATTATGTACTAGAGGTAAGTAGTTTTAAAAAAATTTTGATTACGTGAAGGAATCTCTTGATTATTATTACATGTCCTGCTATTTTCTCCATACATCATAATTTATTCGATGTATTCTCTAACTCATAAATGGGTGTTTGATATTTATAGATATGCAATTCGTATTTTTAAGCTCTCCATAATTCAGGAGAAAATTTCTCACATTAGATGATAATACGTTTCGAAGAAGTCGAAGAATATACGGACCGAAGTAGGCATTAATACTTAGATGAACGCTTGCGAAAGAGGAGCGGATGGTGGGACAGGTAAATAGTAATGTGTTTTGACGTGGCGTCCATACAAGACTTAAGATTTTTTTTTATAATATATTTTATTAAATGTATTTATTTCATTTTTGTAGTTGCATTCAATTTACTTGGTTTTCTAGATCTATATACTATACCTACATCTAACATTGACGAATTAAGATTGGATCTAATATGTAGAGTAACATCCAAATTCGGTCCGAATTTTCGAATTCCGTATTTGCACAGATTTGGATAATATCCAGTGCGTAAACGCTCTAAAATAGAGTGATGTTTGCATCACATTATTTGTATGTCAATACTATATAGATATCGTTCGTTCAGTCACTTTCAATCAAACACGGCTGTTGATAGTTATTGACCGTTATATGAACATATTGAGCATGACGAGATGGAATGGCAAAGTTTTTATAAAAAATAAAATTACAGATTTATGTTATGTGTTTCTCTACAATAATTACCTCAATAGTATATCCTTATTTTTTACGGAATCTATTTGCTGAAATCAACGTTTAATAAAGTCACCACTTTTTTATCAGTTAACGCTCACTTTTATGACAAGTATTTAAAGAAACCAAGCCAGCAGCAGCAGTATAATAAGCAATCCTTTTACAGTCATCACTTATTTGTATTGGAATCCCAATTGGACTGTGATTGATTGAAACGAACGAAAATCGGATTGATTTTTAAGTAGACTCAGACTGACTAAAAGCTTTAATAAATTGTACAACATTCAATAAAAAGAAACAAGAGGATGAAATTCTATTTACAGGGATTTTGACATAAGAACGATTTGGGATTTGGGCGCTCGTTGGAAAGCCTTTAGCTTTATTTTAATTTAATTTGAGTTAACGTTTTCTTTAAGGCAAGCGATGGGGTCTTTGAGACGGCTTTGATTTCTTTTTAGAATACTATTTGATGTACAGTCATTTTTAATGTATAAAAAAATAAGAGATGTAAATAAATGCGTAATTATTTTTACACAGTTTAAATCATTCAGTGATTTTATAATACTCGCATATATTAAAATTAAGTATTTGTTATATTTATTTCATTTTTACTAAATATAAAAAAATATATATGCACAGAATATGAGTTAAATATTGTTGATATAATTTTTATTTATGTGAGGTTGTGATGAAGCAGAAGGAGGCCGCGGAAAGGGTTGCGACGGCGAAGGCGAAGAGAGGGCAGTGCTGGCACCCCGGTGGTTTTAGTCGGGGCAGGTTCGACATACCGGGGGAAGTGGCCCTCACCACTTCCCCTGACGGTACGTAGGGATTTCCACCGGGATAACAAAAAAAAAAGGCCGCGGAAAGGGTCAGAGAGCGAACATCTTCTCTGGTCATTCGGCCGCTGAGGCACCGTCGCCGTAGGGATGCGTTCGCCCCAAAGCGAGCGCAACATCTCCCGGAGACAATAGCCGGGTAGTAGACTTGAGGGAGTCTGCTGCCTGGATAAGAGAGAGGCGGTGCACAGTGTTCGAAGCACCGCCTGAGAGAGAGGTTTTGAAGGGGAGGGCTGTTTACTCCTACAGCTCCCAGAAAGGTAGCCTTCAACAAAGCTTTACGGTCCGTGGGTGTCTGGATGAAATTGGTTTCCCAGGCTCAGGTTGAGCAATTAGAGGTACACCCCGGGGGTTTTTAATCAGTTGGAGTCTGACACACCGAGGTCGTTGCCCTCACAGCGATCGTGATGGTCCTATGCAGAATTTTCCACCGGGTTACAAAAAAAATCATCAATGTTTATTATTATTTTATTATACACGAGTATATTACACGTACCATTCAATTCATGTTTTTTTTTTCAATGCTATTGTGTAAGTATATTATTTAATCCTAGCCTATATTGTTATGCCTTGTAGGCATTGTTTTTTGCATAAAAAATGCGATGTTTATAAGGTTAAGTGAGCTATAATTTGCGCTTATATATTATATGTTATTGGTACTTTGAGTATACATTATATATTTCGTCTGGACAAATTTGGTTTCCCAGGCCTGGGTGGAGTGATTAGAGGGACACCCCGGGGGTTTTTAGTCAGTAGGAGTCTGACACACCAGGGTCGCTGCCCTCACAGTGACCCTGATGGTCCAATGTAGGATTTTCCCCCGGGTTACCAAAAAAAAAAATACATTATATATTTATTGATAGGATTTGCGAACAAAGTTGAATCATAACAGAAAAGATGTTTCCCCACAATAACGATGCAAGGGATTAATTATTACAACAACAAGCCACAGCTCCGGAGCTGTACGCGTGCTTCTAAAATATTTATAAACTCAATTCCCTCCCGTGCTACATCGGCATTCAAGCAAGGCCCTGAATTATCATGAACATAGGCCTACTTCATTTAGGGAATACAGCGTTGGACTTAGAAATAAGGATCTATATAAGCTAAGATATTTCATTAATCTATGTTAGAAATAATTAATTAAAAAGGTACATTTATTTTCAAACTAGTCTTGAGAAAGGATAGGTTTACATTTTCTTATTCTAAAAACCGATGTCTTAGAAACATGTTACGTAAGTTTATAAAATTACATTCATTGTACAATAAAAGAAATGTACAAAGAATGAATACTATTGTACAAAAGCTTGAATTTCAATGAAATGAAAAATCAAGTCAAAACACAAATAGATAATTTGTATTGGCTAATTTAGTGCATTTTATTTTTAACTTATCAAAAAAGTAATTGTATTTAAATATTATTAGTTCAAAAAGCATTATTTTCCTTATTTATTATATTTCCTTATATCTCCTGACAATTTTGTTAATGAGTGTGCTAAAAGGTTAAAGAAATTCTAGAACAGCTATTAAAAAATGTTTTCAATGATATCTTTTTTATGACAACCGTAAAATATTTCGTCTAGTTTACTAAAATCAGTAGATAAATCGCCTGGATTATACATCCTTTTTAGTATTTTATGCATTCTAAATCCACGAATGTGACCGCACGTTGCGGGACTTCTCTCGATGCCGTAATTACGAGTACACGTCCCACTAGCGCAAAATGTAACACAACCACAGACATCCATATGTAAATAAATAGAGAGGGTCACTAGACAATTTTGGTGAACTACGAATGAAACAGCACCAAGCAAAAATTCTCAATACTTTTTAATTATGGTTGCATTTTTGCTTTGTATATTTAAAAGTTTTTAGTGTACTTTGTGAAACGTGGATTTGAAGCTGTTACCAACACAACAATAACAATGTGATTTAAATAGTAAGATAAGAAGTTTAATTATACATAAATTCAATTTGTATTTGTAGTAGTGATGTTTCGAGTAGTTACGTAGTTGGCAACTATTATTTCTCTTCTATTTATTTTTATTTCTCAGTAAAATGTATATAAGAGGAATTACATTAAATTAAACTATGTTTGTTATAATAATAACAACAGGTCTTTGTTTCACAACAAATTTTTATATATCAAATAAAAGGGTGATATTTATCACACCTTTACAAAAGCATTGCTCTGACCCGTGCAAAATCAGAATAAGACGTAATGCGAAACAAACAAAACATGCAACCTGGGCACGAATCGGTTTTTAACGAAGTGTCATGGATATTGTTGAATATCCTCTAGGCCGTGATCGACTTGGATGACTAGCCGGCCATTTTCAACTGAAGAATCTATTAAACGATTGGTTGACTACAGTCACACTCGGCACTACTCTAGTTAGTAGTAATCCTACCTAAGACGCAAAAGGCCTTGGATTCGAGCCTCGGTACTGAAAAACTTCTATGTGATGAGCGGCTTCGTGTGTCGCGAGTTATGAATGTGCTTATGTATTCAAATAAGAATATCTTTGTCTTATACCCATAGTATAAATGCAGGTTTACTTTGTGACTAGACCAATGTGTATAATTGTTCACAAATAATAAAGATTAAGTTAATATTGCGTAGGAGCAAACACAGAGATATTATTTTAATACACAGGGATATACATGCATTATAGAGGTCTTAGCACGAGCTGGGCAGAAGACTTGAGGGAGTCCGCTGCCCGGAGGAGAGCGAGATGGTGTGTAATGTACGTCACACCACCCGTGAGAACCGTTAAGAGGCATGGGCTCTTTACACTCACCCCTCCCAGAGAGGAAGCCTGAACAAGTCTATTCGCTCCACGGGCGTTCGGACAAATTTGGTTTCCCAGGCCTGAGTGGAGTGATTAGAGGGACGCCCCGGGGGTTTTTAGTCAGTAGGAGTCTGATACACTGGTCTCGCTGCCCTCACATAGGATTTTCCTCCAAGTTACAAAAAAAGGCCTTTTTAGCACTAATATTTACCGTAACATATTCGTAAGGTATTATAAATCACTGTATCTAATTCTCAAAAATTGGCGCTGTACCTAAGATAAATATTTAGGAAAACAACAATCAAATGTAAATTATAATTATTTTTATCGCAATACCTTATTTACAGTAAAAAGAGGTTGCACAGTTAAAAAAGATTACAGATTTATGTCTTTGGAAAATAGTGAAAAAATCAAAATCGTTCGGAATAAAATGATTTGAACCTAATTTAAAGAATAACTTATCGTAAATTTTCGTTCTAGTGCCTCGGTACTATTAAATCTAACGAATTTACAATAGCACTGTATTTTAATATTTAACAAAGGACTAATAAAATTATTTATTCTCACCATTCTGTGGCAAAATGCCTCGAGTTTATAACTAACCGCGAACTAAATAAACAAAATATTCGATGAGCCGGCAATAATTTCGTGCTACATTATGCGGTTGTGTGTCTGCGGATTGCGTAATTTCGATTTAGTCACATTTTGACTTTACTAACAATACTGGAGTTTGAACTGTTATCAGAATACACATAAGAACAGTTTGCGTAGTTATAGAGCGGTTGTCTTTTGCTATACATCTTGTTGATTTGATGCTCAAGTAAAATAAATATTGTCATAACGTATAAGTAACTAGCTGATCCGCCAAACGTTGTTTTGCTATATAAGTTATTGTAATATCTTCTAAGATGTTCATTGAAATTAAGTGATGGCAAAGACAATTTTGTTCATAATTAAATACTCTTAATCAACAACACATTTATTTGGATAAAGATTAATATTATTACGTTGATACAACTCTTAACAAATAATGCATCAATTTCGACCAAATATGTTTACCATAAAAACGGTTCTAGTGAGTTAATCTTAAAAGATAGACATATACTGTCGCGGACATTTTTTTAGATCATTTCAAGAGGAATAAATACATATATTTTTGGTATCTTGAACCGTTTTCGCAGCGCACGCAATGGAAGCCCTAAAGGATGAATAATTTTCCCCGTTTTTTTCACATTTCCCATTATTTCTTCGCTCCTAATAGTTGCATCGTGATGTTATATAGCCTAAAGCCTTCTTCGATAAATGGTCTATTCAACACAAAAAGAATTTTTCGATTCGAACCAGTAGTTCCTGAGATTAGCGCGTTCAAACAAACAAACAAACTCTTCAGCTTTATAATATTAGTATAGACTAGCTGTCCCGGCAGACCTTGTTCTGCCCTATTTTTCTAAAATAAAGTCATATTGTTTTTTTAATGTTAATAGCTTCCCCGACAGATTTTTTTGAAAATTGTTTGAAAGAACCTGGCCTTAATGCTATATGTATAAAAATTGACAAATATTGACATTAATATTTATACGTCACTCAATTGTTTTGCCTTCCCGGAACCCGTCCACTGACATTTAAACTTTATGGTATGGTGTTAAAGTTCAAATTGACTTTAAAATATTATTACGAATTTTTTGTATGAGAATATAGAAAAGTGTTGTTTTTAGACTTTTTCGGACAATTTTTTTAATTTTTCTCTCCGTAATAACCTTCCCCATACTTCAACAAACAACAAAAAAGAATCGGTTTAGTCGTTCTCGAGTTTCGCGCTTATCAAGACATAGCTGATCCGGCAAACGTAGTTTTGCTATATAAGTTATTGTAATATCTTCTATGATGTTCATTGAAATTAAGTGATGTCAAAGACAATTTTGTTCATAATTAAATACTCTTAATCAACAAAACATTTATTTGGATAAAGATTAATATTATTACGTTGATACAACTCTTAATGCATTAATTTCGACCAAATTCGATTACCATAAAAACGGTTCTACCGGTTCGGTTCAACCGAACACAACCGAACACAACCGAACACATCCGAACACAACCGAACACAACCGAACACAACCGAACACAACCGAACACAACCGAACACAACCGAACACAACCGAACACAACCGAACACAACCGAACACAACCGAACACAACCGAACACAACCGAACACAACCGAACACAACCGAACACAACCGAACACAACCGAACACAACCGAACACAACCGAACACAACCGAACACAACCGAACACAACCGAACACAACCGAACACAACCGAACACAACCGAACACAACCGAACACAACCGAACACAACCGAACACAACCGAACACAACCGAACACAACCGAACACAACCGAACACAACCGAACACAACCGAACACAACCGAACACAACCGAACATAACCGAACACAACCGAACACAACCGAACACAACCGAACACAACCGAACACAACCGAACACAACCGAACACAACCGAACACAACCGAACACAACCGAACACAACCGAACACAACCGAACACAACCGAACACAAACGAACACAACCAAACACAACCGAACACAACCGAACCTAACCTAACCTAACCTAACCGAACACAATCGAACACAACACAACCGAACACAACACAACACAACCGAACACAACACAACACAACCGAACACAACCGAACACAACCAAACACAACCGAACACAAACGAACACAACCGAACACAACCGAACACAAACGAACCTAACCGAACACAACCGAACACAACCGAACCTAACCGAACACAACCGAACACAACCGAACAGAACCGAACACAACCGAACACAACACAACACAACCGAACACAACCGAACACAAACGAACCTAACCGAACACAACCGAACACAACCGAACCTAACCGAACACAACCGAACACAACCGAACAGAACCGAACACAACCGAACACAACACAACACAACCGAACACTACCGAACCTAACCTAACCTAACCGAACACAATCGAACACAACACAACACAACCGAACACAACACAACACAACCGAACCTAACCGAACCTAACCGAACACAACCGAACACAACCGAACACAACCGAACACAACCGAACACAACCGAACAGAACCGAACACAACCGAACACAACACAACATAACCGAACCTAACCGAACACAACCGAACACAACCGAACACAACACAACACAACCGAACACAACCGAACACAACCGAACACAACCGAACACAACCGAACACAACCGAACACAACCGAACACAACCGAACACAACCGAACACAACCGAACACAACCGAACACAACCGAACACAACCGAACACAACCGAACACAACCGAACACAACCGAACACAACATAACACAACCGAACACAACCGAACCTAACCGAACACAACCGAACAGAACCGAACAGAACCGAACACAACAGAACACAACCGAACACAACACAACACAACACAACCGAACACAACACAAAAAAGTGTTAAAGTTCAAATTGACTTTAAAATATTATTACGAATTTTTTGTATGAGAATATAGAAAAGTGTTGTTTTTAGAATTTTTCAGACAATTTTTTTAATTTTTCTCTCCGTAATAACCTTCCCCATACTTCAACAAACACAACAAAAAAGAAATCAGTCAAATCGGTTTAGTCGTTCTCGAGTTTCGCGCTTATCAAGACATAGCTGATCCGGCAAACGTAGTTTTGCTATATAAGTTATTGTAATATCTTCTATGATGTTCATTGAAATTAAGTGATGTCAAAGACAATTTTGTTCATAATTAAATACTCTTAATCAACAAAACATTTATTTGGATAAAGATTAATATTATTACGTTGATACAACTCTTAACAAATAATGCATTAATTTCGACCAAATATGTTTACCATAAAAACGGTTCTAGTGACTTAATCTTAAAAGATAGACATATACTGTCGCGGACATTTTTTTAGATCATTTCAAGAGCAATAATTCTTTCATACATATATTTTTGGTATCTTGTACCGTTTTCGCAGCGCACGCAATGGAAGCCTTCAAGGATGAATAATTTTCCCCGTTTTTTTCACATTTTCCATTATTTCTTCGCTCCTAATAGTTGCATCGTGATGTTTTATAGCCTAAAGCCTTCCTCGATAAATAGTCTATTTAACACAAAAAGAATTTTTCAATTCGAACCAGTAGTTCCTGAGATTAGCGCGTTCAAACAAACAAACAAACAAACAAACTCTTCAGCTTTATAATATTAGTATAGATTACTTGACGTATATGAAATTTCGTATTTATATATTTTCTAGCTATGCTGACCCAGCGTTGCCCGGGTAGAAATAATTTTGTCCCATATGTATTGATTTTCCAAAAATATTGAAACAAGTTTTTTTTTGTCTACACATAAATCTTAATAAATTTTTTCATATTGTTGACTTCGAAATTGACAGAATTTTGATTTTTCAACATTTATTATATCCCCACGAGAGTGGAATATTAAAAAATCCTCCATTATTGGATACCTTCATCACAGAGAATCCAATGAGAAAAAGAATCCAATGTCCAATTTTCATGTTTCTAGATTCAGTAGTTGAGGCTCTGCGATGATATGTAAATTAAACGAGCGTAACAAGTGTAGTGTTGTATAAACAAGTTGACTACGCATTTTTTTTTTTTTATATTACTGTACTACAACCCATACTATTCTATAAAAAAAAATGTCTACAAATTCTTTAAAGATTAAACTGACAGAAAGTTTATATTGCTAGCATCCGTAGACATACATATATCTTGAATACGACACATGTGACAGCTTGGTCAGCAACAGATTTTAGGGCACCAACAGTGACGTGGTAGAGTTCCTGACAAGAATGTGACCACGGTACATGGATGCACAGGCCGGCTTATTGACTCTCCTCAACTACACGCGTTCCAGAATAAGCCCGTGTATACTCAACTCACTTGTTCTCTCCTTCTTTTTCAAGGTTGAAACTACTATGATAATACAGTGTTGAATTCTGTTATTACATAAGTAAATTGGACTGGCAGATTTTTTGTCATATTTAAGTAAAATAATATCAGAAACTTTTAAAGGAATATTTTTACAAACTCCCATTAAATGTAAATATTTTGTTCAGACACGAGAAAATTTATAAAAACTACCCTCAGTGATATTCAATCAGATAATGCTATGGAAAGCAATAAATAAAATCATGACAAACATTTGGACAGCCCTGCCGAAGTCAGTCACGTGCGAGTTAAATGAACTGAAACGGGAAGCAATAAACCTATTGTTTACAACATTTTGTTGTCGTTTATCATTATTTATAATATCCAATACGGTGATAATGTCTGTGGCGTAAAATATGAGCTTACACTTTAGAACGTTTGTGGCTCGCTTCGCTAGAGTCGACAATAGTGATTCTAGATAGTATATAGGTGGAAAATTCCAAGGAATCTGTGTGTTAAAACTTATAAGGAGTATAAAAAAAATACTCGCTTGAAACTATAATAATTATAATGTCATTATTTTCAGTAATTTAGTTTGCATACATAACGGTTAGTTTAAAAAACATCGTGATATCTCACAAACAGGAATTTTGCATAAACTTCTTTTTACTTCTGATGTACATATAAAGTGTATAAAAATGAATTTATTTGTAATTTTAGCGGTAACATAATATTTTAAGCATTTGTCCACGTTCAGTAGCATTGTCCACGACACTGTTCAAGTGAATAGATACACAATACAGAAGAAGATTTAAAAAAAATCTTATTTTCTTTCAGCTATCGTTTTGTAATTTTTACCGAATGCGATTAACCTAGTCAGTTTATCCAGGATAGTTTATTTTGTAACAAATTCAACGAACTGTACTAGATGAAACAAAGTTTAAACTTAGTAATTATAAATAAAACTTAAAAACAGCAGCACTATTGGCAATTATTTTGTAAAATTTTGGGGCATAAATCCATGCTAAGAATTGATTCAGACAACATTGAGACATACATAGAAGATACAAAATAACAACCATTGATCATGAAGTATTTTATTGGCGTAATATGTATATAACAAACTGGACTTTTTTTAATTCATAATATTTTATTCTATAAGAAAAATATCTAAAATATTTCTTATCTTAATAAAAAGTACAATAAACAATAATTATTATTGTCATAATTACGTAGATACTCTTGATAATAGGTAAAAGATGAATGCTAAAATAGGACTCAATATTGAAATATTTTTATAAACATACATTAATGACGGCGGCCATTTTGGTTAATTGATACTCCTGGCTCCATAACAGCAACTTGATACTGCAGCGAGGGGTTGAACACTGCTATTCTTCAAGCCTTAGCCAATCAGACTGCTGTATTACCTTCTTGAAAAGACATGCTATAATCATTTGTTTCACCATAAATATGTATATGTAAATGTAAGTATATAAAGCAGGGATAGATCAAATGCAAATGAAAACCTTACAGAATATGAGGTCATCACAATTAAAATAGCTTAAAGTATATGGGCTATTTGATTTAGTAATAATTCATTAAAGTTGCAATGCTATATCAATGCGAATCGTAAATCTATTATATTTATAGAAAAAATAGTGTTACGGCAATCAGTGTTTATGATATTATTTGAGAGTACTTCTCTGCAGTAATCCTCTCAAACAATATTTTCACTGGCATCTAGCATTATATATGTATATAGCTTTTATCCAAAGAATCAATAGTATATATTCCTTTTTGGCAGCAAAACTTTAAGCCGGCACGGTTGCATCTCTTCTACACTCTCGCTGAATAATTGTTGTTTTCTTGTTGTGGCGGTCAACTTGGTGTTCAATTGTTGTCTGGGCTTGTGTTGTGGGCTTAGGCAGCATTGGAATGATCGGCTGTCCGTGCGTGATGGGGAATAAATTTTTTTGGCGAGACGTTAGCGGAGTGATGCATCCCTTGGCCCACTGAGTTTTCCCGCCAATCTGCATAGTCTTCCTTGCCGTTTTATTGTGTGTTTAGAAATGGCTCTACAAATAAGAAATGAAGATGGATTAGATTGAATTAAACTGAATCTACGACAGAGATATAGTATATAATGTAATCAAATTAATAAAAATTATTACGATTACATTTTACCACAAATATGACTGCATTTTGCTCATCTACCATATGTTTTAAACACTACAGAATCCCAGATTGCATACACATTTATGATTTTTTAATGTTTTAAATATGATTACAGAACAAGATAATTAAAATTTTACGACTACATTTTGTAATCGTTAATAATTAATCAGATTACATTTCGTCCATCTCTGGATATTGGAATATGGCGGTAAGACTTAACAGATATGTAATAAGATTTGAAATTACCTCAGATATGGCTGTATGGCGTGAATGCTTTTGCCGTCCCACAAAAGGGACAATAAAACAAACAAAAAAAGTCTATGTTCGAATTTTGTATCTACAGCTTTGTTTTTTAGCTTGTTAAAGCAACTTGTCATAATTGTCGGTTAATATACTCGGAAAATAGGCAGAGACTATCGATAGACTAAAATATATCTAGAAAAACTGACAGTAATATTCGACAGATAAAATTTATCGATAAAGATAATTTAAGCCTTTACAAAATATGTCTTTTTTAAGCATATTTGAGAAAGCTAATATGAGGAGGAATGTAATACGTAAGGGATTAAAGAAGAGTACAATACATAAAAGCTGCGGTTTGTAATAATGCAGTGACAGATGTCAAAATTGAAACTAACATATGGCGACCGGAATCGATGCTTTCAGTTGTGCATTGTATTGCAGTATAAATTCACATAAAAAAATTATGAGGCGGCCAGGACTAAAACGGTCCAAGTGATATATTTATGAAAACCAAGTTTATTAAATAATTTCGTAAAAACTCCTAAAACCAGAGTGGTCTGGTATTTATTTTCTGACAAATAAACATTAATTTAAATACTTTATAGTTAAGTAAATAAATCGTTGGATCAAGGGAATTTTAAACACTTAATTTAATGTTTTTTTTAGCTAAACTAAATAGCTATAATGTCAACGATCTTGTAATATAACCGGATCAAAAACAGTGTTTGTAATAATGAACAAAGTCACGGACTATTCGTTCAGAGAAGAAAGGTCATCTATGTAAAAGTCAAGAAAAATTGAGGAAGTTATTTAGCTAACAATTCTATTTCTATCTACTATAATATACTATTTCTGTTACAAAATCATTAAAATTAAACATCTTTATGCTATAAAAACACTAACCTAAACAGAAATTCTAAAATAAATACTAAATTGTTGTTGTTACTAGGAATGTGTTTCAAAGGAAAACGCTCAAAAAAAATGAAAATTAACTTTATTTAGTAGCTAGATACTGCAGTAGTACATTTAAAACAAACATATATTTAAAACAATAGGATTGGTTTAGTTTGATTTAAATTATGTGAATGCGCCATAAAGGAAAAGTAGACAACTCAAAAGTAGGGGGAAACTAGACTCGCAGAACAATGTATGTAAGGGACTCTCCACAACCAATCAGCGTCAGTCAGGGTTGTAGTGTACTTTGTTTTAATAGCACTAGGCTGGATTAGTTTTTAAGTACCGCACTAAACAATGCTTCCTGTGCTAGGGAAGGGGAATTGGGAAGCCATGTTTAAAATGAATCCATACAAAGACGTTTGTATTTGAGACTGCCGTTGATTATTAACTTAGTTTTTTTTTATCTAGTTATAGTTACGTCTGTTATAAAAAAGGCATAAGGGCTGTTGGAAACTAAATCAATAAATGCATAATTATAGACCGATTAAAAATATACTTGCAATTTTTATTGAAATACCTTATTTATTTTAATAGTATTGAAAATAGTATTTCTTTATTCTTTTATTCGTGCTGCTGCTTTGAATAAAAAATTAGTGTTTTTATTATTATTTCGTTTAAAATTTATACAAAAATATACAATGATTGATTTATGTAATGACTGTGAAGACATATTAGTTTTATAAGCAATCAATGCATTCTGTAATTAATATTCGATTTATTAAGCATCTGACTTCAGTAATTGTATAGGGTTTATAAAAATATTACCATACCACTCAAAGGGGTTATAACTATTTTCTAGGCTGATAATTATTACATGCCTTATTACACTGTAAATAAAAGAAAAGAAATCACCAGAAAGAAATCGCCGAATCAGCTGTTCCTTTTATATAAGGCTCAGGTCAGGCCTTGCATGGAATATTGTTCGCATCTTTGGGACGGTTCTGCCCAGTACTTACTTGATGCCCTGGACAGGTTGCAGCGGAGGGCTGTCCGCGTTGTGAATGATCCTGAAGTGACTAAACATCTTGAACCGCTCCAGTTGCGCAGAGATGTGGCCTCGCTGAGCGTTTTCTACCGTCTGTATCATGGCGAGTGTTCTGAGGAGCTGTTTAACCTTGTTCCACCCTCTCCCTTTCTGAATAGATCCACGCGCGCGGGTTTGCGTTGTCACAGCTATACGGTATCTCACATCCCGGCCAGGACAAAGAAGTTCTCTAACTCCTTCTTTTGCCGTGTCGTTGGGCTGTGGAATGGTCTTCCGGCGAGCGTGTTCCCTCCATCCTATGATATGGGATCTTTTAAACGTAGCGTGAAGAGATATTTGTGCAGGCTGGCATGATCGCTGCGACTACCGATGGGTTTTTTGTTACCTTTCGATAGTCGTTGGCGTTTTTTGGACTGTACCATGCTTATCATCAGGTATGGTGCAGTCACTGTGTCGAGTCGGTATAAAAAAAAAAAAAGAATAATAATTATTATACGTCATATACACATACGTCATAGATTGAAATTACTTCCACAAGGTTAAGTAAGGAAAAAGCGTGTCTCCGTATATCATTTATAAAAAATCTACAGTGAAGTTAAAACAAACGAGTAATACCCGTCCATCTTCATTAAAGCGTTTGTTAATCTTTTCATATATTCGCAAAATCATGAGAATCATTAAAAATAAGCTGCTCTGGCATATTTTTGCAATTCCACGTGATCCACGGATTATATGAATGTGTTCGGGCACAGTGGCCGAGCAGCAAGCCATTGCTGGAAACCGTATGAGGACTTAAAGGGATTTAATGCTTTTTGAACGCTATTTGCAATCATTTCTTAATTTATACTTTGATCAAATTTATAAACGAAATAATCTAGCAGATTAAATATAAAACATCTTATAATTTTTAAATTATATATTAATACTTCATTACGGGAGCAGCAACGCTTATCATTTAATTTAAAGCACTTTTATAAACTAGTTCATCATATATTTGTATGTGATTGGACACATTAAAATTTAAAGAGCGTTTCTAAAACCAGCCAAGACTTTCCGTTCGTAGTTCTTTTATTCTTTTTCTACATTAGACACCTATATGATGCTGTTACCTGAACAGTATTTAGATAGTAGAAAGTCCGTCGAACACAGTATGTAAAGCTCTACATGGGTACAAAATACAAAGCCTCTCACAGTGACTCCATTAGGCAAGTCGCTTTCCAGTTAACTTTTATAATTCTATTTGTCTATATAAAAATACAAACGTAGATAAAATTTAAAGAGAATTGTAGAAACCGGATAACAATATAGCATCACTCTATTGGGGTGAGTAAAGATACGTAAGTATCCATTGTATCTATTTCAATCTTGTACGTCATGTCCAATCTGACCAATAGCACAACTGATCACCATTTTCAGCGACTAACTTTTCATGTTATATTTTTCTTATACTACGTGGGTTGCTCTAGCAAAAACAAACCGAATCGGTAAAAAATATATATATATTTGTCATTAATAAAATAAACTACGGTTTCGATATATTTTTTTTTTGTGAAATTAAACTAGAGGAGCTATTTATTTCCACGTTGGAGTATTTGCCAGACGTCAAGCATTTCCTGACCTTTTTCAAACGTTATTAGTTTGAGTTGCCAACTCAACGTCAATACGGATCCCATTCGGTAACAGTTGTTTCATTTTATTTAACAACACGTGCTACTTACCCTTCGTAAAGGTCACATTCCTGAATTGACATATTGAACAGAACTTATATTTCGTGAATCAAAGAGTATAATAAAGTATTTCTTATCAGAATCATATATATTCATATTTATATCACTGGAAGTCATGAAACGATGTTAGTAAATATGAGAATTTGGTTATATTATTAGATTTCATTTACGTAGGTACATATATGCTTATACGTTGTAACAGTCATTAAAATTTTTAGATTTTAAATAAATCAGCGAGATTTTTTTTTAAATCCAATATGATTAAAGGGCTTTTAATTGCCGCATGCAGTATTGCCAGCCCTATCGGGTTACTCAATAAATATTCGCAGCCACCAAGTCTTTATTACTATACAAGATAGAGAAACCTTAAGCTTCCTAAGAAAAAGCTTATCCTAAGTACTGTATATCTTTCCTATATTCTTTGTTATTATAATGTTATACTGTTATTATATAATATATATTTCATATTGCACTTACTGTAATAGTACCAACACTATGAAGTTACATTTTAATTAAAGTTTGCACTCCCTACGATTGCTTAATATCCATTCACCTTCTTGCTTTACATTTATTTACATACAATAATACTATCTATAAAATAATTAAAGACTCCCGATTGTTTCAAGCTTTTGTTAAATAACTAGCTAACACGTAAACTTCAAAAACAAAACGAGGAGAAACAAATGAAAACCACCGATAATTTGTTTTCAGGTCTTTCGGTCATTCTCACTATGTTAGTTGCGTTATTTTACATTTCAAGCCTGGCATCAGGCCAACGTTGTTTAAAATGCTCTCAAAACTGTATCTAATTCAAATCAATACAAAATGTTTAGAACTGAAATATTTACTTTTAATGAAAGAAATTACGTTATTAATTATAGTTACCATCCTAAACAGGGTAAATAATAGTGTGTTTAATTCAATAATTTCTACATAATAAGGGTGTATAAAAGACAAAGGGTAAATTGAAAATTATAATAGAATGTTTCTAAAAATAACGATTGAAAAAAAAACAGTAGGTACCTTATATTTTCTATTTGTAAACAATATCTTTGTGTAGCTACTTTTTGAGAACATTATGGGAAAAATTACGAGATTATAGTTTTTCGGCGAGCAAGAAAAGCTTATAAAAGTTAGCCAGTCTGTAATCAATAAAAAAAAATATATATGACATGTTTTTACGTTTATGAAGTAACTATTTTAACTGGGTATGATGTGTTTGTTAGTGAAAATTTACATACTATACGGACGTTTAAAATTACAATATTTATATTCAAAACAGTTTATAATAACCTTGCTAGGCACCGTGCAAATTGGGTAGCATTAAGCAAATTCGTTCAAATTAGCTAGGGTATGGCCAGTAATAACGACTGCAGATTTCGCCTGCGGCTTCCAATTCCGGCAACAGTTGCGATCCACTAAAACAATGTTATGTTGCGTGTATGAATAAAATCGAGTTTTACTCACGGCTTTTTATTCGCAACTGTTCTCACTAATTTATTAAGCCACGCAGCGCTTATAGCTTCCGATGTGAGGATAATACTCTTATAATAAAGTTTTAGTTACGTCTGTCGTAATATTTATTTTACATTTGCATATTATTATTAAATATAAATAGATGGTTACAAGTACTTAAAACAACCAAAACTGGGTTTCAAAAAGTTTGTTGTTAAAAATAATTCTCAAACTTTCATTGCAAGACGAAGCATTTGAGGCCAAATGTTTACCTTTCAGTGAA
This sequence comes from Automeris io, assembly GCA_036320925.1. NCBI lineage: Eukaryota > Metazoa > Arthropoda > Insecta > Lepidoptera > Saturniidae > Automeris > Automeris io. Next base: position 7,698,357 of record JAUDJH010000010.1, on the reverse strand, counting down.
TATTGAAGGCTCAAACAAGTGTAAACAATAAAGAGAAATAATACAAACATAAAATAGCTTTATTAGACTAGAGTTACGAAGGGAATTAATGAAAAATGATACTGTAGTGCGCACTTACTCGCGTACTATCTTTTCTATTTTTACTATGGGTTTGGTTGCTCACTCGCTTTGGAATAATACACTTTTTTAATTCTGTATTCCCATATATATTTCAAGTAAAGTTTTACATATATAATTCTTGTAATTTTTACAATATCAACCTTCCTATTCTATTTTTCCATTCAATCTGTCTCAAATAAAATTGAAAACCTCAAATTAAACTTCATTATTTAAAATTAGATATTCTAACCTTTTCCAAAATAAACTTATTTTTTATTAAATGGCCAATTCCGAGAATTGTGCCAAATATAATTAACCTATTTTAAAAACCAATCATACAATCACTACAATACACAGAACTGACTTGTAAAAACATGACTTTAAATTAATTGCTTTAAAAATAAAATTAAATAAAACAATCGGATGTAGCTATTAAAATTATAAATAGGACCACCAATTTCAAAAGTTGCTCTAGAGAAACATCGCGCGATTAGAATCTTTGTGTGCGAGAATAAATTTGTCGACAGTCGTCTGTTTGATCAATAGATTAAAAGCAGACGGAGAGTTGAGCAAATGGTATAGTTTGAAGTGGAACATTTCTAAAATGTAAAGTTTACTTCAAGCTGTATGGCACTTGTCCTATATATATATATATTATATCTAACCTAACCTAACCTATATATTCATTACTTACAGCCTTGCGCTTGACCTCAATCTCACCTGCTGGAAAGTGATGATGAGGCCGACGATGGAGCGCGCTCACCCAGCAAATACCGATTCACTCGACGTTTGAAGATTCCCATGTCATAAGAAGATGGGAGTACCGACGCAGGAAGCGAGTTCCACTCCTTCGTGGTTCGCAGCAAAAGGAGGAGGCAAATCGCTTCGTGCGAGCAGCTGGAATGTCAACCATATAAGAGTGTAAACCCGCACGGCGTCTTGTCAATTTATGGTAGAAGGGGGAGGGGGGAACTAAATCATACAACTCAGCCGCACACTCTCCAGATTATAGTCTATAGAAAACCGAAACGTAAGCCACTCTACGCCGGAATTATTATTTCCAGGAATGTTATCAAACATCAATTTAAAACCGTCTGTCTAACTTGCAATTTTTCTCGGCTGCACATTGGAGAATGTGTATAAGAGCTTCATTCTCCGGCTCAACTACTAATTCATTCACAAAACCTCTAGCTACCGTATTTAAAGACCTCCCTCATGTGGTCGATATTTATTAAACCCACCCTCAAAAATTCTCTTCTTCATAACTAATGTAAACAGTGCTCATTTTGGAGGGACCGCGACCACAGTACGCAAGTGCAAAGACCGTCATAGTGATTCGTTTCGGCTCGTCGCGTTTCGGGATCAGCTTATGTATATCCAGGTGTTCATATACCTAGAGATCTTCCGTCATGGTATACGTGGGTCGACAAAGCGATGGCAACTATCAACGGATATTACACTGCACTTTCTATCAGATGCACTATAGTCACTTCATCAAGCAAGTATAAAAGAAGTGCAGCTTGGGAGTGGAATACAACATTGGTAGAACAGTAGCTAACTGCAGTTAAGTATAAATTAAATGGTTCTCTACAACATTTTTGTTGCGCACTTTCGAATTGTAGAAAGAGCTACCGGCTATCGTTATTGTTTAGAGTTACGGCATGGAGTTTTTCATGAAAGCAATGTATAACGTCATTCCATGTCGACTACGTAACAACACTGCTCCTTGTGTTGTGACTGTATATAGGGGGCGATAGCCACTTACCATCAGGTGAGCCGTCTGTCTGTGTATATAAATACGTTTAAAAGCGGAGTAAATAGATAGGCTCAAGGACGCGCATTGAGGTGATAGGGGCTGTGCTCAACTTGATCGCGACACACTACATAGATGTAAAGACCTCTTCTTGTCTGCTTTCCTTTCTTTTTAAACTACATTCTTCGAGATCAACAGCACAATGATAAAATTTCTAATGTTGCACCCGATTTTAGAGACGGTATTAGTGGCATAAATTCCATTCCAAAGAAGCATAGTAAAGTATTATCTTGTTATACTGGAAATTTTAATTTATATATTGATTTAAAATTTGGTCAATTTTAGACTTTATATTCTGGAAATTACGAGATTTTAAGTCAGTATATTTATTAAATGGGCAAGTAAAACAAGGTAATGCTTTTTATATTTCTATGGAATACACGTCACTAGACATTGGGCACTTTACGTCACGTGGTCTCTTTTTTAAGTATCAAGAATCGTAAGTTGCACTATCAACAATTGCCATATACGCAAAATCATAGCTAAAGGTACGGTGTGAATTGAAACATACTATCTTGTAAAATAAATTTGTAAGCTGTAATTAAGGCGGCCTGCCATGTTGCTATTTTATTGTATTTAATTCTAGTTTGTCTGAAGATACTGTGAAGCCACATCAAAGGTCCAAAATTAGCACGAGTGAGCACGTTTGAGGGATAATAAAGTGATGGTAGTTGTTGGTTAGAACACCTTAGAGGCTAATTTTGCGTGGCAAGTAATGATTATTAGTCTACCAGGAGCGTCTGGCAGGGATAGCAATATGCAAATGATTTTAGCCTTTAGCGAGTCGTAAAAGCGGATGGGTAATATGTTGCAATAATATTGGGAACAACTTTGAACCTAACATCAAAATTGGAGGTAACATATCTGGAACTATAATTCCTCATAATTTGTGAGCACAGGCTCAAAGGTGACTGAACCCTTTATTGGTAAAGTGTGCTATTTAAATTGTAATATTAATCGCAATTACTTTTACTGAATTACATAAAACATAAAATGTTTATTTTATTAAAACTATTGGTCGCCCATATAGATACATATATAAATATAATATGAAGTCCTTATATATTTGAAAAAAAAATTTATATATAAATCTCATTTACTTTATAATGAAATTTCTAAAAAAACATTATTTTTCAAGCGCTAATTGAAAAATATAAAATATAATGATAAATGTTTATTTTGTATAACAGAATTATTCATCTAATTAGAATCCAATTACGCGTGATGGATGTTAAAATTAATACAGTAGTATTTTTCTTTCATAAAAATCTCTTGCTTAATTAAACGCTACGGTATTTTAGCCGAAATAATATCACGTAATATTAAAAAGAGCTTTATTTGATAAATTTTAATTTTTGTTTCAGTGTATACCTAATTATCATTAATTTATTATTTTGCTTTTTACGTAAGTGATATAAATGTCTTGTTTTATACAAACTATGTAATAAATATATTTCAAATGGGTTTACATTATTCATAGAAAATAATTATGTTATTGGAGTAGTAATGATAGTAAAACATCGAAACTTAAACTTAGTAGTCAGTAATAAAGTATCGATAAAATGATTAAATTCGATTAACGTAATATATTCAGAAGTAGATAGCGATTAAAGTACCTACACAAATTACAATCGGATGCTAAATTCACTGTAGAGATTACAAAACAATACGACAGATTAATGTTCACAGTTAAACGTATCTTTTACAAAGATTAAGTACAAGGAGAATGCTTTTAAACGATTAAGCTTTTGTTAATAAGCTCTCTACTGAAACAACAAAAGGGTGACAAATAATTCGTTTATGTTAACTTTAAAGATGGGATATTCATTCAAGGCATTGCTGACAAGAAGATTTAATTTAAAGTTGTTTAAGTACTTTCAACTATTTAGACTAAAAAATAAATCAATTTTGAAGTCAAAATATATAGCGTTAAGGTTTTTCTTATTATGTTGTTGAAGCCTACTTGCTATATTGAAAAGATTTAAAATTATTTTGCTCCTTTTTGTAAAATTCAACATATTAGCCATAGGACATCTACAGCTAGATACGGGCTTTCCTAATGTTTTCCAGAGCAACCGGACGGAAGCAGCTTACATTCAGCATCGTCTTGCCATCTAGATTAGGTCGTCCGTCACCTCTCAGGACGACGTAACACACTCCGTTTGCCAGTGCGTGATCTCCACTCGAGAACTTTCCTGTGCCGTCGGCCATCCGATCTACAAGCTGTCTTCTGGCCTCTGCTACTTCGATTTGCAAAACCGATGAGCTGTATCGATGATTTTCATTCTATTACGCATGTCTATGTAATAATTATAGGAAATGAAAAGTCTTTCAGAAAACTTACAAGGGCTTATTCCTTTAATTTTTTTTTATTTGTTATGTGTGTTTTAAATTATGTTTATTTAAAAACTAAGCTAAATTTCCACCTTCTGTTTTTAATATAACTACGTATCTATTCTGCCATTTTTATGTTTTTATTTTTGTCTATTTTTTTTTTTCAATTTATATACACATAACTATTTACATATAATTCAGCAAAAATTATATTGCAAAATGAAGTTAATTTAAACCGTAAACTACTATGTAAGATTGTTATTAAAAAAGATGCAGGTATACATAAAAATATAGAACATGTATTATACCTATAACACAATTGATATTCGCACAAAAAATATAGGTACTTTTATTTATTATAACACCGTTAGTTAAGACTAATGGTGTTATAATAAACGGCTAAGGCCCAATAACCTAAAATCGCATTGTAAAAATTAAAACGTAAATTCAGATTAATAAACAAATGTTCGTGTCCGTAAAGACAGATTAATATCTAAATTGTTTATGGTTTTGTGAACCATAATAATACAACGTTAATGCAATTTTACATGAATATACGATTTTTTGTCGTCGAAGGCGTGGCGGACAGCGTGATTTAAACGTCCATTCTACGCAAACGGCTTTCGTCACGCTTTCTTTTAATAAATTGAGACATTTCGCCACGTTATGTGGAACATTTTAAATTAAACACTATATTATATTGTGACATTTTTACGAGACATAGGCTCGCTATTTGATAATTTAATGTATTTTTACGAATTGTTGTTATATGTTTAATTACTGGTGCTAAATAAAATATTATATATAAACGAAGAGCCTGTATAACATTTTTTTTATTATAATTGTTCGACAAAAGGAACTACACCGCATCAGATTGAAAGTGCAGAGTATTACAAGAATGACAACAGCTATCCAGGGAAGAAACTGGAATAAATGTACAGTCGTCCTTCATTTTGCACCTTGCAAATGGTAATTGTTGTCTAGTTTATGTGTAAGTTTAAAAAGATTATTTTGATCATCTTTCCAGTACCTGAACGGCAAATCCGTCATAGTGACTTGGTTTTTCTGCCTGTTGTTTTTCAAAATCAGTTTGTGTATGCGTTATAGTGTAATTATTGAGGTCTTTCTTTAGTTCTGGGTGGTGGGTGGTGACCTGTCGCTGCCGGCACTCGCTTGCTCAATGGTCGGTAGCGACAGGACATGGCAGGCGATCCTCTCCTTCAAGGAGGAGACGATGAAGGTGAAAGAGGTGGTGGAGCAAGATCGGGAGGCTATTGTCACCCCGATAACCCAATCCACCACCCAGCTTTGACAAGACCCCGAAAGAGGGCCTTCGCTAGAGGCCTAGACTGTGGTATAGTTACTATTGGATATTGTAAAATCACTTCGTTGTATCATTATAAAAAGTATGAAGACATTTCATTTTTAATGAAAATAAACTATAACTGATTACTGTTGATACTATCACTGACGAAACGAGACATGTATATAAAATATATTGTCATTGTCCGGACTGATTCAAATGGTAACGAGTATGTTGAAACAACAGTGTCCATCGGAGGTCACGTGAACCGTGAAATTGGGAAAAAACTTCCAAAATCCATCACGAATCAAATGACACTTTGAAATTGTAAAGCTGACTGAAGAGAGAATTGGATGGCACTGTGAAAACAATTAACGTGAACGGACGATGCGAAAATTGGAATAATCAACGGACGCCGTGTTGGGAAACGTTGAAAATGTAATAAATGTAATTTTTCAAAAGCAGCCCGGACTCCGGCTTACTGCTCTCGTTTCCAGAAGTGACGAATTTTAATGTTAACCGATTTATGCGATTCATGATATCGTTGGCTACAGTGATATAAAAAAAGAATATAAGTAACAATCAATCACATTTTGTGACCCGGCGATGCTTGAGAGAAATGATTTATTTGGGGGATTGATTTTCCAAAGACATCAAAAACGTAGTGTTTTATTTCTACTAAAAAAAACCTTTAAGTGCTTAATTTAAAGTTCATGGTTGAAAATCCATCTTTATTTCACCCTCTTAAGGGGTGGAATATCTAAAAACCCGCCTTGAGCGGATGCTTTTATCATATAAAGAATCCAATATCCAATTGTATGTTTCTAGCTTTAGTATATTGGCTCTGCGATGATATGTCTATCAGGACAAGAGTACAGATGAACAAATATAGTTAATTCCTGTAGTTAAAGTTATGCAGGGATACTGACGGTATCTAATCTATATTTTCTAAAATTTATAAAGTAATACCTTTTTAAACTATTCAAATTTCAAATTATATCGGTTTTATTTAAAGAAATGTCAGTTATGTTTAGAATTGACTTACAGGGTGGAAATATGTCGTAGTCGTATGAAACGTAAATTTTATGCGGGTACAGTCAGTTCAGGATAAAAGTTATTAGACACAATCAACCCAGCGCAGTTCTACTCCGGCGTGACCTTAAAGGCCTTTTAGCGTTCCTTCTCAAGGTATTGGCTTCCGAAACTTTAGCAGATTACTATAAGTAGTTTTTCCTTGGTAATCGCAGATGAAGAGGTCATTATACACAAGGGGATACCAGTGTTGTTATTAACCCATAAAATCCACTGGCAAAGTGCCTTAAGCACTCAACCCTCTCTTGCATGGAAAAAGAAATTAACAAATTATTTTACTTAGTTGAACTTGTCATTTAATAATTATATATCATCGCGACATATCCCTTTTGGTGTAAGAAGAGATACATTAGTGGCTGTATGAACTTTGCAGTAATATGTCGCGCCCAATGTGACCAACTGCGCAGCTGACCACTGTTCTCAATGCGTTTACACATAATATTCTTATTAGATGCCATGTGTCGTTTTCCGCAAGATGTTTTCCTTCAGCGGTGATCATGTGGATTGGAGCCTAAGTTCGTACTTAATCTAGAAAAACCCAGAGGCAAGTGTCAAGATTCGAATCACGACCATTCGTATTTAAGCGCATGAATACCATTCTCTTATTATATATTAAACCGTTATGATAATATATTATTTTATAAAGATAAGAAACACATATAAATATAGTTTAATGTAACTGAGACATATTTAAGAAATGTATAAAGCATAATTTGGCGTTCTTTTATTTGTATCGTTATGTTTTTGTTATGGACAGAGGTGGACAAAATATAATCTGATTAATAAATAATGATTACAAAATGTCGTCATAATTTTAATTATGTTGCTCTGTAATCATGTTTAAATTCCTTCAAAACATTAAGAAGCCAGGATATGTATACCGTTGAGAATTCTATAGTGCTTAAAACATAGATGAGCAAATGCAGTCTTATTAATGATGAAAAACGCAAAATAAAATCGTAATCGTTTTTCATTAATCTGATTACATTTTGTCCATCTATGGTCATGGAAGTCATTTAACCTGCAAATCCATTACAATCCTTAAATTACACGCTACAACTAATATTATATAACGTGATAGAACGTGTTAACTTAATACATACATTGGAGCTGTATTGTTGAAACTGTTAATTACCAAGTAATAATTAAAGCCACAGCAATCCATTAACATTTAAAAGGACGAAGTTACCGATATCTACCCGTTGAAAGCCAGGAAATTGAGCATAACGTGCCCATTAATATTTGAACAACTTCCTAACGATTAACCAGGTTTATCTATCAATTCAATATATTTCTTATGTTGTAAAATATAAAGTCTATTATTGACAATTTATGTTGGGCTTAAGAGAAAATTTCATGTAAATATATAGTAGTTATAGGTATTATTGTACCAAAACGCATCGCATGGCACACCCTAAATTTCTCAGGAAATTTTAATACATCTGTCAAAGGGGCTTTTGTGTTAGCGAGAGTTGTATTCAATAACTTTTTCTGTAGTTTTTTCGCTTTATATCTGTTTTACATTAGGATTTTCGTTATAAGATTTATGAATAGATATAAAAGGATTACTGCTTCTTAAAAAGTTTAATCAGAAATAATTGTATATTAGTGATTATCTATTTTTTATCTTATACACATTGTAAATTCGGCTTTTTAATAATTAAATAGATATAATTTTATAGAAAATATATCATTTTGATACAAATCGATATGATGATGATGATGATGATGTCCTAGCCGGTTTCGGCCACGGCGACTGTTTCAACACCGGTTAAGAAATTCGAGGTCCAGTTTTCGGAAACAGTCGATTGCGCAGGAGATATTTAAGTGCATAACTGGACGCGCAGCCAGAAATGCACTCTCTCGTCCGACTCCCTCTGGCCCGATGGAAAGGAGAACCAGTACGATCGGGAGGGAGCGGGATGCAGGTTTGGTCGAGTTTTCCCTTCTCTAAGCACCTGGTTGAATTGCGGTGTTCAAGAGATACCTTAGTCGCCTTTTACGACACCTCAGCAAGAAGAGGGGGGTGCTATTCTATTCTGCCGGCAGCCACCACGGCTTACATCGATATACAACATACATATACATATATCGATTTACACATATACACATTTCCTGCTTGTAATACAAGATATTAATTACCTATTTCAAAAACTCGTTCTTTTTTTTATTTCAATCAAGCTTTTTAAAAATACGATACAGATGATAATGGAAAGCGACCACTCAACAGCCAGTGATTCTTCCCTTGAAGGACCTTCATAAATTTATACTTCACTAACAGAATAATAGTTTCTTAATAATCAACTATAACTAAAGTCACTATTTATTTAGGTCAACTTTATTGATTTATTGCTAAAGTCATGAGTCAATACAAAGTTTATAACAGTATTAACTATCAAGTTATTCGAGTGAAATTCGAAAGGCATGTAAGCTGTATCTAAAATACAAAATATATTGTACAATCCTGTTTTCACCGAAGAGCCCACTGGCGCTGCAATGTTTTAGCAATTTCATCGTTCTTTCCGCTTTTAATAAAAGGAAGACCGCTTTGAAACGCTTTGTGAAGCCAATATATATTAGGGAATGAATTATGTTAGTATTATGCCAATGGAGTAACGTACGCATACGCATAAAGTCTGATAAAGTATGTAAAACGTATTATTTATAACATATCTTTAGGAAAATAATAAGGAAGTTATCGAATTTTGGGGTTTGAGTCAAACGATAAATTGAGATCTCCAAAGCCATAATACTCCTAGCGTAAATTTTAACATGTAACGTTTTGCTACAGAGAAAAATTCTTATAAAAATCTCCAAAAGATTGACTAATATATTGTAGCATTACTTTTCCTACCAATATAATAAATAGATTTTTCCTATCTATATTGCTATAACTACAATTTTTGTGCATTATTACATTAGACCGCAACAGTTCAATTAAAATGTGTCTATGTTATTCTGACGAAATCATTGGGGTCTCTACAGGACTTAATTATGATGTGTAACTCAGGAAATGTATAATTATACGAAAAAGTTAATCTATACCTAAATCTTATCTAGTTCTAAATGTTCTGAAAGAATCAATTAAGCACTGATTAATGTTTTGTTTGAATTATACACCAATGTTAATAGATACTTCATTAGCAATTTATCCTTATGTGAAACAGAAATGTAATTTCGTATCAACTTGATAAACAAATATTGAATGTATCGCTTTAGCTTACCTAATTAGTTTATTCTCTTATTGAGAATTGTTTGAGAAGTTGTGACGGCTTAAAACATCTAAATCTACTCGGGAACGTCACGTCCCATGTCCAGATACATTTTCTACTGTTTTTGTATAACGGTGAGTTCTCTGAAGAACTATTTAATCTATACTTCCAGCGCTATTTCAAATGTGTATATTTTGCCGTTGTTCATTGTCACATCCCCACACTTTAAAGCCTTATAGAATACAACCATTCTGTAAATCATTCTTGTCACGCACTTTGAAGTTAAGGAATAATCTATTGGTTATAGAGCTATGACATGGGGTTCTTCAAGAGGATAGTGAATACAGTAAGCGGCAACACAGTAACGCTTTTTGTGTTGAAATTATATTATAGGCTGTGGCACGTATTTACCATCAGGCGAGCCGTCAGTCTCTTCGCTGGTTTTGAAAAAGAAAGCTTTGGGAGTTTAAGAAACCTCCCTCCCAAAATCTTGTTCCACCCTCTCCCTTCCATATTAGAACCACGCGCACGGGTTTACGGAGTCACAGATATACGGTATCTCACATCCCGTCTAGGACTAAGAAGTTCTCTAACTCCTACTTATGCCGTATCGTTGGGCTGGGAAATGGTCTTACGTCGAACGTGTTCCCACCATCTAATGATATGAGGTCCTTTAAGCGTAGCGAGAAGAGATATTTCTGCAGGCCAGCATGATCGCTGCGATTACCGATGGGTTTTTTTTAACTTTCGATAATCGTTGGCGCTTTTTGGACTGCATCATGCTTACCATCAGATGGGCTGGTCATTGTATCAAGTCAGGGTTAAAAAAAACTTAAAGCGAGTTTCGTGGGAGTTAAGAGCAATGTTTTGAATATTGTAATTAAATGTAAATAATTAGATTGTATTTTATGATAAATAAAATTAATTATTCAAAAATTAATTAACTCATATTAGATAACAAGTAACTATGAAAGTTTTATTTGTAATATCTTGCCCTCTTGAGGCTTAGTTAATCATTAATTGAATATTTATGAAATTCATCAAACATTCTAGGAATAATTAAAGCTATAGTTGTAAACAAACAAAAAGTTGTTGGGAATCTTGTGACTACACCGAAGTCAACTACAAGTTGACCCAAGTTTAATTATAAACTGAATGAACAAGTCTCTGGAACAATCACGAACTTAGATCACGGCACCAGTATCGAGACGGAGTACTTTTACTGATAGCTTTCAAGTTTTGATGATATAAATTTTATACAAAGCTTTAACAGCTGCACTGCTTTAAAAGCTTTAACAGTCTATGAAAACTGCATTCAACAATTTATAATATTGGGTACTACTTTCGTATTTCATTTATTTGTACTAAAACATTTGATTATAATCTTGTTAATGTTATTGGAAATAATATATTGTCATGGTTTGTTCCTTTCAGGGTGAGCAGAGTCACATTAGTGGTTGTATCCACTTTGCGCTTATATATCGTGCTCAACGTGACCAATACATCAGCGTAGCATACCGCTGTTCTCAGGACACTTATACATGATATTTCTATTAAATTCCATGCAAGCTTCCTCACGTTGTTGTCTTTCATCGATGACCACGTACTTAATCTGCCTAAGATTCTAATTAATCTGGAAAAACGTTCGCTATCGGCGCTTGGGAAAAAAATCTTGAGCTGTGGCCCATGGAATTCTTTCTTATAATACGACTTTAAATGGCATTGATTTTTTTAATATTATATTTATTTAAAAACCTATTTATCTGCAGACCAAGGTCAGTCTGAATCCATTATGTTCTTTCACAGGCCATTACAACTGTTTCAGAGAAAAATAAGTGTAAAAATTTGTAATAAACTGAAAAAGTAAGCACGCCGCTCATTTTTTTTACACTGGCTCGACATAGTGACTACAAAGTTTCTGATGGTAAGTACAGTGTAGTCCAAAAACGAAAGCCACTATCAAAGCATTAAAATCCATTGATAGTCTCAATCGTCATGTCGGCCCGCATATACCACGACTGAAGGTCTCTAGGTATATGAGCTACTGGATATACACAAGCTGATCCCGAAACGCGACAAGCCGAAACTGGTCACTATGACGGCCTTTACACCCATGTACTGTGGTCGCGATCCAGACGGACACCGACGCCCTACCACCTCGCTGCTTGTTTAGCACCACCCAGGAGTCACGTTTAGGGAAACTAGGGTAAATCCTACGGACGCGAGCAGCTTCGACTCAAATAACTTGTGGTGGCGGGCTCAAATACAAGAACTGAGATGAGGGTGATAGGTAATGCCATACATTCCTTGATAGAAGTTTAAGTACAGCTTATTTGCAGTCATTTAAGTCATATGACACCATGTCTGAAACTTGTTCATTTCTGAGTTATACAATATTTAATAATTATTTAAAAAAACTCCAGTTTTTATGTTAAAGTGTGCCCTTGTAGAGACGAACACAAAATAATGTTATTGTTTTTGTTGTATTCGTATAGCTAAATAATAATAATCTCATTTTAAATTAAAATTTGCTAGAAGGAATTATCATTACTTAAGTAAAAGCTAAAAAACCATGTACCATTTTACAAAAAAAAAAATGTTTTAGGTAAATTAACGAAGTATTTCCAAGAAAAAATGTATGGAATGTTGCGTACAAATTACATAATTTTGTTCCTTGATTAATTGGCTATTCAAAAAGGTACAAATGTCATAGCAAAATACAAATAGGATGATTTGCAACCCTACTAATAAAAGAAGTGACCCGTTTCCTAGAAATCCTCTTCATTGTGTTATTGTGTTACCGCGCACGTGTGCAGTTTTTGTTCGTTCGATGACACCGCCTTGCACTTGATACTGCTACAACAATAGGATTTATTGATATGAAGGACAATTTTCTCGCAGATATTTTAGGTATCTGTATCAGTTAGTTACAACTATCTTATGAGTACAGACCTATCGTTGCTTTCTAACTACGTCTCTCCTGATTAAAAACTTGAGAAATGGCTGCCTTCAGTAATCAAGAATATGCGGTCATTCTGTTCGTTTACGGATTATGCGACGGCAACGCTGCAGCAGCGCAAAGAAAGTACATGCTGCGTTTTCCTGTCCGACGTCTGCCAAACGTGAGAGTGTTTTCGTGAACGTACCGACGCGTGAAATAGCGCTTTTTGCAGCGCGAACAAGCGATTCTGGTAGACCTCGAGTTCAACTTCCTGATAAAGAAGAAGAAATACTTGATTTATTTCGCAGAAATCGAACAATCTCCACAAGGATTGCAGCTAGAATCCTTGCCATATCCTTGATCTGCCCGGCTATTCTATTTTCAACTTAGCTAATTAAATTTTAATATTTGTACACTTTTTAAATATGTATACAAATATTAATTTCTAGCGTAATGTAAAATTTTGCTATGAAATATTATCAAGAACTGGAAATTCTACGACAGTCTTGTAAATAAGGCCGTCGACGTAAGATGATTACACTCCGAGCCCTCGTGACAGATATAGAAACATTTTTTAACCGCCTGAAGCCTTACAAAGCAATTTACTTGAGTAAACAATCTCTATTCCAGCCAGCTCCAAGCGCCTTATCATTTCTTAGTGGGTATACAACAATATATTGAGATACACTCCGCTTGAAAAAATATTTAATCTTGTCAATGCGATAAATAGGAAGCTCATTCCAGCATTTCACCAATCCCATTATGCCATAAAACTTCTGGACACCGTGTTGAAAATCACCTTTATGTGGTGGATATTCCCTATATCTGAGTAACATTCAGAGAATTTGACAACCGGCTAGGCCTCCTGTACGGACTATACCAAAGGTCCAGTAATTTCGTTGCTTCATAGACTAAATTCTATTTTGGGCAAATCAAAAATATTTTTTTCGAATAACCTGACCGGAAATTTTGCTTAGGACAGTTAGGGCCCCCATATCAGCGGTGTGCCAGACTCCTACTGGCTAAAAACCCCGGATAAAAGCTTTCAACTCGCTTCTAGCTGGGTTTGGGAATCTTTGTCCTCCAACAATAGTAAAACATACCCCTACTAAGATAGTTTTACCTGCATATATGATAACTAATATTAACTAAAGAAAGATCATATGAACATGTTATCTTGATATATCTTTGTGATTTGTCTTCGTAATTATTACAATTATTTTTAATTGTCACTGTAAATCAAGTCGAAGATCTTCACCGTGGGACTAATTGTAAAAAAAACATATCATCTGTGTATACGGATTGTGACATTCCTTGAAAGATAAAATCAAAGTCCTAGGTAAATGAGATCCACTATCGTGGATTTCCATTTGCATTTTCGCTTTTAGGGACGCCTTGCAAGTCATGGTCAAAGTCTGGGTGTCGATATAGACCACTTTGGGTGTCCGTGGATCATAAGAATACTCACATTATTACGTATTACAAAATAAACCAGTAAGGCACCATCTTGTCAATTCATATGATTTTTCATTTTTAACGTAAATCTTCTAAAAATTCATACTCCCGTGTCTGATTATTCAAATTGTTACTAACGAGACAACTACAAGCAGGTGGAAATAACGAAGGATTTATCCTCAAATTCAACTTGAATGAGAATTTTCCTGCTTCAAACATGACATTTATTAAAATTACCTTGTACAGACATCATTAGGGTTTCGTATTAAAAAAATTAACTCAGTTTTGCCTAGTTTTACTATATCTGTCGCACGTCTATATACCTGTAAGTTGTTAGCAAATATGTATATTATCATGCAGTAGGATTTGCCGTACTGGACGCAGGAGGGAAGCCTACTCAAGGCACTTCCCTTCCTAACGGATTGGTGCACTTGCGTCGCCCAACATCTCCAAGGCGAGAGCGGTGCGCGATGTGTTCCCGCGCACCGCTCAAAGAAAATGAAGGTGAGAAAAATAGTATGCAGGGGCCTTCCATCAATAGGCCAGACGTCGCCGGGTGCTGAGGAAGCTGGCACAGCCTTGCCATTGGCCCCGGCAAACGAGAGCAGGAAAACCCCGGGGGTTTTAGTCGGTGCGACTCCGACACACCGGGGGGCGACCCTCATCGTCCCCTGACGGCCCATAACAGGTTTCCCCCGGGTTAAAAAAAAAACGATTTGCTAGTTTTACACATTATAGTTGATCAGTTTCTAATGTTGTATAATTATAATAGAAATTCTGTTTATAATTAGGGTATAGAAAACGTACGGAGATTGAAATCAAAAACTCTGTCATTTTTTTTTCTACCGTTTTAAATATTAATATTCCTTTCACCGATTTATTGCTTATTACTTCATTCTTATGGCATTCTGAACATATTGCGTGAGAAGGTAGATGAGTTTCTCTTGTAGTTTCGGGTGAACAAGATAACCCACAGTGATATTTATATTCTAAATTAATACGTAAAACTTGTACTTAAACCGTGATTAAAATCAACAAATTAATATATCTTAGCAATACCCACTCAAAGGAAAAAATTAAATTTAATGAAATCCTTTCCACGAAATTAGGCGCTTAATTTGTGTTTCATCCCCTAAAGGGTACAATTACATGCTCAATTACATAATATCTGGTGCAGAGCTCGAAGAAGGCTGGAAGGTTCAGTTGAACCTCGTTTACAATCAGTAAACCACAGAACGAGGATAGGGGCGGAATTCTCCGAAGATAAACCAATTAGTAGTGAACAGGCGACCAATTAGACACCAAAACTACATGAGCAAGGTAGCTTAGCTTTGTCTAGATGAATTCTAAACTTGATCTTACAATTTTTAATTTGACTAGGAGTTCTTGTTTAGTAAATAGGGATGCTAGATGTAATCATCTCTATAATTTGGTAACAAGAAGTGTATTGTAATTAAAATAAATTGCAAATAATAATATCAAAGATTAGTAATAATAATATATCGGTATGCTCCTTACTTAACTTACTTAACTTTATATTTATTTGTATTCTTTTCTTTTTAATCTTAATATAAACACAACTTTTTATTTTTACCTCTGATTTCGATATGATTCGGTAAAGGTTCAGGTTCGAAATGGGCAGTAGCCTAGTGAACCTCTCTCATACACAAAACACCCAGCAGTTTTGGGATTATGTTCTGTTTGTGTCTATGTATTTTACTTATAATTATTTTAACTGCTTGCCTGATAATAATAAATAAATAAATAAATAAAATAAAATAAAAAATGCTATTTCCGTATTGAGATGAGTAGAGATAAATATATTAGTGTCTGTATCTTAGCCGGGCAGTATACTTGAGGGAGTTTGCTTCCCGGATGAGAGGTACTTGAGGGAGTTTGCTTCCCGGATGAGAGGGAGGTGGCGCACAGCGTCCGGTGCGCCGCCTGAGTGTGTTCCGGAGGATAGGGTCCTTTACATAAACGTGAGGCTTTAACAAGGCTGTTGGCTCCACGGGCTTCTGGACGAATTCGGATTACCTGGTTCAGGTGGAGCGATTGGGACACTCCGGTGTTTTTAAGTCAGTAGGAGTCTGACACACCAGGATCGTTTACCTCACAGCGTTCCTGATGGCTCTCTGCAGGATTTTCCCCTGGGTTATAAAAAAAAGTATCTGTATCTATTTTGCACTTATATGTTGTACTGAAAGTCACCAGTAGCGCTGATGATTGTCGGCCTCAAGGCACGTACATAGGAAATTAAATGCCATACCAAATAAATAAAAGATTATAAAAGTATTGATTTGATTTTAAAGTGACTTCCGCAGTTTAAATACATGTTATCCAAGTTAAAATCGTGAAAACGCTTAGTTCTATACGTTGACTAGAACTGAAGATTCATGTTGGCATCTTAGTATCAACCGTCATACTACGGAACAGTTAAATAAAATAATTATAGCTCTAAAAATATTACAATTTTTACTGACCAGACTGCATGGGATCATATATTTACTTTAATATTTTTTTACTGTTAAGTTATTGTCAGTCTTGTTTTTACTTAAGTTGTTTACACGATCATCTCAAATATTTACTTATTTAGGTATTTAAAGTTAGTAGAAAGGGTAGCTTATGGGAATATATTATTATTAATATTACCAAACCGCAAGCAACATGATAGTGAGGCTCCTGAGTGTTGTCTTACTAATGAAGAGTTTAAAAACAAAGATCTAGAGAGCAAAGGTCGCTCTAGGGACTAGTCTGACCGCACGTAACGAACATAATCCATAAAATTTTACTACCCTGCTTATTGGGTTGATGGGTTTGGTTTGTTTATTTCAAACTAGCGTTAGAATCAGCTATCGTCTAACCGTGGATGTATCTAATAATAATATATCGTCATGCTATGTTTCTTTCGTGGTGAGCAGAGGTACGTTAGTGGCTGGATCTACTTGGAGCTTATATGTCTTGCCAAAGTAGCTCAGCCGATCGCTGTTTTCGAAGCATATGTACGCTAGTTCTTCGTTTGATGCTATGCCGGTTTCTTCACAATGTTATCCTTCACCGGAGATGCCTAAGACCGCATTTAATCCGAAAAAACTCTGATGTACTCGTATGTGCCGGGGTACGAACCAAGGAACATTTGCCTTTCGAGTTATGGATACCGGTCCATTATTCACTAGGCCAACACAACTTCGAAAAAATAACTATGATATAGCTGTAATTAAAAATACCTAGATAATTTCCAAACTTTTTTTTTACTATTGTACGGCGCTTAACTTTTTGCTATTGTTTCACATCCATTGTATTTTATTGTATTGTATTGTACTCAGCCTGAATAGATTCCGAAAATAACATATAGGCTTAAAGCCCATTATAGTGACTTGCGTGGGCTCATCGGCTTTAACGCTAAATGTTGGAGATACAAATCATAAATATTAGTTTTTTAATTTTAATTCTGTGCATATTACTTCAATATTCCAGTTGGCGTGTAATTTCGATTAGCTATAGATTTCAATTTACAATACATATTCATAGTATATTTTACAAACACAATAAAATAAATACGAAAGTGTTATAAAAAACATGTCTTCCAAAATCGAACAAGTATTATCGTATTTTAAAGCTAAAATGCAGTCGACCTAAATCTCACACAATGGCTTTGCTGTTTTCGGGAACTCAATGCGACGCCATCGCTCACGGCGAGCGCAGTTTGTTCAGGTGCTTGCGATTTTTACTCAGAAATTTTAAACTTCAGTGTAGTTCTCCTCTAAGAGTTTGTTTTCACTAGTATTTATTATATCCGTTATACATATAATATTTATATTTAAAAATACTACTCGTCGACTGAACGTGAAAGAATGTAAAAAGTCCTGATTATCCACTTTTTTCCTACATTCTACTCTTTAACTAACACTACTTTACCTATTACGCTCTTTAGATATTACTTTTTTAGTTATTACGCTCTTTAGATATTACCTTATAACTAGAGTCCGACCGAAACTGGTTTTCCGGCCGAAACCGAAACCGAAACCGAAATTTCGGCCGTGGCTTCAGTTTCGGCCGAAACCGAAACCGAAACCGAAACTCACGTGGTCTAGTATAAAAGTCAACGTGGTCAAGTAAAAAAATGAAACAAAAACTTACATGTAATCAGTTCCATCAAAGCATAACCTCTAAAGAATGTTTACGTCGGGTGATAACGCACTGACTAACTTGTGTTGCTATAGAGCAATGCGAATTAAATCCGTCAACTGTCATCTAAACGACGCAGTTACACTCCGACGCAGCCTTGAGTTTGTTTCGGCGTTTCTTCTCAAGGTAGTCGCTTCCGAAACGCTAGTAGATCACCGTTAGGTTTCGTATTTTTGGCTGGCGGTCCAAGTCGAGGTTCGTACCCACAGGGGTGCCCTTACATTGCCACCCAACCCATAAATTGCCGTCTGAGCACCTTCAATGTTCGCCCACCTGCCCAGTTAAGTTGTGAAGACCTTTCCCGGTCAACAAACGCGCGTAAATTCGAAAAAAAAAAGCAATGCGAACGGGCCCCCGAACAGGGCCGCCAGCGTCCGTCAAAGCGTTGCCGCGAGAAACGAAGCTAGACAAGCATGTACGACAACTACCGAAATCAGTTTCGGTTTCGGCAAAAGTTTCGGCCAAATTTGGCCGAAACCGAAACTGCCGCCGAAACTTAATTTTTGGCCGAAACTCGGCCGAAACCGAAACCGAAACCGAACTTTCGGTCGGACACTACTTATAACTATTGCACTCTTTAAATATAATCCTATTTAGTTATTTCATTCAAACATACCTACATTGGTGGACAATATGTATATAGAAGCTGCTTTCAATATTTTCGTAACGTGTCGCGTCGTATCGCGTTGCCGCGTTTATTGTTTACGTAGGACAATGGGCAAGCTCCCTGATCTAGATAAGTAAAATATTGATTAAAATATTGGACTAATTCTTTTAATAACGTTTAAAGTTATCTCTTACAATGAAATTTGCTTTTCACATTAATAATTTTGCAGACAAACTCCCAGTAGACTCCACAATACGCGCACTACATCTTGTGCACTCAACCTATCTTAAGTGCAAAGCGTCGTCGTGTTCTACATCTAGACGTTTCGCATTCAGTTCAGTAGCTCTTTTCTGCTACCACACTATTGTTTAAAACAAATCCGATAATGGTATTAAATTTCTTCGAAAAGTTTTGAAAACATTTTTCATTTCAATCAACGTTACTAGTAATTTAAAGATCTCTTATTGTGTGGATTTAAATTTATTTATAATTTTTTTTTTACAAAATTGTCAATAATCTTCTCGAAGCTCCTAAAATTTTGCCATCTATAGCATTTTCTGCTCCTACTAGATTACCCAGAGCATCTAATTTTAACTTATTCCGTATTCAAAATTATTCCACAAACTTGGGTCAAAATGCACCCCTATGCAGAATGACAAAGTTATACAATTATATGTCGAGATCATTAGATCTCGACATATTTAACGAAAGTATTTACAAATTAAAAAAAAGGATGTTATTAGAGAGGATTGTTGCATAAATTATTGTTTTTTTTTCTTGCTTTTTTTTTTGTTTTTTGTTTTTTGTTATACATTTTAATTAGTTTAATTAGGTTATTTTATTTCTTTTTGTGTTACTCGTATTTTTATTTTTCTTTTCTTCTGTGCATGTACTCTACACTTTTAAATATAGTCGCATTTATAATGTATCTTGTTCATGTCTTATATAGTTTAATGTGTTAATGTAGACTGTGTAAGTGTACTTATAAATAAATAAATTCGTTTTCATCAAGTAACACTGTTACAGGACTTTAAATGTATGTGTATTTTTTATAGGAGACTAAGTTTAAAAAAAACAGCTTTTAAAATTTCTTTTCAGTCTTCTCAGTATACTTTGTATATTACTTACAGTTTGTGTCGGTGGTGCATAAATAATTAAATCGATTTCGTAATTAATCGAACTTGCTTTGAATGACATACCTTGCCTTAGTAGAGTCTAAACTACTAAAGCAAATAAGAAATTTTGACATTGAGTTTGTTGTAAATGAACTAAAATTTCTTTTCTATCATTTGACAATAATATAAGTTGTAACGTTTTAGTAAAGTTCAAGTAAAAACTAAAGTCTATAAATCTTAGCCTTAGTAATTTCTACCGAGCAACGCTGGATCACCACAACGAATACAAAAGACAGATAGGAATCTAGGTAGTAGTTATGGAATCTGACCAGATTTCTGAGAAATATTTTAAGTTTCATTTTTAAATAATCTAACAGACGATTCGCTTTTAAATATTGTATATGTAAATATATTTATATATTGTAAATGGCTATCAATTTTTTGATAGTATAATATATACTTGTATACATAAAAATCATAAATACAAGTATGTAATTTTATTTATTTATTTAATATACCATCGATATATACACGAAAACATTAAAAAAAAACATATATACAAGTCCTAAGGCCTCGTGGTATATCTTTACAGGTATACCTAAATATACAGCACAATTATAAACAAAATTAAAAAAAAAACATATAAGTTTTCCATAATTCCATGGATGTAGTAAATATCGCGATAATTATCTTTTAACCTGATTGTTAGTCGCCAAGCACGAATCCCCGAGTGAATAGTGTGCCTTAATGAAGTTCTCCTATAACAGGCGGAACGTGCCTGATAGTTTAGCTGCTCCTACTAAAAATGAGCGACTGAGATCCATCGGGTCATAATAGCTTAAATATAACGCCCTGTTGATGAGTCGAAGACGGTTATTGAATAAAGCTTATGTTAAGAACATATTCTCTTCTCTTAGAAATTCATACTACGTTACTGTAGATCAGTGACGTGCATAGGGTAATAGACAGGGTAGGCAGAATTCGCGTAATTAATTTGAATAATATATTATGATAGAAAATATTATATTGCTTTCATAGGAGAGTTAAATGACGTGAATATAGAATAGATATGAATATAAATGGTTCCTTTTTCTGTTTAACTTTAAGCAATGTATACCACACTTATTTATCATTAGGGCATGCAATGCTTTCATGCAACTATGGAATGAACGCTACTGCTGTAGATGTACGTAATAAGTAGACATACGTTTAACAAAGATTTGGAATTATTATCTGATAAGGCGTCCGGTCTGTTCCGAAGAAACGTACCTTATATAAATATCAGTGACGTGCATAGGATAATTGGACAGGGTAGGCAAAATTCGCGTAATTAATTTGAATATTATATTATGATAATAAATATTATATTGCTTTCATAAAAAAGATGGATGGCGTGAATATTTATTTATTTAATATACCATCGATATATACACGAAATTATTAAAAAAACATATATATATATATATATATAGGTTCTAAGACCGCGTAATATAGAATAGATATAAATATAAATGGTTCCCTTTTTGTTTAAGTTTAAGTAATTTATTCTTGATTTATCCATCGTCAGGCATGCAATGCTTTCATGCATCTATGGAATGAACGCTACTGGTAAATATGATAGGTATGTAAGATTACGATGGATGGATACAGTGACGTGCATAGGGTATTTAAACAAGGTAACCAGTGTTCGCGTAATTAATTTGAATATAATATTATTACAGTAAACATATTGTCCTCAAAAGAAAGAAACATTATGTAAATATGGAATAGGTATGAACATCAATATTTCCTTTATTTGTTCAACTTTAAGTAATTTATTCCGGACTTATTTATTGTAAGGGCATGCAACACTTTCGTGCATCTATGGAATGAACGCTACTGGACGGATACGTAAGTAAAAGCACCTTAAATAAATATAATAAAAAAAAATGTAGTGAAAAGAGTTTCGTTGAGTGTATTTGTTACCTTCGTGTGCGAATTTGTTGAGTTTAATTAATTTTTCGACGTTGTTGAATTATTTTTGATAAAAATATTGTTACCAAAAAGCACTGTAATTATTTTTATCATATAGTCAATTCTATATTTTAGTATTTTTTTATAAGCAGTTAAACATGTATTATTAAAGCAATAAATCAGAATATTCAAGTTAAGTAAATACTCAAATAATTAGATATATTATACAATAATAAAAGTACAAATAGTCACATAAATTTAATTACTTCATTTATTTATACAGTGATGTAAAATTATACACTGTAGAGTTTTATTATATTACTTGACTTTTTATTGTTTTACTGAGTTTAACTGCTGGTAAATGTGATTCTAAGTGACTATGCTTGTTGGATTAAAAGTAAGACATAAAAAGACCTCACGACCACTGACAATAGAAATTTATACTATCGCAGTTTTAACTACCATATACCTAGCATTACCCACTTTAAAAAACTGTTTACTAGACATCATTTGGCTATAAAATAATAAAAATAAGGTATTATTAAAGTGTTTCTTTTTTCTACGTTATATACATTTAATGAATTTTAAACTAAAACTTGAATTTACTTAATCTTTGTTACAAAAGTTCTGTGCACTCGTTAATTTCATTTCTTTATCGAAGCATAATGAGAATTAGAGAGTAACAAGCATAACTTGTGTTATGGATTTGTTGATATCATAATTCACAAATTTATTTTTTCTAAACTATCCGATATAGGAGACAAACACAAAATGATTTAATAATAAATAGTTCAAAAGCACTCCAGAGCCATTGCTCTTGATACAGCTAAAAAATAATTCACACATATCTCACATTATTTCTTACAGACGAATTAGTAGAACTAACTAAGAACTTTTACTAACTTAAAATCTTAAATATTCTGGATTCAAAGTAACAATTTATGTTATAATTTTATTTATAAATATTTTATCATATAAATTTTCTATATAACAAATTGTTACCATTTTTCTAGGTATGAAAACATCATAAATCTCGTAGGCTGTATATCCTTCAACTTGTCTAAAGCAATAAATAATGCCCTCAATAAAGCTCTTTTTTCAGTCCGTTAACATCATTTTCATAATCAAATAACTGGATACCTGAGCTACCCTTATTAAAATTAGTCCATAAATCTTCCCCCCATTGTCTGCGTTCACGATTCTGTAAACTAATCGGTAAATTAAGTAATTACTACCCTCGGTGAAAATCAATGTGTAGGAAATTTAATTTGTCCACCAGACTGAGGTGATTTTCAATGTAGCTCCTGGGGGACTGCTGTAGTGTTAGTCGTTTTTCTTTATTATACATCCAATAATGGTGAGTTAGTACTTTTCTCTCTAGAGGAAAATGTAGGTACGTGTGTAAAATTAAAGTTGATGCTCAAACAGTAAGGACCTCATTTTGAAGGTAATATTGAAACAGTTTAACGTAGATTACGTACAGTATGCCGTTTATTGTTTATTATTGATATATTACAATGAAACTGATATTTGAGATTATTTAGAAATAGTTGCTTTTAAAATATTTTCCCGTTTATCAAATTTAGCTTAAAGAAATTTGTTTTAATTTTATTATACCATGTCGACAAAGAAACTAGAGCGCGCCCGATGATATATCTAGTGTAGTCAAAAGTTAAAGTCATTAATATTAACCCTCGCCATATGCCTACAAGTACTACGATGGCATATCTGTAGGTACATGAACAACTGGAGGAACAGAAGCTGACGCTGAAATGCGACAGGCCGAAGCGATTCGCTATTACTGTATTCATCATTGCTGCCTGGCTACTGTTGATAAAATCTAAAAAAGAAGCTTTGTATGTCGTAATAGGTTCGCGTCACTACTATTTTGACCACTTCTAAAACATTATTGCATTGGACTACACGACTGTGGTTAACTCCGGTTAAATAAACCTCCAGGCAGACTTGGAAAAGACTTGAGGGTGTCTGTTGGCCAGATAGGGTGGATGCGGTGAGTATGTCCTTTACATATTGGTCTTTACACTCACCTCTCTCAAAGATGGAACCGAATAAAGGCTATATACTCGCTGGGTCATAGAAGGAATACGGATCCCCAGTCCCGATTGACAGCGAGGGACACCCTGGAAGTTTTAAGTCAGTAGAAGTCTAACTCAACTGGGAAACCGTCCTCAAGGAGGGCCTGATGGTTCCACGCTGGATTTGCCCCAAGGATGTCAACATTAATTTTTGATTTAAGTTATTATTGCTACCAATTTATTTTCTATTTATGCTCTTATCGAGGGGCGTTACGTATTATTAATACGTAAATAACTGCACCTCTTGGTTAATTTAAATATCATAAAACCTTTTCGTCTTTTGACTTTAAAAAATGTAGGCCAGTTTTGTAAGTGCGCGCACAGAGGTCCGTTTGTGAATTTCACGAGTCTGTTAATGCTTGATGACGCTTTTGATGACCAAATGACCGGTCCTTAGCTCTGAGAGCACTCAACAACCCTCCTGCTCGTTATTACAGTCATGTGCCTGTAATTACGACCTTAATAATATAACATTATAGGTACAGATTATTCGATGTATATTGTTTTTTTTTTTTTAATATTGCTGATATTTAATTACTATCTATCAATATAAAAGTTCAATTGTCCTAATATCTCTAAGCGTTAAGCAATTACAGATAGAAACATAAAATTTGTATATTGGGTTCTTCGTATGACGTGAATATATTATACATTAAAAACTAAGTTTGAAAAAATGTTTGAGATTTTGATGAAAGTACTATGAAAACTGGTATTTGGGTTTTCGTTTAGAAAAAAAAAAATGTTTTCGATGTTTTTGGAAAATCACTCTCAAATGGGTAAATTATTTCGAGCCGAGGAACGGCGGGTCACCACACATTGTTCAAATAAAAATACAATCATCGTATCAATTTTAAAATCGAGAAAGCATATTGATTGCTCTTTTCTATAGTATAATTTACGTGCAATTTATGTAAGCTTTTTTCGAGAGAAATATAGTGAATTATATTGTATAGATACGGTTATAATATTCAGATATTTGCATAACAATTTATGTAACAAGGATTAAATATATATCGCTAAAAAAGGGTTTTCATATTTACAACAGATGTCAATCACCTTTGAGAATATTGGTAATTTACAGATGCTTTAGAACTAAAAAGCATATTTCAGTTATTTCTGTAAATATATAATATTTAAATCGTTTCTATTTTAATTTTCTGAATATATATTAGAGTCCGACCGAAACTGGTTTTCCGGCCGAAACCGAAACCGAATATTCGGCCGTGGCTTCAGTTTCGGCCGAAACCGAAACCGAAACCGAAACTCGCGTGGTCAAGTATAAAAGTCAACGTGGTCAAGTAAAAAAATGAAACAAAAACTTACATGTAATCAGTTCCATCAAAACATAACCTCTAAAGAATGTTTACGTCGGGTGATAACGCACTGACTATGTTGTGTTGCTATAGAGCAATGCGAATTAGATCCGTCAACTGTCGTCTAAACGACGCAGTTACACTCCGACGCAGCCTTGAGTTTCTTTCGGCGTTTGTTCTCAAGGTAGTCGCTTCCGAAACGCTAGTAGATCACCGTTAGGTTTAGTATTTTTGGCTGGCGGTCCAAGTCGAGGTTCGTACCCACAGGGGTGTCCTTGCATTGCCACCCAACCCATAAATTGCCGGCTGAGCACCCTCAGTGTTCACCCACCCGCCCGGTTAAGTTGTGAAGATCTTTCCCGGTCAACAAACACGCGCAAATTCGAAACAAAAGCAATGCGAACGGCGCACGAATCCCGAACAGGGCCGCCAGCGTCCGCCAAAGCGTTGCCGCAAGAAAGGAAGTTAGGCAAGCATGTACGACAACAACCGAAATCAGTTTCGGTTTCGGCAAAAGTTTCGGCCAATTTTGGCCGAAACCGAAACTGCTGCCGAAACTTGATTTTTGGCCGAAACTCGGCCGAAACCGAAACCGAAACCGAACTTTCGGTCGGACACTAATATATATATCTCCTTTTACTAAATTTAGAATGTTTTTCGTGATACTGGACAAAGGTAAGGTAATTGAGTACTACTAAATCTATTTTTTTTTCTAGTTTGAGGCCTCAGTAAGAAGTCAGATTCCTAAGCCGTATCTAGGACTAAAACAATTAATTCTTTTAAGCTTAGAAGAATGTAGGGAATAAAGGAAAAATCGCAAAAAATAAATTAGTCAGGCGTCAACAAATACAAAGCTTCTCCGTTTCATATATTGGCCAGGAGTGATTGCTGCTCAACGCGAGTTAAACGGGTTGTACGAAATAAAGGCAACAAACTATGCGACCCGCGTCGTTGTACGTGCATCAGTTACAATCGACACTGAGCCCGCTTTATTGGATTTAACGGAAAAATTATGTTTATTTTCGAATTGTTTTTTTTTATACTGGCGCAACACTGTGACTACATCACACTCAATCAAAAGTACAGAGTAGTCCAAAAAATGCAATGATTAACAGAGGAGAAGAAACCATTAACAGCTGCCGTCGTCATACTAATCCTCATAAACCACGACTGAAGGTTTCATTTGTGTGCCAAAATAATGAAAGTAATAAATATTACCTGATATTTGACATTGTAAGTAATATTTAAAACTTGTTTATGTATGTCCATATCTCTATTGACCTTCTGTTGGGATATAATTGGAGTGGCATAGCAACGACGATTCTCAATCCTCAGGTTAGACGACTTATGTTTTCGTCTCGTGATGGTCGCTGGCGTTCTTGGACTTTACCGTACTTTTCATCAGGTAAACTGTAATTACTTTATCATGCCAGTATAAAAACATATCATTTTAAATATAAAAATTGTCGAAAATATACAGAACACAGAAAAAATTCAGGGACTTGTAACGTTACTAAAAATAACGTTATAGTAATGATACATAACGTTATTTTTGTAACGTTACCCCAATAACTAAATGACGTCATAATGGTATCAGTAACGGTACTCATGTAACAGAACGAAATTTATAACAAAAAAAAAATAACGTTATTATAACGTTATGAATGCGACGGTGCCATTGTTATACTTTTCAAACACGTGTCATCGAGTTCTGCGCTATAATTGGTTCGTAGAAATATAGCGACCACTTTTGTTTTAATGCTTTCAATACGTATCGATGTTCAGGACTCGTGCTCTGTAAGCCGACAAGTATTTTAGATTTTTGGCTTGTTTTTTGTTATAAATCAATACAACAATAATATTACATACTAAACAATAGACTCTACAAAAATAAAAATAAAAAGTGAATAACGATTTCAAAAGAATGTTAATGCTAAAGCCCAAACACATCTATTCCTGCAACAGTTCCTCAGTATCATTATATTTTAGATTCGACAACCAGTCTCTCAGCTTCATCTTACTTTCGAATTTAGATAAGTTAGAGATATTTAATTCATGATTAACCTTATTGCAGTTATTTGCAGTTGTTGGTCACGACTAGTGATGAAAATGCCCAGGAATTTTCCCAAAGTGCCCAAAACTTGTATGGGGAATATTCCCGGGAATTTACGAAATGTTCGCGGAAGTGCTGGGCACTTTGGGAAAATTCCCGGGCATTTTCATCACTAGTCACGACCCAGTTCAGCCAATTAACCTACCAACTCATAGTAACTCGCTTCGACCTGACTACATTCAAAATCGGTTCTTGTGTTTTTAACTGCTTGAGTTGGCAGGTTAATTGCCCAGACTGGGTCGTGACTACAGTATACATATACAAAGACCACCATAGTGACTCGCTTTGACCTGTCTACTTTCAGGATCAGTACCTGTGCTTCCAGCAGATTGAGTTGGTCGGTTGATTGCCCAAACTGGGCCGTGACCACAGGTGGCTAATCCCCACTATATACACTCACAAACACTGTACGTGCAGTGAGTTATTGTTTACCATGATAAAGACAGTTCATTTTATTTTATGCAATCCTTTAAAACCAGAATCCATTGACAGTCATCATCAATATGCCGGCTCACGTATACCTAACGTGACCATATTTTTTTACCAGAGCTGGACATTTGCGGAATTATATGTATATATCCCGTGCGAGGTGCCGTGTCACACATTTCGGGCGGGATAAATCTATTTTAATACAGGGTGATTTTATAAATAAGGGAGATATTTCAGAATACAATAATTTATAACTTCTTGTAATTAATAAAAATGTAAATCACTATATTTCTTAATAAATCAAAATCAAAAATTAATGAACAAATGAGAATTGATCCGTAAAAATTGTAGACACCGCAGCTCGTGAGGCGCACGATTGATTGGCAAGTAGATAATGTTTCTTTTACTTAATTTTAGGTAAACAAAAATTGACTAGTTTTCCTTTCGTACTTTATCCTGGCTTAGAACAAGCAAAATACCGACTTAATAATTAATTGATATCCATTCATTCATGCGTGTAATTGTCCCTAAATATGTTGATTATAATTTATTATGTTTTAATAGAGATATAAATATATCACTATTTTTACATGTTTGTATTTAGAATTGAATAATGAATATCCTCCCTGAATATCTCTCTCATTTATAAAATTATCCTGTATATTTAATATATTTTAATTATCGTTTGGTCTGTTTCGCAAAAGCGGGACAATCTTGGCCTCACTGGGGACAACGGGACAAACTGCCTGAAAGCGGGACGTATGGTCACGTTACGTATAACACGACTGGTACCACGGTATCTAGGTATATAAACAACTGGAGGCACACAACATACACAGCCTACTAAATACCACCTCTTTTTTTTATTTAACCAAATTATAAAATAAAATATTAATATTATATAAATAATATTATTGAGTAATTATAAAGATTTAATAAATACATAATCATACCTTTAATTGGATTGGATAAGATTTAAGTAAATTGACTGACTTAATGTGCAGCGCATAGCAACCAAAAAATGTCGCGTACGATACATACAAAAAGAAAAGAGAAAACAAACAATAACGAAAATAAATAACGTTACTTTTTGTTATACCGTTATCGAGATATCGGAACGCTAAAGAAAATAACAGAACGAAAAAGATAACGTTAACGAAAAGTAATATAAAAAATAACAAATACTCAGTAACGTTACTCTAAAAAATAACGTTATCGCCCTTCTTGGCTTATAACGTTACCGCTTTTATACCGGTATTTAAGTCCCTGAGAAAAATATGTCAAAAATTATATTTTGCTTAATAATTTTATTTTTGCCGTTGAAAGTTTAAATAAACTCCATTTTTCTAGAACTTAGTTTTGTTTACAATTTTGTAATAGCACTTCCCATCGTGTCTTAGTGAATTTTGATTTATAAGTCGCACTTGTAACGATCATTGTTATTCATAGGAAAGACAGATTGATACTATAGACCGATTATTATAATTCTTGTATAAATCATAGATATTAAAAAGAAGGTATAAGAAATTGTTCAACAAAAACAAGAGAAAGAGCGATCCTTTGTCCTATATATTGACTGAGATTGATTGTCAGTCAGCCTAAACTAAACGAGTTATGCGATATAAAACAAACTCTGCGACAGGGATGTTACGGAGCTTCGACTCCGACTCCGATAAGTCGGAACTTCCGATCGTTATTACACCTTCGGTTCCGACTTCGGTTCCGAAACTTTTAAATCGGAGGTATTCATCGGAGGTCACCACCACTGTTGCAGTCAATTCATTTGATTTTACTTTATATGTTGTTGAAACATAATATCAATTAATCAAACAATCAGTGCTACTTAATTTGTAGAAGACATTATTTAAAATTTAGTTTAAAAAATATGATTAAATTATTAAATTTAAAACTAAATGTACATTTAAATTTATTACTAAAAGGTTTTTTTATTTTACATTTACATTAAATTAAGTAAAATAGAAATTAACACAAAAACAACCCTTCAGCAAATTTGATGTAATTTGTTCACTGGACAATGTTTACTGGAGGATAACGGTTTCTGATATATCCAACACATTGTGAACAACAGCTTTTATTTGCCCAAGTTAGGTTGTGATGTGTTGTGTTGTGTTGTGTTGGGTTGGTTCGGTTGTGTTCGGTTGTGTTCGGTTGTGTTCGGTTGCGTTCGGTTGTGTACGGTTGTGTTCGGTTGTGTTCGGTTATGTTCGGTTGTGTTCGGTTGTGTTGGGTTGTGTTCGGTTGTGTCCGGTTGTGTTCGGTTGAGTTCGGTTGTGTTCGGTTGTGTTCGGTTGTGTTTGTTCGGTTGTGTTCGGTTGTGTTCGGTTGTGTTCGGTTATGTTCGGTTGGGTTCGGTTGTGTTCGGTTGTGTTCGGTCGTGTTCGGTTGTGTTCGGTTGTGTTCGGTCGTTTTCGGTTGTGTCCGGTTGTGCTCGGTTGCGTTCGGTTGTGTTGGATTGTGTTCGGTTGTGTTCGGTTGTGTTCGGTTGTGTTTGTTCGGTTATGTTCGGTTGTGTTCGGTTGTGTTCGGTTATGTTCGGTTATGTTCGGTTCAGTTCGGTTGTGTTCGGTCGTGTTCGGTTGTGTCCGGTTGTGCTCGGTTGTGTTCGGTTGTGTTCGGTTGTGTTCGGTTGTGTTGGGTTGTGTTCGGTTGTGTCCGGTTGTGTTCGGTTGAGTTCGGTTGTGTTCGGTTGTGTTCGGTTGTGTTCGGTTGTGTTTGTTCGGTTGTGTTCGGTTGTGTTCGGTTGTGTTCGGTTATGTTCGGTTGTGTTCGGTTGTGTGTGTTCGGTTATGTTCGGTTGTGTTCGGTTGTGTTCGGTTATGTTCGGTTATGTTCGGTTGAGTTCGGTTGTGTTCGGTCGTGTTCGGTTGTGTCCGGTTGTGCTCGGTTGTGTTCGGTTGTGTACGGTTGTGTTCGGTTGTGTTCGGTTATGTTCGGTTATGTTCGGTTATGTTCGGTTGAGTTCGGTTGTGTTCGGTCGTGTTCGGTTGTGTCCGGTTGTGCTAGGTTGTGTTCGGTTGTGTTCGGTTGTGTTCGGTTGTGTTCGGTTGTGTTCGGTTATGTTCGGTTGTGTTCGGTTGTGTTTGTTCGGTTGTGTTCGGTTGTGTTCGGTTGTGTTTGTTCGGTTGTGTTCGGTTGTGTTTGTTCGGTTGTGTTCGGTTGTGTTGGATTGTGTTCGGTTATGTTGGGTTGTGTTCGGTTCTGTTCGGTTCTGTTCGGTTGAGTTCGGTTGTGTTCGGTTGTGTTTGTTCGGTTGTGTTCGGTCGTGTTCGGTTGTGTTCGGTTGTGTTCGGTTGTGTTCGGTTGTGTTCGGTTGCGTTCGGTTGTGTTCGGTTGTGTTCGGTTGTGTTCGGTTATGTTCGGTTGTGTTCGGTTGTGTTCGGTTGTGTTCGGTTGTGTTGGGTTGTGTTCGGTTGTGTCCGGTTGTGTTCGGTTGAGTTCGGTTGTGTTCGGTTGTGTTCGGTTGTGTTTGTTCGGTTGTGTTCGGTTGTGTTCGGTTGTGTTCGGTTATGTTCGGTTGGGTTCGGTTGTGTTCGGTTGTGTTCGGTCGTGTTCGGTTGTGTTCGGTTGTGTTCGGTCGTTTTCGGTTGTGTCCGGTTGTGCTCGGTTGCGTTCGGTTGTGTTGGATTGTGTTCGGTTGTGTTCGGTTGTGTTCGGTTGTGTTTGTTCGGTTATGTTCGGTTGTGTTCGGTTGTGTTCGGTTATGTTCGGTTATGTTCGGTTCAGTTCGGTTGTGTTCGGTCGTGTTCGGTTGTGTCCGGTTGTGCTCGGTTGTGTTCGGTTGTGTTCGGTTGTGTTGGGTTGTGTTCGGTTGTGTCCGGTTGTGTTCGGTTGAGTTCGGTTGTGTTCGGTTGTGTTCGGTTGTGTTCGGTTGTGTTTGTTCGGTTGTGTTCGGTTGTGTTCGGTTGTGTTCGGTTATGTTCGGTTGTGTTCGGTTGTGTGTGTTCGGTTATGTTCGGTTGTGTTCGGTTGTGTTCGGTTATGTTCGGTTATGTTCGGTTGAGTTCGGTTGTGTTCGGTCGTGTTCGGTTGTGTCCGGTTGTGCTCGGTTGTGTTCGGTTGTGTACGGTTGTGTTCGGTTGTGTTCGGTTATGTTCGGTTATGTTCGGTTGAGTTCGGTTGTGTTCGGTCGTGTTCGGTTGTGTCCGGTTGTGCTAGGTTGTGTTCGGTTGTGTTGGATTGTGTTCGGTTATGTTGGGTTGTGTTCGGTTGTGTTCGGTTGTGTTTGTTCGGTTGTGTTCGGTTGTGTTCGGTTGTGTTTGTTCGGTTGTGTTCGGTTGTGTTTGTTCGGTTGTGTTCGGTTGTGTTGGATTGTGTTCGGTTATGTTGGGTTGTGTTCGGTTCTGTTCGGTTCTGTTCGGTTGAGTTCGGTTGTGTTCGGTTGTGTTTGTTCGGTTGTGTTCGGTCGTGTTCGGTTGTGTTCGGTTGTGTTGGATTGTGTTCGGTTATGTTGGGTTGTGTTCGGTTCTGTTCGGTTGAGTTCGGTTGTGTTCGGTTGTGTTTGTTCGGTTGTGTTCGGTCGTGTTCGGTTGTGTTCGGTTGTGTTCGGTCGTGTTCGGTTGTGTCCGGTTGTCCTCGGTTGTGTTCGGTTGTGTTCGGTTATGTTCGGTTGTGTTCGGTTGTGTTGGGTTGGTTCGGTTGTGTTCTGTCGTGTTCGGTTGTGTTCGGTTGTGTTTGTTCGGTTGTGTTCGGTTGTGTTCGGTTGTGTTCGGTTGTGTTCGGTTGTGTTCGGTTGTGTTCGGTTGTGTTCGGTTGTGTTCGGTTGTGTTCGGTTGTGTTAGGTTGTGTTCGGTTGTGTTCGGTTGTGTTTGTTCGGTTATGTTCGGTTGTGTTCGGTTGTGTTCGGTTATGTTCGGTTATGTTCGGTTGAGTTCGGTTGTGTTCGGTCGTGTTCGGTTGTGTCCGGTTGTGCTCGGTTGTGTTCGGTTGTGTTCGGTTGTGTTGGGTTGTGTTCGGTTGTGTCCGGTTGAGTTCGGTTGTGTTCGGTTGTGTTCGGTTGTGTTCGGTTGTGTTTGTTCGGTTGTGTTCGGTTGTGTTTGTTCGGTTGTGTTCGGTTGTGTTGGATTGTGTTCGGTTATGTTGGGTTGTGTTCGGTTCTGTTCGGTTCTGTTCGGTTGAGTTCGGTTGTGTTCGGTTGTGTTTGTTCGGTTGTGTTCGGTTAGGTTAGGTTATGTTCGGTTGTGTTCGGTTGTGTTCGGTTGTGTTCGGTTGTGTTTGGTCGTGTTCGGTTGTGTTCGGTTGTGCTCGGTTGTGTTCGGTCGTGTTCGGTTGTGTCCGGTTGTGTTCGGTTGTGTTCGGTTGTGTTCGGTCGTGTTCGGTTGTGCTCGGTTGTGTTTGTTCGGTTGTGTCCGGTTGTGCTCGGTTGTGTTTGTTCGGTTGAGTTCGGTTGTGTTCGGTTGTGTTCGGTTGTGTTCGGTCGTTTTCGGTTGTGTCCGGTTCTGCTCGGTTGTGTTCGGTTGTGTTCGGTTAAGTTCGGTTGTGTTCGGTTGTGTTCGGTTGTGTTCGGTTGTGTTGGGTTGGTTCGGTTGTGTTCGGTTGTGTTCGGTCGTGTTCGGTTGTGTTCTGTCGTGTTCGGTTGTGTTCGGTTGTGTTCGGTCGTGTTCGGTTGTGTCCGGTTGTGTTCGGTTGTGTTCGGTTGTGTTCGGTCGTGTTCGGTTGTGTTCGGTCGTGTTCGGTTGTGTCCGGTTGTGCTCGGTTGTGTTTGTTCGGTTGTGTTTGTTCGGTTGTGTTCGGTTGTGTTCGGTTGTGTTCGGTTGTGTTCGGTTGTGTTCGGTTGTGTTCGGTTGTGTTCGGTTGTGTTTGTTCGGTTGTATTCGGTCGTGTTCGGTTGTGTTTGTTCGGTTGTATTCGGTCGTGTTCGGTTGTGTTCTGTCGTGTTCGGTTGTGTTCGGTTGTGTTCGGTCGTGTTCGGTTGTGTCCGGTTGTGTTCGGTTGTGTTCGGTTGTGTTCGGTCGTGTTCGGTTGTGTTCGGTCGTGTTCGGTTGTGTCCGGTTGTGCTCGGTTGTGTTTGTTCGGTTGTGTTTGTTCGGTTGTGTTCGGTTGTGTTCGGTTGTGTTCGGTTGTGTTCGGTTGTGTTTGTTCGGTTGTATTCGGTCGTGTTCGGTTGTGTTTGTTCGGTTGTATTCGGTTGTGTTCGGTTTTGTTCGGTTGTGTTCGGTTGTGTTCGGTTGTGTTCTGTTGTGTTCGGTCGTGTTCGGTTGTGTTCGGTTGTGTTCGGTTGTGTCCGGTTGTGTTCGGTTGTGTTTGTTCGGTTGTTTTCGGTCGTGTTCGGTTGTGTTCGGTTGTGTTTGTTCGGTTGTGTCCGGTTGTGTTCGGTTGTGTTCGGTTGTGTTTGGTTGTGTTTGTTCGGTTATGTTCGGTTGTGTCCGGTTGTGTTCGGTCGTGTTCGGTTGTGTTTGTTCGGTTGTGTTGGGTTGGTTCGGTTGTGTTCGGTTGTGTTCGGTTGTGTTAGGTTGTGTTCGGTTGTGTTCGGTTGTGTTCGGTCGTGTTCGGTTGTGTTCGGTTGTGATCGGTTGTGCTCGGTTGTGTTTGTTCGGTTGTGCTCGGTTGTGTTTGTTCGGTTGTGTTCGGTT
The DNA here is from genome assembly GCA_036320925.1 of Automeris io. Lineage (NCBI taxonomy): Eukaryota > Metazoa > Arthropoda > Insecta > Lepidoptera > Saturniidae > Automeris > Automeris io. The sequence continues at coordinate 7,663,704 of JAUDJH010000010.1, read as the reverse complement.
GTGTTCGGTTATGTTCGGTTGTGTTCGGTTGTGTTCGGTTGTGTTTGTTCGGTTGTGTTCGGTTGTGTTCGGTTGTGTTCGGTTGTGTTGGGTTGTGTTCGGTTCTGTTCGGTTGAGTTCGGTTGTGTTCGGTTGTGTTTGTTCGGTTGTGTTCGGTTGTGTTTATTCGGTCGTGTTCGGTTGTGTTTGTTCGGTCGTGTTCGGTCGTGTTCGGTTTTGTTCGGTTGTGTTCGGTTGTGTTCGGTTGTGTTCGGTTATGTTCGGTTTTGTTCGGTTGTGTTCGGTTGTGTCCGGTTGTGTTCGGTTGTGTTTGTTCCGTTGTGTTCGGTTGTGTTTGTTCGGTTGTGTTCGGTTGTGTTCGGTTGTGTTCGGTTGTGTTCGGTTGTGTTCGGTTGTGTTCGGTTGTGTTCTGTCGTGTTCGGTTGTGTTCGGTTGTGTTCGGTCGTGTTCGGTTGTGTCCGGTTGTGTTCGGTTGTGTTCGGTTGTGTTCGGTCGTGTTCGGTTGTGTTCGGTCGTGTTCGGTTGTGTCCGGTTGTGCTCGGTTGTGTTTGTTCGGTTGTGTTTGTTCGGTTGTGTTCGGTTGTGTTCGGTTGTGTTCGGTTGTGTTCGGTTGTGTTCGGTTGTGTTTGTTCGGTTGTATTCGGTCGTGTTCGGTTGTGTTTGTTCGGTTGTATTCGGTCGTGTTCGGTTTTGTTCGGTTGTGTTCGGTCGTGTTCGGTTTTGTTCGGTTGTGTTCGGTTGTGTTTGTTCGGTTGTGTTCGGTTGTGTTCGGTCGTGTTCGGTTGTGTCCGGTTGTGTTCGGTTGTGTTCGGTTGTGTTCGGTCGTGTTCGGTTGTGTTCGGTCGTGTTCGGTTGTGTCCGGTTGTGCTCGGTTGTGTTTGTTCGGTTGTGTTCGGTTATGTTCGGTTGTGTTCGGTTGTGTTTGTTCGGTTGTATTCGGTCGTGTTCGGTTTTGTTCGGTTGTGTTCGGTCGTGTTCGGTTTTGTTCGGTTGTGTTCGGTTGTGTTTGTTCGGTTGTGTTCGGTTGAGTTCGGTTGTGTTCGGTTGTGTTCGGTTGTGTTTGTTCGGTTGTGTTCGGTTGTGTTCGGTCGTGTTCGGTTGTGTTTGTTCGGTTATGTTCGGTTTTGTTCGGTTGTGTTCGGTCGTGTTCGGTTGTGTTCGGTTGTGTTCGGTTGTGTTCGGTTGTGTTGGGTTGGTTCGGTTGTGTTCGGTTGTGTTCGGTCGTGTTCGGTTGTGTTCTGTCGTGTTCGGTTGTGTTCGGTTGTGTTCGGTCGTGTTCGGTTGTGTTTGTTCGGTTATGTTCGGTTTTGTTCGGTTGTGTTCGGTCGTGTTCGGTTGTGTTCGGTTGTGTTCGGTTGTGTTCGGTTGTGTTGGGTTGGTTCGGTTGTGTTCGGTTGTGTTCGGTCGTGTTCGGTTAAGTTCGGTTGTGTTCGGTTGTGTTTGTTCGGTTGTGTTCGGTTGTGTTCGGTCGTGTTCGGTTGTGTTCGGTTTTGTTCGGTTGTGTTCGGTTGTGTTCGGTTATGTTCGGTTGTGTTCGGTTGCGTTTGTTCGATTGTGTCCGGTTGTGTTGGGTTGTGTTCGGTTGTGTCCGGTTGTGTCCGGTTGTGTCCGGTTGTGTTCGGTTGTGTTCGGTTGTGTTCGGTTGTGTTCGGTTATGTTCGGTTGTGTTCGGTTGTGTTTGTTCGGTTGTGTTCGGTTGTGTTCGGTCGTGTTCTGTTGTGTTCGGTTTTGTTCGGTTGTGTTCGGTTGTGTTGGATTGTGTTCGGTCGTGTTCGGTTGTGTTCGGTTGTGTTCGGTTGTGTTCGGTTGTGTTCGGTTGTGTTCGGTTGTGTTCGGTTGTGTTTGTTCGGTTGTGTTCGGTTGTGTTGGATTGTGTTCGGTTGTGTTTGTTCGGTTGTGTTCGGTCGTTTTTGGTTGTGTTCGGTAGTGTTTTGTTGTGTTCGGTCGTGTTCGGTTGTGTCCGGTTGTGCTCGGTTGTGTTTGTTCGGTTGTGTTCGGTTATGTTCGGTTGTGTTCGGTTGTGTTTGTTCGGTTGTGTTCGGTCGTGTTCGGTTTTGTTCGGTTGTGTTCGGTCGTGTTCGGTTTTGTTCGGTTGTGTTCGGTTGTGTTTGTTCGGTTATGTTCGGTTGTGTTCGGTCGTGTTCGGTTGTGTTTGTTCGGTTATGTTCGGTTGTGTTCGGTTGTGTTCGGTCGTTTTCGGTTGTGTCCGGTTGTGCTCGGTTGTGTTCGGTTGTGTTCGGTTGTGTTCGGTTATGTTCGTTTGTGTTCGGTTGTGTTCGGTTGTGTTCGGTCGTGTTCGGTTGTGTTTGTTCGGTTGTGTTCGGTTGTGTTGTGTTGGATTGTGTTCGGTTGTGTTCGGTTATGTTCGGTTATGTCCGGTTGTGTTCGGTTGACTTCGGTTGTGTCCGGTTGTGTTCGGTTGTGTTCGGTTGTGTTCGGTCGTGTTCGGTCGTGTTCGGTTGTGTTCGGTTGTGTTCGGTTGTGTTCGGTTGTGTTCGGTTGTGTTTGTTCGGTTTTGTTCGGTTGTGTTCGGTTGTGTTCGGTTATATTCGGTTGTGTCCGGTTGTGTTCGGTTGAGTTGTGTTGTGTTGTGTTGTGTTGTGTTGTGTTGTGTTGTGTTGTGTTGTGTTGTGTTGTGTTGTGTTGTGTTGTGTTGTGTTGTGTTGTGTTGTGTTGTGTTGTGTTGTGTTGTGGTGTGCTGTGCTGTGGTGTGGTGTGGTGTGGTGTGTTGTGTTGTGTTGTGTTGTGTTGTGTTGTGTTGTGTTGTGTTGTGTTGTGTTGTGTTGTGTTGAGTTGTGTTGTGTTGTGTTGTGTTGTGTTGTGTTGTGTTGTGTTGTGTTGTGTTGTGTTGTGTTGTGTTGTGTTGACCCATCTTGATATACGCCGGCGATGCGCTTGAGGGAGCGTGCCGCCCAACTTATCCAGGCGAGAGCGCTGTGTGACCTCGGGGGTTTTAGTCGGTGCAAGTCCGACAACCAAGAAGCTCCCTGAGGTCCGTCAACAATATCCCCCGGGCTATCAAAAAAAAACCTGGTATACGCTTGGAAACAGTCTTGATTCTCAACATCTGTCTACACACAAGGGAGATGTAGAGGGAAATAGATTATGCTGTTGTCAATTCAAAAGTTCTGGCTTATACTTTCGAAGACACGTATCAATCCTGCACCATATTAAAATGGGATCAAATTTAAGATATAATAAATAACATATCTTCACGCTATCACGCTATGTGAGCAGACATACAATAGTGGTTTTATCTACTTTGCGCTTAAATGTCGTGGACTACGCGACCAGTAGTTCAGGTAATAGCTTTCTCACAGTACTATGAAAATGTTAATAAGAAACAGCAATTTTTATTGGCTGTGTATTTGTAAATTTATCACTTTCTAATTAAAAATGTTCACTGAATAATGTTTTTATTTGTCCCTTAATAAAACTATTTTATTCTTCCGTCACTTGTGACTGACGTTGCCTCCGACTCCGATTCCGACTCCGAATCCGACTCCGATAAATCAAATTTAAAAACTAGGACTCCGACTTCGGTTCCGATAAAACTGCCTCCGTTACATCCCTACTCTGCGACCCCTGTCATCGTATGTTACTAACATGAGTCATTTCATTGAACAACCTCTCGACCGTGTTAATTTTTAGTGACGTTGCATTTGCTATTTATTTAACACCACTTAAATAAATAGCAAGATTAGTAATTGTAATCTTTTAGTAATCGTTAGAATGGCTTTAAGCAGAAATTCGGATACCAGCAGTGATTAATTTTCATTGTTTTGTTAACTTGTTACGGATAGGCAAATTTTTGTTAAAGAATAATTTCAAACGTACACAGCCACAAACGCGCGAGCTGGCACGCACCTACGCACGTAATGCATATGTATGCACACATTTAATTAAGCGCACGGGATTAAAAAATCTCAGAGATAGAAAAATCTATGTGATTGACTTTAAGCTTTCGAAATATCACATGAAAACGTTATATCAATTCAATACATTTTACACTTTTCTACTAAAGGTATCGCCAATGGAATATTATTCTGTCTATTGTCCTCCAAAACCCTTGCAACTATAAATAATAGTCCAATTAACTTTTTTCTTTGTTCGGCTAACAAGGAAACATTTTGGCTACGGCTAGAATATCGCTTTAAATTGCTTTTGGTTTTGCATTCCTTTAGAAGTTTATCTCGTTGGGATTTGATATGAACAACTATTTTTCTTTTGAATAAAAAAAGCAATATAAGATGAATATCAAGATCATAAAAAAACATATGGCAGAGATTAATCAAAGTGAGATAGTTTTTTAGTAATTATAATATGTAATTTTACAATCTTGGTCACAGATTATAATCACGTAAATATATTTGGATGACGCAATTCTAAAAACAATTTCAGAAAAGATTATCTGTTCACACTATAAAACATGTGTTATAAGTCTTTAAAAGAACAGTTCTCAGCTTTTAATCCAACAATATTTTTAAACAATCACTCAAACGAAACAACATCCACAAGCTTTGAAAAATCTTATCCATATCATTTTGTATTAGAGATATTGAGACGGATTCCCCTGGGAGACCTATCAAAATAAAACTGATCGAGCCGCTTTCCGGAGTGATGGCATCGCAGCCGAGATTTTATTTATTTAAAACGATACCATTAGGTACGTTCTTGGCTTACTTCTAAGATAACAAGCATTGTTGAAAGTCTCTTGAGCTTCCGACCCTTTTCTCACTTTGACAAGTCACCCGTGAAGATTGCTTAGATCCCCAGTGACTGGTCCTTAACTTGAACACTCTTATCGCAAAGATAGGATTAATTGCGGAAATACCACGAGGATAACGACCGGTTTATAACTAGCTGGGCGTTCTTTAACCTTTTGTTTATATTCCTTACGTTTTTGAAGTTGTACTATTCTCTTCAGCTACATTGTCTACTGTCTACATTACGTACGACATGTAATCACAAAATGATTTAAACCAAGAACACATCTCTGCTCACCGCGAAATAGATATGATGTGACAATATACTATAATTATAATTTATTAAAAAATTATAAGGGCAGATTGGCTTACCAATTCATCCAATACGTTGACAAAATCGGTGAATTACCATATCCATTGACATTCATTGAGTAATATAAATTGTAATGTTTTAGTAAAATCTAAGCAAACTTAAAGTTACGCTTATAAATCGCAGCCTAAGAAGTTGGGAGGGCTTAGCATATAGAAAAAGTTAAATTATTCATAATATTTAGCAAAAAATTGTGTACTATATATATTTGTCTACCTAAGCAAAGAAAGTATTATTTTCAGCATGTATATTTATCTGAACACAATAATTGCTGTTATTTACACACCCAACTAAGACAACATTGTATACTCGTATTACTTAGCAAATCTCCAAGATTTCAGGATAAAATTTCTAATTAATGAAATTGACTCCCGGTGCGGTTGTAAAGCGAATAATATTACGAAACTTGCCATTTCCACTGTGTAGCTTGGCATATTGGCGCGTTTATGCTTCTAATCAGTTTTAATTTTTAATTGGGGAGTTTTTATGTAGGAAGATTATCTTTTATTTAAGGAATTCTGCGTGGTATAACTAAATTAACATTATTAATCTATGATTAAGAGTATTAAAATATTATTTATCTTATTATTTCAGTAATAAGTTATATTCTATTAGTTACGCTATAAATATTAACTGATGATGTTATTACGAATATAAAATTAATTATAATATAGTATTCATATATAAATAAATATTGACTCAAGGAATATCACTAAATAATTGTAAAATAATTGTACTAATTTACACATTTCATAGCCGGAGTGAATGAAAGAAGGTTGGCAACACGCTACGTTGGCACTATCCGAAAGTGAAGTGGTGTGTTTAACGGTGGCAAAGCTTGCTCGGAGGCTAATTTTGTGGTTAATGCGCTATTTTGTATGTATATCTGCATTGCACTTAGTGGTGAAATGCTGCGGTTAATTCAAGGAAAACAAGTTTCAACAGACTGAATATAGATAGAAATTTTATTATTTACAAGAAGTTACATTTCACTCAGTACCCGTTAACCGTTCATTACCTTTTATAAACATTTGGTTTACTCTATTCTATTTCGAATTAGTCAAATTTGGCAGCTGACAGTCTCGTATTTTATGATTTACAAAACTATCAAATGCCTGAATTCAATCACACCTGATTCGAGTTGAACATGGATCCAATGATGACTCTGGAGAGAGTGGTGGGTGGAGACCTCTCGCTGCCGACATTGGTTTCACTAATGGTCGGCAGCGAAGGTGCATGGAGGGCGGTCCTGCGGTTCGCCGAGGACGTGCTAGCTAGGATGGAGGCGGAGCGGGTCTGGGAGGCGCTGGCTATAACATCTTTGGCAGCGTCGTCCCCGCCTGCCCGCCGGCCTAAAAGAACAGGGCGCCGCAGAGCGGCGTTCCTCAGGAAAGTCCGACTCTAGCGGCGACACCGGGCGGCACGCTTGAGAGAGTGTGTCGTCCAACAAGGGTGCAAGCGGCGCGCGATGTGTTCCCGCGTGCCGCTCTACAACACAGAGGCACTAGAGGGGTGGCTCTATACACCACCCCTCCCTAAACGAGTAGAGGCCTACTCACGGCCGCACGCCCAGCCGGTCATTGAGGATGAGACCCCAGTCTTGCCCTCGATGCCGGTAGGCGGAAGGTGGAACACCCCGGGGGTTTTATTCGGTGCAGGCCCGACACACCGGGGGGTGGCCCTCACCTCTCCCCGAGGTCCGTTAGGGATTTACCCCGAGTTACAAAAAAAAATGGATCCAATGATGACTACACCGCCCCTCACAAATGCAGAAATGAGGCCTACTATAAAAGGCCAGACGCCACCGCGGGTCGGAGAAGAAGACAACGCTGTGCCTTCAGCTCCGACTAGATGGAGAGTAGGAACACCCAGAGGGTTTTAGTCGGTGCAAGTCTGACACACCAGCTCTTACCACCCACTGCGGTCTGTTAGGGATATCCCCCGAGATACCAAAAAAAAAAAAATGAATTCAACGATGACCCGCGTTTTCTCTACAAATGCCATTTTACTCTTTTTGCCATTATAAAGATATGGAAATATAAATGCGAGTAACGTTATCCACTTCTTTGCTTTTAAAATTATTATTGAAGATGCCTTTTTATTTTTATTTCATAGAGTATAACTACAACACTTTTTTGTCAGTTTCCATCATTCTTGGATATTATTGTGCTGATTTATAAAGTGCTATAATTTCGCTACATCGATGTTTTGGAATACACATTGTATTATTTATTACTAGTTGAGACAAATTGAACACGTCATACTAATTAACATGCTTAGAATGGAGATTATTTACAATGTTAAAATTTAAAAATAAAACACTCTATTGTAGAAACAAAGACCAATCCTTTTTCCAACAAAAATGTTTCGCCAAATTTTAACGAGCACCGTTTCACTCCGGACTTTGTAACAACGTAACGGACAAATACCTACTCAACGTTTAGCAAAATCCTATTTCACCAAGTCTCGGAAATGACGGGGGGAATTTGCATGGCTGATTGCCGTCCGCTGCTCAATCAAGGATATTTAACGAAATTAACTAATTGAGTGAACGTTCCACCATCCCGCTCAACTTGCCGTCACTGAATTGAGTCGACAACAGAAAAGCAATGTATCGGGGAAATTTAATTAGCTATAATAAAATAGCAATCGCGGTCTCTGTTATCTCAAATGATAATAAATACTCAAGTCTTATCAGAATTTTTGGTTCATGGAATCCTGTCCTAATTAGTTAACCTCATTTTTAGTCATAATTACTAGTTTAATTATATATACTGCGATATCCTTCACCTGTCGATACTTTTCTATGTTTGATGCTTTAAGTTATAGTATAGTTATAATGTATTGGGCACTGATAGCCCTATATATAAAATAATATATTTCTTTTACTTGCGAAACCATGAGGAGTAACCAAAAAATCGACGATATCTACTAAATATTAAATCCTTACTTACTACTTAAACCACAGAAGAACATATAAGCATAGAAAAGACACCATTTTTATATGATTTACAGGGTAACGCCTGACCTCAATCACATCCTTTGGTAGGTGAAGATGATGGATAAATTAGAGACAGGGAGTGTATTCTACTTCTCTGCTGTTTGCATTATGAAGGATAAAGTATAGTAAACTTTCAAAACAGTAAATCTGCCTTTTTAGCACTACTCGAGTGTCACTTGCAGGGTATTTAGGGTAAAGCCTACGGCTGCGAACAAAGACACTATAAGGAACCATATGTGAAGAATTGTTGGACTACAAAATAATTAATATCTAAACGAATGTTATTGGATACAATCCCGTTCGTCTTTCGTATAGATCCTGGACTATTTTTTGAGATTTACAAATATAACAAATTTAAAATGTATTGAATTAAGGTACATGTACAAAATTTACAAAGGTCCTAAATAATCCTCGATTTGAGGTTCACCGAATACCTAATTTTAATTCCAGGCTTGTTCAATTTACACATTTTAACATTTTTCTTCATTCCCTTAATTACGTCGATCCTTTTAAGTGGTTCCAGGACAAATACTAACTAATTAAGTGATTGAGTTACAAATTGAACTTGTTAAAAGTTTACACGATTAAGCGAAGGCTGCGTTCATTGAATTGCTAATTTGTTGCATTTTACAGCTAAAGTTGAAATTTGAATTGAATGAACACAAAAAGCAGTATCTCCATATTTTGAAATTTAATTTGTATACAATGATGTGAGATAAAAACTAGGAGTAATCAACGCTGACGAAATCAACTTAACAGGACTATCAATGCGGTGGTAGGGTGATTCCCTGAGTTGGATCATACCTATGGTACACAAGTGCAAAATCTGTCACAGGAGATTCATATCTGCCTGTCTCGTTTCAGATTTAGATGGTGTATGCTTGGAAACTTTCTCTCGTGATATACGTGGACCGGCATAACAACAATGCCTGCCAATATCTACCCTTAGCGGTCAACATCGTGCTTAGACTACATATATTGTGCTTAATATTAGGTACGCTTAAGTAATTTTATAAATAAAAAAAAATAAACTGCTTTATGAAACAATACTCACAGTGTATTTATTAAGTACCATTTTTTTTACACTGGTTCCATATAGTGACTACATTGCACCTCATGGTAAGTTCAGTGTAGTTCAAAAACGAAAGTGAACATCAAAGGATAAAATTCCGTTGACAGTCACCGTCGTCATTCCAGCCCACGGCGGAAGGTTTCTAGAAGGGTTCTAGATATATGAGTAACTGAGTATACACAAGCTGATCTCGAAACGCGACAGGCTAAAGCGAGTCACTGTGACGGTCTTTACATTTATGTACTGTGGTCACGACCCAGTTCGGCCAATTGCCTTAGCTCCATAAACACAAACAGTGCTATAATCTGTTTATAACACATCCGGAATTCTTTACAGACGTAGGAAATAGCTACAGAAAGTAACCTGGATAAAATCATTCATAATTCACGTCTGTGTCTTAGAATGTCAGTTCCATTATTGATTGGGCCTAATGTCTTATCTTTCCGTAGCGGACCCTTGATCCTCAGTAGCAAAAACAGGAGTCCCAACACTGACCTTTCGTCGACAAATACAAGATTTATTTCTCTGATGAAATCCCCGATGGGGCTGGATTTGAACGATATTTTATTATCACTGCTGTAAATATTTTACCAAATATATATCTAAATACTTTTACATTGATAATATTATATTATTTACAGATATAAAGGTCTTATTTATAAGAATTATATTCATTGTCAATAGTTTTTAATATACTACATGTTTTAGTCTATCTTGTGCTTTAACGCATATACGAGAACTTAAAACTATTATTTTATCACTACCTCATCACTTCAAAGGTCACTCGTAAAGGTCTATCTACTAAGAATTAAAATTTATACTACATATGATGATGATGATGTCCTAGCCGGATTCGGCCTCGGCGACTATTTCAACACCGATTAAGAAAATCGAGGTCCAGTTTACGGAAACAGTCAATTGCGCAGGAGATATTTAAGTGCATAGCTGGACGAGCAACCAAAAAAGCACTCTCTCGTCCGAGCACCCTCAGGCTCGATGGAATGGAGGACCAGTACGATCAGGAGGGAGCAGGATGCAGGTTTTGTCGAGTTTTCCTTGTCTGAACACCTGGTTGAAATGCAATACCACATAAATATATACCTAAATACCAACTCTCACTGAAACGTTAAAATTTGTTGTGTAGAGATAAAATAAAATTGAATTTAAAATTTGCGCAAGTAATATTAAATTTAATGTAAACATAACATAAAGTGTTTACAGAACAAATTCTCTCCCTTTGAACAATTTGATTATTCCAGTAATATACGAAACTTCCAGACCTTGACGTCAGATACGATTTAACATTTAACTTTATGTAACTGAAGCTTTGTGTTCTCAGATAGTATATAGTTGAGATTAATTCTGCTATAATTAAGAGCCTTTAGGCGAAACCACATCTCCATGTAATGGTATCTCTATAACTAATTTGAATTATGACACAGCTCATCTAAAGTGAGCTTGAAATCTTCGCTGAACCTAGTTTATCGAGTATTATGAAACTCCTCTGCGTACGTCTCAAAGACCAAAATTGTGCGATTACTTTTATAATTCCAAAGGAAATGTACTGAACTAAAATTCTTAGTACAGAGATAAGCTACTACAGTAATGTTAACTGCTGTAATAATATGGATTACATGGATATGGATGGAAGACAGTCTCATTTATAGTATTGAAGAGAATAATGATTAATGGTATCTTTTATATAAAGGTTTTTTTTTTTATGATTTAGATACTGGCTAAAGCTTGACCTGAATCTAAATCACTTGTGGAAGGTGGAGATGAGTCTGATAATGGGTTTACCTAACAAATGTCCATTCGCTCGTCACTTGAAGCCAAAAATCTTTTAAGCTAATACAATTTTCGTTAATATTCGTCTCTATTCGAGGATTGTACTGACAGTTTCTATGTTCCAACTGATTTAGATACAAGCGAGCTAATTATTTTAGATGACAAAATCATTATTACCCATGCATTCAATAGAATTACTTAGTCGCGTGGGACCACACATCGTATTTTCTGATTCACTTTTGTAATCAATTCTGAAATTAATTCCCCGATAAGCATTTATCTACCTACGTGCACATAAATAATTTAATGAATTCCCAGGCGATAGAACGGAAAGTGTCTCACAATGGAATTTCAATAAAGCCGACCAGTGACGGGTACAACGTTATGTTTTGTTCTTATTTAGTACGCGTCGTTCAATGTGCGCCTAACAATCACTCGCAGCTAGCATGTTAAGTGATATGTTGCATCTATAATGTATGCAAATTATCTTTAAAACAAATAACTATAATGATACAAAACGTTTTTGTTATGTGTGGTCTTAAATATTTATCTATAAGAAGATATCTATATATGCTCCTAAAATATCAAATCCTTGTAAGTCGCATCTCAGTAACGTGAAGATTTAATTAATTTTTATGCTTAATTAGTAATATTTATACTGTTTTCTTCCTATATTAAGTAATTTAATTTTAATAAGAGCGAAAACATGGTGTAGTACTTGCATAATTATTTAACATAGCCTAACAGATTTTTGATATTTACTGAAATATATATACAAAAGACAAAGTTGCAAACAAACAGAATGTTTTTTTTACTTGTTCATTTTTATACAATGTTTGTATGCTTATTTTGTTATTTGCAATAATAAAACGAGAAAAGGACATACATATATAATCCAAATAATATTGTGCAACAGATGTGGGTTGAATAAAAAACACGCGTATACTTTGCTGTTAATAGAAGTAGAAAAATGATTAAATTGAGTAGTAGAATTTGGACTAGAAGCGTTACTGTGATATACATTAATCATTAAATAAATAAACTTCTGTCTAGAACAAGTTTAACAGCTTTAGCATTAGAAGAACAAAAAAGCGATATTATTTGTTCTCCTTTATTTATAAATTTCATTTAGTCCTCATAAGGATTTTAATAGGGCTTTGTGTATACTGTCATACTAGTTGAACTATAATTAAATTGATTTATAAAACATGATTATCGAATGATGAAAGATAAATTTAAATAAATATATGAAATAACAATTGATTAGTTACATGGAAGGAGAAAAGACAGATTCCATAAATTCAAGTACTTATAAGTGCGAAGCTTCTTGTATCTATTCATCCCACCTCTGGAAAGGACTGGAATACAGTTTGTTAAATAAAATTGGAATTTCTATACATTAGCGAAAATAACGCAATTAATGTTCCAAAGTACTTTATTAGCATATTTTAAGTAACGAACTAGAGCGCTCTAATGTTGCCCACTTGTTTAATGGATGCTAACTACAAGGGATGTTTTAGATTATTCCTACATAGTTCAGTTGTATGAAATATACCCTGAATCGATAATGTTCGAGAAGTTTCAGCATATTCGGTGATCCTATAAATCAGACTGTATTTCACGACTGAGAAGTCAATACTTGATATTCTCCCGTTGCATCCACTATGGATGTTCACAGGAAACGATTTTATTTGCTCTAGTCAGCGTTGTGATCACATTTTTATTTTTGTGCTTTTCGCGCGTTTCGTTCTTCAATGTGACATTGAACGAACTACGTTTTTCCCTTTTTAGATGCCTTGAGTACCACTTCAATCAATTTGTGAATGCAGTTAAAGATTTAAATGGGGTGTTAATCGATTATATTTCTCTACCTAATGTATCACACAATCTGTCTTTCTTCTATCTATAAATTAAACCGTTCCGTTGGTATCACGGGTTTTTTATGTATAGTGGCTTAACAAAGTAACTATAGAACAAAATATAATTATAGTCCAAGAACTGCAGCAAATAACAAGAGATAAGAATTCATTGACAAGCGCTGTCATCGTGCTAGTTCTCATATACTACGAATGAATATAGGTCTCTAAGTACATATATGAATAACTAACGGTTCACAAATTGGTACCGAAATGCAACAGGTTGAAGCGAATCACTATGATAGGCTTTCCACCTGTGGTCACGACCTAGGCCGGGTAATTGTAGTAGTTGTTCTACAGCCTCATTTAAAGGATTCTCTACAGATAAAAAAGTTGCTTCATTAGTCATATTTAATGTATTATTATATATAAATACATGAACAGTTTACAGTGTTATAGTTTTTGACAGTTTAGAAATGAATCAATCTTTCTTCAGGAAGCTAATTATCGAGAAACTAAAAAAGATTCATAGAATAATGAACTTAATAGTCTCTTAGATCCGTTAATTTACAATTCCTTAATCGAAAATTTATGAGTGAAATAAATTAAACGCTCAACGAACGCTCGTCAAAGCAAAACATCTGAATGGGAATAATGGAGAATACTCAACAGGCCATAGTCGCGGGAAGGAGTGCTTATTTCTGTTTTTATATTTCATTATTGGCCCTCTCATCTCGTATTGCACTCTATTCGGATTCATAGAGGCCGCCATAAAGGATTGAAACGTGAGAGGGGTATTTCAATGGCGTAATTGCAAGTGCACTTTTTTTTAATTCAATTCCTGTCGGCTATGGCAAAGCTGGAATTCACTTCAATGATATAAAGTAATGACTTCTTTCAATTAAAATAAATCTATTTTTAAACATTTACTAAGTTTTCTCATTATTTCCCAGTTGTTACTTAATTCATTACTAAATAACAATTATACGAATAGTTTTACAACTCTTATCTACGGATTTAACCATCTTCATCGAGTATATACAGGGTGGCCCAAATGAGACCTAGTGATGTTAAACACGTGTAACTCTTGTAATAACGGTTTTTTTTAAATGATTTATTTTTATATGTTAAATACATTTTATGGAAATTTAACGTGACTATGTGTGAAATATGACATCAGACAAATGACCACCATTTTGCTCGATACAGGCATTGGCTCTTTTTAGCGCATTTTGCATTACACGGCGTAATGTTTCTGGTTGCAGGCGCCGTATTTCGTCTCGAATATTCTGCTTGAGCTGTCCAATTGTCTGTGGTTTGTTAACATACACTTTGTCTTTTAAATATCCCCATAAAAAAAAATCGGGCGCAGTTGAATCTGGTGAACGAGGAGGCCAAGAGAAATCTGAATTTCTTGAAATTATGCGTTCACCAAAAATTTCACGCAGCATGTCCATAGTTTGCCTAGCAGTATGCGCAGTGGCTCCATCTTGTTGAAACCACAAATTAGGATGTTGCTCCACCATTGTCCGCAAAAAGTTGTCGATCATTGTTCTGTAAGAAGCCCCGGAGACTGTTTCTGGCGTTTCATCCTCATTCTCAAAGAAATATGGGCCGATGATTTTTGTTAGTTTGTTTGATAACACCGCACCAAACAGTGCATCTGATTGGGTGTGACTGATGCTGATGCATTGCCCTTGGATTTTCGGAGCCCCACAACCTACAGTTTTGTTTATTCACATAACCACTTAAATGGAAATGCGCTTCATCCGTCATCAAAAGATTATTTAAAAAATCATTTTGTGTGGCTAATTGTGTAAAGCGAATAGCGTATTGTAGTCGTTGTTGGGGGTCTTGCGGTAGAAGCTGTTGCACAATTTGAACTTTGTATGGATACATCTTAAGATCCAACTTTAAAATTCTCTGTAATGTTGTTCTGGGTATACCCAATTGGCCGGAACGGCGACGAGTTGAGACATATGGATCATTTGCAACACTCTGCTGTACAGCTTTCACGTTGTCTACAGTACGAATATTTCGATGAGCACCTCTTCCTGGACGGTCGGCAACTGAACCCAGTTCCTCAAAACGGCGAACTAAACTTGTAATCATGGAAGATGTGGGCGCTGATCTTACGTTAAAAAAACGGCGATAATTTCGCTGCGTCAGAACAATTGATCGTTGAGAGGAATAATAAAAATCGATAATTTTAATGCGTTGTTGTGGACTGTACGTATTCATTTTAAATTTCCAAGAGTTCAGTTATAATCTGCAAAAAGAAAAAATAAATTATGTTAAAAAATAAAAAAGTTATTTGTGTTTCACATCAGCGGGTCTTATTTGGGCCACCCAGTATAATAGTATATAAACATTCATAAGGCTTTGAATTACAAATCATTGAGCAAGAAATTAAATGAAGTAGCTATCTAAATGTATACCCAAGTAACTTGTTACATAGTTCTCTAAATAATTTTGTTATATTCTCGCTTCTTGTCTGAAGTATTTTGTTCAGCAATATAACATACTTTTTCGGTTGCTAACATTTCAAGTTCCTTTGGTACACAGTGATTATAGCAAACTATTTATTCATTTATAATTTTATAATTAAAACATTTGATTTTTTTTAACTATATTAATCTACTTACTTATTTCTTCTATTATTGTATTCTGTAAGTTTTTATCTAGCTTGCGTTTATATATTAGGAACATTTTATTTTAATTTTCATCGTGTCTTCAGTTTGTGAATGATTTTACAGCCAAAGTCTAGCTTAAGGTAATTACTCTAACAACTAGCCAAAAAACGGATACTCGTAAAGTAGGTATGACTTAATTATCTGTCAATATTATAGGTACTTGGCTAAAGACTACCAGATTTCTAGCGATTAGCGCGGATTCGAATAACCGTCAAAGTTATCATCTTAATCCTTCTTTTCTATACAACTAATAGGAAGAATAAAAATATTTTGAACTGGCCCATATGACTAGGCTAGTTGTCATCTGATCCATAACAGCTAATACAAGAGAATCCTAATACAGTCAAAATTTGTTATAGTGACATCGAAGGGACTACTCATATTTAGTCTTAAAAATCGATAGTCGTCACAACCGGTGATGTTTTCAAGATACGAAGGCGTATTTTATTGCCAGAACCATTATTCTTGGTCAATATAACCAATATTTTGTTCTAAATGATGTCGCCAAAAACAGTTTTGACTGTAGTTGTCATAAGTTTTAGGTATGAATAGTACAAAACGCCAAAATACGTTTAAATGTTGTAGATTTTTTTTATATGAAATAATAAGGAAGATAAGTTATTACACGGCGTCGGTGAGTCGACTTAAACGCCTAATGAAATTTAGAGTATACCAAATGGAAGAAGACATCTGCGGAGACTACATTGTTAAAATTTAAGAAATATTAAATTATGAATTCCTATTGCCTGAATTGGATCGTGACCACTGTACATAAGTGTAGAGATACTCGCTTGGACCTGTCGTGTTTCGGCATGAGTTTGAGTATATCTAGTTGTTTTTACACTTAGACACCTACCGTCCTGGTATATGTTAGCCGACATAGAAATAGAGACTGTCAACGAATTATAGAGCCTTGGTGGTCATTACCGTTCTAGAACTACATTGTGATTTCCTTCAGGTGTAATGTAGTCACTTGACCGAGCCAGTATAAAAAAATCACGTTTAATTTAGAATCAGAACTAACTTGTAATTTTTTTATTTTTTTATTTTTATGAGATGATATATTTTTATTTTATTATTGAATCCGTTAGTGAGTGAAGGGATGTGCTATGACTAAAACAATATCAATAAAGAAATGGTTAGTAAAAAAAAAGTAAACATTTAAAAATTTGTTACGGATAATAAAGTTGCAACGGCCTATTTTTGGTGCCAGCGCCAGTACGAAATAAGCGTAATTTTAAATAGATATTAATAATAATATGTTACAACACCTTACAAAAAAGTGTATCCATGTAAGAAAATCTAATCTTAAAAACCACTTTACACATTTCTAGTTCCTTATATCGTCATAGCGACAGATAGCAACTCTAGAACTCAGGAGTACGGAAAATTATCCCGAAATACAATTAAAGTCTAATGTAATTTGTTTTAATTTTAATCCGCGCCTCCCAAGGCCCCCGCGTCTTCGGCGGAACATTTATACTATAATAGCAAGGTTTAATATTCATTTCAGAACTTGAGCATACATTATTATGACTATAAGCCTCTTCGTAAAGTATAATTATCCGCAATTTCTGTGGGATATTATTGATTTATCAAGTTACAGCTGAATTGTAAAGACACCAATCGGTGGAAACAGGCTGACAGATTGTCTGATAAAAAGTGACCAATAGTTTGAAGAAAGCTTGAAAGAAGAATAGAAAAGGGAACGTGCATATAGTAACTGATTTCAAAACGTGATAAATTGAGGCGAGACACAATAATGGTTCTCGCAGCAGCCTCGAATTGTGGAGGGGCCAAGCCGGAGCCCGCACATTGGATATCATATACTAGGAGCAGCAGAACCCATTAAATAATATATCTAAAAAAGTGGGCTAAGTAATCCTTCAAAAATTTTGTACAAGCTTTTGTTTTGGCAGTTTAATAATTAAACTAAACCTCTGGTAAGATATCATTACCCCATCTTAATTTATGCGTGTTCAAATGCCATTTTTCATGAGTATTTACCATATTATGTGATAAGTGTTATTTTTACGAGATTATAAAGTCCGAAATTTCTAAAAATTGTACTACATTTTTTTTTTCTTTGAGGTATTACAAATAATTAAAAAATAAAGATAAAAAGACTGGCTTTCGCTAGTCAGCAGTTTATGTTCCACATTGAAAAATTTCAAGATCCTGGGCTGACTTGCGACCACGTATTGTACTTGTAATCCAGTTGGGTACAGACAACCTATTACATCATGTTAATATTTCACTCATATAAATGGTAGAGTAATTATTTCACAACGCCGTAATCACAGTAAGTAAATATAAACACCGTCGTAGTGACTAGATTCTGTCAGTCGCGTTTCAGGATCAGCTTGTGTACGTTCAGATACCTAGAGGCCTTTTGTAGTGGTGAATTTGGGCCAGATATATGGGCAAACTGTAATCTGATTAATGATTAACCATTACAAAATGTAGTCGTAATTTTAGTTTTGTTGCTATCTAATCATGATTACCTTCAAAACATTAAAAAATCATAAATGTGTATACAATTGAGGATTTTCTAGTGTTACAAACATAGATGAGCAAAATACATTCATATTAATGACGAAAACCGCAAAATGTAATCGTTTTTTGTTAATCTAATTACATTTTGCCCATCTATGATGTGGGCTGATACAACGATGTCGACTGTCAATGTCTTCCCATTCTTAAAGTTTGCTACAGTTTCACTCAATCACGTATACAGTCAATACAGTCACGTTCAATGTACTCACTTTGTCGAGACAGTATGACAACAAAATATCAATTTCACTCCGACATTACACCGATTTTATCGATTAACTAGCTGTCCCGGCAGACCTTGTTCTGCCCTATTTCTCTAAAACAAAGTCACATTGTTTTTTTTAATGTTAATAGCTATTGGCCTGTCGGCTGTTTTTGAAAATTGTTTGAAAGAACCTGGCCTTAATGCTATATGTATAAAAATTGACAAATATTGACATTAATATTTATACGTCACTCAATAATTGTTTTGCCTTCCCGGAACCCGTCCACTAACATTTAAACTTTATGCTATGGTGTTAAAGTTCAAATTGACTTATAACAAATCTTTTGTATGAGAATATAGAAAAGTGTTGTTTTTAGACTTTTTCAGATAATTTTTTAAAATCTTCTCTCTGTTATAACCTTCCCCAGACTTCAACAAACACAACAAAAAAGAAATCAGTCAAATCGGTTCAGCCGTTCTCGAGTTTCGCGGTTATCAAGACACTATAGCTGATCCGGCAAACGTTGTTTTGCTATGTAAGGTTTTGTAATATCTTCTAAGATGTTCATTGAAATTAAGTGATGTCAAAGACAATTTTGTTCACAATTAAATACTCTTAATCAACAACACATTTATAAGATAAAGATTAATATTATTAAGTTGATACAACTCTTAACAAATAATGCATTAATTTCGACCAAATTTGTTTACCATAAAAACGGTTCTAGTGACTTAATCTTAAAAGATAGACATATACTGTCGCGGACATTTTTTTAGATCATTTCAAGAGGAATAATTCTTTCATACATATATTTTTGGTATCTTGAACCGTTTTTGCAGCGCACGCAATGGAAGCCCTCAAGGATGAATAATTTTGCCCGTTTTTTTCACATTTTCCATTATTTCTTCGCTCCTAATAATTGCATCGTGATCTTATATAGCCTAAAGCCTTCCTCGATAAATCATCTATTCAACTCAAAAAGAATTTTTCAATTCGAATCCGTAGTTCCTGAGATTAGCGCGTTCAAACAAACAAACAAACAAACAAACAAACAAACTCTTCAGCTTTATAATATTAGTATAGATAAACAGATGTCAGTTATAATCTTCTACGTACATAACTTAATTCAGATAAATGTCACTGTCGTTTGTATTTAATTATGTTCTCAATAGCTACACACAAGTGTTAAATGACGAATCGACTGGTAAATGAATTTAGCTGACCCTTGGCTGTCTCTGGTCATCAATCATAATACCACATTACTCGAACAACCTTTCACATGATTGATCCTTGGATGAGAGGACCACAGATTAAAAAATACAGTGTAGAAAACTTTAGCAACGATCTTACATAGATGGCTTAGTAAGGATTTTTTTAAGCTGTGGATCAAAATTTCATCAAGTGCAAGGATGTGTCTATATACTTATGAAGATCTAAAAAGTGTCACAGAGTACAACAAAAACTTGATTGTTTATCTTTTGGTAAGTATCTCATGTTTTATAAAAAATCCTAAAACAAAAGTAATTGTGTATGTTGCCAGGATTAGAGCTCTGCGAGATTATTTGTTTTACAGATAACCCTGCGTATTCACATATTAATAAAAACAGAAAATAAACGTAATTTATATATAAAAAAATTTATCGTTACGCTATATCGTTTTGAAGGTGAGCAGAAATGTATTAGTGTGTGTATTAACTTTGCTCTTATATGTCGTTTACTGTTGTTGCTAATCGTCGTTATCAGGGCACTTACCTATGACGTTTCAATTAGATCCCATGTGGGTTTCCTCTCGAAATTTACCCACATAAATTTCACATTCGCAAAATTCATTCTCGTATTCGGTTTTTGTTTTTGACACAAAAGACTGTTTTAATTGTGACTATGTTTCAATACTGTTTTTACTTTTCCACAAAGAGTTTTTTGCCCTAACACGTAGGTTTGCCTGTGTTTTTGTTAATATAGACGGGAATTGCTTATAGAACCAAATACGAATAACTATTTTCATTATTTTGGTACTAGTTTAATAAAATATATTTACTAAAATGATAAAATACAGATGTATGTTACAGACTTTCATATAAATACATCAGATTAAATTGAAATATAGGGCAATGAAGAACCGCGTCATTTTAACAAATATTTGTATAATTATACAAATATTTACGATATATTATAAATTTATAATATATCGTTACGCTGTATCCCTTACGGGATGAGCAGGGTTACATTAGTCCGGGTAGGGTAGGGGTAGGGGTTAGGGGTAATTAGCCGGATGAGAGGGTGGCGGTGTGCAGTGTCCGGCGCGCCGCCTGTGAGATAGGTATTGGAAGGGTGGGCTCTTTGCCCCCACCCCTCCCAGAGAGGCAGCCTCGACAAGGTATTTCGCTCTCCGGGCGTCTGGATGAATTTGGTTTCCCAGGCTCGGGTGGAGCGATTAGAGGGACACCCCGGGGGTTTTTAGTCAGTAGGATTCTGACACACCGGGGTTGCTGCCCTCACAGCGGCCCTGATGGTCCTATGCAGGATTTTCCCCCGAGAAACCAAAAAAAAAAAAAAAAGTTGCTGTATCGAATTTGCATTTATATGTCGTGCCGAAGTAGACCAGTAGCATTGTCAATCGTCATTCTCACAGCATTAGTAGACATGACATTTCTATTAGATGCCATGGGGGTTTCTTCACGATGTTTTCCTTCATTGGTTAGCACGTGGTTCCTAAGTCCACAGTTAATCTGGAAAAATCCAGAAGTGCGAGCCTGGATTCGAATCCACAACCATTTATGTTTTCGGATATGGATACCGGCTCTTTATCCACTAAGTCATCACAGCAACCAATAAACAAATAAATAATTAATAAATTATTCATAATAAACAAGAAATATATATATCTATTTCAAGTTTGTCGACTCTATAGAACATGTTGTTCGAGCAATGACTTAAAAAATGTTCATATATTTTATTTAAATAAACAAACACAGTATTTATGTAAGAGTTAGTAGCAACTAAATTAACGTTCCTATAATATTCAGTTCTTATGTTTGGTTTGTCAGCCAAAAGGCAAATGAACATTTTAACCATTCTATGCAGCTTACATACACCGAGCCATTTCCACAAACGCATTGCGGGGATTACGTTGTACGAAAAGCGCATTCAGCAACGCGTCATCACAATTGATGAAACAATACATTGAGTTACTAAATTACAAGTCGGTTTGATATTCCTTCGTATTTTGTTACATAAAAAAAACTTAATATTTAACAAAAAACCCCATTTTCTTTCGACGTAAATATACATTATGACAATTTATTATTATTTATATATTAAACGTAACTTATAATAACTACGATTTTGGTTATTTTAATACAATATTTAAAAAAAGGTTTTTCTTTTTTAGTATATTTTCCTAGTATACGAAAGGAATAATGATTTAATTTGTATGTCTTTACTGCACTTATGATAAATTACAAAAAAAAATCATAATTTGGAACAATGTTCCTATTATAACTGCTATTATCAAACAAATTGATAGCATTCATATATGACATACTTTTTCCTTTTAATATCTTGACGTATCTAATACAATTTTATTCGTAGCTGATTGATAATGTCCATTATACAAAATGGACGCCCAGGATTTCAAGTTCATTAGACTCTCGTCTCGTTAGCGCATAGTCGAGTGATTTTCCAATATTGGTCTTTTGGACAATGCACGCGTTTCAGGACAATTTACATTTCTATGCTCTGACGTGCTGCGTCGCTCTGACTTAAGCGATCCATGTCATCAGAACAATTTACGTAGACAATGATTTAAAGGCAACTGTAATTAGTGTACACTGGGATTAATGCAATTATAACGGATGACGGAGTTCGCAGCTCGGCT
Source organism: Automeris io (assembly GCA_036320925.1). Classification (NCBI taxonomy): domain Eukaryota; kingdom Metazoa; phylum Arthropoda; class Insecta; order Lepidoptera; family Saturniidae; genus Automeris; species Automeris io. The sequence continues at coordinate 7,641,582 of JAUDJH010000010.1, read as the reverse complement.
TAGTTGCGTAATTGTGTATCCGGTACACGTGTTTCCTGTACTTGCCGCTATAGAAAACGCTAGTACATAACATTTCCACAAAACATTTGATTATGACCACGTTTTAGTCTACTTTAAAGCTTATGGGGTTTTAAAGTAAAATATAACTATGTATCTATCTAAACAAATTGCAGTTAACTAATTCAATTTATTATATATTCAATCAGTTCATAGCACGTTTAGCTTTATTTTTATTTAAAACATTATTTATTTTGTTAAAACTTTAGTCATATTTGAGGCAGTAACATAAAAATTAATAGATGTTTCTATAAAAAAAAAAAAGTTTTGCATATACAATTTTTGTGTATGAGAATCAATGTTTTATACTTGTGTTATTAGTACTCGCAGGTACAAGAAGCATGTGCAGCCGTCACACACTATTAGTTCAATATTAGCAGTGTTGATCGAATCCAATTTTAGGTTGCTGTGTTTACGTATTATGCTGATGGTTCATTAGACTGTTTCGACACCCCACCAGCAAATTCCTAAACCGCAAATTTTACCTACTCCCTGATATCCTCCTGCCGTCCACTCCGAGCTCGCAAGCTGTGTACTTGATGCAGAGTGTACGTAGCGTTATAATTCCGTGTATACGAGTATGTCAACAGTAGAATGTCACCAACGGTAGCGAGAGCTTGCGTACTGTTCATGTGAGGGCGTACATTCACCGAGGGGACAGGGCTAGGTGCATTGTTTAAATTACATAAAAAAGTGTCGCGATCGCGAGCTTGACATGATGCCTGGCAGCGCTGACAATTGTATCGAATATTTTTCCGCATAAATGCAAACAGAGTGGTATATTGCACCTTGGGAGGTGTTGCTCTGTAGCGACTCTCAGAATTCAAATCATATCTTCAAACTGGATTACCCTTACAGTCAATTGTGGTGTAGCCACTTTACAGTGCCACTAGGAAAGAAGTACAAAGGTATGTGTGCAAAGGTGTCCATATAATTGAAAACGCTAAAAAATTTGACCAACATAAAATATGAACTTTTATGTGTATAATGATAATAAAATCTTTATAATGTAAAGTAAATTGTTGCAGATTTTAAAAAAATAATTTATAAAAGACTTTCAACGGGCAAATTGAAATTTTAATAGTTTAATTACATATTGAACCGAAGATTTTTCTTTTGTGGAGATTTTAATGAGAATCTTGGCGATGTTCACGGGCCAGGGGTCAAAGTCGCCCCGAGTTAGGAGCTTGAAACAATCTCAACAATGCTCGTTATCTCGCAACAAAATTGAACTTGCCAACATTGTCATCGTAATGAAATTCCACCGAGGTTATACCGCGTTTGCATTTTGCTAGTAAAAATTATGGAAAAATAAATACAAAATTATAACGCTTATTTAAAATTTATTTTTATTCGGATGTATAATATTTATAACGAAGCTCCTTATCGTGAATCTCATATTACTTACTAAAGCAAAGCTAACCAGATAAAAGCCTAAAATTGCTTCATCAACTTAAAATTGACATAATTATTACTATCCTTTCTATTTTATTACATAATTTAAAGAAAATAGTTTTTGTTTCTCAAATTAAATTGTTACAAAATATTCCATAATTTGTGATCTTATAACAGCTTACACCGTCTCATATAGCAGCATTATTTTAATAAAAATTCTCATACTACGAAACATGAAAGCCTAATTTAAAATATTACAGCTATAAAAAATGACCTTCTGGAACATAGCTCAAAACTTATGTTAATTGCAATGTATTGTGAAGATAAATGTAATTAATAATTAAGCTAAAAGCCTGTTGCAGGAGCTAAAATGTCGTAAGCAAGGAGTGGACACAGTCTCGGGGCTAAAAGCCATTGCTTAGCAATTTAGATGGCACTGAATTTGGGATGTCACGTTAACTACGGGACTAAGTATCTAAGTCCATAATTATTGCTAGCATTAAGGATTCTTTTATTTTCGCACTGCTTTGTTTACTCGGACTAGCAATTTTGTTTTAGTTACTTTATTTATTTACTTTAATTAATTTTTACTGTATTAGCAATACACAGTGCATTAAGTTTTTACATTTATTCTATTAAAACAATGTAATCTAATACAGAGTTTGTTTATTATCTTCTATATAAAGTCTTAAAAAAAGCGTGTAAATTTTGCATACGTATGCTTAAAATACTCAAAGAGTGTGATATTAATTCTTGTCCATGGTTATGGTTTAGTTTACCACAGTATTGTAAGCTATTTTAGAAACTTCTTTGATCCACGACAAGCTTTGTTAATGGCTATTCCTTATTAGATCCAATAATAAATGTAGAGGTGTGTAGACGAATAGACGAATAAGAGTCACCGGCATGACAGTAGGTAGAGCACTTAGACTGTAGACGGAATAGGGCAATAGAGTTTCCAAGTAGAGATTAGGTTTTAATTTAAATGACTCAACACAGTGACGGCACCATACCTGATGGTAAGCATGGAGGAGTCCAAAAAACGCCAACGACTATCGAAAGGTAGAAAAAACCCATTGGTAGTCGCAGCGATCATGCCGGCCTGCACAGCGGTACTCGGTTTTTAGATTGTACTTGTACCATCAGGTACTGTGAAGTCGGTGTACCTAGTAAGAATAAAAAAAAACACTGAAATTTAACTTTATCATGGTAATAGTATTAATAATATATAGGATTTGACTGTTGAATGGTACTGACCTACATTGACAAGATGATAAACCATCAAAAGACCTGTTATAAAGCAGTAAATTTGTCATTCATAGCCATTCACAAGAGTATCGCGTTTAAGATTATGCATCGCTTTAATAGATCAAAATTAACATATGAACGGTCGGGTCATCTCGTCTGAAGGATTACGTGATAATAGCATCTTAAATCTTAATAACTTATGAAGGGTTAAGATTATGCGTTTGTAATGTAGATTACACATTGAGGATAAACGATCTTTATAAGGGCAAAGTGTAATCGTGCTTTTATAGAAGGAACCTGTATGTACAATTTACATACTTATCTGTAAAGATGTTCCTATTAAATTATATAATATTAACTGCTTCTTTGATTACCAATAAGCTGATATTTTCGTGATCATATCTATAATTCACATTCTCGAATACGCAGTTATATTATTCTAGAGTTTATCAATAATATTATAGATGCTTCTTAAAATTTACTACATAATGTTTCTAAGTAAACATTCGTCGCAGTAACTTATTAAGAAGTCTTGATAATAAATATTTTATTAAACTGTACAAATAAAATTCAAATCGATGTGTAAGTTTATCTTATTCAATAAAACGACTGCATAATATACCTCAATACAAAAGATTCAATAAAGTGTTACACTTTACTAGACTGAAAGAGTAGGTACGCATAATGGCCTTACGATTACGAAATGAAATGAAATATAATTTTATTCAAATAGGCCTACTTCCAAGAACTTTTGAATCGTCAAAAAAAAAGTAAAGTGAATCTACCGAGAAGAGCCAGAAAGAAACTGTGGTAGTTGCTGTTTTTAACATAATAAGGTACAATAACAGGTATAATAACAAAGGATTGAATGCCCCGCGAGAAAGATTGCATATATTAAGACCACGCACTTTTATCATTCAAACAGTCATTGATAGAATAATATCCCTTTTTTAGCAATTTAGTTTTAATATATGATAATGCTAATGTATTTTCCAGAGAACAATGTACATACAACTTTAAAAACAACATAGTTTATTTCCCATTTTGATTTATGACGTCCTACAAATAAGCATCATGACGTTTAAAGACTTTTTATTGAAGTCGTTCACTCAATCTGACATAAGCCAGACGAAACGTAAAATGTTGTTCAAGCAACATCGCTAAACTATGATTGATATAATCATGTTTTATATAGATATACGATACGCAATTTAGAAGTAAATTTGAAACAATACTACTTATAAGAGTCCATGGTCTCTAGACTACTTTGTATTTTTTTTCCAAAGCTTATAAGATTAAATCTATTCAAAGTACCTACAACAATTCTATAGAAGACTGTAATATAGCTCTATTACATTTTAAGTAGTTCATGCGCGGGAATTCAGACAAAAGAGATGTAATTATCTTAGCTTGAAGATTATACATGTAAAAGAGACATTGAACTCTGTTTAGCTAGCTAAACTTTGAACAGTTTGTTATAGGTACTTGTATGTTTAAGTTACAAGGTGGTTTGAAATTTCATAGAATTAAGTAAAATTAAATTTACTTTACTATGTATTTTATTATAATTACTAAATGTCATACTATATTTTATTATAATTTTCAATTGTGTATTTATCAACATTTCACTACACTGTTTATAATTTCCTCGTTTTTTATTTTTCATTTTTTTTTTATTTGCATTATTTGTTATTGATGGATAATACATTATATTAACATGTTATGTGAAATTGAAAGTGTTTATACTCATTTTAACTAACTGGAAAATGGGACTCCGGAATTCCTAGTTTACTCGTTTTCGAATTAAAATAATCGCACTGTGAATTCTGTTGAAGAATGGAAGACTGTTTCTTAAATTTATATAAAAAAAGAAACTAAAGGACCATAAAATAAAACGCTAAACTGGTAAGCCAATTAGAGCCCTTGAAAAAAATGCATTATTATTCGCTTTAGGAATTTATCCAATTTTATTGATAGTTCTTATAATATTATAGTTTTCTGTTTTATTATAGGAATCTTTTAATAATTGAATACATTTATTTCAAAGTAATCCGATTTCTTGGTAATAAAGCAATTTAAAAATCATATTACAATTAAATTTTTATTTTCAGTTTTAATTAGGGCAAAAAGGAAAAAATGCTGATAAAATATTACAAAATTTTAACTATAAGACCAATACAATTGTAGTTAATATTGTAAAAACATAATCATGATAATGTTTATATCATAAGTTTTTTTTTTATTATTGAAGCAAAAAAGAATTGAAATAATCAAAAGTAAGTAATAGGAATATAAATTAAACAAGAGAAACGCAATGGCCATAGCTAGCATTTTTTCAGCCCGAAGTACTGTGGCATCTGCCAACCAACTTACGATTTAGCTAAAATATAAAGCTGCCGTAAATTTTTACGACGCAGGGGTGTGAAGATATGGATATTGGGGTGTTGTGGTTTATACAGGATGAAAACATAACTTTTGCATATAAAATGTAATCAATATTCGGTAAAAATGAGAAAACCATGTATGTTTCGAAATCAGTCCGCTGAGGCTTTTGATTTGGAGTTGCAGTCTCCCTTCCTGGATTATTGATGATTTAAGTAACATTATAGAGAGTAGTCACGCCAAAAGGCGCAACTCCAGAACATCAAAATTAATAAAAAGGTGAACGCACCGAATCCCAAACGCCACCTGGCGAACATTCATTCTTACTTATTTTCTTAACGCTCTCGCATTTAAACAAAACACCGCATCGCATTCTTTTTAAACTAAAACATCGCATCGCATCCTTCTTGATTATAATCGCATTTTTAACAATTACGCAACACACAACACAACTGCTCGAAAACCATACTCCACATTCGCATACAAATACATACATAGTGAGTGGTTGTAAAGTGCCTGAAATACCGCTGCTCGGTAAGTACTTTTCTCATTGTCTCAATTATCGCAATCTTCTTTATTTTAAATTATCCCGCCTACGAGGGTGCATTTTGTGCAACGGCATAAGTCAGTACCTTATCCCGGCCCGCGTATAGTTTTTTGGTGCCTCCTGTGAGGACAATCCCTCACTTTAAATATATTTTTAAATTTGAGACATAACGCTAAAATACCTACACCCGCGTCTAGAGCCCTTTTTCGCTAATATTACTGTTTGTGACATAACAACAAGCATTACTATCGCATTAAGCAAATATTTCTTTGTATAAGAAATTTGCTAAACGTATATTTTTTCATATTTTTTTACGTTAACCACCGCCTTCTTTCTATCATAAAAGGTTGTAAACATGGCAGCCGTACAAATTAAAAAATTAGAAAAGGAGCTGTTAGTGCACGAAACTTGTCGGGTAGCCTGTATTTCACGTATTAAACACATTTCTAACGCATCGCATAACATCGAAAATAATAATTCCGCACTCGACAATTTTTTAACACTCGCCGAGACCATTGATGACATTCGGGAACAATACATGCAATGTTTATACAATATAAACTCAGTTAGCATGGATCTGAATCCTGAGTATGTTCCAGATTTCACGGCTTTTAATGAATTCGAGGACTTATACTGCAAAGTACGTCGTATTAAAAAGAGTGTTCTACCCGCTAACTCGCAAACCAACCAAATTAGGTCATTACCAGCTATTTCAATAACCAAAGCACCACGAAATAACATTCCCGATTTCAATGACGATGATAGTCAAGAAAACATTATCAAATGTACTAATGAGGAGTCAATTAAGCATTTAAATTTAATACCCGCGCCCAAATCAAATATTCCCACAAAATATTATCCTAGTACAAATATTTCGCATACTGACTTAAACCCTAACTTTACCGTAGCTTCTAAAAAATGTAATTCTACATGCTCATTATGCAATGAATCTCATAATCAAATGTATCTTTGTAAACAATTTTTAAACTTGTCACCGCTTCAAAGATATACATTTATTAAGGATAATAATCACTGTACAAATTGTTTAAGCTCTCAGCATAACTGGAAAGCATGCAAAAGTAATAAGGTCCGTAAAACGTGTGGGGAGCATCATCACTCGTTCATTCATTTAAAAAAATTAAACAATACGTCGGAACCAACGGGTTCATCAATTGATAAGACAGTTTTGTTCCGTGCCAATGCATCGCAAGCGCTGCAGCCGGCTCACAGCGCTTTAAATCATTCTCGCTCAGTCCCGCACGCACAACAAGACTATATCGCTCCCGCTCCCACGCAGCATGTCGCCGCGGCAGCTACGGATATTCACAGCGATGTAGCTTGTAGATCATCTGATTGTACAGAATCATATAACTATTTATACTTCGATAAACAAATAATTAAATCGCAAAATAATATTATTTTAGAAACCGCTGTAATAAATGTTTTAGATCGCTATAGCAAACTCATTCCCTATCGATGTGTTATCGATCCAGAATCGCAAAGCAACTTTATGACCGCCGCGTGTTGCCATAAATTAAGATTAAATATTAATCAATTAAACCGCATAACTGTAGTTAAGGGTCTCGGTGACCATTTAAATATCGCTAAAGGAAAAGTTATAATAATATTTTCAAGCCGCATCGATCAAAATCATTCGTACACGACTGACTTGTTAGTATTAGACCGCATCACCGGCTATATGCCTACCGCTCCTATCGAAACCAGCTCGCTTAATTATCTGAAGAATATACCGCTTGCCGATGAAGACTTCTTTACACCGTCAGAGGTAGTGTTCCTTCTGAGTGCTGACCTAATTAATGAATGTTTACTTCCCAGAAAAATAATCGCTGAATCGCACCCGCCTACGTTCCGAACCACAATAGGATACGTAGTGATGGGCAACGAACATATTAATATGAATATCGATAGTGAAATCGATATAACATTTTCGCATCACGCAACCATTGACCAAACTTACCATGAAGAGTTGAATAAATCTCCCAAAATAGTGGCTATAAAAGACATTTCTGTCAGCTACTCGCAAGATAATATTTCTAATAATTTGTACTACTCAAGTAGTACTCGCATTCCTTCAGGCCATTTTACCATCGCATTACCTGTCAAAGAAAAACCTACCTTGTTAGGCGATTCATCGCATATAGCCCGCAAGTATTTTCAGAACTTAGAGCGCAAGTACCAGCAATTTCAGAAAAATCCTGTTATTAATTATAGATGTAACAACATCAATTCTTTATTCACGACGCCCGCATTTAAATTTTTATTAAACTTTATTACACTTTTAAAAGTCGACTCTATCACAGATATTAAACAATTGTCTCTGAAAAAAATCACACCGCGCTATAAACTAAATAAAATACTCGCATTTTCTGATATCGCTGTGGCCCTTCACTGGATAGCCACATCCCCGCATGGTTTTCAAACCTATATTGCCAACCGCATCGCACCAATACAACGTTTATTATATAAATTATTATACCACATCTCTAATATTATAAATCGAGAAGAAAAGTTATCGCGTATATTACTGCCCTCTCTATTATATGATCAGCCGCATTTGTTTACCTACCCTTGTTGGACAGCTCTGGGCGAGAAGGACTGGCTCATAACACATAACAAAGAAAATCTCGCATTTAAAATCCCCAAAATTAAAATTTATCGCGCCTCCGTCACTATAACAGTAGATTACATTCTGCTGCTATACGAACTCGTTCAACGATTTTACTCGTGGACCAAGTATCCTCAATGTAAAATAATTAAATTGGTCAAATTATCTTTATATAAAATGATAGAATCACAAATCCTCACATATGAGGAGATGAACACTGTTCTCTGTCAAACAGAGAATTTTATGAATTCGCGCACACTCTGTACGACTCTGAGTCAGGATCTGCGCGATCCTTTAGGTCTCACTCTCTCACATGTTATAACGCTAGCGCCATTAAACCATTTACCCACTGCGTCCAGCACCGAAGACCAACGGGCTCATCTCTTGGAACGATATCACCTGCTAGATAGAGTTGTGCAATCCTTTTGGGATCGTGGGTCTATAATATATTCGTCTACATTACAAGATCGTGAAAGATGGAACATCTCTACAGCTTCCACTAAAACTGATACTGTAGTGGTGACCACGCAGATTAAACTCACGCCATTGCAGTGGCACCTGAGTGTAATCACCGAATGTCATCCAGGTCACGATGGAGTCCTACACGCATCGCAACTATCAAAACCGCATACGGTCTTTACTCAAGACCGATCATAAGACTGTGCTCGCTACCGACACAGTAACGTACAACTTTTCTTTTATTTAGTTTTTTAATATTAGCTTTAATTTTTACATTTTATTACGCTAATTTTATGTCACAAACGCAATATTCGCTTGTATTCATTTAAATTTCTTTACTTTTATTTTTTCTATTATTTCGAAAGGGATCCTTTCAAAGCCGGCGGTATAGTCACGCCAAAAGGCGCAACTCCAGAACATCAAAATTAATAAAAAGGTGAACGCACCGAATCCCAAACGCCACCTGGCGAACATTCATTCTTACTTATTTTCTTAACGCTCTCGCATTTAAACAAAACACCGCATCGCATTCTTTTTAAACTAAAACATCGCATCGCATCCTTCTTGATTATAATCGCATTTTTAACAATTACGCAACACACAACACAACTGCTCGAAAACCATACTCCACATTCGCATACAAATACATACATAGTGAGTGGTTGTAAAGTGCCTGAAATACCGCTGCTCGGTAAGTACTTTTCTCATTGTCTCAATTATCGCAATCTTCTTTATTTTAAATTATCCCGCCTACGAGGGTGCATTTTGTGCAACGGCATAAGTCAGTACCTTATCCCGGCCCGCGTAGAGAGGTTTTAATTTAAACTAAGTATTTATTCTTTTAATTCTACATGATATGAAATAAAAATTTAATAAATAATAAGATATAGCTTACTGGTAACTATTTTATAACTATTTGTGATGAAACAGTCATTTTTATTATCCTTTTTTTTATATTTACACATTTTTTTTCTATTTTGTACCTAATATACCTAACAAAAAAAAACACTAAATTATTAAATATTAACAGTAAACAGTGTTCTGTTAAGTTGGATACAAAATGACACTTCTTTTGTTGTATTTAGGCGAAGGTCACTACTACTAATCTTCAGTTGGACCACCTGTACATTTGTCGACATAAGTTTATCCCTTAAGTGGCTATGACGGATATATACGTCATGAACATATGCATTACTAAACGCCTAAGACGAATATATTCGCATAAATTTAATTGTGTATACCACTATGGATAAAACGAATATGTTGGCTTTAGTATAATATACGTATAAATATATGTTTAGGAGTCCGCGGATCATTCGTTGCATTTGAATGGGAAGAATGGGGGCAGGTAATGGTCATTTCGTTTGACTAAATGAGCCACTTAGAGGTTAAAACAACTGATTTTTTAATTCTATATTATATTTTAAAAACATTGATAAATATAAAGCAATGAAAATCAAATGGCAATCTTTAATAAAGAATATATTGACGGCGAAGACTCTGAACAGAGCCTCATTTCTTGACATTTACCACTGCTATTAGATTTATTGAGTCATTTTAACAAGTTAACATAAATATCAAGAATCATTACTATTTTAAGGAAACCCTTTTATAGAACTCAAGCCTCAAAGGTCAGCTTCTCCGAGCAATATATATATATATATATATTTATAACTAAACTTGACCTAACCCGAAATACGATGCCGTAGTTTCCTAATAAGGGCGCCGATGGTCCTTGAGTGAGTCAAGTTCTACATCGTACCCGTTTCCTTTTACGATCTGTGAGTGTAAAGAATGCCGTCTTCTTCGATACAATGGCCCAACGGTAAGGTTTTCCAATTTAACGACATCCCGAGGACACTAGAATATTGTGTTATCGAAACTTGTGTCTAAAGACAATACTGTAGTGAACGACTGAAAGCTTCGGTCGCATTTGGCCAAAAGAAACACCTCCAGTAAAACTTTGTAATGGACCTAGGTTTTGGATAAAGCCTAAAGCTCCTAGCCAGCATCAAACTAAGACTGATTGAACCAATTGTGATTGTCAAATAACTTTTAGTTATTGCCTGCCGAAACTATAATCGATTATTTGACTATTGTATATAGATTTAGAAATACTAGGAAATTAATTTAAATACGGCCTGGAAGCTTTTTATAATAATTGCTTAGACTAGCTGTATATAGCAATTATAGTGGACTTGATAAAAAATGTCGTCCAAGAACAGCAAAGACTTCCAGAGGATGAAATCCATTGGCTGTCGCCGTCGTATTGGTGACCCTCATTATAGATCGTCAGAAATTCTCTAGGTATATGAACAATTAGAAGGTACACAAATTGATCCCCAAACGTGACAGGCAGAAGCGAGTCACTATGATGGCTTTTTGCATTATTGTACTGTGCTTACAATCAAGTTCAAATGGCGATACCATCTCAAATCAAATGTAAAACAAGTCAAATACGATATCGATTTCAAAATCTTTAAAATGAAGGGTTTATGTTGATTTTATACAGAGATATATTAGTGGTTGTATCCACTTTGCGCTTATATGTCGTGCCCAAGAAGACCAGTAGCACAGCTAATCACCATTCTCAGGTCACTTACACTTGACATTTCTATTAGATGCCATACGTGCTTCGTCAACGATGTTTGTCTTCACCGGCGAACATGTGGTGCCTAAATCCATACCTAATCTGAAAAAATCCAGAGGTACGTGCCAAGATTCGAACCAACGACCGTTCGCGATTGGAAACCGGTCCATTATCCACTAGGCCACCACAGCCACTCACACTAATATACATCTGCTTACCCCGTAAAAGATATAGGGTGATGATATGTTTATTATTATTATGATATTGTTGTTGTTGATACATAAACAAATTCTAAAGACTAAAAATCACTTGGAAACTTGTTAAAAGGTGTCCAAAACCGCAGCCGAAGTTTCGATTAGACACTATGGTACTTCAATTCTTCGAAATATATAGCTTGTTTGTGCCAAGCTTTTGTAAATGTAGGCATATAAAGAGATCATTCGGTAGGAAAGGGATAGGTGATTCATGAAATGGAATAACCACTTATAAATAAGGTCGATATTATCTGGGCTATAATAGGAATTTACTTATAACAGATACAGACGTGCTACTTGCATTATATTTGTAAAACCATCTGTTATTAGCATTTATTATTATAGGTTTTTTTTTAATCTGTCATAATAGTTAAGAATGTTTTTCTTTTTAATTTTAGTACCCAAGCCAACACAGTTATGTTTAATTAATCGCTAATTCTTTCTATGTTTATTTTAATATCAAAATTAATGCAGGGATAAACTTTAAATTATAGAGGCACAGGGGGATTAATTTTACGATTACAAAATTAATAAAGTTAATGTTATAAAATCATATTTTAAAACGTTAGAAATCTACGGCTTAGAACTTTTCTCATTACGTTCAAGCTGAAATAAAATGAGTACACTGAGCACGCCGGACCTTTTTGAAGGGCTACTGTGAGGTTTAAAATTGACGCTCTATTCGTTTGCCGGCCTTAAGAGGCAGAATGAATAAAAGCTGGTTACGGCGCAATTAATAAAAGGTTAGTGTTTTCTTTATATTAACTCTGTAAAGTAAATCGCATCTGATAGTAAGGGTAATGCAGATTAATTACATTGTTATCGCCTGGACAGTTTTCGGATATCTAAATATTATGTCAACAAGTACATTTATTTGGAAAAACAAATATCATTTAGGAAACATATCAAGGGATGAAAGGCTATTTGGTTAAACGACATTTTTTGGTGATATAGTAACATATATATTTTTGGAATCAGCGGTTTTTGCCGATTCCAAAAATATATATGTATATTACTATATCACTAAAAAATGTCGCTTAAACCTAATAGCCTTTCACTCCTGGATATGATAAGTATGAAGTTGATAGAATAGTTAACAGTGCTTGGAAAAAATTGTGTCGTATAAAGAAATCCTAAAAGGAAAACCTTATATTAAAGTATAAACCAAAATAATAACGAGTAAGCGTGCTATGGAACGGAATATCCTAAAATTAAGATGGGTAAAAAAATTTGCTTCACAAAGATATTTGAGAGAAAACTGGATTAGCTGATGCTCTACAATGTGCTCTAAAATAAACATAGAAATGGGCAGCCCACATAGCACAGTATAAGGACAAGAAGTGGACGTATGTATCATCTAGATTCTAGATGGATGGGTTCAAAGGGTGAAAGGGCAAAAGGCAAACGGAGAAAAAAAAACAGACAAAAGTGAGCATTACCAACCAGCTAAGAAAGCGCACTTTATATTTTAAATACGGACTTTTTACTCATATGCTATAGTTTATACGTATTATTAAATGATTATAATCTAGCGTTCTTAAATTTATACAAATTACAACATAATTAACTAGCAACCTGAGGCATTCCAATTTAATTAATATTATTTTATTACAAAAAAAACTTATGAAACCTCATGAAAAGTTACAATGAGATTAAAGTTTCAGTGCGTTCGCCTAAAAAATACCAATTCATTCATCGATCATTATGTAGTTTAATGTAGGATTTCACTTAGTCTATTGCAGTTATTTTGTAAATCAAAAGTAGGTACAGATACCGTATGCGGGTGTCATGTGACATTATTACACCTGGATCAGTTTGTAACTTGTACCAGACATCGAAAATATTAAGCTGTCGAAGTAGCCCTGGCCAGATCCTTGTGTCGAGAGCCGCATTATGAGCCGTCTGCTCACTCCTCAACCCTTCAGCTTTCCAGTCCAGTATATTAGAAAAGGTATATAATTCTGAGCACGACTGTACTTTTGTAGGCAATTGTTTTATGCGACTTAATTTTTCTCTCTCGTGTAATAATTAATTTAATTCCAACATCATGTTTTGTATTTTAGATTATTTCATAATTAGTTACTAGATAATATAAGACCCACAGTATCTAAATTGTTGTGATTTTTATTATTGCTATAATAATTAAATAATAAAAAACCTAAAATGGAGAATATACATTATTTAGCGTGGAATCTTGTTCCTAATAATATTATAATTTTTATTTTGAGCTAAGTTGAAATGTAAATTAAATGGCTGTAATCAACAATTTAATGTTGTGACCTAGAATAAAAGTTCGACAGTTGAGATATTACTCCATATTTACATATTGTTTCGTATCTTAAAATGGCACATTAATAATTTTTAATCCAAACAAAGGTTCATCGAACTAGTTTAATAAAAACATAATCGTGTTATTTCTATACCCTTTTTATCCCAAACATAATAATGGAAATAGTATTTTCCCTATTTTACTCTTCATTATTTTCGCTAGCATCCCTTCTGGCTGCGTGTCTAAAAATGTATGTTGCCCCGGGCCCATAGACTCCGCTTATTAAGGACGTCAGCGCGAAATTGTACGAGGAATAAAACATAAATTATTCAACAAAGGCAATGAGCCCACGTTTCATCTTTTCCATTATGTATAAATATTTGGAGAGAAATACTCTTTAACCTTATTTCGTAAATTAACAGCGTTGGAGCGTGCAAACTGCAAAGATATTCATACTGATCACAGGGGCGCTAGTTTCTTCACGAAGGTGTTGTAAAATTATTACAAATAGCATAGTTCACACATTCTACACACGCAAAAGAAACTTTGTACGTCTGTAGCTATATTAGTTTGAATATGCTGAGCAAATGAAAGCTTATGAAATGAATTTAGTAACCGCAATGGGTTGTGCTTATGCTAATATTTGAATTTATGAATGGCCATTCCTTTTATGTGGGAAGAAATCATCTGCTAGACTATTTTACGATCTTTCCAACTGTGTCGAGTCTGTAGTAATAAGCGATGTAATAGGATTTGATTTATTATATAATTAACAAACGTCCATTTCTATAAAAATATAACTATATGGGCTAGAAGCTAGCTCTGTATAACGTTTTACGTGATTAAGAAATCAATGTATCGAAGTAGTAATGATTACTTTTAATTAAATATTTATAATTAATAATTTATATAATATTGTTCTAAATTTGCATGTATTTATACTACTGCAGACAATTTCACTGCAACATTATCACTGATTTCTAAACCTGTCATTTAAGCTTCTGGTTTTGCAACCACCCATCGCAAGTTAACTACCTATATCTATAACTGTATCTCGCTATTTGAATACCAAAAATTGACTTCAGAATTAAGGCAATGCTTTTTTTAATAATATTATGTAGAAAAATGGATTTTTAACAAACTGGTCACGTAAAACAGACCCTACAAAAACATTTGAAAAATATTCACGAATAGAATTAAATACGCAGACCCTATCATAGAATAATTGTAAGGCAACAACATTGTTTAGTTTAATCAAGACCCTCCGATTGCCTTTACTAACCTTGTCTGCATAAACTTGAGACTAAATTCAATTAATGTAGGGATCACAACAATAACAGTTTTCGGTAATTATGTTTGTATTACAAACTGCGGTTTGCAGGCCGGCCTTAATATAATTTATCGATAATTATATAACACACGCTTAATTACAGCGGAAGCTAATCATAACACACAACAAACCGCAAGAGAATCGATATCGATGTATTCAATTACACGGCCTGAGACATCAAACGACTATTTACTTTTAAGATCTTGTTGCTCATATTGTTAACTATGTATTTGTAATTATTGACGTGACAATGGTTAGTCATAAGATATAATTATTGAAGATCCCAGATATAATATGATTTTAATGAAAACTGGCCTAATAAATCTCAATGTTAATTTTAAATACTTTAACGGCTTTTTTGCACGGAAAAACTTTCCATCCTTTCTTTTTCCTTCGTTAAATTATTTATAATAAGCACAAAAACCAAAAGTTTAAAGTTTATTCCTAATGCTATTTTGCAGTGTTCTAATAAAAATAATCAATTGATTAAACAGGTAACGACTGCTCTAGACTCCGGAGTAATAAAGAAATTCATTGTAATACTACATATGTTATTATCTACTATCGTATATAGTATATTTACAGCATTTTTTTTATTCGAATTGACGCGCGTTGGTTTACCGAGAAAAATCTTCACAACTAAACCGGGCGAGTGGGCGAACACTGAGGGTGCTCAGCCGGCAATTTTGGGTTGGGTGGCAATGCAAGGGCACCCCTGTGGATACGAACCTCGACTTGGACCGCCAGCCAAAATATACAAAACCTAACGGTGATCTACGAGCGTTTTGGAAGCGACTACCTTGAGAAGAAACGCCGAAAGAAACTTAAGGCTGCGTCAAAGTGGTAAAGCAGCATTGTATAATAGATATGCCAACAATGTTGATACCTACTAAAAAAATTGCTATTTTTTTTACTCGAATATTCGGATGTGTATTTTGTGTGATTTTGTATAACACATGAATAATAATTGTAACGATAATCGTTATTAATATTAATTTTCTAACAAAAATGTCCCACTGATCCATGCCGTAATGATGTTTAGACCAAAACTTCGAACAATTGGAGCTACCCTCCAGCAACGCAATCCTTCTGGAGACTAAACGGTACCAGCGAAGACAGTTCGTTTCTAAGACAAAACAGAGAACCAACCCTCAGCAATAAGATGAGAGTAAAACTGCTTTTATGTCAATATTAAATTAATTCCAAAAGATCTCAAAACTACTCTTGTAATTTATTATTAATCATTTAATTATAGATACATTATGAACACGCATCCTGACTTGATGAACATGTACTTTATACACGATGAAATCGTTACATATGCCATTGTCTAGATGTCCGTCTGTCTGGAACATCAAGCGTACACATCTTTATTGCTTATTTCTTGGTTTTTATTTTTAAACAAACGTGACCCAATGAACAGTTTGGCTTATTTAATGGTAATTATATATAGTATGATGGTTATAAGATTTCCGGTGGTAGGGTTGTTCCCCGAACTGGATCGTGACCACAGTATACAGGTGTAAAAACCGTCATAGTGACTCGCTTTGGCCTGTCACGTTTCGGAATCAGCTTGTGTATATCAGGTAACTCATATACCTAGAGAACATCAGTCGTGGTATATATGGGTCGACATGACGACGGAGACTATGAATGAATTCTTTGATGGTTGCTTTTGTCTTTGGACTACACAACAAAAAAAAAGTATATACTTGTGTAAGAGCTGTTCTTGGAATTATTGCACACTATCAAGTCTAAAATACTTAATTTTCTAATTAACTAATTATACTAAATCATAAATACATAGTTATGATTTGATTGTAATTTCGATGTAGAATATAATATGCTCAAATTGCGATACTACTGTAAAACATTAAGCCGGATTCAAACTTGTGTAAGATGTAATATGTCATATAATAACATAGAATAAAACATAGAAATGGAGACTGTGTAATTACATTACATAGGAACACAAGGAAGAGCGATTAGGCTGATCGCACTGGTGCAAAGTGCGGGTTGTAATGTTACAACACTACAAGACAGTCTCCATCTATCTATACTACTCGTAATATTATAAAGCTGAAGAGTTTGTTTGTTTGAACGCGCTAATCTCAGGAACTACTGGTTCGAATTGAAAAATTATTTTTGTGTTAAATAGACTATTTATCGAGGAAGGCTTTAGGCTATATAACATCACGATGCAACTATTAGGAGCGAAGAAATAATGGAAAATGTGAAAAAAAACGGGGAAAATTATTCATCCTTGAAGGCTTCCATTGCGTGCGCTGCGAAAACAGTTCAAGATACCAAAAATATATGTAAGAAAGAATTGAAATGATCTAAAAAAATGTATGAAACATTATATGTCTATCTTTTAAGATTAACTCACTAGAACCGTTTTTATGGTAATCAAATTTGGTCGAAATTAATGCATTATTTGTTAAGAGTTGTATCAACGTAATAATATTAGGTCCTTACATATGAAATTGGCGTTTTGTATGGGAGGAACAAAAAGTCGAATATTTTTTAATATAATATATTTAATTAATCAAAGTCTGAACCATTATTTTCTATGCACTTTTGCCATCTCATAGGTAGTTCATTGATCCCTTTACTAAAAAAACCAGTCGGACGGGAATCAATAAAATCTTTGAAGGCGATTTGGACTGCCCCATCGGAGTTGAATTTTTTCCCTTGCAAGAAGTTATCCAAATTTCGAAAAAAATGGTAATCTGTTGGAGCAAGGTCCGGGGAGTACGGAGGATGTCTTAGACTTTCCAATTGAAGCTCTTCTAATTTAGTAGTCGTCTGTTGCGCAGTGTGTGGTCTAGCGTTATCGTGAAGCAGCAGTGGCGTGGAGCGATTTACCAGCCTAGGTTGTTTAGCCGCTAGCTTTTCCATCATGGTTTGCAATTGCTGACAATAGACATCAGCCGTAATAGTCTGGCCAGATTTGAGAAAACTGTAATGAACAATACCGGCACTAGTCCACCAAACGCTTACAAGTAACTTTTTTGGGGTTAATTTTCGCTTGGGGCAGGATTTGGCTGGCTGGCCAGGATAAAACCATTGCGCTGAGCGCTTCCGATTATCGTAAAGAACCCATTTTTCATCACAGGTAATGATTCGGTTCAAAATACCTTCATTATTGTGCCGGTTTAGTAATGTAACGCAGCAGTCGACGCGCGTTTGCCGGTTTGCTTCAGTCAATTCGTGAGGTACCCACCTTTCAAGCTTTTTAATCTTCCCAATTTGCTTCAAGTGAATTAAAACAGTTTTATCACTAACATCGCAACCTGCAGCTAACTCGGACGTGGTTTGCGATGGATCCGCTTCCACAATAGCCTTCAACTCTTCATTATCAACTTGAGTCTCAGGCCGTCCACGGGGCTTGTTCTGCAGGTCGAAATTTCCAGAACGAAAACGTTGGAACCAAAAACGAACTGTGTTTTCTTTTGCAACACGACCGCCATTCACATCATTCACCCTTCGAGTTGTTTCCGCAGCACTAGTGCCACGGCGGAACTCGTACTCGTAAATAATGCGATATTTTAAGTTTTCCATTTTGTAAAATGAGTGACGCAAACAGAAAAAAACAAGAAAAAAACAAATGAATGACGATCATCGAAGCACAAATACATGAGTCTATAGCTGTACAAATTTGAATTTGGAATTCCTTACCAAAGAGGAGAAATTTGTGATTAAAGTGGCCAGTACGAAAAACGCCAATTTCATATGTAAGGATCTAATATTAATCTTTATCCAAATAAATGTGTTGTTGATTACGAGTATTTAATTATGAACAAAATTGTCTTTGACATCACTTAATTTCAATGAACATCGTAGAAGATATTACAATAACTTATATAGCAAAACAACGTTTGCCGGATCAGCTAGTATTTAATAAGTTACACTAGTCTAGACCCGGCTTTAGCTGTCAGCTAATTCCGGGACATCTGTACGCCATAGCACAGGGTTACGATAGGGGCATTAAGTGTGCACTATTGTCTCAAGGCCCGTCTGCCTCGAGCATCAAGTGTCTTGTTTTTTTATCGCATATTCCTTTGTGTCCCCGGTTCTGACTTTGTGTATACGTGAGATTACACAGTTTTAGCTTGGAAGGACTTCTTTGAAAATACAACATTGCTGATTAGTTTTACTATATTCATGAATTTGTTATCTTTTAAGTGGATTATTTGGGAGACTATAATAGTTTTTCATTCCTTTATGGTACCGTACTGTATGTATATCTATACTGCTATACTATATGTTGGCCAAGTCTCTAAAATATCTTAGTCGCTATATTGTTTCTCAAAAATAAAGATTTGGTAATTATTTTAAAAAAATAGGTTTTCTTGAATTACATTAATTGATGTGATTTAATTTATTATGTTCTTTAATTAGATCTGTTTCCGAAAAAAAAAAAACAGTAACAGCTTTATTTTTTTCAAATTCTTTTACATTTTTTATTGATACCTGGAATCTTGTAATTTGGTTTATTAACAATTGATTTTTATGGTGAAGCTGGCAAATAAACTAACAGCCTATCTGATAGAAAGTTGCTATTGTCACCGCTTGCAATCTCAAAGCTGTAGTTATCGCGCTGCCGAAATTAAAAATGAAATGGAAAAGCTGGAATAAGATTAATTTGAAAAATTCAAACATTATACAATATATTGACATAGCTAAACTTAGATATAATTGTTTGATGGATATAAACAATACTTTTTTTATTGTAAACAATATTTTTTTTATTGTAGATAATTATTTCTCCTTCAATATTTGCAGAAACTTTTTCAATGAAAAAGCACTATCATGCGAACTAACTTAGCTCTATTCCTGTATTATTCCAAGTACATCGCGCACTTTACCCACTCAACTGGAGGAGGTAGGGTGCGCGTTGAACCAATGACGTCACTTTACCCCCTTGTGTTTTACATACGTGTTTCAATATGGCTGCCGTCTCATTACGTAGATAGGTATCAGTATAGTTGTACATAACACTATTATTTTTTATGATTACAAGCAATCGCTTGATACCCTATCTGGTGGAAGGTGAGACTATGTCCAGCTCACAAGTACCAATATAGATATTATAGTGATTGTGTACACACAATCCTTAACTCCTTACAAGGAGTTTGTTAAATTAGGTTACATATCTATGGCGTAAATGGGTGTTCGCCGACAAGTAAAAAATAATGTTTTGTGAGAAAGAATTGTAAAAAAGGAAGATCGTTTTAATTTGAAAATTAGACGGAAATTCTCCAGGGATTACATCTTGGGCTTTCGTGAAGAAATGTTGTTTTTAAATTAGTATATAAATAAGGAAAAATATTATGTAATTGCAGGAATGGTATTACAGAATATATATAAAGTGATTATAAGTGTTTTCATTGATGTGAGGAAGAGCTCCACAATTCAGTCACACACGACTACACGACAAACCACGTTTACTGTACGAGTATATACCAGGTGTACTGCTAATTAATTTCCAGTTTTTGTGTGAATGAAATACATTTATTTCGCGGGAACCATTATAGTTACCTCATTCAAAATATTTTCCATCACTTTCTATACATCTTCTCCATCTTTCTGGCAAGTTGTGGACACCACGCCAGTAGAATTTACTGTCCTTGGTTGTGAACCACTCGGTGAGTCTATTTCGCAAATTTTCGTGGGAATTGAAGCGCTGCTGAGAAAGTGCGTGGCCCAACAAGGCAAAAATATGGTAGTCGGATTGGGCCAGGTAATTAAAAAAAAAATCATAACCGAATGAACGTGGAAAAAGAAACGCGAGGAGCGCACTCCACTTCTTCGCTGAATGCGTCAAAAAGAAATGACTATTTTAGTATAGATAGAATATTCATGAAATGAGTGAGATTTAATACCACAATTAATAGTTTAGTGTTTTTTTTTTTGGTAAGACCATACTTTGTTTCCCGGGAAAGACCTTTATAACTTTACAAATCGTGAGGAACGAGCACCGAAGATGCTCAGTCAGCGAATTTATGCGTATGGCAACGCAAGGGCATTCCTATGAGTACGAATATCGGCTCAGGCGGCCAATCAGAGAAAGAATTCAAAGTTCTACTAGCGTTTCTGAAGCAACTCTCTTGCGAAGAAGCTCCGAAAGAACCTAAAGGTTACGTCGGAGTGGAGTGGTGAAATGGAAATGATATGGTGGAAATTGTTAATAATATTAAAAGGAAACGACTTTATGCGTGGTACCAAAATATTTCAAGATAGTGGAATTACTAGAATTATGGATTCTAATTCGAAAAGGGCGGTAGACCGATACTTAGCTAAGTAAAGAACATCATGGAGGATAAGGATCATCGTCATTGACAGCATAAGTATCAATTTATATCATCTTAAACGGTCATTGTAACTTTAAACTTGAAAGTGAAAGAAGTTTCATCTCTGTCAAACGTAAAGTACGTTACACATGTTTCATAAAATAAATATTTGAAATACTGTGCCAGCTAAACCGACATCGATACGTAATAAAATGGTCGTAGGTTCAATTCCTTTCTAGGTTTCTCACTCTCTCTTAAGTATAGAAGTACCGCTTAGCAATGAAGATAAATATCGTAGGAAACCGCGTTTCTCCATCTTAACAAAAATATGTCGTGCAGTAACTTGACAAGTGCGATCAGCTGCGCTACTGATCACATTGGGCTCTGTGTACAAGCGCGTAGTTGGTACCACAACTAATGTAGACCTGATTACCCCGAAAACGACATAGCATGATCATTTTAATGTTTTTTTTTTCACTTCTATCGATAAACAGGCTAACGATAAGCGATTATAAATGCCTTTCGTTGAGATTTGTATTTATGTTGTGTAGACTTATAAATTAAGTAGGTACATGACAAATACCTCAACATTTAGAAAAACATTATCTCAATAAATTAGGTGGATGATAAACAACTTGGGAAGTATATTAAATCATCACATCATAAGTTATCTCAGTGTAAACTTTGTTAACGAGTTTTAGAGGTTGTCCATAAGCCCTTTGATAGATAATACGATTAGGTAGCTACGAGTATTAAGATAAGCTTAACAAAATACATAGGCACATTTTGTTTTATTATAATTTGAGTTGCATATAGTTCACATCTATGTTTTAACTATTATTAATTTAACTGGTCTCATGCACGACGAAACTTCTTTCAATTATGGTTTGACATTTCGGCGAACAGTTAGTCGCATTTAAGCGAACCTTTAAAGTATTTATAATTTAAAGAGTATAAAATGCGAACGTTTTTATATTAACTGTTAGAGTTGCAAAATCTAAAAGTGGGACAATTGTATTTAACAAATACATGCAAATCTTAATAGCAGTGTATAAGCATAGTTGGGCAAAATGTAATCAGATTAATGAAAAACGATTACGATTACATTATCCGTTTTGCATTATTAATATGAGTATATATTTTGCACATCTATGTTTTAAACACTAAGGAATCCTTAATTGCATTCGCGTTTATGACTCATTAACGTTTAGAAGTATTTTTATCATGAATACAGATTAACAAAATTACTATTACAATCAATTTTGTAGTCGTTAATCACTAATCTGATTACATTTTGCCTATCTCTGTGTATAATTGACAGTTTTATAAAATTTCAATTAAAGAATATCACTATATTATTTACATTGCAGGTTAAGTCATTTTATTTTCCATGGTTACTTAATCTAGAGGTAAGCTATGTATTGTTTTAGCAGGGGTGGGCTTTTTACTCCTACCCCTCCAGAAGAGGTAGCTTCGACAAGGCTTTGCCAGCATAAAAAATAAATAAATAATTGGTCGTTTCTATAAAGCTTAGGTACATGGTAAAGTTTTTTATTTAAAACTTTAACCCATATCTCG
Organism: Automeris io; assembly: GCA_036320925.1. Taxonomy (NCBI): domain Eukaryota; kingdom Metazoa; phylum Arthropoda; class Insecta; order Lepidoptera; family Saturniidae; genus Automeris; species Automeris io. The sequence continues at coordinate 7,618,551 of JAUDJH010000010.1, read as the reverse complement.
TAAAGGATACTTAACACCGTTAATCTCCAAGTTACAGTATAACTAAGTAGTGTGAACTGAAAAGGAAAATTAATAAAAACTTACGTGCGGGTACCCGTAGTCTTAGAAAACTGCATAACTTCTGCACGAATGAGGTCTTAAATTTCAATTTCAACGGATCAGTGCCAGCATACATAGACTTACCCAGACAAAGCCAGGTCGTGCGCTCTCGTTAATTCTTTAGATAACTCTACAGCAGAAAAGTTTATTAGATTTATAAAAGGAGCTTTATAAACCTGGAAATACTGTATGTTTTTCAAAGAATTCTAAAGTTTTTCCAAATGAAATGGTTACAGCACTATTTTTATACTTATTTATGAAGTATCTGTTAACTAATGTATTTCAAAGCCTAATAATACACACGTCAACATTAGGCATTCAGTCTATACGCTGAAATGTCGAAGAGTTAAATATGATCACACCAAACGGTGAGCGTAACTTATTTTAATAAGAATCTTAGGTATAAATATTTGCTGTGATCTCAACCTTAGAAATCAGATAGAGACGGTCATCTCTGCAACATCATATAGACATGGTATCCTGATCAAAATGCGATAGTTTTTCACGCCCGATCAACTGTTCCTATTGTATAAGGCCCAGGTCAGTCCCTACATGGAATATTGTTCGCACCTCTGGAATGATTCTACTCAGTACTTACTTGACGCCCTTTTTTTTTGTAACCCGAGATTAATCCCTAACATACCTAAGGGGCCGGTGTGTTGGACTTGCAGCGACTAAAACCCCCGGGATGTTCCTCCTACTCGTCTGCCGGGGCCAAGGGCACAGTATCGGCCACTTCCTCGGCACCCGATGACGTTTGGCCTTAAGGTAGGCCTCTCCCTTTTGCGCTTACTTTACGCCCTGGATAGGTTAGATTAGGTTAGGTTCCGGGCGGCGCGCTTTGAGGGAGTGCGTCGCCCAGATCCTGGCGTGAGCGGTGTGCGATGTGATCCCGCATACCGCTCTAACGACAATTCATAGAGATGAGGGGGGGTGGCTCTCTACAGCACTCTCCCCGAAATGTGTTAGGTGTACGTGGGGGGCGGCGACTATTTAACCGTCCCCCGCCAAATAGGAGAGGCCTGCACAAGGCCGGACGTCGCCGGATGCCGAGGAAGATGGCTCGGCTTTGCCCTTAGCATCCGGCAAACGGGAGAAGGAACACCCCGGTGGTTCTAGTCGGGGCAGGTCTGACACCCCGGGGGAGCAGCCCTCACCGCTCCCCTGAAGGTTCGTAGGGATTTCCACCGGGTTAACAAAAAAAAAAAGGTTAAGTTAGGTTAGGTTAGGGGACAGCCCTCCGCTGCAATTTTTGTTTTCGCTCGTACATGCCCACTATGTAATTTAAAATATTATATAATTTGCAGGAAAATACAATGCAATAAAAGTTCGCGGTACGCTCTGGGATTTGAGTGATGTCAACGTTTGCATCAAGTCGAACTAGATCAAGATACATTTTTAAAAGAGAAATCGTAATTTCGGTCTGCAGCTGCTACTAAAATAAGGTTTTAGGGATGACTAAAATTTAAGATGATTACAGATTTATAATAAAAGCTGATGACTTCAAAATGGGATATTAATCGTGCCCTATATCGATCTATTGACTAAATTGAGCTGATGATAAATAATCATTAGAATTCCTGTTTAACCCCTAATGCAAAAGGATAAATCACTATGTATGCGTACATCAATCAACATAATGCCCTGCTAAGCCTTACAATAATACTATCCCAAACATTTTTTAAGTTTTCAATAAACAAGGAAATGTTAGTCATTGTGACAAAATTATTTAATGTTTTATTGTACATTTCAAGAATTCATTTCATTTTCATACATGAATATCGGATAATCCAAAACACGCTATTACTTTTTATAAACTTTCTGACTATAGAATGTTTTTTTCAATAACAATTTTTCTGTTTGCCTCGCAATGGCGGTTCGGAAACGTAGACTCCAATTTTTTACCAACGTCCTCCCTCGAAACAATTTTCGGTCTCATCCGCTTTTTAGTTGAATATTCGTGGACGAGATGCTCGTTGGATGTAGCTATTCATATTTGGCTGAATTTTTCATATAGAAATATCTTGTTGATCTTTTAAATAATTACAATCATATTTTTTAGTGTATTTTATTCTTTTAAAAGTTTATTAGCTTCTGCTGCGATGGATCGAAAATGTTATAAGACTTTGTTTTATTACTTATACGTTTTAAGTTGTTTTAATAGATAAAGAAAATTACTTAAATGGTATCTTACAAAAACGTTTCATTTTAAAACGAGACGGAAAAATTCAAAAACGTTGACTTTAAAAAGAAATATGATATTTTGTACAGCCAAGTTTTAAGGGCTTTTATAGGAAGCCCGACTTTTTGTTTATATTTAAGATTAAAAACAAGAAATATATATTTTAAAATATAAATAAAATAGTAACTTTAAGTTAAGGTACCATAAAAGTATACGTTTAACACTATTTCTATCGACGAACAATTTATTTATATTGTAGAAATAGGTATCACATGGCTAATTGTGCTTAGATAGAAATTAAATTAAATATTTATCACTATTTTGTATTAGTAAACGATATTTTATTTTCCAAACTGAAAAAAATTATAATAAAGAAAAAAATTCTAAATCAAATATATAGACCGGTCATTATGTCCGGTTCGGCAGATCTAGTGATTAATAGATCCAAAATCAAAAATATTATTTAAAAAACATTAGAAGAATTTAAGAGTTATTGAATAAAATCATGTTTACAGATTTTAAACAAATCGTAGTGAAATACTGCCGAATATTTTCAGTACTCTTACAAAGGATGCTTAATATCGTATACTAGTTTCATGGCCGTTATTGCTTTTGTGCATTGACACGAATGGATTACTGCTATTGTATTCAGTTTGAATTAAAAATTCTTTCCTACCCTTTGAGTATATTTCAATCAGCAATATAGAGATTGTACAAGTTAAATTATTATACATAACGAAATATGTATAATAGTAAAAAAACAATAAACCGTATTACCCATTTAGAATCTATAAAAATGTGATTATCGGTAGGCTAATACCAAAATCAATATTTTATAATCAAAACACAATATCAGAGTGCCGCAGAGAGTTGTAAATCAAACCACACGCTGCTAAGCAATTTTATTGCTATATCCAAACATGTCTTATAAACACTGAAGCATTGCGTTCTATATCTAAACATATCTTATAAACACTGAAGCATTGCGTTACGGGCTTTTCATTTTCTCCCTCTCTACACACGCAGAGTGGCGCAGTGGAAGCGTGCTGGGCCCATAACCCAGAGGTCCGTGGATCGAAACCACGCTCTGCTAAGTATATTTTTTGCCAAATATAAGCTTTTATTATAAACACTGAAGCATTACGTTACAGGCTTTAAATTTTCTTCTTCTATACACAAGCAGAGTGGCGCAGTGGAAGCGTGCTGGGCCCATAACCCAGAGGTCCGTGGATCGAAACCACGCTCTGCTAAGTTTTTTTTTGCCAAGTATAAGCTTTTATTATAAGCACTGAAGCATTACGTTACAAGCTTTTCATTTTCTCCTTCTTTACACAAGCAGAGTGGCGCAGTGGAAGCGTGCTGGGCCCATAACCCAGAGGTCCGTGGATCGAAACCACGCTCTGCTAACTAATAAATAGAATTATTTATTAGTTTGTTTTGTCTCATGCATCTTCTTCATTCTACAATAATATTTTGTAGATTGCACAAATGCAGTAAAAGTATTTTTAATTAATGTAACGTTAAATATTAGAATAAGAGTCTAGAACTATAATAGATATTAAATCTGAAATCTTGGAATACTTATTCCAACCATTAAACATTAATCAACTAAGCTGTAATTTACATCCAAATTTTGATTCTAATGTTACTTAATATACAAAATTTCTTGGGAGGCAATAAGCTGAAATTATGCCTTCTTACGAGTATTTAGGACGGCAGTAAATTTCCCGTTTATCGTGATTTCAAATGCTATCCGGGAGGTTGTTACGTGACAAAAGGCTCACTTCATTAGGGATAGGCCGTGACCGGATTGATAAAACTCAGTATCTTTAGGACACTTCAATAGAATTGTTTTGGTGTAGGTACTCTATAATTAATTAATTCCTAATGGTTTTTATCTCCTTTCTTGCGAAGCTGCGCTTGTAGACTAATGAATTTCTGAAACAAGAGCTTTATGTTTTACCTTCATAAAGAATTTCAATTAATCGTTATTACAGCACTCAACTTAATCCTACAAAGTAACTATTATTAGGCAGGGTCAAGTAAAAGTAACAAATAATGGAATAATTTCTGCTACGTAGTTACAAGTAGTGATTTATATGTTAAGTTGAAATATACAAACATAGTTTTCATTATCAATTATTAACAATTTCATATTGATGAAGTTTATTGATTTATGGATTAAAGTTAATAATCATATTCATTAATAATCTCTAAAATATAAAAAAAAACACGAAAGATCACTTTTCATTTTTAGAAGTTTTAGATGTATTACTTTCAATGGCCTCAGACTAATATTAACTTGTACGGAATTGTCAGATTTATTGTAATCTTTTATTTAGGAAATTTCAAAGATAAGTAACCGGCGTGAAGTTATTGTTATTACTATTGCGTAAAATGACTAAAATAGCTAGTTTCCCGAACTCCCAAGTCTTTTACAGACCTGATTTACATAATTCCGTCAACCAGTAATTGCGTTGTGACAAAGGATGTTAGGATTCTTAGCGCAACGATAAAATTTTGCCGCAGTGCTTTGACGATAAGCTGCTTTTAGGGTAAACAACAATAGTTAACTGGAGCCATTTAGCGAGACACAGTGCGCCAAAATAATTTCTTTTATTTTTGTTTATAACTTGTTTGTAACCTAACGTTGTTGTGTTATAACGTTTAGATTTTTTTCGTAAATGTTGCGTACGACTCTATTGGATACATATATGTAGAGATAGGAAATAACGAGAAATCACTGGTGATTTAGCAGTGATAAATGAAAATGATGCAAGTCGAGACCGAGATAGCACCATGAAAACACTACGCTTATAAAAAGACAAAGCTAATAGCAGATAAACCCCTGTTATAATTTTCGCGTGCCTACACATATCAGAATTATGTAGATTAGCTAAGATTTTAATGTCAAAATGTGAGATCTTGGCATGATAAAATAAATAAATAAATATTTGCAATTACACTAGGAATTCGGTCATAAAAAGTCGTGTGAACCAGTCCTTATAACAATTGTCGTACAATAAGTTGCTGTAGCCAGAATTTTGTATAAAAGTAATAATTATAATATCGTCACGCTATATCCCTTTTGGGGTAAGCAATTCATAAGTGGCTGTATCCACTTTGCGTTTACATGTCGTGACAAATGTAACCAGTGGCGCGGCTGTTCGGTGCGGATAAAAAACAACTCTAAATGCAAGAGATATAGAGACTACAATAATTCAAATGTCATAGTAACAAAGGAATTCTGCATTGAAATACTTTAATCTGCTACTATATTTATTTTAATTTTTTACTTGGGAAAAATCCTCATAGGACCGTCCCGGCCGCGAAGGAGGTAGCAGCCCGGGTGAGCCGGACTTTTACCAGCTAAAACCCCTAGGTGACTACTTCTGCGAATTAGTGGGGACTGCGGGTCCTGTAATCAATTCGCCGCAGCACCACTACGCCGCGCCTGACAGGCACAATCACGGGGGGGAGACGCCACCTCCCCCGATATCACCTAGTATACTTCAGCAGAGCACGTCACAACGCACCGCCGTGTCCTCGGGGGTTGCTGACCGGTCGCTCACAGCCCCCACCCTGAACAGCCACAACCCCTAAGACATCAGCTGGCCGGTCGTGGTTCAACCGATCCGCTGGGACTGATATGCCGGGGCGGTTGTCGACAGCCCGGCGTCTTCTTCGAGCGGCCTTCTGCCGTTCTCGCTCTGCAGCCTCCTTCTGGGACATGACTTCCTCACAGAAGGAGGCCACTGCTCTCCAGTTGTCATGCCCTGCCAGCATGGCCGACACCACTGCCGGCAGGAAGAGGTCGTGTCCGATCCATCGGACCAGGTCCCGCCGCTCGCTGTCCCACGCCGGACAATGTGCGAGCGTATGCTGGGCGGAATCCAGGTCCGAACTGCAGTGGTAGCACCGGGTCGTTGCTTCTCGTCCAAGCCGGCACAAGTACTCAGGGAAACATCCATGACCCGTGAGTACCTGTGAGGTCCTTATACCCTAAGCCAACCCATCCTTTGTAATATGATTTGATGGACATGTTTTTTTACGGCAATGAGTTCTTTTTTTATTTATGAATGTATTTTGCCAAATACAATAAATAATTATTAACAGAGCTTTCACTTCGAAGATTGTATATGATAATATTATATTTAGTTTATAAAGTCGGCTAACAGCAGATTTTTTATATAAACTCATAGTACATAAGTCAAAAAGCAAGCAAGATAATATGGTAAATAGTAATTTACTAAACGATCAAGAACACAAGAGTTTCATGCTGGTAACACGTTCCTATACAATTTGTGAACTGCAATAATTTTCCGACGCCGAGGTCCACACCTGACACCCATAAAGGTCCATAAAATAATTGAAAATTGCTAATACAGCCACCGTAAATATTAAACAGAACGGTGTCGTGACATTTTAATGTATTGTACAGGGCGGCACTATGTGCTAATGGAGTGCGATGGACGATCAACATAAATTTGAGTTGCTTGTATCGTTTTTTGTGTTTTATTTGCGTATATTTCTTGGCATACTGAATCCTTTACAACAGCACAGTTTAAACGTTCGCGTTTTGTACTAATTGTAATCACTTTAACGGGTCCTATGGGCAAAATAACTTTCTAATTATAGCTCAAAGTATTGGCCTGATTGACACAGACTCTGGTCACGAGTAGACTGCAGATAGATCATAGAATCGTCGTCGAGATGGAGTAGTTACTTCCTCTACCCGCATTTATTCTTAATAATTTGAATAATCACGGCACACAACTCTCGCAATATTAGCATTTCAGAAAGCGTCATACTGTTTCAATTCAGCGTTTTGGCATCAGCTTGCCTAGAAGCTTTCTACCGTTGCATATTTAGACCGGTACAGCAACGGCGACTGTCAATAGATTGCCGTCTTTTGGCGGTCGCTATCGATCCTGGAGTATACTATACTTTCTATTAACTGAGGTGTACTCACTTTTTTACGGCTTTCCATTTTATTTTTTTTTAATTTAATTTACAGATCTTAGATAATTAAACCCAGAAATAAAATAAATAGCTTTTATTAATCATTAAATATTTACGCCACCTTCGAAGATTTCTTACAAACAAATACTAATTTTACTTCTTAAGTCTGACGTAAAATAAATAAAGGTTGTCCTCACTTAGACAATAAATGTTTGCATTTCCGCTCAAATAAATTGAGGTTGCAAAGAACATACTGAGTAAACATATCTTACAGAGATACTGAGAATCACAGTACACTTTACTATCAGTGAAATACTACTCAAATCATCAGTATTCGCTTTCGAGACGTATATTACAGATAAGGTGACCGAGCGAGAAACTATCAAGGATAGACTTGTTTGAAATAATCAAACAACAATATTGTTAAGCAATGAATACTAAGCAAACACGTTTTATATCGCTTGGAATGTTTGTAATTCCAAAATTTGCATCCTAAACTGGAATAAATCTTATGTCTTAGGTATAAGAGATATGCACAAATATATAGGCACAATATACACAAACTCTTGCACTATGCAAAAGACAGTTAAAAAAAGATATTTGTGATTGCTTTTCTGAGTATATATTTATATGAAATTTCGATTTAAAAAAACCTTCGATTCTCGTATTTTTACTACGATTTAAAGTCTCATTATCATTGCAAACCATATCTACAAATATATCCTCTATGACGTAGCCTCGAGTTTCTTTTGGCGTTTCTTCTTAAATTAGTCGCTCCCGAAATCGCTAGTAGATTACTATTAATAGTTCTTTCTTAGTGGCCGCCTAACTCAAAGAGCCGTACATACAGGGGTGCCTTGTATCAACCCATAATAATTCACTGGCTGAGCGTCTTGAGCGCTCATCGCTCTCTTCCGGTGAATCTGTAAAGACCCTCCCAGGACAACAGCATTTAGTTTCGCCGAAACAAAATACGTAATTAAGCACACTAAAGTATCTACATATCTATAAAAATATTTACCTGTATTATTATACATTTAACTTATAATATTATTATTCTCTAGATTATAATAGTATATTGTAAAACTATATATGTATTTAAAACCACAGATAATAAATAATAATACTTATAATTATATTAGTAGGCTTATAATTTTGACTGAAAACTTTCACCTATCGTCTATTAGGTATACCTAATATCGCCTATTAGGTATACCTAATAGGTGACATAGTGGCTCTTATAGCCACTATTTCTGAGACATATATCGAACAAAGCGCATAAAATTTACTGCCTGTTTTGCCGAAACGATGTGTTACTCTGTTTTTAGTGTCGATTTTACGATAAATAGTACCATTTGTCCGCACCCATTATGGCTTGACGGCGCATGGAATGGCCACTCGAGATTGTGTGCGACCAGACCGGAGCGGATAAACTGCAGTTTTAGCGCGTCCAGATTGTTGTCAGTGAAATATGTTAGAAACACACAAACAAGCAGATTAGCAGTAAATAAACCTAAAACATTTTAAAACAAAAAATTCACATTTTAAAGCTTTAAAAATCCTTGTAGTCTGTCCTGTCCCATGCTGGATTCCCTGACTCTTAATGACTTTGTTTTATTTAGCTAAGAAGTACTTACTATCTTTTTCGAAATCAACACACTAAAACTATCAAAGTATAATTTTAATTTACTCAATTACTCACTGAAGACTTACTTAATTACTTATTGAAGAATAATTATATAATATTATAAAATAATAATTAAATATAAGTCATAATATGATTACAATATAGTATTTACAAAAAAGTAACTGTATAATAGTTAATTTCATTAAATAAAAGAGTTGTTTAAAATACCATGATTGTAATATAAGATGGCATTTTAACTATCAAATTTAGCTTAAAATATTATTATTGAAACGAAACGTGAAAAGATATTTATTCAAACCTGCTTGATCACTGTAACTAACGATAAGGTTTTTTTTTACTGTTGACAGTCGTAGTCGTTTTTTCGACTGTACCATGCTTACCACCATTCGTGGTGTGGACACTAAGACGGGTAAAGATAAAAAAAAACTGAATAAAATTCTATCAAATACCTTTTGTTATATTATATACTTTACACGGAGAATATTGTGTTGAAAATACATAAAATTGATTTACCCACCTTCGAATCCAATAAGAACCATCTTAAAAGCAATTGTTTCAAAATTATAGTGCCATAAAATAAGAAGTGAACTCCCAATGGGAACGAAACCGCTAAACTCTAGTTTCAATATTTCGTACTTTTCAAGTAACGATTTATATTGTTTTGGTTTAATCTAACGAGATTAGTTAGCGGTTTTTAACTTTTCGAAACAAACATTATGGATACGTTATTATTTTTATTTTAAAGTATGAAAATACCAAATAATATAGGACATTCTGTTATGTAACTAGATTACAATTAATTCAAACAGCTTATGTCCTCTTGCCACATCACAAGTATTTCCTGTTAAGTTAATTTCTCGGAATATCAATGATTAACAGTAACATAATATTTTTAATTAATAACAATCCTATTTAGTGTAATATTTCTTGAAATCCATGACTAAATCATGTCTTCACAAAATCTTGCTTAGTAAAACAAAATCATATTCTTGCTTAATTTATTGAACTTGTGTCTAATTATATTGAATTTGATAAGCAAGAGCCTAAAATAAGCCTAAAAAATAGGAAACACTATGATTTTTTAGCAGCTGTTGATCTAGTTACAGAATACATATGACTAACAAATACAACATCTAAATTTCCACTACCTATATATTGTATTTCTGCTTGGACATAAAAACGTAACACGCATCAAATTACATCATAGTACTTTAACTTTCTAGAGAAATAAAGAAAATTAACAATTGTAAACAAAATAATTAAGTAAATAACGACTTAAAAACATACATGAGAAGTAGGAAACTTTTTTAACCTGTTTAATCAATCATAATGGTTGATTAGCGCTCTTATACATTTCATCATATTTCACGTTGACTATTACTTCTTTCTATTAGTTTAATGTCACAATTGAATAATGGTAATTTCGTACCTCGATTATTCCTCTGACAGGCTATAATAACGGTCTCTGGATGGCGTGATTTCAGAATAGCGACTGAATTGTCGTTAGGCACAAAATTGGCTCCAATTTATTCCCTGTCGCCTTTATCACGATTTTCTGTGTTAATTGAGACATTTGCACAGAAATTACTGGCTGTTACGGTGGGAATGAAAGGTCCGTCGTATACGATAATGGTCTAGTTTGACCAGGGAAAAATTATAAGTACAAACGCCTCGGCTTTACATCCGATGTTTTCTTGTCATGCAATGTTAAATTGCTACTGACTCCTAGTTATTTCTTCTACGTGACACGGTCACTGAATTTGACACGGACTTTTTCATTTTAATTTATTTTTATAATCTCACTCCATCTTAGATACTTGTCATTAAATTGTTTTTTTTTCTTAGAAATATAAATAAGTAGTTAGTTAGTTACTTAGTTTATTAGTAATATAGTTATAATGTGAAAGTGGATAAAAGATTCAGTATTCATTCGCGACAACGCGAATGGTCCTAAGTTTGATCTAACCTTAAACGTACTTCTGGGTTTTCCAGATAACATACAAATTTAGGCATCACATATTCATCGGTGAAGGAAAATAACGTGAGAAAACCCTCATAGCATCTAATAAAAATATCATATGTTAGTGACCTGAGAACAGCGAATAGCTGCGTTACTAGTCACGTTGGGTAAGCGCTAGTGTAACTTTGCTCACCTCAAAAGGCATATAGATATATAATCTTTTTTCATCATAATTACAACATTTTTAAATTTTAAAATAAGTACATATAAAAAGATAACATACACATTTTAAAATATAAAAATATGTAGACCTACAGGAGCAAAGCCTAAGGCCCAAGCCCCCGGTAGTTAGGAGCTCAGAGTGAGGGGCCTCCTAACAAAGCGTGCCGTATCGAGTAAAATTATTTATGTTCTGCTCTTGATCCAACAACCAAGCGAGAGCCTCTTAAGATGATAATCGAGGCTCTTTGCGACCAGCCCATTAGTCGATACGACTACCGGGACAATTACCGCAGAATCTACATCCCACATGCTGGCAATCTCGTGAGTGACGTCTAAATATTTTGATGATTTTTCTTTCTCAGCTTTCACGAGACTCTCATAATGTTATATTGTGATATCAACGAGTATTGCTCTATGCGAACGATATATTATTATTATAGAAATATTAGAATGGGTTTGATTTTCTCTAAACTTAAATCTAGTTTTAGAGATAAAATATAACAATTATTTTAGCAAGTGCCAGTCTTTCTTACACGTCAGGTCACTGAAGGGTCTAAACGATCGTTCAACGTTTATTTTCATTTCGTTGTTAGACCCTTTGCACCCTTGTTTACCCTTGATACATCGCGTCAGTGTAAATGAAATATACACCAACTTTGCTATTTTTATTAAAGTCTACTGTTAGAATATGAGACAGTAGTGAGATTTGAATAGTATGTTTAAAGGAAGACATTCTCCAAGATTTGCTTTATATTTTATAGATGTTGATATTTATTTTCTCTTTATGTTTTTATTGTGAATTAACTCTATCTCTAACTAAATTCTAATTTCGATTTATATTTTTATAAGAAAAATATATTTTTGTTTCTACGAGTACAACGAAATTTCTCTACATATTTGTAAACCTTGTAATTCCTTGGAATAAAATATTTGATCATTCTGAAAATACTTGACTCTGCTAACTACAGAAGTTGATTTAGAAAGAAAGTTAACTGAAAATAATCGTAATAAGCATCGCTTACCTTATAATAACCTTATATAAACATTAAATATAACCTTATAATATTTAAATTGTAGGCTATTTATTCACTACGTATTTTATTTCTGTCCTTAATATTATTTACTTTCTAACTCTTTATACTACACTAAGAAATAATTGACGACTATTTAAAATAACATTATTATTATCTTTACTTAATTATCTAAGTAATTCTATCTATACATTTCATACTAACAACTTGATATTTATTTCTTTATATCGTGTCGTGCTAAGAAAACACGGACAGCGGCTAAAGTTGAGAGCCGTTGCATACCGACGTGCACGGGGCGATTGCGCAACCGTACGCGACTCTAGCGCTCAGCCGTCAACGCAACGACACTAAGTTTATCTCGCTCGCTACCTGTACCGTTTTCATAGTTATTTTTGTGTTTGTTTTTTATTATTGTACTGTATACTTTATTTCTACTTTGACTATTCCACTTGTGCTTGCTTGTTTCAATTGTGACTTCTGTACTGGAGTAACTGTACTGGATTAAAGGCTAATCTATTTTTTATCCGGACTTCTTCATTCTTTTCATCATGCCATCTATTCACGCTATCCTGCACTATTAGCTTAAGGTGGAACGACTTACCACCACCATGCCTACCACGCCAAAAATGAAGAATCTTCTAAAATGATATATTAATTTCATAGAGTATACGTAAATTAGTGACAAAATTTAAATTAAATCCGAATGGATCCTATTACTAAACAGAGGTGTCAGTAGCTAAGAAGGCGTAACAGCTCGCTGTTCTACATACATATAGCACCTACGTAGATATAGTAATAAATTCCTCAAATCCTATTTGCACGAGAGAGGCAAATTAATTCACTTCTCTGTTTTGATGAACACAAAGTATTCAAGACTTAACGAATAATATAATACTCGTGTAGGTTCTATTGTTTAATAAAACAGTAATAGTATAAAAATATTATTTTTAAAAGCAGGAGACAAATGTTGGTTCCGGTTCCACATTTCAACGGAATTCAGAATAGAATTCAGGCGTAGAATAATCGTTTAAATAACATGGAATAAAAACGTGACTTCATTGAAAAAAGCTTTCTGAGAAAATATGTATATCCTTTTTTTTATTTTGTCGACGATATTTACATACTTGAATTATCAGTATTACTAAATAATGTCAATTTTTTATTTTTTGCTTTAGAAAATATAAGGTGATGTTGAGCAGAAAAGTAACAAAGGCGAATCTTTTTCTTAAAAAAATAAACTTTTATTAAAATAAAGTTAAGTTTTTATGGTGGTAGGGCGATTGCCCGAACTAGGTCGTGACCACAGTACACAAGTGTAAAGACCGTCGTAGTGGCTTGCTTTGGCCTGTCGCATTTCGGGATCAGCTTGTATATATTCAGTAATTCATATACCTAGAGACTTTCATAGTAGTATATGTGGGCCGACATGACAACAGAGACTATATACGGATTTTAATCTTTTGATGGTTGCTTTAGTTTTTGGAATACACTGTACTTATCATCAGGTGTACTGTAGCCACTTTTTCGAGTCAATGTAAAAAAAGTTTTATTTTAACCTTTTATATTTACAACGTTTCGTTTAATTTCAACAAGTACCATGCAAAAAGTAATAAATTATTTAAAATTAAAAAACTATTTACTTATCATGTAATCTGTATAATCATCTACCATGTGTTCCCGTGGTTTACCATAAAACTATCACTAAATTCAGAGTTCAAAACACCCAATAATAAAAAAGTGTCCTATCCTAAAAGTCGCAGCATTCTGAAGTAGTAGTTCTTACGATGTTTGCAAAAGTTTATCTTTTGAAATATAACAATTTCGGGCACAAGACTTAAAGCATGATAGATGATGATGAAATAACTGTTATTTAATGGTTAAGTAATAACAAGAAAATACATGTGTGCGTTCGTATCAATCTACGAATGAGTAACTTCGATCAACGTGGATTCTCATCTCACCCGTTCAGGGATAGTAATGCTAACTTTATCGAGTTCATACCTTAATAGAGGGCAAGTGTTGGAGAGAAAAATAAAAGGGAAAACGTAAGCCTATGCCGAACACGTCCGTAAGAGTTGGCCGATTTCTGCGTCACGTACACAGAAAAGAGAACTTTTATTACTTTCGAGTGCCGTAATTGCCATGGAGAACCGGTTTCTCTTATTATCCAACTTTGTCCTAACTGGAGTAGCAATGAGTTAATCAACAATATTTCTATTACTTTTTTTGTAACCCGCATATCCGAATTAAATCTTGCATAAGGATATCAAGACAGCTGTGAAGGCAGCGACCCCGTTGTGTCAGGTTCCTACTGACTAAAACCCGCGGGATGTCCTACTCATAGCTCCACCCGGGCTTAGGAATCCGAAATCGTCCAGAAGCTCTGGGAGTGATCAGCATTGTTAAGGCTTCCTCGCTGGGATCGGGTCGGTGTAAAGGACCCCCCACTCTGGATCCCTCTCAAGCGGCGCGCCGTCTCCCGCTCAGCAAACTCCCTCAAGTCTACTGTCCGCATATTTCTAACTATTTTACTATTTATCTGTTCAAAGGGAAAATATAATAATATCTATTTTCATTACAATACCTCCTAGAAAACTATTTTTTTTATAATGAACAGGCAGACGCTGGACCTCAATTATACCTGGTGGAAAATGAGTCCTACGACACACTACGTCCGCCTAACAAATGCCTATTCACTCTTCTCTTAAAGATTTCCAATTCACAAGAACGTGGAAATATGGCCGCTGGAAGCACTTTCCTCTCCTTAGGCGTTCGCATGATGATTGTAGAAGCGAATCTTTTCGTGCAGATATAAAGACGCCCGCCACATATGGATGGTATCCGACCCGGTGTCTAGTGTTTTTTATGATGAAATGGAGCTGACGTAATTAGTGAATGCAGCCTCGAAGAATATTCTGCACTATGCAACCGGTAAAAGATTGTAAGGCACGCGACTTTGCGCAAAAGATTTAAAACAATTTCATATATATTTCTTTCTCCACAGAGTTTGTGTACATTTCATTTAGATTATTCTCTTATTGATTAAATAAATACTAACATTTATTTACTAATACTTAACATCCTGTAGAAATATATTTATGAATAACGAGAAAATAATCAAAATTATAATAAATATGAAGGTAAATAAAGAAAGAAAGAAAAACTGTGCGAAATTACAAAGCATTCAAATATTTATAAATGAAGCGCTATATTCATAATCAATTTGCTTGGCATGAAAAACAAAGTCGGTATCCAATTTAATATTTTCAGCTATCATACAAAAAAAGACAAAACGTACTAATAAACATGAATTATTAAAAATTAAATTGGAAGGAACAAGAAATTATCTATTTATCTGTGTAAATGTTTTTTTTTTATTTATTAGTTCTAAATTACAAAAAAAAGAATGTCCACAATATAAAGACAGCGAAGCCATATGTCAGGCTTATGAGCAGCCAGTGAGTTCGAGCAAACAATAAAATTATACAAAAATACATTACTTAATAAAGTTGGTAGAAGCCCTAATTTATTTGTGGCAACAGTTAAAAAGTTATAAACTAAGAAAAAACTTAAGTACACTTCCGACGGAATTGTCATTTACTCAAACTCTAAATAATAATGATGATGATGATGTCCTAGCCACGGCGACTGTTTCAACACCGGTTAAGAAATTCGAGGTCCAGTTTTCGGAAACAGTAAATTGCGCAGGAGATATTTAAGTGCATAACTGGACGCACAGCCAGAAAAGCACTCTCTCGTCCGAGCTCCCTCAGGCCCGATAGAAAGGAGAACCAGTACGATCAGGAGGGAGCGGCATGCAGGTTTGGTCAAGTTTTCCCTTCTCTAAACACCTGGTTGAATTGCGGTGTTCAAGAGATACCTTAGTCGCCGTTTACGACACCTCAGAAAGAAGAGGGGGGTGCTATTCTATTCTGCCGGCAGCCACCACGGCTTAATAACTAATAAATAATAATAACAATAACATATCATCACGTTATTTATGAACCAAGGAAGGTATTTGCATCCAAAACTCAGTGTGTACTTCGCAACAACTGAAGTTGTCGGAATGACTCTCCACCGAACGGGGTACCAACACGTTGCTAAGCCGCGGAAAACGCTAGACATATACTCACGGCAGCCGAGTACCAACATCAGGGACAACACCATTTCCTCGTTGATGTGTTCATCCGGCTCCGTGGACTGGCTAGTATCAGGGTAGCTATATGTATAAACGGACTCCCTAATAATATATCATTACGTTATATTCCTTTTAAAATTAGTAAAGGTACATTAATACTTTGAAGAATGAAGTAGTAAAGTGAGCAGTATTATTAAAAATAATATTTTGATAAACATCAGCCACATAGTTTTAATAATTCTACATTATAAATATGAATTACTAATAGTTCAATAGGTGCTCAACACTCAGTGACCCGCCATTATGTAGTTATGAGCCGAGTCACGCTCGACCTAACTTCACTAGTGTTTGATTGAGCAATTTTCTTCTACAGCGACCTCACACTAAGCTACTTGATTAACTCATTATACTATTAAAACAACGCAAACTTAACTCTTGCTTACTTTAAACACGATTGTTTGCAGATTACAAAATTACTTTTTTAATAAAAAATACTGCTTATATTACTGTGTAGTGGATACAGCCACTAATGTAATTCTGTTCATCTTCAATGGGATATAGCGTGTCGATACATTATTATTACCTAAAATACTAATCAAATTTATATTGTATTGTTTTATTTCTTACCATTAGGACACATTTATTGACTTTTCTTCTTTAATCAACTGTTTTTCAAAGGCTCATAACCAAAAAACGGTAATTTGCCTAGTAAACCATCTATTGACACATTAAGTTCTTATTACCACTAGAATCAGGGTCGCACAAAAGTTACTATTGAAAATAATAACAACCCTGGAGTAATGTGTTATTTTTGGTCAAGAAGTAATGCATAAAAATTACCGTAATATATTAATATAGCACTACACTCATTCATAACATCTGTAATATGGAACTATTGTTAAACCGCTCTACTGTTAAATATTTACAAGAATAAATATACATAAAATTTACGAAATTTACGGTTGAACTTTTCTGGTGCTGATTGCTATGTAAGATTACTTGGAGTAAGATCATACGCGGGTTGAGATTTTATAAGAAAATATATACGGAGAATACGTCCTGTGCCTCCCTTATATAGATCTTTTCTATCTGCGGTAATAACTACCATGTTTTTGGCAGTGTAACGAAGAATATTATTACTTTTGTTATAATTATAACTATGTAGCCCGCACCTGAAAACTTTCGAATAATAAACCTCTTGACCTATAAACTTCTTCTAACCTGAGTTAGAAAGTAAAATATTTATATTAGACTATAGAGAAGTCAAAAGAAAAATATATGAAGTTGTGAGTTTATACAAATGCCAGTGTTTCAATTGCGAACTCTTCCTGAGGTTAAAATGGATAAAATGCACTCCTAGTCAATTCCCTCGGCGAATAACAGAATTTCCTATCAACCTGGAATACTTCTTCCGATGTCAATGTTTGCCTACTTTGTTTAGTGCTTTCACATGATGCAAACTTGTTTAATACCGTAGGATTCCGATTGAATGCGGTAGTGTGTAAACTTTAGGAAGCAATTTGTTTTGGTCAAATAAGAGTTTTGTGAATGTAGGAAACCCGAAGACAACATGCAAAATAAAAATACAATATAAGTTGTTTAGCTATGCATAATAAATTCGGTATGACTGTTCACGATATTACTATTCGTGACCCATTCAATATAAATGACAAATTATTTGAGTAAATACTTGATATGAGAGTAAAAAACATTATGAATTTACAATTTCTCCATACAAAATATGTAAAGCAATTCTATCTTATTACATTACTGAAATTGGAAAAATAATATACGGATTTATACAACTGCCATTTCGCCACAAGTGACATGCCACACGAGGATTGCATAGTTATCAAGGATGCACTAAATACTCATTAATATATTGGATGATAAAAAAGCAATATATCTTGATTTAAAAAATGTATCTTTATGACTCCCTAACTGAGAATTTAAACAATAAAAGATATAGCAGAAAGATTTAATAGCTAGGTCTAAAGTCGAGCTGGGGATAATTCAAGCATTTGTCTCTTATGACCTTAAAATTAATTTGAAGAGATGAAACGAAAGAACATTTTACCCTGCGGCGTAATTTACAAGCCGTAGTTTGATTAAATATTTTATTGCAGGAGAATGAACTCTGAATTGGATAAGAGTGTATGAATAAATATTACTGTTATACTTTTAAATTTAATTAAATTGTTTAAATGTTATTCTGACTCGACAGTGATTACACTACACCAGGCGATAAGCATGTTAAAGTCCATGAAACGACAAAGACTATCGATAGTTAAGAAAAACCCATCGATAGTTGAAGTGAAAATGTTGGCCTGAACAAATATCTCTTCACGTTAAGGATCCCATATCATAGGATGAGAGGAACAAGCTTGCCGGAAGACCATTCCATAGCCCAACGACACAACAAAAGTAAGACTTGAGAACTTCTTAGTCCATATTTTTTTTTTTACACTGGCTATACATAGTGACTACAGAGTAGGTACCTAATGGTAAGTACAGTGTAGTCCAAAAACGAAAACAACTATCAAAGGATGAAAATCCATTGATAGCCATGTCGGCCCACATATACCACGACTGAAGGTCTCTAGGTATATGAGCTACTGGATATACACAAGCTAATCCCGAAACGCGACAAGCCGAAACTAGTCACTATGACGGGCTTTACACCCATGTACTGTGATCGCGATCCAGACGGGCACCACCTCGCTGCTGCTCGTTTAGCACAACCCATGAGTCACGTGTAGGGAAACTAGGGTAAAGCCTTCGAACGCGAGCAGCTTCGACTCCCAAAGCCCATGACGGGATGTGTGTTACCGTATAGCTGTGACTTCGTAAACTTGCGCATGTGATTTCATTAAGTAAGTAAGAGGGTGAAACAAGATTGAATAACTCTTCAGAACACTCGCCACGATACAGACGGTAGAAAACACTTAGTGAGGAATATCTCCACGCAACTGGAGCGGTTCAAGATGCTTAGTCACTTCAGGATCGTTCACAATGCGTACAGCCTTGCGCTGTAACCTATCCAGGGTGTCAAGTTAGCTCTGAGCAAAACCATCCCAAAGATGCAAACAGTATTCCATGCAGGGTCTGACCTGTGCTTTATACAATAGGAACAGATGATCCGATGAAAAAATCAGAATAATATGATTATTTTTTAGTTTCATTTAACGTTACTAATAAAGTACAGATTTTCCAAGGTTTACATGTTAGAGTAAACATTTACTTAATGGGTACTATAAGGTTTACTTTCACTTTAATAACGGTCAGTTCGATAGAAAATTTATGTTACAGTAAATTATTATTATACCTGTCCTATACAAATTAAATCAAAATACTATAACAAAATATTAGGTTCTTACATATGAAATTGGCGTTTTGTATGGGAGGAACAAAAAGTCGAATATTTTTTAATATAATATATTTAATTAATCAAAGTATGAACCATTATTTTCTATGCACTTTTGCCATCTCATAGGTAGTTCATTGATCCCTTTACTAAAAAAACCAGTCGGACGGGAATCAATAAAATCTTTGAAGGCGATTTGGACTGCCCCATCGGAGTTGAATTTTTTCCCTTGCAAGAAGTTATCCAAATTTCGAAAAAAATGGTAATCTGTTGGAGCAAGGTCCGGGGAGTACGGAGGATGTCTTAGACTTTCCAATTGAAGCTCTTCTAATTTAGTAGCCGTCTGTTGCGCAGTGTGTGGTCTAGCGTTGTCGTGAAGCAGCAGTGGCGTGGAGCGATTGACTAGCCTAGGTTGTTTAGCCGCTAGCTTTTCCATCATGGTTTGCAATTGCTGACAATAGACTTCAGCCGTAATAGTCTGGCCAGATTTGAGAAAACTGTAATGAACAATACCGGCACTAGTCCACCAAACGCTTACAAGTAACTTTTTTGGGGCTAATTTTCGCTTGGGGCAGGATTTGGCTGGCTGGCCAGGATCCAACCATTGCGCTGAGCGCTTCCGATTATCGTAAAGAACCCATTTTTCATCACAGGTAATGATTCGGTTTAAAATACCTTCATTATTGTGCCGGCTTAGTAATGTAACGCAGCAGTCGACGCGCGTTTGCCGGTTTGCTTCAGTCAATTCGTGAGGTACCCACCTTTCAAGCTTTTTAATCTTCCCAATTTGCTTCAAGTGAATTAAAACAGTTTTATCACTGACATCGCAGCCTGCAGCTGACTCGGACGTGGTTTGCGATGGATCCGCTTCCACAATAGCCTTCAACTCTTCATTATCAACTTGAGTCTCAGGCCGTCCACGGGGCTTGTTCTGCAGGTCGTAATTTCCAGAACGAAAACGTTGGAACCAAAAACGAACTGTGCTTTCTTTTGCAACACGACCGCCATACACATCATTCACCCTTCGAGTTGTTTCCGCAGCACTAGTGCCATGGCGGAACTCGTACTCGTAAATAATGCGATATTGTAAGTTTTCCATTTTGTAAAATGAGTGACGCAAACAGAAAAAAACAGAAGAAAAAAAGAAATGAATGACGATCATCGAAGCACAAATACATGTGTCTATAGCTGTACAAATTTGAATTTGGAATTCCTTACCAAAGAGGAGAAATTTGTGATTAAAGTGGCCAGTACGAAAAACGCCAATTTCATATGTAAGGACCTAATATTATGTTTTCATTGAAATTATTGACAATTAATAGATAGCCTGTCAAATGAAATTTTCAGAATAATTTTAAGACAATGTTAAAATTATAAGTTATAAATACCTAATTGTTACAAAACGGAAAACGGTTGTAGACATTGTAATTAATTAGGATAAATTGCGTAAAACTTACAGTTTGTTTGTACAACAACAATTTGTTTCTAAGTTCTTTGTGTTCGAAAGAAAGTTTTATTGTTAGTTCAAGAGAAGAATTTTAATAACAGTGGAATTTTAAAGGGTCTGCGGATTGTTTGAAATGTTCCGCGCAAATAATAACGTAGTATCTACTTCCTTGTATAATAGAAGCTATTTCGAAGTCACTTATTGAATATTACTGAGATATACTAACAATTCTCTTTGATATTAAAGTGACACATAATTAATCTCTATAAATTCAGAATGTTTCAAAGAGAATGGTTGTTACGAGTATTTGAGAACAATTTGAAAATTATTCTTCTGGACTGTTGACATTTTGCTTATTTTTGTAATCAATTTATAAGTAATTCATTCATGATATCTATTTTCTATTTAAGATATTTATTCAATATTAATTACTTTTATTTAAAAAAAATCATACGAAATACCTTTGTAGTAGTAAAAGAATATATACATTTATAGGTCTAAAAAATTTTAAAACTGGCTGTGTGCTGTCATTAACATGATGGCGTTGGAGCATTTTTTTTGGATGTCTCGCCTCCCGTCTCACTCTTCAGACATCTTTTAGGATTTCGTTTTGCAAAAAGTCATATTCGCTGAGCACAAGTCGTCAGATACGATCTGACGAGCTGTCTCGAGAGGCCGGTGTCGCGCGACCGTATTATTAACGTTAAATAAAAAAAGGACATTGATGAGGAACTTTGTTTAATTAATTATTATATTATAATTTTTCGAACATTTTGATTTACCTTATTTTTGTTGGATTTACAATTTTATTCTTTTTTACCACATGCCACGGAGTAATTTTATTTTATTTTTTAATCATTGAGTTCAAATTTTAATCACCCGTTGTGGATTTGGATATCAATATTTAAACATAACAGTAAATTAATGAAATTAGATCAATACCAACAAATTCCAGCTTACATAAAACATTATTAAACAAATTAAGATCTATGAATAATAATAAAAACATTTCAAATAAAGGTCACAATAGTTCAAAAGTGAAAACGGCTAAACACCAAATATTTGAATAGAACACAAAATACTTTTTTGTTAATCAATTACTAAGCATCTATTATAATAAATTTATTAACCTTTATTACCTTTATTAAAACATAACACTGCTGAATTATTACAATCCATAAAAATGAATTAAATACAAAGAACATTAACACATTTATTTTTTCAATTTGTAAAAGGAAATTAAAGATCTGTTTGTTTGCCAGCGTGGCACTTAAGGTATTTATTTAAAGCCTTATTGAGCCATCTTATCTGAGTACGCTTATGAGAAATTCTCTCTCTTTTGGAAGATATTTAACCTGTTTCGGTTGTTTCCTCCTGACGCTTTTTTAATGAAAATTTTGTTTACAAAAAGATAACATATTATTCTAATCTATGTACGCTTAATATATTCTTGAGGATGTTTGTGTTAAAATTAGATATTTATTGAATGTTTCAATCGTAGATATTATCTGTGACGTTTTTACTTCAGTTTATAAATACCATTTTAAACTTTCTCACTTCTGACTTTTTGTATAAGTTGTATGAAAACGATATTTCCAAAAATGATCATATTATGCAAGGTTAATTTATCAATTATGTATCTATAGTTGAATTAAAAACTATAAAAACATTGAAAAATTATGACAAAAATGAATGCTCCTCATTTTCATAAAACCTAAAATGACGTCATTAGATTTATGAATTTAACATTTTATCTAAAGATCTTTAGCTTTTTTGATTTGAAAAACTGCTATAATTTTGAACTATACAGTAGTATCGATAATAAGGATAATAATATGTATTGCATACATTGCAACCAATATCAAACCAATATTAAAAGACAGTACTAATTCTTTTTAATAAAACACTATTTCATAGGCATCATTATCGCTAAGAAACTAATGAAATAATACTCTTATTGATCTCACAAAGCTGTATTTTAAAAGATTTCTAATATTCATCAACTTTTATACTTCAAATAATTGGCAATTGCTCAAGGGTAGAATATATTACCATATCAAAGAACAAATGATATCATGCACGACTTCAATTTGATAAAACATTTGGTTCACCGGGAATAGGCATAGCTACTTTTATTACATACGGTATTTCATAGAAATACGCGTGCCTTTACGAAAGATGTCCCTAATTTTACTATATATGAAAATCTTTTATTCTTTATTGTTACCTATTTGGCTAAAGTTAATTGCACCAAGGAAAACTATTCGTATGAATCATGTATTTAAATTCGTTATTTTTTTTTTCAATTTTCTCAACACTGCATGTAATAAGAAATGAATTGATTTATTTAAGTGGCCATTTATATCGAATATAAAATTTGATTTGACTTTATGTTGGTTAACTGGGTACAAAGTGAATCTGCTATAGAGAGTCTAAGGCTAAGATTTATAGACGCTTCTTTGACTTAGCGTAGAATTCACTGAAACATTACAATGTACTCAATGAATTTCAAAGGAAATGATAAGTCACAGATTTTGTAAAATTGATGTTGGCTCTGTAAATTCTTACGCTTAACTCAAGTTTATATTATATATTCAATTTTCTGTAAAAGAGTAAATTATTTTCTGAGTATTTTGCTAAGCGATGTCAAAGTACGGTCTATAAATCTCAACCATAGTGCCATGAGAGCTGAGCTCGGCATTACGCTTCTGGGCAGAGTGCGAAAGCCGAAAAACGAAAGTTCAAGACGAATTAAATCGCTTAAGTGGCGATAAGTGGGACACCTGACTAGGCGTACTGATGGTCATTGGAGTAATGCCCTCAAGGAATGGCACCAGAAGGTAGCAGAAATCTGATAAAAAGCCCGTTGCGAAGTGGACCGACGACTTTATAAGGTTATGGCCAAAACTTGGGGTCAAGCTGCACTAATAAAATCCTTGTAGCATGATAGGAAGGAAATTTATACTTAGCAGTGGGTGCGAATTATTAGCTGGTAATAATGATGTTGATTTGGGTATATTCAGAAATTCTGCTTAAATAAATCATGTAGCGTGCACTCTGCCGGCCGACTTTCGCGGACGCCGTAATGTTTATACGGATCGCTTGCGCACTGGCCAAGGTGGACAGTAGCAGAGAGAATTGTGTGACGCCTCTTGTATCGATCGCGCCTTGTAATCAGAGCTCGCTAGATTATTACTAATTTATCTAGTTTATATCGCTTATTCTTAAGTTTTTAGACAATAAAGGTTTTCTATGATGAACTTTTCGTGTTTTTAAAGCCTTTAAATGTTATTATCATAATTTAAATTTCAATTTTCTCGATGTAAATTAGGGAAACCGTTTCTAATGGTTGAATTATTTTATATTTTAAGCAGTCAAGCAAAGAGGAACGAGTAATGTAGGAAAAATATATTAAATTTTGTAAATATCAATTTACGCTTAAACGAAATATTCTTTTATTTAAAAAAATAATAATAACAGAAGTATTAAGAAAAAATTGGCTGTGAAAACCTCCCTCAGAACTATTTTAAACTCTATTTTTATTAAAATTAAATAACTTCAATTTCCCACTCTAATGTTCATAATACTGACTGAAATTTTAGTTATATTTATGTACCTAAATATATCTAAATCTTCAGAGTGGTTAGTGGCCGGATGCACAAACCTCTAACTGATTTTACATAGAAGGGTCGATCTCAAGGGATATTTTGAATTCTAACACAAATTTGTACGAAAATGTACGTAAATGCTACGTGATTTGCAAATTTAAGTAAATGGTGCATAATTTCATATCAAGAGAGGTTAAAAATAAGTCAAATATATCATTTACGACGTTATACTTTTCCTTTACTAAATTTAAGTAAATAATTCAGACACGCAAACTCAAATACATGTATAATTTGAATATTGGCCATTTTTTACAAATATTTGTGACATCATTAAATTATAGTTTATTTGTCTAAAACTAAAAAACCTATTAATTTAAGAAAGTCGGAGACACTATTTAGCATTTTGCCAGTGTTCATGTACAAAATAGCTGTAAACTTTAAATTGGTTGATAAAATTTCATATAATTAACATATAAGTATTTGAATAACCAATAATAATAGTACGCACATGTCTGTTTTGACTCACACTGTGTTATTTTTTACTGGCTAATGTAGAAGATATCGTAGATTAGTTTCTATATACTTTTTTTATTACTATTATGTTTATTCGTAGTAATAACATTGAAGATACAATAACCCTGCTAATTGATACAGGGTCGTTACAGAGTAAATATTACAATTAGACAGTTAATAATATTACAGTTACATACAAGGTATTTACAGTTATATTAATTACACGGTTGGTACATAGATAATATTTACAGAGATATATATATATATATATATATATATATATATATATAATACATAACTAATAATAATATATGTAACTAAGTTGGTACATATTATATATATATAAATGTCTAAACTTCCTAGGTAGCAACCTAATTCGCACAGTTTCTATATACTACAAAATATAATTCCTTACTTAGGCTCTGTAGTTATTTTGGGTTATGTATAGTTTAAAATATTCTTAAGCAAGTATAGCCGGGATATGAAAATATCAAAAACAGATATTGTAAGACCGTAATCTCCGGTGTATTCGACAGGAGTTTCAAGAAGCGCTTCCTATAACGGGCATTGTTGGGGCGAAATGCTTTGACCCACCACCGACCTCTTAGCAATTTCTTTCCTATTAAAATTCTTTGCTTCGTCTCGCTGAAACTTTGGAATTCAGTTTAACAGATCCTTTACATGGAAATTGGAAGAAAATATCGTTAAACATTTTTTGAGTGGAAAACTTCGTATGAAAGTTTACTAGTCATCTAATAAAGCATTTCTATTATCAGCAGATTCGAAATATTATATTTGATACAACGTATTAATTTGAAAATAATAAAAAGGTGTATAGATTTTAATTTAATATAAACGAGTTACAAAAATATCTATCTATATTGTGGAAATTTAGAAAAATATCGCATTCTTATAAATTTAGAAGTTTTTTTTCAATAGAATTTTTTTTTGTGATTCTAATAATTATGAAAATTTATACATCGGTAAAATGGGAGTTTCAGGCATACGTTGTGTCGTTCAATGAATAATTAAAATTAAATCTTTATTCATTTTTAAGTTAACACACTGACATTGGCGAAGTCACAAAAGACTAATTCTTGGGATAAAGGCTTAAAAATTAAGGACCAAGATATATGTTTAACAAGCTTATGAACGAAAAATTGTTTCACAGAAAACTCTTTTTTTTTAAGAAATCCTATAATATAATATATTTACTTAAATAAATAGCAATAATCATTTAAAAATTAACAAAGCATATGAACTGTTACTTGTTAATCATAAAGAAAGCGTTGATTATAATTAATTTATTAATTATCACACTTTTTATGTATGTTGAGCCTTAACATAACTTAATTTTAAATTCTGTTACGAACGCAAAGTCTATTGCATTCAGGTAACACAAAATAAATATTAGAAATATGAAATATATACGTAGTAAGACAGTGAGGAAGATGATGAAATTTCAAATAGCCGTTAGGGGAGCGCACCCTCACAGGTAATCGTCTGACAAATGTCTCAGATATTTTACTAACTTCATTTCGTGGATACCTTTAATACCGCGAAGTTCATTTCATCACTCTTTTCACCACACTTTTGTTTAAATGATGTAATATATGTAAGTCTCAGCATTCATTACACACATTTAAACATAATTTATAGCTTCTTTTTACACTGACTCGAGATAGTGGCTACAATGCACCTGATGGTAAGTGCAGTGTAGTCCAAAAACAAAAGCGACCATCATGGGATGAAAATACATTGATAGTCTCCGTCGTCATGTCGGCCCACATATACCACGACTGAAGATCTCTAGGTATATGAGTTACTGGATATACACAAGCTGATCCCGAAACGCGACAGACAAAAGCGAGTCATTATGACGGTATTTAGACTTGTGTACTGTGGTCATGACCTAGTTCGGGCAATCGTCCTACCATCAAAAAAGGTATGTTTGATAACATACGAAATTCATACTAAGTCTCTTCTATAAGATATTATTTGATAATAAACAAGAAGTACATAACTTTATGCATCTTATTTCACTTCTGTTTATATATCTGGTAATAGAGTACCAATGAAAATTGAATACAAAAACAAAGGCATAATCACTTGGAATAAAAGTATTATTTTTATTTCTTATTTCGAGCCGTTTACAGTATTGACATATAAGTGTAAAGTTTAACTATGTTAAGTTGCGTTGAGTGGTACGCCTGCTGAATACCCACAACGAAGTTCAACATTTTGTCTTAGATGTATGTACCTACATACATACAAAATACTCTTAAGTAAAATTTATTTCAAAAATATTTTTACAACCCTCCAACAATAGGGTACAAAATTAGGGTCTAAATGAGCCTCCCGACGTTTGGCGTGCTCCGAATCCACAATGCAATAGGGTGAAGCGGAAGAAAAAGGGCTTGTGATATTTGATTTGAAGTAACCTGCATCGGACAATCGTAATATTAACTGCGGAGAAAAGTTAACGCAATATTTTATTATATAAGTAGCAAACCCGGCGAACTTCGTTTCGCTACCAGATGGCCTCGTTTTGGTTTTTAGTTAGCGTTTGAAAGAACGTGCGCATAATAAATGTCACATGAAATTAACTGAGCAGAGTTCAATGAGTAGCTGTCAAACAATGTATAACGCATCGGCGCCATCTACTTAAAATACTGGTGCGATCTGCTCCACCACCATGCAAAACCATATTGGTTTGTAGTACATGCTATGTATCAGAGATGGCGCTGTATGTGAAAAATGATTTTCCTCGTTTTCCTGTTTTTCTGTTGAATTTTTTCCTGAAATTTGTTTGCTATAAGCCTCACGGAGCCCAAGACCTTTCCAACGCATGCAAAACCGTGGAAATCGGTTCGTGCGTTCTGGAGTTATAGCGTCAGGAAGGAAAATCGGACTTATTTTTATATAATAGATAATACTGTCCAGTATCGAACTGACCAATAAATGGGGGTTTTACTGAAACAAATCCAATAGGAACTATTGCCCGTCAATAAAATAAATTCATCTAGCCAGTAATATTAATCTCAATACGAATTTTTCCATGCCGTGGTGGCCTAATGCATAATGAACCGGATTCTGTGCGCGCAAACATGACTGGTTATAGGTTCAAATCCCGGCACGTACGTTTGTGTTTTTCCAGATTGCGCACGGATTTAGGCACCACATATTCATCGGTAAGGAATCATCGTGAGGAAATCCGTAGAATGGCATCTAATAGAAACGTCATGTGTAAGTGTCCTGGGAATGGCGATCAGCTGCGCTACTGGTCACGTTTGGCACGGCATAAAAGCGCAAAGTATCTCTGCTCACCCTGTAAGTGATATAGCATGACGATATATTATTTACTAGCTGATCCGGCAAACGTTGTTTTGCTATATAAGTTATTGTAATATCTTCTAAGATGTTCATTGAAATTAAGTGATGTCAAAGACAATTTTGTTCACAATTAAATACTCTAATTTAAAACTCTAATTACTCAACAACACATTTATTTGGATAAAGATTAATATTATTACGTTGATACAATTCATAACAAATAATGCAAAAATTTCACACCACCCCATTCCACTGCCTTTCATTCATCGTTCTTTCATCCATCCGCTGATAAGGTCTGGGTGGTGCCGTTTATTTAAGAAAGAAATAATACATACTTAAACCTAACTTAAGCCTATATTACATTTTTCTTAACAACTAGTACCTAACTAAACCTTAACTAGCGTATGTACAAAAAATTAAATTAAATCTTAAATACTAAACAAAAACGCAACAACAGAGGAGGTGTTTATTTACATATTTAATATTCAATTTAATACAATAAATGAAGGGGGGTCTGGGGCGGGAAGCCGTTTCGAGGCGAACCTCCTGACGGCGGCGTTCTTCTCCGTCTGCAGCGGCAGACGGGTCACTGATCGAAGGTAGCTCGCGCGTCCTTCTTGGTGGAAAATCTACCGGAGTCCATCTGGGCGTTTCTTCTGGGATCGGAATCTGAGGGTGAGCGATCTGTACGCACATCCGTCTAGTACTCTCCAGCGCGCCCTCTCCTGGCAGGGCGCAGTCTAGGTATGGACTAGATCGCGGGCTTTAGGCTTTTCCTTTTTGGTTTTTCGGGATTCTGGTTGTCTCACATGACGTTCACCTTCGTCTGGAGGTCTTGCGTGGAGCGGCGCAATGTTCTGAAGATGAACGTGCGCCGACGAGTCCGCTCTTTTAAACATCTTAGTTGCCAGGCTGCTAACAAAAGCATCCAGGCTTTCGACTTTTACGTCGCGGGCTATGGTGGCATTGCTCACGTACCACGGCGCACCCAACACCGCGCGTAGAGAAAGGTTCTGCTGGGCTTGAAGCCGCTTCTTCGTTGTTCTGGACAGGTAAGAGTACCATGCCGGCGCCGCGTACGTGAGCCGCGACCGGATGTACGTCTTGTAGAGTCCCAGCTTCGTGCGAAGTGGGAGCCTCGAGCTAAGCACTGGCTGCAGCATTCTCCTGGCTACTTTAGCCCTCGCGATCACACCCTCCGCGTGCCTCTTGAAGGTAACGTTCCGATCGATGATGACGCCCAGGTATTTGACTCTTTCCGACCAAGGAATAGTCTGTCCCTGGAACGTCAATGGTGGCGGTGCTCTTGTCTTCACTCTGGTGACAAGAGCTTGTGTCTTCCCGACGTTGACTGACAACCTCCACTTCGCCAGCCATTCAGGTAGAGCATCGAGCTGTCTTTGCAGTTTTAAGACGGCAGATTTTGCATTATACGCTGTTGCATAAAATGCCGTATCGTCTGCATACAACGCGAGCTCCGCCCGACCAACCAGCGGAATGTCATCGGTATACAGTGCGTATAACAACGGCGAGAGGCAGCTGCCCTGAGGGACTCCTGCCCGCACAGGAAAGTCCCTGGAGGTAATCCCCTCCACCGCTACCACGACGCGGCGGTTTTCCAGGAATGACTTTATAATATGGGTAATCTTCTTGGGGGCCGATGACGTTGACAGCTTGTATAGCAGCCCCTCATGCCATACTCTGTCAAACGCCTTCTCCATATCTAGTAGTACTGCAGCGAAGTACTCATTTTTATCATATGTTCGGGCAATAGTGTCGATGACTTTTGTGAGCTGTAGGACAGTTGAGTGCTCTTCCCTGAAACCAAACTGTTCTTCTCTCGGTGTGATGTGGGGTTTTAAAAACCCCAGGAGAACCTTCTCAAACAGTTTAGACATCGTAGAAAGCAACGTGATAGGCCTATAACTCTCTGGTTTTTGCAGGGGTTTGCCCTGTTTCGGTATCATTACGGCCTTCCCAAGTTTCCAGTCTTGTGGAAAGTGGCCGCTTCGCAGGATTCCATTAAATAATCGTGTCATTGCCGCAACGGTCTTAAACGGTAAATGACGAAGCATCGTATTCGTGATTTGATCCATGCCAGGGGCTTTTCTAGGCGGTAATTTTCTGATAGTCCGCAGAACCTGGTGCGGACTAACGTATAGAGCGGTGCCTTCTTCGCTGCTACCGGCTATAGGCTCTAAAAAGAAGCGATCCAGATGTCTTTTGACATCGATATCGTGCTGGGGGTTCGATACCGGGTTCAGGGAAAACTGTCTCTCCAGACACTCGGCAAATATCTCCGCCCGATCGTTTGCCGTGAATCGTGGGTGACCGTTTTTATTCAGTAGAGGTCTGACCGGCGATGGAACTGCTGACAAGTTCCGGCACAAGCGGTGAATAGAAGGCAGGCGTGTGCTGCAATCTCCTAATTCTTCTATAAAGCTATCCCACGATTCCGCTGCGTTGTCATCGAGGGCCGCTTTAACTCGCTCTACCATCGAGTTATATCTAATTTTCATGAAAGGGCAACGGGTCTGTTGCCATGCGCGTCGCAGCGCCCTCTTCTCATCAATTAGCATCTGGATCCGCCGGGGAAGTGGCCTAAGCCGACCCCCGGTCGGAACCGTATGGCTAGATCGACGGAGAGCGCTTTGAATGCTACGCGTCAAGGCACCCGTCATCCACTCGACATCTGCACGAGAGGACATCGGTCTCGTGATGTTTGTGTTTTCAAGCTCTTTCACGAATGCGGTCCAATCTACCCTTTGACGTGATGTTGGAGCGTTGATCCGTGTTGGTAGAGAATCAGAAAACTCGAGAAGGACTGGGCGATGGTCCGACGGCAGGTCCGGGAGAACCGTCTGCCCCGGTGGTGCTCTAAGGCCTCTATAAACACATATGTCCAATACTTCCTGCGAATTATAACCGTGCCGTGTCGGCGCGTCCGGCCCGATTATCTCGTAATTATTGTCTACAGAGTGACAATAGAACGCTCTGCCCATCGAGGTATCCTTACTCGAGCCCCAGTAGGTACTCTTCACGTTGAGATCACCGGCTATCACCGTCGGAGTCGAGTCTCGCAGCAATATATCCCCGATATCCGCGCAGAAAGACTGGCTATTCTGGTGATTCGGTGGTTTATATGCCGCGTAGAGCTTGAGGTGATGCCCTCTAACGTTCAGAAGTATTCCCAGGGCGTAGAGTGATGGGTATTCTTTATATGGTATCTCTTGATGTACAATGTTCCTTTTAACAAGCACCACCAAACCGCGATAAGGGGCGCCGTCGGCTGTCTTCTCGTTTTTCCTGTACGTGTAGTAGTTCGACACTTTAAAAGTGTCGACATCACGCAGGTAGGATTCTGATATCAACATCACGTCGACATTTTGCTCACGGAGGAAGTGCGTCAGCAATTTCTTCTTCCTCCGGAGTGACTGGGCGTTCCAATGTACCACCCTTAAGGTCTTATTGTCCATTGCACAAGAGCTTAAACAATCCCTTAAGGGCGGCCTTTTGAGCTCCTTCGCCCTCCTGCACGGCGTCGAGTATCTCCCGAATTACACCGATAGTGTTGGCGAGGTGGTCCAGTTTTCGCGCCGGCTGTGGCGATGCAGGTGCAGGGGGGCGCAGGTCCTCCCCCTCTGATTGTCCGCTTGTCGCCGCGGCTCGGCCCCGTGCCGCGGCGGATTTTCTCTTCGATAAGCGTTTTCCTCTCGAACGCTTGTTACCTTGCCCAGTCGTCCCGCTGAGGCCAGTAGGATCATTGGCAGGCGCCATCAGCGACGCTGGCGCTGTCTCCTCTACGGCGTTGCTCAGCGGCAGCGCTTGCCCGGTGCGTTCTGATCCCGTGCCCGTCCTTGCGAGCGTCCCAGCCCGCCTGTTGCGCAATTCGCGCCTCCAGACGGGACACCGTGTGAAATTTGCGGGGTGAGGCCCCTTGCAGTTTGCACAGGTGGGAGGCTCCTCCCTGGGGCGCTCGCAATCCCTGGCGGTGTGCTCACCGCCACAACGGACACAGGCTAGCGGCTTGTGGCATTGTCGGGAGCTGTGCCGAAACTCTTGACACCTATGGCACTGTGCGGGACCCAGTCTACCGCGCCAGGCCTCCACAACCACACCCCGCATATACATGAGCTCGTTGAGCTCAAATATCGCTGGGGTGAGGCCTTCCTGCCGCTTCAGAATGACGTAGAAGAGGCAACCAGGGTTGCCTCCTCGAGCTTTGACGTTCTTACAAAACTCGGGTGTGAAGCCCCGCTCTTGTAAGGCGGCCATGATCTCACTCGGATCTGTATCCGAGGGGAGACCTCGTATGGCCACCTTGAGGCTTCGCTCGGCCGGGAGCGAGTAGGTGAACCACGCCACCCGCTCATCCTTCTCTAATTGAGTAAGGTAGCGCTGGACAACGCGGTACTCCTCCTCGCTCTCTGGTGAAAACCGCACCCCTTTCCCGTAGGGGCGCGCGTTCGGTGCTCGTCCGAGCAGTTGGGCAAGCTGCTTGAAGTGGCGTTGCCACTCAGGTAACTTCTCTACAATCAGAGGGGGGAATGTCTCCGTCTTCCTCTGTTGTTGCTTCGGACCTAATCTATGTTGTCGCTGCGCAGCAGCGGCCGTGTCAGCAGAGGTCCGTCCCGCCGGCTGAGGCGCAGCCAGTGAGGCTGGTTGCGCAGTGGGCGGCGCGGTAGGCACGCGCGCGGCGGCGGCGCCGCGGGATGTCGCGCTCGCTGCGAGCGGCGGTCGTGCCGGCTGAGTCGGCTGAGTCGGGGCACGCGGCGCGCCGACGGGCGCGGCCTTAGAGGCCGGGACGGAGGTCTTATGTTCCGACGGTACGGGCCTCTGCTTACCGGCCTTTGTTTTGGTGGCGTAGCTATCCTTAGCTTCGGACGTCCAGGCGGGGCGGGCGGTGGCTCCTGTAGGTGCAGGTGGGCGCGCGGCAGAGTCCGGGGCGGCACGCACGGCAGGCGGCGCAGCGTCGCGGCGCGCAGGCGTCGCAGCGGCGGCGGGCACGGCGCGCGGTCCTGTGACCGCCGGTGGTGCGATCCGCGGCGGCGCGACAGCAGCGGCGCCGGCCATGAAGGCGGCCGTCCGCTCCTCCGCCGGGCGCTTCATCAGGCGTCGCTTTTCCCTTGGGGGGAGTGGTTCTTCGCGGGCGAAGACGGTTGTGCGGACCGTCGGGACTTCGCCCGGTGTCGGTCCGTCACCCTCGACGATGGGGGGCGGCGAAAGCAGCGGCCGCGGTGGTCGCGGCGGTGGCTGCGGTGGCGAAACGGACGCGCGCGAATGCCAGTGGAAGGGGTCCCGGCATGACGGCGTCGGCGATGCGGAGCGCGAGAGGCGAGGGCGGACCAAACGGCCCAAGCACTCATCGCCATCGCTGCTCCTTTCCTTGCGTTTCCCCTTCCTAGGGCTTCGGCGCGTCACGGTTGGCTGGACTGCCGGCAGCTCGATTGTACAATCGATTGCCAGCTTGAGGGCTGAGATGTCAACGGGGTCTAACGCACGACCCTCCATACGTGCCTCTCTGATGCGTAGGAGAAGGGCCATCCACCTGAGCATCGACTCCGACAAAAGCCCAGTTTCCACGAACTGGGCGAGCGTAACGAGATCACGCTCGTACACTCTTATCGGAGTCGACGCACCGGCGGACGGCGCGTAATAATCCGCTGGCGGCGGCGGACGGGCGGCGTGCGGCGACTGATGGACGTCAGAGGGGGAGGCGGGGGCAGGCAACACGATGTGCCGCTCCAACCGCCTCTGTAGTTCCATGATGTTTTCCGCCGATAATTCGGCGGAAGCGGCGATGTCGGCTCCAAGCTGGTAGCTGGGAGGGGACAGGTTGTAGGCTGTTCTTTCTTCGGAGCGACGCAGCGAGTCGGCGACCCGGCGCGATGGCTCCCCGGTCACCGGTGATACATCCCCGGCGGTGTCGGATTTCCGCGATCGGCGAGGCGAACCCCCGGCGTGGCCGCGCTGTCCGGCAGCGGGGCTCGGCGACGATGAGGAGGAGGAATTGCGGCCCAGCGGCAAGGCGGCGCGGCGACGCTGCACACCTGTGCGCGGGATCGCGCCTCCGCCCCGGCGCCGAGCGCCGTCGTCGGAGTGCGGTGGCCCCCCGGTTAGGGTCGGCTCGCCAGCAGGATAATCCGGCCCGGCGATGCTCCTCGGCGACTCGGTGGCAGCACGCAGCGACTCGGCGACCCGATGCGGCGCTTCCGAGGACGATGAAGATGACGAATCCCCTGACAGGGGGAGTGCACTGGCGTTCCCATCGTCGGGCTGTGAGGCCGACGGGGTGCGCCGAGTGCGCCTTCCACCCCTGGCAGTGGTGGCTGATGGTTGGCCCTTAAAAGGGCCTTTTAGATAGTTCGATTTGTCCCCGGGCGGCATTGCCCGGGAACTCCTCTTGATGGTGCGCTTGGGTACTTAGCGATGTTCTGGGTCTCCACTCAGCGCGGACCTGAGGCCATGGCCCCGGCGTCTGGGATCTCCCTTGGAGCGGCTCGTGGAACTGGTAGGGTCCAGTTCAATGTCCCAATCTTCGGGTATTATTGAATAATAATTGCAAAGATGGGACGCGTCGGGTAGATGTTGCGGTCCCGTGCGCGGGCGTGACAAGTGCGCAGTATGCGGTGCGGGGAGCAGCGATGCCTCGATAACGTGATGAAAACGGGATAGCGCGATACTGATTTTGCCACGGGTGAGCGAGAGAGACTTTCCACAAATAATGCATCAATTTCGACCAAATTCGATTACCACAAAAACGGCTCTAGTGAGTTAATCTTAAAAGATAGACATATACTGTCGCGGACATTTTTTTAGATCTTTTCAAGAGGAATAATTCTTTCATATATATATATATATATTTTTGATATCTTGAACCGTTTTCGCAGCGCACGCAATGGAAGTCTTCAAGGATGAATAATTTTCCCCGTTTTTTTCACATTTTCTATTATTTCTTCGCTCCTAATAGTTGCATCGTGATGTTATATAGCCTAAAGCCTTCCTCGATAAATAGTCTATTCAACACAAAAAGAATTTTTCAACTCGAACCAGTAGTTCCTGAGATTAGCGCGTTCAAACAAACAAACAAACAAACTTTTCAGCTTTATAATATTAGTATAGATTACCATTAAGAAGTCTTCGTAGAAATTATGAATATGTAAAAATATGTAGATAATGTGGACCGGGTACAGAATGATGGAGCATTAATACGTTGAGCGCCACGCGTATTTCTAAGTAAATCCTGTTCAGGCTACGCGCGCCGCTTCTACGCGCTAATAGTCTAATGTCACCACCGATGGCTGACGCGGCTTAAACGGAAAGTCTAGTGTCAGCCACCGATGGCTGACGCGGCTTAAACGGAAAGTCTAGTGTCAGCCACCGATGGCTGACGCGGTCTAAACGGAAAGTCTAGTGTTAGCCACAGATGGCTGACGCGGCCTAAACGAAAAATCTAGTGTCAGCCACCGATGGCTGACGCGGCCTAAACGGAAAGTCTAGTGTCAGCCACCGATGGCTGACGCGGCGCTCAAAGTGTTAATCAGCTTTTGTATGTTCAATCGATCATATACCTACCGAGCTAGACCTTCAGTCGTGGAATATGTCGGCTGGCACGGAATCAGCGACTGCTAATGGACTTGTCTCATATCTGTCGCTTCCGTTCCTGGACGATGCAATACTTTCCATCAGGTGCGGCATGGTAACTTTGTCGAGCTGTTATAAAAAAATAAAGAATGTGTACTTTTATGCCCAACGTTCTATTTGATTGTTCTTATGCCGAATATAAAATAAATAGGTAATTGATGTATATGTTACGAAGCGCCGTTATAGATGGCTCCAGAGCATGCGCGGAACAGCGTCGGCAACTCTGCGCATGCGTGTGACATTTGAGATTGTCATTATAAAACTTACAAAAGGAACTAACATCTTTTATTTACATCCACGATATTTAATATACAATTATTAGTAATAGGCTATAATTGTATCAGTAATCTATGGCGATGCGTACCTTTTTGAAGTAATAAGATACATATCTGATCGTAAAATAATCTTGATATATAAAATAATAGTAGAAAATAGTAGGCACACTTTTTAATCTTTAATATAGATACATTCTTTATAAACGGTCGTCCCTAGAGAAATTTACAGGGACGCACAATAAATAATAATATAATAAAGCTGACATGTATTGATTGTGAACATAAAGGTGTTTCTTAATTTAGTTCTCGCAGATAAAGTTCGTGGGGACGACAAGAAACGCCATTATGAAGGTATATTGTTCGCAGTGTGCACGTAAAAGGAATAACAATGTACTGAATTATATTTTTCCACGATAGACATAATAAAGGTGGTTATTTCTTTATATTTATGAATAGTGTTTTTCTGTTTCATATTACCGGTACATCCCACGGGGAAAATAATTTTCCTTAGATATGAAATTGGAATTTTTGAGTTATATTCCCAACACTCATATGTTATTTGTTTTTTTTATCGCAACTGAAACTTCTGCAAATATATAATGTTAACAAATTTTAGATTAAACCCCTTTTATTTTAACTAGTACATTGTTTTTGCTGATATTTGATGTCAGCAGATATAAAACAAACAATAGCTAAAGTAATATAATATTCAATTTACATAATATATCTTGT
Source organism: Automeris io (assembly GCA_036320925.1). Taxonomy (NCBI): domain Eukaryota; kingdom Metazoa; phylum Arthropoda; class Insecta; order Lepidoptera; family Saturniidae; genus Automeris; species Automeris io. The sequence continues at coordinate 7,581,393 of JAUDJH010000010.1, read as the reverse complement.
AAAGAAGTGTATTTACATTTCATAGGCAGCGTTATTGTCATGTCATCTAAATAAATTGTGTAAAGTCAAGCTTTTACATCGCGACAAACAGCCTATTAGGTAATAAATGTTGATACGACGGAATATAAGAAAACTCTTGGAAAACAAAAACATTTTTCTTACTGTAACCTCGTGTTTACCGGCAAGTGTTTGCCATCCTCGGGGCCCAGATGTTATTCGCCATAAGCCTCCCTTATTAGGGATTCCGTGTGTTCAACCAAGGTACAAACTGAACTATGTGTTTTTATTTTTGCGACGTTATTAATATTTTCCTGTTATATAAGCGAACGATAACACTATTACATCGCAAGGAAACTGGGAGGATGTTATTGACCATAGTGTTTTAGAGAATACTGAACCGTATTTATTTACTAAGGCGCACCGTACAGAGAGACAAAATTAAAATACAACAACATATGCACAACCAAAATTAGGAGACTAGTCTATCTTTTAAATATATCTACACACAGGAAGTAACAAATATGGCATATAGCTCTTAGAAGCGAACGAATGGGCTACAAGATAGCAACCTAAATCTAAGTTTTGGTAAGTATGAATAAATATGTCTTTTTTCTTATTGTTAATTACTTGTTTTAAAATAGCCCGGTGAAGGGACTACTGTTCATGCGCGGTAATAAAATTATCGTAGGGTCGAATCCCGGCAGAGACCTCTCAATTTTTTCCAGATTAACTAAGGACTTAGACACCATGCTCACCGGTAAATGAAAACATCTTGAGGAAACCCGCCTAGAATCAATTTCATGTGTAAGTGCCCTAAGGTCATCGCGTTAGGTGTGACATACGTAAAGTGGATATAGCCACTAATGCATGAAATAATAATATTTCGTCACGCTATACTCCTTTCTAGGTAAGCAGAGATACATCAACATATCATACATTACATTCACTTTACTTATTTATATGATTTTTTGTTATACCTATCCAATTCAAAGAAAAATCATAAACTACACAAAATATTAATAGAAGCATTAAGTATTTAATTTTTGTTTACAAGCTTTCAAATATCTCGTATATCGATAAAAAGGTCTATCGTAAATCATAACACGACGTATCGACAAGATCCCAGCATCCAATATGATATACCTAAGACTATGTATTATTTCGGTAGTGGAAAAATATGGAGAATATATTTTACATTCGGTCAGGTGTCGTGGAAGTCCTGAGGGAAATCTAACTTTCCCGGAGGCGCTGACAGCAATCGATTCTATTCAAATTTATGACAGAGAGAAACGGTTTGTGATGTATCGATACAGAGTTGATACAACGATGCGTTGTACATAAATAAGTCTGCCATTTTGGATTGATTGACTCCTGGATTATTTCTCCTTGCCACGAGGCTATGTACTGGATACCATCTTTATATAGTATATATTTACATAACTAGCAATCAGTACAGCATCCTTTACATGCTTACATCTTTTTGAACATGCATTTGTCGGGTCAATGTGCCAGTGTTCATTACCACTAAATTCACTTTGAGCCAGGTAATGTTGCTGTAAATTATATAAAAATTGTACAAATATATATGTATGTGTTAATAGACTTGCAGACTATAGAGATAAATATATGTGTAGCCGGCTCAACCAATTTTCAAGCCAAACTATTTTATCAGAACAATCTAGATTGGACCAAATACTTGATGGGTTTAGCTTTTTTTTTTAACTTGGGGAAAATTCTCATAGGACCGTCTCAGGTGCACAGGGGGGTTGTGCTGCCGAGGTGTGTCGCACTTGTACCGACTAAAAACCCCAAGGTGATTACTTCTGCGAATTGGCGGGGATTGCGAGTCCTGTAATCAATTCTCCACAGCCCCGTCGCGCCGCGCCCGCTGGGCACATACTCGGAAGAAGATATCATCCCTGACACTGCTCATTGTATTTAGGCAGAGCACGTCACAATGCTCTGCCTACTTCTCGAGGGTGATGGTTTAGCTAGTATATCCTGACAGGAATTGGATGAACCATTTTGGCTTAAAGTAAATTAATTTAGATAGAAATTGGGTATGACTGTTGAAATATACATAGAAGTCAAGGTATGCAAATTGAACATTGCGTGAAAGTATGGGAATTAGTTCCACGCCCACCGACAATACACTACAGACCCAAAATTTACTACTGCACAACAGGCCCGGATCTAGGGACGTACCAAATTCTAGGAGCGGCAGACGAACACTTCATCGAGTGTCCCCATTGAATAATTTATCTAAACAAATGGACAAGCTTTTCCATACGAAATAAGCTGAAAATATATACACACCTATGTTTTGTTATTTTAAGGGTTAATTAAAAAAATAAGGGAAGGGACAAATAATGTTTGTCTCGCCTCAGAAAATTTTAAAATACAGAGCTGTTGTACAAATACGTCACAGAACTAAGTTTACGAGTACTTCAGGCCCGCTATACAAAGTATTAGTATTATATACATTGATTTCATTTCCTCTTAAAGTTAAAATTCTAACTATAAATAAAGTCTTATAATATATAATTAATTTCGTTTTGAACTACTCTATAAAAGTGATTATATTGGGAACCCTATCAATAGCTGTCTGCGAGTGGCAGATTCGGCGCCGACTTCTCACGAAATTCGCGCCCTTACTTTATTGCCTCCTGTCCAAGATTAAACTTTCTACGGGTTTTTAAAGGATCCATCCTCTTGAGTGCACATTGTAATAAAATTTTACGCATGTGTGTAAAACAAAGGATTTTACAAGATATAATATTATACGAGCAAAAGCCTGGTAAAAGACTTTACCTTAGTACATTACTATATACATATATTATATAAATACCAAAGCTATTTAAGCTCCGAGACTATATATTTATAAGTAAAGTTGCTTGTCATCTTATCTTTTGTAGTCTAAAACTTTTATAAGCTAAGATGTAAGAATTGAGATATATTTGCGTAGCCATTATAAATCGAAAGGTATTGAATTTTTAATAAATGTGTTATAGATATGAGCTTGTGTTAGATGCACTCATAGATGGGCAAAATGTAATCACATTAATGAAAATGATTAACGATTACATTTTAGGTTTTTTTACCATTAATATGACTGCATTTTGCTCATTTATGTTTTAAACATTACAAAATCCCAGATTGTATACACATTTATGATTCCTTAGGGCGGCTTGCAGTAACAAATTAATCTAGTTTAAGCTTGTATAAAACGCTTATTAATTGAATTGGTTTGATTCCATCTTAATGATGATTTCAGTTTAAGTGTTGTTACAACTAGATTTTGATTTAGTGCAAGACAATAAGTACAGATCAGCGCAAAATAGCATTTTATATATCTTTAAATTAGATTTAATTTTTAGTGCAAGCCGCCCTTAATGTTTTAAATGGATTTAATCATGATTACAGAGCAAGAAAATTAAAATTACGACTACATTTTACAATCGTTCTTTATTAATTAGATTACATTTTGCCCATCTCTGGATGTATTAGAAATTGCTTATAAAGGGTGTCTCAGAATGATTTTCATTTTTTGATGTTAAATAAAAAACAACATTATCCATTAAAACTTGTTTTATTTATTGTTAAATTAAAGAGCAGATCTTGAAGTTTATTTATGAAAAACAACCGTTTGCAAATGTTCACCATTTACTTGTTCACACTCATTTAGCCTGGAGCTAAAATTTTCAATCACTCGCTGGAGCATTGCTCTTGGAATAGCGTTGATTTCTTCAGTGATTCTTTGCTTCAAAACGTTCAGGTTTGGTGGCAATGGATTGTAAACTTTACTTTTTAGGTAGCCCCATAAGAAAAAATCAGCAGGCGTTAAATCAGGACTCCTCGGTGGCCACTTTATGTCTCCTCGGCGGCTTATCACTCTTCCGGGGAATAAATCGTGAAGAGCAGCTAATGAGTCATTTGTTACATGAGAAGTGGCCCCATCTTGCTGGAAAAAGGTGTTGCGGTTGTAGCCAGACTGGTTTTGCATTTCTGTAGCCAAAAAAGTCCGGATCATATGGCAATATCGATCAGAATTAACGGTCTGAGTTCGACCTCGGTTATCCTCAAAAAAATAAGGACCGATAATTCCTTGACTTGATATGGCAGCCCAAACAACCACTTTTGGTGAGTACAAGGGCTTCTGATGCAGTTCTAGCGGATTCTCGGTAGCCCAGTATCTGCAATTTTGTTTATTCACGTGACCGTTGATGTGAAAATTCGATTCGTCGGAGAACCAGATGTTATTGAAACTCCTAAAACGGTTTTTCATTGTCCTGCAGAATTCGACTCGTTTATCAGGATCATCAGGCTTCATTTCTTGAACAATAACAATTTTATATGGGTGAAAATGCAAATCTTTCGAAATAATGCGATAAACCGTAGATTTGTTCAAATTCAGAGAAGCTGCGCGCAATCTCAACGACTGTCGTGGGTCGTCCATAACAGACTGGCGAACGCGGTCGACGTTCGTGCTCGCCCTTGATGTCCTTTTGCGCCCAGATGATTTGTCCGGCATTGTATTCCCAGTCTCTTCAAACTTGCACACCCAATGTTTAATTAAATTGGCACTTGGCACATGTTTTAAGCTTGTTAAATTAAAATGTGTCCTGTAGAGACGACGAACAATAGTGTAGGAATCGTTGTTTTTATAAAACGCTCGCACGCAAAACGCGCGCTGCGGTCCCGTGAAACGATTCATGGCTACTAAACTTAACAAGCCGGCCAAGCGTTTGAGATCACTCCCCTCCCCCTGCTACCAGCGATCGGCGCGTATTGGTCAATTCAAAAACGAAAAACATTCTGAGACACCCCTTATAATACTTTGGCGCATCACGATACAAGGTATTTGCTTTTGTTGTTTTCTATCTTTATTAACCTATACTCTCTATTGTATGTTATATGACAAATAAATGCTTTTATTATTATTCAAATGTATTTTTATAAAGTCTAGATATAATATTACACTTAAAGACTTAAATTATTGTGTTTACACTTGTGATGCACGGATCCGGATTCCGGATTATATAATAATGATATTAATACATCGTCACGCTCAGTAGCGTTCATTCCATAGATGCATGAAAGGATTGCACGCCCTTGCCAAAAATAAGTCTGGTATAATTAATTTAAAGTAAACAAAAAAATTAAATTTAAGGAAAATATTCTTATTTATACTTATTTTTTTTCTACGCCATGTATCTTTCCTATGAGAAAAATAGATTGTTTACTAAAATAACATATATCCAAATTAACTACGCAAAGTCTGCCTACCTTGTTCAAATAACCTATGCACGTCACTGGTCACGCTATACACCTTTCTAGGTGAGCAGAGATATGTTAGTGACTGAGTCCACTTTGCGCTTAAATGTATTTCATAACGTGACCAGTAGCACAGCTGATCGGCTTTCTCAAATGTTTTCCTTCACCGGGGAGCATGTGAAGTCTAAATTCATACTTAATCTGGAAAAACTAGACTACCTCAAACATATTATTAAATAGAACAACATAATATTTCAACGAACTTAGCGAGTTGACGCATCGTGGTTAAATAAATTATGCCGATTTTGTGATGTACTTGAATTAGAGAAATGAAATTGAGTCAAAGGAAAGACACGATAGAATAAGACCCGCATAAATAAGCTTACGAAAACATAAAAATATGTTGCTTCATATTGATCCGTACGTTTTTAACAATTCTTAGTTCCATGCAATCCTACATGTATTCACGCTGACCGTAAACAGAAATAGGATTAATGGTATGGTGTTATTATTTTAAAACCAACTTTTATTTAATTGTATTATTTGTAGCAAACACAATTCTAGATTATCTTTAAATGTGTTTTTCTTTGATTAAGACGACTAAAGCAAACTAGTTGAAACAACCACATTTAATAATGTTAATGTAATTTAATTTTATAAAATCTAGACCGTGCCGGCGGCATCCTAAGCGAGATATTTTGTGTTGGAAAGTTAAATATATTTATCTTCTTCTATGTAAATAAGTACTTCGGTAGATGTAATTATCTTTAAAAATATCTATTCTGTGAATTTTAATATTTTCGAAAATTTATAAGTCTGTTTGCAATTTATTATCTACTTATGTATCGTTTTTATACCGGTTCGACAAAGCGACTATAGCACACCTGATGGAAAGTATAGTATAGTTCACTATAAGGTATCAGGTACTAAAAGATGAGAATAATGTTGATTCCGTCGTCTCCAAAGAAATGACGAATGTATTTAAGTATTCAATATTCATCGCTATTTCAAATTATTTTCTTTGCTTTTATATTACAGAAGTAATCTAATACTTTAAAAAACCTAAAACCTTTTTAATTCCTTATTACTTAATGTTTATATAATCATTTTAGCAATATAAAAACATACTTGTCGATCATATCATTACTTCCTATTACGATTGCATTTTTGTTGATAAGAGTGTTTTTCATAAGCTTTTACCCATTACAGGAAGTTGTTTAATTACATACATATCAGATATGATGAATTAACATAATCTTAAGCCTTGTATAACTTTGAACTTGGTTTAATTTAAAATGATTTATACCGGCACCTAGAGTGTTTTTATTAAAAAGATTTTAACGTATAAAATTAAACATTATAAATGTAAAGCATCATTACGAATGCAGCCTTTACTTGTATTATACTATAAAGATAATAAACTTTGTAAAAATCATAAATACTCTAAAAGCCATAAAAACTGTAAAAATTATAAGATATGTAAAGGCCGAAAAACATCAAAGACAAAGGTCACTGCTAATTTGAATTCAAAAAAGTTTTCGTAAGCTGAGCCCCCGGCAAAAGCCAAATTAAAATAAGTTATAGACGTAACTTAAGTTTGCGAACCTTGTAAATTTTATTTGATCTTTGTTGTTATGGAAAAACAAATTGCCCAAAGTTTTTTTCTTTTATTTTGAATGTTCTTTTTCTAAAAGTGATGAGTTTGCTTTCATAGGCGAATTACTTGAAGGATCATTTCAAGGTTGTGTGCGCTTATCATATTTCATTTTTTAATATTACGCTATTTTACATGTTTTTTTATACTGACACGACGCGCATCATACCTGATGGTAAGCATAGTGCAGTCCGAAAATCACAACGACTACCAACAGAAAAAAAACCATCGATAGCCCCAGCGATCATGCCGGCCTGCACAAATATCTCTTCACGCTTCGCTTAAAAGACCCGACATCATAGGACGATGGAAACGCGTTCGCCAGGAGACTATTCCACAGCTCAACAACTCGGCAAGAGTTAGAGAACTTCTTAGTCCTAGCCAGCTACTGAAAAGCTGTAACTCCGCAGACCCGTGTGCGTGTTTGTGCTATGGAATGGAGAGGACGGAACAAGATTAAATAGCTCTTCAGAACACTTGTCATGATACAGATGGTAAACATACAGATGTATACTTTCATATAGATCATTCTTATACATATTCTTTATTTATAAGAGATTTTCAATATTTGGATGTAATTTTTTTATCTATAATGTTTTTTATGCTGTGAACATGTGCATATTGTGTATGAATAGGGATTCCCATTTCGTGCGAGATTATTGTAAATAATTAATCAAATCAAACAAAAATAATAAATTAAGAAAAGTAAACTGAAAAATATCCACTTTGCTTTTGATCAACGATTGATGCGCCGACTGGGGTCATTAAACAGGCTCGCATATCAGCTGACGGTAAATGCATGTCTATATTTTTGTATTACATCCAAGAATGCGTCAAAAGTCAAAAGCTATATATTATTTTAGTATTCACCCGAGAATTAATAGGACACTGAATAATATTTTCAATATATATTTCGATACCCCTGTACATATATCCAATTCAATACCTACATCTTGACAAATAAAACAAGATACAAAGTGATATGAAGTAATTAAAGAAAATTCAATTGAAACCCCCATAATTCTGAAGGTAAGTCTCACGTTCCAGGAACACCGGCGTGCTCGAGCAAACAACAACAAACTGATGAACTTAATGTTACCAACTTCTTCCATAATTCCTCTTAAAGCAGTCGTTTTAATGAAAATTATAAACGAGCTTTTAGTGTATTAAACATCCACAGAAATAAGCAAAACATTTTCTTCTTCTACAGTACATTATTTTAATCTTAGCTAAGATTTCTAAAAAGGCTTAGATTTTGGATAGTAAAAAAGGATGTTTAAATTGAATAAAAATACATCTATTGTCTGACGGGTCATCCCTGTTAAAGGAGATATATCTACTTCAAAGCAACAAAGAACATATTTATATAAAGTGAACTACAAAAATAAAGTAATAGCATAAACAAAAATAAATAACATAAAGAAGTAAAACATAAAACAAGAAAATCAAAACTGAAGGACGTACATAGTTCGTAGGCAACGGTCGCAGTCGTTAGATTTTATTGAAGGTCGGGTAATGTACGGGACGCGCTTTCTGATTGGTTCATTCTAGGTCGCATTGTAGATGCGCCAGAGTACGCAGGAATGTTCCCGCTAGGTGCGTGTAGGTCCGTTTCAGGCGTCGCTAGAGCATACTCACGCTACAAAACATAAAAAATCTCTTCCTCCGCCACTTGTCCAACAATCCGTAGATACGATGATTTGCAAGAACTTGTTCATAATATCGAGGGATGAAAGACTATTTATTTGGTTGCGACATATTTGATGATATAGTAATATACAGGGTTATAGGTAACTAACGCACGGCCTCTTAAGGGTGGCTTTGATTTATCAAGACTGACAACTTTTGTTGTACGACTTTTTCTAATTCAATTACTTTTTTTCCATACAAAAAAAATAAAAATCAGATTTGCAGTTCTGAACTTTTTAACTCTTCGTAAGGCGACGATCGCGCCACGCCGACAAAGGCGACCGAAGACAGACTTACGTAGTGCGCGGCGTCTTGTGTCGCTACTAACGAAGAAAGGGGTCTGCGGCGCGGTGAGCGGGCGTGGCGACATGTGCTTGACTACTGTGTAACACGGGTCATGTCAGTCGCAAATTTGCTTGCGTGTGCGCCCAGCATGTGTTAGTTGTCCCAGTGACGCGTTCGTTTCATAAATCACAATGTCAAATCGATACACTAACATTGAATATACCGAAATGGTGCGTGTTTATGCTCGGTGCGGTGACAATCTGTCTGAAGCTTGCCGTGAGTCCGCGAGACTATTTCCGAATGTGTTGACACCGAGTAAATAGATTTGTGAGTATTTTTGTAAATAGTTTAATTATTGTAAATAGAGTGATTCCACTTTTTAAATACGCCTACATTAAAAAATAGTTTGCAATTATCTATCTTCAAACAGACCGCGTGCCTCTTTTGGTGCGATGAATTGCTTGATTACGTATCAATGTTCGTGTTTTTCTATTTACTTTTTTATTTTTAGTGTAGCCAGTCCTAAGCCTGGATAAGTATGAAGGGATTGTGGATTCAGTGTATAAATATGTACAGATTGTACAACCTTTGAAACATTAACTTACGTAGAGGCCTTTACCTTGTTCATTTTACGATGTTCCCTATGGCAGACAAATAATAGGTTGGTTTTGTTTGTGAAACAATTATTTAATGTTTTATTTTGATTCTAGTTTGTTTTAATAGTGTATTAGTACGTCAATCAATAAACATTTATTTTCACTATTTAACTAAATATGGAAATTTACGTTCAAATAATTGTTATAAGCGACTTTGTAAAATAAACAAGGTATAGGGTTAATAAACTTTCTGCTACACGATCCTTAACGCTGCGTAGCAACGTAACTTTGCGCACGACTGCATAGCACCAGCTGATTGGATACCTACGCCAGATCGAATGAAAGTTGGAATATAGAGCTAACGATGACTAGATATTCACACTAAAACTAAAAAAAAAAAAATCTAACGATGTATTAGGTTTTGGCAAAAGTCGTACAACAAAAGTTGTCAGTCTTGATAAATCAAAGCCACCCTTAAGAGGCCGTGCGTTAGTTTCCTATAACCCTGTATATTCGGAATCAGCGTTTTTTACCGATTCCGGCCACAATTCCTCGAGTTCTTCGAAAATAGTCATCAATAAATAAAGCTTAAAAAATTAAGCTTATTTGTAATTGGATAATGTAATTGGACTCGATGTAAAACGTACGCTCATAATGTATGTTAAACAATTTTATTATGGAAATTATAATTCCAATATCACGAGAAATAGGTACGCAATAACACTGAGCAAGGATGCTGCCCTGGCAAAATAAACACTGGTAAAAGTTTTAGCCTCCGCAAAAAGTAAAGATTGTAAGTGGTTTGTTAAATCCCAACCGCGCCTATCTAGCAGTCCTATACAATAAGGTAGGCGGAACCTTTCCTATATGAGTGGTATAATTCAGAAAATAAAGCGACTTAATATTAAATGTCTTCAAATCTTTAAACCCCTATTTTCTTCTGGGCATTATTAAATTAATTTCTTTCCAAAAATAGACTATCAACCAGTTACTTAAATATAACTATAAAACAGGTAGGTAAGTTTACCAGGTAGTTTAGTTTTTAGATTTTACTATGAAAAACTATAAATATGGGTCACGAGATGAGTTGAGTACATTGCAACAAATTGTTCAAAGTTTTTGTCTTAACAATGTTAACCAATAAACAATGAGATACCGATATGAGCTAGGTACATATTCTCACTGTTCGTACAAAATTATTTACTTCTTAATACGTAATGCCTAAAAATCAAGTACTGGAATTCGTTTCTTGTATACGTTTTAACACCACTGTATAACTTGAGAGTCTATAAAAGTAATGAGTAAAAAAAATAGATAAGCCCCTTTTGTCATTAGCTCATCTTCACTACTGCGTATATTTTAAAGTAAAATTTGTCCACGAAAAGTATAAAAATAAATATGTATATAAAAATGGATTTAAAAAAGTATAAATTTCAATATTTTAGTAGACATATTAAAATGTCGCCGGGTGCTGAGGAAGATTGCTCAGCCTTGGCCTTGGCACTCAGCAGGCGGGAGAAGGAACACCCCGGAGGTTTTAATCGGTGCAAGTCCGACACACCGGGGCCGGCCCTCACCGCCCCCTGAAAGTCAATCTGGATTTCCCCCGGGTTACCAAAAAAAGGCATATTCAAATGTATTATGTAGTTTACCTTTTCTACTATATATATAATGTGTATCAATGTACACATTAGTGGATAGAACCACCAATATATCTCTGTTCACTCAAAAACGTTTATAGCGTAATGATATTTTATTCATTACTATTAGCTTATAATATCGACTCATAAATCGATATAAACGCTTAAGTATGTGTCTTTGGCCACGATCGAATGAGGATGGCTGGCAAACACTGATATTAGTTTTCTGTGTAAGCAATTTTGGTAAGTGTCCCCTGTTATTCCTGCGTAATACCGACCCGCGTTGACCCGGCTCTGACCGAGCTCAGACCATGTTTGACTCTTTTATTGAATTACGATAAAAACGACATCATAAATCTTTATAGACTTTAATTATTTCTCAATGATATTGTTTAAGTTATCCATCCGCTGTGACATGAATGGAAGTAGATTCGAATCCCAAAACGTACATTTACGCTTTTCTCGATAAAGGACGGATTTAGGCACTACATTCTTACCGGTGAAAGAAAACATTGTGAGGAAATCAGCATGGCATCTAATAGAAATGGCATGTGTAAGTGCTCTGAGAACGGCAATCATATGGGCTACTGGTCACGTTAATACTCGCATATAATTAATATTGTTATTGACAATAATTATATACATATAACCTTCAGAGAAACACCGAGTATAGCACATTGAGCGACTTTGGTCTGGACTTTGGTTGGGCTGGTCATATTACTCGAAGAACCGATAACCGCTGGAGTAGAGGTGTTCTTAAGTGGAGACCACGTCTCGGTAAGCGTAGTGTAGGACGCTCTCTGGCCATGGGAGCGACGAATTGAGCAAGGCGGCAGGCAATTGTTGGATGATATAAGCCGAAAATCTAACTCAACGGCGAACTTTGGGAGTGACCTACGTCCGGCTGTTGACGGATATGGATTGATGATTAAGTGTTGCAAATTTAAATAAAGTTTTTCAATTTAATTTTGTTACTGTAGGGATGATCGACTGGGCAGGGTGCGGTAAAAGAGGACTTACGTGGTTATTGCGTTTTGATTTTTACACACTTGTCGATGGCCTTTTTGTCGATGTCACGGTTCCAAATGCGCTGGCGCTAGTGAGGTACGCGGATCATACTCGCAGGAGTCGTTGAATAGTGATGGGAAAAGGGTGGGACGGGTTAACTAGTAGTAATTATAACATATTGGTATTTATCGAGCATTAATATAATAAAACAAACTGTAAGTAAGAAATTTAATATTAAATATTACTATTAAATTTCTTACTTACTATATTACTATTAATACAAAGCCAACTCATAACATCGACCCAAGATATTATTCAAGTAAAACATATTAAGAGAAAATACATATGTATCTAAGTTGAAATTTTATGAACTAATTTCCCTGAGACAACATTCCTTGTATGCGAGGGTCGCTCAGGGCTATGTAGGCATTTTTTTGGACAAAAACCAAGCTGTGTGTTTAATGAAAACTGTGTACCGCAATATAGCCCCAGGGAACGCTTTCACTGATTGTAGAATTTTTTCCATATACTTTTCGTATGAATATTTTTATGTCACGAAATAGCATTCGGTCCGGTGACGTTAACTTTGACTGGCCCGTTATAAAAGGTTCATAGGACTCTTTTATTAAACACGAGCGTAAATATGCGAAAAGCTTTAGAAGCTTTACGTGCTTTTTAAAAATATGTTAACACAAATTTCATAAATGTGCATTGGCTAAATGGATTATCATGGAAATTTATTGGATTTCTTCCTTTGACGTATCAATGAAGTCAAAACTTCCTCTTTACTACTACTAAATAGAGAAATGGCATTGCTTTTATTGAACGCAAGTAAATATGGACGTATCAATACATACTGTGAATAAAATGTTGCCTCAAAATTACGAACAAGATAAGTTAATGTTATTATTAAGTCTATTATTAATGTGTTACAATTAAAAATAAAGGTTGATAACGTTTAATTTGCTGTATTCGTAAGAAAACGGTGAAGATGGAAATTATTTATATATATATATATATATATACATTAGATTTTTTATTCATTCTAGTAATTAAGTATGTCATTATTTTATCTTCTCTCCTAAAGATAGCGCTGGCTATTGCTTCTATATTTTATACCATTGATCTATTTATTGAATTTCACATTAAACTTTTTTGTTACCTTTATAAATAAACTACCATTGTGGACAACGTACTTAAACCAAGCACTGACCTGCACTGCTGCACTTATTAACGCAAATCTTTAATAATTATTTTTAATTTGTTATCAGCAAGTATTTGGGTCTTAGAAAATTCTCGTGTATATTCTAACCGCCTAAACTGTTTCGAAACAAATTGCAGTATCGCGAAATAGGTTTAATAGCGTCGCAAGGTGAGTAGGAATTTGCAATAAGCTCCACCTTTGTCTCGCAAAACGCCCCTTTATTTCCCAAGTTCCTTGAATTTCATTCACTGTATGTAGACAGGGTTACAGCAAATTGTTCAAACACATTTTTCATCAGTGATATTTCTTCCACTATAGTTCAGTTCATTCTAGTCTAATATATTAAGTTCCCGTGTACTAGTTTTAATAACTTTGAAGATTTGAAACTTTATAAACTGGAAACAGCATTACCTAATAAGTTAAGTAAAACCCTAGCATACCTAATACCTTTTTTTGTATCCTGGGTTAAATCCTGCATAGGACCCGCGGGGTGTCCTTCTAATCGCTCCACTCGGGCCTGCGAAACCAAATTCATCCAGACTCCCGGGAAGCGAAAGCCTTGTAGAGGCTACCTCTTTGGGAGGGGTGGGAGTAAAGAGCCCACCGTTCCAAAACCTCTCTCACAAGCGGCGCGCTGGACACAGAGGACTGCCTCCCTCTCATAGAATACCTAATACCTAGGAACAGTTAATTACAATCAATTATTGAGGAGTGTTCGTATTATAACTCGTAATTCTCGTCATAGATTAGTAGTGAAAAACTATTATATTAATATTTTTTATTAGTTCAGCATATTCAAGATATTGCTGTTATATTAAAATCTATGTATTTAAGATATTTTATTGAAGATTAAATCTTGAGACATAAAATGTCTACTAGCAAATAACAAAGCCGCATGATACAAATAACAGAATCATCTGATAATAAATCAAGTTTATTTTTTAACGTTCGTTTTAATTTAGTTAGTAGTTAGTAGTTTGGTAGCACAAAATAAAGATTTACAACTATGTAGTAGTAACTTCTATGTAATAGATAATTTTTCAATATTTTACAAGAAAATACGTTGCAAAAATGGCCTACATAGGCCAAATAAAGAGATCTCTAATGGAAGGTAATATCTGAAGTACGCGTAATTGGCTTTCATTAATCCATTCATGTACTCTACATGAAAGGATTAATGAAAGCCAAAGTGATATGTAAAAGTGCAATGAAATAATTTTCAATACTCCCTGCCCAATACAATAGAGAATCGGCGTGATGATAGTTAGCCAGAAATTCGTTCAGTATTTAGTATATTTTCACGAATTGCTTCAACACAAAAATAAATGCATATTCTTCGATATAGTCCTTGATAATATAAAAAAGCTATATTCTATCTACATTTTAAATTATTTTGAGTTTAAGCTGAGTATCCCAACATTTTACAAGTCATCGTTAAAGCTGAGTTCAGTTCATCCCAGCCGACGCCTTTCACGGTTCGTTACGAATGTAAAAACTCCTTCAGGATCAATATTGGTGTGAGATTAAACTTTGACGGCGCTCCGCTGGCCGTATTCAAATTAGCCTCGTTGAGTTTGGGACACAAACGCTCCGGATCCATTCGAGTTTGTGGTCACAGTTTCAGCTGGCCCAGTTACCGTTTGGAATACTGATCGTTCTTCAGATTCTACAAACAAAACGCCACTGTGAAATCTCATCACTGATAAATATATGTAAATGTACCTAGGTACAATAAGAATAATTTCATCAGGCTATTTCAAAACTTAAATACATAAGTAATTTTGTAATTATTATAAATATTTTAACGAAACTTATACGCGAATCAACTTACTTTTAATTATGGATCGACGTTTTGACATAGTTACGAAGGTGATAGTCAGGAGCAGACGTTCGCGCCCCGAAATTTTCGTCAGGGGCGGGAAGTTACTTCCTCTAAGAAAGAATTAGTATTTTGACTTTAATAAGAAATACCAAAAATAATAAGTTGATCCCACTACAGTTTTTCGATTTTAGCAGAGATATGCATAAAGGTTGCATCCATTTTACAATTGATAACGTTTATTTGTGAGCCCAGGGTAAATCCTGCATAGGACCGACAGGGTGGTCGTAAGGGCAGCGACCTGGGCGTTTCAAACTCCTACAGGCTCAAAATCCCAGGGGTGTCTCTCATCTCGCTGTCAACCAGGCCTGGGCATCCATACTTCTCCAAAACCAGGCGAGCGAATAGCTTTTCTCATGTTCCATTCGTGGTCTGTATAAAAGCCGATCCCTCAAGACCTTTCTATCAGATAATGCGTGAGTAAAATCCTTTAAGTGTAGTGTCCGATCGTGCTTTAAGTGGCAAAAAACTCAGCTGTATTTTTTTTTTTACACTGGCTCGACAAAGTGACGACAGTGCACCAGATGATACAGTGTAGTCCAAAAACAAAAGCGACGAAACGAAAAGATGAAAATCCATTGATGTTCTCCGTCATCATGTCGGCCCACATATACCGTGGCTGAAGGTCTCTAGGTATATAAGTAACTGAATGTACGCAAACTGATCCTGAAAGCGACATGCCAAAGCGAGTCACTAAGACGGTTTTTACACTTGTGTACAGTGGTCATGATCCAGTTCGGGCAATCGCCCTGCCACCCTAACATATTGATTACCAGCGTTAGAGCACTATATAAGTTTTTTTAAGTTGATAGTAATGAGAGTTTCCTTCCAATACTCATCATCACTGAGCATAACTACGTAATAGTTATAATTAGGTAACTACGGTATTTTAGCCTATATTTAACTTTAATTGAAATAACATAAGTATAATACACAATAATAGCCAATAATAGAATAGGTATTGATTATTTGAAAACCTAATTTCTTAAAAGGGAATAAAATAAATTATTGTGTACCTTTTTAGTGAATTTATCGAGAAAAATCATAGAAAATTATTATTCTAAACATAAATTGGCTGTCCTTCGAGAACTTACAATTCAGTTGGATAATAGCTCAACAACTGCTCGTGTCATACTGATCGGGATAAGAAGGGTAACTTCAAGCGATATTGTCCTGGTAAATCTTCTCAGGGTTTAGAAAAATAATTGGATTGCTACATTGAGGGAAAGCAATTACATTCGGCAAGAGAAGCAATTTCGATTTACTCAACGTGCCCGATTTAGGTAAACTTCCCTGTATTAAATTGTGCTACCCCGTTTTATATCTGCTTCATAAATCCCATTTAGGGGTCCGATTACGTTTTTCCTTATCCTTATTTAAATGTGTATGGGTATGTTAACGGGTCTTGCGGTAAGATTTAGAAGGTATCTCAAGAAACTTCAATTTTCGTTTGCGTACTTAAATAAATGTTAAGTATAGGTTAGCTTCAGGTAAAACTCCCTGTATTATTACTTTTATGGTAATATTTATGCTTTATATTTATTACTCGTGTATTATAAACTAAGATTCAAGAGAACAGTTGTGCGTAATAAGCTTAAATTGATTCTCAGAGCACCGTAAATATCTTGTAAGTATAGTTTTTGACGTGAATCCGCCATTATTACCTAAGTACAAGGGGCAAGATATTTATAACATAAGTAATAGTATAAAATTCATTATGATTACTGAAACAATGTTTATTAATATAATTATATTACAAAGAAGGTTAGGTTGTGTGTGTGATGTGTGGCATCATTATAACGCAGGGTATTTGCTTTAAGTGTTTTCTACCTTGATTAACATATTTATCAGTGTTGCGTTACGTAATTGTATGTTGCGTTATTTTATGGGTAGTGGTACCTGAGGGAATCCACTGCCCATGAATGAGGATGGTAGAGTGTGACTGTTTTCTGGAGGTGGTCAACTTCATCCAAGCTCTATAATTTGAGGAAGCTTGAGAAAGCCGTCCGCATACCAATACCAAGGCAGATTGTGTAGTTTGCTTCCATGGCCGGTTTTCCGCGGCCTGATAGGAACACCCAGGGGTTTTTAGTCAGTAAGACAACCCCGGCCGTCACCCTCATGGTGACCGATAAGTCCTATGATAGATTTTGCCCTGGTAAAAAAAAGTTATTTTATTTGCCAAATAAATTTAATTCTGTTCTGTTTTGTATGTATATAGAAATCTAAGAAATTAAATAATGAATTTAAAAAAACATTTACCAATGTTTAGAATGGATCTTCAGGACATACATAGTTCATAAATTATCCTATCTATGGGAAATATACAATCCATAAGGATTAAGTAGTAAATAGAGACTAGCTCGTCGTAAATTGTGTTTTAGAGGCAACTATTCGTATCATAATAAGCAAGCATGAAACGAAATTCTTATTATTGATTCCAGTTTTTATTATTGTATCTACTATATAAGAGCATCATTAGTAGTCTCAATAGCACACTCGTGAAGAAATAAGACAAAACTATACAAAAAATAGCAATGTTTTTTCCAATTACTTTTCTTGTATATTTTTTATGCATTTATTAAATATGCTATGTATACTAGTACTGAGTACTTAGTTGTTACATGTGATCCTTAAATTATGAAATGAAAATAATTTGGTATATAATATAATGTAGAGAATATACACAAGCTAATATTAGACGTATATATTTGGCAAATGAACTGAGAAGCTCTCATTCCCAATCAAATCTACGAGTCCGAACAACAAAATTAAAGACAAGTACCTACATACATAAGTAGCTATACAACGGTACCTCTTCGGCAACTTAGCGACGTGCTAAAGGATAGGCTAATATGGAGATTAACTTTTATCAATTAAAAAATAATGTCTATTAATTTTAACTACGTATTTTATATAATTATTTATTTTGTACTTTATCGGATCTGCTGTAGAACGAAGATGAAGATGATGACAGCTTGCGCTTGTCCGAAAAAACAAGCGTTCATTACCTAACTACACTGTATGCATGATTGATGGTTGGTGCAGTAAAATTACTCCAGGATGATTTTACTTATCAGCTGTTATACAAAATAAATATAATGTGTAAAAATAAAGGTTTTTAGATAAGAAATTTACTTAAAAAACGATTTCTGTTTCGTTCAAAAACGCTAAAAGAGGAATGATATCTGTAAATGACGCAATGTGTTATATTCTATTTTTGGATTATTTAATTTGGTTCCAGAATTATATACATCATAAAAGAATAACAAAAAGGGAAGACAAAAATATTTTGGGCAGCGAAATTTGAATGAAAAAGATCGAAAGACAAATCAACCAAAAAAATGTATAAAAAATATAAAAGCAAAATATGTTAAATTAATACAGTACAGTAACAGTTTTGTAATAAAACAAACTAAATTTTAAAAGAGTGACATATAGAAAAATACTTGAATCTGAAAGAGAAAAAATATAATTTATATTTCCATATTAAGCGAGCCTAAAGATCCAGAAATCGTATTTGAAGCATTTCTGAAACTTAGGCATTAGCGGTCCAAGTTTTTCCCGTAACGTACACGGTTGGCTTGCCACTAATGGAGAACGGTCTTACGAAGTTTCATAGACGCAGTATAAAAAAAGTTTCTTCGACTGAAAATTCCTAAAGACCAGCCTCATCCGAGTTCTAAAACTTTTTCATAACAAAAATAATGCACGTATAAGAGGTTTATGTTTTCTCTAACATAATAAGTTCATAAGGTTCATGCCATATGACTATATGAATAGTGTTTTATAACATTCCAAAACTTACTTTAATATTTTTTTATTACCTAACCAATGATATTAATAACAAAACTGATATGTGGTTATTTTTTGTATTGACTACTAAATAATTACAAAAAAATAATTATGGTAAAATTAGTACAATATATATTTTTTTAAATTACTCGTATTACAGCTACATGTGTTAATAGTCTTCTAACAAATTATAATTGGTCTTATGTTATTACAATATAACAATTTCTTGTTTAAAGCCAAATAATACGGGGTAATTCAAGTTCCCAGATATAATAAAACAAAGATGCAATATACAGCTAACTAGCTTGTTTGTTATTTCAGACAACACTGTTATACGTGCCATGTACCCCTGTTAGAAATATCGATTGGCAATGACAATTCTCATTCTAACACCGTACGTATACTCCGCTGAGAGACTCTGTCGCTTATTTACGTTACGGCAGTCGTTCTTTTTATAAATGAGAAAAGAACAGAGAGATAAAACAATACCAATCTTAGGAAAGATAAATACCCGCGCTGTTTTATCGCTTAACAGAAAGGATATTTTATAATTATTATATCTAGTATGTTTATGATTTTTTTTTATTCCAACATTTTATTTATTCTAAAAAAGTTACCATATTAAGTTACTATTTTTAGAAACAGCTCTCGCTTGTTATTTGTTTTTAAATATATATATTAGGTCCTTACATATGAAATTGGCGTTTTGTATGGGAGGAACAAAAAGTCGAAAATTTTTTAATATAATATATTTAATTAATCAAAGTATGAACCATTATTTTCTATGCACTTTTGCCATCTCATAGGTAGTTCATTGATCCCTTTACTAAAAAAACCAGTCGGACGGGAATCAATAAAATCTTTGAAGGCGATTTGGACTGCCCCATCGGAGTTGAATTTTTTCCCTTGCAAGAAGTTATCCAAATTTCGAAAAAAATGGTAATCTGTTGGAGCAAGGTCCGGGGAGTACGGAGGATGTCTTAGACTTTCCAATTGAAGCTCTTCTAATTTAGTAGCCGTCTGTTGCGCAGTGTGTGGTCTAGCGTTGTCGTGAAGCAGCAGTGGCGTGGAGCGATTGACCAGCCTAGGTTGTTTAGCCGCTAGCTTTTCCATCATGGTTTGCAATTGCTGACAATAGACATCAGCCGTAATAGTCTGGCCAGATTTGAGAAAACTGTAATGAACAATACCGGCACTAGTCCACCAAACGCTTACAAGTAACTTTTTTGAGGTTAATTTTCGCTTGGGGCAGGATTTGGCTGGCTGGCCAGAATCCAACCATTGCGCTGAGCGCTTCCGATTATCGTAAAGAACCCATTTTTCATCACAGGTAATGATTCGGTTTAAAATACCTTCATTATTGTGCCGGTTTAGTAATGTAACGCAGCAGTCGACGCGCGTTTGCCGGTTTGCTTCAGTCAATTCGTGAGATACCCACCTTTCAAGCTTTTTAATCTTCCCAATTTGCTTCAAGTGAATTAAAACAGTTTTATCACTAACATCGCAGCCTGCAGCTAACTCGGACGTGGTTTGCGATGGATCCGCTTCCACAATAGCCTTCAACTCTTCATTATCAACTTGAGTCTCAGGCCGTCCACGGGGCTTGTTCTGCAGGTCGAAATTTCCAGAACGAAAACGTTGGAACCAAAAACGAACTTTGTTTTCTTTTGCAACACGACCGCCATACACATCATTCACCCTTCGAGTTGTTTCCGCAGCACTAGTGCCACGGCGGAACTCGTACTCGTAAATAATGCGATATTTTAAGTTTTCCATTTTGTAAAATGAGTGACGCAAACAGAAAAAAACAGAAGAAAAAAACAAATGAATGACGATCATCGAAGCACAAATACATGAGTCTATAGCTGTACAAATTTGAATTTGGAATTCCTTACCAAAGAGGAGAAATTTGTGATTAAAGTGGCCAGTACGAAAAACGCCAATTTCATATGTAAGGACCTAATAGTTATTATATAATAATTTTACCTACAGTTTTCGATATGTACATCCATTTTGAAAAATGGCCTTTAAACTTTAAAATACATTTAAATATTAATAAAGCACAAAATATGCAATTGTCGATTATTTAATTAATCTCAAATTAGATTTTATAATAATAATATAAATATATGGTCACGCTATATCCCTTACGGGGTCAGCAAAGATATATTAGTGGTTGTATCCACTTTGCGCTTATATGTCGTGCCCAACGTGACCAGTAGTGCACCTGATCGCCGTTCTCACAACATGACACATGACATGATGGGATGCGGGTCAATTATATAAGATTATACGTTATCATCATCATTAGATCATTAGATTTTACTTTTTCCTTTTTTCTACGTTCAATTTTATAAGGTGATTGTTATAATGATTATCCACGTAATTCAATTTATTAAAATAATGTCTCCTGTTGACTATTGTAGTTTTTCTTTAAATTGTTTGAATATTATTTGTAAATATTAAACAATTGCATGTTTACTTAGATGCCTTCCGAAAATCGACGTAATATATATTTCCAATTAAATGACGTCCAGAACTTTCCGATATTTTAAAACTTATCTATCCTCACGCCAACTTCCTGCTAGGGTAGGCAGAGAGAATGAAACGCCGCTTCTCTCTATTCCTGCAAACCTCTTTTCTTAACATTCATTAGTCCTTTTCTACATTCTCACTGATTCTGCGTGCTTTCGATATTACACTCCATCAGAATTCTTTTTAAAAAATAGATCTTCACAGATGATATAGACCATTTGTTGATATAATGTGTCCGATCTGAATCTGTGAGAGAGGCGTTTGTGAGTGCCTTTGCTCTGAACAGAATACACGTCGGGATGCTTAAGAAATTCTAAACTAGCTTCTAAATTTACTTAGCATCATATTTTTCTTTCTTTATTATTAACAAATTCTTAGCTATTATCGTATAAGGCGTCTGCTTTGTTCAGATCAGTGGCACTAAATGTCATATGTTAGGTATTTTTCTACAAGGGTACGATGGGACTGACATACGTGCACACGTAAAATTCCTCTAGATCAATAGAATTAAAAAAAAACTTAGATATTAAGATATGATGTTATCATTCAATACCTCAGTTACCATTTCGGGTCAGAATAAGTTAAAAATACATTCTTTTATCGCTTACTGTAATAGATCATACTTCCAATTGAGTTTCTTGCATGCTCTTTTCGTTACATTTTGCTTTCTAATTCAATTAATTATATTAAAGTTATTATGTAACTTATTTTATTACGTCCTATTCTTCTAAATCAATCGTTTCATTAGATTCAGGATCGTATATTTAATTACAAAGCGTCTACTCCATCACAAATACAGAACAATCACAACTGTACCCACACTAGTGAATTAAGCTAACTCAATTACGAGATTATGTACGCGCCAATATTGAACCGTGACAGGTACAAGATAACTCGCTAATGGAGTCTCGCCTTTAGACGCGTTTTGATTAGGTACGTCTGATTTGCGATTATACGAAGGCAGTGAATTATTGACAAATGTATAGATACAGTTAAATAAGGGCACCTTAATAATAAATTTTCAATTTAATTTTATATAACAATGTTGCGAGATACATAACGAACTGTAAAATTTAAACGAGGAATAAATAATTTTACATTGGTTACCTGAAATCAAAATTAAGAATTTAATCAGCAAGCATGGCTCTAAGGAAATGTGTAGTGTAATATATTGATATTGCTTTGCCAAATTCAAATTAAACACTAGAACTACAGGACCAGATAAAATGTCTAGTATTAAAATTATTCTTAGATTATTTTTTTTACTTATACTTTAAACAAATCGTTTCATTACATATAAAACAAGTGGCTCAATAATAAGCAAACATAGTTAGAAACTTCTAGAAATGACTTAAACCCTTTTCATATTTCTTAGTAATCTATTTTAACCCATTAATATACTTTTTAGGCATTTAATTTTTCATATATTTTAAAATAAGTATGTAAACATCTTCTACTATGTTCCTAATTGATTAACTACTCATAATAGCACACAAAATACGCTATATTTCATGATATATTCAAATTTTAGACGCCTGTTTTACGGTTATTTTAAATCCATATAAGCAGCATGTTATCGAGTAAAAATTGCATTATTTTACGTTTCGATTTCCGATATAACCTGCAAGAAAATAAGCAAACAAGGACACCATGTAATAGAATTCAAGGAAGCTTTGTACACCGCTTTATAATTTATATCCAATAATTTGCTTTGCTTGACGCCTTCATTATACAAGAATTTATCTAGGATACATAACTAATGTAACAATATGTAATTACACGACAGGACCGCAATCATTACAAAAACGTAAGATACTTTATTAAATTTACCGCTACCAAATGCACTAAAACATTGCATGAAATCTATGAAATATAATGAAATTTTTATTAATACACTTGATTTATTACTTTTCAATACGTCGAACCTGTTGTCGCAGTTGTCGTTTGTGTGATTTCTGCGCTACGGTTTATGGGTTCAATCCCCACACGGAACAAATATTTGTATAGTCTACAGATCGTTGTTCCAGGTTTAGGTACAGAGTAGTACGGTAGTAGAAGTAGTACAGAGTAGTAGGTAGGAGACACATATAAAAGATTATTTTCTAGCTTCCAACTCGATGCATTTATAGAAATTACCTCCAATTTTTGTAAACCTTTGAAATCGTCTTGTTTTGGAAACTTTTTATAAGTTCACAAATGTATAATTTATGTAAGATGGAAAAATGTTTCTACAATTACAAAAGTTAAAAAAAAAACTTTAACGATTTGTATGTATTCAATGCTGATAAATTGAAATCGTCTGTCTATCCAACATCATTTCAAAGAGAAATCCAGAACGATTCAATCTCCAGCTTCATTTAAACGGAAGGCAGAGCGTTGAACTATGAGGAAACGGCTCAATAGTGGCAAATGAGGCACGCTCACCGCTACCAGTTTTAAGAAAATTTCTTTAAAGAAGCTTTAATTCAACGTCTTTGGAAAATGCATCCGGATTTACTTTTAATGAGTTTCAAGAGTGCAACTTTGGGTTTACTTTGTAAATGAATGGTGCATTTGCTTTTTAGAAATTGCATCGCATCTTTACACATTAAATTAATATCGGTAAAAAGGCTTTCTAAAACCGTTATTTATTTAGGTTTACTACACAAAATAATAAATAAGCGATTCGCTAAAAAGCTTTTAGTTTTGATGCAAAAAGTACAAAAAAATATTTTTAGAGAACGTAATATATTTAGAAAAGCACTTTATTGTTATTCCAAATAATATTTTAGAAGATTTTTTAAATACAATAAAATACTTTTTTATCTAAACTTAGGAATAACAAAGTTTAATGGTATGAACCACGTCATTATTTTTATGAAAATATGTAGTTATTTTTTAGGGACTTCTTTATACACTATTCAAATTTTGAAATCAATTTATATATTATTTTTATTATTAATATTACGCGTTATATTTTTATAACTTTTGTATTTAAAAGAAACGTTTCACAATTTCTAATTATATTTTATTCCATATTCAAAAGGTAGTATAACCACGGAGATTTACAGGCATAACTAACTTATTTTAAGATAGATTGACAGGAGTCGCTTTTGATGTGTATGAACATACGAGTAGCAGCAGAATACAGTCGTAAATCTTAGATTATCCCGGTCTTATATGACGTATATTCCATTGGAGTGTACATCATAGTCAATCAGGTTAGTTATTACATAAATTTTTAAACAGACTGTTATTTCTATGGTAATCTAATATTAATTCCGACAAATTCAAACAACAATTTATTTTCGAATTTGGAACTATGAATAATGTAAGACACTAATTAGCACTTGGTTCTAGGCCAAAAGAAAATTCAGAAAACGTAAACAAAAAAATTCAAATCAATTCTTGCATCATAAATACACAATTTTTTGCAAAAGAAACATTGGTTTTGATCGTTTTCTTGATTTTAAACTTGGGTAAAATATAAAACATTTATCAATTTTTTAGGTACCAGGGAGTATATTATTAAAAAAATTATATATTTAGTTTTTTATTCAAACTCGGCTTAGTTACCGCACCACGTCCCATGGTAAAAAATATATCTACTTTTTAAGTGTGGTCATAGTGTAGTATAAAAAGTTACTAGAATAGAAAAGAAAAACTTATTGATAATATTTTGAATAATATTAGGTTGTGGTGAATCCGTTTGTTTCATGCTTAGATTAAGGTTTATCAATGGATACTAATGTTCCATCACACTATTAAGTCACGGCTTTTCGTCATGTAACACAAGTGTTAGCAACTAGGGTTAAGCGCTGACGTCAATGTCAATTGAGCGAACCTCGTGATAGATGAAGCCTCGAGGGCTCAGTTCAACCCTTCCAATTACTTAATACTTTTACGACTACAATTTTACCTTTTTTCATGTTAACCCATTAACCTCATTTATTTTTTCGTTATTCTTTTATATTTCATAAAAAAACATAGGTACATAAACAACATAACAACATAAACTAACACATAATAGGTAACTACTTATACGAGTAACAATAATAAGGTTGGGAGATAAGATAGTGTCTGTGAACTTTATTAGAAAATTACACTTTTTTAGTCATCTATACATATACTCGTATATATAAACTCTTGACTTGACGGACATAACATCGTAGAGCTTTAAGAACTGATGCTGGAAATCGTTACGTTACATGCTTTTTATGACGTAGCACCTGCTAAGGCCGGAGTTTTTAGTGTTGTACCCCTAAGAGAGTGAAATAGGGGATGACATTTTTTATTTGCTTTATTTCAGTCATCCCACAACTATATACAAAATGTAAACAAATTTAAACAATATATTATTTTTTTATAACTTATAGGCGAACGCTTGACCTCAATCACACCTGGTGGAAGGTGAAGATGAGTCCGATGATGAACCGCGTCCGCCTAACAAATGCCTATTCACTCTTCTTTTAAAGACTCCCAGGTCATATGATCGCGGAAATATGGCCGCTGGTAGCATATTCCACTCCTTAGCTGTTCGCATGATGAATGTAGAGCGAATCTTCTCGTGTGGATACAAGGAACATCCACCACATACGGATGGTATCCGACACGATGTCTTGTGGTTTTGTGGTGGAATGGGGCTGGTGGAATCAAAGAATGTAGTTCCTGAGAACACTCTCCACCGTGCAACCGGTAAAAGACCGCGAGGCAGGCAACTGTACGTCGATGCTCGATGCTCTGCATTTTAATTTTTGACAAAGAGTCGTCGCCAATAAGTCTACGAGCTCTACGATCAATCGAGTCCAAAGCCGCCAACTGATATTTAGCGGATTCGTCCCAAAGATAATACAACATATTTTAAAATTAATTAGGAGTTGCTAACGAGCACCACCAGGGCGCTAGAGCTAGTAATAATAAAAGCAAAAACGGTTCTTATTCAAAAAATATTTATCGTTTAATTCTATTTAAAATTATCCCCACTCAAATATATACTCCAGTTAGTACTGTGTATAATTATGAATACATTCACATATAACTTTAAAAAAATACTCATCAGAACCACCACCAACTTACCCATTTATTTATGACATCAAACCTAGGTTTTCCAGCGACAAGCAGATAGGAAACAAACTATCTCGGATTCTTAACATATCTACCCACTTTAATATCTTCATACATTTCGATTGCTTTCGATAACTGTTTACTTTATCTATATAAAATGAGTTGAAAGTTCTAAATTCACCTCACAAGTGAAAGCTCACCCCAAAGATCGAACGTCTTGATGCTCAGCGTCGCGGAAAATGGCCATCTTCAAAATTAATGGATATTTTATAGCGTTACAAGTTAAATCACGCGTGAATACGCAAAATTTTAAATACAATTCTAAAAATATTTTATATCGGCGTTAACGTATCCATTTTTGAGCACGTGAAACATTTCTTTCGCCACGTTAACACATTGAATATGCTAACAACCCATTTGGTGAACGATTTTTCAACGTACATTTTCTGTGTAAATGGATCCTTGTATTATTCTTTCCCAGTATATTGGAAAATGTTTTATTAATCATATTTACTTTATTCCAATGTTATGTCTATCACATTTTGTTCTTTTACTGAGTTTAGAAATGATATATATTTACTTACATATTGTGTAAAATACTAAAATTACAAATACATTTCAAATTGCTGCCTTAATTCCATAGAAACAAATTTTAGAGTTATGTTACAACTCTAAAATTTGTTTTAGTAAGGTTTTTTACTCAAAAAGAACATTACTAACAGTAATATGATCTATTTAAATAATATATTGTAAATCAGCCTTGTAGACAGATCTACTATTTAAATAAAATATCAGCATTTGGTGAAATAAGCAGCGAAATAAAAGATATTTCAACATTTTAGGACGGACAATTTCAAAATAAAAATATGGTCAGCTTAAAATAAAAATATTTTATTTTGTTTAATAATAATTAAATATGGTTTTCTCCAGATTATTTACGGATTTAGGCTCCACATGCTCAACTGTGAAGGAAAACAACATGAGGAAACCCGCATGGCATCTGATAGAAATGACATGTGTAAATGACAAATTTATTGTCATAAAATAAACGCAAATCGTATTAAAGGCACAAATCGATTAGGTACATAAATTTTTAGTACACGGTAAGTATGTTATATTTTGTATGTCGAATCAAGTCGATTTAAGTAGCATATTTCGTTCAGAAATATAATGTCGGGTTCGCGACGT
Source organism: Automeris io (assembly GCA_036320925.1). Taxonomy (NCBI): domain Eukaryota; kingdom Metazoa; phylum Arthropoda; class Insecta; order Lepidoptera; family Saturniidae; genus Automeris; species Automeris io. The sequence continues at coordinate 7,553,603 of JAUDJH010000010.1, read as the reverse complement.
ATATTAACGAGCTTGTGAACCGTCCCGCAGAGTAAACAGATTGCTAATATATCTGGAGCCAATTTCACGGGATATTGTTGTAAAACGCCTCAAGGTTTCGCTGGAAACATTATCTCCTTTAAAACCTCTCTAGACAAAGAAACTCGAGGATAATTGTCTTTGTAATTATGTTAGTTGTAATTAGTTTAACACGGAAGACTTAAATTATAGTGAAGCTGGATATTTTAACAACGTTACCTTTTTCTGTTGTATGGTTAACAGGATCAAACTGGATTGTATTCGTGCATAGTGAAGAGCTCTACAATTAATTGCTCTTACATAAAAACAATAGTTCAGTTTTTTTATAAAATAAGAAACGTAAATAACATTTTTTTTTTTTTTGGTAACCCTGGGGAATCCACTAACGGCCCTCAGGGGGCGATGAGTGTCGCCCCCCGGTGTGTCGGTCTCGCACCGACTAAAACCCCCGGGATGTTCCATCTCCCGCCTGTCGAGTGCCAAGGGCAAAGCCGGACCGGCTTCCTCGGCACCCGGCGACATCTGGCCTTGTTAAGGCCCCGCCTACTTGGCGGGGACTGGTTCAATAGTCGCCACTCCACTCATCCACCTAACACATTCGCGGAGAGGTGGTGTAAGGTACCACTCTCCCCTCATCCCTTTGAGTTTTCACTAGAGCGGTGTGTGGGAACAAATCGCACATCACTCACGCCTGAATCTGGGCGGCCTTTCCAAGACGGCCCCTGGCGAAGGCTCTCCTCAGGCGTCCTGTCCGAGCTAGGCAGCGGATTGGGTTACCGGGGTGGCAATAGCCTCCCGATCCCGCTCCGCCACCTCTTTCAACTTCATCGCTTTCTCCATGAAGGAGAAGGCCGCCATGCCCTGTCGCTACCGACCATTGCGCAAGCGAGTGCCGGCAGCGACAGGTCACCCATCACCCTGTAAACATATTTACTAGAGTCCGACCGAAAGTTCGGTTTCAGTTTCGGTTTCGGCCGAGTGTCGGCCAAAAATCAAGTTTCGGCGGCAGTATCGGTTTCGGCCAAAATTGGCCGAAACTTTTGCCGAAACCGAAACTGATTTCGGTAGTTGTCGTACATGCTTGCCTAACTTCGTTTCTCGCGGCAACGCTTTGGCGGACGCTGGCGGCCCTGTTCGGGATTCGTGCGCCATTCGCATTGCTCTATAGCAACACAACTTAGTCAGTGCGTTATCACCCGACGTAAGCATTCTTTAGAGGTTATGTTTTGATGGAACTGATTACATGTAAGTTTTTGTTTCATTTTTTTTACTTGACCACGTTGACTTTCATGCTTGACCACGTGAGTTTCGGTTTCGGTTTCGGCCGAAACTGAAGCCACGGCCGAATATTCGGTTTCGGTTTCGGCCGGAAAACCAGTTTCGGTCCGACTCTAATATTTACCCATAAATATTCTTTATTTTATTTCGTTATTTTCTTACATTTTTTTTTTAACTTAATAATAACTACATTTGTTTTCATTTTGCATATAGTGGTCTTTTAATATAAAGAGCAAAAGGGTTTTAAATTTTTTTAAGTATGGTGTTAATATTTTTACAACTGCTGTAAATAACCATAAATAAATTAAAATTTAATTTAATTCCAAAAGAATATTGTTATATAAAAACGCATGTGGAAATCTGAAGAAGTAGAGATACTGATTAATTTTTAGATTTCTTACATTTCTCATTTCTTCTATTAATTTGGAAACGAAAGCAAGCTATATAAAAATGGTGTCGATTAGGATGGTGAGACTTCGTATAATTATTTTCAAGTCAGACTTAAGATTCTTACTTATTAGAGAGTTTTTAACATAGTATTAGTTTATAGGTAAGTATCTTGGCGAGTGCACTTCACATTTGGATTTTAAAGTGGACATAAAAGTCTCCGAACGAAAATTGCCTCATTTCAGTGCAGTACGAATAGAGTAATGAAAAGAAAAGTTCCGTTTTCACGAGAAATAGATTATCTTTAATGCCGTCTTTTGTCCACATTGTATGGTAAGTTACGTTGTTAAGTTTCATTTGAAATTTTATTTAGGTTATAATCCATATGAAATCTTATTATTAAAATCAATGTTATAAAGCTTGTTTATATAACTCTCCAAATATTAAATGAATAATTGGTAATGTTACAAATTAATTTGATTTTTAATTTTTTAGGGGCCTATCACCAAAAAAAAAGTAAAGTAAAGTTTGGTAGGACGATTGCCCGAACTGGGTCATGACCAGAGTACACAAGTGTAAAGACCGTCATAGTGACTCGCTTTGGCCTGTCTCGGTTCGGGATCAGCTTGTGTATATCCAGACCTCATGTACCTAGAGATTTAAGTCGTGGTATGTGGGCTGACATAACGTCGGAGACTATCAATGGATTTTCATTCTTCGATAGTCGCTTTCGTTATTGAACTATACTGTACTTACCATCAGGTAATCTGTAGTCACTATGTAGAGCCGGTGTAAAACTAAAGTTGACCATATATTATTCGTAGTATACCATACATACCTAAGCTGATCCAAAAACCTAGTTTCTAAGACAATCATTTCAGCATTGTAAAATTATAAATTTCCAGTTTAGATGAAAAAAAAAAACAATAAAAAGTATAACAGACGAACCTAAACATAGAAAACTGTAATAAAAATACAATAATAGAATCACTTTGTATAATAATATTATATTTCATGTGTAATGGGTATAAACCATTTTATTTCCATTGAAAATATTCATATGGCCATTATATTTGACACCATTTCACAGCACTTTTCCAATTGAACAAGACGAAATCGGTCGCGAATCGCTATAATGGTGTCCTTAGCTGAAATTTGTGCAAGTAAGTGCACTTTACTCGACGGATGAATAGACCCAACAGAATATTTCATAGTCGTGCACAACTTGGCTCATACTCAAGTAAGTTTAGCCAGTGAATAGGGACCGCTATTGTATCTTGTCCTGATTGGTAATTTATTACTGCACTAGGGTCAAACTGAACTAGTGAATGTAATATAGATCCCTACTTCATTTATTATGTATTCACCAATAAAACATATATTAAATTTACTGAATAGTTACTTAATATACAAAATAATCAGTAAAGCAATGATTGATTACAAATAAATATTGTTTTTAAATGTGTTCATTTCTGGATATGGAGTCTTGTTTTCTAGAATAAACGTTACTAAAATATGCAGTTTAAATTTGTATTATTTTTCTACTGTTGAAACGAATATAGCTTAGTATGTATTTTATGTAGAAGTGACATACCTTTATGTTCAATAAAATTTGCTGATTTAAGCTATTCAGTTTTAAATATATAGTATTATTGTAAGAGAAATCGAATCGATAATTTTAATCACTCTGTTTTGAGAGAGAGGGTTGAATGATCAATTTGAATAAACGAATCAGTGAGCGTATTTAAATTTCAAGACGATCTCAAACTTTGTCCAGCTTTTCTGATTCACATTCCAGTGGCTTAATTAAATATCCTACCACGAGTTCAGAATTAGTTTCAAACTATTATTCTAAGTTATAATATATATTTTATTAGAAAATTTAAGAAAAGTTTGTATATATATGGCTATTTCCAGAATTATTATCTGGACAAAATTAAACAGGAGGATATGAATTTAATATGTAATATTATACATTTAAGTGTTTATAATAAAACAACATATTTATGTATTAATATTAAATGTTAAGACAAACTATTTACTTTTATAAACCTTCTCCTTGCATAAAAGATAATAATTTAGAATTAAATTAATTAAAATTTACCTTAAAGTATAAGAATTGAATATATTTAATAAATTAATCACTAAATGAAAGCATAATTAATGTTTTATCATATTGTAGTAAAATAGCACAAAATTTATTTATTTCATAATTTGTAGAGATAAACACGTTCACAGTTTTTAAATTATGTCTAAATGTATCATTCAACACAACGCTGCAAATGGTAGCAGCAGACGGCTATCTAATATGCTGTCTGCCTTCTGCCACGTTGTGCCGAACGTCACCTTAATAAATCCAATACCCTTGGTTTGAGGCAAGCACGTTCAAGTTTAACTACACAATTATTGCTACCATTAAAACTTGTCTAATTAAAACGAGCTGACTGTCGTCTTTCAATGACCACGAGACCAGAAGAGCTCGTTAGTTTATTCATTTACAAGGTTACAATGGATCTAGAAAGCTTTGAAATATTAATTTGTGATCCAACAGTACTTTTGACCGCATAGGCGAAGCAGTTCAAGGCCCTCAGTGTTAATATTTCTCGACGTGTGTTCCATTAGGTCGAATGTGTAAAATTGTAATTTTCCAGGAGAGCCAAAAGGAAATTTTGATATAAATCGCTTTCAAATCACTATTAATTTTAATATGTTGGTTGCAAAGTCGATATTAGAGGTTCATGAATTGTTGTAGCTATTAATGGGTACTATATAGTTTTTTTTAGAAAACTTATTTTAGTAAATCAAATCAGTTATTTAAAAAAAGGTATATCCGATCTTGTACTTGTGTAAATTAAATCTTAACCATAAATAAAGGGTTCCTTTTTTACATAAATATTTGTGTTTAGTGATAAAATAATATCATTTACAGGTATAATGTTTCCTGTGATTTCAAACAAATATTTATAAATATCAAGAAGCAAAACATCTTATCTTTATTTTTTGTCTAATGGATAATTTTAGTTTTAGATTGTCCCAAATATTTTAGAAGAAAAATGTTGTATACTTCAAACTCAAACATTCCGTATTTTAAGCATAAACATCGAAGTTTCAATAAAGTTTCATGTCTTGATAATTCATGTAAAATTCGGGATCAGAAGTTTTGCAAGTTCATGGTTTTAAAAAGGATACAAATAGCTTTCTTAGATCGTTAGATAAGTTCGAAAAATTATGTACACACATATGTATATAAAAAAAAAATGATTTTGTACGAAACCCCACATCTGACCTTATGGAGCTCAGGTCGAGATTTGTTACTCATATAAGAGATTAATTTGATCCCTAAAATCTTTAGATGATTATTATATATCGGTACTGATGAACCCGAAAACATCTTTGTACAGGTTTCGTTCAACCTACATCACGCTGTTGCGTCTATTATATGAGAGAGGATAAGCCTGCCAGGCGAACAAAGAAAAAAGTCACGTTAATTATGATGTCGGGCTACGCAAATAATAATCCCTGGGCGGCTCATTTCGTATGCGGTCCGGGGTTGCTACCGAAAAATTTATCTTAACATTTTTCAGACAACGCAATTACAGGAATATTTACTTAATGTCCCACGGAAAACATGTGCCGCAACGTTTTAAATTTTGCGACGAACCGAGGACATGGCGGTGATTTTAATAAAGCTTGCTCTGATTAAGTATGTACTCATAATGTCTGTCATGTTTATATCTCACGGTGTCATGCTTGATAAATCGTGGTGGTATTTACAAATTTTTGTGTTAACTTCTGTTTGGTGTACGGTCAACGTCCGGAGTTAAAAATGTTGAATATTCATAAAAGCCTGCATCTTTTATTTAGCTTTATTTAGACAATAAAGGATTTGTTGTACCTATTATTTACACAGTATAAGGTACTGCGTAATTTTTTGCAGAGCAGTTTTATAATCTTGAAATAGTTTAATTAATTAAATATAACACTCGGGTACTAAATATAGTTAGTTTAATATTGGATGTATATGTATATTAAAAATTACTTAATATTAGTATACGCAACAAATGAACGGGGCATAGAGGAAGAGTGTATTAAAAATGTAAGTTAGAAAAATTCGCTGAGAGGAAGCTAAGTTCATTTAAAAAAAATGAAATTTTGTAAACCTTTAAAATACAAAGTATAAATTGTAGTAGTTCTTTTTGTTCGCCTTTATCGTCTAAACTACACTAGGAATATTACTACGGTTTTCGCCGTTGGTGTGGTAACGTATTTTGATGAATTAGTACATTTGTGTTAAATTTCAAAATAGTAGGCAAATTGCTCCTGTGTGAGTCTTGCGGGGTCCGTTAGTTATGAACATATGAATAAATTCCACTTGAGCAGTACAGATGAAATCCATTCTTCACAAACGGCTCAGATTGTTTGAGTCGTAAATACTCACGCACCCTCATGTTTGCGACTATCTAAGAAGGTATAGTGAAATGTAAGTAAACACTGGCACCCTTGAAAGGGTTTGGGCGTTCTCTTCGAGTAGTGGAATAAAACAAAATGAGCTCTTCTATTGATCCTCTTGGAGCGTGCACTTTACGTTTAGTAAACCTGAGAATATGAATAAAGGTAAGTGTACCTAGTTCTTACGTAGAAAATGTAGTAGGGTTCGACGAAGGTATAAAGGTCAAGACGTAAATAGGTTTTATTTAAAAATCCCTTAGGTTTTCTGAACCATTAGAAATTTTGTAAGTCGGATCTGAATATTAGGTTGGATTTGCGTAAGCATTTTGTACGTAAGTTAAATATTCTTTAAGGTGGGTGTCTATTGCAGAACTTTCGGAAAATCGAAAATACATTCCATTTTTCATTCTTATAGCTTCGAGAATCACCTAAAAGCTTGTGACAAAACTCGTAATAAAAAAAAAGTGTGTGTGTTTGTGTAATTCACACATGATAGAAGTGAAACTTCAGTAAATCATGCAGAAATTATAAACGCAGATGAGAAAATAAAACATCTTTCTTATTTTTCTCGTATTAATTTGTTAAAGGTTTGTACTCGCGTCCAAGGATGCAGTTAGCGCGACGATTCTTGCCGTTGGATCCAATGCGCCAAACCTATCACAGTATAGTGTATAGAAATAATGAATCAAATGGAACACTACATTTGCTCTCTCGCTCTGGCTCACTAATTATTGTATTTGTGTCTCTTACCTGTCGTTATCCGTTGCATCCAGTTTGAAATCACAACGATTCTATAGAAGTTTCACTTCAAAAAAAGTTATAGCAGTTTGTGTAGAGATCGCGGTCAGCATCGAGTGCCAGCAATGAGGCCCTACTGCCGGTTTCTTTTGTTTACGTATACCCCGTGCACCTACAAGTCTTACAACATCCAGACGGCTCTATTTCGGTAGAGTTCTAAGATATATATTGACAGCGACAAAAAAAAACTTCAAATGTTATTTCAGGAAATGACTTTTATAACTAACGAACAAATAATCTCCATAACATCTAGACCGATTATGATGAAACCTTGTACGATTCATCATTAAGGTGTTTTGTATGGTAATTATTGCACATTTGGCACATTTTGGGAAAAACATTGAAAATATAAAAGTTTACAGGACGCAAACGGTGCAAAAATCGATAGGTATTCGTACAATGTTTCTCAAAGAGTCGTCATTTTTTTTTCTATTATTGATTTTTGGCAAACAGTGGAGAACTACCACGTGGCAAACATTCCCCTGTAAAATGTCATTTCCTATTTTTGTTCCAGACGTGCTAATCCGATGTTTGTTTTTCCGCCATGAAAACATTTTGTTTAGGACTCGACTTTGACGTCCTCTAAAAATTGGGCAAAAAACGCTGGACGATGTAAACATTTTTTTTTCCTATTCTGTAAGGATACCATTATGTCCTCGAAAAAGTTTTATTATAGTTTATTTATTTTAGTTTTGTTTTTAGTGTTGTTGATTTTAGTTTAAAAAAAATGTAATGGAGAAGATGAGAAAAACGTTTTCGAAAATAGACTTATTGTTCACTCTCTAGAATAAACACCTACCTTAACAAATAATTTATATTGTTTTGTCTTTGCAACTAAATATAAATATAGCGTCGTTTTTCGATATAAAATCAAGTGTCAGGACTTTCAAGACTTATTTCTTAAATTTTTATAGGTATTTTAAATCCACTTTAGTAGGAACTATGCATCAATACCAACAAATTACCAAGTCTTTACTTTGAACTACCTATTATAGAGCAAATTCTATATCACAAAACAGGTGTCTAGAACTTTGTTCCTGAGACACGTGCGAAATTCGTATGTTGAACAAGTAACTTTGAACTGAACACTTGACTGCCGGATTTCGCCGGAAAGTTTTAGCATTTTTCGGCGTTACGGGGCGGTAAAACGTGTAAACAGTGTGGTCGTAAAACTCCTTTGATATGGTAATTTACCGCTTCTTTCGTGAAAGTGTTCGGCGTTTATTCTTTCCAAAGGAAGCTTAGACCACAAATAACTTATTCAGGTAGGTATATTATGATATAGGAGCCTATTTTACCTTTGTGTGTCTATGACATTTACATTATTTTTTTAAGAATTGATTTATTCTATATCGTGGTTGTTATTAAATGCCCAAAAGGTACTGAACAGTCAATTCTAATTTACGGGATCGCTTCAAAGGTAAATGTGAAAAAGAGGCTTAGTACAATATCAATTACTAAGAACATGAGGTAGCCTAACTTCATCGATAAAAAATTGAAGATCAAATGTAAGCCGAGGTCTCCAAATAGCTTTTCTCAACCTTTTTTTACACAGACCTTTAGGAGATTTAAACGATTATTATCACAAAGTAGGTAGATACCTACGTGAATAGAGGCGACGATACAAGTACCTACTAAGAATCATGTTTTGTAACTTATACATAGACATAATATGATAATAATACCTAGTATAATAGGATTCGCAGGCATTCCCACAGTAAAGCTACTTCATAGAAAACCCTTCGGCTTGTAACATAACTATATAGCAGCTAGGTATAGCAGGTACTATAAGGCGGAGAAACTACTTTAATTTTGCTTATAGTAAGGTGTAATATTAGAAATTATATTACTTAACTAACATCAATGTATGGTAAGTTACCGATATTCTCAACTTGGATTCGGACTTTCGAATATTTATTTATATTTGAAATATTTATTCATTGTCTACGCATCTCTAGTTAAATATTTACAAACCTAATTACGAAATATTATTTTTTTGTTATCAGGTCCAATAATATTCATTTACTTCTATCAAGTATGATGAAAGGGCCCAGAATGCCGAGATTAATGAAACGAGACCAATAACTTTGTAACGGAGTCGCAATAAAATTGAACAGTAAATTCTGTAGTAGTGCTGGAAAAATAAATCTTGTTTTACAATTTCAAAATTGTGCCATCTAGTTCGTACGTTATGAACTTCTTGTGAAATAGACTTAGTCACACAGAATGATTAAAATTTTTGGTGTGATTTGTGTACATAGCACATTAATAACCATTTTTTCACATTATATACACAATTATATACATATATTTTTTGGAATAAACAGTATTATCATTTCGACTTTATATTACGAAATATATTATTTAATCTGCGGTTGCGTACTCTATACTCTTTGAATTTTGTTAAATTACCAAAAGTAAGCATAGAGAACAGATTACTGGCTGTCAAGTGTCATATTATTGCTTGTAATCGGCGTTGATATTCGAAAACCATTTAAAGTTATAATTTTATGAGGAAACTATACAGCTCATATAGTTTTTGTTAGCTCGATTTGTATTTTATTGTAAATATGAGTTCCATCGGGACTGGGGTAAGTGAAATTAAACTAAATGTAGGTTATACCGCTGTTGTAATTTTTATTTCTTTGTATTATACCTAGTTGCATATTTATTCATTATTATAAGAATCAAGGATTTCTATTTATTTAAAAAATGGATAAGGTTGCTCTAAATATACAATAAAATTGCTTATTTATTAAATTCTCTAATTTCAGTATGATTTATCGGCGTCACAATTCTCTCCAGACGGCCGTGTTTTCCAAGTAGAATACGCAGCAAAGGCTGTCGAAAATTCTGGTACTGTAATAGGTCTACGGGGAAAAGATGGTGTAGTATTTGGAGTCGAGAAACTTGTAACATCAAAGTTGTATGAACCTGGGGCAAATAAGAGAATATTTCATGTTGATGAGCATGTTGGCATGGTAAGTGGCGTTTTGTAGGTGATTTTATTATAAAATTAATCAAAGAAACTTTATCTTTATATGAACCAGTTTTTGCAATCATTGTTATAATTTTTCATTGTGTAGAGGTAGGTTCGCAACACCAGGAAAGATGGTCCTCACAATTAGTATTACTAAGAGAAGACTTGAGATGATAATAAATATTTATTAAAACTATAGTTTTTTTTTATTAATATTATAGAGAACACCATGTAAAAAATCTTTTCAATCAAATGTCACCAATTGACTTCTTATTTTTTACATGACATATTGATAAAAAGTATAATATAAATATAAAAAAGGTAGCCTACAGTTGTATATATTATAGTAGATATTTTTGTGTCTGTTGAATAATTAGATCAGTGATGTCTGTTGTGTCTATTGTTAACTGTAATTAATGTTTAAGATTTTTTCTTTTATTATTTTCTGGTTTTAAAAAATTAATGAATAGTTTAAATTGGAGCTAAGCAGTGGATGTAAATTACATGTAACATATTGTGACATGAATAACACTGACTCCCAGATACAGGTAGTCTTAGTTTGGATATCAGCTGACTATAATTTACTGCTTTCTGTTTTTTTTAAATATCATTTGTACAATTGTATTGAATGGTTGATAAGCTATTTCAATCATTTGTAATCATTAATCATAATTCAAATATTAATCTAAATGCAATGTTTACTTATGCCAAATTATCAATGTATTGCAGGCAGTTGCAGGACTTATATCTGATGCAAGACAAATTGTTGAGACAGCTCGCTCAGAAGCTTCCAACTACAAATCTCAATTTGGTACTCCTGTGCCTCTGAAGTACTTGAATGAGAGAGTGTCTATGTATATGCATGCATACACATTGTACAGTGCTGTCCGTCCATATGGTTGTTCCGTAGTTATGGGAACATGGTCAGAATATGAGGGACCACAAATGTACATGCTAGATCCAAGTGGTGTTTCATTTGTGAGTATCTTTTTTACTATTTAAAAGCTTTTTTAAACTAATTTAATCTATAGCTAAAGAGTGATTCATTTAATATGAGATGATATTGCTTAGTTTGAGACACCTTTTTTTTACACTGGTTCAACATAGTGACTACAGAGTACCTGATGGTAAGTACAGTGTAGTCCAAAAACGAAAGCGACTATCAAAGGATGAAAATCCATTGATAGTCCACTTTGTCATGTCGGCCCACATATACCACGACTGAAGGTCTCTAGGTATATAAGCTACTGGATATACACAAGCTGATCCCGAAACGCGATAAGCTGAAACTAGTCACTATGACGAGCTTTACACCCATGTACTGTGGTCGCGATCCAGACGTGCACTGATGCCCTACCACCTCTCTGCTGCTCGTTTAGCAGCACCCAGGAGTTACGTGTAGGGAAACTAGTGTAAAGCCTATGGATGCGAGCAGCTTCGACTCCCAACACACCTTTCTGCTCTTATAACATATTACATTTCAAAAGTATATTTTAACATTTTAAGCCAAGTGTATGTTTTGTCTGAAATCACTCATAACTGTCTGACATGAATGGGTGAGTGAATCAATCAATGACCACTTTGTATTATGACTATTTCACTGAACAAATGCAAAAAATAATATTAAAAGGAAATATTTTTGTACTGTTTTAATTTTCTTTCTAAGGAAAAATAGTTGTTAATCGATTTAATTCTATATTTTTCAGTCATACTTTGGATGTGCAGTTGGTAAGGCAAAGCAAGCTGCTAAGACAGAAATAGAGAAATTAAAGTTAGCTGATCTTAGTGTTAAGGAGTTGATAAAGGAAGCTGCCAGAATGTAAGTGAAAATATTACAGTAATTATTATAACTATTTATAATAATTATGAATATTATATTTGAATGAATGTATGAATTCATATTTTTATACCATAAACATAGTGAGTGGTATTTACTAGTCTCTGCATGCAGCCTCACTCCCTTGGAATTCCCCTTTCACATGAGAATGTAAAAATATATAGTGTATGCCCATCCTAAAGTTCCATTTAAATATTGGTGAAATATTTTTCTTAATTGGATCTATACTTTTGAATATTACCTCCTACAAACAAATGTTATTTAATTATAGTATTGTTTTATTATGTGTCTTAAATAGTTTTTTTATTTTATTTCTAGCATATACATTGTCCATGATGAGTTGAAAGATAAACAATTTGAACTGGAACTGTCGTGGGTTTCCAAAGATACAAAAGGACGCCATCAAATGGTACCACGTGAAGTAGCTACTGAAGCAGAAAATCTCGCAAAGCAAGCTCTCGCTGACATTGAAGATTCTGATGATGGTGAGATGTAATTGTATGGTTAGATAATAAATTTTGCTAATAATTACTGTTTTTTTTTTCTATGTAAAAATAATCCAAAATGATCTTCATAAACTCTAATATATTCTGAACTGTAGTAATATCAGTATATGAACAATTTGTTTAAGTGTCTTATGCCATTGTGATATTTGTTTGAGATCTTTCGTTATAATGGTTTATTTTCAACATTGTTATATTTAGTCATTTTTGAATACAATTTCAATGGCTTCAGAAATAATGTACACACCCTTCTACAATTTACTGGGCATAGAAATAAATAGATAAATAATAAAATTATCCATCCTTGTATGGATATTAATTTATCATAGTTGGTATGGATTCTATAAATCCGGGCACTAGACTTTTGAGGAAGTTTACTGCCTGGATGGGATGGAGGCAGCGCGCTGCGCGTGAGAAAGGTTTAGAGAGGTGAGCTTTTTACATCCACACCTCCCAGAGATGAAGCCTAAACAGGTTGTTCACTCCCTGGGTGTCTGGAAGAATGGATTCCCAGGCCCGGGTGGAGTAATTGGAAGGACACCCCGGGGCTTTTTAGTCAGTGGAAGTCTGACACACGGCTCCCTGCTCTCACAGTGGCACTGATGCTCCTATGCAGGACTTGACCCCTGGTTACCCAAAAAAACAAAAGGATTATGAATTTGGACTACTATAGTTTTTGCAACAACCTTAATTTATATATGGTGATAATTTAAATTCTTTAGATAGCTAACTTTTGCTCTCGTGGGACATGCATGTTAAATAAGTCATACTGTGTTACTTACTATTTGTTATATCAAATTATTATTCCTCATTACCTTAGTTGACATCGTATCGGATACCATCCGTATGTGGTGGATGTTCATTATATCCGCACGAGAAGATTCGCTTCTACATTCATTATGCGAACAGCTAGGGAGTGGAATATGCTTCCAGCGGCCATATTTCCACGATCTTATATTTTTTGACGATCTTAGATTACTTGGGAGTCTTTAAAAGAAGAGTGAATAGGCATTTGTTAGGCGGACGCGGTTCATCATCGGACTCATCTTCACCTTCCACCAGGTGTGATTGAGGACAAGCGTTCGCATATCTATACTAATATTATAAAGCTGAAGAGTTTGTTTATTTGAACGCGCTAATCTCAGGAACTACTGGTTCGAATTGAAAAATTATTTTTGAGTTGAATAGACCATTTATCGAGGAAGGCTTTAGGCTATATAACATCACGATGCAATTATTAGGAGCGAAGAAATAATGGAATATGTGAAAAAAACGGGGAAAATTATTCATCCTTGAGGGCTTCCATTGCGTGCGCTGCAAAAACGGTTCAAGATACCAAAAATATATGTATGAAAGAATTATGTCCCTGACAGTATATGTCTATCTTTTAAGATTAAGTCACTAGAACCGTTTTTATGGTAAACAAATTTGGTCGAAATTAATGCATTATTTGTTAAGAGTTGTATCAACGTAATAATATTAATCTTTATCCAAATAAATGTGTTGTTGATTAAGAGTATTTAACTGAGAACAAAATTGTCTTTGACATCACTTAATTTCAATGAACATCTTAGAAGATATTACAAAACCTTATATAGCAAAACAACGTTTGCCGGATCAGCTAGTAAGTAATAAAAAAAAAAGTTGATCATTAACCCTTTGCACTCGAGGCCTTTTTCGCTTGCGCTAACCAGCAACTCGAGACGATTTCGGCCAAATTCGGGGAACACTTTACAAATACTTTAAAAACATTTATAAATAAACAAACGTATACAAATAATAAAATTTCACTAGTTTATACATTTATATGTTTGAAACAACAAACTTTACATATTACACTCTGTAATTAGTTTTGGTGTGATATTTTATAAAACAATGTCGTAGGTGCATCCTAGGTTTGTCATGACACGTATCGCAGTAATACGTGAGTTCTCGCCTACCTCCAGGTGTGCTACGGTCAGAACAAACTTTGCAGTCCCTTTTTGGCCCTTTTAGCATTATGTGGAGCTTCCCGTTAAGTCGGATTTTATCCGAATGTTACGTAAATGCTTGCTCTCGGTGTTGGCGATACGGTCCTCTCAATTGTTCCACGAGTGTTTTGACATACCGCTGATGGCTCAGCGGCTTTTCCCCTTTCTTGATCTTTTCTTGTTTGTACAAAATGTACGAATTGATGAGAGAAATTTCTATGCCCCAAAAAAATAGCTTACGCCACCATTTGAGCGATTTTCGCAAAAAACAATATGTTGACGCATATTGGTCCGTCCGATCAACACCACTCATATATTTTAAATAATTCAGTACCACATTGGGTTTCTTGACCATGATATCGACACCACTTCGAGTAATTCTTCTGACAGTCGTCATCCCTGTGTCACCCCTCGTAGTTAAATAGGTGACAACCCTCTTGTCTTTCCACCCTAAAACTAACGTTTTGACTCGTCGATACGAGGCCGTGGATTTTTTCGAAAAATTTGTCTTTTTTATTTCCTTGGGCAATCCTTTCCGGCTTGTCAAAATTGTTCCGATAAGATGGCAATTCAGTTTGGATAATTCTTGAGCCAAGATATAACTAGTGTAGTAGCGGTCTGTGTACATATGGTGCCCCTGAGCACCTGGAATTTTCTCCAACAACCTTTAGTATAAGTGAATCGGGATTCGTGTTGATACTGGTAAATCGGGTCTGGCCAAGAGCTCTGTGGTGAGTGATCCATAATACGGCAAAATGCAACAAATGTAGCCAGTTGTTGAGTCAACTAGAGCATAAGCTCTGATACCCCATTTTGTAGGCTTCTTCGGATTATATGTTATGAATGAAATTCGGTCCTTGAATTTTATCGTTGATTTGTCCACACATATGTGTTCGCCCGGGATGAAATAGTCCAAAAACTTAGAGTTGACATAATCCAGAAAACAACTTACGCGTTGTAAGCGTGTTCGTAGACTGGTGTTGCTTTTTGGGATGGTTTCTAGATGAAGCATCCTGAAGATTTGGTTGAACCTATCTCTGGTGAATGTATGCGATGTGAGCGAGCACTTAAGAGGCCCAATCAACGAAACGCCATCTAATAATGAATGCTCGCCAGTTACTGTCGGCTAGTATAAAACGGTTGGAGTAGATACCTTTTAGTGTAATAGATAGAGATGCAAGCCCTTAAGTATAACCTATTGCTTATTACTGCCATCTATGAATTATTATAACTAAAGACTTATTAGTTTGCATGGTCGCTAGGGATCTACGAACATGCGCGCCACCTATTGTGAAATAGTTCTACTAATTCGGACATCTTGTTAGGTGTGTAAAATTTGGAAAGTATTGAAGTTTCATCGTAATTGATTCGTGTTGTGAAGCTTTTTGTACAAAATACTATGGGGTATGGAACAGAGATTTTTTATATGTAGTGTTATTACACTCTGTTCATGTTATTATTTCCTTGTTTATTTAATAGATCATTTTTAGTATTCCTTCATCGATTATAAAATGTAAATAAACAAAATAAATTATCTTTTGCTCTTTTGCAGTAATATCTAATTTAGTCTGGAATATCTTAATATAAATAAATTACGTGTCACGTTGTTTGTCCGGGATGTACTCCTAAAGTACTTAATCAATTTTAATAAAATTTACACACTACGTGCAGTTTGATTTGACTTAAAAGATAATTTTCATCTCAATTCATAGTCGCAATATTATTCTATTGCAAATTATTTGTTTATTATTTTGTAATCGCAATTTCCAGTTAGCTCCAAACGATTCTAACAGATGGCGGTATCTGTTGACTGGATTGAGTAATTATTTGTTATTGTTGATGCTATATTGTATGTAAGCAGAGATGGGCAAAATGTAATCTGATTAATGATGAACGATTACAAAATATAGTCGTAATTTTAATTTTGTTGCTCTGTAATCATGATTAAATCCATTTAAAAGATTAAGAAATAATAAATGTGTATAGAATTTGGGATTTTGTAGTGTTTAAAACACAAATAAGCAAAATTAATGGTAAGAAACGTAAAATGTTATCGTTAATCATTTTTATTAATCTGATTACATTTTGCCCATCTATGTATGTTGTTACTACAATAAATGTATCTACCATATATCAAGAACCATAGTCATAGCAATATATGGCCGGGTCTGCTATAATTTATATGGCAGAACAACGTTTACCGGGTCAGCTAGTATTTTATATTTTTAGAGACTCAAAAATGTCGAAGTACAATTGTATATTGTTTATAGGCTCACGTTATATGAGCTTCGGTAATTAAGGGGACTATTATATCAATTAATCTATACTAATATTATAAAGCTAAAGAGTTTGTTTGTTTGTTTGATGAACGCGCTAATCTCAGGAACTACTGGTTCGAATTAAAAAATTATTTTTGAGTTGAATAGACCATTTATCACGGAAGGCTTTAGGCTATATAACATCACGATGTAATTATTAGGAGCGAAGAAATAATGGAAAATGTGAAAAAAAACGGGGAAAATTATTCATCCTTGAGGGCTTCCATTGCGTGCGCTGCAAAAACGGTTCAAGATACCAAAAATATATGTAAGAAAGAATTATTCCTCTTGAAATGATCTAAAAAAATGTCTGTGATAGTATATGTCTATCTTTTAAGATTAAGTCACTAGAACCGTTTTTATGGTAAACAAATTTGGTCGAAATTAATGCATTATTTGTTAAGAGTTGTATCAACGTAATAATATAAATCTTTATCCAAATAAATGTGTTGTTGATTAAGAGTATTTAATTGTGAACAAAATTGTCTTTGACATCACTTAATTTCAATGAACATCTTAGAAGATATTACAAAACCTTATATAGCAAAACAACGTTTGCCGGATCAGCTAGTTTCTAATAAGACTGCAGAAACTAGATGAAATATTTCACTAAATAATATTGTAAAAAATATCAGTCAGGGTTCAAAGCTTTTGCAAATTATTTTGTTTTAGTGATTTTGGATTGTATAATGTATACTTTGTTATTAAATGTTACATAAAACTTTAACGTAATAAGTAAGAAATAAAAGTCACTTATAATTTCGTAATTATTTGTATTGTCAGTTTATGTGTAATACCTCACAATATTTGCAGACACACTAAGAACAATATACAAATTTAATGACCAATATCATTGATGACTCGTAATATTTATAAAATGTACAATATAATCTCATTCGTTTTGAACTTAAACAGTTAAATATTTACAAAATATTCGATCTGATAAAATTGTATACAATATTCGATATTTTTAGATTACAGCTGATATAAATACATAAAAAATTTAAAGAATTGTTATATACAAGATAATCAGGTCATAACTTTTAAAACTAGATAAGGTGTTTTTCTTATTCTTGCTGCGGAGTTACTCGTGGATATAACTGCAAAATAAAAATTATTTTAAAATCATGGTACTTTTGACAAATTACAGCTGATTTAGATAGGTAGAGTTAATTAGTAGGGTAATTGAGTAATTTTCGGAAAATAAACTTCTTCAGTCAGTGAAAAGATTTTGTTAGATGTTACAAAAAAAGTGAAAGATGATAATCTCCGACTTCACTTTTTACCATGAGCTTTTCAATAGAATTTGTTTTGGGCGCTGCTCTGGTCTAATGCGACACATCCGTTTACGGCCCCTTACATTATTAGAGAAAATAAGTTTTAAGTTAGTAAAGTTTAAAACGGTAGCAGCACTCAATTTGTATAAAAAATATTCTATTTTTATATAAAAATAGTCTTGCATTTATTGATATATATATAGTACTAAGATTTAATATTAATAATACATTGTCACGCTATATCCCTTTCGGGGTTAGCAGAGTTATATTGGTGGTTACACTTTGCGTTTATATATTGTGCCCAACAGGATCAGTAGTAACTGATCACACACAGCTGATCGCCGCGCCTCTTTTTGTTGTACTTCTTACACATGACATTCTTATCACTTGACATGCGAGTTTCCTCACATGTTTTTCTTCACCGGTGAGCATGTGATGCCTAAGTACGAACTTAATCTGGAAAAATCTAGAGACACGCGTCGGGATTCGAACCCACGTCCATTTGCCTTACCGCGTATGTATCATATACAGACTCCTTATATATGATTGACCACCACAGCGAAATCTACTAAGATTTTTATATATACGGTATAAGCCAATTTTCGCAATAACTAATTTGCCAGCATTTAAAACCTGTACTGATTTTAAAACTTGTTTTCTAATAACGTTACTTGGGTTTATACTACAAATATGATACCAACCCCTAGCAAGTTCCTTGGGACGTAACCCTCTTGTCCATTGTCATCACGACACCACCACCATTCTCTTTCATTATCGTCTCCCTTCCTCAACACTTGCAATCTAGCTCCTGTTTCGAAAGACAACTCATCGCTACGTGCAGCATTATAAGAGAACACGGCGTAAACCAAACCGTTGTTCATTATACCGAGCTTCTCTTGAACGCCTGGAAATAAATTTAAGAAAATTAGACGTAGGTACATGTTTAATAAGCCGCTCTTTGAATGATAAGGTAAGAATGTAAAAAATCTCAGCTCCTAGTTCTGCTATGTCCTTGTCTAACTAATAGGTTAAAATAAATAGGTCGTTATCATGATCAAAAAAGGGATACAAGGAAAAAGGAATACAGATGTTTGCGTTTGTCTTTTACCTTGAAGTTTTCCTTCATTTGTTGCGTGTTGGACTTTCGTAATCGGATTTTTTACGAACAGTTTATCTGATCGCATTTTTTTAGGAACTTGCATTATTAACGAATCTTAGCAGCTGCTTAAAATGTTATAACGTATAAAAAAAACGGTAAGTGGGTAATTGAGTACAATATCTTACTGTATAAATATTCTGAACATCCATCAAAGCCCTCTTCGTCTTCTTCACATTTTTCGGCAGCAGTCTCATGGTCTGAAAGCGTTGTAGCGAATATACATGCACCTGGAAAGAATATATTGTTGATCAAATTCAAAAAGTACTTTTATATAGTCCTATCATAGGAATAATATGCACAAATATAACTGGATATTTTGATTGCATATTTTATTTCAAAAGTATTTCACTGTGATTTCTGAACTACAATAATATTTTACTATATAATGTGTATAGACTACAGGTTAGACTATTGTATAAAAGAAACACGAATGGATAGGTGTATTGAAGTTACTTCCGAGTCAGTATAAAAAATAAGTACGTTTAACACTGGATGTAAAATATTGACAAAATATCTGTCTTATATTTTTATAAATTTAAGGATATTACGTTGCGTTATTATAACTATATTTGATAATTAAGTCGTGATGGTAAAAAATAAAGACACTAACCGTTATCAACAAGGAACCGGACCATAGATAGATTGTTGCAAGACGCAGCGCAATGAAGCGGCGTCCATCCGTCAGAATCCTGAGCATTCACGTCGCATCCAAGTTCTACCAAGAATCTGTTAAAAATTATAACATACCGAATATCAACTATCAGTTCCTATTTAGTTAATGTTATATGCACGATGAAGTGAGGACAAGTTTTCTCAAGCTATTTAGAATTCTCTTTTAAGACATAAAAATATAGTATGAAATACTGTTAAACAATAATAATATTATTATTTATTCGAAACAACATTAATTTTCTAATAGGTACCTATTATCTAGATGAATGAATATTTGACCTATACTAAAAACTGTACAAATAAAAAAATATCTGAAAAAAAAATTGAACGGAATGCAAATTTAGGTCAATTTACTTTAAACTTACTCGTAACAATACTGGAGTATACTTACTTGACAATTTCATAGTGACCTGCGCAAATAGCGTTATGGAGAGCTGTGATCCCCTCGTCATTTGCAGCGCTTGCATTCTGCACCTGTAGTTATAAAAATTTACTAACAGAGATATGATTGTTACACCGAATTATTACAAGCAGTATTTTATACAATAATATTAAAATAAGAAATATGTTACGGTACAAACAGGTTTCAGATTTATTACGTAAATCTGCTTCTAAAAAAGTTTAAAAATTCAATATAACAATTAACTGTACCTGTGTTGCCGTTTTCTTAACAAGCTCCAACTCTCCTTCTAAACTGGCATCCAACAGTAGTGCGAGGGGATCGAAGCTAACCCGCCTTGCTAAAGGCGCTTTGCCACCTTGTTTCAAATTCCCTTTCTTTGTTCGCCTTAACACGTTCTCAGACCCTTGAGAGTCTTGACCATTCAAATCTACAGAACTAATCTGTTCCGTTATATCCGACACTACATTATCTTTACTATCATCCTTATCACTTATTGACCTATCTACTTCGTCCTTAAATTTCGTTTTTTCTTTTAGGCCGTTCTCATTGGATTCCATGTTCAAATGATCCATCTCAGGGAATAAAAATGCAGGGGGCATCTCTATTCTACGATTTATGCTAACACTTATACCATTTTTTGCGTTGTTTAAGTTTCTTAATTTAGGCTGTTCACTAAGGGGTGGTTTTCTAATTGTTAAGGGACGTGCTTTAATTATCATATCGTTGTTGCTGCTTCCGTTGCTAGATTCTCTCTGACTTTGCGTCTGATCATTGTCACTCGATAGTTCTGGTAGAGGAATTGTCGGCATTGGTGTAGTTTCAACTTGGTTGTAATTAGATATAATATCATTATTCACAGATTGTCGCGGTGGTGTCTGAAAAAAAAGTTCAGAACTCTTGATTATCTTCAAATATATTTTAATAAATTCTCTTAATATCTACAGTTTGATAAGAATCATTTATTTTTATTGTTGCGTTGTTCAGGCTATGTAAAATCGCTACCATTTTTTTTTTAAATTGAAAGCATATTGTTTATGACTAAACATATGAAATCGAAACATAATACTACATTCTGCATGTCGAAGAACATCTGAAATGAGTTTTTCACACATGCTCGTTCATTATTCACATTAGAAAGCATATATTTGTTTTAAAAAGTAAGAACGGTAGGCACACATAATGTAGTTACTGAGACGTATAAAGCCTTGTGCGAAATTTCTTGATAGTGTCATCATATCTCCCCATTAAACATTCAACTAAAGACCATTATGAGAAGTGTGTAATGTTTTGAGTGTTTGAAATCTATTCCTGTTTAAGATTCTTTATAAATACTACTCCAATTTGTTCCTACTCTTCTACCCTCCATGAAACGATTTGATAAATTTCCTATGTTGTTACTGTCTTCCTTTCTTTCATTGCCTATCATCTTTTGTTATATTAAAGTAATCGAAAGAGACTAATCCCCATAACAAACGGTATCTTAGTTTAGGGATTTGCCAATCATGTATTTATCCATTTTAAAAGACAACAATGTTTTAGTATTATTGTTAATGATGTGGATGGAATATACCCCGCATGGTGTGCCGATGATGAGACTTTTACACTACAGAGTTTTTATTTGAGCAACTAAACATACCTTGATTGTTGGTTTCGGAGGTAACGCAGGTTTTGGTGACTTGTCCGTACTGACGTCAGGCGTGGACAATGGAGTACTGGCACTCTGCGGTGGAGATAGAAGAATACTCTGCGACGATGCATTCTGACCACCGAAGTTACTTCCCGCACTCGTTGACAAGCCTGATGCGGTGTTTCTAACAATCTGGGGTTGGGAGTTCACGTTACTAGCTACATGATTTGATGATGTGATGGTTTGAGTTTGAACGGTCTGCGGTTGAACCGGTTGAATCTTTGTGGATGATGTCTGGTATATTGGCGAAGGTTTACCGCTTGATAACTGAACTGATGTGGGTGCTACACTCGATACAGGTTTCTGGAATGAATTAATGAATGGTGATATTTACAGGTGCAGTGATGGATTGCAAGTATTGGTGGTGTTGAGGCTATTGGCTATTGTTTAGAACTACTTTATCTAAATTAGTTAATATTAACAATTATTACTTTTTGTTAGTTCTTTTACTATAATTATCACTGGTTGTATGGTAGACAAGTGTTTTCTAATTATCAGGAACATTTACAACTTTTATGATTTTGATTGAACTGAGATCTTTATAGATAATAATCAATCGATTATACTTAATGTGAAATGATATGAAATAATGCAAATGATAATGAATGAGCGTCTTTTGGACAATTAATAGATTACTAAGATATAGACGCTTAGGTTTACGCTTTTTCCAGTAATCTGTGTAAACATAATAGAAAAATAGTGTAAACAGTTGATTTTATAATTCGTGAACTCACCCCAAATCCTATAGAATTACTGGCCGTTGTACTGGAACCTAGGCTTGGTGAACTGCCTTTTAGTATACTACTTTGTTGGCTTTTGCTACTTTTCGAATCGTTCTGTGAGCTGCTCTGACTTAGCCTATTTTGTGGATATGCATGATTTTCTTTACCCTCCTGATTACACCTACTAGATGAGTCAGATTTTTGCAATTGATATGTATGCTCTTGTTGATATGTTTCCGTTTGACTTAATGGTGTTGCAAGACTTTTATTTACAACCGATAAAGGCGTAGAATGTACCGTCATGTGATTTACGTTAATCGCATTCTTCGGGTCTTGATTATCATTTTTATTCTCCTGTTTTTTTCCATTATTCTGCGGGAATTTAGTGTTGTATGGCAATGTCTGATATTTTGGGTCGGATTTACTTGCTGCGAACTCTGGCAGAAATTCTTGCTCGTTTATTTTCAATTCTTTTCCAGTTTGATTACTATTTGAACTGCTTGTACTGTTAGGGCTGTATTGAGGTTTTAAATAATCTTGATACTTGTCCAGTTTTTGTTCATACGCAGAATTAATACCCTGCTGAACGTGGAAATTTTCGTGTTTATGTGGGTACTGGCCAGGATACTGGTTTTCTTGTGTTTGTGGGTGCGGATAACCGTTGAATATAGGATTCATCATTTGTTTCTGTTGCACAAAGTGCGCTTCTTGAGTAATATGACTTTGTATGTTATCGCTTTGCATGAGTTGTTTTAATGGCATACTGTTCTGTACATTCTGCTTTGTAGCCTGTAAACGTAAATGATAGCATATATTAAGATCCATTTTTACTAGTTTCATGTGTATATTATGTGCTTATAAATATTAAAAACATTGTGCAAAGGTAAAAATATAATTTCTAATATTGTGCAAAATCGTCGATAGATTTATCTGTGCATTTTCGAGTATCAACTTGGGCTTCACATCATACATAAAATTGTTTGTTTAAATGAATAAGGGCGGCTTGCACTAAAAATTAAATCTAGTTTAGAGTTATATAAAATGCTATTTAGCGCTGATCTGTACTTATTGTCTTGCACTAAATCAAAATCTAGTTGTAACAACTGAAATCATCATTAAGATGAAATCAAACCAATTCAATTCATAAGAGTTTTATACAAGCTTAAACTAGATTAATTCGTTAGTACAAGCCGCCCTAAGATATAGTATATTTTTTTATTTAGATATATTTTTTGGTGGTAGGGCGGTTGTCTTAGGTGGTAAAACGATTGCCCGAACTGAGTCATGACCACAGTACACGAGTGTAAAGACTGTCATAGTGACTCGCTTTGGCTTGTCGCGTTTCGTGATCAGCTTGTGATTATCCAGTAACTCATATACCTTCAGAGACTGGGAGACCTTCAGTCGTGGTATATATGGACCGACATGACGACCGAGACTATCAACCGATTTTCATAATTTGATAATCTCCTCGTCGACCTAGTCGTGCTTTCGTTTTTGGACTACACTGTACTTACCATCAGGTGCACTGTAGTCACTTTGTCAAGTCAGTGTAAATAAAACAACAATGTCATTTTTACGCCTCACTCGGTTAGTGTTAGATATAACAAACAAAACAACTATGTATGTATTTGGTTATGTATTGGAAACAATATTGTTGCAAGAAACCTTACTACCACTGCACTAGATATTTTAATTTCCTCCCAAAGTTTCCTATTTGGATAATTTGTCAGATGAATCAAAGTAAAATCATAAATATTTGTTTTGAAACACCTTTTTACATTTATTATGAAAATAACTAATAAATAATAAGAAACAATTACTTGAAAATTGCTGTTATGACTGACACTTTGGGCATGCGGTACATGGTTATACGGCTCCACAGCAGCGACGTTACCCCTCGCCTGTGGATTCTTTGGTTGATTGTTGACCCCGGTGCTACCGGCTGGGTAGCTAGGTAACTGTTGCATAGGCGTTGAGTTCGAGGTCCTGGAATTTTAGGAATTAAATTTAAAACGATGCTGCGTTAATGTCTCTTCAGATGATATAAAAAGTGATGTCAAGGACTGATCAAATTAGAGATACAGTATAGGCGCTCCTTAAGATGCCCAAAATAGTTACTCAAGAGTCATCGACAAAATTAAAGTGACCAAAGAGCAATGGGTCGTTATGCTGTTGTAATAATCCATAATGAAATCGGAATGCTCTGAAAATAAGTATGAAAATATATACGACTTCGTGGGACAAACAAATACCTTAAGATATATATTTTTAAAGGTAAATTATTCACCAAGAATCGCTCCTATTCTGATGTCATTTTAATTATAATATCGTTTATCGAACAATATTAAATGTCTCAGCTAACTCTAGTATTTGGCACTTAGTCCATCTGCCGGTCACAGGCCTATAACTTCTAAAAAAAATAAGATAACGGTATATTTTTAAAAGAAGTCATTGTAGGTATACAAAAACGTGTCTATTGTACCTTTATTTTAATATGTTTGGGTTTACTACGCTTTAGAAATGCCTTCGTTGATTGCGGTCCTTTGTCAACAATTTCTAAAGTGTAAGACCTTTTTAGCAATAACGCAATAGCCAATCTTTCACGGTGACTTGCTCTGTAATTTGCCGCCAACACATCTGCCGTGCAGACCATCTCAGTTAGACCCAAGCTTGTAAGAAGCGAAACTCTGCAAGACAGTGCGTTCCGGGCTAGCAACGAGTTCACACTTAAGTTCATCAAAGTTCCATTGAATGCAACATCCTTTCCGAATGATATAATAACTCCTAAATAATAATAGTTACCGTTGCTGTTGAGGTTGTCGATGGGCAGCAGCTAGTTGGCGGTTGAGTGCTCTCTTGCGCAACAGCCGCGCTTGCAGCTCAGAGACGCGTCGGTCGATGCTTCGCATCTCTTCCTGTCGCGCTCCAAGCGCCGCCCGTTGCGCCGACAGTCTGCCGTTTTGCTGCTCGTTCAGTTTGTTGCGGTACTGTAAAGTAATATAATGATACATTACTTAAAGCCCCTCGGTTCTATCACAGACTTCTCTAGGGATACCCCTGTATCGATAAATAAACGTTCGATAAGCGATAACAGCAAAGAAGCTTGCAATGTGTATGGAATTGACATAACATGACAACGCGATATTCCGAAAGCTTATGTAAATTCCATATATTTTTCACTTTTTATTAGCACAATCTCTCATCGAATGTTACTTTGTTTAGGGGAGGTTGTAAGAGGACGTCCGTATCATACATTCAAATTTAGTAGCAGTTAAACAACACGTAACAGTGACAGGAATATATAATATTATATTACGTGCGTTTTTGAATTATTGTAGGAACGTGATTAGGCCTGTTATTGGCAAGAATAGTGAATAATGATACTACTTATTAATATAAGGACCAAAAATAATGTTAAAATTGTAATTATATAATAAGAATTATAAACATGAAACTAGGAGAGAGAATTTATTATAACCAATATAACAGGTAATAACATAAAAATATTCTTTTAATTGATAATAACTTTAATTTTTGTAAATATGTGTTAGAAATATGAATTATAATGTTTTAGCAAAGTCTAAGCAAACGTCAAGTCTATAAATCTCAGCCTAATTGCTCAGAAATTAGTCATTTTCACGTAACATAGTTTGCGTTCAACTGATAGCGCATAGCCTCTTCTATGACTTTGGTTAATCCGTGTATCATCATCAACGACCCGTGTCTGTCCAATGCTGACAAAGGCCTCTCCCAAGGTTTACCACTAAGCCCAGTCTTCGGATTTTCTACTACTAACAATTACCTTCCACTATGCGCAAATCGTCGCTCCACTTAGCCACCGGGCGTCCTACACCACGATTCCCGAGGCGTGGTCTCCACCTAAAAACACGTCTACCCCAGCGGTTATCAGTTCTCCAGCAAATATAACCAGCCCATGCCATTTCAGCTAACCCTCTGAGCTATGTAGATGACTTTAGTTCTCAAACGAATCACCTCATGTTTGATTCGATCCTTCAGAGAAAAACCGGGCATAGCACGCTGAGTGACTTTGAATTTGTGGACTGTAGTACTGTGAGTATCCACGTCACAGTTCCGTATATTATTATAAGTAGGATGCACTGGTTGTAGACTTTCATCTTCAGGTTTTGTGGTATGGGTATCAAAAAGAATCGACGTAGTTTGCTAAAAGCTTCCCAACACAATAGGTGTATAAAGATCTCAAATTATAGTGCCATATTCAAAGGTTCCCAATATAAGTTTTATTGTTGAAATTATTATAGATTCAGAAATTGCTAGTTAAGGCTGTGGTTGCGGAAAATTCAGTTGACCTTAGTTTTCAATTTACTCGTAATCTATCTAACCACAAATCCATTCTTAAGCCAAATCGATTCCGAGTGGATGAATTTTTCCATGTCAACGAATTCTTTGGTCAACATTAAAACCGATTTATTTTTACGTATCATATAGCGCTTCTCCAAAGAAAAATACTCTGATCAAGCAAAAAGGAAACGTTTTTCGCATGTTATCCACTTATATCCTTTGTGCTTGTTTGCCCATTAAATTAAAAAAGAATAGAGCTCTCTATACAGACATTACCTACTGATTAAGATGAGTAAAGGCTGATTATTTCCTGTAACACTGTGTTGATATAACGAAAAAAGGGTTTCTTTTCTTTTGAAGACGAGTTTAAAACGAGTCTCTTTTGTACTCTTGGGTATTTTTTATATTTATTTTCTTTAAAATATGTAAAATATTTACAAACCTATATCTTCTATTCTATATTTTCTTTCTATTGTTTTTGATCTAAGATACTGCCTATAGAAAAATATTTATTACAGTTAACCTTCATTAACAAATGCCTAATTCTGATTCCGTCCAAAAATATAAATTAATTAATGAGAGCAAGTTCATAAATGATATTAATAAAGACAAAATATTTAAAAAAATATGTCTTAAAAGCTTTGTGCACAACAATCGTATTGTTTTTGATTTTGTAATATTTATACGAAGACAATTCGTTCTACCTTTTAAATTAAACAAGGAAAATGTTGAAACAGCTTTAGTCCTCGGTGATTTGCTAAATAGGCGTCGTAAATTTAGAAGAACGAGCGAATTAAGCGAGGATCGCTGATGTTATTAATCTGACGTGAAGATACGGCGTCCTCCGGGACAGGCGGATAATGGCTGTATATTCGTATTGGGATCGATTTAGCCTCTGACATGACACTGCGTGATCGCTGATAGCACGGGATACCATATAATCACGGCTATAGATAAGAGATACAATTGACTATAGAAAGCTGCTAGGTTGTTCTCTTATTTAAACATCTTATTGTTATGTTTAAAAATAATCTAGATTTAGTGTACCTGTTATTATATTCATGGTTTCATGCATTTATAGGTTTACTTTAATTTCAATAGGATAACAATGGCTAAAATATCATAAAGTATAAAAAATCCCGTTTAATATCACAACAAATATCAAGTAAGCTGTAATTTTCATTAAATTATCCAGAAATACTCTAAATATCTTTTAAGAATCCTGATCCCTGATCCGAAATCTAATAAGCATTCCGATGAATCATCACGCTATATCCGCTCCCCATATCTCTTACGGGGATAGCAGAGATACATTCGTAGCTGTATCCATTTTGTGTTTATATGTAGTGGGGCCAAAACTGATGATGATGTCCTAGCCGAATTAGGCCACGGCGACTGTTTCAACACCGATTAAAAAAATTGAGGTCCAGTTTACGTAAACAGTCAATTGCGCAGGAGATATTTAAGTGCATAGGTGGACCCGTAGCCAGAAAAGCACTCTCTCGCCCGAGCTCCCTCAGGCCCGATGGAATGGAGAACCAGTACGATCGGGAGGGACCAGGATGCAGGTTTAGTCGAGGTTCCTTCTCTGAACACCTGGTTGAATTGCGGTGTTAAAGAGACCTTAGTCGCCTTTTACGACACCTCAGCAAGAAGAGGGGGGTGCTATTCTATTCTGCCGGCAGCCATCACGGCACAAAACTACCAAGTGCACAGCTGATCCCCTATTAGATTCCATAATTGATTCCTTATAATATTTCCCTTAAATAAATAAATCCGTATTTAATATGGAAAAAGGAATATGCTGTGATTCGAACTTACTACCATTCACGTTTTCGCGCATGGATATACCTTACTGGCTCATTATCCACAACGCCACCACTAAAAAAAATTGATTAACAAGTATATGTTTATGTACTGTCGAGGTTATTTACAGAATCTTTATTATTAATTACGTAATTAAAAACCAACAAATTTTAATTTTAATATAGATTGTTAATAGTAAAATTAATCAGGTCGGATAACAACAATGAATTCACATTGACAACAGCAAAAAGCGAACAAATAAGAATCGTATTTACTAAATACAGTAATAAAAATATATCCAGATAATTTACTTCGAAACTTTCCTGTCCATAAATCTTTTAGAACCTATTAATTCCATTAAATTGTTTCAAAAGATTTATTCAATCGGAAATTGACCAATAATTCAATAAAGGTTCACAAAAACATACCTGAAAAGGTCAATTTTCAGAAATAATATCTAAATAAAATTAAGGCGGCTACTGAAAGAAATAAATAAAATAATGTTATTTCCTAAACCAAACCACGGTCGACCTTTTTACCTCGGTCCAAAATGAAATTCTCTCTCACTTTCTATCACAATTATTTCTAGTCTTTTTTTCACTGTTTTCGGAGCACATCCAGAATGTAAGGTCGATGTCACAGATGAAGATATTGCCTCACGAACATCGTATCAATAACTAAACTGTCAAATAGTAGTTTGAATGCAAACGTTGGCACCAAATGCATAACGAAATTAGTCCCGTGCCGAGAGTATCGAAATTGTTGTAAGGATGTGCTGAAGATTTGTTACGCTTTTTATTAAGCGACTTTGCTCCAGTTGTTTGATTAGCAGCTAAGGGTATTAGCTAGTTTCAATTCGATAGGCTAACCACTTGTCACTCATTACTGATAAATATAACCATTTGTGTAACTAACACTGCTTGGCGTAACAAATAAAAGAAGTTGATTTAAGTAATAATTTCCTATAATTCATCAAACAATGAGATCTAAGGAACATAAAAAGTGTAGCTATGTAATAATATATTATAAATAATTAAAAAAAAAAAGAATTTTAAATGTGCCTCTTTTTTTGTTTAATTTATTTTAAATACTGGAAACTGTTAATATTTTGTAACGTCTCTAGACGTTATTTCTTCATGACAACCCTAACTAAAACATTAATTACTTTAATATATAATCTTCAGCGTATTCAATGTAAACATATTATTAATTACATAGACAATATAATTTGGTAAGCTATAGTCAAGGTTGGAGTCGGTGTTATTAAAATACATCATCGACAAATACATTTTACATGAAACTTTATTATTACTGAGATATTACAAAATTATTAACTCAAGCGAAAAACCCTAAGAACGTTTTTCCAGTAAGTTACGGGATAGAAATTTTGATAAAATATTTTATTAGGCTTACAGGCAATAATGAATCCATTTGACTAGAATAAGTTTTTTCATGAAGTATATTGTTTATTATGTTTCTATTTCTTTATTCAGCAGATTAAAGATATAATTTATAATATATTGCCCTGTATTTAGACATATTGTGTATTAATATTCAAAAGCTTAGTAATAGAATTAACACATGTCTTAAGTCCAATACACGAACGACCTCATGCCCCCAACCTACTTGGCTCTCTAACAAATATTGTTAGGTGCGTGTTACGAGTTTGTAGCTAACCAACCACGCACGATATTAAGTGAATGGGATCAGTTGTATTAATAAATTAGCTTTGCAAGACGTTTACCGAGGGTTCGAGACTGTTAATCTATTACAATATTTATGTATACAACGGGGGTGCAGTGGAAAATCGGAAATTTTAACTTGTAACAAGAACATTGTTTCGTGTTACTTTCAAAAATGAGATTTATATTAAACTTTTGTAATTACACCGCTGCTTATCATTTTATTTATTAATATATCTACTATATATATATATATATATATATATATATATATAATTTCTGGCTGATATATATATATATATTCGTAGAGTCTAAATTACTGAAGCTAAAAATGTGAAATTTTTATATTGGGTTTTTTTTATAACGTAAGCCGGTTTTTTATATGCCACCCGTAAGAAGGTGAAATAGGCTAAGTCAATGTTTAATTATTATTCAAAATCCATGAGTTCTTAGTATCACACCTGGGTGAAACAGGCTAACTCCTCTAGTTTTACATATTATATTAACCCTTTGTATTCGAGGCCGTTTCTGCGCGCATATCATGTGGTGAGAAAGAATAATTATTTTACTTTTCTCTGAATTTTCAAAGAACGCTGCACTGTTATAAATTTTTGCTTATTGTAAAATATTTTCTTAAGATTAGATATATATAAAAGTTTAGTTTCTGGGCAATCTAGTTCTGATTTACGAGTTTCGCTTAAAAGTTTTTGACATTTGCTCAGTCTTTGACCATTACGCGTGATTACTTCTGGGCCTATTTACGCAATTGCTAAAGTTTTAAATTGCCTCATTATGTTGAGTGATCCATTCAAAACATTAGCTAGAGAGTGTACAACTTAAAGAAAAACTGTCGAATAGGTTAATTTTGAGTCACAAAAATACAGTTTGTCCTCAAAGAGTACATAAGTACCTTAACTAAAAAAAACTCTAAGCGTCAAGTTAATATTGAACTGAGCAAATTTTAATTACAAGTTTTTCGTATCATTTCACAAATTGAAATAATTAATAGCTGTAGACGGTAGACTGGTTTCCAATTACTTTTAATCACAATGATCAATTTTATAACGTTGTGACAGAAATTATATCAAGTATTATTAGTGTATTCTTTGTACTTTATCAGTTTTAGGTTGACTCTCAAAATACAACCTAAATATTTCCTACGTGAATAGAAATAAAATTAGAAGTTCCTATAAATCATACATTTCCAATTGCCTTTTCTAGTACATAAATATTTCTTCAAAGATGTAAAATTTATAATTGACGTATATTAATCACAATGACTAATTTTATTATTCTTTGTCATGAATTGCAAACAAGTTTATGATACCAGCGGCTGTCAGGGGACTATGTACCATTCTGTCTACATTTATATGGCAAACTGCCGATGTAGGTGACTGCAACACTGTCACCAGTTACGATAGCAAGCTTGACACGCTGCCTGGTAGTTCTGCGTAGTTACTTACATTTAAAGCCTATCCATGCACGCAGAGCGGTATAGTGAATGCCAGAATTTGACTCGAATTATTAAACTGGCCGGATGACGACAACTGTCATTCGCCTCTCGCCCTTTACTGATCACTGTAATTACCACTAGGTGCAGTATAGCCACATTACCATTATAAAAAAAAAAACAATATTCTATATATTTTTTAATAATTACCATCAATTCTCTTCTCAGTTTGTCCAACTCGTGAGCCGAAGGCGGCGCGGGCTGCACCCTTCCTCGCCTCAATTCTTCGAGTTGCCTCGTCAGCTCTTCCACTTTGGCCACCGCCACTGACAACTCCTTTTCCTTTTCATTGAATAGCGCTCGTATTGATTCTAGATCACTAGCTGTGGACAATAAAAACAAGATATTATAGCGCACCACCATTTTCTCAGTATATGTTGTGGCCTAATCGATACCACACCGGTATCCATACTCGGCAACGCAAATGGTCAAAAGTTCAAATCCCGGGACGTATCTCTGGATGTATGCAGATTAAGTAAAACATTGTGTTTTTAATATTATTAAGTAATAAACATCATTATGGAAAAATTTATGAAGAAGCTCGCATGGCATCTAATAAAAATCTCACGTGTAAGTGCTTTGAGAACGGCGATCAGTTTGCTGCTACTGGTCATGTTGGGCATGACCAGTAGCGTTCATTCCATAGATGCCGGAAAGCATTGCATGCTCTGACGATAAATAAAACTGAAATAAATTGCTTAAAGTCAAACAAAAAATAAACCATTTATATTCATATTTATTCTATATTCACGCCATCTATCTTTCCTATGAAAGCTATACATAGTATTTACTATCATGATATAATATTCAAATGAATTACGCGAATTCTGCCTACCCTTTCAGAATATCCTATGCACGTCACCGGGCACGACGTATAAGCGCAAGGGGATACAGCCACTAATCTATCTATATTCACACAGAATATTGTTCTCATATATTGCTAGTACTCGTATACTTTGAGGCAATAATTGCATGGAATAAATTATTCACAGTAATTCTTGGGTACAAGTGTTTTTAATTTGCATCTGTTATTATTTGTTCTTCCCTTTATTTATTTGCGAAAAACGTGAACGTGAAGCATTGTAAATAGTATATCGGAGCTTATGCGCCAAAATGCTTTATATTATCAAGAACAAAAGCGGGTGAGTAGAGGAAACAATTTCTCGCCCCACACCTCGGCGCACCAATCTCTAGCAAGCACGACCTAATCAAGACGAAACGACGTTTCAAATTAAAGCAAATTTTTTCCTTATAAGTACTGAAATTGTGATTAAAGTTTATTTAAAATACGAGAGCTTAAAACGTTATAATTCATTTATTTATTTATTTTCTCTAAAATAGTTGCACTAATATAAACATAATTCTTAATAAACTTAACCTAGTGTAATATATATAAAGTAAACACCGCATACAAAAAAAAAGCTAATTTAGATGTAATAATAGGATAAAGAATGTGTGTAAAAGAAAAAAAATAAAGAAAAATGATAATTGAAAAGTTATGGGTAGAGATAAAACATACGATGTATGTTTATTTAGACTGTTATTAAATAAATTCAGTATATGGTACTTACCGGGCAGTAGACCTGAGGTAGTCTGCTGCCCGGATGAGAGGGAGGCGGCGTGCAGTGTCCGGCGCGCCGCCTGAGAGAGATTTTGGAGAGGTGGGCTATTTCCTCCCTGCTGGTATAAGTACCAGACACTTCACTATATAATAAGTTATACATATAGTTTTGTCATTCTAGCTACGGCGAATTGAATAATACTAAATATATTATTGAATGCTTTTCAGAACCAAATCCTAACTACGTCCGTGTTACTGTCATAATTATCTCTGCTGATAATTTCATTTACGATTCGTGATCGGCAAGTAACATCACTGAATTTATAAGTAAAGTGCAATTCTAAAATCCAGCTGTGGAAACCTCATGTATGTCCCTTTATAGGTGTAATAGGTTTTAGGAATATGATTTGGTCGATAGTCGATGTGGTTATATTTGGTATTTATCAGACGTTACAAACCGAAGTCATTATTTTTATTAAATGTAAATATATTTTTTTTAGTTATAGACTAATATAAATACTGATTTAATATATTAGATATTTTTGCCTTCTCGAAGGCATCGGGACGAAATAGGTCATATCGTTCTGTGCCATTTCTAGGAAACATATGAAAGACAAGACAAAGAACTATAGGTAATTGGCATGACTCTCTATATAATGTATACTAAATATAGGAATTCACTTTCTATTCGGTCCACGTTCCGCATGACAAAATATCGAACGGCGGAAATTTCTTTCCTCTTTTCTCATTACGCCTGTTTACATTTTCAAAGAGTGTCTAAATCATATGGGATTTAGCATGAAATTGCTTTTTATGTTTTGCTTCTTTTACGGTGGATAATCGCATCGAACGTTACCTTTTATGTTAAAAAGGTGGTCAAGATATTTGCATCTTCAATCAAATAAGACTCTTAACTTACTCTTCTAAGGTACACATGGACTTTAAACATTCTCATAATACTATTCTAGTTTAAAGTAGCAGAATTTATGATGTAAAAAGCTTTTATTTTTATTTTATCCTTTTGTATTTTTTTGTCTTTAGTTGCTTACTTATGAAATAAAAAGACATGTTTTCCTAGTACTTAACTAACTAGTTATATAATTGATTAATTGATTCACACATAGTTGGTTTTATCGGTTAAGTAAGAAAATAAATTATGTTTTTAATTTGAGGTTACATCATTTTGTATTTAAAAAAGATATGATATATACATAAATGTAATACACTTTTTATAAGAACACTCTTTATTTACATTCCTAAACATTCGTGTATATTATAATACTTAGGTACATTATCCTGTAAGCATTCATACCGCAAGTCATATTGAAAACTAAAACAAGTAACGTTAAAGTTGACAAAATATACTTTTAAGTGTTAAAAGTGTTGTTTTCGCGGAATCTGAGCCAATTATGAAACAGTAACAATAAATCTACAAGCAGGATTTTCAATTCAGTGCTTCCAAGACGCTAGCCTGCTTATATTTCTAAGCTAATATTAGCAGATGCCCTTATTGACCTTCACAAAAATACTAGTTTCAGTAAATCAGAGCAATATTTCGTGTTACGGCTGAAAATTATTATATAACATGAAAATATTATGTAAGTATATGTTGGAAAGTAGAACGTGAAAATATTATTTCTTCTGTTTGGTATTTTTCTTACCGCAATGTGATTTTGTAACGAAATCTAAGTATTTTATCAACATGTTTTAACATAAATTGTTGCTTTTGACAAAAAATAAATACCATCTGATTTTTACATAATATGCCAATTATGAACCGCGAATTACATTTTTAATATTAATGATCTATGTATATTAGTGATACTCATACGGTCGATGAAGATCGAACCAACCGGTCGCAAGAGCTTTGTGTATCAATTTTGAAAAATTTGCCTATATGAATAACAATGAAACCAGAATATCCTTTATTAATTTTTAAATACCGGAATAACATGCTGCTAGCGGCAAAGACAGCTATAGTCAGCAACGTTATTGTGTAGAAATGAATTAATACATATTATTAGATACGGTTTTTTTACAACATTTTTTTTTAGCTTTGACCTACTTGTGACCTACCGTTTTTTTACTTGAGCAAAACCCTCCTAGGATCGGCCCGGCCGCACAGGGGTGTGTCGACCGAGGTGTGCCGGACTTACACTGGTCAAAAACCCCAAGATTTGTTTTTAGCGCATTAATGGAGACTGTGGCGTCTGTAAAGAATACTCCACAGCCCCACCTCGCCGTGCCTACTGGACACAATATCGGAGGGAGAAACTTACTCGACCTACGCTACCAACCTTAGTTTATAGTAAAGTGAAGAAAATCTTAATAAAATTGAAAAAAGGAATCCATACCTAGATACATAGACACAATATAAAAAGATAATATTTTACAATATATATGTAATAACTATAAACGTTTCTCTGTGAATGATTTCAAAGAAAACATAAATAAGAGGAAAACAGTCACTTTCCACATGATGTTTTAAATTCCGAGAGAGAAACAGTCAGGTCCGCGATATCAAATTATATGTTACGTAATATTTATATCAATAAAAGTAAAAAAAGAGCTACCGGACAACTGATGTACCTCAAGCTAAATGAAACGATATTGCTGTTCAGATTTTATTTGAATGACAGGGATACAGAATATAGTTTATATAGCGACGTCACCTTAACGCCTCGTCAAACTGCTGTCAAATATGATTGTATGATGGGAAAAAATTGCTACAAGAATCTGTGATACGCCTACAGGACCTACATAATATAAAATTGCTTAGCGATATTGTTTGAATGAAAAAGACACAATTTTTTTTACGGACTTATAGGCGGGCACTTGAACTGAATTACACCTGGTGGAAGGTGAAGATGAGTCCGAAGTTGAAACGCGTCTGCCCAACAAATGTCTAACTATTATATATATACTCTATATAAATGTAACTCTTTGAAGCCTTATCTAACTAGTGTGAAATATGAAGGTTATAATGGAAATAATACCGCTATAAGACCGTGGTATCACCACGGAACTTTATTCGCAGATTCAATTCATATTAAAGGTAATATCGTTTTGCAATAGGATTAGATAAGCTTAAATCTAAAAATATATAATATACATACCTAGAAGTTTTTATCTATTGTAAGTTATAATTTATACCAGTAGCGTTCATTCCATAGATGCATGAAAGCATTGCATGCCCTTACGATAAATAAGTGTGGAATAAATTGCTTAAAATTAAACAAGAAAAGGAACCATTTATATTCATATCTAATCTATATTCACGTCGTCTATCTTCCATATGAAAACAATATAATATTTACTATCATAATATAATATTCAAATTAATTA
Source organism: Automeris io (assembly GCA_036320925.1). Lineage (NCBI taxonomy): Eukaryota > Metazoa > Arthropoda > Insecta > Lepidoptera > Saturniidae > Automeris > Automeris io. The sequence continues at coordinate 7,516,918 of JAUDJH010000010.1, read as the reverse complement.
CGCGAATTCTGCCTACCCTTTCCAAATACCCTATGCACGCCACTGATTTATACATATATACACTAAAGGGACTTAAGTACGAAGAAACTTACATTTAATAGTTTAGTTTAAAATGTGTTATAATTTTTAGTACCTAACTGTAAGAGATAAACTATAAATTCAGCAAATAAAACCGCATTTTCAGGTTAAGTTCATACTATTAAGGTAAAGAACATACTACTAAAATATATAGATTTGTTTTATACACAATATAACCTTCTATACCACCGTAATATGTTTATATGTAGTAACATCGTGCATATTAATGAAGTTAACAGTAGCACAGGTTGTTAAATTAAGAATAACATAATACACAATTAGGTTATTGTGATGTATTTATACGACAAAAAATAGTACGTACTTCACGAGTACAGCTGAGGCACATTTACAGCTTCCAAGAGGGAATACCTCAGACCATTCAATTACCGGAGACAATAAAGGGGCTTTATCGGCAGGAGCGTCTCTTTTCGTAGTCGACATCTAAATGAGAATATCATTGTTTCGATATATCTAAACTAACTTTGGTGATTGTCCGAATTTCGGACTCTATTTAAAGCTACGTTACCTTTTCTTAATGAAGAGATACCTATTTACAAAAATATTGAAGTTTACTAAAAATAGCATAATAGAGTATGTAACTTCAAAATCGATTGGATAGAAATAGTGATAGGATTTGATCTTTCCGTAAAATTAGCTATCTTACACTAGGAAGGAAAAGTGAAATGGTTTACACTGTAACATATAATTATTACTCGTATTACCAATTAAAATTACTCAAGCAATTCCATTTGAAAGGTAGTATTTCTACATTACTAACATAAACATAGTTGTGAACAGAGGCTAGTAAAATAATAATAATAATATATCGTTAAGCTATATCCCTTTTGAGGTGAGCAGAGATATATTAGTGGCTGTATCCACATAATGTAAACAAACAAGAAGTTATAAATAGTTTATTTAATATATATTAAAGTAAAAATTGGATACACTGCACTAAATATATATCAATAAAATGTTTTAAAAAACATTTTATTTATACATTTCTAATACAAGAAATGACGCTGGTACTTTAATTATAAATCGTTGATTAAAAATCTAGGCACGTAAGCAAAGTTGGGCAGCCACGTTTCAGCGAACAAAAAGACTGTTCTAAAACAAAGGTTCGCAAAGCTCAAGGCGTCAGATAATAGAATATTTCAGCCAAATGTATCGCGATCTCTACGGCCTTTTTAAATTGATTTAACAACCCAATTCTGAAACGTAAAATACGTTTCGTTTCGAAAGTAAAAACATTTAGTACATACTTCACGAGAATACCTATTTCTCTTTTTTGCTAAATATTTACTGGAAAAATGTGTGAATAGAAATTTTTAGTTTTTTATCGGCAAGGATATCTGCGTAAGAAATGTGATGAAACATTCTTTAAGTTTATGATCATACCAAAGGTTATTGAAGTTGGAATTCCATTTTTCTTTTATATTCCTACCGTACTATTACGATAAGTTCACGTATTAATAGCAAGAATTCGACACAGCAATACAAAGTATGGATTATTTATTACATACATATAATATAACATAATATATAAGTATACATAATATAAGTGCATATAATGTACATTCATACATACATAATATACAAGTGGCTGTGGTGATCTAGTGCATAAGGGACCGGTAGCAATACGCGGAGACGCGATTAGTCATAGGTTCGATTTCCGGCACGAACATCAGGGTTTTTTTTTTCAGATTAAATACGGATATATGCACCGGTAAATAAAACACATTGTGAAAAAACCCGTATGATATCTAATAGTAATATAATACTCGTATAAGTGTCTTAAGAAAGGTGATCAGCTGCTCTACTGGTCACGTTGGGCACGATTATATTAAGATATTGGAATGTGGAATATTAAATTTAGTCAAACGCTTAATAGTTTGTTGGTTTACAGTTTTTTTTTTTACAATAGAATAGTCAATAATGATGAATTAATTTCAGTGATTTTTTTTACGAAGACACATCTTTTGTAAAATTCGTTTAGGTACGCAAATTAAATAATTTATTTTTAAGATTGACTGGCTAAAGCTAAAAATATAAAAATAGTTAGAACTCATTCCAACTTCAACATAATGTACCAAAAGTTTTACCGTTCAAGTGCGGAGGAGCGCGGTTATATGCCAAAATTTCGGAAAGCACGTTAGTGCTTCTCTTGCTTTATGTTAAAATCGCGGAGAGAATGACTGCACTCGGATTTGTTTTCTCAGTTTGTTGTGAGTTTAAGCTGGTTGACTAGCGAAGCATACGATTTCTCAGTTTACAACTAAAAGTGTCTAAAGGGATTACATTTTTTAAGAATTTTACAATTGTCATAATAAATTAATAAACCATACTTTTTATGTTTTCTTTTTCTTTGACACATTTTTTGTGATATATTTAGTTATCTACGTTTATTGTTTTTCTATATATACTCAAATTATCTACATTTTTGGCTTATGCTGCAAAAATTTTATAATAAAAATAAATTATATTATTTTATTTTTTAATTTTTATTTTTTAATTTAATTTTATTTTTATTTTTTTTATTTATTTTTTATATTTTTTTTTATTATTATTATTATTTTTATTTATTTATTTTTTGCTTTTTTTCCATTCTGGCTTCCTAGGACGGGCCACGTGGATCTACGTCTTTCCATTCTGACTTCCTACAAAGGGCCACCCACGTAGATCTACGTTTTTGCTTAAATTTTAGGTACGTTGCGTTAGTTTTTTTTTAATTTTACAGATTTTTCTTGGTGTCATTAGTTAGCACACAGTTGTTAGTAAAACAGAGCATATTCGGCCCGTCCGTTAAGTGTTAAGAAACTTAAAATCACAGTCTTATTAAAACACTACACACTTATTGTATATTAATAGTAAATAATAGTATTTAAAATACTAAATTTAATGTTTATCTTAAGATAAACATTGACATAATTACATTTAGATAACTATAAACATATTTACCCGGAAAGGGTCACACACCCAATCAACGTAATGCGGCTAAACTTGTATTGTGATTAGCCGCAACAGAGTGTAACCCTGCTCCGCTAACACCCGAATCTATTTGGCGTTGAGTAAATTTCTAAATGGTTTGTAGGTTTACTTCACATTAGTGAACTCAGTATTTAAAGAAGAGTTGTATTAATCTACGTTTTTAATTACACTTTTATTGAAATATAATTAAAAATTGTGAACATAAGTCAAAGTAAAAACAGAGATAAAAAATGTATCAACAAAGGTAAAAATTAAATATATTCTAGCACGGTAGGGTGTAATAAAGCAAAAATCGGTAAAATGCTAGTCGGGCTCAAAGGCAGAAATTTCAGCGCATTTTTTTTTGTGATGTAAAAACAAATTTTCAGTTTTCGAAGTTTCGATTTACTTCTATTATAAGATATTGCTTCTGGCCGATATCGAGAAACTTCCTTGACAATTTTGATTCACTTGCAAGTCTGAGTGCGAGAAAACTGTGGTGTACTCGTAAAAAGCAATATCTTTGCGTTAGCTTAGAGTTTTGATTTGTTTACAGCTACAACAAATTGTAGACTGTATTTCCAGTTCAAGTTGATACCTCCATGCGTGCCTAAAAAAAGGACAGGAAAGTGAAATACGTACACGGAAACAAAATAGCAGATCCTTTTATTCTTTTGTGTTTCGAAACTCTATCAATAAAGTTTTATTCAAGCATACTGTTATCAATAATATACTAAAATATTTTTTAGTTGAAACTTCTACAAAACTATTTCGTATATGTTACCATCGACGAAAGACCCCAGTTTAAATGAAACTCCGGTTATTTTAGTAGTTAAATAATTTAAATACTGAATTTTACAGGGTTGTATCCCTTTTATGTCATTATTCAAGAAATTTACATATGGAGGGGTGAAAGGCTATTTGGTTTAAACAACATTTTTTGGTGATATAGTAACATATATTTTCGGAATCAGCTTTTTTACCGATTCCGAAAATACCAAATAGCCTTTCACCCCTCTATATGATGATATTGAAGGTCTCGAGTTCGATTTTAGATACGGGTAAACTCTATGCTAAACATTAGATTATCTCAAGTCACGGTTGTATAATATATTTATTTAAATATGTATATATTTATCTAACACCATAGTCTATATAGCCATTTTGGACTTGGGGTATTGTATAAGTAAGTAGTAACACACAATGTTTTTACAACGTCAGATTAGTCTTTTGTAATAACGTTTGCTTCGGCTAATAGTCATTGCTCAGAGAGATCCTTATTTGCGATGTTTCCGCTGACACAGACTGATGTCTGAAGACGTGAACAAATGGAAGCTTCAACTCTGACAACGATTAGTTCATGAAACACAGTAACATGTTTTAGGGTTTTTCCTATTCTGTTATGAAAAAACAATGTTTTTTCAATAGAGACATGTTATATGGTGCATACTACTATATCACTGTATACTTTTCAGGGAAGATTTATGGATAATATTAATTAAGGATAAAGTCTGAAATGAAGTTAACTGACAGAGAACCAAAGTTGTCGACATAGCTTTCTGGATTAGCAAGCCCAAGTGGCAGTAGACTGGCCGAATATTCCGAGGAACCGATGATCGCTGGAGCAGGCTAATTCAAGAATGGAGACCGCGAATTGTCAAACGTAGTATGGGACGCACCTCGGTAAGTTGGAGGTAGAACAACAGTTAATATCAATGGATTCTCGTTCCTTTGATGTCACTTTTCGTTCTTAGACAACATTGTACTCTATATAAGGCGCACTGTAGTTACGAAGTCAGTTTAAAAAAAATACGTTTTTCAATTCCGAAATTATAAGACAGCGAAATGTACGGTTTTTACATATCATCTTTTGTGTGGTGGGATGGTACTTATTTTACCTCGCGGGCCACACAGAAATGATGGCGTGCCAGATTTATATCGGCTAAAGCCCCATGATAATATTGGCGGGTAATGTGGGCTTTATAAACAATTCTCCTAAGCCGCACTGCCACGAAACGTAGCTAAATTAACTACAAAACAGAATTCTTAACCCTTTATTGAAAGAAATCTAATCAGAATGTTTGTAAAAAGAATGAAAATAAACATACGAAATTACAGTATCAATCACTCTATTTTTATTACAACACAAACGCTGGTAGACTATTGATTTTCTTATATTTAGTGGCTGTGTCATACATTCAGTGTCATTCACGGTGTGGTACGAAAAACCCTTGTATCAAAGGTTTGTTTCCGTTGTTACAATCAAGATTGAGCAATCTCAGTCACCCAGCAACAACAATTTCCTTTGAAAACTTTCTCTTACGAAACGTGTATGTGGTAACTATAAGGTATAACTATTTATAATTTTACAGGATGTTATAGATACATGTATGAATAGTTAATGATATATATTTATATAGACGACGATATGAATTTATTTTAAAAATATTGCTTTAACGTGTTGTTAGAAACACTTCATAAATATCATTTTTAATATTTATGTTTAAAGTGTAATAAGAATTTTTTATTCTCCGATTGCACCCAATCAATAATTTTAGCTATAACCTTTTCACAATTATCGTTTTATGGTATATATACTTCGATTTTTACAAAATACATTTTTTTCATATTTTTGTTCTATTTGTTATTAGTAGATATTTTTGCGTCAGTCGAAGAAGTTGCGAAGAGCCTCAATTGCCATAAAAAAGGCTCCCGCATGATTTTTGGATCAAAAGGTGAATACAGAAGGATTATTTAATACAGCACGCATTCTTCCTCATTCTGACTCCAACTCTCCGAGGACTTGAGCCTCAGGCTTGCTCACTTTAGTCTAAGTTTTTATATTTGAAAATTAATATTGTTTACTTTACATAAATGGTTATTTTTAAATGAATAACTATTGTAAATATGATGAATAAACAGAAATATAATAATAATATTAGCCTTATATAGAATACAATTATATACACTTAGATGATAATGTCACAGAATAATTCAAAACTAAATTAACTTTGTAATTAAGTTACGAGAGCTTCTAAGTAAAGAGTAGATACCACTAGGTAAGTAGTGTAATATTAAATAAGAGCAAGGTAACCTTCGTAATTGTAATTTCGCCTAGCTTGTTCGTTTTAAAAACCTTATTGCCTTAAAACTATCTTATATGTTATAATATATATATTTTTTATTACAGAATATTTAAGAATAATTTAACAAAACAATACGAGCGGTGAAATATATATATATGTATATTAGAGACTAGCTATGCCCTCGGCTTCGTTTGCATGGAAGAGGTATTTTTATTATGATAATAGTTATTTCAAACTTCGTCAATTTTTGTCATTGTACAAATACTTGGCTTTATTGACTAGTCGGAACATAACTAATATATATGTAAATATTGACAAAAAATGTCACTTAAATCGAATACACTTTCAGCCCTCGAATAATAAGATTATAATAGATCTATTAACAGTAGACTGCCCAGAGCAGTGATTTTTACTGTTTTTAAAGTTTAGTTATTTTAAAAAAATATATTTACAAGGAACCAATTTTTTAAAATATTCTGACTTTTTATATATAATCTTATAGCATTTATTAATAGTTGTACTTACCTCCCCACTATCTTTATTCCCTATATACTTATGTGATATATATTCAGTTATATATTATTCATTATATATTCAGTCTTTCACTAGGAAAACTAGTTAATATTCATAAACATTGCTACGACGAGAAATGAGGCGAAGAAGTAAATTTACAAATTATTTTATAAAGCGATAGTAGTGTGTAAGTGTATAACGTTATTCCTGAAATGTTTCAGTATGTTGCAATTCTTATACAAAAAGGATGGAAATTGGTCTCTTAGATGAAGTAATAAGATAAGAACAGTCAATACTCTAGCCGTGTATGTACGTACATATACTGAATAATTAGATATCACGACAATGACACTCATCCTTATCGGATGAAAATACTCAGTTGAGTACTGAAGCACTTCCAAGTAATTGGATATTGGGGCCGATGTGAGATAAAATCGAATATCTACTCGATACAAGCCCTCTAAATTGCATGATCGGTACCTCAACCAGATACCGAGTACGTCCAAAGTGCGATTCGTTTTTGTTTCTCTTATTTCTATAAGTGGTACCATGATTATTGACGAGTATAAAAGTTCTTGAAGCCTTTTGTATATCATATATATGAACAATTTAATTTGCTAGCGTTATAATCATATTCAAATAAAAGCTTAGTAATGAATAAGCAAAAATATTTTTTTTATTTTGCAATGTAAAAAGTATATTATAAAGAATTAAATTGTAAAGTACAAAGTAAATAAATTAAGAATTTTTATATCAATGAAATATTTATTCTTTTTGTTTTTACATTTGTTGTACATATATAGAGAACATATACGAATAGAAAATAAGCACTAAATGAGCACTCGAACGTTTGCAAAACTAAAAATTATTTTTTTGTCATTGATTTAAAGATAATACAAAAATAAATAACACAGATGTAATAAAATATATATATTAAAATTTCATGTCTAAATAAAAGAAGTTCATTTTTTTTCTTATGTCCCATTCTCTCATCCTTGAAATGAATCAATAAAACTACTTTCCACATCTATTTATGAGCTAAGATGCAAATTTTCATCTCGATATTACAAAGGCGCTTACTTTCTTTATAAAAATTGGTTTTCCTTTCTGGGATTTTTCATCACAGCCAAGTTTAATTAAGTTTCTTATTTTATATTCGGCACGACCCGCTGCGTAAATAACACAATTTAATGTTCATCGTGATTTGTCAGAGCATATTGCGTCAACTCAGGTGTACTTTATGGATTTCCCCTAAATGACCTTTTGAATTTTAAAAGTTATTATCTAGAACGGAAATTGAAAGTAATAAGACTTTAATCACGTTATCACGAAATTGTGATGTTAAAATATGATTCGTTATTTATTGCTGTAGTAAATTAATTTTATACCTCCAAACATGTCATAAATTATGATGAGACGGCTTATTAAATGCAAATGACAAAGCCTTGATCTAGAACTAGTTATTTATCACTTTTAAAATTAATTGGATTGATCAAAAAACATTCTACGATGTGTATTTATATATTTAAATGTAAAGACTCATATTTCACAAAAATTTAAACTACATAATAATAATCTAAATATTATTAAACTTGAAATTATCGACATAAACTATGCTAACCATTTATAGAAACCACTATAAAAAGCAATTCAATCAACAACATATTTTTTTAAATAGTATTATTATTTTATTAATATTTGGTTTTGGTATCTTTAATTTTAGTATAAAACAAAACTCGAGCCATAATCGTATTCTTTAATACCACGTTACGTTTTGTTGTAAATATTATCCAATATATTTATTCGTTCGATTTTATTCTAAATTTCTCTTTAAAATAATGAGCTACAAAAATATGTTATTAACGTTTCAAGTTCTACAAGAAAATTCTACATTTTTATTCCAATCGAACTAAATACATTTTTACCTAAAATAAATGAAATAAAACCAGTACATTATAATTTAATCTGAAAAAAAAAGAAATATCTGCTGCTGAGGCGCATCAATTGCTCGTAGAAGCATAAGGTGAGGGTGCTTTAAGTGAGAGAACGTGTCGAGAGTGGTTTCAAAATCTTAAAAACGGTGATTTGGACTTAGAAGACACAGATCGCAGTGGAAGGCCAAAAATTTACGAGGATGCAGAATTGGAGGAATTATTGGAGGAAGATTCATCTCAAACACAAAAAGAACTTGCTCTAGCATTAGAAGTCACTCGGCAAGCAGTCTCACATCGTTTAAAATCATTAGGAATGATTCATAAACAAGGAAATTGGGTTCCGTACAAATTAAAGCCGAGAGATATTGAACGCCGATTATGCTTAAGTGAAATGCTGCTAGCTAGACATAAAAAAAGGGTTTTTTACATCGTATCGTAACAGGTGATGAGAAGTGGATACATTATGACAATCCAAAAAGAAGAAAATCATGGGGATTACCTGGCCACGCGTCAACATCAATAGCAAAACCGAATATTCACGGAAAAAAACTTATGCTGCGTATTTGGTGGGATCAGCTAGGTGTAGTGTATTATGAGTTGCTTAATCCGAGCGAAACAATTACTGGAGCCCTCTATCGAACACAATTGATGAGATTGAGCCGAGCTCTGAAGGAAAAACGCCCTCAATACTATTCTAGACACGAAAAAATTATTCTTCTGCATGACAATGCTCGTCCACATGTTGCGGCTCTCGTGAAAAAGTACTTGGAAACACTTGATTGGGAAGTGTTACCCCACCCGCCGTATTCACCAGACATTGTACCGTCCGATTATCACCTGTTCCGGTCCATGGCACATGCTCTGACGGCGCAGCGGTTCACATCTTATGAGGATACCAAAAATTGGGTTGATTCGTGGATAGCCTCAAAAGACAAGGAGTTCTTCAGACATGGGATTCGAATACTGCCTGAGAAATGGGAAAAAGTGGATGCAAGTGATGGGCAATATTTTAAATAAATTTATATTACCGTTCTTCTATAATAAATATTTAATTTGTGTTAAAAAACGGCTGAAACTTATTTGTACTCCTAATAATGTGTTTTAAAATGTGTAATATGCATATTTCTGTTTCGTAATATATATAAAAATATATATATAGATATAAAAATAATTTATATAATATATTTTCTGTTGGAAACAGTTAATTATAAAATAATAGTTTCAATTCCTTCCCAAATAGCTTTAGAATTCATGATGATTGTAGAATTCAAATTGAATTTGAGGTCAATGAAAGGACTTCAATTATAGCCTATCGGATTGGATACTATTGTTACAATACATTATTGTATTATACCTTACGAATTCCATAGACTGTATAAACAGTTCCCTGAAATATCAATTATGATTGTTTAGGTATTATCTTTACCAGAGCCGTAATTAAATTTAATAAAGAAATTTAATAAAATAATAATAATACTAGTAGCTCATGTCATTATTAAAAACGTTTTAAATTCATTTCGTACACGTTCTATGTTTTTTATGAGCTTCTATTTATATGTCAAGATAAAATAAAAGTATTTTCTAAATCCAATATTAGACCCCGTGAAATACATTCAAAACTAAAAGTAAAAGATCTATTTTCCTGCTTCGTAAAAGAAATGTCTTTTATCACATTTTGAATATTCGAAATCACCATTACAAATATGCTATGTAATATATTTCGTTAGATAAAGCTGAAATTATATGTCGATGGACTGGACTATTCGGCTAGTGGTAAGTAGGTCATGATATGGGATCAAGAGCATTCTATTTCAAGCACTAGATGGCCTGCGACATTGAATAACGCCAGTAGCTTAAACCGAATTTAAGAAACAGAAAATCTTCAATTTTTGTCATGTTTTGTAGACGTTATAATTTAATTACAACCTATTTAAAAATATTTAAGTTAAAGATATTAAGATTACAAAAATTTATATCTGGACTAAGATCTTGATTGGAAAGTTTGGTTCTTATCGAAGTTTTGTTTTATCAATTTATTATGCATTGTGTTTAAATTTTTATTCATGACCGCATTTACATCAACAAGATTTTGTTTTCAACTAGTAAAGATATTCATTAACCCTAGTATGGAGTGCTACTGATAATAAATACGAGTGTTATGAGTACTTTATTATACTGCAAAAGAAAAATAAACTATAATTCCTTACATATTTTCTTTATTACTTTGTTTTGGAGTGTCCATTTTTATTAATTGAATATTGATTGCCACAGAATGCATAATTATAAATATTGTTTCGAAATAGACAAAGTTGCTGTAAACTGTGTTTTTTTTTACAATATTAATTAATTTGGTAAATCTGGTTTACATTTTCCGGGATTTATAATCCATGTTAAATATTTCTTATACTGGTATAATGCGAAACAACAGTAATTTATTTATATCGTTTAGGTCGGTAGCGCAATGATAATAGTTCTTGAGTTACAATCGTCCATAAGCGACAGTGATTGCTTACCATTAGGTGGGCTGTGTGACCGATCGACATATCTATACTAATATTATAAAGCTGAAGAGTTTGTTTGTTTGTTTGAACGCGCTAATCTCAGGAACTACTGGTTCGAATTGAAAAAATCTTTTTGTGTTGAATAGACTATTTATCGAGGAAGGCTTTAGCTTATTTAACATCACGATGCAACTATTAGAAGCGAAGAAATCATGCAAAATGTGAAAAAAAACGGGGAAAACTATTCATCCTTGAAGGCTTCCATTGCGTGCGCTGCAAAAACGGTTCAAGATACCAAAAATATATGTATGAAAGAATTATTCCTCTTGAAATGATCTAAAAAATGTCCCCGACAGTATATGTCTATCTTTTAAGATTAACTCACTTGAACCGTTTTATGGTAATCAAATTTGGTCGAAATTAATGCATTATTTGTTAAGAGTTGTATCAACGTAATAATATTAATCTTTATCAAAATAAATGTGTTGTTGATTAAGAGTATTTAATTGTGAACAAAATTGTCTTTGACAGCACTTAATTTCAATGAATATCTTAGAAGATATTACAAAACCTTATATAACAAAACAACGTTTGCCGGATTAGCTAGTTTAACATAAAAATAAAAAATATTACTGTTATCTAATACACCTACATTAATAGAAATATATCTAAATACCCATTTTTGTTCACGATCTATATAATCCATTTAACTTGTAAATATTTGATATAAACATGCATTTCTTTTCATTGCGTTAACTTAGAATTATGGTTTTTTCAGGGTCATAAATACCGCAGATCTTAACTTATGATTTCGACTTGTTATCTTCGCGTGTTCCTGAGAATTAGGATATTGACGGACAACAAAACGATCCTATAAGGGTTCCTCTTTTTTGCTTTTGAGGAACTGAACCTTAATAAATACACATTTCAATAGTAAAAAATATCTTACGCGGTTAGAGTGTGAACAAATAAAATGAACTTTTCTCTTTGATAGGAAGCAAACAATTGTAGTGCTAGGTAATCACGTTTTCCTGATGGAAATGTCAATATACTATCGCAGTCGAATAGCGAACAGTATAAACAGTGCTTTAGAGTGTTTCATAGATGAGTGACCGGTTCAGACGGCTCTAAAATATTTATAGATGTCACGATTCCAATACTGAAACTTCTGTCTATAGACATAAGTACATAATTCAGAACGTTATCGTGTAGTCATTATCGAAAAACTCTGTACTACTCCGTAAATGCTAACAAAGCTCGAATATGCCCTTGAAACAAATTTAATATTTGTTGTGTTATCGCAGCTTGAAATACTTAATTTGAACTATTGACAAGCATTTGTTAAATTAAAATTCACTTGACCATTTCAAACTGCGTGTCCGTGTACTCTGTATGGTCATTTAAAATGCGAGATCTATCCTTCTAGTATTAAAACTCCTAATTGCTGCTCTATCTTTCAGTTTCAGAAACGTTTCTTACTTATTAAGACGCCTATAAACACTAATGAATAATAAGTTACGCAATTAAAGCTTCATGAATGTTTAAAAGCGTTTTTAAATTTAAGGAGCGTTTCTGAAACTCACACTGTTACACAATTCACACTGAATAAAATATTCCGTATAATTCATAAAAAAGGAGCAATTTAGAGTAATATTTTACAGTTATTTTATAGAGTTAGTAAGTAATTGATGATCGATAGCAAATTCTATATGGCAAGGACGTAACGGAATGGACACGCGTAATACAAAATCAATAGAAATAAGCCGTCATATGAAGCTAGCTCCAAGCTTTTGCGTTTCGAAATCATCATGTGCCCATCTAGTTGTTTAAAAATCTAGACGCCTTCTGTCGCGGATGTGGGGCCGATATGACAACATGGACTATCAATAAGTCCTCGTCCCTTGGTGATTACAGCCGTTCTTGGATTATATTACGCTTTCTATCAGAACGGTGTCGACTCTCTGTTGAGTCGATATGAAAAAAACTTGACAGAAAAGCAGTGCTATTCTTATTCCAAACTATTGATCGTTCCGCGAACCTTATTCATAATGAATGAACATATCGATTATGTGTCAGTAGCAACGAAGCTTTATATTATGGCGTATGTCCTTCGTTTGTACCACCACTTTATATATTACGTTGTATATAGCTACTATGTAGCAGAGATGTGCAGTAGCCATATGAAAAGGAAACCGGTTCAGTCATGAAGTTCATAAACTCGATACTTTTGGCTTATAATGAAAAGTTCGTGATTAGATAATAATAATAAATAGTTACGCTATACCCCTTATGGGGCGAGGAGAGATACTATAATGCGCTTATATCCATATTTAGCAGTCACAATGTATCTCTGTACCCTTAAAAGGGATATAGCGCGATGAAATAATATTATTTGTATATTTAAAGGCACTTACGTGAAAAGAAAATCATACTAGCAACACGAAAAACAAAGGTAGAACGATAATAAATATTAATGAATACTCACTTAGAGCGATGTTCGCTTGCTTATTTCTGTCGAGCTGTCCTCGTAGCGTTCGTAGCCTACGTAACTTTAACTCCTGCGCCTCTACGCGCTCGCGCAAGCGCCGTAGCCGTTCACCCTCAACCGCAACCTACGACAAGATACATAAAACCGTTTATTCATTGATGAATATGTTTCAAACACATTATATTTCACTTCGATGCAGCTTTGAGTTTCGACGTTTCTTCTCAAGTTAGTCGTTTCCGAAGCGCTAGTAGTTTATAGTTACGCTAGTTAGATTTCGTATTTTGGCTGGCGGCCCAAGTCGAGGTTCGTACCCACTTGGGTGCCCTTGCATTGCCACCTAACAATCTTTAAATAAATAAATTGTATTTTCTATAAAACTCGGAAATATTGTAAAAATTACAACTTTATAATTTGCATGACTTCTGTTGGACTTTATTTACCCACAATAATATATTTTGCAATCCGAGATAAAATGCGTATTTATTTTCGATATCATTGTTAGCAATACATATTTTTTATATAATTGTCGAATTTAGTTCAATATTATACGAAAGTTGCATAGCAAATATTGATTTGAATCACCGTAAAAAAAAATATTTTTATGAAAAATATTTACCTAAATTTAGCGTCAGATTAAGCAGACTGGTTTATTTTACATTCTTATTTACTGCCAGAGAAGTGTTCTTTCTTTTTCAGTAAGAGATAAATATCGCATTAGGGTAACGCTCGGCTCGGACCAACGCCCGGAGATTTATAACACCGGAGAAAATTTAATTTCTTACTTTCTTATCAGTTCTCAATTACTCTAAAGAAATCCGGGACATGTTTTGTTGAGTCAATCCAATTATCGTTAGTATAAATAAAGTAAATCTGTAATATTATTTCTGTGCTTCTTATTTATATATTCATATAATATATTTTATAAGACTTTTTATACTGTATTGTACAATATTGTAGCACAGGATACAAGATAACGTACGTGATATTTTTGAAATTTTTAACCATAGAATAACATTACGAGTATATTTTAGTTTTCTTCAGGATTCCTATTAAGACTATATTATACATAGATAAAACACAAAGAAAACAATGTCGTAGAGTACGTAACTACAATTTAAATGCTACTACTACAGGTAAAATTGTAGTATTTTGTACCTATTTACAGAATTAATTAATAGAAACTTTAAAGACGACGCATTTTCAAGCTACCAGTGGAAAATTATCATAATCTGTTTCTTTTTAATTAACTAACAATAATGGCTAAATAACGACTTAACTTTTACGAAATTTTACACTTCAATTTTAAAAGTCACCACGAACTGTTTTCATATTATTCAAGTTCATTTTTATACTGTCAATGTCCTAACGCTGCTCTCCATAAAGTAGATTTATTTTATAAATTATAATGATAAAATTTACTTCAGTTTACGTTATAAACTGTTAATTTACTTCCAGTTTATCACGACCGTTCAACGCTTTAATTAACAAAGTTATTTGAAACGTAGGTCTAAACTCAATGTTAATAACTATACCTTATAAGTTACAACAGCGAATAAATTAAATATTTTTTGAAAAGAATAAAGGTTGTTTTACGCAGTAATATCTATATTTTGAATAAATGTATGCTACAATAGCTTTGATTATGATATATATTTCTTGATTATAAAATTGACGATTAATTGTTTTGACGTTTAGATAATAAGTTCGGGAACATATTTCTTGTGGCATTACAAACATAACTGATAACCATTTAAGTTTATACGTTTTAGAATCAAGTGAATACTTTTATCCGTAAGACATGTAATTAAAGTATCAGATTTAAACGCCCTGTGAACGAAGATCAGCAGCGCTACTGGTCACGTTGGGCACAATATGTATATAGCCTATAAGTATAGATCTTTTGCAATGTAAGTTTGCAAACGACAGCCAATATTTTATTATTATTATTGTTTATCTTAAATTTATTTTCTTAGGCGAACATCGCTATATAAGTTTTCACGATAATATGAGTACATTGTACTCATATTCTGCAATATCTAAAACCATTTTGAACGCAAACAGTCGACTTTAATGGATTTATTTGCAAACTATGCCGATACACAACAGTAGCAGATGTGTCTTGTTGACCAAAAACTAACCGTTTGTAAATGGGCGTGTTGATTTTGAAAGCTTAAGTTCTCTGTATTTGCTATCATAATGTGCATTAGAAATACTATTCCACTGTTTTGAATACTAACTGTTACTGACACTTACTGCTTTAGGCATACTGATCAAATTGATAAAACAGCTTCTATAGTTTTATTATCATAAATATGTACTTGAATTTGTACATGTACATATTAATCCAATTTTCATAAATATGTACTTGAATTTGAGTGTTTGCTATGTATCTTACACACATTGAATAAAGAAATATTCTTAGTGTATAATAAAATTTATATTATTTATTATCTTTATAAGTAATGAGAATGTAAAATATTCAATTATATAAAACATAAGTAATAATAAAAGAAATGATTAAAACAAAATTTTAATAAAAGAAAACAAGCCTACGAAAAACTCTATAAATACTTTTTCATTACAAAAACACTTTGACATCAAAATATTTCTAACCGGTCCTTGTGGATATTAATTTTCTCTTTATAATGAAAGTCGCGTGGTACATTACAAAGGATAAACGAAAATTGAAATCAATACTTATAATATTGTGTTATTTCATTAAAAAATATATATATTAGGGCGTTTAAAAAAAATATATTTCCTCGGAACCACGCTCAAAAGTTTCTTTTTAATTCCAAAATAGGCCTCTGAAAATATGAGCCCTTAATATTAATATTTAGGTTGTCCGCATCGCACTTTTCGATTTCCCATACAAATAACACAGGACAAAAGTTTTTTTTTTTTCTTTTGATTTCTATAACTAATGAACGATATATCGTATTGCAATACCCAGTCATTATTTTGGTAGAGAATTTACGCTCTACAAAAAAGGTCTGAAGTCAATTTTTGATAAATCAACTCAGTCAAAAGTTATTCAAGATCGAAGTTTAACTTACCCTCACTTCAGCTGTTTTATTGACCGATTTGGCAAAATATTATGTTTTTAGAAAAATTTAAACCAAAGTTTTTACAAAATATAAATTAGACTTCTGAAAACTGTTAACCTTTATTTCCTGCTTTATAGTAAATGTGGACAAGGTACTTAAAACGAATTATCATTGACAGTTAACCCAACATTTGAAAATTCTGGTTGTTGAAAATTAACATCAATCGTTAAACCTTAAGCAATCGTTAACCTTTTTGTAGAGCGTTAAATTCTCTACAAAAATAATGAATGGGTATTGCAATACGATATATCGTTCATTAGTTATAAAAGTCAAAAGAAAAAAAAACTTTTGTCCTGTGTTATTTGTATGGGAAATCGAAAAGTGCGATGCGGACAACCTAAATATTAATATTAAGGGCTCATATTTTCAGAGGCCTATTTTGGCATTAAAACGAAACTTTTGAGCGTGGTTCCGAGGAAATTTTTTTTTTAAACGCCCTAATATACATATTATATATACAATGTTTAGTAGTACATATTATAAGCAAGCGGATAAGCAGATGCTTATCTTGTAATATGTATGTACTACTAAACATCCTGACGCTCCTAGTGACACAGGACTTATTATTAAAAGCGTAGAAGACGACCGTTGTTTTTCTCTATTCATCTAACAGTTATGGTATCGTGTAGGTATACGCCTCATCCGGATATAAATTTTAAACTATAGTTTTTGCATATTATATATGTGTAGATCTTAATCTGTAAGATGATTATTGGACTACAATAAAGTACAACCGTTCGATGGCGCTCTGATATCGCTCGCTATCACCTAGTGGTTGAAAGTAGACCACTATCGCCTGCGGCTCCCAAAATAATGCCCAGTACTATATCTTCCTTGTACGCATATTCAAAAACACTATAATGATAATGATGTAATTAAACAGTAATTGTTAGGCACAGGCAGGATGGAAACGGATATTAGAAATATATCGAGTGATTTTCGTTTTAAAAGCATTACAGACCTGATGCTGCCTCGCTTCTTGCTGTTTCAGGTACCGCAGCCGCTGCTCCTTCGCGCATAGCAGCTGGTGCTGGGTGTCGATCTGCTGCTGCTGCCGCAGAGCCATCGCGCGCAGCTCGCCCAACGTTAGCTCCACCCCTTCCCCCAACTGCAATCAATAATAACAATACATTTATTAACAACGGTTAAAACCCTTGTAAATTCTTTGATTATAAAAAATAGGATAACTTATTGCACTCTTTTTCCCACTTGGATGTTAGCACAGGTTTACTTTGTAAGCGTTTGGGAAGCCTTACCTTACTACTGGGTCGAAGCTGCTCAGGGTAGGGACTCTGGGTGACTGATTACAGATCTTCGAGAAGTCGACAAAGTAGTGTTACGCGCTCTATCGAAAAATACAGTGCAATGTCGAGAAAGATTTTCGTCTACTTCCCCAAATTAGTGCCCAGCGGGCGCGGTAAGACAAGGTTTGGAGAATTGATTATAGAACCCACAGTTCCCATCAATGTGCAATAGTAGTCACTTTGGAGTTTTTAGCCGCTACAAGATGTGCCGGATCTTGGTCGCGTTAACCTCACGTGCAGTCGGGACTGTCCGATAAGGATTTTTCACAAATAAAAAGATCCCTGTATTACTGTTGTCGAAAAAAATTATAGCGATATAAATGACATATATGTTTTGTGGTATCTTACAATAAAGGAATGTAAATAAAAGACGATATTATAAAATAAATATTGATACCTACAAAATTATACACCGGCGGTGTTTGGAGAGCATCGGTACAAACGCTGCGACCTTGGTCGGTAACGGAACGATCTAATGGGTACTCATATATTTCTATACAGATAATTTTTTTGCCAGAATCGTTCATGGCTTGTATGATACTCTATAGAGAAACAATAATTATTATATTATATAATAGTAACAATGTATTTCTTAATGGTTAATCCATTCGATCTTTCACTTTGGAATGAGGTCAGGTGCGCAAAGGTATCTAATATACATATTCCTAAGGGTCTTCCTTCATGGTTTCAGTGATGAATTTAGTGTGCATATTTTATTTATTCCTGGAGCATGACTCAGAAATTACACGTTTCCTAGTAAGCTACGCCTAGAAACTACGGATTATGTCAATCAAATGACAGATATGCGTATAAAAATACTGTATCATCAAATCAATGAAGAGTTTCCTTTGAAAACATTCATCTACTTCCAATTAGCTCTTTCGTTTTAAGTGGCAATTAGAAGTTATTGAACTTCGAGAAATAAGTTTTTCACAGCCTTGTCGGCCGTTGGTTGAGATGAGCAACAGGTTTTAAGCGCTCATTTATCATTGACTCGAAACTAAGTTAACTTTTTCAACAACAAACTTCTTTCACACTTGTAACTATCAATGCAAACTTTATTTAACTTTCCTATATTATACTCGAAAAGAATTTGCAGTAGGACTTTACAAATATGTATTTCTTGATATTTTCTAAAATATTAATATCAGAAAAATGCGATAATTATTTTTTTACAGTGAAATAAATCAATCAGTTTATTGATCTCCACAACGTTTACAAATTATAAGTTTTTTTTTTTAATAACAATAATGGACCCTGTTGGACGTGGCGTCAATATAGATATAAGAGGGCTTCCATACTGGCAGAGAACTGGGAACCATACCCCTTTTATATATATATGAATATTTATTCATTTCTATTCACGTATATATCATCTATAGTTTATTTTTTAGATAGTCACCTACGGTATATATATTTTTTTCAATAAGCATCAACTTTAATTTGTTAATTGATAGTACGTTGTGTGGGTCATCTATAATATTTTTGGGAAGTTTATTATATTTTTTATTGCCATTGCGTAGGAACTGCCAGAAATATATCAAGCTACACAATGACATTTTTTCCGTGTAAATAGACAAGTTAACACAATTTTCCATTGAGAATAAATTACTATTCTTCTATCTACACACAATTTCCGCTAATGTATGATTAACATATAGTACAAAAATACATTTCACATAGCTTTTTTTATAATAATAAAAAAGAATCTACAAAAATACACGTTTGTTTTAGTAAAAATATATTTAATTTTCTTGATTATAAATAAATAAAGTATAGTGTTTCTTTGATGAAAATAGTACGACGATATTATGAAAATGAAAAGTAAATAGAAGAGGATATGAAAAATGGGTTGAAGACATGATGACTGTTATACTATAATGTTATAGTTTGATTTAATAAAATTAAAGAAAATATTTTTAATAAATACGTATCTATATTGACTATTCGTGTGCGATACAAGTGTGTATTATTATATTTCTTATTACTGTAATAATAGCATATTCAGAAATTATGATACTGAATATTATTTTTTAACGTTTCTAATATTCGCTAAACGCTACTTTTATTTCCATCATATCCTAATAATTTTCTTGTAATCATTTATTTAAAAGTAAGGGCAACAAGAAGAAATATGAGTAATTTTCTTCAAAGGATAATGTTGGATAAAGGATCTGCTTTTAAAAATGTTTGACCTCCCAATAATTAGATGTAATCTTAAAAAGTATAACTTTGAGGTCGACTCATATTTTATGACTCCTTTTATCCTTGTGGCATCTTGTTGTAATGCTATTACACGGTGTGTTAGCCACAAAAGCTGAGTAGAAAGTGTACATTAATCCATTGGTACATAAATCATGAAAGTTTAGAATGCGGTCACGATATTCCATGCTCGCTACATTCTTTTTTTTTGTCGTTTACCCTTATAATACCTCACTACAGGAACCTGTAGATATATTATAATGAAAATAGTTTGGACTATAGAAATTTACTATCTAGGGAGAAACAGAAAGACAAAAAGCCACCTTTCTCTATCTTTTCAAAATACTTTCGCCTCCTTAATAAGTTTATATTTTATTGACTATTCTTGCCATTGCGACGATGTGACTATATTAACGAACCGTCATTAATTAAATAACGCCCACTTTGAGAAAAGTTTCTTAAATTCTAAACACAAAAGAATAATTTATTTTATACAAATTTATACCTCACTAACGGACTTCACCCATGTAATTTACGATCAAAACTGGCGGATTTACAAATAAACTTTCTGCTCTTATTCCGGCCTCTTGGGGATTGAATATCAAAACATGTAATTAATATTAAAAAAACTTAGTGCGTGCCTACGATATGTAAAAGGAGCAATATCTAAATTTCATGTTTCTAGCATTAGTAGTTCAGTCTCTACGATGATTCTGTCAGGACAAGTCATTTGTATGAATAGATTAGTATTTTAAATTGTCTTATTTAAGAAGCCTTGTTAAAAGTGGGCGTTAATTAATTAAATTGAAAGCATATTTAGTAACGAGAGGTTGTATTTTAAGATATAAGTACCCATACTTAATGTTTATTTCGCTAGCACGTTAACCTAGCAAAAATGCTTTTGTCAGGTCCGATTTTTCGTTCGCTGTAGAGGATTAACGTACAACTGAGAATATGAGTGTCTTTTAGAGATAGCTATAGGTCAGAAAAGTGGTCCGGCTTTTATACACTTTCCGCGGTCTCTAATGCCGTATTACTGGGTCTCGATTGTTTGAAATTGTCTCCATAATTCAGGCAGTCCGCCCCTTTCTATGATTCAAACGAAATGTATTGTACTGCTTGGGCTTGCTTGTTTTGGAGAAAGGTCGGCTGTTTATTATTTTTAGCCCGTATTTATTACCATAAAGTATTATAAATTGTTCAGTTTTATATTACAGGCTAATACCGTGACTTCCATATATTTTTGCAAATAAGAAGTTATGCCTTTAATTGCCATTCGAAACTAAATACATATTACGCAGATAAATGCTCTATAATCTACTAACAAAAAAAATCAAATAAAATCATTTGAGACAGTTGTAAAAGAAAATTTAATATTGTGTTAATTATATTGTTACTGTTGTATTTTTTTTTTATAATAAATTATTTATAGGCGCACGCTTAACCTCAATCACACCTGGTGGAAGATGAAGATAAGTCCCGATGATAAACCGCTTCCGCCCAACAAATGCCTATTCACTCTTCTCTTAAACTTTAAAGAGTCCCAGGTCATCAGATCGTGGAAATATGGTCACTAGAAGCATGTTCCACTTCTTAGCTGTTCACATGATGAATGTAGAAACGAATCTTTTCGTGCATATTTTTTTTACTTTTTTTATTTAGTAGTTCTAAATTATAAAAGAAAATAAAAAACAAATAATAGACTGCGAAGCCATATGTAACCATCCGTTGAATTCGTAGCAAATGATTTTATGAGCAAAGATTACTTTGATGAATAAAATTAGCATGATTAGCTAAAATTGATCAATTAACTATGTTATAATATATTTGTATTATAATAATATATCGTCACACATAGCGTTTCTTTCGAGGTGAGTCGAGATGGTTTAGAGGCTGTATCCACTTTGCGCTTATGGTTGTATATCGTCGAATCTTATGACATGGGAATCTTAAAACATCGAGTGAATCGGTATTTGCTGGACGAGCGCGCTCCATCGTCGGCCTCGTCATCACTTTCCAGTAGGTGAGATTGAGGTCAAGCGCAAGCCTATCAGTAATAAAAAAAAAACGTGACCTGTAGCGCAACTGATCGCCGTACACAGAGTCACTCACACATGACATTTCTGTCAGATGGTATACAGGTTTTATCATAATTTTTTGCTTCACTCGTGAGCATGTTTTATCAAAATCCATACATATTCTAGGAAAACCCAGAAGCACGAGCTACGATACGAACCTACGACCACCAGCGTTGCCACACACGGATACTGGTCCCTTATCCACTAGGCCATCACAGACACTACAACACAACAGTGAAATAATATTGTTACTACCGTAATATTAATAATAAGTTAAAAATAAATATACTACCTTTTATATCTTAAATAAAGTATAATTGATGTGTATGCTACCTGTACAGATAGCTACAGAAGCATCCGTGGAGCAGCGTCGGCAACACTGCGCATGCGTCTCAGATTAAATTCCATTAAAAATCTTAAATGGAACTAACATCGTTTTATTTTGCATTGACGAATATTATTAGCCAATTGCTTATAATTTACTATATTCATTCCGATAATATCTACTTAATTTATCAACTATAAATAGCTAAAACGAATACTAGCCAATAGTCAAAATGATGTTTTAATTTTTAAAGGATTTTTATTCCTCCTTCCAATTTAGTGTTGTCACCAAATTGGCAGTAACTTAAATATAAAATAGTAATATTCGACTACGTATTTAATGACAATGTTCCGGTCAAGATTTATGTACGTCTCGACACTTGTTGATAGCCGAACCCATCTTTTCTCGAATTTATTACTACATAGATAAATTCGTTTAAGTTTAAGAAGAATTCAGTTTTAACCACGAAAGACTTGCTAAAAATATTTCTTATCGGAGCAAAGAAGAAGAATTTAAAACTGTTCTGAAGTTACATTTCTCAAAAACTTAAAAAAAAAATGATATCTAAGCATGACGGTTGTTAAAAATATTTTTAAAAATTTCAAAAATCTTAGTCGCAAATCAACGTCTCCTTATATAAAAAAAATCCATTTGACATTACGCTATCATTTTTCAGAGTCGGTTAGTTTTTTTTTTTCTCTCAAAACATTGTAAGCCATTTACAAATTATACGAAGTTTTCTTTTAATTACTGTATAAATTGGACACATTATAGAAGTTATCAAATATTTGTGAGATTATAATATAATTGAAAGTAATATAACGTATCCAAATACCAGAAACAAGCGAATTGTTTTACTGAAAATCTAAATATAACGCAAAGGTGACTGACTGACATAGTGATCTATCAACGCAGAGCCCAAACCACTGGACGGATCGGGCTGAAATGTGGCATGCAGGTAGGTGTTATGACGTAGACATCCGCTAAGAAAGAATTTTGATCAATTCTACCTCTAAGGGGATAAAATAGGGGATGAAAGTTTGTATAAGTTCACACAATAGCTTGATAGTTTTAGCGCCTAATGACATATTAGTTAAGAATATTGTGTACAAAGAAGTTTTGTAGGCCCTAATTTTTTACACACGCTAAACAAAAGTAAAGCCGCAAAAACTATACCTAATTAATAATAATACTTTTTAACGCGAGCGAAGCCGCGGGCAAAAGCTAGTATAATATAAACTTGAACAGGTTTTAAATATTTTTATAAATATTATCTATTACTCAGTATATATATTAAAAGAACCTAGTAAAATATTATATTATAACCTCATAACTTAAGTTAAGCTTCCAGATTTCGTGACCATGTGTTATTTCGTGTAATGTAATGAAAGCGAAATCAGGTTAACTAAACTAACGTAAATAAGATATAGCTGTAATAAAAATACGATTGCGCGGCTTTTAAT
Organism: Automeris io; assembly: GCA_036320925.1. Taxonomy (NCBI): domain Eukaryota; kingdom Metazoa; phylum Arthropoda; class Insecta; order Lepidoptera; family Saturniidae; genus Automeris; species Automeris io. Next base: position 7,492,869 of record JAUDJH010000010.1, on the reverse strand, counting down.
TTTATTTCATTTTCACATGCGACACAGTTTCCTGTTCCAGCCCGCTATAAACATGTCAAAAATGTAAATGGAAATTCAAATATTTCACTTGGCTGTTTGCTGTTCAACAAATTGGCCAATTTGCCGATTCATCTCTTTAAAACTTTTCCGAAGCGGACTGAAGAAGCGTCGTATTTGAACTCAGTAGCAAATATTTGTTCTGTTGAGGGCTTATTAAATGCAAAAATTGTAGGAATACTACCTCATACAAAAATATCCATACGTATAATACTAAAAGTTTATGGAAGAATTTATAGGTAAATGTGAATTTTTTAGATTGCGTCCCAGTTTTGGTAGAGTTTCTTTTAACCGCGCGGTGTGGTCAATTCATTACGGCACGGCTGAATGTGGTAAAAAGTCAAAGGGAACACAGCTTTCAGTGAATTTGTACGCATTGTACCGTATTCAACGTGCTCGCTTGCACGAAATAATAGGCCAGGTTAAATATTCGAATATGTTACTTAGAAATTTATTTTACAGTCCATATACTTTATTCAAGTGTATTGTATTATGCTGATATGTATTTTAGCTGTCGTTTGCATTTACAGTAAAAAGTTTAAGCTAATTTCATGTGGTATGTTTATAGTAGATACAATTCAAGGTCTTTATTTTTGTGTGTCTGTTTGTTCCATCGCGTATATCTACACAAAAGATCTTTACGCTGGTTTCACCGTAGTTTAGGGAATGCGTGTATGGTTTATGGTGAATATACATAAAGAGACCGGTTAGTTGTGAAGGTCTTTCCCGGCTGACTTTATTATGATTTGTCAGCCATATTCCACACAATGTATAGTAAATTCTATCCTTTGTAGTAAAAGAATTTAAATGAACTAACACAATTTTTTTACTTCAGTATTAGATAGAGGAGGAGCAAATACATTTTATCCCAACTTTAAATAAATTACTCAAAAAGACAACGATGTACAGATATAAATTAATGAAAAAAAAAAACATTTATAAACTACATAAATTTTCTAATAACGCCCAACATGAATAAAAGTTGAATTAACACACACTATTTTTTAGCAATGAACTCCTCTTAGAAAAATTTTATCAATAATTTTGCATACTTGTTATGTGACTCTTCTGAAAAGTTGGTATTTTCAAATTATATCCTTATAAACGAAAGGTACAAAAAATGGTCGTTTATAGATTTCAAAATCCAAATATCAACATTACTGTACGTAAGCAAACTTAATTAAACTTTGCCTGTTAATGATTAAAGTTAATCTCTTTTGAATAAACATTAAATAAATACAAACTCACAAGCGTGATCTAAAAGCCGGCATTAACAGATAATCCTATATTGTATAATAAAATTAAACGCTGCGAAGCGATTTTGTGTGTTTAATTCATTAAAACCAGTCACAGCGCTTACAATCTGAAATTGCTTTCACCGGAAAGTATTTTATGCAAGCGTTCGAAGTTTCAATTTCATAAGCTTAAGTGATTATTCCGCGAAAGTACAATAAAGCTTAAAGCATGTTTTTTTGAGTTGATAATGTCCACATTCGTAGGTCCTTGATACCCGACACTCAAATCCTCAGTAATCTTCTTCTAACAGTAGCTCATATCCCAGCTAAAAGTTCTTTAATTCTTAATTATATCAAGTCGTTGGAGCTATGTCTCGTCTATGATATTGGGTCCTTTGAATGAAGCGTAGAAGCGTGAAATTTGTTCAGGCCGGTATGATATTTGCCTTCGATAGTTGCAACCTGTTTTTTCGGGACAGGTGTAGTGTAGTCACTATGCCGAATTAGTTAATAGTAGTAGAAAAAAAGCTGAAAAAATAACGTATTGATTATGATTATTTAAACAATTTAAATAGCGTGGCTCGACCAGCATGAAGCCACTATTGTAGCCTTGTCGGAAGCTTAAATCAAATCCTCATCAGAACAGGTAGCACTCTAAGGCATGAGGTAGATGCAACATAGTTTGTGTAGTCTTACATTTGCATAGATATACACATGTCACACATAGACATATATAGATGTAGTAGATAGTATTGTAAAGTTCCATTTTCAAAGTCACCCCCTTTTGCTTAGTTTGCATTTATAATGATCCATCTGGGCGCAGAGATGGGTGGTGTCAAATTAGCTGCAGTGTTATAGGACCCACTTCGGTTTGTCGTATTTCGGGATCGGGTTTTGACGTTCCACCAGCAGGAGACCGCAGAACGAAAGCGGCAAAGATTTAATTGCGTTTGGAGGAGAAGATGTAGCGCTGGCAATCTCACCGGCCCATCAGCTTCGACCCATCCATGAATGGTCATGACCAATTGTCTGTTTCTTTTAGGGTCGCGGGCGCTTTAGGTGGTTAGTCGAGCAGGGCGACCGTGCTCCACCTTTAACTCCATTGAGTTAATGTATGGGGCATACAATGCCTTCGTTTGAGACAGTGTTTGATGAATGTAGAGCACGGCGGCTGCGAATCAATAAATTACAGGACCCACAGTTATATCTTAGTGTCAAAAAAGTCATCTTGCGGTTAGCGACGACTCTTTGTCAAAAATTAAAATGCAAAGCATCGAGCATCGACGTAGAGTTGCCTGCCTCGCGGTCTTTTACCGGTTGCACGGTGGAGAGTGTTCTCAGGAACTACATTCTTTGATTCCACCAGCCCCATTCCACCACTAAACCACAAGACATCGTGTCGGATACCATCCGTATGTGGTGGATGTTCCTTATATCCGCACGAGAAGATTCGCTTCTACATTCATCATGCGAACAGCTAAGGAGTGGAATATGCTACCAGCGGCCATATTTCCGCGATCTTATGACCTGGGAGTCTTTAAAAGAAGAGTGAATAGGCATTTGTTAGGCGGACGCAGTTCATCATCGGACTCATCTTCACCTTCCACCAGGTGTGATTGAGGTCAAGCGTTCGCCTAAAAGTTATAAAAAAAAAAGCCGGTAAGTTCCGGTACACCCCGGTTACCAACCCCATGTGTAGCCGGGACGGTTCAATGTAGATATTCTCCAAGTAAAAAAAGGTCTAATAAAATTATCCATTTACCTAGGGACCTTTGGTCATGGTATTGTTATAATTTTATATCAACTTGCCACGTAGGTGTTAATGATCTCGTCCTTTGTTGGTCACCACCGTTTTTGGAGAGCAATTGTATCTTATTAGCGTACCAAGTCAGCGTAAAAAAATACATGGATGTTAAAAACTTAGATAAATGGTAAATTTGCACAAAAAAGACCCTGACTGAACCAAGAACAACACCGGTACAAGAAAATTATTAACTCTTATTCAAAAGGTCTTCATTTGAATTTAGGGCAATCGATTTCATTAACTTGCCGATGTTGAATAATTCACTACTTTTAACAAAACGCTACTCGCAAGCGATGTTGACGAGATAATCCGATTACATAATTAATTCAAGATTCGGAAGTAATTTTGTTTATTTTGTGTTAAACGATTTAATTTACCGGTAAACAGGCAATCCAAATCAATTAATGATTAAATCTGTTCCCTCGTAAAAGATGAAAGTGAATCTCCTGATATTGGCAAGCCCTTATATAACTTTTATGGTATGGGATATTATATGGTTAATAAGTATCAAAGGCACATCTGGCTATTACTTGTTTTCAATTATGCCTTAATATATAAATCTTATCTGGAACTGACCTTGGTATGAAAGTACCTACATTCATTTTTTTTAATATGTAAATGAGATTAATAAAAAGCGATTTGTATTTGTTTAATTGATAAGAACACGGATTATAATGTATATTAAGAATGTATATAAGTTGTCCAATCTTCTTTGCTTATTTGTACATCAACAATGTTGAATAGTGTAACTGCCAAAGTTTCTTTCCAGCGCTAATCGGTGGATCCTGCTCTCCAAATTTATGCCAGATTGATTTCATTTTTAGGGTTCTAAACGTCAAAAGAAAAAACGGAACCCTTATAGGATCACTTTTTTGTCAGTCTATCTGTCAATACTCTTTAATCAGGAAAACGTGTAGGTATCAAGTTAGAATTAATACCCGATACTCACGAATGCGTTTCCTTGTGGCTTTGAAAGCTTACTTCTATGTCAACTCATTCAAAATATATGTCCATCCCTGTTGTAATTTTTAATTGTTTTCGCAAGGGAATCAAAACATATTGGGTACTGCCAGTTGACCTAGATCATGAAATTTAATAAAAAGAGAGGTCTTATATCACAAGTATAAGAAAAGTTCGCAAATTGTAATTTTGTTGTTACAACATTTTGATTGCTTGTGTGTATTTTATATTTAAGAAAACTATATGATGAAATCCTAAACAAACGGGACACAACAATACAATGTTAGGAAACCAAAGCGCTTTTTATTTGAAAATAAAATTGTTAAAGTTATAATTTTGGGCAAACAAAAACTTTCTACAAAAACAACAGAATTGACCAGATTTTTTGACAAAAAAGCTGTCATTTTTGCGTGAAATTCATTATTTTGTGTGAATAAAAAATGTAAACAGTAAAAGTTAGTCAAATTCAATAATAATTTTTTTCAAATAATCCTGGCTTGTATGTGGACGATTTTTTAACCTTTCCTTTCGTTCTATTTAGTATTTAGGTCCATTTAAGTAAAATTACGTTTCAATTCATTATTAATAAATGAAAAGACAAAAATGTTATTTTAAATTTTACCACCTCCCTTAATTGAACAGAAAATTACGTAAATAAACTGCATTTGAAATGTAAATCACGAACTCCACCGCTTTCTATTCTCACTGCATTTGCGTAACAGTTCCGAAACGGTTAACAGCTTTTAGCTCAAATACACAGCGAGCTCGCATAGATTAATTACTTGCTCAAAACTACTGCTTTACACGGTTTCATTTAGTTAGGATTTATACGTAGCGCCAATATAAATAAAAACACACACACTCGACTACGAACCGCCTTTAGACTTAAAACATTTTCATTGCGAGTTTAATGACGTTGTAGAGTACTTAAAATGGTGGTAAATTCCACTATATAGCTACGAAACTACACAAAATAGCACTACCGTCGCCTGTCGCTCAATATATTTAGTTTCTTTGTAGTACATAGCAGAGATGGGCAGAATGTAATCTGATTGATAATTAACAATTACAACATTTCGTCGTAATTTTAATTTTGTTACTCTGTAATCATAATTAAATCCCTTCAAAACATTAGGAATTCATAAATGTGTATGCAATTGAGGATTTCATAGTGTTTAAAACATAGGTGAAGAAAATTAGCCATAATAATGTTAAAAAATGCAAAATGTAATCGTTAATCTGATTACATTTTCCCCACCTCTGTTATTAAATATACATAATGCGCTATCAGAAACCAGCGCTGAGAGCCATCCACTCTCGACATTTATGCTTAGTCAGCGCCGCTTTTGCTATCATGACACACGTCAATTGATTGGCTAATAACCTCTCTGCTCACCCCAATACAAATATAGCGTGACGATATATTATTATAGCTTCTGAAAGCTACGTAAAGAACCTAAACATAGCCGCTAGCTCGGAAAGTAGCTGCTCTGTACTTGATTTTAGCATATCGTAGTCCAAAAACAGCAGCTATCGCGAGACTATAATAGATACTGTCTGTCAACAGTCACTTTGATTATATTAGTCAGCCCAAAAATATCTTCCCTTTCTTAAAGGACTAGTACTATAAAGGAAGGAAGAGAAGAGAAGAAATGACACAGGAAAGAATTGGAAAACTTTATGTCGCATGCGCCGATACCTCGTACCTCAAGCGCGGTGAATCCCACGTACACCAGTTTGGTGGGTTTCTTCATCCTTCTGATTAATTTCAAAGTCAAATGATAAAGCCTTTATTCGTATAAGATGGAAGTAACAATTGATTTGTAGCTCGCAAAGCAGCCTTGTATGTGGTTCTATTTTGGAAGGGATATGGTAGAATCAGATTCAATCACTTAACATGATAGCTACTAGCGCTGCATATATGCGTCGTCTCAATTCTTGCATTTGAGACCGCCGCCGCAAATGTGCGGCGTGTCTACTTTTTCAGTTTATTACAAATTCTACACTTATTTTTCTCCGAAACAGTTGTAATGGCCTGTAAAAAAAACGTAATGGATTCAGACTTTTTTTTTTGTTATCCCGGTGGAAATCCCTACGGACCGTCAGGGGAAGTGATGAGGGCCGCTTCCCCCGGTGTGTCGGACCTGCCCCGACTAAAACCACCGGGGTGCCAGCACAGCCCTCTCTTCGCTTTCGCCGAACCTGGGAATCCGGATACTTAATAATAATACTAAATAGTTACGTGTTTTTATAAATATAATATTAAAAAATTTAATGTCATTAAAATAATATTATAATAAAAAAATCCATGGGCTGTGGTTTTTTTTTTCAAGTTTTTTTTCTCAAGCGCCGGTAGCGTACGTGTTAACAGCATACTCACCATGATACAAAGTTGACTTGATAACTATAAATCAGATATAATTATATTAAAAAGTCAAATGACATCAATTGCGACAGAATTACTGCGTGTGATCTTAGTGGTAATAATGAGGGCCACACGGAAAAACCTGCATATTCCGTCTCTTTCATCAATTGCCTTTATCGTAGACGACATAAACACTCAAATACAAGACAGGGAGACGAAGCTGCTCGCGTCCGTAGGCTTTACCCTAGTTTCCCTACACGTGACTCCTGGGTGGTGCTAAACGAGCAGCAGCGAGGTGGCAGGGCATCGGTGCCCGTCTGGACCGCGACCGCGACCCATGTACTGTACATGGGTGTAAAACCCGTCATAGTGACCAGTTTCGGCTTGTCGCGTTTGGGGATCAGCTTGTGTATATCCAGTAACTCATATACCTAGAGACCTTCAGTCGTGGTATACGTGGGCCGACATGACGATGTAGACTATCAATGGATTTTCATCCTTTGATAGTCGCTTTCGTTTTTGGACTACACTGTACTTACCATCAGGTACTCTGTAGTCAATATGTCGAGCCAGTGTAAAAAAAAACAATACTCTATGTATTTAAATAAATTTTGAAGTTAACTTTTCAGCGTACAGCCCCTACTTCTATTAATATCCATAGTTAGATTAAAATACTGATTAATATTCATCACAGCGTACGTCGTAACCGAGATAAAACTTCGCTAATTAATTATCAGAACCCGTTTAACTTGCTAACTATGCAAAAACTAACTTCCATATACACTCACTAATTACTATAGTTTTCAAATAAATAAATGAAAAATATTTTTTTTATTACTGGTCATAAAATAACAATAAGCCTGACGTCCTATAATTATTTATCACAGGATTATTATGTTGTCTTTAGTTTTGTATTTTCATTGTTAATCAAAAAATCATAATTACATCTTAAGTCATAACTATTACTAAATATAATACAACACATATATGATATATATCAATACATATTATTGTACTTATTTATTGTTGATATAAGTAATTTTATATACAATATCAGACTCTTACCCGAAGTAATTTTTTTTAACTTAAAACGTTTAAACTATTTCGCTACTTTTGTACGTATTATGTTTGACAATGAGAAATATCCTAATTGTAACAGCAAAAACCCCTTAAAATGTATAATTTAGATTAGGTATTAAAAAAAGATCTTTATTATCCAGAATATACCTGATGCAGTACTTTTTGGAGACTTGTCCATACTCACGTATTCCTATAAATCAGTGGGTGGTCGACATACAAAAAATATATCAACGTAAGAGATAATTCAACCGAAAACATTTTGAACTAGCAATCATTAGTCGCGGCATCAAAGCTAAGCGCTGATATTCAAGAAAGTCTCGGATCATTTGTTATATCCATAACACCGCACGCTACGTTGCTTTCAATGTAAACAATGCACAGCCCGAGGAAATACGTACAAAGGTGAACAAACTTATGTATTTCGTTCTAATGCGAAACTAAATCGCCTGTCTTGTTAAGACAATAAATTGTTAATTGTGGGAACAGCGTACCTTCATGCTAGTTTCTCAGCAATGTTGTTGAAGCGAAAATGTGTATAATTTGTTCATTTACTGTTATATCTTTAGCTATCATTCCCTGTACTTAATTTTATCTAAGAAGATCAGATACTGTAGTAACTTAAATAGAATTTGACCAGATCAACCGCAAAATTGTGATACTAATATATTGTGCGTTGTAAGTGTTGTATCGTAATGTATATTAGTGATTCCTTTCTTATTTATGTTGTGTAATATTGTTTGTAAGTTATGAATTATTACAAAATTAATAAATAAACGAAAAGCATATCCAAACACATCAGTTCTCCGTAATATCATCTAAACCTGTGTTCAAACTTTATAGGTATGCATATATTGGTGCTTGTGTAATATGAATAGCATAAGCACTTGACTGCGATATCTTTTCTCGACAAAAGGTCGACCCCGTAGCAACACTCTAGCATGTTTTGTTCCGCTTCCACTCTTTCGCCTTTTTCTAACCATTGTTTTTAAGGGCTTCAGAGTCATGTGTAAAATAAACGAACCAACGTCGTGTTAAAAATATCTCGTACGTTCCATGATTTAAAGCAGGTTTAACAATGTACTACCTCCATGAATACAGTGTACATGAAACTTTTAAGTGATATGCTATTTTTTAATTCTGAGTAAGAATTATACACGGTAGAACATCTGGGACTAGGGATATTCATTATCCTATTTTGCTAAAATCTTCAGTTAAAATATTTTTTAAATAAAACTTAACACCGAAACACTTGTTGAGTGATACTCATATTATCTCATTCGAAAGACATTACATTTTTTCATTAAAACATGACACGCAGACACGAAGAATTCTTATAATATTTTAAACGAAAAATATTGTCAATTAATACATTTAATTTTACTGTATTTGTGTTGCGTAGAGATGTTGCCTCATTGAGCGTTTTCTACCGTCTGTATCATAGCGAGTTTTCTGAAGAGCTATTTAACCTTTCTTTTTTTTACTTGGGGAAAATTCTCATAGGACCGTCTCAGCCGCACAGGGGGGTTGCGCTGCCGAGGTGTGTCGGCCTTATACCGACTAAAAACCCCAAGGTGACTACTTCTGCGCATTGGCGGGGACTGTGGGTCCTGTAATCAATTCGCCACAGCCCCGTCGCGCCGCGCCCGATGGGCACAAACTCGGCGGAAGATGATACTCTCCCCGATACTGCTCGTTGTATTTAGGCAGAGCACGCCACAATGCCATGCCAACTTCTCGAGGGCCGCTAAACCAGTTGCTCAGGGCCCCCACCCTGAGCAGCCATGACCCCAAAGACATCAGCCAACTGGTCGTGGATCGACCGGTAGGCTGGGACTGATATGCCAGGGCGGTTGCCGGCACCCTGGTGTCTCCTTCGAACGGCCTTCTACCGTTCTCGCTCTGCGGCCTCCTTCTGGGACATGACATCTTCACAAAAGGAGACCACGGCCTTCCAGTTGTCATACCCTGCCAGCATTGCCGACACCACTGCTGGCAGGGAGAGGTCGTGTCCGATCCTTCGGACTAGGTCCCGCCGCTCATTGCCCCACGCCGGGCAATGTGCGAGCGTATGTTGGGCGGAATCCAGGTCCGAACAGCAGTGGTAGCACTGGGTCGTTACTTCTCGTCCAAACCTGCACAAGTACTTAGGGAAACATACGTGTCCCGTAAGTACCTGTGTCAGATGGTAGGTGACGTGATATCGACTACTAAGCCAGGCTTCGAGGTTCGGCAGAATGGCACCGACAACGCGTTGGCGCATGCACCGCACCTCATCCAGCTGCACGCGCCAAATTCTCAGGGCTGATCGGTGTTCTTCTGCCTTCAGCCTCTCGAGCACCAAGCGAGCCACGATTTCGCCTCTCAGACGGAATTCGCGGACTCGGTTGAACACTGCCGAGCCCACTTCCGCCTGAATACTAAAGAGCTATTTAACCTTGTTCCAACCTCTCCCTTCCGTAGCAGAACGACGCGCGCGGGTCAACGGAGTCACAGCTATACGGTAGCTCACATCCCGGCTAAGACTTAGAAGTTCTCTAACTCTTACTTTTGCCGAGTCGTTGAGCTGTGGAATGGTCTTACGGCGAGTGTGTTCTTTTCGTCCTATGATATTGAGTCCATTAAGCGAAGCGTGAAAAGATATTTGTGCAGGTCGGCATGATCGGCTATCGTTGGTTTTTTTTGCTGTTGGTATTTGTTGTCGTTTTTGGACTACACCATACTTATCATCAGGTGAGGTGTGGTAATTGTGCCATGTAAGGATAAAAAAGTGTAAATGTATTTTAAAAACATGCTGATAAATAATATTTTGCATGTATAAGCTACATTATACAACAATGGCTGTAATTAGTTCTCAAATGGCTTTCTTTTTTATAACTTGTTTTTGAAAAGCTGATAATCAGTTTAATCCAGATTTTCTCAATACTAGATGTATTATGTTATTAAAATCATCCGTGCTAACTTTTAAATCAAATTCATTATATATAATATATACTATATTTTATGGTGGTAGGGCGATTGCTTGAAATGGGTCGTGACCACAGTACACAAGTGTAAAGACCGTCATAGTGACTCGCTTTGGCCTGTCGTGTTTCGAGATCAGATTGTGTATATCCAGTAACGCTTTTACCTGGAGACCTTCAGTCGTGGTATATGTGGGCCGACATGACGACGGAGACTATCAATGGATTTTCATCCTTTGATGGTCGCTTTCGTTTTTGGACTACACTGTACTTACCATCAGGTGCACTGTATTCACTTTGTCAAGCCAGTGTAAAAAAAACTCCAAATCATGTGACAACGTAAACAAAAAAAAATTGAACTTAAATACGATACATAACCAAAAAGTGACTATTTAAAATTGTTCTATTGTATATTACATTAAATAACTAGGTAAAAGCATTTATATCATCGTTATCTAAAAGCTGACAGTGTTCCGATCGTAATCAATAATATGTGATAGCTCAAAGCTATATTGTAAAGTATCTCATACCATGTAATGTGGCCAAAGGCTTCTAACTTCCGACACTTTTCTGCACTTAGCTTCACTGGAAACGTATATTATACGAGTAAGTCTACACTGGCCGCTATGTGACCGCAATTCGTTTCAAGAAAAATGAGAGCGCTTTTATTGTCAAGAGAAATATATTGCGACGGGAGACGGTCTTAGCTCTGGCGAGTTCGTCAGACGGTATAAAGCTCTTGTTGTTTGCAATTAGAAAAAGCTTTAGAAGACATAAATTTATGACCATCTTTATCTTCACAAATCTTTCACGTCTACATGAAAGATTATTAAAGGTATGTAGAAAAAATATCGCCTGTATATACAAACAATACTCCTCATAGTGAATATAGAATTCTTTGTAACATAATGTAAATTATTTCTCCCTGCATTTTTGTTGTTAGCACAATACTTATACTTTGAACTTAATTCAATATAATTAGTAATGTTAGAGTTAAATCTAAGAAAAGTCGAAGTGACTTCTATAAATCTTAGTTTTAACACGAGATCTATAATTTATATCTATTTTAGAAATAGGTATAACATGCTCTATTTTGCTATGTTGTAAATAAAATTAATTTCATTATATCTATCAATATCTTGTGTTAGTAAAAGACATGTTATTTTTCAGAATGAAAAAATAAGAGAAGAAAAAAGTTCTAAGACAAATATAAAGACCAATCATTTTGATTGTACTCGTATTGGTAAATCTAGTGTCAATACCGATTGAATACAATTCCGCATATTATTTGCTAAAAACCGTTTATATCGCTATTGTGGAATGTGATGTTATTTGTCTTTTGTATGCGAATTATTTATTTATTGTCGTTTATTAAAATAAACATAGTTATTAATAATAATATCCATGCTAATAACACTCATCATCATCATCAGTCCAACCTTCTCCACTGCTGGACATAGGCCTCTACCAAAAAGCGTCATCAAGCGCGGTCTATGGCTGTTCTCATCCAATCTTTTCCAGCCACCTCCCACAGGTCGTCGCTCCACCTTGCCGAGGAGCGCGCTTCGCTACGTCTGCCGATCCGCGGTCTCCTCTGAAGAATCCACCTGCTCCAACGACCATCGGTTCTGTCGGTGCCGACTGCCACTTTAGCTTGCTTATATGGAGAGCTATGTCGACAACTTTGGTTATCTGTCGGTTTACCCTTATAATAGCAATTTACATACCATATATTAACACTAGAAAGAATGAATATACTTATAGCACATACGTATATAGGGAATAAATAGAGGGGGGAGGTAAGTACAACTATTAATAAATGCTATAAGATCATATATAAAATGTCATGATATTTAAAAAAAATTGGTTCCTTATAAATATATATTTTTTGTGTAACTAAACTTTAATAACAGTGAAATTGACTGCTCTGGGCAATCTAGTGTTAATTATTTGTTTCAAAATCCTCTGAATACAAACTTTAATACTAATTATTACGTAATGTAACGGCTTTCCTGCAACATGAACTAATAATAAATTGTTTTCAGGTAAATGTCATAACATTAATTTCAGATAACTTTTGAATTAACTTAGAAAATATATGTTTGTTACTTTTTTTTTTATTCTATTTATTTAAGGGACTTTTACGTGTGTACGTATGACAGCCCCATCGTACCCTAATACATATATTTGTTACGCAACTAGATCACTTATTATAACCCTAATATATTTATTTTGAATTATAGACATCGAAGAGTAACAATTAGGCAAAATTTAACAAAAGCAAAGCTTAATAAAAGGAGAAACATTTCAAGGCCTAAATAAATCGGTATATTGTATCTTGTAACACATTTTTATATACAATTTTGTAAAATAATGTCGTCCATGAAACGTGCCGGAAAACGAAATTTACAAACAAATTCCGTTTGCATGTATGCATGAATACTTATATGGTTGTTTATACACGTAGCTAATAAAGGCGCGTCTGCAAACACTGCTGTTTAGAAAAAACTTGATAAGTTGACTTTAGCAAACAACGTAGTAATGGGCTACCGTATCGAGTAAATGTAGATATAATACAAAAGATTTAGATAGTAAAATAGCGATTATTTCCTAGCCTTCATACAATTACGAGCTAAAATATATAAGGATAATTATGATTTTATGCTTTCAATGATAGTGTCACAACAGCGTGCACAAAAGAATGCTTCGCTGATTGGGATTCGCGAAGAGAAATAAGGACAAAAAAGATATACCTACAATATGAATGTGAGTGGGAGTAAGGCAGAGATTTATAGTCGCTACTTTGACTGAGCTTAGACTTTGCCAAGGCCGGCCGAGACTAAATAAATATAATATTGATGAATGCCAAAAATACGAGAATGTATGAGGGAGGGGCTTACTAAATGTTAAGAAAGAGGTAAGTGATAAGTAATAATTGCGAGAAAAGGCTTTCCATTTTCTCGGTTTACCATAACTGGGATTTGGCGTGATGATATATAGATGTTTTTATAACTAAAAATAATTGAAATTTTGTTATTTTCATTTATAATAATTATTGAAATAGTATGATAATATTTAAATGCAGAATTAATAATAAAATTTTAATAATATATTTTTATAATACAAATTATCATAAATACAGTTGGAGAGAAAAAGTGACGCTGCAACAAAATACAGAAATCATATAAAAGTCGGTCATCATACGATTTTTCCTGTACAACTCTACTGAGCCGAGTAACGCTGCTGAGCTGCAATACGAAACCTTGTTCATTTAACGTTCTTGTGCCACAGAAAATGTTTTTGTTATACAAATAAATTATCTATATATAGTTATTATTTCAAGATACGTATTTTCTAGAATTATGTATAAATAAATTTTACTCATCAGTTCAAATGAAAATAATTTATAAGGACCCGACCCATTCTTCGGCCTCATTAACAAAGGCCTTTCCGCGAAATACTATGTAAGATTTTATAGCTCTCTATTACAGCAGGCATCTTATAAGCACAGTTATTTTAAGGGTACACTCTCATTAACATCCAACCCAGCCGTCTGCTTACTTATTCAAGACATTAGGCCGACTCGAAATCGACATTGTAGCTTTACCGAAAACAACAATTGTCCATACCTTCACAGAATACAACTTGACCTAAACAAACTTCCACTGAATATTAATGAGAAAAACTCGTACATATCACACTGGACAGTGTATTGAAAATTGTTTATTTAGTAACTAATACTCGTATATGTTGAATTTTACGAGCAGGGTAAGGGATTACTGTGTAAGCTATTTCATAGTTAGCTTTAATCTGTTTAAAAATAATTTATTTTATACACTCTGATAGTGACCCTCTCTGCGATAAAGAAGACCCTAGGTTGAAATCTCGGTACTAGCAAAATTTCTGTAATGAACAAACTATTTCTTTGACTAGAGCATTATATAGCGAGTAATGCTTATTTCAATCATACCTGCCAATGCCTGGTATGTGTAGATGAACCTAACGATGAACATCGTCTGCCCAATTAATGCCTATTTTGTCTTCTTTTAAAGGATCCCAAAATGTGTATGTATTTAAGTCTATATCTTTATGTATACTATAGTTAACGATATATCGAGGGTTGAAAGGCTACTTGGTTTGAGCGACATTTTGGTGATATAGTTAGTTATATATTTATACATATATGTATATATATATTTGCAATCGGCAAAAACCGCTGATTCCGAAAATATATATATTACTACATCACCGAAAAATGTCGCTTAAACCAAATAGTCTTTCACCCCTCGATATGATCTTTGTTTATTTTGTGTACTTTCTTCCTTTTTTTATTTTTAAATAATTATAATGATGTATATATAGATATTGTATAAAGTTAATTGGTACGGAAAGTTACAGTTCATGTAAGTTATTATTACAATGCTAATTTTACCGGTTGCCTTAATAATTTTTAATAGTATTTTTATTCAAGCATAATATGTATATTTTTGAACACCTTTTTTTTGGTAACCCGGGGGAAAATCCTACATCGGACCATCAGGGTCACTGTGAAGGCAGCGACCCCGGTGTGTCAGACTCCTACTGACTAAAAACCCCCGGGTTGTCCCTCTAATCACTCCACCTAGGCCTGGGAAACCAAATTCGTCCAGTCGCCCGGGGAGCGAACAGCCTTATTCAGGCTTCCTCTCTGGGAGGGGTGAGTATAAAGAGCCCACGCCTCCAATACCTCTTTCATAGGCGGCGTGCTACACACTGCGCACCGCCGCCCTCTCATCCGGGCAGCAAACTCCCTCAAGTCTACTGCCCGGCTAATATTTTTGAACACCATTGCCAATGAAACACAAATATGTTTAAAAAGTCCTACTTTTATTCTGTTTCTTCTTATTATAATAATACACAAGCATTTTTTATAATTAAAACCACTTTATTCTGAATTAAGCCTGGTCTCACGATAGTCTCTCAGAAACTCCGTTCGTGACACATTTCTTAATTATGTATAACACAATCATTTCCATTCCGTGGGATGGGTCGGTGAGACAACGCACAAATCGTATAGTCGAGACGTCGTACCATTTTTGTGGTTTAATTTCAGTCGAAGTACTTCAGTGACCTCGATGTAAATAATTCAAAGCTCAACTGGTAGGTACGCCTAAATATGGTAGTAAAAATAGCCGGAGCTTCCTACATTTTCATCCCCCCTGGGTAAAAATATAATGGATTGAAGGCTTTTTGCACTAACATATAATGAACTTGAGGATTTTCACTAAAAAATGTAGTAGAATATTTTGTTAACATCACTGCAGAGATATGTTATTATATTTTAAAAAATACCTTTTAGAAGTTATTAAAATAAGAGATTTACATATTTATTATTACAGATAGACGTACAAATAAATAGAACCGCATATACATGGATTTGACTTATAATACTCTTATTTTTGCGTCAGGGGTTAAAAATATTACAGTTAAATTTAAAAAATCAATAACCATCCAATATCAAACTCAACCATTTTAATGAATACTATTTAAAAATTAATGAGAATGTTGAGCAACCGAAAGCAATTTGCTACTTTAAATATTAATATCGATGAGATGGTAAATATGCGCTCGAAACCTTTTTTTTTATCAAATAAGTGATATATCGACATTTCTGTTTTAACTTATCATAGTTGGCATGTGAATTTGTTTATTGAATATATCTCTCCTCACTCCAAAAGGCAGTTAGCGTAAAGATATGTTATGTTATATAAAAAACGATTTTGCAGATATTCCGCCCATTAACGTATTTAATAAGTACGGAAAAGTATATTATAAGTATAATAGTCTTTTTGAAAAAATAAAATAAGGTTGGATACAGAATATCGTCTTATACCTATGTAAATAAAAAAAAAACAATAATATCTATATAACATCTAATAAATTAATATCGGAGCAATACGAACTGCGTCACTATAACAATGTAAGACAATACCATCACAGAAAGTATCCTTTCTGTCCGTGTTATTAAACATGATTGATTACTTTGATGTTCTTTCAAACAAAACATTTAATAGATAATTAAATAATGAATAATTAAAGGGTTTAGTTAATACTAATCCCTTTAATTATTAACCGTTAATGATTAACCGTATGCGATCTTTACTGCGGTTGACGAATTTGGTCACTGTACTAACGTTGATAGTAAGCTTTGGAATCCCCACGCTTCTGTTTTACGCTGTTATAGCTATAAAACCTCCCCAAATCCTAGAAGAGTTTTTCAAATTTTACAGTATGCTTGGTATTATAAAATTTGAGAAAAAGTAAGTGGAAATAATGAGGTTTGAAAATATTTCATCTTCATAGAGTATAAATAATAAGCCTATTAGATTACGTGGAAACCTGAAATACCAAATGACGCGCAAATATAATACAAAAGTTTAGTATAATTCTCACCAGTTCGTTGCGCAAGTTGAAAAAGAATTGTGGAACTCCAGGAGCAAAAAAATTAATTTTGCAGACAAATGAAAAGTTTTAATTGAAAAACAAATTCTTTTGACAAAGATTTCATTTGCAGGCGAATAGGTTAAAATTAACTATTTAATTTATAAACCAAAGCTCTTTTCTTTTGATGTTTTATTCCAATTTATTTTCATGAAAAATTAAAAATTGAACTATTATTATACTATATTTACATTATGTCATTTATGTATTTGTTACTTTATTTTTATTTAAATTGTATCTAAAATAAATAAAATTTCCGATTTAAAATGTTTCAAAAATATTTGTCTTTTCACGCCTCTGACCCTTTAATCATACACGAACGAATGTCCGACTATAAACCAACTACAAATACACAAGGTCGTGACATAAAAACACGTGCCTTTCCCACTCGTAACTTAGCCCACTTTCTTTTCACATTTCTCAAAAGCTATGACTCCGGGTTTCATTTAAAAAGACGTTACATTCACGTAAATGGGCTAGGGGCGTCGTTACAAAAATAAACATTAAGTGAATACTTTGTAACTCTAGTAAATACTGACTCAGATGTGTTTTTTGAAAAGCTTGAAATAAACAAATATTGAGATTATAAACTGCGCTTTTTCGCAGAAACCAGCCTTCATTGCAAAACTACGTACATAGACTGGGAAAAAGGTCAAACAGGAATAATGTTTATTTGATATTTTACCTTACATGTATATACAAAAGGTTACCAACGCGTGCCACTCCAACGCAGCCTTGAGTTTTTTGCAGCGTTTTTTCTCAAGGTAGTCGCTTCCGAAACGCTAGTAGGTCACCTTAGGTTTATTTTCACTGGCTGTCCGCCTAAGTGGAGGTTCTTGCGTTGCTACCCAACCCTTAAATCGCTGGCTGAACACCTTCAGTGCTCACCCAATCAAGCCCGGTGTTTTGTAAAGTGCTTTCCCGGTCACCAACAAACGACACGTAGAAAAAAAAGATTACCAACACAATGATTATATTTCTTGTGTAGCTGTTTTTTATATGTGATAGTAACTACTTTTTATATCGGCAGTCATTCGATTGTCCATCCTTTATCAAAACAAAAATATATTTAACTTACAATCTCATTCTCAACGTTTAAAAAACGTGTTATAGATAATGATATATATGTTTAATAAATAGCTTAGGACAAACATTCTGTTTATGACAAAAATGTTTGCCGTTACTTGTGTTTGAATGGAGGCGCTTAAGTTTCGCAAGCAACTGAGCTATAGGGCGGTAAAGACAAGTCCGAGTAATATAATTTGAAATTATTTACGAGAGTTGCTACTTCACACACCTATAAGCAAATTAGTCCATAATGGACCGTTCCAATTAAATAATAATGGCCATTTCTTTTTAATAACTGGTACTTTACTCACTTGATATCAATTACGACGGTGAGCTTAGACAACAGCTAAATATTTATTATTCCTTTGAAGACTGCTATATTAACATCAAGTATAATAATAATTATAATATGATATAGGGAAAATAGACGCCGGTGGATATTATCACTCCATATAGTCCCGCTTCATGAATGAAGAAGCTCGCTTCCTTCAAATAGGTATAATCATCAACACACAACATAAAGGTTATAACTTTTAATATAAATATAAATTAATGGTGCTAGAGAAAAGATTCCACAGAAATCCTGTCTTCACTGGAAGGAATAACTTCTTTATAATACTGATTAATTTATATTATTTAGTTAAAATAAAATACGGCAGCTCTAGAATACGTGTTTTAATTTAAACAAAGCTTAGAGCAGGGCCACAAGTCCGTTTGTACTAAAAAGAATTTATTTGTTACAAAAAAATCTTAGCACTATATTAAGTGCTAAGCTATTTTCATATTAGCAATAAAATAAATATATTTTACTAGCTGACCCGGTGAACTTCGTACTGCTTAGCAGTCAATCAATGTCGTGTAAACATTTACCTAAACCTATTTCCCCTCTCCAATTCTCCTATCCCGTCTTTTTCGCTACCCTCCCTCCTATGGGAGAATATGATATTAACATTTTATCTTCTTTTAAAAATATTAATAAACTAAAGCGGCGCGAGGATATGAAACCCGCGCGTAAATTTATTTTTTCACGAGTTACTTTTAACTCCTAAGATATTTACTTAAATTATATGAAGTACAGGACTATAATACTTTGCATGGAATATTTAAGGTAAATACAGTATTTAAATTGTTAAGATATGCTACTGTTTCCGTCTAAATAATTTTCCAATTAACGCATTGTATGTGACCATTTTTTTAGCAGTTAGAACAGGTATAGTAAACTCTCCTTAAAAGATAGATACGCTATTGTACATTTTTCTGTAGATCTATAAACAAGAAATACTCCCACCATACATTATTTTGTTATATCTCAAAGGGATTCGTTAGTGTTATCGATGAAACCTTCCAGGCGGCTTGACTTTTTCCGATAGTGTCAACAAATACTGTCATATTTCAACCAATTACCACAAAACCTTAAGAAAGTATATACTTCCACTATACTCTATCTACTAGTAAAAACCGTATGAAAATCCACTCAGTAGGTTTATCATAAATAGACTGACAGACAAGTCATGGGAGTTTGTTTTATAATATGTAGTTATAATAACTGACTTTTAGCACTATTTAAACCTTTGTCTAAGTTAAAGCCCGTCCTCTCATAAGGTCGATAAAATTTCATAGTTCATAAAATAAACCTTTTAACTAACATGGACGGTAAATGAGTCACCGTTCTCCATTGCCACCTACAACGCGAAACTCGAAGTTAAATTATACTCTTACAAAGATGTGCAAAGTGAAATTGTCTTGTAATTCGAGTTAGCAGAATTATCCGGTGGTTGTCGGTAACGATTTTAGCGGCAACAGTGCTGTGTAAACCGTTTTAGTGGCTGTTTCTAGGCGTAAACATTGTTTGTGGGAGTGCCGTACGACAATTTCGTTACCTCACCAACTGTGAGCTTGGACATTTATGTTATGTTTATTCTCACCAAGTGTTCCTTTATATCTGGACGAGATTTATTTATATAGTCATTCACCAACAAGAGAGTCACAAATATTGGATTTAGAAAAAGCGTTGCCAATTGTGTACCATGTAAACATTTTTATGTTTACTTATCTACAATATATATAAAATGGAAAGACATTGTCTGACTTGATCATCGTGAAATCTAAAAACTATAAAACCTACAGACTTGTAATTTGACATGTAGTTCGTTTTAGGGTGTAGATAAAAGAAAAGAATAGATTTTTGAAAATTCATACCCTGTGTAAATTATGGGATTGAAATTTACATGTAACTTCGTTATGAACTTAATTATAGCTGCAAGAGTCCGTTTTAAGACTTTGGCAATAAATAAAACTTATTATTTTATTTTAAGTTCGTATTATGTTTTCGGATATTTTTACCCATGAAAATCGGAACATTATATAATGTTCCGATTTTGATGTTCATGATATATGAATACAAATAATAATAATAATAATTTTATTTCAGATTACTGTAAATTAGAAAACACAAAAAACATAAAATTTTATAGTTAATATTAATTCTTAATGTAAAAACTAGAATGGATGAGCCTCTCCATCCAAAACTGTATAAACAGCCCAAAAAATAAAAATGGCCAAATAAAAAATGTCTAATTTTTTTTCAAAATTGAACTTACAAATTTTAACGTTTGTATAGAAATTAGATAACAATGAAGTAAGAAATGTATACCTTGCCATTTGGATACAACATTAGATGTTTATAAAACTTGTTTATAAATAGACTAGTAGGAATCTGATACGTATCAGGGTATCAGTGCCAAAGTGTATTTACAGAGGGAGTATTTTTAATTTACTTGTAATTCATGAAACTCATAAAAAAATAAATGGTATAGAACAGGGTTCCATAATAGATGTCAACTCTGGAATAACATAGAGCTTATTCTTTTTTATGTTGATGAAATTGGTATGTCCCAATCTTTTATAGATTATTCGTTTTACTTTGTAATCCAATTTTCTAAACACATTAAACTTGTTGAGGCGTAAAACGAAATAAATCACATCCCTACTTTGCTACATCTAAGGATGAGAATAAATTTGATTCTGTTTTTAGATAGATAAGGTAAAACGTTTTTTATATGTCAATCACTATTTTCTTTCTTACTAACAGAATTAAAAGGGTAAATGAGAAAATGGGTACAGATTTTTTGTATCGACTTGTTAAAAAGATTCCACTACTTTATATTAAAAGATCGCAGTCTAATACCGGCTGTTGCTGCTCTACATTAGTCTTAACGGTGATTACCAGGCCTAATAAACTTCTCCGTATACATTTATATAGAAAGACATCCGATGTAGGTGACTACGCAACGCTGTCACCTACATCATCAAACTACATGCATTGCAGTGCGCATGACTGCGAGCTTGACACGCCATCGAGAGCCAACTGCCAGAAACTGAATACCGGCATAAGAATAGTTGTGAACAGCAAATGAAAATTATTTTTTCGACTGAACAATACTTCGTTGGCCTGGAAAGACCTTCAGAACTACATGGGGCGAAGCGGGCAAGCAGTTCAGGTGCTCAAGCAGCGGTTTATTGGTTGGGTGGCAACACAAGGGCACTCCTGTGGATACGGACCTCAACTTGGGCAGCTTCAGATCTATTAGCATTTCGGGAGCGGTCACCCTGAGAAGAAACGCAGAAAAAAACTCAAGGTTGCGCTGCGGAGCGTAAACAAACAGGTTAGGGACAGTTGACTGAACTATCCTTCTTCGACGCTGTCGGCAACTTAACATAATATATTGACAGTCGCAGTCACCGTTTCCAGATATAGAAAAACAATACACACGCGCTACCACTGAAGCCAATAAAATGTTCTGAAATAGTATAACATGAAATTTCAATGATCATTAGTGAGTTCAGCATCTCAGCATCTTCTGGTTTTAATTACATTACGCCGTTTCTACATAATACTTGTATCAAGAAATTCTACAGAGTTAAAGAAAAAACTGGAAAGGAGAAAAGCAGCATAAATGAGCTTACGAAAATATGGAAAATATGATGCTACACTTTTATCTGCGCATTTTGTACATGATTATCTTGGTGCTGTGGTACACTAGTTGATAAGGTATCTGTGTGAGGAAACGTGATTGGTCGTAGGTTCGAATCCAGGCACTTGCCTCTGTATTTTTCTAGATTAAGTAGAGATTTAGACACAACATGCTTACCGGTGAAAGAAAATATCGTGCAGAAACCTTATGTGCAAGCGCCTGGAGATCAACGATCAGCTGCGCTAGAAATTACGTTGGGCACGACATATAAGCTCCAAGTGAATATCGACACTAATATATCTCTAGTCACTATCAATTATTATACATTTCATAATTCCATATTGTAAATATACCACGCTAGAAGCCCACAAATAGTTATAAGCCGAAGCGAGTTACTGTTACGGGCTTAATATCCATATTTAACAGCCACGATCTAACTCGGTAAAGAGGCTCTATCACATTATTGGAGCTCGTTTAATATTATCCAGAGGTCACGTGGTATACATTCTTAAATCGATAAGAAATTCTATAATATTAACAATAAATTAACAGGATTATTTAACCCTATTAGACACATTTTCGAAGATTACTATGTACAAAGTTTTAATGCCGACAGATTTATTGTTATTGCTGGCAACTTTAGTCATGTTTAACATACATATCCTGAGTTATTTATTTCATAAAATTATAAACAGAATAATATTTAATTATATACCTTTTGCGCGAAGTCAACTCACAAGGGAAACATTATTCAAACGCTTACCTGTAACAAATAAACATTTAATTACTTTCAAGTGTTTGTTACTCGTGGAGCATTCATAAATATAACAAGTGTAACAAATAATTCAATTTCCTTGAAGAGTGATGTCACAGTATATCATACTCAATATAACCATTTTTGTACCTCCTTTTATTGGTATAATTTAGAAATGAATAATGTCATGAATATTCACATATTTCTTCACATCCACATTTATTATATAATCGTAAAAGTTCTAAGAATATGAACGTTAGTAAATAAATAACAAATAATTGATAAATAATACAAAAATATATCATATTAGAATAGATTTCCTTTGCTTAAAAATAACTGGATACAGCAATTAACCTCTCTGCTTACCCCGAAACGAATATAGTATAAAGTTATATTATTGTTTATTAAAATTAACTTTATAAAAAATCATTCATGGCGAAGGCAGCATACCAATGAAGCGTCAAATTCACGCACGTGAACCTGTTCGCTACGTTATCGATTACCAATTCACTCAGAGTAGGGAGATCGGTAAGGTATGCTTATCTGAATACAAATAAGTATGTTCACAGATTTTGTTATAAATATTATCAAGTAGCTCATTTCCGTGACCAGATTTGTGGAAAAAAAAAAATATTGTAAAAAATATGACATCCAATTCTAAGTGTATAACTTTTTAACTTACATCTTAAATAACTCTACATGATTTTTTTTTCTAAATAGCGCCAAACTGCTTGCACAGCAGATAAGGCCAAGTTCCAAGTTGTCATCAAGTAACTGAAGTGCACGTTTTTGATGGCCAAATAGATCCTAGTTTAAGCTCAGGGTTTCATTTAAGCAATTCTTTTAGTTTTTTGTATAAACATGACCTATCTCATTTGGTTTTCTTTTTAATAAAGTAACTAAATTAAAAAAAACCTTACAAACAACTCGAGTTTAATCACAAGCAACTTCAACAATGCTGAAAATAATATATATAATTATATTTTGGCCCTTAAACCAGTAACTAACTAAATATATTCAGAAGAAAACATAGTAAAATACTCAAATACATTACATCAGTATATAGCATACGAGTCAAGGTAAATAATTAATAATACCAAGAAATACATATAGTAGAATACACATCAAGAAAAAAAGAATTTAAATTTTGAATGTTTTCATTATACTTAGAAATAATTTTAATTTTAAGGCTTTGACTAACTTTTCACTGTATTTAATATCACCGGAGACAGTTTCAAATTGTAATTTTGAGGTCAAACTGAAATTTAGTAAAGAAATACATATTTAGGTTGACATAATGAGCTCGGTGTTTTACTTTTGACAGTGACATTTTATTATAGTAACTTTAAGATATATAAAAGTATTGTAAATGGGTGATAATGTCATAAAAACGCGGAAATTATGGCACTTCTTGAATGAGCATACTGTTCTTTGTTTTATTGTGCATAGGATTTTTAAATAACACCACAATAAAATTACTCCAAGCTATGTTTTGCGGATATTAAGCGATAAACGAGACATTGGCATTCCGATCAAATAATTCCAATATCATGCAAAACACAAATGTTATTTTACTCTTAATTGATTTCAGTATTTACACATGTTTTAAAATAATTATTGTTTAAGAAAAAATAAACTATTAAGTTCTTTGTTTCTAAATTCTAATGCTAGAAATAAACTGACGAAATCATAACGAAGATATGATTACTTCATCTTGCAAATTTAATTTTCAGTTTACCGATTAATGTAGTTGTGGTCATAACTGGCTTAATGTGTAAACATGCTTCACACGTATTTCGCGTGCCTACAATTAATGAATAATACAATTTGATAATTTTCTCAAGAAATTACATCGCCGTTATTATGAATGACACACACACGCAAAGAATTACACTTGTAATAAAGACATCTACTGTTCGATTAAGACACAATGTTCATTCGTGTTTAATTCCATCTATTTGGTAGAGAAGTGACGACGGACAAGCGATGGGTGCTATCACTGCATGTTCCCTGGATCATTTGCATACAGATTGAATCGACCAGACAATTATCAAAGAGCTGATAACAAACTGGGTTCAACGTCAATGAGGTCTCAGTCTCAAAGACTGAGAACATATTCATGAGATGTATATAGGTTTATCGATAATAGTACAAATAGTTATACCTAAAAATCACGCACTTCACAATGATGAAATAACATTGTTATTAATTTATATTGTAGAAATGAAACATTAGTAAAATTATATTCGGTACTATAAAGTTAATATCAAATGAAAACTATATTTAATGCTGTAATTGTATTATGTCCGACATACATATAATATAGTAGACTACAAAATTAAAGTGATAACAGAAATATAAATTAGTTTTGTGTTGTTGGTGAAAACAGTAATGATGGACAAATCGAGTAACATTTTGTGAAACACATCAATGAGGTTTTTTATAATGCATTTGGACCATTTTAAATCTGATTGTCTCTTATATAATCGCAAGAGATTGCATTTTTATTAGTAAGGTATACTTTAACTTACCTCTTTTTCCTTAATTAATGTAGCACTATCAGTCTTTCCTTTATTTAGTTGGTCCATTTTTAATCCTGCCTGTTCTATCATTATACTTTCATCGACTAGAACTTCTTTTCCGTTTTTTCTTGAATGATTAGTAATATCGCTCTTTTCTGAGCTCATCAAATTACTAGCGTTCTCGTTTGTACAATTATCTTTGGCCAATTTTCGATCTTCGTCCAAACGTGATTTATCTTCAGAACTTTTCATTTTGAAACATGAGATCAAATTCTTATCCTCTCTGGCTTCATCTCTACTAATTGGATCATTTTTATCACTTTTGAGATCGTATTTTTTATTCGTTTTATTCTTTTGTATTTTCAACCGTTTTTTCTTACCATTCCATTTAGAGTTTAGGTTCTTACATCTATTACTGTCATCACTGGTGCCAACGTCATCTGTGCAAACTGGGTTAACGAGTATTTTCGTCGATTTTGCTTTACGTTCAATTTTTCTCAAATTCAATAAATTTCCAGAAACAATAACTGATGGCGACGAAGTAAATGATGCTGAACTACTTTTTAAATCATTATTGAATTGTGGATCAGAATGGTGTATGAGTTTTATAGACTTCATAGCATTGGTGGTATTGTGTCGTATTCTGTTAGTTCCAAGTGGTCCCATAGCAACCGGTGGTCCTCCTTTGAAAAGTAAAGCTGTCTCCGCTGGTTGACACACACAAGCTAACATTTTTAATATGACATTTATTTGATATTATTATCACTCACATATTTGATGTTATTAAATCTAAAAAGGTTATGGTTAAAACCCATGCTGGGAAACCTTAAGTCTTAAATTGTAAAGGCTTAAACAGTAATTACTTTATACAACTTTGGTGAGAGACCTTATACCAAAAGTTAACGGTGGAGATCTACTTAAAATATCGTAACCCGTAATGTAGCAACTCACAAAATGCCTCACAGTGATATTAAACTTCCTCCAGATGTAAAGTATTCCGTCGCATTGCTTTTGGCTGTGTAAAGATAAATGTCACCTCTCTACATTTTATTTATGTACTTTATCTCAGCTATTTGCGAAAAGAACATAGTATGCTATCCACGAAATGTATGTAAAAGAAAACCTGCCAGAAAACTTCTACAAACAAAATAAGCCGAGTATTCCCCACAAACATTTATCTGGGATTCTTTTTCGACGCAGAAGGAAGTTTTGAATCCTGTTTATGTTGTTACATTGTACGTATGTAAAATTAAAAGAAAAACTAACATCTGGCGATCCTATTTCGCGATAGCTATAAACGAGTCTGGTTAAAACTTGCACTGATGGTTGGCCTTTGACTTTTACTGAAAATGTAACTGTTTCCTATGATAAAGACATACCATAATGTTAATAAACAACTCAAATATGTCAACAAGATCGCTAAAAATACATATATTTTTCAAAAATAGATTATCTAAAATCGAATCTAGAAATCTAAAAACTGATAATTATATTACGAATATAGTGTAATTAGTTCTAAGATGCAATGTATAACAGTAGAAAGCAAACTTTTTGATGTATGAACTGGAATAAAAAAAATAATACTTGTAAATAAGTTTTGTGTAAAATAAGAATTTTCATTGATTAAAAAAGTCGACTATGGAGTTATTTGTTCCTATTTCTCAAATACGTATTAAATATCTCTATAAACAAGCTAAAAGAAACTATAAATAAAATCAAATAATATTGAATGAAAAGAGATGAAAGAATGATGATGAAGAGATAAGTTCATGTCGATATGATTAAAATTAATTGTTAGGTATCTTTACAAAATAAATCATTTCGGGGAATAGATTTGTCTAACAAGAAAATCTAAAATGCGTTTGTAATTCTTGATTCCGTCCAGTTGCTCAAGTACGCGCAGCGCTCAGGGAATTTTCCCTGTGCTAGTATTACTCGGACTACGTCACATGTTGTGAATGGAATCTTTAATACGGTTTAGGTCTGGCACTCGGGAATTTGAAAAGTATTTTCATTTTTTATGCATCACAAAACTTACAACCATTCCTGTTTATTCAAACACTATAGAAAATCATTGTATCTCTAAAAGTTCCCCTAATTTGACACCCGCTTATATTTTATCTATCATCAAATGAATTTTATTACAAACATCGTTATGTTTATAAATTCGATTCACTTTTTGGCATTCATTAATTATAAATGAATAATAATTAATCCGTTCATACACTCTCTCCGATTCAGAGTACCACTGACCTTTAACTTTAATGTCCGAGAGAACCCTCTCTATTTTATTATTCTTGGTAAGTCTGGGTTTGCTTCGAGAGCTATTTTCACTGTATACTGTATACTGTCACGTAGTCATATTGTATTTTTTTCACTATCCTTCTATCATATAATGTATTTTTACATAGTATAAAATACAGCCGCTTCCGCTGTCTGTTTTCTTAGATCTTTTAAACTAGCCAATAGATTTTAAAGCAGTTATCAGCAATAGATATGAAAATCATGATCAATAAATGAATGATGCATAAGGAAATATGTTGTATGAATGTATATTATAGTTCAGAAAAGCCGAATAATTCAAAGATTTGTAATGTGATGTCGTAACAAATATATATTTATGCGCTTAAATCGCAAACGCTGGCTTAACCTTACGAGATAGATCAAATTAACATAGTACGGAATTGTATATACTTTTAAAATAGATAAACAAGTCCGCGATGGTATATATTTATCGGTGGTATATATGGTATATAAAAATCCTACATGGGAGCAACAAGGACGCTGTGTCTACAGGATAACCCACAGTAACCATTTTTATCTTTACATATTACAAACAAATATGTGTTATTTACCAAGCTATTTTATACAATACGGTATTATTTTTTATCCAATTAAATACGTTGCACATTTCATGTCAAGCAAAATTGCCCTTAATACCATTTTATTAAAATGGATATCTAAGACTGCCCCATGTATATTGCTCCCGTATAAAGCCTGAGGCTGGTCGCTAGTTATCTATGTTATATCGTTTATATGTTGTTAACAACACTATTATTGTATTGTATTATTCGATAAGAATGTTTAATACCAATTAACTTCTTAACCTGTAGCAGGCACTAGTACGATCGTACATTGTTGTCACCATGCGCTGGCTCCGCCTAGCACCATTTGACAGCCTTAGACTCATTCGATCGCCGAGCTCGGCGACTTATTGCCGATGAGGCTCTTACATCGCGTAAGCTACTCAGCTTGGAACACCGATGTAGATTGACCTGCCTTGCGGTTTTCTCTAGTATAGTCTGGAGAGTGTGCGGCTGAGTTGTATAATTTAGTTCCTCCCTTCTCCTTTGGCCATAAATCGACTAGACGCCGTGCGGATTTGTACCCATATGTGGTTGACGTTGCGGCTACGCGCAAGATACGGTTCATCTCTTCGTTTTGGCTGCGAACCAAGGAGTGGAATTCGCTAACTGCATCTGTTTTCCCAACATCTTATGACGTGGGAATTTTCAAACAACGAGTGATTCGGTATTTGTTGGGTGAGCGCCCCATCATCGCCTTCATCAAGACTTTCCATCAGGTAAAATTTAGGTCAAGCGCAAGCCTATCTGTAATAAAAAAAGTATCTTTAAAAGAAAGCTATGTAATGGATCAATTTAGAACAATAATATTATACACGAGAACAATTTGGAATTACTTAAAAGTCATTAAAATCTATATTGGCAAAACAACCCGATACATTATAGTACTTTTCTGATTGCCTCCGGGAGTGTACTTCGCTTCTTTACTTTTCCGACCGCTATCTGCCTTATTAACTTTAATATTGACTGTACTTCTTCTGCAGTTTCTTGTAAACTTTCCCCAAAGAACGCTTTTGATTTCTTGAAACTTTAGTTATTATAACTTTACGAAACTTTAAATCCTTGATAAAGGATTGTCAAAACAGATTTATCTTCCAATTATACATAAAATCGTTGACAATTACTCTTGATTAGTTTTTGAAAAGTTACGGTAGATTACTAGCATAAATAATCTATTTACTTTACAAAATTAATTATCATTTAGTTACAAATACTTTTTATAGTCATAATAAACATGTATATAGCCAGTTAAAAAATATGCATAATATAATATTATATTTAATGCATATTTTTTCTTTCATTTCATGTTTGTTCCCAATAAGACCATTATACTTAAGATAAGTTTCCAAACGTATACTCCTTCCCCTCCCAGAGAGGTAGCCTCAACAAGGCTTCTTGTTCCCTAAGCGTCTGGATGAATTTGGCTTCCCAGGCCCAGGTGAAGCAATCAGAGGGAGATCTCGGGGGTTTTTCCCCCGAGATACAAAAAAAAAGTTTCCAAACATAAGAATAACATAGAATATTATGAGCGTTCGTACAACATTAAATATACAAAACGGCGTACCTGAGGCTTGACTTACGAAATACCTTAGAAATATTTTATAAATACGGTATCCTTTTATGTATATGGCAATAAGGATAAAGATCATATATTCTGCAAAATCATGTTTGACACACACGAAGCAGTAATAAATCTTTTCTCACGTAATCGCACTACTAAATGTAAAACTCTGAAAATGTGCGAGAAAATTTATATGGTTTAAAAATAAATAATACCTACGCTTAATTCATTTACGAAAACGCTGTGGATTTGCTTAAAACTGTTCGCATTCGAAATAAAAGAGCAGTGAGAGGCCATTAAAATGTGAGTTATTATTCAAACCGACGCTCGGCGGAAAATTAAGAAAAATCCCCATACAATGCTTAGTATACAAACATGGTTTGTTTCTGCAGAGGTTTATTGTGACATCTATCACCAAAGTTACCTCTACCAACCACTGGTTAATTGAAAATTATTATGGCGAAGAAATTATTTGTAAAGGCACACATTTCTCACTTAAGTTGTCTTGTTTATAGACTCTCAACTTTACAATACGATTTATACTTTTCAAGTTGTATGTATATTATTTGTTTTATTTGAAAATATTACTCAACGTGACCAGTAGCGCAAACAGTTGTTTTATACTGGAACACTATACATACTTTTCATACCTTGTTGTATGAATAACATATAGCAAAATATCGATTTCCGTATTAAAAAATCGGAGAAACATTTAAAATATTTCGCGTCATTATATCAAAATAAAGTTATTGTCTATTTAGAAACTGTTAAAATTAAATCAAAGATTAAGAGAAATATTGGTTATCGGTTTATCTATATTTTGGTTTATACATAGATAAGTTCATGTCTCGTGCCAAACAACTGTGTTAAAACAACGATTCTCAACTTTATTTAGAAGCTCCAAAAATGTATTTCTTATTCAAATCAAAGCAACGGTTGCAACTAAACAGCAGCAATGGTTGCATAGCTCCTAAGAAAAGAGATTCCATAGAAAAATATTGTTAATGAATGAAATAGATATTTTTAATTTTGTAAATACTATTTAGGCGATATAAATCTACTAATTATATAATGTCTAGCGCAATCAGACATAAAATATTATTACTAAAAAGCGATGTCCATTTCGAACTCAATTTCTATCCTTAATCAAATTCTTTATCTGAAGGTATTGTTGACTCATAACCTCTATATTTAAATGTCTCTTGCGAAATTTTAGTAATATATTTGTGAACTCAAGTTTGGGAATCACTGTGTTAGAAAATAATCTCTATAGCAACCGGACTTGCGAAGGGTGTAATATGCTCGCGAATTACGAAGGGTAGAGTCATCGATCCCTGCTTAATTAAAGAGAGATTTAATTATCACACCCGCATTCACTTCGTAATCTAATATCTTCTATACTTAACGCTGTTTACTGTGATATCATTTATATGTTTTTTTTAAACGTGGTTTAATTTCACAGTTTACTCGAACCTCTTTTTTTTTGGTAACCCGGGGGAAATCCTTAACGGACCTTCAGGAGGTGGTAAGGTGGCAATTCTTTAATTGCCCAAACTAGACTACAACTAAATTCTTTAATATCTTTACATTCACCGAGCCCCAAACTAGGCGTACACTTGTACTATAAGTACTTGCTTGATAAAAATATATACTTATATACAAATAAACGTCTATGACTTGGTATAAAATGTTCTGCTCAGCACAATACTGTTTTCCGGTACAGGATTTTCAGCGAAACAGGTGGAGTCAAAGTAAAAAAGTGACGGAATGAGATTCGTGTTGCAACTTGCATATTGTCTAACAAATACTATTCAAAACAATGGAATATCCTTTAAAGTGAATTAGCAATGATTTTTCAAAAAATATATACACGTAAATAGATCTAGCCGTAATTTTACATCAGAAATTATGAAGTACCGCCTTATAGCGCAAATTAAATAGGTATATTAACCAATAAAGCCACTTTCATTTTGCTCAGAATAATTATTTCAGTTGACCTTCGTAATTAACGGCCGCGCCAAAAGGTGCATCCCCAGAACATCAAATAACAAATATATAAATGCACCTAAACGGAAGCGCCATCTGGGGCACAACATTTTTTTCGCATCACAATTGCCAATTTGTTAAAACACATCACAAATCCTCACCTACACGGTACTTTACATTATACACATGCGAATACATACATAGTGATTGATTTGTGAAGTGCCTGATTACCACTGCCAACTGATAGTGATGAGTATTTTGATACATAAATCATCTTAATTATCGCAAAACATTATTTTAAAATTATCCCACCTA
Source organism: Automeris io (assembly GCA_036320925.1). Taxonomy (NCBI): domain Eukaryota; kingdom Metazoa; phylum Arthropoda; class Insecta; order Lepidoptera; family Saturniidae; genus Automeris; species Automeris io. The sequence goes on along the minus strand of JAUDJH010000010.1, from coordinate 7,460,884 downwards.
AAAGGTTGCTTTTGTGCAACAGGATAAGTGCTTTTTTTTACTTGGAGAAAATCCTCATAGGGCGTCTCAGCCGCACAGGGGGATTGCGCGACCGAGGTGTGTCGGACTTGTACCGACTAATAACCTCAAGGTGACTACTTCTGCGCATTGGTGGGGACTGCGGGTCCTGTAATCAATTTGCCACAACCCCGTCGCGCCGCGCCCTCTTGGCATAAACTCGGGGGAACATGATGCCTTCCCCGATACTGCTCGTTGTATTTAGGCAGAGCACGTCATAATGCTCTGCCCACTTCTCGAGGGTCGCTATCCAATTGCTCAAAGCCCGCACCTTAAGCGTCCACGACCCCAAAGACATCAGCCGGTCATGGTTCGACCGATCGGCTGGGACTGACGTGCCGGAGCGGTTGCCGGCACCCTGGTGTCTTCTTCGAGTGGCCTTCTGGACGGCATAAGTATATAACTTATCCCGACCCGAGCAGTATAAGATGGTCACGTGCTACAGTGTATTTAAGATCTTTTTACTTTCTTTTAGAAAATGTTTTCAAAATATTTTATTTAAGAAAAGTTCTTTCGGTACGTTTCCTTTGAAACAGAAATACTATATTACTGGTGTAAACACCTTATCCAGGCTTAATTTGATTAACCGTTAATATTCAATTTTATTCGTTTATGAGCCACTTTAAAGAGATAACTCGTCAAACTGTGCCTCGTTTGGTAATTAGTTAATTACTTTTACAGTCTACTTAATGGAGCGGGAATTTTACAAGTATTTGATTTTACTTTATCTCTGTTGATTTAAGTAAGAAATAAACGGTTTATTGTAATTTGGAATTCCTTTAGAACAGACCGTTTAGCTTGACTACCACTATACATAATTGCTTATAGTAATACAAGAAATTCTTTAAAAAGTTGTCTATTTTATTCTGATTGTCGGGGAATTCTAGTTTATGTACATTTCGTTAGTAAAGGAGTGAATTGCTCTTGCAGTGTCTATTTTTCACAATCCTACGATCTGAAAACTTTTAAAAGAAAAGCGATGAGGCCTTTAACCGGATGTGGTTCATCATTAAGCTCATTTGCATCTACCATCAAGTGTAATTGAAATCGAGCGTAAGACTCATAAAGTATTAAAAAATACAATAACGATAGCTATACTATTAAATGGTACACGGTAATATTGCAACGGTGTCCAACGTATGTGTTAATTTATTCGAAAAATTACTAAGATATTTTTAAAAATTAATTAAAATATTATAATATCTAAAAATAAAACGAAGCTAAAACAATTTTATTATCTTTTCTTTTTTTGTTCTGTTTAATATATTTTGTGGAAATTTTGCTTACTTGTGTATCTTCTTTACGTTTTTTTTTAATGTTTTTATGCTACTGTTTTATTTTCATAATTGAATATAAAAAATAAACAATGTCAAATGTCAAAGTGACAATAAGATATACTTACAACACAGTATAGATAATCTACAGACCATTAGGCTGAAATAATTTAATATAAAGGGCTTAGTTTTAAACTGCCTTAAATCAATTTCGGCATCCCAAGCCCCGAATCAGGTTTAGAGCAATTCGTACGGAAGATATCCGCTCGTAAGGTGATTCCGGGTAATTCCTATTAATGAGGCTAAGGAGCTAACGAGAAGATAAGATTTGCTGCGATTTTATCGTTAAAAAAAATCTATTTATATTTATATTTTTATTGACAGCGCAGATTGTAGTGACCCTAATCACGATGCTAAGATTTTGGGTTCGAGTCCTGGTAGTGGTAATTTTTATTTTAATTGTATACATGTACTTATGTATCAGATATATCTTTGTTAAGTAACCATAGTACAAGCGCACGCTTATTTGAGACCCGGTCAATGTGTGTAATTGTTAGTAAATATTATTATTATTTATAAAAAAAATATTATAATACATAGCATGATTTAAATACAACTTTATCTTAAGAGCTAAATAGCCTAGTTTTAATTAATTACAAGTGTAAAAATAGTTAAAGCCACAAACATATTATATAAACACCTCTGTTTACCCTAAAGAGCGTGGTGTTAAATTAATTTTAATTATTAAAGCTTTCTTTAAAAGCGCTAACATAAAGTAATGTTAAAAATCTATCCACTTTTGGTAGTTTAAAAATGGTACACTTTTTTGGTATTTTTGATGGTCTTAAAATAAAAATTCAATCCAGTAAAAATAGAAATTTAATTGCAGAAAAGTCCATTTTACGAAGTAAACTGTTCTATTAAATTTTTAATCTTAAAAAATATTGATTACCTTAGTAGCAAGTTGAAAAGAACCTTTAAGAAATTGGTAGATATTTACTATAAGTTTGATTCGGAGCAGAAGCAACCGCAGACCCTTTTTCTAACGAGCTACACAGCCAGGTAATTGCGAGCCTACATAAACGTACGTACGTATTTACTATCGTCCTTTTTTAATTATATTAAAGGCAAAAATGTCAGGAGTTATCATCAGGTTGAAAGTAAAATTATAGTATTTTTTTGTCAATTATTTTCTTCTTCTATGTAAGTGGCTTGTACACACGCAATTATTAGTCCATGTTATAATAACCAATTATTATAGCCTATAAATAATTGGCAACAGAACATGTATCTTCTTTGCGTTGCCGACCTTGAAAATCGTTTTAGTTCTCTTTTTGAAGATATTAGAAAGAGAAAAAATAGAAAAAATAAATAAAACAGATAATAGTGAAATTAATTTGCTTCTCATCCATTCATATCCCATCTATACATAAACATACCGCATTAATATTAAAACGCTGTTATCCATTTTCGGCTCGCATTTGCTACTTTTATGGAAACCATTGAAGGGCTTGGGAAATACATATTTTATCGTTGTTAGATCGTGTTAAAGTAATTGTAAGCTAGGCTTCAGGGTTATGCATTATTAAAGGCGATTATTCGATGGGCTTTGTAAAATAATCTTTTATGTTTCATATAACAGCCGAGCGTGGGCGGTTCTACGGAAATATTTTTAATCAATAACGTTGACCGTACTTTTAGCTTGTAATTTATTTATTACAATGATTTTATTATTTTGTTTCACTAATAATAATATTTAAATTGAAATATCTTTGATGATTCTAGACTAAATTTAAGACTAAGGGCGGCTTGCACTAACGAATTAATCTAGTTTAAGCTTGTATAAAACGCTTATTAATTGAATTGGTTTGATTCCATCTTAATGATGATTTCAGTTTAAGAGTTGTTATAACTAGATTTTGATTTAGTGCAAGACAATAAGTACAGATCAGTGCTAAATAGCATTTTATATAACTCTAAACTAGATTTAATTTGTTAGTGCAAGCCGCTCTTAATCAGCCTATATGAAAAACGAGTTTAACAGTAAAGATTTAAACAATATTAAAAGCTAGTTGTTACAAAAATTTGCTTCAATTTTAAGCAAAAATCTTATTACTATAAATAGTAATATATTTCATTAGCAATAATAGAATATAATATTAAAATACTAGTGTGTTAAGTTGATTATTGCAAACGAGGTTAAATTATGTGCGAGTAACAAGACGAGAGCCATAAAAAATATCAAGTCTATTTTGACCAAAAGGCATACACGTATTATACGACGACTTTCATCACTTTCAATTATTAAAACAATAATGAAACAACACAATTCTAACGGTTTGGTGACAATATGCGATTCGTGCCTTAATTAGATTCTCCAACCTATGTTTTGTTCCTCTACACTAATTGAATTTAATATATTTTGACAATAATCATAGTGAAAACTTGGACATAAATACACAAAAGAACGATTGCTTAACCAAAATATTATCTATTAATAGTTTATAAACCTATTAACTTTTTATATGACGCTCGTTTTTTACTACGTGTAACGACTCATGCAAACGATACGCGTCGCATACAGCCGACATGAAAAATATTTTTGTTGAAATTAAAAAAAAAATGTATGTTAGTCGGTTAAATTAAAAATACTTTTTCTGAATATACTAAATTTTGCAGTGAGACACAAAGTTAATCGGGATTTCACATTGCCGCATTCCGAGATTAGCAATGCCATTAAAACCCTAGTGCTTAATGTAGGTAATTATGAGCCTAAATGCGATGTAATAATATAATTGCTACAAGCAAGTGTAATGAAAAAAAAAATTAAATAACTAACGCTCCATATTATTTAAACTAAAACTAGTTTTATATTTTAAGGCCATTTATATCAGAGACCATTACACTGGCATTTTACAATTATTACATAGTATTATTTATTTGTCACTATAAAAACAAAACACAAAAAAACACAATAAAAAAATTAAAAAAAACAAAATACAAAAAAAAAAATACAAAAAAAAATACAAAAAAATAAGAAAAAAAAACACAAAAGAAAATGTATTAAATCTAGATTTTTTAAATATTATCTCTCCTTTTACTTCCCAAGGAAGTTCACTTTTTGGTATATAAAGTTCAATACATCAACGGCAATCGAGACAGGGAGACTATGTAATAGTTACACGTATGTGCGGGATAGCTCCAATGTGAATATGAATATCACCCTAAGGGATAATTTATGGGCTTTATCTATAATAGCCTTGCAAAGAGGCATAGTAGAATAATGTTCAAATAGAACAGACAAAATATGCCATAGAGGAAATGGTCACTAGATCTATAAATTACTGAATCGGATCTAGTAATTTAAGTAACAGTGTATGTTTTTATTTACCATATTACATATCCCATATTGTAGGTTTATTAAATGTATAAAAATACAAGTTCCTAGACATAGAAGTTATTGAAAGTAGTAATGAAAAAGGCTTAATACAGAAAATATTTTTTTACAAATACAAAATATCTGTAACTATGAAACGCTCATTAAAAATTCTTTAACTTTTACTTTTGCCGAGTTGTAGAGGTGTGAATAGTTTCCCTACAAGCGTGTTCTCAAAGTCTTATGATATTGGTTCTTTAAATGAAGCATAATGAGATATGTGTGCAAGCCGGCATAATCGCAGCGACCATGGGGAGCATTTTCTTCACTCTTAATATTCGTAGCCAGATTTTTTTAACTATACCATGCTTGCTAACAGTTATGGCGAGGTTACTATACCAAGTCAAGTTAAAAAATATGTATTTATTTATTTATTTATTTATTTATTTAGAAATATATATATATATATATATTTAAGATAACATATAATATCATGGAGTAAAACTTTATTTTATTATCAAATCATTAAATGTGATATTGATTGTAAAGGAAATCACGATTGTGTGAACATCTGTTTTGAATTTATCGCAATCCTGAATAATAGACTGGAAGCGATCCCGATTTCTATGGCAATAAAATGGCGAAATCCCACTTATTCACATTCAGTCCGTGGGCGGATACAAAGGTTAGACACTACCTGTTGGATGTGGTATCATTAACTTAATGCTACCTTTTAACTGAATAACATGGGTCGAAAGCGTTTTCGGTTCGTTCGAACTATTCGCAATTACCGAAGAAAGTGATTAATTTCAGAAGATATGCGTAATTTAACATTCAGACTTTATAAATGCTTGCACTTTATCATTACTCTGTGAAGTTTTAAAATGTTAAAACCCTATATCATGTAAGCAATTTTCATCATCGTCATTGGGTACTATAATGAAGTTTGAAGATCAATAGGCAAAATTTCTAGCGATCCAACACTGTACTCTTGAAATCTAGAAGCTCAGTTCGGTCCACTTTTTTATGTCGTCTACCTACTTCTGTCACTGACAAACTGGGCATTTGTCCCCGGAATCTTGCGTTGCTGATAGGGTGACAAACAGTACTATGAGACCTTAAATATGTGATTATATACTGAATATTCAACTCGTCTACTACCTTATCATTTGACGTAAAACATGGTTACACGAAACGCCTAAAAAAATATAATAGTATAACAGTGTTACATGATCATTTGAACCACGTTTTCACATGAGAGAGATTATTCGTGCTTAGTGGCAGACAGGTTAATACACTCAAGAGCTGTATCGTTGTAGAAACTTACTAAATATTTTTAACAAATTGTATGAATAATGAAAGTAGAAGTAGAGTAGTAAAACAGATCTTTTTGACTGAAATGAGGCTTTTATAAATATACTCTTATTCTTTCTAATTTCACATATATTAACTCTTTAAATATGGATAAATTACACGATTAAATAATATATCAAACTATATTTTTATTCTCAACCCATTTTTTTAATCTTGAAACGCGAATGATCGTAGTTTTCAATTCATGGATCTCTGACTTTTTCTAGACTAAGTGAGGTCTCAGGTCACACATATTCACCAATGAAGAAAAATATCGTGAGGAAACGCGCTAGATACCATTACCTATAATAATAAAAATGCCATGTCTAAGTGCTCTCAGAACGGTGATTTCAAACAAAGTAATGGTTGTATAAAGTAGGCGTAATGTGAGGATATGATATTTTAAAAACTAATCTCCGTCTCTTACATATTACACTTTTCTACAAGTGTTATCGATAATCGATAATTGCATTGTATAGAGCCTCAGCTACGCTACTCGATACGTTCATATTTATATCACTCCTCACTCCGTAAAGATATATCTATAGCATATTATTATTACTCTAAATATATTAATTAATAAAATTTTGAAGACTTCTCAGAACAACGATAGTTTCACAAATCTAACCAATTTTTGACACAATTACAGACAATTTCTAACAGTAAGGACGAGCTCACTAATGCCAAACTTTTCTTATCAGCGTTAGTCAACGTAAATATATGAGTTCACGTTGAACTCATCGCGTCCTTTATGTAAATCCAATAGATAGGTTCTAGTCCTTCCCGCGGGGAAAATTCAAAGAGCGGATATAAAGGGAGCTTTGTATGCCTCATATCTTCTCTACTGAATGTCAACAGTATGTTTCAAGGTAAACTGAATCTACGAGTGTGTTCGAAAGTTTAACAATTTACATATTGTAATACCTAGAGACCTTCAGTCGTGGTACATGTGGGTCGACATGACGACGAAGACTGTCAATGGATTTTCATACTTTGATGGTCGCTTTCGTTTTTGGACTACACTGTACTTACCATCAGGTGCACTGTAGTATATTTGTCGAGTCAGTGTAATAAAAACATTGTAATGCACCAAATAATATCGTATATTTATCTACGCTCCAATAATTTTCATTAAATATTGAGCAAATATAGTATCGAATTACAACACGATGTAGATTGTTATTCTAATGTCGCTAGAAAATGACTCCTTTAATATATTATATTTACAATATTATGTATATGATTTATATTAAAAATCATTTGATCTAAATTTGGGTTAGTTTTAAATAATATCGAAATATATTATTGGGTACAATAAGTGAATTAGAAATTAAAATATACTCAACCACAAAAATAAGTAACAAATAAAAATGTTTTACTATTGTGAGAAAACAATGTGGAAATAAACAATAACACAAACTATCACGAAACTTTTTTCATCAAAGTTATTTCAGATAAGTCATACCATTGATGTAAAAAGTATTTTACCTTAATAAACAATGATTACAATACCGTTAGTTTTGTGATTACGATCTCTTAATTGTATACAAAAACTTTTATAATAATTAGTTATAGTCCCTAAAAAACATTTGTTACATTATTTTACGAATTCTCGAAGTTTTTTTATGATAATACGTTTAATAATCTTCAAAACTGGGCTGTACTGCATCTAATAATAATATTTAAATCAAACTTCAGCACTCATTCTACACGTATTAATGATAATTCCTATAAATAAATTAATACGAGTGATATATTTATCTAAGTTTATTTTCTAATTGAAATAGCTAAACCATAATAATACCTGACAATAGTGGCGTGCATCCCATATAAAGCATAATCTCGTTATACTCCAATATTTAAGACATATGTAAACTTAAAATTTGGTTCAATTTGAATTCTCAGACTGCTATTTTGGTAAACACTAGATTTTAAGTCAATATATTAATTAAAGCCCAAGTATAAAAAGATAGAGCTTTTTATGCTTTATATGGGATGAACGCCAGTGCCTGACAGTATAATCTCTATAGTAAAAAAATGAGTACCCAAATTTTGTGGTACATTAAAAATTGTATTATTACAAAACATTTCACACCACCTTTAATAGACTTATAATTGTTTTTTTTATAGTACTTTGGTCTATTTATTTAATTAAAAATGTCATTGAAATTAAATGTCAGCAATCATAAAATAAATAAGTCCCACTCAACTATAGAATAATATAGCTGGATTTATTTTGATTCTACAACAGTGTTGAAATTCTGAAATCATTAAAAAATATTTACGCGAGAGGCAGTAGTTTGATTATTCTAGAAGGTATCACCAGTAAATAGCAGAGTTAATAATTAATTCGACGTAGCCAGGCTGTTTGTACTAATGTCCGAAGTGGAACCATAACGTGAAAGCCAAGTTTGAATGAGTTCAACATAACTAATGTGCCACTGTTGCGAGAAACTAAATTACTATGAAATGTCAAATGGAACATAAAATTTAGGGATGGAATCTTGAAAACTATTTTCATATTTATTACAAGAAAATTTTAAATAATATTTCGCGTTTGTTTAAATTATGCGAGAATATAGCAAAGCTAAAAACTAAAGTTCTGCTAAGACCTAAGTTACACAATTTAATAACACAAAATAATTGTTAAACTAATTTGAAATTAAAACAAACACTCTTAAATTTAGTGAAAAGCAATAGAGACCTCAATTATCTAGAATAATAAATAAGGCAACGAAACATTCAATGCAAACACGTTGTATTTTAAATTTTATTCTTTCATGTTAAATATATGATTATTACTGGGGAAAAACAAGGACTGTCAGTTCATGTACTAAAACAATGCCGTCAAGTGTCATTTTTGTGCATCTTTCATAAAGCCAAACTGCTTGATCAAATATCATACAACTCAAATAATACTTCAAATTTATAAGTTAGAGATGTGTAACAAAAAACACTTTTTTAAACCAGTGTGAAAAATGTCTAAATTATTTGTAGTTTTTGGCGTTTATTACCTTTTAATATTTCATTCAAAATCTATGATATACTTTGTTACAATTCCAGTCTAGTAATAGGCTATAACATGTTTTCAAGGTTTAAAGCAATTTGGATAAACTGATTTTCTAACTTTGTTCTATTTGTTAAAATTTGAATTCCATTGGAATTCTGTTTTTCCCTATAGTCTACAAATAAAGTATTCTTATAGTAAATAGGTTGATTCTATGTATCCTTTTTAAGCGAAATGGTTGAATGGAATTTTATCACCAAAAATGGCAGCCCTGTTGCTTAGAGAGTGGGACAAACTATGCCACTCCCATTGTGTGACTAACTAAATAAGGCAACTCTGTAATTAGTGACGACAAAATGGTAACGCCGCGCTATAAGGTGATAGCGGAGATTCGATGAGCTTAATAAATCGTGGAATATATCGAACATATTCTTACTAAAACGTTTCAAGCGTATAATTATATTAAATCACTACTGCTACAACATAATAAGCTTAAAAAAATTATAATATTGTCTTTATTGAAACCCCATTACATTATATTGCTTAACCTTAAATTATTTTTTATGTAAAATTCTTCTAATGCCACCTGAGGGGTATTTAAATAAACAAGATTTATATTAACTAGTGGTTTCACACTTTTAATGTATTTTTATGCTTTAAAAGGATCCAATAGTTATGATGTTATCACCAATCCCATTTAAATTGTTTAAAATACAAACACTATCTTGCGTTTTAACCTAAATTAAATTTTTAAAATATAATAACATCTGTGTTAATTCTTTATGACTTTTATGACATTCCTTACTTATGATAATTTTACTCGAAAAGAATAAACCTTAGAAATTTAATTATAATCTATTTATAAATATCGAAAATAGTGCTTTTGGAATATTGTTTATGCGTTGCATTTATATATTTTCCTATTTTAAATATACGTATCCTGCGAACACTGTATTTTATTAACGTAATAAAGAACAATAATATATCCAATTCTCCCGGTCGTATGTCAAAAAGCATATAATCCACGAACGAAAGGAATAAAAGCAACCACAAAAGTCAATATCGGTTCGCTCGTGTATCGGATTACTCAGCACACCGTGTCCTAAAGCTAGTGATTTCTCTGAAGCTTTTTTGTTTTTTTTAATGACTTAAGTCGATATATAATTTATTTTAGGTATGTTATGAATATCCGTACCCTGTAAAGAAAGTTTAATATTTACAACCGTAACCGTGTCTGATATAAATAAATCAAATAGTTTCATATTTCTTTATTCGTCATAAACCTTCGCTTGACATTAAACCATATAATTCTATAATTAAATTCTATAATTAAATAAAAATACTTTCTATAACCAGTGTTTTTTGAAACTATCTGCATATTTGAAAAAAAAAATATCGGTAACCGAAATTCGAATTTTTTATTTCGTAGATAAAAGATGTACGATTTCGGACATAGACAGTAATACAAATACACAACATATTTATAGAGGAAAATCTGTATTCACATTTATATTTTAAATCCTATATTCTTCATGATGCGCATTTGCTTCAATACTTATTTTCGTCTACAAAAAATGAGTATTATTATAAAATTAATAACACCCAGAATATTTTAGACCAAAATCATAATTGTTAATTTATTTTTACAAAATAAAATAACACTTCATTCGTGAAACTTGAAGTTTTCATTCAAAGTTTTAGGTGATCAACTAAACACCAATTTAAAGCCAATATTTTGTCAACCTATAAAATGTTATGTTATTCATTAAAATTGAATACATTAATAATATTATATGTATAATTTTTACCAACTATACCTTGTAATGTATGTAACTTTTTTTTTAATTTTTTGTTAAATACTGCATTGGTTATTCGTAAGGATAACTATATGTAAGTAATATATATTCATATTATTGATATTATAAATTATGTATTTACAAGTATATTTGAAGACTTCTATTCCAGTAAATTAATTTCCGCAAGTTATTAAAAGATACATTGACCGTCACTACTGTTCAGTACTTATTATCACGTTTGAAGTAGCCATTATTTCGAGCAAGCGTGTAAATAGCCTAATTATGTAATTTAATTATTAATTAATTGACTACCCGAAGTGTTTCGATGAATTAAAGCCTGATATAGGAACCAGTCAAATACTGGAAACAGTCATAAATTGCAATCATAGACGCTGTTTAAATACAGAAGGACTTTAGACTGTCCACTAATTAAGTGCAATGTAAATTTATCTGCGATATAAATTTTATAAATAGAGTGGTTTTAATTGCTGTTATAAGTAACTAAAGCCAGTCCAAGCGAGGCGAATGAAGAGAACATAAATTAGTTCAGAAATGAATTTCTGTTTATTTTAGAAGTGAAGAGATATATAAAATTGCTGATTTCAAAGATAATGTCATCGACAGCATCTAAAACGACGTGAAAACATGAATAATTAAAGAATGATAAAAAGATATATAATCACTGAGAGTGTATTAATATGTTAATTAACATTATAACGGTGCAACATAGAGAGTCTGCTTTCAGTCTGTCTAAATCCTGTAGTACAATTTTAGTCACGTTGCACGTAGAGGTATTGGCAACATAACTAGAGTAAGTAACTAGAGTAGTAACTAGAACAGTTGGTAATAACCTGGAAGATAAAAGGAGAAAAGACATAGAGTCCGAAACCCTTTAGCGGTGGTAAGGCCAGATCTCTGAACAGCTGGAGATTCCCGTTAGCGTCGCGCTCTACCTGGCAGCAGAACCTAACCGATTGAGGTGACTGGCTTCTCAAAGGAATTGAAATCATTATCTACAGTAGTAAGAGAGTTAAAGGAAGAGATGAAGGAAGATGCAAACGGTCTTACTACCTTCTCAAAATAAAGAATTAGAGAATAAAGAAACTAAAACAGATTATTTACCAAAGTGAAAATTATTTTTAATCTGAAGTTTATAAAAATATATGGATATTTTTTGCTAATTTTTGTTCGTGTCTTCAACGACATTAATGAAGAAAAGTCACCACTTAAGTCGAATTATTATAAATTTACTAAATTTTAGTCATCTCGAAAACAATAAAAAACGTGATAGCTGGGATTATAAAAGAAAAGCATTTTTAAAAGAGTTTTAAGACACGAGAAAATAAAAAGTGACAATGGTTTAAAATTTTATATTTAAGCATGTTTCTTTTTAAAAGTCAAGTCAAATATAAAAGATAAAGTAGGTAATAATAAACATAAAAATGCCTTAATGCAAGAAAGTCGGCAGGCTAAGTCGATAACAAATGCCTTGACCTAGAAGAGGTCCCAGGTGTGGACCGCGCGATTGGTATAACACTGTCTGACGTCACCCGAACCAATATAAAAGCCAATGGACTTGAAACAAATAGACTTATGAGGAAAACTGAAGTGGAATACCAAGCAGGCTTTACATTGATTGGAAATAATGAATTCAGGAGTAAGGTAATGAAAATAAATAACGTTATTTCTGCGGTGGGTAATGATAAAGTCGGCGTTTATACGTTTTATTTTAGTTTCACTTGTATGTATTATGTACATATGTATGTTATAGAATTTGTTTTGTTTGTTGTTTTGTTTGAATTTCTGTTGTTTGGCTATCCTAACAGCAACTTCCTGTCCAAACTTAACACACATATTAAGTGCTAATAATACAATACTGACTAATTATTGTTGATATCGGATTATATCTGATATTTTCATAATACATGTCTTAATAATCAGAAAAAAAATAAGTTACGTACGTCATACGTTAAATGTGTGTTCATGGTTCATTCGAAGGTTCAGTCAAAGTCTAAACCGTCTTTAAATAGAAAAAATAGTTTGAAAATACAATATAAATAGAAAACATTTTTTTCTACAATATAAAAACTGAGCGTAATCCTTAAATACGATAACTTGTGATTGAAATTTTCATATGGAATCTACTTAAATACTAATATTTAATAATAAAAATTAAGTTAACTGTTATTGATCACTCCATGCATTTTAAATTATAATTAATATAGTTAAAAGTCTTTTAAAATTTGTTTGTGTTGCTGTAGAAGAATTTTTTAAACTAAAATATTATTTCACTTTATTCATTTGTAATCAAGATAAGAAGTTTTTTTAATAAAAAGATATATTATATGAAAACAACTGATAAGGGCAAAGGTGAAAGACCTTTAAAGAGTCTTCATTAATTCGTGAGCAGGCAGTTTTCTTAAGACTGCGCCTTGAGACTAATGTTTTAGTCTGTTCCTTTGCTTAATTAATTTAATTAAAAATCTTATGTGTATGGTAAGGAGTTGAATTTTTTTCAATTTATTCGCTGGCATTAATTATATTAACATAATTTATATTGTATTGTTTATTTGTAGTTTCTTCTATGTAAAATATAAAGGAAATGTGAAGTAAAACGAGATTTTTTACTACAGCATCCAAATGTTGGGTCATGCTTCTAAACTCGGTTATTAATGAAATTAGCAATAGATTGTAATCATAATAGTGACATTTTTATTATTAATATCGATTAAATATTCTACATTAACTTTATTGTAATTAAATACTCGGGGAAAATGTATTGTAAATAATATTTAAAAATTCAGTAATTACTTAAACATAATATTACACAATTTTATTTAAGCTTTTTTTTATATCCATAGAAATTGACGAATTAATTGAACTTTAAAAGTATATCTTTACTATAAATAAAAACCCTTAAATATACCACCACGTTAGAAAATAAAACAAGATAATATTCACATTTCAAGTGGTAACATGTGGTCACAATATGAAACAGTGCTTTGCTTCTGGTGAGTTTATAAAATCAGTAAAATATTCTATCATTTAAATTTAAGAATAAGGGTTATACATGTTACGTAATTGTCATCAAATTAAAAATGGATTTTTGGTCATAATTATAATAACGAATGCTATAAATCACCGTTAACTTTTGACGCCTATTTCTATTATAATAGGAAAATAACATCAATTTTATGAAATATATAATAATTTAGACATTTGTAACGCGACAATGCAAATATAAGAATAATGTAATAGTTTCCCAGCTGGAAAGAACTCACGAATGTTCAGAAAGAGTCATATTAAAACTTCACTAAATACGGGCGTATCGAAAAATGTATCAAAACACCGGGGATGTTAACACAACCATCCCTTCCCGACGGCTGTGAGGTACTGAACTGGACTAGCTTTGAGCTTTCACGCCGACGACCGAATCTACAGAATGCCACCCTACTCCCTGTGCCTCATTCCAAAAATGCACACATAAAAATCCACCTACAAAAGAATGCGAAGTGTTGCACGTTTCATAATTACTTGTGACGTACTTCGAGGGCTTTGTTTATGCTAAATACAGCTACAAAAATACGCAGAGATATGTGAGCGAGGTTTGCGACGGATCTTTGGAACTTATTTTTACAACACTCTCCTAATAACTTTCTTGCTGTAGCCAGACATGCTTTTGAAGTTCTTCTGCTTGAATTTGCTCTCGAATTTATTTACCTTTGCAATGGTGAAATAACTATGTTAACGGTCAATGAAATGTACAACCAATCAGTTACTAAAAAACCATTTGACACAATCTTCTTATATGATGGCAATTATTACTGCTTAGCTTATCCGTTTCTATGTCTATTTTATATAATTCTATTTTATAAAATTTGTATACCTAAATACGTCTATAATTTTATTAGATTCACTTATTTGTGATTACTCACAACATATATTTATTAATATGTTTTAAGTTGAGAGATAATTTATACTTGTATTAAAACTAAAAATTGCCCTACAACATTAGTAAAAACTTTTTCGTATAGGCTTATAAATACAAACATTTAGACAAAACAACAAATGGCAATTTCTTCGAGACTCTTAACCGATTGTTAGTATTTTTTTTAAAATAATATTCAAATGACTGAATTATCGCCGATCAAAATTATAATAATAGAGATATTAAAAATATATGCTCCTCTTTTACTACATAATATAAAAGTAAAGTATTTAAATTTGTATAAACTTTTCAGCTTTTAAATTTTACATTTATGGCCGAAGTTAAAATATGACTGAGGTCGGAAATTAAAACGTTTGCGGCTAGTTAACTACGTTCCAGTCATAAATTATGCCTTTATACATGTTCGACTTCTCTCTAAGTCACATTTTCAACAGAAATAGCAATCGTCAATAGTACGACTAGTTTATAAACAAAATTCAATGCGTGTCTCTGTAATATTTCAATTGTTTGAATATAAAATAAAATACAACTAAAATGTTATTAATATTTAGTACTAGTGGTCCGCAAATGTTTTAAAACTTGCTAAATAAACATCAACTGAAGCATATCAATCTGGAACCAAAGATATAAAGGCGTCGTTCCACTTTGAGCAAGCTCTGAAAGGAAGACCGAATGACAAAAGCCCACACCTGGTCGTAAATCAGAAATTTTGTTAAAACACCAACTACAAAAAACACCTTATTTCTACACTATAAAGGCCATATTTGAATGTTTATTATTTAACTTTGTATCTTACAGACGTTCAAGAATGCTATTGAGAAAAGGGTCTAGATAAGGACTTTATCGATGCATAAACTATGTTATTATGAAGTCGGTTTACTGCCCAGATCTAAGAGGTATGGATCAAAAACATGCGACCTTTATTCATCGTCAGAAAAGTAAACGTTTTTATTTATTACACCTGTCCAATTGCAACTTTCACATATATTGATAGTTTGACCTCGACCCGTAATAATTGTACAAAGAGAACTTGGCGCCGATTCGGATGTGTGAAAGGGTCATTGTAATCGCAGACAGACATAGTAATCATAGTCTGGCATAGCGATGATGTTGTGATGGTCATGTGCATGTTCAATTTAACTGTCTCAGTCTGGTGCAACGGTTTATCCGTACTATAGCATGTAGCCGCCGCCCGATACTTAATTGTGTTAAACGCCCTAAAGGTCGTTAGGGGTTGTTACGGGACGCGCGGGGTAAGGGGTGCGCGCACGCAAGGGATGCTCTAGCTAAAGCAGTCGACGACCGAGACCCAATGCTAGAGTACGTGCATGTGTGTCGCAGTTCGGTGTGCCTTAAAGAGCAAATAAACAGTAAAACGCCAAAATCCGTGTCTTTCTACCACCACACCCACGACCATCGGCCATAGTACTCTATTTTGTGTAATATACATTTTTTTTCAATAAATATGCTTGTTGATTGTGAGTAAATCACATAATTCTAAAATACACATCGCGTAGAAAAAACTACTCGTCCCTAGTTATATAAAAAAATTTAATAGCACAATTTGTAGAAAGTTAGTGCTTTACATCTTTTGTAAAAGTTGAAATATAATTTATCACATAAGAAGTGAGATATTCCCGTAAAACCAAATAACGTGATCTTGACCTTGAATAAATAGACTTAATAACGATATCTAGGAGAGTTTTAGGTAAAAGGACAAACTAAGGTTAAAACAAATGTTTAGTTCATTTTTTATACGTGAAGAGGTTTATCACTTATATGACAGGATTATACGCATTAAAAGCTTTTATTATGTGATAACGCATCATATCTACCTGGATTAAAACCTACCGAATTTAAGGATCAGCCAGTGTATTTTCAATTTTATTTTATTTAGTAGAATGCGGCGGCACAGCGGTAAGATTTCTGGTATGACGCTCGTTTACAAGCGCCAATAGCCACATTAGATCAAGGATGCTGTCAGCCTGTTAACTATCTTTCGGAAAAAAAAATTGCATAATTGTATAATGCGTCTTTAAAATATATTTCACAAATTAACACAATTATATCCAAATGACGACTTGGTTGATCATGGTAGATACAAGTCAAGGATAAAATAAATTTGAACACTAATGGGACAATTAAGGTTTGTAATTTAAGTTGTAAGATTAGGCGAATCTTCGTGTGCATGACCCTCATTACAACACATTGCTACATATTATGTCTTGATGAAGGGACATTGTAGGTAGTCACGAAACTTATAAGTCGTTAGGATTCTACAATTTGGTACAATTGCGGGAACTTTACAAAGTTAAGGGATTTTATAAAAATAAAATGATATAATAGAAAATAAATATACTTCTCTACCTGATAGCAAACAAAAGTGAATTCAAGAACAATAGCAACACCAAGAAAATAAAAATATTTACCAAGTATCGCTGTCGCTTAATAATATTAGCCACCAGTATTATACAGGCTGATTTTATAGACGAGGGAGATATTCAAGGAGGATATTCAGCATTTGGTTCTAATTCAAAATATATAGGAATAGTGATATATTAATATTTCCATTAAAACAAAGTAATTTATAGTCAAAATATTTAGGAGCAATGGCACACATGATAGAATAAATAACAATTAATTATTAAGTAGGTATATTGTCTCTCCTAAGCCAGGATAAAGTACGAAAGGGTAACGAGTCAATTACCTGTTTACCTAAAATTACGTAAAAGGAGTTTTATCTACATGTCATTCAATGGTGCGCCACACGCGCTGTGGTGTCCATACTTTTTACGGATCGATTCTCATTTGTTCATCAATGTTTCTTTATGATTTGTTAGGGAATATTGTTATTTACATTTTTATTTGTTACTAGCTGACCCGGCAAACGTTGTCCTGCCATATAAATGATTTCTAGTGAATATCTTCTATATTTGACAAATATTGATAATTTTATACGATACTAATGTCACTCAATTGTTTTGCCTTCCCGGAACCCGTCCACTAATATTTAAACTTTATGGGATTATTTTAAAGTTCAAATTGACTTTTAAATATTTTTACGAATTTTTTGTATGAGAATATAGAAAAGTGTTGTTTTTAGACTTTTTCAGACAAATTTTTAAATTTTTCTCTCCGTAATAACCTTCCTCAGACTTCATCAAACACAACAAAAAAAAAAATTCAGCCAAATCGGTTCAGCCGTTCACGAGTTTCGCGCTTATCAAGACATTTTGCGATTCATTTTTATATTATAGATAAGAAGGTACAAATTATTGTATTCTGAAATATCTCCCTCGTCTATAAAATCAGCCTGTATATGTATAATAGCTAAACATCATAGGGCTTAGAGCGATTATTCATGTTTCAAGAATTAAAAGTAATACAAACAGAAAGGTTCAATATAGTTTCAAAACACGAGTATATGATTAAAGTATTGAATACTAGGTAGTATGTGCTGCACCAATTATAATTAAAAATAATGTGCAAAAATTACAAAAGTTATTTGAGTAAGTGAACGCTCAGGTACAATTTTATTTGTTAGAGTTTTACGACAAGACCGCAGTGAAGAATCCGTTGTAAGTTATAAGTAGTGTGAAAGTTCGGTTTCGGTTTCGGTTTCGGCCGAGTTTCGGCCAAAAATCAAGTTTCGGCGGCAGTTTCGGTTTCGGCCAAAATTGGCCGAAACTTTTGCCGAAACCGAAACTGATTTTGGTTGTTGTCGTACATGCTTGCCTAACTTCGTTTCTCGCGGCAACGCTTTGGCGGACGCTGGCGGTCTTGTTCGGGATTCGTGCGCCGTTCGCATTGCTTTTTTTTTTCGAATTTACGCGTGTTTGTTGACCGGGAAAGGTCTTCACAACTTAACCGGGCGGGTGGGTGAACACTGAGGGTGCTCAGCCGGCAATTTATGGCTTGGATGACAATGCAAGGGCACCCCTGTGGGTACGAACCTCGACTTGGACCGCCAGCCAAAAATACGAAACCTAACGGTGATCTACTTATACTTGACCACGCGAGTTTCGGTTTCGGTTTCGGTTTCGGCCGAGACTGAAGCCACGGCCGAATATTCGGTTTCGGTTTCGGTTTCGGCCGGAAAACCAGTTTCGGTCGGACTCTAGTTATAAGTGTATATAGGCTTAATTGGGCTCGCTGCCAAGGAGTTGGCTACGTAGCCACCTGTGATTGTGCTTTGGTATACCGTTTAGGTACGATTTACGTTACATACTAAAGATATTAATCAGACATACAAATGTTAGAAAAAAAAATACAGTACCACAACAATTAATAGGTAATAACAGTACCTCTAACTTTAAACAACATAAAGTAAAAAGACCATTTTTTAGTAAAGGTAGTAAAAAATGGATACTATTATTTTAAGAATTGCTTAAAAATTCGTAACAACTAAATTTTTTGCTGTTTACGCCATTGGTCCTTTATTTTACATGCTAAGTTGTAAACAACCTTTTTGCGAACTTATTTGGAGAACGATATTATTCGATAAAGAATAAAAAAAGTTAACTAAATGGTATAAACAAAAAACATTTATCAATATCCTTTACAAACTTTAAGTCGATTTAATGTTTAAACAAAATTCAAAAAGTAGGTTGAAGCATTCTTAATTTGGGTCGATCCATTATTACTATATTTGGCGTTGAAATTACCAGATAAGCTCTGACATTGTGACCAACATAACCAGGAGCACAAATTGATCACCCATCCTAGTTAAGAGCTTAATAACATCTGCATGAGAAGATTAACTAAATTATTTCATTTTATTCATCCAGATAAGGACCATAATTAAAAGACTCTCCTACTCGTGGAAAGGAATGTAAATGTGTAATCGCACGGAATAATTCGTAGACTCAGAACGGCGAGCAAAAGCAATGTCGTGAAAATGTAGATCAAGCCCGCACGTGTTCTAATGAGCTGCAAACATCAGGATATCAAACGTTTTACCGGTAAACTCTTGCTTCAGCGATATTGAACTTAGCGTAGCGTAACGTGTTTTAAATTACACCTTAATTTAATTGAATTTATTTTTTAAATATTAAACTCTTCTATTATATTACATACACTTGTTAATGTGATTTGTACGTTGGTATACATGAAATAAAATCTTCCAGGAATTGAAGATTTGATTCATAAAACATATCTCCTATCAGCTTAATTGCAGACTTTCAATGTACTAATACAGTATATAATATATGCTTTGGTTAATGCTGTGCTCGGCATTTTCGTGAAATACCGAATCAGGGATGAGATAATACGTCTGAGAACTAAAGTTATAGACATATCTGAGAAGATTAGCAGGCTAAAATGGCAGTAAGCTGGTTATATTTACCGTAGAACTGTTAGTCATTGTGGGAGATGTGTTCTGGAAAGGAAATCGTGTCACGATAGATATAAAGTAGGATGCACTCTGGCTGGGTGGTGCGATGCTCTGCGCAAAATGTCAGGCCATTGTTGGATCTGAAGAGCGCACCGGACACTGCGCGCACCCTCCCTCTCATCCGTGCAGCAGACTCCCTCGAGTCTACTGCCCGACTAATTATAATAACGTACACCATTATTCGACAACACGATAAGTAGTATATTTACTTTATTACCAATAAATTTATTGATATTCCAAATTAACCACATATTCAATACAAAATGTGTCGTGGACATGTCAAAAATAACGCTTTGTTAAAAAAAAAGAATGAACACGAAGTATGTGGAAATATATTTTGTCATTCATCCCAAACTTGCTTATAAATTGTAATTTGAGATGCGAACATTTTCGGAGAAGCAGTTGCGGAAGGTAATATGTTAGGACGAAAGCGACCCACGATGACCCACAAGTGTTTCCTTTGACGAATTTTTTGTTTGATACGTCCCCGATTATAAGATCCTCCCACATTTCTCGCATTGCTTTTTTTATTTATCTGCACATTTTTATGTTTTTCCTTTTTGACGCCACAAGTTACTAATTTTATATTTAAATAGACACATGAGACATGTGATAAGAATTGCGTAACTCAATAATATATTAAGCTTTATATCCATTATAAGTAAGTATATTGTTATGAAATATGGAAAGTTTACTTTAATGAAATATCGAGAGAGAAAGGGATCTGGTATAAAACTTTGGAAAGCGAACCTCCTCGTATACCCTGGTTTTCTGGAACAACTTTGTGCAGGAAGTTGGTGTCAGTGGCACACAGACTAAGATCCGGACACATTCCATCTAACAAATTTAAACATCCTATGAAACTCAATAATTCTCCACTGTGTGTAAATTGTGGAACCATAGATGATATCCACCATTTGTTGATGGAATGTGTCTGATCTGAATCTGTGAGAGAGGCGTTTGTGAGTGCCTTTGCTCTGAACAGACTTGACATCGGGATGTTTAACATAATCTTAACAGAACAATTATCTGATGAGGCGTCTGGCTTTTTCAGATCAATGGCACCATATGTAATATGTTAGGTATTTCTGTATTAGGGTACGATGGGGCTGACATACGTACACACGTAAAAGTCCCTTAAATAAATAGAATAAAAAATAAATAAAAAAAAGTAAGTATATTATATCAGTTTAAATTTTTAATTAAAAGGTGGCTTTAAAGATATGTTAAAAGGTAATTAAATAATCGTAAATATTTCGAGTATAAAGATAATTTCGAAAATACGATTTAATTTTATATCCAGCTGATTATAATTAAACTCGTGCAACTCTAGAGACTGTAAATCCGCTCTCAATTATATTAATAGTGTCGATAAATATCAAAAGCATGTCCACCTATATCAAATAAAGCGAAAAAAAAATCACTCAAAGACATAAGTAAATTATGCATTTTTACATTATTTTTTGGCTCTTTTTTCAAGTTAAACTACATAATATTGAGAAATAATATAAATGTTATTAATTAAACTACAAAATTAGTTAAATAATTTATTGAGACATGTCTTACTTGAATTGGATAGTTATATAGAATAGTGGTTCATATTATATATATGTCAAACTATATCTTTAAAGCAATGATGGCCTAACATAACTTATGTTTTACGTTGGAAGTTAAGAATAAATCATGTGAAAGTTTTATCATGATCAATTTAATAGTTTCAGCGTAATGTCTCAACAAACATACAAACATTCAAAATTTCTAAAAACCATCGATTTGTATTTAGAGGCATCTAAATAGTCAATCCCATTCAATTTACGTAAATCTTGAAATAACAGAATTTGTCTCAGAACAATTTTATAATAATAGAGACGATAATGAATATATAGGACAAATTATATCAATGAAAAAAATATATTATAAAATATATATTATTATATATATATTATAAATATATTAAAAATTATAAGGAATAAGCGAGCTGTTAAGGAATATAGCGAAAAGATATATTATTATAGTTACAAATTAAAATATGACTATAATTTAAAAGACCAAAAATGTATATACGAGCCTTAAGCCATAGTTCTACTCCGACGCAGTCTTGAGTTTCTTTCATCGTTTCTTCTCAAGGTAGTCGCTTCCGAAACGCTAGTAGATCACCCATAAGTTCTTCCTCTGGCTGGCGGCTTCAGTCAAGGTCCGTACTCACAGAGGCACCCTTGCTTTGCCACTTAACCCACAAAATTAACTGGCTGAGCATCGTCTGTGCACACGCCCCCTTAGCCCGGTTGCATTGTAAAGGCCTATCCCACTGCCAACATTAGTCTGTCATACAAAAAAACTTTAGGGAATAGGTCTATTTATGCCTCTTTCCACTACTTTATTTATTAAATATTTACTATATAATATATATCTAATCATTTTTAAGAGATAACGATAAAATATTTAAAATATTTATGCTATAAACAGTAAGCTGATTTACGATGCTTTAAAAAGTAATTGTATTCGATTCAATACGTCAAGAGAGCCGCAGAGGTGTTCTTGACACGCATCCCTTATCAGGTATTTTATGGAAAGAAGACGTTTCTGGAATTCCAAGACCACTTAAAGGGTCCCGATAATGCATACTTTGTACTACGTAAAAGGATTCAAATCTAGGCAAGGGCTCTTACCACAAATATCAAAGTGTTATGGGCTGGCTCGGAAGTGGTACTTAAAATATGCGCGTATTCGTACATTTATCTGAGAGTTTATATGTATATAATAAAACCTAGTTATTTTAATATATTTCACGAATATTATTTACAATAAGTTATAACAAAATTACGGAGATTTTTAATTTATTACACCTTATCCACATACCAAATTTCAATTAAATAAAATCAATGGTCACTTTGACAATAATATATTGGTATAAAAAAATCCCATTCATGAATTTTTCGAAAATAGATATACCATAAAGTTTTAGACAAATTAAAGCAAAGTTTATTGTGATTGCGTTTAAAAACGAAATAATCATAATGTCACGTCAAGATATTAAAGTTTCGAGTCGTAACATTTGTTCGACGTCCATTTGGTTGGAATTTTAATTCCAACGTGTTCCAACCATTATATAGTCTACAATCCGAGAAATTTCACAGCCTCTTCTAATTTATACTTCCTCACTTTTGACTTCGAGGCTTATACAAATTCCACAGGACTCGTTTATAAACTTAAGCCTCCCGTTTATCTATACGATTTAAACATACAAGAACATTTACTTACACTACATTAAAATTGATGTCATATATTTCGTTTATAATTCAAGGCTGAAGATTTTAGGCGAGCCTAGGCTAGTAGCCCTTTAGCGGAAAACTTATATATAATGAAGAAGTTTTTCGTGAATTTGGGATTTATATATGTATTTAAACATATTTGTCTAACTCTCGTACCCATTTTCTTTTTCAAAATAGGTGCAAATTATTAATTCTTAATTTTTTACTAAATTTTGTTCTTTATTAATAAAATTGAATTTTTTGTCCATTTCTCTACATTTTCATTACAAAATACAACAAAGCATAAAATTACGATTTAAATAGTGAAACATTGCTTATTTATAAAATTTCAATTTTAGTAAAATAGCCAATGTTTAAGTCTAAGTCTTACACTTTATTAATGTGTTTACTTCTAAGTTCTTGTTCTTAAAATTATAGTTAAATAATATTTTTTATACATCAATAGCATGTGTGTGGTTTTTTTTTTATTATTGATATTATTTCTGGTTGTTTGGTTTTAGTTTGTTTTTCTTTATTTTATTTGCCCGTGTAATCCACCGTGTATTAAGTGTGTGGCCTTCCGTAAAATTAAATAGTGATTTTTTTTTTGGCTCCAGAATTTGTTCTAAGTTACATTTATCCAGTAATCTTCGTGTCACTGGCCACAGCCCTTGACTTGTAAAATGAATAAAATAAAGTACTCAAAAACACGCGATAATACTCTAAAATGCGTAAACACTTGAAAATCAGACTTTTATATATTTCATTCTATTTAAAATACAATCAAACATTAATAGCAAATTACGGGCGCAAACCCTCGTCAATTTTTGCCATGTGGCAATGAATGTTTTTGAAACTATTCGAACGGCTTTCATTCCGAACAAATGAATCATTAATGAGCTGGAGTGAGCGTAATTTTATCGTATAAAGGAATAATTTGCTCAAATCTGGATGGAACGGATGGACAGTGGCGTTATGTTTATCGTCAGTATTTAGTGCTTCTGAAGCACTATTAAAATGTCATTATAGAACCATTTTGTTTTATCAGCAGTAATGTAGCCTACACGTAGAATAAAGTGTGATATATAGATTTTTATGATGCTATATACAGTTTCGTAAAACAAAAAAAATATAAAATAAAATTGCATATGTGAAAATTAAGGCCGTTAAATGTATTTTTTTTTTATTTCTTGCAATAAATACATGTTTTAATCTTTGTTATAGACATTTTTATACAGAACTATGTTGAAATAACAAGTAAAAATGTCATACAAATAATATTTACAAATTAACATAAAATTGTTATAAAACATTATCCTTGGGTACTTTCATCATAAGGTTGAGGTCATACTATCTGCCATAGGCTGCCAATAAATCGTATTTGATCTTTTTTTTATCATTGACTAATTCGCTGTAATAATTTTGATTTTAATTTCTATACTTCGTTAGTAGGTAATGTATTTCTATGAATAAAAAAAAGGATTTCATGAAATAAACGCTACAGTAAAGAAAATATACAACAGTTCGTGATTGCTAACACCGCGTTAGGATGTATGCACATTAACATACATGAATAAGTCAAGCTTAGAAGCGCTCCCCTTTCACAAGGAGTGAATTTGCGTACAAAGGAGACGGCAAGGCTATTTCCTGATGGAAATAGTTCAATAAGAAACTGCAGAAAGGATCATAATTTCCCTTACTTCCATTTGACTTCCAGTATCATCTAAATAAACCTGACGTTTTATGTATAATTCCTAAACCAGATTATAATCAATAAAATGTAACAATCTCGTTATATTTTTTTCGGATGAGAGGAGATACATTAATAGCTAAAGAAACTAAATTATATAACAATATCATCAAATAGATTTGAGACGTAAAAACTCGTACATGACAATTTTGCTATTTATAGACCTCTGTGATAAAATGTATTAAGTGTGTTATTAGAAAATGAGTGCAATAGTTTTTATTCGACCTAAAAAAAGAAAAGTTTTATGTTCGGCTGTATGTATTTCTTATATATATTCACTTATAATTTCGCCATTTATTTATTTATTTGGATAATTCTTTACTTTAGTAAGTAGACTATATAATAATGGCGCGTCTGTTATGTCAATAACTTGTAATGATATTATATACAAAAAAGCTTTTCTTGGTTTGACAGCTGAGTTATACCAAATGTCAGAAGGTGATTCGGATGTGCCCGTCACTATGCAGATAACTGCATGGCAAAGGAAACTGCAAGCCATGTAATAAATTTCAACAATTCTCTTCCGCCATGCCACTCCCACTGGGCACAATCTCAAGGGAGGTAAAAATCTCTCGTAAATATAAGATTCACCTATAGCTGCGACGAAGATGGATAAATAGTAAAGCCATTGGCTTAGGTTATAATAGAAATATGTTTCATAGATTAAACAAGTTACAAAAAAGGCAAGTCCAAACACATTTAGTTTGATGTATCGGTAAGTTTGCTTCTAATCTTTTCGCACATACTCGTATAAAAAGTAAATAACTCGGAATTCTTGTATTAAGCCTGTGATATATTTTCATCTTATACGAGGCTTAAAGTAATCCCAAGTTAACTGTGATACATTATTTTGAAAACAAACTTCTGTATGCCTAAAGACTGTAGGATTTGATGTAAATCCCATAAAGAAACGAAAACACGGTTTACCCATTGGGAAATATGGGAAGGGAACCGAATTAAATATATATTATGATACAGCCGTTGTTTTAGAATATATGTGAAACCCACGATTGTATTATGTAATTTTAGAACCTTCTCAAACCTCCGAAAGCATTTAATTTAAAAAATAAGTTTTTCTATGTGTTTCAATTGTCATTTCATTATTTAAAATAGACTATTTAGGATGAATTAGATTATTCTAATTTATGAAAGATCATAGCTACTATTGTAGAAATTTTTAAGTAAAATAAGCCAAAATCAAAGTATATTTTCTTTCAAAAAATTTCGAGTCACTCCACGTTTAAAAACTTTTACATTCTGTACAATGTTCTTAAAATAGAGTTGAAAATGTACGTAAATACTTAAAATAAATTAAATCAAAACTACGTAAATAGCCTCTTATATGTATCAAATAATACCTGATAGTATAATTAATTTATTTTTACATTATTTTATGTGAAACAAGATTAATATAAAGTAGAAAATTTTAAATATTGCTATAAGTTATTTGAAAAGAAGTGATCACTTTAAAACTATCATATCGAACACTAAAACAGGTCTAATCTAATTAGAAACGTAAAATTATAATTCACATTTAAAATTTGCATACACTTAACATAGTAAAGTAAGATTCCAGTATATGCACTGAGCACCATATGCACTGAGACTGCAAAATCTCTTTGCTTAGACTGAATTACGTTTTTTTATTTCTCAAATTGTCTTCGTAATTAAACTATGTTTCTACATTTTATCTCAAACCTTGGATTTGTTTTGTAAATATAAATAATATTGTAAAAACATCTAATTTAAGTTTTTTTTAATAGATAAATAAAACGAATTATTTATTTGTTAATATCGTGCTGGCATTTAATAGCACATACGGTTTCTATCTTCGCTGTTTTGGTGCAGTAAAAGCATTTTATAGCAACAATAACAACCTCTGTTAACACGGGTTTAATATTTGTTTCATTGTAGCAAAGAGAACGATGTGTCATAGAAGTAATTGTGGGTTTAATTATTTGCCTCTCCTTGAAATTACCTAACTAACTGTACCTATGTAGCACAAACCCATCTATACTAATATTATAAAGCTGAAAAGTTTGTTTGTTTGATTGTTTGAACGCGCTAATCTCAGGAACTACTGGTTCGAATTGAAAAAATCTTTTTGAGTTGAATAGACCATTTATCGAGGAAGGCTTTAGGCTATATAACATCACGATGCAATTATTAGGAGCGAAGAAATAATGGAAAATGTGAAAAAAACGGGGAAAATTATTCATCCTTGAGGGCTTCCATTGCGTGCGCTGCAAAAACGGTTCAAGATACCAAAAATATATGTATGAAAGAATTATTCCCCTTGAAATGATCTAAAAAATGTCCGCGACAGTATATGTCTATCTTTTAAGATTAAGTCAGTAGAACCGTTTTTATGGTATTATTATGTTATTAATTTGCACGTTTTACACCTTTTTTAAAATATATCACGTCAAGGAGTGGAATTTTATATCAGCACTAGCTTTAAGATTACCCTCCATCATACAACAAAAGAGCCTTTAGAGACTAAAGATTCTAACACGTGGCAATCAAATTACACAGCAAAATTGATTGCTGACCAATAAATTCATACCTTGCTCGAATGTCATATAATTTAGATGTCGTATAGTACAGTATTCGCTGAATTTCACTAATTCAGCTCAATTCAGCTTATCCATAGGAAATATCAGATTTGTACGGACGCACGTAAATGCCATAATCATCTTTCAAAACTAAGTCCCAGTTTATATGCTTCTATACAATGAAATATAATATGGGCAAACTGAATAAGTATAATTAGTTCTTTAAGCTCAAAGTGAACTAATACTTATTAAAAACTCATACATTATTTATTACCAGCCTCCTCTACTTTTTCTCCTATGTAAACCGAAGACGTGTATGGTAAATATTAATAAAATTCAAAGAAATCATTTAATTGATGAGAATATTATATTTACATCTACACGAAATCGCAAATGACATGCGGTCGACCAGACGGAGATGGCGGGTGGAGTTGTTCACCTGTATTAAGGATAGGTCACAAAATCCAAAAACAGAAATGAGTGGAAATTACCTTTTTACCTTTGGCTTGTAGTAGGTCAATAAGGGCTGATAATAATAATAACATGTAGAACTTTATGCATTTAAATGTATCACAAATTTGAACCATTTCATGGTATAGTAGTAGCGAGGTGGTAGGGCGTCGGTGCCCGTCTGGATCGCGACCTCAGTGCACGGGTGTAAAGCCCGTCATAGTGACCAGTTTCGGCTTGTCGCGTTTCGGGATCAGCTTGTGTATATCCAGTAGCTCATATACCTAGAGACCTTCAGTCGTGGTGTACGTGGGCCAACATGACGATGTAGACTATCAATGGATATTTATCCTTTGATAGTCGCTTTCGTTTTTGGACTACATTGTACTTACCATCAGGTACTCTGTAGTCACTACGTCGAGCCAGTGTAAAAAAAAATGTACGAGTATAATATAAAATAAACTTACTTAATATACTAGTACTTCGAAAGCAGATATTCCGTAATATCTGGAGTATGTAAGCGTACAAGTATTGCGAAATTTCTTAACGTGAAAAATGATATAGTCGGTATAAGCAGGGCGGTTGGAGGCGACGCGACGCTGCAAATTTCAGGCTATAAATATGAATAACTTGAAGAAACTTCACGCGACTGGATTTACGAAATATGTGAACGTTTTACTTTTCTTTAATATATTTTTGTCGCTGATGACACTATTATATTTTTACCGTAGAGAAAGGGTACAGCAATTCAACTTTTTCATATCCTGTGTTATTAAGTATTATGGCTTTATTAAGTACTACATTTAAATGTTTAAACTTGTATTAAAATAAATATTAGGAGATAATTTTACATTTTTTAACTTTTCAACGTCATAACAAAAACATCTCTAACAATACATATAATGCTCGAATTTAAAAACAGTTATACATTACATAAATTAGATAAGATTTAAGAAAAAATAATTAATTAACAATTTAACGGTATAAATAGAATATAATATTAATTAATTTAGTTAAAAATGAAAAAGGATATCCGTGTTGTTAAGGGATATGTGCTGAAGAGCCCGTTCAGCATGATTAACGGGTGGCTAGCCTGGGCACCGGAAAAGGCTGCCTTGACGCAGGCTGTAGGGAATAACCTGTCGCTGCCCACACTTATTCGGGCTATGCTCTACTGCGACAGGTCCTGAAAGGCAGTCCTCCATTTTACGGAGGAAGTATCGAAGGCTAAGGAGGAGGCGGAGCGTGAGTGGGAGAGGCAGGCCATATCATCCCTGTCCTCCTCGCCCCTCCGTCGCCCTTGCTGAACTGGACACAGGAGGGCCCTATTCCAGGCACGTCCCTTCTTAATATAGACTAAAGTCTGGGCGGCGCACTTGCGGGAGTGCGTCGCTCAACTTTTTTCAAGAAGACGGCGGTGCGCAATGTGTTCCCGGGCATCGCTCCAAGACAACGAAGGTGAGCATGTTGGTGTCCATTTACACAATTTCTCCGCAAATGCTGAGGCGTGGCCTTGCCCATGGCCCCGGCAGACGAATAGGAGGAATACCCTGGTGTTTTAGTCGGTGCGAGTCCGATACACCGGTGGCGGCTCTCACGGCCCCCTAACAATCCATAACGGATTTGCCCCAGGTTACCAAAAAAAAAACGTTGTTAAGGGATATAGTGAAACGATAGATATCATTATTTATTAGTAAGAAATTAAACTTTTGACCGTATAATGTTTTTTTTTTTTTTTTTTTCGGCGTGTCCTACGTTGGTGGCCTGGGAAAGACCTTCACAACAAAACCGGGCTTGGTGGGCGAACGCAGAGGGCGCTCAGCCAGCGAAATTTATGGGTTGGGCGGCTACGCAAGGGCACCCCTGTGGGTACGGACCTCGACTTGGGCGGCCGGCCAGTTGAAAAACGAACCTAACGGTGATCTACCAGCGTTTCGGAAGCGACTACCTTGAGAAGAAACGCCGAAAGAAACTCAAGGCTGCGTCGGAGTGAAACTGCGTTATTTAAACAACAATTGACGGACCTATCCTTAATCGTCGTCGTCGGCGCCGCCGGCGACGCCGGTGTCTCGGAATGTGACGAGTGCTTGTGTGTACCTCGTTGTTGATAGGATCGGCGGTCGCAAGGGCCGCGGTAATTGAATCGACGGGATCCAATAGGACATGACGCGGGCGGCGTAGTTTGCGCGCGATGCCGCTTTTCGGTGTGTAATCGCAGGCACTGCGGACTAAAGGATTAGGGTGATGCTGCGCCTTGTCGAAATATCGACGAGATGCATTTTGCATGAAACTGGCGAGCGTTTCCAGCTTAAGGTCGTCATGGAGATCTATGTTGCGCATGTACAGCGGGGCACCCACTGCTTTACGCAAGAACCGTATAATGTCATTACCAATAAATACTAAACCACAATTTATCCACACATAAATAACATCTTTTGACCTTAATATTAACCAGTGTAAGTCCAAAATACATTACAATCTAAAGTATCTACATATCATAACATGCACACGCCTCAAACTTCTCTCGGAATGGCAAACAAGTTTATTTTCCTCACCACATTGTTCGCGTTCCTTCTATACACTTCGCATAGACTTAGGGAACAATCCGTATCTTGAATATTCAAAAACTTTCAACTTAAGTCATATTTAAAGCTACATTATACTGTTAAGACATAATTACGCACAAAAGTTTCGTTCTAGACATATTTTAAATAATAATTGCTTAATAAATCATATTGTCAGCTTAGTCACATTAAAACATTTTAATAAATACATTTTTTTTCTAAATAAGGATCTCTCGTTTAAAAGTAGTAATTAAAGTAATTGTATTTCCAAAGCGGTAGGTATCCTAGCAAAGAATCTCGCAGCTTTAACTTAATTAGTATAGAAGTTACATAGAAACTACAACCCCGTATCTCAATCCCTTAGGGGTTGAATTTTCATATATCCGTTCTTATCTTTAACCTACATCCCAAAATAAACTCACGTCCAAATTTCCGAGATCTCGTAATGACTAAGTAACTGTCTTTCATTTTTATATATGTATATTTTAGATAAAGAGCCCTAAACTAGAATACAAATTTTCCCTGCGGATATTCGGTGAATATTTCATCGTGGTAGCACGTTGAAAGGAACTTCAGGAAAATCGTTCGAACACATTAACGCTGGTTTATTATTTTCAGGCTCAGAGCATTCACAAAGTAATAGTTTGCAGTATCTCTATATCCATTTTGTTAGATAACGTTAAGAATATTTACAATATAATAGAAGTAAATGTTTATTTTATATTTAAAAACATTTCCTTATAAGTAACCAGATTTTTTCCTGTCTCGGAGGGGTTAAGAAACGCGAATTTACAATCATACACGTAACAACTTTTGGGCCATATAAATAGGTATTTATTCTGTGTGGGAATTGAATCCACGGCGTGTGACGGTAAAGTCAATTTCATTATACATCGTCAGGTACGTCAATACCTAAGTCCTGTAACGTATGACTGTTTTCAGTCAATAAATTGTGAAGGTAAAGGAAACAGCACGGCAGCGTAAGAAAACCCATGCATGCGCCATTTGACAAAAATATCATTACCCTGAGAACAGTGATCACTACAAGTAGCATCGGATCGAACATATAAATGCAAAAAACAATATAGTCTCTAACGTATTTCTGCTTATCCCAAAAAGAATATAGTGTGATGATACCTTCAATAAGACAAATTTAAGTTGCTATTTTCATGTGACTTTATGCGGAATTCTGCATGATTTGCAAAATATATTTCGGATGGTTTATGTTTATAATGTACTAGATAATGTGCCGCGGTTTAGTCTAAATAGATTTTCATTCCTTATTTTACCCCCTTGGGGATTGATTTTCCAAAAATATTAACACGGTTTTTTATTATTTTAATCAAAAAGCTAATTACTGGCTAGTATTTGCATCAAGAGTCGGATTTTCTAATATACTATACTTTCAGTCCTTGTTTTGGCGTTTAGAAGTCGAATATTAAAAAAATCTGCTACTCCTTATAAAATAATATGGCCTTCGTTATAAAAATAACCCAATGCAAAAAAACGTTTCTCACTCCAGTAATTCAACTCAGCCAGGACATTTCATTATCTTGTAAATATTTTAATGGGTCTTATGGAAAAATTAGAGCCAGAATTGAAAGTAAGTTCATTCGCACCTGATTCTCGTTAAAGTATTTACAATGAGTACAATACGAATAATTTTCAAATGTGCTAAGTCATTTTATATACGAGTATATAAATTTGTATTAATTTAAGATATGCTTGAAAAATCGCTCACACATAACCAATAACACATATTGTCTCACGTTTTTGAACTTAGCGAACTTTATAAGTAAGTTAGTGTGGAACCTATGATGCCAGACGTATTACTTGTACGTACGACTTTAAATGTGGAGATGTTAAGCTTTACCCGCAGAGAACATCTCTTGCTTTATTTCAATTAAAACTCAGTCACCGTGCACCCGAAGATAACTTCGCCTCATTTACGAAATTTGATACTTTAATTAGCGCATTTAAGGTCCAACGACAACTCTCTAAGCTTTTGCTGAGAAATATTACTGCGAAATGTACGCCCCTGCTTTCTCTTAATATTTTCGTTTATTACAGACTGAAATAAGCATCACACAATCATTTTAGAATTATTCGGTAATTACTCGTAAGTAATTATTTGTTCAGAAATATCTAAGCTATTACTTTTAAACCAAATAAGATAACATTTTAGAATTAGGACATAAAATGTAAATCATTGAGACAAAGCCTATAGCAATATTTAATGTAAAAAAAAAACAAATTTAAAGCGTGTTCCTATACATGTAAATGGGAAAAAAATCTCGTTTAATATTGCGTGT
Organism: Automeris io; assembly: GCA_036320925.1. Classification (NCBI taxonomy): domain Eukaryota; kingdom Metazoa; phylum Arthropoda; class Insecta; order Lepidoptera; family Saturniidae; genus Automeris; species Automeris io. Next base: position 7,427,798 of record JAUDJH010000010.1, on the reverse strand, counting down.
GGGATATTTATGCAAAAAACCTATTACGAGTAGGATGAGATTAGTTCCGTTATTTTAAAACTTGTACGTCGATAATTCACAACTTTAAAACCCGACAAAGTGGTCATTTTGAGACCCATTTTGTCCCCAGCTCTATCATAAAAACTGCTTATCAGGTTTAATTGATATATATCTTGAATTTTAACTTATAACCTGTAATTTTTACAACAGATACTGAAAATTTCCAAAAATCATAACAAAAAAGTTATAAGCAATACAAGCTAACTAAGCTTAATTTTCTAATTAGGGAGTGTTTTAACATAAATATTTCAAACACGGTTTTAAGTAGAAATTTGTGGATTTTATAAACTATTTCTTTGATATTTTTGTGTTTAAATGGTAAACATAATAAACAGAGAACCAAAAAAATACTGTACAATGCACAGCCGATATGGCTGGAGTTAGAAATTCAAAATTTTTACAATAGTTTCCTTTCATAGCATATGAAATAAATTACTTTTAGAAAGATCAGTCCCTTATGGGATTTTAACATTAACCAAGTATCATTTTAAGCGTAGAAACATTACTTAACGAACATTTTTAAGATATTAGATGTACTTTTAAATTTATCTATACTATAATATTATAAAGCTGAAGAGTTTGTTTGTTTGTTTGAACGCGCTAATCTCAGGAACTACTGGTTCGAATTGAAAAATTCTTTTTGTGTTAAATAGACCATTTATCGAAGAAGGCTTTAGGCTATATAACATCACGATTCAACTATTAGGAACGAAAAAATAATGGAAAATGTGAAAAAAACGGGGAAAATTATTGAATCGTTGAAGGCTTCCATTGCGTGCGCTGCGAAAACGGTTCTAGATACCAAAAATGTTTGTATGAAAGAATTATTCCTCTTGAAATGATCTAAAAAAATGTATGAAACAGTATATGTCTATCTTTTAAGATTAACTCACTAGAACCGTTTTTATGGTAATCAAATTTGGTCGAAATTAATGCATTATTTGTTAAGAGTTGTATCAACGTAATAATATTAATCTTTATCCAAATAAATGTGTTGTTGATTAAGAGTATTTAATTGTGAACAAAATTGTCTCTGACATCACTTAATTTCAATGAACAACTTAGAAGATATTACAATAACTTATATAGCAAAACAACGTTTGCCGGATCAGCTAGTCTTAAATATTCTAGTGCGAAATGTATTTAATGTACTTTCCTTAAAATGCTACATAAAATACAACTCAAAGAGACATAAGATTCCAGATTATATTAAACAAAAAAAAAACTGTACGTTTTTAGGGTTCCGAAACTCAAAAAGAGAAATGGAACCCCTATAAAAGCACATTGCTATTAATCTATCAGTCTGTCAAGACCTTATTTCTCAGGATCACGTTGAAGTGTCGAGTTGAAATTATCCTTAAATATTCAGTCTCTTGTAAGACGGTTTCTGTACGCGAATCCGATTCGTGCATGATCGGTTTTTATATTCGTCCTACTGTAAAATTTGGTAATTTGGTTAATTACTTGCCTTAGTTTTTTTCTTACTATTTGTATTTTGTTACTATTTATCTTTACTTGAAAGATGCTTAAAGCAAACTGTTAAAAAACCTTTTTTCAGTATAGTATCAATGTAATAACGCCATGAAGTCTCCGTTTGCCACAAACGACTAGTGTATAAATAATTGTGACCTTTATAGAGTTCATAATTCATTATTTTACTGTGAATAAATGATAAAAAAAAACAGTTTTATTTTGATGCTTGCTCTATAGATGTAGTGCAGAACACGATTATAGAAATCGAACACAAAAGAAAAAAAATACAAACATATCCTTACTACCCTCCTAACGGTACTACTAGATTTAATCAAGAGATAAGAAAGTAAACCACGGACTAGTAAAGATTTCGGTTTGCACCTAAGTTTATCTTAATGTAAGATATTTAATACAATGTACATAGTACAAAGTAGTTGATATAGACTAATTTATATTGATGTATTATATAATATTTTGTGTATCCCATAGAAGCATAAACAATACATTATCTTGTTATAGTGGAACATTTAATAAATATATTGTCCCAAAATTTGATCCAATTTTGAATTATGAACCTTTAAATCTAGTAATTACCAGTTTTTAAGTGCATAAATTTATTAAATGCCCAAATATAACAAAGAAATGCTTTTTATGCTTGTATCAAATGCACACCGTTGCTAAAGAGTGTAGGCACAACGATAAAATGAGTTTGGTCAATCATCGTCTGACATATATATTCACTATACGATACTCCATTTACTGGCAAGCGAAATAAGGCTTCTTGTTTTGAATTTGTCCGTATGTAACGACAACCGCTTATCATTAGAAGGAGCGTCAAGCAGTTTGCCGACAAAATTAAAGTAAACTCTAATACTATTTTTTAAAGCTTTATGTCATAGAAAATACAGATAAGGATGACTATCTAAACATTTCATAGTTATTGATCACACTAAAGAATAAAAAACTTCACATAACATGATGTTTATAGTTTCTGAGAATTCTACAATACACATAACTATCTATAATAGTATCTATCTACATAGATCAGTCTTGAATATCTAAATATAGGATCCGAGATCAAGTTTCATCAAATACATCGATTCAACACATTACAACTCCGTTTCAGGTGGGATCTAAGGGATTTAACAGACTTCAGGAACTGGAACTACGAACGAAGGCCGTGTGTTTAATACACAGTAACTCTGCAACTTGAAGAGGGAAACTTGCTCGTAACGGCTCCGTTCTAACTGAAATTCGATGCTTAGTTTTCTCCTAATGGAGTTACAGACCTACCTATGTCCTTAAAGGTATATAGCCTTGAATTATGTAAATTTCCCAGTAGGTGTTAGCTTTCACCAAGCTCCATTAACGTACCTGAAACAATATTAACGACTTTTATTTATATAATACAAGTAATACATAATATATACTACCTTATAATCATTATTGCCTCAGAATAATCCTTGACATTACTTTAAAGAAAATCAAAGTGTAAATAAGTAAACACCTATGTTTTTTTTTACTTGGGGAAAATCCTCATAGAAGACCGTCTCGGCCGCACAGGGGTGTTGCGCGACCGAGGTGTGTCGGCTTGTACCGACTAAAAAACCTCAAGGTGACTACTTCTGCGTATTGGGAGGGACTGTGGGAAACACCTATGTATGTCAACCGTACGTATATCAAAACTATTACGCTGCCGGATGGTCCATGTCGCCATGTTTATGTGTTTTTGTCTTTTCTATCTTTTTATTTTCTGTATATTGTGTATGTTTCTGAATTTTAAATTGTTATTTGAGGCGAAATAAATGTGTTTCCTTTAATTTTATTTCATTTTTAAACATTATAATTTTACCAAAGTCACTATAAAACTGGTATAATCTTTCTTATTTTAAATATTAACTTTTAATTGAATGTACTGTCATCAAATTAAAGAGGCATTTTTTATAATAATATATCGTTACGCTATGTTCCTTACAGTGTCAGCAGAGACGCATAAGTGGCTGTATCCACTTTGCGCTTATATGTGCCCAGCGTAACCAGCAGCGCAGCTGATCGCCGTTCTTATGGCACTAATACATTACATTTCTATTATATTCCATGCGTGTTAACAATTTTTTTATTGACAGTAATAAAATATAATAGTTTAGTAATAGTTTAGTCGTCAAATGATATATTTGTTATATTGAGGCAATAACAATATTGTCATCGTTATCCAATTTTATAATAATACGAGTATCTAGTAACAACGTAATAATTATTTTACTAGCTACGTAGATAAAATACATTAAGTTTTTGGTTTTAATTGCACTAGTATCTTTTACTTATAAAGATTCGGTAATACATATTATAACACAAATTGTAATTTTAGCAATCATATTGCCAAGTTTAATAGACATAAAAAAATAAAGTAAAAATGTTTTAAAATTAAGCTTTATGTGTTGTAAAGTAAAACGGTATGCAAATATGTAGTAATTAATTGCTTTCTTTTTAACTTTAGCTTATTACATGAGATTAGAAGTTGGCTGCAAGGTGCAGAGCATTCAAACGAAACTTTAACAATATTTTGAAGTAAGTCAATTATTTGTATACATTTAAATACTGTGTAAATTATAAAACAGCAAGTATATAACATTAGCTAAAATTAAAAATAATGGATCAATTTCTAAACAATATCTTTCTTTGTGTCACTGGTAATTGTGAAAATATTACATGTTATTGTACGTAAAGGGTTATCAATACAATTTAATGATTCCTTTCTTATTGGGTACCTTCGTTTTCAAAGTAGGTTATACTTTTATATAGAGTCCTTAGTTTAATAGTAATAAACACAATGTAACTACAAATATTACAAAATGCCTAAACAAAATATATAAAATATGAATGTTTATTGCAAAGCTTTTTTATGCGTATAACATTAGGTCTGTGAACCAGTAAATTAACTTGCATATTTTCATTTACTTATCCCATTAATGTTGAGCTATTTAGGAAGAAATTTTAATGAAAATTCCTTCTGGATATAAAAGATCCGAATTATTGCAATTTTTCATCAGAATATTTTATGATATTGCCGTCTTCAATATCCAAGTGTCGTCTTATGAGGGCGTTAAATTTTTTCAGTGTCATTGATGGATGGTGTTCGTCTTTGAAGCGCTAAAGTAGATTAACAAAATCTGATATAATCTTGTTCATATCTGTAAAATAATATTAGAGGTTATATTGTTACTAGGGTCTTACGGATATGGGATTTCAGATATTCATACAGAATACACAATATATAATGACTGTTTGTTCTATGATTTTTTTTATCGTTTATCCGGACTATTTCAATTATTATCTTCATAGAATGTAGTGTAGCTAAGTGTTAAGCAAGGGGTGGTTAGTAAGCGAAGGGATAACGGAAGTTATTTTTTTAGATATTATTGACGAAAAATGAAATCCGAAATTAACTATAACAGAATGTGCATTTTAATCGAAATGTACATAATATTTCTGATATCCGACAAATTGCAAAATATCGCTAATTGTCACCAAGCTATTATAATAATATTTTTTTAGCATAGATGTATTAATATGCTAAAAAAAGCTTATAAATACGTACCAAAAATATTTATAAAAATGTTAGAATACTAAAAAATCCATATAAAAATATATTTAAAAAAATATAATATATACCTTAGTATTTTTATGTTTATTAAAGGGGAATTGAACAAATACGAATTTAGAAAACAACTTTTCATACGAATACGAAATACAGACGTAGAGTAACAAGAAAATGCAACCCACGCAAGCTAACGTAGTAATTGAAAGAGAAAAGTATAGGATAGGAGGACGTGACGCTACTAGAAAATGACTTTTATATAGCCTTGTGTACTTATTTGGGAGTGATGACGTATTTAACTTAAGATCTTACTAAATGAAAAAAAAATATTTTAGCTGTGAGGGCAGTGACCCCGGTAAAGATCTAACTTATGGTAATTATATTTTATAGATGATTTACTTATAAAACCGATACTGATTTGTTTAATATTTATTTATTTTATTGTAATTATTTTATATCCGTATATTATAAGGTTGTTTAACTAAATTAATATTAAATAGATAACTAATAATGTACTAAATGTGTATATATATACAATGTAATTAAGAAACGCAAGGAAGGACAATCTATTAAAAAACGCGGGAGTAAAAGTGAAGCAACATATTCACTATATTTTCCTAATCTCATTTATGCTCATTTCGTTCTATCGTATTATTAGTTTAAATCTGTAGCATTTCTTGAGACAAAAACAACATATACAAATACACAAAAACAGCATAATGTTATTAAAACCATGAGATGAACGAATCAACTCGTTACATATAGTTGACGTCGAATGTTGTTCTGTTTGAAAAAGTATCCTATGGCTACACTTTTGGCGAGAGTTTGTTGTTTCTTTAGATGTTCTGATTCTATGTGTAAACTTTTTTTTAACTGACTTTATTGTTTGCCCGGGACAGGCCTTTACTACTAAACCGGGCTTGGTAGGCGAACGCAGAAGGCGCTCAGCCAGCGAACTTTATGGATTAGGCGGCTACGGAAGGGCAACCCTGTGGGTATGAACTTCGACTTGGGCGACCGGCCAGTGAAACGAACCCTAACGGTAATCTACCAGCGTTTTGGAAGCGACTACCTTGAGAAGAAACGCCGAAAGACATTCAAGGCTGCGGCAGAGTGAAGCTCTATGTGTAAACACTTGTAAACTAATTTTGAAAGTGATGGTCACTGTACTCGTACAGTTAAGTTGCTTATAGTATTACTGTTTGCAAGTTATTTAACCAGGCGTCGTTTCATTTTGGTTAGTTTCCTTATATTTGAAACTTGATGTGAAATATAATGAAATTAAATAGCGTTTCAATATTGAGAGTAGCTGATTCCATAACAAAGCATTAGCAAACTTAATCTCTTTGTTCCAAATAGTTGATACTAGTTATCGCAGTAACATAGCTTACAGAGTAATGGATAGACATTCTGTAAATGGCCTGAACTTAATAACTAACTGCTACAATTACTTTAAGCGGCCAAACTTTTGCTTTGACCGTGGTAACTTTGACATCTCCTTTCATATTATTCAATTCAGTGACAATTCAATGTTATCTCGTTTAATTTAAATTTATGGTTAATTGTGAATAACTTTTACTATTAAGACCTAAGTAATTTTAAATAAATCTTGTGCTAAAAATCGATTTACAAGACGAGTAATATAGGTACGTTTTTTATATTATTTTTACGCAACTCGGAATAACAATAATAAATATCCCAAGATAACCAATATAGCTACTTCAACAAATATTTTCGTTAATATTTTACATTATCTTGGTTTATTGATGAATACAATAACTTCCCAGGACGTCTGGATGAATTTGGTTTCCCAGGTACGGGTGGAGCGATTAGAGAGACATCCCGGGGATTTTTAATCAGAAGGCGTCTGATATACCGGGGTCGCTGTCCTCACAGCAGCCCTGTTGGCATTAAGCAGGAATAGCCCCGGTATACCAAAAAAAAAACCGTAATTGATATAAAAAACATTAGGTATCTAAATCTATATGGTTAATTATATCGATAGGCGAGGGTGAGCCTGTACAATAACATTTTCCCCTACAATTACAACCAGAGATGGGCAAAATGTAATCTAATTAATGATTAACGATTACAAAATTTTAATTTTCTTGCTCTGTAATCATGATTAAATCCATTTAAAACATTAAGAAATCATGAATATTGCAATCTGGAATTCTGTAGTGTTAAAATATAGATGAGCAAAATGTAATCATATTAATGGTAAAAAACGTAAAATGTAATCGTAATCATTTTTATTAATATGATTACATTTTGCCCATCTATGATTACAACTAAATACGAATAGAATATCCCTCATTATGTTTATTCTCTTTAGTACTAATATTTAACCTTCAGCAGACTAAGTAGGTATAAACTTACAGATTAAATAAGGTACAGTATATTCAATTTCAACTTTTTCTTCTTTTTATAAACATATAAAAAATAGGGAGCAATGGTAAGGAGCCGTCGTACAATATTTACATAAACAACATTACGACAATCGTTTTCAATACGTCGCAGAAAATAAAAAACTATCATTGCTTTTTCAAGACATTAATGTTTTTTTTTTGTTAATGATACACATTCATTGTTATATTATGTTCTAGAGAAAACTGAGATCAGCAATCCGTTCATGAAATCAAATTTGCACGACAAGAATATTCGAGATAAAGGTTATATTTGTTATATTCCCACGGTCTAATAAACTTATTGTAAATGTATTTATAAAGAAAATATAGAACATTCCCTTGTAAGTAATAGACAGATAATACGATTCCAATAACTGAAAAAGACATTGAGAGGTAAAAGTATTAAGCTCAATTTGTAGCAGTTAATAGAAAACTCAATCTAATCCATCAATTCTGTACTGAAACGGCTTCCAGCTTCGACAGCCGAAATAAAATTTTCATTTTAACTAAATACGGAATAATTTAAATGTTTTCGCTGATAGTAGAAATGTACTATGAAATTTTGAAACAAAATTAATATACATTTTACAGAATATTGGGCAAATGTCCGTTTAAATTAAAAGTAAACTCGATTACACAGGAAACGGTACTTATTTTACTGTTATTAGACTTTATTATTGTTGCCGATAAGGCTGTTAGCTTTGAGTTTTAATATTTGAAGTAACTAGACCATCCCGTTTTCCATTTTAATAAAGTATAAGTTTGTGAAACGGTAGAAAATGTTTTCCATGTAAGCGTGTGTTGAAAGCATACATTTTAATGTTATAACAGAACGGCCATTTTTCTTGGTAGTTGGCTATTATTATAGCGTTATTCATTTATAGGATTAATTTCTATTGAGCTATAAAAATGTATTTTAAGAAATATGTATGAATGTCTAAACAATTGATTTTAGCTTTAATTAACAGCGTTATAAGTTTTATTATTATTGAAAAGTTGTTATATTGAATCAGAAACTTTATTAATATTATTATAAGCTAATCGCTATTGAAATATTTATTACTTTTATGACCGGTGGTCATGGGTGTGGTTGGAGGAAGACACGGATTTTGGCGTTTTACTGTTTATTTGCACTTTAAGGCACACCAAACTGCGACGCACACACACACACATACTCTAAACTTGGGTCTCGGTAGTCGACTGATTTTGCTAGAGCATCCCTTGCGCGCGCGCATTCCTTACCCCGCGTGTCCCATCACACCCTAACTTCCTTTAGGGGGTTTACCACAAACGCGTATCGGGCGGCGTCTACATGCTATACTTTGTATTATTATCTTGACAACTTAGTTTAAATAATTTTCGCAACTATAATAAAACTAAATCACCAATTTTTAAATGTTAATATAATCATGATTAACCTCCTAGGTATTACTTAGTAATACACAATTTTGATAGCTCTTCTCTAATACTTTAAGCCAAAACAAGTTACGAGATAACACCCACTAAATACGCACAAATCCATGCCACAATTTGAATTTGCTCGAAAACAGATGGATGCTTATTTGTTGAGGTCAAACTTATATTTACAGTTACTTTGAACTTGGATAAAATCGTATGTAGTATTTAGTTACTAGTCATTGAAATCTATACTAATATTATAAAGCTGAAGAGTTTGTTTGTTTGAACGCGCTAATCTCAGGAACTACTGGTTCGAATTGAAAAATTCTTTTTGAGTTGAATAGATCATTTATCGTGGAAGGCTTTAGGCTATATAACATCACGATGCAATTTTTAGGAGCTAATAAATAATGGAAAATGTGAAAAAAACGGGGAAAATTATTCATCCTTGAGGGCTTCCATTGCGTGCGCTGCAAAAACGGTTCAAGATACCGAAAATATATGTAAGATAGAATTATTCCTCTTGAAATGATCTAAAAAAATGTCCCGGACAGTATATGTCTATCTTTTAAGATTAAGTCACTAGAACCGTTTTTATGGTAAACAAATTTGGTCGAAATTAATGCATTATTTGTTAAGAGTTGTATCAACGTAATAATATTAATCTTTATCCAAATAAATGTGTTGTTGATAAAGAGTATTTAATTGTGAACAAAATTGTCTCTGACATCACTTAATATCAATGAACATCTTAGAAGATATTACAAAACCTTATATAGCAAAACAACGTTTGCCGGATCAGCTAGTTATTAATATAGATTACAATATAAATTACATAATAATTTGACTAACACATCAATAGGTAGCGAAAATTAAATACAGGGACGCGCCTTGCCTAATTTGCATTACAATTACCTAACTGCCCACCGAAGCCAGAAAAAGACAGTTATTTCAATAATCAGTCTCATCAATATAACAACAACTATAAATATATTATATATTCTTTTTTTACATTATTTTGTGTGTGTGCGTCTAAACCATCACGGCACCTGGAACATCAGACAATCTTGTATTTTCTAAAGAGATTTTTAAATTATATATAATATAACTACATATTATAAATTAATTATCGAATTTCAAGCATCTTTATGGAAAACCCAATTTTTTAAGTTCAAAAAAACAAAATTTATTTTATGTGCATGAACTTAGCCAAAGCAATAATCAGGCTGAACTTTATAGACAAAACTGTAAGTTTGCTTAGTCTCTACTAAAACATTACAGTTTATATTACTCAAGGAATGTCAAAGGATTTTCTAAGTCGTTGATTTTGTCATCATGAACTTTGCTTTGCAAATACTATGGCTATACTTTACTTTCTATCATATATTCAGTTTTGAAAACAAATTGCTAAGCAAAGTCCAAATAGCGTCTATAAATCTTAACCTTAGTTTTTTTTTCCTTAAAAGTTGTGATTTTTCATTTATTGGATTTTGCAAGCGCAACAATGAATTTGTAGTTGAAGAGCAGTATAGAAAATAAATGAATAAAATTAAAGCGCGCTCGATCGGTATTTTAATACCATTGGACACTGGTCAGTTTACGCTATTCAGCGCGATTTTAATCAGTCGTGCTACTGAACTGAATGTCTCCAGAATCACATAAATGTAAAAGTGCTATTAATTTTACGATATCTCGAGCACATTCCAAATTATTGCAATTTGCATTTTCATTATTATAACGTTCGGATATAATCTTTAACATATACTTTAAAAAATATTCAAGGATTTAGTATTGTAATGATAGTAGAATTCAGTATATGAGTCATATAGAAGCGATGGCTATACCTACATAAAGTATATCTATGATGATGATGATGATGACGTCCTAGCCGGTTTCGGCCACGGCGACTGTTTCATCACCGGTTAAGAAAATCAAGCCCAGTTTTCGGAAACAGTCAAATGCGCAGGAGATATTTAAGTGCATAACTGGACGCGCAGCCAGAAAAGCACTCTCTCGTCCGAGCTCCCTCAGGCCCGATGGAAAGGAGAACCAGTACGATCGGGAGGGAGCGGGATGCAGGTTTGGTCGAGTTTTCCTTCTCTGAACACCTGGTTGAATTGCAGTGTTAATGAGATACCTTAGTCGCCTTTTACGACACCTCAGCAAGAAGAGGGGGATGCTATTCTATTCTGCCGGCAGCCACCACGGCTTAAAGTATATCTATACCAATCATAATACACACACACAATATATATTTGTCGTATTTTACGAATTCATAATTATTACCCGTATGGATTGTGCTGCCTTTCATTGTATATGACATATATTTACATATATATTTAATAGTTGTATAAACTTAATTATTGCGTACATACTGGAGAAAATCCGTCGTAAAATATAAAGGTGCTACTTGAAACCTCGGGTAAGGGCAGGTGGTAAACTAATTACTTTGGTCAATATTAAAAATGTATGATTTGAATTCACTAGTTTTGGCAAACCTGTGTCTCCCGCCCACCTTCACTGTCTATACCATCGGTCCACTTTGCTGGCTTTCTCTTCACATTTCTATGACAGGTTCAGAAGTGAAAAAGAATGGAAAATGCCATCACTTCGCACTGGGTGGCTGAAGGTTGAAAAAATTGATTCAAATTCAAAACTTCCTATTACAATATTTAAAAAGCAATCAAATGAAATTAAACCTGCCTTACATAAGCTTCTTTTATAGTCACCATTGCACAGAAAAATATTTAAAATAATTTGGAAAAAGAACAATGAGGATCGGTGGACAAGATTGGATCGGGATCAAATAAGCCTCTATCGCGCCAGTCTTTGACATTCACTTCGTTTAGTTCCGTTCAATGTGAGGCGACTCCGTTCCGACCAATATCAGGAGCATTCAGTTCCAGAAATCCGTTTCGTAAGCTTATTTTAAAAGAATGAAATGTGAAGGAAACTTTCATAAAAAGACTGATAACATAATATATTCGGTTTGTGATTCCAATATAGGAATTCAAAATGAATTTCGCCATTATTTTTAAATTGAATACAAATTTATTTTACACGGATACTACCGTAAATTAGTTAACTAAATTATGGTAAAAACTGTGTTTTGATCCGTTGCGTAGTTCAGAAGATATAAGCGAAGACAGAAATATACCCATAAAAATAAAGACTTAGATTTATACTACGTAAATGAGACATAAATAAATTAAAAAATAATATACATGGCTATAAAAATGTTATAGTGACTTAGCTCCGCCTCACAAATTTCCAGGTAAAATCGGATACTTCCAATTGTTTTTATATACTGTGGCCATGTCATTTGTCGGATATGCCAACGACGACTGTCAATAAATCCTCTTCTCTCGTCTATCACTGCCATTTTTTGGTATTTTTGTACCGTGCTATTTGGTGCCGTATAAATAAAACGACTAGCCAACTGATGGCATTATGAAAATGTGTAATAAAATTTAATTACGCAGAACTATTATAGATATAAATTAATTCATAACAGACGAAGATTAGCCTTGGCGAAGAACATCAAGAAAATTATCATTCCACGCTAAAAGTGATCCGTCACTAATCGTTCCGCCACCCGTCAACCCATTTTCCACAAATATACGAGCCTCTTTTCTTATGCGAACAGTTGGCACGGCTCCACTCAGGAAGTATGACATTCCGGGCCATTCGTTGAAAGCGTCTGCCTTGTGTAGTCAGTCAGCCCCAGCTAATTTCATAGACGACTATATACAATATATTTATGATCATCAATGTTAATTATAATGAAATCAGAAACTGATTGATATTATCAGCTTATAGATAATATATATCGATATATTGTAATCACGATATATTTTTAAAGATTTAGAAATAGATTCCTGACCATCATCCCACCTAGTGGTAAGTAAAGATGAGGCCGATGATGGATTGCGTCTGCCCATCAAAGTCCTATTCACTCTTATTTTAAGGGCTCCCATATTTTTGTAGGCCAGCCTCTAATGTTTCCTTGTAGCTATTTCAAAGGATCAATTTTATACTCATTTGGTGTAATAACCGCACCGCACTTGATATAAAAGACAGTTTAGTTGAAAATCGGAGTATAATAATTGAGAAGCATGAATTTGACGACAAACGTCGCTATCATGCCGGACTACACAAATATCTCGTCACGTTTCGCAAGTCAAGTACAAATTTGTTTAAAAAAGCGAAGTATTAATAGTCAACACCAAATAAAAAATAGGTAACATGTACACATTCATCATGCGAACAGCTAAGGAGTGGAATATGCTACCAGCGGCCATATTTCCGCGATCTTATGACCTGGGAGTCTTTAAAAGAAGAGTGAATAGGCATTTGTTAGGCGGACGCGGTTCATCATCGCACTCATCTTCACCTTCCACCAGGTGTGATTGAGGTCAAGCGTTCGCCTATAAGTTATAAAAAAAAAACACTATAATGCCCCTCAATTTATTGAAATATGAACACTGTGTATGCATAACGTTAACGTGAAATACTTAATTTGTAACACTGAATAAATTCAGGTAATATTGGTAGAGAATAAAAAATGTAATAAAAACTTTAAAAACTAAATGTTAAACTTGCTATCATCATCATAATTTAATAAGTTAAGTCTGATTGAAACTAGTTGATGTTTCATAACAACATTTTGATTTATTAATGTTTTTCGCAAACTTAATTTTCAAACGACTGTTATTTATTATACAAATAACTTTTCCCTAGTTCTAGAACAAATGGTATTGAATTTTGATCCTGAATAATTTATAGTCGTACTTCTTAATAAAATATTTCATCTAATTTTGTTTTAGACGTACACAAAATATTTAAGCAAATGAAGCAAAATTTTAATGGACTCTTCTCCGGTTACCGTCTGCATTACTTCGCGTATTTTACAAAACCGGCGCAACTTGCATGAAGCTTTAGGATAATGAAGAGAAAATTTGCAAGCACTCAGTTTCAACTTCGACCAGAGGCGTATTTAACACTTTCTGGTAGGCACCAAAACATGCGGTCAATGCTTAATATTATAGATCAGCGGTGCTCAAACGGTCGACCGCGAGGGCTTTTTGTGTCAATTTCAAGAAATATTTGCCGATATCGTTAGATTAACAATTATTGTAGGATAGCTACGTAATTTACATTTAAACTGATTCACAATAACTCCAGAGTCTCTTATTACTTTTTAAATATCGGGATAACCCTCTGCTAGCGACGAAAGGGGAGTCTAGTATCGTGAGTCGTATACTTGGATATGTCTTTAGATATGGCTATTAAAATGTATTCTTTATTAAAAAATAATTCATTTGTTTTTAAATTAATGTATTTTCTCTGAATTGTAATCTTTATATATAATATATTTATTTTTATTATTAATCTTCGTGATAGAGACATTGGGATCTCTCTACCATGTAAACTACGTATCTGTAAAACCTCAACTTTCTCACCGATCGCAATACTCCCAAAATGAGGATAGGGACGAGCGCCAAAGCCTCGTCTCGACCCTAACTTTCGGAAACAGGTAAAGTATTTTAATCTACCGTAGGTAAAGTCAAATTATTATTTAGGTGAGGCTACTTCTTTCGTGAGTAAATTATTCACTATTTCCTTCAATACAAAAGGAAATATAATAGAGCCAGCTTTGTTTTATTTAGAAATAATACTGTTTCATTTTTAATTTCGATGATACGTATTTTATACTTTTTGTGTTTACATCAAATTGCTTAAATACCCGTTTTAATAAATATTTATGTTAATATTTATTTGGTACTTAGTTTAGCATATATTTGTATATTTGAAAACTATATGAACCTGTAGGTTTCTTATAAAATGTAATCAGGTTCTATAATACATCTCCATTTATGGAATATAAATATAACTTTTTCGTAATTCAATATTACCCTTATACTCTAAAAAACTAAGAAATAAACAAAAACTTGTGCTTCTAATTTTCAAAATATTTCACGCAAGTAAATAAAGAGAGAAAGCTCTATTTAATTATCCAATTTACTAGCAATTTCACGTCGTGTGTTGCAAAATGGAACAAACACCGTGTGCGGTGACGGTGAAGAATTCTGTCATAACAATGCACCGTGCTTGGAACAAAGGAAGCCCGTGGATCAGCAGCTAATTGGACGACTTCCATACAACGGAGTAGAATGAGTTTGTTATTTCCACGTCGAGAGGCTGGCGTGAAAATCGTAATAATAAAAACTACACATTTTTCATGGACATTTTTATGATATTTAACTCATGTTTATACGCAACTTCGTCAACTTTAATATCGCTTTTTAAATCTACTCGAAGATAGTACAGATAAGCACTTTTACTTAAAACAATTTTGAAACTACGGAAATATACTACTTTCAATCCTTCCCTACCCAGTTTATACACCTAAGTTTGACCCGAGTACCTACTACCAAGAATTGAAGTTGTATCTCTGATTCTACTCCATTATATTCACGTAGATATTAGATTATATACAGCATTCACTTAAGAGCTCCGAAATAAAAAGCAATATTATCCATATGGCGTAATTTTCAGTAATTAAATAAATGTAAACATATAATAAAATTTACGTGTGTTTACTAAGGAAAGAATTAGAATTAAAGATTTTCTAAGTATTTTATAAAATCATGCCAAAATAGATGCAGTATTATCATTTTGGTAGATGGCTCGACAGTGTCTCAGATTCATTATAGTAGAAATTTACGTCTGGTGTCCGCAGAAATGTGAGTATTAATTACATAAAACAAAAGATATTCTAACGAGGACAGGTCTCGAAATTATGAAGCGACAGTACAAAATATTATCTGAAATGATTTTATGATCTCAGTGACTACTTATACGTACTTATACTTTGGTATACTTTAAGATATTTCAATTTCACTTTTCAAAACAGACAGACGTTTCCGAGGAAGAAAATGAAATGTTAATTAGTTGTCACAAAGTTGACTTCGATGAAAGAAAATATTACTCAGAACGTAAAGGCGAATCCATATGATTAATTTATAATATTTTCAACTGAATTACTTATAATGAAACATGTATTTACGACATCAAGTTCAACAAACAAATACATTTATTAGTGAATTGATCTTCTATTTTTAATCGGTATTATTTATTCCCACTCGAAATGAATGAATATAAAACATCGAAATATTTTGTTCTATCATTTTTATATAATTTATATTGGCAGACTGTTATATTACTATTAGTTAATATCATAGATGGGCAAAATGTTATCAGATTAATAAAAATCATTAACGATTACATTTTACGTTTTTTACCATTAATATGAATGCATTTTGCTCCTTTATGTTTTAAATACTATAAAATCCCAGATTGTATACACATTTATCATTTCTTAATGTTTTAAATGGATTTAATCCTGATTACAGAGCAAGAAAATTAAAATTACGACTACATTTTGTATTCGTTCATCATTAATCAGATTATATTTTGCCCATCTCTGGTTAGTATGTATTTAAAAAAACTAGCGTCTATTGTCGTTAATATATTTTCAATTGTGCGGACATGATAACTATATGACTCACAATTCATTTCTTCAATTAAAATCACTACTGATAAGGATATTCTTGATCAAAGACAATATACCAATTCCATTATAAATAATTAATACTACGAATTCAAATAACTGCAATTGAAGACACCATCAAAATAAAAATCAGATGTACAGAATAAACGTTAAATGAAATAAAAATAAAGTAAATATTGTATTATGCGAACAGTATGATTTCGCCTTAATTGAAAGCGGGAGATATTAAAGAAAAGTACCTTTTTGTATCCGCCTAGGCGAAGCGCCCTCTGTAATCTCGCAGCTCGGGTATTTTGCAGGTACACTATGGGTACTGCCTCGCCACCCTCCAACTCGATGTCAAAGTCGTTAACTGCCTCGCAAAACTTATAATCCTTAAACTTTTTTACTTCACTCTTCATTAGTCCCTGAGTGTCCCCGCCATTATCTTTTTGAAAAACTTCACTGGCTGGGATGAAAAGAGGATTCTCATAATAACGATCAAGAAGTTTACAGCCTTCATTTTTCTCGTCACAAATAGGTTGCGCGATTTCTCCCAACTCAATTTCGTTGTCCGGGTAAGTTATTAAATAATTATCATTTACCGGGCATGGATCGTCTTCACGCAAATCTTCAATTATAACCGAAGGTATCTTTTCTCCAGATGAATGAGAATATCCACTCCATCTCAAAGTACTACTACTTTTTTCTTCCATATTTATAAAATTGTTTTCGATACACTTTTTAATTACACTTGTCACACTAACACGTGTTTACATCAAATGAATAACTTATAAAATACGCTCAGTTGGTATCAGTGGGCGTCTACGGTATCAGATTTCAATCTGCGAACATATGTTATAGCAATTCATTTTTATAAAACTACAATATCCGGTGTAACAAAAGATCTAAATATTATACAAATACTTAAGATGATGCCTTTTGTATAAGTACCTAATTTGTTTACAGCTGTTTTTGACATTTCATTATTCAGTTTCTCATTTTTTGTTATTATTTATAATACGCCAACGTAGTAAAGGCGCGCGTCGAAATCTGATAGTTGCGACTCAATATCTGCGACGCAGTAACGGCTGCCAGGTCGCAATTAACCGCTCTGTGTGCAAATATATTACACTAACGGTACGACTAGTCTAAAAATTCAAAGTCGCTCAGCGTGGTATGGAACGTGCTAATCTCAGTGTTTCTCTAAAGGATCAAATCCAAAATGAGGTGATTCGTCAGAGAACTAAAGTCATCGACATAAATCAGCATAGCAAGCTGCAGTGGCAGTGGGCTGGTCATATGGCGTAGTGTGAGACGCCCTCTGGCTAGGCAGAGCGAGGATTTTCGCAAAGTGGCAGGCAATTGTTGTATGAGAAAAACCGAAGATCGGTCTCAATGGCGAACCTTGGGAGAAGCCTATATCCAACAGTAGACGTATACAGGTTAGTGATAATGATGCAAACATATCTAAAGGCGTCCGATGGTGGAAGCTGTGCGGTGTTCGCGGCGTATCAAGCTCGTGACCGTGCGACCCACATCTCACGCCTTTACAGTGCTTTCAGGTACATTCCGACCTAACTGCCGAATCGCAACTGCCAGGATTCGTCGCGCGTCTTAAGAAGCAATGTTTTGGCATTTGTAAAACTGCGTATCATGATCTCGCCGGTGGGGAGACAGGTGCTGATACACGTGATAAGGGTCACAGGTAGGGCACGCCGTGTAACCTCTTTTCGCTAATTACCTTAATTCACTTCGCTTGGATGTCCCTACTTTACTACTTTAAAATTTTAATCGCTCGTTATTTTGTTTTTTGCAGTGAATGACTTCCCTAAATTCAAATCAAATAAAGCTTACAAAATTAATATTACCGCAATGAGGGATTCCAGCTTTCCGGTTACCTCAGAATAATTTAATAACAGAAAACAGAACGAAATTTACTCTCATTTCTCGTCACTTGTTTTATCCTTGTTTCATTTATAATTATTAATTTATTGTGACTTAACTCTTTTACGTTGTTCTCCAGATACTAAATAAGCTATAAATATTATACGTGAATTTTTTGACAGACCCTTTTTTGTCTTTTAACATATTGATAAACAATAGTTTAAAAATTAATGACATATTTTTACACAGAGAAGAGATGTAAGGGAATTGTAATTTAAAATGTTTCGAAATATACTTTCAATCGAATTTCATTGAAATCTCAGTCTCGCTAACATCAAACAGGGTATTATTTATATGAAAAAAATGTAAAATAGAACTCTAAAATTTTTAAATGCAAGGTTAATTAAACCCAAAATAAAATAAGAAAATTGGCTTTCTGTTTTTCGTTATATTAGAGGATTTAGCAAAGTTTAACTATAACAACTCAAAACTTGCAAGCTGTAAGAAAACATTTCGCCATATTTTAATATTCTTTAGAAATAATCGTATTACCAGCAGAAGACAGGATTTAATCGAAGCCAGAACTAACTACTTCACGGAAAAAAACTAAACTTCATTAAACGAGGAATATTAACATTACAAGTACAACCAGTTATACATAAATATCTCTTTCTCTGCAAGTTTTATTTTATCATCCGAGTATGTTAACTAAATTTCCCCTCCGGGCTTGGTATACTATTATGTTAAAATTGTATTTGATTGTGTTAATTTTTCATCAACATGTTATACTAGTAGTTGATAGTTATATTCAACATTCTACGAAAGTTCCCACATTATCTGCTCCTATAGAACTTAAAGAAATAACTTTTTAGTAATTTTGCAAAATCAAATAGCTACATTTCTCTATTGATAACTAAAATACAGTTCAAGAACAGTAGCGATCCCTAACAGCGGTTTATTTTTTTGTAGTTGCTACCATCATACCGACTTTTATCTATATATGTATATGTACCCTACATAAGTTTTTATACTTTGATATTAAAATTAATCTACTCATGTTATAATAATATTATATTTACTTATTTACATTACGTATAGGATATTTACTAAGATAATTTATGCTTAATACTCGTAGAGCAAAACTAAATTATTATTTGCTTGATACCATCATTCATCTTTCTTTTATTTATTAAAAAAAGTTGTCCTATAGTTAGATTTGCTTCGATGCAGCTTGACCGAACCCACGAACTCGACGAGCTGAAGCTCGTATGTCTACTGCGCCAACCTAGTCATCGAAAAATTGATAAAAGAAAATGTATAAATTTGAAAACAACAGTAGAAGATTCTAATATTTCATTCACCTATTCCAGTAAGTTGTCATTTCTGAAGTGGCCTGAAATAAATCAGACTCGCGCCAGACGTAACAACGCAAAAGGTAAATGTCATGTAACAAAACCAAAGTCGGTACGGTGTCAATGCACTCGCACGTCCTTTTAATTAGCCAACTCTGAATGTATCTGAGTGCGCCTGATCTAAAATTAAGAGAGTTTTTGCCCACTTTCGTTGGAGCTATTTTAATGTAATTATAAAATATGTTTTATCTACTTCTCTATTGTAACTCTCTTTGTCAAAATTATAATTTAAGGAGTCAATTCAGACATCAATTTTTATTGCTATTAAAATTAATGTAATATGTTTGAAACAAAATGCGTAGATGTGATTTATCTCTTTTACGAATCTTAAATTTACTTTGATTTAATCAAACAAAACAATTATACTTTCTGTTCAAAAGATATGTACACAATATCCACCATAATATTGAGGACTAGAATATTTGTTAAAAAGTAAGGAGTTCGAGACAATGACAATGGCCAGACGAACAACCCACTGTTTTGTAAATATCGACGTATCATTTTCAACTTACACTGTTAAATTTTTAATGGATTTCTTTAATTTCAAAGCATTACTTCTACATACCAAATTACAGAGAGAATAATATAATATTAATATAACTATAATGTGAGATTAATATATAAAAAATTAGATTATTTCAAACTTCTTTAAAGTAAGGGTTTTATTTATTTTATTTTAAAAATAATTATAATCGAAAAATGGCTAACAATAATAATGGCTAATAACAATAATGGCTATTTGGCAATATATTTAAAATATAAAAGACCTTTATTCAATCATAAATGTAATGTATACTTCTATTATTGTAAGATAAACATTACAACGAATGCCCATCAATTATAAGCTTACAGAAACGAAATGAGAAATATAAAGAGTTTACATGAAAACAATTTTGTATGTACTTAGTTTAGTAATATATCACTCAATCAAAGTAGTCATTCATTTTTATTGAATTTACCCAGCTTTTAAACGATTTTAGCACTACACTAATAACTTTAATCAATTTTGATTAGCACTCTAGAACAATTAGTTCGACTCTGCGTATTGAAACATGATTTAACCAAATGTTAAAAGTTATTTCACACCGATATAGTGTTTGCTCAGATACGCCAAGCCGGCGCACACGCTGCTCCGTAGGAGCCGGACTGAACGACTAATTTTGAAATGAAGTGGATTTAATAACATTGCGTACATTTCCGTTTTCCCTGGTCGCCAACATCCGCTGTGACTCATTCATACTCGTAGAAGAAAAAAATACTTTTTCCTTTGATATTGTAAAAGAGCGATTTTTCTTGGCACTTATTGAGATATTGTCATAAGATATAAATGCTTTTGCGTTAGCTTACATTCTCGCTAGTTTATTATCGCTATTTCATTCGTGTTCCATAAAATGAATCATTTCCAATTCTCTTTTCTGGTTCAAATTATTAAAACCTAAGCTTTCTATTTTAAAAATCTTTGGTCGGTAAACAGGCTGACGGCCTACCTGATGATAAATGGCTCTTGACACCTATAGACAACTCTCACAGAAAGGGCGTTATTATTGCGTGGGTGTTTTATAGATATTTTCCAATGCATTTCTAATTACTTCATTATAGAGTAATGGAGTATTTTTACAAGCAATATTGTTATTTTAAAAACTATTTATTTTTTGGGCTATGTGGCCTTAAACATTCACGTTAACTATGTCTCTCTAATCAAGTTTAGTGAAATATACTGATGATATATATAGTGACATAGAAATGATATGATATGACAAAAACTGTGTTATATTACCGCATGGATATGTATAGTTTTTCTATAAAAGCCATCCAATATAAAATGAATCTGGCCGTTTGTATAAAAATCAACTTCTTTTTTTTGGAAAATATACTGTTACATAATTTGGAAGTTCATAATATGCCTACTTTCTCAGTTTAATATTTATATACCTTATATTCCAATAAATCAAATTTTAAGAAATAAAGAAATTTACTGCAACTATACTTTGTAATTATATACGTTTGAGTTAGCATTTAGTTTCGTACTTAGTTACAAATACTATAAATACTTCATAGGCAGTCAGTACTGTTTATTAATTCCCACAAAGAGGATATAAACTACATAAAGATTGACCGAATGAATTTTTATTAGCTTGAGTAACCGCAACCTTGAAGACGCGCCGGTGTCGGAATATGGCACCGCGAACGGCTTTCTTGACACCCTGCCAAGAACATCTGCACCCAATGAAAACACTCGTGCGTTTATTGCTCTCAATTTCACAGTAATCTCGCCATCTTAATCTACATTACAAGTGTCTTTTTAACTTAAAACTGTTGCAAATATTCACTTCCATTTATGCTCACTCCGTTGCAACTTTATAACACTTCAAGAGGAGTGAATCGATTTTAAATTAGTTACACAAATAGCAAACGATAACTGAGAAATACAACATGAGAATTTATTGATCTTTTTCAGTACTTACCAAATAAAACAGTAATTAAGCTTGTCTTAAGAAAAATCGTTTTAATAATATTTTAAGATGAAAATATTACGTAAAAAAAATAATATTTTCTAAAGCTATGATTTCTATGACTCTGTATAAACTTTACTCAAAAAATAAGTTCTTCTTTGACGAAAACACATATAACAGTGCAGAATAGCTTAATAAAGACAGAAAACAACAAAAACAAATACCCCTGTGTTGTGATGATGTGCCAAAGGGAAGTCAGCTCAGCAAATGCTAAGTGACCAGCCGAGTCTCCCATCGTTGATTTTCAGCTAATACCTATTAATTGGGTCGACGCGCAGAAAACAGCAAGAAAGGAATCAATGGAGTATAGATACACAACATTAGAGACTAATTTCGAAACCGTACTAAGTGAAACCGTTTAAGAAGAAAGAATAAGTTTACGAATCACCTGATCATGTAATGAGTAGTTTTAAAATTTTAACTGATTTAATCACCTAATTTCTTTGCTTTTAATTTAGATTATATCTCCTTAAAATCCGCAATTAAATCGTAACTATCCAGCAGCACTATCATAAAAGTATCTAATGTATAATTATTAAACACATAAAGACTGTTTGTCGATGTTTATCTGTTATCTAATGCGCATATCTAGTGAAAGTATTATACTTTTTGCAACATTTAAACATTGTAAAAGTGAAGAGAAAGTTTAACTGGATCTTACTACACCGGATAATGCAATTATATATGCCCTTACATTACTATTAAACTACAACGCTATCTTACTACAAGGCACCATTTTCTTCTTGTTGAAGTAGTTGCCAATAGTTGATAAATTACATGACTAGTCTATCCAACGTGCTTTTTAATATACATTTTTTGAACATTATATATAATATATAAATAAATATAAATATATAAGGGAAAAAACAAATTAATCAATATATATTGGCTTTGAAATTGTAGATAACAAGTAATACATGTTAATTTATCAATATTGTATCTCATGTTTATTATTGAAGAAAACGTAACAAAAGATTTTTATTACATTTTTCATTTATTACTACCTAATTAGCAGCTCAACTAATAACGGCTTAGATGGTTATGAAAATTTGAATTTTCGTAATTTTTTTCTTTTTTTTTACACTGGCTCGACATAGTGACTGCAGAGTACCTGATGGTAAGTACAGTGTAGTCCAAATACGAAAGCGACTATCAAAGGAAGAAAATCCATTGATAGTCTACACTGTCATGTCGGCCCACATATACCACGACTGAAGGTCTCTAGGTATATGAGCTACTGGATATACACAAGCTGATCCCGAAACGCGACAAGCCGAAACTGGTCACTAAGACGGGTTTTACACCCATGTACTATGGTCGCGATCCAGACGGGCACCGACGCCCTACCACCTCGCTGCTGCTCGTTTAGCACCACCCAGGAGTCACGTGTAGGGAAACTAGGGTAAAGCCTATGGACGCGAGCAGCTTTGACTCCCCGAATTCGAATCTCGATTCGATGTTCGAATTTTCACAGAACAAATCACATTTTACAAGGCTTTGTACATACACACAGAGATGGGCAAAATGTATTCTTATAAATGATTAACGATTACAAAATGTTGTCGTAATTTTAATTTTGTTGCTCTTTAATCATGATTAAATCCATTCAAAACATTAAAAAGTCATAAATGTGTACGCAATTAAGGATTCCGTAGTGTTTAAAACATAGATGAGCAAAATGCAGTCATGTTAATGATGAAAAACGCAAAATGTAATCGTAATCGTTTTTCATTAATCTGATTACATTTTTTCCATCTTTTTTTTTACTTGGGGAAAAGCTTCATAGGAACCATCTCAACCACACAGGGGGGTTGTGCTGCCGAGGTGTGTCGGACTTGTACCGGCTAAAAACCCCAAGGTGACTACTTCTGCGCATTGACAGGGACTGCGGATCTTGTAATATTATTACATAGTTAAAAAGCCATTCAATCTTGATTTTTATCGATTTTTTTCATTTTTCTCCGTTTTTTGCTGATTAACTCCTAATTATGACTTCAGATTCGTGTTCAGCGGTAAAAAATACGTCAGAAAAAATGTGTCCGTTACCCAGCATAAACTAGTTTTTTTTTTGTAGACCTGTGTAATCAATTCGCCACAGGCCCGATCGTGCCGCGCCCACACAATTTGTCCACCTTTTTTTTTTGTAACCTGGGGGAATTCCCTAAAGGACCTCGGGGAGAGGTGAGGGCCACCCCCCGGTGTATCGGGCTTGTACCGACTAAAACCCCCGGGGTGTTCCACCTTCCGCCTACCGGCATCGAGGGCACGACTGGGGTCTCATCCTCAATGACCAGCTGAGCGTGCGGCCCTGGGTAGGCATCTACTCGTTTAGGGAGGGGTGGTGTATAGAGCCACCCCTCTCATGCCTCTGTGTTGTAGAGCGGTACGCGGGAACACATCGCGCGCCGCTTGCACCCTTGTTGGACGCCACACTCACATTTTGTCCACCTATGCCAACCTAAAATCATTAGTTGCTATGAAGTTTCGGAAAAGACTTCTTTCTCGGGACTGGCGAAGTGTCGGAGGAATGACCATTACATTGGCAGAGCAGAGGTCGGTTAACGCAAAAAGAATATACTGATTCTTACAATTGTAGAAGTGAATTTAAACAGTTGTCACTCCGCCAGAAGTGAGTTTAAACAAAATGATATACCTTACGAGGCTGGCATAGTCATCAAGGATGCACTAAAGCCTCATTAATATATTTGATTAAAAAAAACCTACACAAAATTATAATTAATAAGAAACAATGTCATCAGAAATGAGTATTATTCCCATTTTATTTTTTTATAAAGCCCCATCAATGTGCTTTCAATACTCCGTAAAAGCATAAACTTAAGATAAATTAAATTGTAATATTAAATATTGAGTATCTTATCTATTCTATTTCCAATTTCCTAAGCCTCGGATATTGTATTTCACTATAATCAAAATCCCAAAATCAGCAAAACGGATGGGTAACTCATACTACAAGTAATTAGTAAACGTGCGAACTATCCGACCGCGTTCGGCCCGTAATAGAATCCCTGTTTTACCTTAATAGCATACTAGACACAATAATATCCTATTGCGATCGTGAGAATCGCAAGATGTTAGTTATTATAATCATAGATTATCATTACATACAGTAGCCGTCTCGAGCCATACAATATATGTATGACGACAATTCTATCAAATGATATGATCCATTCGGTTTGTTATACGAGTACATATTAATAAGCAGCTATACGCTGAATACATTACATTTAAGGCGCATAAAAACCCTTTAAAATATTTATAATGAAAGGGAATCATTTATAAACTAACAACTAGAGGTCAAATATTCAGTGACACTAATAGAAGTGACATTACATTAGTGCAATTCCGTGTATGTGTTGTTAGAATAATCTGTGCTTTTTTATGTTTCCTAAGTGATCTATGAGTTCCAGCTAGCTATCTCCCTCAACTCCGTCTAGATTTTAATGAAGCGCTAAAAGTATAAAGAAAGACTCTTGATTACTTCCAGCGGCAGGCAAATGAATTCCACAAAGTTTTATTTGAACAAGTCTGTCAAGTCAATACAGCGGCCAATACCTAGGTCAAGAAATTATAGTAAACTAGCTGACCCGGCAAACCTTGTTCCGCCTAAGAGGCAATAAATAAGCAGATTTTTGATTTAATTAATTTTTTTATTACATTATTTTAATTTTTTGCATTTTCAGGCAATTTTTAAAATTTTACTCTCCGCAATAACCTTCCTCAGACTTCATCAATCACAACAAAAAAGAAATCAGCCAAATCGGTTCAGCCGTTCTCAAGTTTTGCGCTTATAAACACATTTAGCGATTCATTTTTATATTGTAGATGAACAGTGTAATTAATATTCCAAATACTTTTTATATGACAAAAAAGAATTGAATAATCGCTGTGTAAACATGGAAAAAATTATGTAGATTAAAAATTAACACTTACTATATGTATATTAGATATATCATTGGTTAAAAAATGTTGGTTAAGACACAAAAATTAATCGATTAATTAATTGCGAAAAAAAAATGCAATACATTGGTTTTATCTCTAATAAGTTAAGAGCAATGTTCGCGAGTTGTCTCAGTATTGTTCAGCACAATTTTCTGTTTCTTACGCTGATTAAAACCTGAGGTTGAAAGGTGTCGTCCATTTTACCTTAGACGTCGACACTTGTTAATTGAATTATTTTCCCCTATAACCCAAAATTAAAATTGATTCATCTTTGATTTTTATTTGTTTTAAAGGAAAAATTGTATACAGAAAGAGTAAAGAAAACAATAAATTATTAAAAGGTGTCATCCCAAAAGAGTTCAACTTAAATCATAAACTTGGCAAAAAAATATTCCGAATCAATTTATTACATGACCATTATTATAATCAGCCCATTTTAATCCACTGCTGGGCATCGGCCTCTTCTAGCAAATGTCGTCTAATTTGCATGCATTTTTGAATTCATATTATTTATTTAACAAAATATCTAAGCCAACGTCACAGTATAGCGACATCGAAATATCTATGATTTAGCTAAGTTCGTGCGAAGCAAATAGGCTTGTTGTCTGTTTCTAGGTATGTGCTAATTGCATTCGTTTGATCTTTGGTGATTCATTGACTTACCCTAAAACATATATCTTGTAAGGCTGTCTCCTTATATTATTGACAAGCAAATTAATAGGTATATCTCATTAGTTATTTATTATTGGGAAAAGATGTAGAATAAAGTATGTTTTCTTTAATGACCCCTTTCTTGCTTTTTTAACGTTATATACCCTAATCGTATAAATGTGTTAATCGTGCACAATGCGCCCAGCAGCGGAGCGAATCAGTATAAATTGAAAGTGAAACAATTTTTATGCTATAGGTAGATAAGTATAAATATACACACACAAAGAAAACCCAAGCATCCAATATCCTTTAAACGAAAATTTATATACATATTTTAGATCCCAAAGGGTGTCAAAGCTTAGTCAACCACAGTAGCGGAACGATTAAAATCATTCAATTTAAAAACTTATTAAGACTATACATGCTTTTAGTAAATTAGATATTTATACAATTTATTAGGTATATAACTACCAAATTACGTAACGTTAAAAGGACTGATCCCTTAGACAGTTGAATCGCGTGTAAAACACGAATCGATTCATTTAAACACGACCCCAGCTTCCAGACGGTAGCCGTTAGAAAATGCGTCTGGTCTCATCACTTAAATTCCTGTCTGGGCACGCAAATCTTACAAAACACGCGAATCCCACAGGTCAAACAATTGCTTTCACACGGTCAACATTAATTTGGCAAACGAAATTCGCTTTCACATTATTCGAAAACTTGGAAGAGACCCAATTTTATTGCCAAGAAGTTTGATTTGAACTTCCATATGTAAAGTATTAACTCTGGGCCCAATGGGACAAATCACTCTATTTTAGCTTATTTGAGAATGTTTTTATTTATAAGTTGCGCGGTTGAAATCTTTTATTTTACTTCTTTGGGAGTTGAATTTCCCAAAACGCATACCATACGTTATATATAAACGTATACGAAAATATTAAATACCAGTTCTCACGGTTTTTATTAATGGACAAAGTTTCAAGCAAATTTTCAACCCCTATTTCACCCTCTTGTGGGTGGATTATAATAAAAGAGTCCTTAATGATATCCTACGTCTTTAAAAGAACTGCATGTAAAAATTTAATTTTTCTGGCTTCATTAATTTAGGTTTTGGCATGTGTTTATATATACATACTACCTGTAGTGATCCAGCTTTGCCCGGTAGAAATACCTTGTTTTAAAAACCCTTTCCGAGTAGAAAACTATTTAGGGGTTAATTTAAAAAAAAATCGTTGGAAACATTTTTTTGTTTATAGATAAAAAAAATTAAATACTGCTATACCTAGCGCTCAAGCGCAATCAATAGATTTTCCAATAATCTCAATACATACACGTATTTTTGTTCCTAATCAAAAAGATAGAAACCGCTTTTTATAGCGCTTAATTCAAAATTAACTGATTTCCGAACAAATTTTCAATCCCTATTTTACTCCCTTAGAAGTTGATTTTTTAAAAACCGGAAACACGTATTTTTACACGAATAACCACAATTTCGCCGTCTTGGTGGTGGACTGTCAAAAATTCCGCCTTTAGTGGGTGCTAACATCTTAGAAAGAACCTAATTTTAAAATTTTATGTATCTATATTAGTCTGGGCTAGTGATTTTATATATTTAGACATGTATAGATATGGGAACTCTAAATATTTTTTTAATAAAAGTTCATGTACTAATATAATATTATCGATGCTTATTATTAAAAAAAATCTCAGTTTATCAGTATATATAACTCGACTCTGGCAAATGATCCAACTCGGGGTCATTGACGCGGATAGACGTTCCACCCTTCAGCCACAACACCGTCATTAAAGCCCGTTAACGTTTAACAGATGACAAATTATTAAATTATACCCTCTTTTTAGATGGCTAATAACAGTGTTAATAACAAAACTCAAATAAGTAAATCAATAAAGGCTGTGAAGCACTGTGTCTTATCCGTATCCGTGAAAATACGCACACATGCACTGGCTTCGATCTCAACTCGTCAAAATACAGATTTGGGGAACATAAAAGTTCGAGAATAATAAAAAAATGAAATAAATAAATATATAGTTGATTTTAATGATGAGACAGATTTTTCAGGATATAATACAATAATGTTTACCTTCTTAGAACTAATAAAATTTAAATAGCCGAATGCCCTATAATTGATTCATTATGATAAATTGATAAACAAATGAAAATTGATCCGTAAAAAGTTTGAACACCGTAGCGCGTGTGGCACCCGATTGATTGATAAGTAGATAAAGTTCTTTTTACCTAATTTTATATAAACTCGTTTCCCATTCGTACTTTATTCTGACTTAGAACAGGCAAAATTTCTACTTAATAATTAATTGTTTTCCATTCGCTCATGTGTGTAATTGTATGTTGACTATAATTTTTAAGATATCACTAATTTTACATATTTGTAATTAGAATCAAGTACTGAACATCCTCCTCGAATGTTTCCCTGATCTATAAAATCACTCTATATAAATTAATGTATTTAATTTGATTATATGTATATAATTTAAAAAAAAATTAAAATTGTGGCACCGAGTCACAGTGCTATTCTCCCTACCTCACCGTACGCTCCGCTTATCGGAATTAATCCGTATTTCTACGGATTCGAAACAGATGTAGTGTGTATTCGCCATAATACCCTCATCGCGGGATGCCGTCATCAATCACGCGCTCGCGGGTCCTTTAGCTCTTATAAAAAGTGACGTCACATACGCGTGTACATATTTATGAAGCAGCCGAGTGATCTGCTATTGATGGCCTTCCCCATTCATCAGTTAGAAGGCTGTCGGACTTAACAAAAACTTCTTAGCAACGCGATTCCATGAGTGGGCAGTGTTAGCGAGATTTTTCCTGAATTAAGATAATCTTGAATGAGTGTTTAGGCGCTTACATTGACTACGTGGGTGTTGTATATTGCTCTGATATAAATTAAAGAATAATTTTGGTATCATCTATTATTTACGAAAATTTCGAAGATAAATATTTCGAAGATACAACTAGTGTGTCTTTAAATCTAAAATAAAATGTGTTTCTGTAGAATCATCAAAACGGCAATCAGCTGGGCTATTGTATGCATGGGGCATACTAATAATGATTTATCTCTACACCCCTGAAAGCTATAGCTATAGCTTAACGATTATTATTTATGTTTACTAACCGAAGTGAAAATTACAAATCAATAAATGTAGTGCGGAAGCAAAGTGGAGCGACGACTTATGAAATATGACCGGCAATAACTGGTTGAGGAGAGCTGAAGGCGAAGGCCAGGCTCAGCGACGTGTATCAGGTTAGGTATGCCCAGCTGTGGGCTTATGATGATACTAATCTTTTGATTAATCTCCATTTTATCCTAATCTGATCTAGCATAAATATTTATAATATAGTGAAAATACGTTTTGCGACAAAAAAGGACTTGAATAATGAAAATATGATTAAATAATATATATATATATATATATATATATATATTTTTATGTGACTCTATAAATAGGAGCGATGCCATTTGATTTACCAAAGTCTGCCGTGTTATTTACAGCTCAATGGATGCGGCGTTATAAAGCAATTAATCACACAAGAAATAGCAAATGTCGCAGATTGTAATCGGTACCAGGTGCCTTATTCATGAAGTCTCAGACACGACCTGTAAATTGGCGTTTGCATATGCATGCGAGGTGCGGCCGATTGGCAACGGTCGATGTCTTCTCGTCTCGTATCGGCCCGTTATGAGTGTTCCATGAAATTGCCATCCCACGCCGCGAGGCTACTTACTAAACACTTTTACGACGCCTTTGTGTTGGAATTCGGTTAACTATTGCTCGTTTACATTCACAAATATGTAGTTATTCCAATGTTTATTAACACGGCACGCGTAACTGCTTAGTCTTTAAGGTAATTAAGTAGAGTTTATTTGAAAATCAATAACTTACTATTGTATACTCTTCCACAAATATGCAAATACTAATCTTGAATTTAATTTTGAATTACATGAAGATTTTGCGCATCTAAGTCCTGTAGAAAACTTCCTAGTGGCCATTTCTGTATATCAATAGCCACTCACTATTTTAAGTAGATTACGTTAGAATTAAAATAACCTAATAAACTGTTTTCGTCTATACATACCTAATACAAACCTATATATGCATTCCATATTTTGAAGTCTTTATATTGAAGCTAAGTAAACGCTTTAATTATGTATATTTAGTTGGTAATTTGTAATGAAAATATGAGTTCAAAATATTTCTCAGTGTACGATGCTTTCTCTTAACAACAATACATGTAACATTTTTTTTCGTTGCCACGTTATATCCGTTACCTTAACAACAGGAAGTTTCCCTAAAAACCATATTTAGTCCGATCTGAACCTGTGAGGGAGGCGTTTGTGAGTGCCTTTGCTCTGAACAGACTTGACATCGGGATGATAACAAAATCTTAACAGAACTATTATCTGATGAGGCGTCTGGCTTTTTCAGATTAATGGCACCATATGTAATATGTTAGGTATTTCTGTATTAGGGTACGATGGGACTGACATACGTACACACGTAAAAGTCCCTTAAATAAATAGAATAAATTAAAAAAAACCATATTTAGTATCATTCTATACAATTCATAAGCATAAACAGTATTATAGTAATAATGACATATTGCCACGCTATATCCCTTACGGGCTTAGCAGTGGTATTTTAGTTGCTGTATCCGTTTTGCGCTTATTGTATGTCAAACCTAACGTGACCAGTAGCACAGCTGATCGCCATTCTTAAGGGACTAAATGCAATAAATTATATTTGTCTAACGTCTTGTTGCACTCCATATTTCTTAAGGCAAGTAGAGGCAATTTCAGTAATGTTTTCTTAAAAAAAAAACACACTTAAATTAATTTTATGATTTCAAAAGTTCCCAAATTTATTTTTTTATTATAATAGCTTAGTATAATAGCTACTCAAATGTAATTTACGATTTGAATATTTGTTTTAAAAAGATACATTACTAGTTGATAGTAAATAAAGAAGAATTGGTTCTATTTGTAATTCTTTTTACAAAAGTTAAGAAAGTATGAAAGTTTCGGAAAAGGTTGAAAATCAAATAGAGTCAAGGGATAACTAATTTTGTTAAATTAGGCCCAGTAGTATCAGTTTCAATCTGATCTATGGACGAGTAACTTAAAAAATATTTACAACTTCGGTTTTTATTATTATGTAGACTATGTCATAATTACAGAATACATTC
Organism: Automeris io; assembly: GCA_036320925.1. Taxonomy (NCBI): domain Eukaryota; kingdom Metazoa; phylum Arthropoda; class Insecta; order Lepidoptera; family Saturniidae; genus Automeris; species Automeris io. The sequence goes on along the minus strand of JAUDJH010000010.1, from coordinate 7,395,653 downwards.
GTTCGTGATTTATATATATTTATAATAAAACACAAGAATTCCAACATGATGTAATAATATTAGAAATAAAAGTTGTTTAATAATGCAAATCGACTCTTTCTCTAAATTGATTATTTTAAAAGTCATTATGATAATAACTTCCAAATCGATTATTCTATAATTATATAATATATTATTTTACCGCCACGTAAATATAGAAATATATGTGCGCTATTACTTACATCGAGTTTTTCAACACAATTTTCTGAACTTCTTATTTATTTTTTATTATTTTTACGTGTTTGTTAACACTTTGAATAGAAAACATATTATGTCGAAAGAATGAAACAATTCAAAATAACTTTACAAATAATACGAATAGCGTAAACAATTTCGAATATGTTGTCAAACAACTTATAAGGTTCCAAGTTTGACAACTTTCCGGAACTAAACCCTTTATGAAGCTAAACAGACGATTATAACGTTCTTTATATATGTAGTTCTCTATTTGCCTAGCCATTTATCGAGGCTTTCAAGGTACGCACCGCTATCGGGGTCGTGGAGACCGTTATAGTGTTTGCGTGGCCTGTTTACTTAGGCAGACCCGGACAGGTTGATGGGTTAACCACGTCGTATCTGTAACGCTCTGTTTGCAGACCGCAATAACCCTAAAATCATTGATGTCGTCACTAGCATTCTGCCCCTGTGAACGCAGAGAAAACATAGAAGCATTACTAGAGCTAGAAGAAAAATAAGGCATTTACTAGGCAAACGTTTTTTATTGACGGCGTTATCATGATTCAAGTGTGATAAAGGTCAAGCGTTTGTCTATTGATAATTAAAAATAACTCAATTTTTACTGAGCCTCGGAAAATTGCAGAGGTTATCGGATCGATTTAGCAATCATTACTAACAGGAAATAAGGGATAAAATACTTTCAATTTGAAATTTTCTTAACTAAAGTGTAGAAACATAAACTGATAGGGAATATTACATAAAAGTATTAAATGGCTACTTTCACTTTTTACCAAGTGCAATACGACAAAAAGAAAAGAACGTGGACATAAACGAGTTCTTCCCAAAACGCGAATTTGTTTGACTACTATCGCTCTCATCATCTGTGATCGCAACACAGGATACAAACGTTTGGTTCCAAATGTCTTATTACGCCATTGCTGCTCGTTTAGGATCATCAGAGAGCTACATGTAAACTCTACGAACACGATTAGATTTAACCTCCATTTCCGATTAGATTTAATATCGTTAATATCTAATGTTTACTTCTGTGTTTTATTTATGTTCACTGACTTTAGCTTAAACAGGTGCTGTTCTGTACTCTGTTATGAACATAACGATACTTTGATTTTGAAACCTTAGCATGAATTTGATCGTGTTTCGGGTTTGCTACAAGTCATGATCATATGGTTTACACTCGATACCTAACAAGTGACTCTCGGTTGATCCAAAATGATCAGGGGCAGGTGTTATGAAATCCAGACTAAATCTCGACCATAATAATCAGAGTAGTAGATTGTGTCAAGATTATTAGACAAGCTTGTATTAGTCCCTAAATAAAATGTTAGGGTGGTACTAAATCCAGACAGTGCCCGGTACACAAGTGCAAAGAACATCATAGTGACTCGCTTCGGCTCATCTCATTTAAGAAAAAGCTTGTTTACCCCTAGTAATTCATTTGCCTGAAGACTTTCAGTTGTGATATATGTGAGCCACAACGACGACGGCGACCATCAATATATTATCGTCCTTTGGTAGTTGTTGCCGGTCTAGAATTATACTGTCCATTCGTCACTCATTCACTCACACGCTCACACTAACTTACTCACTCCCTCTCAATCACACACACTCACAATTCACACATACACGTCACATAATCGAGCTAGCTAGTACCAGAGATGGGCAAAATGTAATCAGATTAATGATTAACGATTACGATTACATTTTGTAATCATTAATCATGATTAATGATTAACGAAATTAATCAAAAAAAGTAATCATTTTTCGGTGATTAAGGATTATTAATCTTTAATCGGATTACAATTAATCATGATTACTTTTATGATTACTTTTCTGTTTGATACGAAAATGTGGTGCCGATAGCAGAGCGGCGCTCGCCTTTTTTTTATTTATAGTGTACGACTACTACTAGCTAAACTGGCGAACTGAGTGCCACCACATAGTTAGGTGTTAGGGCGATTACCCGAACTGGGTCGTGACCGCAGTACAATAGTGCAAAGACCGCCATAGTGACTCGCTTCGACCTGACTACTTTCAGGATCAGTTCGTGCTCGGTGGACATTAAGTAAATCCAACGAAATCTAGTTAATCATTGATGCTTTTACCGTTGTTCTGAGTGATTCCTGGACTATTAGAACTGATTATCAAACTACCGCCCATATTTTACTGAAATACCGTCTCCAACCCGATAATCCACGCCCGCCTTCGGGATGGAGATAGAGAGACAGAGGAAGATAGCGCAAAATTTTAATTGATCAGAACAAGACATCATTTTCTCAAATTTACACATGCTTCTATAGCGCAGAGCGTGACATCACCTTTCTTGGTTATCCGTCTCTCTCTACTGACTCGGTTTCGTCTTTGATGTAAACCGAGCCGCCGCACACGTTCGTATCGTATTTTGAATTTTAACTCATAATTTAAGTTGAAATACAGATCTTTTTTTTTTTCGGATAACTGACGTTCTACCTAATAACTTTGATTCTTACAATATATCAGCGGGACACATACATAGTTTTTTTTCTCAGTTCGCTTAATTTTTTTTTTTCGTGTTTGACTTCCATTTTCTTAAAGACTAAAGAATACGAGTATAGTACTCAGAATAATAGAAGCAAATCGACATACGGGCACGCGCCATTTTTATCTCACTAAAAAAGTTTTTTTTATTATATTATATAATATATATGTATATATATATATATATATATATATATATATATATATATATATATATATATATATATATATGTATATAATGAGTATTTAATGAGTAATAAAAGTAAAAAATAGTAATTTCATTTTTCTGTTTTAAAAATTTAACTTTAACTTAAAGGATTGCACACAAAGTCTTTGGCCATTATCAGAAGTATTCTCCATCTCGAAGGTTGGCGTGGATTATCGGGTAGGAGCCGGTATTTCAGTAAAATATGGGCGGTACTTTGATAATCACTTCTAATAGTCCAGGAATCACGCAGAACAATAGTAAAACCATCTATGATCAGCTAGATTTCGTTGGATTTACTTAATGGCCACCGAGCACGAACTCATCCTGAAAGTAGTCAGGTCGAAGCAAGTCACTATGCCAGTTTTTTCACTATTGTACTATGGTCACGACCCAATTCCGGCAATTAACCTACCAACTCAAACGGCTGAAAGCACAAAAAATGGTCCTGAACGTAATCAGGTCGAAGCAAGTTACTATGAGTTCATAGGTTTATTGGCCGAACAATGTCGTGACTCGTGACCACAGTACACAACTGCAAAGACCCTTATAATGATTATGATTAGCTCAACGAGACGGATATTCGGGGGAGGACTTGCACCGGCTAAAACCACCGGGTGCCAGCACTGCCTAATGTTCGCCTTCGCAGGGCCTGGGAATCCAGATACTTCCTAGGGGCCCGGCGAGCGATTGGTCTTAGACCGGCCTCCTCCCTGGGAGAGGGTCGTAAAACTACCCAAACAATACCTCCCATAGGGGCGGCGTGTGAGCACACACGACGACACCACCCCACCCTCCGCTGGACGCCACCCCCTCTCTCTGCTGGACGCCACCCCTCACTTTCTGCTAGACGACACCCCGACTCTCCGCTGGACGCCACCCCCCACTCTCTGCTGGACGCCACCCCCCCACTCCCCGCTGGATCCCCCCAATCTCCGCTGGACGCCACCCCCCACTCTCAGCTAGACGCCACCCCCACTCTCCACTGGACGCCACCCCCCACTCTCCGCTGGAAGCCACCCCCCACTCTCTGCTGGATGCCACCCCCCACTCTCCGCTGGATCCCCCCAATCTCCACTGGACGCCACCCCCCACTCTCAGCTAGACGCCACCCCCACTCTCCACTGGACGCCACCCCCCACTCTCCGCTGGAAGCCACCCCCCACTCTCCCCTGGACACCCCCCCCACTCTCCGCTGGACGCCACCCCCCACTCTCCCCTGGACACCACCCCCACTATTAGACGGAAGTTTGGGGTCATATATAATTCGAAATAAAATAACTTGAAAAATTAAATAAACGAGTATTTAAATCGGTCTCTCTCTCTCAGCCAGAACTCAAAAGTAATCATTCAATTAATCATGATTAATTTAATGATTACTGTAATCAAGAGTAATGTTTACCCATGTAATCATGATTAACAGTAATCAGATTACAAGTAATCATGATTACATTCGTCATGATTACTTGTAATCTGATTATTAATCTGATTAAAAGTAATCATGATTACGCCCATCTATGGCTAGTACAAATTAACGACGCATTTATCTATAATTTAAATGACAATAAGCACTACTAGTTAATAAGATTTGTGTAGTTTCAGATATATTTGTTAATTCCTATCAATTTTCCGTGAAACTTTCAGAGCAGTTATGCACGAAATTTAGTTTAGAACTTTTATGACAGTAAGCTGTGAAACATTGTTACCTTTTCACTACGTTTTATTGACACAGATCCCTATGCCAATAAAAATAAAACAAAAACAGTGTAAACGTGGCGAAAATACTTAAATCCTATATTTCAAAAGTACACTTCAGCTTCTACATATAAGATTCCTGGCGACTGCCCTTTTTATTATTTCAGCAACAAATTATCTTTTACTTATAATACAAAATTAACAATCCCAAATCCAAATTCTGTCATGCATATATCTATTATATCAGGAAGTATCTGTTTTTTCTCTTTATCAAAATTTCTTACCCTTTTTTCCCATGAGAGTCTCCGTCAACCATCTTATTTATGAATTTATATTGAACCGAATTTTATTACAGATTTGTTTTTTTTTTAAGACAAAGTGAACACAGCGACTTTGCTCGCCCCGAAAGGTATATAACGTGAAGATACAATATTATTATTAATTTTATCAAAAAATTAACAAATTTAATAGCTTACCGGCCAGTTTCAGAAAGGCTTGTTAAGTTTTTAGACGCTTTTAAATACTATTAAATTGTAATGTATCTTTGCTCACCCCGAGAGAGATATAGCGGGACGATATTATTATTATTATAAGGAATCATAAATTTGTCTGCAATCGGTGATTAATTAGTGTTTAAAATCGTTTTTAAATTCTTGATATTTTGTGATCTAGTCGACAGTGCCAAAAGTACGCTTTATACATAAATACATTACATAATACATTTTTTTTTTTTTTGGGGGTTGATGCTGCTCGCGTCCGTAGGCTTTACCCTAGTTACCCTACACGTGACCCCCGGGTGGTGCTAAACGAGCAGCAGTGAGGTGGTAGGGTGTTGGTGCCCGTCTGGATCGCGACCACAATACGTGGGTGCAGGTCCCGTCATAGTGACTGGCTTTCGCTTGTCGCGTTTCGGGACTAGCCTATGTATGTCCAGTCACAAATAAGCGGCCTTTGGCGTGGTTGGGGAGACTGACTCAGTTCTCCGTATTTCTCGCTTCCTGTGGTGGTGTGTTGAATCGTCGGCCAGGGAGACCTGTAGAAACGGTTCATCCGCTGGCCGCCCGCGGTATAGTACAGGGGCCCAATTATGACTAACCATCGTGAGAGGCTGCCCCACCATGCCGCGCATAATCTCGGGTAGGTTCGTCGTGCCGGTTGGTGACCGGATATTGGGTCCCGGCGACCTATTCCGGGGGGGTATGGGGGCCCTTCCGGCCGACGGTTCAGCATATGTCTCGGGGGTGTTACCATCTTGATGTTTTCTTTGTCTGTTGACCTTCTATCTGTCAGGGGCCGTTTTTCTCTTCACGATGTTCCTTCCTTTCTCCAATTCATGTCTGCACAAAATAATATAGTAGGTATTACAGCGGCATTAAATCCCAATTCTAGCTTTTTAATGGATTTCTGTAATATCCGAGGGCTCCACTCCAACATAAACGCCGTCCACCATCATCTGGAGACGGTCCGGCCTGCCTTATTGTTCTTGACGGAGACTCAGATTCGCCGTCCGGCCGACACATCATACTTGCACTATCCCGGTTTTCTTCTGGAAGAAAACTTTCAGGCTAAGGCCAGGGTGTGTGTCTATGTACGGTCGGATGTGTGCTGTCGTCGTTTGTGCGTTTTGGAGGATCCTTCCTTTTCCGTCCTTTGGGTACACGTGGATCTTGGCTCTGTGAGTCGTGTTTACGTGTGCCTTTACCGTTCACATAAAGGGGATTTAGAGACGACTCGGCTATTTGAATATTTGAGCCGGGCGATAGATGATGCTCAAGAGCGGTATCCGGCTGCGGAATTGGTGGTTTTGGGGGACTTCAATGCTCACCACGAATTGTGGCTAGGTTCCCCAAGGACTGACCATGCAGGTAGGTCTGCTCATGCATTCGCATTGCAGCACGGCCTCGCCCAACTGGTAATCCAGCCCACCCGGATTCCTGACGTGGCGGATCATGAACCCTCTTTGCTGGATCTTCTGCTGACGAGTCATCCTACCGGATACTCTGTTTCAGTACGAACTCCTCTTGGTAACTCCGACCACTGTGTAATTACCACTTTAGTGCCTTGTGATTTTTCTCCACCCTCTGTCGGAGTAAAGCGTAAAGTCTGGCACTACTCGTCAGCAGATTGGGATGGATTGAGGGAGTATTATGCTTCTTTTCCCTGGATCCATCGCTGCTTTAATGAGAGTGATCCATCTGCGATAGCCGGGGCGATTTCCGATGAAATCAAGTTAGGTATGGATTATTATATTCCATCCTCTGAGATCGTCTGTAATCGTTCAGGACGCTCCTGGTTCAATCGCGAATGCTCTGAGGCTGTCGCTCAGAGGCAGGTTGCATATCGTGCTTGGATCAGGGGCCGCGCAAACATGGATCCTTGTGTATCCTCTCTTAAGGCAGCCTACAATAAAGCCACCAAGTCGTGCAAGAGGGCTTTTGTTGCTGCGGATGCCTAGCGCATTGCGCGGATTGGCCAGAAATTAATAGGGCACCCAACCAATGGTCGGGCTTATTGGGGGCTGGCCAAGGCCGTGCAAGCGAATTTTTGTCGCCCGTCTTTCCCACCGCTGAGATATTCGGACGGATCACTGGCTTACGAGCCGCAGGAGAAAGCCAATTTGTTTGCTCATATCTTCGCGGCAAATTCCAATCTCGATGATCGTAATTCTCAACCACCCACTATTATTAGTAGCGGCGTCACGATGCCTGATATTTCTTTCAGGCAACGTTCTGTGCTGCGTGAGTTGCGATCACTCGATGTGCGGAAGGCCAGTGGTCCAGATGGTATCCCAGCGATTGTTCTCAAGAATTGTGCAGCCGAGTTGTCTTCTCCACTTACTCGCTTATACCGCCTGTCCTATTCTAGCGGAGTCGTGCCTCGGGTTTGGAGGGAGGCTAATGTGCAACCGATTCCTAAGAAAGGGGATCACTCAGACCCATTAAATTATCGTCCCATTGCTGTTACCTCAGTGTTGTGCAAAATTATGGAGCGTATCATAAATTCAAATCTTATCCGCTACCTAGAAGATCATTCACTTTTAAGTGATCGTCAATACGGTTTTAGATCGAATAGATCGACGGGTGATCTTTTAGCGTATGTATTGCACCGCTGGGGTGAGGCAATGGATATGCACGGTGAGTCTTTGGCTGTTAGTCTTGATATAGCCAAGGCTTTTGATAGGGTCTGGCACCGAGGTCTTCTCTCCAAGCTTCGTGCGTACGGTCTTCCCGACAATCTGTGTTCATGGATCTCTGGCTTTCTGCACGAGCGTAGAATTCGTGTCCTTGTTGATGGTCACAGTTCGCAGTTCGTGTCAGTTAATGCCGGAGTTCCACAAGGCTCTGTGCTTTCACCCACCCTGTTTCTTCTGCATATCAATGATATGCTGTCTTTGGGCAGTATACATTGTTATGCAGATGATAGCACGGTTCATGGGGGTTATTGTAGCAAGCCCGCTTGTTGTCGGGAGGACACCGTCAGGAATCGGCATGATTTGGTTGTTGGACTCAATCGGTCCTTGAGCCTCATTTCTTCTTGGGGCGACAAGAATTTGGTTGAGTTCAATGCCTTGAAAACGCAGGTGTGTGCTTTTTCTAGCAAAAAAACCCCTTTCTCCCCCCTTCCTTCTCTCCAGAATGTGTCACTTGCAATTTGCGACAGCCTAAGTATCTTAGGTATGAATATCACTGTGATCTCAATCCTAGGGATCATTTAGGATCTGTCATCTCTACAACATCACGTAGGCTTCCTTTTATATAAGGCTCAGGTCAGGCCTTGCATGGAATATTGTTCGCATCTTTGGGACGGTTCTGCCCAGTACTTACTTGATGCCCTGGACAGGTTGCAGCGGAGGGCTGTCCGCGTTGTGAATGATCCTGAAGTGACTAAACATCTTGAACCGCTCCAGTTGCGCAGAGATGTGGCCTCGCTGAGCGTTTTCTACCGTCTGTATCATGGCGAGTGTTCTGAGGAGTTGTTTAACCTTGTTCCACCCTCTCCCTTCCTGAATAGATCCACGCGCGCGGGTTTGCGTTGTCACAGCTATACGGTATCTCACATCCCGGCCAGGACAAAGAAGTTCTCTAACTCCTTCTTTTGCCGTGTCGTTGGGCTGTGGAATGGTCTTCCGGCGAGCGTGTTCCCTCCATCCTATGATATGGGATCTTTTAAACGTAGCGTGAAGAGATATTTGTGCAGGCTGGCATGATCGCTGCGACTACCGATGGGTTTTTTGTTACCTTTCGATAGTCGTTGGCGTTTTTTGGACTGTACCATGCTTATCATCAGGTATGGTGCAGTCACTGTGTCGAGTCGGTATAAAAAAAAAAAATATTTTGTTCCTGTTAAGATCACAAACTATGATTTTACGTTCTCATTACTTATGTTAGTGACGCTGTGTTGAAATATCGTAAATTCAAATATTTCAACGTAGCGGCGTAGTAAGGAACTTATTGAAAATTTAATAAGGTAGAATTTGTCAAAGACGGCAATATCGCAGGAATGTTAATAACGCTCGAGGTTTGAATATGAAATATCAATCTTAATAGAGATGATACTTAAATGTGCGAGTGATATCATTTACAAGTACATTAATCAAAACAATATTTTGATAGCCGAGTTCAAAACAGTACAAAAACATTTTTCCATTATACAAAATTTGGAGAAAAGTTCATTGTAAACGAAATCAACCAATTTTTTATAAAAAGAAGTATAAGAATTCTAATATAAAATGCGTAAACTCATATATAAATACATAATTATTTTTAATAATAGAGTTCGTAATAATTGTTCGTGATAACAAAATTTGTGATTTCTTGAATGAAACAATTCAATTGCAATATAAGTAACGATTCATTTATTAAAAATTTCATTCAACGAGGTACTGTTTAAGGAGTAATTATGTGTGTTTGCTATCATGTAATAAGTTTTAAAGTACAGGATAATCTTTATGGGGCTAACATATTTAGTAAGCGAATCAAACCCTAAAAATTAAAGATGATAAAATACTTTATATGCTAGCAGCGGCCGCCCCAACGCATAGCGCGCAGCGGCTGTAATTTAATTTTATTTAATAAAATTAGTAAAATCATTGCTGCATAAAAAATGTAATTATTTGTTACCAATATACGTTATACAAATAAAGATAGCCGTGTTCTTTATACCAGCATATTAATATTATGTTCCATCGTTGTCTTGTAACAACAACTTTTGGACGCCGTCCAAAACCAAGATTTTATGGTATTTATTTCAATTTATACTTACTTATTTCATTTATCTTTATGTTTCGCCAAATGGTACAACAATATTTGGCGCCGTTTGGGTTTTTCTTAGCATGTGTATTAAAATGGAAACAGCCGCCCGCATATTTTAGTTTATCGTTATTTATTTGTATCCTAAAATAGTAATCTAATTGCCTTTTTATAAAAGCAATATTAATACATAATTCATTTGACAGATATAAAAAGCAGTAATGGAAACATTTTTCGACAGTCGTCAAAATTAAAAAAAAAAAATTCTTATTATAGCAATATTTTGTTAGTCGGCATTTAAAGCATAAGGTGACTAGAATATTTATCGACAGACATTTTTTTGTCAAAATTTTAATAAACTTGTTCACATAAGTTTTATAAATTGACCCTATAAGAATTACACATACCCATCGTTCGGAAAGTAAATAATATTTTTTGAACTCCAACAAAAATTTCACTATAAAACGTTTATTGTTTTCCAATTTAATTTACTCTAATATCTGGAACCTGCCCACATCTATTCCATCAAAACTTTTAAAAGATGTTTTTTTGGACCAGCCGTCCTTATGTAATATGCTAGCCATTAAACAGGAAATCAATCTTTATTTATATAATACTAGCTGAGCCGGCGAACGTTGTTCTGTCATATACATTATTTCTAATAACAAATAGAACAACAATTCCGTAAATAAAAAAGAAAAACAATTCCGTAGTACATTAATTTGATCTATCTCGTAAGATTTAGCCAGCGTTTGTGATTAAAGCACACAAAAATGTTTGTTGCGATATCATCTTACAAATCTTTGATTTTTTTTGCTTTTTTATACTACAATAAATATGTATTATACATACAAACTTTCCTCAGGAATTACTCTAGTTATTGCTGAAAACCCCATTTAAATCTGTTGAATAGCTTAAAAGATCTAAGCGAAAAGACAGCTAAAGAGACTTCTTTTTATACTACATATAATATTTATTTAATTTTAATTTTATATATAAGCTTTACGATTGCAGATATTTGTTGATCTTCAAAAATACAAAAATAATGCTAAAAACAGTTTAAACATACAGAATTAAACATGAAATTAATAGACTGGTGGCCGCTAATCGACCAGTATTAAATCCGTCTCTCTTGTCCCCAATAAGCGCCAATACATAGAGACGGCAATCTAACAAGGTCAATTAAACGTGGGTATAAAGCGCACAGCCGTAGGGGTTCGAGAGGCAATCCATCATCGGTCTACATTCGACAGGTCATCCGGCAAATATAACGTCCCCTGCCTAACGTGTCTGAATCGTATTCGAAACGAGCAAATTTGACTGACAGAACAATGGCCGCCTAAAACGATGTATTTACGGACGTGATGACGTCACAGGAAATTGGAAAAGCTTGTTACATATTACCGCATTCGGAAATTTTTGGAAGTAAGTACATTGTTTGCAGCTGAATAAAAATAATACTCACATCAGAATTAGTAATAAAAATCAACTTAAGTACCTTTTCTAAGAACTTTAAGACACATTTTTTTTGTGACATGCAACCTCCTTTATTTATTATTTATCTGTAACATTATCAAGCAAGGTATAAATGAGGTTTAATCCTAAGTTTTTATCTTAAACCTTGAAAATATATTATTTTAATTAGGTAAAATAACTTAATAATGCGGAACAAATTGACAAACCAGGAATTTTATCATAAACTCATAAAATCCATTGAAAATAAGCCAATAAAATGTATGTGTATATTTTTTTTAAGTAGTATAAATTTACTTAATTTATGTACAAAAAACTTAGCGTGACTTCGTGCGTCCTAATGTTCAGGAAACAGTAAATATTACACTATATAGGTACTTCGAATCGTGATAGTACATTAGGAAATACCTAAAACGTTTCAATGAAAAATATATCCAATAATCACGATTTATTAGTCATCTTTTCTTCGAAAAACTATATTCTTGTAGGAAACCCAGGTATAATGGTTTCAAAACAATTTTTTACAAAACGTTTATTGATAAATGCAAGAGAGTTCAGTTTTCTTGTTCCTTATGTCGATAAATTTCACTCAAATAATTCATGCTCAATAAATGATCACCTTGATAGCAATATTTTGACCTCGAAAACTGTTTCTAATTGAGTATGTATGTGGAGCCCAAAGACTACAAAATCTTTTAAAAGAAAACTAGTGAAAATTGTGTTAATACTTGCAATCTATAAACTCCATAAATAATTACTGATTTGGATCAGCACTAAATACTGGTATTTTAATCAGTTTTTTGCCGTCACTGAAGTTGCAACATTAATTAAGTCTATTTAGCAAAAATAAGCAAAAGTTGATAAAACGAAATCAAATTTGTTTTGACCTCCCGACAGCTTGTGTAGGTATAAATTATCTAAAAATGTTTTTATAAAAAAAATGAAACAAATAAATCACATAAACTTAATTTTTACAGTAAAAATATTTTTAATTATTCTGCTCGATTTCTAAAACTCAAAATAACTAGTATTAAACGATTATTGAAGTACACAAATATCAGTCCTCAAAACAATTCACAATCAATTTTTCCTTTACTTTTTTAGCTTTATCAGTATGTAAAAGGATGAAATAGAACTTTCCAAAGAAGCTTTTAAATTTATTTCGTAGCGTTTGTTTTCAGAAATATTTTTATGAATATCTTGGTTTCTAATTCTATTTAGACAACAAGTTTTAGCAATTTTTCATATAAATATTTCGAAGATATACAATTCAGATTATACTTTGTTTTTATTAATAAATGTTAAAATTATAAAGTCCGTTTTGAAGTTCCACACTGTAATATACATAAATGGCAGACTTAATATATTAAGAATATTATGTTTATAAATAAACTATCCAGGGTTACTCTTCTACATATTTATAACTATAAAGCAATGCCTTGGCTCGAAACGTTTTTATTCTCATGAGATGATAGATTTATAGACATCGATTTATCAACAAATGTCAGTTCACTCTTCCTTTAACCCTTAGTAGCCTGATTTACGAAAGTGATTTTTTTTTTAAATTACTGTGTTTGCTTGAGTGTCTAGATGAAGGGAAAAATAGCTAAAAAAATCACAATATTTATTTTACATATTTATTTTAAAAAAAAAACAGGTATCAATTTTGATACTTCAGGCATAACAACTAATAGTAATGTGAACATTCGGTTTAAAAGATTGGTATCAAAATTGAAACTCTGGGTTATTAAGGGTTAAATCATCCATGCTACATAAAATGAAAAGAACTAACCTAAAATACCATCATACACTTACAGAAAGAGCACTTACAAAGTATATCTATCATGATGATGATGATGATGTCCTAGCCGGATTCGGCCACGGCGACTATTTCAACACTGATTAGTCCAGTTTTCGGAAACAGTCAATTGCGCAGGAGATATTTAAGTGCATAACTGAATGCGCTGCCAGACTGGTGCGCTTATCTATCATATAATAATGACGTTAATATCTCAAAATTCTTTATTTTAAACATAATACTTCTTTTGGCTTTTTAAAAAAATATACTTTGTTAAACTTAAAAGAGACAAACTGATGTACGTCGACATCAAATTACAATACAAGCGATATCAGATTAATAAGCATTAATTATTTTTATCTAAGACTAAAATAATAATAAATATTATGGAAGGATTATTATAAGAAAGGAATATTTGGGAAGACTAAACCAAACGGCGCTTATAAAACGAGGCCAGATTACAACAGTAAATTAAAATATGTTGATAATCCTGATGTTGTTATATTGTATACTTATAAAAATTTCTTGGCTACGTTTCCGATTTACATACTTAAAATACAAAAAAGAAGCATCAAATGGCATCGATAATAAGGAACAGGTAATATTCCATTAAGGACACTTTCATTAAAAATTCTCTCTGTATAATTAATTCAAAGCACCTTAAAATACGTACCAGTTCCTCAGGTGATCCCGGTTCCTTCATACCATTGCTCTTATCCGTACTCCCCGTCTCTGTAACAAATATTTTCAACGATTACTAATATTCAAGTACTTAAGAATACGGTATCTTAGACGGCTGTGTGTGGTATTTCTACATATTAAGCAGTTTTTTTTTAATACTAACTCGACAATGTAACTACACTACACCTGATGGAATGTCTATTGTAGTCCAAAAATGATAGTAATTGTCCAGAGACGGAAACAATAGTGATTTTAAAGTTATGTTAAGTATTTTAGATATATAATTATTATAGTAAAAAAATAAACATTAAGGAAATAAAAGATGTAAAACAATCAAATATGATTTAATTAAAAAACCTAAAATATCGTTAATAAAGCATATTGCACAAAAGTAAACATGAACCGTGAAACAGATCAATTAAGTAATGCAATTTAGCACCACAGAACTAATGAGCGTGAGTTAATATCAGCGCTTTAATGAAACCTATATTAATCTGAAATTAATAATTAACAACCATTCATACAGCTTCAAATGTCTGTAACATCTGCTTATAAATATTTTACATAAATGAACACATTAATTTCTTTACTCATGTAAGTGAACTATATTGTTTAATTACCAGCATTCGCTTTTGTATTCAACTAAGAATTAAGTTTGAAAGGCATTTGTAATCAAAATATCTTGATATTACTAACATTCATTATGTAAATATTATATTAGTAATTTTATAAAGCTGACAGTTCGGTTACTTTCTTAATCAGTCTACTATTCATTCGGCTTCTTATTTTGTATGTATTTTTCAGAAAAGTTTTAAGAGGAATTTCATTAAATTAAGCCTTGATTGTTATAATAATAAAAAATCTGTAATTTGCAACAAATTTTTATATCTAATATAGCTGGGTGATTATTATGCTCTCCGGGTACCTAGGAAATATACGGATACCCAAGCCCGGCGAAGGCGAAGACAGGCCAGAGTTAGCACCCCGGTGACCTTCACCACTCCCCTGATGATCCAAATAGATTTCAAACGAGTTACCAAAAAAAAGGGTGTTCATTTTCATAGTTGTAAAAAAATTACGTTCTGTAATACGAAGAAACTAAACATGTTCCGACACGTTCGTAGGCGGCAGTTGCGACTTGCGCGCGTCTCTGTTGTAAACAAAGAATCACAAAAATTTCCGAATATCCCCAAGACCGTGATCGGCTTAGCCACCTAATTGGCCTATTAGTCGGCCTCTATCAACCGACTAATCGATTCATCGGCTATTCGGTCAAAGTTATAGTCGGCACATCACTAGAAAATAACTATAAAAGGTATGGCTTTGGTTTCAGAAAACAGTTATGCACAATGAAAGTGTGTCATCTTTTACGATAAAGCTGGATTCAGACTTGTGTAACATGATATATCACGTTTTGTGTGTATACTTCGAGCGTTAAAGAGCGTTACACGTAACATTCGTAGTAATATCCGTACACAGTAATCGCGATATATTGCTCAATACATTGAATTACACCTTACATAAATAAAGACCTGATTTTACATAAATCTGTTCCCAGCCTTATTGACAAGAAAATTAATAAATATTTAGATACAAAGATAATAAATGTTCAAACTTAACACTTTACTTCAGTTTCGTTATTTATTAATGTATCTTAAAGAAGGAAAAGATTTGTTATCTTCAAAACAAAACTCATTCACCTCTCGCACGCGTAGACTTTAAACATAAATTAACGCCTAATTTCAACTTGGAAAGGTAAATTCAAGGGAAACAACAATTTGTTTTAAACAACGTGATCGTGTGTGGTGTTTGTACATATAACGTTTGTAAACAAAAGGCCTGATTGAGCTCGTGTATGACGCAATCAATGTCGTTCCCGAGGCATTGAATTGGGACAAATTAACCGGGTTATTGGCGACATTCACTTTAATAACCCTCATTGCTAATTTTCAATGATGAATGCGTAAACGCTTATGCTAATCATATTGTAGCATGTCGAGCAAAAACTCCTAAAAAATCTCAACTACAATTATTAATTTTAATAACTAAAAGCTAAGATTTAAATACTAGAAAATTTTGGTTTAAACTGTTCTTCTAACCAATTATGAACAATTTTTTAAAATATAATACCTACACGTTTTAATTGTTTTGTAATGTTACTCTAAATACGGTATATCTACCTCGACTGTATCAAACATTTCTACGCCTTACTTACTTTATTCTCAACTTTTAGGCATTGGAGTTCTACAAATGTCTTTCTTAGAAGAATCCGATATTAGCATTGTAGAAATCTTATCAAATTTATTTTGTATACTTTTGTAAAATATTACTATGCATCATATAGTATAACAGCGATATAGCAAAAACATACTCTGTACCTACGAGGCACATAATTTATATTACATCGCTTGGTTTCAACATATACGCCGACACGTGGCTTTTCGAACGACTTTCCATTCAGTAGGAGTTTATCCACTATAAGGCTAAGATTTATAGACGTTATTTCAACTGTGCTTAGCAAAGCTCTCAAAAAATTAATTCGTTTTGACAAAATATAGTTAATATATAATAGGAATTTTAATATAGCCATAGTATTCGTAGAGCCAAGTTCATGTTGACAAAATCGGTGACTTATCAAATCCGTTGACATTCATTAAGTAATATAAATTGTAATGTTTTAGCAAAGTCTAAGCAAACTTAAACTTGCGTCTATAAATCTCAGCCTAAGATTCTCGTGTGCTCGCTTACCAGATAATATTATTATAATAATGTTGAGCAAATAAATAAAAATTACTAATAATATGATTAATTATTTCCTTCATAATCTCTCTACGGGGCAATCAAAGTACCGCATATGATCTTTCGAAGTTCATCTCAAACGTCTAGATTCATCTAAACCAATGATTTATGGATGACAATAGTTTATAGCATTGCATGTTTAAAATTACTTCAAATCAAACGTGACTTTCAATATGAAGCAAGCTTTGAGACAACAATACAAATATTGACAGCAATCGAGATCTATGCGTGTTCTTCCTACATAATTGTCGTACTCGCGTATTGGCATTGCATACACCAATATTCGCAATGTTCTGTATGAAGTGATGAGTGCTGCGATAAATTTTGCTATTAATCAAAAATCAACCGATTGTCTATAATATTTAGGTTCATTTTATTCTAAAAACAAAGTTAGTTTCGTACAATAAGCCGTCTGTAAATAACGCTAGTATTGACTCAGCAATACGATTGTAGTGTCCATTTTTGGCGAGATGAGAAATTGTCTACAATAGATATACCTCAGGATACAAGGTTTATTTGTCTTTCAACCACTGTTAATTTTAATGCATGTACGTATATAGTCACATCACAGTCCAAAATTTAAAGTTGCAAAAATCTTCTATAGATAATCTAAAATTTCTAGCGAACCTAAATAAAAATCTCGTCAATAATACTATATAGCAAGTATATTCAATTAACCTGAAATGTAAGGAGTTCAAAAGAAAGTACTATTAGATTATGGAGCCCAATGTTTCTTTAATATATAACAAACACAATAATTTTTTTAGTGCAAATTTTCGTATTTAAAAAAATTGGCCTTTCGCGTGATAAATTAATTACGTATTTATTTACAAGACAAAATATTTCCTAGTTAGTATAATAAGTTATTTCGACATTATTACAAATTTTATATTTCGTTGCGAAATTCTAGTAGTTGCGCTAAATACGTAATGTTAATTAATGCAATTATGTATATTTTAATATCTGCTAATATTTTTATATATAACGAGCCGGAATTAATTCATGCTCTGTTAAATATGTATATTTGGTTTTCAACTATAATATTTATTTCCTTATGTTAGATAATTTTTGTAATTATGTTGAATTGGGCTGACTACGTATGCTGAAGAAGTGATGATTGTGGGAGCTGGCGGTTCTTGAGTGAAGACCGCGAATCGGCAAACATAGTGCGAGGTACCCCCCTGGCAATTTGGAACGACAATCTGCGGAATGTTACTCAAAAGTATTGAAATAGAAGAGTCAAAGGCTCAGTGGCGCTTTTTAGAGGTCTAAGGCCAACAGTAAACTAGAGTAAGCTAATGATGATATTGAAATATATTTAAAAAAAGTAAACTCTGTATTTACTTAACGTAAAACTAATAACTTAGAACTAACTTTTAAGATTAACTAAGTAACTTTTTAGATTTAAAATCTAAAAAGTTAATCTTCTAAGAGTATCTTATAGGTGCAGAGATACATTTGTGTTTGTATCCACTTTGCGCTTTTATATTGTGCCCAGCGTGACCAGTAGCGCCGCTGATCGTCGTTCTCAGAGCACTTATACATGACGATGATATTAGATGCCATGCGGGTTACCTCTATGTTTTCCTTCACCGGTGAACACGTGGTGCTTAAATCCGTATTTAATCTGGATAATAGGTCTGGGTGGTTTAGGTGGATAGGTAGGTAGGTTTTGGAAGTCGAAGCTGCTCGCGTCCGTAGGCTTTACCCTAGTTTCCCTACACGTGACTCCTGGGTGGTGCTAAACGAGCAGCAGCGAGGTGGTAAGGCCTCGGTGCCCGTCTAGATCGCGACCACAGTACATGGGTGTAAAGCCCGTCACAGTGACCAGTTTCGGCTTGTCGCGTTTCGGGATCAGCTTGTGTATATCCAGTAGCTTATATATCTAGAGACCTTCAGTCGTGGTAAAAGAGGGCCGACATGACGATGTAGACTATCAATGGATTTTCATCCTTTGATAGTCGCTTTCGTTTTTGGACTACACTGTACTTACCATCAGGTACTCTGTAGTCACTATGTCAAGCCAGTGTAAAAAGAAAAAAAAAAGGTACGTGCTGGGATTCGAACCTGCGACTATTTATATTCCCACGCATGTAGTCCGGCCTATTATCCACTAGACCACCAGGGCCACACTAATGAATCTCTGCTGACTCGAAAGGGATACATAATTATTGTTTTTATCTTATAGGTTTACTTATAATTAGTTTTACAGGGTTTGATGAATAGTGATTATAAAAAAAATTGCCATAAGCAAGCTTTTCTGTACGTCACGTCGTAGGCTTTCATGGATTCTTATTTCGTAGCTACATGCTTCATTCGCCGCTCTGGTAAAGCTCCGACCACGTAAATTATATCATTTAAATTGATAAAATATTCCGAGTTTCCAATTTACAACCCTAACTTAAAGGGACAGAGTTGATATTTCAACAAAAAAAAATACAAATTCATGTTTCCCACAGTTTTACAACATTTAACCGCAAAAAGCAAATCGTAAATCCATATACGCCTGTAACATTATGTCACTGTGCGGAAACCTTTTTCCATTTTTCGCTTTGAGCACCGCGGGTTCAATAGTTCGTTCATAAAGACCGGTTTATGCAACGGCTTTCAAAACTTTCCCTGTCAATTAAAAAGACTGGCTACCGTCATTTAGCAAACGGCCGCCGTGTCACGTTCAGCGATGTCGTGAGGTCGTGAGTGATGACTTTCTGTTACGTAAAACAACCATTGTTTCTGCTTTTAGTATCTGACGAATGACCTGGCTAACTGCGCGATCGTATTGCTTTTCGTGTGCGGTCTGACAATAAATTTAGCAACATGATTGAGTGATACAATGACTAAAGAAAAATTTAAGAGGAAGTTTTCGCTCCTACTATATATAAATATTATGGAATAGGAATCCAATAGGAAGAGTGCCATTTCCCAGTTAATAGCTCACTTACAGTAGCGTTCTTTCCATAGATGCATGAAAGCATTGCATGCCCTTAAGACAAATAAGTCCGGAATAAAGTTCCTAAAGTTAAACAAAAAAACGAACCTTTTATATTAATATCTATTCTATATTCACGCTGTCTATCATTCCTATGAAAGCAATATAATATTTACTATTATAATATAATATTCAAATTAATTACGCGAATTCTGCCTACCCTGTCCAAATATCCTATGCACGTCACTGCTCACTTATATATTTTAAAAATCAAACACTAGAGTGACGCAAGTATAAATATGAGCTTGAATTCATTATTTTTCATTTATTTCTTCAAGATTGTTGAGGGCGACTCTGTCTATATTTTTTTCTCAATTATTAAAAATAAAATTGGCTGTTGTGGTGTAGATAACAAATCGGTTTCCATACGCGACTACGTGAATTATGGTAAGTTCGAATCACGGTACGTACCGTTGGGTTTTTACAGATTGAGTGAGGATTTAGGCATCACATACTCACTGGTGGTGTAAATCATCGTGAGGAAGCCACTATGGCATCTGATAGTAATGAGATGTTAAGTGAACGCTGATCAGCTACGCCACTGATTACGTTCGGCATGACACATAAGCGCAAAGTGGATATAGCCACTAATCTCTGCCTACCTCATGAGGGATATAGTGTGACGATATATTATGATTATTAAAAAATGGAAACATTTGATTTTAAAAGCTTAGCCTGCTATGGGGGTTTTTGACACTTGAACCCGTTTACCTCCTATTCTAGAAAGTTGCTAAGACGTTAATATTAAAAATATTTTTATTTTAACACAATAGACTTTATTCTGATGCCTTAGCATGATCGTAATTATGTTCTTTCTATGTTTACCATAATTAAGTTTTATATGTTTGCTTATAAAGCAATTATATCGGCACGGCCATTACGTCATCCGCGTAAAATATTATTACATGCATAATGAATTGCTTGAGACTATTTATACTTTTGTGTAAAACTGGGGCACTGGGATATTTCTGTTTATGTAAATAAAAGTATTACACAAAAAATATAGAGTCGTACGTTGCATGTTGTTAAAATTACAACATACCTACTCTCTTAAACAAATATCAAGCACATGATTTTTATTAAACAAATATCTACTTAAACATTGGCATTATTTTTTAAAGAGGGCTCTAAACTTTTAATTAAAAGTTGAATAAAATAAAAATAAAACATATATTTAATATCTATATCGGTATAAATTCTTTCAAATGCTGAAGTTTGAGCACAAGAACATATGTAACTCTGTACATGTAAAATACAAACCAAGAACTCTATACAATATCAAAACATAGGCTTTTGTTCATTGCACAAATATCTTGCTGTTCTACAAAAATATTACTTCACAATTCTGTTCAATGATCGAATATAACTAATCAATTAGTTACATAAATACAAACTATGTACATATGGATCT
Organism: Automeris io; assembly: GCA_036320925.1. Lineage (NCBI taxonomy): Eukaryota > Metazoa > Arthropoda > Insecta > Lepidoptera > Saturniidae > Automeris > Automeris io. The sequence goes on along the minus strand of JAUDJH010000010.1, from coordinate 7,374,602 downwards.
ATCTCCCGATAAAAAAATAAACATCCGCAATAAAACTCAAAACAAATCACATAATGTATTTAAAAGCTTTTAAGTCTAGAGTAAGCAAATTTAACAGAATGATAATTAAAACAAACAGAGAGAGAATTTAATTAACGTGCGGAAAAATGTTCCCACAATCCATCGTTACAAAAGTTGTTAAGTTTCATTATTGCATTTCTAGACGCTGCATTGCTTATTTGTCAAAGAACTATGTTATAGCTTTTTTCAATTTTACGGTTTATAAACAGTTATACGTCAATTCTATTGGCATGATATAATAATCAAAAATGATTTGGGTATCAACGTGTAGCAATCATCCAACTTTTACAAATAATTAACTAATAATAGAATAATAGTCCTAAGTTAAATAAAACTGAAAATCACCTAAATACAAAAATAAATACAACGAATACTTTAATTACATTTCATAACTAGTAAAAAATAGTAATGAATAAAACAGAGATAAATTATCTAATTTAATGTCATATCGTAATTTATGAAAGGAAGTTTTTGAAATTTAACCTTTTGTACACTTCTCTGAAGAATTCTAAGCAGAGTTTAGACCACCCTTGGGCTAAGACAGTTTATAATAACTCTAAATAACATGTCCTTTCAACATAAAGTTTGACCTGAAAGTTCATTGAAACAACAAAAAAGGGTACTAAATTCATTTTAGAAACTGCTGTATATATATAAGTTAACAGTTATATTTTAATAACGCCTAAAATATTAAAAGAGCTCAACCGTAGAGAATAATTTGTAAAACTATAGATTAGAATTAACTTACTAAAGGTTAAGTAAAGGTGTGAATAACCCTTCTTAAAATATTCTAAAAAAAAAACGTTTTTGCATATTCATGTAACAAGTGGATTTATTAAGTTATTTTAATTCCATCCTCAACATTCTAACACTATTTTATATAGATATGATGTATAAGGGATTTGATTATTTTTTTAACCCGCGGGAATATCCTACATAGGACCATCTGGGTCACTTTGAGCAGCGACTCCGGTGTGTCAGACTCCTACTGACTAAAACCCCCGGGATGTCCTTCCAATCACTCCACTCGGGCCTGGGAATCCAAATTTTTCCAGACGCCCGTAGAACGAACAGCTTGTTTAGACTTCATCTCTAGTTTCGTTGGCAAATACAATGTCATATTTAAATTAATAATTACGAAGGCTAGTCGGTAGATCTTAAAATATCTTTTACATATTCCTAACTCGTAATGGAATACATTGAATAGGTTACGCCTCGAGCGCTACCAGTTTTATTTTACAGAAAACGATTGCAACACATGCAATTTACGAACTAAAGATAAAAAAACATTATTATCATTATCTTCATTAATCTAATAAAGTATCCACTTTTTGAGTTCCAAAATATACGTTCTTTTGGTTCCTGGTGGAATTTAACAAATAACGTTTACTATTGACCTCTAGGCAGACCTTGGCGTTTGATTTAAAGTCACTTAATAATTATATACAACATAAAAATGTACGTTTAACAACTAAGACAACACTACTCTTTTAAACTAAGTTTACGGACGTTTTATATATGCCTATCTCTACGAACATGCATCACGCGTTAATAGAGGTAGGTATATCATATAGAAAACTTCAGTATTGCAACAGGTATGAAGAAAATAAATAACAATATATTTGCTTCGTTCAATGGGTAATACTCAATAGAAATGATAAAATAAAAATACGAACAGTTTTTGTAATTTACCTTTTAAGATAGGAAAAAAGTACGAAATCAAATTGTCGTGTCTCGTAAACCTGGTGTTAAGAATAAGCATACATATTAGACAAAAAATAATAATGATCTTATCTTTTATATGTTAAATTATTGCCAAAGTAAAGGTGTATATTCAAATTGCGACTGGTAAATAATGTTTCACTTTAAACTTGGTAACTTAAAATGAAATAAAAATTAATTTTCAAACGCCACTGTAATAATAATGAAACTTTATTGCTTGAATTCATTCACTATGGAGTTACAAGACAATTTAACTTTATACAAGTGCCATTCTAGATTCTATTCATTGTTTGTCCTTGTTGGTTTAATAGAGTTATTAGTTATTTTTTAATTAAAAGCATGTAAAGCGTCTTTGTAGATAAATAAACGTTTTTTTACACTGGCTCGTCAAAGTGACTACAGTGGACCTGATGGTAAGTACAGTGTCGTCCAAAAATGAAAACGACTATCAAAGGACGAAAATACATTGATAGTCTCCGTCGCCATGTCGGCCCACATATTCCACGACTGAAGGTCTCTAGGTGTATGAGTTACTGGACATACACAAGCTGATCGTGAAACGTGACAGACCAAAGCGTCGCTATGATGTTTTCTATATTCGTGTACTGTGATCATGACCAGGTTCGGGCAATCGCCCTGCCACCAATTTTTTAAAGATTCCCTGACTAAATTACTATCAATCTACTATCTGTAACCTATTTATTGTTGCCATTTCAATGAACTCAGGCATGATACTTCTGCTACAAGTTCGTAGAAAATTGGGTTTCCTACTGATTCATCAAACTGCTACAGCAACAGGTCAATATTACGAAGTTATTGTAATATCATTGAAATCACAAGACATTAAATTTCAATTCAATTAAACCACCAGAAGTGGATCACATTCCTTCAGCAACTACAAAAGAACTCATTATCTTGAAGCGGCTGATTAGCATTTCTTCAATCATAGCCAAGAATACTGTTAACAATCTCTTAAACAAAAAAAAAACTGAATCAAAATCGGTCGGTTGGGTCTGTTGGTTGTTAAGGCGCTACGATGCCACAGATAAACATACAAATACGGAAATCCACAGAGCTACAGAAAGATACACATAATTACCAGTTATAACATCCCTTTTTTGAGTCGGCATTTAAAAATTAAGAATGTAAAAAGAGGCTATAGAAATTTCAGGAAATATAGCAAAAGCATCACCTAGGATTATTTAGCGGACTTGTAGAGAATTCAAATTTAAACTGAGGTTTATCAAAGTTTTAATTTACAATAAACATATTATACTATGTGTAAGTCAATATTAAAATACCATAATTTTTTTTTTGATACTTGCTTTCTAAATGACAAGCAGACAAGGATTTTTAACTACATATAAGAACACAGTAAATTACTATGGTAAGTAGTCCGGTAATGGAAACCAATGGGTGTTTGCCTGTGACACTGATCGCTTGTGATAAGCGGTAATTTAGTTCATGTCAAATGACTTCGCTTCATGTTTTAATTATAAATGTGTTGGTTAAATATAATAATACTTTTTATTTACAATTGTAAATTGTAGTTTGTGACTGGTTTGGTGGATAATAGACCGGATTCTATGCGCGGCAACGGGTATGGTCTTAGGTTCGATTCCATGCACGCATCTTTAAGTTTTTCTAGATAACGTACGGATTTATGCACCACATGCTCACCGGTGAAGGAAAATATCGTAAGGAGACTCGCATGTACTCTTGTACTAGAGCTGTGAGAACGGCTATCAGCCACGCTATTGATCATGTTGGGCACGACATATACGCAAAGGGGAAACAGCCACTAATGTATCTCTATTCACCCCGTAAGGGATATAGTGTGACGATATATTATTATTATGACAGTTATAAATAAATAGGTAGTATAATTTTCATGGCATTTAAACTAAAGACATTGAAATAAAAATAAAAACCGTATTAGGAAACGTTTGCAATAAACTATTTTTTACATTAACGAATTATATTCACTGCGTAAATCAGTAATACTGATAAACTTCAATTTGGAAAAAGCGTATCAAGTTCATTTAATACAGATATACCTTGGGATAAATAAAACTTGAAATAACCAACCACCACAAGCCATTAATGAGACGAGAAAAGCATAATTCAATGTCTAAAAACGGTGCAATAATGCGAATTCTCCCTTAGTGCAGATGAAATAAGTTAAGCAAGTTTTTCATCTTCCATTCTTGAAAGTCGTTACAAAGATTCTTTTAATTAGTCATAATTTGCTTTGTTTCGTGTGACTTTAAAATTACATCCCTATTATTACATTTTACTACAGTTTTGATGTCTTCACCATTATTATATTTATAGGTAACTTTGTTTGAATTGTTTTAATATGATAGCTAAAGTAGAATTGAATGCTATGTCAAGAAGAAATTACATACAATGTAAGATAAAATTGAATATGGATGTTTTAAAATATAAAAAAACCTCCCTAATGAACTAATGATATATTGAACAAATATAAACTAAAATATATCGATTAAACTCTGTTTGAATCAATATGATGATAATAAACCAGTTGAAATCTTTTGTGGTACCATATACATTTGCTGGCATTGCGACGGCCACAATTAATAGATTTATATTTCAGGGTAATGAATATTGCCACACAAAATTCTAATGATTTTCATATGTGGTAAAACAGTTTTCTTCTGTAATTGCAAATTAAAAATCTAAAGAGTTACAAAGATGAAATTATAAATGTAAAAGAGGCGAACAGGTCATTATAGGAATAAATAATATATATTTCTTATTATATTCCAACGAATACAGTGCGAAACATTTAAATTCAAATTAGTTTATAACACGTCATAATAACGAAATAATGATAACGATATTCAATATAAAATTATAAAGCAGTTGACGGGAAGCCGGACGCACGTTTCTGATTAATTAGAAACGAAGCTTGCTATTTGACTAAAGGTGCGCATAGACTAGAGCACTTAGTTTTAATAGATGAATGCGCCGCTTTAATATATCAATTACTCTTACACAATCCAAACTTCAAGCGTTATAGTAAATTTTAATATTTGCAGCCAACAAGAATATTGATGTAATATTTCATCAAACAAAAGCACGAACACATCTTTGCAGTGACATCAATTATGGCTAGAACTAAGAAGTTTTCTAACTCTTACCCTTGTAGTATTATTGGATTATAGAATGGTTTTCCGGTAATCGTAGTCTCATCGTCCTATTATTAATTATTAACATTCAGCCCTTTATATCAAATGTAATGAGATATTTGTGTGGGCTGGGAAGATAGGCTGACAAGATCGCGACTACTCTCGCCAGGTAATTCCCTCTGAATAGTCATATTCGCTTTTGAGATTGAACTCTGCTTACCATCAGATGCAATGCAGTCACTATACCAAGTTAGGAAATAAAAAAAACAAACGTGGTTCACTGGGTACAATAGAAATAATAATCCCAGATAACATCGAATGCAGTTTTGTGTATTCGAAACGATGTTACATTTTATAGAAATTATTTTATAAACTAAGCCTTGTCTATATTGTATCAATGGTACAATTGTAGTATAACAGAACGCTACATTACATGGAAATGCTCGAGAAGATGTTCTAATCTGTACTAGCCCTAACAAGTTCACGTCACTAGATATATCGGTCCCGGATTTTTTGTCCGTTCGTAAGTTTACTCGTCCGACTGGATTTTTTTACAATAACACCAACTGGTTTTGACATAAGTGGTAATCAAACGTTTATCGAGCCTCTGCTAGATATTAAAATGTTTGTCTCACGCATTAGAGTCAAACAAGAATTTCAAAAATAGCTTTACAATTTTCTAATCAATTATTAACTTTAAAAACGAGTTATAGTATATTGCAATTACACATTACTATTTTCATTCGAAACTCAAGCGATAACGAAATGAAACAAAAAAATTTCAAACGAAAACCCTTTTTTCGATTGTTGTTGATATCAAATGTAGGAACTCCTAGATAGCAACAACGTGGTTTGGTCAGATTTTACGTATATGTTGGACCCGGCGACAAACAGGCTGGTTTGTTATTTCGTTCGGATATTTTTCCATTAGATAAAATTTTAAAACTGAAACAGAAATCTTTAGTAAAACTATGAACTTATGTTTTTAATTCCAAAAAACTGGTTTACAATATTTCCACAAATAGGAGGTTTTATTACTGAAATATTGTAAACGTTTTAAATGACTTCTTCGTTTTTATTATAAATACACATTGAGCCGGCATAATTTATGCGTATTTCAACGATGCGATCTACATCATTTGTTGTATTTTTGGGCTAAACACTGTTTATATTAATAATAGCTTGTTTTTGTCACATCAGTTCAAAGAGTATATTCTCATAAAGATACAAATCACTTCCATGAGAACATTACGTTCAAAAACTATCATGAACAGTAAAGTAATAAGAACTCACTTGGCATACACAGAACTATATTTGTTATTACATAAGCAAGTCACATTATTTTCCTGCATTAAAGACTAAACTCTTAGAAAGTACTAAGTCTCTAAAGTTTATAGAACTGAAAAAAAAACATTGAAATAAAAGCTTATTAAAGCATATACACTTTTTAATAAATAACACAACGAAAGGAGTGAAGTAAATTTAAAAATTTCTGAACTAAAAACGTATAACAGGTAAGTAATATCTATTTACCAAGTCCATAAAGAGGCAATACAAGACTGGTGCAAGCTCAGCCGAAGAATGTAGTCAGTCGAGCCCGTCTACTTTATAAATATGAAGTTGGTGATTAAGCTCGCTCAAAGTTTTTGTACGGCACCCTTTCCCTTCAATGTCTCCTAGAAAAGACTTAATTTACAAGACTGGAGAGGATACAATGAACCACATTAACCACAAAAAGACATGTCCTGATTAGCTGACGAACTGTGGATCTTTTAAACTATTGAAGCTATATACATAGAAACGTGTAATTTAGACAATGGGCTCGTTCTGTGACGTAAGCAAATACATAGGAAGAAGTATTTGATTTTTCTCCCAAAAGAGAGTTAATAAGGAATAGGAGTATATTATTTTAAAATTTTTCTGTTTAGAAACAGAACTATTCGTTTTTGGATAATAAATCTCCAAGGGATACATCTACACATACTATATGTGATGTAATTTAATTGGGAATTTCACATGTTTTACTAAATATACAAATCAGATATGACTTAAACGGGTGTATAGTGAACAAAGAATATTTAATACTAAATAATTATCTGTAATCAATTCACTATAACAACAATAAAATTAATGTAATTTGTATTTGTTTTTATAGCAGTGAATATATTCAATGAATAGGTATACAAAAAGCCTTAGCGTGTTCTTGGTAAGGTTTTTGTATAATCCAATTTGAATATGTTGATTACTCTTTCATTAGCTAAGAATCCAATTATATCTATAAATATTATTATAACTAGTATCAAAGCATTTACGTTTGGATTTTTTAATAATATCAGCGCATAGTATATCAACCTACGTGAATCTATTAAAATTTTATACACATTAATCATAGTAATATACTGGTTTTACAAATTATATAATTGGATGCGATGTTTATAAAAACCATACTGTTCTCTATTAACATTTTTACTAATGAAAAATATCCAAGTCCAAATAGATGTGTACACTTTAAGGCAACGGCTACACTACGAAAGCTAGAATTCTAGTGACAAGATTAGTCACTTGGCGAGTCATCCAAGAAAGCCTGTTTAACTTCTACCAGGTGTGATCAAAGTCAGGTCTTGGTTTAAAGAAAATTATCGCGGTTATAAATCAGTGATAGTAGAAATATGATTCTCGCTTTATCTTATCACTTGCAACAAAGTTTTAATGGCACTCTTTACCAAATGATAGGCCCCTACGGCATAATTCGAGAGTGTAGGCGTGCGCGTGCGGCGGGATCCAAGCTTCGATCGCGCATTTTGTACTGGTATTACTGGATTATTGCGCATACGTTTGTACCTAGGAATTAGCGGTTGCCTTAATCACGAGTAATGAAACCGATCTTTAACAGGATTGTGGTCTTTAGTGAAGGTTTGCTGGATCAAGGAGCCCGTAGTTGTTTTTGAAAAGATTTTAATTTTACACTAGATGGGTCCCTGGTGAACGGACTAGATTAATGATGACGTTTAACTTTAACTTATTCATATGCTATTAAATAACAACAGTTTAATTTATAACATTTCATACTTTATACTATTGACATTTTTAAATTTAATAGAAAATACACGGTAACTATAGAAAGTATCTAACTAACACTTTGTGTTCAACTATGTGTGCAACTATTCGAAGTTTTTATAAACATATTTAAATTACGTTATCAGTTCTATTTTTATAAGTAAATTAGCTTATATCAATGGATTAACCGTAATCTATAAAGATTGTTTTAATTTTTTTATCATAAAACTTAATGACGGCGTAGATTTTAATTTTCTGTTTGAAGTTTTGTAAAATTGCAAAGTGAACGTGAAGTTTTCTTGTCGTCGAAAATAAGATAAAATTGGGCACATTATAAAATAGAACTAATAACAATTAAACTTTTTTAAAGAAAATCAAGTTTACCTTTATAATCAGTGATTTTATTTATATTATTATAATATCAGTCACCATTGTTTTAATAAGAACCATATTATGGTATTGTCTGTCTAATAAACTGAATAGATAACGCATATAATTTTGTAATTACTGGCTTTGTGAATTACTTTGAAAACAAATTTGAAATAGATATAACAATAAATTGAAGTGATATATTATATTTATTGATTAGTCCAGCTACAGGCTTATCTTATTGAAACATCAGTAGGAGCCACAACAAAAGAAATGTTTCGCATTGCCGCTCCAGAATTCCCTAGCGGCATATAGTAAATGCGTCGACCGCGAAGGAAGCGCTCCAGGCTATGAGGTAATCTATCGGGGAACATTTGAGCTGAAGCCTCGTTTTCACTCATCAAAGGAAACGTATAAAGTTGTCATCATTGAGCTTAACCCTCCGTCTGAGAGATATTCAAATACTTCCGTCCGATAGACGTCTGGATAGACCCCTATACATTAACATTCATTTCTTTGCATTTTTGTGTGAATTAGTGGTGCAAAATTAATTTTAATACAAACCAGGTATATATATTTTATTTCTTACTAATCTCAGATAAACAAGAAATATACTTAATCAACGATTGAAAACCAAAAAGGTCTGGCTAGAACCATCTATCGGATGGAGGGTTAAACAAAATAACATTCTAGATATTGTGGAGATTGTCTTTTAACATTTAGGTATAAATGAAGCATTCTAAGCGATGTTAAGATATTATTCTCATTCTGACAGTCGATGCTCAATAGCGGCGACATAGCAACGGTTATCAGGCCACAATGTATAATGTATGTGTAATGGGAGAGAGGCAATGCGGCCGGCATGGGAAGGCTGCTGAAGTATGTAACTGCGCAGCGCTGTAAGGTGGAATATCAAGCTCATAATCGTGATCATAGTCGCCTACATCAAATGCCTTTCTGTATAAACGTAATACAGACAGGTACATCGTTGTCGAGCAGTAACTGCCAGAATCCAAAGCGCGTCTTTAGCTCTAATTTAGTATTCTAAGGCTGGAATTTATAGACACAACTTTAAGTTTGCTTATATTTTACTAAAACATTAAAATTAACATGATTCAATAAATGTAAAGGATTTGATAAGTCACCGATTTTGTCAACATGGACTTGGCTTTGCGAATACTATGGTTATATTCAACTTCCTATTATATCTTCAGTATTGTTTTAAACCAATTTATTTTTTGAAAACTTTGCTTAGCAAAGTCGAAATAGCGTCTATAAATCTCAGTCCAAACGAGTTTACTAATAAACGAGGCGAAGATCTAATAGAATGGTAACAATGACTACCGTAATGCTCCATTCGTAACGCAATACATTGCAAATAAATGTCCAAATCGCTTTCTGACATTGCTTCAGAAGATGATTGTTATTGTATGAGAGATTATTTTAAGAACTCGTTACAATAATAATTAATTAGTATAATAAAGAATATTCTTATCTTTTTTACACAAAGTATTTTTTTTATACGAGAGTAAATGTTTCTAGCCAACAGAATGACTTTTTAATTATTGAGCTGTATTATTTGAAGAGCATTGTGAAAGAAAGTACACTTTCTGACAACTTTATTGATTTAAATATAGCATCATTTGATTGTTTCAAATATTTTCGCCTTTCATGATCAGCTTGTGTATATCCAGTAGCTCATATACCTAGAGACCTTCAGTCGTGGTATATGTGAACCGATATGACGACGGAGACTGTCAACGAATTTTCATCCTTTGATGATTGTTTTCATTATTAGACTACACTGTACTTACCAACAGGTACACTGTAGTCACTTTGTCCAATGTATTTTTTTTAAATATAATTAACTTTTTCTAGTAATTAAATAAACGTAGAAAATTAATTTGTAAATTACACAATGAGATTTAAAAAACTCGGAATTTGTTGAAACATATAACACATATTTTGTATTACGTAAACGAGCCTACAAATAACGATTCCCCTGTCTTGTTATAAGTCGCTGATTGCTAAAGTTCGATTGTATCGACGGCTCGATTTCTTTTGGATCTATTTTTATCAGATATCTTTTTGGATAGCTTGAGTTACTTACATCATCAAAAACAAAAAATTCTCTCAATATTGATAATTAAACACCAACAAGTCCAACAATATTTGGAAATAACAGTTTTCATTTATTTTTTTATTTAAAAGCAATGTTTATATATTTAGACTTAGTATTTCGAAAATAATTAGTCAAGCTCAAAGTAGAAAGTTCATTTCCAGTAGACAGCATAGTCATAAAGAATCATATGATAAGTTTAATATGAAACATTCAAAGCATTCCAACGTGAGCAAGTGGAATCATAAAGAGCTCTACAAGAATTTTTACAATCTTCAGACTGTTATTTGAATGTACCTCACACTTGAAGCATAAAATTCGATTACTCGAATATTACTAGATATCTGAAGAAAATACGAAGATTGCGAATAAAGACTTTTCCCTTCTTTTTTATATGCTCTACAATATATCAAATTGTAGCTTTTTTTTCTCTGTAAATATACAAAGTATTTAGGTTGGAAGATATTTAAGAGGTGAATAAAAATGAATATTATATAAAGAATATATAATTATATTATATTTTATATAATTATTTATTTTTTTATTTATTATTTATAAGGGCTTTTGCCATTTTGGCATATCAGCCCCATTGTACCCAATACGGTGAAATACACCTCAGTTCTGAGAGAGTCGCTGATGAATCTGTGTTACCATCTCTACCAACAATTTCATGGCATTATCTGTCAGATTACATAGAATGCTGCGAAAGGCACCTATATCAAATAAGCTGACTCTACATTGGCTCATCAGCGACTCTCTTGCACTTTTATTCCGGTCACACTCCATCAGCAAGTGATGCAAATCCTCCCGACTTCCACAGGTACTGCAGTTAGATGAGTCTCTTTTCAAAAGATATGCCAAACTTGCCGATGGATAGTGACCGGAACGAAGTCTCAATGCCACTATTTTTTATATAATGTCTCGACAAAGTAACCGAACCGAAGCCAGAGCCGAACAGAGAGCAGAGCTTTTTGGGAGTGGAACTGCTCGCGTCCGTAGGCTTTACCCTAGTTTCCCTACATGTGACTCCTGGGTGGTGCTAAACGAGCAGCAGCGAGGTGGTAGGGCGTCGGTGCCCGCCTGGATCGCGACCACAGTGCATGGATGTAAAGCCCGTCATAGTAACCAGTTTCGGCTTGTCGCGTTTCGGGATCAGCTTGTGTATATCCAGTAACTCATATACCTAGAGACCTTCAGCCGTGGTATACGAGGGCCGATATGACGATGTAGACTATCAATGGATTTTCATCCTTTGATAGTCGCTTTAGTTTTTGGACTACACTGTACTCACCATCAGGTACTTTGTAGTCACTATGTCGAGCCAGAGTAAAACAAAAAGAACCTGATGGAAATTATAGCGTAGTTTAAATGCAACAACAACTGCCAAGAGAGGATAATCTGTTGACAGCCACTGTCGTTATGACAGCCCACATATACCACGACGGAAGGTCTCTAAGTATATGAATAAGTGGATTTACACAAGCTGATTCCGAAACGCGACAGGCGGATGCAAGTCACTGTGTCAGTCTTTACACTTATGTTCTGTAGTTCAGGCAATCGCCCTACCGCCTCGCTTCTCATGTTCTCTTGTATCGTTGGTGCATTTAAATATATAATTTTCACATGCACAAACATCCAAACTAGCTACAATCATCCGTAGGCCATTCAAAATTTTGTTACGTGAGAAAGGAAACGATCACCAGAAACAGAAAACAATCATTTAGCCACGGCATCAATCGAATTAGCAATAGTAATTTTGGTAAAACATCGATCAGACTTTTTAATCGATGATGAGTGTACAAACTCTACACTAATATGATCAAATCGAATGGAAATGTATGTCAAACTCTACTATCCATCGAAAGTTGGTGTCAGTATTTATCTACTTCTATACGACTTTATAATAATTTGCAAACCAATCAAACTATCTGCTATTTGTTATATATGTAGTGTAATTTTATAGCCACATGCTATTTTAACATATACATTTTAACATTTTATGTACAGAAGGCCTGTACAAGTAACATTTGGTAAACGACAAAGCTAGTAGAAAATTTAAAAATTTATGCAATTGATATTACGCGAGACGCGATATTTTGAAAGTTTCCATCTTTATTAAGTATTAGCTGTGTCCGTCACCTGCTTCACGTGAAAGTAGTAATTTTGTTATTATAATAATTATTTCAAGTTGAAATCTTTGTATCGATAATAATATAGATGACTTCGATTTTTTTTAATCAACTACACAGTGATCAGCCAAATCACCTGGCCAATTATGTTCCAATAAATATATGACGAGTTTTTTAAATCATATAAATTTTTATGCTTTTACTTTATACTTGTATTTTAACGTTATAAACTGATTGAAATAAAATCAACAATAAATGTTAAAGACAGCTTCCCATAAAACTTTAGTGAAAACCGCATCTAAATCTTCTCTGAGAATAGCGGGCACAAACGCATACAGATATACGTATATTGATTAACGATCCCGATATATTTTTACTAACCCTCATCATTCAAGCGAAATATTTCTGTAATGCGGTGTATATAGAAGCTTCATAATAATTATTCGTCTAGATAACATAGTACACGAGGCGGAAGAACGAATTTATTATATATATTGATAAACGGTTGTTACTTTTGAAGTGGGCGTAGAGAAATTAATAAAAACTATATTAAAGATCGCACTTTTATATTTTATGACACATTCTAAATTAATACATGATATTACTTTTCTAATTTATATAAAATCAAGAGTTATTTGGTTTTGTATGTATTGTTTTTTATTAGAATATCTCTGTGCATTGCGTGTAACAATAAAACCGTATCATCTACTACTACTCATAAAAGTCAACATAAACATAGTTACAAGAAACGTAACTAATGTAGTAACAAAGCAACTCGTTGTTTGTAGCATAGCAACCCGTTGTATGACAGAAGCTGTTAAGTTGCGAATAAAACAAAATGTTTGCATGAAAATTATATTTCTATTATTTAACAATAATGCAGCAGTAACTTTATCACCTAAACTGTAGACTTGGGAAGACACGACGCGATCAAAGGGAGCGAACTTTAACAACAGCCTAGACCAGACGTACCTTAAAAGGAAACCTACCTAGGATTTACCGTCAGGCATTATTCTTCACTCGCAAAAACGAGGTAAAAATACGAAACCCCTATTTTTCTTGCGTCTAAAAGAATATACGATGGCAAAGAGATTTCTTTAAGGGATTAAGAAAATTGAAATTGATTTCTTTTTGTCGATACGTTTTATAAGAAAAAACGGTTCAGACAAATACATATGAATAAATATGAGCCTGTTTTATTTTGTATTCCTTTTTAAAAAGCATTATATTTTAATAAAAAATATTATTTCGTCACGCTATGTCCCTTTCAGGATGCGCAGTAAGACTTGTACGTGCGTCTTCTTAACGCTATAAAACAATATAATTGCATACTATAAATTATGCTGTATTTGTATTCATTTTATAACTGAGAGTTATATAATATTTAATTTTAACCCGTGTTACAATTTTGTTTGCCAGTTAAAAGAGAATTGTAATAAAGGTAGCAACATTAATATGCGCAAAAGAAATATGATAGTAAAATCCCTTACAAGAAAGGTATAATTTTCCCTTTGTAAATAAAACCCATCTTTAAGATGAATAACATCGTGTGCGAACTGGCTGCCCATAGTGATTATTTTAAAAAGCAAATATAAAGATACCCTTATGGCCTTGACTCTTCGCATAAAGATATTTAACCGACGTCCTTGCGCATTATTAAGCACATACATTACAAGAGCTATTCTGCGATGTAACTTTATCCCTTTTATATCAAAGAGATTAGAGCAAGTAAGAAAATAAAAACTGGATCTAAAGAAACGCCGGAAGCCTTTCTCTTCCAAGTACTGGAATTGTGGTGTACGTTACAAAGAATATGGTGAGAAAGGGTAGCGAATTGTTGTGAAGCCGCCTGAGATAAAAGCTCAAAGATTACGTGCTTGACGTATCCCACTGTATCCTCTAAGATATTGTTATCTCTCTAGATAGCACCATATGTTTATTTTATAAACAATATATTTAATATTTTATCTCTACATAGAAGCAGGAGTTCTAATAATGATTATATGCTTGACTTGTCTTCACGGAGTAAATAAGTTTTTAACACTAGAATGGCTGAAAACATTGCGCACAATTTTATTTTGTCTTTTGAGATTGTTATAACGCACATATAAATCAAAAATAAAACGGAAGTATATTCGTATATATTTGTGAATAAAAAGTCTCAACATTTTAAGATATTGTATTACAATTTTAAAAAATTTAGACAATGTAACTGCTTTGGGCACTCTAGAATTAATTTTCCTAAGTTTGTAAAATATAAAGGGAAAAAACGTAACCAATTTTGATCTTACAAAGCCAACAAAATATATGTGAACTCTGCTATAATAAACCTAACACATTTAAAAGTCCAAAAGAATATTTGATGAGTCTATAAACTATTTTTAAAACATTTTTTGCGACAGCTGCTCTGTAGTATTGTTAAAACGTAATTAATATCAGACGAGGTATAATTTTAAATTAAATTAAA
This sequence comes from Automeris io, assembly GCA_036320925.1. NCBI lineage: Eukaryota > Metazoa > Arthropoda > Insecta > Lepidoptera > Saturniidae > Automeris > Automeris io. The sequence goes on along the minus strand of JAUDJH010000010.1, from coordinate 7,359,527 downwards.
AAGTGTAGTCTGTTTGCGACGATCGAAGAGAAATGAGCTTTTTTAATTTAAAAGACGTTTGTAAGTAACAATGAGCTATAATAATGTTAATGTAGCAAATCTCTTAGATGACTCATAGGGTTTATTGCACTCTGATTCATAATCCAACAACATATATGCAGACAGTATTACTATAATGGCAACAAACTTGTGCAAGCACCCACGTATTCAAATAAATGTGCCAGTAATAACTTTCCTATTGTAACTAAATCGTCTAGTCACGCGCGATGGAGTCGCGGGAGTAAATAAACCTACAGAGAGTTGAATTCGTACATCGATTACAGAACTACAAGCAATCTGGCCAAATAAGCGTGTCCACTAGCCGCGCGTCACATATGCTCCGAAAAACGTTTACGCAGGCTTAGTCAATCAACAAAGCTGATGCTGTGCGAAATATAAGATTTTTTTTTTTTTTCAATTTACGATTAATAACTAAGCAAGATATATTTTATTTTTTATATTAATATCTTAATTTGCCAATGTTTCAAATAATAAAAGCAAATAAATATATGTTTTGTTTAATAACTCATATAGGTTTATATAAGTCTCATCATTGCTATAATAGATTTTAAACATTCGCGTTTCCTATGCATTATAAATACTTGACTATTCAAGTATTATGCACGATTTAACTTAATATAAATAATGCTTAACATTTCGATCTTAGTGAGGGGGTAACAATTGACCCCCTCCCAGAGAGGAAGCCTGGCAAGGCCCGTCGCTTGCCGGGTCCGTAGGAAGTATACGGATACCCAAGCCCGGCGAAGACAGGACATAGTTGGCACCCCGGTGGTTTTAGTCGGTGCAAGTCCGACACACCGGGGAGTGGCCCTCACCACCCCCTGACTGTCCGAAGGGATTTCCACCGGGTTAACAAAAAAAAAACTTTTCGACGTGGTTACACAGCCTATGGTCACGAGTAGACGTAAGCGCTGCGGAGTTTTTATCATGGGCGAGAAGTTACTTCTTCTACCCTCTAGAAGGTAGAAGTTAGGTAGGTAGTAGGTAGGTAATGTGTAGTCATGATCAAAGATAAATTTTTTGTAATAAAAAATATACATGTGCATTAATTTGTGACAACCATAACAAATTATTAGAAACTGTCTTTCTGTAAGTTACTCTATGTCTGATTCATAATGAACTGTGGACTAGTTATGTAGATACGTCCATTGTCATTAAACTATCTGTATCAATGTTTATAGAACTGTAACAGGAAATCAGTTCGACGTTCTTGATCTTTGTTTCCATTTAATAGAATGTGTGTAGTTCAAATGCTTGGTTACGAACTGCCGACAAGACTCATATATACAAATGATGCGTTCTTATAAAATATACGTTTTTAGGAAAAAGTTACAGCTAATTATTATAAAAATTTAATAATGCTTAATAAAAAACATTTTACCGTGATTATACAAAGTTAAGACCACTTGTAAAATTAAAAAATAAAAATTATTATGTTTCAATACATCTGATCGATTGAATAAAGGTTAATTATAATAATAGGGTAGGTTGATGTGCTAGTTTTATTATAATCTTACCTGATGCCTTTTTTAATTTCTTGCAATACATGAACTATTCAATTTTCAATTAAAATACCTGTTCGACGAGCTTAAAATATAAGATATTGGCTTATCGTTACTGAGTTTAAATGAAAAGATAAATTCCCCTCAAATACCGTGTAAATTGCTCTATTCTCACCATTTCTGAAGTAGTCTCATTTAACCTGAGATTATTGTTTGAATCGCGTGTTTATTTCTAATATGTCTGCGGTAAACAGACATTTCTCTTGCCAGAAGGATGCCAAACATTGTTTGACGAATTAGCTATTATACGTTAAAAATTATATATAATTCCGCAACTCAGTATTTAATTAAAATTATATTTCTACCCATCTTTTTTAAAAATTACACTTCTATTTAAAACCATACGAATGTTCAATTTGTGAATGTGTCCGTTGTAAATGTATTTCATTAAATAAAGGAAATAATTATTAGATGTTCTCTAATTCTTACTTTTGCCGTGTCGTTGGACTGTGGAATGGTTTTCCGACGAGCGAGTTCCCACCGTTCTATGATACGGATTCTTTTAAACGATTCGTGAAGAGATATTTGTGCAGGCCGGCATGATCGCCGTGACTATCGATAGGTTTTTTACTGTTGAAAATCATTGTAGTTTTTGGATTGCGCCATTTTACCGTAAAGCATATTATGGTCACTGAAACAAGTCAGGACAGAGAAACAACCTAAATAAAAGTGTTTTGTTTATTGTTTTTATATAGGTGAATATTAAACTAAAAGTAGGACTTCGTTTATTAGCTACAAATCAATTCTGTGATTTATTATTGAAGCTTTTTAGACGATGAATGCCACATGATACGATAGTTAAGTTATCATTGTATATAACATAAAAAGTTGTGTCTTAATATAAATTCTCACTAACTAAAACTTATCCGGTTGAATAAGTTACAGATGATAATGTGTAATTATTCATTTATTCATTTAACAAGACGGTTATGTACGTAGAAGATACTAGTATGGTTACACTCTGCCCAAACAGGGCTTCATGGAATCTCGAGCGTACGGATGCCTTCTATTTGCCATATTGTGTTTCCATTACTCCACAAACTGTAATCCAACAAACTAGTCAATAAGTTTTAACTGCAGTATAGTTAAACTTAGACTAAACTGTACTTAAACTGTAGAGAGAACTTAGCTCGTTAAACTATAGTTACACTAATTAAATTTTAACTGTAGTTACAACAGATGTGCATAAATTTAAACAAAACAATTTTAATTATAATTAATTACTGAATACTAAGTATAAACAAAGCATACTATTATGACACTAATAACAAAATGGCTGTAATGTAATGACTGCGTGACTGCGTGGAATATAAAGGTTCTACCGCAATCTTTATTGAATATATGGGCTAGGCTAGAACATTAGGGATCAGTTCAATGACCTACCGATTTAGTTCAATATTTAGCACAAAGAGGATTAAATTTGTGTAGAGTGCTGTCTATATTGGTCCTTTGAGAGTTAGCTATAGTCAATAATGCGTTATATTATCTAAATGGTGATAGTTCAGAGAGAGAGAGGTAATTGATTCTATCGAAATAGCGTTTATTTAACGTTCACAACACAACAAAGTAACATAACAAAGTAAAAAAAAGTTAATTTGAAAAACGAAAAGAAAGAGGAATGAAGTTTTTAAAAACACAGAATAATACATACTTATAATGATAAAATATAAATACAGTATAGATAGGTAGAAAAATTAATAGTCAAGTTGTAATGTTCGACCGAAAATTTTGGCTTCAGCCAGCCTCGCCCAAAAACTACATTAGGTTAAACTTTTAAATGAACCATTTGACTTAAAGCCTAAGGCTACTTGCAATCGTCACTATAACACTGATTAATTTGGTTTTAATTGTTAAATAGCTTACAAAATGTATCCGATTATCGATATCCGACGGAAGCCGAATCTGATTAATCGGTCTTATCTACAACATTCGGCCATTGGCAAAATCTTTGGCCAAAGCTGAAACTGACGGTTTTAAAATCCTAAATTATTCCGTTCAACATTGACTAAAAGTGAGTAATATAAGGATTACTAAAACTTTTAAATGTAAGATTTATGTTGATGTACATAAACAATGTGTAGTGAGGTTATTAAATTTATACCACAACTTGTCAAAAGATGCCTAAAGCCGAAACCGTGACCGAAGCTTCAGTCAGACACTAACAAGTTGTAATAATTAGTTTATAAATAAAAAATATTCTTAGTGTTTAAAACAACATACAAAATCGATCCGAATTTTTTTCTTCAATTAATTTACAGATTGTGATTGGATACGTAACCGCTCTAATAAGGTAATAGGATGACTGTTGCAATCGTATTCGAGGCGACGAGAGGCGGTGATGAGGGAAGTGCTCTCAGAGCGGCACGAGTCGAGACGCTTGCCAAAGCTCTAGTGCTCTTCACTTACAGTACACTGTTTATATCTATATTCCTTTATATGAAGATCACACTTTGTCATTATTATTGCTACTTATCAAGATTTTGTTTGGGCGACGTTATATGGTAGTTTTTTTTAATGAGAAACTTTAAATCAATAAGGAGACTGAAGAAGAGTTTTCATTTTAAAAATATTTTTAGATTATTTTGGACCAAATAGGAAACATCGATTTCCATTATAGAACAAAACTTACCTACACTATTAACAAAAGTAGATAAACAAAAATGGAGTTTTACAGCCCCCTAGGTAAATTAACATTCATTTATCGATAATCCTAGAAGAAAAAATGCAAATAATACTTGACATAACGACTCAAAGTGATATTTTAATGCTTATGTCAATTCTATACACTTTGTACCGTTTATTGTATGCTACTTTTTCTAGAATCTCAGATTAAATTATGGGAGACACCAAAGGGAAGTGGAGTAAGAATATTAACATAGCGGTATCCAAAGGACGATAAAAGAAATTGGGCAGACAGTTTACCAAATAGGGCAGGACGAAATGAACTTTATAGCAGCACTAAAAAAGGGTAACACAATACAAAACAGTGGGCATTGTTAGATTGCCATAAGACACATAGAAATTAAATATCTTAAATCTAGTTTCAATTCTGGTTTTCGTTAAATTCTCTACAAAAATAATGAATGGGTATTGGAATACGATATATCGTTCATTAGTTATAAAAGTCAAAAGAAAAAAAAAACTTTTGTCCTGTGTTATTTGTATGGGAAATCGAAAAGTGCGATCCGGACAACCTAAATATTAATATTAAGGGCTCATATTTTCAGAGGCCTATTTTGGCATTAAAACGAAAATTCTGAGCGTTGTTCCGAGGAAAAATAAAATTGTTTTTTTTTTTTTCGAAACGCCCTAATATATAATAATATGTTGTTAATCTTTCCATTAAATGGAATCATGTTTGCGGATACTTAGTGGTAAATAAAGTAAATAAAGAGAAGAGTTTCTATAATAAAAGTTTAAATTTTTATTTTAACGAAGGGCATTGAGTAAAATCATAAAGTACTAACAAAAGCTCAGATCACTACGACACTTTGTTAGAAATAATAAGGTCCCTCTACCTCTTAATGGAGTCGGCCACGCGTAAAGCCTGTTGATACAAATGAACCATAGCAAAAAGATTACACGCTAAGCTACGATGCGTAGACACTATTGTCACAACTCGATTACTCTGATAAGCATCACTGTTCTAATATCTACGTCCAACATTGAACAACATACCATTTACTGAAAAACATCCCTACACACATCCCTAAAATAAATTTGTGCTTGCACTATGGATACTAGACAAAGGTTATATAAAATACTTATATACAAAAGATATACAAATACACAACCATAAATCTAGAATTAATATTTAAGAACACATTAAGTTAAAAGCTGTCATAATGCCCGTACATATACTATATGTATATAATTGTTTTATATTTCTTATTTTTTAATGTTATCTGATATTTATTTTAATGTAAATCATAAAAATAAATTTAGCTAATTTTTGCTTGATTTGCCTATATGGTACTAGTTTAAGGTGTTTTGTAATAAGCTTTGATTTTTTGTTCAATAAATGAAAAATAATAAAAAACAACAATAACAATCAACATAAAATTGACTTAGAAATTTTTGAGCTGATTTCGCTCGCGTGCGTAGATTTAACTCTAATCTCGGTGGACTTTATTTATAACCCCGTCGCAAAAAGAGGGGTGTTATAAGAATGTCGCGTGCAAATGTCTCTGTGTGCGTGTGCCTTTATAGATATGTGTAGTAGTGTGAATATATCTGTGGCTTCATTGTTCCTAAACGGATGAACCAATTTAGATTTAGTTTTTGTGTTTGTAATGTAATTTGATAGAGAGTATTCTTCACTATGATTGAAGAAATTCTGATCAGCTTCTTCAAAATAATCAGCTCTTTTCTAGTTGTTGAAGGAATATAACCACTTTTATTTATTCAATATATTCGAAATCGAGTATCTTGTCGTTGCAATAACATGGTAACCTATGACAGATGCTGCAGTATCATCCTAAAGTAACAGTATACTAAACTCTTCAATAACTTACTATAGAAGTATCGTGTTTAAGTTCATTGAAATTTTATCAGTGATTAAGCTACAGGCAGAGATGAACAAAATGTAATCTGATTAATGATTAACGATTATAAAATGAACTGCTGGTTTATCAATTTACCACCTTTAATCCTACAGTTCATATCCATTTCATCAATCAATATGCAATCAATTTCGGCATTGGAATCAGTTTGCAGTACTGATACACATTCCAATTGAAACATCCAATCCAATATTACTTAACTAATTTACACAGTTCGATTGATGTTACCTCTCTCAACTCCACGTGCTAGAAACGCGGGTTGTTTATGCGCAAATAATGCATGTTTAATTAGAATCGGCCGTTATCGGACCAATTTGGTCATAAATACTCAGTTTATCACACTATTAGGAATACATTGAATTTCATAATACAATACGTAATAAAAACCCTGTCTGACACGAATAGGACATATTTGTGTCACGATAATATTACCAAAATACATCAGATTAAAAATCTATTGTCATATAAAATTGAAGGAATTGTGTTATATTACATTCGCTCTAAAGTTAGGCTACTTACAAAAAAACACTGTAAAGATTAATTAAATGATTTCATGGATAAGCGATACATGGAATCTACGAGCGTCCTAGGCCTTTATGACTTCATTATCTACTACGATGATCCCTTGCTTTTCTTTTTTTCTTTGTTGACAAGCTACGCAAGCTTCCAGTGTGACCATATAAGTTTCCCTATTTATTAAATTCATTTTTACGTATACCTATTTCGTTCGGATTTTTTTTATCCTTAATTAAAAATTATAACATAAATATATAGAATCTAACGTCGATACTGAGTAATGCCTTCACGGGTCGGACAAGGTTATTAATATATACTGTATATATAAAGATGACAAAATACTTACTGCTTGTTTGATATATTTCATCAATTATAAAAGGCATGCTTCGTAAGTTCATACATGTGGAGAGGTAAGATTCCAGGCCAGCCGAAATTTAAAGAAAGAAATTAAGAGAATTCTGAAGAAGGATAAATTTTGGTATGCGATTTCGGTGACAATACATGAAGAGATTAAAAAATGTTACGGACGAGAAAGAGGTTTACAAAAATAGAGAGAAGTGGAATTCCACTCTCTCTGCCTTTTCCAATAGAGAATCGACGTAATAATAGATGATATTATTCTAATAAAATTTATGTAAGCCTCTATTGTTTTAAAATTTTGTCTCAAAAACCTATCCATCATCAATCAACGACCAAGTTTGTGATTAAAGTAAATTGAAATTAAATTTTTGTTTTATTTTGTCTATACATTAACGAAATAAGTTAATGAATTGACATTAACAATCTGGATCTTTATGTAAGAATTCATATTCGCATTAATGACCTTGGACCCTATCGCGCTTGATGGTAAGTGATAATGATATCGAAGATAGAGGTCACTTGCCTAATAAATACCGATTCACTCCTTACTTCAAAATTCTTATACGATGATGGTAATTAGCAGAGAGGAGTGAATTTTACTCTGTAGTGGCCTTTAATTAATTAATCATGTAAATCATAATCAAAAACGTATGTAACACACCCACAAGCTATTTACAGAGAAAAATGTCGTCGTATGTTATTAAATGGCATGGAATTAGCAAACAAACGTTCTAAACCTACAATTAGCATGGACTAAATTCTGACATCGTTATAAATAGGGATGTTATGGATATAGGTATCCTAATCAGATATTGATATCCAAATTAATTTAATATTAATATACGCAAACGCAGTAAGAAATCTTTATTTTGTATATATAATAACCCCAATCTATATTTTTCTTCACATATAATGAATATTATAATTAGTATTAAATTTACGAACGCCGGTCAAAATGCCTTTTCAATCACCGGTAGATTCACGCAATATAGGCACACCTAGAGGTCGCGTTACAGAAACAAGGCCGTTTGGACCTGATACCTTGATTTAGTTTTCTTGTTTAAAATTGTAAATAATCACATAGATTGTCCAGAAGTACCAAATAAAATGCAATTCAATATTCCTTTTCGATATCTCCGTAAAACGATTAATCTTTTTAGGAAACCCTTCAGAAAACAATTTTAGGCACTAATTTTTCCATAGCAAGAAGGACAAAGCTATATGATAAATATCAGACACTACATTTATTTTATATCAGTCTAAATAAATATAAATCATGTATTTTTAAGTCTCTCTCTATAAATTTTAATTTTTTTTTGTTCATTGTTTTTTCTTTTACTTATTATTTGTGATTTTAAATTAATTTTATACTTAAATCAGAAATTTAAAATTTTTGCATGCGGTTTTCTCTTTATATTTAGTGCATTAGGTTATAAGTTTATAAGAATAATTTTTATATTTTTTAATAGAGCAAATATTGTAGTGAAAATAAATAAGTAAATAGTTACTTGATCATTGGTATATTTTACCATACACAATATGTAGAGGTATACGTGAAACTGGTAGGTTTAGTGTTAAATATAGGGCATAGAGTACAAACATACAATATATTCACTCTTGTTTTACTGCTTTCTATCGCCTTTATAGTCCCATTTTTTGTAAACTATGTATTTGTACTAAATAAACGTTTTTCTTATTCTAAGAATACAATTACTCAGGCTATTATTACTTAGTACTTAGCTTTACTATTCTTCCATATACATAATTAAATTAAAATATTTGTTATACAAATATCCATAATTAAAATTATCCACAAAATTGTATAAATTTATACGTAAAAAAAACTTGAATATATCTATATCCGAAATCTCGTATCCCAAACAACACTAGTTATAACACATTCACAACGCGACGGTGTCTATGAGGGCACTCTATTTGAGAGTAATTCCCTGGACATCAGACTGGCGCTAGTGTCATGACGTGCGGCTTTGGCTGTCCCAGAAAACGACAAGTAAAGCTCTGTTAAGTCTCGTACGTCCTATATAACTGCTGCAATTAACTATTTGGTTTTCTGGAAACGAATAGATACCGTTTTTTTATACACTATAGAATATAATTGTATAAACACACACGCCTAATTTTAATAAATGAACGGGCCTCGTAGGCGAAAGAGTTTACTTTTAATTTACGCTCAATGTTTCTCGTAATATTTATAATGCTTACAAAATGTAAAATTGTAAAATGCTTAAATGTGTAATATAAAATGTAATAGCCTTTATTAAAATGAAAGATTTTTGCATATTAATTTATATCGTTACAATGTTTCCTAAAATTTTAGAAATACATACATATATAAATTCTTATTTATTCGAAAAACTGGAACTTGGTAATATCGCTGACTTTAATCATGACCATATATATTTTTCAAATAAAGATAAACTATTATATAATTTTATGCTAGAATTCGAGGCACATAAGCTAAACTGACTGATAGAGTAGAAATTAGTTTCACCCAGTCTGAGATGTGGTCTATGGAGTCACAGCTTTTCGGTAAGTCACATCCAGGCTAGAGTTAAAAAGTTCTCTATATCTTACTTTTACCGAGTCGTCGGGCTGTGGAATGATCTTCCGGCGAGCGTGTTCCCTTCATCTTATGATTGGGTCTTTTAAGCAAAGCGCGAAGACATATTTGTGCAGGCCGGCATGATCGCTATGGCTATCGATGTTTTTTTGTGTTGTTGGTAACCGTTGTCATTTTTTGACTGCACCATGCTGACCTTCGGGCGTGGTTTTGTCTAACTGCAGTGCAATCATTTAGAAAAGATTAAAAAACCAAACGGGAGGTCAAAAATATGTTCTTAAATAGATAAAAAGAAACTTTAAATGATCTGTAGCGAGCTGACGCAACGTTATCTCCTAATTTTAATCGCAATGTAGCGATTTTTGTATCGTACGTGTATTAAAAAACGCCGTAGATTAAAAAAAAACAAATAGAACAAAATCAGCATGAATACGCATACTAAAACATGGAAAATATGTTGCTTCACATCATTCATGTGTTTTGATTCTTCCACATATTTTTCGTTTCCATGTGCGCAATACAGTACAGAGCCTTACTTATCTGCGACCGACTATATCAAACTTATATTTAATAATAACAAATTTAATATTGCATCGCAACATACACAAAGAACTATGACAAACTAGCATCATATCTTATAATTTAGAATGTCCAAACCTTGACTGACAACGACCGTAACATTTTTCTATCCACGTCAAAGAAACAATAGATATTGTACCTCTTAATTTGGACAAACTTTCTAAATAACGCCTACAATCGTCTAACTATTCTAAGTTAGATGTCAAGCAAGAAAATTATTAAGTCAGCAGTGTAAAATATTTTTTTCTAGTTCAGTTTATTTAAAACATATCATAATTTTTAAAGTCCTTTCATTCCTTTCCACTCTTGGTGTGGCGTCTAAAAAATAGAAGAGACTTTTACTCAACATTAGCTCTTTGATGGTTGAAAAGAGGGAGAAAGAAATTATTTTTAATTTAATGCAAATAAAGTTAAAACAACTAATATGTAAAATTTATCTAAAAATAACACGAATATAAATAATATTTTAACTTTCTAATCGAACCATATTAACATTATTATAGCATCATTAATATTGAAACACTTTTCACTATTTATATAATAAAATATTTACGATCATAGTTTTCAATGGTAACAATTAATTTACACTTTTAATGTTAAGGCGATATCATTTTTATTTTAAAATCGAGCTAGATATGTTGTGCTATATATTAAAATCTATATTGCTATATATGTTGTACAGTTGCGTAAATACAACATTCCAGCCGCCCAGCCCCTAGCGCCTAATGACCTTATGTCGGAAATAGCCAAAAATAAAATTATATGATAACGAAAATATACACGTGTTGTAACTCCTAAGCCCAAATACGCTTAATCTAATAATACAAAAACATATGAAAAAACCTTATATATTTAATTTATAAAGTTACATTTAAAAAATTCGTTTATTCATGCATAATGCCAACAGCGAAATAGTGGAATTACTTCCCGCATCTATTTCTCCATGTTCTTGTGATTTCGTAGTCTTTGAATAAGTGTTAGGCATTTGTTATGTATACGCTGTTCATCATCGGCCTTATCTTACCTTCCGCCAAGCGTAATTGAGGCCAAGCGCCTGCTTATAAATAATTAAAAATATATGTTTTAAAAGATTCCATAAATTTTTGCTTTATAGAAGAGCCACTCTACGACATATTAGCGGTTGTATCCAATATGGCGCATATATTCCGTGCCAAACGTAATTATTAGCGCAGCTGATTGCCTTTCTCAGGGCACTAATACATGACATTTCTATTCGATGCTATGCGGGACTCCTCACGTTGTTTTCTATCACCGGTGAGTATGTGGTACCTAAAACGTACTAAATCTATAAAATTCCAGAGCTAAGTTGCTGGGATTCGAACCATTCGCATTGCAGAACATGGACACAGCTCCTTTATCCACTGAGCTATTGTAGCAACTAACACAAGCCTCTCTGCACAAACTACTAGATACTCGTAAATTAATCAAAATTGCGCATAATATATCAACAAAATTTCCCATGTAATTATTTAAAGCGTAGCAATTACATCGCCCCACGAAATGCAGCGAAACCGGAAATAGGAATCCGGGTGTCCGTTATAACGGATATTAATATGACGTCACGGAATCCCTCGGCGCCGCAGAGCGCACCTCCGGCCGCTGAATAGAACAATACGAGTTCATTTCGTGTTTTATGACTTATATTTAAATTTGATTCCAAACTATTGTTCGCAGTTCAACGTAAATATAGATCAGACGTCGCTTTGTCTTAGCTCATGTCTGTAACTCTACAAGAGTTTTCATTGTAATTGAAGAACCATATCATAGAGGAATGTCTTTACATTTTCGTAAATTATTGTAAATATCATTTAAAATAAAATAATAAACAAAATAAAACAAGATACACAGGATGAATTTATAGACGAGGGAGATATTTCAGGACACAATAATATTATTGTGTAAAGGTACATATTACCTTCTTGCAACTAATAAAAATATAAATAAATAATATTCCCTAACAAATCATTAAAAAATAATATTATTAGAGAAGAATTGATCCGTAAAAAATGTGGACACCGTAGCGCGTGTGGTGCACGATTCATTGGTAAGTAGAAAAAGTTCCTTTTTACATAATTTTAGGTGAATAGGTATTGATTTGCTTTCCCTTTGCCTTGTATCTTGTCTTAGGAAAGGCAAAATAACTACTTAATAATTCGTTATCTTTAAAATATATAGCCTCCAATTTAGTCGAAGACTTGTATCCTCTGTTTATTATGTATACATATTTATACATGTTTACAAAAATTAAATTAACAGAAATAAAATTATACTCTTTCCTCCATCCGACGCGCGTCTCTTGCCGTCTTTATTATTTACCTAAAATTTTAAAAAAGGTTAAGGATAATATTTCATTGTGTCGTTATTATGATATGAAGTAATGAAACTGATTACCGTGCAAAAATACACCTATAGACATACCATTTTTCGGGACTCTTCACGAAAACCAGCGCTGAAAACTTCGTCTGTGGCATTAAACTGTCGGAGTGTCCATTTCGCCATGTTTATATAATATATTTTTAGTATTTTCGTCTTTTCTGTATGTTGTTTGTGTATTTAAATTTTTACTTAGTTTGTAGTGAACTAGCATTTCATTTCATTTTTGTTCAAGAACATACGATATGCGCTCCATACATGACACGTAATGGTTTAGGTCGGTAACGGAACGGTCTAGGATAGTTACATAGATATCTACTCAATTTTTTTTTTCACCTGATACTTTCATAGTACTAATGATACGGTTTATTTCGAACTTTATTATAAATCAAACAATCGTGCAGATAAAACAAATGGCAGCAATTAGCAGCTTAAAAGCCAAGTTACTAAGATGTATAAATGTAAATGTAAATGCAAATCTTTTTACTTGTAAAACAATTGCTTTTTAATTGTAAATTATGTGTATATATTTCCAAGCATTCCTCTAACCAGTAAAAGAATCAAAGAGAAAAACTTTTTACTTGCAAACCAACTCAGAAATATAAAGACAGTGGATAATTATGAGACTATGTTGCGATTTAAAAAAGTTTACGTATTAAAATGATAAAAGAGAAAGATTCTTTTTTCATTCTTTCACTAGGTAGAGTACTCAGAACACACTGACACAGTTGGTAATTAAAAGACAATAAATTTGCAATTAGAAGTGTTTGCGTATTAAAAGAATAAATAATAAAGATTCATATTTTACTGGATAAAGGAATTCTCAGAAATATACCAACATGGTTGATAGTTAAGAGACAATAAATTTGCAAGTAGGAAAGTTGCCCAATGCTCGATTTAATAATTACAGTACAGAATCAAAATAGAGAAACCCAATCTATACATAGACGAATCATGATGCCTACGGTGATAACCTTTTAGGTCTCCTATAGAAGTAATGAGGCGATTCAGGATAAATTGAGGATGATAGGTAATCGATTTCGTAATATAGTAACATTCGATCACGCTTTACGAGCCATTCGGCTTACGTAAAGAAGGTTGTGACAGTTCAATGGTAACAAATAGCGCTTGGATCGTGATCATGAAACATCGTGAGGTCGAACTCAGCTATTTTTTACTTCAATACCCGTAGGTGTGGATGTTTTCCTCATTTAAAATACATTTTTAAATCATTCCTAAAACAGGATACAAAGATTTTATTCAATGATGGCAAATACAGTTTCCATTTAATTCATGATTAAAGTTATCCAATCACCGCTTTATTTCTTTTTGTCTGCTCATCTTTATAATAATTAATGATTAACTCTGTGCTTATGATTATTTTATCATTTGCTTTGTTTTAAATTCCAATTATTAGTAATAAGACATCAAATAGGATAAGAAAAGAAAATGTGAAAACTATTTTGAGAAATCATAAGAATTTTACTAAAAAAATATTAACAAATAAATAATACAAAATCATGGAACAGTTTTATTGTTTTTTTTTATTATTAATAGCTACAAATAAATGTTGAAATGTCTTATAAAGTTCAATTGTATGTGTGTAACGGTTTAAAAAACAAATTTTCCTATTATAAATATTTTTATGTAACACAGGCCGTTTTAACATAACTTTTAAAGTACCATAAAAAAGTACATGCAACCTTTCATTTATAACCGAACCGATAAAAACAGAATAAAAACTTTTTGATGGAAGTTCCGGAGCAGCTTACAGCCTCAATTTTAAATAAAAAAAATACAATCGGCAGTAAGACGAATCGATTGAATCAAGTAATAAAATCGGCGCACTTTGTTGATCTCAAGTGTTACAAAAAATTAAATGCTTTACAGATATTTTGTCATATCAAGGTTGCGTGTGAGGAAAGAGTTTTCAAAAATAATACCAACTAATTTACTAGACTACAAGTTTGGCTGCACTGGCTTCTCTTTTGGATAGTCATAACGCCACTAGGGCACTATGGTATATTAGGGTACATTAGTATCATAATAGAATGTTGCAACAATATATTATTTATCCTTACCAATAACAATCAACTTATTTCCTGTGTTAATTATCACAGGCTCAAGACTAAAATTAAAAAAAAATTATCATGAATATATTATAGTCGGGCCATTTTAAACTGAGTCATCTGGCTATAAGTCCGAAGTTATGGTATAGAGCGTGCTAGTGACGTACGTAATACTAGCGAGTTTTATCGATAAATTATTACATTCTGATTTGTAACTTATATGAAGAAGATATCCATCCATAAATATCTAAAGATAGCCATTGCACTTTTCTAATATTTTTTTACATACAATATAACTTTTCATTGCTAAAGATGTAAAAAAAAACTATAATTTATTAGGAGTACAAATAAGGTTGCGTTTTTTTTAAAGCGTAGTAAACCTAAACACATTAAAATATAATAAGAATACAATAGACAAGTTTTGTTTACCTACACAAAGTTGACGGTTGACGTTTAAAATACAGAATTAAAAAAAATGCAGATTGCAATTTTAAGTATTTGTCAGTGGGTGAATACATTCATATCATTTGACAAGATTCAGAATACACGAAATAAGCCAAGAAACGGTGGCCAAACTATATTCATACATGTGTTGGGGAGTAAGTTGTAGTACGATACCTTTCGTCAGAAGAATAGATCTCAATGTATGTTTTGGTAACAACTTTCGCTGTTGGCCAGTTGCCAGAGTGAAAGGTTGTTTCGCTTACAATACATGTTTACATATGTGTACGTTATTTCAAAACAAAAACACAAACTTTGTAATCTATTTTGAATATTCTTCTTAAACGTTTTCAGACATATTAAGGAGCATTGCATTTCACTTTTTTACATTTCACAGTAGACATAGAAACGACCTTGACATTAAGAAGTAAATGATTGGTACGTATCTGCTATAATGATCTCCTAGCCGGATTCGGCCACGGCGACTGTTTCAACGCCGATTAAGAAAATCAAGGCCCAGTTTTCGAAAACAGTCAATTGCGCAGGAGATATTTAAGTGCATAACTGGACGTGCAGCCAGAAAAGCACTCTCTCGGCCGAGCTCCCTCAGTCCCGATGGAATGGAGAACCAGTACGATCGGGAGGGAGCGGGATGCAGGTTTGATCCAGTTTTCCTTCTCTGAACACCTGGTTGAATTACGGTGTTAAAGAGATACCTTAGTCGCCTTTTACGACACCTCAGCAAGAAGAGGGGGGTGCTATTCTATTCTGCCGGCAGCCACCACGGCGAAATCTGCTATAGTGATATTAACAACTCCACAATAGTTAATAGAGGCATCTACGTAAATGGCATCCAAAACAGGATTAATGATTAAAACACTAACTACTACTTACGTTTAAATTCATTACATAAAGTTGTTTTGTAATCGTATATTCTCATATCTCATAAACTGCTCGACTAATCTTCGTATAGGTCTTTATTATTTACGAAATCAATTTCAGAACATTAATACCTACATATTAGAATATTCTATATAAAATATAAGTTAATATTGTATTGTAGGTATGTACCTAAATAAATAGGTAGGTACGAATTTATCCACTTTTCAAGCTATAACAAAATTAATATTAGGAAACGAACGTAAATGCTTGCGTTATATTTTGTGACTTAAAATAACTTTTACAAAGGCCACGAAGACCTTAAAAGTATGTAGTATGTACTGTTACTGAGTAGGACTGTGAGAGAAATATTCGTGACTTGTACTGGTGATTCGACCTGCATTAAGGTGGATATTCACTGTGAATAATAACTATAAAATATAATATAATATATTTTTATTAGTTACGAGTACTTTAACTGTATCAAACTATTATCGGATTTTTTAAATCCAGAAATATATTTAATTGGACAGCTTCTTCGCATTAAGTCTAAAGTCTGTCTAAAATAGTAATTTCTCAGAAGAGCAACATTCATTAAGATATACGCGGGAACCATAGCTTTTAAGACTTTAACATAATAAAACTTTTTACTTATTAACTTTTGTTTTGTATTAAGGGATAAACTTAAACTTGCATACGATTACGAAGGGCAGAATAAAAATCGTTTAAAAAAATGTCCTTTTGTTTGGCAGGTGTCAAATTAAGGAAATGAGGGGAGGGTGGCATTTTTTACACCACTCTCCCCGCCAAATTTGTTAGGTGTGCGCAGGGAGTGGCGACTATTTAGCCACCCCCTGCCAAGAAGACGGGGCCTGCACAAGGCTAGACGTCGCCGGGTGCCGAGGGAGATGGCTCAGCCTTGCCCTTGGCACTCGGCAGGTGGGAGAAGGAACACCCCGGGAGTTTTAGTCGGTGCAAGTCCGACACACCGGGGGGCAGCCCTCATCGCCCCCTGAGGTCCGTTAGGGATTTCCCCCGAGGAATATATATCGCTATGTGTATGTATAAGAAGTATTATGGGAGTTATTCATTTATTTATAGGGCAGCCAGTGGCCGGTACATTATATAAAATATTACAATGACAATCATTAATAAAAAACATTAAAATGTATCAACCCGGGACGGCTACCACAAACACCAAAAGTAAACAAAAATAATAATAACAATATTAGAAAACAAAATTTACATCAATGCAAAATAATTATTATATTAAGTTATTAGTACACTATAACGAAAAGATATCGTAGTATGTAAATCGTCCTCTGGATGAATTTGGTTTCCCAGGCCCGGGTGGAGCAATTAGAGGGACATCCCGGAGGTTTTTAGTCAGTAAGAGTGACACAACAGGGTCGCGGGATACAAAAAAATATATATAAAGAGTACACTTATTCATCGGTTGTAGAGGATAAACTGGTATGAGAAGCCCGAGTTCATTGTTATCTCCTAACAAAAGGCAAAATAACAGCTACAAATGGAATTCAGGTATGAGCTTTACAGGGAATTATACCTATTACTAATTGTCTTAGTAATAAAAAGTTGTTAGAAGCTAAGAAGTCAGTTTCATATTAACTAAATTATGACGGAATGTTTTTCTCTCTAAACTGTCGTAATTCGAAAATTATGATACAATATACTGAATGTTGTACAGTGGGCATGCACTCTTAAATCCCGCGTGACCGAACTCTCGCTTAGTAATAACTCACCGGATAACTTAAACATAATTGTATAAAATCGCTTTTTGTTGGAATTTCGCTTGCTCAACTCGCAAAGGGCCGTTTCTGTGGTTTCCGCGAATATTTTACAATTTCTTTCGTTAACATGAAGCCTTATCGATTCTATATCGTGTCATTCAACCATTATGAAACTTTAATAAAAGTTTTACTAACAAGCAACTTATAATAACTGAAACTAAATGCAAGCCGCTTCTGCTCGTTCATTCTGGAAAACATGAAGACCTTATAAATGTGTACTGTAGTGTTTGTATGAAAGGAGTACATTAAAGTAAGTTACATATTTATGACATTAATATCATGTTGGTCGTTTAGTAAAAATAATATTTTGTAATAAAGAATTGGAAAAAAAGGAGCATCCTATGTTATTCGAAATTGTACAAGGGTTTGGATTGATTATAGGGATTGCATCTTGAGCTTTGAAATAGAATTGTAGTATTTAAATTAAAATATAAAAATAATGAGAAATATGTAAATGTATCAATAGTTTTGCTAAATATATAATTTAAAGTGATAGTAAGAGTTTGATTGAAGAAGAAAGAACTCCACAACATTAGTCACACAAGCCACCCACCACAGTACTTATAAATATGATGAACTTATAAATGTTATTCATATTTAAAAATTACGTTTTGGAATATTCTAGACAGCTGAGTTGACGCAGTGACTGATAGATCTGCTTCTGCATTTCGAGTTGCGGGCTTGACACTGCCCGAAACATTTTTTTTAATTTACACTGACAAGTGAAAGTGAATACTACGTATCTAATGGAAAGTGCAAATAGTTTAAGCTTGGCAACTGCTGTAAAGGGACAAGAAACCATTGACTGTCTGCGTCATCATACCAGCTTAATTATACCACGGTAGAAATTCTCTAGATATATGAACAACTGGAACAAAATACAAATTGGGATAAGCTTTGAAAATATGAAAGCGTTACGTTGTGTCAATTTCATATATTATTAACTTTTCTACTAGCATTATAGCTTATCGAAAATTACTTTGTCTAAGCTCTTATGAAAGGACTTCTCTTTGCAAGTCTGTTCTTCGATCATCATATAACGTGGTAGTCTCCAAACAAATCATGGTTGTAACAATTTTTTTTCTGTCTTTTTCACTTTGAAACCATTACTTAAAAACATCATTGCGTGAAATACTATCACAACCAGCTAATATATTCTCATGAAAAAAAAAACAATGTGGTACCTACTTAAGTTAGTACTCGACCAGATAACTTAAGGTAGGTTAATAAGTATTTGCAGACTTTGTGTAATATACCAACTTTTAAATCTATAAATATTGACACTGTCTACTTGCTTGTTTACTATCGGTAGCATGTGAACATACAACAATGAAATGAATTGTATAAGCCTATCTTGAGATAAGGATTTATTACCTTGCGCCTATTGTATAGAGATTACATTAGAATTTTTATGTCACGTCGGCGGCTGAGCAAGAAAAATGGATACTTACATATTAAATTAGGTTTTTTGTAACGTGGTATTATTACTGCAAACAACCGAATTTCCATGAACATATTCCGTAATTCATTAAAATATCTATATATTATTTAAAATAAACGCGTGATTAAAATATATTCATAAAAGTTTAAATTAGATTTTCTTGGATATAAATCCTGTCTTAGATTTTTGTTTTAGAATAAACTTTTGTTTTTTAATAAAGGACCTATAATTTTGTAAAAAAAAAGTAACTAAAGTAATTATAAATATATGAATGATTTCTAATGTATATGCTTTTATTTATATAACTCGCAAATTACAAACATCCTGTGCGTAAATGCACACACGAACATACTCATAAAAAATGTCACGGCCCATCGCGTGTTTGTTATTCATACAATAGACGTTGAACTAAAAATACCTTGTTTTTGACTCGTAACCCAAATTATAGCTTACGTGCATAATTTTTAAGCATATTTTTTTTAGTAAAGTGTCTATGATATAAAGTACAGAAAATATGTGTATACGTATTTCTATAATACATAAAGCGTCTTTTAATCAAAGAGCAAGGGTCAAAATCAATAGCATAAATATTAAATTAACGGTAACACATAAAATAATATCGAGTGAGGTTCCAATTACTAGTACAACACTATACGATCATTTCAACAATGATTATGTTTTTATGTATTTGAAATCCGTACATCTATCTCTTCATTCTTACAAATTATTTGCAAAAGCAATTTAAATAAAATAGTTAATTATAATCCGAAATAACCTATTTAATATTTGTGATGAAATACGAACGACATTTATATAAGGGAAGAGTGAAATGAAGTTTTACAAATACAGTCAAAATCGTTTATGGCGACATCGTTCAGAAAAACATGCTGGTTATATTGACCCAGAATAAGGGTCCCAGCAAAAAAATAGGACTTCTTATCTCGGAAACTTCACCGGTTATAACGACTATCTCTTTTCACGACTAAATATGAGTGGTCCCTTCGATGTCATTATAATAGATTTTGACTGTGTTTATGTTTTTAACGCAGTGTACTAACTAACTAAATAATTAAAATGCAATAAACAAAGCAGAAAAGGCGGTATAAATTGTTACTCTTGATAGCAGTAAATTATAATTTGATTTCAACTTTATACAGTTCCTGTGGTTTCTAGAACAAAATACCTAATAATAGTTTCTGCCAAAAGCAAAGTATATCAACAACTAATCAATACATTCCAAGCATATTTTAATATGAGACCATTGGTAGGGCAGGTTGAGTAAAAAATACACTACAGCATGAGTCACCCCGAAATGCGTGACCAAAATGTCAATAGTTAAATAATTATGCAGGTGGAAACAATCAAAATAAAAGTGTACTATAGTGGTATAATTTCCCAAGTACAATCAAGATCACAAGTTAATTAAATTTTATATATAAATATTATATATAAAAATTTTATATATAATTGTATATAAATTTAATTTTATAATTATATATATTAATATTATATACTCGTACATAAACTTAGTAATCCGAATTGTAATGGCAATGAGTTGAGTGAAAAATCAATAAATGTACCCAGGAATGATTCCAACGTGACGGAATAACCTAATCTAATGTAATCACTCCACCTACGCCTGGGAAACCAAATTCTTCCAGTCGCCCGGGGAGCGAAGCAGTTATTACAGTATCGTTTACTCATTATAAAAGGGAAACCTAAAGAGCGTATGACTTTTTGACCTGAATAATTTACGACATTCTCCATCAATATAATTTAATTTTAGCATACATATAAACTAAAGAAAATCAAGATCTCAGGCTCTATGTCGCAACTTAAATCAAATACTATGACTAATACTCATGTCAGTAACTGTACACCAGATTGTTAGCATCATTAAATACTATTTGTGGACATACAAATGAGCTAATGCGTTTTAATGGCATGTTTACTGTCACTCAATAAGGGTCCAAACCCAATATCAGATTTATTAATGAATTTCTAAGTGATACATTTTTTTAATATTAATCCATATAGTGATAGCATCCCACTTTTGCAAGTACAGTGTGACTCGAAAACCTAGTACGTCTTTTTCGAAATCTATAAACCATGACAGCCTTCAAATCTAAAAAGACAAAGGGATTATGTCCAAAAAAAAAACTTTATTTTTTATGATAAAGCAATGGCAAGAGTATAATTAAATTTTGTGTAGAATGAGCCTCGGTAAGGAAGAGTGACGACTTGTGAAAGACGGTCATAAATGACGAGATGAGAGACCGGACTCAATTACAATTATGGCTCATGCCAAACAAGCGCAATTTTTGAGCTGTGGGTCGCGCGAAATGAGTCGTGTAATCTATGTTTAACGTCAGTGTACAACTCATTTTTCATCGCCGTACGGCAAAAACATGACTTTTGTATGAAACTAAATGTTCTACAACGGTAACTACGAGGCTTACAACTCCAAAAATGTTTTTCATTATCATAATTACAAGAACAAAGTGCTTAACACGTTTATTTGTAGTGTGTTACTAAGTAGCCCTTTAGATAAAAGGCTGTTTAAATTAATTACCAGGCAGATGTTTGCCATACAAATATTAAGGTATTTCAAGAATAAAAAAGTAATTGAACTATGTAACGCTCCATCTCCTTTTTCGTAATGGATCAGCTGTTAACGGCAGGTGAAAAAACAAGCGACGCTGACGTTGACACTCACACCTTTAATGGACAAAGGTTACTCGAATTACTTCATTTACTTTCATTAACTACACATAATTTATTTTAAGCCTATTGAATAAAATTATGTTTACCTATAGTTAATATTATCTTCCTTTAGTTTAATGACAAACACAATTTAAAGAAGATTAAAATTATGTGAAAATTTTAAAAAGCATTGATTGAGATTGATTGAATGATTGATTTTTTTTTTATCAGTGGGAGGTGGTGAGGTGCATTAATCTTAACGAGGCATATATACAAAGGAAATTTGCAGACATTACACCATACTTTCGGCAGATAGTTGATAAATCTATTGATTAACACAAAGCAAAATGAAACGCAAAACTCCAAATCTATTAATTCGTAAATAAAAAGAATTTTATTGGGAGGACGCGGTTTGTTTAAAGTCTACATGGAGAGTGAGAGATTTTAATGGGCATTTGAACCATCGACAATTTAAATGAAAAATATACCCTGATCCGTCTCCATATTGTTTTACAAAGGTATCTGCGGTCACTACACAAGTTAAAAGAAGCATTATTGCTGATCGGATTTTATTTTCGTGATACGGATGTAGTATATTTTGTATATAGCGTTGTCACTTTTACGCCTCGTCAAATATGCAAGTACACAGCCGCAGATCACTTTTTACCTTCGTTATAAACAAATGCATATATAAAATACAAACTCACTTTCAACTGATCCGGTAAACATAGTGTAAATTTATAATAATAATATTTGCAAATAATTACATCGAGACATTATGGGTACTAGACGAAGATATAAATACTTAAATACATATATACTGCCATGATTCGCCAAACTAATCTGCTTACAGAAATATTTGCCGCTACCAGAACTCGAACCCAGGATCTTTGCATCGTAAGTCGAGGTAGTATTATTCTATCTAAATAAAAAATGTTTTATGAAAGAGTTTAAATTTATTATAAGATTATATAATATTACAAAATAAGACACTAATAAGCAACAGTTTTACAGATTCATCCCAATAAACCCATAAACCGTACGACGACTCAACAGACCAACTACAAGAATTTCGGTCAGGCGAGGCTGGTACTATATAAAAAGATTACGATGTCACACGTCAAATAAATACTCCATATCTGTCACGTTAGAGCGTGCTAGAAAATATAATATTTCTAAACACAAATTGTAAAGGGCTTAGCCGTAATAAGTGCGTGTTGACATCATTATATTTCTTTATCATTCATAGCTCTTAGTATGATAATCTGCAATTAATTTTGTCTTAAGATGGTTGCGTCTGTAATCCCTATTATGTATCCCGCTTAGTAATGCCAAACCAATATCTTATTTCAAGAGATTCATATATTACGTTGGTAATATTAAGAAGTAGCGTATAGTCTACAGTTAACTAATTTTAAGACATTTTTGTTCGTAGATTTATTTCTCAAGATTATAGTTTTTAAGAAAATGATAAAATAAGATTTTTATACATTTTTTTCATTCTTGCCGCCATTTTGAAACAACGCGTCGATGAATTTTTCTGAACAAAAAATCCTCTTAATTTTCAAATGCCTTGATCACCGCGGATCATAGTAAAAAGTTGATATCTTTGCGGTATCATTGTGAAAAAAAAACGAATATTTTTTTTATTTTCTCGTTTTTCACGTTTACATTGGCCATTTTATTTTTGATGTCTAATCGAAATTTTGAGCTCAGATTCTAAAAGAGCATCAAATTTGGCGTAGGAATAGAGGTATTGCATTATTTTTTTGGCTCAATAACATAATAAATAAACAGGTTGAAAGTTTAGTAAAAATTCTGATCATCTCGGCATTAATGGGTTAATGACATATTACCAACACAACTATCTACTTCTGTATACAATTTTTTTTCTTGGCACTCTTTCGAAAGTCCAAAACTTTAAATTTCTAATGAATATCGATAGTAAAGATATCACTGGTATAAAAATTTATGAAACACAAACAGAAAATTTATGTGCGTTGAACCCATAATGAAGATACTCCTAATACATAATAATAATGTCAAAATAATTTAAAATTATGTAGCCAACTACGTAGTAAATATGTAATAAACACGTCACTCAAAATAGCTAACATTGTAGTAAATGAAATTCGTAAATCTCCTAATGGTAATCCTAGGCAAACCGGTCCTAAAATAACTTCAAGAAGCATAAAACAAATTTCATCACGGAAAAGAAAAATGGCCGCCAGTAAGCCGGTATTCTGAATAATCCTACCAACACATATAATAATAGATTGTTATAAATTTATGGCGAAGACTGTATGACCTTGTTAATTATATGGGCCGACTTGCTCTGCCTGGAAACAGGTTTGAAAAATGACGGTAAGTAAGAGAGTACGCTTTCTTACGAGTACCTTATAGTTATGTATCATTAAGTGATACTTCGGGATAAGCTTTCGATTTATAAAAGCTAATTAAGAAAAAAATGGTATGTTAAAATGCTACCATCATGATCAATATATGAGACTGATATGATTTAGAATAGATTTATTTTAATATACTTAATTGGCTATTAACTAGTAGCTCGTAGCGAATTAAGACTTCGTTATATTTAAATTTTAATTGTTATATTGTGTCAGCATGGAATAAGCCTTTTTATACAAATTATATAATAATAATAACGTTATTTTAGATTTCAATATACAAACAATGCAAAAAAATTGAAATTTTATTTGCAATATTAATTTATAATGTAAATACCAGAGTGAGTGAGCCTCTTCACCCGAAACTGTATGAAAAGTTCATCCACTTTCCCAGTCAAAATGCTCAAGATGCCATAAGAGATGCCCCTCTATCGCAGCAGCATGGAAGCAGATCGCCGACGCATGACTACATGAAAATTATGCAAACCTTGACAAGCATACACGACGCACTACAGAACCGGGGCAGTCCCAACAACACCCGGAACAAGCATACACATTACTTTTTTCTAAGGATTTCATGCCTACCATATTGTAATGATAATTTGCTAAAACAATCGTGTTTGATAGTATTAAATGGTATTACAAAACCTAAGCTCAATTCATTAAGTAAAATATTTAGTAACACAATACAAAAGCTTGCTGTAAATAGGTAGATTGTGAGATACAATCTACCTTGGGCGCTAAACGAGACTGTTTAAATGCAAATTTTGTCAAATAAACGGCAGTAATGTCAACATTAACCTTTGATATATTCACGATATATTCCTATTCGACACTTATTATTTACCTAAATCTGATTGCGACAACTTACTTAGGTATTAATTGTAAATGTTTACCTGCGCACTGTTGTTATACAAAATTATATCCACATAGAAAATATTCCTGAGACTGTTTTTAATCGTTTACTAATATCCTACAAGGATCCTATAATCTCTTATAACACACCCATGAAAGGGAAGAATATAATGTTATTTGCCATTAATTCCTTTTAAGTACTATAATATTATAATAATAAATGCATAAATATATTAGAAATATTTAAAACTTATCCGTATTTTAAACAAAGAAACCCTAAATCTTTAAAAAAAATATACTTGATCTGATTTTTTTCCCAAAAACTCTATAAAATGTACATGATTTCGTGGAACTACATATTAATAAAAGTAATATACAAATTGGTTACTGGAATTCAGTTCGCTAATAAAACGCAAACGTTACAGTTAAAGAACGCGATTAAAATGGTTATCAAAGAATGTAAATGCAAGGAAAATTTAATTAAACTAAACAAATAGTCACTTGTGGCGAACAGAGTCCTCGCGTTATTATCAAATTGTACAACACGGAAAAGATCTGAAAACTTGTCCTTAGCATTTTATTCTTAGCACCTTCAATGTAAAACTATTATTAAACAAAACTATAAAATTTTACAGAAGAAAGAATTTAAAAAACTAACCAGGTACGTATTGGATTTGCGTGGAGAGGGTTCCTTACAAATAGACCTACAAGAGATTGGATATTTCATATTAATTTCAACTAGAGACTTCCACGGGTTCCTGAAAAAAAAGCATCTTAACACGCAGATAGAGGAACAAGAAAGTGAATTCCGTAACCCTAATTTTGTTTTTAATATAAATTGGCATCTTATGTCACTTTAAGCTGTCTTTTTATTACAATAAATATAATATAATTACTAGCTTTGCGTCACAAGTTTACATAGTATAGCGTAATTTCAAATCATTATTTGATTCTGCTTAAATTTATAGTCCTCTAGCAGACGGACATAGTGCCAAACGCCCTAAATTAACACAGAAACTCTCTTTTGCTAAGTCGAAAATAACATACTGTCAAGCGATCCCCCTTTGGAGTGAGCAGAGATACATCAAATCGTCACTATTTGAAATATAACAACTTAATATACTAATAATCAATGTAAATAGAAATAATAATTATAATAATTTCTTATTCGATAAGCTAGAGATATCGTAAAATGTACCAAAAACAAAAAAATCACACAAAAGAAATCACGTATTTATCAGGTTTAGGAAAATTATGAAATATGACATAAAACGTCAGCGCCACATATTTTTTGTCCCGAAAAATTCATGCAAAACTAATTCCGACATTAATCTTTGGACTGATATCAGTGTCTACAGGACCATTGTCGTGAGATCGTTGATATTGGGCACAATGAGGCCACGACAATTAAATGCCGGCATTTAGATAGCAGAAACAATTCACAATGGCACGTGAGAGGAATCGCACGGGACTTTTTCTCTTCATTCATTTGTATAGGTCGAGTCATTTTGTTCTTCGCAGCCACGGATACAGCGTTTAACGCTCTATAAGTGGAAATAATGGCTTTATGCTATTAATTCAGTAAGAGCTATGTTTTAAAAAAGGAAATTAATGTGTGGCCTACCACTATGGGTCTAGGCCCTTATTCACATAACGACACCGGTATGTGTTTATACGCGGCAAAGCTAATGGTTGTAGACTCGAATTTCGACTCTAAGCCTATAGGTTTTCCAGATTAAGTAGTGAGTTATACATCACATACTTACCGGTGAAAGAAAGCATTGTGAGTTCCCACATGGCATCTAATAAAAATGTATGAAAGTGCCCTGAGAACGGCGATCAGTGGCGCTACTGAAAACGTTCGGCCGGGCATATAAGTGCAAAGTGGATACAATAATAAATGTATCGCTGCTCACTTTGAAAGTGGCATAGCGTAACAATATACTATTAACGTATGGTGCCTACATCCGCAAGTAATCCGAAAAACACAAAGGTACTTGTCAGAATTCGAATCCATGACAACGCGTGATCCACGCCACTGGACCTTTTTTTGTAACTCGAGATAAATCCCTACGAACCGTCAGGGGGTAGTGAGGGCCGCTCTCCGGTGTGTCAGACTCGCACCGAGTAAAACCCCCGGGGTGTTCCTTCTCCCGCCTGCCGACTGCCAAGAGCAAGGTTGAGCCAGCTTTCTCGGCACCCGGCAACGTTTGGCCTTGTTCTAACCTCGCCTATTTGGCGGGAAAACTCCACTGGACCACTACAAACATAATAATAAGTCTGATTTCAAATAAAAATTAGGCATACCCTATGACCCAAATGTAAGACAAGTGTTTTTTTTTTTAATTAAAAATTTGATATCAGTGATAGAATTTTTGGCAGTAATTAAACGCTTAGCAACCTGTTTATCAGTGGATTCCTAACTCATCGTCTCTTGACCACACTTGCCGATTCACGAAACTGGTTCCGATGACCCATCCACTTGATATCTTGAGCGAGTGTTGGCCAACTTTCACAAGATTCCACGAGGCCCGTGCGGCTCTATAGACCGCCGTGTGAAGTTGTGACGTCACTGCTCTCAGTTTTTTTTAATTTGGTCGGCTTAGTAGCCTTACTCAACGGTAAGCATAATGTAACCCAGGCACTAGCTACGATTATTGAGAGAAAAAAAAACAGCGCTCATACCGGCCTACATAGATTACTTTTCACGCTTCGTTTAAATGACTCGATATCATAGTTTAAATATTTTGCGTACCTTCTAAAATTACAAAGAAAAATTCAACTCCATACTATTCTGCATGAGTTCAAGAAATGTTTTTTTTTATATTTATGTTATAACATGTTTATGTGTTTATATTTGATAAGCAATCTGAAAACACAACGGATAGGAAGTGGCTTCTATAGCACATCATTGATTGCAACACCAGAAGTATTATTGCCTTAAAGATGTTTCGCAGCTCTTCTTGTTTATTATTCCACCATTAAAAATCTTTAATTTACTTCCTTGTTTCATGCAAAGCTAAAATAGTATTGTTGGTGATGTAGGAAAAGCGTTAATGTAGTAAATATTCTTATAAACTTTCTAAAATACGTTACTTCTTACAAACATTGGTATGTATGTATTGTACAATACTAGTTGTCCTAGACAGGAAAATTTACTAGATTGTGTCTTACAATTATTTTACAGTATACTATTATATTAAAAGAAAAGATATGCATTTGTCTGCAATTGACGCAATTATTCGGGCTTGAACGATAAAATGTTCGCACTTCGTTTGAAAAACACGTTTCACAGGAAGAAGAAAAAGAGATGAACAGAAAATGCTATAAATTCTGGAAATTCTTTGTTCGTGTCGATATCTTTTGTCATTTTTTTAGTTTAGGTACTAGTTTAGTAGAAAAATTATAACTTCACATGCTATAAGTATGATTAAAAATGCGGTGACGAGTAACTTATATAATTTTAATAATCTTTACGCTCTAGAAATTATGTAAGTATGTAGGTATACCTAATTATTAATATTAAGCAATTTGAAGCAGTGAATTTATAATAGAATAACACATCTAATTAACATTTTTTAAAGATTGTATTAAATAACAAAGTATTGAGAAACCATAACAATATTTTTTAGTAAGTAAACCACAACATACGAATTACGATTACAGTTAAAAGTTTTATTTCATTCTCGAAAAATCATGTAACCATTACAACTTCAATATGCAGATCAAAATACCAATTAGCGTAATTTATCGAAATATGTAAGAAATGTGTTGATACCTAAACATTATCATCGAAAACTTACATATTTTTGAAAAAACATTCTTATGTGTTATTGGATTCATCTCGTTGGTAAAATGTTACGACTACACATTAAACGCAGAATGTAATAAGCAATTATTAGTAATTTTGTTAATTTAAACTAGCAATAATTTAAACACCAAAAAAAAATTTGAAATTATTTTACAATCGAAAAATTTATAACAAAAAATATAGGTTTTTGGCGGTAGGACGATTGCCCGAACTGGGTCTAGACCTCAGTGCACAAGTGTAAAGACCGACATAGTGACTCACTCGCATTGGCCTGTCACGTTTCGGCATCAACTTGTATAAATCCAGTAACTCATATCATTTCATATCATAACCTAGAGACCTTCAGACGTGGTATATGTGGGCCGACATGACGACGAATACTATCAATAGATTTTCATTCTTTGATGGTCGCGTTCGTTTTTGGACTACACTGTACTTACTTACCATCAACTACTCTGTAGTCACAATGTCGAACCAGTATAAAAAAATATATGTAGACGAATAAATAAATAATTAATGGAAAGAAGTCAGGGTATTTTTTATTTGTAAAACATTATATAATTCCATTTGACGCTCATTCAAATATGAATATTTACATCCCAACTCAACGGTTTATGTCGTTTTATTTTCATTAGGATTATACTACTTAAAAGTCTATAACTTTATTTAAATTATAACAGTTTACGTAATTTACTTGACGTTATTAATATGAACATTAATTTTTATTAACAGCTTACGTCTATATATTTGTACATTGACGTATTACGTATATAAAGAAAGATTTAAAGAACACTCGTCAATTAACTAAAAGCGTGCACACTTTAATAAATTACACATGTATCCTGTTTAAAACAGGTATTTATTTCATACTAGTAAACACATAGATAAAACAACAACCAAACATTTCCTGCAAAAACTAGCGTGGGAAGTTTTAGAAGGGTCAATGATCGGACACAATTATTAACATTTGAATTTAAAGTATAATTGCACTAAATTAGTCATTATCTAAATCCAGGGGCCAGGCGTAAAGTTTAACCTTTATATACAAGCATGATTCAGATATATTTAGATTCAAAAGTGCTCTTTTCTAGGACTATTTTAATATACGAATATTTCATTTCGTTAAAGTGGGTAATAAGTATTAGCTGCCTTTTTTAATTAAGGTATAAACAGACAGGCAAGAATATGTATTATTTACATCTATAGCTTTTATATTATTTATTGTTTTAGTTAAATGAAAACCTAGTAATTTTGTAGTACAGTTTTACGGATACCAAACACAGGGTTAAAGAATCTAAAATATAAGGTCCATTTTCAGTGTTTCATTGTCAAATATCTAGTAAATAATTATAATAGACGAAAGTATGAGCGTCCATGAACACACTATGCATACCAAATCTTATTTACTATATTCATTATTAATATCATTTTTTTTTTTTACTCGGGGGAAACCCGTTATGGGCCGTCAGGGGATGATGAGGGTCACCCCCCGGTGTGTCGGAGTCCCACCGACTAAAACCCCCGGGGTGTTCCTTCTCCCGTTTGCCGGGGCCAAGGGCAAGGCTGTGCCAGCTTCCTCAGTGCCCGGCGACGTCTGGCCTATTGATGGAAGGCCCCTGGACGTTATTAATATCATAATGTAATAATAATAGATTACATTTATTTACTTATTATAGACAGGCCTGCCTCAAAAAATTCAATCATATATATTTTAATTTACACAGTTTACGTCTACCGAGGTACATATTATTAGTTGGTTTATTGTTAGGTCAATTTGTCGATATGATAAAATACGTAAAAATTTTGTTAAGAAACATTTTAAAATGTCAATGCTATATTTTCGCTTCAGCCCTAATTAGGTTGTATTTATAAGCGAAAATATAAAGTAACAAGAAACGTAACGACTACCCTTAAAGTTGAGCCATAACTAAGCTAACCAAAAGTCCCAGATTGATCGGAATTGTCCTAATTTAAGTTATAGATCCCGGTATACTAGCTTGGTTTTATACTTTAATCTAATTATTATTCTGTATGATAAATATATATTTTAAAAGTACAATAAAACGTATTAGGTAAAAATTTACATTCAAACCTAGGATATTATAATTGATAAAATAGGATATTTTAAACTTTTCTCAAAATGGGCATTCTACCTTAATTAAATATAAGTAACTTGCTTCAACCCACGTACTTGCTTACGTTGTCAATGAAGAAATACTAACTAGTTCGAGTCGACATAGATATGGACTTTTATTTAGTAAAACAATTTTAATAATACGGAATAATAATCATTTTTTTTTTAACGATGATTACTAAGGAAGCAGCTATGTTTCCAGTTTCATCTACCAAATAAAAGCCAAACATGAATATGTTAAAAGCGTAATTGCTTTTAAGTTTAATATTATTGGTCCGAACTCCAAAAGTATTGCCGAAATCGATTCTGAAGTTATAATGATATCGCGAACTTTACAATTTTATAACAGATATGCGGAGAATATAAATTATATATGAAGTTCTTCGTTTGCAATCAATAAAGTGTCATCGCGTTACATTATGTTAACTAAGTAAAATATAGAGAAATACTTTTAATAAGTAAGTTTTAATAAATTTGTTAAGTTTTCCTCTGATTCCTGCTGTTGTCCTTAATAAAAAGCTTCGTGATTATGGTAAGCATAGCTATAACCGTCACGGTCGGACGAAACAACGCTTGCGACTTTACCTGCCTCTAATTAAAGGCATCTCCGGAATGTGCTGCGTCGGCACTCGGCATTTTTTGTTTCGGAACGTTATAGCTGACGGAAATTTAACTTTAAAAACTAGAAATCTCAACAACAGCTTGCTTTTATAGATAAACATTTCCTTTGACTTTGCATTTGTAATAATTAGTAAAGTGGTTAACTATAGTTCGAGTGGGACACGGGAAAAAGATTACATTTTCAAATATTCACCAAAGTCCTTGTGATCAATTGACTCGTTACGTTATATGTCTTTTATGTATACAATAAGCAGATAGAATTGATTATATATCAATAAAATTTCTAATCGCCTTATATCAGGTTCATTTTTTTTGATAGATTGGCGAAGTATACATACGTAGGCACTTGGTAATATTCAATGTATAATACCAACATCATCTAACATCATTGGTTTAGTGTATGTTTGCAAAATTCATAATAGTCTATTATTTTATTTTCCTATAATATTATATACTACATCATCATATTATAGATCAGAAATATGAGATAGGCAACTATTTAAATATGCAACGTATTTATAGATTAATTTAATGATCAAGTTACAAAAAAAGTAGTAAGTTTGAAAAAAAAATGTTAAAAGTATTTGGTAAGTTGTATGATGTGTCCTCGTTATTTTTTAATGAATATGATGAATTTGATATTAAGCCATACTTCTACATTATGATTAAAATTTCACGATTTAAATGTGAAATATTGCACACGGAGTTGGCAAATAGAATAAAAAAATATTTTCACTGCTTGTAAATGTTAACGACACCTAGAATAATATCCATTCCAATTGTTACGTTAATATTTTCATAACGCTACGTGTATTGTATTAATCTATACTAATATTATAAAGCTGAAGAGTTTGTTTGTTTGTTTGTTTGAACGCGCTAATCTCAGGAACTACTGGTTCGAATTGAAAAATTATTTTTGAGTTGAATAGACCATTTATCGAGGGAGGTTTTAGGCTATATAACATCACAATACAACTATTAGGAGCGAAGAAATGATGGAAAATGTGAAAAAAACGGGGAAAATTATTCATCATTGAGGGCTTCCATTGCGTGCGCTGCAAAGACGGTTCAAGATACCAAAATATATGTAAAAAAGAATTATTCCTATTGAAATGATCTAAAAAAATGTCCGGGACAGTATATATCTATCTTTTAAGATTAAGTCACTAGAACCGTTTTTATGGTAAACAAATTTGGTCGAAATTAATGCATTGTTTTTTAAGAGTTGTATCAACGTAATAATATTAATCTTTATCCAAATAAATGTGTTGTGGATTAAGAGTATTTAATTGTGAACAAAATTATCTTTGACATCACTTAATTTCAATGAACATCTTAGAAGATATTACAAAACCTTATATAGCAAAACAACGTTTGCCGGATCAGCTAGTAATATATAAGTTCGTACTTCGCCGTATCTCAACCCGCTTGATGTTCTTTTAAAGACTTGTTTGTACATATATTTATTTCTATTGCATCTTTCACATATCTGCGATATCATATTAATTTTAAGTTAATAATATGTGATGTAATACTTATGATCTATTATTTTAAATTAACAATCGCAATTCGATTTATTGCAGGTACTTCAACTTTAAGATTTTCTTTTATTACCCGCTTAATAGTTTATTAAAATATAGCAAAAGAGGAATATGTTATCAATTAAGGTTCAATAACGAATAAGCAAATTAAATAAGATATTTTTCACTCTAAGCAAGCTACATTGCACCCCGATATTAAGCACATCACAACCCAGAAACCTACCGAACCTATAAAGAGCAAAAAACTGTTGGTCAATAATCGTCATAATTATACCGGACTCCTCGTGAGTCTCTTTATACATCTATTAAGTAAAAACGAGTGTAAAGGACAAGTTTTAACAGAACGATTCTTTTAGAAATAAAAAAGATACTTGTATGTTTGAAATTGTATAAATAAATTACACCGAAAAGAATTACGCGAATTCCATTTAAAATAATATGTTCTCCCAATTGAGTAAAGGATCGCGCATACACGTGTAGATTATACGTTGATGTAGTCATAATATTAATTAACTCAACCTGTTACACCGGGTCTTGCTAATAATTTAGTAGTTTAGTCAGGTACCTTTTACCGGCGCTCTATCTACCACACTCATTGATAATATTATTACCTCTATCATGTACTTCACTACAGTATTCTCTAAATGATTAAACTTATATGTCCATGTAGGCTTGTGTGTGTAACACAACAAACACAATTTATTTTTAACATACAATTGAAACAAAATACGACTGCCTATTTCGTAGGTACGTTGGTACCTCTAATCAAACCGATCATGGAAATTTCAAGATAAAGGTATGTATTAACGGTACTGCGTTACTTAAGAATCAATAGTAAGGTTATACATACCCTGTTTTGTCCAAACCGCTATATCAATCCTTTTGTAACATTTATGCACTAATCACAACGGCAAAAAACGTCAAACGTGTAAAACTTCTTTATAAATCTTCACCACTAATTTGAACTTTAACTTCGCACTGACACTTTTAACGAACCTACATAGCACGGCAGCTCACGACGTGATTTAAACATTCACTCAATCGAAGGCTGTATTAACACCATATCGGTTAAAACTAACACACACATGAGACACTTTCTGTTAAACTCGACATAAAAACGATCTCCTAAGCCTAATTATGACGTATTTCAGTCAGCATTGCTAAAAATCGATTGTTAAATCGAATAAAACAATCGCCGCGCTGCGTTGTTAAGTTAAAACTAAGTTAGGTCCGCTATAAGCAAGAAAGACCGTTGATCCAGTCAGGCCAGTCGACGCAGCAGTCGCTTGCTGCTTTACCGACATTATTTGAAACTTCCATCACTGTCGGATGCTATGCGGCTGAGAGGGACAGGGATATTAGCGTAGTGATCATAGTGGGAGAACTTACAACCTGCGCCTGAGCAAAGCCTCTCTATACAACTATGGAAACAGGTGAATTGTGCAAGAGTGTGCGTGGGTCGGTGTATGGCAGTGTGAACACTTTCATGATTGTCGTTTGATGATAACGTAGTGTTTTGTACGCTGTCGTTTTATCAGCTAGCTTCCACGGTAATGATCCGACCAGTATGCAATTAGGCCTTTTATTAAGGTCAAATACTATTGTGAATACTTCGAGGTCGATACTCCGAGCGTCAAATTAATATTCTAAAGTTGTTATTTTTATGGCCTTCGATCGATCCAGTTAGTAAACGTTAGAAAATAATACACGCAATATCTTGTTGGATAAATTAATCATTTAAATTCTGAAGCCAATGGGCATCTTGTAAATGTCGTTCACATTCTTGAAGAAGTAAATCTAATTTGTTGTTAGTTCTCTTGTTAAAAAATGTATCATTCGTTACTGGATATACAAACATACAGTATACTGAGCTGTCTTCACTTTGCCGCATTTTTTAATTATCTCGGGGTATAATCCTACATGTGACTATAACTGTCGATGTGAGGACAGTGAACCCGGTGTGTGAGATTCCTACTAACTAAAAACCGACTAAAAAATTTTTCGACTGAAACACAAGTCATCAAAGCCTCACTCCAATATCTAGAATGGGAGATTCTTCTGCATCCATCGTATTCTTCGAATCTTGTACGCACGGATTACTATGTTTTCCGTTCCCTATCAAACCATATGAGAATCGTTACCTTTGACAATAAAGAGGACCTTAAAAATTGGTACATCCACTTCTTCAATACCAGATGAGACGAACTTTGATGGAACGACATCTAAAAATTGATAAAAAAGTGGGAATAGGTCGTAAAAGTGACGGCGAATACATAATTGAATAAAATTGTGTTATAACTATTGATTTTTGTTTTACTAAAAGTCCTGAATAAAAACGCCACAAGTTTATTCCCCAACCCAGTAGCGTCCATTCCATAGATGCATGGGCATGCAATAGGTTAAATATGATGCATTACGATAAATAAGTCTGGAATAAATTGCTTTAGTTTAAAAAAAAGAACCCTTTATATTCATATCTGTTCTATTTTCACGCCATCTAGCTTTCCTATGAAAGTATTATAATATTTATTATCATTATATAATATTCACATTAAATATGTGAATCTGCCTATCCTATCCAAATACCCTATCCGCGTCATTGCCCCAACCCAATATAGTTTAGGTATATAAAATATTACGCATATTAAAGATATATAAAAAATTTAAATGACGATATTTTTACATCAATTAGAATATAACTTGGATTTCTCTTAATCGTCATAATCAAGCCAACAACAAGATTAATGTGCCTTTTACACACTTGAGTTGTATTAGGAAAAGAATAAGGATTGTAACAACAAGTAACTTTATTAGAATTCAGCGAATGCTCGGGCTGCACGCCCAGTTGAAATTCATCCTTCAACTTCCCAACATAAATTAACTTTAGATTCATTGTTTTCTCATAAAGCTTGTCTTCCACGGACAAATATTGTAATTAAATTCCACAGCGCTTGAGTAATAGACGGACGACACTCAGGGAAAAGTAATAAGCCGTTCTGAAAACGGAGACGGCCAATTTGGAAAGAGTGCTCGCAGCCATTTATCTTTATCCATCCATCAATTGAGAACCAGGAAAAAATAAGCGAGCGAATTACAGTATACGTATTAAAAACATTCAGTTTTAGGTTACACACTAGAAAAGTATCCGAATTCATACAAAAATAAATAACTTAATAACAACGTATAAAACTCTTAAAAGATAAAATGTACATATTTACAATTACTTGGAAATGTATGAAATAGTGATTAAAGTAAAATAATATATAACAAACAACAATACGCAATTATTTACGAGTCGGTCTGTATTCACTTACCTTCTTCAAGTAAACTCCAAACTTTGTACATTTACAATCGCTCCAAACGATACACATTCTCAGAAGTAATTATTAATTTCACTGTTTACTTTAGAACTTCAAAATCTATACTTTACCAATGTCTATCCAAACCAGCCATCACAGTAAAATAATTTATATCAATCATTATCTCTTTTGTCAGGTTTCTAATTATCAAACTGTTTAGCAAGAAATAGTCCCACAACCTTTTAATTTTTTCAAAGTTTGATAGATTTTAAGCAACTTGTACAATCATAAAAAAAACAATTGTGTACGAAGTTATGTCTATGAAATACAATTGAGAATATTTATTGTATATTTCACGATGATTGTATATTCATGAGTAAAAAACTGGCCCTGATTGCTTATACCCATAAAAAAAGGGTTTTATTACGTACTAAAAAAATAAACAAAAGATAATTAACAACGATATAATTGCATAATGCAAATGATAGTTAAGTTGCTTTTTGTTTGGATTCTACGGAATATTTCAGTACACCTTAATAAATATTAATATTTTTCTCGAACTTAGTTAAATAGCCTAAGTTACTGCATTTACTATTTCATAATCAACTATTTGATTAATAAGGTTAGCTTAATATTTAATGTTAGTGAAGAACAACTTTGCATAATTTCAATAGGTTAGTAACTGCATTTGAAACGTTTTGAGCATTCAGCTTCGATTTGAAACACCCCAAGCATTCAGCATCGAGAATTTTGGGCCAAGTCCCATTTAACATTGGAATTTCGTGCAAAGACGTTCCATGGTCTTCCAGAAATGATATTTGTGTCCAATATTACAAACTACTACAATTTCTCTTAAATACATAATACATCGAAGTATTTAATTATATTATAGTACATTTGTTTTATTATAAACGTGTACATGGCTAGGTTTTATACGTGCAAATTTAATAATATTTATTTGGAAAGTACCTACATTATATCAAATAAATGACTATAGTTATAAACTTTAAATATTTATATTTTATAATATTTCTAATTTATTTGTAACTCCCCATAAATATGTTAATAGATGCTACAAGAAACAACTTTCTTTTGAAACGTGTATATATTTGAACAGAAGTAAATATATGTATAATAATAACAACAGTAATATATATTATATTTTTAATTCACAAACATAAAATATTGTAACATGATTATTTATTAAATATTTATTATTTATTTAATGTTTTATTAACTTACCGAAGTCGGTGTATTTTAGAACGAACAACACATCAGGCCCAAGATCTGATGCCACTTCCAGGGGCAATTCATTGTCTCGTAAAACGTGCACTGAAAAAAAAAATTTTTTTTCAGTGAGAATTCGATGTTAGAAAAAATTCTTAGATTTAGTTATCATACATTATTGTTAATGAAAGACATACAAAAACTAATTAAATCTAGCTTAAACTTGTATAGAACTTATTTCATTGAAGCGCTTTAATTTGACCTCAATTGAATCTACTAGTAATCTACTGTAAAGGTAATGGGCTATCTATATTAAGCCCAGTTTTATTTCTGTCCACCGAGGGAAAATTTCACATTGTTAATACCCATTGTTCTATTAAAACGAACAATAGAAAAATATTTGCAAAATAATTTATCTCATTATGTTTGAAGATTCATAAAAGATTTGTCTTATAGCACAGTATCATTTTTATATTACATTGAAAATTGGAACGATTCGCAGTTTGACGTGTAAAAGAAATATTAAATTGATACTACTTTAAGAGATAGTTAGTGGTAGGTACGTCATCATGGACTGCGAGTCATATATGTATATATATTTAAGTGTGTATGTATATCTTTTCCCAGAGAGGTAGCCTCAACGAGGCTTTTCACTCCCCGGGCGCCCGGATGAAGTTGGATTCCCAGGCCCGCGTGGAGCGATTAGAAGGACACCCCAGGGGTTTTTAGTCAGTAGTAATCTGACAAACCGGAACCGCTGCCTTCACAGAGACCTGATGGTCCTAAGCAGGTTTTTACCCAAGATACCAAAAAATGTATATCTTTATCTGTAATCCAAAGCAGAAACACAAGCTTAATTTTGGACTATGTAAAATGTATGTAATTTTCCGTTATCACTATTATTATTATATATTTATTCAAATCATATTTTATTATCTGTCGACTTTTTTTAACTAGACTATCTCATAAAGTAGGTAGCTTAAAACCGAAACGCTTGTAAAATACTCAGGTACAAAAATTTATAGATTTTTTTTCTGAAAGAATCGGGTTAATGCAATTCTATTTAGAAAAGTTGGTTGTTATTTCAACAAGGAATTCTGTAATAAAATTAATAAAACAGATTAGAAGCCTTCTGCTAAATTCAGATGGAACAATGAAACGCCTTCGCGAAACCTAAAAGCAACAATTAGCGCGTCGTTGTAGAAACAACATTCACGATCTCAAAGGAGATCACTGATA
This sequence comes from Automeris io, assembly GCA_036320925.1. Classification (NCBI taxonomy): domain Eukaryota; kingdom Metazoa; phylum Arthropoda; class Insecta; order Lepidoptera; family Saturniidae; genus Automeris; species Automeris io. Next base: position 7,320,437 of record JAUDJH010000010.1, on the reverse strand, counting down.
ATATTTATGCCTAGTAGGAATATTGTATTTTTAAGTAAGTAATTAAAAAAATGTTTCAACAATATTTCATATTGTATTTCTTATGAAATTATTAGCTTAGGAAAAAACAATTTTAAACAAAATTACATACATATTGTGACAACAACTTTGAATTTTCATATACGTTATGGTTAGCAAAAATTTGTCTAAGTATAATGATGTTAGATTTAAATAGTAAACATATACATATATAATATCGTCACGCTATATCCCTTTCAGGTTGAGCAGAGATAGTTTCGTGGTTTTATCCACTTTGAGCTTTTACGTCACGACCAACATATTTTGAAACCCTAAACTACTCTTTGCAAAACCATTTGTGAGTTGACACTGTATTTTTTGATAATTTTACAATGACTTGTTTTTAATAGGATACAAGGTGAGATTAACAACATTATAATAATATGTCTTGAATATTCAATCAATAAAAAATAAAAATTGTTGTAGGATTTGTTACACTTGCCTTCGGAAAAGCCTCACCGCCCCCTAACAGTCCATAATGGATTTCACTTCTGGTTAAAAAAAGGCAAGAACGAAACTACAACCTTGCTTAATTTTTACTTAAATTATATTTCGCGATATCACTGACACAGAATTGCGTAAATACGCAAATTATAAATCACCTTTATTTAAACAACTACAAAAAACAAATGTTTTAAATTATTTCTTTAAGTATTTAACCAATACAGAGTATAAATAATTAAATGAAAACATTCCTACATATGGTTTTATGTTACACTTGCCTTGTTGAATTTACCTGAGTACCAAGTGAATGCGTAACTTTAAATAATTTATAAACTGAAGAAAAGCAGATTCTCACACATCCCATGTTACTCAGGATTCAAGATTCGCGTGTGTGTTATCGCTACCATTACGTCGAATTAATGCTTTCATAGTGTAATTTGCAAACGTGAATGTTATGTTGATGAGTATCGTCATTACCTTTATTTGTCCTTATTCTCAGCTAGCTTTGATATTAAAGTGTTCAAAATTATACATCAAAGAGTAGAAACTAATTCAAAATAAAGTACCTACCACACTAGACGGTAAGCTTGTTGATATCTACCTTTTATTGTTTTTTTTTTTTGGTATCCCAGTGGAAAATCCTCATTACCGTTACGGGGGCAACGTGGGCGGCGCAGCGCCCGCAAGATTTAACATCTCAGGCTAAGCTTTATAGACGCTACATTAACTTTGTTTAGACTTTACTCAAACATTTCGCACTATATTATTTAATTAATATCAAAATATACGAATACATATATCGTCACGCTATATCCCTATCAGGATTAACAGAGATACATAAGTGACTGCATCAACTTTGCGTTTATTTGTCGTGCCCAACGTGACCAGTAGCGCAGCTGATTACCGTTTTCAGGGCACTTACGTATGACATTTCTATTAGATATTATGTGGGTTTCCTCACGATGTCTTCTTCATCTGTGTGCATGTGGGACCAAAATCTGTACGTATTCTGGAAAAACCCAGTGGTATGTGTCGGGATTCGAACCTGCGATCATTCGCGTTGCTGTGCATGGATGCCGTGATATCGCGTATACTTCCTACGATCCGGCGAGCGATTGACCTTAGGCGGTCCTCCACTTTGGAAGAGCTTACGGGATGATAACCGCAGGCATTAGCAGACTCCCTTAAATCTAATACCGACTACAGTTTTCTACATAGCCTGACCTATAATTCTGTGTTACTAATATGTGCCAAATTAAGATTTTTCTCTTTTTATCTGCCTACAAACATTATAATAACTTGCCCTTTACATAAAATCAAAGGCTTTTTTAAAGTAAAAAGTATAAATAATTAGGAAATAGTGTAAAAAGATAGTCAAACAATCGCGCTTAATAACACTTCTTGTGAGATGATATTGTCCTACAGTGGACTAAAGTGACTTGATGATAATTATCAGTGAAATTAGATATATATTTATAGATTAATAGTATAAATAAGTACTGAAATATAGCTAATAGTCTCGTGAAAGTATTACAATATAACAAATTCATTTTAAATTGATACTTTTTTAAAGGCTACGGAAGTAAATATACTTGGAAGTGCTCTTCAAGTTCATTATCAGCCTAGAAATACTGAATAAAAATTTTCAAATTTAAATCCGCAGGATATTTTTCAAAGAAAAGGATAGAGGGAAAGGTTTCGACTTTCGACGCAGTGGGTATATGACATTTCGTACATATCTTTCCCACGGAGAACTCGATCGGACGCAATTACGTCGAGCTCGTTTTTGCAACGGGTAAGTGCAGATAAACCTTTATCCCAATGTCGGCGAGTCAATCATCGATTCTCCATGCAGTGACATAGTGGCGGTCTAACGGTTGTACCTATAACATGCAAATTGTTGTCACAAAGTGGATGTAATCATGTAACTGTAATTCTAACTTTTAAGTAGAGACGGTAAGAGTTTCGGATATATTTATATGGATAACAAAGATAATGAATAATAGTAGAAAGAAGTTAATATTCTTATTAGGAAATTTGATAACTTATGTAAAGGAGTACATCTAATTTGGAAAACAACTGCCATTTAGAAATATAATAAAATTCATAATGACAGAAAAATTAGCAGTGCTTGGAAAAAAAATCTCATCGTAACATGAAATGCTAAAATGAAGGAATAGTCTAAAGATAAAGAAAACTATATTGACATCTGTATTTTACCATGTATAATATATGGAGGGCTAACCTTGGGCATTTCATACTAAGATTGAAGCCAAAATAATAACAAGTCAGAGTGCTATGGAACGGAGTACCCTCATATTAAAAATACAAAAAATTAGAAGCAAATATATTATAGAGCAAAACTGACTTAGTTGATGCTCGCCAACGTCCTCTAAAATTAGAATGGAATTGGGTAGACTACATAGCACTCAAATATAAAAGTTGGGCGCATGACAGATGCAAATGATAAAAGGGAAAGAGGCAGACTACGAAAAATTGTGTTACGACATAATTGCGATAGAAGGATTAAATCAGCAAGATACTAGATAGAGAAAATTATAACTAATTGGAGAAGACCCTTACCCAGGAAGAATCTATAAAAGTGAGAAAAAAGAAAGATACATTATAAAGAATAATTTTCAGTCACTGCTATATGGGCTTTAGCCTATTCATTGTTAGTCTAATAAAATATATTAACTGTAATCAGTTTTATGGAATAAAGAGCTATATTATTACTAACACTAGATTTACCGGCGAACAATTCATTTCTATTTTAGAAATAGGTATAACATAGTTTAATTTGTTGTGTTATAAATCAAATTAAATCGATAATATTAACCCAAAACTTATAATAGTAACGGACATCTTATTTTCAGAATTTAAAAACATTATAAAAGAAAAAAAAATCGAAGACAAACATAAAGACCAATAATTTTGACTGGTTTGGTAAATCTGATGTTAATTAAATAAAAACAATACGACTACGTATATTCAATTTATCGGATATCCAGAAAAATCGGATATTTTCGGCTAAGAATATTTCAATATATAAAGCATTTCCATTCGGTTATTTATATTAAAGAGTTTTATTTCTTATTTTTTGCAAATTAATTGGTACTAGAACTAACTAAAACTAGTTAAAATATATTTCACTGAATTTACACACTGTGAAGTTAAATTTTTAAAGATTATAATTTTTAGCATCATATCCGAAATATTTGTAATTGCTGTGAAGATGTACTTACGGATATTAAATAATTTCGGATATGAATACCTTAACATCCCTAGTTCTAAGTTTTGTTCCACAAGCAAGGAGAATCGAACCACCGTAGAGTGCTAGCAACGTAAGTTAATATAGATTTTTACTCACTACCTACAACAATATCAATTCAGTTAAAAAAGCAATGAGTACCTATGCAATTTAGAAACCTAACATATAGGAGTAATTATGCCAAAGACGGTAAAATTTTATATGACATTGTTATTTCTTGCGTGGATTGTCATCCAAGTACCTCTGACGACAAGAAAGTAATAAAAGTCTTGATAATTTAGTCGTCCATATTAAGTCGAAATTTATATACCACTCGGCTCAATGAAACAATAAAATCGGAATGGACATAAACATGTATGAGAATTGTATTGAGAAAGATAGAATGACCAAATACCTTTGTTTTATTGAAAGATAACAACAGAAATCGAATTCTTCACCCTACATCAAAATCTATTTTTTTTTTTTACTTTTTCATCATTATATACAAATACTATATGGCTCACGTCCGAGGTAGAGGAAACCCGCAATGCATTCGGATCCGAATTGGAGCTTGACGTATGACGAGTGTAGTATGTAAGCGCCCTAACTAAAAGTTACGTCAATAACGCCAAACGAAAACCAATGAACCTTGGCATGAATGTAGTGAATCTAAAATATAATGATACTAAGGAACTATTGCGGGAATAGATGTATTTGGGCTTTAACGTTAACATTTTTGTGAAATTATTATTTACTTTGGTTGTACAGTATATTGCTTAGTATGTAATATTGTATTGTTTTGAGTTAAGAGTGGGGCTACGCAGCGATAATAAACTGTATGTAACAAATTGTGTGAAATGTGCTGACATCCAAGATACAGGTAGTCCTAGTTTGGGTATCAGCTGACTTAAATGTGCTGCTTTGTAATTGTTTATCTAATAAATAATTGTATTATTAATGCATACCAAATTGCGTCGTGTTTAATAATACATTTTAACAATAGTTCGCACACGGTTCATTTGGACCACTACTATTGTATTTTACACTGGTTTGACAAAATACCCACAGCTCACCAGATGGAAAGTAGTTTAGTTCAAGAACTAAAGCGTCTGTCAATGAGACGGGAATCCAGTGACTAAAGGTATTGTATTTTTCTTGTTCTGTGTAGCTAATAAGGCTCGTATTCGTGACTTTAATCCTAAGCATAGCCCTCAATCAGTACTAAACGAGCAAAGTGAAAAGGTAGGACGTCTGTGCCTTTAATTAATCGTGACCTTATTGCTTAGGAGCCAAGCTCTTCATATTATTGATATTTTTCTTGTATTTATTGTAGTTGATATTTTGGGGACAGTTAAATAATTAGAACATCGATGCCTGTTGTTATTGTATTGTTAGTTATAATTAATATTTAAAGAAATTTATCTGGTGTATGGTAGAAGTCCATATTATGGGACACTGTCCCTATTTATGATACACAATGTGAATATAATCATTTATAAAAAGAATACCAAATTATACTTTTAAAAAATATAATAAACACATAATTTTATCATTTTTGAATGAAATTAACAAGTCTAATTGTTAATTATTACTTGTATGTTTTGAAAAAAAATTATAAAAGCATGAGGTTTGTTGTTGGTATTCAAAACCGTGGCTTAAAAGAGTTGAACGATAACTACTGTACAGTTTTTTACTTGTATGAAATTATATATTTTATTATATTTATATACATAATGTAAGTGTAATCTAAAAGCTTATTAATTATAGATATTGTATGTTATTTGCATTTATGTTAATTTATAGCAATATTATTTTATTTTTGAGTGTCTCACAATACCGACACTTGTTAACGTAGACGTACCGGTATATGGAACACTTTACACCGCGTATCACTCAATACGGACAGCAAGTCTTATGATTGTCCCCATTAATGAGACAGTGTACTGCTATGCGTTTTTAATTAAAATATCAATAATTTTTAGTATTAAAAAAGTAAAATGATTAAATATAACAAATTATTTATCAGCATAACTTCAAATAGTTATTTCTGAGTAAGTATTTTCAATTTAATTACGTTAATTTCAAAACTGAACCTAAAATCAAAACATTAATTTTGCAAGTTTTTTTTTTCTTAATTTTTTATTTGATATTATTGAAATATTTAAAATATGTTTTTTTATACTTTTATTAATTAGTGAAATTTTTTTTTTACTCTGGCTCGACATAGTGACTACAGAGTACCTGATGGTAAGTACAGTGTAATCCAAAAACGAAAGCGACTATCAAAGGATGAAAATCCATTGATAGTCTCCAACGTCATGTCAGCCCATATATACCACGACTGAAGGTCTCTAGGTATATGAGCTACTGGATATACACAAGCTGATCCCGAAACGCGACAAGCCGAAACTGGTCATTATGACGGGCTTTACACCCATGTAATGTGGTCGCGATCCAGGCGGGCACCGACGCCCTACCACCTCGCTGCTGCTCGTTTAGCACCACCCAGGAGTCACGTGTAGGGAAACTAGGGTAAAGCCTACGGACGCGAGCAGCTTCGACTCCCCCCATCGACATATCTCTCGATATTTTAGGTTACGTGTCAACAGTGAACAACAAAAAACAAATTATTGAAAATCGGAGTAATGGGGACAACAGCCGTCTCAATCAGCAAAAAAGAAAGTGTTGTGTTCAAAAGTGCTTGATAAAAGACTTAAATATGACCCAATAGATGTAGAAAATGCTTTAAAAGCAATAAAAGATACCGGGTCATCATTACGGAGAGTAGCTGTTGCCTTCGAAGTATCTGTGGCTACTCTAGGCAGAAAAAAAGTATTGGGCTAGATGAGATAAAAAAAAATCTAAACCAGAAACAGTCTTATCGTCTCAGGAAGAAGATGATATTGTCAAATGGGTGCTAGACAGGGCTGCAATAGGAGCACCTGTAACAAAAACTGAGTTATTGGATTGTGTTCAAAAATATGTCCAAAAATTAGCTGTAAAAACTCCGTTTACAGAGTCGTCCTAGTTGCCACTGGTATGAAGGGTTTAGAAAACGTCATTCAGAATTAGCTATAAGGAAACCCCAACATTTGAGTGTTACAAGAGCAGCTGTCACTTGTGTAGAATTGCAAGAGTGGTTTAAAAAGTCTGGAGTATATTTCGAAAGTAAAAATGTATGTAATATTTCTCCTACAATTTTTTTTAACTGTGATGAAAGATGTTTACTCCTCTGTCCTGAAGCAGAGAGCGTGTTGGCATAAAAAGGATCACCATTCCACCGCGAAACCACTAGACATCGTGTGGGATAACATCCGTATGTGGTGGATGTTCCTTATATCAGCACGAAAAGATTCGCTTCTACATTCATCATGCGAACGGCTAAAGAATGGAATACGCTTCCAGAGGCAGTATTTTCGCGATGTTATGACCTGGGAGTCTTTAAGAGAAGAGTGAATAGGTAATAAGTGAACACGTTTCATCGTCGGACTCATCTTCACCTTCCACCAGGTGTGATTGAGGTCAAGCGTTCGCCTATAAGTAATAAAAAAAAGTTACAAGAAGAAAAGAAAAAACTGATGGACAAAGTAAAAGAACTGCAGAAGAAAATTAAAGAATAAAAGTGAATTAAATATTTTTATAATTTTCATTTATTTCTCATTTAATTTAGTAAAGACTAATTATTTGTTATTTCAGATTCAAGTTTATTATCTATTTTATAAGTATTGTGATTTAAAATTAATAAATAGTTATTTTAAAATCAGTCTTATTGATTTCTAAACTGTCTCAAAAATAGGGACATACATCATGAGACATTGGGGACATCTACTTTTTAAGTGTCTCATAAATAGGGACATAGAGGTTCCTCTCATAAAAGGCTATTAATATTATTTTTACAAATTAACATTCAATAAAAACTAGCTATATTAATTAAATAATCATAAGACAATTGTATGATACGATTTAAATAGTATTTTTGACTTAAACAGATTATATAATAGCGGTAATGTACGACCAACCTGAAAATGTGTCTCATAATACGGACTTTTACCATACAAGCATTAACTTCACGTTCAAATTGGGAGCTACGTAGCGGATAGAAACTCTATATAAAATATTATGTGGCATGATTAACAATGACACCCAAGTCTCCGAGATACAGGTACTTCTAGTTTGGATGGCAACTGACCATAATGTCCGCTTTTAAACTGTTTTTTTTTCTGAATAAATAATTTATTATTTTATTGTTACTTTTTTTTATTTATTCATAATATTTTTTTCATTTTAAAATATAAAAACATGTAGACCTACTAGGTCGGGGCCTAAGGCCCAAACCACCAGTAATTAGGAGCTCAGAGTGAGGAACCTCCTAACAATGCGTGCCGTATCGAGTAATACTGCCTTCTGTATCCGGCCCATGATCCATCAACCAAGCGAGAGTCTCTTAAGATGAAACTCGAGGCTCTTAGCGATCAGGCTATTAGTCAATAGAACTATTGGGACAATAATCATGGAATCCGTATTCCACATGCTGATAATTATTACTTCTTATTATAGTGACTCCCTTCTACCTGTCGTACAAAGACAGTTTATGTATGTACTTTCAGTTTTGTATATATCTAAAGATTTTTATTTGCGGCTATCGGGCCGTTTTCAAACAGGGACAGTTAACATACACATTTATACACACATACTACATACACATACACAAAGTACACAATCACACTACACATTTCATATACCTATAACTTTTATATTATTATTTCATAACAATTAATTGAATCGCATTTATATTTCTCATATAACCTCGTTATACAAATCATTTTGGTTAATCTGATTTTTTGCTTGTTTTCCTGTATTTATTAAATTATATACTGTAGTTTTGTAAATAAATATATTAAAATCGACATGTATGTAACAGACAGACAGACGGTAACAACTATCAACAGATTCTCCTTTCTTGACGAGCTTCCACCTTGATCTACACAATATGTATAGCAAAGTACGTTATCTTTTACAGAGCAAAAATAAAGAAGTTAAATTATTGATTAGCTTTCAAAAGAAATTGGGAAAACATCGAGAGAAAGTAGATACAACTACTAATAACTCTCTGCTCATCCAGTAAGAGATATAGCGTGACGTATTAGCTTTCAAAGCAATCGCAGGCTAGGTACTGTTATAAACGGTCATAATGCGATATAACGGATCTCAATGCTTGAGTACATAGCTTAACAAACTAGCGCTCGTCTAAAAAGAATTTTACAAGAATTTATATTGCGAATTTTTCTATTAGAACTCTTCTAGGAAATTGTACAAATACCTATAAACCACATTTTCACTTAAAGACGTAAACAGTTTAGAAACGTAATTTGTTTTTGTAAAATAACGCCAAGAAGCTTTTCCAATGAAAGTATATTTTTGAAAACGTGATAGTCAAGGGTACACTGTGCTTTGTGTCGCCGCACCGCACGTCCGCCGTACTTGCGCATCACAAGAAGATGCGGAGAAGAGTACCCACCCGACTTCCGATAGTTTTTTCTAATACACTTTCAACAAGCAGCGTTGTAGTAACGTACGCCGTAATGCATCGCGTGCCCCTGCCGTTAGTGGTGTATTGTTATTTTTATATTCAAAATAGATCAATTCTGTTTCAGTTAGGTTGATGCTAAGCTTCAGACATCATAATATTTCAACAAGTCTTTTTAATATAAACTATCTGTGCCCGCGGATTTACTTGAAGGCGAAACAGAAGGTTTTAAAATCCTAAATAATTCCTGACAATATTTACCAAAAGTAAATAATATAATGATTTTTAAACCTTTAAAAGCAAAGTTTATGTTGATGTACCGAATCATGGATGGGCAAAATGTAATCAGATTAATGAAATACGATTACGATTACATTTTGGGTTTTTCATCATTAATATGACTGCATTTTGCTCATCTATATTTTAAGCACTACAATATCCTCAATTATCTACACATATATGACTTCTTAATGTTTTGAAGGGATTTAATCATGATTACAGAGCAATAAATTTAAAATTTGCGACTACGTTTTGTAATCGTTAATAATTCATCAGATTACATTTTGCCCATATCCGCCATATATAAGCAACGTCTAGAAATGATTAAAATGACATCACAGCTTGTTAAAAGGTGGCTAAAGCCGAAACAGTAGCCGAAGCTTTAGACAGACGATATTAACTTATTAGAGTGTCCACAAAATCTATAAAAAGGGGATAAAGTATAATAACCTCCATGGTGAGGATGAACGCTGAGCAGCAGACAGGGTTCGTCTCCTGGCTCGCGGCAGCAGTCCAGCACGTCGCGGCATGTCGTCTGCGGCGTCACGGGCACGTGCGTCGGCGCCCAGCCCGCTCCACTCTCGCACCACACTCGCACTATCATCTGCAAACATTAATTTCCTTACTATATGATTCGGCGAACTTAGAACCGCCTAACAGTCAATAATTAATGATTCTAGCAGCTACTGGCAGCGACGAGCCGGGAGCACATATATGGAAAGGCGTCTAATGTAGGCAACTACGCAGCGCTGTCAGGTGGCGGGTCAGACTCGCGATCGTGACAGCAGACAGCGTCAAGCTGTTACCTACATTAGACGCTTTTCTAAATAATCGCATACGGATCGGTATATCGCGACCTGACAGCTGCTGACTGACGGGTCGTTGCTGCCAGCAACTGCCAGTATCAAAATCATGCTTTAAGATTTATAGAAACTTCCTTTCATGATTATGTCATGACACCAGTAGCGTGCATCCCATAGAAACAAAAAGGCATTACCTTGTTATGTTTGAATATTAAATTAGTATATTGACTTAAAATCTGGTAATTACGAGATTTAAATTATCAGAATCAAAATTCAACCAAATTGTAAGTAGTATATTTATTAAATCTCTCAGTTTAACAAAAACATTGCTTTTTTATACTTCTATGAGATGCATGCTACTGCATGACGCGCATAGTAAGTACCTAATTAAAATAATGATAATATAATATTTTATAATACTTAAAAACCAATCTACTTTATCTAAAAAACATGCATCCGAAATTTATGAATGTCCTAATCTATCAAAATCCTACTGTCTGATCTGTAGGCATACTATAATCTATAGTACCTAAGTCAATATACTATATCCGAAGGCATTAATTTTAAAAGTAAAATTATTGTATTATAATACAATATAATATTTTCAATGTAGTAGAGTAAATTCAATCTATTTTCTTACGTAAACAAAATCTAAAAAAAGGATTTATTTATATAGCTCATCTTTCAGTTTGTAAGCATGTTATGTCATTAATTTTACCACATCACTGCAAATTAAAATAAACTTTCTAAAAGTTAGCTAGTCCCTAAACTTGCTGATATATAAGTGCTATGTTAAAGTATGTGTGAGAATTACATTATGCGAATTTCCACTTCACTTACTACCCTTTTAAAGTGCCATCACGCATGACACTCACAGAAGTTTAAATTAAAGGAAAAAGCTACCAGTAATGTAATAAACATTAAGGAGGATGAGAGGCTACCTATGTAGTTGAAGTATGAACATTATACTCATTCAATCGTAACGAAGTCTTTACATTATTTTTATTTTTTGGAAATTCTAACTTTACGTTGCTTTGCTGTAGATCTCAAGTGATAATTTTTTATAGAATGTTTATGTATATGTTTTCCCGTTCCTATACGCTTCACACTGAAACTACTGAAGGACAATAATAAAAAAACATGGAAGTAATTAAACATAACATTATATACTAGATTGTACACTAGCCTAAAATCGACATAATCTAAGTACTAAACATTTTTGTAGAATGCATACCATTTGGTTATATATATTATTACGATTAGAATAATTTTATAAGATGCCGATGTTGATAGACTACTGATTTATTTAATCACACAAGAAGTACAAGCAATTAAAGTAACTTCATAAACGTAGAAAACCTAGAAATGTCTTGCACGTGCATCATTATTATTACTAGAGCTGCATCGATTATGACTTTGGCCTTCTTGCCGATTAGTCTTTTATGCGGTCTTGGAAATATGTACTAAACTAATTCGCACGCAAGTCGCAACCGTTGTTTAACATATAAACGTGTCGGAACATGTTTTGTTTACTTCACATTATCTTGATTTTTTGGCTCGCTCAGGTCAGAATTCTATAACTGTAAGAATGATCACCCTGTTATATCAGATCTATAAATTTATTGTAAAATAAATACTAGTTTTATTATAAATATCAAGGTTTTATTTAATGTAATTCCTCTTATATACATTTCACAGAAAACATCCAAAACACACAAACATACAAAGAAAAAATCTAATAAGTGGATAAATATTCTACTTTATCGAATAGTTGAAACATCACTAATGATTACCGATTAAAAAGATATAAGAATAATAAATAGATGTGTTTTCAATAAAGCGTAAAGAAGTTTTACTACTTGCTTAATAAGAATATTGCAATATTCGTAATTAAAACTCATAAGGCTAAGGGTTTAAAACCTACTCAATTTATTCTATCCTTAACAAGCTCCCAGTTACCTAGAAACTCAGTGTAGCATGAAATTTTATGTACGTGTGTAAAATAGAAGGCAAGTGGCTGCGACAAGCAATTTATAAGAAGCGGGAGTATGTAAGTTGAACACTAACGAGTTGCGAACTACAGCCGCGCCGGGGCGACACTGGCGCAATTATTGAACAGAGTTGCTTTGTAAAACTCTATAAAGTAAACTACGCTGATAGAAAATGTTCCTAACAGATTCATATGTCGTATAAATTGTTGTTACAAGCTACTGAGAAATTTTCATAAATAGCGTATAAAGTAGGGATGTTATAGACAGTTATACTAGTTATTGTCATCGTAATAAATGAATCGGATAAATTAGAATTTCGTCATATCAAATTAATTACTCTAGAAAAACCTGACATTAGCTTTAACAGAGCGCCTTTTACTTATCACTTAGCTATAATATTACTGTTACACATAAACATCTAACTAAAAATTCTTACAAAAAATATACATAACTGCAATTATCCGGATATCAAAAGTTTTAACATCCGAAACATTCAGTACCTATGATAACAAACCTAATAAAAAATAATATAAGTTTATGATGGTTTAATCTGGAAACTCACGTCCATAGGTTTATTCACCCTTAATATCCAACACGTGACCTCTAAGTTATAAATGAGAAACAGTGTGATAGATTGAATGATGTTGTTATGTGCCACTTTGAAAAGTGTAATAAGCAGTGGGAATAGCTGGCAGAGCCTACAAGTGAATAGAGGGAGCGTCTTAACAACAGACATGATCTCCGATTTTGAAACTCGTTGGCGTGCTGAATTCGGTACCAAGACCGACGAGATTAAAGCCCGACCTTCAGTGGCATATAAATATAATTATGTTGTCGGTATACTCGGTCGTATTGTGTTAAATCTTTCATCAGGAATGATGATGTCCTAGCCGGTTTCGGCCACGGCGACTGTTTCAACACCGGTTAAGAAAATCTAGGTCCAATTGTTTTCGGAAACAGTCAATTGCGCAGGAGATATTTAAGTGCATAACTGGACGCGCAGCCAGAAAAGCACTCTCTCGTCCGAACTCCCTCAGGCCCGATGGAAAGGAGAACCAGTACGATCGGGAGGGAGCGGGATGCAGGTTTGGTCGAGTTTTCCTTCTCTTAACACTTGGTTGAATTGCGGTGTTCAAGAGATACCTTAGTCGCCTTTTACGACACCTCAGCAAGAAGAGGGGGGTGCTATTCTATTCTGCCGGCAGCCACCACGGCATCAGGAATATAGAATACGTGACTCACATGAGAGCTGATGAACGTCGCCAACAATTAATTAAAGCGGTCGCTGTAGCCGAAATCGTCAGGATGATGATGTGTTGGCGTACTTTGCGGAATAACGATCGCAGTATATAGATAAATAGCACATGAGTTTTTTTTATCCTAAATCGACATAGTGACTGCACCACACCTGACAGTAAGCATGGTGCAGTCCAAAAAACGGCAACGATTATCGACCGTTAAGAAAAACCCATCGATAGTTGCAGTGATCATGCCGGCCTGCACAAATATCTTTACCCTACTCTTAAAGAGTCTCATATCATAGGACGGTGGGAACACGCTCGCTGGAAGACCATTCCACAGCCCAACGACACGGCAGAAGTAAGAGTTAGAGAACTTCTTAGTTCTAGTCGGGATGTGAGATACCGTCATGGTAGCATAACTTGAAAGTCATGGTGGTTATGGTTACTCGATACAGCCTGTCATATTTAGAGTTTAGCCTTAATATACAAATTCAATTATTAAAACTGGAAATCTTATTTATTGCTAAGCTGGCAAGCCAACAGTGTTTATCAATAGATGCCCGTCTCTTGGCTGTTACTGACGTTCTTAAAGTCAAATGTACAAAATTAACAAATTAACCTGAATGGCAAGGAGTTATCATTGTTAATTTTATTAAATATTATGTTGGAAAAAGAGTCTTCGCGTATATTATGTATAAACTTATAATAAAATCTCTTTGGCTTTACTATTTGTATCTGACTGGTTTTGGTGACATTAAAAGGGATGTAACCTTTTTCGTAAAAAGAAATAAATTAGTAAATTATTATTTTTAATAAAATTCTATCTGCCAAAATCAATGAATCTAATAAACAAATTGAATACATTTAAAAAATTTTACTATGGTTTTAAAGTAGCACAAAGTTATAAGCGTTTTGAATCCACGAATTTTGATGTCAAAGATGCACCTCTCTCTATTCGCCCCGTTGCGGATAAAATGGACGCCGTTTTTGAAAAAGTGGAGCAAGATTAGCAGTTATGACGTAGCTGAAAAACTGGGAATTGGCCACAAAACAGTTTTGATCCATTGAAAAAAATCTGGGTACACAAAAAAGCTCTATATTTGGACTCCAGACGAGCTTACTGAAAGAAACAAAATGGCACATAAGTATAATGTAATTAAATGTAAATAAAATCATAAAAAAAGTCTTGAGTTTTCATTTAAAACGCGAAGAAATGTTTTCCCCAAGCTATCATCTAAGGCTATCATCTACAAAAATGTAATAAAGTTGTACACGAGTATTTTCGTTTTATAAAATGATATTAGGCTTTTCTGACATTACCGTCTTTCAATTTTGGATTTGGTTTATTTTTGTGACATATTAAGCAGTAGACAAATTTACACCTCAAGGCAATCTTGCGTGCAACTGATTCCTACTTAAACACAGAACTCAACTAACGTCTCAAATTCAACTCTGAAAAAATGTACACAAATAAAGGAAATCTAAATCTACGTTGAACATTGTAGATCTAGATATACAGGGAATGTATTCATATACCATCGAGTTGCCATTGCCATAAACCTACTAGAAATATTTATTTACTGTTCGAGCACTCGCTTGGCGGTACGTATAAAGCCATTATTTCGCATAATTGTACAGACGGGTATTGTACCCATACGGTCTCGTACTTACATAAGCAATGACTTTCCGAATAGCATATTGTAAACGCACGGGAATATTCTTGTGGTACCTGCGCTCTATTTTGATATTCTTTATTAATACGTCACGTGAAGTCCATTTGGGGATAAGCAGATACAATAAGGGCTGTATCCGCTTTGTGCTCTCTATGTCGAGCCCAACGCAACTAGTTGAGCAGCTGATCATATTCTAGTGTCACTAAATTTGTTGCCAGTTAATGTCTGTGAAGCGTAGTAGTGTAAAAATAAGTCTAAAGCAACTTACATAAATAATTAATTAATAATCAGTAAGTACAATAAAATATTAAATATTACATTGCACTCAGAAAATGTGCGTCAACATTATACTTAATCGTAGGCAATACGTAACCTTCTCACTAAGAAAGACTTCTAGGGAACTATTTGGTGAGAAGATACTAAAGATAAGATATATACACCTATATTATTGTCTTATTACTAAAGGGATTAAAATTAAAGAACAGAGAATTGAAGAGATTTGGTAAAAGACTAAATTAGTCGTTGCTTTAAGTTTTTCCTTATAAAACGACAACAGATGCTTTATGATACTATTGAAATGGCTTGGTCAATGTGGCAATAGACCGACAGGTTAACCATATTTCAGATGAGCTGAAGAATTAATTACGACGGAGCACTATGGGGCGAAATCGATGCTTTCAATTCCTAGGATTTTTGAAAATTAAATTTTTATTTTTACAATATTTGTTTGTATACTTTAGTATACAACTACAAATTTTACACAACTACAAAGTATACACAACAACATACAAAGTTGTATTATTTTACATAAGTAAAACAACAAAATTTTGAATAATATAATAGGCACTAGATGTTTTCATTTACATTAATAACATTAAAAAGGGTTTGTATAATTGTAATATGGAATTTGTTTTCGTTATTACTTTTTTTCGTATTAAAATGTAAAGAGAGACTCGCTATAAGCTCAGTAACACTATGTAAAATTCCATCTTTACGTTTTAATATAGAAAAAAAGTCGTGAGGAAGACAAATTTCATTTTCGGCATGTATAATAAATAAACACGCATTAATGGTATTAAAATAAAAAAATAAAAACATCTCATGCATAATATATTAATCAATATTTTGTTATTTTAAACCACGTTTCATATTTTTAAATAGTGAATATAAACAATTAATTTGTCAAAAACTTACGAAACGGAAGCTCCGATTTTGTCCCATAGTGTGGCGTGCCGAAGATGGCTAGCTAGCTGTAGTTGCTGATAAAACAAAAGGATTACCTTTTGTTAAGGCATTAGCCTTAGATAAGAATTTTATCCGATAACGGGGTCCATACAAATAATTTTATTATATCTGTTATTTATTCACATTTATTTATTTCTAATATCAACATATTGTAGTATATCTCTTTTTTTATTGAGTTAATAGTTATTACGTAAAAATTGTGCTAGTTGTAGTAATATTTTTATTATTTATTTGCGACTGTTAAATAGAGCTTTATTATTATTACATTACGGTCTACATTCTGATGCAGATCATAATAAGGTAAATTGTCTTATCGTTAAAAATAAATAACTCCCGTCTCACGACACGAAAAGTGCTCAGGTATTGAGTTCTTATGTTAGATTAAATTAAGACTATTACAGTCGAATCACAAATCCGCCATAGTGACTAACAACAATCTATCCTGTTTCGAGAACAGCATGTAATTTTAAACGTTCAGAGATTTTATCTAGAAGCCTTCCGCCGTGATATAGTTACCTATTGAGACCGGCATATTAATAGCTACATTCGATAGATGATCACTTGATGGTTGCAACTGTTTTCAACTGTGTGTATGAATATCAAATATAATGCATTTATTTTAGCGAATCTGTATAAAACTTCGATTATTTCCTGGGTTCCGTACGTCTAAAGGAAAAAAGGAACTTTTATAGAATTACTTTAGTGTTTGCCTGTCGAATAAGACTTTATTGTAACGAATAAATGGAAGTTTAAAGTTAAAGTAAAAATAAAGTACACAAGTCAGGAGCGGTTTATAGCTCTGAAAAAAATGAAACTTCCAAGTAAACGTAATCAAAAATACAACCGTTTATGTCTCAAAATGCATGTTTTTGCAAGGGAATAAAAACCTATAGGATAATTCCCGGTGATCTAAAATAATGAAATTTAACAAGAAGCAATATCATATAGCATAAATATAGGAAACAAAGCAAAATACATTTTGTAGTTACATTACAAACCATTTTTTTGTGATTATAAATTCATGCCTCATGCGAACAAGTAACCATGGAAAACTTAGTGCGTGAATTCAACTCATAATTAGCCTTTTTTTTTTCAACATAACATATATGTAACTAGTCCCAATTAAATTTAAAAATATATAAATCTAATATAGGTCGGTATGTTTGTGGTTCGTATAAGTATTTGTACGTGAGATTCAACTTTATTTACTGCTTTACTCATATCTGGTAGTTTAACCCACGCAAAATCACGACATAGTTTTTAAAGCCATTCATACGAAAGAAATAAACAAAGTTCAAACTGGTTATTCGTATAAATAGAGTAGGCATCATAATTTTTGTTCTTAAACAACCTGTAGTAAATATGTGAGCAATAACTGTTCATTAAAAAATATTTTATCTTGTAGTTTATAAAATTTATTTTCCTGTATTACTAGATACATGAGCAAATAAACAATATCGTTTTATGCGTGAAACTTGTTATATTTTATTTGTTTAGAAAGGTTTTATGTTATTGCCTTCAATTATTTTATCAACTTTTATCAATGAACAGGCTAATGACCGATCTGATAGTAAGTGGTCATCTCCACTTATGACCAACTACAACACAAGGATATATTTCCAAAGCATAAATACATAGTCTTTCGAAATATCGTCATGTCAAAATGCATAAATTTGCACCTTTCTACTAGCGATATCGCTGGTAGGATGTCACATTATCTAGGCGCTCATGATTGTTGACATTGCGTTGTTGATTTAGAAAAACTATGGTAATCCTGATAAACAATATCACCTTCATTCTATTCCACATGACGGTTTAGTTTCCATATTAGTACTACTTATTCCTTATTTAGTCACTTTACTGTTTCTGGGAATTTTTAATAAAGCCTGAAGACGTGTGTCTGTTACTTTGAAATATTTAAAAGACAGATCTATGACGGTAGCAGCATTACTAAGAGACGGGCACAAAGAAATGTTTGTATTTGAAACATTTATGCGGGCATGTGTCCATCTTTCAAGTTAGCGTTTGCTTTTATCGACAGACAATTATTTTGTATGCATGTAAATATGTTGTATACATTTTGATTCTTTAATATATTATTCATATAAATGAATGATTATTTTTGAATATAAATATGATGTGAAGTCCATTTCAAAGATTATGGCCTGATTATACATGAGGGTTATTCAGATGACGATTGTGATGATGTTTATGGCTGTGATTTAATGACCTTAAGAATATCCACATACGTTACGGATATCTATATTAACTAAAGATATCCATTCTCCGATCATTTGACCTAAATAACCAGACAGTATACAAATTAAAAGTGTTTTCATCTCCAATATATAGGGTCAAGGAAATATGCTTGTAATATATGTATTAGTAAGTACTTTTAAGTAAACCAGTCTATACCGAGCGTCAGCTGTTTCATTCCATGGTGGCAGCGGTGGGATAAAATAAGGTTTAAAATTGATTATACAGATATCTTTACGATTTGTTTTTGCATTTAAATGTACTGTATGAATAAAGCTAAGCTGTAACGTTATAAAGCAAATATTTTAAGTCTCGGTAACTACAAAAATAATTGGATTTCTGAATTTTACTTACAGTTAAAACTGTTTCAAACCTAATTGATTTCATAAATACTCTTTAATGGAAAACATAACCGTAGAATACAGATTTTGCATTTATCGAACATCAAATAAAATTCAATCTTTTCTTAAACTCCTCAACTATAAAAAGTGAAGATATCTCGATAAAATATTACTATAGAAATGATCCTATGAAGTAAGGTCTTAATGAAGGTTTCATAAATTTCAATTATCGAAGAATAATATGCTACCGACTCATAACTAAAGGTGTGAACTTAGATCAGATGTAAATCATACAACAGTTCTTCAAATATAAAGCAAATCTTTAAATAATAGTGCCATAGAAACTCACATAGCACTACTTGAATCGATCGCCCTTTAAGAAGAACACAATAGTTCAACTTCCCGCAAGGCATGTTTATAGAGGAAGAACAAGTAAAAACGACTGCTTGGTATTCAATAAACGACCTGTTTCCTTTAGTACTTTAGTAATAATTATGCCAGCTGCTTTTACAGATGTCGTAATTATGCAAGGGTTCACTGGAAGTTCAATATTTATATAATAAAAAAAAATTACTGCAGATGCACTTACCGGAATCATTTTTAGGGGGCATGTGTGTTTTCCCCTTTATTTATCACCACGTCTGAAACAAAGACATGTATTATAAATTATTCATTAATTCTTTGTACCTTTGTAAATTTGTGTTTTATGCAAATAACGTGACTTCAAATCTTTACGCGCCTTTTGATTTTCCAGATGAAGTACACAATTTTACACCTACTCGGTGGTAAAGAAAATCCTCGTAATTTTGCCCAGACGTTATGCTGAACGTTACATGTACAAATACTATTTGTCGCATAACAAAGCAGATGTAACGAATAAATATATATAACTAATTGTATATCACTGCTTATTCTAAAAAAAGGATATTCCAAATATGTAATCTCAGTGATCAAGCCAATACTTGACATTTTAGATTAATGTGGTTATTTTTAAAACAATAATAATTGGAGTACATTCCTGTTATCAGATACAACTTTTGTTCTATGACTTTTGATAATTTATAAAATTTAACTTCTTTACAAGAACAAAAGAAAATCAATTTTGTCAATCTAAACGTTAAACACTGTAGATCTGAGCGCTCGTAAAGGGGTTAGGTAGGAAAGGCTGCGGTCACCGGGGGCGGAAGTAAAACGAATTATCAGAAGGTTTATACATATCTAAGAAGTGCCTATACAAAAAAACTTTATTTTTGGTAAATAAATTGAGTATTGTAAATAGTTATAAAACAAAGTTTTATTCCTATAAAACTTCCTTCAAACTAAAACTTTCCTTCTCACAATTAATAGTCCTGCGAGATTAATTATGTTTTACAAGTAATCGTGTACGTGCACTAGGAAATCAGTAAATACGAATTAATATTATCCCTTAATAGTTTAGAAAAAAATTATGGTTTCTAGAAAACAATCTATATATATACAAGCCGTAAGCCGTTAAGCCGTGGTGGCTGCCGGCAGAATAGAATAGCACCGTCCTCTTCTTGCTGAGGTGTCGTAAAAGGCGACTAAGGTATCTCTTTAACCCCGCAATTCAACAGGTGTTCAGAGAAGGAAAAGTCGACCAAACCTGCATCCTACTCCCTCCCAATCGTACTGGTTCTCCTTTCCATCGGGTCTGAGGGAGCTCGGACGAGAGAGTGCTTTTCTGGCAGCGCGTCCAGTTATGCACTTAAATATCTCCTGCGCAATTGATTGTTTCCGAAAACTGGACCTCGATTTTCTTAATTGGCGTTGAAACAGTCGCCGTGGCCGAAACCGGCTAGGACATCGTCATATATATATAAGCGATAAGATAAGATGGCAAGATGGTTAAGATGACAGCGATTCGTTTGTACTATAATACAATATTTATGGGAAAGTTATTGCTATTTTATATAATCAAATTAACCTACTTGAAAGTGAGAGCATACGTTATTTATGATCACACCATTAAGATCTGAGTGGAACATAACACTCGCGGCTCAAACTAAAAGGTAAAATAACCTACGCAATTTTTAACACAGCCTAACTATATAAAAATTGCTTAGCTACTTCATTTTCTTCACCACAAAACATACATAATTTAGCAATCGTAAAACCACATAATACCTCGTACACGATAAAACTTTAAGTAAAAGCTTGGGCGAAATTATATACGGCGACTTGCGGCGAAAACATAACCGGTCGTGTACAGCTCGTTGCTCGATCTTGATATATAATGATAGGAAACTGTGCGGCTACCGTTGAACTACTTTCTTTAACTATATCTAGGATTACCAAGTATCTAAACTTACCCAGAAGGTTCCGATTTCGTAAGATCCAATGGTCCGATTTTTGAAAGTCGGTTAATAAAACCAGACGAATATAATAAATCAATTTTGGCGTTACAGCCGTAGATTTAATTTCTAAACGTAACTAATTTTTTTTTAACCTATAGAGAAATTCTATTATGGAACATCGTTTAAAAAACCTTTAAGCACACTGGATATTGTTTCTGGTTTTTATTTTGGAAGCTTATTCAACAAACGGAGTAATAATTTCGAATTTGATATGTTAATAATTTGTTGCCATTTAAATCCAGCAATTAATACTAAAAGAGTTTAATATGCTCATATTAAAAAAAAAACGAAAATTATATTGAAAATAACGGTAATTTTTATTCTAGGATTTTTTTAAGAAACACATGAAAAAATGTAAATTAAAATTTTTTAACATGCTGTCCCGATTTTTATCATGATAAATCTAGCAACACTAGTTACACTTCAAGTCGTAGATATACGTTACACACCTGTATAGTTTAACTGATAAATTTTACTTCAAATGTTTATACTTTAGCACCAGCAGCGTGATATGTAGTAATTATATAAAGTGATATATAATGGTATATATACATATCTACCTCTAATATATATGAGTAAACATATAGGTAAACAAATGGTATATAAAAGATAGTTGCAAATCCATTATTGTAATTTGGAGAACCTTTTTTCATAATGACAAACTAGATAATATACCATTCTAGTATTCGTAAACATTATTTGATTTTTTTCTTTGTATTTGACCAGTTCCAAACCAATGTTCCTTACTTATAGTAAAAGTAAATCCTTAAGAGATATGAAATAATTAACACGGACTCATCAAATACAAAACAATTAAATATTATACCAAACACCTATAAATGTGTATTTACTCATTTCCAAAGAGAAATAAATATCTTTATCATATTTGCTTATTAAAAATATAATAATTGTAAACGCATGTAAACGTTTTCATGAAAATAGTTTTTTTTCACTGGTCCGACAAAGTGACTACAGTGCACCTGAAGGTAAGTAGAGTGTGGTCCGAAAAAGTAAGCGACCATCAAAGGATGAAAATCCGTTGAAAAGTCTCTGTCGCCATGTCGGCCCACATATATCACGCCCTAAGATGTTTAGATATATTAGTTACTGGGTATACACAAGCTGATCCCGAAACGGGACAGACGAAAGCGAGTCACTATGATGATCTTTACGCTTGTGTACTGTGGTCATGAACCAGTTCGGGCAATCGCCCTCCCACCAATTAAAATTAGGTTAATATTTAGCTGTAGATAAAAAAAACGATGGATCATGAAATTCTCCATAGAACTAGAACATTGTAGAAAATTCATATTTGATGACAGAAAACAATTCCAAGTTATATAATTGAGGCGGCGGAGAGGGTCAGAGAGGCAATAGCCGGCCCCGATAACCCGATCCGACGCCCACGTAGAATAGGACGAAGGGGGAGGGCCTTTGCCGCAGGCCTTCCTCCGTAATTGGAAAGACGCCTGGGCGGCTCGCTTGAGGGAGCGCGTCGCCCAACTTATCCAGGCGACAGCGGTGTGTGACGTGTTCCCGCACACGAGGCACACGAGAGACAAGACTACTTATGAGGAGAGCGATGGGTGGGCCTTTACTTAGCCCCTCGTAAGCACAGAGGTGAGGCCTACCGAATAGGCCAGACGTCGTCGCGGGCCGGAGAAGTGGACGCTGCTGTACCTCCGGTCCCGGCTAGACGGAGAGAAGGAACACCCCGGGGGTTTTAGTCGGTGCAAGTCCGACACACCGGGGGGCGACCCTCATCGCCCTCTGAGGTCCGTCAGGGATTTCACCCGGGTTATAAAAAAAAAAAAAAGAAAGTCATATACTTAAAATGAAAATGGTATATTTTTATGTACATTCTCTAGTTATAGGTTGAGAATCTCTGCGCCAGACAGTTTCGGCCCTTAAATGCTGTTAATGTGCGTCCTCGACCTAATGTCTCTGAATAATAAACGGGTTAAGTTCTTTGTGTATCCTTTGTAAAGTTTTTTTGTTAGAAACTATCTCTACTCGTACGCTTTTTTTACACTAGCTGGACATAGTGTCTACAACGCATCTGATGGTAAGTACAGTGTAATCCAAAAACGAAAGCGACCATCAAATGATGAAAATCCGTTGATAGTCTCCGTCGTCATGTCAGCGCACGTATACCACGACTAAAGGAGTTACTGAATATACACAAGCTGATCTTGAGATGCGACAGGCCAAAGCGAGTCACTATGACGATCTTTAACCAGTGGCGTGCAGTCCATAGAAGCATAAAAATACATCATCTTGCAATACTAGGGCTTTTAAAATACATATATTTATTTAAAATTCGATCTTATTTGGATCCTGAGTCCTTTATTTTGGTTTCTACCAGATTTAAAGTCAATACATTTATTAAAAGTTCAAATATAATAAAATAATGCTTTTTGTGTTTTATATGGAACGCACGGCACTGGCATTTACACTTGTGTACTGTGGTCATAACCCAGTTCGGGCAATCGCCCAACCACCAAAAAAACCTTATTAAAAACCTTACCCCCGTTATTCCCTTTATTTTATAATTATAATATTTTAATCAAATGGATCACTTAAATATATAGATTTCATAATTTCTACTTAATAATTGCTCAAATACTAATATTAAACAATATTTTTTACATTGAACACATTTCATTGTAAATTTGAATGATGTTTACTTAATATACAAGTTATAAGTTATCGCTAATTAGAAGCGCGTACATAATTCCTGTTATAGTATTTTTGGAAAACGACTTTATATTTACTCAAATACATAGGTAAGTAGATTTCAAGATTAGTAGCTAAAAAAATGGCCTCAAAGTCTAATGTATTTAGAATTCAAGAAGCATAACGCACTAAATATTCATATTCGAAGCACTTCGGCCAGCGATATGGCACGCGTGGGTGTGACACAAACGTGTTATTAAGATTTCAGCTCTGTAGACAAGCCGGCGCAACACTGAAGAGGACTGCACGCCACTTCTGCGTGGGCCTCGTAATTATGCGATTGCCAATGACAGACTTTGATACTATATGTCGCAGTTCAATAGTCGTATCCGGAAAAGGACAGTTCGTTCGCATCCGTCGTTATAGGCATCGTCCAGTGTGAAGACGTGTGAGTAACTGTGCAAGAGCGAGTAAATTAAAAATATACTTGACACCGTGGCCTCTTGCTTTTATGATAGCACACGGGAGCGTCTGCTTCGAGAAGACGGGCAAATACGGGTTTTAACTTTTATTGGTCCTATCAGCCTATAACGTTCAAAGTACAGAAAATTTATTATAGTACTAGGGTGTTCTTTACGCTAAATTCATACTCGTAAATTCTAACGCATGCTTGTATACTACGAATAAGTGTTTAGTGACTCGCATGGGCCAGTTGCATTTCTTGATCCATTTGTCTTTTCACTATAATTTTGCTTTTCTTAATCAAGGACGGAAGCACGATGACATCACTTCTAGAGTTGCATTCTTGTATAGATGACGATAACTACATTTCATCAGGCAAGCTAGACTTTTGTATTTCAGCGGATTCTACAGCTCAGCTGCGACATTATACAATCGGACATGACACGACCGTGCAAAAAACCGTGCTTATTTGTTTTATTAAAAAAAAAACTACTACTGTTGATAGTGTTTAATTAAATATTTAATTGAAATAGGAAAGATCCAGTAATTAAATTCAATAAAGTGTCACCAAAATGAAAATTTTGATACAGTTGATGACATTAATTGACGACATTAAAATTAGTTAAGACAGAACAATTACGTTTTTATTTTTAACAAATGAGACACTATAAGTTTATCTAATTTATTCTTACATTTTTCGTTGCCTTTATACCGTAGATTAGAATCTTTGATCTATGGTTATATCATTTTACCTCAGTCTAGATACATCTCAGAGTTAACAATCTAAAAATATCAACTTAAATGAAAAGTATTTGCTGGAGACTTCAAATTACTTTACGTGCATTCTGCATAGGTTCATATTAATGCAAATATTTGTTTCTTTAATCTACCAGAAGTACCTTTTGAGTGATACTAGTTTTATTTCCCTCTTATAATTCTAGTTGACCCGGCAAACAATGTTCTGTCATATAAATTATTTCTAATAACGAATAGAATACAATTCCGTAGTACATTTATTGGTTCTATCTCGTATGGTTCAACCAGCGTTTGTGATTTAAGCACACAAAAATATGTTTGCTACGACATCATATTACAAATCATTGAATATTTCAGCTTTTCTGTACTATAATATATATGTATTATACACATATACCTTCCTCATGAATCATTCTATCTATTACTGATAACATTATGCATTAAAATCCGTTAAATAGCTTAAAAGATCTAAGCTAACAGACAGGAAAAGCAATTTCATTTTATTCTACGTAAAGATAAATACTCAAAAAGGATAATACAGTTTTAATCGTCACATGCTAATGAGTACAGTAGCTATATTACACAAGGTTTTTTTTTCTTTAGGAATTTATCTATAGTTTTATTTTTTTCTTTGTTATTCATTTATACATATTATAAATATATATATTGTATGCATTTGCAAAGATCCAAGTTTACTGTTGGAGTCCACTAACTATCTCCATTGTTATAAAATCCTAGCTTCAAACAAATAGCTATTTATTATATAAATGAATATGAACTAACACAGAATGAAACGGTCTCACGTCCTCAATGATCGTAATAGCTGAATAGAAGATAAAACGTCTGTAAACGTTCTCAGCCCAAACAAAATGTTGACTGAACCATGACATTTGAAATGCAAAGCTAGTCGCGCGAAACAAGCGTAAATATTTGTGAATTGTCTCCATAAGGTTGTGGAAAGGTGAGAACTGAATGTAATGTTGACATACGTTGACATATACTCACGTATATATTATGCTTGGTATGATAAAAGATAAGGCCAATGCGCCAGCTACGTAAAACTATGTATTTAGATCAAAAATCAACGATTAAATTAAAATTAAGTACTTTTATATTGTAGTAATGTAAACATGATTTCTAACAACTATTTTGTGTCGTACTAAATGAAATTTTGGTTAATCAATATTCTAATTTTTAAAATACACTAGTAGTTTTAAATGTTCAGTTAATTATGAGTTAATAATTTGTATCTATATGCGTAATAGACATATGGTTTCAGAAATAAGAAAATCTATTTTCATATAACCGTGTAACCATATATTGCCGTGGTCGGCTTGGCACTTTATTAGTGCAGTACCTCAGGGAATGACAAAATCACTGACACGAAAGGGACAAATTGGAGGTCGCATAGTTCCCGGAATGCTTATGGGTTTCGATAGTTATGGGCCAACGTAATTTAGCTACCCCCCGCGTCGTATACATACATGGTAGTTACATAATATATCCACAGTGTGAAATATTTGGTAGCGAACGGGCGCGGTGGTACGATTTGCATACAATGAAATAAACTAGCACAATCGAGGGTTGGTCCCCGAGTGAAAAGCTTAGCCGCCTTACTAACATTTCGGAAGTACCGTTTTAGTGACATCTGATATTTTATTACGGTTATTTGGGTCATTTAACTCTGAATCTGCAAACTGACAAAGAATATTCTTCTTTTGCTATTTTGACATTCGAGCCTCTATCTATTCGAAGCATATAATATTCTGTATTTTAATTTTAAGCTATTTGACTTTTGTTTAGGATCTATAATATTGTAATTGAATTAGAAGAGAGATGAGTATATTAATAGAGCTGGCATTACTGAAGTATAACATGATAATCTTATATATACATAGCTAATAGGACTCGTGTGGTAAAATATTAAACAAATAGAGAATAAGTTATATAACACTAGGAAAACAACGTAATTTATAATTATAAAAACAGGAAACATAACAAACAAAAAATATTACATGATTATACATACAATACAATGGATAAAATTATGATAATTTTCTAAAAATATTCTCATACACAATAATACCTCTGTAAATTCTAAGGTCACAAAACTTAAAACATACCGAACGATATAACGAAGAAAAAATATTTATAAATTTTACGAAATAACGCAGATGATTAATAAATAAATATTTCATCAGCATCAAGATAAAACCGAAATTATAATTTTATCACTGCATAAAAAGTAAATACAAGTCTCGTTTTGTTTCAGCCTAAAGTTGTTAATACCCTTTTAATGATATTCCAGGACCACCCAAAACACGCACCTTAATGCTGCGTGAATAAGGATTACTGTCACGGTAACTTATCGCCTTTCAATAGTGCTTTATGACGAGAATGCAAGTCCCTTTAAGAATGCCGTTTTTACTTCTGACCATGAGATGAAAACGTCTGTACCTTTATTGTAAAGGATATGCCCGACATATAAAATTTCTTAGTTCATTCGTGAACAAGTTTTGTAGTATGCGAACTGAATGTACTACTGTTTCAGATATCTCAGTAATTGCTTTGATTTCGCTTTTGTAGCATTTTAATTATAGTCTCCGTTTCATAAAAATGTGGTCTAATGGATTTTGTAGTGCTTAGAATTAATATAAAGGCTCCGCTACTTATTTTAATATGAGTGACAATCTGTCGATGCGGTTTGATTTTATAAAGAAACATAATACAATAGGCAAGAGATTTTATAGATTCTTCAACCAAGTTAACTTTAGAAATAATTGTAGTACTTACAAATAGGTCGTGTCATAATGTAATAATCTACTTAGCAATACTTATTACTTATGGAAAACTATATTCAACATGTATCTGTTTAGTTAATAAAAATATTCCAATTTTTTAATTAAACAGAAATTAATATACATAGACATTAATACCTAGTATCTTGTAGACCCTGATTAAGCAATAACGTTAGCAAAATAAGCAAAAATAAATAACTAGCACATAAAACCATAGAAAACAAAATTATACTTCCAAGAAAACTTTGATCCGAGAAAACTAAAATTAGAACAACCAAAAATATAACAAGATATGATTAAGTGATCGGTTATAGCTCTTGAATCTGTACACCGACATAAAATATTTAAATTTTTAACTGAACGCGAGGTGGTAAGGCGCCGGTGCCCGTCTGGATCGCGACCACAGTACATGGGTGTAAAGCCCGTCATAGTGACCAGCTTGGCTTGTCGCGTTTCGGGATCAGCTTGTGCATATCCAGTAGCTCATATACCTAGAGACCTTCAGTCGTGGTATATGTGGGCCGACATGACGATGTAGACTATCAATGGATTTTCATCCTTTGATAGTCGCTTTCTTTTTTGGACTACACTGTACTTACCATCAGGTACTCTGTAGTCACTATGTCGAGCCATTGTAAAAAAAAACGCAATTTTTTTTTCTTTCTATATATTATTTACCTCCTTTACTTGTCATTGATTACAGAGTCCATGATCACTATTTGTAGTTCAGGGTTAACTCGTGATCGAATGCCAAATGTAATTGGTGGATACATTTACTATGTGCAAGAGGCACAGGATCGACGTATCCCAATACTTAAGACCAATCATTCTGTCAAACCGTCTGTTGAAGATCCCGGCGCCCGTGGGAAGTCTCTGCCGAACGTGATAAAATTAAAGAATACATGTTTTTTATATATTGTTCATATTTCTTTAAGGAAAAGGAGGAAAAAGCTCTATGAAAAAGACAGCGAATTGATGCACTGGAGATGTGATATTAGAGACGGATCTTAGGCATAACATAGATTCCATTCGAAAAAAGCTCGGCATAAATACCCGCTTGACAAAATTTTCTACTGCTTAGGTTTTGCTTTTTTCCGCGAAGATGCCTTGGAATGACGGTTGCTGATTGTTCAGGATAAGATTGATTGAATCCAGATCTGTGGGAGAGCTGCCACGCTAGATCGGCTAGATTACTAAACTTACACCGACGTATCAAACAATGAAAATCCCCGCCAACCATCAGTCCTAGAAAAATGAAGAGCTATAGTACTCTGCGCATCACAACAACACTCAAGAAAACGTAATAGACAAGAATTTAAAAACTTTTTAATGCTTGTCACAATGGAAACAGCAATAACACAGTAACTTTGTAATTTAGCCAGCGAGTTTCTGTTGCGGAAAGGGACAGGTGAAACCATAATATTAGCACGAATTTATAACTGCTATCTTTGAAAAAAAAAACATAATATGATGGTATATTAAATAATAAATACGAAAAATAAACACCTGTAGATAAGGTATAACATATTTAAATAATAAACGCATATTAATTGCGTCTACTGTTGAGATAACAAAAACGAATTTAAATTAGGTAACGCCATTAAACTGCGACGATAAAAAATCATTCAAGTATAAATTATTTAGTTATAAATAAATCAAGTTTAGTTACTCAACAGGTCTGTGCAGAGAGATACCTCCTTGTTATCGGCAATTAGTTTAGATAACTATTTAATTTAATGACAAATACATACTCGATTTGAACTTAGTATGTATTAATTCAAGACAGTGGTTTCGGATCCAGTTAGTAATGAATACGTATTAGTTTGTACAGGTTAGGCTGAATAAATTTACCTAGTTTTAATAATTTAATTGCCTTTAATCAAATTATGTAGTTTTATTGTATTATCAACATGGAGTGATATGTATTATAATAAATTTTGAAGGTCAATAAGCAAAACTTCCTGAAATCTCATGCTATGTTGTTCAAATCAGGAAAGTTCAGTGCGGTCTACTTTTTGACGTCATCTAGCGACTTTCATTTCTAACTCGGAAAATCTTACCTTCCTTCTTCTTCTTACCTTCGAGGATTAATCTAAAAACCTAGGAAACTCATATTGGTATTTTTTTTGTATTGGCATAATGGAAAACACGCGAGTCATATTGCTTATCATTTTATAAAATAAAACAATATACAAAAAAATAACGATCTAAACTAGTAATGACTAGTGACGGAATTATTATCTACATCAAATTACCTGATATTTGAATACACAGGCAAATGAATGTATTGCGTGTCTGACAGTAATTTAACAACTTTTAACACGTGAGATATGCCGGTTGAAATAGCGCTCTTATATAAGTATATTTGTTTTATTGTATTAGTGTATTTCTTTACGTATCGCCTCATATTTTCTTAGAACATATTTTCGTCAAATATAATGAAGTTAAGTTTTTGAATTGAGGACAGGCAGAGAAATGATTGCCAACAGATTATTGTCTCTTGGGAACCGCCGCTGTTCATTGACAATATTGCACTCTTGTACCAAGAACAAAGCGATAATTTCGTGAAATCCATATAAAGACGTGGACACTAACGGTTGGGCTAGTTCACCAGTTTAAGGTCGCTCAGCGTGCGATGTAGCGGGCTATATTGGGCATCTGTTTGAAGGATAAAGTTAGAAATGAGGTTATCCGACAGAGAACCAAAGTTGTGGACATAGCTCGCCGTATTTATTAGCAAGCTGAAGTGGCAGTGGGCACGCCATATATGCCGAAGAACCGATGGTCGTTGGAGCAGGCGGGTTCTTGTGTGGAGACCATGGATCGACAGACGTAGCGTGGGGCGCCCCCTGACAAGATGGAGCGTCTACCTGCGAAAGATGGCCGTAAAGGATTGGATGAGAAAAGCCGAAGACCGAGCTCAATGGCACTTGTTAGGAGAGGCCTATGTCCAGCAGTGGACTAGAATAGGCTGATGATGATGATCATATAAAAAGTATACGACTAAGAGTAAAAAAAACTAGTTTCTATATCATACACTAAATACTAAATATCATTTTTTTTCTAAATTAGCAGGAGTTTATGTAGTAGGTATAAAATTACTGTTTTAAATAAATTATACCGTTATTTTTAGAAAAAAAAAGATTTTATAATGCTATTTAAATCCAGGCAATTTTATAAGTACAGGGTGGTTCATACTGCTAATTGCGGAAATGTCTTAAGACTTGTCCAAGGCCATTACGTCGGCAAATGCAGGCAAAAACTAGGAGGTCAAAACACTTTGCAAAACTAAAAATATGAGAAGGAAAAAACAAGTACAAAGAACAATATACTATTGTAATATCAATCACACTGGGATCCGAATTAATTTGTGACCTTTGCAAATATTTAAATATCTCTTTACAAGTTATCCACTTCAATTTGGTCTTTAGCGAATTTTCTACTCAGAATTGATTTCAGATTCCGTAGACCTACAAAGAGACAAAACAGTCCCTTATCCTTGAATGGAATACAAAAGCCAGCATCGTTAAATTAATTGTATACGAAACGATATGTCGCCTTGAAAACAAGATCATTACACATACATAACCACTTCAAAATGACCCCGTGATACTTAATCGCTTAACATTAAAGATGATAACAGCAAAGGTCAATCTAGAATGGCAGCTCGGCGCTACCCCGAACTTCACTCTCACAAACCTATTGTACTCGTAGTAACCGGTTCTGAAGAATTCGCCTTGCGTCATTTAGCCACGTGTAAATATTTTAATTGATGACATGCGGAAGACAAAAAGGCTGATAGAGATCGGCATTTTGATACAGGTTTCATAGTTGTATCTATTCATAGATCGAATGCCATTTGAGGCGTAAAATGGAAAATGTTTATCTGACATGTGTGATCTTCCATGACACTCTGTACTTTACATACATACTTTACTTTACGTTACAGTTACCCGTGAAACGTATATCGACAATCATATAAGCACATAAAACATACTTAAAGTAAACAGTTAAAATCAGCACTTAAAATTCATAGAATGTTTAACTTTAATTAACAGTAAGGATATTTAAAAGAACAAGTGGGTTTAAGTGGTATTTATTACTCGCTGTATTAATATAATAAATACTTTATTATTTAATCAAATGCCGCAACTAGTTTAAAACAAACATCCGAATAACAAATCCAAGAAAATCAGTAAATTTCGAATTTCAAGAAATGTTTAACGTTCAAGTGCTCTTTAAACATCTATATTCGTAAACAATAATGCCATAGGACAATTACATTTTTTATAACACAAAAAGATCAAATAGCTTAATTCAAAAAGCTTAACATCAAACTAGGAATATGCTGTGTTTACATAATTAGGCAATAGTTATTTATTTACCATAGCTTATTTCAAAAATAAATTGTTTCCGCAGTAAACTGTACTATGGAATACATACTTTACATTTAATAAAAATGAAGTACTGAATTCAAACAAAGATTTTATAATTACAAAAACTATAATAACATTTTAAAAGTAGTAGATTCTAATAATTCGAGCAGATATTAATACACATTGTATATATTTGACGTTATATATAATATATAGACGCTAATATCCGGGATCGAAAATACGAGGCCATTCATGTAGACGTATTTATACCTATATTGCTGTAATGCGTAGTAGTTTTGCACGCAAGTAATTTAATATTCTTAAATCCGACAATAGCAATTCTTTAAATTTATAGCTTGATGACCAATTATCTTGTACGAAGTCGTGATATCATGCCTCAGGGCAGGAAACATAAAAATTAAACCACATAAAGATCGATAAATAAAGATTTTGAAACTAAATTTTATAGCAACTTTAAGTAGATGTATGGCAATACTTTATTATCGAGATGAGATACACTATTCGCAACCCATCACTTTGAAAGCGAACAAAACATAAAGCTAGCTTATTCTGGATGAGTCAATGGTGGATCATACACGTCTACAATTTTTTTTGTGGTAGGGCGATTGCTCGAACTTGGTCATGACCACAGTACACAAATGTAAAGACCGTCATAGTATCTCGCTTTGGCCTGTCGCGTTCCGGGATCAGCTTGTGTATATCCAGTAACTCGTATACCTAGAGACCTTCAGTCGTGGTATATATGGGCCGACATGACGACGGAGGCTATCAATAGATTTTCATTCTTTGATGGTCGCTTTCGTTTTTGTGGAAAACTGTGTGCTGTCTAAGAGAAATTTCATATGTAGCATGAGTTCGGCAATCAGCTGCGCTACTGATCACATTGGGTACAAGTTACAACATATAAGCGTAAAATGGGTAAAGCCACTAATCTATCTCTGTTTATCCCGAAAAGGACATAGCGTGACAGTATTTATTACTTTAACTCTGTAATTTATATTGCTACACCTTGATTATAAATAGATTCGTATGACAACAACCGGATCATATCAATCGAATACATCTACACATAAGTTATGATCAACTACTAGTCGAAAGTCACGCCTTTGTATTTACAAAGCGTCTTGCATGAAGATGAGATTGACTAAAGGAAATTAAAGTTCTTGTTTTAGTAAAAAAAAAATATATTTTTAATAGTATCAAAATTATTTATAAAATAAAACAAATTGTAAACAAAATACGGAATGAGGACATCATCAATACCACAGATTTTACTGACCTCAATAGTAATTGAGACACTAATAACTAGAGTCCGACCGAAACTGGTTTTCCGGCCGAAACCGAAACCGAATATTCGGCCGTGGCTTCAGTTTCGGCCGAAACCGAAACCGAAACTCGCGTGGTCAAGTATAAAAGTCAACGTGGTCAAGTAAAAAAATGAAACAAAAACTTACATGTAATCAGTTCCATCAAAACATAACCTCTAAAGAATGTTTACGTCGGGTGATAACGCACTGACTAAGTTGTGTTGCTATACAGCAATGCGAATTAGATCCGTCAACTGTCGTCTAAACGACGCAGTTACACTGCGACGCAGCCTTGAGTTTCTTTCGGCGTTTCTTCTCAAGGTAGTCGCTTCCGAAACGCTAGTAGATCACCGTTAGGTTTCGTATTTTTGGCTGGCGGTCCAAGTCGAGGTTGGTACCCACAGGGATGCCCTTGCATTGCCACCCAACCCATAAATTGCCGGCTGAGCACCCTCAGTGTTCACCCACCCGCCCGGTTAAGTTGTGAAGACCTTTACCGGTCAACAAACACGCGCAAATTTGAAAAAAAAGCAATGCGAACTGCGCACGAATCCCGAACAGGGCCGCCAGCGTCCGCCAAAGCGTTGCTGCAAGAAACGAAGTTAGGCAAGCATGTACGACAACAACCGAAATCAGTTTCGGTTTCGGCAAAAGTTTCGGCCAATTTTGGCCGAAACCGAAACTGCCGCCGAATCTTGATTGTTGGCCGAAACTCGGCCGAACCCAAAACCGAAACCGAACTTTCGGTCGGACACTACTAATAACTGTTGTTTAAACATAGCGCGTTTAGTTAGAAAATAATCAATAATTTTTAACGTTTATAATAGCAATAGTACCAAACCCTATGATACATAATTTTACATTGTGGAGTGGAAAAAACTAAATATTAAAAAAAGGAGTAGAACATTATTTGCTGACTTGGAAATAACACATCTAGAAGATTTACAACAATGATGTGCCCAATCGTTTTGCTCAATTTGAAATGATTGTAAATCTGTCAACGGCCAAATTGCAGCCACGAAAGGGCCACATCTTTTGTGATGTAAATCGTATAAATGTGCAACATTTATTCGTGATCGCTTACTACTCAGCAAAAGAAGTCGAATTTTATAACTTGTTTCTTGTAACATATTAATTTAATAGCACTGATTTAATGTCTCATATACTCGTGTCACTCACGTGAGTGTCCACTTACAGATAACTCCAGCAATCAGCGTGTGGGTTTCTTTTTATATTCACTTGACAACAACGGTGCAGTCACCTAATGAAAAGGATTATGTAGTCCAAAAACGGCAGTGACTACTAAGAGATGTAAATCTATTGATAGTCCCCAATATAACAACAAATACCCCCAGCCAACAAAGCAAAATTATCCATATAGAAAACTTAACCAATGTATTATTTCACCGAATCTTGGTTTCATCATAAGAGATGCTACGTCTGCTGTATATTATATCTATGTTCGTGATGTTCATTATCGACAGTTAATTTAAATGGGGGATTTCTCATGACCCAAATGTATAAACAACTGCGTGTTTCGTGTACTCCTAGCGCAATCTTCTTTATAAAATGGATCACGATTATCTCGTTTCATACAGAATGTTCCTGATTCCTACAATACTCAAATTGACTTAAAACGTGTATCCATCCGTGATGTTGTAATTTTAAATTCGCAAATTATTTTAATAGGAATTGTTTGTAATAGGTTTATTACATTTGTAAAATACAGTACAATAAAAAAAAAACTATAAAATAGCTGGATTTAAAATACCTTTCATGTTTACATTTCCAAATATGAATACACTTCAAAAAAACTTTACGAAAGTCATAATATGATTGATGGATTCCTGTGTATATATAAAAATTACTCATATTTCATTCAAAACACTTGGTTAATGAAGTACTTTATTATACCGTATATATTTCTTAGATTATAAATAAATAATAAGAATACATCGTCATGCTACACCCTTTGCGGCGTGAGCACGCTTAAGTGCCTTGAAAACGGCCATCAGTTTCGCTACTGGTCACGTTAGGCAAGAAATATTAGCTCGCAGTAGATACAACCACTAACATACCTAGAGATACAGTTAATTAATGATCGTACAGAAATCATTGAAATTTTAATTCGTCGATATAAAATTTGCTATTTCATGTTATCTAAAAGATACAAAAACGCAATATTTACCAGTAGTTTCGTATATCATCAGTCATAGCAATACTTTTTTGACAAAAAATGCTATATTATACTATTGAAGTAATGGGACACATTACGTATTGGCATGATATTTACGTACCTTAGGGATCATAATTACGAGGAACAAATTCCACTTAGTCTTCGTTATTTAGATTCTGTCTCCAATATACTGCAGTTCAGTTTAGACACCTCAAAAGACGCTTACCCGCATCTATGCAAAGTTAATGTTTATGTGGACGAAAGACTAAATGCACTGAATCAATAGAGTTTGGGAGACGAAGCTGCTCGCGTCCGTAGGCTTTACCTAGAGACCTTCAGTCCTGGTATATGTGGGCTGACATGACGATGTAGACTATCAATGGATTTTCATCCTTTGATAATCGCTTTCGTTTTTGGACTACACTGTACTTACCATCAGGTACTCTGTAGTCACTATGTCGAACCAGTGTAAAAAAAAAAGTTACTCTCTAAGCAACCCTCATATAAACTTAATAGTGTGTAGATAATGTTAATAATGAACAAATTAAGATTACTCTCGATGTTTTTAGCTCTCTATCGTGGATGTTTCATGGCTAAATTAATACCTATTTAATAGAATCAATATATTTTAAAAATATGCAATGGATTTTTAAGATAATTGTAATTGATTTATTAGTATTTTAGTCCAATATAAAACCTACGTTCCTTGGCTGTATCAATAGTTGTTCGCTTTTATAAAACCAATAAATCAGCATTGTGATTTCGTTAATTAAAGGGAATGTACCGTCGAATAAGAATAATATACAATTTATAAATACCGGCTTCTATGATTAAAAACTTAAATTTTATATCCCGCATGAAGCATCTGACATTAAAACACTCCTGTAAATGAATAAATCAAGATACAAGATAATCCACAGATTTGCTGCAATCACTTCCCACTATTGACTTATCAAAAATCTCAAAACCAGTTCGCATTATCATTTTTGTAACAGCCATACATCTGGGTGTCAACGCAATAGAAAACGACATAATTTGTCGCGAGACACGGCTCCATGATGTAACAATAATCATATTTCAAATTATACATTTTGCATGTGGTGAAAGCAAATTGTATGGCACAAGCTTTAGAGTTGCTACACCAGATTAAAAGAATTAATTAGAACACGATATTATGTTACAATGCATGCATTGTTGTTTTGAAACAAAAAATGAGTATTTTCATTATTTTTATGAATATATAAATGGTACAAATGCGAATGGTTGGAAGCTCGATTTCGAAGCACGCATCTCGATGTATCAAGGTAAGCACTATGAGAAGGGCTCATCCCATATTTTTCGGTAAAAGAAAAAAATATAAAGAAATTATGTGTAGTGCTTTAACAAACATGATCAGATGCGCTAAATGGTGACTTTGGACACGGTGCAAAAACGAAAAGTGCCAACACATACTAATGTATCACTGCTCACACCGAACGGGATACTGAGTGATGATATTTTATTAATTTTAACATCTATTGGTTAATGGCTATACTTCATCAATTCCATTCAAGTTAGTAAGTTATATCAAGTAGCGTATCTTTTTCTTTATCGATTTCTATATTCTTAGAAAATGTCATCATTAGCCCAATCTGGTTTGTCTTTCACTCTTGACAGATTGATCGTGGTCTCACGATAATGTATTTAACCTGTATTTTCTTTGCGATTCGCCTCCATTTTTTTACGGCCCTCGGCGATATAGGAACATTGAAGTATGGATATTCGTGTCGCAGCTTGCAGTTAGCCCACCACACTTTAGCAAAATGCTCGATTCCAGTCATTTCCACAAGCAATAATTATTAAGACTACTAGAAAGTACTTTATCCCGTCGTTTAATTTATAATAAGTATGTATATTTATAAATATAAAAAAATATGTGATAAGCCAGGTGAAATAGCTGCATAACACAAAAAAGTTTTACAACAAACGAATGGTGGATAGTCAAAGCTTGGTAAAGCTTTGGTCTGCAAACAAGCTGAGGACTCACACGCAACTGCAATACAAGGAGCGTTTCTATTGCATTACCGATCAAGAAGAACATTATCCAATGTCTTCGAAGAAACCCATATCATAGCTCTGGGGAAAACGGTACCCGGTAGCCCATTATCGTTATTGTAGAGTTAATCATAAATAAAAACATTTTTTTTTTCATTTTTACAGCCATTTCGTCTGGCCTAAGAGGTAGAAATGCAAACAAAACATAAACAAACCGTTTCCCAATTCCAGTCGAGTAACTCGACCATTAGATTCGGATGATCCGAAGCTGTGACTGGCGCTGGGGTGACCTGACATATTCCATTATTCACTAGAAAGTCCCATATCCAACGCGACGGGTATAATGCGAAATACACCGTCTTTCAGACCGTGCAAGTGAGAAATGTCAGTCAGCGAATGATTAACGTGGCGTCCATTTGGAGAACAATGGCTTCGGTCATTTGCACATATAGATGTGGCACATCTTTTCAATCATGTCGCACAGTAGTAACTAAGATAAAGCTCAAAATACGTGTGCTTATAAAATAAAATAATTATTTATTCGAATTTGATTTTAAGAATTTTTTTCTTTACTATTTGTATTTGTCTATAAAGTAATTCAAGAGATAATTTTTGTAAAGCCACTAATTCAGTTCTCTAGTCAATAATAAACAATGAATTATTACGAATATAGGTAAGCAAGTGTATCACTAAATCAATCAAATTTATACGCATATTCCATTCATGTGACGACTTTTATTTCCTCTTCTTCATTTAAATTTAATACTTATTAATCTATTGTGGCTATGGTGGTCTGGTGGATAACGGACAGGTTTCCATACGCGACAGAGCGAATGAACGTACGTTCGAATACCGCCAATTACCGCTTTTTCTCCAGGTCAAATACGGAATTAGGCAGCACATGCTCACCGGTGAAAGAAAGCATCTAATACAAATGTATGTGTAAGTGCCCTAAGAACGGCGATAAGCTGCGCTACTCGTCATGTTGTACAAAGCGCAAAGTGAATACAGCCCCTAAAGTATATCTGCTCACACCTAAAACAATATAGCGTCACGATATATTATTATTATTCCTCACTTTTTAATATTTGGTGATGAATTTCAAAATGTTGACAAATTTTGTATACTGTATACTTATTATAACTGTATACTTATTATTACATATTATCAATTATTTAGATTTAATGTTTAGGAATATTTGCTACCCTCTTCTTTAAATGGCTCTTTTATTTAATATTTCGTTCTTAATATTTGGTAATTTGAATCCAGACTTACTAACGTTAACATATCCAATACATGAGATAGGCATTGCAGTAAGAATTAATAGCTTAAAATAAGCATTACAATGGTTTCTACATAAAGAGCAGGGCAATCGAGGGTCGCAGCTATGTATATTCCTTCATATCGTTTCAAGAATACAAGTTCAATATTCTGCTAATGATCATGCAGAAACGATGAAAGTTTTTATAGCGCAACTCCAACGTTATGTTAGCATCTATATTTTTTGCAATCAGAATGACTTGTCAACGAACAAAAAATTGTTTACATAAATATAAATGATGTGATTGTTAAGTTATATATGGTTACTACCTACTTCATCATGTATTAAGTTTCGCAAAGCGTCTATATTTTACTTAATGATTAATAGAATATAATCCAAGAATGGTGGAACCGGGCCAAAGACAAAAATCTATTGTCAACCATTATCTTTATTCTAACCTGGATAATAGATTAGATTACATTGAAATTGTCAGAATTAGCTGATGATTTTGGAGTAGCGTTTTAGAGGGAGTAGAGTAGCGATTAGAAAACCTCGCGAAACAGACGAAGTAGAATGACGTAGTCTGTCAAAACATCGTGAGGTATCGAGAGACACTTTTGCCTACCTACCACAGCTCCCATTAGTGTGTAGAAATAGTCATTATAAGTCCGATATATCCCAGCCGCTTTAGTATCGTATGCGGACGGAAGGGGCAAATGAGGATTTACCACGAGTAAAAAAATATAGGAGAAGTTACAGAGTATCACTTCCTGATGGAATGTGACAAGTATAAGAAGGAAAGATCTATCCTTATAAATAGTTTAAACCTTAATTTATATAATGTAGGCATGTTTCACAGCATTCTAGCGGAACCAACCTCAGGTGCCACTGGCATGTTGTGGAACATGTATAAATAGTTTACAATTCTTTTTTTGTTAGTTTTAATATTTTTTGTATTTTTAGATTAAGGTATGATGGGGCTGACATGTTCAAAAGAACAAAAGTCCCTTAAAAATAGAGAAAAAAAAATGTTACAGAGTAAGAACTTATCCTAAATTTCTACTCTGTAATATTGCAATAGCTTTACTAATACACATGTACATTGACACTGAGATTATTTTGTTACTGCTTTTATAGACAACAACACGGCCTAAATATAGTGTATTGTATAAAAATAATGCGCTGAATAGACTTGGAGGTCAGCAGAACGACGTTCGGTGTCATTTACAGGCGACACCCACTGCGATTCGAATTACCTCTAGTTGCGGTTTGCAACACAGTGTGGGTTAAAAATAACCGTATCATTAAACGACCAAGATTTAATTGCAATTTATTCGACAAATATCAAGGTGAACGTAATGTTAACCAATTAGATCAACTGGTTGGAAAGCGAAATATACTCTTTTAGTAAAAACCTTATTCTGAATAAGTCTCTCAAATACGTAACTTACATACAGATTTGTATTTAAATCTTCATTAATTAACTTTATTAAGAATATAATTAGTTCCATTATGAAATTCCCTATAACCTAAACAGTTTTTTGCTTCACACATTTTTACTTATTCCAAAACACAGATATCTTAGTATTCTAATATATCAGTAGATGTTGCATTTATCCCTTAATATATACTTCTACTTTCAAATGTTTTCGCACTATTTTAGCAAATAAACTACGATAAAACCGCAATGTACTGTAAGTATCATATAAAATATAATAAAAGAACAGAGTCCAACGTTCTCAGGCAATCTTCGTCGTGCTACTTCATTCAGATTCTCAATACCTGTGCTTAGATTTTGAACTGAGTT
This sequence comes from Automeris io, assembly GCA_036320925.1. Classification (NCBI taxonomy): domain Eukaryota; kingdom Metazoa; phylum Arthropoda; class Insecta; order Lepidoptera; family Saturniidae; genus Automeris; species Automeris io. Next base: position 7,279,281 of record JAUDJH010000010.1, on the reverse strand, counting down.
ATTCTTAAAATTTGGGTTAAGTTTATTCATCAAATTAGTTTTAAAAAAATGAAAACAAAGGAAAATAAAAACTACAAATTTAAGACAATTTGGAACGCCCTGTACAAGAAGAATCACAAACATTTTAAATTTAATTTCCTCGGCAAGGCTGCATCTCCGTGACAGTTTGTGGTTGTCATATGACACGCAATTGTCTGATCACGTCAATTCAAAAGTCCATATCGTATTGTGTGCGATACGCAGATACACTGGCCTTTTGTCACTCGGGCATTTTGTCTTTGCTCATATCCTGAACGGAAGGTCACTGACATCTGATGAAAAGCTAATTTCTAACAATTCTATTGTGTGATGTGAATGAACGCTGGTTATGTTTTTCGTTCGGATCACAATTGTTTGAGCGACCCTTGAGTATTAACTTTTGAACGTCGTATACCCTTTACGAAGTGTAATAATTGATGTATAAGATATCAAAAACAGAAACTAGTTAATTGTTATACGATATATACGATACAAATACCATAACATAAATAACATAAACATATATAAGACTCTACCGTGGTATATGGTATACAACAAAATATAATTTTCGCGAATGTCAATATGTTCACATCTCTTCGCGGATTTCGAGTTCTTGGACTGCACTCTACTTAAATAAATTACTGTCATTTATATCCATATAATCTTGTATATTGCTCATTTTTTATCGTTCAAAAAGTTCCATACAGTCTTCCAACATAACCTATTAAAACGAAGTCCTGTGAAATTAAAATTTGTACTGTTAAACCCTTAATTTTTCCATTATACTATGGTAATAACAATTTACATTTTCAAAATTACGATCGTAAAATTATATACATTACACGAGCCGTCTGAGCACGAATGAGTGCCACTTACAAGAATGTATGTTAAGTAAATAATGTTATAGTTAGTAATGGACGTTCAACTTGCGTATAAATTACAGTGAGCGCGTACTTCTCTTCATTTAATAAAATCATTATTTCATTACTAATTTCTGCTTCTATCGCCGCTTTAGTTGCGTCTGTACCTTTTTCATTACTATCATGTACAGAAGGTGTTTTCTGTTTATTTTAGTGTTTATTATCACGTAAAGTATGAAACAGTGCTTATAAGTCGTCGGACATAATGCCTACAGGTGTAATTAGTATTGGAAAGTACGAAGTATCTGACAAATGTAACCTATTATAAATTTACCGTCACTCACTTTGGACCCAACCCTTCGATATCTGTTGAGACTGATCCTTAGAAAAAAAAATTGCATGTCCTCTGTTGGCAGAGACGATTCTGAGAATCTATTGTAAAATCCTGATTCGAGATAGAAAAATACATAGTCAAATGGAGATGAATTCTGATTACTTGGTGATGGAAAGAAAGTTTAAGGATTTTACGATTTTATAACTTCATTGGATAATGAAATAACACTGAATCCATATGAAGTAGTTACAATAGATATCACTTTAATAAGAAAATTTACGCAAGAAAATTTATAAATCAATTTTGTTCTTTATTAATTAAATTTCATTTTTTTTATTTATTTGAGGACAATTATATTTTATATTATAAACAAGACGCATTCAATCGTATAACGCTATTTAAAAAATATTTTGTAGTAGGCTTCAAAACTTTACCTGAGTTGTAGACTTTGTTGATGTGTTTATTAGAAGATTGATTTAATACAGTTTCTTATATAGGTGTCGTATATCAATCGAAACGTAATATGTATGCTGGTAACATTAGATATGGTGGAAACGCCTCCGTCCTCAATTTCACTTTGCTCTATTCAAATCAGATAGCCTATTATACAACTATCGAGTTTTTCTAGTCGGTTTGTTTTTTATTCGTATATATAAAACTATATATAAAAAACAAGTACAATTAACAACTGTAATCGAATAACAATAATTATAAAATAATTAGTTAACAATATCAGCTTTTTTATAATTATTCTTTATTTTATATTGTTAATTATACATCTTCAAATTTTTTCCAATTTATAATAATTATTAATAGCAATTATATTACCTTGTGTCAGTTATAAACAATGACTGATTATTTTTATTTTGGACAAATAAGAACACAATACATTCTATAATTCACTGAAACAGGTACTTGACTGTGTTTCACAGTAGAACCTCAATAGCTTAAATTTCAAGATACTAAAGATTTAACGACAGTCAGTGAATTTTTCGAGTTATAAGTCTGACATCAATAAAGGATACATGAATGTAGAAGTTAAATAAATAGAAATATAAAGGACAATAGAAAAAAAATATTCTGAGATTACCTAACGAAATTGAAGATTTCACTGCTTCCTGTTGTTAGGCTTACTAACTTTGACATATCAAGTCTACCTTTTCAAATTGGAACAATAGAGTCAATATATTTTGAAAGAACATCATGGGGAAATAATATTCTGTTCGAGTTCCCAAGTGCAATCATTTCGAGATATCGTTTATCGTTTTAGTGCTTAACGAAAAAGAATTGCTTTTTCTTTATCTTACAGAAGCTCAGACTTAACGAGGTTCGAGTTATCCAGAGTCCACTCTATTACGATGTTCATTAAAAATAAATAAAATATTTACAAATTAGCCAGTAAAGTGAACTTTTTTTTATCCTGACACGGCGCAGTGACCACACCATACCTGATGATAAGGGTGGTGCAGTGCAAAAACAACGACTACTAACAGCAAAAAAAACCTGGATAACCACAGCGATCATGCCGGCCTACACTAATATCTCTTCACACTTCACTTAAAAGACCCATTATCATAGGAGGATAGAAACACGCTGGCCAGGAGACCATTCCACAGCTCAACAACTAGGCAAAAGTAAGAGTTAGAGAACTTCTTCGTCCAAGCCGGTATTTGAGTTACTGAAAAACTGTGTCTCCGTGTGAATTAGCATTGAAGTACAGTCAAAAGACGAAGAATGATATATAATAAATAACAGAACCGCTGAAAGGCAAAGAACTAGTCCGCACAACAATTATTTACAGAGACGGTAAAGTTTATGGGGCTTATGAATATACTACTCTCGTTCGAGAATTTTATTACTAACAGTTTGACAAACGGGCGTGCCGCAAAATCAATTCCAGTAATGGTCACGTTGTACAAATTGCTTTCGTCGAGTCGTTATTATTGGTGGCTATTGCTAAAAACTATGCAAAAACATACTGCTGCTGCACTGACTGTGATAAATATCCAAATATAATTATTTTTATATACTAAGCCTTTTCCATCCACTGCTGGTAGCTGGAATTGATTAAAAAGTTTTCACAGCTGTCTAATGTTAATTCAGTGCAACTAAAATCCTACGCTAGAATAAATCCTGGATAAATATGAAGCAGAAAACGGTTGCACTATTCCATTTCCGCACTGCATACTGTCTTAAAAAAACTTATTGAAGAAATCCACATACCAGATAACAAAAAGACTGACTGGTAAAACCCGAGAAAAGCGATCAATGACTAGTATACTATTTATTTATAAAAGAAACGTAATAAACAGTGGACACACTACAGTACCTAACTACAAAGTAACATATAAGCAGAACATTTTATTTCAACTAAATTTAAAGTATTTATTTAATTTTAGAGGACAATAGAATAAGACGTAGATGTTATATAATTTTCACAGGGCACTGCAGGGCAAAGGTCTCTGTTCTCTTTTTCCACTACATTTATGAAATCCTTGGAAAGGTGTTTGGACATGTCACCCACCACGCTTGTCCAATGGGTGTTGACTGATGTGCACGATGCGCAGAGAAGGTGCATGCAGCAGCTTAGATACTATCAATCCGCGTGCAATTTGGTATACTGTATACCTTAGTCGGCTATTGCTACACCTCAGTATAATGAAGAGTGAGTCACTATTCTACTCTGCCGGTAAACCTCACGACTAACACACACACAGACACTTTTTTTATTCTATTTATTTAGAGGACTTTTACGTGTGTACGTATGTCAGCCCCATCGTACCCTAATACAGAAATATCTAACATATGACGTATGGTACCATTGATCTGAATATACCAGACGTCTCATCAGATAATAGTTCTGTTAAGACTTTGTTAAACATCCCGGTGTCTAGTCTATTCAGATCAAACGCCTCTCTCACGGATTCAGATCGGACACTTTCTATCAACAAACGGTGGATATTATCTATGATACAGATACTCGTTATATAAAATAAATATCAAGATATCAAAATGTACAAGCATTCTATAATATTTTCATAACATAAAATATGCTATATTCAAATGACATGTGAATTGCGTAACTAATAAAAAAAGTATACACGATAAAAGTTCAACTGAGCTCGATATAAAACATTAATAATGGTTAAATAAAACCACAAAATTATCTGCAATATAAAATTATTGACCGAATCGAATGCATATAAAATTAATCTCCTCATTATACGATATTACAAAGGCCTTTTAATGTGGAATGCGATGTAAATGTTATTTTATTGGTCACTTACAGTGTATTTATCAGGAATAATGTCATAAAAAACCATTTTGTGTATAAAACATGACGCTGCAATAATAAAACGGTTTGGCTTCTTATATTTTATCAATCTTTATTACAAGACGAACACAATTTTGTTGTTGCGTAATTTTTGTAAGCTTTTATTAACAAATTATTATATTCCAGGAAAAAAATCATTTTATTAGATTCTCTTTTTTTGAGTGAATCAATATTGCTTGTTGTGATATAAGATTTCAAAGTTCACGTCCAAATGGCATTTAAATTTATGATATTGATTTAACTTTCTTTGAAATGATAAAGTTATAAAAATACAATTACATGTAAGAGAAATGTAGAATTTTATTGAAAAAATATTAATTTAATAATCTTCTATTAGTTTACTCTGTATTTCAGTAAACAGCTAATAAATCATCACACCAAATCCAAGAAGGAAGCAGAAAATATTGTAGTCACTACAAATTACAAGTTTTTTGGTGGTAGGGCGTTTGCCCGAACTGGGTCATGACCACAGTACACAAGTGTAAAGACCGTTATAGTGACTCGCTTTGGCCTGTCGCGGTTCAGGACCACCTTGTGTATATCCAGTAACTCATATACCTAGAGACGTTCAGTCATGGTATATGTGGGCCGACATGATGACGGAGACTATCAATGGATTTTCATACTTTGATGGTCGCTTTCGTTTTTGCACTACAAACAAAAAACCTTCATACACAATTTCGTGTTCTTTTTATTCCTTGATTACTTCATGTGTTTTTAGCTTTACTCCATCAGAACCTTCTGTACATCAGGTTTGTATCTTTTTCATCATTTAAACATACTTTATTTTTGTCAGAACTCCGTCAGAAATTTGTATAAGCGTTATAAAACAAATCGGCCAAACTAACCATATCACCGATCAGTGTTTTTGTTACTAATCTAAATCACCACATCACGGAAGCGATCGCAGATAAGTTTAAACGCAACGAAATCTATTGCTAACCTGTTTGACTAAAGGTTAATCCGGACTTAGCTAGTACTTTTTAATACAATTTTGAGACAAACGTTTGCTAATCTCAATTACACCTGGTGAAAGATGGCAATGAGACCTGTGAATAAATGCATAAAGTGGCGGGGATAAAATAAAGAATAAATATTAAGGATGAGAATTTTAGACGCTATTTCGACTTTGCTTAGCAAAGTTCTCAAATAATAAATTCGTTTTGACAAGTACTGAATACACTATAGGAACTTGAGTATAGCCATAGTATTCGCAGAGCCAAGTCCATGTTGACAAAAAGAGTGACCAAAATCTTTCACATTCATTGAGTAATACAAATTGCAATATTTTAGTAAGGTCTAAGCAAACTTAAACTTGTGTTTATAAATCTCAGCCTTAGTGAATCACCTCTTGTTGTACAAATGCTATAGATAGTATAGAACTGCCCACTCAACAAAATAAATCATCGTCACAGTCCGGATTAGGCTTTACTCGCAGTAGTATACTCGTTAATGTACTCGTATGGCGTTATTAGTGCACCTTTGAAGCCATATTAGAAGCCCCACTATCCTTACGATAATAATCTGTCTGGTGCAACCCTCATTCTCGTTCCCGAGGGCTGTAAAGAGAAACTATGTGTTCATTTTTACTGGACTGTGTTATGTTATGCGACTTCAAAAGGCGTATAATTATAATTGGCTTATAGTTGGTGAAGATTGCATTTGACCAAACATTTCTCTGTTTGCCTATTTACTATAAATAATAAATAACGCATGTGCCTGAATTAGTTTCTTTAAAAAAATATAGGAACGTGCTTGATTAAAATGTTTGCTATACCTCGAAGTTTTGTCCTAGCGCTATTACAAAGTTTTTTTTTTTGACGAACAAATGTTTAATGGCCGGGACAGACCTTTACAACTCAACCGGGCTTAAGTGGCAAGCACAGAAGGTGCTCAGCCAGCGAGCTATTACAACGGTTTCTGTATTTCTTTAATACGTTACCCTAGACATCATTTTAATACCTTATAACATATCACTTAGGACCGATTACAAAATAAATTATATATTAAAATTCTGTCTTAGTTAAATCCGCCTGTACTGAGAAATATAATTTCCTTGATTACTTTTTTAAACATACAATACGCAATACCAATAGATGTTGTGGCCAAGCAGATAATGGATTGGTATTCATATGCGACGATGGAAAGTGTCGTAGGTCCAAATCCCGGAAGGTACCTGTGGGTGACCCAGTTTACGTATGGATTTAGGCACCACATGCTCACTGTTGAAGGAAAGCATCGTGAGGAAATCCACATGGCATCTAATAATGTTATGTGTAAGTGCCCTGAAAACATCAATCAGCTGCGTTACTGGTCACGTTGAGCACGACATATACGAGAAAGCGGATACTGCTACTTATGTCTCTCTGCTCACCCCGTTAGGGTTATAGTGTGATGTTATATTATTATTATAATACGCGAACCGATCGCTAAAAATACGCCACTTACGTATGTTAAATACATAAAAAGTAATCAGGGTAACATTAGAAGTCGTGACAAACGAGCGATTATTCAAACGAGCTCAAATCAACATCTGTCACTGATGGACGATCGAGAGGATTGATTTGCATTGCGAGCAGCTCCGTATAAACCGAAACACGAAGTACAAGGTTAATTGTACACCGCGAGAGGCCTACTTTGCGACCATTATTCATATCATACAGAACAATGGCGCGTTAGTTTCACAATAACACGGTAATCGTGAACTTGGAAATCTAATTATATGTGTGGACTGTCCATTTTGAACGTATGTTGTCGGAAAATTTTTAAACACTTACGACTCCAATGACTTGTTTATTTAAAAGAACTGATTTTGCCATGAAGATTTAACCAACAGTATGGAGGGACCATTTTCAACTGTATACGCCTAGCGACTACATTTTGGTTATACTTTTACATTTAAAACACCACGCAAGTAATCAAATATGAAATATTACATATCAAAATTAATTTTTCAAGACACTTGTTCGTAAATAATATATTATTGCGTCGTTTTTAGGCTCAAACTATCTAAAGTATGCTCGAGGTTTATTGTACATTGTTGCCCTCGGAGTGCGGTAATGGCATATTCCGATTAAGTTAAATTTACACATCACTGCAAAATATAATGTATGTAGAAAAAATAATTTAACCGAGTAATATGTTTTCTTTTCATTTCCACAAAAAAAAATTATAATGTCGGTAGTAAGCGCCGCGTATCGGTGGCGTCAAACGTTAATCTTGGTATAAAAAGTTAGCACATCATTTAGAAAAATGAATATGTAATATTATGAAAAACTTCATGTTTCATAAAAAATCCGGCAATCGATCCATTCAAAAAAAATTCACCCGTAAATATGTAAAATAAATTTATGTTTAAAGTTGTCTCAGTAAAATCGTAACAATAGATATATTTCAACGCCTAGGCAGTAATAGTTTCCTAAAGATTTTTTAACGTTTGCGTTCTGCACAAGCCATTCGAATTGCTTGTTAGTTCATTGTCATGCTAAATATAATATATTCCGACGCAACACAGTCTCTAAATTAGCATTCGTTATTACAATAAGTAATTCGCACATACAAAACTCTTGTTTGTCATTTCCTAATTTGCATTAAGAGAATAAACGCCTGAAATATCTATGCATATCCTTACGTGGGCGCACGTTTTCTGTTGCCTGTAATATATTTTAATGCTTTCTAGGATATGCTTAAAGTCTCATAATTTTACCTAGAATAAAAAATACTAGTGGTCGCTCATTGGTCGAAATTTGACCATATAATTATGAACATTATTAAGGTTCTATTAATAAAAACTATACTTCTATAATCACAGATTTCGCCAAGGTTTCTATTATTATGTGTCCGCAAATATAGATTAATTCTTCTTTGTCTCTCACTTCGACCCCCGTTAATGTTCTACATATATCGAGGCATTAGAAAAGTAGAAAAAATCTTTCATGAAATTACTGAAATCGAGAAGAGAAAATGATTTTAGGAGCAACTACAATAATACAAAATACAAAAAAATCTTTGAACCAGCAATAATTATTATTTTTTCTTTACCTATGTAAATATTGTTCATTAAAACTGCTACACAATTATTTTTTTATACTGAGATTTTATATTTGTATATTAAGCAAGCGGTGTTTCACTAATAACTAATATATTTATTATAATATATGAATTTCGATACAAAATTAAGCACAAATATCTATTATAGGTTATGTTTGATATTCAATAAGACTATAGACAAATAATATTATATTAAAGACAAACAATAATTATCATTCTCAATTTGACCACAGGCTATCACCATAAATAAAAGAGCATATATGCGTGTGTGTGTCAAATGCATGGATTGTGTGTGTATTGTTTTTTTTTCTTATTAATTTGATTTATTTATAAGCATTATTTATAAAATAATATTAGCATTTTCCACACCTCTATATACACTATAAGTGTGCCAAATTTCATACTCCTCCGTGCTCGCAATTTTTGGAAAAATGGTACAAAATGTTGCTTCACGTATTAATGTATAGATAATTATTTAATTATATCTAAGTATGGGACAATTTATAACAGAGAGCATGCCTGCTATTAACATCGTCTCTTTCACACGTCATTACCATAGTGCATTTCGGTCTCGTTCCGTGTGATTTTTATTTATCACTCAAAATTACGAGTGATTTCACGTCTTTTCCCATCTTTTTTTTTTCCTTAACCCGGGGGAAACCTCTTATGGGTCGTCAGGGGACGATGAGGGTCACCCCCCGGTGTGTCGGAGTCGCACCGACTAAAACCCCCGGGGTGTTCCTTCTCCCGTTTGCCGGGGCCAAGGGCAAGGCTGTTCCAGCTTCCTCAGCACCCGGCGACGTCTGGCCTATTGATGGAAGGCCCCTGGACACCATTCCGCTCTCCTTCATTTTCTTTGAGCGGTGCGCGGGAACACATCGCGCACCGCTCTCGCCTTGGAAATGTTGGGCGACGCACTCCCTCAAGTGCGCCGCCCAGGCGTCAATCCGTTAGGGAGGGAAGTGCCTTGAGTAGGCTTCCCTCCTGCGTCCAGTACGGCGAGGGCGACGGAGGGGCGGAAAGGACAGGAAAGATGAAGCCTGACGACTTTTCCCATCTCTACTGATATCTCAATTGAAATTTATGTAAAATACTAGAAATTTTAACACTCATAACATTAAAAATATTTGTTATATTTTAAGTCAAAAGGAAAATCAATAGATATTAAAAATTAATAAAACAATCATTTAAATTTACAATCTCTTCAGAGGTATATTCATTATTATTAATAATAGAAAGAACATATGAGGAGACTAATTTCAAAACCTACTATAACATATTTTTTTTAAATCCCATAAATTTATAAAAATGTATAATTAATCTTTGACTTAACAGTCACATACTTATAAGGTATTTAAATTATTATTCTAGAGTGAAAAAGCAAAAAAGAAAAAAATAATTTATTGTATTTGCTTTAATGAAAACATTTCAAATTACTATTAGGACTATTAAGTAATTTTATACGAAAAATCGTTTTAGCGGGTTTTGAAATTAGACGCCTCATATATAAGAATGTATACTGTATTTATGTAATTAATAAAAATGTTAAATAAAATAAAGTCGTTAACGTAACGCAGTGATTGGACAAGTGAAAGTGTCAAAACATCGGATCGGAAGACTTATGTTCCGTTTTGACATTATAAGTCACGGATTAGAATACCGGTTCTGTTTTCTATGGACCTATTAACCGATATTTCTCTAAATTTAATCATATTATAAGCCAGGTTCGATAAATTCAAAGAAAGACCATCCATTGTGGAGCAGCAGAGAACCACAAACCACGTTATTCGTCAAAATCCAAATCAATTACAATACACATTACCCTTTTTGATTGATAAATAATGAATGGAGCTATACTTCTAATGTATTAGAATCTACGATTAAGGTAAGACAATAATAATTCGGAATACCTAAAAGTATATTATAAGATCTAGGTAGATTTTATCCTCTTAAAGGTAGCCGTCGGATTTTGGCATTCTACTATAAGTTATTTATCATATATTTACTTATATATTATGTATATACTTACACTGGATACTGGCTAGCGAAGTATTGACGACCGTTCATAGATTTTCGTCTCTTAACGCTCGCTACTATTATTAAACTGTTCAGTTAAATTTATTCAATATATCAAAACATTAAATAATAAAAAATCCTAAATAAGGTGTCCTAAAGTTTAGATGTAACTAAATATAAGTGGTTTATACTAGTGATGCCACGAATAGTGAATTGGCCGAATACCGAATACTGAATATTCGGCAACGCTGTCGGCCGAAACGCCGAATATTCGGCCGCCGAATATTCGGCATGGGAAACATGCTTATCGGGGGCGCGTTAGCTGGATTAAGGCAAGTTGCAACCTGTTTTCCTCGTTGCGTTGGCGCGGCCAGCAAAGACAATACAATACCCAATACAAACGAAAAAAAATACCCAAACCTTTCGAAATTTGCTAAAGTTTATCTTTCTTCTCCTGGAAGTAGCGTGTTTAGTGAGAGCTTATTTTTTGAGACTGGTAACATTTACGATGAAAAGCGTAATCATTTACTACCAAAAAATACTGAAAAGCTTGTTTTTATCCATCACAACTTACCACTGATCAATTTTAATTACTAAAGTATTATAATTTGGAAATTAATAAATAATTTTGAGTAATATAACGTGTCTTTTTTACATGATTTGGTATTCGGTATTCGGCCGAATAGTACGTACTATTCGGCCGAATACCGAATAGCAAAAAAAGTGGCCGAATAGGCCGAATACCGAATAGTTGCCGAATATTCGTGGCATCTCTAGTTTATACTAAAACTTGTATAGATAGTAATTAGATATAAGTAGATACCTATGTCGACTAAATTATTTATATTTCTAACACGTGTATATTATACACATGTAGTATTTCCTTGACCTTTAAGATGAATTAATATCAAATCACGAGTAATTTGACGATGACTAAAGTACATTAAAATCTATATCATAGTAATTTTATTATATCATAATAAGACATGCTATAACTCAAATTTATAAGTTTATTGCCCTTTAGTATTTTAGTTTTTTGCTAAATTACCTTAATAGGTCACTCTTTGGATTTGAGTCCATTTAAAATATATCAATGAATTTAGTTGTTTTATTAATCTACACCTTACGGTTATTTACATTCATTACATAAAATAATATATAAATATGTTTATGAATCTATTCTTATTATAGTGTTAGCAAACTCATTAGAATTTTCACAAATTGTGTTATGCTATCGTAATAAACTTATTATTATATTAAACTATAAGAAATATAATCTAAATATAACCCAATTTTATATACAGTTATAAAAAAAACAATTAACTGTAATAAGTTAGAATTGTACATAATAATATAAATAACATTTACATTACGAGTACTATTTAATTTTTACAACAATTTAAATGTAATTTATTCATTTAAATGAATTAATTTAATTTAAAAATTTAACTACGATGTAATTACCCGCGTACACGAAATAGGTAAGGCTTTGAAGCTTACCTTTCAAAAACCTTTGCTATAGAAGGTTATTTTACAAACTTCAATATCAAGTCCACGGCGCCCGTGAACGTTAGTCTTACCTACTGTGACGAAATAATAGATAATAATGACTTTAACACCTAACAAAGAAACTTTATAATTAACACCACGGTTGTTTATAGAAAAGTTTCGAGTAACCTTTCGCACTTTAATTTGTTTATTTCACAGAAACGCGTGAATGGCCAGCGTAGCAATTACATTTTCGATTTGGTCGACAACCCGTAACAGAACTATTATAAAACGATTTGTCTTATCTCTGGATGTTTAATTTAATATTCCTGTCATCAAATATTTCAAGGTTGATTTTCCTCGCCCTAATAAATTGTCATTCAAGTATTTTGGTTTTAAAAATCTATCATAGCTTTTCATTTATAATTATGGCACATTTTTAAACCGCAGAACTTTGTTTTTAGTGATATATTTATCAAAGGTTTCAAGACGCCAAGTAAGTGATTTAAGCTCCAAGATGTTTAATACTGTTAGTTTAAGCTATAGAAAAAGTTTTCACAATAATCCCGCGAAAAATAGGCATTTTGATTAGAATTTGTTAATATGGCTGCATTATCTGTTAAAAAATAATAAAATGTTACAATAATAGAGAAGCACAACAGCAAATATCACTAATAAGCTATGATGGATATAAAATATAAATAATAATTATAATTATTAAATACTAAATATGAATGTGAACACCATTAACTATTAATTTATAATTCGCAATAATTATATTTTATGTTGGCAAGCAAAAAAAGTGACAGGAAGGATATGTAAGTGTGACAGATCTTATGGCGGCGGCTTAAGTAAAAATATTGTGGAGAGAAGTTGTTTGATATTAAGTAAGTATTAATATTCTGTAAATGAATAAGAAATAATTATGAGCTCAAGGGTTGATACAATGATCCGAACAGGTGTCCATCGATTCCGTACGAAGGCAAAGGAGAACCTAAATAAAATAGTTGCTGTATGGCGTGTGATACCAGATAAGTTTTTAGAGTTTATAATAATATATTTTATTATTCTTTAATAAAAAGCAAATTGAAAATAAGCTCAAATATTTAATCGCCATAAACAGATAACTAAATCTACTAGACTCACTTTATCATAATTTATGACCACAATAATACAGCACGGTGACAAAAATGGTCACAAAGATTAAAGTTAATTCGAGTTCCGCGAGTTTCATTAGTCAAGCCCACGCACTATGTGACAATACACCAACATACTATTGTTTACCGATGTTGTAATTCTGTTAGTCTAGTTAAGGGCATAACAAACTAGTGGAGCACTTAGGGATTTCGCTAAAAAGGGATTAAAAGCCCAATTTACCACTATACAAAAGCGGGAATGACTTAGTTGGCCTACCATTGTAATTTAACATACAACACAAGGCGTGTAAAATAAAAAAAAAGGTAAGAATAGATGTGATTACATTTCAAAATGTAAAAACAGAGGCTGAGATTTATAGACCTTTTTTTTTACTTGAGGAAAATCCTCATAGAACGTCCCGGCCGCGAAGGGGGTGGCAGCCGGGGTGTGCCGGACTTTTACCAGCTAAAACCCCAAGGTGACTACTTCTGCGAATTAGTGGGGACTGCGGGTCCTGTAATCAATTCGCCGCAGCCCCACTACGCCGCGCCTGACAGGCACAATCACGGGGGGGAGACGCAGCCTCCCCCGATACCACCTAGTATACTTCGCCAGAGCGCGTCACAACGCACCGCCGACTTCTCGGGGGTTGCTGACCGGTCGCTCAGAGCCCCCACCCTGAACAGGCCTACCCTAAGGCATCAGCTGGCCGGTCGTGGTTCGACCGATCCGGAGATTTATAGACCCTACTTTAACATTGCATAGACGTTCCTCAGAAAAAAAGTTCGTCTTTGACAAAACCTGTTTATATAATATATTCAATAAGAAATATGGCCTATAGCCTATATTGAATTGTTTAAGTATATTCAAAACCAAGTTTAAATTCTTATATACATTTGAGTAAAGTCTAAGCAAAGTCAAAGTAGTGTCTATAAATCTCGGTCAAAGAATTGATATTAAATAATTTAAACGTACATTCCCACTCCCCATTGACTGAGATAAAAGAAATAATCTGTAAATTCCTTTTAAAAATAAATCTCTTCTATCTTCTTAAATGTGTCTCTTTACAATTCCATACTGCGTAAATAGTATTTTTTAATAGACCTTTTTTAAATTAATTTGTTACTTAATCACTATAAAATACATTTTAAAACTGTGTAAAGGTATGCTACTGAAATTACCTAAATATTCAAAAGACCAATAATTAATATGCAAATATTGTGTTCTTAAACGGTTTGCATTTGATTATATGTGTTATTAATATTTAGAACCATGTCGTAAAGAGTTAGACAAATGTTGGATCAAACATTGATCAAAAGATGTTTTTGTGCAAAATTAATCAGAAAATTGTGCTTAGTTGCTGTAAGAAACACATTTAAAATGCAACGTTTTATACACACCTTGTAATATTATATTTAATACAGGCTCTGAATATTTTTATGTTTTTAAACCGCCAAACCTACAAAATATATCTAGGAGTGAAAGGTTATTTGATTTAAGCGACATTTATTTATATATATAAATATATATATAATACTATATCACCAAAAAAATGTCGCTTAAACCAAAAAGCCGTTCGCCCCTCGAAATGCTACTTCATACTCGTATTACATAGATACGAACATATACGATTACATTAAATACTAACAAATATGATAATCTTGATACATGTACGGATATTAGATTCCTATAAAGTGCGATACCTCATTATTTATTAATTTATGTAACTTATGTTTCTTTGCTTGTTAAATAATGAAAGTAGAATTAAAACAAGTTTCTATAACGATGACCTTGATCGCCGTGTTTAAATAGCGATTCTCATACATTTTTTCTTATAATTTACTACAATATCATGTTTTTTTCTTTAAATTAAATACTTTTTTATTAGTAACCCGGGTGAAAACCTAAAAAATAGGACCATCAGTGTCGCTGTGAGGGCAGCGACCCCGGTGTGTCAGACTCCTACTGACTAAAAATCCCCGGGGTGTCCCTCTAATCGTTCCACCCGGACCTGGAAAACCGAATTCATCCAGACGCCGGGGGAGCGAAAAGCCTTGTTAAGACTGCCTCTCTAGGAGGGGTAGGAGTAAAGAGCTCACTACTGCGCACCAGCTCCTTCTCATGCGAGTAACCGACTCCCTCAAGTCTACTGCCCGGAAATTGAACACTTCTTTTAACATATAACAATAATATGTGTATATAAAAAATGGGCAGATATCATATAGGTTGTCTAATATTTTCTAATGATTTTGTACTTGTAAAATTTGTAAAAAATATAAAACAGACAGAAATCTTAACAAACTATTCATTATTTCCTTATTTTCTATAAGCACAGTTTCTTAAGCACTATCATATTTTAAAAACCATTTTTAATAATCATAGCTGCAGCAAGCAATTATTATTGTCAGAAAAATTAAAACTATACCAAATTTATATTTATCTGCTTGATGTTGGTTTAAAACCATTACATTATTTCATTTTTGCATTTTTTAATATTGGTTTTATTTCACTTAAATCAAAATCACATCATTTTTATAATAAACTAGCTGATCCGGCAAACGTTGTTTTGCTATATAAGGTTTTGTAATATCTTCTAAGATGTTCATTGAAATTAAGTGATTTCAAAGACAATTTTGATCACAATTAAATACTCTTAATCAACAACACATTTATTTGGATAAAGATTAATATTATGACGTTGATACAACTTTTAACAAATAATGCATTCATTTTGACCAAATTTGTTTACAATAAAAACGGTTCTAGTGACTTAATCTTAAAAGATAGACATATACTGTCGCGGACATTTTTTTAGATCATTTCAAGAGGAATAATTTTTTCTTACATATATTTTTGGTATCTTGAACCAATTCTGCAGCGCACGCAATGGAAGCCCTCAAGGATGAATAATTTCCCCCTTTTTTCCCATTTTCCATTATTTCTTCGCTCCTAATAATTGCATCGTGATGTTATATATCCTAAAGCCTTTCTCGATAAATGGTCTATTCAACTCAAAAAGAATTTTTCAATTCGAACCAGTAGTTCCTGAGATTAGCGCGTTCAAACAAACAAACAAACTCTTCAGCTTTATAATATTATAGTATAGATATAACGAAATATGTATAATCAAACTATAATACTAAATTTATAAAAGCTATTAAAACACATCTGATTAGGTCTGCAGAAATAACACACATAAAAGACTACCGACAAAAACAAAAGTTTTCTCTTTGCATTCTCAAACCGTTTCTAATTAAGCAGCTTTGCTAAATCAATTTGTTATACGTAACAAAATAATGGCTAGGTACACAAGCCGCGTGTCACTGACCTCCCAACTACTCGTGTTACAGTTAATAATTAATAAAACAACGGTAGTTTTCTATTGAGGAGAGGGTCATGCGATGTTGGAAAAAAAAAAACAAATTTAAAAACAGCCGACCTTAGCAGTAACTAATATTTGGTTACATGTAATAAAAAGTTCTTTAAATATTTTTTTTTATATTACTTTCAGTTTTAATTGACATCCTGCTAAATTTTTGACTGTAAGTAAAAACTAACTGTAATGCCACTTAACCAAGTTAAGAAATAACTTTACTTTATATAATATTTACATAATATAAATTGAAGTCGACATATCTGTCTGTGTGTGACATTTCTCCTAAACTATGCACACCATCCTATCGCGGTTTTCATTATCATTTAGAAAATATTGTCTGGATTATTTGTACATATTTGTATTAACTTTGAAATTACATAAATCGCTACCGTGGAAAGTTAAATCGGGCTGATAGTTAAAACAAGTTACTTGTGCTTAAAAGAAAGAATTAATCTAACAAATTAATACATACAACTGAATAGGGAAATAGTCCAATGATTCTCCTAAGCTGACAAAAATTAAATAACAAATATTTAACTGTGAATAAAGTATTCAAAACCATTCAGGATATATAAAGGGTGTAAAAAATAAAGGAAGAAAAACTTTGCAAAGCTAGAGACCCGAGTTCGTTATATACATCGTCTTTTAGCGAAGAACTTAGAGACAATAAATAGTTTAGACTAGGTGATTTGTTCCAGTGCGATACTACGCCGGATAGAAAGTGTTGAGAATAAGTTCCGTATAAACAATACTATTTTATGTCCAAACGCCGAGAAACAATAATTACGAAACGCCGACGGGCATCACTGGTCGTGATATCCGAACTCGAGTTAGAAATGTCAATGTAAGACATATTAATATATAGTACATACTAACTTCTGTCAGCAGAGATACGAAATCTATTTATTTTAATTACTAGCAAACATTGTCATAAAAATAAAAAATAGGGAGTTTCATTATTCGACCTCATTTTCACATTCTACCAAATAACCTTTAAATTCAGTGCTTGCCTATAAATTACATTTTCTTTTAATAATAATAATAACAGCTCCTCAATTTTCAGGATTAATAATACAGGGTAACTTGGCAGGGGCCTGCCTCGTAACTTCTGACATAAGGTCGTACAAATTTTTAATTTCGAACTGAAGAAGATACTAAATTTATAATTTAGATAACATCTTAAACTTTTCTAAAAACAAATGTACAACTACCCTATAAATTTTTACGCTTTTCTATTGTAGAAGTTTGTATTTACCAATAAACTTTTTGTACTATAACCAAAGAATAGAAGTAAATAAGAAGTTATCAAGCCAAATGGAAATGTTTACTAGTATTCCCAGTCACGTGCTTTTACTGTACATATTGCTACTTTCTTCAAACATAACGTTTATGATTATCGTTGTGAAAAATATTATATTCAGGATCATGCGCCATAAAGCTATGAATAAATATGATGATAGCATTTCAACTAACATAACATAAACTGCATCGTAACTAAGATTATAAAATAAGGTTCCTGTTTCTTTACGAGTAGATATTAAACTTGGAGTAAATATTATGAAACAAACGAATACTTGTGCGCCTATATTATTGTAAATATAAAAGTAAATACAATATACATCTACTATAGTATAAGCTATTAATAATGATGTATTAATGAAAATAAATAGACTAATGCGAAAACGAATAAACAATTAAAAGAACATTTAAGCATTACAACACATTTGTAAATTTTGCACGCATGTACTCACAATGTACACATAATACTGTATTTGAAAATTTTTAAATAGGTAAAACGTGAAGAAACAATTTCTAAATAAAAACAGATCAAATAAACCTTTATAAATAGCGTTAAAACCTATTTAACAGCAAACACAATAGTATCATGTCTGTCCCAAGGGTCATCAGCTCATGTAATTAAGTACAGTCGGAGTGCGACAATGGTCGCTGATCGTGGAGGTGTCGACAGGCTCATTAGATCGCTCGTGAGGACGGCAATGAGACGAGATCGTATCGCATGACTGGGGCAGCGCCCGGCCCGCGCACTTTCACTGCTTAAGGGCACCAAAGAACAGTTTATGCAGATGTGAAACCGTTTTTCATACTGATATACTCACACGTTTGTATACTTCCAATTGTATCTTCATTCGTGGTATATTTGGGCCAGAATGGAGACGGTGTCACTTCATTGATCCATATCTCTTAATAATAGGAGCCATTCTTAGAATATACTGTGGTACTGATTAGGTGCGCTATAACCACTTTGTCGAGCTAATAAAAAAAAACTTCCGAACAACATTTGGCCTTCGAGAATGTTCTCGTCACTTGGTACTAATATGTGCACGAATTTTTGCATGTCTATATTGATTACTCAATTGTACTCGATAGGAAATATAGCGAATGATGGACAAGATTAGTTAGGTAGGCAAAGCATAGGACGTCCGGCGTCGAGATGGGCTGACGACATTGTATAAGTCGCGGTTCATACCTGAATACGATTATCATAGGATCGAGAATGGTGGCCCAATTCAAGAAAGCTCTATGGTCAACAGTGGGCTAAAAATGGTTTTAAATCATGACAATTATGTACTAAGAAATGTAGTGTAATTCATAAATAAGTGTAACTGTAAAACCTTTTCCTGTCATTTTGTCACTAATCTATACTAATATTATAAAGCTGAAGAGTTTGTTTGTTTGAACGCGCTAATCTCAGGAACTACTGGTTCGAATTGAAAAATTATTTTTGTGTTGAATAGACCATTTATCGAAGAAGGCTTTAGGCTATATAACATCACGATGCAACTATTAGGAGCGAAGAAATAATGGAAATAGTGAAAAAAATGGGCAAATTATTCATCCTTGAGGGCTTCCATTGCGTGCGCTGCGAAAACGGTTAAAATACGAAAAATATATGTATGAAAAAATTATTCCTCTTGAATTGATCTAAAAAATGTCCGGAATGTATATGTCTATCTTTTAAGATTAACTCACTAGAACCGTTTTTATGGTAATCAAATTGTTCGAAATTAATGCATTATTTGTTAAGAGTTGTATCAACGTAATAATATTAATCTTTATCCAAATAAATGTGTTGTTGATTAAGAGTATTTAATTGTGAACAAAATTGTCTTTGACATCACTTTATTTCAATGAACATCATAGAAGATATTACAAAACCTTATATAGCAAAACAACGTTTGCCGGATCAGCTAGTCAAAAATAAAGTCAAAAACATGTTGTCTGTTGGTAATTTAATGGAATGTTCTCCATTCATAAAACATTAACTTAAGCTAAACTAGTAATATATAATAGATTATGGAGACAACTAGGCACCTATTGGCTATTATACAATAATATACATATACTTATGCTGAACCAAAAAACAAAGAGATGCTTTTACCAACGGTATTGTTGTTTTTAATCATATGGATATGTAACCAAGTTAGTGCATAATATGCATAATGCATGTATGAGTAATACTTTAATGACTCTTGCAAAGAATTATTGTATGGATATGACGATGAATAAATGGATCGCATTTTGTCTTAAGAGAAGAAAATTACTAACTCCGTATTTAAAATTATAATAATAACAATATATCGTTACACTATATATACCGTTTAGGGGTGAGCAGGGACACATTACTAAATGTAGTAATAAAATTAATTCATTATTAATTAAATAAATTATATACACACATTCTGATGACTTTTAATCTATGTTAATATTATACATACACAAATCATAAACGCAGTAACATGACCGAATTTCTAAGTATGCTTTTCCACTTTGCACGTGGTATTTTTTTTACTTTGGTGTGCTTGGGTTTCGTATAGAGAAATACGTTTACAGTCCATTTTAAATAAAAACTTATGTGATCTATCATAATATTACATTTCTATTAATCAAGTTTGTATGAAAAAACGTGTTCTTATTTAGACATATTTATTACAATGCACGCCCGCCATAGAGGTAACTTTGGCGAGGTGGTATGATGGTTTACTTAATTTGTTATAAATGAATAGTAAAGATCACAATATAATTTATAAATATCACTTTAGATTTAATCTCTAGCAAATATTGAAAGTTCTGATGTGATGGTTACATCTCTAGCATGATTTTCAGATATGAAATGTATGGAGAGTGTTAACAGGTAATACATCATTTATTCCACAGGAGAGTCAAGTTTTGCAAGATTTTTCTATAATCGTGCGTAACAATGAGAAAAAAGTTTCTTTACCTAGCAACGAGAGATGAATACAAAGAACACACTTATCCGAAAAACACAATCGATATATTTATAGCCGAGCTTTTAAAATTATCATTTACATGCGTCATTTGTATGAACTATATAGAAAATATAAAAATTGTAACGAATATTTTAATACCAATACAAAAACAAGAACTAGTGACTAAATTCTATTCTTATTGCTTGATTAAGATTTCGGATCTTATAAAACTATAACTGTATTACAGAAGTATTAATATATCTTGCCTAAAACAAAAATTATATACATACACAACAAGCAAAAGGATTGCCATAATAAATATCTATTCGCGTGTAGATATAAGTAATTAAAAAATGTTATTAACGTAACAAATGGTAATGACTCGAAAAGTATTGTCTCCCAAGGAACTATAACGGTAAAAGCTATTTTTCAGCGTATATTTCAGGCAATTTCTGTGTAATTTGGGTTGTTAAGCTTACTACATCTTTTTTCTAATTAATCTACTTCTTTCACTACTCGAAGTTGAAGCAATTACCCTTAATAGCATAAAACGTTAGCTCATGCTATTAAAATTGTAAGTTACTAAATATGAAACGAAAAATTTTAAATTAATTAATAGTAAGACCAAAAGTCTAGAGATTGTATAACTGTACTGCCTGTAGTTAGATTGAAATAAGAAAATCTATAACGATGTATTAAAGAGAGTGAAGTAAAACCTTGTATGTTTATGTAAATAAATTCATGAGCCAATAATTAAATGTAGATAAATGATCTATCGGTAGGAATATATTCACGTAGCTGCAGGATTGTGTTTTAAAATTATCAGTACAAAGTTAAAAGCTTACTAATAGATGTTGTAGTTTCTTTATTTAGGACTAGTGAACCTAGAAGCGCTTGGGTGCGATTGACAGAGACTTTACCAACCCCTAATTCATATTCTAAGGGGTGAAATATGAAAAATCTACCCTTAGTTCGCCTACGTTGTAAAATTAACCCAATGTGAAAATTTCATGGCTTTAGCTTCAGTACTTAGCCTTTACGATGATACGTCAATCAGGACAAGTGCTTTTACATGTATAGGTTACGACAAATGTAACTTCAATAGGAGCACTCAAAAAAGCTCCCTAAAACAGGACGTACTTCTGGATTGCCTTTCAAGAAAGGGTGAATACAGTATTTGTAATTTCATTATCGGAAGATATATGTTTAATCAAAGTTGTCATCACGCCAGTGGTCCCTTTTGGATCTAAAATAATTTACAAAAAAGCATGGATTTGCTAAATTATAAACAATGAAAACTATTTCATTTAACGCTGTAGACTTTAGACATGTTTAGAATAAACGTGTGTATTAAAATTAATTCACTTTCAAACTAGGCTTTTCATACTTTTCATATATCCACGCTATATATTGTCCGAAAATAAAATATTGGTTTAAAGATTGTTCCGCAAACCGCGAATTTTCATATCCGATTCTATACTACCCACAATCAGGGCGCGGTTTTGCCAACTGAACTATCACGACGGCTATTGAGTTATCTCTACAACTATATATTCCTCGAACTAGTTATCAAATACTTCAGTTATTTGTTTTCAAAATCTGTGGTAGTCTATAATTAATCTAAAAACTATACTATAGCTCTTTCAAGGTGTGCGATACTTTCATCGCATTAGGGGATAACATAGACAAACATTTTTGCTCTCAGTTTAATCAAAGTTACTGTTACAACTAATGAATTACCTACCTTCTAATGTGATAACTGATATCATTCCATCAGTCTCTATCAATCAAATAGAATTAATGACTGTTGGTAGTGACTTAAGTTACTTGTGCGTGAGCGAGTAATGTAGGCTTTATAAAAATAATTGCAGGAAGCATAATAACAGGCATGAACTAGTTCTGCATACGCTTAAAATATTCAACTAATTAGCGCATTCATCAAGACCTTGCTTTTCAATCTAGAATCAGAGTTCAATAACCATTCGGCGCTTAAACGAAATAATAACTATATTTAGTGCTTATAATTTAGGTAAGTATTCATTTCCGTCTATCACTTAGATTTTTGATATGCAATAATGCAGGAAATATCATTTTTTCGTATTAATATAAAAACTTCCAGATTTTTTCTTAGATTAGATTTATAAGGATAATACGAAATCTTACTTCATTTTCAAGTAAATCACATATTTATGCAGTGCATAGAAATACATTTGATATAAGTATCTTAAAATTACATCGTTAAGTAAAAGAGTAAAAACAAATTAATGTTTTAATTTTTAAATGATTACACAAAATATACTATACTCGATACAACTGCTAAGACCATATTATTTAGTCTGTAAGCTTATTTTAACAATGATCTGAGGCTGAAATTTATAGACGCGATTTTACTTTGCTTAGCAAAGTTCTCAAAAAATAAATTCGTTTTGACAAAAAACTGAATACATGAAATTATAATAGGAACTTGAGTATAGTCATAGTCTTCACAGAGCCAAGTCCATGTTAACAAAATCGGTAACTTACCAAATCCTTTGAAATTCATTGAGTATTATAAATTGTAGTGTTTTAGTAAACTCCAAGCAAACTTAAAGTGGCGTTTATAAATCTCAGCATTAGAAAAGAACTGCGACATTTGGCCATTAAGGTGGATTAAATAATTTAAATTCATTCAAAAGATAGTAAATGGAACTTTAATATAAATATAATATTAAATAATTGACAAATGTCATCCTCAGCTACTCTGGAACATGGATATTATTTTGTTATTAATAAAGTGATATTTATTTCGTTAAACTGGCAATGCTGTTTAAGCTTATGACTTTTAAAGACTCGCTGAAATTTATAATAAAAAAAATGTGAATACAACATTTTTTTTTTAACTAATCCAATTTTAACATAACACGTAATATATATTTATGTCTAAGCTAATAAATTTTGAGTTCAGTCCAATGAATCAAATTTATGATAAATCAGTTAAAGCTTTCCTATATTTTTAGGAATCAATTAATTGAATTACATTTATAAACATTCCAAGACATAATTTGGCAAATAATTTACAGCAATATCTTATTTAAATAGTAACGATCTCGACGGTATTTTCAGCGACGTAATAAGTAGCACGATAATATGTAAATAATTAGATAAATTAAAACATAATATATTGCAACCAAAATCCTTATCAAAAATAGATTATTTTCTCTAAAAAACTTTACAAAAGCAAAAACAGAAATCAATAAAGTTTTATTGGTATATATGTTCGTAAAACTTGTTGTTTGCTACCTAGTATGATATTTGGGTTATAAAATCATTTTTGTATTTTGCATTTACAATGATGTGTCATTAGATTTTAAAAACCTACGTGTCTATGCTACGAAACAACTTTGACCGAAAAAATGTGACACGTTAATACATTACGTGTTATTATAAATATTTTAACGGGTCTTATGCGCGAATTATGGCTTGACATTACACAGATCATGCTCACGAGCAGACTGATCAGCTGCAAAGTTTTCATTGGAGGCGGGAGGTTACGTCCCCTACCCTCTTTTGTTCTTGATAATTTGAATATCCACGAAACACATAACTCAGAGTACCAGCAGTTTCATAAGATGACATAATACTAGATGCTAGTTTTCTAATCACGGGATTCCACGCCGATAATAACTTAAACCCATCATCCCTATTAAATAATAGAAACGGTCCTGGAAAGGATTTTTGACTTATACAGCCCAGTAATGAGACAGTACAGTACGGAGAGAGTACAGTTTGCAAGTATTCCGCTTCGGTCGATCTATGCACATGCTGGTTTTTGACCGTAGCTATGTGTTATGCGAAATGAATTTTTAATTGGCCTACATAAGAAGACAATCCTGCACAGCTGCAGTCAGTTATGTAGACGCTTGGAGTCTTATACGACATCGTGCCCTTCCTTAGCTTAGTCCATGCGCAAACTACTTTGTAACTTGGAGATCGGAACATATACAGAATATTTGTTTAAAACTGTTCTAATTTTGTCCGTTACTTCTTTAATATAAAGCAAGTTTCCGGTCTATCCCTGGATACTTCTCCTTTTGATAGGGGTCTAATAAGCCTGTACCACACACTATAGCCATTTGTCTTGAGAACCTCCCGGATATGATCTATGTAGTTTGGTCTTTTTGTGGCGTGCATCCCATATAAAGCATAAAAAGCATTATCTTGTTAGACTTGGATATTTAATAAGTATATTTACTTAAAATGTTTACCAAAAGAGTAATCTGGGAGTCCAAATTTTAAGTATATATACTAGATATATATGTGTGTGTGTGTTAAATGCCCAAGTAGACGAGATAATGCTTTTTATGCTTTATATGGGATACACGTCACTGGGTCTTTTGATGCTTGGGGTTACAAATGTCGTAGGCTAATATACAGTTATTAATGAGGTTGCTACAAAACGAAGCTGGTGAGGATAGTGGTGGAAAATAACATGCAGGTATCTGTCCCTCTGTGTAAGTTTTTTAACACGAATTAACATAAAATATAGTGAACCACGTTTTATTTTTTAATTTAATACTATTCCTGTCTTTCTTGAAAGTAGACGTATGACTTACTGGTTTTTGATATTTACCGGCAGAATTATTTCGTGAGTTTCAACATTGTTATTAAAATGTCGTTTCAAATTTTTTCCAAAAATAAATAACACTAACCAATTACGTCACAAGTCAGTAGCAATGGCATATAATTGGCGCGTTCATCGACTCATTAGGTATAAAATAATTTACAGAGACTGTTAAGGCAGATGCTCTGTCTGGTTTACGAGCGATGAGTATACAGAAAAAATATATGAACTGATGTTACCTCGCTCAATCGCCGTTCTTCTAGATATAGATAGGTAATTACAGTGCCTGCAAAAAATAGTAAACTGTGAGTCATGTTTGCTAACGTATGCAATAAAAAATATATATTCTATATGTACTCTTCTGATTATTTAATTTCCTTTGTTATTAATAAGCTTAGAAGGCACTGGCAATAATCTATTATGCTTTAAATTTTAGTCTGACTTAATAATTATCTAGTTATTGTGAAATATTTTAACTTTTAGATTATAATTGTCAATTATGGCACAAAAAGATTATATCGAGGGGTGAAAGGCTATTTGGTTTAAGCGTCATTTTTTGGTGATATAGTAATATAAATTAATCGGTAAAAAAACACTGATTCAAAATATATATACAGTACTATATCACCAAAAAATGTCGCTTAAACCAAACAGCATTTCACCCCTCGATATCTATCCCTCTTAAAACTTTAATCAATTAAATACTTATAACATATCGCAGTAGTATCAATTGGAATAAAATTATATAACAATACTTAGTTAATAATAAATGATAATAATTTGTCGTCACGCTATATCTCTTCCGGCGTGAGCAGAGATACATTAACATCTATATTATTAGCTGCATCCACTCACAATGCGTAGTTTAAATAAACAAACTTCTTATTATGGAACTTGTATGCTGTGCTATGTCATTTAAGTTTTACGACTCTCAGCGCTAGTGAAACTTTAATAATCTAGCCACGCGACGTTATTGTCAAAACACATCTCCAAAGCCTTGCGTGTGATTACATAACGTCAACAACATTATCACTCGTTCTTGACCGAAATAATCTATTCAAGGCGAAATCAACTCTTCATATACTAGGAATCTTCAAGCAACGTGTATAAGGATATTTATTAAATATATGTGTTTTCATTAGACTATGTTTACCTACCATCAAATTAAGCTGAATTCAAGCATAAGGCGAGTTATAATAAAATGTTTAAAAAATCTGTAATAGTTTTAGGCATAAACTATATAAAATAAAATACACTATATCCCAAAGCAATATATAATTACGTTACTTAAATATTATTTATTATTTTCATTTTATTTTACATAATTGGGTGCCCAACATGGGTGATATTGAGTAAGAAAACAAAAGGATCATGGTACCAAAATAGAACATATAAATGCCTCCACAATTATAGGGCACTACGGCATACACAATAATTAATATATAATGCTAGTTTACAGTAAAGAATATTAATAAAATTCCAAAAAAAAAAAGAAAAAAGGATTATACATACATACATAGACACAATATAAAAAATAATATTGTAGAATGCATAAGTAATAACTTTAAACAAAAAAAGAAATACAGTCACTTTCCACAAGCTGTCCTAAATTCCGAGAGAGGAACAGTCAGGTCCAAGTCACCAAATCGCGAGAGTGCGTTGTACTGCCTACAAATCCGCGACATAGTAGAACATTGTCCAAGATTTGTTTTAAAGATGGATATAGAAAAAAAACAGAACGCAGTTTTGCGGGGCAAACGAGTTGGAGTTGGGTTTTACATGAAAAGATAAATTGCATAAGTAAATGGTCAATTGACATTTCAACTCACTTAAAATAAATAACTAGACAGACTCTAGTTATTCCTGCAACACGACAAGCCACAGTGAATCACTTTGACTAGCTTTGTAACCATTGTGTTCACAATTTAATCCACCACAGACTTCTTACCTCACAAAAATAAGGATAATAGTACATAGGTAGATTATTTAATAATCATATATCTACACGCCATATTTCTTTCGGATTGAGTGAATGAGATTTATGACTTTATCCACTCTGTACTTGTATGTCGTGCCCAACGTGAGAAGTATCACAGCTGATCGCCTTTCTCAGGGCACTTATACATCATATTTTTACTAGATGCCATGTGGGTTTTCTCACGATGTTTGCCTACACCGGTTAGTACTTAAATACTTACTTAACCTGGAAGTACAAGCTGGAATCCGAAACTACAACCATTTGCATTGCGGCACACAAATACCGGTCTCTTATCTACTAGCCCACCACAGCCACACTACACACAAATACACTACTTTGTTAAAACATCAAATACTGGTTAACCAGAAAGAAATCCTTATCCATTTAAAATAGGCTACGCAGGACAGCAGACTATTAATAAATTGTTATTCTCATTTTCTATTCCGTAATCCGCTCATACGGTGGACTGCCTTTTAATTTACATATATAATTCCATTTTAAAATATGCCTTCGATAAGAGAAGTTTTATGTCGCTTTGGTCTCGCACTTAGTACTGATTTTATGAGACTCCGGATAACATTATATAGCTGGACCGTATAAACGTTCTTGCTATTTTCATAATTATATTTTAAAATTACATTTTAGTAAGTTAAAATTTACAAATAGTGTAGACAAAGTCACTGAAATCGGTGGATTAGAAACAGGGATGAATAGATGATTTTTTCAGATTAATACCAAAACTTGTTTTGGCAGCACAACTTGTCTTGTCTCGAATGCAGGTATTAAATAAAAAATTTGTTATGCAATCAAAAACCGAGCCGTTATTTATTAGCATTGGAGTTCAAAAGTGGAAACTAGAATTTCTCTGGAGAAAACGTTTTA
The DNA here is from genome assembly GCA_036320925.1 of Automeris io. Taxonomy (NCBI): domain Eukaryota; kingdom Metazoa; phylum Arthropoda; class Insecta; order Lepidoptera; family Saturniidae; genus Automeris; species Automeris io. Next base: position 7,250,979 of record JAUDJH010000010.1, on the reverse strand, counting down.
TTGTTTTAAATAACCGACGATGTTTTGTGTCCCACTTTTCAATGTTCATATGGTTCTGAACGTAATGGATACTTTATATCTAAAGAGTACAGTCAAAGAGCACGATACATCTTAATTATTCCTTGTTATAATCCCTTATTATACTTAACGAGATGCTATTATTCTAACCTCAGTATCGCGGGTTAGTCGTCAACACAACGTGCTCTTTTCATTATTGTTAACGATTTTGATGAATTTGCATCACGACAAAATCATGTATTCAACGCTCATTACATTTGGATGTTGTGTTCAGTATTTTATAAAGAATTTATGGCAATTTTCACGTAATTATTATTATACATTTATCTCTAATTATCTAATCTTATCTCTACATTATTATTCAATATTCGAAATCATGTGACTATGTTATTTTTAAGCCCCAACTCCAAATAAAGTGTTATATTGTGTGTGTTTTAACGGATTTACTGATTTTTATTGCGATTTTCTATAAATATCTATATTTACAAATTCCATAGATATGTAACCTCATTATGGAGGCAAAACCTACATATTGTTCAAACATTTCTCAACTCTGAAAGCGGAGGTGCAAACGGCACACGCCCGATAAGGGATTCTCGTGAACGGCAGAATTACTCTCATGCAGAGCTCACCTAGCACATTTATTTACGACAAAACGGACGTCTAACTCATCTCCGGCACACTAATGTCGGATTAGGAACACTTTTTTGAGATCCCGAAATGGATGAAACGTGATTCAAGCAATATATAGCTCATACTTAGGTACTCTGTGTTAGTAGACACTATGGAGTATGCGCGGGTAATGGAAGGCTCGTAAAAATGCACTAGCTTTGTCATTATGCGTCAACTTGCGGTAAAAGGATCGGTAGTTTATTTTACCTGAGTCATCCTTAAAACAAAAATGTTTTTCGATTATAATAAGTCCTTATTAAGTATTATTTATTAATACCATAAGCTTAAATATGATCTTTCTAATTTTATAACCTCAAAACTGTGAAATGTGTGTAAATATTTAACCATAAAACATTCAAAAGTGAAAATACTAAATATACACGACACAGGCGTCGCCAGCGGCGCCGACGCAGGATAGTTCAGTAAACTGCTGCTAACCAGTGCGTTTTCCCTCCGAGGCACAGTTCCACTCCGACGCAGCCTTGAGTTTCTTTCGGCGTTTCTTCTCAAGGTAGTCACTTCTGAAACGCTAGTAGATCACCTGTAGGGTTAGTATCTTATTTTGGCTGGCGGACCAAGTTGAGGTTCATACCCACAGGGGTGCCCTTGCATTGCCACCCAACCCATAAACTCGCTGGCTGAGCCCCTTCTGTGCTCGCCTCCTAAGCCTGGTTGAACTGTAAATGCCTTTCCCGGCACTCAGAAATTAGTCCGCTTCAAAAAAAAAAAGACTAAATACGATAAATCTGCTGCATCAAGGGAGATATTCGTCAGCTCTTTTCCATATATTTAAAGTAATCTTGGTGTATATCCTGTTCAATAAAAAAAATATTGTCGAGATTGGTGTGCACGCGACAGAGATATAAATTGCTATATTGATATATTTTGCTGTTCTCATTTAAAAAAATATATTCCGAGGTATACTCCAAAGACTTCATAAGACCTACATCATAACAAAATGACGTCAACTTCAGGATATATTTACTAATAAAATAATTATACAAACGGGCAATAAACGGCACAGTTGTGGGTGAACATATATATTTATATATATATATATATATATAAATACATACAATCGAGTAAAGAACCTTCTTCTTTTTGAAGTCGACTAAAAATATATTTTAAAACTTTTAAAACTATACAATATAACCTAGCAGAATAAATAATATAATAGTACCACACATAATTTAACCTGGATACGTAATATGAAATATGTAATATACGTATGATCTCAAACTCTTGATATAATTTGCAAGACATGAAAGAAAATGCCATGAGTCAAAATATTGCACACTTCTGGACAAGGAATCGTATAATGAACTATAAATACCAGGTTACATGGAGACACCCATATTTTACAAGAGGTTGCTAAACGTACGGCAACTGTGTAAATATGTAACAGAAAGCCCTTACACGAATAAAATATCTGGTGAATATGCGACCGTGTCTTTACCATAGACCACAAAGTTTTTAAATACTAACGACACTTAAAAAATCCCAGTATGTTCGATGTAATACGAGCTTCGTGTTGATTCTCTAGGATGTTTAAATAAATTGCTATTTAACAAACTAGATTAAAATAAATTATCAGGTTATATATAGGTAAAATAAAACAATATTAACTATAAAATTATTATTGATATTTATCATATATCTTATAATCACATCATATTTATTTCGGATAAGAAAGGAAACATTAGTATCTGTCCACTTTGCGCTTGTATTTCGCACGTCGTGCCCAATTACAATTAGCACAGCTTAGCATTCATAGAGAACTACGCATACTATATCATATATTATAAGAAGAAACAGAGACTAGTCTCTGCAAGTACATTTGTCGAATGTATTAGTAGACACTTTATATTACATATTTCATTGCTTATATATTTCAGAACATTACGATAAACGAGTACAGTTGACAACGCACGTACAACCTCGACATTCAGACAAGGTGTAGGTGTGTACCTATTACATTTTAGATCATTTATGTCCTGAGCACAAGGCACATCTTTGTCAGAAAGATAAAAATATTTTTGTGATTCCCTATTTTTTATTCAACAAACATGTGTCAATATATTGCTGCTAGGTGCGTACGTATCTCGTTTTATTACTTTTTCAGATAACTTTTCGTAAGCGTCCGCAAAATCTTCAATATTCAACATAAATTCTTTTCTAGTCCCCTTTTAGACGAGACATGTTTAGTGCCCGTAAGAAAAAGATGCATAGATGAAACAAGTAAATTTAAATAAGTAGAAAATACTCCTTTTTTTTGTATCAGTCGGTTTAAAAAATTCATATTACTATTACAGTTTCTTTTACCGGTTGCACAGTGGAGAGTGTTCTAAGGAACTGCATACTTTGATTCCACCAGCCCCATTCCATCACTAAACCACTAGACAACGTGTCGGATACCATCCGTATGTGGTGGATGTTCCTTATATCCGCACGAAAAGATTCGCTTCTACATTCATCATGCGAACGGCTAAGGAGTGGAATACGCTTCCAGCGGCCATATTTCCGCGTTCTTATGACCTGGGAGTCATCAAGAGAAGAGTGAATAGGCATTTGTTAGACGGACGCGATTCATCATTGGACTCATCTTCACCTTCCACCAGGTACGATTGAGGTCAAGCGTTCGCCTATAAATTAATCAAAAAAAGAATTAAAATATTAACACCAGACACACCTCACATACCATTTTCATCTGACCAGTGTGCAAATATGAGATAAGTACTTAAGTGAAATAGCTATTATGGTTGGATCGGCTGTGTTGTTCGTATGAAAGAGTTTATTTAAATTCTTTAATAGTTTTTTCGCCTAACTCGATGATAGGTACCACAATAGATAGTAAGACCACCACTATTATCATATTTTTATTTTGAATCATTATTAAAAATACGAAGAATTGTTTTTGTGTTATATTCGTGCCAACATATGAATAGACGAATTATGTAATAACAACTTACTTGTTTGTAGCAGCTTCTAAATAGTCAATTTGACGCTGTTATTTGTCTATAATCTAAAGCAACAAAATTTAACCTATTATCCCTTTTTGTAAAAGAATCAAGAAAAAAAATAAAACGTGAAGGTTTAAAAATCATTACAATGCCGCAAGAAGTGAGATACGTCCCGCTAACGCAGTAAGATCACTCACCTAAGCAGTGCCTCAGCACTGCGAATAAGCGGTGTCAATATTTATTAGCATAAGTGTCTCTTACTCATAGTGATTGTATATATGACTTAGATACTGTAGAAATTTACATGCATTTACTAAAATCCTACAATATTTGTTATATATATATTGCTCTCAATGTGAGCAAAGATACGTCATCAACTTTGCGCTTCTACTTCGTACCCAACGCGATCAGTAGCGCAACTGATCGCTATTTTCATTGTATTAGAAAATATGACATTTTTGTTATGTGAGATGCGGATTTCTTCACGATATTTTCCTTCTCTAGCGAGCTTTTGATATCTAAGTCCAAACTTGGCCTGTAATTCCCACGCGATATTAAGAATTCACACTTTTGTCTAAGGATGCTGACTTTTTACCGAATAAGCCACCACAATTCAAATTTAATACTTTTATTTTACATCTTTTTCTTTACTTTCATTTTCCAAAAACACGAATAGGTTTTCATTCCGAATTCTGCTCTCTATTTCTCAGAACATGAAAGGATGAAATATATATTATTATAAACTCTGTTGTGTATCGGATTTTCATAAAAGAGGAATGCGTGAAGTTTGTGTATAAAAACATATAAGTACTTTTATTGTATTTACAAGTTATAGTTGTAAAGTTTGATGATGACGCTGTCAGCAAATAAGTTGAGTTCATCGCACCCAACACTGCTACAAGAATTGAATAATGTAAGAGTGATGGTACGTTTTGTTGATGTTTCACATGTTCCTGATTAAAGAGCGAATCCAGAGCTAACTACTCTGTAAATAAGCATAAATGTCCAAGCGTGAAACGAGATTTTACAAATACCTTTGCCACCAGTTAGATGCCGCTGTGGAAAAATAAGGCAACCAGTCACGCGAAACGTAAAAGATCAAGGACATGAAATCAGACGTAACTGAACAATATTGGAATCACTGAAAGGCCTGCGTAATTTGAAATTTAAATGAACAGTAAAAAGTGAAAGTGTTTTTCATATTATATTAGAGCTCATAACTTATTCATAGCAGTCTAGGGCACTACGATATTACGGAATTTCTGCTCTGGGTATGGAGAAAAAGTGTAGAAAAAGAGCACCCGCAGTGCGGAACGCATCCGTTCCTATTAGAGATGAGGCCGACAGCCAAACTAGTTTTACAGTTACGAGACGATTCGATTCTGCGACGCGGGCTATACGTAGTCGAAGGTCGCGGGGACTCGGGCGATACTAATTTGGAATTCGTTCTACAAGTTGCCGGTACCATTGGAGCAGACAATGCAACGTCGACCGTGACGTCTCAGATGCGATAATTCGTCGCACTTAGCGCAAGGTCACCAAAAAAGGCACTTAATCGTCAAGATATCGAAATCTTACTTTATAGAAACATTTTTTGTCCAAGACGAATTGGAATCTTTGTCATTGGATCGAGGAGAATCAGTAACTCACCGTTTGAATTGTACTATGAGGATTAAAGTTACTTTTTGTTTTTTATACTAGGAAAACTTTAAAATCAAAAAGATTTGTCCGATATAACATAGAATTTTTTTTTTTTGTTTAATATATGCATACCTAGTAATTGCGATGTTACCTATACGCAAAAGTTAGAAAATAACAAATTTAGATTAATCTGAAATATCTTTAGCACTAAAGCTTTATTGCACTTTTTTTAATCCCAAGGATTTTTGTGAATTTCTTTAGCATGAACGCTTTGTCTTACACTTTTTTAAGGTTTAGCTATGCACTTCTTCACAACTACTGCTTTATCATCAATTTCTTTAGCCCCAACGTCTTATCGCATATTTAAGGTTGTTCACGCACTGAAAAATAAATTGTGGCAAAAGAGCAATCTGCACCAGCATGACATGTCACATATCAAACATATCATCCATAGGTCGCTGGTTCATATCCGTCTCGAAGGACCATATGTTTGAGAATTGTGTTAGAATAAAAGATTTTTGTTGTTTTTCGTACGTATAATTGAATTTGAATGGATGAATTTATTACAAAAAGACGGTTAGCAAGAAATATGTTTGATATGTGACATGTCATGCTGGTGCAGATTGCTGTTTTGCCACAATTTATTTGTCAGTGCGTGAACAAAGGTTTTATCGTGCATTTCTTCAGTACTACCGTTTTCATGAACTTCTTTGGTACTGCCGCTTGATCATTTACATCTTTAACATTACTGTGTTGACATATGCTTCTTTAGCAGTATCTCACTTCTTATAGTGCACTTATTTAGTAATTGGGGCAATCGTTGCACGTAGTAGTGTGCGGTGAACGCGCAAACGGAAACCCGGTAAATATGAAGCTAACATTTGTATTAGTTGATCCTTTATCATTTGTCAGATCTTTAAAAATAATCTTCTTTTTAAATAAAACCTTTTTTACTAATACTGCTTTATTATGAACTTCTGTACTACTCTAGTTTATTGTTGAATGCTTAATTAATCATATTTACTGATAATATTAATATTATATCGTCACGCTATATCCAATACGGGGTGAGTAGATACATTAGTGGCTGTATTGACTATGCGCTTATATCATAGAAGGGAAAAATGTAATCAGATTAATGAAAATGATTAATGATTACATTTTTACGTTTTTTACCATTAATATGACTGCATTTTGCTCATTTATGTTTTAAACACTACAAAATCCCAGATTGTATACACATTTATGATTTCTTAATGTTTTAAGTGGATTTAATCCTGTTTACAGAGCAAGAAAATTAAAATTACGACTACATTTTGTAATCGTTAATCATTAATCAGATTACATTTTGCACATCTCTGGCTTATATGTCGTGCGTAACGTGCCCAGTAGTGCAGCTGATCGCAGTTTTCAAGACACGTGACATTTTTATTACATGCCATGTGCGTTTCCTCATTATGATTTTCTTTCGCTGATGAGCATGTGCCTAAATCTGTATATAATCTGAAATCATATTTACCCAACCACAAATATGCACTGTATATCTATACTAATATTATAAAGCTGAAGAGTTTGTTTGTTTGTTTGTTTGAACGCGCTAATCTCAGGAACTACTGGTTCGATTTGAAAAATTCTTATTGTGTTGAATAGACTATTTATCGAGAAAGGCTCTAGGCTATATAACATCACGATGCAACTATTAGGAGCGAAGAAATAATGCAAAATGTGAAAAAAACGGGGAAAACTATTTATCCTTGAAGGCTTCCATTGCGTGCGCTGCAAAAACGGTTCAGGATACCAAAAATATATGTATGAAAGAATTATTCCTCTTGAAATGATCTAAAAAAAGTACCCGACAATATATGTCTATCTTTTAAGATTAACTCACTAGAACCGTTTTATGGTAATCAAATTTGGTCGAAATTAATGCATTATTTGTTAAGAGTTGTATCAACGTAATAATATTAATCTTTATCTAAATAAATGTATTGTTGATTAAGAGTATTTAATTGTGAACAAAATTGTCTTTGACATCACTTAATTTAAATGAACATATTAGAAGATATTACAATAACTTATATAGCAAAACAACGTTTGCCGGATCAGCTAGTATTTTATAAGACACACTATAATAATTATTAAGAGGTTCTCTTTAACCACCTAATTTGCATATCTTTTCAATGCGATTTCGGTTCTCACGTTTTTATTGTTAATGATTAAAAGACTCTGGTGTAAGGACGTTTACGAGCCCAATATTTATACTATAAATCATTTATAAGTAAAAGTTCAATAAATCATCAAATTCATATATTATGTGAAATATCTTACATCGTTTATTATTTAATTTTATAATGCCCATATGAAAAGTATATTTTTTCTATTTTATTCGTTTATCGCAAATCTTGCAGGTATTCAAATATATATTTAGTTATTTATTTTTGTTTAATATGTAATATAAATAGTGAAATTGAAAATTAATTTATAAAATTACCTTATTTGATATGGCGAAACATTCCTTATTTATACACAAAAAATAAGCACGGCTGAATAATAACACTAAAATAACCGCACTATATAAATGGATATATTAACACGGAAACAAAATACAATGTACACAAAAAAATATTAATCAAGATTATAATCTCACACACAAAATCTATAGCCGGACATGAAGAATACCAAAAAAAAAACAGTAATCATCCCATAATTAATAGTTTATTGAAGATATTTTATTGCGTTGATTTAAATTTTGAAATTGCGACGTTTACTTGTTTCGCGCGGATTCCGCTACGGATGCGAGGGTGCGCGCGCGACGCACGTGCTTTACTACGTTGCGCCGACAGCTGACTGAATCGCAATTCAAAACAACACTGCAATTACAAGATAGGTACCAAATTTTCGCTAACGACCTCACGGCCTCTGTGAAGCGTTGATGGATATTTTCTATCACAAATTAGAATCTAGAGTTAGAATTATTCTTATTTGAATAACAAGATACTATCGCAATAATTTTATTATTAAAAATGTATACTTGACAGAAGTTACACTATAGTCCAATGACAATTACTGTTAAGGAACGACAATCCATTAACAATATCGTCTTTACTACCGGGACTCGAACCCAGGACCTTAGCATCGTAATTCAATGAAAAGGAAATTCTTATCTATACTAATATTATAAAGCTGAAGAGTTTGTTTGTTTGTTTGTTTGAACGCGCTAATCTCAGGAACTACTGGTTCGATTTGAAAAATTCTTATTGTGTTGAATAGACTATTTATCGAGAAAGGCTCTAGGCTATATAACATCACGATGCAACTATTAGGAGCGAAGAAATAATGCAAAATGTGAAAAAAACGGGGAAAACTATTTATCCTTGAAGGCTTCCATTGCGTGCGCTGCGAAAACGGTTCAAGATACCAAAAATATATGTATTAAAGAATTATTCCTCTTGAAATGATCTAAAAAAATGTGCACGACAGTATATGTCTATCTTTTAAGATAAACTCACTAGAGCCGTTTTTATGGTAATCAAATTTGGTCGAAATTAATGCATTATTTGTTAAGAGTTGTATCAACGTAATAATATTAATCTTTATCCAAATAAATGTGTTGTTGATTAAGAGTATTTAATTGTTAACAAAATTGTCTTTGACATCACTTAATTTCAATGAACATCTTGGAAGATATTACAATAACTTATATAGCAAAACAACGTTTGCCGGATCAGCTAGTACCAAAATAAATAGGTTTTAAAGTAAACTTACCCAACGTAAAATCCAGTATTAAAAAAAGGCTTATCTATGCACTTACGTTGATCATTCTTATATTTAAAAAATCACTGTTATTGAAATTAAATATATTTTTTTCAAATTGCCTATTTTTAAACACTTTTAAATCGTCCATAGATAAAGAAAATTAATCTAGTGACTTAGTAATTAGTATACTGACGATATATATATATATATAGTCACTTTATGTCCTTTTCGCAGTGAGTAGAGATACATTAGTGGCTGTATCCACTTAGCGCTAATGCTTTGCTTTGGTGGTAACAAATATATAAATATTCTCTTTTATAATCATATTTAACTACTATGACATCACAAATTATGTAGCAAAAACAAATAATTAATAAAAATTATCGATGTAATAAACGTATTAACCGCTGTAAAAAAAAAACAACCATAATATTACAAAGAAGATTTTCATTTTATTTGTAATTATAAACAGTTTGAGTATCTTAACATCCTTTCAAATATGACTAATTTACGAGATTACTTAATCTTAATGGGCAAAATAATAACTTTAGTGATAATTAATTACATTTTATAGAATGTTATCTTTATTCACTGGTTCCCAACATATTACGGATCACTACCCCGTTCAATAGAAAAAAAAAATACTAACATCGCGCCCTCTGTCTCATAATGTATTCAAGTATTTTTCACATTAGTCCTTATAAAAGTATTAGATAATACGATAAAACTTTCGGAATGTTATTATTGTAAGAATAATCACAGAGTTTTTTTTCATATGGTACCATTTTATTACCTCTACCCACTACCGTGTGCAGGGCGCGGAAATATTGAAGCATTGAGAATTCAGTATTCTAATGCTTTATAAACAGGTAACCAAACTTTGATCATGTATTACTAGGTACTTCTGTGAACTTATACATCGTACGCTTAAAAAAAATCCCTAATGAAAAATATGCTTATAATACAACAACCAGTCATGTGTACTGAAGTGGAATGAATAAGTTTTTATACAATCGAATAAGGAAAAAGTCATGTCGCTCACACACCTAACCTCGAAACGAATCTATCTTATCCGTAAACTCAGCTATCTGATTAAGATTCGAAGGAAACAGTGAATTGGCGTTCGAGGAACATCCAAGCGGGATGCCGATATAGTCAAACATGTAATTTACGTTCATAAAGTCGATCTTTTTCTGAATAGAATTAAAGTTAGACAATAAAAAATAAGATTATTATAAATCGGGAAAATTAGATTCCAGCTCATCTCATTTTAAAAAATAGTCCTGATTACATAAAGATAATAGAAATATTGCAGTCATGTAAGTTGACTGCTTGTTCCCTTTTGGCGTTCTCCACGTGCTATTTGGTAGTAAATATTATATTAAAGCTATAAAAAATTACTCTGACCACGTTAATTACATAGGTCACACATAATAACTATACTTTTAGGCTCGCTGTCGCCCTACGATACACTTAAAGATCCTCCCGGGGGACAGGGCAAGCCTATTTGAGAATTTAAGATGAATCTATTACAGGACCCTGAACCTAATTTTCACTAAATTTAATTGGGATTTTGTAAAACTTTAATTACTTTTATCAATAAAATATATTTCTTTATGTCATTTCTTACATTACACTTGACTTTGAATTACATTGCAACAGTTCTATTAGAATTAATGAGTTACCTAATAAGATAATGACTTTTTACCGTGTCCTGTAATTAGACGCGTCACTGATGAAAGGTTTATAAAATAAATACAAAGTCCACATAATTGTTCAATAGATAAATACTATAGACACATAGCATTCAGTTCCGCAACAGTACATCTCACAATAATATAAATTTTAACTATGTAAATAGATACAATGACAAAATAATTAGAAGATATCATTAAATGTAAAAAAAAACAGTACTTATTAATAGAAAACAAAAAATGTTAATATATTAATGAGAGTTTATGGTCACTTATTATATAACACAGTGGAGTAATTCAAATCGATTATTTATATTATAGCTTTTTTTTAATGGGAGATTTACGGGTTGCATGATTTGTTTTCAATAGCCATTAAAATAATATACTTTACAATGAATACTTATAGTCATTATTAGGTCTTACAGTTTACTACAAGCATCAATATAAGGTACATGGTATTAAATCATCAATAATTATCCTTTGTTAATGCACATCAAAAATAGCCAATATATTGTATTAGAAAATGATTTTGGAATATTAGGGATCATATACTCTACATCCTATGATTAAATTATTATCAATGTGTAATATTTTTAATAATACATGGTATAAGACGAAACTTATTCTACGAATAGAGGCCTTAACACAAATATTTGCGATAATGTATTCGTATGATAAACCACCTTTTTTACTTGAGCAAAATCCTCATAGGACCGTCACAGCCGCACATGAAGGTTGCGACCGGAGTGCACCGGACTTGTACCCGGTAAAACCCCCAAGATAGCAACTTCTGCGAATTAGCAGGGATTGTGGGTTCTGTAATGAATTCGCCGTAGCCTGACAGTCACTATTACGAGGGGAAACATCGCCTCCCCTGATACTACTCGGTGTATTTCAACAGAGCCCGTCACAACGCTCCGTCAACTTCTCAGGAGTCGCTAATCGGTCGTTCAGGGTCCCCACTCTGGGCAGCCACAACCCCAAAAGCATCAGCCAACCGATTGGCTGGAATAGATGCGCCGGAGCAGTTGCCCAAATCCCGGCGTCTACTTCTCCAAGCCGGATCGGCTTTCTGCCGCTCCCGCACTGCGGCCTCTTTCAGTGACATGTCATCCTCACAGGAAATGAAGGCCCTCATGAGTCCATGGCCTTGATGGTAAACCACCTTATACCAAGGGGTCCTAAAATCCGAGATATTTAGACAAACTCAAATCACGTGCAATTTACCCTCTTTTTTAACTGCAACATCCGTTGCTCTCAATAAGACATCGTGGTTAAAGAAGTGAAGAATTTGCTTGTGATTGGCGTTTTTCTACGATATGATACGAATATGTTAGAGCAAATATTGGTGCTAGGACCTTAGAGCTCATTATTTATTACTTACGTATAGTAAATGAAAAGTATAACAACCCATCCCTATAAACAAATACATAAAAATAAGTAACAGTCGTAACAAATTTACTAAATTAGTCCTCAAAATACTTTACAGCTGTAAAATAAAAAAAAAATAAAAAACACAAAATAACTAAATCAAGGCACACCGCGATCTGTAACTGCTCATACGTATCTATGTGCATAGATGGGCGTAATCATGATTACTTTTAATCAGATTAATAATCAGATTACAAGTAATCATGACGAATGTATACATGATTACTTGTAATCTGATTACTCTTAATCATGATTACATGAATAATCATAAATCTTGATTACAGTAATCATTCAATTAATCATGATTATTTTAATGATTACATTTGAGTTCTGGCTGAGAGAGAGACCGATTTAAATACTCGTTTATTTAATTTTTCAAGTTATTTTATTTCGAGTTATATATGACCCCAAACTTCCGTCTAATACTGGGGTGGTGTCCAGAAAAGAGTGGGGGGTGGCGTCCAGCGGAGAGAGGGGGGATGGCATCCAGCGGAGAGGGGGGTGGCGTCTAGGGGAGAGTGGGGGGTGGCGTCCAGTGGAGAGTGGGGGCGGCGTCTAGCTGAGAGGAGGGGGTGGCGTCCAGCGGAGATTGGGGGGATCCAGCGGAGAGTGGGAGGTGGCGTCCAGCAGAGAGTGGGGGGGGGTGGCGTCCAGCGGAGAGTTGGGGTGTCGTCCAGCAGAAAGTGGGGGTGGCGTCCAGCAGAGGGGGGGGGGGGTGGCGTCCAGCGGAGGGTGGGGTGGTGTCGTCGTGTGTGTGCTCACACGCCGCCCCAATGGGAGGTATTGTTTGGGTAGTTTTACGGCCCTCTCCCAGGGAGGAGGCCTGTCTAAGACCAATCGCTCACCGGGCCCCTAGGAAGTATCTGGATTCCCAGGCCCGGCGAAGGCGAAGATTAGGCAGTGCTGGCACCCGGTGGTTTTAGCCGGAGCAAGTCCGCCCCCGAATATCCGTCTCTTTGAGCGAACCATAATCCTTATAAGGGTCTTTGCAGTTGTGTACTGTGGTCACGAGTCACGACATTTTTCGGCCAATAAACCTACCAACTCATAGTAACTCGCTTTGACCTGATTACGTTCAGGACCATTTTTTGTGTTCTTTCAGCCGTTTGAGTTGGTAGTTTAATTGCCGGAATTGGGTCGTGACCATAGTACAATAGTGAAAAAACTGGCATAGTGACTTACTTCGACCTGACTACTTTCAGGATCAGTTCGTGCTCGGTGGCCATTAAGTAAATCCAACGAAATCTAGCTGATCATAGATGCTTATACTATTGTTCTGAGTGATTCCTGGACTATTAGAAGTGATTATCAAAGTACCGCCCATATTTTACTGAAATACCGACTCCTACCCGATAATCCACGCCCGCCTTCGAGATGGAGAATACTTCTGATAATGGCCAAACACTTTGTGTGCAATCCTTTAAGTTAAAGTTAAATTTTTAAAACAAAAATGAAATTACTATTTTTTTACTTTTATTACTCATTAAACAATATATATATATATATATATATTATATATATATATATATATATATATATATATATATATATATATATATATATATATATACAGGGTTATAGGTAACTAACGCACGGCCTCTTAAGGGTGGCTTTGATTTATCAAGACTGACAACTTTTGTTGTACGACTTTTGCCAAAACCTAATACATCGTTAGATTTTTTTTTTTTTAGTTTTAGTGTGAATATCTAGTCATCGTTAGCTCTATATTCCAACTTTCATTCGATCTGGCGTAGGTATCCAATCAGCTGGTGCTATGCAGTCGTGCGCAAAGTTACGTTGCTACGCAGCGTTAAGGATCGTGTAGCAGAAAGTTTATTAACCCTATACCTTGTTTATTTTACAAAGTCGCTTATAACAATTATTTGAACGTAAATTTCCATATTTAGTTAAATAGTGAAAATAAATGTTTATTGATTGACGTACTAATACACTATTAAAACAAACTAGAATCAAACTAAAACATTAAATAATTGTTTCACAAACAAAACCAACCTATTATTTGTCTGCCATAGGGAACATCGTAAAATGAACAAGGTAAAGGCCTCTACGTAAGTTAATGTTTCAAAGGTTGTACAATCTGTACATATTTATACACTGAATTCACAATCCCTTCATACTTATCCAGGCTTAGGACTGGCTACACTAAAAAATAAAAAGTAAATAGAAAAACACGAACATTGATACGTAATCAAGCAATTCATCGCACCAAAAGAGGCGCGCGGTCTGTTTGAAGATAGAATAATAAGAATAGAAGAATAATTGCAAACTATTTTTTAATGTAGGCGTATTTAAAAAGTGAAATCACTCTATTTACAATAATTAAACTATTTACAAAAATACTCACAAATCTATTTACTCGGTGTCAACACATTCGGAAATAGTCTCGCGGACTCACGGCAAGCTTCAGACAGATTGTCACCGCACCGAGCATAAACACGCACCATTTTGGTATATTCAATGTTAGTGTATCGATTTGACATTGTGATTTATGAAACGAACGCGTTACTGGGACAAATAACACGTCACGGCTGGCGCACACGCAAGCAAATTTGCGACTGACATGACCCGTGTTACACAGTAGTCAAGCACATGTCGTCACGCCCGCTCACCGCGCCGCAGACCCCTTTCTTTGTTAGTAGCGACACAAGACGCTGCGCACTACGTAAGTCTGTCTTCGGTCGCCTATGTCGGCGTGGCGCGATCGTCGCCTTACGAAGAGTTAAAAAGTTCAGAACTGCAAATCTGATTTTTATTTTTTTTGTATGGGAAAAAAAGTAATTGAATTAGAAAAAGTCGTACAACAAAAGTTGTCTGTCTTGATGAATCAAAGCCACCCTTAAGAGGCTGTGCGTTAGTTACCTATAACCCTGTATATATATATATATATATATATATATATATATATATATAATATATATATATTTATTATATATATATATATATATATATATATATATATAATCTGGTAAACAAAAAAGCGTTTTTAGTGAGATAAAAATGGCGCGTGCCCGTATGTCGATTTGCTTCTTTTTTTCTTAGTACTATATTCTTTAGTCTTCAAGAAAATAGAAGTCAAACGCGAAAAAAAAATTACGCGAATTGAGAAAAAAAACTATGTATGTGTCCCGCTGATTTATTGTAAGAATCAAAGTTATTAGGTAGAAGGACAGTTATCGGGAAAAAAAAACAGATCTATATCTCAACTTTAATTAGGAGTTAAAATTCAAAATACGATACGAACGTGTGCGGCGGCTCGGTTTACATCAAAGACGAAACCGAGTCAGTAGAGAGAGACGGATGACCAAGAAAGGTGTTGTTGCGCTCTGCGCTATAGAAGCTTGTGTAAATTTGAGAAAATAATGTCTTATTCTGATCAATTAAAATATTGCGCTATCTTGCTCTGTCTCTCTATCTCCATCCCGAAGGCGGGCGTGGATTATCGAGTTGGAGACGGTATTTCAGTAAAATATGGGCGGAAGTTTGATAATCAGTTTTAACAGTCCAGGAATCACTCAGAACAATGGTAAAAGCATCAATGATTAACTAGATTTCGTTGGATTTAATTAATGCCCACCGAGCACGAACTGATCCTGAAAGCAGACAGGTCGAAGCGAGTCACTATGCCGGTTTTTGCACTATTGTACTGCGGTCACGAGCCAGTTCGGGTAATCGCCCTAACACCTAACTATGTGGTAGTACTCAGTTCGCCAGTTTAGCTAGTAGTAGTCGTATACTAAAAATAAAAAAAAGGCGAGCGCCGCTCTGCTGTCGGCAGCACATTTCACGTATCAAACAGAAAAGTAATCATAAAAGTAATCATGATTAATTGTAATCCGATTAAAGATTAATAATCCTTAATCACCGAAAAATGATTACTTTTTTTGATTAATTTCGTTAATCATTCATCATGATTAATGATTACAAAATGTAATCGTAATCGTTAATCATTAATCTGATTACAATTTGCCCATCTCTGTCTATGTGTATTGTGTAATTACAAAAATAACACAAATATAATATCTATACATTTTAAAGTCAAAAACTCAAACTTTTAACAGTCTGCATAATTCTCATCAAAAGAATTTTTAAACAAAAGTATCGTGACTATATTTGATCCGTCCAAAAAATTATAAGATCTATATTTGAAATAAAATTAAAGAATTTTTAAATAAAGCTGTCCTATTTCACTAAAAATTGCCTCTGTGTATTACTTGGTAGCTAATCTTCCTGTAATAGAAGAAATATGTTTGCAAAAGCTAAACAAGCAGATATTTATCAAATACAAAAAAAAACCTTTTATTTTATATGTAGTAGCATAACAATTGTATTATTTATTTTGGACCATTAGTACACATATATTTTACAAATCTTCCTTTCATAATTCAATGAAACTTAACGGAAAAATTATGCAATGCTACCATATCTAAAATATATATAAAGACTAAAAAAAATCTAGCGATCCTACCGATTAAACCTGTAGCCTATTTAGACTTATCACAATGTTTTATTCATATCTATGTTTTAACTTAATCTAATTAATGTTCATACCCGTGGCACCATATGTCACTGCGTCCAAAGCTACGTTATATAAGCCATTGACAGCGTGATCATCAGTTAAATCACTAACACCGTCACAATCACCGTTCCCGTTCGTTCTTTTTCTACATAAGTCATTAATAGAGTCCAATAGATGTTCAAAGAAGTTAGGAAAATTATCATAACTGGGAAACACGTTAATGTCAATAACAGCATGATTCCCGGTCGCGTTGTCGATAACAACGTCGAAACCAGCCAATAGAAGGCCGATCTTTTTCCTTAGCACTCGAATTATACACTTTATCTTGTCCTCATTAAGGTTCATTGTGACATCGGCCATGTCATGTGGATCCAGAATGGAAAGAGTTGACTGACTGTCAGCTTTACAAACCTCCCCGGTGCTATAGAATATGGGCTCTAATTCGTCAGATGCTGAAAAATTTTTTAAACTTGGTCGCTCACATATATGATACCTGGAATTATAAATAACATTAAAATTAGTGTATCTTTATATGAAATTAAAAATACAGTGACATCGAATCAATTAATTATCGACTAGACAATTGTGTGATGTCTTACCAGCATAAACCTGACATTTAGTAAAAGTAAACTTTATGCGGAAGCTAATAAATATTACATCAAGTTCAGAGTTCTTAACTTGAATTACATAAAAGTAATCTAAAAGCACCTAAAGTATTATTCAATCGTTTTGAAAAGTATATAAGACCTAGGCCTCAATTTCTGGGACTCAATTTTAAATCAATAACAGCACAAAAAATACCCGGCATTAAAAACAAAGAACTGACTTATTAAACAAATTAGTGTTTAACTATTTTATAATCATAATTTACAAGACTTACGCACTCAGACTTAATACAAAAAATCCTAATCTCTATTAGGATTCAGGTAAGGTCAGTATTACATGGAATCGGCGAGGATACATAAAGGGATTAATAAATGTTAATGATGCTGAAGAGGTTTATAGAAACAGAGAGAAGTGGTGCTTTACTCTATCTGTCAACCCCAGCACAATCAGCATATAGGCAATAGATAGATATTCCCTAATTACATTTTTCTTACTATACATTCTCATTCAACTCACAAATCTTATACTGTTTCTATTTTTGTAAGTAAAACAAAAAATAAAGCAATGGTATCAAAGAGAACACCTTGACTAGTACCGAAGCTCTGTTATAAAAATGTAAAAAACGAATTTAAAGTACGAACCTGTCTCCTATAAGGAATACTTTATGCAGTACTGCATTATGATTAACAAAACTTTGCACCACACATGGAGGCTTGCATACATTTAAGCCCCTTTCATTGAATATTATAATCATTTCGTGTGCAGATTTGGAGCCATGTGCTAAAGTAGGCTTGCAGACTAATGGAAATTGCACTCCTCTTTTTTTCATAATATCTATATTTTGTTCTATATTGTTTGTAGTAAACTCTGCAAAATTTGGTGTGAAAATACCTTGCTTTCGGAATGACGGTTCATTTTGTAATATGGAATAGTAACTATACCTGGAAATAAAAAACATTACTTTAAAAAAATTGTATTTCCATAAATAAATCCATATCCAAAATTATCCAACATGTATAAAAAAAATTCAGTAATAATATTCATTATCATTAATAAGTCCTTGATATGTATTATGTCAATATATGTACATTTGATCAACGTGAACTCTATAGGACAATCAACAAAATAAATCAATTTTATTTATATGGAGATGAACCCAGTTCAATTTGTGCATAATTATTTTGTAAGCCAAAAAAATCTGAACAGCAGAAGTTAGTCAAATTAAATGATTATTTTTTCATACATTTGAAATATGTAAATAATCCCTCTGTGCGCGAGTCTGACTTGCATCATTTGGCCCGGTTTTTTTATGAAGTGTCCCTGCAACTGAGTGTCAGTCATACAGTATGGTAACTAGGGATGTAACGGAGGCAGTTTTATCGGAACCGAAGTCGGAGTCGGAGTTTTTAAATTTGATTTATCGGATTCGGAGCCGAAGTCGGAATCGGAGTCGGAGGCAATGTCAGTCACAAGTGACGGCAGAATAAAATAGTTTTATTAAGGGACGAATAAAAACATTATTCAGTGAACCTTTTTAATTAGAAAGTGATAAATTTACAAATACACAGACAGTAAAAATTGCTGTTTCTTATTAAAAAAAAATCCATTAACAATGAACAAATTAAATCAAATTTGCTCCAGAGGTGTTTTAGTGTTAATTTCTATTTTACTTAATTTAATGTAAATGTAAAATAAAAAAACCTTATAGTAATAAATTTAAATGTACATTTAGTTTTAAATTTAATCATATATTAGGTCCTGACATATGAAATTGGCGTTTTTCGTACTGGCCACTTTAATCACAAATTTCTCCTCTTTGGTAAGGAATTCCAAATTCAAATTTGTACAGCTATAGACTCATGTATTTGTGCTTCGATGATCGTCATTCATTTGTTTTTTTCTTCTGTTTTTTTCTGTTTGCGTCACTCATTTTACAAAATGGAAAACTTAAAATATCGCATTATTTACGAGTACGAGTTCCGCCGTGGCACTAGTGCTGCGGAAACAACTCGAAGGGTGAATGATGTGTATGGCGGTCGTGTTGCAAAAGAAAACACAGTTCGTTTTTGGTTCCAACGTTTTCGTTCTGGAAATTTCGACCTGCAGAACAAGCCCCGTGGACGGCCTGAGACTCAAGTTGATAATGAAGAGTTGAAGTCTATTGTGGAAGCGGATCCATGGCAAACCACGTCCGAGTTAGCTGCAGGCTGCGATGTTAGTGATAAAACTGTTTTAATTCACTTGAAGCAAATTGGGAAGATTAAAAAGCTTGAAAGGTGGGTACCTCACGAATTGACTGAAGCAAACCGGCAAACGCGCGTCGACTGCTGCGTTACATTACTAAACCGGCACAATAATGAAGGTATTTTAAACCGAATCATTACCTGTGATGAAAAATGGGTTCTTTACGATAATCGGAAGCGCTCAGCGCAATGGTTGGATCCTGGCCAGCCAGCCAAATCCTGCCCCAAGCGAAAATTAACCCCAAAAAAGTTACTTGTAAGCGTTTGGTGGACTAGTGCCGGTATTGTTCATTACAGTTTTCTCAAATCTGGCCAGACTATTACGGCTGATGTCTATTGTCAGCAATTGCAAACCATGATGGAAAAGCTAGCGGCTAAACAACCTAGGCTGGTCAATCGCTCCACGCCACTGCTGCTACACGACAACGCTAGACCACACACTGCGCAACAGACGGCTACTAAATTAGAAGAGCTTCAATTGGAAAGTCTAAGACATCGTCCGTACTCCCCGGACCTTGCTCCAACAGATTACCATTTTTTTCGAAATTTGGATAACTTCTTGCAAGGGAAAAAATTCAACTCCGATGGGGCAGTCCAAATCGCCTTCAAAGATTTTATTGATTCCCGTCCGACTGGTTTTTTTAGTAAATCCATAAAATAGATCAATGAACTACCTATGAGATGGCAAAAGTGCATAGAAAATAATGGTTCATACTTTGATTAATTAAATATATTATATTAAAAAATATTCGACTTTTTGTTCCTCCCATACAAAACGCCAATTTCATATGTAAGGACCTAATATTTTCAGTCAAAATTTTTAAAAATGGATTCTACAAATGAAGTAGCGCTGATTGTTTGATTAATTGATATTATGTTTCAACAACATATAAAATGAAATCAAATGAATTGACTACAACAGTGGTGGTGACCTGCGATGAGTACCTCCGATTAAAAAGTTTCGGAACCGAAGTCGGAACCGGAGATGTAATAACAATCGGAAGTTCCGACTTATCGGAGTCGGAGTCGAAGCTCTGTAACATCCCTGGTGGTAACCATGACTAAACAAATTAATGTTCACTCAAGTAGGTATGTAGGTAGAAATGATTATTACTTTGTCAGGTTTTCCTATTCTTCATATTTCATGGCTTCCTCACACCCATATACAATGTAAAGCCATTGGTGCTGATTAAGCATTTATTTTTAAATTTTAACAAATAGGCTTTGTGTTAGTTTGTTAAATTATATTGACATACTTCCTCTTAATTCTTTATTAAATAGGAACACAATATGTGAAGTAAACCTAAAATTTATAATTATCCAATTAAAACTTACCTATTCAGTAAAATCCTCACTTTATTCAATGGATCAATAATTTTTACATAGGGATGATTGGATAAATACTGCTCAATGCGATTAATTATTTTAGATGCCTGTAAAATTTATAATTATTAAAATGATTATATAAATGTTACACTATATTAATAATCTATATCTATTACTTTTGGATCGCCTTGGTCAGCAGCTGCAATTATATCAGTGAGTTTATGCAGAAATACATCAATATGTCCATGATCCTCTATAGGTCTCTCCAATTCAAGCTAGAAACAGAAAAAGCACTCTAAAATTAATGACTAAATGAACAATTCCTGGAACTGATAATATTACAAAAGAATACAAAAATAGAAAAGGATCCTGCCACTGGCACTACTGAACACTATTTTACAGAAGCAAAGAATAGTAATTGTTATGCAAGCAGTGCAAACCTCAACACTAACAGTCTATTATTTTCCAAAATGTTTCAAATTATATAATCACAACAGGAAATAATATTATGTATCATCTTATACAACACATATAGTTATATAAATCAGTGGCATGCATCCCATAAAATCATTATCTTGTTATACTGAGACATTTCTCAAAAGTTTTCACTTTAGACAGGGTATTCTCATGAATAGGATCTCAGAATCCAAATGGACCAAATTTTATCTATGTATTTAATATCCAAGTATAACAAAAAAATGCTTTTTATGCTTCTATAGGATGCATGTCACTGCTATAAATATAATAAACAATGACAACATTGAATATTCATAATACATAAAAATGACTGTTTTATGTTCTGAATAAATAATGAGAAAATAAAAGATGACCTTTATCTTTATTAACTATGTAACTAAATGTATAGCTTGTTGCAATCAGAAGCCCCTAAAAACTATAGATTTAAAAAATCTAGAAAAAGCTATACTTGTTTTTTTATCTGTACTTGACACAGTGACCACACCACACCTGATGAAAAGCATGGTGCAGTCCAAAAAATAACAACAACTATCAACATTTACGAAAAACCCATTAGTAGTTGCAATGATCATGCCTGCCTGCACAAATATCTCTTCACAATATGCTTAAAGGATGCCATATCAAAGTATGGTGGTAACACACTTGCCAGAAGACTTCTACATCGCAATTACACAGCAAAAGTAAGAGTTTGAGAACTTTTTAGTCCTTGCCAGGATGTGAGATACCATAGAGCTGTGAATCCATAAACCCATGCTTGTGGTGTTGTATAGCTTATTAGACTACACTGTACTTACCATGAGATGTGATGTAGTTGCTATAATCCATAAAAAAGGAAAATATACAACATAGTGAATCATGTTTATGACCTTGGCATTTGTTTGGCAAAAGATTTTATACATGAATAAGTTAAAAATTAAACCAAGACATGGTAGATCTTCAGTTCTAGATTATTAAGTATATTTTTGATTGAAAATATCTAAATGGCAATGAACACAATAAACCAGTTTAAACTTAAAAAGAATTGAAGAAGGCTGTGACACTTGCAAACACAATAAACACGAATACAACAGTGAAACATGCATAAACTTATTTTATATTAATAGCAACTCAAATATTTTATAACTTATTTCTCTTAACTTTTACATAGAAAAATTAATATTGAATAAAAGGCACTTTAAAGTATGCAACAATAATCATAATATAAAACTTTTTGTCATTTTTTAATTGAAGGGTCCATTGGAAATTCATAAATATAATTAATAAAAGTTTGTTAGTGTTATCATGTAAAAAACAACTCTAAAAAGATATTATAAAATAGCAAAATTAATAAATGAAAACATTGATTATATTGGTTGTTTACCTTCACAAGATTATAGCCGTGTGATGCACAAGTATTTGTTAATTCATTCCAATTAAGTTTATGACTTTTCTTATCCGACATCCATATACCTATAGTCTTGTAACAATTATCAGAATTATTACTATCCATGTTGCCGATAAACTGCGACTTTCAAAATAATAAACACAAATTGTAGAATCAATGACATTTAAATTTTAATATCTGAAAATACTACTAATAATTACCATATATAAGTAATGTAAAAAGTAAAAACAAACAAACTCCTACTACAATCTACAGCTCCTACCTTTTATTCTACAGACCATTCAATGATTTAATTTCACTTCAAGGATAGAGATGGTAATAGCGGCTGTTTTTCAATAATGAATTATGCTGTTACGTTATTTTCAAATAACAGTTTCTTTTATTCATTATTCTGTTATTTCAGCAATCATTTTTTAAATTACAACGTAGCTCACATTTTGCTTAGGAATATAGTTATTCTGGTGCATTTGAAAAAAGAATTATATCAATATATTCAATTACACTATCGGACTCTGCAGAATTTGTCTCACACAGATTTTTTAAATCTTTCACAGATCTTAACAAACATTACGTGCATCCAAAGAAATTATAGTTAAATAAGGTAATAGCTTCACATTTTCGTATAATATCTAATCCTACTGACAAAAACTACGTAAAATATCTTAACTAAATTTAATGAAGCAATCTTCGAAAATGCAAAAAGTATCTAAAAAAACTGTTATCTATATACAAATAGAGTTTAAACATTTAAGTCGACCTCAACAGTGATTTTAATTTTACAGTTGATAATATTATTTCATATTATCTGTTGTAAAATAACATGTTATTTGACATCTCTAGCTGTTATAAATTCATAGCACTTTTTCGCCAGCGTACTAATATTAAAAAATCTTTTTGTTTTTTTAAATATGTACGTATATTGTAGTTATAATAATTAAATCCATCTTTAAATACATAATTATATAAATGTTAATTACAACTTCGTGACAACTAAAAAGTTTCAACTGTCATGGATATTCAAATTATGTCGGTGTCACAAAACAAGGATTATGTCGTATTTATTGGATAGTTAAAATCACTATTTTATTACTACATCTAGTGATCTTATAATTTATTACATATTATGCCTTTATTATTATATCCCTTATTTAATCTTCTTTATTGGACAATTCGAAATGTTGGTTGAAGTCACAGACTAATGTTCAAGTCTGCAACACTGCTCAAGCAACAATCAAAAATGTCAAAAACACGTGTTTGCTTTGATTTCTAATTTTGAAATTGGGGTGTTATAATGAATTAAGATAAAGTTGCTGTTTCATTTATAAAGTACATAGCTTATATTTTTTCTATTTTAAAATGTCTGACAATGACAGGATTGATATCAAATGCCGATTATTAGATTTATTTTCGGTTCTGGATGATACTGAATTGGAATCTATTGAAACATGGATTTGTAGCCAAGCATACAAGAAAGGTGAGCATACAAGACATAAAATATATTTAGAAAAGAATTGTTTTATTATATTTCTAATTTAGAACAATATTCCTAACAGGAAAATCTCTTAGTCCATAAAAGAACCTTAAAGAAATCCCTAAGTTCTATGCTCAGTAATTAATCCAAGATTTTTGTTTAAATTATTTTTCATAAATTTACTGATGACAAAAAATTCACTGATAATGGGTAAATTAGTATGTAATATAATTCTTAATTATATTGTGTTAGGAATATAATTTTTGACAGTTATATGAATATTAATAAAATGGACTTGAGTGTTTTTAGTATTAGATGATTGCATTCTAGTATTAAATGATTAAGACAACATGCCTCTCTCTGCCACCACCTGTGCTTGTTTTAAATGAGTGCCTGGACTATTGTTTTCCTTTACAGAAAAAAAAAAATTAAAATACTAAAATAAACATAACCTTAATTCAACTGACCTTATTTCATTCAGATTTGGATCATAAAAGAGGGCTATTAAATTTAGAAAAGAAGTTAAAAAAAATAGGAGATTCTATAAAGAAAATTGTGCCTTTTGAAGCTGAACTGCCTTCAGAAAATATAATACCTCCTACAATTGGAGACCAAGCAGATTGTAACAATGACAACACTTTACATGTTGATGGATTCCTATATGATGAAGATGATGTTGAAAAATTGGTAAAGAAAGGCAAATTGAAAAGGAGTTATTGTGTAGATTGTAATTCTCGTAATATTAAGGTTGGTTGAATGTAAATATGTCAAGCTTTTATTAACCGTCTTTGTCCTACATCTAGTGGTTGCAGATACTATGCAACCTATGATATGCCCTGAATTCAATAAAAGTCCCATGGACAACAATATTTCTGGTAAAACTAAGATATCTGTAGACTTATTTATTTAAATGAGTATTGTTCATTATAAAAGTAATCATAAAATAAATTAAATATAGTACATATATTGAAAGTAAAACACTTTAATCCATTAACACCTGCTGTACTATAAATAGTACACTACTCAAAGTTTTTTACTCTGGTAATAATTATTTATCTGTCAATAATACATATAGTACATGCAATAAGAATGTATCTACAATAAATCAAAGCTATGAAGTAATAGGGAGGGTAATCCCCCTCATATATTAGCATTTGAGAGTGTGTTAGAGGGTGAGTTCTTACTTAGTTTCTTTTACAAGATTTGGCTTCGCAAAATCTATAACATCATAGTTTATTGAAAAAGTCATAATATAATTGAAATTGCTATGCAAAGAAAGAGGATGTTTTGCTACATACCATCCTGAGCACTCATTGTTGTAAACATAGTTCATCTCTAAAAATATTACTTTGAATTATTTTTTTGTGTAATTTTCTTTTAAAGTATGTTAAGAATAGTGTTTCAACTCAAGAATAAAAAATGAATTAATGAAATTGTTCATGCTTATCATTTGGGTGTTAATGGGTTAATGAAAGGAAAACTTTAATACAAACAAATATATAACTATTACTATCTATATTATCATTATATAATAATAATATTATATAATATAATTGTATTAAAAAATTACTTGTAAATATAAACTTGGAAAATATTTAAATTTATTGAATTTCAGGATCTTATATACATTTCTCACTCACTATCAACTCAAGCATTACAATATATTTTTAATGTACTGCTGCCAAAAGATTTGGAGGATAAACAATTATTGGATGTTGGATCAAGATTAGGAGCAGTTTTATATGGTGTAAGTTTTATTTCTATATCTCTTAAATAACTTCATCAATTTAGAATCACTTACAAAAATGTTTTGATTTATGAATTTCTTCTTAAATTCACATTATTGCAATATTTTACAGGCATGCTACTTATCTAATGTTGGAACAGTTATTGGTATAGAAATGAATAAAGAATGTTGTGAAATTCAAGAAAAGATCATAGGTGAATATGCCATTGATAATAATAAAGTGAAAGTAATTCACTCAGATGTTATGGACAGGAGTGATGTTGTCTCAAACTCTGATATTATAATAATAAATGTTTTGGACTTTTTTGTGGACAATCAAAAGCATAGAGATATGTGGTACTTTTTTAAAAAGCATATAAAAAAAGGAAGTTATCTTATTTCAAACAGAAGCATGACAGATACTTTGGCAACTTTGGATATGTTTGAAGATTTTATGAGCTGGTTAAGTATATGTAGACCCAATCAACTAGAAAATGAAGTATTTTTTAATATAGAGGATTGTTGTGAGTTGTTTTTATACACTGTTAATTGAAATAAAATTATTGAGTGGGTTTCAGTTTTATTTTTTGTCTTTTTACTGTTTAATTTTATGTCATGACTAAATCAAAGTTTTTTTGTGAGGTTTTTTTCTTTACTTATTAAAGTAACTTTATAACCATGACAATACAGACTAGAAAACTGATATTCTACCATAACTATTAAATTCATATATATATATAAATAAAGTAAATAAAAAACATTGATAGAATTATGATTATATATTTATCCAAGTAAGAAATAAAACCCAATAACTCCTTAGGGCTTGTGCTAAAAAGTTTAAATCCATGACTGTGTTTATAATCTTTATAATTATTGTCAGTAGCCCAGTCACGTTAAATCAATTGGGGTCAACTTATGTGAATTCACAAAGAGTTGAAAATTGGTAAGAATGTTAGGAATACCTTTATGAATGAAATCTAAGCTTCTGTCGACCTCATATTTATATCATACAATTGTGTACAAAAAGTATTGTTACACTTTTTTTCTTAGAATCGCCATTTCTGAGATATAGAGATTCAAAAGTTGAAAAATTGTTTTACATATTATATACACTAATGTATCCTAAAAAATATAAATTGATTATCTTATATATAAAAATGAATCGCTAAATGTCTTGATAAGCCCGAAACTCGAGAACGGCTAATCCGATTTGGCTGATTTCTTTTTTGTTGTGTTTGTTGAAGTCTGGGGAAGGTTATTAAGGAGAGAAAAATTAAATAAATTGTCTGGAAAAGTCTAAAAACAACACTTTTCTATATTCTCATACAAAAAATTCGTTATAAGTCATTTTGAACTTTAATACCATACCATAAAGTTTAAATGTTAGTGGACGGGTTCCGGGTAGGCAAAACAATCGAGTGACGTATAAATATTAATGTCAGTGTTTGTCAATTTTTATACATATAGCATTAAGGCCAGGTTCCTTCAAACAATTTAAATTAAAATTAACATTTAAAAAAAATGTGACTTTGTTTTAGAGAAATAGGGCAGAACAAGGTCTGCCGGGACAGCTAGTTTTTTTATAAAAACCCTCTTTATGATGTTCTCATTATATAAAATGATTAAAATAATCACCATTAAAATCATTGTATAAAAAAATTCAGGCCATTTGGGCCACAGCAAGCCATGTCACTTGCACCTGAACACTTCGGTACGAATTTACTTAGGCGAGCGCACTAATAATAGTTATTGTTTTTGTGTTTTCATTTATTATAATAATTTAAAACTGTAAAAATACAATTGAATAATACAGTTCTAAATTAAAGATATTTAAATAAAACACAAATAAGTAACGGGGCACTGGGTGGATAGAATGGTTTACTAATTAACGTTTCGTTATTATATTTTCAATTATTATCGGCATCTAGAACAAAGCAGTGATTTTAGACATCAGCTGATTTATTGTATTAGCCCTTGTTAGACTGTGATTATAAAAATATATTGATAGTTATCCTTAGATATAATTATCCCCTTTTTTGGTAACCCGAGGGAAATCTTCATGGACCGTCAGGGCGGGGTCCCGGTGTGCTGGACTGTTACCAGTTAAAGCCCCCGGTGTGTCCTTTTCGTCTGCCGGAGCCAACGATACGGCTGGGCCAACTTTCTCGGCACCCGGCGACGTCTGACCTACAGGCGCGCCTATTGTGCGGGGATTGGTAAAGACGCCACCCCGCTTACTCATAAAATAATTCCGGAGATAGTGGGGTAAAATGACACCAACGAATACGTGAATGTTCACTAAAGCGATGTGCGGGAACACACCGCTGACGCCTGGATATTGGAGGACGCACTCCCTAAGGTGCTGCCCTCATATAATTATCCCCTGTGTATTATCGGAAACTTTAATTAATTTTAATGAAAGTGCCTTAAAAGCTGTTTAACAGTAATTTAGAAAGTATGATTTTTTTTAACTAATCATATAATCGCTTCATCATTTGAGTATTGCTTTATTCTAGATCATTGATTCTGAGAGTGGTCTACATCGACCTACAAGAGTAGACGACGGCTTACCAGGGCTCACGTCTGCGAAGAAAAAATAGGGAGTCCATGAAATATAAAGGAGAGTCCACGACAGTGGATCTCATTTAAAAGGGACATGACTTTTGGTTTGGCTTTCCATTAATGGAATAATCTATTGTCATAGATATATACGCTGGCTCTGTAAAGGCTTATGTTTAACAAGATTTTTGCTCTACTTGAGACTGTTTTAGGGGTCTTGGATACAAAAAATCAAATTTTACAATAACATTTAATGAAATGGAAACAAATATTGCTTATTTAACAGACTTATTCAATAAATTGAGTTAAATTTGAATAAAATAAAGTATATTATTTCAGTGTTTCTTGCCAGAATTTAAATAGCGAACCTAAACATTGAATACGGCGATTTTCCCGATTTGTTACGGATATGTCTCCATGAAGACGACACTTCAACATACGTCCAACATATAAGTGCCCTCTATTTAAATTTCGAAACTATAGTCTGTCAAGAAAGTCGTGAAAAAAAAGGAGGGCGCCACTGTTTTTTACATGGTATCCCTATATATTTCGATTAATAAATTTTGATACTTCATTTGAAAAAAAAACAGTATATGATAATATTTTTTAATTAGCAAATCCGGCAAACGTTGTTTTGCTAAATAAGGTTTTGTAATATCTTCTAAGATGTTCATTGAAATTAAGTGATGTCAAAGACAATTTTGTTCACAATTAAGTACTCTTAATCAACAACACAT
The DNA here is from genome assembly GCA_036320925.1 of Automeris io. NCBI lineage: Eukaryota > Metazoa > Arthropoda > Insecta > Lepidoptera > Saturniidae > Automeris > Automeris io. The sequence goes on along the minus strand of JAUDJH010000010.1, from coordinate 7,221,741 downwards.
TTATTTGGATAAATATTAATATTATTACGTTGATACAATTCTTAACAAATAATACATTCATTTCGACCAAATTTTATTATTATAAAAACGGTTCTAATTTTGTAAAAGTTAAAATTATGTATTTTTGTAGCTCTTCTGGCAATCTTCTATTTTCAAGAATTTGCTTCAAATAATATTCACGTTTTGAAGCTTTAATTGGCTTTTCTATAAGCGCCAGTCTATTTGTTTTGCGTTTTTTGAACATAAATCCAATTGAATGTAATATCTGTCTGAGAAGTTCATGGCTGCCATCAAAATCTAATTCTTGTTTCACCACAGCTAATAGTTTTCTTAGCGTAGGTACTTCTTTCTGGACTGTGTAGAAAAATTGAACTTTTTGACGAATGGCACATAGACTGAAATCATCAATCTGTTTACTAGGTCTGCCCTTCCTTTTTTTCCAGGCGTTACAAATTCGCCTCCATTTTTCATACCCTCGTCCACTATACGTCGAACGATGCTTTCAGAAACACCTGGAAGAAAAAGAAAAATTCAAACATTGTAATAAAAATACGAAAGTATCAAAATTTTTCAAGCGTAGTAATATAGGAAAGCTATACCAACAATAACATAACCTTCTAAAATTCGTAAACAATATTATCACAAAGCTAAAATATCACTTAAAAATGTACAATTTCAACCTATTTCATTTCTGTTACAGTGTCTAACATTAAAATAAGAGTACATACCTGTTATTTTAGCTGTTCGACCGTAAACATCTCCCAAATCAGAAAATAGCTTTCCTGTTTGAAATTTACTCATAAATTCTTGAAAAACCTTAAATATGATCTGCCTCGTACTACTTTTATAAACAGTGCGATTCAATTTGACCACAAAATGGTTAAACGATAAGAAATATTCGCAGTAATTAATAAAAATCCAGTAAGCTAACCACAACAACCTTTGATGTGACAATTGATGTACTCAGTTAGACAGGAATACAGTGTTGCCATACCAAGTAAAAGCTTTAGTTCTCAAAACATTCTTTTCATGACTTTCTTGACGGACTATAAGTTTGAAGATTTTTTGTCGATAGTAATACCAACATTGGATGAACAACTCATATGGTAACACAGAAGAAACAAATATCATATTACAAGAGGAACGCAACGAAATAAGTACTACCGAAAAACTATAGGTACAATTTAGAAACAGATATCAACTGTTCTGATTTCAAAAAGATATACCTGTTATTTATACTACAAAATACCGCGTATCATGACTAGTGATGAAAATGCCCGGGAATTTTCCCAAAGTGCCCAAAACTTGCTTGGGAATATTCCCGGGAATTTACGGAATGTTCGCGGAAGTGCTGAGCACTTTGGGAAAATTCCCGGGCATTTTCATCACTAATGATGACAAAATGTTTAATTCTTATCCGAATTCATACCTATAGTAAAAAGAGATTTCAGTGCTGTTACCAAACTTCTAAAAAAAAGAACTAAACTGCGCATTACTAACAGAAGACATTTGAGATCATACCTTACTAAATTGATGCCAAATATTGAAAAATTATCAAAGCATGAACCCTCCCATTAAAAGGCAATTAAATAGTAATATTTATTTTATCTATCTCTGTCTTAGAAAATGGAATTCTTCAAAAAAAGTGTAACAATATTTTTAACAGATAATCTACAACTTTGTGTGACATACTTTATGATAAAATATGTTATTTGTCTGAAAAATACAAAAATCTATATTTCCCAACTTTGACCTTGAATAACATTTTTTGTAGATGTGGAATGGATGGGGACTTTTTTACATTTAATTTATAGTGGTGTTCCTAACATCCCTGCCCAATTTTCCTAACCAATTTTCAGCTTTATACTAATCAATAATGTTATTTTGACTAGGCTACACACAGAATACTACTACTCCTGCCACCAACGACAGGCTCAAAAGGGCATGTACCCAGAGCCGTAAAACTTAATATTAAAAAAAAAAAAATACTACTCCTGCAGCGCTATAGATTTTTTTTTAAATATTTTGGAGTAATGCCAACATGGGGGTTATACCTTTAATTATAGGGATTTTTTTTAAAAAAGGAATTTTAGAGAGACAGTTTTAAATTGTTAACTTTAAGACAAAATTATCTAAAACAATTGGATTCCATAGTTTACACATATTATGTTAAATTGTAATACTTCTAACTTATTCTAATAATGTATTGATTCAACATTCAAAACATAGGAACAGATTTTGGCCAGTGTTGGCAACACAATTCTAAAATATTGCTAAAGTCAACAAATATGGCGTAAAAATTGATTGAGAAACAGCGATTTTATGAATATAATTAATATAGCATAGCACATGTTGGTTAACTTTTAAAGAGTAATCAATGTTCTTGAATACCAGCTAAATATAATAATGTGGCACGAAGCAAGAAAACAAGAGCGTATGATACGCGGTTTGATTGTTGACTATCGTCGCAGGGCTGAGCGCCGTAAAGATTTTTATGAAAAAATTGTAAGCAGTTACGAATTTTACAGTCATGTTTTATACATTTTTCTTAAATTATTCGAAGCTTTTTCTTTGAGCTTCAACAACATATTAACACCAAAATTTCTACAAATCTATAGAAATGACATTAATATGTTTTTTAATAAAAAAAAACTTTCTTTGAAATCAAACAGTTATGTATGCACTTTCAGAAGGCAGAACCAACGCAGTTTCTGCAATTACATGGTCGGCCATGTAAAATTCATCTAGATCCTGCTATTGCAGCTGCTGGAGAGGGTCCAGCTGTTATGTCAGTGGTATCATTTTATGTTAACAGACTAGCCTCTTACTTGCAAGTTTGTCTCAATTAATACTGAAAAAATACTGACTGTACAAGTCTCAATTAGATGTTTGCATATTATATAGTTTGGTAAAGCTGTTTTAATGTTATGAAAAATGTCACTGAACCTTAACCATTTTAAAGTATAAGTAATTACTATGAAGAAGTTAAGCTTACCTATATCTATCAAATGAATTGTAATATAAAAGATAAATTGGTTTAAATGATGTACATGTTAAACACAGTTAATATTATTATATCCCACATATAAATATGTCACATACATGATTACATAAATTAATATTATGTAAATGTATTCCTTCAGGATGCCCTGGCAAGGTGGTACTAATAATATGATAGATCGTTTTGATGTAAGAGCCCACCTGGATCATATACCTGAAATTAAATATCCATACATACCTCCAGAAGAGCTTAGCCCAGAAGAGAGGCAGTGTAACTATGAAAGTTACAGGATCCTAGCTCAAAATGCTTTCCTTGGAATAAGTAAGAAAATAATTGTTAATTATTTTGCTAAATTATATGACAGATATAAAAGATATAAAATTAACAGTAATTGTCCATAAAGCTTAAAACTGAGATATACACCAGTACATTTTTATGTTGAAGGCATAATCTGAAAAGTAATCTATGATTAATATAAGTTAGAATTCAAACTGAATTAATATTATAATAATTTTACCATGTTAAAGCTATGTTACTTTGCATTATAATACATTGAAAGATTGAAAACAATTAAAACCCTATTGCTTTTATAACTCACATATTTGTCATTTATTTAGGTTGATTAGCAAATAAAGTTGAACTATTAATAATTTTCATGGTCACACTTGTTTGGTTTATTTGTACAAATTAGAAAGAATAACTTTCAATATACATTAGATCTATATAGTTTATGGTAATAATTATAATATTACGCTTGAAAAGTAACATACAAAATTACTAACACCCAATTTTAAAAGGCTGTTCAAATCTGTGATCATCTAATAGGACTGCCAAGTGGATAATTTACCATTAACCTGTCTAATTTGATGGAAATCATACATTCCACCTAAAAATTATGTGATCTTATTAGGGTTGATTAATTTTAAATTCTGTATGGCAGTACACACACAAAGATCTTTTTGTTCCCAGCGCTGTCAAAGTTATTATACCAAAATTAAAAGCATATTCCATTCAAATTTCTTTTTAAATCTACAGTGCTATCCCTTTATAGTCAATATCTGACAAAGTGACTAATCAAAAGTAGCTTAATATTTATCTATGTCATATTATGTGATCTTACATTGTAAATAAACTGCCAATAGCATTTTCAAAAACTCGATAATTTTTAACTAATGACTTGACAAATTGTAATGTTTTTTTTTTCACTGATACATATTCTAGTTACTAATAGTAGTAGTAAAGTAATAATACATTCATTGAAATAAAGCTTTAATATATTGAAACTTTTAGGCGAAGACAAGTTCCTTCAACAACTTGCCATAGAGGAACAGTTTGGGGTGACCATAGAAGAAAAGGAAATGCAGAAGGAGAAAATGAATGAAAAGAAAGGCACCGGTGTAGCTATAGGATACAATTATAATGAAACTCCCAGCACACAACCTTCCAGCTCCAATGGTAGATTCAGCTTCCGTTATTCCAAAAACTGTGATGCTTGCCGGCTACTTTTTGGGGTAACATACCTATGTTGTATAGTATCTGGGTATTCTTAGTGCATTCAGTATTAAATTACAGGCCCTGAAGTTAAAAACGTGGAACAAAATGTCTCTGATGATGATTCCGATCTGGATATCATAGATGTGGATTTGAGCATTGATGTGAATAAAATGGAACCTTCACAGGTTAGTAAATAAGTTTTATCATTACTTATTTTAAGACAACACAATAAAAAGCAATCCAAGACATCTGCAGAGCATGCATACATTGTAATCCAATAGCAGACAACATCAACATACCAATATATTACTGAATGCCTTTTATATATACACATACGCAATACATGCACAAGTAAACATATATAAGCTGATCTGGAAATATGATAGACTCCATAGGCCCCAAGGGCATCAATAATACAAAAGCAATCATTGTTTTCCCACCCTTTATGTTTGTATATTTTTTAAAATATATTCTATATTTATATACTCAAACTTGGATAATAATAATATATTTGCCATGCATATGCATATAGAAATACTCAAAATATTCAAGTACAATATATTTGTTTTATTTAATGAATTAACTTTGACATTATACATCCCTGCAGAGACCATGGCAAAGAATATAATTTCATTTACAATCATTGTCCATATAAGTATGAAATATTTTGGTCAGATTCTTTGCTTACCCAGAAAAATACTGATATGTGAGACATATATTTTTGTCCAAGTTTGAGAATAGAAATAATTAGTATATTTTAAAATAATTAAAAACACCATAATTAATTGTAAATTCCATATTTATTTAAATGCTCGTTTTGGACTTTGGCAGTTTTGAGTATTAACTACCAAGCTTTATATTACTCAATGTTATTAAAAGAACAGAAACTTATTGGCAATTTCAGGTAGGACAATCCATTAATCGTTATTCAACTAGAATATTATTAAATTGTATTGATACACATAAATGTAATATATACTGGCTTATCTGTCATTTTTTGTGTGTTTTATTGTTTTTATATTGCTGTATGTTTCGCAGAAAAATAAAATCAATAAAATATGTTAAATAAATTTAAATAAAACAGAAATTATGTATCTCCATCTTTCCTTAAAGTATCATAGTTATGAATTATAATGCAGGTCTCTATCTCTTATACATCTCCACGCAGTGTTTCTATTGAATGTATAAAATATTTATTTTTGAATTAATGTAACCTAGGTGATGGTTAGTGAATGTGTAGAAGTAATTTATGTAATAAAAAAATACTCATATACTTGTAATAAAATTAACGATGCCCAATATTATTATCAAATCAATGATTATATGTTACATGCTAGTGAAAGTGTTATAATATTATAAGGGTACAATGGGGCGAAAATATTTGTTGAATATATGAGACAGGCTATATAATTTTTCGCGTATTATGGAATTTATGCGTATGAAAAAGTTTTTCATAACTGATCTGGCGTTGCGATGAGCGCAGGCGCACGAGTTGAATGCAGTGGGTCCTCAATTCGGGATGGCAGGATGCGATTTGTTCTCGTTTTTAACGGGCGACGCCGATGATGCGGAGCATCAGAAACAATTATTGCGCGAGGAGAAAGAGAAAGCCATGTTTTCTGGAAGAAAGAGCAGGAGAGAACGCCGTGCGCATCGGTAAGATTATTTTATATGATGAGCCTGCCGTTAAATATTTTATGTATGCTATTAGATTTTTCTTTGTGGTACCCCGGGGTAAATCCCTAACGGAACTCAGGGGGCGGTGAGGGCCTCCCCCGGTGTGTCGAACTTGCACCGACTAAAACCCCCGGGGTGTTCCTCCTACTCGTCTATCGGGACCAAGGGCACAGCATTGGCTACTTCCTCGGCACCCGGCGACGTTTGGCTTTAAGGTAGGCCTCGCCCTATTGCAAAAAGCAGGAGAGGGGTGGTGTAAATGGCCACCCACTCGCACGCCTACTTATCTTGGAGTAGTGTGCGGGAACACATCGCACACTGTTCTCGCCTGGATCATTGGACGGCGCACTCCCTCAAGTGCGCCGCCCAAGGCGTCATATCCTGTTTTAGGGAGGAAAGCCACGAATGTAAGCCCTCCTCCGGCGTCCTGTTCTGCATAGACGGCCAATTGGGTTCTCGGGGGTGGCTATTGCCTTCCGGTCCCACTCCGCCGCCTCTTTCACCTTAAGTGTGTACTGACTATATGCGAGGGCATGCTATTAGATTTAATCGTACAAAAGATTTATATTGTTAGAAATATTTTTCAAACTAAATAGTAGAGTCCGACCGAAACTGGTTTTCTGGCCGAAACCAAAACCGAATATTCGGCCGTGGCTTCAGTTTCGGCCGAAACCGAAACCGAAACTCACGTGGTCAAGTATAAAAGTCAACGTGGCCTAGTAAAAAAAAATAAACCAACAACTTACATGTAATCAGTTCCATCAAAACATAACCTCTAAAGAATGTTTACGTCGGGTGATAACGCACTGACTAAGTTGTGTTGCTATAGAGCAATGCGAATTACATCCGTCAAATTTCGTCTAAACGACGCAGTTACACTCCGACGCAGCCTTGAGTTTCTTTCGGCGTTTCGTCTCAAGGTAATCGCTTCCGAAACGCTAGTAGATCGCCGTTAGGTTTCGTATTTTTGGCTGGCGGTCCAAGTCGAGGTTCATTCCCACAGGGGTGCCCTTGCATTGCCACCCAACCCATAAATTGCCGGCTGAGCACCCTCATTGTTCGCCCACCCGCCCGGTTAAGTTGTGAAGACCTTTCCCGGTCAACAAACACGCGAAAATTCGAAAAAAAAAAAGCAATGCGAACGGCGCACGAATCCCGAACAGGGCCGCCAGCGTCCGCCAAAGCGTTGCCGCGAGAAACGAAGTTAGGCAAGCATGTGCGACAACTACCGAAATCAGTTTCGGTTTCGGCAAAAGTTTCAGCTAATTTTGGCCGAAACCGAAACTGCCGCCGAAACTTGATTTTTGGCCGAAACTCGGCCGGACCGAAACCGAAACCGAACTTTCGGTCGGACACTACTAAATAGTAAAAACAAGAAAAGAAGAAATGCCTTTTAAACCAACCATTTACGAATTGTCTTTACGTCGAGTATTCCTTATATTTTCACTAACGAAAGACATTAAAAAAAACTTATTAATTCTTGAAAAAAAAAAGAGTGGGGTGGGGGGGTGTATATTTGCAAACACGAACTGTTAAATCTACTTAAAGGTGACATTCCGCAAAACACGACAAATGGCAAAGATATCTGAGACGACGGTGGACAACGACTGTATTTTTCATAAATTCATATTATCATAGTCAACATATTACTTGTACCAACTAAAATTGAATCATACATTCGAAATATCAAGAGTCCACTCATTCTTAAACAAAAGAACGTTTACGCGATGTTTAGAAATCTCGACATTTTGACTTCTATTTCTTAGTTATTGAGGGAGCGCTTTTAATATTTAATTAATTAGTGACAAGAAGCTAGCGACTCGCGTAATGAGCCCGCCGAGCTACGCGGCGCCCTCGTCCAAACCGGTGCGGTCCCCGACGCGGTCACCGAGCCGCAGTCCGTCGCCCGACCCTGCAGAGAAGATCCAGTTCATCACTTCGTTCGGTGGCGAAGAGGATGAGGGCAATCCACGTGAGTTTTAAACCATACTCAGAGAAAAAAAACGCTTTTGCTTTTTGAAATGCTTTATTTATAAAAAAATATTAAAGCTGTTGAAATGAAACGAAACGAATTTAACTGATTCCGGCGTGGATTTTTATTGAAACTTGTAAAGGCAGAGAGGAGCAAGGACAAATACAAAATCAATGTTATAATTGCCATAAATTAAATAAATTGCCGTAAATAAAACACACTTATATTTATATAGAAGTTTACAGAGTGTAACTCTAAAAGGTTCTACTTTCCTATCATAGACATTTTATATTATAATTACAATAGTAGTAGACTCCCGTATGAAGCAAGGTTAATATACAGAGACATGGTTATTTTTAAAACATTAATACAACATATATATATTTCTAACATCATATACAACAATACAATATAACGCGAATGGTCATAGATTCGTATATCGGCACACAACTTTGGGTTTTCCCAGATTAAGTACGGATTTACACACCACGTGCTCATCGGTAAAGGAAAAGATCGTGAAAAAACCGGCATGGCGTCTAATAGAAATGTCGTGTCTAAGTGCCTTGAGAACGGCGATCAGGCCTCATGTTAAATAATACATATAAGCTCCATGTGGATACATCCACTAATAAAGCTCTGCTCACCCTGAAAGGGAGTAGCATGACGATATATTATTATTAAATACAACAACTTTTGATTTATCATATTTATCAAAAATGGACTTCAATAATTTTATTGTGATATCTGACAATTTTACAACTGGATTTTTAATGCAAAAGCCAACTGTTGGTCATCATGGCTATTTGACAGCGACGCGAACTTAAAAAAAAACACTTAGACATTACAATTTTCTTTCAACAGCGACGCCACCTAAACCGTTGTACTCTGAAAAAGTGAAACACAATTTGAAAAAAGTGGCTCTCTATTCGGAGGTGGCTCGCAGCAAACATAAAGCAAGGTAAGTTGTTCTTTGTTGTTTATACAATTAATTTATTTTTGTATCGCCCCTTTTATGTTTCATTTACAACAAATTAATATTTTTGATACTTAGAAAAGTACATAATAATTGAGACTGATATGAAGTCACCAAAACTAGAGTGGCCAAAGTAATTTCGGAAAAAAATATTATCAACGAAATGAACCTACTCCGCTCTATTAATAATGTATAAACTATTACACTATTATAACGATATAAATAGCGAAATTGCTAGAAAAAGTAGTGCTATATTTACTTAAGCTTCAAGTTACTTTTTAATAACATTTTTATACAGTAAATTTTAATTCACCCATTTTCATTTGGGCCACTTGAGATTTGAAAACTGGTTTTTCTTACCGGTGAACTGCATTTCGTTGAGCAGGGTATTTTATCGCGAAACAATTATATGTATTTGTATATAAGAATCTATTTCTATGTCTAGTACCCGTAATGTAAAGATGGTGAAATGATTAATTACATAAAAATATACATATCTGTAGGAAGCATCTATCTAATCTGAAATTCTTACACTACCCAAATAAATAAAGAAATTAGTGACATTGATACAAAATAATTATATTTAAACGACTATAAAAAAATCAATGATAAAGTAAAATTCGGAAATAAAACTAAAAAAAAATTCACGTAGTAAATCTTATTTTCTAAATACAATGGTATTTTAAAAATAACTTTTTTGCATATATCTCTGTAGACATGAACTACTGTTAGTACAAGCACAAGCTAAGTTTGGGGCTATGTCAATGTGTGTAATTAGCGAAACATAACAATATATAGCATAATATTTAAGGACACACATTGACCTAGCTACAAACTAAGCTAGCGCTTGTACTATAGGTACTAGACAAAGATATATAATTAAATACATATACGCATTCATGACTTGCAACAAATTAGTCTGCTCATAAATTAAATACTAAGGCTCACGTATACATTCTTAAATATTATGTAATTATTTTAGATCATCAAAAATACCTCAAAGGTCGCGTCCAATGGGACCCCACAGACCGGATTCGAGATCGCAATCCCGTTCGAAATCGAGATCATGCTCGCGGTCTCGCTCCCATTCGAGATCGAGATCGCGCTCCTGCAGCAAGAGGTCCCGTTCGAGATCCCGGTCTTATTCGAGATCGCGTTCAAGATCCTATGATTCATACAGAAGAACGAGATCTCGCTCGCGATCACGAACCTACAGGAGATGGTCGAAGAGCCCGACGAAGTAAGTACTTTTTTCCTTGACATCTTTTCTATATTAAACACAAGGTGCGTAGGTATACTATACCCAATGGCGTGCACAGAGTATTTGGATAGGGTAGGCAGATTCACGTAATGAATTTGAATACTATATAATGATAATAAATATTATATTACTTTCATATGGGTAATATATGGCATGTAAATAGAATAGATATAAAGGTCTCCTTTTTTTTAAAGTAAAGGAATTTATTCCAGACTTATTTATCGTAAGGGCATGCAATGTTTTCAGGCATTTATGGAATGAACGCTTCTGACTATACCGTAGTTGCTGTGGAGCTTTAATTACAAGGCCCACAGTCCTCGTCAAAGTGCAGAAATAGTCACTTTGAGATATTTGAACCGGTACAAGTCCTCAGCCGCCGTAAACTAGTGTCCGACCGAAAGTTCGGTTTCGGTTTCGGCCGAGTTTCGGCCAAAAATCAAGTTTCGGCGGCAGTTTCGGTTTCGGCCAAAATTGGCCGAAACTTTTGCCGAAACCGAAACTGATTTCGGTAGTTGTCGTACATGCTTGCCTAGCTTCGTTTCTCGCGGCAACGCTTTGACGGACGCTGGCGGCCCTGTTCGGGATTCGTGCGCCGTTCGCATTTCTTTGTTTTTTCGAATTTACGCGTGTTTGTTGACCGGGAAAGGTCTTCACAACTTAACCGGGCGGGTGGGCGAACACTGAGGGTGCTCAGCCGGCAATTTATGGGTTGGGTGGCAATGCAAGGGCACCCCTGTGGGTACGAACCTCGACTTGGACCGCCAGCCAGAAATACGAAACCTAACGGTGATCTACTAGCGTTTCGGAAGCGACTACCTTGAGAAGAAACGCCGAAAGAAACTCAAGGCTGCGTCGGAGTGTAACTGCGTCGTTTAGACGACAGTTGACGGATCTAATTCGCATTGCTCTATAGCAACACAACTTAGTCAGTTCGTTATCACCCGACGTAAACATTCTTTAGAAGTTATGCTTTGATTGTACTGATTACATGTAAGTTTTTGTTTCATTTTTTTACTTGACCACGTTGACTTTTATACTTGACCACGTGAGTTTCGGTTTCGGTTTCGGTTTCGGCCGAAACTGAAGCCACGGCCGAAATTTCGGTTTCGGTTTCGGTTTCGGCCGGAAAACCAGTTTCGGTCGGACACTACCGTAAACCTGTACGGCCGGAAAGGTCCTATGAGGAAATTCGTCAAGTAAAAAAAAAGATGTATCGTATAGGATATATAGGTATGGGAAGGTAACCTGGTATATATTAAGCGAAATATTCGAATCACCAGACTGCTGAATTTTTAAGTATAATTAGGATTAAGAGGGAGGATGAGAAACGATGCGCGCTACCATAAAAACCAGGCGACACAAGCTTCCTCACAGTCACTAGTAAACTTCGTCTCACTTTACACTTCTTAATTACCGTAAATAATTCAAATGTAAAAGCATAGTAACATAAACTTTTAATTCTTCATGATCATCATCACCCCACGCCTTTAATCTGAAACATTTGTGATTGGCGCAGTGAACCGATAATATGAGTTTTTTTTTTCAAGTATATTAAATAATATGTGTGCGATTGAACAGGACCAAATCATGAAATGAATCGCTATGGGGCCAGTTTAGTTTTTTAGAGGTGGTTGAGCGGTTGCCCGATTTGGGTCGTAACCATAGTGCAAAGATGTAAAAGCCGTCATAGTAACTCGCTTCGGCTAGTTACGTTTTGGGATCAGTTTGTGTGTATATCCAGTTGTTCATATACCTAGAGACCTTCCGTCGTGGTATATGTAGGCCGACTAGGTAATGGCGGCTGTCAATTGATTTTCGTCCTTTTGGGGTCGTTGCTATTTTTGGACTACTACAAACTACTACTTTCCTACTTTTTATCGGGTGCAATGTAGTCACTTTGTCAAGACAGTATAAAAAAAGTTCAAAAATCAATCTTCAAATGTTGATTTTAAACACTATTAACCCCTTGCCTGACGATTGAATCTCGAAGAATAGTACTCGTGCAGACAATTAAATTTAGCGCAATTATATTAAGGTCAATTTAGCTAGAATATAAAAAAAGACCATGTGCAACAATAAAATTATTTTTATTTTTAAAAGTTTCAAGAAATACATATGAAAAAAAAATACTGCGAGCGACGCCCGTCAAATTCGAATTTAGTATAGAAAATTTTTACGGGCGAGGCTCGTCATTTCCACTCAAGGGGTTAGTTAAACCATTATTGTACACTAATTCAGATACATTTTTTACTATAAATGAATTCTCGACGCTTTGTTGTTTGTTGTTTTGTTTTATTTGGTCGCAGTCCTGTTGAGTATAAAAAGCAATAGCTACTCGTTTAGCACAACTCTAAGTCTCATGTGTTGGGTATGAAATAATCGTTAATATCGATTTATTGTTCCAGACGTGGCGGTAATAGTTACATGAGGCGTAATAAATCGAGGTCATTGTCTTACGACAGGTAAGCTTGTTCAATTAATCAAATTTAAACGATGAGTAAACTCCACTATATAGATATCCATCCTGTGACGAATCTAATATGAACTTAATCCAAGAATAATACTATGGTAAGTGTAACTAAAATAATTAATTAGCGCTCTTATTGTCTTATTGAATATTGTCAAATTGTTGATGCATTTTATTATACTTAACACCGATATAGACGTTTCCCGAATTTGATATGCCTTCTTTTATAGCAAATTTTGAAAAACTTTAGTGTTGAATGTCATATACTAATATATTTCGAAAACAGATTTACATAATTTACTTAGTTATTTACTGTTCTGTTAAATCTAGTTTCAATAAAATAATTAAAAAATAGGTAATTTTGTATTTAAGTGTTCGAATACATGTGACAATGTGACATTCAAAATTCAAGTTTTTTAAATACAATTTTTGTTAAATCTACTTTCAATAAAAAAAATATTTCACAAACACGCAGATTTTTTGTAATCTTTATTAATACACTTTTTTATGTATAATTTCTGAGTTACAAAGGAAAAAAAAGACAAAGACTGCGAAACCATACGTAAGGCTCATTAGGCAGCCAGTGAATTTGGAGCAATTTTGCAAGCCTAGAGTACTTTTATTAAGAACATTCGTTTAAATAAATTTTTAACCTTGTTATATGTTCATGGCGATCTTATTTCAAATAATGTTTTATTTTAGTGAAAGGTCAAAATGGCAATTTAAGTCTTTAAAAGGTTATTTTAAGGCGAAATTCGTATACTGACTGTCACTGCAGGATCCGTCACCATTGAACAACAACTATCAGAATTTAAAACTTACCTTCAGACTTATTTTTCTATAATATGAAACAATAAAAGGGACTATTTTACAGTTTTAAAACAATGTCCATTAATTAACAAACAATCTATTATTTTTAAATGTCGCAACATATTCTTATATTTTAAGTGTTTATTTCGCAGCAACAGAGGGGGTACTAGCAAACCCACCGTGCCTCGGTATTACGGAAGGCGCAAAGAAGATAAATCTTCCAGTGAACTATCATATGATTCGGACTCGAGTAATTCTGATGACGAGAAAAACAAGTGAGTGTACGCTATTGCCTCTATTTATACTTTTTACAATATTGTGTTATACTAGAAATTATACTGTAGTCATTAATAATGATTATTGTTCGATTAAATTAATTCTAAGTATGGTCACAGTTGTAATCCATTGTACAGTACATAATAATAATTCAAATAGGAGTTAAACTCTCCACTCTCCACTAATCTATCCTGCCTCACCCTGATGTGACCTGGTGCTGCCTCAAGCAAATAGACGATGCACTCCATTTCTAATGTTGTTTATTTTCGATAATAAACTAGCTGTGAACTGTTGTATTGTTACCACAAATTAATAACGCCTTATTACTCGTTTTCTTGTTTTACATTGTATATTATAATTTATAAGTATTATTTATTTCATTTTTATATAATAGCTATAAATAGTTGTATTGGGTTCTTAATTTTACATTTATATGTCATACCAAGCTTTTCCTTAAAAATAAATATACAAATTAATATTTCATGTAGCAATTTGTAAATTTATAAAGTACAGATGTTGTCATAGAACTGTGTATAGAAAATCTTAAAAATCATTTTATTTTAGATGACATACGGTTTTCCTCACGATATTTCCTTTCACCGCAGAGTTGTGGTGTTAGATCCAAAATATAACCTGGATAGACACAGATGATGAAAAAGTAATATGGTAATTATCATTCCAGATCAGCGGTTGGCAATAAATCCAATACAAACCAGAATCAGTTACGATTGTCTGGATCCGGCACCAAAGTCAGTAAGAATCATTTCACATTTGTAAGCTTTTGTTTTAGCTCCTTAGGATTTTATTTTAATGTTTAGATGGCAGAATATGTGCTTGTAATTTGTATGAAAACCACATACGACATACTTAAGAAAAGGTTAATATATATCTAATTTTTCTTCTTCTATTGTATAAATAATGTGCCTCTTTTTTGGCAGTGCCATTTTTTTTTTTTATAAAATGTATATTTTGTTTTATTTCATATTTATTTTCTCTTTGAATTTATAACACAAATGATTAAAGCAAACATTGTGAATATTACTCTCATGGAATATCTTGATGAAAATTATTATTGTTGTTTTCTTAAAGAACATGATATCAGTGTGTTTCTTCTATTATTATCTATATTTTTATAATTCATGTTTCACCAGTTTGTTTGTTAAAAAGTAAAAGACCATAATATGGTCCAGACCAGAACATATTAAATTTGTTTTTTTTTTTTAAATCATTTGTAACATGTTTTAATAATAATGGTAAGTTTGGGAATCTCAGATTCATTGCAACACGTTTTCACTATACCGTTGTCTATTTATATCAATAATAATAAAGTAAATATGTTTTAAGTAATTATAGTGTTTATTATCTTTATTTTAAACAACAAAATTAATTACAAAATTTTGATCTAACACCTACATGATATAAGAAACTGCTTCTTAAATTTTGTTTAAAAACCATTGTGATTACAATTATTGTCTGAATAAGTTGAAAATATTATAATTTATTTTGTTTGGAATTATTACGGAAAAAACTTTTTTCTTTTGCTTGAAAATACTGTGTGCATTGTTGTTGACTGTGAATGATTAGTTGTTTGCATAAGCCAGTTAACATATATATCAAGAGTAATAATGAATTTTAAACAGTATAGTAATTATTGGAATAAATAAAAAATATATTTTCAGTGTCCATCCCGCGAAACGATGACGCTCAAAGAGAAGTTAAAGAAAAAAATGCAGGCCCAGTTATCAAGGCAGCGTGAGTTTAATTATATACAATTACATATCAACTGTTAGATGTTAAGGCTTTAATAGACAGAAATTAATCTATTAACTTTTTCTATAGCCTATTTCTTATTCGTTTTATAGCAACTATTGAGCGTCTCTCTTCAAAGACGCATGTCCAAGAGAGGAAGATTAAATAAACTTCTATCTAAAAATCAAATATCGATTGTTTATTGAATAAACGTAAATCCTTCATAACTACTCGCATTGGCCTGTCACATTTCGCGGCTGGTTTGCAAATAACCATATATACATATATATGATATTATTCATGGTATATATTCATTGACAATGAATTCATGTCTGCTAAGGATTCCCGCCGTTTCTAGACAACATATAACACATCGTTCAATAAGTCCCGGGACTAACTATGAAAACAACATTTTATCGGCAAAATTCTTTATTATTCATCAACATAATCTCCTTCAAGTGTAATACAATCATTCCAACGCTTCTCTAATTTTTCAATGCCATGTTTGTAGAACGATATGTCTTTTGACTCAAAATGAGCCTCAGTAGCACCGATCACCTCCTCATTCGAGCCAAATCTTTTTCCCTGGAGCATCTGTTTGAGATCCGCGAAGAGCCAGTAGTTGCTGGGGGCCAAATCCGGCGAGTACGGAGGATGGGGAAGCAGTTGGAAGCCTAATTCGTTGAATTTGGTCATTTTTTTGATTGACTTGTGGCACGGTGCGTTGTCTTGATGAAAGATGACTTTCTTCTTCTTCATGTGTGGGCGTTTTTTCGCTATTTCAGTCTTCAAACGATCCAATAACACCATGTAGTAGTCGCTATTGATGGTTTTCCTTTTTCGAGGTAGTCAGTCCCAGAATATGGACGCCATTACTTTGCCGGCCGACTATTGTGTTTTTGGATACTTCAGGCGGCTTTCACCGGTCGTACGCCATTCAGCTGACTGCCGACTTGACTCCGGAGTAAAATGGTGAATCCATGTTTCGTCCACTGTCACATATCGACAAAAAACCCTGTTTATTGCGAGTAAACAGTGCCAAACAGCTCTCCGAATCATTGATACGTTGTTGCTTTTGTTCCATTGTGAGCAAAAGCGGCACCCATTTGGAAAAAACTTTTTTCATAGCCAATTTTTGGTGCAAAATAGTAAATGCACTACCAGTTGATATGTTCACCATCTTAACTATCTCGCGCACTTTTATTTTGCGGTCACCCATCACGATTTTCAATACTTTCTTGGTGTTTTCGAGAGTTACTGCCTCATTTGGCCGACCCGAACGTTCCGCATCATTTGTATCAGCACGACCGCGTTTGAAGTCAACATTCCACCGACAAATGGTTGTTTTCGACGGAGTAGAGTCCGGGTAACGTTTTTCAAGCCATTGCTGAGCTTGAACAGTGTTTTTCCCATTATAAAACAATGTGTTGATAACACACGAATCTCGTTTTGGTCCATTTTTTCACGATTGCAAAGGTAGCGTCACTTTAAGCACTATAGCTTTCTTGGTTATGTTTCGAATTACATCAAATTTTGACACATCTCATTTAAAGGTTGGTACTTCTGAACCTTGGTATATACCTGGCATTATTAGCGCCATCTCTACGCTAGACATCCCGGGACTTATTTAACGATGTGTTATATAAAAAACGCGATGTTGCGATGTATTTAAAAACTTTGCTGCTAGCATAACCATGTTTCTTCGTCTAACTTATTGAAATATGCAATAGTATAAATAAAACTCCGGATGAGAGGGAGGCGGTCCACGGTGTCCGGTGCACCAACTGAGATAGAGGTTTTGAAGGGGTGGGCTTTTACTCCGACCCCTCGCAGAGAAGTAGCCTCAACAAAGCTTCTTGTTCCCTGGGCGTCTGGACGAATTTGGTTTCCCAGGCCCGAGTGGAGCAATCAGAGGGACACCCCGGGGGTTTTTAGTCAGTAAGAGTCTGACACATCGGGGTCGCTGCCCTTACAGCGTCCCTGATGGTCCTATGCAGGATTGTCCCCCGGGATACAAAAAAAGAGGATGAATAAAACTAAATTAATGTGTAATTATTCTACCATTTTTATGTAATCGCAAACATTTAAATGATGCGAAAGTGGTGACTATATTTTCAAAGTTGTAACATAAGTTATTGGTTTGTTTTTAATACGTTGTGATATTGGTCTTCAGATTTTTATTACAAACCGTAATTTACCCTAAGACGCGACGTACAAGTTTGTTGGTTTTTAACAATCTGCTTGCTACTATTATTAAATATTATTTTAGGCTAGAGATATAAATTATTGCCAGAACAATTCATTTAATGTATTGTTAAACTTCAGTCAATGATTCGCTGTCAATCACATGATTACATTAAAACCAGTTAATCAATAATCACTGTCAATTCTCAACGAATATTACGAGGGTTGCCTTTTATATTTCGGGATTAGAGAACATAAACAAATGTTAATAATCGAAAATCACTTTATTGTTTTTCAAAATATTCCCCATGAAGATCTATACACTTTTGAATGCGTTTGAACCAATTGTCGAAGCACTTTTGCCACTCTGATTGAGGTATTTCCAAAACATGCATTCTGAATGCAGCAACCGCTTCTTCAGGTGTCGATAATAGTTGACCTCTCAGTTTTTTTTTTACGTACGGGAATAAAAAGAAGTCATTCGGTGCCAAGTCAGGACTATACGGCGAATGGCTCATCAATACGATGTTTTGGGTGCTCAAAAATGCAGTTGTTTGAGCCGATGTGTGAGAGCTCGCATTGTCGAGGTGTAGAGTGATCCGTCTTCGGCGGTTGGTTTTCTTGATTTCTTAAAAGACAACTGGCAAACAAATGGTTGTGTACCACTCAGAATTGACTGTTCTACGTTGTTCTAATGGTACGGTTGCGACATGTCCAGTTTTTCTAAAAAAACAGGCGACCATTTGCTTGGAAATGCTTCGTGCGCGATCAACTTTTGTTGGATTTGGCTCATCTTGAAACACCCATTCAGTCAACTGCTGTTTACTTTCGGGCTCATACGCATAAATCCACGATTCATCACCTGTCACGATGTCGTAGACATGCTTCGAAGCACCGCGATCGTATTTTTTGAGCATTTCCTTCGACCAATCGACACGAGCCTGTTTTTGAGCGATTGACAAATTGTGTGGGATCCAACGCGAACAAATTTTTTGACAGTCAAATGTTTATGCAATATTGAATGTACGCTGGTCCCACTAATGCCTAAGGTTGTCTCAATCTCACGATAGGTCACATGACGATCTTGCAATATCAGTTCGGCCACAGCATCAATGGTTTTCGGAACAACAGCTGATTTTGGACGACCTTCACGAAATTCGTCTTGGAGTGAACTACGACCACGATTGAATTCACTATACCATCGATAAATACTGGTCCTTGATGGAGCTTCTTTGCCAAAAATTGAATTAAGTTCATCCATGCACTGTTGCTGAGTTAATCCACGTCGAAATTTGTAAAAAATTATCGCACGAAAATGTTCACGATTTAATTCCATTTTTGGGCCGAAATTAATCTTTAAGTTACTGTAAACAACACAAATAGTTCTCGTATGTCAAAACGTTCTGAGTACGTATAAGCTCAAAAATGTCCAACTTTACGATAGAGCTGTCAGTTGCCAGATTGCAACACTAGGGTTGCCAAATCCCGAAATATAAAAGGCAACCCTTTTTTTTTTTTTTTTTTTTGTTTCCCGGGGGAAATCCTCATAGGATCGTCAGGGGAGTGGTGAGGGCCACTCCCCCGGTATGCCGGACTTTTACCGACTAAAACCCCCGGGGTGTTCCACCTTCCGCCTACCGGCATCGAGGGCACGACTGGGGTCTCATCCTCAATGACCGGCTGGGCGTGCGGCCGTGAGTAGGCCTCTACTCGTTTAGGGAGGGGTAGTGTATAGAGCTACCCCTCTCGTGCCTCTGTGTTGTAGAGCGGCACGCGGGAACACATCGCGCACCGCTCGCACCCTTGTTGGACGACACACTCCCTCAAGCGTGCCGCCCGGTGTCGCCGCTAGAGTCGGACGTTCCTGAGAAACGCCGCTCTGCGGCGCCCTGTTCTTTTAGGCCGGCGGGCAGGTGGGGACGGCGCTGCCAAAGATGTTGTAGCCAGCGCCTCCCGGACCCGCTCCGCCGCCTCCTTCCTATCTAGCACGTCCTCGGCGAACCGCAGGACCGCCCGCCATGCATCTTCGCTGCCGACCATTAGTGAAACCAATGTCGGCAGCGAAAGGTCTCCACCCAATAAAAGGCAACCCTCGTATAAGTTATAATAACGTATATATTGTCAGAATAAAGTCATTTATTTTCTCATTTCATTCTCTGTTGTGAAAATTTTGTATATACTGTGTACCATTGTATTTAAAAAAATCTATTATTTATTTTATCAATTGCAATTTTGAACTTAATTCAAGGAATAAAGTTTTAAGAAAGATTTTAATTCGTATGTAGTCAGCTCAACGAAAAGACAACAAATATCGGTTTATAGAAACTGTTATTACCATCTCTATTTAAGGTGCTTACTGTCTTTTGTGGCGACGAAATTAAGGCTAAGTTTGAGAGCAAACTGAGCAAAGCAAGGAGTTGTAATAAAACCGATAGAATTTGATGGCTTTATGGCGCATAGTAAACCAATAAAGTTATTTTAAATTACAGTACGTGCAGACAAGAGGGCTGAAGCAGAACGCTTAGAGCGAGAGAACCGGCGCCAGGCGCGGCGCGACGAAGAAATGAGGGAACTAGCGATCAAACTGAGGCGCAAGTCTGTATACTGCTTATTTATGAAATTATCCTTTCTTCCTCCCCTACTCTCCCCCTCTAACATAAAAAGGCAATCGAATGCGTACAGTCAAACAAAAGAACTCCCACCATTTTCAAATCACATCGGAACAGCTTTAGAATTTTACATATCCGAATGAGGTTAGATAATTATAGATTTTGATTACTTTGGATTCTTCTGCGAGAAAGACTTCGCAGAAGAATCCAAAGTACTCCTCCTTTGTGAGAAAGATTTCGGATCTCTAGTAATCAGTTTTACAGCTACTATTCAATTCGTATTTACTTTTGACATAATGAGAATTATAATTTGAACAATATAGTTTCTGACCCTTTTTTTAAAAGATAAATATTTTTGTTTTTTTTTTAACAAACAAGCATGCACTTAACCTCAATTTCATCTTTTTGCTCATTCTCACTCGATTGTTGTAATAAGTTCCATTCATTTACACTATTAACTGGTCTCGATTATCGGGTAGTTAAAATATGTTTCAAAAATTCTAATAATACATTTTTAATTTTGTTATATGTTATAGTTTCAGATTATATCTAGGCCTTGCTTTACAATCGTATTCTGTGTAACTTTTTGTTCAAAATTCTACAAAAAAAAAATCCATTCATATTATTAGGCCATTTAGTAATAATTTCATTCATTATAGGCAACGTGAAATGCGGCATCTGCAGAATAGGAGATCCAGTGAAGAAGATTCAGAAAAAAGCGGTAGTGGATCGTCATCAAGGTAACTTAGTCAGAATTAAATGGCATATAACATAATACTCACATGGCATCTAATAGAAATGTCTTGTGTAAGTGCTTTGAGAACGCCGATCAGCTGTACTCATGGTCGCGTTAGGACATGAGATACAGCTCCTAATGAATCTCTGCTCAATCGGTCACATTGCGATTATGACGTGCCCAACGTGACCAGTAGCGCAGCTGATCGCCGTTCTTTGGGCACTTACACATAACATTATTAGATGCCATGCGGGTGCCCTCACGATGTTATCTTTTACCAGTGGGCATGTGGTGTCTAAATCCTTACTTAATCTAGAAAAACCCAGACGGTACGAGCCGGGATTCGAACCTACAATCCTTCGCGTCGGCGCGCAATTATACCGGCCTCTTATCCACTAGGCCACCACAGCTACATAATATAATTATCTACATATATATGTTTTATTGTATTTTTGATAATAAAGTGATTATTATTTATGTAAAATAATTCCATTACAATGTTCCGGTTTTACAAACAAATACTGGTAAAATCTGGATTTTTCCGCAATATTATAATGAAATAGTAAATTTTAAAGTTCGGTTTTAATCAAAGGCAAAAATGCCATTTTCTTCCCAGGTTTGAATTTACCTGACTACATTCTTTATGTATGGTTAATTCCCATTATTTCGCACTGGTTAAATATTATGCTGTCTGATATATATTAAAACTTTGTCTATACTAAGTTAATTTGGATGCTACTCTACCTCAATTTTTTAGTTGCAAGGTAAACAAAATTTAAAAGAAATCAATACTTTGAGCCTGGCTATTTGAGTTGCAATTTGAATTTTCTGAGTATACACAATGAATTGATATGTTTTTATCTGTATTTCTTCGTTACAGAGCTTCACCACAACCCGAGATGAGCAGAGAAAAAAAGAGTCGCTCCAAAAGTTTATCACCTCAGCCGAAACGAATACCCATTTGGGAAACGAACCGAGAACTCAAACCATTCATACCGAAAGCAGAGTTCGGTGAGAAATTTCACAGCCACGGCACGAAGAAACGTGTACAAGAGACGACTGTTCAAAAGGACTTTTCAATGGGAAAAGAGGAAAGGAAAGGAAACGAATTGGACCAACGGCCGCAAAATTACAAATATGATAAATACCCTAGAGACCATGGAGCAAGGAGTTACGACAACTATCGGTATGAGCATACTCAATTTGACAATAAATGGGATCAAAGCAGAAGTTATGTTCAAGATAGAACAAGACCTTATGGTCACCGCGGGGGGTTTCGGGGTAACAGGCATGCTGAACGTCCATCACATTGGGCTAGGCATAGAGATCATCGGGACGATGACCATTCTGGGAGTAAAGTGAAACTTGTTGATTATTAATGTTTTTATACTTGTCAAGAATAGCATAGAGAAAATCATTGTGTAATAATAGATTAGGTAAAAAACATTTATCAGTAAAACTTTAACGCATGTGATTAAATATAAACTGTTATAGTGTGTCCACAGCAAATGTTTTGTGTTTCGCAAAACATCTGCTTGTCTTTTTCTTTGTCGTGTATTTGCAATAGTTTTATTCTTTCCATTATATACTGAAGGGTGAAAGGCTATTTGGTTTAAGCGACATTTTTTGGTGGTATAGTAATATATATATTTGGGGTCGGTAAAAAACGCTGATTTCGAGAATATATATATTACTATATCACCAAAAAATCTTGGTTAAACCAAATAGCCTTTCACCCCTCGATATAAATATGCCGTTTTTAATACCCATAACAGTAAGTGCCCATTTTGTCCTCCTGTGGACGCACCATAACCATCCAATGTTTATGATAAAGTTGTAAATAAAATAAAATAGTAATATTGTTGATAATTAAAATATAAATGGGAAAGGAATTGTGAATGACCCACGAATTAACTTATTCTATTAAAAAGATATCAAGTGATATCTTTCAATTACTTATCAAACTGCTGTAAAAGTGCCTATTATTAAAAATTGGCTTTTATACAAACTAAAATTTGTAAATGGTGTCCATAATTAATTTTACACTTTGTTGTGATTAATTTTACTGCGATCGAATATATTGAATTTTTAACTATTTTTTTTTAACATATGAAACCGTTGCAGGTGAAACTTCGTAATCTATGAAATTATTTTTTTTTACGTTTACATCATTTCTAAATGTCAATATTAGAATTTAATAACATTTAACAAAAACTCTAAATTGTTCGGAAATATCGCTTACGATGTTTTACCTAAGATTGTAGGATTTTATCACGTTGAAATATCTGTATGACCATTTTTACAAAATGTTTTACTGTAAATGTAATTTTATTGGTTTTTAAGGTATATAAAGTTAAAAATATTTGTCTTCTTGTTTTTATTATATGTCCTTTTTGAAGTATATAGTAGTCATGATAATTTGAATTATATTTAATTTTTCATCCTTTAGGGGTTGCTACCACACTTGGACTAAACCACTGACTGCATTGTGCTTTCCATCAGACGCGGTGTAGTTACTTCATCTATTAAACTTGAAAACAACAGATTTTAATAATGAAATATGTCCAAAAAAAAAATATCGTCACGCTATATCCTTTACGAGATAAAGAGAGATACATAAGTGGCTGTATCCACTTTGCGCTTATATGTCGTGCCCAACGTGACCAGTAGCGTAGCTGATCGCAATTCTCGTGGTACTTGTATATGATCTTTCCATTAGATGCCGTGCAGGTTTTCTCACTATGTTTTTTCCTTCACCGGTAAGCATGTGGTGCCTAATTCCGTAAGTAATCAGGAAAAACCGAGAGGTACTTTCCGGGATTCAATCTAACGACCATTCGCGCTGTCGCGCATAGAAGCCGGTCCGTTATCGGCTAAGCCAGCACAGCCACAACGCTAATAATCGTTGATTAGCATTTATCTAACCAAATTAATTACTTCTAAAAAAGAAAACCTTTAAATAATAAAATATATGTGTGGAAGCTATATAACCAATATCTGTGAAACTTATTTAACCTGCCGAAGGTAACGGATGATGTGTCACCCTAAACAGGGAAAATTAGTGGATGTTGCGTTTTAACAGATGCACAAAAATAAAGTTTTAATGACTCCTCAACTCTTTTAAGGTGATGTATCATATTAGGTCCTTACATATGAAATTGGCGTTTTGTATGGGAGGAACAAAAAGTCGAATATTTTTTAATATAATATATTTAATTAATCAAAGTATGAACCATTATTTTCTATGCACTTTTGCCATCTCATAGGTAATTCATTGATCCCTTTACTAAAAAAACCAGTCGGACGGGAATCAATAAAATCTTTGAAGGCGATTTGGACTGCCCCATCGGAGTTGAATTTTTTCCCTTGCAAGAAGTTATCCAAATTTCGAAAAAAATAGTAATCTGTTGGAGCAAGGTCCGGGGAGTACGGAGGATGTCTTAGACTTTCCAATTGAAGCTCTTCTAATTTAGTAGCCGTCTGTTGCGCAGTGTGTGTTCTAGCGTTGTCGTGAAGCAGCAGTGGCGTGGAGCGATTGACCAGCCTAGGTTGTTTAGCCGCTAGCTTTTCCATCATGGCTTGCAATTGCTGACAATAGACATCAGCCGTAATAGTCTGGCCAGATTTGAGAAAACTGTAATGAACAATACCGGCACTAGTCCACCAAACGCTTACAAGTAACTTTTTTGGGGTTAATTTTCGCTTGGGGCAGGATTTGGCTGGCTGGCCAGGATCCAACCATTGCGCTGAGCGCTTCCGATTATCGTAAAGAACCCATTTTTCATCACAGGTAATGATTCGGTTTAAAATACCTTCATTATTGTGCCGGTTTAGTAATGTAACGCAGCAGTCGATGCGCGTTTGCCGGTTTGCTTCAGTCAATTCGTGAGGTACCCACCTTTCAAGCTTTTTAATCTTCCCAATTTGCTTCAAGTGAATTAAAACAGTTTTATCACTAACATCGCAGCCTGCAGCTAACTCGGACGTGGTTTGCGATGGATCCGCTTCCACAATAGCCTTCAACTCTTCATTATCAACTTGAGTCTCAGGCCGTCCACGGGGCTTGTTCTGCAGGTCAAATTTCCAGAACGAAAACGTTGGAACCAAAAACGAACTGTGTTTTCTTTTGCAACACGACCGGCATACACATCATTTACCCTTCGAGTTGTTTCCGCAGCACTAGTGCCACGGCGGAACTCGTACTCGTAAATAATGCGATATTTTAAGTTTTCCATTTTGTAAAATGAGTGACGCAAACAGAAAAAAACAAATGAATGACGATCATCGAAGCACAAATACATGAGTCTATAGCTGTACAAATTTGAATTTGGAATTCCTTACCAAAGAGGAGAAATTTGTGATTAAAGTGGCCAGTACGAAAAACGCCAATTTCATATGTAAGGACCTAATATATTACTAAACAAATGCACGAAAATAATGTTACCAGCGCAGGATCTAAAGCTTCCTAACAAGAACGTCCATTACACAGAATGTAGGATTCTTGACAGAGTCCAATAAAAATTTGGACATATTCATCATAATATCTATGTCATTATAAATCTAATTAAAATCAGTTAGACAAAACATACAAATTGATCTTTCTAGGAGCCATCCTACAAGTATTAATAATATCTACTACTACTAGAGATGGGAAGAAACGTAAAAATTACTGATGATTTAATAGTGGTATATGAAAATCATGGACGAATATAGCTCTATGAAAACTACGCACATGAAAATTAAATGAAAAAGTGTTTATTTTCGAAAGACTTGTCTTTTTATTTAAACATTGTCTTTATTATTGTCGGTAAAAAAGATTAAGGTTAAACTAATATTTACAAAATGCCTCATCTGACTTCAATAAAAATTTTTCTTCCCCCGGCTAATCGCTTAGAGTGTCTACATCCACTTCTTCGTTGTCATCGTTGGTTGACGAGTCAAGATCACGACCAGTGATACTTGGGGTAGTTCCACCGATACCTCCCCGACCTTCCTTCGTGTGTCGCCATTTCATTCGGCGATTTTGAAACCACACTTTGACCTGAAGAAATTAAAATATAATATAATATATATGTTAATATTTCTACACTGTTATATCTCTATTATGGTGAGCAGAGACATATTTTTATACTTGTGCGACAGAATGACTACGCCGTACTTAATGAAAAATTTTCTCTTAGAATCGATATTTTACCCAAAAATGATTGAAAACGGTTTTGTCTATTTTTTATAACTGACTTTACAAACTGATTAAGTCCCATCCGAAGTTAAGAGCATCACAGGTGATCTAAAAAGCGACTACAACTATCAAGAAACTGGATATATGTTAATACTGTTGGTCTATAATGACCATGATTATGTGGGCCAGCTCAAAAGTCTATCCAAAATTCTTTTGAAGTACCCAAAGAAGGAAGGGAAGGGAATACGCCGGCTGGAAGATTATTCCAGTGCCTGGTGAGACAGTAGATGTACAAATTGGAATTACTTTTAGTGATAATTGGAACGGGAACTTCTTATATAATGTTTATAGTCAGTACCTATGATAATATTAATATTTTAATACTTACTTGAGCATCAGTAAGTCCTAAAGTAGCTGCGAGCTGTCTCCTGTCCGGTTTCGTAATATATTTCTGTATCTGGAATCGCCTCTCCAAGCCCTTACGCTGGAGGTTACTGAAGACTGCCCGTGACCATGATCGTTTTCTCTTCCCGCTCGACGTGACGTCACACCGAGGGGCGGATGACCCTTGCGGTGGAGACGATGAAGGAAGTGGTAAACGATATACTGGAAAAAGAATTAAAAAAATGTTTTAGTTAGGCACGTTTAAACTGTCCAGAAAATGAATTTATCACTAGTGTTCAACTGAAAATCAATTACTGACCGACACTTAGGACGAAAGTTAAAAAATTCTAAGAATAGTTCAAGGTTAACTAAAAGTGAATAGCATTTTAAAAACTTTTAAATAAATTATTTATGTTCATTTTATTATAAAAATCTTCGGAATATTATCTCCAAATTATCAAAAATAATAACATTTTGATATAATGTGCGCTTTCGAAACAGTTCGTTCAATTTTGGCGCTTTTTAGAATGTCAAAGAAGTTTTATCCTTATTTTTAATCCTTAAATTTACTAAAGTTGGTCGATTCAGTGGGGTGTATCCCACAGAAGACTATAAAGATATAAAGCTATATTAGAACTATATATATATTTATAGATTTAATAAATATATTGACTTCAAATCTCCTAATTTCTACCAAATTCATAATTAATAATTATAATAATAATAATTATTATTTTATAATTATTATTCATATTAATATTTATTTTATTTATTTTGGTAGTCGAAGCTGCTCGCGTCCGTAGGCTTTACCCTAGCTTCCCTACACGTGACTCCTGGGTGGTGCTAAACGAGCAGCAGCGACGTGGTAGGGCGTCGGTGCCTGTCTGGATCGCGACCACAGTACATGGGTGTAAAGCCCGTCATAGTGACTACTTTCGGCTTGTCGCGTTTCGGGATCAGCTTGTGTATATACAGTAGCTCATATACCTAGAGACCTTCAGTCGTGGTATATGTGGGCCGACATGACGATGTAGACTATCAATGGATTTTCATCCTTTGATAGTCGCTTTCGTTTTTGGACTATACTGTACTTACCATCAGCTACTCTGTAGTCACTATGTCGAGCCAGTGTAAAAAAATCCAAGTTTCAGAATCAAAATTAAATCAAATTTTAGGTCGATAGATTAAATGCCGTAGTATTTCTAAATTAAGTTTTTTTATGCTTCTATGAATCCACAGCCATATCTTCAGTTAGATATTGTCTACTATGTAGCGATTCAGTTAGCAGATGTATTAGCAAGAACCTGATATTCCTGAAATTATGATATCCGTTATCTAAATATTCTTTCTTTAGAAAAAAAAAACCTAATCCAACACTAAGTTTTAGTCGTGCCTTAGATGTGTTTCAAATGAACATCCAAAACCGAACTATCTGTATACTACACCAATATTTCTTCCATGTAGAGATCGACCCAAGAACCCTCTAGGTAGAAGTCAAAAGCAACCACTGGCCCAATTTTGTCGTCATATTAGACAGGTGTCAATGTTACATTTTTTCTGGTGATTATTTTATTAATTTAATATATATTTTAAAACTTTATTAATACAGAATTAGCATCACTTAATGATTAAAATGAACTAAAAACATTATGTAATGATTTTGATCTATAGGCTTTTGTATATTTGAGATTCCTTTATATTAAGGATAATGCAATTTATCCATTTAAATTTTAAATAAATGTTGTTTATTTAATGTTATTCGCTGCAATTCTTGGACTACACTGTACTTTCCGTCAGACGCGGTGTAGTCACATTGCCGAACCAGAATTTAAAAAAAAAAAAAAGAATGTTAAAAATAACAACACAATTTAAGTTAACACAATTAAAGATACTTCAATAAAAACAAATTATTTTTAAAATAAATAAACAATATAGCAAATTAAATAACACCATAATAGTTACTTAATACATTCAAAATATTCAATATTTTAATTTTAAAAAATACTAAAAATGCCTGTTTACTATTTCTGCGATACCTACACAATGCGTGTTTGTTTCCTACAGGGAACTGATATTCACATTTCGCGCGTCGTAACCCTCCATTTTGTTTTTAATTCATTAAACACCTACATATTTCATTAGTACTCTCTAATTATAATAAAAAGTCTTTCACTCTATACTCTTATGCTTCTATTTTAATTTTAGTATTCTATATTCCTTTCTTTCTTCTCCAAATTCAAAGTGTAATATAAAATTCTTACGAATAATACCAAAAATTTAAGTTCCGTACTTACATAACACCCAAGTACTTTTGATTAGCTTTATTTGAATATGTCTTGTACAAAATATTGTGCGTAGGACACTCAATAAATATTTTGAACCAAAAAAATCTACAGAGTCAACAGTTTTAACCATATCTTTCCCCAAACTCTCGGTCACTATTTATACAAAGATTCATGTATCGAAAATATTAGGTCCTTACATATGAAATTGGCGTTTTTCGTACTGGCCACTTTAATCACAAATTTCTCCTCTTTGGTAAGGAATTCCAAATTCAAATTTGTACAGCTATAGACTCATGTATTTGTGCTTCGATGATCGTCATTCATTTGTTTTTTTCTTCTGTTTTTTTCTGTTTGCGTCACTCATTTTACAAAATGGAAAACTTAAAATATCGCATTATTTACGAGTACGAGTTCCGCCGTGGCACTAGTGCTACGGAAACAACTCGAAGGGTGAATGATGTGTATGGCGGTCGTGTTGCAAAAGAAAACACAGTTCGTTTTTGGTTCCAACGTTTTCGTTCTGGAAATTTCGACCTGCAGAACAAGCCCCGTGGACGGCCTGAGACTCAAGTTGATAATGAAGAGTTGAAGGCTATTGTGGAAGCGGATCCATCGCAAACCACGTCCGAGTTAGCTGCAGGCTGCGATGTTAGTGATAAAACTGTTTTAATTCACTTGAAGCAAATTGGGAAGATTAAAAAGCTTGAAAGGTGGGTACCTCACGAATTGACTGAAGCAAACCGGCAAACGCGCGTCGACTGCTGCGTTACATTACTAAACCGGCACAATAATGAAGGTATTTTAAACCGAATCATTACCTGTGATGAAAAATGGGTTCTTTACGATAATCGGAAGCGCTCAGCGCAATGGTTGGATCCTGGCCAGCCAGCCAAATCCTGCCCCAAGCGAAAATTAACCCCAAAAAAGTTACTTGTAAGCGTTTGGTGGACTAGTGCCGGTATTGTTCATTACTATCATTGGACTATTACGGCTGATGTCTATTGTCAGCAATTGCAAGCCATGATGGAAAAGCTAGCGGCTAAACAACCTAGGCTGGTCAATCGCTCCACGCCACTGCTGCTTCACGACAACGCTAGACCACACACTGCGCAACAGACGGCTACTAAATTAGAAGAGCTTCAATTGGAAAGTCTAAGACATCCTCCGTACTCCCCGGACCTTGCTCCAACAGATTACAATTTTTTTCGAAATTTGGATAACTTCTTGCAAGGGAAAAAATTCAACTCCGATGGGGCAGTCCAAATCGCCTTCAAAGATTTTATTGATTCCCGTCCGACTGGTTTTTTAGTTTTTTTTTAGTAAAGGGATCAATGAACTACCTATGAGATGGCAAAAGTGCATAGAAAATAATGGTTCATACTTTGATTAATTAAATATATTATATTAAAAAATATCCGACTTTTTGTTCCTCCCATACAAAACGCCAATTTCATATGTAAGGACCTAATAGTTTTCAAAACATTTTTAACTATTCGCCTTTAACACCTCCTCATCAGCCTGTTCAGAAGCAGCTAACGTGTCTACCAGCGGTAAAAATTGTTTCCCTTTGAGCTGGTTTTTATTTTTGGTAATCAAAAGATGTCTCATGGTGCCAAACTTAGAGCTATAAGCAGAATGACATAGGAGTTCGACCGATGTACTGCAAAGGAACTCTCGTATTGTATTGATAAATCTTAGATTCATGATCTGTCATGATGTTGCAGACGCGTCGAGGCAAGCCTACATTAAACTTGGCTATCATATCATGGCATCATTCAATTTGAACCGTTCTTCCGGTTTTAGGCCACATTTGATATCATAAAATATTTTCATATTTTTGACTAAGACACGATATTTACATTCAACTCGTACAAAAATTGGCGGAAAATTTGAATTTGAAACATATATTTTCTTTTTCATCATCGTACTTTTATAAAAAATCATAACCGGCTGAGGGTCTATACATGAAAGCACTATTTATCCAAAACTTTATGAGTGACCTAGTGCTAGCAACTGTTTCAAGCCAGTTGCGTGCATCCCATAGAAGTATAAATAAAAAGCATTATCATGTTATTATATTTATATTGCACATTTAGTAAAACTAGTAACTTGGACATTTAAAAAGTAAATTGGCTTCAAATCTTGTGATTAATAGCTTTAGAGTTTCATAATTTAAATTACTACTGATTCAGGCTTTTTCACAATTAAATTCTGTGTATCTAATCTCAAGTCCATAGCTTACAGAATAGAAATTGTTTTAACCCACCTGTAGTAGGCCTTAAAGCTGGATGCAAATGCGCATAGGGGAGTGACAAGGGCAGTTGC
Source organism: Automeris io (assembly GCA_036320925.1). Taxonomy (NCBI): domain Eukaryota; kingdom Metazoa; phylum Arthropoda; class Insecta; order Lepidoptera; family Saturniidae; genus Automeris; species Automeris io. The sequence continues at coordinate 7,190,359 of JAUDJH010000010.1, read as the reverse complement.
AATAGTGGTGGCTCATCCCTACAGCACCGGTATAGTGCTGCTACACACCCCGCACATGGAGGCTCTTGGGGTCGAGGCAACTCCGGCACAGACGCGTTTGTACTCGATATATTATTGCCTAAAATACTATCCACACTAAACTTTAACTTGTTCGTATTTACATCACCACTCAGAGAAGTCATTTCACAAGAAACCAAAAACAGCTCCAATAGTCCTCCCGTCATCCGTGCAACTGTAAAACTGAGATGAATTTTGTCCGTTTATCGGCGTACGCGCAAGCAATAGGCGTGTCTCAGCTAACGAAACGTTTCCATTGGTCTCGAGTGTTTGGGCGTTGCGAGTTCAGCTTATGGAGTGAGCGTGCATTGACTGATCGTGATGCTGCCAACAACTGTGCTTGTTTACAACAAACTGCCTCTTTTATGTGTTTTATATGACTCTGTACTTTGAATTTAATTTTATTACAGCCAGGCTTGCGTCATTCGTCAGCTTCATGAGATAAAAGTTTTATAAATTTTACTGAAAGTAAGTACGTAAGTATATAAAGCATATAGGTGTGTTACATACTTGTTTGTGTACGTAAATTTTTCTATATAAGAGTAGATTATGCTAAGCACGGTATAGCTTCCTAATCCATTGACATCAATGTAGGGCTGTGACGTGCATAGGGTATTTAGCCAGGGGTAGGCAGAATTCGTATAATTAATTTGAATATTATATTATAATAGTTAATATTATATTGCTTTCATAGATTCGTAGTCAAAGATAGTCGACGTGAATATATAATAGATATGAATATAAATGGTTCCTTTTTTTGTTTAACTTTAAGCAATTTATTCCAGATTTATTTATCATAAGTGCATGCAATGCTTGCATGCATCTATGGAATGAACGCGACTGATGTAGGGAAGTTGATTGAATTTGTTTACGATCGATAGGGCTGACAGAAACGTGTGCACAAAGTCTGCAAATCGCATGGCAGGACTTATTTCGGCATACCAGAGAATAAGTGAATCAAGAGGCATGCTCGACGTGTGAGTAATTTCTCTCAGCTGAAGCTTTTTTTGTCGGTTTTGTGGACGAGACTATCATTCCCGATCATGATATGTTTAAAACATCTTAAGTTATGCAAGGTTAAAGGCTAATTTTCATTAATATTTCTGTTCTTATGCGATAAATATTTACATTTTAATTAAGTTATAGAGCACAAATCTATCACATCACTAAAAATTGTGCTGTAAACTTTTATTCATTGAATTAATCCATATAATTAGAAACAAAGATAAAAGGTCCGGGGTAGCAAACAGTAATTGTTACCTCGCCTCGAAATATTTAAAGATTCCAGGGCTGCGTTGTACAAAGTAAACTACCTACGCTACTAAATTTTCTTAAAACAAAATTAAATTGCTAAACAAAATTATGTCCTTATAACAGAAATGGATATTTGAATACAATGTGTGCCTTTTCTATTGCTCAAAACTTCTCGGCACCGATTATTCATAAAATCGATGAGCCTGTTAATGCTATCCTTCGGAAAACGCTCTAATGGAATTTTAGCAAATCCTTCAGCTGTTTAGTTGTTGTCACCCCGTTCAAATCCTCTAAAACTCCTCTCTTAAGCTTATCCCTTGTATGCTCGATGGAGTAAAGGTCTGGAGATTATGGAAGCCCTAATAATACCAGGATGTTATCTATTGCCAAGTACTCACTGAATCGTAGCGTTGTATGGGAACGCACGATGTCATGCATTAACTGGAAGTCGTTGTCAAGGGCTATGCAAATCTATACTAATATTATAAAGCTGAAGAGTTTGTTTGAACGCACTAATCTCATGAACTACTGGTTCGAATTGAAAAATTCTTTTTGTTTTGAATAGACCATTTATCGAGGAAGGCTTTAGGCTATATAACATCACGATGGAACTATTAGGAGCGAAAAAATAATGAAAAATGTGAAAAATACGGGGAAAATTATTCATCCTTGAGGGCTTCCATTGCGTGCGCTGCGTAAAAGGTTCAAGATACCAAAAATATATGTATGAATAATTTATATGACAGAACAACGTTTGCCGGATCAGCTAGTGGATGGATATAAGGCTCAATAGCATCTTCAATATAATTTACAGCGTTTATTTTCCTGTTCAAAAAATTTACTACGTTCGTCTACTCTACATAATACCGGCTCATATCATAATTGCTGAGCCGCCGTATTGATGAACTTCCTGGACGCACCTAAGCCATTTAGTATTGCCGGACAATCGTACAATCATACTGTTCTTGTTTCAGGCTCGATGCGAAATCATCGCAAAATAAAATTGTATCCTATTGCTCCTGGGTTCATGTTATGTGTTCCCTACATGATTCATTATGAAGAACGTCATTCCTATGATCTATAGGTTAGCGACGTATTGATCATCGAGCTCATGCAGCCGATTTAGCACAGTAAACGCTAACAACAACATCACTTGAGTTTTGTAGCTTTGAACCTATCTCTTGGGCGGTTAACATCGGCTCTTGTCTAACAGTCAGCTGTATGTATTGGTCTTGCCGCGTTCTACTCAGCGGGACCTCATGTGTTAGTGTAATGCTAAAAACCACTTCTCTAAAATACTGTGGTAACTGAGATTGATTTCTTGCCGCGTTTAATAAGTACCCTTATAACAACTCTTTGCACGTCGCTCGATGACGTAAGTACTGTTACACAACTAAATGTAGTCAAGAACTCTGTTTAAAATATTGTTAAATTTATAAAATCCAGACTATATGCAAAATTTTAACTAGCAAACAAAACATTGAAATTCGAACAAATGCATTCGCTTGAGTTCGAAAAAACCAAACATAATCGAGAAGTTCTCTTTACAACTAGCTAGGAACAAAAAGGTAACATACCTATCTACTTTTGATAAGAAAAGAAACCAAAGTAGGTATAATACTCGTATAATTAAAATAAAATCACAAATTGGGGCATGTTGGTCGACTTTTTTGTTGGGTGTATTTTCATGAAAATAAAAATCAATATCAGTAGAAATTGCACTGATAAGATGAAAGAATAATTATAGACTATTTATTTTGAGTATTTCTTAACAACCACGGAAATCGAAGTAGTTTTGGATTCTTCGATTGCAATTTGCATTGATGGTCATGATCCATTGCTCCATTATTTTTGGATGCTTGGTGGGTATGATTTATGCAGAATTCTTGGTGCGCGAGTCCGACTCGCACTTGACCGGTTTTTTATATTATATGCAGTTGGGTCATATCAACCGATTCCGACCTCGATCAGAATTTTTTGAAAATCACCTAAAAATTTATCAAGAATCAAAATACCAAGGCTAAAAAAGAACAAATAAAAGTTAAGGGCTAGGTAGATATAGGAATATCAGCTACAAAGCACTCGTGTGTATAGGACCTAAATTTAGGAACACAAGTTGCCACTAAACAAACGTCTAAAAATAAAATCAACTGAATCTTTCGACCACACTTGATTATACCCACTTACCTAAACATAATAGAGAATCAATCGATTTAACAACAACTGTTAGCTCTAAAACTCCGAAATCGATTACGGCTCAGTTTATTTTGCTTGTCAGAAAACACCTGCGGTCCATCCGCGGCACCAGATATAGATCCAATCATTACTAAAATGTGAAGAGCATCGGCTCGACCACACTCCGCAATGCTGTTTACATGATAAGTACGTGCCTACAGTACGTATCGATTATGTGACTACTGATTACTATTAGGTGCGGCCGAAATAAATTTTCTTAACCTAATATTAATAATTCGAAACAACAGAAATTTCTATTCTATGTACTTACTTTCATACTTCATTCTATAATTACTCCTTTAACAGTAGATCTAACGAACCGGTCAAATGACTCGTCTTTATATTTACGTATCTTTCACTAATACAAGAAAATGATAAATATTATGGATTTAATTTTACTTATAATACAGCAAAACAAATCATGATATACTTATTTTGAAAATACATATTATATATATTGTTCGCCGGTAGATCTAGTGCTAATGTAGATGCGTGTTGCAATAGTCTGACTTACAAATTAACATATTTTTCGTATTTCTACTAGTATCCGCCCGAAGCTTCAGGTGCACCTTCGTCTTTAGCCACCTTTTGACGACAAGTTGTGAGTTGATTTCTACGCGTGTTCCAGTATCATCAACATAAACTTTACACTTAAAGATTTTCAATACCATATTATTCAATTTTATATAAATTTCTAATTGAAAGACTTAATAATGTTTAAAATAATTGAATTTTTTTTTCGAATCCTCGATACGTTGGTCACCGGGAAAGGTCTTCACAACATAACCAGGCGGGTGAAAGACTTCGAAAATCATCCTTTAAGGTTTGCAACGAGACTGGTTTGCAATTAAATATAATTGAAAAATTAGTAACTATTAGATACATATATTTATATATACATATTGATTTTCACGTGAGCCACCTTGCAAAGCAAAACTTCCATTATTTTTAAATATCGTGTCTGATATATTAGTCATAAAAATTAAAGGTAAATTTAGAGAAAACATTTTCAAGTAGCCTCGGTTATAAATCAGAATACTTTAGTCATAGTAACGTGGCTGATGTAAACTCCACGGCAATAGGATCAAAAGATTTGCAGCGATACTTATCCGTTACCGCACACGTGTGTATCAGCCAGCCGGCTGCAGGATCGGTAAATCACAATCCCGGTTTATTTACCGATCATGACATGTTATACTTTATGATATCGGGCAATTTGTTAATTTTATTATAAATTAAAATATTGGCGTGAGTCGTTGTATAAACTTTTTCTAATCTCGAAATAAGTTTCCTCGTAATAATTGTATTTTTCCCGATATCGGTATGTTTTTCCAAGTTTACCAGATACTCACTGCTCACAAGTAAGGGTGTCGGTTCATTAAAAAATCGTTTCTTCATTCATAATACGAACGGCAAAGTTGTCGAATTCGCTTCCAGTGTCTATTTATTTATGATCTTATGATTTGAGAGCCTCTAAACGAATAGTAAATAGACATTTATTAAACAAATGCGTATGCCCATCAACCTTATTTTCACTTTCCATCAGGTGTGATTGAGCTCAAGGATTTACTTGTAACATATCAAAGATTAAAAAAGGCAAACACAGAAAGGTATTGATATATTTAATAATTAAGTACTTAATTAATTCGTTTATTAGTATTCCTTATTTGTTTATAGTAGGTACGGGATATTATTTTAAAATGGAAAAAATGTCGAAAATGGAAAAAATTATACCGAAATATTATATTGCTAGACCAGTCTGTGACACTCGTTATAGCTAAGAAGTATATTATATATTTCGGTAAATCTGTATCCATAGAGTGCAAATAATCTGTCCACTATATTTTCTGTATGACATTAAAAATAATGTATTTTCATCATTTCTATAAAAATACTAGCAAACCCAGCGAATTTCGTTTCGCCACCAGATGGCTTCGTTTTGGTTTTTAGTTAGCGTTTGAAAAAACGTGCGCATAATAAATGTCACATGAAATTAACTGAGCAGAGTACAATGAGTAGCTGTCAAACAATGTAGGACGCATCGGCGCCATCTACTTAAAATACTGGTGCGATATGCTCCACCACCATGCAAAACCATATTGGTTTGTAGTACATTCTATGTATCAGAGATGGCGGTGTATGTAAAAATGATTTTCCCATTTTCCTGCTTTTCTGTTGAATTTTTTCCTGAATTTTGTTTACTATAAACATCACGGAGCCCGAGACCTTTCTAACGAATGCAAAACCGTGGAAATCGGTTCGTGCGTTCTGGAGTTATAGCGTCAGGAAGGAAAACCAGACTTATTTTTATATAATAGATTTGAATTAAAAAGTGCCAGCTAGATTCACTTTATTATTTAATTGTATCTTGCTTATTATACAATATTCCATAAGTACGATTGATTATTTTGCTGCTCAAACTTTAAGAATATAATAATTACGCAAACAAAACAATTATAACTATAGGTAACACAACCGGTAACAAATATTATGTTAGTTTAATTTCCCGATATTTTAGACAAGGGGTGAAACATAATGACGACTGTCCAAAAGCGACAGACGGGTGTTCCGAACGACTTCCTTATACGATGGCTATTCTAATCGCAATCAATTTCAGGAAATTACAACTTAACGGTGATTTATTAAGTCTGCTTTTATTTATGCGTCAGTTAAATCACCATAAATGTCTATATATGCCTACCAAGTTACGCTGTAGAACAATTAGGCCAGCGGTATCAGAATAAGTGAGTCAATAAACACAACATCCTTTCGGGAGCGTTGGCCGGTCAGTATCCGAATTTCGTTTGTGTCTAAATTTATAATTCTCATTCATTGTGAATAGATGATATTAGAATTCCATTCATTAATGGTCTGTCTCAATCATTTAGGTAGGTGTATCAAAAACGAAAATAATTAGCAGACATCACTTGAATAAGGAAAATTCCACGAGTGAATTTCATTGTAGGAAAGAAGTATTATTGAATGATGGAAATACTTCATAAACATTATTTTATTTTTTTGTATCTTTCTTCAATAAATAATAATATTCAATAATACTTACCTAATCAAAGAAAGCTATAATGTTTTAAATTTCGATAAAATAGATACAAAAAAAATAGAAACCGCTCGTACAATGCGTCTCGCCTTCTCCTTTGTATTTTATGTGCCACCAAAGAGTGGAATTCACTGCTGGCGTATGTTTTTCCAACTTCCTATAATATCAACGTCTTTTACAAGCAATGAGTGAATCGGCTTCTGTCTTTTAAGCGTGCTCCATCATCAGCCTTATCATCGCTTTCAATCAGGTGTGATGTAGGCATAATCATGATTGTAACAAAAAAAGCAAAGTACGGCGGCAGCGTTAAAAGTTCGAATGATAGCACAGTTCTATTTTGGATGACTTCAATCATCAATTAAGCGTACCGTACACTTAAGATAATTTTAAATTCATGATCGAGTAAATAAAACATATAGTCCAAAGGTTAACATATTATATACGCAACATAAATAGTTTTTATTAAAATATCCATTATCGACGACAACTACTATATCACTAATTTCGACATACCTTTTAACTAACTTCTAACATAACAAATCATTTGAATCATAAAACTCTTTCATTATCGTTTATATACAAATACTAAAAAGCTTTGATCAAAGACAACATGCAATTAAAATAATATACAAATGCAATAGTCATGTTATCTAGTTATCCCATAGTCCCATCTTCAGACCAATGGATGCGGCAATCAATACAATCTAATTATTTATATAAATCGTCTCTTCATATTGGATGTCCACGTCGCAATAAATATTAAATATCGACGCAGTTAAAAATATCCCCTTACAGTTTACGAGAGCGTTCGTCGACATGTTTACGTATGGGTGGAGGCAATCAATTCCGTTTTATAATTCTTGCTTATGTTGTACTTTTCTTTATGCGTGCTTGCTTTCTCTTTAATCAAATCTGTGACGAAACTTTTTTAAAGGATGACACGGTGTTTTTACTAATCAAACAAGCTTAACAACAAGCTTATGACCACAATGAAAGGAGCTAGTACCATCTGTAACCGAGTGCGACACGGGAAGTGTCAGGCGGTACCTTCACGGGTGACTATATTGCTTGATGTTATCGTCCTGCCACTTCATTCTATAGGTGACGTTTCTTATCAATGAACACGGGTATACTATACGAGTATAAATATAATAATAAAAAAATAATAATAATAAAAACATTTATTTGGCACAAAACATACAACACTTCAGAATAGGTAAAAAAAACAGAAAACAACAAAAGCATATACCCTGTGTTGTGATGATGCGCCAAAGGGAAGTCAGCTAAGCAAATGCTAAGTGACCAGCCGAGCCACCCAGCGCTGATTTTCAGCTGACACCTGTTTATTGTGTCGACGCGCAGCAAACAGCAAGGAAGGGATCAATATAAGACAGATACACAGCATTAGAGACTAAAATTCAAAGTATCATAGATGGATATATATCAAAGATGCAAATACACATATACAAGAACACAAATATATACGTACATTACATACACATATCATATACATTATTATCATTAATATACAGATACAAACAAAATAAATACAAATAGAATAATAAATAAATTTAAACAACTATAAACAATTAAATAAAAGAGGAAAGGAAGAAGGAGGGAGAGGAATTGTATACACGCGATATTTATACCGGTATCCGCGATACCAGTGAATGTATGGTATCACCACAATCCCGCAACTAGCGACAGATCACAGCATGGCGTGACTCTTTGCTCAATAGTTTTGTAGAAAAGAGCTCACTCAAGTCGACAATATTTCGGTGAAGTCGCGTTTTGTGGCGAGCATATGTCGGAAAGAGTCGCTGATGATTTTCTAGTCAGTGTCACTTCTTACATCGCGACAACACGCATCCAGTTTTAGAATCGCTCCTTAAATTAAAAAATACTAATAAATTATAAATTGTCTATTAACTTATGATTCATTAGTGTTTAAAAGCGTCTTAAAATTTAGGGAGCCTTTCTGATACGGCAATAGACTTAAATATAAGTTGGATTTCTACGTTTGAGTTGCTTTATCGTCATGTTTTTCTTTAGCCTTGCTTACAAATGTCCACTACCAGTGTGATGGTTATAAATAGTATTGACTGTTTAAAGTATGTTTACTTTTACATTTTTATAAAAAAATATGGAAATAAACTTTAAGAACTCTCCAAATTTGTTCTATATTTCAGCTACACGCCTACTTAAACAGTAATAAGTGATATGATTTTTTTTATTAATTTAGATCAAAAAACGTTTTCCTTACAGGAAACCTCAGGACGTACTCAAATTAACTTTTTTAGTAACTGTAACGCTAGTAAAAAAGTGAAATATGTTTTGAATATAAGCTTTGGAAATATCACGTCATCACGTTTAGTTATTTCTATACATTTTGTATTTTTCTAGAATTGTTATCACTGAATTAATGTCACTTTATCCAAGTCTCCTGAGCGGAAAGCTTTCTCTTAAGCAACGAATAGTGACTACAGAGTACCTGATGGTAAGTACAGTGTAGTCCAAAAACGAAAGCGACTATCAAAGGATGAAAATCCATTGATAGTCTACATCGTCATGTCGGCCCATATATACCACGACTGAAGGGGTCTAGGTATATGAGCTACTGGATATACACAAGCTGATCCCGAAACGAGACAAGCCGAAACTAGTCACTATGACGGGCTTTACACCCATGTACTGTGGTCGCGATCCAGACGGGCACCGACGCCCTACCACCTCGCTGCTGCTCGTTTAGCATCACCCAGGAGTCACGTGTAGGGAAACTAGGGTTTACCCTAGTTTAGTAGGCTTTAGCCTAAGGACGCGAGCAGCTTCGACTATCGAGCTTCGAAATATGAAGATATTCGTAAAAGAATCTGTCACCCAAGACACATAGCAACATTTTATAGTACATATTATTAGTTTTTATAATTCTATAGACTTCTTAAATATGTGCGTAGTACCTCTGGAAGATATAAGTAACTATGCCGGATATATACATGGATGCAATGTTTGTATTTTAGCATCACGGGATTAATAAACAATAACAAATACCAAAATCACCTCTCAACAGGATATCAACGTAGTTATATAAATGTAATAAATAATTTTTAAATGAATGTTATTCTTGTTTCTAATAAGAAACATGGTCCGGTGGCTGTAACATGATACATATCTATTAATTATAATTAGCATCGTAATCATTTCATTAATTAATACATTTTTTATTCATGTTTCGATATAAATAATTAATTATGTTTCTAATAATTCATGCCATCTGTAGCTTTATAGCTCAATGCATTATGTATTTATTATATTCGAAGAATCTTAATTTGTTTTGAACTAGATTTTGTTATTGGTTATTACCTTATGAAAAGTTTCTAGTGCCGGTTCTTTATCTAAATAAATATGTGTATTTTTGCACATTTGACATCTTTATTTTTATAATTTAGAGATAAATTTTTTATTTTATAGCTTGTTATAATTATACGATTACAGAAGTTTTATTGCCTGCTATATCATATAAATTAATTCTATTACATTGATAATTTTACGATAAGACTATTGTACATCAATCGTGCCATAAATATTACTTCACCTTTGAAATAGCTTCGTATTATTGGAAGGTATAATCAGCTGATAAATCCTAAGCGAGACGCCCACGCCAGCCTTTCAAACACATATTAATATTTAATTCTAGGCGCGATATCATCACGATACACATAACTAACTGTTAATAAAGTGTATTGTCGACATGAATTATCCCCATAAGTATGTTCACCGAGGTTGGCTTAAGGAAATCGGGGCACTATTCTGGGTTTTAAAGATTTATCTTTGTCGATAATTTATTTCAAATAAATCAACTTGTTTTTATTAGGAATCTACTGTTGTCATTTATACATTACTTAGGCACTCTTAATGCAGTTTAATTATATTTTTTTTATCACTTTTAATCGCTTTTAATAAAAATATAATATTGAAATATTTATTACAAGCCAACCTAAATAGCATTGCATTACATTGTCTTCAAGTGACAAATCTTAACACAAAAAAATATAGTTAAGTGCTGAGCTGTTGCATGATGTAGGGTTATAGAAATATTATTTATTGGTAAATAATTTAAGTAATAGAATAATGCTTCAATTTTGATTATTTAAAAATAAGGCAGTTAAACAGACAAAAATTGAATCTTACGCTTAACGCATGTTGAAGAATTTCGCTGACGAGATTTGAAAGCTGAGAGATGAAAAGCGTAATGGTTTGCTAATCGCGTTTTTCTCGCGCTAACTGTAACTTGATCCGCTCACTTGTACATCACTTCACTTGTTCAAGTTGTAATATTCAAGCTCGTACAAGTCGAACGCTATGGATGTCGAACTTGTAAGAATAGTGGCCTCATGTCGGGTCGCAGTCGTATGTCGCCTCGGGAAATGCTTTATATCAGCGTACAAGCTCGCGCCCAATAAACGCAATAAATAATACCGGATCGTGTGAGATTGCCACGGCTCCTATAACAACTTATATCTATTCTTATATTTCTACGTATTATAAAAATGAATGACGATTATTAATTTTTAACATGTCAGGGTTCAGTACACATTTATCTAAATACGAATCTATATTCGTGTTATTTGTGACATTTCTAGTTCTGTCGTACCTCTTTTATAATTTCAACATTTACATAATATTATAACAATATATCGTAATTTTCTACAAGAGTAATCTGTAGTCGATTGCCCCTTAGAATTATTATTGCTTTACTGCCATTATTCAGACGATGTGTTTCTAAAAATAATAATAAACCGTTAACATATATACTTATTGGATCCTCATGTGGCTATGTGTATTTAGATAATGACGTTATAACTACTCGATTGCTATTATATCTTCACCATTTTCAGATTTTAGAATTCGTGAAGTGTCGTTTGTTGCTGATCAGGAAAGTCCTTTACAACCACACCGGGCTTAAACTTAAAATTCGTATGTTCAATCATACGTAATAATGATATCATATTTCATAATGTATTATAAAAAAAAAGTTTTCGTTGTATTTTTTAGTGCATGCTACCATAAGTTTATTGTGTTTGTTTGCGCCGTTTATTATTAATTTACATTTATTTTATTTTTTATTCTTTATTTATAATATTTTAATATATATTTTCTTATATAATCTATTCATACACTAGCAACACTCACTCGACATTTTTATCCCCCTACCTACCGCATCCGTTTTCCTCTCTGGGTTCGAACGCTTCGAAAACTACAACGCGCTCGCTGTAATAAACTCTCTAAAAATATATAAAACGTTACAACGCTGTGTAATACAATTGGTATCAACTAGAACGCTCTGCTTACCCCAGCAACGCGTGAAATTGTGGTGTGGACGCCTGAACCAGCGCCGTGGACCGGGACAATATACAAGTAAGTTCGTTCCCGGAATTCCTTCTTATTCCTCGTCAACTCTCACGCACCAGTATTTAAAAAAAAGTCATAACCGTTTACGTGTAAAATGTGTGAACAATGATTATCTTTTAAAAATACTTCACGACAAATAAAGCAAATGAGGTTCTTGGGAATTATGCAAGTTTCCCGCACACAGTGAAAATAAGCCCCCAAAATATAAAGCAGCGCTGATGGCCGTGCATCGTGTTTATTAGTTTCTATAAATAATAAAAATAAATTTCAGATATGATCGATTATAATGTGTTGTTGTATTTATTGTAATTAAAGTCCAACTGGCTACAGCAGTGGATACACGCCGAGACGTCTCGTGGGGCGAGCCCATATAGCTATTTATTAAGTACTGATATTATTTGCATAATCGTCTCTCTAAACATTATTCTAAATGAAATTCAATATTGATAGCTCATTAATATTGAAAATTAACTTAATATACATTTAGAAAATGAAATCTTCATATTAATAGATGCACAAAATCATTAAGTTTATTCAATAAAAATATTATTGATAGTTATTTTGTATAGATATCGCATTAAATGGGAGAAGGAAATAGCATTTTTATTACTGTGCTAAGCATACGAATAGAGATTTTAAGATCGGCTTTCAACTTGATTTTTACCTTTTTTATTTTAATGATGAGGTCATTGAATTATTTTCTGACTACCTTTTCGTTTACTGATTCAAGTTTTTTTGGAGGAATTTATATAGGTGTAGTACCTACCTTTAGATGTACTTATTTCCACGTAGATCAAATCTAGCCTTAATTGTAGTACAAGATTGATACAAAATCAACTAAGCGCTTTCGTAGGGGGCATTTCGGAAAATGCAGACTTGTGTACCTACTGGCTTTACGAAATAACTGTACCTACCTGGATGGTAGCTAAAATCCTCGGTGGTAGGTTAAACTCTATTGCAAAATGCGAACGACCTAGAAGAAACGAGAGTTGACTGTCACCATCGTCATACCAACCTGAAAATAAGCACAACAGCATGATAAGAGGTCACCCGATGAGGCAATAAATAGTCTTATAACTTGTTAGACTATTTTTAAATAGTACCTACTCTTAAAAGTATATGAAACACAATGATCGAATCCAAAATAGCCTTTCGGTTTCCTACCACTGAACTTTCCCTTGGTACTATTTCTTGCTACAGTAGTGTTATTGATATTAATTTATCTAAACTTTATTGAATATAACGTAATATTTACCTTTAAAATTACATACACATTAAAAAATATTAAATGAAGGTTATAGAAACACATAGCAAGGAATCATGAAGTCCTGAGGCCCAAACATCAGTGTTTAGAAGCACAGCGTGAGGAACTTCGTCCCAATACATGCCGTATCAAGTAATACCGTGTTAAACATTCTCGATCCAACAACTAAAGGAGAGCTTTGGTAGAAATCGAGTCTTCATCACTTATCAATTGATGATGATGTCCTAGCCGAATTCGGCCACGGCGACTGTTTCAACACCGATTAAGAAAATCGAGGTCCAGTTTACGGAAACAGTCAATTGCGCAGGATATATTTAAGTGCATAACTGGACGCGCAGCCAGAAAAGCACTCTCTCGTCCGAGCTCCCTTAGGCCCGATGGAATGGAGAACCAGTACGATCGGGAGGGAGCGGGATGCAGGTTTGGTCGAGTTTTCCTTCTCTGAACACCTGGTTGAATTGCAGTGTTAAAGAGATACCTTAGTCGCCTTTTACGACACCTCAGCAAGAAGAGGGGGGTGCTATTCTATTCTGCCGGCAGCCACCACGGCAACTACTGCTTAACACTTAACGCTTAATACTTTGCTTGGCACTTATCAATTACTGCTGATATGGCTAGCGGAACAATAACCGTTGACTCACAACTCATATGCTGGTATTATCATGTGCTAAATCTAAATATTTTAATGATTTTTCTTATTCGGTTTCTTACGAGTTTTTTTAAGTTTTTGTCGGTAAATAACCTGACATCACACTTGTAACTAAGAGATCACGTCCACGTATGGGGAACTACAAGACAAAGAGCGTTGAAATTGTGTTACTCCCCATGAATTTGTTATTTACTACCCTCTTGAAGAACCCCATGACGTAACCCTGGAGAAAAACTCCTTTTGGTGATTTTGTTATTATTTAGGTATATACATACATTTTATTCATTTACACTTTGTGTTATATTTAGGTACATGCTATGCTATGTAATATGAGATCTAAGGGAAGTTTTTTGTTTATATCCAAGTGTTATTATGCAAAATTATCAGCCCTTATATCTTCACTATTGAGTATTAAGCTGTAACAAGGTCTACTAAATTCTCACATAATGGGCTGTACACACGTATTAAGTAACGAAATAACTAAATTTTACGTACGTACGTACGTAATGCAGTTATAACTTCACTAAAACACGTGTAATCGTCAGACTACTTAAAATGTGGTTATTTACTTCACTAATTAATACGTGTAAACAGACTCTAAGGCTTTCCCTTTACGTAAGTAACATTTATCTACCTTTTCACTCAATAATTCCCACACATTTAAAATAAAATTAGATAAATAGATCAACATCCGTGAATGTTTTATTGATTGAGTCACTAATTAATAAATTAAGCTAAGAATTATACAAACATTTTTTTATTCCATTAATTAATTTCCTTATCAAATATCTTCCGAAATATCTAACATAAGCACGTTAATTGCTGATGGAAAAGATAATATCATATCATTTGACTAATGATATTATGATTAATTTAGATGATGAAATGAACATATTTTACAAATAAAATAATATATGTTGAAGAAATACAAACGCTTGCTTGAATGGCTCAAATTGCTGAAGTGCTGATTTGTCTTATGTAAGAGGTATTTATTTTTTGAAGTCCAAGGAAAATGACAATTACAAAGCTAAAATTTGAAACGATTGTTTCAATAACAGAGTTAACTTTAACTTTAAGTTTTATAGATAATTACGTTATTATTTTTGGTTTATTTGTTATGTGATATTAAGCAAATAAGTTATCAACATAAGTATTGGCTTAATAGGTTAGTTGTTAATTATCCCGCCTACCATGCTAAAGGTCTTTAGTTCGTATCCTGCTACCGGTAAACGTTCTATGATGAACACTTGATTGATCGAATTGATCGAATACAATAGTTTGTCGTGAGACATGATTATAAACAAATTTAAGGAATGCCTAACATATTTTGGCATTTCACTCATAGTAAATACAAAAAACCTAGTTTGGGGCTAAGTAATTATGTAGTTTTTCACAAGCGTTATTATTACTCGTCAATAGCATTCCAGCTGCTCGCACAAAGCGATTCGCCACCTCCTTTTTGCTGCGAACCGCCAAGGAGTCGAATTCGCTTCCTGCGTCTGTGTTCCCAACATCTTATGACATGGGAAACTTCAAAGGTCGATTGAATCGGTATCTGCTTGGTCACTGCGCTCCATTGTGGGCCTCATCATCACTTTCCAGTAAGAGAGATTGACGTCAAGCGCAAGCCTGTCAGTAATAAAAAAAAACCTAAAGGTCCTAATGTCCATTTATCCCCATATATTCAGTTCGTGCAACAGCAAAAAGGCGCAACATGAACTGGCAGGGTAACCGGTGTGTAAATCACAATAAAAGTCTACAGAGACGCCTGCGATGGCTAAGAGACACGGAGACGAATTATGATAGCCTCGGGACGACCGTAAACCAGGGAGTAGCAATCGTACGGTGGACCCGATTTGGTATGTTTAGAATTTATTTTATCAAAACACCACTATCAGTTGTGGCATACGCAACTCCATATTCTCGGTAAGGTTTGCAAGTAAATAGTATAAATACATAAAATAAATAGTATGACTCGCCTTGCGTCTCGGTAGTCGACTGCCGAGACTCAAGCTTAGAGTACATGCGTGCGCGTCGCAGTTCGGTGTGCCTTAGTGCAAATAAACTGTAAAACGCCAAAATCCGTGTCTTTCTACAACCACACCCACGACCACCGGTCATAATAGGATTTTTGTGGATATTACTAGCAGCAGTATTAGTGATGATAGAAAATATTAAATTTTTTGAAAACTTGAAATAATTCATTTAATATCCCCGGTGACAATAGCCGGGCAGTAGACTTGAGCCTGCTCTCTGGATGAGATCCCTCTCACCTCTCCGCTTCCCAGCGGTGCTTGGAATCCTGGAGCACCGCTTGAAAAAGAGGTTTTGTAGGGGTGGGTTTTTTACTCCTACCCTTCCCATGGAGGAAGCCTCAACAAGGCTTTTTTGCGCCCTGGGCGTCTGGATGAATTATATTTCCCCGGCCCGGGTGGAGCAATTAGAGCAAAACCCCGGAGGTTTTTAGTCAGTAGGAGTCTGACACATCGAGGTCGCTGACCTCACATCGTCCTGATGGCCCTATGCAGGATTTCCCCCGGGATAAAAAAAATACAGTTATTATATAATTAGTAATATCTAAATAATTAAATAAAGTACATTTAATTTCCAATCATATGTTTTAGCATTTATTGTCTAAAAGTAAAAAAGTACAATATTTGATATAGATAGGCTGACAGCTCACCTGATTAAAAGTGGCTACTGTTGCCTATAAACTAGTGCAGCACCAGAAGTATTGCTATCTTGCTGCTTTTAAAGTAATAATAAGGTGAAGTTTTTTTATAATATTTAGAAAAGAATCCAATACTGCTGAATTCATAGATTAATTTAAGTAATTAAATATTTCTATCATTCATAAAATTAAACATATACATATTATTTTATACCAGTGATTAGGAAATAACCTATATTATAGTAATCAGTATTCACAAGACATAGTATTCAACTAATGTGAATTAATTAATAAGAAAACACGGTCAAGAAATGCTATAAATCATTGACGATTTGCGTAGGTTTTATTACGATTTTCATATAGGTACAGCTAGCAACATTGTTCATAATAAATTAACACAGCTAATTAAATTAAATAATTGTTTCCATTTCTTTTCTCGTTGTGTAGGTGTTCGACTGTTGACTGTTCTGTACAAATATTATGGTGACCCTACACGGATAAGAGGACGTGAGGTGTCCGGCGCGAGCGCAGCGTGCGATAAAGCAAGGCGCCGCGGGGTCCCCAGACCTCCAACATGGCGGAACTGGCGTAAGGGCGGCTATGGACAAGTCTACTAACTAGTTTTATTTACAAGATTTTTTTTATTTTTTCGGTCTACAAAGTGTTTACACCTTGTGAAAGCACAATGTATTTTAAAAACGGTAGCGATTAACATGGTGTGCGATTCTATCAGTTGCTGTGGTCACAGCGGCCCGAGCACAACACAATAGGATGCGTCCAAGTACGAAAGCGTTCAGTTGTTCATGTTGTTACACAAACTGATCCCTAACCCACAACAGTTCGTAAACAAGAACTCATAGACTAAATGTACCGATACCGATTCTTCTAACCCACAAACTGGTCATCTCAGTGAGGGTTGGAGCTAACCGCTCAATGCTTCGGCATTAGGCAGAGTGTGACATCACGCACACTGTCCCTATGAGTCCGAGCAGTTAATTTTCTTAGTTCTACCGCCTTGTTTTAAGTATCATTCGTATCACAAATAACTGATAGATTTTTGAACGTTAATAATAACTAAAAATTAATCGAACTGTTTTTTTTTTGTTAACTGTACAGAACTTTACCGATGAATTTTCAAAGTTGGTCTCTATGACCAAATACAAAACTATACGAAATAAAAAATGCTCAAAGAAGTCACGGGGACTATGCATTAAAACTAAATAATGATAGATTAGATATTTTATAAAACAACTTTGCTAGTCTGGAATTGAACTGGGTACTGTTATGCTGAGTCGCTACTAATTTCAAACTAAGACAGATTCCATTTTATACTAACAGTTTCATGAAATAATTATTATAATAGGTTTAAAAAATATATGTATGTATATTGTGTCATTTTAACTGTTTTTCAAATGAAAATTTATTTACTAAATTTTGTAATCGTCATTAAGATAAATTAATTAAACGGGTGACTGAATAAACTTCACAAATATATTTCTTTTGTAAATAAAAATTGTTTATTAAATGACCAATAAGTAATTCGTCAATAAATCACATCCATATATTTCCATATGAGGTTCTCGCGCCCACCGTACCGTGTAAATAATAATTAATTTTATTGTAAATGCTTATATTTTATTGCGGGATTTGTCAACAGAGTACGCGATGTATTTTGTGGCTTGGGATATTTATTGCTAGTTTCTTAATGTAATGCCTAACTGGACAGGACCCTATTAAATACCTATAACTAATAACACCAATCGATTTATGTACTTTGCATCTCACGTTATACATACATACACAAGTCATAAAAGATAAAGTATGATATTTTGATTACGAATAGGTAGGTATACGAAAGAATCCTAATTTCAGTTAAGGATTTTGTTATTATGCACCTTTTTTTGGAAGATTGCAGATAGTTCAAATAATAAGTGCCAATTTACTATAAATAGAAATACATAAAAATATAACTTAAACTCTTTAAAACAATGGATATCCTACGCAAAAGAAGTAAAGCGACATGGTTTTTCTTATAATTTATATTATACGGGTAACTTTGGACTCGACAAGCGCTAAGTGCTCATATTCGATCTCCGGGAAGACACATTCGATGTACTGATACTTATTATCGGTAAAGGGTCCCTATTTGAAGTGAGAGCCACAGCTGGAGACACCCATACCGAAGGAGAGGGTTTGGACAACAGAGTCGTGAATCATCTCGCTAAGGAGTTCAAACGCAATTAATAATATAATAATAAGTATGTTCGAATATCCCACAGAAACATTAACTGTTATGAATATCCATAAAATATATTTAATTGACAACTAAAATAGAAATTAAAGGATGTAAATAAAACATTTTCTTAATTAGGCCCTGACGAATACGTATGTTGCAATCTTGCAATTGACGATTTCCTGAGTAATCTTACCAGTAGCGTTCATTCCATAAATACCTGAAAGAATTGTATTCCCTTACGATAAATAAGTCTGGAATAAATTCCTTTAATTTAAGCAAAAAAAGGAACCCTAAAATATCTATTCTATTTTCATGCCACCTATTTTCCATATGAAAGTAATATAATATTTTATTATCATTATATAGTACTCAAATTCATTATGTGAATCTGTCTACCCTATCCAAATACCCTACGCACGTCACTGACTCTTCCCAGAAGGCAGTACCGAATTCAGTACGCGCGGGGCCCTTATCAAATTCTCCCAAAAGACCCTTGATTTGATTCTTAATGCAGTGAAATAAAGTGACGTTGTAGAAGATTCAGAAATGCTGCTTAGACTTTGCTTGAAAAATAAGTTCGTCTTTGACAAAAAACAGAATCGTCATCATATCAACTATAGGATGTCCAATGCCAGACAGAGCTCCCTTCATGTTTTCCAGAGCGACCGTGGGACGAAGCTTGTATCTAGCGTCACCCTGCAATCTGGATTAGATTGTATGTCTACCTTATAGGTGAACGTACGTTGCTCCAATTAGTACATGGTCCTCCCATCGAGAACTTTCCTGCCCCATCGGCAATTCGCTCTACGAGCTGTGTGTCCTGCTCACTGCTACAAATAAGAATTTCTTCATAATAAGAATTTGAGTATAGCTTAAGTATTTACAAAGCCAATTCCAAGTTGAAAAAATCGGTGACTTACCATATACTTTGACATGAATTAAATAATATAATTTTTGAGTTAAGTGTAAACAAAGTGGCTTCTACAAATCTCATCTTAAGTATCTCTTTTTTTGTTAGATACTTCAAACAGGCTCCCTTAATAAATTACGTTCAGGCAGAAGATTGGGTAAGCGGAGATCGTAGTAATTGTTTGTCTGGCTGCGTGGCTGTTCCAGCACTGGTTGCATGTGAGCATCGTGCCATTTCGAATGCTAATTTGTTAGGCTTGTATTTATAACAGTAACTTATGTCGATTGCGTATTATATGGTTAATGGCAGTTAAATGGTTTATTATAGCTTAGTATTGCTACAGTGTTTATTTGTATTCCTGTGATTTATAAACATAAGAAGTGTTAAATATAATGCCACAGACATAACTTTTAAATAAACGGCGGTGTGATTTAAAAACGATAAATAATATTTTTGTAAGTACGCATGTTTTGTTTAGAGATAGAAATTCAATAATCGTATGCCTGTAAATTATAAAAAATACACAGATAATATTTTTGTTTAAAACTGCAATTATTATTTGAAGAAATAACTGGATGCTAATATATTTTAATCAAAACTAACAATTTTCATATTATTATGATGGCCTCTGTAATATATTATATTTATTAAATTTGATAATCTAAAGTTGTTTATAAAAAGTAATAAGTAGTATACAAAATAATTTGTTTTTGGTCATAATTCACGTAGAATGAATATCCAAAGCTTGCATAGTGTAAGAATTGTCGAGGATACTAGACAACAATAATGACACTAAATGATCGATGTAACAAAAAATCCTATTGAAAATAGCCGATAACATTAGCAATAAATACTCATTAAAGTTCTCGTTAACAATTAACTTTAGTATTATCGATCTGGAATGAATTATCGCCGGCCGCCGGTTGTGTAGGTGGGACGAACCAAAATGTTAAAGGAAAATAAAATTCAAGTAACTTCTTTAAGTGGATAAGGAAACAACATTTATTCCGCAATCGGTGTAATTAAAACTTTTCAATAGTTGTACTCAAAGTGATGCGCAATGGTATACATAATTTAAAAAAGTTTATTATTTGGTACAATTATTTCCAAGTATATTGTACCTTTATCTAAACCAACGTTTCTGCTTATATAAGATCAAGGAAAAATATTAAATGCTAGTTGATAATACAATAAAAGATATCGTAAAATAGACCTACATATACAGTAGAGTTTGAATGATCATTTTTATTTACCTACATACCTAGTGTTTCTCTAATTACACATAGGTTTGCCTGGTATCATCGAGCTATTTGTATTCTTCTATCACTACCAAATGCCACACAACAACACCGAATCGATCGATAATAAAAAAGTATGAAGAGTTATTTTACGATGCGATTTCAAGACGAATTCAATTTAGTTGAGAAGGCTCTTGAATCGTAAACCTTTAACCTAAACATATTCCATTATGTCCTCTCCATTTAATTTACATTAATGCGAATAAATCGAGGCGTTAGGTACAACGAGAACTAAGCAAAATAACTCAGCTTATCAAAAAATATACGATCTAAATTGATATGTAATTATTATTTTGTCATTAATTACTATTCGGTTTCTTTATTATCTATATCCATTTATTATTTTAGTGCATTATCTATTTTCATAAACGGCAACCAGGATAAATTAGACCAACCAATGTCTAAGAAGCGATTACCTTACGAAGAAATACTGAAAAGACTTATGGAGGAGCGTCTTCAACTAATATTTTATGTTTCACAAAACATCTATTAATCTTTTTTTTCTCATTCTTTGCAATTATTTTTCTTTTTCTCGCAATGTTTTGCGTACACAATCAAATGATTTGTCTATGTAAGAAATAATAAAATAATTGCAAATACATGACAAAGAAAAAGATCCATAGATGCTTTGTGAAAGACAAAACATTAGCTGGAAAGGCACAGTTAAGTTAACGTAGGCGTGAAAAAATGTGAGTAGACTTGAGGGAGTCTGCTGCCCGGATGAGAGGGAGGCGGCGCGCAGATTGCGACGCGCCGCCTGAGAAATAGGTTTTCGAAGGGTGGCTCTTTACTCCTATCCCTCCCAGAGAGGCAGCCTCAACAACGCTTTTCGCTCTCCTGGCGTCTAGATGAATTTGGTGTCCCAGGTCAGGCGGGAGGTTTTTGGTCCATAGGAGTCTGACACACTGGGGTCGCTGCCCTTACAGTAGTCTTGAAGTTCCTATGCAATTAAATTATTCTACTAGGTATAACCAAACCTCCAACTCCTTGGTAACTCTACCAAACCTGCATCCTGCTCCCTCCCGATCGTACTGGTTCTCCATTCCATCGGGCCTGAGGGAGCTCGGACGAGAGAGTGCTTTTCTGGCGGCGCGTCCAGTTATGCACTCAAATATCTCCTGCGCAGTTGACTGTTTCCGTAAACTGGACCTCGATTTTCTTAATCGGTGTTGAAACAGTCGCCGTGGCCGAAACCGGCTAGGACATCATCAGGTATAAAAACATCACTAGGTATGTAGTTCAATAATTATTGTCCCACCCGCTTAAATCATTGCAGGGTACAACTATAATAAAGATTTATTAAATTTATCTAAACACTGATGATGTAAATGTAATAACATTATTCTGACAAAAAGAGGGCTTGTAGTCACAAATCAGCGGTAGTCATGTGGTGAGTGTGTACGCGCCGTTATCTCTTTTCTTGCTACTTGCGGAACGGTTGGGTTACACACTTTCTAGTTAAACTTTTATGGACGATTGTCTATAAGTAATGTTAACCGTTCTGTTAAAGATATCGCTATCTCAAAAATGAACTCACGCGGAGTTGTATATGGTACATTGAAAAGGCTATCTATTAATATAGGGCTATTTATAATTTCTTCATGTTTATAGTATTTACTATGAGACATAGTTACAATTATTACAGAAAATGAAACAGAATACTACATGTACATTTAGATAAGACAATATATACAAACGATGAATGAGTGATTGGTGAATGCAGGAATGCTTGCATAGGTAACTGTTTTTATACTATAGCGGCCGAATTACTACATACTCATAAAAAAATAAAATTAAATAAAATGTATTTATTTCGCCATAAGCTAACAAAAAACTAAAAATCTAAATGTAGTAACACATACAACATACAGAAACAAGAGAAAATACAAAAACATATTAACATGGCAAAAATGGTACCTCCATCAGCTTAAAGCCACAGGGGAAGTCTGCAGCGCTGATTTTCAGATATGGGCTTGAGCTATGTGCATACTATATAATCGTGCACACACGTTCTGTTATTTTACATATAAATATAATTAAATAAAGTACTTATTTTTTGGAATTAATATTTCATATCCATTGCTCTATAATTCAAACGGTGTAGATAGGATACCAACTATCACACAAACTACTAACAGACACCCATACATTATTTTACTATTGTACTTATATGTAGTAGTAATTTAGTCTTAACGCGATAATCTGTTCTGAAAATCCGAACAAATCGACAATTTTCGAGGCTTTAACTTACACGATTTATTACATGACTGGGTTTCATCGGGTTAATTTGCTTAAAATTCGTTGTACCTAAACAAACATATATCCGCTACGCATACATTTTAAATTGAAGTTTAAACGATTTCTCAAGTAGGTGTAGACAGGAATAGTTAGCGTGTAAAGATAAGAAAAAAAAATTAAATGAGTTTTAAACACATGTTCGTATAAATCGCCATTATCGTCGGCAGATGAACAACATATTAATTCTTTATAATAAACGTAACGTTGCTATTTCATGCTAACTTTGAATGCGAGCACCGGCCCGTAAACAGTGGAGCTCGCTCGTTGACAGATCGAACACAGCACCCCTCATTACCAGCTCTTACAAACAAAACTAAACACTTGTAACACACTAAAATATCATAAAACGGGAATTACTTTCATTCAAAACTGCACTCTAACAGCTAAATATAGAATATATATTTCGTTAAAAGTAAACATAAGCCAATCTTCACTGAAGTGGAATATACAATAGAATCTTTAAAGCTAAGATGCAGCTATTATTAGGTGTTAGTGTGATTATTTGACAGTTTGAAAACGTTTACAGATATTGCCGAGCAATCTGGCTTCCTGCATTTAATATAAACAGTGTTTTGTGATGGTCGGCTTTTAGTGAAAAATATTAATAGGTATATTTATGTGCATGATGTGCTGATTTTTATAAAGATTACATTATGTAAATTCAATAATATTTTATTGAAAACTTTAAACAAATGCATCAATTTGAAGCGATGTTCTCTTCAGCAATATTTTCCACTCAAATATAGTGGCAAGTCAAAATAAACTTTAACTATATTGTTATGTGTAGTGCCCTAAAAACGGTAATTAGTTGCATTAATGGTCATCATTACGACGGACACGCACAAAGTAATGGGGTACATTAAGTGCCAATGTATTCCTAATTATTCCAAACGGGATAAAGTGGAGTGATATAGTATTAACTTATTCTTACTTCTAAAAAACACGTTTCCATTCTATGATAAAAATTAATAAATATCTTGCAAAAAACTGTGTTTTTGAGTAAAGAGTATGTTTTATACTTAGATAGATGAAAAGCTATTTCATGCGATTATTTATTAAAACCCAAAATATTTAATAAATTAAACGTTTATTTTGACATTTTCAATGATTTCGTTCACTCCATTTAGCATATCCTTCACAAATTTGCAACAATGCATCAAATAGCTGCTCTGGTTGTAAGTCGATCTGGTTAAAACTCTTTTTTCTGTTTTCCCTTTTCCGTCTTCCGAATGAAGCTACATGCGCCTGAGGCTTTTTCTTCAAACCGGCGCTTACGAAAAAAGTGGTCGGCTGTTGCGACGGATAAGTTGGATTAATGTTGTGTTTCGATTTAACAGCTTGCACAATCAGACACAGTAAATATCCACCAAATGCCAAGAATGCGAGCGTTGTCACCGATATAGAAAATATATTGCTGATCTTACTTTCCTTTTTGTATAATCCGTCTTCGTAATCTGTTCGTCTCAAAGGCGCTCTCACAGCCATTGCCTGAGCTCCGAAACTTTGAAAGGATGCCGGTGTTACTGATGTTACGTTATCGGATTTAACAGTACTGAGTTCTTGTAACGAAGATTTTAATTTCAAAAGCTTATCTAACGGCAACTCGTTGAGGTATTGTACGTCTTCAGTGAAAACTTCACAAGAACCGACCTTCAAAGTCGCGTAGATGAGAATTAATGTGAACATGTCGACAGATTGATCCTTTGTGAGTTGCGTGATGCTGAAATGGGTATGTAGAGATGACAATTATTGCGGTCTACTAAGCGCGACAGTATAACGGGTGCCTAGCAGGTCATTGCATTCCTTAAGTATTACAATAATGTATCTAAAACTACCTAAATAAAAAAATTGTAATGTACACTATCAGATAATTATTGTACCTAATCATACCCAAAGTTTATTCAATTCTCGTTTTAAAAAACTCTAAGCAAAGAATTCTTGGTTTTACTATTCAATTTTGTACCTTCAAGGGTCCTAGACTCTATAGACTATCGTCCTAATAAAATATTTTAATTAGTGAAAAGTCTTGTATATTTGTTAACAATTACAACGTTGTGGGAATATTACCTACTTAGCATTGTACTCCCTAATTCATGCGATTCGCGAATTGCGTTGTTCAAACTCATCAGCTCCTACATAACAAATATACACCCGATAAACTCAAATTAAAACTTAAAAACGATAAACACCACTCATTATTACATAAAAATATGAAATAATGCGACTATATTTCTTGAATTTTTGCAACCATATCTATTATCCTCGTGTGTGTGATTTATGTCTAGTTATGTCTATATATCTTTAATTAATAAATATATACATAACTATATTTTTCTGTTTCATGTGAAAAGGGGTGTACTATTATTACTATAGTATAAAAGTCAAGACAATGGGTAGATTAGATACTGAACTAGCCATAAGAAGTTTAAAAAGAGCAGTGAGATGCTGCAATGGCTGATTAAAATTTCCGTGTCTATTGTTTTCTTCAGTCGTCAGCACAATGCGAGATACAATAGAATATACAGCATGTCTTTTCAAAAATATAAATAAAGTTTTATATTAAATCACAAGGTAATTAGAAGCATGTTTATTACCCAATTATAAATATTTTTTTACAAGAAATTAGAATACTTACAGCTATATAAAGCATATACATACGACATAACTATTAAATTATCCAATATATCTTAATTTTTTTTAAGTTTTCGGGTGGGGTAAAGAGCTGTCTATGTTAAAGGAATAAACAGATTTAATCGGTCAACGTGATATAAGTTCATAGAACTCAAATTGCTGTACTACAATCGCTGTAATATAGTACATAATCGTCCCCAATATCGATTGGGGCAATTATTTTATCGTAATTTTAATCAAAATTTTATTCTTGTTAATTATAATTATTAACGTGCAAGTTTAAAGATAAATCACTGTAGTCTCAAACTATATATTATGTAATAGTTTCTTAAGAATCTACGTATCGTACTAAAGTCGAATCTAAAATATGCGAGGGTCCCTAATAATTTGCCATTATTTTTCAGATTTCAGTAATTTACACTATTTATATTAAAATAATTAAGTTAATTTAAAAATCCTTCATTTTGTCTATCGTATTTTTAACCTACTCATTGGAATTATTGCGATGCCCCCAAACATGACAGTTCTGCTGTAAGTTAGCGAATAGTTGGGTATCCTGATAATATTTGCAATAGCAAATGATGCTACAGCATATATTAAAAGTTACTATTGATATATTATTATTGATATCACAGCATACTATGTTTTAAATAGATCAGTCCAGTATAAGTTGCCTTTTACTTACAACAACTAGACAAGATGTTATGAAGTTGAAATGGCTTAACAAATTATCGATACTCGTAAGTAAAAAAAATTCAGATAATATTTTGACTTTTCAACCACAACAACTGAATTAAAATTGATTCAATCATTTAAAAGCAATGGCTCCACAACAGTCACAGTTTCCCTTGTGTTGTGGCAGAGTGTTAAAAATTAGTTTAAATACCGCCAGTACCGCCATCTGTTTTTTAATTTTCAAAACTCAGAAGAAATGAAAATCGTTAAATGTCGTTTTTAACATAAGCAACGTCCAACTGTATTACTGTTTAAAAATATATGCGGTGTATTATTTTTATAAACGTCCTGTATCTATACTATGTGCACAATATAATAGTGTTACGGTCGCGCGTACGCAGCCATTATAATCTACACAGACCGAGGTACGCGCCCAACTAAATCCAGTTTCATTTTAGTCTATATTACGACTGCGAGATGGCATTACTCGTTGTTTACATCTTATTTATTTATTTTCAAGTTATTTCTTGTAGCGAACAAAGAAAGGATGGGTTTATAGATAAATTAAATCATGGAATGAAAGTAGCGTCGGATTTTTTAGGTAAGTTTGAATGTTTTTATAAATAACAACAATATTGTATCGCAGAACAAACATATCGGTCACATAAATAAATATTTTTACTTTTTGCTTTCAAAGACACTATTTTAAAATTAATAATAATTAACTGGGAAATCTTATGAATTTTACGATTAAGTATCATAAAGTATATCTGACACTTATTAAAAAATAAAGAAAGTATTTTCTAGTCCAGAATTTTCTTGATTTCTTCGTATTCTATTAATACTTCATTTGATTTTCAGAAGCGACGACTTTTCAATTAAGTTGATAATTTATAGAACTTACATTTCAATCTAATCATTTATATTTTCGTTGTTTTAAAAGGAAACCTAAAAAACAGTTTTTTTTTTCAAATCAATATTATATATGAATGATTGTTTGTTATGATGATTATTTGTATGGTGGTTATTTGTTAAATATATGTTTTTATGTTTCAGGTTCCGAATCAGTGGCTTTGAAAGTAGCTGAATTCGTAGTGCGTGCCTTTCAAACTGTTAACAACCAGCCAAAAGCAAATAAAAATCCATCACATCACGATTCTCATGGAGAGCAGACCACACATAGCGATTATTCAGAGGAAAATGGACCTAGTTTAGTCAATCATGAAGCTACCAGTCCTGTGGCACCTCTGAAACATTTAGTGCGGCTGTTTGGGCTCCAACCGAGTCAAATTAGTGCCGTGGCCGTCAATGCGTTGGTTTTTGTTGCACAAATGGCAAGTTGTGTGATTCCATTTCAATTTATTTAATGATGCAAACAAATATTTTCATATGAAATTATAGGTATCTTATTTAGCACCTTTTGTGGGCAACATTCGCTGATAGACTTACGTTACTATTTATTTTACCATTGGATAACGGAAGAACTGATATTCCACCAATTAAAAAAAAACAAGTAAATAATAAAGATATGTGTCATTTAATGAAACCTTACGCAAAATTCATTTTCAATTTATATTCGTAAATTTTCTTATAATCCACTCAACTTTATTAAAAGTTGAGTTAACAAGCATTTGGAACTACTTTGTAGAAATTAAGTTTTCTTGAACAGTTTTTGATATTTGTACGAAAATTTGTATTTTGATGGTTTTAAAAAGCGTATGACTCCAAAAATATTATTATTATTGTTGTTTCAACTATTTATGAAATAATTTCAGATATCAACATTTCTGGCAGGCCCCAAACGCCGGAAAAGTAAACATAATTCAAACGATTTGACATCGTGGATTCTTGATAAGAACTCAAGAATTTTGCAAGATTTAATATCTCACGCAAAGAATGAATCTTTGCCTGACACTATCCATGATATTATAAAAGAACAAGGCTCTGAAGAAGAAACCAGCTGTATACGTCTATTGGTCTGCAAAATAACACCAATTATAAATAGAATGCAAAAAACAGTTTTCGGTGAAGAAAATGAAACCGACGAAATAAAGCACGTTCGAGGTGCTGGTACAATGTACCGCCATCTACCGACTAGAACTGAAATTAATATAAGAAGAGACCTCTGTGAACGGAGACATAAAAATTGTAATTTAAATGAATAATAATAAATTGTTATCACTTTTATCATAGTTAAGATAGAAATAGGTTTTTTTTTCATTCTAATATATTGATTATATTTAAAAGTATCACAAGAATGAAATATCTACTGTGTGTGTTGATTGTACGTATTTAAGTGTATTTATGTATATATAGTATTTAAATATAGTATGTATATATAGTATGAAATGTTAAAAGTTCTAAACATTAATGTTAATTACAAACTTTACCTACATGTACCTAGTTATAGTAGCTAACCAATGATAAAACGATTTACATTTGTGTTTATTTCAATTATAATAAAATTATGCATAATTTGAATAATAAAGTTTGACAAATAACTGAAAATAAATAAATGATATCCCCCTAATAAATAATAATTAGGCTGAACTCAATAAAAAGTACTTTCTCCTTAATATGAGTTTCATATCTGTTTTATTTTTAACATACATACAAATGTGTATAAAACTAAACGTAAAGTTAAATTATATGACTGTCCAATAACGGAATAACTGGGACAGTAGAGTTAGATATATCCACTTTCACTTAAGTTCTATTTTTATTGTCAGGTAAGTATATCTACATATGTAAACAGCGATATATTTAAAACTCAATTAGAACCGAAAAGTAAAGTATGCGTTTTATTCTTTTTTAGTTAACTATCGTTTATCTGCTGTCTGGACATGCATGAAAATAAACTATTCCTACTGTCATCTTTCAACCCAGATGTGATGAAAACTGTAGTGTTGTACTACTCCATTTTTAAATAAACACTATATCCATAATTAATCAATTAAGAAATATATAAACCGTTTAGACAAAAATACATTTGAGGGATCGATTGGCGCATTACAATAAATCAGAACTCCGTATTTAAGCTATTTATTTATTAATGTTACTTGTTGTGGTTTCGTTTCCCACATTACACAAATATTTTTAAGACCTAGATATTGTTTGGAATCTGGTTATGCATGCAAGTAGTGTTTGTATTAGTACATACACTCACGAGTCGAAACACAAGAGATAATTGCTAATGTCGGAACGTTTAAAAAAATACATAGAGAGAAAAAATAATTAGAGGTAGTTTTTTTAAATAACACTTTAAAATGTTTTTATTTGTTCTAAGTACGACCAACGGCAACGTACGAAAGTAGTGGTAGGATTCAACTTTCATATAAAAGTGCTTGATAAAACAAGATTGACGTTTGAGTATAAATAACGTTGTGAGACCTATACGTCGTACGTTAATTATAAAATAAATATAGGGTTGCAAAATCAATTTTTAAGCAACTATTATATAATATAGGAAGTTCGATGCTCTTGCCTACCTTCATTTTAAATACGTGAATATTTCTTGCATATACAAGTATACACATTTCAAGATTACATAATCTGTCTACCGAAGCAGACAGCGTGTCTTTTAAGAAATAGTTTTAAGATGTAGTAGCGAACATAAATAGTTTGGACATAAAATTGCCGTAAAATAAGTGCCCTAAGAACAGCGATCAACTGCGCTACTGGTCACGTTGGGCACAACATTTAAGCGCAAATTGGATATTGTCACTAAAGTGTTTCTGTTCATCCCGAAAAGGACATAGCGTGACGATATATTATTATTATTTACATTATATACATTACAAATGAAGATCCCGAAACCAATAGCCTTAGCCATACTGATGCCTCGACACGCGAAGTATCGCAGCAAAAACTTCTGCAGCAGCAAAAATATCAACAGCCTAAAAGTTGTGAAATTCATGTTTGGATGAGAATCTATGACCCAAAAGTAAATACTAACGTCACTAAATATATTCGTAAAAATATAGGTAGGTATGGATCTTTTGATAACGATACGTACAATTTATAAACACCAAATCTGGTATTATGTATCGAGGACACACAATGGGACAAACTCACAAACACAGATATGAGGCATGCTATCAACGATCATCGGGAGAAAGTGAACGCCGGTCATCGACCTTGCCCAATTCTAACATACCATTCCAACATAATTAACTCTTTACTATTATGATGACGAAGTTGGCGATTTCAAATAGGAATAATCTAAAGACAGTACTTTTTTATACTTATTGTTCTATAGTTAATGATGTTAGTTGAATATGCGGAGCAGTTGGATGTGCTAGGAGGTTTAGAGTACAAAAGACTTCAACGCGTAAGTCTGTGCCTTTTGATATTTGTTTTTACATATAATATTTTTAAATTGTTAATGCTTTCGACGCTCTGATTATTAATTCCTTTCGTTTCAGTAACTCGTCTACCTACAGACCTTCACTCGTATGTTTGGGCTGAAATGACGACGGAGACTATAAACAGATTTTCATCTTTTAATAGTCGCTTTTGTTTTTGGACTACACTGTACTTACAACTAGAGCTGCCACGAATATTCGGCAACTATTCGGTATTCGGCCTATTCGGCCGAATACTACGTACTATTCGGCCGAATACCGAATACCAAATCATGTAAAAAAGACACGTTATATTACTCAAAGTTATGTATTTATTTCCAAATTACAACACTTTAGTAATTAAAATTGATCAGTGGTAAGTTGTGATGGATAAAAACAAGCTTTTCAGCATTTTTTGGTAGCAAACGATTATTCTTTTCATCGTAAATGTTACCAGCCTCAGAAAATAACCTCTCACACACACACACTCTCTCTCGCTCACACACATACTAATAAACTTATACCGTGAATATCCACATAAAAACACAAAACACCCTTGAATAACCCGTACGGAAGTGCGAGTCTCACCAGAGACAAGATTTACTTAATTGGTGAGACTTATCACCCTGTGTATATGCATAAGTTTTGTGTTGAAATAAAGATTATTATTATTATTATTAAACACGCTACTTCCAGGAATATTCGGCGGCCGAATATTCGGCGCTTCGGCCGACAGCGTTGCCGAATATTCGGTATTCGGTATTCGGCCAATTCACTATTCGTGGCATCACTACTTACAACCAGGTGTACTGTAGTAACTTTGTCGAGCTGGTGTAAAAAAAATAATTGCATCAACAAATTAAATCTAGTTTAAACTTGTATAAAACGGAGTTAGCGTTAAACTGAACTTCTTATCTTGCACAGAAACATTATTCAATTTCAACAACTGTTATATATAAATCACCATTGACTATTGAATTGAATAAATTGCTTCAAATAAATGGCGTTTTATACATGTTTAAACTAGACTTAGTTTATTGGTGCAAGCTGCCTGACGTGTATAAAATGACATAAAACGTAATTAAAAATATCACAATGTGATCAGCGTTTGTATTTTCGCAGCGCCTATTTGGATTTGGTAACAAGCGTCTCAGAGCATTTTACACGCAACGCACAAAACAAATAGAATCCCTCTAACGACCTACGAAGTGCGCTGAATTAACGCATGTCAATATTTAAATTTGTCGTTTCATAATAATAGGGTTATGCAACAATTAGATAATGCAGGAGATCGACGACCGCAGGCGTAGTGAACGGCCATTACGTAATAACACTTTAGGCACCTACTTACATGATGAAAGTTTATTTCATGGAAGAAAACGAGTTGAGAACTGCGCCACGTCATCGAGGCTCAATAACCTTGTAGCAGATTTCACTACCTCTCAACTAGGGCTACCTTTATTGACATATGTAAAAATAAAAAAAATATTGGAAAGAGCGTTTGACAACCCTATTGAATAAGAAAAATACGTATAGACATACAGAAGCCCGTAAACTCTAGCGTAATATACAAAACTATAAAATATTACATCCAGTAAGTAATAATACATTTTTGCAGTAAAATCTTCTGAGTTTGAGCTTTAAAGCCAACAAGAAAACATCCCCATACTTTTTCAATCAATTCATAATTTTATTGGAATTTAAAATTTACATTTTTCATGCTTTTTTTAAAAGAACGATTAAAGATGAAAAACAAAGCACCTGTTCAAAATATTGTTATAAATACGTAATATTTATTTTAATGTTATAATTGTATACCTACTCGTATTTCAATGTTCTTAGAGGAACTATACTTATTAATTATCAATCTTTTTTCTACAATATTTCAAAGCCTTATTAACGTAATGATGTTTCTAGTCTTGTAATGTTATTGCCATAAAATAACAATTAACAAATCTCATAATTATTGGTAAAAATAATCTCTTAGTTTATACTGATATATTGTGAAATCATTTCAAAAGAAATGATCATTTATCATATTTTTTAACATAATTACTAGTATATTAACATAATACATTTATAAAGTAAAAAATATATCTTATATATTTTCCTCTTTTCCATCTAAATGCGGTGAAAGCGACGAAGAAAACTGTTAATATCATCTGCGCGGGACCAAGTAGGTCATGTTACAATCTGAATCTGCTAGAAAACACACATAAGTATTATACTCATACACGAATATACATTACTAATCACAGTTATTTAATTAAAAATATATGTATAATATGCTTAAGTTTTTTGTAGGCACCCATTGTATATTGTAAGCTATGCCTACATTTTCGTAAACTTCCAATGATTATATAAAATACGTGGAACTATAAACTTTAGGACAAGTATGTATTTAGCATGACTAGTTCTATCAGATACTGAGATACTTTAAGTTTGTCAACTCAGAATATCAGAGAAAGTGAGCATGGTGGGGTGCTAAACGCGTCTAAGAAAAATACATTTTTTTTCTCAGAACGAGATCATCATAATCACTGCTAACATTCACTAAACTTATCTGGTGGCGTTTAAGAAGTCCGTTTAGCAATGAAACCAAGTTATGTACTGTTTATTATTTATATATAATGATAATAGTTCTGCATTGTGAAAGCACAATAATTATTATTTTATTCTGTTGGCTATAATACGCACTGGAGTAAAATAATAAATGGAAGGTTTTAAAGAACATATAAAGTTCAAGCATAAAAAGTTGATCCTAATACATACATAGCATAGATAAATACAAGCTATCCCTGAATAACGATTAAAGATTCAACATGATATTATGGTGAAGACCAATTTTTAACGCTATAAACAGCTCATAAAAATTTAGCTTTACTTAAAACTAAAAATATATACGAATGTAACTAAAAAAAAGTAATTTACGTTTTAAATTAAAACAATCTCCATTTGTGCACATAAAAACCATTTAATATTTTACTAGCGCTAATATTATATCTTTATGGTGATTTCAGGAAACTTTTCATGAAGAAAAGGAATAATACCTGGGAAGAAATAAAATTAAAAGGGTCTGATAGAGATAATCGATGGGTTTATTAATGCTTCGTCTCTGCCGATTCTCCATAATTATGTACGACGAGCTATATGTTCATAATAGCGATTGTTGTTTGTGGAAAATGACTCGTTCTGCTTCCCATTAAGAACAGTCTTCACTTTCTACGACTGTGACATTGCTACTATTTTTTGTAACTTTTGTATTGTTCGATCGTCGAGATTACAGTGAAAATGCGTATTTCATGTCACAGCTACGTGCAACAGATACATGGGCATACAATTTTTAACGCACTTCATTAAAACCAAAGAGTATTTAAATATAAAAATGATGAGTTTATAATAATTTTTTACGTAATTTTGGATGGGATTTTCTTGCCTGAGATTGGCAACATTGGAAAGCCGTAATCAACCGCAAACACCCGCTAAGGTCAGCGGAATGCGGCATGCCGTATGTCCTTCTGGGTCAAACAACCTGATAATAGTCCGTCATTGGTGGCAACGAAAGCCAACATTTCGCCGTTGACACACAAACCTACTGTTACCGGCCGTGTTTACTTACTAACCATTATTCTATCTATTAAGTTGAATGTGTTTTTACCAAATTAATGTTTTAATAATTACTTGTTAATTGTTAACCATGAGAATCAACATTTTTTATAATGACACAGCAAAATGACCACATCGCTCCTGGTGATAAGTGTCGTTTAAAAACGTCGGCGACTGTGAAGAGACCATTATTGACTCAACGTTCTGCCAATGTCCATCAAAACTGACAATGTACTGAATAATTCCCCCTAAAACTATAGAAAATTAATGTTTTCTCAAAAAGCTATACAGCTTTCATTCTCATATTATAAAAACTATTTTGTAAACATCAATTTACTACTAGTTATTTTTCTTAAGAAACGTCTTTTATTATAGGTTGAATTACATGTTCTCAACTAGCATGCTACTATGATAAGAAAGTTTTTGTTCAGTTGAATAATACCAGTTTAATCAACATGATTTGTGCAAAGGCGAGCTCACTTATTGTCGACGTTTTAAATATTACTCGTGTTTTTGGACTCTGTCTTCACAGAGATATCAGTTCTCTGTGCGTAATTTATCGAATGAGCTATGGCGAGTGTTCCACGGAACTACTTGAATCTGTGCTATCAACATTTTTTCAAGTGCGCATCTTGCGCCATTGTCTTGCAGCTTATCTTCGCACACTTGTTTCAAATTTGTTGTCTATTATTTAACTAAAAGTCTATGATTTGATAGAACATTCATGTTGCGCACGTTGAAGCTGCTGGAATGCACTGCCTACGACTGTTTTCTGCGGTGTTATGACGTGAGGTTCTTTAAAATCAGGGTCAAAAACTATCTTGACGGACGGCAACGTGACGGTAACGCTTTTGGTGTTTCATGTTTCCAAAGGCATCTTATTTGCCACTTTTTCATTAAAAAAAAGCATTGTATTCAATATTTCTAGTGATTGTTTGTTTGTATTTAAAAACATTATTTACTTGAATGTACGTTATTAAAATAGTTTAGAAACCGGTTCCTAATACAAACTGTTATCTATTACTAATACTGAATATTTTCTGCGGACTGTGCTACTCTCCTAAATTTTCTTA
The DNA here is from genome assembly GCA_036320925.1 of Automeris io. Taxonomy (NCBI): domain Eukaryota; kingdom Metazoa; phylum Arthropoda; class Insecta; order Lepidoptera; family Saturniidae; genus Automeris; species Automeris io. Next base: position 7,154,695 of record JAUDJH010000010.1, on the reverse strand, counting down.
ATTAATGTTTAAAACTGTATCTAAAATTGTTTTAACTTGTAATTTTATTAATTTATTTTAACTCGGAACATATTAAAATATAAAACAAAGTCATAGTATATAAAAATTTTACTTATTTTATACAAAATGATGTCTTTCATAGAACCTCTCTGATCTTAGAAATTATCGTAATTGTGTCCGCAACTTTATTCGTTTAAACACAGTAGGTATTTATTACAGGCTGAAATCTTATTATTGTATTATGGAAATAAAATATAGCGTATAATATTTCTGATTACTATAGGGTCGTGAATATGAAATAATTATTAAATTGATTCTGAAGTTTCAGAGTTTATGGATTTATGGACAAACAAATATTTCTTTTTTATATTAAAAAACAAATATTATAAGAATAGATTGATTAAACAGGAATTTATCATAAGCGGAACTTGTTGATATTAGGTCGAGTATTCATTTGACCTCATAGTGGTTTCTATTTCAACCGCAAAAGTTAATTTAAGATTTGATTCATCATCAAGTTAGGGGTCTTTGCCGTCACTTTGTGTATTGCAATATTTAATCTTCATTCTTCATGTAAATAACAACAATAACATGATCTTAACCAAATAGCAATTTTAACAGTTAACAGTTTTTTATAGAGATACATAAATAAAACAGGTGGAATCTATAATATAGTACTTGTTGTAAACTTCATTAAACTAAAATTGAAGTATAAGTAGTTACATTTGGAAAATAAAATTTAAATAATTGTTCACAAAAAGATAGTTTTCTTTAATTGTATACTTAACGACATTTTTGATAATTCAGAAGTTAGAAAGTGAAAACAATAAAGTGAATCACATTCTGTTAAGTCACTGATGAGATTGTTAAATTCATTCATTACTAGTTTTGCGACCTCTTTAATGAAATAACAGTCCGAGGAAGCCGGCGAAAGTATTGTTTTGTTTTCCTCATATCGGAACTTTCGTTTACTCGTTTTGTAAATGCCTTTCGATGCATTTTTGTTTAATTCGTAAAAGATATTAACCCAAAAAAATTATTAAATACGAAATTATCAGATCAGTGGTTTATTTAATGTAGCCTTATTGGTGTCTGATATTGTGGCTAATATTATAATATACGTCTTTTTGTATTGACGAACATTATGTCTTTTTTTATTTTGTATTTAAAAATAACTGTTGTATAGATATTTAAGTATACAATTTTAAATATATCGTAACATAATGCAAAAAGCAATGAGGAGGCCTGGTGTGCAGACACAACCTTTTGCGAAGACGTAATGAGGCAGGAGGCCGCCGAAAGGGTGAGAGAGCGACACCCTACCTGGACATTCGGTGGCCAGGGCACCTTAGCCGGCGGGAAACGTTCGCCCAGAGCGAACGCAACATCCTCCAGTAACCATAGCTGGGCAGTAGACTTGTGAGAGTCTGCTGCCCAGATGAGAGGGCGGCGCGCAACGGCCGGCGCATCGCCTGGAGAGATTCCGGAGGGATCCATTCCACCCGCCCCCTCCCAGAGAGGAAGCCTCAACAAGTCTGTTCGCTCTCCGGGCTTCTGGTCAAATAAGGATTGCCAGGCCCATGTGAAACGATTACGACACCCCAGGGGGTTATAGTCAGTAGGAGTCTGACACACTGGAGTCGCTGCCCTCACAGCGGCTTTGATGTTCCTATACAAGATTTTCCCCCGGGTTACAAAAAAAAAGGTTAGGTTAGGTTAAGGAGTTTCCGAAACTAGCTAGCATTAAGGTATATAGTGTAGATATTCATGCTAAATAAAAAACACTTTCTATTAAAAAGAAAATTTATTATGTAATAAATTAAGAAAATATATATTTGCAATGCAACGCACATTCTTACACTTTTTATTAAGCCGAATAATTTTATTTTTCCAATATAAATACAAGCAGTACTTACAAAATTGAATAAATCGTTCACGCAATAAATTACCAGCAAGTGATACCTGTGAAAATACAAAATGTTAATATTCACAAGATTTATAGCTAAATGTTTTGTAGTTAAAATAACAAGTAATTAAATATCTCAATACAAAACCTCAAATCGTCGGCATCACGCCTAGATCGTGTGATTTAACACCATTAAATGTCTTTTAATTCGAATATTTGAAATCACAGGTCTATGTCAAAAAGCTCACAATCACCCGTGGATTAAAGGAGGAGATTTAAGCCACATTTATGTAAAATGTGCATGTAAAGCCGTGGAGGCCATTTGGCCGATGTGTCATTCCATAAATAACCATATCGTATTTTATGATTCAAGAAAAAAATACAAACAAAATACTAAAAGCTGTGTTTTCTATTTCATTCGAATCTTGTGTTAATTTTGGGACACCCTTTAGTCAGACTTAAGTAGTTAACAGTTATTAAAATTATCGATCACTAGTTCTTTAAATTATTTTTTATGAAAATATTACATAAATAAACACTTTAGAATAAACGTTATTCATCATTAATACGCTGTTCTTCCAGAATACACTCGTATTGTTTTTAATTGCATTGATTTGTAACAAAGTTTTGTGTTTCATGTTATTATAAATTTGATTTACTTTTTATCTAATGAAAACAAAAGCTAAAACTTTAGTCATTTTCATTAAATATTATTGAGAGAATTTTATAATGGTCGGTAGCAATAGCCAACTGTGGCAAAAAACTTATTGCATCCAAGATTCGCCGAATTCTGTTATCTATACTGATTAATTTCAAAAAGGGCTAATGAGTCACTAGTTTACTAAAATCAATTATACACATGACTTTGTGATATATCTTAATATTAAAGTTACACTTTTTAGTGTAAAACTTATGTATTTGATTAAAACAAATTCTTGCTTATTCTATTGTAAAAAAGTGAAAGCGCATATGCAGTGGTATAAAGGAGGACCTGACTCTAGTATCAACAAACAGCAGTTACTTATACACACATGTATTTACTTGCAAGTGATATGGACCAGATTTCTATTTACTAACTTGTTTATACGTTTCGTTAACATTTCATTTGCACCTTCACATGACAGAATTTTACTTACCATAATTGTGTGCATACAAACCAACAGCTACGCAGCTCTCTTGATACGATAATACCTTTTACTGACATATTTAATAAGATGTCAGTTCCTGCTTTCCAATCACATAGTGATAAATTTAATTCTGTTAAACAAATATAATACATTCCTTATTAAACATTCCTCAACAATTTCTTGCAAACTATCTTTAATAGGTAAAGTACGCTTTATGTTAAGAATCACAGAGTATCTTGAGTACCTACCTTTTCTGAAAGCTGATAAAATGGACAAGTTTTCGTAATGGTTTTTGCATCACTAATGTCATAGTATCTTTTGGTACAAGACGACATTTTACAAAAAGGTAAATTAAAAAATATTTTTAGAAATGGTTTGTAATTTTATGTTAATATATAATTAATGACTTATTGTTTGTATTAACTTTATTAAAGTTTCAATTATGTAAGTTAATACAGTGTAAACTCATGAGATATTATTTTTAATTTAGCGTAAAATCTTTAATTACAAAAACGATATGAATTGAAGTATCTTAAAACCTACTAAATTTGGTAAAACTAAACCTACTAATTTACTAAGCCCTGTATAAATAAATAGTAAATATACCTTGTGACACATCTTACACGTAAGGTTTGAGTATAGTGTATATATTTTTCTTACCAAACCTTTTCCGCTTACGAAAAGTACCTGGAACAATGAAAATCCGTTATAATTATTTTAGAGATAAAATCCTGTATAAGAGTTTATATCCTATTTAGACTTAGGACGTAAGTTATTTATTCAAAACATTTTTCACACCACACGCCAAAACACGTCTATTGTTCTTAAAAAGAATCAAGCTTGCTATTTTTTATACATTTTTATTATTCACTGCTTTATATTCGATCACGGGAAAAACTCATTTAAAGATTACATATCAACAAATATGATTTATTAAGCTTCGAGTCTTTAATATTAAAAATAAATAAATGACAAAATTCTTACAACATTGATCTTGATTAATATTATATGGATATAGGAAAAAATTAACTATCCATATAAAGCGTACGGTGCTGTACGGTAGGTAACTGAAATTGGAATAATTTGTTTTTAATAAATATAACTACAGCCATATCCGGAATTCCATATCTATAACAATGCTAATTAAAATTACAAGTCATGAGTTTATTGCCCCCGTCTTTCAGTTTTTACGGACGTGTCCAAAGCGTCCTTGATGAGACGTACGTAAGGAATTAACAACGGGATAGGAAACAGGTTGGGATCTTGGATAAACGAGCCGACTAGCACAGTTAGCTGTTTCCACTATAACTGGGTCATCATATATATATAGTGAAGTTCAAGGCGCAACGCTCATTGCAAGTCAAACCTTAGCACAAGCAACACGCACTTTCACCGGTGAAGATATTGGTACCTCGTGGAAGATAGTGATCAGTGATTCAGTGTTACCCATTCCAGTATCAAACGAAGGTAAGAAACAGCAACATTGGCAGCCCTTCCGATGGTGGAGATCATTTGTGTGACAGTGCGTCGAGCATCAGGAAATGTGAAAGTTTAACGAATGGAGGCTGCGCTTGCTTGTGTATTGATAACGAGTCTCTTGAGTGATATTTTGGTGATAATAACATCGTATGTTAAGCAATTAATTTTATGAAAGCTGAATTTTTGCACTTTCATCTTAATTATGCTCTTACACAATTATTTTAACATTGTGAACAGAAAGTTTAATGAAGAGATATTTAAGTATTAAAATTTCGTTAGATCATAAAACATTTACATAATTATAAAAGTACTTAAAAACTAAATAAAATATTTAATTATCGAAGATTATTAACATATTTTAATACTTTTTTAAATATCCACAAAATAATTTTAATGACCTATTTCATGGTATTTTGTCTAATGAACGTTTTACATTCTGAATATTTGAGAGTATTTGATTATAATTTTAACAAGTTTTGAGATTACTATCAACCCAAAACTACTGTAAAATTAATGCCCATAAATATGAGTACTATATTCTACAATAATTTTTGAATCCGGTGTAACATCGCGTAACTTTTGCATGTTTAATTAGTATTTTTTTCCTCTTTATAATTTAACAGATTCTTATTTAATTAATTTTAATAAATAAGAATATCTTTTAACATATTATATATTTTTTATGTTTGTGTTTAGATTAATTGCATACAACGTCTCTTTCAATAATCCATCTGCCACGGTATTTGCCAATTGTTACTATAGCAAATATAATACGTCCTTTTTTACATGCACATATTTGAAAGAAAGAGATATAGAATTATTCATAATTTAAAAATAGATAAGGAAATGAAATCTTTTATTAGAAATCAAGGTATAAATAGAAGAGAATGTGATAATAAAAATGTAAAATTGCATAATAGGATGCTGTAAATTTTAACTCAAGCACTCATAACACTGAACAAAACAAATCCTTCACACAAACGTTAATGCGTCAATTTCACTGTCCGCTTTAGTCATGTAAATAGAAGTGAGCCTTCACTTTCTAAAATGTGAAAATAAGCAGATGTACTATAACCCTGGATTTGACATGGCCTCTAATACAAAAAATTCTAATGTTACTCATACATCACATAACAATGAAACATTGTTACTGTTTCGTAAGTTTTTGTTTGTTGACATTCGTAATGGCAATCGATTACCAATTCTCAACAGTCGATTTTTTTGACAATTGTCTCTGCGTATTGAGATATAGATCTATAAAATAAAAATATTTATAATGCAACATATGAGCGCAAAGTGGATACAACCACTAATGTATATCATGTCCTGCTCAGCCCGTAAGAGATATAGTGTGTCGATAATATTATTATTTCTAATGGATTGTAATTGTAATATTCAGAGATGACGACCACTTATGAACAGTTTAAAATTTTGTAACTTCAACTAAATTCAGAAATACATCAGACAACTAGAACACTAGTGACCTCAAAGTTGTAGTCAAAATGATAATAACCGGATGAAAATAGATTATTTTTATTAATTAAAATTGTTAAAGACGCTATAGATGAATAGCCGCATCTTGATAAACTAAAAAACTTACTTTGGAACACTCTGGGTTTGATGGTTTATTTTACGTATTCTTTCTTATTTAGATAACAAATATAGAATCCAAATAAGTCTATCGAACTATTCAAGTGACTCGGATCATTGAGTTTTATGTTAAAACAAGAAGACTTGTTCTCTTTCCTCGGGATTAGAAAGCTATGACACACTCGACTTGTTCGAGTTAATTAATTCTTTTTTACCCGCATTTAAGTCAGCTTATTTATAATGGTATCAAAAATTTGACCATATGATACCAAATTTAACAAACCTTAAAAGCTCGATCGATTTAATGAAATTGAATACAGATTTAATCGTGATTTTACAAAACGTTTCGACACTCCAATACTGTGAAAACTTTACATTCAACATTATAATAAATTGACTCTTTGGAAAACAATTTTTAGGACTTATTTCCCTATCTCACCTTATGGTGAGATGTTTGATAGTAGTTGTTATACATTACTATCAAACATAGTCGACAAACATATTCACGAATACCTTTCGTGAATTGAGGGTCTATTGATTTTATAGCTCAAATTAGATTGAATTATGGATATCATGATTCTGCGTTGATTGTACTGTTCATTTATTATTTACATATCAAATTATCTTCAAACTTTTCGCTCCATTTTGGTATATACCAGTGACGTGCATAAGATATTTGGACAGGGTAGGCAGAATTCGCGTAATTAATTTGAATATTATATTATTATAGTCGATATTATATTGCGTTCATAGGAAAGATAGATGGCGTGAATATAGAATAGATATGAATATAAAGGGTTCCTTATTTTGTTTAACTTTAAGCAATTTATTCGAGACTTATAGACTTATTTATTGTAAGGGCATGCAATGCTTTCATGCGTCTATGGAATGAGCGCTACTGGTATATACTTGAAATATTGATATTTGAGAAGTGTTATGGTACATTAAAAGTTCAAAGTAGATACAACCACTGATGTATTACTAATCACCTAAAAAGGTTTATAGTGTAACGATATAACGTTAATGTATATTATCCCGAGGCATTATCTATAAGTATATAGGATATACATGATGCGAATGACAGGTGCTTAAGTAATTAAAAGTCTCGAGACGTGCGCGGATGCCGTTGAAAGTGGCGAAGAAAGCTGTTGTGAATCGAAATAGTCTATAGTAACTTGCGTGACAACCGACAAGTTTTCTAGTATACACGGTGATACGATGTTATTCTAGAAGCGACAGAACGTTATGTAATTATTTATGTTTACACGCTGTGCTATTTATAAATATATTAGGTATACTTTATATAGAAAATCGAAAGGGTATAAAGATTACCTTTCAATGGCAGTATTCAATAGTCAATATTTAATACTGAGATAAAATAGAAATATGTAATTGTTTGTAAATAAAATAAATACCTATATTGACTTACATAAATATATTGTACCGTTGTGAATATTAAAAATACATCCTAGATAATAATAAAAAAAACAATATTTTCAATAATAAACCGCTCGTAATATTAAAATGTTTAACTTTTTTTTATTAACAAGTACTTGAGAAAAGGGTCTAAAGAGGAGACAGTTAATAAATAACTTAAACCTATTGAAAATATTATCTAGGACCAAGGTTGCATTTAATTCGAAGCAAAAATTCAGTAAGGCTGAGCCTCATTCGGAAAACCACGGTGAGCATTTTCATCGTTTAATACGGTTGCCAGAAAACTTAGTTTTCAATCAGTATTGGTACGTCCTGCTCGTTATGAAGTTTATGGCTGTGACGTGAACACTCACGACGAGCTAGTCCACCATTTTAAGGTCACTGCGCGTGCGATGGATTGAGCTATGTTGGAGGTCTCTCTGAAGGATAAAATTAGAAATAAAGTTATCCTTTACAGAACCAGTTATCAATATAGTTCCATGGATCTAATTTTTTTTTTTACACTGGCTCGACATAATGACTACAGAGTACCTGATGGTAAGCACAGTGTAGTCCAAAAACGAAAGCGACTGTCAAAGGATGAAAATCCACTGATAGTCTACGTCGTCATGTCGGCCCACATATACCACGATTGAAGGTCTCTAGGTATATGAGCTACTGGATATACATAAGCTGATCCCGAAACGCGACAAGCCGAAACTGGTCACTATGACGGGCTTTACACCCATGTACTGTGGTTGCGATCCAGACGGGCACCGACGCCCTACCACCTCGCTGCTGCTCGTTTAGCACCACCCAGGAGTCACGTGTAGGGAAACTAGGGTAAAGCCTACGGACGCGAGCAGCTTCGACTCCGGGCTAATTAGGAGAGGCCTATACAGACCTGCAGTGGACTGATAAGGATAAAAAGCGATACATGTAAAAAAAGATATGCATAGCTCAGTAATGTCACGAACTAACTCGCAGGTATTCCTCGTTCACTCATATCCAAAAAAAGTAAAGTGAAAGTTGTTGGAGAGAGGAAATCTCGTCATTCACCGAAGTCGCGACCGGTTGAGTAACCGAAATTATTTTAAAACGAAAATTACACACCGGACTGACGCCGTATATTATCAAGTTAAAAGATAAAGAATATCTTGTAATCTACTATTTTAGTATTTATCACTTTAAACATGCGGTTTCTATCTTTTATCTCAGCCAGTCACATTAGAGAATATAGTTTAGTACGGCCGTAAACTGTGCTATTTTCGTTAAAAGTTAATCGTTTAATTCTCTTTGTAATTAGACGTAAGATCTTTCATCCATAATTGATAAGCTATTTTCTATAATGGGGAAATAAAATTGTTATAATTTATGTTAAAAATACACTTCGTTTTGTAATAACCCTATAGGTAGACTAAAACTAACTTATCTTTAGTATACAACCTTCCACTTGTATTTGGAGATATCGGTGAGCACAATTTGGATTCTAGATTGATTAAAAACTGCGATAAATAATTGTTATGCATACAACGTTCAATAAGTAAAGGTGCTAAACGAGATATTACACTTACCTATTTAATTAATGATTTAACGTTAAAAATTACAAATATATTGGAGACATTACAAGGTATTATCGTTACCGAACACCTAAGATCAATTTTGTCACTAAAACATTTTAATAAATAGTGACTTTAACGCGACTTGTAAACATTTTATTTTTGGCTCTCCTGAAATGTAGCAATTTTACACACCCGATCTAATAATAATATATCTTTATTTCAGATTTCTCCAAATTAGAAAAAAACAAAAATATAAATAAAATTCTATAGTAAATATTAATTTTTAAGGTAAACACCAGAGTGGATGAGCCTCTTCAGCCAAAACTGTATGAATCTAATGAAACTCACGTCGAAATAATGTATCGTTAATACGTAAACTAAACAGAATCCGACTCCAATGAGCCACGGAACTGACCTAAGCTTAAAATTAAACGATAAACGATCAGCCATCTTCTCAGTTATGTAAGTTATTACCTAAAGATTAAAATGGTAAATAAACAATTTATGCCATGAAATGACACCGAAAATACAAATTGTTTTACTTATATAAAAACGTGTGAATAAAATAATTTAAATAAAATCGTATCTTGAATATTTTATTAACACCAGTATCGCTTGATGTCAAAAGTCGACAAAGAAATCGATTATAATTTTTTTTGTTTTTTTTTTATACCGACTCGACACAGTGACTGCACCATACTAGATGGTAAGCATGATGCAGTCCAAAAAACGCCAACGACTATCGATAGGCAAGAAAAACCCGTCGGTAGTCACGGCGATCATGCCGGCCTGCACAAATATCTCTTCACGCTACGTTTAAGAGATCCCATTTTATAGGATGGTGGGAACGGGACGCTCGCCGGAAGACCATTCCACAGCCCAACGACACGGCAAAAGAAGGAGTTAGAGAACTTCTTTGTCCTGGCCGGGATGTGAGATACCGTATAACTGTGACACCGCAAACCCGCGCGCACGGATCTATTCAGGAAGGGAGAGGGTGGAACAAGGTTAAACAACTCTTCAGATAACTAGCCATGATACAGACGGTAGAAAACGCTCAGTGAAGCAACATCAAAATACGAAAATATCAACATCATATGATGTGGCTCATTGAATATTATCCTATAGCCATAAATATATTTTCGTCTATATTTGTGGCACAGTATCTTTTGAATGCCGGCTCTTTTTTTATATCCTCAATAAAACATGTAAAACATATTCCACACTTCAAAAAAAATGTAATGTACATTCAACGAATAATATTGTCTTATATAGGAAACTAATTCATATCTTGCGGATATCTAGATGAATAAATTTGAAATATATGTGTCATAGATATGATTCCAAACAAGTAGGTGGAAATGTTAACATAAGTAGGCCCGCACGATTGAATTGCATCGAGACCGCACTAGTAACGGTACGTTTCGATTTAAGAATCCGTAAACATTTATAGCTACCGTACGTGTCTGTTGGATAAAATAAATACAGTAGCTCCTAATCTTAAACCGTCGAAATTCGTTCGTCTCATAAGAATCCATCATACAGGACTTTCAATATAAATTCATATATCTAGATAAATTATCTAAAGATGGTGATATTTTTATTCTATAAAACAAATTTACTGTAGACAAACACATCAACTTCTAATTTCTTAAACTAGGAGTAAAAATCTAATAAAAAATTCTTTTTTTTTTTCCGGTTAATCTAAATTGATTTCAATGCACATAATGATACTTGTAAATACACTGCGTTTTCAAAATGTTGGGTATTTGACAGTGCAGCTGACGTTAAGCACAGCGCTGTCCGAAAACGTTCGAAACTATTAAAAAAACAGGATAGTAAGGATAATTCGTCGCGATAGTCGCCTTTATCATGCTGGCCTTCTAATTTATTTGAAATAACCGTGATTTTTTTTCAATAAACGTCAGTATAAAAACCATCGTATGTCTTTCATTACCAATAAGCAACTGGTGACGGGGATGGGGTCGACTTGCCAAATTAATCTTGATTATTTATTTCGAAAGAAGCGGCTACAAAATTTAGCGACATCGGATATATAGTATTAAGAAATTACAATGTTATATAAATGAGAAAAATATTTGATTATAAACCAGGGTATGTTCGCAAAACCGTGACACATGCGCTATTCAAACGTAGGTACATGACGCTCCAACAAATATCGATCCATAAGCATTAAGCATATCCGCGTATATACACGCAAAGCGTTGGCGAGCTCGTTTAGAAAGCAGGCGCACGCTCTTTGAATGGGCAAAAAAGATTTGAAAACCGCAGCCAATTCACCAGAAAAAGAACTGGATTAAAACAAAATACGGAATGTAATTCAAGTAATTTTAAAAAGATTTGTATTTGCAGATGGTCTCAGGGCAAAATATCGTTATAGAAATTTTCTAGATCTGTGATAACTTCGTTGCAAAATTGCTTACATTTTCATGCGGATGACATGATTAATTCCTTTTCATTTATTTTTTTTCAAGTTAAACAGTTTGATTATTGACATCAATGTTCAAAGAAAATGTGTGAAATCATTATTAAATACGAAAAGATGAAGGGAACCAGTAATATCGATTCCAAAGATTAGTTGCACCATACATGTTTATAATAATATGTAATTATTGTATCAGTGTTCACTCAAAAGGGATATAGCAACGACCTGACGCCTGACGACGGCCTGATAGCGCAGTTTATAGTGACCCTACTTACGATGCTAAGGTCCTAGGTGCGAGTCCCGGTTAGTGATAACTTTTCTGTGATGAGCAGATTAGTTTGTTACGAGTCATGGTTGTATATATGTATTTAAGTATGTATATCTTTGTCTAGTACTCATAGTACAAGCGCAAGCTTAATTTGAGACTAGGTCAATGTGTGTAATTGTTAGTAAATATTATTTTCTTAATTCATTATATATACAATATTATTACATTTTAAAATAAATACATATAAACAACATATGAATTTTAAAATATAAATAATAATTATTATTAATAATATAATTTTATTATTATTATTATAGCGCGATAATGTTGTTTTAATTATTAGAACCATACGCGTTTTTTTGCGCTGGGATATCGTTCCTTTACCCACTAGACCACCACAGCAAGTATTTATCAGTTTTTTTTTTCGTTTAAATACAAAAAAGAATAATTTAAAATAACCAGAAAAAGTATTTTTTCTAATTATATCGGCCACCTTTACCGCCAAGATCCGCAAAGGATGAAAGTGAATCTTAGTTTCCCCAGCGTGGAACCGCAAGGTTCAATCACCTGCGTTCAACAATACAGCGTTACTGGGTTAGGAGGTTGGTGCAACCATCATCTGGTTAAAATCGTCTACGTATAAACAGAATCCTGTTGATAGTTATCATTTACTTATACGTTTAGTCATTTTAGATTATAACTGCACTCTTCCGAACTTTCCATTTACATTTGCGACCTACAGAAAGTATAAACTTCCTGCTTTCTCCGATGCAAATACACATCTTTGCGTGTAGTTTACGTAAATTTTACTTGACAAATAGTTAATGTAAAGCGTTGGATGTATTGTGGCGTTACACAAAGTAGAATAAAATATCGAAACGCATTAACAGTGGCGACGGGAACAAAACATACATAAACATGAAACTACGCGAGCATTCAGATGAGTTTCTACATATAAATCTTACTGAGCTACTAGAATCACTTATCTGTGCGCAATTCTGACACTAAGTAACCGTGGTGTGCGCAAAACATACAAAAAAGCAGCAAGTCAAACATGTAGTTTACGCTCGTAAAATCGATATATTTTTTGTAAATATAATTTATTTGCAATTTAATCTACCTGGAAAGTGCTATTCCACAAACAGACTTAAAAATGGGGTTTTACACATAAAAAAACCCCATTTTTACAATTTAGACCTAAAGGATAGCCTTTAGGTCTGAATTGTAGATAAGAAATATTTTACTGTACCGATTGTTTTTTTTTTTTTACACTGGCTCGACATAGTGACTACAGAGTACCTGATGGTAAGTACAGTGTAGTCCAAAAACAAAAGCGACTATCAAAGGATGAAAATCCATTGATAGTCTACATCGTCATGTCGGCCCACATATACCACGACTGAAGGTATCTAGGTATATGAGCTACTGGATATGCACAAGCTGATCCCGAAACGCGACAAGCCGAAACTGGTCACTATGACGGGCTTTACACCCATGCACTGTGGTCGCGATCCAGACGGGCACAAGCACCCTACCACCTCGCTGCTGCTCGTTTAGCACCACCCAGGAGTCACGTGTAGGGAACCTAGGGTAAAAAAGCCTACGGACGCGAGCAGCTTCGACTCCCAAATTGCTTCGATTGTCGTTTTGGAATGTAATAGCACGCCACTGTTAGTAACTTACCTTAACAAATAACAAATAATTAAATAGCATTACTTTACTAACGTTTGTTTAATAGTGTAAATTACGAATAGAATCAGCCATTTCATTCAGCCGGAAGACGACATAAAAGTACTAATTAACACGAGTTTATCGGCCATAGAAAGTAGCTCAATACGTGAGTAACGGTCTTTTAAAATTTACGTCAATTTATATAACTAGCACCTTATTAAGACAGCAATGTGAGTTGACATCTACACTCCGACAACAGTTAGTGAGACCGGGTCACCTGTATTCGGGATATATCAAGCAAACCGGTATACAATTTTAACCTGAATTGAAACAGCCTTGGCCTAGCTTCGTTTTACAAAACATACACTAAACAATTTTTATTTGCAATGAGCTTCGGGTACATAAATAATAAAATAATACAATAGATTTTTACAATAGGTACTTCAATGCGTATCCAGAAGTCAATTTATTATACTCGAAAATTAAATATCGGCATACAGTTGGTTACTTTCCAAGCAACTCTTAAAAGCAAGCAACCAAATCGCGCAATTCAGCCAACAGAACGCTTTCTTTTCGTCGTCCAATGCGCGAGAGCACAGTAATTAAGTTGTAGAAAGTTATATTTATATTTTTCTTCACAAATATAAATAAGCATATATTGTTAATGTACTCATGTACAAACTTGTTTTGTTCCAGAATGTATAACAAGGTGACAGGTTGGGTGTTAGTCACCCTTATCAGCAGTTCGACGATTCTGCACACGTTGGCGTATCCTCAGCATGTTCCCCTTGTCTCACAGGTATGCTATTAACTTAACAATACAATATTAAAGCTGGTTTTATAATTAAAATTGAATTATAAAATATACGTAGAAATGATTAATGTTATTGGGATATTTGATTTGGAAGAAATAGAGAAAGACAAGATATGGAGAAAGATCTTAATAGTAGTAAAACCAAGGAAAGATGATTAAAATATACGTACGTAAGGTATGATCTAATTCGATTTAGAATATTTAATTTAAAAAACCGTGTCTAGGACACGATAAGCAGCAAAGATTAACAAAGCGTTGTCTGACAACCAATGACAAGCATTTATTTACAACCTATTATACACACAACTTAGTTTAGCCAGGTTTGATATAGACTAAATATAAATAAAGCGTGTCATATTTTCTAGGATCACCGTTTAATTCAAAATTTATACAAAGAATCACAACCTTCAAAACAAACGAGAAAATAAATTAATTTCAAGTTACTAATATCAATTTTCGAATTATTGTAAAGTCTGACCGGAAATATATGAGTACATATTATTCATACACTAATTTGAAATCTTTAGGTATTTTATCCTACTACCTTTAGAAGTAATAAGCTGTTGAAAGATGGACGAAGTGCAAATAAAATATGTAACAATAAATCACACTTGTGCATATATATTGTAGAGGGTGGTTACTATCTGCTTGTGATTGGTTGTTAAGAACGGTTTGTTAGTAAACATTCCGAGTCGAATATGACTACGGTATAGTAGTACATAGCGCGAGGCCTATCGTCAAGGTGTTGGAATATATAAGAAAAGCGGCCGGCAATAATGAAATGAGAAAGTTCAAAGACCGGTCTCAGTGGCGTTTATTAGAAGCCAGTGTCCAAGAATATACTAAATTGAGCTGATGTGAAAAATATACTTATAACCGTATTTAAAACATTTTCAGGTTACAAGCAATGTCAGAACACATAGTCCACAATATTACAGCAACTCACTGCCAGCGTTACAAGAGAGTCAAACAGCTCAAGAAAGAAAATTCGCAGAGAAACCAAATGCTCTGAAAAAGGTGGCTTTGGATGATATCGACGAAATTCAAACAAATTCAATCTCTGACGGAGGGTTTTCGTGGTCAAATATGCTCGGTAATACTCTCCTGATACTACTTGTATAAATTACTAGTGGACCGCGCCTAACTTCGCTCTGGTGATATTTACTCTCAAAATTAGTCAAATCTCAAACTTTCAAACCCCATTGCACCGTTCTAAAGGTAAAATTTAAAAATAGCTGACTACGACTTAATCACGCCTTATGTAAAAATTCCATGTTTGTGGAAACATTAGACTGTACGACGATATGTCAGGAATAGTGATGAAAATGCCCGGGAATTTTCCTAAAGTGCCCAGCACTTCCGCGAACATTTCGTAAATTCCCGGGAATATTCCCCATACAAGTTTTGGGCACTTTGGGAAAATTCCCGGGCATTTTCATCACTAGCCAGGAAAAACATTTATATATCAATAATCATCGATTAAATTAGAATGATATCCTAGCCAAATGTTCGACGACATACTAAGAACAAATGTAAAAATTACGAACCTCATTCAACTCTTTAATGATAAAGTCATAAATATTGTATATTAACATTAATTGGAAAGCCACCCAGAAATATTTCAGAATCTACGCCTCCGAAAATGATTAAATATCAATTCAGTTTAATAATAATATATCAACACGTTAGCCCCTTCGGGGTGTGCAGAGATAATTTTGGTCTTATTTGTCACGTCCAATGTGACCAGTAGTGCATCTTACCGCGCTAATTTATTAAGACAAAATAGCAGAGCAAAACCAACATTTAATAACGAAATGTTTACAGGTATGATAATGCAAATGATTTTCAACCCCGTTACCACGGGTCCCAACAAGAGCGATAACATTGACACCGAATCAATTTCACCGTCGCCTTGGGCTAACATGTTCTCGATGTTCCTCAAGATAATGACAGCCGTTCTCGGTGGCGGAGCCTCTAACGACGGCATCGACAAAGTTGATAATGGATCATCTCCAATGCAGGTACTGCC
This sequence comes from Automeris io, assembly GCA_036320925.1. Lineage (NCBI taxonomy): Eukaryota > Metazoa > Arthropoda > Insecta > Lepidoptera > Saturniidae > Automeris > Automeris io. Next base: position 7,138,387 of record JAUDJH010000010.1, on the reverse strand, counting down.
TATTAAAATTTTTACTTAATGATTTACGCATGATTTCAGTCTGATCGGTTAGATGGTCAAATGTAGAAATAAAAAGAACTTTTACACATCTATATTATCCATACTGATCTACTAACAACGATGCTGTAGATATGGAGGTATTTAGATAATATTGCAATCACTTAAACAGTGTAAAATAAGCACCACGCAAGTCATCTCTCACATGTAGCAAACAATGTCTTCAAAATACATTAATCAAATACAAATAACTGAAACTCGTAATTGGAAAAGGCGCAGGATTATCTCAGAAAACGATATTCAAAATTAAAAGTTTCTTTTGAGGTGGTCCACTCACAAAATGTAAATAGTAATTTTGGTTATGGAGATGGTGTTGCTTCTCGCTTGCTTCAGGGTATTTTGGCCGCGGTTCTGTCGACGGTGCTCGGTGCAAAAGATCCCGACCAGGTCGCCTCCATGGCTAAGCAGGCTGGAGAGGTACGCCACCTATCTTCTTTATCCTTCCTTTACTTATTACTTGTAGATAAATACATGGAAATGAGAAAATTTGGAAGTTCTCAACCTATTTATTGATACGGTCTTTTAACTGTGAACTGTCAAATTGTAACATTTCGTTTGCCTTATAAGAATAAAACTGGCTAATATAATTGAGAATTCAGCTAATGGTGTGCAGTTTCAGCGATGAAACTTAGTATTTACGAAATCCATTTAAACATTTTGCCAGGACCTAATTTTTCCAATGAGACTGTCCGCGCAAGGATAACTAATTACTCGTTTATGGAAATAAACATGTCACTTACTTTCATAATATTTTTAGTAGATCAAATCACAGCTTCAAATATGTTTTCACAAATTCTTTTTTTTTTAATCCGTTCAGTAGCATTTGCGCCATGCCCAACGAAAAATCTATCAAAATAATCAAATTATTTTTTGTCTGTAAAAGCTCGTAGACAATCAATTCCAGTTTTTGATGCTTTAGTTTTAGTAATTTTACAAGTACAAGAAATAACTTACAATACTTGTGTACAAACAATTTCTAAATAAGTGCTTCCAAACTTTCTAAAAATATTGTAAATATTATTTTTGTCATGCAATATTGTTATTATAATATCTTCTTTAAAACGAAATACTGTAACTAATTATATTGTCTTTCTAGTTTATCAACATCGTTGTGAATCTGCTGGACGCGTTGAAGACTTCATTTTCTCACAGATCGCTCGCCGCGCGGTCTATGGGTCGTAAAGACTCCGTCAGTGACGCTGCCATCGCCGGTCTAGTTATGTCAAAACCTTATCTAAGATCTTTCGTCACGAACAATGATAAGTGTCATTTGAAAAATATGTGCGACGCTGCCAGTGAATGTTCTTCGGATATAGGATCAAAGAGTATCTTCTGTCCATTGGCATCGTAAGTATTTATTTTTACTGGGAGAAAAAGATTCTTTAGTTTGAGATGGTTTTTACATGACCCCGTCTATTTCACACAGATACTTGGCAAGCTTTGTGTTGGAGCGACAATCTGGCGCTTCTTTCAATGAATTCAGCGAAGCTGGCCGCCGCGGGCGTTCTGGAGCAGACTGCAGACAATCGTATCTCGAATGCAATGAAGTTTAAAAAAAGTGATCAAGAATTTAAACCGAAATTAAGTGTTGCAATAAAACAGTTGCTTTTTCCATTGATACAATATCCTTCGCAAAATTGCAAACTCGGTTTGTGTACGCATAGAGTGTGGTTAAAATTATATTTCTGGAACGTAGCCTAAATCAAGTTTAGAGTGGTGGCCCATACATTTGTATACTTTGTGCCTTGGATGTATGTCTTATGGATAGTAATATTCTTTAAGCTTATCCCATCGCACTAAAAGCATCGACTAGTGCATAATAATTTATTTAAATTATTTATTTATTTAACTTATTTTAGATATTAATGAGTAAACATGAGAAATATTCAAAGAAAATATTTAGGTACAATATATTAATCAAAACTAAAAATGTTTATTTATTACTTGATTTGGTAAATATGTTTATTTTTAAACGATTTAATTTTGTCCATTAGTTTCCTGATAATTGACGACTGATGTAAAAAATAATTGTTGTGTGATATAATCTCATTTTGTGTCACATATTAGTTTGTATTTTATGAATATTTGTATGATTGTGTGGTTGAGGACGTCCTTGTGTGATTGTGATTGTAAATTAATAAATAGTTATTTAAAAAATATTTTGATTTTCTTTACATATACTTTAAAAACTGCCATCTTGAAAATCATTGTATGAAAATACCGTTACAATAATAGACCCATCAGTGGTTAACTAGAGCGTTTACAATTTATCAGTGGTTTATGCGCACTTAAATGTCAGTAAAGACCTTTCCATCCCCACAAAAGGTTGTGTGACGTTCTACGAACATGACATTGGAAAATATATTTACCCAAATGGGAATAGGATCGAAGCAAATTAATGAAAGGTCAGTAGTAGTTAATAAAACCAAGATTATGTCATGACTTTCCACATAAAACCAATGGATTGGATACAAATAAACTTAAAATTACTTTAAATATTGAAGGAAATCATTTTACATTTGGAGAATTTATATCTAATGCATTTTTGTGGTATAGATATTCAGAATATTCACCATCAGTTCAAGACCAGCATGTGTATTATGCTTATGAACCTTCTTTACCAGCACACGGTCATGCAACACATGAAGTCTCGTCTAAACAGTGAGTATTCAGATGAAATAAATCCATTTTAACTCTTTAATTATGCACTTATTCCATTCTATAATACTCTATTTTCATTCTATAAATTTAAATTACAATTTAACTTGTATTTTTAAATCAAATATTTACGTATGTTTATAAATTACATAAAATGAATCCTAATGGTTAACCCATTTTTACCGTTTCTGTTATAGTTTCCCTTGCAAGCTCCAAACTGAATTATAGGTGGTTAAAAAATTAATTATTATATAAATATTTTCAACATTTTCCACAGCAATTATGGACCCGGACTCAAATCCAATGCGTCCATGTCGGCGCTAACGTTGCTCGCATTCCTATTCTTTCTACACATTTTACAACAATGCATAAAAGAACATATGACCGACTTGAATACATCTCCGCTGATGGTTATGACTGCTGGCAGAGAGAGTGAGGATGACATTCATAAATCCGTTACTAATAAACTGGATAAAACCGGTATTTCAAAAACAGACATAAAAGACGAAATTTACAACAATGTTAAAAAATCAACTGTGGGACAATACAATGCAAAAAATCCGTTCCAATACGACGAATCTTCCAAGGAAAACATTCTAACAAAAGTTAAAACAACCGAGCCAATGACCAACAAACAGAAATATAAATACACTTACAATAACGAAGCAAATAACAATCTAAATTAAGCGAGAAATTAAATAAAATCATCAGTACAAATGTTTCATTTCATTTATTAAGTAAATCACATCAGCCAATTTTTGACTACAGCGATATATTTATGAAAAATACAATTAAACTATTGTTGTAAACCTTAGAAGCTGATTTTTTATTGAACATTATTTCTTGAGAAGCTTTCCCAATATGCCTTTTACCATTTCAAGCGGATTTTACACCTAATTATTATCTAGTACTACTTCATTCTATCTGTATCTCTAGTATGGTTAAGTAACTAAATTAACCCAAGAAATTACTGAGAAATATTTATGAGACTGCATAAATATTATATAGAAAAATATTAATTTCAACGTTTATGAAACACGACAGACTTAAGCCATCAACATTTTTTAGTGCATAAATAAGCTAGTGTAAACCACATTGCTCTTAAAAATTATCAGCGTCTATTTATAACAGTGGATAATAATAATGGTCAAAGGGTTCAATATCACTTTTACGAAGGAATTTGTCGCGATAGTAAGGGTTTGAAAACTCAAATAAATTGAAAACGCTAAATACACCGCTGACGAAAACTTCCTCTTTAAAAATACTGCCGTACATTGTCTTGAAAAAAAAAAAAAACAAATAACGGCATATTTAGTTTTGTTTTATTAAGACACTAGATCCTCCCCGTGTCTCTTTCCAAAAGTGGACCAGAAATTGAAGTGACATATAAAATATCGTTTCTATGTTTTGCTTATTATAATTTCATACAAATATATATTCTGTACCAATTATTTCAATATAAACAGTTCTATTTAGAAGAGAATAGTCTTAGAGGTGTGTTAAAATTATTAAAATATTTTTTTCAATTGAAGTTTAGTGTAATCGTCGCCGACGTTATATTGTCGTCCATCAGTGATGATTTTAGCACCAGCGTGTAATTACAGGTGTCATGTCATATTCCTCTAGCAGCATCAATAAAAAAAGGATCATTGTTGAATAAACATTGGTATCAATATCCTTTCTTAATTGATCCTTGTCACCAAAGGAATCGACTGTACAAATTTCATCTTCCTTATGTCAACCTTTGCGGTTTTAAATGAATCACAAGATCCGCGAACATGTCTGTTTATATGTCGTATAAATAACACATTTTTTAGGAATTTTATGTGCTTTATAATAGAGCCATGTTTTCTGTTGTCGATAAATACTACAAAAATACGTGAGTTATATTATTTAGTGCTAATTACGCCTAACCCGTTCAATATATTTAGTTTGAGTGAGAGCACTCGACCCCAAAGTGGGATCAGTCATTCTGTTCCAGTCGGTTTGTCCAACAACAAATCCGATAGCGCGCATCTTCTCTTGTTCTCTTCGTTCTTCAATGTCCGCCCAGCGTACCTGTTTCAATTTGATACGATGAAATCCCCATAATATTCATTTAAGTAATACAAATAACTCACCGTTGAAAATCGTCTCACCATGTTTATTAACATATTTAAAAATATCATGTAGCCTTCATATTTTAAATTGGTATTTATCCAATGTTATACACAATATAACACATTTTGTGTCAATTATGAAAACAAATTGTTTTTTTTTTTAAATAAAAATAATCGAAACTTCGATTAAATGATATGGTCATAAAATTGTATCATTTGCAGCCAGTGTAAAATTAAATTTTATTTATTGTAAAATAAAAGCACGCTAGACACAATACAGAAAGTGTCGCTTTAAAACTCAACGTATAAAAGAAGAAACGTCGAGACAAAAAGTATTGTCTTCGATATAAATAATTACGTTTCAAAGATAATCAATATCAGGGAAACAGCAATTGGCTGCTTTTAAGTAAACGATAACATTTCCAAATGGAAAAGATACTTCAGGTGTTTTATGTTAAATAGGGTAGTTATACCACCGTGGCGAGGATGACATGTATCGACATACATTTGCACAACCATATCGTATTAAGCAAATAATAACATAATTTATACTTACAGTTTTCTTCCCCGGTTTAGCTTTGTTTGGCTGCCAGTCGTCTAATTGTAGGTAGTCCTCCATTGAGTACTGCGACGGTCGAAGAGGTTTGCTGATGCCGTCGAGCCGCGCTGCAACAAATCAACGATTCTATCCATAAACCAATATAGACATCTCATGTCTTAAAACTAATGAGATCCTCCAGACTAGAGTTATAAAAGTTCGCGGACAAATGATTATCGTTTCAATTATAAGTTATGAATATAAAACAAGGTATTTTAATTAACCTACCTAATTGTGCCGATGTGTCCATTTTCTCCCATTTCGATGTAAAAACGTTTTCAACCTGTGGCGGAAGAGCACCTCACTAGTTTAGTTAAAATGCTGTAATAAAATATATTAACCCTAGCCTACAAAATTCTGCTTTCCTAGTAGAACACACTTTAAAGTTTCAGGGTTGATACTATAAGATTTGTAAATAATAGATGTCTTTCACAGCACAGTATTTACTAACACTGCTTGTAAGATAGAACAGGCGGCCATGTTCAATTTACAGTACTAGAGATTTTCGATATTATAGTGTACATCACTATAATATCGATAATCATCATCGGTACTGATAGCGTCTGTTAGTTTTACCTTGAATACCATACATGTGCCCCGCCGGTATTCAATGAGCAGCAGTTAGATGGAAGGGCTCCCAATCCCTAACTTTATCTCGATCTAAATACATGGACGTGAAATCAGTCACACTGACTCAATTGTCTGTCGCATTTCAAAATCAACTCGTGTCCAGCTACCTAGAGCCCTTCAGTTTGCCGGCACTAGGGCGGTAGCTGTCATTTGACTCAATACCTGGTGGTCAACGCAATTTTTGAATTACATCGTACTTACATCAGGTGCTAAGAGATTTGATGATTCGGGAGGTAATATTACAACACCAGAGCATGGCTCAATATCAATTGAAGTACATTCAATTCAAACATTATAACCACATTATTCCATGATTTTTGTTTCATTAATATTACTGAATTTATCTTGGTTACTTTGTAATTATTATTACCCATTAAATTTGATAGAATATAGAAAATATACAGCTTGAATTTTTTAAGTGAGTTTCTATGGCAAAATACCGGACTATAGTTTCGGAAAAATTTCGGTAGTTTCTATTTGTAATAAGAAATATCTAATAATGCTTTTAACAAAAGACGGGCCAAAACTATGCATTTAAATTTAAATAAAAATTAGGATAGAATGGAACTCATTAATTTTAAAATAAACCCATTACACTACCTAACAGCATCGAAAATAAAGATCAAATTCTAGAAAGTAATGGCATATGGCAAACCAAACAAAAGTAATAAAGTTATATTTTATTTTGAATAAGCTATTTCATATATTCAAGCATTCATACATTACCTGTGTTCCAAACAATAGTATATCTGTTATGGTTTTAATTTAAAAAAAAATTAAAAAGTACTTTGGAGAAATGAGCACTTTCTTTTGGTTTCACATTAGTTTTTATTTATAATAGACAGCACCGTATAGTGCTGGCGTTTTTTTACTGAACGGACCCAAGTAACAGTTAGCAAGAAAAATTATATTTTTACTAAAACCAGCTCTATATAACCTTTGAACAATTTTTTTATAGTTCGCTATTTTTTATTGTTTCGGATTTAGTCGTAGAGACCCCGCTTAAAAATCACGCTTGTATATTTGTTAAACTAAAACATTGCGCATATAAGTCATACAGCGGGCATGCAATTTTTATTAAAATTACATGTGCTATGTAACTACATTTAACTTCATGGAATTTCTCGTTAAACTCAAAACTTTCTGACAATGGATAGAATTTGGGCATACAGACTTCATTACAGGTTTACCGCATGGTTATTAAAAAAAAATATCAGATTTAAAACACAGCGAATCGGCAAACCATCTGTTCTTGGTGAGGTCTCACCTCAAGTTCTTCACTTTCCACCATATCAATGTCGTCTTTGACATCTTCCATATGTACTTCGGGAATAGCGGCATTCTGCAGAAGTGTTGTCGCGTCCAGCTGTATATGGTGAGCTGGTAAAAGTGTGAATTTTTCATATATCGCACTGATATCTTCCAATGTACGGTTGTGGATATTGCGTTTGAAACAAGTCTGTGCATCCGCATCCATCGTACATATATATACCTGTTAATACCATATTTATTCTCTGTTATTATTTAAGAAAGTTGGTTGGTTCGAAGAAAATACATAAACAATGATTGATCCAATAGTTATTTGTGTAGAAAGATATATTAACAGAATAAGATAAAGGTTAATAACAAAATAAACATTGTCTTATTCATTTGTAATTATAATTTACCTTTCTAAACTTCAATAAACTTCGAAATATCAGCATTATAAAATAAGGGACACATGCTTTACAGTCGTGTGCTTTGTAAAAATATTATTTCCAAATAACATCATATAAAAATATGGTGTTATTTGGAAATTATAAATAATAATCGGGTAAAAACCCGAGTTTACTTTATATCCAAAAAGTGACCTAGTCTTAATCAACAAAAAAATTGTCTGAAAGTTTGTTCAAGCCGTTGGATGTTTTAAAAGTTTACTCAGTCACATTATTTTTCCAGCGTTTTGAGTTAATCAAGTAAAAAAGTGATGAAATTTGGTTTTTCATCTCTCATGTGATAAATTATACATTAAGAAATCACACATTACTTAATTATTTACATTTTAGCAATGTTTGTAGAGAACAAAATTATCTATAATGTTATAAACATTGTTTTATTGGATTGATCACTTTTGAGATAGAGCGCAAAAATTATGAATTTTCATAAAAAAATGTCTCAGCTAATTTTTGTGATAATTTAAGGTTTTTCGTTGATATCACTGGGCTATATAAAAATTCAAGCTATGTAGTACCAAAATAATAAATTAAGGCTAATATACAACTATGACCTGTTAGATCACACATGCTTCAAAAGAAATTACATTTACAGGCTAACATTTATAAGGTTATTGTAATTTAATTATTTCATCATTTTAACAACGTTAGAATTATTTCTAAAATTGCTTAGAAAAATTCCATTAAAAAAAAAAACGACATTTGAATTTAAACATTTTTCCAAAAAATTGAACTGGATGCATAATCAGGCATCATGATAAAGAGACCAAACTAGTTTTCTTTAGAAATATTATTTTCAAATAAAATTGCATTGAAAGACATGTTAGTCCTGAGAAAATAGGGTTTTAAAAATCCATGTACTAATAATACTATACCTGGAAACCTTTTTGTCTTGCATAATTCCAAATATCAGCATAGGATCTGAGATTTTCATTGATTGAGTCATATATTAAGAATGAGAAGTAACCGTCAGTCAAACTTCTCTTAAAGGCTCTCTTTAATGAATTCAAATAGTTTTCTTCCATAGAGGCATCATATTCATATTTGAGCGTTGGTTTCTTTACCTTTAAATTACCATTAAAATACTAATAAGTAATATTTACAACAATACAATTTAGTAGAAATACTTGATAATGTAATGCAATTATAACATTAACAATATCAGTAATTAACGATATTTTAACATTACTTCTTACAATAATGCCGAATTGTCGCAACTTAACGTTTTCAAGAAAACCACAGTAAAAACTAAACACTAATACTGTTGTTGTTCGTGTATAAAGATATCATCACGACATATGCATTTCAGGGCGAGCAGAAATTCATTAATGACTCAATCAAATTACACTACACTGTACCCTAATATATTAATGATTAATATTAAAATATTTACATACAATTTTTCCTGAAACAGGATCCTTTTCTTCGACTTCACCTTCTTGCATAAAATAATCATCAATAGACATTATCCTAGCAGTTCCACCATGTTCAGCTTCTTTGTCTCTTATCAATTTGGCTAAATAGGACTTTCCACTACCCGGCGGACCTGTAAATAGTTACAAGTTAGCATGAGCACGTACCTGCTTTCCTATATAAAAAAATGATATCTTACAAGTTTTTTAAATTGTTTTTTAAGCATTTTTGAACAATTCTGTTGCCTTTAGAATCACAAAAAAAAAATATTTACACACTATAATAGTCATATATGAAAAATAAGTATGAGCAGCATAAGATGACAGCTTTAAAGCAGTGGCGTGCATAGAGTTCTTAGACAATATATGCAAAATTCGCATAATTAATTTGAATATTAAACATTACACTGTTCTTACTGGAAAGATAGATGGCATGAAAATAGATTATTTATATGAATAATTCCTTCTTTTTAATCAACTTCATTGCATTTAATTTTAATTAATATATTCAAGCCTTACTTATTGTCAGGGTATTCAATGCTTTTATGCATCTATGGAATGAACTCTACTGCTTTAAAGTATATCTTAATCCATAGAGGTGGTGCAATTTACTACAAAATGGTGATATTGAAATTTGAGTTTCCAATTTAGGATATAGTACGAGTTCAAACATTCAATTTCTTAAACTTTATTTTTAGTCCAACAGACCTGAAGGTCTAACTTTAATATATGGATACTAACCTCTAAGTATGATTACGATTTTTTCTGGTCGCATTTCCCGCCCAGGTGGCTCTAATATATCATCAATCATTACAACAGGTTGAAAAGCAGGGCCATCAGACACTGTTTCATTGCCTTTTGTTATTTTTGATGAAGGTTCTAACTCTCTGTCTCGTGAGTGATCTCTTTTACGAGAATCTCTCTCACGACTTTTGCTGTGGTTTCTATTATCATTCCTTCTATATTCCCTAATATCTTCCCTGTTATAATCCTTACCACTATCCCTTCTCAAATCTCTTTCATCCCATTTAAAATCTCTGTCTTCCCGTCTATAAAAATTGTCCTCTCTTTTGAAACCTCTATCCTCCTTCAAAATATTTCTACTTTCATCTCTTCTAAAATCTCTGTCATCTCTCAAATACTCTCTACTATCCTCTCTCCTATGATCCCTGTTCCAGTCTCTTTCTCTAACGTAATCATCTCGTCTAGAATATCTATCACGATCATCTAAGCCACGATCATATTTTCTATCATCATATCTATCATTTCTATCTTCAGGTCGTCTCCTTTCAAAATCAACTCTTGGAGTCGGTCTTAGATAGTCTTCCTTTAAATTTTCTTTTGGTGGTCTTCTTTCATAGACCCTGGAAACATTTTGTGCTCTAAACTTTTCTTCAAATACAGTATCATCTTCCCTATCCCATTTGGCTTTTTTAGGAAATAGCTCATCAACTTCCTTCTCAAAATTAACCTTTTTGTTTTCACTATTTTTTGATTTATGATTGTAATCAAACATATGGACAGGCTCAATAAAATCACGTGCTGAAAAGAATGTGAACACTGTAAATGTTTATTGTTAAAGAATATGCGAGTACTTTTTTCTTACTTATTCAAAAAATACAGACAAATTTGATATATCTAAAAATAAGTAATTTATAGTTAAATGTAAAATAATACCCATAATAATAAAAATATATAGTACAAATATAGCGCAAATGGCCTGTTTCAGAAATGCTTCTTGAATTTAAAACAATTGTATGCAAATTTATGATTCCATAGTGTTTAAAAGTGGCTTAAAATTTAAAAAATATTTCTGAAATTCAGCTATAATAAATAAAGTACTTCTGAAATGAAATTGAACTAGAATAAATAATTTTAAAGTAACTCATTATTTACCTTTCAATCTTAGAGGTTTGTGTTCATATTCAACAATGATAGACGGGGTGAAAAGTGGTTCCTCCACCCACTTTGGTTGTGGTTGTGGTTCTGACCATTTTGGCTGCACAGGGTCTGACCAATTCGGTTGAACAGGCTGACCCAATTGAGCACTACTTGGTATGTTTCTCCTATCAGAATGATCACTAGAATAATCGCTAAAATTTTGATGCCCAGATATTTCTTGAAACGGAGGTCTAGTGGGTGGAACATTGGGTTTCAAAGGTGTTCTCATAGTATTTGATTGACCATTTTCATACAGGTGTGGCCTAGAATTTTGTTCAGCATAATACACATTATCATCATAATTTTTAAATTGTTGGTTGTGTTGAGAATTGTTCTCCTCATTAAACATTCTTTTTTGAGAAGGGTATCTAGAATTTACATCTAGGTTTTGATAAGTTGAAGAGTTAGGGTTTTGCCTATTTCTCAGTTGTTGATTATTATAATTATTTTGGAATCTATCTCCAGTGTAGTGTTGATTGTTTTGATTATTATCATAATAAGTATCACCAGACAAATTTGAACTTTGATTATTTTTTGAAAATGTCTGTACATTTATTGGTTTATTGTAATTGACATTATTATTAGATGGTGGGGCATTTATTGCATTGGTATTGCATACCATAGAAAGAATATTCATAATTTTTTCATCACCCAATATATTATTAATGCCTTGTGATATAGTGGAATAATCAGGTTGCTGTTGGGAAGTTTGTGGAAGATGTTTCACATTGTCATCAGTAATATCAATAATATCTTGATTTTTATTTTGTGCAGGTATTTTATCTGTTTCGAGTACCAAATCTAGGCCTGGTATGCCCTTAGTAGAACTAAGTGAGGCCAAAAAACTTGTGGCAGGCTGTTGATTTTGCTGAGGTGAATAAGATTTATCATCACCCATACCTTGATATGATTCATGTCTATCTTGTGGATCAATATTCTTGTTATTAGGTGTGTTATATGTTGATTTAGAATGATTAAATTGTTGATTCCTAAACTGAGGGCTGTTAAATTGTTCAAATTGTTGCACTGCTGAATTTTGGTAATTTTGTGGATGAGATCCTGCATTGAAATTAGTTTTATTCACTTGTTGATGAAGGGCTGATGTTGATGGTGTATTAGTCGGAGCAGCAGCATTTGTCGGTTGAGAATTGCCAAGAAGTTTAGCTCTTTTAAGTTTCATCTGATTTCGTCGCTCCAACAACTGAGCCCGACATGTCTCAAATTTTTTCTCATATTCCCGGTAAGCTTCCTTATCAGGGTGGTTATTGTTTTCTTTACGCCATTTGTCAATTTCCTCTTCCCATTTCTCAAACTGAATATCAAAAAGTCTCTCCTCTTCTGCTAATTTTTTCAAAGCATCTGCATTCACTGTTTGTGGATGATCATTGTTTGAAGTAGATCTGTTCTGGGTGTTACTTGTTGTTGAGTTGTTGTTTGATGAATTCCATTGCTGACTAGGCTGTGGTGGAGGTACAGGAGTTGGATTCATTTCAGATTGTGCAAACAGTGGTTGATCATTCTCATGTGGTGGAGGTGGAGGAGGATCTGCTGGTGGTGGTGGTGCTGGTGGTACAGCATTCATAGGAAGCATAACAGGCATATTACCCATAGGTTGCATAGTTTGGTACTGTTGTGCATACTGAAATATTAATATTAAATTGTCACTGAAAGTTGAATTATATTTTCTGATATAAACTGTCTCAAAATATTTTACAAAGCACATTTTTATGTCGAATTTGTTTTATATCATCATTACTGATGGGGTTTAAATAAAAAACTAGAATGACCAATATAAAATTGAGAGAATGACCTCTCAACAGGCTATGGTAGCGACAGACTATATATTTATAATTCTCACAACAATTTTTAGCTGTTCCCATGATGAATGCAGATGAAAATCTCTTTGTGCAAATATAAGGAACATCCACCATATACAGATTATATCTGAGACAGATACCATCATAAATAATAACATTTATATTAGGATACTACTTATAACAGGAATCAGTGCACTATTTTTGCTTTTGCATTAACACAGTATGAGCACCAATACTCGGCCCATAGCTGTGTATTGTGGAGACCAAAAACGTTTTATTTGCTAATGATATGTAAACCTCATTAACTGGGAAACTAAATAAATTCACACAATTTTGTTTAACGTAATATGCCTTGCGATTCCTGTATTAATTTTACATTTTTATTTATATTATGTATGACTGTCATAATAGTAAATTATTAAATACAAAACCTTATCTCCATATTGATGATGCCATTGAGAATATTGCTGTTGCCATTGGGCCCATTCTTGCCAGTTATGCTGCTGCATATCTGTCCATTCTTTTACAGAATACGGAGAAATTCCCATAGCGGGATTCCATTGTCCCGTATTTGGCATAGGCCACGCCATTCTTGTTAATGTGTACACTTATGAACGTAACACAATCAATTTAATGGTATAAGGGAGATGTAATTATTATATTAAACTTTCTGAACAGCATGCAAATCTGAACATTTGGATTTACAATTTATAAACGCTTTAACCATCGACAAGAACAGCCATTTTGTTTTTCGAATAGCTTTTTTGCATGACGTAACTACACGTTTGCTAGGGAAGCTATAACAGCTGTTATATTAAAGTAAATTTTAAAATCGATTTATACTATCATGTGAAAAATATGTTAACAAGAACATACTGAGGAGGAACAATTATTTAAAAAAAGGATATAAATTAGAACTATGAAATGTATTCCCAATCTTATAATGTATAAAATAAAATTTTACAACAGTTACTTACGAACGAATGGAAATTGTTATTGTATTATCTCTTGGAATTTTGTTCTGCTTCACATATAGCAAAAGTGTAAAATACATATACGCTAGTGTTAATTAATAAATTATATCATAAAGACATGAAACTTCAGAGGCAAATAATACAGTAAAGTTGTTTGATAGGTAGTAATATTTAATTAGAATAAGCAAAGACAATATTTTACAATCAATAACTTTATTTAGAAAAAAAACCGAATAACAAAAAACAAATAAAAAAAACCTGAAAACACACAATACAAACGACGCATCATCTACCGTGTTGCAAAAAAATAAACAATTTCTATAATATTCCAAAAAATAATTTACAGTGTTATAATACTACCAAAAGTAATATTTTAAATTGCTCACCTAACTTGCAAAAAGTATATTACAATTAAAAATTATTTATAACAACAAAAGAGTGTAGCGAGGTCGCTAAGCTTACTTGAGTTTTGCACTTTGTATTATTTTTTTCGAATTCGTTGCATATTGACGACCGGAAAGGTCTTCACAACTAATCCGGGTGGATTTGCACTTTGTAGTCTTTTCATCTATAGGATTGTAATAATTTCTAAATTAAATAAGAAAACTAATTTAAAAATATATATAACGTTTCAATACAAGGCCCTATTTTAAATCCAAAACCGTTTTTATACGTTTTTTACGTCAAAAATTCACAATTAAGTAAAATTTCGAAGCTTTATAGCATAAGTTTACAGCAAATACAATTATTTTCTGTTTAATGTTAATTTATAATATTCGCTTTATTTTGTATCATTATTTAGTGTTATTAAAACTGCTAAAATTGTTTAATTAAACAATTAGTCTTCTAATTATTTTATAACGTTTTAATACATTGCATTTTATTGAAATAAATCAATAAGCGTAAGCCATTATCTAATATCATAAACAAACATAAATTTAATCAAAGTATAATGACAACGTCAAACAATTGACTCATAAATCGATTGACACATCGATTTATTGTACCTGCTAACATTAATTATTAAATACATTAAGTTAACAACACTACTACGACGCCATTTTTGAGTCGAGTTTGATCAGTTTGTGTGGCGTTTAATGAAAATAATTCGTTTTAAGCAAAAAATAATGTTTATGACCTTTTTTAAATACTTAAGCAGGACTTGTATTAATAATGCAATGTTCAAATAACAAATTTCGTGAAGTTTACCTGTTACTTGTGTGGATATTCTCTGCGCGGGAAATCTGACTACTTTCAACACCCTTCGCTTAAACCAAATTAACTAAAGTATTGTGTGAAAAGTGTATCTTCAACGATGATTCCTACAAAAAATCGAAGACTAAAGGCAATGAAATTCCCAAAGAACATTGAAAGACTCTATAAAGAAGGTAAATGTCGCGAATGTGCCGTAGTAGTTACTCGTATGGACTTTGCCAGGATTTTAGGTAAATTTACAAAAGTGAAAATCCAGTATGAGACTAGCAAGTTGTCAAAAGGAAAAATGGTCGCAGAAACCGCTATGTATTCAAAAACGAAACAGAAAACAAATGAAAATGGTATAGTGAATAAAAAGTCATATAACAACTATTCTAAGGACAATAAATCCAGACTGTCCAGAGAAAAGGATACGTTGACATCTCACTCAGTTAATAGTGTCTTAAAAGAAAATAATAGGCTACAAAAGGCATTGACAAAAGACAAGAATCTTAAGTATAATAACAATGTTCCTGTTAACTCAAAATTAAAGCAGTATGGAATAATATTTACAAATCCTATTACAAACCATAAAAATGATGTAAGTAAAATATCATTAGTTGAGTTGATAACAAGCATTGATAACAGTGTATTGCCTTCTGAAGAGTGGTGTATTGATTATTTCCCTAAAAATGATGAACCAAAGGATGATAAAGTGTATGACAGAATAGCAGCAGAATTAGAGGATTTAATGAATAATGGAAAATCTGAGACTAAAGTTACAGATAAGTCAGATGATTTTCCATCCATTATGGATATACTGAATGATAATACTGTTCCTATGAATAAATCTGTTGATGAAAACAGTTCAACAGACTTGGAATCAAATGATGTTGAGTCCATACTTTTGGGCAAACCAAATTTAAGTAAGACACTGGAACCTACATCCATGGATATTGACAATACTGATGTAAGCAATTTACTTGCTGATGTGGAACAGTTTAATGCTATCCAACCAGTAAATTCAATTGATACGAGTGTAACAGAAGCTTGTGTTGTTGATGATATAAACAACCCACATAGTCCTTCAATACTTGATGAGGCTTTACAAAAAGGCATTGAAGAACACCTTCCACCTGGAATTACTACAAGTAACTGCGAAGAAGTACCAGTTGTAAAGCCTATTAATGAAAAAGCGACTGAAAATAAGATCATTGATATGCCCAAAACTATGGAACTAGACACTAACGAAGTAATTAAACCGAATGAAAATGATATTCAAATGACATTGGCATCTAAAGCTGAAATAATAACAGAAATAGTGTTCAAGAAAACATTAAATGGTCAATGTTACAAATCAGTGACATGTCCAAAAAGTTTAAAATATCAAGTAGAGTTAGATGGAAAATCTGTAGAGTTTGTCGGAGCACCCAAACTTATTTCTAACTTGGAGGACTTACGAATTCTTCTACAGATTGTCAATGAAAGTGACTTGAAAAGTTTTTATGTGTTACAATGAGCTAATTTAGAACTATAATATTTTGATACCACAAATACCATCTGAATTTATAGATTGAATAATGTGTTAAAGTGCCTCTGATTACTGTTGAGAAGGTATTTAATACTTCAAAGTGAAAAGAGATAACATTGTTCAGAGGATTTTATGTTTGTTATATAATTAAATATATCAATGATGTTAAAAAAAATAACACTAATTTATCTGACATTCATATGCATGAAATGTTTACAAGTAGACACAAAGAGAAAAAATGTTTTCACATTATGTTTCAATGTGACACCTGCTTTAATTTCTAGTTGTGGGTGTTGCCAATGTATAATAAAATAATTTCATTTGTAAATAGTGATTCTGTTAAGAATTATTTGGTATGGCATGATTACTGTATATGCATTCAGGAAACCAATCCCTTCATACATTTTTACAATCAACTTTATACTGACTAGATTGATATTGAAATTTAATTATGGTGGGTTTGTTCATTGATTTAGTAGTATTGATCAACAAACAGTTAATACAAAATGATGCAAATGTAATTTGTGTTAGGTTTACATTTATTTCATAATAAAGACAGCAATATTTTAAAGTAACTATATCCTTAAAAAAATTAAATTAATCAAAAATGATGTTAAATATTGCAACCAAATTTTAATGATAGATATGAATATAATGTAAATATTAATTAATTTTTGTTATTTTTCTCCAAAATTATTTTTACATAGATAAAAATACTATTTTATTAAAAATGTTTTATAATTCCATCCTAACCTTATTTTACATATAAATGGTAAATAATCCAGTATTCAAACCAAATCATATTTTTGTATTTGTTGCACATATAATTTAATAAATAAATACTTTGTTACCCTTGATTATAAACTTGAATATGAAAATAGTTTGTACCACCACAAACCCGAAATATATTTTCAACATTTGTTCCTTTCTAAAAATATTGCGTATAACGAGTCATTTAGTGCTACAGAGGCTGTCTTGTCGGTATAAAATGAATTATCTAGCTAGTAAAAATTACTTGTACAAAAAGATTTTATAGAAACAAATAAATACCTAACTATCTTCTAATTCGTATAAGAATGATGGTAAAAATTGTAGCAGGAAAGTAGCTCAAACAATTATGTCTATTAGACGTTAAGGCCCGGATTACATTGATCAAGGGTCTAAAAAAAGTCTAATAGCCTACCTATCTGCTCTGTCTACGAGCAAAATTAACGAATCGTTCAAAAGTGCGCGTATACACTGCCTCCGATCTCAATCCGACAAAATACAGATGAGGAAAACAACGCAATTTGAGAGCAGTATATATAAGTGAATGTATTATTAATGTCCGATAAATATACATCTAACGTAGAAATCGCGCCGAATCACGTTGCTATTAGCGTTATTATTACCCCTAACCCATCATTCGCCTCTCTTGTCAGGTATTACTGGACATGAGACATTTTATGCATCTCTTATACAACAGTGACAAAAATAAATCGTGTTTACCGCCTGCTACAATTAATTATAACACTTCTTAAACATCATATTCGCATAAAGTATTATGTCAAAACTATTGCTTGCTGATTATTCCATCAATTAGTTGGTATTTTGAGCCATCTTTATAGAATGTTATTAATATTAATTTTTAGTTTTTTTCATTTCTCTTTTATATAATGATATATATTATATATGCGTGCAATGTAAGCAGATTTATTCTGTATTAAATTCTAATTCTAGTGCCACTTTTTCACAATTTGAATCAGTCTATATGATTTTATCTCTGTTACAAAACCAATGAGTAACAAAAACATTCAATTTTACTAACAATCAATATTAATCAAAGTCGAAAGAAAGCCCGCCCATATTTACTTAAATTTTCTATAAGACTGTACAGTATTTAATGGTACATCACCAAATTGCAAAAAAAAAAAACTTGACACTGTCGTAAAAATATTAGCAACGATTTCTCACCTGCTATATAGCAGGGGCAAAAATGTAAAATTTCATATTGTCACTGCTATGACAAAAGTAGCAATAATTTTCATGTCTAGATACAACTCTGATTCGGTCCGGGCGCAGTGAGTAAGTGTTAATCAAATGATACTGTCTTCTTCGGTCAATCATATTTTTATCTGAATCAGAGAATGACGGATAAAAATTAGACGACAGATGTAGTTCGTGAGTAGTTCTACGGATACTCTAGAACGAATTCGGATCGGATGCAACGCGTAAACACCCTTAGGATAAATAAGGAAATATTCAATCGATCAGGGGTAAGTAGGCTTCGCCGAGTGCAGACGAAGCTGGCCCAGCTGTCCCTTTGGCCTCGCCAGTTGGGAGAAGGAACACCCCGGGGGTTCTAGTCGGTAATAGTCCGGGACACCGCCCTAACGGTCCACGGGGACTTCACCCGGGCTTCCAAAAAAAAAGAGGGATTAGGTTTGCAACATTTCACGCTTCTCAAAGTACCTACAAATCACGTGCCACATTATTTAAAATTTACATTTTTAACGTGCATATCAATATGCAAAAGAAATTAGGATACCCATTTTTTTTTAATATTTCGAAATTCGTTCATTTATGCATAAAATTTTAACACTAACATTTGATTGACGTAAGAGCCAAAGGACGTTACTTGTACGGAAGAGTAATTTTGTCCTTTACTTATATTTTACTCTAGTGGGTCTAAATTCATTTACTCTAATTGTTTGTTTGATTTAGCTTAAAGTACGCAGTACAAGCTATAAATTTATATAAGTTTACTCGGAAAAATACGATTAACGTCTATACTTTGAACACAAGTGGTTGTGTCTTCTGTTTCGTTCATCGGAGAGTTGATTATTTGTTGTTTTTGTGGCCTTCCGGATGTATTGTTTTGTTCTTTGGGTCTGGACAGCAACAAAATGCCCCGATGGCAGTGTTGCTATGAATCGGTGATTTTTCGGATGAAGTATACGTCACTTGTTTCATTGGTATTGACGTGAATCAGAGACTACTGAATATTAAATATTATTAATGATAAGCTCGAAAAGACTTGTACCCAGAGCCTTATAACATTATATTAACGTCAAGAATAGATTAATAGTTTTTATTTTATTGCGACAAAGTAGATCCGCACATCTGACGTTATTGACCGATTTTTATATTTTTCTGTGAAATGAAGCAGTAAAGAAAATGAAAACAATTTTTTGAACTCAGAACACTATAATAAAAAAACAGCATTTTTATGTTTTATAATCTCTGAATGTTGTTTAGGTATGTTGAAACAGCCAATTAATTACAAAATGATACGATGGCAATACTACTTGTGCGAATGAGATAAGACTATAACAGTTAAATACAATGCTATAAAAATTAGTTGTGAAGTCAATTTAAATCTTATTCTTAGTGTGGTAAGACTTCGATTTAAATGTTTTTTTGAACGCGGATGTATATAAATTCTAAATAGTGATCAGAGCAAATGTGAAAAATAATTATTAGGTAATATTGGAATAACTTTTTGCATCTGCATTTAATTGTCATCGCTGATGTGTATGATCAGGTCTTTTGTGATTCTGTAGGTAACGACAAATGCCTTTATTTTTCAATAAAGCTTGTTGGTGAGGTAAAATTAAGACATTTGTCTATAAGTAATTATAATTACTGTTCGTTATATGTGGGTATTTAGTGGATTGTAAAAGTAACGTTATTTATAGACCCGACGATAGCATATGTCAATGGAACTTTTAGATACATTTAATTGGCTAGTGAAATATAGTTGCGCAATTATGTACCCATAACTCAAGAAATAAGACGTTTATTCCTTCAAATTATCAAAAGCCATTAGCGCTTTTTTTCCTTTTTAAAAAAGATGGGAATTAGTAGTTATTTAAGTTTTTAAGCTGTTAGTAGATCTGATGTTTGTCTTAAATATTTAACAACTAATCGTGTGTACTTATTCTTAATTTTCTCAAGTAAATATATTAGTTTTCTTTTTTATTTAATTTCAACACATATTTTACAATAAATTCATGGTTCTGATTTTTTTAATTATTAAGATAAATAGAACAAATATTTCATATGTTTAATAATTATCAAGTTTTTAATATTAAGTGTTTAATACTAAGTTGTTTACAAATAAGGTAGGTATATTTTATTAAAAAAGCTTATAAAGGAGTAATTACATGCATGTTATGTAAAATAGATTAACTTCTTCCTTATATGTAGTGATTATGTTATAATTATTCTTTGTTCTTAAAAATGTATTTATATCTTTGATTAGAAGTGCGTGAACCTTATACATGTACAAGGAAATCAATGCTTGAAAATAAAAAGTAATCTTATAATATTGTTTTATTTAAAGTGTACAGAACTTAAACTCCGATTTAAATACATCATAATCTTCTGGATAACTTTTTTGTGTTCCCTCTTTTGTCACAGAAGTAGTTGCAACATGGCAAGCAGCTCCAATAATTTGATGTAATGGATAATTTTTATGCGTAACTAAATATTTAGCTAAAGCGCCAACGAAAGCATCACCTGCTCCCTATAATAAAATATAATTTCAATAAATAGCTACAAAATAAGTAATTAGATGTTTATATTACTATCAATTTAAATAAAATATCATATGGCATAATGATTTCCTCCTTTGATACCCAGAAGTATAAATTTGATTAAGTAAACTAATAAAAAAACAAATGGTAATTCGATAAGTATAAGCAAAAAGACCGTAAGTATGCTACAGTCGGATACTATCAAAATAAATTCTGTCCAGCCTGAAAAGAAAAAAAAAGGACGCTTGAAGTCGGAAAATAAGTATTTTGCTGGTGCAAAGCAAAGTCCAATCTTGTAGTATGTAGTGAATTGTATCGCAACGTTTGTTTGGATGGCACTAATAGCGTTACATGTAATGTTACTACCGTTCATTCACAATCGCGATAGGTTACACTACACAAGTGTGGACCCAACCTAAGGAAGTTCGTCTCATGGTTCCATATTATTTAAGAAATAGTTCTATTTAGCCGAAAATTAACGTTAAAATTATGAAAAATAGCATACTTACTGTTGTATCTACAGCTATAACTTTTTCGCATAAAACGTGTATGGGTTGTTCGTCATTTTTCGACATATAGACAGCGCCGTCCGACCCTAATGTAATAATAACTGTTTCACAGCCAGTTTTAAGTAACTTTGTCAGAGCGGTTTTAGTATTCCTGTAAGGTTTTTAAAAAGGAAACATATTGTAGGTATCAATAACCACATATTATAAAAAGTTTAAGTGTATAGTTTACTAAGGTTGTGTGACGATTATTTGAAATTTGGCGATAATGGCTGATAAGGTGGGAAAAAGTCAAGTTACATAGGGAACGCATTACATCGAAAACGCAGTCCTAATCCCTTTTTAAATATAACAAAATAATGTATGTTGGGATTATATTCCTCGTTTAAAAGTCTCAAATGGCATATATCTATGTTTTAAGGATAACTTACTATACTTCTGAAAATTTGTCACGTTCAATGTGGTAAATACATAGTAGCTATTTAGACGAATACGATATTACCTAATCAACTTAAATACGTTAGTTACCTTAAGCGCTTTATGGTAATCGTTTACACCATATAGTTAAAGTTTAATTAGAATAGCCGTTTAGTGGCCAGACGATATAAAAAAATAGACCTGAATAGGCATTCCTTTTTTGATGCCCATAATGCATATGGGATCGCAAAATATTTTGCCTATTGACCTCCAAAAATTAAGATGATTAAAATGAATACCATAGAAGTTATCATAACATTAGGAGTTACGTACGCACGACGAGGATATTTAAATAAAAACAAATCAGTCGCTACTACATATTTATTAATATTTTAAACAGGGGCTACGCGAGAGGTGTAGATTAACACGACATTCATGGCGGTACGAAGTGCGCCAAATCAGCTAGTATAATATATTTATAAGTATGTATATGATATGGTACTCTGTGTATGTATATGGTAGGATTTTAAAGATGACACGCCTCAAACTAAAATTTCTTATAACTCATAATAAGCACACACAAATGGGTTGTTCAGTTAAAACAATACTTACTTTTCATATAAATACTTACGTAATTTTGACGTCCATGTTAGTGATTAGAGACGCTTCAGACTCATTAACGCATAAAATTGAACACAAGGGCAAAATTTTTTCGATGTCTTTTTTGGCTGGGGCAGCATTAAACAATTTTATCTAAGATAAAAGATACATAATCATTTCTAGCTTGATTCGAAAGAACATCGTAGGCGAAAAAATCAAGAATATTATTTTACTGTCGTATTCCCTATCCAACTTTGGAACTACTTTTATCATAAGTTTTTAACAATTAGTACTATTAGATTTCATAAAACTATCGCACAAATGTCATATATACTTTAGCAGCAATAAAGAAAAGCCTGTAAAAAATGTCAATTGTCTTTTACGATTCTCTGCGAGGCGCAGTTCCACTCGGCCGTAGCCTTGAGTTTCTTTCGGCTTTTCTTCTCAAGGTAGTTCTTCAGAAACGCTAGTATATCACAGTCCGGTATCTTATTTTAGCTGACGGCCCAAGTCGAGGTTCGTACCCACAAGAGTGCCCTTGCGTAGCTAACCAAACCAAAAGTTTGCCGGCTAAGCACCTCAGTGTTCGCCCTCTCGCCCGGTTTAATTGTAAAAGTCTGTCCCGGCCATCAATCAATAACCAGACAAAAAAAAAATCTTTTACGAAGTCCTTCCGAATCACGCTCGACGTTAAAGCAAAATTAAATATGAAAGCTTTGTATCACAAAAACCATAAAAAACTTCTTACACCCTCATTTAATTTAAAAGCTTCGAAAGTAGTTTCAAACGGTGTTTCCAATTGTGCAATAAGTATATCGGCTGATTTAATTAATTCCGCTGCATTTTCAACATCACTTAAGTCAAGACGACTATTTGCGCCGGGTACGATCACGATTTGATTTTCTCCATTCTCAGCAACAGATATTTGTGCTATGCCAGTAGTTACATTTGGAGTAACTTCGACGTATGTTACATCAACACCAAGCTTCTTGAGGTAGTCTTTATATTGCACTCCCCATTGATCATCACCTACCTATATAAAAAGATAATATTTTAAATAGCTTATTTACCCATAGTGTCAGAAATACATATTTAATTACATAATGCATTGCAAGTGCTTAGATAAATACTAAAACGTGATAGGTATTAATACTTACTCTACATATCATATAAGTATTTCCACCTAATTTCGCTGCGGCTACACACTGGTTTGCACCTTTTCCGCCATAACTTGTGGTAAATTTAACACCATGAAGTGTTTCACCTGGTTTTGGGAGTCTTGGAGCATAACTTAAACGTAATAAATTATCATTTTTTTTAAATTATAATCATTTATTATTTAAATAATAGTGTATATATACTCAAATACCCTCTTTAAAAGAATACTACATATTTGCATAAAAATGTAACCCTAATATTGTTGTTATTAAAATAAAATGCAGTCAAATATGTGTACATTCACACTTTTTTTATCTTCTGGATTGTTATGGATACAAGTGTGAGGGACAAAGTTCTAAATCCTTATTTTGTTCTGTTACTATAATACATTAAAGTACTATTCCAAGGTCCCCGGTTTGTCTCAAAGGCTATTGCTTTCCGGGGACGAATCTGAAAAT
This sequence comes from Automeris io, assembly GCA_036320925.1. Lineage (NCBI taxonomy): Eukaryota > Metazoa > Arthropoda > Insecta > Lepidoptera > Saturniidae > Automeris > Automeris io. The sequence goes on along the minus strand of JAUDJH010000010.1, from coordinate 7,114,108 downwards.
GTGTCTTGGGTACCACTACTTACAAATTTTTTTGGCTACGCGTCAACAACAGGTATTTTAACAACAATATAATTCAGTTTTATTGGTCGGGAAATATTTAGATTATATGTTATAAAATCTCAATTTAAAAAGATTAGAAAACTGGATTAGATCATCTCGCGCGCTTACTGGCAGTATGTAAACCAGACATTATCAGTCCCAATAACGTAATCAAAACAAGATAAAAGGTTATTTTCTATTTATTTAGACATGGTATTATATTTTTTGGGCATATTCTGGTCAGAAAAATACTATAGGTAAGAATTAGGAGGTATTAGGTAGAAATACCTACTTATAATATAGTATTATTGTTATCATCAAAGTTACGTTTTGTTACGAGTTAAAAGTGATATCTACGCAGTTACTATAGTCTAGTTTATATATACACCTAGAATTATAAGTATTATTTACTGTTTCAAATTTCTTTAATGACTGTTAAAAACTTTTAAGTAATAATAATAACATACGTAGTAAAATCAACGCAACATGATCCGATAACTACGATGTTTGATGATCCGTCTTTCTTTCCTTCTCCGGACATTTTACTTGTCACAAGTACTCGCGTTAAATATCTAATTAAGCAGAGTTACAACTGACTTGGTTTTGAACTATAATATTTGTAGTTATATCTATAGGTACCAGTTTTATAGGTACGTCCTATGTATACGTTGCTTATCAAACGAATTCGAGCGGGACTTGATAAGCAATTATGTAAACGTTTTTATGATAAAAAAAAAACTAGTATGAATGCTAAGACTATGAATGTTAGGTTAGAATCAATGCTTTAACTATCTACATATATTATGTGCGAACCTGAAGTATTATTTCAACGAAATACAACTAAAAATAGCTATTCACCAATATAATGCATTCAATAAATCTACGATACCAATAAAAAATGAACACTAATGAGCTCTTAGATTCAATAGAATAATTAATTGAAGAATAAGTTTATATCCATGTGACGGACGAGCGCAGCTAATGTCGTGTCGTTTGTCACAAAGAGTTGATAGGTACCACGGATGTGTTGAACGTGATGTAAAAGTACTTACAAATTACATGAGTATTATTGATTAAATTGTAAATTAATGTAAATAATTAGAGAAACAATAATAATATTTTTTTACATTACAAAAAAATATCTCGCTACGAAACACTTTTTTCCTCTTCATCCCCAAGCCGAATATTTAATAAAAAATATAGGTCTAAAATGAGATCCAAGCTTTCCAATCCGATTATATTCATTGGCAAATGTTCAAAATGCATTGTATAGATCTTCAGATATACCTGAAACAAATTAAATTCTACTTTTCAGTCAGTATTTACACGTCTTCATGCTACAAACTTACAAACTATCTTCTACGCGCGTCAACACACATTTTAGGGCTACCGGCACTCCACGCTTACCCATAGATCACAGGAAATATAAAACATTGAAATTTTTTAGAAAGAGTGGCGTTGCTGTTTTCTCTGTCACACAAATCAATTAAAATTTCTAAATATGATAGATTTGCGATCAATTTGCGTGACAGTTTAATACAAAATAATAGTGCTTAATTTTGAAATAAAGAAAAACATTTGACTTCATCAATACTTTTAACTAATCTATAATTCATATAACTGGGAGACTTCTTGACATTATTAGATTATAGCGACACGGAGAAAAAGAATTTACGGAACCTTAAAACACTTAAGACCCTTAAAGTTAAACCGTTACTAAGCGAAATTATCAAATTTTACAGAAAAACTCATTTTAATAAACGGCTTTGCGCGACATAATAAATAACATAACATATAATATCTATATCTATTATGAACGAGAGAAATATTGTAGTTGGTAACTGAAGTTAAAATTTTGCCCAAGAAGTAGATAATCGACGCATAGTCCAACAATATCGACGTAGTTCTTTAATAGTAAAAACTCAAAAAGAAAAGCTGAGAACAGAAAATGATACATAAAAATACTGCAACAGCTGAATAATTTGTAATTTATTTAAATTGATTTATTACTGCCTTCAATTTACGTTCACTGACATTTTATTTTTCAAAGTGTTTTCCCAAAATTACTTTTTTAGGATTTGTGTTCACTCTAGCTCGCAGAGTTTTTAATCAACACACTTTCTTTAGATGCGTAGGTACGCTCTATTGAACTTCAATCATAAACAATATTTGTATTTTTGCTTTTTTTTATCATAAATAACTAAATTAACAAGAACAAAAAAGCGGTTAAAACCCGTACTTCATTTTCACATTCTAAAAAAATATATTTTCTTTTTTTTGTGATAATTGTGGTTCAAATAAAAGAGACCCTTATAAAAAAGCTCAATTTTTAAAATTGATTTCAGATAAAAATTGCGGCTTTCATGTACGCAAACTGTCGATCCGGGTGGCGACTTACAATGTGAAGCAGCTGATATCTCAGGGATTTTTCAAAAAGATTGTTTAAGCATTTCAGTAAATGTTCTTCAATATAGCTATAAAATAACCTCCAAATCTCAATAAAATATATGTATTCTTTATATGTTAAAAACATTACTCTAAATAAGCCGTCCTACACCTATTTCCCCATAAGCTCTATCATCTATATTACTGTACTCTATGTCATCTCGTGTACAGAAAACGATAGGCCAATATTTTATAAATACTAAATGATTATCTTTTACGTTGAGCGCTATCTCGCGTGCACGAAGGAGATACACTTATTACATACTAACAGTCCCGGCAGACCTTGTTCTGCCCTATTTCTCAAAAACAAAGTCACATTGTTTTTTTTAATGTTAATAGCTTCCCCGTCAGATTTTATTCTGCCAAAACCCATTGGCCTGTCGGCTGTTTTTTGAAAATTGTTTGAAGGAACCTGGCCTTAATGCTATATGTATAAAAATTGACAAATATTGACATTAATATTTATACGTCACTCAATTGTTTTGCCTTCCCGGAACCCGTTCACTAACACTTGAACTTTATGATGTGGTATTAAAGTTCAAAATGACTTATAACGAATTTTTTGTATGAGAATACAGAAAAATGTTATTTTTAGACAGTTGCAGGCAATTTTTAAAATTTTTCTCTACATAATAACCTTCCCCAGACTTCATCAAACACAACAAAACAAAAAAAATCATCCAAATCGGTTCAGCCGTTCTCGAGTTTCGCGCTTATCAAGACATTTTGCGATTCATTTTTATATTATAGATTTGGTATTTACCTGGTTAAGGCTTATGTTTTCAATATTTGTTCCACACACAAAATACAGTATTCACCTCTAAAATGGGTATTTTTAGTTTATTCAACAATGAACAGTAGGTATATGGTAAGACTTTATAAATTTGTGGACTTTTTAATGTTACATTTGGCAATGCTACGCTAGACAGGCTTGGTGGACTAGTGCCGGTATTGTTCATTACAGTTTTCTCAAATCTGGCCAGACTATTACGGCTGATGTCTATTGTCAGCAATTACAAACTATGATGGAAAAGCTAGCGGCTAAACAACCTAGGCTGGTCAATCGCTCCACGCCACTGCTGCTTCACGACAACGCTAGACCACACACTGCGCAACAGACGGCTACTAAATTAGAAGAGCTTCAATTGGAAAGTCTAAGACATCCTCCGTACTCCCCGGACCTTGCTCCAACAGATTACCATTTTTTTCGAAATTTGGATAACTTCTTGCAAGGGAAAAAATTCAACTCCGATGGGGCAGTCCAAATCGCCTTCAAAGATTTTATTGATTCCCGTCCGACTGGTTTTTTTAGTAAAGGGATCAATGAACTACCTATGAGATGGCAAAAGTGCATAGAAAATAATGGTTCATACTTTGATTAATTAAATATATTATATTAAAAAATATTCGACTTTTTGTTCCTCCCATACAAAACGCCAATTTCATATGTAAGGACCTAATATAAGTATGATGTATATTTTGAATGTGGTCTTTTCATAACCCTGGTTCTTTCCTATCTGGGTTTTACATAATTTAATACATAAGAAGCCATAACTTATATTAGCACAATATGACGATCCTCGTAAATGGATAATGTCGTGTATAAGAATCGTTTGGCCCGATAAATTAGTAAAGTGCATTAAACATCCAGAGTATCTCCGGGTCGTTTAAGGCTCTATCTGGATATATTTGTAATCTTAGCATATTAGTTTTGCTACACACAAGCACTCGTCACATTCCGAGACATCGGCTTCGTCGGTGACGACGATTAAGGATAGGTCTGTCAACTGTTGTTTAAATAACGCAGTTTCACTCCGACGCAGTCTTGAGTTTCTTTCGTCGTTTCTTCCCAAGATAATCCCTTCCGAAACGCTGGTAGATCACCATTGGGTTCGTTTTTCAACTGGCCGGCCGCCCAAGTCGAGGTCCGTACCCACAGGGGTGCCCTTGCGTAGTCGCCCAACCCATAAATTTCGCTGGCTGAGTGCCCTCTGCGTTCACCCACCAAGCCCGGTTTTGTTGTGAAGGTCTTTCCAAGGTAATCAAAGTAGGATGTGCCAAAAAAAAAACTTGCTATTATATGTTTTATTTGTAAATATGACCGAGAAGTATATAATAATTAGTAAATTATTACTTTATTCTTCTTAATCCTTTGTTATATCTTGATGGAATATAAATATTTTTGCTTGACATTTCAACTTATTAGTAATAAAATGTACAATAAAAATGGCTACTCTACACAGAAACTTCCATACAGAATTCTTGAAAACCATTTAATGTTATGCACTTGAGTTGGACAGAAAATGAATTATGTCACAATTTCTGCTTTAATTTTTATTTTCCAATGTTGTTGATATTATGGACTAGGCAGAAATCGTCATTTTATATTCGTAATTTTATATTCAGTTTTGAACATGATTAAAAAATATACATTTCAAACCCAGAGCCTGATCTAAAAGGAAGCAAGCTAGACATTTGCTTAGAGTATCGGAATTAAAGACAGTTGCTTTAATAATATGCATCACATGAGCTATTCAAATCATAAAGGATTAAATAAAAATGATTAATGCATATATTGAAATTGCTTGTTTAATAAACGAAATATTTAATACATTAATGACTATCAATTTAAAATAATGATTTAATCTATTTAAATAATTTCTGGAGTTTTTTCTGTGTTAGCATTATTCTTGTCTTCCCCTTTATTACCAATATTTTGTGCCATTTCTGTATATTTTTTTTGCCTGTAATCTTGTTTTGCTGCTTCAAGAAGTACATTTTGGATCCATAATTTATTATTGGCTTGTTTCACAAATAAATCAGGAAAAGGATTCCCTCTCAATTCTAATACTGCTTTGTCTAAAGATCGAGCATACTGTGGTTTTGGTGCTCTATACATTTTTGTAAATGATATATTTGAATTTTCAAATCTTGGTACAAGAACTTTGAACAACTTATGAACAAGTTCTTTTTCGAGTAACCAAAAATTGGCCATCTCCATTGTTGGCTTGTGACAATCTCCATAGTGAATGGCTTCAGATATTAACTAAAACATATAGACATTATTTAAAATTTTGACTAAAAATGTAACTGTATCAATTTGTTTACTTAATTCAGTTTTTTCCATACCATAACCATCTTGAACGATATAAAACTGTTCATTAGGATGTTAAAAATTATATAAAAAAGTAAATCACATCAAAAACAAGTTAACAGTTTAAGTTAATAAATCACCAAGACAGTCACACTGAAATACAGTATATTAAAATTTATAAACAAAATAACAAATAAGGATTAATATTAATTACTCTCTCTGCATATTGCCGGGCTTCGTCACCTCTTTGATAGTTAAGTTCAATTCGTTCAAATTTAATTAATCCTGTTACGGTTTTTCGCAATTTGTCTAACCTTCCTTCAGGACCTTTGACATTTTTGAGGTTACGATGTTCTGGTTTTACTTTAAAACGAAGTTTTGAAACTAATTTGGACACTTCAGCTTGATTCATATTTATTGTGAAGGGAAATCCTTCTGAATTGAATTAAAATGGTACAACACTTATTTTATATAAGGTTATATTTTTGTTTTTCTTCTGTAATATTGAATACATATGACAAAGATAATTTGTCTAAAATACTTAAAGGCACATTGCCATCATCATAAATTATTGTTCAATTTATATACTGAATGATTTAATCTTTTCAATACTGTAATATAATACGTTCTTATAATATTAATTTACTCAGTGCAAAGAAATCATGTTGAAAAAATATGACAACTATTAAAATGTAACCGTGGATGCACAGTTGATTGTTCATACCAGCCCCTTCCAACTCAGGGCAAAAGTTTTGTCACGTTAGCGGTCTCGCTATCTCTTTCTTTTTTCCATACATAAACTCTAGTGTCTCTTTCTTAACTTAACACATCCGAAAAAAGTTCACGCACACTATGCTTTACGTAAACGTATCGGTGTAACTGATAGTAAATTCATTCAAGTTTCAAGTCAACTGTCAACTTATTACTGACACTTGGCGCTAATGGCGGTTGGCTGTTATTTATCCTTTTCAAACTTTTCATTACTTTTCAACTTTTAACTATTTTGCAATACCACTTTTTATGCTATTTATTATTCAATTTGGTTTATTTACTTGTTGTTATATTGTTGTTAGATTTGCTAAAGTGTTGTGTTTTGTAGTTTGTGCTCAGTGAAAAACATCGTTTATTTATTGAAATTAAGTTTTGTTCATTTGATATTCGTTTTAATTCGTTTGGTGAAATGACTTGGGCTTGTGCTGTCCCCGGATGCCCTAGTCGTCGCACTAATTTTAAATTATTTTGCGTACCTTTGCTTTCGAAACAATTTTCAGAAAAAGGACCTTAATATTGCCGGAAAACGAGCGACATGGAAGCATCTTGAGACAATCTACCAAGTAGATGGCTACCAAGGACGAGCCAGAGGCACAAAACTCACCGACAAACATATCCAAAATCCAAAATCTTATGACAAAATGAAGGTAAGTCTTTATTTTACCTCCCCTATAAGAATCATTCCTATTTTACAAATAATTATTTATCAACTTCAATGCGTTTTTCACCATCATTTAGGATATTTCTTTTAAGAAGTTTGCACATATAATTACATTTACAGGTATTAAATGTATAAACAGCAGACTCCGAGCGAAGCTGGAACCTGTTGCTAGTTCATACTATTCATACTTCCACGCTTAATAATATAAATGCGAAAGTAAATCTCTTTTACGTTTTCACAGCTAAACTGCTGAATCGATGTTGAAGAAATTTAAGGAAATAGTTTGAACCCAGAGCATGAATATAGGCTGTTTTTATTAACTTCTAAGGCGATGAATAGGGGGTTGAAGTTTGTATATATGTATGCATCAATTAAAATTGTATAGTAATAGTTTGTATGTTACCTTCTACAGCCTAGGGCCTAGACTTTTCAAACGATTTTCCTGAATAAGGTGTTGATAGATTCGTACTATCACATAGTGTCATGGGCTACAGACGTCAGCAAAAATTCATTAAGGCAAGAGCTAGACGCCATAATGTGTAATAAATTTTCATGTACCACCACAATATGGACGTCAAATGAAAGAACTTGTCCTAGCGATTCCGAATATATAACATATGTATATTTTTAAACCTTTTATTTAGTCTATATTAGTTAGTCTGGTTTTAATTTCTTTTTAAATATTTTTAAAATGTAAAAGCTTTCAATCTTTTGAAAAAATGGTTTCATGCCAATAATTTACTATATTGGAATAACAGTAATTATTTACATATGGAATATCTACTATATAATTTCAGGTCAAATATGCAGCACAAGTATTCAGCAAGGAAGGGTCCTCATTATTGCAACTGCTCATGAAGAGTCAAGAAGCTTTACAAGAACATTGTTATAGTACAGTTAATCTGGACATTGAAAGCGGTCTTTTTACAGCTGAAATTTTATTGTTTCTAAATAATTTATTTGATAGCCTGATTAATGTTTGTAAAACATCTTTTTTTTTATGGTATAAGGGCAAGCGAGCAGACACTTCACCTTTTGTTTTGTTAGATTTTACTTAAGTTATATTTTTTGGATTCTTGAACTTTTACAATTTGCTTGGATTTTCGTACTGTTCATCCTGTATAAGTCGTAGCATAATGATTTGTACCTCTAACAATATTGGTCAAATGGATAAAAAAAAACATAAAAAGTACTATTTTTTGTGCTGAACTTTGTTATTTAATTTTTTGTCTTATTACTTAGCCCGAGCTTAAGCTCATATTTTAACGTAACTCTTTAGACTAAGTATTATTAACAACCCGCAGCATAACTCGATCGTTTTTACTTGGTAAGGTTCGTCAAATAACTAAATTTAAAAAAATTGTTTAATTTAAAGTTTAATGTAGCTCCAGCCGCCAGCACGCACATGACCGGCGCGCCGGCGCCGGGTATAAGTTCCCAACCCTCCATTGCAAGAGGCATCTGTTCAGCAGATGACAAATACTATAATAAATATAATTCAATCCTCTTCTCCCACAGCCTATATAGCTGTGAAAGAAGAAGATTGAATTATAATACAATATTGTAGACATAGATATTATAAAAATCTATTCTATTAATATTTATTTTATAAATAGAGCTGATCACGTAGTTTCTCGTACAGCTTCTTCGCCAATTGTTCCAAATAAAAATTTAATTTGTTCGCAAGAGGTAGGTACTCAATTAAATTGTAAATGTAGTAATTACCCAAATACTCTGTTGTAAAAATATTTATTTTAGAGTGTTCATGTGAAGTTTATCGAGTTTCTTGCGCTGCTAATTCTTCACATATTATTATGAACTTTACGCAGCTGTAGTAGCTTGAATTCATAATTAATAAACATTGAAATTAAATCTTGTTTTATTGCCGAATCAAAAAATAAATAAGTAATTATTTTATTTTATTATTCAAAAATTATTAAAAACCGGTAATTACAAAGGCAGATTATCGATTCGATATTTAACGTTGCCGATTCAGAAACGAATGTTATCGGTTGAGTCACATCACTAATTTACTACGCTATCTGACATTTGCTTCAAATTTATATTTATGTATATCTTAGCAAGAAAGAGAAACAAAAGTTTGAAGCAAAATTTAATGAGTAAGAGCAGGATGCATCATATGCAAGATGAATGATGTATAGCTAATACTTCCTCGCCCCTTAGGCCGCGCCTCATACCTCGCGCTATCGTGACAAAACTCTTGTATGAAGATGGTCGTCTGTATTATTTATTAGTCTGTGGTTCATACCTTATGAACATCATTATTTTTATTTGGTAACAGCCCTAGGCGCCCGGTGAAGTAAACTTATTAAAAATCTCCCTGAAAACCACTAATGGTACGTCCACAGAATATTTTTCGTAGAATATTTATTTGTTTATATCTTGTATTTAACGTTTATCTTAGGTAACGTCAAATGTTTACGTACAATATTATGAAATGAAGAAAAGTAATCTCATAAATACACGAAAAAAACAGGACAAGCGAAACACGAAACGTTTGGCGCGAATCACAGACTACTAAGGGATTACTACGTAATGGTGCGAATGCACCATAACAATTAAGCCGGGATAAACTTTAACACGGGACGTATATGCTATTAGTTTTATCTCTTTGCAAATGCATAGTATTGTATATCTGCAAAATAAGGTTTTTTAATAAATTAGTATAAAAAATATTATATATATATTCTTTTCTCTTTTTCCTTGCATTGTAGTGTACGTATCTGCAAGAGATATATTTTTTAAAGTGTAAATAAAAGTCGTGCATTTAAGGGTTAATGCTTGTAATCCTGTATAGGCTATTCAAATTTGTTTTTTTTTTATCTTCACATATAGATGGGCAAAATGTGATTAAAGATCAAATTTTGTCACAATGTATAAAATTTGGATCCCCCTTAAAAAACTTCAAACAATTACTCATTAAGCCCCCTTGGCACATAAAAACATTTGATATTGACATGTCAATGGTGTCAACAACTGTTAACGCAAACTGGAATTTGTTGAATAGACTTTTTCCGATTTTCAACTTGTCATGGGTAAGGACGTAACTGAAGTGTAAAAATCGATAACTAATTAATTTTTAGATTTGGCTGTCTTAAAATGAAATTGATTTGTAATAATTGATTAACTAATTAGAAGTCTATTTTCGAATTTTATTTGATTTTTTTCCATCTATTCAAAAGTTGCATTTTTGTGTATGTAATAATAAAATTACCAAGTGGATATTAATTAGAACAAAGATTAATTAAAGTGAACTTGTAAAAATAAGAATTTACAAACACAACAATCTATTCGTTTTAAAACTGAAAAAATAAATCATGATTTCTTTCTAATTAAACTTTAAATATGAGGAAACTGAACTATTGTTCCTAAGTTTTAGTATTCTGTAATATTTTATTGAAAATTTTATTAAACAAATCGATTAAAAAAAAAACTATAATAACTACCTGTCTCAAAACTAAAATACTATACAATTTTTTAATTAAATATTAAGTCTGAACAATAAAAATTCTAAAAGCCTAACTATTAACATAGACATCTAGTATCATGTATAATTTGACTAGAACACAAAATAAAACAATGAATGCCAAAAATAATATGATCTTTCCTTTTGATCTCAAGACTAAATAATACAAAAGGAAAACGTTCTTTAAGCTTTAATTTAAACAATAAAAAATCTAATACACTTGATTACCACCAATGTTTCACTTAACATTTGATTAGAACAAAAATAAATTAAAATAAACAATAATTTCGATCGACATAAGAAGAGAGTTGACGACATAATAAACCATGAATTTCTTGATATTCATAAAATCGATTATAAGAAAAAATTATTAATTAATTCAACAATCGAATATTTTTCCGCTTTTCTAGTCATGGGTCACCGGTTTTGTTGTTATAATTATAATCCTTGTACATATGTGGTCTGTGATTATAATACTGTTGAAAACAATAATATAGAGGATATGTTTTATAAATATTTAAATAGGGTTTCCATGTTCCTGAATTTACTATTGTAATTGATTTTAGCACCTATAATATAATTATAATAAAACATGAATTGAGCAAAAATAATTACACTAAATCTTTGACTTTTTATTTTATAATTAAAGATTTACATCATGTATTCTTCATCAAATGAGCAAAAGCCGAGTGTATACCAGCTTCTTACCGAACTATGTAATAAAACTGCTGTTAAATATTGTTATCAAAGTCGAATATCACATAAACGAATGGTCTCTAAAATGAGATCACTATCTTATGAAATCATATTAAAGAAGACTACAAAAGACCTTCCTACAAGGAAAGGAGAGCCGATTATAGATTTATTAACATATTACTTTCTACTACAACAAAATACGAAAAATGTTTCTGAGTATAAAAGATCAGTGGATTTAAAAAATATTATAAATACAATAAGAAAAGTTGATTTTGGTGAGCAAAAGGAACATATATGCAATGTTTTAAGACTACTTACAGCACTAAGTAATACAATAAAGGAGGATTTATCTAAGGAAATTTATGAGGTAATATTAAATACTGCATGTGTAAAACTTATGTTAGCTTAATATTTTTTTGTATCTATACAATATATAGTGAAGCTGTGGTGAATTGATTACAGGACCCGCAGTCTCAACAAATGCACAGAAGTAGTCACCTTGGGGTTTTTAGCTGGTATAAGTCTGATACACCTCCACTGCCACCCCCATATGCGACAAAGAAGGTCTTATGAGGATTTTCCTCAAGTAAAAAAAATGTATCTATACAATATAATTCATCATTGAGAGCTATTAAATGTGTAAGGCGTAAAGACAGGCCTAGGTGTCTAAACAGTTTTCACACAAGAGGGCCTAAACAAAGTAACATTTGTTCAAAGATAATGTTAATTAATAATATTGTTGTTGTTAATTAATGTTAATTGTTAAAGTACAAAATTTATCTAATTCACATAAATTAACATGTACCTATTGTTAAGTGCAAATGTGATTTTTCAAAAGTTGTGTCAATTGCATAAATTTTGCACTTTATTAGTACTATTGTTTATTGAATGTTACTTTGTTTAGGCCCAAAGATTAGGAGAATTGCACTGATTCTAGACTCATTAGGTTTGCTCACTTTGGCCTGTTGCATTTCGAGATCAGATTGTGTAAATCCAGTAACTCTTGGTATATTATGTAGACACCTTCAGTCGTGGTATATGTGGGCCTACATGATTGCAAATCAATAGATTTTCATCCTTTGGTATCCATCCAACGCTTTTGTTTTGGACTACACTGTATTTACCATCAGGTGCAATGTAGTCACTTTATTGAGCCAGTGTAAAAAAAAGTAAATTTTATCTGAAGATTGCAACCAATGATGACAAAGTCACCAATATCTAGGCTTTCCAAGAGAAGTTACAAAAAACATAAAACATCATTGTAGAATTTTTATATCAGAAGACATTATGCTGTTTACATTAAGCTTTTATAACTGTCACAATAACTACATTATAGTGGAATATGCTTTTGCTTATGCATTGTGATTCAGACCAAGTTGCTCAGATAACCTGATTGCGATATGGAGGCATTTGCCACTACACCTTTCTATTGTAGTGATATTTAATAAGTAGTTTCTGTGTCTAATTTAATTATGTGCTAAGCATGGGACAAATTATAATGTGGTGTGCCTGCTCTTAGTGTTATCTCAGGCTTGGTCTGTGATTTTCATTTATAGTTGTATAATCACCAGTGACTTCACATTTTTTCCCATTTTCATTATTTGCTTAATTAATTTTCAGAGGCCTTTCACGTTTGGTCTACTTGATGAAATGTTGCCAAAGCCACCATGTGAAATATTTGGATCTCCTCAACCTTATCCATATTTTCCTTCATATGTCTTTGAACTGCCTTTCTCTTTAAAAAATGGAAGTGCTATACTTACTAATCAAAACTCACAAATATATACAGTGGAGAGCTTTGACTCGAGATCTTGTAAGTATCTTTTATATTATTCAAAAAATTATATCAAGGGCCAAGGCCAAATCTATCAAATCTGTATTTTGTGTAAACTTAATTCATTTGAGTGGATTTTTAGTGTGATAGTTTAAATATGATATGATAATTGTTTAATTTTGTTATAATTGTTTTCTATTTATAAACAAACCTATACATTGAAAATATTTTAAAAATGTTATGTGGTTTGACTAGTTTCAAATACATAATATTAATATATGACTATTAAATTGTCTGTCTCCTTATGCTAAAGCTTTAATAAAATTTGGCTAAATATAATCCAGACAAAAGAATAAAATCTAAATATATATAACTCAAAGGTGACTGGCTGACTGACATAGTGATCTATCAATGCAGAGCCCAAACCACTGGACAGATCGGTCTGAAATTTGGCATGCAGGTAGATGTTATGACCTAGGCATCCGCTAAGAAAGGATTTTGATGAATTCTACCCCAACGAGATAAAATGGGGGAGGGGGGGACACACGCTAAACAAAAGTGAAGCCGCAAAAACGATACCTAATTAATAATAATACATCTTAATGCGAGCGAAGCGAAGCCGCGGGCAAAAGCTAGTAAATACATAAAATGAAATAGTTAAATAATATTATATGATACTTTTTCTTCCAATTTAATAAATATTACTGGAACTGTATAAAAGTGTTTTACATTATAAAAAAATAATATCCAAATTGTAGTTTTTTTTTCCAATAAACCTTTTTTGTATGACTTATTTGCCATTATTATAGAAATTGTCTTGAAACAGATTTATATTAACACATAAATGTTTTTATTGACAGTTCTTCCTGATACATCATGCATAGAGCAGATACATGGACCTGGTGAAGTGAAAACCTTCCTTAGTCCAATGTCATTGGCATCTTTAACATCTATGCACAAATCTCCATATTCTGACAGCATTACACTTAACTATCCAAGACTGCTGGCTCCGAGAGATTTGAAAATTCCTTCTTCACAGACTGCTGACTTAAATGTCAAGGTGACTCTTTAAAGTTGAAAATTATTACCTATTTATAAAAGCGGATAGAATCGTTAATGTAGCCCTGCTTACCATGGAAGAGATAGTGTGATGATATATTAATATTGTTAGTCATTATTTTTGGTCTTTATATATAAATATGGCTACTTCCATTGTTCCTAATATAGAATGTTGTAGTCACTACACTACAATGTGTATTGTAAACTACAATGTAATGTGCAATAAATATTTAAAAAAAAATAACGCCATTAAATGTGAGTTGGGCATGTGCACAGAATGCATTATAGATTTTAATGATTTTACTTTGTTTTAATTTTTATAATACACTAGCTGATCCGGCAAACGTTGTTTTGCTATATAAGGTTTTGTAATATCTTCTAAGATGTTCATTGAAATTAAGTGATGTCAAAGATAATTTTATTCACAATTAAATACTCTTTATCAACAACACATTTATTTGGATAAAGATTATTATTATTACGTTGATACAACTCTTACCAAATAATGGATTAATTTCGACCAAATTTGTTTACCATAAAAACGGTTCTAGTGACTTAATCTTAAAAGATAGACATATACTGTCGGGGACATTTTTTTAGATCATTTCAAGAGGAATAATTCTTTCTTACATATATTTTTGGTATTAAATTCCCGGGCATTTTCATCACTAATCTTGAACCGTTTTTGCAGCGCACGCAATGGAAGCCCTCAAGGATGAATAATTTTCCCCGTTTTTTCACATTTTCCATTATTTCTTCGCTCCTAATAATCGCATCGTGATGTTATATAGCCTAAAGCCTTCCTCGATAAATGGTCTATTCAACTCAAAAAGAATTTTTCAATTCGAACCAGTAGTTCCTGAGATTAGCGCGTTCAAACAAACAAACAAACTCTTCAGATTTATAATATTAGTATAGATTGCCATTGGCAAAGCTCCTCTTATACAAATACCCAGGAACTTCTAGCTCTGGTCACACTGTACTATGATCGCGATCCACTTAGACTCAACCACCAGATAATGCCCATCCACTTCAATATAATTAATATTCTTATTACATGTTGTAGGTATCGTTTGCGAGTTCAAGTTTAAAACCGGATTTGAAGGAAGTTTACAGAGCCAATGCAGTGGAAGATATTGATATTTGGGATTTGGCAACACAGGTGGACAAGGATGTCCCCGATGATATATGGGAAGTTGTCTGTATGTATTTCTATATTTCACATGTACATGATTATATTATAGTATGATGTTTAATGCTTTACAAATAAAGATTGTTCAGATGATGTTAAATAAAACATAGATAGATCTTTCTGATCATCACACTGTTTTCTGTTTTTTGTTTTGGTACATAAATTATAATTTCTTTTTTTTTACACTGGTTTGACTTTGTAACTACAGAGTATCTGTTGGTAAGTACAGTGAAGTCCAAAAACGAAAGCGACCAATAAAGAATGAAAGTCCATTGATAGCCTCTGTTGTCGTGTCGGTCCACATATACCGCAACTGAAGGTCTTTAGGTATACGAGTTACTTGATATACACGAGCTGATCCCGAAACGCGACAAGCCAAAGCGAGTCACTATGACGGTCTTTACACTTGTTTACTGTAGTCATGACTCAGTTCAGGAAATCACTCTACCATAAAAAAAAACAACCTTTATCACTCCAGTAATAAAACCCAATTAAGTAAACCACTTGTTTATTTGTTTTTTTTTACACTGGCTCGACATAGTGACTACAGAGTACCTGATGGTAAGTACAGTGTAGTCCAAAAACGAAAGCGACTATCAAAGGATAAAAATCCATTGATAGTCTACATCGTCATGTCAGTCCGCATATATCACGACTGAAGGTCTCTAGGTACATGAGTTACTGGATATACAAGCTGATCCCGAAACGCGACAAGCCGAAACTGGTCACTATGACGGGCTTTACACCCATGTACTGTGGTCGCGATCCAGACGGGCACCGACGCCCTACCACCTCGCTGCTGCTCGTTTAGCACCACCCAGGAGTCACATGTAGGGAAACTATGGTAAAGCCTACGGACGCGAGCAGCTTCGACTCCCAAAATGGTGAATAACTAGTCTTAGCGCGTGACTTCGTCTGTGTAGACTTGTCATTTCAGTAGATTATTTTTTCTTCCTCCTATTGTGCCTAATAATTCAAATGGCTCTTATATTGTAATACTAGAAGAAAACACTACTTGAATAGCTGTAATAGTTTTCTGATATATGCTGAAAATTCAGCTAAATTTCAGAAAGCTTTCATTATCAGAATTATAATGGACTTATAATGACTTGCATCCTTTATTTACGTTTGTAAATATAGTAAAAGTAAGAGAGCAGCTAATAAAACCGACTCCAGTCGGTGTATATTATTTTTTAATTATTTACCAAGCAGGCAGTTGATATAACTGATAATTGACTTCATTGGGCTATTACACAATATTTCTTAATTTATTTTTTTGTATAGGGGAGGTAATATTTATCCGAGCGATTTTTTATTAGATCACATTTTGAGCTTAGCTCACATTGTCTAAAATCTTATTCCCTGATGTGACTATTCTATTATATATTTTTTGTTCTATCTGCTATTTTGTTTACATTTTTAGCAAAATTACCAACAATAAAAGAAAGGCAATTAATAGCATCATCCTTAAGAGAGATGGGGCTATGGCATCAAACATACAGAGATATTCTTTCCGATTTAAACATTATATCTGAGAAACAATTCATTAGACATGTAATGTATTTGATAAGTAAGTACTCAAAAAGTTTACGATACAACTAGATTTTATAGACCATATATAATTTAAGGATTGAAAGGCATAAAAAACAAATATTTTTCACAGTAAGTAAAATAAATTAACGAATCATACATAGTTGTTTGGTATATTATGTTTCATTGTAATCAACTTTTTAAAGGAATAAATATTTTTTGTTAGTTTTATGATCTCTTTGTTGGACCTCGTTCCGTGAATAATACTCTGCGACTACCATCAGAACAAGATACAAGTTCATCTAAAATCAGTAAAACATGAACAAAATCATTAAATTAATGATAAATATCGCAAATAATCGAAGTAAAATATACTCTTCCAAATGTCGTTTTTTACAATTAACCGATCCTTTGTCCCCGAAAATCGGAGAGTAAAAAAGTAAAAACCGCCATTTTGTTATTTAAAAAATATATTAATTTCAGTTGGTGTGGAAACAAGTACATTTCCTTTTAGCGAAGAAAGCAATTGTTTTTACATGAGGGATAACTTAGTACTGGAAGGTATTTCTAAAGAAAATCTCGAGGGTTATGTGTCAGATTTATTATTGGTGGGCACGTATTATAAAAGACTTTACAAATTTGGATTCAATCAGACGCTTGAAGACCATTTCCATAGCAACGGCCTTGTTTATGAGGTAAGTCTTATCGGGCGATTCTAGTCAAAATAATAATTCCATCAGCGATAACACGCGCTAATAGAAAGTAAAACATCTCAAAGCGCTTAGGTCTACAATACTTTGATTGATATTTTGGTTGATAAATGAAACTCTTGAATGTCGGAACGTAATATATTGATGATACTTGTAATGCAAGGACTTATACGTGGTTGCCGAATGACTGCGTGCGCCGGTGTGTCGTTCGTCGCTTAGCTAGCGCATGCCTTGCGGTGCGCGGGAGCAGCGCGCGGGGGTGTGGCCCGCATGGTTCACGCGGCGAGTTGGAGATCCGCTGAGCTAATATAAAAGACGCTATGGGCTCTCTACAATATGAACACGCACTAGTTTCATTCCAAGACACCGGCGTCGCCGGCGGCACCGAAGAAGGATAGTTCAGTCAACTGTTGCTAACCGGTGCGTTTACGCACCGAGGCGCAGTTCTACTCCGACGCAGCCTTGAGTTTCTTTCGGCGTTTCTTCTCAAGGTAGTCACTTCCGAAACGCTGGTAGATCACCCGTAGGGTTAGTACTTTATTTGGCTGGCGGTCCAAGTCGAGGTTCGTACCCACAGGGGTGCCCTTGCATTGCCACCCAACCCAAAATTTCGCTGGCTGAGCACCTTCTGTGCTCGCCCCCTAAGCCCGGTTGAGCTGAAAATGCCTTTCCCGGCAATCAGTAGTTAGTCCGCTTCAAAAAAACAAAAAAAAACAAAACTCTACAATATGATCGTGGCTTAATTTTGATTGGTGTTTGGCAAAAGCTGACTGCTTAGTGATTATTAAGAATAAAAACTTATTTTCAAAACGAGGTGATTGTCGAGAGATTAGGTGCATCCTGACCACTTTCTCTTATGGTGGTACTACTTTTTCTGGGGTCGAACATTACCCAAAATTGTTGAACGATATAAATTTATTATAATCAAAGATTATACGTAGGTAATTTTTTTTGTTTTCAACTTAAAAAATATCGATCGTATGATGAAAATAAAGTTGTAGAGAATTTAATTTACGAGTAGTACAAATATCTTATCTATGATTTTAAAAAAAGATTGAAATTGCAGTGACGTCAATAAAACTTAAAAGTTTTAAGTTTAAATTAAATTTGAATATAGAGATAATTAGGAGATCAATGTGGTCGCATTTTATGCCACGCTTCCACAGATATATTAAATTGATATAAATATGAAACGAAAATTATTACCGCACGCTTTGGACAGCCGTGAGTTTGTCCACTGGTTGTGCTGACGTAAGCCGGTTGCAGTGTGTACGTGACACGTAAATAGTGGACACGCACTCTGTCTGCGTGCCCTAAGTGCTCAAATTGTAGTGTCGACAAAAAAAAAACAAATGTTTGTTTATCTGTTCTAGGCGGCAAGAGAAGTCATAAGACGTTACCTATTGGATTTTCGTTTGCTAGCGACTGAAATCTATGAAGACTGTTTCAAAATCGGTTCCGAAAATTCAAATTGTATGCCGACTCTACTACAAATATTGTATCACATTGGGCCCCTTAAATATGAAATAGAAACGATTGTCTCCATCTATAAAATGACTAATTCAGGTAAAGGTAGTATGTCGGTATGGCAGCAAGGCTGTACGGCAACACGTGTCGCCGATAGAAAGCTGCTTCATCAGAATATTCTCGATACAAATCTGTACACGGCAGCCGTTATCTTTGCTGCTGCCTTTGTTTCAACAATATATCAACTTTACTAGAGTCTATTATTAGAATAAATAAAGTATATTTTGTATTAACATGTTTTCCAGATTTAAAAACATCATTACCACATGGAGCCGAATTAATGTCATACCTGTTCAATGAAATATCATTAATTACACATGACAAAACAGCTTTTACTATGTTCAATTCACTCTTCTCCATTTGTAAAGTTTATTTTAAGTAAGTTATTTTCCTTTATTTTATGTATGTTTAGCAGTAAATAACTGGAATATATTCTTATAATAGATAATAAATAATAATTGAGAACAAATATCGATATTTAAGAAAATTATGGATATCTGTAAACAATACAAATATTTAGGATACTGTGTTTAGAATTGTAATAGTTATCAATTAAGAGATACTGTATTTCTTTGTTTGTCTCAGTATGGAACCATTTATAAGAAATAAAATTTCCTCTTAATTATTATTAATTGATTGAAACTACTGCCCATATTGAAATATCCTTGACTGGTGTTATCTGAAATTGTTTGGATACTTAAAAGTTCGAGTATTTCTAGTCATATCTCAAATCACATATATCTACCATTTTTCTCATAAATAATTTCAGGTTCATCGAAAGATTTCTATTCGAAGGTGAACTCGATGATAGATACAATGAATTTTTTATAAGAAAAGATTTTCAATATGTGAATTGTCGTTCAAAGAAATATTGGGATAAAGGTTTTCATATAACTCAAAGCGTGGCTATTCCAGATTTTTTGAGGGCTTTGGCCAAGTTTATATTACTTTGTGGCAAGTCATTGCGACTCCTGAAGCTATGTAATCCATGTGTAAGTTTTATTTGTATCTACTCTGTGTATATTTGTGAACACTGGAAATATATATACAGTCAAAATCTGTTATAACGACATTGAAGGAACTACTCATATTTACTCGTAACAACCGGTGATGTTTTCGAGATACGAAATCCTATTGCATTCAGCCAGGATCTTTGTTCTGGGTCTATATAACCGTTGTCATTTTAAACGATGTCGCCTACATGGTTTTGACTGTAGTTCATTAGATACTTAAAAATATACTTTATGACATTAATCAGAGAGAATATCTTTACAAATACAACATTATTAATGCTACAAAAATAAATTATTAATATATTTAATTTGATATATTAACCCGACATATGATAATTGTTAACTCAATATTAAAAAAATATATATCTTTGCTTAATCTTCCAGTTTTAGGGTTGCTAATTCAATTATAACTCTTAAATAAACTTTACTTATTAAACATTTTTTTTACACTGGCTCGACTAAGTGATTACAGTTTACCTGATGGTAAGTACAGTGTAATCCAAAAACGAAAGCGACATGTCTGCGTTGTCATGTCGGCCCACATATACCACGACTGAAGGTCTCTAGGTATATGAGTTACTGGATATACACAAGCTGATCCCGAAACACGACAGGCCAAAGCGATAATGAAATATGCTTTTATATAAGAACTAAAAGCATATTTTTATGTCTGTATCATTTGAACTTGGTAGAAAATCAAGTCGGTAGTTTGTTTTTGCAGGATCCCTTGGTGCTGCTGATATCATCCGATCACCCGTCAGTTAAGTGTTGCGCTACATTTGAAGAGCTGGAACGGCAGCAACAAGTCTTAGATGTATATAGAACAAGATGTTTATTTGTTAGCGGAGAGTTAGTCACATTTGACCAGATACTTTTAAAGAGGGAAGCAGAAAGGAAAGCGTTTACAGAGATGGCATCAATAAAACAGGCTGAGACGATGGAGAAAATTGTTGGTATGTTTATGTACACGTTTGGAAATGATATTAAAGATTTGCTTGATACAGTTTTAATATCGTTCCTTAAAATACTAATAAGGAGTTAGTATTTAAGATTTCTTAAAATATTAAATTTAATGTCATGATAGAAACAGTAAATGCCATTTAACGTTGTATTGAAGATAAACTAATAAATTCAAAAGCATTTATTATGTACATGAGGTTATTTGTTTATTTTTGTTATTTTTTTAAGCCGAACGAAAGCGTCTTGCCCAGTTGATTATAGCTGAGAAACAACATTCTCTTCGTGTTCTTGAAGCAGCAATGGCTGAAGCTAAGGCTGCTAAAATGAAAGCAAAACAACGGGAAAGAATTCGTTGTGATTTGGAGCTTGCAGTAGAAAAAGCTACTGAAGAAGTTGACTCTAAACTCCGTAATGATGAAACGTAAGCGAAATATTTACTGGTAATGTTTACCCAATTATCTGATCAGATTGAAATTAATTGTACAGGATTTAGTTGTTATTTATCTTCATCCTAATATCTTGACACCACAGCAGGTTTAAATACTTGATTTATAGTTTTCCAAAAAGTAATATGTGGTATAAACTAATTTATTATGATAATATATGTTACAGAAACAAGATCATGGAATATTATTCGAAACTTAACATGGAAGTAGAAAAAAGCAAATTACATACTGAGTGGAAAATAAAACGCTTACAGTTAGATCAAAGTAGAATGCAACTCTTGTCTAGTGAAGAGCGTAATTTAAAACGAGAAAAATTAGAGTTAGAGCATCAAAAAAATGAAGAAGTTATGGCTATGTCTATTCAGAGTCTAGATACTAAATCAGAAGATGGACTAGACGTAAATGTAGACGCAAAAGATGTTGTCAGTGAAAATAAACCTATAGAATTACCATCTTCAGTGATTGTAGTAGAACAAGACGATGATTCACAAAAATCGGAATATGAAAAAAATATAAGTAAATCACATGCTTCCAGTGATGTTTTCAGCGCTGTTTGTAATTTGGCTAAGTCTTTGTTTAGAGTTTCAAAAAATAATGATGACAAAAAATGTGATAATCAAAAAGAATTAGATTTTCAAGGTAACATAATTAATAAAGAAATAAATGACAACACATTCACTAAGTCAAGTGATGTTATCGGTAGTAAATTGGATGAAGACAATATCGAGTATCAAAAAATGAAACATGAAGCATTATTAAACAAACAGAAAGTTATGACTCATGAATTCGGCTATACTGACAGAGAAAATAACCGAATAAGAGGCACACCTCTCATAACCATTGCTTCTATCGATGAAGATAACAACATACAAGATAATTTACCAACTTTCGTGGAAGCCAGACGAAACAAGAGGAAAGTCCTTGGTACAGAATTTGGTATCAAACAGGAAGTTAGAAATGTAGTTGTAGCACCAAGGACTGAAGCTCAAAAGGAGGCTCTAATAAACAAACAAAAAGTTTTGGGCGTTGAATACAATTTACCTATAGACGAAGTAGTTCCAAAGGAACCAGCTAATGTGGCACAAGAAGAAGCTTTGCGTAATAAGAAAAAAGTATTGACTTCGGAAATGGAGTTAAATAATGTAAGTCCAAAGCGAGAACCGGCGAAAAGATCTGGCTTAACTTTAAATTTAAAACCATGTATGGTTCCAACCAGCACACATAGTTTGGGAATAACTCCTAATACTGATTTGACTCCAGGAGACCTGTTTCCTAAGGTAATTATTATTATTATTATTTTACACTGGCTCGACATAGTGACTACAGAGTACCTGATGGTAAGTACAGTGTAGTCCAAAAACGAAAGCGACTGTCAAAGGATGAAAATCCATTGATAGTCTACATCGGCATGTCGGTCCACATATACCATGACTGAGGGTCTCTAGGTATATGAGCTACTGGATATACATAAACTGATCCCGAAACGCGACAAGCCGAAACTGGTCACTATGACGGGTTTTACACTCATATACTGTGGTCGCGATCCAGACGGGCACCGACGCTCTACCACATCG
The DNA here is from genome assembly GCA_036320925.1 of Automeris io. Lineage (NCBI taxonomy): Eukaryota > Metazoa > Arthropoda > Insecta > Lepidoptera > Saturniidae > Automeris > Automeris io. The sequence continues at coordinate 7,091,130 of JAUDJH010000010.1, read as the reverse complement.
CGGCTGCTCGTTTAGCACCACCCAGGAGTCACGTGTAGGGAAACTAGGGTAAAGTCTACGGACGCGAGCAGCTTCGACTCCCAAAAACAAATGACCAATTAATGTAAAAACTTATGACCTCAGTGTATTTCTTGTTATATATTTTATTTGAGATAGTTTATAATGCATTTAGAGTTGTAATCATTTGTCTTCAAGATTTACAGCTGAAATAGCTATTGACTATGTATCATATACATAATTTGAATGTATATCTTGAGTGACAGTAAAAAATATGACATTAAACTTTACTCATAATAACGATGATAATGTAATGCATCTAAATAATGAGATTATTTATTTTATTAGATTCGAAACAAAGATAGAGCGATCAAATTTTTACTGGGTATGCAGCAAACGATTTCCAAAAAATTAAATAAAATCCTTTTAAATTATCAATAGATTATAATTTCAAATTATTTTTCTTTAATTTGATGGTTTCATGACATTTCAGCTTGATTTGGAAACCCCAACAACTGCAGATATTCCCCTTGAAGGACAAATTACAAGTGACATCTTCACTCCGAAAAGTGGAGACGACAAGGATTTGGTATTGCACGAAAGGAAATCAGATAAAGAATTTTTAACTTCAGAAGGATTTAATTTTTCGATTATCGACGAGGATGAAGTTGCAGATACAGAAATCTTGTGCGATATGCAAATGGATGATTCTCCAGATAATTCACCTGCGAAAAGTCTAGAAATAGAAGTGAGAGATATAAGCGCTAAGAATTCGTTTTTCAATATACTCGACGGTTCATATAGCCTTGAAGACTTTGATCCTTTTGGCGTTAAAGAGTTAAAGAGCTATACGGAAAATCACTTTTCAAATAAAATGACTTTAGAAATGAAATCTTCTTGGTATACACATCCATCAGTAACAATGGAAGAAGTAAAGAAAAAACCGTATGCAAATATTTTCGCGTCACGTTTCGGTTCAGAAGACGATAATGAGAAAATTACTTGTGACAATATAGCGACTCTAACAGCTTGCCTGCAAAGATCTGTTATGTTGCCGCTAACTTATCAACTAGAAGTGGTTAACAACTCTATACTGACGTACTTCCTAGTTAACCTGGATATGTACGAACATTTACGAAGCCTGAAAGACTATTTTTTTTTAATGGATGGAGAATTTTCACGTAGTATTTGTAATAATTTGTTCACGAAATTGGTAAAAACTTTGAATCCTCAGGAGTTTTTGAATTTTGCAACTCTGCATAATATATTGGATAAAGCGCTAGGATCTTCCATTTCACGTGAGTTATATATTTCCCAATATGAAATTAAATGTATTAAACAATTTTAAATAATTATATATCATCTCGCTACATCCCTTTCGGGGAGAGCAGAGATACATTTGCGCTTATATTTCGTGCCTAACTTGACCAGTAGCGCCGTTTATCGCCGGTCTCAAAGCACTTACACTTGACATTTCTATTAGATGCCATGTTTGCTTCCTCAAAATTTTTTACTTTACCGATAAGCATGTGGTACCTAAACCTGTACGTTATCTGGAAAAATCCAGAGGTACGTGACGGGATTCGAACCTGCGACCATTTACGACGCCGCGCATGGAAACCGGATCTTTATCCAGTAGACCACCACATCCACTATAAATATAAAAAATTACCGTACTCCAGATTAATCAAAATAAATTTGTGATACAAAATCCAATCTATCATCTGTTTAAACAATGAAACATAAACTGGACTAAAAGTGAACTATTTTTTTTCCATTTTCCGGTAATATAAGGCCATTCCGTCGCTTCCTTCCCATTCCATTTCCTTAGTAATTAAAAAAATCGAAATTGTATATGATTGACCAAAAGGTCAAAAGGCAAAAGCTCTAAGTACCTGGAATATAGTATCCGATTTCAGAACATCTAGGAATTGGATCGCTTTATCCGATTGTATATGAATTTAATTATACTATAAAAAGGTAACATTTCCAGATGTACACAAGTTCTCTGAAAATCTTTCATTCACCATAACAGAGCCACCGTTAAGCTTTCAACACAGTTCTCCAGATGTATTGCAGTGTCTATCTTTGACATACACTGTTAGTTGGCCACTGAATATAATCTTGTCCCAAGAAGCGTTATTACGTTACGCAAAAGTGTTTCAATTCCTAATCAAAATGAGGCGGATATTTTGGGTGCTCGGTGAAGATTTTGAGGTATGTTTTTAGTTTGTAAAAGGTTATGAAGTGGTAATAAGACGATTAAAAAACTGTAGGAATGTATCTGATCGCTCAGCAATAACAATCAATTTATTTCCCGCTTCAATGGCCATAGGCTGCTTGCTCGAACCAAAGACTAAGGCTGCGATTTATAGACGCGATTTCGACCTAACTGAGCAAAGTTTTGAAAAAAAAAAATTGTTTTGATAAAAAACTTAATATGTAATAGGAACTTGGGTATAGCCATAATATTAGGTCCTTACATATGAAATTGGCGTTTTGTATGGGAGGAACAAAAAGTCGAATATTTTTTAATATAATATATTTAATTAATCAAAGTATGAACCATTATTTACTATGCACTTTTGCCATCTCATAGGTAGTTCATTGATCCCTTTACTAAAAAAACCAGTCGGACGGGAATCAATAAAATCTTTGAAGGCGATTTGGACTGCCCCATCGGAGTTGAATTTTTTCCCTTGCAAGAAGTTATCCAAATTTAAAAAAAAATGGTAATCTGTTGGAGCAAGGTCCGGGGAGTACGGAGGATGTCTTAGACTTTACAATTGAAGCTCTTCTAATTTAGTAGCCGTCTGTTGCGCAGTGTGTAGTCTAGCGTTGTCGTGAAGCAGCAGTGGCGTGGAGCGATTGACCAGCCTAGGTTGTTTAGCCGCTAGCTTTTCCATCATGGTTTGCAATTGCTGACAATAGACATCAGCCGTAATAGTCTGACCAGATTTGAGAAAACTGTAATGAACAATACCGGCACTAGTCCACCAAACGCTTACAAGTAACTTTTTTGGGGTTAATTTTCGCTTGGGGCAGGATTTGGCTGGCTGGCCAGGATCCAACCATTGCGCTGAGCGCTTCCGATTATCGTAAAGAACCCATTTTTCATCACAGGTAATGATTCGGTTTAAAATACCTTCATTATTGTGCCGGTTTAGTAATGTAACGCAGCAGTCGTCGCGCGTTTGCCGGTTTGCTTCAGTCAATTCGTGAGGTACCCACCTTTCAAGCTTTTTAATCTTCCCAATTTGCTTCAAGTGAATTAAAACAGTTTTATCACTAACATCGCAGCCTGCAGCTAACTCGGACGTGGTTTGCGATGGATCCGCTTCCAGAATAGCCTTCAACTCTTCATTATCAACTTGAGTCTCAGGCCGTCCACGGGGCTTGTTCTGCAGGTCGAAATTTCCAGAACGAAAACGTTGGAACCAAAAACGAACTGTGTTTTCTTTTGCAACACGACCGCCATACACATCATTCACCCTTCGAGTTGTTTCCGCAGCACTAGTGCCACGGCGGAACTCGTACTCGTAAATAATGCGATATTTTAAGTTTTCCATTTTGTAAAATGAGTGACGCAAACAGAAAAAAACAAATGAATGACGATCATCGAAGCACAAATACATGAGTCTATAGCTGTACAAATTTGAATTTGGAATTCCTTACCAAAGAGGAGAAATTTGTGATTAAAGTGGCCAGTACGAAAAACGCCAATTTCATATGTAAGGACCTAATATTCGCAGAGCCAAGTCCATGTTAACAAAATCTGACTTACTAAATCCTTTTACAATTATTGAGAAATATAAATTGTAAAATTTTAGTAAGGTCTAAGCAAACTGAAAGTTACATCTATAAATCTCAGCCTGATAGAATAAACAATGAATCAATGATCCATTGACAGGGATACAACAAAGTTAGTGACGTTGACATTTTCTCTGCTCCCTGCCTAGGTTTCGGTTGTCAATGTTGATCCTCGTGACTATTGCAAAAGTGATCATTTGTTAATATTTGTATTGTGTAAAGTTTGACTATAGAAGCCTCTCTAGAGGTCTTTTAGTAGCTGCATTTAGGATTCGATCGGGACATATTCCTTGAAATAATTATTATTTTCTTATAAAAAAGAAAACTTCCCCACTTTGTGAGCGCTGCAAGGTGGTTGATGATATTTATCATCTCCTTTGGAAACGTAGTTGCTATGAAAAGTTTAGGAGAAGACTTCTTTCTCAGGACTAGCGAAGTGTCGGAGAAATTAACATCATATTGGGAGATCCGACGTCGGTTAATGCAAAAAGAATTTACAGATTCGTACAGTTGACACTTCGCTAGAAGTGAGTTTAAACAGCATGATATACCTTACAAGGCTGGCATAGTCATCAAGGATGCACTAAAGCCTCATTAAAATATTTAATTAAAAAAAAAATATAAATCTAGGTATGCTTGTAAGGGCACGCTGTCGTATATACGATTTTGCCATGATTTAAAAATATGTGTATAAATAGTTAGTGATAAAAAATAAAAAATGAATGTATCAGTTAAACTATTATAGAATTAAACGCTATGAAATAAAAAAAATACATTTCATTCGGCAAGACTTTCGTCAAGCCGAGGAGTATTCTAGCTGTGGCCAAACTATTAATGGATGCAGAGTTTTCAAACAGAATGATTTTATCAGTATTTGTTAGGCGAGTGCGCTCCATCATCGACAAGGTCATAGCTTTCTTTTGGGTAAGATTGAAATTAAACGTAAATCTCTTTGTAATAAAAAAAGATTGCTTTTGTTTCAGAGCTTGAAATTATCAGCAAAATTAACAAGACAACATTCAAGGCGTCTATTAAGATCGCAGCAGTACATATCAGTTCAAGTTTATAGACATATCATGGCGTCTATGATACGAGCTCTAGACAATTATATAGTTACGACGTGCATACTTTCGTCGTGGACAGAATTTGAAAATGAACTAAAGAAAGCGCGCACTTTGGATGATCTCTACGAATGCCACGTCGCGTATATAAAAAAAGTTTTGTTTCGATGTTTGTTAAATAATCGATCTTCGCCGGTTATGAAGTTGCTAAATGAACTTTTTACTGTCATTTTGAAGTTTAGTCGAGTTCTTAAGTCAGGGTGATTATATTATTTTTAATATTTATTCATATATCTCAATCGTAAGCAATGAAGTATTTATATACTGGATCTTTTACGGGTTATATGATGTTTTTTTTACCTTAATTAAACCTGGTGAAAGGTAAAGATGAGGCCGATAATGTACCGCGTCTGCCCAAGAAATATCTATTCCTTCTTATTTTAAAAGCTCCCAAATCAAAATTTTATAGTAGTAGGGCGTTCGCCCGAACTGGGTCGTGACCACAGTATACAAGTGTAAAGACCGTCATAGTGACTCGCTTTAGCCTGTCGCGTTTCAGGTTCAGCTTGTGTATATCCGGTAACTCATATACCTAGAGACCTTCAGTCGTGGTATATGTTGGCCGTCTTGACGATTAATCTATTGTAGAAATACTTTTACTATTAAGTGATATTAAAATATATTTTTTTGCTCTCCTGGTCAAGTTCGGTATGATATTTAAGCGTAAAGCGGATACAGTCTTTAATGTAATTATGCTTACTTTGAAATGTATACAGGGTTATAGGTAACTAACGCACGGCCTCTTAAGGGTGGCTTTGATTTATCAAGACTGACAACTTTTGTTGTACGACTTTTGCCAAAACCTAATACATCGTTAGATTTTTTTTTTTTTAGTTTTAGTGTGAATATCTAGTCATCGTTAGCTCTATATTCCAACTTTCATTCGATCTGGCGTAGGTATCCAATCAGCTGGTGCTATGCAGTCGTGCGCAAAGTTACGTTCCTACGCAGCGTTAAGGATCGTGTAGCAGAAAGTTTATTAACCCTATACCTTGTTTATTTTACAAAGTCGCTTATAACAATTATTTGAACGTAAATTTCCATATTTAGTTAAATAGTGAAAATAAATGTTTATTGATTGACGTACTAATACACTATTAAAACAAACTAGAATCAAAATAAAACATTAAATAATTGTTTCACAAACAAAACCAACCTATTATTTGTCTGCCATAGGGAACATCGTAAAATGAACAAGGTAAAGGCCTCTACGTAAGTTAATGTTTCAAAGGTTGTACAATCTGTACATATTTATACACTGAATCCACAATCCCTTCATACTTATCCAGGCTTAGGACTGGCTACACTAAAAAATAAAAAAAGTAAATAGAAAAACACGAACATTGATACGTAATCAAGCAATTCATCGCACCAAAAGAGGCGCGCGGTCTGTTTGAAGATAGATAATTGCAAACTATTTTTTAATGTAGGCGTATTTAAAAAGTGGAATCACTCTATTTACAATAATTAAACTATTTACAAAAATACTCACAAATCTATTTACTCGGTGTCAACACATTCGGAAATAGTCTCGCGGACTCACGGCAAGCTTCAGACAGATTGTCACCGCACCGAGCATAAACACGCACCATTTCGGTATATTCAATGTTAGTGTATCGATTTGACATTGTGATTTATGAAACGAACGCGTCACTGGGACAACTAACACATGCTGGGCGCACACGCAAGCAAATTTGCGACTGACATGACCCGTGTTACACAGTACTCAAGCACATGTCGCCACGCCCGCTCACCGCGCCGCAGACCCCTTTCTTCGTTAGTAGCGACACAAGACGCCGCGCACTACGTAAGTCTGTCTTCGGTCGCCTTTGTCAGCGTGGCGCGATCGTCGCCTTACGAAGAGTTAAAAAGTTCAGAACTGCAAATCTGATTTTTATTTTTTTTGTATGGGAAAAAAAGTAATTGAATTAGAAAAAGTCGTACAACAAAAGTTGTCTGTCTTGATAAATCAAAGCCACCCTTAAGAGGCTGTGCGTTAGTTACCTATAACCCTGTATATCATGACTTTTTTTTTTTTTCAGAGAATGGCAACAAAAGGCACCAAACGGCCACTTCGTACATTCAAACTTCTCCCAACTAGAAGAGCTATTCCATTTGTTTGAAAAACTGGCCAAATATCTGCACAAAGTGATAACCAAATTGATGGAATGCGGCTACCAGAGGCATTTGGTCGAGTTGTTGACAATGATAAACCTCAACGGATATTACGATCCGGAGAAATCGAAGGAAGAAAATTCCAGTACCCAGTCCAATTAACAATTAGCAGATACCTATGATTTTCTGGCAGAATAGGTGCGACAATAAAATATCTTTTATTTAAACTATTTTTATTGACTAATAAAAAAGCATTCTTCAATGAAAATAGTAAAAGCAAGTCGAGGAAGTCCACTGGGAGATAGCCTCTTGTCGACTGAGAAGCATAGCAAGTTAATAGAGTCCATGCTTATTTCCAATTCTAATGTCAGAGTGAGAGCAGTTTTGCCCTAGGCCCGATTTAAATCCCCCAAAATACAAACCCAGGAGCTCCTTATCACCAGGATTTGTCACCTAAACACGATAGCAAATTCTATGTAAGTAGTTCATATTCGATTCGAACGCAGTCTATAAGTATTCATAAAATAATAATAAAACTGCTTTGATGCATCAATATTCTGTTCCTAATCGAGCGATCAGCATAAATTACCATACAAATAGTACTACTATATCCGAATAATTTTCACGGATTAGGACCGGATGCGCTCTTACGCACACATGGACATATACGTGTATATTGTCTTAATTTATATTTTTAAGATGTGTATGGGCCTTGTCTACTATATATATTTTGTTCTTAGTCAATGCTTGTATAGTTTTTTTTTAATTTATACAGAGTTTGACAGTGGCTCAGTACACTATTCCATTCACAAAATACATATATAATTACAATAAAAAATGTACAGTTTCAATGAAGGCATTCACAACATCCATTAGACTGGCCTGTTTTACATGAATATTAATACAGTGAAAATTATTAGGCATAAAAAAAGCGTCAATAAGGAAAGGTAAAATCCGTCAATAATAAGAATAAAACATAAAGATAAGATTAAAAAAAATACAAATTCTGAATAATGTCACAGATTCTTAATTTGTTCATCAGTTATTTACTACAGTTACACACAGTACAGTTACTTACCAGTAATCAGTTACTTGGTTTTAATAATGATGACAATCCATAAAGTTTTATTAGTACTTTCTATAGCTAATTTAAAATATTGTCGGATTTCACTGACACCTTAACTATATATCTATTTATATATATATATATATATATATATATATATTTGTGATTATATCATAAAGCTATTGTATTTTTATAATACCACGTAATTTTTAATAATAATTAGTAATACAAGAACATTACTTTGTAATAGGCAAAGCAGGTCTGAAGTCGGTTCGGTATATTGCTATTTTTAAACTAATGCTAAGTGATCAAGAAATTCGACCATGAGCTATAACTTTACATGTTATGTAGTTAAATTTTAAGATCAGAAGGAAAATATGCATATTATTGTATAGTTTGTGCTTTTTAACAGTATTGTTTAGAATTTACATTTTACCATGAATACTCGCATTTTCGTGTATGCCTTACGATCTTGTTAGACTATTTTGTCATAAAATATTTAAAAAGAAAAGATGTGTAAAATTATTTGAAGTGAAATAATTAATTATTTTTAACGACTTTAAATTTTAAAATATTGGTTACTTTTCCTTGTGAATTATATATTGTCACATAAAAATTAACATAATAAAAATCCCACCTGTTAATTATATAGTAATATTTTTTTTATAACAGTGTTATTATAATTATCCACATTGTTAACAAATCTAATTAGTTAATTATTGTTGTTAGGTTAATGCTAATTAAGTTTATTAATAATAATAATTCTTGTTAATTTATTGTTTTTACATATTAATTACTAAGTTTTTAATAAAGTAATTTGCACGATTATCCGAAGTTGTTTCATTATACTTTATATTCTCCTTGTAAATTTGTTTTTGTTTCTTTGCCTACTACAATAATGACACCAGAAAGAGATATGACTCACAGTAGTGTCTGACCGAAAGGTTCTTTGCGCCCAAAAGCATTAGCATTTTCTGCTCCTACTAGATTACCCAGAGCTTCTAATTTTAACTTATTCCGTATTCAAAATTATTCCACAAACTTGGGTCAAAATGCACCCCTATGCAGAATGACAAAGTTATACAATTATATGTCGAGATCATTGGATCTCGATATATTTAACGAAAGTACTTATAAATTAAAAAAAGGATGTTATTTGAGAGGATTGTTGCATAAATTATTCTTTTTTTTTCTTGCTTTTTTTTGTTTTTATTTCTGTTATAAATTTTAATTAGTTTAATTAGATTAGTTTATTTCTTTTTGTGTTACTCGTATTTTTATTTTTCTTTTCTTCTGTGCATGTAGTCTACACTTTTAAATATAGTCGCATTTATAATGCATCTTGTTCATGTCTTATATAGTTTTATGTGTTAATGTAGACTGTGTAAGTGTACTTATAAATAAATAAATAAAACTACATTAGGTAAAACCTTTCAATCGTCCGAAATTTTAGCTAAAATCTAAAGTTTCTAGCAATCGTTAAGACTGATTGTGATTGTTAAATTACTTTTAAAACGTATCCGATTATTTGTCAATATCCAGTTGAAGCCGATTAATCGGGAAAAGCCAAAGGTTTTAAAATCCTTAATGATTCTGTTCAATGCTGAATAAATTGAATAATATATTGATTTTTAAATGAAAGTTTTATATTTATGTACGTGAACTACGTGTAAGAGATAATTTGTCAAAAGATGAACATAGGCGTAGCGGTCGAAGCGATATACGGCCAGACACTGACTTATAGTGACATCTATACCAAATGCTATATAGTCAGTATTTCAGCTGCACTAGTTATAGAACTGTCTAGAATAAAAATAATTCTGATACAACGTCATCTATTATCAAGTAGCTGCAACTTCATTTATTATATGTTCATTATTTCTGAGAATATTTGATTTGTTGTTCTTATTAATTATCATTGGTTATCAGTAACGTTAGGAAAATTAGAGACGTATAAACAAGACCTTAGGAGCAAATATAAGCACTTAGTTTATTGATAAAATTAGCAGTTTAATATTGGACCGAGTTTCCCGTTATGACCGTTGCGATAGTAGCGCCAATATTTTCCATATAATCAGGGTGTATTTTCACGAATACTTCATTCTACTACAATTCGGCTTAGGGTGAACATCTTGTTTTTATCGATTCATCCAGCGTGACATTGAAGTGAAAGTTTATATTTATACTGGAAACCACCGTCTTTGCTTGGATAAACGAAAATTAACATAATCACAATTAATAAAAGTAAATAATTTGTGAAAAACAAATATTTTTATAGTGAATCCTTGAAGATTATCGATCGGAAAACAATTTTCCGTAATCAAACTATATTTCATTATACCATTGACGGCATTTCCCTTAAAACGTTCAGACGCAAGAATCACCGTTGTCGCCGCCGAGATGGCGTTTATGATGCCAGTAGTAAAGAACGATTGGGACATATACAACTCGCAGCGGTCCCGGCGCGCTTCAGAGTCAGCAGAAAAGGTTGGGCTCAGTGGTGGTCGAGTGCGGAAAGTATCCGAATCTCGGTCGGAGGGCCCGGCGCTGTCACCGCGTTCAGTGGGGCTGAGCCCGCATCGCAGCGCACCGGCGATGCGCTCCCTGTCTTACTGTCGCGCGCCGCAATCCAGAGTCTCTCTGCGCACAGTGTCCGACAGCCCCAGCAAGGGTTCGGCTAGCCCTTCCAGCGGCGCGCGCGAAGAGAAGTTCCACAGCAGGTTGGTGGAGAAGCTGAAGCGGGCGCTGGGCCGCTCTGAGTCTCGTCGCGAAGAAAGGAGCTCGTGAGTTAACGCGTGCTTGTGTGCAGGGCGCGCGCAGACTCCCCCGAGCGACGCTCGCGATGCGGGGCTTGCGTGCCCTACCTGTGACAGACGGCAGACGCACAAACGCCGCCACACTATCTGTGATACGTGTCCGGTAGAGACGAGTTGAGTACGCCTTTCGATGTGCTGACTAACCTAGTGTTTCTGACGCTGGAGACCTAACGTTTGGATTGAACTTTGAACGATTTCATTGTAGATGTCATACATTTGATTCGCTTTTGACTGTTGCATGTTTGTATCATCGTATTTAAATCCTCATGGTTGTCAGTATGCGGTAGCAAGGCTGTCATTGTATGGATTTTCAAGACTGCGTTAAGTTTAAGTTCACAACGTCGATGAGGAATATTTAGTTTCTGTCGTCTTGTTTGAGGATTAGTTTATGGCCGTTCGGGAGAGATATCTGTGATTCGATATTTTATAAGTAATGAAGTATAATTTAGTTAGAATATTTAGAAGATAACTGTTTATGGAATTTAGTTTTAGTTACCCTGAATATTCAGGGTCAATTTTGTGGACAATACTATTACCTTTATGCACTCCTGCGACACTGTTACAGCGATAATGACATCAATGGAGCCCAAAGGGTAAAAGACACTCACTTGTAGGGAGGAATGTCAACACTATCTCGTCACATATTAAATTATTAGGTACATTTTTATTATGCTAAGAGCTACGAGAATTAACAATTTTATTTTATATCATTAATGGAATTGTACCTACACCAGTGTAGACTCTACAGTAATCATTAAAGCTATGTTTTACTATTGTCTTGACTCTTGATATATGAAGCTAGGATTAAGCCTCAGTTAAAAATGTACCTCTATTTAACCACTGTGGGTATAATATGCCGCCTGTGTAACTGAATCAGCCTTGTTACAGCCTAATGTCAGTTTAACTGAAATTGTGTTTATATTTTATATTATTAATAAAAGACTAAATTCTAAAATATGTATAGCTTAAGGTAAGTGAAGCTTTTAGGTAATTATGATATTTGGTGGAAAAAATTATTAAAACGTAAGTTCCTTGAATATTCTGCTTTAATCAGCGTCCTGGTTTTGTAATATAAATATGGTTTTTTGTATTCGCTCCTTATTTAATATTCCTGAATAGCTATTAAATAATAAAAGTAAATTCTGTAGGTCTCTAAATTGAACTTTAGTATTATAAACGCATGTATTCGTAATTATGTCTATGGGATCTCATGATTTCAAAGTATTAAACATTATTCTGAATATAAAATGTTTTATTTTAAACTAAGTCACCTTCGTAATTCCTTGAGTTTATTAAGAAGAATTTCCATAAATGTCTTCAATAAAATGTCAAATTCGAAGAATTTGGCTTTGAACTTGCTATATTAATAGTTTTGTTATTGTTCCGAATTCTGGTGCCAAATAGTCGACCACGTGTCCTATTGGCGTCACAACAAAAATACCTTTCTACGATACGCAGTATGCGTCGAAACGGACGAATAAGACAATTATCTAGAAATAAGTTTTTTTAAATAAATAATACATATAATTTATGCTTAATCGTTATTCACATCTGCTAAAAAGCTATCTGGAGGTAATCTTCCGTAAATCTTCGTAATCTTCGGTAAGTGGTATAATAAAGAATAACCAAGACATGATGGTCCTCCGGTAAGTGATAAAATAAAGAAAGAGAATATCGCAAAGAAAATGCTATTCTATAGTCATATGAAAATTTGTAAATGCTACAAGGTATAATAACGCATGAATCTATTTTGACTTGTTATTTTCGGCCTGTATATAGCGAACAAGGCGGGTTAATTCCAAACGAAGTGGCACATACTACGGTCAGTACTGAGGCTGAGATTTATAGTTGCTGCTTTGATTTTGATCATAAAATAGGTTTGTCTTTAACAGGAAAACACAATAAATAATAGAAACTTGAGTATAGCCATAACATTTGCAAAGCTAAGTTCTAGTTGACGAATTATGAGACTTAAGTAAAGTTAGTTACCAAAATATACATATCATACATACTATACAATTAATATCAAATTGAATAATATAATGAGTATATGATTGAGTAAAGGCAAAGAAAAGTCAAAGAAGCATCTATATCTAATATATCAGTTCTATCTATCAGTTATCTAGTTCTTACTTTTATTAGTTGTACCTTGTAGATCTATGATTTCTTCCTACTTTTGCCGAGTTGTTGAGACGTGGTGTAGTTTCCTGGCCAGCATGTTCCGCTGTCTTATGATATCGGGTCCTTTAAACGAAACGTGAAAAGATATGCAAGATAGTATATAATGTAAAAACAGTGGCTGCCATCAAGAAACAAAATAAAATACAAATGACCAGTTTCAAAACACTTCTATAAATTTTTAAAATCGTTTAAACACAAATGAACTGTCAATTGCATACTTTGTTTCATTAGTGTTTAATAGTTTCTTTAAATGTAAGGGAGAGTGCCGGAAACAGGGCTTTTGACATGAATATAATGTATGCCATCATTATGGACATCTTTGTAAAGAAGGTTTTAATCCCATGAGAGCTCGTTAAATAAAATGGTAGGTAGCTCAGTCCGATCCAGTAGACTGGTGAGTTGGAAAATATCATCATCGATATATATAATAAATTCGTCAATCAATATATATAATTTGTACGTTGTTCCGTAGATACTATGCTTTTTTTTTTTTTTTGAAGCGGCCTAACTACTGATTGCCGGGAGTCAGATACTATGCTTTGCAACTCCGTGTATATTTGAGTGGCCAGAAAAACTTCACATGCGCGATGTAGGTTAGTAAAAATGTATGAGAATCGTTAATTGATCAGCACGCGTTTGTGCTCTCTAATCTCTGAATCGGTATTGGCCGCTTTAAATGCGGTTTTCACTAATGTGTTATGGGAAAGCTGCTTCTAACATATAGTGTTAATTTTATTTCAATCGGTTTATAAATAAAAAAGAAATGTTAGTTTAAAAAAACACCTCAATCATTTATTGGAAAACTGTTTTGAGTAAATTGGAACACAAGTCATCCGTCAGTTGTTATTGTCATTGTCATTATATCTTCCTGACGTATATAGTTTGTAATTATAATATGTTTTCGTGAGTTACTGTTAAACATTAAATGCTTTTGCACAAATTGTTCTGATCGTCGGTATATATGTATAGTAGTAGATCTAAGTAAATTTTTATGTGCATTATTTTGTATTAGTAGTTATTATTCATTGTAAGTAACGCCATTCATGGTGGTACGAAGTTCGCTGAGCCAGCTAGTGTAATAAGTGTAGTGTTGTATGTACTGTAAAAAAATACAAGAAAGTGTTAATGCATCTAAATAATGTGTTCGGTGCGAATGTTTCGAGGAATTTAGAATTGATCGGTACCTTTGTTGTTATATCCTTGATAAAGTGGTGTAATGCGTATTATATTGTACCTTGTGTTAAATTCGCTTAATTAAAGACGTAGTTGATAAAAGATAAGCTCTTAGATAATATATCTACGTTTATTGGCTCAATATTATTACGGATCGATCTCTTAAGTACGATGGGTACATTAAAAAGGAAGGCGGAAATTTCCGCAACTCCATTAAAGAAAAAGGAAAATCTATTTAAAATAGTGTTTTTTTCATAATATATACATAATTATAATCTGAAATTATTGTCACTACATTTAAAGATATCTACAATAAAAAATCAAGCAAGTGCAAGTCCGTCTCACGCAACAAATATTCCCTACAAACTTGTGGGTTTAAATAATTTGCATTTTTTTGACGATGTAAACACAGCTTTACAATTTCAAAGTTTTTCTTTGTACTTGCGCTATATGATTTCTTTTACTTTAGTTGGCTTCTTCCTTTTCATATTCCTGAATAACAGAAAAGTTTTTTTTGCGTAAACGTAAAATATGTGATGTATAAACGGGCATTGTTTTTGTTTGTATTGACTTAAGAGTTTTATTTCGCAGAGCTATAAGGTACTGGAGATCTGTGTATTTGATATTGTAACTGGATACTTTTCCACGTTCCTAAGAAAATGGACTTGACAGACTGACGTACAACAAAATGAAGCTATGGGCCGGCATGCCAGGGGTGGCTGTTATTTTATTCTCGTTTCATTGCGGTCATGGTCGTTCTCGGACTAGACTGGACTTTTCGTAAGATTTGGTGTAGTCACTTTTTTGAACCAGTATAAAAACATGCGCACGTGAGCAGTAATTTTTTTTTTGTTAACGCGGTGGAAATCCCTTCGGACCGTCAGGGGAGTGGTGAGGGCCACTCCCCGGTGTGTCGGACTTGCACCGACTAAAACCACCGGGGTGCCAATTATGTCCTGTCTTCGCCTTCGCCGGGCCTGGGTATCCGTATACTTCCTACGGCCCGGCGAGCGACTGGCTTTACCAGGCCTCCTCTCTGGGAGGGAGTCAATGGTTACCCCCTCACTACCTCTCAATGAGGCGTCATGTGGGCACACGCACAACGCCTTGTCCAGTCTGCCGGACGGCGAACGCTCTCAACGTCCACTGCCCGGCCTATGTCAGGAAAGGAGCGCGCCCATGTGAGCAGTGATTTCTTTAATTAAAAAAAAATACAATCGATCAAATGAAATATGGAACTCAAATTCTTTGTCCCGTGAATGCAGTATTTTAATTTCAATTTCGATACAAAAATAAAATGAAAGCTCCAATACTGTTATTACACAAATTATTGATCAGACAAAAAGGACTATCAATATTGGATTCTATCATTTGTTATCAGGATCGGATAAAAAAATACTAGTCAAAATAAAACTAAACTTATCAGTACGTATAAATTTTATTTCAAGCTAATATTGTGTTCTGATAAGAAATATTTCCTGGATCTTTGTTTCTCATTTACATATTTATTCTTACTTGTAAACCCAATGGTATTAACTATTTCAAGGTGATCTACATTGCCATATAATATTCAGAAAAAGCTGCATAAATAGCCAGAGCTACTCACCTATGTCCTATAGTAGTGTGTAGCTATAGGTACATATATATTTTAATATTTTTGTCATAATTCAATTACAAATTGTCACGATCTTGCTTGAAGCCTTACGTTGAAGCATAGGAAATGCATTCGTATGCATATATGTTCTATATCTTATATTATTATAAACTATTAACGAAGTCAAGATTTTAAAAAAAAAATCTAGATTCTTCTTTATCTTTCTTGATTCACTTCCTTTTTATTTTTCTGGAAATTTTTCTTGACTTAAATTGAATGTACTAAAAAATTGATTAAATAGACTATTTAGAAGCGTCTTAATCAGTATAGTTTTCTGCTATTATCGCCGGCTTTTAGCATTGCATCTTATAAGCCAATGACATATTTTTCCAGGTTTGGAATGGTTACACACATTGCCGTGCATCCCATATAAAGCATTATCCCGTAACACATGGACATTTAACATTTATATATATATATATATATATATATATACTTAAAATTGGTCCAGCTTGGATTCTCAGACCGCTATTTTGGTAAACAACAGATTTTAAGTCAATTTATTTATTAAATGTCCGAGTATAACAAGATAATGAATGCTTGTTATGAGTTACACATATATCAGACATTTGTTAAATAAAAAAAAATGCGTATTAAGAATTGAATTCTTTTTATATATATATATATATATTTTTTACACTGGCTCGACATAGTACAGAGTACCTGATGGTAAGTACAGTGTAGTCCAAAAACGAAAGCGACTATCAAAGAATGAAAATCCATTGACAGTCTACATCGTCATGTCGGCCCACATATACCATGACTGAAGGTCTCTAGCTATATGAGCTACTGGATATACACAAGCTGATCCCGAAACGCGACAAGCCGAAACTGGTCACAATGACGGGCTTTACACCCATGTACTGTGGTCGCGATCTAGACAGGCACCGACGCCCTACCACCTCGCTGCTGCTCGTTTAGCACCACCCAGGAGTCACATGTAGAGAAACTAGGGTAAAGCCTACGGACGCGAGCAGCTTCGACTCCCAAAAAAGAAAAATGAAAAAAGAAGATATTCGAAAAGTATGGTTATATTTGGCTTCATTTGCTTACATGGCTAAAATGCTGTAATTTTTGTACGATTTTATATACCTCCCTATCTTAGATGGGCAAAATGTATCTGATTAATGAATAACGATTACAAAATGTAGTCATAATTTTAAGTTTGTTGCTCTGTAATCATTATTAAATCCTTTCAAAACATTAAGGAGTCATACATATGTATGCAATTGAAGATTACGTAGTGTTTAAAACATAGATGAGCAAAATACAGTCATATTAATGATGAAAAACACTAAATGTAATCGTAATCATTTTTCATTAATCTGATTACATTTTCCCATTTATGCTACCTATACAGTCATCCTCAATTTTGTCGCATATAATTTTTGCCGTTCAGAACATTTGACTGACATATACAACCCCTTAGATGTGACCCTCGTTAGTATTTCGCAAATTTAAATATCAGTGTAGATTGTTTATTAGCTCGCATTAATATTCTGACATTAATGCGGTCATTGGAATGATAAACTCTTTGTAAGACTTCTTGAAGACCAAAATTAGATCGTGTTGATGCATTTTATATTCATGAGACTTTAATTCTTTTGTCAGAGCTTGGCAAATGCCAATGAAGGTTTAATAATGGTTTACTAATTTAAACGACTTAAAAACCGTAACTAAATCGGCACAAATCATTTTATAACAGTCTCAAAATAAACATTGTTATTATTATACAATAAATGGCGCTGTTATTTATACGCGATTTCCATTAATTCACGCATATGTAAATTCATTATTTTATTGGTTCTAGCTTTAATTTAGGATACAGTAAAAGGGTAAAACATTTGCATGACGACAGCACTTCACATTCTAAAATCGGTTTTAATAATACTAGCTACAGGTACCTATTTAAAAAAAAAATAGTGTATTGTGTAAATGTGCTGCATTAAAAAGCAGTTTAGGTAAATAAAAAGTATACGATCGATGTAAAGGCCGCTTGGCACGAGTAGACTTCTTAATTTAGACATTTATTGACGTAATAACAGTTTTAACGTGGACAGATGTTGCTGTGACGTAATCTTCTAGGTACTTACTCGGTATCCTAAAGGTGATATTTCGACGAAGCAGCACCAGCAAGCTGTCATAGCCGTCAGCAAGGAAAACAACAGATTTGTACAGATTTGTATGGAACGTATATCGACTAAGCAGCTATGATACCGGCAGCACATACTCCTTCCTTTATAATTAAGTTAAAGTTACATTTTAAAGTTTAAATTAAGCAAATAGTGATTTGCGCCAAACCAATTTACATAGACACTCTTGTGTCTCTATTTCACTATGACGAGATCCAGTCTCCAGTTCTACACATGTAAAAATTTATCTTTTGATTTAGACAGATAAGTGAGTTATAAATCTCTTCGGTATAAATATTTGTGTACGTCTTTAAATTCCTATTAAATTACATCGAATACGCTTATCTAAATCTTTTGTAAATCAATAATTTAAAGTTTTATTTGGTAAGTGTAGAATTTACTGAGTTGATTGCCGTTTTTACCAAATCAATCCAGGTTTACCCACCTTTATCTGGTACAAACCATCCACTAAATGACTAAATGTGAAAAACTGAATGCTAAAATTCTGTCAGAATCGACTCGAGCCTGTGTGGGTCTGCTGTGTGGGCATATTTCTGAATAAATATGAAAATTACAATTGTAGTAATACAGCAGTTCCAAGGTACAATGAAAACGGTATCTGATATGTGTTATGGGCACTGCACGTGCCTTGTTCATCACACCCTCAGCCGCAATCAGCCATGAAGGACAGGATATCGGATTGCTCAAAGTTAATATTGATCTATTATTAACAACTTAACCATATAAAACATCTATATTCTATTTATATATTGTCGTGACTTTGGCTCTTGACTTCTATCCCTTATTTTGAATCTTTATTTGTACTTAAATATACTTCTATATATATTTAAGTACAAATATATATATATATATATATATATATATATATATATATATAAGTGTAAATAAAGATTTTAAGATATCTTATATTTTAATTCTGTACACATGTTCGTGCATTGAACTTTGTAAATGCGATCTTAATGAGGCATTTTTCTTGATAAATCTTATGAAAGGCATAATCAAATCAAAGTTAAGTATACTGTATATATTTTTGTAAATTACTATTATTTATTTCCATATTTTTTCCAATATAATATAATTTATTGTTGCTAATATCGGATTATTCCTGAATTAAGATTTTAATAAACATTCAGAAAATATATATGGTAAAATAAACTCCTGTTAATTGATATGTACACTTGTATCTATCGATTTGTGTGATCAAAAATGAGTTTTACCGAATAATTTAAAGTATTTTAAAATGTGTATCCAATTTAATTTGTAGTTTATCCAATTTGCTTTGTCAATGTGATCTTAACAGAATTTCACATAATGAGCAAAATATGGTATGACCTTTTACAAATTACATTCGATACTCAGAACTATTATAAGCTAATGAATGCGTTAGATATACTTGGTCATATAATCCATACTTAACCTATATAATCCTAGCTGATGAGTTAGACGAAGTAACATGCGATTAGCAATAACGTTAATAGAAACGTGCAAAATGTGTCAAATTAACATAAGGTTTCGAAATATCACCTCTTTAAGATATATCAATTCTATATATTTTTACTAGCGATTTCGATGATCGAATATTACTTTGTCTAAGCACTCAGAAATAATTAGGATGTCATTTGAAGATATATTAACGTCGTTTTTTTAACACTCCACGCACCTCTGATCTAAGATGATGTAGGATGAATAAACATTCGACTGTCCGATTTTTTTATAATAATGGTAATTGTTCTAATGGCCACTGCGCTCTACATTATCTGATTTGAAAGATCTTATTAGATTGGATCGGAAGATTTGTAGACAGCTTTATGCTTTGTTAATGGTTCCAGTCCGCACCTATCGATCCATCGTATGACGTTGAAAATTACTGACGCGTTAACACTTCTAATAAATTTTAATAAAAGTTGATAAGATAATAAAGTGATGAGCAATGGAACGGTAAATTCCATGTATTAGTAATTATCAAAGTTATCTATGCGCCATAGGAATATCAATGCATTTGTGCTATCATCAATGAAGTGTTTTATTTTTCCAGCAATTTAAACTGTACTAGGGGTAAATAGTTTAATATGTCGATTGTGTTGATTAAAATATATGAAAAGGCACTCTTGATCTAGACAGACTACAAGGACAAATTGGACAGTAGCGTTGAAACAGGAAAATATTGGTTTAAATTTTGTGAAACTGCGCAGTAGGATGTACTTTATCGCAAATCCTAAAAAATAATAAAATATTTAATTAAAATTTTGCAATTTACGTTAGTAATATGTAGATACAAGGGGCGTACATCCCATATAAAACATTATCTCGTTATACTTGGACATTTAATATATACTTATATATATATATACTTAAATTTTGGTCCAATTTTGACTCTTAGACTGCTAATTTGGTAAACAGCAGATTTTAAGTCAATATATTTATTGAATTTCCAAGTATAACAAGATAATGATTTTTATGCCTTATATGAGATGTATGCCAATGGTAGATATCTACACCACATCACCATAAAATGTAAGGCTCTGAAGAACTTTGTCACACTGCTAAACCTCGTTGCTCTTTGAGAAATAAAATCTTAGGTGCACATTTTCAATATATTTACTCATTGCGAATGAATATTCTAGAAGTACTTGTTAATTACCCTACGCATTAATCATGGAAGCGTAAATTACCTAGTAATTATATACGTAAGGTTATCTAAGACTTGGTTCAGCATCACATGTCCCATCGTGCATTTTTGTCTAATTAAGTGGCATTTAGAACAATCCTTATGATTATATTATTTCATCATCAACGAAATCATAAAATAAATAAAGAATATGAATCATCATCATATCAACAGTATGACAGCCACTGTTGGACATTCGCTTCCTCTAATATCTTCCAGAGCGACTGTTCAGAAGCGGTTAGCATTCAGCATCGTCCAGCAATCGAGATTAGGCCTTTTCTCCAGTTTCATATTCAAGAACATGAATAATACAAGATAACTTTTCTTGAAATACCTAGTTATGATTAGTTAAACTCCATGATCTAGCACAAAAAAGGTTACAAGTCTTGTTAGCAAACTCAAAAGAATATTAACTTTAAAATTGTTTGTAGAATAGGACACAACGACATAAAAGATTAACAATTGGTGTAAATAAAGAAGTTGGTTTATAATATAACATAACAAAGAATTGTCGAGCGACTTATTAAATATGTATTTGTGGAAAGATACGTGAAAATTAATTTAATTTACAAATAGTTGGTAATAAACTTGCAATAACGCTTCTAATGGATTGTGTGTGTCTGAAAATGTTTGTCATTTTATTCTACGACAACAATCTACATTTTTAAATAACTTCATGTCAATTGTACTAAATGGTTTTAGTACAAATATGCTAACAAAACTATTTGTATTCACTATTTGTTCCGTGGTAACGGATTGACTGAAACTTTTTTTTTCGGCCTGGGATTGCCCACGTTGAGCACATTGGCATGTTGGTGACCGGCATAGACCTTCCCAACTAAACCAGGTGAGATTGACTGAATCATTGATAGTTTCTCACATATACTGGGTTGTAGGAAACTCGCCGTATTCATGGAAATACGCAATAGAGGTCCGAAAAGGCAACAATTTAAGCAGCCCCAATGCAGGGCCGAGTTCAGTAGCTGTTATCGAGATATTAAAATTTCAAGGTTTTTTTGATAGTATGAACGGTTTTGAAACTTAAATATAAATTGTAAAAAATCTTAAAATTATTTGAATGATTTTTGAACATATTTAGATAAAACACACATTAATTGAGCAATTACACTTATTACAATTCGAAAATTCTATCACAATCTAAAGTTATGACCCTAACAAGAGGCAAATTTAATTTCAAATTACAATTTATATTAGACAAAAAGGTGTCTATTTCAAAAATATATTATGAGACAAAGTCTGCAAACTATTGAATGAATATGTCAATCTAATGGGCTATTCACTAAGTTATAGTAAAAATAAGTATGTATAAAGTTAGAAAAAAATATAAATGTCATTGTAGATGGGAGCAAAATATATGAATTTTGCTTTAAATAAGCCTTGATACAAATCCTACTTTTCATTTCTGCTTTCATCTCTTTTTTGTCTGTGCCTACGTATGTGTGATGCATGTAGGCGTACACAAACATATTTTATTTTCAATATTCGAGTATCCAAAATGACTCTTCTCTTCTGTTCGGCGTTTATTGTATTATACTCGAATTAAATCGGGCACGTGGTCTGTAAACTCGTAAACCGAGTCTTAGGGCGCCTTGCACTAGCAAATTAATTCTAGCTTAGACTTACATAAAATGCTATTTAGCGCTGGACTGTACTTATTGTCTTGCACAGAATCAAAATACAGTTGTAACAACTCTTAAACTGAAACCATAATGAAGATTGAATTAAACCCCTTCATAGATTAGCTTTTTATACAGCCTTAAGCTAGATTTAATTTGTTAGTGCAAGCACCTCTTATACGAGAACTTGACAGTAAAATTTAATTTCAGCCCTACATTGGTGTTGCCTAAATTGTTGCATTTTAGGTCCTTTACCACATGCTTTCAATTATACCATTCATACCACCATACCATTCATTTCATTATTTTAGTTTTCAATAACCCTATATATGGAATGTAGCTATAAAACAGTCAGTAAAACATATACAATTCATGCTATTAACTGACCCAGCATGTTTTCTCGTTTAGTTATAATTTGTTTATTGAAAATACTATATCAAAGAAAGCATAAAAATAATTATACATTCATATAAAATTTTCCTATAATGTACAAGATATAGGAAACAAAAAAAGTATTGTTAGAAATCACAACACTGGTCACGTAATTTCAATCACTAACTGAAGCCAATTTTTCCGTTACCGCGAATACGTCACGGAGTGTTTGGAACGAGCTTCATTTGTTATGGAATCCGCGAGGTGGTAACAGGCAACCGGAGAAAAAATATCCAAGTACTTTTCCAAGTTTCCCGGTAATATTACACATATCTTTGTATTAAAATATTTTACATCATTTAGAAGTGTTTGTATTGGTGAATCAATGTTAATGTATTCAAAGCAATATATTATAGATACAATAATATCATTATCTTCAATCCAAAATACAACAATATGTTTACATTTTAAAATAAATACATATAAAAAATAACATATGAATATTAAAATATAAGAGCATGTTGACCTTTAGGGGCGAGTCTAAAGGCTTACTGGTGGCTTGGGCTTCAGAGCGTGGAACTTCCTATGAATGCGCGCCGTATTGAGTAATACTGCCTCCTGTATCCGGCTCTTGATCCAACAATCGAGCGAGAGGCTCTTAAGATGGTAATCGAGTAATATGTGTAAACGTTCAGATAGGAAAAATGAAATTTGGAATTCAATAAAATAAAATAATGCGATACTATAGTATGACGTACTTTTATTAGATTTTTTGCATCTAGAATAATTGAGCTATGATAGTGGCTACTAAAAATAATTAAAAAAAATACTGTATGTTTAATTACGATCACATTACACCAATCTTTCAACAGCAGGGTTAAATATTAGAAATAAGACTTAAACAAAAAATAAGACTAAAAATTTTTCGCCATATCCCTTTCCGAGCGAGCAGAGCCCATCAGTATTTTTCGCCTTCGCGTCGTGCTTAATGTAACCAGGAACCACAGATGGGCAAAATGTAATATGATTAACGATTACAAAATGTAGTCGTAATTTTAATGTTCTTGCTCTGTAATCATGATTAAATCCATTTAAAACATTAAGAAATAATAAATGTGTATACAGTCTGGGATTCTGTAGTGTTTAAAACATACATAGATGAGCAAAATGCAGTCATATGAATGGTCAAAGACCTACATTGTAATCGTAATAATTTTTATTAATCTGATTACATTTTACTCATCTATGCTAGGAACACAAGTGATGCCTATTTTCAGGACATTATAAAAGTATTCAAGTCGTACATAAGTCAGTTTTAGTACATGAGATTCAGGACATCTATCTTTTTTTTTTAAATAAGCTGAATTAAATATATTAATATTGAAATTATTGCGACAAATCAAATTAAACTAGCCGTCCTAAATTTTACTCATAGATAAGACGCCATAATGAAGTGTAAGAAAATGGCGGCGTTCATGTAAGGCTTATTGATTTTATGTTCACAATGCGATACGTCTTTCCTAGGTCACAGTGTAAACATTACATGCCGGTCGATGACCTAACTTGTGACTTGCGCAATTTGACTTTACGAGCGGAAAAACACAACAGAATAGAAAATTTAAGATTTCCGTCAGGAAGGAACAGATAAATATATAATTAGTATAAATATGAGATATAAAAAACCTACGAGAATGAAATATTAAATTTATATTCTTACATAGTGAATTTAAACCTGTCATAACGAAGGAAACAGGTAGAATAAATGCTATGATTTTTATTATTTACAGTAAACTACAGTAAAGAGTACTTTTGATCACGAAATCTATACAAAGCTCAGATCTTACTTTAGTAAGAGTTGTCAATTGAAAAATACGTACGTCAGAAACATAGACTGGAATTGAAGCTTTCTGAATCATGTAAAAGGGAATATTTGATCCTTATTGCCAGTATAAAAGAATGAGCTAGATTACAACTCTTTAATGTTAAAGTCAAAGCATCTCTTTCATCTAAAATTCCGAAAATCAGTTCAGATGAAAAAGTCTATTAGACTTAGATTTGGAAATGATATAAACGAGATGGAATTCGGTGAAAACAGATCGCTTTCATAGATACGTAGATATGTAGATACGAAGAAATCGACTTGCCCATTCGCTTG
Source organism: Automeris io (assembly GCA_036320925.1). Classification (NCBI taxonomy): domain Eukaryota; kingdom Metazoa; phylum Arthropoda; class Insecta; order Lepidoptera; family Saturniidae; genus Automeris; species Automeris io. The sequence goes on along the minus strand of JAUDJH010000010.1, from coordinate 7,066,212 downwards.
TTTCATAGAAAATAAAGATGTAAGGTAAAAGTCCATATTATGAGACACTGTCCCCATTTATGGTACATAATGTGAATATAATAATTTATAAAAAGAATACCAAATTAAGTATGCATGACGTTTTAATTATATCCCATGTGGGTTTGCTTATGATATTTTCCTTCACCGATGAGCATGTGGTGCCTAAATCCGTACATCATTTGAAAAAACCCACACACACTTTCTGGGATTCGAGTCCCGCCATTCGTGTTTCCGCGAAGGTTCTTAAGTAGCGCTTAATATAAGGTTAAGCCAGATTTAATTTGTTTGGCGCAAGCCAATTTAAGCGTTAAGGATATGTTAGGCTACGATGGGGCTGATATGACGTAAGTTAAAAGCCCCTAATAAAGAATAAATTAAAAAAAAAAAAAAAGCGTTAAGGTTGAAATTTATTGAAGCCATTTCGACTTTGCTTAGATTTTCTTAGAAAGTAGGTTCGCCTTTAATAAAGAACTGAATATATAATAAGAACCTAAGTATATTTTAAGTATTCGCAAAGCCAAGTCCATGTTGAAGAAATCGGTGACTTACTATATATACAGTAACATTAATTAAATAATATAATTTGTACTATTTGAGTAAAGACTAAAAAAAGCCAAAATTGAGTTTAAAAATCTCAGCTTAAGACACATCTATGACAGGATAAATTGCTTGTCCCATCTTTTGTTTTGGTCCTGCCAATGAAGTAAGTTCTGACGTCAATAAACCACGCTTTTCCTTTGACGTCATATTTGTATAGTAGTATAATTTTTCAGATGTCTGATTTCATCGTCCCACTGCGGGTTATACATTGTTTCAACTGAGTAGTTAACGACTCATAGATGATGTCCATAGTTCCATTCGTACGTCGCGGTCGTATGATTTTTATCGCGCGGCTTTTCTTGGAAGTAGGTACAATCACTGTGAATACCTAATGTATTGATGAGTGTGATACATTTCTTGTATGGTCTTACATTTTTCATTGATCTCTCTTGTCGGCTTTACTTAGTACGAAGGCAAACATTTTAAACCTTTTGCTACATTTTTTACACGCATTTTAAACATTTTTAAACCATTTTTAAGCGTTTTGAACTTATTATAAACTAGCTGTGTCCGCGACTTCGTCCGCGTGGAATAGTTATTTTGGGCATTTTAGTTAGTTATTTATTTTGAAATTGTAATATCTTCTAAGATGTTCATTGAAATTAAGTGATGTCAAAGACAATTTTGTTCACAATTAAATACTCTTAATCAATAACACATTTATTTGGATAAAGATTAATATTATTACGTTGATACAACTCTTAACAAATAATACATTAATTTCGACCAAATTTGATTACCATAAAAACGGTTCTAGTGAGTTAATCTTAGAAGATAGACATATACTGTCTGGAACATTTTTTTAGATCATTTCAGGAGGAATAATTCTTTCATACATATATTTTTGGTATCTTGAACTGTTTTCGCAGCACACGCAATGGAAGCCCTCAAGGATGAATAATTTTCCACGTTTTGGTCACATTTTCCATTATTTCTTTGCTCCTAATAGTTGCATCGTGATGTTATATAACCTAAAGCCTTCCTCGATAAATGATCTATTCCACGCAAAAAGAATTTTTCAATTCGAACCAGTAGTTCCTGAGATTAGCGCGTTCAAACAAACAAACAAACAAACAAACTCTGCACCTTTATAATATTAGTATAGATAATAGTAGACGTACATACTCGTATAAGCAGAGTCATACTCTTAAAGATATTTAGTAGTTATTACTTAGTATAGTAATAAAGATAAATAAAAGTAAGACTCTGCGCACATAAGACTCGTTAAAGTATTTATAATTAGTATGTAGACGCAATAGCTTGTAATGTAGGTATTTATTACCTTTTTTTTGTAACCCGGGGGAAATCCCTAACAGACCTCAGGGGGCGGTGAGGGCCGCCCTCCGGTGTTGGACTTGCACTGACTAAAACCCCCGGAGTGTTCTTCCGACTCGTCTGCCGGGGCCAAGGGCACAGCATTGGCCACTTCCTCGGCACCCGGCGACGTTTGGCCTTAAGGTAGGCCTCTCCCTATTGCAAAAAGCAGGGGAGGGGTGGTGTAAATGGCGACCCAATCCTCGCTCGCCTACTTTTCTTGGAGCAGCTTGCGGAAACACATGGCACACTACTCTCGCTTGGATCATTGGACAGCGTACTCCCCCAAGTGCGCCGCCCAAGGCGTCATATCCGGCTTTTATTTATTTATTTATTTATTTACTTTTACAGGGCTGCCAGTGGCCCGGTACAATAACCAATTCACACAATACATACATAAAGTTACAATAAAAAATGTACAGTTTAAGGAGGAAAGCCACGGATGTAGGCCCTCTTCTGGTGTCCAGTTCTGCGTGGGCGGCGGATTGGGTTCTCGGGGGTGGCTATTACCTCCTGGTCCAGCTTCGCCGTCTCTTTCACCTTCAGCATGTCCTCACTAAATGAGAGGACCGCCCGCCATGCAGGTATTTATTACCTATATACATTATTATGCATTATTCTTACATTATTATTATTATTATTTATTATGTGTATTAACAGTAATTAAATTATTGGGCATAGATCAAGGGATCGAAATTTAATAGAGCAGGCGTAATAGAGTAAACAATATAAAATTTTATTAGCCTTAGGGAGGTTTAAATAAATTTACTATCTGATAACGTATATGATACAAATAGATAAACTAACCGGTCAATACCAGTGTGTTATAAGACAACACAGGTATTGGCAATAAGGAATGGTTCGTCTTCTGTCGTATTGTAGTAAATTGTAATAATTTGCTATGACAATAACAACTATAACAATGGTACTAATTTCGACTAGATCGCAATTATCCGATAACAATCGTCATAAGACAAGACGGTTAAGACCATCATAGTGACTCGCTTTGGCCTGTCGCGTTTCGGGATCAGCTTGTGTATATCCAGTAACTCATACACCTAGATACCTTCAGTCGCGGTATATGTGGGCCGACATGACGATATAGACTATCAACGGATTTTCATCCTTTGATGGTCGCTTTCGTTTTTGGACTACACTGCACTTACCATCAGGTATTCTGTAGTCACTATGCTGAGCCAGAGTAAAAAAAAATAACAGGTATAGATTTCAAAACTGGATATAGGCTTATAAATCATGTTAAAACTTTTGGTTAGATACAATAATATAGCTTTGATTCGTGGTATTATCAATGAAGAGATATATAGAATGATTGGTTTGAAAGATACCAGTTCACCGATAGCATGCTTCGATGGCTCGGACATATGGAGAGGTAGAAAGATGAAAAGATAACAAAAAATAGATATTATATAAATGTGAGTGAAAGTAAAAGCCGAGGCCGACCGAGACTCGCCTACACAGACCAAATGATGAGAGTTCTTATGGTGGGTAAAGTCAAAAGTATGCGATATGCGACCTTCAGTCACGGTGTATGTGGGCCGACATGACGATATAGACTATCAATAGATTTTCATCCTTTGATAGTCGCTTTCGTTTTTGGACTACACTATACTTACCATCTGGTACTCTGTAGTCACTATGTCGAGCCAGTGTAAAAAAAAAAGAATCGGCGAGAAAGGATGGGCTAATGATTGTTAAGAAAGCGTAGCAATAGAATTGAGAGTAGTGGCGTTCCATTCTATCTGCCTACTCCAATAGGGATTCGGCGTGATGATAGCTGGACAGAAATCTTTAAATAAAGAAATTAGTTAAGATAAAAGGAAGTGGTTTTCCATTATATTTGTCTACCCCAATAAGAATCTGGAGCGATGTTAGATGAAAATGTTCTAATATCGTTCAACTATGTTTAGGAAGATGAATTTCCCAAGATAACTCTAATATCAAATCATATTTCTATCATGACTTTTAAGTGTTATTAATAATGCAAATATTTACAGGAGATAAACTTGTAGTAACAACAGGCGTGCGTAAAACCTATTGTTATAACTTTATTAGATAAATCGCTGTCAAACTATTTTTATCTCGATAATATAAGTGACTCAGAAAGGAAAATCTTGTGTTTTATGAACAAATATTATTTTTGTTTAAAATCGATATGAAATAGGCTTACTCCTTTTATTATAACGAAACAAAACAAACTAAATATATGGCTATGTGTAATATCAATGAAAATGGTTATCGTTTATAATACACATACAATGTAATTCTTTTGAGAACGATTTTTATAATTCGTAAGTATTATTCCGTTTTCTGACTTTTAACGTCGACTAATAGTATGACCCCTTTTTTTGTAACCCGGGAGATAATCCTACTAGGTACTACAGGCATAATAGGTCCATCAGGGCAGCGACCCCGGTGTGTCAGACTCCTTCTGACTAAAAACCCTCGGGGTGTCGGGGAACCCTCGGGGATTTGCATCACTTACTGATGGACTGTAACCGGAATAACAGTGCGAGAGAGTCGCTTATGAGACAATGTAGGGTTAGTTTATTTGATGTAGGTACCTTTCACGGCATTCTACGTAATTCGATTGAGAACGCCATAAAATTAATGATGGATATGGTAGCGCTAACTCATCAGCGACTCTTTCAGGATTGACCGTATTGGGCTGTGATGACCTTAACCGTATTGGGCACAATGTGGCTGATATGTCCAAATGGCAAAAGCCCTTAAGAAAAGATGACCTACAATTTAAATTAATTGCTACATTTAGCTCAAATAAATTTGTTGCTATGCATAAGTAAACTTTTACTCGAAATTTAACGAATTTACCTCAATATTTATTAACTTTATTGGATAAGGTGTAAGAATGTTTACAAACGTATTTTGGATTTTTATACACTCGCTTAAGCAGATAAAATATTTCATTAAATAATCTTTAATACAAGCAACTGTAATAAATCAAACGGGATAATCATTATACTAAAAATTCATCATACTTATTTTGTCTTTATGACAATAAGCTGTAACGAAATTTTTCTAATCAACATTAACTTAATCCATCAATACTACATTGCGGAAAGAAATTATTCCCAAAACATGTATTATCTTACATCCCTATTATTTTTGACTTGGCTTTTCGCGATCTTTTATAATTAAATATTAATAATATTGTTCTGAAAAAATACAGATAAATCAATGTAATTTTATTAGTAAAGTAATAATATTTTAAACAATTAATATTTTTATTATTCCGTAGTGGTTAAAACATAGATGAGCAAAATGCAGTCATATTAATGATGAAAAATGCAAAATGTAATCGTAATCGTTTTTCATTAATCTGATTACATTTTGCCCATCTATGGCTATATTGTGCAACTATTACCGATATTCCAGTGATAGTACTGCCAACTATTGTCATTACTTTAGTCAACTTATAAAAAAGAACAAAATAAAAATGTACACACTGCAGAATAACATAACTGATATAATTCTCCTTCTCTATTCCTTCTGATTTCTGCTTTTTCCTTCGCTCTTTTATTAATTTTTAGTTTGCTTTCCTTATTAGAAATATTTTTTATTAAATATTTTCAACGAATTCAATATTTATTAATATTTCAAGATCAGATATATTAGTGGAAGTATCCACTTTGCACGAATTTGTTTCATCCAATGGTTATATATTATAAAATTTAGCAAATTATATTTTCTCCACATAACCCTGATTTTTACAATAGAACATGGATGACCAAACTGTGGCCTGCGGGCCGCTCGAAACTGCTCGATAGCTTTATTACGTTCTTCAGAACGGGGTCAAATAATCATGAATGTTAGTAGGTACTTTTGATTTAACTAAATGTCAATTCGACCCCATTAGTAAGTTTTTATGTTCTAGTGTCTATAACAGAATTTCAGAACGAATAAGTTCTAAAACATTCCAGAAAAATATGGAACATCGAGATTTGATAAGAATATGACACAAATTACTGTGTTATTAATTTGAAGAGGTTACTGACATCATTAGGTAGATAAAACTTGGTGATTGATGATTTTAATTATAACTATGTATATACATAGGTACTCTTGATATGACTAAATGTTGTCTATGGACAAAAAATATTTTTATATCTTTTTTAATTTATTAAAAGCATGATAAGTCATTGCTGTTTAATTATAAAAATATAGTTCGAATACTTTAATAGCTTTATAATAAACTTCTATAATGTATATCAAAATATTAGGTACTGCTAGAAATGGACTTTTAGCATTTCCCTTGGAACATTCTAGAAAGGGCGTGACCCGTACTTGACACCCCTTGTTTGTTAAATCTCTCTAAGGACATACGATATTTGGGTCATCCGTTCAAGGTCAGAGACGGATAACCAAAAGGAAGTTTTACTGAATTGTCGATATTAAACCATTCAATTTTAAACTTCTTTATAAATAGCATACTCATTTTTATTCTAAAACCGTTTGTTAATTTATTTTTATTACGTTTAGGAAGATTATTTTGGGACATATTTTCAATAAACAATATAATATTACATTGTACTTATAAAACTATTTATTAAATTGATATAGTATAGCGTAATTATTAAGGGTCTTCAATGTTTCTTCAAAAGGGCGAATATCCTCAATTATAATGCACATTTAGTAAACTAGTTTGTTTATTCGGCATTATCAAGCAATAAAATTATGGTAGGTACAAAAGTGAATATAAATAAACACTGTAAGTCACGTGTTTGATAAACTATTTTATTTTGGCAAAGTATAATCATTATAAGTTTGATGCCAAGTGACTTTTAAAGGTCATATGTTCATATGAGATATCTACATTGAAAATTAATGCATTAACGAAAATAATATTATGTATTCATATATTATATTTAATATTATATAATTAGCTATAACTCGGAATTCAGTGAAGTGAAATAGAGATAACATAAGTTCAGTAAAAACAATACAATGTAACAGGATAATAACACACATTGATCTAGAACCAAATTAGGTTTTCAGTCGTTCTATGCGTATTTAATATATTTTATTACTTAAAAATAAATACACCACTCATGACTCGTAAATTGAAAATAGCGGATAAACTAATCTGTAGATTACAGAGGTTTGCGGAATACGAACCCAAGAGCAGGGTCTCAAGTGTGATCACTATTAAATAAGCTATCGAACTATCTTCAAGCTAATAATAGCGTAATAAGGTAATATTCGATAAACGATAATGCCAATAGAAAACCCCAAAATATATGCAACTGACTTTAGGTGATAAAGTGATATTTCGAAAGCTTATGTCAATTCCATATATTTAGCACTTCCTACTAACCTTATCGTTTATCGAATGTCACTTTATCTAGGTCCGCTATGTAATATATATTATATATCTTAAAATGAGTTATTTTATCGATCATTCCCCAGCCAGTGCTGTGTTGAATGTCCTTGCCCTACTTACCTAAATGATATATTTATGAGAGTAGAAGGATCTACCTGTAGATATTGATTTTCATGCGTTTGGTCGAGAGACTCGCATCTTGGACATTTTAGAGGCGGGACAAAAACTACTGTCTGTACTCTCCTCCCACACAAGTATTTTTACTTTAGCTTCTCAATTATATGGATTGATCCAACAAAACATAATTATTGCGCATTTTTTCGATGTTTTGTATTCTATAACTTTACAACATAGTACCTTTAACCTTGCATAATTTAAGACGTAACGACGTATCTGGTCAGGCTTTTGAGTTAACTTTTAAAACGACAAAACGTAGGCCGTTTCTTTTCACCCAATTTCGATGGAGATGTTGGTCCACTTTTCTAATTATTATTCATTGGGTACGTTAGGTGATGCGTTCGTATGTCGTTCCTAGAAATTCGCGCCCGAATCTCGGGCCTCCGGATTGCCCGCATATACCCGGAATTGTTAGTTGACTTCCTAACTATTGAAATACTATATTTAAGTATATAGAATTTCCAAGTTTAACTTTAATAGAGCTGATGTAGGACAAAGTAAGAAAAATAACAATCTCTTACAAAGTTGTCTATTGGTTGAGTAGGATGCTCGGTGTTCTGAGGCAATTGATAGAACGACTGAATGTGGATTCCATTCACGTTAGAAGATAAAACTTTAGTATCTGGCATATCGGTATTTTTTATACCGGCTCGATAAAGTGACTACACCGAGCCTGATGGAAAGTATAGTGTAGTCCTAAAACGGTAGCGTCTATAAGGAGACGGAAATCCATTGAAAGTCGCCGTCACCATGGCGGTCCACGTACATATACCACAACAGAAAGTCTGTCATAAATGCACGATGGGACGTACACAAGCCGAAAATCAAATTGTTCATTCGTGTATTTCCTGATCAAAGTACGATTGTGTGTGTGTGTGTGTGTGTGTGTGTGTGTGTGTGTGTGTGTGTGTGTGTGTTTGTGTGTGTGTGTGTGTGTGTGTATGTGTGTGTGTGTGTTGTAATTACGTGTTTGAGATATTTATAATATACAGATTAAACTAGTTTTATATATTTTATGCTCGTATTACATAACTCAAATGATCTTCCTGTTAGGAGTGCAAATTATTTATTTTAATAGATATAACTGGTATTTTGAAACGTGATAGAATTGTTTGTAATTGTAAACACGTGCTTTTCATACATTGTTGTAAACATTTTGAATATCGTTATATGACAGAGTTTGAATAATCCCTACAATAAATATTGTGATACCTAATAAGGAAGTAAATAATTTTATCAACGTCTATTAGATGACATTGAAACTGGATCACTCCTGTAAAAACTTACACGTACATACATAAGTACGTCAATGATTCCTCAGCCACTGAAAAATGACCCCTGCGTTCTTATAAGTCCCAAGAAATGTAACATTATAACAAGTTTCTATCTATCTGGATGTCACTTTATTCAGTCATTTTAGTTGATAACAAACGATAAAACTATTTTTAAGCTCGTATGTTTTTGTTTCAATTAATTATTTGCTCTGTGATGGCATGAAACCATCAGTGTACCAACTAAATATTATTACCATAAGAAATTGGTTTTGGCTTTTTCCAAAAATATGTGAAGTTAGCACGTACTACAAATACAATAAAATGTCTTTACCGTTTATAATATGTCAAATACAATTAATTTATGGTCAAAATGTGACTGTTCAGTAGACTTACGGGAGTCTGCTGCCCGGATGAGAGGGAGGCGATGGGCAGTGCCTGGCGCGCCGCCTGAGATAGAGGTTTCGAAGAGGTGGGCTCTTTACTCCTATTCCTCCCAGAGAGGTAGCCTTAACAAGGCTTTTCGCTTCCCAGGCGGCTGAACGAATTTGGTTTTCTAGGCCTGGGTGAAGCGATTAGAGGAACACCTCGGAGTTTTCTTATCAGTAGGAGTCTGACAACTGCGTGCTTTTCAAGAGATTTAATTTTAGAATTAGGAAGGGTATTTATCCAATTAGGTATATTATACATACTTCACATTTAATACAACCACTACTGTATCTCTGCTAGCTCTTATAGGAATGCAACGTAAAAATAGATCATTACTATATAAAGTATTTTTTAATTTCATTTGTATGTTCCATAGTAATCTATACTAATATTATAAAGCTGAAGAGTTTGTTTGTTTGTTTGTTTGTTTGTTTGAACGCGCTAATCTCTGGAACTACTGGTTCGAATTGAAAAAATCTTTTTAAGTTGAATAGACCATTTATCGAGGAAAGCTTTAGGCTATATAACATCACGATGCAATTATTAGGAACGAAGAAATAATGGAAAATGTGAAAAAAACGGGGAAAATTATTCATCCTTGAGGGCTTCCATTGCGTGCGCTGCAAAAACGGTTCAAGATACCAAAAATATATGTATGAAAGAATTATTCCTCTTGAAATGATCTAAAAAAATATCCCCGACAGTATATGTCTATCTTTTAAGATTAAGTCACTAGAACCGTTTTTATGGTAAACATTTTGGTCGAAATTAACGCATTATTTGTTAAGAGTTGTATCAACGTAATAATATTAATCTTTATCCAAATAAATGTGCTGTTGATTAAGAGTATTTAATTGTGAACAAAATTGTCTTTGACATCACTTAATTTCAATGAACATCTTAGAAGATATTACAAAACCTTATACAGCAAAACAACGTTTGCCGGATCAGCTAGTAAAAGTATATAAGAATAAGTAATATTTTCATTTCCAAATTAATACAAAATTACATATCTATATCTAATGTCAGAAATATTTTTGCATACAAATGTACTGGTAGTGTCTCAAAATAAAAAGGAATATATATTTTTTTAATTTTAAACCAAGGGTGACCATAGTGGACCGCAATCCGCACAAAACCGCCCATGGCCTTGTTGCGGCCCGCAGAATTGAGCCAAATAAACGTACTTTGTATTACAATCGTACATCTCATCCCATGTGGCTAGGCGCAAATAATTAGCATTGATATTCGAGCCAGTTAATGTACATTTGACCAACCATAGATGGTAGAGCATACTCTATGGTAAAATATTCGTGTTATAGTCTAGTTAGGTAATACTTTCGTTCTTTTCTGGTTAATTTAATACGTCATTGATAGAAATTTGGGATAAAAATATGGATATACTAGATATTGAAATAAAATCATAATTCCCATAACACCATTATTTGAGTACATTAAGCATAGAAACTAGTAAAATGTTTATCTTGAAGATGTTAAGAAATAAAACTGGTTGGAAATACATTTTATTGATCGTATTGGCGCGATATCAAGTCAATTGACGTGTTCTCGCCTCAAGTAGTGAATAAATCTATACTAATATTATAAAGCTGAAGAGTTTGTTTGTTTGTTTGTTTGTTTGTTTGTTTGTTTGTTTGAACGCGCTAATCTCAGGAACTACTGGTTCGAATTGAAAAATTATTTTTGAGTGGAATAGACCATTTATCGAGGAAGGCTTTAGGCTATATAACATCACGATGCAATTATTAGAAGCGAAGAAATAATGGAAAATGTGAAAAAAACGGGCAAAATTATTCATCCTTGAGGGCTTCCATTGCGTGCGCTGCAAAAACGGTTCAAGATATCAAAAATATATGTATGAAAGAATTATTCCTCTTGAAATGATCTAAAAAAATGTCTGCGACAGTATATGTCTATCTTTTAAGATTAAGTCACTAGAACCGTTTTTATGGTAAACAAATTTGGTCGAAATTAATGCATTATTTGTTAAGAGTTGTATCAACGTAATAATATTAATCTTTATCCAAATAAATGTGTTGTTGATTAAGAGTATTTAATTATGAACAAAATTGTCTTTGACATCACTTAATTTCAATGAACATCTTAGAAGATATTACAAAACCTTACATAGCAAAACTACGTTTGCCGGATCAGCTATAGTGTCTTGATAACCGCGAAACTCGAGAACGGCTGAACCGATTTGACTGATTTCTTTTTTGTTGTGTTTGTTGAAGTCTGGGGAAGGTTATAACAAAGAGAAGATTTAAAAAAATATCTAAAAAGTCTAAAAACAACACTTTTCTATATTCTCATACAAAAGATTTGTTATAAGTCAATTTGAAGTTTAACACCATAGCATAAAATTTAAATGTTAGTGGACGGGTTCCGGGAAGGCAAAACAATTATTGAGTGACGTATAAATATTAATGTCAATATTTGTCAATTTTTATACATATAGCATTAAGGCCAGGTTCCTTCAAACAATTTTCAAAAAACAGCCGACAGGCCAATAGCTATTAACATTAAAAAAACAATGTGACTTTGTTTTAGAGAAATAGGGCAGAACAAGGTCTGCCGGGACAGCTAGTTATTTATAAAACAGATAGGCATGCTAAATATATGATATGTAAACATAGGATTTTATATCTGTACCCATTTTAAAACGAAAGAATTTTATTTATAGTGAATATAAAAATATTTTATATCTTATTTTAAAACAAACTTTTTTAAAGAAATATTTTCGCTTAATAAACCACCAAATCTAGAATGGAGTGAGCGATTTTTTTTTGTATTTATAAAATTCACCGCATTAATCGCACCACTTACCTTGTATAATTCCTAGCATAGATGGGCAAAATGTAATTAGATTAATAAAAATGATTACGAATACATTTTGCGTTTTTCACCATTAATATGACTGCATTTTGCTCGTCTATGTTTTAAACACCACAAAATCCCAGATTGCATACACATTTATGATTTCTTAATGTTTTAAATAGATTTAATCACGGTTACAGAGCAAGAAAATTAAAACTTACGACTACATTTTGTAATTGTTAATCATTAATTAGATTACATTTTGCCCATCTCTGATTCCTAGTGTATCGGTCACGCAAATTTTGTGCTTTTTCCCATTTCAAAAGTGCCCAAGCGGCGTAAGGAAGGATTTGCTTGAAAAATGTCTACTATTATAGGTTTAACTGGGTAGTGCATATCATAGTCTTAAAGATACAAATATTCAAAGTATGAATATTACCTATTCAATACTCAAATGAATAAAAACCGATTGTAAATAAATGCTAATTCATTTAGAAGATTGCTTAAATTGTTACTGATTATACAAGATTGCCGACAAACTGGATTATAGTGAGTCTGTGTTGTCAAATATCGGCTGAGCTCCATTTTGGAGTGAAACGCATACTCTGCAAGGTTCTTGGAATTGTTGTTGATGTTGTATAACCGACCTTGCTTACCACGTGCTTAGTCCGTGCCAATGTACTCTGCTTGGTATACTTACAAAAGATATTATTGCAGCAATGCATTTAAATAACAACTAGCAGCCGGAGCATACAAGGTTTTTCTCTATATTTTATAGTCTCGGTCAAATATTGAAAATTTAGTTTTCTTTGAAACTATTTTAATAGGTATTTGATGTCTAAGTGAAGTATACAACGAAATATACAGTCGTAGGTTTAAATCCTGGTACGTTCTCCGGCACTTAGGTTGAGATTTATAAATTATACTTTGACTTTGCTTAGAGCTCGCTCAAACATTACAAATTATACTATTTCATTAATATCAAACTATAAGATAAAGTAACTTCGGCAGCATATGGAACTTTTTTTTTCTATTTATGTAAGAGACTTTTGTGCCTCTGTACATGCTATCCCCATGGTAACCTAAACACACACTACTAACATTTATTACTGCCAAAAGCCATCAGCCTGAACAATTCTTTTGCTTCGGCTGAGTAAGGGCTTACTAAAATTCCGCAGAACATGCCTACATCAAATTTGCTCAAGCTAAAGGCCCATCAGAGAATCTCTTGCAGACTGCGATAGGACACACTCCATCAGCAAATGTTGTACATCATCTACTCTGTGATACGTGCTGCAGTTCGGTGACTCCACAAGCTTAATTAGATATTAAAATTTGCTTGGTGGAATGTGATCCGACCTCAGCCAAGAATATGAACCTATAATCGAAAACTTATTAAATGTATTTCAACCCATTTCGCTACTATCGGTAATTATAGTCACTAGTTAAAATATGCCGCCTTCACACGTTGGGTGACTATAGTCACTGGCTGAAACACCTCTTATACAATACTAGCTGTCCCGGCAGACCTTGTTCTGCCCTATTTTTCTAAAACAAAGTCATATTGTTTTTTTTTAATGTTAATAGCTTCCCCGACAGATTTTTTTGAAAATTGTTTGAAAGAACCTGGCCTTAATGCTATATGTATAAAAATGGACAAATATTGATATTAATATTTATACGTCACTCAATTGTTTTGCCTTCCCGGAACCCGTCCACTGACATTTAAACTTTATGGTATGGTGTTAAAGTTCAAATTGACTTTAAAATATTATTACGAATTTTTTGTATGAGAATATAGAAAAGTGTTGTTTTTAGACTTTTTCGGACAATTTTTTTAATTTTTCTCTCCGTAATAACCTTCCCCATACTTCAACAAACACAACAAAAATGAATCGGTTTAGTCGTTCTCGAGTTTCGCGCTTATCAAGACATAGCTGATCCGGCAAACGTAGTTTTGCTATATAAGTTATTGTAATATCTTCTATGATGTTCATTGAAATTAAGTGATGTCAAAGACAATTTTGTTCATAATTAAATACTCTTAATCAACAAAACATTTATTTGGATAAAGATTAATATTATTACGTTGATACAACTCTTAATGCATTAATTTCGACCAAATTCGATTACCATAAAAACGGTTCTACCGGTTCGGTTCAACCGAACACAACCGAATACAACCGAACACATGTGAACACAACCGAAAATAGCCGAACACAACCGAATAGAACCAAACACAACCGAACACAATCGAAGACAACACAACCGAACACAACACAACACAATACAACCGAACACAACCGAACCTAACCGAACACAATCGAACACAACACAACCGAACACAACACAACACAACCGAACACAACCGAACACAACACAACCGAACCGAACACAACACAACCGAACCTAACCGAACACAACCGAACACAACCGAACACAACCGAACACAACCGAACACAACCGAACACAACCGAACACAACCGAACACAACCGAACACAACCGAACAGAACCGAACACAACCGAACACAACCGAACAGAACCGAACAGTACCGAACACAACCGAACACAACCGAACACAACCGAACACAACCGAACACAACCGAACACAACCGAACACAACCGAACACAACCGAACACAACCGAACACAACCGAACACAACCGAACACAACCGAACACAACCGAACACAACCGAACACAACCGAACACAACCGAACACAACCGAACACAACCGAACACAACCGAACACAACCGAACACAACCGAACACAACCGAACACAACCGAACACAACCGAACACAACACAACACAACCGAACACAACCGAATACAACCGAACACAACCGAACACAACCGAACACAACCGAACACAACCGAACACAACCGAACACAACACAACACAACCGAACACAACCGAACACAACCGAACACAACCGAACACAACCGAACACAACCGAACACAACCGAACACAACCGAACAGAACCGAACACAACCGAACACAACCGAACAGAACCGAACAGTACCGAACACAACCGAACACAACACAACACAACACAAAAAAGTGTTAAAGTTCAAATTGACTTTAAAATATTATTACGAATTTTTTGTGTGAGAATATAGAAAAGTGTTGTTTTTAGAATTTTTCAGACAATTTTTTTAATTTTTCTCTCCGTAATAACCTTCCCCATACTTCAACAAACAACAAAAAAGAAATCAGTCAAATCGGTTTAGTCGTTCTCGAGTTTCGGGCTTATCAAGACATAGCTGATCCGGCAAACGTAGTTTTGCTATATAAGTTATTGTAATATCTTCTATGATGTTCATTGAAATTAAGTGATGTCAAAGACAATTTTGTTCATAATTAAATACTCTTAATCAACAAAACATTTATTTGGATAAAGATTAATATTATTACGTTGATACAACTCTTAACAAATAATGCATTAATTTCGACCAAATATGTTTACCATAAAAACGGTTCTAGTGACTTAATCTTAAAAGATAGGCATATACTGTCGCGGACATTTTTTTAGATCATTTCAAGAGCAATAATTCTTTTATACATATATTTTTGGTATCTTGTACCGTTTTCGCAGCGCACGCAATGGAAGCCTTCAAGGATGAATAATTTTCCCCGTTTTTTTCACATTTTCCATTATTTCTTCGCTCCTAATAGTTGCATCGTGATGTTTTATAGCCTAAAGCCTTCCTCGATAAATAGTCTATTTAACACAAAAATAATTTTTCAATTCGAACCAGTAGTTCCTGAGATTAGCGCGTTCAAACAAACAAACAAACAAACAAACAAACAAACAAACAAACAAACAAACTCTTCAGCTTTATAATATTAGTATAGATAGGTGACTATATTTTATGATTTTATCAAGATGTATTATATTTCTTTTGAAAACTAATGAAAAAAATTTTGAGCTAAAACTTTAACTCTGAATCTCCATCCTTCCTGAAGCTCCTTTTCCTGAAAAACACTTTACAGCGAGGCCTGTCGTTTTTTTTTGTTTACCCGGCGGAAATCCCTACGGACCGTCAGGGGAAGTGGTGAGGGCCACTTCCCCCGGTGTGTCGGACCTGCCTCGACTAAAACCACCGGGGTGCCAGCACTGCCCTCTCTTCGCCTTCGCCGAGCCTGGGAATCCGGATACTTCCAACGGCTCGGCGGGCGGTAGCGGAAGGGTTAATAATCATAAAGGGTGTTCGATGCATTTACCGCGTTTTTATGTAGGTAGGGAGCGAATGTATGAATGACGTGTACATATTACTTTAATCAGTGTCAAATAAACAATCATAGGTGTAACACGTATTTTATTCAAATTATAAAACAACTGAAATTCCACCTTAAGTACTCCGACAAAGGGATCCATCAAGTCGTAGTTTGATGCTTGTTAAAAACCTTGGGCTTTAGCTAAAATTTTGATCCTTTTTACCTAAATTATTTTTTTTCCTTAGACTTCGGTCTGACACTAGAAGATACATAAATACAAGAGATTGTTAATGGTCATAGATGGGCAAAATGTAATCAGATTAATGAAAAATGATTACGATTACATTTTGCGTTTTTCATAATTAATATGACTGCATTTTGTTCATCTATGTTTTAAACACTACGGAATACTCAATCGGATACACATTTATGACTTCTTAATGTTTTGTCGGGATTTAATTATGATCACAGAGCAACAAAATTAAAATTATGGCTACATATTGTAATCGTTAATCATTAATCAGATTACATTTTACCCATCTCTGGTTATGGTTTGCGGCAACATAAACACTGGCAGACGAAATAGAAAGCCACACATAGGTCGATGAACTCTGTGACCGTTCACCACAGTCGACTCGGCAGAAATCTGCTTTTCGTTTAAGCGATTTTGGATCTGCACCTTAGTAAAAAATGCTACACTGTAAACAATAATCGTTTTTGTTTACAAGCTTGGCAAAGGCAAAACTCGAAAAATTCACCGCAGTTATTGAAATCTGGATAGGATTCGTTGATTGTTGCCGTAGTTATAACGGCCTGCTCAAAAGTCTCTTTACGCTTCTTTTACAGATCCTAATTTCATAAAGAGCAAATACTTTAACTGGAAGATCATTTCATGGTCAGATGACAATGCAAAATTATTAATTGGATTTTTTAAAATATTTTATTTAGTTGATAATTAACGTTATCCTCCTTACAAGAACGGTATCACTCGAAGGGTGAACTGTTCGAATACAGAGCAAATACAGGAATCTAAGGAATTCTTTAGGCTGTACTCTACCATAGAATATAACCAATTATTTAAAAAAACAAAACAGAGTACTAAACAAAGTACGAACTCTAAAAATATAAACATCAGTTTTATTAACTTTTGAATTGGATCCTGAGAATACTGTATACAAGTGTAAAGACTGTCATAGTGATTTGCTTCAGCCTTGTGCGTTTCGGGATCAGTTCATGTACATCCAGTAACTCATTTACCTAGAGACTTCAAGTTGTAATATATGTGAGCCGATACGACAACGGCGACTATCAATGATTTTTCGTCCTTTGATTATCGCTGTGGTTCTTGGGCTACACTGAACTTTCCATCAGGTATACTGTAGTCACTTTGTCGAGCCAGCGTTTAAAAAGAAAATACAAATACCGATGTGAAGCGGTACGTTTTGAAACAGTGTATTTTTAGTAATATTAAGTGTTACGGCTCTGGGTACAAGATTGTTGTCAGATTCAGCAATTGATTTAAGATTAATTTAATTACACTGATAGTATAATAATCGACTTAACCTTGACCAAATGAAGTCCAATCATGTCAATATCAATTTCGATCGACTAGTGAAACTTTGAACCGTAACTTACAGACAACGATAAGCGTGTCTCGATGTGAAAGCTTATTTATATCTATCGATAACTTTGCTCACTCCCTTTTCGCGTTCCACAAGTCACCAGAAGCTTCTCGATTATGTACGTCAACCAATATTACGAATGCCAGGAAACTTGGGGTTTTAAATGCTAATTTTAGCTATTATGCGCTCAGTAAAATGTTCTAATTATGATTTCACGGTACATATTTAGATGTAAAAATTAATAGTATAAACAGGCGTGCTCTAAGGATAAAAAAAAACAGTTTATAATAATACCGATAAAATAAAGATTGATTCGCACAGGGGTAAAATGGACTTGAAAGGGTGAGATGTTTTTTCTCTACGAACCTCGGTCTAAAGACTTCTTTAAATGTAATAATGGGTGTTTTTTATTCAATTGGTGTACAAAATTCACATCACTTGTAACAATATTGCAAATAACAAAGTAAAGTATTTTGTATAACTGATTAAACAAAATATATTTAATATGAATCACGATTCAAATATATATATAGAAACGAATGCGATAAAACACTTGGCCAACATTAGTAATATATCTTTTCAAGTTCATACGTCACAAGATTCACAAAGATCTACGTCATAAGACACGGAATTCATACAACTGTATGTTGGGCATCAATAAAATAGAAAGTAACAAGGCCGAATAAAATTAGCCAGACTGATCTTGAATCAGTCGAGAGTTTACTAACTATCAGTACAAGAATATATATGTACATATGAAAGTGGGCGTTTATTATGATTGAGAGGTATACGTACGCCCAGTTTAAAAAACTTCCTTAATTTATGTCACTTTGAAAATTGCTTACAAATGTATAATTCATTAGTATTTAAAAGTGTCTTAAAATTTAAGGAGAGTTTCTAAAATTGGGTGATAAACACATGGATAAAGTATTAGAAAAATGTTTTTGTTGTGCTCATTCTTTGGAAACATTTTAATTAACGCAATTTTTAATTTCTGATTAAGCTATAGAATATCATGATGGAGGGTAAAATTAAAAAGATTAAGTCGAGCCGGCTTAAATCCATAAAGGGATATTGTAATCACTCACACATCCACTCTTATTGGGTTTAAAGGGGCGAAGAGCTTTGAAAATAAAGGAAGATGTGGCGTTTTATTATTTCAGCATACCTCAAAAAGAAACCAGCGTGATAATAGGAGGATTTTCTACAATGTTTAAAACACGATTCAAATTTAGTTGTGCGCGGCCTGTCCGGCTTTCTGTAGGCATTTTGGTCTATCAAATAATGATAGGGATATTACTAGTTACGCGGCGCCGAAGAAGGATAGTTCAGACAGCTGTCAGTGACCGGTGCGTTTATGCTCCGAGGCGCTGTTTCACCCTGTAGCATTGAGTTTCTTTCGGCGTTTCTTCTCAGTGGTAGTCGCTTAGTCAAACATTAGTATTTTCTTTCTTTATACTTACAGGAGTGCCTTTGCGTTGCCACCCAACTCATAAATTCTCTGGCTATGTACCATAAGTGTTCGCCCTCATGACGCGTGACGTTTAAAAACCTATCCCGAGATGCAGCATTTAGTCCTGCCGAAAAATGTATATGCGCAAACTGAATGATCTCTACCAACATGAAAGCATATAGTTTTAAAATATTTTTATTTTATTTGGGTATATATAGATGGTAAAAAATTTAACTAAAACTGCTTGATAGTATAATAACCATGAACTAAAAATGTAGCGTATTGAACATAGATAATTATTACTTTAATTACGTCTACAATTTGTCAGTAATTTGGGTAAATTTTCCATTATAATTTAATCTAAAAGATAGTTGGTTTGATATTTGAACACGTTTCAGTATAGTATGCGATTTGTACTGCCACCGTGTGACCGTTTTAAATAATAATTATGCAAGCTAGTGTTGCGAGCAGCCGATAGACGGCAAGCCGCAACGAACGGGGGCTTGGTTATAGAGACGTAACATCGAGGTCATTCAATAACCGATATCGATGTAGATTATTTATTTTTTACAATTTCAACAATGGTGGCTCTTTGTTTATATTTTCATAGCCTAGAAATTGTACGTGAAAAATATAATGTAATATAATAATTACAATACATTGAAAACTATTCTTTAGTTTACTCTAAAATTGATATCTACTCGTAAAATGCAGCTAAATCTGAATTTTATTTAAAAATTATGATGTATATATGCTGTATATATGCTGTATATATGTATGTATGTATATATGTGTATGTATGCTGTAGATAAGCGATCGGTGTCCGTGCGCGGCAACGCAAGTGGTCGTGGGTTCGTATCCCAGCTCGTACAGCTGGATTTTACAGATTTAGTACGAATTAAGACACCACATGCTCACTGGAGAATGAAAATATCGTTAGATAACCCGAATGACATCAAATACAAATGTCATGTGTGAGTACCTTGAGAAAAGCGATCAGCTGCGCTACTGGTCATTTTAGACACGATATATAAGCGCAGAGTGGATACAGCCATTAATGCACCTCTGCTCACCCTGAAAGAGGTATAGCGTGGCGATGTATTATTATTATTTAAAAATATAAAACTGAATTGAATTGAACTACGAAACTGAAATCCCAATTTTCTTCTTTTTAACATATTAGTAATCTCATAAGTATTTACTTCAAAATTGAATTTAAGCAGTTTGACTAATTTATTTTTGGGACTTTGCAATGGCTACGATATGTAGAAGGTATAAAGTTTAATTGACATAATGGAAAATATAATTTTTCTGATAAAGTCCAGCGTTGTAAGTGTTTTATTTGTAATTGACAATATATATTTAGTGAAATATTACAAATAACAACAATACTCATTATTCCAATATATGTGCACATTCTATATTCAAACAAGTTGACGTCTTAAAAAATAAATATTGTATCGATAGCGGTTAATAAATTTGACCTCACTAACCTTTTCATGCGTTCATGTTTCAATTGTCTGCAGTGGAAATTTCCACGGTAAAACATGCAACCTTCGGACGCACCGTTCTAACGCAAACAACTTGATATATTTACTTTTCACTCGCACAATATTAACGTAGGCCCTCTGTCCCAATCGGTTCGCACTGCTCTAACGTATGATCACATGTATATACTGCTCTCTTTCTGGCCAGACAACTTATCGTTCTATTTTACGAATAGCTCTGTGCTATGTATACTTCTCCGTCGGTGGCTAAATAATTTTTGTTACCTGTCTTTCTCTAAAGCTTCAATGGAGTAAATTTTGTTTTCTTGGTGCAGAGCTACAGCTTCAAATCCAACAAAATACTATTTACTACAACCACGTGCTCGGAAGGTTAACGTCTGATATGAAAGATAACATTGAAAATAAATAAACAACAATTAAACCACTCCAACATTAGCATTACTAGTGGTCGCCCAGTGGTCGAAATTCGAACATTATTATATAACCGCCCAGTGGTCGAAATTCGACTATAATTAATTTAAATTAAAAGTTTGAACTTTATGAAGGTTGTATTGTCACAATAATAAAAAATACTCACATACTCCACAAATTTTAAACATGATATGCTTAATAATTAATTTAGATAATTTAGAACTAAAATGGTTTACTTACAAGTTAACAATGACAACGACCCACGTGAAATGGAATATTTATTTACAACTAGCTGATCCGGCAAACGTTGTTTTGCTATATAAGGTTTTGTAATATCTTCTAAGATGTTCATTGAAATTAAATGATGTCAAGACAATTTTGTTCACAATTAAACACTCTTAATCAACAACACATTTATTTGGATAAAGATTAATATTATTGCGTTGATACAACTCTTAACAAATAATGCATTAATTTTGACCAAATTTGATTACCATAAAAACGGTTCTAGTGACTTAATCTTAACAGAGATATATACTGTCGCATACATTTTTTTAGATCATTTAAGAGGAATAATTCTTTCATACATATATTTTTCGTATCTTGAACCGTATTCGCAGCAGACGCAATGGAAGCCCTCAAGGATGAATAATTTTCCCCGTTTTTTTTTACATTTTCCATTACTTCTTCGCTCCTTATAGTTGCATCGTGATGTTATATAGCCTAAAGCCTTCCTCGATAAATGGTCTATTCAACACAAAAAGATTTTTTCAATTCGACCCAGTAGTTCCTGAGATTAGCGCGTTCAAACAAACAAACTCTTCAGCTTTATAATATTAGTATAGATAATGCATAAAAATTACTATAATATATTCATGGCGAAATTTTTATGTGAGAAAATATATGCTTTTTCACTATTGCTTTAAAATATTATATTCATAAACGTAATTTCTGCAGCAACTTAAAAAACTTGTAAATTTCAAGTTTGTTTATTAGTTCATTATATCTCAATTAGAGATTGGCAAAATGTTACCTGAATTATGATTGACGATTACAAAATATATTCGTAATTTAATTTTAGTTACCCTGTAATCATGATTAACACTAGAAAGACTGAATATAGGTATAGCACATACGTATATAGGGAATAAAGAGAGGGGGGAGGTAAGTACAACTATTAATAAATGTTATAAGATAATATATTAAAAGTCATGATATTTAAAAAAATTGGTTCCTTATAAATACATATTTTTTTATGTAACTAATCTTTAAATACAGTCAAAATGACTGCTCTGGGCAATCTAGTGTTAAATCCCTTTAAAATATTAAGGAGTCATACAATGGAATGTAATTGAGGATTCCTTAGTATTTAAAATGTAGATGCGCAAAATGTAATAATATTAATGATGAAAAATGCCAAATGCAATCGTAATAATTTTTCATTAATCTGATTACATTTTACCGATAGAATGATGTTAATGTAATATTGTCCTGTAGAACCAAAGTGGTCCCAATAGTAATGCAAATTTCAACTTTCTGCAGCATTATTTATACTAATTATTAGCTGATAGGATAAAATACTTATTAACACAAACAGAAGTAAATATAATTAATGATCTCCAAAAATACCTGCATTCAGCGACGCATTCAAGAAATATTTGTTTAAAAATAAATTCAATAATGCTTATAAACAGATCGTCCCTGTTCGAGTTGAACGGTCTCGCACTGTTCTCGTAACACAATGTTACATTTACATATCCATTGATTCCGCGTAGGTATTCTAATAGCTGATTTTTTAAAACTTACGTATCCATTGATTCCGCGTAAGTATCCTAATAGCTGATTTTATGAAACAACTACAATTTAGTTTAAATTAATTAATAATTAACTAGAATATTACTTAAATTAATCATTTTAATTAACTTGCTGATAGCAAAGAGTCTCGATTTCCATCTCTAGAGGCGTCCGCTTGGTTGTTGGATCAAGGACCGGATGCGAAGGCAGTTTTACTTCATACGGCACACATTGTTAGGAGGTTCCTCACTCAGAGCTCCTAAATATTGGTGGTGAGGACCTCAAATCGCGCTTCCGTAGATCCACGTATTTTTATATTTTAAAATTTGTGTTATTAATTAATTATTTTAAAATGTAAATAACATGTGTATTTATTTATATGTACCTTGACTTATATTATTTATTAGTACTATTTAATTTATTGTATACCAAAAGGGGGAAACAAGTTGACAGCCCACCTCATAGAAACTGGATACTGTCGTTTATAAGTATAACTAATTTTGCAACAATACAAGTGTAAATTGTAGTGTTGTAAAGAGTGCCGTTTCGTTATATTCTTTAACTTTAAAGTAATTTCAATCAGTAAAGAAAATAATGTGTTATTTACATTATTTGATATTAGAATATACTTTTTGTCCTGCGAATAACTATTGAGAACTTAAGCTATATCTCATATTGGGCAATAATCCGAATAAGAAAATATAATAATATATTAGAGAAATAGATAGTATGCTCAAACTAGTATTTAGTAATAATATTTCTTAAAAACAAGTTTAGTAAAATATTGACCAAAACAAAGATGACATTGGCTACGTAATAGGCGCCGAAGAGACGAGCCGCTTTAAAATGATTTTACTCTGGAATCTTTACACAATGTTACCGTTTCCACAATATGACTCGACACGAGTAGGTTTATATTTCTTTTTTTATCGTATTCTTTTATTTGCAAAATTTTATGGCCGCTCTAATATAGCCCTTGTTGAGACTGCACTTTTATTAAGCAGTGGCGTGCATTCCATATAAAGCATAATCTCGTTACACTTGGACATTTAATAAATATATTAACTTAAAATCTTATGTTTAACAAAATAGCAATCTGGGAGTCCAAATTGGACTAAATTTTAAGTATATATACATGTGCTACATGTCCAAGTATAACGAGATAATGCTTTTTATGCTTTATATGGAATGCACGCCACTGGGTAATAGATATGTATGTAAACGTTTAGTTAAATTATCAATACATAAATAACCAGTCTAACGGAGATTAATTGAAACGGGTTCTTTTGTTTCGATTATTTATTGGCAACACAGTCCGAGCGTACACGTAATAAAATTTATGAAAAAAACAAACAAAGAAAAGGACGCGCGCAACACGAACGGCGGACGGGCTACGATGCTTGCGCGGCGATCTGTGGCGCGGGCCACCGAGAGGTGAGGGGAAAGAGGTATATACCGTAATGCGTGAACGATCTAAGTATACCCCCCGCGTTACACCAATTAATAATTCATGAATTTCTTTAATAGCCTGAATATTATTTATTTTAAGCCTTGCTAATATTTTCTTTCGCGATAGATGTAACACAACGCGGCTATATTTAGAACGGTTATAAGGCCGCATACAACCGTTCCCTAGTAGCTTTGGACACAACTTTTAGGATTATCGCAAATAGAATTGCGATTTTATTAATAAATATTGTTTTCTTTGGAGAAATCTAACTATCGCAGTACTGTCTAGACCAGTGATTCTCAACCACTGTGCCGCGGCTCTTTTGTTTGCCGCGAAATCCTAAGTGTCTATAATTATGTTAATATTATTTAAAAAAAAACATCCTTTAAACAGGAATAGATATTTAAATCCATTTCTTTCATATATTTCTTTATTTCTTTTACAACGCGTTCTTTCTTGGAATCATAAGTATTTAAAATTGTTATCATAAATTGTTTTACGCATCTTTTTCTTTGTGTGCCGCAAAATATTGAAATCGTTAAGTGTGTCGTAACAAAAAAAAAGGTAACGAATCTCTGGTCTAGACAATGGTGGAAATTTCTCGAGATGAAAGGCGTTGTTCTACTGTTCGTTTCTATACTATGGTTATACATAGCATTCAAACAAAGTACGGTCATTGAGAGACGGAAACCTGACAGGCGACAGTCTAGTCGCTGCGATTGTCTTGGCCTATACAAATATCTCTTCATGCTTCTTTTAAATAACTCGATATTATAGGGCGAAGATATCTCGTTGGTCGGAAGATTGTTCTAGAATTCAAGAATACGCCTAGCGAGTGAATTTGTGGGCTGGGTGACTTTGCAAGGCACCCCTGCGAGTACGAACGCAGGTGGGCAAAATGTAATCAGATTAATGAAAAAGGATTACGATTTCATCTTGTGATCGTTACTCCTTAATAAATTATATTTTGCCTATACATGTTTTAAACAATATGATGTTGTGTTAAAAGGGTTTTAATTAGGAATGTAACGGAGGCAGTTTTATCGGAACCGAAGTCGGAGTCGGAGTTTTTAAATTTGATTTATCGGAGTCGGATTCGGAGTCGGAATCGGAGTCGGAGGCAATGTCAGTCACAAGTGACGGCAGAATAAAATAGTTTTATTAAGGGACAAATAAAAACATTCTTCAGACTTGCACCGACTAAAAGCAAAACACAACACAAACCAAAACAACACAACACAACACAACACAACACAACCCAACACAAAACAACACAACACAACACAACACAACACAACACAACCCAACACAACACAACACAACACAACACAACCTAACTTGGGCAAATAAAAGCTGTTGTTCACAAAGTGTTGGATATATCAGAAACCGTTATCCTCCAGTGAACATTGTCCAGTGAACAAATTAAATCAAATTTGCTGCAGTTGCGGTTGTTTTTGTGTTAATTTCTATTTTACTTAATTTAATGTAAATGTAAAATAAAAAAACCTTTTAGTAATAAATTTAAATGTACATTTAGTTTTAAATTTAATAATTTAATCATATTTTTTAATCTAAATTTAAAAAAAAGTCTTCTACAAATTAAGTAGCACTGATTGTTTGATTAATTGATATTATGTTTCAACTTCATATAAAGTAAAATCAAATGAATTCACTGCAACAGTGGTGGTGACCTCCGATGAATACCTCCGATTAAAAAGTTTCCGAACCGAAGTCGGAACCGAAGGTGTAATAACGATCGGAAGTTCCGACTTATCGGAGTCGGAGTCGAAGCTCCGCAATATCCCTGGTTTCAATCATGAATACAGATTAACGAAATTAAAATTACGAATACATTTTAAATAGTTAATAGTGGAACTGATTATATTTAGCTCATCTATGGGTACGAGCCTTGACTTTGTCGGCTAACAAGGGAGAGGAACTAAGGTGATCTATTTGCGTTTCGGAAACGACTGCCTTGAAAAGAAACGCTGTAAGAAACCCAAGGCTATGTCAGAGTAGATCTGCGCCTCGGAGTATATTACCTACTGTATAACTATGGCTTCATCCGTCAAGCTGAGTTCTGTTTTAAAAGGGAAATGATGGTAAACCTAAGGTTATAATTAAATTCATAGGAGCAATTGACTCAAGCATTATTCATATAAGTCTATTTTAAAAACTGTTCTGTAAAATTCCTAGTTTAACATTGAGTTGCAGAAGCGGTTTTATAATCAAATAATTTTTTAGCATTAATCAAACTTTTATATTATTAAAAGAGTACTAAAAGATTTGAAAATATTTTCTTTGTACATGACAAAAAGAGGCAATATATATTTTGGGCCTTATCGTTTCCTAGATTACATTGGAAATTTGCAAATTGTTTTAATGACGTTTGTACAAATGGCGGTAACTCAGTTGCTTAGCTGTTGGCACAAAATTTGTTTATCCCGTCTGCCCGTAAATCCTGTGTGGGTTGGTAGAGTTCAAATTGTAGACATCCGATTGAACTGGCAATAATAAACTAATTGAATATGTTGTAAATAGAATCAAAAATATAGCTCAAAATATATTGTCTTACGTAAGTTTGATATCGAAAAGTTATAAAAATTGTTACTTTCATAAAATTTGCCGTATATATACCTATTATGCGTACATACCTATATTTTATATGGCTACCTAGGCTTTGTGAGCATGCGTGAAATCTGAAATCATATCTGTAGAACGTAGCAACTATAAACACACTCTTGTTTAGAATTATAAGGCATGTAAAATTTTTATAATAATCTTGGATACGTTTAATTATTACAGCTATTATAAAGGCCTATTATAAAGATAAATAATCTATATTAAAAATATTAAATTAAATCTATAAATGCGATGATTAGCGCCATCTACTGTCGAATAGCAGAATATCCTAAAACGTTTATAATTTGCTCTGTCGTGCCATCTGAGGTTCATTTATAGTAAGCATGTTTAGTATAACGATCAAATAAAAAAATTGTTTCTTAAATAGTTGGTTATATCGTGCATAGGTGGCACTTATTATTAATCAATACAGAATTGTCTGTACCGTCTGTAGTCTGTAGCTTTGTATTTTTGCCGAGTTTCGGAAACGATGCGGTCGCATTTGTTGTTACAAGAGGGCGTTAGGTAATGCTGGATTAATAAGGTTCTAGACATGTCACAATATTAACCCTTCAATTCCCAATTTTACTTGTAGTTGACAGTAGTTTCATTTTTTTTTCTACGACATGATAATTTATTTTTTAATTCTACCATTATTACAGTAAAGTTGAAGAGTAAAACTATTCTTATATTTTTTTACAATGCCCAGTGTCACCTGTATGACACCTTCCTCAAAGAAGAGGGTAGTTTTATTTTTAAATTTGGTTTTGTCTTCTCTGAAAGTATCTAAACTATTTTAGTAAAACAGAAATACAACATTAACAATAACATAGACATGGGAATTGAAGGGTTAAGGCTGAAATTTATAAGTTTGATTAGACTTTACCATAGTAAAGTAATAAATTGTAACGTTTTAACTTTACAATTTACATTATTCTATGACTGTCACAGGATTTGGCAAGTCACCGATTTTATCAACATAGACTTGGTTGGCTCTGCGGACTTTGGCTATACTCAAGTTCCTATTATGTACTCAGTTTTTTGTCAAAACAAATTAATTTTTTGATAACTTTGCTAAGCAAAGTGAAAATAGCGTTTATAAATCTCAGCCTAAGACTCGCCTTCGTTAGTCGCGTCTCCAGATAAGCTTGTGTACATTTAAATTCTTCTTGAATTCAGTTCTCTTTCTTTTCTTTCGAAGCCGGCGCCGCGAATATAACATTTTTGAAGTTACATTTCGTAATGTGCTACTCAGCTACATTTCGTAATAGGTTCTCAGTATGATGTATTTTGTTTAAAGTCACATTGAGACATACTGATATACTTTGTACTTGTACTGTAAAGCTGATTAGGAAAGACATTGTTTGATGATTACCATTACAAAAAACTGTGGGAATTCGCCCTTGAACAGCCCAATAGGTATCAATTACACGCATTACCTAATTCCACGCTGTCGGTTGATTTCCCCAGGCGATAATTCGGACCATCCATTTACAGCGGCACGTGAACTGTCACCACCCTTAAGCGGAATAATATTGTCATTAGGAATTTCCCGGGATTAATTATTTATTTCTTTTTGAAGAAGACCAAATCGTCCGTATCATTCTACATATGTTGCTCGCGGAAATCAATTGTTTTCAATTCATTGGCACAAACGTACATTAAAGGTTAATTTTATTGGTTATTGTATGTTAATCGAAAAGATTTATTGTAAATTTTTAAAGGTTGTTTTACTCGAAAGGTACCTACATATATAGTAAGTGATAGGTGTCAATGTATTGTTTATTTAAGGTATAAAGCATACAAGTAAAATACTATGCGAAAAAGTGGGAATCGTTTTCAGGCATGTCAATTTTTCATCAATGATCACAGCCTTTTTTGGTAACCCGGGGAAAAATCCTGCATAGAACCATTAGGGTCGCTGTGAGGGCAGCGACCTCGGTGTATCACTCTTACTGAGTAAAAACACCCTAATCGCTGTCACTCTAATCGCTACACCC
Organism: Automeris io; assembly: GCA_036320925.1. Classification (NCBI taxonomy): domain Eukaryota; kingdom Metazoa; phylum Arthropoda; class Insecta; order Lepidoptera; family Saturniidae; genus Automeris; species Automeris io. Next base: position 7,037,126 of record JAUDJH010000010.1, on the reverse strand, counting down.
GGGCTTGGAAAACCAAATTCATCCAGACGCCCAGGGAGCGAAAAGCTTTGTTAAGGCTTCCTCTCTGGAAGGGGAGGAGTAAAGAGCCCACCCCTTCAAATCCTCTGTCTCAGGCGGCGCGCCGGACACCCTGCCCCGTCTCCCTCTCTCTCATCCGGGCAGCAGACTCCCTCAAGTCTACTGCGCGGCAATGATCACAGCCTAATTTATCTGCAGTCCGTACGCACTTTACATCAATGTTTTGCACTGTGGCAGTCTTTCATGATATTTGTATTTCATTCTACTTTCTACTTAATATTATAAATGCGAAAGTTTGTAAATATGTTTGTTACTCATTCACGATAAAACTACTGGACGGATTTGCATGAAACTTTTATAGTAATATAGATTATACATCGGAATAACATATAGGCAACAATTTGTAATGATTTTATGTAATTTTGGTCGTAATATAACAATACATGTAAATTAAGTCGGAAAAAAATCCGGCTTCTGAGAGCTATCTTGGCGTACACTGCCTAAACCGTTGGAGTTACACAAAGATGATGTACCGTAGGATTGTTTGTCTTGAATAGTTCTAAATAAAAGTCCACGACATCATATATCAACTTTTATGTGGAAGCCACTATGACCAAAATTGTGAATTATAAATTTAATCAAATTAGATACTATATTACAATGCGAAGCCGCGGGTAAAATATATTATAATACAGAAGATATTCACTAGAAAATTTTTATATGCTATAACAACGTTTGCCGGGTCTGCTAGTAATATGCATAATTGCCAATAAGTATAGGTAATTTGACAACCTTATTCATTATGTATTTTATTACGTAGATAGGTATTCAAGGTTAGTTTAATTAAGTACCAAAAAATAGTATAGATTGTTATAATTAAGCAAATATAAAAATATCAATTAAACTTAAGAGATAAGCCAAGTAGCAGTTGACCAGTACCGTGTACGTCAGCACCATGATAACACTTTTGTAATATTGCTATCGGTTATAGCCCAGGGCCACATTCCAGCAGGCGCGCTGTTGGATTGTTATTTCAGTATAAAAAACTATACAAGTAGATATACCAAAGATTGTCTGTAAAATTGTACCAATTACAAATACAAGACAAAGTCCTAGTGGCGGTGACGCCCTATCTAATTCTCAATTTGCCGCTTGCATTATATTGGCGTAAAATTCACTTATAAGCACTATTTCACCCTCGGGTGAGGATTGATGAGATTAAGTGTGTTGGAATTCCTTTGTAGGTTTCATGGTTCGTTTTATTTTGACAATGCCCTCTGTATTAAACATTTTAATAATTTTAAATTGAACATTAATTAAGGTATCAATAGTTATCAACATTTTTAACATAGGAAAATAATATTTAGTATTTTTGCGGATTCTTCTAACTTAAGGGTACGACCGCACTATGCAGCATCGGAACTCGTTATCGTTGTATCATGTTAAGAAATTACCAAATGTGTCTAGTGATAAGTGTGATAGTTAAGTGTGATAACAATCGGATTGGTACAAGTGACATAGTTTGATAAAGAAAAATTATTTTACTCAATCTAACTTCATTTTTTAACGGAATCTTAGAACAATCTCTTGGCTAGGCAAATAGATATATGAAGATTTTCATAATCATCATACATGATTATAGGATCTTCTAGACTTTTCCGTCATGGATTTGTTTTTTGGAACTATGCCATTTCTTTTTTGATAAGCAGAAATGAAAAAAAATCTCAGTAAAGATGAAACGGCTTTTTTAAAATTAATGTACTAAGCAAGGCCGTTCTGCTGTCATTATAGTCTAAGCATTTCGCCAGATATATTGAATACGGTTGTCTAAAAAGACTTTAAGTAATTACAGTAATAAAAGATTACAACCATTTTTTGTGTCAACTTCCCCTCCCAGAGATTAAACTCGAACTAGCTGTTCATTCACGGGTGTCTAGAAAAAATCTAGATTCCCAGGCTCGGCTGGAGTGATCAGATGGACACCCTGGGGAGTTTATTAGGATTGTTAGTTTAGTAGGAATATCGGTGTGTGTGTTCCCACACGCCGTTCCCATAGAGAGGAAGTGAGGGGTTTCAATTCCCCTCCCTGTGAGGAGGCCTGCCCAAGGCCTACCGTTCGCCGAGCCGTCGGAAGTATCCGGATTCCCAGGCTCGGTGAAAGCGAAGAGAGGGCAGTGCTGGCACCCCGGTTGTTTTAATCGGGGCAGGTGCGACACATCGGGGGGAGTGGCGCTCACCACTTCCCCTAACGGTCCGTAGGGATTTATACCGGGTTAACAAAAAAAAAAAAATGACATGACGGGGTCGCTGCCCTCGCAGGGGCCCTGATGGTCCAACGCAAGATTTTGCTCCCGGGCTACCATAAAAAAAGTGTTTCAGAATTACCGTAGACATAAAATATTCCAAATGATTAATATTGTGAATTCATAAATATGATTCAATTTAATTTGCTAAACAGCTTGTATTGAAATATAACTTTAGAAAAGGAAATGATGTATTAAACTATTACCTGTGTCGATGAATCTAAATCACGACCGAAGCTTCGGCCACAGGGTCTGCTTTAGCCACCTTTTGACAAGTTGTGACATAATTTTAATAATTTCTACACGTTTTTTATGTCCATCAACATAAACCTCGCATTTAAAAGTTTTAAAAATTATTATATTAATCGCTTTAAGAAAAGAATTATTTAGGGTTTTTAAAACTTTAGGTTTCGGCTTTTGCTCAAGGTTGTGGCAATGTCTGATTAATCGGCTGAATATCGATCTGTAATCTGATATTTATTGAAATTAATTTAATAATCACAATTGGATTAATAAATCTTAGTTTGACGCTTGCTACTTTTAGTTATAATCCATTTTAACCCTTAATTTGATTTTGTTCACTGTGAGAAACATATGAGAAAAAAAATGATTTCGTTATATTTTTACACCAAATTCGTATTTTTTGTAATATTATCATACCGTATATAATATTTTTTAATATTAAAAAAATTTTCTACGCACCTGGCAACGCTTTTACTTGTCATTTTCAAAGCAAAATGTCGGCGCCTCGCAGGTCGTCTATGTTCCGCAAGGTAAATATAAAGATTTTACTTGATTTTCTATTGTTTCAAGTATTTTAATGCTTTCACTAATTTATCTAGACTATTTGTTATATTTTGGTATGTGAATTATGTGTCTTTATGTGAATCCTCAAGTTTTATGACCCGCCAAAAGCTTATGTTTATTGTGATGAACATTGCCAAATAACCTATAAAGTACCTACAATTTGTTATGTTCATCACGGTAAACGATGCCAAATACCTAATGATAAATTAATCCAAAATAGATATGTCTTTTTTTTTAACATTTTGAAGTTATGGGTTTTATTTTGCTTATTTCGGTATTTTCTGTTGCCAACAGCATACTTTGCATGGACGCACGGCAAAAATATTGGCGCTTGTGCCTATACAGCATGCTCCCTCAGATACCAGTGATAGGTCCGACATGGACAATGAATTGGCAGATCTGCATACTCCAAGTTTAGCTTCATCATCATCACCATCTCTAGATTCATCTTTAGAGCGAATGCATATTTTAAGCAGTCCTGATGCTGAAGATCATGACACTGGGGACGATCCACCTGAATTTGATTTTATAGAAACATCATTGCAATTGACTCCAGTTCTACGTCAAATTTGCCCAGCTACGCTGACTAGAGAACCGAACTACGAGAACATACCTTCCTTATCTTCTATACCATCTCTTCCGTCTGAAGCCCCTTTATCAACTCCTGAAAGTGCTACCAGGAAAACTCGAGCCCAAAGGCACATTACTCCAGTGCTGGCTAAAAGACGAAAGAAAGTTCCGAAATTTGTACTAACCTATAAATGGAAAAAAAGCGTCACCTTCCGTCACCAAGCTACAATTGAAGAAAACCAAGACCATAATATAATGAATGCCTCTTTCCTGCCCACTGCAGATTCCCTAGAATATTTTAATTATTTTTTTTATTCAGATATTACCGTACAGTCAAATCTATACTCTGTTCAAAAAACTGGCAAATCTATTCAAGTGACAGAAGACGAAATGCGTGATTTTATAGCTATCCATATACTTATGGGTATTGTCTTAATGCCTATTTACCTAGACTATTGGAGCAGTAGATTCCGGTATGCTCCGATAGCAGATCTAATGAGTTTAAAACGCTATCAACAGATTCGTAGATTTCTACACTTTGAGATATTGTAAGGTAGAAAAGCGAAAGTTAGATGTTGACTGTCCTCAAATAGTAAGGGAGTACAATAAACATATGGGGGGTGTAGACCTGGGTGATATGTTAGTATCTCTTTATAAAATACCATTCAAGTCTAGAAGATGGTATATAGGTATATTTTGCCAGTTGTTAGATATAAGTATAAATAATTCATGGATTATATATAAAAAAAATACTAACGATAGAAAAAAAATGTCTTTGAAAATATTTCGGTAAGATCTATATCTAAATTTAACAAAAAAGAACCGGTCTGTACGTTCTCACTCTATCGTTGAAAATTCAACAATAAAGAACCCTAAGTTACCCAGGCCTATTAGCCCCATACGTTTCGACAATATTTGCCACTTTCCTAATACAAAAGAAGACATGGGGAGGTGCAAATATTGCCTAAAAAATACTACTGTGTACTGCATGAAATGTAATATAAGACTCTGTTTTGTTACCGGAAAAAAATCTCGTAATTGTTTTCTCAATTTTCATACAAAATAATACTAAGTTTTTTGTGAAATGCTAGAAGAGGCTCTATTATGTTATAAAAGATATTTTGTTATGTCTTTGTTTTGTTTTTTATATAAATAAAAATATTTTGTAAACCGCACTACCTGTTTGAATGTGTACCCTAATTTGATTATGTTCATCACAGTAAACATTACAATAAAGTGGTATTTCTCGACAGATTTGGCAATGTTCACTCTGATGAACATTGGTTTCCTGGAAACCTGAAGGTCGCAACATTTTATTTTTATTTTTTCTGGATTCCTTACTACCCTAAACTTACAAATATACATAAATTTTACATATATATAACACATTGAACCTCTGCCAAATTAAGGGTTAAAGTTTTACCTAATGTAGTTTTTGTGGCCAAAGCTTGCAATTACAATACAGTAATGAATTCGCGTCCTTGCTATAAATTGCACTTCCAGGCAATTCCATTTCCAGGCGGTGTAATATAATGATTTTATTTAAATAAATATAAAAAATAATAGTGTAGATTGTAAGCTTGGTATACCAATAATATATTAATACATAAAATACAGGTTCATAGTCCACATTTATTCGTTCATGTCGAATGTATTTGGGCATAAGAAAACGGTATTGGAAGCAGCTGCAGGGAGGGGAGTTATCCCCAGAGGCCCGTTTTGAGTGCGTCTCGTAAAATCCACACCTGTGCGCGATATAAGCACATAGAAATAGCCATTTACTGTTATATTTCGAAAATGTTAAAAATTAACAAAATTGACAATCATAAGTAAGATAAGTAGTTGTAGTCTGGCCAAGATGGATCAGCAGTATATATATTATTACTGATAGACTTGCGCTTGACCTCAATCTCACCTGATGGAAAGCGATGATGAGGCCGACGACGGTGGAGCGCGCTCTCCTAGCAAATACCGATTCACTCGACATTTGAAGATTTCCATGTCATAAGAAGATGCAAATACAGACGCAGGAAGTGAATTCCACTCCTTGGCGGTTCGCAGCAAAAAGGAGGTGGCGAATCGCTTCGTGCGAGCAGCTGGAATGTCAACCACATAAGGGTGCGAACTCGCACGGCGGAATTACAATGGATTGAAGTTTATTCTATACAAAAATACTCGTGTTGACTGATATTATCGTAGAACCTAAATTACTGAAGCTAGAAAAGTGAGGACATTGTGTTCTTTTTTCCATAAAGGTATTTTTTATATTCCGCACCTAAAGGAGTGAAATAGGGAATTAATGTTTGAGAATCCTTCAATTTTCAAGTAAGCATTATGATACAGATAATTTAGATTTTTGGTTTGAAATAAAAAATACGTGTTTTGATGCTTTTGAAAAATTAACCTCCAAGGAACCCTCCTTAGAATAGTGTAGTTCTATTGTCTAAGGGAATTCTACCGGGTCACTACAGCTAATCTGTCATATTAGGTCCTTACATATGAAATTGGCGTTTTGTATGGGAGGAACAAAAAGTCGAATATTTTTTAATATAATATATTTAATTAATCAAAGTATGAACCATTATTTTCTATGTACTTTTGCCATCTCATAGGTAGTTCATTGATCCCTTTACTAAAAAAAACCAGTCGGACGGGAATCAATAAAATCTTTGAAGGCGATTTGGACTGCCCCATCGGAGTTGAATTTTTTCCCTTGCAAGAAGTTATTCAAATTTCGAAAAAAAATGGTAATCTGTTGGAGCAAGGTCCGGGGAGTACGGAGGATGTCTTAGACTTTCCAATTGAAGCTCTTCTAATTTAGTAGCCGTCTGTTGCGCAGTGTGTGGTCTAGCGTTGTCGTGGAGCAGCAGTGGCGTGGAGCGATTGACCAGCCTAGGTTGTTTAGCCGCTAGCTTTTCCATCATGGTTTGCAATTGCTGACAATAGACATCAGCCGTAATAGTCTGGCCAGATTTGAGAAAACTGTAATGAACAATACCGGCACTAGTCCACCAAACGCTTACAAGTAACTTTTTTGGGGTTAATTTTCGCTTGGGGCAGGATTTGGCTGGCTGGCCAGGATCCAACCATTGCGCTGAGCGCTTCCGATTATCGTAAAGAACCCATTTTTCATCACAGGTAATGATTCGGTTTAAAATACCTTCATTATTGTGCCGGTTTAGTAATGTAACGCAGCAGTCGACGCGCGTTTGCCGGTTTGCTTCAGTCAATTCGTGAGATACCCACCTTTCAAGCTTTTTAATCTTCCCAATTTGCTTCAAGTGAATTAAAACAGTTTTATCACTAACATCGCAGCCTGCAGCTAACTCGGACGTGGTTTGCGATGGATCCGCTTCCACAATAGCCTTCAACTCTTCATTATCAACTTGAGTCCTAGGCCGTCCACGGGGCTTGTTCTGCAGGTCGAAATTTCCAGAACGAAAACGTTGGAACCAAAAACGAACTGTGTTTTCTTTTGTCGTGTTGCGACCGCCATACACATCATTCACCCTTCGAGTTGTTTCCGCAGCACTAGTGCCACGGCGGAACTCGTACTCGTAAATAATGCGATATTTTAAGTTTTCCATTTTGTAAAATGAGTGACGCAAACAGAAAAAAACAGAAGAAAAAAACAAATGAATGACGATCATCGAAGCACAAATACATGAGTCTATAGCTGTACAAATTTGAATTTGGAATTCCTTACCAAAGAGGAGAAATTTGTGATTAAAGTGGCCAGTACGAAAAACGCCAATTTCATATGTAAGGACCTAATATTATCATTTTATATCGAATACAGTTGATGTACCTGCCTAAAATCTTAGGATTGTTCACACGCACCAATGTATAATAAAAAGTTGTTTACCCAGTTAAAATATATGTATATTAAGAAAATGCTTAAACATTGTCATAAATCAATTAATTAATCTTCCAACTGGCTATTTCTTGATTTAAAAAACGCGAGGATTGATTCTTTAATAAATTCGCAAGAATTCATGAATTCACGCACTCTGTGCGTTTTCATGTTATTAGTCATTACATTGGCGATATAATAATTTTATCAGTAAAAATAACGTTAATATAGATTAGGTATTATCGTCAAATGTGTTCATCGCATCGCGTCGATGGGTTTAGTCAGCAAGCAATTTCGGCAATTGACTGTACATACATACATAGTGCCTGTCTTGATCTCGGTACTATTTAACTTAACTATAATACTCTGAATCAACTGTGAATCGATATATTTATGTATATATCGATCTTAACCTTTAAGAGGTGTCAGTGGTAATTTGAGGATTATATGCAGGTGCAAGATAATCGAATAAGTGGTTAACACAGGTGTGAGATAACATTATAGCTTATTATTAATTAGATACTGAAGTCAAACGCCATTCTAACAGCCGACTGGAAGGGTAATCATCGTACGCGTTGCTGCTACGGATAAAAACAAAAAAAAAACAAAGTATGAAAGCGCTTTGAGATTTATAGTGGCTGAAGTGTTTAAACGAGGTGACAATGAAGTTCAGTGTAATACTAATATTCCTGTGCTTTCGTTTAAGTGCAGAAGCGAGATGTGTATTTCGTGGAGAGTGCTATGAAATCGCCGGACGCATTATGCCATGTGCTGTTGATTCGGAGGCAACGCCTCTCATTGAGGGACTTTCAGTGGAAGAATCAGAAGAAATTCTCCAAATACTTGAGAGAAGGTGTCCTAGTTTTATGTACGATGAGGAAGGAAACAGAAAACCTGCTGATCAAATCCTGACCTGTTGTGACCCCATTCAGGTGAAAAAATTTTCAGAGAGTTTAGCTATGGCAGATGGTGTCCTCGGGCGGTGTCCAACTTGCATACGGAACTTTGCCAGACAAATTTGTGAAATGAACTGTGCTACGGATCAATCTCGTTTTGTTAACGTTACAACAGAAGTAGCACCTGATGATACGGTGTATGTTACCGAGATAGATTACAGAGTTCATGAACCTTTCATGCTAGGTGCACACGCCTCATGCTCTGGAGTCATTGTTCCTCAAACAGGATTACCTGCTATAAACTTAATGTGTGGAAATGCTGTGGTTTGTGATGCCGATGCATGGTTTGGATTCACAGGTGATTTAGAAAATAATCCAATGATTTCGGTGCAAGTAAACTTTCTAAGATGGCCTACTGAAGAAGATTCAATGAACGCTCGTGCACCACATTGTAATGAAACGCAAGAAGGTGATCTACCATGTAGCTGCATTGACTGTTCAGCAACCTGTCCTACGGGGAACGAACCTATTCTGCCTGATATCTGTACTGTTATTAGTCTGAATTGTATTGGATTTTCTGTTGGATTGGTATTTTTTATAATTACTGTTAGTTTATTTACTGTTTTGACAATCTTAGAATACAGAAAGAGGGATAATAGTAAATCAAAAAGTGACCAAGCGCAAGAATCTACAAAGTTTACAAAATTCTTTCAAGTTTTATTTTCAAAAATAGGTGCATTTTCAGCAGCAAATCCTATTTTAGTGATAATGCTAGCATCGTGGTTGATTTTATTTTTACTTTATGCTGCTCTTTCTGTAAATTTGACATCTAATCCAACAGAACTTTGGGCTTCCCCAACTTCTCGTAGTCGACAAGAGTTAAATTACTTTAATTCAAGATTTGGTCCCTTTTATCGTGTTGCCCAAGTATTTTTACGTTTTACTGGCCTAGAACCTTTTGAAGTCGGTAATGTTACCTACGGTCCTGCATATAGAATAGAGGCTATAAGAGAATTAGTCAAACTAGAAGATGAGATATTAAAAATTGGAAGGGATTCTGGCGGGGTTACATTAGAGCAAGTTTGCTACGCTCCAAATCGTCCTCGAGGTGGTGAACAACGACTTGATCAATGTGTTTCTATGTCCGTATCAGTTTATCTTGGGGAAGATAGGGACGATATAAATGAAAATACTTATCTACGTCTAATACAGAACTGCTTAAATAACTTCTTTGCATTAAATTGTATGGCACCGTGGGGCGGTGGTTCGGAACCTGAAATTACCTTTGGAGGTTTTGAAGGTGATGATATCTTAAGTGCTGATACATTACTTATTAATTTTCCTATATCTAATTTCCTTTTAGAGGAAGATCTTAGGCCTGTATTAGAATGGGAGCAAGAGTTCCTTGAATTGATGCACGATTATGAGGCTAATCATAAACCTGATTTTGTTGAAGTAGCTTATGCAGCAGAGAGATCAATCGAAGATGAAATAAGACGCGTATCTGTGGCGGAGGCTGTTCCTATAGTTATAAGTTATATCATTATGTTCACCTATGTTACAGTCTCTCTAGGTAACATCAGATACCTTAAAACTTGTTTGGTTGACAGTAAAATAATGGTTGCCATTGGTAGTATATTGGTTGTTATATTTTCAATTGTATGTGCCCTAGGTGTTATGAGTTTAACAGATTTTACGACTACTTTGTTAGCTATAAATGTGATCCCGTTTTTCGTGTTGTCGGTTGGTATTGATAACGTTTTTCTCATGGTCAATACCATTCATGATATAGAAGGTAAATTAAAAGAGTATGATGACTATAATGAAAATTTTAGTTTCGAAAAAAAGAAAAAATTTGTATTTGAAAAGATGATGAGCACTGTAGGTCCTTCAATGTTTGTTTCGTCAATAACTCAAATAACTTGTTTTGCTATCGGCAGTATTACTAATTTTCCCGCAGTATTAACTTTTGCAGTATTTGCTACTTGGTCCTTATCCTTCTTATTTGTATTTCAAATAACAATGGTTGTTGGAATTTTGTCACTAGATTATAAGCGTGCTGCGCAACATCGCATGGACGTGTTCTGTTGTATTCAGAAAAAAATTCTTAATGATACTGACCCTCTAAATTCAGATAGACCCTATGAAAGTGTAATTAAAAGACTGATGGTGCCTTACTCAAAATTGATCGTTAACTGGAAAGTTAGGATTATAGTAGCTATTTTATTTATGGCTGCAGTGTCAATTAGTATAATGTTTATACCACAGTTAGAAGTAGGTTTAGATCAAGAAATGGCTTTGCCTGTTGACTCATATGTTTACAGATATCTACAAGCTGTTAGTGGACTTTTGCGACTGGGACCTCCAGTATATTTTGTCTTAAAAAGTGGTTTAAATTTTACGGATCCAGAACATCAAAATGTTATTTGTGGAGGTCAATTGTGCTACGACGATTCTCTTACAACACAAATCTTTTTAGCTGCTCAACATAGTGAAATTACATACATTTCCCAAAGTTCTAACTCTTGGATAGATGACTTTATTGATTGGACTGGTTTAACAGACGCATGTTGCAGATATAATACCACTGATAAGGGATTTTGTTCTAGTTCAGATAATTCGCCGGAATGTTCTTTCTGTTCCATTAGTCGTGATGAGTGGGCAAACGGCTTGAGGCCAAGCAAACAAGCTTTCGAAAGGTACATACCATTTTTCTTACGCGATGAACCCACCCAAATATGTAATAAGGGAGGACTAGCAAGTTATTCCGGTTCTGTTAATTATGTGCTAGATTCTGAAGGTAGAGCTACAGTCCAGGACTCCAACTTCATGGCCTATCATAATTCTCTGAGCACTTCTGCTGACTACATAACTGCTGTAAAGTATGGTTATGAAATTAGTGCCAATATTAGCGAAGCTATCAAGAATCATACAGGTCTTACTATAGAGGTTTTTCCGTATTCAGTGTTTTACGTATTTTACGAACAGTATATGACAATGTGGGGTGACACGTTTAAGTCACTCGCTTACTGTCTTGTCGGTGCATTGGTAATTAATCTGCTTGCGTCAGGGTTTAACTTTTTGACTTCATTTGCAGTTATTTTCACTTCCACTATGGTAGTAGTTAATATGATGGGCGTCATGTATGTTTGGAGTATTCCACTAAATGCAGTGTCTTGTGTAAACCTGATTGTCTCTATAGGTATTGCCGTTGAATTTTGCAGTCATATTGCGTATGCTTATGCTACTAGCAAATGCCCATCGGATGAAAAAGTTCAAGATGCCATTAGACAAGTAGGTTCTACTGTCATTACTGGAATCACTTTTACAAATTTTCCAGTAATTGTATTAGCGTTCTCTTATACCCAGGTAATCGAAGTGTTCTTCTTTAGAATGTTCTTTAGTTTAGTTATTTTAGGTGTCTTACACGGTATGATATTCTTTCCCGTTTTGTTAAGTTACTTGAATAATTTGAAGAAAAAATAATTTCGCATCTAATACTTTTATACTGGATAGTGATGGGCATATATGACTGTAGGCATAATAAAATATATAAAATAGTCCAGCATAAAATAATCCATTTATTAAAATTAATGGTTAAAGCCATCGATTTAAAATTAGACTTAATATCCGGTTACACCAACATTCTATCTGATATTCAATGGCTAAAAGTTTATTTTAAGCATGTTAAGAATAACGTATTTTTTTTAATCAATTAATCATCAAATAAACTGTAAAAATGTTAATTAAATATTATATGCAAGTACATATGTAGGTGTACATTGTTATAAGTTGTTTGTCTTATCAAAATGCATCATTAATTATTTTTCTGTACACGACTATGAAAGTTAAAAGCATATTTTGTATTATTTATTATGCTTAGTATAATTTAATTCTGTATTAATTATTTATAAATTCGAACTGTCATTATAATAGGTATTATTAAGACAAAAAATGTAATATCCTAATTTGTAAATATTAATTAAAGAAAATTAAAAATATATTTTTGTTTAAATATTTTATAGATTACTGTGAAAAAGGTTGTCGACTTCGTGAGCTGAAAGTATCTTTTTTTTTCCTTGGGGAAAATCCTCATTGGACTGTCCCGGCCGCACGCAGGGAGTGGCGCAGCCGAGGTTTGCAGGACTTTTACCGGCTAAAAACCCAAAGGTGACTACTTCTGCATATAGACGGGGACTGTGGGTCCTGTTAGAGCTGCAAGTATCTTAGTTCAACCTTACTTCAATTTATTTTTGTTCGTTGCTGAGTCCGTGTCGATACTTAACACTTACTTAAGATATACGAGTAGTATCGAAGTAAAATTCTTAGATAAAATATCGTATTGCTAATATTTTCTTTTTTTTTAACTTTCTACTGTGCTATTTTAACTAGGCTAATTGGAATCTTTTTTCTTAAAATATTTTTGATATAATTACTGTTTTGATAATACATTGGATTAAACCACACAATAAATTAATTATACACTCTTCATTTATTATTACATTTAATGAATATTTAACTATACTTAATATAGGAGGTACATTATAAATTATTAAAATATCAAGCAAAAATGTATATAATTAAATAAGGAAGACATTGACTAGATTTATAGATAATAAAAAGTAAAGATTAATTTATAACTATTTACAAAAGCTATGACCATTTACTACAATCAAATTACTTTAGAAATAGATATATTGCGAGATGTTTCCAACCTTTCTTAGAGGTATAGTTCTTGTTACCAAGATAATTAATAATTATTTAGTAATAAGTAATCTAATATTTATAGAATATGCAGCTTGTCATACAGCTTGCCAATCATGTTGCCAGGCGAACATAGTTAAGTTTATCTGTGGAGCGAGTTTAATTAACATTCGAATTCTTTATTAATAAAGGTAATAAACTACCCTTTTCCATGATTTATTGCCACTATCAAAGCATTAATCCAATATTAAATAAAATACCTTTCCTAATAATGAATATTATTTATATGATAACACCGTATTAAATATTAATTTATGTTTATAATAAGACCAATGTCTATTAGAGAGAAATCTAAAGACCATAGAAACGCGGCTCGCAAAAATGGGACTAGAAGAGCTGAAGACAGGACTCAATAGTGCATATAAAGATAGGCGTATGATCAGCATTGGATTAAAGAAGGCTGATAATGATGTTGAGGTTTAACTTACTACGCATCAAGGACATGGTTTAGATACGCGATGTAGCATATGGCCAAGCGCAGGATTTCTATTTTTGACAATTTCTTATCCGGTGGCAACGTAGGGAGCAGCCTTCTGAGCGATGCGAAAGCTGCGTTGAAAGCTTCTACGCGAATTCTCTCTCGCGTTGCGTGTGCGGTGCGGTATTTGAGAGTAGCTCGACGTCTTCTCCTCCTCTCTTCACGCGAAAGACCAGCACAAGGGGATCCTGCTCCACTGGACAAGTAAGCTTCCTCCGACAAAGCGCACGATTCCAGTGTTCTATCACTAAAAGGAATAAAAACTGATGTAACAACCTTTTAAATACATAATTTTGTGGTAGGGCGATTGCCAGAACTGGGTCATGACCACAGTACATAAGTGTAAAGACTGTCATAGTGACTCTTTTTGGCCTGTCGCGTTTCGGGATCAGCTCGTGTATATCCAGTAACTCATATACCTAGAGACTTTCAGTCAAGGTATATGTGGGCCGACATGATGACGGGGACTATCAATGGATTGTCATCTTTTGATGATCACTTTCGTTTTTGGACTACACTGTACTTCATCAGGTACTCTGTAGTCACTATGTCAAGTCAGTGTAAAAAAATTTAATAATTTTAAGTGATTTTAAGGCCTCGGCCATTAATGCCGTTAAGTGAATATTATTTTATCTAGAAAACTAATGTCAATCTCATACAAATCCCACTTGTCTCCTAATATTTTCGCTGTTCGAATATTACTTTATTTAGGTTCTAAATTATGACATATTTGGCTTATGTCAAAATTATTCTACCTTTTATGGCAAGCATAGCGTATCTTGTCAAATAGGAGTGTAATTGTAAGATAGTATAAATACACAAAATATGTTAAGTAACAAAATAACCAAAATTATTATTTACATTATTTCACAGCATTACACAACATGTAGAGTTATCTGTTTTTTTTTAATAGTGATAGCTATAACTATCCTACTAATATTATAAACGCGAAAGGTTGTGACTATTTTTGTTACTCTTTCACGATAAAACTAGTTACTGGACGGATTTGCATGAAACTTTTACAGTAATATAGATTATACATCGGAATAACATATAGGCTACAATTTGTAATGATTTTATGTAATTTTGGTCATAATATAACGATACATGTCAATTAAGTCGGAAAAAAATCTGGCCTCTGACAGCTATCTTGGCGTACACTGCCTAAACCATTGGAGTTACACAAAGATGATGTACCGTAGGATTGTTTGTCTTGAATAGTTCTAAATAAAAGTCCCAGAGAGTATATATCTACCTTTTATGTGGAAACCACTATGACCAAAATTGTAAATTATAATACAGAAGATATTCACTAGAAATAATTTATATGGCAGAACAAAGTTTGCTGGATCAGCTAGTTTATTTGTACATGAAAAAAGTAATATAATATAAAAAACGAAGTACCGCTTTCTTGGAGCCAAGTTCTCTCGTCCTGTGATTGGTAGCAAGGCTTCTCTTGGTTCGGCTAGCATACAGGAGAGAGATCTGTCTTCCATACTGCTGGTTGTTTCGAGCCAGCTCTTCATCCTGCTTCTAAAACATTCTAATTCGTGAGTTATCTTTTATTTAAAGGCCTTATTCTTTAAAGTTAGGTTTTATCATATTTCCAGAGCTGAGGGAGTCTGCTGCCTGAGCGAGCTTGTGGCGGTTTGTACCGCCTTATCCTTCTGCAGCCCAATTTAAAAGTAGGTACAAAGAAAGAAAGCCCAATGTCCTCATTTAAGAACATAACTAATATTGTCCCTAACGCCCAGACCAAAACCTTTTCGTATCTCTGTATTACGAATTAACTTTTGATATTTTGAGGGTACTTTGCTAGATAAATAAAAAATTTTGTTCTTTGACAAATTCGGTGACTTACAAATGCTTTGACATTTATTGAGTAATATAAATTGTAATGTTTGTGTAACGTCTAGTTGCGACTATAAATCTCAGCGTAAGATTTAGGCAAACATTTAATAAAAATTAACTTTTAATTTTTTTTTTATTTATTTTTTTTATTTCATTTAGGCTTACTAAAAAAATTAAGTTAAACAATGAGACGAATAACGATTTAAAGCTCAATGTTATACTCCTTTGTAATTTAAAATAATTGCTCTCAAATGTACAAAAAACAAGTATTTAACACTAGAAAGACCGCATATAAGTATACTGAAATATATATATTTTGAAATGGATTTGCTATCTTTAACATGACCAAAGGAGTTAACATTTTCTTCCCGATCCCTTAGAGACAAAATACGGACGTTTCTGTTTTGATTCCTGACAAATCAAATTTACTAGCCGCAAGGGTAAGAGTGCTTGATAAATATTACAACACCCGTTCACACCTAGCACTAAGCGTCCTCTTTAGGGGATAATAAATCCGTATTTATTCTTTTTATATCGACCCTTGCGAGTAGCAACCCTTCTAATCTAATCATGCTCGATAACCGTGTCGAATCGATTGGATAGTTTGATGGTGTGGCTATTTATTTGAGGCAACTTTTTGCTTAAAAAGACCTATTTATAGTTTCGCACTTTAAAAGTAAAGCCAGTATAAAATCATTTTGATGCCCGTCTATTTGTCTGTTAAACCCCTTTTCCTCAAGAATGTGTAAAGGTATTTAATTGAAAAGTATATCGAGTAATTACGACTACAATCTTTTCTTGCTTTAAAAGAATATAACTTTTCAGTCAACGCAATCAAAAGATATGTCCGTTTACATTTATTATTTATGCCGTTTCCGCAAGGGAATCAAAACCGAAAGGGTATATATACTGTGCGGGTAGGGTCCCGTTGACCTAGAATCAAGAAAGGCACGAAACAAAGTATTATAGCATAAGTATAGGGAAGAATGCTAAGCCTGTAAATTTATATTTACGTCACTAATAAAAGAATATGAGCTTTATGAACAAAAATGTGCGAAACTCTCGAAGGGCGAATCAGACTCTCGTTTTATTGTTTGTTATTCAGTGACCGCGAATTTAAGAGTATAATTTTGTCGCTCTTAAAAAACTTATGTTATACCGGACCATACTAGGACCTAAATTATTATTTTTTACACTGGCTCGACATATTGACTACAGAGTACCTGATGGTAAGTACAGTGTAGTCCAAAAACGTAAGCGACTATTAAAGGATGAAAATCCATTGATAGTCTACATCGTCATGTCGGCCCACATATACCACGACTGAAGGTCTCTAGGTATATGAGCTACTGGATATGCACAAGTTGATCCCGAAACGCGACAAGCTGAAACTGGTCACTATGACGGGCTTTACACCCATGTATTGTGGTCGCGATCCAGACGGGCACCGACTCGCTGCTGCTCGTTTAGCACCACCTAGGAGTCACGTGTAGGGAAACTAGGGTAAAGCCTACGGACGCGAGCAGCTTCGACTACCAAAACAATAAAAAAAAAAAAAAATTGCAGTAGGATATTAGATTTCAATGACGTACTAGACCTAATCAGTGTTCTGATATGCTGTTGCTATAATTAACAAGATATAATTTTAATTTTACTCTGTAGTTAGTTATATATTAAGTTATAAATTTATAATATAAATTTGCGTATATAATTTTCTAGAACTGTACTATGAAATTAAGGATATAATTCACAGAAAAAATGTTAACTATCTTTCACACATTTAAAATAATAAACTTTATGTTTTTTTTTTTGTCAGTTTCCGAAAACCTTTATATTATTCCATCCAAGATCCAGGCTAGTTAATTGATCTATGTAAGTCGATATTCAGCCCTATTAAAGATAGGAAAAAAAAATGATTAATATAATAATTGTAGCTACTGAAGTTAAATTTACTGCAGCAAGTGTTATAAGTCTACACGTATGTTATCAAATATTTTACCAACTATTGTAGGCAGATATGTAGTCTATATTTTTCCTGATAATGGTGACGAAGCAAATAACCCATACACATACTATCTTATTTTTTATATTAGTGCTACCGATACCAATAAAAATTAATAAAAGTCAGCAAAAGCGAATTTCTTGTGTTCAAATGATTCCTTGCAGCTCAGATCATACTCTACAGGTTGAACGGTAATGCGATACATTCCTTGATACACGTTGTAGTACAGCTTATTTGGAGTCATTTAAGTCATATGACACCATGTCCGAAACTTGTTAATTTCTGAGATATTCAAGATTGAAGTATTTTTTTAAAAAACTCCAGTTCTTATGTTAGAATGTGCCCTTGTAGTGACGAATACGAAATAATGTTATTGTTTATGCTGTATTCGTATAGCTAAATAATAATAATCTCATTTTGAATTAAAATTTGTAAGAAGGAATCGTAATTACTTAAGTAAAAGCTAAAAAACCAAGTACCATTTTGCAAAAAAAATATGTTTTTGGTAAATTAACGAAGAATTTCCAAGAAAATATGTATGTATGGAATGATTCGTACAAATTACATAATTTTGTTCCTTGATTCATTGGCTATTCAAAAAAGTACAAATGTCACAACAAAATACTAAGAGGTTGATTTGCAACCCTAATAATAGAAGAAGTGACCCGTTTCCTAGAAATTCTCTTCATTATGTTACCGCGCACGTGAGCAGGTTTTGTTCGTTTGATGACACCGCCTTGCACTTGACACTGCTACAACAATAGGACTTATTAATATGAAGGACAATTTGCTCGTAGAAATTTTAGTTATCTGTTTCAGTTAGTTACAACTATCTTCTGAGTACAGGCCTATCTTTGCTTTCTAACTACTTCTCTCTTGATTAAAAACTTGAGAAATGGCTGCCTTCCGTATTGTAGAATACGCGGACATTCTGTACGTTTACGAATAATACGACGGCGACGCTGTAGCAGCGCAAAGAGAGTACATGCTGCGTTTTCCTGACCGACGTGTACCAAACGTAAGAGTGTTTTCGGGAACGTATCGACGCGTCCGTGAAACAGGGCGTTTCGCAGCGCGAACAAGCGATTCTGGTAGACCTCGAGTTCAACTTCCTGATAAAGAAGAAGAACAACTTGATTTATTTCGCAGAAATCCAACAATCTTCACAAGGATTGCAGCTAGAAGCCTTGGATTATCCCAGTGGATGGTTTGGTTTACCGTACATACAGCAAGATTACATCCTTATCACTACACACCGGTCCAAGCTCTAGAAGAAGGCGATCCCGCCCGACGAATAGAATTCTGTCGTTTCATGCTAAATGCCGATATGGAAGATCCTCATTTTCTCGAGAAAATTCTGTGGACTGATGAGTCCAAGTTTGACCGTGACGGAATCACTAATTATCACAATTCACATTATTGGGCACCGAAAAGAGAGAATCCAAGGATGAAAAAAGAAAGGGCACATCAAAGAAGATTATCTGTGAACGTTTAGATGGGAATAATTAATGGCCAACTGATTGGGCCGTTCTTTTTTTCTCAAAATTTGAATGGGGAAACTTATGTACTTTTCCTAAGAAACCAAGTGAATCTTTTATTGGGAGACGTCCCCTTAGCCACGAGAAGAAATCTTATCTACCAACATGATGGCTGTCCAGCTCACTTTCGGCTCAGTGTACGCCATTGGATGAATCAACAACATCCACTTCGTTGGATAGGGCGCGGTGGACCTATTCCTTGGCCAGCCAGAAGCCCGGATCTGATCCCTTGCGATTTTTATTTATGGGGTCACATGAAGGATCTCGTGTATGTAACCCCCTAAATCAACGAGCAAGAGCTTCGTGAGCGCATTCAGAGGGCAGCTCAAAATATCCGGCAAAGTTTGACAACAAGAGTCACTAAAACAGAAATGAGAAACAGACTTCGAGCTTGTATTGGAAGATGGGGCTCACATTTTGAGCAGGACTTGAAATAATGTACCCAGATAATTAGCCAATAAATGTATTATTAAAATACTAAGTTTTTCATTTATTAGAGCCCAAAAATACTAGTTGTTTGTGTGTCTTTTTATTTATTCATTTTTTTATTAAAGTATCTACTAGATATTTAATATTCAAATAAAAAAATAAGTATGTAGTTTTTGTTGACACCTATACCTTTTTGAATAGCCAATGAATCAAGGAATAGAATTATGTAATTTGTACGAAACATTCCATACACATTTTCTTGGAAATTCTTCGTTAATTTATTTTATTTTTTATTATTTATTCAACGGTAACTACACAGCATATTATAAGATTATATACCAAAAATAGGAAACAAAAAATAAAAAAATCTAGAATGCCAATAACGTAGTACACATATTAAATTTTGGTAAATGTTTGGGTCGCTCCCCGCATCGTATAGTGAGTGTTGTGTGCGTGATTTGTGAGTGCTGTGTGAGTGCATTTGGGTGCGTGTGTGCGCTCATATCGGTGTTGTATGAGATTCATGTAACTGCAGTCCAGAAATAATTGTCTTAATGACCTGATTACGGCTTAAGTAAAACATATCGATCTCTTTAAAATATTTATTGTACTGAGCGCAACATCTATAGATGACCGAGTTTTGGGCATAACAGTGCTTTGCAAGAGGTAAGGCGAATGAGCAAGGATTTCGAGTTCGTTTTTTGAAAATTTTTAATTTTAATTTCCCGAGAAGTTCAGGACAATCCACTTTTGCGTTTAGGAGATCATAAAGCAGTTTCATATCATTTATAGTACGACGATGCTCCAGTGACAAAAACATTTTTACCTAAAACATTTTTTTTTTACAAAATGATACTTGGTTTTTAGCTGTTACTTAAGTAATAACGATTACATCTTGCAAATTTTAATTTAAAATGAGATTATTTAGCTATACGAATACAGCATAAACAATAACATTATTTTGTATTAGTCACTACAAGGGCACATTTTAACATAAAAACTGGAGTTTTTTTTTTTTAAATACTTAAGTCTTGAATATCTCAGAAATTATCAAGTTACGGACATGGTGTCATATGACTTAAATGACTCCAAATAAGCTGTACTACAACGTGTATCAAGGAATGTATCGCATTACCGTTCACCCTGTATATCGAGGGGTGAAAGGCTATTTGGTTTAAGCGACATTTTTTGGTGATATAGTAAAATCAGCAAAGATCAGTAAAGTAGAATCAGCGTTTTTTACCGATTCCAAAAATATATATATATTACTATATCACCAAAAAGTGTCGCTTAAACCAAATAGCCTTTCACCCCTCGATATTATCAATATAGAGAAAAATCAAATTTAAATGCTAACTGGTCAACGTTGCTTGCTTAAATTCAGTAAGAAAAGTAAGTTAAAATAAGTACAAGTACGTAGTAGTACCCATATAGATATAATGTACTTGTATTCATAATTTAACTTAGGTATTAACCTATGTCATGGGTAATAAGAATTAAAAATAATCTCAAACATACATCTACCTATAATAACTCTTATAATTCAATTTACGAAAAAAATTAAAAGATATTTGTGCAAGCCGGTTTTCATAGGTTTTTCTTAGTTGTTAATAATAATAATAATATTTACTAACAATTACACACATTGACCTAGTCCCAAATTAAACTTGCGCTTGTACTATGGGTACTAGACAAAGATACTTAAATACATATAATGCATATTATATACGACCATGACTCGTGACAAACTCATCTGCTCATCACAGAAAAGTTTACCACTACCGGGACTGGAACCCAGGACCTTAGCATCGTAAGCAGGGTCGCTACAAACTGCGCTATTAGGCCGTCAATAATAGGTGCGTTAATAGTCTCGTTTTTGGACTGTGGTATTCTTATCATCAGGTGTGGTGTGTTCACATTGCTAAGACAGGATAAAAAAAGAAATAGTAATTAATTACTTACTAATAAGTACCTTATGACACAAGTTCTATACAATCACAAATAAAGGAAGAACTTTAATTAATTTGGTTTTTCATCTTTTTATTGTAATAACACCAATAACTTCTATATTACCGAACCATACAGATTCTAACACAATACTGAACTATCGTAGAGCTCAGCATCCCTGTATTTATATGACCTCTGAAAGGGGATGGACCAACCCTCTTCCAGAAGGCGGTCCCAACTCTCGTTTGATACTCGTCGAAGGGATGAGAAAATTATTCGTATTTTTTTAACCACGAAACAATTTCTTATTTTTCGAAATATATCGGTATTTATACCTATTAGAAATAAAATAAAATAAAGGCAAATATTATGTAAAACAATTGTACGACAAATAAAACATAAATAAAAAAAAACAATTTACGCAAATAAAATCTATTGTGACGTGCTTAGTGCTCATTTTCTGTTAAAAATAATTATTTTTATTTGATTCTGAATCTCCAGTGCATTTCTATGATTTACAGAATTTCTAAAAAAAAATATATTGCGTGACGGTTTAAGGCTAAGATTTATAGACACTATATTGTCGTTGCTTAGACTTTGCTAAGAAAGTGATTTCAATTATTTCCAAAAAACTGAATATAATAGGAGCTTCAGTAGGGTAATTCCGGGGGAGTTGGCCGTAAGGGAGAGATTGCCAATTAAAGAAAAACATAGTTGTAGTCATCAGATGTGGGTTTAGTCTAGCTAGTTGGCTTTATACAATGTGTCAGACCGACATTTAACTCTAAAATTGCCGTAAAAATATTCAAAAGAAACAGAAATTTTAATATTCCTAAAAAAATATAAACGATTTAAATTACTTATTGCAATGATAAAGTTTTATGAAAGATCTTTATAGTTTTAATTTCATTACGTCTCAAAAAACTACGACCAAATTTCCCCGACTTATTCTATAGCCTTAATATTAACAGAGCCAAGTCCAAGCTGAAAAATTAAGTAACTTAACATATATACTTTGTTATTAATTCTATAAATTGTAAAGTTGCATATAAGCCGTGAATTCTTGCTAATTCAAAAATAACAAAGTACAGTTATAATTTACGCGATTATGAATCGTTTTTTTTTTAGTTCGTGCTAAATTGCATTGCTTTACGCAGATGCATGCCTTTTAGCCAATTCTCTTCGCTGCGTGGTTGGGTTAGCTAATAGGTACCCAAATTCATAGCACACTAATACGCAATGAAACCTAACAAGAATATATTGAAGGAAAGGTGTTATCGGTTGAAGTATTGTAAAACTGGTTTGTATAGATTTACCATATATGGAGTGTATTTTGACGAAGCAGCAATGCTGATAACAGTACGTTATACTGTCGGTAACACGTGCTGCAGATGATGAACTACTTTTCATCAGGTGGGCTGTTAAGTCTGCTAACTTTAACATAAGAGAGGAAATTCGTTTTTAACAAAAAATTATAATCAGTTGTATAAGTTGTAATTTTTTTTTAAGTATTCTATAATACTATGGAATAAAGTGTACGCAAATTTTCATGAAATTTTTACAGATCTTTAATAAAAATCCGCAGCATCTGTCCCGTATCTTTGCTCCGCCCCTGCACGGCTCTCGCCAATCCCGGGCCGACCCCGCCTATCGATCCCGGGACGCAGGTGTTCCGGGATAATTGACGATCTACTTCGAGATATCTTTTAGCTAACCATCACACACGTAGAATTTAATTCTAGTTAAAATTACTAGTTCTAACGACATGAGTCTTTTCAAATAAAATAAAAGATTTTGAACGATTTTAGGCAAACGTTTTTTTTTTGTTAGCCTATAATGGTTACAGGAGGATTAAGTTTATAATTTATAATAGTTCCTGTCCACGACTTCTTCACGTTGAAGTAAAAAAAATCGATTTTAGATTTTATAACAGTGGACATTTATCATTTTAAAATCGATTTATCTTATTAATTTATTTCGAAGACTGATTGCTTTCAATCTTATCTCAGTGGCCTGAGATATGCCTACATAAACATTGCACATACATGTAAGTTATATTTCTATTACAGAAAGAATATATATATATATATAAAGCACAAATAAATACTTAATAAAGGATTGTTTGTAAAGAGATAAATATCTTGACTTGTTCCTATTAAACTTGTAATATCCAGTTCCCAAGAAGAAACAAAAGCAAGTTTTGTTATGCCTTATAGATATTTTATGACTAAAATACCTAGTTGAAAAGTTACATGATTTTGAGTCATTTTATACCAAATGAAAAATATATTATTTAGATTTTATCGCAACTGTTTTTAAAGGTAGTTTATATTCCGTTTCATCGCTGTGCTTCGAAATTGATTTAACTCGTTCACGAAGTAAGATAATTTATGCAAAGAATTATGTACCGCTCGGAGACATCCTCGCAATTCAACATTAATGCCACAATAAACAGTTATGCATGGTAAAAACAACAACGGACAACATTTACGAAGGTCATGGCAAAGGCTAATTTACCTTATAGCGACATCGCATCGAAACACGCGATTTAATGAAGACATAATTTTTTTTCAGTTTTCGTTTTAAGTATAATTGTCTACTTTATTGTACATACCCCCTGCTACGTTACGTAAAGGCATCTGTAGTAAATGCAAATTTAATCGTCTTTGATAATTCGAAAACGTCACGCAACAGTATCATTGTACTATTTCGTGATAAAACAGAAATAAACTTATTGTTTTATCATAAAATTTTATATTTATTACATTTATATATATGTGTTTGTTTCTAATAATTTAATTAAACTATAATTAGAATTATTCCTAAATTATTGATAATGTATTTAATGTTTCGCATTGAATTTTGTTAATTTTGTTTCTTACGTAATATTTAAACATTTCATTAAAAAATTGTCAGTTATTGATT
Source organism: Automeris io (assembly GCA_036320925.1). Taxonomy (NCBI): domain Eukaryota; kingdom Metazoa; phylum Arthropoda; class Insecta; order Lepidoptera; family Saturniidae; genus Automeris; species Automeris io. Next base: position 7,012,745 of record JAUDJH010000010.1, on the reverse strand, counting down.
GTAAGCAAAGATGGGTAAAATGTAATCTGATTAATGATTAACGATTACAAAATGTAGTCGTAATTTAAATTTTATTGCTCTGTAATAATGATTAAATCCCTTCAAAACATTAAGGAGTCATGTATGTTTAAGCAATTGTGGATTCCGTGGTGTTTAAAATATAGATGAACAAAATGCAGTCATATTAACGACTAGCTGTCCCGGCAGACCTTGTTCTGCCCTATTTCTCTAAAACAAAGTCATATTGTTTTTTTTAATGTTAATAGCTTCCCCGTCAGATTTTTTTGAAAATTGTTTGAAAGAACCTGGCCTTAATGCTATATGTATAAAAATTGACACATATTGACATTAATATTTATACGTCACTCAATTGTTGGAACCCGTCCACTGACATTTAAACTTTATGGTATGGTGTTAAAGTTCAAATTTTAAATATTATTACGAATTTTTTGTATGATAATATAGAAAAGTGTTGATTTTAGACTTTTTCAGACAATTTTTTTAATTTTTCTCTCCGTGATAACCTTCCCCAGACTTCAACAAACACAACAAAAAAGAAATCAGTCAAATCGGTTTAGTCGTTCTCGAGTTTCGCGCCTATCAAGACATAGCTGATCCGGCAAACGTAGTTTTGCTATATAAGTTATTGTAATATCTTCTATGATGTTCATTGAAATTAAGTGATGTCAAAGACAATTTTTTTCATAATTAAATACTCTTAATCAACAAAACATTTATTTGGATAAAGATTAATATTATTACGTTGATACAACTCTTAACAAATAATGCATTAATTTCGACCAAATTCGATTACCATAAAAACGGTTCTAGTTAGTTAATCTTAAAAGATAGACATATACTGTCGCGGACATTTTTAGATCATTTCAAGAGGAATAATTCTTTCATACATATATTTTTGGTATCTTGTACCGTTTTCGCAGCGCACGCAATGGAAGTCTTCAAGGATGAATCATTTTCCCCGTTTTTTTCACATTTTCCATTATTTCTTCGCTCCCAATAGTTGCATCGTGATGTTATATAGCCTAAAGCCTTCCTCGATAAATAGTCTATTTAACACAAAAAGAATTTTTCAATTCGAACCAGTAGTTCCTGAGATTAGCGCGTTCAAACAAACAAACAAACAAACAAACTCTTCAGCTTTATAATATTAGTATAGATGAAAAACGCAAAATGTAATCGTAACCGTTTTTCGTTAATCTGATTACATTTTGCCCATCTATGATTGTAAGTGGTGGTTAGCTAAAAAAACTGAAGATATTTTAACCAACTTATGGAGATTTAGAAAGTTTCGCTTGTCTCTTTATGCGTATTTTCAGGATGTCTTTTAATTCTTTTTTTGTATCCCGGGGGGGAAATCCTGCATAGGACCATCAGGGACGCTGTGAGACTAGCGACCCCGGTGTGTCACACTTCTACTGACTAAAAACTCCCGGGGTGTCTCTCTGATTGCTCCACCCGGGCCTGGGAAACCAAATTCATTCAGACGCCCAGGGAATAAGGAGCTTGTTAAGGCTACCTCTCTGGGAGGGATAGGAGTAAAGCCAACCCCTCCAAAACCCCCCTCCTAAGCGATGAGCCGGACACCGTGCACCGCCTCCCTCTTATCCGGGCAGCAGACTCCTTCAAGTATACTACCCGGCTGTGTTCTTTAAGTCTTATGGTTACTTACGATTTCTTTTGAATAATACTTAAAAAGTTTTACAATGAATTACTATATACTCAAGAATACTTAAACTGAAAAAATGTAATTTTTTAAATTCAAAGTATTGAAAATTAATTGTATTTGTTTAATGTTTTGTATTAAAATAGCTATTTGAAATGTATGATTAATCTAAAGTGAAATGTTTACTTTATATAGGATACTAGGAAAGTACACAACCACACTACACATATAAATTTTACTAACTTAATAACTTTTTATTTCATAACAATTATTTGAATCGCATTTAATGCTCTCATATAACCTTGTTACACAAATCATCTTGGTTAATCCGATTTTTTGTACGTTTTCCTGCATTAAATTATAAAATTATATACTGTAGATTTGTGAATAAATAAATAAATAAATGCTTTGATAAACCTTTAAGTTATAACTGATGAACTAATAAGGTTCTATAAAGGGGAATAGTTACTATGAATCAGTTTCATAGGGAAAACTGGAAAAACGTCAAAACCATGGCAACCACATAGTTAGGCCAATAAAGGTTCAAATTTTCCTTTCTGAGCTCCTGTAAAATATCTTTTGATTAATAATTTCTATAATATAAATGTGTTCAAAACGACTGTGATATTTGTATTATATCTGTCGTGTGTGTAAAATAACAGTGTATAAGGAGGTGCAAATACAAAAATGGCTTTCAATTTCGACAGCGGGCAAGTAAGTTTACGGTATTTTCAGAAATATATAAGAAATATTGGTAAAATAAAAGAATACTAAGACATGCAATATACTTAAGTTATTTTTTAAGACTACAGCTTAAATGGGATCTTAATATCTTAATATATTATAAATCAGCAGAGGAAAATACTTGGTAAAACTATTTTAATATTCATGACATGTAAAATTATAACTTACTTGCTTTTCGTTTTATAAATAATAAACATCGAAAAAAAAAATACAATATATTCTTACAAGTTATTGATAAAACGGAATGTGTATTAAATCGGCATATTTATAGAACTAGGGGTGAAAGGCTATGTGATTTAAGCGACATTTTTTGGTGATAGAGTAAAATATATATGTATATTAAATGAAATGGCGTTTCTTAAGTTGCGCTTAATATAAGGTTAAGCCAGACTTAATTTGTTTGGCGCAAGCCAATTTAAGCGTTAAGGTTGAAATTTATTGAAGCCATTTCGACTTTGCTTGGATTTTCTTAGAAAGTAGGTTCGCCTTTAATAAAGAACTGAATATATAATAAGAACCTAAGTATATTTTAAGTATTCGCAAAGCCAAGTCCATGTTGAAGAAATCGGCGACGTACTATATACACAGTAACATTAATTAAATAATATAATTTGTACTATTTGAGTAAAGGCTAAAAAAAGCCAAAATTGAGTTTAAAAATCTCAGCTTAAGACACATCTATGACAGGGTAAATTGCTTGTCCCATCTTTTGTTTTGGTCCTGCCAATGAAGTAAGTTCTGACGTCAATAAGCCACGCTTTTCCTTTGACGTCATATTTGCATAGTAGTATAATTTTTCAGATGTCTGATTTCATCGTCCCACTGCGGGTTATACATTGTTTCAACTGAGTAGTTAACGACTCATAGATGATGTCCATAGTTCCATTCGTACCTCGCGGTCGTATGATTTTTATCGCGCGGCTTTTCTTGGAAGTAGGTACAATCACTGTGAATACCTAATGTATTGATGAGTGTGATACATTTCTTGTATGGTCTTACATTTTTCATTGATCTTTCTTGTCGGCTTTACTTAGTACGAAGGCAAACATTTTAAACCTTTTGCTACATTTTTTACACGCATTTTAAACATTTTTAAACCATTTTTAAGCGTTTTGAACTTATTATAAACTAGCTGTCTCCGCGACTTCGTCCGCGTGGAATAGTTATTTTGGGCATTTTAGTTCGTTATTTATTTTGAAATTGTAATATCTTCTATGATGTTCATTGAAATTAAGTGATGTCAAAGACAATTTTGTTCATAATTAAATACTCTTAATCAACAACACATTTATTTGGATAAATATTAATATTATTACGTTGATACAACTCTTAACAAATAATGCATTAATTTCGACCAAATTCGATTACTATAAAAACGGTTCTAGTAAGTTAATCTTAAAAGATAGACATAGACTGTATTTTTTTAGATCATTTCAAGAGGAATAATTCTTTCACACATATATTTTTCGTATCTTGAACCGTTTTCGCAGTGCACGCAATGGAAGCCCTCAAGGATGGATAATTTTCCCCGTTTCTTTCACATTTTCCATCATTTCTTCGCTCCTAATAGTTGTATCGTGATGTTATATAGTCTAAAGCCTTCCTCGATAAATGGTCTATTGAGCACATAAATAATTTTTCAATTCGAACCAGTAGTTCCTGAGATTAGCGCGTTCAAACAAACAAACAAACAAACAAACCCTTCAGCTTTATAATATTAGTATAGATATGGCCCGCGATCGCAATGTGTCACAGAAAGCAGAATCGTGTTTCTTAGTGCTTTTAGACTTCACTCGATTCCTCAACGGAAGTTTCAAAATGCGCAGACTACATTTATAAGTAACTTCAAGGTCAGCGCGTGCCTTTACAAGTGAGAGATATAGACAATAATGCCATCTATTAGCAACAAGCGGAAATAATCTATTATTTTTGTTGAGAACAATAGAATCTTCCACGCCCTTCGAGTCTAGACTAGAACCTTCTTTATCGATATGAATCGATGGACTCTATATAAAATATTTAAGGTAATGTCTCTAGGGTTCGATTTATTTGGTTTATATTTTATGACCAATGCCTTATGGAAAGACTAATCCAAGACTTCTAATCCCAAATAAATTTCAACATTAGTGCACCTGCATCGGCCATTACCCAGATCCCCTCACATGTTTTAACACAAAACAGTTTTTTTATTCGCTCACAAATTGTAATCCTTCTAATCCACGTTAGATACATCCAATTACATCGTAAACATGGAGAGTATACTTAGTTGTTAAAAGAAAAGAATCTTATTGCAGGCGTATTAGAGTTTGTAATAGCTTGTTTATTTAGAAGTCATACGAAGGGGCTAGTTTTTTAGCAAATGACAATTTTTCACGGCTTTGTGTGTAATGTTAATCCGTGTTTGACACATCGAGCTGGTCTTTAGTTAATAGTACTTGGATGTAGAAGGTTGATTGTTTTTTTTTTATTGAAAATGAAAATATGCAATCGATATGGATGCAAAGCTCCATCGCCCTGTCACTTTTCGGGATCAGTGCGTGTATATCTACTTACCTACATAGCTAATGGCTTTACATCATAATATATTTAGGCCGGCATGACGTCGGTATGTCAGTAGATTTTCATCACTTGCAGGTCGCTGCCGCTCTTGGATTACAATCTATCTTATAACCAGGGGTGATGTAATCATCTTGTTGAACCATTAAAAAAAAATGATTATGCATTTATGACAAACTATGTCTATACCAAGTTAAGGTAAAGTTTAAGGTTGTCTATTCAGGTATATCTATAAAAAGTTTCTTAATTAGAAATTTTGTATATTAATGAATGTACTTGGGTAAAAAGGGGGAGGGGTTAATTAAAGAAAAGTCGTGATTATGTGTACACTTTAGCATAGCACGCGAATAGCTAGAGATTTGCTCAGTTTTTCGAAATAAATGAATAAACACGATTTTAGTGAAATAACACCTTTATACACATGTATAAATTATATCATAGAAAGCTTATATTTGTGGAATGCGTAATACCAGTCGTCGGAAAGGGTGGAAATAATTGTATGTTCGTAACAACACGCAATCCTGTTGGATTATATCGTTTTTCTAACAAACATGTTCATTGTTTTCTACTATGTATTGAACTTTCTTAAAAGAGCATGAACATTATAGTATTACAGCCGATGCACTATGGAAAATAATTAACTATATCACTATGCTTTTTTTCTATAGTTTTACTGTCTTTTAGCTCTGCCAATACTCCAATAATATGGGGTGAGTTACTTGCAAAATGCATTCTTGAATAATTTTTAGGCGTTCAAATTGTTACAGTACATTCTTTTTACGCATTACGGTAAATTTAATTTATGTTGAGTTGCCAGTAAATTACGGTCTTAAAACTTTTAAAACATTTTGTAAATTAAAGTAAAAATGTACTGTAGTCAAAAGAATTAACTGGTAAAACTATTCATTAGGTTATTGTCACAGTTTAGGCATGTGTTTGTGTGTTAAACTAAGGGGACATAGAATGTGATAAAAAAGTAAGTTCAAGGACATTGTTTATAAAAAGTAGGTATCTGTCAACGCAATTTATTGTGTTTTTCATTGTTTGATGAAGGTAATCGTAATGTTTATGTATCATACTAAAGTCTAGCTATTTTTGTTGATAAATGACTTGTTGTCGTGTGTGGACTAAAACAACCTTTGCCCATAAATAGAACAGAGACAAGTCACCGTTGTTTGATAGCTTAACAATCTATACATAGTTTGAATTTAGTATTAGACTTGACAGATGTTCTATAAATATATTTTCAGTCATTTATTTTATTAAGAATCAACGTAGATAATTTAAGTATGTTTTTCCTGGTTGCTATACTTAGAGTTTTGTATTTTAGATATAGGTTCGTTCAATTATGTTACCCATATCATCTATTTACCTATGTAAGTATACAAAAATAAATATACAATGTAAAAATATCCTATTTGATTCGAAAGGGGCATATTGGTGCAATAATAACGTTACTAAAATACATCCGAAAATAATATCATTTAAATTGTTATTGTCATATGAAATTTAAGGAATTGAATTATTTTACATTCGATTTAAATTTGGATTACTTACAAAAATCAGTTCAAAGACTAATCAACGATTTAGCTGATAAATGGGTCTTCAAATCTACGGAGTTCATGACTTACTAGCATATTCATTTGCTTTCCTTTTTTCCTATGATACGAGCTACACACGCTTCCAGTGTTGCCCTGTAAGTTTCCCCAATTCATTCATTTTATTGCTTTTTTTTTTGGCCTATAACTAAAAAAGATAACGTAAATAGAATCTAATATCGATACTCAGTAATGCTTTTACTGGTAGGACAGGGTTTGTATTACATACCGTATCTATACTAATATTATAAAGTTGAAGAGTTTGTTTGTTGGTTCGTTTGAACGCGCTAATCTCAGGAACTACTGGTTCGAATTGGAAAATTATTTTTGTGTTGAATAGATCATTTATCGAGGAAGGCTTTAGGCTATATCACATCACGATGCAACTATTAGGAGCAAAGAAATAATGGAAAATGTGACCAAAACGGGGAAAATTATTCATCCTTGAGGGCTTCCATTCCGTGCGCTGCGAAAACGGTTCAAGATACCAAAAATATATGTATGAAAGCATTATTCCTCTTGAAATGAAAAATGTCCGCGACAGTATTTTAAGATTAGCTCACTAGAACCGTTTTTATGGTAATCAAATTTGGTCGAAATTAATGCTTTATTTGTTAAGAGTGGTATCAACGTAATAATATTAATCTTTATCCAAATAAATGTATTGTTGATTAAGAGTATTTAATTGTGAACAAAATTGTCTTTGACATCACTTAATTTCAATGAACATCTTAGAAGATATTACAATTTTAAAATAAATAACTAACTAAAATGCCCAAAATAACTATTCCACGCGGACGAAGTCGCGGACACAGCTAGTATTATGATTAATTTGGCGTTAATATTAATACATTTAAAATGAAAGGAATTGGGTCTGTGTTGTTAAAAAGTTTCAATCATAAAATCCACTCTAACTATCATTGGACGAGTGTTGAATGTGCGGCTCTTTCAAGCTACTTTTCGCTACTAATCTTTATCGAGGGTGATATCTTTTATTTTTTACCTGGTGGAACTCGTTACGGACCATCAGGGCCATGTTGAGGGCGGCTACCTCGATGTATAGGACTCTTTTTGTCTAAAACCACCAGGGTGTCTCTCCTCCTGTATACCGTGTGCTGAGAGAAAGGCAGAGCCAAGCTACCTTATGCAACTCGGCATCGTTGGTTCAAAATTATCCGACGATTTGCAAGTCGTCCCTAGATCTAAGCTTTTGTCTAGATGTCTTCTTCACTTCCGAAATTGTAATGCCTAATGGATAATGTTTTTGTAGATGTGACTGATAGAACTATAATATGGTTCATTATTTTGATTTAGTAAATTGTAAAGGATTGACAAAAGTTATCTATTTGGCGAGGCGGTGAAGTCATGTTTGTGGCAAGTGCCTTAGAATGATTACATACGTCATTACAGGGTTATAAAATCTAGTACTGTTTGTTTCATGTTATAGTGTAAACAATGTGAACCATGACAAGATAATTCTAAATTATTGTGGGCATTTATAATTTAGTCAAATTGAAGCATGATGTATGGGGTAAATAACAATTTGCAACCCTTTGTTAAGAAGGGATGGCTGGCACGCTCCGCGGGGGTTGACACCTGATCAATGGGCCACGGGTGCATTATTCGGACTATTGCATTGTTACTTTTCGAACCATGTTTTATTGTGTAATACCCATTAATTTAAAGCGAATGAATCTTGAATTGATGGAAAACTGATAACGTTCAGTATGGTAGCTTAATATGAATTCAATTATTGAACATACAAAATATTATAAACCAAATTAATATGATAAATGCCTATGTGAGTTTGTTTGATTCAGTGTCTTGCCTTAATTAAACCACCGATCATTATGACCTATCGCACACAAGGTTTTAGGAGTACAGAAAATAATGTACGGTATTTTTTAGAAAAATAACTTCACACGAATTCTACGAGAGCGAAGTTGTTGGAACAACTAATTTCTAATTGTGCACATTATTAAACTTATACTCACTTATTATTTTCTAATCACTATGTAAAGTGCATTTGTCATAAAATTATTCGCTATATAATACTTATTAATTGATAACGAATTACACTCTATAATTAGTAAAATAACATACTCAATTGTTTTTTATTTGTAGTGTGGTCCTTACTCAATTAGACGTAAATGTCTTGCCATTTTCGCAGTTATTTATAACAACAAAGAATTATTATTATTTACAATGACTGATTTTTATTAAATATTATATCTCACGACCATGTCGTTATTTATAAATATTTGTGTGAGCTACAAGTAATTGTTATGTCTGGACTTTTGTGCATGTTGTGTTCAGGTTTGCAAATACGTCCAGGACATGAAAGCAAATAGCGCAATAACGTCTAAATAAAAAAAATCCACAGAATAAATAATGAAATATGTATGAATTGTAACTAGTGGTTAAAATTTAATTTAAAAATGTTTGCAACGCGTGTTCGTCACCGCAGACACGCGTCACTCTTCAATACGTAACTGTGGTAAATATTTAGCAGGCTCCTCTAAAAAAAACAATTTAACGTATGTATAATAATAATTTAGATATATTTTGTTCCTAACTATAAATATATAAACGGCAAGTTCCACATTTTTGATAAAAGTAATAGTTTATAGTATTTTAATAATAGGATTCATTTTAAGTTATAAAGATTATTTGAAAAGAGCTATGAAAGGAATCATAATAACAATATATACGGAAAATTACGCACTTTGACCTAGCCCTAAGTTATACTTGCGCTTGTATTATGGGAACTAAACAAAGATATACTTAAATACCTAGAGACCTTCAGTCGTGGTATATAATACTAGCTGATCCGGCAAACGTTGTTTTGCTATATAAGGTTTTGTAATATCTTCTAAGATATTCATTGAAATTAAGTGATGTCAAAGACAATTTTGTTCACAATTAAATACTCTTAATCAACAACACATTTATTTGGATAAAGATTAATATTATTACGTTGATATAACTCTTAACAAATAATGCATTAATTTCGACCAAATTTGATGACCATAAAAACGGTTCTAGTGACTTAATCTTAAAAGATAGACATATACTGTCGCGGACATTTTTTTAGGTCATTTCAAGAGGAATACGCACGCAATGGAAGCCCTCAAGGATGAATAATTTTCTCCGTTTTTTTCACATTTTTCATTATTTCTTCGCTCCTAATAGTTGCATCGTGATGTTATATAGCCTAAAGCCTTCCTCGATAAATGGTCTATTCAACTCAAAAATAATTTTTTAATTCGAACCAGTAGTTCCTGAGATTAGCGCGTTCAAACAAACAAACAAACAAACAAACTCTTCAGCTTTATAATATTAATATATAGTATAGATGTAGGCCGACATGACAATGGAGACTATCAATGGATTTTCATCCTTTGATGGTCGCTTTCGTTTTTGGACTTCACTGTACTTACCATCAGGTGCACTGTAGTCACTATGTCAAGCCAGTGTAAAAAAATACATATTCATATATTCGTGACTCACGACAAACTAATCTGCTCATCACAGATAGGTATGCCGATACCGGGACTAGAAACCAGGACCTTCAGTATCGAAGTTAAGGTATTTTTTTGAACCGACAGGATGTGGTATGATGGCCGGGAAAGACCTTCACAACTAAACCGGGCGAGAAGGCGAACACTGAAGTGCTCAGCCGGCAAATTTACGAGTTGGGTGGCATCGCAAAGGCACCCCTGTGGGTACGAACCTCGACTTGGACCGCCAGCGATAATACGAAATCTGACGGTAATCCACTAGCGTTTCGGAAGCGACTACCTTGAGAAGAAACGCCGAAAGAAACTCAAGGCTGCGTCGGAATGTTGCAGTTAGGGTCTTTACAAACTGCGTTATTATGCTGCGCTATAGTAGGTTGTATAAATTATCTTTCTAATAAATAACTGTCTATTTCTACTGTTTAAACCTGTAAACACACTAAACTGTAAAAAGAATACAACGTGACGACATACTATTACTTTAAGTTTAACAAAGAGTCGACGGCGCGTCGTCTCGGCAATTGGGAGGTGCCGCGTTGGGCGCCAACGCGCGCTCGGCCCTTGGAAATGCGTCCGAACCCGAAACCAATATGCGACATCAATGGACACTTCCTACCAGGTGCTCCGAGGGGGTCATCGCGTTGCTTCGGACACTTCACTGGGACTTGGGACCTGCCTAGGAAAATTACAAGGGATGTGGGTGAGTGACGTACACATGTTTAGAGTTTCGTAACTGGTTTTCGCTCTGCTTGTCGCATTTCGTTATAAGCTTGTGTAACTTCAGTTATTCATAATTATAAACCTAGAGACCTAGAGCCACTGTATATGAATGCCGGCATGACGACAGCATCGCTCAATGAATTCTCGTTCCTTGGCAGTCGCTGCTGGTCTTAGACTACACTGTATTCACGATCTGGTGCAGTGCAGTCCGTTTACTGAGCCAGTATAAGAAAAAGCAACTTATCTCTTCATTAAATTGAAATTAATATCAAATACTCGATTCTAAACCCCTTGTAGACTTATGTAGATTCATATTTTAAGCCAATACAGATTATTCTTAATCTGATTTTTCTTTCCGTAATAAACAGTGGCAAACAATCTTTGAGAGATTGTGTGCCAATGTGGGTGCTGTGGTATATAACCGGCAGCCATAGATCTTGAAATTGTTCAATATGAGGCAAAAATTACTGTATGCCGCGCCTCCGCCAGTCCTTTAACCTCTATTTCTAATTTATATGGATTAATCCTATAAATAAAGTATACAGCAAAATTTATAGAGAATTTTGTGCTCTACAAACAACTTTTGTTGGTCACTGGTAAAGGAAAACACCGTGATGAAACCAGCATGGCATTTAATATAAATTTCATGTGCCCTGAGAACTGTGATCAGCTGCGGTCACATAGGGCGCGGCATACTAACGCTAGCCGACACAACTATTATTATACCTCTGTTCATCACAAAAAGGATATAGTGTGATGATATATTATTAAATGTAAATTTTGTATATATGTCAATATAATTCATTGCATAAGGAAAATCCTTTGATCTTGAACAGTTTATGCGTAATAACTGTATGTTATGAGATTTTTGAGTTAGCTTTTTTGTTTACTTATTTATAACTAGCTGATCCGGCAAACGTTGTTTTGCTATATAAGTTATTGTAATATCTTCTAAGATGTTCATTGAAATTAAGTGATGTTAAAGACAATTTTGTTCACAATTAAATACTCTTAATCAGCAACACATTTATTTGGATAAAGATTAATATTATTACGTTGATACAACTCTTAACAAATAATGCATTAATTTCGAGCAAATTTGATTACCATAAAAACGGTTTTAGTGAGTTAATCTTAAAAGATAGACATATACTGTCGCGGAAATTTTTTTAGATCATTTTAAGAGGAATATCTCTGTCATACATATATTTTTGGTATCTTGAACCGTTTCCGCAGCGCACGCAATGGAAGCCCTCAAGGATGAATAATTTTCCCCGTTTTTTTCACATTTTCCATTATTTCTTCGCTCCTAATAGTTGCATCGTGATGTTATATAGCCTAAAGCCTTCCTCGATAAATAGTCTATTCAACACAAAAAGAATTTTTCAATTCGAACCAGGAGTTCCAGAGATTAGCGCGTTCAAACAAACAAACAAACAAACAAACTCTTCAGCTTTATAATATTAGTATAGATTCTCACTGGCCACGGGCCGCCCGACTTGCTCAGCCGCCCACCCCCTCTAGATCCGAGGCTCGCTATACACAAACAATAAAACAAATTTTTCCAAGTTACTTCAATACATAAGTAGGAACGTCCTTCGTATAAGCCGTAAACTTCCGTGTTTTATTTGTAAACATCCACGCAATCGTGAAAGCATTTCCTATTTCGCATAATTTCGTATTCTGGAGCGTTTGGGTATTTCATTGATTATTTAAAACCTTATTTTACGAATTCAATCGGTAATCTTATTTATTAACCTAACACAATTTTGTAGTAAAAGTTGCATTGACTTTTAATATATTATTTGCTTATTTCAGCAAAGCAATTAGCAAAGGAGCCTCCTGATGGTAGATTTCCAGATTGGTTGAACTTGCGTGTACAGAGATCTAAAGCGGCGACCTCGGCAGGGCGCATGCGTGAGGGTAAACGCGCCAAAGGTAAAAAAGAGGATGCCAAGACAGAACCGCTCGAAGCACAGACGTTTAAAGTGAGTGAATAAAGTGACACGCAACTGTTATTTGATGAATTCGAGCGGGAAACGTGACTTTGTTTGTGGTATCGTAGTCTAAATTTAGTCGGTTGTTTTGCCTTGAATTTTATAGTATAATAAGGGTGAAGGTACTGGAACAAAGATTTGTTTATTTATGCTATAACTACTGTCATCATTATTCTTTTATCTCCTCAAAAGTTTGAGCCATTAGTTTAGCATAATAAGACTAAAATCCATCAGCGTAAACATTGGAACGAAATTAATTTTAAAGCAATGAAATGTGTAAAATATTTTCAGTTACATTAATAACTTTGACTAATTTAGTATGTGTTTAGTAGTCTCGTTTAATATTTGTCATAATTTTAATAATAATAATTTTATTCTTTACAGCCTCGTGAATGTGTGTATCATAGTAAAAACAAACCACCTACTAGACAAAAAAAAGAATAGTTATAAAATGTTATTTGTATTTTTTTTTATTCACAATTTTCAAATTAATTATATAAAATGTTTTAACAAAATTATAGAAATACAAAATTTTTGCATGTCTGTACCATAAAGGATTCTATAAATCAAGAAGAAAATAAAGAAATAAAAGAATTTGAAAATACTGAAGAACAAAGTAAAAACGATATTAAGGACGGAAAAGATCCTGATATCCACGACCCATTTGATTTGGAAACAAAAAAGAAACCAGTAGATGATCTGGGTATAGGTCCTTATGTTCCAGGTTCTCTGACAGAACCAAATGGCAGACACGATACTCACGAAATTTTAGTTAAGCATGCAGTAGAACAGATACATGGTGCACAAGAAAACGAAAACGATAAGTTTTGGAGGAAAGTAGCTGAGAACGCAAAGAAAAATGACCAGCGCAATGACGAAATGAAATACAAAAGCCAAACTCCAAAATTACCCTACGTTGACGTTTCGCAAAATTATCAGTTTGCAAAGAAAATGCATGTCGGTAATTTAGAACATCAACCTCTTCCCGATACATTAGGATATAGAAATTTGACCAAAATCGGAGAACATAGAGATTCCGACATTATTATTAAACCATATGCTATAGGGTGGAAAGGCTACGGTGCGTCTGGCCCTACCTGTTGCACTAAAATGCGTGTTCATAGACCAAAAACCTGTGATCCTAAAAAGTCTGAGAGTGATAAAGATGATAAACAAAGACCATTCACGTCTGTCCCCGATCTTGGAGGGCAATACAAGAAGCCTATGTCACTCATGGACTTAGCTATTTGTTGGGATTTTCGACCAGATGACCCAAAGAGGGAACCAATACCGCCTAAGCATATAGACGGGTCAAATGGTTCTAAAGCACCAGCTGTTTTTACGATGGTGCATACGCCGAAGGAGGAGGTTGAAGAAACTATCGGTCACGCCAATCCAATATTCAATCGAAATCGAGTCGGAGAAGATCTTGGACGTCACGCGGTGCCATATTTTGAAAAAGATATGACAAAAGAGAAACGTAAAGATTCTTGCGACGTCCAAAATTGTCCACAACATGTCAGCAGTAAAGGGAAGAATTCGCGATCAGGTTCGTCTAGTAGAAAGAGCTCTAGCCATTCTATAAAAAAAATGCAGTGTGACGGAATTCACGGTTGTGGCACTCCCAGTGATGTAAATCGTAAGTCTAGTCATGAAGATAGACCGGATAAACTTGAACCGATAAAAGATGCATGGAAGGACGATAAAGTTAAAAGTGGGTTTGATGTGAATAGAAACCGTCACAGTTTGGAATCATATGATAAGACGTCATTAGCGCAAGGAAACGTGCATCATAGCTCATTCAATGAATCACAAACATCAAGGCGGTCGACTAAAGATAGCGAATCAGGTAAACATAAAAAATGCCTGCCTTGTAATAATGTAAAGCCACAACAAGAGTCTAAACCAAAGGATGATTACAAATTCGCCTTCAAAGCTGGAAATCCAAATTCAGTTCAAAGCGTCACTAGTAGTGATTCGAAAGGTATTAAAATTCCTAAAATGCGCAATCCTTATACTAAAAAGTCCTATACAATACCAACATTGGCTCCTCCATTTAGTATTTGGCGTGACGCCAACGCGACGGGATATCCAGAACATTGGAGATTGGCTAGTGTCTATCAACATGCTTACAAGCCACCTGATCAAAGACGTAAACCGCTCATAGATAGCGTTTATCAGTAATATGCAAAACTGAACCTTAAATATATAGAGATTGAATAAAAAATTAAATACGATAATCATGTTTATTGGGTCCAAAAGGCAATTACAGTGTACATTTAATTCAAAATAAAAATTATTTCCTGATTAGCAATCTTTTTATCATTTTAACTACAGACACCTGCATTTTATCGCGTGATTACAAGCCAAGGTAAGCTTCATGTCACATAATATATTCAGGGTAAAAATCTTTCGTATTCTAAAAAGAAAGTACATTTTCTGATAGTTTCCCATGCTTTACTGCTGTAGTGAAACCATCCTCTTTCTGAAAGATTAGGCACATTTGTGATCTGATGTCTGTTTAGCCCTAGTATTATCCAACGAAGACGTTTTGCTAGATGCTCGAACGTTGGATGGCCACGGTATATATCCCGATTGTCTGGAAAATAAGATAATACCGAATCTTTAATAATAAATCTAAATAAAATCAATTTTAAATCTAACTATTAAACATTACAATTACATCAATAATGCTTAGCTTTTTAAAATATCTAGTGGCTATAAGTATTTTTATACAAAAAAAATATGCCTTTAAATTTTCTTTAAAACTAGCTGATCCGGCAAACGTTGTTTTGCTATATAAGGTTTTGTAATATCTTCTAAGATGTTCATTGAAATTAAGTGATGTCAAAGACAATTTTGTTCACAATTAAATACTCTTAATCAACAACACATTTATTTGGATAAAGATTAATATTATTACGTTGATACAATTCTTAACAAATGATACATTAATTTCGACCAAATTTTATTACTATATAAACGGTTCTAGTGACTTAATCTTAAAAGATAGACATATACTGTCCAGTACATTTTTTTAGATCATTTCGAGAGGAATAATTCTTTCATACATATATTTTTCGTATCTTGAACCGTTTTAGCAGTGCACGCAATGGAAGCCCTCAAGGATGGATAATTGTCCCCGATTCTTTCACATTTTCCATCATTTCTTCGCTCCTAATAGTTGTATCGTGATGTTATATAGCCTAAAGCCTTCATCGATAAATGGTCTATTCAACACAAAAATAATTATTCAATTCGAACCAGTAGTTCCCGAGATTAGTGCGTTCAAACGTTCAAACAAACAAACTCTTCAGCTTTATAATATTAGTATAGATTTGAACGAATAATTTGCACTATTATAAGATTTTTTATAGTAAAAGATGGCAACAGGCTTAATAAAAAGTGGTCACTGTCGTTTATAACCGAGTACAACATCAGAGATGTCGTCATTGTGATATCAATCTTAAAAAAGAAGAGGGAGACAAGAGCTGGAGATATAGGAGCTGTTTACGAAATACGACTAGCCAAAGCGAGTCACTATAAGGATTGCGATTCACCAGCACCCACACTACGCACACAGCAATATTGCGTGTTCAGCGCCACCCCGGGGTCCGGTTTAGTAGATCAAAAGTAAAATCAATCGGCATTAGCTCTCATAGTCAAACTCGTTAGGGTCAGAGCAAATGCGCCGATTTACGAAGAAATAAAAGTGTGAGTGCAAATTACACGCGATTCTGAATGAAACTGTATAATGTATTCTATTTTGTTCTCTCTCAGGCTTGAAACCTATAGACTTGTGTGTTTGTCTCTTCTTAGTATCGTTATTTAGGTTCATCGGGTTTCAAATTACGATTCTAAAGAAGTTTCTTCACTTTAAGATGCGGTCATGACAACGTTTCTAGATTCGCTAGTGTATAGTGATGTAATCGATTGATTTGTAACCTTTAATTAATTGGGTAGGACAACTTATAAGTATGGATATATCTTAAAAAAATATAATACGCACCAAAATCTTCATAGATTTCCGGCAACAAGAACAAATTAATGGGAGGTCCACAAGTTTCTACATTGTAACCTTTACAAACGCTGTCTACATTTAAACCATTTTTATTGGTATCACTGTACATATACATTCCGGAGTTCAGCTGTAAATTCGACCTTTGGAAAGCTTTTCTGCAATAAAAAATATTAATAACCAATAAATAAATTTTCTCTGGCTGTAAGCCCATTTTCAGTTTATTATTTGGAAAATTTTGAAACTAAAATTAATTTTCAATAGCAAAAATATCCAGAATAGGTCTGAGAAAATCATAAATTTTTTAAAGTATTTTATTAATGAACTTTTTCCACTAGATCTTACAATTAGAATTTTGAAGGTTCTAAAAATACAGAAATAAAATGCTTCGAATACCATAGAGCAAAATACATATCGATATTCGTAGCGATCATTTCAGCCAGCACAAATAACTATTCACACTTCGTTTAAAGGGTCATAGGATGGTGGGAACACGCTCGCCGAGTGACTATTCCATAGGTCAACAACTCATCATAAGTAAGAGTTAGACAACTTCTTAGTTCTAGCCGGTATATAAGCTACTTGTAAAGCTGTAACTTCGTAAACCTGCGCGTGTGGTTTTGTTATGGAAGGGAGAGGTATCAATTAGTAAACTTGGAAACCTATGGCTTATTATTTATATGAGTTTAAGATTTCATTAAAATTGCCATCAGTAAGGCCTTCTTCAGTCATGTGTGACGTGCATCCCATAGATTATCTTGTTATACTTGGAAATCTAGGTTGGAAATTTAATACATATATAGATTTATAAATTGTTTCAATTTGGATCCTGAGACTTCTGTTTTGGTAAAGACCACATTTTAGGTCAATATACTTATTAAATGTCCAAGTATATTAAGATAAAACTTTTTATACTTTTATGAGATGCACGCCACTGGATGTGATATATATTATACTAGCTGTCCCGGCAGACCTTGTTCTGCTCTATTTCTCTAAAACAAAGTCATATTGTTTTTTTTAATGTTAATAGCCTCCCCGTCAGATTTTTTTGAAAATTGTTTGAAAGAACCTGGCCTTAATGCTATATGTATAAAAATTGACAAATATTGACATTAATATTTATATGTCACTCAATTGTTTTGCCTTCCCGGAACCCGTCCACTGACATTTAAACTTTATGGTATGGTGTTAAAGTTCAAATTGACTTTTAAATATTATTACGAATTTTTTGTATGAGAATATAGAAAAGTGTTGTTTTTAGACTTTTTCAGACAATTTTTTTAAATTTGTCTCCGTAATAACCTTCCCTAGACTTCAACAAACACAACAAAAAAGAAATCAGTCAAATCGGTTTAGTCGTTCTCGAGTTTCGCGCTTATCAAGACATAGCTGATCCGGCAAACGTAGTTTTGCTATATAAGTTATTGTAATATCTTCTATGATGTTCATTGAAATTAAGTTATGTCAAAGACAATTTTGTTCATAATTAAATACTCTTAATCAACAAAACATTTATTTGGATAAAGATTAATATTATTACGTTGATACAACTCTTAACAAATAATGCATTAATTTCGATCAAATTTGTTTACCATAAAAACGGTTCTAGTGACTTAATCTTAAAAGATAAATATATACTGTCGCGGACATTTTTTTAGATCATCTCAAGAGGAATAATTCTTTCTTACATATATTTTTGGTATCTTGAACCGTTTTTGCAGCGCACGCAATGGAAGCCCTCAAGGATGAATAATTTTGCCCGTTTTTTCATATTTTCCATTATTTCTTCGCTTCTAATAATTGCATCGTGATGTTATATAGCCTATAGCCTTCCTCGATAAATGGTCTATTCAACTCAAAAAGAATTTTTCAATTCGAACCAGTAGTTCCTGAGATTAGCGCGTTCAAACAAACAAACAAACAAACAAACAAACAAACAAACTCTTCAGCTTTATAATATTAGTATAGATTAAACAAAACATTGCAGCTTAAAACATATTTAATTATAGGGAATGTGCGTGTCAATAGAGGTTTTCGAATAATAATAGTTTTAGATCCGGCTTTTAAAAGATAAGATAAACGCCATTTGAATCCAAACGCAGGTGTGTAGATTATTTATCAGTAGGCATTTATAATAATTACTATTTTGTCAATCATTGAACTTGTTGTTACGAGCACAGATTATAAATCTTTGAGGACTTTTTAAATTTTGGAACCATAGATACTTATTGTTACTTAATACTTATAATATATACAGGGTGAACGGTAATGCGATACATTCCTTGATAGACGTTGTAGTACAGCTTATTTGGAGTCATTTAAATCATATGACTACACTAAACAAGTATTAGAAAAAAGGAAAACTCTACAACCAAAATTAATAGAAGAAAGAAATAAGGGAAATATTGCCTACCTAGTACAAGATAGGCTGATAGTCAAAGAAGACAATATAAATAAAGCCAAAAGAAACAGAGAGTCACCCATATCACCACAACTAGTAACCCAGCCTAAGAAACAAGCTATGACATCTAAAAAAAAAAAAAATTTTAAAATAAATGCTTTTGATATGATGAAGTCAGGTACTAGTTCCCCTTCAACACATAAAAAACAATAGCAATTAGCCACTTCATACCGGAAGTTAAAAAACAATAAAAAATATAGAAAGTAATATAAATAACAAACTCCATACTCCCCCAAGCCGACTGGTCATCGTGGGAGATAATGACCACAACCCTCTATAGGATCAAAAACAAATTAACATAGCTACACTAAATACACGCTCTTTAAATTCGAAAGAAAAACTGTTAGAATTGCAATTAGCTTTGGACAGTATAAAATGGGACATTCTAGGAATAAGTGAAATGATAAGGTTAGGAGAACAAAAGGGCTTAAATGGCGTTCGTCAGGCTATATGTTGCGTGATAACAAACAAAAATTGACCAAGAAGATTACGCAATGGTATCCCAGAAACGGAAAAGAAATAAAGGAAGACAAATCAAGAGATGGGAAGATGATTTAAAAAAGACGACAGGAAAAACATGGCTAAGGGTAGCTAGAGATAGAAGAAAATGGAAATCCTTAGAGGAGGTCTTTGTCGGAAGACAAGTAGAGTAGTTAAAAAAAAGAAAAAGGAAAAAAAAAGTTGTATGTAAAATATTCTATAATAAAGGCTTATATTATTATATTATTATAAATCATATGACACCATGTCCGAAACTTGTTAATTTCTGAGATATTCAAGATTGAAGTATTTTTTTTAAAAGCTCCAGTTCTTATGTTAGAATGTGTCCTTGTAGTGACGAATACGAAATAATGTTATTGTTTATGCTGTATTCGTATAGCTAAATAATAATAATCTCATTTTTAATTAAAATTCGTAAGAAGGAATCGTAATTACTTAAGTAAAAGCTAAAAAACCAAGTATCATTTTGCAAAAAAATTATGTTTTTGGTAAATTAACGAAGAAATTCCAAGAAAATATGTATGGAATGATTCGTACAAATTACATAATTTTGTTCCTTGGTTCATTGGCTATTCAAAAAAGTACAAATGTCATAACAAAATACTAAGAGGTTGATTTGCAACCCTAATAATAGAAGAAGTGACCCATTTCCTAGAAATCCTCTTCATTATGTTACCGCGCACGTGAGCAGGTTTTGTTCATTTGATGACACCGCCTTGCACTTGACACTGCTACAACAATAGGACTTATTGATATGAAGAACAATTTGCTCGTAGAAATTTTAGTTATCTGTTTCAGTTAGTTACAACTATCTTCTGAGTACAGGCCTGTCTTTGCTTTCTCACTACGTCTCTCTTGATTAAAAACTTGAGAAATGGCTGCCTTCTGTAATGAAGAATACGCGGACATTCTGTACGTTTACGAATAATACGACGGCGACGCTGTAGCAGCGCAAAGAGAGTACATGCTGCGTTTTCCTGACCGACGTGTACCAAACGTAAGAGTGTTTTCGGGAACGTATAGACGCGTCCGTGAAACAGGGCATTTCGCAGCGCGAACAAGCGATTCT
The DNA here is from genome assembly GCA_036320925.1 of Automeris io. NCBI lineage: Eukaryota > Metazoa > Arthropoda > Insecta > Lepidoptera > Saturniidae > Automeris > Automeris io. Next base: position 6,991,879 of record JAUDJH010000010.1, on the reverse strand, counting down.
GGTAGACCTCGAGTTCAACTTCCTGATAAAGAAGAAGAACAACTTGATTTATTTCGCAGAAATCCAACAATCTTCACAAGGATTGCAGCTAGAAGCCTTGGATTATCCCAGTGGATGGTTTGCTTTACCGTACATACAGCAAGATTATATCCTTATCACTACACACCGGTCCAAGCTCTAGAAGAAGGCGATCCAGCCCAACGAATAGAATTCTGTCGTTTCATGCTAAATGCCGATATGGAAGATCCTCATTTTCTCGAGAAAATTCTGTGGACTGATGAGTCCAAGTTTGACCGTGACGGAATCACTAATTATCACAATTCACATTATTGGGCACCGAAAAGAGAGAATCCAAGGATGAAAAAAGAAAGGGCACATCAAATAAGATTATCTGTGAACGTTTGGATGGGAATAATTAATGGCCAACTGATTGGGCCGTTCTTTTTTTCTCAAAATTTGAGTGGGGAAACTTATGAACTTTTCCTAAGAAACCAAGTAAATATTTTATTGGGAGACGTCCCCTTAGCCACGAGAAGAAATCTTATCTACCAACATGATGGCTGTCCAGCTCACTTTCGGCTCAGTGTACGCCATTGGATGAATCAACAACATCCACTTCGTTGGATAGGGCGCGGTGGACCTATTCCTTGGCCAGCCAGAAGCCCGGATCTGACCCCTTGCGATTTTTATTTATGGGGTAACATGAAGGATCTCGTGTATGTAACCCCCTAAAACAACGAGCAAGACCTTCGTGAGCGCATTCAGAGGGCAGCTCAAAATATCCGGCAAAGTTTGACAACAAGAGTCACTAAAACAGAAATGAGAAACAGACTTCGAGCTTGTATTGAAAGATGGGGCTCACATTTTGAGCAGGACTGGAAATAATGTACCCAGATAATTAGCCAATAACTGTATTATTAAAATACTAAGTTTTTCATTTATTAGAGCGCAAAAATACTAGTTGTTTGTGTGTTTCTTTATTTATTCATTTTTTTATTAAAGTATCTACTAGACATTTAAAATTCAAATAAAAAAATAAGTATGTAGGTTTTGTTGACACCTGTACCTTTTTGAATAGCCAATGAATCAAGGAATAGAATTATGTAATTTGTACGAAACATTCCATACATATTTTCTTGGAAATTCTTCGTTTATTTACCTAAAACATTTTTTTTTGCAAAATGATACTTGGTTTTTAGCTGTTACTTAAGTAATAACGATTCCATGTTGCAAATTTTAATTTAAAATGAGATTATTATTATTTAGCTTTACGAATACAGCATAAACAATAACATTATTTTGTATTCGTCACTACAAGGGCACATTTTAACATAAAAACTGGAGTTTTTTAAAAAAATACTTAAATCTTGAATATCTCAGAAATTATCAAGTTACGGACATGGTGTCATATGACTTAAATGACTCCAAATAAGCTGTACTACAACGTCTATCAAGGAATGTATCGCATTACCGTTCACCCTGTATTTTTTTTACTGAGTGTTTCGCTTGATAATTGATTTTTATACAAAGTTGTAATAATAGTTTATCATCTCATTATATATCTTTCAGGGTTAGCAGAAATACATTAGAGGCTGTATCCACAATACAAGAAAACGCAACATAATTTGTATAAGTACACAATTGTGTGCGTAAAGTATTGTGTTTAAGAAATACATTTAAAAAATATTTATATCAAAATTATATTAAAGTACTTTAAATTCTAACATAAGACTAAAAACAATTAAATTGTCCAATTCTAGAAATTATAAAGACCGAAATTTTATGTTCGTATGACTCGTTCGTACCACCTTAAGAAATCACTGCTGTTTTGATAAGTAATTAATTTCCTATTAGAGAAGAGACACTCAAAACTATATGTATATAATTCAATTAATGCATATTATTCAATATTTTTGTCATTATGTTAAATAATTGTATTAACTTTTAATTTTCTATTAAGAATTGTATATTGAAGCTAAATGAATTTAATGACTTTTTAATTGAACGGTTCAATTATCCTAAAGGGGAGTTATTTTAAACGTCCGGATTAATTTTGAAAATATTATAACAAACAACATAGGTGTCGTTAAAACATACTTTGTTTAAATATAATATTAATTAAATCTAAAATGGATGCCCCGAAAATTTAACAAAATGTATAACTTATATTAAAAATAAAAATACATTCTAAATGTAAATTAGTTCATGATAATTGTTTTGGTACATTTGACATGCTGCAAAAATCGAACGACATTATATGTCAGGTGTGGGGTTCGAACCCACGCTCCCATATGGGAACCAGAGCTTAAATCTGGCGCCTTAGACCACTCGGCCAACCTGACTCAATATAATTCTGTGAAATTTTAGCACAGTTTCAAATGATGTATAAAATTATTCAAAATTTCAAAGATATAATTGCTTTGTAAATATAGAATTAAGAATTATATTTTATGTGGAGTATGATCATCAATGCTTAAAAAATATTAATTCATGTTGTAGAGTTAAATTATATTGGAATTATATGACATTTACATGTAAATATTACGAGTACAGTGCGTCATACTGTTGAAGTAACGTGATTGTTAACTGATGATTCACTGTAAGTGGTGCGCAGTGTCTAGCGCGCCGCCTGATAGAGGGGTATTGGAGTTGAGGACGCTTTATACCCACCCCTCCCAGAGAGGAAGCCTGAATAAGGCTGTTCGCTCCCCGGGTGACTTGAGGAATTTGGTTTCCCAGGCCTGGGTGGAGTTATTAGAGGGACACCCTGGTTTTTAGTCAGTAGGAGTCTGACACACCAGGGTCGCTGCCCTCACAGCAACTCTCATGGTCCTATGTAGGATTTAACCCCGTGCTACCAACAAAAAGAAAGAAAAAAGGATTCATTGTAAGCAATCGATGTTTTTACAAAATAATTTGGACGTTTTAAATAATTGTTATATGCCAATATAATCGTTTCTGTACATTAGTGAATATTATCTCTATAAAGCTGTATGGTTGATGTTTGTTCAGGTGAATATATCAAGGTGAATGTACAAAATAAAATTTTAAAACATGCCTTATTACGGGTTTTAAAAACGACAGTACTTTATAGCAATAAAACTACACCAGACAAAATAGGAACGTAGACTGACGACGCAAACGGGTGAAGGGCCTTGTCACGTTAACTAGCTACATTTCAATGATTGTTGTAAATCAAAGAAGCATTACATAGAACAATGGTTACCGGACAAGAGAATATAATCCGTTGACAGTCACCGCCGTAGTGTAGTTTTAAATACACAACATGGGTGTCATCGTACCGTCATAAATGTGTTATCCTACTCCCCCCTCACTCCTTCCTCAATTACCCCTCCCATCCACCATGGACTTTTTTAGACCCGAAAACCAGGAATACCGCGCCGTTCATTGTTATTTTTTTATATCCCAAAGTGATCAATCAACGTTTTTGATGAAAGCTCCAAAGACCCTTAGTTTCTTCGACAGTGTCATCAATTATCGTCATGTTTCAACCAAATTACATAAAACCTTAAAACATCATAAACTAAAACCTTTCTCATAAATCACACACGTACAATCATTGTTGAAAACAGTATCGTTCAGTAGTATGAGATTATCCCGAACAGATTGTAGTGACGTAACCGTGTAGTACATAGAGATGGCTGACCACCGCTTGTAGCGGGAAACTTCTACCGCTAGTGGAAGGCTTATGAATTAAAGGCAGTCTTTACTTGCATGCCATTTTTTTTATTTTATATATAATGCGCGTGACCTAGATATCTTGGACTAAAATTGAAATAACCTTACGTTGCATTATGTGTATAAAACTTCCATTATCCTTTCTTAATATAATATACGGCACTACAAGATAGACAGATGCAGCGTTTGACTTTGTTTTATAAGTGGAGTGATAACTGAATGTATACGGGTGATGCATACGAATAGGACAAATTGAGTGGCTAAATGACCGCAAAAGTGACACACACCTATAAAGCTCTTGCATGGTTTTCACGGCTGCCGGAGTGAAATCTTCAAGTTGACATCTGTTCTGTAGAAGAAGTAAATGTGGATGATTTTCCCCAACACCAGTCACCTCTGAGCCCTCCTGGTTTGTTACCGTATTTGATGCCGACAAAGAAGGCTTTAGCATTTCCGCTGCCTGAATATATCTGTAAATATACATAACGTTACAGAGCAACAAAATTAAAATTACGACTACAATTTGTAATCGTTAATCATTATTCAGATTACATTTTGCCCATCTCTGACGTGGAGACTTGAGACTGAAGTTAGCCAAATTGGAACCTAATATAAAATCTCTGTGCACCAAGCATCAAGCGCAAAGTTCTTACTAAATTAAATTATACTTACTAAATTTAATTTAGTAAGTTTTCTATATTCATTTGTTTCATTTGATAAATGAATATAGAAAAATCTTTATTAAAATTATTTGGAATTGGAATTTCAGTTTTACATTATGTTTTCAAAATTTACTTAGTGTGTTAGCAATTTTCCACTGATTTCTTCCTAAAACCTATCATTTAATTTTTTTTATCGAACAATCCAATTTTTTAATATTAAAAGTTATGTATGTCACATAGGGGGCATAAGAATTTTAGATGAGCTTAGGTAGGGCATGGTACAAAAGGTTGAGAGGCATTGGGCTTTTTTATAAAAGGGTCTAGAGACCCTTTTTATAAACTAAGGATCCTTTTTATTAGGAACGTGCTACATATAATATAGTTTAGTAACAGTTTTACTTTAAAAGGGCTAGATCCGAAGGTTAAGGTCAAGGTTTCAAAAAATCCTTTTTTCGTGACATTACAATCTAGGAATGGTGTAAGGTCTCCGTTTGCGACAGAATATTTCCGTTTTTAAAAGCTGATAAATTCAAAGTATGCTATAGTGTCTCATTTTCCTTTTTGTTGGTACCTCTGGGTACACACACAGTTCCTACACAGGAACGTCAGAGTCGCGACGGGATCGGTGGCCCCTGAGTGCTAAACTTACCGACTAAAAACCCCCGAGATGTCCCTCAACTGGTACCGGCAGAGCGTTGGGATCCATATTCCTCGAAGAGCGAATAGCCTTTTCAGGCTCCATTTCTGTGAGGGATAACTGTCACGCCTTAGGATCTCTCTATCAGGCGACACGGAGAACTCATACACACCGCCTCCGCCACATCCTGACAGTAGACTGCCTCAAACCTACTGACCATACAGTATTAGAGAGGATACTTCGTCCATCGTGTACCATAGCATCCCCTCTACGATAATCCTTAAGCCGTTGAATTTTGAGTGTAAAGGAAACCTTCTTTCTTTCGGCAGCCTTTTTCTGTCTAATGATCTCTCTATACCAACATTAGTTAAAGTAATCATTACAAGGTACCTAATTTTTAAGGTAGTTACCCCAATAACTTAACTACAAATTACAACCCTTTATATAATGCAGACAATCTCTTTTGTAGACTGGAAAATACCTTATCAAACTGTATCACCTCAAAAAATTGTAGTCCACGAACCAATCTTGAACAGCGATAAGGACGTGACTTATTGCCATCAAATATGAAGCGATTTGAAGACAATCTACGGTCACTACATTTGCAGTACGGGATGTTATAGGGTTTGCATTGGATTCATCTATGAGTGATGGTGACCAAAGTGCTTGGCAGTCAAGAAGTATCACCCTGTCGTTTGTTACATACATGTCTACACCTGAAATTAGAAATGATATAGGCATTTTCCATTTTAAAGGTTCATTTACACCCTTACTAGTATTGTTAATGTCCGCAAATAAATTCCAGTTTCATATATGCCCCTTAAATTTTAAAAACGCTTTTAAATACAAATGAATCACTTATACAAATTTACAATTCATTAGTGTTTTCAAGTGCCTCATAATTTAAGGATCATTTCTTTAACTGGACATCCGTCTGTATGTTTCCTATCATACAAAAACCATTGAACAAATTTAGATGGAATTTGGTATAAAGATAGTTTGAGCCCCGGTAAATACATGGGATATTAAGAGATTAAACGGGACTTAAAGGATAGGAGGGAACGGATAACGTCTGGTAAGAAACAAATAATAATAATAATATATTGTCACGGCGTATCTCTTACAGGGTAAGCAGATATACATTAGTGGCTTTATTCACTTTGCGCTTATATGTCGTGCCCAACGTGACCAGATTGTAGTGAAATGCGCAGTTGATCGCCATTCTTAGAAAACTAGCTCATGACATTTCGATTAGTTGCCATGGGGTTTCCTTACGATGTTTTCTGCCACCGGTGTCTATGTAATGCCTAAATCTGTACGTAATCTGGAAAAATGCAAAGGCACGTGCCTGAAATCGAACTTACGACCATACGCGTTGTTGCGCATGGAAAACGGTCCATTATCCACTAGAACACCATAGCTAATAAAATATATAAATAATGTTTCTACATTTTCGACCAAAAGGCATAATATACATTTGATTAGTTTCAATGCATGCATACAAATGAATAATGTATGTCTATTGAACATTGTTAAAGCTCAGAGAAAAGAAGTAGGCTACTCAAAGTACTAATTCTATGCAGACAAAGTGCGAGTAAAATCTAGTGGCTTCATAAATTTGTTGATACACAAAATGTACGGACTCCTCGCGAGCCGGTAACAACTAATGAAAGTTATAATATGATAATGTAGCCTGTCCACCATTCACTAGGAGCTAATGAAAATTATGGCTCTAAAACGTGCAGCGTAAGTTGGTTGTAAACCGCAATCATTCTCTATGGATATTCGAAAAGAGTTCGTGCATGCAAGAACTATGGCATGTTTGCTGTTGGTACATCCGTCAATAAATAAGATCTATATCTAAAAAAGTATTTTTGTGATTGTAAATCCATCCACGAGATGCAGTTACAAACATGAAAAAATGGGTATATAAATTTTCTGGACAATAAACATGTTCCGCGAAAACAAATTAAAAACATTTGTTTAATAGTAAATCTTTGTCCAACTTATTTTTTAATTTGGTCCAGTCATATTGAAGTATAATACAATAACTCTGTATTATAAATATTATAAAATGTATTTACTTACAGACATAAATTTAAAAAATACTTAGTTTTATATGCCCTTTACTGTATCTATATCTCATCATATCTGTATATCATCCCTTAATATTTGTTAATGAATTAATAATCTATTTACCTTTAGTACAGTGAACACCTCTTTCAATTTGCTCTAAATCTTGCATTTTAAATTTGAATGTATTGGAAATGTTTTTCCCAGGTATGCTTTCTGATATGTCTACAAAATCCAGAGCTTCCATTTGTTTGTCAATAGCAGAAATGTTACTTCCTTCAAATGTGTGCTCTGCAGGAACTTGACATGAGTTTAAAATTCTTGAACACAAGTTACCTTCATGATCATTTTCTGTTATTAAATTGAGTATCATAGATTTACCAACTCCCTGAGTCCCTGAAAAATGCAATAAGTATTTAGGAAATTTAAAGTAGGTACTAGAAATATTTTCAAATATTATTCAAAATAGTTTTCATGTACATTAATAATCTTATTTATTTTAAAATGTTTAATTGTTTTTTTTTTGTAACTGGGGAAATCCCTGGCGAACCTCAGAGGGCGATGAGGGTCGTCCCCCGGTGTGTCGGACTTGCACCGACTAAAATCCCCGGGGTGTTCCTTCTGTCTAGACAGCCAGGCCTGGAGGTACAGCAGCGTCCACTTCTCCTGCCCGCGACGACGTCTGGCCTATTCGGTAGGCCTCACCTCTGTGTTTACGAGGGGCTAAGTAAAGGGCCACCCATCGCTCTCCTCATAAGTAGTCTTGGAGCGGTGTGTGGGAACATGTCACACACCGCTCTCGCCTGGCTAAGTTAGGCGACGGGCTCCTTCAAGCGCGCCGCCCAGGCAGTTTAATTAATTGGCACTGACTGGTAAAAACATATTAGTATTAAGAAATGTATTTATTTTAAAATGTCTATAATAATTTTTATCACTGTATAATATTTCTTACTGGAATCTGCTGACCTACATATACCTCAAAAAAAGAGCAATAAAAGAAAGATATCATCCCCCCCATGGTGGGATTCTGAGTGTACAAAAGCCGTTAAAGCTAGAAAAGCCATGGAATTAAATTAAAATCTCTCTATGACAAACGAGAACTTTGTACTATATAAAAAGACCGCAGCACAAGCACGTAAACTTCTCTTGAGGAAGAAGAAACAAGGCTGGACTGGTTTCTGTGAATCTTTGTCCCCCAGGACTCCTTCTTCTCTTGTTTGGAAGAATGTAAAGAGGTTTAGAGGGTCTCTCCTCTCTCCCCCCATTAGTTCCAATGACCCTGCATTATGGATAAATGAATTTGCTGATAAATTAGCTCCTCCCTATGTACCTCCTTCAGATTTTTTAAATACTTTTCCCTCCCATTGCTCTCCCCAAGACTCTCTTAATAACCCCTTCTCTATTTCAGAATTATGGTTTGTATTGAAGGGTCTCCGGGATTCTTCTCCAGGTGAGGATGGAATCCCGTATTCTTTCATAGCAAACCTTAATCTTTCCTCTAAGTCTTTTTTCCTTAATATTATCAACAGTATCTTCCTATCAGGATTTATTCCGCCTTCCTGGAAAAGTCAAATTGTTATTCCTATATTGAAACCTGATAAAAATCCTTCAGATCCCTCTTCCTATCGTCCTATTGCTCTGTCTTCTACCTTATGCAAAACAGCGGAACATCTGGTTAAAAATCGACTGGAGTGGTATGTAGAAAATAGGAACATTCTCGGGAATTCTCAGTTTGGTTTTCGGAAAGGTAGAAGCACCTCGGACAATATTGCCATCCTCTCCTCTGATATCCACATTTCCTTCTCTAGACGTGAACACCTGGCTGCCATATTTTTGGACATAGCCTCTGCATATGACAGTGTCAATCTTCCGGTACTCAGGCAGAAAATGCTTCAGCTGAGCTTCCCTGTGAGGATTGTAAACTTTATATCCAACCTTTTTATGTCTAGATCTATCTCTATCCGGTATCATGGTACTTTTCTCCCTCACAGACAGGTCTGGACGGGCTTACCTCAAGGCTCTGTTTTAAGCCCTCTTCTATATAACATTTATACCCATGACCTTGAAAAATCTCTTCCTGGATCCTGTAAAGTTCTTCAGTATGCTGATGATTTAGCAATATATTCCTCATCAAAATCCTTCGACCTCATTTCTTCCTCACTTAATTCAGCTATGTACTATATCAATGTATGGCTGTCTGAACATGACCTTTCCCTCTCCATTCCTAAAAGCAAACTTGTCGTATTCAGTAAGAAAAGAAACATCCCATACCTACAAGTTCTTTGTAATAACGAGCTAATTCCTAATTGCGACAAAGCGAAATTCCTGGGTATCATCTTTGACTCCCGATTGACGGGAGATGCTCAGATTAAACATATTTCGGAAAAAGTGGAGAGAAATATAAACATTCTTAGGGCGGTCTCAGGAGTATGGTGGGGCTCCCATCCATATTCCTTAAAACTGCTCTATAATGCTCTTATCAGAAGCCACTTTGATTATGGTAGCATAATATTAGAACCTTGCAACAAGGCTGCGCTCAACAAATTGACAACTCTACAATCAAAAGGCTTGCGAATAATTCTTGGAGCCATGAAATCGTCTCCTAGAAACGCCATGCAGGTAGAAGCCGTAGATCCCCCTTTGCATCTTCGTAGACAATATCTCTCGGATAGGTTCCTTTTCAAAATTTTCTATAATCTCTCCCACCCCCCTATTCCTCGCCTTAATATCCTCGCTGAAGAAGTTTCCTCCAACAACTACTGGGCTAATAAAACCACCCCAAGACTGGTGTCTAGCCTTATAAAACTTCAGCGATTGCCTCCCATTAAACATTCAATCCCGGGCTACCTCCCTTCCTTGTTTGATTTCAATGCCCTCATATATGATCCTCCAGTTATCTTGAGTCTTGGAATAGGCAAATACGACCCTTGTGCAAATCAATTATTTGAAGAAGTTCTCCGTTCTCAATTCCCGTGTGGCTGACGGTTTTTACAGATGCCTCGAAACTTTCCGACGAAGGGTGCGTTGGCGCGGCTGTATGCATACCAAAATACAACATCATTCTTAACTTTAAGTGTCCGCCACAAACATCCGTTTTTATTGGGGAATCTGTGGCAATTCTGGAAGCAGTTTCTTACATAGAGTCTCATAACCTCAATAAGACAATCATATTATCGGATTCGCATAGCTGCCTACAAGCAATTTTGTCTAACCCCTTTAAAATCAAGGCTCAATTCCCAATCATCCTTCAAATCAGAGAGTCGTTATACAAATGTAAGCTCAAAGAAATTGACATAGTTCTTGCGTGGATTCCCAGTCACAGCGGTATTATCGGCAATGAGCTAGCTGACTCTTGGGCCAAGGATGCTGTGTGCACTGGCTCCCTAATCCATTATAACTTATTCCCTTCTGATCTCCTTCTCCTTGCTCGTTCTCACTTATTTAATTCCTGGTCCATAGAATGGAACTCCTCGAAAATTACTTGTGGTCGATTCTATGCCTCTGTTCAGCCTTGTGTGCGCCATAAACCTTGGTTCTTTAAGTTTCGTCGTGGAAACAGAAGTTCCTCTTCCTCTGTATGTCGGCTCCGCTTGGGCCACTCTTCTACTCCGGTCTTCCTTAACAAAATAAGGGTAAGGGACCATTCACTCTGTGAGTGCGGGTATGACGAAGGTACAGCTGATCATATATTCTTCTCTTGCCCAAGGTATCCAGTGTCCTTATATGATATACTCCCCAGTAACATCCCTCGCCCCACTAACTTCCAGACCCTTCTGTCACTTGTAGATACTCCCTTTATATATATATTATTAAAATATATATGTCAGTATAAAATAAAATTATAACTATAATGGTGTTGGTTCGTTGTATATATTACTTACGTCATGATTTGTGTTGTGTCCTTGTTCTTGTCTCTGTCTTATTACTAACTTTTTTTTTATGTTTGTGATGTGTATTTTGTTGTAGTTAGCAGGTTATTTATTGTTTTAGGTTCCTCTACCGGATAATCTCAATATAATTAAAATTAGCTAACACCGATCAACCTTCCTCGAACATTAAAGTCAAAATCAAAACGCTGACTTTGGCAAAATCACACTGGTCATACACCAGTGGAAAAGCCACAAGAAAAGAATAATAATAAATAATATTTCTTACCTATAATTCCAACAACTAAGTAATGTGTACTTGAATCATGTAAAAACTCCAGTGCTGCAGTATTGAATTCCAAATTTTCATCAAGCAATTTTATAGGTTCTGTCATAAACTTTAATGGCTGACTGGGCTTTTGTTCTGAAAAATTAATTATTGGTCACCTTAATTATACAAGGCTATGACCAGTTGTCAAGTGTGTATGACTAAGAAGTATATATAAATAAGTTTGATAAGTGCCTATAACTACCAGAAATTAGTCCTTTCTATAATAATGCATAAGAATTATTATAAAATCTTGGGATAATCACAAGTCATTTCCAATGTAATATAGTAGTAGTATATATTGAAAACCCTGTCTGACCCAAAAAAGGGCATATTGGTGTCACAATAACATTACCAAAATATATCTGAAAATATTATCATTTATGAACTTTACATTGTTATTGTCATATACAATTGACTTATTTTACATGCAATATATGCTTGGATTACTTGCTAAAATCTGTTTAAAGGCTAATGAAATGTTTCAATTTTTAACTGCTTATGTTCAAAGGGTTTATTACTCCTTTGATGCCATGACCTGCTCACCTGATCCTTTTCTTCCCTTTTTTTTCTTTGTTCATGTGCTATACACACTCCAGTGTTGCTATGTAACTTTCCCCATTTTAATATTTTTATTTTATTTGGATTATTCTATTGCTCTTAAACTAAAAAGAATAGCCTTAATAGAATCTAATATTGATACTGAGCCTTCACATGTTAGATATGGTTTTCATAATATACTGTATAAAGATAAAATAGGCTAAAAATTATTTAATGTTGCATAATTGGTGTTAGTAACATATTAAAATTAATGGCGCTTTAGTATATACCCTTTATATTTAATTACCACAGTACATAATTAAGTACTGTCTATTATACACCATTTTCAATACTGTAGGATACTTTATTACTTAGTCCTAAATGGATGGCACTTTTGAATGCATTGGATTTTAATATTACTGGAGTTTTTAGCTCATTTACTTTATAATAGACATGTACTTTTTATCAATTTACCTAAAGTTTTCTTTTCCTTATTCTCATTTTGTGCTATCTTACAAGGGTGTGGAGGCTCTAATTCTGTTGTTGGGGTCTTCAGTAATTTTGGGCTCTGAGGACGTTCTTCTTTTGGAGTACTTTGTTCTCTAGTTTTAAGTATTATTGTTGGTTGTTTCTCTCTATCTGGTTTCTCTTTTGACTGGTCTTTAGATGTGTCACGATCTGATTTTAATATAACTGGTCTTCTCGGAGTAATAGATTCCTGTAAAATCATAATATATAATTATTACCAACTCATCTGTATTGAGACATTAAAATATATTTTTTCCTATTATCTTAATTTTTTTTTAACTAAAAAGATTATTTCCACTTACTTCATTCTTTTTCTGCTTTTCTTATTTTCCTATAAAGTCTAATATAAAGTACTAGCTAATCTGGCAAACATTATTTTGCTATATAAGTTATTGTAATATCTTCTAAGATGTTCATTGAAATTAAGTGATGTCAAAGACAATTTTGTTCACAATTAAATACTCTTAATCAACAATACATTTATTTGGATAAAGATTAATATTATTACGTTGATACAACTCTTAACAAATAATGTATTAATTTCGACCAAATTTGATTACCATAAAAACGGTTCTAGTGAATTAATCTTAAAAGATAGACATATACTGTCGCGGACATTTTATTAGATCATTTTAAGAGGAATAACTCTGTAATACATATATTTTTGGTATCTTGAGCCGTTTTCGCAGCCCACGCAATGGAAGCACTCAAGGACGAATAATTTTCCCCGTTTTTTTCACATTTTTCATTATTTCTTCGCTCCTAATAGTTGCATCGTGATCTTATATAGCCTAAAGCCTTCCTCGATAAGTGGTCTATTTAACACAAAAAGAATTTTTCAATTCGAACCAGTAGTTCCAGAGATTAGCGCGTTCAAACAAACAAACAAACAAACTCTTCAGCTTTATAATATTAGTATAGATTTGAACGGATAATTTACATTATTATAACATTTTTTATAGTAAAAGATGGCAACAGGCTTAATAAAAAGTGGTCACTGTCGTTCATAACCGAGTACAACATCAGAGATGTCGTCATTGTGATATCAATTTTAAAAAAGAACACACTCTTCAGCTTTATAATATTAGTATAGATGAATAATTTAATCTTTATAAATATTCATTTATATACATATGTATTTATAATTACAACACACCTTTAATGTATCTACATTAAAAAATATTTAAAATTAGATAAATTTCTACATATTTTTGATAAAATAATCTCACCTTCGATAAAAATACCTTTTTCTTTTTATCTGCCATCATAAATTACTCTTTTTACGTGGATTCTCATAGGGTACCTGTTTTTTTTAATATTAAGCCATAATAAATAGTACAAAGTTTCTAAGCACATCCAACAAAACGACAATTACTTTTTTTCTAATTTATATTGGTTATTAATTGTTATCAAGTTGTTATTTTTGTTTTGAAATGTTTTAATAGAAATCATAATTGACAAACTACAGGTAAAAATGTGTAATATAAAGTGGTTTTGGAGCTGTTGAAATTTATACTTTTGCCATCGTCACTTTTAATCATTTATACCATATATCTAACCAGTTTAGGGAGCTATAGTTGAATACACAATATGTCAAAGTTGCTGAAAATGTACTCTCCAAGAACGGTTTGACATTTAACGTCAGTTATTTTATTTCAGTTGTGGATTTTGTCACTTATTATTCTGTTATCTGATTTATTTAATTCATAAACTGTTCTCACACTAGGCATGCTATTTATTGGTAAGTTTTTCATACAGCGACAATATGAAATTGTAATTTTTGTCACCGCTATATAGCAGATGACGACTTTTATATGTTCCATTTAATACTGTACAGCATTATTTATTAGTCTGTGCTGTACAGCCTTACAGAAAACTGTATATATATACATATATATGGCTTCATCTTCTTTCAACAATCATAATTATTCATTGTTATTAAAAATGGGATTTGTCATACTCCTATGTATTTATAAAATATATACTTGTCATATTTCCTATTGTCATTCTAGATGTCTATATTACATGTATAATTCTAAATGTCGATATTTGATGTTCGAAATGTCTATCGCCGTGAACACACCTTATATCTTAAAAATATATAGCTATTCAAGGCTTAAAAGAAAAAAAAAAGATTACAAACACACGAGTGTATACGTAGTAGCATTTGTAGTACATAAGAAATAAAAGAGAATCAGATGCTTTGCTAAACACGATACATTTACTACGAACGCACTATTACTCTTTGTTTATAAGACTATTATCGGGGCGCTAGTTTTTGCAGTTTTATTGCCAGTACTGGTCAGAGAAATTTCTTTGAAATTGTTTAAAATCTAATAAAGTCACCAAACACACATAAAAAAAATCAATAATGTATTTTTACCTAAATTATAAAATTTACTTATCCTTGGAGATTGCCTTTGTCTACGGTATCTAATCTATTGGCATAGACAAAGAATAAGAATTTTGTATTTGTCAATATTGACAGCTGACGGCGCATAATATTGAGGTGTCATATTGAAAATAATTCGTAGTTTTTTAATAAAAAATGGAATTTATGCATTTACGATTTACTGTAATAGGTTTTTCATTATTATTGTTGTCTATCAACGCTCAAGATGTTTGTGTAGCAAAAAGTTCATGTATATGTGAATTTTCTAATGGCACCGGAATAGATTTAACTCCAGCAAATACTTCGACATTTTTCACGGCAAAAACGTATGAAACAAAGTTAAATGGATCGCAACTTGAAACTAGTACTTATTATTATCATCCTTGTTTTGATATTACACTGAAAGTTAACGAGACGACGAAAAATACTTGTATAACGCCTTTAACTGTGAGTATAATGCGCTATTAAAAACGGCATTATAATTTTTCTTTTTTGCATTTTATTTAAAGTATTATACCGGTAAAGCTATTTGGTGCTTATAATATATGCATGCGTCAAGGGCCTCTTTACTGACAAAAATTGTCAAACTTGTTTTCCCTTTTCAATGTGATTATGAAATAACAGGTTTTATGATTAAAATATTTATCTATTAGCTTGATTGGATATTTACTTGCCTATCTTGTTTCAATGTGCGTTGATTAAGCAGTTACTACTGCATCTGGTGCAGTCAAGTAGCATGTCAATGCCTGAGATTTATAGACACCACTTTGACTTTGCTTACACTTTGTTCAGGAATTAAGTTAGTCTTTGACAAAAAATTGAATATATAATAGGAACTTGTGTGTAGACTAAGTGTTCACAGAGCCAAGTCCAAGTTGATATGCTTATATCAACTAATATCCATATGCTTTAACATTATTTAAATAATATAATTTGTAATGCTTTTGCTAAGTCTAAGTCTAAGGAAAGTCAAAGTAGCATCTAAAAGTTGAACTGTGATACTTACCTTTAGATTTGCAAGTATTACAAGTTCAGTAGAGATATTACTGCTTTAAAAATAAAAATTTAGATAAAAAGGGATGCTATAATACTAAACTATAATATTATAATACTCAGGAGATCATTTTTAATCTGAATTAATTTAGAGTTTTTTACTTTTGTATTAACATAGCATAACTGTTTGCGAAAAGTTCGCATCTAGATAGTGGAGATAAGGAACCACCATCTATTCCTGCATGTGGCACAGTAATGCACGACGTGGTGATCTGTATGAAGGATGTGCGCTCTGCGCTACGCAGTCTAGATGTGAACAAAGCTAGTGGACCTGACGGTATACCAGCAAGAGTACTTAAAACCTGTGCTCCAGAGTTGTCTCCTATTTTGACACGCCTGTTTCGCCTCTCTTTGCGAGCCGGTATTGTTCCTGAGTGTTGGAAGCTTGCAAATGTCCAGCCAGTTCCCAAAAATGGGTAGCCGTGCCGACCGTGCGGTTATTATAGACTGATCGCCATCACCTCGCTATTTTCGAAAGTAATGGAGCGGATAATTAACCGACAATTGCTGGCATACCTAGAGCAAAATGATATCCTCAGTGATCGACAATATGGCTTTCGTCAGAACCGATCTACTGGGGATCTCCTAGTGTGTGCCACCCATTACTGGGGTGAAGCCATCGAGAAGCATGGAGAGTCCCTCGCTGTCTCTCTTGACATCTCCAAGGCGTTTGATAGGGTCTGGCACGCAAGCCTTCAGTCTTATGGGCTGCCGGAGTGTCTCAGAGTCTGGATCAGTGATTTCCTGAGTGAACGGTCTATACGTGTAGTTGTTGATGGCTGTTCGTCGGACCAATTGGCAATTAATGCCGGTGTTCCTCAGGGATCAGTACTTTCAGCAACATTGTTTCTGCTGCACATCAATGATCTGCTTAAACCCGGTATCCTTGGGTATGCGGATGATAGCACTGTTACTGATAGGTACTTATCTGGACCACGGGCGGATACCGTTGAGATCTCTCTGCAGAGAGAGGCTGGTGAAGCGAACAGATTTGGCACTTAAATTTGTCTCTGATTGGGGCGATGCGAATCTGGTTAGTTTTAATGCCACTAAAACACAGGCGTGTCTTTTTTCCGCCAAACGGAGTCCTTTTCACCTGACCCCCCACCTTCCAGGGTGTTTACTTGCCAATGACTGATAGTCTTGAGCTCCTTGGTTTGGAGCTGTCTGCTGATTTGAACTTTGGGCGGTCGATAGAGTTCAGAGCAAAAATAGCTGCTAAAAAATTGGGTATCCTTTTTAAGGTCAGACGATTCTTCTCACCTTCGCAACTTCTTAACCTGTATCAGGCACAGGTGCGGTCGGGTGTAGAGTACTGTTGTCATCTATGGGACGGATCCGCTAAATATCAGTTGGCGGCTTTGGACTCGATTAATCGTAGAGCTCGTAGACTTGTTGGTGACGACTTTTTGGCAAAAATTAAAATGCAGAGCATTGAGCATCGACGTAGAGTTGCCTGCCTCTCAGTCTTTTAGCGGTTGCACGGTGGAGAGTGTTCTCAGGAACTGCATTCTTTGATTCCACCAGCCCCATTCCAACACAAAACCACTAGACATCGTGTCGGATACCATCCGTATGTGGTGGATGTTCCTTATATTCGCACGAAAAGATTCGCTTCTACATTTATCATGCGAACGGCTAAGGAGTGGAATACGCTTCCAGTGGCCATATTTCCGCGATCTTATGACCTGGGAGTCTTTAAGAGAAGAGTGAATAGGCATTTTCTAGGCGATCGCGTTTCATCATCGAACTCATCATCACCTTCCACCAGGTGTGATTGAGGTCAAGCGCTCGTCTATAAATTATAAAAAAAAAAGCATTGACACTGATGCCTGCTCCCATGTGCCAATCTGGTCATTTTGGGGGACCAAAAATATATTTATGAAACAACTTGGGTGCCCTAAACCAACCCAATAAAATGCCTAAATATCAAGCAATAAGAATATTTAATTAATTCAATTCTTCAGGTGCATTTTAATTAGGAAATATGTCATTAAATATCTAATTCTGGTTAGAGAAACCCCAGTATGACTGAGGTTAAAAATTTTGTCATTCTGGCTTTTTAGGCTTTTGTTACATTTTCCATATGGCCCATTTAGCTAGTATGTACATACAGGTTTTTGATATTAATGGGCATACATAAAATTAAAGTTTTTGTTTATTTATTATTAACTCAAAACTTTTAAGCTATGGTCCATTGACATAAGCTTACAATGTGTTACCAAAACATGTAAAAATCCTTATTTAGTCTTAAGAAATTTCTAAATAAAGTTGAGATTTATTATTTACAGATTTGCAGGAAAGTTGATATTTTTACCTTTCAACCAGCTAATAAGACTTTCAGTCAAGAAACAGCATATGACTTATTAGGTGAAACTTCATTGTCAACATTTAGTCCCAATGGAGATTCTATTACATACACACATGGTCCTTCGTAAGTTTTATTTCTCTACTGTTTTATGATAAATTATAGAAATAAGATTATGTATTAACACAAAAAAAACAGGGATTTTTTTTTTGTATAAAATACTAAAAACTGAAAAACAGTGGAGCTTTTGATATCATATAATGTTATATTTTATTTCTACATACTTTTCAATTTTTAATTTATTTTCTTGTAAATATGTTTTATAGATTTTCTTTCTAAATAATTTTTAAGGTTTATTGCCTATATATAATCTTACAAAGCAATTAAATTCTCTTAAGACAAAGTTTACTAGAATAAATAGTCAAATAAATTATCATATAAGATTTAACAAATGCTTTCTCGAAACAATATGTACCATTGTTGTTATATGGTTAAAAGAATATAATAAAATCAGATTTTAAATTATGTACATGCTTAGTCAAGTATTAAATAGTATAGTTGTAATTAAGTTAGTAAAAAGAAAATAAATAAACATGATACATTTATATGTGATTTTTACTAAATCATATATAAAGGCTACTAGAGGTATAACTATAGGTTTTAAAAATTAGCTATCATTCCTCTTTATTATCATAAAATTATCACAAAATTATCACTGTTTAAACAGTTGTTGGTACGTCTTTTTGTCTGTATTTCATTTATATCTTATCATATGAATTGGTTTACAATTAATTATTTGACCAGATGTTTTTAACCTAATTAGGATGACAGTTCCATTAAAAATATAATTTTCTTATTTTATAGGAAAAATGTAGTGCTTCTGGTCTGTGCTGAAACTGATGGCGAATTGCAAGTTTATTCTTTGGCTGAACCGAACAACATTGTAAGTAGTGTCCGACCGAAAGTTCGGTTTCGGTTTCGGTTTCGGCCGAGTTTCGGCCAAAAATCAAGTTTTGGCGGCAGTTTCGGTTTCGGCCAAAATTTGCCGAAACTTTTGCCGACACCGAAACTGATTTCGGTAGTTGTCGTACATGCTTGCCTAACTTCGTTTCTCGCGGCAATGCTTTGGTGGACGCTGGCGGCCCTGTTCGGGATTCGTGCGCCGTCCGCATTGCTATTTTTTTTTTCGAATTGCGTAAATTTGTTTGTTGACCGGGAAAGGTCTTCACAACTTAACCGGGCGAGTGGGCAAACACTGAGGGTGCTCAGCCGGGAATTTATGGGTTGGGTAGCAATGCAAGGGCACCCCTGTGGGTACGAACCTCGACTTGGACCGCCAGCCAAAAATACGAAACCTAACGGTGATCTACTAGCGTTTCGGAAGCGACTACCTTGAGAAGAAACGCCGAAAGAAACTCAAGGCTGCGTCGGAGTGTAACTGCGTCGTTTAGACGACAGTTGACGGATCTAATTCGCATTGCTCTATAGCAACACAACTTAGTCAGTGCATTATCACCCGACGTAAACATTCTTTATAGGTTATGCTTTGATGGAACTGATTACATGTAAGTTTTTGTTTCATTTTTTTACTTGACCACGTTGACTTTTATACTTGACCACGTGAGTTTCGGTTTCGGCCGAAACTGAAGCCACGGCCGAATATTCGGTTTCGGTTTCGGCCGGAAAACCAGTTTCGGTCGGACTCTAATTGTAAGTAATTCTGTTTAATCTTGTTATTCTTCGTTACAAGTCGAGGTAATACAATGAAAGTTCTTTTTTTGCATTCATGCATTCTGTATTAGTGTTATTAGTAAGGTATAATTGCAGCAGTTATACACTTATATATAAAACAGTAAGACTATCACCCTTTAATACAATTAATGATGTTAGCGATAACATGTGTTATAAAGTTTAAGGATCATTTCTGAATATGTGCGAGAGCCGCACTAAAAAAAATCAGTTTTAAATATAAATATTTCTTTAAATGTATTGTAAAAATCAAATTCTATATCAATAATAATTCCAGATCAAAGACTAGGAGGCTCAATCTTGTTTGCTACATGAACCTGATACCAGCAGTCGATTAATACAAGCTGAAAATGATTGATTGTTATAATTTGTTACAATCTTCCTGTTAGGATTATTTTTGAATCTTTTTATTATAATATACAAAAGTATACCACTACTTAGTAGTTTATATAACAATATATGGTATATCTGGTATATAATTCTTTGCAGAATTTATGTTACAAATTATAATAAAATATGTTATTTTTCCAGGTTTTGCAATTTTTTTCAAAACATGCGTGTTTGAAACTAATAGAATCTGGCAGATCCCTTGGTTCGACCTTACTAATTATTCTCTTCTCGTTAATCATATTCTATTTAGTACTTGGAATATGTACGAAGAAATTCTTAATGGGAGCGACTGGTATTGAAGTTATACCGAATTTAGCATTCTGGAGCGATTTACCAAACTTAGTCAAGGTAAGCTGTTATTTATTACAAAAACTACAAAATCAATTTTAACTACATTTTTGTAATATGTACATTTGGGTAAGCTGTTATTTATTACAAAAACTACAAAATCAATTTTAACTACATTTTTGTAATATGTACATTTGATCTAAATAGAGAGAGAGAGAGAGATATATATATATATATATCTTCACGCTATGCCCCTGTCAGTGTGAGCAGAGGTATATTAGTGGCTTTTTCACTTTATGCTTATATGTCGTGCTCAACGTCACTGCTCACTGCTCACACACTTAATGGCCTTTTTACAGTTTACACATAACTCGATGAATTTATTAAAAAACTAACTACGTCCGATTTTTTTTTTTTTGGTAGTTACACATATACATATTGACATTACAATTATGACTAATTTGTTGATACATTATAAATAGTATTGTAATATTGTCGATTGTGAATACAATATACCAAATGGCGGCTTTGGACTCTATTGACCTTAGAACTGGTAGCGTGTTTGTAATAACTCTTTGATTAAGATTAAAATGCAGAGCATTTATCATCGACGTAGAGTCTCCTCCTCACAGTCTTTTATCTGCTGCACAGTGGAGATTGTTCTCAGGAACTACATTCTTTGATTCCACCAGCCCTATTCCATTATAAAACCACTAGACATCGTGTCGGATCCGCATGAAAAGATTCGCTTCTATACCCATCATGCGAACAGCTAAGGAGTGGAATATGCTTCCAGTAACCATATTACCGTGATCTTATGACCTAGGAGTTTTTAAGAGAAGTGTGAATAGGCGTTTGTTGTGCGGACGCGGTTCATTATCGGACTCATATTTACTTTCCACCAGGGGTGATTGAGGTTAAGCGTGCGCCTATAAATAAATTAAAAAAAAATAGTTTACATTATGTGTGTAGCTTTTTACATGTTCCACCTAACCTACCATAAATTTTATGTAACATCAAACAGTATTAACTAATATATTTACATATATAAATTAATAAGAAAACTGCTTTTGATTTATGGCTTCTCAAAATAATAAATAACGGTAAAAATGATAGGTGCATGTGATTAAGTAATTGTGATTTTTTACTTGTGATATAACAACACTGACAAAAAATAAATTCTTTCTAATGAACAATATTCTCGTTAAACAACGTAGTAATTATTTATATACTTAAATATAATTATACTCTTGGGTATTATTGTAGGATGGATGGGCTTTCATGCTGAGTGGATTCAAATTGCCCGCACGCGGTTCCGGCCCAGCGACCTCCCCTGACCCCAACAGCTATGACAGCATATAACATCAGAGAGAGGAGTCACTCTCCGAAGGTCAACTTGTGTTTATTGAGTAATCTCAAATTAGTGTGACGTCATCAAGTGTGTTTATTTTTAGACCCTTTCATTCCGGCAATCTTGTAAACAAATGCAATTCATCTGTTACTTCTGTCAGTCTATCTTTGTCTGTGGTAATCACAACATTTAATTTTACAATTATCTGCACCACCACACCACCATGAATCACCAGGTGCACAGAAGTCACTATGTCGAGCCAGTGTAAAAAAAATCTGCATTTGATATCACGTGAGCCATAGAAAATTTAATGTTAAAATCAGCTAACCATGTTTGTTTAAAGGATTGCCGGATTCTCTTAAAAGGGAATATACGAAGAGACTGCAATGTGTTTTTCCGTTCGAATAATATAAAATCATAGTTTAGATATTTATCCAGGTATCAAGCAGACACTACTAAACTGATTTTGATGAGACTTTAGCGGTTTTCATGGATATTTTTCCACTTAATCCATTACATTGTCTGATCATGATTTTTTGGGTAAATTCTGAGCTACTGCTTGCCCTGTCCATAGTACTTGCTTGAACTATGCAAGTGAAACCAACTGTTTAATAGCTTGTAATATTAAATTTGTTGTACATGTTTAAGGGTGTGACTAGTGATGAAAATGCCCGGGAATTTTCCCAAAGTGCCCAGCACTTCCGCGAACATTTCGTAAATTCCCGGGAATATTCCCCATACAAGTTTTGGGCACTTTGGGAAAATTCCCGGGCATTTTCATCACTAGGTGTGACCATACCTAGCGACTCATAATCGCCTTAAGTTTGTAAGAAAGAGCTTTACGTTAGTGCAACAAAAGCGAAAGCGTTGTTCGGAGTCAGACGACGCAAATTTATATCGGAGGGAAATGAGTTAGCCATGTTCTGAATTACCAATCACATTGTTAATAATATGACTGACTCTATGACATCCAAATGACTTCGAACGCTTTCGGTTAGATGCGACAATTTTATTGATACGGCATCGACTCAAACCGCTTCTGCGTTAATAAATATGGTCACAGCCATAGATGGGCAAAATGTAATCAGATTAATAAAAATGATTAACGATTACATTTTACGTTTTTTACCATTAATAAGACTCCATTTTGCTCATTTATGTTTCAAACACTACAAAATCCCAAATTGTATACATATTCATATTTATCAATTCTTAATGTTTTAAATTTATTTAATCATGATTACAGAGCAAGAAAATTAAAATTACGACTACATTTTGTAATCGTTCATCATTAATCAGATTACATTTTGCCCATCTCTGGTCGCAGACAATAGGCTAATAGCTAATTTATAACTTATCCTTTACACTATTCTACGTGTGTTGTTATAGCAACAATAGTACGTTCTTTTTTACACATATATGTTTGAGATAGAAGGAAACAGCGATCTGTCTATAAATTAAAAGTACGTAGGTTATAGATTGGGTTGTAAGTCGACAAAATTAAGTCACAGGCAGTAGCAGGACTACATTAAAAAATGAAAAGAATTGAGAGTCGAATTAATATTAAATATAGTGGTTAAAAAGAACAACATAAGTGTTATCACTGTATTATATATCCTTTTCGTATAATTATAAATTTAAATAAAATTCTGCTATTTTGCTTTATTGGTAACAAATCTATTTCTGACACACAAACATTATAGAAATAGGGTAAAACGAAATACGATTAAAAGATTATATCAAGTATATAGAAGTTGATTTTATGTAATTAATGTGTTTAAGCACAAATAGGTTTAAAAGCCCCAATGCTATTGCTGGAAGATTGGTCATTGACGACTTCCATATGTAGTTAATTTTAACAGCTGCAATTGAAATAGAAAATTCCTTTTCTTGTGTTAATAGTTGATTTCTTTATTTAAATACTTAGTCGTTTTTTTTTTAGTTAAATTATATTAAAAAACGCATTATTTATGTATTATATCTGATGTATATATGTTTTAATTTTTAATATTCCTAATATCACTGTTAGGTTGTTTATATCTATTTATTTATATTGCCCCATATCAGATATTCTTAGTAAATTATTATTTAATTGTAGTTCTTGCCATGAAGTAGTTTTTTTGTAAACTATTGTAATTTTTTTAGTAAATACTTTTGGCGCTATAATGGTATTATTTCGTTATACATTTTAGTCTGACTTTGCTGTCTTAATGTTTCTAACGTAAAAATATAAAAATATTACATTAGGCTGAAAAGTCTTTTTTGTTTTTAGAAATACTAATTATTTTAAAGAACAAGGGGGAAGGGGGGCAACCTGCAGCTTGCGAGCCACATGCAGGTCTTTGAAGGAATATTTGTGGCTTTCGATAAATGTAGTCTTTTAAATTCTGTGCAATTATATTTTAAATTTAAAAAAATGTATACCTTTTTACATACCTTCTAAATACGTATTTAATTGAGGCTCGCGAATAATTCCAAGTTATTAAATATGGCTCGGACTATTAAGGAGCTTTGCCGCCCTTGTTGTACAATATAATTATTCCGTCTTTCGTAAATTGATATTACAACTATAAGTTAATCAATTAATTTTAAATTTCATATTAATATAATTAAAATCTCAATATACATAATAATATATCTCCGTAGTATGTAGACAATGTTTGTTTAAAGAAAACAATATTATCTTAAAGTATCGGTGGAATACATTTGATATTTTTTCATGAGTTTCATAAAACTCATACTGTGTACTACAGAAACCTATGGGATACAAAATTAAAAAAAAAACATTTAATGGAAATTTTGGAGATTGCTAGA
Organism: Automeris io; assembly: GCA_036320925.1. Classification (NCBI taxonomy): domain Eukaryota; kingdom Metazoa; phylum Arthropoda; class Insecta; order Lepidoptera; family Saturniidae; genus Automeris; species Automeris io. The sequence continues at coordinate 6,967,201 of JAUDJH010000010.1, read as the reverse complement.
TTCTTTAATCTATTTTTTTCTTCCGAGAAGTAAGTAAATGAAGTTCAATTATAGAGGTTATCCTCCCTGCATGAAACATCTCCTTGACTTCAATATTCTTAATTGTCACTTTGGACCCGTTTGTTTAATCATTTCAAGTTAATATTGTTAGTTTTACAAGTTTCTATGGGAAGCGAGAAACTATATACCCGATAATAAAGATTTTTCCGTATTTTTAGTTGCATATCTGTTGCCAAAACTGATGTAATCTGACAAATGTTTGAATACCAATAATTTTTTTTTAATATATTTAATTCCTGTTTGAGATATATATTATTTCATTTTTTAAAACTAAAATATCAAAGAACATTCTTAAGATGCCAAAAATATAAAAATGTATTTTCTGATATATTTAATCTATGGATGCACGAGTAATTTTTTATATGTAAAAGGTATATAGTTTTTGATATCAATACTAATTCACCACTTTTATTTTTTTATTTAGGGGCTTTTATTCATGCGAATATATCAGCCCCATTGTGCCCTAAGGAATTCACCATTGTAAAAAGGCTCTAAATATGGTAGGCTGTCATATAACATATCATAATTTACATGTTGAAATGTGAGTGAAAATTAAAATAAAACAAATGTACCGATATACTTACATGTTAATAACATTACTTTATCCTATGGTACGGTGTCTCTTTTGATGTAGTTTACTTTAATATAATATTAATTGTAAGCCCTAGTCACCCTGTAATTTATAATTGCTTGTTGAAAATATTGTGTACACACTACGCCAAGGGGCAACCTAAAGTAACTAAAATAAAAATCACCATATAATTTTTATGTTATATAACAATTTTGTATCAGTTAGTTTTATGGATAACTTGCGATGTTTAGAGGTTGGACAATCACATTATACATTTTTTCTGTTACTATTGCTTTTGTTGTATTTTTAATAATAAACTAGTATTGTAGTTTCGGCATACGCCGCTTTACCTTTCGTCAGTGACGCGTCTCATTACAGGACACGGTAAAATGGTAACGGTAATCTTATTAGGCAACTCATATTATTTCTCACAGAACAGTTGCAATGCAATTCAAAGTTAAGTGTAGTGTAAGAAATTACATAAAGAATTATATTTTATTCATAAAACTAATTGTAGTTATACAAAATTCCAATTAGATTTAGAGAAAATAGGTCAGGGTCCTGTAATGGGATTACACGGACGAGAGGTTTATAAAATATTAAATAATAACTATTTTGTGTAAGTACGTAACTAATATATGATTATCAATAAATAATACACACAGGACCACTAAATAAGCTATCAAAAAATAATGAAAAGGAATATCTACCTTTATCATTTTGAATTATACTAGAAATATTTCCTATATAATTTTTGCATATTATTTTCCAAGTCTTAGAAATATATTTCTGCTTATATTATTACCGAGGTAATTTTTAATACACGTCTTGTAGGAATTTGGGTTTTTCTGAAATACGTTGTCAGAGTAAATACATGCAAACTGATATAGTTGAAAATTCGATAGCTATTTTCAAGGGATCGTAATCTGTCAATAGAAACCGTAATGATGCTTCTCTGTACACTGTCTCTATAAGCCTCGTCTATAGAAACCATTATAAGAGAACGGGATCACACTAGTCGAAAGACAAACATTGATACAATAAAGAAAAATGAGATAGTTCAGGCCGAGATATGAGGAACCATGGATTCAAAATTTGAAATATTCATCTCTTTTGTATTCTTGTATTATATTTACGTGATATTTATCAAAGTAATGTAAATCATAATAATCAATTAGCGTAAGGTTCCCGTATTCTGTGTAATAAATATTTTGTACTCAACGTTTTAAAGAACCTGTTGTTGTTTTTTAAGGTTAATAAATAAATAAATATTGCTCATAAATTTTGTTTTATTTTTAAGCCTTCAACTGTTATTATGTAGAGCATAGATTATGCTGTCACTGCTGTTATATTTCAAAGCCGAACTGAAAAGAAAACATTTTGGAATTAGCGGTTATTAAATAAATTATTGGATGACCAGTATCCGAATAGAAAATAAATCATGGTCCACACCTGTATAACGTGAAATGTCATATATTTCACATTACATTAAACGTTACATATATATACATTCATTTTGATCGTTGAAGAATACTAAATAAACTAAAATATATTCATTATTAGAAAACGAGATTTAAATTAAACAAGGTTTTACTTTGGACAAAGTCAATTGTTACAAAACTTTGTTTACAACTTGTATAAAATTAATACTGCCATATCCAATGTTAAGTCTCTTTTTATTAGTGATTAAATATTTAATAATAATTGACTTATTACTGTTTTTACTTTTACTAAAGTTAAAATTTGTTTTCTAATAAAGCCGACTTAATTTTCGCGATTTGTCTTCATTATAAACACTTTAACGAGTTTATGAGCTTCACTCGTATGACCCGTTAATGTATTTATAATTACACTTGATAAGCTATAAAAATATAAAAAAGGGTAACCTTGCGTCCATTTTCAGACAGACATTTCGTTAATAAGTAAGCTCTGTCGCAGCCATTTTCACCGTCATTTACAGATTCTTCATTTACTGCAAATAAACGCCATTGAGTAGAATCATGTTACAATTTTGTTATATAAATGTGCTTTCATATATGTTCAGGCCACGCGCGCTTCTTCTACGCGCTGGTACTGTGGGCCGGTGTTTCCGATCGCAGTGGAAGATCGTTTACGTTTGAAAAGTGATACCTTTAAGCATTCATGCCTATAGGTATCACTTCAAAAATGTAAGAAAAGAAGGTAGAGTGATGGCAAGGAGAAAGACAAAGCGTGTTATAAAATATTGTAATACTTATGAAGGAGAACAATTTTTATGTTTGCCATGTATTAATGAATCCCACGAATACTGTAATGATACATAATTAAGTAAATTTTAAATAAATTTTCTGTAATTTCATGAAATAGTGGAAGTTTTATTGTTCTCATGTTACACGCTGTTAGCCACCGATGGCTGACGCGGCTTTAACGGAAAGTTAAGTGTCAGCCAACGATGGTTGACGTGGCGCTCAACGTGTTAATAGTCAGCTGTCCACTGGTTGTTCATGAAAACATAATCTAGGTGGGAAACGTTAGGTAAAATCTATAACAATTCAGTGGTGGAGGTATATGGTCGTGTAGCTAGGTTTAATGTGCCGTTTAATTGCCCAAAGAGCTGTTATTTAGGTTAGGTTAAGTTAGATATTGATATCATTGGTGAAATACGGATTCTCCGGCCCTGTTGGCAGCGATTTCAGGGATATCTTGGGGGTTTTTAGTCTTTAGGAGATTAGCATCCTAAAGTCGCCGCCCTCACAGTGGTCCAGATGAACCCATGCAAAAATTTTCCTCGGGTTAAATATAGGTACCAAATGATAAATAATTTTGAATCAAATTTCTGATAAATTATTTATGGATTTCCTTGGAAAATCTACATTTCAACATTTCCCAAGTTATTTAGCTGGCTATTAAGTTTCTACTGTCCGAGATTTTAAATCAAATAAAATAATAATATATCGTCATGTTTTTATTGCTATTATCTATTATAGCTTGCATAGATTAATTGCTAATCACAATAAACTCGCCACTGTTTTCTGTCTCGGTCTTTATGCATTGAGAAATCTCCAGCTGTCCATCATCATTCCATATGGCTTTTGGACGTCACGCACAACGCTAGTCAAGGCATGATCTTCACTTGGGTACTATTATAATTTAATTATATTTCCTTATAAATTGTATTTATTACCTTTTTTGCATAAATCAAAAAGATTTTTGGACAAATTCTGTTTCTCAACATCCTCCGGGTGATCTTTCATAATCAATTCCTTAGCCTTCTCTGAGTGGAACATACCTTTGCTGTCCATCTAGGCATTACAAAACATCATATAATAATAAAGAAAATAGAACAACAAACTATTTATTAAGAGTTAAAATACAAGCTATCCATTAACCAATTTTTAATCATTTCGAATGAACTGTAGATGTTTTTTATACCAAAATATGTAAAATAAGCTGATAATCATTCTGATGGAAAGTGACTACTGTTGCTTACAACCGGGTGTAAGATCAGAAATATTACATCAACACCTTTAATTATAATATGTTATATATTAGGTCCTTACATATGAAATTGGCGTTTTTCGTACTGGCCACTTTAATCACAAATTTCTCCTCTTTGGTAAGGAATTCCAAATTCAAATTTGTACAGCTATAGACTCATGTATTTGTGCTTCGATGATCGTCATTCATTTGTTTTTTTCTTCTGTTTTTTCTGTTTGCGTCACTCATTTTACAAAATGGAAAACTTAAAATATCGCATTATTTACGAGTACGAGTTCCGCCGTGGCACTAGTGCTGCGGAAACAACTTGAAGGGTGAATGATGTGTATGGCGGTCGTGTTGCAAAAGAAAACACAGTTCGTTTTTGGTTCCAACGTTTTCGTTCTGGAAATTTCGACCTGCAGAACAAGCCCCTTGGACGGCCTGAGACTCAAGTTGATAATGAAGAGTTGAAGGCTATTGTGGAAGCGGATCCATCGCAAACCACGTCCGAGCTAGCTGCAGGCTGCGATGTTAGTGATAAAACTGTTTTAATTCACTTGAAGCAAATTGGGAAGATTAAAAAGCTTGAAAGGTGGGTACCTCACGAATTGACTGAAACAAACCGGCAAACGCGCGTCGACTGCTGCGTTACATTACTAAACCGGCACAATAATGAAGGTATTTTAAACCGAATCATTACCTGTGATGAAAAATGGGTTCTTTACGATAATCGGAAGTGCTCAGCGCAATGATTGGATCCTGGCCAGCCAGCCAAATCCTGCCCCAAGCGAAAATTAACCCCAAAAAAGTTACTTGTAAGCGTTTGGTGGACTAGTGCCGGTATTGTTCATTACAGTTTTCTCAAATCTGGCCAGACTATTACGGCTGATGTCTATTGTCAGCAATTGCAAACCATGATGGAAAAGCTAGCGGCTAAACAACCTAGGCTGGTCAATCGCTCCACGCCACTGCTGCTTCACGACAACGCTAGACCACACACTGCGCAACAGACGGCTACTAAATTAGAAAAGCTTCAATTGGAAAGTCTAAGACATCCTCCGTACTCCCCGGACCTTGCTCCAACAGATTACCATTTTTTTCGAAATTTGGATAACTTCTTGCAAGGGAAAAAATTCAACTCCGATGGGGCAGTCCAAATCGCCTTCAAAGATTTTATTGATTCCCGTCCGACTGGTTTTTTTAGTAAAGGGATCAATGAACTACCTATGAGATGGCAAAAGTGCATAGAAAATAATGGTTCATACTTTGATTAATTAAATATATTATATTAAAAAATATTCGACTTTTTGGTCCTCCCATACAAAACGCCAATTTCATATGTAAGGACCTAATATATATAGACTAAGTATTGCAGTGATTGTATGAAAGTATTATAATAATAAGTTAGTTATCTATGGCACTTTTATCAGAGTTAACCATTAAATAAAAAATAAGATTTATTTAAAAGTTAGAACATCGAATTTTAAAGAAGAAGTTTAATTGATTTTTCAATTATTATAGGAGGGATTGTATCCGAAGTTCGAAAGGAAAATTTGCATATTAAAAATTATAACATAAAAGTTAAAATAAATGTGATTATTATATTGTGAAGCACAATATATGTATATGGAAAGTGATATCAGAGTATTATTGGAATTCTACCATAACACATATTTAGGGAAGTATTCAATTCAAGCGAGCGTGTTATAGTATATTTTTTTTTATTCTGGCTCGACAAAGTATACCTCACCTTATGGAAAGAACTGTGTATTCCAAAAATAGCAACGACTACCAAGGAATACCGCAGTGGCGTGCATCCAATAGAAGCATAAAAGCATTACCTTGTTATACTAGGACATTTAATAAATATATTGACTTAAAATCCGGTAAATTATCAGAATAGCAATCTTTGAATTTAAACTAGACTAAATTTAAAACCAGTAGTATATATATAAAATATCCCATTATAACATGATAATGCTTTTTCGAAACGTCTGAGACGGGATATGTAGGAAAATTAGCCAAATTAATGTAAAGACTATTTACATAGATAGGTATGACATATAGGTACTTAACAAACATTGGTTCTGTTACATATATTAATATTTAACTGAGAATAAAGGATACTAACCCATTCAGCTTTTCTAAACACGCAAGCCATTAAACACTTAGCGTTTTTGTGGTCTGGTAATTCGTTATTAGCCATTGCTTGCATTTCTTCCATTGTTACCGGATGATCTTTACTACATTGCACACCAAGGCCGACGAATCTCGCTTTGATTTCTTCTTCAGTTTTTCCCTAAATATTTATAGAAATCATAATATGAATATACGTGATAGTATAGCCGGCCGAGATTTAACTACACAGATCAATTAGGATTTTGATAGAGGTGCGGTCGGAAGTATGCATTATAGGCAAGAACATAGATGGGCAAAATGTAATCAGATTAATGAAAAACGATTACGATTACATTTTGTGTTTCTCATCATTAATATGACTGAATAATAATAATAGTATCTATGTTTTAAACACTACGGAATCCACAATTGCATACACATTTATGACTCCTTAATATTTTAAATGGATTTAGTCATGATTACAGAGAAACAAAAATTAAATCACGACAACATTTTGTAATCGTTAATCATTAATCAGATTACATTTTGCCCATCTCGGGGCAAGAATACGTGAAGAGTTTAATAAATGCTGAAAAAGCGAAAAAAGTTGAGTAAAATAGGGATAATTAAAGTTGCATTAATTCTACGAAAGTATAGTGAAATCTGATAATAGAAATATTTATGGAAATGAAGTTAGTTTCTAATCATGTTTTGTGCTATTGTGGCAGGCGGCAGGCCACAACCATTCGATTTTAGTTTATATGGAATTAAATTAGAAATGAAAATTGCAACCTTTGTTTTCATTTTAACCAAGGTATCAAAAGCTCAAACGCTGTGATATATGTAAAGCAACATAATTTTATATGGGTTAATACTTACATGGGATGTGCCAATAAAGTACAGGTACAAAAATAATACTTGCAAAAACATCGTTACATCAAAATTAGGAATATACTAACATTTCCATACATTTAGATAGTATTTATAAGAATTTGTCACAAACATGAGTGCTCCTAATTACTTCCTATTAAATCAGATATGGATCATATAAAACATTGAATAATTTAAATCTCGTTAAAATATATTTTGTTCATTATTATCCATCGTATTTTGAATTAGAGGCAAACAATTATTATCTATGAATAGATTAGATCTGCCTATATTACTATATTTATTTCAATTAAACATTTGTTAGTTAAATAGTGTGAAATGTCTAAAAATCGGTGATTTGTTGCATCTTGTTGACCTACTACGAGTTGCAAGTAATCGCAAAATTGCGAAGTAATTTATGATTCGATAAAACTTTATATACTAATATCTTCTTTTTTATTTTTAAATTGTTCGTGTCAAATGTCTGTTATTTCAGTAGGAAAAAAATAATTAAAAGCTACTAAACTGGAATCAATAGCTTTTTGTTTGTTTATATTTATTTCTTCAGGCATCGCACTGAAATTTATATACAGACTTTGATGGGAGTTTGCTGTTTCAATATCCATCATTGAATTTATAAAATGGCATATATATGGTCATTGTTGGTTGACAGATGAGGTATAGCCTGATCCATTAAAATTTACCATAATATTTTTAAGGTTTTATGAAATTAAGGGTATATATTTGGCTTCTATATTATTGTAAAATTTGTAGCATTGAAAGAGAAATAGAACTTGATCTTTCTATCATAGTCGTCATAAAAAGGCAAAGTGCAATGATTTTGCCTGCATCTTTTCTTTCTACAGATGAAACAACTGAACTATTTTGACAGTTCTCTCTCAGCTTTTCTATCCAATACTTAGATATGTTTAGTCACGGCTAGTTGAGCAGCAATTGCATTATAGCATGACCAATATAATATAATCGTAGTGGAATTTAAGAACTTGAAATTTGATAAGTTTAAGACGAAGTTCAATTAAAAATAGGACGTAGTTTTAATATCCACATTTATAAAATGGTTTTTTAATTGATGATAATTAAAATGCACTAAGCTTACAATTGTATGGAAAATACATACATAGGTTTAATATGAACTATATTTTATTCTAAACTTTGAACAGGGGTAGGATCATTAATTTTATTGACCTTAAAGTTTTTAGCTTTAATGAAGGTTTTTTAGTTATTTTGCTTCATTCTTAATTCGGAGGAACCATTAAATTAAAAAAAAAATGTAAATCGACTGATTTAATTACCGGATTGTAGTTAAACTTTAAGTAATTTAAGCTGAATTATCCTAATAAAATTAAAATGATAGCTATCAAAATACAGATATGCCATTGTATAACAGACTCCATAACGTCAAGAATTTGTGAGGCGTAAATTGAGTGTAGTTGTAAATAATAAACATTAATGGATTTTTGTATTTATGAATTTGTATTGTTAAGAAGGTAAGGCTGGTAGAACAACTTATAGTAGTTACGTCCAACCTATATTTTTTTTAATAATTTTATGAAGAACTAAGTGGATACACCCCCAATAATGGCAAGTGCAATACAGTCCAAAAACTGCGACAAGTGCTAAGGGACGAGAGTGCACAACAATTGCCGTCGTCAGGTCAACCTATATGTAACATGGCTGTAGGTATCTAGGTATATTAATAACTGTATGTACAAGAGCTGATCCTAAAAAGCAAGAGGCCAAATGGAGTCACTATGACGGTCTTCTATACATGAATTATGGTCGCAATCAAGACGGCATAGACGCTAAATATACTTGAGTGCACGTATAGGGTCTTTTTCTATAAATTATTTAGCATTTTTTTCACATTCGATGCAACTACATTTTATGCTATTACACGTAAATCTAATTGATCCATTGTAGTTCCCGTCAAAGCGTTATTTGTGTGAGCAGTGACTTGTGGTATAAAAATTGCAAGTTAATTGATCATTATCTCTAATTGCATGGTATCCACAAAACAGGCGGAAGTAGGCTGATACTGGCGATGACTATGTCAGTTTGCGTACTTACAATGTTATTTAGGTACGTTTTCAATCCGAATTTATATTGTATTTTAAAACGAATGAAGTAACAAACAACTGGTTTTTATTAAATATTTAATTATTTCATTTTAGAACAAAATATTTATAATTTATGGAAAGAAGAATGCACTTGGATTATGTGTGTAGATGCATTTCGTCACGTGATATGATGCCTCGCAAACGTCCTTATGTGAATCCGCTGAAAAATATCGAATTATTAATATTAATTCTGTATTATAAGAAAAAGTATCAATTTTAAAACTAAATTAGTTCTGTTAATCTTCGGTATATTTTTTTTTTATAAAATACAATAACTTCATCGTAATTCCATTTTACATACTCATGCACATTATTTTGATAATTGGTTATTTTATTGTAAAAAAAATATATATCGTCACGTTATATGCCTTTTGGGGTCAGTAGAGATACATTAGTGGCTGTATCCACTTTGCGCTTATATGGCGTGTCTAACATGACTAATAGGGCAGCCGATCGCCGTCCTCACGGCACTTACACATGACATTTTTATTAGAGGCCATACGGGTTTTTCACGAAATTTTCCTTTACCGGTGAGCATATGGTGCCTAAATTCGTACGTAAGCTGGAAAAACCCAGAGTTAGGTGCCGGATTCGAAACTACGGCCATTAGCTTTGCCACGCATGGAAACAGGCCCATTATCGCCTATTGTATTGTCTCTGGAAATATGGTGTTATTACTTTAAGTTATATGCATAATGAAGATCACTAGTTGGCTGTATTTATTATATAAATTTCATACAATATGTTGTGTTTTGACGCTTTTTTAAAGTTCATTTACGTAATAAGTTTAAAGAAAAAATAGTATCAATGGTACTATTTAAGCTAAAAAATTAGTTATACCTGCTATATTATGAGATGTGACTTACGGGTAATTAATATTTATCAACACTTATGTATTTATATTAAGCTGTTAGATTTTAAATAAGTAAACCTATTTAGTTGTACGTAGTAAACTGTAGTTTTTAATAGATACTGCTCAATAAATCTGTAGTACAGACATTTTGTTGCTAGTGAATATTTTGTTTCCTTGGTTTGTTATATGGTTTGTCGGATCAATGATATAATAATAGACTTGCTCTAAGATATTCCAAAAGAATTGCATATATATACAGAAACATATATTCAAATTAACCAGAATTATATTGATGATTTTGAAGAAAAAAATTCGGCAACAGGGATTGAATTGAATAGGAGAAGTAGAATTGAGTCACGATGGATTCTTGGAGGTTTTGCTTACAGCAACTATTTTGAGTTAGCAGTCTTAACTTTAAAACCCATGTCAAACATATAACAAATCAAAACTATGGCGAAGCGTTTTTATTTTGTATTCTATGGTTTTTGTCTGAAACATGTCAGATAGGAAAGCGATATTATTCGCTTTAGCATTACGGTCATGAGGACAATGACATGGTGACATGATTTATATGAATCATGCAATACAAACAAAACGTTTCCCTTTATTTTTGCCACGCATTTGTTCGCTTTTCGCTTGAGACATAAACCGATATTTTAAATTATAGCGATATATGAAGTATTCCCAGCGTATTGTCGATGCGTTTAGGCGCAATTGGAATTGTTCAATGTTTTGGTAGTAATTGTATATTTTAATTTAGATTAGCAGTCTCCCGCATATACGAGTATTAGTGAAGGATTAAACGCTTACCAACTTTGCGACAAGCGGTTATGGCTTCCTTTGTTGGTTCTTTTATTTCTTCTGGTAAGAGCATATCGGCTTGTTTGATAGCAGCTTCATAGTTTAATTTCCCATTTTTCATCTGTGAATTGAAAATAAGGCAAGTTTTTAAACTTCCTGCACCCCTTAATATATAGGATTGGGTTAGGCATGCGACCGTCCCATTTTTCAGTAATAATATTTTTAAAGACGAGTTTACTACACATTATCCATTTTATAAGATTGGATTGGACGGTTTGGAGATATAGAATTATCCATTTTAAGTGAATAAAATGACTTGGACGAGCAGTTATTTGTAACAGCACCCTTGGAATTCGTAATTTTATAAAGATGGTATAATATTATTGTCATTACAAGTTAAGTAGCTACTTTGTGTAATTAGGTAGTCTGTAAGAAATATCTTATAAAAAATATAAATATAATAATAAATATAAATATCATATATGATATTTATATTTACACAAATTACATAAGTACAATGCTTAGCAATAATTGTATTACTCCTAATTTCTTACTCTCTCTTCCTCGCCTCTTTTTTCACTCTCTCTGCCTCTTCTCACTCAATATGTGGGCTAGTTTTTGGTAATGCGCTAGAAAATCATGCATTGGGCCATAAGGGAAGCCCTGAGGGAGGCGGCCATTATGTACCAGACTCCTATTAACTAAAAACCACCAAAGTGTCAATCAACTGACTACAAGCAGGACTTGGGAATCTATATTCCTCATGCAGACCTGGCAGGCAAATAGCTTTTCACAGGCTCCCTCTTTGGGAGCGGTGATATTAAACAGCCTACCGCCAAAAACTTCAGCTACGTGCAGAACACATACGCCCTTCCTTATTCGGGAAGCAGACTCCTTTGAGTATACTGCCTGGTCATGGATCAGTATGTGGGCCTAAGCTATATTCAGATACTTCATGCTAGCAATTTCATTTGATTTTTTTTTTTATACGGATAAATGTTGATGGTCGGGATAGACCTTTACAACTCAACCGGGCTTTGCAAGTGCAGAAGGCGCTCAGCCAGTGAGTTTATGGGTTGGTGGGTACCAACGTACCCCTATGGGTAGGTCCTCAACTTGGGCGGTCAGCCAGAAGAACCCACGGGTGATCTACTAGCGTTTCGGAAGCGACTACCTTGAGAAGAAACGCCGAAAGAAACTCAAGGCTGCGTTAGAGAGTTCCATTTGCTCCGAGAATATTAAATTTATATACTGTGTACAAATATGAACATTTGTGTTCTATGTGTGTCTGAACAGCGAATTCATTCGAGCTCATATTATATGTATCGTCAGCATTAATTCTGATGTCAGTATACCATATCATCTAGTATGTGATGAGTTACAGTCTAAGTCGTTTATGGTGACATCGTTTAGAACAACATACCGGTTATATTGACCCAGAACGAAGGTCCCGGCAAAAAATAGGACTTCGTATCTCGAAAACATCACCCGTTGTTACGACTATCGGTTATTACGACTCAATATTAATAGTCCTATTTATATTCTATTAAAAAGACGTACCGTGTTAGCCATTTTCATGATGCATGCTATGTAGCATTTGACTTCTTCTTCTTCAATAAATACACCTTCACTGATAAACTTTATTTTCTCTAAAATCAGATAATAAAATTACCAAATAACAATGGACGATTCCTTGAATGAATAGTGCACAATGTTTTTTAGAAACTAGAAATATTATATGTATTCTTACCCTCCGCAACATTGTTCTTTGATTGACAAGTTTTACGCATCATATTTCCCGTATTTCTTAATTGTTTCATTGTCATCTGTAATCATTTATTAATGGTTAACATTTTTTTAATGTTAAGATGTGGTAAATAAATTTATAGCCTACCTGATGGAAATTAGCTAGTGTCGGCTATAACAGAATTCAATATCAGAAGTGTTGTCATTCTTTTGATGACTTTGATGGAGAAGAAGAGAAAAAAGAGTTGGATATAATCTACAGATGCAAGCAGCATTAGCATGTAATTGTTGATAATGATGATTTTAACGAAAACCATTTATCACTGCAGTGGATGGCTTAAAGATAATGAATACATTGTCGTATCTTGGTGGTCATCATTAATCTTAGACCGTAGATATTGTATTGACTATTTGATGATGTGTAGGCATTTAACAGAATCAGCAATTTAAAAATCAATATTGATATGTTAATAATTGTTATTTATTAAAACAGAAAAAATGGAAGAATTTTACATTACCGCCTCACAATATGCCAGAATAATAAAAAACGGAATAATTGCCTTTAGAAGCATTATTTCATAATTTAACTTTAAAGTTACATGTAGTGAGCTCCGTTTTTATGAGACCATTTTCATTACCTGATATCTTTATAAAGTAGTTGAATAATTGCTAATTGATTAATTACTGTACCCATAGGTTTTAAGCAACGCATCAATATTGTAATGTGTTAGCCATGTTTAATGCATAAGTTGGATATTGGGCAGTAGACTTGAGGGAGTCTGCTGCCCGGATGAGAGGGAGGCGGTGCACACTGTTCAGCGCACCGCCTGAATGTGGTTTTGGAGCGGTGGGCTCTTTACTCCCACCTCTCCCGGAGAGTTAGCCTCAACAAAGCTTTATGCTCCCCGGGCGTCTGGATGAATTTGGTTTCCCAGGCCCGGATGGAACAACTAGAGGGACACCCCGAGGACTTAGTTTGTAGTAGTCTGAGATCCGGGGTCGCTGCACTCACAGCAACCCTGATGGTCTTATACAGGATTTTTCTCCAGGATAAAAAAAAAAAGTAGGATATTGTAACATTCTATTTTTATCCTTTTCAACCATAAAAGAGTGTATTTTGTAATTCTGTATGACAGCTTATGGGTTAAATGGTAGACATATTCTCGTATAGGGACACATAATTCCGGGTAGGACAAAATGTATAATCGATACATACAGAAAAAAATGCAAAACATTATTTTGGAAATACTTAGATGATTTTTGTGCTTCATAATTATGTGTTACTAGCTGATCCGGCAAACGTTGTTTTGCTATATAAGTTATTGTAATATCTACTAAGATGTTCATTGAAATAAAGTGATGTCAAAGACAATTTTGTTCATAATTAAATACTCTTAATCAACAACACATTTATTTGGATAAAGATTAATATTATTACGTTGATACAACTCTTAACAAATAATGCATAAATTTCGACCAAATTCGATTACCATAAAAATGACTCTAGTAAGTTAATCTTAAAAGATAGACATATACTGTCGCAGATATTTTTTTATATCATTTCAAGAGAAATAATTCTTTCATACATATATTTTTGGTATCTTGAACCGTTTTCGCAGCGCACGCAATGGAAGCCCTCAAGGATGAATAATATTTCCCTTTTTTTTCCACATTTTCTATTATTTCTTCGCTCCTAACAGTTGCATCGTGATGTTATATGCCTAATGCCTTCCTTGATAAATAGTCTATTCAACACAAAAATAATTTTTCTATTCGAACCAGTAGTTCCTGAGATTAGCGCGTTCAAACAAACAAACAAACAAACTCTTCAGCTTTATAATATTAGTATAGATAGTATAGATAAAACTGATATATCTTTCTTTAAATAAATATAACTCTAAAAACATACTTTGTTTTTTTTTATATTCGGTAATATGAACACATGGACCATAATACATTTAGAGGTATCTGAGGTAAGTGCAGTATCTATTCAGTCTAAAAATTGATCCTCTATGAACCATGATAATGATTGTTTCATTATCGCCGTGACTATTTCAAATATTCCTTTGCGATCCCTGGATCTGCTTATTTTTGTGCTGTCAGCATAAGTCGAAAGGAATTGAGACTTTTCCACTGTTTTATGACTTGGTGACATTCTACAGCAAACAATATCGAGCGTGTTCATAAAATTGTAACAATAATTTATATATTTTTTAAAAGAGAAGCTTTTACACTATTTATTATTATAATACTTTCAAAGTTTTTATGATATTTATGTATAATCTAATTTTTACAACTAGTGATAGATTAGTTTACTAACTGTTAACTACTCAGGATTAAGCAGTCATGTAGCTAAATAGTGACTAAAATGATAAAATACCGCTGCTTTAATGAGAGTGATCCCTCTGCGATAGCCGGGGCGATTGCCGATGAAATCAAATTAGGTATGGAGTATTATATACCATCTTCTGAGTTCGTCGGTAATCGTTCAGGACGCTCCTGGTTCAAACGCGAATGCTCTGAGGCTGTCGCTCAGAGGCAGGTTGCATATCGTGCTTGGATCAGAGGCCGCGCAAATTTGGATCCTAGTGTGCACTCTCTTAAGGTAGCCTACAATAAAGCCACCAAGGCTTGCAAGAGGGCTTTTGTTGCTGCGGATGCAGAGCGCATTGCGCGGATTGGCCGGAAATTAATAGGGCACCCAACCAATGTTCGGGCCTATTGGGGACTGGCCAAGGCCGTGCAAGCGAATTTCTGTCGCCCATCTTTCCCACCGCTGAGATGTTCGGACGGATCACTGGCTTACGAGCCGCAGGAGAAAGCCAATTTGTTTGCTCACATCTTCGCGGCTAATTCCAATCTCGATGACCGTAATTTTCATCCACCCACCATTATTAACAGCGGCGTCACGATGCCAGATATTACTTTTAGGCAACGTTGTGTGCTGCGTGAGTTGCGGTCACTCGATGTGCGGAAGGCCAGTGGTCCCGATGGTATCCCAGCGATTGTGCTTAAGAATTGTGCCGCCGAGTTGACTTCTCCACTCACTCGCTTATACCGCCTGTCCTATTCCTGTGGAATCGTGCCTCGGGCTTGGAGGGAGGCTAATGTGCAGCCGATCCCCAAAAAGGGGGATCACACAGACCCATTCAATTATCGACCCATTGCTGTAACCTCAGTGTTGTGCAAAGTTATGGAGCGTATAATAAATTCTCATCTTATCCGCTACCTAGAAGATCATTCACTATTAAGTGATCGACAATACGGTTTTAGACCGAATCGGTCGACGGGTGATCTTTTAGCGTACGTATTGCACCGCTGGGGTGAGGCAATCGATAAGCACGGTGAGTCTTTGGCAATTAGTCTAGACATAGCCAAGGCTTTTGATAGGGTCTGGCGCCGTGGTCTTCTCTCCAAGCTTCGAGCGTACGGTCTTCCTGACAATCTGTGTTCATGGATCTCTGGCTTTCTGCACGAGCGTAGAATTCGTGTCCTCGTTGATGGGCACAGTTCGCAGTTCGTGTCAGTTAATGTCGGAGTTCCTCAAGGCTCTGTACTTTCTCCCACCCTGTTTCTTCTGCATATCAATGATATGCTGTCTTTGGGCAGTATACATTGTTATGCAGATGATAGCACGGTTCATGGGGGTTATTGCAGTAAGCCAACTTGTTGTCGGGAGGACTCCAACAGGAAACGGGAAGATTTGGTTGTTGGACTCAATCAATCCTTGAGCCTCATTTCTTCTTGGGGCGACAAGAATTTGGTTGAGTTCAATGCCATGAAAACACAGGTGTGTGTATTTTCCAGCAAAATAACCCCTTTTTCCCCTCTCCCTTCTCTTCAGAATGTGTCGCTTGCAATGCGCGATAGCCTAAATATCTTAGGTATGAATATTCGCTGTGATCTTAATCCTAGGGATCATTTAGGATCTGTTATCACCACAACATCGCGTAGGCTTGGTGTCCTGAACAGAGTGCGTCGGTTTTTCACGCCTGATCAACTGTTACTTTTGTATAAGGCTCAGGTCAGGCCTTGCATGGAATATTGTTCGCATCTTTGGGATGGTTCTGCTCAGTACTTACTTGACGCCCTGGATAGGTTGCAGCGGAGGGCTGTCCGCATTGTGAATGATCCTGACGTGACTAAGCATCTTGAACCGCTCCAGTTGCGCAGAGATATTGCCTCTCTGAGCGTTTTCTACCGTCTGTATCATGGCGAGTGTTCTGAAGAGTTGTTTAACCTTGTTCCACCCTCTCCTTTCCTGAATAGAACCACGCGCGCGGGTTTGCGGAGTCACAGCTTTACGGTTTTTCACATCCCAGCTAGGACTAAGAAGTTCTCTAACTCCTTCTTTTGCCGTGTTGTTGGGGTGTGGAATGGTCTTCCAGCGAGCGTGTTCCCACCATCCTATGATATAGGATCCTTTAAGCGTAACGTGAAGAGATATTTGTGCAGGCCGGCATGATCGCTGCGACTACCGTTGGGTTTTTCTTGCCTATCGATAGTCGTTAGCGTTTTTTTGGCTGCACCATGCTTACCATCAGGTATGGTGCAGTCACTGTGTCGAGTCAGAATAAAAAAATAAAAATAAAAAAATAAAACAATTTTCAAAGTTTTATAGCTTAGGTTATTTATGTGAAAAACAATCGAAATTTTTTTTACTAGTTTTCTCTTGGTTACATCATTTTCATTGGAAAATAAGACTAACAGGCTAAAAATTAAGTAAGATTAAATCATTGTCACCATATTCACTGTTTTAACGTATTCATTACCGCTAATTGTTAATTGTAACTTTGAGATTAACATTGTAGCTCAAGCGTCAAGCATTACTTTGTATTCATTCGTTAAGAGTTAACTGTACCGATCGAAAATCATTAATCTCCAACAAAATTAGCTGTATTGGAATGAAATTTATGTCCAAGCAACATAATTTTCTTACATGTATAAGCTTATAAGTGGACTAAAATCTAGCATCTACAAATAATAGCAAGTTCAAGAATAAATGTAACTTGTCACACATTGTAAATGATGATTACACACAAGGTACTGATTCCTTTCTAAAAGGCTTGTTTAGATAATAGTAAGTAATTTTACTGTTAAATGTATTCTTGGCTATACAATCAATCATTCAATATACCCATACCAGACAATAATGACTTAATATAAAGCCATGAGTGTTTTTTTTTGTAATATATCGTTCACGTCTGTGTGATAATGAAGTGCCAAAAACTTGGACTTTGTCTTCGATTACTTTGGATTCATTTTTTACTTATAGACGTTTGTTATGCGGTAAGTGAGTGTTTACCTTATATTATTTATATATTTTTGCTTTTTGTGATACTAATGATGTTTCTATTTCAGATGACGCGGCAACAGTTAAAAAATTCTGGTAAACTTATGAAAAAAACTTGTATGCCAAAAAATGATGTCACTGAAGGTATAAATAATTACCACTGTTTTATAAATTATAATATAAAATAAATGAGATAAACTAATTGGTTTACTTCTAATAATAAGAAATTGAATGAGAAGAACAGGCTTCAGGGCGTTTAGGAACTAGGAGAGGCTTATATCCGGTAATCAACTAAGGGAAGCTGGTGATGAATAGGCTAAAATTAAATTTTCAACATAATTACAGCTACATAAATACTGGGAATGGGACTATCCTTCTCCTATATAGTTAATAAAATGATTTTTTTTAGTAAAAGTCAGAAAAAAGAAAAAAGTTAAATAATAATTATTTTTTACCGATACAGAATTTAGAATCTAACAAGAAGAATCTGCAAGAAATTCTCATAGTAGTTATTTTTTAGAGAAAATAGTACAAATAGAAAATTATTACATGATATATTTAGTTACCAAAGGCCCTCGGTTTTTGATCTAAATAATTCTCTGTCGCAGTTAAACACTATCTTTCAATAGTTTCATTTTATAAAGCGAATACTTTTGTATAAATAAGAAATTAATGAAAGCACGAAATTACAAACAATAACCATGAACCCTATCTCCTGCACTAGTCAACGCCTTGTTGTTTGAGCCAGTGTCTTTTAATGTGAACATAATAAGCAATATAACTACAATATTTTTTAAATATTTGTAGACGAAATTGGACAAATCGAGCAGGGGAAGTTCATAGAAAGTCGCAACGTTATGTGCTATATTGCATGTATCTACACTGTAACACAAGTTGTAAGTACTTATTAACTTTAACTTATTTTATAATCTATTTGTTTTATCATTTATTGCTTTAACTAATCATATCTCACATCGTATTTCTCAATGCATAAGGTTGTCAATTCCCCTAGAATATCCACAGCCATATAATACTATATTTGCTGTCTTTAAACATCACAGAGCTATGTTTTGTGTTGAGAGTTTCGTAGATTTTATTTCGTCATTTCAGCGATGTTCGAACTAAGAATCATTTTCCGATAACTTATTAAAGCCGTTTAATTAATAATATAAAAGCAGAAAATACTTCGTAGCTTTTTTTTACGTGCACAATGTGACGTTGAATTGTAAAAAATCAAATACCCTATGCCTACATTTGATTCTTTAGGATTGGGCATGCTATACAACATCGTTCCGATCTTTGAGGCAATCACTTCACTACCATGATTTCTTTAATGCATACTTTATTTTCAGGTTAAAAACAATAAGCTAAATTATGATGGCATTGCAAAACAAGTGGATATGATGTTTCCAGTTGAAATGAGATCAGCTGTGAAGGCTGCGGCTGAGAGCTGTAAGGACACAGGTGGGTGCTATTTATTTACTCAAAATAGTTGAATTATAATATTTGTAACAAAAATAAAACAGTACACACAATCATTTTGTAGAATAAACTTATTATGGACATGCCAAAAGAAATAAAATAGGAACCTATACACAAGCGATTTTTATAGCGACTTGTAAAATTAAAATAATGTATTTATCTTGATAATTATCTAGTACTATATTGAATAAATATTATTATTATTTATTAATTATTTTAAGCAATACCTTCAAGGTATATATATATATAAGTGTATACAATATGTAAAGTAAACCAATTATTTACAAAGGTAGGATTTTTTAAACCAAATTTAAATAGAGTAATATAAATTACACCTATAAGAGAACATACATTGCATATTTAGTTCATGCTCGTCTTATATATTCTACGTATCATATTATAATATATAAACAATTTTCTTTTTAGCTAAAAAGTACAAAGATTTATGTGAAGCATCGTACTGGACTGCAAAATGCATGTATGAGTATGATCCAAAAAATTTCGTATTTCCTTAATATTTTTGCTATAATAAATTATGTGGAATAGAGTTTATTAGAGTTTTTAATTAGTTGCTAACTACACACTTCTAACCTATCGTCAAATTATAGTTTTTAAAAAACAGGGACCTTCCGAAGATTTTTAGAATTTATTTTAACCCATTAGCGCCTGAACGGACACTTTTCGACACAAAAGTTCAGATTTTCACAGCACAATCAAATCGGTCGATAAAAAAATTTAAACCACTGTACCCTATATTTTGAAGGTCACAATTTCGAATGATGATAGTAACAAGTCTCTAAAATGAATGTGTCTATGCGAAAATTGCAAATTATAAAAAGAAACACTCTTTTTGTGAAAATAATTTTATTAAAACCATTTTTTTTTCACTTTTACATTTTTTTACATACTACATTCAATCTTTATATGAAAAATATTTAATTTACCACTTAATTTATCTAATTCAGGAAGTACTCAACAGTTTTTGCGGCATTTAGCTAATATTGTGCTATTGGAATGAATAATGATATACAAGTATACTTACATTTACAAATTCCTGTACCTAAAACGTAAAATTAACGTAATTTCAATTGTTTCTCGAAAATCAGTCATCGTTTAGTTAAATTGTAGAGAATTAAACGCTAATAACGTTATGATACTCCTAGGGTATATTTCGGCATTTACGAACGTTAAATTTATTACCTGTAACGTATTCTTTCCAATTTACTTTGCAAAATACTTTAGGCGCGTGGTGGCAACAACTAGAGAACTATTTCGTACACTGAAAAATTTAAAATGCAAAGACTTTTATTTATTTTTTTAATTGTTAACGTTTTGGAATTATCATATGGGGTAAGTAATACAAGTATTAATAATGTAAATGTATTTTTTTTATAACATTTTGTAACAATGATTTTCATTTAAAACTCAAGTTTTTTTGCAGATGACAAAAGCTCAAGTTAAGAAAACTATGACGGTTATGAAAAATCAATGTATGCCCAAAACAGGAGTCACTGAAGGTAAGTTTTTATTAAATAACGATATTTTAAAGGTGTTTAGCTGACTGTTTAGCTGAAGCAGTTTAATTCGACATCAATGGTGATTAAAATTTGACAGTTATTAAAACTAGTTAATGTTTTCATGCAGAATAAAAATTCAATTTAACACTAAATAGCGTTTTATACTATTTTAAACTAGATTTAATTTGTTAAGTTGTTAAGCCGCCCTAAGTAATAGAAAAATATTTCAGATAAAGTCGGGAAAATAGAGCAAGGCGTATTCATCGAAGATCATAATGTTATGTGTTACATTGCATGTGTGTACAAAACTATTCAAGTCGTAAGTACTTATAATATAATTCTTTACAAAATAATATTTTTCGTAAATTAAAATTCGCCTCAATTAGCTATTAATATTCTATATTTTGGTATATTTTATAGTCCATACAATTTTTTTTAATTGTTTCTTTATCATAATTAATAAGAGTAAATAATAAAAAATTAAAATTAAAAGGAGTAAAAATTAACAAAGGCAATCATGTCGGTGTACCTATGTTTAGCAGTATTTGCCTCCTAAAATGAATATATTTATTTTACTATTCTAATATAGCTGTATTATATGGCTGCTTTATTATTTTATTAGGTAAGGAATGATCGTCTGAATTATGAGTTAATATCAAAACAAATTGATATATTATATCCACAAGAAATAAGAGAATCGACGAAAAAAGCAGCCGGAGAATGTATTAAAACTCGTAAGTGATAAATAGAAATACCTATATTAAAGTATTTAAATTTTATGTAAATATGTTTTCTTTTCCAAGAATTGAATAGAATAAGTATAAACTTGATAATCTTCTTGCTAATATTTAAATAAATATACCTATTGACTATGACTTTAAAAATTGTCAAAGAATTATTTTTCACAAAAAGTACTTAAGTTATATGTAAAACGTTGCCCTAAATGTACTTATTATCATAATCAGCAGTATTATAAATGACATACTGTGTATGAAATCTGGTATTAATTATGTTAAAGCTTATTGAATTTAACAAAAAATGCTGAAAACTGTCAAAAGTAAGAAAAGAAAAAGAAGAAAAACAGTTATAACCGATATAAGCAGGCGATTTTTCGCAGCACGCAATGTTTTGTGGTATTTTTCAAACATGGCTTAAATTAAAAGTCGTTGCTGTGAAATACAATTTTAGCGATATATTTATTTAAAAATGATTACCATGGAATGGAACCATAAAATATACAGATCAATGTATTGGGGCTATAGGGGCTGTAGTCAAAATTACATAATTTTGACAATAGCTATTATACTTTTATATTTATAGTACAAGCTATAATTACTAATAAAGTATTTTTAAAAAGATCTGTCCATTAACTATTTTTATATCTCATCTTAAACGCTGTAAATAACTTAACGAAAATATCCAGAAATGGGATATTGTTTTAAATCTCTGTTAATATGAAATGAATTTCATATACTTTCTTTGCAATGCTACCTAAAGTACCATAACATTCCAAATTGTATTCAGGAGCTCAAAAGGAAAATAAATTCTTATAGAACCAGTCCTTTGTCCTGTCAAGATACTTTTTCTCAGAAAAGTATGGAAGTGTCAAGTTGAAATTAATATAGAGTCCCTTGGATGTTTGTACGGAACCCTCTGTATGCAAATCCTCTTCCTGACCAAAATTTTTTTGATTAGTTCTTCTGTAAAATTTGGGATTTCAATTAGCAACGGTTTAACTTTAAAGAAGCTAAGTGTCAACAAGGTCCCAAAAAGCCCTTTCCGTGTTGTTACGATTTAATAATGCCGCGAGGTCTCTCTGTGCCACAAACAACTAGTTTAATGGACGTAGCGTGCTTTTTATGCTGTAGTGTCGTAGTTACGTTATCACATAATAAGATTTTACTCTTAAATTATTTGGTTTATTCGATACTAAAAATTTTACAATATATTTTTTCAGAGGAAAAATATAGCGACTGGTGTGAAGGCATATTCCACGCAACGAAATGCTTATATGAAGCTGATCCATCGAACTTCATATTTCCATAGTATTGTTTGTATTCTAAGTGAATAGTAGTATTATTTTGTAAATGTAAGCAATATCAAATATAGCATTAAAAAAAAACATAATTTTTATTGAGTCACTTAAGATGGCGAGGCGAACAAAACTCACGTCTTTTAGCTTTTTTTTTGGTATCCCGGGGTAAAATCCTACATAGGATAATCAGGGCCGCTGTGAGGGCATCAACTTCGGTGTGTCAGACTTCTACAGACTAAAACCCCCCAGGGTGTCCTTCTAATTCCTCCACCTAGGCCTTGGAATCCAAATTCATTCAGACGCCGGAGGAGCGAAAAGCCTTGTTGAGGGCACCTCTCTGGGAAGTATGGGTTTAAAGAACACGCCCCTCCAAAATCTCCAAGTGCACCGGGCATTGCGCACCGCCTCCCTCTCATCCGGGCAGCAGATTCTCTCAAGTCTACTACCCGGCTAATGCCTTTTAGCTAACAAAACCGTCACCAACAAAACCAGTAGATGCTGCATACGCTGTGATTGTGGAATAGGAATGCAATATCTATATCTACTTTTTCTTAGATTTTTATGTGTACTTCTACTTAATATAATTGTCATACAAGTCCTTATAGTAGATTGCCTATTTAATTACACATTTAAGCAACACATTATACTATGGATTAAGTAAGGATCAATTTGATTAAAAATATTTTTTCCCTGGGTGACGTATATTAAGATTTCAATATTATAATAAACAATATAATTATTTTTCTAGACTTTATCTAAGACACAATTTTGTTAAAGATCGTGTAGTATTTGCATAGTAAAGCACTTATCCCGCTATACCTTATCATACCTGACCGTAATATGAACGTACCATATAAACATTTTATTTGTATATACATACATTTATAAGACTATATTCAATAGACCGATCCGTCACCAATCAAGATCTTAGCATATTATACATGTAGCGTTTGTCTTTGTTGATACGCTCCAAGCATTGCGTGACATTGTAAAACAAAAGCACGCATAATACTAGATAACTATAAGAAAATGCACGTAAATTATCCTTAGTTGCTACAGATACCAAGCCCGTCAAAAAATAGTATAAAATGCAGTTGCTACATTGTAGTGGACAAGGTAGATCATTTCGTTTTGTACCATGCCTGATACGTTCATAGAACGGTCCAGGTATGGTACGCTGTAATGAGCATAGAGCTTTATATCCTTCAATTTTGTTCTCTTATAACATTTGTATTGTCTTTTGTCGGGTTGTGAAATTATACAGGCTCTGACACCTCGTCAGGGTACTGTGGTATTAGGAATTTATAAATTAACACTTCTTTATGTAATTAATAGTTTAATTCCTTTATAAAGCAGAACTTCATGCCAGTCTCTCATTTTTGTTTGGCGTAACAATGAGGTTGATTTACTCATGTATTACGTGTATTCTGCTTACCATACTCGGAAGTAATTATGTGATGTCTGTACGTAGATAAATATTTATATTTATAATCTAACTAACTTCTTTGAAAACATATTATCCTTAACACTTGCATGCAACTTAAATTATTTTATTATTTTAATTTTGATGCATGATTTGTTATAATTGAACTATACGGGTAAGCAAAATTGAAAAGGTCATGGACGGAAAGTTCGATTTCTGGCTCAATTGTTTTCTTTTAAATAATAAAATTTGGTTTGATATCTTTAATATTTAATGAACTTTCCCTCCATAACTCGTTAGGCTATACTATACTATAGATTGTAGTAGTCATCAATATTAGTAGTTAGATTATAGTAAAGTTAACTAAACATTTCATTTGCACATGTTTTGTCCTATTTGCGTCCAACTGACGGGCGAACAATATAGACAATACTTTCTCTTTGTACATCTTTCTAGTAGTCATACAACGTATTCATGTGTGTTTGTTTTTTATCAGGTACAGATGTTATCTCATTATCATTAGGCGCACTACCTTCAAAATCTTTTAAAATTATTTTAATCTTATTTCCCTGTTTTCAATAGTTTATAGTTTTAAATAAGAAAGTGAGATTATCAGCATGTGTTTAAAAGGGGTGGTAAAACTCAAAAATCTACATATAATAATAAAAATTAGTATCAGCAAAAACATTCTATATTCTGTTATTTGTTTTTTGTAAATTCAATTGAACACACTAGTTACTTGATCACAGCAACAAAAATGGTTTGCTTCATTCGTATTAATTGCTTTATATTGTATATATATTTAATGATGCTTGTTTCGTATATACTAGTATATATTAAAAGAGTAAAGTAAATTTAAGTTTGCTTCTTTGAAAAAGGCATGCCACCGCCGATATGCACATAGGGTGTTGGATTCAGCGACCAGCAAGTTATTATGAATGGCGTAGGGCGACAATAGAGGGTTATTATTGTAGTTGGCCAGACACTATATCCAAACCCCTTTACGGTCGTATTGGTTTTCCGTTCCACTGGGTCCAGGGGGGTTAGGACAAATGTGTGCGCCTGCGTTTGAGCGCACATCTGTGCATTCAAATTTAACCTGCACACTAACTGTTTTTCCTATTAGTATACAGTTTGTAATAAATATCCTGTCTGACTTGAAAGGGGCATATTGTTGTAAAATTACCTAAATACATTAGAATATTATGTTAATTATTCATGTATTATAATTACCATCATCATGTATTATATAATAATAAATATTATAATTATCATGTAATATTATTATAAAATTGAAGAAATTATGTTATAAGTATTACATGCGATATAAGCTCCTATTACTAAAAAAACAGGGCAAAGACTAATCAAACGATTTAACCGATAAACGGTGCTTAAGATCTACGGTTGGCAAGACTTCTAGAACGTAATGATCAATTAGCACAATCCTTTGCTTTCTTTTTCCTATATTCACGTGCTTCTATGGAAGTTTCCCCATTTAATTAATTTTTATAATTATTTTATTTGGGTATTGTTTTGCTCTATAACCAAAAATTATAACGTAAATAAATCTAATCTCGATAACAAGTAACACCTTCGTTTTTATTAAATACTGTTTATTATATTTACAATATTAGTATAATTTTTCTAATTTCTATCGTGTGACTGGCTTAATTTGTTAAGTTAGAGTCATATAGAATTTATGGTCACTCTAACAATAGCGTTAAATGATAAGGATGTGTTTTTTGTGGGTTGAGGATGATGCAGAAGGACGTGTTGAGTAAGCATGAATTTGCTATATTCAATATTTATTAAGAAAATAAGATTTTTCTATGTATTAATTATGTTTCTAGATGAGTAGAGAGCAGTTACAAAGTTCCACAAAACTGTTGAAGATGGTTTGTGCTCCTAAAAGTAATGTTACAGAAGGTCAGTATTCAAAATAAAAAAAAAAAACGTTTTGTTTTGGTTAATTGATTGTAAGAATTTAACTAGTAATCTTTTTATATAATAGAGTAAGTTCAATTTTGATAGCACCATTTTTTTTAAATAAATAATAATATATCGTCAAGCTAAATCCCTTTCAGGGTGTGCAGTGATATATTAGTGGCTGCCATCACTTTGCGTTTATATGTCATGCCCAACGTGACCAGTAGCGTAGCTGATCGCCGTTCTCATAGCACATACATATCGAGGGGTGAAACGCTATTTGGTTTAAGCGACATTTTTTCTCTCGATTCTGCTCCGCGGCCTCCTTCACCTTCATCACAGTCTTACAATAGGAGAGGACCGCCTGTAATGCTCTGTCGCTGCCGACCATCGTGCAAACGAAATCTATAAATGAATTCCCCATTCTCATTTTTTTTAAATAGTTGATTCTATTTCGGTTATTATGTTCTTTTTGAGTTGGGGAATTTTCTTGTCTCCCAGTCGGATAATTGGTGTAAAAACTTTACATCACTTGATGAAGCTGATACTGTATATGCAATTCGTAATTATTCTCTTTTAGCACTGAATTCTTATTGCAGATTATTTATTTACTTTATCTGTCTAAAATGTAGGATAGAATTTGTTTTTACTAGCACTAACCAAAGTAACTGACCGATAGCTGTCAAAAATATATAGACGCTTTCATTGTCAAATTCATAGAAAAAGTTATCTTAAATATCTTATCCGTCCTTCCAACGATAGATTAAAGATAAGGATAAAATTAATTATCTCTAGTAAGTATATTGGGGCGGCAAAAGCGAAAACAGACAGATATTTTTATCCCTAGTAGGGCTTAATCGAGGATAGTCGGAATATAGGCAACGGCCGTTAAAGGTAACTTAGGTACATCAAGACTAACACCTTTTGTTTTATGACTTTTGCCAAAACTTAACACATCCTATGATATATTTTTTTTTTTTTAGTTTTCGTGGGGATTTCTATCAATCGTTAGTTGTATGTTTAAAGTTCACTCAGCAGATGCTACGAAATCGTCTGCCCCAGTTGTATCGCGCCGCCTTTCAGAGTGTTAAGAAGATCAGAACCGCAAATTTGATTTATTTATTTTTTGTATGGGGAAATAAGTTTGAATTCGAAATAGTCGTAAAACAAAAGTTGTCAGTCTTGATATACCAAAGTAACCCTTAAGAGGATTTGCGTTAAATACCCGTATCCCTGTAAAGGGAAAACTTTTTTTTTAATTAGATTTGTTTTAATAATTGCAGAAGAAGTTGGGGAAATGAGATTTGGGAAGTTCATAGAGAAAAGGAATGTTATGTGTTACGTTGCCTGTCTTTACAGAATAAGTCAATTGGTATGACTAACATTTATAGTATGTTACTAAATAAATTTTAATATTAGTTTTAAGGTTAAACTGCTACTAATAGTTATATGATGATATCCTAGCCGGTTTCGGCCACGGCGACTGTTTCAATGCCGATTAGGAAAATCGAGGGTCACTTTTCGGAAACAGTCAATTGCGCAGGAGATATTTGAGTGCATAACTGGACGCGCTGCCAGAAAAGCACTCTCTCGTCCGTACTTCCTCAGGCCCGATGGAATGGAGAACCAGTACGATCGGGAGGGAGCAGGATGCAGGTTTGGTCGAGTTTTCCTTCTCTGAACACGTGGTTGAATTGCGATGTTAAAGGGATACCTTAGTCGCCTTTTACGACACCTCAGCAAGAAGAGGGGGGTGCTATTCTATTCTGCCGGCAGCCACCACGGCTAAATAGTTATATATAAGGATATCGTACATATTGTAAGTTTATTGTTGTGTAGAATGAAACAATTATTTTACACTGGCTGCATTGACTCGGCAGTTTGTTTTGGAGCCCTGAATCCAGAACGTAGACTAACATGTATACATTTTTCTTACAAGATAATAATAAAATTGTCCTTAGTTCTAAATTTTAAATAAATACTTTGAACTTGGTCATAAAAAAAATATATATATTTTTTAGATAAAGGACAACCAAATCATTCATGATATAATGATAAAACAAGTATACGTATTGTATCCAGATGAAATGAAGGAGGCGGTTGCAGCCTCCATCAATGGCTGCCGGCCAGTTGGTAAAGGTTTTATTCACTTATAGCTTAATGTCTCCCTTTTTCTTTTACTCATACAATTTTTATATTTCAGCTAAAAACTATGAAGATATATGCGAAGCTTCTTATTATACAGCCAAGTGTATATATGACTATGATCCGTCCGTCTTTGTATTTCCCTGAATTTCATTGCACTAAACTGTAATTATATCGAAATAATTCGTAAATTTTCAAATATAATAAATAAAATCTAAATAAAATGTATTTTTATTCGTAAAAGTGATCCACTGAAAAGAGTTTTTAGTCAAGTAGTAAGCATGATATTATGAATCGGTGATGAATTTATTATAATTATAAAGCGTAAAATGGATTCTTTTAGATAGTAAAGCCAAAACTTAACAGTACCCGGCATCAACGAGAGTGCACGAAGGGCTGTAAAAAATGTTAAGAGCAAAAGTGGCTTATAGAATTGTAACCGGCACTGTATGTACTCTTTCTGCTTATCCTAAACCAGGATCGACGTGATGATATCGAGGGGTGAAAGGCCACTTGGTTTAAGTGACATTTTTTTGGTAATATAGTATATATTTGGAATCGATAATAAACGCTGATTCTGAAAATATATACAGGGTGAACGGTAATGCGATACATTCCTTGATAGATGTTGTACTACAGCTTATTTGGAGTCATTTAAGTCATATGACACCATGTCCGTAACTTGATAATTTCTGAGATATTCAAGATTTAAGTATTTTTTAAAAAAACTCCAGTTTTTATGTTAAAATGTGCCCTTGTAGTGACGAATACGAAATAATGTTATTGTTTATGATGTATTAGTATAGCTAAATAATAATAATCTCATTTTAAATTAAAATTTGCAAGATGGTATCGTTATTACTTAAGTAACAGCTAAAAACCAAGTATAGTTTTGCAAAAAAAAAAATGTTTTAGGTAAATAAACGAAGAATTTCCAAGAAAATATGTATGGAATGTTTCGTACAAATTACATAATTCTATTCCTTGATTCATTGGCTATTCAAAAAGGTACAGGTGTCAACAAAAACTACATACTTATTTTTTTATTTGAATTTTAAATGTCTAGTAGATACTTCAATAAAAAAATGAATAAATAAAAAGACACACAAACAACTAATATTTTTGGGCTCTAATAAATGAAAAACTTAGTATTTTAATAATACATTTATTGGCTAATTATCTGGGTACATTATTTCAAGTCCTGCTCAAAATGTGAGCCCCATCTTCCAATACAAGCTCGAAGTCTGTTTCTCATTTCTGTTTTAGTGACGCTTGTTGTCAAACTTTGCCGGATATTTTGAGCTGCCCTCTGAATGCGCTCACGAAGCTCTTGCTCGTTGTTTTAGGGGGTTACATACACGAGATCCTTCATGTGACCCCATAAATAAAAATCGCAAGGGGTCAGATCCGGGCTTCTGGCTGGCCAAGGAATAGGTCCACCGCGCCCTATCCAACGAAGTGGATGTTGTTGATTCATCCAATGGCGTACACTGAGCCGAAAGTGAGCTGGACAGCCATCATGTTGGTAGATAAGATTTCTTCTCGTGGCTAAGGGGACGTCTCCCAATAAAAGATTCACTTGGTTTCTTAGGAAAAGTTCATAAGTTTCCCCATTCAAATTTTGAGAAAAAAAGAACGGCCCAATCAGTTGGCCATTAATTATTCCCATCTAAACGTTCACAGATAATCTTCTTTGATGTGCCCTTTCTTTTTTCATCCTTGGATTCTCTCTTTTCGGTGCCCAATAATGTGAATTGTGATAATTAGTGATTCCGTCACGGTCAAACTTGGACTCATCAGTCCACAGAATTTTCTCGAGAAAATGAGGATCTTCCATATCGGCATTTAGCATGAAACGACAGAATTCTATTCGTCGGGCGGGATCGCCTTATTCTAGAGCTTGGACCGGTGTG
Source organism: Automeris io (assembly GCA_036320925.1). NCBI lineage: Eukaryota > Metazoa > Arthropoda > Insecta > Lepidoptera > Saturniidae > Automeris > Automeris io. The sequence goes on along the minus strand of JAUDJH010000010.1, from coordinate 6,936,851 downwards.
TAGTGATAAGGATGTAATCTTGCTGTATGTACGGTAAACCAAACCATCCACTGGGATAATCCAAGGCTTCTAGCTGCAATCCTTGTGAAAATTGTTGGATTTCTGCGAAATAAATCAAGTTGTTCTTCTTCTTTATCAGGAAGTTGAACTCGAGGTCTACCAGAATCGCTTGTTCGCGCTGCGAAACGCCCTGTTTCACGGACGCGTCGATACGTTCCCGAAAACACTCTTACGTTTGGTACACGTCGGTCAGGAAAACGCAGCATGTACTCTCTTTGCGCTGCTACAGCGTCGCCGTCGTATTATTTGTAAACGTACAGAATGTCTGCGTATTCTTCATTACGGAAGGCAGCCATTTCTCAAGTTTTTAATCAAGAGAGAAGTAGTTGGAAAGCAAAGATAGGCCTGTACTCAGAAGATAGTTGTAACTAACTGAAACAGATAACTAAAATTTCTACGAGCAAATTGTCCTTCATATTAATAAGTCCTATTGTTGTAGCAGTGTCAAGTGCAAGGCGGTGTCATCAAACGAACAAAACCTGCTCACGTGCGCGGTAACATAATGAAGAGGATTTCTAGGAAACGGGTCACTTCTTCTATTATTAGGGTTGCAAATCAACCTCTTAGTATTTTGTTATGACATTTGTATTTTTTTGAATAGCCAATGAATCAAGGAACAAAATTATGTAATTTGTACGAATCATTCCATACATATTTTCTTGGAAATTCTTCGTAAATTTACCAAAAACATATTTTTTTTGCAAAATGGTACTTGGTTTTTTAGCTTTTACCTAAGTAATTACGATTCTTTCTTACAAATTTTAATTCAAAATGAGATTATTATTATTTAGCTATACGAATACAGCATAAACAATAACATTATTTCGTATTCGTCACTACAAGGGCACATTCTAACATAAGAACTGGAGTTTTTTAAAAAAATACTTCAATCTAGAATATCTCAGAAATTAACAAGTTTCGGACATGGTGTCATATGACTTAAATGACTCCAAATAAGCTGTACTACAACGTCTATCAAGGAACGTATCGCATTGCCGTTCACCCTGTATATTACAATATCAACAAAAAATGTCGCTTAAACTAAATAGCCTTTCACCCCTCGATATATATATATATATATATGAGTAAATATTTCACTATCACTGACTAAATGCCTTGCTTCAACATTACGTTTTTGTATACCAGGGAAAAATCCTGCATAGGACCATCAGGGACGCTGTGAGGGCAGCGACCCCGGGGTGCCATACTCCTACTGACTAAAAACCCGCAGGGTGTCCCTCTAATTGTTCCACTCGGACCTGGGAAACTAAATTCGTCCAGGCACCCGGGGAGCATAAGGCCTTGTTGAGGTTACATCTCTAGACCTTTTTTTTGCAACCCGGGCAAAACCCTGCATAGGTCCATCAGGGTTGCTGTGAGGGCAGCGACCCCGGTGTGTCAGACTCAGACCATAGCTTTCACCATCGCCGGCAGCGAGAGGTCGTACCCAAAGCGGTCCTGAAAGGCCTTCCTTTTTTCAGTCCAGGCTGAGCACACCTCAAGCGTGTGCTACGCCGTGTCCTCGGGGCCCTTTGTTCAACATCAATCAGCTTTAGTCTACTGCTAGACTATATTTAGTCTTTGAATATAGTCCCTATTCCCATGTTCATCTAATCATTCATTAATTCCACTTTATTTAGAACCAGAATTATGAATAAAGAGGTTACAGTAATATGTTATTTTACTTGTATAATTCAGGACTGAATAGCCATTGTTCATGGATATTTCCGTGTTTCTAAAGAAACAATGCAGATTAACGAGCTAGTTAATAGAAAACTACTCTGGTGTTTAAAACGTGCCAGGAATTAATTACGTGGTTATGATCCAGTAATGTGTGTACTCAGGCAGTTAATAAAACATCTTCCACCGCACTTTTCAATCCTGTAATCATTATAACGTATTATTTGTTATGTTTATAAGTAGCGGCGTAGGGTCAGTTATTGCCTATTTGATAAATGGATGAGTTATAGAAAGAATTGGATAAAACAAAATATGGATCTATATTTCTTTATTATTGTTATTGTTTTTGTTGGAAGCGTTGATTCAGTAAGTATATGAGCCAGTATTATTAAAATAAATAATCATTTTTATTAAAATAACATGTCATAAGTAATTATAAATCTTAGACAGGTTTCTCTCTACTTTGATCTGTATTATTATAAACGTCTAATAAAGTAAATTAATAACATTCAATACAAATACAATAATTTGTTAAAATTTTTGTATACTATTTTTTTTAATTACAGATGTCACGGCAGCAATTAAAAAATTCCAATAAAATGTTTAAGAAACAGTGCATGGGTAAAAATCAGGTAACAGAAGGTTAGAATGATATTTTTACTATTTTCTTGGTAATTTTAAAATCTTAAAGTATTTAATAATATATCGTCAGGCTATATCCCTTTCAGGGTGGACAAAGATACATTAGTGACTGTATCGACTTTGCGTTTATATACCGCGCTCAACGTGACCAGTGGCACAGCTGATCGCCGTTCTCATAGCATTAGTACATATGACATTTATATTAGTTGTCGTGCGAGTTTCCTCGCGATGTTTTCCTTAACCGGTCATCATGTGGGGCCTAAAATCATAATTAATTTAGAAAAACCTATAGGTAAGTGCCGGGACACAAATCTACGACCACTCGCCTTGTCGCGCATGGATACCGGTTCTTTACCCACTAGGACACCACAACCGCTAAGAATATTTATGATAATTTTTTAATTAGCGCTACTAGTTAAGTTTTTGATAAGAAAAAACTAGTTACTAATTTTATAGCTGTTCAAAATTGTTTGTCATATGGGAAAAATATGTAATATCGTATACAAATTGATTACAATACCTCTTAGCTCAGGTAGATATTGGTTTGAATTAAAATAATTGGGAACTGATAATATAAAATTTTCGTTGCGGAATAAGAAAGAGTTTACATGATTGATGCTTTCCTATAAAGTGCTAGTAAGTATACCATGCACTAATGACATAGGGTTTAATAGCTATGGCGAATTACGATTCATCTTGTATTTATTTCTAGAAACAAGATGTGGCCATTTTGGTAGCAATTGATAAAACTAAAATATTTTCAGAGGAAATTGGTGATATTGAAAAGGGAAAGTTTTTGGAACAAAGGAATGTTATGTGCTACATTGCCTGTATATATCAAATGAGTCAAGTCGTAAGTGCTTTCTTATTTTCAAACCGATCATATATTACCGTCAGGAACAATCTCAATAGGGTATGATAATGTCAATTCTAAGTGGTTCTAGGTAGTGTTCTAAAGAGCTGTTTAACCTTGTTCCACCCTCTCCCTTCCATAGCAGAACCACGCGCGCTGGTATACGGAGTCACAGCATTTCAGTCCTGGTATCCCGGAGCACCTTAAGTGTTCGCCCTCTCGCCCGGTTATGTTGTGAAGGCCTTTCCCGGTTACCAACATATCGACAGATCGAAAGAAAAAAACTTTTCAGTTACTGACATTCCGGCTAGGACTAAGAAGTTCTCTAACGATTACTTTTGGCGATTTGTTGGGCTGTGGAATGGTCTTCCGGCTAGCATGTTTCCATCGTCCTATAATATTGGGTCTTTTAAACGAAGCGTGAAGAGATATTTGTGTAGGCCGGCATGATCACTGCGGCTATCAATGTTTTTTTTGTAGTTGGTGGTCGTTATCACGTTTTTGGACTGCACACAGAAAGTATGGTTTTCTATCAGATATGGTGTGGTAACTGTGCCGTGTCAGCAAAAAAAAAAAACATATATTTTTGTACTTCTTTACCCTGTACCTATAATGCCTACTTATATAGAGAGATGTTAGATATTGTGACCCAACCAGTATGAAAACAATTTAATAGCCATGATGCATGTCTGAATCGATTCCCAATAAAAGTAGGTCGGAATGCTTGTGGGCTAGGAGAGTAAAAGTGCTATGGTTTGAGTAGCTTCGCATTCGCACATGTCATTCTTACCGTCAATATAGCCCCACTTGCTCAGGCTACCTGAACGTGGAGGTGATATAGAATTTTTCAGACCAGCTAGGGCTGTTTATGGCCACCTGGGAGCGTTTCAGACAGTAGAATGTAGTTATTTGGGAGATATAGGCACCACAGCTTATCTCGTGCTTCCTTGAGGTGTTCCGTTGCTTTCAAGGAGCTTCTTTTGCTTTAGAAGGGGCTTTCGGGAGCGTGGCAGTTGTAGAGACAGTGTACTTTTATACTGAGATACTACTAGTACTATCGATGATAGAATAATACTATTATCTAAGCCGGAGCATGGCACGGCATTTTTGCCAATACTTTGTCCAGTGAAGTCAGAATACTGTGCCAGATGGTGACGCTTGGTCATCCGCGACTCCCCTAGGATGTAAGGAAATAGGTAAGGGTACAATGGGGCTGATATGTTCGCCTGAATAAAAGCCCCTAAATAAAAAAAAAATATCTAAGCCCTCAAAAGACGTGAATAAGCAAACTTTTGTTTGTAAACATAACGTATTGAATGAAAATCGCAAAATGAAATTGTTATTATTTTGTATAATTATTGTTTGTATTTTAGGTAAAAAATAATAAATTAAGTTATGAGGCTTCAATAAAACAAGTCGACATAATATATCCGCCTGAACTTAAAGAACCAACAAAAGAGTCTATAGAACATTGTAGACCTATATGTAAGTATGATGTTTTAACTATTTTACGTGTACCTAAATAAAGTGAAATTGAGGTTTGTTTATTCTGCTCCTCGGGCGTCCGGGTGAATTTGGTCTCCCTGATGGTCCTATGCAGGATTTTCACCCGGGACACCAAAAAACAAAAAAAAAGGTTTGTTTATTCTGATCACTATACAGATGAATTTTTGTCATAATTAAGATATCGTGCTAAGATTTGCTTTATAAATTGACGAGGGGTCCCGGATCGCTTGAACGGTAGTAATTTCTAAACGACTTAAATTAAATTGTATTCAAATACATTACATATAAATAATCTTTAAACATATAAATAACCTTTAATACATTTTCTAATTGGCGTTGAAAACTGTATTATAAATATGTTTTGTAGTTTGTTATAAATATTGCTTTACTTTAATCTTAGGTGCTTTTGATCATCTATTTTCTTATATTAAGCGTATCACAGTTCAAAGAAAAAGTTATTATTTTAATTCAAATAATACGTAAGTTGAGCTAAAATAAAAATGGGTCGAGATTGGTTACAACTTTATAATATTTTATTGGGATTATAGTTAGTACGCTAACCAAAAGTTAACTTTTTGCAAAAAAAAAGATTGTTTTTTTCGAGACGAGACAATCGAGACAATCGAATTAAAGGAATTCTCATCACACACCTATAATCTAGTTTTTAAAGTAATTGTATTAATTTTTATGTAATTAAAATGTAATTCTACTGTAGCTATTAAAAAAACTGGATAGGTTAGTTTCTCATGCTTTATAATAATATTATATTATTAGCTAATTTTGCCCCACTGCATGACAAAAGCCTCTCTTTCCTTTTTCAACTATATTTCTGGAATTCATGGGAAGGAGTTTGGACATGTAACCCAACACGCTTGTCCTATGCGGGTTAGCAGTTGTGCTCTATGTGTGTAGAGAAAGTACATGCAGCAGCTAGTAATCTGCGTGCAATTCAGTATGCCGATGTACCTACACCTTAGTCGGCTCTTACTGCACCCCAGTATGATGAAGAGGGTCGCTCTATTTTAATCAAGAATTACATTATTGAACATAATTATAATTCTATTTCAGCTAGACAATACAAAGATTTATGTGAATCATCTTATTGGACAGCTAAATGTATGTACGACTATAATCCAAAAGGATTTGTTTTTGCATAGACTTTTATAATGAAAAAGTAGATTTAATATCATAAAGCCTTACTTCTGCTTTTATTACGCCTAAAGAACTTTGTGTAATTAGTTATTAAGGTTATTTTAAAGCGTTATTTTATAAATATATATAATATATTTTATGTCTTTGCTTTTATTTCTTGTTTTATTGTGTAGTTCTTTTTTATAGCAAAAGGTGACAAACTGACAAGGCGTTTGATATGGAAATCGACTAGTGTCGCTTAAAATGGAGTATAATAAATACTAAAAGTGTTGCTATATACGATAGATAGATCTAATCGCAAATGCTATGTATAAATAGCTTTACAGCTATTAAAATTATTGTAAAAACATTTATATGCCAAGCGCGTCATGTTTTATAAATGAGAAATATCTATTTTAATTTTATAACTGAAACCTAGAATTAAGGTAATGACTGACTATTTCGTAATCTTCGTTCGTAGACTTCGTTCATTACGTATTCGTTACAGAATCTGAATAATATTCTTTTTTTTTAATTTATTTTTTGTTAGCGGCTTTTAACATGGTCATACAGCCTTATCGTAGCCTAATATATAGAAATAAAACCTTTCATACTTCACTTTTCATACAGTCCCAATAATATTCTGGATACATATAATGAAAGACGATATGCTTATACGAGTCGATTAATTTCAATAAGTTTCATTGTATTAATTCGCACCAGATAGAAGTCTATAATAGGACTTCCCCGGTCGTCATGAAGGTAATGGCCATTGTGGTGTCAGACTCGAAAAATCACCGGGTGTTCTATTGCTATTATATATCATAATTATAATATCTAACATAAATGTGTATAATAAAATAGAAATGATCGACGCCGCATGAAAACGTTGGCTTAAAAGAAGAGCACTCGTAATTATTATTATTAGAAAATGTAATCGCTGCACTGATTTTACTTCTATTGTGATGTGCAATATATAATTATGTAAGATATATAAATGCCAGTATACTGCAAAAAATATAATCGAGTCATTCCTAGCTCCCCGAAAGTACGAGGAACATTGAATATTACTGGTGCTTGCAAATACCAACAATGGCTTTGCGTTGCGTTTTTATTGCTTTTGCAATGATTCCGGGTCTGGTGCACGTTTATGTAAGTATTTGCTTTAGTGAATATTATTAATAATACGTTTTTATTAGCCAGATTAATGTGTTACAATGTATAAAAAACGTTGATGGCTGCTGTATTGCATAAACTGTGTTGCAGCCACCTTCTGATTAACTATAATAGGGTATATCTACTTATGAAAAGCTAGGTAAAGGAATGTAATACAAAAAGTAAGAGACAAATAATTATTATAAATCTATTGTTAAGTACGCATATTGCTTGCTAGCGTGCATGCGTACGTGTGTGTTTGTATGTATGTGTAGACCATATTAGTTCACTGCTGACATGGACCTTTCCTAATAAGTGCCAGATCATAAATAAATAAATGCATGGATAACACAAGGGATGACTGGTCCAATCCGACGCAGCCTCGAGTTTCTTTCGGCGTTTCTTCTCAAGGTAGTCGCTTCCGAAACACTGGTAGATCACCGTCAGGATTTGTTTTACTGGCCGGCCGCCCAAGTCGAGGTTCGTACCCACTAGGGTTCTCTTGAGTAGCAGCCCACCCATAAAATTCGCTGGCTGAGCGCCTTCTGCATTCCATCAAGCCCGGGTAAGTTGTGAAAGCCTGCACCGGTCAAACAGTAAAGTCACATCGAAAAAAAAACAACGTGTGACCGTAAAAATTAGTAATTATTTAGTCTCTACATTATCTATACTAATATTATAAAGCTGAAGAGTTTGTTTGTTTGTTTGTTTGAACGCGCTAATCTCTGGAACTACTGGTTCAAATAGAAAAATTCTTTTTGAGTTGAATAGACCATTTATCGAGGAAGGCTTTAGGCTATATAACATCACGATGCAATTATTAGGAGCGAAGAAATAATGGAAAATGTGAAAAAAACGGGGAAAATTATTCATCCTTGAGGGCTTCCATTGCGTGCGCTGCAAAAACGGTTCAAGATACCAAAAATATATATGTAAGAAAGAATTATTCCTCTTGAAATGATCTAAAAAAATGTCCGCGACAGTATATGTCTATCTTTTAAGATTAAGTCACTAGAACCGTTTTTATGGTAAACAAATTTGGTCGAAATTAATGCATTATTTGTTAAGAGTTGTATCAACGTAATACTATTAATCTTTATCCAAATAAATGTGTTGTTGATTAAGAGTATTTAATTGTGAACAAAATTGTCTTTGACATCACTTAATTTCAATGAACATCTTAGAAGATATTACAAAACCTTATATAGCAAAACAACGTTTGCCGGATCAGCTAGTTACAAATATTATTAAAATCTGTTGGACTAATATAGCTTGAAATTTTCATAGTACTTGGTATCTTGGTATTTATATTATACGAAGTTCAAGTGAATTGTTTAGTTTCCGTAAAATTTAATTTTCTTGATAAAATCACTTTTAATTTATATTCAAAGGTTCTCGTCATTGCTAACATTGACGAAGGCACTTACATATTGCAGTATTTTTCTAAAATTAATTCATCCTAGCCGCCTAGACTAACCTAGCGGTTGAACCGAGTCTGAATTGAGTAGAATATCTTGTTGTATTTACTTAACGGTTTACGGCGATTGTAATGGGTTCTTAAATTCATATTTTTACGAACTCGGATCAAAGGAATTTGCGATATGCGATATCCGAATTAGGTCTAAGTTTTCTGGGCTCGTATTTTTACGCATTTAATTCGGACGCAGTAACCGTCCTTATATTTGTTGACTTATGTCAGAAATTTATAACCTATCCTATCCTCTATCTTAGATTTATTACTATAGAAACTATAGTACATTTCTTTTGGTATTCACAGGTTTGAAAGGGAGAGGCATAGCCATCGATTTACGAATTGGAGATACATGGGATATTCATTTGGGCAGTTAGCAAAGCAAGATCTCGGGGATCTGGGATTTTGTCCATCTCTCTGTCTTTATGCCCGTCTATGTGTTAGTTTGTATCTCAGTCTATATGGCTGTCTGTCCGTCCATCAGAGCTCTAAAACTTCTAAAGCAAATAAAAAAACAAACTTAAAATTATGACATAATATGTAAATCATTGATAAAAACCGATATCAATTTTTAAAATTGTAAAAAAAATTAACATCTGCAGGAGGATCTCACATATGAAATTAGGAGCGATTATTTTTTCGAATTTAATATTGCATATGGGATATCACTTTAAACATTTTTAAGCCGGTGTGTAACTGTTTTCACCGCTGACAAAGTAATCGTTTATAATCGAGAAATGTCGCAAATGTGGATATAGCATAAGCTACAACAATAGCTTATATAAAATAAATATTAAATTTATAGTCAATAATTTGTTTTAACATGTGTGGTACTCTGTATGTTTAAGTACTTTATCTTAATACTTTAGGCTACAATTATGGAAGAAGAAAGAGTCGTGGAAACGCTTATTAGGCCCCTTGCTGAACAATGTGCAATCGAGTTTGGCATAGATGTAGAAGAAGAAATTAAAAAAGACATGAACGGAGTGCCGAATCCATGCTTCAAGGAATGCGTTTTAAAAAAACTTGGAATAGTAAGTAACTTACCAAGCGCAAATACAAAGACGTAATACGGGTAGGTATATGCACCTAGATCACATATACCTACTCATATTATCTTTGTGGAAATTTATATTCGCTACTTTAAGTTTACTTAGACTTTACAAAAAAATTACAATTTATATTACTCAATGACTGTCAAAGGATTTGGTAAGTAACCGAGTTTGACAACATGGACTTTGCGAATACTATGGCTATACTCGAGTTCCTATTATATTATATATTCAGTTTTTTGTCAAAACTAATTTATTTCTTGAGAACTTAGCTAAGCAAATTCGAAATAGCGTCAATAAATTTCAGCTTTAGCATCTAATGAACTAACCTAGGGCCCCGTAGTCGTGGTCGGTTAAAATCTCATTGAGGCTACCGATATCACTATCGAAGTGTTCTTAGCTTACTTAATTATCTTACTGGAAAAACAAAATCCAAGTACCTTCAATTCAAATACTATCAACTGGACGAAGTTTAATCTTCTTAAGCTGCATAGTATATTACGTGTAAACATTATTATTCATACTCGTATCTAAATATTATTTATATAATAGAATATACAGCAATTGCAATTTTTACCCGGTCACATTTTGTTAATTTTTACGGCATCGTAACAGAAACTCCAAATAAATCACGGATGTAGGTAGCCGTAAATGTACTTACGTGTAATGTATATTTTATCATAATGCTATTTTTAGCAACCTATAATTAATTTTAATCTGAAAGATTCGGTTTTGACGAAAGTGACTGATGGCACTTTTAACAGTGACGAGTTTGTCATCTACTCATTGCTGTGACTTAGTCGTATTAATTCAACAGTTGACGCTAAATCTATACTAATATTATAAAGCTGAAGAGTTTGTTTGTTTGTTTGTTTGTTTGTTTGTTTGTTTGAACGCGCTAATCTCAGGAACTACTGGTTCGAATTGAAAAATTCTTTTTGAGTGGAATAGACCATTTATCGAGGAAGGCTTTAGGCTATATAACATCACGATGCAATTATTAGGAGCGAAGAAATAATGGAAAATGTGAAAAAAAACGGGCAAAATTATTCATCCTTGAGGGCTTCCATTGCGTGCGCTGCAAAAACGGTTCAAGATACCAAAAATATATGTATGAAAGAATTATTCCTCTTGAAATGATCTAAAAAAATGTCCGCGACAGTATATGTCTATCTTTTAAGATTAAGTCACTAGAACCGTTTTTATGGTAAACAAATTTGGTCGAAATTAATGCATTATTTGTTAAGAGTTGTATCAACGTAATAATATTAATCTTTATCCAAATAAATGTGTTGTTGATTAAGAGTATTTAATTGTGAACAAAATTGTCTTTGACATCACTTAATTTCAATGAACATCTTAGAAGATATTACAAAACCTTACATAGCAAAACGTTTGCCGGATCAGCTATAGTGTCTTGATAACCGCGAAACTCGAGAACGGCTGAACCGATTTGACTGATTTCTTTTTTGTTGTGTTTGTTGAAGTCTGGGGAAGGTTATAACAGAGAGAAGATTTTAAAAAATTATCTGAAAAAGTCTAAAAACAACACTTTTCTATATTCTCATACAAAAGATTTGTTATAAGTCAATTTGAACTTTAACACCATAGCATAAAGTTTAAATGTTAGTGGACGGGTTCCGGGAAGCCAAAACAATTATTGAGTGACGTATAAATATTAATGTCAATATTTGTCAATTTTTATACATATAGCATTAAGGCCAGGTTCCTTCAAACAATTTTCAAAAAACAGCCGACAGGCCAATAGCTATTAACATTAAAAAAAACAATGTGACTTTGTTTTAGAGAAATAGGGCAGAACAAGGTCTGCCGGGACAGCTAGTAATTTATATAAAAATCAAAATTTAAAAGCAAGCAAGTCCTGTGTAGATGTAGTAATTAGTACTTAATTATTAATTTAGCCCAATATCTCAAATTTCCATACAAATACAAATGAATAATATTACGGACATTGTTTCAAAACAAAACAAAATATGGCTGTACTGGTCTAGTGGATAAAGGTCCGGTATCCATACGGGAATGTACGTAGGTTCAGGTCAGCTACAACTGGTTCTTTTTTCAGATTAAGTATGGATTTAGGCACCAAATGCTCACTGGTGAAGCAAAACATTGTGAGAAAACTGCATGGCGTCTAATAAAAATTGTCTATGTACCCTCGAATGGCAATTAGCTGCGGTACTAGTCACGTTGGGCACGACACAAGCGCACAGTGTATGCAACTACTAATATATCTCTGCTTACCCCGAAAGGGGTACAGAGTGACGATATATTTTTACTATTATTGCAAATATGTTTTTAACATTTTCAAGTAAAAATAAAACGAATTAATTTAAAAAAGGTATTATAGTAATTATTTTTAGATATTTGTACTTGGTGTCTGAAAGAAATATAAATCGTCGCTTAATTTTATTATTTTTTAGATACAAAATGGTTTAGTCGACGTAAATGAAAGTATAAAGAAAATTAAGAAATTTGTGCCCAATTCCGATGAAGTTGAAGTATTTACGGTAATTGTGCAACAATGCGGTACAAATGGTAATCTTTATTAATATTATATACATATATAAATAAGTATTGTAGTGTAGCTTGTGTGGTCGATATTGTGGAGTTCTTTCTTCTTCAATCAAACTTCAACTATCACTCTACATTATATATTTTGTAAACTATTAAGACATTTACATATTATTTGTCGTTATTTTTTATATTATAATTTCAATATTATAATTATTTCCCAATTTTAAGACACAACTTTTCTCGTAAATCAAAATCCTCGTTCTATCTAGAATTCAAAACGATCTGCCTTTTTTTTTCAATTCTTTCTTATAAAATATTATTTCCTTATTCAACGGCCAACATCATGTTTATGTTATAAACATGAACCTACTTTTAAAATACTCCTTACATACAATTACTACAGCACTTATAATATGGTTCCGTAGGTAGGTAAACCTGATGTGACAAACTGAAAATGTGTTAAATAAAAATTAAATATTTACAGCTAATGAACAAGATGTCAATCATGAGAACTGTGAAAGAACTGCAATATATGTTGCTTGTCTTCACAAACAATTGTCGGAATACGTAAGGATAATATAAATAAACTTAAGAAACATAAAATTTAAAGAACCTAACCTTTGTATATTTGCCAAAAAATATATTTTTGTTTCAGGGCCCTTGATCACCACGAAATGAAAACTATAACCTACATTCAAATGTATTATCTTAAATTGAGTTTGAACTTGTTAACTTGTTTGTTTGTCACAATATATTTAATCATGCAATTATTTGAGCTTCTGCATTTTTTTCTATATTTGGATATATTTTCTTTAATTTATTTATTTTTTATTTATTTTAATATATTACCGAGCTTAGCGACAGCTTTAATAGTAATAAATTATATTTTACAAATATATAAACAAAGTCTAAATAGCTATTTTAGGATTTTTAGAAATAAAAAGAGGTAAAAATGAAATCATAATTCAGTGCTCTTTGAAACAATAGCAAGAGAGGAAGGAGGTATGTAATTAAAATACTTCAGGATTTTTTATATTTACAAATGTACGAAAATTTTCCATAGTGATTACGCCTGCTTATGTGCAAAGTATTTGTAGATAATATCTAATAAATTCGTGGTTCTGCCATTTATAATTTCAAAGGAAATAGGTATCTTCTGCAAGTGGGTAAAAACTCAATGTTTTTGTTGTTTAATTTTTTGCTATTGTATGTGCTGTGAAGCTATGCTAATTACCTCACTATCAAAGCATCTATCGATTGGATAATTGTATATAAATAGTCGACGGGATTTATGCAGCCAGATGAAGACTGCTTTGAGAAGGTGTTAGACATCTTGGATTAATTATTAACTGTATAATTTCAACATGTTCGCCACTTCGTATGTTTTAGTGTGCACTGGAGTGCTAACTATTGGCGTTAACGTAAGTTTTTTTTTAAATATAATATCGATACGATACTCGAAAACGCGTTCGGCTGAGATCTAGGAATAGCTAACCATGTTGAGGGACGGTGAGGGCTGCCCCCCGTGTATCGGAGTCACACCGACTAAAACCCCCGGAGTGTTCCTTCTCCCTTCTGCTGATGCCAAAGGCAAGGCAGTGCCAGCTTCCTCAGCACCCGGCAACGTCTTGCCTATTGATGGAAGGCCCCTGCATGTCATTTGATCACCTTCATTGTCTTGGAGCAGTACGCGGGAACACATCGCGCACCGCTCTCGCCTTGAAGATATTGGGCGACGCACTCCCTCAAGCAAGCCGCCCAGGCGTCGATCCGTTATGGAGGGAAATGCCTTGAGTAGACTTCTCTCCTGCATCCAGTCCGGCGAGAGCGACGGAGGGGTGGAAGAGACAGGGAAGATAAAGCCTGCCTCTCCCGCTCACGCTCCGCCTCCCCCTTCATTTTAAGCACCTCCTCTGTGAAGTGGAGGACCGTCTGCCATGACCTGTCGCTGTCGAGCATTGCACGAATAAGTGTGGGCAGCGACAGCTGCATAATAACCCTAACAAAGTTAAATTAGCGGGATTTTAGTAGATTTACATGTTAATATTGAGTGTACTGTCACACTGTTAGCCGGTATAAATCCTTTATTTTACCCCCTTGGAGGTTCATTTTCCAAAAACGACCAAACATGAATTTTTCTTAATTTTAACCAATAAGCTAAATTTTCATTTTCAACAAATTTTTAACTATTATATTCACCCCCTTAAGGGTGGAATATCAAACAATCTGCCGTCAACATATTGCTACGTCATAATAAAAAAACAATATTATGACGGCCTGATAGCGCAGTTTGTAGTGTCCCTACTTATGACGCTAAGGTCCTGGGTTCGAGTCCTAGTAGTGGTAAACTTTTCTGTGACGAGCAGATTAGTTTGCCATGAGTCATGGTTGTATGTGTGTATTTAAGTATGTATGTATGTCTTTGTCTAGTACTTATAGTCCAAGCACGAGCTTAATTTGGGACTAGGTCAATATGTGTAATTGTTAATAAATATTATTATAATTATTAATATTCAAATTTCATGTCACTAACTTCAGTAGTCTTCTACGATGTTATGTCAGTCAGCACAAGTGTTTTTTTTTTTTAATAAATATTATGTATATTACAGTTAGATAACAGTGTACAAGTACTTTGGAACACCCTTTATGCTATGTACAGGCTTTCACCGGTGAAGAGACCGCTGCAATTCGTGCGAGCTTATTCCCTTTGATAACAGAATGCTCTAAGGAGCATAATGTCAATGACCAAGATATCGGTATCGCTAAGGAAACATTGAGCACATCTGGATTGAAACCTTGCTTCTTGGGCTGCTTTTTAGAGAAAGCAAAGATTGTAAGTATTTACATCCGTTTTTATACACGTTTTTGTTCCTTTTCTTAATTGAATTTGCTTTGGAGCATTAGTTGAATGTATTCCAGGCTTTTCATCATAAGTACGTCATTAGATTTTTGTAAATATATTTATTTATTTATATATCTTTAACACTAGAAATACTTAATATAGGTATATCACATACGTATATAGAGAATAAAGAGAGGGGGGAGGTAAGTACAACTATTAATAAATGCTATAAAATAATAAATATAAAAAGTCATAATATTTAAAAAAAATTGACTCCTTATAAGTATATATTTTTTTATATAACTAAACTTTAAAAACAGTCAATATGACTGCTCTGGGCAATCTAGTGTTAAATTAAATAATGGTCATATTACTTGTGCCAGTCGTACTTATAACTTACCACCTAGGTATTAAAAGCTTATGTAATACACAACTGCACGCTGTTGCTGCTATTTTGTTGTTGTGTGCAGTTCTTAATATTCTAAATTACGAAAATGCTACGTCTTGTTAAAGAAGCTCTCTTCTCTTCTCTTTATCCTTCAACTACCTAAGGATGAGTTAAGGTCTCTCCTCTCCTTTTTTATTAATAGTTGTCGTGAGCTTTAGCAAAACAGTTTTTTCTGGCTACCTTCACCAGATCAGTCCTCCAGGCTGGCTGATTTCCCACATCTCTATGATCAGTATACAACAAAAACTATAATATATTCAATTAATTTTAAAATTATTAGACGTAATATTATATTCGCAGTATTTAATACATCTGGCACAAATAGTAAACTCATGTCTGTAAACGCCTTAAATTTTAGAACCACTTATTTGAAAAAGCTCATATTCGAGATTTTAATTTAGCTAAACCTATGTCCCCAAACTAGTACGGTAATGTTACTTATTTCCTAAGTTGTAAGGTTTATTTATAAGCCAGGACAAAGAACTAAGGCTATATACCATATAATGAATAATGTAGTATTTACTTTAAAAATTGGAAATCTGTAAATGTTTTCAATGGAATACCAGCTTAGAGCTCATAAATACATTTTATATTTCAGCTAGACAACAATGGACAATTTGATTGGGAGACAACTAAACAAGTGAGCAAGAAGTATATCAAAAATGAGGAAGATTTCAAACAATTTGAAACCATTGGAAAGGCTTGTTTGGCAGGTAAGTACTATATAGTGGATTTAGATATTGTGTTTACTACATTAAATAGCGAAAAAGGCATTTTTTAATATTAATAACGAATTTTGCAAAATTCAAAAACAGTATAAACATTCGTAGTTTTTAATACTGGTCGAAAGTATTTTATGTTGACGAAGAAAATCTTTAACAACAATGCGTGATTTAGAAGTGAAATTTCACATATCGCGTATTGTTTTGATAAAGCAAAATAAAGTTGATTTTGTTCAATAGCATTGTTTCTACAGCAATTGGTATATTTTTGCCTCTGTGAAGAATATCGTCTAATAAGACAATGAAACAAAAATGTGTGACAACTTGCATATAGCGTCGCCCTCGGATCTGAGTTAGGTCGTCTGTCCGTCTTCTCGATAGATATCCCACGATACGCTTGCCAGTACCTGATGTCCACTCGAGAAATGTTCTGCCTATCGGCCATCTGCTGATCGTAGAATAAAATAACATTACGCGAGTAAACATTCTACCGAAAGAATTACCAGATTATAGTTGTAGTTGCAAGAAAAGCAATACAATATTTAGTATTTATAATGTCAAACATTCCGTTTATTCTCGGGCAACTTTTAAAGTGAAACTTAAGAAATATCTTTTAAACGTACAAGATTAAATTGAATGTATAGGTCCGCTTGGGTCTGTCTAATTTATATATATGAAAACAGTTTTTAATAGTTCAATTAAAGGTCTGGCCGACTGAGATGAGAGGTATGATTGTATTTGTTTTTTTTTTTGTGTTTATTTGTGATTTTGTTGATATGTTTTCTTTTCTTTATTTTAATTATGTAATCATATCGTAAATAATTTGTATAAATCTGAATGTGCTGTGCCGGTGAAGTGGCTCTGTCTGCTCTGTCAGTATACCAGCGCTGCAGAGTCTTGTGCTCTGTAGCACAAGCCGAAACAGGGTCGTTATTGGTGGCGGCCTAGAATTTTTTATGTATTGTTTTTTTATTGCTGTTTTTCCTTTTATTCATGTGTGATTTATAATACTTGTATTATATTGTCATTTTTGTTTGACTGCTGCTGATTAAATGTATTTTTTTCTTTTCTTAATTTACTTGTGTTTATTAATACTAACTATATATATATTTAATTCTAGTGAACGATAAAACTGTCAGTGACGGCAACAAGGGCTGCGACAGGGCGAAGCTGTTACTTGACTGCTTCATAGAAAATAAGGGTGATGTAAGTATTCTTTTTAATGTTTAGTTAATAATTAATGTCTAAAGCCGTTTGTATTTTTTATAAATTGATTACACTGCTGACCAGGAAACTTAGGATTATTTTTCTTATAATGAAAAATCTACAAATCCGTAGCGAAGAGTAGTTGCTTAAAGACGACAAATCTTAACTGATGTAATATGTATTACCTACCGCTCACAAACCAATGTAAAATATAATATATGATATTATTTCAGTTAAAAATCTTTTCTCTGAAATAATATGTCTATACGAAATATTATTTATAACATATTGATGTTAATTTTTTCCAGTTATCACCATTCACATCAGCTTGAAAGTGCAACGTATCCCGACAAATATAGTGAAGAAAAATAATGTACCTACATTCAATTTATTTGTTAATTTTTTATTAATGTTTGAGAATAAATAAGTAAAGTGGCGTTAATTTGTTTAATTTCAAGTGACAGTATTTAGAATATAAGTAAGTAATTTAGGAATTTTTATTGTTTTTTTTTTATTTTCAATTATATCGAGGCTAATTTCGTTTAAGTTTCAGGAATTTTTTATTTCAGACTTCTCATTTATCCATAAACCTGTTTAATAACGCTTATGAAAAGATGGTATTTTCAAGTTGTTGCTTTTTTCCATGAAGATTGCGATTTGTTAATTTTTCTGTTGTTTAAAATAATGCCATAGTGCGGAGACTATTTCAAACAACAAAGCTCTTAGTTTCTGTACTGTATATTATATAGAACAGGGGATGTTTGGGTGAGTTTTTTAATAATTTTGGCTGATATTCAATTCCATTTATTCTATTTTATCTAACATATAATACAAAATACAATAGTATACATTATTGTCGCCTTGAATTCTGTTTCAAAAATATTGGATGTCAGCAGTTGTCGTTGAACGGCTTACTTATCCAAAATCTTAAATTTCGATGCCAAACTGTAAAAAAAAAACAATTAAAATCAATCCTCAAAGCTTATCTGAATCACGTGGTACTAAAGTACTAGAATATTATTGTTTTAAAGTTGTTCGCTCTCGACAAATTAAATTAAGGAATAATTAACAGTTTTTTTGAATATACGTTCAGATCTTTACAGGCTATACCATATATTAGAGTACATCGTTTGCAGATGATGACAGTTTCATTTGACTTGTGTATTTATCCGTTATGGAGTATGATTTAGAATTTTAATTGTTGTAAAATAGTGTATAAAAAGAATTTATTAAAACTTCTTTACCTTTGAAGCATTTTCCTTCATGCATTTGGCAGCTAGCATAGCCCTTTCGCACCCTTTTTCTCCGTCTCCAACAGATTCATCATTAACTAAAATAATATATGACATTCAATTTATTAGTTGTGCATGTGTATATATTCATCATGTGTTAATAAAGAAAAGTACTTACTATGTGCGCAAGAATGAAGGTAGTCTTCAATATTCTTTAACTCTTCAGCATCATCAAATACACTTTTAGCTATTTCTAAAGCAGTTTCTTTTTGGAGCTTGCCTTCATCGTTCATCTATAAATACGATTAAATAAAAAAATTAAAGATTCTCCTGACCAAATTAATATAAATCTTTGTGTTACATTTCATTGATACCACTCCAATGAGCTCAAACACAGTATTTCTGCTTTAAGTTAGAGCCGCACAAATACACGCGTTAAACTTATAGCAGCCTTTTTTGTGTCTGAGATTAATAAGAACTAAATATAAACCACAAATCGAGTGTATTTCCTTTTTTGTTTAACTTTGAGCAATCTATTCCAGACTTATTTATCATAGGGGCATAAAATGCTTTCATGCATCAATGAAATGAACGCTACTGCTAGATGGTGATTATGATGACAAGATCATATTCGATATCTTCGAAATATGTTGAATATTATTATAATATTTTTTGGGCACCTAAACAGATTTAGATTTTCCCAAAATAGGCATAAAAGTTCATCAGTTTTTTACACATTCATTTTTCGTCTTTTTATTTCTGTTCGGAGTACAAACTAAAGTTCACTGATATTTTAGTTATTAAGAGATGTCGACGCCTCTAACTAAAAAGACGATATCGCTTCATTCGAATAAAAATCAGAACCAGAACCTAATCCAATTTTAGGAAATGACTTGCTGTACACACGCTGTCGGCCGTTTCATAGTTAACCTTCGCACAATACTTACAACACCACAAGCTCTCATAACACAAGCTAAGAAGCACGGCACATTGGGTCCTGTCGCCGCCTTATGAGCTCTTAAGTTGGTGACATCTTCTTCTGAGATTGGGTTATCCTTCATGCAGCCCAACGCGACTTTCTCAAAATGTTCATGGATCATAGCTTTTTGTTCTGCAGTCATACCCTATGAAATAAGTTTTATTATAGTACAGCATTGATTTATTTATTATAATAATATACATCCTAGATATTAATATACGTTGAGTTCAACTTGAGGTTTCTAGGTAACGCCGCACCCGCGGCGACAGAGGAGCACCAGGGAGAAATATCTGCTATGCCGCAGAAGGAGGACGTTGTAAGCGACACCGCCGAATCTAATGCAAGGGTTTTCCTGCGTAGTACTGGGCATTTCCGCTGAGGTCTAGGCGATACTCCGGTGGTGACGTGCGTGATCCCACGCACCACAAGGCGGTGGGGAGGTGAGCACATTCCACCTCCCCCATACTAGGCGAAGTCCGTAAAAGGGCAAAGCATAGTGCCGATTCCTTGAGAGCGCATGTCGGTGGAACTCGGATCAGCACCATTTGCGCGTCGAGGATCACCCCAGGGGTTTTAGTCGGTAGGAGCCCGGCATGCGGGGGGTGGCCCTCACTGTCCCCTAGCGATCCATGATGGATTTCCCCTGGGTTACAAAAAAAGTGGTTTCAAGGTGCTACAATACCAGTACCCTCTGGTTAGTAAAAGTAAAAAAGAAGATATATTTATAAAACACCATGAACAGTCTTTCGATCAAATGAAATTATACAAAAAGAGCATAAAGATCTTTTTTATGGGCTATCAACAGTACCATTGTAAATATTACGAATATAGTCATGTGTACCAGGTAGAGATGGACACAATGTAATCTGATTAATGATTAACGATTACAAAATGTAGTTCATTATTTTAATCTTGTTGCACTGTAATCATTGTAAAATCCCTTCAAAACATTACGGAGTCATGAATGTGTAATGTGTATGCAATTAAGGATTCCGTAGTGTTTAAAACGTAGATGAGCATAATGCTTAAGATGGAAAACGAAAATGTAATCTTAATCATTTTCAAATTAATCTGGTTACATTGTACCCTTCTATGGGGTACTATGCTATATAACTGGTAAGTTATATAGCATAGTACCACCCATTACTTTAATTACAGATAACCAAAACCTTCCTTATATTTATCTACGGTAGGCAATATTGAAAGTTTTTTTATATCAGTTCAGCAATACGATTACACTGAACCTGATGAGTACACTACAGTCGAAGCACGGCGGTAACTGTCAAGAGGTGATATTTGGTTGACTACCGCCGTCGTTACGCGGTTATAAGCGACGGATTCAGGAATAATATACTTCAATAATACTGCTATACCATTATGATCTGCTCGTAACTATAAGAATTAATATTTCTGATTTTTTAATTACTTGTAGAAGATGAATGACGCGTGAATCTAAATTATGTGAATGTCAGGAATGTTGTGGATTGTAGCAAAAGCCACATGATATCTAGTTGCGAGCGCACGGTATCATGATCGGGCCCTATTGTGGATATGCTACACAATATCTTATGATAAAAAATATAATAATAACAAAGACTTATTAAAAATAGGCGTTTAATTTTTAGACTAAAATAAACTGCCGAAGCTGCTTGGGAGTCGAAGCTGTTCGCGTCCGTAGGCTTTACCCTAGTTTCCCTACACCTGACTCCTGGGTGGTGCTAAACGAGCAGAAGCGTGGTGGTAGGGCGTCGGTGCCCGTCTGGATCGCGACCACAGTACATGGGTGTAAAGCCCGTCATAGTGACCAGTTTCGGCTTGTCGCGTTTCGGGATCAGCTTGTGTATATCCAGTATCTCTTATACCTAGAGACCTTCAGTCGTGGTATATGTGGGCCGACATGACGATGTAGACTATCAATGGATTTTCATCCTTTGATAGTCGCTTTCGTTTTTGGACTACACTGTGCTTACCATCAGGTACTCTGTAGTCACTATGTCGAGCCAGTGTAAAAAAAAAAAAACTCCAAACCTAAAATTAGAAACAATAATTGTCGGGTTATCTTTGGTTATTATTCGAACGTTACTAATAAGATCTGATGATGGTCGTTTGTTATATACTTAATAAAAGCTTGGCAATGATGGGCAATAGACTTGATGGAGTCGTATGGTGGTGCTTATGCAGGATCGTTATATTGGCGGTTCGTATGTGTGCTACGCATCGCCTGACAAAATGGTCCTCAAGGATGGACTTTTTACACCCACTGGCTCAGTGCCAGTGGAACCACAATAAAGCCATAGCTCACTTGATTATAGGAGAAATACCGATCTGTAATCCCTATACTGTGATACTGTGGCTGTCGCTCTCACGGATACTCTAACGGTCCTGTGCAGGATTTTTCCCCAGGTTACCAAAAAAAGACTTACCAATGTTAAACGCGGTGTTATAGCCATCATGAAAACACAATAGATCACAGTGAAATAAAACATTTTGACTTGAGTTTAGAAGATCTTAATACTGAAGTGGCTAGATCAAAGGCTTGGATGTCATTGTTGAAGTGATTTGCAATACCGAATTTATATGCGCAGCTCGTTACATCTGTCATTAGCTTTTTTAGGCTTTTCGGTGACAAAAATGAACATAATAGGCTAATAAGCAAGTACCTACTTTGTTTGAAGTCGTTAAATTACCATGGACAATGTCGAATTGATTATGTTCTCGGTATTAGAAGATATCATGACCTTACATAACTTTAATGTGCATACTCATGTTGTTAACATTTTTATAATTTTAACTTTTTTAATATAGTTTTTCAAGTTTTAAAATGATGATCTATCATGAGCATCAGCTTTATAATTTTAAATATTTTCTGTAAAATTAATTACAAGTAGATATTTTGGATAATATTAGCTTCATTTAGCGTAACTTAAAATTACAATAGTAGATTTTAATAAAAATTCATTGAATCCAGTTTAATTTGTTATTAATAATTAATAGTGATTTAAAACATAAACATATTCAGTAATTTTACTTTTCGCAATTATGTGACAAGTAATCGTCACAAAATTATGATATTTCATAAATATACTTACCAGATTATCACAATTGAGTGTGGGTCATTCAACGATATTATATAGTGATTTTACATTTGTGTATCAACTATAATTTGGTCTATATAAAGGATTACTTATAAAAATTCACACATTGTTACTATTCATTCCAGTAGCGATTTCACTAGTGTTAAAATGTCGAAAACAATTTTCAGCGTGTTCTTTATTTGTAGCATTGGTATTTATTGTGTAAAGGTAATGTTCCTACCATTTATTTAATATTTACAACTCGAAATGTATTACAAAATTTAGTTTGAAATTTTATATTACTTTAAGTAAGTAACTGATATTCAAGCACTTCCTGATAACTGGTTTATAAATAATTAGGAAAGGTCCTTCATTTTTAAAACAATTTATTGAGTAATAAAATGATGAAATATCTCAGTGATCAACTTTTCATTCATATTTTAGTTTAATTTAATTACTTTTTGGATCACTTCACGGTAGGATTAAGTTTTTAATTATTTATAAACCTAATTTATTTATACATTTTTGAGAAATTTTTTTAGGCATTATCAGCCTTGGAAGACTTAAAACAAACATACACCAAAATGCTAAAGGATTGCGTTGACGAATATCCATTATCATCAGAAGATTCCGAGACATTAAAAAAGAAACAAATACCTGACAAAGAGCAAGTTAAATGCCTTTTCGCATGCGCTTTTAAGAAGACTGGCATGGTAATGAATTGCATACTTATGTTAATAATAATTTCGTAAAGTTAATATCGAGAGTATAGAAAATTAATTACTGATCTTAATCTTTTCTTTCCCTAAAAAAAATGTAATTTTCCCCCTACCTCAAGGAAAACACAGTATAATTGGACGTTTTAGGCCCCGAGGAATTTAAAGTCCTTACATTATTTATGAAATCACTGTAAAATAGAATAATTTTAGTAAAAAAAACCTCAATACGTACCCAGATACTTGCTACGAAGCAGAATTAAGTGTTAGCTTTTCTTTATTTGAAAATCGTTTTTGTAAAAATTTTAAAATTTATACGGTTATATAGGTATACACTATCACTATCCAAAATGTTGTTGCTAAATAATGGAGAAAACCGTTTAAAGATCTCTTGTGTAGTTTAGGAAATAGAAGCCAACACCCAAAAATTGTGAGTTCAGTTTCTACTGTGTAATGATTTGTTTAACTTTTGATTTAAATATGAGCGTTTTGTACAACTCCTTAAATTTTTATATGTTTTGTGTCTAAGTGTGGTTTTCCTATATATAAATTAGAAAGAGTTGCTGCCTTGCTCTGATAAAAAATAGTTAAATCTCAGTAGTGGGTAATTCTCAGCCTAAAACATCACAGTAGCGAATTTCCCACATCTTCCATATTCTGGAGGCACCCGTAATGAGACGAAGCGCGCGCCGAGCCCCGGTTAGTACGCTTATAACATTTCCCGTAGCCTGGCGTAGCCTGTGCTTGGAGGATCACCCGGTGGTATTAGTCGGCAAGAGTCCGTCACACCGGAGCAGCAGCCCTCACCCCTACCCTGACGGTCCATGAGGACTTCCACAGGGTTACCAAAAAAAACACCGTTTTAAACCGTCTTGCTTTAGTATTATGGATTGAGATACAATTTGATCTCATCTAAGGCTGAGATTTATAGACGCTGTTTTAACTTTGCTTAGCAAAGTTCTCAAAAATTAAAGTCATTTTGGCAAATTACTGAATATATAATAGGTACTTGAATATAGGCCATAGTATTTACAGAGCCAAGTCCATGTTGACAAAATCGGCGACTAAACAAATCATTTGACATTCATTGAGTAATACAAATTTTAATATTTAAGTAAAGTCCACGAAAACTTAATGTTTTGTCTATAAATCTCATCGTAAGTTTTAAATAGATTATGGAAATAGAATAAGCAATGCTATTTGAAAAACGATTTCATAATTGTTATGCAGCATTTTTAATAACATAAGGTGTTATTATTACATTAGTTATTGATAAATATCGACATTACTAGAAAATAATATTATTATAGATACTCGTATATCCGTATTAAAGATTAATAGTTATATAACTATTTATCTTTGTTATTTAATTAGCCATCATTATTTTCATGATAATATAGTTATGTTTGTTTTGTTCGATATTTTGTTCTAAAAGTAACAGTAGTAGTAAGTAAGCGTTGTATTGTTTTTAGATTTTGTATTTAGGTAGCTTAGTCAAAAAAAATAGTATGAATTGTTGGTAGGTTTGGTTTTATTTTCAACAAACTCAAGTAATATGAAATATATAGGCCAAAACAAATTAATAATTTACATAATTCATTAAATGCACTACCGCAAAACATGTATTTTTGCGGAAGTGCATATATAATGTAGCTAATTCGAAATTAAGATAACGTCAATAAAACACATACTATGAAAAACAATACGTATTTGAACCAAAATTAACAAAAACTATAGTCACCTAACGATCTGCCTAATTCAGCATTTTGGAGGTTATCTAAGCTATAATGGCTTATTGCACAAGCAAAACATATTGTCAGTTATTATAATTTCGCAAGGCCAGCATTTAAATCTCCCCATTACATGGTACATGGGCATCTAACAAAGTCTGGTTTCATTCACTATTATTATCTTTATTTAACGGAAATGGAGTTTTTGGTAATTATTGTTTACGTTCATGAAAAACAATTATACCTACCTATAGGTGGTTGTTTCATCCTAAATTAGGCAGTTTTTAATAATAAAAAGACATAGTAACTAGCTTTAGCCAGCGGCTGTGTTCGGTTTATAAATAAACTTGACAATATATGCTCCTATTGACTGCGTCCTTGGAACCAAAGCACTTTATAAGCACCTTAGCTTAAGCTAATAGCTAATAGCTAGCTTATATATAAGCTAAGGTGTATGCACTTTGCGCTTATAGGTAACATTTTGTTTTTATGTTGTAAGAACGTTATAAATTATATTCTTTATCTCATCTTTGAAATACAAGCTATTAAGAAATAAGATATTGCTATTTCTCGCTATTTAACATTTTTATATGCTTAGGAATTTTGTTGTATTGTGAGCATCGACGAATGTAGACGATGTCAAACATTAAAAAATCTAAAAAAATATATTTTAAATTATCGCTCTTCATACTTATTTTACGTATCCTTTAGAGGTATAATATTATAAAAATAAATCTTCTACTTTAGATGAATGATAAAGGAGAGTTATCAGCGGAAGGAATCCAAGAAATAATCAAAAAATATTTTGCGGATAATGTTGAAGAAATAAAAAAGAACCAAAAATTTACTGAAGCCTGTTTGAGTGGTACGTTTAATAAATAAATCACTGCTTACTACAATTGGTCTAAAAATAGAAATGATATAAATATATAATTCATATAAATGAATGTCGCTAGTATTGTTGATTCGTAGGCATTACGCATAAAGGTGGAAGTATTACTAAGTCTTCTAGGGATATTGTAATAGTTTTCTATTTATTTATTTCTGTTTTAGGTAAATTGTGGCCTTCTTTTGAGTTTAGATCCAATCGAAGCTCCTTTGTCTAATGTACTCAAAATTTGTCTACGTTTTTAGTTTTTATTGAACTTTTCATTTGACAACTTGACAATTTGGACATTTCATTGAACAACATATGTACCCACTTGAATCTCATTTATAATTGATCGGCCAATACACTACAATTTGGTTTTGTTAAAAATCGAGACTGGAATATTTATTTGTATATCTGTAAAATACTAACCAGTTTTAAAATAGCTTATTAATATAATAATTTAATATTTAATGAGTGTTACCATTTAACAGAACTTTTTAATACAAATATATGAAAAGTAGCTGTAGGTTTTTTAAAATCAACGAGGCTTCAGGTTATTTGTAGGAACTGTCTATCTAGGTATCGTTTATCTAACTTAAGCGGACAATAAATAGTTAAAATAATTTTGGATATCTGTCTATCTATAAAATTGTCATCATTCGAAGTTCTTACTTAATCAAACCACAAAATTCATCAGGCATCACTTTGTAAAGTCTTGCATTTGGTACTTTTTTTTAATTTATATTAAAGAAGTAACTTATGTGTCTTTTTCAACATTTTATAGTTAATTCGGAGCCTGTGAGTGATGGTACCAAAGGGTGTGAAAGAGCTGCGCTAATATTTAAATGCGCCATTGCTAAAATACCAGAGGTAAGTAAGCTTATGAAAAACTCATACAATTGTTTTTTAAATGGTCAAGTTTAATTTCTAATCTTTTTATTTTCAGTTCAGTTTTGGTTTCTAAAAGAGTTTCGAAAATACCTGGATGATCTATGTGATATATTGGATCTATATTAATAATAACAAACTATAATAAGCTCTATTGTAATACGTACAATTTATAGTAACTATATTTGGGTTTAACATAGTTAATTTGTAAGAATTATATGTTTTGGGATTAAATGTATCAAATACGGTGTTTTTCATTTCTATAAATACATTTATAGTTATAAATAAATGAATTTTTAAGGTTCCGTATCTCAAAAGGAAAACACTAAACCCTTGTAGGGTCACTTTGATGTCTGTCTGTCTGTCAAGACCCTTTTTCTCAGAAACCCGTGGAGTTATTAAGGTGAAATATCAAATACCCAGGTCTGTGATCTCTTGTAGCCCTGAAAAAAATATAATTCTAAGTTAAAACAATAAAGATGCATATTAGTTTACGTCATATTTTTTAACTTTTTTGCCGTTTTCGTAAGGAAATTAAATTTTTGTAGGCTCTTACTATTGACCCAGTATCATAATATTTGGAAACAAGCGAGGCCTTATATCACAAGTATAGAAGAGTCCGAAAATCATAAATTTTTAGTTATACACTTTTAAGAAATATTTATTTTTAATGAGGATGCTATGTAATTCTAAATTACAAGATATACAACAACATGGTGGCTGGGAAACCTTTTTGCCTGAAAGTAATATTGGTAAAGTTAAAATTTTGGTCCAGTTTAAACTTTCTACGCAAATCGGAACAATTTTTTTTTTATAGGAATGAACTCATCCTCACGTGGCGATCTTTGTTTTGTATGCTATGAAAAAATCTGAACAGTGGAAGTTAATCAAATTCAGTGATAATATTTTTCATACTTTTTAAGTTTATACGGGACCCTCGCTGCACGACTGTGGCTCGCACATGGTCAGTTTTGTATTATATAACATGTGTATTTCCTTAAAAAAGTTTTTAAGCTGAAAACCCACAGAAAGAAATCATTGTTTAAAGCTGTGGCATTTATATATTTTCCTTCTCTATCTTTCTAATCAACTTTACATATAAATTTTGTTAGTTAAAGGAACCCTCAATATACCTAACATGATTAAATTTTTAACTATTCTAATAACATGGTTTAGAAACGTTTGATTGTTATCAGTGATATAGCTTTTGTATGTATAAAATTAAATGTAAAATTTCAGAGATGCGTTTACATGAAATTGTTATTATATTTGATGTTATCTCTAATATTTGTACTATTTAAATAATCCGAATATGTGGCCGTAATATTCCGGTAAGCATTGTAGTTGGTTGAGGTCTGCGTTCGAACAACGAGTATGTGGAGGGTTTATATCTTTTTGGCGCTAAGCATATACTGTAATGTAAGTATAGGCCAATATACATTGGAACTAAATTACATAGTGCACTGCAACAAATGTTAAAAAGTCTGTACTTTATTTATTTACGCTTTATAGGGTTGCCAGTAGCCCGGTACAATAATTCATTTACACAAGACATATACACAGTTATAATCAAAAATGTACAGATAATATCAAGGCATCCACAACATACGTCAGAGTGGCCTGTTTATTTATACTGTATTATATTATATTATTACTTTTTACAGTAAGGTGTTTACATTTAGTGCTATTGGCAAGTAGTTAAAATCTGTTGATAGTTCGTTATCATATTAGATAAACTAGTGGCGTGCATCCCTTAAAAAGCATAATCTTAATATAATTTGGACATTTAATAAATATGATGTCCTAGCCGGTTTCGGCCACGGCGACTGTTTCAACACCGATTAAGAAATTCGAGGTCCAGTTTTCGGAAACAGTCAATTGCGCAGGAGATATTTAAGTGCATAACTGGACGCGCTGCCAGAAAAGCACTCTCACGTCCGAGCTCCCTCAGGCACGATGGAATGGAGAACCAGTACGATCGAGAGGGAGCAGGATTCAGGTTTTATCGAGTTTTCCTTCTCTGAACACCTGGCTGAATTGCGGTGTTAAAGAGATACCTTAGTCGCCTTTTACGACACCTCGGCAAGAAGACGGGGGTGCTATTCTATTCTGCCGGCAGCCACGACGGCTTAAAAAATATATTGAATTAAAAGCTGGTGTTTACCAAAATATGAGAGCCCAAATTGGACCAAATTTTAAGTATGTATGTATTAAATGTCCAAATATAACAAGATAATGCTTTTTATGCTATATATGGGACGCACGCCACTGATATAAAGTAAAATTCGATCAGCAATAAAGCTATTAAGAAAGTCCAAAATGTATAGAATGGACCTAATGTGACAACGTGATATTTTAAAATTATACGTTAATCTTATTCATATAATTTTCTATTAGTGCTATCGCTAATAGAATTTTACTTTGTCTAGGCTCTCTGGCCTGCTTAAATTAGCAGAATATCTTTAGTGACACGTCTTTATTTTTTTTATTACTATGAATTACATTATATACCTATTTAGTATTCTTGTTCAAAGGTATGTGAGTTTCCTTACGATTTTTTTTATCATTATCCAACAACGTAAGCGTTCATTTATTAATTAATTACTGATATACTAATAATTATATGATTTATTCGAATAACAACGTGGAGCTTCTTAAGAAAAAAAAAACTGAGCGACTGAAGTGATACGATGTTTTCACCAGGCATTGACGGAGGAAGAGATGAAGCTTGCAATGACAAAGCTTATAATGAAATGCACGAAGAATCACCCAGTAGAAATGAACGAGTTGTTGCAACTGCAGAAGATGATTGTTCCGAAGAAAACTGACACTAAATGTCTCCTAGCATGTGCTTATAAATTAGAAGGAATTGTAAGTTAAACAAACAATGCATTTGTTAATATTAATGTTTGATTAAATAGAATGTATGAATTTATTTTAGTTGGGTAATTTAGTTAACTTCGCACAAACTAGATGGCGCTACCAATATTTTTAAACACGCAAGCGTTTCGTTGCAGAAACGTAATGACCTCTATGATTTTTATTCTTATGAGTTCCAAATACTTCCGTAATATATTAAGTGTGTGTGCGCGAAATATACACAGATCAATGAATATATCAATTTATCAAATATATCAATAAATTGATTTTATTAAAACTGTGCACGGATATATTACATGAATAATTACTGACTGCGTAATGAATATTACGGTTTTTAGTGGCCTGGATAGCTTGTTACATCGCATTTGACGGTAAGTGTTATTAAAAAACGGTGGCGATGGCTAAGAGTATGTAAGTGAATTAACAACTGCCGTGCAATGCAGGCCTGAACAGTCCAAATCAACGACCACAACCAAAGGCCTATAGGTATAGGATAACTGGACTTGCACGGATTCATCCTAAATCACGACAGGCCGAAATGAGTGAGTATAAGAGCATAGTTCTGAGGCTAAGATTTATAGACGTAAAATTAACTTTGCTTAAACTTAAAACTTACAATTTATATTACTTAATGAATGTCAAAGGAGTTGGTAAGTCAACGATTTTGTCAACATTGACTTGGCTCTGCGAATACTATGGCTATACTCAAGTTCCTATTATATATTCAGTTTTTTGTCAAAACGAATAGATTTTTTGAGAAGTTTGCTAAGTAAAGGCAAAATAGCGTCTATAAAATCTCAGCCTTAGAATATACATTGCAAAGATACCTAATGTTTATCTACATAATTCTATACTCTAAGAAGAGATTCTTTGTCTTTATGTACCATGTGGACCCATTCAGTCGAGCATAAACCCTACCGCCTCAATTTTGTACTTATTACTATTTAAACTAGTGCTTCTACGTAATTTTAAGATGACAAGCGATGGTCGCTACGATTTGGAACACGCGTACAAGATAGCAGAATTGGCAAAGAATGGAGATGAAAAGAGAGAAGAGAATGCAAAAAAAATGGCTGATGTTTGTGTCAAAGGTAACATTCTTATATTTAGAATAACTTCATAATAAATAGTATTTTATTAAGAAAGTACGTAATATAACTAGAAATTAGACTTTCACCATAATAGCACCAACAATAAAATTCTCGATTAAGAACTTTTTAGTTGCTGACTCAAGGATCGGATAGAAGTAATAAAGAAAAGAAAGCCCTATAAAAATTATCATTTACGCTGTACTCCTTCCGGAATACGAGTACGCTCGATACGCACATGGATCTGTATCCTAAAAAGAAGCTGTTAGCTGTTTTTTTTAACAAAATCAGCTTCCTACTGCATTCTTCATTGTACAGTAAGAAAAGGTCTGTATTTATTTTTTATTAGTCTAAGATGTGAAACTTTAATTTCAGTTAACGATGTTGAAGTAAGCGATGGGGAGAAGGGGTGTGACAGAGCTGCTTTGATGTTCAAATGTACAGTTGAAAATGCTCCTAAGGTATCCAACGAATATATTTTTATATATGCGTTTATGTAGTGTGTTTGTTGCCTATATTGGGTGTCCATATAAACCATGTCTATTCAATAAAAGATTAATACTGTACCAATTTGAATCCTATGGAATCTTGTACGCAAGCTTTTAATTGTTTTTATTTTTTATTTGGTTACAAATTGCAAATGCAAACTAGTACGAGTTCAAGTAGATGTACCACTTGACAAAATTTCTTCTAGATATATTTTTATATTCTGTTTTTCTGTTTCAGTTTGGTTTCAAAGTGTAAAGATGAAGTTATCGTTTGCTCCACATAAATTATTTTTGTTAACTATAATATACATATCGTATGTTTTAATAAAAAGCAATAAAATGCTATTTTTTATTGAAATACCAACATAGTTAATCCTTTATTATAAAACTCGTTGTAATAATCATAATAGCTATCTAACTAGTTTTCCGGAATCAGAAGCAATAATTATAAACTTTTCTGACATCTATTGTAAAATGAATGTATAATTCGAAAATATTGGCGAGCGTCCGTACAACAATATGCTATAGTTTATTTACGATTGGATAAAAGGCTTAGGAAAAGATATTGAATAAAAAAATGTATATATTTTTAGTATAATATCTCTTTAGATACAAATAATTTAGATACTATAAATATTTTTATATATTTTGAAACACTGCCATCTAGCGACATCTTTATAAATTTAAAATACATGTTTGCAGTAAGCTAAGTAAACTTGTAAGCAGTTACAAGTTCCACATAACAGCAATAGATGACGGTGCGCGTAATTATTTCTCAATTTATATGTAATGTAAGTAATCTAAAAGCGTAAATCTTTAATTCTCATGACCCTTTTATGGTATAGTAGGTACAAAAGGACAATCTAATTGTTAGAAATGTGTATTAAATGTTGTATTAACGGGAAATAAAAAGCGTCTTCAATTTGCCGGGTTACTTAAAAACATGTATCTTAACGATTACTCACGCAAAAATGCTTTCTTTTATCGTTTATAGTGACTCACACAGGTTCATTGGAGCGAGTTTTTCATCACCCCCTGCGTCTGAGCATGTGTTGTCACACACACATACACGTAGAAAAGGCCAAGCAGGCAACTTCATTCAAATCTGTTTCTTGTAGGTTCGTAGGTAGTTGGTAGTCCCCACTTCACTCTTTTAGTGACCTAAACAACGCATGATCACTGATCGGTTCTTTGATGACGTTTGGGCAAACAATTGACGGTTTATGCACTGTTTTGTCAATATTTCTTTGCGTTTTGTTTATATCGTGTGTTTCATTGCAGTGCTTGTGAATTGTGTTTTACGATTTATTTATTATGCATTTCTATTGTGTTTTGTTTGTTTCTGATAGTTTGTGTATGGTTGATTTGTGATTGGTGTTTTAGACAATTGTTACTAGAATTAGCTTTGGGTAAGTTAATTTATATTACTTAAATATTTGAGGGATATACGTTGGTCTTTTGATAGCTAAAGTTACATTTACCAAAAATTATACTACTAAGTTTAAATATATCTTTATTCAGTTATAAATAATGATTACAAAAGCTATTAAATTAATCGTTCTTTAATATTAATGGTATTGGTATAAATCGGTCATCATCATTTACTTTTATATTCGGAATAAATTTATAATTCTGTGTTAATGTTATCATTGGCTTATTTTTCCGTATATCGTGTTTAATTTCTTTAAACATATTCCTTTTTACGGCAGACCTTGTAGATGCTTTAGCTTCATCAGTAGTAACATCGTTGGGATAACTAATAGTCCATTTCTTTACGTTTGATGTGTAATCAGATGTTTCTTGTGCGTCTCGTTTGCGTCTACCTGTTACTGCACCAAGTTGTAACAGGACTGGATTATTGACTAACGCAGCAGCTGCTCCCAAAAGCGCTAAACCGGCAATTGGCCATAGCAACGTTTTGGCCGCTAACGCCTGTTGAAAAATGGAAATTATAAAAATAGTATTTCTATATCTATCATCACCCCGATTCCCTCTTAGGGCATAAAGATAGAAAGGAAAGACCCCTAAATATGCCGGCGTTTTTAAAAGGGAATTAAATTATTTTTTGACTTCAACACTTTCTTTTTATTTAAATAAGTTTATTTATTTGGAACTTATATGAAATATTCAATATCTGCTCTTATCTTTCATTTATTTTTTTCTTTTAAATTTGTCAGATTTTTGTGTTGGAACCCTCTTTATTCACTATAGCCATAATTTCGTGGTACTCAATACATATTAAAATATAAAGTCTTAAATTTTTATAGCATTCAGAAAATCATTATTTAAATATATAGTTTTTTTTTATTAAAAAAAGCATATTTAATGCACAAAATTTTTCATTATCGACAAATAAGTTTCTATTACGCATGACTGATAGAGAAACACTTCCTTTGAGAAATCGTGGCAACTTATGCATTGACTGCAATGTAATATGAAGATTGTATACTTAAAACGTATACATGTTACGGCAAATAATGTTTACGTATTCACGTATGTGTACGGACACGTTCAGTGTAGAATTTCAAAATTGATTCTACATAGATATTTTTATATGAGGAGTCTGATTTCAAAACCCACTATAAAAAAAACATTTCAAATTACTATTAGGACTATTAAGTAATTTTGTACGAAAAATCGTTTTAGCGGGTTTTGAAATTAGATACCCTATTCATACTAAATATAATGAGTATTACGAAAATTGATAAACCAAATAAGTATTTATTAAAATGTTCAAACTTTTCTGACATCGAGGATCTAATAAAGGTTAACTAAAAAGTTAAATAGCTTAAAGGTGGTATGCTGACGAAGCATCACTAACAAGCCAAAGAATTGCGTTTTAGCGGATTTTGAAATTAGACGCCTCGTATGTTATTACAGTCTACAGTGTCTACATTTCAAATATCCCAATATTATTTCAAAATAAATGTATTAAAAACTTTTTATCTAGTCTTATCTTGTGATAAAAAAATACATAATTAGTAACTCAGTTTTTAGCATTTAACGAGTTACCGATATAAGTAATACACAGCTACTATGTAATTACGTTGCTACCATAGAATTATGAACACAAAGTTTGCAGGCTATTATAAAAAAATTGTGAACTACAAGCCACGTATTATATATTAATCAGATGATGTAGCACATTTGCTGATGAAGCGTGCCCGATCTCAGTCTGCAAGAGATTCCATGGTACCAGCCTTTAACCGGTTCAACTGATGTGAGGGATATTCTGTGAAATTTTAGCGAGAGCATACTCAGCCAAAGCAAAGGAATTTTTCAGGCTGATGACTTCTCACTAGGAACAAAAGCTAGCAATGTTTATGTTTATTTTAATATGTACAAAAACGCCCGTAAAAAAAGTCCGAATATTTTTCCGATTTTATTATACTCACATGGCTGTGGTGCTTATAATGGTGGCCATAATCCAAATGATGATGTCCAGGGTAATGGTAGTAGCCAGAATCGTGGTGGTCGTAATGATGTTTGAAACTGTGTGGTTTATGGTGATCGTTGTTAGCATGGTAGTCATATCCATGACTATAATGTGGAATATCTTCATAATCAGCGATGACGTATTCTGTACAAAATATTTTTTAACGTTAATGTTGTATCTATGTAAATGCGGCAATAGGTAGCAGCAGCACGTGTTGCTTCGTCGAAATACACTCTATACAAATCTAAAAAATCAATTCTATTGCTTGTTAGTGATGCTTCGTCAGCATACCACCTTTAAACTATTAATCTTGTTAACCTTTATTAGATCCTCGATGTCAGAAAAGTTTGAACATTTTAATAAATACTTATTTGGTTTATCAATTTTCGTAATACTTATTACATTTTGTATAAATGAGGCGTCTAATTTCAAAACCCGCTCAAACGATTTTTCGTACAAAATTACTTAATAGTCTTAATAGTACTTTGAAACGTTTTTATCAAAGTAAATATTATATATTAATTTTTTCATTTCCACGCTAGAATAATCTATACTAATATTATAAAGCTGAAGAGTTTGTTTGTTTGTTTGTTTGTTTGAACGCGCTAATCTCAGGAACTACTGGTTCGAATTGAAAAATTCTTTTTGAGTTGAATAGACCATTTATCGATGAAGGCTATAGGCTATATAACATTACGATGCAATTATTAGGAGCGAAGAAATAATGGAAAATGTGAAAAAAACGGGCAAAATTTTTCATCCTTGAAGGTTTCCATTGCGTGCGCTACAAAAACGGTTCAAGATACCAAAAATATATGTAAGAAAGAATTATTCCTCTTGAGATGATCTAAAAAAATGTCCGCTACAGTATATGTTTATCTTTTAAGATTAAGTCACTAGAACCGTTTTTATGGTAAACAAATGAGGTCGAAATTAATGCATTATTTGTTAAGAGTTGTATCAACGTAATAATATTAATCTTTATATAAATAAATGTGTTGTTGATTAAGAATATTTAATTGTGAACAAAATTGTCTTTGACATCACTTAATTTCAATGAACATCTTAGAAGATATTACAAAACCTTACATAGCAAAACAACGTTTGCTGGATCAGCTAGTAATTTATATACCTTATAAAAATGTGATTGTTAAGTCAAAGATTAATTATAAGTTTTTATAAATTTATGGGATTTCTAAAATTTTTATTTCCGGGGGTTTTGCAATTAGACTCCTCAAATATGACTGAACCAATCATTAAAAGCCAATTATTTTAATATAGAGCAGTATAATGAAAAAACCGAAAAGATAAAATCAAGGTGCATGGTATTACGCCAATTTACAAAGTAGAATAATTATAATTATTTCAAAATAATTATTGTATTAAACATTTTAAAATTATCATTAAGTACGAGACCAAAAATATACGGTTTTTTTGGGACATCAGCAAGAATAATCTGACGCGAAACAATTTACACAGTTACAATCGCAAGGTAATCGGTCGGTATCGTGTTAACACCATAAACTAAGTACCATGCATAAGTTTAAATAGCTCTTAGCCAACAGAATGCAGTTATCTTAATGACACCAGCAAATCCAATTGAGTAAGAAACAACTTACGACACAGTGTAACAATCTTACCTGGTACTTCGTGATGAATTAGTCCACGACTGTGACTCGAACCCGATAGCACATTGTCAGGTATTTCCTGTAAACGTATCAATTATGATTCACTGATATGAACCAGAGACCTCACAATCGTAAATTGCCTTTGAGATGACTAACGGGTCCTGCCCACTACGGTCTTACGTCCAGCGAAACTGTGAAAGCTTTATCGATTTAAAACCTAAAGTTATTACGCGAATGAAACCTTTTATAATTTAAGATGAGTTTAAGAACTTATATGTTTTAGGAAAATAACAGAACTTACAAATGGTATGAGTATTTTTGTATCACCTTCCTAAAGTATTATTTGATGAGCGCTATGTTCAACTTAGTTTTATAAATCGTGTTTCATGAGAAGATCCAAACAAAAATTAATATTATTATACTTTTCACATCGGGGAAGTTTGAAGTCTTTTTGTATAGAATATATCCTTCTGATTCCTAGCAAATAATATAATTATGCTTTTATCCTAATTATACGAAATATAAATTAATATTCGTTTTAGTAATCTGAAGGATCTAGATGCACAATTGATTAAAATTATTCTTGCTCTAGAGACTATGGTAATATCATCTTTCGATCTACGATCGCTATAAAGATTTTTCCTTTTAAATAATTGGGTCCAATTAGAGCATTACCCTCGGTTGGCGCTCCGATGGCTCGATACAATCGCCTCGATGTTTAGGATGGCCTTTTTTCACACGGCCTTTTATACTTTTCCGATGTTCTTACAAACAATTTACTTTTACACTTAACAATCTTTTGTGAACTAATGTAATAACATTTTCAAAATCTACTTTCAACCTTCTTCCCTCTAAATTTGGTTCATGTAATTTCTTGATTAGATTGTGGACCTATTATTTTACTAAGTGTCCTAAAAACCATTTCACTGCTCACCTACTAGTCGAAACTAGTTCTGAGACAAAAAGAAGTCTCCTAAAAGTTCTTTCAATTTTAATTCAAGATTACTTGCTAAGATAAAAATATGGTTTTTCTATATCTTCTATGGAGTTTTGTATTCTGTCTGAGAAGCGATCTAATCTAACTGTTGGAGAAAGGTCGTGGCCGTCACGGGAAACGATTCTTAGTTATGCGTGTATCCATCTTACGAACAGAGTGTGTATAAATATGATGTATTCTCATTAAAACGTTTTTTTTTTTGTTTCAATACCCAATAGTAAAGTAGTTTTATATTGGATCGGTTGCCGGTTGAGTCACATTTCCGCTCCAGCAAGTTTATCAGGAATGTGGGCCATGTCAATGATATTCCCACTAACAATGTTTGCAACTTATTACACGATTTGTAATTCGCTGAATGTTGTCCGCTACGAGACAGAATAATTAATACTATAATGTATAGATTGGTACATACATAGGTACAATTTACATATATGCAGCAATGTTTTTATAAAACCATTTATATTTCGTTACACTTCATTAGACTTGTTTTACTTCGGAAATGAATCAATTATATATTACCTTGAAGGTTTCGATATTGTGAGCGGGCGAGAAATTTACATGCTTTCCTGGATCTTCTTTTTGTAATGTCTTTATGTCTGTGAAATTCTAAAATTGATTTTAAGTTAAGAGTTCAGTGCATAAAATGAGTTAAAACCCAGTTTAAATGGCTTACAGACCGTCATAGTGACTCGCTTTTGTCTGTCGCGTTTCGGGATCAGCTTGTGTATATCCAGTAACTCATATACCTAGAGGACCTTCAGTCGAGGTATATGTGGGCCGACATGACAATGGAGACTATCAATGGATTTTAATTCTTTGATGGTCGCTTTCGTTTTTGGACTACACTGTACTTACCATCCGGTGCACTGTGGTCACATCGTCGAGCCAGCGTTAGAACAAAAAAAACTGCAATTTCAAACACTAAGTGTATTAATATCAAATTGACTCACACTAATATTGGCATTCGTTGAATAATCTCTGATGTTAGCATTGTAATTTGTGTTAGAAATACCATTGGAACTTGCCAGTAATGTGACAATACAACACCAAACTATATTACGACCTTTATTCAACATTCTAATAAACATTACAATAATAAAACAGCTGAGCTCGCTTAGTAAGGTAGTATGACACTTTAAAATGCTTGTGTGGAAGATGCAACATTACTTTATAGAATAGTGAAATCCAAAAGAGGGGGATGACAATTTGATTGAAGGTAGAACAATGCTAGTCAAGACGTGGTCACAGCCTGTTGAATCTATTGCGCACTCGTTTCACTACCTTTGTTCATAATGAATTATAATGATGGCCATGTTTGCTGAAGATTGTTACATGGTGGATGAACATTGCCACGGATGCTTTTCAAATTCCCTAGCTTTGTTAAAGAATTGTGTTGACTTTACCGTGATGCAATTCAGAAGGTATTAAAGCAGAACTGTGGCGAAAATTATTTTACAATATCAGTTGTCGTTAATCATATATCAACACTAATTAGTTATGCGTTTCTAATAGGTTCCTTTTAACGAAAAGTACACTCTTAATTTCTATTACAGTTTATGTTAATCATAGACGAAGCAGAAGATTAAACGCTTTAGAATAGCTTGCACCAACAAATGAAATCTAGTTTATCTTGTATAAAAGGCTATTTAGCATTAAACTGTGTTTATTGTTTTGCTTAGAAATATTATGCAATTTTAACAACTGTCAAATTTAAATCACTATTAAAGTCGAATTAAACCGCTTCAATTAAATAGCGTTTTATACAAGTGTAAACTAGATTTAATAACTATCATTTGAGCTGAACTAGCTTAAGAATTTGTCAATACAGCTGTTTAAAACTTAGTGGTATTCCAAACTGAAGATATTCTCCGTTGCTTCTCGGAATTTTATAGTGTTGTTTTAACCTTTAATATTCATAATAGAGAAATAAGTATTCTAGCTTTAATACTTAAATAGACAAATATGATTCAAATTGATTGTGAACTTTTCCGATTATTTTATATTTAAGTATCGACATTCTGTTTGTTATTAAGGAAGTACTAATGGAAACAGGTTGTACAGGATATTTCAAGATTTCCCGTCGGTGCCGAGTGCCGATTTGTAACTGTATCATATGCTTGTTTAATATCAATATTATTCAAAAACTACTGGTTAATAAAATGATATTAATAAAGTAGTGAGTTTCCGAGCAGGTTAGATAAATATTTTTTTATTGCTATCCACTTTATCACCGAATATTTTAGGCCTAAATTATTATGTAATTTTTTTACTATTCTATTTCATTGAATGCAATGTATGTTATGTTATTTCTTATCAGAAACCACTAATTAGTCAACTATGTATTATTTATTTCCATGTGTACTACAGTTCTGTGTATAAGATGAATTTATTAACCATTTACAAAATGGTTTTTGTTGTTGCTTTTGATAAATAATGAGTTTTTAGAATTCTTGCACGCAGCATAAATCTATTACTTTTTGATTAAAAACTTTATTGATTAAAAGTACTTACATTTTATTCCAATTTGCCTTATGGTTCTAATTTTAATCCCCTTATTCTAAATATTAGTATCTAGATCTTACAGTTCAATAACTTAGATCTTTCTCAGATAGTTTTCTTGGTACTTTGAATTTTTTTATTGATTTCAAGAGTACAATATTATTTTTTCAATTGAGGTTATTTGTACACACAAATCGTTTATTAATTTTGATATTTACTATTTTATTTTTGCACGTACGTATATCTTGACTTCTACTTGACTTTATAATGTATTCCAGAATAATAATTCGATTTTGATGTTTCTTGGAAATTTGTAAAGTTGAAGAAACAAAACATTACATTGTTCCGTTAACTGCATGCCTATTTATGAACATGGCAAGGTACATAAAAGGCGCCGTGGTCGCTTCTTTTCGCAGACTTAATTAATTTTCTTGATGGCATTAATATTTCACCAGAGCTCATCTCATACTGAGAGGCTGACCTGTTGATTTAAGACAGAATAATTTATTTAATTCTTTATGCTGGTATCAGAGATTTCCACGAACCTGTTTCGTCATTCTGAATAAGGTTTATGTGTATGTGACGTTACGTTTCCGATTTTTAATTTTTAAAAGTATTTTTTTCATAGTCATTTTGTAATCTTTTTATAAATATTTTCACTATACACAATTTATTTTACGGAATTATACATTATATTATACATATACTAGCTGACCCGGCAAACATAGTTCTGCCATATAAATTAATTCTAGTGAATATCTTCTGTATTATAATATAACAATTTTGGTCATAGTGGCTTCCACATAAAAGGTAGATGTATACTGTCGCAGACATTTATTTAGAACTATTCAAGACAAACAATCCTGCGGCACATCATCTTTGTGTAACTCCAATGGTTTAGGCAGTGTACGCCAAGATAGCTCTCAGAGGCTACATTTTTTCCCGACTTAATTGTCATGTAGCGTTATAAATTTTAGCCTATATGTTATTCAGATGTAGAATCTATATTAATGCTAAAGTTTCATGCAAATCCGTCCAGTAGTTTTATCGTGAAAGAGTAACAAACATATTCACAAACTTTCGCATTTATAATATTAAGTAGGATATATCTCACGTACTGCAAATATTTTATTATATACCTGTGTTCACTTGCGTTTCAATTCTTTTCAGAAACTTTTAGAAAATAAAAAAACAATATTATCTCATTACTTTAATATAAAAAATGTAACGGGACCTTTATGGAATATTGTAATCGCATATTTTCTTTAGTATCAATAAAATATGCTTCAGCTGGATATGTAGATATACCAATTCTGTTATAAATTAAAGATAAAAAAAGTGAATGTAGGTTTATACATACATACCTATGCCATTATAATATAAACGATTGCGATGATTTCAAATATTTATTAAACTTATACCTGCTAGTTGCAATTATAACATTGAAAATGTTGCAGTGTTTTTAATTGATCAAGTAGCGATACGAATGGATTTCTCAATATTTCATTGCAATGTACTGGCTTATACAACTCCTGTACTTCTGATGGTGTGAACGCACCTTGAATGTTCTCTACTTCGGTATTACGAGTGCAGGGCTCGTTTTATTAGTTTTAAATTATTTATTTCACCGCAACAGATTTACGATTGGCATCGCGATATATCAGGCGCCCGCCAATAAAATTCAAGCGCCTACACGGAATAGGGGAGAAATGGAAAAGTCATTGAAATAAGTGGATTCAATGAAGGAGTTTTGATTGTTGAAGACAAAATATCTATTATACTATTTATAGAAAAATCTGCTATATAATGCATCTACATACTATACATTATTTATTGGCTTTCTTATATCGCGTATTTTTTCTTTTGGGGAAAATCGATCTGAGTCCACAGGTAAGAAGGTAATATTAATCTTTAAATCTTTAAATTATATTATTTTGGTGCTTATAAATCTTTTATTTACTATTATATATTCTTGATATCCAGGTAATACACTATAAAATTTGTTCTAGGCCTATAATACCGATTTAGAGTGATCTGCAGCTCGAATTTCTATCAGTTATATTCTCGAAAACGGGTAACGCAACTTAAACATTATATTAATTTAATTCTCATTTAACATAGATCGCTAAAGATTGGAATTCGCTTTAGGCGTAAGATTTCTCATCAATTCCATCGAAAAATCTTGATACTAAACCATTTTCTTTTTTTTAATGAAATTTTGTTAAAACTAATTATATGATTATCACTACTTCTAGTACCTTTAAATCCGTGTACTTTTAAACATTTTCCAGCACACGGTGGGTAGAAACATCCCCTTTTATTTTATGATCTTAAATTCTTCACGAGGTCCATAGGTGAAAAGAGTGCGAGAAACTTTTTCAGTGGTTGGCTCTCGAGTGGAGGAAAATATTGCGCAACCGGAGGAAAGAGGGTTAATGGCTTGACCACGATTGATGGCCCGTGTAATAATTGTAAGTGAATTTGTCGGCTAGTATTTTTAATACACAATTTTTTTATACATTGTCAATAACCGTTTAGAAGACACTGGAAAAGAGACATTAAAAAAAATGGCGTTTCTTAGACTTTGTAGAGGCACTGCATTTGTACAATACTGAAGGTAAAAAATCGATTACACATATCGAGATATGAGTATATTGATTCGTTAGATATCAGAAAACCGCATCATGAAACAGTGGGGAAACTCGCATGGCATCTAATAGCTGCGCTACTGGTTACGTTGGGCACGACATATAAGCGTAATTTGGTTCAGTCTCTAATGTATCTCTGCTCACCCCGAAAATGACATAGCGAGATGATATATTAGAAAACCGCGATGATCGGGGCGTTTTTTAAGACATTCATACCTAACAATACTTTATCCTTAGTCCTTAATAGTAATTAATAATCCATATATTTAAACTTTTGAAAGTTGCGGTCGATTTTTAGACTGCTAAGCATATATTTCCATCATTAAACGTTTCATTTCTTTACGAGTTTATCAAGCTAGACTAGTAAATAATATTTCAGTAGTCAAATATAATATATTTGTTGGTTTTAATAATAATTTCGAAGTATCGATAAAAGTTTTCGATTTAAAATTTAATGTGAAATGAAATCGAAACATCCTTTTCTGCAAAACGTTATTCGTGATTAAGCGAACATCGATCAACGTCTCCTTCAAAGGGCAGGCAGAGTTAAAGCAGAGATGTCATTGTAGATGGATCGATCAATCGAGTACATTGTGATTGTATCAAGTTATTTTTTATCCTAATTTTCTTTTCATTGCCTAGTCTTAATATTAGGTCCTTACATATGAAATTGGCGTTTTTCGTACTGGCCACTTTAATCACAAATTTCTCCTCTTTGGTAAGGAATTCCAAATTCAAATTTGTACAGCTATAGACTCATGTATTTGTGCTTCGATGATCGTCATTCATTTGTTTTTTTCTTCTGTTTTTTTCTGTTTGCGTCACTCATTTTACAAAATGGAAAACTTAAAATATCGCATTATTTACGAGTACGAGTTCCGCCGTGGCACTAGTGCTGCGGAAACAACTCGAAGGGTGAATGATGTGTATGGCGGTCGTGTTGCAAAAGAAAACACAGTTCGTTTTTGGTTCCAACGTTTTCGTTCTGGAAATTTCGACCTGCAGAACAAGCCTTGTGGACGGCCTGAGACTCAAGTTGATAATGAAGAGTTGAAGGCTATTGTGGAAGCGGATCCATCGCAAACCACGTCCGAGTTAGCTGCAGGCTGCGATGTTAGTGATAAAACTGTTTTAATTCACTTGAAGCAAATTGGGAAGATTAAAAAGCTTGAAAGGTGCGTACCTCACGAATTGACTGAAGCAAACCGGCAAACGCGCGTCGACTGCTGCGTTACATTACTAAACCGGCACAATAATGAAGGTATTTTAAACCGAATTATTACCTGTGATGAAAAATGGGTTCTTTACGATAATCTGAAGCGCTCAGCGCAATGGTTGGATCCTGGCCAGCCAGCCAAATCCTGCCCCAAGCGAAAATTAACCCCAAAAAAGTTACTTGTAAGCGTTTGGTGGACTAGTGCCGGTATTGTTCATTACAGTTTTCTCAAATCTGGCCAGACTATTACGGCTGATGTCTATTGTCAGCAATTGCAAACCATGATGGAAAAGCTAGCGGCTAAACAACCTAGGCTGGTCAATCGCTCCACGCCACTGCTGCTTCACGACAACGCTAGACCACACACTGCGCAACAGACGGCTACTAAATTAGAAGAGCTTCAATTGGAAAGTCTAAGACATCCTCCGTACTCCCCGGACCTTGCTCCAACAGATTACCATTTTTTTCGAAATTTGGATAACTTCTTGCAAGGGAAAAAATTCAACTCCGATGGGGCAGTCCAAATCGCCTTCAAAGATTTTATTGATTCCCGTCCGATTGGTTTTTTTAGTAAAGGGATCAATGAACTACCTATGAGATGGCAAAAGTGCATAGAAAATAATGGTTCATACTTTGATTAATTAAATATATTATATTAAAAAATATTCGACTTTTTGTTCCTCCCATACAAAACGCCAATTTCATATGTAAGGACCTAATATTTCTATATTTCTTTATTAGTGAAAGTCTATGTATTATTATTAGACTTTTTATTGTTTATTTAGCAGACATAGTAATCAGCTTTGGAGGAATTTTTTTAACAGAACAGAATGCTGTTGACCACTTTGGGCTTTTATAACTTCAATGGGCGAAAATAACGAGTACCT
Source organism: Automeris io (assembly GCA_036320925.1). Classification (NCBI taxonomy): domain Eukaryota; kingdom Metazoa; phylum Arthropoda; class Insecta; order Lepidoptera; family Saturniidae; genus Automeris; species Automeris io. Next base: position 6,892,291 of record JAUDJH010000010.1, on the reverse strand, counting down.
AAGGCGCTACACCAGCGGATTTTTTTGTATTGGTGACATAGCAAGGACATTATTGTCACCAGAAAATAACCACTGTTTTGGAAAGGTGTTGAAAGCATTTTGGAGGCGATTATCTTGAAAAGAAAAGCTGAAAGAATTTAATAGCTATTATTGTTAATTGAAAATCTTCCAGTAAAAATAGCGTAAAGGAATGATGTCATTCATAATTTTTGATTGATAAATCAATACGATAGTTAGTTTTAAGCTGTTAGGCTTAAAATATTATTTGAAAGTTCATAACTTCGAAAATCATTTTAAGATTCCGTTTTAGCAATATAGTGATGACGTCTTATGAGAAATGTGGTAATCCTGGTTGAGCCGTAGACATTAAAGCATCTGAATATGCGAGGTGATGTGTATGTCGTAATCTAAAGGGGCTAAGGCTTGAAATAGAAACGGGTAGTTTTGGGAGACATTTCAAAATGTTTACAGTGAAATGTTACTTTTTTATTTTAACCTACTAATATTGACTACTTGTGAAAAATAGTATTATACTTGAAAGTTGTTATTTTATTCATAGTTGTAATCCTACTTTATATTTTTTACAACCTTTTTCGACCCCACCTAACAGCTTCTACCATAATCAGAGATTTTTTATTGCATTGTCTCTTTTTACTTACTAAGGACCCATATCGGGGGTAAAATATATGATACCAAGGCCAATTCTTGTTTGATGTTTTTTTTTTTTATTTAAGTATGCGATACTAATCACACGCACTGGATAAATAGAAAATCGAATTGTGAAAATGACCACAAAAATAGACCTAATTGCTCTATGCTATTTGTTCTTTATTCTTAAGGTTGGAGAAATAAACGAATTACTAGAAACCACTCTTCTAGTTTATAAAATTTCAATTATTATGAAATAAATGTACGAGTACAGAATTTTCTTAAAGATATATTCTTTTTAATCAAATATTTGTTCCTTCTTATCTTGGTCTTATGTAATTTTATTTAACGAATAAAGTAAGGAAATAAATAAAAATAGCCTCAATAAATGAGTAGTACATTTATCGGTAGTATATTTGTAGTATTCCGTAAATGTTTTTTGTTCTTAATGAAAATAGTTCAGTACTGTTTAACACAAATTAATGTTGGAAATAGTTTCAAAAGCTCTATTTTAACCCCTCATGTATGTCCTTAAAATCGGATAAAAGTAAATAACGCCCATAGCCGATCCCAAGGCGAGGGAAACCCGAGAAAAAATTACACTCGTTACGAATGCGAAGAATTGGCCGTAATAAAAAAACGCAGTGTAATTCTGAACTGAGGGTGGTGATAAATGAGCAGCCTAGAGAGGACTAATGAGCCGAGCCTGCATCACCTGACGACAGAATAAAATGCCCATCTATGGAACCTCGGGCTGACGATTTGTTTGTATCTTAAGAGGAAGTATTACCGTTTTATATACAGGGGGTCTTGTAAGGCATGGCCAAATACAAAATCCGTAGGCGTTACAGGGAGCTGTATTCTTTAAACATGGTTCGTAATTTTTAATTAGCTTAGAAATTAAAGTAAAAAAACCTCGATGTTCAAAATATAAACTTTCATTAAATTTATGACTTGAAATAACAATCTAACGTCCTAAAAATTTGCTAATATATAAAAATGTATCTGGTATGTCCTGAAATTTGAAAAACTACCGCAGTTAATGTTTTTCTAATATAGTAAAATTATCCTCGTTAGCTGTACTAAATAGTAAGGGGCACCTAGTGTCTTTGAAAATGGTTATTTTCGTATACTGGTATAATAATATTCTGAAAGTTTATTAAACTAAAACCTTTTTTTGATTGCTTTATATTTTTCTATAGAGCTTCCATAGTCAACGAATAAAAAATACTAAATAGAAACACGTTCTAAATAAACATCAATGTAAACAAATATCAGTTGACAAATTAACAAATACCTGTTATTTAAATGAAGTATTAACAAACAAGTATGTGTGTATCGAAATCAAATAAATCGGAAACCGAAATGATACCCGGACAATCCCATAAGCCCGCACCTCGGACCAAACGTGGTTTGTGTGAATTTGTGCCACTAAAATGAGGCTTTTTTTGTTTTTAAATAAAGTATATTTTTAATATTAACACATTGATTGTACATATTGTTAACATACTAGCAGCGTTACTCATAGATGTTAACTATTAGGAAATTAAACAAGCACTCCATGTACAACCGAATTTATTGTACCATTTACCCAAATGTACCTAAATAAAGGTACTTAAGTGTAAATTATTACATACTTTTAATCAACACGGTGACTTAGCTAACTAAGCTTCCGCTTATACTTTGAGCACTAGACGAAAGATATAATACATATACACAACCGTGAAGCTAATTTATTCATCACAGAAAAGTTTACCTACCTGTAGCGAAAATAGAAGTCAGGAATTATTCATCACAGAAAAGTTTACTTGTAGCGAAACTAGAAGTCAGGAACTTTAGCGGCGCTAGTAGGGTCACTACAAACTGGATAGGCCGTTTAACTGATAATACTACATCACTTTACTTAATAGTTCTTAGAAGAATGCAGGATTTCAAGGTTAGGTACAAATCTTGTTTGATCTTGCATACCTGAGTTTAGTTTTGAAAAAACTCGCAAAAAGATGCCGTAATAAGTAGCATTTTAGCGTCCCTCAAATGCACAGGCTGTTTAAATTGTAAACCACTTGGATTTAGTATCGTTGTCTATTATATTCGTTTCGGCACGTTTCAGGTGCTAAACTATGAACAAATCCTGCAGGTCGTCATTTTAGAAAGCTGTCTGTTAATCCGCGTTTGTGATTCATTTTATTCACCTGTCTGAGTTTTCATTCGAATATGGTTTTTGTCACGTACTGTTTCCTCACTTCGTAGGTTTTTATTTTGATTATTAACATGAAAAGTAATATATTAAGTATCACTTTACAACGGACGAGAAACTTTTATGATAATTAATAATAATAAATCTTCCCATTATATAAGTTTTAGGATGAGCAGAAATACATTAGTGGCTGTATTAGTCACTGCGCGTTTATATGTCGTTTTTTTTTTGTATCCCGGGGAAAATCCTGCATAGGACCATCAGGGACGCTGTGAGGGCAGTGACTCCGTTGTGTCAGACTCCTACTGACTAAAAACCCCCGGGTGTTCCTCTGATTGCTTCACCTGGGCCTGGGAAGCCAAATTCATCCAGAAGCCCAGGAAACAAGAATCCTTGTTGAAGCTACCTCTCTGGGAGGGGAAGGAGTAAAGCCCACCCCTCCAGATATATGTCGTATCCAACGTGACCTGTACCACAGCTAATCGCCATTCTCAGGGCACTTAAACTATGATACTTTACTTACTTTATGTTAATGAAGTTTAAGATATCACCTGTATTTTTTCTGTACATAGAAGTTTTATGTTGTACGTTTATTTAACTTGGTTATAGTTTAGTATTATGACCTTTCGTCAGTGACGCATCCCATTACAAGACACGGTAAAAGTCCTTATCTTATTATATAACTTATATTATTTCTCATAGAACAGTTGCAATGTATTTCAAAGCCAAGTGTATTGCAAGAAATTACATAAAGAAATATATTTTATTGATAAAACTACTGGGAGCTACACAAAATTCCAATTAGACTTAGAGACAAACAGCATCAGTTTCAGGGTCCTGTAATAGGATTCCACGGAGGAGAAGATAAAAAGACACAGTGATAATGCTAATTGTTGGCAACAATTAAAATTAAATAATATTTTTGGATTCTAACTAGAAAATGAAGATTTTTATAGTAATATTTTTTCCTAAATAATGAGTAGTGAATGACATATAAAAGTTAAATGTCTTATTTTGATATTGTACGTTATATGACTTATTTTTATAGCTGGCATATCATTTTAATTTTCGAAATTGCTGTTTATCTCTGCCGCCTACATTATTGCAATGTTTTAAGACACTGTTTTTTCGAAAATTTCTTTTAGGTAAAAGTATTTTGGGCAAAAACACACACGCGCAATGTTACATAAACATTCATCTCGCGAAAGCGTTCATACCCTTATGCAAATTGGCGCCGTTTATGGTATCCCTACAACTTGCGCACGGCCGACGCGACGAACGACGAAAAAGTTTTGGCAAAGAGTGCATTATTTATTATATTCTTGAAAGTACATTTTAAAATAACAAATTTTCTGTGTTCTTCTCAGTTACCGTGCTTTATTGAAAAGAATGATTTCTGCCTTTAATTTATGGAACTTATTTAGGATTACCGATAATCACGTGAAAAACCTGTGACAAATACAATTTATTCTGAGAGCTTACACAGACTTCGTAAACATTTTAATTCAATTTTTTAAAAATGCGGTGTATTGGAAGAAATCTATTTCTACTTGTGGTCATAATTGGTATCAACGGTAAACTTTAGTGCTAATCTATGGTTTCTATATTTATTGTTATTATATTTTTTTATGTCAATACATTATATTTACGACTAGCTGATCCGGCAAACGTTGTTTTGCTATATAAGGTTTTGTAATATCTTCTAAAATGTTCATTGAAATTAAGTGATGTCAAAGACAATTTTGTTCACAATTAAATACTCTTAATCAATAACACATTTATTTGGATAAAGATCAATATTATTACGTTGATACAACTCTTAACAAATAATGCATAAATTTCGACCAAATTTGTTTACCATAAAAACGGTTCTAGTGACTTAATCTTAAAAGATAGACATATACTGTCGGGGACATTTTTTTAGATCATTTCAAGAGGAATAATTCTTTTTTACATATATTTTTGGTATCTTGAACCGTTTTTGCAGCGCACGCAATGGAAGCCCTCAAGGATGAATAATTTTCCCCGTTTTTTTCACATTTTCCATTATTTCTTCGCTCCTAATAATTGCACCGTGATGCTATATAACCTAAAGCCTTCCTCGATAAATGGTCTATTTAACTCAAAAAGAATTTTTCAATTCGAACCAGTAGTTCCTGAGATTAGCGCGTTCAAACAAACAAACAAACAAACAAACAAACTCTTCAGCTTTATAATATTAGTATAGATTTACAGGCTAGCAGTTGACCTCAATCACATCTGGTAGATAAAGATGAGGCCGATAATGGACCACGTTCGTCATACAAATTCACTCTTCTTTTGAAGACTTCCAGATTGTAATATTGTGGGAAAATAGATACAAGATATAATTTTATTTCAACTACTGAAACATGTAGATATAGATATTAATGTGACATGAAAGGGTTTTGACAGATCCAGTAGGGATTTAAGTAGGTAACACATGCTCGTCGGTGAAAGGAAATATTATGAGGATGCCCGCATGACATCTATTAACAATGTCATGTGCAAGCGATAAGCAAACCTACCGGTCATGTCATATACGACATACAAGCATTAAGTGGATACAGCCATGGATGTATTTCTACTAATTCTGAAAGAGATTTAGCGTGATGATATCTTACAATTATTATGAAAAATGTTTTATAATGAAACAAAGTTTACTATTGTATTTCTTACAATATCTTCTGATTGAGTTCCAAATAACAATATAACCTTTGCAGAACTTGTTTGAGTAATAATACATTTGAACAAAACTAACATAGATATCACCACCGTCGACTCAGGTTGTGATTTAATAAAACAAACAGTTGCCTTGTCGCTACTCATAATTTAATAATATTTTTGCAGAGTATAGAATCGTGTGTTACACAACGATACCGTGATTCAATTTTCTGCCAGCGCCATCTTTCAAATAAACAAAACTACATCTCACTATCAATTCAACAACATTTTATACTTTGTGACGTGTCTATTTTATATTTTAATCTGCGTTTTAATCTATGCATAAAAGCCGAACGTACCCTTTTTGCGAAGTGACACTCATTTTTGCTAAGCAGGAAATTGCGACAACTTATAACTAGAACGTTTACGCTTATAGGGTAATTTGTAATGAGATACGGTGGTGTCAGCAGAATTTATCAATGGTTTTATTTATAAACAGTATATAGGTATAGATGGGACTAGCTTGTCGAGATAAAGCTTCCGTTTAAAGCAATTTGTATGTAAATGAGTATTTTCTACTCAACACGTTTTCTAGTAACAACTTTAACTTTGATTACGGATTCTAAATTATAATATATCGTCAGGCTACTCCACTTTTTGCGTGAGCAGAGATACATTAGTGTTTGTAAGATATCTCCAAAACCAATATTCTTAACATTCGTCATTAATTAACTACGGTTAATATAACGGTTTTTATTTTTACACTATTTTGAGCAAAGTGATTACAGCAACCTTGATGAAAAATATAATATTGTTCTAGAACAGCAACCACTACCAATGGATGAGAAACTAGATAATGATAATGAATCCACTGTTATATTTTTATAACTATTTAATTCGACACAAATCACATTCTTAAGAAACGCAAGCACAAAACAGGCAAAGATTCTTATAAATTTTTATAAGTGCCGGTACACGCTAATAAATTAAGTTTGGTTCACATCTACCCAACAGAAGCATCTGACACTTGCCGCCGTCCTTCCGGCTCTCATAACACTACTAATCACTAGCCATTAATACTCAGTAGGTATAAAAACAGTCCGGGAATACAAAATGATTCCGAATCGAGAAAGGCCTAAGCGAGTCACTGTGATTGTCTTTGCGCTTGTGTATTGTAGTCACGACTCAGTTTGAACAATTGCCCTACCACCTCAAAAAATTGTTTTTTTAACATTCGTCAGTTAACAGGCTGACAGCCCACCTGAAGGTAAGTTGTTACCGTCCCCTGTGGATACCTGCAACATAAGAAGCGTTGTAATTGGTTTGCTGGCCAGGAAAGACATGTTCCATTGGCCTTTTAAAGAATCCTATGTCAAAGCTTTGGGGTAAAATCAAAGCCACCAGCAGCCCAGCAGCCTATTTTACAACTCTAAAGTTTGTAATTAAAATGTTCTAAGGAAACCCTACATTGTCGCGGTTTTATAATTCTTTAGAGTATGTGGATGTACCAAATGTCAACGGAGAATTGTGTTCAGATCACTCTCCGTTGTACAAACGGTAGAAAACTTATAGAGACGCGACGTCTATGCGCAGACTAAGGCTGAGATATAAAGACTCTATTTCGACTTTGCTTTGCAAAGTTAACAAAAAAAAATCGTTTTGACATAAAACGGAATATATGATAGTAACTTGACTTGTAGTAGTACTTGTAGTAGCCATAATATTCGCAAAGCCAAGTCTATCTTGACAAAATCGGTAACTTAACAAATCCTTTGACATTCATTGAGTAAATATACATTGTGATGTTTTAGTAAAGTCGAAGAAAACTTAAAGTAGCATCGATAAATTTCAGCCTAAGAGACTTAGTCAAAAAATAGGCTGTTCTTTATAAACAAAGAAATATTCGATATTACATTCACAACTTCTAAACAAACTAATCAGGAATATTAATTTGTAACATTGTATCCATTACAAGAACTTCAGTTTTCATTTATGAGTGTTTATGTAACACTCAGTGAGTACTGACCCCGTCCTTTTAGGGGACACTTCGTTGACAGTGTAAACAAATAAAAGTGCTTCACACGATTCGGAGAAACCCTAGAGGAAATTTCCCTTGATCTGCAAAATTACTTCATCCTATTCAGTATTGTTAAACTTTTGTTTTTTAACGACCCCTGGGCGTTTTTCTTTTTAATGAAAAAGTTATACTTTAAAGATTAAAATCAGTCACAAAATGAAAATATTTCCTATTTATCAAGATTGTTCATGGTTTATTTTGTACCTTATACAGAGTCATTGGAAAATAGTCGTATTAATTAGAAACATGTAACAGTGGACCTAAAATGTTACAGTTTAAGTCAACCCAATGTACGCTCCAAATTTAAGAATTTTCAAGATATTTCAATATTAAGGTTTTTGTGTTAGTACGCTCGCTTTCAACATCTAAATTTAACATCGTCTAAATTTTATTATAAAAACAAATCTAATTCAATAGATAGCTGACACTCTACTTAACATATTACACCTATAAAATGTTCAAAACCTATATTCCTTAACAGGAACAAATTTAATATTCAATCTATGTTACAAAAAGTGTTGTCTAGTTAAAAGACACACTATGATGATAATGTCCTAGCCGGATTCGGCCACGGCGACTGTTTCAACGCCGATTATGAAAATCGAGGTCCAGTTTGCGGAAACAGTCAATTGCGCAGGAGATATTTAAGTGCATAACTGGACGCGCTGCCAGAAAAGCACTTTCTCGTCCGAGCTCCCTCAGGCCCGATGGAATGGAGAACCAGTACGATCGGGAGGGAGCGGGATGCAGGTTTGATCGAGTTTTCCTTCTCTAAACACCTGGTTGAATTGCGGTGTTAAAGAGATACCTTAGTCGCCTTTTACGTCACCTCAGCAAGAAGAGGGGGGTGCTATTCTATTCTGCCGGCAGCCACCACGGCACAAAAAGACACACTATAACATATAATCTGCAAACTACTGGCAAAATATGCCCATATAATAAGCTATCCATAAAGATATCAATTTTAATTTCAAGATATGTAATAATTTCAATACCCTGCTGACCCGATAGAGCGTATTTAACTTCTTTTTTTAATAGCCCCGTGTCAGAATTCAGAGGAAACTGTGGGCTTAGAAACCTATTCCACAAATTTAAAGCGTGTGACAAGGAGGTGCTAGAGAAACGTACTTTTCTTGCAAGCTGATGAAACTTTAAACGCGTCTAAAAAAAAGATTCATTTAAATGACATAAAGGACAATTCATGACTAACTATACGATATTACGAATAAAATTTAAAGAAACGTTAATTCCTAGTACCGACAAAAGATCTTAAATAATCAATATGGTGAGAACACCAATACCAATTGGAAAAGGAAATACATGTTTATGTGAGATATGATTCTGCTTTTAACCAAATCGGTGCACATGCACGATTAGGAGCATTCACATGTCTCAACATACGGAACCCACTCGACGTTTCCTAAGACGTCCGTTACATATCCCGGACGGGGGATTAACGGTTATATGACTAAAGTTTGTCATAACGTTATTGAAAATTAACGAACTGGTTTTAACGAACTGGAGAGTACTATCGATGTTTTCGCAGACAGTCTGCCAGTCTTTAAAGGAAAAATCATCGGGTGGTTGAGGGACACGCAGTAGTTGTTAGTATTATTTTTGTTTGCCTATGTTTTCTCTTTCGATGTTTTATTGTTGTTTGTTAGTGTGTTTGTTTTGTAAGTAGTATTGTTTGTGTTTTCGGTGCACGATGTGGTGGCCTTGAGCGGCGCAACGCATTGATGTGCATTTTTTTTTTATTGTTTTTTTCTTGTCTTGTAGTGTGTTGGCCACTGGCCACCCTTAAAATGTAAAAAAAAAATACAGACTGGTAATTCACTACTCAATATTTATTATGAATCTTTCAATTATCTTTATAAAGTATCTATGGTTAAAATTAAAACTATACGAAATAGCGAAAATAGCTCATAGGAGTCCAGAGGATTTTGTTGAAAACTTAAAATTAATAATAATATATTGTTGCGCGTATATACGTGCCCAAACGTGACCAGTTGTGGAGCCGATCGCCACTCTCAGGGCACCTACATATAACATTTCTACTCACTTCAACACTAATATATAAATTTCTGGTTTGGAATAAATAAACATCTGTATGAACTTTCCGATGATATCAAAAAATATACATACTTTCTTATACTCGTACATATGTGATTTGATGTAGGTTCGAATCCCTGCACGTTCCTACTTCTGGGTTTTTCCAGATTAAGTACGGGCATAGATGGGCAAAATGTAATCAGATTAATAAAAATGATTAACGAATACATTTTACGTTTTTTACGATAAATATGACTGCATTTTGCTCATTTATGTTTTAAGCACTACAAAATGCCAGAATGTATACACATTTATCATTTCTTAATATATTAAATGGATTTAATCATGATTACAGAGCAAGAAAATTATAATTACGACTACATTTTGTAATCGGTCATCATTAATCAGATTACATTTTGCCCATCTCTGAGTACGGGGTTGCATGACCGCGTGCTCGTCGGTGAAGAAAAATATTGTGAGGAAACCGATATGGTATCTAATAGAAATCTCATGTCAAGTGTCCTGAGAATGACGATCAGCTGAGTTATTTGTCACATCGGCTGCGACATATAAGCGCGAATTGGATACAGCTCCCTAATATATATATGTTCTTCCCAAAATTATATTGATTTTCTAATTATAAACAATATTTAGATATAATCTACAAACACATAGACACGAAGTTTAAAACCTATCGTATAATTAGATATGAAATATGTTTATTCAACTGTATTTAAGCATGTTTAAATAATTTCTGTTTACACAACTCAACCCCTTTCCAATGAAAGATTGTTTATTTTTGTTTAAACATAGCAGTTCCTTTACTTACAGTACGGCTATAATAAGAAAGTACTGTGTTGGCCGTTAAGTGCAGCAATTCTGGTATTATTTATTGTGTTGAAAAATCTTACGAAAATTAGGTTTTAATATATTAACAATTTATATTCTCGTAATGAATTTTCCCTATATTTTCCCTGAATATCCCGTAATGAATGAGCCCTTATTCTTTTAGATTTTGTTAGAAATTTTAATTTTTACTGTCATGTGTCCCATGGTAAGGTTTAACTTTACGCACAGTTGCAAAGTCCGGGATGTTCCTCAATGCATTGAAGAATTTAACATTATATTCTTAAAATTTTTATCCTAAATTATATGATTTGTACCATCTATTGGATCATTAAATATTTTTATCATATACAATTGATATAAAAAGATTAATTCGTGGTACGTGCTAGTTAAGTCTAGTTCGCAACAAAATTTCATGCTTTAGGCATTGATTTGTTTTGATTAAATATTTGTTTGTGTACTTTTCAGGGGGGAAAATGTCCAACATCTGCCATCGGTACATTAAGCGACGCTGTGAGCCAAAAACTGGCAGTTCCTATATGAAGGTATAAGTTTATATTTTAAATAATTATACATTGCATTCGTAATTATGTACTTATTGCATATTTGATAATCAATAAATTGAATAATAGAGGCTTATAACAAATTGGAAGTAAGTATTCACAGTATTTTTATTTAACTTACATAGTGATCTGTGAGCAGAGATAAACCACTAGACATCGTGTCGGATACTATCCGTATGTGGTGGATGTTCCTTATATTCGCACGAACAGATTCGCTTCTACATTTATCATGCGAACGGCTAAGGAGTGGAATATGCTTCCAGCGGCCATATTTCCGCGATCTTATGACCTGGGAGTCTTTAAGAGAAGAGTGGATAGGCATTTGCTAGGCGATCGCGTTTCATCATCGAACTCATCTTCACCTTCCACCAGGTGTGATTGAGGTCAAGCGTTCGTCTATAAATTATAAAAAAAGATACATTATTGGCTGTATTCACTTTGCGCTTATATGCCGTTTCCAACGTGACCAATAGCACAACTGAGCGTCGATGCAATGTATACATATATTATTATTAGTGATCTGATTATGAAACAAATGTGACAATATCTAATACATTCAAATATATCACTACAATAATACAAATCAAATAAATCACTTGGTCTACTCAGTAGATGTAGTTTATTTACAGGGTTTCAAATACATTATAAATGCATATTATATTGATGTAGTTTCAAGCTTTTTTTGTATCCCGGGGAAAATCCTGCGTAGGATCATCAGGGACGCAATCAGGGCAGTGACCCCGGTATGTCAGACTCCTACTGGCTAAAAACCCCCGGGGTGTCCCTCTGATTGCTCCACCCGGGCCTGGGAAACCAAATTCATCCAGACGCCCAGAGAACAAAAAGCCTTGTTGAGACTACCTCTCTGGGAAAGGTAAAAGCCAGTAGCGTTCATTCCATACATGCATGAAAGCATTGCATGCCCTGACGATAAATAAAACTGGAATAAATTGCTTAAAGGTAAACGAAAAAGGAACCATTTGTGTTTATATCTATTTTATATTCACGCCATTTATCTTTCCTATAAAAGCAATATAGTATTTACTATCACAATATATAACAGGATATGTAGTCTATGGTCTGTAGTAACCAATATTATTATATAGGTCCAGTTCATTGAATGACGTTTAATTTTTGTCTCAAACCGTCCGGTTGGGATGCATTTGACATTTTCAATTTCCCGCAATGATTTCATTGACCACACTTCCTCTTAGCGCAGATATGACGCTTTTGCATGATATTGTTGATCGTATTTATATTAATGCGGTCAATGACAATTTTATTTATCAAACTATGACTAATTTAGTGTATTAATAGTAAAATATCTAAATAACTCACGATATTGTCTCATTCTAACCTTTTATTTTTTTTTTTAAATTAAAAATTAGTCTTTTTGGTAGAGTTTATGGTAAATACTATTTTAAATAATACTCGTGTATTTAATTTAATATTTTAACAAGCAAATTGATAATTCACTAGTGTTTATATAATAATATATTTTAAATTCTTTTTTAGTATTTTTGTGTTGGAACATGTCTAATTACAGACAATTTTCAAAATTTCAAACAACAAATTAAATATTTAACTTAAACAAGGCTGACTGTCGAGTATGTCTATTCATCAGTGTATAGTGGTTTCCTAGTTAGAATAGAATTGAAACTTATCAATATGTAGTGAGGCAAACAAAGGTTTGTAGCTAAAGTTTGTTGCTTGTTGGTATGGCATTCAATTTCCGAGTCTACCACAAAGCGGCGCCGGGCGTCCCGGTGTTTCCTCTGCACGAGATACGTTATTACTGATATCAGTTGCGTACTGTTATAGTTACGTATGCTAATAATTCATGTCTATACTATACTTATAAAGAAATATTATATTGTACTATAATTATTAATTATATAACGTTTATAGCAAATCCTTTGTTACGCATATTAAAATCCATAGGATACAGAGCTTTTGAAAAAAAAAACAAAGCTTTATTTTGGTGGATTTACTGAAACCTACACTTTGTTACTTAAAAAAGGTTTCTTAAATAATTATATACTAAGAGTATATATATATATATATACATAAATAGAGTATATTGACGGCCTGATAGCGCAGTTTGTAGTGACATTACTTACGGTCCTAAGGTCCTTGGTTCGAGTCCCGGTAATAGTAAACTTTTCTGTGATGAGCAGATGAGATTATCACTAGTCATGGTTTGTATATATGTATTTAAGTATGTTATCTTTCTCTAGTACCCACAGTATTATAAGGGCAAGCTTAATTTGGGACTAAGTCAATGTTTGTATGTCATTGTACGTCAATTGTTAGTAATTATTATTATTTTTTTTTTATCACTGAGGAACCAGTTTTTAGTATCATAATATTATTAAATATGTATGGAATTGGCTATAACTGTGATTTTATAAAGGAAATGGTTTCATTTTATTTTCTTTATGATATTTACACTAATAAATACCATCAAACACATTGCTATTAAATTTTATATTTAACATTACTATTCATCTAATAATAATATATGTTTACAAATTACTTAGATGATAGCATATTATCCTTTCGTCAGTGACGCGTCCCATTACAGGACACGGAAAAAGTACATATATTATTACTTAACTCATTATTTCTCATAGAACAGTTGCAATTCAACTCAAAGTCAAGTGTAGTGTAAGAAATTACATAAAGAAATATATTTTATTGATGAAACTTATTGGAGTTTTATAAAATTCCAATTAGATCAAGAAAAAAAAATCATGTTCACGTTCAGGGTCCTGTAATGGGATTCCACGGACGAGATGTTTTATTGATCAATATCAACACATCGGACTAGACGATTAATTAGAGCTTCCCCGCCAGTTTACAAAAGCGACGTTAAACAAAGAGCTCTCAAGAACAATCGATGCTACAGGGTAAAATAACAAATAGCAGAACAAATCAGCCGTGACTTTACCTTGCTTAATAAGAAAAAATCCCTTGTTTGCTGAAATTCCCCGACGGGCGGGAATCAACACTGGTTGCAACTTTCTTCATTTGCGGCATTATAAAAGAGATTTTTTTTTTTATCTATATACTTACACCGATTATTCATTTTCTATGATTATTTTAGTCGAAACCTGAGTATATAATTTTAGTTTTAGTAGCGTTTGTGATCGAAGTACAACAAATAAATTGATTAAAGTTTTTTCTTTAAAAAAATTAAATGAGATAATTTTAAAACAACTAAAAACCTCATCACTTCTTAAAAATAACATTCAAATCTAGAGGAAATTCTTCATTTATATTGGGACGTTGATATCAGATATTTGTTTGAAAATTATTTTTGTTTTCCATCAACAAAGTAATTGACCTTTGACAACTTTTTAACGAGATTCCGAATGTTGATGGCTGTAGCTGATGGGCAGAGCGTGACAACCTCTCTAGTGATGTACCTATTTTTTTCATCATTGTTTGTTACATTCTTCTTTCTTACTCAAAGACTTATTATAGCTCCATATTATTCTGTCGGTGTCCTTGTGTAGTAGTGTAGGTAGTAATTAACAGATTTACTAGTGATGATGATGTCCTAGCCGGTTTCGGCCACGGCGACTGTTTCAACACAAGTTAAGAAATTCGAGGTCCTGTTTTCGGAAACAGTCAATTGCGCAGGAGATATTTAAGTGCGTAACTGGACGCGCAGCCAGAAAAGCAGTCTCTATCGTCCGAACTCTCTCAGGCCAGATGGAAAGGAAAACCAGTACGATCGGGAGGGAGCGGGATGCAGGTTTGGTCGAGTTTTCCCTTCTCTGAACATCTGGTTGAATTGCGGTGTTCAAGAGATACCTTAGTCGCCTTTTACGACACCTCAGCAAGAAGAGGGAGGTGCTATTCTATTCTGTCGGCAGCCACCACGGCTTAATACTACTACTGGATTTACTAGTATATATACATAGAATAGACGAATAAAATATTGGCCACGCCGGAGTCATTATATGGCAAAACGTATATAAAATGTTCGCAAAACAGCGTCATAGCGTTACTGTACTACATTTAAGACAAAAATCATAGAAATAACTTCGTAAAACATTGAATTGTGAAACTTTGGAACTATTTTATTTTACTCTTAATCGAATCATGTATTCTAGCGGTTACAATACAAACCGATTTTGAATACATTTTCTCGGAATTGCCTTTTAAATTAAGGCTTCATATATTTTTTTATCTATATTATTTTTTAAAGCTGTGTTTGTATCGCAAATTTAACTAAAATAAGTACATTATAAGAGTGTTTGCTACTATTAATTTATACTGTCATTTATAAGCTCTATATGGTAATAATCGCTTGTGAATTAAATTTACTTAATACAATTTCCTTGTACTATCGTTATGATCCTAGATATTAGATATTTTACGATAAATTGAAATTAAAAAATCGTATGATTATAATATTTTCTACATATCAGTTCAGTTTTTATTTAATGTAACAGTAAAACAATAAATGCTTATTTATTCGAACATCTTTCATTTAAGAAACTTAAATAATTTCTCAAAATGTAAAATAATCCGTCCGTGAAAGAAAAATGTCATTTTGTAATAGCAATAATGAAACACATTATTCATAAAACTGGGAGGCGAAGTGTTGAACCGACACCCTAGGGATTTGCAGTTTTAATGCCCGAATTTGCATTTTGCAGAACATTGTATCTATAAATATTTCGAGTCTCTAGTACTTAGTTTTATTAAGAATTTATTGACACAATAAAAACTAACTCCTTAGTTAACGTAATAGTTTTAAGAAATAACTTCTTATTATGATTGTCTACAAAATTTCTTAAACAATAGTGTTTATAAATATTGTATTTAACATTTCAACACAAGAAGAACACTTTATTAGCGTTTATACATCATCAGTCATATATATTATTCACACAATAATCTCTCGGGCTGTGTATCTATACTCTATTATTCCCTGGATGTTTTCTGCACATCGACATACTAAATGGGTGTCAGCGAAAAATATGCATAGCATTAGAAAACAGAATATTTGCTTTTGCTGTTTTAAACCTTGTTTAGCCTATACTTCTGTATATTGTATCATAATATAAATGCAATGCGACAAATAAATGTATTTCTCCCTTTCTTTAAAAGTAATTAATAATCGTATTTAAGTATAAAATAATTATAATTAATAATGTAAGAAATTTTATAATTTTGATAACATAACGATTTTTAAATACGAGTATATATATTGCGTATTACATACAGGAACATTTGTTTAAGCATAGCACGATTATCTAATTTTTCATTTAACTCCTAATATGATCTCTGTATTCCAAAAGGTGGACTTTAGAGTAAGATATGTAATAATTAAAATACATAATATCCACAACTAAGCAATGTCAGATGTCATCTTTATCGAGTAGTTTCTTGCCCGCTTTCACTTAACGAGGCGGTCTCCAGTTAATGTGCAAGTTTTATTTTGTTGAATAAATTATAATATTGCGAAAAGGGAATAATATTATTTAAATATAATGCCATAAAGTGGATGAAAGAAATAAAATAATGCGCAAGAGACCTTGTGTAAGGGGAGCAACTGAGCACTTCCAAACAATTAGACGGACCTCGTTAACTTTACGCCAGTTTTAAGGCGCTCTTACTGCTTCACTGCATTTTATTAGTGCATAAAAAGTAGATATTTTAATAAATTCCAATGTCTTATTAAAGAGTAAGTAAAAGTGTTTAAGTATTCATTTATTTACATTATTATAAAATACTCGTATTAGCACTTATAATAATTGTTATACTTTGTTTAAAAGGAGATGAAACTGTTTAATATCAAATAATAAATATAATATCAAAATACTGAGGTGAATATTTTATTTTTTATTTTAGGGAATTCTTTAATATAGTATATTGTGATCATAATATATTTACTTCTTAATGATATAATACAATTTAACTAAACGGGTGTTTCATTTTATTGATTTGAACAGGACACCGTTCTGACTCTGTTTGTCTAAAAATTAGATCCAATAAGCCAACTAGCGAGAAGCAAGTCCCGGATTTTAGTATTACACTCATAACTGAATTAAATGGATCGATATTGTATTTGAAATATTAAGTAAACAAATTATATTATTTACTGAAATAATTAGTTAAAGAACACTATAAATACTTGACAGTTGATTTCGAATGCATCGAAAACATATATAAAAGAGAAGGAATATAATGTAACAAAAAGAAAACATAAACCATGTAGATTCGGAGTCCATTGCTCACTAATGACACTCATCATGACTCTCTTGACCTAGTTTCTACAAGTATAAGTATTTGAATATAAAATGCAATTATTTAAGATTTAGAAATTTAAACCTTATTCCCGTTGGATAAAGTAAGTTTTATAAAGTGTTTTATAGTATTATTGTTGAGGTTGCTAGGCAACAGTTTTTGTGTGTACGAAAAGGTCAGTGACTTTTATGCTTTTGTAGTCAGTAGGACTTTATTGTAAACGATGATTTATTTACTCATTGCCGAGCTACGTCAATAACTTGATCAATGCTGTATTAAATTGTGTTATTATTGTTATTTAGTATCGTCACATATTGTGATTACGTTCTTAAATAAAGGGCCTACAACTTTTCGTTAAAATACTGTAACCACGTGAATATAATTTTCCTATTTTACATGCGAAATGTCGACATAATGAGAGCAATTATTCGAAATTTTGTAGCGACGGAGCTTAATTTCCCATTTGTGTTTATGCAGTCTGCATCTCTATATATTTGAATTATTGATATATTAAAGCGCAAATGTATATTTCTTATTTGTGATATACAAATTAGAGTTGTAGATGCTTTTTGATTTTGTATTGAACAACTATTCATTGTGAAATTTTTAAAAATTTTAATTAAATATATATTTACTTTTGAGTTTACATTAAAACTGTTTTAACATAATTTCACGGGCTGTTAGTTGGTGCGTGAACTAAAAACGAATGTTTTATTTTTAAAAGAGCCCTCATGTCAAAGTAAGAGCGTCTCACTCAAGGGCGTGGGTAAGGGGAATTTCGAAGGATAGAGTGTTTAATGTTTTTCAACTACTAACATTTGAGACACTATGTCATATGTAGAGTAATTTATATTTTATACTGAAATGATTATATTTTTTATTTAATAATCTATTTAAAATTAAAATTAGTTTTTTTTCACAACGCCCATTTAATGATAAAGATTTGATCTTGTTCTCTTAAGTTTCTAGGTAATCTGTAGGACAGAAAGAATAGACTACTCAATTTCAAGGTAGGGAAATTTTAAATCTACAATTTAAACTGCATTGCAGAACTTAAAAGAGTATCATATTCATTATCATATTTGTCTAACTTAATTTTCTACAGTTTCTGTGCAGTGCACAAAGTGCGAAGTTACAATAAATGTATTGTTAAAAAATAATACAAATCACAGAATGAATAGGAGAAAAGTATTCAATCTTCCTTTTGAATCGCACTTCACGATAATAAAATTTGTTTATTTGCTTGAAACAATAAAGGTGATTCGGTTCTCTAAACACTCTTGTGATGGAAAATGTACTGTTATAATAAAACATGATGGAGTCAGCGTAACACGTAGGGTGTTCCGCGTGGATGGATCCAGGGCCGTGGCTTTACCATGAGATTTTTATTTGAGAAACTTTTTTCATTGCCACCCCGTCTGCGAACTAAGCAAATACCTCACGTTTTACTTACGGCTGGGGAAATCATCAAGCATTTCTGTCGCGTTCAAATGTAATGTAAAACCTTTTTCCAGTTCTTACGTTTTTTTTTTCTTTATTTTTAAGGGACTTTTGTTCTTTTGATCATGTCAGCCTTATCATACCTTAACCTAAAAATACAAAAAAATATTAAAACTAAAAAAAAACATTATAAACTAAGTTCTTACGTTAAAAAGCATACATTAACTTTTTTATTCAAGTTCAGTAAAGTGATTATACTGCATAATATGGTAAGAATAGGGCAATCCAAGAATAGCGTTGACTGTCTAGGATGAGAATTCTATGACAGTGCTAATCGTTTCGTCGACTTACATGTACCACGAGGGATGTCCTCAGGTATATATCTATTATTTAGAGATTATGACATAATATTAGTAGTGTTGTTTTGTAAATTGGATTGACTATGTTTTGCAGGTTTATGAATAAATACATATAAAATAAAATAATACATAAAAAAATTGGTTGACTAAATAGATTTCTTATTTGGTTTGATAAATTAAGCTGTAACTATAGAAATCTTAATAATATTTTAGACTACACCGCTTATAATTTAAAATGCCAACATCAATAAATAAACCATCATATTTAAACAATAAATAATTTAGACTAAAATTATAAAAAGACAGGCAAAAAAAACATAGTAATGAAAACAACAGTGTAAGCTTTGAAATAGACATGGTTACGATGTATGTTTTCCAACAAATCGTCGAACGTGCTTGTGATCCGCTATAGCAGTGTGACACATTAAAGCAAATAGGTAGCTACATACATCTACCGGCTGTGGTGAACAAGGTTTAACTCATTTCCCGTATAACGTTTCCAATATGTGCTGCGGGGCTGAATAGAAAATCGAACAAATCTATTTGCTGTAGCGTATAATGGTGATTAACCATTCCATATATTAACACGTTGAGCGCCACGCGTGTTTCTAAGACAATCCTGTTCAGACCACGCGCGCCGCAGGTCCGTCAACTGTTGTTTAAATAACGCAGTTTCACTCCGACGCAGCCTTAAGTTTCTTTCGGCGTTTCTTCTTAAGGTAGTCGCTTCCGAAACGCTGGTAGATCACCGTTAGGTTCGTTTTTCAACTGGCCGGCCGCCCAAGTCGAGGTCCGTACCCACAGGGGTGCCCTTGCGTAGCCGCCCAACCCATAAATTTCGCTAGCTGAGCGCCCTCTGCGTTCGCCCACCAAGCCCAGTTTTGTTGTGAAGGTCTTTCCCAACCACCAACGTAGGACATGCCGAAAAAAAAAAAAACCACGCTCGCCGTTTCTACGCGCTGGTACTGTAGGACCGTTGTTTCCGATTGCAGTGGAAGATCGTTTACGTTTGAAAAGTGATACCTATAGGCATTCATGCCTATAGGTATCACTTCAAAAATGTAAGAAAAGAAAGTAGAGTGATGGCAAGGAGAAAGACAAAGCGTGTTATAACATATTGGAATAATTGTAATACTTGTGAAGGAGAACCATTTGTATATTTGCCATGTTTTAATGAATCCCACTAATACTATAATGATATCAAATTAAGCAAATTTTAAACAAATTTTCTGTAATTCCATAAAATAGTGTAAATTTTATAGTTCTCATGTTACACGCTGTCAGTCACCGATGGCTGCCGTGGCGTTCAACGTGTTAACAATATAACATTGAAAGCTTTAATGGTGTCTAGTGTTAAACTCTTTAAAGCATATCATTTTTTTAGTACGAAACACAGGCGAACCTGTTATTTACAGCGAGATTATTTCACAAAATATGCAGAGTACAACGATGAAATGTTTACAGTAGCAAGATAAGGTGTAGGTCTACTTATTTTAGTTTATCAAAATACAGGTTAAACTACAAAAGTTTAATCTGGCGATTGTTCCATATTTCTAAAATAATAAAAGCTACTTACAATACACATACTAACATATAAACTCTCCAAAGTGACATTTACTACGTTAACAATGGGAAAAAACACTTTGAAGTCAATTCAGATGGTAAAAATATTGATAATATTAGGGAAAGGACCATTTTGCTTGAGCTGTTTAGTTAGTTTTGTGCACGAGTATGACGGCCAGTATTGACGAAAGTTATATCATCGTGTCTACGTCAAACACAGAGATGGGCAAAATGTAATCTGATTAATGATGAACGATTACGAAATGTGGTCGTAATTTTAATTTTCTTGCTCTGTAATCATGATTAAATCCACTTAAAACATTAAGAAATGATAAATGTGTATACAATCAGAGATTTTGTATTGTATAAAACATAAATGAGCAAAGTACGGTCATATTAATGGTAAAAAATTTAAAATGTATCGTTAATCATTTTTATTAATCTGATTACATTTTGCCATTTATGCTCAAACATACCTCTTATTGTAAATCTGGGAATGTGTTTTGATACCTCAGATATGTTCTCATTTATTAGACATGCCCTTTCTATTAAATGCCTTGCGGGTATTCTCACGATGTTTTCCGTTACCGGTAAGCATGTTGTGCCTAAATCCAAATGTAATCTGATAAAGTCCAGAGGTACGTTCCGGAATTCGAACTTACAGCCAATTGCGTTGCCACGCATGGAAACCGTTCCATTATCCACTAAGCCATCACAGTCATAAAATGCTTGGTTAAACAATATTTTTTTTTTTAATTTTCAGTTGCTGAACTCTTTATCGTCTGATTTAGAGGAGATGCTAACAGAATTATATGAAGAAAGAAACTTTGCCAGGTCAGTTTATCTTCTATACGTCATTAAATTTTTTATTGAAATTAGTGATGTTTTGAATAGTGGACGACAAGTCGGTAAAGTCGATTAATCGGTAAATTTTGTACGCGTTTCACGCGCGAATCAGTTATAAGCGAAGCGTTGCAGGAATTGTTGAATATTCCCGAGACTATGATCACCTTGGCCGACTAATCTAGTTTGCCTCTTTCGACCGACTAACTGATTCATCGACTAGTTGGACATAGTCGGCACATCTCTAATTTAAGTATAATGAAAAGAATTATACATTTAAAATATATAATTCTTACTTGAATTCAGTTACTCTATCGATAATTAAGAAAGTATATTATTCGATTTATGTAAATATAATATGATTATTTCTTAACTTCAGTGGTTTTTCAAGAACGTTGCCCCAACATATTAGTTCGTAGCTTAGGCCACTAAAAACATAAGAAATAAAATACTTTCGATGGATATCTCAATATATTAGTACAATATAGCAAATATATTTTATCAGAAATCCCGTAAGCGGCACAAATCTTATTATTGGCACAGTAGCGCGCTCTGCTGGCAACAAATCAAATTATACACGCGGTCCTGGCTTCGACTCTTGATTCAACGGGTTCCTTTGATATCGAGACCCTTTGAAATATTATGATATAAAGTGCTTTACCGGAATATTTACGGTATCTATTATAAGCTTGTGAGCACCTACTTCTACTATACATGTTATGTATGTATGTGTAATTAATTAATTACCATTGGCATAATTTAATAAAAATCATTTTCTCTATCGAATCCCAATTGCGGATAAATTCTTTAAACAATGAACAATTCCTTTATCATTTACTACAAGGATAATTCATTTTTTCCTTTTAAAGAGTATTTCTGTAATTAGGTGTTAACCAATTTACTAAGGTGTCTTTAAAATTCTACAAAACGAAAAAATGATAATGACTTGCATAAAATAGCTTTATGTATCAGTAAAATAAACATATTAATATGATATATTTATTTATATACATTATTATTAACTTAAATTGTTTACAGAAAACATTCTGTAAGGGTTTTTTCTTTAATTGAAGTAGTGATAGTAATTACAACTTAGTGAGATTTTAAAATTATATATATATTTCATTACTAACCTATCTCTGCTCATCCCAAAAGGGACATGGTGTGACTGTATTTTTTTATTATTAATTATTTCGTGCGTGGATAATTTACAGCGCGTCTTAATTTTGCAATGTTTCGTTCATATTTTACACCCTATCCATGTTTCGTTTTACAATACGGTTACCAAAAAAACCACAAAGACCCGTATGTCCAACGCACGGACCGCACGTTGCTGAAATTCAATTATTATCCTTTCAATTTCCATGTTTGATACAAAGGTTCGGCCTTAGGTTTGTATCCATTTGTATTGCTAATCCACCGCTTTGAGCAGACATGATGTCTGGCTTTTATTTGCTCTTATTTATCACGTACGAAATTCTGTGAGCATATTGAGAGGCTTTCATAAAGAAATAGTATCTCTTATGTTTTTTTTTTATTACAAAAGCTACCAAATAAGCTGCCATCGCACCTGACGGAAAGTGACTACGGTAGATTATAATGGTTAAGTCTAACATCTAAAGTGTTGTTACCTTCATTATCGATACCGACATTGAAGAAAAAGAAGAAAAATATTGTAGACTATTTTACAGCAGTTTTTACTCGATTAAACAGCGCTTGCATAGAGCACTGATTCTGATGTCTGATATTTTATAAATTCCGTTTATATTTAAAGCCCCTCTCCCCACTTAAATCACGGATCGACATGAAAAAGCATGCAGTTCATTTTGTTCATAAATCACGTCGATGACAAGATAACTACGGTGTTAATAAGAATCTGAAATATATTGTGCTCTCGAGTTTTGCAGAAAAATCTAAAATAGAGGTATTTTCTATTTTGTATTATAATATTGATATGTATACAAGGTACAGTATTATCCAATGAGACGTTAGACGTGAGCTTGTTGTATCTATTTCATTATTACTAATCGCTTCAATTTTACGACAAAGGCACGAAATAAATATCTTTTAAAATATTCTTTTTCAACAGGAGTATTGAAGAAGTTGGAAAGTCATTTTTAACGAATTTTTACCACTATTTAAAAGTAAAGATACAATTGATTTTGTACTAGAGCTATTCAGTCTTATTTATTAGTAAAAACCAGGTTTTTTTATTGGTATATAGCATTTTTATTTTAAATGTTTACGCTACATTAATATTTATATATAAGTTTAAAGTTTTGTGTGTTAATATTTGTATTTTTGTTTTGATTTTGCTGTGGTTTTATTTTTATTGTTGTTCTTGTGGTTATGGTTATGGTGTGCGCGTATTGTATTCTATTCTTTCTTTCTTTTTGTCATCGATTCTTAAATTATTTGGTTTTAATGTGAATTTTGTTTATATTATTTTTTGTTTACTTTTGTGCATGCTTTGGTAGTCTTAACCGGTTGAGACCGGTATTAATTATTTTTTGTATATGATTGTCATTGTAATATTTTTATATAATGTATCGGCCACTGGCTGCCTTATAAATAAATAAATAAAATATAACTATGAAATAATATTCTACTTTAGGCGATATTTTAAAATATTCAGTTATTTTAGGACAGTGCAATGTTATGGTTCCCGTTTTCCTCCCTCTAAACTTGATATGAGTAAAGGTACTTCAGAGCGTAACTTTTCTAAACTACGCGGTTTGCGTTCACACCTCTAACGCACGCATAAAAACCGCCCGGTACGCAGATTTTGCATATAAATCCACGTAGGGATCTCAAACATTGTCGCATTATGCAGTCGGTGGCGAATTATCATAAAGGTATGACACATAACAGTATAGGCAGACCGACACTCATCTCCCTCTGTGAATATATTATCGTTAAAGGCAATATTATGTTATCCTATCGACAAAGCTAATGTTCCAGTATCATGAGATTTTTACACTATCCTAGTAATGTTACTAAATTCTAGCCGATGTTGTAATATATATCATAAATATGAATTAAAAAGCGGCCACTAAAAGGCGAAAATATATTAACAGTCGCCATCATTGTCAATAGTTAGCAAATATACAGTGCAAACTCTATGTAACGACCCTCAAGGGACTGTGCATATTTTGACGTTATAGAGAGTCGTCGTTAAATGGAGAGAAGAAAAATCTGTATTAGAAAAAGAAAGTTTTAAACTGTTACTTGCCATGTTTATAGTTTGTGAGCAACTAAGAATATGATAACTTATAGATAATCCATGACTCTTACTAACAACAGTCAACACGTGCAAGCAATCTCAAAAAGAACGGATTTTTTTAGGAAGCTCGGTATGTGTAATGCCAACAGTCGAGTTTATTAACGGCTAGGATAATAAAACGACAAAAGAACGTACACAGCTACGGAGTTTTTACTAATTTTGGCAACTTAAACAGTCATCTTAGCTTAAAAATAATATTATTATTAAATTGCTGTCGTTATTGAGAGTGGGTGTAACGCTATATAGAGTATATCATTGTATGGAAAACAAGCTAAACCAACCAAAGCCGAGTGACATCGACGCTTTAGGGAGTTTGTCGTTAAATCGAGTGACGTTACATGGAGGTTACACTGTATATATATATATTTAAAATATAGCTTATATAATTTAAAGATCTACACTTTAGGTTATATGTAAAAATAACAATTGTATCATTTGAATTCACTCCTGAAGTTTGTAATTATTTTTAATATAATAGAGTTTTGTTTTGTATAATTTATTGAAATAAAAAAAAACACAACTGAAATATGTTACGTGTATTACAGTTATGTTAGACCATGAATATCTTATGAAAATATTTGAAATAAATTAAATTATTTTCTTACTCAAATAAAACCCATTAAATTGTTCCGATCAGAAACAAAAGACGCCTGCAACCACAAGTCTGAACTTCTTAACAAAGTATTATGAATAATGAAACACCCTTGTATAAACCCGCCTTTGCATACACCCCGGACGAGAGTCCCTACACTTCTCTATATGTCCCAGTGGGTGTGACCGCAAAACGAAAATTTTTGTGCCAGGACGAGGTACCGAGGAAAAACGGAGCCCCAAAGTGTTTTTTACGGCTTTAATACGAGTTTATTAAAATATTTAAAGCGTAACTTTAACAAGAATTTCCCCAAAGACACCCTGAAATGGTCCCAAGTTGCGGAATATGAAACTTTCAGTTTGGTGTGGGAATGATAAATTAAAACGAGGCGATAAACTGACGTCGACAATGTTAGCTTCATTAAATTACTGAATAAGTAAATTCACTATTTTTACATAGTATACTATACTGATGAAGATTTTTGGATATATACTGATATTATAAAATACCAATCTTGGGTATAGCAGCATGTTTTGTTATGTTATTGGTTGTTCTTTTTGGAAACTGATAAATGTCTGTTCATCTGGCATTTATTATTACCTTATATAATTAAAATAAATTTAATATATTATTATATTTGAATAAAACTGAACGATTTTGTTCTGCCATTTTTGCTATTGGTTTATCAACTGGAATCAATTCACACTAATTTTATTATTATATTGCAATTTTTTCACTGAAAGTGATTTTAAAGAATAACTTATATTTCCAGATAACCGCAATATAAAATATTAATAAGAAATCTTCAAACTATGTAGTTTTTGTTATCGTTTAATATATTTTGACAAGAACGTATAATTTTACCCGTTTTAGTTGAATTTTCCTTAAGAAGAGCTACATTAATTTTTGATTGAATGAGCTTGGGCGCTATAGAACAATGAAATTCAATTTGGCATTGGTGTGAAATTGCCTAGGGCTGGATGTACCGGTAAATGGACTATTAGGTACAGGCCTCGTCTGGCTCCGGCGACTCCCTTCACAGCGGAGTAGTGATTTAAAGCAGGGTAGTCTGCGAAGGGGGCACTGGCTTAGACAGCTCAGATAGATACACTTTGCTATAGTGTAGGTACTTAATGTTTGTAAACTAGAGCTGTTAGGATTACTGATTTCGGATAGGAAATGGATATACAAAAATCGGCGAAGTACGACACGGACTCACACTTCATGTATTCTGGACAATCTTGTAGACAGTATAAGTAAGGTGACTTGTGAGTAAGTAGTATGATTATAATTACAAAGGCTTTTTCTTATGTGTAACTAAGGATTAATGGTTTACTGATTTTTCCTATTGTAGGGCTATTTGATACTGCTTTTTGACATATTTCTGCGTTACCCTAGGAACCGTGTAAACTTGCTCGTCCCACCCTATGCTCGGACATCCTTGGGTTATAATTCGCCTATTTGTAGGTTATCTCGCGGTTTTAACGAACTGGAGAGTGGTATCGATGTGTTCGCTGACAGTCTGCCGTTCTTTAAAAGAAAAATCATCGGGTGGTCGAGGGACACGCAGTAGTTGTTGTTATGATTTTTGCCTGTGTTTTCACTTTCATTATTTTATTATTGTTTGTTAATATGTTTATTTTATAAGTAGTATTGTTTGTATTTTTGATGCACGATGTGGTGGCCTTAAACGGCGCAACACATTGATGTGCATTTATTTTTTTATTGTTATTTTAATTGTCTTGTAGTGTGTTGGCCACAGGCCGCCCTTAAAATGTAAAAAATAAAATAAATAAATATTTCTAATTTTTGGGAAGGATCCAAAATGTTTTGATTCCCTTGCTAGGATACAAAATATGTGACAAAGAATATAAGTAAAATAATAAACTGTTTTTTTTTGTTATATTTCTTTTTTACAACAGAAGTGGTCTAATGAGGAAATATTTTTTCCTTTTAAGATACGAAAATCTAAACATATTTGGGTTTCAGATACAGATATGGGTTTTTAAAATAATGTCGGATATCTGGATAATTCTGGTTAAGGATTCAGTGTATAAAAGTTTTCATTCGATTGTTAATATTAAAGATATTTTTTTTGTTTTTGGTAAATAAGAACTAGAAAAATATGTCTGTCTCTAACCACAGATTATGTCGTGTTGTGATTAAAGATAAATGGTTATATCTGGATTATATCAGTTTTGATTTTATATTTTAATACAGTATCGGTAATTTTCTGAAACGTCAATATTAACATGGCTATTAAATGATTTCGCATATCGACAAGTTTCAGTTATGATTAAAGATATTTTATAACCTTAACATATCATTCATATGGAACATCTCTATTAGAAACTGTGTTATGATCGACTGCTAGTGAAAGTCTATTTTAACGTTACCTTGTTTTGTAGTATGGTGCTTAATATAATATAAATAGTTTTAAGGACAAATAATAATGTTTGAAATACAGTAGCAGTTTTTATTAACACAAACTGGAATTCAAATTAGACTTGTATATGGTATGCTTAGAAAAGAATCACGTTTGAAAATTATTGATGATTAGCATCGATTTGTAGAAACAGTCTATAATTTCCAAAGAGGATTTTAAACACTAATCATTCACAATCACAAAGTCATAAATAAGTTTTTAAAAGCAGTTTCTTGTTGTCATGCGATATCGTTGGATGATCAAACAAATATAACATCTGGACCGTCAGGAGCATAAACTTAGAAAATAAACGCAAATCAACTATACATTTGTGATCCAAATATTTAATGTATGGGAACATGATTGAGGATATATTATAATCAGTTACAAGATTTAACATATTCGTAATAATAAGAATATATTACCATTATAATATTATATATATAATATAATTTGGTGTTATCCTATAGATAAATAGTACGACAAAAACATATAAGAGTTCTCTATACATTATGTAAAGGAATGTGTTTGGAAAGATGGTAAGAAATATCCCACTATTGTTTCTAACATTTTATTTTCATTCGCGTTGTGATGAATTAATTTTCATGTTAATTTTGCTATCTACATAACGACTTATTTATGAATATGTAACTAAAATTAATATTACATTTAACACTAGATGTACCGGCGAACAATTTATTTCTATTTTAGAAATCGGTATAGCATGGTTAATTTTGTTTTGTTATAAATATAATTAAAGCCATTATATTAATCAACAACTTGTATTAGTGAAGGATAATATATTTTTCAGAATTAAGAAATATTAGAAAAGAAAAAAAATTCGAAGACAAATATAGAGACCAGTCATTTTTAATTGGTAGTGTATTAGTCTATTTAGTTTCTTTTTTTGATTTCCTCATTATTTGTAATTTGTAACCTATTATACTTAAATTAGAATTTTTATAAGTTTATACTAGGTTATAAGTTTATAAGAATTATGTTTATATTTTTACTACTGCAACTATTGTAGTAAAAATAAATAAATAAAATATCTGTGCGTCACCATCATTATTGGTATTTATTTATAGGGATTAACCTTAAAGTTTTTCTCGTTCTCTTTACGTACTGATTTAATATAAAAAAATTGAAAACTTCTGGTTAGGGTAGTACTTATTGTTGTGGTTAAATGTACCGTAGATTCATACCTACAATGTTCATATTTCCCTTTGTATTCTAGGTACAGTAGCGAAGGCCTTTTGTGGTTTTCAGCTAGCCCGAGCAACTGTGCGTTGCGCTTTTAGTTCTTAATACCCACCCCCTCTGGATGTTTCTACATAATGCATATACGTACTCATAGCAGAGTTGAAGCGTTGAATTAACTAGTGATGGAAAAGGTATCGAAAAGATTGAAACTATTTAACTTTTAAATCTATGAAGGCCTTTTGAAATTTGAATAAACATAATGCTATGCTGAATTTTAGAAGAGGTTAATATTATATAGTTGCTGTAGATAGTTTTTTTTTAATGAGTTATGTTGTTTAGGCTGTGTTGGCATAGTGGATAGTGGACCGCTTTCCATGCGAGGCAATGCGAATATTCGTAGGTTTAAATTCAGGCACGTACTTCATCAGTTGCATTGAGCATCGGCTGAAAATCAGCGCTGAATGGCGCGTATAGCGTCCCCCAGCATATGCTGAGCCGACTGCTCTTGGAGATTGGTGACAGCACATAGGTTACATTATCTGATAATATGCATCATTCGTTCATTGTTTTGTATAAATGTGTTTATTGTGTGTTGTTTCTTTTGTCTCAATAAACTTTTTCTTTCTTTCTTACTTTGATTTTATTGGTGGAGCGCGACGTCAACAGGAATCTCTAGCTGTTCGGAGAACTGGTCTTCTTTGGGCTTCGAGGTCTAGGTCTTTTCTCCTTTATTCTCCCGGTTATTGTAAACCGTTTTAGGTTACCAGTCCCTCTACGTGCAACGTGCCCAAATTACTGTACTTTACATTTCGGGCAAACTGAAAACAGACGCTGTATGTTATCTATTTTTATGACAATTCAAAAGCGTCGATTCTAATTTGTTTGTATAGATCCTAAGCATTTTAGACACCCCCTCTTTTACCAAATAGTCTAAGAACTATAAATTAGAAGTTTTAATAGACTGGTAGTAAACCAAATAAAATATGGAAATAAAGTTTGTTTATCGATATTTCGCAAATATATTTTACATCCCTCATGACAATCCTAGTACTTTGAGTGATTGCAAGCGAACTCACAAACAATGGCCGACGAGTCAATCTCAACGTCAACGTGGGTTTCATACCTTAACTATTTACTGTTCGTTTTGCTACCACTGTTTAAACGAAATAGACTTGCGGTAAATCAATAGCTATTGTTTAATTTGCTGATACCTATACAATATGAGTGCAATGGCGTAATACAATCACTTTTTACACCGAACAGAAAGAGATGGGTGTTATTAATTTTTGAGGTGCCTTTGTGGATATGTGTATTTGTATATCTATCTGTCACATCGTAGCTTCTGAACGAATGAACCGATTGTAATTTTTCATTCAATCTGCTTACCCAAGCAAGTAAGTAAGTTCGGCCTTATGGTATATAAACAGATAGTTCCTTTAAAACTATTAATTCGTTATCAAATCTTCAAAATATTCTTAATACAATGGTTGTGGTTTGTTAATATATACTTTATCACACAAAAGTATGACTTGCCGTAACAACAACTACTAGTTAATCGCTCATTGCATAAATTCTTGCTTAATTTTTTGTTTGCATCATATTAAGGGTAAAATGCGATAATTATTTCTAAATTAAACGCTTGCAAGGCTTGGCAACAGCGGGTGTGCTAATTTAGACGACCCTCTGATGGACAGCGTTCGGACCGTTTACCCGACCTAACGACGTCATCAAAATCTACGGCAAAAATGTGTTGCAAATGGTGTTTCGCGACGGGAAGCGATGTGACACGACGTTGCAAAAACATGTCGTAATTTTTTATGATTTTAGGTGCTATATTTATATTATAATATTACTTTTAAATTTTTCAGTGCTGAGTATTTCCTACGAGGAGCTTTAACTTTTAACATAAACAATCAAAAAAAGTACTCCTACTCAATGAGATTCACTGGATTCTGTTTAGTTTAAGCCTGTTTAGTTTTTTTTTTTTTTTGTTAAATAAAGCAAAAAGCAGATAACTCACCCGATGATAAGCGAAAATATTGCCTACGGATAACTGCAACACAAGAAGTGTCATCATTACGCTACCGACCTGGAACAGCGTTTTTACTCCTCTTTGAAGAATCTCATGTTATAATCCAGAGGCGCTTGGAATCCCATTCCACAACCTGAACTGTGCGACAACAAGATCTGCACTGATGTTGCGATTCAATTGATATTTAATTGTTATAAATGCTCAATTTAAGAAATTTCACTGCAGATTTATTGGTTTTCTGCGTCGAAGAAAAATTACTCAAGGTTTACTAGAAAAAAAAAGACATTTATAATTTGAATATACATTAGTAAAAGTAAGGCGTAGTGCCTAATAGCCAAGGTTTTTAAATGTAATGTAAAAACTGTCCGCTTGTGATATTGGATCCAACAGATGTGTGTTAAAATATGCCTTCCGTCATGAACGAGTTCATGTGTAATCGTAGACCTGTGCCTAATTAATTAAAAATGCTAGTTTCAAAATCTGATACTTTTAAAAATACATCTAATAACATAGCTTGCAGTATAATTTCATTTCTTGATTTAAAATATTTGTTATATTAAAATTTTATCACAACAGCTGTTGATGTTTAATATTTAGTACACAAATTCACCGTTTTACGTTTAATTTAAAACCCATTAGTATAAAATGGTCAATCTTATCAACAAATTAACAAGCGTTTCCTGCTAAGATCTAATTAGTGATAACAAATTACTGAATCAAGATTTCTCTTCTCTGACCTTGTAGATCCTTTCAGATTCTAATCTAATAAATCGAATGAGAGGACAAAAAATAAGGCGGAATGTTTCCCCATGCCATAAAAACACAGAGCTGGTAACCTCGTAACTAACCAAGTAAAGTGTTGCCAACTATTACAAGTGGAGACAATAACTGTAACAATAACATTTATCCCTGCTTTCGCTTTTGTTGATGGAGGAGGCAATTCCCAGTCGCATGAATTTACATTTAGTTGTTCATATAACAAGGTTATTCATTATAGAGATTTCTGCTTTAAAATTTAATATTATCATAAAATATAACCTGAAGGTTACACTTATATATAACCCATGTAGTCTAGGAGCAGATAAAGGATTTTTGGAACTATGGATTTGTTAACGCTTATTTAAAGTTATTAAGTTTAAGGCTTTTAGATGACGGGAAAATTATTTTATGAAAATAACGTTGGTACTGGACGAATTAATTAATAAGTGTTTATTTTTCCTCTTAAACAAAAACTGAACCGCACAATAGTAGGAAATAATTACAATAAAAATGTTTGTGAGGAATTGGTGTCTGTTATTAGTTTTATACATGTGGTACAGATCACCAGGTCCCCACACAGGTTTGCAGGAGCGGTCCTGCAAAGCATTATCACTAAAATACAAATAAATCATTAACAACAACACAACATAATTTATAAAAACTAATTTCAAATCTTAATAGATTTAGTGAAATAGCAATGTCAATTATTCTTGGACAAAAGGTCTATATCAAGCGATTTGTGATTAAATAATATACATGGGAATATCGTGTGGAAACAAGCATGGCATCTAACAAATATGTCCTGTATAAGCATGCTAATCAGTCACGATTTTGGTCACATTGGGCACGATATATAAGAGCACAACGCGGATTCAACCACTAATGTATCTTTGCTCACCTTAACGGATATAATGTGATAATTATTAATAAATAACAATGTATTATTCAACAGAAACTAGAAAATACTAAGCTTAGTAGATTAGTCAATAAAATGTTAGTACTATGTGTAGTAAAAGAATCATAAATATAGTTTAAGGCATATGATTTTAATCATATATCGTTACAGCTTTGTATATATCTAAATATATATAACTCAAAGGTGACTGACTGGCTGACTGACTGACTGACTGACATAGTGATCTATCAACGCACAGCCCAAACCACTGGACGGATCGGGCTGGAATTTGGCATGCACGTAGATGTTAGACGTAGGCATCCGCTAAGAAAGGATTTTGATGAATTCCACCCTCAAGGGGATAAAATAGGGGGATGAAAGTTTGTATAAATCTTTTCAGATTTTCGACTATAATATAATATAATAGCTTGATAGTTTTAGCGCCTAATGACAGATTAGGGCCTAATTTTTACACACGCTAAACAAAAGTAAACCCACAAAAACTATATCTAATTAATTATAATACTTCTTAACGCGAGCGAAGCCGCGGGCAAAAGCTAGTCTTTATATATACCACAAAACACTTTGTATCGCTTTCTAAAATGTTTACACGTTATTAACAATTTCCAGGGTAAAAGTCCATTAAAACTGTTCTCAAAACACGTACAAACACAACACTCGTCTCGGGCACGCACCGCGTCAACGTAAACATGAACAAATTTACTGTTTGCGAGTGGAAGCAAAAAATATCAAACACTTTTCATATATTTCGACAACTCGTGGTCGTACTAGTATTTTAGCTATACGCATACATAACTTTGTCCTGGGGATCCCACAACTTTGCAGAGTGGATATTATTATTTCATACTGCCTGTAGATGGCGCATTAGCATAAAATATCCGAAGTGTTCCATTTTCTAAATTGAAACGAGTGTAGAGTATCTGAGTGACAATAGTTATTACGAATAAAGTGTTTACGGCTATTTGGAAAAATAATTTGGAGAAATAAATGCCATAAATAATAGAAACATACAAGTAAATAGCAAAATTATGTATATTATTAACGAGCGCTGTAGATATATTTGCCATTTCTCGTGTGTAGCACGCATTTTAAAATATTTTTCCGTTTTACGGCAATATAACGCAATGCATTTTACTGCGTCCTTGAAATCCGATAGTGACAGTTTTTGTAAATAGTTTTCAGCAAATAGTTATACTGAAAATCACATCTTTTGGTTTAATGGTTACAGACAATTGAATAAAGTCGTAATTACGTACTAATTTAGCATTAAATTGATAGAGATTTATTTCTCATTCACGTATATAAATCAAATCAAAAACGTATATTATAAAGGTATATATAACTCCTTAGAACTGTTACGTTCGTATCTATTTGATCTGATACTTGTCCTAAGAACACATGAAATACCATATAAAAGCAGTAAACAATTTATCATTGTGGTTTATATTCACCTCGTATTTCAAAAGTACTTATTTTTACTTGAAAATAGAAGTCATAAATTCTCCATTAAATCCCATAGAAATTTACAACTACGCCTTTTTACCTGTTCTCGAAAGCACTTAACACAGCGAATCGATGAATTTATCCTACACTAAACAACGAGATTATTAAAATCTAATATTGATTCAGTTAAAATTAAAAGAGAATATGAATTAAATATATTTTTATTTTAGCTAAAGCGTACTTGATTATAGTCTAGGAAGATATGTGGTTCAGAAAGTTAGTTTCGGTATTAGATTAGTTTGAGTCAGTTGCGTCCTCCCCTCCGGGTCTCCTGAGTGCATATTCTTGTTTGACATGAGACTAACTTATTTCGACTTGTAAGGATACAAACTTTACAGCCCTTTCAGTGGTCTATTCGTGACAGTTTAAATAGTATTGATCACTTTATAAAGATACACTTTAAATTGGAATTCCTTATGTGTTTGAATAGAATTTATGGGTGCACAAGTTCACATACTAATCATAATTTATAAGAATTCGGAAATGTTTTATTATAAATACACTGGTAATATTAGTGTGACCATAGGGACCTTTTGACCTAAGGCAGGGAGAATTGGTTTGAAATTGTTTTCGAAATTTTATTAAACCAAATGTTTATTAAATGTGAAAAATATAGTACAAAAAAAAGTATGATGAAAAGGATAATTAAATAGAATGAGCAAAGTGCATTCTTATTTACCAGACTAGTATGTTTTTCATAATATATTAAGTATAGTAAAATGAAATTCACCTTCTGTGTCTAAAAGCTTGGTTTCTGGATAAATAATTATGCAAATGAATCCAGTAATGTTTTCTATCGGTCTGTTCCTACATGTGGTGATATTTCTCGTGCAAAAACTTTGCTCTTGATACCGCATGGCAGTATATTATTTAGTATTTACAAAGCACAAGCTCGAGGCGTAAATATAATTATTCAAGAGGCATTCAAACGCATCTGCGCGTTACTCAACGTGGAAAATCTTTTTATTCCCTTAAAAATATATTCTTTGCTTACCTTAGGTCCCGCTCATACCGATACTGTTGTTGAATAATGCAAAATCGTAAAAGAGTAAGCGCTTATTTCATATAACTCTGACATCTGTGTGTTCCTATCTTGGTTTTTATTAATATTGTGTGTGTTTCCCGTCTTACGTTGGTTTGTTCTGTTATTATATGTGACCTATATATCTGTTATATAATATATTAATCTTCCTTTATGATGATTATGATTCTTACTTTTTATTTTATTTATTCTCACTAAGCACAGTAAGTACAAAAAGCACGGGACAATCCAAAAACAGAATGCAACTACCGAGAAAAAACTAGTTGCTGATAGCCGTACCAGTCATGCCCGCCTACTCAAATATCTCTTCATGTTTAGCTTCTTTATTGTTTTTTAGTTTTTCTTATTTTTTTTAAATTAAATTACTATGAAGAATCATTTATGAGCTCGAATGCTCTAGAAAATATTTATATGGCATAAAGAGAAAACAATGCACTTTTTCGTTAATTTCTCTTTCTTTTCTCAACCAATCTTATTGGATTTATTAAATAATACAGTTGATGCTGCTCTCAATCATTTATTTGACAATGATTCTCTATAGCTTATGGTATTTTTAGGGTGGTTCGTGTTGTTATTAGACACGTAATCTAGGCTTTTTTTGGTAGCTCCTACATAGGACAATCAGGCAGGTATGAGGGCAGCGACCCCGATGTGTCAGATTCCTACTGACTAAAAACCCCCGGGTATCCCTCTTATCACTCCACCCAGGCCTGGAAATTCCTTCAGTCGCCCGGGGAGCAAACAGCCTTATCCAGGCTTTCTCTCTGGAAGGGATGCGTGTAAGGAACTTACGCCTCCAAACCTTTTTCATGAGCGGCGTACCGAACACTGCGAACCACCTCCCCCCTCTCCTAACCTATTATCTATAGAAAGACGTCCTAACTGTCTCTGGTATATACGAATCACCATGACGATTATGGCTATAAATACATATCTCAAAATTAATTTTATTTATGAAATATGTAAATGTCTTATAAGTAAAACTATTTTATTTAAATATATTTTGTCCTACGGGTTGATCTTGTGGTTTTCGATGACTAATTATCACTTCTATAAAATAATCTTTATTATTTATCATATGCCTACTGCAACACCACACTTTTTTAGTAGTTTATAACCTAAGATATAACTGACGTTGTGTATAAATAAAAAAAATATGTTCATAACTGTACTTTCATACTAAGTATTGTTAATTAATTATAATCGTTTTTTGTTTGTCGATACAAAGACTACCTATTTATAATAATTGGTACTGATGTATACGGAGCCTAATATTTCTTCGTATAAAAATCCGCATCGTTGGTGCCAGAGGGGATTTAATTAGACAGCACCACCGCAGTTTAATGTACCGTTAACGTAGAGATATGAGGGAGAGCCCTAATGATGCATCGCTGCAGTCGTTTGTTAGTAATTAAGACTTTTCGGTTTTGCATGCAATCATTGCTGTGGTGTTAATTTTTACTAAATACTTTGTATAATATTTTGTTTTGTATATTGCTGAATATAAAATATTTTGATATCAAAATATATGAATATTTTAGTTTATGAAATGTGTAAATTGTTGCGCAGAGGTATTGCCTCACTGAGCGTTTCTACTGTCTGTATCATGGCGAGTGTTCTGAAGAGTTATTTAACCTTGTTCCACCCTGAATAGATCCACGCGCACGGGCTTACGGAGTCATAACTGTACGGTATCTCATATCCCGGCTAGGACTAAAAAGTTCTCTAACTCTTACTTTTGCCGTGTTGTTGGGCTGTGGAATGGTCTTCCGGCATGCGTGTTCCCACCATCCTAAGATATGGGATCCTTTTAGCGTAGCGTGAACAGATATTTGTGCAGGCTGGCATGATCGCTGCGACTACCGATGGATTTTTCTTAACTGTCGATAGTCGTTGTCGTTTTTTGGACTGCACCGTGCTTACCATTAGGTGTGTTGCGGTCACTGCGCCAAATAAAACAAAAAACTTAAAATTTTAAAAAGACTTAGATATTTGATACTACCAACAGCAAGGAGTTTTATAAATAATAAGTGAAATATGTAATATAGTATTCCATTAAAAAACGCTAGAAAACAGAATTGCTAATCATTTAAATTGTTATAAGTAAATTAAAATTATAAGATAAAATATTTTTGTTGAAAATGTGTTATAGCATGTAAGACAAGAGAAATATACCTTTAATATTAAACATTATAAAACAATTATATTTATCTTGTCCGATCTGAATCTGTGAGAGAGGCGTTTGTGAGTACCTTTGGTCTGAACAGACTTGACGTCGGGATGTTTAACAAAATCTTAACAGAACTGTTATCTGTTGAGGCGTCTGGCCTGTTCAGATCAATGGCACTATATGTAATATGTTAGGTATTTTTGTATTAGGGTACGATGGGGCTGACATACGTACACACGTAAAAGTCCCTTAAATAAAAAGAAAATATATATATATATATATATATATATTTATCTAATAATAATGATTTGAAAATATTCTTTACTTCCGTTATAATAGCCGCACAATGTGTAACCAAACTTGTGGTTCAGCTATTATAACGAGCGGTTAGACTAAAATTGTTTTGTTGCGGCATAGAACTATTAATGACAATTTTCATAAAACAGATTGTGATGTAAACAGTTATACGGTTTTGTTGCCCTTTTACTTTACATGGTATGTGGATATTAATTGAGAAACATTATTTTGTAATATTAAGGCTAAGTACGTTGTAAATAAGACAATAGACACACATAAAACTATATAGAGTTGTCAACGCAAGTATTGGATGTCTATTGTGAAATTCAAAAAGTTATTGCTGTTTAAGTATGAAATCCACATAACAAGATATTAGGATTTTAGTATTACAGTTAAATGATCCATATTTATTTCTTATAAAATCTGCAAACTACATGAAAGCGTGACTTTAATTTGTTTATATAAACGATAGGGTGCCAGCTTTAAGAAATTTAATTAGCCCGTTTAAAATAATTAACAAGTTTGTATTCCATCAGCTGCTGATAAGACTGGAGGGAATATACAATTCCATAAGTTATTTTAATATATTATTATGATTTGTATTATTCGTACGATTATTGATTTTATAAATAATTATTTTTAATATTAGAAGCATCAATTATAGCTAAATAAATATCTCGTACTTTCAACACTCTTATAAAATATTTAAATGCATTTGATTAGTACATATAAAGAAACTTTATACGGATGTCAAAAGGGAAGCCATAGATATTTTCACATGAAATTTCAACGTTCTATTGATGCGTCGTGTTCGTGATCTCCCGTTTTTAATTATATTATAAAGTTTTGTGTCGAATTGGTATCAAGAAATGCTACAAAATCAATGAAAAATAAACACGATAGGATAAAATAAGCATGAATGAGTTTCTGGAAACAGAAAATATGTTGTTTCACTTTTATACTCGCGTTTTGTACTAGATTTTCATTTTATGATTTTTTTTTACTTCACGCATTACACATTAGTAAAAATGTTCAGTAATCATTGAACAATAGTGCGTGATTGCGCGTCGTGTTCGGTTCGATGCGGTTTCGATCCCTCACAGCGCAACATGGAGCGCGACGGTTGCATATTTAACGTGACTGTGAGACACCTGATTAGTTCGGCTTAAATTATCAAATGCTTCATTGCTTGGCACTTGGATTTGATAGACCCATACATATATTAATGTAATCAATCACCTTTAAATATTTTAATCAATTATTGCTTTGAGATAAAAGATATTTGTCAGTAAATAGGTTCATAAAATTGGTATATACTCGTATTTCTTATCAATAAGGTATTATAAAATTATTGTTCTATACGACCACACAGTCCTTTTAACCCTTTGAAGCCGCGCCACAAAATAACCACTAATATTTGACACTCGAAAACCACACAGAACCGGTCGCGATCGCGCCAAAAAAAGTGTCAAAAAATCTTTTATTATTTACTAAACAGAGTGAAGTGAAATCCCATAGAGCCACTTGGTTCTTAAAGCATACGTTGGTAAAGTTAACAATGCCAAAAATAATCCATAATGGTATAAAAATTACTTATGAATAACGTGAATTCACGCCCGTGGGTCGTAACGGTACAATTGTTGGGCGTGGATTTATGCCAGCGGGTGTCAAAGGGTTAAGTAGCCATGTGGTACAAACAAACTTTTGTCTCAAACCGAGTGCAGTGGAAATTAAGTGATTCAGAACTCAAGGAATGACGTTCGTTTGGTTTAACTATTACCAAACCTTCAGATCCATTAAAATTGTGGAAAACGTGATATGCTTCTAAAAATTGGTTGTGGATAATAGTAACGCTGAGTCATTGGCAACTCTCAGATTTGAATATTATATGTGTATAAGGCACAATGGGGCAGACATGATATAAAAGCAAAAACCCTGAATAGAAAGGAAATAAAAAAAGTAATATAAATCTAAGTATATAAAAAAGGGGCTCTGATGATATTGGTAACACAACTGTGATGTCCAAAAGAAAAGATTCAAAGGCGATTTTTATAGACAGAGCTTGCGGCAGCCGTAATTCAATTTGTTGCGTCTACTCTCCCTTTAGGGTCGCTTCCGAGCGCTAATGCAATTTCATTGAGCCACTTATTGGTTCTTTACCTTTTCATTACTCTGCGACTTTCCTTACTCTATTGATTCAAATTTACACTATAATTTCAAAGATTTTAAGACGATAGATTCTATAACTAACAGCTAGACAGATAGAGTTGTTGACCCAATAAGTATATACATACATTTCACTATATTTTTGCATTGATTTACCTGACAATACATTGATTAAAGCAAATATTATTGAATTAAATCATCCTTCACATGGTATAAATCAGCCACATTTGTGTTATTTTCTTATTTTCGGAATACACTAACTCCTTTAAGCAAATGCCTGGTTTACATAGCGTCAGTTAGCCGGAAAGTGATTTAGTGTCTGAAGTATAGCCACTCGCCTCATGTCTGCCTACGTAACGTATGTTTGCTTACTTACGTTTTCTATTACTTTCAATTTGAATTAAGTTCCTTAATAGCTTTTAAATTTTCTCACAGTACTATGAAAATGTTAATAAGAAACAGCAATTATTATTGTCTGTGTATTTGTAAATTTATCACTTTCTAATTAAAAAGGTTCACTGAATAATGTTTTTATTTGTCCCTTAATAAAACTATTTTATTCTGCCGTCACTTGTGACTGACGTTGCCTCCGACTCCGATTCCGACTCCGAATCCGACTCCGATAAATCAAATTTAAAAACTCCGACCCCGACTTCGGTTCCGATAAAACTGCCTCCGTTACATCCCTACATACAGCATTCCAAGCCCAGTATTTTTCTAAATCACTACGTCTTTATGTTTCTATAATATTTACTATATTAGCTCTATTCATGGAAATAACAAAGATGACCGAGCTACTGACTATCGAGTATGGAATGTGAGGTACTGTTAGTATAACACTTGCAATGTGTAAATCAGGCATACTATTCAGAGATGTTCTTCCGAGATATGCGCAGACTAGTGTGACGTTATTATTTTCTTTATAACTTCTACTTTAATTAACCTAGTACTCAGAGATGGGCAAAATGTAATCTGATTAATGGTGAACGATTACAAAATAAAGACGTAATTTTAATTTTCTTGTACTGTAATTGTGATTAAATCCATTTAAAACATTAAGAAATCATAAATGCGTATACAATCTTTTGTAGTGTGTTACAATCGTTTTTTCTTTTGTTTCTGTGTGTTGTTTGTGTTGCTGTATTTTA
This sequence comes from Automeris io, assembly GCA_036320925.1. Taxonomy (NCBI): domain Eukaryota; kingdom Metazoa; phylum Arthropoda; class Insecta; order Lepidoptera; family Saturniidae; genus Automeris; species Automeris io. Next base: position 6,851,221 of record JAUDJH010000010.1, on the reverse strand, counting down.
AATTTCTGGTTTTTTGTTGGTTTGTGGCGAAATAAATAGATTTTCATTTCATTTCAATCTGGGATTTTGTAGTGTTTAAAACATAAATGAACAAAATGCAGTCATATTAATGTAAAAAACGTAAAATGTAATCGTTAATCATTTTCATTTATCCGATTACATTTTGTCCATCTATGCTAGTACTTTACATTAAGTTTCTTTATTAGATGCAATTCTTACTACCGATAAACCGCGAACATTAATATTAAAAATACCTTTTATATGAGCGCATTTTGGTAGCTTATGTTGTTTCTTTCGGGTACTAAAGCAGTCAAGTCACGTTACGGGTTACACAAACAATCGGACGCCGCGACGAGTTAAATGAATGTCGGTGTAGAACAAACGAGATTGTCGCGAGCAACGCCTCAACTCAAGCTCTGAAAACTGTTATTTGTGAAATACATTTTACTGCATACATTTTATGTATATTTCCAGAGGTCACTACATGCTGTTTTGGTAAATATGTGATTATATTTTATGCTTTGTGTCATCAACGTGTATTCTCTTCGTTATGACAAACAAGAAACTACTTGTCAAGTAATAAAATGTATATACCGTAATAAAACAATAGGTATATTAGCAGAAGTGCATATAAATATGTATGCAAGGTATATGCATGGGAGAAAGAAACGTTACTATGTGAAATTTTTCAGATTTATGAAGGGATTCGAGAAATATACAGGCAGCTTGCTGGCAGAAAATAATAATACTACATTACAAGATTTTGATAGCTGATCGCCGTTCTCACTTACACATGATGTTTCTATTAAATGCCATGCGGGCTTACGGTGATTTCCTTTACCGATAAGCATGTAACCTAACCTAACCTAAATCCGTGTTTCATCTGGGAAAATCAAAAGGTATGTTCTGGGATTCGAATCCTCGACTATTCGCATTGCAGTGTACCGTGATCAACGCAGCCACAAATAAGAAATCGAGGCTAATGGTGTTTTTGGGTATGTTGTATGTGTGCATATTTGATACTGTTACTAACGTATCTTTCGTCACCTCCAAAGGGAAAAGCGTTGGTTTTTTTTTTCATTCTGTTGTTGACGACAAAATTAAAACAAAGATTGGCGGTGTCGCTGAACGATCAACTTCTGTGCTAACGGCCGTGAGTTTGATCCTCCCATACGGAATAAATATTTATATAGTCTTGTTTTGGATTTGGAATATTTACAGGTCAGTAGACTTATGGGACTCTGTTGTGCGGGTGAGGCGGATATAATGCGTATTTATCCTATACACCGTCTGAGAGAGAGAGGTTCTAAGAGATGGGCTCTTTACCCCCACATTTCTCAGAGATGAAGCGTGAAAAATGCTCACAGACGTTTGCCGGGTCATAAGACGATTACGGATCCCCTGGTTCGATTTGTTTTCGGGTTTTTTAACCAGTAGGAGTTTGGCACACGGGGATCACTGCCAGTCCGATTTGTAACGAATTGAGGGACACCTAGGAGTTTTTAGCCAGTATGATCTGGGGCACGGGGGCCACTGCCCTCACGCCTCCCTGACGGTCCTATGCAAAATTTTTCTCCGAGTTGCCATAAATATTTGTGCGTCTATAATAATTATTAAATAGACCCATGACGAAAGAGTACCTAAATAAATAATAATGGTTTAATGATAAATCATGTTTCAATATTAGATAGGCAGAGCAATATTTTAGCAAAATCTGAAATGTTGCGTGATGTAGTGCTATTAAGAATGAATCTATAGAGAGGCGATAAAAGGAGCCTGTGCGGGGAGGTACCAACACTACTGATATTGAGACATAAATCCAGCCACACACCACTTGTGTTAAGCTGTTATTTCATATTTATTACCCTACGGAAAACTCGTTTGAGCTTAGTAACTACAGAAAATAATCGGCTGTTTATACTGGTTCGACAAACTGAGTGCATTACACTTGAGGGAAAGTAAGGTGTAATCCTAGAACGACAATGACCACTGTAACAGGGTAGGTGCCTGAAGGGCCTAGCTCAATAAAAAAAAAAACAAAACCTGTATTTAAAATTTATTTAAAAAAAGGAAATATAAATACGTGATTCGCGAAAAAGATGTGAGCGGTGGATTCGGGTGTGCTTGTTGTTCTTATTGGCTTTAAAAAAAAAAAGGAACAGAGGACTTAACGGAGGAATCGGCGACTCCGGCAACCCTTAGGTTGGTACGGTCGCAGGTCGGCGACCCTGGGACGAACGCGGCGAGACACGCCGGGGCTCGCAGTCCTTGAGGCTGGGGCGACACCCGTGACCGCTCCCAGGCTCCCGCAAGCAAGGAGAGTTCCTTAAGGGGAACGTGGAAAAACCCGGTTACACTATCCGGGTCCACGATAGCAACAACCAGTTGGCACAGTCAGAGACAATAAACAGACTATATAATAAGTGAGTATGTCTTCCCACTATTCAAGTTAAAATAGCAGTGACCAAATGCGATTGTCTGATGCAGTAAAATAAATAATCTAGGCCACGTCTATAGATGTTTCCCGAATGTATTGAGGGTTGCAAGCCCTAGCGTAGCTCCTTCAAAATATGTTATGTGTGAGTGATTGGGTAACAAAAATAAATATATGTATATATAATACCAGTTATGTAAAAGAGGGAGGAAGTATCATAGCGTGACATAAATCACCGCTACACCACCAAGTCACGCAAATCCGTTGACAGTCGCCGTGACCATATCGGCCCACATATACCACGACGTAACGTATGTAAGCAAATGAATAACTGGATATATACAAACTGTTCCCGAAACGCGACAAGCCGAAGCGAGTCACTATGACGGTCTTTACATTTGTGTAGTGTGGTCACAACCCAGTTCGGGCAATTGCCCTGCCACCTCAAAAAGGTGGTGGCGGTGGTATGATCCTCATGTGAGGTTTTGTTATGTGGTAGAACGTCAGTGTTTGACTGAATCAACACCACAGTATATACCACCCTAGGGGTGAGCCTCTGGTCGTTGCATTTCAGAAATAGGAAGTGTATGTTAAAAACAAATGGAAATAGGAACTTTTAAATCTTCTTAAATATAAAAATGAATCGCTAAATGTGTTGATAAGCGTTAAACTCGAGAACGGCTGAACCGATTTGGCTGATTTCTTTTTTGTTGTGTTTGTTGAAGTCTGGAGAAAAATATTACGGAGAGAAAAATTAAAAAAAGATGTCTGAAAAAGTCTAAAAACAACACTTTTCTATATTCTCATACAAAAAATTCGTAATAATATTTAAAAGTCAGTTTGAACTTTAACACCATACCATAAAGTTTAAATGTTAGTGGAAGGGTTCCGGGAAGGCAAAACAATTGATCGACGTATAAATATTAATGTCAGTATTTGTCAATTTTTATACATACAACATTAAGGCCAAGTTCCTTCAAACTTCCTTCCTTCCTTCAAACAGGTCAATAAGTTTTGGCAGAATGAAATCCGACGGGGAAGCTATTAACATTAAAAAAAACAATGTGACTTTGTTTTATTGAAATAGGTCAGAACAAGGTCTGCCGGGACAGCTAGTTGAATATATAAATTGTCTCTAATCCGCGAGAACTTCCAAATATCTTTCCTTTGTGTAAAATTTCAAATTTCTAGGTCTAATGGTTTCGCCTGGGCGTTGATGAGTCATTCAGTGAATCGGGCTTGTGTTTTTACATATAAATAGATAGATGTTTAGCATTTACTTTGTGAAATTTTGTAGAAATGTAAAAAAAGATAAAAGATACAATACGGTTGTATATTCTACAAATATACCGTTCAATGACTTGAAGAAAAATACATATATACGTTATATTGCATGCATAACTAGGTTCAAAAATACGAGTGTAGTTTCTCGTGAGACAACGATCTGCATAATAGAAACCTACATGCTCTCTGCGATGTATGTAAGATATGTATAATGTAGAAAAGCAAATACGGAGCAGTCTAGCTAGCTTGCTTTATGCAGCCATTTTTCTAGATTATATTCTTAAATAAAGCTTGTGAATATAAAAACATAAAGTAATGAAAATATCTGGCGACACATTGCTCATTGTCTATAAAATATGTAGATTGAAGATTTATCTTAGATAAATATATAAATAGGTGCTGTTTTTTACACGAAATCTTCTGTTTACCCTATTAGTGCCTCAAGGTTTTTGTCACATTTTCATTTTTTACAATTCATTTAGTATTTGCTCTCGATACCGACATTCAAAAACGAGTGAAAAATGCCCTTCTAGTTTGTCAACCATAGATGGGCAAAATGTAATCAGATTAATAAAAATGATTAACGATTACATTTTACGTTTTTTACCATTAATATGACTGCATTTTGCTCATTTATGTTTTTAACACTACAAAATCCCAGATTGTATACACATTTATCATCCCTTAATGTTTTAAATGGATTTAATCATGATTACATATCAAGAAAATTAAAATTACGACTACATTTATTTATTTATTTATTTTGTAATCATTCATCATTAATCAGATTACATTTTGCCCATCTCTGTTGGCAACACAATGATGACTCTTCTTGTGTAACAGCTGTTCATAGATAACAGTGACCGCTTACCATCAGGTTGGTTGCCTTCATTTACATTTAAAAAAAGGTCGAATAATTGTATTATTTTATTTGATTGCTTTAAAGCACCTAATGATGAATAAAATGGTTGTCAAAGAGTTCACATTTTTAACACAATTTTTTTCAATTACTGAACGCTGTGATATCCAGGATGTCAAATTTTCAAGTAATTTCTCTTTATACCTAAATTGACCAAACAAATAATGTGTTTATTTATAAACTGAATTAATTTTCAATAAAAGCTTGTTATATCTAATAATACATACATTGTTATGTTTTTTTTCTTTAGTTTTAAGGGACTTTTGTTCTTTTGAACATGTCAGCCCCATCATACCTTAACCTAAAAAGGAGATTCTTTGGCGGGCATTTGAAAAGATAAGGCGCCATTTTAGAAAATTTCTGAATTGTTCAATATTTCTTTTATTTAAACAACGAAAATGTATAAAAATGTGGATGAAGAAGGAGATAAACCTCCAGAACCTACCAAGAAAAGAAAAAAGCCTGGAGGCACCGATGATCAAGTACATTCAGAGGCGTATTTGCCATTTAGGAAGCCGGGTTATAAAAGAGTTTTCCCTCCCAGCTCTTCGACTAACAAGTTCTTCACAGTATTTGTTGAAAGCACGAAAGGAGAATGTTTGGGAAATAAAAACCCAATTAATTTGTCCGATTTGTTTAAAAGGGAGATAAAGGGTGTAAACTGCGTTAAGAGAATCAATGCTACGAAAATCAGCGTTACCTTCACTCAAACAGATACCGCCAATAACTTTTTAAAAAATGAAGACTTCCTGGAAAAACATTCATATAAAGCGTATATACCAGCTAAAACAATAGAAAGTACTGGAGTAATAAGATTTGTACCCAAATCCTTGAGCAATGAAGAACTTTACAATCGGTTAACTTCACAGTATGAAATCGTAAGTGTACGTAGATTTACTAGAAAATCAAATGGTGAAATTATACCATTTGAATCTGTTAGTATTACCTTTGTTTCTACTAATTTACCGGAATTTATATACCTGGATTTATGGGCCTACCGTGTCCATGAATATACCGCACCATTGTTGCAATGTTACAAATGCTTTAAATTTAACCATGGCGCAAAAGTATGTAAATCATCACAAAAATGTTCTATTTGTTCAGAGGAGCATCATTTTAAGGAGTGCAATCAAAATAGTACTGTCAAATGTATAAACTGTGCAGGTCCTCATTTGGCTATTTCTAGGGTATGCCCTATAAAAATGAAAAAAATACTGGAAAAAAAGCAAAAATTAAGTTATGCTTCTGTAATCAATAATAATACTAAATTAATCCCGAATAACTATCAAAAAGACTTTCCACCTTTACCACAAACAGATATTATGCCAGTGAAACTTCAGTCAAATGTGCCAAAACCTAATATGTCTGGTCTTCCGTCTAAGGACAACTCCAATTCTAACATTAATTTAAGTAATGATAATTTAATTACACAAATTTTAAACAATGACTCAATAATGAAAAGCATGGTGGCAGCATTGGTAACCTTAGCAAATAAATCTGATGATAAACCACTTACTAATGCAAGTATTAAAAATATATTAAAAGAAAAACTCAATAATGGACAATAGTTCTATTAGAATAGCTCAATTTAACATACAAAGTGTAAATAATAAAAAACCTTTGCTTATAGAATTCTTACATAGTAATAACATTGATATTTGCTTATTAAATGAAACCTGGTTAAAGGATAGAAATAAGTTTTACATTTCTGGATTTAATTTCATATATCGAAATGCAGAAAATGGTCATGGAGGTGTAGGTATATTAATTAAAAGTAATTTTAAATTTAGTGTAGTTGAAACTCCATTTTATGAATATTTACAAACAGTTGCTATAATTTTACAAACTTGTTCAGGTGGGTTATCTATTTTATGCACATACTGTCCTCCACGTTCTGGAGGTTTTAGGATTAGAAGCCTTAAGAATGTAATTGATAAATTGCCCAAACCATTGCTTATGTCAGGTGACCTAAATGCGCATCATCTTGCCTTTGGTTGTTTGAGATCAGACAATCGTGGCACTGATATTTATAATTTGATGGATGAATATGATCTCTGCATATTAAATACTGGTTCTCCAACAACAGTAGGTACAATACATCACAATCAATCAGCTATAGATGTTTCATGTGTTAGTGCCTCAATTGCATTATTATGTGATTGGAAGGTACATGATGATGCCATGGGCAGCTATCATTATCCCACGATCATTGATCTTCATATATCTCCTGAAAAATATGTAATTGGTGAATCAAGTGAAAGATTCCTGTATAAAAAAGCAGACTGGACTAAATTTAAAATATTATCTGAAGATTCTTTTAATATTCTACTAACCAATGCTTCTGATCCATTAACAAAATATGACATTTTTTGTGAAATATTAAATAAACTTAAAGAAATATGTATACCCAAACTAAAAATATCTAAAAATTCATATTTAATGAAGAGACCTGTACCATGGTGGGATGATGATTGTTTAAATGCTGTTTCAAAAAGTAGAAATGCTCTAAATAACTATAGACATAATCCAACATTGGATAATTATATAACATACAAAAAATTAGATGCTTGTAAAAAACGAATTTTAAGTGATAAAAAGAAAACCAGTTGGCACACATTGTGTTCAAGCTTTAATAGAAACACACCTGTAAGCATCATCTGGAATTGTATGAGACGATTTAAAAGGGCTCCTATTCTTAAATCTCCAAAAAATGATGAATGGATTCCTTCCTTTCTTAATAAGTATTCCGATTCATTACCTGAAACCAATGCGTCAGTACTCAATGAATATTTTAAATTAACAGGAAATATTGCAAGTAGTTTTTTGGCAGAACCTTTCACTTGGAATGAATTTGTAAGTTCTTTATATTCACGTAAAGATACAGCTCCAGGACTTGATGATTTTCCCTATAAACTTATCTCTAATCTTCATGTAAATGCACAAAAGATTTTGTTTCAACTTTTTAATCTTTTATGGTATTCTCAATGTATACCTGTCTCATGGAAGACTCAATGTATTATACCTATCCTAAAACCTGAGAAGCAAGTAAATGATTGTGACTCTTATAGACCAATATCACTTTCATCTTGTATTGGTAAAATATTTGAAAATATTATTAAGGTACGATTAGACTGGTATGTAGAATCCAATAATATTTTACCTATGCAACAGTTTGGTTTTCGTAAAGGTAGAAGTTCTGTTGAAAGTTTTATTTCATTAATAACAGATATTAAAAATTCATTTCTCAGCCACTCTTTCACAGTGTGTGCTTTCCTTGATGTGAAGGGAGCATTTGATAATGTAAATCCCTTCATTTTGATAAAGATTTTGAGTGATATAGGAATTCCTGGAAAAGTATCAAAATGGATATTTAGTTTTTTATATAATAGGACTATATATGTAAAACACAATAATATTCTTCATGGACCAAGAAACGCTTATAAGGGTACAATGCAAGGTGCTGCACTTTCTCCGTTACTATACAATATTTATATTTCTCAGATTATGCACCATATCAATTGTAATGATGTTCAAATTCTACAATTTGCTGATGATATAGTTCTGTATTCAATAAATAAAAATGTTAATATTGCAGTGAATAACCTAAATAATACACTTGTTCAATTGCATACTTTTTATAATGATTATTTACAATTAACTATTAATCCTCATAAAAGTGTTGCCATGATATTTGCAAAAAAATCTATTGAAGGTATAGTTAACAATATTATATATAATAGAACACCAATTCAATATGTTACTTGTAAAAAATTCTTAGGAGTTTATCTAGATTGTAAACTTAAATTTGAATTACATATAAATTATATTATTAAAAATGCCAATAAAAGTTTAAACATTTTAAAGTCATTAGCAGGTATAAGTTGGGGAGCTGACCCAAAAATACTTCTCATGCTATATAAGAATCTGGTGCGGTCACATTTTGATTACAGTTGTTTAGCATATATGAATGTTAAAAAACACCTTTTAAAAAAATTAGATGTTGTTCAAAATAAGGCATTAAGAATAATTAGCGGAGCTATGTGTACCACTCCTATTAATGCTATGGAAGCTGAATGTTGTATCCCTCCATTAATTATTCGACGATATCATATGGCACAAAAATTTGCCATCAAATTATTTTTTATTAATAACCCATTAGTACTAAGAAGATTTTTACCAGAATCTCTCATTAATTTTGATCTCAGTAACTATTCTGTCACTACTGATATGCTTAAAAATTATCAATTACCAGAAATTACTTTTATTGTGGCTAAAGCGCAATCTCTTGACAACATATATAGATCTTATCCACTTCCCTTATATAAAATTAGCTATGATGCTTTAATGAACAATGATATTGATATCCAATTTGAAAACTTCGCTAATCAACAGGAATTTTTAGCATATTTTAATAACAAGTCATCTTACTATAAAATTTATACAGATGGATCTAAAAATCCCAATAGAGTAACTTCGGCTTTCTATGACAGTCAATTAAAAGTTACAAAATGTTTTAAAGTGGATAAAAGTAGTAGTATATTTACAGCGGAAGCTATTGCTATATACCTGGCTTTACTTCATATTTCTAAATTAACGAATGTAGGAAGTTATGTTATTATATCTGATTCACAAAGTGTTTTGATCTGTTTAAAAAACCATACATATACTTACAAAATGAATTACATTATTTTAAAAATTAAAAGTGTTCTACATAGTTTAGTATTAGAGAAAAAAATTGTAAAGTTCTTATGGATCCCTGCTCACAAAGGTATTTTGGGTAATGAGATTGCCGATTCAGCTGCCGCACAGGATTATGATGAAGATTATTCTAATGATATAAAAGTACCATTCACAGATTATTATTCGAACTTGAAGCAAAGTATACAAGAAATGTGGTCTAATTATTGGATAGATATAAGCATAGAAAAGGGTAAATGGTACGCTGATATACAAAAAGCCCTGCCCGCCAAACCTTGGTTTCACAACATTAAAGGACCTGTGTCTAGAAATTTCATATCCACAATAAACAGATTAAGATTTGGACACTGCAAAACCCCTGCACACCTCAAAAGAATGAAAATTTGCAATGATAGTCGTTGTTCTCATTGCAAGACCTGTAACAACGCAGATATTGAACATTTTGTATTTAATTGTCATCAGTTTGGAATAGAAAGGCTTTTATTGGTTTCGGAATTGGAAAAAATCTTCAAAGAAGTCCCAAGGACCTTAGAAGAATTATTATCAAATGAAAAGTGCTTTGTGCCCATTTACGATTTTATTAAAAACACGATAAAGAAACTCTAATCTGAACATTAAACCACCAACGACAGGCTCAAAAGGGCATGTACCCAGAGCCGTAAAACTTAATATTAAAAAATTAACCTAAAAATACAAAAAAATATTAAAAGTAACAAAAAAATAATTATAAACTATTTATACATGTTCCAAAACATTCCAGCGGCACCAGAGGTTGGTTCCGCTAGAATGCTGTGAAACATGCCTACATTATATAAATTAAGGTTTAAACTATTTACAAGGACAGATCTTTCCTTCTTATACTTGTCACATTCCATCAGGAAGTGATGGACATCGTCAATTTTGTCACATGTTTCACAAAGCGGTGAGTCGACCAGTTTCCTGAGATATCCAAATTTCCTTGATGGAATGTGACCTGATCTTAACCTAAATGCTGCAGTTACACAGGATCTGCTTATATTAATATTAGCAAACCAAAGAATAGGAGGAGGCTGGCACTGTAGCGTCTTATACCAAATTCCCTTTTCTTTAGATGTTCTATTAAAATATTCCTTCCACATAGCCCGCCCTTGATTTTTATACTTGCCTAAAATTTCTGTGTAAAACAATGGAATACTAACTAGAGAACCGTCTACTAGAGCTAAACATAGTTATGTCAATTCTAAAATAATATGGAATTTAAAGTCTCATGCCTAATTTGTCGTGCGGGTTACATTACATAGAACATTTTTCCAGAACTCGCTTTTCACACTATTATTGTGAGAAAGTAGCAGAAGATCATGTCTTATTTCGATGGTGGTATGATTTATGCGCTCAATTATAGGACCTCCTGGTGCGTCGGGCGCCGTGCTAGCGCTTTCATTTTCGTGACATATTTCCACTATATTCGACAGACTTTTCCGTTATTTTATTCAATTTCAAAAGTCAGATCTTAGCTATACAGCGTTGACGCTTCTTGAAATGTTAAAGACATTTTATCATTTTTTACTTCTTTTCTATCTAATTTGTTTAAGAACTATGTGACTATTTTGTTACTTTATTATTAGGGAATATTAAATACAGCAGACCACTTATATAACAAATTTGATAGTTATAGATATTAATCTTGAAGACTATTAAAATAATTTTACTTCGATGAGACAAGTTTACGACTTACTGTGGAGATCTGTAGGAATTATTTCTATACTATTGTGTAAGACATTGTAAAATAATGTAACTGCTAGGACGAGTAGTGCACTTTAATTAAAATTCACATTAAAAAAATTAAATCTTTGGAACTTTTGAATTTGATTTATTGGTATAATTTTAACAATTAATGAATATTTTCGAATGGTTTGTTGTAGTCAAAAAAGGAAAATAATTATATATTAACGTAATATTATTTTGATTACTAGGAAATGCTTAATATTAGGCCACTTCTCCCTTTGAAGTTAATATAAGTTGTCTAACATCTTTTACAATCCGGGCAGTAGACTCGAGGGAGTCAGCTGCCCGGATGAGAGGGAGGCGGTACGCAGTATTCGGCGCGCCGCTTGAGAGAGAGGTATTGAGGATGAGCACTTTACTTCCACCCCTCCCAGAGAGGTAGCCTCAATAAGGCTTTTTATTCCCTGGGCGTCTGGATTAATTTGGTTTCCCAGGCCCGGGTGGAGAAATCAGAGGGACACCCCGGGGGTTTTTAGTCAGTAGGAGTCTGACACAACGGGGTCACTGCCATCACAGCATCCTCGATAGTCCTATGTAGGATTATCCTCAGAGATGCTAATAAAAAAAACATCTTTTACAATGTCAGTTATTTAATAAATAATTCGAAAGCCATTCAATTTATTCTAACAACATACTTTATAAACACGTTTTTATAAATTCGTTACTTCTTAGACATTTGTATATCTTTATCTAAGGGTCGCAAATTCGTACCCCTCACGGTTCAGCTCAAAATATTTTGATCGACAGTAAACATCTCATCGAAACAAAATAAAATGCTATACATTTTCATCTGAAGGGGATGCGAAATCTTTTGTGCGGGGTAAGTTTTTTAATCGGTGAAAGGGCTGCAATTTTGCGGCAGGGAGCACGCCAAAAGAGTAAAAAGCTTTAGCTACGTATATATTTAACAATATTTCTCGCGTCATACCAGGTGTCGGGAAGTAAAGTGAAAAGTTCTCGTTACACCCTTTGTTGTAGTTTTTCACTTCAAAAAAGTGGTATTTTGCGTAACATTTCTAATAGTGAAAATTGATAGTAAGAGAATGTATAATTCTAAAACTTTGTGCTTTAAGTAGTTACTTTGATATTCGTAACAGATCATCACTTTAATGTAATAATAATACGTAAAAGGTTTTGTGTATTTATTTCCTAATTCTTTGTAAATTTTGTAGGAATTAGATTAATTTAGTTAATAAATACATGAGTACAATATAGCGTTTTATACAATGTTTGAATCTCAGCAGAGTTTACAAGATTCTATTTAAAGTTGCATTGTACGAATAGCCCAAAATTAATAGCAGATACAAATATCCAAGGCGCCTCATATATTTCCTGTAACGTGTACAGGACGAAGATAAATGGGTAAAAGTAATCATTCATATACAGAAAAACGCTATGGAACTTGCTATGCTCGGCGTTTCTCTGAGGGATAACAAGGTGAAATCAGAAATAAGGTGATTCTTCAGAGAATTGAAGTTATCAACACAGCTCAGAGGATTAGCAAACTGAAGTGGCAGCGGGCTGCTCATAATTTCCGAAGAACTGATAATCGCTGGTAGACTTGTTCTTGAATAGAGACAACGCCTCGGTAAGCTTAATGTAGAACGCCCTGTAGCTACGATTTGCACAAAGTGGCAGGCAATTGTTGGTTGAAAAAAGCCGTAGATTGGGCTCTGGGGCGAATTTTGGGATAGGCCTAAGTCCAGCAGTGGACGAATAGAGGTTGATGATACATGAAAATAAATAAAGCTTTAATAAGTTAATAATGCAGATTGTATTCTTTTATTATTATATCGAACATTAACAGTAGTGGCGTGCATCACATAGAAGCATGAGAAAGCAATGCAAATAAATAAAAAATTAAAACTATTTATTTATTAGGAAAAACAATTACAAAGCAGCACATTAAAGTCAGCTGACACCCAAACTACGACTACCTGTATCAAAATGCAATCTTCTTATAAATACTTGGGAATTAAATACATATATTGTTTTAAAAGTTGATCCAAATTGGATTTAGAGATCCCTAATCCGGTAATAACCAGATTTTAAATCAATATTTTTGTTAAATTAATAAATACAACAAGATAATGTTTTTATGCTTTTATGAGATGCACGCCACTGATTAACAGTATATGCTTGATTTAAAGAACTCATTAAGTTTAATGTTCACCTTTCTTTTCTTCTCCACGATATTCGCTATTAGTATGTACGATTTCAGAGTTTTAGCAATCATTATTCACACCCCAAGACCAAATGTAGAATTTTCACAAAGTAGACATCATTTACAGCTTGAAAACAATGTAGGGTCAAACGCTACGAGGTTCCATAAACAGTGTTTCAGCGGTCGAGTGACCGCGAATACCAAGATTTATGGCGCACATTCACGAGTCGCTAAGCAAAACTTTCGAACGGCACCCATTAAGATTTACTATGGGGTGAAACTAAATAACTAAAATACTTTGAGAACCTACGGATTCCTTTAGCAAAGAGACCATATTTCCTGATCGTCGAGTGATTGAAATAAACTACTATATATGTAACCTTTTTTTATTTTCTCTCAACGTTTCTACCTCACATAAATACAGTAGCTTGCGTATCCTGCTAACCGACCACAGCCTACTGTAGCAATGTCGTTCATACTCTTGTAGAAATGTGTTGTTGGCGATACGTTAAAATGATAGAGCTGTATAAAAACTATACCGTTTCCTTATCATTCAAACAAAATCAAAAAATCTGCATAGTTTCATTTAGCTGGTGGTAAAGCAGCAAGCAGGTCGAAACATCGATTAATAATCGAAGTAACTTCCACTTTTCACCAGATAAGCTAGTAGCCTGTTTGTTTTGCTATCTCCCGGTATAAAAAGGTTACGTAAAGGAGGACATATTTGTATAAACAATTAATTAGTTAGTAAATTTAAAACCGTTAGTAAAATTTTATGAATCCATGTTCGAATATGAATAAATTTTATGTTACCATAATTTAGTTTCCATATGATTTCCCTAACGATGTATGTGACAGTTGAATTTCCCTTTCCTAAAAGCCTGATTTGCATAACGTTTAATGTAGTTACACAGGTCTATTCCAAACTGCTGTTATAATTGTCTCAGTTGAAATATGCTGTGTTTAATTTATAGCATCACTTTTGTAATTTATTCTTCATATTGCTTAACTATTTATTGTCTTATTTTAAAATTTTATAATAATTTACGAATCATGATATTTTCATTACATATTTTATATAATAGTCTATATACATATATAGTTCTCAATTATGATTTTTTACTAAAAATGCTTCTTTCTCGACAAACGCAAAGAGTAAATTTTAATCTGCAAATTATTTTTAAAACATCTACAGATTTTAAGCTATCCAACGAGATATATAATAAGAAAGTATGATTCTTTGTAAATTCGTAGCAAAATTTACAAGAATTCTTTTCTTTTGAGTTTAAGAATTAGTTAAAAGTTTGAGGTAGGAATGGAACGAAAATTAAATTTCAGTTTTCCATGACATCTTTGTTTTCGCGAACAAAAGATCGGATTAACTTTCCCCTAACACTCTTATAAGCATAGAGTGAATAGGTTTACAATTACACACGTGGTGAATACGAGGAAAGGGCGGGCCTATTCAATACGAATCTGACTCAGGCAAACACGTACATCTCGAGATGATTGTATGGATTAGATTAAATTTTGTTGCCTTTTGGTCATGTATCATTGTCAAATTGTAGATTGTTTATTCTGAGAAAGATATCGTCATATAAACTTATTATATAAAGTTTTATTTCCGATTACAATTTCAATTAATCGTTTATAAATAATCTAAAACTCCTATGTAAAAATGAATGGATTCAGCAACTAGATATTATTTTTTATAACACTAGTCCCTCAATAAACAAGACTTCCTATGATTTATGGCTTTACAAATTAAATATAAATAGACATTTGTTAGATAAATGCGGCCAATCATCGTTCTCATCTTTACCTTCTAGCAGGTTTTAATGAGTTCAAGTGTTGTCTGTTAAACAATTGTTAAGCATGCTTCTTAAACACTAAATTGGCCGTTTAATTTGTATTGAACAGCCGCTGTACAAGCACTTGGTATAATTCCTACGAGGTCATAAACATTATAATTTACTTAATTTCGTAACCTTAGCTTATTTTCAATACTTACTAATATTTTCGCGTTCCATGTTGAGATGAGATATTACCTTATTTATTTTATGCCTTAAATATTTTTTATTAGATAAAAATAGTACGATAATTTCTTTATATTAGGTCCTTACATATGAAATTGGCGTTTTGTATGGGAGGAACAAAAAGTCGAATATTTTTTAATATAATATATTTAATTAATCAAAGTATGAACCATTATTTTCTATGCACTTTTGCCATCTCATAGGTAGTTCATTGATCCCTTTACTAAAAAAACCAGTCGGACGGGAATCAATAAAATCTTTGAAGGCGATTTGGACTGCCCCATCGGAGTTGAATTTTTTCCCTTGCAAGAAGTTATCCAAATTTCGAAAAAAAAATGGTAATCTGTTGGAGCAAGGTCCGGGGAGTACGGAGGATGTCTTAGACTTTACAATTGAAGCTCTTCTAATTTAGTAGCCGTCTGTTGCGCAGTGTGTGGTCTAGCGTTGTCGTGAAGCAGCAGTGGCGTGGAGCGATTGACCAGCCTAGGTTGTTTAGCCGCTAGCTTTTCCATCATGGTTTGCAATTGCTGACAATAGACATCAGCCGTATTAGTCTGGCCAGATTTGAGAAAACTGTAATGAACAATACCGGCACTAGTCCACCCAACGCTTACAAGTAACTTTTTTGGGGTTAATTTTCGCTTGGGGCAGGATTTGGCTGGCTGGCCAGGATCCAACCATTGCGCTGAGCGCTTCCGATTATCGTAAAGAACCCATTTTTCATCACAGGTAATGATTCGGTTTAAAATACCTTCATTATTGTGCCGGTTTAGTAATGTAACGCAGCAGTCGACGCGCGTTTGCAGGTTTGCTTCAGTCAATTCGTGAGGTACCCACCTTTCAAGCTTTTTAATCTTCCCAATTTGCTTCAAGTGAATTAAAACAGTTTTATCACTAACATCGCAGCCTGCAGCTAACTCGGACGTGGTTTGCGATGGATCCGCTTCCACAATAGCCTTCAACTCTTCATTATCAACTTGAGTCTCAGGCCGTCCACGGGGCTTGTTCTGCAGGTCGAAATTTCCAGAACGAAAACGTTGGAACCAAAAACGAACTGTGTTTTCTTTTGCAACACGACCGCATTACACATCATTCACCCTTCGAGTTGTTTCCGCAGCACTAGTGCCACGGCGGAACTCGTACTCGTAAATAATGCGATATTTTAAGTTTTCCATTTTGTAAAATGAGTGACGCAAACAGAAAAAAAACAGAAGAAAAAAACAAATGAATGACGATCATCGAAGCACAAATACATGAGTCTATAGCTGTACAAATTTGAATTTTAAATTCCTTACCAAAGAGGAGAAATTTGTGATTAAAGTGGCCAGTACGAAAAACGCCAATTTCATATGTAAGGACCTAATATATTTATTTACCAGGAAATAAAATTATCTAAATTCGTAGGACTAGAATTTTGTAACAAGACTTTACGTATTTACTTATTGAATAAAAATCATAGCTTATTATAAAACATTTTAAACTAACACATATCAAACAAAAAATTATCCAAAATTGAATTTATTTATTAAAATTAAGCTTTCATTAAACGAAAAACAAAAAGATAAAACATTTTTAGTCCTACTTATTTATTTTCAGCCAAGTAACATAAATAACAACATTGATTTTGGTTAGAATATCAAATATGCATTTGCAGGCCGTTGGGGCTCCCTACTTGAATAGTCTATTTGCTATACAAACTAACACACGGAGCGTACAAGCTGGCCTTTATGCTTTATTCATAGCAACAATGCAGGGATGCCCCAAAAAAAGCCACAAAAACCCAACAAACGTAGAAAACCGCTTCGTATTACAATTAAAATTTGTGAATAAATTACGAAATCTTGTCCCTAATTTTAAAACCTTCAAAATCTACTTCCGATCTAATCTTAGTCACGTCTATGTCAAAAATGACATTTTTTTATAATATACCAAGAAAAATTCAAATGAGACGATTTTGAAATGCGATTGGACATGGAACAAAAATAAATTAAGAAAACTGGCCTTCTGAGCAGATTTTTTTTCTTCATTAGATGTGCCCCTTTACCATGTTTTAGAGCCTTGTTAATTTTAAAAAGATTGGGACGGTACCTAAAGTGATTTCAGCTGTAGTTTATTATATACCAAACGTATCCTTTCACAACTTTGTTAATGGTATGATCGACTGTGTGGCATAGTTGAGGTCAACGATAAACAATTAAACAGCAGCAACAAGACAATTTTCTTTAAGCGAAAGATTACACATAAAATACAAGAAAAATAGCATGTGTACATTGTTTTTAAGGTTACTTGAATGCAGAATGTATAAAAATATTTTTGTTTCATAAAAATTTAAAAGTCACATACCCTAATGTACAAAAAAAAATACGTCTCAATTTAAAAGAACTTTAATGACACTACTAGTAAAATAAATGGTCACAAACAGTCTTAGAACGTAATAATGAGCTCAGCTATTCTACTTGTGTACAGTTTTATTAGGGTAAATTACGGTGGCTATATCAATAGATGTCAAACAATCTTTTAATGTATATTATCATTGTTCAACCCTAGAAAACAAAGCAAACTAACGTCCATCAAATGTCCTAACAGATTGTTGGGAAAATTAATCACGTCGGAGGAAAGTAGCAGGATGGCACCTACCATACGTTGCATTCTTTTACACTTATTATTAGACCATATAGCATGTGGTACCTTCGTAATGTTATTAAAATTGATGAAAGTACTTCGTTCTTCAAATAAGAAAGCTTGTAAGTTTGTAGGATAAAAATATGTAATCAAAAATTTATTTAGCCGTTTCTGTTGATTATTTATGCGCTATTAATCAAATATACTAACACTCTTTTAATGTGAAGAGTTTAAGCTTACATTGGTTTAATAACATAGTAAAATAATAATAAGTTACAAATAAATAAATAATTTAATTTACAAATAGTTGCAGAATGCACTAAATTCTCACGACCAAGATATCCTTATGTAGTTTACTTTTAACTGAAAAGAGTAATTAATTGAGTATTTTAATGGCTCTTTTCGGTAATATCTGCTTCTTGAACTAGCAATATTTCAGTTTCTTATGAGGAGCTAAAAATGATTTGAAATAGAATTTTTAAATAAAACTCTTACTATTACCGTGTCTTTGGGCATTGGAATGGTCTTCCGCCGAGCGTGTTCCCACCGTCCTATGATATTGGGTCTTTTAAGAGAAGCGTGAAGAGTAATATTTGTGCAGGCCGGCATGATCGCTACGGCTATCGATGGTTTCTTTGCTGTTGGTAGTCGGGGTTTTTGGAGTGCACCATAATACCCAAGATAACAAATATGCACGAGCCCTTCGCAATTTCTTTCCTAATTTGTAGTGCGAATTGCATAAGCGTAGGAATGTATAAAGATACAAACTAAATACATCGGTTTTATTTGTTGTCTATATTAACGAATGAATCATTGCTTTTAAACGCATATGAATCTTGAAATCCATAGTAGTATCATTTATTATTATGTTTATAACTGTCTTAAAATTTAAAGAGCATTCTTGTAAATGGGCGCTAACAAAAAGGTAATTTAAAGACCACGAAAGGATAAGGTCGAAAGGCTATAAAAATTAATTCTTATAACTTTAAGAAAATTCATTAACAAAAAATAGCATACTTATATGATAAGGGCAGTAATTTTTTTATTAATTATTATCTATCTAACTATCGACTTACAGACAAAAGTTTTTTTTAATTACTATACATAATTTGTAAGAGCTTAGGACAGAAAAAAAAATTAAGTAAGCAGCCGAATTACAATCACGTCACAATATAACTACATATGTAGAATATAGTATGCGGGTGTTTACAGATAAACTATTGTTGTAACTTCTCTATCGCATGTGAAGTTTTATAGGCATTTATCGTCGAAACTTTAGTTATTTGTTGCGTTCTGATAATGTATCTAGCGATATTGGCTGCGGTTTGTGTGAGTAATAATTAATAGGTTGTTTATTATAACTTATTTGTTAGGTTTTTGTTACTTAAGTGATTCAGATTGATTTTGTATAAAAGACTACAAAAAAATCATATCGAGGGATGAAAGGCTATTTGGTTTAAGCGAAATTCTTTGGTGATATATATATATATATATATATATATATATATATATATATATATATATATTTGGAATCGTTAAAAAACGCTGATTTTGAAAATATATTTTACTATATCACTAAAAATGTCGCTTAAACCAAATAGCTTTTCACCTCTCGATATATACTCTTTGCAGGTACAACATAAGTTTTTTATTTAATAAGTGCTTAACAGGCTATCTTACATAACTCTAGGTACAGATAGAATAGTCATTTTTTATTTTTAGCTGTGTGTTTCAATTATGTTTGGTTTTGTTAACTATTAATAATGATTATTTCTTTCAAATCTATTAATAAAATGCTTAAAAGTAAATTTATAGTATCGAAATAGTTTTTTAATTATCTCAATAACTTTGGATTTAATTTTTCTAATTATATATCTGACTTTGCGTTTATTTATTTTGAAAAGCATTATACCGGTGTTATATAGGCTTCATGATAGGAGTATTACATGTAATAATGTAAGATACACATACGAATGATTAATGCACTTGTCACTTGGACAAAAGATGATTTATGAATTGTAACGGTATAATGTTGCATATTGTTTAGTAAATTCCATATGATTAAATACTGATGCCTACGTATTTATAAATTCAACAGATTAACAATGAAATTTGTTCATTTGTCAGAGGATCGACCATGTGTGGCGCCCCACTGTCGTTAATTCACACGAAGAAACCTTTGAAACAATAGCTTCGAAGCTTATTTAATATTACATTTGGTTTATTATTTTACGCAAGTCTTAGTGATTTTTTATCCACACACAGATTAACGTAGCGGATTTTAAGTGGGTCCCCTCGCCTATGAGTAACTTTAAAACAAGGAGTCATATCATTGCGTTGCTGATTTTAAGAACGTTATTCAATTGTGTTTTCGAGAAGAATCCTATGTAGATCTGGGGAAAACTGCCAGATAGCTTCTTCCACAATTTCAAAGTGAGCGTCAAACATATTCTAATGAACCATTGCGTTGTACAGTTTTGATTGTATACAAATAAATATAATAAATCACTCAGCTCGTTAAAATATTTGTTTGTTATTATATTAATTTAAATAACCTCGAATCCTGTCTTATGCAACAGAACTATATGATGCAATATGGCGCGATTTAATTCCTCAGTTATATCTTGCGTGTATTTCTACTGTCGCATACTATAACATATGCGAGTATTATATGTAAAGAATATTGGGTCGCGCTATGCCTTGTAATTTTTTTACTGCGTAGAGTGATTCTACCCCTATTGTATATTAAAGGAATGATTCCATGATAGAGCGGTAACCTAGATAATTTATACTGGCCCGAGTGTCTACAATTCACCTGATGGTAAGTACAGTGTAGTCCGAAAACGATAGCGACTATCAAAGGATAACAATCCACTGACACTCTCCGTCTCCATGTCGGCACACATATACCACGACTGAAGGTCTCCAAGCATATGAACCGCGACAGATCGAAGGGAGTCACTATGACGGTCTTTATATATATATATATATTTTAATTTATTTTTATTTAGGGGCTTTTATTCACGCGAATATATCAGCCCCATTGTACCCTAACCTATTTCCTTACATCCTAGGGGAGTCGCGGATGAGCAAGCGTCACCATCTGGCACAGCATTCTGACTTCAC
The DNA here is from genome assembly GCA_036320925.1 of Automeris io. Lineage (NCBI taxonomy): Eukaryota > Metazoa > Arthropoda > Insecta > Lepidoptera > Saturniidae > Automeris > Automeris io. The sequence continues at coordinate 6,830,174 of JAUDJH010000010.1, read as the reverse complement.
TGGACAAAGGATTGGCCAAAATGCCGCGCCATGCTCCAATATTTTGTCTGTTAATTTTCAACTTGCTCATCAGCGACTCCCTTTGTGTCTCGTTCCGGGCACACTCCATCAGCAAGTGATGCACATCTGTCTTTATATTTGTATACTGTGGTTACAACCCAGTTCGGGCAATCGCCTTAACGCTAAAAATCATGAATAAAACAAGATTAATCTAAAACACATTTTATATGATAATGAATATAATATATTAAAATATTAAATAAAATTAAAATACACATAAGATCTATCTTTAAAATCTTTTTTAGCGAGCGATCGATCTTTTTTCGGAGATATTTGTTGTATGTTGTATGTGTGCGTATGTTAATAATTACAACCAGTATATTATACCCGAATTAACAAAACGAAACATAATATTGGACAATATTTATCACCGTTTACGACCTTTACGTTGACATTAGAGTATGTCCAGTGAGAATAATGACAGCTGAGTCACACAATCCTGTCCTTGAGATATCTCTGCGGTCAATTTCTTGCCAATGAATAATAAAATAACCACGTATTGTGTGTTTGTCTATATAGACGAGAATCTTGATAGCAAATATGCATATTTATTGAGACCACTTAATCAAGCCATTGCTTTATCATAGGAATTGATTAAGATGTTACCATTTGTTTATTAGGCGTACAGAGACTCAAGTATAATTTTTTTGGAGCTGACTTCTCGAATTAGTTTACTTTTTTAAATCTCTAATTTTATAAAGGTAATCAAAAAGAAGAATTCCATTGAGTTGGGTAGTTTTTGAAAAATTACGTCGGAATTTTCATCGTCTATTTTCCAAGGTCTTAAAACTAAAGTTTTCAGATAATGCGTCGTACTAGTTATGATTTACGGAGCCCAGACGTGGACACAAACGGTTCGGCTAGTCCACCAGTTTAAAATTGCTCTGCATGCGATGGTACGAGCTATTTTGGGCGTCTCTTTGAAGGATAAAGCCACAAATTAAGTTATCCGACAGAGAACCAAAGTCATCGATATTGTTCTCTGCATCAGCACGCTGAAGTGGTAATGGGCTGGCCACGTAGGCCGAAGAACCGAAGATCGTTGGAGCAGGCGGGTCCTTTAGTGGAAACAGCGAGTCGGCTAACCGTGGGGGTTCCCCGGCAAGGTGAAGCAACAACCTGCGGAACGTGGCCGGAATAGCCGAAGACCGTGATCAAAGGCACTTATCAGTAGAGGCCTATGGTCAGCTGTGGACTAGAGTGGGTTAATGATGTATAAATATTTTGATTCGCTCCACTAATGATTGAGAAATATTAACGTCCACTGTAGTATATTTAGTCTGGTATGAAGATAGCAAGTACTAATAATTTTTCTTCAAATGATCTGCATTCTTTTGCTGTTCAATACATTCATTAATACTTTTAAAAGTTATATATTTTATTTCTATTTTAATTTTGTTTTACATTTTTTTACGAAGTAAATGGTCACCGCCAATTTTTTAACACGAATTACCTATTGCAGTAAAAAGAAATCCGATTACCTCGATTATACTAATCGTATCAATATTAAAAAGATAGCTATAAGGCTTTGCAAAAATTGAATTTTATGAGATTTCAGCTTTAACAACATATGTGTCACGTTATTAGAATGTTGTATTTTGCCCTCGTAATGATTTTTCTACCTTCTTCAAATTTAAAAAGTAACTGAAATTATGGTGTTAGTTAAAATCAAACCTTACTTATACTAGTTATTAGTGTACTAAAAGCTCTTCTAGTCTTAAAAAAGTTAAGCCCGTCAGGAAGTTACATATTGATATAATAGTAAAATGAATAATAAAATAAATGGGAAAATACCATTTATTTCTATATATTAACATGACTGGTAAATACTAGTAAGCGATAAATAATATTGTAATTTATCAACACTTTGTTAGTGGTTGAACGTAAAACATTACATAAACAACTTTATTCCAAAAGACGGCGACTTTGATACGGTTATAATTACTACATTTAAAGTAGTAATTTGTTATAATTAACACCTTTAAAGCCTAATTTAAATTAAACATGACATTAACATATACGATTTGAAATGTAAATGCCAATTATAATAACAATGTTATTAGTTCTATTATACAATTAATACTTGCTTGAAACACAATGTTTTGTTACGCAAAATCTTGTTATGTTTATTTTTTATTTTACATTACTTTATAAATAATTGATTTTTTTACATGTTTCCTAATGTATATTTTTTAGGTGTTTAAGGCGGTATATCAAAGTAATGAACTTTTTTGTTGTTATAAGGACTATTGTAAAAAGCAAAATTTGCCTTAAAAAAACGTTCAGTAATATGCCACCAGTGGCGGGACGTTAATGGGACCACGTAAATCTACTTCATACGTAAAGCAGTTATTAGTCTATAAAATCCACTTTCTTAAACAACGTATTATCTCGAACTATTTGTTGATCTAGTCATTCTAGTCTGCTAAAATTATGTTTTAAGATAATAAATATTTAAAAAAAATCTGGCGCTTGTAGTGTATATTTAATATTGTTTAAACCAGGGATGTTACGGAGCTTCGACTCCGATTCCGATAAGTCGGAACTTCCGATTGTTATTACACCTCCGGTTCCGACTTCGGTTCCGAAACTTTTTAATCGGAGGTATTCATCGGAGGTCACCACCACTATTGTAGTCAATTAATTTGATTTCATTTTATATGTTGTTGAAACATAATATCAATTAATCAAACAATCAGTGCTACTTAATTTGTAGAAGACATTTTTAAAAATTTAGATTAAATAAATATGATTAAACTGATTAAATTTAAAACTAAATGTACATTTAAATTTATTACTATAAGGTTTTTTATTTTACATTTACATTAAATTAAGTAAAATAGAAATTAACACAAAAACAACTTTTGTTTTTAATTTTCCCTTAATAAAACTATTTTATTCTGCCGTCATTTGTGACTGACATTGCCTCCGACTCCGATTCCGACTTCGGTTCCAACTCCGATAAATCCAATTTAAAAACTCCGACTCCGACTTCGGTTCCGATAAAACTGCCTCCGTTACATCCCTAGTTTAAACCACAAATTAAATATAACCGTATATAATTACTACAATTAGGTACAGGTCTACAATAAGTGCCCTCGGTATTGAATGACTAGGTTTTTCTATAATGCTATATGAGTTATGACCAGTTGTTTTAGGCGCATCATAATTTATTTAAGGAATGATCTGTCTAAGCTATAATCTTACGGTATTTTATAATTTACTCACTCTTAATGTGGGTTAAATTGAAATTTCCGAGTATTAGCGATATCGGCACTTGCAAACTAATTGGCATAGTTTGGTAACAATTGCTAATGTAAAAGATTTACTAATAATATTGCAAATATCATTTCAATGTACGTGTCATATTTTTCATGTGTATAAAGATTAAAATGATTTCTTTGAATATTTGAAATAAAAAAATTGTGAAGTCATAAATTTTATGATTTGCCCTAAATTATTATTGACATATTTACGTTAAGAAGTCTGTCCAATTTTTTTAAATGAAATAATTCATATTAAATATTAAGTTCAGAACTGTGTACATTCATTTTTTTTAAATATAACTTAAAATTCTTAGTAATTTCTTGGATTGCATCGTCCATTTGCTATATATGAAATGTAATTAATAATAATAATATATTCTCATGCTCTATCCCTTACGGGGTGAGCGGAGATACATTACTGGTTGTATACACTTTGTGCTTATATGTCGTGCCCAACGTATCCAGTAGCGCAGCTGATCGCCGTTCTCAGGGCACTTACACCTTACAGTTCTCTTAGATACCATGCGGGCTTCCTCACGTTTTTTTCCTTCACCGGCGAGCATGTAGTGCCTAAATCCGTACGTATTCTGGAAAATCCCAGAGAAACGTGCTGGGATTCGAACCTACGACCATTTGCTTTGCCGCGAATGGAAACCGGTACATTATTTACAGGCACATTGAAATTAAATGTAATTACAGTTTTACAATATTGCAAGTTGTGTAGATTAATTATGTATTACGATTAAGTGGAAACAAGAGAAGTGTTTGTTTTTGTATAACATTCCTCTTAATCTTCATTATAACTGTTATTGTAATAAAAATATTTTGTTTATTCATAATCATTCCTTATTATGCTTTAATTTCTTCTCCGGATCTAGATGTTAAAGATCAGACGTTTAACTTTGCGTGTCATATACATATTTTAACACCAAATATTCATTGCATATTTCTTACGCAATTTTATTTTGATAATTTTTCGGTGACAATTTTTGGAATAATCATAATTTGCTTTTGTTCAAGTAAATCGTCTCAGCTATATAAAATATAGATGTGCTATTATTTGAAAAAGTATTTAAAAACATATATACACTATATATTTTTAAAAAGCTTAGTTTTTAAGCATTTATATGATAGAATTGTCAAAAATGCGTTTAGTATTTTTTTAAATTTACATAGCTTGTGTAAAAGTATTGAAAATATATTCTGTGGAGTAACAATATTATTAAATTATATAATGAATAAAAAAGATTAAAAATGTAAATTTATTTTGACGGGAATCATAAAGTTATACTTTTGTAGCCAATCTGCTATACATGTGTTTAAACTTGTTTCTTGTATAATATTTCTGCTGGCACAGCTCCAAAGTGATGAGTTTGTGGACAACTCTACCGGAACTTATATGAACCCAGGCAATACAACGTTGCACTTTCTTAATTATGCTTCAACAGTCTGTTACACTAGCAGAATTTCCCAAATGTTTCAATAAATTATGTGTATTTTAGGCCCGTTTATAGTACACAGGCTTGTATATAGATACAAGTTATAATAATATTAACTGGATCTAAACACCCTAATAAGGAATCAGTGTGATAGCATCACACTGATTCCTTATTAGGGTGTTCAGAGAATGGAAAGGCACTTCCCTCTATTTTTTTTATATAAAATACTCGATTATATAATTTATTAATATTGTTATTAATGTTTTTTTTTTAAATACGTTGCCTCACTCTTATATAAACTCTCGTGTCGTGGGTATAAAGGTTTAAATTTAAAACAACTCCTTATTTTTTATTTCTATGCCAATTTTTGTCAAATTTCAAGCGTGAACTTTTGAAACTGTTGTCTGGCTTATATCATAAGATTCTTAGATCTATTTAGGGAAAGAGTGAGACCTTTCAATCAGTGACAAGGCAATTTACAGACCCGAGTTCTTAGTTTACGTTGATGGTTTATTTGTGTTGGTTTAATTGCGTACTGGTTCTAGGTACACTCGCCCACGTGTTAGTTCTGTTTAACCGGCTTCATGCATTTGATTTGGTCAGCATTCTAGATACAGCGTCACAGTATGAGTTTCTAATATTATTAGTTTAATATTATTATTTAACAGCGTTTTAATAATTTTTCTAACATTTAATTTAATATATAATAATTTAATTATTCACATATTGTGTGTATTTTCAGAATTGTGTTTTGTTAGATACTGCGCAAAATTATCTCCTCCTTTTTGATTTTCATTTAAACAGTACTTTAATAGTAACTTTAAGTAATTGTTTAATCAATTACATATAATGTAATATGTAGAGGTAGAGTTATGTAATAGCGAAGGAGTTGAATATGCTCCCTGCGTCTGTTTGCTACAATCTTAGAGTATGGATGCCTTTAAAAGGAAAATGAATAGAGATTTTTTGGGTGAATGTGGCCACGCTATGGGCGCGTCTCACCTTCACCTACTACCCTATGTGACTGAAATCAAGTGTAGGCCTTTAAATTAAAAAAAAAAATCTTGTCAGACTTTATTTAGGTAAATCCAGACTGTATCCAGTGTTGTTAATTAACATATGTTACCAATTTTATTCTATAAATATTAATTTGACTTTGCTTTAACATCTTTGTTACAGAAATCCTATTGATGGACGATTATTTTTAGTAATACTGGAAAAATAATAATATTTTTCGTAATAGTTTATTATTTCAATAAGTTTAGTTTCGCTAGTCTTATTTTACCAATTTCTACCTTGTCCTCAAGATTGACTAGAAATATTTACAGCAGCATAATTGACGTTTTAAAATTGACCAAGAAACATACATCAATACATAATTTTATTTATAAAAATCTAACATTTTAAATACAATGGTAAATGCTTTTTTTAAATAAATATCCATAGGTGTGTTTGGTTGGTTCCGCTTTGATCAATGCGTTGTATTGAACGGCTCAATAACTATCTCTGTAAATTAATTAAAATGATTGTAAGAATTCTAAATGTCTATAACACACTGAATCCGCTCTTTGAATTAGAATCTATGTAGGTTCAACTGTAATTATTTTCGAACTGTGTTTACAACACAACATCAACAATGCTATCTTTATATTAGAAGCCACTTATATTTCATGTACTTACAATAATTATTAATATATCCTCACACTGATTTGGAGTGGGCAGAACGAAAAAACTCAATTGTTCTTCCAAAGTACCTATTAAAACTATGAATTCATTTTGGACTATGAGAATGCAATGACGTATATAAATTAACTATTAAACCGTTTCATCTAATTCATATTTAAAGACATAAAGAGCTTTATTCTATCGTCGCATTGTAAAGTCTCACGACGTGTAACTGGTGAGCACTTAAAAGGCAGTGTTGTAATTAATTATGCAGTAGGTCTGTACCACCATCCGTGTGGTGTAATGCTCCAATATGTATTCATAGTCTAGTTTCATTAGGCGGTCTCCCGCAGTTATGTGGACTGAAAGTGAAAATGATGAAATTTTCATGAAATGAAATGAAATATAACTTTATTCAAATAGGCCTAATTCCAAGCACTTTTGAATCGTCAAAAAAACAAAGTGATCTACTACCGGTTCGGAAAGCAGAATCTACCGAGAAGAGCCGGCAAGAAACTCTGGTAGTTGCTTCTTTTACATAGTGAGGTACAGTAACAGGTATAATATATAAAGGATTGAATGCCCCGCGAGAACGATTGCATATATTAAGACCACGCACTTTTATCATTCAAATAGTCATTAATGGAATAATATCCCTTTTTTAGCAATTTAGTTTTAATAGTTTTTTTAAATTTCAATAGTGGTAACTCCAAGATGTCTTTAGGTATTGTATTGTATAAGCGAATACCGAGCCCCATGTAGGTACCATGAACCTTTTTAAGCCGGTAATTAGGTAACACTAATTTGTGTTTATTTCTAGTATTAACATTATGAATATCACTACTCGCCAAAAATAGATGCAGATTTTGTCGTATGTATATAATACAAGCGTAAATATATTGCGATGGAACTGTTAAACGGAACAAAAGAACGGTCAAACAATAATTCGACATTAACTATCTTATGTTTTACAGTGCTACTTGGTGAAATAGACTTTGGTGGAGAAACTGGAGACCATCTTGATAGTCTGAAACTGATATATTTTTTACACTATGTAACACGCTACTCTTACTCAAACAAAGCTAACATGATAAATTAAACGAAAGATTTAAAGAAACAAAAGGCAAGAAGAATTTTTAAGAGTTTTAGTATTACAATGTGTTTGTCTTCGAGTGGATTTAGTAGGTACGGTTTCCGTCAGACATTGTTTCATCATACCGAATCTCTAACCAGGCTGGCTAAGGAACAGAATGAGATTTGCTTCTTTCCTAAAAAAATATTTGTCTTTGATTTTCTTTTTTTTTTCTTTTTCATCGGTTATAAACTGCATGTAATATTTTGTGTGAAATAAAACCCAAGATACAGGTAGTCCTAGTTTGGGTGTCAGCTGACTTAATGTGCTGCTTTGTATTTGTTTTCTTCTAATAATTAATTTATTATTTATTATTCTGTCCATACGAAACATTTTGGCGTTCTCTACATTCACTAAGAAATATCATACACTCAGCTAATTCATTACAGATTTGTTCATTTAATGTTAAATAATTCATTTAGTATGGTTTTATATATTAGAATCTTATTTTATCAGCTACTTTCCTTATAATCTTCAGTTTAAAATAAAGCAACAGGCCCGTAAATAAATTTTACTTTCATATAAACGTTAGCGTCCTTTCTGCGTAATGATCAACTCGTTTCAACCTTTTTCGCTACACCAGCCACGCACGATTGCGACCCATAAAAGGGAATGTCCAGATAACTTTATTCCACATAATGCATCCTTATCCCTTTGAAAAGGAAAGTTGTATAACATTTTTTTGAAATCGCTTCCCTATTTGGCTGCCGATCCTTTTTATTGCAATGGATGCTATAAGGAAAGGTGACCACCGACTTCAAAGGATAACTTCTGTGATGCGGGTGCATAATTTTTTGTTTTAAATGTTAATATAATATGACATAATACAGTGATGGGTAAATGTTTTTAATGGGGGGCCACAAAGTTTAAAAAATTCTAGAGGAGCGCCAGCATTATATAAAAAAAGCATTTATTGTTAAAGCTTTTAATCATAATATTATGAAATCATTACAGAATTATACACTTTTTCTTATTATGCTATTATGTATTATTATTCTATTAATTACAATCTACTTTATACTTCTCGACTGTGAAAGAGCAATTATAGCGGCCAATGTATATGTTAATATAAAGAAATTATTATTGTTAATCCCAGTAAAAAAGGTAGATTTTATTAGATTTAGGATTTGAAGAAACTCATTACTAAAAAGTGAATATCTTTAAAAATAAAGTAGGCACCTCAATAAATTACCCTCTCCCTTCCATAGTAGAACCATGCACACGGGTTTGCAGAGTCACAGCTATACGGTAACTCACATCGCGGCTAGGAAGAAGTTCTCTAGTTCTTTCTTTTGCCGACTCGTTGGGCTGTGGAAAGCAGTAGCGTTCATTCCATAGATGCATGGAAGCACTGCATGCCCTGACGATAAATAAATCTTGACTAAATTCTTTAAAGTTAAACAAAAAAAGGATTCATTTATATTAAAATCAATTCTATATTCACGCCACTTATCTTTTCTATGAAAGCAATATAATATTTGCTATCATAATATAATATTCAAATTAATTACGTAAATTTTGCCTACCCTATTCAAATACCTTATGCACGTCACTGGTGGAAAGGTCTTTCTACTCCAACAAATTTGTTTCATGTAAGAATTAAACCTAGGAATCGTAGCTTGAAAGATAGAAACTGATTGCTCAGGTCATGAGTCAATAGAATTTGTACAGCGGGAGCGATTATAAGTCATGAAAATGGAAAAAAAAATTGAGGTAGTATTGACGTAAACAAAATTCAATATTAGAATGTTTTGAGTAAAGGCCATGCACCTGATCCGCGGTATTCGTTTTAAATGACGCATCTCTTACTGATTCTAACAAAAAGTCTAAATTGCATCCCGCATGGGTTACCAAGTTCAAATTAAACTGGTGTTCGTCCCGACTTGCCTGATCTAGTGATGTCAGCTTAGAGATTTTTTCCTTTATTTTAAGGATATGAAATGAAAAAGGGGTCACGAATTTTTAGTGCTTTGAACTCTGCTGGTTTAGAAAAATATCACAAGTAAAAATACGAACAATTTCTGTTATGATATTGCTGATTATGATGATATTTGGATTTTAGAGATGATAAACAATATCTTACATTGGGTGGAACTACATTTTATGAATGACCTAATACATTTTTGAATAATCGATGTATTATAAGAAAATACTAATTCAATAAATATTTAATATATTGGTTTTCAATCAAAGAAACAAAAAAAGTATTATCATATATATTATCAACCCAATTCACAACACTGCCGGACGTGAAACTTTTCCAATAAGCGGCATTGCCTACAGATTTCGTCTTACCTCATCCAGTTATTACTGGCTGACTTTCACAAGTCAAAGCCACACCTCGTTGTAGGACGTCATGCAGTATCAAACTACTTTTGTTAATTCACGGTGACTTCTTACACTGGCTCCTTAACTTCTGTGCGTATAAAATATTGACTAGCTTTTAAGGTGATTATATTAAGTATTTTTAGGGTGACTTTTTGTTCAAGATTGGCAACACCATCCTGGTCGACACAGTGCGCCGGCGCTGATGTGTCCGTTCGGACGATAGCAGGCGACAATAGAAGTTTGTTCTCGCAAAATATCGCAAATAGTATCAACCGTCGTGATACCTTCGTTCGCCCTCGTGCCTCATCACATTAATAAAGTGCCAAATCTCGTGCCAATCTGCGTTCGATTTTCAGTTTGACCTATTGTGCAAATTCAGTGATTGTGTGTTATTATAGCGATTAATTTAATAGGAGCTTGGTGTTCTTACGTAAATACATATTTCTGTATTAATTGAAGCACATTGAACTTGTAAAAACAGTTGGGCGTGTGATTTCTTGCACTCTCTATTTTAAAGCCAAAATAAGCTGTGAGTTGTAACGACACAAATTAACACATGTTCGTAGTAAAAATCATATAAACAAATAATTTGTTACTACAAATCTTATTACTTTAAGAAACAAAGATTAAAGTTATGATTTTTTATCGTTTTCCTGATAAATACAGTACAGGAATGGTCACCAACAATAATTATAGGTTTTTAATGCTACAAAAAATATATATTATTTTTAATAGTGGCACGGCATAGTGACTACAATGCACCTGATGGTAAGTACGGTGTAGTCCAAAAACCAAAGCGACCACCAAAGGATGAAAATCCATTGATAGTCTCCGTCGTCATGTCGGTCCACATATACCACGACTAAAGGTCTCTAGATATATGAGTTACTGGATATAACTAATCCCGAAATGTGACAGGCGAAAGCGAGTGACTATGACGGTCATCACACTTGTGTACTGTGGTCAAGACCCAGTCCGGGCGATCGCCCTACCACCAAAAATCGAATATCGGTTTTGCAAATAAAAAACATCGCACCTGGTAGAAAATAGAGCATAATCGAAGAACGGCAGCGACTACCAAGGTATGAGAATTAATTAAGAGTTGCTGCCGTCATCCCGGCCCTCATATATCACGACCAAAGGGCAGATTTTTTACCAAAAGGTTTTGAAATTAAAAATCGTTCTATTCATTATATATGTATACAAATATATATCTATATTGAATCATATTTTCATCATTTAAAGTAATATTAATAACTATACAAATATAAACTATGATATCTATTTATAGATATATCTGAAGATCAAATAAATACGATAATGATTATAATTATATTTATAGTACGTGTATATTATAATGTGTTATAGTTTTATATAGTGTCCTATACGAGAAGTCCGTAAAGAATATCAATATCTAGATAATTATAATATAGTAGATAATAACATGCAATAAACATTATAAATCTTGTGATTCAGATTTAATTGCTTTGTCAAATATTCGATGATCTAATCGCCTCCTACGTCTATAGTATTTGTAGGCAATAAAGTACCTTCAACGATGCTCAAACTGGGCTTGACTTTACAATATAAATATAGGTATTAGGTAATAACTAGTTAGCCTATCTAACAGGCTACGCCTTTTCTAACGGATTTCTTAATGAAATGCAAGGAATTACTCTGTTTTTATACTGGTTGCGTAGAGTAAATATAGCATAAGTAATAAAGTACCTAAAATTTATTCCAATAACGAAAGCGACTGCCAAAGGACCAGAATTCATTGACAGTCGCCGTTATTATGCCGACCACATGTACAACTGGTAGTATATGAGTTGGCCCCAAAGCACGACAAACCGAATCTATTCACTATGATGATCCTTGTACTTATGAACTGTGATCTACTTAATCGTTTTTTTGCCTTTTTTCGAAAACGTTTTCCCATATTAGTATTTATTGCATAAGTATAAACTCCACATGCATAAACACTCAAATATTTATTTCGCTTGAGCTGCGAATCCAGAAACCGTCGTGCAGGAGTTATACAGTTTTCACCCGAATAATACACCAACACTGAGTCAGTGAATCCTTTTGAGGAAACATTAGCTCTGGGTCATACAAATATGTATTTCGCGTAAGGATTGAACCCAAAACAATACAGAATTTCTTACAGAAGTTGTACATTTAACCATTACACCAACCGATTGGCGAATCGCGACGAGTTTCTTTATAAAGAAAAATTCATAAATTGCTCAATGTTTTTGAAAATTTCCAGATCCAACACTGTTTTAGTTTGTCAACAATAAATAAATCACTGTTGTAAATGTTTAGGATATTCTAATGATAGTCATAACGCTCGTAAAATTTATTCCTCACCTCCGAAATATCATTGGGAATTCTAGTCAAGGTTAAATTACTTTTGATAGAGACTATTCGATTGAATGTTCCAGTATTTCTCTTCACACTGTTTATTTCAATGGTTACATAATAGACGAATCATTAAGGCACTGTTGGGTAGTGGGATATTGTATGGAGTTTGTTTAATAGCTTTTTTAATTATATTCGACATCCGTTAAGGTCTTCTAATTTGTCCTTGAAAACTAATGAGAGGGGACTAAGAGCCTTGTCGTACTGCTTTTCCACAAATTAGTCTATTCTTAACAAACAATAAATATACTAATTCCGTTATCAGTTTAGAACAGTACAAATTAGATTCTATGTGGTTATATTTCACTTTTAACTTACACATTTTTTAAGATAGTTAATTTTTTTGTTAACGTGTATTCATTAGTTAAGAGCAATGCTAAATAGGGTGACAAATCATATATGGTTATATTTCAGGTGCAAGATAATTGTAATAATTTTTAATTTAAAATAGTTATTTTTTTTGTTGCCGAGTATTCACTAGTTAAAAGCTAAGTAGGGTGACAAAATCTTGTTTTCAATAATTAAGAGGATTAAATATTTGAGCGTTAAATATATTTAACAATATAGCATAAAATTAAAAGTAAAACAAACTGGCCAGACTAAAGTAAAATATAATTGTTCATATTCCTAAAGACTTGTTATGGTTTAAAGACTTTTATGGTCGCTATGACGACTTTGGCTGTCAATGGATTTGTCCCTCGGCGGTCTCTGCCTTTCTTTAACTACACCGTACTTACTATCAGATGCGATGTAGTTTGTCGAGCGAATAAAAAAAAATCTCCAAATTACTTTTCGAGGTGAGCCAAGAGACATTAAAGGTTGTATCCATTTTGTGCTCAATAAAGGAACCTAGAATGAGCTTTTAAATTACAATATTATGTTGGTTAATATATGCAAGTACTTTATACATTGCACAATAATGTATCATTGATACATAGAGCCGAGCGTTGCTCCCTCCTGATACTCACGTTGCAGTAAATTGTGTTGCAATTGTATTTGTAGTTACGTGGCAGGTTAGAGACGTTGCGTCGATTTACCCGACTGCATTCTATCGGCGTCAGTATTTTATTATCAACAAGGATATCTCATCAGCTAACCTATAAGAACTAACGATCACGTAGAGAAAACACGCTTTTTGTCCTGTAATTAAGTTCATTCTGGTAACTATTTCTTAAGACTGAAAAATTATAATTGGGGCTGTGGTAGTAGCCTCGTAGATAAGGAACCAATATGCATGCGCAGAAACGTAAATATTCCTAGATTCGAATCCCGGTATGAACCTCTAGATTAAGTACAAACTGAGGCACTACATGCTTACTTATGAAGGAAAACATCGTGAGGAAGCCACAATGTCATGTGTAAGTTTCCTGAAAACATTGATTAGCTGCGCTCTTGGTCACGATTTTTGGTTGGGATAATAACATCGCGCTTATAAATTAAAATTTATTTGTAACTACTGGCAGTAACAATAATTCAACGGCGTATAGCGTTTTATGTCTTTACATTCTGGCCTGCTCATATACTTCTATGCTACTTTTTTAGGCTAAGTATTTTGTATAATTATTATGGTTATTAGATTTGTTTAAATATAGAACATTTTTTTTTTAATTATTATATCGGAATTTATACGTCAGACATCTTGACAGCCATGTGTATAAAATGTGATTGTGTAACTATAAAAAAATCAATTAACAAATGCTTTAGCTTACTTTATAATAATTTATTTAGTTTTATTTTACAACAAATGCATTGATATGCAAAAATACATATATTGAAACTGGTTAAATTAACATAAAAATGCAGCCAACACTGTCAAAAAGTTATATAAACTCTCAACTTGGTATATTATTTTTCCTTTGCAAATTCTTTTGTAACACAAATAAGGACAAGCTTTATACGAAATTCCGTTCCGCAAACTACCTCCTAAAAATGTCACCTTTAGAGGCCAGGATGCCCTTTTACGTTGTTTAAAGCGGATAGCGCGACCGTTCTTGCCTTATATGTTTAATATAATGGCACAGAATACGTAATATAATGATTACGCAGCCTCGAACTTGAGGCCTCGTTTGTAATGTGATCTCAGAACTGAACAACCAGACATACGCTTCAGTCTAGAAATACCACAATAAATTATGCTTATATATAAATGTTTTACTAATATGATTTTATTGCGCTTTTTTTTTTAAACCTGTGGAAATCACTTCGGACCGTTAGAATACATTTCGCCCATCTCTGCTTAAAAGCCACACGCCGAATAACACGAATGCTCAAAAACAAACGCTTTTTTTTAAATACCTGTTTAGGTCAACTGCTATTGTTTGTTAATAGTTGTCGATTCTCAACGCGATGTAAATCTCGATTCTAATATGGGTTGCCCTGTAGAATATTGATTAATTTAGATTCAGAGAGCTTTTCTATATATAGACAGAAAATAGTGTCGTTTTGCTTTACAAGTGCTTCAAACAACACGTCTATTTGTAGCCATATTAAGCATAAGACCCGCAAAAATGATAGCCGATGTGGAATTTTTTGCATTGTTCATATTAAGTTACAATAGACAATTTGTAGAAAAAATTGTCAAGTTCGTCCCATAAGATAAACTAGAAACTTAGACACAGCATTATTTTAGACTATCACTGTAACTTGCTTCTGCCTGTAGTGTTCCGAGGTCGGCTATACCTCTAGTTGTTCAATTACCTAGAGATCCTGTGTCGTGGTATATGCGGGCCGATATGTCAACGGCCCGACGCAGCCTTGAGTTTCTTTCGGCGTTTCTTCTCAAGGTAGTCGCTTCCGAAACGCTGGTAGATCACCGTTAGGTTCGTTTCATCAACTGGCCGGCCGCTCAAGTCGATTTCAGTACCCACAGGGGTGCCCTTGCGTAACCGCCCAACCCATAAATTTTGCTGGCTGAGCGCCCTCTGCGTTCGCCCACCAAGCCCGGTTTTGTTGTGAAGGTCTTTCCCAGGCCACCAAAGTAGGACATGCCGAAAAAAAAATGTTAACGGCGACAGTCAAAGGCTTTCCATCCCTCGATACTCGCTGTTGTTCTTTACTTTACATTCTACTTACTATTAGGTGTAGGGTAGTCACTTTGTTCTTTGATTGTCAATTTACTGACCGATAAATCTAAGCGGGTTCTTGAGTGGAGACCGTAGATCGGCTGATGTAGCGTGGGGCGCCCCCCGCAAGGTGGAGCGACGACCTGCGAAAGGTGGCCTGAGAGGATTGGATGAGAAAAGCCGAATACGCGGGCTCAATGGCACTTGTTAGGAGAGGCATATGTCCAGCAGTGGACTGGGATAGGCTAATGATAATGATGATGAAATCTAAGCGAACTAAACTATTACCAATAAGATACTATCATGTTATTTCCTTTTCGGTGTGTTTAGATAATTTTTGCTTTGTGTATATTTTCGTCTATTGTAAATAAAAACTTCCCTTCTTTATCTAATTATTGTAAAATGTAAACAGACTGCAGTACTATTAAAGCATTATAACAATAATAAGCCTTTATTTCTGAACTATATTCCATGGGATTCCTCCAATTAAGTCATAACTTTCAAAGTGTCTTAGGGCGAAGGCTTCATGTAGCTCCTTACAATGGTCCAGTCGAGGCATGACTTTCTAGCAAGGGCCAGTTGTAGACTTAATTCCACAGCACTATTACTTAATCTAGATTTATTCATCGACTACAGAATTTGCATTTTATATTGATAACTTTATTCCTAATAATAATAATTACCAGTGATTATTAATTTAATGTAATTTTCGTATAATATAAACAATTAACGGCGGTATAGGGACTCACTTCATTTACTATTTGCCTATGTAAACATTTGCGCTTCCTTGCATTCAGTGCGTATCGAAGCTCCTTAGATTGTGACCTCATTGTTTGGTCTACAATGCGAGTAACAGTACGGGCGAATGAATGTTTAGGTGCTATTTAAAGTATTCTATTCTTTAACCTTTGAGGCAACAAGGGAAACCTAAGAGAACTTACTATTATAATAATATGTTATATTTTTTCAAACTGGCTTTTTTTATCTGATATTGAACTAGTACTTGTTTTCTATGTAGATTTTAAGGCACAAAGTATAAGTATTCATACTTACTATGATAAAACAAAAAAAAAAGAATGTGTACACAAATATTTAAATCTTTAAATATAGAATTTTGTTGGTCATTGAAAAACATTTTAAGAAATTATAAATTTATTGTTGAGATTTACAGTTTCATTCTTTTCAAAAACAAAAAATACATGTGACATTTTTTCATATCTTTCTTTTTATATTATTAGTATGTCTATGTATTTGTTATTATTTCATCTGAAACCAAAGCACTGTATACATGTCTGTCTATAGAATATTCTTCAAACGACGTGCTTTATTAATATGCTTTTATGGCTTCCTCGTATACCCAATTATCTGTTGTTGTGAACGAACGTTCAAGACATGCATATTCAAGCAAGAATATACGGCCCTGTATTTAGTTATAGATATTTGATACATGAGCTATGTTATTAAATTCGGTAATATATTTTTATAATAATCGGTTTGAAGTTTGTTGAAAGGTTACCTATACCCGTTATAAGACATTTATCCGTTGCTGGCTTAGCATCTCAGTGTTCGCCCTCCCGCCCGTTTTAGTTGTGACGGCCTATCCTGGCAGCAAAAAAAAAAAAAATTATCCCGCCTAATTTTAGAATGTATTCTAATTTCAAATGGTTATTTCAAACCAAGATGATATCGTTTCTAAAAGTATAGTATAGTAATTATTATATTTGCAAACAGTGTTTTACTTGTATAGTCAGGGGTTTATAATGTAATTTATTTTTCCAAAACTTCCTAAATAACAAAACAAAATTACGTCATAATTTATTTTTATTGACAAAATTTTTAGTTTTTTATTTTCAATAAAATAACGAATATTAAACTGACAAGAAATATACAAGAATTTGATTTGGCAAATAATAAAGGCATTTAACTCATCTTTACTAAGTATACTTACAGATATAATATCCTTTAAAAACGCTTATCAATTATCAATTATATATATCGATCAAAAAGAAATAAAATAGACTAATTTAGTATAATAATTAATACAATTACGGCAAAACATATTGTACGGACAAGAGATTTTTTCAAATTGAAGCATGTATTTATCGTTGCCTCTTCGTGTGGGAGTCACGCATAATTCACAATATCCCGTTGGTCGAACGAGGGTTATAATACTTTATGGTTGGTGACCAGTCCTGCGTGACGATGCACGGATGTCGGCCGAACCACGAACATTCATTTCACCTCAGCTAACGATGTAACACTCAAATAATAGCATAGTTGTTCGGAATTCCTATAAAACTATGACAAAATCCAGACATATTGTATAATGTTATATGAGACCGAATAGAGAGAATAAACACATGTGTCAACTCTTAATAACAAGTGATCAGTGTAAGTGGAATAGTGATTGAGCCAACAATGTTGATAACTAAGTACACGGCGGTCTTGTTGGAAAGTGCCAGGAAGACAGAAGCTAGGAATAGTGCAGTGTCGCGGCCTGGAGCGTGGTCTTCATCACTGGATAGCGTTTCGAGCGGCCGCCGGCCTGTGAGACGCCGTCATTTTATATACAGGTCTTTTTTTTAATTATACTTGATTGATCATTATCTACATTGACCTAATCTAGTTCACTGCTATAAATTCCCATACAGACAGTGCTGTAGTCTCCTGATAAGAAAAATGGACGCTTGTTAAGTTCTCTTGTACATTTTTTATCAAACAGAATTCTTTGAGCATGGATTTTATTATATGGTTATCCCAGCGTGCATTATAAATACAACATTAAATTTTTTATTGTAAAAGGGATCTGTTAATTTAAAAAGTACGGAAATTTAATGAACAAATTCACCAAAGTCTCATTATAGTGAGATGAATGATTTCTAAACTATAGAAAGCTTATAGTCTACTGGATAAACACTATATGGTTAATAGAATTAGATAGCTGATGTTTTATCATTGTATATCTAATTGCATTATACTCGGAAAATAATTTATCCATAGACTTTTTATTATTTTTACGAATCTAATAAAAGCTTGCGGCTTACCAACGTCCTTATGTAGATATTTTTGACAATTTAGGCCTTAAAAATGAATAAAATTGAGTCATAACACGAAAAATTTATATGATTACACGGTTTTGGAATTAAAAAAGACTTATTGTACCTATAGGGTTGTTGTGATAGACAGAAGTTAGGTACGAAACCACACAATCTTAACAATTGGTATTCATTGTATGCAATACTGCAGCGGCAACGAGGTAGTCCTAAGTACATTCAAGACTCAAGACGTATTACGAGTATTGCATTTATATGAGCTTCCATTGCATTATACTTCTTTGTTAGCACGAGACAACGTTTTTTGATTACCCTTCTCAAGAAATTGCGGAAGGGGAATTAATTGGACACAGGTTTAGAACTTTACAATTACAATACATCTATAATACTTTACATAGGAAATTGGTCGGATTTATATGTATCATGACTTTCAAAATAAGATATAGTGAGTTCAAATATCATTGTAAGATTCAAGATCATTTGCTTTTTCTATGGAATAAATACCTTACAAGATGAATAGCTAAGGAGTAGTAGATAATTATAAAAAAATATTACTGTTTTATCTATAGGTATTTATAAATGTGTATATCTGAATTCAAAATTATGCATTGACGCCTTTTGGGGATCAACCTATGTACCCTCTGCTATTTTTTTAACTTTTTCTTTATGGTCGGTTTTGCGGTAAAAATCGCATTGCATAGGCGACAGTTCTATATAACAATAGCAACTTTTATGTAAGTACTCTTAGCTAATTGGCCGTCATTTCGTATAAAAAAAAATAATTTAACAATATTATTGACAAAATGTTCTACATGTTATTATGTAAGAAACAAAAATAAAATCAAAACTAATTTAAAGGCTAATAATTTTCCTATTTTGTTTTGTTTCGCATTTCAATCCCACATCACATTTGACTTTTTCTTCATATAAATTGTCTCACTATTAAAATATGAGACAGAAATTACGTCCAATTTAAATTTTGAACAGTTTTCATTTAATTACAAGAATTCCACTTCCTGTACACGGTAGCTAAATTCAATTAAAGAAATATTAAAAATAGTTCATATTTATATAAATATAACGTAATAACTTACTGTCACAATATATCCTATATTATATTTATTGATTAAAGGTATATATAGTAATAGGACATGCATTGCACTCTTAGTAGATACATAAAATAAATTGGTAGCATCCGTGCTGTGCGCATGGCGGGTCGCTGTGGGCTATAAGTTTAAATTAACTCTTTTTACAGTGACATTTCTAATAAAAGCAATTATACATAGACGGAGAATTGCTCAAGGATCGATCGATGGAAATTTGTTTCATTTCCTAACGCTTTGCAAACACTATCTTCAATAAAACGTTCCTATTACAAAGCGAGTTTTTTTATTAGTACCAGGATTAGTAGTCATTTCTTAATTAGGAATAAACACAGTACAAACCAGTAATAAAATAACCTTCATGCAAAAAAATTTATAAAAAATAACAATATACATTTGTCACTCCTTTAACAATAATTTTATATTTATTTGATCCAAAGGCGAGAATATCGCTTTTTAACTTTATTAATACTATACATAATCAGTGAATGCTTACGAAAAATTTAACAATTAACCACTACCAACAAAACCTAACAAGTGTAACTATAAGTCCTTGGTAATCACGTGTCTCGTAAAACTTACGAGACATTATAATATCTCGGCGTTCTTCTCAAAGTAGTCGCTTCCGAAACGCTGGTATATAACCGTTAGATTCATTTTTCAACTGGCCGGCCGCCCAAATCTAGGTCCGTACCCACAGGGGTGCCCTTGCGTAGCCGACCAAGCCCGGTTTTGTTGTGAAGGTCTTTCCCAGGCAATCAACGTAGGACATGCCGAAAAAAAAAGAGGTACACTGTGTCCGTTTATATTTATGAGTTTTTATTTCATCACAATATAAAGGTCATTTGACTAATCTATAAAAAACATTTAGGAATTTTACATCATTTATTAAATCGGTTTTTGTTAAAGTATATAAATTTATGGTTGCTGTGTAATTTACATGATCAATTCGCTATATAACTGATACATTTTTCTAGCCACGGTTGGTTTGTGAACTATCGTGCGCATGAAATTGATTGTAAATGTCACGCGATGCATCCAACATAATTTGCAAGTATGCTCCTTCGTATTTCACCGTGAATCCGGTTGACTACTGATTTCATACATTCGGTTTACTTTTGGACAATATCTAATTGATTAATAGATATCAAATAGCAGTGTATTTTCAAATGTGTTATAACTTTAGAAGGAAGTCGGCGTAGATTTTTTGAATTTACCTCTTAATTTGTTGCTTTGTAAAACACGATATAAGTATTTGTATTTAATTTTATCTGCGGTTTCATAAACTATTTCTTGGATAACATTAAAACATTAAACATAATAGTATTGCACAATATAACATTATTATTATAGTCTCTAACAGGTTAATGTTCTCTGTAGTAATATTGGAAGCAAAAAGTGTATAGCACGCATAAATTATGTTTCACGGATGGAGTAACAGACTGCAATTAGAAGACGACGAAACATGTAATGAAATACGAGCGGTACTATTATTGACTTGCAATCGCATCACTATTTAGAACTACATGTGAATAATTACACTCCTAATACAAAAAATGAAGTGATTGATGACTTTGGAGAAGTCATATTTGTATGAGGTGTACGAGTACTAGAAATTTGATATTATGTTGTGATAGTGTGGTAGAAATTAGAATGTTATTCATTTATGACTTACGACTAAAATATTAAATAAAAATGAAAAATAGATGTATATTCTTACAAATTCATGTATTTTTATGTTACTATATGATAAATTAACACAATTAAAACAATATTAAATAAACTAATAACAATTTTAGCAAGTTACACGTACTTTTAGTAATCAATCATCAAATATCTTAGATTAACCATTTTCTTTTTAATATTACTAATTAATTAAATAAAAATAAGGACTTGGTTGTAATACATTAATTATAAGACACTGATATAATTTGGATTGATTCTGGATTGATTTTTTTTAATATTAAGTTTTGGATTCTGGATCGAATTAAGAACTATCTGGTCTGCATAAGCCTCCAGGAGTTAAATTAACTGGACCTATATAGCATGACTTGGCGCAATGCTTTATTATTCCTGTTTCATCTTATCTGCAATCTCGAAGTGCACTCAGCAACGATAACTGCCAAGATAAAGTAACGGACAATGGTCCGAGTTGCATAATATGGCTCGCCCACCACGTTTACGAAGGTTATTGTTTCTTTATTTTGTCAAATTCCTTGCAGTTTTGTTCTATACAAGGCATTTCCAAGTCAGTGACCTCTTAAGGTTACCGTACAGTCATTAGTCATTTTATATAGATTTGTGTTTTGTCATTTTGAAATCGCAATTATAGCGTAATTTTAATTAACGGTAGTGTATTAAAGAAAGCTTATTGTTTATCCCCTCGGTTTGTCTGACTAACAAAAGTGTGTGTTTATAGTAAATATGTATATTTTTCTCATGAGTCGCTTAATTTGTATCTATGAAATACAATTTTGAAAAGTGCTTTTGTCAGAATTCCTTGCCGCTTTTACCTTATAAATTTTGTTTTCCGAATCTTCGTGTAATTTTTATTTACATGATCTTGATGATAAGATGACTTACATCTGGAAAGTCATATTATAGTCAAAACCAAGTAATTCGGAGTAATAATACAGTTAAGCTTAAGTTAGTTAGCTTACAGTTAAGTTAAATAACAAGAAAAATATAAAAAAACTGTGAAGATCTTTATTGAAAAAAGTCACTGCGATGAGTACATCAAAAGTTTGAAACAAGGGCTTTATTGTATAACAGTTTCGAGCTATATGGTTTTATAAATAATTGCACACACCTTCAACGCCCGGTTTCAAATAATACGATATCTGATATCTTGTAATAAACATGCGAAGCACGGCGTTGATATGCACGTATTTATAAAAACACGTACTTACGTGTTTTTGTTGAAGAAAGTTATTGAATACGCTTTTTAAATGTTAGGAGGTCAGTTACACAAGTTTTAAACTTTATCAATAGTTATTAACGTCTCTTTAGTGATTACTACATGTCTGGTAAAATGCTACGTTTGCTGAGAAACATTGGCTAAGTTGGTCTTACTATTTTTAGTGACCAGCGTTGCGTGGAGTATGTACATATGTATATACAAATTAATTTCTAACCAAAAGCTAAATGCCCATTTTCATAGTGTTTACGTCAAAATTAACGCATTTTCAAATAAATTTCTTACACTCATTTCACTCCTTTAGAGGAGGAATTTAAGAAAAATAGCATTTAGTGGGTGCGCACATGATAAAAAAATCCAGTGTCCACATTTGACGTTTCTAGCGTTAGTGGTTTAGGCTCAACGATGATATATCACTGAAGGGTGAGAAATATATATATATATATATATATATATTTCTTAAAAGTTACCACGTAACTGTTGAATGGTGCTGATCGAGTAGCGAGGTGGTATAATGTAGGAGGTAGTGGTAGTTAAACGGCATCAGGTCTATAGAAAATAGATGTACTTTATAATATTCATCATAGCGTATTGTTTTGTCGGGTCGCGTTTTGGGTTCAAGTCGTGCATATCAGTAATATATTTGATATTTCTAATCTCCTTCAATCATGTTATATAGCTAATAAATTTTTGTTCTTTTTATGATCTTTACTGTTCCTCAGGCTCTCTGTAACCTGCGCTCTGTTGCGAAGCTGAGGACAAACAAAGGAGAAACAAAGTCGGTGAATTTTGATCAGCAATGACGTGTAAAATATATCGAATTGTAATAAGCTTTCAACATTCGTACAGTATATCAATTTCATAAATTTTTCACCTTTTCTACCAGCCTTATCGCTGATAATATGTTACTTTGACTAAGTCATCTGGTATAAAAACAAAATTTTGCGAAATAATAGTTACTCAATATTTCACAAATTTTCTTTCTAATTATAGTTTAGGGTACAACGCAAACAAATACTGATTTTACAAATAGTAAGCTATCGTAAATGTTGGTTTTTCTGCAGAATCGGTGTATCCATTAGCCTGCGTCACTACTTTCTCATTAGATACTTTCTGTCATTAGTTATTTTAACAGCTTAGATAGCTTTAATCCTGCTCAGAGACATACGACGCCGTCTGCAGCCTAACCTGAAGCGATAACGAGTAACCTAAGATAAAATATGTGCTACGAGACTAGACTTTATGTTACAAAGTTGAGAATATTTGTATGGAAAAGTTCTGTTCTTATTACGTAAGTACCCAAATAAAGATATCTGTTTGCTAACGATCGGTATAATTTGAAAATTACTTTATATACAGTTATTGATATATTATTATTTAACATATTATACTATGGTAATAATGTTTTTGCGAATAAGCATGGACTTTAAAAAAATAACAATGGAAATGCAATACAGTAATAGGTTAATTATTCCCTTGTCATGCGTAAAACACCTATCTTACCGTAATGCTATCGTAGCTGCTAATGGCCAAAATTAATAACCCATCCCATCCCCTATATTAGATTTGTTGTTATAGCAACTATAGTACATCTCTTTTCGCATACACAGGTTTGAAAGGGAGCGGTATATCTATCGATCTACGAATTAAAGATAGATAGGTTATTAATCTCGGTAGTATAACGTCATAAATGCCAAAAACTTAACGTGTAATGGCTACATATTGTAACATTGGAATAAAAAGGGGAAGTGGACAAAATAGTTGCCATTAGTCGTTACTATTAAGCCATGGATGTAATTATTATTTATATCGCGTTATAATAAGTGGAAGTAATGAACACATTTAATAGATTAATTAGTGCTATTCAAACAATTAATGAAGGTATGAACTTCAACCTTTGCCTGAAAGATTGTGTAATAATGTAATAACGTAATCTTGTACAACTTAAAATATACTCGTAAATCGTTAACATCAGTGTAATGAAAACTGCCATTAAATACGTAATGAGGTCCTTTTGGTCGAGAGAATGGGACAAGTTTATTGCTCGCCACTCCATTAAAACTTTTCCGGACCGGTCTCGGTTGGCTGTAACCAAGGTTTTTATTCTGACTAATGTTAAATGCACACTTACAACAACTGTGGTCGATTGCTTTATTTTAAGGTAATTAAATAACCTTTCTTTCACTGTGACTATCAATAAAAAATTTTGGTTTTAGCGCCCATGAATGAGATAGATAACTAGTTTTACTAAGAAGTAATTTTTTGTATAGGAGAGTATACATAACGCTTGGAATATAGAATGAAAGTTTTTTTTTTACACTGGGTCGACTTAGTGACTACAGTGTACCTGATGGTAAGTACAGTATAGTCCAAAAACGAAAGCGACTATCAAAGGATGAAAATCCATTGATAGTCTACATGGTCATGTCGGCCGACATATACCACGACTGAGGGTGTCTAGGTATATGAGCTACTGGATATGCAGAAGCTGATCCCGAAACGCGACAAGCCGAAACTGGTCACTATGACGGGCTTTACACCCATGCACTGTGGTCGCGATCCAGACGGGCACCGACGCCCTACCACCTCGCTGCTGCTCGTTTAGCACCACCCAGGAGTCACGTATAGGGAAACTAGGGTAAAGCCTACGGACGCGAGCAGCTTCGATTCCCAAAAAAAAAAAGTAAAAAAGTTTGAAAGTTTTATTAACTTTACAAAACAAACATTAATAACATACAGTTAATAAAATGCGACATAACTTTAAGTCTTCATTTAGCTAAAGAGTAGATATTAAGCCAAGTGAGTCCGTGAATGTTGAAAGTGACGTTACTTAGGTGCTTAACAAACTTTAGCAGTTCACACAGATTAATGCGAGATGTGATAGCTGAGTTTTATTTATTTTATCTTCTTCAGTAATAGCTGTATTTCTTATGGGAACTATAAGAGAGTCTCAGTTAATAAGAATTTCAATAATCAAAACACTTTTTATTGAGTTGAACTGTAATCTTTATTACATTATATATACTCGTGTTTTATTCCGCTTTTTAATACTAATGATAACATGACTGTGAGAAGTGATTAATTTTTTAATTTAGATTAATTCCGAATCATTAAAATGAATTCTGTACCTAGGTTACTAGAGATAAAATTTGTATTTTACTATAATAAATTATTCTTGAAATTAAACAGATAAGAAAAAAAAATATATATATATATAAGAAAAAAAAATGTGAGATATTTTGTTAAAATTTAAAAAATACCATACATACATAGAATATTTACAACATATCGAGGGGTGAAAGGCTATTTGGTGTAAGCGACATTTTTGGTGATATAGTAATATATATATATATATATATATATATATATACATATTTAGAATCGGTAAAAAACGCTGATTCCGAATATATATATATATATATATATATATCACCAAAAAGTGTCGCTTAAATCAAATAGCCTTTCAGCCCTCGATATTTTCTTTACTCAAATCTATACCATAAAAATTCTTATCTTATTTTACTTTTTTATCACTTTACTAAGTATGTGTATTCATAATGTGTGTAGAAAAAATTATGCAATGATATAATATCATTGCATTATTCAAATAATATTAACCTCACACAATATTAACCTTCAATTTACAGCCGACGATAATGGGCTCTTTAATTATTGTAAACTTCTACCTGTACACGCCAAAGTAAGGTATATGTTGTTAAAAGAAAAATTATTCGATTTGGAGGTTAATAAAATAAATCATCCGATATATACCCGTGCCGTTTCACGTGAGCAGTTGTGCACGACTCGTGCAACAAACGTGTATGGGGAAAGAACTACCTCCTTTTTGATCCCGCGACTAATCAATGAATTACCCTCAAATTTGCGAGAAAATATCTCAGTTAAAAATGTGAAACAAATATTAAAAAATCATTTTTTGGACCTCATTAATAGTGACCACCTTAATCGAAATGTGTTTACGTAGTTCCATACATTAATTGCGACTCTTAATGTGGACTGTTTGTAAATAGCATGCGTTCAAACCTTAGTGGTTTCTTTATTCTATATTAAAAAAAAAATGTAACAATGATTTTTGTAAATGATAATAAATGAAAAAAAAATATATATATATATTATATGATAATTACATTTCCTTAAGGGGTAGGTGTGAAATTAAATTACAACGTAAACTATACAATGCTTGTTGTTCGTACTTCGAATGCAGTGTTCATGACACTGTTCGAAAATAATATTAGGATTATTGCGAAAAATCCAGCTGTTATAATTCTTTAGATGACGGGTTAAATAAATCTGTGCACAGACATATATACTGATTCGTAACGGCCGGTAGTGTTACGGGATGGGCTTGAGTACCTTTTAGTTGTTAATATACCTAAAGACATTTTGTCCTGGTATATGTAGGCCGGCATGAAGGCGGGGTCTATTAATGGATTCTAGTTCTTTGGTGTTCACTTTAAACTGCACTGAATTCCATCAGATGCGATGTACTAATTTTGTTGAGGTAATAAAAAAGAATAGTTAAATTGTCAGTGGAAAAGTACTTCAGTAAATTAAATTAGCAACTTCATAAGGCTTGTTATTTCTCAAGGGCTTATAAACCAGCCTAAATAGTATCTAGTTTATCCTACTCTATCTTATAATAAATATCCAATCTATGTGGATTATATTCATCCAATCAGCCTATATTACTGCTGAGTCTATAATATCAACGATCTATATCGAGATATCTTTATATACGTGTACGCAACATTACTCCAAATGTAATAACTTAGTTACAGTTAATACCTAATATTACAGTTATTTTACAAGAAATATCATTTCTTAATATCACTGCGACATTTAGCTGGAACGCACACGGCGTTTTGTGACGGAATGCAATATACCTGGACAGTGGAATTTATATTGAAAGTCAATAACATACAAGCACATCCTAGCAACTACTATGTCCTAATTAAAAGCAGGCTACGACTAACGTAAAAAGTACCTTGCAGAACTTTAGATAAATCAAAGCTTTACAAAAAGATTAGTTATGGTAATTTTTTTAACCGTAGATGGGTAAATTTTGTTGCGCTGATAATTGACATCCATTTGGTATATCATCGCCCATATCATAGCGGTAGAAAGACGGAGGTGTTAAAATTTGTAGATGCTGTATTTCCAGACCTTATGATAATAATTGTGGCAACAGGACGTGACTCCAGCCACCTAAACTTCAGAAACTAATTTCAAAAATGTACTTACCCAGCTCATACGCGGTTCACTCTACGTAAAAATTTTATTGCCATATTATTTTTCAATACAAGTAAGAATACTTGATATAGAATAGAATAATAGAAGTTGTCGATATAGCTCTCCATATTGACAAGCTGAAGTGGAAATGGCAGGACTTATATGCAGAAGAAACAATGGTTCTTGGAACTGGCCGGTTCTTGAGTGAAGACCGCATGAGGTGCCGCCTGGCTAGGTAGAGCGAGGACCTGCGAAAGGTAGCCAGGAGGGATTGGATGAGAAGCTTTGGCTTCCGGGCCGGGACCGTGCTCAATGTCACTTTTTGGGGAAGGCCTATATCCAGCTGTGGACTAGGGTGGGCTGATGATGAATGATGATGATAGTGAGTAGTAACACTAGTATATCACTATGTTGTTTTTTTACCACATTTGCCTATTTATTTATTTTATTGAATAAAAATCACACTTTGTTATAAAACATTTAAAGCTAACACATACTAAACATAAAGTAAGCCAAAAATAATGATGAAATAAAATCGGTTTTACCATATATGTACCTCAAGACTTCATTTTTATAAAGCCGATGACACTTTAAAATGTAATCTTTAAAATAATTCGTTATCAATCATTTTTATATGTAGTTATTTAGTACAATTCATCAACTAATCTCCAAGAGCTTGAAAGTATGTCTGTAGTCTGCAGTGTATGAAGAGGAATTTAAACCCTGTAAATAGTTTAATGAAGGCTAAGCGGCGTTTGTTTAGACATGTCTAGGGACTCTCGGTCTTCTAGTTCCTGTCTGGGTCGGTCCTCACGTTAATTGCCTAAATAATAACATTGTTTGGAGCGAGAGTGCCAGATGAGGCATGTGGAGAGTAGCTAGGTACATTAAGTTAATGAGGTATATTTTATGGCATAATCGTTACATATTTTATATATCTTTGGTTACTCGTAAAAAAGATTTTTGCCCAGTTGCATTTTAAAGACTATTTCAAATAATAATTAATTATTTATCACAGAAACAATTGAATAACTCTAATGTTTAAATTTAAATTTATATTAATAATTTAAAGAGTTTTTCTACAACTTAGTATTAGTGTGTTGCTATAAACTCCTGTATTTTATATCCCTCAATACGGTGTTTGACCCAATTTAATAAACTTAACTTCTATCTGAAAATCTTAAAGGACAATATTACAATTTATGCTTATGGACATTAATATGATTTCAACTAATATAATGGGTTTGTGGAAGTCGTAAATACAGAATCACTTGTCTGTTAATGGCAACGTTTTGTCAAGGCAATGCAATATTACGTGTGTTGACATCACAGCAATTTCTTGCTTTATATCCGATCATTTATATTTCTGTTTTTTTTTTTATTCTGGATTAAGGTATTTGATAACAAAGTTAATATTTTTAATTTTCTAATGTTCATCTATATGTATCTACCTACTTTTAGTTGTATCTACATAGACTTTTTAAAAGACTAGTATAGAAATTAGGGACCTATATTGGTAAAATATTTTGATAATTTTTAATGTTAATTATAAATTATTTATATTATCTTTATATTTCCGTAAACTTAAATCTGAAATATCTTCTTTAACGTTAATTTTAAGAAATCCCTATTAATATAATTATAAAATGTATAGACTCTGTATTTATTATATCTATTACTATATAGGTAATAATTAACTATTTCGATATTGGGTCATTACTGAAAAAGATGGCAAGGTTGTAGACCCATACGAATCATTCCATTTCACTAACATTAATTATTACTAGCAGCATCGTTATTTATCATTATTTGTTTTACAAAGATAAGTCTTGCCTTTTTCATTCAGGACTCAAGGTACATAATATATTGCTTAAAATTGAAACTAATTGGAGTGTTTCGTACATTATTATTAAATCTATCTACGTACAATATCTTCAGTGGTATTGTATTAGTGCCTTCTCGCACATATTATGTAGACTGTAATTTCAACTGTCGTAAACAACACTGCTCGGTTCGCAAGTCAGCATTCCAGACGGTCTAAAAGCAGAATGTAATGCCGCTTATAAATTCGTTTCTCAGTCCGGATTCATTTATATCAACAAAGTGGGTCACGTAATATTCACTTAAGATCAACCGGAGTGATTCCCCTAAATTGATTGGAAATGAAAGCGACTTTAGTTTTAATACGAATGGAATATCGACGACCAGTGTTGGGATCCAGTTCCAATTTGTTATCGATATTTCCTGAGGTATTTAATTCACTCACTGCAAGCTTTTATAACGTAACGTGGAAGTTTACGATTCAGGTTGACCGAAACTTGAGTAATATTATTTCCTTTTAAAACGTTATATTGCTGTCAAAGTGATTAATAAATTGTCTAATTTTATTTTCAAATTCCTTTAAAATCCCTATAAATATAGATAGTCTTTAGTGAAGTTCAGCTATGAACTATTAATAATTAATATAAATTAAGCAACTGCCAGTTGTGTTTAAAGTGATTATGTGAATGTGATTATGTGTTTGTATGTGTATGTGTGTTGTGTTGTTGTGTTTGTGCGTGTGCGTGTGTGTGTGTGTTGTGTTTGTGCGTGCGTGTGTGTGTGTGTGTGTGTGTTGTGTGTGTGGTTAAGTATTTATTACTAAATTTTTAATATTATGTATTAAACTTGTTTAAACAACTTTTTTTATTCTTGTTAAGGTTGTGTTGCTTAAACTCGAAGAAAAGAATAGCAAAACAAAGTACTATACTCTTAAATGAGTATTTTCAAATTCTAGCGCTGTGAAGACGTTGTACGAAATAAGCCTAGTTTTTTATACTGGCTCGATAAAGTGACTACAGTGCACCTTATGGTAAGTACAGTGTAGTCCAAGAACAGCAATGACCGCCAAGGGATTAAAATCCGTTGACAGTCGCCATCGCTATTTCGGCCCACATATACCACGATGGAAAGTCTCTAGGCGTATAAACAATAGAATTTACACAAGTTGATTGAAACGCAACAGGCCGAAGCGAGTCACTATGGCTGTCTTTGCACTTGTGACGGTAGTATGGTCACGAACAAGTTCAGGCAATCGCCCTACCACCTCAAAGTTCCTTACCTACCTTATAATATGGGATACGTTTACGGATATAAAATCATTTTAGGCATTCAATAGTTTCTGATTCGGATATCCATAACATCTCTACCATATTCCAGCCAACGACCCTCAACCGAGCGCAGCGTTTCTCCACAAATATTTGTATCAATTAGGGTGTCTCAGAGATCCCTCTTTGTTCAGCACGTCAAACGAAATGATGATCGCTAGATCTGGGAAGACGTTCATGTATTCTGTCACATTACGGGCCCTGTTTTTATGGATAGTGATTTAGCTAATGCTTTTTATGGTATTTTATCACAGTTGTTAGATGTATAATCTCAATTTACTTACCAAAGATGTTTTCTAAATAGTCGTCTAAATATAAAAATAAAAATGTTGAATAAACAAATGGATACGAAATAATGTAAACAAAGAGTTTGTGTAAAAATAAACATCTTCGTTAACTCAGCAGGCGGTACCGAATAGGCGCGTATAATGTTTTGCAAATGCTCATATTTTCTATCTCATAAAAGTAAAAGATTGACATATAATATTTGTATCCCATACATTTAACATAAATAATAGGGATGTTCCGTTTAGTCGGCGAAGAACCCAGTTCCGACTTGTTATTTTGTATATTTCTTAGTAAAATGTATATAAGAGTAATTGTATCAAATTAAATCTTGATTGTTATGGTCCTAATAAATCTTTATTTCACAAAAAAATTTTACATCTGATACATTAATTTTATTTGTAGGTCTGTGATCTACTGTTGGCTTTCGTGGAGGCAAATATAACCGTTTTAACAGTAGATCTACCGGCAAACAATTTATATCTATTTTAGAAATAGGTATTACATGGTTTATTTTGCTTTGTTAAAAATAAAATTAATTATATCTATCAATATCTTGTATTACAAAAAGACATGTTATTTTCAGAATGAAAAAATATATGAGAGCAAAAATATATTAAGACAAGACCAGTTATTTTGACTGGTTTAATAAATCTAGTGTTAATCAGTCTATTTTGTTTTATAACGATTAAGATTTTAAATATTACAATATTTATTATAGGTGACTTGCAGCACGTTATTGAAAAGAAAGGTTTCCTTTAGGTTATGTAATGACATCACATTATGGCGGTAATACTAGTGCTGTGCCTATGAGATATCTATCATCTAACATAACAGAGTAATAATGCTCATAGATCTACAAAAACTCCGCTCTGACCCCTGGAAAACCGAATATCGAGACGTCATGCGAAGTAAACAAAACATGTTCCGACACGTTCGAAGGTGACAGTTGCGCCATTTGCGCGAATTAGTTTTAAAAGAAATATCATGGAAATTACCAAAATACATCCCCGAGACCGTGATCGACTTGAACGATGAAAGAGCGTAAAAATATTTATCTGCCAAGAAGTAAGACAGTGCTACATTCAGACAAATTCTCGACTTTCCTGCTAACATAATTAATATTTTTTCTGATGTCTGCGAACGCCGTCTTGAAAGGCCTTGAGCTTGCGACAGCTTTAATTAAGCAGGGATTAAGATTCAAATGACTTTTCTTAATTTTTAAATGCGCCTACAGAACTAACTGTATTTAAAAAGTGTCTGCAAAGTTTTGAGTGCAGTAAGAATTTGAACGCATTATTTCAACGTTGCCTATGTGATTTTTTTTAAATTTTGCGTATATTGTGTATGTATATATGTGTGTGTGAAAATTGTCATTTTTTGGACTGCACCTTGCTTACCATCAGGTGTGGTGTAGTCACAGTGTCATTCGGCAAAACAAAAGTCATGTGTTTAGTGTTCTAAAAACGGTGATCAGCTGTGCTACTGGTCCCGTTGGGCACGACATAGTGATGTTCACCCCGATAGGGATATAGCGTGACGATATATTATTTTTATATGATGATGACGATGATTTCCTAGACGGATTCGGCCACGGCGAATGTTTCAACACCGATTAAGAAAATCGAGGTCCAGTTTTCGGAAACAGTTAATTGCGCAGTATATATTTCAGTGCATAACTGAACGGGCTGCCAGAAAAGCACTCTCGCGTCCGAACTCCCTCAGGCTCGATGGAATGGAGAACCAGTACGATCGGGAGGGAGCAGGATGCAGGTTTGGTCGAGTTTTCCTTCTCTGAACACCTGGTTTAATTGCGATGTTAAAGAGATACCTTAGTCGCCTTTTACGACACTTCAGCAAGAAGACGGGGGTGCCATTCTATTCTGCCGGCAACCACCACGGCATATTATTTTTATATAATCATGACATGTATTATGGTTGTATCAACATGTAAAATAATGTAATAAGGTGTAGGGTAATCAATCATATATCATGGTTTCAAAAGAAACTCGGAATTAATAAAAATAAAAGTAAATATTTACTCAAACAAACTTCTTTACTAAATATTAAGACAAGGTTTTTTTTTTGTTTGGTTTCAAGTCCAAGTTTTCTTGTGCTTAAGCAGACTCTACAAGGTTACATATATTATTATAATAATTACAAAAATTATTTTGAAAACATAGTAATCATATAAGCAATGTTAATTTAGTATTACCATGCAAAACAATCTAAAAAACTAATTCAAATTAAGGGATTAAATAATATTAGATATTTTAATATGGATAGCAAAAGTGTGGTTATGTGTTTCATACGCGTTGCTATTGCTAGAAGTCTAGGCGCGTCCTGTTTAAACATTGACAACACAATATTACAAATCTCGTTCAAATAACGATCATCCATTTGAATTATTTATGTTTCCGAATTGTGTTTATCTTGTATATTGATTTTGCTTTTGTTTTTATGTGCAAATATATGACTAAATAACAATCTAATTTTAAAAACAAAAACATATTTATGTAACTGGTTATGCTTTGCGATTGTCGCTCTATTGGTGATTGCCAAATTAATAAATAAATTATAATAATAGTTCCTTTTCTAATCTTGAGAGTGAATAAAAATATTGTTTTTCTAAAAACACTAAATACTTAAGTAATATTGTCACTACTTTTATGTTACATTTAGATATTACTTTTCACTTATTTATTTGATCTGAAAATTACATAGGTGTAAGAAATTATGTGTTTATCTACCGATTAGGTAGGTTGGTACGTGAAAATCAGTCATCCCTGATATACTTTAAGGTTTTTTAATATAATTTAAAAAATCTTGGTTGTTATATTTACATGTGTTTTCTTTTGCAGGTAATATACATCGTTTTTGAGCTATCAATGTACCCATATACGGTAAGATTTCCGTAAAAATAAATATAGAAATAAAATGATTTTCATTATTAAATGTGGTTACCAGCATTTTTACGCACGATGTTTACGATATAAAAAAAAGTAAAGAAATACATCTATATTCATCTTAATTTGTAATGTAGCTTGGACTATGCTAGATTTTACAGAATAGTGTATTGTATTTAATACCACACATATGTAAATAATGCTTCATGATGAAGAATATATTGCCAAAAGCAAGTTGCGTTCCTATAAGTTGTGTGAATTTGTTTGTAAGGTTGTAATTTATACACTTCAAATAAAGGGAAAACTAATATTCAACAGTGAGAAATAGAATACAAAGGTAATAAAATGAAACCAATTTAAGGTAAAATATTGATAGTTATTAAAAAAATGAATGAAATTTGTCAAATGTTATGATTATCTCTTTTATGGATAAGATCCATTTCTAAGGGACATTTAATACATTGCTAGTGACAGCAGAGACACGTTCTGCCTACAGGAGAATCTTGCTAATGAATTCGGTACTGTGAATTGGGTAACAAAAGAGCGTTTGAGTGCTTCTATTGATTTAGTGAATATAGGTACTTGAGAATACCACCAACCATGATCTACAGGGAAATATAACAAAACTAGAAGATTAATATTTTATTTTTATGTTCCTTATGAGTATTTAGTAGTTTTATTTAATTAATCTGAAATATTTTATTAGGATTTGTTATTTAATGAATTTTGAAAAATCCGAACGACACTTTCTGTGTAATCCTAGATGGAATGTATTGCTTACTGACTTAAAAATTAATTACTTTTCTTGGAGCTTGCGATTAATTTTAACTGCCGTATTGTTTGAATGAGGTCTGGATGAATTTGGTTTCCCAGGCCCGGGTGGAGCAATTAGAGGGACGCCCTGGGGGTTTTAGTCAGTAGGAGTCTGACACACTGGGGTCGCTGCCCTCACAGCGTTTCCGATAATCCCATGTAGGATATGTAGGATATTCCCCCAGAAATCAAAAACAAAAAAAAATATGAGAAAGATACACCTAGTATTATTTTAATATAGTGCTCTCAGTTTTAAGCCGTTTTTTCTTGCAACCCAGGTGCAAATCCTGCATAGCACCATCGGGGTCGCTGTAAGGGCAGCGACGACGTTGTGTCAGACTTCTACTAACTAAAAACCCCCAGGGTGCCCTCCACCCGGGTCTGAGAATCTGAATTTGTCCAGAAGCCCGAGTAGCTCAGTTTTAAGCCTTGTCCAGCTAGTGTCAATTATGAAAGCATAAGGTAATAATACTGCTATCCTAGGCCGTGGTACGATTTCAAATATTTAAAAATTATGAACTTCCGTAGTAGGTAAGTATTTAATACGGAATGAATTTTTAAATTAAATACAAACATATAAACAATTTTAAATGAAGTGTTAGTAAATTATTGTGATACTTATTTAGTTAACTTTTTGCTAATTTAATTTATTTTAAATCGATAACTACCTCCAAAAATATATAGTTTCTTAATCAAGTAGATTAATTGGATATAACATTAATTATCTTTAAACAACTGTTGTTAGTTGTTTATGTTTTGTTGGTAGGAAGTAGTTGATACTTTGTAAGGAGTTAGCCTACCCCTAACCACAATCACGTACCTACCACGTATCGTATGTCTTAACCTTTGTTACCGGATTGATTTATGCCTGCGGAAGCCGCATCCAGTACATTATTGTATCATTGAGCCTTCTTGGGCAGTTAATATAATTTATACGGTTTCTAGTTGGCACAATCAGAGTTGCTCGCATTGCTAATTTTCTCTCCTTAAAACTTGGTAAGACTACTTTGTAAGAAAGTTTAAAATTTTCTCAGTGAAACTGAAGTTTTCACTTTTTTTTGCTTGTGGAAATTAATTTAGTATTAAATCCTCTATTAAGTGTTCATATAATTAAAAAATAATGTTTAATTTGATCCTATTTATAAATAAATACAGCATTTAGTTGTCATATTCTGTTGGTAATATTTTTTAGGTGGATATATATCAAGGTATTTCCCTCCCTAACGGATTGACGCCTGGGCGGCGCACTTGAGGGAGTGCGTCGCCCAACATCGCCAAGGCGAGGGCAGTGCACGATGTGTTCCCGCGCACCGCTCAAAAAAATGAAGGTGAGCAAAATGGTGTGCAGGGGCCTTCCATCAATAGACCAGACGTCGCCGGGTGCTGAGGAAGCAGGCACGCCTTGCCTTTGGCTCCGGCAAACGGGATAAGGAACACCCCGGGGGTTTTAGTCGGTGCGACTCCGACACACCGTGGGGTGACCCTCATCGTCCCCTGACGGCTCATAACGGGTTTCCCCCGGGTAAAAAAAAGGTGGAAATATATTGGACTTTTTAAAAACATTTATTGGACAGTTAAAATCAATAGTCTATATATTTACCACCTTGTGAGCTATGTTTCTCTTAACAGCTTATTAATATACTTTACGGAATCACAGCTTAATAGTAACTCATATTCGGTCAGTAATAAAAAGTTTTGTAATTCTTACTTTTGCCGAGCCTAAGAGCTGTGGAATGGTGTTCCGGCGAGCTTGTGTCCAATATTCGTTAATTTTAAGCGTTTTCAACAAAGCGTGAATAGATATTTGTCAAAGATAGGTCCGTCAACTGTCGTTTAAATAACGCAGTTTCACTCCGACGCAGCCTTGACTTTCTTTCGGCGTTTATTTCAAGGTAGTCGCTTCCGAAATTCTGGTAGATCACCGTTAGGTTCATATTTAAATGGCGGGCCGTCCAAATCGAGGTCCGTACCCACAGAGGTGCCCTTGCGTAGCAGTCCAACTAATAAAATTCGTTGGCTGAGTGCCTTCAGCGTTTGCCCACCAAGCCCGGTTCAGTTGTGAAGGGCTTTCTAGGTCACGCAGTACGGTCACTCAGAAAAAAAAATATATTTGTGCAGGCCAGCTTGATTACGGCGACTATCGGTTAGGTTTTTGTTTGTTGATAGTTTTAGTTTTTTTGGACTACCCTATTCTTACCATCAAGCGTGATCTGTTCGCTGTGCCTAGTCAGAATAATAAAATAGCTAATACTATCAAGAGAGATTCTATTGGAGTGACATTAGTACCTCTTTATTAGTTGAAGAGGACGCTAAAGGAATGAGTAAAATTTGTAATTAGTTAATAATGTACCTTCAATAGGCAAAGTATTTTCAGTATTTGCCATAACAGCCATTATAGCTCTAAAATCAATGGGGCGCGATCCCCGGGCTGTGTCCGAGCCGGTTAAAAATTATTATTCGCAACCCTCCGTGATCACCCTTATAGGGGAATTATTTATTGAACAAATCATTGGGTATTTAATTAATGAAAACTTTGATTTTATAACGATTTGCATGCTTTAGAATTCAGTTTATTGTTTATCTTGAAATTTATTAATGGATTGGAATTTATGCAGAAGAAACTTGATTTTTTGACACTTTTTTTATATTTGTTTATTTTTCAAGTATGGAAATACTCAGATGTATTTAAAGTGAGTGTCAAGGGTTACGAAGCGAAATAAAAGATTATTCCCTATTATTTTAATATTAGGTTTTAAAATGGGCCTATTATGATTTCTATTTATTACACTCTCTCGACAAGTCATGTTTCGAGACCAGCTTGTGTGTGTCCAGTTTTCCATATGCTCTGAGACCTTCAATTGTGGTATATTTAAATAGGCAAGCATAACGAACGCGAATTTATTTCGACTTTTTTCCTTTTAAAATCACTGCGGTTCTTAGACTGCATGGTACTTAACATCAGTTGTGGGACAGTCACGTTGAACGTCGTCGTTGCGGAATTGTGTTAGAATAAAAGATTTTGTTTTTTGTCGTACGTATAATTGAATTTGAACGAAATTGAATAAATTTACAAAGAGACGGTTGGCAAGAAATTTGTTTGACGACACAAAATAAAAAGATGCAGTTTGCTGTATTGCCATCGTCTGTCAGTGCGTGAACAGCTATAAAAAGTCAGCGTTATATTTTTACCTTTTATCAGTTAATGGATAAAGACGCGAAGTATGAAAGATGTTTTAACATTAACTATACCAGTAACAAAAATGATGGCTATGAGCGTGAAAACTATCGGGACGTTCGATTCTTTATGTATTTTTTGTAACTCAGCATCTAGAAAAGAGAAATTCTCTCAGTTATATGCTGACTCTTCTCGGTAGATTTTGCTTACCAAACTCGTGTAGGTTCGTTTACTATTTAAAGGTTTATAAATAGGCCTACTTAAATAGCGTCATATTACATTTTATGCATGGATCTGGAATTTGTCATCAACGATTCTCTGATAGTTGCGGTGCGAAACGGCAATTTTGAGAAATTTATGATACGGCCGGATGCCTACATTTATGGTTTTACAACATATTTATGGTTTTATGACATAATGGGGTCGGTTTATGGTAATATTACGCGGCCAAAATGTCCTTTTCTCATGTCTAAAAACTGAAATGGTGGGATAAGCAATAAAAAATTATGTGCATTTTATGTGATGCTCCTGTGGAAAGATTATGTAGGAGAAACTTAAAAAGACATAATAATATATGCTGAACAAAGCGTGACAGCGACATTTGAAATAATTCTTAGTTTATTTTATGTTGTCTTATTTATCTATTATATCTAGTATTTTTTTAATTTCATTTGCAAATTCTTGATAATAAAGACATTTTACTCATGATTTTTTTATTGATATCTTAGACACGAATATAACACATATTTTACAATTTAAGTTAATTAATTATTATGACTTATGATTAATAAGAAAATCAAAAATTGTCCACATCAATTTGTAAACTTGTACGTTAGAAATAATTAAAATTATTTTTGTGGTATTAAGAACCCATTATAATTCGCGCATACTAACAGAAAATGAATATGAAAATAATATAAACCGACCAATAATTTCTAGTACTTAAATATTCCTCATTTCGTCTGCAGCCACTCATAGGAAATATAAACTATATCAGAATAGAGACTGTTATTATGACATTATGGATACATGTGTTTAGAAATAAACATAAGTGTTTACAGATGACTTAGCTTAATATCAAAATGGTTAGAATTACGCCAAAGTGGGAGTTTGTTTCGAGTACCTTAGTACCAGAGTAGGAGATATACATAAGCAAATATTTTATTAATGTAGTACAATGCTTGTTTAGACAAAATCAATTTTAAATAGTAGGTGTGAATACAGTAATGTATCCTAAAATATACGATGCCTTTGTAATACTTTGTGATACATTGGTGGGAATTTCGAGTTGTAATAACGTTTCCGCTCTTTACCCCGATGTTTGCCAAGCCAATGCAAACATGAGAGTTTACTATACTTACCCGTAGACCTTTATATTTATGCAATATAGAGTCTGATCATACATTTTTGATAGATCCTTTCCAGAAATATTACAAAATGATCGTTGAAGTGTTTCGAGTTTATTGAGGTCTAAAATATTGCGAGTAATATTTCCGTACTAATAAAGGATGAATCATAAATGTGCATGATATATCAATATACAATAAATTATTACGTTATATATATATATATATTAGGGTAAGCAGAGATTCACTTGTGTGCCGTGTATGTATTAATTTTGTGTTTCTATGTTGTATAAAATAACAAGCAAGGTAGCTGGAAAATAGTCCTGGTTATAATTATATTAAGTCCTTACATATGAAATTGGCGTTTTGTATGGGAGGAACAAAAAGTCGAATATTTTTTAATATAATATATTTAATTAATCAAAGTATGAACCATTATTTTCTATGCACTTTTGCCATCTCATAGGTAGTTCATTGATCCCTTTACTAAAAAAACCAGTCGGACGGGAATCAATAAAATCTTTGAAGGCGATTTGGACTGCCCCATCGGAGTTGAATTTTTTCCCTTGCAAGAAGTTATCCAAATTTCGAAAAAAATGGTAATCTGTTGGAGCAAGGTCCGGGGAGTACGGAGGATGTCATAGACTTTCCAATTGAAGCTCTTCTAATTTAGTAGCCGTCTGTTGCGCAGTGTGTGGTCTAGCGTTGTCGTGAAACAGCAGTGGCGTGGAGCGATTGACCAGCCTAGGTTGCTTAGCCGCTAGCTTTTCCATCATGGTTTGCAATTGCTGACAATAGACATCAGCCGTAATAGTCTGGCCAGATTTGAGAAAACTGTAATGAACAATACCGGCACTAGTCCACCAAACGCTTACAAGTAACTTTTTGGGGTTAATTTTCGCTTGGGGCAGGATTTGGCTGGCTGGCCAGGATCCAACCATTGCGCTGAGCGCTTCCGATTATCGTAAACAACCCATTTTTCATCACAGGTAATGATTCGGTTTAAAATACCTTCATTATTGTGCCGGTTTAGTAATGTAACGCAGCAGTCGACGCGCGTTTGCCGGTTTGCTTCAGTCAATTCGTGAGGTACCCACCTTTCAAGCTTTTTAATCTTCCCAATTTGCTTCAAGTGAATTAAAACAGTTTTATCACTAACATCGCAGCCTGCAACTAACTCGGACGTGGTTTGCGATGGATCCGCTTCCACAATAGCCTTCAACTCTTCATTATCAACTTGAGTCTCAGGCCGTCCACGGGGCTTGTTCTGCAGGTCGAAATTTCCAGAACGAAAACGTTGGAACCAAAAACGAACTGTGTTTTCTTTTGCAACACGACCGCCATACACATCATTCACCCTTCGAGTTGTTTCCGCAGCACTAGTGCCACGGCGGAACTCGTACTCGTAAATAATGCGATATTTTAAGTTTTCCATTTTGTAAAATGAGTGACGCAAACAGAAAAAAACAGAAGAAAAAAACAAATGAATGACGATCATCGAAGCACAAATACATGAGTCTATAGCTGTACAAATTTGAATTTGGAATTCCTTACCAAAGAGGAGAAATTTGTGATTAAAGTGGCCAGTACGAAAAACGCCAATTTCATATGTAAGGACCTAATATTTAGATTATTTTTATCTTAATTGTGTTTTAGTGTTAAAATAGTATGTACATAATGTGTAATATGTATGTGTATATACAAAAATTAACATGTGAGCGGCCGGTTCAATGTCGCATGAGTCGTGCTCGAACTTTCAAAATACTTTTGTTTTTCCGTTCACACGCTTTTCATAATAAAATTCCTAATAAGTATTGTATTTAAAGAATAGAATAAACTAGAAATATCTGGTTTCAACCAGATCTGTAACGAAAAAGAACCGCTTACTTTTCTACGTGTAATCTACATTTTGTTTTAAATTAGATACGTTTTTATATGTATTTATTTATTTAGTTGTTTGTTACACATAAGTAAGGACAATTTTTTCAGTTTTAAATGCTTTATTTTTATCCAAATTAATTGTTTACACAGTGGTATTAATTGTCATAACTACGTTTACAATATAATTAATATTTTCCATGGTACATTTACCAGGTGAACGAGATTCCTTAATTGTTAGCAGATTTAAATAAACCACAAAATAATCAATTGCCTACACTAAACAAAAATGAAGTTGGTTAATAAAGAGACCACAAAGAGTATTTCGAATCTCTCTAAGTAACTATTAATATGATTCACACGAAAGTGTGGGCCTGACGAGTACGAGACATCTAGCTATTGTTCATTGAAATGACGAACTCATATTTCTTTCATAACCTGACCTGTATAAGTCAATGGTGAAAGTGAGGAATTTAGTCATGAAAGTATGCCATTTTAATGGGATTGTTATTTACGTAATTATGTAAGTTTTGTTAAAATGTATTAATAATAAGTCCTCACGCTATATTCTAATCAGGGTGGGTAGAAACATGCCAATGGTAACAAAGAGGCGTTATGTAACCAATAGACATAGATGGGCAAAATGTAATCAGATTAATAAAAATGATTACGATTACATTTTACGTTTTTTACCATTAATATGACTGCATTTTGCTCATCTATGTTTTAAACACTACCGAATCCCAGATTGCATACACATTTATGTTTTTTAATGGTTTGAACGGATTTAATCATGATTACAGAGCAAGAAAATTAAAACTACGACTACATTTTGTAATCGTTCATCATTAATCAGATTACATTTTGCCCATCTATGCCAATAGAGCAGCTGATCGCCATTCTTAGGCTGACATATATAGACGCTGTTTTAAATTCGTTTTGACAAAAGAACTAAATATATAACTTGAGTATATTCAGTGTCAAGTGCATTTTGACAAAATCGTTGATTTACTAGATCCTTGGACATTCATTCGTAATACAAATTGTAATGTTTTAGTAAAGTCTAAGCAAACTTAAAGTTGCGTCTATAAATCTCAACCTTAGTGTAAGATTTCAGTGTATTATATTATGAATTGCTTTTAAAATATGAGGCAATAGGTATTTGATGGAAGGACGCAGTCCATCGTGGGCCTCATCTTCTTCCACCAGGTGAGATTGAGGTCAAGCGACTGCTTGTAAGTCATATAAAAAAGGGGGAATAAAATATGCCCTTATCGAAATAGAGACATTCAGCCGGATATCTTTTGTTATACTTATTTCATAATTGACCGAGTGAAGCAAGTTTTCTCAGTCAGAGAGAGGCGGTGCACGGTGTCCGGCGCGTTGCCTGACAGAGAGGTTTTGGAGGGGTGGGATTTTACTCCTACTACTAAGGTATAAGGTATAAGGTTGAGACGGGCTCATTCTCCGCAACTCGACGTCTAAGTGCGCCTAATTTGCGTGAGGCCAGGTTGGGAT
This sequence comes from Automeris io, assembly GCA_036320925.1. Lineage (NCBI taxonomy): Eukaryota > Metazoa > Arthropoda > Insecta > Lepidoptera > Saturniidae > Automeris > Automeris io. The sequence continues at coordinate 6,787,414 of JAUDJH010000010.1, read as the reverse complement.
GATTTCAATCATCCCAGCCCAGCTCCTCCAGGAAATCCGCCAGCCGCCTGAAGTTGCTGGTTGCTTCCTGAAGGGACCTCGGTGAACCGAGGTGTTGTGCCCGGTATGCCGCCAGTGCACTGCATTCCATAATCACATGTCTGACTGTCTCCTCTTCTCCCATGCATGCTCTGCACAGAGTAGTTTCTGTGACACCTAAATAAAAGAGATGTCTATTATAATAACCGTGTCCTGTTATGGCTCCGGTGACCCTACGTATCTGTAATTTACTAAGACGCAGAACAGCCTTAGAGATCCTTGGATTCGCTCGAGGCAGTGCCTCTCTAGTCTGTCTGCATTCTACCAAGTTGTTCCAGTCCGAGTCCCTCAGACGTCTTACTCTTTGACGTATCTCAGATTTGAACCAGCTGAAGGGGAGTGGAATAATCGGCTCAGGTCCGAACACTCTCGTATCAGATTCTCTTCTTGCGAGTTCGTCTGTAGCATCATTTCCGCGTGATCCGCTGTGTCCTTTAATCCATTGTAGGGTCTACTCCTACTACTACTAAAGAAAGGTCCTACTACTAAAGAGAGGTAGCCTCAACAAGGCGTTTTGTTCCCTGGGCGTCTGGACGAATTTGGTTTCTCAAGCTCGGGTGGAGCAATCAGAGGGACACTACGAGAGCTTTTAGTCAGTAAGAGTTTGACACTCCGGGATCGCTGCCCTCACAGCGTCCCTGATGGTGCTATGCAGGATTTCCCCCTAGGGTACAAAAAAAAGAAGGCTTCTGAGTCAAGTTGGGGCGTTCGGCACTGGATCTGCCTGTAAGGCCTATGAATTTTAAATCAAATAGGATAACGTAAGAACATTAGGATATGGTATGTAGATCTTTGACCCAAAGCCAATAATGACATGTAATGTTATAAAAATGTAAATTTGAAGGGGGCTCTCATGTGTGCAACTGCGTGGTATTTTTATTTTAATATTGGTTGTGGGGTATTGTTGTAAAGCACTTATTAAGCCGATTTTAAATCTAATTATAAACTTTCTACTTTAATCATTCACAATTTGTTAAGCAATATGCAAGTTTTAGATCTGTTTAGACCACAGGTCTATCGTAAAAACTATTTACTGTATTCAGTCGACACGTATGTTACACTTTAGGTAATGTCTTGTAATTTACCAACATACACAGAAAAATGTGAAAAGTATACAAGAAAAAGAATTACAAGCCATACAAGCAAAGGATTGTTCTCACTAAATAGCTTTTTTGTGATCTATTTCAAACACGACTTTGAGTTTAAAGTTGTTGCTTTTATGGTGTATGTAATTTCAGTTCTATTTTATATTTAAACGATAAAAATAATATAACGACTTTTTTACCGGTACCCTTTGTACGTGAATCAGATTCGCAAGTGAAAGTTTCATCTTCTTTTTAAATTGTTTCCTTTTTAAAATTTCGTAATTTGGTTCAGTAATGGTTTTACTAAAAAATTACTAAGTGTTGAGAACAAGGTTCCGAAAAATACTTTTACCATGTCGTTTCAATACAAAAATGTCACGAAATCTCTAATTACAACAAACGACTACAAAATAATATATATATATATATATATATATATATATATATATAGTAATTAACATATGTCATAATATTCATTAATTGTTTTCGGATATATACAAAAATATATAGGGTGTACTTTTAATTTTTTCTAAAATGTAATCTTTAAATGCACGTTTATCACAACTTTAACACTAGAGAGACTAAATATAGGTATAGCACATACGTATATAGGGAATAGAGGGGGGAGGTAAGTGCAACTTTTAATAAATGTTATAAGATAATATATATATAAAAAGTCATAATATTTTAGAAAATTGGTTCCTTCTAAATATATTTTTTTTTATATAACTAAACTTTAAAAACAATCAAAAATAATTGCTCTGGGCAATCTAGTGTTAATAAAGTAGTAGTTAATTTATTTTAACAGGCAAAAAAATATTTTTCGATCTAAAATCAGACATCCGATCAGTTTTATGGGCCTCGAGTTATAAGCCTTCTTATCTTTACCAGCCAGGTGTAAAACGCGCAGCTTTACGCGCGACTCAATAAACACAATCGCCACGTATCAGCGATACAACTTTCTTGTTATATTTACAAACACGCTTTATCTCTAAATTTAGTCATCGATGATGTCGGGTAAGTATTGAAAAAGGGAATGAATGTGAAAATGATGAAGGGATTATTCCGGACATGCGTAGTGGGACGAGGCAGTACGCGATCGAGCAGTGTTCTCAAGTAAGGAGTTTTATCCATAAATTTGGGGTTTTTATGCGGATAGGGGAATTCTAAAAGCCGAATTTTTTGAGCTGTTTAAAACTGTTGACTAGATCAAAAACAAATTATCGAAAATAATGCAGGATTTCTTACATATTTGTTATTCTAAAACTACTAATAATGATGATAAAGATATTTTACGAATCATGTTTAATATTCTGTTAAATAGATTTTATGTATATTCCAGTAAACTTTTAACTATTTCTTTTTTTAACAAAACATTCATTCGTTTCTTTAAATATTGTAATTAGGGAAATAAAAAAAGAAATACAATTCACTTAAAAAACGCTTTAAAATTTTTAAAAATGATTTAAGGCATTAATAAATCACCAGTTTATTGTTTTTACAAATAAATAAACGATTCCATAGTGTTTGAAGTCTTCTTTAAATTTAAAAAGCGTTTCAGTAACTGGTTGTACTACTTTTAAAATTATTTCAATAGTTATTAGAGAAACATTTTGGCGAAGATTGGCAACATTACGGTCGAATAGACGTCAGTTGCGGACCGGTCGCCGCGGTGTGTGTTGTGTCAATGTTGGTTGAATTCACACGAAACTACACATATCGAATTTCACGCGAAAATTTGATATAGTCGTTGTATTTGTGCTTGGTGTGTATGAAAAAGTTCGCGTTTTAATCGGTAATATTCGCACGCTTACCACACTTTCGTCGTTTATAATTTTCTGTGCCTGTTTGTATTTAGTTTCGCTACTGTGTTTTTCTGTTGCTCAGTGATTATGTTTTGACTATTTTGTTTGTGTTGCACGTATGTATTTTTTAAAAATATATTTTCATACGAAATATTTTTTAATGTATTATTTCTTTCCAAGTGATATCATCAAACAGAGTTGCTTTATCATAACTGATAAGTGTTATCTATCGTTAATAGACTGAAGCAGTTCTATGCAATTATTGCATATTTAGGACACAAACACACTTTTGTTAATGAATTGTATGTTGTATAAATTATCATTATATTATTGCGTTAGGCCATTTAAATAATTATACAATCCGGTTATTTAAATTAACCTCAATAATAATTAATCTAGTTCGTCGAGAACATACATATTTGCTATTCATACACAAACCCGATATACTGTCATCTTACTATGTATCATCAAGGTAAGCAGATACAATTTTTAATAGTGCAAATGTTACGACAATTAATTCTATTCACATTATTCTTTATCTTGCAACTATAGCGGCGAATAGCGCAACTAATTGCCGTACTATTGTAAATAAACATCATATAGCGCCTATGTGGTAATCTTAAGTAAAGCGGGGCTCCAACAGGCGGATCTGGGGCTTGGCCCAGCTGATCCTAAGTTCCGTCTTTAACACGGTTTAGGCCGCGGTGGCTGGGCAAGTCACCCAGACCGTTCCGAGGCCGAACCTGGTTATCCGTATTTCGCTTGCCCGGACTTGATTCTCCGGGCAGCCTCCGATCATGGCGATTGCGCCTACGAGATCCTCCTTAATGACGGAGTTGTCTAGGCCCATGATCTTTAGATCCGCGCGCTTGTATGGCCGCGAGACCTTGACATCCTCCGCAGGGTGGATCTCCTACAACCCTTCGAGGAGGACGTCCGGCTTCCTGTTGGCCCTATCAAACCTAATCTATTATAATTCCAGATCTTCAAAATAATGTCGGTTACGAATATGGATTTTTTTTCTTTCAGATATTTGATAATTTCGATTATTATAATTTTTATTAGTTTAAAATATTATATTTACTTATATAAAAACATAAATACTTCGTATTAAGTGAGTAATCTTAAAAAAAGTAGTAGTTCCTATTTCTTATAGTTTATATTACAATTATTATAACGAATCATTACAATTTTAGTGGTGTGCCCTACCTATGTACACAAATCTAAATTCCAAAATTATCATTCAGTTATATTCGGTTATGGAAATACATATTTGAGTCTTCCCGATATCTAATAGCGCCTGATTTATTGATGGATATCCATACTAATATTCGATAATTTAGGAAATGACTGTACGCAATATGGACACCATGTTCAGGTATTTAGCTCATTGAACCTATGACAGCTCTAAAGATACATACGGATGCAAAATTATTACTGTTCATATAATTTATGTTTCGCATATGTCCCAGATCTTAACGGAACCACGTATTCATTGTTTTTTTTTTATTCTTAGCGATAGGTATGCGTTCTACTTTGGGATAAATAGTACTTGCCAGTTTAAGAAAACTAGACAGGACAGCTATATTTCAACCATATCGTGAAGGAAAACTATTTATAGTGTCTCAGAGATACTATGAATAGTTTTCTTTTAGTTTTTACATTCCTAGAGCTTAAAAAAGTTTTGACTGGATATAAAATCACAAACGGGATTTTAAAGAATTCATTTTGTATCTTTGTTTAATAGTCAATACAATAAATTGGTAAGTAAGCAACAAGATCTTTAAATACGCCCAAAATATTACATCAGTAATTCATAAATATGATGAAACACTTATAAATATGATGACGGATCTTTTTCTTTTTCTAAAAATTAAATTATGTAAATAATCTTGTCGTGAAAGTCTAAATAATTGTTTGAATTGATATAATTTTGACACGTAAATGCTTCTAAGATTATAGAATCATCTTAGCAAGTTTTTGATTGACATGGAGTTAGGGATGACTCTATTGCAAATCGGTGGGTGTATGAAACGCGAAAGACAAAGAAGGGATTTGAATATAAGGTGAGGGGCTCTCGAAATTGATCGCCTGGTTCTCCCCAGCCTCTGGTTAACCGAGCCCTTGAATCGGAGGCCCGCTTAATTCCGCACAAATTTGATTTAATGCCGCGGTTTGCTCAAATGCTACGAACAAGATGTAATGTGTCGATTTTATATCATAGGTATTCATATTTAGGACTAGCTGATCCGGCAAACGTTGTTTTGCTATATAAGTTATTGTAATATCTTCTAAGATGTTCATTGAAATTAAGTGATGTCAAAGAAAATTTTGTTCACAATTAAATACTCTTAATCAACAACACATTTATTTGGATAAAGGTTAATATTATTACGCTGATACAACTCTTAACAAATAATGCATTAATTTCGACCAAATTTGTTTACCATAAAAACGGTTCTAGTGACTTAATCTTAAAAGATAGACATATACTGTCCCGGCCATTTTTTTAGATCATTTCACGAGGAATAATTCTTTCATACATATATTTTGGTATCTTGAACCGTTTTGGCAGCGCACGCAATGGAAGCCCTCAAGGATGAATAATTTTCCCCGTTTTTTTCACATTTTCCATTATTTCTTCGCTCCTAATGATTGCATCGTGATGTTATATAGCCTAAAGCCTTCCTCGATAAATGGTCTATTCAACTCAAAAAGAATTTTTCAATTCGAAGCAGTAGTTCCTGAGATTAGCGCGTTCAAACAAACTCTTCAGCTTTATAATATTAGTATAGATTATGCTCTCTTGGGACACTTCTATGATGATAGTTATTCGCATAATTAATAGTTTTACTGATAGCTACAATATTTACAAAATTAAATTGAATGTCATTATTTTCTCACAACATTGGTAGGACCTGTTAATAAAATTACTAAGTGGTACATTTAATAGAACCTGCGCATTATATGCACTATGTTCCGCATTAGTTTGTTTACATTAAGCAGTTTTTTTAATAAAAGGTAAAATAAAAAAAATCTACAGTTGTTTGTGAGTTCTTACATTTCGATATCCTTGTCTGAACTTTTTATTATGAAAGATTTAGTTGTAACTTTATTTCTCTTAGCTAAATAAAAATGTTTGTTACCAAACTATAAAAATACAATATCGCAAAAGAATCAGTGATTTTAGTTTATTTACTACGCGGATTTAACGTTATGTAGTAAGCCTCGGCTAATAGTGAACTATCTAAGTTAATATTGAATATGATTGCACCAATCTGTGATAAATTGACATTACTTTCGCGCTCAATAACATATATACCCAATAATCAACTTATCGACATTTCGTAGAAATAGTAAGTATGAATACGGATATAACTTGTGCATAAAATTAATAAAAATAATTTAAATAAAAAAATGTAATTAAATTATGAATATATTTGATCTAAATTTTGATAAAATGCTCCAACGTGATCATAAAACAAAAAAGGAGATATAATTAATCGACTTTGCATTGCTACTAGGAATTTAAAATATCTAATGCGTGTAATGTACAGCTGGGCTCAAATATTTTTTACTAGTATGTTTCACGATAAGCAAATGAAAGCGTGCCGCGTGTGTTTTATATGGTATCAGTAATATTCGGTTTACCATTCATGCGTAATTGGGGCTCGTAATGGCGCAAGACCCTTTTTTTCTGATCTGTCTCATTGTTCTGCAATAGGGTGTCGGTCGTTGACATTGGCCTTCCCCTGTATGCTATGGATTTGCAACGATATTCTCGCATATCGGATTAATAATTTATCATTTTAATCGCATTCGACCATTTCATGCAATGGTCATAATCTATGGTATCGGCAAATGCCGGCGTTCCTATTTGACCATAACACTTAATCTATTCGGTTTGCGATGTAATATTTTGGATCTTCGATATTGTTAGTTTTCGTAAATTACGTATATTCAAAAATTAATGCCCATTCTGAATAAAAACCCAATTTTAGATATATATACATAGTTTAAGTAGTTAAGGATGTTTCTTTACATTAAAAAAATAAACAACGAATGTTTACTATTCTATAGATATCTTGGATATTATATACGGTTTGGATCAATAAAGAATAACAAGGTATAAAGATTATTTTACTGATTTAAACTACAGTCAAAATCTGTTATAACGTCATCGAAGGGACTACTCATATGTAGTCGTAAAAACTGATAATCGTAACAACCAGTGATGTTTTCGAGATACGAAGTTCTATTTTTTTTTGCCGGGACCTTTGTTCCCGAATATAGCTGGTATGTTGCTCGAACCAATGTTGGTGACATTAAACGGTTTTGACTGTATATACTTTACGTTTAAAGCTGTTATAATTTAAAAGTTCAAATTATTACGGATCATCTCCACGAATCACCTATCCTATTCTTCTTGTTCTTGTCAGTCGAATACCAAACAATATTAGATGGAGTGACTCGACCATTATGGAGCCACCTTTATAACGCAGTCGGAGGCCTTGATTAAAACTAAAACGTCCAAAATTAAGCGACATTTCTTATACCAAAGATGAGCCTTAAAACGCTTATGTTAACTCTTTAAGAGCTTCATCTAAAATAATATAAGAGTTGATGAATCTAAATATAGGTACTTAAGCACTTCTTCATTCATTTCGAATTTCAATTTCAACTTATTTCTTTTAAACGCCGTTTTATTATTCTCTAAGGGCGGCTTGCGCTAAAAATTAAATCTAGTTTAGAGTTATATAAAATGCTATTTAGCGCTGATCTGTACTTATTGTCTTGCACTAAATCAAAATCTAGTTGTAACAACACTTAAACTGAAATCATCATTAAGATGGAATCAAACCAATTCAATTCATAAGTGTTTTATACAAGCTTAAACTAGATTAATTCGTTAGTGCAAGCCGTCCTAAGTCAACGCTTCTAGCAATAACTTCAGCTAGATATATCTGTTAACTAAATTATAGGTGTTATATTAGAAATACATTTTTTCACTCGGAATATAAATTCAGCAATTCTGATATACCTAGAAGATAATAATGCTGTAACTAACCTTTACTAACTAAACATGTAGTCAGAACTATATGTTTGCTCATAGATAATTCTGTCTGTTAAGAAGTAAACAGCATACTAATACTATATTTCATAAGTAAATAAATAAAACGGCATAACGATGGTGTATCTTAACAGAATTAAATGCTTAGACATAACGGTTTTAGTCATTCCACTCCCGACGTTCTATTGGAAAAAATAGTAATTGCCGAGTTCACTCCGCCTGTATCGTTTGCTGCGGTGATTACCATTGTTTTGTTGGGAAAACGAAACAACCTTTTGTCTGTACGTACTTTATTAAACGAAGTTAGCGTAGAAACATTGACTACGTCTGCAGTGTTAGTCGATTTATTCCACTTATCGGTACCATCAGACCTTACTTTGAAGGAATATTACAATCTTCATGTTTCATTACTTAAATCTGCAAATGATATATTGTCATCCCAGTTAGATATTGAAATTGTTGGTAACAGGCATAGATGGGCAAAATTTAGCAGATTAATAAAAATGATTACGATTACATTTTACGTTTTTTACTATTAATATGACTGCATTTCGCTTAACTATGTTTTAAACACTACATAATCCCAGATTGCATACACATTTATGATTTCTATGCGTTTTAAATGGATTTAACCATGATTCTAGAGCAAGAAAATTAAAATTACGACTACATTTTGTAATCGTTAATCATTAATCAGGTTAAATTTTGCCCATCTCTGATAACAGATAAGATATATTAATACGCATTAGGGCATGATTTAGGTTTCAAGATCATTTACTCATTTAATCTTAAGTAAATGGATTTAAATAATTGTTATTCTATATCCCATTACCTTGCCTTATGATATTTCGGTAATCCGGTGATAAACCCTACATAGGACCATCATGGTTGTTGTGAGGGCCGTGACCCCGGTGTGTCAGACTCCTACTGACTAAAAAACCCCCGGGGTGTCCCTCTAATCACTACACTCTGGTCTAGGAAACCAAATTCGTCCAGTAGCACGGGGAGCGAACAAACTTATTCAGGCTTTCTCTCTGGGAGGGGTGAGTGTAAAAAGCCCACGCCTCCAATATCTCTTTCGCAGGCGACGGACTAGACACTGCGCATCGCGTCCCTCTCATCCCAGTCCGGGCAGTAGATTTGAAGGAGTCTGCTGCCCGAGCGTTATAATATCCTAGAATATGTCATTATATCCAATAGTTACTTGAAAATTTTAATTTTAAAGCTGCAAATAGCCATTGTGTTAAGGTCAAAATATTTATAGTTGATACTTCCTAGTTGTATATTGTACATAGCATTTTTATTATATTATAGCGTAGCACTATAATAATTATATAAAGCTGTCGGACATCATGAATGAATGTTCGTAAATTAATCAGAATTACTAGTCTAGACGATTAGTCGATCAAAACATTGCGACCAAAGAGTGCCGATTAGCAAAATTGTTACGACGGTACACGAGTTGGTATTTCAAAATATTGGAGGGTAACAAACTAATAATCTTAGACAATTGGTTGTTAATTTCACGAAACACTTTCACAAGTGTCCCTTATAGTTTCACAATTTGTTCCCAAAGAATACCTTTTCATAACTCATAAATTCACTTTTGTTTTAATTTATATCATATTAAGGTCAACTGATTCTGCTTTGTCTTATGTTATTATATAAAAATCTGTAAATTCTTAAACAAGAATTTCTATTAAAATCATAAGTCATATAAAACCGCAACTGAAGAGGCTAAGTCGATACAAATTAAGAAAGGAATAAATATTACTGAATCAATTACTATCAAAAATATCGCTGATATCAATTTGCTACTTTGCATTTTCTACTAAATTTCTAGTTTTATGGAGTTTATAGATTTCCTTATTACGTCTATGTAGGTATAACATGTAAATAGCATTCTCATATTATCGAGTCTCAAACTTACCTCTACACACTGACATTGAAGATAAAATTTAGTACTAACCTTCGATGAATACCTTCACCTAATTACCGATACCTACGTTGCCATCTGTCTTTATAAACGTCTCCTTAGCGTCGTCAATTTCAACTTTCACTACATATTATCAAATAAATTCCTTCACTGCGTCTGTCTGTCTCTTTGAGATAAACTTATAAACTGCTGAACGGATTATTTATTACAAATAGACGGATGTATTCGTGAGGAAGGTTTTAGTGTATATCTTGCTAATGTTTTGTGCAAATTGGTTGAATTATGACGATAATTGTTGACAATGTCGGAAAAAGTTGAGTCGCCTGGGACCTTTCATCGCAAACGCTACCTAATATCATTGAGATATAACAAAACAATGTATAGTTGAATTAATCTTTTATAGTTCTTATAGTATATTAAATCTAGAAAATGAAATTAATAAATATATATCAACGTAAATTATAAGTAGTAAGTAATTAACAATTGAACAAGAATTGGATGTAAATACTCACATTTTGAAAGTTAAGATTGATTGTAATACAGTAACCCTAAAGCTAACGGCTATTTAAGAACTATAATTTTTTTCTTTATTATGCTTCATTTGTGGCAAATAAGTCTTAAAAATAACAGCTTGCATTAGCCGATAGTCTTAATGGGGATTTTAATAGTTTATGATTAATAATACTAGGGCCTAAACTACTATTTTTAAACTTATATACTTGACTGGTTTGAGCTATCTTTTAACTAGAATCATCAACAACCATGGCAGGTCTGTCGTAGAGGGGCGTTGCACCGGCGCCGTTATGGAATGTTGTTGTGAACCGACTGTGGTTACGAAATATCATTACTCTGCAATCGAGACTAGTTTATATCTGTGTATCGATTTTTGATAGCCATCACTAGTAAAAATGTATTTTGCATTATAATTAGTAGAGCTATATATTTTCTAGTTCCCACCTGTTATAAAACATGTGGACATTACAAAATATGCTCATAGTCTAAAAATACTCCGAACGGATGGCCTAGTCTCAAAAACTATAATGATCAGCAAAAGAACTCTAAATACTTACAACAAAAACATAGAATAATGTAACAAAACTGATAAAATTAAGAGTGTAATTGTCACTAAACGAATTTCTTCCACTTGAAGTAATCGTTTACAAGACAGTAATAGCAATTGTTTTTTTAGATCTATAATACTTTTCAGCTAATAGCGTTTCTAATTACGTTTCTTGCACGGCTAGCGGCTCTTCATGGCTTTTTAATTACCTCTGTATATAGCGTAACATTTAGTAATGTGTACAGTTAAGGTTACCCCGTAAAAACAAGGAAGTCCATTGTTCTTAGCTCCTTATATCGCGTCTAGCGGTACGACTTCTGAAGTTGCCAAAAGTGACGACGCGCCTGGAGCCTGAATTCGCAGAATGTCTACTGAATGTAATTAGCCATGAAAGATTCCGTTAAAAAAATTAAATTGGTAGAAAAGATTTAGAATTTACTCGTTAACACTTAGAAAAACGTTATTAATACTCAGGAGTGCAGGAGTGTAGTTTTATCAGTAACTTTGCCGCTTGCAACGTCAAAGAATGATGAGAGCGATTCATCATGCTCCCCACTGTGTGACCTACTTCCACGAGGGTTTCAACTCCAAGCTTTTTATTGTAGATCCACTATAAGTACCATTAGCAGGTAGTACGGACGACCCCTATAAGAAATCAATCGATTCCATGCTGTGTTAGGCGTTTTATTGTTTTATCCCTTTTGATCCACTTGGGGTGGAATTTAGGGAAATCTTTTTTGTAAGCTTTTAGTGTCCGGTAGCTGAAATATTATGAATAGAAGGAATGCTGTACAAATTAGAACGGTCTTAAGATAACAATATCAATGAATATTAATTTATTTCGATATTAAAAGATTTTTGCGTCATCCTTCTTTTAAATGCCTTCCCCATCAACGTTTTTGTACACTGATTGATAGCCACCCTATTTCGAAAAGATACTTTGGATCATCCATACAACATCTTTCTGATTAAATCTCATTTATCCTCAATTCTTAATGTAAACACTTTAAAATTAATTTAGAAATCTTATCATAAACTGTTTGTTTGTCTTCTGAACATATTTCACTTTTATTATTGATGTTAATAATTTTGATATCAAGCTGTCAACACATTTGTATTCTAATTGGATTCATTTGAAAATTTGCGATTATTGAAAGAAAGTTCAATAATTGTGAAATTTAATTTTGGAAAGCCTTTACCGGAGCTTAATTAATTTAGTATTTGATCATTTATTATTCTGATATGTGTATAAACTCATAAGTTGATTTAGTACCTAGAATAGGACAATTATATACACAGAACTATTGTGCAAATAATTTTTTGGAAATATATTTGGTAACAAACCCATAGTGATAGGCAGTTAGTATTTTTTAAATTAGAAGCTTGGTATTTGGATTATTAACTCTCTTTTTTTTTAATGTTACTCAATTACATCTAAGAAATAATCTGGTTTACATGTACATGGTATATCACGATCGTACCAATAACAAAACAAATAGGAACATTTTTCTTTATTTTTTGTATGTTATTTGTGAAATACATATTCACTAGTTTGTGAAGTGTTTTATAATTAGTGTGTTAATAAGTCAAATGTGTAATGCTTAGTTGACTTTGTTACGTATATTACGAAAGAAACGTAATATGATGAAGGTTAGGCAAGACGTGATCTTAATTTTTGCTGGGAAATAGTTTGTGATATTTACATTACCTCATTATATTTTGTAATATAAATTCTTTGTTTATATGTGATGTGGTGTTGTGGTGTGGTAATACATTTTGTAATATTTTTTAGATTAATATGTTTATTAATTTTGTATGACCACTCATTGTTCTATTTACCATTTATAAATGCCCTTTTATGTCTTTATAATCAAACTATCGAACAAAACAAGTTTTAATACAATCAAGAGCAATATGCATGAAATATAAAAAAATCTAAGAAATATCACATATGGTTTACACGTATTCTATGCAAATATACTCAAAATACAACACATGTTCATGATTAACCATATCAGTATTCAAACCACCACTGCTAAGGTAACCATCGGTGGCATATCCCGCATCGTTTGCCTATGTCAACTTGTTGTATTTGTTAGCTCAACCTGAAATGCATTTCAATGACCTTAAACAGTTAAATCAGCCTATACTGCTATACATTATTCAATGTAAATGAGACCATAATAGAAATATAAACATTGTTTTACATCGCAATTCAGGTTTGTGTTCTGACTGTAATCAGTTGTCGCGAAATTTGCTACCGAGCGCAATAAAATGATTCATATGGTTAGATAGCATTTATGATTCCTAGACAATATACGGTAAATTGTTTTTATTACAGATTTCTGTTATTTCATTGTAATATTCGGCTACTAAAGAATAAAACAGTTGACTATAGTTCTGTAAAATTTTTCTTAGTTACGTTATTTGAAGTGGTAATTAATGGCCATATTTTTCTTTATTTTTAAAGGAACTTTTGTACTCTAGAATATGCCAGTCCAATCATAACTTAACCTAAAAATACCAAAACACAGTAAACCTAATAAAAATAAAGAGCCATGAACTAATAATATACATGTGCCCCAGCATTCCAGGAGCACCAGAGGCTGGAGCCGCTAGAATCCTGTGTAACATGCCTACATTGGTAATAATATACTTAGATTTTGGGCATAGGTCCTGCAGTGGAAATATACAGAGCAGCTGAAATAGGCCGATGATGATGATGACCTTATTTGATCCCATTAATGAACCTCTATCGTTCAAGCTTTAGTCAAATTTTAATTCCAGTCGCAACTGAAGCAATAGTTAGTTACAGACACTAAACAGATAAGGTTTTGCGCACCGATTGAGTTTCAAAAATCCATATAAAAACACTTTGACAGCGATAAGTTACAAAAAATGTACCTACCTCACTTTGGCCTTGAAATTGTTTTGTACAAAAACTTGTTATTTGCTGAGGATCTCTTCGTGTATTTTGATATATTAGCTGCTGTTACATTGCAAATGAACTACTTTAATATCCGTAAGAATGAAATAATATTTATAGGTACGCTACGTCTTTTCTTTCATTATTTATTCTTTTTGTCTCTGATATTAATGAAGGGTTTGTTAATTGATTTTAAACCTTTAATGAACATTGATTTTAACTCGTATCTTAAATCTTCTTTTTGCAATCGGTGTCATGATTCCTGTTTTCATATACCTTCTTAAATTTAATAAAATAACTGTAAGCTTTTTACGTTTTTAGTCTACAATTTATCATTCAGAAACACTGCATTGATAGGAAATTCATTACTAAGTGTTAAACTACTCAGAAAAGAGTAAATCATTTTGAGGAAAAATGCACGAAGTTAGTAATTTCTGGTAAAAACATATGATGATAAAATTGTTTATTACGAAATTGAACGCATACGTAGGTACCTATATACTACATGAGATATTTCACGTGAACCGGGCACCGAAAAAAGAATGAGGTTCTAATATTTGATCAAGTATGCGCCAAGCACCGCGCTCAGTGAGATATATGCGATAGTGTGACATATATCTCCTAAACGTGAGTTCGGCCCTTTATAAAACATACAGTTTTTATTACATTAGTTAGTTTTTAGTGTACATAAGTACTCTTTAAGCTATTTTTACAACATAAAAAAATGGTCAAAGCTTGATAAAATCTATTAGAACAGTTTAACTCCGATTTTGTACAAAAAAAAGTAGTTTGTCTCATGCTCACATTCATGATAAAAAAATAGATAATTCTCTTTTTTAAAGCTTTTTTAAAATTGAATAAATCACTTTAAAAAAACAAATATTTAACTACATTGTTCCTTTAAGGTTCATAATTTGAGAATTAAACCTCATGCAACTAAAAAAATACTCCAACACATTTATACATCCACGAAGTATAAGCAAGTTAAATATAAATTCCAGGATCTCATTTCTTTTTTCCTTGCCCACTTCACATCAAATGCATCAAATGTATCATACTTATTTGACTTTTGGTAAACCAATATACATACTGACACATTGTGTGTTGTAGGCTTCTAAAGTATCAGTAATAGAAATATTGAACGGAGTCGGAAGTTTCAAGACACATTGTGGCTTTTGCCTTCCCGTGTGTAGCGTGTATTGAATACAGATCGCCATTTATGAGCCTTTGCCATACTTCGACGCTCTTCACTTAGATAAAGTGGTGTTTTTGTGGTTCGACACTCGGAATAGTTGTCACGTCTAAGTCGTCGGGAAGATGTTTATCATTTTTTTGCATATCATTTCTTGTTGAGCAGAACAGCTCTTCAAAATTATTGCTTATATATTAGAATTTGATTGGTCGCTTAATTTTCTATTAAAGGCCAGTTGCTTTTAGTTTCTTGTACCCGGAAAAACTATAATAATGTGTGTATAAGGAACGTAAATGTAAAAAAATCAATTAATATATTTGGTGGTAGGACGACTATCCGAATTGGGTCATGACCACAGTATACAAGTGTGAAGACCGTCATAGTGACTTGCTTTGGCCTGTAGCGTTTCAAATCAGCTTGTGTATATCCCGTAACTCATATACCCAGAGACCTTCAGTCGTGGTATATGTAGGCCGACATGACGACAATGACTATCAATGGATTTTCATCCTTTGATGGTCGCTTTCGTTTTTGGACTACACTGTACTTACAATCAGGTGCATTGTAGTCACTATGTCGGGTCAGTGTAAAAAAAACAATATACATAATTATCAGCTCAGTTCTATAGAAATTTCTTAAGTCATCTGTATCTATTAAAAAATAATACGTGAATTAAGGAGCACGTGATAGTTGGTTCTAAATAAAGTCACGTACAGAATCAACAAAAGTATATTTTTCAACGTCAGTGTCTAGGCCAAGGTTTATTTCATTCCTCACTGACAGCGATATGAATGGATCTTCAAGACCTGATACCGGTTGTTAGCAATCACTCAATTGAATAATATCTAGCTAGTAATTTATAGATTTGCAAAGCGCCTACATACTTCACTCTTCATTTGATACCCAAGGTCCTTTATCCTTAAATGATTTGCTAATAAATCTACTATCTCAAAAGCTAGTGGCTTTTGCGCCATATTTGCACGTAAATAAGCTAACATATAGCTCTGTAGCAAAATTATAATTAAGAAAGAAATATCTAAGGAAGGTCATTGATTATTCATCGAGCGAAGCCAGGATTCTGAGTCAAATTAGATAATTCGGTACTTTGTCCATATATATTGTTACGACGGAACTAGGGCCAAACTTTAGCCCTAGATTTCTAGGCTTCCAGGCATCGCACGACTATAATCTTAAAACGCATAGATAGTCTTGAGATACTGCTTCGAATAAAATAACTTGCAACCGGATCGGAGAAAATTGTTTACCATCGAAAAAAATCAGAGGGGTCGCATCGTTTCATCTTTTGCCGCCCGAGTTCGTGACGTGTATATCGGCGAGACGGCCGCTGTTCGTGAAATTCCGGTTCGCGAAAGGTCGATGAACCCATTCTGGAATTTACGAGTAAAAACATAAGGTTCAAAAATGTCAATAAGAATCTAGTTATTACTCGAAAATGCTGGAAAGCGGCTGTTCCGATATAAATACGCGCTCGATGCGATCACAGGACAGTTCTAATTTGGACAGCGACACAGTGCGATATTACGAAGCGATCTTCAAGGACTTTTGCGATCATACTGCGACTGTATAGTGATTCTACGTGCGATTATTTTGACTGGATTCTGATACTGGACTTCGAGAACTTTCTGCGACTGGATTTTTGACGACGGATTTTCGAGAGCATTTTTCGACGTGTTCGTGGAACTTTCGACGAAATAACATCGAGAGCATTCGACTGCTGCGCTTCACGACATTTCTGCGGCTGCGTTTTGATTTTGTGTACTCTCCTCTATTAATAAATTGATTGTCCGTCACAACCGGCATTTTAATACCCCGCGCTCGTAACAATTTGGTGTCAGAAGTGGGATGCCGGTCACACCGAGGGACAGAGAGGGAGTTTATACAAGGCGCCAAGCCATAGAGGACGCCGCGCGAAATATCGAGCGAGCTGAGGATAACACACCGGAGGCTAGTGTATCTTGTACTTCTGGAATGCCCGGGATAACCACCACAGCTGGAACCTCTGGAACGCTAACTCAACCTACATCGGTGCCAAGTTTTGATATGGGGATGTTGCTGGCTAGCCTCGCAGATATGAAGGCTAGCATTCTGGCAGAACATAAAGCTAGCATGGCAGAACAAAAAGCTAGCATGGCAGAACAAAAAGCCAGCATAGCGGAGGATTTAAGAGCAAGTGTGGGGGCAATAGATGTCAGAATTTCGACATTCTCTGATACTATGACAGCCCTGGCCACAGAAATAAAGGATGTCCGGGGAAGCATTGAGGAACATGACACTCGTATAGAAGCCCACGACTCCCACTTTCAAGAAGTCGACTCTCGTATAGAGACACACGATTCTCTCTTTAAGGAACAGAACTTTCGCATGCAGGCTCAAGATCAGAACATCGAGGCACTTGGTCAACGGATTCAGAAAGTGGAGTTAAGGAATTTCTCGCCGGTGCCTGTCACGGGACCCCGATTCGAGGTACCACATTTTGATGGTTCTACTTCGTGGACGGCCTTCAAACTTCAATTTGAAATGGTGGCCCAGGGTAATGGGTGGACAGAAGAACAAACCCTGACAGCACTCACCCTGGCTTTGCGAGGGAATGCTGTGCAGGTACTGGAAACCATTCCTGACAGCGGGATATCCCTGGCCCATTTAATGGAAGCTTTAGAGGCACGATACGGTGAGAAGCACCTTGAGCACGTTTACCGCGCGCAGCTCAGAGACAGAGTGCAGAGACCAGGGGAGGGTCTGCAGCAGTGGGCCTTAGAGGTTGAGCGTATGGTGCGCCGAGCCTACGCATCTACACCTGATGTGATGGAAACACAGGTGCTGGAGACCTTCATTGACGGGATCCGTGATATTGAGGTCAGAGCCGCGGTACGGCTGGGGCACCACCACTCTCTTAAAGCGGCCCTAGCACATGCCTTAGAGGTAGAGGCAGTGCGGCAAGTACAAGGGCCGCATCGCGTTAATGAAGTGGTGAGGCAAGTGGTTACTCGGAGAGGCCCCACGTGCTATAAATGTGGTGAAAGAGGTCACTTGCAGATCGATTGTGCGCAAAGAAGACCTCAGAAATCGACAGTTGCGACGCAGGTGCATTTCGAGGAATCGAAACTGAGCTCAAGCAGAGCTGCGGGTCAAGTAGTAGCTGTCCGACTGCAGAGCTCGACTTTAAGAGTATCCGAGGTACGAGACGGAAATAGCTGTATGGTTCAAGGTGAATTTAATGGAAGGATGTGCAACTTCACAATTGACACAGGTGCATCGAGGACTATTGTCAGACCCGAGTTGCTTCCCAGAACCATCTCTTGGGGAAAAGGAGAGATGCAATGTCGTTTGCAGACTGCAACTGGACAATCAGTAATGGTTCTAGGAGAGACGGAAGCACTGCTGAAAATGGGTGACAAAACTATGACGCATCCTGTCATTATAGCTAATATCCTGGACGACTGCATCATTGGTTTGGATTTTCTGAAACGGCAACAGTGTGTCCTTGACATTGCAAGAGGTGTTATAAGTTTTCCTGACCAGGAAGTACTTCTGCATGAGTCAAGTCAGAATTCAGCATGTTGCCTGCAAAGAACAATTCACACACCAAGATCCGAGACCCTAGTTCCACTTGACCGTTCACCGGCCAAACTAATGGTTGGAAAGAAAACACGATTGCCCGTAGACACACTGACTGGAACTCCTCCTGGAACTTCGGAACCTACCATGGATTATGCGTCAGACCTGCAGCAGAAGTTAGACGAGTTACATGAGCTGGTAAGAGGAAACGGCCTGAAGTCAAGCGAACATGTGAAGACTCATTATGATCGTAAAGATGACGTGAGACAGTTTGAAGAAAGTGATTTGGCCTGCCTACATAACGCACTGAGGAGAAAAGGAAAATCACCGAAATTACAAGCACAGTGGGAAGGCCTTTATAGCATAATTAAAAAGATCGATGACGTCACCTACAGGATCGAGAAAGGACCAAGAGGGAAGCCAAATATAGTCCACATTGACCGCCTGGCTCATTATATTGGCACGAATAATGCTCGGGACGAGCATTACTAAGAGGGGGGCAATGTTACGACGGAACTAGGGCCAAACTTTAGCCCTAGATTTCTAGGCTTCCAGGCATCGCACGACTATAATCTTAAAACGCATAGATAGTCTTGAGATACTGCTTCGAATAAAATAACTTGCAACCGGATCGGAGAAAATTGTTTACCATCGAAAAAAATCAGAGGGGTCGCATCGTTTCATCTTTTGCCGCCCGAGTTCGTGACGTGTATATCGGCGAGACGGCCGCTGTTCGTGGAATTCCGGTTCGCGAAAGGTCGATGAACCCATTCTGGAATTTACGAGTAAAAACATAAGGTTCAAAAATGTCAATAAGAATCTAGTTATTACTCGAAAATGCTGGAAAGCGGCTGTTCCGATATAAATACGCGCTCGATGCGATCACAGGACAGTTCTAATTTGGACAGCGACACAGTGCGATATTACGAAGCGATCTTCAAGGACTTTTGCGATCATACTGCGACTGTATAGTGATTCTACGTGCGATTATTTTGACTGGATTCTGATACTGGACTTCGAGAACTTTCTGCGACTGGATTTTTGACGACGGATTTTCGAGAGCATTTTTCGACGTGTTCGTAGAACTTTCGACGAAATAACATCGAGAGCATTCGACTGCTGCGCTTCACGACATTTCTGCGGCTGCCTTTTGATTTTGTGTACTCTCCTCTATTAATAAATTGATTGTCCGTCACAACCGGCATTTTAATACCCCGCGCTCGTAACAATATGTTCATTCGTCTGTCAAAAGTTTATAACTTTTAACAACAATAACAACGTAAGATTACGATTTGACTTGAGGATATATTATGTAGACCTTTGGCGCTAAGCTAATAATGATATTAGATTTTATATAATCAATAATTTGAAGGAGGTTTCCCATACATACGAATGGGAGTTATTTTTCATTCTTTTAATATTACACGTGGGGAATTGTTACAAAGAACTTTTTAAGTTCAAATTAAACCCGCATTTTAATTTTTACGTCAATAATTCACAAATTGGAAACACGACAAATTGGTCGTTTTCAGACCTGTTACGTCTTTAGGTCTGTCATAAAAACGGTTTATCGTATTCACTTGATACGTATGTTATATTTTAACCTATATCTTGTAATTTTACAAAGAACACTGAAAATTGACAAAAGTTTATAAGAAAAAAGTTATAAGCAGTACAAGTTAACGAATTTTCTAAGTATTTATGATATATTTCAAATATAATTTCAGTTAAAAGTCATTTTTTATATACAATTTCGGTGGTAATTGATATTACAATGATAAAAATAATAAACATGGAATCATAGAAATGATATTTATACAGATACTATATCAATATAATATATCAATGTACAGGAGCTATTGATAGATTTTTTTTTTGCGATAATAGTTTACATACCGAAGGCAATAATTACTAATAAATTATAACAGTTCACCAATTCTTTGTATGTTATGTCATTCATGTACGCCAGTGGTTTTATTGGCTTTAGAACAATAACTTGTTTAAGAATAACATGGACGATTTTCAGTTTTACTAGTACTCGTTAGCTTTCAGTACCTTGGCACTAGTATTTCAATTATTAAGGATCTGTAAATGTATTATAAACAGTACAAACTCATTAAGTCTAGTTATCTTAACCGCAGCAATATTTTAATATATTACCAATTCAACGGCATAGAACTTACGTTAGATAATGTGATGTATAGGTTTAATGCTCTTCAATAATGATGTAATCAGTAATGTATATTATGTCGCAGTTACATAAATCAGATCTGTATCACTTTCCTAATGATATAAAAATATATGAATGATAGTCTCAAGGATATACAAAATTACATCTTCATTTTACCACTGGGCTTATAATGAAGTATTTATTGATCATTTGATCAATGAATTTCTAAAGATAAAACAGTATAGAAGCCGAATCTTATATTTAATTCTGTATTATGAATTATAATTGATAGATGGTTGCTATGACGTAAATAACAGTAGCGTTCATTCCATAGATGCATGCAAGAGCGGCTTGCCCTTATGATAAATAAGTCTGGAATAAATTGCTTAAAGTTAAATAAAAAAGGGACCATTTATATTTATATCTATTATGTATTCACGCCGTCTATCTATCCTATGAAAGCCATATAATATTTACTAGCATGATATAATATACAAATTAATTACGCGAATTCTGCCTATCCTGACCAAATACCCTATGCACGTCACTGGTAGTTAGTAATTTGGAAGTAGAATTTATGCTAAGTCGGCATACTACGATGCGCGGTGCACGGATTAAAAGTAGAAATGGGAAATAACAGATTTATCTAACAACAGATAATATGAATTAAAATCGTTTAACTGAGAGGGCACTTTTACAAACCTACGTGTGTAAAAGAGATAAAACTAATAGCAAGTACGATCCCTGTTGTCGCAAGTCTATATAAAAGCTTGGTTTTGAAATACCCACGAAACTATGTACATATTACAATTTTATCTTCCAGTGCATAGCTAGCTGTCACATTTTGATACAATGCGTCTAATATACAGTGAATTATAATACGCACGTGCATCTGTTTACGTTTTGAATAGTGGCTCTTAATGAATCACTTGAGTATTGACATTCTCAGACTGATATGCGACACAATTCGATCCTCTCTTGATGCACATTTATAGCGCATTCGATAACTTATTATCATGCAATAAAATATTAACCTTATTACCTATTTATATGACACATAATTAAAGATTAGTTATCAATGCGGTATTCAAATATGTAAGATAGTAAATAACAATATATTCAAAAAACTGCTACAAAGAATATATTTAAATATTTGGTATAAATGCAAATTATAATAAATAAATTAATAACTAAATTAAATTAATATTAAAATGAAAAAAAAAAACTTTTAAAATATTGGTTTTGTATTAATTAATGTCCTTTTTTAACTGGGTATTAAATTCTTATAATGTTTGAAACTTTAAAATTTAAACAGATGCATTTATATATTAAACTTGTTCTTATCTCAAAAACAAATATAATTTGCTTATATATATTATCATTTTTATAAGTCGTATAGTTTTTGTATTGTAAAGTGAATAACATATTGGAAATAGAATGACTAAATCATTTTCCTAGCTAGTAACTGACACGGAATACCGTCATTTTGTATTAAAACTTAACTACAATTAATTTAATGTTAGAAAATAGATTATGGCAGTAAATATTCATGTTGAACTGATAATAATATTTATAATATGTTATTGTTGTTAACACTGCCAACAAGTAAAAGTGCAATTGGCAACTCGCGCACCTGCGCGCGTACACCTTTCTGGCAGATGGCTATAACGGGTTCCGCCCATACACGCATTTTTGAACTTTCTTTGGAATTTAGTTATTAACATTTTTGCTACTAGCATATAAAGATATGAAGGTATAATTATTATAAAGGTAGGTATATTAATTATAAAGGTATAATTATTATTATATAAACGCCATTATAAAGTTTGAGAGTAAATATGGTTCGATATTGTATTCGACAAAATAACATTTTTTTAGGTCTTAATTAAATAAAACAAAGATAAATATTACATAAATTATTGAAATAATATGGCATTGAATTCACACATAAATCACTTGTTTTTTATATTTACAATTTAATATTTAGATTTTTCTTGCGCTTATTAATGTGTATTAACATCGATATCCGTGTTTTAATTACTCTATTCTGTCACTTGTATTAAATTTAATAAATAGAATCAATTTATATTATAATCCATGTTAAATGCTAAGTGCTATATTATACATGCATCCGTTACAACATACATTATACAACATATATATATATATATAATGTATGTTGTTGGTATTCTCAGAAAACTCAACAATAACGCAAAAAACAAAATAGATATTCCGTAGTTATTAACCTAAAATTATATTTTCTGGTTGACACAAAAATAATAGTAATTCGGAGATTGTGCAGCAGGAAGAAGTTAATCTCACTAATAAGGATGCTAAAGCACAAATTAGACGAGAAAGATTATGTTAGAAACTCGAGATAGCTGTTGGTTATTGCAACATTGTATTAAAAATGGGATTTTGTTTGAGGTTGTACAAGAATTTATAATACAGTTTATTACGTTTTAAATTGATAACTTATAAAGTTTTCTGAATAAAGTTTAATCCGATCAGATCCATAAACTACTACCGTACAATGAAATCAATTATTTAAATATTGGTATTATAATATATAATATAATTTGTTATTAGTAAGTAGTAATATTATTATGTATTTTGTTGTATCAATTTCTGTCGTAAAGGCAAATACTTACTAAACGGCAATCAATTGTTAAATACATGTATTATGCGTTTTTAACACTGGCTCGAAAAGTCACTACAGTACACCTGATGGTAATTACAGTGTAATCCAAAAATGAAAGCGACTATTAAAGGAGGAAAATCTATTGCGTTTCCGTCGTCATGTTGGCTCACACATACCACGACTGAAGGTCTCTAGGTGTGAGTTACTGGATATACACAAGCTTATACCGAAACGCGACAGATCGAAGCGAGTCACTATGATGGTCTTTACACTCGTGTGCTGTTGTCATGACCCAGTTCAGGCAATCGCTCTACCATCATAAAAAGACATTCTCGCATTTATTGGGAAATTAAGTCAACATTATAATAATAATTATTTTAGTAGTTTTGGAATAAAAAGTAATATTCGTATCATAAAAGATTGCAGTATCGCTTTTCAATATGTTTTTAGGTCATAACGGTATTCTAAGTGATTACTGTTTCTTAAATATCCTTGCCTAGAGTGTATCTAAATTAAACATCAGTTAAGCAAATAATGTTTGAGAAGTTACCACGCATTATTCATCGATCAATCATATGTTGCGAAACGGTTTGAACATGACTAACCCGTAGAGTGGGCTAGTGTAATTCAATGTTGTATAATCTGACAGACTTTGTATTAACTTTTATGTTAATTTACATTGAAGTCTTATATTATGTTTATAGTTAGTCATATATTTTTCATTTTTACGTTAAAACTAAATATCAACAAATTATATTTACAATAATAAAAATATGAGATTATGATTAAATATAAAACTCAAAATAAGCTTAAGATAAAATATGTTTATAACCATTAAAATAAGCATTTATAAATAATAATCTACAAAATAAATTAAGCAGTGATTCCGAAAGCAGAATTTACTAAGTTTTAAAAACAAGTTTATAAAAAAAAAACAAGTTATTATAAAAAAAAAATTAAGTTAGTGCTTCGTTACGCAATGTATTTAACAGCTCTAACTTCGAAAATTGCAAAGTCTGATAGATTCGGAATATTTTTTAATCGTTTGTTTTGTTATTAAAGAAAAATGTTTTATAAAGTTTTTTTGGCTGTTGTGACAATGGCAAATTCAAGTTATTTATCGTGTATAATTATTGACGATTGCTAGACAAGTCTCCTCATGCGCCATAAAATTATCAGGATGGTCGTAAACTACTAAGCAAATGAAGCAGGAAGTACGTAATTCTCAACTAGTAAGCGTATGGCATCATCGGATGTGTTGATCGACTAATTTAATTAATACGATGAGGTGAAAGAGATTTTAATAAATATTACAATAATAAAGATCTAATAGAGCAATGATTTATTTATTGCGGTCAAAACCTAGTTTATAGTAGATCTACATGTCTAGACGGAACTGACAAAATTATATTTGGTATTACATAATAAAACGGCACATCAGCAATACGATGATCCAATGATGTATACAAAGTTACAATGTGACTGGATTAAAAGCGCTTAATTCTGTGTACAGTAGCGTAAGTATAAAGAGGTATATATTTAAAAGATGTGGGCTTGTTACATAGAATGTTAATATGACCTCTTTTATTGTATACACTTCTTGTGTTCCAGTTGTCTTTTAGTGATGACTATTTACCATCAGGTGGGTAAGCAGTCTATTTGCCGATAAAAGTAAAAAAAGAAAAACTTTTAGCTGCTAAAGATTCCCAAGAAAACATGCATGATGCAAAGGGGATATAGACAGTAATGCATTGCCGTTTCATTGCAAAGAGAAATAATAGGGAGATACTTAAACGAATAATTTCAGGTAGTAAGACGATTGCGCGAAGTAGCTCATGACCACATTACACAGATGCAAAGACCGTCATAGCTGGAGATGTAGTCGAAAGAGGGTCACCGATATAGTTCAGCGTATTAGCAAATTAAAGTGATTGTGGTCAGGACATACAGCTCTTTGTCTGGAGACCAGTTACTGGGAAGCGCAGCATGGGACGTCCACCTACAAGATGGTGGGAAGACCTAAACCAGATCATAGGACGACGATGATGCAAGCCACTTTAGACCAGTTGCTCTAGAAAACATAAAGACAGGCATATGCCCAGCTGTGGACGCTCCTATGGCTGATATAATGATGATGATGGAAAACCATAGTGACTCGCCTCCGCCTATAGTGTTTCGGAATGAATTTGTTTATATCCAGTTGATTAGGTATATACCTAGAGACCTGTTGCGTTATATGTGGGCTATGATGACGCTGGAGACCGCCAAGAAACTCCAGTTCCGTTACAACTGTTACCGTTTTTTAATTATACCGCACTTTCCATCAGTTGTCTGAAATCATTCTCTGAATCACTACTATTTCCTCTACAGACGCTGTTTACCAATATCCTTGTACAAAAACAAACTCTTCGACAATGGTCTACATCAACTATCACACTACTTCATAAAAAAGGCAATAAAGAAGATTTAAATAATTATAGGCCCATTAGTTTAATATCTAACATGTATAAAATATTTTCGAAAATATTATTGAATAGACTAACTAAAACACTGGACGAACATCAGCCAAGAGAACAGGCAGGCTTTCGTAAATATTTTTCAACCATAGACCACATACAAGTTGTAACACAAGTCATAGAGAAAACCAATGAGTATAGGAGAACTCTGTACATGTGCTTTATTGACTACACGAAAGCATTTGATTCTATACAGCATGACGCAATCTGGAACAGCTTAGCACAGCAAGGGGTAGAGAAGGAATACATAGATCTACTACACCATTTGTACTCCAATATTAGAGCTAAAGTGAAACTAGAAAGAGAAGGAGCAGAGTTTTCTATCCAAAAAGGCGTTAGGCAGGGTGACCCACTCTCACCGAAAATATTCTCCTCTGTTTTAGAGTCAGTTTTTAGGCACCTAAATTGGAAAGAGAAAGGTCTAAAAATAGATGGGGAGTACTTAAATCACCTCAGGTTCGCAGATGACGTAGTTGTCTTTGCCGAAAGCGCTATCGAATTGGAGAAAATGGTGAACGAGTTAGTAATAGAAAGTAAGAAGGTAGGTCTCGAACTAAACATAACAAAAACAAAAGTGATGACTAATGGAGTAGAGGAAAATATATTAGTTGGAAATATGAACATAGATTATGTAAGCAATTATATATATCTCGGACAGATGATTTCCTTTAATAATTGCACTAGTAACGAAATCCAGAGGAGAGTTGCTATAGCATGGAAAAAGTACTGGAGCTTGAAGGAAATATTTAAAAATAAGCAAATAGATATTAGTACAAAAAGAAAACTCTACGAGATCACCATCTTGCCCTGCCTAACATACGGCTGTCAAACTTGGTCTCTGAAAAATGAAGACGAAAATAAACTAGCAATTTGTCAAAGGAAAATGGAAAGAAGTATGCTAGGAATAGGACAAAAAGAAAAGGTTAGAAATTATATAATAAGAGGAAAAACAAAATTAAAAAATGTCATCAAAGTAATTAGATTTTTGAAGTGGAACTGGGCAGGGCATTTGTGTAGGATGCAAAACAGCAGATGGACAAAGAAGGTATCAGAGTGGATACCTAGAGACGGAACCAGAAGCAGAGGAAGGCCAAAAAAAAAGATGGGCAGACATATTTGTACAAAAAGCGGGATCGTTATGGATGAGAATAGCCAGAAATAGAGACCAGTGGAACGTAATGGGGGAGGCCTACGCCGCGGAGGCGACTACAACGGAACATTAACAAAAAAAAAAAAAAAATATATATATATATATAAATATATAGTACTAATAGAAGAATAATATAGGATAAGATGTATAAAAAAAAATGTTGTAGAAATAAAGGCTTATTTTATTTTATTATTTATTTTTTATTCCATCAGTTGTGGTGTAGTAACTTTGTAGAACTAGTATAAAAAATATGCGTGATATATTTTTTTACTTCAACACTAATGAAAGCGGCTGCAACGAATTCATAAATTAGTGTAGTAACCGTGAGAATACATTGCCCATGATTATTGAAACTATTTTAAGTACAACACATTGTATGAGACTGTAATAAAGAGAGGTTTTTAACATTCTGAGTGACCAAATTCCCACAATGTATGCTCATTTACTGCAAGGTTTTATAGCTATTGTACTTTATAATACCTCTACAATTTCGCCTTCAAACTTTCTGTTTCCCACTTTACGTTAAGTATAAACTTAGATACCATATGCTTACCAGTGAAAGAAAATATTGCGAGGAAATGTACATGATATCAAAAATGCTGTGTTCTGTCACGTTAGGCACTACGTTCCAAACACAATAAGACGGCCTTATAGCGCATTTTGTAGTGACCCTACTTACGATGCTAAGGTCCTGGATTCGAGTCCCGGTAGTGGGAAACTTTTTTATGATGAGCAGATGAGTTTGTCACGAGTCATGGTTGTATATATGTATTTAAGTATGTACATCTTTGACTAGTACCCATAGTGCAAGCGCAAGCTTAATTTGGGACTAGATCAATGTGTGTAATTGTTAGTTAATATTATAAAAAATAAATAAGAATACTGTCACCAATGTATCTCTGCTCACCCTGGAAGGGATATAGAGCGAGGCAGTGTATCGCACCCTTCGTGAAAAAACGTTAATTAAAAATAAAAAAAATTTCAGGAGCACCAGAATACAGGTTTGCGATCAATTGTAAAATATTTGACAAAAACATTCTAGAAGTTAATAAGAAGAGTTTAGTTTCTAAGAATAAGCAGCACGTGCGTGTTAACTGAAATTTTACTAAAGGTGAATGGTCTATGGGAAATAGTGGGTAATTAATGAATGTAATATAAAAAAATCCTAGGATTCTGTTAATTTACATATATTATTTTCATTATTTATTTGAGTAAATTTTTGATAAATTGGGTTGATAAATATCTAAACAAATCAGAAATCAATCCTCCTAAATTTGTTTCTTCGCTGTCTAATGCTGAATTTTAATAAGGGA
Source organism: Automeris io (assembly GCA_036320925.1). Taxonomy (NCBI): domain Eukaryota; kingdom Metazoa; phylum Arthropoda; class Insecta; order Lepidoptera; family Saturniidae; genus Automeris; species Automeris io. Next base: position 6,758,895 of record JAUDJH010000010.1, on the reverse strand, counting down.
AAGTATCTTTAAGCAAGGCTGTAAGTCAATCTGACTACCTTTTCTACGAAGGTTGTGATATTATTAATTAAATCTTTTATCATCTTCATCATCAGTTCATTTCAACCAAATGGTGAACAGATAAACGTATAGTATTTTATTAATACGCGCTATTGACTCCGGCCTTCGGCTCTTTTCATCCTATCTAACAAACCTTTTAAAAAACTCTAAAAGTGATTTATTTTGCTTTAAACTAAATAAAACTTCTGCGATCTCGTTTATCAGAACCTTATCTCCCATCATTCCTGCCATACTTGGTCATGGGTGGCGAGAATTGACGATTATACAACTCACCTAACAACTGTCTTGCGTAAATGTTATACAATCAACACGGAGATACCGACTGGGCCGCGGTCGCAAATTAGCAATACGCGCTGATGACTCGGTCAACTTGTTGACATGACATGAATTTTTAAATATAGTCATGGCTGTGGCAGACAGCAGTGGACGGCTGCTATCCGTTGCAGCGTTGTAGCTAAATCAAGCATAAACTTCGTCGAATATTTTATTTCTGGATTATATTCAGTAATTTTTACGCAGAACAATTTATCACTGGACCCTACGGGGTAGTTTTCAGGCAAAAAATTGCATGTATCACTAGGCTATACCGAGCAGTTTCTATATAGCGAAATTATGTACTGGGAAATCTGGAAACTGGGTATCCTGGGAAATTTTTACGAAGATTATTTTCGCACTGGATCCTGATAGGTAATTTCTCCGCAGGACGTTTTAGTACCTACTGGATCATGATAGGTAATTTCTACGCAGAACATTTTAGTACTGAATTCTGATAGGTAATTTTTCCGCAGAGCATTTTAGTACTGGATCATGATAGGTAATTACTCCGCAGAATATTTTAATATTGTATCATTATAGGTTAGTTCTCCGCAGAACATTTTAGTACTGGATTCTGATAGGTAATTTCTCCGCAGAACATTTTATTACTGGATCATGATAGATAATTTCTCCGCAGAATATTTTAGCACTGGACCATAACGGGAAGTTCCTACAAAGGACGTATTGTAGTCATGCCGATTGATTTGTTTCAGTTCTTGTTATCCGTCAATCCTTATGTGGGTAATTTATGTAATTCTTTATTGCATAAAACGTCTATCCCGCGGAATGTAAGTAGCCCGAAAAAGTTGTAAAATGACATAAAATAAACTTTATTTGTGTTGTCTTCGACGAGTACTTTATTGGTATGCAAGGTGTTCACTTAAATGATTTATTAAAAAATTCGGAAACCAGTTTTGTTACTTTTATTAATATTACAATATCGAAAACAATTTCGTTTATTATTGTTATTACCGTACCACTTCTACCAATAGTATATATATATATATATATTATCAAAGTTTATTGAACTGAAGTAAATTATATGTTTTCTCATTTAAAGATCATTATATTTGTTGATGGCTATTGCTTTAGATACTCATCATTGGCAAGGCTATTAAATAAGGTATAATTCATCTACGTACAGCGTACAAATGAGTTTATTAGTTTGTATGTATCTGAACGAGTGGGTCAAGGTCAACCAATAAAGAGTTAATGAATAGATACAACTACAATGGTAAACTCAGGATGTTTTTTGCCTAAATAGCAATACAGCAACAATATGCAAGGTTATTTTGAGTAATAGAATTTATTAGTAGTTAGCTCATGACACCTACGATGAATTTTTACAACTATACATTTACAAGTGCTTGGTAATAGCATATAATATACACCTATTTCGTATGAAGTAGGGTCATTGAAAATGTATGAATTACTAACAATTTTAATGTATTTAATCAACTATACGCTTTATTTTGGATCGCATTTAACTTATTCGAGTAATCAAATTAGTGATTTAAATAATACAGCCAAATCAAATCCTTAACAAATAATCTTAGGGCGGCTTGCACTAACGAATTAATCTAGTTTAAGCTTGTATAAAAAGCTTATTAATTGGATTGGTTTGATTCCATCTTAATGATGATTTCAGTTTAAAAGTTGTTATAACTAGATTTAGTGCAAGACAATAAGTACAGATTAGCGCTAAATAGCATTTTATATAGCTCTAAACCAGATTTAATTTGTTAGTGCAAGCCGCCTTTAATGTAATAAAACTTTATTCGTCTTTAGTTATCTTATAGTTTTTAAATCAAACGAAAATGATAAACATTTAATATCCTTCAATATACTACAAGGCAATGCGCAAACTATGATCAAAAAGTCTAGTAATATCGGAACTACTTTGTCCGTTAACCTAACTTGATCTATATTGTACTACTTTTTCATTGTATCTGTTGTAACTTGGCAACGGCTGTTACGTCGAACATTGCATTGATTTCTGATTAAAATATCCATTCAAACTACTGCATTGTCAATTAAGGACATAGATATTGCTTAAAGTAACTCTCTTGATGGCGTCACTTTTAACCCTATTATCAACTTGTAACGTAGAATTTCTTTCCTTTCCAGACAAAAATGTAGATAGATCGTAGGTTGAACCTATTAAAGTAAGATGTCCATTGACCAGGCGTCTCCACTCGTCCCGATCAAGCCGCAAGTGCAGAATGGTGGCTTTATTAAAAGCAGCCATAGGAGCAGCTTTTGTGGCGTGACTTCTAATAGTAATGGGACGTTTAAAACTTTCGCCGTCAATCGCAAGAGCTGGAGCGGCAACGTGACTTTACCCCTGCAACAGTTCATGCCAGAAGAGCAAACTCCGCAACTTGCCACTTTCCGATCGGCGACGGGAACGTTTCCGAGGAACAAGGAACGGAACAATAACAGCGCTTCCAATGGAGTATTAACTCCAAACGGGAACTCTGTTCACACCTTCAGAGGAAATGAAGTGAGACGGAGCGGAAGTACAAACGGGAGACGTTACGCCGAGATCGGCAACTGGAACAAAAGGTGAGTTTGGAACTTGTTGGTGCGCTCATTTTATTATAAATTTAAACTTAAAACTCAAGATTGATATTATTTAAGATTCCTTTAGTTTCTGAGATGTTCTGAAACAACACATATCAACTTATAATTCATGTAGAAAAATTGCAACATTCATAAAAGTAACATGGCTTTAATTTATGCATTTTTGTACATCAAATATAAAATAACATCAAATAAAAAGTACATGGTAAAGCAAATACAAAAGATGCTACTTAAACGTTGCGTGCTCGACTAACTTTTACTAGGCCTTATTTATTTTCTCTTTTTCATCTCGAGTAATTCCGTAACAAGTTTTCCAATTTCATTCTCTCGTCGCTTTCATTTCCTCTTGTTCGACGGAGTCGCCGCCCTAATACCACTTTTATTAGCTAAAAACGTTTAACAAACATTGAATTTCAAATCTTTATGCTTATTATTTAATATTAAGAGTTAAGGGTTTCTTGACGCAAATTTTATATCAACTTTTTAATAAAACTTTGAATGTTGTGCATTCTTAAAAGCAGTCAATTCTAAATTTATTGAACCTGTTAAAATTTGATTGCCTCTTAAAGTACGTAATAAATTAATTAACTAAATGTCCCCATTATTATTTTTAATCCTATGTTAAAAACGACTGAAGTAAATTGTAACCGTAGTAATAAAGTATAAAGTCACATTATCAAAATAAATTACAAAGTTGAAACCATACAATAATTTATAGATATAACAGTTTAATTACTATAAACATATAAACGAAGTTGTTTAAAATAAACAAGATTCACAACACCTATATTCACTACATTATGTGTAATATTCGTATTTTACCCTGATATAGTTTCGTTATCATTAATGACGCTAATGATTAGTGCCAAAGTTGTCCTAATGTTTACCACACTTATCTAATCGCGATCTTCATTATCGTTTCATACATTTCCAGTAGAAAGTTCGTCCATATTTCTCTCTCACTCAATTTGGACTATACTAAGTAGCTCGATAAGACGATGGCCCATAATCAGGCTTTAGTTCTTCGTATTTTTATTAGAAGTTCGCTTTATCTTCATGATTCCCTGTCAGGGTAATGTTATCATCGTTGGCGTCCCTCCCACAATTGTTTGCGCTGAACGGTTCTATAGTGGCACTAATTAATCCGAGCTATTCAGCAATATCATTGTTATTTATTTGTTAATCTGTATTCAGCAATATTATTTTTATTTCTTGTTATGTAATACTGTACTTAAGACAGCTTAAAAATAATTGTCTATGTCAGATTTTTTTCTTTTTCTTCCGACTGTGAATATTATTAAAATTGACTGTTATAAATAGTTGGTTTAATTTTATTGTCCACCTGGGCGGTCCGCTTGAGGCAGCGTCCCGCCCAACGTATCCAGGCGAGAGCGGTGTGTGACGTGTTTCCGCACACCGCTCCAAGATATTGAGGTGAGCGAGGGGTGGCTCCTTACACCACTCCTCGCAGTTCAGAGATGCGGCCTAACAAAAGGCCGTCACCGAGGGTCGGAGAAGAGGATAACAAGGTACCGCCGGCCCCAGTCGGACAGGAAGATGGAACATCCCGGGGGTTTTAGTCTGTGCAAGTCCTTTAATTTTGTTATATCACTTATAATTTCATCAATATATTTAACGTTACCTTTTATATACAATCTTTTTGTGATCAGTTTCGTGATTTTGATGCTATCATAGTTCTGAAGGCTCTACCGACGTGCAATAAATCCCGTTACTTTGATTTATTGAATACAATTATCACCAGGAATAGTACCGCTGCAGAATAAATATAAGTACTTTATATTCATTTTTACTGATTTTTTTTTCTATTAGAACTATATTTAATATTCAACTCCGATCATCTTTGGCTCTAAAAACTCGCCGATCGAGAATTTCTCGCTATAGAGCCAAGTCGGTTAAAATAAACGATAATTGAAAATTTATATTCAGTGTTTAGATACATTGATTGTTTATAATATTCTTCTTCGTCTATCTTTATGTAGATATTTGTTTGAAACACGTTATATTCCATTAATTGAAAACATTATTTTTATTACTATTGCAATAAAAAAGTGAACGGATATAGACGAAAGTGAGATTAAATAGTCGTTTGCAAGTTTGATTAAAATCGTCTCCAATCAAAGAAATTAGTTTATCATAAAAAATACAATTTTGTTGATCGAATTGTTTTGAATATGAATATTTATTTACTGACCATTGATACCTAAATGATCAATGGCTACAATAGTTATTTTGGCCTAGCCCAGAATGCGTTCCTGGTGATGTAATTAGTAATATATTAGATTCCTGTATTTCAACTGTATTTTATAGTTTTTTAAATTAAGAAGTATATCATGTTAAATGCTCTATTTTAATTATTTAATACTTTCTTTTTACACTAGCTCGACTAAGTGTCTGCAGGGCACCTGATAGTAAGTACATTGTAGTTTAAAAACGAAAGCGACCATCAAAGAATAAAAATCCGTTGATAGTATCCGTCGTCATGTCGGCCCATTTATACCACGACTGAAGGTCTCTAAGTATATACTTAGAGACCTTCACATATATATGTTACCTACTGGACACACAAGCTGATCCCGAAACACGACAGACCAAAGCGAGTCACTTTGACGGGCTTTACACTTGTGTCCTGTGTTTATGACGCAGTTCGGGCAATTGCACTACCACCAAAATGCTTATTACTTGCTTATTATGACCATACACTGTGGAACAAACAATATAATATTGTATAAGATATATTAATGCAATGGGTCGAAAAGTATATTTTATACGAGGGACTAAAGGTTCATAGTGACATTGTTCGTATAAAACCCTCGTTTGATGACACGGGCTCGTCGTAAAGCCTGTTTTTAACACAAAAAGTGTCAGATAAACCTGCGATTAAATCGATCGACCCTTGGCAACCGTAATTTAGTACAATTACATAATGACTCGCACTACTCAATGGGCTGTTGTATTACTAAATCTTCCTTAAGAAACTGTACAGGGTGACCAAATCATTCCTCTCCGAGTCTCGAATCACGTACGAAATAAAACAGCAAATGATTGCTGTAGTCTTAACCAATTATAGTAAGTTATTCGGAACCTGATTCATGTTTATAAAGGTAGTTGATTGCGCAATTAGTGGGTAATTTTCTTACCCACGTTTGTGCTAAATAATTTTATAAATACTTCTGTGAGATTGATGATTGATGGCAATATATTTTTTAGAGACTAAACGTTATTAATTTGTGCAACTTCTGTGTAATCACTAAAGCGAGAAACCACCTAAATTAATCAAATCCTAGAAAATATATGAATTTTGAAAACTTATTTCACGTAAGTAATTTACAGTTAATATTTCTTAACAATTTATTAATTAATACCTGAGACTAGAGGTCATGAAATATTTCAAATTTTCTTTAAAAAAAAATCGAATGTAAACACTAATTTCCCCACATTTATTTGCATCAGCTGTTTAGCTGTGCTCGGTTAATGACTCCGCTGCAGAAAAACACACGCAGGTTGATAGATTGCCTTTTTAGGAATCAAAACCAGATAAAGAGGCTGTTTTAGGTACTTGATAAAACGATTTAATGTTATAAAAAGAAATGTAATAGAGATATTATGTGTAAATGCCCTGAGAACGGCGATCAGATGTGCTATTGATTACGTTGGGCACGACACAAGCGCAAAAGGGGATACGACCATTAACCGTTTGAGTGCGGAGGAGCGAAATATCGCTCCTCTGGTTATATCCAAAACTGCGGGGTGCGAAATATCGCTCCTCTTGTTTTTGTAATTCATAATTATAATAGGTTCATGGGTGGAGTAGATGAGTCTGATAAAATGTTGTATACATACCTGGACGAACGGAGAACATTGAAATATAGGAAAAGGTGTCATTTAGTATCATAGGAAGAATGGTTTTGAATTCATATATTTTATATTCAGAAATCATCCGCATTTTTGGCAAATGCTTACAAAATTTATTCCGCACTCAAACAGTTAATGTAACTCTGGTCACACCGTAAGTGATATAGCGCCAAGATATATTATTATTATTTATTCACCGTAGCTATTGATGTTGAGGTATCTATGACTCTAAATTCCAACTGTTGAGACATTACGGTTCATAGGATCCAAGTTGAAGGTAAAAATAATAAATATTTTTTATTAAATTAAAAGTCAATGACGCATGAATATTTTATGTTATTAAAATGTAAATTCGACAGGAGAATTTTATTAATGTCAGTGAATATTCAAATGTCTTCTTCATTGAAATGATGTTCAAAAGTAGCAGGTGTGTTCGTATCTTCTAGTTGTTATTAGTATTACTAAAGCTAACATAGTCAAAGTTTATTTGTTGGTATATTTTATCATCTGTGGACTGAGAATTGGCGATATCAGGTCAATAACCTTTGATTTGAGAGCACTAACCACTGAACAACATCTACAAACCTTTTTAAATAGTGATTTTTTAACAGTTTATCTTGCGTTGTGATTTTGTTGTGCTTTAGTTTTAAATACAGTCAAAATCGTTTATAATGACATCGTTTAGAATAACATACGGGTTATATTGACCCAGAACAAAGGTCCCGGCAAAAAAATAGGACTTTGTATCACGAAAACATCACCGGCTGTTACGACTATCGGTTTCTACGACTAAATATGAGTAGTCCCTTCAATGTCGTTTTAACAGATTTTGTATTTAAATTGAAAGGAATACTAAAATTACTTTCTGTAATCTATGTAAACATTTAATATTCTTATTTTTAGGTTTTATAGTATTTTACTTTAAATCTAAGTTAATTTGATTATATATACATTAATAGCTGTAGTCGCTATGCGTTTATATGTCGTGTGCCTGACATGACCAGTAGCGCAACTGATTGCCGAAAAGAAGAAATAGCTGAACGGGATATAGCGTTATGATATATTTTTATTAATTTGAATATAAATGGTTTTAATTGATACTAAATATTTTTACATTGAAATTACAATGTGACTACAGTGCACCTGATAGTAAGTACAGTGCAGTCTACTCGGGTCGGGATAAGTAAATGTAGTTATGCCGTTGCACAAATGCACCCTCGTAGGCGGGATATTTTTAAATAAAGTATTGCGACAATTTGAGACAGTTATCAGAGTACTTACCAAATGGCAGCGGTAGTCAGGCACTTCACAAATCACTCAATGTATTTATTTGAATGCGTATGATGTGGAGTATGGTGTTTGAGGATTTGCAATGTATATACCGAATTAGAATTAATTATATGCGATTATGACAGAAAAATAATGCGGGCGATGATTGTGTTTTAAAAGCGAAGAACTGTTAAGTAGTAGTGAATGATGTACGCCAGATGGCGTTTGCATTTAGGTGCGTTTACATTAACTATAATATAAAAATGAATTGCTAAATGTGTTGATAAGCGCAATACTCGAGAACGGCTGAACCGATTTGGCTGATTTCTTTTTTGTTGTGTTTGTAGAAGTCTGGGGAAGGTTATTACGGAGAGAAAATTTTTAAAAATTCCCTGCAACTGTCTAAAAGTAACACTTTTCTGTATTCTCATACAAAAAAATCGTTATAAGTCATTTTGAACTTTAATACCACACCATAAAGTTCAAGTGTTAGTGGACAGGTTCCAGGAAGGCAAAACAAATGAGTGACGTATAAATATTAATGTCAATATTTGTCAATTTTTATACATATAGCATTAAGGCCAGGTTCCTTCAAACAATTTTCAAAAAAATCTGACGGGGAAGCTTTTAACATTAAAAAAAACGATGTGACTTTGTTTTAGAGAAATAGGGCAGAACAAGGTCTGCCGGGACAGCTAGTCTATAATATAAACATGAATTGCTAAATGTGTTGATAAGCGCAATACTCGAGAACGGCTGAACCGATTTGGCTGATTTCTTTTTTGTTGTGTTTGTAGAAGTCTGGGGAAGGTTATTACGGAGAGAAAAAACTTAAAAAATACAAGGAAAATAGTAAAAACAACAATTTTCTTTTCCCATACAAACCACTCTGTCCCCAGTTGCCAAACAATTGACGTCAATCAAAACAAAGGTGCGTTAGGAGTATCTTTGTATGCCTTCAAATTGATAAGAGGTTGCATGTCATTACTGAAAATAATAATTTTTGCGCCAAGTAAACAAACAAAAAATATTGTGTACAATGAGGTATTATAATAAAAATATTATCACGATAGATATTACTAAAGTCTTCTTAGATATTTCTATTAGACAAATTAACATAAAAAAATTAATATAACTTTGTTTTTTACTATAAAATGTAGAGAAATAGGGCAGAACAAGGTCTACCGGGACAACTAGTTAATTTATAGTTCTGGAGTTGCGCCTTTTGGCGTGACTACAGTCCAAAAACGACAGCGACTGTCTAAGGACAAAAATCCCTCGATAGTTTCAGTGGTCATATCGGCCCACATATACAACTCAAGGTCTCTAGATATATGAGTTACTGGATATACACAAGCTGATTCTGAAACGTGTCAGAACAAAGCAAGTCACTGTGACGGTCTTCACACTTGTGTATTGTGGTAATTTACTTAGTAAAAGTCACAAACAAATCCGTAATAAACGGGATCTAATTACATAATAACTAACATGGAAGGAAACTATATAATTTGTGTTCCAGCAAAGGAAATTCATTACGATTATATAAAGTAGTCTTGCATTACAGATTTCTGTTACTTAATAACTACAAATTGGCCCTTAAATTAATATGTATCTATTAACTTAATGCAGTAGCGTGCATCTAAATATATATAACTCAAAGGTGACTGACTGACTGATTGACATAGTGATCTATCAACGCACAGCCCAAACTACTGGACAGATCGGGATGAAATTTGGCATGCAGGTAGATGTTATGACGTAGGCATCCGCTAAGGATGGATTTTGATAAATTCTATCCCCAAGGGGATAAAATAGGGGATGAAAGTTTGTATAAATCTTCTTAGATTTTCGACTGATTGAACTGATATTAAAGATTGGAGCTACTAAGATGAAGACCATACAAGAATTCAAGCTTAAAAATGATTACATTATCATAGCAAAAGTACTTCTTCCACGCGAACGAAGTCGCGGGCACAGCTAGTCCAATATAAAGCTTAAAAAGCATTATCTTGTTATACCTGAACCTGCATATTATACCTGAACTTAATAATTTAGTTTTGTTTAATTTTCATTCACAAATTTTCTATTTATATATGATACGATACCTCGTATCGATTATATTTGCTTAAGAATATTAAATAACAATAAAAAATACACTAATAGGTAACAATTTTTTAATGGCGTCGTGCTGTTAAAGCAAACCAATTAACGATACCAATTTGTCCTACGTATAAGTAAGTTTGAAAGGCATACGAGAAAGGCTATAAAATTATTCCAATATAAACAGCTATTTATTGATTTATTTAACTTCTTTTTTTACTTGTCTTCCAAATATCATAAGAACCTTTTTTATTACAAAGTTGACGTAATTTGCATTTATTCATGGCTTCGCTACTAATTATAAAAGTGAAAGTTGAAGTGCATTTAACCAGTTTATTGATTCTATAAAACTTCATTTACCTCGGCCTATGTTACGTAAATATCTTGGACAGTTTCTCAGAAAGTAGCTACGTGTATATATGAACGTTTGGAGGTGAAACGAGATCTTTTTCGTCCTTAGAAAATAATTAAAACAGTTTTTGAAAGTTGTTTTAGTGTTTATATTAGCTTCTATATGTCGATGGTCCGTATGGGTTATAATATAGTTGTCAATATACAGTTTGTAAGAATATTAATTGTTTTTATAATACGTCTAGTAGTTGTTTTTTGTTTAATAGTGGCTTCTATTTGAGCTATAACAAACAAGTTCTCTTACTCTTTACCTTGGTCGGGTCATGGAATTGTTGAATGGTCTTCCGGCGAGCTTGTTCCCTAAGTTCTATGATATCGGATTTCTTTGAAGAATCTATAAGGTATATTCGTATAGGCCGGCATGATTGCGGCGACTTATATATGTTATGTTTTATACACCGTAATAGTTACAGCAACGTAATATTAAATAGTATGTCATAAGAATAAAAAGTGCGATAGTTTTTGGGTGATAAAAATAAAAAGGACTTTTCAATAAAATACTATTATGTAACCAGCTTAAAACGTTAAATGATAATGGATCTTTATATTTCCAGAAATACATTTACACTTATTTGGTTTTTTGTTAGAAAGCGAAATTGGTTTTGATCTCTAATTATGTTGGCGTAATTCGCTTGAAAGCGAATCTAATCGAAAAAGATACTTATTTACTTGTGATATTTTTACCATTGACTCTTAAAAAAAAATTCAAAGCAGCACAAAATTTAATGTAACGTTGATGTTAATTATGTTTAACTAATGAATGAAACATAACTTTGTTCATCCATGTCTTTTTATAATAACCCATTTCGATTACAAACAAAAAAATCAGAAAGCAGAATCTACCGAAAAGGACTGACAAGAAACTAGTAATAGTTCTAGTATAAAAGACATTTTTAAAACAAAATATGTAAAATTGAAGAGTCATGCATAAATATTAAAGCATTTTTTCATACTACAATAGTAGCAATAGTCACGAACATTATTTTCCCGGTCGCCATATTTAAACGTCGAGGACAATGGATCGACGGGAAAATAATTTTCTTCCGTAGACGCGGGACATCTTGCGTCATTGTGAAAGGATTTGAAAGACCCTTTTCACGGTTTTTTGTTCAGTAAGTACTACTCTATTTTTGTAAAGGAGCGTAAATAAGAAAAACAAATGAGTAAAGAAAGGATATTTTACAATAATATAATTTTGTTCTTTCAATATAAAATAACATTGCTAAAGAAGGGAACCTATACCATCAATTACTGATTAATTTATAAAAATACGTGGCCTTAATGTGCATACATTTGCAATTTTACTTACGTGGCATTCATCCTTTGTATCTCTTTCAGGTACAGAGAAATGATTAAAAACAATATTAAAGATTACACTTTTGTATTTCATATTATATGACACCATAATTTCTATCATATTGCTTAGGTGACACGTTCTAAATTCATACATGATATTCATTTTCTGATTTGTATAATATACTTATAAACCTAAATACTTCAACCTCTTCAACACCCCCTACGTTGGAAAGAGTAATTACCAGAGTTTCTCGCCGGCTTTTCTGGGTAGATTCTGCTTTCCGAACCGATGATAAACTATATTTCATTTCGTTTCAATAAATAACGGTATTAAAGACTTAATATTAATTAAAATATAATAAATTAGCTATTATAAGCTAGCTTTGAGAAGTCGCACTTGCTTAAACCTATCTGCCGTTGCTCCGCAAACTGAAGGAAACAATATTGCTGATCGAATTTTGTTTGAATCACAGGAATACAGTATGTATTTTGTATACCACTGTCATTTTAACGCCACGTCAAACTGCTGTCAAATATGAAGGTAAAATGGGTACAAGAATACCTGTTTCCGTCCTTTTCGATCGGACCAGTTACATCACTATGATATATCAAATTGACAATATTGTCATAGAGTGAGAAATAATCGAACAAACAGACAACATTGAATAAAGTACAGAATTAACCTAAAGACCAAATAAGTATTTAAATTTACAATATTATTTTACATATCTTAATTCTTTATAGTCCAATTTATTAGTGAAAAATGTTTTCTATTATTAGAAATTTATATTCAGAATGGCGACCAAATAGTCGTAGTGATTTTGGAGTCCAACATACTTACCATTAGGTGTTTCGTTGTGTCGAGTCAGAAATATTTTTAAGTACATATCTACTTGTATTTCAAAGTTTTAAAGTCCAATGAGTCAACATTATATTCAGTGTCGATTTTGGTACATTAATTTTAAGTATGATGTTAAAAAAAATTGCAATTGATCTCAATAATCATATAATAAAAAAAACAGACTAAGATAATTAAATGTACCCTTGAGAAAATATTTAGGTACATTTTATTAGTGTGCGATGTGTTCCCACACATTGCTCTAGTAAAAACTCAAGAGTGAGGAGAGGGTGGCATCTTATACCACCCTCGCCGCCAATGTGTTAGGTGGATGCGTGGAGTGGCGAATATTCAACCACTTCCCGCTAGTAGGCGAGGCCTGAACAAGGTCAGACGTCGCCGGGTGCCGATGAAGCTGGCCCGGCTCTGCCCTTGGCACTCGACAGGCGGGAGAAGGAACACCCTGGGGGCTTTAGTCGGCGCAAGTCCGATACACCGGGAGGCTACCCTCATCTAGCCCCCTTGAGGTCCGTTTAGGGATTTCCCCCGGGCTATCAAAAAAAGGTAAATTTTATTAACTCTGCCTCTATTCTTTAGATATTTAACACGACATTTTCAAAATTACCTGAATCTTTCACCATCTATATAAAACAAACCTTTGTTTTTTCAAAACAAATACATTCTTCTTTATGAATCAATTCGCTACATCTTTTGTTATCCTTGAAAATGACATGGAAGTAGCGACTCCCGTTACTGATCACGTATTCGGGACGCATGGTGGGGCATAAATATCCCCTGTCGTTCTCATTACAATAACTTCGTCTGTAGGCCGGACGTCCCCGAAGGCTGCGACGGATACCGGCTCCCGTGGGGCGTCACTCACTTAGATAATAGAATTCTGGACCGATTTCGCTTCATAATTATTTCATGGCAGGTCAGGCTTAAGGTTACATACCGAATGTGACAGGAATTTGTGCAATAATTGGAAAAAAGCGCTGCGGTTTTCCTTATTGTAACCGCTCATATAAATTTGATGTGGTTTCCAATTTCGATATAGTACTGGTACAGCCTTATAAGGTGTGTCTTCTAAGTAGGCTCAACCAAAGTCGTGGTTTTCATAAATACATTTTTATTATTAATACATAATTTATTGATTACCGAATTAACATCATAAATAATCAATATTTTGTAACGGTTGCTTTTTTTCTTTATAAAAAAATATGTGACCGTTTTGATAAAAATTGAAATACCCTGGACACTAATACCTTATTTATTTATTAAAGCACACAGTATACTTGATAAACTACAAAATACAGTGACGTATATATACCAAATTTAGGAGACTAGTCTGTCTTCCAAATATATGGTCACATAGGAAGTCCCAAATATGGTATGTAGCTATAAAAATAACTTACAAATCATAGTAACATTAATATGGAGGCCAAAAAAATCATTATTGATAATAGGGAATCCAATCTATTGCAGGTTTGTGTAAATTAAGGTTTTATAAATAATAACATGTTGTCAGGCTATATCTCTTTTAGAGTGAACGGAGATACATTAGTAATTGTATCTACTTTGGGCATATATTTCGTACCAAACGAGATCAGTAGCGAAGCTAATCGCCGCTCTCGGGTCCCTTACATGTGATATTTCTATTAGATGCCATGCGTGTTTCCCCAAAATGTTTTCCTTCATTGATGTGCATATTGTGTCTAAATTTATATTTAATCTAGAAGAACTCAGATGTATGTGCCGGGATTCGAACCTACAACCATTACGGTGCGTCTCCGAATATGAATACCGGTGCCTTATCCACTAAGTCACCACAGCTCTTCTACCACAGTTCTAAATCTACTGAAACTAACCTTATGCCGTTTCATCAACCAACAAACATGCATTTTATTACTTGATGTTTAAGTTATCAGTTTTGGATCCAGCCAGCTTTATTTAAAGTGCAAGCTTTTAGCGTCAAATTCGTCGGCTCTGTTTGAAAGTCGATGCAGCTGAAAGCCTGCCATGGTCTGGTGCGCACGGAATTCGCAGTCAGCTTTGTTGAACGTGTGGCCGATACTAAACAGTAGCCCTATATGTTTAGACAGACTACAAAAACCAAAAGGCTGTAAATACGATATTGAAAATATTATTTTTTCTCCAAATGCATCCGTCTAAACCATTTTAACCCTCGGGTAATTTTATTTCTTAATTTATGTAAATAGTATGAAATTATTTAAACTGAAGCTATTAACTTTCCCTTAGTTGTTGCTTCCTGTGGCAAGATTTTAATTTGACAAAGTGTAAAGTTATGATACTGTTCTTGAAATTAAAAAATCACACTAAATACTTTAATGTCGCTAGGATTATTTTGAAACACGAAACAAAAATGCATTAATGTAAGTTAATAATACAAATGTTTTTTAAATGTATTATAATACCTTTCGTTCGTCTCTATCTACAGATACATTTGTTTCAATCGAAATTTGTAGTATCGACGACAGTTTCCTTGCAGTAGCAGATTTCTGTAGAGAAGTTCTCAATCACTGTTATAAAAGACTGCCCCGAGCCTCAAAGCTGGTGAATTGAATAGCAGGGCTATATATATCGTCACACTACATCCATTTCGGGGTCAGGAGGGATACAATAGTTGTTGTATCTACTTTGTGCTTATATGTCGTGCCCAACGTGACCAGTAGTGCAGCTGACCTCCGTTCTCAAAGGTTAGCATATGTTGTCTAAATAGGTATAATGTGAAAAAACCCTGAAGTATGTGCCGGGATTCCAACCTACGACCATTTGCTTTGTCGCGCATAGAACCCGATCCATCCACCACCATAACCATCAGGTGTAAATGCGTCTACTTTTTTTAGTGACACATAACTAATTGCTTCTGCAAAAATTTGTGTTGTTGGCTGAAGCCAATCTAGCGGCGCTTAACCGCATATCGTTTTCGTCATACTATCAGGAGAGTAGAGTTTATCTTGCTCAAGCTATAAAACACATTCAATCCCTTGCTATCTAACGTGTGGGTTAAAATTACAGCTTCAGTCTCAATATGCCATCGAAACCTCACGCTCCCAGTTGTTTGTTATGCTAATTGGACCAACTCATTTGCACAATAAAACACACGTACGTACCGTTTGCCTCTAACGAACCCTCGGAACTTACGCATCGAGTTGAAAATGTGATAATTTCCTCTAATTGCTATTCGAGTTGAGTGTTAATTATTCCAATATTATCTAACAGTGATTTTTAATATCGATTTATATGAATGTGAGACTCCCAGTTACAGAAACGTTCCTTAAGAAGGTTTTAAACACTAATAAATACTCACTTGCATAGATGATTAATTAATTTTTAAAAGGTTTTCAAAATTTAAGCATTATTTTTGAAACTGAGCGTAAGTCTAATAATAATATTTATTAGACGGCCTGATATCGCAGTTTGTAGCGAGCCTACTTACGATGCTAAGGTCCTGGGTTCGAGTCCCGGTAGTTGTAAACTTTTCTGTGATGAGATGAGTTTTTCACGAGTCATGGTTGGGAATACGTATTTAAGTATGTCTATTTCTGCCTAGTACCCATAGTACAAGCGCAAGCTGAATTTGGGACTAAGTCAGTATATGTAATAGTAAATATTATTGTAATATTGAGGTTACATATATTATATACACGTATCGGGTGTACGCAAGTCTTTAAAAAGACTTATAGCTTTACAATTTAATATGATACACGGTGTAAAAATGTATAGCACCCTTGCCAACCCAAATGCATATAATCTTGTAGTTTAATACATTTTTGATTATCATGCTTGTAAGCATGATAAGCAAGAGAACACTATTCTAGAAGTAAGTACTGACAAGACAATTAACTTGAAGGATTTATTAGAATTTAAAAGAACAACGTCTTATATCAATGTAAAGGGTGTATACAATTAGCTCTATAGGACGTGACAAGAATTCTTTGATAACTGTCAAATGACGCCCGGGTTGTAGGCGCCTGTACTAATTGCGGCAAAGTGGCTAGTTAACGAGAAGCTTGAACGAACGGGCCACTTAAAGAATTTAATGCGCGTACATGTTCCATTATACTATTGCTCACTATAACCGTTCTTTCAATAACTACGTCATGATATTGTTAATATAATAAACAATGCCGCATTTTAAACTTTTTCGTTTTATACTTAATACCAGTGGATTAATAATGAAATTTACTTTTAATTGTGACTCGACGTATCAACCTGGCACATTGCAATGATCTCAAGCAGATTGTAGCGCCGCAGGGTTTTCGTAGGAGGCGGAAAGTTACATCTCCTCAATTTTGTTGAGAGACCGTTTTTGAAAAAGCGTGCACTGAAACATAAACAGGCATATTTCCGCCGATTAATTCAAGGCAAAAATAGACAATTAAAGGCAAAATATGTTAAATATTTGGCAAAAGAATATTTGTCCGTCTTGTTCTTTGTTTGTCTTGTTATTGGAAATTTAAAATATATATTTATCCTGTAATGGTACTTTTTTCGTTTGCATTTGCAGTAATTTTCTTAAGCTTAGGTTTTGCAACCCTTCTAGTTTATGGTGCTTTTGGACCTCCAGTGACTTTAAGTTTGACATGATTGATCTAGAGAGTTTGCAAAGTTGTGTATGTATATGAGCCGGATTATCCCTCGTCTATAAAATTAGCCTGTATATTTAGGTGGTATTGCGGTAGAAAAATGTGAATTGCATAATATTGACATTTTTCTTAATATTCAAGAATAAAATGCCGATTTCGGAAGCCCTCGAATTAAGATTTTATAATATGATAAAATAATTATACTACTTGATCATGAATTAAAGAAATGTCGTTATTCCTTCCTACGCAGTAACTGAAATGGATTGGAAAATCCCAAATCGTCTTACTCACTCACGTTATTTGTAATAATAAGAATTATTTTATTCCGACTACATTTATACATCACTGATTCATCGCAACAAATTTTTCTCCACGCATATTTGGATTTATAGGCATATATATTATTAGATTGTTGTTTTTGATGTGGTTAGTTCAGTTCAGGCTATTATTATTTTACGTTTCATTTCCGTGTTAATAATTATATGACACGATTTTTGTGTTATGACACACATATAAAGGTTTTTTTGAAACAAGAACAAAATTTTTTGAACATAATTGTAACTTGTTGAAGTTTTTAAAATTTGGGAATTACGGCAATGTGATACTGATTAAAATTATAAACCTAATTGCCCAAATTCTCTTCAAATTTAAAACACAGTTTTGAATATTAAATAATAATTAATTTATTATTCTGTCTAACTTTATATTTCTTACTATTTAAAATTGAAAAAGTTATTCCTAGTGATGAAAATGCCCGGGAATTATCCCAAAGTGCCCAAAACTTGTATGGGGAATATTCCCGGGAATTTACGAAATGTTCGCGGAAGTGCTGGGCACTTTGGGAAAATTCCCGGGCATTTTCATCACTAGTTATTCCGTAGTTATAGCCGATGTTACACATTTTTTAATATAAAATAGTAGTCTACCAGATGGATCATATAACATAGCCTCTATTGCTTCACTGAAAGCATACTGCCAAGTTGAAGAAATAGAATACAAGAGACTGGATGTACTCATACTAGATATGCACATTAATTTACGACGTCATCGATATAGTATTATCACAATAAGCGTAATTCAAATCCGAATAAAAAATATTGAAAATATGTAATAATATTTAAAAAAAAGAGATATGTGATTTTAAAACGTTCAATTTATGGAGACTGTGTGCCAGACTGCCAATCATGAGATTGACCCTGAACGTAAACCGCTTTAGGCATTTAATTAAGGACCGATATACTGTAGGCGATCTAACGTAATGTGGATTAAATACAACACGTTTATTAGATTCAATGTACATAGATCTTTAACCAGTTTATAATATGAGACATAATTATAGTCTATATACCCATAGATAAAAATATATGTATATACCACCTGGCTTTCAATATGGTGGCCAGTGTCATATATTTATATATAAGTAATTATTTGTTTTATTTTTTTTATATTTTGTAGTGATAATGTTACCTTATGATGATAAAATTAAAGACATGTATGTTATAATATTTTGTAGATTGTTATATTATAGTAAATTCTATTAAATTATTTCATAGATGTCCTTTGACGGTTTACCCTACTATGGCTGTTGACCAATGTGACCGAAAATGTGCAATTTAGCTGGATTTAGAGAAAGTAAAAACTTACTCCATTATAGGCATTTACTTAATCTGAAATTCAAATGCAAAGCCACAGGCTCAAACCGAGCGGTAGACATTAGGGAGTCTACTGCTCAGGCCTTTGTCCACATACTATTCAAGAATGAGATACTGAGTATCGGAGTTCTTCGCTAAGATGTTCATACTGACTAACCTCTCACCATGCCGATGAAATGTGGCTAATATGATGAACCTGGCTTCCCAAATCCCAAGCCCGGCTTGCAGCGTAGAACGTGGTTGTCTGAAGCGCCATTAAATATTTAAATTGTTTATTAAAAAGACATCCATTTTTTTTTTCGTTTCTTTGAGTATAGATATATAGTTGCGATAAATAATTGTTATAAAAAAAAAACAGGAGTAATTAATCAATTGCCTGTTGAATTGACAATTGTAAAAAATTAATGGCTGCCACTAGAATTTGTAACTTCAATATACTGGTAATATTGTTATCTACTAAACCTTTGCGTAGATTCATCAATACAACAATTTAATGTATCTTAAGTGAACCATAACGACGATCTGTCTGGTTGTCGAAACAGGTCCTTGTTTGCATGTCCTTCAATTTGGCGTCAATAGATTTGGCACGGTCGATACCTTCCGAATCGTTAACTGTCCTCCCCGATGTTATTGTGTAGGTGTTGTCAATAGAAGCTGTGGGTATCATATTTGTCTACTTTGTAGATTATCAACGATACCAGGCGTTGGTCCAATTATGGTCAGAACTTTAATTCGATTTATTAGTCAATAATTAAAATAGACTTAAAAAAATGAATACGTTTTTAAATCGAATGATTATTTTGGTTTACGTTTAGGACAAGTTGAACTTTTGAGGTGATAGGGCGATTGCCCGAACTGCGTCATGACCACAGTACACAACTGTAAAGACCTTCATAGTGACTCGCTTGCTTAGCTGGTCTGTCGCGTTTAGGATCAGCTTGTGTATATCCAGTTACTCATACACCTAAAAACCTTCAGTTGTGGTATATGTTGGCCGATATGGCGATGGAGATTATCAATTGATTTTCATCTTTTGATGGTCGCTTTCGTTTTTGAACTTCATTGCACTTACCACCACGTGCACTGTACTCACTATGTCGAGCCAGTGCAAAAAAAAAAAGGTAAGGTAGTTCGTATGTGTAAGCTGAAAAAGTATTCATTATACAGGGATAGGTTGTTCCAAGGTTCTTCTAGAGGTTAATAAGGATATCAGCTGAATGGTAGACAATAGACATAAATATATAGGCAGGATTCGGAAAATAATATTGTTGTGGTGCGATGGAGCCTTGTACTTGTACACGACAGAAGGAGCATATTAACTGATGGTGAAATGATAATAAAGTATGAAACTATATTTCCTTTCATGATTGATTTATTTGTAAAGGGAATTAATCCTGTAACTAATATGTAAACTGTGCCTACACGTTCGAGTGTAAACACCGGGTCCTCCTCGCTTTCTATAGCACATGATTCTCAATTAAATTCTCCAATGAATTAAGCTACGCGTTCAATTAATTTATGGGAGCAATAATTCCTATATCGAAAGCTGAATTATTGCCATTGTCTCTGTTTTTATAGCTGTAATATTTATGTTAAAACTATAATATTATTAAATCTATGATACATATAATACTTACATGAAATACTAGCGTCCGTCTTCGCCTTCATTTACGTGGCTTCTGTTCAATCCCTGGTTCCGCCTTGTTTTTTGGCTACTTAAAAATTTATGTTTAAAATTTCAGCTTTTAAGTCTAAGAATCTCGGCTTTTAATTTTATATTATTTGAAATTATAAAGATTTTTGTACTCATTTTTTTATTTTTAGCACAAGAATATAGTTTTTAGTAAATGTACTTTTAGTTACAATTGTGTCCTACTTACGTAAAAATGTTTTTCTTTATTAAGTATTTATTACTTTTATGAATAATATACAATTACTGGTTACATAAATGTAGGACATAAAAAAATTTTTTTTTGGTGATCTGGGGGTTAAATCCTGCATAGGATCATCACGGTTGGAGTGAGAGCAGCGACCCCTATGTGCCAGACTCTTACTGACTAAAAACTCTCGGGGGTCCTTCCAAACACTCCATCCGAGTCCGGGAATCCAGATTATAGACGCCCGGGGAGCAAACAGCCTGTTTAAGCTTCAACTCTGGGCTGTTTACACCCACTGCTCCACCTTTTCACACGGGTCGCGCCCTGGACACTGCGTGTCACCTCCCTCTCATCTAGGCAGCAGACTCCGTCAAGTTCCACGCTGATCGTATATTTCCAGGAATATTTTTCATTCAAGTGTTGAAATGAACATTTATTTTGTAATTTTAATTAAGTATTATGCTAGTATGCTATGCTAGTAGGCTGCCGGCAGAATAGAATAGCACCCCCCTCTTCTTGCCGAGGTGTCGTAAAAGGCGACTAAGGTATCTCTTTAACCCCGCAATTCAACCAGGTGTTCAGAGAAGGGAAAACTCGACCAAACCTGCATCCCGCTCCCTCCCGATCGTACTGGTTCTCCATTCCATCGGGCTTGAGGGAGCTCGGACGAGAGAGTGCTTTTCTGGCTGCACGTCCAGTTATGCACTTAAATATATCCTGCGCAATTGACTGTTTCCAAAAACTGGACCTCGATTTTCTTAATCGGCGTTGAAACAGTCGCCGTGGCCGAATCCGGCTAGGACATCATCATGCTAGTATATTCACAAAACAATTTAAAACGTACGATGTTATAAAATACTTAAAAAAAATTGTAAATAAGAATAATTTAAATATAAAGTAAACCATGAATTTAAGATACAAGTAATTGGATATGAATAAATTCGTTAGCAATGACCAATTATTTGTTACTTGTTGGAAACCGGAGCTTGCTTCAATCAATCCTTTGTTTTTGTTGGAACGCCTAAGGGATCAATTTAGAAAGGCCGCTTTAATTACTTTTTAACATTTTGTGTTTATCTTACAAGATTTATGTTCAAAAATATAAGATATATATATATATTGATTGTAGCAGGAAATTAAGATTTCGTTTCCTTCCAAAAAAATAATGATTGAATGGTGACAAAAAAGCTTTGCGTGATAGGTTAATCATATTTATCATGTTTTTTTAGTATTTAAATTTAGACGAATAAAAATTAGTATATTTAATATGACTATTAGAATATGTTTTTATTAAAGTTTATGAAACTTTAATTCTAGTATGGTATAGTATTAGTACTGTTTTCTTTAATGTGATGGAATCGTGAGACTGTTTATTAAATTAGCAATAAAAATAAAACTGCCTTGTAAATTATAAAATTCTTGATTATTTACCAACAAGATTAAATAATACAAATAAAAATGATTACAAATACTGTATTCAATGAAAAAATAGCGCCATGCAATAATAAAATATCAATGTACAATGTTCTGTCACTTAGTTCGTTCCTGTAAAACATCCAGCGCACAATATATTATGTATGAACACCGAAATGAAAGTATGACGTATTTTTTTTATTTTGTAATAAAAAAATTATTCGGGAATATTACATGCACTTTTAACTAAAAGAACTTTTGGAGTGAATCAAAAGTTCAGTGGCGTATGGGTTTTAATGAATTTTTAAGCTTGATTTATTTGTTTTGTTCAAAATTTATAATATAGCTAACTTATTAACATTTCAATTTGAAATATTTCACCTCTAAGTATTATAAAATTTAATATAATTTATGTATTACCGGATTCTGGAAGATTAAATATTATTATTTTCACTAATTTATACGTTGAAAACGATTGCATCGTTACGTACTACAAACATTATAAAGTCATAAAGTTCGGTGAACTAAATCTTAGAAGAATCCGTATCGGAATGCTCCCGATCCAAAATTAAACTTCAAATTCTTTGTTAGTTCAGTAAACGACACGGCACGACCTAATTTCTTTTGGAAACATAAATTAAATCAAAATTGGACATTTGATGATGCAACTATAGCTTCCTATCATTCTATCCAAATTGATATTGTAATTAATGTAGCGTTAGATTACACATGATGAAATAATTCTTAAAACATTTCAAAATCGTATTACTAACTTATTATTCAAATCTAAAATTTGATTAAATAAATTAAACATCATAAGAAATAGGTGGAAAGATAATCTGGTAGAAAAGATAAACAACATATTTTAGGTGTATATTATGTATTTCTTTGACTCTATAGCGTATCTTGATTCAAGCACGACAAAGAAAGAGCATAATTTAATTAAAATCAGAAGATCATAAAGCATGACCTTCATACAGCTCGTTAGAATTTCATGTTATAAGGACATTGTACAAAAATATGGTGTCATTTATTTTTGGAATTGCTTATGGCGCATATATGTATTTGCTTTCTATTTACTAATTCTATGTGGAATTAAATACCAGGAGCATTTTCGTAAACAGTGTTTTTATTGTATTTGAAATAATATTGCATATTTCCTTTGTACGTTTATTGGCACGTATAGATACACTCATGCTTAATAACTCTGATATCGTCTTCCTAATGAATAGTATGTTTATATTTAGTCTTATCAACATTACTCGATTAGGGTTACCACCCCATGTCCGGTCAGTATCGCAAACCACACTGGAATATGCACTGATTGACGGCTATTCCCCGAACAGCCCTAATTGTCTGTCCGCCCTCATATTACTGGGAATTTAATAAACAACGCTTGGAATCGCACGCAGTTTAACAACACTATTTGGATTATGAAGCCCGCTGGGTACTGATTGAAATTTCGATATGGATTAAATTTACCTGTAGGTAACTGTTATGCATAGTGCTCACACCACGATCAGTGTATTGGTTGGTGCATTGATGAGATTTTGCCGGTTTATCCTATTTACTTAGTTTAAGTGCCTATTTACTATATTTATGGTTGCTAACGAAACGTTAATTAAATCAAATTTGAACTGAACCAACTGGTGAATTTAGACCCGTATTCGTTCCCGGAGGTCATGAGATTAAAGGTGCAGCGGCTTTTGTTGATTTTGTGAAAATTGTAATAATCAGAATCAAAAAAATTAATAACTGTGAACGGCTTCGTGAGGCGAGGATACACCGGTGTATATTATAAAAATGTCAATGGCTGGGATCAAATCGTCGGCCATTAGTTCCAAAGTTACCTACATATAAATATTTTGCGTCTAATTTATTAAAAAATATATATATTTATTTATGGCTTTGGAAATTTATGGTACATTTTTGACTAATACAAAACCAATCTAGTATTTTCTGATACAGTTAATTCTTTTAATTGGTAATGTACCTTATACTATGGTAGCAGTACCTAGCGTTTGTTTCTCTGTGGAGTTCAATGTTTTTCTTATCATTTACTAACTAAAAAACTAATAATAATCTCAGTTGCAACAATAAGTGTTTTTTAATGATTTACATGCTAACACTTGACTTTAATCACATTTGGTGTTAAGAGAATATGAGGCTGTCGATGGAACGCGTTCACCCATATTCATTATTGTTATGAAGTGCCCCAGATCGTATGATTTCGTAGACGAACCAGTTACCATACATACAAAGTCCAGCGGGTTAGCAAATTAAAATGGCAGTGGACAGGAGACATGCTTTAGAAAGCATTAGGGGAGAAATATGTCATGCTGGACGTCCTCCGTCTCATATAAACACGATAAAACAGAGGTAGAGAGCGTATTCCACTCCTTTGCTCTACGCACTATAAATGGTAAAGCGAATTTTATGGCGGTTCCTTCAGTATTTCGTCTTATAATTGTTAAAATTTCCCACAGCTAGAATCAGATCAAGAGCAATCTAAATGTCACGGATAAAATGATTTATACAGAAAATACCACTTGCCTAGTACGTAAATTGTATTTGTACCGTAATTATGTATAAATATAAGCGAAAATATCGTTAAATTTGCCTTAAGGCACGACAATCGCAGGTGGTTAACAGCTGCGAAATCAAGGTTCATGCATTATTTAACGGAAACTGCAGTCAATATTAATCAAGTCTTTTTGGAATATTTCAGTTTTTTACACTAAAAAGTTACAAACAGATTGACAGTCTACTTGATGAAAAAGTTCAGCTTGATGAAATATGACTGTTGTCACCTATAAATGAATACAAAACTAGAAATTTCGCCATTTCGCTGACGACCTTAAAAATCCTTTTTTCTTATATTAGATTTCTGTCCAATTTAAATCTAATTTACTGATTTGCCATAAAACCATTTCTGGTAAACGTACCCTTGTATACATTAACGTTTAGTGCCGTTTTGCTATAGTTAAAACCATGTATCTTCATTAACTTACGTACATCCGTAATACACGTGTTTTTTGTAGGAAACTAGCCACACTGACCCGGCGCAACCCGGTAGAAATCCTGTTTTCCTTATGGAGTGGTTTTTTAAACGTCTAAATACGTATTTCTTATTACAGGGCTAAATATCTATTTTCATAACGTTTACTTCATAATTAACAGATTTGCGAATGAACTTTTAACTCAATTTTTATCCAATTGGAGGTTGATTTCGTTTACGATAGACTTTATGATGATATGGCAGTCAGGACAAATGATTTTATATAAATAAAAAAAAGAAAAACTATTAAGTAAGGTAATCACTATTAAAAGGATTGAGGTATTTTGTAGAAACAAATAGTTTTTATAACAACATAATAATATTTACAAGTACAAATCTATTTTTATTTAGTTTTTCTCTCTTATTTTTAGTTTCTGTCCTTTTTTCATTTGTTTTGTCATGTTTTTCATAGTACGCAAATATAACATATTTCATTTTCATAATAAAAACATTTAAGTGACTTACTTGCCGATATGTTAATAGAGGTAAACACAGGGTCCAAAAAAATTGCATTAGTAAGGACAAATTTATGCTTTGAATATAGTTATAGAAACTAAAGAGGTGACTCTATTAAATAAACAACTAAACTTATCTAAATATTGAATCGGAGGCCTGTGGGAAACGTTTTGTGAGATTTATTACAAATAACTAAAGAATATACAATATATAAAGATTGTGTTACAAGCGAATTCTCGCAGTCTCCGAAAAATATTTATCATTTGCTATTCATATCTAGACATACCAGCAAACGTAAATCATTTTGATTTGGTAATACCATTATGGATATTAAAATATGCCTTCTCCCCTGTTACTGAATCGCACGGATTGGCGCCATGTTTGATTTAGAATGGTGACTTCCGGTTGGATGAGGGTTGAATTAAGATATTATACTATCCCGACGGCATCTCATTTCGAAATATCAATATATTTTAAGATTATCCCACTAATACTGTCAGAACGATATATTTGGCAAAATTCTTACAAAGCCTTGACCATACAGATACATTCCTACAGGAGCAGGGGCTGGGGCGGTAAAATATAATACACAATAGCCTATGAGAGTATTAGATTGCGTCATGCCCGCGATTGTTCGATTTCTCTCATAAGTTACCGTATATCATATCTTACCACCATTCCACCATTCCGTAAACCGCGTCAGTGTGATCAAGGCCGGAATCCCCTCTGGGTTCCGGGTTTGAAATTATAAGGCCAAAAAAATAATAACAGTCCAACAAAAAACGTTTCAACTCTTTTTGTATCTATTTCATATTTACTATTTGCAATTACTATTAAAAGAATTAGCAGACATGAATGACAAGTACTAAGCGAGGTTTTTTTACAGTTCCCCATATAATGAATTGGATAGTTTTTACAACATAATATTAATTTAAATTACACATGAGTGCGACTATAAGATCGTTAAAAAAGTGTAATAAATTATAAATATAATATTTGTAATTTAAATTTTATAAGATTTTAGATCTTTGCAGGATGTTTACTATAATATGAAACTTGTCAAAGAAGATCACATTTTATTAGTAAAACATCATACGATCTGTAATATAAAATGTGTTGATTCCTTAATTTTTTCTTATTAATTTACTAAAAATAAATAATAACTTTTAAATTAAAGATAAAAGTGAGTTTTAGGTCAAAGAGAATACTTTATAACATGATAATTAATTCTTAATGACTTGTAAAACCTAATTTATTCCACTTTCATGTATCAAAGGGCTGCCAGCGCGGCGTTTAAATTCATCATGTCAGCGTATTAAAACTAGTCCCAACATCTCTGTCATAGCTTTTACAAAGACGTATAAAGCTGAGGCTTTACTGAGTGATGTCAATTCTATACACAAGTAGCTCCTCTGCGCTAACCATGTACTGGAATGAAGATAAATGTTCCCTTCTACACATTATATAGAATTAATTATGAAACGAGATCGTCCCTTTCAGCCGTTCAATCTTGACAGCGTGGTTGTTATCAAGTTGATGCATCTAATATGAAATGAGATTCATCGATTTAAAAAAATCTACATTTTTGTTTGTGTAGCAACTGATTTTAAATATTTTTACCAATAGGGCCGAATGACAAAAGCCAATTGATACACAGCTATGTCAAAACTAGCGTATACTGAAAACTGCACGGCTGAAATAAATTGCACAACAGGTGTACTTAAATTACAATGGCGACGTGAATATTTAAATCGGCGGTATAGCACCATGCACGGGGTGGGAGCACGCTATCGTCTGATGCACGCTCAGTCCATTTCCATAAAAGCCTCTTCAATCTCAAAAAACGTTTCGGGAATTTCAATTCGCGCTTAGCATTCGTTTTTCGTTTCATTTAAATGTTTTTAAAATGTTAATATTTAACTAGAGTGTCTGGTATGAAATTTGAGGAATAAAGTTTTTATATAAAATACTATTTAAATAATTGTCAAATTGACCAATTTGTGACAAACTTTTAACAAATTGTAACTCTTGTTTGTCGTTGTATAATATTGTATTTTTATTTATAAAACTAGCTGTCCCGGCAGACCTTGTTCTGCCCTATTTCTCTAAAACAAAGTCACATTGTTTTTTTTAATGTTAATAGCTTCCCCGTTAGATTTTATTCTGCCAAAACCTAATGGCCTGTCGGCTGTTTTTGAAAATTGTTTGAAGGAACCTGGCCTTAATGCTATATGTATAAAAATTGACAAATATTGACATTAATATTTATACGTCACTCAATTGTTTTGCCTTCCCGGAACCCGTCCACTGACATTTAAACTTTATGGTATGGTGTTAAAGTTCAAAATGACTTATAACGATTTTTTTGTATGAGAATACAGAAAAGTGTTATTTTTAGACAGTTGCAGGAAATTTTGAAAAAAAAATTCTCCGTAATAACCTTCCTCAGACTTCATCAAACACAACAAAAAAAAAACAGCCAAATCGGTTCAGCCGTTCTCGAGTTTCGCGCTTATCAAGACATTTTGCGATTCATTTTTATATTATAGATATCATTTTAATATACTAATGCAAAAACAATACAATATTCTAAATTTTTTAGACTCTAATGTTCGCATTTTATTTTGTGTATTTTTTATACGTCTTTTATAAAGAATTATAAACTAAATTAAAATAAGTAATTACTATCTAACAATAGTAATTAAAATTTATGAAGCATCAAACTCAAATTAGCCTGTAATGCTATCAACACCAGACGTGGCTATTAATAAAATCAGTTTAAAAGCAACCGGAGTTCCAAATATAGGCAATTCTGTAAGATTACATAAACACTCAGTAAAAGTGTCACCGAATTTAAGCCAAGTGCTCACCGGCGTATCTTTACGATCTCTAAAAGAGATTTATTCAGCACTTTATTATTAGTAAAAATTAATAACGGCATTTTACTTTCCCTCTTGGTTCTATTAAAACGTTTATCATGTCACATAAAGCGGTTTTGTAATAACGATAGTAATATGAAACTCTGTACCGGAGTTTTGAGATAAATTATATAATGAGAAAAAAACCTTATATGAAAAATAAAAATGCTATATTGAACCATTACATTTTATTTGCATAGTTTTTAAAGACTGCAATTTTATAGCCATAATTCTCTTGGTAGCATTCCGTTTGATAAAGTTAGTTGATTGTAGTGTAATAAACTCTTGTCTAGATATGTCTAAAATATACTAATAAACTTTGGAGACAACATGTTTCGTGATTTTGTGTGCTGTTTCACTGTTATTTTACATAACATAAGACATTATGATTATAATATATTGTTATTGAAGTCATATAATCTAACAAAATCATCGTTATTGTAACAATAAAATTTAGAAAATAAATATCATTCAATTGTAAACATTTAAAAATGTTCAAAAATTAAAAAGTAGTACTACCCCATAAGGATATAATTAAAATGATTAATTAACACCCAGTTTCAGTAAGGTCCCTTAAATTTTAAAACGATGTTAATTAATCTTAAATTTATATGAAATTATTAAATCATTATTGGTTTAAAGATTTGTAAAATATAAGAAGGCTTTTTGAAACTGCGCGTAAGTTTAATGCAATAATGACAGCGTTATAATATTTTCCCTGTTTATAAAACGGTCTTAAGCCAATAGATAGACCGTATTAATAGGTTCGATGAATCGTGTATTAATACGCTATCGACATACATAAATACTGATGAAGCCTATTGTTACCGTCGCGTCGCGTGCACTTACAATAACAACGCGGCGTGACAAACAATGAATGAAAGTTGAAGGAACTGCTCGCGACACTCCGTATTCGATTCCGGATATTGTCTGCTTACTCATTAACACATATTTCTAATATTAATAGTACACTAACGTTATTTATCCCTTAAGGAACAGGTAGACTTGTTGCAACTAATGAATACAAGATAAAATCTAGCGTGATAATATTGGGTAAGCATTAGGTCTTTAATGAAGTGACTAACATATCCTGATAATTTTATCTCGTAAATATTGATACTTTTTTCTCAAAAATAATATTAATTTTCTACAAACGTAATCCTAACAGATTGTTGTTGCAAACAGATATAAATATTGTAATTTCTTAATTAAATAAGGGTTTTATTGTCAGTTGGTTGACAATGCTTATGTATTGCGAGGTAGAGACCTTGGTAATATGACAGCTGCTTACTGTTCTATTTTTGTATTAAAATATATCAATTACTCGTATTCTCATGTAAAAGATATTCTAGTCTTTTCTGAGATTGAGTTCTTTGAACCCAACATGTTCTATGCATAGAATGTCGTGTGGTTGAATGTATATTTACTGCCATCTAGTAGCAAACAACCAGGTCGCTTTTTAAGTAAATCTTCGGTAACTTTACGCATGGGCGAAGCTCTCTGTTACGCCCTATTGCTTCCAGTTTCGTCATTGTCTTTTTATGAAATCTGCAGAAAGCTGTTATGCGTAAATCGTTTCCTTGACATTAGATAAACGATAATTTTTATAATAAATCAGTTTTATTAACATCCATAAATAATAATGATAGTAATGTTAATTAATTAACTTGGTCAAGAAGACGAATTACTATATCCAACGTTGAGTTTTAACAATTTACAAGGAATCTGTTGCCGGTCGTGCATGATGCTTCGATTAAACTATTATAATATCTTATGTAATTCGAAACTAGTATTGTTACAGAAGCTATTTGCAATAAAAGCCGGTTTGCCGCTAGTAAAACTGTTTACAAGTTTGTAACATGTTACTGTTACAAAGTTAAGTAGTTAAGTTCTAAATCAAAATATTCTACTTTTTTGTTCATACCAATGAAATATTATTAAGCTTTAGCTAATAAAAACTAGTTATCATTGATATCACAAATATTAAATTTTATAAGCCACAGTGGCGTGTGGTAACTATCTAAAAATAAGCCGTTTAATCTGAAAATGTAGTGTTAATAATTTATCTAATCAATGTTTTTCTAATTTTTTTTTTATGTGGTGGGCTGAAAAATACTATTTGGCTATTTACTTATATATTATCTAGTTTTAAATTTCGACTTAACGAACGTAGATTACGTGTTCTGCATCGGCTTTCGGTTTCGCTATTTGTTTGATTTAGTTGGTTTCAGTTTAGTACAGCACTGCACTGGTCAATAGAGTATAATATGAGAATGATGACTAATAGTTTAGACGTTTTGAAGGCTAAGGGAAATTGAAAAAATAATTGAATTTAATTCAACGCGAGTTCGTATTATTTTTTGTGACAGTTGTTTCATGAAAATTAATCATTTATTAGTTTCAATTGTTGTAAACGAAACAGTGTATAATAAATTACTTGAATTAATATTACAATAAGCCCATAACCCGGGCATGTTTACAAAACATTTTCTATATGAGAGCGCCAAATTCCTTCACGCCTTCGTAATTTTCAAACAAATTTAATGGAAGTTTAAACTGATCAGAGCAAAGTGATGGTAATAAAAACGTGCTTTTTTATAAATATTCTAAAGTATCGTCGCTTCTGTAATACTGGAAAGCTACTAAAATTAGATTAATACCTCCCCTCGTGAATAAAGTATTAATGTAGCTAGTACGTTGAAATTACTTCGACCGCGTTAATTCTCCGACCATAAAGTTACCTGTTGAAAGGTTAGTCTCCGGGGAACCCTTGAAATATCCAGGCCAAAGGGAAATTATCTTACTTTGTACATCAAAGACAGTGCGATTCCTGTATGCAAAGTCAAAATTTCTCATATTTTTTTTACGCTCCTAATTTTGTGCCTTTGACTTTAACGGTTATATGAAATTCTGTTTGCTTATTTTGTTCAGTACTCGAGCTAAGATGAAAGTTCAGAAGCTATAAAATCAATTTCTCTATCTGCCAGTTAACAAAATTTAGAGCTTTATCGCTTAGATTACAATTAGTGCCGAGTACTCCTCGAGTATATCATCGTGGACTGTAATAAATCTATACTAATATTATAAAGCTGAAGAGTTTGTTTGTTTGTTTGAACGCGCTAATCTCAGTAACTACTGGTTCGAATTGAAAAATTCTTTTTGAGTGGAATAAACCATTTATCGAGGAAGGCTTTAGGCTATATAACATCACGATGCAATTATTAGGAGCGAAGAAATAATGGAAAATGTGAAAAAAACGGGCAAAATTATTCATCCTTGAGGGCTTCCATTGCGTGCGCTGCAAAAACGGTTCAAGATACCAAAAATATATGTAAGAAAGAATTATTCCTCTTGAAATGATCTAAAAAAATGTCCGCGACAATATATGTCTATCTTTTAAGATTAAGTCACTAGAACCGTTTTTATGGTAAACAAATTTGGTCGAAATTAATGCATTATTTGTTAAGAGTTGTATCAACGTAATAATATTAATCTTTATCCAAATAAATGTGTTGTTTATTAAAAGTATTTAATTGTGAACAAAATTGTCTTTGACATCACTTTATTTCAATGAACATCTTAGAAGATATTACAAAACCTTACATAGCAAAACAACGTTTGCCGGATCAGCTAGTATATTATAAATATGAATATATTGTCACACTATATCCCTTTCGGAGTGAGCTGAGTTACATTAGTGGCTATATATTAGTGGATATCCACATTGCGCTTTTATATGTTGTGCCAAACAAAAATGTATATATTAGTTATTCAAATGTATGTATTTGTTTTTAACATTTACGTGTATTTTATTTTTCAGGTACGCATACTTATAATAAATTATCGGTAAGTTAAGGACTATACGCAAGATTAGAATTAGATTCTTTAACAGTGTATTTATTATAATATGAATATCTTGTTTTATGTATTTTATACATTCGTTCAATAAAATTGTTATTCGTTTTGCTATTTTTTATTTTGCTTTTTTATATCTAAAAGTAACAAAGGAACTGACAATCTACTTGATGGAAAGTGCCTACTGTTGTCTACAATTCAGTTTCCAACGTGCTGCCGACTTTGAAGAAGAAGACGAGAATAGAAGCAAGATCTATATCTAGCTCCTATTCTCGTCTATACGTTACATAGGCTCTTCCGATAAGACAACAGTCCGAGCCGAATCCCTATCACGCGTACATTTCATAGGAGCATAAAAAACATTATCTTGTGATACTTGGGTATTTAATACATATATTGATTCAAAATTCGATTCAATTTTGATTCCGTAACCCTTATTCTGATAATTATCAGATTTTAAGTCAATATATTTATTAATAGTTCAAATATAATAAAATAATGCTTTATATGGGATGCACGCCACTGCTATCGCGGTCTTTACATCCAAGTCCGAGGTCCTGTGTTCGCGATGCTGTCAGATATTGACTCCCAATCATCTTACGATTGAAATAATGTTGATTAGTAATATTTTGAAATATTGTATAAGATTCGACGCTAATTGTAAGTTATAATAAAAACAAATTATTCCATATATATTAAAGCCGAACTTACTTAACAATATCCTCAATCAAATAACTAAATTAAATAGTACAAATGCCTATAACACAGCCCATATTTTACGACGTACAATTCCAACCTTAAGTTGTAGAAATTTCCTATATCCGCGCTAAAATATTTGCTTCGTCATTTATAATGTAAACAGCAAAAGAGTGAAATACATTTCTTGCGTCTGTTTTTCCTCAGTGTCATAATATGGGATCCTTTAAAAGGAGAGTGACTAGGTAATTCTTAAGCGAACACGGTCCATCATCGACGACATCTTCTCCTACCACCATATGAAAATAGTTCAAGCGTTGGCATGTAAATTATTAAAACAAAATGCAATTTCATATGTTCTTTGCTACAAGCTTTATGTTAAAAGATATTACTGTAAAAACTTTAGACAGTAATAATAATGTAAGCAAAAATGTCACCGATTATTTCCCTATAGCTTTACCCATTGATGCAATTTTTTTTCACAGAGTAATTTCAACTTTAAAATGCATGAGAAAGCGTTTAATTTAAACTGCTACAACATAAAACATTGCGATTTTGACCGTATTACAACACAGTATGGTACAAATTCTTTTCTTACCCGTTCTTGGATATGTAGGTGGTGCGACATGCCCTATCAGATGTCACAGACTTACGTCTGTTCATTATAATATAAGTAGTCCTATATTGCAGCAGTTCTATCTAGGAACTATAGGAAATTCAATCTATTTCATTGGCTCATCTTAAGAATGCGTTAAATAAAATGATTCGTCTATATGAGTCTAAGGACGGCTTGCACTAACGAATTAATCTAGTTTAAGCTTGTATAAAACCCCAATTAATCTTAATGATGATTTTAGTTTAAGAAATGTTACAACTAGATTTTGATTTAGTGCAAGACAATAAGTACAGATCAGCGTTACATAGCATTTTATATAACTCTAAACTAGATTTAATTTGTTAGTGCAAGCAGCCCTAAAACACAGCGGGCCGTATTAAGAATAAAGTACTAAAGTTTTAACCAAAGCGTCCTGCTAGTTA
Organism: Automeris io; assembly: GCA_036320925.1. Lineage (NCBI taxonomy): Eukaryota > Metazoa > Arthropoda > Insecta > Lepidoptera > Saturniidae > Automeris > Automeris io. The sequence goes on along the minus strand of JAUDJH010000010.1, from coordinate 6,724,577 downwards.
TGACGTACGGAGACGAGACGTGGACACTAACGGTTAGGCTAATTGGCCAGTTTAAGATCACTCAACGTGCGATGGAGTAGACTACGATGAGTGTCTCTTTGAAGGAAAATGTGATTATCCGACAGAGAATTAAAGTTGTTGACATATATCTCCGTATCAGCAAACTGAAGTGGCAATAGGCACGTTACATATGCTGAAGAACCGTTGATCTTTGGAGCAGGCGGGTTCTTGACTGGAGTCCATGGATCGGCAGATATAGCGTGTGGCCACCACAACGTATTTATAAGAAGATTTATTATTAAATCTAACAATTAATAAGGTGCTAGTATTTTAAATATTTTTTATAAAACGATACTGGATTAAAGCAGTAACAAGTACCTGCAATGGCATATACATATGTCGTATATTCTCATCGATAGGTATAAATAGGCCAACGAAAGTAAAATAAGTTTTGAAAATAGTAATTTCATGGTTGGACTCCGCGGTAACTGAAGAATGATTTAATATCTTCTCAAACAGTCAACTAAACATAATAAAGAAGGGTCACTCAGGAATATTGTTATATTATTATGTTAAATCTTCCTGTGTCCCTTATCCCAGGGATATGTCACTGGGTGACTTTGAAAGAAGGTTTTATTTCCTCCGAGCGGACAGTTTCCCTATTCAAACAACTCCTTCGGAAACTTCATTCAATATTTACCCTGTTTCGTTCAAATTTAAAATTCAACCATGTAAGGAATTCGTTTCTTTTTAATAAAGTCACGGAATAAATTATCTATTAAACAATTTCCGTTTGGACAAACATGTCTTACACTGGCTTCTTCTTCCAACAGATGTGATTAAGGTTAAAGGTTTTACCTTAAGATCACAAAAAACATTTTATTAAAAAATAAAAGCATATCATCAAAACAAGCTTTATGAATGTTTTTTTTTTGTATTATAAGTCAATGTTTGTAAAAAATGTTGTGGTTATCTGTAATTAGTGTCTATTTTGGATATATAACTAATATATAGATAGTGTACGTGGTTATATTTGAAATATATATATATAAAGGTCAGTAGCGTTCATTCCATAAATGCATGAAAGCATTGCATGCCCTTACGATGAATAAGTCTGGTATAAATTCCTTTAATTTGAACAAAAAAGAACCCTTTATATTAATATTTATTTTATTTTCACGCCAACTATCTTCCCTGTGAATGTAATATATTATTTATTATCATTATGTAATATTCAAATTCATTATGTGAATCTGCTTACCCTGTCCAAATAAACTATGCACGTCACTGATAAAGATATTGTTGACAGCCCATAAATAAATAAATATCACTAGCTTTTCTTAAAAACGTTATACTGAGCTATTAAAACATTTTGTAAAAACTTTCTATGAAAAGAACCTAACCTTTATTAATTAATGTAAAAAATAATCTTTTATTATCTATTGTATAATATTAATAACGTTTTTCTATGTTTATTTCCTAATAACATATTTTTATTCTACTATGTATATAGTATGTCAGCGTTATCTACCGATAATTCATTATACCTAATGAACACATTGTGTTAGAGCAAATTCGGTTTGATTTAAATAATAATAATATATAATCTCGCTATATCCCTTACGGGGTGAGCAGAGATAAGTCAAGCTAGCTTCCAGAGCTAGTTCATCAAAACGGATGGAGCAACATATTTTTTTTGGATCCTAAGTATTCACCCTTTTTTTTTGTTAACCCGGTGGAAATCCCTACGGACCGTCAGGGGAAGTGGTGAGGGCCACTCTCCCCGGTGTGTCGGACCTGCCCCGACTAAAACCACCGGGGTGCCAGCACTGCCCTCTCTTCGCTTTCGCCGAACCTGGGAATCCGGATACTTCCGACGGCTGTGAGCAGAGATACATAAATGGCTGTAACCATTAATACTTAAATGATAATTTAATGTATGATTTAAATACTTTTTAAAATACGAATGTATTATTTTATTTTGTGCTCGTCGGCCTTAAGTCGATAATTATTATGAATGACAATGATTACGAGCAGTGTGAATTATACAAAATAACTCATAAAGCACTAAGTAAGTTTTTAAATATTTTTAAAATATTGTGATATGTCAGATAAAGGATTTTTATAGTGGCTTGCTTTAGCCAATCGTAGTTAGGGAATCACTACATTTTCTTTTCTTCTTCAAGTGGAACAATACAATGGCAATAATCCTGGTAAGCGATAATAGCCACTTTCCATAAGGTATCAAGTTCGGTTATTTAACCGCCTTTCAGTATAAAAAAAGGATTACAACCCATTCCATGTTTTATTTTTCCAAATAATTTACAGAATATGTCACAAAAATTTGATTCTCAGTATTATTCGGTAGTACCTGTAGTAAAGTTTATCTTTTTACGAGTGCAAATAGCCTAAGGTCTACCCTTTATAGTTTGTACCCTAAGCATAGACTCAGTCATCCGTACCAACGATCTATTTATAGCAATACGGGTACGATACGTATTATTTTCCCCTAAAAATAGCTAGCAGCGACGTGGCCTTTTACAGACCCCACGGGTTACAATCCATTTAGAGTTTCTTCTTTACCGCTCAGTTTCAGAATAAAATTCTTAAATTATAAAATGCGTTAGAGCACAAATGAATCGTAAAGTGATGGTTCATTACTATAATATTTAAAAGTGCATTAAAGTTTAAGGAACTTTTGTTAACTGAGTGTGAGTGTTTCAAAAGGATTATATTCGATACTTTGATGAAATAATAAAATATTATCTAAACTTATTATATTAACAAACTTATATTTATTATTATTCATGTTAATTGTGCATAATTCATTAAACAACAAGTACATAAAAGTACTAATTGAAAGGAGAAAGTAAGTAGGAGGAGTACAGCTGTCTTTATTTTATAGGCGTTCTTATAACAAGTTTTCTCTGCTCAAATAAATCTCAACGTTGCTAACCTTCCTATTTTTTCAATTCTTCTCATCTAATCTATGATGGTTAATAATTCGCAGAGATCAAACTTGAGAGAAACGCCATAGGACCTTTCGAAGGCAAACGGGCTGGCGATTGAAGTGTGCTAGACATGTGCTAGCTAAAAACCCAAAGGTGACTTCCGCACTTCGACAATATGCAGAATATGGGCTCTATAATCAATGCAATCACTACCCCAAAATCTTCCATTCCACCCCATCAATTAAATCAAAAATATCGCAAAATTTAGCATATAAAGCAAATAAAGCATAGCTTAAAAAGACAAACTATAGTTCGCCAAGGAACTATTTATGTAATTCATAAAGTAAGACAAGGTACAGTCTAGAGTCTCCAACTTGCGTAACCGTTTTTAGTATGATTGTTTACAATGCTAATTTGCGATTATCCATGCCACACTTCCATTCTTATCTATAATTGTAGACAATTACACCTACGATAGTTCCTTAGTACCTATTTGTTTGTACCGTAATCTCACCTACGCTAGATATTTATAATCCATATTTATATTGACCCCTATTGTTTAATACTTCTTTATCAATCTAACTTACCTCAATCTAAGTACCTTTCCAAGTTAGCGATAACACATCGGTACTTATTTAAACTCTTTCACTGATTAACCTCCCATTTGAAGACTAGCATTTGAAACGTAGTACTATCTAGTGCTTATAATAATAATTGGGATCCTGCGCTGCTCGTGTTCATAGGTTTAAGTTGAGGTCAAACAGGTACCTAGTCATTCATGATCGCGAGTTTGATACACCGCCTGTTAGCGCTGCGCAGTCACCGACATTGGACTGCTTTATATACAGAATGATTTTATAAACGAGGGAGATATTTCAGAATACAATAATTTGTACTTGCTTATAACTAATAAAAATGTAAATAACAACATTCCCTAACAAATCATAAAGAAACATTGATGATTAAATGAGAATTGATCCGTGAAAAGTTTGGACACCGCAGTGCGTGGGATGCACGATTGAATGGCATGTAGATAAAATTCCTTTTACGTAATTTTAGGTAAACAGTTAATTGAATCGTTACCCTTTCTTACTTTATCCTGGCTTAGGAGAGACAAATTACCTACTTAATAATTCATTGTTATTTATTCTATCATGTGAGGTAATTGCCCCTTAATATGATGACTATAAATTACTTTGTTTTAATTGAAATAATCAGATATCACTATTCCTATATATTTGGAATTAGAATCGAATGCTGAATATTCTCCTTGAATATCTCCCTCGTCTAGAAAATCAGCCTGTATAAATGTGTACACCGCGACTCAGCAGCTTTTGTTGGGTCTTGGCTGTCGAGGATCGACGAATCCGAATCGTCCTTTTAAGTTAATTTTTTTAATAGGCTTCGGTGTTTTGTGTTTTGTGATCTTAGAGGCTTTCCATCATCGTATATTCAAGCGAGCATGACGACCAATGGAAGTTTGTCTCTTGGCTGTCGTAGCCGTTTTTAGCTTACACTGTACTCATGATCTGAACTAACATAAATTTTTTTGTCAAACTACTATATAAAAATTATTAATTTAAATGTTAACAGTTATATACGTTATGTTCAGTTTAATGTTAAGTAACATTACACTGACTAATAGATACGACTATTATCCAAAAAAAAAGCTGTACTAGCTCGACAAAGTGACTAAAGCGCACCGGATGGAAAGTATAGTTTAGTTCAAATATGGCTATATAGGCTTGGAAGGCTAGAATACCAAGGGATGTCAATATTTAGACAGTCGCTATCATGTGATCCTCATATACCATGACTGAAGATCTTACAGTATATTGGACCGGTTGGGCGGCACACAAACTGATACAAAAACACGACAAGCTGCAGCGAGCGATATTTCATCTATTGATTCGATTAAGTTAAAATATAATCCCAATATCGTCGTTATAATGTGACAACAGCATAATTCCGAAAGCTGCTCACACGGTCGGTCATTCACCATTGTTGCGCGGACACATGGCGCAGCATTATGTAGGTCATATCAACACGTAATTTAAACCGCTCGCGTCTTTGAAGGAAGGCGTGTTTGATCACGAGATAAGGCGAATAAAATCTGCATTGTTTTGCATTTGCGGCAACTATCTGTCTTTATTTATTTACCTATATCATATAAATACCAAGCTTATACAATATATACATTATTACAAAGCATTAAGGGCAGCTTGCACTGACAAATTAAATCTAATTTAAGCTAGCATAAAACACGAATTAATTGAAGCGGTTTATTCAATCTTAATCATAATTTCAGTTTAAGAGTTGCTACAACTGGATTTTGATTTTGTGCAAGACAATAAGTACATTTCAGCGCTAAATAGCATTTTATGTATGTCTAAGCTAGTTTAAATTTGATAGTGCAAGCCGCCCTTAAAGAGATAATTGTGTAGAAATAGATAAAAAATAATAAAATAGAAAGTTTGTAATCAAATAATTTTGATGTAGAAATAGGCAATTCAATTTTTTTTAAATCAATATAATAATACAAGTTTATACTTTTTTGTGACCTTTAAACGAATGAAAGAATTACTATTTTCAGATTTTAATCCATAGGCTTATAATTAAATATTATCATGAACAACTTTGTCAGTGTTGAATTTTTTACTTTTTTTTTCAGATATCACCTTAGGTCATTCACTCTTCAAATGTTCTTATATGCTGTATATATCTTGTATATTTAAATATCTTGCTTTTAACTACTTTAACACTAGATATTCCTACAGGATATCTCCACAGCTTGTTTCAAAATCACGATATCTTTATTTTGATAACCAATTCAAAATCTTCCAATTACATTCGGAAAAATATTTTTACAAAAGCCTAAACTGATTGAAAAAAGAACTTGCAGAAAAAAAGGATTGATATTTAATTAGATACTTGTAAATGACAGAATATACGTAAAAAAAATTAAGCAAATTTAAAAAAGATTATGAAGATAAATTTTGAAACCTCTGGCGAATTGAGGACACGAATCCATGTTCATTAATAAGGCATTCTTTCAAGGCTTTTAAGTTTGTGCCTGTGTTATACGACTATCAGATTATAAGAGATTAATAAAATCTTATAAATGTATTAATAAATAATGTATATAGCTGCGACGTAACTTAAAAACAATTAGTTTTTATCATGTTAACTGAAGCATTTATTCTGATTAATATGTGTACCTACTACGCTGGACAACGGTGATTAGTTTTACGGAAGGAGTTACGCATGATATACAAATTTCCCTTTTTTTTTACATAAACATCAATTAGTATGATTTTTTTTTTGGTGCAAGGGCGGCTGCCCGAATTGTGTCATGAGTCATGACCACAGTACATAAGTGTAAAGACCGTCATAGTGACTTGCTTTCGCCTGTCGCGTTTCTGGATCAGCTTGTGTATATCCACTAACTCATATACCTAGAGACCTTCAGTATATGTGGGTCGACATGATGACGGAGACTATCAATGGATTTTCATCCTTTGATGGCTGCTTTCGTTTTTGGACTACACTGTACTTACCATTAGGTGCACTTTAGTCAATATGTCGAGCCAGTGTAAAAAAATAATTATTCCTTTTTTTACTTGAGGAAATCCACAACAAATCGTCCCGGTCACACGCAGGGTTGTCGCGGCCAATGTTTGTCGTACTTGTACTAACTAACAACCCCAAGGTTTTTACCCCAAGGACTACTTCTGCATATAGACGGGGACTGTGGGTCTTGTAATCAATTCTTCTCAGCCACATCATGCCGCGCCCTTTGGAGGAGAACAAAACTCGTCTCCGATATTCCTGTGTTATAGGTGTGTTTAGAATTAGAAATTGCACATCTATAATAGAATAAAGAAATCCAGAACGACCGGCTATAGGTCGTGTAAATATTTTATCCATAAAAATCTAATCCACGACCTGAAACGGAGAAGAAATTCATCGTATAGTCCTGACGCCATTCGAGTAATCAAAAAAAAATGTAATATTGAAATAGATAAAACATTATTACCTTATTACATTATTATCACTGATATATTTATATTATTGCATTAATTTTCGTTCAATCTAATACGAAGTTTGTGCAATGCTTACATTGTGTTTCTACATTTGCATACAATATAAAACTTTTCACATTCAATGCCGTTGAGATTCGATGTTTCCAATTTGCTGCACTGAGTTTACAAACAATATTTAACTTTGAGTAAAAATTGTATTGTTGACTCGGAATTGTGGAATTTTTACCTTTTACTGTAAATGGCACTATACTAGGTAACAACTAAAAATTTTATTTAAAAAAAAAGAATAGATTTAGTAGCTATAGGAAAAGGAAAAAAAGGAGTACAGCATAGCAGTTAATCAAAGATACAAAAAATACATGTGGAATTGTTTCTATACTTTATGATTAATATATAATTTACTATATAAATGCAACCAAATATTGGAATTCTATCCCTGGCATTCATTAATTCCATTACGTACCATTCCAATACGTTGTTAGTAATTAAAGCGCTTTATTCACATATTTTACATAATATACAAGTTTATGTATTTTTTTTTATCACTTAAAATAAGCAGCATTAAAAAAATAATTGTATAAAGCATCATGTATTATGAGCATATAAATAAATTACAAGCCTGTGAACAACGTGACCATGTCTCTGTCAGATATTTTAAAAATTGACATCGGACATTGCGTAAATGTCACTTCAATTAACACCAATCGCTTTTACGACATTACTGATAAATTATTACAGGGATTGGTGACACATTGAACAGTTAAAAATAATATTATATAGCTGAGGTTTCTTACCGAGCATAATATTATTCCTAATGAGGCATAATGTAATTATTATTTTACGTAACGATTTTCGGATGATTCGCAGTTGTACCTCGGTTTCAGCAGTATTGTTTCCATATTTATTATATATTTGACACTAATCGGATGAAGAATAAAAGAGACAGATGTATATAAAATTTATTACTTTACTATGTCTATTTTATGCCATCAAAATCGTTCAGCAATTTAGTTACATGTAGGTCGTTGTGATACTGATAGTTGCATTGACTGAAAATATGTTTATGTTTATATTCCTTTAATATAAATAAACATTAGAGCTTACGTTGAGTCTTATAGACCCTACTTTGGCTTCGCTTACACTTTAGGTACTTTAAAAATCCTGAATTATATTATTTAATTAATATCAAAGTATTTGATAAGATTTTGTCTACTTAAATTTTGGTTTTGCGAATACTGAAGCTATACTCGTGTTACTATTGTGTTCAGTTTTTTGGCAAAGACGAACTTATGTTCTGAGCAAGGCGTAAGGACAGTCAAAATAGCGACTATCAATCATAGCCTTAGTAGTATTAGATCAGCTATAACGCAAGTAAAAATGTACAAAATACATGAAATTAACATAATGTTTCGATGTGATATTACGAAAGCTTATGTCAGTTTTATACGATTTGCATTTATCTACATGTGCTATCGCTGATCGAATGTTACTTGGTCTCTTAAGTTTCATTTTTCGCTTACAGTCATATAGATTTAATTTAGATTTGACTTTAGTTATATTTTCATAAATTCTATTTACTTAACCCTCATGAAGTATCGGGATAAAACTATCTAATACTTTTAGAGATAGTAGGATCAAATTTTGATAGCTCTAGTGTAATACAGCCGGCCCCGATTGTCGTTGCCAAACATCAGATTTGCAGGCATATCGCTCTAGTAATCTGCAAGTCTCAAGGTGATTACTTATGTATTTGGCATCGATATCGATTTTGTTGATAACACTACAAATTGTAGGATAACACGATATGTTATTTTATAATAAGAGTACCTGATATGTAGTAAAATATTAAATAAACAAATGTGTCTACACTGATTTTTTATTCTGTAATAATTACATTTACGCTGAAACAGTTATTACGGCGTAAAGTTATTAATGAATTATTTGTAACTTATTTTTGTGATAAAACGGAATTATATTATATATAATGTAATACCTGAGAATAACTATTACGCTAGAGTTTACGTTCTAGTTCTTCCTATAGTTTATTTTCTAAATATTGCACAAATTATTATATAATAAATTAATTATATAATATTTAATGCCAAGCAAGTTTTCAAATTAATCACATTAAAAATACATTTCTATAATTTGTTCTTAGAAGTCTATTATTGTTTGAAATAAGCTGAAAAAGGTAAGAATATCATATTTATCAAATGCGAAAAGAGAGTGGTGAGGGCCACTCCCCCGGTCGGATTTGCACCGACTAAAACCACCGGGGTTGCAACTATGTCCTCTCTTCGGGTATCCGTATGGGCATCCGTATACTTCCTACGGACCCGGCGAATGCGAAAAGATCGGAAAATAAAAATTGTAGTAAAGATAGTAATAATATATCGTTACGCTATATATCTTTCGCGATGAGTAGAGACGTATTAGAAACTGTAAAGGCTGTGAAATAAAAATATGTGATGAATTTTAATAATATTATTGAAGAGTAAAGCTATTGAAATGGTGACATGTAGTGATATTCGAAATTATAATTACTTACTCCACTATTTTCCACATAGTTTTAAAAGTAAAACCGACCAGACAGTAACAAGTAACGTCAAAAGTCCGACCCCGTAAACGAAAAAAATACAAGACAATTTATTTACATTCCTTTAAATGAAATCGTCCATGAACTGTGAGAATGCGTTGATAAATCTCGCATGTCGGAGAGCTGCTACTGTTCGTTGTATTTTTAACTATCTGGAAACGTCTGCATCGGGTTAGGACTAATCGGATCCTTTCTATTTTTTTTTTCTTTAGTTTAGCATCTTATTTACTTTTGGTAAACAATACTGTCTCTTAAAGTTGGCTTATTTTATATCGTGCTAATTCTTGACTATGATTAACATCACCGAGCAAAATCAATTAGTTACATTCAGTCAGCGATAACGCTAGTAGAAAAGTATAAAATATTTGACATAAGTTTTTGAAATATCACATACGTAGTCAAGTTATGTCAATTCCATACATTTTGAACTATTCTAATAGTGGTATCGCTGATCGATTATTAGTTTGTTAAAGCCCTCAGTCGCTTAAGCTGGTTTAGGTTATCTGTCTTTGCAGGTGAACGTTTCACAGTGTGCTTCCTATTACGTGGTATCCACTCGAGAACTTTTGTGCCCCATCGGGCATCCGTTCTACGAACTATATGTCCTGCCTTTTGCCACTTCAACTTGCTAATCCGCTGGGTTATGTCAGTGGTTCTCGTTCTTTTACGGATTTCTCCATTTCTGATTTGACCACGTAGACTGTAGAGAAACTTCAAGCATAGTCCTCTCTATAGCTCGCTGCGAGATAATAAGCTTTCTAATGAGAGCTTTAGTAAGAGACCACCCTTCTGCACCGTTCAACATTCATTGGCAACACACATTGATCGAAGACTTTAGTTTCATTATTGTATACTCAATAAAATATATTTATTGAGAGAGATTCTCAATATAATTTACACACTAGTGTGTAATAGCGATGCTCCTTGTGTATCAGTTATCCACGGGCGGTGGTAACTATATACTTACCAGTAGATGGGTTGACAGCCTGTTGGTCGATTAAAGTTAAAAGATGTAGAAATGTATATTTTAACTAGCAAAATCGTACGGCTTGGTTCTGGTTTACGATGTTTTTTTTAAATATTTATCACTATAATAAAGACGTGTTGGTGCGTTGACTGTTCCATGGGTTTCGTAACCCATTGTTTCATTCGCAGCGCGCATGGCTTAAGGCGTATAAGGATGTTATTTATAGTTTTATTTTTTAAACACGAAATTCTCAAGGTTTGTTTTGTTGCGTCGACAGGAAAACATGTTACAAAATTTTTGAGACGTACCGTACGTGCGTATGTATTGAATTGAGGCCCCGGCTCAAATATATGCGACAATTTATTCGTATGGTATACCACCTTATTCTGAGGGGTTCTGAAATCGAGATATAATATTTAGAAAAACGCCAATCATATGCAATTAACTTACTTTTTATCGCAGTACCTCTAGCCAGTGATTTTCGTGGCAGAAGGAATACCTAGGAGTTTTTCAGTCAGTAAGAGTCCGACTCACGAAGGCATTGTCCTCACGTCGCCAGGATGTCCAATGTAATATTTTCCTCGAGTTAAAAAAAAACATTTATTACTATTTTAAAGTTTTTAAGAAAGTATTTTGCAATAGCACAAAACATGAAATGCCAAAGTAGTATGCAAATTATTTTTAGGTTTATGGTGAATTTATTTGATTTTTAAATATTTTATGATTTTCAGGAGGACTTTTGACTTCAATTCCACCTGGTCAAAGGTGAAAAGCTCTTCTCTTAAAGGCTCTCAAGTTATAAGAACGTGGAAGGATACTCGCTGGAAGCATATTCCATGCCTTAGCTATTCGCATGAGGAATGTTTCTACATTCGAATTACATTCGAATCTTTTCGTTTCGGAAATAAGAAACATCTATCATATATGGATGGTATCTGACAGGATGTCTGGTGGTTTTATGGTTAAATGGGGCTGGTGGAATTAAATAATATAGCTCTTGAAACCACTCCATTTTACAACCGGTAAAAGACTGCGTGGCAGGCGACTAAGTCGATACTGATGTTCTGCATTGTGAATTAAACGTTATTTATTCAAGTGTTCGAAATATTCCGAAACGTTATTAAAGTTTACGTATTATCTATACTAATATTATAAAGCTGAAGAGTTTGTTTGTTTGTTTGAACGCGCTAATCTCAAGAACTACTGGTTCGAATTGAAAAATTATTTTTGTGTTGAATAGACCATTTATCGAGGAAGGCTTTAGGCTATATAACATCATGATGAAACTATTAGGAGCGAAGAAATAATGGAAAATGTGAAAAAAACGGAGAAATTTATTCATCCTTGAGGGCTTCCATTGCGTGCGCTGCGAAAACAGTTCAAGATACGAAAGATATATGTATGAAAGAATTATTTCTCTTAAAATGATCTAAAAAAATGTATCCGACAGTATATGTCTATCTTTTAAGATTAAGTCACTAGAACCGTTTTTATAGCAATAAAATTTGGTCGAAATTAATACATTATTTGTTAAGAATTGTATCAACGTAATAATATTAATCTTTATCCAAACAAATGTGTTGTTGATTAAGAGTTTTTAATTGTGAACAAAATTGTCTTTGACATCACTTAATTTCAATGAACATCTTAGAAGATATTACAAAACTTTATATATCAAAACAACGTTTGCCGGATCAGCTAGTTTTAAATATAATTAAATGTACATAAGGTAAGGTAAAGTTGTACATGTCAGGAAATTAAACACATAGTGTACAGTACTTCGTTTCCTGTTTCACTCAATATCCAACCATACGTACTGTGGTCACGGTTGGCTTCTCCGCGCAATATCCGTAGGGGTACACCTGGCGCCATGTGCCTCATGACTGCTTATGCCGTTTTTTTACCACCAGATTCCGATAAAAAATATTGTTAGCGATAAAAATATCTGCATAGGTCATTAACACCGCTAGTTACAATAATAAATAATATATTGTTACGCTATATCCTTTTGTGGTGAGCAGATATGTATTACTTGCTGTGGATACATATACGCCATGGTGTGCCCAAATGACCAGTAAGCAGTACTAGCGCAGCTGATCGTAGTTTTCAAAACACATACAAATAACATTCTTTTTAGATATTATATGGGTTTCTTTATGACGTTTTTCTCCACCGGAGAGCACGAGAAATAGATTAGTTGCCTGTATATTTTTCTTCCTCTGATATACGTGTGTAAAAAGACATTTTATTTTTACTGTAGTAATAATAGCCATATAAGAGACAGATAATTTGAGATCGATTTCGGCCTATAGAGGGTAACTGCGTATAATCCGAGTCCCTGAAAATGCTTAAAACCTCGAAAGCTGGGACCGAATTCGAATATAGTATTTCGCACTGCCTTTAATCCGAACTCATGAAAATTTGAATCTAGAAATTCATTAAAATCACCACAAAGCATTTTGTCAACTAGACGGGAAATTTTACATAGTCCCAACGCAGTATGTTAATATTCATAAAATAATATAATACTGTAGTTATTTCGGTTTGACAATATTGGTATTTGATGATGTTGACGAGTGTAATGTGTAAATTAACAAACAGTTATACGATTACTTCGTAATATATTTTCGCGGATCATACGCAGTGTGCGACCGCCCTTATTGGTATCGGCGATTGTAAAAACGGTGTTTGTATTCGACGACAAATTTGTCGGTCGTGTGTGGATCTCTTACAATTATTATGGTACCCGCAATTTACATTATCAATGTATGTTCGAACTGGTTGCGAGGTAACGTGCATTGCACAGTGAACGACGAGTGTAGGGGTAAAGGGTAGGTAACTATTAGAGATGTTCCGATTAGTTGTTACACCCAACTATTCGGCAGTTTTTATAGTCGCCGACTAGTTCGCAAAGAGCTCTGACTAAGTAGCTACTTACTTTTTATATATCGAGGGGTGAAAGGCTATTTGGTTTAAGCGACATTTTTTGGTGATATAGATTACTATTAGCGTTTTTTAGCGATTCCAAATATATATATAACATATTTCTATATCACCAAAAAATGTCGCTTAATCCAAATAGACTTTCACCCCTCGATATATATCTTAATAAAATGTATGTAATTAGAATTACATTTAATTAAGCCTTGATTGTTATAATATTACCAAATCTTGATTTCACAACATTTCTTTTATATTTAGTATAATAGGGCGATAAGTTTCAAAGTTGTAAAAAAACCGAAGTAAAAAAAATGTTCCGACACGTCTACAGGCGGTGGTTGCGACTTGCGTGCGAATCAGTTGTAAATGAAGTACCGCGGAAATAGTTCACTGAACATCACCGAGATCGTGATCAGCTTGGCCGACTAAACGGCCTACTGGTCAGCCTCTTAACCAACTAATCGGCTAGTCAGTTGGCCGGTCAGTCACAGTTGGCACATCTCTCGTAATTATTAATATCATTAGTTTTTTGGCGCAGTTAGTACTACCTTTGGCTATGCAGTAGACACCTGTGTTCAGTGCATTATTAAATGACATTTTACTTGTGTGTGTTTCCAACAGTAATTAAAATACGATAAAATTTAAGTTTTAATAGTTGTTGTGCATTTATTTATCATTTGCAAGCTTCTAAACAATTATTTTTAAAGAGTTCATGGATTCAATTCAAAATAAAACATAATTAATATAGTAAGTATTAACTTTCGACTACGTGGTATAAAATTGACACCATACAAACATAACAACAGCAAATTTTGTTGACCAATATACTTAGAAGTCTTCAGATTCTAACACGATATATACAAGGCGGCATCACGACGCAGTCTGTCAATGAATTCTCGTCCCTTAGCGGTCGGTGCATTTCTTGAACTCACTGTACACTGTCCGTTAGGTACAATGGACGTAGTCACATGTTTGAACCAATATTATAAAATAATCTACTTAAAAAAAAATGTAAAAAATATGAAGGAGAACTCATTTGGAATGTTTCTTCTTAACGGAAAGTGTTTTAAAATGAATAATAATTTTATTAGAGTGATTAGGATATCCTTATTTTAACCCGGTCTCTGTAAATAAAACTGTCTAAGGTATAAATAAGTCAATCGTTCTTCGGACATTTGCCTCAAAGTTGACGATATATGTGAATATTATTTTCAAATAGATAGCGTTATACGTGTAAGTGCTGCGTGTGTATCGATATTCGCACGCTTGTATTTAGTCCTATTTAAATTTGCAAACGATTATTTAACAATAGACCGTATTTTCATGACGCTAAAGTATAATATGCAAGTGTAGCGTTGTTCCGCGGCACCTAACTACTCGACGGTGACGAATGGTGCGGTGTGTTGTGCGAAATTCCTTTGAAATCTTCAATATTCACAGTTTTATCAGTCAGTCTTCGGTATTTTTTCCACCTGTGTTACCTAGACCTACATTTTGAACTGCAGCTTGCGTGCTTACGTGTTTTATGTAGCCTTTGTTTAAAAATGAACCGTGTCGTCTACTTTACCCACTGGTTTGTTTTTTAATTAGTGTTGTAGACGTTAATATTGGTACGTAATTATATATCAATAAGCAGAAGCAATAAATATGCTTTTTAGACATTTCTTTATCGTTTAGATTGCAATTTAATTTTATTTTAAATTCCAACAATGTTTGAATAACATCTCTTAATCCTAACTGTAACTAAAAAACAATACACGAAGCTGTATTTATTACTAGCTGTCCCAGCAGACCTTGTTCTGCCCTATTTCTTTAAAACAAAGTCATATTGTTTTTTTTTAATGTTAATAGCCTCCCCGTCAGATTTTTTTGAAACTTGTTTGAAGGACCCTGGCCTTAATGCTATATGTATAAAAATTGACAAATATTGACATTAATATTTATACGTCACTCGATTGTTTTGCCTTCCCGGAACCCGTCCACTGACATTTAAACTTTATAGTATGGTGTTAAAGTTCAAAATGACTTATAACGATTTTTTTGTATGAGAATACAGAAAAGTGTTATTTTTAGACAGTTGCAGGGAATTTTTTTAATTTTTCTCTCCGTAATAACCTTCCCCAGACTTCAACAAACACAACAAAAAAGAAATCAGTCAAATCGGTTTAGTCGTTCTCGAGTTTCGCGCTTATCAAGACAGCTGATCCGGCAAACGTAGTTTTGCTATATAAGTTATCGTAATATCTTCTATGATGTTCATTGAAATTAAGTGATGTCAAAGACAATTTTGTTCATAATTAAATACTCTTAATCACCAAAGCATTTATTTGGATAAAGATTAATATTATTACGTTGATACAACTCTTAACAAATAATGCATTAATTTCGACCAAATTTGTTTACCATAAAAACGGTTCTAGTGACTTAATCTTAAAAGATAAACATATACTGTCGCGGACATTTTTTTAGATCATCTCAAGAGGAATAATTCTTTCTTACATATATTTTTGGTATCTTGAACCGTTTTTGCAGCGCACGCAATGGAAGCCCTCAAGGATGAAAAATTTTGCCCGTTTTTTTCACATTTTCCATTATTTCTTCGCTTCTAATAATTGCATCGTGATGTTATATAGCCTATAGCCTTCCTCGATAAATGGTCTATTCAACTCAAAAAGAATTTTTCAATTCGAACCAGTAGTTCCAGAGATTAGCGCGTTCAAACAAACAAACAAACAAACAAACAAACAAACAAACTCTTCAGCTTTATAATATTAGTATAGATAGTTTTTTTTTTAAGTTGTTAATAGATCATAAGATTTTACGTATTATTTTCAGATAACATCATGCAGGTACATACAATCTAATACTTTGTGAATAGATTTTTTAAAAAAGCGGACTTGCTCTACTTTTACAAAGAATGTCAACATTAATTTTTCCTTTCTTGTGGCTTTTCCACGGGTGTAAGACCAATGTGATTTTGCCATGTCAACATTTGTTGTTCATATTTATTTTTATATCTTTAGCTCATAATTTTGAAACACTTTTAAATACTAAGGTATCATATTTTTATATTTATTTAATAAATCATTACGGCTTGTAATTTAAGGAACGTTTCTGAAACCGAGTATTAAGCCATTATCGGTTGCATTATTCATGATTGATATAAATCCAACGTATCGATTGTATAAGTAGTTAACAGATTTTTTTTATAATACTATTTGGAAAGACATTACGTTCTTAACTGTTGAGAGCACAAGGCAAATAATAAAATATGTACCAGACTCGAAGCTACGACCACACACGTTTCCGCGCTGGGATACAAGCTCCCATAGATGGGCAAAATATAATCAGATTAATGAAAACCGATTATGATTACATTTTGCATTTTTCATCTATACTAATATTATAAAGCTGAAGAGTTTGTTTGTTTGTTTGAACGCGCTAATCTCAGGAACTACTGGCTCGAATTGAAAAATTCTTTTTGAGTTGAATAGACCATTTATCGAGGAAGGCTTTAGGCTATATAACATCACGATGCAATTATTAGGAGCGAAGAAATAATGGAAAATGTAAAAAAAACGGGCAAAATTATTCATCCTTGAGGGCTTCCATTGTGTGCGCTGCAAAAACGGTTCAAGATACCAAAAATATATGTAAGAAAGAATTATTCCTCTTGAAATGATCTAAAAAAATGTCCGGAACAGTATATGTCTATCTTTTAAGATTAAGTCTATAGAACCGTTTTTATGGTAAACAAATTTGGTCGAAATTAATGCATTATTTGTTAAGAGTTGTATCAACGTAGTAATATTAATCTTTATCCAAATAAATGTGTTGTTGATTAAGAGTATTCATTGTGAACAAAATTGTCTTTGAGATAACTTAATTTCAATGAACATCGTAGAAGATATTACAAAACCTTATATAGCAAAACAACGTTTGCCGGATCAGCTAGTCATTAATATGACTACATTTTGCTCATGTAAACGCTACGAAATCCTCAATTGCCAACACATTTATGGCTCCTTAATGTTTTGAAGTGATTTAATCATGATTACAGAGTAAACATATTATAATTACGACTAAATTTTGTAATCATTAATTAGATTACATTTTGCCCATCTTTACAAGCTCCTTATCCACTAGGCCAGTACAGGCGCAAGGCACATAGTAGCAAATTAATCCGACTCAATATATAAATGTAGTTAAAACTGGTTCTTAACCAAGTCGTTCAAAACATGGTTACGCTCCGTCCATTACTATCTAGATTTAAATGTATGTATACCTACAGGATAAGTAAATCGTAAATCCAACCGCTACAAACTAACTGCCGAGAACAGAATAATAAATGTTGTTCACATATCCTGCTCTAAAAGTAGTTACTGTTATCGTTAATTAGGCATTTGTATTGGGATAGCAAAGGAAATTTCAACATTTTTGTTTTGCTACAACGTTAATGAGGTCATTACTAAAAAAATAAAACACGGTTTATGCAATACCTAGATTTAGGAGCGACTGTGACCTGTGCGTCATTACCGTCTCGTTCTATTATGAAAAGTGGATATAATTAGGCTAGCCTTGCTTTTTAGCAAATTAGATGTTATAAACGAACGGTATTTTTGCTGTTTTTTACACTGTCTCGACATAGTGATATAATATACCTAATAAGTAAGTACGGTGTAGTCCAAAAACGAAAGCGACATCAAAGTATGAAAATCCGTTGATAGTCGCCGTCGTCATCTCGGCTCACATATACCACGACTGAAGGTCTCTGGGTATATGAGTTACTGGATATACACAAGCTGATCCCGAAACGCGACAGGCTTAAGCGAGTCGCTATGACGGTCTTTACACTTGTGTACTGTGATCATGACTCAGTTCGGGCAATCGCCATACCACCAAAAAAAAAAAATTAAAAAATACATAAGAGTATAAGAGCATTCAATATAAAAACTGTTAGTGCTTGGTAAAACAATTTAATGAAATCCATATATTGAGGGGTGGAAAGGCTAGTTGGTTTAAGCGAAATTTTTTGGTGATATAGTAATATATATATATATAAAACGGTGATTCCGAATATATATTACTATATCACCAAAAAATTTCGCTTAAACCAAATAGCCTTTCACCCCTCGAATTATTTATATTTAAAGCGGAAAAACTTTTACGATAAGAAGGCGACGCTGTTTGTTCAGGATCTGGTCTGAATTTGGATTCCCAGTCCCGGGTGGAGTAATTGGAAGGACACCTCGAGGATTTTTAGTCAGTAGAAGTCTGACACACCGGGATCGCTGATCTCACAGCTGCCCTGATGGTCTTATGAAGCTTTTTCACCGGGTTAGTATAAAAAGGAAAATATTACGATTTTTCTATACCAAAATCTATTTTTTAAATGAAAATGTAAAATAATATACTTATACGTAAAGCAGCCCTATAATAAAATGATCATTACTTAATAATGTATATTCTCACGGGATATATTGACACGTATTCAGTTGAAAATATTCAACAAATTTTAAAAATTAAATGCTCTAAAATAAAATAGGACTTTGTTTATGAGAAAACAATGACTATTTTTAAAATGATTACAAAACTATTTTTTTTTACCGTTAAAAATATGATCTTGATTTTAAAGAAATAAATAATTAATTAACAGTAGTATATATAGTTTTATATTCATTTACAGTGTCCTAACTATTAGGTCCTTACATATGAAATTGGCGTTTTGTATGGGAGGAACAAAAAGTGGAATATTTTTTAATATAATATATTTAATTAATCAAAGTATGAACCATTATTTTCTATGCACTTTTGCCATCTCATAGGTAGTTCATTGATCCCTTTACTAAAAAAACCAGTCGGACGGGAATCAATAAAATCTTTGAAGGCGATTTGGACTGCCCCATCGGAGTTGAATTTTTTCCCTTGCAAGAAGTTATCCAAATTTCGAAAAAAATGGTAATCTGTTGGAGCAAGGTCCGGGGAGTACGGAGGATGTCTTAGACTTTCCAATTGAAGCTCTTCTAATTTAGTAGCCGTCTGTTGCGCAGTGTGTGGTCTAGCGTTGTCGTGAAGCAGCAGTGGCGTCGAGCGATTGACCAGCCTAGGTTGTTTAGCCGCTAGCTTTTCCATCATGGTTTGCAATTGCTGACAATAGACATCAGCTGTAATATTCTGGCCAGATTTGAGAAAAATGTAATGAACAATACCGGCACTAGTCCACCAAACGCTTACAAGTAACTTTTTTGGGGTTAATTTTCGCTTGGGGCAGGATTTGGCTGGCTGGCCAGGATCCAACCATTGCGCTGAGCGCTTCCGATTATCGTAAAGAACCCATTTTTCATCACAGGTAATGATTCGGTTTAAAATACCTTCATTATTGTGCCGGTTTAGTAATGTAACGCAGCAGTCGACGCGCGTTTGCCGGTTTGCTTCAGTCAATTCGTGAGGTACCCACCTTTCAAGCTTTTTAATCTTCCCAATTTGCTTCAAGTGAATTAAAACAGTTTTATCACTAACATCGCAGCCTGCAGCTAACTCGGACGTGGTTTGCGATGGATCCGCTTCCACAATAGCCTTCAACTCTTCATTATCAACTTGAGTCTCAGGCCGTCCACGGGGCTTGTTCTGCAGGTCGAAATTTCCAGAACGAAATCGTTGGAACCAAAAACGAACTGTGTTTTCTTTTGCAACACGACCGCCATACACATCATTCACCCTTCGAGTTGTTTCCGCAGCACTAGTGCCAGGGCGGAACTCGTACTCGTAAATAATGTGATATTTTAAGTTTTCCATTTTGTAAAATGAGTGACGCAAATAGAAAAAAACAGAAGAAAAAAACAAATGAATGACGATCATCGAAGCACAAATACATGAGTCTATAGCTGTACAAATTTGAATTTGGAATTCCTTACCAAAGAGGAGAAATTTGTGATTAAAGTGGCCAGTACGAAAAACGCCAATTTCATATGTAAGGACCTAATATTTTGTTTTTTTTTTCAGGTATCTGTAAAATACATATGGTGATTCCGTTCAGTTAGTAAGTCGTTTATATATATCTAAAATCCTTGTTTCGATATTGAAATTACTTATTTATTTTTATTGTAAAATATTCAATGTCAAAATATTTTTCTGAGATTCTTGTTAAAATTATAGGTATTATAAAGAAAACCAGATTTTTTTCTCATTCGCTCTGTCTTGAACCCCCGATTTCTTACAAAAACAAACAAATCGCGCTGAAATATAATGAATAGCGGAATTTTGTTGTGGGATTGTGAAGACATTTTCAGCACAATACATCATGCTTGGCAATATCCTAGAAAAGCATTCGACTGCGCCCTGAGGCTCGTTTAACATAAATATTTGCAATTAAAATTAAGCTTCAGCACCCTATCCGGGCTATTATTCAAATTGCACGCCACAGGAGACCTCAGAAAGTTTCAAATTAATTAAGAGGGCCATAAGACGGCCCGTTAAGGAAATAACAATGAACGTGGCCCCTGAGCTCGTATCCTTATTTATTGTGGCCCTGAGGACTACTACACTTGCCTCTAGTCATCATCTTGTGGCTTTTAAGGCAATGCGACGGCGAGTTTCTCATATTTTAACGTCCTGTGCAACCCTTTCGGGATGCAGATTATTTATTTGTAAAAGCGAGTTCACACATTGCGATAGCGGAATCGTTTGACCATGCTGTTTATACGGTATAAAAACCGTTTCAGTTTTTGACGCTGCCGACTTCTCATCGAAAATTGTAACTTAAAATTGAAACTATTATATTGGCAACAATATAGGTTTTTATAGTTATCGAGGTAACATTTATTTAACAATACATTTTCGAAAAAGCACAAATTACTAAGTATAAATTTAGTTTTTTGGATTTTACTGAAGTAATTTTATAAGTATTATAAAGATATACGAAATGTCGTACAAATTAGTTTTATTTACAATAATAGATATGGCTGCAAATTGCCCTAAATACCAAATTTCCGACAAAATCCTAATGTTTGAACCATCATAACTTTTATCCACCGCTGCCTAGGTACATGCGGTTTTTTCTTCTTTAATTATTATCTGTGCCTTTTTGAGCTTGTATAATTTATCTCCGAATATTCTGGGGCACAGTCCCATACAATTTTCGGCCATGTCCTTAATGTAAGTTTTCGTGCTTGGGCCATGTGGCCCAAATGACAACGATAGCGCATTGTACGCTGAGCGAGCATCATTCATTTTGTATACGTAAACCGTGTAGGTGTGAACGGGTAATGAGAGCAACTTGACAAATTCGCATCGTCGGGGAATTTCAGTCATTTGGACGATGACTAAAGTTTTGTGGTAGGGTGGTGTCGTATATCAGAATGTTTGCTATGAAACTTGAAGTGTTAAGATACTGAGATTGACATTGTCGCTCTTAACTCAATATGCGTTGATACTGTAAGTTTGCTTGTTATAGATAAAGTATAATAATTTTATAAACTTCACATATTTTAGCATGCTTATTACATTATTTATTCCTAAACTTTAAAATATATTTGTAATTTTAGTAATATTTTTTGTGTCTCAAGTAATCTTAGCAAACGTGAACGAAAATTTAATTACTAAAAATAATTTCCAGGCTGACCATTTTTATGATTTTGCTATATGTTTTTAAAAGAACGTTTTTCTTGTCAATACCTGTTTTTAGATTAACCAATCAACTACCGTTATTTAAGCACAAGAGCGTTTTAAAGTAGACTAAATTTTGTCAGTACAATTTAATTTATTGTAACGTAAATTAAGATGATGTCTATTAATAACAAAACAACTTGTATAAAAGTTACATGAAATCAAAACAATACACCGTCATTAACAGTGCGAGTATATACTAATGGATCCTTTACAATTATTTAGTAGAGCACGATCCAATTGTTATTTTATTTATAACGTCCGATAACCATTAAATATTTACAACTTAATTCAGTGTACGTAAGGACTCATGGTACTTACGAATAAGTATTTGTAATCCTCAGTAAGTTGTACTCTTTATTTTCCAGAATAGTTTTAGCAATATGACATATACTGTTATTATATTCTCTGTTTAGCTATAAACAATGTAGATGAATGGCAATTAAAATGTTAATTGACTATGTAACAATATTATACAAAACAGTCTATTGTAAAAATAATATAGTCCGGTCTATATTCGAGGTGAGCAGAGAGTCATGAGTGGCTGTATCCACTTTAGGCTTACGTGTCGTGCCCAACATAACTAGTGGCGCAACTGATCGCCGTTTTCAAAGCACTTACACATTATATTTATATTGTCTCATGCAGTTTTATCACGATTTTTTCATTCAAAGTATAATATATTAGATATTAATTTTTATATCATTAAATAATACAAAAAACATTAGCTTGATGTTTTTCAATTAGCCCACAATGAGAACTTTTCAGAAAGCAGAATTAGATTTCGAAATGTCATTTCCTTAAAGAATGGGAACGAAGTAAATTGCATCAAAATGAAAAGATACAGAGAAAATCTCTTTGAGGATCTTATTTTCCTTTATATAACTTTATCAAGGAACCAAAGTGACTACAGTTAACCGAATTGCTTTTATCGTAGCGTTTTATTTGTTTTGTTTGTTAGTCCGTGACATTGACAAACTGTTTTATTAGTCGAGTAAATTTTTCTATTTATTATCCGTTGATCTTGGATTATCCTTGGATATCATAATTTATTTTTAGAGCTATATTTTTCTTAAAATTACTTATAGAACTTATACACGCAAACAAAAATTACAAAGTACCTACATCGGTGACTTTTAATAAATATATTATTATTCTTAAAATAAGTTTATTATAAAGGCTATTTCATTGCATTTGAATAAAACAAAAGTATTACAAATGTAATTAAGAAGTTAAAAAATGTAACCTTCGTTTATAAAATACAATTAATATATTTAAGCTTGTACAATTTATTTTTAATTACAGATAGCCTCGTGCTTTTCTTCAATCAATATTTGTTGGAAAGTGATGAGGCCGATGATAGAGCTCGCTCTCCCTTTAAACAGCGATTCACTTGACATTTGAAGATTCCATGTCTGGAGAAAACAATTCTATATAAATAACTATAAAAGAAACTAGTTATCATTCAATAAAAACATTATAAATATAGTTTTTTAATCGAATTTCTTACAACTTGAACATAAGCAATACACTTATACCGTTAACATGTTGATATAGTTAAAAGAACATATATGCTTTAATAATGTCACCATATTTATCAGTTTTATGCTACTTTATCTAACACATTGAAATGTCATTGGCCTTTGGTTAGTGCTAAGCTAATGACATGGTACATGTGTCTACAAAACTTATCTGTACTTTGAAAGATATACTAGTAAATATGTTTTGCTAGTTCTCATGTCCGTTTTTAGCCTTCGCAAATAATGACGCAATTTAAGCTTTGATCTTTCACTAAATTATCCTTGAAAGTAAAATAACCATATTCTATTTTATATGGTTTTTATTTTACATTTTTTATAATATTTCTTTCAAATAGTACAATAATTTGTATTTTTATGACCGGTGGTCGTGGGTGTGGTGGTAGAAAGACACGGATGTTGGCGTAACTGTTTATTTGCACTTTAATGCACACCGAACTGCGATGCACACGCACGTACTCTAGCCTTGGATCTCGGTAGTCGACTGAATTAGCAAGCATCCTCTTACCCCGTGCGTCTCGTAACACCCTAACGACCCTTAGGGCGTTTTAACACAAGCACGTATCGGTCGGTGTCTACATGGTATAATTTTAAATTAACACAAAAAGATCTACGAAAATCTCAGATTAAAGCATACCTTTAATGAATCTTATGTTCTAAGAGAATAAATAAAAGGATGGAATCGAATTTCATTTTAAATAACTTCTTCACAAAAAGGATTCTCGTAAGCCCCTCATCTTCAGTAATAAGACTACCGCGCTTTTGTGAAGCAGCGAGACTCCGCCTTTATGTACTGAGCAAAGATATTGCGAGCAAAATAGCTTACTTGTTGTATTATGTACCACTAATAGTTTTTAAGATTCAGTGCAGTAGTTTCTAAAAACTTCGTTTGAGTAGAAAAACTTACAAAATGTTTGAAGCGCATATACAGTATTTAAAAATACTTTTTTTAACTCGTGATTTTTTCTCAATAAATGATTTTATCATAGGCATTTGTGGGGCGGACGCTGTTCATCATCGAACTCATCTTCACTTTCCACCAGGTGTGATTGAGGTAAAGCGTTCGCCTATAAATAATAAAAATAATTGATTTTATCACTAAAAAAACCATACAAATATCGTAATACTAAAACCGTAAAACTTATATAAAATAACAAATATATATAGTGAATAAACTTTAAAAAATTGATACTTATCAGCTTACTACCGAATAGAAATGAACACAAAAAAAAGTAGATTAATTTTGTTGCAAATAATAAATAAAACTATACTACACAGGCGCATATTTGGGTCTTTATTTAGAGACCTCTTTTAGCATTTGGAAAGAAATTTTCAATAATCCTCTTCTAACATGTATAATAAAAACGCCTCAGACCGCAATTACCCATCGTCCGCCATTATGCCACTCTCCCCTACTATGTTGTCTACACAAATGACATAAGATTCATTTATTCAACATTAGATCACATATATCATAAACAACGGTTTTAAACTCAAGTACGCGGTTTGTGGACTTTATGTTTGACGGAAGGTAAAACATAAGAAATTTCATATCTGGATTATTCTTTGCTCTCAAAAACTATTAACCGCGTCTACACTTCGCAATGCAATGAAAAGAAAATGAAAGTGGTTAATGAATTGGCTATAATTACCCTTTTAATAGCACTTAACTTACAGACACCATAACAGAGCACACAAACGACCTACATTCTATTGCCTATCATAAATGAACATTCCCAAATAACGCACAGCAATGAGTCATGAGTCGCTTAATCGCATACCTCTCTGATCCAGACGAGGCAGTTATATTTTATCACTATCCAGCTTGCGGAAAGTACTGAAAGTGATCCCGTTGGCTCTCGGCCAGTACCACGACAGACAAATATTTTCGGGGCAATTCATTCGAGCACAGTGCACCGAACGGCGTGCTGCCGCAGACATAAATTCTACCACTATTTATATGGAGCTAAATATAAATATTTGACTTTATTCGATTCAATGCACGTGCTACCTATATTGTCACGGTAGTGGACAGACCACTGTGTGGCTAGTAGTAGTAGTACCTATCTATAGCCACAGTGGCCCAAGTGAAAATTTTGTGCTTCAATAGTTTGCTGTAGAAAGCTGTTCTATAAATATATCATTCAGATTGATTGAAATAACATCGTTTGTTCTAAATGTAATAGATTTGGTAATTCATATTTTTATAGCAGTATAATTTTTA
Source organism: Automeris io (assembly GCA_036320925.1). Lineage (NCBI taxonomy): Eukaryota > Metazoa > Arthropoda > Insecta > Lepidoptera > Saturniidae > Automeris > Automeris io. The sequence continues at coordinate 6,698,654 of JAUDJH010000010.1, read as the reverse complement.
TACATTATTACAGATCAAAGAATCAATTTAATTTTGATTCACTATCATTTTGACAATATAACTTGGGCCACTCTGGTTCTGGTGGCCTTTATTATAATGAACGTATTTGTAGAAAATCATCTTAAATGCGTAAAACTAATTCAGCAACAGAATTTCGCGACCCAGTTCTACAGTGTAAAAAATTATTTGTTCATATGATAATTTATAAACTAATGAATCATCAATTGCATACGAAATGACCGATTTGTGTTTAAAAGAGTCTTAAAATTTAACGAGAGCTTCTAAAACTTATTGTGTGTCGCGTATTTTCGTTACTTTACAGTACGATTTAACTCTAAAGTCACATAATTCCTTCCAATTTTTGGATGAAAAATGTTTTGGAAACTGAACTTTCTATTTTTAAATAAATACCTCACAAAGACATAGGAAACAAATGAAATCATAAAAGCATACGTTATTATTTTTTTTTTACACTGGCTCAACAAAACGACTACAGTGCACCTAATGGTAAGTACAGTGTAGTCCAAAAACGAAAGCGACCATCAAAGGATGAAAATCCATTGATAGTCTACATCGTCATGTCGGCCCATATATACCACGACTGAAGATCTCTAGGTATATGAGTTACTGGATATACACAAGCTGATCCCGAAACGCGACAGGCCAAAGCGAGTCACTATGATGGTCTTTACACTTGTGTACTGTGGTCATGACCCAGGTCGGGTAATCGCCCTACTAACAAAAAAAATAATAATAGCGAAAGTTTGTTTGAATGTTTTTTTTTATTTCTGTACGCAGAAACGGTTGGACAGATTTATGTGTTTTGTATATACCTAAATAAACTATAAATTATAGTGAATTTATCATAGAAATTTTACACGGATCATGTTGAACGCAGAGATATTGCCTCACTGAGCGTTTTCTACCGTATCTCATATCCCAGTTAGGACTAAGAGGTTCCTTAGTACTTACTTTTGCTGTATCGTTGAGCTGTGGAATGGTTTTCCGGCGAGCGTGTTCGCACCATCCTATGATATAGTATCCTTTAAACGTTGCGTTAAGAGATATTAGTGCAGGCCGGCATGATCGCTATGACTACCGATGGGTTTTTATTACCTGTCGATATTCGTTGGTGTTTTTTGGACTGCGACATGCTTTCTAACATGAACACTGGGTGCAGCGCAGCTCTTTTCGAAAATTACATAACCTAGCAAAGTTATTAGTTTTTGTCGACTTATTGTTGAGAATATATAACACATTTAAGTAAATAGGGCCATATAAGTATATTTCTCTCCATTTAAAACCTGATCATAGCTATATTATAAGTAAGATTTTTGTACACATTATTTGATTTGTAGGATCGACCCGAAATGTAAATTCTAGATGCCATTTCAGACTTAACTGAGCTAGTTTGTTTTTCGTAATCGTAGTCAGTACACATGCCAGTTCGTAGAAAGTTCTCATGAGCAATTAATAACATACCTGACGTTAAACAAAAATGTTCTAGGGGTCGAGTAATGTACCCACACATACATTTTTAACGTCAGCAGTAGTGCCGTATCATTGTATGTTGTGGAATTTAGATTCATTTTCAGGAAACTTGGAAGCCCGTAAACATGCCAAAGTGTTTTGCCTTCTGTTTAGAAATGTTACAAAGGACATTAATTCTATGCATATATTTAAGGACACGTATAAAATTGGCATTTTAATAATATTATTAATGGAAGCTATAAAATCTTAAAATATAGTATCTATAAAGGGATATTCGTATATTTTCTGGGCTAGATATAAAACATGAGTATAAAAATGTTATTTGCAAGTCTTGCATGATCGAAGAAAAAGCCAATGGCTATTTACTGACAGCCTGACATTGCAGTTTGTAGCGAACCTATATACGATACTAAGGTCCTGCGTTCGAGTCCCGGTAGTGATAAACTTTTCTGTTATGGGAAGATGAGTTTGTCTCTAGTCATGGTTATATATATGTTTTTAAGTATGTATATCTTTGTCTAGTGCCCATAGTACAAGCGCAAGCTTAATTTGGGACCAGCTCAATATGTGTAATTATTAGTAAATATTATATTATTAGATTATTATTTGAATCAGTATTATATTATTATCGTAGGAAATACAATAATATTAGGAAATCTTTCTCACCTTGTATTGAAATATAATAAAAATACTAATATTTCTAATATGTAATAAAATGATTAAACAGTCTATTACAATAACGTTTAGTTTGTAAGACTCTTTTTAATAAACATGAAGTATGTAACGTCGAACACGACTAATAAGTAAGTACAGAGTTTAACGATCTCATGACTTATGGCTTGAGAAACAACATACTGTACTAACCCATGTCTAAGAATATCTGCACTAGATACAGTGAGAATTATTTTCGATACTCTCGTTATGATGTTAATGATATATTGTCGAACGATATTTTCAACCTGTTAGAATGGATCGACAAAAAATTAATTTGGATCTATACAACCTGTTTATATTTTCGTTTTATCTTTTTTTAAACATCGAAAACTGTTCTAGGTGCGTTTTCATTTACAAAATAAGCCGTGAACATGTCTTATATTAAAAATAAACGAGGTATTTATTTGTTAAATCTCTTTCAATGACATTGAACTCTATAATATTAATTAATTAATTATATTGCTCTTCTAAAGACAAAATAAAAAAAATGGTCCATTAAACAACAGTGGATGTAGACTATAATGTATATTAGAATTATAAGGAATTAAATATTTGTCATAAAAACGCAAAAATAAGAACATTATTTTAAAACGATATATTACATATTACGATCTCGAAAAAACGAGAATATACACCACTGTAACTTCACAACTCTATTGCCCTAAACAACGAACCTTGTTCAATAGGTATTCAGTTTATGGTGCCCATAAAAACCATTTCAGCTCTTTCGGAACAAATCTATCAACAGATATCGAGCCTACGTTGTTTTCACTGGCTTTATTTAACTTCCGGCATTAGTTACTGTGTTTATTTGCTCAGCGTTTTATCACCTTTAATATATGGTAAATTATAAAAACTCAATTTCTAATTAAAATAATTCTATATGAATGAGAATTATAGTGTCAATGACTCTTTCGGTAATTTATGATACTAAAATTTATTGTATCACCAATTTTGCGCATAAAGTAGGAACTACCGTAAAGCTTAATTTTTTTTTTAATTTTTGTCGGTAAACATTCTGTTGTCCCATATGATTGTAAGTACTTAGCATCACCTATAAAGAACTGAAACACAAGTAGCATTATGATGATGATGATGATTTCCTTCTCCGGATTCGGCCACGGCGACTGTTTCAACACCGATTAAGAAAATCGAGGTCCAGTTTTCGGAAACAGTCAATTGCGCAGGAGATATTTAAGTGCATAACTGGACGCGCAGCCAGAAAAGCACTCTCTCGTCCGATCTCCCTCAGGCCCGATGGAATGGAGAACCAGTACGATCGGGAGGGAGCGGGATGCAGGTTTGATCGAGTTTTCCTTCTCTGAACACCTGGTTGAATTGCGGTGTTAAAGAGATACCTTAGTCGCCTTTTACGACACCTCAGCAAGAAGAGGGGGGTGCTATTCTATTCTGCCAGCAGCCACCACGGCATTATAGCATTATTATTACGTTGCCAACCAACAAATATGTTGTTTACTGTCCCCTTGAAGAATCCTATTCTCTGTGGAAAAACAGTACTCAGCAGTCCATTTCACAACTCCAAATGCATGCTAAAAATATTGAGAACCGCTGGGTTATTGCGGATCTTTAACGCTTAGATCATTACTTATTGAAAATATATAAATTCAACAGCAAATCTACCGCTTGAATATATATTTTTTAATAAAACATACATTATCTGCATACAGTGCGAGCTATCTTAAATTATTTCGAATCATAGCGGGCGGCCCTAATTAATGTATGTCCAGTTTTTATACTGGTTTTACAGTTTATTCCTTACATCTCTATAACAGGTGCAGCACTAGTTATCTTTGTTGAAGTTTACACAAGCTCATTCACACATATCGACTTTAACCTTTCACTTACATTGCTCAAGCTTTGCGTAATTTATAATAGCCGTTAACTTATTTAATTATAGAAACACATTAATCAACATTATTCTTGAAACTTACGCAACAAATATATTATACATTTTGTCATGAATTTACGGGTAGTATATAAGTAATTGCTCGAAACTTTTTTATCAATATGAGTTTCCAGAGATATACTGCTGTGTTACGTTTTGTTATATATATTTACTATTAGAACAAACAATATATAAATATTCAATGATATATTATATTATATATGTATATATATATATATATATATATATATATATATATATATATATATATTTATGAACATGAATGTTGGGTATTTAAAAAGAATTTAATAATTGAATATATTACATACTATATTTAGATATGTACCACAAATAATATATATTGAAATATCTTACAGAAACAGTTATTACTACAAAGTAAAAATAACGAAAATTGAACTAATCTAAGTCGGCAAGAATTGCCGGGAAATCCATTAGAAGTGAATACGTTTCATTATCTTAACCCACCCTAATCTCGCTGAAGCCTCTCTGCTCGTATTTAAGCTTAGAGTCTATTAGAATATACCTTTAGAGCAACCACATGAATTGCCTACTCCCTTACTTTCTGGAAACAGGAGTTACGAATATACTTTTATAATATTATTTAGTTCAATTGACTTACTTGTTTAGACAACCAAACACAGCACAGTAAACTCAATTCAGGATCGCATTTACAAACAACTGTTTGCCAAGCAGGAATAACTTTGGTGTCGAAACTGCTGTGAGGTTTGATTTTAAACCTCTGAACACCAGAATTGATTTAGTTACTTCTGAATTGCTAATAGTAACTATCAATTATGTAATAATATGTATACTACTTAATTTAATTAATGTAAAACATATAATTGCCTACTACAATTAGATTATCAGACTTCTAAGGGTTAGCAGTAATTTACCAGTAAGTTCTTACTCACAATAAGTAAGACCTAATGATGTGGACAGGATTGTTTCTCTCTCGGTATTTAGAACATCATGTGGAAAATGAATGTATTTTTTTTGTGCTTTCTTTAAAATAATTTGTAAAATTTCGTTTATAATTATTAATTGTATATTACACAATATTATCTTTTTGTATTGTGTCTATATATGTAAAAAAAAATTCACTTTAGTGTATTTTTGATGTGGCTTTTGAGAATGAATTCGGTGCTTCACGTTTAGAGCCCCCAAGAAAGACGGGATTTGTCGAGGGTTGCTAATGAATCCTGCTCTCGCAGTACATCTTCTACAGGAAATAACGGAAAAGTGTTTTTCTACTCTCTAGCCTAAGGCAAATTGAAATATTGGCTTTGTGTGGCTCCCACATTTCTTTGTATGTACGTACCTTTAGCATGAGTGGAATTTGGATGATTATTATGCTATTGTTAATGAAAACATTTTTGTCGCTTTTTGAGTCCGTTATGAGTAATAACAGTAAAAGTTGAATATAATTTCTAATTATTCTTTTTAATTGTTAATTAATATTTGCTAACATCTATTAATTTTTTCATTTATTAACTCTTTCATGTATCGAAGCTATTATGTGTTGTTATTTTGTATCGATTTTTTTCCTTCAATGGAATAGGTTGGATGAATTGATTCTAATTGAATTGTAATTGATACAATACAACAATACAAATAAAAAATAAGAAGCGTTATAATACTTACAACCTCATTTTTGATTTTGTAAAAAATAATTTTTAAACTGTTTTTATTTCTGATATCGTTTTTAAAAATAAACTACGTGAAGCTATAATAATATATATGTACAAATTACAGCGATGACCGAAGCAACATTGTACACGAATGCGTGTAGTGAATTCCTAAAATAGCTTGACCCTAATAAATTCCAATCACTATCAAAATCTCATCCCCTGGCGTCGTTGCTCGAGGCACATTTTCCTGGTGCAATGGTGCACGGCAGTTTATGTTCTGTGAAACGTTGACACATTCGACTCCAAGGGGAGGAAGGTTTAACTTCGATCCTAATTTGTTAAGTAAAGGGTTCTGTGAAATTGATTTCCAATAAGAATGAATCATTATAGATAATCGTCTGTAAACAAATTCAAAGAATCAATCAATGTTTACTCCTGTAGTATGTTTGCAGTCAGTGTTCAGTAAATCCTTGTGTTTCTTTGGAACAATAAGAAATAATAGTGAATAAAAAAAGGTCCCTGAAAAAATTATCTTCTATTAATCATAAAAGGTGTTGAGTAGCGCAAAGATTCTCACAATAATTTATGTTAGCCGTAAACAATATCTCCTTTCTTGTCAGTAGTTAGGTTTGATTTATAACTAGGAAGCTGCGATCTTTGATCTCTTCTCTCGTGTTTGAGTTTTGTTTATCAATATTATACTTTTGTTTGATTGATTTTTATAAATGAAATCGACTCATTCGAATTAAGTCTGTTAACTTTATCAGTCGGTACTAAAATTATGTCGATATTAAAATTATATATCTATTAGATTATTGAAATTTGTAAGAGTAATTTTAAAACCGAGAACAACAGTTAATAACAGTTTCAATACTAAAACGGAAGATTTTTTCGTAATCTGTCCTCCGACCTTTATACACAAATTTAGCAAATGAATGTACATCTTATTGTTAACCTAATTTTCATTATGGTAATACTTTTACAGATATAGCTAACACGTGTTTCACAAATGTAGCTATAAGAAGCCGTGAGAGACTAATTAGACAAAAATATTAAGACAGATGTTAGTTATCCTAAGCTTTTCTCCCACTTCAGGCTATTTAGCTGAATTTGTACAATCATTATTCGCAGGCAACAACACCGCTGGCTTGCGACTTTTTAATTTTATTTGTACCAAATAATAGCTAACCTTCTAATTGTTAGCTATAAAGTACACAACGCGCCTCGAATTTCAATGACCGTAATATATTGTATTAAATTAGAGCAAAAAATCCCGCCCGCTCCCATAAAGGATAATGTCGGAAAAGGCATCGCAGACGGCGTACTTTGGATGCAAAATGGATGCAGTGGAGTGTTATAAGAACCGCTTCGTCTTGAGAGTCCCGCATTGGTTTTTGAAGGAAATTCTAATAAGGCAAAAGCCGGAGGGATGTTTCAGCTATTTACTTGTTAAAATTTTAATGCTCTCCCGTATGGTTGCTTCGTGCCGAAGTTATTCAAAATGTTTTCTTTGAGAATAAGTTTGAAAGTTAAATTATACATTTACTATTGAACTAAGTTTGTGTTAAAGTTTACCGTGGCATTTTCATACACACTATTTTAAATCTTTGTTATATACCATTAAAGAAGTGTCCAATTATAGCATAGTCAAATTAAATGATTAATTAAGGGCGTTCAAAAAATTTGAATAAGTAAATAAATATCCATTGGAAGGAAAAATATATTGCGATATGTAATGAACAACTTTTCTCGTTTCGTTGAACGACTTCTATATTCAAGTAGCATTATAATATGATAGACAACAATTAAATAATCGATATCCAAACTAAAACAATGAATAGGATTTGTATTACGTTTATAGCCATAAATATATATATCTATATAAGGTATCTTAACAGTCTTCAACGGTTAAAGAAAACAAACTCTTTGTTGCTCTGAAAATTCAAAGAAACGACAATAATGTTTGTTTATAACTTTTTCCGTACAAACCAAAACGCTTCTTTTATATTCAAATCAAACTACGGCCGAGACTCTGTCATCTGTCAAAACCATGTCCACAGTTTATAGCAAGTTGTAGGTGGCATAGACATTTTCACATACAGCCGCGCGAAGAGCAACAACATTAAAAACCCTGAAGAAATTATATTTCCTTTATATCTATATAAAAGTTTTAAATTTAATATGAATATTTTTGTAATATTAAAGTCACTATTAGGGAATGATATGCCATTATATGAATAAATCACTTCTTTATTCATAAAATATATACACAATAAAGTTAAAGCGGAATGTCTTCAAGTGCTTATTGTATCAATAAAATTCTTCTGAAATACTTTAAGCGTGTCCCAGACCAATTTTAGCGCAATTGTACTGAACAATTTTTGTTATTCGGTAGGAGTGACCTTATTACATACTAGTAAGAGTCACACTGTACTGTATACAAGGAAAATGATACAGATCGTCTTATTCTAGAATCGAAGACGCTTAAGAAGAAAATTCCGACATAACACATAAGTTTATATGAGCTCGAATATCGTTAAAGTTCATTGATGTAGAAAGTCTTTAGAACAATTTTGAATATATTTACTATTTAAAATAACTTTAAATAAAGTGCTTAAATTAAAACCATTGTATCCGAAATTACCATTCTAAGGGCAACATTCTCGGTAATTATGTATAGGCCTTCATTTTCCGGTAGCTTAAAGCTAACAAGGATACATGCACATGGGTCATAGATGGGCAAAATGTAATCAGATTAATAAAAATGATTACGATTACATTTTACGTTTTTCACCATTAATATGACTACGTTTTGTTAATCTATGTTTTAAACACTACAGAATCCCAGATTGCAACACATTTATGATTTCTTAATGTTTTAAATGTACACTGTACTTTCCATCAAATGCAGTGTAGTCACATTGTAGGGCTAGTATAAAAAAGATGTGATTAGTTAAGCATCTTTTACCCAAGAGACAATCATGTTAAAATTTTATGAATATCATGAAATGAATTTGCAAACAAGGAAAAAACTAAAAGGTAATAGTAATGATAAAAGCAGAGGTATAATATTTTATCTACCTGCGCAATATCCAGCGCCGCTTGTTTACCTGGAGAGAAATAGACAAAATAATAAAAAGGAAAGTAAACAGAACTATTAGGGTGAGTCTGGAACATTCTATGAGAAGTCCAATTACTATCTTCATTATATTTCCACGAGTTCTGGACGAATAAGGCTTTGTGAAGGTTATCTACTTTTATAAATTAGTTTAGTCGTCTGGTAACCAGAAGCCTTGATATTATTTTATTTTGTTTTATACATAAGTTTCTCTTCAGAAACCTAAAGTATTTTTTTCTTTAATTTTTATTGTATTAATTTGTAGAGTACATTTATAATAAGAATTAACATGATTTCTTATTATTATTACATATCATTAATTAACAATTACAGATATTTAAGAGTTTTAACATTAATTGATAAAATAGCTGCCAACATGCGTGCATGGATCCGTGTGGTTATTACTAGATAGATATCTACATACAGTAATATTGTTAAACAATATATTCTTGTTCATTTTTACTATATAATGGCATAGTTTAAGTGATATATTATACAAACCTACATATACACATCACGATACATATAAATTAATAGAAATGTCTGTATGCCCCACTGAAGATTTTTAGTTTTTCTGAAAACATGTCGTTACTTGTATTTATGCAATATATAATAATAATAATAATATGTCATCATGCTATATCCCTTACGCGGTGAGCAGATATATTTTAGTCGCTGCATCCACTTTGCGTTTACATGTCGTGCCCAACATAACCAGCAGCTCAGCTGATCGCCGTTCTCAGGGCTCTTGCTCATGATATTTCTAGTAAATGTCGTGTGAATTTCCTCACAATTATTTCCTTCACAGATGAGCATGTGGTGCCTTAGTCCGTATATATGCTGGAAAACCTAGAGGTAAATGCCGGGATTCGAACCTACGACCGTTCGCGTTGCCGCGCAAACGAACCAGTCAGCACATTCACGTGCGATATCTCTTATCACACTTCTAAATTAAACATATTTCATGTTATAAATCTATACCAAGGGTGGCAAATAGGCTGACAGCTCACTTTTTATAGAGGGTTTCACTACTAGAGGTAATGCCATTACCCTGCTGAGTCTAAAAAAATAAAATAAAATGTAACTGGATATACATATATGGCTAAATCTCAAACGCAACAAGTCGAGACATGTCTCTATCACGGTTTCATGCATACATACAACGGCTGTTGAATGATTTTATGATCTATTTATATTAAGAGAAGAATAAAGCCACAGTAACAGTACAGTACCGCTAAACAATCTTTTGTTTGTGACCGTTACTGCGTGTAAATGTAACATAACACAGTCGACCGGTACTTGATGAAACTGATTACGACAATTTCTTTATTCCTTCACCAATATGTGGCTTTGTGAAGAACAATCTTACCATTCGTTTTAATGTTTGCGGAATCCGTTTCAAATCACACTGTGTTAAGCAAGAGTCATATTAAAATGGGAGTGTTCTGAAATACATCTCACGTAATTGATCAAAACGGATAGATGAATGGCTTCAGGTGTTCTTACTATCTGATTTAATAGTTTTAATGACTTTCTTCTAAATAGTAATGTATTAAGCAACGATTCGATTAAAATCGGTGTGTTCTATGGTAAAGTATAATTTACATTATTGAATCCTCAATTTAAGTTTCTGTCTTTATTCCAGATATACTTATTTCTAGACGTATTACATATCTATAGAAATTCTTAATGATTAAATTGCTAAATCAAGGTATTTTCCAAATCGATTGTCTGCAAACCAAGCAAATATACTATATAAATATACTATAAATATATAATAAAATTTATCACTACTTTTTTTTCTTAAAATAAAAACACGAATCGACTTCTACTCCATTTTTTACCATCAGACACTTCAATGTACTACATTCGTCCTGTGAATTATCATCTTTTTACTATAATAAAAATTTTAGTTCATAATATATTAAAGTTTATCAAAAAGTTGGCCGGCATATTATCAAGATAATGGATGAAATTATTGACCAAAACTCTTGGGCCAATTGGCAGTGTTTGGATTTGGCAATGCTTTTGTCGCTGCTTAGTTTACGAGTACACGAGCAATAGAGTGCCAAATTGTTGATAGTAACAAACTATCAGTCTAATAACTCGGTGGTTCGATATTTCGTGATAAAACTATCGACCTTGCCACTCGTACTAAAGCCGCTCACGCGATAATCGCTTCTGAATAATTATATTATCTGTACGTACATTTTAAACCAGACAGCTATCGATGCTATGATAGGTTGTATGTGGTCAAAAACATCACACAAATCACGATTTCAATCCCATTTTGTTGTTTTTGAGGTAATTAATCTGATTCTTTTAATCCTTTATTTTATTTGATTTATTTTACTTTATTTTTTTATACTTTATTTTATTGATTTAGTGGAAGTCGTAACAGTTTATTCGTGGCATCTTATTTATATACGCCTACTTATCAAATAATATAAAAACATTAAATAATAAGGACGCATATAAAGCTACAAGATAATGTTAAAATGATGAGCTTTCGTTATTTTTCTATCGATTTTTAAATTACTTGTAATGACCATAAATAACATACAATATTAACAAATAATTTCACTGATTCGTTTTAATTTTCATATAAACAATTTAGCTGATTAAATTATAACATATCAAGTTGAAGATATTGTCGCAAAATGTCCTCATCTTGATTAACTTTTTCACATAAGTAAACTCTTGAGATATAAGTTCCGCCCTCTTGAATACACAAGCCTCCCCGCAATACCGACTGAAGAACGTTTATATTCACTAAATTAATGTAAACACGAGGATTTCAACTCTCATTATATATTAACCAAAGTGGGGATGTTCGTATTTTGTTCTCTTTGATGTACCCTCTTCGTTCTAATCCGGGCATTAAGAGATCTAACGATGAGTCACTTTTGCATAATTATTTGCTTTATCGCTGTATAAAAAAACCCTATTCATTAATTAAAAATCGTGTTTCAATTTGATTAGATTAATAAAAGAATTTCGAGAAGAGCTCTTCAAGTTTCATTAATAATATAATTATGAATTTTTGTATAATTATTAAGGTCCTATGGCCCTCGTCTGGAGTCGAGGGCGTCCACAATGGATCTCTACTTCGATATCTCCTGCTCATCACGCTTCAGCGCGTTCCACGTCGTACTAATGTTCCTTGACAACGTCAGAATCGTGAGTCTCCAGCCTCGTCTAGGTTGGCCACGTTTCATTGTATCTTGAGCACTCCAAATTACTATGAACACAATTGGTTAAGTTCACAATAAGTCCTAATGCTATATAATCCTATCATCCTACACTCGATAAACTTTCGCAAAATTTACTGTTTGACCGCAACATTTGTTTGTCAAAATACTCTCATTAATGCTACGGTGACCTTTACCTTTTGTTCAGATGATTTCGCTGCGGTTTATACATCATTAAATAATGTTTTTCTATATTTATTCGCTTTCACTACGTAGTCTATGTACGCCGCACTGGTAGATCATAACTGTCATTATAAATACTTACAGTTTCCTGTTGAAAGCGAAGTTTTCTTACATCTCAAGAAAAGAAAGCCTAAGAAGGACGTTTCGAAATTAATTTGAACTTACTAATTTATGAAGCTTACTGGAATTCCAAAAATAGTAATAATAATAGTAGTAATAATAATCCTTCATGCTTCACGCTTTCAGGGTGAGCAGAGATACAGTAGTAGCTTTATCGACTTTGTGCTTATATGAGTTTTTTAATGTGACTTTTAGCGCAGCTGTTTGTCGTACTCCCAGTACATGACATTTCTATTAGATGCCGTGCGGGTTTTGCTCACCATGTTTCACAATGAAATTATAAGATCATTAATAAAGAGAAACTAAACTAATAATGGTATGTATAGCTCCTATGCATATTAGGGAGCATCTTACAATATCTGGTCTTTTAAAAGAAAAGTGCAAGCTATAAAGGTAAGATTGTACAATGAAGGCGACTATCAATGTATCTTGAGTTACTACGCATTGATTAATCATTTATTTTATGTCTTTATATTATTACAATGGTGTTTGTAGATAGTTAAATAACATTGCCTTATTTATACTTATTTTTCTCTCTTTGATAATATATGCATCTTAATATTTTCGGTTATCCTGTTGTTAGGTAGAAAAAATAGTTTATATGGACACATTAATTAAAATATAAATTAAACAAAATTAAGCAAATAAATAGACAATAAAATAAAAAGCAAAATATTAACTAAACATAACGAATTGAGCCTTCCTTCAATTTTATGCCTCAGAGAAAGTCTATGGTGCTGGATTTCGTGAAGGGCTCCAAGAATTACGAGTTGCCGTTACGCGGTTACAGTCATATTTTATTTTATTATATTTATTATGTCTTAATTCAAAGGCAGTTGACAGTGACATAAGAAACATATGACATAAAAACAACTCAAAAACATTTTTACAAATGTATTTAACTCTAAGGCTAAAATCGTACTGCGGAATTTCACCGCGTGGCAAAATATAACGCGAATTTTATTTGCGAACAAAGTCAATTAGCTCATTCTATGACACTATTTTTGCGCGGTTTTTTATCATCACAGAGTTGTTAGATTCATATACTCGTAAGTGAAATGACAGTGAAACGTGGCACTCGAATTTTACCTGTATACCACGATATTTTACCCAATATTCACCGCCTGTGCATGTGCCTTCACACCATTTCTAGTGTTACAATATTTGCGGTAAAAAAATCACGCGGTGAAAATTCACATTGCGTTAGGCTTTAAAGTGTGCCCTAGATACAGTAAATAATAAGTACAGTACATCGGCTGGTGTTCGTCTAATTAAGATTAAAGGAGTCATCGTTAAACATAGTCGAACGATATAAAGCGATGAGATGTAAACACAGGCTTTACGGAAGCACTGAAGTGACCATTATCCACGTTAACTTTATCACAGCGGATGCCAGCAGGTCGTTTCGGGTCGGTGCGCTCAGCCGGTAATGGGATCAAATTCGCCTTTTGTTTCTGACTCCGCGAGCGGAATTTACTGATATCGCTCTTATTTGGTAATCATCGAGCAATAAATATTTCAACGTATTTTTATCTGTAATTTCAGGTAAGGTTATCTTACATATTTTAAGACGGCATTCACAATAGCGTATTATTGAGAAGTTTGGATTTTTTTTATCAAACTTTCAACTATGAAATTCTCAGACTTTTACTGTTGTGGGTCATTGCATTACGGAATAGTGTCCCGGCGAGCGTTTTACCATCTGTCTATGATATTCGATTATTTAAGCGAAGCGATAAAGAGATATTTTTATAGGTCAGCAGAATTGTGTGGACTGTCGGTTGGTTTCATACTCATACTTCGTTAGTCATACTCGATTTTTGGATTGCTCTGTATTTTCTAACAGATACAGGGTGGTCTTTAAAACCTAGTCAGAATTTAAAAAATTACATTGCATTTTGTGCTTCCAACATAGATTTTTGAGAAAACAAAGGAGATACTTTTTATTAAGTGTAATTCAAATACTCATACATATATTTTTAATAGGTCGTTTAATTAAACATACTGCTGAAGTTAGTAATTTTTGACTATTAAGTAATTCTAATCATATTTAATTTTATTTGTCATTTAAAAATAAATTTTTCACAATATTCGGTTGTTTTACCTTTGTCTTGCCATCAGATTTGTCATTTATAAAGCGTTTTAAAACTACTAAAGTTATAATAATGTGCTGAATTTAGTCCACATCAAGTAATCATTAAGATAAACACAAGCGCGATTATTTATGGTATGTTGGTTTTATGCTTTTCTCTTATTTCATGAGTGTCTTTTTATAGCTTCTGGTAATTTATAGTATAGCATGATATGTGTATTTTATAGGCACCACAAAATTGTTGATGGAATTTAATGTTGTATGAATGTAAATAGAACGTTAATTTTAATAAAAGAGTACTTTGATAATTATAAAACAAGACGAATAAAATATTCCACTATAGTAATGAACTTCATAATTATCATGTACCTATTGTTTCGACAGTGTTTAAAATTTATAAATCAGTTTCATTTGTAAAAAGTTAGAATTATCTTCAAATTTCTAATCCACCTTTTTACATGCACATATTTATATCGCTAGATTTACGCTAAGGAGGTGAGTTTAATCTTGTTCGTACGATAACAAAGTCTCTGGAGACATGATAAAATCTCGTCGTGAAATCTATTCTCACTTTAACGAATTTTTATTTTCTTTTGCTATCTTTATTGTGCTTTGTTTAACGCAAGGAAATATATTTCCAGGACCTCTTCCATCCTTTTCCACTCATGACGATCACCAGCTTTGACTAACCAGATTTTCCTAGCCGCCTTCACCAAATTCGATACCTCTGACCGACTGTTTTCCTACATTCCTACAACCAATTCGTAGGCTCCACTCGAGCACTCTCCTCCCCATTTATTACCAGGTCTACGATATATAAGGTCTATTTATCACTCACACTTTTTAACTGCCATCGCTTTAGCTAGGACAGTCATCGTAATCCTCAAGCGAATCTCAGTGTCTTTCACCTGTTGATAAAGGGAGATGCCCAACATAACCCGCTCGATTGAGTGACTTGCATGAAGTATATCGTCTGTGTAGTGAGTTTCCAAGTTTTGACCCCGTATTTTATGGATGGTAGAACGTATTGTTCGAACATCTGACACTTTAGATAGGATGTATATGGTTCCTTTTAAATTATTACGTTAAGTTTAACTTTTAAAGCTGAGTGACACAGGCTTAATAAGATAACATAGCCTTTCACTTCGATCATAATTTTTAAAGCCATTTTACTTACAATATATTTTCATAACTATTACATGTATACATAAAAAATATGAACCTATTTTCAGGTACAGTCTGCTAAAAGTGTCTAAATATTCACTGAAGTCTAAAATATTCTTAACAACATTCCTCTCAGGTAAACATAATTTCACAGCACGTCATTTATGATGTTAAAATTTCTATTTAAATGAAAATACGCGGACTAAAAGCCGTTAGAGCTGTGTGACATCGTAGCTAAGAGCCTAGATGCAGATATAATCGTATTAAAGCAGGCGTCGTCAACCCCTTGTACTGCTTATACAACGCTTTCGAGTAAAACCTGGTTAGTACTATCTATACTATGCTATACACAACAGACACCACATTTACTTTATAAGAAAATAATTTATTTACAAGGATACCAACGGCCTTGTTCGGTTTCTTAAAGCAGTACTGTTTTAATCATATATAAATATTTGATACCAGCTGGAAATGGTGTAAAAGTGACAGCAATATATTATTATTAAAATTATACCATATCTCTTTTATCCAAACAAGATAATCAAGTAGACTTAAATGTAGACCATGGCAGCTAAACGTAAATTTTTATATCATATACCGGCTTACGTTCTAACAGCACCATATGTAATGTGGTTACTATTATAGTCTATAGAGCGCAGCACTAGGCTGCCGCCATGAATATTTATTATCTATGGAGGTAACTTTTTTAAAGATGTCGGTTGGTACAAATAAATTGTGATAACAGTTAAAGTGTTTTTATTATTTAATTAAACATCTAAGATTTGTAATACTATATTTGGCGATGAGGATGGGATACAACAGTTATAGTCACCTATAAACGAACGCAGCACCAGAAGTATTACCATCATGTTGCTGGCCTTGAAGAACAAGAAAAATTATCTGGACATACCGTACATTGACTGGATTCCGAAATACAATTAGCTGAAACTGAAGTACAATCACTGATTTATTTCTGCTCATCCCGAAATGAATATGGCGTGCCGATATATTATTATAACTGGAAGAAGCGAATCACCATGACGGTCTCTGCACCCATATTCAGAGATCCCAATCCAGTCCGATTTATGCCGTTGCATTGGCGTTATACAAAAAATGATAGTCTTTATTCCACATTATTGCCCTCGGTAGATCTTTAAAATACATAAAGAAATCTAAAATGTACCTTGCTACTATACAAACCACGAGAATTACTGTTAAGGAAGGCAATTGGAACTTTTCCTCATATATTACAAATTTTTAAATTCAAAGATAAATATCCTTAAATGAAATTAACTAAATTAAATAATACTGTAAGCAAATGCTCTATTACGTGTCTCAAAGGGGACTCGGCATTGTTGAAACTAGAATGCGAGTGTCTGTTATCGACTCATGACAAGTATCCACTTCAACATCGCCCCGCCCACCTATCGGTTCTCGTTTACAAATTACAAGACTTCAACGTAGTACAGAGTATAGCTTCCATTCAATAATAATAATATCGCACACATTGTAGGAAAAAGACATAACTTGAAAATAATGACTTTTCATGGACGTTCAATTATAAATTTTCTAACAAATGCGATGTTTTAGATAAAATCATTCTAATCTATTTTATAGACAAAAATAACTACAATTGTGTGTTGTTTTGATAGAGTTGAGTGTTTTAGGAGAAAGTTTGTTTAATTTATAGATGTAATCTAAAAAAAACTTTTCCATATACATGGAATTATTACTTATTTTGTTCCTAATTGCCTGCATACAACCAATCTATAAAATAACCATCATGCGTTATTTGCTACAAATTGACTGGATTCAACTTAGCTCATAATAATTTTTAAATCCTTTTATGTAGTTTTCAAATAAATTGGGATTTAGGATGTTAATAAATAAATATATATCGACACGCTTTATCCTTTTTGGGGTCAGCAGAGATAAGTTAGTGGTTGTTTTCACTTTGCGCTAATATGTCGTCCTGCACGTGATTAATAGCCCAGCTAGTCGCCATTGTTAGGGCACTTACACTTGACATTTCTATGAAATGCCACGCAGGTTTCTTCAGAATTCGCCGGGTGCCGAGGAAGATGGCTCAGCCTTGCCTTTGACACTTGGCAGGCGGGAGAAGGAACACCCCGGGGGATTTAGTCGGTGCAAGCCCGACACACCGGGGGACAACCCTCATCGCCCCGTGAGGTCCGTTAGGGATTTACCCCGGATCACCAAAAAAAAAAAAAGTTTTCTTCACAATGTCTTGCTTCACCTGTGAGCATGAGGTGCCTATGTCTACTTAATCTGGAAATACCCAGAGTTACTTGCCGGGGTTCGATCCTAGGGTCCCTTATTCACTGGGCCATGACAACCATGACGAAGACGATTGACGATGTGATTTCTTATAACAAACTACCTGATCCGGCAAACGTTGTTATGCTATATAAGGTTTTGTAATATCTTCTAAGATGTTCATTGAAATTAAGTGATGTCAAAGACAATTTTGTTCACAATTAAATATTCTTAATCAACAACACATTTATTTGGATAAAGATTAATATTATTACGTTGATACAACTCTTAACAAATAATGCATTAATATCGACCAAATATGTTTACCATAAAAACGGTTCTAGTGACTTAATCTTAAAAGATAGACATATACTGTCGGGGACATTTTTTTAGATCATTTCTAGAGGAATAATTTTGGTATCTTGAACCGTTTTTGCAGCGCACGCAATGGAAGCCCTCAAGGATGAATAATTTTCCCCGTTTTTTCACATTTTCCATTATTTCTTCGCTCTTAATAATTGCATCGTGATGTTATGTAGCCTAAAGCCTTCCTCGATAAATGGTCTATTCAACTCAAAAAGAATTTTTCAATTCGAACCAGTAGTTCCTGAGATTAGCGCGTTCAAACAAACAAACAAACTCTTCAGCTTTATAATATTAGGTCCTTACATATGAAATTGGCGTTTTGTATGGGAGGAACAAAAAGTCGAATATTTTTTAATATAATATATTTAATTAATCAAAGTATGAACCATTATTTTCTATGCACTTTTGCCATCTCATAGGTAGTTCATTGATCCCTTTACTAAAAAAACCAGTCGGACGGGAATCAATAAAATCTTTGAAGGCGATTTGGACTGCCCCATCGGAGTTGAATTTTTTCACTTGCAAGAAGTTATCCAAATTTCGAAAAAAATGGTAATCTGTTGGAGCAAGGTCCGGGGAGTACGGAGGATGTCTTAGACTTTCCAATTGAAGCTCTTCTAATTTAGTAGCCGTCTGTTGCGCAGTGTGTGATCTAGCGTTGTCGTGAAGCAGCAGTGGCGTGGAGCGATTGACCAGCCTAGGTTATTTAGCCGCTAGCTTTTCCATCATGGTTTGCAATTGCTGACAATAGACATCAGCCGTAATAGTCTGGCCAGATTTGAGAAAACTGTAATGAACAATACTGGCACTAGTCCACCAAACGCTTACAAGTAACTTTTTTGGGGTTAATTTTCGCTTGGGGCAGGATTTGGCTGGCTGGCCAGGATCCAACCATTGCGCTGAGCGCTTCCGATTATCGTAAAGAACCCATTTTTCATCACAGGTAATGATTCGGTTTAAAATACCTGCAGTATTGTGCCGGTTTAGTAATGTAACGCAGCAGTCGACGCGCGTTTGCCGGTTTGCTTCAGTCAATTCGTGAGGTACCCACCTTTCAAGCTTTTTAATCTTCCCAATTTGCTTCAAGTGAATTAAAACAGTTTTATCACTAACATCGCAGCCTGCAGCTAACTCGGACGTGGTTTGCGATGGATCCGCTTCCACAATAGCCTTCAACTCTTCATTATCAACTTGAGTCTCAGGCCGTCCACGGGGCTTGTTCTGTAGGTCAAAATTTCCAGAACGAAAACGTTGGAACCAAAAACGAACTGTGTTTTCTTTTGCAACACGACCGCCATACACATCATTCACCCTTCGAGTTGTTTCCGCAGCACTAGTGCCACGGCGGAACTCGTACTCGTAAATAATGCGATATTTTAAGTTTTCCATTTTGTAAAATGAGTGACGCAAACAGAAAAAAACAGAAGAAAAAAACAAATGAATGACGATCATCGAAGCCCAAATACATGAGTCTATAGCTGCACAAATTTGAATTTGGAAATCCTTACCAAAGAGGAGAAATTTGTGATTAAAGTGGCCAGTACGAAAAACGCCAATTTCATATGTAAGGACCTAATATTAGTATAGATTATTCTTATTCTTATTTAATAAATTATATTATATTCACGGGTAGACGGATCAAATGTTTAAATCGAAATCCCATTTTATTTATATCCTTGGTAGTAATATGTTCTAAAAAGCTGATTTGCATGTCAAAGGAAAGGAATTGCTGCAAAATTCCACTAGTAAGCATTTCTATACACGGCAAGATTGCATTCTGCACGCGAGGCGTCCCTTTGTAAGGTGATTCCATTCACGAGCGGCCGTATGCGACTATTTTTCCTGCCACTTTATAAGTGCTACAATAAAGACCCCAAAGAGCTAAATGTTAACGGATTTTTCTGAGAATTTATTTTAAACTGTAAAGTATGTTATTTTTTACTTTTACTTAAATCTTATCCTTTCTCACGTTTGTTATAAATAATTCTAAATTTTGCCAGATAATTACATGGGTGCAAAGCCGGCCTGTTGCGTTTCGGACTCTCCTTAACTAAGTCCAGTTATTAATATACTTAGAGCGGCTTGCACTAACAAATTAAATCTAGTTTAGAGTTATATAAAATGCTATTTAGCGCTGATCTGTACTTATTGTCTTGCACTAAATCAAAATCTAGTTGTAACAACTCTTAAACGGAAATCATCATTAAGCTGGAATCAAACCAATTCAATTAATAAGCGTTTTATACAAGCTTAAACTAGATTAATTCGTTAGTGCAAGCCGCCCTTAGAGCGGCTTGTATAAAAAATTTAATCTAGTTTAAGGTTGTATAAATCGTTATTTAATTGAAGCAGTTTAATTCGACCTCAATTTTGATTTAAATTTACAAGTTGTTAAAACTGGATAATATCTCCTTACAAGACAATAAGTATAGTTTAACCGTAAATATCATTTTACATAAGATTAAACTATAATAGATTTAATTTGATAGTGCAAGACGCCCTTAGTGGTCTTTCATCCTAATCTAGGCAGACTTGATAGCGACAACTTTAACTCTCGTTCCTCTAATCGGACAGTCCACGTTCATTTGATTTGTATGCTTTAAGAAAAATAACGAATAGGCATTTGTTGGGCAAAACCATTACATCATCGACCCCATCTTCATGTTCCACTAGGTAGATTGACGGTAAGCGTTAGCCTGTAAAAAAAATACTTCACTTTATACTTATGACTAGCAGCGGTGTATTTGGTATTGAAAAAACAAGGCTTTTGAAGAAACATTTGATAGATGTCTGGTGGAGGCGGAAACAAAGAAATATCCAACAAATTGTAAATATATGCAAGGCGCGACAGTGTAAGCCATATTATTTAAACAGAAGCTAATGTAATGTAATGTATGGCTTCAGGATAATATACTTCGCTAGCTTAGCAGTCCTCTATCACAGTACATAGTTGCTGTATGTATGGCTTACTTCATCAAAAAAAAAAAATTAAAACAATATTCATATGATTTACATATCTAACATACCAACTTCTGCAGCGTTAGATTTATTTGAATTTGTCTGATTTCGAATGCAACTTTTACTGTTATACAAAAGCTTTTGGAAATACGAGCATTATGTTTTAAGATCCACTAAATTTTAACTAAGTGCGTTAATTAAGCTTCTAGACTCGGATAACAAATTAACTGAGAACAGTCTAGTTCCACGAAGGATCCTCAACGGCGTAACGAGTACCAAGAAAATAATACGTATTTATAAATCCTTCATTATATTTAATTAACTGAAGCTGTTTTCAGAGCGAATACTGAGTTCCTTTGTGTAGCAAAATGCCGGAGATGGGCCTCGGGCGGTCACTAAATGAAGAAAAACAAAAGCCGACCATTAGGGTTGCCGCCTGCCCATGACAAACAATGGTACATAAACATTGCGAAAGATAGGGTTGTCTCTTCAACGTTAAAAGTGCGAGAAATATGTCCGACTTTACAGATTGTACTAAAATTTTATTTTACGTCAATAGTTTTGGGGTTGGTAAAGATTATATAGCCGATAAACAGTAAATGTTCCTAGGGATGTCAAAGTGTCTCATAAATTAGATGATTCGATAAAAATATGTATTCTTATGTTGAGGTAAGTTATATAAAATTGATTAGTTGCTGGATTATAAATTGCTTCCGTTTCTCATAAACCTTAGGTTAGTTATAATATATTGATAAATCGATTATTAATGGCGTTATTCATTTAAAAAACTCCATGATTCCTCGTGTATCTAGTAAGTATCTATTTTCACCTTTTATTAAAGTATACTGCGATCGATGTATTTTGATTTTTTAAATAAAATAGGTTTATAATAATTACAAATTACTATTCATTTTAAAGAAACTACATTAAATATTAAATTGAATAAATGGCAACCCTAGATGCAGCGTAATAATTTATTGTAGTGTGTGCACTTAATATCACAGTTCCCATTCCTGTACAAACAATGCGTGCAAATAATTTTTCGTTCTTCTGTCGTCTAGCAATTTACTAGCTTGTTACATATCTGTTATTTAAATGCTGAAAACTGTAATAAAATTCCTACTATAATCAATTATTATTACTAAAATGTAGCGTAATGTCTTTAAAATACCTTTTGTTATAAGGATAATAATTATCCAAGAGTTTGTGAAAATAAAATATACTTGTTTCTGTTTGATGTATATATCGATATAGTTTTGCAAACTTTAAAATCAAATAAAATACGATTTTTTTGTATAAATAAATATATCCACTATTTTTATGTATTGTAAACTTGGGTAAGAACGGCTTTGGTAAGATTCATGTGGCATGATGGGGATAAGAATATACTCCACACTGAGTGCGAATCAGCTGATTATTATGGCTTAATATATTTAAAATAAAAGCAATAAATACACAAGTATAAAAACCATCAAAGCGACTCGCTTTGACCTGGCGCGTTTCGGGAAAAGCTTGAGTACGTACAGTAAATCATATACCTAGAGATCTTCAGTAGTGCTATATGTGGGTCGATATGACGATGGAGAAAGGCAATGGATATTCGTCATTTCATAATCGCTGTCGTTTGGGATTACAATGTACTTACTATCAGGTGCACTGTAGTCACTTTATCGCATTGGTGTAAAAAATATTGTCTTCGTTTTACCGACCTTGATAATAAAGACATAAAAAAACTCGATACAGACTACTTGCGAAATATGATTGACAAAACAAGACCCATTGACTGTTGTATTGAGGTTACGATCCGTTTAATGATTACCACCCCTCCCTCCCTTACAGTGCACCCTCTTACAGTGATATACTCTTGGCAGAATGGTCGTGGTCTCATGATGATGCATTTTATGATAATGCTGCCTTCGCGATGTGCTTCAACTTGTTGCGGTTACCAGCGTCACAGAAACATTGAATATGAAAATTCGTGTAGTTAATATCAAATTCGACCTACGCGTAGCTGATTGACGGAATGACTGCTTGCCTTCCACCTGCCCCAGACGTTGAGCCGTCTATGGAGTATTGTTTTCCAGCAAAGTGTGTAAAATATTTGATAATTATTGTATTATTTGCACAGTCAAAGACAATCTCTTTTTAATTTAATTGGCACCCTATAACCTTACTACTTTCCCTTTATTGGTTGTGTTATTGAGGCGCTGTCACTGTGTAGACAGCTTTGGTAGTGTGGCCATGTTTGCCGGATACCAATGAGAGGATAGTTAAACTATTTTTTATGAGTGCCAAGAGGATCATTGTAAATAAGGCAACCAGCTCTTGCGTTATAAATGTGTACTTAAACGGCATATGAGAAATTGTAGCATCGAATCCTCTGAATGACACTGGTTGGAGTCTCTGGCTAGAGATTAGTCGGAGTAGAAAAGCTTATTACCCGGACGAGAGGGAAGCGGCGTGCAGTGCCCGGCGCACTGCCTGAGAGAGAGGTTTTGGAGGGGTAGGCTCTTTACTCCTACCTCTCCCAGAGAGGCAACCTCAGTAAGATTTTTCGCTCCCCGGGCATCTGGATACAAAAATAGAGAGAAAAGTTTATTAAGGAGAAAATCGACGCTTTCGCAGTTACTACATGACAAACGTAATATGCTGAAAGTCCAACCACCTACGTTATTACATACAATTATTGTATTGGAGTTCTGACTTGTTCCAGCTGTGCTCGCTCGTTTTAATCATAAATCAAATTTTAGCAATTGGCTAGCGCATGAAAGGGCAGAAAGAACTTCAGAATTGTTCAGGAAGTCTTGTATAGCAGTCCCTGTAACCGAAATCAGTTAGGGAGAGTGATGATTGGTTGCGTCAAGCCTGCTTCTATCGTCCATGAAAGTTTCGATGACAAACGATCCACGCATACACGACACCGCATTAAAATTAATTAATGTTTTCGTCCGTGCACCTGTGACGGAGTTGCCGTCCAATATGGCATTATTAATTAGGGCTGCCATCCCGGTGTCGCCCGCTCTAATGGCCACTAGGGATAGCAAGTAACGTGATACTGATTTATAACTAACATATAATATTCGCAAAGATTTAAATAACTAGTGTCTTATTTATATAGCGAACATGATAACAAAACACAAAAAAATGTATCGCTGACTTAATGAGTCTATTTTTCTATCCTATGGTTTTATTATTCTTCCTTTTTGTGTGTAATCTAGATTGATGTTGGGATTCTTGTATCTGATGTCCGATGTATTTAATACTAACCTACCAGCCCTACTCCACCCAAGTGCGATTTTCACTAAAATATGACTTTTAAAATAAATTTCAAAACCTATTTCACTCTCTTAGTGGTGATAGAACAAAAAATCTGGGTTTCTAAGCCTAATGTCTTGTCATGTTAGTTTACAAGTTTATATATAAGATAAACCACGGAAATTAAGACTTTTTATTCTATGTAGTTATAATAATATCCGGTTAAATTTCCTTAAAATAATATATTAAAATGATCGTTAAAGTTGAATATGCAAGCGATAGTGGGCTGGTCACTTTTTTCGGTCAAGCAACACGCGTTGAGGTAGGCGTTATGTAGGCCGTCCCGAGGCCAAATGGAGCGTCGACCTGCGAAGGACGTCTAGGTGTTACTTTATTGTGTTCAAATGAAAATAACATACAAGGACCTACATGTTAAGAGGAGGAATAGCGCAAACTCGTGTCTCAACAAAAAACTGATACAGGGTGTAAATAAACCCAAAGTTATTTTATTTATTAAGGCGCACAATGTAAAGAATAAAAATTAAATACAACAACATATATACAACCAAAGTTCAGACTATTTTTTTTTTCAAATACATGCGTACACAGGAATTTCCAAAAAATAATATCTAGCTACAACAACAATTATAGAAATATGAATATAAAGAAAAAAATAATACATAGTAAAAAAATCCACAATATAACAGTACCTTTTAACGATGATTGCCATTAAAACATCCTCGTTACCACGAGCATTATCCGCTTGTCCGTCAGCAGCAAATTGAGTGTCACCTTCGTGTCGCAACGGTGTCATCACTGGACAATGTTATTACATCCATTTTTAACTAGAAATTGATGACACGTGTTTGATTGCGTAGGAAACGAGATGCGTAGATGACTTTTTAATGGAGTTGAGACCGAGTTTTATGTTCTTAGTACATTCGTGATGCGGTTTTATGTTAACTATTGGATTATTTGAGTATAGCTTGACTACGTTTTTTTTTTTACTTGGGCAAAATCCTCATGGTACCGTCTCGGTCGCACTGGGGGGTTGAGCGAAACAGAGGTATGTCGGACTTGTACCGACTAAAAACCCCAAGGTGACTTCTTCTGCGCATTGACGGGGATTGCGGGACCTGTAATCAATTCGCCACAGCCCCGTCGCGCCGCGCCCTCTGGGCACAAACTTGGAGGAAGATATCTTCCCCGACACTGCTCATTGTATTTAGGCAGAACACGTCACAATGCTCTGCCTACTTCTCGAGGGTAGCTTGCCAACGTCTAATGTAACCCTTACATTAAATCTAGGAGAGAGAACGGTCGTTGAGGCAGGAAATTTCTCGAAAGGAGAATGTACAGTTACAGATAATCCTTTGCAAATAAACTAAATATATCTCTAGTACTCAGCGTCTTAAAATGAAATTAAATATATATTTATTTGAATAAACCTATTTATAAATATTTTAAAATTGACATACGACATAAAAGATACAAAAATCTACTACTGCCCGAAATGTAAAATCTACCGAAAAGGGAGAGAAACGAATTAAATGTGTATTTTCATAAAGTAGCAATTTCCTTGTTACTGCTTCTTTTGAGAAATTATAATACACAATTAGTTAAATACTCAAAATAATTCTCTTGAGAATACTTCTTAATATATCTACTAAGAAAATAATTGGCGTGAATGTCCAACGCACTTGTTTCGATAGCAAATTGTCGACGTGTGAAGGTTTTTAATTAATACCCACGCGATGTAGGGAAATAAATCTTGTTAATGTCCCTCTGGTCTGGTCAGCTAGCCACATGTGTGTTAGCCCCTATAAGTTAGCTGTTTGGAAATGGATTAAATTTCCGAATAGCCAGATCAGAAGTATATAGGATCCATGTGATATGTGTGTGTATTGTTAATGAGTTTTCCAGTTATATTCATAAGTTTATTATGAAGTTGTGTTTTGACTATTTTTATTTTACTACTATTACTTATAGGTTCTGTAAAAAAATTCACTGTCGAAATTATTCAAAAGTACAATTAGATGGGAAAAGAAAGGAATTTCCCAATTCCGTTTTTTATAAAACCTTAGCATAAATTAAACCTTATTATATTTGAAAAGTCAAAAATAGCAATTAATTGTTACAGAAATGCGACGTTCCTGGAACCCCATCTTCAAGGCATAAGACGACGAGACAGCCGAAGTTCCGACTCCGAACACGATGAGCGTTCTACCGAAGACGACGAAAGGTCACTACTCCGTAGTTCCCCTCGCACAAGACTGCCTCCGCCGCCGCCGCCACCCCCAGATGATGACCCACCACCGATAAAGCCCCGGGAGTTCTTCGAAAGGCTTCAGAGTCAAGCGATGCGGGATTCCCAGGAAAGGAGGCACCGACCTAGAGACCTACCCAAAGAAACTCATCTATTCAGACCAGTCGACGGAGAAGGCAGCTTGGGAGATAGTCTCAGCCAGGTAATGAGTATTACGTTTTTCAAAAATCTCTTCTAAATCTGCTACTGTAAAACTGCCGAATGTAGATTACAAAGAGTAAGGTAAATCCACTAATCACTGACACCCTGATTCAATTCATATTTTTATTTAGCTTTTGTGATTTCTTATTATTTTTTACAATATTTTGAATCATAACTAGTTAAGTAATTTTTATTTTATTTATTATTATTGTTTTTATTTTATATTGTTATTTGTTTTTCAATTGATATTGGAATTTATAGTCCCTTCAAATATTTATTATACAGATTTGTCTAAATTCTTTAGAATAGATACACGGATACGTTTCCAAAGTGATTGCCATGACACAAAAAGACAATAATTTTGTTATATAAAGAAAGTTTATTAAATACAGTTATTCTTAATTCAACTTTACCTGTAGTCTTTTTAACAGCATAGCTAGCAACTTAAAACTTAATACACAATTTTCATACATAATTTAAACAATTGAGATTTTTACCTACATGTTTTTAACATTAAATAAAACACGAGACACTTGTAGAATCGGTAAAGATAAATATAAATAAATAAAATATAGATAAAGATAAATAAAATATAGATAAAACTAGACTCCATATTACGTTTCTTTATTTAAACTAGACTAACAAACTCTATAACTTTCAACTCTAACTTTTCACAGAATCTAATGAAGCGTAGATACAGTTTCGTAGACTTTTAAAAAGCTTTTATGTATTTATGCAGTCGCGTTTGCGAATCGGCAGCAGAAATCGAAGATGTAAAATATAAAAAAAACTTTAACCTGTAAATAAATAATGGATTTATATAAAATAGCATTTACTGTTCGTTTACCACTCAATTCTATAATGGGACAAAATGTACGGCTTCTTTCTATTTCAATTCCCTTTTATTTATTTTCCATTACAATGTGTATACGGCAGGAGTAATGTTACATGAAAGCAATATTTTTCAATTTTTCCAGACGGAATTAAATTTGCGGGTGCTTCAATAGATGCCTTCTGAGAAGCGGAAATATATTCCATTGATGTACGATTGAGCTTTGAATAGAGACTACAAGTTTGTTCGCTATAGATCAAAATATGACAATAACATATAGAAAAAAAAATTGTCGGAAACACCTGTCATCATTGCTCAAATCCTTTTCGAAGTATATAGACCTCAAACTCCTTAGCTTTTCTTTATATTTCTATCAAAATAAATTAATGGATGTGCGTATTTTTCATGCAGTAATTTTATTAGCACCACTGTACCGCCTAATTTCGCTTGCCTTACACGTAAATTCTATCCGGCCATCCACCAACTTTTGGTCCTAGACATTTCCTTGTTTAATTTCCTATGATTAATCTATATATATATATATAGATTTTTACTTTTTACAAGACCAGTCAATAATTAATTATACATCATATTATATTGATAAAAAAAATTGTAGGTATATACATCATAGATCATTGTCCAAAGGAAAAGGAAACTCAGCTCTATCATTTACAGCAAAGACCAAAGATCATAATTTCTAGTTCATTCAAAAAATCGAGGAATTTTAAAAAAGTTCTTAATTAAACTTTTAATATAAACAATTTCAAATATAAACGTATGTATGATAAACTTATTCCTTGTTCCTCAATGACATTTGCGTACAGAACACAACGCTTGGCACTCGGGTGACACTCGGTCTCCGACACAAGTACACTTGACGTGCAAAACATCTCACTGTGTCGTTGCTTTATGAATCCTTGAAAGCCCGCCAAACCCTTCCTGCATCACTAAAACCTAGGTTCATAATCGCTGTTTGTTATACTTTTACAACAGGCTGTTGAGTTTTATGGTGTCGTTCGGTTTCCTCAATAGACTTTGTGGCGACCTATAAAATAAATGTTGGTTATGGCTTGATAATCTACTATTTTATAGCTTGACTAACTAAGTTCGCGGCATCTCCCGCTTTACATTCATATTTCGCGCGGGAGTAGATTAATTAACACGGCTTGTAAAGCCTTTAAAGGTGCTCTAAATATTGCTGTAAAAATATTTGAATTTTAATGGATAGTTTCGATAAGTCATACATATGCCAGAGAGATCATCATATACGATATTAAATAGGTAGACTCTACCTCTTATTTGTATATGTCGAAGTAAAGTTTTGTGCTTTTTTATTTTGATACGGCCCAAGTATTTTAAAACCAGGATAACTGATAATTTTTTTTTACGCGTATTGTAATACACGTACTGTGAACGTAAATAAATAGGGTACATAAGATTCTGGTTTTCACTGAAACATGCTACTATAGAGCGATTTCTTTATACATTAGTTCGATAAAGTGACCACAATATCACATCGTTACCCAAAAACATGCCTAAGTTTTAAGAAACAGAATTATATTCGTTAATAGTCGTGATACCAGAAATATTCTACTGGACTCTTTGTCATACAGATTTCCTCTTTATTTTTAGCCAGTGCTTCTATACTCTAGACCACCGCATACTTGATAAGACCTCCACACAAAGATTGGATATCTTGAATATCGTACTACATAATATGAAAGCTATTATTCATTAATGCTAGTTAACATAGAAGCATACAGATCATTTATCTTTCGATGTTCTTTCGCATCTGTACGAAATATATTCAAAACAAGTCTAATTTTATAATATTAATAATTAGTAACAGTAAAATTCAACCACAACCGTAGGTACCCGAGTAGAAAGGGTTTGCGAGCATAATATTCATTATACTCAGAGCTCCATCGGGATACCGATTAACCCTCGAATTAGAGTCGGGGGGAGGTACTTAATGCCTTTGTAGAAAGTAAATGACATGTGCCAGCGACTTTGAGACTGAAGGAAAGTCATGCTTACGTGTGTTGACTTTAATGATCCTCTTGATTACTGATATAAATACTTTACGATTTATTTTTATATCAAAGTATTAATTATAATATGAGTAGAGGCTAAGAAGTACTAAGTGGCAGAATAAGAATATTTATATTACTAATCTAAAAATTAAAAAACGTGATGCATATACTGATTTAAAATCGCGTGGTTTTGTGAAGATAAAAGAAACGCTAATCATGAACTGTCATATTCAACTTCTTTATTAGTTTGGATAATAAATATTTTATTTAATAATTAAATATAAAAATTAATAAAATATGAATGAATGAGACTCAGGAAGGTTTGAAATTCACAATTAAATTAAAATGCTATTTGGATTTTTAAGGTATATTATACTCGTACCAGACTCTGAAAGGGCCCATTTTATGTTGACTTCCGCACGTTGCTACCAGGAAGTCAGACTTTTACGCGATAATTATAGCCCTTTGTCACCGCGGGACGATTATCGGCGTCTCCTGTAATTCCCTACCCTACGCCCTCGTCTGGGTGGATTTTATAACTGCAAATGAAAATAATACCAACTTCAATGAGAATCAATTGTACTTTTGTTTCCATTTAAAACATCCTCTGTTTTCTACAAAAATCCTTTATTAAATTTTACTGTTTTATAGTGACACAATAAAATGCCTTATGGTGAGTACAGTACAGTCCTACAATGGCAGCGATGGCTAGACCAAAAACAGTCGCCGTTATCCTCACCATACCGGCTTACCTAAACCACGACCGAAGGTCTCTATTCTTGTGGAATAACTGGAGGTACTTAAACTAATCTCAAGCTCCTCTGGTCACATGAAGGGTAGACCGATGTTAAAGATTAAACGGAAGCAAGATTTTTTAACTTGGGAAGTATCTATGTATATACTTCCTATCGGTATATTCGGTCCCATGACCGTCCCGACTATACAAAGAGGTGGACGTGAAACTGTGTCGGAATTGTGTCAATTGAATATCCTAAGATATCTCCATCTGTGTGTTCCTATAGAGAGGTAGGGAGGGGTTGAAATCCCCCTCCAAGAGAGGAGGTCTGCCCATAGGCCAACGCTCGCCGAACCCTCGGAAGTATCCGGATTCCCAAGCTCGGCGAAGGCGAGGAGAGGCAGTGCTAGCACCCCGGTGGTTTTAGTCGGGGCAGGTCCGACACACCGGGGGGAGTGGCCCTCACCACTTCCCCTGACGGTCAGTAGGGATTTCCACCGGGTTAACAAAAAAAAAGATACATTTGCACATTAATGAGCACTATGCTTCCTGTAATCACTTCTTTACAGTTCACCTATGCCGCGCACCCTGGGCACAATCTCGGGAGGATACGGACGCACGCTATATCAAACCCCATGCCGAGTTTTTTGAGGATATACGTATAACGTGGCGATAATTAAATGTTAATGAATAGACGTTACTGTTGTAGTACCAACGTACTAGTTGATCCCGCGGTTTCACCTGCATGGAATTAACATTTAGCATGTGAACAAGATAATATACTGCTTTTCGACCCTGCAGGCCTTTTCTAAGTATTGATAAAAAAATGGAAACCGAATGTATAGTTTCGAAGTTTACCTATGTATAAACTTGCAAAATTTACCTCCCTGTAATATTAGTGTAGATGTAATTGAAAAAAAGTAAAAGGAATATCAACTGCGTTTAGTGCACTGCACTCGAGCCGACTTATTGATTTTAACCACCCATAGTGAGTCATCTGTTGCACCCCCCTCTTGCATCCCCTATGGACCACATGCTGTGTTTACACTCCTTGATTGTAGGTACTGGAAGAAAACACGAGTTCCAATAAGGCTGTTGGTTTACATTTTCATAATATTTTTGTTACGCTTGGTATTAATATTTACCTGTATATTCTAACACTAAACAGTTATTCCTCACATAGAGCCTTAGCTCGTAATTGTAGCCTTTTTCAATAGATTCCTGTGTTATCCACGAATTTGTAGTCAGGTGCTCTGAAATTTACGCCGCATTATCTATGTCCTTGGTGATGTGAATTTTATAATAAATTAAATTGAGAAAGCTATTTTATTCTCATCATCAATTTATTTTAGTTTACTACTTGTATATAAGCTTCTAATAAACGCCATTGAGCCTAATATTTGGCTCTTCATATCTATTCTTTGCTGGCTGCCTGTCGCAAGTCTTCACTCAATCTTTCCAGGGGACATCTAACTTTACATTCACTGTTTATTGATTACACTTTTATTATGCACGCCCTGAATTTACGTTGAATATATCTCTTACTTTTGAGAGTTGTAACATTTTTAATAGTCAAGTAAAAGAATTACTAATACTGGAAGTAAAAATTACGGAGAATATTTGGAAAAACGAAGTAGGCATTCTTTCTTTAATATTGTTTTACATATATCCAGCGAAAATCAGCAAGTGAAAGTTGTGGCGAGGTCTCACTTCTGAGAATCGCTCAGTTGTTATAAAGCCAGCAGCATGCCGACCGGGAAGAAAATGGAAACAAAGCAGTAACGAAAGGGTGATGACGTGTTGCTAACATTTCATCTTCAAAGGAATGTAACACATTATAATTATACCAAAGATGACATACAGCAATAAAATAATAATAAAAATTATATAATAAATAAATTGTGCACTATAGTTTCCAAATAAATAGAATCGAAATACAAAACTATTAGAAAAATACATCCTCAATAAAACTGTTAATTAGTGCATTAGCACTAATTAACAGTTTAACAGTTCCTATTAAGGAAAGTGTTTTCAAGTACCCTAACCAATTGATCTCATTTTAACTTTTAATATTTAGAGGACACGACACCCCAATACTTAATCGAATTAATTGGACATTCAATTGGCTTTATTCTATCCTAAAGCAGTCACCTTCGCGACTGAAAATTCATTTATAATTTCTGATTTGCAATTCGGTTCGTCCTCATTAAAACTTTTTAAAGTCTCATAATGACTTGTACTTTAGAACTCAAGTCTTTAATTGGAGGCGACAGAAGTAGATAATGCATATTTATGCAAGTCATTGTAAAGTTACTAAACTTTTAAAGTCTTATAAAGAACAAGTGGACAGTGCTTATTTTAAATTAATATTTCGTTACAATTTGACTAAATAAATATTGCCATTGTCAGTGTCATCGTGGTCTTCTTTCTCTCGGTACCTATCGTGTTATTTTAAATGGATGTAATCGAGGGAATCGAGGAAATAATGCAAAAATTAGAACAAAGATTTTCTATATTGTAACAAACTTCCGAACCGCTCTCATCTGCATTAAACTCTCATTGTGTTTCAAAACTTGCGGCAACCTTACCTAATTATAAGTTTTGCGTAACGTTACGGTCCGACACAGGTGTTGTGTCCGCTTATAAGGAACAAGCCTTTCATCGAAGTTTCCTGGGCATGTGCGATCACTTAGCACTCCGTTCAAAACACACATAAAACTGAAGTGTTATGCGACAAGTGAAATGCTTATATTCATGGATTTCCGAGAGCACATCTGTGACTGGGGTAGCCTGATGATCTTAACAGCAGTTATCTTAAAGTACAGATCGTTCCTGTTTAATCTTCAAATAAAACATCGAACTTGGTATAATTTTTAATATATTTTGACACATTAATATTTATTTTTCATTTTAAATACATTAGGTATATTAATAGTAATTTGCTATCGTGTCTACAGTATAATCATTTGTGAACATACATCCGCCATTCTGATACTCATTATTTTTTTATTTTTCCGTTAAATCAATTTTGAACTTAATATTTCCTGTGTTTATTATTTTATTTGTATAGCGAAGCACAACTCAAATATATATGATCGAACTTTTAATTGACTTTTGTGTATTTTTTTTTTCTCTCTAGCTGTATTTTTATTAATCTTTGTATTCATTACATTTTTTTCAATTCTGGTCATCTTTTCATTAACTTTAATTAATTTAGGTGATTGTAAACCAGACTAGAAATTATTTTTCCATTGTATTTGATTTTTTTATTAATGTTTATTAATGTTTTTTTATTAATGTTTATTAATGTTGTATTGCTTTGTATTTATTAATAGGAATGGTTGTAACGAATGGACTACATGTTCTTACATTTTACTTTATACAATCAGTTAACTTGAGTAACTTTTAACGTAATTAGGGTTTCCCTCGGTGTAACTTTGGGACACAGGTGTTTTGATTTTCCTTCGCAAACAAGCTTTCCACTTGCAACGCAACGCCACGTGCGACCACTTCACAGCCAGTTCCAAAGTCGCATAAAACTGAACTGTTTCGAGAGACCGAGTGTCAAGCTATATTCATGACTCACAACGGCCAAGCGCACCTGTGTCATAAAAGATTGAAAAGTATTGTAATTTTTTTTACATGCTTCCAAAAATAAAGTAACGATTTCCTTCCAAGAATATAAACCATTTCCTTTTTTTTACTATACAATGTAAAACATAGGCTTTGAAATTTAAGATACAATAATTTAGATAGAACAAATAGGGACACTTTTGCGTTATATTGATTTGGATTTCTTTTCTATATGTAATGTTTTTTTAATAATAGCTACAATTAAGATAATATTCCAGAATTTATATTATTTACGAACTAATAAATAAACTAGATAAACCACTTTGAACCTGCGATGTTTAGCTTCTTGAATACAGATCACAGAAATAAGTCAGCAGGAATATTTTATGGATTAATCGTATATTCACATGGAAGCAGTAGCGTTCATTTGACAGATGTATGCAAGCATTGCATACCCTTGTGATAAATAAGTCTGAAATAAATGGCTTAACGTAAAACAAAAAAAGGTGCCATTTATATTCATATCTATTTTATTCACGCCGTCTACCTTTCCTATGAAAACAATATAATATTTACTATCATAATATAATATACGAATTAATTACGCAAATTCTGCCTACCCTGTCCAAATACCTTATGCACGTCACTGCATGGAAGCCTTTATTTTGGACTATGCAGGGTGCGAGGTGATTCGCTTCTCTCTGATTTCAAACCAAATGTCGTATCAAAGGAAGCTAATTGCAGTCCAACTTTTCTCATAAATCCTATAGCACGTATTTGCGGTGGTATGAAATTCGGAACTGCGCTTCGCTGCTATTGTGCCCCGAAATATAACACCTTAACCGTCTACTGGGGCTTTTGTTGCACATGATTCATAGCGGTTATTATTGTTGCCGAACGTTGAATTAATTTCCCGTGCAGATCGTCGCGTTTTCAGCTAATAATGGTCTTGTTTAAATGCCGTAAATTGTTGAAAATTAATTAGGCCGTACCATTTGTTTGTACTTGTAATTGATACTTTTCATTGTATAATAATTGTGTGGTAATAAATTGTACATAGAGATTTTCTTAATGGTAGCTATTTTGTTCCTGAGCATAAAATACAGAGCTCGTGGTAAACATTTGAATCAAAGAGGTTTATATGAACGACACGCACTTTTCATATTATTTTTTATACTACCTCATCAGACTATAGCGCACCTAATAGAAGATTCAAAGTACAGAGTAGTCTAAGAGCAGCAACGAATACCAAAGGACAAGATTTCATTAATAGTTGCCGTTGTCATACCGGCACTCCAGGTATATTGTTCACTGGAAGTATATAAACTGATCCAGAAACGCGACTATCCGAAGAGAGTCACTATAACGGCGTTTGCACTTGTAGGCTTTGGTCAAGGCTTAGTTCGGACAATCGTCCTACCATCACACCTAGGCTGAGATTTATAGACGTTACTTTTGACTTTGTTTAGAAAGATATATTCGTCATAACCAAAAAACTGGGTATGTAAGACTGATACTAACTTAAGTAAAATTAAGTATATCCTGTGTATTTGCAGAGTCAAGTCCGAGTTGATGACATCGGTCACTTATCAACCGAACTTAACTAAATTCGGCATTTTGTTACAATGACATCAACTAAACAATATATTTTGTAATATTTAAGTAAAGGTTAGGCGAAGTCAAAGTAACTTTTATAAACTCTCACTCAGCCTCAGGTATTACAATTCAAAGCGACTGATGCAATATTAAATTGTCCTTATCGCATGATAACCTTTCACAACATATAGTATGGTATGGTATGATGATGATGATGTCCTAGCCGGATTCGGCCACGGCGACTGTTTCAACACCGGTTAAGAAATTCGACGTCCAGTTTTCGGAAACAGTCAATTGCGCAGGAGATATTTAAGTGCATAACTGGACGCGCAGCCAGAAAAGCACTCTCTTGTCCGAGCTTCCTCAGGCCCGATGGAATGGAGAACCAGTATGATCGGGAGGGAGCGGGATGCAGGTTTGGTCGAGTTTTCCCTTCTCTAAACACCTGGTTGAATTGCGGTGTTAAAGAGATACCTTAGTCGCCTTTTACGACACCTCAGCAAGAAGAGGGGGGTGCTATTCTATTCTGCCGGCAGCCACCACGGCCAATACTATACCGGCCGGTATGGTATACATATTAGTTTGCTATTATAAAAAAATATATCTGCCTGAAATAATTACAAATTGTTAAACAACCAAATATTTCAAATTGAAATTAATATTAGGTCCTTACATATGAAATTGGCGTTTTTCGTACTGGCCACTTTAATCACAAATTTCTCCTCTTTGGTAAGGAATTCCAAATTCAAATTTGTACAGCTATAGACTCATGTATTTGTGCTTCGATGATCGTTTGTTATGTGTCATTCATTTGTTTTTTTCTTCTGTTTTTTTCTGTTTGCGTCACTCATTTTACAAAATGGAAAACTTAAAATATCGCATTATTTACGAGTACGAGTTCCGCCGTGGCACTAGTGCTGCGGAAACAACTCGAAGGGTGAATGACGTGTATGGCGGTCGTGTTGCAAAAGAAAACACAGTTCGTTTTTGGTTCCAACGTTTTCGTTCTGGAAATTTCGACCTGCAGAACAAGCCCCGTGGACGGCCTGAGACTCAAGTTGATAATGAAGAGTTGAAGGCTATTGTGGAAGCTGATCCATCGCAAACCACGTCCGAGTTAGCTGCAGGCTGCGATGTTAGTGATAAAACTGTTTTAATTCACTTGAAGCAAATTGGGAAGATTAAAAAGCTTGAAAGGTGGGTACCTCACGAATTGACTGAAGCAAACCGGCAAACGCGCGTCGACTGCTGCGTTACATTACTAAACCGGCACAATAATGAAGGTATTTTAAACCGAATCATTACCTGTGATGAAAAATGGGTTCTTTACGATAATCGGAAGCGCTCAGCGCAATGGTTGGATCCTGGCCAGCCAGCCAAATCCTGCCCCAAGCGAAAATTAACCCCAAAAAAGTTACTTGTAAGCGTTTGGTGGACTAGTGCCGGTATTGTTCATTACAGTTGTCTCAAATCTGGCCAGACTATTACGGCTGATGTCTATTGTCAGCAATTGCAAACCATGATGGAAAAGCTAGCGGCTAAACAACCTAGGCTGGTCAATCGCTCCACGCCACTGCTGCTTCACGACAACGCTAGACCACACACTGCGCAACAGACGGCTACTAAATTAGAAGAGCTTCAATTGGAAAGTCTAAGACATCCTCCGTACTCCCCGGACCTTGCTCCAACAGATTACCATTTTTTTCGAAATTTGGATAACTTCTTGCAAGGGAAAAAATTCAACTCCGATGGGGCAGTCCAAATCGCCTTCAAAGATTTTATTGATTCCCGTCCGACTGGTTTTTTTAGTAAAGGGATCAATGAACTACCTATGAGATGGCAAAAGTGCATAGAAAATAATGGTTCATACTTTGATTAATTAAATATATTATATTAAAAAATATTCGACTTTTTGTTCCTCCCATACAAAACGCCAATTTCATATGTAAGGACCTAATATTTAGACGGATCTTAAGAAAAATATATTGTTAATTCAGTCTCAACCCTATTGCTTTAATGGTTGTACTGAACAAACTAGGTTTAATGGAGCAACAATTTATTTCGGTAATATTGTTACCTACTAACAATGGGTTTATGGTTGTAGTTTATTATTTGCTCATTTAAAGTGTTATAAATTCCAACACCTAATAACACTCGGGAAATTGATTTTTGTGTTTAACCGCAACATCTTATAAGTCATTTTCTTTTTTAAGAAAGTTTTTTACCAGAAGAAAATGTGTCAATTGGTATGGAGGCACAGCTTAGCATAAAATATATAAGTGCCACAGGATATAATATATATATATAAATAATCGCTGTTTAAAACACACATTTCGTATTGGAAGCTTTATACAAACCTAAAAAATAAAAAACAACATGTAAATAGAACAGTAAAGTATATAGCAAATATAAGCGACAATAAAATGAGTGAAATATACACATGTTTGACCGTTCAAATCATCAAAGGAAAATATTTGACCGCTGGCCGTTTTAAATTCATAAAAACATCACAGGGAAATTGAAGCAGGCCATCACATATATTTCTGAGAGTTATCTTTATGCGACCCTAACCAAAGCAGCCACCGTGTGCAAAAACATAAATTTAACATATAAACAACTGAATATATATACGACTTAAACTAGAATAGACGAGCGCGTATGAAATTGCTTTCCTTTGTTAATAGAACTAGCAAACGGAATCTTTTGCGGGAAAATCTGATAATAACATTTCCAAGATCATGTATAAAGAGCCTTCTCTATAAAAACATCAGTGGCGGTTGACGAACTATAATATTATTACTGTGGGTGTGTTTATTTTTACTAATATGATTATTAGAGTTGATACTTACAATAAAGGAGAGATTGGCATAGAATATGAATGAATGCTTATAATTATTTAAATTATTCTGTAGATATTTACCTACGTACGTAGCGCTTTAAAATATCTTGTGTTATATAATTAATGTAACCTCAATGGTAATTATTATGAAATTAATTTTGCCCACAAACAGTGAATATAAAATGTTACCGTTAATTAAAATTTAATATTTAACGTACACGATTCAAACCATTTATATTTTCCGCAGCAACTGCCGCTATATTGAGCTAGATTTAAACTCACACAATGAATGAAGATTTTTAATTATGTAAAATAACAGAATTATTGAACTCTGTACAATTTTGTAATAATGTAGATAAAACTTCCTTTAAAATCTTACATTGATACTAAATATCCAACAACATTAAGATAGTAATTTGGTTCGTAATCAATTCCAGAGTCGAGAAAGCCTGTCGTCGGATGAAGAAGGCGCCCGAGGTGATTGCTCATCAGTAGGATCGTCAGGATCGTGTTCGGAAGAACAGCCGCCATGCGATATCAGTATACTCGAAAGACTGATCAGAACACACCCAGTTTGGTTCTTGCCGGGCATACAGAGAGCAGGTGCTTTTCACTTA
Source organism: Automeris io (assembly GCA_036320925.1). Classification (NCBI taxonomy): domain Eukaryota; kingdom Metazoa; phylum Arthropoda; class Insecta; order Lepidoptera; family Saturniidae; genus Automeris; species Automeris io. The sequence continues at coordinate 6,659,417 of JAUDJH010000010.1, read as the reverse complement.
CTCCAGGGGAAAGAGGAAGGGGTAAGTTTTCCATTAAATAAAATGCTTATTATATAATACAAATCAGAAATACAAATATATTTAAATTCAGTGATTTACAGTTGTAAATTGTGAAACTGAAGAAAATATAAATAGTGACTTAAGTTCACTGCAAGATTTTAAATTCCCTTTTTTTATTTACCCAGTGGAAACCCATTATGGGCCGCCAGGGTGGCGTTGAGGGCCGCCCCCCGATGTGCCAGACTCTCACTGGCGAAAATCACCGGGGTGTTCCTCTTTTCACAAGATGCGCCGGGCTACCGAATAGAACAGGCTGAGCCCTTAGATCGCGGCACAGCGCGTGGAGACCCCTAGAGAGGGCAACGCCATGCAGTGTAGAAGGGATGGGACAGAAGAGTAATCACCACCCCTTCACCGCCAAGTGATGCGTGGGAACACGCACAAAACCACTGGAAAATCGCCAAGATTTTAAATTCCCTCTCCTAAAATATCGATAGATTATTATATTGCTTCTCCAATAGCTTCAGCAGTTTTAACTATTTTATAAATTCGTATTAATTCCATATATTCCTCGGATTGTTTAGTCTGAATAAACACGAATACTCCATACGAAGGACATACACAACACGAAGGACTTCATAAAATATTTATAATAAAAAAAATTCTGACATTAACCTAGCATCAAACTAAGCTTGCATTTGTGCTGTATGTATTTAGACAAAGATATACATACATACTTAAATATATATACACTAAAAATCTTAGAACTGTTTACTTGTACCCTGGCTCAATCGCTGGATCTTCAACATCGAAGATAAGGTCATTTCACACTGAGCTATCAATCCGTGAAAACAGGAAAAACTTAGTTATATTTTATGTAAATTGTTTCAGAACTTTGTGGTCCGTCAATCAAGTCAGGCCGATACGATGGCTATCAGTGTACGTCTACCCGCCGATAAAGGGCCATACATCGAACATTACCTGATTCAGGCATCAGGCGGACGTCTTGGCCTCGAGACTTCTCACAACCGCTTCGATAATATACCTGAACTTATATCTCATTACGCTCAGTGTTGGTTTGTATCTAATCATTTAATTCTGTCAAAACTTAGCAATTGCTATGAAGTAATATGAATCTTTACTATATAATAGGTCAGTAATTCCTGTGATTATTTGATCTTTATATTCCAGTTTTTGCTATCACTAAACTGATTCAATCATAAATATTTTGGGGCTAGACTCTCGCACTTTAATCGTATGATAAAATACTCTTAATTCTATCTATAATAAACTAATAGAAAAAGTTTTTTTAGTGACGAGCTACCTGTTCAGCTGCAACTACCTCGTGCTCTTCGCGAAGCTAAAAGTCGGCATCAGCTCAGCTCGCTTGCACTTCTTGGTCAAGAATTCTGGGGCTATCCTATGGCTAACCCGAAGAATAACCCACAGAATATTCTATCACCTTCTCAATCTACTAACGGCATAATGCCGATGGCAATAACACCATCAGATACTGGATCTAGTCTTAGTAGTTTCAATGCCAGTAAGTATCAAGGTGCTTCGAAAAATATAATTTAATCGTGTTTCAGTATGTCTAAACTTTTATATACTTTTACAGGTACACGAACAAACTCGCGAGAACATATATTATGCACAGAAAAAGATCAGAACGTAGTGCTAAAGATGTCACCAATAGACACATCAGGTTCCCCACCGATTCAAAATCAGAACCTCAGCACTTTTAAAGGACGAACAGCTCCGTCACCACCAGCGAAACCAAATGGGACATTCATTAGAGCCCCAAGACCGACCCCACCAAATACTTTAAACCTTATATCCAGTACAGTAAGTATGCTTTATTATTTTGCTGTAGCTTATCGGTGTAACTTTTCTTTATAATATTCAATATTAATTTTCGCTTCACCTATTTTCAGGCTCATATAACACAGCCTCATACATTTCCATCAACCAACACACAGCATTCTCCCACCCAAATAATCAGTGTTAAAACCACTCCACCCCCACCCCCACCACGATGGGCCAAGCCACCATTTTCAAAAACATCTATTTCTCCCAAATCTGAAACTGCAGCTTTTAGTCCTACTAACAAACCAACACAGAATGGGAACATAACAGTTACTACAACAGTTACGTTCTGTGTCAATAATACACAAATTCACAATCATCAGATAAATGAAATACATAATGACAGATTACAACTAACGCTTGCATCTAATACTAAGAATAATAATGATAATGTAACGGACTGCGCCAAAAATGTTGCTGAAAACAATGAAGAAGCTCAGGTAAGGATAACATAAAAGCATGATATGTGTTTGGTGCATGCTTCTTTAGAGTGTTTGATAGACTAACGTGTATATTCTGTAATAATAACATATCATCACGTTATATCCATTTCGGTGTGAATAGAGATACATTAGTAGCTGTTATTTGTATTTAACAAAATATATATTACATAATAAAAATATTTTACCTAGACTACCTACTGACTCTAACGATTCCTCTTCCTCTATAGAATATGGTACACCGTATGTCGCCAGAGGGAGAGTGCACCAATACAATGACGACTAGTTGTCATGGAAGCTTCAAAAGACAAGTGAACGAATCAAATACTGCTGAAACTGGATCACCAATAGAACCACAATCTCAAACAAATACATCCGAATCTATAGACCCTATTGCAAATAGCCTTACTAAATCGACCAACAGTTTTGCACCTAACCAACTTGTTTCACCTAATGGAACAAATTCAGTTACGAGTGGAATATTCTCGCCGACTAGTCAGATTAACTCTCCTGTTTCAAATGATACTATATCATCCAAAAGTAGTGTTTTCTCTCCTCTCAGCCAATTGAATAAAAGCGAGATCTTTTCGCCGATTTCAAGAAGCTCTCCAATATTGGCTAAAAATGTTTTCTCCCCTACTTCGAATAATTCAATTGTATCTCCAGAGATTGGAAAAATTAGAGACAAATTAATTTCTCCTAATACAAATACAACAAGTACTACGCATTCTGGCAGGTCAAGAAGGAGTAAGCACTCTATGCGCAAGGAATCCAGACATTATCAGGTAGGGAATAGCTACGTATGTTATTCAATGTAAAATTATAAATCATATTTACTAATCGCATGTGATTTTGCAAATCTATATAAATACCTAAATTAAAATGTAAATAACTTTTTAGTTTATTCTGTAAAAATTTTGGAAATAATTCTTGATATTTTGCTTTTCAGGAATCAGATATTCTTGAATCCCCAGGCGTTTATTATAGAAGTTCATTGATGGACAAAGTATCAGATTACGAAGATATTTGGGGACCGGAAAGCAATAATTGTTCCACATTCAAACCTTTAAATTCAAAACCAGAAAACGATAATATTAATAATGGTCTCATGAAAAGCAAGAGACCCGATCTATTACCAGATACATTGCGTACGTATATGTACTATGTTATTGTATGTTTACAAAATAACATCAATTGAGAAAAAGATTTTTTAATCATTGTATATTAATTACAGCAAAATTGAATGCAGCCAAAAGTACTCAGTCAATTTTAGAAAAGGAAAATATACACATAATAAATACAATTGAATGTTTAAATGAAAAAAATACTTTTTCTGATGGGTCTTTAAAAAAAGGTAACAAAGATTCAAAGGAAATTATTTCTTCTACAAATGGTAGAGGTGATGTTATGCCAAAAAGACCCGACAAGCTGAACATAGCTCTGAACATGAACAAAAAGCTAACTGAAGAAATAGAGGCTACATTTAAAAATAGAGAGAAGTTTAACATGGAAAGTATGGAAACAGTGAAATTGGAAGACAACGTCAATGATTCCGTACTTGATGATTCTGATAAAGATAATACTGGTAGCCCTTTCTATGCTGATCCCGTAGATACTTTAAAGGAAGTAAGATATTTTTATACTATTTATATTTGATTGTCTATAGGTTGAACTAAAGTTGTGCTGCATCTTTAGAATAAGATTTATGTAAATAATATAAAAAACTTTTAAAAATAATTTATACTATATTATAAATTTCCAGGCAGCTCTTTTGCCCCCTGTACAGAGAAGAAAACTTATGCGAGTCGGAGTTAACCTTTCCCAGCGATATTCGGAACCTCCAAATCAAAATCATCCTTACTATCCACTACGAGATATGCACAGTATTGAAGAACTATCGCGTATGTATTACTTAACTGTAAATTCATGTCTTTTACTATGCAACTTACGCTGAACTGTTTAAGATATAATATAATCATACAAATAAATGCGTTGATATTAAATATATTAAGATATTTTTTTTACACTGGCTCGACATATTGACTACAGAGTACCCGGTGGTAAGTACAATGTAGTCCAAAAACGAAAGCGACCAACAAAGGATGAAAATCCGTTGATAGTCTACATCGTCATGTCGGCCCACATATACCACGACTGAAGGTCTCTAAGTATATGAGCTACTGGATATACACAAGCTGATCCCGAAACGCGACAAGCCGAAACTGGTCACTATGACGGTCTTTATACCCATGTACTGTGGTCGCGATCCAGACGGGCACCGACGCCCTACCACCTCGCCGCTGCTCGTTTAGCACCACCCAGGAGTCACGTGTAGGGAAACTAGGGTAAAGCCTACGGACGCGAGCAGCTTCGACTATATCATACCATACCATAATTATGTCAAAACCTTAGTAAAATTACAACAATTGTCTTTTTAACCTCTACAATGTCTACCAACAAATGCTTTGTATACAATTTTACTTAAAGAAAAAAAACGGTAAAAATGGTTAAAATTTCGTTTTCAGCGTCATCTCCTAATACATCGTCGTCAGTTGACAACTTGGTGTCATTGAGAAGTAAGCCAAAGATGAAGCCAGTTCAGCCACCGAGGGTCCTCAACAAGCCACCCACAGGCAAGAATGAAACTTGGACCGTTGATTCCAGTTGGGAGTTTATAAGTCAGTGTTTACGAATAAATCGCAGTAGACACTGTAGTGCTTTTCTTTTTTTGCACTCCCAATTTATTTTAGATTCATTAAAATATATTTATCGATTTGTGTTTATGCTTTCTATTCTATTCAAGCAAAATAATTAAACTTATATAAAAAAAAACTATTTCTATCTGATTATAAAATAGAATAATTTTATTTAGTCAAAAGAGTCAGTAATTTTATTGTTTATTATTTATTAAACTGCACTCTATTCTGATTGAATTGTACACTAATCTCTACAGTTTTTTTTTTTAATTTTGCAGGTATATACTTAATAATTATTTTATTTTCATTTGCTTGTTCTTGTTGCTAACTTATATGTTGAACATCAAAGTAGTGAATTTACTATATACCAATAAAGGTATTAATATTACAACTTGTAACTGTTCCTTGACATTGTTAGTCATGACCTGAACTATATTTTTAAAATATTTAATGTAATCTTTAGTAGCTAGTTATACTTCACTAAAGCACAAGCTTATGCTTAAATTCGAATTTAGACGAACTAAATAATTACAATTAAATCAAAATATAAGCAGATTTGTTTTTCACTTGGATGTTATTATTATTTTTTAATAAAATCGCGTAACATTTTATGTTCATTTTAGATAAAACCGAAGAAAGTGGAAATAACGAAAGTGGAACATTCCCATCATTGGCAGAACAGGAATGCAGGCTCAGTGGTGTCGACGATGGATTGCAAAATTTGACAGTTCATCAAGTTGTGGCTCAAAGGTAAGAATATGAACAAAATAATTAATTATGAAAAATAAAAATAGTTAATGCCACATGGATTATAACTATTATCGACTCTTGTAATATGTACTAAGTTTTTTAATATAAATTAAATTTGATAGCAAAAATTTACGCTTCAGATTTCCAGAACTAAGATTAAATACTGAACCTGTAGCGCTACCAGAAGAAGTTAGGTCTCCGCCACGTGCCTCTTGCTACGATAACGTTCATGATCTCAGACCATTATCTGAACAGGTATGTCAATATGCTATATAATCTTTAAGTATCTGTTCAGTTCTTTCAACTAAAATTGTCCTCAACACCAACATATAGGTCTTATTCATTTTTATTGTCTCCAATGATATTAAAGAAAACCATTTTGATTTTTTCTTTTTCATCGTATTTTTAATGAATTTATTTTTGAAAAAGTATCTATATATTCATACTTACTAGATTTGCAACAAATTAATATTTTCGATGTAAATTCAAACTTTAAATAACTTTAATTAAACATAAGGTGAACAAGTTTGAAATGCAGACTATAGATAACAGACAGTGCATCATTGCAGGTAATATTATAAGGATTGAATGCACAGCAATTGTGTTGTGTGTACATAAATAAATGTTAGACGCATGCAAGTGTTGTTTTGAAAAAGGGTTTACAAAGTGTTGTTTTGCTGTGTTCACTATGTCAAAATTTAGACCCAATAAAGAGTATTCGTGGGCAATGTTAATTTTTGCTTTATTTGAAGAAATCTACTGTTCAATCATACAAATTGATTTAAGAAACTCATGGTTAATATATTCCATTGCAATATGTGCGAGAACAATGATTTCGACGTTTTAAAAGCGTTCGTTTTGATGATACAAGCAAACAACATGGAAAACCACGTTGGACATACATACACGCTATAAAATTCTACCATATACTATTGTTTACTCAGCAAACTTGATTCCTTTAGACTTTTCCTTGTTTGCTTCGATGAGCCAAGCATTTGCTTAGCAGTGCTTTGTTACGTATGAAAATCTGGAAAACACCTTGTGATGGTGGTAGTGTAAACGATTTTTCTGTCGTGGTAAACACCAATTTCCTGATTGATGGGAAACATGCATAAGTAGCAATGGAACATACTTTCAATAAAACACTTTTTAAAAATCGCCCAAATTAATATGTTTAAAAAAATCCGCATTTTATACTTCTTCACCTGATAGGCTTTTACAAACACTTTTAATCGTTAGTAAAAGGAAATTACCACCGATTTGGAAAGTAGGATCTAAGGAGAAGAGCAAAAAAGATTCTGGTAATCTCTCGTTTAAAAAAAATTTAGATGCAAATTTAATTGAACTGCTTTCCTGTAAGCCACGCATCCTTATCTACCAAGCAATCATTGAGCAAATAATAAGCTTTATCAATGATAATTTTATTTAAATTTTGTATGTGGGTACTCTGAATTCCTTTTAGGTATTTTGTAATACAAGTTCGTCTTACTGTGTCGCTAAATACCAACATTCCACAAAAATTCTTAACCACTTTACAGGCAAGTGACGATGGCACAGTATTCTCAGAACCTTGGGACAGCTCGCAGTGGGATGGTCTCATTCCGCCAAGCAACGATCAACATCTTTACGATGCTGTGAGTATTATTAAAACAATTCCTAACACAGACCTCTTATATTAAGAAATGTTGTTTAACTTTTACAATAACTTTGTTTTTTAATATAACTTAGACTTTCTTTTTTAGATAACTCGTCTTCTCATAGTTTTGTAACAAATTTGTTAAGTAAATCGTAGCTCTGTTAGTTATAGTTAACTTTAATAAAATTTATTTTTATTAGGAAGAACCATGTGAATGGGATTCGCCCTTACCTAGAAGAGGTCCTTCTGCACCCAACAGAGCCAAAAGCTTTAGAGACCGCCTGGATCCTTTGCTAGGTATGTTTCCATACCTTTACATTCAAGTTTTAAAATCCAGATATTAATCAAATAAATATTCATAACTAATGATTTGCTGTTTAATTTTAGAAATATTAAAATAGGTTAATTTACTCTGAAATACCATCACCCTATTACTAATGTTATTAATATCTTTAATATGATTATAGACTTATAATTATACACAATTAGAGGCCAATGAGATATTATTTATTATGCACTAGTGACTAGACTGATGTTAACTATTATAGCACATAAAATGAGATAATAGCATACAAACTGATATTGCACATGTTGCTTAAGATCTATATATGTTTGATTTTTATTACGAAGATAAGATAAACTGTGAACCTTCAGATAGTATGTATTTAAGTCATAGTTTTCTTTTATCCATTCTATACATTGCTTTTGTTCGTCTAGCCTAATTGTTTAATCTTTTAGTTAATTAGGTTGTGCCAATTTATTTAAACCTTGATGAGACTTGCAAATGTAAAGGAACAATGTAAACGATGATATTGTAATAATCATCTCATTACACATAATTATCAAAATAATTAACAAAGTAGAGCATACAATGGGTTTGCGGCGCATTATTATGTTATCGATTCCTGCTTTGGTTCTGTCAATATAATAATTATTGTAATTAGAGGGCAAAGGTCTGCGCGTGCAACGATTTATTCGAACAATTTTCTAAGTACAGTTAGCACAGTTGCTTTGCGACACTCTTCCAGTAAGCATCACAATTGTAAACTCTATCGTGTGAATGAGAAATTATCGTTTTAGATCTTTCGTACACGCGGGTAAAAACCGCAAAGTGATCAGTCATGAAGTGGTTCAAAAAGTTGTTCCGAGGAAAGTGCGAGAAACAGAATGAAGACCAGGAGAAGACTAACAATCAATGGAGTATTCGATTTGATTCTTTGAATCTATTCAAGCCTGAAGATGGTTGCTCGATAGCTACCGAGGCTTTAGAAGACACAGTGGTGATATCCGACGCTGTATACGCTTTGACGACGATAAGGAATTTTCGAGGGAATACGTTAGACGAATTTGTTTGGGAAAGTGAATGGGTGGTCGTGACGAAAAAACAAATAACAGAACCAAAGTTTCAGCGTAACTTGGAGAAAACAAACGCATTGACAGATTTATGCAAAGATTTAGCAAGCAAAACTGTAAACAAAAAATTCGCTGAAGTTATAGCGCGATCTCCAGCGTGCCAATGTGATGATAGAAAATCTAACAAACGTAGCACGAAAACGAATATATTACAACGTGTAATAAAATCTTTTAAAAGGTTTTGTCATCATATGGTTTCTAAGATAAAGGATTTTTTCAAACCAAACCAAAATCAAACTGCAACACCGAAGGAAGATGATATCCAGATAACAAATTTTACCAACAATTACATATGTATGCAAGCATTAATTTTATACTGGAATTTTCTTAGCAAAAAACTAAAAATGTAGAGAAGTTTGCAAACATCCAATGTTAATCATTTACGATATTCCATTTTCTTGAAGTCAATATATGCTTAATTCTTAACTGATAATACATTATCCTTTAAACCATTCCTAGGCATATGTTTATTTGCATCATTCTAACCTTGCGCTATTCTAGATGTATGTCAAAGAGCTTAAATGAACAGTCCTTTGTGCAAACATTCATCTAAAAACAAATATATATGTGATAAGTGAGATAGATATTTTAACCAGTAATCTTTATCAACAGCTGCAGGTCGTGTTAGAGCTCTCAGAGGTGGCCGAACAACTAGAGGGGCAGGAGCAGCTTTACGAGCATACGCACTTCATCTGGCTCAAGATAAAAGTACCACATTTGCTCAAAACATTGACAATTTTATCGCATGCACACTGGATTCCAAAGAAACATGCCCACAGGTATTTTCGTTTTAAGAGTAATTAAATGCCTATGTTTGTACAGTTTCTAATATTGAAATTTCGACAACAGGTGATGATGCGTAATATCAGGCAATTCATGTCCGGAATGAAGAACTATCTCGTGAAGCATGGCGAGAGAGAATTTGAAAAGGAAGTTGAAAAAGAAAGACTCAAGGTTATTTGTATTCTGTTTTAAATTACAACCAATAGATTTTTTTTCTTTACACTGGCTCGACATAGTGACTACAGAGTACCTGATGGTAAGTATAGTGTAGTCCAAAAACAAAAGCGACTATCAAAGGATGAAAATCCATTGATAGTCTATATCGTCATGTCGGCCCACATATACCATGACTGAAGGTCTCTAGGTATATGAGCTACTGGATATACACAAGCTGATCCCGAAACGCGACAAGCCGAAACTGGTCACTATGACGGGCTTTACACCCATATACTGTGGTCGCGATCCAGACGGGCACCGACGCCCTACCACCTCGCTGCTGCTCGTTTAGCACCACCCAGGAGTCACGTGTAGGGAAACTAGGGTAAAGCCTACGGACGCGAGCAGCTTCGACTCCCAAAGATATCCGTACCTAATGATTTTTCGCTTTGATTCCTCTTAATAATCTAATGTAAAATCGTTATGTTTGAGTAAAATGCTTCGAAATTATCTGTTTAGAAAAACACTAATAATATCGGATAGAATTAACGATGAACATAAAACTCTCTTTTTAATTAAGAATTTTCCTATACCCACCGCAATAAATCTGTACTTCTTTTTTTTTACACTATCTTGACATAGTTTGTACAATCCACCTGATGGTAAGTAGAGTGTAGTCAAAAACGAAAGCGACCATCAGAGAATGAAACTCCATTGGTAGTCTTCGTTATCATGTCGGTCTACATACTATGACTGAAGGTCTTTAGGTATACCAGTTAGTGGATATATAGACACAGCAGATCCCGAAACGCGGCTGGTGAAAGTGAGTCGCTATGACGGTCTTTACACTTGTGTACTGTGGTCATGACCCAGATATGATGATATTATGTTCGTATACATCATAATATAATAAAATAATTATTAAAATGTGTGTTATTTCAGCTGAAACCAACGGAATTCCTAAACCTCGATGCGATACTAGAGGGCGTGATGCACCGTCTGGTGGTTAGACCGCTGCGCTCGCGTTTGTACACTTTGTTGGCGTCGTGGCATTCCGCAGACGTGCGTAGACTTCACGCCGCCATTGAACGAGCTCAGCATGCGACGCCCCTGCAGCTCGGAGTCAAGGTACCTTTCTTTAGCGGCCGTATTAGTCTGTTAAATCAGTATTATTTTTATCATAATTTCATTTAACACTAGCTGGACTAAGCGTAAAAGAGACAGTGCCATATAAAGCTGTATTTTTTATGCCGATCATGCGACAGAAGCAGACCTCCCAATCCGAATTAATCTAATCTAATATTAGCCTTTAGACTTTAATGGTTATTTACATATGAAACAAACATTTGAATGACCTACAGTTATTCTGGGCCTTTTTGTATCTTGACTCGATGCAGTAACTGCACCACACCTGATGGTAACCATGGTGCAGTGGAGGAAAAACTGCTACGATCATGCCGGCCTGCACAAATATCTCTTCATGCTATGCTTAAAGGGTCTCATATCATAGGATGATGGGATCACGCTCGCCGGAAGACCATTCCACAGTCCAACGACACGACAAACGAAAGAGTTAGAGTACTTTTTAGTCTTAGCCAGGATGTCAGATACCTTATAACTGTGTCTCCGTAAACCCATGCACGTGGTTTTATTCAGGAAGGGAGAGATTGGAACAAGGTTAAAAGGGACCTGGATTTGTGCATGTGAAATGTATATATTTGTTTACAAACAGGCTTACGCTTGACCTCAGTCACAACTGATTTGTATTAACTTACATAACAATCATACAGGCAACCTTTACGAAAATAGTTTACTTTCTTCTAACTACAGTGCCTGGAATGTAAACATTATTAATGTACTTTTATATTTTTACTATACAGGAATCAACAAAGGTTCCGTCAACGGCGGTGTTAGCTGTGATCTCAAAGCATTTCCTGAAGATGCAAGAAGCTGACTCGCCTTTGGATAAACTTGAAAATCTTTTAGCTGCCATATCTGTTATGTTTAATGCGGTAAGTTTAATTCCTCAGCATCTTTAGCAACCTGTTTTAGTCCAGTACGACACACGGGTCTCTATCAATAAACATCATTGACTTAGACTTCGGTTTTTCAGATTTTCTCATATCGAGGGGTGAAAGGCTGTTTGGTTTAAGCGACATTTTTTGGTGATATAGTAATATATATATATATATATATATATATATATATATATATATGGAATCGATAAAAAACGCGGATTCTGAAAATACATATATACACATATATATATGTATATTAGGTCCTTACATATGAAATTGGCGTTTTTCGTACTGGCCACTTTAATCACAAATTTCTCCTCTTTGGTAAGGAATTACAAATTCAAATTTGTACAGCTATAGACTCATGTATTTGTGCTTCGATGATCGTCATTCATTTGTTTTTTTCTTCTGTTTTTTTCTGTTTGCGTCACTCATTTTACAAAATGGAAAACTTAAAATATCGCATTATTTACGAGTACGAGTTCCGCCGTGGCACTAGTGCTGCGGAAACAACTCGAAGGGTGAATGATGTGTATGGCGGTCGTGTTGCAAAAGAAAACACAGTTCGTTTTTGGTTCCAACGTTTTCGTTCTGGAAATTTCGACCTGCAGAACAAGCCCCGTGGACGGCCTGAGACTCAAGTTGATAATGAAGAGTTGAAGGCTATTGTGGACGCGGATCCATCGCAAACCACGTCCGAGTTAGCTGCAGGCTGCGATGTTAGTGATAAAACTGTTTTAATTCACTTGAAGCAAATTGGGAAGATTAAAAAGCTTGAACGGTAGGTACCTCACGAATTGACTGAAGCAAACCGGCAAACGCGCGTCGACTGCTGCGTTACATTACTAAACCGGCACAATAATGAAGGTATTTTAAACCGAATCATTACCTGTGATGAAAAATGGGTTCTTTACGATAATCGGAAGCGCTCAGCGCAATGGTTGGATCCTGGCCAGCCAGCCAAATCCTGCCCCAAGCGAAAATTAACCCCAAAAAAGTTACTTGTAAGCGTTTGGTGGACTAGTGCCGGTATTGTTCATTACAGTTTTCTCAAATCTGGCCAGACTATTACGGCTGATGTCTATTGTCAGCAATTGCAAACCATGATGGAAAAGCTAGCGGCTAAACAACCTAGGCTGGTCAATCGCTCCACGCCACTGCTGCTTCACGACAACGCTAGACCACACACTGCGCAACAGACGGCTACTAAATTAGAACAGCTTCAATTGGAAAGTCTAAGACATCCTCCGTACTCCCCGGACCTTGCTCCAACAGATTACCATTTTTTTCGAAATTTGGATAACTTCTTGCAAGGGAAAAAATTCAACTCCGATGGGGCAGTCCAAATCGCCTTCAAAGATTTTATTGATTCCCGTCCGACTGGTTTTTTTAGTAAAGGGATCAATGAACTACCTATGAGATGGCAAAAGTGCATAGAAAATAATGGTTCATACTTTGATTCATTAAATATATTATATTAAAAAATATTCGACTTTTTGTTCCTCCCATACAAAACGCCAATTTCATATGTAAGGACCTAATATTACTATATCACCAAAAAATGTCGCTTAAACCAAATAGCCTTTCACCCGTGGATATTAATATTAGTATGTTTTCTAATTCTATAGGAGAAATGCTACTCGTAGTACCTAAAAATTAGTGACGTGCATAGGGTATTTGAATATTATATTAAGATAGTAAATATTATATTGCTTTCATAAGAAAGATAGATGGAGTGAATATAGAATTGATATGAATATAAATGGTTCTTTCTTTGTTTAACTTTAAGGAATGTATTCCAGAATTATTTATCATAAGGGTATGCAATGCTTTCATGCATCTATAGAATGAACGCTACTACTAAAAATGAAACAAGAACATAACCTTTATATATTATTAATTGAATATATGTTTAATAAATATTTGAATAAATTATCACTCGAATTTTGATAAATTCGAGTGATAATTTATTTAGTGATTGTCTGAACCGCGACATCAATTAAATAATTTAAACAAATATTTCAATGTCTTCTACTCGAGTACGTACTTATATTAATTAATGAGAATCCGACAACATTGATAAATTTAGACATTCCATATTGTCATTATAATATGCATATCAACATATTATGTCTTTACACGTTATTACATACTTTACGTGTTAATTACCAGTAATAACTGGTAATTAATTATATTTTAAATAAATTACAATTGTCATTAATTTTTTAAATCGATCTACTTTTGCAATTATTTTTGGTCATGTTATTTTTCTGTCAACATGCCAAATGCGTAAACACGCAAACCAATTCATAGGACGACGCCACACTAACGGTTTTTCTACTTTAGAAATCTACGCGAGAAAGTTATCACAGATTATAAAACCTTATATTCTAAGGATTCTCTCTGATTTGTTTTTTCTTAAGATGTAATGTATAGATATGAATAATCATTGTAAAACATTTTAAAAATAAAATATTAATTAAAGATATACCAGCGCTGAATAGTTATTCAAAAAAATGATTCTTTTTATCTTCAAAAAGAAGTTAGTTCTACGACCCAATACTTCCATTGCCATCTTAATCCATAGTTTTGCTTTTAAGGCTTAATACACTTGTATTCTACCACGCTAATTTAGAAAACCACTTTGCATTAATCACTGTTAGATGTCGATGTTGTCAAGTGCTATCAATTTGTTCCCGGCCGTTAATCGCATCGAGGAACCGCTTAGTGTATACGCATCTTATTTAAAATTGTATATTTCCAGATCCGCGGTGAACGAAGTCTCGGCGCCGACGACTTGCTTCCAGTCCTTGCGTGGACCGTAGCCCGATGCAGGCTGGTTTGTGCTGAGTTGGAAGCAGAGTTGATGGCTGGCTTGCTGCCTCCAGCCTTGCTGGCTGGAGAGGGCGGGTACTACCTCACAGCTCTGTTCTCAGCTGTCGCAGTGCTCAAGAGATTGGCGCCAGACACGGGCCCGGATAGCGGTACACATGTTAGTACAAAAAATTAAAGGCAATGTCAGAAATAGTCCTGAAAATATTCTGGAGATATATCGAGGATGAAAATCAATTATGGCATTTTTTAGGAAACATTTTGTATGATCTTGATTTGTATATTACATATTCTGAATCCACTCATTTAAAGAAAAATTAAAGCAAATATAAGTTACAATTTAAAATTAATACCAGCGATTCAATTTATTATTTTTGTATTTTGTTCGCTTCAATATATATTCGTCTCGCTCAATCAATACTAACGGTCAAAAAATTGGGAAAAAAAGAAATTGGTAATTTTGTGTGAGAATCGCCGCTTCGGATTACTTTTTTTTTTACGCTGGCTCGACAAAGTGAGTACTTTGCACCTGATGGTAAGTAAAGTGAAATCCAAAAACGAAAGCGACTAATGATGAAAATCCATTAATAGTTTCCGTCATCGTGTCGGCCCACGTATAACACGACCGAAGGTCTCTAGGTATATGAGTAATTCGATATACACAAGCTGATGTCGAAACGCGACAGGCTAAAGTGAGTCACTATGACGCTTTTTACAATTCTGTATTGTGTTTATTTCATTATATGTTGATCGTTGTTAAATCAAATAAATTTCAAATTTTTATCACAAATTTTTGTCGTAACCTCTAGTTACAGGTACATATGTATATATATATATCCAAAATTCACACCATGTCCCGTAGGCGGTCCAAGTCGTGGTTCGTACCCACAGGGGTTCCTTTGCATTGCCACCCAACCCATAAACTCGCTGGCTGAGCACCTTCTGTGCTCGCCCCGTAAGCCCAGTTGAACTGTATATGCCTTTCCCGGCTCTCAGTAATTAGACCGACTCAAAAAAAAATCATGTCCCGTTTTTTAGCTTAAAAATAGGAAATACATAAAACACAGAATGGCTACTTTAATTTATATTGCGTAAAAAAGGTATTGAACGACTTTTCGTATGATCCAGCAGCGACGGCGCGGTTCGATGGACAACAACCGGGACCAGTGCAACGTCGCCGTGATACGGGTCGTGCTGCCTGACGAATGCCGGGGCTCCATCAGACGTGTGCCTGTGCCGTGCCGCCCCGGGGCCAGGGCGAGGGACCTGTGCCGGGCGCTGGCACACGCCGCAGCGATCACCAACCCGCAGGATTACGCCTTGTTCGCTCTACACGATGGCCATGGTGAGTTCACACATTTACCCAGCTGTGGCGTATATCCCATGAAAGCACATAAACATTATCATACAATTGGACATTTACAAATAATGGCACATCACCTCCCTCTCATCCAGGCAGCAGACTCCTTCGAGTCTGCTACCCGGGTTACCTTGACCGATCAATATTAATGTCATTTAAATATGTATAAATCATCACCTCTTTTAGAATCCTTGTGGTAACATTTTCAAAATCATGTAAATAAACTTTTTATTTTGTTAAAGTAAAATAAAAAATATTGGTCCCCAGCTTCAGTAACAACGATATCACATTTAAAGTTTAGGGTCTGCTTCAAATCTAGTTTAAGCTTGTATTAAATTCTATTGAATGGAACTCAATCCCAGCTCAATGATGGTTTAAATTTAACAATTGTTAAAACAGTATAATGTTTCCGAGCAAGCTAATGAGTATGTTTACCTTAAATAGTTTAAACTAGAGTTAATTTACTGGTGCTACCTGTCTTTATACACTCTTTGTAGGAAGTTTGGGAATTAATGGGCAAATAATCCGTAACGTGATTTCGTGGTCTGTCGCATTTTGAGTCAACTCCTATTACTCCATATATATATACTTTTCACCGTGGTATATGTAGCCACCGTGATATAGTGAGTACGTAACGACAGCGTCTATCTTTGACCCCCATCTCTCGTCGGCCGCCACGGTGCTTGATCCACTACAATTACCATCAGATACGATATAGTCACTTTAACTTTCCACTATAAAGGTAAAATGACTTCGGTATAGATCGGACACTTCCTTATCAAAATTATATATTTAAGTACTATTATAGATATCTTACCGTCCTTTCGTAAATATAATAAGAAACAAAAAAATGTAAATCAATGTAGGGTATTATCTTTAATACCCTAATTGTCTTAATTACTTGATAAAATTACCATTGTCTGGTAAAATACTCTTAGATTAAATATTAACACAGGCAGTGCAAACAACGGTGCTGATAAACTGGATTATGACTTTGTTCCTGCATATGATGTCATCTCATACGCATAATCGAAGGGACGGTAACGATTAAAAAAGCCAGTATAATGAAAAATATCGATAAAGTCGATATTTTTGTCCTACAATTTAGATCTTGAGTCGTCGTTTGAAGATTCACATGTCGTAATATGTCGGAAAAACAAACGCAGAAAGCGAATTCAACTCCTTGGCGGTTCGAAGCAAAAAATAGGAGGCGAATTGCCTCGTTCGAGCGGCTGCAACGTCAAACACATAAGGGTGCAAACCCGCCCAACGAGTAACCTAACAACTACGCTTTGCGCAAATCGTCACCCAACTTACCCGGAGGGTGTCTTCTACGTTTGCAGTGTCACGGCTTGTACTAAGAAAACTCCTACCGAAAGTTTATCGATTCTTCGGCAAATACAAACAGCCCCATTACTACTTAAGCTTGCTACTCCTTTGAGCTATGTCGATAACAGACTACCTCATTTCATTTTTTTCCTCCATTTAAGATATCATCGCACACTATTTGGGCATGATTATTATTTATTTTTTTGTCTCTTCGCAGAAACTATGTTGAACGAAAACGACTGCCCTCAAGAAGTCATGTCGGAGAAAAGTGGACAAAACTTCACGCTGGCCTACAGGCGAATAGATGCGAAAATAGCATGGCCTCAACAGGCCTTATTATCTTACCCATAAAGGGTGGCATCAGTCATAAAGCTTGTAGTATAAGCAACAATCCATACTCATCTCTTTAAAGACTTACATTTGAATTCTAAATACATTTTTAATGGCCTACTATGATAAAAAAACATGAATTGTCGATTGACTTTGAAAATAGCTATATTTTTTATCATCGATACAATAAAATAAAGTGATATTTTCTACGATATTACTCTACTGGTGTTAGTAATTATTATGCTATCGTTCGTATAAGCTTACCTCGCTTGTACGTGCTATTAAGTACTTTTATTCACGAGCGTACTAATATTATTTAAACGTAGCTTTTTAACTCAATAACTTTTTTAAGATAATCGACTGAACATTTAGTAGGGGCTTTCTCGCCCGAATTTTTGTACATTTTGTATGACGTGTGCGGTTTTCATTCGACATTTAGCGTGAGTTGTGATATATGGTAAAATGTTAACCGGTTTTTATCCATATTCTGTTCGATGTACTGCCTTATAAAGGCAGTTCTTTTCCCGAAGTGTGTTTTATTTTTGTATAATATGTTCCTAAATTTCGATGTGTATACTCTATGAACTCACCAAATTGTCGCTTTAGTTTTTAAATATTTCTGTAAACATTTTCTAGTGCTATATTTTAATTACTTTTGAAGTATCGGTATTTTAACTCTCACTAACTTGTTTATGAACTGTGATGTAATTTGTATTAGAACTATTTTAAGAATTCGTATTAATTTTGTATATTCGTAGAGGCGTTTTCATAATATAATTTATTTATATGTAATTTTAGATAACATATTTAACATGGCATTAATGTTGTGAGTAAATTTTTAGAACAAGATCGAGAACTAAAAATCACATTATGTAAAAATGCTAATAATACAAGCCGATACATTGCGGCTTAAATAAAATTTACTCATAATTAACAATGTATTCTCATCAATTTTGCCTTTATAAATTTGTGAACAAACTATGAGCAATGTACTAATAATGAAAGAGCTTGGTTTTAAAACATTTCTTTAAAAATAAGTTATCGGGACATGTTTAATGTCGAACACAACTGGGCTTCTAGACAAAGTAATATTAGGTTATTCATAATACTAGAAGAAAAGTGAGTTAATGACGTGTCAACACGATATTCTGAAAGCTTATGTCATTCCAATACAACTGTCTAGGCCAGTCTAGGCTCTCTTATAAAAAGTCAAGATAAAACAGTCAATAAAACCCGCTTGCCGAATAAGATCAGTAGTACATTCTTATATGTACGATCCGAAGTTATATCCGCACTTGTGTATATTTATTTCAATAAAGATTTTAAAATGCTTATAATAGGCTAATTAAATACAGTGATATTAAATTTTAACTTCATGACAAGAAGAGTGAATAGACACTTATTGGGTAAGCGGTATTCATTGTCGGCTCCATCTTCACTTATGACCAAGTTTGGTTGAGGTCAAGAGCTATCCTGTAAGTCATACGAAAAAGATAAATAAGATGCTGGTTTTTGATAGTATGGTAAAATATTACTTTGGGTATGACATACATAATCTATACCAGATATAAGATTTCTCTGATCTTCCTATATGTTATGTTTATCCAGGCACGATTATTGGTTAACATTTAATAATTTGTCTATCCCACCATTTCTCCATTTCAATATAAGACTGATGAATCACTGGCAGTTATTTCTTTCCTACGCTATTTTTAGCAGCGGTTATTATATGATCCCTAACAGAGAGTTTGGTATCTTTATACCGGTAGCGTTCATTTCATAAATGCATAAAAGCATTGCTTATCCTTACAATTAACAAGTCTGGAATAAGTTACTAAAATATGAATACAGAAAATTTTATATCCACACGTATATTATATTTTCTTACTATCTATACATATATTAGGTGCGCAACTAAATTCTCGCTGTTTTTTTTCATTAAAATGAATGTTAATTATTAAGAAAAACTTATATTCACATCATTCAAACTATTGGCCATTACTAGCTACAACTTTTTCCCATATTTCTGGTAGAGCTCGAATGCCCTTACGATAAATGTGCTCGTCTTTTGAGGATATCCACGAATTAAGCCATTTTTCGATGTCTTCATATGAGTGGAACTGCTGATCAGCCAGATCGTGTGCCATCGAACGGAATAAGTGATAGTCGGACGGAGCAATATCTGGGGAATATGGCGGGTGGAGTATGACTTCGTATTTGAGCTTTTCTATGTAGGTTTTAACGGGTTTAGCAACATGAGGCCGAGCATTGTCGTGCAACAGAATTTTTTTTCGTGTCTTCGTTTGTATTGTGGCCGTTTTTCGCGCAGTGCTCGGCTCAGTCGCATCAATTGCAGTCGATACCACTCCCCAGTGATGGTTTCGTTTCGTTTCAATAGCTCATAATGAATAACACCGACCTGGTCTCACCAAATATACAGCAATACCTTCGCAACGTGTATATTTGGCCGAGCCGACGACGCAGACGCATGACCGGGCAGTTTCCATGATTTTCTTTTCTTTGAGTTGCTGTAATGAATCCATTTTTCATCACCCGTTACAATTCAATGAAGAAAACCCTTCCTATTTTGCCGCTGGAGCAATTGTTCACAAGCGAAAAAACGACGCTCAACGTCCCTTGCCTTCAAATCATAAGGAACCCAAGTCCCTTGCTTTTGAATCATTCCCAACGCATGTAACCGCTTAGAAATGGCTTGGCGGGTAACTCCAAATACCGAAGCAAGCTGTTCTTGCGTTTGGCACGGATCCTCATCGAGAAATTTCTCCAAGTCAGCATTTTCAAAAGTTTTTGGCCTTCCTTCACGCGGACAGTCGTCAACATTGAAATCGCCGTTTTAAAAACGACGGAACCAATCGCTGCAAGTTGTTTCACTTAGATCAGCATTCCCGTAAACTTTTTTCAATTTTCGATGTGCTTCAGCCGCCGTTTTTTTTGAATGAAACAAGAAAAGTAACGCTTCCCGCAAATGACGATTATTTGGCATAAACTCGGACATTTTCACACAACTAAAAATATATGATCCAACAATGAAATTATTAATGTGTGAAAGCGGTTTTGTTTACCATATGTCACAGCTTGTTTTTTGACCTTTTCGCTATATCAAAATAGACCAACACTTACTGCTGGAGCCACATATTCATAAACAGCGAGAACTTAGTTGCGCACCTAATAATATATGTATATTTTTATCTAGGATCCATAGTATAAGCGTAAGCTTAGTTTGAGACTGTCAATGTGTGTAATTATCCGTAAATGTTATGTTATTTTAAATAATTACACAAATTTTGCTTACCTTATCGAAAGACCCTATGCCCGCTACTGCATTATACTCCTCTTTTTTAAATTTTCTTGACAGTCAGTTACATAATTTTTATTAATAACTATTAAATAAAAAAATTACAACACCCCTCGCCTCAATTATATATTTATTTATATTGTATTCATGATATCAATCGAACATGATACTTGTAAATTAATGAAGGAGTATCCTGTTGTTTCCATATGATGCTACAACATCAGGTCCATGGTACTATTGTATTATAATATTATTGAAATCACTAAATACTAAAATTCAAATCAATTAAGCCAATAAAAGCCAATAACCAATAACCAGTTGTTTAAGCCAATGGGCTTAAATACCTTCCACAACTAGATAAAAAGTTGACAATCGGAATTTCTAGAATCATTGATCAAATTGGACCTATCAATAAAAAAACTAAATCAAAATCAGTTTATCGGCTTAAGAACTACGATGGCATAAATAGACAAATATATGCGTTAAACTTATAACACCCTTTTTACGTAGGAGGTTAATAATATTCAATTAATTAATTCTCTGATAATATTTTCAGGCGTATCTTTTATATTCGTTGTTCTCACCCGGTGAAGTTGTGAAGGCCTTTCCCGGACAACTGTAAATCCAGAAAAAAAAAGAGTCCAAAAAAAAACTTAACTGAGTCATAACTTCTAAATACTTATATGAATGATACCAAATCCTTACGAACTATTGTTTCTTTTATTTCTGAATGAGATGCACTATAAACTAGAATTATGTTAAGACATGAAAAATATATTATGATTTAAGCTTAGACCGCACTACAGAATTTTACCGCGCAGGAAAATATCACTCGAATTTTATTTGCGATTGGCGATTCACCTGGTTCGCACTGATAAACTAATTTCGATCGGTTTTTGTCATCAAGGAGTTGTTTCTTAAAAGTGAACTCAAGCCCGCCACGAGAATTTGATACTGCACCGTGTCTCATTTTAGCATTTTTTTCGCAAATGTTACAAAATTTTCGGTAAAGAAAATGGGATGGTGTAAATTTGCAGTGCGTGCTAGGCCTAAGATTTGTTTTGACGTGATTTACATGATATAAAATAGTAAAATAAAGTAGATATGACTAACAAGCTTGTTTATAAAGGCAAAAATGATTCAGAATATATGTGAGGTGTGAACGCACCTAGTATTTATTGTATTATTGTATTAACATTAGTAATGTAACACGTATATTGTGTTTTGATAACAATTTCAGTCATTTGTGAGGAAGTAAACGAATTTTTACCAAACATTACTTTTGACTTTATTTTATGCGCCTTTTTTCCTTTCAAGGTGTGTTTTATTATAGCACCAAACCTGGTGATAAGCATGGTACAATTTAAAAAACGTTACAACTAGCGAGAGGAATTTAAAAGATCTTAGCGATTATGCCGACCTACACAAATATCTCTTCCAGCTTCGTTTAAAAGACCCCATATCATAGGACGGTGGGAACACACTCACCGAGAGACTATTCCACTACTAAAAAAACTCAGTGAAGGAGAACTTTTTTGTTCTGGGTTATGAGCTACTGTAAAATTGCAATTTCATAAAGTCGCGCGCGTAATTCCATTATGAAAGGAACGCTTTGCCCATTACAAGAGACATTTTGAAAAGAAGAAATGTGGAAAACGGGGTATGTTCAAGAAAGCAGGGCTATACATCGTACTTTCAACAATACGTGTGACAAAGCTTTTTATGCTAAAAATAAAACAAAAAAGCAAACTGACAAATCACATGACGATGAGTGGGTACTACCAGGTACTTAGGTAGGTAGGTGGTTACCTTCCACACACAATAAGGCGGTGGGGAGGCGACCATCTGCCTTCCCTACATTATGGATGAGTCAGTTATGGGTCAACGCGTAGTGCCGGGCCTCGAGGGCGCATGCTAGCAGACACACATGCGCTCGATCACCCCCGAGGTTTTAGCCGGTGCAAGTCCGGTATACCGCGGGAGTGGCCCTCACCACTCCCCTGACGGTCCGTTAGGGATTTCCTATGGCTTAGCAAAAAAAGGTAGGTGGTTACCTAGGGAAAACTGTAATACTATAGGTCCTAGACAAAGTTGTGCAAAGTGCATTTTTTTTGCAAATAAAATGGGTTTGATACCTTTGATGGCTTTGGTTTTATGGGTTTGATGGGATTGACCTTTCGAAATATCACGTTGACATGTTATGTCAATTACATACATTTTGGACTTTTCTACTAGCGTTATCGCTGATCGAATGTAACTGTGTTTAGTCCCCTAGAAGTTTCACCGTTATGCTAGTGACCTAACATTTTTACTCCCTCTGAAGAACCCCATGATAGTCACTAATAACAACTGATGCTATGATACCATCTATCGATTTATTAACAATATTGTTTACGATTATTAAGCTCCGGTAAAACAACAATACGTTACAAAGAAAATTTATTTGAAATGATGCAGGCTACATATCAAAATAAACAACGCTGTGTAAACTGGGACCCGGTACATTTAAATTATCCTGTGAGAAAGTTTCCCAGTACAGGGTTGTCAAGTGAAACGATTGGAAGAAGATGGAGAAATCCTCAAGAGATATCTAAGAGTTTGGTAAAGTTTAACAGTAGACCCGGTAGTACTTAGGTAGATTTTTAACACGCACACGTAAAAACGTAAATATTTGTATTTATAATAATTGTTACGTCTTAATATTCAAAGTAATTAATTTGCAATCTAAGACATCTCAATTAAAAACCTATTTTTAACACAATATATTTAGCTATATGAAATAGATTTAGCTAACAATTCTAAAGAAAAGAGTTTTAGGGTACCGGCACAAAAAGAAAAGTTTTGTTTGCAATAGATTAATGGATTCTTACAGCACAAGAGTAGGTATTACTACTCTTCTATACACTTTCTACTTCTGTGCTTAACACATTGAGCGCCACGCGTATTTCTAAGACAATCCTGTTCAGATCTTCTACGCTTCTACGCGCTGGTACTGTAGGGCCGGTGTTTCCGATACCGCAGTAGAAAATCGTTTACGTTTGAAAAGTGATCCTACCTATAAGCATTCATGCCTATAGGTATCACTTCAAAAATGTAAGAAAAGAAAGTAGAGTGATGGCAAGGTGAAAGGCACAGCGTGTTATAACATATTGTAATACTTCTGAAGGAGAACCATTTTTATATTTGCCGTGTTTTAATGAATCCTACTTATACTGTAATGATACCAAATTAAGTAAATTTTAAATAAATTTAAGTAATTTTTAAGTAAATTCCATAAAATAGTGGAAGTTTTATATTTCTCATGTTACACGCTGTCAGCCACCGATAGCTGACGCGGCCTAAACGGAAAGTCTAGTGTCAGCCACCGATGGCTGACGTGGCGCTCAACGGTTTCTCTATAGATTTCTATAACGGTTTCTCTATCTTGATATAGTAGTTCCTAATATTTTGTACAACCACGTTGGGGCTGTCATGAATGCGTGTTGCAACCAGAAGCCCCTTAAAACTATAGATTAAAAAAAAGGATATCGATGAATTATGTTACAGTTTGTTAAAATATTTATTGAAATAATTTATAATATAACGTGTTTATTTGGTAGAGGCAACCGATCGAAGAACTCAAGGACTATTATCGTAATTATAATGTGACTAGTGATTTGAATAAATCACAGACTACTGTAGATTTTGGATTTAAATTATCTGAAACTAAGAGATTCAACAAACATACTAGTTGTACACAAAACGATTACATTTATCCACCGAGCAGAAAGGTAGGATTTATATATTTTTATATGATATATTTATTGCCTTATTAACTTTGCTGCAATATTTTAGGTAATTTTTTATGTGAATGTAAGTTTTATGTGAATTAAAATGAGTAGTCGATTATTATTGCCCAGAATATATGAAAGTATATCTACCTAGTAGCATTTTTTTCACTCATACTTTTCTCTAGCTACCATTTATTGGGTCATGTATTTCTTGAAACTTAATATACTTTCTAAAAAATAAAATAAAATGAAATATAACTTTAGTCAAATAGGCCTACTTCCAAATACTTTTGTATCGTCCAAAGAGAATGATCTACTCCTGGTTCAGAAAGCACAATCTTAAAAATAATCTTTAGGTCCTATTTATAGCTATACTATATTGTAAATAGAACAGCAGTGGTTTGGCACCAAAAAAAACACTTGTTGAAGTAGTCTTATGACCTCAAAGAAATTACATGATTTTACATATAATCATGTTTTTTTTTGTCTATAACAACAATACATATCCGAATAATTCATTTATTTATGTTGACTAAATATTGTATAATGAATACATAAGTATTTCTTGTTTGCAATTATGATTTTGTAAACCTCAAGTTTGGCCTTTCTTAAGAGCCTGGTCTATAAGACGCTGGTGTCTTTTATTTGAAACATTTCAGCTAGAAGATCGCGTACCACAATCTCGAGCCTTTGGTAAAACTGAAACTCAAAGTTTGTATGTAGCACCGGCCATTGTATCCCGACTAGTAACTGAAAAAGATCAATATAAGCATCCTACTTCAATAACTCAGGATTCAGTAAGTATCTAGAGACGACATCAATAAATTGACGTTTGTTACAATTCAACTTTACCTGAATGATATAACGAAAGTGAATTTTTCTTGTTTAGCTTCCTGTAAAAACAAGCTGGAAAAAGGACCTGGAGTATCTTGACACCGCCCACGAAGGATTTGAGAAATACCTAGACCCGTATTTGTCAAGCAGCAGGCTCCATTATCGGCCGTACACGGCGGACCAATTACAAAGAATATCTTGTTCTAGTGATGTTATTACCTACTATACTTTTGCTAATGTGCCTTGGGTAAGCAATTAAAACACATCAACGAGACATTTTTATTGAGTAACTCTACTGAGTTTGTCGCAATCCACTAAACGGGATTTAAATCAGTATTTTTTTTTTTTTCTCATTTAGTATTTTGACTATATATAGTACCTGATGATAAGTAGAGTACATATTATAACTTACCGCAACGACGATAGTCATTTATATGATGTAAACCTGCAAAAAAAATTTGATTCTTTGCCGATGTACGTTACCATAACTTTTTAGTTAAAACTAAATATAACGAAAATGAAACAAGTTATCAGCATTAGTTTTTTTTTTTAACTTGATGGCTACTTAAAAGAGCTGTTTGCAAAAATATCATGCTTTTATTATTCCGAACCTTTTAAAGTCTACACTTACAAACGAGTTGCAAGTGTTATTTATAGCCCTATTTCTTTCTAACAAAATTTGTTTTGGGACTTAAAAAAATTATAATTACATAAAAAATAATAATAAATAATAATGTGATGTAATTTTTTTATTGAGTTTAATCAATGTTTACTGCAATATTGAATACATAATGGTCTACTGCGTAAAATTAATAGCAAATTCGGGTTTAAACTTTTTCAGACAAGAAAAGAGCCGCCTGATATGGAACAGTGGCGCATGCCTCATAGAAGACCTAAATCAATGTACGACAGAGAAAAGTTCAAAGAAGACTTTCGAGAAGTGCGAACGCATAACAAAATTCTGCCTGTACCCGGGTATAAAATCCGTGCCTATATAGCTATTCCTGACCACTATAAGAATATAATCACTTAATATATTCTCTTCGTATTATGGTCTTCGGGTCTTTAAAAGTGGATTGAAAAAGCTTAGAACAGAGGGACATGATCGCGGCGACTACCGACGCATGATGTCCGGCTTATCGATAATTACATTTGGTTTTTGAGCAACATGTCTCTCAGTGCAGAGATGCGGCCTAACAAAATGCCAGACGACATCCAAGTCGTCCAACAACGTAGTCTGGTACTCCATAAGTCACAATACATTCCATCTGTTCATGACTGTAAACGACATCAATACAACGAAAAGGCTTAGGCTGAGATTAGCTATTTTGTCTTTACTTAGACTTTGCGCAGAAAATAAGATCGTTGTTAACAAAAAACAAAATTTACTTATATAATATTATTGGGACTTGATTATGGTCTAAATATTCGCAGAAAAAAGTCCAAGTGACGAAATCGGTTACTTATATACTTCGACAATAATTAGATAATATTATTTCTCATGCTTGAGTAAAATGCTAAGCAAAATCTAATTAGCGCATATAGATCTCAGCCTTAGACACAGTACTCGTAATATTAGATTTGCGGTAACGTTGGTAGAAAAGGGCAAACTGTTTGAAATAACGGAACGATATTTTACACTTTCTGTTTACATTATTTCTGATCGAATGTTTATTTCTCTTAGCTCTTGGACATAATAAGCACTGTATAAAAGTAATTTTGATTTCCAGAACGTTTCGAAGCGAATTTAGAGATAATTACACGCATCCGACGTCAAAACGCGAATCAAAGATACATAACTACGAAGAAGATGTCAGAAGCTATTATAAACATATGATAGCAGATTTGCCAACCAACTTAGAACAAGAAAGTTTTACAATCGAGCGGAAATATTCATCGGAAAATTTTCTATACGGTTCTAAGAAACCCGTATGTGCTGTTTTTGATCCGTTTGTCGAGAAGAATAGAAGATTGAAAAAATAATAAACAAGATATGAAGAAGATATAAAGAATATTTGATAGAACAAACAGTTTTTTTTATCCTGACACGACACAGTGACCACACCATACCTGATGGTAAGTATGGTGCAGTCCAAAAACGACAACGACTACCAACAGCAAAAAAAACCATCGATAGCCGCAGCGATCATGCCGGCCTGCACAAATATCTCACCACGCTTCGCTTATCAAAACCAATACCCAATATCATAAGACGAAGGAAACACGACAATAATACAATATTGTGTTTTACAGTTATTTGTAAAACACAATACTACTTATTAATATGTCCGTATGTGTATGTGTTTTATATGTGTATTTACTTGTATATATGCGTATATATATATGTGTATTTACCTGTTGTATCTATATATAATTATTGTTTTTTTTATATTTATATTTATTTTTTAATCATATTATTTTTATAAACACAACATTTTACTTTTATATTATTCCCCTGATTTCGATAGGATTCGCTAAAGGTTCAGGTTCGAAATGGGCAGTAGCCTAGTGAACCTTACTCAGTACACAAAACACCTAGCAGTTTTGGGGTTATGTTCTGTTTGTGTCTTTGTATTATTACTTGTAAGTTATTTTAACTGCTTGCCTGATAGTAATGGTAATGAATAAATAAATAAATAAAATAAATAAAGAATGTTTTTATTTTCATAGGAAAGAATATCATGATAAAGCCTATGGGATAAGAGACCGGTACACATGCATGGAAATGCAAGTACTCGCATATTCGTATCCCATATTGTTCCAAATTAAATACAGATGTAGGCACCACATACTCACCGTGAACTTCAAACATCGTAAGGAACCGGCATGGCAGTTAATATAAGTGTAGTTTATAAATAAGCCGTGGTGGCTGCCGGCAGAATAGAATAGCACCTCCCTCTTCTTGCCGAGGTGTCGTAAAAGGCGACTAAGGTATCTCTTTACCACCGCAATTCAACCAGGTATTCAGAGAAGGAAAACTTGACCAAACCTGCATCCCGATCCCTCCCGATCGTACTGGTTCTCCTTTCCATCGGGCCTGAGGGAGCTCGGACGAGAGAGTGCTTTTCTGGCAGCGCGTCCAGTTATGCACTTAAATATCTCCTGCGCAATTGACTGTTTCCGAAAACTGGACCTCGATTTTCTTAATTGGCGTTGAAACAGTCGCCGTAGCCGAAACCGGCTAGGACATCATCATCAGTTTATAAATGTCCTGAAAACGGCGATCAGCTGCTCTCCTGGTCATGTTGGCCACGACATATAAGCGCAAAGTGGATTCTGTCATGTATCTCTGCTCACCCTGAAGGGTATATAACGCGATGATATTATTTATGAATATTTAACAATAGCAGGGAACTTTATGTCAGTGAGCGTGTTTTGGGTAATATAAATTACATTGAAACTTTTTAGTTAAAAGATGTTTTTAAAAAAAAAAGGTTTTATAATCTATTATTAAAAGTTATACTTGATGTGATTTAATCTGACGTATTAGTAAAAAATATCGAAGCAAAATGTTCGCCAAAATTAAATGGAAATTATATATTTCTTAATAATAATTTTGCTTATATCATATGCTTTGTACCTCATACAACCTTATTGGATTTTAATACTCCTCTGTACAATAATATATGCAGTATACACACAAATATTTGCAATAGTTTAATATAAACGAATATGAAGTAACCAAAAATTGTTTATTTTATATATGTACACATTTTAATTCACGGTATGTTAGAAAACTCCGGAAAAATGTACGAGACGATAATCATGGCTCAAAATTAATGAACAATTTAAATAAATGACTCTTAAAATGCGGTTACACAATGCAAATGTACAACGGTTGTATGCGGTAAGTAATTAAAGAAGTATCAAGGATTCCAAGTTAAAACACCGCGAGCTAGTTTCAACTAACTAAATCTATAGAATGCGTGGACGATTACAACGGAAGAATACAATTTCAAACATATTG
Source organism: Automeris io (assembly GCA_036320925.1). Taxonomy (NCBI): domain Eukaryota; kingdom Metazoa; phylum Arthropoda; class Insecta; order Lepidoptera; family Saturniidae; genus Automeris; species Automeris io. Next base: position 6,629,921 of record JAUDJH010000010.1, on the reverse strand, counting down.
ACTAAACTGATTTCAGTTCAAAATTGTTCGTGTGAACGCATCTTATTAGCCGGTAAGTTGAAATTTTATAATAAAACGTGATAAAATAAGTAATCAGGGCAGGTGCCCTCCATCAGGTGATGGAAAGTGGGTACTGTGGCCTATAAGTGAGTGCGCTATCAAAGCAGACGCCATTGGGGTACCAAAGAAGAAGAAAAAGAGAGAAAGGAAACCAAACTGAGTTTTCAAATTTTTAAAAGAAAATGGTTTTAAAACTTTAAATATTGCATTGAACAAGAAATAACTAATATACCCTATATGATATTGAGTGTGATTGTGTGATATTGTGGCTGTGGTGGCATAGTGGATAAGAGACCGGTTTGATTTGGTCGTAAGTTCGAATCCCAGTTCGTATCTCTGGGTTTTGCTAGATTACGTACGGATTTAGGCACCACACACTCAGCGGAGAATGAAAACATCGTGAGGGAACGCACATGATATGTAATAGAAATGTCATATGTAAGTACCTTGAGAACAGCGATCAGCTGCGTTTCTGGTTACGTTGGGCACAACATATAAGCGAAAAATGGATACAGCTACTAATGTATCCCTGCTCACCTCGTAAGGGATATAGCGTGACGATATTTTATTACTTATTATTATATGATATGCTTTGAAACGAATACTAAAATTACCGACCCAACTAATTTTTAAAATATCACATTTCATTAAAAAGTTCAACAAGTTTAATATGGCAATAATGACTAAAAAGCAATTTGAAAGATAACAGTAAATATTAAAGATCATTAAAACATTAATTGTATTTACTTAAGACGTGTGTGTGCGTGTGTGTGTTTGTTAGAAAAATGCGGTTAAAGAAATTAGAACTAAATATGTATGTGGCTTGATCAAATTTGCGTGATATATTAAAGCAAAGCAATCCTGTGCATCATTTAAAATAAGGTGTGTGAACTTGTAGCACGCGAGGTTGGTCAGTTACGACAAAGTTTTATTACACTTGTTTATACAAATGATTTCATTACAATTAGTTAAATTTTAATTTATTTTACTTGAGGTATTAAAATATCAATTAAAATAATGTTGAAAATAAATATTCTATTTTTGTTAATCGCCTTCGCTTCTAGTCAAGTTGGACTGGCAAACGCTGATAAAAAGGTAAGTGTTAATTGTTGTATATTATGTTATTTTGTCAAATAAACGTTTTTCTTTTTATCGGTAATAAAAAAATTCGTTTCTTTTATTGTGTTATTCAAACAAATGATAATAGTAGATTGTGATAATAATATTTATTTCCCGTATCTATATCTAAATATTCTTGATTGAGAGATTTTAAAGTTTTCATAATAACAATTTTTAAATATTCTAATCCCTTTTTAAGTTTTTCGCCCAAAATAAAATAAGGATTAATTAATCCTTTTTCCATTATATTTTTTATCTTTTAACGAGTTAAAATTAAAATCATTGTACTATGAATAATTATATTATACAAATTTAAAATAACTAGAGTTTTAAAGTGGAAAGGAATATGAAACTGCACATATTATATAATAGAAATAAATTGTAGCTTAGGTTTTCGTAGGCTGTAGGTTTTTCTTAAATGATAAAAAAAAATTGTTATTGTCGTGTATAGGGAGTTCCTATAGATAGTTCAGTTTGGTCATTGTCTTATCGACGTCGTACTTCGCAACAGATGTTGAATTAACCGTACCTTACTATTTATTGTATACGAATAATAAATAAAATTTACATAAATATTCATACATTCAGTGTAAATAGAACCTTATTTATTTTTTATTAATTTTACTATGAATCATGTTTCCAATAGGTTGTAAATATATTCATCATACACAATAGATACTTTATAATATCATAGAAGCATAATATTTTATTGGTATTCATTTCTTCCTCATCATAAATCTTACTTTTTATGGTAAACAAAATATTTACTTACACAAGCTTATTATTATAAGTAGAAGATATTAACTTATACATTACTAGTGGACTTGACTTAGTACTGGAGCGAACTTTCATCATCAAACATCAGGAACATATTTCCTACATAATGACGAAAATTGCATTTAGATCCGTTGTCTAGTTTAGAAGGCAAGCGAACGCACAGACGACAGAAAAAGCAACTTCAGTTAATACTTTGATAAGATATCCGGTGTGGAGGTTGTTTTAATATTTAGACCGATTCCTCATTGGGCTAAGCAGAAAAAATTGAACATCACCCCTACTTTTCCAACCCGTTTTCGCCGCCTTAACATTCATAAATCTCTTTATACGATCTCACTTATGGCAGAATCTTTTTAATTAGTCTGTCTAGATAAATCTCGGCCAGCCTCGGCTATTATTTTCGCTCACATTTTTATATACATAGTTTGTGACTGAATATTTTATTTCACAAACACTGGAACAATATTGTCAACAATAGGTAGAAAATAAACTACGGAAACATTATTCAAAACATTCCGTAAAAATACTAGGAGTAAGTACAAGTTAATTTAATTGTCACGTTTTTGGTCTATAAATTATTACCTTTTAGTCTAAAACATAAAATTGGAACTGTTGTACGTTTCGTTACATATTTAAATGTACATATTGTAAATTATTATTGTTTGTTTTCGTTAGAGGAACTCATATTTTTGTACCAAAACAACATTTTAGGGCTCAATATAAATTTGTCAATTATTAATTATACCTAATTATTTTACATATGTACATACTTATGTAAAATTAAAATCAATATTAGTCAATAGCACTCTTTTTTGAGTTTTTATTATTAAATATTCCCAACGTCCCTTCTTAAGCTGTAAGAGTCCACAATCTAGATCTAGCCAATCATTTTCTTTGCTCGATTTCCATTATAAATGAGAATTCAATATTTGAAATTTATATAAAATGCCTCGTAAGCCAGTTTTTTAGAAACTCAGATTTATTATCGTAATTAAATAAAAATTATTAATGAAGCTAAATTACTTATAGTAATAATTTCTAATAATATCAATCCTTTTCTAGTTCAATTCTCATTTAACTGTAAGTAGTAATTACGTCAATCTGTATGTTAAACATATTTGCAAAATGTCTCCACAGCTTAGCAAATGTTGAAGTTTAAACTTGTAGAACTAGTTTTTATTGACATTAGGAATTTTAATTACTTCGTAATATTTCCAGAATTATCAACATATTTCAGTCATTTTATTTAACTGCTTAAAACGTAATGTACGATCAAAGTAGAACTTATGAAAAATAAGTATAAATGCTTATCAAAATAGATTTTTAATATTTGGTATATCTATGTAATCATTTGATAAATTATAACACGCTATCTGCTATTAGTTCTATCTCTTTTATACGCACAGTTTTTTCATAATGCTATCACTGTCTTGGTCCGTGTGATTTTATTTATCACTACTAATTTATTAGTGATTTCATACTTTTCCTATCTCTATAGTTACGTTACATTTGGACTAATTAATAGAATCATCAGATAACTACAAACGCAATAATATTACTAAGTTATATACAAATAAATCTACTCTTGTTACTAACTCATCGAAGTTTCAGTTACAAATAAAATTATTTTAGTAGTCTGAAAAGGTAAAAGACTTGGCAATGACTTTACCGTTTTTAATTTACCTATCATAGAGCTATACTCGTATGTTTAACTTGGTGTCTATATTATATGAACAAGTGTCTAAAATGTATTTCTCTTTAATTTAACAAGCGTTTGTTGGTATGGAACATCTTAAGACTAGTTTAATGGCAGGTACTAATGCATCTGTGGTTGAAATATTGCCAAAATATATCGAATGATATAAACATAATAAAAAAATATCGTCACGCTATATCCCTAACGAGGTAAGCAGTGATACATTGGTAGCTGGATCTAATTTGCGCTTATATGTCGTGACCAGCAGCTCAGCTGATGACCGTTTTCAGGGTACTTACACATGACATTTCTATTAGAAGTCATACAGGTTAGCTCAAGTTGTTTAGCTATAACGCTGAGCACATGGTGCCAAAATCTGTATGTTATTTGGAAAAACACAGAAGTACGTTCCGGGATTCGCACCTACAACTATTCTCGTTGCTCGGTATGAAAACTGGTCCATTATGCACCAGGCTACCACGGCCGTATGGCGGTGAACACAAGGCGTGGACAGATACGCAGTCTAAATATTGCATACGCTCTCAACTTTCGTAAAAATAACCTTGACTTAAACTTGATACAATGTAAATGCGTTTTAACATACAAAATGTCAATGGTAATGGTAAAGCATATGAAAAACGCTTTACAATCTACACAATATAGATCTAATTTGGATGCCGAGGATCGGCTAAAAGCCAACTTATTTGTGACCAGTTCAATAACTGGCAAGTCGCTAAATATTGAGCTGGTTGAGGTCAACATCTATGCAATATAGAGCAGTGAAAGTTGCCCTGCTACCAAAGTTATGTATTATTTAACATCCACATAATCAATACACCACACCACACAACTACTGAGTCATATTATTTAACTTCAAATTACATAGATAATGTCAGCACTACAATTAAGATTACAAACCTACGGCGCTGGTTTGTATATTTCTCTACTTTGATTATATATTAGCCAAAACTTAATATAATTATATTAGTTTAAAATTAGAAACTAAAGTTCATTCATAGATCTCATTAAAATATACATACATTCATAATTAAAAAAAAATTAAAGGATACATTTATTTTATACATATTTATTATTAACACAGTCAAAATAAAACTACGTTAATAATGATTTTTTCGGCTCGACAAAGTGACTACAATGTATCTGATGGTAAGTACAGTGTTGTCCAAAAATGAAAGCAACCATCAAAGAATAAAAATCCAATGATAGTCTCCGTCGTCATGTCGGCCCACATATACCACAACTGAACGTCTCTAGGTATATGCGTTAATGGATATACACAAGCTGATCCCGAAACGCGACAGGCCATCGCGAGTCACTATAACGGTCTTTACACTTGTGTACTGTGGTCATGACCCAGTTCAGGCAATCGCCCTACCACCAAAAATTAATCCTTATAATATTGTTACTTTTCAGCTAACACTAATGGTGTACTATGAAAGCCTCTGTCCAGACAGCAAATCCTTCATAGTGAATGAATTGAAACCAGCAGTAGATTTTATGCAAGACAATTTAATTGTAAAACTCATCCCTTTCGGGAAGGCGTATGTAAGTCCCATAAAAGAAATTTAATTGAATAACATTTTTATAATTTAATTTAATGTCCTATCAATGAATTTCGTACAAATTTGTAAAAAAAAAAGTGGTATATTTATTAATAATAAAAAAACAGGTCCGTAGAACATTTTTCTTTCCTTAAAATCAAAAAATTGAGCAAAGTAATTGTAATATAAGACTTGGCGGTGCACAGTCTCTGGCGCGCCGCCTGAGAGAGACATTTTGCAGGGGTGGGCTCTTTACTCCTACCTCTCCCAGAGAGATAGCCTCATCAAGGCTTTTCGCTTCCCGGGCACATAGATGAATTTGGTTTCCCAGGCCCGGGTGGAACGATTAGAAGAGCACCCCGGTGGTTTTTAGTCAGTAGCAATCTGACACACCCGGGTGGGGGCGGGACACAACAGCTGTGGACATAAATAGTAGAACTGTCGATATTCACAGTGGTTAATGCTAAAGCAGATCTTATTATAAAGAAAAGTGATGCCGCAGGGTACAGCATACCGGGCAAAAGATCTCAGGGAGTCTGCTGATTGAATGAGGTGAAAGCTGTTCGTATGTGTCCCGCTCACCATTTGACAGAAAACTCTTGAGATATGGGTTTTTTACACTCACTTCTCCCTAAGATGTAGACTGAGAAAGGCAAACCGTAAAAGGTATATAGAATACCAGGCGTGGCTAGCAGCGTGTTGAGGGACAGTACAAGGTTTTCAAAGGGTTAAGAGCATTTTAGAAACTGTTCTATTAAAAATAAAACTTGCTAATTTACATTTCTTGATTTTATATTATTTTTAATGGTATAACTTTTGTTGTTTATGAAAACATAGCTAATAATATTATTACAATACTTTTAGAGAACCAACCAAGGCTTACAATGTCAGCACGGTCCAGCAGAATGCTTCGGGAACTTGGTCCAGGATTGTGTCCTTAACATTATGTCGTCGCGAACTGATGCCGAGAAAGTAGATTATGTCGCTTGTGAGATGGAAACCAGAGCTGGTTCTCGCGGAGATTTACAGGTTAGTATTATCAAAGGAGTAGGATCAAAAACGTCGATACGTATATATTATATGATGCGATATTATATATTATTTATTTCAAACCAAAAAGCTAAATACCGATTTCCCAGTAGAAATACTTCCCTATTGCTTACTTCAAAATTGGCTGATTTTGAAACAAAACTTTTAACCTATTTTTCTCCCTCTTAGGAGACGAATATGAAAAAATCTACGCTACCTTTAGTTGGTACTACGCTATAAACAGAGTTTCTAGATTCAGTAGTTAAGTAGTGTCTAAGATAGTATGTCAGTCGGAACAAGACTTTATATAGATAAATAATCATAGATATTATAGCCAATTATTTTTTAATTATTTTAATTTCCAGTGCGCTCAGAAAGCTAATATGCCAACCATGTCGGTCCAAAACTGCGTATCATCTGTGCAAGGTGCAAACCTACAACAAGAGTCCGAATTCTATACGAAAATGTTACAACCTCATTTTATACCAACTGTAACAATGAACGGGGTAATTATTACATCAAAAATATATATTTTACTTTAAGACTCCAAAGCTTATAACAAATGTCAAAAGTACATAAAGGGCTATGTTCAATGTGCCTTTTCCCTAATATATTTATTATCAGTGTCGTGTTTTTGGTGTCACAAAAATAATCACTTCTTTAATTTTTAATATGTACTGCTTTTTGAATTGTATTAAATAAATTTGTACGAGGAGGCTAGAGTTGAGAAATTGGTGAAATTTTTAACTGTCAATATCTCTTACAGGTGTTTAATCAAGAAATTCAAGACAATGCAATGAAAGATCTCATTGGTACAATATGCCAGTTCCTGAGAAATACCAAAACTTGTACGGAATACTACAATGCTCAAGCACTAATTTCAATGATGGGTTAAGATCACTCAATAACTACAGTATGTTATATATAAAATTATATTATCATAACAAACAATAAAGTAATAAATTTTAGAATACTATAAGAAATGCTCAAAATGTTTACCTATAGTATATAATGTACTTTTATTTGTGCAGTTTACTGCACTGCATTTGAACTTACTTAGTGAAGTTTGGTAAAATTATTACACTGGGTTTGATTCTGATCTTGGTAACAAGAGAATCCACGGTTGAAAAACGTCTATGAAAAATATATGTGGAAGACAAATGGATGTATACTGAATGATCCTGAACCGCTGTCGGTTGAAGCGAATCACTGTAACGTTCTAAAAGTTATTACAATTTAGTCAGCTAACAATATCTTATCATCTATTGGCTGTTCGTTTACCAGCAACTAAGCAACCATACTCTACGGGTACGCTCCTCGGTTTTATAGGTTTCTACCTATTAAATTGCCCCCAAAACTTATAATTTCGCTAGCTAAGTATACAAGTATATAAGTAGTAAAAGGTAATCTCAAGCCAAATGAATTAGCTAGTCAGAAAAACATTGAAATATTTTTTTAACGTCAAGAGCATTCACCTATAATATATAATATTATGTATAAAATTTTTTTTGTTCATCACGCAAAAATTATAATGTATCTGTATAAAAAAAAACACTTAGTAGCTGTCTATTTAATGAATATACTACAAGGTACCTATCGCATCAGTTACGTTAAGATGGGGAGTTTTCAACAATCCAGCGATAGTAGTGAGCTATGTTTGTATATACGCTTGGTATTCCTTCACTCCCACAGTTTTCTGATCCAAATGATACAATTCCCATCTGAAATAATGAAAAGTTGATTAAATAAAATTGATTTCAGTAAATTAAAAAAAATTAGAACTTCCATGTTTCTAAACATTTTGTAAATAATAATGTATGTTTTGTATATAATTTATTTTAAAACGGTTGTGTATATTTTGTTTAAAAGGCATTGCGGCCTTCTTATTTAATTTCTGCATTCTGTTATTTTTCCATCGATAGTTTAGCCATTAGGTTAAGTCGCATTTGTGAAGGCGCTAAAATAAATTTAACAAAAGTAGATCTAGACTAGGCTGACGACCAATTGTATTGTTGATCGCACTGGGCGTAAGGAATAAATACAAAGGTAGAGGAATATAAGAAAAACTTGTATTTACACAAACAATACACAATTCACAGAAAAACAAATTAAGGATAAAACGACTCATATAACAATTGAAAGAAGAAAATAAACAAATAATTAACACGAAAGAGATAGGATGAAGTGGTAAGCAATAGTATAAATAAAATATCGTGTGTTGTGGAAATGTATCAAAAGGAAGTTATATGCTATTTGATTGACTGGCTGTTCCGTCTACTGCTAATTATGTTAGCTGCCACTTGTTAATTTAGTTATTAATCCTCCCAGACGTATAGAATAACGAATGATGACGTAATTATTAGTGGTTTTGACGTATATTTATTAAGCAAAAAATGATAAAAATATTTAAGAAAATAATGTTAGTACTTACTTGTACATATTTGCCATCCCTTTTCATTATCAAGGGTGCTCCTCCGAAACCAGAACATGCATCCTTCCCTTCTTCACCTCCTGCGCACAGCTGACCTTCATGCACCGGAACAGAATCCCCAAACACTTTTTCGCAATTCTCTAGAGGCACAAGGGGAACTTCTAATAATTGTTGACGACTAACCTGAAATTCAATTTAATTTGGTTAATTCATGTGTATACAACAAAATTTACTATTTCTAAAATTAAGTGAAAGTCAGATCCAAGGCTAAAAGATCCAGAATAGCGCCACCAGTCACTTCAGTTTTTATACATCAGAGTAAAACTTTTGTCTGTCGATACAATCCACGGTAATACCAAGACAATGAAAATCTAAGATATTTTTTTAACATAAATATGATCGATGCAAGTCAGCTGGATAGGTAAACTAGTAATCCGGGGCATGCATATTTTCTTGAGTATCTTTGTATTTTTAAATTTCGAGTGAACATGCCGTGAACGACTGACTTCAAACACAATGGATTTAAAACTTTTCCTCTGAAATTGAACCATATTTGTTCAGATTGGTAAATCTCTACAATTCGTAAATAACATTATTAGTTCGTCCTTTCTTAAAAAAAAAAATCTCATTACATTACACTTGTTTATACTTAATTATATCGAGAAGTTAGTGTCTGAGCTATATCTCATCCCTCTGACACACTATCTTTATTCACTCGAAGATAATTATTGGTCGAGTGAGTTCCATCATCATCATCATTATCGATTTCCTAAAAGTTTGTATGAGGTCAATCGAAAGCCTATTTTTGATAACAGAAATGTTACTTCAAGACTAGATAAAATTATTACATATTTTGAAATATTGTAATATTAACTAATGTACGATACCACATTATTTTGTCCGGACAATTTTCCCCATCCAATGAGTGATGCTCGTTCGCCAATCACAATTTCCGGTTTGTCATTGAGGCATATCGGAGCAGATGTCACTGAAATGAAATGGTAATTAGCAATGACCATTGCAATGACAAACATTAATGAGCTACTTCCATTCATTCAAGGTCATTCTAAAGGACAAGGTTACTATGATCATGACACATTTAGAAAGAATGTTCATTGTATCCTATAAGTAGTATTATTTGTTGTAGCCTGAGCATTCTTGGGTATTTAAGCTATTTTAGTTTGAATTTTGGGTTTAACTAAGCTGAATGATTCAATCATTTAGTGTTTACATATTTCACATTATACCTATATAATGTGAAATATGTAAACACTAAATGATACCTACCCTAGTAGGTGAATAAAATAATAGTAAAAAGTAAGCGAAAAGCCAAAACATTAAAATATGTGCTTATGTATTATTTAACCTGAGAATTTGATTTCATCCTTCAAGACGATCAACGCTATGTCGTGACGAAATATCTTCTTCTCATAGCCTGGATGTACGATTACGCTTTCAACTTTGATTGCTTGAGTGGGCGGCGCGCAGAAGAAATCGTTGCAGTCTGGACTGCGCCCTATGTCCCATTCACCTACTACGACAGTTGATCTAAGGGTACAATTATAAATACTAATTAATCTAGTCAAGATATTACTGTTATCTAAAACTATATTGAAAAATTTTGGAAGCTATCTGAGACATTAATACATTTTACGTTCAGGCTCTCAATAACTCATAGAACGTACGCAGGAGTTACACACATAAGTCTCGAAGTTTTCTAGATCCCCCGCTCTACCAGGAACGAAATGCATAAAACATTTAGAGGCTTATAGATTTTTGAAAGCAATTTATACAATTATTTCATCAAATTTTTTTATTCTTTATTTTCTTATTTATTATGCTGATTTTTAACTCCATAACTTTAGTATATTAGTTAACACATTTACTCACAATTTATAGCCATCAGGTTTTGCTAAGGCACAATGTGCGGCGGTAACTACGACACGTTTAGCTATAATAGATCCGCTGCAAGCAAATCTTACATTACCAGTATCTTCATCTGCAATTAAATATTAATTGAAATTAAAAAAAAAAATGGAGAATTCCTCAGACACTTTTCTTTTGTACAGTCTAAATAAATAATTAAACTAGATACAATCTTTCGCTAGACGATATGATGTTTGCTTTCATCACCAAGTAAACAATAAGATTACCTATTATCATAATTTGTAACCATACTACTACTGTACTACTGTACTGTACTGTGTGTGGCTGTGTACTGTTTGTAAACTGCTGCTAGGGATTGAACACACTTACTTACTTAAATGTTTAAATGTCGTTTACCCTCTAGCAACCATATGTATGCTTCGCTTATCAAACCTGGGCCTCGACATGCTATGTTCGAACTCCGCCTATCCTATCATATCACTGCGTCTTGCCAAGTATTCGATCCCATTTCATATGAGAGCTCATTTATTAATCATATGGTATATCAAACAATGGCCGGCATCGACCATTGTGTGTGCCATTGTTTATAAGTTTACTTAAGTAGAAATATTTACTTACTCGTAAATCCAACTCGGGCAACCCAAGGGTGTGCACCCAGACCATCATAGTCCACTCCTCGAACCATGCTCTGTCCACACTGCTCTGTGCCCTCCTGATAAACTTTACCACAGTCACAAGAAGGACAGCATACGTAGTCTTCATTATTAGCCCGGCCACAAGTGAGCTGATTGATACGAAAAAAATATCTGTAAAGAAATAATCACTTGCTTATCGATTTGATAATTATATAAAATATTGGTGAAATGTGGCGGCATAACTTGGCCAAGGATTGGGGTACTTGGTAAAAGGCTATCATTGAGGGAAATCAAGCTCACGATAATCGATAGTTCGAGGCACTTTTCCAGAAACACATCAAGACGTATGAACTTGCATGTACACAAATGCCTTTAGATAAGGCTGGTGTAGTCGTTGGGTTCTCTCCCAAATCAGCTTGGTAAGCCGTAAAAAGCTGCCTCCGTCATGCTATATGAAACCTTTTACAGATAGATGAGTTTAATGATCAGGACGATAAGTTTTTGGTGGTAGGGTGATTGCCCAAACTGGGTCATGACTGCAGTACACAAGTGTAAAGACCGTCATAGTGACTCGCTTTGGCCTCTCTCGTTTCGGGATCAGCTTGTGTATATCCAGTTACTCATATACCTAGAGACCTTCAGTCGTGGTATATGTCAACCGACATGACTACGGAGACCTTTTTTTCATCCTTTGATGGTCGCTTTCGTTTTTGAACAACTCTACACTTACCATCAGGTGCACTGTAGTCACTATATCGATCCAGTGTAAAAAAAAGATAGTTATGATTCTAGAATACCTTACTCATTTTAAAATAGATAGCATAGAGAGGTACATCTAAAAGCACAAACTCCTAGATCGCAGAAATCTGAGTTTCTTTGTCCTGAGGAAATTTCTAAAAGAGTATTTAAATCATATTATGTTTTGATTAGGAATCAAAGTAAAAATTATTAGTGGAAAAATATTTTGCCTACTGTGTCAACAAGCCTATTATAAGGTGTTGTCCATTAATTGCATCAAATAATTCAGTGGTTATTGACCCTCTCAACAACAGTTAAACTCGTGTGAATTCTTTCTTACGATGATTTGTTCCATTTTGTACTAATAAATCTTAACATTAAATGCTATATATATACAGGTGGTAAAGTATATTTTCTCACTTTTTGTAAAATATTAGGAATAAAGTGACATAAATAAAGTAACCACTTCGCTTATGTGCCTGAATTCCCAATGAGATTTTTGAGTAATCTTGATTTCAAGGTTTCCGGGGATCATTTAATCTATACTAATATTATAAAGCTGAAGAGTTTGTTTGTTTGTTTGTTTGTTTGAACGCGCTAATCTCAGGAACTACTGGTTCGAATTGAAAAATTCTTTTTGAGTTGAATAGACCATTTATCGAGGAAGGCTTTAGGCTATATAACATCACGATGCAGTTTTTAGGAGCGAAGAAATAATGGAAAATGTGATAAAAACGGGGAAGATTATTCATCCTTGAGGGCTTCCATTGCGTGCGCTGCAAAAACGGTTCAAGATACCAAAAATATATGTAAGAAAGAATTATTCCACTTGAAATGATCTAAAAAAATGTCCGTGACAGTATATGTTTATCTTTTAAGATTAAGTCACTAGAACCGATTTTATGGTAAACAAATTTGGTCGAAATTAATGCATTATTTGTTAAGAGTTGTATCAACGTAATAATATTAATATTTATCCAAATAAATGTGTTGTTGATTAAGAGTATTTAATTGTGAACAAAATTGTCTTTGACATCACTTAATTTCAATGAACATCTTAGAAGATATTACAAAATCTTATATAGCAAAACAACGTTTGCCGGATCAGCTAGTCTATACTAATATTATAAAGCTGAAGAGTTTGTTTGTTTGTTTGAACGCGCTAATCTCAGGAACTACTGGTTTGAATTAAAAAATTCTTTTTGAGTTGAATAGACTATTTATCGAGGAAGGCTTTAGGCTATATAACATCACGATGCAACTATTAGGAGCGAAGAAATAATGGAAAATGTGACAAAAACGGGGAAGATTATTCATCCTTGAGGGCTTCCATTGCGTGCGCTGCAAAAACGGTTGAAGATACCAAATATATATGTAAGAAAAAATTATTCCTCTTGAAATGATCTAAAAAAATGTCCGTGACAGTATATGTCTATCTTTTAAGATTAAGTCACTAGAAGCGTTTTTATGGTAAACAAATTTGGTCGAAATTAATGCATTATTTGTTAAGAGTTGTATCAACGTAATAATATTAACCTTTATCCAAATAAATGTGTTATTGATTAAGAGTATTTAAATGTGAACAAAATTGTCTTTGACATCACTTAATTTCAATGAACATCTTAGAAGATATTACAAAATCTTATATAGCAAAAGTCAAAACAACGTTTGCCGGATCAGCTAGTTAGGAGATATGATTGCAAAGACTTTTAAGGAATCTATTATCTGGACTCGTGATAGTTGTGATTAATTTATAACTGATATAGATGCAGGGATACGTGCCCGAAGCCTGACACTTTGCTGAGTTTGGATAAAAAAACTCTTCAGAACTAAAGTTACTGCGTACCTAACTTTTCCGTGTTCCTATATTATTTTTGTTAACTATTTTATAAGTAAATATAGAAACTCCTGCTAATTATTGAAAAAAATAAATGATCTTATGAAGTTGACGTTAGAATAGAAACTGGATCATATGCATATCTTACTTGTCTGAAGAGGAACATGAGAAGTCCATGAGATCGTCTAAAAGTGGACATGAGCTGATTGGCACACAGGATGTGTTTGGTGGGCATCTTCCCTGTAACAATTATATAACAGATATGTATATTCTTTAAAACAAGTATATGGCAATTTTAACTGACTGATTTGAGATTAATAAAGTAATCATACTAGACTTTTTTTTTATTAGCCGGGGAATCATCCTACATAGGACCATCAAGGTCACTGTCAGGGACTCCGGTGTGCCAGACTCCTATTAACAAAAACCCCGGGGTGTCCAAGCAATCACTCCACCCGGGCCTTATCTTGATTCTTCCAGAAGACACCCGGAGAGCGAACAACTTGTTTAGGCTTCATCTCTGTGAGGGGAGGGCGCAAAGAGCCCGCCGGACTCTGAACGCCGCTTCCCTCTTTACAACAACATTTGACTAATGATTGGTCCTTTTGTTTTCTTACTCAATGTCACCCATGTTAGGCACCCAATTATGTAAAGTAAAACAAATAAAATAAAAATGATTTACTATCCCAAATAATCCAATCATAACGCTTAGATACTTAATATATCTTTGATAGATGATAAAATATGTTTAATATTTATTATAAAATTAATCAGGTTTTAAAGAATATAATTTTTGTTCTCAGTGTTGAAAAAAGAATAAAATACAAATATGAAATTGTTTGCTTATCACTAATAAAAACTTACTAAAAAATCTAAGGTATCATCACTGCTTTTGACTCCTCCCAATCCTGCACTAATAGCGACACCTGTAATAGATTTTATTATTATTATATATTTAAAATAAAATACTAATTTTTCACACAATATTCTTTTCAGAGTGAACAGTAGTTATTGTACTTGTATTTTGCGCATATTTCCAACCTGACTAGTACCAGAGCTATTCACCCTTACCAGGCCCCTAATGAAGACATTTTTTAAAAATGGTTTGTGAATTTCCTCATAATGAAGGGTTTTCCCTTCAACGTCAAATTTGTGGTAAACTCGTATATGAGCTGAAAAACACGAAGCACGTGATAAGTTTCGAACTGAACTTAGTTTCGCATGGTCTATGCTTTTTTATGTTAGCCACCACAGCTTCTAAAACAATGTACACAGATGATATCCAATATAATATTTCTTTTAGCAACTTTCATACCCACCAAATCGTTCCACAAACCAAACCATTTTTTTTGGTGACCTGGGGAAAATCCTTCATGGACCGTCAAGTCGCTTTGAGGGCAGCGCCCCGATATGTCGAACTCCTACCAGCTAAAATCCTCGGAGTGTTCCTTCTCTCGTCTAGCAGAGCGAAGTGTAAGGCTGAGCCAACTTCCTCAGCACCCGGCAATCCACAAATCAACCTCATACCAGCCAATTACCAACCAATTCTAGTTATTTCAATCCAATTCTCCCAATACCAATTTTTCAATTATTTCATCCATTTTTTTTATTTAATATAATAAAACCTAACCTTAACCTTTAGGTTTAACCTGTTTGTACTAATCAGTTTGTTGTGTTTATCATTAGTTTCGTTTTTTTTATGTTCCCAAAATTATTAAGTCTCATATTACACAACATTGAACATATGTAAATAGCTATTATTATCTCGTAGACTCATGTAAATAGTAGTATTTGTGAATTTATATTCCATGAGATTAGAGATGTAGCCAAAACTATCGAGTATCGAATATCCGAACAGATTTCATATTCATATTAGGTACAGAATTCGATGTAAGTGATTCAGATAATATCGATTTATCATACTCCAGATAAATCTGAGTATCCCAACAATTAAGTTAATAATAATCTTGTTTTGTCTTTAGTTGTAGACACTTATTAAATGATATATTATTTTGGTAAATTCCATAAATGACATAAAAATTATTCGAATGTTCGAAAATTATACATCCATACTAGTAACAGACAACGAAGTTTCTCTCTAGTACTCGTATATCCAAATTCATGTACGTTGTCACATACCTTAAACAACCCTACATGAGATGACAACCGTGCATGACCTTGATATCAGATTTTATCATGGCACAGTCTAATCGAGGCTACGTTCAATTGTGACATGCAATTATTTAACCGTCATGCAGTTTCACGTGGAAAGCCATTCAATACAAATTTAATATTATACTATATTTTCAGTCATCGATTTCGTTTACGTTGGCATTGATAAAATATGGAACAGTAACGAAGGAGCTTTTATATTTTTTAGTTACAACTATTTTAATAAAAGCCTCCAGAGTTACCCAATAATACTGACAACTATAGTGAGGTCAAGCTATATAATTGTTTATAAAACTAATAATAAAGTAGAAACGTATGCTCATTCAGGCTTTCTAAACTAAAATCGTTTATAGCAATACATTTATTAAGTTATGCTTACGGTTCGCCCAAACCAATCAAAACCAAACATTAAAGTTAAAGTAATAAAATAAGTATAAAAGCTTCGAATGTTCCATTACATTTGTTTATTAGTTCCTATGAGCTTACAATCAAACAAACTAGCAAAAGTGTTAAAACAATATTATTTGTCTTAAAAAGCTAATAAATAGCCGATCCTAGTCAATTATTTTATTAATATTTCCAAAAAATGAATTATTTATATGAGTAGAGAACAGAAAAACACTACAAAGTTAAAGATTAATATTATAATTGTATATTTTTAGTACGTATTTCGTAATAAGAGGCTACACGTACAATTTAAAATTAAACTGTTAACAAATATAATATTAAACACTAATTATTACTCAGAAGCTACAAAATAAGGTTTAAATTATACAATAACTGTATTCCATGCTGTAAAAATATTTTAATAAAAAACTTACTTCCAAATTGTGCGTTTACATTCCATTTAAAAATACACACAAAAAACAACACTTGCACTAATTTTACCATGGCTTGGAACTTAATTAATGTTTATATTTAGAAATATTTAAAATGGATAGTAAATCAATGAGACATTTCTGAATTTAAATTGTATATTATATCTAATAGCACTACAGCTTCAACGCCGGCAGTTCTATAAAAATGATATTATACAAAGCCTTCATTTGGACCGACATCAAGTAGAGGTATTCAACCTTTGGCTATTTTTACCTACCTGAACTGCCACTTCTTTATTATATCCTCGCAAACTACTTCCATAAGTACATATCTTTATTGTGATAGGCAAATAGAATCGTGAGTCACTACAACTATGTACATTGTTAGCTTACCTCAAACCTCTTAAGGTTCTTTCATCATACCAATTTTTTTTGTAACCCTAGGGAAATTCCTAACGGGCCTCAGGGAGCGATAAAGACTATACTCCGGTGTGTCGGACTTTCAACGACTACCTGTCTGCCAGATCCAAGGGGACGGCGACGTTTTGCCTTAAAGTAGGCCTCTCCCTGTTTTGCGGCGAATTTATTATAGGACCCGCAGTCCCCACTAATTCGCAGAAGTAGTAACCTTGGGGTTTTTAGCTGGTACGAGCTATTAAAAACCTACTATGACACAAAGTCTGCAAACTACTGAAACATGCCATTTTAAATTTCTATCCAGAAAGGTAATCACATTATTATAGTAATTATTTGTAAATATTTAGAAATATGTATTAATGTAAACGTAGGTTCCCACCTACGTTTACGTTAATTATTTACATAAATAATTTAAATTAATTATTAATTGAAGAGTTGTTCCCACAACTCTTCAAGTTACCGTACATTTTGCTTGAAAAAATCTCTTTGGTTAAGATACAGGCCCAACCTGTTATTGTTAAAAGAAACAAATATTATAGCTATTATTTTATTTTAAATATATTATTATTCTTTGCTACAAATGGTTGACTACGTCTGACAAGAGTGATTCATTATGAAAAACGTTAGGTGTAAACGTACAGCATTTCATACTATTTTTGTACACGCGACCGCAAAGAATTTTAGAATACCTTGTCATTGTGAAGTATATCATGAAATATATGTTAAAAAAAATATCCCGACTTGGCAATGTGACTGCCCTGTACCTGATGGAAAGCATAGTGCCTTCGAAAACTAACTACGATCTAGAGACAACAACCTGTAGCCAGTCGCCGCGATCATGGCAGCCTACACAAACTCATCTCTTCATCTCTTACCTCTTCATGATTCGTTTAAAGTACCCAATATCATAGGACGAGGGGCTCATCCGGTTTAGTTGTGAAAGCCTCTTCCGACCGCCAACAATTGTTCCACCGAAAAAAAGGACGAAGGGAACACACTCGTTGGAAGAACATTTCACAATTTGTTGATCCGACAAAGATTAGAGAACTTCTTATTATATTCATTATTTAAATCTGAGAATTATTTATTAATTTAAGCTAATATCATAAGAAAACCGTTTTAATTTTAAACGTGTTAAGATTATATTATTAGACAATTCCATAAGCATAAAAAAGGCTTTGTTATAAAAGATCGAATAATTATGTCTTTAGAGGTTTAAATGTGTATCATAGAAAATACTTTTACTTGATATTAGTGTACTTTATTTTATTTCAGTAATAAAGACAATAATCTAAAATGGGTTTCTAATCCTTTTTATTCACATAATATTTAATTTAAAAAAGAAAAATAAACGCAATGAATAACATCCAACGCGAACGTACCGTGTACGACTAATCTGTACAAAATCAGTTTTTTATTTCTTTATTGTTATAGTAAGTTTTTATAAACGCTGATGTCATTCACATCGCTGGGCCACTGCAGCAATGTATTTAAAATACCATTAATTTGTATTATATTTTATAAATCTTATATTTATTTTCTCGAACATAAATATTTAATGCTTTTGCGATACCTAAACTACAAAAAAATATTATACAATATTAATCAGAAGACGTTAATATTTACAAAAGAGTTTCAAGTGCAGAGTAGTCACTATGACGAGTCAAATAAAAAAAAAGATTATAATATCTAAACAAAATACAGCCTTACATATCTAAATGGTAGACAATAGTAAAACAAAAACATATGCGTGAAAATCAGTATGAGCCCAGTGAAAGCTATTTTACTTTCAGCTCTATCGAATTGAAATAATATCAAACTCATAGTTATCAAACACAAATTTCATATTTTCCCACCACTCAGATTCCACTGCCTTTCATGCCTTTCAACAACAACGGTTCTTTCATCCATCCGCTGAAAAGGTCTGAGTGGGCCATTTATTTAAGAAAATTTCTACAATATAAATTGATACCTAAGTTAAATCTATATTACAAAATCAAATTAAAACTATGGTGATACAAAAACCTTAATCCATCGTATGAATAAAAATAACCAAAGCCTTAATAATAAATAAAACAACAGCAAAGGTACAATTGATTTAAAATTAAAACTTAGCCTAATTAAATAACTATGAAGGGGACTACGAGCGAGAAACCGTTACGAGGCGAACCTCCTGATCACACACAATATGGACAATATGCTATATTTATAGCAAATAAAATAAAACAAAACAACTAGGCAATATTTGCAATACTAACGAAACCTTGTGATTGAAATGCGGCTACATCCGCAGCTCCGGTCATTCGCTGGGTCGACAGTGTTCACACCAAAACAGGAACATTGTTTCAAACAAAAGCGTAAAAAAATAACTTCCTAATCAGATTATGTATCATACAATTATAAAGCTGAATTTTGGAGATCGTTAAAATGTTTGTGAACTGCCATTAGGTAGTTAATAGGAACTTTTTGTACCTATAATAATCGTGCTATCCATTTATTGATATTAGGAGCCAAAACAAGCTCATTATCCATCAGATGAGAAGTGGCTAATGTCTAGTGTCTACTATAATCGAGTGCAAAACCAGAAGTGTTGAGATGAAGAAAAAAAGCTGGATATACATAGGCTAATCCTTAACTAGCCGCGGCCTTGAGAAAAGTCACTATGACTGTCATTGTCATTGTATGTGCAATACTGTGGTCACAATCGGACAACGATGTCCTCCACGTGTCTACTGGCGATGATTCCCTGGATACTTAGAGATGCGTTAACGTTCGCCACAATAAAGTTATCCTTATGGGCTATAAAGATAAATATGCGTCTTCTGGACTTTTCTGAGCTGCAGTTTAAAGTCTGGGCTTTCTAAACTCTGCAAAGAGCTTAATTCCAACATCCATAATTTTACGTTAATACGACTTTTACATAAAAACCCAACAGCAATCCAATCAGGTACTAATGCTCTATTATTACATCGATATCTATTTAGCACCGCCCGTGAGGTACTTTTAGGGTTTCAAAGGTAAAGTATATGGATGCCAGCAGCGTCAAACCCCGAAGCAATATTATCTACAAATTTTTATTTGAAAAACAAAACTAAATTTACCTTCTATAATGAAAAAGTATTTTTGTATGAAGAAACTTTTAAGAAAAATTATCGTCTGTCTAATTTGAATTAACGTCAATCACCCATCATCTGACATTCAATAATATGATTCAATAGAACCCAATAAATTTTAGAATAAAAACCGAAAGGGAATCGATAATTATTGAAAGAAATTTCGATCAAAATAACAGTATGTAGTTGTTATTAGCTAGTTATGTCCGTTTATATCCGTACGCATCAATGCTAATCATATAACAAGTTAATTTCAGATGTCTTCTACATATTCATAATAGAACCGTTCTCGTTAATACGAGTACATCCAAACAGTTTCCAAACTAGAGACTGTTCTTGTAGGCTTTCACGAGAAAAAAAATGAGTCTAACAAACAGTGTATCCGATCAAAATGTTTACTTTACTTATGTTTGTTTAATCAATGATAACCTCAGTAAGCATATAAAAGATAGTGACCATAACAGATTTGCTTATGTACCTGCGCATGAGGATGAGGGCGTAAGTAAATTATTTAATGATATATAAAGCTGTCAACATTCTAATTCCCAATTAACATGATTTTTCACTTTTGTAACCCTAGTTGGCATTCATAACATTTATAATTCCCTTAATGCGCTTTCGTAACGTTTACGTTATTTCATTTTACCCTCTAGTATAATCTGGAAATTTCCAATTTATTTTGTATGTATTTGTCTGTCTTGGTGCTACGACTTCCATTCGTATAGTGTACCTTTTTCGTGATTATTTTGACCCACCTATCCTTTCTACATGTCCGAATCTGTAAAGTACGCCTTTGTACCTGCTTTCGTTGACACTATTTTTATCTTTTAAGCCTGCAATTTTGCATAACTCTTTGTTCTTATTTCAAATTTCAAATATTACCCCAAAGAGTCTAATAATGTGATTATTCTATTTTAAGATTAGCAATGAAGAGGAGCCGATACAAGTAGAAAAATCTAAAGCATTACATGATCTGGTAGAACCGAATAACAAAGCTAAAAAGCTAAGGCTAGAAGACAATCCAATTAATGCGCTTAATACGGTGATTACTCGTGTATGTAAAATCAATATTTCTATTGATAAAAATTATTCCATAAGAGATCAATATATGTTTATTTTTTTTATTAGCCGACAACTTCTAAAAGGAATAATGAACTCACTGAAAAAGATGAATACGCATCGCTTTGTTTCGATAATCCTAATATTCTTAAACTTACCAAAATGAAATGGTTAAGCGAAGAGCGAGATGAATCCCCAGATTCTAGGTAAGTATTATGTATTGAATCTTATTTTTAAACGAATGCTGAAGTATAAACCAGTTGGGATATAATTCCAGAAAGATAAATGCACTAACAGGAGCAAAATTGAGATTTAAAAGATAAAAAACTTTATATTTTTATTTCGAACGAAATATACATCAGGTTTGTATTATTGTCTTAAAAATGATAGCAATTAATTAAAATTAGTGTTATAAAAAAGAGTAATGTTTACAAATGTTCTATTCCAGCAACGAAATACTCATCTATCTATAATATTTTACAGTACCCCAACATTATCGCCTGTATCAAGCACAAGTTCTGGTTTTAGTAAGGGATCTAAGGAAAATCTCAACCAAAGCCTTAGTGTTAGTGATAGATGCTTGTCCACAATATTGCGACTTGATAAAGAGCACAATATGTTTGGACTATCGAATATAGCTATCGTTGGATCTAAGCTATCAAGAAAATTACGAAAGGAAGATAACAGACCCGTATTTCATCAAACTGCCATAGTACAAATTTGCTGTGCCAAGGGATGTTGCAAATATAGAGTGCGTACATTTTCTAGGTTAAAGAATATTTACTATTTTTAAAATTATATTAAAAAAATCAATTCTGTTTGTTTCAGAGTAACACTGACTTGCCAAATTCTTTGAAGGTATTTTAATATGATCTATCAGTATATTATTAATTAATTAAACTGAATAAAGTAGTTACATATATAAATTACAGTGCGGAGGCTGTCGCAGTTGCTGTGTTAATCCATTTTGTCTAAGTTGTGTTGGACTTTGTGAACCACCATGTGTTAGTATTAAAGATTTAGTTCTCCTTAATCTTTGGTGACGCCTTTATTCTGATTTGATACACAGATTTGCTTTAAGACACTTAATTGTAAGAAGGTTACTTAAGTAACGGAATATGCTTTACATTACAACCGTTTGGCTTTACAGTTCGTTTTTTGTGTCATTCAAACTATTATACTTTCAGAGGACTTAGATAAAGTAACATTCGCTCAGTGATAAAGTTAGGAGCTTAGTGTTAAATTTATGAAATTGACATATTTCGTCGAAATGATATTTCGATAGCTTATATCAATCCTATACATTTCCCCACTTTACCACTACTGTTTGCTTTAGTTGAATTGATACTGTTGCTGTTACTTTGTCTTAGCTTTCAGGATTCTTAAGAATGACTAATGTTTGTGCAGTTGTAAATATCATAATGATTAATAAATTTTATGTACTTTTGTTGTCATCCTTAGTGACACTCGTGTATGATATAGTGAGCAAAATTAATCATTTTTCATTTCCGTAGTTTAATTTGTTATATGTTAAATGAATAAAAAAATTCTTTCTTTATTTTTGCAGAGCGGTCCTCCATGCCCGCCTGTAGTAAGTATCTAAAAGTATATTTAACTTTTTCAATCTATACCACTGAAGAAGTACTTATATTAAATATTGAAACATTGATTTCAGAGTGCGTCATGTAGCTGCAAAGTAAGTAACTAGATTATTAAAATACTCAATTTATAATCCACAATCAAACCAATAATAATGACATTATTATTATAGGTACCATGCCCGCCATCAAAATGTATGCTGGATGGAACTTCTTGCTTTGGGTTTACGGTAATATTATTATTTGGTTTTATACTATTAAGGATTTGTTCATTTAATATGTAATATTATTTTTATCCGTTTCTTGCATAAATCTCACTTCGGAATTTTTAGGTTTTGTGTTTGTTCATGGATGCCCAAGTTAATTAATGAGTTAATAATTTATAAAATATTTTATTAAGAACACTGACGGAATTATTCACAGATCTCTTTGAACAAGAAACCAGTTTACGAACCGTCGCCAATAGAATTGACTCCTCGCTCCAGTTGCATTTTACAAAAAGTAAGTTTTTTTCTAATTAAGACATACTTTTTTTAATATATTCACATATAATATCGTATATAATATTTAGTTTAATCACTAAATATTTATTTCATGGTTCCTAATGGTGCATATTGTCACAAATTAAAATCAACATAAGCCACGTAAACTACACAAGATTGACTTATATTATTTATATATATGCGTAATGAAAATAATTGTTGTGTTTGTATGTCAATGAAGCAGCAGCAATATTATCGGTGTTGTGTGCGCAGGATAGCGCAGGAGACCGAGGGAATCGAAATGTTTTGTATCCGCCGGATAGCGTCGCTGGTCTGGATTTCCACGTAGAGAATTAGGGAACAAAGAGTTCATTCAGGCACAGTGACAATGAAATATTCAAAAGGCACTTACCTGGAATCTGGATGATGAGGACAGGCTACTGCAGCTCCGCACCGTTCACCGTATACAATTAATTAGATGTTCCGCCGTAATGTCCAAAGCAACTGACTATTCCGTAGTGTGACCGAGTTCGCCGCCGATGATAAGTGTAGCGATACCGCCGCGCGTACACATGTATCACCGTTAAGGACCGAGCGTGGAATGTGAATGTAGGGAGACGGAAGGGAATCTCAAGTACCTTTTTTATACCCATGCCCTGTGCCCAAACAGGTGTGGTTATATAAATTTACGTATAAATCAGTTGTTTTACTAGCCTTCTGCAACGGCTGTGTGCTATTTTTTCGACATACCTCGCCTTTATTCACATTATATTTACTAAACAGCCTATTCAAAGTGTACCATCACACATTACTTTCGCCTAATTTAATTTTAATTCCAATTTAGAACCTATTTGAGTATAAGAGCGTCCTTCCTAGGGAACCTATATTTAATCCAGGTCCAATTTCGGCGTTTGATCTAATGGTCGTTCTGGACAGCGATCATACATCTTCAGCGACATAGATCTTAATTGGATATCTCCACGGGCTTCAAGATATCGAGAATACTGCGGAAGCAATTCAAGAAATCCTGAAGTCGATGGATTGAGCTTTTAAATACATAAATATCGTGGTACTATCCATAAGCAACAACGCGAATGGTTATAGGCTCGTATGCCAGCAAATACTTAGCTCTGGAGTTTTCCAGATTAAAAATACGGACTTAGGCACCACATATTCATTGGTGAAGGAAAATATCTTAAGGAAGCCCACATGGTATCTAATAGAAATGTTATGTGTAACTGCCATGAAAACGGCGATCAGCAAGGTATATTGGGCAAGACATACAAGCGCAAAGTAGACTTAACAAGTAATGTATCTCTGCTCACGCTGGAAGGGATATAGCGCTACGATATATCATTATTGTATTTACAGCCGCTAGCAGCAAGGTCTTGCCATCACATTCCACGTTGCATTCCACCATCATCGTGCTTTCCTTATTTGATGCCATGTTTCTGGCCGGCACGCGCTGGAGCTCCGTGCAATAATCCTGCCAGATGTTTCCATAATCCTCCATGCCCACCTCCCAGGACACGAAAATCTATTATACCAGCAGAAGAAATGTGTCCTAAGGTAGATTTTTCATTAAGTATTTACGTAAAATTTAAATTATAACTGTCCTAAGTGTTCTTATGATTACATATCAGAGGCAAAAAAAAATATATTTCGGCACGAATTTTAAAATAATATCTTGACATATCAGTAAAAATATGTAACTAAATTAAAAAGTTAATGAAAACGTTTTCCAATTCTTACCTCTGTCGTGTCACCAGTCTATGGATTGATCTTCCAGCCGATGTATTCCTTCCTCCTATGATATTAGGTCCTTTAAAAGAAGCGTGACAAGAATTTTGAGCAAGCCAGATTGATTACGGCGACTAGCAACGAATACTCTCCTTTTCTTGATCATTGCGGTCGATTTCTGCTGACCTATTATAAAGACAAAACTTTTCACTAATAGGTGCTTCGAGAATGTTTGTTACAATATTGGTTTTCCTTGATTTTTATGTTAAAAAGTTCATCTATCTGGATTTTACAATAAATGAGTTAAATTGTTAATCCTATTTCAATTATTTTTTGTTGTAGAATAAAAAGTGTGATGATGGGAAGAAATCAAAATGTCCTAATATTTCATGTCCTGGAGTAAGTATCGACGTTATTAAATATCATTTACACAAAATATAAATAGATCTTTGAGTTAGGGCAGTCATTAACACATGACTTAAACAATTTTTTATTACAGAATAATGCCGCTTTCAAAAAAGAAATTGAAACCCGGTTTGGCAAAAAATAAAGAGTTAACATGGTACTACCAAGTAAGATTTTACAACATCGATCTTGTAGTTGTATTAAGGTGAGAAACAATAAAATATGAATGCTGCAATAATTATAAATAAAACCACACTAAAATTATATATTTTATTTGATCTACCTCAGGATCATCAAGAAAAGCCAACTGTTAATTATATCAACCAAAAGAAAAAAGAGAAAAAAGTAAGCACAAAAAACTACAATAGTTTTAATAATGCGAATATTCTCCGGACAATATTTCTTTCGTAATTGAATTTAGATTAAGAATTCTTTTGGCACTTGAGTTTTAAAAGTGGACTATATGTAGGTATGTTGTAAATATATGACAAAAACAAGAATTTAACAAAATTCTTGACCTTTATAACCCATTGATTTCAATAACTTAACCCCATATACCTTTCTAAGGAAAAGAAATCATATCTATGATAAATAACTAGAATACTATTTTTAGTAGATCAAACTACTAGATTCGTTATAAAAAATTTGAATAGTGAGTTTCAATATTGTCTGCGATTTAATAAAAGTATGTCGAAGGAAGCAGCAAGCATCAGCAGCAATGCTGCTTGCTACTGCTGCTATTATCGACATATCGGCTTAACTTTTTTATCATGTTTCTTCTACATATACAAATATTTCAGGAAACTAAAGCCAATATATGCGAATGCTCTTTACCAGGTTGCGCCAGCTGCTTTGTTATGAGACCAAAGGTACTTAAAATAAATATTTTAGACTACATGTTAAGACATGTACTTTATTAAGTATTTTACTAAGGTAAAATATAATTTAAAACATTTTATCAACAGAAAGGAATCATTTATGTGGTGTTATTTTGTGGTAGTAGGGCGATTGTGGTAGTAGGGAGGTGGTAGTAGGAGGATCGAACTGGGTCATAACCAAAGTACACGAGTGTAAAGACCGTCGTGGTGATTCGCATTTCGGAATCAGCTGGTGTATGTACCAGTAACTCATATACCTAGAGACCTTCAGTTGTGGTATATGTGGGCCGACAAGATAACGGAGATTCAATAGATTCTCGTCCTTTGGTGGTCGCTTTCGTTTTTGGACTACACTGTACTTACCATCAGGTGCACTGTAGTCACTTTGGGAATCAGTGTAAGAAAAATGAAGGATGATTCTAGCTATTATTTACTTCCATAGGTATCTTTGATATACATGGACTCCAGGTGATGCTAAACGAGCAGCAGGAAGATGGTAAAATTTAATTCACAGCCTGGATAGTAATCACATCACATGGGTGTAAAGTTCGTCCTAGAGATTTACTTCTGCCTGTTGCGTTTCGGAATCAGTTCGTGGACATTCAGTTATTCATATATCTAGAAGCTGGCAAGACAACAGCTACGGCGTTGAAATTTGCTTTTTCTGTCACCGCTATTCTTGGAATTTATTGTACTTACCATCAGGTGAGGAGCAGTCACTTTGGAAACCGAGGCAGTATTAAAAAACATATAATAGGTTAAGAACAGGAAATTCTAAGGGATTAAAAAGTTTCATATAAAATATACATCTGTAAATAATAAATTCATCGTGTTATTAATTTTAGAAAACGATTCTCAAATGAAGTATTATCATTAAATATTTACATTTGTGAAGAAAATTCATGAAATTTTTTGATAAGCTACTACTGTGGTTCCGAGTAGCTCCAAGAGCTTTAAGGTATGATGAATGATATAAATTAAATGATTTATAGTTTATCTATCATTCTGCTTAAAAAGTAAAATATCCTTTTCAGATCTAGCCGACCTTTCTACGCCAACAGTAAATGAAAACAATAAAACATTGCAACAAAAGAAAATCTGTTTGATTAATAAAAAATGTATTCAAATTATATGTTTTGAAAAGAAGGTATATAAAGCTAATATATACTTTACAAAATCAGGAACACATTTCTAAATTATGTATCTGGATCTCTGGATACAACATATCCTCTAATACAACGTTTGTGTGGATTCATCTTGTGGCTGATCTGGTCGATGACAATGGAAGGTGGAGTGCCTTGCGTGATGTGACAGTAATCACTGCAGTACATGAATGGAGCGATGTTCGTTTGATAAGGGTTTGGAGGGAACGGAGCCAAATCAAACATCTCTCCATGACCCCAAGACGCGAGTGACGATGATGCAAACGGAATCTTGTATTTCGACTTGGTTTCCGAAACGAATACTCTGCAAAATTAAACTTTTGACAACATCTAATTAAATCTGAGCACTGGTACATTAAGTTGCTATTTTTTTTCTGTGGTATTTATTTAGATACTATCAGATAATAGTAAATTTTATATGCTTTCCCGTATCAATAATAGAACCATGTACTTATAATGAGTTTTTTTTTACGTAAAATATTATTATTGTAGGAACAGACAACATTTTCTTGTGTCAGTTCTTTTTTTTCATTTTCCTTTGGTTAGTTTCACAACTTGGTACACCCAGGTTTTCTACTAAACTTAATAACAAGGTTACGTCTATCATGGTAGCATGTCAATGAAGTAAAAGTAGCCGGTACCAATGTTGCTACGGCGTCCTGGTTCACCAGAATAAGATCTATACAAATAGTCGTTTTGCTTGCCGCCGGCCAAGCAACGTACTTTTTTATTAACTTTTATCGACTAACAGAGTGACAGCCCACCTCAAGGTAGATTGTTACCTTCGCTCATGGACAAATGCAAGCTACCCTCGAGAAGTAGGCACAGCATTGTGCCGTGCTCTGCCTAAATACAATGAGCAGTGTCGGGGAAGATATTTTCCTCCAAGTTTTTGCCCAGCGGACGCGGCGCGACGGGGCTCCTGCGAATTGATTACATGTCCCGCGGTCCCTGTCAATGCGCAGAAGAAGTCACCTTGGGGTTTTTAGTCGGTACAAGTCCGACACACCTCGGTTTCGCGCAACCCCCCAGTGCGACCGAGACGGTCCGATGAGGATTTTCCCCAAGTAAAAAAAAAAATAGACAAATGCAACACAGAGAGCGTTGTCATTGCGTTGTCGACCAAGAATTACTGTTCTTTTTTTAAAACTCCACATCATAGTTCTGGGTAAAAACTACACTGTTCTATTGTGGCTGCTTTCTTCTTTATATTGCCTTTTATATTGTCTTCTTTAACTCATATGAAATAAAACTTTAGAAAAATATAACTGATATGTAAAAAAACGATAACAACAGCAGTACCCTTTGATATTATTAACAGGATTGTGGCAAGCTGCAATTTCTTTATATTCTTTTTTGACGTGAATTCTGTCGTATACTCCTCTGTGAACTTTAGCTGTTAAAGGCATCCATATCTCCTTATGCCTCGGACCGAAGCCTCTCACCTTTTGCAAACAAATAATGAACGATTGTACGGGTTTATGAAAAACTCAGCAAGAATATAATGCTGATAATTAAAATTAGTAATGTTGCGGTAAACACAAAAATACCTAATTACATTTTCTGAAGGACGATTGCCCGAAATGGGTCGTGGATCACAGCACACAAGTGTAAAGACCGTCAGAGCGACTCGGTTCGGCCTATAATGTTTCGGGATCAGCTTATGTATATACCTGGAGACCTTCAGTCTTGGTATATATGGGCCGACATGACGACGGAGACTATCAACGGATTTTCATCCTATGATGGTTGCTTACGTTTTTGGATTACACTGTACTTACCATCAGGTGCGCTTAGTTACTTTATCGAGGCAGTGTAAAAAATCTATAATTAATAAAGTTTTTTAATGAAATCAAATAATGTTCCTTATCATTACGGGTTTTAAATTAAGTAGTAGAAATAAATACCAACTTTAGGAGTATCAAACTCGGAGTAGAAGGTAATATGATCCTTGGCTCCTATCCCGTATTGATCTTCCACGGAAAAGGGTTTATGATATGCTCTATACGTTGAAACATAGGGATCTAAAAGTCGTCGAAAGCCACCAGCATTATCTGGTATTACAGGAGCTTCGTTCCTTCCTGAAGCTACTACCTAAAATTAAAATATCTTCAAAACATTTTACCCAAAAAATGAAGAAAATAAATAAATGCTCACTTACATCGAATATGTATTCGGGATCTGGTGGTTTGACTATTATTTCTGGAGGAGCATTGGGCGATTTCGTTGCACCTCTAAAATTATCTTTCATCTCGGACACCATTGTGGGTTGAGTAATATTCTTGCCTTGTAACTAAAAAAAATAATTATAACATTGTTTATTTCACAATTTTAGACTATTATGTAGGCACTTTTCTGCTAGTAATTTTTATAATTCAATGCTCTAGCGCTTGTTGGTTATATGTTCCTTTTTAGATGACTGAAATAAAATATCAGCTAAAAAGACACTATTAATTATTTCTATTTGTCTCTCAATTCATTTCTAGAAATCATCAATTGTAGCTGTGGTGGACCGCTGGATAATGGTCGTAGGTTTGTATCCCGGCACATACCTCTGGGCTTATCCAGGTTTATTATGGATTAAGCACCACATGCTCACCAGTGAAGATAACATCGCGAGGAAACCCGCACGGCATCTAATAGAAATGTCATGTGTAAGTGCCCTGAGAACAGCGATCAGATGCGCTACTGGTCACGTCGGGCAAGCCATATAAGCGCATAGTGGATATAGCCACTAATATATCATTGTTCACCCCGTAAGGGATACAGCATGACAGTATATCGAGGGGTGAAAGGCTATTTGGTTTAAGCGACATTTTTTGGCGATATAGTAATATATATTTTCGGAATAAGCGTTTTTTACCGATGTTCCTTTCTTTTCTTTTCTTTTCGAGCCTTTCATCTCTCGATATTATCACTTGAAATCATGAACCACTTTTATGAAACATAATATTTTGTTAGGCGACTTTTTCATCTGTCTAAAAGTAACAAACTATTATATATTCGGCATGTTTTGCAATCATATACTTAGCTATGGCTAGATTAAATTCTTTACGAACCCGCTTTTCAACACCAGTCATAAATATAACTCTGCGACAATTTATCGCACAATCGGACCGCTCCATAGCCTTGTTCGGATTGGGTTTAACGCAATATTCTCCAGTAGTTGTTCTATAGGTTTCCTTTTCAACAACCATGTCTCGACCCGTAACCCGTTCTGGAAGCGGCTCATCAATTTTCTACAAAAATATGAAATACAATCTTTATAATATTAATTTTACAATCTGAATCAAATGAATTTACCAGAGCTTTTGGCTTTCTTTATACTTTACATAATTATAAAATAATACAACATTTGGAATTAGTAAAATGGTCTAGTTAGGTTCAGTAAGTATTTTGGAGATAGACATTGATGCCGATGTTATGTTAACACAAAACCAAATCTACTTCACAGAATCCGTTCAAAAAATTTATTCTCACAAAGATACAAATCACTTATATGAGAACATTTGTTTAAAAACTATCAAGAACAGTAAAGTAGTAAGAGCTCACTTAGCATAAATAGAATTATATTTGTTAGTATTTGAGGCGTCTAATTTTAAAACCCGCTAAAATAGTAATTTGAAATATTTTTATCAAAGTAGATATTATATATTATTTTTTCTTTTTTGCCTTTTCATTCTAGAGTAATAATATAAATACCTTATAAGAATGTGATTGTTAAGTCAAAGATAAATTATAAATTTTTATAAATTTATGGGACTTGAATAAAATATGTTATAGTGGGTTTTGAAATTAGACTCCTCATTTATCTGTAATATATTATAGTTACTTAGTTCTGCATATGCCAAGCGAGCCCGTGTTTCTTATGCAGCAGGGTAACGTGTTACAGAGTTGTGCTCTCAAAAGTGATATTTCATTTAAAGAAAAAGCTATTGAGATTGAGAATAAGGCAAAATGGGATTACTTCCAAGTTATCAGGTACTTACGCAGTCCAAAGTATGTGGGATAGGTGGTATATGTCTGCAGCCAATACTTGTAGACGACCTAGTTTCATTGTTGGACAAACGTAACGGGATGTTGTACTGCACATTACCCCATGTGTTTACATTTTGTATCAACAGGTCATTGAGCATTAATGGCTTGCATGGCTTTGATTGAGCCATTTTTATATATAGTTTATATTTATTTATAAAACGTTTATTTACAAATGACTAAAATGGGTCATCGTGACACTTTAATAAACTCTTGAATGACATAATGACTCAGTCAGCAGTGAGTGATCAGGGTTTTCAGCTACTAAGATTTGAAAAGGTTTATTGATTAATGATTAAAATTGACAAAGGGCCTCGTAGTAAGACTTCTTATCTAGTTTTTTATGTATTCTACATCAATTTAACGCTGGTTGTTAAGCAAAGTAAAAATTTTGTTGTGACTTCCATCCCAACACGCTCGATAATTTTTACTGACTCTTATCTCTGCCTCTAATCTCTATCATTACTCTCTTCAAATTATGGAATAATATTTCAGCTAAAGTATCCCTCTTATCTCGTGTTCACGTAATTTTGAGTCTCTTAAATGTAATGTGAACAGACTTTTGACCAAAAGTATATTTTCCACGACATTTAATTATGTGGTTGGTTTTTAATCTACGCACGTATTATCATCAGTTACAGTGTAGTAA
This sequence comes from Automeris io, assembly GCA_036320925.1. NCBI lineage: Eukaryota > Metazoa > Arthropoda > Insecta > Lepidoptera > Saturniidae > Automeris > Automeris io. Next base: position 6,597,621 of record JAUDJH010000010.1, on the reverse strand, counting down.
ATACCAATTTAAAGTAAATTTAAACGTTGAATTAGAAAGTATCAATTTAATGTTTTTAACAACCACCAAATATTTCGTACATAGCAAAGTATTCCTTCGTAATAAGTACAGCCATATTTACAAGATCATAGATATCAATTTAGTAACGCTAGTTTTCTTTTTCCTAAAAGATTGATTCCTCTCCATGTCAAGATCATACTCCGTCTTTTGCCAGGGTTGGAGATACATGGGTAGTAAATCTTCATTTTCCGAAAGCCACTCAATAACGTAGTCGGTTATAGCAGCGATGTGAGGAGACTTTTCAACGCTTGATCGCAACTTCGAGTTGAATTCATTTCTGAAATCCTTCAATACAACGGGCAACTTATTTATATTCATTCCAACATGTTATTAATGATAAAAGATTCTAAAAAATGTTTATGAAAGGATGGTTTGTTATAGGCAATATTTCATTCGTGATTAAAAGTAATAATATTAAAAACAAAATAAATTAATATTAATATATTAAATATCGTGACGTCTGTTAAGCACATAATTAAAGAAAATATGTATTCTGTAATAAAGTCATGTTGTAGTTGAGTTAGTCTCACCCGCCGCATTACATGTTTCACAACAGAAGTATTTCTAACTAGTTTAAAATAACTAGAGGAGAGAGTGGTTGATTTTGCTCGCGTCTGTATGCTTAGTTACCCTTTGCCAGTTCGACCTGTGAATGCTGCGTAGCAAACAGTATTAACATGATGACGTTTGTGCCCGACGTGACTCGCGTTTGCTAATCTCATTTTAGAATTAGCTCATCTATGTCCAGCGTTTTCTTTTTCTTCAAGGTTGACATCACGATGATACTCGATTATGGGTAATAAAAGTCTCTTCCTGTAAAGTATGCTGTTAGCCCGTTTGTCATATCTTAATATAAAAAATATAAAGGAAGTTAAAGAAAGGGTATCTCGAGTGTATGTTGAGTATGCTACTCAAATGTAACAATATTACGATGTCATTAAATGTAGAGGGTAGAATTTATATTGTTCTTGCTTAAGCAATTCGTGAAAATTTAATTACTTTTAATTCCTAGCAAAAATTATATCATTGCTCTGTATACAGGGGTTATTTAAAAACGACAAAAAAACGATTTATTAGTTGAGGTCAAGTAAATTATAAAATATCATTGGACGAGATATAATTTATTGCACAGGTGGACATATTTTTACTAACCCGTTCACTAATTTCCTCCCGTACAGCGTACAAAGCTTCTCTTAGGTTTTCGCCTTTGCTCTGACCCTGGAATTGTTGTACATAAGATATGATTATAAACTTTTCCTTAGTATCGCTTAAAAGTAGAAGTAGATCAACCCGTCTATTTATTGTATTCCTATAACATTAGATTTGTAATCAAAGTCTTCATCGGTCTTTTTTGTGTTCCCCGTCTTTAGTTGAATCATTTAAGTTGGAGGTAATGTATTAATGGTTTGTAATGTGTAAGTGTATTGAATACAATGTTTTATGAACACACCTCAAATAATAATAAGTAATATCTCATGTAAGAATGTTAGCTTTCACCAAAAAAATGTCATAAAGAATAGAATTTTAAAAAAATGTTAATTTAATCTGTGTATTAAATAACACCTACGTTTTGCTTTTAAAAATAAGTAATTATTGTAGAATAAGTTACACTTATAAAGTTGTAAATAGCTTTTTTATCTTAAGTGATGTAACCCATACCTACTATAACACAATTTAAATTAAATTACAAAAACATTTTTACACAAGGCGCTCAGACGCCGCGCAGTACAATTCGCCATTTCTTCATAAAAGATACAAAAAGTACGACACGAACAGAAATTCTATTAGCAAGCTATTGATTTTTGATTAGATAACCTTTGGGAGGAGTTCCTTGACCATAGCGAATAGCTCATCCGTTTGATCGTGGTACAAAAAGAACGCCCACGGTGATCGAAAGAATTCGTAGAAATCGTCTATCTTCTTCGCCTGATGAAATAACTGATAACGTTACATTAACTAATACAGTTAATATTAAATTAACCATTATAAGATCGTGCAAGATACAGTTAAAGTTTAAATTGACGTTTTTCAAGTATTTCACAAGCATATGAGGAACAAAAAATTTTTTTAAGGGTTGGAAAAAATAATGGAATGTTAGATAAAGATCTTGAAATGATTTTCTGAATTAGTATCGAAAATAAAAAAGAAAGTTGTGCAATAATTATTAAAAATACATGTAGCTTAGATCTGTACAAATAATGTCTTCTTGCGTGTGCGTTTTTACGAAAGATATTAATATTTTTACTGTAAAATAATATAACATCTTACATCTTACTACATGTTAGATTCCGTTTTTATTATTTTTCTTTTACAAGATTTCTCAATTGCAACAAACAAAACACTTACGGTATACTTCAAGTGTAAATTGTTTAGCACCACTGCGGATAAACCGTAGATATTTCTAAACATCTCTAGAGAATATTTTTGAAGAGTCAAACATGTAATTCCATCAACAAATATATCATTGTTAAGATGCAATTTAAAATAACCATTTTTAAACGTCTCCATTACAAATCCCTGAAATATAAACAACATGAAAGCTTTAGACAGTTACAACCAAAAGTTTGAAGATAGATTTAGTGATAAAAAAATTGCAGTTGTTGTGTAATCTTTTTTTTGGTATTTTTGATTTCATGCACTTTGTTCATCAGAATCTAAAAAAGTGAGATGAGTAGAACCGTAGGGCCCGAAATATCATCCAATACACCTAGAACAGTGCTTGTTAATTTTGAACTATGTTTACAAACAACCGATTGGACATAAGAATAACATATCAAAATCATTTGTTTGGTGTAAAACATACCCAAATTACAAAAAAACGTATTAATATTAATTTTTATTAATGAATGTATTATACCCATCAATAGAAGAACTGATAAAAGCTGTTTGTTTAAATTAATTGCTTACATTATACTGCAATGATTGTATGTAATGATGAGGTATTTTCTTCTGTGGAGGGCGAACCTCTAGATATTGTAAGCCTCCAGGTAAAGTACAATAAGTTACAATGGGCTTTTTTAATGGTGGCATTTTCTCAGTATACTCATCAGAACACCCTCCTCTAAAATTAAAAACTTTGCTACAACGTTTTAAATTACCTGGTGACTCTAATTGTAAATTGTAATCATGCTTTATGTAGGAGTACATTTTTTTATGTTATTTTAAAAAGAGGTTATTAAACATATTATAAAAGGTATAATATCAAATAGTATTTTATTTAGAGTAAACTTTTTTCACACGTACGTTTTTGCTGATATTTGGCTCGTAGAAGAACAGTCAATAATCTGTTTTGAACATTCATCCGACCTTTTAGAATCATTATTGTCTATTTTATATGAAAAATGGACACTTTTTCTGTTGGTACTTAAGGAATTCTCAATAAATAACGGATCTAACTGATCCCTGATTTGAGCGCCTAGCTAGAAACGAAAAATAATCGTATTAGTTGTTTTGAATGTATCTTAAGTACTTTAGTTTTGATATAAAAACATGTTGATGATAACAAGGTTTGATAGTAATTTATTTTAGAATTAAGAGATGTTTTATAGCATATAAAAAGTTGGTATACATCCTAAAGAGCAGGACACTACCATTTTAGGTGGGGCCTGCAGAGGGTTGGACGTCGCCGGGTGCCAAGAAAGATGGCTCAGCCTTGCCCTTGGCACTCGGCAGGCGGGAGAAGGAACATCCCGGGGGTTTTAGTCGGTGCAAGTCCAACACACCGGGGGGCAACCCTCATAGCCCCCTGAGGTCCGTTAGGGATTTCCCCAGGGTTAAAAAAAAGCACACTACCATTTATTATTTTATAACCTCACTGTTAATATTTATTTGATACTTAATAAGAATAACCGTATTTATTATGTTCGCAAAAAATAGGTTCACTTTTGTTTGAGAATTTACTTACACAACATCAAAAAAAGTAATAAATATTTTACTAACTGTTTCCCCAATTTCGTACGAGTTATAATACTTATGTTGCAGCAACTGAGCGAAATATTTCCTTTTGTATACAGCGACTGGGCCTGCAGCGTATATTGCGGGATCTTTGGTTCTAAATCGATGGTCTACCACAATGCCAGCATCGTATGCCATACCGGATTTGTTAATAGCTGCAATAAAATCTTCTATTTATATTTTATTAATTTACATTCGCATTTACCTACAGAACTAAATAATATCTGTGTTATTTACTTCAATAAATACTAAAGAAAAAATACGATGAAACAAGATGAGTATGAATGAGTCTAAGATAATATGGTAATTAATTTTTGCCTGCGCTTTGTGTACCAGTTTATACTTTACATATATTTCTAAATTCAATGATCTGAATTTATTTCAAAAGAAGTATAGCACGATGATATATTGTTATTTATTGTACCAAAATTTTCTACAATTAAAAAAAAATAGATCTTCAAGAAGTTACCCAAAAAAGCTTGTGTATTGATGCCAATTTTTCCGTAATAGAAGAATGCCGAACAATCCAGCTGTACCATCTTGTGGTAAGAAACTATGTTCACGTGAGAGATATAATTGCTTGAGTCTACTATCCAAGATTCAAAATAATATTCCCGATACACAGTGACATGTAAATTATCTAACATTTCACGAACAGTTTGGTCAACCTGTGAAATGCGAAGATATGAATACACTGCAAACAATGACGAATTAGAACAAAACAGTTAATACAAGATTATTTTGTTACCTTTTTTTTTTACACTGGCTCGACATAGTGACTACACCTAACCTAACCTAACCTATCACATTTGTCATATAGACTTCATTGAACTTATTAAAAGACGAGTTTAAACTAAGGCGTTTGGATTAAGATAAAAAATCAGTTATTATAAGTGATATTTTTTTGATAATATAAAAATAGACTAGTATTGGATTATTGTACTAAGATTTTTTATATAATAAGAAATAAGCGAGGCGACAAAGGTATCACCTTTGATTAAATTGAATCCCTTATTCTATATCTTGTTCATTTTATAAAGTACCTTATGACAATTCTCTGCACGTACATTTCTATATTTCTAGAACTAAAACACTATTAAAATAAACTGGAATCAAAATAAAATATATGTTTCACAAACAAACCCAATTCATTATTTATCTGCCATGGGCATCGTAAAATGAATATGGTTATAATAAGACAGAATGTAACATCATTATTTTTTTCCTTATATATTAGGTCCTTACATATGAAATTGGCGTTTTTCGTACTGGCCACTTTAATCACAAATTTCTCCTCTTTGGTAAGGAATTCCAAATTCAAATTTGTACAGCTATAGACTCATGTATTTGTGCTTCGATGATCGTCATTCATTTGTTTTTTTCTTCTGTTTTTTCTGTTTGCGTCACTCATTTTACAAAATGGAAAACTTAAAATATCGCATTATTTACGAGTACGAGTTCCGCCGTGGCACTAGTGCTGCGGAAACAACTCGAAGGGTGAATGATGTGTATGGCGGTCGTGTTGCAAAAGAAAACACAGTTCGTTTTTGGTTCCAACGTTTTCGTTCTGGAAATTTCGACCTGCAGAACAAGCCCTGTGGACGGCCTGAGACTCAAGTAGATAATGAAGAGTTGAAGGCTATTGTGGAAGCGGATCCATCGCAAACCACGTCCGAGTTAGCTGCAGGCTGCGATGTTAGTGATAAAACTGTTTTAATTCACTTGAAGCAAATTGGGAAGATTAAAAAGCTTGAAAGGTGGGTACCTCACGAATTGACTGAAGCAAACCGGCAAACGCGCGTCGACTGCTGCGTTACATTACTAAACCGGCACAATAATGAAGGTATTTTAAACCGAATCATTACCTGTGATGAAAAATGGGTTCTTTACGATAATCGGAAGCGCTCAGCGCAATGGTTGGATCCTGGCCAGCCAGCCAAATCCTGCCCCAAGCGAAAATTAACCCCAAAAAAGTTACTTGTAAGCGTTTGGTGGACTAGTGCCGGTATTGTTCATTACAGTTTTCTCAAATCTGGCCAGACTATTACGGCTGATGTCTATTGTCAGCAATTGCAAACCATGATGGAAAAGCTAGCGGCTAAACAACCTAGGCTGGTCAATCGCTCCACGCCACTGCTGCTTCACGACAACGCTAGACCACACACTGCGCAACAGACGGCTACTAAATTAGAAGAGCTTCAATTGGAAAGTCTAAGACATCCTCCGTACTCCCCGGACCTTGCTCCAACAGATTACCATTTTTTTCGAAATTTGGATAACTTCTTGCAAGGGAAAAAATTCAACTCCGATGGGGCAGTCCAAATCGCCTTCAAAGATTTTATTGATTCCCGTCCGACTGGTTTTTTTAGTAAAGGGATCAATCAACTACCTATGAGATGGCAAAAGTGCATAGAAAATAATGGTTCATACTTTGATTAATTAAATATATTATATTAAAAAATATTCGACTTTTTGTTCCTCCCATACAAAACGCCAATTTCATATGTAAGGACCTAATATATTATATTATAGTATAAGATATTAGTACCTAAGTACTCAGTTATAAAGTTTAGCTTATAAATGAACTTGACATATTACAGTTGACGTGTTTTTAACTCGATAAAAATCAAATTATTAAATTTTTCTCCTTATATTTTATTAGTTCATTATATTCTTGTAATACGTACTTAAGGTTTTTTAACATTCAATATAAACTTTATTTTAATTTAGTAACAAAAGTAAAATTAGGGATAGATACAATACTAAACTGGCCACTAGTCTGACTAGAAAACAATAATTAAGATTAGGTTAGTAAGGCATTTTTTTACTAACAGTAACATTGCAAAATACAGGAATCCTGGCTTCTGTGGGATCTTCAGGAGGAAATGGTTCAACAAATACTATACGTTCTGCCGGCACGTTCAACTCCAGTAAAGTTGTTATGCAGCAGTAAGTGTTTATGGTCGCTCCATATACAATGATTTTATCTAAAACATGCAATATTATTAATTCTGTTTAGATCTTTCTTTAATTCACCATAGATTCTTCGTGTTATTACGTGATAAGAAAAACTTTATAGATACTCGGTTTTAAGCATATTCCAGCCAAAGAGGAACGTGAGATTTGGCATAGTTCAACTTCATATAGAATGTAGAGTGTATTTTTGTATCATATTCAATTTCATTTATCACTTAAAGGTTATTTCAAGTATGTTGTTTAATAGTTTATCGTATATTTGTGATTTATGATGTGTGTGTTAAAACGAAATAATACTTACAATCATCATATCGCATTATTTTTTTAACATATTTCAATGCTTTGTGTGCTTCGGTAACGTTGTTTATTATGAATAGGTTTTCAGGACAATCATTTATGACTTTAGCTTCTATTTCTTCGTGATGTGGAATATCTAGACGAACGTATTTTGGTATGGCTCCAATCCTGTTCAAAAACAGTAAAATATCATAACTGACATCTTTATTAGCATTTTGATTACGGAACCATTATATGCTTGGCTTCTATCTCACATTATGTTAAATTTTTAATTGTGGAAAATTACAATTAATTTAGGAGTTTCACACAATATGGTGTACGTACTTATTATTTTAAAACTATTTTTGAAACTATATAAGTATATTTGCACAGCTAAGGTGCTCTGTAGACACATATAAATTGTTGAAATAGTACTTAAATAGTATAGTGTAATTATAGGAATGACATGGTAAGCCTGATCCAAAGTTCCAAAAAAAAACTATATATATATTGATTTAAGTGACGAATGCGTGGTAATACTTACTTAATAACGTATGAATTTACTTTTTATTTACATAATTTGATTTTATAACGAATAAACTAATTAATAATTCATAATTATTGTTATTTACTTACTTAATGTTATGTTCCCTCTCCAGAAGTGGTTTCATATAGTCTGGATGTTGGTATTGTAAACCAAACAGCAAGAAAAGCAGATCATAGTAATATCTTGTCCCATTTTCCAGAGTTACATACTTTTCTTGTCTGAAACAAACTTACTTGCTACTTGAAAATGCTTTAAGAAATAGCACAATATACGAGTACAAATAACAATAAGTAACATATAAGAATTTTAAGTAAAAAAACAAAATGTATATAATCTTTAGTAGCCGACTGAAGGCTTCTTCAGGCATCTTTGGTCAATAAAACTAAATTTGATAGACTTTCAAACAAGCCAAAATTTCAGCGAGCTCGTGCAGCTTGTCTCCAGAGTTGGTGACAATACAGCTGGAGTCTTATCCTCTAATTTGGGCAGGCCCGGCGTTATTCCACATTGGTAACTCTACAAACTTTTAATTGTAAGGTATATCTATATACATAAAAATAAATCGCTATCAGAAATATATACTTATCGCCTTAAAGTAAATCCGTTACTAAATTTTCCATAATTATAATCTTACACTTTTAAAGATAGAAAATTATACACTTTTTGAATATTGTCGATTAGTAACGGTTTTACTTTAAAAGTGTTAGTTAAAAACTATACTTTTTGCTTATTTTGTGAGTGTTTGTATACACACTATAGTACGCTTAGTACGCTATATATATAGTTGTGAAATACACATGCACAAATACTCAAATTAAAAAGAACTAAAAGTGGTCCATACATTGATAAGCCGTTTTAAATTAGGGGGTCCTGTATTTCTCCTGTGTGATTCAAATGAATGCTCCAAACGAATCGTCATTAAAATCCAAAAAATAACTAAAGTACAAATACGTACTTGTTGATTTCTATCAGTGTCCCGTGAACAACGTTCACATAGTACGTGTACGGAGTACTTTTCAGATATTTATCAGATTTGAAGTTTTGTCTTTGGAACATCATTGCAGCGACTTTCTTAAAATTCCTGATATAGGGCAAACCTTTTTCGGAAATCAAAGTTACATCCGTAAACGTTAAGTATGAAGAGGAATCACTAAAACATGTAGAGAGAGATTCATACATGAATAAATATAACATTGCTTTAAAAGTAAATTTGCTGGTGCAAAAAATGAGTATTTGCTTTAAGAATAATAAATATACAGTATTTTATTAAACAAATAAATAATATTCCTATTTAATAGAATTTTTGGAAGATTAAATATCTTCTATCATTATATCTATTAGATAATTTAATTCACAATATCTGCTAATAAAGCTGTACAGTGGCAATAATTAATTTTAAATTCGAGGCCAGATATTTTAATTTACACTTAAATATTTATCAATTAAATCTCTATCTTAATTTTTATCATAATTCTTTATCAATTATTTAATATATTTTCCTACTTTAATTCTCATTTTGTCTAATGTAACAAAGCCCATTTCTACCTTTTTGATGGCATAGTTAAATAACATAGGCAAGTAATAGCAAGTAACAAGAACTTACCTAAATATTAACGTGTTTAGAAACGCCATAGCGGTACGAGATGCACCTATAACCACTATGCGTGTTCCAATATATACTTTGGGCACACTTGTCATTTTTTTATTAATAAGCCACGCACTGAAAGGCATTCTGGAAGGTTTTTTAGAAATAAAATTAGTAGAAATATATGTTATAAACTTAAAACCAACTTAAAAAAGATTCGTATATACAGACAACTGTTAATTTTTCACAAGTATACAAAATTTTCGGATCGCGTAAATTAATTTCTTTATTTAGATTTTTAATTTCAAAAATATTATATATCTTTTTGGTGGTAGACCGATTGCCTGAACTGGGTCATGACACTCATGACCACATTACATAAGTGTGGAGACATTCATAGTGACTCCCTTTGACCTGTCGTATTTCGGAATCAGCTTGTGTATATCCAGTAACTCATATACCTAGACACCTTCAGTCGTGGTATATGTGGGCCGACATGACGAGAGTGAATGAATGAGGGATGAATGGATTTTCATCCCTTGATGGTCGCTTTCGTTTTTGGAGTACACTATACTTATCATCAGATGCACTGTAGTCACTATGTCAAGGCAGTTTTAAAAAAATCCCAATAAAATCTCTTTAATAATCAAAAGAATTAAGGACCATTAAACTGATATGATATAATACGTAATAAGAACGATAGAAAACTTCTATGAAATCACTAGCTTGTAATAAAAAAATGTTAAGTTATTCGTCAATAATATTGATAGTTTGTAATTAACTAATAGCCATGCTAATCACTTTTGAGCGGAACGTTATATCTAATTCAAAACACTTACATACTCTTCGACAGTGCATCTATTTTTTTCAATTCAGATACTGTAGTACTGTCTATTTCTGTGTGTCGAGGAATTAATGGGATCATAGCTGAAACCAAACTATTCGCTTTATGTACTACCTGAAATTATGCAATATTATACGAAACAGTACAACACGGAAGTGTTCGTAAGTTGTTCGTTTTTACGTACGCTATTTATTAAGTACTAAGGGCGGCTTGCACTAACGAATTAATCTAGTTTAAGCTTGTATAAAACGCTTATTAATTGAGTTGGTTTGATTACATCTTAATGATGATTTCAGTTTAAAAGTTGTTAAAACTAGATTTTGATTTAGTGCAAGACAATAAGTACAGATCAGCGCTAAATAGCATTTTATATAACTCTAAACTAGATTTAATTTGTTAGTGCAAGCCGCCCTAAATTTTTAAATGATCAAAATTAGGATTACGTAATTTTTTTTTAAACTATATGAGCTTAAAAACATCATATGTAAGTGAAACAATAATAAATTCCAAGTTCTATGCTTGACTTAACTTTTCTTCGTTAGCCTTTAAGGCTGAGATTTATAAACCCAACTTTAAGTTTGCTTAGACTTTACTAAAATATTACAATTTATATTGCTCAATGGATTTGGTAAGTTACAGATTGTGTCAACATAGACTTGACTCTAATAAAAGTATGGCTAAACTTAAGTTCCTATTACATTTTTTGTCAAAACAAATTTATTTTTTGTGACTTTTGCTAAGTAAATTGAAAATAGCGTCTATAAATCTCAGCCTACCTGCCTCAATTTGTGAAAGCTAGTTCATAGGATTGCTTTTATAATGTCGAGGGCAAAATATGACTGATATGGTCTGAGTAAAATAAATTTAACTAATTTAAAAAAAAAAATGTTTAAAAGTGACCCTTACTTTTGGTAACCCGGGGAAAATCCTCAACGGACTTTCAAGGGGGCAGTAAGGGCCACCCCCTGGTGTGTCGGACTTGGACCGACTAAAACCCCCGGGGTGTTCCTTCTCTCACCTGCCGAGTGCCAAGGGCAAGGCTGAGCCATCTTCTTCGGAACCCGGGCTTAAAAGTGATCCTAGAAAATATATGACTTACCCATTTATTTCTGTATCCAGTCAACCACAACAAAGCGCTGCATCCAGATAACCTCATCATTTCCCTGCAGAAATACCGAAAATGGACCTCAAAAACGGAATAAGCGAGAGCCACTTTTATCATAGAAAACCCTGTATTTGAGCTTCGACCTTTACCGTGATATTTATGGTTATGATAAGGATCCATGTTGTACTTAGTTCGAATAAAATTAATATGTTCCGGCGGTCTGTAATTCAATACATACTTTATTATAATACGTGTACTGTCTAAAAATGTATAGGGAAAATTAAAGGCCATTTTTTATCAATTCAAAACTCTAAACACATATTAATAATTTACCGCAGAATAATCAAAAACAAATCAGATTCCAACTTACTCTAGAATACCTATGCCAACTATGGATAGACCGCTCATAAAAACGTAGGCTAAATGTTCTTTAGTTTTAATGTTATTTTGAATTGTCCATATTATTTCTTTCCCTTCCAAGTGTTGCAACAGACGTGATATTTCTGGTATGTCTATATATTCCGCTTTTCGTACTCTAAGTTTTCTGAAATTCATTTTGTATTCAAATATAATTACAATTTTTTTGTCGAGATCTATTTTTACGGTATACATAACACATTTTTTGCTGTTCTCGAGTAACCTATTTTACACCACAATGTCAACTCGCTCATTGATGCATTGAAATTAACTTGGGCTTTATATAAAACTTTTCTTGCATACAATTTGATCTGTACTTGTAAATCGTAAACGATATATAAAGTTTGAATCTACATTTTTAGATAGCGACAATGACCACTGTCTCTGGATTGTTTTGTACCTACTAACCATCTGGAGCCGTTACATGATTTTACTGTTATCGTGCAAACAACAGTTACTTTAAAATAATACATAACTTTTCTAACATATTCTACATGTACATAGTTTAAATTGGATGCTTAATTGTTCGCATTTAGAATTCTGTTTTTTTTTTTAATATAAAAATAATATTATATTTAATGATAAATTACCCAAGCACAGAACACCTGTGCGCCACATAAAGCGAATATTTACAGCAAACGTGTGATTGTATAGGTACGAACTGAAAACATTGAACTTTATTAAATACACAACCAACAAATTCAGTACTATATTTTAATATCAGACGAAATAAAAACATACACAGAAGTGCTGAAGTAAAGGAAAACTCTTGTCAGCAGAAGGCACCCGTATAATGCAGTAATCATAACCTTTCATCACTTCAAAGGCTGCTTCTAATAAGTCGAACGCGTATCTGAATAACAAAATGTAGGACTGGGAAAAAAGCTCTAGCATAACATTCATAATAACAATAATCGATAAAGCTGTTCGGATAAGCAAACTGGCACTGGGCTAAACACCGAAGAGCCGATAATCACTGGACTGAACTAATGAAGGCTAGGAAACCACGAACAAATGTGGACCTATGATGGTTATAAAGATAATATAAAACATACTTATCCATTTATAAGTAAGTGATAAATTGTATTGTAAGTAAAAAAATTGTCGTGTGTCTTATTAAAACAAACAAAATAAAAAGAATATAACTTTATTTACCATAGATAGATTAAAATTAAAAATAGAAGTTCTGTACTTATAGCAGTATTGACATTAAATGTCGTTTACTAAGCTCTTTCGACTCGCGTAGAACAAAGTCAATACAGCGCTGGCACACAGGAGTGAGTTTCTAATTAGGGAGACACCTAGCGTTAAAAGAAGAACAATGTTACCTGTCGTCCACATCTTCACGTAAACCGAAGAGCTCAATCATAAAGGCATTGGGACTCCCGTGATAAAATTCTTTGTCAATTTTACCCTTTTTAAACGTTTTTCTTTGTACTGGCTTAACTACAATAGATGTGATATTGTTATATTCTAATTTTTACAAATATGCATTGATCTAGCGAAAAGTGGACCTACCTTTTGCTCTTTGACTTTTCTTAGGTTGCCATTGATTTATACTTGGTGATGGTTTGATACTGAATAAAAATATAAACAAATAATAAGTAAATAAGCTCTCTAAGGTAGCGTGTCAATGAAGCTATGGCAGCAGGCAGCATTGTTGCCTCATCATGTTCCATACAAATTTATACAAACTAGTCATTTTCTTGCTGCACCCTGCTGTCGCTACTTCTTCGATATGCTACCTTTATTAATATTTTGAATGATACAATGAACAGATAATCATGTAGTATTAACGAAAGAATCAATATTATCCTATTTTAACACACGTGAAGTGATTGCTAGACTATCTTGTTCTTTTTAACCATAAATCCAACACATGTTGACTGTCATCTCCCACCTACGTGTGACTGGGTGTTATGAGGATTTTGCCCAAGAAAAAACGTTGTTCCTAAAACGCCAATGAGTCTAATCAACTCTTCTCATTCAATCTTAAACAAGTATATATCAGAATACATGTTCAGAATGTTCAATGTTCAGAAACATGCGTATTATATAGGTAAAATAAGTAGGTAGGTTGTATAGGTAAGTATCTTATAGGTAGGTAGGTTTATATATACTTACAAACCAGTAGATAATTCCTCTGGGATAGCCAAAAGATTCGTGTCGATATTAACTATTTCATAGTCGAACGGATCATCATCTAGCAAATAATTGGTGATAGCAAAGTTAGTATTGAACGATAGGTTTGGAGAATGAAATATTTTATCACTGTAGTCATCCGAGGGTTGACCTCGACCGATCATAAAATCCATATCTTGTCCTGTCTTCGTATTACATTTAAAATTTACTTTACTTGGTTTCACGGAATCTTCTAAAGATTGACTTGAAGGCCGCACCTTAAAGTTTAACAATAAATAATGTCATCTAATCACAGAGACGTATTTTGGATTTTTAAGACAATTTAAACACCAAAGAAAATTAAATCGTTACGCAATAAATTGTTATTTAAAAATTAAAGACCATTTCTGCCACGGGATGTATAATATAGTTAATAATTTTAATACGTCGGCAGTTTTAATATTGTTGTATATGGTTAATTTGACGATTTCGAATTTCTTTTACATACCGTTGATGATTCTGTATAAAGCGGTTTATTAAGACGATCAAAGGGACCGAAATTTCCAAGCATAATAGGTTCTCTGTAAAGGGTACAATTAATAAACGAATTAAACTAACAATAAACTTTTATTATATAAATTATTGTAACAGCAACTAAATACCTACAAGCTATTAAGATCCTATGTAAAGGTATGCTTCGGATTCTATGTTCGCGCCAAATGGTCGCGAACGACCTACGCGGAGGCGCAACCTCTATGTTTATATTTTAAAAACAGAATGAAGATGTCAAATATATACGAAAAAATACATTACCTAAAGACGAAATAAAATGCTATTTTAGAAAACCCTAATTACAAACCCCAAAGGGATGGCGCTAAGCTACCCGTTAAGCCAAACGGCCTTCCCATTCTAACAATCTCTATTTCGCAGTGGCGACTGGCAGCGACAAGTGGAGTGTCAAGTTCGCAATCATGACATTCATGACAGCTAAAAACGCTATGCAATCACCTATATCGTGCGTCTTTCCTTATAAATACATAGAGTGATACATCTGGCTACAGTGTTACATGCCTGACCACAGTACACAAGAGTAAAGACTGTCATAGTAACTCGCTTCGGCCTATCGCGTTTCGGGATCAGCATGTGTAGATTCAGTTGTTAATATACTTAGACTGACATGTATAGATGCAACTTTATGTTTGCTTAGACTTTACTTAAACATCACAATTTATATTACTCAATGAATGTCAAAGGATTTGGTAAGTCACCGATTTTGTCAACATGGACTTGACTCTGCGAATACTATATTAAAGTTTCTATTATATATTCAAAGTATATTCAGTATCTTGTCAAATCGAATTTATTTTTTGAGAACTTTACTAGCAAAGTTGAAATAGCGACCATAAATCTAAGCCTTAGAGACCTTTCGTCGTGGTGTATGTGGGACTACATAGCGATGAAACGTTCCAACAGATTTTCGTCCCTTGGCGATTGTTGCCATTTTTGGACTACACTGTATTATCTATCAAGTGCGATATAGTCACTTTGTCGAGCCAGTATTAAAAAAACATCACTAGCTGGGGGTCGCTGTTGAGTCGCCGCTGTCGGAAACCGACTGTCAGAATTCGAATAGCTCCTTGAGTATCATTTTATTTTCATTTGTCAAATGACACAAATTATTACATAAATATGTGATCTTAATAAAGCTGCTTTAGAAATATTTAGCGTAAATTAATACAATTAACGAAAAACGCACCCAAAAGCAGTTAGCAAGGGATTTTGCCGCTTTTCCTGCTCTTTTTCTAATGCAGTTGCTTTCATTAAACCGTAAAAAGTTCGCAATTCGTACACATTCTGCAGTTTCGTGAAATTGATATCAGAGTTAAGGCACATTACGCCTATAACACTGTCCTGGTACTAAAATAAAAAGCAAAATGTTTTATTTTTATGAAAAAATCCTTATTCTAATTTTTAAGTGACTTAATGATATTTGATTAAGATTCGGATATTTCGGTCTTTGTCGATAACAGAATTATACGTAATTATTAAGTAATTTATATTTTGTAACTAGGTAATAGATTTTTTTTTTCATTATTTATAGGCGGACGCTTGACTGAGATCAAACCTGGTGGAAAGCAAAGATGAGTCCGCCCAACAAATGCCTATTCACTCTTAACGACTCCCAGGCCATAAGATCGCGGAAGTATGCTCGCTGGAAGCTCCACTCCTTAGCTGTTCGCATGATTAATGTAGAAACGAATCATTCCGTATATAAGGAACAACCACCACATACGGATGGTATCCGACTCGATGTCTGGTGGTTTTATGGTGGAATGGGGCTGGTGGAATCAAAGAATGTAGTTCCTGAGAACACTCTCCACTGTACAACCGGTAAAACACTGCAAGGCAGGCAACTCTACGTCGATGCTCGATGCTTTGCATTTTAATCTTAATGAAAGAGTCGTTGAGATTAATAAGGTGAATTCTTGATTCAAAATAATGTTTAATTATTTAGCTACAAAACTATTTTTAATTAGATTATTTTATGGACATATTTTGTTACAATTAGAAAAGTATCTGGTACTTACGTCAGCTACAACAACTTTTCTACCGCTATCAGGATGTCGGCCAATTATTTCGCTAATGTAGTATTCTCCATACAATTCTTTTAATTGAGGGCATGTTTTGTCCAGAATTCTTACAATGTCATCATTGTCTTCTTCTCTGTGTTGTAATTTGAATTATCAGTTGTTTTTATTGGATACCAAAAACTAATTGCGGTACTTGTCATTAAAATTAAGCCTATATATTAGGTCCTTGAATACGTTCTCGCTGTTTCTTGAAAACAGGCGTTGTGGCACTCTGTGCATGGAATTTCGTACAGTAACGCATTAGCTAAGTAGTACTATATGTAACCTCAAATTCTAGTCGATAAAGTTTACCACAGTGTCAACCATGTGTTTATTTACATATTTTGAAAATATCTACTTTTGTGCCAAATAAAGTGTTTTTGCGGAAAATTTTATTGCACTGCTTTATTCAAAAGAAATATGCAGCTGAAGTACACAGAATTCTTGTTGATACAACGCTCCGTCGAATATAATCTGTAGAGACTGGTTTATGCGCTTTAAAAATAATGATTTTGAGCTTGACGACAAAGAACGTTCTGGAGCACCGACAAAGTTTGAAGTCGAAGAATTGGAGTCATTTCTTTGATCAAAATCGATGTCAGACGCTAGTAGAGCTCGGAAAAACATTTCAAGAAGATGCTTCAAAAGTTTCAAAACTTTTAAGAGCGTTAGGAATGATCCAAAAGCAAGGACATTGGGTGCCGTATGAACTGAAACCGAGAGACGTTAAACGACGTTTTCTCATGTGTATTCATTGCTTCAACGGCAGAAAAGAAAAGGTTTTTTGCACCGTATTATCACTGGAGATGAAAAGTAGATTCACTACGACAATTCAAAGCGTAAAAAATCATAGGATATGCTCGGACACGCATCAGCATCGTCCCCAAAACCAAATATCCACAGTTTTTAGCTTCTACTTTGCATTTGGTGGAATCAACAGGGTGTAATTTCTTATAAGCTGCTTAAACCTAATGAAATTATCACGGGAGCTCGCTATCGACTTCAGTTGATGCGTTTGAGTCGAGTTCTAAAAGAAAAGCGGCCACTATACAAGCAGAGACACGACAAAGTGATTCTATTACATGACACTGCTCGGCCACATGTCGCAAAACCAGTCAAAACGTACCTGGAAATGCTTCAATGGGAAGATCTACCTCACCCGCTGTATTCACCAAACATAGCTCTCTCCGATTACCACTTGTTTCGGTCAATAGCGCCTGGTTTGAGCGAGCAGCGCTTTCATTCTTTTGAAGAAGCCGAAAAATGGGGCGATTCATGGATTGCGTCAAAAGATGAATCGTTTTTCCGACAGGGGATTTAATTACTGCCAGAAAGATGGAAGAAAGTGGTCTCTAATGATGGACAATGTTTAGAGTTAAAGTTATTGTAAGCTTTATATTTTAAAAAACTTTCTGTAAGCCAAAACAGCGAGAACTTATTCAAGGACCTAATATTATATATGTATATATATATTAAAGAATATATAATTAATATTTTTCTACTGATCATTTTTGTCTAATATATCAGTATAAATGTATATAATATACGGAAGTTCCAGACCCTTAGTTCCTGGATTTTATCTGTATCATTTACTTCCCATAAGCAGTTTTTTTTTCGGCAGAACAAAATGTTAATGGCTTGAAAAGCCCGTTACAACTTCACCGGGCGACTCCACTAGCCGCCTGAATAAAACCTACATTGCTTACAATTTTCTTTTTTTTTTTGTATTTTTATTATGGTGAAATAAACGTATTTCATTTACAAGATTTTATCAATCAAGGAGTTACCTAGTATAGAAAAGCCTACTGCTTTGAATACATACTGGTATGATTCAATCATGATTGGAATTTAACTGAATGGAGAACTGGATGTATATCTTTGTGGATAACAGCAAATCTAAACTACTATTATAATATTTTTTATTATCATCGTAATATTGGAATTACGCACACAGCTCGCCGTAGTTTTAATTTAGGGCAAAAATCTTGCCTCATTGCTGTATATATGTAATGGTAAGCTTTTTCGCAGTCATCTTCCCTTCTTGCATTATATTTATATATGTTACGTTTCGTGAAGGTCTGGTATCTTAATATAATATCTACAATGTATTTTAAGTTAATAAATGCTTTGTTCAAAATATAATATTGTGTTCCCTAACATTTAACTGAAATATTTAAAACAAAAAAACACTTTACATTTTTCCAGTTCACATTATACAGAGACATTTATAAATTATTGAAACGTTTGTAAATTATAATCACTTAATACCTAATACATTAAATACTTAATATTTGGGTAGATTTTATTATTAATTTATAAAAGTCACAGAAATTATTATTATTTAACTCACGATCTGGGCAGTCAGGTGGTACCACTAGAATGATATTTAACAAGTAAAAGTCGCTGAGAAACACAGATACCAATGCTTCTTCTAGAAAAAAGTCTGTCACTGATTCCATACAACACATGAAATGTATGAACAAAGTATTACGTGATAAATAATACTTCCTAAAATGAAAATTTAACATATATACATACGTAAAAAAGATCACTTATATTTCTTTTGGATTAACCTTTTGCGAATTTTTCTTTTTACATGCAACAATATTTGAAAAGAGCAATTGTCGTTGTTTTGTTATTGGCTTTTCTTAGTAGATGCCGTATTTCGAGCTGGTAGTGGAATCAATTTATGACGAAAAACGCTTATAATGGGCCAAGTTAAATATTTTTTTAGTTTAAGTATATTTGAATTTAGGTTTTAATTATTTATACTTACTGAAACATATTCCTTATCCATATCTCCCAGTCGGCCGCATCGATACCCGGTATATTTGGATGATCATCTAAGGCAAGAAAGCCTATAACCTCTTTATTTTCGTTTATCATACATATTGCTAACGTTGACAACTCTCTAATAACATCCAAAGAAATTATTCATATAAACGTTTTTATTAAGCCGTGACGCAAAAAAAAATGTACACATAGACCGTGGATGTCTCATCGCTCCATTGTAGCTCTTAAAAGGAACTAAATATGTTTTTTTATTATTTTTTAAAGAGACCTAATCGATTACTTAAGTTATAATTAATAAATCATTTCAGCAATTTGAAGATCATTACCTATTTTCTAGTTATTAAAAGGATGGAGCTGATCTGAGTGATTTAAAATTTTGTACCTGAGTATCCTGTGACTTCAATGATATTACAATAACATGGTAACCTTGACTTGATGCTGCGACATCATCGGTAATCAATAGAATATATGTTTATAGATGGGCAAAATGTACACAGATTAATAAAAATGATTACGATTACATTTTATGTTTTTTACCAATAATATGACTGCATTTTGCTCATCTATGTTTTAAACACTACAGAATCCCAGATTACTTACACATTTATGATTTCTTAATGTTTTAAATGGATTTAATCATGATTACAGAGCACGAAAATCAAAATTACGACTACATTTTGTAATCGTTAATCAGATTACATTTTGCCCATCTCTGCTCATGTTAGGCTGACCTCACTGGGTAAGATAAAAATATCACTCCAATGAATCGAGATTCTTAATTGCTCTTTAATGAGCAATAATGCTTTCAATTACTATGAATACTTACATCAAACTACCGATGTCTACGGTTCCAAAAAGATTTACAGTTTCTTTACCATGTATAATAGATTCGATATTATATTTATCGGCATCAATTGCTTTTCTAAATCTTCTACCAGTTGATCCAACGTCAAAATCAAAAAATATCGACATCTTATATTCCCTTCGTGTTTATTATCCTTTTACAAAAAAAACATCAATAATCTATAGGGCCGTGAAAATTAAACTAAATTATAGGTAAAGCGATATATTACAGACATAATTTACATTTTAAAACCAAATTTACATTGAGAACAAAATGTTGATATCAGGTCACGAACAATTAAGGAAAAAATACTGATAATTTTAAATACCCTATTGTTGATCTTATATTATAAAACGAAGTTTAAAATTCGGACGGGTTTATACTGTATCAAGCTCATAATTTCAAAATTACTTTCGTTAATATGAAAAAACTTATCATCTCTTATACAAGAGAGATATATAAATTTTTATTAAGCTTAAATATAGTGTAAACCCGTGCTAAACTTAGTTTCAAAGCCATTGTATACCCAGCAACAAAAATAAAACAAAAGCTGCCAAGATTATAATTATTGTTTTCAAAAAATGTCCTACAAATGCAAGAAATACTTCTGAAAAAAAAAATTCAACCACTTTTTATAACCTTAAAACCTAACAATAAAAGCGAAAAATTTGCAGAAAATAATAAAATTACACAATGCAATCAGATCTTTTCTCAAATTGATCAAAATTTGTTTATTTATTCATAATTATTCTAAAGTTAAATAAGATGTGTTATAATTAAAAAATATTCTAAACATAATGTCGCAGTGAAAACTTTTATTAAAACTATGTTAATATTAATTAAAATGTGCATGTTATAAAAATCCTTATAAAATAATAAAACAAACCATTTATTCACATAAACGTACTTAATAAAAAGTCAAACGAAAAAGTCAATCTATTAAAATATATATTTTTTAATAAATAATACTTCCTGCACATATATCTATTAATTTTACACAACAAATAACTTTATCTGTTGGGTGCTATTTTAAGGTGTTTAACATTATTAACATAAAACAGTGATGTGACTTATTTCGCATATGAAATACTAACCAATCTAATACGATTTTAATGCATAAAGATAAAATAAAAAACACCTATAATTTAATAATTAAGATAATAAACCCTAGTTGAAAAGAGCGATAACTGAAGTTTATGTATAATTAAATGTCATATACCTATAACACATGCTAGAACTAAAATCATTCATAGTTTGGTACACTGATGAAGTATTTCCGCAATCGGATTTCCTGTCAAATAATATTATTTTATAAATCTATAAGCATTTTCAATTTTATAGCAAATAATCAGCATTATATTAATTAACATGTTTTATGTCAAATTTTTAAAATATGTCGTCTAACCATCGAAATTAATAATCTATATTTAAATGGTAAACACAGACATTGTTTCTCTATCAGGCATGTGTGTTTATATTATGTACAATAGTACCACGGTTAAAATACTTATCGACATATTTCGTAAAAACTTTTATAATTTGTGATAAATTTTTATCCGTCTTCAGTTCGAGCCGACAGCCTATAATAATATAACCTATGAGGAAAATAAATCGATTATTGGTGGAGAAATAAGAGATCCTTGCAACTTTATATCGTGGTATTACTGTACTACAGTAGTAAACATCAGTGATAAACAGGTTATGAAATTTCCCGGATGAGAGGGAGGCGGTGCACAGTGTCCGTCGCGCCGCCTGAGAGAGAAGTTTTGGAGGGGTGGATTTTTACTCCAACCCCTCCCCCAGAGAGGTAGCCTCAACAAGGCCTTTTACTCCCTGGGCGTCTGGATGAATTTTGTTTCCCAGGTTTGGGTGGGGCAATCAGAGGGACACCGCAGGGGTTTTTAGTCAAGTTATGAATTTCGCGTATAAATTGCTGTCAAAAAAAATTATATGTCACAGTCGGGTACATCATTCGTTATCATCTCATTTCTTCTTTAAAAATATATCTATCGATTACAATCGCAATGTGGAATATTAAAAAAAAACTTTTCACTCTGATTATGGCGATGATAATTCACATAAGAGGTGGTAGATTTTTAGTTTTCATTAAATTAGTATGCGATTTAGACCTGTCCATTTTTATCGGAGTTGTTCTAATCGAAAATCCTGTCGCCGTGTTCTGTCGCTGCAGATTGGTTTTGTTGGTGCTGAGCGGAGTGCGCGGTGTTGCAAAGCCTTGCTCGTTTAACTTCAAAGTCGATCGAGTGAATCTCGCGGAGCCGTTCAATATATTATTTTTCGGCGTTGCCAGGTTGTTTAGATGCTGTATGTTCTCTTTGCCGACTTTGGGGGTAAGCGCCGTGTTTTTCGCCGGACTTTTTTTTTTCATTGGGGTTTTTCTTTCGATGCCCGGAGTCTTCGCCTCTTTGTTAGTTTTCAAGTCTCTCCGAGGGGTATTTCTTCCCGCACTCGGACTGTTTTGCTCTTGTATCGTACAGTAATTGATGGTGGGTATAATAATGGCTTTGTGGTTTTTGTTATTATTGGCCAAAGAACTACGGTTACTTTTACGTTCGTTGATGCAGTCCTGTAAACAAAGAGAAAAAATTATTGATAACATTTAAAAAAAATAAAAATACATATATCATCGCGCTATAATATAATAATAATATTTACTAACAATTACACACATTGACCTAGTCCCAAATTAAGCTTGCGCTTGTACTATGGGTACTAAACAAAGATATACATACTTAAATACATATATACAGCCATGACTCGTGACAAACTCATCTGTTCATCACAGAAAAGTTTACCACTACCGGGACTCAAACCTAGCATCGTAAGTTGGGTCGCTACAAACTGAGCTATCAGGCCCTCACGCTATATCCCTTCCGAGGTGAACGAAGATACGTTAATTGCTATAACCCCTTAGCTATTATATCACTTAGGCCGAGATTTGAAGACTCAACTTTAAGTTTGCTTAGACTTCACTAAAACATTACAATTTATATTACTCAATGAATGTCAAAGGATTCGGGAAGTCACCATTTTTCCAACATGGACTCTGCGAATACTATGGCTATATTTAAGTTTCTATTACATATTCAGATTTTTGTCAAAAGAATTTATTTTTTTGAGAACTTTGCTAAGTAAAGTCGAAATAGCATCTATAAATCTCAACCTTATAGCCATTTAGATGACTCAGTTGGCATATCGAGTTCGTGGGTGCGATCTACACACGCAAAGAATTTTTGTAGGACCTATGGATTCCTATATTCTGTTCCGGATCTTGTATTTGTGAATGTGAAGTTTATAAACAAACCCACGATACAGGTGTAACATACAACTGTCAGATTTTTTAAAGAGTATCTCAGCCGTACCCAGTATCTTTGTAGGTCACCATTGTCAAGACATACATAGTATAACAATCCATTACAATTATCTGGAATTATAGCCAAGAAAATAGTCCAATATATTACTCACTTTGAAGTCTGAGTAGGTTGTAAGCATAGTCGTCTCCATAAGTTGGTCCTTCTTCTGATTTTGTTCTTCATTGTTGGAGTCGGTAGAGACAGCTGCACTTGTCGACTTGCGGCCACTGCTTCGTGTTCCAGCAGACTGAAAATATTTTAAAAATTTACAAATGACAACTAAATTTTTTTTATCCCGTAGGTAAATCCTCCATAGGACCATCAGGAACGCTGTGAGGGCAGCGACTCCGGTGTGTCGGACTCTTACTGACTAAAAACCCCCAGGATGTCCCTCTGATTGCTCCACCCGAGCCTGGGAAACCAAATTCGTCCAGACACCCGGGGAACAAGAAGCCTTGTTGAGGCTATCTCTCTGGGAGGAGTAGAAATAAGCTCAACCCTCCAAAACCTCTCAGGCGGCGCGCCAGACACCGTGCACCGCCAGCCCCTCAACAACCAAATATTAATAATTCATCGTTCATATCCAACATCCAAAGAAATACAATATTGAATTTAGACCGACCCTACAAATTAACAATGTAAATATTCTTTTTTTACACTAATTTTATTAAAAACTAGCTGTTCCGGCAGACCTTGTTCTGCCCTATTTCTCTAAAACAAAGTCACATTGTTTTTTTTTAATGTTAATAGCTTCCCCGTCAGATTTTATTCTGCCAAAACCTATTGGCCTGTAAGCTGTTTTTTGAAAATTGTTTGAAGGAACCTGGCCTTAATGCTATATGTATAAAAATTGACAAATATTGACATTAATATTTATACGTCACTCAATTGTTTTGCTTCCCGGAACCCGTCCACTAACATTTAAACTTTATGGTATGGTGTTAAAGTTCAAATTGACTTTTAAATATTATTACAAAATTTTTGTATGAGAATATAGAAAAGTGTTGTTTTTAGACTTTTTTTAGACAATTTTTTTATTTTTTTTTTCTCCGTAATTACCTTCCCCAGACTTCAACAAACACAACAAAAAAGAAATCAGCCAAATCGGTTCAGCCATTCTCGAGTTTCGCGCTTATCAACACATTTAGCGATTCATTTTTATCTATACTAATATTATAAAGCTGAAGAGTTTGTTTGTTTGTTTGAACGCGCTAATCTCAGGAACTACTGGTTCGAATTGAAAAAATCTTTTTGTGTTGAATAGACTATTTATCGAGGAAGGCTTTAGGCTATATAACATCACGATGCAACTATTAGGAGCGAAGAAATAATGGAAAATGTGAAAGAGACGAGGAAAATTATTCATCCTTAAGTGCTTCCATTGCGTGCGCTGCGAAAACGGTTCTAGATACCAAAATATATGTATGACAGAGTTATTCCTCTTGAAATGATCTAAAAAAATGTCCACGAGAGTATATGTCTATCTTTTAAGATTAATTCACTAGAACCGTTTTTATGGTAATCAAATTTGGTCGAAATTAATGCATTATATGTTAAGAGTTGTATCAACGTAATAATATTAATCTTTATCCAAATAAATGTGTTGTTGATTAAGAGTATTTAATTGTGAACAAAATTGTCTTTGACATCACTTAATTTCAATGAACATCTTAGAAGATATTACAAAACCTTATATAGCAAAACAACGTTTGCCGGATCAGCTAGTATATAATAAGATTAATATATTATGACTAACAAATTGATATAAGACAATATTAAAGAAAAATCTCTGGTATATGTAAAAGTCTGACGAGGCTAAGCAGGATAGTGTCAGACTTTTACTAAGACTATCGGAGTGTTTACTAATATCGCGAGATCGAGTCGCAGATGGAAACTAGTTATTCTGCTGCGATCCCAAGACACATTGGCTATTTCCGCTTTACACTGCGCCCGGATATGGCCCAGTTCAAAGCAGCAAAGACACCTCAAAACCCAATATAATGTGTGCCAGGGCCCAGAATTCAAACAAATCCAATATATACATATATATAAAATTAATATAAATGAAAATGCAACTTTTGGTGACTCACCAAGCGCTTGTACTTCAGAATACTGCCATTAACGGTGACTTTTGGCGTCTTTTTAGCGTCGCTTTCGTAGTCGAGCTTCCTCTTTATGTTTTCAAAGTTACGCGAACTGCGTCTGCTTACGAGACGACCGCTTATTCGTCTGATGACAGAAACGATATCAATGTTTCACATGAATATTTTTTTAAATGTTTATACTATGTACTCCCCAAGGCTTATTATTTTTTATTTTTTTACACTTTAGTTGGCAAACAAGCTGTCTCCCCACCTGATGGTAAGCAGTAACAAACAGAAAAGAAAATTAATTGATTTAAAATAACAATAGTTTATTAACGAATAACCATATAGTAATAGTAAATCTTATAGTTTTAATAATTGATTGCCTATGTACAGATCAGTGATGATTTAGAAATTTATGTGTATTTGCTTCTTGCTTGAGAATGACTGAATATAATATTTGGTTTAAGGAATTGTCCTACGTGAGCGATGGAAAACGACAAAGCGCGACACGATACTATATCAATAAAACGGTGTCGCAACTAGTTTCAAGCTGTTCCACGCGTCAATTAAAATGCAAAGCATCGAGCATCGACGTAGAGTTGCCTGCCTCGCGGTCTTTTACCGCTTGCACGGTGGAGAGTGTTCTCAGGAGCTACATTCTTTGATTCCACCAGCCCCATTCCACCACAAAACCACAAGACATCGTGTCGGATACCATCCGTATGTGGTGGATGTTCCTTATATCCGCACGAGAAGATTCGCTTCTACATTCATCATGCGAACAGCTAAGGAGTGGAATATGCTACCAGCAGCCATATTTCCGCGATCTTATGACCTGGGAGTCTTTAAAAGAAGAGTGAATAGGCATTTGTTAGGCGGACGCGGTTCATCATCGGACTCATCTTCACCTTCCACCAGGTGTGATTGAGGTCAAGCGTTCGCCTATAAGTTATAAAAAAAAATGTACAACTAACGTAACAAATACGCGCAAACACGAGGACTTCATGATACCTCAGAAGATAATGTCGCGTGTAGATATAAACTGTATTTTGATATTATCGCAACGTGTTGCGCCATGTTTTCGCAAGCACACGACAACAGACAAACTACTAAAACAAACTAAATAACAATGCTGCTCAGAAAACACATAAAGGCCGAATATTCTTCATTCCTACCTCTGCACTAAACGAATGATTCAATAATAAATTATTTCACTAACTTATATCACTAAAGATTGAATTATTTCCTGTATATATCTTTCTACGAAAAATAATGTAGTATTACTTATACAAAAAATATAAAAGCAATATTAAAATAAAAACAATATTTATACAATATTGAAACAACTTATTTCTTTATAAGAGCTACATAATATACTTCAATCTAGGCTTTCCATTTAGTGTTATATAATTGTATAGTTACTACAGTGCATTATTTCTCATTCCCTCTACATTACGCAAGAATGTTTATACGCCACTACTGATTTGACGGCCAACTGTCGAACAAACTTGCCTTGTTTGTATGAAGTGGACAGTCCGCTTTTCGCGTCAATAAATTCACAAACGTGCGCTGAAATTATGAAGGAATGAGAAACGTAGGCAAGCTCATAAATTAAATATAAAAGATTATTTTCTGATAACAATAATAATAATTACTATGAAACAGTTTACTAATAAAAAAATCAAATATTTTATAAACTTAATTTAAATAAAAAATATTTTTTTAATTAAATACAAAAAAACGGTGTGTATACTGTATCATCAACGTACCGAAAGTTAATTGCCTTTTTTAAACTTCATTGAATAAACGTTTATTGTTTATAATTAACAAAGTATTAAATTCTGAATTTTATTTTAATTGTAAAATAAATTTCATTCGCTAAAACGGGTATTTTGATTTTATGGTCAAATCATACTTGTAGGGTATTTTAGAATAAAACCTATTGAAGTTGGTAGCGTAAATTTTCTGCTTGTATACATTATGTTTAAGTGATAACCTCTCGTTCGTGGAATCCCATCATATGACCCTAAACCTGAAACTGATTTTCTCTAAATCTAATTGGAATTTTGTATAACTTCAATAAAATATATTTATTTATGTAATTTCTTACACTACACCTGACTTTGAATTGCATTGCAACAGTGCTATGAGAAATGATATGAGTTACTTAATAAGATAAGGACTTTTTACCGTGTCCTGTAATGAGATACGTCACTGACGAAAGGATAACTAGTATATAATGTTAATATATAATTTTAATGTATAAGAAATATTTGTCCATGTCAATTTGGTCACTAACCTCTTAGCAGTCGTTACAGCTGACCTTTTAAGCGCTGATTTATTGCTTGCAACTGTTGAGATGGCTTTATTCGCACTGGCAATCATCAGCTGACGTTTCGATGGGGGTCTGCAAGTCAAAAGGCCTGATACAATCAATTAAACCTATTATACAGGTAAATCTATTATTATTATCATTTTTAAGTACTAAGACTATTTAGTTGGTTTGGGCTGTCTTTGGTCTTCTGTGTAAGAGAGGGAGGTGGTGCACAGTGTCCGGCATGTGTCCGTGATAAAAGTTTGGATGCGTGGGCATTTTACCAAACCAAAAAATCTCTATTTATATTGGGCAGTAGATTCGATTAAACAGAGTCGGTGCGTGTGTGTGCTACAGTGACTTATCCTTTGCAGAGATGTACCCTAAGAAAGGCTATGGGTTCGCCAGCTCATAGCATAAATAAGGTTCCTAAGGACTGGTGCGCAGCGAGTAGAGACACCCCGGAGGTCTTAGCCAGTAGGAGTCAGACATATCAGGGTCGTCTGTTAGTTCTAGGTATGATTTCCCCGTCGGTTACCAATATATATGTCGGAGAGAGAGCGTTTAAATTGTTATTAACTGTTATTAATTGAAACGTCAGGTTTAGTACCTGGACGAAATCAGAGATGGCGTTGCGATTGTAATCAACTATAAATATAACTATTTAGTATAAAATGGAACCCAACCCAAAAATTTCGCTGGCTGAGCACCTTCCGTGCTCGCCCCCTAAGTCCGGTTGAGCTGAAAATGCCTTTTCCGGCAATCAGTAGTTAGTCCGCTTCAAAAAAAAAATTAAATAAAATAAAATGGAAATTAGTCATTTTTGAAGGCATTCATATTTGGACGGTCGCAACGATCGGACGCATCTCAGAGATCGTCGCGTTTCCTTTCTAAAATGAGTGATGAAGAATGTGCACGTGCCGCCCTGACAGGCTGTACCCCGTCATATATATATATATATAGACAAATGATTGCTTCAGGGTATTTTATGTTAATTTACAACAAACAAATAAATACAATAACTATGAAGGTATACAAACAAAGCAAATCTATTCTAAATCAGAAGCATAAGTGTGAGTTCTTGGAGATTTATTTGTCGAATTAATTTACGTTTTTTAAACGTCAAACCATAAGAAGATTTCGATAAGCGCCATCAGCGGATAATTTAAGAAACATTAACTCCATAGATTTTAAAGTTATAAAACGTAAATTTGAATAATAATGTCAAAAGAAATCCATTTGCCCTTCTGTGTATTTAAATACGATACCTGTTCTTGTCAGCGGTGCCAGTTAGCCCTGCAGCGGTTCTGTTGCGTTTCCCCATCGGCGACGTGGCCATTGACCGGAACATCTCCTTAGTCGGAGTGAGGCCTTGTTTCCGCGCAGATAGCTTGTTCTGACGCTCCTACAGACAATACATGAGGATATGAGAACAATCTTGTACCAGTACATATGTTTAAAACTAACATAGCATTTACAAACACACTGATTTAGTCCCAAGTTGAGCTTGCGTTTGTACTATGGGTACTAGACAAAAATATAGATACAGTAATGAATGTGTGTAAGGTCGTTGAATGAGATTGCTATATGTACGGTGCGAATGAGGGATGGCCGATAAATAAAAAAATGTATGTTTTTGACATAGAACGACAAAAGGCAGATCGGTTTTGTTTTTAAGATGAAGAGAGATTTTTCTAGGGATTAAGATTTGGGGAACAGGTGAAAAATTACGTATTAAATAAGTTTTAAGGAAAAGTTTTTTTTTTTTTTTAATATAAATGATGTAATGGTATTTCCTATATATGTGTAATACAGAAATATATCAGTGTTCTATTCAAGTAGAAAAGTTTCACAACTCGACACCACCAACCAGTACAATACTTATACTGTGTAATGAAATCAATTAAAAGAAGATTTTTTAACACGTTGAGCGCCATGTCAGCCATCGGTGGCTGACAACGTGTAACATGGGAACTATAAATTATTCAATATTTTATGAAATTACAGAAAATTTATATAAAAATTACTTAATTTGGTATCATTACAGTATTCATACATATTCATGATGATGTCCTAGCCGGTTTCGGCCACGGCGACTGTTTCAACACCGGTTAAGAAATTCGAGGTCCAGTTTTCGGAAACAGTCAATTGCGCAGGAGATATTTAAGTGCATAACTGGACGCGCAGTCTGAAAAGCACTCTCTCGTCCGAGCTCCCTCAGGCCCGATGGAAAGGAGAACCAGTACGATCGGGAGGGAGCAGGATGCAGGTTTGGTCGAGTTTTCCCTTCTCTAAACACCTGGTTGAATTGCGGTGTTCAAGAGATACCTTAGTCGCCTTTTACGACACCTCAGCAAGAAGAGGGGGGTGCTATTCTATTCTGCCGGCAGCCACCACGGCTTGGCACATATTCATACAGTATACATGGCAAACATAAAAATGGTTCTCATTCACAAGTATTACAGTAAGTTATAACACGCTTTGTCTTTCTCCTTGCCATCACTCTACCATGTTTTCTTGAACTTATTTATATAGTAACGTGTTGAATGAATGCTTATAGGTATCACTATTCACACGTAAACGATCTTCTACTGCAATCGGAAACATCGGCCCTACAGTACCAGCGCGTAGAAGCGGCGCGCGTGCCCTGAACAGGATTGTCTTAGAAATACGCGTGGCGCTCAACGTGTTAAACTTTAATTATGTACTATATCTTAATATATATAAATCTCCTGTCACGATGTTTGTCCGCGATGGACTCCTAAACTACTAAACCGATTTTAATTAAATTTACACACCACGTGAAGTTTGATGTAATTTAAAAGATAGGATAGTTTTCATCTCAATTCATAGTCGCTATATTATTTTATTGCAAATTATTTGTTTATTATTTAGCAGTCATAATTTACAGTTAGCTCCAACCGATTCTAAAAGATGGCGCTATCCGTTGACTGGATTGAGTAATTATTCAAAAACCAGTCACAGCAAAGCGTGGCTGGTCTGCTATAATTTATATGGCAGAACTACGTTTGCCGAGTCAGCTAGTACAATTATAAATATAAAAATGTGTATGACTTACAGTTTTCCTGTTTTCCCAATCATCTTCAATCATTTGTAGCATCGGCTTGCCGTCGACTGTAAAAGTGTAACCATTCTTCGTTTCGTATTCAGTCACCAATTCACGTAACTGATCCTCGATTTTAGGCAGCTACGAAAAGTTTTACATGAATTACCATTGCCATTCACCCATAACACAATATTTTTCGACCGGTACATGTGACATCTACTCTGTTTCAAGACAGTCAATTTTAACATATTATTCTATGACATTTTTTTTAGGGCTTTCTTACAATATTCAATTCTGTGGTATGTTGATTTCATGTAACTCGCGAATAAGCCAGTCTCATGTAGTAAGAATCGGGCCCGCGCACCTATACAAGCGCTATTTTCAAACATAATCAAAAAATATTCTAATTTTCTGTGCTATTTTAAAATACTAATGAATACGTAATACATTTCCTAAATGATGATGAAAACTTTGGGAACTTTTTTTTTTGGGAGTCGAAGCTACTCGCGTCCGTAGGCTTTACCATAGTTTCCCTACACGTGACTCCTGGGTAGTGCTAAACGAGCAGCAGCGAGGTGGTAGGGCATCGGTGCCCGTCTGGATCGCGACCACAGTACATGGGTGTAAAGCCCGTAATAGTGACCAGTTTCGGCTCATAGTAGATCAGTAGCTCATATACCTAAAGGCCTTCAGTCGTGATATACGAGGGCCGACATGACGATGTAGACTATCAATGGATTTTCAACCTTTGATAGTCGCTTTCGTTTTTGGATTACACTGTACTTACCATCGGGTACTCTGTAGTCACTATGTCGAGCCAGTGTAAAAAAAAAACTGCGAAAACAACGATTTGTTTTACTTAAAAACCTCTCGTGACTGGAATCCCGTTACAAAACCTTGATCCTGAACCTGGTTTTATCTAAGTCTAATCTAAATCTAAGACATAAAAAGTTCTGCGATTAGTTTACCTTCCAAAAATATATGCACATTGAAAGTTCCAAATACATAGCTAAACGTGTTATATACATAGCATTTAAAATTACTAGATGAGTTCGCGTCTTCAGCCCCATATAATTTATTTCTTGGCAATGAAATAATATTGTTGAGTGAAAGGCTACTTGGTTTAAGCGAGATAAATATATATACATATATAAGCGGGATATATAGCTTATTCCCACTCCGAAGATCCGGTCTAAACATTGGTTAAAAAAACGAATGAATAATTGAGGCGTCTAATTTCAAAACCTGCTAAAACGATATTTCGTACAAAATTACTTAATAGTCCTAATAGTAACTTGAAATGTTTTTATTAAAGCAAATATTATATATGAATTTTTTATTTTTTGCTTTTTCACTCTAAAGTAATAATTTAAATACCTTATAAGAATGTGATTGTTAAGTCAAAAATAATTATAAGTTTTAATAAATTTATGGGATTTGAAAAAAATATGTTATAGTGGGTTTTGAAATTAGACTCCTCAATTGATTAGTGCGAAAGTATCTCCTACATCCAACCAAACTTACAAACCCTCCTTATAATATTAGTTTAGAAGTATATATATAAAAATAAAGTTAAAATAAGTACTTACATTGCTGACAATAACTTTCCTTTCTTTCTCCTCCCGCAGAAGCTGCCCGCCGCGGTTGTGATATCTGCCAGGTTCAGAAGCTCTCGCCTCTAGTTCAGTCATTTTCAGCCAAAGATTTTTACGAGTTAACACCAAATCGAATATATGCCTAAAGAAAATGTATTATTTTTTAAACTAGCTTAATAGAATTAATACACCAATTAACGGTAAATACTGATCACAAACAGATAAGGCACATAAATAAAATTTCCGGGCAGTAGACTCCCGTAAGTCTACTGCCCGGATGAGACGGAGGCGGTGCATGGTGTCCGGCTCACCGCTTGGGAGAGAGGTTTTGGCCGGGTGGGCTTTTACTCCTACCTCTCCCGGAGAGGTAGCCTCAACAAGGCCTTTTTTTTCCTGGGCGTCTGGACGAATTTGGTTTCCCAGGCCTGGGTGTAGCAATCAGAGGGACACCCTGGGGGTCTTTAGTCAGTAAGAGTCTGACACACCAGGGTCGCCACCCTGATGGTCCTATTCAGAATTTTCCCACGGGATACAAAAAAAAAACATATATAAAATGTACCAAAGTTAAACTGAAGGCGCGCTATACTTAAATAGTGGTTCCTTTTCAAATGAAACAATATTGAAGAAATAAATATGTGTTTAACTTTGTATAAATTAGAAATTAATGGCTATCTTTTTTTCTACAATAATTCCAAGAATGGTTTCCAGCGCCTTAAAATGATTAACACGTTCCCGCCGGCGCATTTTTTCATTTGATGCACCACCCGGCGGCGCGTAAATCTATGTCGCGCTTCATCTGGCGGCGCGCTAATTTCGCGTGTTCAGGCTTGCACGCGCTTCTTGTTTCTTCAGTAGTACATTGAGTACTTACTTGTTATCATTGTAGAATTTCGTTATCTTCTCGAGGTAAAGTTCATGAAGAGTGAGCGTATCTTCTGTGAATATGTCTTGGAAGTAATGTGCAAACTCCTCACGTTCCTGCGCGGAGTACATCACGTTGTCCCACATCAACTTGATTTTGGTACGCACATTCGCCACAAATACCTTTAAAAAAATTGTTCTATTAGTTCATACTAGCAATAGAAGAATGCTAGTCAATTTGTGGTGATATGTCGATAGTGTATGACGGAAGCTTATGCAACAGCCTCGGCACTGCTGCCTTTTTATAAGTTGTAAGGTAATTTTAATTATCTCTACACCTTGTCTATGTACATCCACATAAACCTTACATTTAAAAATAATTATACAATTAACAGTTAGTTAATAATAAACAGAAATATTTCGTATTTTACAAAATATTGTACCTGTATTTTTTCCCGTTTAATCAGATCGCATCGTTTAATTTCTTGCTTAATCGCAGCCTCAGTCTGAGGGTGACAACCAGGGTGAGCGTGTAGGAAATTTTCACGATAAATTTGATCCTCTTCCAGACAGTCCCATAATTTTGTTAGGCGTTCACGCAGTTCCAAAACCTGAAAAAAGAAAACATTATTACTAAAATTACCACAATTTTTTAAAGTGTATACAATTGTTTATAATTACATATATAGACATCTCATGCCTATAATCACACAGCCAGAGGGTTGTCCATGATTTTTAGGCCAGACAGCTTTTATTAGAACTGTGAAAGTGTAAAGTATATACAGTCAGATATGTACAGTAGGCAAAAAAGTCATCGGCCACTTCGAACATTTGCCTATTCTTGAAGTTTTTCTTACTAAGAGATATGAAATTCCACTCCAATTCATTATATTCACTTAAATTACAGTATATTTTCATAAAATAATACATTTCTGACTAAATAATTTAGATATATCTCTTGGTATTCAAGTTTATTTAAAAAAAATAGCAAATCGAGCGCAAAAAGAGTCATCGGCTACATATCATTTCTTAATATCCTACTTATGTTTCGACGCTTAATCGATGGCAATCAAGTGAATTTTGTGCATAAAGGGGTGTTATTCTTGGTGGGCCAAGGCAATACATTCTCCAGCTGAGCTTTTTTATATTCAATATTATTTTTTGCTTTAATCAAGGACGTGTTGGCTTAAAGAGGTAAGTGTTAAGATTCTCGGCCTAACCATTCTTTTTTTCACATATCAATAATTGTTTAAAATAATTGGAGTGTCATATTATTATGTTCCACACGTACTCACATGAAAAAAAAAATAAGCGCTTTACTACGACCGGTACAGTATTCAACAAATCAAGATTTGGCCGGCCCTCCAAAATAAATCGACGATTGCGCAACATCATACTCCGAGAAATAAAAAGAGACCCGAAGATTTCTGTTCCAAAGATAACAACAAATATTGTGGAATCAATTGGAGTGAGTATAACGCCACAAACGGTTAGACATATTCTGCAGAAGGATGGATACCGTCGTCGAGTGTCGCACAGAAAGTTCGTCGTAAGTAACAAGAATAAATCGAAGCGAATGCAATTCGTGAATGATAAAATAAATAAGCCGCAAGAGTACTGGAGCAAGATTATTTGGTCAGACGAGATTAAATATAACTATTTCAGTCGAAAAGAAGAGTTACCTTTTGGCGTCAGAACGGCACAGCGCTTGAGCCTAAAAATCTTACGCCAACTGTCAAACATGGAGGTGGAAGCGTTATGGTGTGGGGCTGTGTGGTTGCTCCTGGAGTCGGAAAACTAATTTTCATTGATGGGAAAATGGTCTAGTATGTATATAAAAATATCTTATAAAATAATTTGATGTCAAGCGCCCGTCAACTAAATATTGAAGCGGACTTCGTGTTTCAACACGATAATGATCCGAAGCATATTGCGTGCAGTGTAAAGGACTGGCTCTCCAGAAATGTTCAGAGTATACTCGAATGGTCTGCGCAATCTCCAGATCCGAATCCGATCGAGCATTTGTGGAAACATTTGGATTCAAAAATACACGAACACTCTATCACCAATATCGCTCAGCTGAAATCAATTATAGTAAATGAATGGGAGAAAATTTCGGCGGATGTGACCAAAAAGTTAGTGGAATCCATACCAAGAAGGCTGCAAGCAGTTCTTATAGCTAAGGGATATCCCATAAAATATTAATTATTTTAAATATGATGATAAATTGGACCAATTCTCAACCAAGTGTCATTAAATTATACGTGGCCGATGACTTTTTTTGCGCCTGATTTGCATTTTTTTTAAATAAATATGAATACCAAGAGATAAATCTGAATTATTAAGTCAGAAATGTATTATTTTGTGAAAATATACTGTAATTTAAGTGAATAAATTGAATTGGAGTGTAATTTCTTATCTCTTAATAAGAAAAACTTCAAGAATAGGAAAATAATCCAAGTGGCCGATGACTTTTTTTGCCTACTGTATATCTGCCTGTCCTGATATGAATATACTCTAATAATAATTTATATTTATTAGAATTGCTAGTCTGACAATATCATCTGCCTGTAAAATTGTTTCTGTAGTTCTTGTATATACAGGAATTAGTAATAGACAGTGATAATTCAAAAAGGAAGAAAAAGAAAGAAACATTACTAGAGTGATTTTATGAAGATACGTTATATTGAGTTGATTAGATTCTTTCAGATGATAACTGTATGCCATTTTACATACGTACCCCATAATTAATATCAAAAGCAATTGCCGTTTGTGATTTCAGCTTTGCATCACTCCCCTTCCAAACATAGATCCCACCCAATGCACATCACCAGTGGCGTGCATTCTATAGAAGCAGAGATGGGCAAAATGTAAACTGATTAATGATTAACAATTACAAAATATGGTCGTAAATTTAATTTCATTCTTCTATACTTATATAATCAAATATTTATATATCCCATTTTATAACATCACTAGAGTTGGCGGAATACAGTGGACTTGCAGCGTCTAGACACGTGCATTTGTTGATTGAACACATATTAAATCCCAATATCGTTCAGCGCTAAAAAATGTTGAAGAGGTCTTACGTCCAGCAGTTTCAAACTATCCACCAAGATTTGATTTGTTATTCAATAGAAAACAGGCACATCCATCTCATTAAATTTCTACTTATAATTTAATTTAATACTTACCACCCAACTACTTGAATATATTCGAGCGAATTAAGACGGTCAGAATCCACTTTTATTTTTGAAACTATAATAAATACAATTTTATAATGTTTTGTGCAGATTTTAATTTTAGATTTATTTAGATTTTTAGATAATGGGGTCGTGAATGACAAAAGTTTAAGAAGCCCTGTTCTATACTCATGATTAAGGCCCTTCTAAACATTTAAGAGGTGTACATTTTTATTGCAGTTGAGGATTCCTTAGTGTTCAAAACATAACTGGACAAAATGTATTTGTTTTAATGATGAAAAATGCAAATAGTAATCATAATAGTTTTTCATTGATCTGATTAAATTTTGCCCATCTATGCATAGAAGCGTAAAAAAGCATTATCATGCAATACTTGGGCATCATTTAATACATATATTGTTTTAAATCCTTCTTGGATTCTAAGACCCATATTCTGGTAATCACCAGATTTTAAGTCAATATATTTATTAGAAGTCCTAATATAATAAACTAATGATTTTGTGATTTATATGGGATGCACGCCACTGCTCATTGCTGATATTTATCTCAACAAAGTTTCTGGATGTGTACAGAGCTAAGGCTGAAACTTCTAGCCACGTCCAGCATGTAGTGAGTACATCTGTCTTATCAGTATCCTAATCAAAAATAAATGAACCTGCAATAAATAAAATATGACATACCCTATTGTTGGTCTGTTCATACTTCTCTTGCAGATCCTGGTGTAACTTAGCCAGGCGGTCCATATTTAGATCCGTGACCTTGAAATCTACTGAGAGTGAGGTTGTGACCATATGCTCAAACTTGTTCTGAGGTTTGATCTGGAGTTTCTCTAAAAAATTTCAAATTGAGTTCAATTAATATCTTCAATGTAGATATGTCTCTCTTACACTATGATGCAGATATGTAAATGTTTTTTAAGATAATATCTATATTAAGTGGAACTTCAAAGAAAGTTCATGTGAATAAATGGAATGTTAGTTAGCCTGTGGACTGTAAAATTTATCTTTTTTTTTTTTTCAATTGAACAAGAAAACATACCCATTATGTCCTTTATTTCAACTTGTACTTTCAAGAATATTTCAGCTCTCTTGTCTCTCTCTGATTGGAGAACACCAAGGTGCTTTTTCAGTTTATCAAGCTCTTCATCAGATGGCAATGGACTTTCCTCAAGCTCTTGGATAGTGACACCAAGCTTGTCAGTCAGATCACGCTGCCATTCCAAGAGGCGGTACATCTTATTTGAGCGCTCTTCAGCTTGTTGGGTATATCTGGATAAATTGAAAATTATCATTAGATTATTATTATTGGGTCAAAATTTTCAGCAACTATAGTATCCACTTTCAGGTCATAAACCTTGCTTTAAGTGAGTAGTGTAGCATTATATCAGTACTATAAAAATATCACTACACAAAATAAATTTAAAAAAATTTGACAGCAGTCAATAAATAATAATATATCATCAAATTATATACTTTTTAGGGTGAGCATGATTAGTAAGACAATATAAAAAAGGAAATGCCAATAAAAAGATAAATCTTGGAACCAAGATCCTATTCGAAATAGCACCTCATTTTTATAAAGCATTTTTTTTTATTCTATCTGTCTAGCTATCACAGGGAATAACACTTCTCCATGTTTTTTTAAATCCCTTTTGATTCCTTAACATTCATTATTCATTTCATGCACTCAGGCCAACAACACATACTTTTGTCATTACCTTTCATTAAAACTCTCTTTAAATTAATTTAATAATACTATTATTATCTTAATGATCTAAGTACATTAGTATTCAAGTTTATGATTTTACTTAAAAACATGACTAGTTATACAGTAACAACTAAACTTTATAAGGAATGCAGCATCAAGAATTAAGTCAAAGTAACAAATTAATTACTCATTGGCATTTGAAATTGTATCATTTAAAGTATGTTTGTAACCAATAGTGATAGGCAGTGCAATAAATAAATTTAAAAATCCTGAAGGGAATAGATATTTTAAATGAATTATAAATTATAGTCATCATCAGTGCATTTTATTCTACTGCTGGACATGGCCCTATTTTCATCAGCGCAATGGATCCATGACTTCACCTCTTCTAGCCAGGATTTAAATGATGAAGTATAATAAATTCAAATAACTCACTCTGCAATCTGTTTCTCCAAATCTCTCTTGTAATCAGATAGCAATACATCTTTACCCTTTTCCATTATAGGTATATCAACAGAAAGATATTTGCTCAAATTCTGTATTTCAATCTTCAAGTCTGCAATTAAAATAAATTTGAACACTAGCGTGATGGAAGCAGGCATTCAATAATTATTAAAAAAATTAATTTAAATCTTAAATAATTAGTGTGACTTTTATCTCCAAAGTGAGAATGACATTCTTTCAATTTCATGCACCTTAAAATCATTGAAAATTGATATTACTGTCATATGTCTGCTCCTGTTGTTCTACTGTTAAAAGAGCTTTATGAAAAGAATAACTTTATTTAAATAAGCTTATTAATAAGCAGTTTTAAATCATCTAAAGGCAAATAAACCTACCATACTTTTGATGGTAGGATGATTTCCTGAACTGGGTCATGACCACAATATACAAGTGTAAAGACCGTCATAGTGACTCGCTTTGGGCTGTCATGTTTCGGGATTAGTTTGTGTATATCCAGTAACTCATATACCTAGAGACCTTCATTCGTGTTATATGTGGGCCGGCATGACGACAGAGACTATCAATGGATTTTCATTCTTTGATGGTCTAGTCATTTTTGGACTACACTGTACTTACCATCAGGTATACTGTAGTCAATATGTGAAGCAAGTGTAAAAAAACCATGGATTCAGAAAGCAAAATTCAATAAAAAAGAGTAAGTAAAAAATCTCTGGTTGCTGTTATTTTCAATGTATTGAAGTAGGAATAAATATATAAAGGATTGAATATCCACTAATCAATCGTATATATTACAACCATGCATTCTTATCAATAGATCAGCAATTTATTAAAAATGTTTTATTTTAAGTATGGTTTTTCATATATAGGCCCCTTAAAATATTCATAAAGAGAACAAACAATGAGAAAGTTTCAAATGTATTATCCTTTTTTATGCTGAGGATGCATGTAAAAATCACATGATATTGATACTCCACACATACTAACCTTCAATTTGATTATTTAAATTATTCAATTTCTGCTGACTTTCCAAGACTAAGTCTTGATGGAGATCTTTTTCAATTTGTACCAGTTTTGCTATATTCACAATTTTGACAGAATCATCTACGCCAAGATGTGACCAAGTCCGCCACAGTTCCTCCATCATGAACCGTGCATTGTCACAAATCTCTTGAAGTATTTCATCACTGAAAATTTGCTTATTGAGAAACATGCTTCATTCATTTACTCTTTTGTGGAAGTCTCAAAATAATGTTTATCTTTTAATACAGGCACTTTTATTAATTAGATATTTTTTTATTCACCCAACCCCGACATAAAATAAACATATAAAAAAGATAATAAAGGGACTCGTTATTTAAAAATAGTATGACTTATTTGGAGGAAAGACAGAGTGCAATGAATTATTAATAGTTACATTGTAATTGCTTGACAATCTTTATTAAATGTATTGTAAAAATAATGGTCATATTAATTTGGGTGTGTAATTTAGTAAAATGTTCAAGATATCTCGTAGATGGTACATACAAATTGTGGCATTTTTTTAATAAAGAAAAATAAAAATGGCAATGCATCTTTTGTGGAAAGATTGATATTTGAATACTTTTAACAATAGTGAACAATGGAGAAGTAAGGGCTGCAATAGCAATTATTCTATTATTTGAGAAAACTTACAAATGCTGTTTAATTTCTTCTGAAATATTAGCCATCTTAATATATTGTTACTTATTATCTTGATATTATTCTCAAAAAGTACCTAGCACTATTTAATGAAAACATTCACAAAATTATGTATTGAAAACGTTATTAAAGTAAATTCAATCGTGGAAAAACTTGGCGACATTTAACGTCTGTTTTAAATTTTTAAACGTTAATATATTTTGACGTGATTGGCGCTCGTGGTTTTGGGAACCATAGATAATATTTATGCCTCTGACAATTCGTACAGGAGAAAATACATTATCATACTGCCAAACTTTTTTGTGAGCAATTATAGATATTATTAGAATACGATTGCGTTCGGAAATTAAATCTGTAGTTATATATTAGAAAAATATGAAAAAGGTGTAACTTCTCTTTAGAAGCTAGTGAATAAACTAAGCCTCCTTGTTGTTGTTAGTATACTACAACCCATTTGTTTTCATATAGCTTGTTCTAAAATAAGTTACAAGAGAAGCAACAATACACCATATCATCATCATCAGCACACACTAGTCCATTACTGGATATAGGCCTATCATATTAAATACCACTGAGTCCAATCTTCGGCTATTCTTATCCAGTTATCATCGACCACCTTTCACGAATCGTCACATACATCATGATTCATGAGGTGTCAATGACGTATTATTTAAGTATACAGAGATTATTATGTAAACTGTTGAACTAAATTACTACCGTTCAACGCATTATAATACCGTATAATGTTGATTGTGATTTTGTTTGTATAATGACTTTAGGCGTAACAAAATTTAATTCAATAAGTCATGACTTACTTTTGTATGTTACTAAACTAGTCATTTGTAGCAAACGGAGATCTTGCAGCACTATTACATTGTAACGATGCGATAAAAAAAAGGATTTTTTTGGAACCTTAAAACTTTACACTTAGTTCCTTTAAAGTAAAATTATTACTAAAATAAATGATCAAATTTTAAAGAAGAGCGTTTTTAAAAACAGGTTAATTGGATTTGCGTACTTAGGGTTCCGTACAAACATACCTACAAGGGACTGAGTATTTGATATTAATTTCAACTCGACCATTGCACTCATTTCGGAGAAAAAATGTCTTGACAGATAGATAAACGAATTACAAAGTACTGTTTTTTAACACAAACTGGATACTTATAGAACTTTAAGCTCAACTTTAGGTAGCATTTTAAGGAAAATTGATCAAATACATTTCATAATAAAATATTTAAGATTATATAACAGATAACAAAAATAATACTAGATCTAATTTTACCGTTCGTCAATCATTGATTGTAGAACTTGTGGCATATAACTTGGACCAAAAAGTGTAAATCAATATCGCACACATCAAAACTAGTTGGCCTTCAAGGTCAAAATAGACGTTACAGACCATAAAATGGTTACTGTGGATATGCCACTGAAATCAATTTACCTATCGCCCCTAGCGGGCATATCTATCTACATAATTATGTCATATCAACGGTTTTTATATCGGCAAAGTATATGTTCTAATATTTTTGTTGCCTACTATTAATGATATTGGGTATTTTCAAACCTTTATATTTTCCTTTTCAAACGGCAATTGCTTGATTCTATTACGTACAGTTATGTCGCTTATATTGCTTTTCAAAATATTTAATTATTTTTCTTTTGTAATCAATATCTAGAAAAGGAATGTCCCTCGAGGCATTCACTTTCGAAAGGCTAGTAGATCATTCTCAAGTATTCTCCCACTTGCTGCCCAAACCGAGGCATGGATCCACAATAGTGCAATCATATCTATTTACTACCAAAATCCAGAAATATGTTAGTTCCCTTCAACGCTCACGATTATATTTATGAAGAAGATTGTCATGTGTCGTGTATTGACGGTAGCTGTATATCTTCATGAACGTATTACAAAAAATACCTAGCGCTTAATGCTGTATGACTACCACGGCTTATTGAACATAGAAATGTCTGATTACTCTATTACTTAAGTTGATTTGTAGTTGGTATTCGTCTACCCAATAAAATGTTAAACTGTAGATACATGCCTTGACTGAATAAGGAAACAATGAAAGCAGCATGTTATAAAATTACAAGAAATCTAACTCTTTGTCTGTGTCTTAGGGAACATTTCCAATTGCAAGGAATCTTCCGCAATAACCATTATACTTTAAAATAAATTACATATTTCTAGGAGCCTGAGTGCAACATAAAAATTACGAAGGATCAAAAACCATCGCATCATACAACCCATTTTTTCGATGACCATCAAATTTTTATGAAAATACCTTTTCATCGGAAGTTCTGTACCTCAATTACTATTAATTTACGCAATACGCATTCGCTTACGCAACTAGCGCGCTTAGGGTGACATTTGGAATAACGCGACAGATGGTGATACCATGTGCTGTGTTCTACCGAATGTCATCTTTAGTTAACTTTCTCGATTAATAGATGTTAGTGTTGACTACAATCGCTTCTGTACATAAGATACTGAACTAAAATGGCATTTAAACTTTTTGATCCGATCTTACAAAAATCGAATAATATATAGTGCTGTTGGATTTAAAAGACATACTAGATACTATGACAGTACAACCGCACGTCCGATTTCCAGCTCATTGTATCTTCTAAATCGCAAGACCTATCTGCTTTCATTTTAAAGACTTGGCGCAATGGCTGTTTGACTTTTGCGCCACAGATTGTAGGGTGCACCCCCTACACAGTAAACAAATGATTAAAACTACAACTAATCCCTGTTCTGACTATTTATATGTATACAGATAAACTGTTTATGGCGACATCGTTTAGAACAATATACCGTTTTTTTTTTTTTACTTGGGGAAAATCCTCATGGGGCCGTCTCGGTCGCACTGGGGGGTCGCGCGAAACCGAGGTGTGTCGGACTTGTACCAACTAAAAACCCCAAGGTGAATTCTTCTGCGCTTTGACGGGGACCGCGGGACCTGTAATCAATTCGCCGCAGCCCTGTCGCGCCGCGCTCGCTGGGCACAAGCTCGGAGGAAGATATCTTCCCCGATACTGCTCATTGTATTTAGGCAGAGCACGTCACAATGCTCTG
This sequence comes from Automeris io, assembly GCA_036320925.1. NCBI lineage: Eukaryota > Metazoa > Arthropoda > Insecta > Lepidoptera > Saturniidae > Automeris > Automeris io. The sequence goes on along the minus strand of JAUDJH010000010.1, from coordinate 6,554,037 downwards.
CCTACTTCTCGGGGGTCGCTAACCAGTCGTTCAGGGCCCCCATCCTGAGCGGCCGCGACCCCAAAGGCATCAGCCAACCGGTCGTGGATCGACCGATCGGCTGGTACTGATGTGCCAGGGCTGTTGCCGGCACCCCGGTGTCTTCTTCGAGCGGCCTTCTGCCGCTCTCGCTCTGCGGCCTCCTTCTGGGAGATGACGTCTTCACAGAAGGAGACCACGGCCCTCCAGTTGTCATATCCTGCCAGTATGGCCGACACCACTGCTGGCAGGGAGAGGTCGTGTCCGATCCTTTGGACCAGGTCCCGCCGCTCGTTGCCCCACGCCGGGTAATGTGCGATCGTATGTTGGGCGGAATCCAGGTCCGAACAGCAGTGGTAGCACTGGGTCGTTACTTCTCGTCCAAACCTGCACAGGTACTCAGGGAAACATCCGTGTCCCGTAAGTACCTGTGTCAGGTGGTAGGTGACGTGATACCTACTATTAAACCAGGCTTCGAGGTTCGGCAGAATGGCACCGACCACGCGCTGACGCATGCACCGCACCTCATCCAGCTGCATGCACCAAATTCTTAGGGCTGATCGGCGTTCTTCTGCCTTCAGCTTTTCGAGCGCCACGGGAGGCACGCTTTCGCCTCTCAGACGGAATTCGCGGACTCGGTTGAACACTGCCGAGTCCACTTCCGCCTGGATACTGAAGGGCAGAAAGCGTGTCAGGATCGTCGCCGCCTCATATGAGATTATTCTGTAGCCGCGTGCGATCCGTATGGCCATTAACCGCTGCAGGATGTGTATCTTCTGTCTGCAGCGGCGGATGCGCAGCCTGTGCCCCCAGACTGGCGCCCCGTAGAGGGTCACGGATTGCACGACTCCGGCATAGAGGCGACGGACTCCCTCAGAGGGTCCCCCGAGGCTAGGCAGGAGACGATGTAGGGCACCTACTATTCTCTGAACTCGGGGGACAAGGCGCTCGATGTGTTCCTCGAAGCCCCAGCGGCCATCTAGGGTGAGCCCAAGAAAAATATACCGGTTATATTGATCCAGAACAAAGGTCCATGCAAAATAAAATAGGACTTCATATCTCGAAAACATCACTGGTTGTTACGACTATCGGTTTTTACGTCTAAATATGACTAGTCCCTTCGATGTCATTATTACAGATATTAACTGTATATGGAATTTGTGCTAAACGCACCCAGAACATAACACTAAATTATTTTTCGTGACTTCGTTCTTTCTTTAAATAAACTAACCGGGAATCGAATTTCGTACTTAATTACTAATAACTACAAATCAATTTCTTTATTGGTGTGGTAAACACACTTGTAGTATAAGAAATTGTCTCGCTTATAATCCACTAAAACGGCTGCTCTACTTTATAAGCGATAAAAAATCTCAGATAGCCTTTTTTACACATAAATTAACTGCGTAAAATTATAAATTTTATAAGTCTTCTTCGGAAATCTTTTAATTTTGATTGTATAACTTTATAACTATAAAACACAAAGCCATTATTATTGTGTTGCAAATGTGTCAGAATGTAGGTTTATTGTGCAAACAGATTATATTTCAAGATCACGGCTCATCAATCATGTCCACCCACTTACTGATATTTTAAAAAGTGCTTATATTTTTAGTAAGCGCAAAATGGATACGGCTACTCATGTACCTCTGCTCACCCTGATAAGGATTATAGTATGACGATAATTTATTATTATTTTAATTTTAGTACCAATGTATTGTAATTTGCTATTAAATCACAATACAGTTCTTTTCATGCATCATGCAGTAAAAAAGAGAACCGATATTAGTAGGGCATGTGTATTTAAATGTAAGCTTTAAATAAATTTAACCTTTGTTATATGGACCTTTGTCACGAATAATGTTTTATACTAAATCGTACATTGATCAGGTTGTAAATGTCTAATACTTTTTTTTTGTAACCCGGGCTAAATCCCTAACGGACCTCGAGGGGCGGTGAGGGCCGCCCCCTAGTGTGTCGGACTTGCACCAACTAAATTCCTCGGGGTGTTCCACCTTCCACCTACCGGCATCGAGGGCACGACTGGGGTCTCATGCTCGATGACCGGCAAAAATATGTGGAACGCTTCATGATTTTGCGTGTCATCCTTGCGTAGGGACCATGCTAATCTTCTCTGTATCGTTCCAATTTTAGTAGATTTATTGTACTGCCGATGCAAGTACAAAAATGTCTAATTCTGGCGAACCAATTGTAACCTTATAAATATATCTTAAATATTAAGTTTATGAACACAGTGTTAGTTCCATCCTGATCAGTTAAGTAAGTAATTTATCATCTTCACAGGCAATAATGTGTAATTACCAACCTACGTATTTAATTAATTATGAAACCACAAGCGTTCTCCTTAAAATTATATTATTTTTAATACGTCGGTTTTAAGTACTTAGTGATGATTATAGTAAAACAGTTTACGTACACTGCCCCTTCACCAGTTCTTTGCACAATCATAATCGCCAGCAAAGTAATTAAAACTCAAACGTTAAAATTAAAACCTTAATTGACTTTAAGAAATAAACTAAACTAAATTAAATTAAACTAGGAGTAGTCAGTTAATGCCTTTTGTTTTACTTGGGGAAAATCCTCATAGGACCGTCTCAGCTGCACAGGGGGGTTGCGCAGCCGAGGTGTGTCGGACTTGTACCGACTAAAAACCCCAAGGTGACTACTTCTGCGCATTGGCAGGGCCTGCAGGTCCTGTTATCAATTCGCCACAGACCCGTCGCGTCGCACCCGCGGAGCACAAACTCTGGGGAAGATGATGCCTTCCCCGATACTGCTCGTTGTATTTAGGCAGAGCACGTCACAATGCTCTGCCCACTTCTCAAGGGTCGCTATCCAATCGCTCAGAGCGTCCCACCCTGAGCGTCCACGAGCCCAAAGACATCATCCAACCGATCGTGGATCGACCGATCGGCTGGGACTGACGTGCCAGGGCGGTTGCCGGCACCCCGGGGACTTCTTAGAGCAGCCGCTCTCGCTCTACGGCCTTCTTCTGGGACATGACGTCCTCACAGAAGGTGACCACGGCCCTTCAGTTGTCATACCCTGCCAGCATGGCCGACACCACTGCTGGCAGAGAAGTCAGTAGATGCCTACCTTTACGCGTCACGCAGTGTGTATATAACTTACACGCCACCTCACGGAGCGGTCTGAAAGGATGGATTCTTTACACCCGTTCCTTCTAGAGGCAATGTAGAATAGGGTTCACTCGTGTAATTGTAGGAAAAATACCTTTGCCAGATGCAAGTTGTTGAGATTTAAGGGGCATTGCGGGGGGTTTTAGCCAGTAGGAGTTTGACACGCCGGAGCTGTTGCCATCACGGCTGACCAGACGATTCTGTGCAGGATTTTTCCCCAAGTTATCAAAAAAAGGTACATGACTGTTCAAACTACAAGCCTATTTTTCAACGTCAATAGTAAGTAAAGACCATCATAGTAACTCGCTTTGGCCTGTCGCGTTTCGGGACCAGCTTACGTATTTCCAGTTACTCATATACATAGAGACCTCCAGTCGTAATATATGTGGGCCGATATGATGACGAATACTATCAACGGATTTTCATTCTTTCATAGTCGTTTTCGTTTTTGGACTACGCTGTACTCACCACCAGGTGCACTGTAGTAAATTTGTCGAATTAGTGTAAAAAAAGTAGTTAATAATGGTCCATTACGCAATTACACCATGAAATTATAACTAAACTATAATAATTATTAAAGAGGCAGTTTAGCCTATTTTCGTATTAAAAACAAAAACATTTTGGGTCAGAAATGGCGACAGCATGAAAGATGATACTCTAAGTTTACACAGTTATTGTCATGTAGTTATCATTTTATGATACTACAAATTCGATATAAATAGTGTACAAATACCTAATTCAAAGGTTCAAAATAAAATCACTGTTAGTTTATTTTCGCAAATGTGCTTGGGTAAGTCGCTTTACGAAACTCATGAGACAATTAAATAGCGGCCGAGTTTGATCAGGCTGCGTCACGCAACGCTGCGTAGAGATAATTTGTTAATTGCATACTTTACATACAAAGTAAATATGCTAATCTTTTTACAGTAATTAACGGAGCTAAAAAAGGTTTATATGCAACCTTTTTTGTATTAAAAACATTAAATCAATTAATTTTTATTTACTTGAGTATAAACAAAATCCAACAGGATCGTCCTTGTTCTGGATGTTTAACATTTATTTGAAAGTTAAAGGTTATACTTTTTAAAGATTACAGTTAAAATTAAGGCCGCGATAGGCTTTTTATTGTTTTATTACATTTTAATAATGTTACATAATACATAAACTTTTCCGATTATACTACTAAATGCTCACTATAATTTGATTTAAAAATCGGTACTCGTTGATTTTAAGTGTCTATAGTTATCAGAAAGCTACCACAGAGATTTTTATTATCTAAGATGAGATGGTTTGTGTATACTTAACATTCATTTCAATTTATAATTACTTATTAATTGATAAGCCACTAAGGTCTAGATTACAATTCAATTATTCAAAACAACAAAAATTTGTTATATGCAAAGCATAGTCCCATTTGGGATTTCTCTTTGTTTAATTTATTATCTGAAATTCTTTACAATAAACAAGCCCATATAAAAATTAACGAGAACCTCATAAAATAATAATCTATACTTCAGTTTACGTAAAATGTATTAAATCTCACACATTCTGTTGATTACCGAACAATTACGAACGCGCCTTTTACTAAGTTACGCTGTAATTATGGCAAAATATTCTAATGACACTCTGTCGATCGAAAGCTTTTTCCAAGTATCCAACCAATTTCTATCTATTGTTCTAATTGCGATGCTGACAGACTGATAATGCTGAGTTTGGAGTACACGTAACTGCAAGCAGAGCATACGCACACTGAGACAGTTAAGTGAAACCGTGTATAAAAGCGATGCAAATTGCAAGTGCTGGCATTACCCACCACCCTCTCGTCGAGAACAGTGTATCAGCAATTCAACTACAACAATGAAGTACCACGTGCGTAATATTCTATATACTGATTTGTGATTTAGTGCTTTCCGACTGTTCAGTGCATCTCAACGTTTTTGTGGTCACGTTGTTCAAACTGTGTAGAGTGGAAAATAAACATAAAAAAAGATTAATTTTATAAGTAATAAGTGAAAATAATTCTCGTTTATAACTTAGCTGATGATGATTGATGTAGGAAATCATTAAAGCATTTACAGGAACTGCGTTAGCTTACACTTCCTATTTCTATAGAAAGTCTTTCTGATTACGTAAAGTCGTTTACATAGTTTTTCATACACATTTTGTTCAACAGTTTAATAGTGTTTGAATTATCTACATATTTAATTTAGTTTTTCTGACATTACAGAATAGGTATACGTGATACCTTAGTAATAAATATTATTTTGCAGATTTTGCTGGGATTCTTCGCTGTTGTAACAGCATATCCTGGTATCATTCATGAGGAGGCGCCTCACGAAGCAAAATACGACCACCAGGCACTCATCGGAGAATCCGGGCATCATCATCAAGTTGAACACCAGCACGCCAAATCGCATCAATCAATCAAGTTCGAACATTTCCACCCTGTTCCGGTATACGTAAAGAAAGAACACAGCCATCTTTTAAAGCATCCCCTTGAGAAGGGTAAATCCGAGCAGAACTTGAAGCTTATCCATCCTGAAACTGAGCATACGCATGGCGGTGGTCTAGTCCTTGAAGATGACAGACATAATATTGAGCATCATGCAGGCGGTGGCTTTGGACATGACAGCCACGAGCATGCTGGCTTTGAACACGCTGGTCTCGAACATGGACTTGGCCACGGTGGTCTTGAGCAGGGTGGTCTGGAACATGGGCATGTAGAACAAGGAAGCTACCAACATGGTGGGCATGACCTCAGCGGCTATGGAGGCTACGAAGGTGGTGAAGGTCTGAAGGCGTACGCTGAACTCCAACATCCCGAAGTCAGTCATTACATCGCAGAACACGGACAAGGCGATAGTGGCGAAGGGTACAAATACGACAACTATTAAATTCAATTCAAATTTATCTAACATGGGCATAATGAGGAGTCTCCTCCTCAGTCTTTGCTAAGTTTAGGTCTATATCTTGCCTGTCGATATTAGAATATAATTTAAGTTTAGATTGAAATGAATTATTCCTTACTTAATACAATTTAGGCCTCAAATGACTATGTACCTGATTTAGATTTAATTCCGAAAATTTTTAATCTGTCCATGAATTCTTGTTCTTGTGAGAATGATAGACTTTAGGATAGTAGGGAATGTGTATATGAAAGCTCGCTTGACTGATTGTTTGACTGTTTTGTAGTATTTGTTTCGAAATTGTTATATTTCCTAGATTCTCTCATGAACCAATGAGGTGATAACTATTATAAGACAATCGTTTGAGTCCCAGTGAAATTGTGATATTAATAAATGTTGGTTTTTCGTATAATGCTATTTTAATAATAACATTTCATATAATACATGCCATAATTAAATGATTACGTCATATATTACTGCAAAACTTCTTGAGTATTTAATCAACTCTACTAATCAAGCACATTTGAATAATTATAACGATGAAGTGATTATATGTTGTATAACTAGGGTACAACAAGTTCTGTAACCTAATCTACATTACTTCAAAGTCCAATTACTGAATGCATTCATGCAACTATTATACATTCGACGAATATTGCGAAATGGGGAAGTATTATTGTTAGTGAACTAATTATATCGATAACACAAGTATTGAACCCATTTGAAAGTCGCACTATATATTACAATATGTAATCTATTTTCTATTATTTGCGTATAAATCTGAAGACATCGTTTTCGTAAGATATCGTATTCGTGTGTTAATAGTAACGTATTTGTTATTTAATTGAATATCTGGTATTGAATACCAGACATTATTAGAATTTGTGAAAGGTAATTCAATTTCACCAGTTGATTACGATTGAATTTCACAAAAGCTACGTATTGTCTCCGATAGAATACCTACTCTTATTTAATCACGAAAGAAATTTGCATTTTAATACTTATAGAATATGCAATTAAATACGCTTTATTTTGTGTTTGCATGCAAGTTTAGTGCGGTATAGATTATTCTTGATTCTTGGTTTCATCGAGCCAATATTGCTCTACTTGATGAAAGGATAATACCAATTATTAAAACAATTCATTAATTATTAAGAAGGCTTTATTAAAATTTCCTCAGCTTTGTTTTTTTTCAGCTTGTGAATATCCAGTACCTCATATACCTAGAGATCTTCAGTCGTGGTATATATGGGCCGACATGACGACAGAGACTATCAATGGTTTTTCATTCTTTTATGGTCATTTCCATTTTTGGACTACACTGTACTTACCATCAGGTACTCTGTAGACACTATGTCGAGCCAGTGTAAAAAAAAAAACTGTAACCATACTAGATCACGTTATGATAAATATCAAGTTATAATTAATTATCTTAACTATTATTTAACTAGGTATAAACCTAGTTAAGATAATTAAATAAGACTGGATGTAGCAATCCCACTAAACAAACATTTTACACAATTCCAATTATTCACAAGCAAACTATTAAGCTCCAAATGTGGGGCGCCGTAACAGCCGTCGTCGCCACATTTACGCAATTTTAACAAATACAAAATAATCATGTGATTTTTAAACGAGACATCTTTGCTTCCTGGTCCGCGATTTCGTATTCAAAGTGGTGGATGAATCCAACTTTCTACATGATGATACACAAATTATTCGATACACGGTCAAATCAGCGAAAGTAAGTTACCGTTACACTGATTTGTAAAAATAAATGTCGAAACTAATCTTGATATTTTTTGTTTATAATTACAGGCATACGCTTGACTTCAATCACAATTGATGGATGGTAAAGATGAGTCCAATAATGGACTGCATCCGTCCAACAAATGCTTATTCACTCTTCTCTTAATGAGTCCTAAGCATATCCACTCCTAAACAGTTCGCATGATGAATGTAAAAGCGAAACTCTTCATGCGGATATAAGGAACATCTACCATATACGGATGGTATCCATTACGAGATCTAGTAGTTTTATGAGATGCGACTGGTGGAATTAGAGAATGTAGCCTGTGAGAAGACTCTTTATTGTGAAACCGGTAATAGACTGCGAGACAGGCGACTTTACATCGATGCTCAATGTTCTGCATTTTAGTTTCAATCAAAGAGTTATCTTCAACTAGCCTACGAGAGCCTTACGATCAATCGGGTCCACTGCAGCCAACAGGTATTTAGCGGACTCGTCACAAAAATTACAATAGTATTCTACACCCTACCGCACCTATGCCTGGTAGGTACAGGATAAGAAGTTACAATGGTGTGGAGTACCGTCTGACCTTAAAAAGAACATGCAGTTTCTTAGCAGCTGTTTTCGCTTTAGACTCGATCCGCCCAAAGTTCATATCAGCTATTCCTAATAATTCTAGTAACCCTAAATTATATTTTTCTGATATAATATTTAATAATTTAGGTAGCTCTGTAGATGATATCTAAAATAACCAGTATGAGTTATACAGATCTATAATAACATGAAATAATATTTAAGTGCGATCGAAATCTACAGCTTACAAATAATAACTGTTGAAGTTTAACATAATTTTGTAATCTGTTAAAATTCCATTCATATAATTCTGTATTAATTCACAAATTCATTAATTCATACATCTACATAAAGCTAATTTAATGTATTGTTAAAATGTAACTTTCCAAACGTTAACTACTACTCCATAGTCTAAGTTTACATGTATTCAAACATCTTCAACTGCCCCAATTAGGCATATAATTTCCTATTACTGTATTAATATTAAACTAATGACGTAGCAATTAGTATGATCTATCAAGAGGCTGTAGTGTAACTTTTATATTATAAAGCTACGTTAGATATTTAAAAAATGAGATTAGTTCATTTCTGTAATCTTTTACTGGGGATTTAATGATTGCAGAAACTATGCCTCATAGTTACTGTATAGCAAAATTTTAATCTAGTTAATACTGTGTTATTATTTTCACAGGCATTCCTTGTGAAATAAAAGATGGTTTATATTATACTTTAATGTTTAATTGTGTTTAATTAAATTATAACAAGTAACAATAAGTTCAGACCATAAAAACCGATAACAATAAAATTCAATAACAAGTAACAAATTAAAATTAGTTTATCTAATGCTCCCAAATGTGTCTTATTATTGTTAATGTATCTGGATTCTGTATAGGTATTTCTCTGCTGATTTCTTTCTTACTAATGGGAACTGTTCTTTCCACTATGTAGGGCTTTTTCAATTTATAATATTTATTTTTAGCTGCTTTAACTGGCACCCGCTTTTCAATTTCAGCCGCAGCTGGCTTTTGGACTTCCAGATTATCCGACTTTGCAATTGAAACTGAAACAGGCCTCAAATAATGTAGAGGTACAGTGTAAGGCTGCGATTCCTTTAATGTATATTGTTCATTAGGCGTTGAAGATCGTTCAGCTTTTGGGGCAAAACGTTTAAAATCTTCCTTGATTGCTAGTGGTCTTGTTTTAGCTAGAACCTCAGCTCTTGCTAGAGCGTTTTGTTTCTCTAAGTTTTCACGCAGCTTTTCTACTTCGATTGCATATTTCTGATCGTTGTATTTCGGTGTTTCTTTTAACTGATGAAGAATAGATTGCAGTTCTATTTCACTTTGCAACAATTTTCCTCTTTGTTGAGTTATAGACTGAACGATTTTATCACTACTTAACAGAGGGGTTAATAGTGCAGTGAGCTTCTCCTGAGCTTGTTCCACGTCAATTGCTTTTACAGTGTTTTTTTCCTGAGTAGGTATTTGAGGCTTTGAACTTTCAGTGGAAAGACCTTTAGTTTTCTTATCGGAAGTAGTAATTTCTTTGTTTGTTTTATTTTTTTTCTTTTCGGTCCTTTTTGAAACTTTCTGGGGCTTAGATTTTTTTGCTGTTACACTTGATCGACCACGGGCTCGTTTTTCTTTTACAGCGGCTGTTGAAGCAACATATTTAACTTCTCGCTGCTTATTTTTAGTTTTAAACCTAGCAGGAATATTTCTTGGTTTTTCCAAAACTTCTTCATCCTCATCATCTTCTTCATCCCTTCCTGCTTCCTCTGATTCTTCTTCTTGTTCTTCCTGTTCATCTTCTTCTTGCTCCTCATCGTCTTCTTGGTCTTCTACCTCATCTTGATCGTCGTTTTGATCTTCGTTTTGATCATCGTTTTGATCATCGTTTTGATCATCGTTTTGATCATCGTTTTGATCTTCATCTTGCTCTCCGTCTTGCTCGTCGTCTTGCTCTCCTTGCTCTTCGTCTTGCTCTTCTAGCTCTTTATCTTGTGATTCTTCTCTCTCTTGTTTCCTATCTTGTTTTCTCGCTTGCTCCACGCCTTGCTGCATCTCCAGTCCAACCTCTTCTTGTTCTTCTTGATTTTCTTCAACTGGACGAATATCATCATTATTACCGTTTTGACTTCTTTGCTCATCTTCAATTTGCTTATTTAGAATCCTAAGAATCTCTTCCAACTCCGAAACCTGGCTTTCCTTCTGATCATTAAAATTTTCAATTCTAGGTTCTCTTTCTGTTTGCTTTATATTGGGTAAGGACTCCTCTTTTTGAGCAGAAATGCCGAGAATGTATTCCTTTCGATCCGTTTCTTTTGCTTTAGGCCTCAACACAGTTCCACGATTTTCGAGTGCCTTTACTTGACTAGGTGTAAGATATAAAACAACTTCCTTTGTCTCGTAGTTTTGTTCATTATTCAAAACTTGAGTGACAGAGTCTGTAAACTGCTGTGGTCCTCTGTCGAAGCGAACTGCGTGTCCAGACACGAAGAGTACTGAGGCCAGTACACACCACAACTGAAAAAGCAAACCGTTACTAAGTTACCTTATAAAATATTTTTATCAATATACAGGCTGATTTTATAGACGAGGTATATATTCATGGAGGATATTCGGCATTCGATTCTAATTCCAAATATATAGAAATATTGATATCTTAATATTTCCATAAAAACAAAGTAATTTATAGTCAACACATTTAGGGGCAATGACACATATGATAGAATAAAAAACAATTAATTATTAAGACGGTATTTTGTCTCTTCTAAGCCAGGATAAAGTACTAAAGGGAAGCAAGTCAATTACCTGTTTATCTAAAATCACGTGAAAGGAATTTCATCTACTTACTACTCAAGCATAAGTCATACACGCTGCGGTGTCCAAACTTATTACGGATCAATTCTCATTTGTTGATAAATGTTTCATTATGTTTTGTTAGGGAATATAGTTATTTAAATTTTCATTAGTTAAAAGAAGGTACAAATTATTGTATCCTGATATATCTCCCTCGTCTATAAGCACCGTGTATATTTCTTTATGTTGATACGTACCTTTGAATCCATAGCTGCTAGTATATGATGTTGCAGCTAGTGGACTGTTGGGAAGCTGTTATTCGTCTGTGCAAAAACATGAAACATCGGCAATTTTATACACAACCTACGAATTCGAAATCGCCGTTATATTCCTAACTAGCTCGCACTATTAACAAAATACAGGCTTCGATTAATATGAAATTGAAATAAATTATGCAAATATTGTTTAAAATTCCGGCCTGTGCATCAGCTTGTGTCATCATATTGTATTTCAAATACTAGATTAACCAGTATATTAAAATGAGCATAGACTTCAATTTATTAACATATTGAATTCTCAAAATTTAGGTAATATATCAAATTGCCTATAGATGTTATTTCAAATAACTAGTATAAGTCCTCCTTATTATCACTGTTCTGTTATTATTTTATTGATAGTTTATTCCTTTAATTTTTAACATAAATATTACAGTAGTTCCTATAAAATGCTTAGGCTGAGATTTATTCACGCTACATTGACTTTGCTCAGAAAACATGTTCGCCTTTAGCAAAAAAGTAAATACATAATAGGAACTTGAATATAGCCTTAGTATTTGGAGACACAAATCCAAGTTGACAAAATCGGTGACTTACAATATACTTTGACTATTGTCAATTATGTCAATGTGTGTTATTTAATAATATAATTTCTAATGTAAAGGCTAAACAAAGTCAAAGTAGCGTCTATAAATTTTAGCTTAAGTGTTCGACATTGGTACTTCAACGAAGCACTTGCGGTACCGGGCAGTAGATTTGAGAGAGTCTGCTGCCCAGATGAGAGGGAGATGGCGCTCTGCCTGAGGGGGTTCCAGAGGTGAGTCCTTTACACCTAACCCTCCCAGCGAGGAAACTTCAACAAGACTCTTCGCTCCTAGGGCTTTCTGGGCGAATTCGGATTCACAGGCCCGGGTGGAGCGATTAGAAGGACACCTCGGGTTTTTAATCAGTAGGTGTCTGACATACCGGGGTCGCTGCCCTCACAGTGGCTTGATGATCCTATGCAGAATTTTCCCCCGAGATACCAAAAAAAAAACTTTCGTTAACAGTTGTTTCTGTTGGCTGTATGTAATAGTTACCTTTGCCTATTAATCTAAGTAATATAAAACATACTCTGTGTGTTCTCACTTTTACTAAAAATATAATAAAAACTAAATTGCTTCTGCGGGACGTCTTTCTCTTAAAACCTAAAACTAACAACAGGTCATGGGTCCAGGTTGCCCACAGAAGCGTAAAAAATATAAATAGTGTAATAACTAGTGAAAGTGTAAAAAATAATAACTTAAAAACTAATAACCTAAAATTAACAACCAACTATCTAAAGAAAATCAAAAATGGCTTCTAAAAATCAACCTGAAGAAAACAATATACAAACATTAAATGGTATAGACACCTACCAATTGTGGAAATTTCAGATAATCATTTTATTTAAAGCAAAAGGTTTGTACAACATAATTAATGGAGAGTCGGTATGCCCGTCAGTCGAAAAAACATCCGATCGTGAAACGTGGCTTACTAAAGATGCAATATGTCAAAAATTAATAATTACAACAATTGATAAAAAACATTGTGTGCATTTATTATCTTGTGAAAACTCGAAAACCATGTTTGAAAAACTTTGTCAGCTATATGATGGCAACGAACAAAGAAACAAATGTCAGATCATGCAAGACTTCTTCAATTATAAATATACAAATCAACCTGTAATTGATTTTATTACTGACATAGAAAATATAACCTTCAGACTAGCAAAAATGGGTCATAATATCGAACAAGACTTAATAATATCTAAAATATTAACATCACTACCCGAAAAGTGGAACTACTTTGTAACAGCATGGGAATCTACACCATATAAAGAAAAAAATTTAGAAAATCTTAAAAATAGACTGCTTTCTGAAGAAAACAGAGGAAATACACCTCTAGATGAACAAATTGCATTTAAAGCTAATTATAAAAATAAATTATTTTGTAAAATCTGTAAAAAGACAAACCATAGTGAAAACCATTGTTACTTTAGAAAAAAGAAATGTAAAATTTGTAAGAAAACAAATCACGAAGAAAAAGATTGTTATTTTAAGAAGAAACATAATACTATATCTTTACTAACAGAAGAAATATCTAATAAACATTTATTTAACAATGAAACCTTTGTAGTAGATAGTGGTTGCTCATCACATATGACCAACAACTATAATATTTTATCAAAACCTAAAGAATGGACTGTAGACATAACAACTGCTAAGAAAAATTACACCATTGAATCAAAATTTAAAGGAAAGATAGAAAGCAATATATGTAACCTTGAAAATGTTCTCTATGTACCAGATTTGGAGAAAAACTTAATATCGGTTAATTCTATTACAGAAAAAGAAGGAAAAGTGATATTTACAAAAAATAATGTGATTATAGAAAAGGAAAATAAAGTAATTTTACGAGGCAAAAAAGAAAATGGTTTGTATAAGATAAATTTAAAAACACAAAATAATGAAAATGTTTTATTAACAAATAAAAATGAAACTGCATTAGATTGGCATATCAAACTCGGACATCCTAGTAAAAATACAATTATTAAGATCATAAACTCAGTTGAAGGTATTAATATAACAAAAGAAGAAATTAATAAACTAACCTCAACATGTGATATATGTACAAGAGCTAAACAAACACGTCTACCATTTAATTCTCATCTAAAAAAAGCTGAAAGAAAACTTGAAATTATACATAGTGATGTATGTGGACCAATAACACCAGCAAGCTGGGATAATAAAAGATATATACTCACCTTTATCGATGACTACACTGATTATACACAAACATATTGTATTAAACATAAAAGTGAAGTTATAACTTACCTTCAAAGATATGTGGAAGAAGTAGAAAGAAGCTCAAACCTAAAAGTAAGTGTGATTAGATGTGATGGAGGTGGAGAATATACTAGTAATGAACTAAAACAATGGTCGCATAAAAAAGGCATAAAATTACAATATACAATACCTTATAGTCCTCAACTTAATGGAAAAGCTGAACGCTTTAACCGGACACACATGGAGAAAGTAAGATCTCTTCTCTATGACTCAGGTCTACAAGAAGAAATGTGGAGCGAAGCTGCTATAACAAGCACTTACCTCTTAAATAGAATTCCTAAAAATAATGAAACTGCAACACCAATTGAAAAATGGACAAATATAAAACCAAACCTAAAAAACATAAAACCATTTGGTGCAGAAGTATACAGTAAAAAACTAACAGATTTAAAAAAGCTAGAAGAGAGAAATGAAAAACTAATAATGTTAGGATATGCTCCAAACGGATACCGTTTGTGGGATCCTGAAAAAAGGAAAATACTATTAAGAAGGGATGTTATCTTCATAGAAAGAAATAATAATAAAGAAGACGAAAAACAATTAAAATCACATAAAATAAATATACTAGAAGATGAAAAAGAATACTTACAAACAGATGAAATAAATAAACATAAAAATGAATACTTTTCAAGTCAAGAAAGTGATTATGATGATGAAAACGACATAGAAATAATGCAAGAAGATATTACTGAAGAAGAAGTAGATAAAGAAGAAAATAATATAAATAAAAGTAAGAAAAAATGTGAAGAAAATAAAGAAACTAAAACAAAATCAGGAAGAATAATAAAACCCCCTCAAAGATACAATGACTATGTTCTTATATCATATGAGGAAGCAATATCAGGAGAAGATAAAAACAAATGGCTCAAAGCTATTGAAGAAGAAAAACAATCATTACTTGAAAACAATACCTGGGAAACGATTTCATATATTCCTGAGGATAAGAAAATATTTACAAGTAAATGGGTATTAAAAATAAAAGAAGATGGAAAATTTAAAGCTCGCTTAGTGATAAGAGGCTTTGAACAAACAGAAGGAATTGATTATAACGAAACATATAGTCCTGTTATAAATACTAGTCCTTTGAGAATATTGTTCACCCTAGCACAGAATAAAAACTATGTAATGAAAACATTTGACATAAAAACCGCCTTTCTGTATGGATATCTTGATGAAGACATATATATGTATCTACCAGAAGGAATTAAAAATGGATCAAAAATATGTAAACTGAAAAAAGCTTTATATGGCATGAAGCAAGCACCTAGAAACTGGAATAAAACACTGACTGATTTTTTAGAAGGTGAAGGACTAAAACAACTTAATACTGAATCATGCATATTTAAAAATGAAAGAAATACTATATATTTAGGTATACACGTTGATGATGGCATACTTATTGGAAAGAATGAAAAAGATATAGAAAATCTACTAGAAAAAATAAGAAAACAATTTAAAACTACCATAGAGAAAAACCCTAAGAAATACATTGGAATGGAAATAATAAAAACTAAAAATACATTAAAATTAAAACAAGAAAAATTAATTAGTAAACTAATAAATGACTACAATATGAATGAAGCCAAGAGCGCAAAAACTCCAATTGATTCAATAAAACCAGATATAAAAAATAATCAAAATACTAAATTTCCATATAAACAACTACTTGGAAGCTTAACATATTTATCAAACAAAACAAGACCAGATATCAGTTTTGCAGTGAATTATTGCAGTAGAAATACAGAAAACCCCAAAGAATCAGATATTATAAACATAAAAAGAATCCTAAGATACCTAAAAGATACAAAAGACAAAGGATTACAGTACACAAAGGAAAATGAAATATCACTCATAGCATATTGTGATTCTGACTATGCAGGTGATATTGAAACAAGAAAAAGCACTACAGGCTACATTATTTATTTCTGTGGCTGTCCAGTTAGCTGGTGTACAAGGAAGCAACCAGTGGTCGCTCTCTCAACGACTGAGGCTGAATACATAGCTGCTGCAGAATGTGTTAAAGAACTGCTTTACCTAAAAAGTCTGTGTGAAGAACTATTAAATGTGAATATAAGTGCTGAGATTAAAGTAGACAATCAAAGTGCTATAGCTCTAATAAAAAGTGGAGTGTTAAATAGAAGGTCTGAGCACATAGATGTAAGGTTTAAATTCATTCATGAAAAAGTTGCAAATTGTGACATTAAAATAACATATTGTTCTACAAATGAACAAATTGCTGATCTATTTACAAAACCATTAAATAGTGTTAAATTTAAATATTTCTCATCAAAAATGATTGGCTAAAATATAACTTAAAAACTTGTCAACTTAACTTCAATGATTTCTATAAAAATTACTTAATGCTTAAAAGAACTTAAAATTTGATTTTTACAATATTTTTATAACCTTCCTGTATATAATTAAGTATACAACAATTTGAAATATCAATAATTATGTTTTAAAACAATGTCTTATATTACTGTATTTGATATTAGAAGTATACATAGCTGTTAAAATTAAAATTAAAAAATACATAATTGTTAATATTGCATATGTTTAATATTAAGGCTGTGTTATAATGTCATGTAAAATGAAGGCAAAGCTTACACCATTAGAGGGGTGTGTTGGCTGTATGTAATAGTTACCTTTGCCTATTAATCTAAGTAATATAAAACATACTCTGTGTGTTCTCACTTTTACTAAAAATATAATAAAAACTAAATTGCTTCTGCGGGACGTCTTTCTCTTAAAACCTAAAACTAACAACAGTTTCTACATTTTTAGTATTAAATTAAAACCCCCATCTAAAATGCAGGAACTTTAAAGTAATATTCGAACAATAGTTATCCACTTTCTAATCTTTCTAATCACGTCTATCTCAGTAAGGTTCGAATTCCAAAGAAACGGGACATTTGCCTCCTTCACTGTCTTAAAAATGGAATATCCCATATGCCTATAATAAAAATCTCCATGCTCTATTTAACATAAAAGGATGGTGTACTGTTGTCTCCTTTACCCATTTATGAACAAATTAAGATTCGATTTTCTAAATACAAAAACACGAATTTCTTTACTTATGTGTTTTTGCCAAAATATCTGGCAATTTTGTCTCTAAGCTCAGAACATGCAAAATTTCATTCTCAACTTACAAAAATCTAAGACGCAGATTATTTTAAAGAGATTCTGATTTATCTACTGGACATTTATATATCTTAGCATTTATATATCTTAGCAGAGTTCCACTCCGATGTAATATTGAGTTTCTTACGATTTTGCTTCTCTAAGCTCCAGCTTACAGAAGACTAAGAGATCTACTAATTTGCCAGTTTCCGCCAAACCTAAGGTTCGTAATACCTAGATAATTATTTGCGTTGCCACAAACTTCATAAATTCGTCAACTGAATACCTTAAGTGTTTCTTACAAACAAAGTTATAAAAGCCCTCGCAAGTCAAAGACATTTGTTTTAACTTAATATTAGTATCATGCTGAAAGATAGCTTCGGTTATGGCTACCTTCAGTCAAAAAACCTCATTCGGTAAAACTTGGAAATGGATAGTAATTTTAACCAAAAACCAAAGCTTTCGAACTAGAGTTAATATAAAGACTGATCAATTGAATTGTAATTGTTAAATTAAATTTAAAAAATATCTGATTAAAGGTCATCAAGGCTATCTAGCAGAAACCGAAGTCGACCCGGCTACTCCCAAAACCTTCGGCTGCGGCAGAAATCGAAGGTTTTAAAATCCAAAAGTTTTCATTTGATGATTGGCTAGAAGTTAACAATATAATTATTTTTTAAATGTTTACATTAAATATTTATGTCGATATGTATAAACGACGTCTAGAGTTTATAAAATTATCTCACGAAGTTTCTGTCGTATATTACTTAATATACATATTTATTTAAAAATCGTAATGTAAAAGACTTCTCGTTAATTTAATAGAATATGCGCGTAAAAGATGTGTTTTTCATGCCACGGCTGCATTTAAAGATCAGTTTGAATTGCATAAATTCACACTGCAACAGTTTTGTAAAATGTTATCATTTCTTCATTAAGCATATATCATACGAAATATGATTAAGAAATAGCTTCTCAATCTTTTTGTATTCTTCTCAACTTTTTTTATATGTAAGCAATGTTGTATATTTATTCCATAGTATTGGGCTAATTCTTACAAGATTTAAGTTGTAACGTCAATCTTCATAGATGTAAATATTATAGAAACCAGGAACGTGTTTAGTAATAATTTATATATTTATAAGCAGTACACAGCAGTCGAATAATAAAATAGATAATTACAAAAAAAAAATTGATGTTTTATCTGAATTTTTTGGAGGCTTGTAAATATGTTAGTAAGTTACATAGTGCTTAAAGGATTAATTCGCTTTCAAATTTTTTACAATTATGGAATGGTATTGCAAATACGGATCTCTATTATGTGTTGATTAATAAAAATATTTGCAAACGCGTTATATTTAATGCACACAAATAGCTTGTAGTTAATAAATTTTATTCTCAATGCAGTATTTAAAGTTGAAGCTATAGACGGTCTAAAAGTATCTTTAAAGCACGAGTATTTTTTTTTACATTGACTCGACATATTGACTACAGAGTACCTGATGGTAAGTACAGTGTAGTCCAAAAACGAAAGCGACTAAAGGATGAAAATCCATTGATAGTCTACATCGTCATGTCGGCCCACATATACCACGACTGAAGGTCTCTAGGTATATGAGCTGCTGGATATACACAAGCTGATCCCGAAACGCGACAAGCCGAAACTGGTCACTATGACGGGCTTAACACCAATGTACTGTGGTCGCGATCCAGACGGGCACCGACGCCCTACCACCTCGCTGCTACTCGTTTAGCACCATCCAGGAGTCACGTGTAGGGAAACTAGGATAAAGCCTATGGACGCGAGCAGCTTCGACTCCCAAAAAACCGAGTATGTAGTTTCGGAGTTGTTGTAGTACGGAAGTTTTTGCGATGGGGCTGTGGTGAGTGGATTACAGGGCCCGTAGTCCTCGTTAATGCATAGAACTAGTCAGTTCCTTCTAGTTTTTAGCCGGTACAAGTTCACCATACCTCGGCCATCACTCCGTTTGTGGGGCCGAGATGGTCTTATGAGGTTAAAAAAGACCATGAAAGTTTCTGATTCGCAATCTAAGAAAATACAATAAAATACCGAGCTTGTTATAATTACTTTAACTGTATTGTAATCTTTACTAGGCTAACATTATTATATTTTACTGCGAGGGACTTTAAAGTTTATCCTGACTCGGAATAGTGACCACATACCTATGATGGTACAGATGGTGCAGTCCAAAAAAAATGACTACGAATAACTACAAAGAAAAACGCATTGATAGTCCCAGTGACCATGCTGATCCAAACCAATATATCTTCATGCTTCGTTTAAAGGGCTCAATGTCACGGAGTCTTAGTATTCAGCCTCTCCAAATTTTGTACCAAGTCAAAAATATTTTCTATGATCTATCTATATACTCATATATGTAAATTAGGGCGTTTAAAAAAAAAAATGTTTTCTTCGGAACCACGCAAAGTTTCGTTTTAATGCCAAAATAGGCCTCTGAAAATATGAGCCCTTAATAATAAATAATAATAATAAATAATAATAATAATAATAATAATATATTAATATTTAGGTTGTCCGCATCGCACTTTTCGATTTCCCATACAAATAACACAGGACAAAAGTTTTTTTTCTTTTGATTTCTATAACTAATGAACAATATATCGTATTGCAATACCCAGTCATTATTTTTGTAGAGAATTTAACGCTCTACAAAAAAGGTCTGAAGTCAATTTTTGATAAATCAACTCAGTCAAAAGTTATTCAAGATCGAAGTTTAACTTACCCTCACTTCAGCTGTTTTATTGACTGATTTGGCAAATATTATGTTTTTAGAAAAATTGAAACCAAAACATTTTACAAAATATAAATTAGACTTCTGAAAACTGTTAACCATTATTTCCTGCTTTATAGTGAATGTGGACAAGGTACTTAAAACGAATTATCATTGACAGTTAACCCGACATTTGAAAATTCTGGTTGTTGAAAATTAACATCAATCGTTAAACCTTTTTGAGCTTTTTGAGCGTGGTTCCGAGGAAAAATATTTTTTTTTTTGAAACGCCCTTGTCCTAACTTACATATTTTTGTAGAGCCTATGCCACTAAAACTAGAAACATTAAATTTGTACAATGGATTTTTTTATGACGTAAACACTCACTAAAATGGTGAACTTTTTTATATTTCACCAGTAAGAAGAGTTATAAGCTTGTATAAAAATCTATCAGTTTTTAATGTAAATCCAATCTGGGCGAAACAGGGCAGTCGGCGTTTGCTAGTTTGCATAAATGTAAAGAAAATACGCTGAGTCGATTTTGCACTATAATCGACGACGAAACTTATGTTGATTTTTAAAGCTTGATGGTCAAGCAGCAAACGTAACACGAGCGTTTCCCTGCAAGGTAGAGCGAATACTTGCGAAATGTGGTGGGAAATTGGATGTGAAGAGCGGAAGACCGAGCTCAAAAGTACTACTCACCCCAACCAACCAGGAACCAAACAACCAATAACCTTTGCCCAACAGTGGACTAAGTTTAGTTGATGATTGACAATGAGCATTAACGTCACGTAAATTACTGAGTTTGGATCACATATAATGGCCATCCTCGCGGTGTTTTATGGTCTCTGAAGAGCTCGCAGGTTTTAGCCACTTTACCCATTCACGAGTAGATAAAAAACAAAATTGTACATATTTGAATTGAAATTTCTCGGTTTCTAAAGCAGATTCGGCAGTGAATTTTCAATATACTGTTGTTGAAAGTTTTTGTACACGGCCAAATCTCGACGTGGGTGCGGGCAAACCATGGTAAAGTATATAAAGGTCTAATTGCTCTTCAAATAAAGTAGTTCAAAATCTCAGGAAATACTTTATGCGGCTTGATATGATTATTAAGAATTAATCAATCAATAATTTTAAATTAAAAAATGTGTATTATTAAAATTTTTAATATTACAATTAACAAAATGAAAACAAAGCCGAGGCCGACCGAGATTATTACGATAACCAAATAAACAGGATTCTGATGGAGAGAGTCAGAAACGCCAAGAGTGCATGAATAATTTAGTTCATGTAAATGAGGTTTATAGGGCTTGAAAAGATGTTTTTTTTTATTTTTTTTATTCTGACTCGACACTGGACTGCACCATACCTGATGGTAAGTATGGTGCAGCCAAAAAAACGCTAACGACTATCGATAGGTAAGAAAAACCCAACGGTAGTCGCAGCGATCATGCCGGCCTGCACAAATATCTCTTCTTCACGTTACCCTTGTAGCGACTCATTCTTAATGCTTATTATACTTTAATAGGAAATCGGCGCGAATTAGATAGATACATATTAATCTGTTAAACTAAAACTCTCTAGAAAAATAATTACTGACTCAATATTTTAGGTAATATTGCCTACACGAATTCGTAGCCTACTTTTATATCTTGTATAATCTCCTAATCTTTATTCAGTCGATATCCATTACATCATATTATTACCACATTTTTAAATAAATTAAAAGTAAATTCTCCCAAAATTGGCGTATCTATTCCGTGATTTCTGTCAACATTATTTCTTTTAATGTTATATAAAAAATGTTATTTTTTTATGGTTATTAAAAACTTGTTTATATTCCTGTTTGTTATGTTCATGGATTATATTTCCAAATTATTTTAGTATTGTGTGAAAAAGGAAAAGAATGGTCATTCGAATTTTAGAAGTCTTACTTAGAAATTGTTGGTTAAAAACAAAGAAATGGAATTTAATAGAAAGTGATTCAAGGCTTACTCATAACTAGGGTAACCATGATTTTATGTAATAGGATCAGGAAGCAAATAATCTAAGTCACGCTAAATCTTAAAAAGAAACTTTACTGTTACCACAACCAGTCCTGCTTTATTGCATCTTTGATTATGCTATGCTAATTCAAGACTAGAATTACTCGTTCAAGCTTATTCCTTATTTACATAACATACTTGTATAAAATGTTGTAGAAAAAATAGTTTGACGCATCGTTGCTTAGTGACAATTAAAATACAAAAAAATGTTGTAAATCGACACGTTTTATTTCTATATATCTATAAGTTATATGTACAGCTAAAATCTAACAGTATTTACATGACTATCGACTATTTGGCACTATCACGACTCCACGCTCCTTCTACCAGCAGCAGCTTTTCTTCTTGTAATGAGTTACGTGTTTAATGATGTGAAGGGGATACGGCTTCCATACGGGCACGGGTACCTCAACATGCTTCTCGATTGGCACATGAACCTTCTTGATGACCTCGTATGGCCTCTCCACCGGGACGGGCACCTTCCTGATTACCTCAAAAGGTACCTTCCGGATCACTTCATAAGGCACCGGCCTCTCGACTTCAACATGCTCAGTCTTGTAAACTGGGTATGGTACATGCTGGACAACAGGTACATGAACCGGGTAAGGTTGTGGGACAGGTACTTTGACCTCGTGGGGTACAGGAACGGGTACGGCGACTGGTACAGCGACCTTAACATGCTTGGTCACTTCGATAGGAACGCGGCGGACAATGTTCTGAACAACGGACTGGAGTTCATATTTTGAAGCGCTGTCAACTGGGCGACCGACGCTGACGGAAGTACCAATTACTCTCGGGGCTCCGAGACCGGCATTTCCTGCAAATCCAGCGCCAATACCAGCTGCAGCCGCGCCGTTACCGTATGCTAGGCCATCATCGATAGACGCTTGTCCACTAATAGATTGTCCATAAGCTCCAGACCCACCAGCAAATTGACCACCAGCATCAAATCCAGATCCACCAACGAAGGCTCCGTGTCCTTCCGCACCAAAATCAGAGTTGCCCTCTAATCCATGTCCGCCACCAATATCTCCTTCAAGCGCTGCGTCATGCAAGTCGGCCACAGGGTGTTCCACAACATTTTCGCTCAAGACTGCAGGGTCCGGATCATTTATGTGAGCTTCAGTTATATCTGCTGGCCCGTAAGTATTTGATGGTGGTCCGTAAGTATTTGATGGTGGTCCGTAATTGGCCGAAGGAGCGCTTTGAGCTGATGATACATAAGAATCGTCAATACCGTGTATAACACTGGCTCTCGAACTGTAGACTATAGCTGACAGGAAAAGTACTTTAACCTGTAAAAATTAGATAACAGTTAATACGGTGATAAACCTTCAATACTATTGCTTGTGTCTAAATCATATCATGAACTTACAACGAATGCCATGGCTACTAGCTAACCGCTTTGAAGCCAGCCAAAGAGAAGTTGTTCTCTTCCCAAGTGTCTGTGGTTTGTGATGTGATAAGTTGAGAGGACCACATATTTATACAAACTCCGCACCGTACGTCGCCTACGAATAAATTAAACATATAATCCGACGGATGTCTATGAGCTACGTCACTTG
This sequence comes from Automeris io, assembly GCA_036320925.1. Lineage (NCBI taxonomy): Eukaryota > Metazoa > Arthropoda > Insecta > Lepidoptera > Saturniidae > Automeris > Automeris io. Next base: position 6,530,200 of record JAUDJH010000010.1, on the reverse strand, counting down.
TGCCAAAATGTATTGAGTTATTGAAATCATGTTAATCGTTTTGATTAAACTCTTAAACTATTATGCAAGTGATATAATTAAATACCTAAATTAATTAAAGCAGTAACAAGTGTTCGGAAATATCACAAATATTAGATATCTGCGAGGAGCAATTACACATATTAAAAAAAATAAATAGAAAATACCTCAGAAGTTATAAAAGAGAAAATATTAATCAGAAATCATTTTGACAGTAAAATATTGGCTAAGTAAACAAAGCAAAGCTATTGTTATTTCATTATAATTGTCGAACAAAAATGTATATTTTATTTTTCTGCTTATATTCGTAGTAGTTCCCGATAGTCAGATAATGCTTCTTACATTACAAATAATCAAGGAATTTGATAGCCCGTTAAGAAATAAAATAAACAAATAAAATTACAGATTAAGAACTTTGATGTCAAACCAGGATTCCTAATGCAAAAGGTATATGAAATATGTCGCAATAAGGTATTATATTACTTTTAAAACTATATTTTAAATATAATTATATTAACACGGACGTACATGTATCCGTATTACTTATTATATAAGTATAATAAAACATTTAATATTAATCACTAGCAAAGCGGGGTCATGTACAAGTTACGATTTTACGAAAGTTTTTCCATTTCGATCTAATTTAGAATACACTCATACTACTTTATTAATAGAATTGCGGAAATTTAAATAAATTTAATAAATATATTTTCTCATACGACATTTATCTTGTTTTTTATAAGAACTTCAGGGAAAATTTATATCGTCCCTGTTCTTGTAAAACTCGAGAAATTCAAATCATATTTTCTTAGTTTTGTTAACATAAAACTGAGGATAACACGCAAGCGGTCAATTTTGTGACTTCTTTAAACATTGAAGATTTACGCAAATATTAAACTTAGAAAAATGACAACTAATATATCAATTTTCGATGCACATAATATTGGCTATTACCTGCACAATGGCGATATGAAACTTTCCAACATCATTACGTCGAACTATGTTGTAGCAGTTTACTAATGAGAAAAAATCCATATATTTATTATATCTGAAACTATTCAAAGTATCTATTTAGAAATCTATATTACATAAGTCTTCGGTCTAGTTCGTAAACTGTACTACTCTTGCAAATAGCACACATATATGTTTACTAGAACAAACAAAAAGAAAAGCTGGTACAATTTTAACAACCATTAATGATGTAAGAAAGGTTGTATTGCGATCCAGTCTTACCCGTTAACCCACAAAAGAAAACGAGGTCTTCATCATCCATAAATCTGATTTATTATCAATTACGTAATAATTACATAAATAGATGGGTTCGACCCTATGGTACGACGTTGGCTAACTTTGATTTGTTATTATAATGATCCGGCAATAGTTTCACCATCTAATTTCACTTTGTTCATGGGAATGTATATGTAAATATGATATAAAATATCAAAACGTAAGAGTCAGTGGCTAATTTTTCACCATTTGTTTCCGGTTTGTTGCGACTTTGCGTAACAACCTTAAAGTAATATGGCCGACATAAAAAATAGATATCATTTTAAGTTAAGAACAAGTTTGGCAGGTTCGTTGTTATTCTTGCTCATTGTTTGACAGCCTGCTTACGAGCTACTCCGACGATCCGTCTTGGATTCGAGTCCCGGTAGCGGAAAACTTTCCTTTCATGAGCAGTTTAGTTTACAACGAGTCATGGTTGTGTACATAGATGGACAAAATGTAATCAGATTAATAACAATGATTACAATTATATTTTGCGTTTCCTACCATTAATATGACAGCATTTTGCTCATCTACGTTTTAAATACTACAGAATCCCAGATTGCAAACACATTTATGATTTCTTAATGTTTTAAATGGATTTAATCATGATTACATAGCAAGAACATTAAAATTACGACTACATTTTGTAATCGTTAATCATTAATCAGATTACATTTTACCCATCTCTGGTTGTGTATATCTTTGTCTAGTATCCATAGTAAAAGCGCAAGCTTAGTTTGGGTTTGGGACTATGCAATTGTCAGTAAATATTATATTATTATTATTTATCTTCATATTTGTAGAGACTCAAAGGCTGAGATTTATAGATGCTATTTCGACTTTGCTTAGCAAGGTTCCCAAAACATAAATTCGTTTAGACAAAAAACTGAATATAGTATAATAGGAACTTGAATATAGCCATAGTATTCGCAGAGCCAAAACCATGTTGACAAAATCGGTGACTTACCAAATCCTTTGACATTCATTGAGTAATATAAATTGTAATGTTTTAGTAAAGCCTAAACAAACTTAAAGTTATGTTTATAAATCTCAGCCCAAAAGTCACACAGTAGCAATTGTATACTCCACAATTTTCCATAAACCCATTTTTCAACATACACGAAATGTCATCATCATCATCAACCTGTATTCATCCACTGATGGACAAAAGCCTCTCTCAAGGTTCACCACTAACCCGATTTCCGATTTTTCTCCTCCAACAATTGTTTGCCACTTTGCTTAATTAAAATACTGCATTAAGCTGTGGCATGCATCACACAGAAGTCTAAAAATAATTATCTTGTTATATTTAATACATATATTGATTTAAAAGTTGTTTTTGGTCCAGGGGGAATTCTAAGACCTCTATTATAGTAATTACCAGATTTTAAGTTAATATTAGGTCCTTACATATGAAATTGGCGTTTTGTATGGGAGGAACAAAAAGTCGAATATTTTTTAATATAATATATTTAATTAATCAAAGTATGAACCATTATTTTCTATGCACTTTTGCCATCTCATAGGTAGTTCATTGATCCCTTTACTAAAAAAACCAGTCGGACGGGAATCAATAAAATCTTTGAAGGCGATTTGGACTGCCCCATCGGAGTTGAATTTTTTCCCTTGCAAGAAGTTATCCAAATTTCGAAAAAAATGGTAATCTGTTGGAGCAAGGTCCGGGGAGTACGGAGGATGTCTTAGACTTTCCAATTGAAGCTCTTCTAATTTAGTAGCCGTCTGTTGCGCAGTGTGTGGTCTAGCGTTGTCGTGAAGCAGCAGTGGCGTGGAGCAATGGACCAGCCTAGGTTGTTTAGCCGCTAGCTTTTCCATCATGGTTTGCAATTGCTGACAATAGACATCAGCCGTAATAGTCTGGCCAGATTTGAGAAAACTGTAATGAACAATACCGGCACTAGTCCACCAAACGCTTACAAGTAACTTTTTTGGGGTTAATTTTCGCTTGGGGCAGGATTTGGCTGGCTGGCCAGGATCCAACCATTGCGCTGAGTGCTTCCGATTATCGTAAAGAACCCATTTTTCATCACAGGTAATGAATTCGGTTTAAAATACCTTCATTATTGTGCCGGTTTAGTAATGTAACGCAGCAGTCGACGCGCGTTTGCCGGTTTGCTTCAGTCAATTCGTGAGGTACCCACCTTTCAAGCTTTTTAATCTTCCCAATTTGCTTAAGTGAATTAAAACAGTTTTATCACTAACATCGCAGCCTGCAGCTAACTCGGACGTGGTTTGCGATGGATCCGCTTCCACAATAGCCTTCAACTCTTCATTATCAACTTGAGTCTCAGGCCGTCCACGGGGCTTGTTCTGCAGGTCGAAATTTCCAGAACGAAAACGTTGGAACCAAAAACGAACTGTGTTTTCTTTTGCAACACGACCGCCATACACATCATTCACCCTTCGAGTTGTTTCCGCAGCACTAGTGCCACGGCGGAACTCGTACTCGTAAATAATGCGATATTTTAAGTTTTCCATTTTGTAAAATGAGTGACGCAAACAGAAAAAAACAGAAGAAAAAAACAAATGAATGACGATCATCGAAGCACAAATACATGAGTCTATAGCTGTACAAATTTGAATTTGGAATTCCTTACCAAAGAGGAGAAATTTGTGATTAAAGTGGCCACTACCAAAAACGCCAATTTCATATGTAAGGACCTAATATATGTATTAAATATCGAAGTATAATAAGGTAAAGCTCCTTACGCTTCTATGAGATGCACGCCACTGGCATTAAGAGACCGTTTACCGATAGCTAGAGCTTACTATAGGTATGTCTCATATATCTAACTACTTTGAATTTTATAATAAAGTATATACAGTTTCATGTTTACCAAAAGATCCGGTAGAGGCGTTGACCGAAAACAAATAATTTGAATTTTTTGTTATTCGTAAACCACTGATAACCGCATTTTATCATCATATTTCCTCCTGAAAATGTTGACTTTCGTAGTAAATAAAATTTTCATTATGAAATAATTACTCAACGAAAATGAGTAACAAATATTTATATGTAAATTGCCTAAATTTATTCAATTTTCACAATAGTTGGTGTCTGTTTAATAAGCATCAATCAACTTTCATAACTGATATTACCGTTTGTGACCTTACTCCGTACCCTTAAAACATAAATTACATCCATAGGTAACATGGTCGTTTAGATGATTGCAGTCATTTTACAAGTAAACAGTAACATAAGCATGATGAAGCCAATTGTGAAAATAGATGTGAAGAATAACTTCACTTATTATACCTTTGCATCTATCGTTATTTTCTTTACACCTTCGTTTTTGAATGTATATAGTATTGTTATATTAGATACCTTTGATTTTTTACGTAATTACATCTACTGTGACTTAAGAAAATATCTAAGTCGAAGAGCTACAAAGTATATTTTGTCCAAATTTTTCAGAAATTTTGACATCTATAGCAATATATTTAGAACCTCAAGCTTCATCAATTAACCTGTTTTAATTTAACTAAAGTGACTTATATAAAAAAAACTGCTACTTAAAAAGACCTTTGCCACAAAGAACCTGTTTTAAAAAAAAATGTTTCCGAGCCTCCTTTTGTACATTTACGTTCCAAACGGCTTTTTGTCCATTATTTTATAATCTGTCAAGTGTCTATTATGTCATTGTGGTGATTTAGATAATTTGGGAAAAGTAGCTTTAAGCGGCTAAGCTTTCTCGTGGTGCTGAATGAAAAACACAGTTCACTGTGCTTCGGTTTTTGTGCTTTCATAATATATTTTTACGCATTCTTGGTGCGCGAATCTGGCTCAAGAGGTAGTTTGCAGTATAATAATAGTTATCACCCCTAATAATAAGGGTAAATATACATTTATGTATTTTCACTTATATTCACCCAATGCGAAATATCTTCTACTGATTTGTTTAATTATAAAATCCTGTGCTGAATAATTCAAACTATCCAGGCAACAATTCCACGACTATATTTCACCTAAAGTTAGCTCTCATAAAGATAAATTTTAAGAAACAATTTATGGAAATATGTTCATAATCAAATAAAATAATTGTTATTTACTTTTTTATTGTCGAGTTTTACTCTCAATGAAATTTTACACTTCAACAGATAACTAACAAAGCAGCCATTTTATAAATTTTATTATACCACTCAAGACAAGAATTTTTCATATAACTGTTTAAATAAATTGTTCATATGTAGTAATATTTAACATTATTAGATACTACGAAATTACCATATTTTATGGAAAATTCTATATATTACTATGTGATCCATTAGTACTGTTTCACGGAACATTAACTTTATTAAATGTATTTGTCTTTTAATTCAGGCAACTGTCTTAATTTGAAATGAAATCATATGATTCATGATTGATGCTACTAATATGGACCTAATATGACACAGACTTTAAATAATACAATAAAATACTGGTTTTCTTAGATAAAAGAAAGTGAATACATTATAATTAGAATTAATAGTAGTAAAAACTGATTACAGGAAATAATATATGGACGTATTTAAAATTAGGAAAGAAAACGAAATATCTTTGGAAAATATATATTTTAAGTTATGAATCTTAAATCAATATTTACAAAACAGATCATCGTACGAACGATGGGTACTTAAACTAACTTAACGACTTAGTTATCACCCTAGATTGCAGCCTCTCGATGAGCTATGACGAGAATATTTACAAAGACCGGACTAGGTATGGTATTGGTGTGTACATTAGTCACTGCATTATGTCTTTGGTGAAGCACAGTTCTTTACCAGCTCGACCACCCATGTCCATGATGGTGATGGTGTGAGTGTACTTTGTGATGGACAGTCTTTATAACTGGCACTGGATAGGTTTTCACGATTGGTACTGGCACTTTGACCAGATTAACAACAGGTTCTTCAACAATCTTCTCAACGGGCACTGGGTGTTCAACAGGGTACTCCACGACTCTTTCCACTGGGATCTTTACGATTTTCTCAACCGGATACGGCACGGGCTTGTCGATTTTAACATGTTGGATCTTAATGACCGGTACGGGCACCTTCTTTACAACTGGAACCTGAACGGGGTAGGGCTGCGGGACCGGAACTTGGACGGGATGAGGAACGGGGACTGATACGGGTTGAGGCACGTTGTGTGTTACTTCACGAATCACTTGGAAGGGTTCTTCTCTGACGCGGTATTGAGTTGGCGCTCCATTAGATGAAGCAAGGCCGTGGATTTCGTTAATGACTGGAGCTGCGTTACCTGGAGGGGGAGCATCTCCACCGGCTATGGGTCCGGCGAAACCACCAATTCCAGCTCCACTGAAACCTCCTAATCCAGCTCCATTATAACCTCCGAACCCAACACTACTGTGTCCTCCAATTCCAGCTCCGCTATAACCTCCGTATCCTCCGTAACTGATCGATCCTCCGGAATGCCCTCCATATGATCCAGAGCCAGCGTATGTGGCCGATGGCAAGGAGCCGATTGGGAAGCTACTGGGAGCAAAGCTTGACACATGTGCAGAGCTGGGCGCGCTCAGACCACTTATTCCCGATAAACTCTGTTGTATAGACCCGTGATGGCCATTCCCATGCAAAAATCCCGCATAGGTGCTGCTTAAGAGGATAGCTAAGAAAGAAAATTTTGTCTGAAAAAAAAAAACAAATGAATTTAGTGTTAAAATGTTTGGACTTAAAACTTAATATATACTACAAACTCTATATCAGTGTGATTTGTGTAATATAAAATTATATATCTATGAATTTCTTTTTAAATAAAATACTTACAAATGTAGCCATTTCGACTAGCTAATCGCTGGCTACCAAACCAAACTTGTATACGCTACTACAAGCGAAGCTTGTTTGTGTGGATTTGAACATATCCAAGATATTTATATCAACGTCGAAGTCGGTTCGTGGGTCAGCTTGATAGCGAAAACGAGAGTAATAAACAGGTTTCTGTGACATCTCTCTTTTTCTAACGGAAATATAATAAAATTTGTTACTTAACAGATGATAACTACGGCATAATCGTCCACAGCGATGGTGTGTTGCTTAAAAACCCAGATAGGGCACATATCAATATGGAAATTAGATGATTGATTTATTATTAGAGAGATTTAGCAATCATTATATTGCATTTCTACAAGCCCTCATTTTAATAAGAATTCGAGTTTTCGATACTGTAGCTTAGCATACAAGGATTATTTTTTCCGATGTAGTTGTTCCGTTTTCACTATGATGGGTTATATAATTGAGATTGAGGTCAAGCACAAGCCTATATGTCATAAAAGAAAGACTTACATTTATGTATATCGTTTATACAAAATTTCAGCTGAAAATAACTATTATCACAGCAAAAGCATTTCTTCCACGCGAATAAGTCGCGAGCACAGCCAGTTTTAAAATGAAAACAATAGATTGTCTATATTTACAACATAATCTCATATTTTTACTTCAAAACATACGAAGATCATCCTAGGGTAATAAACTTTCATTTGGCGATGGAGAGGCGGTGAACTCCACCCACGTCTCCCATTCCTAGGAGATGCATGCATGGGCGCGCGCGCCGTGCCGCCATTTTGTGCACCTAAGTGCTTTCCGTAGCCTGACGCACCCTGCGAAAGGAGGAAAACCCCGGTGGTTTTAGTCAGTAGGAGTCTGAACCACCGGGGTAGCGGCCCTCACCGCTGCCCTGAAGGTCCATATGGATTTCCACCGAGTCAACAAAAAAAAGGGGTAATAAACTTTATTTCAGTATCTTGTCGCTCAATAATTACATTAAGCATTCTTACAAGTTCCAAAGACATAGATGGAATGATAATTATAATAGATGAAGGCTAGACATCGCCCACGGCCGTCATAAGTAGAAAAGAATTAAAGAAATCTTGAATGGCTGAAGGCTAAAGAAGAAGATATTCTATGTTAGTACCTGTATTGGTCTATATAAAAAATGATAATATGTTAATAATAATATATCCACACGCTATATCTTATTCGGGGTGAGTAGAGATACGTTAGTGGTTGTATTCGCTTTGCACTTATATGTCATGCTTAATGTGACCAGTAACGTAGTTGATCGCCGTTCTCAAGGCACTTACTCATGACATCTCTATTAGATGTCATGCCGGTTTCCTCACGATTTTTCCTTTCAGCGGTGCTTTTTCAAGTAATTTTAATAATAACAAATAATATATCAACACGCTATATTCTTTTCGGGATGAGCAGAGATACATTAGTGGTTGTATTCACTTTGCACTTATATGTCGTGCTCAATGTGATCAGTAGCGTGGCTGATCGCCGTTCTCAGGGCATTTACATGACATCTCTATTAAATGTCATGCGGCATTCCTCACCATATTATCCTTCACCGGTGAGCATGTGGTGCCTAAATCCTTACTTATTCAGGAAAAACTCAGAGGTACGTGCCGGGATACGAACCTATGAGCAACGGCATTGCCGCGCTTGATTACTGAGTTTTATCTACTAGGCCACCACCGCTACATCAAGTAACTTTAACTTGAGCTTTATGAAGCTTCCTTGAAACTTTGTGTTTATATGCAAAGAACGTCAAGAATTACTCTTTTCTGACGTGCGACGAGTGAAAATTAAACTGAAATAGTCATTTTTAACGATCACAACAATGCGTCTACTTTAATTAGATGAATCAAGAAAGCGAGACACACGCGACTCTTCAGCTACTCACATCTTTTTACATTACCTGTGTCGATAATTACTTTAATTGAGATACCGAGACTAATATTGCGTCATACTTTCAAATCGTTTACGTTTTTAATCAGAAAACATAACTTCAATAACTTAATAAAGATTCTGTGTCATATCCATCTATGCGATTTTGGACAAGTGTAGTTTCTAATATATTCAGAATGTATATACATATTATCTAATAAGTTTTATAATATTAATATCAGTAGTCGACCCTACATATTTTTTAGTATAAACAAGAGAAGCTACACAAATAAGTAATATACTTGAACAACATTAATTAATACTGAGATTATTGTGACATAACTTGAAATATAATGTTAAATTTAATTACGGATTTTAATTTTACTTATTAGCTACGACCTATTGCGCTATGAATAAACAAAGGGCGAAAACAATGTTTATCGCAAACCGATCATCCTAATTTTAAAACAATTAACGCTTAGTTCACAAATCAGTACACAAAATTACTTAAGAACGTTTTTAATAACTTTTATTTAATAATACTATTTAACAACTTAGTAATATTTTATACATGTTACTATAACTAAGCTTATCACAATACAGATCCTCTAGGTACTGGTTTTATTAATTATTATTATTATCTTAATAATAAAATATATTTACAATAGTTATGGTACTTATGTGTCATATAAACAATCATATTACATAATTTATTTGATATTTTACATTCGTATTATAAGTCAATTTTATTATAACTTTTTTAGCAATTGAATATACAGTTTTAATCTAGAGTATTAAAATATAAATGCTAAATTAGTGACTCTATCACTAATACATATAAAGTAACGGTTTTTAAAAAAGGTGATTTTAAATATGATCTTGAACTTCATTAGTGTTTTAAATAATCTTCAAAGATTGAAAAGTATTTCTGCAACCAGGTGTAAACAATGTAAATATATGTGTTTCCGTCACATATCAGCTATTATATTTTGCTTATAATATTCCACAAAGGTTAAAATTAGAATACAAAAGTGTTTCAAAAAATATTAAACTAAAATGATAGTATAGTCGCAACTTAACATTTATAGAAAATAAATAGTTTTTATGATGGTGTTTGAACTTTATTTAATGTATCCGATCTTTTTTCGGCATTGAGGGGTGGTGGTTTTAAAAGTATTGGTATAGTGGGTTCTATGGATTCTTCATCAGAATCATCACTAAATAAAGGTTCCGATTTTATAATCCTAATGATTTTATAATCCTTTGGCTTGTTCATTCTTCGTCGTCTATTATTATTTTCGGTTTTCATATTTCTGTGTCGTGATATTTGAGGAGGTGGTGGTTTAAGTAAACGATATGGTTCCTGAGCTGGATTATTCTTTGGATATGTATGACGGCTAGATAGCCGATTTGTATTCCTGTGTTTGTTTCCCAAACCTTTATTGCTGGAAATCTGTGATTTCTTTGTCCTATCCAAATTTATATCAACATCATTATCAACTTGCGTGACAATATCAGGTCCAGTAGTAATGTCATTATCGTTTTCTGAGTCAACTTGTTCCATTACTGCTCCTATGGGATGAATATTTGATGTGTCAGCAATAGGTACTAAACTTTCTTCTTCCTCTTGGCTACGAGAATATTTTACACCCTGATAAGGATATTGACCGCTACCATATACGTCAATATATGGATTACTATATGCACTAACGCTATCACTAATTGGTCCAAAGCTACCACTGTTTTCATTCCTTAATAGAGGTTGTAATTGGGTAAGGTCAAGTTTTATAGGTGCAGGTCTGCTTAATTGATCTTTCAAAGCAAGAAAGTGTGGTTCATCAAGAGCAGATTTGCCTTTCAAGAGTTCAGCAACAAGTCTTAAGTCGACATTATATGGGTTAGCGACTTTAAAACCGTTAATGTTTGATATGCTTTCGAGTTCAGGCCTAATAAAGTGTCCTTCGGGTTGTTTATACATCATTAGCTTACTGAGAACATTTGCGTTGACATCTAATTGGTGATTATTTAAGTTTTGGTTCAGTTTTACTGGTAACGACGAAGGTACTGTGCCTTGGCCAAAATTACCACTTTGTAACTGTTGTGACCCGTCATTTAGTTTTAAAAGACTAGCGATATCTGATGTCATTTGGTTTTGAAGACGTTGTAATTCCTGATGCTGAAAATTTGCTGGAGATTGTATATTATCTTGGTAAATACTAGTAGAGCCTTGAGGTGAAAAAGCAAGGCTTTGTGATGTACCTGTATAGCTATTAGGATTTAAAGTGATTTCTTGAGATTGTTGTTGTTTTCCGATGTAAGGTGCATTTAGTTCTGACTGTCTTAGATTATCAAAACCATAGAAATCTTCGGGTTTTGTTTTTAAATGAAAACCATAAAGTTTATTCTTGTCTTTATAAGATGAGTCTACAAATGTGTGATAATATTGATTCATAGTTTGATCTGAGTAATCTCTACCTATATTATATCTGATATTATTTTCTAAGCCTGTACCTAATTTAGATTGTAAATTATTGTTAGGTACCACGTTGGAAACATCAATAGCGACTATATTTTGTAAAGCTTTAGCATGATCAAAAGACGGATTCACTTTACTATTTACCGCAATGTCTCTACTATTAGTATAAAAAGGAGAGGCTGTAATTAATTCCGGTGGTGAACTACTAAAACTATAAGTAGAAGGATTACCGCCTTCTATATATGTATATCTCTTTTTCTCGTCGTTGATATAAAATGGATTTACTCCACTATTTTGATTTAATTGACTATTACCAACATTGCTTGATGGGTAATTGCTACCATACAATTGATGCTGATGTTTCATATGTTCATGTGCTTGAGCTGTGCCTTTGGTGATATCTTTAGCATCATCTGAATTTGTTCTATGGGATACGAAATTATTTTTTGTTCCAGTATCCATATGAAAATTCATTTGACTTACAGCCCCACCTTCAGACTGCGAGGGTAATGCAGTGTATTTAGGGTAAGAAAACCCAGGTGATGGACTATCTTGACTTGTTATAGTCTTTTTGTTATTTAATTTCCAACCATAATCTCCATTAGTGTACTTATCCTGTTGGTTTATATTTTGATGGGAATCTTTCGTTTGGCTCTTTATATTACTTAAGGTTTGATAATCTGGCTGTGCGTAATTTAAATAAATATTATTTGCTGAAGGTTGGATTTCCATTCGGTGTGTATCACTATTGACACTGGCAAAGTTATTATCACTCCTAACTTCCTGTTGACTACTTTTAAATGGATAACTTTGATATTGACTAAGAGATACTTCTTGTAGGGATTTAGATAAAGCGTTGATTCCAGCATTTAATGTGCTTTGCCAATTTTCTCGCACTATGTCTGAATAAGATGTAGACGAAGGTGAAGATGTTGAAGAAGGATATATATTTTGATACTGTTGTTGGATATTCATTGGATACCTGAATCCGTTAGCCGAGTTGTCATAGTGATCTATTTGCATGTTTCTATTAGAGTCGCTGTTTTCAAAATTTAAGGAAGAACTGCTTATCGTTGATGTAATGCGGTTATTGTAATCCGGAGAGGTTGCTTGAATTGGTGATAGGGATGATGATACATACGATCGCAAATTTGTTGGACTCGAAAGAAAAATTGGTGATGAACTTGAAACGTAAGAATTTCCTGGTGTACTTACATACTGATTCGGTTGAGCTGTCGATAAAAATAAATTTATCGGAGAAGGTGTACTTTGAATTGGGTCAAATCCAAAAGTATTTGCAGGATTATATTGATAATTAGAGTTAGTAAGATATGATTGTGTTAGTGGTATTTTTGACTCCAGTTTAAATTGATTAGATTGTTGGCTATTAGTATCATAGCTTGGTGTTGGAATGGTTGAGAATTGGTGCTGTGGTTGAGGTGTGGCCGTGTAAACCAAATTTGAAGCAGGAGTTGTCAATTGTGATTGCTGTTGATAATACTGATTTTCTGCTCTCATTTGCTGTAGAAAGCCTTCAGGTGGTACAGCGTATTGTGCTGCATATTGGTTATTAGCCGCGGTGCCGGTATCATGAATATTACTACTTCCTTCACTTTTTTCTTCACTTTCCGAATGAAAAGGGTTTTTAATTCGGTAAATTTTTCTACTCCGTCCACGATTAACTTGGCTATAGTCAGTATTTTTATTTGAATCATCTGTTATATGATATTGAGCATTGATAGAGCTGACAGATTGACTAATAGGATCACTCTGCATAATATTAGTACTGTAGCCGGTAATTGTTTCTGTCTGTCCGTCGTTTGAAGCCATCTGTTGGTATCCCAGCAAATCGCCATTGTTAAATCCATCTTGACCATAGGTTTTTTTTATGAGTAGTATTGTTACCAGTATTCGTATCTGTAAATAAAAAATTAAGATTAATTTGAATTCAAATATTTTATTTTTAAGTATAGTTAATAAACAAAAGTGAAAATAATCTTTAAGCTAATGTTAATGTGATTAACTGCTTTATAAATAAGTCTAAAATTAACGTGTTTTGTGACGTAGATAAGCTACAATAATGTCGCTTTTATCTATAATATTATTACAGTTATTTCCCAAGCTCCACTCTTAGGTAGCCTTCAGGATTAGAAGTTATCATCTATCTTTTGTCTAGCTCCTTTGCTTTATTGTAGGACAGTTTTTAAGCAAACGTATTCTTAAGTCCAAACATATTAGATTATTTTCTACGGAAGCATAAAACGCCATATTCCATGCGACTAAATTACATATCGAGGGGTGAAAGGCTATTTGGTTTAAGCGACATTTTTTAGTGATATATATATATATTCGGAATCAGCATTTTTTACCGATTCCAAATATCTATATATTACAATATTACCAAAAAATGTCACTTATCCAAATAGCCTTTCACCCCACGTTATAATGATTCTCGATTTTTGTACTGGGTTTTTAGACTACAATGTACTTACCATCAGTTGTACTTATCATCACTTTACGACGGGTTTGTGCAAAAAAATAACAATCCATTATAATATGTATTACTTAATCGGTTGCAGAAACCTGTTTTAATTTTAAATCTGATTTTTAGCGGCAAGACCGCGGCGGTCTTGAAAGTAAAAAATAACAACGTTCTTGCAACTGGTTTTTATAAAACTTCTATTCTTCAATTTTAATAGAAGATCTATCTAAGAGCTTATTTATTTATTTAAAATCAGTAAAAACACCATACTTCCATCATAAGATACTTTATTACACCTAAAGTTCAGAGTAAACAAACGCAAGCGATACATATAAGCATTACGGCGTCCGTGAGAGTGGGTCGGCAGAGTGCACGCTATAAGATTACTTCCACATATCTGTCTTCACTATGTCTTATTTATTAAGCTCCGTCAATCTATATTAAAGTTTTAAAATTAAATTTTAAAACAGGTCCGGTAGTTATATAATCTGTCTCCTGTATATGTCTTTAATAGTTTCCTGTAATAGCGCAATAGGAATACTTTTCAATTAAATTGAGTTCACTGTTTATGCGCCGTGTTTACATAAACTTAGCTATAAATAATTATTAAGTTCCGTTTATGATATACTAAATGAAAACACGTTATGAGCAATGTATACAAAAAAATTAAATCTGCTTATACGAGTGAAATTGAATTGATCACAGATCTTATGTAAACATTTTTTAAATTTTAGGTTATCGAGTTCGAAATTATTTATTTATTAATCTTAATATTGTCTTTCTGAAATTTAAATATTTAATTTACATTACATTTGCATTACAAAACTAAATAGTAGAGAATATCTAGATAATCGAAATTTTTGGAGACATTTGAATTGTCTTACCTATTCTAAATCACATATAGCTAGATTAATAAAGATGTACAAATTGAAGGTGCAATTGTAAGTTCTAGAGCTATTTTGTATTAAAATTTTGCAGATATAATCAATATTTTAACTTATAAATAGAGAGCCGAGGCCGGCCGTGACTTGCAGATATAGATCAAATAAAAAAAGTTCTGATGGATTAATAAATGTTAAGGAAGCGAAAGAGGTTTGCAAGAATAGTGAGAAATGGCGTTCCATTTTGCCTACCTAATTCAATAGAAATTATTGTAATGATGTGAAATAGGAAAACAATGGTTTGAGTAGTTTACAAAAGTTCCCTGTTTGTTGTTCAATAGCCGTGCCTGCAGCTTATCTCGCATGGTAAAAGGTAACTCTAGTCTATATCTACCCTAACTGACCCTGCAGATCCATTCTAAGTATTAGGGGAATCATTTAAAAAACGGAGGGATAGTTCCACAAATTACTTCCTACATCCAAACTTTACATCTTTATAACATTAGCAAAGATTTGTTTATATTAAAGAATCATAGAATGGCCAATGTGACCTTTCATTGCCTAAGAACAGTAGGAAATCCAATTTATGTTTTATTCATAAATAATAAAATTAGGTAAAACAATTAATGCTAAAAAACTAATGCTGATTGGGTTCTTCTGTGTTCCTATTGCGTGGCGTCAAATCACTATTTTAAAACCATAGTATTAGTTTTACCCAAGTTCAACCAAGCCTTTGTTTTTACACACAAATATTTAATGTACTTTTGTGTACTTTTCTATTAACATTTTTATTGAACTATAATATATTTAAAAAATGTTTATTTATATTATGAATATTATAGTGCTATAAGAATGACGATCCGCTGCGCTATTTGTTACGTTGGCCATGACATATAACCGCAAAGTATATATGTATATCCATAATACAAAGCTATCTATGCACACCACGAAAGGAATATAGCGTGTAATATATTATTTTATAATTATTTAAAAGGAACAATGATAAATAAATCTTTTACTTAACAGTTTTCAATGTACCGGAGGCTCAATATATTATTTACTCTTATGTTATGTTATGTTGTTATACAATTTTTATAGTATTTGTCTGTATTTTTAAGCAATTCTGTGATTATCGTTAATTAGTAAATATTGTCGATATATAACCAGTGTACATAATATAATTTGTAATATATACAATACTATTCTACTTGATACTATTCGTAAACCATAAACAAGTAAATTATAAATTCATAAGATTTCATCATAATTACATACACTACGTTAAAATATACATAGATCTTTCCTTACCATAAAAAAATAAAAGTGGTGTAGCCATAATTCATGTCTAAACCGTGTTCATTATATTATAACAGATATACATTAGTAAGACAAGCGTAGCGGTTGCCTAGTGTTTCTTTGCTCTTTGCGAAATCACGTTTTTCACCGGGGCGGACCTTCATGAGAGAAAGCGGTGATTCTCCGAACATACTCTGATATTAACGAGATACCTACACGTTCGATAGCAACGTGTCTTTAATTTACCGTGGGAATTATATTGATAGGGAAAAACCATTGTTTATTGAACCATTTGAACAATCAGTTTCATTTTAAAAAGGTATATGTTTTCTGTTGAGTAATATGAAAGTAAATCAACTGAAGAAAACGTTTGTAAAAATGGCGTCCATTGTATACATTAAAGGTGAGAATTCCTATATAAAATATACCTACATACGTGACTCAAGATGGTAAGAAAACGGCAATATAAATACACTTTTTTATTTTTTTGCATTACATGTCAATATTTATGGAAGTACCAAATAAAATTACAAAAAAGTTATTTGAACCGTAAAGAAATAAGAGATCATAATGAACCTACTAAAACTCAGGCATTGAAAAAGTTTGAACAATGCTCTCATCTGGTGATGAAATTAAAAAAAAAACATATATACTCGATAGAAAAACTTTTATGACCTTTAACACCATAAACTTGAATTAACATAAAAACACGAACTCCTAGCATTTTCTCAACAGCAATAATTTCACAACCAAGATTTATATTATTATTATATAATTTTCAGGCAGTATTTTAAATGACTAAATTGTTTTAATATACTTTATGAAGTATTGCTAATTTCTTATAATACCACACTGTCAAATACTCATAATTATACTTAATATTAAGTA
The DNA here is from genome assembly GCA_036320925.1 of Automeris io. Lineage (NCBI taxonomy): Eukaryota > Metazoa > Arthropoda > Insecta > Lepidoptera > Saturniidae > Automeris > Automeris io. The sequence goes on along the minus strand of JAUDJH010000010.1, from coordinate 6,513,204 downwards.
AAAGGAGCATACGGCAAAGTTTATGTAGGAAGTATGCCTATGTCTGTTAAGCTTAAAAATTTTGTTAAAAGAGTTAACACAAAATTAAAAAGAATTTAATACCTTGGTAAGAATATTCTAACTAACTTCACTAAAGCAGTCAAGTTTGTTTATTTAAATTAACAAATAGACATATTTTTATTAACGGATACTATGTTTATTTCTTCGTAACTTAAATTTTTCAAAATTTAAACTTTTACAAGTATATCTTAAGTTAATTAAATATTAATAATGGGTTAATTTTCCGAATTGTTGTATAATTTTAAGTTTGATTATGTGACTAATTTCTCTAAATATAGTGTGAACATAATAGAGCACTATGCCCATAAACGTGCTTAAAATGAATAAATAATAACTCGGAAATAACCGTTCTTAATGTTGATTGCGTAATATGGAAAGCGCGGTGATAATGTACTGTGTGACAACACTGTTGTTAATCACCCTGTCTTATACTTGGGGTTAACCTTCCGTATCGTAAAACGTAGAATAGTTTCCTGGTAGTAGATTTAAAAGGACTTATTTTGCTTCTGCAAACTGAATACATCTTTTTTAATATATTGACTCGGCAACGTAACTACAGCATACTTGATGGAGTGTAGTCACAGTGTAGTCCAAGAAGGGCAAAGACTACCAAGCGAGTATAACCCATTGACAGTCGCCGTCGTCATGCCGACCTTCATACACCAACACTGAAGATTTCCAGGTGTATAAACAACTGGAGATCCATAAACTGAACTCCAATCGCGACAGATCGAAGCCAGTCACTATAACAGTCTATGCACTTGTGCACTGTGATCGTGGTCCAGTTCTGACAATCGCCCTTCCACCTAACTAATCTATATTAATAATAGAGTAGTCCATAAAACGACCGAAACTATCAAAAGACGAGATACTGTTCGTCGATAGTCGCTATGATGATGGTAGTTTGCACAAGTCTCTTCACATTTCTTTTAACCCCTTGCCTTACGATTAAATCTCGAAGAATAGTACGCGTGCAGACAATTAAATTTAGTTATTTATATTAAGGTCAATTTAGCTAGAATATAGAAAAGACAATGAATGTGCAACAATAATAATATGTTTATTTTTACAAGTTTAAAGAAATTGAAATATCAATTTTTAATTAAAAAAAAAAATACTACGAGCGACACCCGTCAAATCCGAATTTAGTACAGAAATTTTGAAGAGCTTGACGAGAGATTGATAAAAGAAAATTATTATCCATGCAAAAAAGTAAATACGAATGATGTTGTCATAAATCTTACATGATACATAAGCGTTTATTAATGAGAAAATTTCAATTACAAATGAAACATTAACAGTTTATTAAACTTGTGTTTGCTCAGATTTCTCCAGTATCAATGAACGGTCAATCAGACAGCAATCATCGTCATCATGGGGTTAATCAATAATGACGAATACATGACAACATGCCGTATCGTAGAACAAAGTAAAGTTTTTAAAGTTTTTGACAACAATAACCGAATTTAGCTTTCTCTAATATTGTGTATTTTAAAATGTAAAATGTAATTTATGTAGCATTTATTAATGACCTTAGTTATGTGGGAATAACTGATATATATATACGTAATATAGAAATAATGCGTGTTCCTTTTGTCTTATGATATTCAGTCTTATTATAAAAACGGGTTTTAAAATAATTTAAGCAACGACTTTAAAAGCGGCAAAAGCTGCTTTATATTAGCAATAAAATATCTTTCACAACTGAATTTTCACTACTGTGTACACCTTTGCTTAATTTAAAACTTGTCATCTAATAAAACCGTATGAGTTTAAATCAAAACGTTAAGATATATTGTTTACACCGGTATGATCACGGCAGATTTTTAGCAAATGGTTATTCGAATATAATATACAGTAAATATATAAAACAAAGGCACTAGACAAATTAAAAAAACCTATATGTTAATATAAGTGGACTCAGTCTATCCCGCAGGTGGGATTTACATTTAAAATTAGCGGATTTACAAACAAAGTTTCATGCCCTAATTCTCCACTTCGAAATGGAATATAAAAAGCAACCTTAGTAAGTACCTACATTACAAAAACAATCCCATGTAAAATATCATGTTTCTGCCTTCAATAGTTTAGGCTTTACGTCGATATATCTGTCTAGTCAAGTTTTTTTATATAGATAATTTTCTAACATAGCTTAAAGATAAAATCAGTGTAACTACAAACGTAATTATATAATAACGTATGTAGTTTTGTGTTTGTCTTTGTCTTTATACGTACAAAGACGTTAATCGCTTCTTCCTTTTTGTAAAGAACGAGGAATAGATGTCGCCAAACAAATACTGTCATACAATGAACAATAGGCAATTGTTAAGGGAAGAATTTAAAAATTATGTATAAATATAAATGTGTATGTTTAACTGAAAAATATTACGTAACTATTCACGAATGTAACTAGTGTAATACTGTGATACATAACTATATTAAATAGTGTATCAATAAATTTACATACGATACGTGGAGATTCGATTAACCAAACTAGTTACTATTCTAAATCATATCAAGAATCGAAAATCAGGGTAATTGGATAATGTAAGTAGAGTAGAAATTTTTGTTTGTATTACAGATGCACTTATATCTTTACATTTATGGAAAACATTAAAAATTAAACCTGTTAAAACAACGTTTACGACAACAAATTGTGAAGATATTTATTTGCCTTAGCCAATCATATAATCTCGATCTATGTAAATCTATACTCTTAATATTATAAAGCTGAAGAGTTTGTTTGTTTGTTTGTTTGTTTGTTTGAACGCGCTAATCTCAGGAACTACTGGTTCGAATTGAAAAATTAATTAGCTATATAACATCACGATGCAACTATTAGGAGCGAAGAAATAATGGAAAATGTGAAAAAAACGGGGAAAATTATTCATCCTTGAGGGCTTCCATTGCGTGCGCTGCGAAAACGGTTCAAGATACCAAAAATATATGTATGAGAGAATTATTCCTCATAAAATGATCTAAAAAAATGTCCACGACAGTATATGTCTATCTTTTAAGATTAAGTCACTAGAACCGTTTTTATGGTAAACAAATTTGGTCGAAATTAATGCATTATTTGTTAAGAGTTGTATCATCCTAATAATATTAATCTTTATCCAAATAAATGTGTTGTTGATTAAGAGTATTTAATTGTGAACAAAATTGTCTTTGACATCACTTAATTTCAATGAACATCTTAGAAGATATTACAAAACCTTCTATAGCAAAACAACGTGTGCCGGATCAGCTAGTATTATATAATCGTCCTCCGCTTTTATGATTTGTTTGTGGAAAATATACCTAAGGTAAACCTTAGGTATATTTAGGTGTAAACACCATTATCTAAAAAATTGAACTTGAAGTCGAATTACTCTATCTCCATATATATCATTACGGCGATCCCCTATTGGAGTAGGCAGAGGGAATAGAACCCCACTTCTAGTTTTATTGCAAACTTTTTCTGCGATTTCATACGAATTCCCTTTCATGCTCCCTAGTCCACTCCGTGTACTCGTTATTTAACCCTCCATCAGAATTCTATCAGTTGCTAGAGATGAACGGTTATTGTATAATATATTATGACGGCATTTTAAAATAAATCAATATAACAGTGTTCAAATGTGTTTAACAAAATATTTAAGCGAGAATAAAATAATACACGGTGATTCATGTACTCAGATGAAAGTGGGTATTATAGTCCGAAGCGTAATCTCTCAAGCATGATGAGATTCCACACTTTTTCTTTATATAAAAATAATTAGGAATTTAAATTATTTTTAATTTCTCGATTTAATGAACAACGCGTTTTACGACTCTGTAATTAGAATGTTGTTTATTATTTCCATGCTATTATATTCACAGGCTGGGAAACATGCTGATGAACACTTGATGGTGCTCGTTTACCATCGTCATGAACAACTACAACGTCAATATTATGAATAAACGAGCTTAAAGTATATTTTTCACTCCTCTTTAGCGCTATACTTTGATAGGAACAAAGGAACCTTTATAGGATCACTTTTTTATTTGTCTGTTTGACTGTCAAGACAAATTTTCTTTTCGTTAAAGCAATGTTCATATTCAAAGCAGTGTTTTCATAATATATTTATGCGTAACTTTCCATACACTAGTCCGTCGCATTCTTGACCGATCTTTTTAAAGGTCCCAGATCATAGCCTAATGGAAAACCATTCACGATTGGCCATCCCACAAAATTTAATTAGTGAAAAAATTTAATATAAATTATCAAATTAAAAAAGGATGTTATTTGAGAGGATTGTTCCATAGATTATTGTTTTTTTTTATTTCTGTTATAAAATTTTCTAATTAGAGTAGTTTATTTCTTTTTGTGTTACTCGTATTTTTATTTTTCTTTTCTTCTGTGCATGTAGTCTACACTTGTAAATATAGTCGCATTTATAATCTATACTCTTCATGATTTATATAGTTGTATGTGTTAATGTAGTCTATGTAAGTTTACTTATAAATAAATAAATTTAATTAATTTTTTTAATTATTGACCGACAAAGTGACTTCAATACATCCGATGATAAACACAGTGCAATCGGAAAACGGGCTACAACTATGGAGAAGCCAAGATTCTGTTGAGTGTCACTCCAAGGATGCTGACGTAAACAAATATTTCTTCATGTAATCATATGACGACAAAAAGAGGACCACCAGAAGATTAATTTACAGTGCAACAGCATTACAGAAGCAAGACCGGGAAATTATTTTTTCTTGCCGAGATAGAAAAAACCATTGTAAAGATATTTATTCTTCATACTCTAACAATATGAAGCCATAATAATATATCACCACTCTATATTACTTTTTCCGGTGAACAGAAATTCATTTGTGGTTTATTCATTACATTAGTATTCAATTTTATTTATTGACCAATTTCCATTTTAAAAGCGCTTGTATGCCTTTATAATAAATAGCAAGGAACCCTTCGCTGGCTACCCTAGGTCGGTATTTAATTCGATTAGCCCAGGGTTACATTTTAAGATTTGAAACTACGAACCTTCGCGTTTAATTTACGTATTGATGCTAACTCGTGTATCAACTTAAATATTTAAAAATGAAGGCAAACAAATAATTAGTGTCTAATATTTTCTTTACAACTTAAAGAGCTTTTCTACAAGTAAATTTTCGACACATAAAAGACAATTATTAACTTACAGTATGTAATAACGTATTCATCATTAATTCAATCACCAAACAACTGTTTTAAACAACACTATCACATCACAACATATTCGAATGGTACATGGACGATTCTATCATTTGAAGGGTCACCGAGAGGGTTGCTAACTGTTGTTCTTTGCGGCCGTGGTGAAGTGAAGTTCAAGGCTGTTCGGTGATACACTTATATACGAGGGTAGCGGAGCGTGGAGCTACGAATATGTGGGTGCAATGTGGCAGTTTTGTAGATTTACCCCTAATTTTAGGAATGTTTAATGTCCATAGGACTATTTATAAACCGAGAATTTCTATAAAGGATTATTATTCATTCATACCTTATTTGTTTACAATTCGTGATCATACATACATACAGATGGTCATCCATAGAGTACTAATGCACTAAATAAAACACTAAATAAAAACCAGCACCGAAGGTGATCCATTTATGATGAGTCGTCGGTCTTTTTGTTACCAGGACAGTCGGCAGATGGTTAGTTTATGACTCTTAAATTTCAAATCTTTTGTAAATTCCTTTAAAATTTTCATTTCTTGGCATACTGGAAAGTGTAGTTAATACAAAAAATATACCAGATTTCAATTGTTACTGTATAATATTGCATAAACAATGTTAAGATTTTTCAATAATCGTGTGGTATTTTTCTAAATAACACATTACTAAGCGCCCTATGTTTATTTGATACAAATAATATTACTATAATATTATTGTTTATTATAAAATCAATTAATATTACAAAAAATATTACAAATTATTATATAGTTCACATATTTCAAAAGTCCCGGGAACAGTTATGACTTTGTGTATTTTATAATAATTTATTAATTAAATTGACATTTTAGTTTTCCATTCAGGAAGAAAGCAACGAAATAGAAAGCTTCGGTACCTATAAAATATTTTTAGTAGTTTTCAGGAGAAGTTACTTATCCGTGGCTAGCAACTCGGTGCACTGGGTGCGATGGTGATAGGATTCGTCTGTTTGAAACAAACTTGCACAAAGCGTGTGTTTCTCAAATATCATATCACCTTATAGTTAAAACGAGAGTCAGTAAAAAAAATAAACAGGCATTTGATACGGTGCTGAAAATTTTATAAAAGAAATAAGCAATTTTTTGTAAGAACAGACTTTTGTAAATGTTTAAATTTTGCTTAAAATAAAATTCATATTCTAATGAGGCCGCTAGTATTTATAAAGAATAATTTCAATGTTTTTTTTTTGTTTATATGTTCTTATAATTATTAAAAGCTTTTTTTTTTTTTAAATTGAAAATAAGAGGGTTTTTCTAACTCTTTTAATATCATTTTCATAGAGGAGCGTTTTATGTTCTCTCGAAAACTTTAATTTTTTGTTTAAAAGTCAAATAAACTTTGTATTGTTTTTACATCTATTTAAACAAATAACTTAGGACCTAAAGTCTTATCTAAACTATAGCGTACTGTTTTTGAATTTATGTAAACTCTCACAAGGTGTTATTATCAATTTCTGATAATTCGTTGTCAATACCTGGGTAAACCCGTTTTATTAATACCATACTAATCAATTAAATACATATATAGGGTTACACAGTTTCCTGTGCAGTTTATCGCTTCAGTTAAAGTTCGAAATATACGAGCGCCTGAGCGCATCAACCAAGCAAACATTTTGCTAGCTGAACAAGCTAAAAAAGTAACTATTTAGTTTTGTTATTGAAATAATTACAAGAATACTACTTGTAGATCTTTCCAAAGCGGTTATTATTATTATCCATCTTCATCCCAGTGCAGGGCAAAGATCTCCCTTTTCTTTTTCCTCTATATTTGTGGAATCCATAGGAAAGGGTTTGGATGTTTAACTCGGCATACCGTTTTGAAAGCTAGATAAATAAATATTTTATTGTAGTCTTCATTAGTCACTGATATCGACCGTATATTAGTATTTCCATCTACCCTACCTCAATCACTTTTGACAACGTTGGTCACTTTTGATTTGGCAATACAATTTGAAACGATAAACCAAAAGCCCGTTAATGGTATGACATGATATAGCCTTTAAAAAATCATATACAGCTTATCCATAATTGTTTTAACTTCACACATACACGCACTAGTAATTCTCCTTTAAACAGTCAGGAACGTAAATACTAACCTGCTTGGGCAATTATGGTAGAACGTTGTTAGTGCTCACGAGTAATGATACAACACCGGTAAATCCTACCACTTGCCATTTCCTGATTTCTGCCAAAGGCTAATGTATCGGAAAACGCAGAAACTGATCGGTAAATCGAAAGTGAAACTATGCAGTTTGAAAAGGTAAACAGCCTGACAGAGGCCGTAAACTTATCTAAAGTTTACGAGTATATTTCACATAACACACAGTTACATGCATTATATTATGAAATTGGTTGTAATTGAATAAAAAAGGGATTTTAACATAAGTAAACTATTAATATGATAAATAAGTTAACATACTACCTGACGGTAAGTGAATATCACTTATAAGCAGTCGCTTATATCGCTGCAATGCTTCAAATTTTATTATCTTGCTGGAGATAGAGACCGGATATATGGACTGATCACAGAAGGAAATTGACCGAGGCAAATCGTTATCATGGGCTTTCCATTTATGTACTGTGATCACAGCCTAATCAAAGACTGACTCATAAAGGCTATACCACGTCAGTATTGTTTGTTTAGAATCATTAGAAGGTTCTGTATCAAGTAATTGGGTAATGGAACAATTTCGTAGTATTTTTATTATTTACAAAATATTCAAGTTACAGTAAGCCCGTAAAATATTAATATATATTATATACGCAAAATGCTGTAACGGAACTGCATGGTAAAGATACTAACTGACCAATTACGCTACACCTTGTGTCGTGTCGTGCAGTGGGGTCTTGGGTCTTAACTTTAGAATCAATCTATTCTGAACAACCAAAGTACCGTTAATAACTAGTTACATAAAAGCAATTAGCATAGAATCGATAAACTAAATGAATGAATAAAGAAAAACTACTGGTTTAATTTTTGGGACCTGCTTTTTCATTTATATTTTCCTTTCTTTTTGAAGAAGGAATCGATAATAGCTGCGTTTTAAATGGAAATATTTATAATAGCATATTTTCTTAATATTTGACATGTGAATTCAGATAATTATAAACAAAAATATATAGTAAAAGAAATAGTTAAATATCATGAGTCTTCGTTATTTAATATCAACCAAAATAAAATAAAAAAACTAAAAAACAATGTCTTATGTTTTAATTTTTCATTTACAAGTAATACTTAAATATTAAATTTATTATATAACGACTAAAATATTGCACTAAAATCAGTATACATATGTTGAAGAAGGAGTAATTTATCTTTTAATGAAAATATTATATTATAGATTCATAACTTTTTTTAGTTCATTGAACATTTTATAAATCTATTTAACACTGACTACGTGACCAACGTATAATTTAATGAAAAGTTTCTCTTAAATTGAACAAAATATATATGAAACCGGCTCAATTATTTATAAGAAATATAAAAATTAACATAACAATAAACTATAATTATTCATATTAAAACAATAGTGATAAATTAAAAATAATCAATATTATCATAGCCAGTGTATTATTACTACTTGAACTCCTTTTTGAAACATCACAACCAACATTAATTATTCGAAAATCATATTTTATGTCATAAATCATTACAAGTTCTTAATTACTTAAAACTACGCAATCATTATTATATTTACATCAATTTAATCTACAGAATTACAGCATACCTTAAAATTATTAATTACCTAGCTTATGATGATCTTTTCTTTTCAGTTTTTTCGTTTTGTTTCTTTGTCTTGTTATTTTCTGGTCGAACCATTCGCTTTGGATATGAATGGTGATTTCTAGGGTACTGTGGAGGTTTTTGTTTGCCTACTGGTGGCACGTAGTGAGATGCCACCGTATACTCTTCCTCAGGATTATATTCTTGGCGATACCCTCCACGTAGGCTAGTGGAAGACATCGGCTGTGAATTCACATAGGATACTTTTTCGCTGACTGGATTTATGAGGAAGGTTTGCGGAACCATAACTTTGTATGGCGATTGATATTTGTAAGAATAAGGCATGGGTGTAACATAACTGACAGTTTGGACAGCCGGTCCCGCCGATTGACCTTTATAACTTAAAGGAAGAACTGTGGCAACTGTGTGATCAGTGCTTACATAATTATGTGTACTTGATTCAACACTTGTAGCATGTTCTTTAGATTTCTCTTGGTATGTGTATGCTTGCGCATCACTGGAATCTAATTGGGAGTAATATTTTTGTACGCTTTGTTCTTGTTGAGATGGATATATGGCGAGTGTTTCCTTTTCTGCCTCTTGCTGGCTTGTATAGTGTTCTTGAGATGCTGGCTCTTCTCTTGGTACTCCGTAAACTGGAGCAACTGTGCGCCCATGTTCTTCAGATACTGTTCCTGTACTTTCTTTTGTAAGTTCATATTCAGGAGTAGCTGTATTTGTTTCATAATTAGATTCTACATGTACTTGAGGATGCCTATATTCTACCGTTCTAGTAGCTGTATTTTCATAGTTTGTTTGAGAAGGTATTTCGTATCTAACATCTACATGGGTATCTTCAAGATCTGTTTCTTGATTAGCTACTGACTGATTAATACCTACATCCTGCGATGAAGTTTCATGTGATTGTTGCTGATATTGGGGGTGTATATAATAAGACTGCGAGGTTACAGGTGTTTTAGGAACATACTGATATGTGTATTCATATTTTTGTTGATGCATTGGTTGACGATAATGCATATGACCTTGAGCTGGATAATATCGTTGAGGAGTATAGCTTGACGGATATCGAGCCATCACAGGTTTTACAGCAGAATATTGGACTCCTGAATAATCTGCATGTGTGTATGAAGGTTGGACGTAAGGAACGGCGTAACTTTGTGGTTCATGGTTCAATGGTAGTACAGGTGATTTAGCTTCTTGATTATTAAGTGATAAAGAATCTTGATATGCCATCAGCTGAGGTGGGATGGAGTATCCTATCTTTTGAAAGTATTCATTTACCAGTTCTTGTAAATTAACATTATTTAAATATCGAGACAGTGGATAATTTTCGGGTAAGTTAGCAAATAGCTCAGCAGTGGGATTCTTTAAATATGAAGTTGGTATTCTTAAGACTAAAACAGGTATCACTCTTTGCTCAACGTTTGTATCTTGTAAAGTGTGCAAATGATCTGTTGTTAATCCAGCGCTCTGATATTCAGGTCGATTTAGAAGTTGTGATGGATTGACGAAATAATTGGGCATCACCTTTGGGAATTGACCACTTAAACCCGAAAATCCTTCGCCATTATATGTTGTGTACAAAGTCGATGGATGCAACATTTGGTGACTATTTATGTTTGTCATTTGTGAGTACAAAGGTGGAGAAGAAACTGTTCCTTGGATTTTACCAATATGATCATTGTACCTAATATTTTTGTGGTGATATGATTCGCTATCGTCATTTACAGTAACTAATTCAAATGCATTTGAAGGTTGTATTTCAACATTAGTCGAACCGGCAGTGTGTTTTCTACCTATATTTTCACTACTGCTGGCATAGTTGGAAGTAGCTGGTATATCTTCTTGAGAATACGGGTAAATCATAAATTTTCCTTTCTCTTGGGCTGGTTTTCCAAAATAAGAATATGAATAACCATTATTTGTTTTATATCCATAGCCAAGATTTGCATCTATAGTTCTTTTATTTTTTGATGAAGAATCCGTATCATTTACAATTTCTATGGCTATTACGGCTGGATAGGGAGTTGTTGATCCTTGCTTAATATTAACCGTGACATCATTTTTTTTGTTCTCTAATTCAGTCTTCAGGCCAAATTTTGCTTCTACTTCTCTTAAAAATTTTCTTTCTTCATCTGTTAAAGTTGCATTAGGTTTTTTATCTTTTTCTTTTATATCTTTATTAAATTTCTTTGGATCAGGTTCACCGTAAGTAGCAGCCAAAACCGTGAGAAATAAAATCTGAAATAAAGAAAAAATAGAAGTTAATATAAAAAATGTCTCGATAAAACTACAGATGATTCAAGGCATCTATTCAAAGTAAAGGTAACATTCGTATTCTGTTATCGTTATGTTTACACTAAAAACAAATATTTTATTAAGAATAGCGAAACAATGAGATGCTTTCAGTGTTATAATGCCTGTGTCAGTGACAGAACTGTATTAACAAATAAATTTTATTATTGATACGGACATTACAGAATATATTCATATTTTAAAGCTATATCAAACACAATATAATACAATATTCTTATGCCATAATTTTTGTATTCGCTAAAATTCTTTCTATTCTTTCGACGACAATAGAATAATAAAGTAAATAATTTATTTAAAGTAATCTCATTACGGAAGAATCCCTAAGAAATATTTACGATGATGTCATCAGTGCACAATATAATAAATATGTATATACTTTCATTAAAACGTTTATCTGACTCTAGGCTCATTAACAGTTGCGTGTCAAGCGTTCACTCTCTAGCGAAGCTGTGTAATTAGGTAACATAACAATATTTCATAAATACCTCTGCATTTATCATAAAAAAAATCAGTGCTGTGAAATTTTTACTATATTTGCTATGGTTTTTTAGTTATCAGTTAAAAAATTAGCACAATTTGAATAACATACTCATAAGTAACGTACATAAAGTATTTTTATGGGCACTTTTTTGTCTATTATTTTGTATAATATGTGAAAATTGAATTAAAAAAATCTAATAATAATATATCGGCATGCTATATCCCTTTCGAAGTGAGCAGAGATACATTAGTGGCTATATCCACTTTCCAGTTATGTCGGGTTCAACGTGGCCAGGAGCACAGCTGATCGCCGTCCGCTGGGTGCTTACATATGATATTTCTATTAGATGCCATGCGAGTTTCTTGACGATGTTTTCTTTCACCGGTGAGCATATGATGCCTAGATCCGTGCCTAATATGGGTAAAATTTGTAGTACATGTCGAGATTTGAGTTTGTAACTATTGCGGTATCCGCACATGGATACCGATCCTATATCTACTTGGCCGCCACTACCATAAAAAAAACTATTTATATTCTTTTACTAGCTGTCCCAGCAGACCTTGTTCTGCCCTATTTGTCTAAAACAAAGTCACATTGTTTTTTTTAATGTTAATAGCTTCCCAGTCAGATTTTTTAGAAATTGTTTGAAGGAACCTGGCCTTAATGCTATATGTATAAAAATTGACAAATATTGACATTAATATTTATACGTCACTCAATAATTGTTTTGCCTTCCCGGAACCCGTCCACTGACATTTAAACTTTATGGTATGGTGTTAAAGTTCAAAATGACTTATAACGATTTTTTTGTATGAGAATATAGAAAAGTGGTGTTTCTAGACTTTTCCAGACAATTTTTTTAATTTTTCTCTCCGTATTAACCATCCCCAGACTTCAACAAACACAACAAAAAAGAAATCAGCCAAATCGGTTCAGCCGTTCTCGAGTTTCGCGCTTATCAAGACATTTAGCGATTCATTTTTATATATAAGAAGATATATTTATTATCAATATTAAAGTATTCATTAATATGATTTAAAAAAAACTGTGCCTAACTATCACAAATGATATAATAATACATACTTGAGTCAAAATTATTTTTATGTCTATTATTCACGTAAAAGAAAGAAGTTAAACGTGGGAGTATTTCGAAATTTATATGGTTAATGTGAAAACCTATACACAAAGAGTTCTCGCGTATTAGCGTTCTTAGGTAAGATTTTGATTGCGTAACAACCATTTTCTCAAGATATAATATATACAGGGGCTGTTTGGTTCCGTCAACTCTTCTATTTTCCCTTTTTTTTATCCATGGGAAAAGTCCTACATAGGACCATAAGAGCTGCTGTCAGGGCAGCAACCCCGGTGTGTCAGACTCCTTCTGAGTAAAACCCCCCGGGTGTCCCTCTAATCTCTCCACCCACGCCTAGGAAACCAAATTCGTTCAGTCGCCTAGGGAGCAATCAGCATTATACAGGTTTTGCGAGGTGGTAGGGCGTCGGTGCCTGTCTGGATCGCGACCACAGTACGTGGGTATTAAGCCCGTCATAGTGACCAGTTTCGGCTTGTCGCGTTTCGGGATCAGCTTATGTATATCCAGTAATTCATATACCTAGAGACCTTCAGTCGTGGTATATGTGGGCCGACATGACTATGTAGACTATCAATGGATTTTCATCCTTTGATAATCGCTTTCGTTTTTGGACTACACTGTACTTACCATCAGGTACTCTGTAGTCACTATGTCGAGCCAGTGTAAAAAAAAAAAGTTTCCTCGGTGAGTGTCAAGAGCCCACGTCTCCAATACTTCTCTCTCTGGCGCCTCCCTTTCATCCGGGCAGCAGACTTCTTCCACTACCCTAATTATCATCGATCATCTACAACTTTATTTATGGATGTTGATTAACTATTATCACAGATATTACTACTTCTTATCTAATACGAGGTAATATTTATTGACAATCAAGATTGTTTATTTTGTAATCGTATTTGTTGTTACAGAATAAAAAATGAGCTGTGTATTCCGAGTTTTGTAATAAGTTTTGTTTTGTAAGTCTGTTTGTTTTTTGTAATTCGATTTAATGAAATAAAATTTATAGTGTTCTGTTCACAATAATGAAATTAAATATCTAGAATGAATAGAACAAAATTCCAATTTTCTTAGTGAATTTTTTAAGAAGTAGCAAATATAAACTATATATAATAAATTAAATATAATATTTCCGATACTTGACAATTTTTCAGATATTATTGACAATTTAAAATAAATTTATATGATTAATTAAGTTCACTTAGGCTGAGATTTATAGATACTACTTTGCTGTCACTAAGATGTTACTCAAACATTACAATTTTTATTACTTAATCAATATCAATGGATATGGTAAGTTCTCGTTTTCGTCAAATTGGACTTGGCCCTGCGAATACTTAAGTTCCTATTATATATTCCGTTTTTCGTCAAAGACAAGTTTATTTTGTGGGCACTTTGCTAAGCAAAATCAAAACAGTGTTTATAAATTTTGATGACAAAAATTTGCATTTTCTGAACAAACGTGATTCATAGGCTTCATCTTTACCAACGAACATGTGTGTTTGAGGTCAAGAGTTAACCTATGAATAAATTTAATAATCTTAAAGCAACAAAAATACTTCAGACCTCGTCTAAGAACACATTGATCTATAATATTTTTTAGACTCCCAAGTAACTACATCAGTGATTAACCACGTGCCAAAGTCATAAAGATAACAGGCGTGCATCGAGATGAAAGTGATCATCGGAAGTAGTTTAGACTTCACACACGAATAAAAGAGAAAGCTCAAGACCGGCCAGTTAAGGATTACGAAATTGAATAACAGTGCACTGTGGACTTTATAGTCTCGTCCTGACCACTACAGGAATTTATTTAAACATGTATGATACTTAAGTTGTGCTGCATCGATGCTGCGTGTAGGTAAACCTGTGTGTAATCTTATTACGTAAATAAAGATTTCTTTATTAAATTTACGATAAAAAAGTACAATTTTTCTATTTTTCCACATGTGGTTTTATTATCAAAATCAATATCATGTAAATATAAAGTTGTTTTCGAAAGCAAATTAGTAAACGCGAAAAATTAATAAAACCAAACAAAAATTATAATTAAATAAAAAAACTTTTTAATTATTACAGAAATTTAGCAAGCATTAAGCTGCCGAAAATGGAATCGAGATTTTGTAACGTAATTATTCGTTAGCGCGCTTTAGTTATTTCTATTGGGTTGTAAAAAAATCACGTTTTCTTTTAATACATATTTGTGCACTCTGTATGAAAATTTACGAAAAAAAATGTAGTTTTGTGCGCTAAAATAAACAAAACAAACCTTGGACCTATATTATACAAACTGTAGTATCGAGTTTACTAAAATTTTTATTATACATTCATGAACTAGAACACTAAACGAAGACTATTTTCGGGTATTCTTATACCTACAAAATTCGACGTCCTAATTTGCACAATGGTTGAGTGACTTTTGCACTACGGGTTGTAAGTTATATCTCTATTGGTAAAAAAATATCTTATAGCCTACTAGCTGACCCGGCAGACTTTGTTCTGCCCTATTTCTCTAAAACAAAGTCACATTGTTTTTTTTAATGTTAATAGGTATTGACCTGTCGGTTATTTTTTGAAAATTGTTTGAAGGAAACTGGCCTTAATGCTATATGTATAAAAATTGACAAATATTGACATTAAAATTTATACGTCACTCAATTTTTTTGCCTTCCCGGGACCCGTCCACAGACATTTAAACTTTATGGTATGGTATTAAAATTCAAATTGACTTTTAAATATTATTACGAATTTTTTGTATGAGAATATAGAAAAGTGTTATTTTTAGACTTTTCAGACAATTTTTTTAATTTTTCTCTCCGTAATAACCTTCCCCAGACTTCAACAAACACAACAAAAAAGAAACAGCCAAATCGGTTCAGCCGTTCTCGAGTTTCGCGCTTATACACATTTAACGATTCATTTTTATATTATAGAAGATATATTGTTGTTCTGAAGTCTGAGTATTTGTACATGTGGTTTTCACGTTTTTAAATGATACAGGAGTAAACGTAAGTGTGGGACGAATCTTTAAAAAATTAAAATCCTTGTTTGGCTTACGCTTAAGATTGCTTAAGCATATTGTAGTCATTCAGAAAATAAAAACACGCTTAGCTATAGCGCCAGCTACCGCCACATCAAAGTAAACAGAATTTCTCCTCCATTTTAGTTTTATAAACAATTTTGATAATTAGATTAAAGTTTAAATAAGTAATAGAACTGTATGAAGATATTTAAATCCACATTTTTCTTTAAAACTATGCAATTGTCGAGATAATATCACAAATATTCTTTTATGAACGTAATTGCTTACGTTCGATTGTTTGAAAACGCCATTTCATGGCGAGTGATGACAGGTTCAACAGCAAACCGAATGTGGCTGGGTCATAACAGATTATGTCTTGTATTTAAATTGTTTTGAAACGCGGAACTCAGTATTCGGCATTTTTGTTATGCGAATTTCAAGGCATACTTACCTATAAGCTACGTCTGCAATAAACAATATTTTACAAAAAGTCAATATTTTTTTAATACCAGATCTTTTGTAAATTGTACAGCTATCTATATACGCAAAGAACTAGTGCTGCGGTATATTTTGCGGATATTCATCACTTCGCGGATGACTGCAGTTCTTGAACTATATTGTATTTTCCACCAGCTGCGTGGAAGATATCTTGGCGGACGAGTAAAAGAATCCAAAAAGTGCACATTTCTCACGCCTTAAAAGTGAAACAATGTAATCAGTTCTTATTCTCTTACATGCTTCAAATTATAGATCTATGTGTATGTCCTTTTTTAATGTCCCCTTTTCTTTTAATCGAGTTTCAAGGACAACTTGCACCAACAATTTAAATCTTGTTTAGACTTACACAAGGCACTATATAATCATTGAGGATGAGACCCCAGTCGTGCCCTCGATGCCGGTAGGCGGAAGGTGGAACACCCCGGGGGTTTTAGTCGGTGCAGGCCCGACACACCGGGGGGTGGCCCTCACCTCTCCCCGAGGTCCGTTAGGGATTTCCCCCGGGTTACAAAAAAAAAAGGCACTATTTAATCGAAACGGTTTAATTTGACCTCAATGGTGATTTAAATTTGACAATTGTTAAAACTGGATAATGTTTCCGACCGTAGAAGTTGAAAATCGATCAGTATGCTAGTCATATTTGAGAATATATAACCAGACAACTTTCTTCATTTTTAAGCCAACATACTAACATTGGCGAAGTTACAAAGAACCAGTCCTTGAGATGAACATTAAAAAAATGTATCCGTGCAAGACAATAAGTACAGTTTAACATTAAATAAGCTTTTTATATGAGTTTAAATCAGATTTAATCTATTGGTACCAGCCACATTAAATCACAACGATTCCAAAGAATTATAAACATTATAACAATCGAGTATAATGGATTTTGTTAATATAATACAATCCAGTACTTTAAATTTCAGATCTTCGTTCTTTTTCCTGTATACATGAAGTACAAGCGATAAACTATAACAGAATAAATGCTTCTTCACATAGGTTTTGGTAATGTTTAGTAATGTTAGGAATTTACATATTACATAATAAAGTTATGTTGCGTGTTATATCATCATAGAAATAAAGAAACATTCACATAAAATATAGTCGTAATTAGCTTTATGCAAATGCGCAGTATTTTCTTTCCGTTCATTCTTGTAGATATCAACATAAGCCCGAAAAATTAATTAACTTCCTTCATTCTTGTTCTGGTTTTTGTTATGCCCAGATTTGTCTGACCAATAATGTCCCCAAATATTGTAACAAACTTCAAAACAATCAATCTTCAAGCAAATTAATTGTACAGAAAAAATGAGTTTTTAAATACAGAATAAGGCGTGCAACAAACAAACAGTTTTAACTGTCCGTTATAGATGTCACTTTTGCCGTTTTAACCGTATCTTTAAACTGGTTAGTTGTAAATGACGCAGGTGCCACTGTTTTATTCTTGTCTACACATGTTATGATTTAACTAAACCGTTTAACTATTTAGCTAAGTGGCAGTTAAAAATGTACACTAATAATGCACTTTAATGAAACTAAAAAGGTTTTTACACTAGTTGATTGACTATAGTAATACTTTTTTGTAACTCTAAAGTGTGTCATGTAGCCTATGTCAAACTTGGAGTTCATTCATATATGTCCTTGCCTTTTTAAATGACCTTGCAATATCGATGTTACTACAGCCCTTTAGATATGAACTCACATACGCATGGAGTTCCGTTTGGGCATATTACCTAGGGCTCACATACTATACTAGGTTTATATGGACAATCTTTCTATGTCGAAGTACATAGTTTCAAGATAATTTTTCAAAAGCTAAGTCAATCCGTACATCCGTACAAAAGTAAAATTGATGAACCGGTATATTTTTCAAACTTCGTGTGTAAAATATTACACGTCAATTAATCTTGCGGTAGCACGACCTCTTTTTTCAACTTTTTATTTATTTTTAGAATCGATCTTTGAATATTTAATGTTCTTTTTGTAATTTATGATGATAAACTGCACTTACCTAGATCGACACTTAAAAAAAAAACTATGTACTAATGTTTTTTGAACGAATGCAAAGTTTTAAAATATATTCACAGATCCGATAATAGACTTCAAACACCCTATGGTTTACCACATGAGTTTACCTGCAAAGGTAGTTTTAAATTGTAATTTTAATAACTTCGTGTACATAATACCTTTCCCCTTTCTTACAGTTTCATAATCGCTTAATAAAATATTATACATAATATGTAATAAATAATTCATGATAATAAATAATCGTTTAATAAACACTGTTGACATTAGAAAGTTTGTTCATAAACATAGTTACTGGTCGTAGTAATTTGATGAAAGATTCGTAAACCAATTGACCAATTGAACTTTAATCGACGTACACATTTGAAATCTCAAATGAAGTAATATGTGGCTCATTAGACCTCAAAACATAAAATACATTTTTCACGGATAATTTAAATTAAAGTGACTATGTATTATAATAAAATAGACACTCTGTATTCATAAAATTATTGATAATAGAGATGGTAAACCTCGTAGTTCAGTAATCATATCTAGGATTTCACAAATAATATACGAGAAAAACCAGAAGGGCTTAGACTATATTTTTGTTAGAAAATAAGTGCTTTGCAGTTTTTGTAGTGCATGCTATGAGATTCTACAATTGTGGATTATCAGTTCTAGTTTTCATATTTGACATTATTTGTTCTTTGACGGTGTCCACATTTGGTACTTAATATATGTAAATGAAAGATAATGACTATATTCCACATAGTTGATGTATTCCTACAAAATACTTGTTTTTTTTTTATTATAACGCTTACACTTGAACTCCAATTGCTCCTGATGAAATGTGAAGATAAAAAAAATTGATGAGATGAAAGAGCCAGTTATAATCATTTATTTACTATAAAAATTCAAGGATTTAAAGAAAAAAATTGGGAAATGCCGATATGGAAGTGTGATAGTTCGATATGTTAATAGAAGTAGCATAGATTAAAGGAGCCCATAGATGAATAATCTAATACAAAAGGCGCTGATAAAATTGTAGCAACATATTTTATAACTTTTTGCAGGTTTATGTATGTTCAGTTTCTTCTTTACTCACTTTTTTAACTCTAAAGCATTTTAAGAAATATGTATGACATAGAAATGGCATAATGTAATTAAAATTAGAAGATCACGACTTTTAAACTTGCTACATACTGTTGAAATATCAATATGTTCTATTTAAGATCATTTTATTGGCTTGATTTTATTGAATTGTATCTCATTTCTTTATATTTCCTTATTCTATAATTAATAGAGTACAATCAATACTAAAGGCCTTGGTTTATTCTTCGACCATATATTTGTTTTGTTTGGCCTTATTGCATTATTTTGATCCCTCTGTATATATTATTTCCATATGAATTACCGTTAAATATAGCCTCATCTCGCTGACGTGACGCTACAGTCCGGCACTGTCTGTCAACAAAACAAAACCCGTAAGTTGAAGCACAACACTATCACGGCACAACACTAAACACAAACAACACCTGATCGTATGCGCTAAGGCCGGGTACGTGCAAATGGTTCAGCGAAAGACTATGTTACCTTCTTTTATACCTCGGAAATGTTCCCGCGAGATGCGCAGCGAGGCTTCGGTTGACCGAAAGCACCGGCGCGGCCGAAGTGCGCCTGTGATGGCTGATCGACGAACTTGACTGCGCGCTTTCACTGACGACTTTATTAACAACAATCGATAACTTTTTATCACTATTTTGTATACACTTTCTAGGAATTTAACCTGTTGATGTTTGGGTGCATATATTATTAAAATAATTCGGTGATATGATAATCATAAATACCTTCTATTTTACATTGAAACGATTATTATTATCATTTAAATAGGAGATTTTTATTGAATACGAAAAAAAAATCAAAGTGTGTAGATATGTACTAATATACTTGTACTAATGACATTTGACAGATAGCTAGCTTAGTTGGTAGCGACTCTGCCTGTAATGTTGAAGGTCCATGGTACTAATATTTAAATGTTTATATTGGTCCCAATGTACCCTACTTTAAGATTTGATAAATATGAGTAATTATCTGTAAAAAAAAGTAAGTAAATAGAAACAAAAAGGTAACTATTTGCGTTATTTATTTACCTTTAAACGCTTTTCTAGTTAGCACATTTACGTTTAATACTAACAGCATTATTTAGAGAACGCAGAATACGTACATTAATTGCATTCGCTTTCGATTTAGATGTAACTAGCAAATAACCCTCTAGTATTTGCATATAGGTACACTTTTTTATACAGCGGTCAACTTTTGCCTACATCGTTTACATACGATCTCATTTTAATTAAATTGATATATTTGTGACAAGTTTTAAAGTCGACTTATTATTAAAATTATCGTTTTT
The DNA here is from genome assembly GCA_036320925.1 of Automeris io. Taxonomy (NCBI): domain Eukaryota; kingdom Metazoa; phylum Arthropoda; class Insecta; order Lepidoptera; family Saturniidae; genus Automeris; species Automeris io. The sequence continues at coordinate 6,492,343 of JAUDJH010000010.1, read as the reverse complement.
ATATCTTTTATTTTTATGTTTGCAATTCTTAGAACTTTTCTGGCCTAGAAAATTTAATAGTAGGTTATAGTTATTATTTGTTGTGTTATATTTTATTTTTGTAGGTTTTTCCTTACATTTATATAAATCTGGACTGTTGCGTGGCACTTACATATTATATTTTTAGCTTTAAAAAAGGTACAACGATTAACTAAAATTTATTGAGTAGCTCGCAGCGCCTGTATAATTCTTATCACTTATAAGCACAATAAAAATATTGCATAGGCTATATCCAATACGGGGTAAACACAGACATTTGCGGAGTGTTGTTAAATAGTAGATTAATTTTTATACGAATATGTTTCCTCCATCTTATATTGGGAATAAGATACCATCATCATACCAGCGCAGCTGATTTCCAAACTCTTAAATATATTTCAGATATCTTCGCCTTTTTCCCTTCATTGATTAATAAAAGGATGTACTAAGATTGAAAGAATCTTCAAATGTATACCACGATTCAAACTTATAAGCTATGAATAGAAGAAAAACTTTTTAATCCTTGTAATAAATAATATTGTACATATTTAACACTCATATTTTCAGATGCTATGAAAAAGTGGTATAAAGGTCATATTTTTTGGTGGTAGGGTGATTACCCGAAATGGATTGCGATCACAGTACACAAGTGTAAAGACCCTCGTAGTGACTCTCTTAGGCCTGTCGCGTTTTGGAATCAGCTTACGAATATCCAGTTATCATATACCTACAGATCTTCAGTCGTGGTATATATGGGCCGACATAACGACGGAGACTCTCAACGGATTTTCAGCCTTTGACGGTCGCTTTCGTTTTTGAACTACACTGTACTTACCATCATGTGCACTGTAGTCACTTTGTCGAGCTTGTGTAAAAAAAAATTACGATGTTAGTGGCCATATTACGTGTCGAATGCGAAACAGTCATTGTTGACAAGGCTTTCAAATAACTTCAGTATTTAGAGCACATCTAGCAACTAGTGATTTTATATTATTAAATCACGTTTCCGTAGACATTAAGTTTGATGTTAATGATACTGAACTAGATACCGTAAATCTTCAAACATGTAAACTCTAAGAATTACATAATAGAAGTAAAATAATATCAAATTGCTCTGATTGTTTTACACCATTTTATATCTCTTCATATTAGTTAAGTTAATATTTTATAAAGAAATACAAAAAAATTGTTACATTTAAATTATTCTTGTTTCAAATATATTACTTACGTTCAGTTTAGTTAAATATTTACGCTCTAGATCAAGCTTAGCATAATTTTTAGTTATTAATAACTCCTGAAACCCGATGATATGTAATCAAAAACTGTCATCATGTAGAACTAAATTTATTTAACATCATAAGAAATTCGTTCGTTTTTCGTGTACAAAAATAAATTGGACTTTGATAGAAAACTGAATGTATAATAGAAAGTAAAGAAGAAGAAGAAGTGGTGCCTAAATCAATAATTAATCTGGAAAAGGCTAGAATACTGTGCCTCTATCCATCCACAGCCACGGTGGTTAATAATTATTTTCGATTTATATTTTTTCAAACGCAATTATGATAATATAAACTTAATATTTCATTTCAGTTATGAAATAAAATTATAGAATAGACACAATAGTGAGAACTTTTAAACACCTCTGTTATAGTGATTGTTATAAATCCTCTTTTAATATTAAATTCTGTTTTACTTAGAATTATATTCAATTTTTGATAGATATTGTCACTCACTAATTTTCCATAGAAATATACTAACATTAGAAACCAGCGCATTTTATTATTATTTATTTATTTTCAATATTTTGGTCCTTCGAACATATTTATAGCATTTAAACAATTATTGTTAGTATATTTCACAAAAAAATGGTAAAAACAAGACAGCAACTTCGTGAGAGTAAGAATGTTGGAGATTTTATGGCTCAGGAACCCTCTCAAGAATTCTCACAAGCAGCAGGTGAGTTGGGTAGTCATTCTCCAAAATACTCATCCGATAAAAAATCACACCACTCTTCAACATCATCATCAAAAACAGTTCAAAAACTAGCAATAATTGCAGAGCATGCCCGTAAACAGGCTACTTTAGAGGCAGAACGTGAACGTGCTGCTGCAGAACGTGAGCGTGCTGCTGCAGAACGTGAGCGTGCTGCTGCAGAACGCGAGAGAGCTGTGGCTGAATTAGAGCTGCAAGCTCAGCTTGCAGCTGTTGAAGAAGCGAGTGCTGGTAGCAGCCGTCGTAGCCGTTCCATTGTAGATTTATGGTTGGATAAAAATAATGTTTTTACTACTGCTCAGAACCCTATCATTGGCACAACTCAGAAGGTCACTCCGATGCAGCCGACAGAGGCTCTTGGCTCGGTGCAACCACCTTCGGCTTCACGGCCATTTTGCCATTGTGCTGCAGCTCCGATAAAAGTGAGTCATATTCAGCTGCCACATTTTGATGGTGTCTCAACTAACTGGTTGATTTTTAGACGTATATTTGAAGATACCAAGCCTGGTTATACTCCTGCTGAAAACTTGGTCAGGCTAAGCGGTGCTTTGCGCGGACCGGCACGAGAATCCGTATCCACGCTTTTAATCGCCGCCAATGACCCAGATCAAGTTCTCGAAGCCTTACATAGAAGATTTGGCCAGAGTGAGGTAATTGTTATACAGGAAGTGGCTAAAATCAAGGCCTTACCAAAAATAAATTTATCTGAATCTGGTAAGCAGGTATCAGATTTTGCTTGCAAGGTTCGTAATTGTGTAGAAACTATTAAGCTTTTAAAGCAAAGGGAATATTTATTTTCTCCAGAGCTTTCTAATACAATTATTAGCAAATTACCTACATCCATGCAAGTTCAATGGGCGCATTTCGCCTTCAAAATGAACAACGAACATGTTAGTAAGCTAGAGCTTTTATCTAATTTCTTAGATCATGAGGCTGATATTCGGAATCGATTTGGTTACATAACAACTAACGATGTACCCCACGTCAATACGAATATTAAAGGAAGTAAATCGAATTGTTATTCAACCTCTTTTAGAAATGTAGATCAGCATAACAAAAAGTCCAGATCGAATGTTAATAATATACTTTGTTATTTCTGTAAATCTTCACAGCACAATACCGTAAATTGTAAAGAATTTCTGAATTTAACTGTGGAAGATAGATGGATTTGGGTCAAAGATCAAAAGGTATGCTATCATTGTTTAATCAAAGGTGGACATAAATATATATCTTGTAACCCGAAGAAACGTTGTGGTGTAGAAGGATGTACCAGGAAACATCACGAGCTTCTCCATATCATATCACAACCAGCAGAAAACAATCATAACAGTGATATTGTTACTCATTCTTCTACTCTGAGCCCTCCGTCTGGTTTTCCTAAACCTTTACTTAAAGTTATTGCAGTGACATTGAGCGGTCCTTTAGGTAAGATTGACACCTTTGCACTTTTAGATGATGGTTCTACAGGTACCTTCATTGACGCTGATATTGCTAAAGTCATAGGTGCCAAGGGACCATCTACATTGCTACAAATGAATTGTATTAGTGGATTATCAAAACAAGCACCTGTACAGATGGTAAATTTTAATATTAAAGGTAAAAATTGTAGCGAAACACATCGAGTACGTAATGCGCGGTCTATTAAGGACCTTAATCTAGCTACACAACAATCCATCAGTACTGAAGAAGTTAAATCCTACTCTCATTTAGCTAGTTTAGCAGAAAACTTATCATACCATGAAAATGTTAAGCCAATGCTTTTAATAGGAATAGACAATTGGCACTTAATAATCTCTAAAGAAACTCGTAGAGGCCTAAACTCAGAACCTGTTGCTAGTAATACCGCTTTGGGATGGGTTCTTTTCGGTTTTAATAATAGTAGAACGGATTGCGTAGATTTCGTTAATCAATGTACGAGTGAAAGCTCCAGTGATTTAGATATTATTATCCAAGATTATTATAAATTAGATTCGATAGGTATTACAAATCATCCTGAGGCTTTGCAATTTATACCACCAGATTTTCGACTTAATAATAGTACTGGTATAGATTTAAGAAATTTTCCTCAAACTGTTCGTACCTTAGGACTGATTTGGCACCACACCACGGATTCTATTGGTTTTAATATTAATAAATCTAATAACTTTTCATATACTTTTACAAAAAGAAACGTGCTATCGCAGTTAATGCGTATATTCGATCCACTAGGTTTATTAACTCCTTTAACAATTAAAAGTAGAATATTGTTTCAAAGAGCTTGGCGAAAAGGTTTAGATTGGGATCAAGAACTGTCTTCAGACGACCAAATCAAATGGAAAGATTGGTTTTCAGACGTAGAAGCAGTTCAATTCATTAAAATTCCACGTTGGTATATCACTAACGAGGACAGTATTATTATTAATAATGATAACGTAGTCAATAGAGAGCTACATGTATTTTCTGATGCAAGTCAAAGTGCGTATGCAGCCGTTGCTTATTGGCGATTCGTTTTTCGTGATCAATCTATTCGCACATCTTTGATTTGTAGTAGAGCTCGTGTATCTCCTTTAAAACCAATATCGATTCCCAGATTGGAGTTGCAAGGAGCTTTAATTGCAGCTCGCCTTGCGGCTACAATTTGTTTGGCAGTAGTTCATAAGCCTACTAAGAGATTCTTTTGGTGTGATTCTAAAAATGTTTTAGCTTGGCTTCGAAATGACGCCTGTAATTTCAAACCTTTTATAGCCCATAGAGTTGGAGAGATATTAGAAATCACCGCTGCTAGCGAATGGCGCTGGGTACCGACTATATCTAATGTGGCTGATGATGCCACTCGCTTCCAATCTACGCGACTAACGCTAGCTGATCGGTGGTTTTCTGGCCCAAAATTTCTCTTTCTAGAAACAAACGCATGGCCAGATGATGCTAATGCACATTTAACTCCATTAACCGAGCTTAAATCGTCTGTAAAACTCGCTGACGTTAATTTAATAAACGAAATCGTCACCAAGAACCCATTAGTAGCTGATCCTGGAAGATTTAGTTCTTGGTTACGGTTTTTGCGGACAACTGCTTATGTACACAAATATATAAAAAAACTAAAACAGTTGGCTCTGAAAAAAAAAAAGGATTAACACTAACTTCGCAGCCATATAATATTAGAGGTCCTGATATTCCAGCTTCGGTGAATGTCACGGCAGAGGAGTTGAAGTTCGCCCGTCTACAAGTGCTGCAGAGCTGTCAAGCTGACTCCTTTAATAGAGAGCTTAGATGCTTACAGACCGGAGCGCCTTTGCCTCATGACAGTAAATTGCGCAAATTAGAACTATTTTTGACTGAAGATGGTCTCATGCGCTTGTCGGGACGAATTGGATCTAGTACCTTTCAAACAGAAGATCTCAATAAACCAGTAGTATTGGATGGAGATCATAGAGCTGTACATCTACTGATCCTTCATTATCACATAAAATTTGCTCATGCCAATAATGAAACTGTTCTGAACGAGATGAGACAACAATTTTTTATTTTTCGTTTGCGATCCATAATAAAGAAGATCTGCCATTCTTGTCAACTGTGTAAAAATCGCAAAGCTTCAGTAAGCTGTCCATCTTTTGGGAATCTACCTGCTGCTCGGCTGGCACACCACTACCGTCCGTTTACCTTTACTGGTTTGGATTACTTCGGCCCTATCCTTGTTTGCGTAGGAAGACGAACGGAGAAGAGGTACGTGGCACTGTTTACTTGCCTCTCCACAAGAGCTATTCATTTGGAAGTTGTAAACAGTCTTTCCGCTGATTCAGCAATTCTGGCACTGAGGCGATTTATTGCGAGAAGAGGAACACCTCAAGAAATTTGGTCCGATAATGGCACATCATTTGTTGGAGCTAATAAAGAATTGAAAGCCTTCTATGGAAACGCTATATCAAATAAGGCAGCAAATTTAAATATAGAATGGCGCTTTATTCCGCCCGCAGCCCCATTCATGGGAGGAGCTTGGGAGAGGCTTGTCCGATCTGTAAAGCAAGCATTAAAAATCACCTTACTCCAGAAGCACCCTCAGGAGCAGATATTATGGACGTTGCTGACAGAAGCAGAAAATATTGTTAATAGCCGTCCACTGACATATATACCAACCGATGCAACAGAGGAGGCTCTCACACCGAATCATTTTCTCCTGGGAACTTCTTCAGGAGCACAAGTTCCGGTGTCTCTAACTGATCGAGATCTCTGTGGCCGATCAGATTGGAAAAAGGCTATCCGATTATCAGACCATTTTTGGCAACGTTGGATTAAAGAGTATTTGCCAACTTTAGTACCAAGACAATCAGCTTCGACAGATCACCGAAATTTATCCGTTGGTGATATAGTAATTATCGTTGATGCTAATCTTCCTCGGGGTTCCTGGCCTAAAGGTCGTATCTCGGCAGTATTCCCAGGAAAAGATGGTTCAGTACGGGTAGCCGATGTAACCACCGAAGCTGGAACCTTACGAAGACCAGTAAAGAAATTGATTAGGTTACCTATAAATTAGTTTATTTAATTTTTTTGTAATTTAGGTTTCTTATTATTTAGTTCTTATTATTGTAAATATCTTTTTCTTTCACGTGCGGGGAGAGTGTTATAAATCCTCTTTTAACATTGATTTCTTTTTTACTTAGAATTATATTCAATTTTTGATAGATATTGTCACTCACTAATTTTCCATAGAAATATACTAACATTAGAAACCAGCGCATTTTATTATTATTTATTTATTTTCAATAGTGATTATATTGTTACTGAAAGACACAGCTTTTACCTAATTAATCGCTGAGAATCTATTTGGCTAAACAAAGTACCATATCTTTGGTAATCAGCTGTGTATAGTTATGAATTCGATAGTATACTTAAAATGTATACATAATTTTTTTTTGTACTTTGTAATATTATCACAATCACTATATCTTAAACCTTCTTCGTTAATTTTCTTATCTTAAACCTTATTCTTCAACATTCTTAAATTATCTTTATTATATTATAGATTTTTAACCATGCAGTATTATTGGTAACCGATAAGTATACATAATTCTTTTTAAAAGACTTCTACCGTCCTTTTAGTATTTATATATCGGCATGTTTAGCCGTGGTGATTGCCGGCAGAACAGAATAGCACCCCCCTCTTCTTGCCGAGGTAAAAGGCGACTAAGGTATCTCTATAACACCGCAATTCAACTAAGTGTTCAGAGAAGGAAAACTCGACTAAACCTGCATCCCGAGGGATGCCGGGGATGATCATCGGGAGGGATCCCGATCGTACTGGTTCTCCATTCCATCGGGCCCGAGGGAGCTCGGACGAGAAAGTGCTTTTCTGGCAGCGCGTCTAGTTATGCACTTAAATATCTCCTGCGCAATTGGCTGTTTCCGAAAACTACAACTCGATTTTCTTAATCGGTGTTGAAATAGTCACCGTGACTGAATCTGGCTATGAGATCATCATCGGCACGTTGTATATTTCTTTCGACGTCAGCATAAATGGCAGAGATGGCAGCAGAAATGGCAGAGATAGCAGCAGAAGTGGCTGTATCCACTTTGCGTTTATATGTCATGCTCTACGTGGCCAACAGCGCAGCTGATCGCAGTTCACAGTGCCCTTACACATGACATCTCTATTAGATGACCGGCAGGTTTACTCAAGATGTTTTTATTCACGCTTGAGGATATGGTGCCTAAATCCATACTTACTATAATCCGTATAAATTAAATAAAACATGAATGTTAAATGTTTAAACAATATTAGCAGGTATAAGGCTTAACAGATTTTAGTTTTAGGATAATTAATTACGATCAACAAAAAGGGCATACCTAATAAATACAACAAAAGCACTGATTCTAATAATAAAATAAGCAAAATTCGCATCAAGAATCATTACCACTTGAAATTCTAAATTTAGTGTTGTAATAATAATCATTTAAATATTGGCGTCGCGGCAAGTTGAAATTTAAAATATTTACTATTTTAAACCTCGTTAAATATAACTTAAGTTACTTCAATTAAATATACTATATATAGTAACGAATTTGCAAAAATATGACCATGAAGTAAAATTGATAAACATATGGCAATATTACGAGAAGCGTCAAACTAAATGTAGAAGTTACAGCTTTTATGATGATACAGTATTTAAATAAGTTATTACCAAGTACCTGTATATAAAATACACGACGAGCAAAAATTAGATACATTCATTGTCCTACTTACATCATATCAATGTCTATCTAAGAATATAATTGATATATGATGATCACGATTACACGCGTTCGCTAACAACCTGTCGTAACCCTAATTAATATGCCAATTTATCTTAACCGTAGTGATGGACACGCGTTGAAATCTTTTGTTCGAGACTGCGTAAATTTTGACTAATTATCGTTTCATGTTATATTTTAATAATCTAAAATATCAATTAATTGTTTTATATATAACAAAAAAAAATAAGCTCAGGTTATCTTAATTACACTGATTGCTAACATAAATATTAGAATATTATAGAAATGAGACAACTATGAGAGATATACTTATCTCTTATATTTATATCAAGTTATGTATCATAAAAGTCAATATATCATCAAAGTGTCAACTATCAATCAAGCTTTTCGGTCTGGTATTGGTATTGTATAAGCTACATCAATTATCGATATATTTAAATGATAATCCGAATGAATTCAGCAAAATCAAAGTATTTCATTCGTGTATTAAAGCTAGATGACTTATAACTTAATATTTTATACAAATATTGGTTTTCTTAATAACATAATCCATATAAAAGTCATCAATAATAAATAAATAGTATTTAAGTTTTACTTTAGTAGATTATGACATAACTAATAAACATATCTTATTTGATGCTTTGTTACGACTTGTTAATCCATCCTGTCCATTCCCCTCACTATCAATCGACTAAGGGAGGCATGCGCCGCGCGCATCCCTAGCGCCGGTGCATTAAAAAAATTCAAACCCGGAACAGCGAAGGCACACTAGCCGATAAAAAACGAGTAAAAACCTCATCACCACAAAAAATCCCAGTGAGTACCTCATCCTTTCATTAAAGTCGTTAACACCCAACAAGAAGGAAATCTAATTAATAAAAACAAATCATTTCAATTTATAACATGCTTGTTACTTAAGTGGCAGTATTGCAAAACTGTTGTTATATCTGATGATATTTACACTATTTTCCTTCTTACAATAATAATCTAAAATATTTAATGAGAATACCCTTATTAAACATTGACTTGCAATATGAACTTAAAAAATATTTCTTATTTATGTAAAATATTATTGAAGTTGTTCTATCTGAAAAGCTTGCTGCACTATGTGTCACTGTAATTATTATATGAAAATATTACTATTACATAAAGAATTAGCGCAGCTGAGATGCTCTGTAGACTCACATACCAATTATTGAAATAGTATAATATAGTGTAGTGTAGTTACAAAAGTATAGTGTAATTATGGGACTAACATGGTCAGCCTGATCCAAAGTCCCAAAAAAAAAAACCGGAGATAATAAAAATAGAAAATTGGTATTTGAATTACAATGTTACATGAAAACTACACTAATTCAGTATTAAGTTATTAATCCATTAAAAGACACATTTTAAATATTAATCGTTATAAAATTATGGGAAAAAGTTTTATTTATTTTTATGCTGTCAAACATTGCATAATGTAATCGTATTGTTGAATATTTATAATACAAAGCAATTAAGCTTTAAAATTAAATGAAAAACCAGGCTTTTTTTTTTTTTTTTTTTTTTTTTTTTTTTTTTGACAGGACCTCTTCTGGTAGCCGGGATAGGCTTATACAGATTAACCGGGCAAGTGGGCGAACGCTGAAGGCGCTCAGCCGGCGAGTTATGGGTTGGGCGGCTACGCAAGGGCACCCCTGTGGGTACGGACCTCGACTTGGGCGGCCAGCCAAATGAGAATAAACCTAACGGTGATCTACCAGCGTTTCGGAAGCGACTACCTTGAGAAGAAACGCCGAAAGAAACTCAAGGCTGCGTCGGGATGAAACTGCGTTTACTAAACGACAGTTGATTGAACTATCCTTCGTCGGCGCCGCCGGCGACGCCGGTGTCTTATATTTGTGAAATGAGTGGTTGTGTGTACCTCATTGTTTAAACGGACGGCGGCGTCTAAGGCCGCAGTTATCGGATCTTCTGGATCCGTAAGTACGTCGCGAGGGCGACGAATGATCGAAGCAAAAATACTCCTGTTTTTGTAATCACATGCTTCCCTGACCAAGGTGTTGGGATGGTAAAGCGCCTTGTCGAAGTAACGACGAGACGCTTTGCGCATAACGCTGGCTATCGTCTCCAGCTTGAAGTCGTCGTGGAGATCTATGTTGCGTATGTAGTAGGGAGCACCTACTGCTTTACGCATGAACTTACTTTGGAGTACCTGTAAGGTGTCCAGAGAAGAGGGAGAGCTGTGGGCGAATACTACGCTAGCGTAGGTCATCACCGGTCTGACTACGGTTTTGTAGAGTGTCACCTTATTTCTAAGGGACAGTTTACTATGTTTGGACAGCAGGTGGTTAAGGCGTCCGAGAATAAAGGCGGCACGATTGCGCACTGCCAAGACGTGTGGTTTGAACGTGAGGTTACTATCTAGGAGAACCCCTAGATATTTGACCTGTGTGGCCCAAGGTATCGACCGATCGAAAAGGGAGAGGCAGGTCAATGGAAGATTCCGTCTCGTCCGAGAAAAGAGCATCGCTGCACTCTTCTCGGGATTGACTTCTATCCTCCATTTGCGAAACCAGTCGCCTAGAAGACTTAGAGCTTCTCGTAATCGCTCAATGATTTTGTTAGGTCTGAAATCCGAGGCGTAGAGTGCGGTGTCATCCGCATACAGAGCTAGTTCTACGTTCGGGTGCTTAGGGATGTCGTTTGAATACAAGCTGTACAGTATTGGAGCGAGGATGGAGCCTTGAGGGACACCAGCTCGAATAGGGTGAGGGGAGGAGAGAGCTCCCTCGACTCGGAAGCGAAAGTGACGATTCAACAAGTAGTCTCGCAAGATGAGCACGAGTCTGTCCGGCACACCGAATGTGTGTAGCTTGTAAATCAAGCCGTTGTGCCAGACTTTGTCGAACGCTTTCGCCACGTCGAGAAAGATTGCTCCTGTTAAGGCTCCTCTTCTGGAGCGGGAGAAGTTATGGAGAACGTACTCCGTGATACGGTGTACTTGTTGAACACACGAGTGTTTGGGGCGAAACCCAAACTGCTCGTTGATGAGTAGGTTCTCAGATTGGACGTAATCTCTGAGACGGTTTAAAAGTAACCGCTCGTATAGCTTGCCCATCGTCTTGATGAGACTGATGGGTCTATAGCTTGAAGGGAGGTTTCTGGGTTTGCCCGGTTTGGGGATTCCTATGACGCATGCTTCTTTCCAGATGTCTGGAAAGACGCAGTTTTTGATCGCCGCGTTAAAGATAACGACGAGAAGGAGTATCAGTTTCTCAGGGAGAGTTTTTAATACCCGGTTGGCGATGTAGTCCAAGCCGGGGGCTTTTTTAATAGGGAGGTATTTTATTATGTCCATGACTTCTTCAGCTGTGACGGGTGCCAGCTCAGCAGAAGGTGGAATCTTAGCCAGGCCCTCGACTTCGGAGTCGACGTTGGCTATGAAGACTGGGTCTAAGTGGTGGATACTGGGAGAGCACTGGCTCTCTAAACTGGCTGCTAGACATTCGGCCTTTTCGAGATCCTCGAAAGAGACAGAATTGTCTGGCCCTAAGAGTGGTGGCATAGAGCGGTCTTCTTCTTGGCGGAGAGATTTCGCCACCTTCCAGTAGGCCTGGTGAGAGGGCGAGATCTCGGAGATGAATGAGTCCCATTGTGCGTTTCGGAGTTCGGATATGCGTTTCTTTACTTGCCTCTGTAAAGCACGCAACCTCACTCTGTTTTCCGCAGTGGGGTACCTATCGTAGGCTCTAGTGGCGGCGTTCTTTGCAGTCAACAGCTCTCTAGCGTCAACGGGGAGCCTCCAGCGATGAAAATCATCAACTGGGGCCTCCCTGGTGGCGTCAGCGATAACGCCCTGGAGATGACTGGTGAGTGCATCGATTGCCAGGTTGGTATCCTCGATAGAGGAGAAAGAGTCTGGGATCTGGTCTAGGAGTGGGTTCGGCCCTTCCGAAGCCAGGATAGCTCCCAGCCTCTTCCAGTCCGTGACCAGTTTGATTGGAATCTCAGGAGGGCGTGTAGAGCCCAGCTGCATTAGGACCGGCCTATGGTCAGAGTCTAGCTCGGCTAACGTTTCTATCAAGCGCAGCGGCAAGGCTACGTTCTTTAGGAGCGCTATGTCGAGGATATCGGGTCTGTGATTGACATTGTGAGGGAAATGAGTTGCAGAAGTTGGTGACACAATGTCAAAAATGAGACGAGTGCTCAGCTCGTGCAGAAGGCGACCGTTACTGTTGGTCGTAACGCAGTTCCACTGTTGGTTTTTACAGTTTAAGTCGCCTGCTATGATGACGGAGGGACCTAGGTTCAAAAGCGTTTTGAGATCGCTCAATAAGATTTCTTTATCGGGTGGTAGATATACCGATACGAAGTAAATCGGGGAATGACCGCTCATACCGAGCCTACACACGGAAGCCTCGATGTTGATGAGGCTAGGAGGATCGATCGGCATGCAGTGAAAGTGCCTCCTGTAGTAAATGCCAGTGCCCCCGCCTCTGGCGTGGGTCCTGTCATTCCTAACCAGGTGGTAGTTGGCCACGCGTGGCCCTCTAACACTCGGCTTGAGAAGAGTCTCTTGCACTAGCATGACGTCTATTTGATGGGTGTTGAGGAAATCACCTACGATATCCCTTTGTCTCTTTAGTCCGAATGCGTTGAACCATGCTATGTTCAACGAGTACGGTTTGATCCTGCTAGTTGTGAAAAGCATTGGATCAACAAAAGCAAGTCACAGTGGACGGGAGGGAGCTTATTTAGGCTGACTGAGTTTGCGAATCGCCTTGAGTAGCGCGGCGTGCCGTACTATCAAGGCAATTTTAGTCAGCGGATTCGGGTCAGCTTCTGATTCGCGAAGCTCTCTACCAAATTCCACGACCTCGTCTACGTCTATTTCCCAGGCGAGTTCATGGATCCTTATATAATCGGTGTTAAAAGACGCAGGCACAACGGGTGTCTGTGGTTCTGGCACGTTGCGTCGCACCCAGGCATTCTGGGTGGGAGGCGTTGTGGTGGGAGGAGCGACCACGGGGGGACGCACAACTGTGTTTGTGGGCACCGTCGGCGCTGCCGGAGAGCCGACAGAGCCGGTGGTGTGTTGGGCCTGAACGGCATGAGTGCCGGTGGACTCGACTGTGCCGCTAGGTGGGAGGTGAGCTCCACCCCTGGCGGGAAGAGGAGGGAATTGGGATGCAGGCGGTGGCCTGGCAGTCACCGGACGCGAGCGGTGTGCGGGCGCCCTAGGGGGACCCCACGCTTTACGCTTCGGCTGTGGGGCGCGCGAGCAGCCGCGATAATTCGCGGGATGCCCTTCGAGCCCACACAGGACGCAGCTGGGTGGCGTAGGGGTCTCTCTAGTGCGTTCGCAGTGAGAGGTGGCGTGGTCGCCTAGACATTTAACGCACCGAGGGCGCGCATGACAACGGAGGGCTGAGTGGCCGTACAGTTGACAGTTGTGACACTGTCCTGGTACTCCACGTTTATAAGGAGGCTCTATGCGTAGGCCGCTGAGATGACAGACGGTCGCTACGTTAAAAATCTCTTTTGCCTCGTTAGAAAGAGGCAGGACGACGAGCACTAGGTCGAGTGGCTCGCGGGTGGAAGCCCTGTGCATCCGGTGGACCTCCTCCACCGGCAGGGAGAAAAACCAGGCCTAAACGTCAGTATTTTAGTAAATTAATTCTGTTCGACATTACTTACCAGTATAAACTCGCTTTTGCATTTTTTTATCTCATGGATTTAATTATTCAATAGCAAGAGTAAAATGGTAAACCTGGCGTTATTAATAGGGACAAATATGTTGTTACTAAATATAGCGAGATTTACGTAATCAAGTACCAAACGTGTCACACAATCCAATATTATGACACGAATGACTAATTACTTATTCAAAATGTTACTTCAACTATATGAGTAGCGTTATTTTAACAAATTATATACAAATTTATCTTTATGGCCTGAATTCAATGTTTCCGCCTGTATGGCATGCATAAAACATATGCTAAAAATAAGTTTTAATTAATTTCGATAACTTTTCAAACTGTGCAAACAACCTCATTTAAGAATAGCATACGCAACGGAACGATTTTAGGGTTATTCATCATATACTGAAATACATTTATTTATGTATTATAATAGAAACTATAGCTCTAATAATTAGGTATAATTAACTAATATAATGTAAATTAGTGTTTATTTTTTACAGTAACCTTAAAATAATCTTGAGAAAATTAAAAACCAATAGCACCGTAAATAATATAATCAAAATATAAAACCGATATATATGAATGGCTAACTAAATTTTATAAAAAAAAAACTTATAAATTACTTTTTGATATTTTAAATTATTACAAAAACTATAACTTTTCAATAAAAACTTTACAATAAATGATTATTATACAACTCAATTTTCTTCATAACAACATTCAGATTGTGAAAAATTTCACTAATGTCACTACAGTGATTAGATATAATATAAGCAAACGATTCACAAAACACTTTCATTTCGCACACAAAACTATACTCATACAACCATATCGAAATATATAGGAACCAAAAAATGAGATCATTTATTTTATACAGAATTTTACAAAGTCTACAGACAGACAGACAGTAGACTGTACAGATTGACTACACTTAAAAGTACAGTCAGGCTATTTCGAAAAAAAATCTATATAAATAAAATACATTTTAGGAGCTGAAAAATATGTCATAAGGTAAATCGGAATACTTTGACGGATATTTTTGTGATTTCTCTCTCTTCCACATCGGTTACTCACCACTGAAGACTAAGTATCGTAACCCTTTTTCCGTCGAGAAGCTAGCTACCTCCAAAGCATCAGCTTTTTGGAGACCAAATCTGACCACCGTTTAATACTCCATCCTCTAGATCCTATCTTCCGAGATATTATTAGTCGTTCGAGGTTACCAATCTAGACGCATACGTTTTTAGCAGACTAAAGACAGACGGTGTAAGCACGCAGAAAGAGAACACTTTGTCATACTGACGAAGTACACAGATGGTACTTTATAATATGGTCTTACTACAACTCTGTACCACTTCCTTACTTTCGTTATCTTCGAGACGGCACCGCTAGTCGGCCAATGACCAACAAAAACGTTACTCTACTTGCCTATTCTACAGTCACATGTTGAATCTTATGACATTGTAAAATGATTATACAATACACTTGTGTTAGGTAAACTGAGCCTTTGTATATGGTAAAGTATCGATAATTGTCTACAAAAATTAGTTGTGAAATGTCGATTGTAATTAGAGAGGGATGAAAACGTCGCTGAATGAATTCACTGATTATTTAACAGTGATTAGTAAAAAACTACGCATACGAAAGAGATGAAGCTAATAGCAGTTGTATAATTTGTGCCATACATAACTGTAATTAATAAAAATACTACCTATTATTGTATTATTTAGAATTACCCTACAATGACATTTTTTCCATATTATATTAGAGTTGAAAAAGTCTCGTCAATATCGGCTTAGTAGTTTCAGCGAGATTTGAACACAAACTGACAAATTTTCTAAAAACCATTGAAAGCTTTTTATTTTAAGCCCACATAGGGTTTTTTAATTTCTGGAAATAAAACCAGAATAAGACCAGTTAGACCAAGTAAAGCGAATTGCCATTAAAGTATAGAGTACACAGAATAAGCGAAAATGTATTAAGGGATTAATTAATATTAAGGAAGTGAAAGAAGTTGGTAAAAATAGCCACTAGTGGCGCTCTATTCTTTCTGCTTACTAAAATATGAGATCGGTGTGATGATAACTAGATAGACCCCGTGAAATTTTTACAAAGAGTATACAGAACTAAAGTTAGTAATAAGAAAACAACAATTTGTAGTTATATGATATATTTTATGTTATGTGTTTGTCTATTTTAATAGAAGATATTTTTTTGAGATGGTAGGGCGATTACCCGAACTGGGGCGTGGGGCGTAGTACTCAAATGTAAAGAAACTTCTAGTAACTTGTCTTGACCTGTCGCGTTTCGCGATCCACTTGTGCACATCCAGTTACTCATATACCGAGAGACCTTCAGTTGTGGTACATATATGTGGACTGACATGACGACGGCGAATTTCAATGGAATTTCGTCCTTTCAAAATCGCAATCGTTCTTGGTCTACACTGCACTTTCTATCAGGTGCATTGCAGTCACTTTGCCAAGCCAGTATAAATACCAGATGACCAGTTAAAAAGCATTCTACCTTTATAGTGCAGCTGTTTTAATCATCATTAAGCTATGATGCCAAGTGAAAGGCACCCGTCATCATGACTCTTACCACTTATGCATCCCACATTACCCAAATGTATCATCATCAGTCTATGTAAGATGAACTCATGAAATTTATGATCCGCTTACGTAGAACAAGGAAATTGTATTTTGTAATAATGTTCACGATGAATTTTGTATTAATTCACCGCTGTAACAATTCAGTGGAAACGGTAGGTACTTATCTACCTGATTGTTATAAAATGAAAAGAAATGTATAAAAACCCCAATGTATCGATGAGCTTCAGGAACCAATAATACAATATATTTCAATAATTTGCAAGAAAACGCGACGGCCTTTGCAGACCATCTCCAGTTATGGCCAAAGAAGTTACATATTTATATCTCACCTGTAGTAATAGTAATAAGTAATTTTTTTAGACTTTAGATAAATTCCTTATTCATGAAATTTTAAATTAATATTGTGTTCTGGCATTCCTGTGATATTTATTGTTTCAAAGAAAATTAAAATCTCATATCATAATGGTGATTTTTATTAAGGGTCTATCAGTGGTACTACGGCCTGTTTTAATCACCACTACCCCCTTAAAAGCAATATAGTGGTAAATATTTAGTGCTGTAAGAATAGTTAATGAGAAGTCCCGGACGACCCTTTGATCAAACATCGAAAATGGATCTGAATTGAACGCATGCTTCATAGGGAGGACGCTTACCCAAACAGGCTCTGGATTGGAGTCCTCGGAGTACGACGAAACGTGGTCGTCTCAAACAAACCTGAAAACGTAGGATCCTGGTGGAAATGAGGGACATCGATAGAACGTGGTGCTAGCTGAAACGTGATGCACATTACAGTTCGAAATGGGGATGCATTGTTGTTTGGATACCCGCTGCCCTATATAGAAGACCATAGGATATTAATCATACGAACTTACCACTACATAGTTTTCTTAAGCTTCTTTACACTACATTAATTTCTCCTGGTGTAATGCATTTACGAATGCCTCATATAAAACAGAAAAACCCGAAACATCTACCTGTACGCAACACAAATATTTATTCCGTGCATGAAACGAACCTAAGACCTAGCGCCGAAACCGAACGCTTAATTACCGCTCTGTTTAAACTTTTTTTTAATGAGTAAGTTTAAGAAAACGCTATAAACAATCTGTGTTAAGGAGGTATGTTAACGAAGCTGTAATACTACCGGCAGCACATGCTGCTGAGTAACATTGCTGCTTCGTCTAAGTACGCACCATAATCTTTTATACAAACCTGTCATTTTGTTTGACATCGTTTGTTTTTGGTGTCTCGGGGGAAAATCCTGCATAGAACCATCAGGGACGCTGTGAGGACAGAGACCCCGGTTTGTCAGACTCCTACTGACTAAAATCCCCGAGGTGTCCCTCTGATTGCTTCACCTGGGCCTGGGAAGCCAAATTCATCCAGACGTCCAGGGAACAAGAAGCCTTGTTGAGGCTACCTCTCTGGGAGGGGAAGGAGTAAAGGCCACCCCTTCAAAACCTCTCTTCCAGGCGATGCGCCGGACACCGTGCACCGCCTCCCTCTCATCCGGGCAATACACTACCTCAAGTTTACTTGCCCGGCTTGTTTGCCATCGGCCGTAACAATGTGCTGCAGTCCACTGCCACCGCTATGTCGACATTTCACTTTTAGACTATACGTGTACATATATTTTCACTTTTTCTCAGATGAAGCATTTGTTTCAGACAGTACGCACGATTTCGGGTGTAGGGTTACCACCTTTCCAGCTTTAGCAACATATTGTAGACTTTTTGGTCGTATTCAGGTAAATATTTATCTCTCGGACCTATTTTTCGGTAGACTTTTTAATCTACCGCAGTATGTTGATAGAGATGGAACTGTTATTATATGTTTTTGGCTGTTATTACATTGAATTAAAACTTTAATTCTTAAACTTATATTGTATTACCCACTTTTGACCCACCGCAGGGCAAAGACTTTCCTTTTTCCACAGTATTTCTGGAATCCATGGGAAGGGGTTTGGACATTTAACCAACGGCACTTATCCAATGCGGGTTGGCGAGTGTGTAGCATGTGCAGAGAAGAGACAAGCAGCAACTAAGATGGTAGCAATCTGCCTGCAATTCGTCATACTGTATTACATATCTTAGTTAGCTCTTACAACACCTCATTATGATGAACAAGGAGCGCTATTTTATTATGCCAGTAAATCTCACAGCTAAAAAAATATACAATTATGATATATAAATTTTAATTATATCTAACTTTAGAAACAAATATTTGGCGTTATAAAAAGTATATTCTACTATTAAATAAGATATGATACGTTTAATATTCGGCCTAACATAGCGCCGACTCCGGTTTTCATATTTTAAGAGATGGCAACCCTGTACTGGTGTAATAACCGGCGCCATGTACCCATGAATTATTTATAAGTGTTGTTGGCTCTGATACATGCTGTTCCAAATAGATCTCACTTGATTATCTTGAGATTTATACTTATCCAACTTTATTATGTAATAATGTGATCACAGAAGACAACAGTAATGATACTAACTGAATAACATTATTGCATCTCTATGTGATCGTGCTTTGGGTTAAGATAATGGCAATATATTTCATCTTTAGACTAACCGTGGTTAGGCTTGTCGAATAAATATCGATATATCGATATTTTCATTTCAATATATCGATATTTTTGGGCGATATATTTTGTAATGATATATCGATAGACAATATTGAGTATCGAAAATTGTATCGAAAACGATATTTTTTTTAATTCTTATGGCAGTGAAGTCGCTGAAATCTGAAACTGTAGAAGATAGGACCAAACGAAATATATATTGTCTATGACTGTTGAGTATTATGTTTTGTTACGTTGCATGCATTGACATCTGAATTTGTTGCATGTATATTATTTGCCGCCATTTATTTATTTATTATTTATTTTTGTTTGATATCTTAAATAGGTCTTAAAGTTACAAGTTTAGTTCTTGATATTTTTGTCTAATAAAAAGGAATACTGGTAAAATACTTTCTTGATTTTTAAGATTTAGTCGATATATCGATATTTTTCTTTAGATATATCGACGCCGATATTGATATTTTAATTAGTATCGATACAACGACTTTTTTTATCATTTTGGACATTTAGGGATTCTTTTTTAGTGCTGTTTACATTTATTATGTCAATGTATTTCTGTTAAAACATAACAGGGTGTATGCCTAGTTTCAGAAAGGTTCCTTAGTATTTAAAAAAGAATTGAATAATAAGGAGTTTTCTGAAACTGATTGATAATATAAGAAAATATTGACTCGAGCAATGATGAGTTAAATTTTGGATGATATCCGCTTTCAAAAGAAATGACTCCTTTGTTTTTTAAAAACGACATCTACAAAAATAATTTGAAACTAAGACTAATAAACAAATCGACTTTCACAATATACAATGCCATCTGAACAATTTTTAGAGAACCGCTTTAAAAGACACTTAATTTTCTATACTTTATATTTTAGCAGTAGACTTCAATATCCATAGTTTCTAATAAAGCTCGGTAGATGTCAGTCACATTTACTAGATTTGAAAATATAATAAAAATAAGTTTTATTCAAAATAAAATAATATTGGTTAATAATATCAAGATGGTCATAAGATTACATATATACATAATAAACAGTGTCATACCATATTGTCGTATTTTAATTGTTTAAATCAACTATGAATGAAATTAATGCATGACGTTTTCTGATATCAGAATTGTGGCTATATCCAAATCTGGACAAGGATAAACATAATAGATATCTAGCTAGGTACGATTAACATTCAATGAGTTTTAAGAAATGAAAAAGATTATATTTTTAGCTCCTGTCAATAGTATCCCAGCAATAACAAAGTTAGACCAGTCACTAATAATAAAAATCAGGCGCTTCAAAACAGATATTTTTTTAAATAACTGTTCGACTATTACATACGTCGGATTAAGTTGCTTGTTCAGTTTTCAAATACACCAACTATCCTGATATCATATTGGCTGCTCATAATCTTTTACCCTTTAAACAGTATATTGCTTCAAATTTTACGCACATTCGAAGTATTTCTCAGACATTACTATCATGCCCGAATCATTACCATTTGAAACTATGCTCCTGCTGTTCCATTGAATATTATAATAAGTTGCTGTTTATCAAAATAAACAAACATCATCACTCTGTATCCCTGTAGATATAAAGTAAAAATGAAAGTAAAAGAAAAGTGGAGTAAAGGAGCAAAGATACGTTAATTATTTTATGCTAGCAAATTGTGCCCGAAGTGATTAGTAACGGAATCTATCAACACAGTTAGGAGACAATACTTGATTTATATTTTTTTTAATTCTCAATGGAGCTCTTCCAGTTGTAATAAGCCTGTACATAATATGTTAAAGTACAGTGGTATATGCCAAGAGAGGAATTTACGACTATTCGAATCGGAGAATATCAACTTATTATTTTATGGTGATAGGACTATTGCCTGAACTGGGTCGTAACTACGTACACAAGTGTAAAGACCATCATAGTGACTCGATTCAACCTGTCGCGTTTCGGAATCAGCTTGTATATATCCAGTAACTCATTTACTCAGAGACCTTCAGTCGTGGTATATATCAACCGACATGACGACGGAGGCTATCAATGCATTTTCATCCTTTGATGGACGCTTTCGTTTTTGGACTACACTGTAATTACCATCAGGTGCACTGTACTCACTTTGTCGAGCTTGTATAAAAAAAATATAATGACGTAATCAAGTTACTACGCCGAATCTGACCACCAACCAGAGGTGGCAGTCCAATATGATTCGCTGCCGTCATGGCGACCTAAATAGACAGGCTGATTTTATCGACGAGGGATATATTCAAGGAGGATATTCAGCATTCGATTCTAATACCAAATATGAATGATGATGTCCTAGCCGGTTTCGGCCACGGCGACTGTTTCAACACCGGTTAAGAAATTCGAGGTCCAGTTTTCGGAAACAGTCAATTGCGCAGGAGATATTTAAGTGCATAGCTGGACGCGCAGCCAGAAAAGCACTCTCTCGTCCGAGCTCCCTCAGGCCCGATGGAAAGGAAAACCAGTACGATCGGGAGGGAGCGGGATGCAGGTTTGGTCGAGTTTTCCTTCTCTGAACACCTGGTTGAATTGCGGTGTTAAAGAGATACCTTAGTCGCCTTTTATGACACCTCGGCAAGAGAGGGGGGTGCTATTCTATTCTGTCGGCAGCCACTACGGCTGAAATACCAAAAACCAAATACATACCAAATATATAGAAATAGTGATATCTTAATATTTCCATTAAAACAAAGTAATTTTAGTCAACATATTAAGAGGCAATTACACACATGATAGAATAAATAACAATGAATTATTAATTAGGTATTTTGTCTCTCCTAAGCCAGTATAAAGTACGAAAGTGTAACGAGTCAATTACCTGTTTACCTAATTTTTTTTTTACACTGGCTCGTCATAATGACTACAGAGTACCTGATGGTAAGTACAGTGTAGTCCAAAAACGAAAGCGACTACCAAAGGATGAAAATCCATTGATAGTCTACATCGTCATGTCGGCCCACATATATCACGACTGAAGGTCTCTAGGTATATGAGCTACTGGATATACACAAGCTGATCCCGAAATGCGACAAACCGAAACTGGTCACTATGACGTGCTTTACACCCATGTACTGTGGTCGCGATCCAGACGGGCACCGACACCCTACCACATCGCGGCTGCTCGTTTAGCACCACCCAGGAGTCACGTGTAGGGAAACTAGGGTAAAGCCTACGGACGCGAGCAGCTTCGACTCCCAAAAAATACGTAAAAGGAATTTTATCTGCATGGCATTCAATCGTGCACCACAGGCGCTGCGGTGACCGAACTTTTTACGGATCAATTCTCATTTGTTCATCAATGTTAGTTACATTATGATTTGTTAGGGATTATTGTTATTTAAATTTGTATTAGTTATAAGAAGGTACAAATTATTGTATTCTGAAATATCTCCCTCGTCTATAAAATCACCTGTATATATTTTTACCTATGAAATCGCCAAGAAGATGAACGTTTAAAAATTGAGATTTTAAAATGTGTAGGTGTGTGTAGGTGTAAGTTATGTCTATTAAAAACTGGAATCTAGATTTCGATATTAATCTCGCCTGATAAGTTACCTAAGTTGATGCATCCATATTATATGCCACATCCTACTTTCAAATATTTCCAATGCATACTTTGCAGTTATTAGTCATAAAAATACAAAAAGTATTTTACATGCTAATTTATGCTTTAAGCTTTATAGCGTCTTAAGTTATAATTTCTTTCTATGAAAAAATAGTACCAAGTTAAAAAATCTTATTTTATGAATGGACTTTTTAAAGAAATCTTATATGAATAAAAATAATTTCTAATATCTAAATTTTAATAAATTAAGTCGATTTTATTATCTTATGTTTTTAGACACGTACGTATTTGTTTATTAAAAAATATTTACTTTGTAAACGAATAAAATTACTTATTTGAAGAAAAATAAAAACCTCTTGACTTAATAAAAGGATAATATAATACGTAAAGATTAGATGAGAAAAGCAGAAGACCGGGCTCAGTGGCACTCGTTAGTAGAGGACTATGTCTACAGTTGACTTGGATAGGCTTGGATTTAGTTGATGATGATGATGGTAATACTTACATAATGGAACACTTATTTTAACAAGGAAATAAATAAAACAGAAAATAGTTACGACATAACATTTACATTCATAATTTTTTTTTAAATAGTAACATCCCTAATTAATATTATACAAAATTAAGCCTTTTTAGGGTATGTTTGAAAAACAATTTTACACTTTACGCTTAGCACTTAAAAGTTATTTGTCTTATAAAACTACAATAGGTTTACCTTTCTGTGCATGTGTAAATATTTTTACTTACTTAACAACTTACAATAATTAAATAATCATTAAAAACATAGAAATAAACTAACATAGCATAACAAATTAATGTAATATTTAAGTTGAAACGGCAATTGTCTATTTCAGCGGCGGTTTATCTAATTTTGGCGTCCTTTTATAGTGACCAAAAGTGACCCCTCCAGCTGCAGTATGGTACATTTGGTTTGGCAGGAAACCTCCCTCAAACTGCCTCGGAGGCACATGAGAGTGGACAAGATGACGTCCACTCGCCAACGCTTCATAAGCCTCGATAGGATCCTTCGCGAAGCCCCTCTTCATATAATCTAGCTGAACGTGAGATGGGATGTAAGACTCCAGTAAGGAGGTGGGTCGTCTTTTGAACGGCCTACCGTAACTTTCTGGTGGTCTTGGAGATAACGCATGGGAAAATAAGGGAGGATTTTGAGCAAATATTGGTTTAGGGTAAGGACGATACATAGGTAAAGCTTTGGGTACTTGTGAAGGGCCCTTAAAAAAAATCGGATTAGGAGGAGGCAGTTCACTTATAGAACTATGCCTATACTCGTCTCGCGATGGAGGTCTTGAGGGATAGAAACGATTATATTGTACCGGTGCTTTCTCGTGTGTAACCTCACTGTGAGCTGACGGATTTTCTTGTTCCTGACTGCGTACTTCCTCTAAAGTATTGGTATTTGCATATTGTGAGCTTTGATAATATTCTTTAACTGGATTTGCTGTGACTGTTGCTGTATATGGTGCAACAGGAACTTGGTAACCCAGTACTGATGCAGCATTAGCTTGAGGAAGAGCCGTCGGCTGACCGGAATAAGCGAAGACGGGTAATGATGGAGTATACTGCTGCACGTATGTCTTCACTGTCGGTGGAACATATGCAGGCACTTGTATATAACTGGTTTGCGATTGCATCGTATGTTGTGGTGATTGGTAATTTTGGACATGAGGAGTTACACTTGTTGGATATACTACTTCGGTACCAGAAATTGGTGTTTGGGCTTGGCCTCGATTGTAATATTGCGGAACTAGATATATTTGCATCGGCATGTTGGATAGGTAGCCTACCATCGCTTGCTGGGTTCCGGATGTACCATACTGTGGTTTGGGTGTTATTGACAACTGCTGATCTTCTGGCTGTTCAGTTACAGCATATTGATGGACATATCGTGGTCTAGCAGTTGAAGAAGGCTCGAAATATTTGAAAAGTCCACTATTAAGGAAATCAAATGGGACTGTACCCGGCGAGCTAGTTTGTGACCGAGGTAGGGCACTAAAGTTATCCTTTTCTTTTTCACTCTTTAAGTTATCTTCTTCAATGTCCTGCAGCTCAATTTTCTTTTCAGCTCCTGCTCCTATCGCCAGGAGGATGATAGCTGATATCTGAAAATGAAAGTAGAAGTGTGAGCATAATGTCAATGTCCATTGGTCGTGTTCGTTGCACTCTATGCCTTCAGATGGCACAAAGGCGTGCCCGACGGAGCGCCCACTCAGACATTACGCCAAACAGGTGAACGGCAAAAAATAGACTAGAACCCATTATGAAACCGGTTACTAGCGCGAAGTGGGTGCTTTGAAATGGGATTGCTGACTTTTACTCGTAATTCATGTTGTTAAAGGAATCCACCACTTTCGCTATTATTATATTCCACACATACATTAGCTGCATGATCAGATTAGCTATAACTACAGCATAATTCACACTTTTGATTAAATATATTTATGTAGGGTAAATATTGATAATTAATGCGAAATAAACATGCAAATACATCCGTTCTATTAGGAGATCTGTGTTAGTTTGTTTATATCGTATATGAATTTTCTACACAAGAATTTAGACTAGTTTTTACAAATACTAATTTAAACTGATTTTACGCAGTGAGAAAAAAAATTGCCTATAGCTCTAATATAAGCACTTGCATTTGTTGTAATTTATAACGAAATTAAACTTTATTATACTGTTTTAATAGCATTATTATTATAATAACATTTTAATGTTTAGTTCGTATTAAATATTCCAGGGAATTGGTGCTATCGAATGTACTTTTGAATTATTCTTGTACATCCTGTACAAAAATGTATCCGCTAGTATTGTTATAATAGGAAACCTAGAAAGAAAAAAGTTAGTAATTTGGAAGACAACATTTTATTTCCGTTCAACATCTGATTTTTATATAAATAATTGAGTATGTTTTCGCTGTAACCATTAATGATTAATTAAAAGAGTTTCATACAAAATTCCAATTAGATTTAAAGTAAATCAAGTTTTTCTAAAGCAAAATTAGTGCTAAGTCTGCGGAAAAGTCCTGTGATGGAATGCACTGGTGAGCGGGCATGCTTCATATTATAAAATACGTCTACACTTTTTCCGTATATTTCATTATATGATTATAAAAATTTCTCATTCTTTATGACTTACACAAGTGATTTATAGGACAACCGGCTTAATTTATGATAACAAAAAGAGATACATCTGTGAACTTTTTCAAAATAAAATTATGTAGTCCTATTGTTTGTATTTCACAATAAAGCCACCACATCTACCTTTCGAAAAAAGATTCAACTTTCGTTTTGAAACAGTCCACAAAATGGATCAAATAAATACCTACATGCACCCTACTTAAATTATTTTGATTAAAATAATCCTGATTAGGTACTGGCATAGATAGACATCATATGCTTGCGGTGAAAGGAAATAAAGTGAGGAAAACAGCATTCAATTTAAGAAAATTTCATGCATAATCCATAATGCCCTGAAAATAGCTATCAACTGGTCACGTTGGGTACGATATATAAGCGTAAGGTAGATGCTGCCATTAATGTATCTCTGCTTATTCCGAAAGAGAGACAAAGCCCTTTTATTATGAAAAACATAGTCCTTATTTATAGATTTGAAAAATATTTCATATTATACCGAAGGGTGAAAGATTATTTGATTTAAATAACAATTTTTGACGATATTGAGCTATATTATATAATATTTTTAGAATCGGCGTTTGTCGCTGATTCGGAAAATCTATACTAATATTATAAAGCTGAAGAGTTTGTTTGTTTGTTTGTTTGAACGCGCTAATCTCAGGAACTACTGCTTTGAATTAAAAAATTCTTTTTGAGTTGAATAGACCATTTATCGAGGAAGGCTTTAGGCTATATAACATCACGATGCAATTATTAGGAGCGAAGAAATAATGGAAAATGTGAAAAAAACGGGTAAAATTATTCAACCTTGAGTGCTTCCATTGCGTGCGCTGCGAAAACGGTTCAAGATACGAAAAATATATGTAAGAAAGAATTATTCCTCTTGAAATGATCTAAAAAAATGTCCACGACAGTATATGTCTGTCTTTTAAGATTAAGTCACTAGAACCGTTTTTATGGTAAACAAATTTGGTCGAAATTAATGCATTATTTGTTAAGAGTAGTATCAACGTAATAATATTAATCTTTATCCAAATAAATGTGTTGTTGATTAAGAGTATTTAATTGTGAACAAAATTGTCTTTGACATCACTTAATTTCAATGAAAATCTTAGAAGATATTACAAAACCTTATATAGCAAAACAACGTTTGCCGGATCAGCTAGTATGGTATATAATATATTATGTGTCAATGTCTCCAAATAAAGTCGCATAAGGTAAATAGCCTCACATATGTCGATAAAATTGTTTAATTTTCTGATATAATAAGTTGGATTTACTCATTTACAGAAAGAATTATTAAATTTTTAAAATAAAATCTAGGTATTACAAATAAAACCACACATTATTACACATTCCGTGATAATTTTTTTGATAATGTCAATTTAAGTGAATTTTAGGTTCGCGCGTTGTGTAATTACTGCCAGTACAGAGAGAGCTTTCTAGATTATGTAAACCTCAGACACTAAAAACAAAATGCTTGCAGCTTAAACGCCTATTGTTTCGCTAGATGGTAATGGAATTGCAACACGTCTTAATTGGACGTATATCAGATACGCTACAAGCTAATCGAACTAATTGGAATAACGAGTTCATATTTGTATTCTGTACTGTAATACATTTGTACGTGACTAATCAATATGCCAATATTGTAAAATGCTTTTAAGTGACCTGCCTTTTTTATTCTTGCTCAGTAAAATAACTACATCGCACTTGACAGTAAGTAAAGTGTAGTCCGAGAATGGTATAGACCATGGGTCGGCAACCTTTTCTTATGTAAGGGCCACAAATATTATGAGTATATTGGTGCGGGCCAGATTTCATCTAATAAACACATTTTTTTATATAAAACTAATTTTTAACCATATTTATTGTTACTCTCATTTTACTGACTGTGATCGCTTGAACTGAATTTCCGGCTTCCGCGCACACAAAACAATGAAATAGAAACTTATTTTTATAAGTGTTTTTAATTTATTGCCTGCGGTGCGGCGTTCTGTGAAACGGATCTTACTTGCGCGGGCCGCACCGTAGTGGCTTACGGGCCGCATGTGGCCCGCGGGCCGCTGGTTGCCGACCCCTGCTATAGACGAACAGTGGGCGAAATCCATTGACGGTCGCCGTCGCTATGCCAGCCCACGTACATCACCACAAAAGCACTCTATGTATATAAAATTTTGGATGTCATAAGCTTATCCCGATTCGTAACATGTCGAAACTTGGTGTTATGTCGATGAAAGCAGTAACAGCATGCTGCAGAGGCCGGCTACCAGTAAATTGTTTAGTTGATAATTATTTATATGAAGTATGAACTAGAGAAAGCAGCACGTCCTGACGACAGCATGTTCTGATGACAATATGACAAGCTATTTTATCGACATACCATCCTCATATACATATATTCAAATGTTCAATTAAACATGTAAATGGATTATTAATTATGTTAATTCAAAATCAGTGTTAGATTGATTTATTAAGTATATTAACTAAAAACTATTTAGTAATCTTAAATTATTATAAAATATAAATTTTTGTATACTAGCTCTGCTCGCGGTGTTGCCCGGGTAAAATTCACGTCTCATGTGGGTATGGGATAATATAAAATTTATGTTTACCCTGAATGTCCATTTTAAACCATCAACATCAGCTTATTCGCATCAATTGCCAAGTATTCCTCCCCGTCAGACCACACAGATTTTATCTGTGCCGCTTATAGCCAAGCTCTACCCATATCCTTATAAATGTCAATGGTCCACCTCGCAATGTCTCTATCAATAGGTTTTTAGTACCATCTCGCCATCATTCTATGAGCGCCTTGCTCCAACGAGCATCAGTATCAAGTATGCAAAACTAGAATCGTGCTCATCGCTCTTTTAAATATTAGTAAACACGTATTTGAAGTTAATCAGATATTTTCGAAGATACCGTACCTCTTACGACTAAACTTATAAACGTTGTTACTTTTAATATAAATAAGAAATAGTGGCTTACCGAGCAGCTATGTTTAAATACAATTATTTTATTTATTTTCACTGCAACAATTGCACTATTAAATAACATAAAAATCATTCTTATAAACTTATACCCTAGTGCACTATATATAAAGTGAAAACTGCATACAAAAAATCTAATTTTAAAAATAACAGGGAAAGCCAATAAAAGAATGAACAAAGAAAATTTTAAATTAAATAGTTATTAACAATAAATCAGACTAGTTTCCCATTTTAATATTCACTGCAAGCCTCTGGTACAGACAAAGCCGTTATTAACATGTATATCTCCATAACATAATTATTGTTTAATTTATACGTTCACTGCATTTCAAAGATACTTTGACACCTAAACTAGGCCCGTATTCTAATACAATTCTGTACTAGATTTCCTTTAGTTTTTTATTTTCAGATCAATTTATCATGGGGTGCCATCTTTATAATAAAGTTCGGAGTTAAAAAGGAAAAACTACTTCGATCGCGATCCCATACTCAAAACATGAATGCTCAATCCGGTCCACTTTTTGATTTGGCTTATTTTCCCCCGAAATCTTGCCTTTAGATGACATGAAGAGAGGCGATAATTAAACAATATTTATGGAATACTTGTTTTCGATGAATAACTTTATATTCGTAGAAATAATAGGTACTTCGAATAGCCTAATTTGCTACCCCAGAATCTCAAAAGATCACTTTACTAAATGTGATCTAAATCAGTTCAATGGTTAAGCAAGAAAAGATAACAGACAGACATCTTTTGCATTTGTAATATTAATTTGGATGTACCATATGCTTTTTTAATCTCTAATGAAATTACGATATTTCGTCAATTCCGTAATGATCCTCATAAAATACCATATGCACGAAACATCTTTTAAGAAAAAGTACACGTATCCTCTCATTAGAAAGTGGTTTGCTTTTGTCCTACATAGCGATTAGATAGCGCGATTTTTATGGAGACTTTGTAGAATTAAAAAAAGGGATATTAGATAACAATTTAAGCAATCACTTTTTTAATAACCAGTTTAGATACACAAACTTTAAAGGAAATTAGCCAATTATATATTTATTAACTAGTTAAAAAACGAGAGTTTCTGCATCCTGCATTGTCTGTAATATCTAAACTACACATTATAACTATGTATTAATCAGCTTAACTAAAAAATATAGAGCTTCTTCATATGATAAAAGTTAAACCGCACTTGGTCTTATTACAAAACGAAATTAATCTTTATCACTAGTTTAAGCAGTTGTTAAAATTTTGTTTTTACAAAAGACTAGTATTTATGTAAGACCTAGACACCCAATTGCAGAAAGATTTTTCTTACTACTAAATTATTTGTTTGATACGTCAATTAACAAATCAATGATTCATTAGTGCTTAAAGTCGTCGTTAGATGTAAATATCTTATCTGCATTAAAGTATTAGATTATCTTATGTAATAACAAAAAAGATCTAATCAACTTTAATAAAAGTAAACATGAATTTGTAATAAGCTATTATTGTTTATATATATTTTAATAAATTTACCCGATCCCATCTCAAGATAAATGCAAATTTTTAAATTCGGCCCAAATGTTGTCTTTTACTTAAATAACAACTAACTTCCTAAATATTAATTCAAGAATAAAAATTACATATTATAATATAGCTGCATGAAATAAAAATATACACCTCGATATTTCCTTTTGCGCTTTTATTATTTTTCTTCACCGGCAAGCACATCGTTCGTCCGTTAAATATCTAGAAAATCCAGAAGTTCCGCACCAATATTCGTCCCTACACCTATTCTGTCTGTATCAAATAAACTAATCTAACTAGAATTAATATTCAAATGTATTTAACATTGTTTTCTGTAATTAAAAATATACATAAAGACATGTTAGTTACTATTGTATTTATAATATAAAATCGTATTAACATTCAGTTTTCTATCTTACCTTAAAGATAATCATAATGTGAAATTTTCAATTCCTTAGTAAGCACAACACATTAAAAGAGTTCATAGAGTCACTTAAAACAAGGCACTAATCTATCGAAGTTCACCACATCTTGGCCTCAGTCAACGGTGGTCTGTCCACATATCCGGCGTTGCGAGCGACTGCTACCGTCCAAGCATGCGCAGTTGAAGGAAATCCTATAATTTCAACAAGGCATTGGTTAAAAAGAAAAACTTCACGTATGACTACACTCGTTAATTGATGCGTACTGATATCATTTCATGCTACACAACATTAAAATGCCTATATAATTAGAAATGCATGTTTAGTTATTGCTTTATTAAATTTAGGATTAATTTACGATACTAACATTAATTGACGCTTTAATACATTTGGCTCGCGAATGCGTGCGACCGGCAGTTCGCTTCGTTGTGACGGCGCAAACGCTTGAAGACTTTTTAAATACTGGACTATTCTAAAAATCAGAACACAGAAATACGATCTTCGCAATACATCCCATACGATTGTATGGACTTTATGATTCCATATATTATTTATTAGCGCTTAAAAGCTAAGCTTGTTGCTCTTGTTACATTAATATTAATGAACAATATTTTTTACATTAAATTTTAAAGTAAAAAATTGACAAAAATATCTATTTAATCAATAAATTGAATTAAGTTTGAACTTGTGTAAAACGCTATTTACCAATAAACAGTACTGTCTTGCACGAAAATATTATGTAGTTTTAACAACTGTCAAATTTAAAGCATCATAGAAGTTGAATTAAATAGCGTACAGCTTAAGCTTGTATATATAAATAAATAAATAAATATATATATATGTTTAAAACTAGATTTAATTTGGTACAAACCATCACTAGTTTGATCTACACACGACGTATTAATTAGGATTAAGGGTGACTTTCATAACCAATTAAATCTAGTTTAAACCTTTAGGGCGGCTTGCACTAACAAATTAAGTCTAGTTTAAGCTTTTATAGATGCTAATTAATCGAAGTACATCAATTCCATATTAATGATGATTTGAGTTTAAGAGTTGTTACAACTGGGTTTTGATTCTGTGCAAGACTATAAGTACAGTTCAGCGCTAAATAGCATTTTATGTAAGTCTAAACTAGACTTAATTTGCTAGTGCAAGCCACCCTAAAACACTTTTAGCAATAAACTGTACTTAATGCTTTGCACGAAAAAATTATCCAGTTTTTAAAACTGTTAAATTTAAATCATCATTAAGTCAGAGTTCAACCGTTTTATTTATTTATTTATATAAGGTGCACCAACAGTAAGTATATACAAAATACTAAAGAAAATAGTTACAAAGGTATCGTTCTTATATAAGCCTATAATATGAGCCCAGATCTTATACCACAAATCACCTTTTATACAAGATTTAACTAGACTTAATTTGTTGTTACAAGCGGTTCTTATTTCAACGAAAATATAATTTAAACGACCATGTGAAAATAAATTATGTATATATTTATTTTCCTCTTAAATTTTCTTACATTTCTATATTTGCTGTTATACTTAACTAATAAAATTGTTTACAAACAATGCAAATTACGGCTCGACATTGCTTATGAGCCACGATCGTGTCAGTGCTTTTTCTATATAAAAGCGTGTGATTGATGATGCGGTGGTTATCGTTACTGAAGACTGATCTATATTATACTTGTAACAATACTATTAGCAACTAAATTAATTTATTTTCGCTTTATAAAAGCTTATAAAAAATATTTCGTACGCACGATTTTATAAAATCTATTTTCTTTAATTATGACCTATAAAACAACACCAGTATATATGTATATAATCAGAGATGGGTAATATGTAATCTGATTAACTATTATTAAATGTAGTCGTAATTTTAATTTTATTGCTCTGTAATCATGATTAAATCCCTTCAAAACATTAAGGTGTCATAAATGTGTATGCAATTGTGGATTCCGTAGTGTTTAAAACATAGATGACCAAAATGCAGTCATATTAATAAAGAATAAACGCAAAATGTAATCGTAATCGTCTTTCATAAATCTGATTACATTTCGTCCATCTATGTATACAGTACTACAAATATAATCATGTACTCTAGTTATATATCGATAATACATATCTCACTGCTAGTACTATAAGATATTGTTTAAAAAGTTTATCTGCTTTAAGTTATTATAGATTTAAAGACAATTTCTTTTAAAAGCGTTTAGGAATGATTATTTAATGTCTAAAGATAAAAATGCTTCTATCAATGAAGAATTGGACCAGATTCTATCAGACTCTGGACATTTAAAAAACCCGAGGTAATGTTAATGTGGTTACGATAACCTAGTGGATAAGGAACCGGTATCAGTGCACGACGACAAAAATGGTCTTAGATTCGAATCCCGACACATACACTTAGATTAGTCCAGAATACGTACGGATTTAGGACCCACATGCTCACCGCTGAAGGAAAACATCATGAGGAAACCCGCATGGCATCTAATAGAAATGTCATGTATAAATGCCCTGAATACGGCAATCAATTGCGCTATTGGTTGTGTTGGGCACGAAATATAAGCGCAAAGTGGATACAGACTCTAATGTATCTCTACTCATATATTATTTAATGTTAACACATAATATGTATTAATCCCCAAGTATTTTACTGACACCCTATAAACCATTCCTAACCATTCCATTCCAAACCTATATACCTTTTTTTTTGTATCCAGGTGGGAAATCCTACATAGGACCATCAGGGACGCTGTGAGGTGTGTCAGACTCTTACTGACTAAAATCCCCCGGGGTGTCCCTCTGATTGCTCCACCCGGGCCTGGGAAGCCAAATTCGTCCAGACGCCCAGGGAACAAAAGGCCTTGTTGAGGCTACTTTTCTGGGGGAGAGGTGGGAGTAAAATCCACCCCTCCTAAACCTCTCTACCTATATACCCTAGGGTCCTTAAAAATTAATATAAGTTGGTTCTCGTTTCTTTGAAATTACCAATAACATATAATGGACATATTAATAGATAACGTGAATTAGTTTTAATAAACCAATGCAAAAAATAATCACTGACTAATACATAAAAAAAGAAACGCATATTTTTAATATTTTTAGGCCATACTCGCATCCGTAAAAGTGGTAATTTTAGTCATCAACCGCAATCATTTAGAAATGAGGTGAAGATTTCTACATCATTTGTTGTTACATAAGAACGTGTGCATGAAGGGCACATGTTCTTTTATTGTTACTAACGAAAGCGGACAATATAAGAAAATACTGTATAATTTTAATAAAAAAAACTAATAACTATCTATAATACTGTACACATAGTATAATAGATATTGTAATAATGATGAAGAAAAATAAAATTATATTAATGAAGAATATCCGGATTGTTTTACATTTATAAGAAAAAGACATGAGTATACTGATTGTGTAAGAAAAATATTTTTATAAGTTTTGGAGCATCGTTTGTACAGTATGTTTCGATAACTTTTGTTAAAAAACTTAAGATTAAAATAGCAGATTTTGATGAAAATCATGATAGATATACATATATAAGTAACTTTAAAAAGGAGATAGTTCTATGTACGGCTGTGTGTATTTTTTGAATCCGATTACACATAATTTTTATTTTATATCAGCCTAGTTCTAAAAACTTAATGTTTCCGTAGACCATTTATGTCCTGTTAAGTATTTATCGATATAATTATACCTAGCTCCTTTGCATAATAATTAGAAACTTTTAGTTTAGAAACGTGCATTAAATTCTTAACCGTTACTATACGCTAACAAACTATAGATTTTTATATAAGAGCATGGTGATAAAGTGACTGCACTCCTGCTTATCGTAAGTACAGTATAATTAAAAAACGACAGCGATCACCAAATAATTCAAGAACAATGTCAGTCTCCGTAACGTCATCATTAGCCTATTAAAATATTCGACAAGAAGAAGATGAAGGTGTCTAGGCATATAGATTTTTATTTTATTATTTTTACTTGGAAAAAATCCTCATAGGACCGTCTCGACTACACAAGGGGGTAGCAGCCAGGTGTGCCGGACTTTTACCAGCTAAAAACCCCAAGGTGACTACTTCTGCGCATTAGCGGGGACTGCGGGTCCTGTAATCAATTCGCCGCAGAGGCATATTGATAACTTAACGCGACAGACCAAAACAAGTCTCTAACAAGACTAAAAAGAAAAACAAATTAATAATAAATTAAATTATACCTACTTTTCTAATATATGTATTCGGCTTCGCTACTAGTCATATCAAATATATACGGGGTCAAAGAAGTAAAAACAGTAAGCTATTTGTTCATAACAAAATTTGTATAGCATAATTAAATATTATTATTATTAAATAATAAATTTACAATACGTAAAAATCAACAATAAGCAAAGAAAAACAACCCCGTAATGGTTCAATATAACAGTTATCCAGACATGTGTTGCATAATACTTCTTTTATCGTATAAATTGAAAATGGCGTCATAAAAGAAAGAATTAAATGTCAGATTTAAATATATAATCTAAATATGATTTATGATCAACAAGATAG
Source organism: Automeris io (assembly GCA_036320925.1). Lineage (NCBI taxonomy): Eukaryota > Metazoa > Arthropoda > Insecta > Lepidoptera > Saturniidae > Automeris > Automeris io. Next base: position 6,456,990 of record JAUDJH010000010.1, on the reverse strand, counting down.
TATATGACCACATGATCCGTTGATGACACGGATCTATGATAATACTTATAATAACCCGTGTTTAACTATATAATATGTGATTATTAGTGTCCGACCGAAAGTTCGGTTTCGGTTTCGGCCGAGTTTCGGCCAAAAATTAGGTTTCGGCGGGAGTTTCGGTTTCGGCCAAAATTGGCCGAAACTTTTGCCGAAACCGAAACTCATTTCGGTAGTTGTCGTACATGCTTGCCTAACTTCGTTTCTCGCGGCAACGCTTTGGCGGACGCTGGCGGCCCTGTTCGGGATTCGTGCGCCGTTCGCATTGCTATTTTTTTTCTCGAATTTACGCGTGTTTGTTGACCGGGAAAGGTCTTCACAACTAACCGGGCGGGTGGGCGAACACTGAGGGTGCTCAGCCGGCAATTTATGGGTTGGGTAGCAATACAAGGGCACCCCTGTGGGTACGAACCTCGACTTAGATCGCCAGCCAAAAATACGAAACCTAACGGTGATCTACTAGCGTTTCGGAAGCGATTACCTTGAGAAGAAACGCCGAAAGAAACTCAAGGCTGCGTCGGAGTGTAACTGCGTCGTTTAGACGACAGTTGACGGATCTAATTCGCATTTCTCTATAGCAACACAACTTAGTCAGTGCGTTATCACCCGACGTAAACATTCTTTAGAGGTTATGTTTTGATGGAACTGATTACATGTAAGTTTTTGTTTCATTTTTTTACTTGACCACGTTGACTTTTATACTTGACCACGTGAGTTTCGGTTTCGGTTTCGGCCGAAACTGAAGCCACGGCCGAATATTCGGTTTCGGTTTCGGCCGGAAAACCAGTTTCGGTCGGACTCTAGTGATTATATTTGTTCTGTCTTTTACCTTTGACTTTGTCTATCTTAGCAATGATGAAATATCTTAGTTCAAGTCGAATTATCTAAATGTATACTTTTGGTCCTAACTAATACGTTGTGAATAGACTTATACGATCAATATTCATGTCGGCCTATAACAACAAATTAAATCTATCTTAAGCGGAATAATGCAACATTTGTGATGATTTAAAATTTACGGTTGTAAAAACTAGATAATTTATCCGTGCAAGACAATAAGTAGTTTAACGCTAAATAATGTTTTATATAAGTCTAAAATAGGTTTAATTTTTTTGGATGCCCTATAGGAAAATAATATTGCGTCTTAAACTTATTTACTTGTCGATAAAACTTCAATCTGAAATTTGAACCTTTCCACATTGTGTCTTAATTTCAATCATTAAAGACTAATTAATCTGTACAAAATTTTGTCGCAAGTCTGCACGTGACCATGTGACGAAAACAACCATTTTACTTCTCCTTCCTAGTGATGAAGGTAAATGTTACAAATAGACCGTTTAAAACAAATTAATAGATATGTATCTGTTATTTTATCAAACCAATTATTACCATAATATTATTCCCCGGAAACTAAAAAGTATCAAAATGCATCTAAATCAGTTTAATAGATTTTATGTAATGCATGGATTAACATCCAAATAACGATTTCGTAATACTAGAAAAATACGAGTAAATTATAATAATTTAAACAGCTGCGTGCACCTTTTCTGGACATTGTGCACGTCCGCCAACCTACATTGGATAAGCATGCTAGGTTAAATGTCCAAACCCCTTCCCATGAATTCCACAAATATATGTAGTAAAAAATGAAGGGATGTCTTTACCCCATAGTAGGAAAACACGAGGTAATAATAATAATTTATACGAGTATAACCGTCATAAATACAAGATAATATCATATTGCTCTGTAGTAAGGACTTTGTAAATCTACTAGAATAGTAAATGGCGGCAATTTTATGCAGTAGAAGGCAAGTTTCTGAAATTTTCCTAATTTTGGCTTCTAAAATACTTTTAAAATTAAAACTTACAATGGCATACTGTCGATCATTTTAAAGATTTAACCACAAATTTTCTTTTTTAGAACAAACGCAGTACAAATTTTATGCATCACTTCGTTTACATCTACACGAAGTCTGGAAATATTTAAATAAAACTCATCCTTTTGAAGGTTTTGCTAGAATAGGATTTACATTAGTTATGTCAAGCTGAAAAAAGAGCAATTCGAAAACAAAACTGGCTTGCCAAAAACAAATGCCCTTTTTTTTATTAAAATTCCGTTAAGCTTTTTAATATTTCCCGCAGCTTTTTTACAATATGCTAGTTTCTGAAAAATATTACTTATAAATAAAAATGTTTAAGTATAGACGAATATGTATAAGGTTTTTTATTTTAATTTAGAAAATAAACCGTTGTCCCGATCATATAACGAATTGAGATTTATATTTTTTTCTAAAATACCATAACTTTTGAATGTTTAAAAAAAATAGAATTTAAGTAATAAAATCAGAATTTTTGATGCAGCTTTTAGTTGTATGTAAATTTAAGCTTTTGGAATTTAAACTGCATAATTTCTATGTTATGAGATTGAGACCAATATTATTATATAATTTGTGGTTTTGATTAAATTGTACTTACTACCTGGTAACTACTGTATTATTTGAATAATGTAATGTATTTTGTAGTGTAAGTCAACTGTAACTAATTTGATATTTACGCTTCATTACACGATTAACCAAATAACGAAGGAAAGTCAAAATTATTTATGGATTCATACTTCATAGTTTATTGTCTGTTCTAACAGCTTGTACAAATAATTTAGAACCTGTTTGTTACTACGTACTGCTAGGGACTATAATTCACGGCGCAGCACACGCTTGAGGTGTGCTTAGCCTGGACTGAAGAAAGGAAGGTGCTTCAGGACCGCATTGGGGACGACCTCTCGCTTCCAGCGGTGGCAAAACCATGGTCGGCAGCGAAGAGGCATAGCGTGGAGTCACAGCCTTCTGCGAGGTTGTGATGAAGCAGAAGGAGGCCGCCTGTGAGATAGGTGTTGGAAGGGTGGACTCTTTACCCCTACCCCTCCCAGAGAGGAAGCCTCGACAAGGCATTTCGCTCTCCGGGCGTCTGGATGAATTTGGTTTCCCAGGCCCGGGTGGAGTAATTAGAGGGACATCCCGGGGGTTTTTAGTTAATAGGAGTCTGACACACCGGGGTCGCAGCCCTCACAGCGGCCCTGATGGTCCTATGCAGGATTTTCCCCCGGGATACAAAAAAAGGGACTATAATTCGCTTCTTACGTCTGTTTTACCAACAACTTATTATAATCTTGGAGTCGCCGAGCGAAAAGTGAATCCGTATTTGTTGGGCGAGCGCCCCGCTTGGCGTATGTTGGCCGGCATGGCGACAGCATCGGTCAATTAATTCGCGTTCTGTGGCGATCGCTGTCTTTCTAATTTACATTGCATTTTTCATCAGGTGCATTGTAATAATTTTGCTGACTCAATATTTAAAAAAATCCCTTCATGAAACAATAAAGATAAGCTTATAAAACTTATATTCCAATACCCCCGGAATTCATGGAAATTTTATATGTATAAAAATAAATTACGTCGTCGTATATAAATAATAAATTCAATATACCTGATAACAGCACTTAGCTTTTTGCAAGCAAATTGCAGGATATTTCACAAGTAACCTAGTTACACAAACCTTATAACAAATGCATTAAATCTACAATAAATCAATATACCAATTCTAATATCCTGCGACAAGAAAATTGTGCAAAATAGACTCGGGTGAATATCCTCTGTGATGTAACATATTGAATTCAAATACTCAAGAATATAGTAAAATGGGGCTAACTAGAACAATCACATCATTTTTATAAATTACATTAATATACTTTTTGTTATTTCTTCATTAAATACATCATTTGTCCCAGTTTAAATATTTCTGATTAACACCAAGTTTCATAATCGCTTCTTAAATTTTAAATCTATTTTATATTAACGAATCGTCAATCGCATATTTTATAGATCATTACATTTACAAGAGACTTAAAATTTATAAAGCATTATTGAAAATAAACGTTATCTATAAGCGATAAAAGAAATTATTGTAAGGTTTTTACCAACCTGACATCAGCTGAAATTATTCATGCATACCATGTGAAATTAAAAGTGAGTTGTCTTGGCTGAATAAGTTTCACTCGAATGCTTTCTATAAGCAAGTGAAACGATGATACCTTACGATATCTCTTCATGATCACCTTACCTTTTGCAATGTTTATTTTAATAACTAATATACAAAACAGAAGGTTAACAAATTATTTAGGGTAGTGGGTGGTGACCTGTCACTACCGGCACTCGCTCGCGCGATGGTCGGTAGTGACAGGGTATGGCAGGCGGTCCTCTCCTTCACGGAGGAGACTATGCAGGTGAAGGAAGCGGCGGAGCGGGATCGGGAGGCTATTGCCACCCCCGATAACCCAATCCGCCGCCCAGCACGGACAGGACGCCGGAGGAGGGCCTTCGCCAGAGGCCTTCCTCCATAACAGGACATACGCTGGGCGGCGCGCTATTTAACAGCCCCCCGCCTAGTAGGTGAGGCCCGAACAAGGCCGGACGTCGCCGGATGCCGAGGAAGATGGCTCAGCTTTGCCCTTAGCATCCGGCAGACGGGAGAAGGAACACCCCGGTGGTTTTAGTCAGAGCAGGCCTGACACACCGGGGGAGCAGCCCTCAACGCTCCCCTGACGGTCCATAGGGATTTCCACCGGGTAAAAAAAAAAGGATAACAAATTATTTCCCCTATTGCTATGTTGCTAATAACTACCGTAACCTATTCTTTTGTTTATCTGCATTTTTTGTACCAAATAAATGTTTCTTTTCAGCCTCATATTCTTAATACTAGTTCAGCAAAGTGACTACACAACACCTGATATTAAGAGCAGCGCAGTCCAAACTCAAGCGCAACTATCGAGAAACGGGATACTTGTTGCTCGTGATCCTGTCATCTTTTCTCACACTAATTTTAAAGAAACGAATATCATTCAAGAATAAAATACTCTGACTGAAATATTTATCCATAGTACAGCAGCGGTAAGAAATTATAAACTTAAACAAGTAGTAATACTGACGTCATGTTTTTTTTAGCTTTTACTAATTTAAATTATGGTTTATTTATAATAAGAGAGTTTTTTTTATATACTACTTGTGAAAACTTAATGTAGATACTTCTTTATAATTTGTGTACGTAGTACGAAATTATAGTCAACAAATAATAATGAATTATTTACTCATCCATCAAAGATTTTAATTTCTGTCAATTGCTGTTATAACTTTTACAGCAATGGTCGTATAGCCAGAAAAAAAATGTTTCGTAACTAAAAATATTTGGTTTATGCTTCTGACTTAATGCGATGTATTAATTAACATTATAATATTATCTATCTTTATTAATAAATAATAAGAAAATAGAAATTATAATAGTTACGTAGTAGTATTTATATTCAGACTTATAGGAACTACTGTTTTTTTTTTTGAAACGGTCTTGATCTAAATCTCTCCTGATGGCAAATGATGAAGAAATATTATTGCAATTGCGCACGAGACTTGTAAACTGATGATAATACTTCTTTTATCATTGTAGTTCTAGAATACGTTCGTGCAATTAAGCCTCATGTGTCAAAAGCGCAGTCGTCCAAAGACAGAATAGCAAGCCATACTATTTTTTTTTCATGTAATGATAATCTTTATTTCACAACAAATTCAGACTACCAATTTAATTTCTCACGAAGTTTTTCTTCCCCGGTGAGCATATAGAGCTTAAATTTGTATTTAATCTAGAAAACCCTGAGGGTTAGTGCTGGGGTTCGAATCTAACATCATTCGCTGTAGCTTACGGCTACTGCCAGTTCGCCACTAGACCACCACTGCTATAAATTAATTATTTTCTTTATTTTATTAATGTAAAATACTCTGTTATATATAAAATCGAAAGATATGCATGTGGATTTAAAAGAATAGGTGCATCGTCCCAGCTTCCTAATATTCATCAGCTTATTAATATGCATAAGATTTTCGATTTATATCATGTGATTCACAAGTTGTGCAACGCGCTAAACGTGTAATTAAAGTAGAGCTCCAAAACAGTTACGTGAACAATCAGTTACAAAATTAGAATACTATTGAGTCTTCATGAGAAATTCAAATGCACTAACCCAGCAACGGGCTAGTTAATCCAGAAACTATTTGATAGGCAAGACTGAAGTACCCTACTCACGATCTAGGATTATTCAGATATGAAATGTATACCCTACTATCTCAATGCTGCTTTTTACATTGCACTACTCCATGACGGTCAAGATTCTGTAAGATTATAGGTAAAACTATCATGGCAAGCATTGTCAATAATCTCATACGTTGAATCCCAGTGTTACGTTGCACGCCTAATTTTTAGAGATTAAATTTAAACTGACGATTATGTACTCGGAAATAAGGCACTAAGAGCCAGTGTATATCGCATCACTTCGCAGCGCCGCAATGTATCGTTTGCCCCGACTTTAACTGACCTAACTACCTATCTAACTTACCTACCTACCGTTTTTTTTAACTTGGGGAAAATCCTCATAGGACCGTCTCAGGTGCACAGGGGGGTTGTGCTGCCGAGGTGTGTCGGACTTGTACCGACTAAAAACCCCAAGGTGACTACTTCTGCGCATTGGCAGGGCCTGCAGGTCCTGTTATCAATTCGCCACAGACCCGTCGCGTCGCACCCGCGGGGCACAAACTCTGGGGAAGATGATGCCTTCCCCGATACTGCTCGTTGTATTTAGGCAGAGCACGTCACAATGCTCTGCCGACTTCTCGAGGGTCACTAAGCAGTCGCTGAGGGCCCCCACCCTGAGCGACCACGACCCTAAAGGCATCAGCCAACCGGTCGCGGATCGACCGATCAGCTGGGACTGATGTGCCGGGGCTGTTGCCGGCATCCCGGTGTCTTCTTCGAGCGGCCTTCTGCCGCTCTAGCTCTGCGGCCTCCTTCTGGGACATGACGTCCTCACAGAAGGAGACCGCGGCCCTCCAATTGTCATACCCTGCCACCATGGCCGACACCACTGCTGGCAGGGAGCTACCTTCCTACCTACTCTAACTGTAGCCATAAGCTTTAAACCCAATTGTCAAAAATACAAATATAAAAACTGTTTATGACCTAGGTATCCTAGTAAGCTCGAAAAGGCGAAACCTAATTATTATAACGGTGTTATGCTAAAAGATGCCTTTTTTCGTCACAATATAGGCATAATAGTTATTGTATTTTTATTTATTGTGTATTACTTTTTGATCTGTTTATTACTGATACTTTCTGTAGCGAAAATAAACACATTTCTTTCTTATTCCTAATAATATTAAGTAATTAAAAGTCGATTTCAAACTTGGTCATTAATTACATTCATCATTGTAACCTATGACTGGACTTACGTATTCTCAAATAAACATTTTGTTATTTACTACAATACAATAAGCTGATATTGACAACAAATTGCTCGAGCGGAAGAAATTACGAGTATCTAATTGAATGGAAAGGTATTTATACCTTTAGGAAAGTATTAAGTGCTCCAAGTACAATAATAAGAGATAGTTCTAGACTTACGTAATTTATCACGGCTCGAATAAGGATGGTAGTAAGTACAAGAATAAAGAATTGCTATAGATGTCGCAGCTAATTGGTTAAATAAGACATTCAATTGGTTGCCTAGGCATTTCACTTGAAGCAAAGTATAACAAAACAGCTAAAAGTTTCTCGGCCTTTTGATTGAATGAAATTACAGGTATTAAAGATCAATTACGGACTATCAGGCAGGCAATTTAAAAAACTATGCTTACTCAAAAAAATAAGTTTTTAATAGAATACGCAAACTATATGTACATTATATATTTTTATAGTTTGAATCTAGTGAAAAAAAAAATTGATTTGGTTTAATATGTAAATAAAGTATTTTAGGTAGTCTCCGTAAATTTTTCTCACCGTTAATTATGAGATAATTACTCAGTATATTCAATAAACAGGAATTGTTTCAAGTAGACAACCATAATATCACGATTGCACATTGTAATTTCACCATCGAGTGTTAATGAAGAACAAGACTAGGTTCTTGCGAAACTAATTGACCCGTTTACGATCTGAATACATGTTTTAGTACAATATTATATTTACGACGACCATAAGTCTGCGGGCCTTCCTTCTGATCGTAAATGGTAACTATATTATGCTATTTCGCTATGAAGTGTTTGAGCTAGTGGCGTGTATAATAAGCATAATTTTCTCAAGGTTAAAACGTACTTTTTTAATTATCTTAGCGTGCGTTATAATATGTTGGAGTCCATATTACGAATATCAAAGAGACCTACCTACAATGAAGGTATCTTAAATGAGTATTGATTACATTTTGATGTATTTAATTATATATAGGTACTTAGTAACAAAACTGAACTTTTAAGCTTGTAATTAATTCTTATCCATTATTTATTATATTTAATTAGTTAACAAAGGAGTGGAATTTGCTTTCACATCAATTTATATTCGTAAGAATCTTAAGCATCGAGCTATTTGGAATTAGTCCATTATCTAGTAGTAATAGTAGTAGTAGTAGACTTGCCTGCCTCTCAGTCTTTTACCGGTTGCACGGTGGAGAGTGTTCTCAGGAACTACATTCTTTGATTCCACCAGCCCCATTCCATCACAAAACCACAAGACATCGTGTCGGATACCATCCGTCTGTGGTGGATGTTCCTTATATCCGCACGAGGAGATTCGCTTCTACATTCATCATGCGTACGGCTAAGGAGTGGAATATGCTTCCAGCGGCCATATTTTGGCGATCTTATGACCTGGGAGTCTTTAAGAGAGGAGTGAATAGGCATTTATTGGGCGGACGCGGTTCATCATCGGACTCATCTTCACCTTCCACCAGGTGTGATTGAGGTCAAGTGTTCGCCTATAAGTAATATATATTAGGTCCTTACATATGAAATTGGCGTTTTTCGTACTGGCCACTTTAATCACAAATTTCTCCTCTTTGGTAAGGAATTCCAAATTCAAATTTGTACAGCTATAGACTCATGTATTTGTGCTTCGATAATCGTCATTCATTTGTTTTTTTCTTCTGTTTTTTTCTGTTTGCGTCACTCATTTTACAAAATAGAAAACTTAAAATATCGCATTATTTATGAGTACGAGTTCCGCCGTGGCACTAGTGCTGCGGAAACAACTCGAAGGGTGAATGATGTGTATGGCGGTCGTGTTGCAAAAGAAAACACAGTTCGTTTTTGGTTCCAACGTTTTCGTTCTGGAAATTTCGACCTGCAGAACAAGCCCCGTGGACGGCCTGAGACTTAAGTTGATAATGAAGAGTTGAAGGCTATTGTGGAAGCGGATCCATCGCAAACCACGTCCGAGTTAGCTGCAGGCTGCGATGTTAGTGATAAAACTGTTTTAATTCACTTGAAGCAAATTGGGAAGATTAAAAAGCTTGAAAGGTGGGTACCTCACGAATTGACTGAAGCAAACCGGCAAACGCGCGTCGACTGCTGCGTTACATTACTAAACCGGCACAATAATAAAGGTATTTTAAACCGAATCATTACCTGTGATGAAAAATGGGTTCTTTACGATAATCGGAAGCGCTCAGGGCAATGGTTGGATCCTGGCCAGCCAGCCAAACCCTGCCCCAAGCTAAAATTAACCCTAAAAAAGTTACTTGTAAGCGTTTGGTGGACTAGTGCCGGTATTGTTCATTACAGTTTTCTCAAATCTGGCCAGACTATTACGGCTGATGTCTATTGTCAGCAATTGCAAACCATGATGGAAAAGCTAGCGGCTAAACAACCTAGGCTGGTCAATCGCTCCACGCCACTGCTGCTTCACGACAACGCTAGACCACACACTGCGCAACAGACGGCTACTAAATTAGAAGAGCTTCAATTGGAAAGTCTAAGACATCCTCCGTACTCCCCGGACCTTGCTCCAACAGATTACCATTTTTTTCGAAATTTGGATAACTTCTTGCAAGGGAAAAAATTCAACTCCGATGGGGCAGTCCAAATCGCCTTCAAAGATTTTATTGATTCCCGTCCGACTGGTTTTTTTAGTAAAGGGATCAATGAACTACCTATGAGATGGCAAAAGTGCATGGAAAATAATGGTTCATACTTTGATTAATTAAATATATTATATTAAAAAATATTCGACTTTTTGTTCCTCCCATACAAAACGCCAATTTCATATGTAAGGACCTAATATATATATATATATATATATATATATATATATATATATATATATATATATATATATATATATATTACTTATATCGGCCTCATCATTACTTTCCATGAAATGAGATCATGGTCAAATGTAAACCTGTTGGTAATAAAACAATATACCTATTAAAATAAGTAACAATAATACGTCGTCTCGCTATATCCCTTTCGAGGTAACCAGAGATATTTTGTGGTTCTATCCCCTTTACGCTTTTATGTCATGCCCTATGTGACCAGCAGCGCAGCTGATTGCCGTTCTCATAGCTTTAATACACATGACATATTTATCTAATGCCATGCGGATTTCCCCTCTACATTTGCATTTTCAGGTGAGCATGTCTAAACCGGCACTTAATCTGAAAAAATCTTGGAGTATGTGTCGAGATTCGAGCCAGCGACCATTCACACTTCCACACATGGATCCCGATCCCTCATTCACTGGCCACCACATCCACACAAATAGATGCTTATTAACTTTTGCTTTATTTTACTTGGCTATTAAGTCATACTTAATCGGATATAATGACATCGCTGTTTGAAGCCATATATGTGAGTATTGGTACCGAAGGAAACTAGGTTTTATTGCAATACACATTTTTAATATATTATCTTACATAATAATTTAATAGTACAAAGTAGACATCAACTTGCTTGGAGGCAAGCCAATTATGTAAACTGGTTCCAATTGAGGAATTAATGTTAAATTGATTAATTTATTATAGACAAATCAATTTAAGTGTTATTACGTATACATAGATGTAACGAATACGAAATAAATATAAGGCCACTAATCCACTGCTGAGTACGGGCACTTGGCACAAATATAATTCATATTTTTTTATTTCAAATACGAAATCGAAAAAAACATAAAAAAAAGAAATCCGTGATGTTCGTACTACATACAATTACAATGTTTATGTAATGGTTGTCAAAATATATTTTTTTACGTCTAGTCACTGCTACATACAGGAATACTATGATTAAATATTACAAAATGTTACTTGTGTAAAATATAATTATGTAAGTATAAGTATGTACTGAAGTGAAGACAACAAAGATAACAGAGAAAACACATAGAATGTCAATTCATTTCGAATAAACAGAAAACAAAGTTAATATTTCAAAAGTCACTGACAGTTAACAAAATATAACAAACGTGTTGCATAAAATATATAAAAATAATAAATGTTAAAAAAACACAAAGATTTTTGGTGTTCCTTAAAACCGATTGACATGATCTTTATTATACAGATGACTTAAAAATGTCGTTTATTAAAATTTTCATTCCTTGATTTTCACCTGTAGCCTTCAAATCATATAAACATCTGCCATGAAACAAGGAAGATTTGAACAAATACATTATTTTAGCATAGAGGATCAACAATATATTAATTTATTATTATTAGGCAAGCAGTCGAAACTGTCTGTATCCTGCTATACCATTTTTTTTATTATTTCCTATTGTGATTGAGAAAATATTAGTAGAGTCGATTTTTAAATTTGCTCCGACTATCCTGTTCCTTAGAAAGTGTTTGTGCGGGTGATTGTTTAATCGACTGGTATTACAGCTTAAGCTGATTGCCTCTGAGATGGATGCAGCTACCGAGCGACAAAATTTTATCAAAACCTTCCAAGTTACAATTTACATTTATCAACGAATTCACTCGGAAAACGTGTATAGATGAATTGACGCGCATTATCACGTTCGCTACAGTAACAGTATGCTAGCGTCCTTAAAATAAGTGAACCTGTTGAATGCTGTAAATATTATATATTATTATAAATCAAGCTACATTGACACGAGTTACTTTTACTACTTCGTTTAATGTAATATGTTAAAACGTTTTAATAAATATATCATATATATATATATATATATATATATATATAAAAATACGATTAAAAAATATCTGTTAAATATTTCTATAAGTAAAAACCATTATTATATAATTCCTTATATGCTTTAACATTTACTATAAGGACTTTCGCAGTGTTGACACATTTGCCCTAAATACCAGGCAGTAGACTTAGGGAGTTTGCTGCCCGGATGAGAGGGAGGCGGTGCACGGTGTCCGATGCGCCGCCTGAGAGACAGGTTTTGGAGGAGTGAACTTTTACTCCTACCCCTCCCAGAGAGGTAGCCTCAATAAGGCCTTTTGTTCCCTAAGCGTCTGGACAAAGTTGGTATCCCAGGCCCGGGTGGAGCAATCAGAGGGACACCCTGGGGGTTTTTAGTCAGTAGAAGTCTGACACACCGGGGTCGCTGCTCTCACAGCGTTCCTGATGGTCTTATGCAGGATTTTCGCCCGGGATACAAAAAAAAATTGCCCTAAATAAGAATAAATTTATAGCCTCAGTTTTATCTTTGTAAAAGTTAAAATATTTTTATATGCTTCCAGCGAGCACATTTCCGCTTTTCTATGACATGGGAGTCTTTAAGAGAAGAGTGCATAGGCATTTGTTGGCGGATGCGATACATCGTTGGATTCATTTTCACCTTCCACCAGATGAAGTCCAGCGTCCGCCAGTAAAATTAAAAAAATAACAGTTTATAATTTTTTAGGCCTTTTTAGTAAAAATAATTGAAGGTATACACGTATAGTTCTAAATTAAAATATGTGACTTTTTAATCATGTCTGGTATTAGGTATCACAATAATTTCGAAATATCTCCATTTAGTTTTAGAAACTTTAAAAGGATAAACTTGGTCATACCTGGGTGGGTGCGGCATAGAAACGGACCTAAAGAACTTTTACCTACGAATACAGTTTGCCCAATACTGACAATTATCAAGGTTGTTTAACTATACTCAGTTAACTAGAAACCTACTCATACAACAGCAATAAACATCTCGTAAGTATATGATAAAAACAATATTCGAATAATTCATACATAGCATGAAAAATATTTATGGAAGTAGTTATATTTTTTTCATTTGACGAACGAACAATAAGCTGGTTTTGTTTTTGAAACAATTATTTAATGTTTTATTTTGATTTTAGTTCGTCTTAATAGTATTTTAGTACCTTAATCGATAAATATTTATTTTCAATATTCATACTAAGTATGGAAGTTTACATTCAAAGGACTATTATAAGGGACTTTGTTAAATGAACAAGGTATAGTTGAGTATTGTGGCAAAACAGGACACTTATTAGAGATTGTTGATTTTTTATCTACATCTTACTTCATCATCATCAGGTTCCTACGTTATAAAATGAATAGAATGGCCAAATTTCATTTTTTTTATATATATAAATATAGGCGAACGCTTGAACTCAATCACACCTGGTGGAAGGTGAAGATGAGTCCGATGATGAAAGGCGTCCGCCCAACAAATGCGTATTCGCTCTTTTCTTAAAGACTCCCAGGTCATAAAATCGCAGAAATATGGCCGCTGGAAGCACATTCCACTCCTTAGCCGTACGCATGATGAATGTAGAAGCGAATCTTTTCGTGCGGATATAAGGAACATCCACCACATACGGATATTTCTAGCTTCACTAATTTATGAACTACGAGGACATTTCACTCAAGACTGGACTTTTTTATATACATATGTAGATAACTTGTAGCACTCTTTATAAAAACACAAATAAAACAAACAGGTGTGCCGAATTACGCACTACATGAGATAACTTTCTGTGTCAATTACGCCATCTCGCTCCCTTTCACTGTTCATCTTTGATGTACCAGATAGGCGTATTTTATATGAAACTTTACAAATACCTAATTACATTCCCACGTTCATCAAAATATGTAACTTACTAATAAATTCCGTAACACGTTTTATAGCCACTCAAGTAAACTTTATTACGTGTAAATGATCTATGGGTGTATTACTTGAAAGACAGTGTAATAACAGAGATAGCAGTAGAGTTCATTCCATAGCTGCATGAAAGCATTGCATGCCTTTAAGATAAATTAGTCTGGACTAAATTGCTTAAAGATAAACAAAAAAAAGAACCAATTATATTTGTATCTGTTCTATATTCACGCCATTCATCTTTGCTATGATAGCAATATAATATTTACTATCATAATATAATATTCAAATTAATTACGCGAATTCTGCCTACCTTTTTCATATATCCTATGCACGTCACTGAGAGATAGTATACCGTCACGCTAAATTCCTCTCCGGCTGAGCAGAGATACTGGCAGTATACCCCAATTCGTGCTTATTTTTCGATATCTTGCGTATTATTACCTATTTATTCAAATACCAAGGTACTTTTTTCATATCATGTTAAGTACACTAAGATATGCTTAAAAATACAGAAGTATTTTTAAATAATTACATGAACAATTACAATTAAATATTTTATTTAAAGAATTAATTACATCAATAACAATCAAATATTAATAATAAAACACTGCCTATATTTGGTCCTTACCCTTAAATCTATGTCAACAATAAATTATACAGATCATTATTTTTTAATAACAACTATGTATATATTTAATACTAAAAACCAATAGCTCCTATACTGACTTAAACTATTTTCAGTTGTATGTAAAATACAATAATAATGTAGACATAGTAGTACTCATATTGGCTTGGAATACGACGACCGACCTGGGTAAGTGTCTTTATAGCTGGAATTTAAATCCGGCTGTGGTGCGTAATCGCCGCTCTGCGAACTTATTTCATTTTCATCCTTTGACAAGCCTTGATTTATTGGCCCTGGCAATTTATCATAATCATGCTGTGCCGCAGATGAGTATGTGACACCATACTTGGGTTGATAATACGAAGGATTGTAACTATACATGCTCTGCATGTGATTCTGATACGGCAGGGCACCTATTGCAGATGGATTGGGTTGCGCTAGCAGCAACATTGCCGACGGTTGTCCCAAATAAGGGCCGCTATAGGATATCGGTTGGTGACTTGTTGCAAAATTAAATTGAGGTAAACTTCCAAACGTCTGTGGATGTATTTGATTTGCAGGATTCGGGGCAAACAGTTGAGGTAACTGAGCATACGGTATTATCTGCTGCGGTGGTAAAGCATTAGGTTGTTGTAGTATAGCTAATTGAACGTTTCCAGCTGATTTAGGCTGTACCACGTGGTATTTCGACTGGTATCCGGGATTTGGTAAAAAGTTAAGCGGAACGAACTGCGATGTTCTATGGGAATTAATCTGGTTCCCTTGTGACTGAGGTGAATATGCTGGGGACGGTTCTGAAGATGGATTGTTTGTGTAGTATTGGCTACTGCTTTGGGATGGATAAAAGGAGTTTAGGCCTTGGTTATCGTATGAATGATTCGGGGAGCTGGACTGCGGAGAGCTTTGGTAAATATAGCTGTATTGTTTTTGTGCACCACTAGGTATAGTGTTCAGGCTGATTCCTTTGCCAGCATCGCGCTTTTTCGTTTCAATATCGTCGATTTCGCTGCAGCAAGCCAGTGAAGCGAGCGCAATGGTGATCTGTAATTCATACGTAACGAGCGGTCAAATCATCCATCATTAAAATGTGAACACGCCGGTAGTCAGTCAATCAATTCCTCTAATTTTTATTATTTGTTTTGTGCCACTACAAGTCACTCATGTTTCAAGCTGAGATTAGATTACGATAAGATTAAACGATATTTCATTACCTCTTACAAAAATTGTTACATAATAATAATTTCTTAAACATTATAAAATAAACAGTAATACCAGCTAAAAATTAAAGATATGAAATGACAGAACAGAAGAGAAACTAAGATCACAAAGTTTTTATGTTTCAAAACATACATATTATTATTATACATGTAAATATACATAAAAGAAAGGGCAATTTGTAACTTATTGTAAATACAAAATAGAAACTAATTCATCTGCTTATTTATTTATAAAAAATAAATCAGAAAAGTGTTTAAACTTACCAATATTTCGAGTCTTGCCATATTTTTTTATATTTATATATTTTGAATAGATATTTTACATTATATTTACTAATATACTTATTTGCGATAGGAAAACTGTTTTACTCTTGGATTTGCACGGAAAAGTGTCTTACGATATCAAGTTCATGTATTTATATTAGCGGGCATGAACAACTTTCCTCCAACTCCAGATTAGTTGTAAGGGAAGTGACCGGCTAGGGTCTTTGTCCTGTATCGGACATAATATCATGCTGCAACGAGATTTCTTGCGGCCAGTTTCCTATTCGTGCAGTAACTACGGAAATGTTTACTCAGATAAACCTTAGACTATTAGAGTGACTGGACATTGCTTATTTATCAATGTATTGTAAGAATAAGTGTTACTAAATCTGTTATTATGCAGAATTAATTATTAGTTACCATAATTGTACAATTACCAATCTATTTTTTTTACAAATTTTGCTTAAATTAAACTTCAAACAACCGGTAACATAATAGAACTAAGTTTAATATGTAAAAATAACATTCCGTAGATCGACAATGGACGCAGTTTTTTGTGTTTCTTACCAGAGAAATAATAGGCTCCTAAGTTTGTTAATCTTCATAGTTATTCTTTGTTAGTTATCCCAAAGATAATTTTAGTAAGGGCCTATGATTAATATACATATATTTTTTCAATTAATCTGCGTACAGTCTATGTTAATTTATAGTTCAAAACCTTTGCAAATAATGCAATAAAAGTAGGATTATTCTAACATTAATGTAAGTACCTACCAACGCTAAAAAGTGACCCCTAAAAAAAAAATTTAACTTTCGGTAATTTGTTAGTTATTCACAAACTGCATGAGGTATGCAAATGTCAGCATTATTTTATTGTAAATCACTATTAATTAATTATTGTAAACATAAGGTAACGTAAATAAAAGAAAAAGTTAGTTAACGATACTTAAATTAAGCGACTCGTGACTCTATCTTTGGAAGATTTAAAAAACTATTTAAATGTCCAACACGGCTAAGCCGCGCCCGCCGTAACGTGTTTAAAAAACGTAACATTTTGTTGTTTCATTCAGTATAATGTCGCCAGATGGAGCTTTATCAGAATATAATAAAAAGGAAAACGCTTTCGCTGGAAAATCACTTTTCTCTTAATATCAAACTACTTAATTATTATTTTATTAATATTATCCTTATCGTATGAGTTAAGTTTAATTTATGTGGCAAGTTAGTACACAAGACCTCATTTAACCTAAAATTTTGTAGAAAAATCTTTTTAAACTTAATTTTTTTTTACTCATTAAGTTGCCCACTTTCCACGTTTAGTTATGAAATTACATTTAAATATACCAATAGTATTTACTTCTTCTAACCCGATACAATTTAACTTTAACACTTATAGTTTCTTAAGAATAATTGTTACTTTTTAGACACCAACGGACCCGGGACGTATTACGTTCATTTATATAAATACCGTAGGTTTGAATCCTCATCTCTTAGCTTCTCTTCATATCTATAAACTTATATCCTATCTAATAATTGAAGAAAAAAATTTTTAATCATTAAAAAAAATTGCCCTAGCAACGACTACATAAACTATGATCACGGCGATCACAAATTACACATTCTCAAATATGATCTGTTTACAATCTACATAACTATTAGAGACATACGGTAGCCATCCAAAAACACATCTCTTACAATCCAACATGTTGTCTACATTCGTAAAGACGTTATTTACATGTAGGTACATTAACTTTTAATTTTTTATTAATACCTGAAGGTGCAGTGGGTTGGCCACGTATGAGTAACAATACACTAATAATATTACATACACTATACAATCAAAGTAAATAATAATTTCACAATACTGTTAGACCCCAAGTACATCTATTCCCACAACAGTTCCTCAGTATCATTATATTCCAGATTCGACTACTAGTCCCTCAGCTTCATCTTACATTCGTAGTTAGATAAATTCAAGATATTCGATTCATGGTTAATCTCGTTGTAAATCCTTGAACTAAGAATAATCTATACTAATATTATAAAGCTGAAGAGTTTGTTTGTTTGTTTGTTTGAACGCGCTAATCTCAGGAACTACTGGTTCGAATTGAAAAATTATTTTTGTGTTGAATAGACCATTTATAGAGGAAGGCTTTAAGCTATATAACATCACGATGCAATTATTAGGAGCGAAGAAATAATGAAAATTGTGAAAAAAACGGAGAAAATTATTCATCCTTGAGGGCTTCCATTGCGTGCGCTGCAAAAACGGTTCAAGATACCAAAAATATATGTATGCAAGAATTATTTCTCTTGAAATGATCTAAAAAAATGTCCTCGACAGTATATGTCTACCTTTTAAGATTAACTCACTAGCACCGTTTTTATGGTAATCAAATTTGGTCGAAATTAATGCATTATTTGTTAAAAGTTGTATCAACGTAATAATATTAATCTTTATCCAAATAAATGTGTTGTTGATTAAGAGTATTTAATTGTGAATAAAATTGTCTTTGACATCACTTAATTTCAACGAACATCTTGGAAGATATTACAACAACTTATATAGCAAAACAACGTTTGCCGGATCAGCTAGTAACTTAATAAACATACAATAGGAAAGTGGGAGGAATGGTCAAATCTCATCTAACTCTACTGACCTCGAAAGGTTTATGGAATGCAATATACTAGAATTTTACGATAAGAACTTTATGGCAGTAGTTTAAGACTGTTTATACAGAGGAAAGTGAAAAGTTATCCAGTAACGGTAAATTCGGAAGTGAACGCGTTTGACTCGGTTCGAGCTCCACATGTGTCCTCAACCGTGAAGATATTGAGTAACCGTATGTTTACATAATGTACGGTGTATCATGTAGATAATCTAAAGTACAGTCATTTACATATGTTATCTATGTCCAAATTCGTGAACAAAAAATCCTATCACAAAATCATTTGATTGGATGTAACAAAACTTATTAAAAGATACTAGAGATTTTATCATAACAAGTTCTATTCTTAAAAGGATAAAAAGATTTTCAAACAACATTTGATTGAAAAGAACTGTTATTATACTCAGAATATTAAATATTTCTTGTGCTTAATATTCAAATAATCTATAGCACCTTCCAAATCTTTTGATTACTATATAACCTTTCAAAATCAAAATACATTTATTTTAAATAAACCTATTACAAGACCCGGCAATAAATAATCTCCTGGGTTCAAAAAGACTAATCTTTCGAGAAAAGCCTGCGAGAAGCTCTGGTTATAGCTCGTATCGTTTACGATTTATTTTTGACCGTAAAATTTGGCACTGTGTCTTTGAATGGTGTTACATCCTCAGTAAAATTTAATATGTTGTATACAGTGAGAGCTACCGAAATTTAATTAGCACATTATAAATAATCAATTTAGTAGCGCGAGTCAGTAGAAAGTGCGAGATATGCCGAGAATATCAGAAATAATGTACTAGCGTAGGTGCACTGCTTTTGTTAAGATAATATGTTCCTCAACAGTTTTTTTTTATTTGGATGTGGTTATTTTTTTATGTCAGCTATTTTCATACCGTCTTTCAATATACGTCGATAACGAACTGTGGAGAAGCCTATATTTCCTAATGAACTGATAATAATGAGGCAATTTCGACCTACTATAAATTGAATTGGTTTTAGTGCAAATTTTATTTCCATTCTTTTTTATCAATTGAAAGTACTCAAACACTTACGGAGATATCATTAATTCAACAATTGTAATAATGAAGTGAAATGTTCTATATTTATATAAAACAAAAAAGTCAAGTTAAAAATGCAATTAGCTTATGTAAACATTATTACGGTTTACAAATAAAAATATACGAATAAAATTACAGACGCAAAGTAAGCAGTGATTACTTGTCCGGTCCAAAAGGCACAAAAAATATAGTTAACAAGGTTTTGTAACCAAACAATTATTTGACCATTTTGATTCCGGTGTCAAAATTCTGATCAAAATAGTTGTAACAGTCGCACGTTCTTTGGGACTTGTCTTACCTAATGAAATAGGAAGTGAATTGTGATTTAATCCTGCTCAGGCCGAGTACGTTGTAGACGCATCATCCATGTTTAATGAGGAAATGATGTCATTACGTGGTTGCTACTACATGTAAGACTTAACTGTACAGGCTATTTTCAATTTCCTTTACTTTCTTAAGAGTGAAATTGACAACGCGTGCTCATTGCTGATTGCTATCAAATTACTAATGCCGAGAGCGTACAAACTTAGCGCTCTATTTATTACACTGCGTTTCTGTCTTTTACATTAAAATCAATGGAAATGAACACATTGCAGCAAAATGAGTAAATATACAATATACAATACAATACATTTTATATAAATAATTAGGTGTGCGTCTTGTATTAAAGATTTTTAATATTGATCTACAATCATTACAGGAATATTTTTTAGCCTTTATAAAATAGTAGGATTTGTGTGAATAAAAATACGTATCTAATGTATTATTTTTTTATTAAAAAAACAACAATGTATAATCTAATATTACAGAATAAATAAGCTGCACACTTAAATTATATTTACAGAAATTCACGGCGTATCGACATAATACACTATCCTAATTCAGTTCACAAAAGCGGTTGTTATACAAGATGACCAGATTTTCTATTTCGGTTGCGACAGAACTAGTTCTTGAACTAACGGCAGTCAAATTTAAAATATAATTTCATTATGGATGTTACTAAAAAGAAAGCAATCGACAAGTTGTCCAAAACATGGCTCGTACACCTGACGATTGACAGTGAGATTCAAACCGCTTACAAAGCAGTTAATAGCGGAATGTAGTCAAATAAATATATCACCAAAATAATGCTTTCATCATGTGAACACTGTATCATCAATCAAATTTTTAAAATCAGTGAATTCTAGGCTTCAGTTCTTCGCTGTATTTAATAGTATTGTATGAGGTCTCGCTGTGAGCACCATGGCTGTCCTTAGGTGAGTAGCGAGAACTGCCGTGAGCTCCAAAGCTGTATTTAGATCCGAAATGAGAGGGTCCAGAACTTCTATATGCAGAACTACCTCCACTTGATAAATGTTTTGGACTGCTTACATAATAAGGCCTCGTGGCTGTGGCTGAGTGAGTAGCGCCAGTGGGAGCAAGAGAATTGTAAGAAGAAGTTGGGAAACCATAGGTAGTTCCTGGAGGAGAAGCAAAATGTCCACCAGATGACAGTGCCCCAAGAGATTCTAAAGAACCTCCATAACTTTCAGACTTGAAACCCGGGAAAGAAGGTGCAATAAGTTTTCCGGACGATCCGCCAAAACTTGGAGCGTGACCTGCAGAACTTAAAGTTAATCCTGCGTGACCAGCACCTAGTCCTCCGAAAGATGGGGCGCTGTAAGAGCCAGATGCCCCCGAAGAACCATGAGGTACATCACTTGCTACAGATGCGCCTAAGAAAACTGACGGTTGGAAAGAACCTTTACCTGGGGCAATTTGACCGGAACTCAAACCCTTCAAAGATCCTCCAAAAGAATTTCCATAACCACTTAAGGCCTGTCCAGCTAAAGTATTACCCGATCCGGTATAGGAAAGAGTCCCTTCAGGTTGCTGTGTGTGGCCAGACGTCAAACCAGAATAACTAAAAGAAGGTGCGCCTGACTGTCCTTCATTAGGATTAAACAAAACTGGCCCAGTAGAGCCGTAAGAACTGAGGCCTTTAGCATCGGTGATATATGAAGGCGAACCTGCGACTGATCCTGCTAGATTGTATTGCGGTAGTTTAGAGTAATACTGCTGAATAGCATGTTCTTGAGCACCCTGTGTCTGCGTACCTTCACCTTCAGTGTGGAACTCTGCTACACTGTTAGATGGTTGTAGGGACAGTGATCCAGAGTTATAACCGTGGGATAGCTGACTCATTAGTTGCGATAGATCGCTGGCTACGTAACTACCTTGGTTAGGTTGCAGAGTAATGGGTGGTAGTTGGATGGTAGCATGACCGCTGGAAGGAAGACCGCCTGAGGAAGCCTGAAGAGCGGCACCGGAGGCAAGATTCCCGAAATTATAACTGGGCTTAGCTCCACCAATGCTGTATCCGGCTCCGATACTAATTGCGCTGGCATCGCCATGACTGGCTGGAGCAGGCTGGTAACTTTGTGAAGGATTGTACACTTGAGAAGACTGGTAGCTTTGGCCTGAATATCCTCCTGATGGGTATGATACAGGAGCTTCTCTTTTATCTTTCGATTCATCCGCTTTCTTGGCCAGAACATCCCAAGGTGACGATATACACAGAAGGGTGACGAATAACACCTGCAAAGAATAAACAATAAATATGAATATAAACATGAAATAAATCGCTTTTAAAACTGAGATAAAATAACCATTGAACATTTTAACAACTACCCGCATGACCCTGTTCGCGATTATAAATTTATAAACCCACACATAAAAAATTTATTTCACTTTTTCCACTTTTACTTTTCGCAATAGGGATCGGATCGACTCGTTTGCATATTCATTTATCAAGTTTAGAGATTAAAAATTAAGATAAATGATTTAATTAATAACAGGTATCATCGCTTCATGATAAAATCATATATTGAATCAATATCTTACATATTATAATAACATGCTTATGCCAGAGTTACTCCATCACTTAATTACATAGGAACATTAAGCAGCTGCTTCGATAGAATATGGTAAAATTATATTTTGCAACGGCACGGCAAAGTGACAACATTGCATCTAATGGTAAGCGCAGTGCAGTCCAAAAACTGCAGCAACCACTAAAGGGCGAATGTTTGGCCTATTTATTTATTTATAATTATATATTTATTTATAAATATGCCACCATTAAAATTGCATATTATTTATTGAAATTGAATATTGATATTCTTATTGTTCATAAACACCGGCTAACTTTCCTGTTAATTCTAACACCACAAACACTCCATGCGACACTAAATTTCTTTTCCGAACATCACCACAAAAACGCACACTCACCGTGAATTTCATTTTGAGATGCTTATTAGGTATGCTCGTCTCGTTGATTAACTAAACCACTACACGGCTGTTAGGATGTAACGTAAACAAATTATTTATCTTTACGTGAACGGTCGGCCGACTCGTGCAGCCGCCGAATTTGTAATGTGTTGTCGCACTGATTTCACCGAATTTATATGACCGCAACTTGTGGCGCGCACCCGACGCCTGGCAAACGCGCTCGGGAGGGTAAAAGTGTATCGTAGAACCCTTTCACTGCGCCGTCTGAAAGAATGGGAGCAAACCACTGAGCTTCCGAACCCAACAATGAGGTAATAGAGGCCGGAAGTATTGCGTCACGAACCGATCACGCTTTGGTAATCCTATTGGAACAGATGTCGTTTACACACGTGCCGTTTAACTTTTAAATGCCAGTTCTGTCTTAAATTAGGGTTGTAATCACTCGCTTAAAGTTGAATTGGTACCCAAATAGGTCTATATACGAATTCAAATAAATATATTAGGTATAAATCCATCAACTTTTGAATATCGTACAGCAATTGTCAATACAATCAGAAATATCAACATTATTCGAGATAAACATTATACAAATGTAGCAATCCATAAAAAGCTACGGAGCTTTAGAGAGTGAAATGTTCATTTCAGAATCTTACATTTTTAATTCTTAAATTGATTTCATTCTTAAATCGAGATTAGACAGGGCTTTAATCTTGACTTAAGAATATTTTTATAGGTATCATCACAGTACCCTTAAAGTTCACAAAATTGATAGGGTTAATGGGGAAAAGGATTAACTCCCAAAAAAATAGATTAATTAATAATTTAAAATTAATAAGCATTTTTATCATCAATTTAGCAACTACAGTTCTAAATTTTGTGAACTTGAAACAAATAAAAACTTATACAATCTTCATCTATGTAGAAATATATCTTCTATTTTCCCGGATAACACTTTAATCCACTTAACCGTTCTTTTGTCCCTTATAATAATAGTAATATCTAAATATCTCCAAAAATAAAAAAATAAGCAATCATAAAACTTTATAGCTGATATTAATTTATAATATAAATACTAGAGTGGATGAGCTTCTTCACCCAAAACTGTATGAAAGGCTCATCCACTTTCTCAGCCAAAATGCTCAAAATGCTGTCAGTATTTCCCCTCAAACGCTGCAGCATCGAAGCCAACCGCCGACGCATGATCACAGGAAAATCATGTAATCCTGCCTCAGCTAACTAACAAACGCATTACAAAACTTGGGCAGCCCCAACAGTACCCTGAAAGCATTATTATACAGAACACGGACAGATTATGCTATTCTGGTTTTGATTTTCTCAAGTAATAGCCTGTGATCCTTATACCTTGCAACACCTGGCGTAGTGCCATCTGCGTTGAGATATTAAACAGGTAAATCTAAAGCTGCATGCGGGCGGAATCACCAACATCCGATGCACTTTCATTCAAATTCGAAGTAATTTGTAAGCACTAGCGGAGGCGAAAATGTTTTTGTCCGATAGCCACACGTAGAGATAAACATCATTTACACAAAGAATACTTATTAGCCTCTTGCTACTGTTCCAGCCTTTACAAACAATAATTTGTCTAAGGTAAACTAAGATAAGATTCGTTTAATTTAGGCGATTCGTTAGCGAAGTAATCGACCGTGAGATTTCTATGATACAGGTTATGGATTTGATTTGATTTTGTTTGAAGTCGAAGTTGCTCGCGTCCGTAGGCTTTACCCTAGTTTCCCTACACGTGACTCCTGGGTGGTGCTAAACGAGCAGCAGCGAGGTGGTAGGGCGTCGGTGCCCGTCTGGATTGCGACCACAGTACATGGGTGTAAAGCCCGTCATAGTGACCAGTTTCGGCTTGTCGCGTTTCGGGATCAGCTTGTGTATATGCAGTAGCTCATATACCTAGAGACCTTCAGTCGTAGTATATGTGGGCCGACATGACGATGTTGACTGTCAATGGATTTTCATCCTTTGATAGTCGCTTTCGTTTTTGTACTACACTGTACTTACCATCAGGTACTCTGTAGTCATTATGTCGAGCCAGTGTAAAAAAAAAACAAACTGAACACAATGTTTATATAGCTTACAGGTAAATCAAGGCGTGTACTCAAGGTGTGTGTATGTGTGTGTGTGTGTGTGTGTGTGTGCTCTTCGTGCATACTCAGAACAAATGATAAATCTTAGAACGTGACATCGTTTAAATAATTTCCATAAAGCCATATGGGATATTAATATACAAAAAAATGTAGCAAATACGTCACAGTATAATCGGAAAAGTCCAATCGTTGAGATTGTCTCAGGACGTTTACATTACGTGATGTAATTTCAACTATTCATAAATAACTGAATTATTTCAAAATCACTGCATTAATTGTATTTCTATAGAAATAATATGCCGGCAAAATCACATTAATCATACACCAGTGGAAAGGCCAGAAGAAAGGAAAAAAAAAGCAATATGACGCCTTGTCACTAAAAATATTTTCGATTTAATTTATTCTACATTCACTCCTCTGCGCTTAATCTTAAATAATTATATATCAGTAAATAATATATTATTATTTCCAAGACGTTATAGGCAATATTCGATTCGGAACGTAACATTTTGTTTTGTTTTATTTATTAATAATAACGGCTAATCGACCTATTGTTAGAGACTTTCATGTATTCCCCAGTTAAACTACTAACGGTATCCGACGTAATTTCTATTACATAAATAACGAGCATTGTTTCCATCTGACATTGATCCCACCGTTGCAATTCCTTGGTATTGTTTACCGCTTGCAGCGTGGAACGCAAAATGAAATCAATTTTTCGGTGACTCATTTTATATTTTTAACTGATATCTTTTTTCAAAAAGAGCCTGGGCTTTTAAAGGGTATTTTACGAATTTATTTTTATAGTATCTCGTAATTGGTTGGTTTTAGAATCCTTTATTGTACCTCATTGTACATTTTTACTTGAAAAATTCTCATAGGGCCGCTCCGGTCACACACAACGGAACACACAGGCTAAAGCCTTCAAGGTGTCTACTTTAGCGCATTCGCGGCAACTGGAGGTCCTGTAATCAATTCCCCGTAGGTCCGCGGCACTGCGCCCTCCAGGTACAATCTCTGAGGTTCACGCCACGAACCCCGACACTACACGGTAAATTTGAAGCGTCTGAACAATAAATTTTTTTGTCACAGCTATACGGTATCTCACATCCCGGCTAGGACAAAGAAGTTCTCTAACTCCTTCTTTTGCCGTGTCGTTGGGCTGTGGAATGTTCCCTCCATCCTATGATATGGGATCTTTTAAACGTAGCGTGAAGAGATATTTGTGCAGGCTGGCATGATCGCTGCGACTACCGATGGGTTTTTTGTTACCTTTCGATAGTCGCTGGCGTTTTTTGGACTGCACCATGCTTACCATCAGGTATGGAGCAGTCACTGTGTCGAGTCGGAATAAAAAAAAATAAAAAAAAAATAACCGCTCTTTAAGTTAGTAGTGGAAAGCAAAATGATTTCTTGATAATCCTCATAGTTGAAACATTTTTTTATAAAAGAAAAAGAATTGATCATATATCAGTTTTTGTATCGTCCAATTTTTTCTACATTACCTATTTATTACCTCCTACTACTACCTACTTATTATCATAGCATACATTACAGGATAAAGTAACACCGCGTATCAATATGACAACCCGGATAAGAGGGGGGCGGTGTACGGTGCCCGGCGCGCCATCTGAGAGAGAGGTTTTGGAGAGCTAGATTTTTACTGCCACCCCTACCCCAGAGGGATAGCTTCAACAAGGCCTTTTGTTCCCTGGGCGTCAGGACGAATTTGTCTTCCCAGGCCCGGGTGAAGCAATCAGAGGGACACCCCGGGGGTTTTTAGTCAGTAAGAGTGTGACACACCGGGGTCGCTGCCCTCACAGCGTCCCTGATGGTCCTATGTAGGACTTTCCCCAGGGATACTAAAAAAAACATCAATATGACAACTCTTCCAACTACAAAGGGGGCCACAATCACATTTACTCTACATAAATAACAAAAAGCATAAATAATACATGAATAGTTTAAGAATAACGAGTTGTGGATATTACCAGCATCGTAATTACCAAGTAAACGTGTTTACATTAATACATATTCATAAGTAACCGTACCGTAACACTTTTGTTACGAATGTCTATAAGAACAGAGCTAGTTATTAAATCTGAATATTAATTGTAATTTCTTTTCTTTAACTCTATATCCAAAAAAGTGCATTTTGAAAATCGTATACACGTGGGGGGAAAATACTAAGCATATCTATAGACTCGCATTGACAAACGAGTTTATATTGAATTACATAAGCTAAAATTATAAGTTAAAAAACACGTATTATAAAGGTCTACATACATACAATCATTTTAACAAATATTAATTCTACAACCACACCGTGGAGCTGGTTATGCCGAATATCTAATAGTAGATAGTCAAAAAATTATCACCAAATAATTTAATATGAGAAAAATATACAATCTGTAGCCACATAATTTGGCAACATATTGTTAACTAAACAAAAACCGAAAGGAAAACAGTAGATCTCAATTATATTTATGTTAAAACCAAAAATCCTTCTTTATTATATTTTTATATTATAAAAATAAATACATTTACATATTTAGAGATTTTTATTTGTGTACTTTGCTGGCAGTTTAGACGTCGCTTATATACTGACAATAATTTTCCGTCTATACCGGTCTCCACTGATCCCAGATATATCAGTTATTTACTTATTAAAAACGGTACAGTACTGTTTTTCTGCATAATATTTGTTATATAAATCTCATAATATAAATTATAAAGGTTTTGTAATACTTATTACGTAAACAATATTCGCCAACTTAGAAATAACACTGTGCGAATTTGATTTGAAGCGAAAATCGGGTCATAATGAGACTTAAGTACATAGACAAAATAAAAAAGTATCTACTGTTCGTATAGAAAGTAAAACGAATTCGAGATTAGTATGGACGCATAAAGAGACTAATAAATGTTGAATAATTCGGCAAGGGTGACGGGATTCGGTATTGATTTTTTTTTTATTTACTCCAGTGGGCAGGGTAAAGTAACATTGGGCTGGACATATTTGCCGAAGAACCAATGATGGTCAGGGTAGATATGTTCTGGAATGTTGACTGCGTCTCAGTTAATGATGTGTAGGATGCCTTCTAGCTAGGTGGAGCGACGATTTGCGCAAAGTCGCTGACAATTGATGGATGAGAAAAGCCAAAGATCAGGTTCAAGGGCGAAACTTAGGAAAGGCCTTTGTCCACAAGTGGGCAGATACAAGCTGATGATAATAACTCCAGTGTGCATACGAAATAATAAGAAATAACTAGGGAGAATATTCAAAATGCCTCTAAAATATTTTTTTATGTAACAATTGGATATATATAAATCAGTGTTATGACTTTTGTTGTAATTATATTTATTAGATGAATATAAATAGAGGTACAAATTAAACATAAGGGGTAATCTATACACATAAGGGAGACAAGGTACATTTTCCCTTGTAATATTAAAGTACCTGTATTCAATGTATGCATCTCATTTAGGTCAACATCTCTTTATCTTATTATTAATACAAATAAATACGATACAAAATCGCGATTAGCAAACAGTAAATTATAAAATATCATAATCCACGTTTAGAGAACAAACGAACAAGTAGCTAACGAAACATACTACGAACATTGCGAATGACTAAACAGAAATCATAATGAGGTTTAAAGAACGTAGTTATTGTTCGAAAATATTATATTATAAAATCAAATTGTGATAGTGATCGCATTGAATACAGAGCAGTAGAACATCCAGCGAAATGATATAAGTTATTCTTTCTGTTGCGTAAACGGCTTACAGAACAAAATACATAATCTCAGTAAAAAATTATGTAAAAATTGAAAATTGTCATTTTTATACATTTATTCTGTCTTTTATTTATGGTCTCAATTATAATCTAAACAATCTACAACTATAATCTTTTATACCATGTAAATACATTTTAAAAACATTATATTTAACTCAAAATAGAAATTATAAAACAAAGCTTACAAATAATATTATACACCTATAATAAATTGGTATTACATAGAAGCGGAAATATCTTCATTGAAATAATGAGCAACTTTATGTAAAATAATATTTATTTATGCGAAAACTAAAGTATTATGTTGACGATGTTATTTCAGAACAAGTTTTATTTTATAACATTTTTGCGAATCGCTTTCTACTCTATAGAATTACCTATATTAGGATAATCGCATATAAAGATATTGATGTGTTATGTAAAATTGATTTTTTTAAATTATTTATAAGCGAACGCTTGGCCTCAATCACACTTGATGGCAGGTGAAGATATGAGAGGGCGGTGGTGCGCAGTGTCTAGCGCGCCGCCTAAGAAAGAGGCACTGGAGGCGTGGGCCCTTTATACCCATCCCTCCCAGAGAGGAAGCCTGAATAAGGCTGTTCGCTCCCCGGGCGACTGGACGAATTTGGTTTCCCAGGCCTGGGTGGAGTGATTAGAGGGACACCCCGGGGGTTTTTAGTCAGTAGGAGTCTGACACACCGGGGTCGCTGCCCTCACAGTGACCCTGATAGTCCAATGTAGGACTTTCCCCCGGGTGACCAAAAAAAAAAAGGTGAAGATGAGTCCTATGATGAACCGCGTCCGCCCAACAAATGCCTATTCACACTTCTCTTAAACACTCCCAGGTCAAAAGATCGCGGAAATATGACCGCTGGAAGCATATTCCACTCCTTAGCCGTTCGCATGATGTATGTAGAAGCGAATCTTCTCGTGCGGATATAAGGAACATTCACCACATACGGATGATATCCGACACGATGTCTAGTGGTTTTGTGATGAAATAGGGCTGGCGGAATCAAAGAATGTAGTTCCTGAGAACACTCTCTACTGTGCAACCGGTAAAAGACTGTGAGGCAGGCAACTTTACGTCGATGCTCGATGCTCTGCATTTATTTGAGTTTAAAATAACAGCTGTTTCACAGTACTATTTTATCATATAAAATATAGAGATACTGTAAAGAAATTTGATGTTAACCTATTATATATTTTATGGTACCTATCAGAATGTCTAATGTAAATAAAACGATTCGTATGTTGTAGTGATTAAGAAATTAAATTTTACGAAATAACTGTTCGTTTCGATCCCCATACTGAACAATATTTGAACGGCTTCCAATAGGCAGTAGAAGGTTTATAAATGGGGTTTTGGTACTAAATCTGGGTGTTTATATGTGGGAATGTTGTGTTTATTTGTAAACGCACCCACAACAAAGTAGCAAAATCTAGTGACCATAAGGCAATGTTTTAAAAACATATTTTAAAATTATTATATGATAACTGATACAATTGTTAGTCAAAATTATCATATTACCAAGTCATATTCTACTCATGCCTATTGATAGTTTCAATTTCCAAATGAGTAAATACTCAATAATATTTTATTTGATGATATATGAACACGCTATATCCCTTTCGGGGTAATCAGAAACGTATGAATGACCGCTTTGCGTCTTTTTCGCTTTTCGCACCATTCACATTCCACTGCCTTTCATACGTCATTCTTTCATGCATCCGCTGATAATGTCCGAATAGACAATATTATCAAGAAAAGTTTCTACAATCAAGACTTAAATGTAATTACAAAAACTAAGCTAGACTTATAACGAACAAAAACGCTATCTCGTATGTACAAACAAGATAACCTAAGCCTTAATGATAAATAAAAACAACAACAGAGGAAATCTTTACTTAAAGTCAAAACGTAGCCCACTTATAACTATCGTGGGGACTGTGAGCGGGAAATCATTTCGAGGCGAGTCTCCTGACGGTGAACTTTGTCTCTGTATGTGCTGAACGTGACTAATAGAGCAGCTAATCCTCGATCTCAGGACTCTATATGAGGCTATCATAACCAGAATAGCCCTTTTTCGGTAACCCGGGGAAAAACCCTGACGAACCTCAGGGGGCGATGGGGGCTACCCCCTCCCCCTGTTTGACTTGTACCGACTAAAACCCCCGGGGTGTTTCTTCTTTCCATCTGACCGGGGCCGGAGGCACAGTGTTATCCTCTTCTCCGAAAACCAGAATAACCCTAGCGAAAACTTTGTACTTGAAGAGCTAGCTGTAGCTTTTCTGTAGAAAATGCTTTTAAAAAAATCCAAATTTCCTTCCTATAATTATATTATCATTAATATTGTTATAGGATTTCCGTTTTTATTCATTACTACTAGACTAAAATTATGACTACATTTTGTAATCGTTCATCATTAATCAGATTACATTTTGCCCATGTCTGTATACAACCATGACTCGTGACAAACTCATCTCTGTTCATCCCAGAAAAGTTTAACACTACCGGGACTCGAACCCAGGACCTTAGCATCGTAAGTAGAGTCACTACAAACTGCGCTATCACGCCGTTAAAAAATGTGGAACGCTCCACGATTTTGCGTGTCATCCTTGCGCAGGGGCCATGCTAATCTTCTCTGTATCGTTCCAATTTTAGTATATGTACTGCCGAAGCAAGTACTTACTACTAGACTAGAATATCGCGTTTAATTTCGCTCATAATAACTTTTACGATGTCACTTGAGCTATTATGGTTCTGAGAGGCTTCATATGATATTTTTATTACGTCATATGCGGGCTTTTACTCGATGTTTCCCTTCAATAGCTTTTTATAAGCACTACATTGAGCATTCGGTGCTTAAATCCGTAATTTTCACGGAAAAACTCAGTGACTACGTACTAGGATTCATACAAACGAATACTTGCATTTCCAAGCATGGATACAGGCAGAGATGGGCAAAATGTAATCTGATTAATAATTAACAAATAAAAAATATAATCACTATTTTAATTTTGTTGCTCTGTAATCATGAAACCCTACAAAAAATCCCTTTAAAACATTAAAGAGTCATAAATGTGTATCCAATTAAGGATTCCGTAGTGTTTAAAACATAGATGAGCAAAATGCAGTCATATTTATAAAGAAAAACGCAAAATGTAATCGTAATCATGTTTCATTAATCTGATTACATTTTGCACATCTATGAATACAGGGTTGTTACTCACTAGTCAATCTCAGCCACAATTTTTCATTGTACTGATCAATATCGTCCAGAAACAGTTTAATGGTTCCGCTGTTATGAATGCTTGATGCCTGGTCTAGTAACAATATTGAGAACAAATTGCATCACCTATCATTCTTTTATAACTTTTACTGTTCTGATCGTTCACAATCACAGAACACCTATCACTTTTGTGTTATTGGACACTTCAAAATAGCGCTTCAAAAAACCCATTCGCTTCCTCAATTGGAATTGCAAGTTTTCTGTTTTTAATGCAGTAACGAATTTGAACTCGGAACTATGAAAATATATAGGAAATTTGGTATTTAATCTTAATCTGGAAATGTCATGTATAAGTGTCCTGAGAATGGCCATTAGCTGCGCTACGGGTCATGTTGGGCACAATATGAGCCCTTTTTTTTGGTAACCCGGGGGAAAATCCTACATCGGACCATCAGGGTCACTGTGAGGGCAGCGACCCTGGTGTGTCAGACTCCTACTGACTAAAAACCCCCGGGTTGTCCCTCTAATCACTCCACCCAGGCCTGGGAAACCAAATTCGTCCAGTCGCCCGACGAGCGAACAGCCTTATTCAGGCTTCCTCTCTGGGAGGGATGGGTATAAAGAGCCCACGCCTCCAGTACCTCTTTCATAGGCGGCGCGCTAGACAATATAAG
Source organism: Automeris io (assembly GCA_036320925.1). Taxonomy (NCBI): domain Eukaryota; kingdom Metazoa; phylum Arthropoda; class Insecta; order Lepidoptera; family Saturniidae; genus Automeris; species Automeris io. The sequence goes on along the minus strand of JAUDJH010000010.1, from coordinate 6,424,093 downwards.
CCCAAAATTGTTGCAGATATATATATTATATACATATATCTGTTAACGAAAGAGATACAACGTGATGTTATATATTTTTTATTATTATTAAATTATGTCGGTACTGAAGAGTTAATTATAATTTTGTGGCCAATCTTCCTCTAGAAATATTTTTAATTGGATACGATTAGTTCTTCTTTATAATTTTATTAGGAAGGCTTACAGTAGGTGAGTACTCGTATAATTCGAATTCGATAAAAGTAGTGACGGACTTATAGAGTAGCCCTATTATAATAAAATAAAACCAGAAAACATGAAAACCATTAATTAATTTGCAATTTATACCTCTTTCAAAATGTTTATGTATTTAAATTACAGAATGTTTCTAATTTAAATAAGTGATAATAATTTGAGTTAAGCCCAAATTAGGATTTACACCTGTATTACCTACGACACAAAGATATTAATAGATATTTTGTTATAGTCAATAGGCGATTAAAAAAAAAAAGATGCATTATATCTACATCCGTAACTCAAGAGCAATCAGGGCTTTTGACCAACGTAAAGCTGCAGAAGCTCTGATGCTTAGTAGGAATAAACTACGAGTATTAGTAAGAGCACTGACTGGCCACTGCTGTCTGAACAAACATATGTTCAGCATTGGTGGCCGGAGCACTAGAGATTGCAGATTCTGCGAAAGTGCGGACGAAACGCCCAAGCACCTCCTGTGTGAATGTGACTTACTAATGCCCAAACGAAACCGCATCCTGGGCCGCCACGTGCTACACCCAGGAGAGGTTCCAGATATCTCTGCCAATAAAGTACTACAGTTCTTTAAAACTATAGGCCTTGACAGAGAACTCTAGATGGTAGGTGGCGATCACAATAGATCTTTTAGGTCGCAGTGATACAGGCTGAAAAGACTGCATAGCCCCACATTGTATAATAATAAATAATAATAACTCAAGAGCAAAAACTTTATTTGTAATATAAAAAAATAACCGTTATAAAGACTCCAGTTTAGGTCTTTCAGTTTCGCAAGCAGGATACGCAAATAAGTTATTAAGCATTATTATAGAGAAACGTCCGCGGTCCGCGTCACTAGCCGCGCGGGAAAGAAAATCTTGCTTCCGTCGTGGGAATTTAAGCTTTTAAGCAATGTGTGGCGTGTGTTGTATATTGTTCACTACAAAAGAAATTATTATTACTAACTACAATTATTATAGTGATAATATACCAATTTTTTTACAAAACATTTTATCCATTGAAAAATATTACCTATACGTGAAAAAAAACGTCGTTCAATGTTATGTTGCCAGTGAAGAAATATGATGCAGACATATGATAATTTACTGTGGGTAATGTTAGAAAGCATACTGTGACACATTGGAGCTATGGAAGAGGGCTGTGCTTGTTATTCTCACCGTTATCGTAACAGGAATGAAGAAATCTGTACATTATCAAGAGTCACTGACATAGCCCAGCGGATTGGCATGTTGCAGTGCCAGAGGGCAGGGGGAAATAGCTCGTAGAGAGTATGATCGAAACTGTAAGAAAGTTTTGAAGACTATACTGGATATTGCAGAGTAGGGTGCCAAGGCTAACATACGATCTAATTCAGATCGCAGAATGATGCTGGAGCCAAGCTTAATCTGCAACTGGTCCTTCCTACTGGTTTTTCTGGAAAACATTAGGAAGGCCAATAGGCAATGTTCAGCAGTGGAAGGCTGTAATAACAATGTGAAAGAAAAGTTTCAATCAGGCATTTAAACACCAACACGAAGTAAATAAAACAATATAATCAAAAATTAATATATCACAATACATATTATCATATTCAGTATGTCAATCAAATCAACAGTAAATATTTATCTATCACGAGTCAAACAAGCTTCTCTCGCAACGAAAGGTACAATAATTTAATTATGTAAGGTGTTAGGTCAGCCACCTTCCGATTACACTAGCCTTTCTAGATCGATTGATCCATATCCTACATGAGTCATACATGGCAATCAAAGAACGATCTAACCACGTAATATTGTGCTTACAGTTATGTCTGAAGAATATTTATATGACGAGCTCAAGATAGCTAACAGTCCGTGACAGTGTTTTCAATCAATTTAATTTATAAAGCAACCAGCCCGATATTTTAATTAAGGTCTGAGATAAAATATAGCATACGCACACAGTGAGAGACAGACGAAGTAGCTAGGAAAACTGGGGCTGACCTATCAGTCGAATATCTTATGAATTAGGAGCCAAAGGACCCAATGGTCCCACAAAGTAAAAAAAGACACCGCGATCGGTTCATATGGAGCTTAAAGGAAGGGTTTGATGCTTGCATGAAGGATCGGTATGGTGAGAAATGGAAGAGCGGTTTTACGCTGCAATGGGACAGTACAGGCTAATAATTATTGTAATATAATACGCTTTTGTTTGAGACAGGCGTTTACTTATTTAATATTACTTATTTATTTCTTCGTTCTGTGGGTTTTTATCACTTTGCGTCTATAACATTCCTAATATATAAATACTAGCTGATCCGCCAAACGTTGTTTTGCTATATAAGTTATTGTAATATCTTCTAAGATGTTCATTGAAATTAAGTGATGTCAAAGGAAATTTTGTTCATAATTAAATACTTTTAATCAACAACACATTTATTTGGATAAAGATTAATATTATTACGTTGATACAACTCTTAACAAATAATGCATTAATTTCGACCAAATTCGATTACCATAAAAACGACTCTAGTGAGTTAATCTTAAAAGATAGACACATACTGTCTGGGACATTTTTTTAGATCATTTCAAGAGGAATAATTCTTTGATACATATATTTTTGGTATCTTGAACCGTTTTCGCAGCGCACGCAATGGAAGCCTTCAAGGATGAATAATTTTCTCCGTTTTTTTTCACATTTTCCATTATTTCTTCGCTCCTAATAGTTGCATCGTGATGTTATATAGCCTACAGCCTTCCTCGATAAATAGTCTATTCAACACAAAAAGAATTTTTCAATTCGAACCAGTAGTTCCTGAGATTAGCGCGTTCAAACAAACGAATAAACAAACAAACTCTTCAGCTTTATAATATTAGTATAGATTAAATCATATACTTATCGTTTTTAGAAAAACATATTTTAAATTCATACTAATTTGCAGACACATTAACCTACATGTGGTATAATGAACTGTAGTGATCGTTGTAATTATACGGGGAACATGAAACCTTGTTAATTAAAACATTGTAAGTCCCTTTTTTGTATTATATAACATACAAAAACTATATATTTATACAAAAAGATTTTTTTAATAAAAAACATTCTGGCACGGCACAGTTGCATGATGGTAAGCATGGTGCAGTCCAAAAACGACGACTACCAACAGCAAAAAAAACCATCGATAGCCGTAGCGATCATGCCGACCTGCACAAATATCTCTTAAAAGACCTAATCTCATAGGACGATGGAAACACGCTCGCCGGAAGACCATTCCCAGCCCAACAACTCGGCAAAAGTAAGAGTAATATTTAGTAATATAAAACCAATTTAGATATTTCTTATATGACTGATACAATTATAATGTTTCTTTTGAGAATTAATATCGTTAATAAATTGCTTAATTTTAGTTACTTTTCTAATGTTAAGTATTATCTACCTTTATCAAATAAATTCATACATTACAATTTTTTCGGAATTTCTGAATAAGAAAGCTATCCAATATCTTAAGTGAATAAATAAGTTCGTTCCGTATCACAATAAATTGTCACTTTAAGTATTCCTTGTGTAATTTTTAACTTTGATATTTGTTTAATGTAATAGGCGTCCAAATAATGAACTTCTTTAAAAATAGACTTAAATTATTTAATATATATTTTTATTATACACGGAATGGACCTACAGTAATTATTTCGATCTGACAATGAAAGTAGGCAGTTAACGCTCGGAAAGAGCACTGCGACAACCTGATTTTATGTAACGTATTTAGATATCCACAATTAAGGCGACACCAAACCATTCAGAGCAGCGTAAACGTGCGGCCAGAAAATAAGACCGCCATTATGTCGGTCATTCCGAGCTTGTTCGCGGACACTTTTCTTCTTTTTTCCTGACAAACCACTTTTACTATCTCCGAATCGCTTACACCGCGGTTCGAACGGCATGTTTTGCATAATCTGGACAAATTACGTTTGTTATATAATGTTTTTGATGTGTATAAAAATAACAAGAGGAGTAAATATAATTTAAAAAAAAAGAATGTCGCCACGCTTATGCAAATACATTTTTATCGTAATTATTGTCTAAATGAATTTCATACAGCATCTATTTTTATATCGTTTCGTTTGATGATAAAATTAGTCTCACGTTCAACTTTCACCCATAATATTTAAGGACAAAGGTTGGCTAAGCTAAATTATAAAAAAATATTATCAACTAAAATACATGTATAGGAAAATGGAAAATGGTAATTATTTAACTTATAAATATTATATAAGGTTTTTTTTATTCTATTTATTTACGGAACTTTTACGTGTGTACATATGTCAGCGCCGTCGTATCCTAATACAGATTTCTGTGTAGGTATTTACCAAACATATGACATATGGTGCCATTGATCTGAACAATCCAGACGCTTCATCAGATTACAGTTCTGTTACAACTTTATTAAGCATCCCAACGTCTAGTCTGTGCAGACTAAAGGCACTCACAAACGCCTCTCTCACAGATTCAGATCGAACACATTCCATCAACAAATAGTGGATATCATCCATGTATGAGCTTGTAAATACAAGGTGAAAATATAAGGTGCTCGGGCACCTAAGATAAGAAAATTTCAAGTAATTTTCTTCGAATTTTTAACAGTAAAGTGACTCAGCATAAAGTCAACATCATGAATATCAATCAAAGAAAGATAGCAAATGAATATTTCACACTTCTGTTTCTACGAACTTGAAGCATTCTAAAATTGCTGACGCTTCCGCTACATCTGAATGACATTCCGTTAATTTATGTAACAAGTAACAAAACCCAGTTCATTTCACAATAAAGCATTTTTTTATACTTGCTAATAGGGTATTCTTTTCAATTTTATCGAGTATATTCAAATGTGCTATACATATTGTATAAAAGGTAATAAACTCGGCGTTAAGATTAGTTCTATATTTTAGAAGATATAATAAGCAAACGAGAACACTAAAGCCAATAGTGAATTTATTTTATAGATACCTACTTACATTATTGTCTTAAGATGTAGAATATGTAATGTGAGCGTCAAAATATACACTTAATTTCGGGAATTCTTTTACAATTCTAATACAAATCATAAAAACAGACGCCGCGAAGTGTTGTTTACATATTTTCCACTATAAATCACAACTTTTCCAATAAATTCTTTCTAACTTGATTTTATAATTAGGAACAGGTTTTTTTCCTATATATGTATGTATATACGGTAAGGAGCTTGTGTGATCGATGTTGTGGAGTTGTTCATTACTTCAATGAAACAGTTGTAATCAATTTATATTTTAAATTTTGTGATATTATACGTACAATTAAATAGTATTTCCCCTTTATATATATGTATATGTATATATTAATTTAAATACAACATTTCTTTTCGAAAGCTCACGACGCCAATCGCTAGGATAATCAAAAATCAAATCTCTTCTCATTTTCAAATTCAATTGTTTTTTTTTTTCAATTCTGTCTCACTAAATATTTTTTTTTACTAAATGGCCAACATCATATTTATGTCATAGATATATAACCTAATTTTATGAAATCCTTACACATAATCACTACAGTTGCAAATTTACACACCCGCATGTAATATCAGGATATAGCATAATGATACATTATTATTATAAATAATAATAAAATCATTTTAAAATACACTGATAATTTTACTGATGACTTGCGAAAGAGAGTAAATCAGACTACCATTTGTAACGCATACCATATATGAATAAATAATATATGACATATTGTAATAGTATTATATAAATTATTATGGCTTTGTGAGAGTAAATTAAGAGCAACAGTTAAGTATTTGTAATGAAGGTAAATTTGCATGTTTATGGCATTTAGCGGTATAAACCGTAATCCAAACCTTTAAAGATATGCAACTAGTTAAGTGAATCAGGGCACTTACCTAACTCGCTTTCAAATTAGCTATGTAATCTTTATAGCGACTCAGCAAAATGATGGTATGTACAATGCAGCCAAAGAATCGTGACGAAAAACGCCAAGGGATAAGAGTTCATACATTAAGAGTATGACGGGATTTATCTTTTTTTTGGTAACCCGGGGGAAAAACCTACATCGGACCATCAGAGTCACTGTGAGGGCAGCGACCCCGGTGTGCCATACTCCTGACTAAATACACCCGGGGTGTCCCTCTAATCACTCCACCCAGGCCTGGGAAACCAAATTCGTCCAGTCGCCCGGGGAGCGAACAGCCTTATTCAGGCTTCCTCTCTGGGAGGGGTGCGTATAAAGAGCCCACGCCTCCAATACCTCTTTTATAGGCGGCGCGTTAGACATAACAGGATTAATCTATCTAAGTGAACTTCAAAATCTTGGACACTATCCCTCGACCTTACCGATTCAGCGAGAGGCACTTGGCTTATTCGGCTTTGTATTTACTTTCATATGCACTTAGTATTATGAGATGCATTGGAATGCATTCCAAGAGGCTCTATAACATTTTCCTCCAGCTTCTGTTTCAAAAGCAATGGGAGCTCGATTGCAATTCTTAAGAGTTCATGTTATCATGTAAAAGTTTGCGGATTGAACAATAAATTGACTAAAAAATATTATGTTGGGCAGACTGTGTTATTAATCTATCCACTTTCTCAAACATTAACATACATATGCGAGCCATCGTGTCTGAGTTGGCTCACCATGTCTCTCACTGTAGCGATCATAAATGTCGATTGATAAATGTTATTCTCCATTTTTAATAAATTGTTATATAATCATACATAGTTTTTATATATCGTCATCAAAAACGAATAAACTTGTAGAAAAAATTTAAGAAGGGGAAATATAAACGGAACAGAATAAATTTTAGATTTTTTAATGTCTCATTAAAAGGTATATATTACACATTATACATTAATGTGACACATAAAGGTGTCACATTAATAAACAGTTATAAATTAATCTCAACAAAAAATTTAAAATGTTTTATTATTTTTTAATGCTTGTTGTTTACTAACACTTTTTTTTAAGTCTTTTAAGCTTTTTTGTAAAGTTAGTAAAGTCAACTTTACAAAAGATTGTATTATTATAATACACTGGCTTAAAAGACAATATTCTTAGTTTTGAAAATAAAATAATATTTATAACAGACAAATCTGATCATTTTATATTTCAAATATTTGGAGGATGTTTATTATTCAACATTTCGTCACCAATTAACTTGAAATATTTCCGGTTCTAAGAAACATAAGAACGTAAGTGAGATCCAATACCAAAACATCTTTCTAAGGTATTTTCTTCAAACTAAAATAGATTAATAGAGGAAAAAGAGGAATGGTGGGTGGTATTAGTATGACATAAATAAAACAGGAAAATAAGAGAGCATCAAAATTTTATTATGTAGATTATTATTGTTTACAATTATTATAGAACAGTTGAGTAATGTAAGTTAAGTTTTAAATCCTGGAATGATCGAAAAGGGATAAATCTGAGTTTATATGAAAGCCGGTCCAACGTAGCCGGGGGCGATGAATCTATCAAATGCTCCGTTCACCACAGTAGGACCAGCAACCAGAGTCTAAAAAAAATTTCAATGAACAGCCATTTTTAAACCAAGTCCGAAATGTACTGTAACGAAAATTCAAGGCATGACATGATATTTATATGAAATTAGATGAGGTATAGTGCACAATGCAACAAGAGAACAGAGAGCTTAGAAAAAATAACATGCGAATAGCAATGACGTTAGTAGCCAAAATCCAAAACGTATGTAATTGACATAACTTCACGAAGTGGTATTTTAAAAGCTTACATCAGTACGGTTTAGGTTTTGTACTTTTCTACTAACGTTATAGTTGATCGAATATGTTCTGGACCCTCTGTATGCTAAAATTAATAAAATAAAATAAAATTTCGTTACCGCATCTCACACAGTGCAGTATTACTCTAAATGCCGAAATTATTCTAGGTCTCATCTTTTAAAAGAAAGCTTGTTACTTTAAAGATATTTTTTTTGAGCTTTAATAATAAAAGGATGCTTAAAAAGAATATATTTTCTTAGGACCCACTCACCCTAGAACCTGAATAAGGGTAAAAGCCGGGGGCATATCCTGGCCAGGTGGTGATAAATTGAGGTGCTGCAGCGGCCAACGCCACGCAGAACAGAAGAAAGAATACCTGAAATAAATAAAATATAATATCAGAGCGTAACTCAAATTAATCAGCAATCTACACTTAGTCAAGTCAGAATGCCAAGGCAAAACCAGTGGCAGGTTTGAGAAATAATTTTCTAAGAGGCTCCAAATTCCTGTTATTTTGGTTTAATGCATATACAAAACCTATAGTAACAAGTATGCATGTAAACATACTTTTCTTAACTGAAATATATTTAAACATAAGAGAAAATTACGAGCAAACTCAGCTGATACTTAAAATTTAAGATTTTGTTAGACACAGTTATTTCCTCCCCTAAAGTTGCCACTGGCAAGATTACAAGGGTCAACCTAATTCACTTGTTTCGATCTACTAACACAAATCGGGCTTTTTAAGTTGGTTACAATCTCCAAGTACTGTGAAGCTTATAAATAAAAGAAGGCGAATCCAACCAGTAATATTAAAATAAAGTTTATTTTTATTCTTGTTACAAAACATAAAGTAACTAGGTTAGTGAAGCATTCAAATCTTAAACTCAATTATCAGTGTCAATAATTTTAATACCGTTATGTTTTCAATATTTTAACCGACTTCATACATGTAGATAACTTTTGTGAACCTAAGCATCACTGAAGCTATAATGTATTATATATTATTATAGGTACTTAAATTGTCAAATTAACACCGTCCTGCGATATCCAGAACATGACAGAGTTATAATAGAGATAACAAGCGATCCCATATGTTGTGACAACATAACAAGAAACGTAACCAGAAATGCATCCTACATAATTACCATTCTCAATGCATATGCAAAAGCATTATATCACTGATGTCTCGGGTCGTTTTAATATTACTCAAAAACTACATTAACCGGCGCATTCCAAAACCGACGACAGCTATCTATTGGCCGGATATACAGACTATGGAAATCTGTCGATAGTAGCTTATCAAATACTTTAATTTTGTAAAAATTACATCTATTTCTGCCTACAACTATTCTCGTAGAAGACTTGAGATAGAGTTATCATTCATTCCAGTTTACACATGATTTTTCTAACAATAATTCTCGTAGCATTTTATGTTAGCCCTACTACAGGAACAAGGAGGAAAAACATTAATGACTTTTACATTATCTGCCAAGGGAGGTTTTGCATGAACTAAAATCATATGCACATCTAACTATAGTCCTGCTCTCATATATTGTTAATTTTACGCATTTGTAGACAGTAGTGCTATCAGGGCTAACAATAACCACCATTGACCAACCTTTTTTTGGTAACCCGGAGGAAATCCCTAACGGACCTTCAGGGGGCAGTGAGGGCCGCCCCCAGGTGTGTCGGACTTGCACCGACTAAAGCCCCCGGGGTGTTCCTTCTCTCGCCTGCCGAGTGCCAAGGGCAAGGCTGAGCCATCTTCCTCGGCAATCATTGACCGACCTTACAGTAAACAAAGGTCTAACTAAAATATAACTGCTTTACCAAAAATGCTATAATGGGAGTCCCGCCTATTTTGGTATCTTATCCTAACAATGGTATATTTTCGCGTAATACCTGAATAGTGATAGGAAATGATTGTATCATTTTCTATCGCTATTCTATCTCCCACTCGTATACCAGTAGATTACGGTAACCCAATTTAGAGTAGTGCCATAATTGACTCTTCTACCACTAGGCCTTTAGACCAAGACACTAGCTAAAATTACACAGCTGTATTAAAAAGAAAATAATATTTATGAATGATTTTCATATGGTGTCACTCCATTTATACCCTTTAACAATTCCTTTTTTATTACTTACGGCGTATTTCATTTTGATGGAAGAAGTTTATAAGAACTCGCAGAACTGCCGTCTAGCCTTCGTTGAGTGAACTGTAACATCCTAAGGAAGATAAACCTATATATACACCATCAGAAGGTTATCAACAAACACGGCAGTATCCCTAGATCCGCACAAGGTCACCTTATCTGAATGCCTAATGATGATAGTTATCCAATAGAAGATATTTAATTATTCAATCTAGATATTGGAAGGCGCTATAATTGATTATATCTACATTGAAATATCAGTACATTATTTATTTATAATTTATTTCTTTTATTTAACAAATTTTATATTTGTAGGAATATGTATTAATTGTAATTTCGCGCTTAGAGCTTCTTCGCAATCCCTTATTAACCATGTACTGGGATCAGCTAGTGTAAATGTTAACTAAACAGCCCCCTGTTTTGAATTTTGAAAATTGGTAGCATGACGACGGTAATTGTTAATATAATCTCGTTATTAACCGAATGTCGTCACAATATGCCACAATACTGCTTTCTTTCTTTATTCTTAATCTATACTCGTATAGTTTCATTGTAACAATGTGAATAAAAAGATAATTGGCTACAAAGAAAAAAAAATAGTAGGTAATAAATCACATAAATAACTCTATTGATAAGTTTCAATAAATATTCATGACCGTAAATTGAAAATAACTAAACAGTACCTATATACAGCAATTATCTTCCTACCTTTATCATTAAACTGGAATAAATGTGGGCGTTAATAATAAATACATAAACTATGCACATAGCGTACATAGAGAATTAAATAATATTATCGCTAATATCAGAATGTCGAGTTTATAACTTTGTCAGCATCTCGTATTATAATTTATTTTTGAATTTCCAAAGTTGAAGTGGCCAAGTCATGAGATAAATATGCTCCTAATTAATATTCAAAGCTGGCAAGAAAACAAAAAAGAGAAAGCAAAGATTGGGCCCAATGGAGGAGATGATATTGTCTAGCAGTAAAGTAACATAGGTTAATTATAAATCAGTTTTATACTAATTTACAGAAATTACGAAAGATACAAAAACAGATATACCTAAGCAAAAAGGCATGTAAATATTTTTTATAGCCCCTGGGATCGTTTACAAGGCCAAATCAAATCTAAATTTAAGACTGTAGCAGTTATGTTATGTTTAGTACTTAGGCTGAGATTTATAGACGTAACTATAAGTTTTTTTAAGATTTTACTAAAACATTACAGTTTATATTACTCAATGAATGTCAAAGGATTTGGTAAGTCACCGATTTTGTCAGCATGGACTTCGACTCTACGAATGCTACGGCTGTACTCAAGTTCTGTTGTGTATTCAGTTTTTTGTCAAAACGAATTAATTTTTTGAGAATTTTACTAAGCAAAGTCGAAATAGCGTCTAAAGATCTCAGCCTTAGAATGTATGGTACTCTCAAGATTTATTTGTTTAATAAACACAGGAACAGTGACACATATCAAACGCAAAAACAATCTTAGTTTATGCACTTATTTCAGATAGGTGCACCAGGGATGTCCTTCTGCGATAAAGTAATAAAGCAGAAGCAAGCCGCCGAAAGAGACAGGGAGAAAGCAACCAATAAAAACCGTAACCGTAACCACAATCAGTAAAAAACGCTGATTCCGAAAATATATATATTACTATATCACCAAAAAATGTCGCTTAAACCAAATAGCCTTTCACCCGACGATATGAAAATGATGAATAACTTACGGCTTTAGCAAAGGAGCGGTTTTTCTGCATCCAAACGCATATGTTCATCAATAGAACCTTGTTCGAAAGGCTCTATCGCATCAGCTCGGTACACGGCATTCTCAATCCAGACCGCGATGCGATCCGATATCGCAACCATGAACCGAGCTAGACGACCGGGGTGACTGCGTGATGGCTTTGGTTCACCTGAAAATTCATCATCAGAACTAAAGACTCTATAATCTATTATTTCTATAATAGCTACTTAATGTACTACAATCTTTCAATTAGTTGAAACCAAGAGCCATTCCATTTTTGGGGAATAAATGTTTCATCAAAGCCAACATTCAACAAAAAGTTTTTTTGTTTACGTAGGAAAAAATATTTTTAGGTCATTTTATTCTGTTGCATCAAAGCGCTTCTAAAAGACTATATCAGAAGCGCCAATTATTTACTAACGGATATACTATTTGAATATATTTGTAAGATCTCTATTTTGTAGTTCTAGTTCTTGTATATCTACATATATCGCATATAGTATCTACAGTTTTTACTACAGAGAACTAATTGTTTTGTCGTCATCTTTTAGTGCGAATTTCTTCATCTCCTACCTTTCAAAATTGGTAGATTTATTTTGTATATCTTTACAAATTAATTCTATCATAAATAACCTTTTCATAATATTCAATTGAAGCACTACACACAAACCTAATATGTCGGCTACTCTCTCCAGAACAACATCAGCAATACTCCTCAATCGATTAGAAATCAGCATCTCCTTCTGACCCTTTGCGATGTAGTCACATAAACGATAGGCCACCTTAAAAAGCAAATTTTTTGACAATCTCTTGTACACTTGGTACTTGAATCTTTGTCTTGATAGATATATTTAAATACCTTATTTCACATAACAATAGACTACCACTCCTACGTAGCCTTGAGTTTCTTTTGGCGTTTCTTCTCAAGGTAGTCGCTTCCGAAACGTTAGTAGATTACTGTAGGTTTCGTATTTTTGGCTGGTGGTCCAAGTCGAGATTCGTACCCAAAGAGGTGCCCTTGCATTGCCACCCAACCCATAAACTCGCTGGCTGATGAGCACCTTCTGTGCTCTCCCCCCAAGCCCGGTTGAGCTGTATATGCCTGTCCCGGCAATCAGAAGATAGTCCTTATAAAAAAAAAAACAATAAACTTGTTCAAATCATTTTAATGCAACTAAACTTTAATTTAAATAACAACTCTATCATTACTTTTTTAATAGATTTTATATCGCTAGTTCAGTTATAAGTAGGTAGTTCCTTATATGGTAAATTTCTAATTGAATCAATTATTTCTAAGTCGTCACTCAATTGCTTTTTAGCAAATATACCTAATACGGAATAACATATTTTGAAATATAGCTTGCAAAATGGGTATTAACAAAACGAAAAAACTTTACAAACATACCAACCTGTGCACTAAAATTCACAAGCCATTTTTGACGTTGCCGAAGTTCTTTACATTTATCAATCTGTTCTTTTCGATTCACCATACCGCCTGGTCCGGACCAACGCTTCGATGATTCGGTCAACGCTTGAAAATATTGCTCTGTTTGTCTGTACATCAAAATAACAATTGAATGAAGCATTACCTATACCCGTAGCTTGTCAAATTAGAGCGTAGTAACCGATGATCCATTTGATACCGTGAATGAGATTTTTTACACTCATTTGCTAACTTTATGACCCATAGTTTATAAACTTCTATATTGGGTATATTTCATATAATCATAATTTATATTTCTTTTAAAATATATTTTCCGTGTCTGCCTTTTATTATGAACATAATTATAAGACGTATCTATTACCCCTCACGCTCTATAAATATAATTCAACTGCAATATCATACATATTACAGTTCACATATTTTTTTAATTTCTGGTGCCGTAATATGGATCTCTATGTAATATTAGGTCCTTACATATGAAATTGGCGTTTTTCGTACTGGCCACTTTAATCACAAATTTCTCCTCTTTGGTAAGGAATTCCAAATTCAAATTTGTACAGCTATAGACTCATGTATTTGTGCTTCGATGATCGTCATTCATTTGTTTTTTTCTTCTGTTTTTTTCTGTTTGTGTCACTCATTTTACAAAATGGAAAACTTAAAATATCGCATTATTTACGAGTACGAGTTCCGCCGTGGCACTAGTGCTGCGGAAACAACTCGAAGGGTGAATGATGTGTATGGCGGTCGTGTTGCAAAAGAAAACACAGTTCGTTTTTGTTTCCAACGTTTTCGTTCTGGAAATTTCGACCTGCAGAACAAGCCCCGTGGACGGCCTGAGACTCAAGTTGATAATGAAGAGTTGAAGGCTATTGTGGAAGCGGATCCATCGCAAACCACGTCCGAGTTAGCTGCAGGCTGCGATGTTAGTGATAAAACTGTTTTAATTCACTTGAAGCAAATTGGGAAGATTAAAAAGCTTGAAAGGTGGGTACCTCACGAATTGACTGAAGCAAACCGGCAAACGCGCGTCGACTGCTGCGTTACATTACTAAACCGGCACAATAATGAAGGTATTTTAAACCGAATCATTACCTGTGATGAAAAATGGGTTCTTTACGATAATCGGAAGCGCTCAGCGCAATGGTTGGATCCTGGCCAGCCAGCCAAATCCTGCCCCAAGCGAAAATTAACCCCAAAAAATATACTTGTAAGCGTTTGGTGGACTAGTGCCGGTATTGTTCATTACAGTTTTCTCAAATCTGGCCAGACTATTACGGCTGATGTCTATTGTCAGCAATTGCAAACCATGATGGAAAAGCTAGCGGCTAAACAACCTAGGCTGGTCAATCGCTCCACGCCACTGCTGCTTCACGACAACGCTAGACCACACACTGCGCAACAGACGGCTACTAAATTAGAAGAGCTGCAATTGGAAAGTCTAAGACATCCTCCGTACTCCCCGGACCTTGCTCCAACAGATTACCATTTTTTTCGAAATTTGGATAACTTCTTGCAAGGGAAAAAATTCAACTCCGATGGGGCAGTCCAAATCGCCTTCAAAGATTTTATTGATTCCCGTCCGACTGGTTTTTTTAGTAAAGGGATCAATGAACTACCTATGAGATGGCAAAAGTGCATAGAAAATAATGATTCATACTTTGATTAATTAAATATATTATATTAAAAAATATTCGACTTTTTGTTCCTCCCATACAAAACGCCAATTTCATATGTAAGGACCTAATATAAAAAAGAGTACTGCATGATAAAAGACCCCTTTCGAAAGTAATATTTTAGCTAATTTTTTTTTAAGTTCCCGTCTGATTAACCCTGGCACATATGTGGATATTATAATAATAAATAAAAAACATATATTTTACTTCCAACATTTTTGTCTATTATTTTTTCAACTGGGATATCCAAACAACCTAGGCAAAGTAACAGTCTATAAACGATAACACTAGTGGAAAGTGTAATATTTACTAAGGCATTCGAAATATCAAGCGTGTATATTTTGTACGTTCCTATTAGCGAAACTTTTATCGAATGTTATTTCTCTAGGCCCTCATTTCAGACAACGCTAAGCAAAATTGGCGATATCTAATTTTAAAGGTTACTAAGACTCATTTTAGGTCGTTGACCAGCTGCGGAAGTAAGATTACATGATGACCTCGAAAATATTTAGTCATTAATAACAACTAACTCAGGACTAAGAAAGTAATCCTCCTCGAGCGCGCTTTTAATTTTATCTCTTCTTTCAGGAGGCAATATTGCACATTTCTCATCCCAAAGTGACCGCAAGCGACGAGCTGTGGGCCGAGCGAGCATCTCAACGCGTTCCATGTTGCGGCGTATCCGTGGTGACGTCTTCCTGCTATTTTGTCCAGGATTTTCATCTATAACCACAATACATAAACTACTCATATGTTTTTATAATAGCTTAACAAACTGACTGTAGCGCATCTAATGGAAAGTTGTGTATTTAATAAATGTCAACGATTACTCAGGGATGAAAATCCATTAATTACCACTGTCATCATGCCGGCCTACATATACTACGACTTAAGGTCTCTAGATATATTAACAACTGGAAATGCACGTACTGTTCCCGAAACGTGTCAAGTCGAAGCGAGTCACTAGACGGCCTTTACACTTGTATATTGTGGTCACGACCCATTTCGGGCAATCGATCTACCGCCATACTGTTGGACTGTTATAATTGGTGTTTCACAAGTCCGTCGCAATATTAAATTTAAACTAAGATAAACAATAACGCTAGATACAAGCATTTCGACGGCATGAGAAAACTGTGTGATTATTTTGATTTTCACCGTTTGCTAACTGTCGGTGTAAGTATCAATATAAAACAATTTTTATTTTTTTATTTGTAAAAGATATTCGTCGGATTCTCCCGGCTGCACATGGGAGTGATAACTAATATGACTGGACTTTCATCACCTAAATACGTGAGAGAACTTTATTTCCACCTGGACCATACTGTAAATCCTATAATCAATGTGTCAGCTCGCTGTGTGCCAACATAATAGACACGATCTCGAGGAAAAGTTTAATCCAACCCACATACCAACAACCAACCCAACTATAGTAGGTATTTAAAATTTTGAGAATAAGTACAAATTAACAGTTCTAATATTACCAATAGGTATATTAGATTACGGCATATTCTGCCTCGTCTTCATATCGATGACTAAATAATATCAGACGGTGCGGCTCGACCAACACGAAGCCACCTTCATGAACCTATCACCTCAATTAAGTCCTTATACAGGCAGGTGACACAGCTTAAAAATCACAGTAATAAATGTACCATGATTTGTGTTACCCCACACCTGCACATATCGTTTGCATCATCAACGTAGCAACCACTTCAGGTTGCTTCTGCAGCGACCCACCTGAGCGCAGATGCGTTTAAGGGTTTTCCAAGCCCCTCAAGGGTGTTCGTGACCACCATATAATATGAACAGTTATAATGCAGTTATGAAATATGAATAATCTAAAAGTTCTACAACAGTTTCAATGAATTTACCGGAATCAACTTTTTTAATAATTTTAACATTTTGCTCCGACTTAGACTCTAATTCCGGTCTTGATCTTTTTGGTTTAACCATTTTTGATGAAGATTGATCATTTTTCTCAGTTTTTGGCATCATTAAATTGATATTACAATAATTTTCGAAAAAAATTGCCAAAACAAATACGACATATGACTTCGTGAAGTCTGACTTTAATAATTACAGGTAACCAAGCAGGTAGAATATTGTTTAGAGAGCAAGGAGTTCAAAATCAATCTTAATTTTTCTTCTGAATAAATTATACTATTATTTAATTTACTAAATTATTCTATTAATTTTAATTTTAAGATTTAAACAGGACTTTTCTTTTTGCTAAATATGGATTAATGAATTAAGTAGTATATCTACTCATACTATGTTACTTTTAAGCAGGTATGTATACAATAAACGTTACGACCTATAAACGATCTGATAGCGCAGCATGTAGCGATCTTACCTGCGATGCCAAAGTTCTGGGTTCGAGTCCTGGTAGTGGTAAACTTTTCTGTTATGGACAGATAAGTTTATAATACATATTTGAATATGTATGTAGTATATCTTTGTTTATTATCCATAGTACAAGCACTAGCTTAATTTGGGTCTAGGTCAATGTGTGTAATTGTTAGTAAAATATTATTATATTAATAAAACAACAATTAAAATGTATTTCAATTATATTTATTTTGGTGTTATACATAACCACGAAGATAAATTTGGGATGCCGTCATTGAATTCGGTAGTCAACGGTTCGGAGTCAGATTTATATGGAAGATGCCAGGTATCGTTCTTTTTCTGGCCCCATGGTGTAAATGTAAGGGGTGGCTGAAATTATTATTTTAATATTTAATATAATGTATAATCAAACTGTTCTAATTCTTTGATTGCGCAAACACCAGGAGTAGCCGATTAAGGGGGGTGGACTCAAGCCTCCCAAAATTATTCAAGTATATTTCTTCATAACTACTGTTACTACTATTAATGTTTTGTATTTACTTTAATAAAGCCTATCATATGCGGGACAAATACCCTGGTGGTGCTGGAGCCACTACTGTGTATCAGTGTCTGATCCAGGCATTTTGTTTAGGAGCGACTTATCCTAGCTAAACAACTTCCTTCTCGCGTCGCTTCCATCAATGCTGAGGGTCGTGAATCCCCCTAGGATGTCGCCCGACAAATGGTGGTACGCCACTCCTCCCTATTCTTCGCATCATGGAAGGCAGCGTGTAAATTTTTGTTAAGTTTCACGAATTTGTTCTCACTATCAGATTAAATCAAGTTGTACTTTGGACCAGTAACCATTAGCTTTTCGAGGTTGTAATCTTCCTTTCTGGCTTTATGGCCAAGGAATTCTAGTATTCGCCGGAAGTATATGGTGGATAGACTCATTTTAACTTCCAACTCACATTAATTAATATAGATTTAAAGTAAACGGTAACATCATTGATTTATCATAGGTGAACTTAGGCCCCCAAAATTATTATAATTTTTGAAGAACTTAAGTCCCTTATCCCCTACCTCAGGATCCACTATTCAAATACTTAAATATATCACAAAAATAAGAAATAAGAAAGAAAATTACTCAATCGCGGAATAGTTCATATTTGAAGACGATTATGACATTAATGAATCATAACAAAGCAACAAAACCACTTATCAATGTTTAAAAACATCTTTAAAATTTAAAGAATGGTCCTACATGCCCTGAAATACAGCATTATTTAATTTGGCAAATTAAATAACTAGTTTGTTAGTAACATGTCTTACTTGTATATGGCATTTTCTGTTAGATCCTATAAAAACCATCCATTGATGTTGCCACTGCCATCTTCGAAATAGAACATTTAATTTATTTTCTTTTAATAAAAATAAGTGGCTTCTTAATAAATCTTTTGACACTATATCTGCATGTGAACCACTCATTATGGCAGCTGTTATGAAGTATGGGTCATCTTGAGATCTGATAAATAAAGAAATCATTTTTCAACTGAGCTAAATGTGCTTTCTAAGTTAGGAGGTTTGGCATTTTGTCCGTCTGTCTATAGATTTCAAATCCATATTAGAATTCCATAACAGACACACGAGCTCTCAATTGTGGTGGCAGTTTTACGGTAACTTCTATTTCAACTAGAACTAAGAAGTTCTCTAACTCTTGCTTTTGTTGAGTCATTATATTGTGGAACGTCTTCCGGCGAGCGTGTTACCTTCATACGATATTGGGTTCTTTAAGCGAAGCGTGAGGAGATATTTGTTTAGGCCGGCATGATCGCATGATCGCGGCGACACTTTGCACAGTACTTTTCAATGGCTATGGTACAGTCACTGGGCCGAGTCAAAATAAAAATATGCATATACTATGTAAACTTTTAACCAATGCCGATAATGATTTTGATGAATGATTGATGATGACGAATTTCCTGATTCTAGGTCAACGTGAAGTACCCTGGAGGTTTTGATTCTCACAACAAAATAATCCTATGAGGGCTCCGTTTTTCCTTTCGAGATATGGAACAATTTTTTTTTTTTTTAATTTTTTGTTGACTCGGTGTCAAGTCATTATGGGCCGTCAGGGGTACGGTGAGGGTCGTCCCCCTGTGTGTCAGACCCTCACTGGCTAAAACCACCGGGTGTTCCTCCATTCACAAGGTGCGCCGGGCTACAGGATAGAACAGGCTGAACCCTTAGAACGCTGTCCGGAGCAGCTGTTAAGATATGAAACATTAAAATTACCCATTTTTTAAATATAAAACTGTATATAATAAAACAACACATTAATACTTACATATCCTCAATAAAGAAACTGTTGGTTTTTTCAAATATTTTTTTAAAAGCACCCTTTTGCCAATTCAACATATGCTTTCTACCTAGGACTAAAACTTTTTTCTTCTTTTCTAGAAAATAATCAATGACATAGTTTAGCGCTACTATTCTTTGATGACTGGATCCTTTACCAACAGCATAGGCTATATTGAGAGCATCTAAAACCACATCATAGGGAGCACTGATTTCTATGAATTTTAAGAACCTTTTTAATTCTTCAGGTGACGTTTTTAAAAATAAGTCTGAACCGACAATCAGTTTTTCCTTTATGTTTTGCCTCAACATTTCGAACTCTTCTTCAGACAGCTTTGAGCATTGTAATGATTGTTTACAGCATATGCATTGTCCACTACAAAACGGAATAATAAATTGAGAGGAAAGAACATTAAAAATGCATATTTATAATTATTTAAGATGCATAAGATAAAATATTACTAAGAAAAAAATTTAAATAATTTATAATTTTTGGGCTTTTATGGTGTAGAATACAAATATATTCCATGTCAATCTAATTTCTCACATCCCGGCTAGGACTAAGAAGTTCTCTAACTCCTTCTTTTGCCGTGTTGTTGGGCTGTGGAATGGTCTTCCGGCATGCGTGTTCCCACCATCCTATGATATGGGATCCTTTAAACGTAGCGTGAAGAGATATTGGTGCAGGCCGGCATGATCGCTGCGACTACCGATGGGTTTTTTCTTACCTTTCGATAGTCGTCGGCGTTTTTTGGACCGCACCATGCTTACCATCACGTGTGGTGCAGTCACAGTGTCAAGTCAGTGTAAAAAAAAATATTTAAAACATGTAAACAAAAAAAAATTAAATGATATGATGGTGTGGAATAATTCATAACAATCAATATAAACAAAATGGAATAGGTTCTTAATTGGAAATAGGAACTGTCCCAGGAACTCACTAAAACTTAAATGTATAGTGAGTACCTGTGTCATTCGGTAGTTGACATGATTGCTACTCTGCAGCTAAGTTTCTGGGCAAGTATGACTTGGACTGTCACATTTGTGCTTCCCTTTACTTACTGTGACTTTCTATGGTGCTTCATTAAACATCAATCTACTTGCTATCCTGTGCTATATTTCTAAGATAAGTTAACCTCATCATCATGCCTACCACTCTTTAAAGCCATTATATCTTAAAACTAGTATAAAATCCTACCAGGCCCTACAAAATGGACCCTGGTTGTGTTTGGTTAGCATAAAAATGCTAAAAACCTAGAATATCACTAAACTAGATTTATGATTAAAACTTTGACAATTAAATAAAATCTGTATAAAAGCTAAATAAAAGCTGGAGTTATTTGCTACAAAAAAACTTCACAAGGTAAAATATTTATGTTCAACTACTTCTCAGAAGTCTAACTGTACCAGTTTATCTGTTTATTACATACTGTATGCCTTTTATAATATCCATCAGACTGATATCGGTAGCCCATACAACTATCAGGGTATTTATAACATGGAATAAAAATCTATTAAAATTTACACACAATAACTTAGCATTAATCTAAGTTTGAATTTGTAGTTTGGGTACTATATGAAGATATATACATACTTATATATAAATAAACATCTATTACTTATAAAAAACTATGCTACTCATCACACAAGTTTGTTAGTACCAGGAAGAGCTTTAGTGCTGCAGGTAGGGTTCCCAAAAACTGCCCAACAAGGCTGTCCATTGACAGATTCAAAGTTTCTAAAAAAAATGTCTGGTTAAGCAGCAATGAACAATGTAATTAATCAATACTCACTCATTCTTTCTTATTTTAGTAAGTTGTGCATTCCAACCAAGAGAATTATAAATATCTATAAGTTGTTTAGCTGTGGTTACATTTATCAGTGCATAAGAATTAGATATATGTGTACAAATCTCATCAAAATACTTGGCTAATATTTTCTTATCTTTGTATTTTCTGAAAATATAATCTATCCATCCATCATAAGCATTTTCTTGCAATGGCCTCCGTTTGTTTTGACTTATTTGTATTAATTCCAATGCCTTCTTCTTTTTATTGTTTTTAAATAATAAAGCTATTACAGTACTGTATGCTGAATGTGAAGGCACACTCGAGATACATATATCATCTAAAACTTTCAATGCTTTTTCCCATTCATTAATGGTACATAAGCTATGTAAAAGATTTTCACAAGTTGTGGAATCTAACACTTTATATTTATCATATACTTCTTCATAAATATCTAATATACATTGTTTATCCTTCTCTGATAAACCACTTTCTTTTCCTAATTCATAGTAGAAAGACAATAGTCCGTTTATGGATCCTAATGACAAAATATTAGTTGTACTCTTTAAATGATCAACAAAAGATCGAGCAGCATCAAACTTTCTATTCTTAATCATTATCTTTAAAAGTACTCCATCGATATTAACATTATTTATATTCCCTTGCTTAGATATAACATTTTTTTTAAATTCATTCCAATTATTCACTGAACTTTCTAAAGCAGACTTAACGTAATTAACCTGATCTTCGCCATATTTGCCAATAATTACCGGTGTCTGTCGATGTAAAGATCTTAGGGTTACAGGTACACCTGTAAAAAATATATAAATGTAATCCACTTTATCCAAGTAACCCACATTTCTTAAGCATGATCAATGTTATGAATCTTACACGAACATGCAGCAAATAATATGCGCGATTTTGTCAGTAACATGTTTTTAGCTTTAAGTACATAAATACTGAGACTTTATATTATTACGTAGTCTGTTTATTTGTAAAAGGATACATGTTAGATATCCAAAACCCTGAAAATTAAAATAAATCATGTCATTCGGTAAAGAATAATAACTAAGCGATGACATATGCAATATAGCTTTTTATGCTTTAATAAACAAACACAGAATCAATAATAATCATAGATACTATTGAACGTTTAATTACTTTCTATCTGTAAGATTTATATATTTTCCTTGTATTTATAACCTCTTTGTTTATAAATTATAACCTCAAGTTTTATTATGGGAAAGACAAAGGCATTTACGCCATACAGCCATGACTGAGGTCATTTCTTTTCATGTCTTTATAAATTTCTGTTAAATCATCCCGCGATGCTCCAATATCTCTGTCATAGTTTTAATTCAATCTGATCCATCCTCGTTTCTTATGTGTTGCACATTTCTATACATATACATTATAAACGGTGATGGTAAGGCAGACCTCAAATTGTCAAAATTAATTGACATTGATGAAAGTGTCGTAAGTTGCATAAAACGCCCACTACACATTAAAAAGCTATACAGCCATATTTTCATTTTTTTTTTCTTTATTCCAAAGAGTTATTCCTGTTATTAAATCAATAAAGGTTTGTCACTACCAATTTTTTTTTTACTTTTCTTTTCTTTATCATGTTTTGCAATTATATTTATCTTTCTCGTAATGACTTCCGTATAGATGTAAAACATTAATATATAGTGTACAAAAAAGAGGTAAATTTTGAAAACACACAAGAAAGAAAAATAACCATAAACACTTTGTGAAACACAAAATATTTACTGGGGATGGATTACTACTCATGTCCATATGTTTTCAAGATAAAATGCTATTTATTTAACTTTAATAGGCCTTAGTCATCTAGATACGCACTTTTACCTTAAGAACTAGATAATAACTATATTCCAACACACCAAAAAGATTTTTTTTTAATTATATAAAAAGAGAAATAATTTTTCCGAAATTGAAGAAAAAAATTTTGTTCTAATTTCAAACAAAATTATCAAACTGAAATTAATGACAAATTTATGCTATTATAAACATTGATATATATATATATAATATAAAAGGCCTTTCCCCACAAAGTTATATTGAACCTTATAAGAAATTTAAAATAAATATGAATTACTTATTAAATTAATTAAATATTTAGAAATCATATTATATTGCTTTTTTACAGAAAACTCAAATAAGAGAAAGCTGTATGTGTTATTTTATTTGCCTGCTTATTAGCGAATTAAAAGAACAAGAACAGCTGTCAAAAATATCAACTGTAACGTCAAAAGTTATTTGATTAAATTTCTTCTTCCATGATTAATTAATTATAACTAAAATAATTTGTTACTAACTTCTGTAGTAGTCTTCCTACAGGCGATAATTTATTTGCATATTGCTGTATTTTTATTTGGGTGTCATGCTGCCTTGGTAACAGCTTGAAGAGTACATTGTACTGTAGAAGAGATAATATTACGAACCAGAACGAGATCTGAAGACTGAATTATTAAAAGTGAAACAGGAGTTTGTTTACAAAACAGAAATCGACTTTTGTTAAACTTTTATAAATAATGGAAGCAAAAACTACCAAAATGCCTAAAGTAGCGAAGGTACCATCTAACAAATTAATGTCAATGTGGGATTATGCTCAATATTGGTTACAAATTAATTTAATTTTCAGGTAAAAAATAAAGCACCGGCGGAGATACAAATCACTGCTGAGCAATTACTACGAGAGGCGAAGGAAAGAGATTTAGAAATACTGCCCCCACCTCCTAAACAGAAAATATCAGACCCTGAAGAACTTAGGGATTATCAACATCGAAAAAGAAAAGCTTTTGAAGATAATATTAGAAAAAATAGACTGGTTAGTAACACAAACAGATATCTAAACACCTTGGTTTTTAACAGAAAACAAATTTTGCTAAATGTTTCTCTTGTATAGATCTTTTTATGTTTAATTAGTTAATTGAATAAGTATCACATCTATATGATCAAAGCTTCTGTTTGTCAAAGATAGCCAGACCAGAGAGTATATTTTTAAAATTAATTATATAGTTTTTTTTAGGTTATTGGTAACTGGTTAAAATATGCTCAATGGGAAGAATCTCAAAAACAGGTTCAGAGAGCTCGCTCTATATATGAAAGGGCTTTGGATGTGGGTCATAGAAATGTTACACTCTGGTAAGTTACCAAAAAGTATCTACTACTTAGAGTTTACTCATAGTTTGAAAGTTATGGGGATTTCATAAGTGTTATTTGACACCATTTTTCCAATTTTGTATTTAAGTTACAAACCATTATTTTACTAGCACCAATAATTCTACAATAATGTAGTGTTCTTTTTAAAACAAGAATTACCTTGCAGAATCATATCCCTGACATCATATGCAACTTTTCATAATTCATCAAATTTTATTATAACAAAAAAATACAAATTATTAATTTAGTCACTCCTAATGGTACATGCTCTATATCTATGTGATTACAAAATTGATGTAAAGGCTGGTATGGTGTGTGAATAGTGGATATGTTATTATCTATTTATTAGCTGGCTTATACAGATCTATAAATTGTCAGACAGTACAAAAAATTTTCTTGATAGTGTATTTTTGGTAAATATGTTTTGATTAGAACAAAAGTTTTGTATAGCATGTCAGGTTTGTAACTCCATAATTTTATTGTTTTAGTACTAACCATGTATATTTAAAAAAAAAATGTTTTAGGTTGAAGTACACAGAAATGGAAATGCGTAACAGACAAGTAAATCATGCACGCAACTTGTGGGACAGGGCTGTCACAATACTTCCCAGAGTGTCACAGTTTTGGTACAAATACACTTACATGGAGGAAATGTTGGAAAATGTAGCTGGTGCAAGACAAGTACTTGTATATTTTATTTTTAGTTAACCTGATACTTTTCAAGATGAATGACCTCTTGTCGTGAGGCCATCATAATCTGAGTGGCCTAAGTGATTTCATAAAATTATATTAACCTATATTAAATTGACTATTCTGGTCTAATAATAATGTATACAAATTTCAAAGATATAATGATATAAAGAGCAAAATCTATGATATTAGTGGAAAAAGTAAACTACATCTATCTGGTTTTAAGATTTGGGCTTTGCATTTTCTATTTTGCTTGTTCATTTTATGAATTCTTAGCATCCACTAAGCACTAGTAAGCAAAAACCTAACTCATAATAATATGCTATTCCTAAGGATGCCTTAAAAATGTTTATATCATGCTATAAAAGAAAATATATCATTAGTACAATAATTTATTTTATTTAATCAAATTATTTATACATTTTCTAGGTTTTTGAACGTTGGATGGAATGGCAGCCAGATGAACAAGCATGGCAAACATACATCAACTTTGAATTACGCTACAAAGAACTAGAAAGGGCTAGAGAAATTTATGAGAGATTTGTTATGGTACATCCTGATGTTAAAAACTGGATAAAATATGCTAAATTTGAAGAAAACCATGGATTTATTAATGGAGCAAGAAAAGTATTTGAACGAGCAGTTGAATTTTTCGGTGATGAAGACCTTGATGAGAGGTTGTTCATAGCATTTGCTAAATTTGAAGAAAATCAGAAAGAACATGATAGGGCAAGAGTAATTTATAAATATGCTTTAGACCACATTCCAAAAGACAGAAATAAAGATTTATATAAAGCCTATACCATACATGAGAAAAAATATGGTGATAGATCTGGTATAGAAGATGTTATTGTTAACAAAAGAAAATACATGTATGAGCAAGAAGTTATTGAAAATCCTACTAATTATGATGCATGGTTTGACTATATAAGGCTTGTTGAAAATGATGGAAATCTTGATGATGTAAGGGATACATATGAAAGAGCTATTGCAAATGTACCACCATCAAAAGATAAGCAGTTTTGGCGTCGTTACATTTATTTATGGATTAATTACGCACTGTATGAAGAACTGGAAGCTGAAGATTTGGAACGCACCAGGCAAGTCTACAGAACTTGCTTAGAGTTAATACCACATAAAATATTTACTTTCTCTAAGATATGGTTAATGTATGCTCAATTTGAAGTCAGGTGTAAAGATTTAAAACAAGCTAGAAAAACATTAGGTTTGGCTCTCGGCATATGTCCTAGAGACAAATTGTACAGAGGATATATTGATTTAGAAATACAATTGAGAGAGTTTGATAGATGTAGGATACTGTATCAAAAATTCTTAGAATACGGACCAGAAAACTGTGTCACATGGATGAAATTTGCTGAATTAGAAACCTTATTGGGTGACATGGAGAGAGCAAGAGCTATATATGAAATTGCTGTAGGTCAACCAAGGTTGGATATGCCAGAGCTCTTATGGAAAAGTTATATTGATTTTGAAGTCTCTCAGGGAGAAACAGAAAAAGCTAGACAGCTTTATGAAAGATTACTAGAAAGGACAGTACATGTTAAAGTTTGGTTATCATATGCAAAATTTGAACTTAATGCTGAAAATGCTGATAATATTAATACAGAATTAGCTAGACGAGTTTATGAGCGAGCTAATGATAGTCTAAGAAGTGCAGGTGAAAAGGAATCAAGAGTATTACTTCTGGAAGCCTGGAAAGATTTTGAAGTTGAAACTGGAGATGAAATGAAACTTGAGAAAGTATTAGCTAAAATGCCAAGAAGAGTCAAAAAGAGACAGAAAATTATCAGTGAAGGTATTGAAGAAGGCTGGGAAGAAGTATTTGATTATATATTCCCTGAAGATGAAATGGTTAAACCTAATCTTAAGTTGCTTGCAGCAGCTAAGCAATGGCGTAAACAAAAAGAAGTTCCACAAACTCCTGAAATTAGTTCCAATCAAGACACTGAACCATTACATGATCCACAAACTCCACCAGGATTACCTAATGAAGAATTAATTGAAAAGTGTGAAACATTATTTAATACTTTATAAAAAAAATTAACCCATTTAATATTAAAAAGATTTATTAATTTCTCATAATTTTATTTATTTAATCTACATCTTCAGGTCTCACTGGGTGTGCAAGTGGTATTATTGACTTTTTAGTTATATCTCTAGAGCAAGCCTTTCTCATATCTGAAATAAAATTAATTCTGAGGGTTATTGTCCCTTGAAATTATATAAATGCATTATAGTCATGCTGAAGCCATATTACCATATGCATCTTCATCGGGATCTCCTGAATAGTACTCTAAAACAGTACGATATACTATGTATCCCAAGTTTTTGTACATATTTATAGCAACTTTGTTGCTTACTCTCACAAAGAGGTCTACAAAATATGCCTTCTTCCTGTAAATAGATTTTAGTAATGATTCATTTACGTTTATATCAAACATACTAAACACATTAAGTAAACAATATAAAAAAGTTCCAAGTTTTTAGTTGATTTTCAAGAGGCTGTTATTTTGAGGGAAATGGTTAATAAAAAATTTGAAATCTTTTATCCTGTACTTTTCTTATGATTACTTGAGAATCTTGCATGTGAAATAATTTAAATTTGGGACTTTTTAATATCCTTTTAATAATTTGTATGGAATATTATAATTACTTTTCTGAAACATCTTCTAGAATGGTCATCAGTGTAGCTGCTAGTCCTAATCTTCTGTAATCAGGACCAACAGTCAGTGCAGTTACATGTCCATGCCAGTTTTCACCATGACCTTCTGCTTTTCCCATTACTGAAACAATTAAGACAATTTTTTAATTTAAAATTTTTACTAAAAAACTCAAAGTAGGATATTTAATAATAATGATTTATTCATAAGGTATATTTACTGTATCCCATTATTTCACCATTAGGTGATTCAGCCACTTGAAAATATTCTGGCCAGTGTGCCAAATACTGTGTATAGAATGATAATCCATATGTTTCAGTTAATGGGTCCAAATTTCTGGAAAAAAAAAAAAAAAATAATAAATACCACCACAAATACAGCATTACTAATAATTAAAGAATATTAATTCTGAAAAGTTAAGATGGAATTTTGTACGAATTATGCATTTTTGGTGAAATTTAATTGGAAATTATATTCAATAATAATTACATACACATTATTAAATTTTAACATATCTTCACATGTAAAAGGTCTTATCGTAGTCATTGTGATTATAAAAATGTTTATCTGTAACCTATAAGAACCCAACAAACTAAAATTAAAATGAATCTATTTTTGTATTTCAACTTTAGAAATCACAAATCAAAACACCATTTTTATAAATTAAACATATGAATCCACAGAACACGATTACCACCGCAAGAACATAAACTTAATACTTTAAAATTTTGACGGAATGTGCCATCTAGTGTCTGCCCTGTAAAACTTTTGCAATAAATTTAAATTGTAGGTTAGTATTAAATGCAATGTTTTGAAAATAATAATTTCTAATTATAAAATATATCATACGGAATTCATTGTAATTGTTTAAACACTATGTGTTGTGTAAATGCTATGCACTATAAAATAAAACAATAAATCATATTAAACACCAATTTTTTTTACTAACTTGTTAAGAAAAAAAATTCATAGATATTCTTTAAAAAAAAATGATTAATTCTTCTCCTTCTTCGTATTGGATTCTATATTTTCTATTATTTTAGCATCTGTTCTAGTTTCTTCTGAATATTAAATGTTTTATCGTTACAAAATTATTTATTAAATTCATATGATATGGGATCTTTTAAGCGTAACGTGAAGAGACATTTGTGTTAGTCGGCATGATCGCCGTAACTACCGATGAGTTTTTCTTAACTGTCGATAGTCGTTGTCGTTTTTTGGCCTGCACCATGCTTATCATTGGGTGTGTTACGGTAACTATGTCTTGTCAGAATAAAATAAAATTAGTACTGAACTTTAAATAAGTGATGACAAAGTATCCTTAAAGAGTAAAGTATAAGATAATGAATTCAATAAACAACATTAGATTGTATTAGAAAATTTCTTTAATTTATATTACCTATTGTATGTATGTGTTAAATGAAATGGAAACATTGTAATAATTATTTCTCCTGGTAAATGATATTTTCAATTTAGTTATTTCTTTTCCATTATTAGAAGGAAAGAAAACTCTACAACAATTCAGCAGGAAAGTGACACTTTTAAAAAATTGACATTAGTTTTAAGTACGATCAATTGCAAATATAGCATTTATTTTACAACTACAATTAATTATGTTCATTAAAATACATGTCTGAATGTATAAAAATTAAATGTAATCAAAATTTCTCATTTTCGTTTTTTTACAATTTATATTTCAATTTTATAATCTATTTTTGTATTACATTATTTAAACAACATCTACTTTTGGTAGTTATTTTGCGTGATTTTTGTAGCAATAATGATTTTATTCAATTGTATTATTATTATTTTTTTCAATTTGTCTCGTGTTGATTGATCGGGAAAGGTCTTCACAACTAAACCGAGCGGGATGTGTGTTGTAGTGTTTGCTAGATGCGTAAATTTCTTTCCCCCGTAGGTTTTAAAATCTTTCAAATAAAGTTGACCACCCCTGCTTTGGGTATTATTGTAAAACGCGGCTAATAGAAGCAATTTCAAAAGGGCAGAATAGAATAAAAAAAAGAAGCAATTTGAACTTTCAAAATTACAATTTGAATACATAACCAATTAGAATTGACTTGAAAGTTCAAATGGATGTGGGAATTGAAATATTCATTGATCCCTTCGAAAAATCCAAGAAGTATATAATTAATGCTAATATTGAACATGGGGTGGATGGATATGAGAAAGAAGCGATTAGTGACAATTGATATAGTAAAAGAAAAATTGATTAAGTGAAACAAGATCTCGAAGTTAATTTGGGATTCAATACTTTCTAATCTATCTGTTCGTCTGCCAAGAGGCTATAACTTATAAACCATTTAAGATGACGGCTTGAAACTTACTTATCGTAAGCAAACTTGTTGTTAAATATCAGAAATATAGGTTAAAATTATTAAAAAAAAATGAATTAAATATAAAGAATGATACCTCCTAATCATACAATCAAGGCAATTTTTTTAAGCTGAAAATAAAAATTTTATAAGTCCTGCACTCGTTATAAATCACTAATTCTGAGGTCTATGCGGTGGAATGTGGGAGGAAAATACGTAAACACATTTATTCAATGACAGGAACAGTGGAACGCTATTGCTTGTAATAAAATATTTTATGTTTTATATAAATATTTCACATACCCGTATAAAATTAATATATTAAGTTATATTATAGAAATCGTTTATAGTTTCTTATTGCTAATTTTTTATTATTTTGGAACCAATAATGTTGCAATTATATATGATTCTTGATTGCTAAGCTACTTATCGAACAGCTTTAGAATTTTTTATCCTTAATTCTTATTCCAATTCCTTGGTGTATTTTCGATTAACATAAAAATATCAATTGTCTAATATTTGTTCTCCAAGGGAGGTAATCATTTTAGAAAATAAGCGTACAATTTAACGTAATATTGTAAGCAATGCACAGCTTAGACATATTAATAAAAGACCCTTTGAAAATAAAATATTGTGTGTGGTATACTATCTAAATACTTGTTGCCATATGAAATAATTTGTACATGTCGAGTTATTATCTGACTCGTTTTAGCACATGTTAAAATATATATTTATTACTCTTTTACAAGCTAAAAGCTCAAGTGGAACGATCTATGGGTTTCTTGCAGTTTACCAACACGACAATGGCCGAATTGTCTGTACAGAATATTTTTTATTGGCCCATACATCGCGACCTGCCATGTCTTGGGTTTTAAAAATGGCGTATACAAGCTTTTTGTTTGCCGGTTTACGCTATTAAACAGTTTCCAAGTCATCGCGAGTTCTCAGACGAGACCTAAACGTCGTGAATATGAAATTAAAGTACATGTGTAGGTATATAATGAGTACTGTGGACCCCGTGAACAAATTATCGTAGCGTTATGGTGAATTAGAATGGTGTCTGTGGCTTGTCAATCTCACAGGTCGTCAGGTTACCTATTCCTAACGTAAATATTACCAAACCAGCGTTTTGTATTTCAGATATGACATCGTCGCAAAACTGTAGATAATGGAGAGTTCAGAAGATGATGCGGGCATCGCGACGAGCGCTTCGCGCCGTGAATCGGCGCGGGAAAAAGACGGGCAGACAGAGGAGGTCGATGCAACTAGTAGCTACGATCAGGATCCGACCGAAGCCCGGACGTCGTGCCAAACCCCCGCGATGTCGGAGGACAATTTCGATGGCGACAGCGTACCGTCGCCGTCGACGCAAGATGTCAACACCAGCACCGAAGCGATTTTGGACATGATTGACGAAATTGTAGATGGACCTGGTGCGCCTAAACGCCTGCCATTAATCACTGAACCTCTAGACATTGAATTCAAACAATCATCACCTAAAGTTGATAGTCCAAAACCAGAGCCAATATTATGTAGTGGCGAAATACGTCCAGCCTCTCCTCAAGTAGCCTTGCCTGCTGCAAGTAATAATGAAGGTATAGGCACAAGCGTAATAGAAATGCAATCTGAATGCTCTTTTATTGAAGCACCAAACATAACAAACACTAATAGTGACAACACAAATCAAACAAGTGTGCATGTGCCGGAAAGTACAGAAACTGTTCAGATATTACAAAGTGAACCTCAATGCTCAGTGTCAAGTGTGGAAACAGAGGTACTTGCTACTTCTCTGAATAATAATCATTCAAATATTGTATTTTCAACAAAACAAAACATTTCTGAGAGTAGTGATTGTGAAAAGCATGAAAGAACAGTTAAGTGTGTGTCATCCAGTGAAACTAGGGACTGTGTAACTGTTGAGAAAGCTGAATCAACTTCAAGTGATTGTAGTGTTAGTGAAGGAAATGTTGCAGTAGTTGAGAAATCAACAAAGTCTCCTCTTCGGAGGCGTCTTGTGAGACCATTGCCTTGCGATAGGAGACCCGACTCTACAGTTTCTTCATCAGTAGATTCTCCATCCATTGATGTTTGTACTTCTGTACAAGTAAGTGAAAATATTACCAAGGATGTTTCAAGTTCATCAGATGCTATGCCTGCTGTATATGGTATTGATAAGTCAGATGAGATTAGAAATATGACAGTAACATATAGTGACAGCAGTATCTGCAAAGCAGAAACTTCTGTGAGTTCCCCTAAAAAAATCAAACTTATAAGACCTAAATTGGCAATTTCTGAACCTAATAATGATATTATTAGTGACAATACACCTATTACAGCTGAACAACAACAATGTCAATCAACATCCGTTGATAGTCTTCATACAAATTCAGTTCCAACTATTGCAGAATCCTCTAGCAGTATAATGAGTACTTCAGACTCTCTCATAAATGAAGGAATTTCAGTCACTAAAATAGAATTTTCGGAACATTCTTCTGCTAAGATAGTGTCAGATCAAATTAGTGAAATTGAAATAGATAATCCTATAGCTGAAAATTCAAGTTTACCTAATACAATTCCATTGTCTGAAGGAACACAAATTAGTAGCAAAAAATATGCAAATCAAGAGTCAGATTTATTGAAATTACCCATAGAAACTACAATAATTTCTGAAACTGAAAGTACAAAACAATTAATTACTGACAGTGAATGTAGTAAACATGATGAAGTAAAAGAATGCACAATTATGCCTGTTTCTACTGAAGTTGTTCCTATATTAAATAGTGATAATACCAACAGAACAGAATCTTTGCTTGATGTTGAATTAATAGCTAATCAAGAAATAGTAAATACCTGTATTTCAAGTTCAACACTAATGAATGCCAATCAAAATGTACCCATTGAAATCGATAAAACCGAACCTCCAGCTGCAGTAAATCATGGTGATAAAGTGAAAATTTTGCCTGTTAAATTAAACTTATCAAATGTATTAGAACCATCTATGTCAACTGTTGCAACTGAAGAACAAAATGCATTTGATGCGATTAAACAAGTACCAAAATTGACAATTAAATTGAGCAATATGCACACTGAAGAAATCAAATCACCCATACCTAAACTTACAATAAAACCAATAAAGCCCCCTACAGAAGATGAAAGAAATATACAAGCAGATAATCAACAAATTCCAAGTGTTGCCAAGTTAAATATTAAACCCATTTTGAAACCACCAGATTCACATAATGATACTTCAGCTAATTTACAGGTAGACTCTGATAATGTACACACTGATGTAGAACAAATACCATGTGTCATTAAGCTCAATATTAAACCCATACAAAAACCACTAGAAAATTTAAATGAAAGGCCAACAAAATTTTGTAAAGAAAATGAAGAAAATAGTATATTAAATGTCAAAGAACACATACCATCTATCACAAAACTAAATATTAAACCAATCTTAAAGCCACCTGAAAAGATTAATGATACTCATAGGAAGTCAAGTAGTAGTGAAATATCAGAGTCCGAGTGCTCAGAGAATGATGAAACAACTAGTACATCAGATCAGGCATCTGCATCTGACCAAGGTTCTTCTGATATTGTCCCAAAAGTTACTATTAAATTGGGAAAACCTGGTACGGAAAGTGAAGGAAAATTTTATACAGAGCAAAATATCCCAAAACTTACAATCAAAGGATTACAAAGTACTGAAAATGAGGATCAAGAATCATCATCCAAATTAAAATTGGTTATAAGTCAACATGATACCAAACAGTTTGAAAAGATACCTAAACTGACTATAAAAAATGTTACAAAAGCTGAAGGCCAACCCCTTAGTCCAAAGTTGACAATAAAGCCAATAAGACCACCTGAAACTATTTTTAAAGAAAATGAAATTAAAAGAACATATTCAGAATCAGCCAGTGGAAGTTCAGAAATAAAAGAAAATATGCATGTGCCTAAAATTACTATTAAATCTATCACAAAATCAGATGTAGATATAATTTCTAAGACACCCAAAAAGGCAACAATTATTAGTAATAGTCCTGAGCATATACCCGTGGTAACAAAATTAAATATAAAGCCTATTTTGAAACCAGCTGACAATGATAATAATTCTGAACACATAGAAGATAAAGTTCCTGTTGTTTCAAAATTAAATATTAAACCTGTTATAAAACCTAAAGATAACGAGATAGAACCTAGCATAGAAGATATACCTAAAATTACTAAATTAAATATTAAACCTTTAAAGTGTCCTGAAGGAAACTCTTCAGAAAAAAAAGACTGTGATGGATTAACTACTGAAATTGATAAAAATAGTATACCTGTTATTACTAAAATTAATATTAAGCCTATTATTAAGCCCATAGAAGAAGAAGTATCAAAGTATTCAGAGAATCAATCATCAGAAACTAGTAATTCAAGTGATGATAATGCAGATCATATACCTGTTGTAACAAAATTAAATATTAAACCTATTTCAAAGCCTACTGATAAAAACCTTGACCAAAATGTTTGTCATGATTCAATTCCGAATATTATAAAATTAAATATAAAACCTTTGATTAAACCAGAAGATATAACTTCACCATCTTCCCCTAAAAAAGAACATTCAAAAAGTATTGATTTTAGAAGTAGTAGCATACCAATTGTCACCAAATTAAACATAAAGCCGGTATTAAAAATGAAACCTGAGGAATCAGATATGAAAAAAATAAATGAAGAGGTTGAAGAAAAATTAGCAAAAAATCCACCATTGGTGATGAAAATTAATATGAAAGCAGTTGCTGAAACATCCAATAAAGATAATGTACCCAATGATGACTGCAAATATAACAATCTCAGTGATTATACTTATGAAAAAAATTCTACCGACACAGACAAGCAAGAAAAAACTACTGAGCTTACTGAATTATCAAAAACGGCTGTAGACTCTATAAGTCTAGTAGAAAGTCGAGATACAGTTGCTTGTCTTTTATCTGATAATGTTATCAAGAAAAATTGTGTTGCTGGAGATTTGGATCATATTATTTCAGAAGAAAGTGTATCTGTATCGCAAAACCAAAGTGTTTTTAATGTAAAGCATCTAAGATCAAGTAACAAAGAAACAGTAAAATTAGAAACATCTATTGTTGATGGTAATAAAGAAGATTACCCTTTATCAGATATATTGAAGAAAACAGATATTAGTGACGTGATGGACGATGATGATCCTCAACAAAACGATACATCGATAAAAGTGCAAGATCAGAATTTTGTTCCAATTCAATCCACCAACAA
The DNA here is from genome assembly GCA_036320925.1 of Automeris io. Taxonomy (NCBI): domain Eukaryota; kingdom Metazoa; phylum Arthropoda; class Insecta; order Lepidoptera; family Saturniidae; genus Automeris; species Automeris io. The sequence goes on along the minus strand of JAUDJH010000010.1, from coordinate 6,388,435 downwards.
ATCTAAAATATCTTTACAAAATTGTACACTATTAAAAAAGCTCTTGGAAAATACTAAAGATCATTTAGGTAAGAAAGAAGAGTCTAATATGACTCTGAGTAATTGCTTAGTAAATCAAGATACAGTAAAGTCAAATAAAGATGTGAATTGTTTAACCACAGTTGACAATATAGAAACAGATGATGTAATTGTTAAAATGGTTAGTCTTGAAAAATCGAGAGATTGCGAAAAAATTAATACAAGTGATGCAGATATTGTAAATGATATATCTTGTATCAATAAATTGCATACAATTCATAGTGTCTCAGAAGTAGAGAATGATAGTATCTCAAAACCATTAGAAATAAGTATATCAGAAAAAGTATCAAGTCCTAGTTCTGGCCTTGACTCCCCTCGAATAATATTAAAAATTAATAAAACAGATCACGGCCCATCTGCAAAAATTATTACTGAAGAAATTAAGAGGCCCGATACTCCACAGCAGGCTTTTTCAGATAATACTCAGGAACATTTTCATGACACTGAAAGCCCCAAAAAAGGTAATGTAAATAGTAGAAGAAAAAATAATTCAGAAGATTCCTTGTCTATGACTGCAGGCAAGAGATTACGGAGTTCAAGAATTGTTGAAAACACTGGGAAGTCTCCAAATATTCGAAGAAATATGGGAAAAAGACCTTCAACTGCAGATACTAGTCCATCTCAAAATAATGAGACTGAACTTTCAATACTTGAAACTAAAAGGTTAAAATTGGGTCAACTACTCTCTGGCAATAAATCTCTGACACTATCCCCTGTAGTTTCTAGGATCTCTCAAATATCTCCAACAAAGCCTAGTTTAGAGCAGAAACATACAGGAAAGTCTGTCAACCATTCAATATTGAATAATGAAAATTGTTCGAAAAATGGTAATTCAAAGCTCCATAATATTTTATCTAACTTACAAGCTAAACAAAAACAATCATTGCCTTTTCAAGATATTAACCATATTGAAGCTACATCTGAGAACAGAGTATTGCCTTCAATGAGTGACTCAGAGATTTCTGAAACTGTGCCCAAAGAGACTTGCACTACTAAAGTTCAGGAAATGATAATAAATGAAAATTCTGATTTTCGTGATCTTAGTTCAGTACCTGTTGATAGTTCACAAGATCCACTTGAGGTAGATATGACGAAGGAAGTTAAAATTATTTTGAAGGAGAGTGTCCTCATTCCTAAGCCTATAGAAATGACGCCACAGCCGAAAAAGCGAGGGCGTCCACGAAAAGTACCTTTGACAGACAGTCCCAAACCAACTGAAATAATTTTACCAGTACCTGCACTCGAGGAAAGACCACAACGATCACTCCGTCTAACAAGGTAATAAATTATGTCTATGCATACTAATCATACAATCTCCATTTTTACCTATTTTAATTGATCATTATGTACTCATATCATACGTCCGAGTAATTATGGATTGAGTTATTAATGTCAGATAAATAAATATTTAAGCTATAGCCAATGCCAAATAAATTATATCTTTCCCTTTTTACAAATATTTATTTACTTTTTTATTTCAGTTTTCAATTCAGTATTTCAGTTATTTTTTGTGCAATGTTTCCTAGTCGCATACATCTCATAGAAGCATATAAAAACATTGTCTTATTATACTTGGAAATTTAATACATATGTTGACTTAAAAGTTTGTTTTATTTGAATTCTAAAACTCTGAATTTATCAATTACATGATTTTAAGTCAATATATATATATTATTTATATTGACTTACGATCAAGTAATTACTCAATTCAGAGTTTCAGAATCCAAATTGGAACACATTTTAAGTTAATATATTTATTAAATGTCTAACAAGGTATATTTTTATGCTTCATTGATCTGCATAACATTGATGCTTCCCAATCTGTATTGGAAGTGTTCACCTAGAATATTAAAAAAGACCAACATGGACTTATTAAATAAAAGAGTCTCATGTTTTTATTGCTAAAAACAGCTGTTGCTTAACCATAAATGTAAAAAATAACAATATACTGTGGGAGTGTAAAATATAAAGTTCCCTATTTTCCAACAAATTTGATATTTTTCGTTTGAATAAATATTAGTATGTAATATCAGTTGGTCCTACTTTTATGGGTCAAAGTAAAAACATAAAATATTACAGTACATACTTCCTAAGTTAATATTTGGTATATTTAATTGCCCTAGGTACAAATAAATTATATTACAACAAAAGGTATATGAGTTTACCTATTAAAGATTAATGTTTTTTGTCATTTTGACAAATTATATTTGTATGTTCTTTTAATGTTAATTTTGTGCTGCATTGATCCTTATTACAAATAAAATAAAATTAAAAAAAATGACTTTCAGAGATCGGCCCACAATCTTGGCAAAACCGAGAGGACGTGGTCGTGGCCGTGGTAGAAAAGCAACTGTCCTACCTGTCCAACATACCCCAGAGCCTACCGATGACGATCAAATGGCGGCCTCCATCGACCCTACCTGTTCCAGGATAAAATTACCAAGAATGACAGAAGCACTTGATAACATGCCAGGAGGTTTTTCCACGCCACTCTCTAGTCGGCGGCAGAGTTCAAGCGCATACCTAGAAGACCAATTGAAAAAGGTAATAAATTTCAGCTAGACTTAAAAACAGCACAGTAGATTAATTAGTTTATTCTAATTTTTTTTCATCCATCTATCGCCACTGCAGAGTCCTGACTGCCAGAATCCGAAGCGTGTCTTTCTCATTTAATTTGTTTATAATTGTACATTTTACTCAGTAGTTTCATGAATTAATAGATTATTATTTTAAAGGAAACACCAAAATTGGAAGAGGTGTTCGTGAAATCGCCTGAGGTGGTCACAAGAGGTCGAGGGCGAGGTTCGCGCGGGGGCCGAGGAAGGACACCGCGTGGCCGCGGGCGGGGGCGAGGAGGTGGCCGGGGCGCTATCTACATGAAGGTACAGTATTACCAGATTACACAGTTCCATCAATGTATTTAATAGCGTCAGTTTTTTGCCGTTGATTTGAAGACTGCGAATCGGCAAACGCAATGTGGCCTGCAATAATTAGATTAGAAGAACCGAAGTTCGGGCTTAATGACGGTTATCAATAGAGGCCCTATGGTTAACAGTGGAATAGTGAAGTCTGTTGATGATTATTTAACTGTTATTGGTCACGGATGTATTGGTCAAAGTATTATGGCTTACGCTTTAACGTAATGTTGTTTTTTGGACTGTATAATATACATATTCGGCATAACAGTATTTTTTCGAAGTAATAACACGAAACTCTTAAGTGTGGTCAAGGTATATGGTTATTTACAGGAGACTCACTTGTATTCACAAAGGACACTTTATTTTAACACAGTAACACTAAAATCTATTCACTATTGAATAGACTACTACAAAACAGTTGCTTACTGTACTTTTCCATTTCATTATATTTTACACTTTTGCTATGACAAATAATGTTTGCGTATAAAGGAATTGGTACACTGGACGATCCACAAATATATCGGTAAATGCACGTGTTTTCTTTAGATACTTACTATGATTTTGGAGAATGCATGTAGTGTGTGCCTTTTATATTTTAAAACTAAAAAGAAAATAATTAAAAAAATATCTAGTGTAGGGATTTGTTTACTAATTGTGTTATGAACCACACACATCAAGTTTACTGGTTATTAAAAGATTTGTTTTGGCACGTTTTATATAAAGAATATTAGTGATAAGATGTCTGGAGATATTGAAAGGCACAGGTATAGGCATTGGCGTCTGTAATACTATTCAGAATCTTATATAAAAATAAATATTAATAGCCTCGCTTTAGCCTCCTTTATCGTCATAATAGAATAGTGTCTCCCTCTTCATCATACTGAAATGTCGTATGAGCCGACTCAGGTATACAACATGCCGAATTGCAGACTAATTGTTAGCATCTAAGCTACTGCAATCATCTTCTCTGCACATCTGCCAACCTGCATTAGACAAGCGTGCTGGGTTAAATATCCAAACCTATTCCTATGGATGCACAAATACAATGGAAGAAGGGAAAGGAGGCCTTTGCCCTGCGGTGAGGTGAAATTTACTAATAAAAATATGAATAATATATCGTCACGTATCCTTTACGGGGTGGGCAGAAATACATAAGTGGCAGTAGCGTGCATACCATAGATGCATGTAAGCATTGCGTGCCCTGACGATACATAAGTCTGGAATAAATTGTTTAAAGTTAAGCAAAAAAGGAACGATATATCTCATATCTATTCTATATTCACGCTGTCTATATTCCTTATGAAAGCAATATAATATTTACTATCATAATATAATATTTAAATTAATTACGCTAATCCTGCCTACCCTGTCCAAATATCTTATGCACGTCACTGATAAGTGGTTGTATCCATTTTACGCTTATATGGTCGCGCCCAAAGAGACCGTACCGCAGCTGATCGCCGTTCTCAGGGCAATTACACATGACATTTCTATCAGATGTCATGCGCTTTTTCTCACGATGTTTTCTACTGAGTAATAATAAAATATAGAAATATTGAAGAATGTATGTAAGGTATGTATGTAAGGAAAGCATTTTTACAACAATTCAAACTGATAAAATCGTGTTACTAAGATTTCCTTTGCACCCATGTAATGTTATGCCTCTTGAAATACTTGTACCAAATATGTTTTTGTTTTCAATTCTGGAAGATCTGATGCCTATTGCAGGAGACTATGGGGATTTACGGGCGTGTCTGTGGCCCGGCTACAACAACCGTACAGCTGTTTGAAGAGGAAACCTGTATGATGGACGATAACGCTACACCATCTAAGTAAGTTCTTTGTTTTACCTATCTCTAGCACCTGCTCGCAACTTCGTCTATGTTAGGAATAATAAAAAATACTCAATTTTTGACTGTTTAAGTTAAATTAAATGAATACATTAATGTAGAGTTATATTCTTTTTACCGTGAAAATAAGAGTATATTCACGGTAAAAAGGTCAGCAGTAAATGATTCGTGTTATGCTTGATTTTTTCTTTCTCGTGTTTTGTTAAATTATTTTTAGCTTTATCGCACGCCATACATATATGTTTTGCTAGTGTACGCTAAACACTGTAGGAAAGAGAAAAGTAATTGTAAATACACGAGATATAAAAAGACAAGCAGATGTTTTGCGGCGTACGAAACATTTGCTCCGGACGCACCTTAAAAAACATTCGCTCGACTGTTTTTTCTGCGACCTACGTTACAAAATAGGTTTCATTTTTATTTAAACTCCATAATATATGACACTTTTCCACCAGAAGATATTAATAGATAGTTTCGAAGATTACACCATCCAAACTTACAAAATATGATATTGATGTGAATAGTATAGATTTCAACAATGGTAGTAGTATGTATGTATGTATGGTAGTATTCAACATATTTTTTAACAGAGAGGGTTATTATATTAAAAGTTCGTTTTAAGTAAGCATGGTGTAAATTATAATAAGGGGCATATTTGCTGTTAGTTTTTTTCTTTTTCGCACTCGCTTTTTTTGTCGTAGTGCTATCTCGGTCTCGATCCATATAGTTTTTATTTATAACTTTTTTTTGAGTACAAATTGCTGTTGGCTTGGAAAACCGTTACAACTTCACTGAGCAAATTTATCACTGTTAAATTACCAAGGATTTCATGTGTTACCCATGCCTAGATTTAAAACTTCGTTCTAGTCACATTTTTTTTAATATGGTAAATTAACTTAAAATGTTTCAAATCGTTACAGACCGTCAAACCTATTGGATGAAGATTCTCAAAGTTCTGTGAAAAGTTCAACAAATGAGAGCAACAAAATAAAGAAATCAAAGTTTGCTGATTTGTTTGACAGGTATATTATTATAGACTATAGAAGAATAATTTTATTTAGTTTAAAAATTATAAGTTTAGTTACTATTTCTATTGTATTTTGTAATCTAAATAAGTTAAAAGCCTGGATTTCTTTTTAACCTGTTAAATGGGTATGACGAAATATTAGGTCCTTACATATGAAATTGGCGTTTTTCGTACTGGCCACTTTAATCACAAATTTCTCCTCTTTGGTAAGGAATTCCAAATTCAAATTTGTACAGCTATAGACTCATGTATTTGTGCTTCGATGATCGTCATTCATTTGTTTTTTTCTTCTGTTTTTTTCTGTTTGCGTCACTCATTTTACAAAATGGAAAACTTAAAATATCGCATTATTTACGAGTACGAGTTCCGCCGTGGCACTAGTGCTGCGGAAACAACTCGAAGGGTGAATGATGTGTATGGCGGTCGTGTTGCAAAAGAAAACACAGTTCGTTTTTGGTTCCAACGTTTTCGTTCTGGAAATTTCGACGTGCAGAACAAGCCCCGTGGACGGCCTGAGACTCAAGTTGATAATGAAGAGTTGAAGGCTATTGTGGAAGCGGATCCATCGCAAACCACGTCCGAGTTAGCTGCAGGCTGCGATGTTAGTGATAAAACTGTTTTAATTCACTTGAAGCAAATTGGGAAGATTAAAAAGCTTGAAAGGTGGGTACCTCACGAATTGACTGAAGCAAACCGGCAAACCCGCGTCGACTGCTGCGTTACATTACTAAACCGGCACAATAATGAAGGTATTTTAAACCGAATCATTACCTGTGATGAAAAATGGGTTCTTTACAATAATCGGAAGCGCTCAACGTAATGGTTGGATTCTGGCCAGCCAGCCAAATCCTGCCCCAAGCGAAAATTAACCCCAAAAAAGTTACTTGTAAGCGTTTGGTGGACTAGTGCCGGTATTGTTCATTACAGTTTTCTCAAATCTGGCCAGACTATTACGGCTGATGTCTATTGTCAGCAATTGCAAACCATGATGGAAAAGCTAGCGGCTAAACAACCTAGGCTGGTCAATCGCTCCACGCCACTGCTGCTTCACGACAACGCTAGACCACACACTGCGCAACAGACGGCTACTAAATTAGAAGAGCTTCAATTGGAAAGTCTAAGACATCCTCCGTACTCCCCGGACCTTGCTCCAACAGATTACCATTTTTTTCGAAATTTGGATAACTTCTTGCAAGGGAAAAAATTCAACTCCGATGGGGCAGTCCAAATCGCCTTCAAAGATTTTATTGATTCCCGTCCGACTGGTTTTTTTAGTAAAGGGATCAATGAACTACCTATGAGATGGCAAAAGTGCATAGAAAATAATGGTTCATACTTTGATTAATTAAATATATTATATTAAAAAATATTCGACTTTTTGTTCCTCCCATACAAAACGCCAATTTCATATGTAAGGACCTAATATTTCGTCATACATTAAAGCCTACTGCCAATGGGCATGACGACATTTTTCGTCATGGAAATTAATCGTAATGTATTAAATATTTTATTAAAATAAATAAAAACCATAAGTTAAAAACGATATTCTTTTGTTATTTGAGGTGTGATATTACATATGGCTGCGAACAAAAAGTCCCCATTCTGAAACGAGTTGAGCAATAGCTAATTCCCCAGTTAACAGGTTAAAATTCGTTCATAATTTTATAAATAAAAGTGTATTTAAATTATTTGTATAGTATCGTTAAATGCTTTTAGAATTTGATTGTAATTCCTTATAATATTTTTAATGACCAATACTTTTTTAATTTGTAAGCCTGTCAACTATATGTAATAATAATATAGGCGCAAAGTGCCTGCCACTAATGCATCTTTGCTCATCCCGAAAGTGATATAGCGTGGAGATATATTGTAATTGTAAATATATTATTTTTAGTAACAAAATATGGACAGCAGCTGATGTGAAAGAGTACACATGGCCAACTGAAGAGAAACCAGATGCTGTACCACAGGTTAGTTCAATAACTTTGATATTCATTATATTTCATAGCTATCGGACTCTGCTTAGTTTCGTCCAGGGGGGATATACATACAAAACTAGCGGATTTTCAATCCCTATTTTATTCTCTTAGGAATGGGATATAAAATATCATCCTAAGTGAGGTGTCATAAAATGAACCCAGTGTAAAAAAAGTGTATCAACCTTCAGGTTTTTTTTATTTAATCAGTTTAGGCTGTGGAATTATATGTAAGTTAGGACAAGTGTTTATATATATAAATAAATAAATTTATTTCAAAATAAGGAAATTATAATTTGTTCTATTAATGCTTCTGAAAAGTACTTGAATGGCACATGTACATTAGTTCTTAGCTTTTTAATATAGTTTTTTTGTTAGCTTTACTGTTATTTTGTGTAGTTTTACGTTAAGGAACGATGAGACTGGCATGTTCTTAGAACAACAGTCCCATTAAAAATAAAGTCAAAGAAAGTTGTTCAATATTGAAAATAATATTCCTAGCGGTTATATAGGGTCATTATGAAAGAGTAATATATTGTTTACCTGGTACGACGAAATCGATCTCTAGTGAAGCGAACACACTTTATTACAATGTCTTATAATGTATTTTATTGTTTCAATTTGCAAAGAATACATTTATAAATAATATTCTAGTGCATACTACAACGGCTATTAGTACTAGTAGTTGTAGCCTTATCTAAGTAAAATAAGAAAAAAATATAATAGGTATTGACTTTTTTAGATCCTGATGATACAAGAACAAGTGGCAATGTTTCTGGGTGTGAAAAGTTTCAAACGGCGGTATCCGGAACTAAAAAGGCGACCCATTGTCGGAGAGGAAAAAGACTACGTGCTCGCAAAAGGATTAGTGACTGAAGCTCTCTGCGACCTTGGTAATAATCATTTTCAAAAACAATTTTGATTCAATTAAAGAAATACAGCATACCTAGCCAACCAGCACATCTACCCAAAGAAATACTGTCGGTAGTGATAAAATATATTTTTTTGTTACCCAGAGGTAAATCCTGCGTAATGCCGTTAGAGTCGCCATGAGGGCAGCGTTCCCTGTGTGCCAGACGCCTAGTGACTAAAACCCTCTGGATGTCCCTCAACTGCCAACTGGGTCTATAACAATCCATATACACCAACGATTCAGTATAAATTTCAAACGAGCATACTTTTAAGTTCCCTTGCTGGCTGAGCACTTTCTGTGCTCGCCCCCTAAACCCGGTTTAGCTGTATATGTCTGTCCCGGCAATCAGTAGTATCCATTAAAAAAAAACTAAGTTTAAACGCAGTAAATAGTGAAGTTTTTGCTCAGTGTATCAAATGACAATCCTGGAGATTAGTCAGTTAACAGTTACATACACTAAACACGCCATCATTATTATTTTCATTCTTTGATTCCACCAGCCCCATTCCACCACAAAACCACAAGACATCGTGTCGGATACCATCCGTATGTGGTGGATGTTCCTTATATCCGCACGAGAAGATTCGCTTCTACATTCATCATGCGAACAGCTAAGGAGTGGAATATGCTACCAGCAGCCATATTTCCGCGATCTTATGACCTGGGAATCTTTGAAAGAAGAGTGAATAGGCATTTGTTAGGCGGACGTGGTTCATCATCGGACTCATCTTTACTTTCCACCAGGTGTGATTGAGGTCAAGCGTTCGCCTATAAGTTATAAAAAAAAAAAAATATATTAAAAGACACTGTGTGCCTCCCGATGTTAAACTAATAGAACAATCTTGTTTTAGGTATCACAGCCGTCGATGCTAGTGATGTTTTAGATATAATGCTGTCTGACTATCCCCACAAATATGAGGAGTATCGGTCTCATCAACGGGAGAGACAGCTTGCCGAACCCGTCGAAGAAGTCCCGGTAGAAATAAAACCTGAAGAGAAACCTGTGAAGGTGGAGACGAAGGTCGAGAAATCAACTGATCACAAACCTGAAGTGCCGAAAGTTGATCCGGAAAAAGCTAGACAGGTATGTCATTGGTTACTGTGGGGTATCAAAGTAATAAAATATAACAATTTCATACCGTGTAAGCTAAAGATAGACTGACATATCAAGTCCTCATTGAAATATCAAAATAATAATTCTAAATAGTAAATGCTAAATTTAAATTCATATCATGCAGTCTTTGAAATATCACAATAACATTTTCTAAGGCTAGATAGGCATGTCATGTGTTGTTAGGGTTATAGAAATAACAATTCTAATAATAAATAAGTTAACTGGCTTTATGCGCGAAGTAAATTTATTTTAATTATGGCTCGACGTTTCAATCTGGTTATACGTCACGAGCAGGTGGAAGCGCCATGGAGTTGAAACGTCAAGCCATAGTTAAAAGTAAGTTAATTCGCACATAAGACCCGTTAAAGTATATATAATGAGTACAAAACGCGATAGTTAAAAATTGCTTACGTTAGAGTAGTGTGAAGTGGTGTTTTTTGTATATTTGTCTATATCAAAATGTTTAACTATACGTTATAACTGTGTGCTTTCCTTTCAAAATGCCTTGCTACCTCATTAAAATCCTCGGTAGACTTGATTACTATAAGCACGACAGATAATGAAATGAAATGAATGAATGATACAGAAATGTTACTGCTTTTGAATTTCTAGTATTTTGTTAGTTTGTGGTGAAATAAATATATTTCATTTCATTTTTTTCATTTCATAATGAACAACTTACGCGATAAAACCTCGTACAAGCTCCCTCAACCAGGTTTCGCGTTACCAGTTGTTTAGCTACTGGGCGCCACTAGAGAGAGTTCATAGAAACTGACAAATTTAATTTCTGTTGACTGTAGAGGCCGGCTGTTAGAAATAGCTGTATGATGTATATGTTGACGGTACAGGAGGCTGCGGCGGCCGCGATAGCGTCAGCGAGCGAGTGGAACTTGCGCGCGAACGTGCAGCGGCGCGCGGCCTGCGTGGATCTGCAGACGCTGACAGTGCACAAACGCCGCGCGCCGCTGCCGCCGCCGCGCTACCACGTGCGCCCGCCCACCGGCTTCTACCCGCACGCGCTGCTGCCGGGCCAGTACCAGCACGCCTACCGCGTCTACACGCCCGACCAGCTGCGGTAATGCTCACCCACAGAAATACACTCTAGTCGGAAAACGAAACCGATCATCAGAGGATGAAAATACATTTGTAGTCTCCGTCTTCATGTCGGCACACATATACCAGGGTTAAAGGTCGCAAAACGTGACAGGCCAAAGCGAGCCACTGTCACAGTTGTAGGTACACAAAACGTATATATTTAACGTATTTGTGTTTACTACGCTTTAGAAATGCCTCCATTTGCGTTTCTTTGTCAATAGTTTTAAAGTGTAAAACTTTTTTAGCAATAACACAATAGCCAATCTTTCGCGGTAATTCGCTGTGTAGTTTGCCGCCAACACACCTGTCGTGTACACCGTCTGAGTTAGACACAAATTTTTGAGAAGATAAACTCTGCAAAACAATACATTCCGGACTAGCAATGAGTCCATACTGAACTTCCAAATTCCATCAAATCCAACATCAATTCTGAATGATATAATTGCCAAACAGTATTTATACTCGTGTACTGTGGTCATTATCCAGTTCGGGCGATCGCCCTACCAGCACAGACTGCGCGGCGCTCTCACGCGGCGTTTCAAGTTCGCGATTGTGACAGCTGACAGCGCTGCACCGTCGTTTACATCTGACGGCTTTGTATATAAAAGCGCACAGACTGGTATATCGTGACCTTGTAGCGCTACTGGGTCATTTGGGCCGAACCGAGATTACCAGAATCTGGCTCGTACCTTTAACACGTGTAGAAAACAGCAGGCATCTAGGAAAATCCTACACTTCCCAAATAATTTTTTTAATCATTGATTTAAATAAACATGGTTTAGAGTGAGATAAATTTGATGATGCTCCATATGATAGAAATATATAAATACTGTTTATTAATTGAATGTGTACGATATGAATCTGTGAGAGAGGCGTTTGTGAGTGAGTGCCTTTGATTCGAACAGACTAGACGTCGGGATGTTTAACAAAGTCTTAACAGCACTGTTATCTGATGAGGCGTCAGCTCTGTTCAGGTCAAGAGCGCCATATGTCATTGTTAAGCATTTTTGTATAAGGGTACGATGGATTTGACATCCACACACACGTAAAAGTCCCCTAAATAATTAGAATAAAAAAAATATTAATACAAATACTATACCAATCGAAACTATCCAAAAAACTTAATAATTGACAAGTACTTATCAGTTGTTTCAACTGGTTGCATGATAATAAATATATCTAATAAATATGTATTCCAGTAATAAATTTAAACAAAATCTTATTTATATTAATTTAGGGTCCAAATATTGATTGATGATACTGTAGAATTTAAAGATTTAAAAGATATGTAAATCTTTTATTAAATAATATCTACATTTTTATTCAATGATGTATATCCATGTTACAGGTACTTCCCGCTGAATACAGTGCTGGAGGCTCCGCCGGCGCCTCCTTCGCCTGCCGACTCCAGCAGTGAGTCGGAGGGCGACTGGGGCTCGCGGTCCTCCTCGAGCGAGGACTCTGACTCACGCACGCACGCTTCTAAGGTAATTTTTATTTTATTTACTTATTTTAAAGGGAAACATGATGGTGTCCTAGCCGGATTCGGCCACGGCGACTGTTTCAACGCCGATTAAGAAAATCAAGGCCCAGTTTTCGGGAACAATCAATTGCGCAGGAGATATTTAAGTGCATAACTGGACGCGCTGCCAGAAAAGCACTCTCTCGTCCGAGCTCCCTCAGGTCCGATGGAATGGAGAACCAGTAAGATCGGGAGGGAGCGGGATGCAGGTTTGGTCGAGTTGTCCTTCTCTGAACACCTGGTTGAATTGCGGTGTTAAAGAGATACCTTAGTCGCCTTTTACGACACCTCAGCAAGAAAAGGGGGGCGCTCTTCTATTCTGCCGGCAGCCACCACGGCTTAACAAAACAGCAACAAAAGCAAAACACACAAACAAACAGGTTAAAGGGAAACATACAGCAATATAAAAATGATAATAATATACACAAAAAATGTTACATAAACCAGCAAAGTTTCCACAAAAATTAGTACAAAAATAAAAATCAAGCTAATAAATAACAATAAAAAAATCAATCAAATATACATACATATATATGTTACATATAAATAGTACATTTATATTTAAAAAAAAAAGTACATTATAGAACAAAATTGAATTTAGGCTAATATTTTTTTTCTCACCATTCGTTAGGTAATATCGTTATGGTTTAGAATTTCGCTATTGCCGGGTTGTTATTATAGCTTTTCTTATATACTGGCTTGCCAAAAGGACTCCTTTGCAGCTGATGAAAAGTATACTAAGTTGTAGAATAAAAGTGTTTGCATATGCCAAGCATGTAATATAGATAGAGTGTACGCGGGCCGGGATAAGTCTTGCCTTATGCCGTTGCACAAAATGCACCCTCGTAGGCGGGATGATTTATAATAAAGTTAAGATTGCGATAATTAAGACAAATCAAGTACTTACCAAGCAGCGGTATTTGGGCACTTCACAAAACACTCACTTTGTATGTTTGTATGCGAATATGTGGACTATAGTGTTTGTGAGGATTTGTGTGTGTTGCGAGTTTGAAGTAATTAATATGCGTTTTTTTATTTTTTTATTTAGGGGCTTTTATTCACGTGAACATATCAGCCCCATTGTACCCTTACCTATTTCCTTACATCCTAGGGGAGTCGCGGATGAGCAAGCGTCACCATCTGGCACAGCATTCTGACTTCACTGGACAAAGGATTGGCCAAAATGCCGTGCCATGCTCCAATATTTTGTCTGTTAATTTTCAACTTGCTCATCAGCAACTCCCTTTGTGTCTCGTTCCGGGCACACTCCATCAGCAAGTGATGCACATCTTCAATTTTTCCACATGCGTCACAATTGGGTGACTGGGCTTTCCTCATGAGATATGCAAAACTTGCTGTTGGATAATGTCCGGAACGGAGCCTTAAACACAGTTTTACATCTTTTCTGCTTATTTTAGCTTCGCTGAACCAGGGGACATGAAGAGGCTGACTAACGATTGTTTTGTACCATATACCTTTTTCTTTACATCTTTTATCAAAAAATTCTTTCCAGTTATCATAACAAATTTTCTTGAACAAACTTAAAATTTCCCAATAATTAATTTTCACTTCTTTTGAAACACCCTGTATTGCTGCTAATTTTGCCCATTTGTCAGCCTCTAATATGCGATTATAATGGAGAAGGATGCGATTCGATGTTTGTGTTTAAAAGAATGCGAGAGCGTTAAGAAGTAGAGTAAGTGAATGAATGTACGCCAGATGGCGTTTGCGATTAAGTGCATTTACATTTTTATTAATTTTAATGCTCTGGGGTTACGCCTTTTGGCGTGACTAGAGTGGAAAAATTGAACGGATCACGGAGGACAAGTATATTGAAGAAATCAAATTTAATTTACCAAAAACACTCTTTTATTTTATAAAATAATCATAACCATCATTCATGATAAAAAAATGCATTTTTGAGCCTCGAATCGATCCAATTTAAAATGTAAAATTCTAGATTTAAAGGTTTACTTTAATTTGTAAAATACATTGTCAGAGTGATTTCATGCTTATCAATCTATAGATTGTTTGAATAAAATAGGGATCACATTATTTGCATTTCTAGTTAGTTTGATTCCTGGTACAAATAAGCCTTTTTAAACCTTTGAATATGACTATTATTTAATATTAAAAAAAACCTTTACGTGAAATTTGATATTTTCATTATTTTTTTTGTATCCTGACTTGGCGTAGTGTCCACATCACGGCTGGTGATAAGCATGGTACAGTCCAAAAACGACTGTAACTATCTGACAATATGACAACAGCAACGAAAATCTATTGTGACCATGTCGGTATGTACAAATATCTATTCGCGCTTAAAGGACCCGATATCATGAGAATTCACTCGCCGAAAGACCAATTCAGAGTTCAAAGACCTGGCAAGAATAAGAGTCGGAGAACTGTTTGCTCCTAGTCATGATATGAGTTACTATAAACCTTACTACTTTGTAAACCCGCGCGCATGGTTTTGTGATTTGAAATGAAATGAAAATCTATTTATTTCGCCACAAACCAACAAAAAAAACAGAAATTTAAAATACAGCAACACAAACAACACACAGAAACAAAAGAAAATAAAAAAGATATAAGCATGGCGAAAATGGGCCCTTCATCATCCTAAAGCCACAGAGGTAGCCTGCAGCGCTGATTTTCATGAAGGGCCCCGGTCGTGTTACATCTAATTAGAAATATCTATAACGATAAAAAAATACAATAAATGTAAATAACATCTATCTTAAGTAATCATAAATATAAGTGTTTATAATAATAAGTTTAAACAATAGCAGCATTACCCACTGAAAAATAAACAAAACCAAAATAAACTATTATATACAGTAAATAAATCGACTACAAAATGTATTAGTGTAACTATAGTAAAAATATATGTATACCTAAAAAAAGAGCAAAAGTACGGTTTTAATACGGTTAAATTTAATACGGTTAACGGTGCAGCGGAAGAAGCTGAGCAAAGTGAAGCGAAGCAGCCAGACGGAGAGCAAGGAGAAAGAGGAGAGCGCCGCCGAGCCGCCGCCCGAGGACACGTGCCGCACGTGCAAGCTGCGGCTGGAGGGCAACCGCAAGTACACGCACGAGCGGTTCCTCGTATGTGCCAGCTGCAACGCTAAACGTTAGTTGCAATATTTACACATCTACATTTAACACATGGATTCCAGTAAATGTGTACCTCTTCCGCAATGGTTTCATATTTATTCATTAACTAGCTGATCCGGCAAACGTTGTTTTGCTATATAAGTTATTGCAATATCTTCTAAGATGTTCATTGAAATTAAGTGATGTCAAAGACAATTTTGTTCATAATTAAATACTCTTAATCAACAACACATTTATTTCGATAAAGATTAATATTATTACGTTGATAAAACTCTTAACAAATAATGTATTAATTTCGACCGAATTCGATTACCATAAAAACGGCTCTAGTGAGTTAATCTTATAAGATAGACATATACTGTCGTTTTTTTAGATCATTTCAAGAGGAATAATTCTTTCATACATATATTTTTGGTATCTTGAACCATTTTCGCAGCGCACGCAATGGAAGCCTTCAAGGATGAATAATTTTCCCCGTTTTTTTTTCACATTTTCCATTATTTCTTCGCTCCTAATAGTTGCATCGTGATGTTATATAGCCTAAAGCCTTCCTCGATAAATAGTCTATTCAACACAAAAAGAATTTTGCAATTCGAACCAGTAGTTCCTGAGATTAGCGCGTTCAAACAAACAAACTCTTCAGCTTTATAATATTAGTATAGATAAGAAAAAGAACTTGCGTGGGAACACATCAAGCACCGTTCACACCTGGATATGATAGGCGGCGTACTTCGCCGGGCAGTAGACCTGAGAGAATCTGTTGCCTGGATAGGAGGGAGGCAGCGTGCTGAGGCTGGCGCGCTGTCCGTGAGAAAGGTTTGGAGGGGTCTTTGTACTCACACTTACCAGAGATGAAGCTTAACCAGGCTGTTTGCTCCCCGGGTGTCTGGAAGGATCTGGATTCTCAGACCTTGGGTGGAGTGATAGCAAAGACACGCCTGGGGTTTTTAGTCAGTAGGAGTCTGACACACCGGGGTCGCTGTCATCACAGCGGCCCTAATTGTCCTATGCGCGATTTTCCCCCGGTTTACAATTTAAAAAAGGCGACGTACTGTCTCTAGTGCGCTGCTCAGTTATAATCAAACTCACTCTGCCTTAAGATTCAACCTGCAGTATTAGAAAATGACAAAGAAAAAATATTTTTGCAGTGATGTTTCAGATTAGTCGGTAAAACCGACTTTCGACCTTTTTCGTAGTCACTGACTGGTCAGTAACTAGTCGGCAAAAAGGGTCCCTGATTATCTGGCTTTGACTTTGTATGTATTTCTAAGTAAATATGTGTAAAAGGAATTGCATTACATTAAACTTTGATTGTTATAATAATAGTAAATCTTTATTTCGAAATACATTTAAACCTTTAATATCACAGGATGATAAGTCTCACAGTTGTACGAAAACTTAGCTCTGACCCGTGCAAAAGTAAAAATCAAAACGTAATGCGAAGTCAACAAAACATGTTCCAATACGTTCGCAGGCGACGGTTGCGATTTGCGTGCGAATCAGCTATAAACGAAGTGATCGGCTTTGTCAACTAATCTGCCTCTTTTGGCTGACCAATCAGCTAGCCGGAATTAGTCATAGTCGGCATATCTCTAGTCTTTTTTGTGATGTGGTTATATATGGATCGGGGATGTCTGTTGCAGTACACCCGTCATGCGTGGAGCTGAGCGCGGACACGATCCGCAAGTGCCGCGAGTACGGGTGGCAGTGCGCCGAATGCAAGACGTGCTGCTCCTGCCGGCTGCCGGCCGACGACGACAAGATGCTGTTCTGCGACCTCTGCGACCGCGGCTTCCACATCTACTGCGTCGGGCTGCCCGCAGTGCCCACAGGTACTGAGCCGAGCGCGGGCGCGATCCGCAAGCGCCGCCAGTTCTATAATTGGTCACATGTCAATATGGAACAGTTCTGATGTGGGTCATAACGCTTGCATGGATAATGGCAAAATGTGCCATTTTCTCTTTATGCCTCACG
Source organism: Automeris io (assembly GCA_036320925.1). Classification (NCBI taxonomy): domain Eukaryota; kingdom Metazoa; phylum Arthropoda; class Insecta; order Lepidoptera; family Saturniidae; genus Automeris; species Automeris io. Next base: position 6,370,851 of record JAUDJH010000010.1, on the reverse strand, counting down.
AGTGAGAGTTAGTTTTCATCATTATTTTCTCGTTCGATAGGATATACACGAAAGTTGCTTAGAGTTGAATATGGTGAAGGTAGGATTTAAAAGTGTGCGAGCGGCGCGCGATGTGTTCCCGCGTGCCGCTCTACAACACAGAGACATGAGAGGGGTGACTATACACCATCCCTCCCCAAGCGAATAGAGGCCTACTTGGGGCCGCACGCCCAGCCGGTCATTGAGGATGAGACACCAGTAGTGCCCTAGGTGCCGGTAGGTGGAAGATGGAACACCCCGGGAGTTTTGGTCGGTGCAAGCGCGACACACCGGCCCTCACCGCCCCCCGAGGTCAGTTAGAGGTTTCCCCCGGGTTACAAAAAAAATGGTGAGGGTAGGATTTGGGTGGTGGTCGTTCGCGCGATGGTTGGCTGCGACAGGACATGGCAGGCGGTCCTCACTTATTGTGAGAGAGTTATGGAGGTGAGAGGCGGCGGAGAGGGACAGGGAGGTAATAGGACACTTGAAAGACAGTTGAATGAATCAAATTTAAAAGTTTATGCTTCCTTAAGCAGCGTAGACAAGTTATCTGTTATTTAACACGTCCGTAGATTAACATTACGCAATAAAGATTAATGTTTAAGTCGGTCAAAAGTATTTTTAGTAATTTATCTTATCGCAACACGTGCACTGGGAAGGACATAAGCAAATTTGAATCTTATACAATAGGTTTGATACTCGAGAATATTGACACTGTATAGACGTAGTGTTCGCATCCCATCAACAAATAAAAAAAAAAAGCTCATAATCTTTAAACAAGTGAACAGGTTTACTTTATTCATAGTTAAAAACGCTCCATCAGCTCACCTTTTAAACAATAAAGAACTTAATCTAAATCGATTCATATTTTTAAAGCTGCGATCTCAACGATGAGACACATAAATTAATAATACAAGTTAAACATATGTTTTCTATCTTTATGCATCGGGGTTTATAAGAATGCGTATATAATTCCAGGTCGATGGCATTGCGTTGAATGCGCGATATGTAAATCGTGCGGCGCGCGCGATCCGGCGGGGCTGAGCACGGCGTCTGCTTCCGCCGCAAATCCCGCCGGAAGCGCTGCCAGTCCCGCCGATACGGCGGCCAGTCCCGCCGGCACGCCGGCGAGTGTTGCCGGCGCCACAGCGGGTCCCGCCCCCGGCGCTGGCACCTCGGCTGGAGCGGAATGGCATCACCAGACGCGACGTGGTCCCGGCGGGCACAAAGTCTACTCTCATTCGCTTTGCACTCCTTGCGCCAGGTAATATCTATTCACCACTATTATTATATTTGTTAACCCATCCATTGTCACTAGATTTTACACAAAATTATAAAAGATTAATTCGTATGTTGATTTTGTGGTAAACTATGGATCAAGGAGATCGTCGGTGGACTAACGCTGAAAGCGACTGTAAAATTGCTATGTTACAAAAGACAGACAGATAACGGGTTATATTAGTTTAAAAATGAGAAACATGTACATAATTTATGTCCTTAAACTATGGATAGATAAAATCTTGTAGGTTGGGATCACATGTTGAACGCTAAAATAATGCAAATATCAATGTTAGACAGGGACTGTTACTGTGTCTTATGTTTTAAGTGTACATATAAAATGAGTGTCCACAGTAATACATTGTTTTTGCTGACTGTACAAGTTGACATCAGTCATTGTTATGAAATCAATTGTCTGTCACCTTTACTACAATGGCAATGGGCCTTTGTTACAAAAAGTACAACAACTATAGTAATGAAACAAATATAGTAATGACAAACTTATTTGTAACTGACTAAGTGTTCGGTAGGATGAAATGTAAACTTTAGGTCGATATGTGATAAAATGTTAAAATAGAAGAGAGGGATGTTCGGTTTTTTTGTGAAAAAGGAGTAAATTATCAGCAGTGTTTCGTGCTTTACTCTGGTATAAATTATAATGAAGATAATCTACGATATCTCTTCTTGATTTTGGTCATTATCGAATACAATTGTGTTTGTTATTTAGTATTTCTATGCATTATATTGAAAAGAAAAGTTGTATTAATTAGAGCCTAGCCATATTGAGAATTTTATAATAATTTGGTATGATTGAGGCATTCTGATTAATAAATTTAATGAAAAACAATTTTTCTAAAGCCTTCAAAATTTTTCGAATGTCATTAAATAATTAAAATATGACGTATTGTGTTTCAAGAAAAAGCAAGAGAGGCTTCGGAAAATCGTGAAAGGGACGATAAAGTTCGATTGTGCGAGAAGATTATATATCGAGGGACGCAGATCAATCAATATAAAAAGTATACACAAGTATTATGCAAAATATTTCGATGATCTATGTTAATTAATTGTTACGTCGTAACTTGGTCTTGGTAGTTCATGTAATCACGTCATCTCATGCGCGTGTTTGATGTGGACTAACACGAGTTCATTGTGTCACGTTATCGGCGCCATCTCACATTGTCGACATCCGCTTTGTCTTTGGTATCTCGTAGAATTTTGGCGAAGATAAATGTCGAGATAGGTCACTCCTATCGATCGATAGAGATAGCTTTATCGTTTATTAAACGAACGTCTATAACACCGTAATTTTTTATGCAAACCTAATTTAATACGCTAATCTGCCCTTCTCAGCAAAAAACGTTATCTCTCACTTTAAATTAGTTTTAAGGAAGTTAATATTTATTAATGAGTTTTTGATAACTTTCTTACTTGCTAAAATTAATGATTTTTTTAAATATGTCATTTCTTTCGTTTTCTTAGTTACTTAATATGTTGTAGTTGAAATACGAATATTTTCTTTATTCTTTTTTTAACGTTTACTCAATTGTTGTAATTAGTTTATTTGATAGGTAATTGTTTATGCTACATATATAAAAAAATATCTTAAATACCGCTTTTTGACTTAGAGGGGCAGTAATGGTTGTACAAGCAATGTGCATACGCAAAATGAGAGTTTGATTAAAAAAACTGGTTAAGACGTTTGTGTATTGTTTTAAAACTTTGTTGTATATAATCTGTATTCTGCGTACGTACTCGGCTCCTGACGAGATTTGTTTTTACCCTTTATTACCAGGTGACCCATCTCCGCTTTATCTATAATTTTGGTCCCCCGCAGAATGTTCTCTCTAGCCCAATGCAGCGTTATTATTCAGCACTTTTCCAGTATTAATCGATTATATGCATGCTAATCCCCTAATTGTAATGTGAAGGTAACTTGAAGGTTGTTTGTTAATTTCCTTATAATGTATTATTGGTGAATATCGATTTATATTCATTTTTTTAGGTTAAAACATGTTTTTTTTTATTTCGATTGTTATGAGCCAACAATCTTCAAAGAGCGAACAGCAAAGTGGAATGTACAAAGCACACTAAAAGCTTGGAATTAGGAATCACACAATTTATATTTAACCCAAAAATAACAATGTAGCGAGTACCTGATCTGAGAATACGTTGTAAAATATTTACATGTCTAAACCTTGTTTGATTCTTTTTTTCTGTATACTTTCGAGCAGGTGTTGGTCACTTTCCTGAAGTTATTAATTAGGATATGATCATTAGAAAATATACGTGACAATTAATGTAGAATTCGACAGCCGAATGTTTTAGTTTACATTGGTTCTATGGCCGAAAGAGTCGATCCAATCAGTAGCAATCGATTGTATATAAACTATGAAAGTCTATTTATATCTGCACATCAAATAATAGATCAGAAACAAGTTTGCCTAAATAGGGGTCACTGACAAATCTTTAGAGGCCCTAGCACAATTGTCTGTGAAAACGAGTTTTTAAGTCAACCACCCTATTTCGAGAAATTCTGTAATCTGCACTATATTTTCCAAGGTATTTACAGAATGTATAGAAAGAATAATCTAAAACCTTTAAAAAGATCTGTTTCACGTCTAAATGTCATCAATTATTTTTATAAAAATATCGCTTTATTTGTAAAACTCAATCGGATCACATTGAATTATATAAATAGATCCCGTTGTGATTCGATCGGATCATAGCTGACGCCTGCTTTAGACCAACTTCTTGTTTTATTCCAACTGTTTGTTATACATTTAAGCTTTACTGTTCTTTCTCTTATTTACCAGTTTCTCGCAATTTTAATGATTATTAATGCTAGTCAATTACCGAACAATCATCAATGACAATGGGTGTCGACAGTTCATCGTCGCTGATTATCATCAGACTAACTCATTTCCCCATTCTCAACTAACAGGAAAATAGTTCATCAGGTTTCTCATTTGATCAAACTAACATGCCGCGGCTTATTACTTGTCTCAGGGCTCTAATATTGTATTTAATTAATCTATACATTATGTTTTGACTAAAAATATTACCTTTTTACCTTTGTAATTACACATGGTGTAGTTAAAATCATTGTAAATATTCTATTTCATATTTAACCTGTCGCGTTTTATATATGTTATAGGTGCTTTATCGGATCCTATATGTGTAAAATCTACTTTAATTTTGGCTCGACCTTATGACAAATGAGCCAGCCTAGACAAATACACTATTCGATACCATACAGCAGTACTATTAGTGTAATGTTTGTAGAAAGCCCAAAAACTGTAAGGAATTGATATCAGCTATTGAAATATTACATGATCTGCATTATGTTAATCCCATATATTTTTGGATTTTCCACTAACAATATCGCTAGTAGAAATTTACTTTTTCTGATTGGAAACGTCGAGCAAAAATAAAAGTAGGATTTGCATGCATAGGACCCGATAGAACATTTATAATATCTATGTATTAATAACGATAAATGTATTAGAGAGTAGCAAGAGCCCGTTGTAGACTGGTAATAAATAATGAAGTTAGGAGCGAGAGAGCATTCGGGAGGGCTTGTCGTGGCGCGTGGCGCATTGTTCCCGAATCGTTAACTAATGGCGTGTTTCTGTGTTCCGGTGGTTGCGCGTATGTGTGTGTAGGGCGTATCGCATCGGTCGCTACTGCCCGCTGTGCGAGCGCTCGTTCATCGGACCCAAGGGGACCATGCAGCTCGTCATATGTAAGCTCTGCGATAGGCAACTGCATCAAGGTACGTCCATACACCAGCCAACCGGTAGAACGCAAAGCCTCAGCCCGCATTCACCGGCCGACAGATTACATCGTTACGGTTCATCGCACGTCAAACTTTGACAAATCGACCGCTCTGAACGTAGCCTCAAAGCGTTGCTCAGAACTCTAAATTACATATTAGCTGAACGTGTTTAAATAACTTGGTGGTCATGTAACTCATGAAATAACTGAATTCATTTTTTAATTTTGACTTTAAAACTTGGAAAAGATCATTACCAACTAATGAAATCATAAATATGGTAGAAAATTAAATAAAACAAGTAAAAAAAATTCTTCTATAAAATGATCGAACTAATTGTTAAAAACAGAAAGGATTTTTAATCAAAATATGTTTATAAAACTCAGTTAAACAAAACAATATTTTTACTTCGTTATTTTTAGAACAACTCTACTTTAGTTTTTTTTTTTCTGATTATACCATATGCTAATCCGATAGTGGCTATGTTCAGAGCGGCAAAGTTGAAGGACGTCTATACCTCTGATGCACGTCTCCGTTGCGAAATTAACTATGGGAAACTGGTATATGACTAACGTGACATGCTAAATTCAAAAATATTTATTTTATTATACGTTAATATAATCACATGTCTCTTTTAACATACGTTGTTCAGGTCAGTCCCATTTTATCTCTAAGTTTTCGAATCAACATTTTTAATTGTGCATACGAAACTGCAGCACTAGGACATTCTATTGAAAATTTGTATTGAATCATTTATATCATGTTTCGTTTTTAGTTAATTTCGCACCCGAGGTGTTTCATAGAGGCATATGAAACTGTTTTGGGCATCGTACGTAGTCAAAATCTGTTTGCCGTTTCGTGAGCGGCTCGGCGCTTGTTCACATAGCATGTTGCGCGTGTGAGATTGCATTTTAGGTCTGCGACAAAGCTTTTAGATTTACGCAGCATGATGCGAAGTTGCATGTGAATTCTATTTTCGATGGGAACGTCGATAGGTAGCGGTCTAAAATGACATGCTCGGTTATCTGCTTGGTGCGGTTTTTCATTGTCCATCTTCATTATCACGAACATAGTATATTGTAATGTAGCCGTAGCATCTTGAGCTTATTTATATATCAAACTTAGCTTTATTATGTATATATTTATATAACATGCATTCAGAAATGTTCAGTGGACATGACAAACAAATTGCAACCCATAAATTAAACGTAAGGAATCTAGCGTCAGGCGCTTGTGTTTCGTTAGATGTGTTTAGACGAGATTATTAGGCGAGCATGATGTATGATACACAGTAAATGATGCCTTGCATCGTTACGATAAATAAGTATTGGGGCCCCGAGGAATTGATAAATGACTCCACGGTCAATCGAATTCTGCCCGATTGCGTGTGAACTAGATAGAGGTGTAGGCAAAGTCGAATGCATCTGCGACGAAACGGAATCATAATTCTCAACTTTACTATCGTTATTGATTAGCTTACTGTGAGAATAATATTGAATCAGCAATTCGTCGCAGACGGATTCTTGCAATTGTATGTTTAAAGATATATATGATACTATGATGTAAACTAGGGGCATTCGGTATCCGATATACAATGTCGACATCGGTAAAAGACATTTAAACCCTTTCGTTACCAGCGCCGTTTTTAGTCCGCATTCACAAAACGCCCCGTGTGCACCAGTGTCGGCTTTAGCGGGCATTCATTTTCCGTTTTGTGCGTACCAACACCGAATTTTGCCGGCATCCATTTGCCGTTCCTTATATTGTAGTTTTATTGAATTAATTGCTCTTATAGTGCAATCGATTTTGTTATATACGCCTTTAGAAAACAATTCTTTTAAAGTGAATTTCGTATTTGGAAACTAAAATAGAAAAGTACTAAAGTAAAATAGAAAATAATATAATAAGAATTATCCTAATTTAAATTTTTATTTAATATACCAGCAAAATCTTTAAATATGTAACATTTAAATGAGAAAATTCAAACATCAACTCCCATCATGCAATGTGCACACTTCGCAGCGTGCTGCCCGATTCAGTAGCACCACTTCGGCGGAATGGACTGCGGTAACGAAAGGGTTAAGTTCGATTGACTATATTTCTGAATATGTACTCAAGAAATTAATTAGAAATTTTGATGTTAGCGGTTAATGGCTGGCCTGAGTTATTACTCTCTACATTGTTTACGTTAAAAATCACTATTTGTATGGACATTTGTGTCTTGCAAATGATCCAGCAGGGGTGCAAAATAAAAACTCCATACGATGTGTAATTTTTAAAATAAACTAATCTGATTTTTTTTTTTTAGAAAATCATGTTTGATACACTTATTTGAGTCAATATTTCGATGTCATATAATCGGATATCGATAGTAATTAGCCAGGATCCAGAGTGACCCAGCATGGATGAACACCACTTATTCTGTATCTACCGAAGCGTTCTGGATACGCTTACAATTAAAGCTTAAGTTGTGATATACCTTTAAGTAAAGCATTTTTATCGATACTAAATAGAGTAAGGTTGATTCATGCTCGGTAAATTTTAACCTCGAACTTGGCTAAAGCTGGTTTTCATCTTACACTGACTGTCGGCTCTAAAAATCCTCTTAACTGTAGTGTGTCAACGCAAATTTTCCCTGTCGATTCATTTCTGTACCACACGGGTTGTTACTAAATGCAACAGTTACGAATTTTAGGACGATGGTAAAATAAACATACAGGAGAACGTCTCGATATCGATAAAGACGCTGTAGCGGCACTGAGTTATCGACCCCATTCGAAGATGCCTCTATTTGAATAATGACCACACTTATCGATGTGGAATCGCCTTCAGAGAGTCAGACGGAGTTTTATGTCCATCAAAAAGCGAAAAGAAGTGTTGTTGTTTTGGGTTGGGTGAAGCGATTCGATCTTTCAGTCAGCAACGAATTTGAATCATGATGATTGTAATATTACATTACCAATGACATGAACGCATGACGACATCTAAATGCTTTCGTTCATGTTCAACCAGATAAATATTGAGTTATACATCGATAAATGTGGGCACAATCTAAATAAACCTATATATAAAATAAATATAAAGTCTAATATACTCCATGCGCAGTTAATGTATAGGTATATAATTGGCGGCGTTTATTAATTTCCCCTCACTCGCACTCGTTAGAAAAATTATATCATTGTTATTATTGTGAAAGTTTAAATTGTTGTAAATAAAAAAAAAAAACAATATACGTTTATTTATAACGGTCCGGAAATTGGATGCAGTCACTAATATATTTCTGTTTATCCTGAAAGGGATACAGCGTGACGATATACAAATAAAACAGCCCCATTCGTTAATGAGTATACTTACAATATAAGCGCAGCAACCAGCCATTTTTGACCCATTATTTATCTACGCGACTAGCAAATGTATTTGATTAGTGATGACCGTCAGTGTAACGTTAAAACCAGCATAGCGTAAAGAACTGAAATGTGTTCAGTGTCTGATGTTGTCGTGTTGGTGTGTTGTACAGAATGCGTTAGGCAGACGGTGTCGTCGCTGCGCGTGCTGGACTACACGTGCGCGGAGTGCCGCCGCGGCGGGATCACGTCGCGCGCGGCCGCGGTGCGCCTGGCGCCGCGCACCATCGCCACGCTGTTCATGGCCAAGCGACGGTTCAACAAGTACGCGCATCGGCAGTACATGCAGAGCCGCATGCCCGGCCCTGATCCTGACCCTGAGCCAGATGCCGAGCCGGATTCCACGGACCCGCTGTTAGACTGCGCTGGCTGAGCTTACCACTCCCCGTGCTGGAACGCAAGGCGCCCGATACATTGGCACGCGAGCGGATACTTCAGCCGAGTGATGAAGACACCTCGAATGTTCTCATGTTTAGAAATGGTAACTTTCAAGCCTGCCGTTACTCTTTGATGTTGACGGTAGCGAAGACTAGAATGCAGCCCGAAAACACACTCCAAACGAGATAAAGGCAAGCTTACAGAAAATTCTTACCTTCATCAGTGATAGCCTTCTGAAAGATGACGGCAGGCTTCCAGAATGTTCCCGTCTTCAGCAGTTACAGCCCTAAATACTTCAGGCGGTTAATGGCAGTGTGGTTTCCAAGAATGCTTACATCAGAAATTATAATCTCAAATACAGTGCAGGCGGGTGACGGTAGGTTTCCAGAATATTCTCACCATGAGTAGTGGCAAGCCAAATTATACAGTCGGCGTGGGATAGCGGGCTTCTAGCATATTCCCATTGTCGAAAACGACAAGCATGTATAAAAGCAGTGAGGAGTGCGTTTAACTATGAGTGTAACCGGTTTGCGAGTGATATCGGTTCGATGTCGGTGCAGTGGCGACTCAGACTGTTGTATAAATCTGATTATTATAATGATTGTAACAGGTAGGCTACGTATGTATAGTGTGAGGCGGCTGGTGCGGCGCGCGAGCTCATTTCGTATCGGAGTTCGCACGTCGCTTCGCCGTAATGTATCACTTAATAGGACCGTTCGATTTTAATGGACTATAAAACTTGATAAAGTGGTTAGATAGCTGTAGTTCGCAGGACACTAACGAGTAACATGTACAGTAATTTAATACTAACTTCACTGGGTAGCTGGGCAATCATACTATTTTTAATAATAATAGTGTTTCGTTTAAGGATATTCTGCGACAAAAAATCGTGTATTTAAATAGTGTATTCGTCCACGATTTATTACGGAGAGAATGCGGAAGTGCGTTTCGAGCTTGCGTCAAGACGCGGTTCGGATTATATTCGAGATGTGTGAACGGTGTGTTGATGTAGGTGGATGATGATGTTTTTATTCTTTACATACATAGATCGGTTCTCAAAATTGAAAAAATAAAATTATATTAAAATAATCTGCCTTTCAATGCATTTCATAATTGTTTCTGAAAGTTTTAGTTATGGCGCTGTTGTTTTCCAAGTCGGCGTAATATTCGCTATAGCAAACTGCGCATTTTGTTTCTTTTTTTATAGTTTAACATTAGATTATGGTAAATTTTTGCTTTATAAGATATTTATTTTAGTTATACTCTATATGGATACGCCTGTATACAACATATTAATCATTGTGACCGGTGTGTTTTGTATTAGAAAGGGATTGTTACAAAAAATAGAAAAGTTGAATTTCTTCAGGTTCATATCATATGGAGACTTGGTCGCCTGAAGCATATTATCTTATGAATCGTTTGCTATATGATTTTCCTCTAATTATGCACTTTATAAAAGTTGTTGATTGATTATAATATTTAGCTTGCATTACCTTAGGATCTTTCGTTTTTCTAGTTTGATTGTATGTACGAATTAGATTCAGCAGCTCAGCTTTCTTGTGTCTTTATTTTATATATCTTTACTTAATTTTCAAAGTACAAAACGGTTAATAGGCTACATGTAACGATTTCATTTGACCGTTAAAGAGTTTCTGATAAACGTGTCCAAATGTAGATTATTTTGAACTCAAGAAAGAAGATTATAAATAAAGAGTTTATTTATTTATGAAGATTTAATTGTGTCGGGTAAAACAGTAGTTGGACTGGAACCTTAAAGTGATTGTTTCGTAGTGCGGACGAGTGTATAAGTTTGCTGTACTTATAATAGTATTTTCTGCGCGCCGTCATCGTTAAACCGCTGCAATGTGCAATTTATCCACAATAACGTTGTGTATTATATATACTTTGTATTAGAATGGTATTGTTTAAGTGCAGGAGATTCGGTAACAACTCTTCATCGAATACTGAATGTAATGTATCATGTTTTAGTTTATAATGCTTCGGTTATTATTAATCATAATTTACTTAGTGACAATTTTTAAGAGACAATTTATTGCCTACAAATGTTTCATGAAATCATGGTAAACTTTATATTTATAAATAAACAACAGTTTTTCGTGTCCTTCACGCGGAAATCCCGTTGCTTTATCGACACAGGTGAATATTAAGACTTACTTGTAAGAGAATTATTATAACTTTATGTCTACTTAATGCAAGTGTAAACGTTCTAGAAATCTCGCACTGTTCGGTCAATTTTGTAAAAAAAATAAAATAAATTTAATTTACTTTTTGATTTTCATTCCTCCTTATAAAGGCGGCACCGTATGGTGGCATGATGTTTGCACACTCTGCAAGTTATGTAAATATTCACAATAAAATAATAGCACTTACAGTACAATGACAGAATTCATTATTAAATTCATCATTACTAGTTAATTACTAAACCAATCTATCAAATGGTTTAAAAGCAGGCAAAAACCTTTTTGTAATGAAAAACGAACTTTGTATAGACATATTCGAAACGAGAATTTATTTAAGATTAAAGTGGTAACAGGTTTTTATTTGGGTGATAAAATTGTAAATATTTCATCAGAAAGAAATTCGCGTTTGATTATATTTTGTTGTCATCATACAGTGCCGCTAGGACAGTATGCATCAAGATAATCATGCGGTAATAAAACACAAGTATGCAATAAAAAATAATGTATATAATTTGACTTACAGTACAGTAAACTCGATAGCATAGTTAACAAAATTTATATAAACACTGAAAATATATTTTATACACTGGCAATAAAGCATCTATTGTTAAAATCTGTGGTTACCTGAAACGAGGAAATATAAATTCAATGTTTTTCTACTTTTTGTATTAAAATAGTGATCTGTTTAAAATAAAGAGCGAACTTCGACTGCAGTAGCTTGTTTACCCGCAGTATTGACTGAATTTTGGTTTTATAAATTGTTTTCTGCTCTATTAGTAATACAATAAACCTTTTTTTCTATATACATTTTGTGTTTTAATTCCTTAAAACTTTTTGTTCACACATGCCATATGGTAACAATGCAATGATATAAATTTTACAGAAAAAAAAAGTTACACTTTTCGCTGTCACTTTTTTACTACGTGCGTACTAAGAATTACCTCATTTTCAGCAAACAGATAGTGAAGTAATTCATTAAAAGTTGTTTGCATTTATGCACTATCATTGGGTTCCAATATAGCAATGATCTTTCACTGCTGCTTATTTCTTCGGTATTTAAACTATAAATCAATATCGAATGTATTCGTTATTACGGCTTACACTATAATAATGGATTTTTTACCGTCTATAATACTTTTAATTCAGCACGAGCCGTATTGTGAAGTAGGCGGATGGTACTTGTAGATATGAAGGCGTACCTAGGCGTCGGTTGATGGTCACTCGTCGAATCGCAGTCCGCTGATGGAGAGGAAGGTGAACGCGTTGTGCAGCGCCAGCACCGGCACCGCCGCCAGCGCCACGCGCGCGCCCACTCGCGTGCCGGCACGGCGCACGCCCTCACATATCACTGACATCGGCGGCGCGCTCCACACCTGCACCACATTATTGATATTACATGTAGGTATCTATAGGAGTCAATGTACTGTACGATATCTAGTTCACGTGAATAAAACGCGCACCAAATAAATAATAAAGGGGATTCAAGCTAAGACTGTCTTTTGATTGACAAGCCTCCCACAAGTGGTACAGTCTTCATCGCAATTGGTGCCCTTCGCCACATATCTATTATTATTAGTACAAGATTCTCCTAGTCGTATATGTGGGCCAATATAACAATAGCGACTGTCAATTGATTTCTGTCCCTTGATAGTTGCTGCCGTTTTTTGGCTATATTGTACTACTGTCAGATGCCATGTAATCATTTTGATAAGTAAATATATTAAAAAAAAATCGGATTAATACATCCAAGGTCCTTATAACGCAGCTGCGATCCGTGTTTGTCTGCGGAAGTGGTCACCTTGAAGTTTTTAAACAGTGCAATTCTAACACCTAAGTCGCGCTAGCACGCGTGCGGCCGAGACGGTCCAATGAAGATTATCCTCGAGGGCCAGTGGCCTTAGTGCAATAACTTGCAAAAAAATATTCGTTACGAAGGCCGCCTTATTCCGAGGAGTTCTGGATTCGGCACTATATTCGGAGATATTTAAAAAGAGGTTAATTATATACAATTTAGTAACGTATTGTTACCGATTTTTTTTTTACATTGGCTCGACATAGTGACTACAGAGTACCTGATGGTAAGTACAGTGTAGTCCAAATACGAAAGCGACTATCAAAGGATGAAAATCTACATCGTCATGTCGGCCCACATATACCACGACTGAAGGTCTCTAGGTATATGAGCTACTGGATATGCACAAGCTAATCCCGAAACGCGACAAGCCGAAACTGGTCACTATGACGGGCTTTACACCCATGTACTGTGGTCGCGATCCAGACGGGCACCGACGCCCTACCACCTCGCTGCTGCTCGTTTAGCACCACCCAGGAGTCACGTGTTGGAAAACTACGTAAAGCCTACGGACGCGAGCAGCTTCGACTCCCAAAATACTTCATTGATTGTAATAATTACTATATTAATAATTATTTTGTTTAACCTCTGAAGCTACTTTTCATTTCATAATTGTTCACGTTAGTTCTCTCTTGCGATGAACCATTAACCTGGGCGAAATTAGGGCAGGGATGATGGATGAAATAAAAAACATACACACCTGATAGAATATCCTCATCTTGACGGCGGGGCATGGCTCCTTGTCGGTGCATTGGTTGAGCAGTTTTCTGAGCGCGTATTCAATCACTTGCTGCAAGTGTTCCACTGACATTTTCGAGGCGACGGAGCCGTGCGAGCGACACGCCTCCTCGCTCGGGAACGACAGTTGGCACGTCGATGGAGACGAACCTCGTTACACAAAACGAGAAAGCTTTTTACTGCCACTTTATTGTGCCTATCCGCTAGGTTTAAACTATACTAATATTATAAAGCTGAAGAGTTTGTTTGTTTGTTTGAACGCGCTAATCTCTGGAACTACTGGTTCGAATTGAAAAATTATTTTTGTGTTGAATAGACCATTTATCGACAAAGGCTTTAGGCTATATAACATCACGATGCAACTATTAGGAGCGAAGAAATAATGAAAAATGTGAAAAAAACGGGGAAAATTATTCATCCTTGGAAGCATCCATTGCGTGCGCTGCGAAAACGGTTCAAGATAACAAAAATATATGTATGACAGAGTTATTCCTCTTAAAATTATCTAAAAAAATGTCCGCGACAGTATATGTCTATCTTTTAAGATTAAGTCACTAGAACCGTTTTTATGGTAAACAAATTTGGTCGAAATTAATGCATTATTTGTTAAGAGTTGTATCAACGTAATAATATTAATCTTTATTCAAATAAATGTGTTGTTGATTAAGAGTATTTAATTGTGAACAAAATTGTCTTTGACATCACTTAATTTCAATGAACATCTTAGAAGATATTACAATTACTTATATAGCAAAACAACGTTTGCCGGATCAGCTAGTATACCATAAAAGTGGTGTATATCATATGAAAGCATGTTATATTTTGTTAATTAAAAATTTAAATATATTGACATAAGATCTAGAAATTACTCTGCGGCGAATTAATGACAGGACCCGCAGTCGCCATTAATTCGCAGAAGTAGTCGCCTCGGATTATTAGCTGGTACTAATCCGGCTCACCACGGCCGCCACTATCATGGTAAACCGAGACGATCCTATGAGAATTTACACCAAGTAAAAAAAAAAGATTTAAGATTTTTAATATTCAAATTGGACCATATTTTAAATTAACGTACTTATTAAATATAGCATGTTTCCATATGATGTACGCCACTGCATCATACCATACCACAATACAATTCGATATAAAAGATAATAAAGATGAGAGAAAACTTGAAATCACTAGTAATAAAAGTGATGAAATGAAAATTGTTTTTTTTTTCTTAATTTATGGGAAATGAAAATCAGACTGAGACAAAACTAGGTGTGCGAAAGAAGTGGCACGTACAGCAGGTACGCACCCTATTATAGTTTGTCCCATCCCCACAAATAATTGAAAAGATTGATCTATAAATCAAAATGTGCAAGTATGAGTTGCCACTTAAACTGGTTGATTAATAATAATACAGTTGTTCACAAATTATATTAGTTTCTATTTTTGTATACCCCGATTAATATTAATATGTCAGAGAAAATATATAAATTCAACAGTTCATGATGTTAGCGTTTTCTTCTAACTTTTTATGCAAACTATTATACTCAGATTTTTAAGCCTGAGCAGTCAACTAATAGCTTAAGTTTTGCCAGATTTTGTTAAATCAAGATAATGAAGTAACATAATAAAAAATTATAATTAAAATTAATTTTTATAGTGACGAATAAAAGTGGTAAAAATAAATGTTTTATAAAAAATATAAGTTTTATAAAATCTTTGTGATATGAAAAAATCTTCAACAGCAAAAGTAAAGTTTATGAAAAACTTTATTCATACAATCTGTACACTAATTTTCACAAATAACATTTAGTTGAGGCATAGGAAGTTTAAAGATAAAATAAATACCTGTGGCTACGTAGCAAACGAACGCGGCAATAGTGTTCTCATAATTCCATCTTCTGGTTATAGCCACTTTATAGTCCCCTATATTACAGCCAGTCTCCTCATCTACAACACGAATATTTTTATGGTAGTGCAGCGGGAGTACTGTAGCTAGGGTAGTGTTGCAGGGGTAGTGAAGGGGAGATAATGTAGCAAAGATGGTGTACCGGTAGTATTGGAGAGAAAGCAAGGGAGCTGGAGCAATGTACTGAGGCTAATGAAGGGGAGACAGTACAGCGGGTGCAATATAGCAAGGGTAGTGTAGCGGAAGTAGAGTCGCTGGGCCTTGTAGCAAGGGTAGTGCCACAGGGTTTTGTAGTAAGGGCAGTGTTGCAGAGCAATGTACCAAGGAAAATGTAGCGAAGATAGTGCTCAGGACCTTATAGCAAGGGTAGTGTCGCAGGGCCTTGTAGCAGGAGTAGTGTCATAGGGTCTTGTAGTAAGGGCAATGTTGCAGGGCAATGTACCAAGGGTTGTGTAGCGGAGGTAGTGTTGCAGGGCAATGCAGCAGGGGCAGTGTTGCAGGGCAATGTACCAAGAATAATGTAGCGGAGGTAGTGGTAGTGTCTCAGTGCCTTGTAGCAAGGGTAGTGTTGCAGGGCCTTGTAGCAGGGGTAGTGTCACAGGGTCTTGTAGTAAGGGCAGTGTTGCAGGGCAATGTACCAAGGGTTGTGTAGCGGAGGTAGTGTTGCAGGGCAATGCAGCAGGGGCAGTGTTGCAGGGCAATGTACCAAGAATAATGTAGCGGAGGTAGTGTCTCAGTGCCTTGTGGCAAGGGTAGTATCGCAGGGCAATGTAGCAAGGGTTGTGTAGCGGAGGTAGTGTCGCAGGGCAATGTAACAAGAGTAGCGAAGAGGAGAGAATGTAGCGCGGGTGGTGCCCTGCAGCGATGTGTCGCGGGCAGAGGAGTACTAACAGTCGAAGCGGTTGTTGTCCGTGTGCGCCCAGGCGTGCCACTCGACGTGCGCGCCGCGCGGCAACGCCTGCACCACGGCGTACTGCACGATGGCGCCCGCCGTGCGCCGCTCCAGCTGCCGGCGCGCCTCGCTCACGGCGCTGCCCTCCGTCATGTAGCACACGCTCTGACATACAAATCTCACTGAAATCTTTTGTACGACTCTATTTGCTTGAAATTATGCTTTCTCATTGGCTTATGTGTTATGCTCATTTTACTCATAACTGCAACTTTTCAATAATACAAAGATCTCCCACAATTGTTCTGCTGAATCATAAGCAATTATTAGGTAAAAAAAAGTAATATTCAATCTCTGATTTTTCTAAATAAATTAACATATAGTCATTCAATATTTTTCAAATCTTAATCGAGTTACATCACTAAATATGGGACCTACTTGAAGGCGATGCAATAAATTTGAATGACTAATCGATATTTTGTTTTTCACTGAACGATTTCCGGTACTTTGATTTAATTTGGTTCAATTCGGATTTTGGGAATCCCGTTTTGGTAATTACCAGATTAAAAGCCAAATATATTTATTAAATAACCAAATACAGCAAAATAATGTTTTTTTTTAAGTTTTTTAGGATGTACGGGACTGAGTCCAACTAGCATATATAAATCTCAATTTTATAGTAGTAGGGCAATTGCCCGAACTAAGTCATGACCGCAGTACACGAGTGTAAAGTCCGTCATAGTGACTCGCTTTGGCCTGTCGCGTTTCGGGATCAGCTTGTGTATATCTAGTAACTCATATACCTAGAGACTTTCATTATAGGGCGACATGACGGTGAATATCAGTGAATTTTGATTCTTTGATGGTCACTTTCGTTTTTGGACTACACTGCACTTACCATCAGGTGTATTATAGTCACGTTATCGAGGCA
The DNA here is from genome assembly GCA_036320925.1 of Automeris io. NCBI lineage: Eukaryota > Metazoa > Arthropoda > Insecta > Lepidoptera > Saturniidae > Automeris > Automeris io. Next base: position 6,353,490 of record JAUDJH010000010.1, on the reverse strand, counting down.
GTGTAAAAAATTATTTCAAGCTTAATAGTGTAAACATAATTGTACCTGAACGACGCTGCGTATGTGGGCGCGCGGGTGCAGCGCTCGGATGACGCGCGTGAGGTGGCGCAGCGCCAGCGCGCACTGCCTGCGCGCGCCGCCCTCCACCAGCCGCATGGTCCCGGGCACCAGCGCGATCTGACCGCACGTGCCGATCACCTCGCCGACCTGCATCAGATCCAGGGTTGCTGTACCTCTCAAAAAACCCCAATTCATTATTAAAACCATTTAAACGACAATTTGAACATAGAGCTTTCTATTTGGAGAAATATTTCATAGGACCCTTCCGACCGCACTAGGGATAATGTCAGGCGAAGTGTGCTAGAGTTATCCAGCTTAAAAACCCTAAGAACACTTCTTCTGTGCACTGGCAGGGATTGTGGCGCCTGTAATCAGTGGAATATGCTACCAGCGGCCATATTTCCGCGATTTTATGACCTGGGAGTCTTTAAAAGAAGAGTGAATAGGCATTTGTTAGGCGGACGCGGTTCATCATCGGACTCATCTTCACCTTCCACCAGGTGTGATTGAGGACAACCGTTCGTATATAAGTTATAAAAAAATAATCAATTCTCCAAAATCCCGCGACAAACAAAAGAACATAGACAAAATATTAGGTCCTTACATATGAAATTGGCGTTTTTCGTACTGGCCACTTTAATCACAAATTTCTCCTCTTTGGTAAGGAATTCCAAATTCAAATTTGTACAGCTATAGACTCATGTATTTGTGCTTCGATGATCGTCATTCATTTGTTTTTTTCTGTTTGCGTCACTCATTTTACAAAATGGAAAACTTAAAATATTGCATTATTTACGAGTACGAGTTCCGCCGTGGCACTAGTGCTGCGGAAACAACTCAAAGGGTGAATGATGTGTATGGCGGTCGTGTTGCAAAAGAAAACACAGTTCGTTTTTGGTTCCAACGTTTTCGTTCTGGAAATTTCGACCTGCAGAACAAGCCCCGTGGACGGCCTGAGACTCAAGTTGATAATGAAGAGTTGAAGGCTATTGTGGAAGCGGATCCATCGCAAACCACGTCCGAGTTAGCTGCAGGCTGCGATGTTAGTGATAAAACTGTTTTAATTCACTTGAAGCAAATTGGGAAGATAAAAAAGCTTGAAAGGTGGGTACCTCACGAATTGACTGAAGCAAACCGGCAAACGCGCGTCGACTGCTGCGTTACATTACTAAACCGGCACAATAATGAAGGTATTTTAAACCGAATCATTACCTGTGATGAAAAATGGGTTCTTTACGATAATCGGAAGCACTCAGCGCAATGGTTGGATCCTGGCCAGCCAGCCAAATCCTGCCCCAAGCGAAAATTAACCCCAAAAAAGTTACTTGTAGTGTTGTTGTTGTTGTGTTTGGTGGACTAGTGCCGGTATTGTTCATTACAGTATTCTCAAATCTGGCCAGACTATTACGGCTGATGTCTATTGTCAGCAATTGCAAACCATGATGGAAAAGCTAGCGGCTAAACAACCTAGACTGGTCAATCGCTCCACGCCACTGCTGCTTCACGACAACGCTAGACCACACACTGCGCAACAGACGGCTACTAAATTAGAAGAGCTTCAATTGGAAAGTCTAAGACATCTTCCGTACTCCCCGGACCTTGCTCCAACAGATTACCATTTTTTTCGAAATTTGGATAACTTCTTGCAAGGGAAAAAATTCAACTCCGATGGGGCAGTCCAAATCGCCTTCAAAGATTTTATTGATTCCCTTCCGACTGGTTTTTTTAGTAAAGGGATCAATGAACTACCTATGAGATGGCAAAAGTGCATAGAAAATAATGGTTCATACTTTGATTAATTAAATATATTATATTAAAAAATATTCGACTTTTTGTTCCTCCCATACAAAACACCAATTTCATATGTAAGGACCTAATAATATAAGATCAGCGACAACGCTGATTGGGTGTCGCTTTGTCAAGATTGAGAGTTGAATTCCACATGATGACTATGACGGCTCTTGGTGCAGTGATGAGAAATCATCATGATGTAAGAGATAAGCTGATGCGAGCACATGTTTCTCAAGTTGCAGACCGCACTGACCTGATTGCTTAGAAGCAGTGATGAGTAAGCGTCCGTGCTATTTTTTTTTTAAATATAAAAACATACCTTGTTCGCTTGACTATAGGGTCCGATATTGGCTGGCGCCCAATGTGATATGCCCTGGACATGCATAGTCACCCTTTCTTTCGGGTTGTTTTCAGTCTCATAGTTTACATTTGATTTGTGGGCCACCTATTTAAGAAATAAATATATCATTCATAAAACTCTTTTATATTCATTTATTCCAATCGTATTTTTTACATACTTGGGAAAAACTAATTCTAAACCGGGAAATATTACCACCTTTTCAGAACCCATTCAATAACACACTCATTCAATTCAATAACTCACTCAATAAATTCACATAGGCCGAGATTAATAGACGTTATTTCGACTTTGCTTAGCAAAGTTCTCTAAAAATAAATTTGTTTTGACATAAAACTGAATATATAATAGGAATTTGAGTATAGCCGTATTATTCGCAGAGCCAAGTCCATGTTGACAAAATCGGTGACTTCCCAAATCCTTTGACATTCATTGAATAATATAAATTGTAATAATTTAGAAAGGTCTAAGCAAACTTTAAACTGAGTCTATAAATCTCAGTCATGGTGCCTGACAATTTTGTATCGTCAGCAGCTTGTTTCCTTTACCGGTAAGCATATGGCGCCTGAACCAAAAGTACTTGTTGGGATTTGAACCTATGACTATTTGCGTCACTGCGCATGGATACCGTTTTCTTATCCAATAAGCCACCACAGTAACAAGAACACAACGAATACTACGGGAGAGTAAAGGGAGCAGAAGTTATTTTGTCACCAATGTCATGTAAGTTACTATAATTAATAACGCCCTATCCAGTTGAATAAATTTTTACCATCTAATCCCAGCCCGTTTAATACGACCAGAGGCGCCGCATGTAAAGATAGAATTTAGTATTTAGAGAATAAAACTTCAATATCTCCCTTCTTGATGAAACGAATGTCGCCTAATATCATACTCGTACATAAATGTAACAAACCGATCGATCATCAAAAAAATGTCGCCGCAGGCGTGGTCGATCACACCATTTGAAAAGATCATCACGCATCAACGTCATTCGATGCCTATATCAGGCTTTAAGATTATATTTTATCGTTCAATTGATTTAGATAATGTTGCTACTACTGTTTATTGTCTCCTAGCGTTCTCACGCGGCCAAACCTTTTTTGATAACCCGGTGGAAATCCCTACGGACCGTCAGGGGAAGTGGTGAGGGCCACTTCCCCCGGTGTGTCGGACCTGCCCCGACTAAAACCACCGGGGTGCCAGCACTGCCCACTCTTCGCCTTCGCCGAGCCTGGGAATCCGAATACTTCCGACGGCTCGGCGGGACGCGGTCAAACCTGCTTATTTTACGACAAACAATTAATTTAATGACAAAACAAACTTAGAATTTAGCAAGTACAAAAAATATGTCTCAAATTATTTTTTTAAATATGTACCTGTAAAACAGAAAACAGTAAAAACACCCACTCCGACGCAACCTTGAGTTTCTTTTTGCGTTTCTTCTCAAGGTAATCGCTTCCGAAACGCTGGTAGATTATCGTTAGGATTCGTATTTTGGCTGGCGGCCCAAGTCGAGGTCGTACCCACAGGGATGCCCTTGCGTTGCCACCCAACCCACAAATTGCCCGCTGAGCACCTTAAGTGTTCTCCCTCTCGCCCGGTTTTGTTGTGAAGGTCTATCACGGCCACTAAAGTATTGCCAGTATGAAAAAAAAATTGAAAACAGACCCATTTCAATATTATAATGTCTCGGTGACATTGTCTCCCCTAACTGACCACAGTAGAAATGATCATGAAATTCGGCAGATTTAAAATGAACTCTGAATCTGACATAATATGCTAAGCTGATAATTTTTACGAAAATTTCCACTATTTTTGGACTGGACAATTTGTTGGTAACCGGAGCAGGCCTCTAAGACTTGACCGAACTTGGGGGGTGAGCACTGAATTGCTCAGCCAGTGAATTTATGGGTTGGGTGGCAATGCAATGGGACCCCTGTGGGTACGGAACTCGAATAGGGAGGCCAGCCAAGAAAAAAACCTACGGGTGATCTACCAGCGTTTCGAAAGGACCAACCTTGAGAAGAAACTCAAGGTTGCGTCGGAGTAGATTACAGACATAAACAATATGTTATTTTTATATATTTAAAAATTGGCAGGGCTCCTCATAAACATCTCTAGATAACGATTATCTCATTTTAAGTTTATGATTGACTGGCATATTTAATGATTTATCGATACTATTCGTGTTTTAAGTATGACTTATGCGTGTTTACTTATTTTTGTTGCTATACAATTTGACTTATAAATAAATGAAAAAGAATTGCATCCTGTATCAATGGCACATTGATGATCTTAAAAGAATGTGCCACGACTGAATTAGTTGGGAAAATATATGAATCTCTCATTATAATTTAAAGTTCATAAAATTGAATGCAAAATTAAATCCTGTACGATGTTTAAAAATATTTGAAATATTTGTTATAATTCTAAAAAGAAATTGTTACAGTAAATATACATCAGATAGAAATGGTTTCTTAGATATAATGACTAATGGCGAAACGATCTTTAGCAATGATCGAACAATTTTGAAAAAGATATTTAAAAAAAAATACATTTTCTATTTTACAACTGGTTATTACCAAAATCAGAAATAATAAGCTTAGAACAAATAATTCAATCTATGTAGTCCCTCACTCATATGATATTGGTAAAAGAAGTGTCAAGAGACTTTTCAGCAGGTAGGCATGATCACAATCAGTGACGGCTATTATCACGTTTCTCGACAACTGCGGTAGGTTTGTGATTTTCAGCTTTGTTTAATATCAGATGCAGTATATCACTCAGCCAAGCTAGTTTAAAAAAAAATAACGAAAATATATTAAAAATTACAAGGTTCATTGTTTATTTACTTACAGCATCTAATATAAGGCCGACGTCAGATGAAAGGGGACATTGGACGCAAGCCCTCGTCGGCGGATTCGGATAACGGAAGGTTTTCACGTAAACTTCATTCAACGCCGCATATTCGCCCATATCTCGCATGTAAATATTCACTGAGAAAACGTCCGTCAATTGTAATTTTTCAGAATCAAGCAAACCTGAAATCAGTCGATTAGATTGAAACCACACAGTCAGAATGCAATCTAAAAAGAGGCGAACCGAGGAATTACCTTCAGCAGTAATATAACTAGATCGGACAGTGTACCCGGTAGTAATATAGTCTGAATAGTGCGGGTTCTGGAAATTGTTACAGGAATAAGTTCATCAACTTTCACTAATGATTCCTAATTGATTCAGCAGAGAGATTTGACTAAATTAAAAAAAAAATTTAAACAAATAGTTCGTTTAAATTGATTTTGTAAAAACCTACTTTAAAGTTTATTTTGTATTAATGATTTAACATTCCATTTTACATTTGTTACACTTTAGCGAGAGTACGTAATAAGAGTTAATTTTAATTGACGTCAAATATGTGCTTTCAATTTATAAAAAATAAATTTTCAATATCCTCTTCACTAGACAAATATAATAAAAAAATACAATTAACATAGAAGTAGTTTTAGATGAAAAAAAAGACAGCATTTACTGGATGCGAAAGATTTCAAGGTCTTGTTTAATCTGAAATATAAAATATACCAGTCTTGTTCTGGAGGAACATCGTTCGCCAGGTGCCGAGGAAGATAGCTCAGCCTTGCCCTTGGCACTCGGCAGGCGGGAGAAGGATCACCCCGAGGATTTTAGTCGGTGCAAGTCCGACACACCGTGGTGGCGGCCCTTACTGCCCGCTGAATATTCGTTAAGGATTTCCCCCGGGTTACAAAAAAAAGGAGGAAAATCGTAAGCAATACAATCTCGAAAATGGCGTTATTATTGTAGGTAATTACTATCTAGCCATGTAAATACTTTCTGTTAAGAAGATGAGTCACTAAACTAATCGATCACAAGTTGTACAAATTAGATTGCATAAAACATCACAAAGATATCGCAATACTTTGGGAGTGATATAGAAAAGACTTAACTTCTAAAAAATGCAAATTTGCTTTACGATGTTGTTTCGGAACGTGCTCGATATGAACTGCAATAAAAAGCTAACAAATAACATGCAACTAAAATTCTAACGTGATAAAGCTCTTGAACAAGTTTACCTACTAATAAGTTTGTTCATCGCGTCTTCGGTTGCTAATTTAGTGTCCACTCCCTCACCGACTATTCCACCAATAAAGTACCATCCATGCCTGTTACCGTATATAGACCTGTGGTCCAACACTGGATACCTGTCGCATTCTGTATTCGTTTGGTCGTAAACGTAACCATCTTCTATACTTTCTATGCTATCGTTTTGAGAATCAATGACATCTATATTAGTTTCTTTATCTTCTGAGTAAGTGAGCAATGGGTTCAGTTCATTCTGTTTCATTTTCTCTTCCTTTTCTAACTTCTCAATGGATTCCATTTCCGTCTCGCTCAGTTCTATGTCGCTTATATCGCTAAACACGGAATCGCTCAAATCGTTTATAAAATCTAATGAATTTTTAACAGTCAGAGGTAATTTTACAGGCTCGTCGCTGTTGTCTTTTGGTTCTAGATGTAGTTTTAAATTTAAATAACCAACCGGTGCTACTGGATCATCAGTGTGCATTACCATATCTTTATGATCTCTGTTAAAATAATTTAATTATTTTTAATTATCCTCTATAAAATAACTCTCGTTGTTCACAGGTGTATAAGAGAATATAGATACATTCACTTAATCTAAGTATGAATTGTTGTACCGGGAGACACACTTGAGGAAGTGTGTTATCCAACAAGGGTGCGAGCGGCGCGCGATTTTTCTTCGCGTGCCGCTCTACAACAAAGATGTATGAGAGGGGTGGCTATTTACACAACTCCTTCCCAAACGATTAGAGGCCTACTTAAGGCCACACGCCTTGTCGGTCATCGAGGGTGAGACCCTAGTCATGTCCTTGATGTCGATATGTGTAAGGTGGAAAATCCCGGGGAGGTTTTAGTCGGCGCAAGTCCGACACACCGGGGGGCGGCCCCACCGCCACCCGAGGTCCGTTAGGGATTTCCCCCGGGTTACAAAAAAATTGATATGGATTATCGTATGACAATTTCAACTCCAATACTAATATTAGAGATATAAAAAAATTGTATTCCAAAAGGTTACAACTTTTTACCTAACGATAATATTAAGTATATCCAGAATATTTTTAATCCAGTATCTAGCAGCTACTCCATACATTATCTTTACAGCTAAAATAAATTAACGAAATGAAATTGCAACGCAAAGTTACAATAGTAATTAAAATTTACGTTACTTTAAAACAATAATAACAGAAGCGTGACTTAAAAATCTAAATGTAAATTGCTGCCACTCATTTTAACTATAAACTAGGAAACTCTGTATAATTTTTTGTTGCATAATATTTCCTAGGCTGTAGGCCATGAGAAAATTAAAACTAGAAGAAGAAAAGCCTGTATAGGTCTATCAGGACAGTTGTGAGGGCAACTACCCCGGTGTGTCAGACTGTTACTGAATAAAAACCCCCGGGGTGACCCTCTAATTGCTGCACCCGGGCCTGGGAGTAAAGAGCCCACTCCTGGAAAACGTCACTCTGGGCAGCAGACTCCCTCAAGTCTACTGCCCGAAAGTCAATATTTCTATTGATTCATATATGCCAGTAATTTTAATTTAATATGGAAGCAAAAATATCTAACAAATATATATACTGTCAATCATTTTGTTAAAAAAAAAAGTGATTTATTAACTACAGTAGTGTTCAGAAAACTTTTGTTTTCGATATAATCTGTAGAAAACCTATTCTGAGAAATATGTTCATATAGTATTTTTCGTTACTCAAGATAATTCCTAGAAATAGTTTCAGATTAGGCACGTAAGCAAGAGTAGGCATTACTACAGGTCCCATGCTTCAAAGGGAAAGTTTCTATATGAAATCTAATAAAGTTAAATTGTAACAAATGTATTTCTAATCGACTTCGTTACCAGTTTAAACTTATAAATAACTTAAATATATAACAAAACCAAGAGATCTCTAGATATAATTGGCTAAAAGTTCTGTATGGCCTTAATCCAATATTTCGTAGAAAAATAGACTCAATAGTAAAAACTTACATTACTAACTTCTTCTTGAACAATGGACAGTCAAGCGTGAACGTTTCATATTCGCCGCCCTCTCCGCACACGTTCAACCCGTATTTCTCTTGCATAACTAGTAAATGGTGCTGAATATCTCGTATCGTCATACCGAGGTGTATCCTGGGGTCTAACCCGAGGGCTGCAACCTTAAAACGAATAAACAATTCTAACTTCTACTTTGGAATGACGTATCACATAGGGTAACCCTGTAATATGCAGCAGGAACTAAGACGCAACGCAATCGATCGGTTGTCAACTTTGTCATATAGTTCTCTTGTCGTATACTGCGGTATATTGCGTTTAAGATTTAGGAACAAATTTTACTTATTTGGTTTTTATCCATATAAAAATCTAAATATAAATATCATTCTTACTTTTAGCCATCGTCATTTTTATCTATTATTAAATCATGTCCGAAATATCGAAATACATTCATCGATTAATTAAAATTTTAAAAGCCCAATATAAAATTCCATTAATACGTTCACACCGGCGTGACCCACCGGTGGCTCTCACTTGACTGTTTTGTGGGAACGAGATATGACAGTCCCGCCTCACGCGGGAAAACGTACATATTCGCCCCGGTGTGAACGTGTTAATTAATAAATTATAGTCTACATTTCATAAGACAAAGATAAAAAGGTGTGTTATCTATTAAGGCCAGTGATCGACTGAGTTACGGGTCAGCCACATTTTTTAAATAAACGTGGCCTCATAAATTATACAGACTCGTGGGTGTGTTTACAAACAGAAATTCCACATTCAGAACCACCCAAACGCGGAACAACTATCTGTAGGTCTATAAATACTTGTTTATGTAGGGATCGAGTCGGAGACCCATAACGCAAAAGCTGATCGCTCAACCACTATACCAACTGAGTCATCAAAATTCTACATTGAGAAAGAAACCTTTTTCCCATACTACTTTAGCAATAAAATATTTCATAGTGATATAATATAGTGCAGGGCTGTATAAAGAGAAAACAAACTCGTTTGTGGGTGCATAGTTATTTTTAGTAAAGCTCCGAGTCGAGTTTGATGCGATAAATTGTGCAAACATCGTTGCAGATGCTAATACACCAATGACTAACGACATCCGCATTTTAATTTTGTAAACAATTTTATTATTGCATATAAGTCCTTATTATATGATTACAAATTATTTTTAGTATTAATTATTCAATATAAATCATATGCCTTAGATCTCTATCCATTACTTTTCAATTTTCGTTTTTCTTTTTTTCATATTAATTGCATTTTTGTTAACTTATTACTAGTATATATAAAGTATATTTCTTTATTATTTTTGCACAAGATGTTCAATAATGTTCATGTTTTTTTTATTTGTGCACGTATTGTAGTAAAATAAATAATGAAATACTAGTGAAATAATAATTTCATAATATTTCACTTTCCTCTAAATTCTGATCAGAAAGACAATAATAATCCAAGTTAAAAGTATTAAAAATTACAACTAATATTCCAAAGATTTTTTATTGTACCATTTGCTTTAGTTGAATTTAAGACTCTACTAGTAAACAGGCATAAAATGGTACTCCTAACTGTACTTTTTTTATTTCTTCGAATAATTTTATCTGCAATATAATAATGAACTAATCTATTTAAAATGTTGCATATGTGAACAAACCCTATTACAAAAACAAAAATTTCTACAAATTCACCAGTAGCTCTTACATAACTTACTGTGCAATAATGATTCCTTATCACTTTATAATAATATGTAAACAAATACTTCAATTTCATTCAAACTTAATGCGATACCAACCTTTATTATTATAGCTTCTATACCACTAACTATCATTTCCTGCAACAATTCCTTTTGATTTCGCCTCCAAAGGTAGGCTAAAGAGACCAGACCTAACCGATGGCATCTGTAAACAACATTTTATCTAATACTATGGCTTTATTTTCATATATAACTTATCATAATGAGTTTTATAACAAGTCACCTCTCTTGTTAGTGTAAAAACATATTTATAATCTTGAATATGTACACACTATACACAATATTTATTTATTAAATATATATATTATATTACTTCTATAAAGTGACTATGCCATATCTGCTTGAATGTGCAATGTAGTCAATAAATAACTCAAGAACTTTTAAATATTTTGAATACATTGTTAATCACTCTTGTTATGCCCTACAAATATCATAACAGAAACCTTCTAGTTATATGAACAACTACACGTATTATTTAAGTTTCAATTTATGTGAGTAATATGACGTAAATATTATTTCAAAGGAATATGTGAATGTAATAGTGCAATAGATATAATTACGTACACATTTTCAACTCTAACTCTTTGGTAATCAGAGAGTATAGCACCAACTGCTACTGCCTCTATATCCATTTCGTCCTGTAAAAATATCAAAAATAGTTTATATTATGATTACTATGAATAGAGATACAAAATAATAATTTGTGACACTGTAATAAAGCATGTGATCAAGTGCAATGGCGAGATAATGTATATGTAGTATTGAATAAACAATTTTTGATATGACATAGTACTAAATTAAATAAAAGATAAGATTCCCTATATGGGTACTAACACACAGTGATACTAATATTTTTATTTTACATTGCTAATGTTTCTTACTTCAAAGTTATTTTAATCATTAGTTATTTAATTTGATATATTGTCAGCAATGATATTTACCCTGCATGAGATATAGCTTGATGCTATATTATGATTTATTTATATCATAGGTATTCAGTAATAAGTTATCATATACTTTGTTGTACATATCATTTGATTTGGTGAAATATTGTTGAGCCTACATCAGTTTTTTCCTAATCATAATTACAAATAAATGTTGCATACTCATTAACTTGATACTGCTTGGTAGTAACATAATTTTATTTTGTAATAAAATAATTATGCCACAAATTAAGTCATTTTAAATATATACTATTAGTATGCACAATAATTTGGCAAAAATACTACTTAACAACTCTAAAACATCTTTACCTCATCAGATTATTTTAAGTAACCTAAAGAATATGAATTATTATGTAATTACTTAAAATTAAGAAACCCCTTTTTAATTTTGGTTCTGTAATAGGTATGTGGGAAAGTGCAAATGAGAGAAGGTTGATCAGAATTTTAAAATGTGAATGTCTAATATAAAATGAATAATGAATAATCACAGATTTGAAATTAAGAGAGTGATTCTAGCAGGATGATTGGTGTGAAACACAAAGATACATGTAGTAATTAAGTACATCATTTGTAAAATTATATATCTTAAAGTGTAAGAAAATAGAAGGTTTTAATTCATAGTAATAATATTGAGAAACATTATACCAACTGTTTTTTTACTTTTTATGCATCAAAATAAACATTTAGAAAAATATTATGTGAACAAACCTTGACTCTAGATAAAAGTCTGTATAAATCTTCTACTTCGTCATTTTCATTGGGCTCGTAGATTCTTCCTTGATCCACAGCTATACCAGATATTGTTTCTCTATATAGTGGCAATCCCATTGCTTCTGCATACAACTCAATGCCATGGTGTCCTACTGTTTGATACATATAACTGTCCAGTTCATCTAAAAGCATATACAGTATGTTTTGAAAATACTGTCCAACTCTTAGTGGCGTAACTTAGTACTGATATTCTATTCTATTTATATTGTCATTATTAGTTAAGGAGCAAAATAAAAAATCTGAATAAAATAAAAATCACCTCAATGGGAAGATATAGATATTAGGACTGGGACCATGCATAGCTTGTAAATAAAGGGATAGCAAAGGATCATGACATCATAAGGGTTAATACCCATGTAGACCCCAAGTAGCATTATCAATTAATCTGTACACTGATTTTTGTAAGTAATTTGAGTGTAATCAATTAGATTCTTTTAATAATAATATATCATCGCTCTATATCTATTTTGGGGTGATCAGAGATACATAGGTGATTGTATCCACTTTGCACTTATATATCATGTCCAATGTGACCAACTGCACAGTTAAATGATGATTTTAGGGCACTTACACATGACATTTCTATTATATTATTATTTATATGTAACATATATATGTATGTATATTTGATTGTTTTTTTTATTGTTATTTATTAGCTTGATTTTTATTTTTGTACTAAATTTTGTGGAAACTTGTATGTAACATTTTTTGTGTATATTATTATCATTTTTATATTGCTGTATGTTTCCCTTAAAAATAAATAAATAAATATGCCATGTGGATTCCCTCATGATTTTTTCCTTCATCGGAAAGCATGGAGGGCCTAAATTTATATTTAATTTGGAAAAACCCAGTAGTATGAGCTGGGATATGAACCTACAGCAATTCACATTACAAATGGTATAATCTATATATAGGTAAAAAAAATTCAAGTTACATCAAACAATTTTAAGAGCATTTTTTTTTGCAGCAAACTTTTCAATCACAAAATTTTTATTCAAGGACTCAGAAGAATAATAAGTAGAATTACAATAATTTAATTTTTTTATGTTGCACTTCATTTTCGATTATGTCATGTAAGAAAAAAAGATAATGATAGATACAGTAGTTCTATTTTAAAACTTATTGCAAAATATTTAAGTGTTTGTTAATTGTTTATTTACTTAATGCAATCTTTATTTGGAAAAACAACAGATTTTAATTTCCGATGCAACTGATATGTTAAAAAATTAAAATAAAATAAATATGGTAAAGTATAGGTATAGTTAATTTTCTCCATGAACTTTGTACTTAACTTAATATTTCCCTATAGAATTGTTAATGCATTGAAAAATGTTTAATTAAGTTTATTTTATATGTTTAAAATGAGGCATTAAGACAATATCATTGTAAAAATAAGTAAGTAGTGATTAAATATGGAAAAAATAGAGCATAAATTTTATTCATGTTAAAAAGAAACATGTGGCATGATATAATAATAAACTCATACAATAAATTAATTGATTACATGTACAACCTTAAGCATCTAGCAAAAAAAAAGTAGCAAGGGTTTTGTAACCTTTATGCAGAGGTTGGAGATTCGCCAGAGCCACAATATCGTGCCCGGCGCTGACGCACTGCATCATGTTATAACAGCTGTCCTTGCCGCCGCTGATCAACGCTACCGTCCTCATCTTCACCACTAGATTGTAATTCACAGGAGAAAACTATAGTTACATAACGTACGTAAATATTGTGCGTCTTTTTTGGCAAAATTATCAAACAACGCGGCACGGCACTGGCGTCTCTTGCGGTAATTTGCGGTCGTACTGATTAGGCGGACAGAACTTCAACGTGTGCTCGGGAGAATACTATAATAATGCAACATTGTTATCTATTTTGATAACACAAGTTATTCAACGAAAGAAAATACTGCAAAAAAGTCTCAACATGTGTCAAACTGTCAAAGTCAACCTCAAAATTCAAACTCAAAATTTAAGTCAGCTTACGTCTACGGATACAATTTCAGATCGATTAGTAGATTAACCTTTTATTCGATATAAATATAGTAAATCAATACTTATATGTAATGCGTATATAATAATATATCAACACATTATATCCCTTTCAGGCTGAACAGAGATACATTGGTAATTGCATCCACTTTGCGCTTATATGTCATGTCCAACGTGACCAGTAGCGCAACTGATCCCTGTTCTTAGGGCCCTTACACATGACATTTGTATTAGATTCCATGTAGGTTTCCTCACGATGTTTTCCATCACCGGTAAGCATGTGATGTCTAATCCTTTAATTAATCTAGAAAAACTCAGATATACGTGACAGGTTGGAACCAACGACCATTCGCGTCGCCGCGCATTGATATCGGTCCTCTATCCACTAGACCACCACAGTGCCCAAGTTGCACACTAGTTTTGGGAGTTATAAGCAAAATAATCTTTTTTTTTGTGTAAGTAATAGGAAATAAATCTCTTCTTTTATACCTGTTGCTTTGTATTGGTTGTAAAAATACGGTAATTACAGAGTTTCTCGAACTCGGGAATACCCTGTTCTTAATTAGAAGAGATCGATTATTATGGTGCCCTTCTTAGTTTCTTTTTTTTTTTGTGCATTAATTTGTAATTTGTATATGGATCCTTTTTTACAAGAATCATCATCCCGATATACGTCACTATGAAAACTTCAATTTTCTGTTGCTTCCTGCTACCTAAGCCTGCTACACGTTATTTTATATTTTACTAGCTGTCCCGGCAGACCTTGCTCTGCCCTATTTCTCTAAAACAAAGTCACATTGTTTTTTTTAATGTTAACAGCTATTGGCCTGTCGGCTGTTTTTTGAAAATTGTTTGAAGGAACCTGGCCTTAATGCTATATGTATAAAAATTGACAAATATTGACATTAATATTTATACGTCACTCAATAATTGTTTTGCCTTCCCGGAACCCGTCCACTAACATTTAAACTTTATGCTATGGTGTTAAAGTTCAAATTGACTTATAACAAATCTTTTGTATGAGAATATAGAAAAGTGTTGCTTTTAGACTTTTTCAGATAATTTTTTAAAATCTTCTCTCTGTTATAACCTTCCCCAGACTTCAACAAACACAAAAAAAAAGAAATCAGTCAAATCGGTTCAGCCGTTCTCGAGTTTCGCGGTTATCAAGACACTATAGCTAATCCGGCAAACGTTGTTTTGCTATGTAAGGTTTTGTAATATCTTCTAAGATGTTCATTGAAATTAAGTGATGTCAAAGACAATTTTGTTCACAATTAAATACTCTTAATTAACAACACATTTATTTGGATAAAGATTAATATTATTACGTTGATACAACTCTTAACAAATAATGCATTAATTTCGACCAAATTTGTTTACCATAAAAACGGTTCTAGTGACTTAATCTTAAAAGATAGACATATACTGTCGCGGACATTTTTTTAGATCATTTCAATAGGAATAATTCTTTCATACATATATCTTTGGTATCTTGAACTGTTTTTACAGCGCACGCAATGGAAGCCCTCAAGGATGAATAATTTTGCCCGTTTTTATCACATTTTCCATTATTTATTCGCTCCTAATAATTGCATCGTGATGTTATATAGCCTAAAGCCTTCCTCGATAAATGGTCTATTCCACTCAATAAGAATTTTTCAATTCGAACCAGTAGTTCCTGAGATTAGCGCGTTCAAACAAACAAACAAACAAACAAACAAACTCTTCAGCTTTATAATATTAGTATAGATTTTGTTAATTGAAATTATGCAACAAAAGTAATATCTAATATAAAGACTTATAATGATTATTAAATGGAACTCCTCGAAAATTACTTGTGGTCGATTCTATGCCTCTGTTCAGCCTTGCGTGAGCCGTAAACCAGGGTGTTTAAGTTTTGTCGTGGAAACAGACATTCCTCTTCCTCTGTATGTCGGCTCCGCTTGGGCCACTCTTCTACTCCGGTCTTCCTTAACAAAATAAGGGTAAGGGACTATTCGCTCTGCGAGTGCGGCTATGACGAAGGTACAGCTCATCATATATTCTTTTCTTGCCCAAAGTATCCAGTGTCGTTATATGATATACTCCTCAGTAACATCTCTCGCCCCACTAACTTCCAGACCCTTCTGTCACTTGTAGATACTCCCTTTATATATTTTGATAATATATATATATATATATATATATTATCAAAATATATAAGTTGGTATAAAATAAAATAATAACTATAATGATATTGGTTCCATGTGTATATTATTTACGTCATGATTTGTGTTGTGTCCTTGTTCTTGTTCCTGTCTTATTAATAACTTTTTTATGTTTGTGATGTGTATTTTGTTGTAATTGGTAGGTTTTTTTTGTTTTAGGTACTTCTACCGGACAATCTCAATATAATTAAAATTAGCAAACACCGATCACCCTTCCTCGAATATTAAAGTCAAAATCAAAACGCTGACTTTGGCAAAATCACATTGGTCATACACTAGTGGATAAGCGACAAGAAAGGAATAATAATGATTATTAAACGTCAGTTTAACAAAATACTAAAATACAATATGAGAATTAAAATATTGTTTTGTAATTATTTGAATATTTTTTACTTTACAGGTTACGAAAAATAGGAATTATTTATCTTTTATACTTGTTTGACAAACGTATGTCATAAAATAAAAAAGATATATATCTTTACCAACATATTAATGTGAACGTAAGCTGTCGTCACTTCATGCGTTTAAACTACATACATAGCGTGAAATAGAGGATGGATAGGAAGGGTTTCAACGTTTGAATACTACTTTCAGTATATTTTCAACATAGCTATGCTTCGTATGCTTCTCGCTTTTGAGTTAAACTAACATAAGTTTATTTAAAGATAATCTAAGTTTTTCTATAATTTTAAAATAAACACAAATTGTTACCGTTTCCTATTTACCCGACAGAGGAGAGTTAATTAGCCAAAGTATTTAATAGAAAGTTAATCCTGGAGTTCCACAAGGATCTGTGATATCGCCCACCCTTTTTTATATGCGTATCAGACATATACTATTCAAGGGTTGTATAAATTGTTACACAAACGATAGCATGGTTCATCAGTGTTATAGCAGTATGTCAACCTGCTGTCGAGGTGAAATCCAGAGAAAGCATAAGGAGCATGTCATTGAGCTCAACCAGTCTTTAGACTGCATCTCTACTTGGGAAACAAAGAATTTCGTTGACTTCAATGCCAATAAATCACAGGAGTGTGTACTCGCTAGCAAAAAATCTTCGCTTTCCCATTTTCCAGCTCTCTATGGAGTTTCGCTCGGTATGCGCAATAGCCTAAATATTCTTGGCGTGAATATTTATATCGCGATATTAGCCTGAAAGGCGGAATAGGCAATCACATCTATAACATCTCGTAGGCTCGGATCCAGACGTTTCTAAGTACGTTGAGACGCTTTAGTTGCGCAAGATCATTAGCGTTTTTTATGGCAAATGTTCTGAAGAGTTATATAACTTCTTCCACCTTTTTCCTTTCCTAAAAAAACCGCACGCGCTTGTTTGTGGTGGCACAGTTTTACGGTGACTTTTATTTCTGCCAGAAAATAATAAGATAATTAGCTAGCTAGGTAGTTTTCTAACTCTTTGGATAATGGTCCGTGTTCCATTTATCCTGCTGTATTGGGTTCTATAAACGAAGCTTGAAGAGATAATTGTGAAGGCCGGCATGATCACAGCGACTACAGGCAGGCGGTTGTCTCTCGATAATCTTTTTTTTTTGTATTGCACTATACTATTTATCAGGTGGAGTCACTTTGCCGAGTCAGAAGATGCAGCATTCATTAATGTACTAGCTGTCCCGGCAGACCTTGTTCTGCCCTATTTCTCTAAAACAAAGTCACATTGTTTTTCTTAATGTTAATAGATATTGGCCTGTCGGCTGTTTTTTGAAAATTGTTTGAAGGTACCTGGCCTTAATGCTATATGTATAAAAATTGACAAATATTGACATTAATACATTATTACATTTATACGTCACTCAATAATTGTTTTGCCTTCCCGGAACCCGTCCACTAACATTTAAACTTTATGCTATGGTGTTAAAGTTCAAATTGACTTATAACAAATCTTTTGTATGAGAATATAGAAAAGTGTTGTTTTTAGACTTTTTCAGATAATTTTTTAAAATCTTCTCTCTGTTATAACCTTCCCCAGACTTCAACAAACACAACAAAAAAGAAATCAGTCAAATCGGTTCAGCCGTTCTCGAGTTTCGCGGTTATCAAGACACTATAGCTGATCCGGCAAACGTTGTTTTGCTATGTAAGGTTTTGTAATATCTTCTAAGATGTTCATTGAAATTAAGTGATGTCAAAGACAATTTTGTTCACAATTAAATACTCTTAATCAACAACACATTTATTTGGATAAAGATTAATATTATTACGTTGATACAACTCTTAACAAATAATGCATTAATTTCGACCAAATTTGTTTACCATAAAAACGGTTCTAGTGACTTAATCTTATAAGATAGACATATACTATCGCGGACATTTTTTTAGATCATTTCAAGAGGAATAATTCTTTCATACATATATTTTTGGTATCTTGAACCGTTTTTGCAGCGCACGCAATGGAAGCCCTCAAGGATGAATAATTTTGCCCGTTTTTTTTCACATTTTCCATTATTTCTTCACTCCTAATAATTGTATCGTGATGTTATATAGCCTAAAGCCTTCCTCGATAAATGGTCTATTCCACTCAAAAAGAATTTTTCAATTCGAACCAGTAGTTCCTGAGATTAGCGCGTTCAAACAAACAAACAAACAAACAAACAAACAAACAAACAAACTCTTCAGCTTTATAATATTAGTATAGATTGTGGAATGTTACCTGTTTGTTGTTGCTGTGGTGCAGTGTTAATTTTATTTCAGTCGATTTATAAATAAAAAATTGACATATTTAAAAATACGTCGATCATTTATTGGAATAAAATAGTATAAAATAATTGTTCATGTGATTTGGACAAAATATATATTATACTTTTAATAACATTATAACTGATCGTTTTCTATAAATGGAAGATATGAGAAAAACAGTATTTTTTCATTCAGTATTATTTCAGCTGGAAATAATTATTATCATAATAAACTACTTCCACGCGAACAAACTCGCGGTCACAGACTAATAAATAATGCTCGCGGTTACAACTAGTTTAATTATTAAATCTTTAACATATATCAATTAGATTTATAAGAGATAGTTTTGTGTTTAATATTATTTGCTATAATATTTTGCAATAACATATTGAAGTTTATTTTTCTGTTTTTATGACATATTCTTCATAGCTTTTAATCAAAGCTATTATTTTCCAAATATTTTTTCTAAAAGTGGATTGTAGCGCCATCTCTTATAATCTAAATAATAATATTATATTGGAAATTCGAAATCTTTTATCGTGTCATATAATGATATAATAATAATAAAATTTGTATGCATTATGTTAAGATTTAATTTACAAATTATAATTTAGGACTGAGACAATACATGGAGTAATAATCTGCAATTAATTTGTATAATTAATTTATATCTTGTATTTTGATTCATTCACAAAAGTCTGTACTTAAATGTTACCAGATGCAAATATCTTAAATTGATTGAATAAAGTGTTTAAATGAGAATTTAAACTATTTTATCTTGAATAACTTGATAATAAGCAATTGTTGGGAAATAATAAATAATTTTTCATATATTAATATAAAAATTAAATAAAATATATTTAACTTCAATAAAGTGAATGTTAAGTACAGACGGATAAAAATGGCTAAATACGCTTTTTTGCTGGTTTGTCAAGTTATTGATGCGGTGGTTTGAATCACGTTTGAATTTTAGTGCTAATCTTAATGATTATTTTAACTTGGTCTTTATTTTTAATTATATTATGTGAATAAGCTTTTAATTGATTTGTTTAAATCGTGTAAATTGTATAAATAAGTTCTAAAATATGGTATTAGCTGAAAGAAGTAGTGATGTTCGAAACGGGAAGCGGTCAAGGGGGCCAAGCCCTAATGGCCATGGGAGCCCTGATTCGAGTTCTGAAGATGAGAACGGTGAGTATTAAAACTTTGTGTCACATTAATTTCGATGGCTGTAGAAGGAGTTGTTGGGCTTCTTGCTTGACAGGTGGGTGCTCAGGTCTGATTGTGTACAACTCGGGAACGGACAATGTTACATTTATGGACAAAGAGTTAGAATTTATGTTGTATATAACTACTAAACGCTTTAATGATAAGAGCTCATCTGTAACCATGCTTTATTTTTTATGCTTACCATCATCGCCTTCACGCTGCGTTCATCTCATCTACAATGTAACATGACACCAAGCAGTAGTACCGTTTGCAGCTGAGAAGATAAGAGTTGGGCGGGATTACCAAGCAGTCTGCCCTGAACTGGAACCAGTTGATCAGAGAAGACCAGAAGAAATTTCAGACAGAGCATTGCTTGTGTGGTCACCTACTTCAGATATTACTGATATTAAATGTAAGTAATTCAAATATATCTCAATATTTGGATTCAGTTGAAGACCCCTGTAGGGACAGGGGGCTTAGAAGGGTCTAATAAATTACATTTTAGTATCTTACGTAAATACAGTATTTTAAACATTACATTTTAGCGGTTTCATAGCCTATGCTATGTCAACTCATGGAATACCAAGGGGATCACTTGTGACTGGCACTCAACTTGGAAGGCTCCTTAAGCCATCTGTGGCAGAGCATCCATATAAATAAATATGTAATGATGTAATTAACAATCTCAGTAGAACTGGAGTAGCATTTGATGTGTTAACGATAGAACAATGAAGACTGCACTAGTCCCCATTGAAAATTATCAGTAGTCATTTAGTAGTTATAGTATTTTAGTGTAGGGGTAGTTCCTAATAAGGCCAGTGTGGAACAAGCAATACATTATATCAAGGGAAACTTCATATCATGCAGGTTCTTATGTTTTATCCAATAAGAACCAAACTTTGAAAGAGATTAAACAATCTACTTGTCTGTCATTAAGCAAAAAATTTCTACCAAATTTAAAAAAGTTTCAATTTTAAAACTATGTTTCAGCAGGGTTTTCATTACATGGGCTCCACGTGTCATAAAGTTTCCTAGTGTTCAAGTGCCTGTAGCAATTGCTACTCTTGCTTGGTTACTAATCCCATATAGAGTTGGGGAAATGCACCATTCTCTATATCACCACCTTCCTTCCTGTAGAGGTGGTCTTTCTCTAAATAAACTAATTTATTAATGTGCATGCTGATAAATAATGGGTGTCATGATAATTAAACTTGTTTTAGTGGATGAATATATAACAACAGCTAAAGAAAAGTATGGTTATAATGGAGAACAAGCACTTGGTATGTTGTTTTGGCATAAACATGACCTCAACCGTGCATCAATGGACCTTGCAAATTTTACACCTTTTCCTGATGAGTGGACAGTTGAAGACAAAGTACTTTTTGAGCAGGCATTTCAGTTTCATGGCAAAAGCTTTCACAAAATACGACAAATGGTTAGTTCTATTGTTTAGGAGTGTCAGAACAAAATCTGTTATTTCAAAAATGGATGAGTTTTAGGAAACTGGAAAAAAAAACTTTATGGGTTGTTAAGGTTGCCATGTATGAAGGTATTTCACTGTTTTAATTTTGAGGGGCATATAATTCTACAAGAGAAAAGCAGTGCAGTTTGAAATAAAACAAAGATCATTCAGAAATAATACATTTTGTTTAGATGCTCTTCAATGAATAATTTTAAAATTGTGTAAAAATATCCTTTATAAGTGAAGTTGTTAAAACTAGTTTTCACACGGGATATTATCTTGATAGCTTATTCATTATTGATATAAGTTGTCAACCTACTTTACTCCACAGCTGTATCTAGGTCTGTCTTAATAAGCACTGTTGAGGCTGGCTTTAGGTTCTTTTTGTGCTTTCTATAAAAAGGAAAAGAAACATATGTCCTCCAAACATAAGAGAAAATATGCAATGAAGTCTGATTTAAATCAGCCCAGTCAATTGTATTTCTAATACTAGCCTTCTCGACAAAAGTACTTACATACAGTATCATAGATAATATTGAGGGTTGTAAGACTATTTGGCTTAAGCGACATTTTTTGTGAAATAGTTAATATATATATATATATATATGTTTTGGAATCAGGGTTTTTTAAGGATTCCAGATATATATATATATTTATCTCCAAAAAATGTCACTTAAACCAAATACCCTCGATATATGCTGCAAATTACTGCCAGTCTGAATTTCAATTTAAATAATCTGTGAATATATTTTCTCTTACCTTTTGCATTCTATGAGCTTTAAAATATAATAAGATTTAAATGTGGGATTTAATTTTTTTGGATAAGTTAGCAACAAAATAATATTCATACCAGAATAATAGGAGATAATTATTTATAATTAGTAACAAAAGATGAAAGTTTGAAATGCCTGATTTCTAATTCAATTCACTTACACAAATATGGACATGCTGGTTTGACTAGGTCATATCTGCTTGTCTTTGACTTCATCGAACCTAGTGTGACATTTTGATTATAAAAGTGTTGATTATTATGTTGTTTTCTTAATTTTCAACAGTTGCCTGATAAATCAATAGCATCTTTGGTCAAGTATTATTATTCATGGAAGAAAACAAGAGCTCGCACATCCTTGATGGATGTTGTGGGAGAAGGTCGAAATGCAACCGGGTCTGGAAGTGGGAAGAGAGAATCCGGAACAGGTTCAGAGCCTTGTGGCTCAGATAAAGAATCTGACAATGATGAAAAGGTATGAATATAATACATATTAATTCTGATAACACTTATATTATTTGCTATTATTTATTCTCTATTGTTCCATATGCAATGCATAATGTACTTGTAGAACACATTATTTATTTTATTACACTTATATCAAATTTAACTATATCTGGATTGTCCAATAGAAACTTATTGTACATGGTTAGAAAGTAAAAATGCAGAGCAAATTGGAATTACTATTAGCCTTTATTTCTGGTAAAATTGGTAAAATTGCTTCATGTAAATGTTAAATTTATATAGTAGGAATGAGCCATATTTATGAATTTTATATTATAAATAATGGGCGACATTTTTAGGTACTAATGGGGCAGTGCTAAGACTATAAAGAAATTGAATTAAAGTAGTATAAAGGTTTATTTGATTTGCCTATGTTAGTATAGTCTACACATAATAGCTTGTTTGTATATCAATTAAGAGCAATAAATAATGATTATAAAATCACATCTTTTCCACATATATTTGTAGCATTTAAAAATTAATTATTAGCTTAGCTGTTAGAGGGGAATTTTATCTAGAAATGAAATCAATTTTTTTTGCTCTAAACTTAAATTGTGGTATTTGGCATGTACTTTTTACATACTTATATGCTTTTAAGCTTGCAGAGAATAAAATGTTAATAAATAAAGTTAAAAGATTTAAATAAAAAGAGTTTAAAGCTTTTTCTCTGAGTCATGTAGTTGTGTTGGATAATACAGAAGTGGACTTTACACCGTGGTGTTGTGCGTGGAGAGAAAAACCAAGCGGCAGGTGGCACTTCGCAACGCTCCGCTGGCCAGCACTCCGCCCAGGTGGGTGCAGTGCTTGCCTATATATATCAAAATCTATTTAATGTTTTCTTACGGTTACATTGTGATGTCTATTTCCATTTTAATATATCCGACTGATTTTCTATTCAGAACGTTTTGATATTTCACAGAAACTTTCTGTGTTATCTTTTAATCACATAATACCATGCACCACATTGTACATGTCTGTATCATGCAATTTTAAATGTGCCATATCATGCTTATTTCATTCTAAAAAAGTAATTCTTGCAGCTTCTCTAAATTTAAAAAAATTAGGAATTTACATAAAAAATTAAAACCCATCTCAGTTTGATTATTGATATAATATAATTAAATTAAAAACAGCAAAATCTTGATTTCTCGAAAAAGTTTTCTAACTTTAATGATTTGCTATTTCATACCATAACACCCAGAAATAAAGTACTAAGTCATTATTTTGAAATGGTTTATGTTAAACAGATCTTTTCATAACTAAAGAAATAATTCAGGTACATTGGATATTTTGGAAACAGCTATTTTTTAATATATGGTAATGATATTGGTTTAAAATAAAATCATGCATTTTGACAAAGCTTTTTAATTCTTAAGTTTAACTGCTCTGCATTTTTATAGTATAACTCTATAACCATCATTATCTTATCAACATTAATTTATTTCTTGTGCAGCTTTACTCCTTTGAAAATATTAATTAAATGTTATAGCATGGTTCCCTAATCATAAGTCCCTACTTACAATTATAAAATAAGGACTATCATTCCTCAAAGTAGGCACTTGGTTCTCTCAAAGTAAGACTTGCATATCTCAAATTAGGAACTTGTGCCCTTATTATTATAATGCACAGGCGTATATTTTTCACTCCGACGCAGCCTTGAGTTTCTTTCGGCGTTTTTTCTCAAAGTAGTCGCTTCCGAAACGCAAGTAGATCACCGTTAGATTTCGTATTTCGACTGGCGGCCCAAGTCGAGGTCGTACCCACAGGGGTGCCCTTGCGTTGCCATCCAAACCATAAATTGCTGGTTGAGCACCTTAAGTGTTCGGCCTCCCGCCCGGTTATGTTGTGAAGACTTTTCCCGCTCACTAACGTATCGGCGATTCGAAAAAAAAGGCGTACATTTTCACCAGTATTTTAATTGAATCAGAGATTTTGAATAATAGTGTCCTTTATCCGTTAATTCAAAAATAACATGCACTTCTATTTTCTAATCAAGAGTTGTTTAATGTAACCATAAAATATACCCACTCCATGTTCTAGTCGAGAGTTGATTAAATATAACCATAAAATATACTATTTTTTTATTTGTATCTGAATAGATTTTTATTTTCTTGACTCTTTATTTCATAATGATGGAATTTTTGCACAAATATTATACCCTATGCTTAAAACCTCTAAAAGGTAAATGATATAAGAGGCAAATTGATGTTATTAATTTAAAATTTATACATACATTCAATATATTAGTAATTCTATATTTAACAACATTATAAATATTTTAACGAGTCTTATGCGGGAATTAACTTTTAATTATAATTTGAGGTTTCTACCCGGTTACACAGGTCGAAACGCCGAGTCACAATTAAAAGTAAGTTAATTCACGCACAAGACCCGTTAAAATATCTATAATGAGTACTAAACGTGTAAGTCTGATATGAGTATAACAGTATATTTTTATCTTAATTGACAATTTGTATATTGATCTATTAGCCTAATGTAAATAATTATTAATAATTTTCAAATAAATTATTATATGTCAACATAACTAACCAGCATGTGCTATCCTATATTAGTGATTTGCGTGTTCCAATATAATTTATGGTATGCAGGTTTGTATAAAGCACGGTATATATGTATGTACTTGTGTTTGGTGGGGCGAGTTACGTAATTATTATTGTTAGGTTTACTAAACTAAATTAAACGTTTATTATTATTACGTTAATGTTTGAATAATTTTATATGTTCCCTTGTTATTCTTAACCTTCCTACTATTATTGTAAATGGTGTTTGGTATGTGTTAATGATTCTAGCTCCTTCCCCGTTACTCCTATTTCATTCCCGCATGCTTCCTTTAACAGCCCCAAGCAGAGAAATAAATCTGATTAGTAATGTTAATGTGTGCAGAATATAATTTAATACTCTAACGGGTTTTTAAAAGAAGTGTGTGAAATGTTTTGTCGTCATTGTTCTAAGCAAGTCGATGTAGAGGTGTGTACGGTCAGGCAGGAATGTAAAGTGTTGATTGGGGTTTAGGGCGAGGCAGGCGGCGACGGCGCTGGCAAGTGGTGCACCGTATGCGGCATTCTGTGCACGCAGACCACCCCGCACAACTCACAGAAACTGTGTCAGGCATGCCTCGTGCACGCCAGGTCGGTAACGATTCAGTTCCCTTGTATATCTTTCTTTCCTAGAAGTAGCTGGGTGGTAGGGTACTCGCGCCCGACTGGATCGCGACCACCGTACACGTGGCGTTAGGCCTTTCACTGCGATACGCTTCGGCGCGTCTCCTGTTGGGCTAAGCCAGTGTATATCCAGTACGCCTTTGCCCTGATTCTTGCAGGCTGGCACTACAACGGTGACTGCCGACGGACCCAAGCCCCTCGGCGGTTGCCGCTGTATTTAGACCATACCTTTGTTGGGCTAGTATTAAAAAGTTCACGTTTCGATTGCATGTTAAAAAGAAAATTAGAAGTGTGGTTTAATTAGGGATTGCTGTTTGAATATTGGCGGTGATGTAACAGACGTACGGGAACGATGCGCCCGCTGTGCGGACCGACGGGTAGACGCGGCCCCGGCTCGAAACAACAGCGGTACAAACACCGGCTGCCGCGCGGCATTTACATCAATCACGATGATCTGGTCGCCATGGCGACCGGCCCCCAGCCAGGAGACCCTCCCCAGCCGGGCCTCGTCAATCAGGGCGAAGCCATGCTCAAAGCGATGGACAGAGAGATTATATCCTTTAAGAGACAAGTAAGGAGCAACCCGCCATAATGTCGCTATGTAGTGTCCTCGCACGCATTCTCACCATTACGTTGACATTCATTTTAACATCTATATTTACCTAAGTCATCGGTTTGGTTCAGTTTCTATCAAATACGTTGTCTGATGTAACGTGAGAATGTGACGTCTATTAAAGAGTTATTAGATGACCATATTGTAGTGTTCCTCAAATGACGCTGCGTGATTTAGCCAGGTTTTAGGAAAATGTATTCTGCACACATGAATAGTTACTAATTTCAAGATTCATTTATGTTAAACCAGTCATTGCTTTTTTACATATTCAGTTGCCTAAATGATGTTTTCGAGGATCACAAGCTTTTTTGGATAATCCAGATATGCACATCACCGTTTCTATTTAATTGTTTCGTTATTTATATATATATATATTTTATATTACATGCAAAGTATGTAGAATGATTCGCTTAAATAGGTGCAGCAGAACAAGCAACAATTAAGTGCGATGAAGAGGAAAGTGGGTGACACTGGTGTCGACGAATTCCGTCCCGGAGAGCCACCAGCTAAGATTAATTCGCGCTGGACAAATGATGAATTGCTTATGGCCGTCACAGCTGTAAGGAAATATGGTAATTATCGATTTGCCTCATAATTAATAGCAAAGTTGTTACAACATAATTGATTAATTGAGGAGCGTCTTAACAAGGTCTTTGTTTTTTCACTTTATCTTTTTTTCTTATGACGTACTACATTTTTCTAATAATAATATATCTTCACGCTATATCCCTTTCGGGGTAAGCATAGATATATTGGAGTTGTATCTTCTGTACGCTTATACAATGTGACCAACGTGGCCAGTTAATAGCTCTTCTCAAAGCATTTACACATTATATAATATTTCTATTAGATGCCATGCGGTTTTCTTTCACTGGTGAGTAAGATTTCTAGTTTTCTAAAATTAATCTATTACAGTAATAGTGTGTTAATGTGACACATCTAAATTGATTCGGCTTGTTACGTTTCTAAACCATATCGTCGGGTGAAAGGCTATTTAGTTTAAGCGACATTTTTTAGTGATATAGTAATATATTTATTTTTGGAATCTGCGTTTTTTTTACCGATTCCGTTCACCGGACGATATAAAGTACGTTCATAATTTCGTTTTTATTTTCTTGACATCTAATAGAAGTGGCATGTGTAAGTGCCCTGAGAACGGCGGTCAGCTGCGCTACTGGACACGTTGGGCAATAATATTAGTGCAAAGTGGATACAAACACTAATGTATCACCGCTCACCTCGAAAGGGATACAGTATGGCAATTTTATTATTATTATTGATTTTCTTTTGTTAAATTTCAAAAATGTAAAATGCCTTTGGTGATTGCTTATATTTTCTTCTTGTTTTTTTTTTTAAATAGCAACGGTTGTCTGTCGCTACAGGTCGTGATTTTCAAGCCATCGCAGAGACACTCGGCACCAAGACCGAAGCGCACGTGAGGTCGTTTTTCATCTCCTACAGACGTCGGTACAATTTAGACGCAGTCGTGCGCGAACACGAAGCCGAAAGAGGGAATGCGCATCATATACAAGGAGGTCAGTTCATATAGCTATAGAAAAAATATTTATTCTATTAATTCTAGATATACCGAACCGGTCATTATGACCCGTGTTTATATTGAATTTCTTTCTTCTTTAATACTTTTTCATTCTGAAAAATATCATGTCTTTTACGAATTCAAGTTATTGATAAATTTTATGGATTTAATTTGATTTATAACAGCAGAATAGACCATGTTATACCTATTTTTAATATTGATATAAATTGTTCGCCCGTAGAATATTGTTAACATGGGAACAAAAAAGAAATAAAACAAATTATATAAATATTATTATATACATTTTTGGTGATATAGTAATGTATATATATATATATATATATATATATATATATATATATATATATATATTGAATCGGTAAAAAACGCTGATCCCGAATATATATATATACAGGGTGAACGGTAATGCGATACATTCCTTGATAGACGTTGTAGTACAGCTTATTTGGAGTCATTTAAGTCATATGACACCATGTCCGTAACTTGATAATTTCTGAGATATTCAAGATTTAAGTATTTTTTAAAAAAACTCCAGTTTTTATGTTAAAATGTGCCCTTGTAGTGACGAATACAAAATAATGTTATTGTTTATGCTGTATTCGTATAGCTAAATAATAATAATCTCATTTTAAATTAAAATTTGCAAGATGGAATCGTTATTACTTAAGTAACAGCTAAAAACCAAGTATCATTTTGCAAAAAAAAAAAAAAATGTTTTAGGTAAATAAACGAAGAATTTCCAAGAAAATATGTATGGAATGTTTCATACAAATTACATAATTCTATTCTTTGATTCATTGGCTATTCAAAAAGGTACAGGTGTTAACAAAAACTACATACTTATTTTTTTATTTGAATTTTAAATGTCTAGTAGATACTTCAATAAAAAAATGAATAAATAAAAAGACACACAAACAACTAGTATTTTTGGGCTCTAATAAATGAAAAACTTAGTATTTTAATAATACATTTATTGGCTAATTATCTGGGTACATTATTTCAAGCCCTGCTCAAAATGTGAGCCCCATCTTCCAATACAAGCTCGAAGTCTGTTTCTCATTTCTGTTTTAGTGACTCTTGTTGTCAAACTTTGCCGGATATTTTGAGCTGCCCTCTGAATGCGCTCACGAAGCTCTTGCTCGTTGTTTTAGGGGGTTACATACACGAGATCCTTCATGTGACCCCATAAATAAAAATCGCAAGGGGTCAGATCCGGGCTTCTGGCTGGCCAAGGAATAGGTCCACCGCGCCCTATCCAACGAAGTGGATGTTGTTGATTCATCCAATGGCGTACACTGAGCCGAAAGTGAGCTGGACAGCCATCATGTTGGTAGATAAGATTTCTTCTCGTGGCTAAGGGGACGTCTCCCAATAAAAGATTCACTTGGTTTCTTAGGAAAAGTTCATAAGTTTCCCCATTCAAATTTTGAGAAAAAAAGAACGGCCCAATCAGTTTGCCATTAATTATTCCCATCTAAACGTTCACAGATAATCTTTTTTGATGTGCCCTTTCTTTTGCATCCTTGGATTCTCTCTTTTCGGTGCCCAATAATGTGAATTGTGATAATTAGTGATTCCGTCACGGTCAAACTTGGACTCATCAGTCCACAGAATTTTCTCGAGAAAATGAGGATCTTCCATATCGGCATTTAGCATGAAACGACAGAATTCTATTCGTTGGGCGGGATCGCCTTCTAGAGCTTGGACCGGTGTGTAGTGATAAGGATGTAATCTTGCTGTATGTACGGTAAACCAAACCATCCACTGGGATAATCCAAGGCTTCTAGCTGCAATCCTTGTGAAGATTGTTGGATTTCTGCGAAATAAATCAAGTTGTTCTTCTTCTATATCAGGAAGTTGAACTCGAGGTCTACCAGAATCGCTTGTTCGCGCTGCGAAACGCCCTGTTTCACGGACGCGTCGATACGTTCCCGAAAACACTCTTACGTTTGGTACACGTCGGTCAGGAAAACGCAGCATGTACTCTCTTTACGCTGCTACAGCGTCGCCGTCGTATTATTCGTAAACGTACAGAATGTCCGCGTATTCTTCATTACGGAAGGCAGCCATTTCTCAAGTTTTTAATCAAGAGAGAATTAGTTAGAAAGCAAAGATAGGCCTGTACTCAGAAGATAGTTGTAACTAACTGAAACAGATAACTAAAATTTCTACGAGCAAATTGTCCTTCATATTAATAAGTCCTATTGTTGTAGCAGTGTCAAGTGCAAGGCGGTGTCATCAAACGAACAAAACCTGCTCACGTGCGCGGTAACATAATGAAGAGGATTTCTAGGAAACGGGTCACTTCTTCTATTATTAGGGTTGCAAATCAAGCTCTTAGTATTTTGTTATGACATTTGTACTTTTTTGAATAGCCAATGAATGAATCAAGGAACAAAATTATGTAATTTGTACGAATCATTCCACACATATTTTCTTGGAAATTCTTCGTTAATTTACCAAAAACATAATTTTTTTGCAAAATGGTACTTGGTTTTTTAGCTTTTACTTAAGAAATTACGATTCCTTCTTACAAATTTTAATTCAAAATGAGATTATTATTATTTAGCTATACGAATACAGCATAAACAATAACATTATTTCGTATTCGTCATTACAAGGGCACATCTA
Organism: Automeris io; assembly: GCA_036320925.1. NCBI lineage: Eukaryota > Metazoa > Arthropoda > Insecta > Lepidoptera > Saturniidae > Automeris > Automeris io. Next base: position 6,322,887 of record JAUDJH010000010.1, on the reverse strand, counting down.
TACTAATATTATATTATATAGCTGAAGAGTTTGTTTGTTTGTTTGTTTGTTTGAACGCGCTAAGCTCTGGAACTACTGGTTCGAATTTTAAAAATTATTTTTGTGTTGAATAGACTATTTATCGAGGAAGGCTTTAGGCTATATAACATCACGACGCAACTATTAGGAGCGAAGAAATAATGGAAAATGTGAAAAAAACGGGGAAAATTATTCATCCTTGAGTGCTTCCATTGCGTGCGCTGCGAAAACGGTTCAAGATACCAAAAATATATGTATGACCGAGGTATTCCTCTTAAAATGATCTAAAAAAATGTCCGCGACAGTATATGTCTATCTTTTAAGATTAACTTACTAGAACCGTTTTTATGGTAATCAAATTTGAAGAATTGAAATTGTCGAAATTAATGCATTATTTGTTAAGAGTTGTATCAACGTAATAATATTAATCTTTATCCAAATAAATGTGTTGTTGATTAAGAGTATTTAATTGTGAACAAAATTGTCTTTGACATCACTTAATTTCAATGAACATCTTAGAAGATATTACAATAACTTATATAGCAAAACAACGTTTGGCGGTTCAGCTAGTTCTAAAATAAGAACTGGAGTTTTTTAAAAAAATACTTCAATCTTGAATATCTCAGAAATTATCAAGTTACGGACATGGTGTCATATGACTTAAATGACTCCAAATAAGCTGTACTACAACGTCTATCAAGGAATCTATCGCATTACCGTTCACCCTGTATATATATATATTACTATATCACCAAGAAATATCGCTTAAACCAAATAGCCTTTCACCCCTCGATTTGATTTTGATATTCATTTATGTCGTATTATAAAAATGCCGATACCGTGAGTGTTGTGTGTCGTGACTGTTTCGCGCATAAGTCCCGTTAAAGTGTTTGTAATATATAGTACTATAGCATGTAGACGTCGCCCGATACATGATTGTGTTAAGCGTCCTAAGGGTCGTTAGGGTGTTACGGGACGCGCGGGGTAAGGGGTGCGCGTGCGCAAAGGATGCTCTAGCTAAAGCAGTCGACTACCCAGACCCAAGGCTAGAGTACGTGCGTGCGCGTCGCAGTTCGGTATGCCTTAAAGTGCAAATAAACAGTAAAACGCCAAAATCCGTGTCTTTCTACCACCACACTCACGACCACCAGTACGTTTTCTTAAAAAAATCGTATATTTTATTAAAAAGAATACTTTCACAGTCGTGGCAAAAATATTGCACCTGTTCGTCTCCAGTACTTGTATACTTAGTGATCTGTATGTATATGTGGGTCGGCAGGCCGTCGGCGATTGTCAGTGGATACTCGTCCTTTGTAAGTTAGTGCTGGTCCCGGACTACACTACCCCACCACATCATTCTACTGTACCACATCCGGTGGTCATTTTGTTGACCTGGTATTGAAAAAATTAAGTGTATAGTTATTTTACAGGTACAACAAGTACTGAATCAGCTGACACGGTTGCAGAAAACGCGAATCCCAACAATGGGACCGGTTCCCCTCAAACTGCGTCAAAGGATGAAAAAGTTAGTAACTTTTTTACATTTCGAAGCACAAATGTTTGCTAATAAACGTTCCTGATAGCAGTGCAACAGTCAGTTGCGAAAACGCTTTTTAGATTCTAAAGGTTTTACACATTGATGAATTGACTATAATTAATTTTTGAGGTAGTACGGCGGCTGCCCGAACCTTTTTTTTTATTGACTCGACACAGTGACTGCACCATACCTGATAGTAAGCATGGTGCAGTCCAAAAAACACCAACGACTATCGATAGGTATGAAAAACCCATCGGTAGTCGCAGCGATCGTGCCGGCCTGCACAAATATCTCTTCACGCTACGTTTAAAAGATCCCATATCATAGGATGGTGGGAACACGCTCGCCCGAAGACCATTCCACAGCCCAACGACACGGCAAAAGAAGGAGTTAGAGAACTTAGTGCTGGCCGGGATGTGAGATACCGTATAGCTGTGACACCGCAAACCCACGCGCGTGGTTTTATTCAGGAAGGGAGAGGGTGGAACAAGGTTAAAAAACTCTTCAGAACACTCGCCATGATACAGACGGTAGAAACCGCTCAGTGAGAAAACATCTCTACGCAACTGAAGCGGTTCAAGATGCTTAGTCACGCCAGGATCATTCACAATGCGAATAGCCTTCCGCTGCAACCTATCCAGGGCTTCAAGTAAATACTGGGTCTTGACCACAGTACACAAGTAAAAAGACTGTCACAGTGACTCGCTTCGGCATGTCGCGTTTCAGGATCAGTTTGTGTATATTCCGTTAAGCCAGTATAAAAAATAATTGTGTTATTACTTGTCGGTACTTCATAGTCTTTAAAAAAATATCGTCTGTGCAATTAGACATTGGTGTAGCAAATCATGATATATTACAGAATCTATGCAAAATGAAGTTGGATTTTATAACAGGGGCAGCTAAAATTGGGCTGTGTGATTTAATTGTGAATTAGTTAATTCTCGGGTCTAAAAGTCTGGTTTGACGAGTGGGAAGCGATGGCACGCTGTTTTGTTCATACGATTGGATAGTGGTGCCAGGGCGCTCATGCATCTATGGTGATTGGCTGTTCCATTAATGCCAACTAGCTATGTATAATCATGCCACTGTTACTTTCCGATTTAAAAAAAACTTATTCTGGTGATAAATTCGAATAATAAGGAATGTTATGAACTTTATTTTTTCGTTTCTGTATCGTTTTAAGATTATACATTTCTTCCTGATTATTTCTATCGTGTCAGAGGTTTATACGTTAAAACTAGGAGAATAGAATTGTTTTTAAAAAAAATCACAATATAAAAAAAACCGTTTTACGTTTTCAATTTTGAAGTTCAATTATCCAAAATTCTGGGTATCTTATTTTCGATTTTACGGAATTGTTAACAAAATATATAAAAAGTTTGGAAGTGTGTTATGTTTTTAGAATTTTTATGTTGTATATCCTATATTTCAATTCTTATTGCATTTAATTCTTTCTAAACATACAACTGAAAATCCTGCACACCTTGAATAGGAAGATCGTCATCCATGTTCGGGTGACGGAACATATCCGTAACGGAGATAGGGATGATGCGGCGAGGATGGTGTTGATAAGAATCCGTTCGACAATTGTTCCAGACAGAAGTGGACAGCGAAGGCGTCGCCATAGGAGCGCCGGCAGAGCAAGGCGGCCCGCCGACCACGCCGCCCAAGCACAAACCGGTGAAGTGATGCATCGCCAGACGGGGTTCCCTGCTTCTGTTCGCGTAGGTGACACTCGACATCCTCCATTCACACTACAATGCTCCTAGATACACCACAAACTGTCCTAACACATAAAGGTAGCTGTTGGATTCTGGCAGTCTCGATTTACCATGCTGTTTGTTTTAAAGATGTCCGAAGTAGGCGCCTGGCAAGCGCTGTCAACTGTCACGTTCGCGGGCTTGGCATGACGCTGGAGAGTGCCGCGCAGTCGCCTACATCGGACACCTTTACATATGTATTAATACCAGCACATCGCGACCTGGATGACCAGGATCCGAATCGTATCTTGAGGCTGCGATTAATAGTTACTGCTTCGTTTATACTTTGCTCAGAAAATAATTATGCATTTGAGAAAAAAACTGATATATTTCCGAAAATTTGTATACCAATATCCAAGTTAAATAAATCGGTGAATTGCCGTATTCTTTGTTATCCATTAAACAATTTGTCATGTTTTAGTAAAATCAAAGAAGTGTCTGTAAATCTCTGCCTAAGAGTACACATTATAAATACTTTACGGGGTCTTATATGTGAAAAAACATTAAACCATTCATCGCCAGGCAAGAAATTTGAATTTTATGAGGCGGACTATTTTTTAACATGAAACCTACCGAACCGGTCACATTCCGACGCAGCCTTGAGTTTCTTTCGACGTTACTTCTCAAGGTAGTCGCTTCCGAAACGCTAAGATCACCTGTAGGTTTCGTATTTTTGGCTGGCGGTCCAAGTCCAGGTTCGTACCCACAGGGGTGCTCTTGCGTTGCCACCCAATCCATAAACTCGCTAGCTGAGCACCTTCTGTGCTCGCCCCCCTAAGCCCTGCTGAGCTGTAGATGCCCGTCCCGGCAACCAGCAAATAATCCTTAAAAAAAAAAAATACGTACCGGTGAACTAACGTGTCTTTGTATTTGTTTAAAAAAAAATCTTTTATATTTTTTTTTCTATAAAATATCATGTCATTTACTAAGTACAAAATAGTGATAAGTATTATGGATTTAATTTTATTTATAACAAAGCAAAATAAACCTATTTGTAAAATAGATTTAACTGTTCGCCGATGGATTTAGTGAGTGTTAATTAATCAATTCTTTTATAGTGACCCATATAAATATTGTACGCCGTTTCACTGTGACCGCTTTACTGTTCCACTAAGGAACTTGATAGCCACCTCCACGCGATAACATGTGATCGGCCATTATATAAAAACTCGCGAAACGCGATATCGCGTGATCGTCAATGAAAGAGTTAATTAATTATGGTTCTACGCTTGGAGATTTTTTTACATATCATAAAACCCTTACAACTATTTATAATGCGTACGAAACATTTGAGTTTAAAATGTGTCACAGGAAGTACTACCTGTTATTGCTTGTGGTACCTCTTAAATTATGTCTTGTTATCCATTAAAAAATAAAATCGATAGGTTTCGATGCTTCAATATACCAACATCTCTGATGGACGTCGAATACTTATAAAAGACCAATGTCAATGTAATTTAGTAAAAAATATATATATTTAAAATCTATATATACATAATGCAATCGAAAAATTTAATGACTTCTAAAATACTAATTTATAAAGTCATTTTAACAGTGTAGTAAAACAATGTAACATGACACAAACAATAATATTACATAGGATTCTTGCAGCTGACTTTTGCTGTCTACGAATGTGGTGTACTCGAGAGTAAAGTTTACATGTGCCGAGTGTCTGTCAGTCTGTCAGCTTAATTAGACGTTTTACAAAAGATCACTTTATTTTATTATAAGCCCATAAAGCTTATTGCAAGCATACATTTCTATTTTATCTGAAACCAATTGGTTTGGCTGGTTAAGTACTTCAAGTGTAAGCGAATCGACCATATCGATCTACACCCAGAGATGTCTTGATTGCTTATAATAAGCTTGAATATAGGCTTTTGTGGAGATGATAAAATATTTTGATATATTTGTGTAATATAAAGTGTTGCACAAAAAATGGAAAAGAATGATGCAGCGAAATTAATAGATTGTTATTGCATAGTGCTTAACTAAAATCTGCAGTTAGCCTTTAAAGTGATACTTAATAATACTTCGTGATACTTTCATAATAGTGACTGGTAAAATCTAGTTAAAGGACTTCAATTGGCATGTAATTGGTTTTGGTAAAAAAAAAAAAAAGAATTAAGCCTCTATTTTCATTCTGATATGTTTTCATTACTTTCCAATTACTAATTTTATTCAAAAATCATATTTTGTTAAGTAATTCTTTTTAGGCTAAAATCGAATATGCAATAAGACGTTGCTAGTTAAATACCAACGACACTGTGACAAAAATGTAAATAAGCAGGAATTTGTTTATAGAGAGTGATTCGTGAGACTTCCAAGTCGTTTTCCTTTCAAGATGGCCTTTTTATTCATAGTTTTATGTGTTATCTCATAGCTAGCTATAATTATTAAATTATAATTAAGGTTTGATTGGATGTACCAATACTGAATTGCAAGAAATGCGATGGAATGTTTGTATACGTTTTATGAAAGTATTGGATGTGTAAATAATATGACATTATATAGGTTAAGGATTCAAATTTTAATACGATTATAATAACGAATGCTTTATAAATTAGTTATATATAAATAATAGACTGAGTTGAGCTGTGCTCTGGAAAGAGGTATCGCTTTTGAGTTCTGGCCACACAGACTGCGAACAGAGGATGTGGCGTGTAGTTTTCATTTTGTAATGTAGGACACGGTAAGAAATAAGTTAAAAAAGAGAAAAGTCAACCACAAGCAATTTTTTTTTCAAGAAAACTTTACTCCACCTCTTAAAATCGCTGGCTATGTGGCAAGGGCTTTAGTCTATCATTTTATTTACATTTTACAGTATCTCAAGTGCGAACACCCTTTTGACATATGCCAGTTGTGTATTATTAGTGAAGTGTATTTTAATTTCGAGATCCCTATCGATATTCGATTAGCATTTTAAATAAATTATAATCAAATAATGCATATTAGGTACTATGAAATAAAAATAAACTAATAGAATTTAAAAAAATCTAGATTATCGTTGTAAAAATGGGATTATGGTAAATATTATTGGTTGTATAACTTAAAAACTGGTCATCTTTATTGGAAAAAATGCTTTATTAAGATAACTCCTCGAATAAACATGTCATTCAAAGTATTGCCCCTCGGCTACTACTTTTTCCCATCTTTCTGGCAATTTATGTATTCTGTACCAAAAAAAACCGCTCGTATTTTGAGGCCAAGAATGAATCGAGCCAATTTTTGATATCCTGCTCTGAAGGTTAGCGTATTCCAGTGAGATCGTTTTGCATCGATGGAAACAAATGGTAGTCAGAAGGGACAAGGTCTGGGCTATACGGCGGGAGAGATAAAGCTTCCCACCCACTGTTTTCCAAATAGTTTTTGAGCGGCACCGCAACGTGTGGCCGAGCGTTGCCATGATGGAAACTTACAGCCTCGTGGCTGGATGCATATTCAGGGCGTTTTTGGCCAAAGCCCGCTTCATACGTATTAATCAGCTGAACGGGTCTCCCGTGATAGTCTGACCCGGTTTTAGCAGCTCACAATGGATCACACCCTTCTGATCCAATCAAATACAGAGCATTACCTTGGCGCAATGGATATTCGGCTTGGCCTTAGATTTTGCTCGGTGCCTGCGCTTCACATATGATTTCTTGCGCTTGGAGCTATATATAAATCCATTTTTCATCATCTGTGATAATTCGATGCAAAAATTATTATTTTTTAAAGCGATCAAACTGCATTTCACACCTGCAAAATAGTCTTTTAACGTCTCTCGGCTTCAGTTCATGTCGCACCCAATTTCCTTGCTTTTTAATGAATCATACTGCTTTCAAACGCTTTGAAGTGGCTGCTTTAGTCGCGCCTAATGATTTTGCGAGCTCTTCTTGCTTCCGACACGAATCTTGATCGTGCAATCTTTCCAAATTATCTTCGTCAAACTTTTTTTTGGACGCTCTTTAATGTCTAAATCACCACTTTTAAAACGCGCAAACTAGTCTATACAATGTGGTTTTGATAAAACGTTCTCACAGTATAATTCCATACGCAAAAGATGACTCGAACGTGTTTTTTTTAGGGAGTATGAAAGATATTCCTTCGTGAAAAAAAAAAATTATAATGTGCACAATCAAACGAAACAATGTTGACCGATTTTGACAGCTCAAAAATTTCTCTTTCAAATGTCATATTTCATTGATATAAAACAACACATAAGCCAATGATGACATTTAATGTAAATAACTGGTTTTTTAAGTTATACTACTTAATAGTTTGATATTTTAATGAAAAAATAAGTCATTTTTGTTGAATTATATAATTAAGGTTATTTTTTAATATTGATATTTTATGGCGGACTGTAGGTAAATTGGGCTCGGGAACATATTGCAACGTAGTCGATTTTGGTCTTCTTATTGTCTGTTTTGACGGCTGTGAGATAGATATCCCCTCTTTCGCATAGAGCTCAAATTATATACAATAAATCCTACCGCCTTTGTGTAATGGTTGTTTATTTTTGGAGATTTATTCGAAACACGTAGATTATTTTTTAAGCGGTGTAGAATGGGTCTTTCGCATTTGGGATAATGTGTGGGTGGTGTTAAGTAGTTATTGATAAAATTGTGTATTCACTTGCCTTATGTATTAGTTCCATGTGTCATGTACTCGATCGTTTTAGGTATTAAGGGATATAATCAGGAAATATAAATTTTTATATACCGTTTTGGTAGTCGTTCAGAATAATTACAAAACCCGAGTTATTTTTATCGCGTGTTTAAACAGTGGTTTAAGTTCGTATTAAAAAAAGCTTCTTTTAAAACTAGGTCAGTGTAGTTTGCAGTAATGAATTTAAATATTTTTTTAATACCGTACTAAAAATAAATTTAATTATGTAATAAGTCAGCAGAAGTTTGAAAATTCTCATTATGTTCACAGCACCTTTATTTTAAGAAAGAAAATTGTAATATATGATAAAATAGGCGACCGTGATTGAATATAATTTTTCTATATTATGTGATTTTAAGAAAAACTAGTAGTTAGGTATTTTCACTTAGTCGTATTATTTATTGTTAAGCGTATTAACGATCATTAATTGTGGCCCGCACTTGGGTTTGATAAATTTTAGGTGATAGAAAAATTTCATTCGGCAATACTCAATTAGTTAGAAGGGTGTTTATAAAATTCTCGAAATGTACAAAAAAATGTTTAGGCAATAGAGTATTCGGTTGAGGGTAAGGCTGCATTATATAGTGACGAGATTAATTACATGAAATCGTAATATAATTAGCCATTGGCTAGCATTGTATAATTGTGTGCAGTACTGTTTTTTGTAGTTATTGCATAATTGCGATCTTACCCTCAAAAAGATCGAGATCGTTTAGAAATTTTGAAAACAATGTGTTCTACGTTTTCATGCATGCACTGCAAGTCTTCTATAACGCTATAATTATGGAATTTGCTTTTTTTATTGTAAGCGATAAAATAATATAGAAATTGTATTGATGATATTTTTATACTATTAAAAGACATGCCCCGTAATTTAAGAGAATATCGCGTGAAGTTATAACATTGCGTCATTCGAATTCCAACAGATTGTGATTCTTGATACGGTTTGCTGTTTCAATAAAGCGATACAGCTTTTATCTTTACATTGCGCTAGTAACGTGAAGGACTCTGTTTTAAAAGCGCGCAGTGAACATTAACAAAGAAAAGTTCCACTGCACTTTAGACACAATTAATAACACAGATCTTCAAGGTTTCATTGTTGGCCAAGTGAGGGTCATTTTCGAAGTAATTTTTTACATAGAATCCGAATCTGACGTCAGAATTGCTCCATTATACGTCAGGTTTTTAAAATATCTTAACCTAAATTTTTTTTTTTTATAACCTGGGGGAAACACAACTGGTTGCTGTGAGGGCCGCCCCCCGGTGTGTTGGACTTGCATCGACTAAAACCCCCGGGGTGTCCCTTCTTCCCGTCTGACCGGGGCCGGAGGTACAGTGTTATCCTCTTCTAGTTGAGCCAGTTCAAAGCACTACTCTAACGCTTCAAAATCCTAATTTTATATATGAAAAATCTTTTTTATCCTCTGAGATATCGGCAATTTAAGTTTAGTTATACAACATTACTGATAACTAACGCAAAACCTCTTAAAGGTAACTTAGGAACATCTAGACTAACAACTTTTGTTCTATGACTTTTGTCAAAACTTAACACATCCTAAGATATATATATTTTTAGTTTTAGTAGGGATTTCTATCAATCGTTGGCTCTATGTTTAAAGTTCAGTCAGCTGATGCTACGAAATCGTCTGCCTCAACTGCATCGCGCCGCCTTTCATAGTATTAAGAAAATCAGAACTGAAAATTTGATTTATTTATTTTTTTTGTAACTGGAAAAAAAAGATTGAATTATAAAAAGTCGTAGAACAAAGTTGTTAGTCTTTATATACCAAAGTCACCCTTTAGAGGTTTTGCGTTAGTTACCTGTATCCCTGTATATTCTAATTTCGTGTTTTTTATTTTATTGCAATTATCATATATTTATTTAAATGCCATATTTTACAAAGTTTCTTCTAATCTTCAATTCTTATGCACTATTTCTAAATCACATGTAATGTAGACTAGATGACGGAGTGATCAGCTTCCTTCTTTGATATAACACTGCACGCCATTGCTTTCAAATTTATGTTGACGTTTGTCGAAATCATACTGTTGGCGCTCGAATGGTGAAAACCATTGAATGTATATCTTTTTTTACTGTAGGTGTTAGTTTATTTATTAGAATAGTTAAATAATAATTGACGTATATTATAATAATCAACTAGTTTTTATTGCGTACATCACGGAGGAGATACGGAGCCGAAGATATCGTTACCTGTGTAACAACTCTTTTTTTTTTTGTTGTAAATATGAAAGGAATGTGATATGATAATTTTATTCACGGGCTTACGTCGCTATTCTATCATTTCACATTGATAGACGAAAAATAATAAGGGGCCGATTATATCAGTCACAATTTAAACGGTCATAAAAAGTACTGCCTACGCGCTTTGGCATAGAAATCGTAGGGAATAGATATCAGGTGTGCAAAAGTCGATTCACAGACATAAGTATGGTAAGGCTGTGTCGTGCGAAGCGTCGGACTTGGTATCAAGTACAATAATACAAACTTTTGCCCCTTAGAACGGTTTATATTTAGAATCACTGGCATGAAAACATGATAAGAAATTAATTTGAATTAATTATAAATAGTACCAGTTTAAACAATCTTTACCTTTTCTAATATCAAAAGATTTGTTAATTGAAAATAAACCACACTTTAATATAATACTCAGAATAAGAATGATTTTATAATAACATCATGAGGTTTGACGTTTAGAGTGAATAGACATTTCTTGGGCATTTGTCGGTCATATTGTTACCTTCCACCAGGTGTGATCGGGGCTAAGTGACTGCCTGTAAATGATAAAAAAATGAGTTTTAAAATCGATTCGATACGTGAGGATCAGCACACGGAGCTATTACTGCACCATCTCGAACTTGATAGCAGACTTCTTTTAATCCAAATCCAATTCTAACTCCAATTCCAACGAACACTTCTGTGCAATACAGGCCTGCGTGCAGTGTCCCTGACACTGGATTGATGAATGTGGATCGACCTTATACCTGATATAAGCAATATTAATCAAGACAAGAAATAATATGCTTTGCTAATTATTTGTACATAAAAAATAGACACGTTCCAACTTATAAAAATTTTAGGCAACTAGATTTTTGAAGGCCCGTTGTAAGCAATAAGAATAAATATTTCTTAAGTTTTTTTAAGAATATAATATTTTTAAGCGTAGTCTGAATTTAAAACGTTTGTGATTAATTAGTAAATTAATATTATAGACTATTTTCGATTTAAAATAAAAATGGTATTTGATTACCGACGTATTTTGTTTTATGGTGTAAAGTACCTTTGTGGTGACGTATTTAGAGGTCAGTTAAATTCTTTATTCTTTCAATACTTGTTTAAAGCATTATTTGTTCAATTGTTTCATATCAATAATTTAATGGCAATATATCTAAACGTTATAACTGTATTTATGCCTCTGGTAATTTTTATTTTGGGCATGCTGTAGTTATGTATTTTTATTTGCCAGAATTGACTCCACTAGTTTTTTATAAATGATTTAATCAGTTTTCTATCACTATTTCCTTTAAAATAATTTGCTTTTATTCATTAAATACCTTCTTAAATTGATATCCTGTTCATTCCAAAGAGATCCACACAAAATAATTGTATTTATTGAAGCATAAAATAGGGATATTATTTAGTAAATTATTTTCATTAATTTTAATGTACTCTGTATATTAGGGATTTTAAAATGAATTTTTTTTTTTTATGTTTAGTGGAGCTCAACATTGTACAGTTTTTTTAAGACATTCATGACAGCAGATTTTTCACAAATAATTTAGTATCATTTTCGAAATTACAAGTTTTTTAATTTAATAAATGTGAGTATATATGAGTCGGTGTTTCATTTTTCCTTTCTTTGTGTTTGTATATTAGTAGTGGGAGTTGCTTACAATACGCCCTCTATGCTGATTATTTTTGCCTAAACAAATAGTCTGTTAAAATTACTACCAATAGAGTCATTAGCGAGTAGTTTGGTGACCTTGATTTAGGGATATTTATTGTTCTATCTTGTACTCTGAATAATATTTTAGACAAGACTTTGTTTTCTTTAACATATTACAAGAAAACAACAGCCGAACATTGTTTTATACACAAAGTTGAGGGGATTGGGGGATTTTGTGACATGGCTAAAATTTTAATCCTGAAACAACGCGATCGCAGCAAAAAATAGGTGAAAAAATCACTATATTTAGATTACTGGGGGGACAAGAATGAACCCACAGGTAAGGGTATCGTGAACTAAATAAATTTGGGAGCCTCTGGTATAGTGTGATCTTGCCTTTATTCATAACTTCAATAATATTTTCTGTATCGTTATTCTTAAATTATAAAGTCATTTATAGTCTAGTCTGCTTTTGTAAAAAATATGCTGTCTCTACTGTCATTGTCAATATTATCTGAATTTATATAGGAAGGGTGGATACAATATTGGTTGAATTACTATATCTAGTTGTACTCTATGAAATGGTTTCTCGTGCCTTTTATCCCCCGGCATTAGGTCGGCTTCGTTTAGCTTGTGTTGATGATGCTCCAGTGATATTTGGCCTCGTCAACGAATCTATGGCTAAAAATTTCCGAATCTCAAATATATCAGAAATAACGTATCTAATGTGAGTTTATACCATGCTATAGATGATTGTTACTTTCAACAAAATTGTAAAATTAAAGGCTCTGTTATTGTTAGTGCTTTGTTTTGAGTACACGATTGAGTGGGGCGGCGTGGATCTGCAATTTTACGTTGTGGCGAAGAGGCTATGATACTAACATATGGAACCATAATACATTATGATGCAAGTGTAATAAGAGTTGAGTAATTGCAGACGAGGTGTAATTATGCACGAGTCATAGGCGAGCGCCATAAGATAGCCGAGTCTCTAACGTCCAAATGCACACGCATAGTATACATTTTTTTATCACATTGGCGAGGAAAAACAGAATCTTAAGTTATTGAAAACTTTATCAAATATGACTCTAGATTTCTATAACATAGCGTGTTTACTTTTTCTTTTACTACGTGTCATGCTAGCCAGCAATAAGCGGGTCATACAGCCGATATGAAAGATACTCTTTGTTAACTCCCGTGCTTGCCTTTATTCAGAAAGATACGTTAGATGGTGCATACTTAGGAAAAGTTTTTTAAAGCAAGTTTTTGATTACTTTCAGTGAAGTTGGAGTTTTGGCGATATGTCATTTAGATGCCAGCGAATCCATAGTGGGGTCCATCATTGCAAGAGATTATCCGTTAATACCTTCAGTGCATTCTTTATCCTGGAATGAATATATCTGGTCTAAATATAAGTAAACCAAGGATATTTTGATTACTACTTTTGTTTCACACTTTGGTAACAAAAATATACATACGCTAGACACTTACAGTAGGTACATAATTTCATCGATATATTTTGATAAGTATTCTGGCCACACTGGGTACATAATAATTTTATTATTTTTATCGTGATGAGAAAATATTTCACGTATTATACGCGTCTTCTATGCGCTCTAAATTAAAACGGTCCTTGATAGGTATACAGCCAAGGATTTTTATTTATCGATAACAAACAAATTCTCCGTTTACACATTCACTCCTTTCTAATGTCTAAGGGTGAGATTTATAGACATAACTTTAAGTTTGCTTAGAGTTTACTAAAACATTACAATTTATATTATTCAATGAATATTAATGGATTTAGTAAATCACCGATTTTGTCAACATGGACTTGACTCTGCGAATACTATGGCTATACTCACGTTCCTATTATATTCAGTTTTTTGTCAAAACGAATTTATGTATTGAGAACTTTGTCAAGCAAAGTCGAAATAGCGTCTATAAATCTCAGCTTAAAGAATCCTATGCTAACTTTTTTAACTAACGGTCTTTCACATATTTCATTACTAAAATTTTTACGAAATATGTAATTACGAATGTATGTCCTTAGCCTACGTCTAGTGTTTTTCGCGTTTTTTTTTTACTTTTCTGATGTATTTTTTTTAGAGCAACAGAATTAAATACTCGGAACACGTTGTTCATACATTTGTTATGTTGGGATCCAATGTATGGACGAGAATGCGTAGACGGCATGCTCAAATCAATATTCATGCATGATCCTTATGTTCAACACATAGCTATGTTGAAGTCACTAATAGCTTATCCATGTATGTCACCTTTATATCCTATTTAATTGTTTATGGTATAAAGTGTAGCAAACAACAATGATAAAAATCAATGATAGATTTTTAACTTAAATCTTTGTTATTCTATTCCATTTTAAATTATATTATTTTGCTCATATTCAATTAATTATTTAAATGTATATAAACTCGTGTTGAGAATAAACCCGCATGACATCTAAAAGAATTGTCGTGTATAAACGCCCTGAGAACGGAAATTATCTGCGCTAATATTCACGTTGGACACGACATATAAACGTAAGTGGATACAACTATTAATGTATCTCTGCTTACCCCGAAGGCCATGATGGTATATTAATATTATATAAATATAGGCTTAGGTATGAGCAATTATTGAGATAAGTACTATATGAGGACCAATGGCCTATTTAAAATTGAAATAGGTAGGATTATCTTGCCGGGCAGTAGACTAGAGGGAGTTTGCTCCCCGGATGAGAGGGAAGCGGCGCACGGTGTCCGGCGCATCGCCTGGGAGAGAGGTTTTTGGAGGGGTGGGCTTTACTCCTTCCCCTCCCAGAGAGGTAGCCTGAACAAAGCTTCTTGTTTTCTGGGCGTCTGGATGAATTTGGCTTCCCAGGCCCTGGTGGAGCAATCAGAGGGACACCCCGGGGGTTTTTAGTTAGTAGGAGTCTGACACACCGGGGTCACTGCCCTCACAGCTTCCCTGATTGTCCTATGTAGGATATTACCCCGCGATAAAAAAAGATAGGATTATCTTGAACCAGAAATCGCTAAAAAAAATTGAACCACTTTCATATACCAGATTGCTAATATGAATACACTGCGCCTTGTAGACGATTTGGTTTAGTTCCAGAATACCTGAGACCAAAAAAATAGTTATAAAATTATTTTATTAGTTATTTTGTTTATTATCAGGTAGGCAATTGAAATAACTGATAAGTAACTGTGTCTTGTTATTCGACAATAAGGAACGAGTTGTCTCCTTTTAGTGTTAGTACCGGGACAGTCACGATCTGAAGTATCTTTTAGAAGAGTACAAGCAATGGAACGTGGTATCCCTGGAGACCAGCTGCCAGCCTTGTACATAGCCGACAGAGCGGAGGTCAGCCCAAGATTGCGAGTGCGAAGAGCTGTGTTAGTCGTCGCAATTATTTACATTTGCATAGATTTTCAAGGTTGATATTGCTTGCGTCGTAGAATTTACTGCCGGTACATATAATCTCAGTTCAGTATTAAACAAGAAGTAAAGTGCTACGGCATTTCGCCCCCACGGCGAGACTTTGGTTAATTCATAGCAAGCCTTTCAGTTCTTCAGTTCCCAGTGTATGAAGAAAATTCTATTTGTATCGTGGTCTAAAATGGGAACTGATAGTTTACAGGACACTCTATAGAATATAAAGATGGAGAAGTGAATCAATATTTGCTAGATGAGCGAGTTCAATTAACGAACTCATCTTTTTTTCCGGAAGATATAATTATTAAGACCAAGAGTTTTTTAATACTGTTACTTAAGAATACATTTAATTGAGTACAATATATTTTATAGATAAGAGACGTTTTGATCTAGCTACTAATAATTTTTTTAGTTGTGCTATGAATATATTAACTCGATACTGACACACTGAATGTCATATACTTTTACATTCTTGATTCATTAAAAATAAATCTGTTTCAAAATGTTAATTGGTTGATACCGGTATGCGAACTCCACTATTTTGTAGATTATTTATATAACTACTAATCTATCAGGTTACGTGCGAAAGCGAATAGCTTTGTTTAATTATCCACAGGGAAGAAGATAATGACGACATAGTGCCAATATTAGAGCGTCATGCGCCCCAATTACGACAACTTTACGGCGATTACTACGTTAGCGAACTTATATCCAGGCATCCAGAGTCTGAGCGTGTGCTGCTTGTTTGTGAGGTACCGCGGGCTAGACTTAAGTTGAGCTCTGTGACGTATTGCGCAATATATACTTCAAAGAGTCCTATACGCAAAGAAATTTATTAAAGACCCGTTAAAGTATTTATAATGAGTACAAAGCGTGAAAGTTTACAATCTGTTCTTGTGCAGTAATCATTTTGCGTCCTATTTCAAAGCTGATTCCCACTGTTTCGCACAGAGCCCAAGTTATATGCCTCGAATTCTGACCAGTTCTAAGTTAAAATTAGTTACTATCATCATCATCGTCTCGACCCATTTCCACTCATCCTGAGTCTCCCTTGTACTGTGCCACTATTTTACATCTTATTTGTATTGCATCTACGTGTTGCGGATGGCAGGTAATCTGAACCCTGAGACAACACACACACACGCACACACTACACCCACTGAGACACACACACACACACACTCATGTGGCTGAGACACATTCTGCATTAGTCAATTTTGGATCTTCCGACGTATTTTGTAGGTGTGAGCAGAGATGAGCAAAATGTAATCTGATTAATGATGAACGATTACAAAATGTAGTCGTAATTTTAATTTTCTTGCTCTGCAATCAGGATTAAATCCATTTAAAATATTAGGAAATGATAAATGTGTATACAATCTGGGATTTTGTAGTGTTTAAAACATAAATGAGCAAAATGCAGTCATATTAATGGTAAAACTGTAAAATGTAATCGTTAATCATTTTATTAATCTGATTACATTTTGCCTATCTATGGGTGTGAGTAGCTGATTTGGACTGTTCCGCATAAAGCGCAATTTATATGGCATAAATTCTATGCATTGCAATTTTCAGAATATCGTCAGATAATTTGGCCACTAGCCACTCAACGCTCCGTTTACTCAATATAGGCCTAGCTTATTTCATATCTCCACTTATCACCTTGTTCTTTGCCAAGTCTGAGAACTGTCAGCGTCATAGGTCATGCGGAATGTACTGGTTAAGGAGCCGATCCTTCAAGCAATCAGTAATATTTCTTATGGAATTTTTTCATTATCGTAAGTTGATAAAGAATTTTTAGCATAAAGAAGTGGCTGTCGGAGTAATGTGCCTCAATACGCAGATAAATTATGAGGCGTTAGAGGAAAGCTTTGAATTATCTCCCTATGTGGGATTGCGGCATTTGGATGAAACGCCCTGCAATATTAAGCACAGTAAGGACTTGGATCCTAGTCCTAGGTGAGCATCATTTTGTTATTTATAAAAAAAATAAGCTGTTTAATTGGACAGTACTGACCAATCTTCATACATGAAAATTATAACACAAAAATCGGGATGTGTCTACTTAGGTACTCAATGTAACTGTGGTCTAATTTTCTCATCAATATAAATACACGATTTTTAAAGTTACATACCTTTTACGTCCATTAATTAGGTAGATATTTCGTAAAATTTTCGTTTTAAAACTTATGACATCATTGATTTTTAACTTAGACCGATATTAGCAAAAGTTGTTTGTTGATAAGTAATATCGATATAATACGTACATAGGTGTATAAAATGATCACCAAGTTGCGGAGAAAGTTGGTTCTACCTTTCCCTCAGCACAGGGCAGACTAGACGAGGAACATCCCGGTGGTTTTAGCCGGTAAGAGTATGACACTGGAGCCGTCACCCTAACGGTAGCCCTGATGGTTCATGAGAATTTTCACCGAGACAAAAAATGGTGTATAAAATCATATAAAAACTCTGTAAAATAGAAACAAAAGAGTAACATTGTTGAAAAGTTTTATTTTCTTGCGAGTATTAACTACGAACTGAAATTAGGTAGAATAGTGCAAAGGAATGATACAAAATCGGAAACATTAAATATTTCATTGATAATTTTGATAGTTTAATCTTTGGACCTGCGAATGTACCGGAAATCGGTGCGCAAGGATCAACGAATTACCTAGAAACAAACACACGCTCCAAAGAAGCTAAAGGCAGGGTAGGTTGGAATAAAATAGTACATTATTGTATACGGTATATTTCGTAAATTTAGATCGATAACTATTCATTCTTTGTATATTAACATGTTTAGGTTACGTGGCTATTTAATGAGGATGAATTTAAAGATTTGCAACAAGACGCTACGAATATCAGCCCCCACTTAGTGTCAGCTATGGATTCCAGTCCACAACTCGACATACTTAATCTGCTTGAAAAAGAAGAAGAGGAACTCGAATTTGATATAGTAAACATTGATACAGATCTATTAAGAGTTCCCGAGTTGTTATCTTATGAGTCATTAGATCGAGGGTTAGTTTTTTTTTTATTTCGTAAGTAACCAATCTTTATCACATTTTGGTTGCATGGAGGTTGTTTTATACTAATAGTTAGTTTGAGTTACCTTCCAGAGAACGCTGAGGATGAACTTTATAGACGCAATTTTAAGTTTGTTTAGACTTTACCAAAATATTACAATTTATATTACTCAATTAACGTCAAAGGATTTGGTAAGTCACTGATTTCGTCAACATGGACTTGGCTCTGCGAATACTATGGCTATACTCGAGCTCCTTTTATGTATTCAGTTTTTTTGTCAAAACGAATTTATTTTCTTAGAACTTTGCTGAGGAAAGTCGAAATAGCGTCTGTAAATTTCAGCCAAAGCTTCCTTTAAAGGTAGCCAGTAAACTTTTTATTCATGAAAATTTCTTGAGTCGACATTGTTTCGAAAAGAAATCAAATGATAAGGATGTAATGTAAAAAATTTAGGGTTATTCAGATTCTATATTGGTTCGAAAAGGCTGGAGCTAATTTGGTTGACATATGATTTTTAGAGTCCGACCGAAACTGGTTTTCTGGCCTAAAGCGAAACCGAAACCAAATATTCGGCTGTGGCTTCAGTTTCGGCCGAAACTTTTGCCGAAACCGAAACTGATTTCGGTAGTTGTCGTACATGCTTGCCTAACTTCGTTTCTCGCGGCAACGCTTTGGCGGACGCTGGCGGCCCTGTTCGGGATTCGTGCGCCGTTCGCATTGCTTTTTTTTTTTCGAATTTACGCGTGTTTGTTGACCGGGAAAGGTCTTCACAACTTATCCGGGCGGGTGGGCGAATACTGAGGGTGCTCAGCCGGCAATTTATGGGTTGGGTGGCAATGCAAGGGCACTCCTGTGGGTACGAACCTCGACTTGGACCGCCAGCCAAAAATACGAAACCTAACGGTGATCTACTAGCGTTTCGGAAGCGATTATCTTGAGATGAAACGGCGAAAGAAACTCAAGGCTGCGTCGGAGTGTAACTGCGTCGTTTAGACGACAGTTGACGGATCTAATTCGCATTGCTCTATAGCAACACAACTTAGTCAGTGCGTTATCACCCGACGTAAACATTCTTTAGAGGTTATGTTTTGATGGAACTGATTACATGCAGAGATGGTCAAAATGTAATCAGATTAATGATTAACGATTACGATTACATTTTGTAATCATTAATCATGATTAATGATTAACGAAATTAATAAAAAAAACATTTTTCGGTGATTAAGGATTATTAATCTTTAATCTGATTACAATTAATCATGATTACTTTTATGATTACTTTTCTGTTTGATACGTAAAATGTGCTGCCGACAGCAGAGCGGCACTCGCCTTTTTTCTATGATATCTTATATTGTAGAAAAAAGGGGAGGCATCAATTGATGATTTTTGTAGCTTTTGTGATGTTTATTAAGTATATTATTGAATCATAAACACACTACATTAATATTAAACGTTTTCAAGTAAACTTTTGAATCTAATTAAAATCAGTAAACCTTCTTAGACCCGTTGAAAATATTATGAAAATGATTAATGGCACTAATCGCCAACAACGCGGAGAGTCGACGTTTGAAGATAGAGACAAAAAGGATAAGATAAAAAGTAAGTGTCTAAGTTTGAAAATATTTACTTTGAATTGAAATACCTAATTTATAATGCATTTATGAATTTCATTTTATAAACGACAGCTAATTTTTCTGTACTAAATTTTTACGCTGTTCAATAAAGCAACAATATTTAAAATTTCATTTCTTTAGAAACCGTATTTATTGATAAAGTATTACTTTTAAGCGCCCCTAACTGGACTTCCTTATAAAGCGCCAGAGCCGATACGTTACTCAGGAAAACCGAATGCATTCTTACTCGAAATGTTTGCTATGCATCCAGATTATGATGAAAGGTAACTAATTGCGTATACATCTGTATTAAAGGAATAACAAATGCAATAATAATTAATAAATTTCCGTCTTTCGTTAATTTATTTAGTCCTTAAATTGTTCTGGTATAACTAAGCTAGTAGCAATATTCTTGTCAAAAGATATTAATATTTTTATTGGTGTGACCAATGTCTTTGAATATGTGTACGATTTCTATACGATCGTTTAGTGATAACTTTGATTAGTTTACTTCACTTTTAAATCATTAAAAATATTTTTAAGTACAAGTTTTTAAGAGTTACCGCATTTTAGGTACGGATTTGATATGTTAGAAGCGGCGTACGAGTTATTTCCAGACAGATATTATTGCGTAATATGTGGCCCTTCTAACCAGCCCTCGTTTCCCCTATTGGAACATTTCACAGTAAGCTCAATCTCGCATTTTACAATCAGGGTGCTTCTAAACGAACTTAAGTAAATTTTGATAACCGTTTAGCCAATTTTGTTTTTTTTTTTAGCTAGTTACACCTCTTGGTACTCGAATGAGATTTATAAATGACACCCTTTATGTTGCACATATAAATTCTGTTAGAGGGTAAGTATTTCAAATATACAAGTATATGCTAGAAATCATTCCTTCATTGTGTTGTTACTAGATTATAAAAATTCAGGATATGACTGATTTTATCGCTTGTTTTTGTAATGGTAAATTACCATACTGCATTAAATTAAATCAGAAAACGAAATTCCTTCGAATATTTTAAATTCGTGTAAAGGGTACTTAATAATAATTTTCCATTTTTCAGTGACATGAGTGTTCGACCAGGAGAAGCATACGATATTCCTGCTCTAATAGATGTTCTGGAACACGCACCTCTTGCTCAAACTCTCATCGATTTATACGAGTCTACATTAACGTCGACGACACTTCAGAGTTTTGTCTTACTTGCTCAAAATCAGCCCATCGGCATGGCGGTAATCGGGTGGGTAAAATTGAATTTTTCCCAGTACCTATCTTCTATATATGTATAAGACTTATCCTTACCGTAATATCATCGTAAAGTATAAATTACATAAGTTAGACAGATCCAATTTTTTATTGGGTTCTTTTAATTACGTAGTTACCATTTAAGATGTTTTTTTTTATATTATATTCTCTAAGGGGGTAAATTGGCGAAGAAAGTTTCTTTGAAAGTCCACCAGTTATGAGTGTAATCGCACCTGAGTTTAACTTGCAAATTTTTTATATTCTTTATTTTAAATTAACTCATTTTTATTCTTTTAATAATTTATCAAATGTTTTCAGGTATTCTTTAAAGTTATTTTGTTTTTAGGCCTTTAGAAGATGCTACAGCAGTTAGAACTCAATTTGATTTGGAACCAGAGCCTCGTAGACCTGGTACAGATGGTGCTGTTAGTACTCCAATCTCTTTATTTCTGCAAATCCAAGTATAATTAATTAAATTAGTTTCTTACTAGTTATAGGTATTATTTATTGATCCTATACCTTCAACCCTGGCTTCGAAATTACTTATTATTTTTTATGTTATTTCTCTTATATTTGTTATTAATTTCTTATAATTTTAATAATTATTTTTATCCGTATTTCAGATCTTAGTTGGTGTTATGTCACCCGTGATGGACCCACATGGCCGTTGGTATATACGCGAGTTACTTAGACAATCGCAGTATTCAACGCTTTTTTGGATAAGCAGATTATTTGCTAAAGGCGATGCTGTGAGTATTTTCATTGGTATATGTAAAACTGGTTAGTTCTTAATATCTTTATTTATTTAGAATCTTTTTCAAACTGAATTTTCTTCGACTCTTGGAAATTTATGTTAAATTTTTAAATGTAATGTAACTAATAAATGTCGTAGATTTGTTGTGATATTATACTAGATTGTAGTAATTTTAATTCATAATTTTACAGACACCAAGCCGTAATTTGATGTCGCTTGCTGGCCACATGATACCAGTACGACCTCGACAACCTTTGCTTAATATAAGTGGTAGCCAACAATTGGATGAGTTATTTAACGATGTGTAAGCAATATTATTATTCACTTGAAGTTGTTTACATGAATTAATTACGAGACTTTAATTCTTAAAATAGTTTGGTTGATTATTTTTATAGAATATTTTGCCAATCTTCATGCTCATTGGCTTTAAAAACCCACAAACATGATATTTTTGTAATTTTATTGTAGTTTAATACTAGATTTACTGAACCGGGCAAAATGACCGGTTTCTATTTTTTTCTTAGAAATGTTTCTGCTCTAATTTTTTTTTTATTCTGAAAAATAACATATCTTACTCATACATGATATTGATAAATATTATGGAACGAATTTGATTTATAACAAAGCAAAATAAAGCATATTGTATCTATTTGTAAAATAGATATAAATTGTTCCCCGGTAGATCTAGTGTTAATAATGCAAACTCCCTTTATACTATTTGTGATCTTTATATATTTGTTTCTTACTTGTATATAAAATTTACAGATTTATTTAGGTACGTAATATCCAAGCTTGTATAGGTCTCATATTGATTGAAGACTATATTACTGTAGTTGTAAAAGTTTATACTAAAAAAATATTAGTTTAATTTTAGTGTGTTTTTGTTCATTACAGCTCGGCACCATTTGCGCTCTGGGTTTTGGAAAGGCCATTAACCTCGTTACCAAAAATCTATGTAAATAACAGTATAGTAGTGGTTGGCGCCAGTCGCACGGGACTTGCATTTATTGAGACTTTGCTTATGGGGTAACTTACATTAATTACTATCCCACCAGCATTATTCCTAATTCTGAACCAAGGTTTAGCTAAATCTTTATCAGCGATTACGTATTTTATAAATGGTTGCATACTGTATGCAATTTGGCATGATTTATTATAATTCACAGCGTTTTATAACATAAACTTTGGCGTTTCTTTCTTAGGAAACGGTTATTTTATTATTTTTCAATATAATTTTTGCCTCTTTCCTATACTGAATCATCTTACATAGTATAGGTTTATGTTTTTTTAATTAATTTATTTCTATCAGGATCTTCTACGGTTTCTGCGGTATTAAAAATATCAATTAACATCTTTTGCAGGCTTGTTTAAAAGAATATACAATTTAATTTGTATTTATGAAACAATATGCTGAAAACGCAACTACCTAAATTTCGTACCGCTTTTTGATAAATTCTGCTTACTAAAGCAATTATATATTCAATTTCTAAATGATTTCATATGTTTCTAAGCATCCTATTTACGCAACATTTTTTGATAGTTTCTAATGGCTCTGCAGGCCGACAGCGCAGTACCTGACATTTACCAACGTGACACTGGTGTCAGAACACGGGCTGCCGACAGTTGCGGAGTGTTTGCGAGCGGCAGATACATGCGTTCCTCGAGATGGTCGGTACACAGACCGCTACCTGAAAAGCGTTCCCTTCTATTTCTACGTAGACATCATGACTGCGGTCATGGTGGGCATCGACAGGTAAGATCCATTCGGCTTTTTTAAATTCTAGCTTGGCTATTTGTTGTAAGTATTGCTTTAGTCAAAATTCAAACACAGCTATCAAGGGTTCGAATAAAGGTTCCATTTATTGTCGCCGTGAACAAAATCATTTTAGCTTATTTAAATGCCACTGTGAAATAGTCGTAAATAGTGAAAAAAATCCAAGACAGAAATTAATCGATGCACACAGTTCGGCAGTCAATTTAATAGAGAGAATGTTGCTATAGACAATATCATAAACAATGACATAGATAATAACACGGACACAATCAAAACTCAGTTATAACAGATCTATTTGTCTAAGGAATACGTTAATTGGATCATTGGTCATTGCCAGTTTATGATCTTTGATACGACATAATTAAGAGCAGTGGCGTTAACCTCATAGCAACATGCTAGGGAAGAATGGCCTAATTATAATTGGATATTTAATAAAAGTGTTGACTAAAAATCGCTCAGACTCAGAATCTGAGAATTCTTAGATTGTAAATCAAGAAACACAAGATGTTAGTTCCTAAAATTGAAATTTATATCAAATAAGAAAGTATACGATCTCTTGTGGCTGTAAAAAAATTATATAACTCAATGCAATCAAAAAATATTTTCGTTTATGTCCCATTTTTTAACGTTTTCATAATCATAATCAAAATCTATAAAGTACTTCGCATTGACTTAGAATCATGAAATTTAGCAAGTCACAAGTACAGAAAATTAGTACATTCAATAGCTAAAACATTTAAAAAAAAATTGAAAGTTGTTTATTTTTATAGAGCATAGTATGTGAATATCGTAAACTACAAGACATACAAGGATACGGTCCTAGGAAAATATACCGGTTATTGCCTAACAAAATGCACACACACATACACTACATACAGCAGCTATACAGCTTTAGCTGTATATGCTATACAGTTAAAGTTTTGGTAAAGTTTAAGCTTAAATTTTGGTAAACTTTCTACAAAAATCAACAAAATTGAACGCAAATGAACGCATTTTTGTGTGAGAGTCATTATGACATGAAAAACTCTAAATAGTGTAAGGTAGTCAAATTTAATGATCTTTTTTAAAACATTTTAGGATTCTACGGAACTCTCGGAGCACGAGCCTGACCCGCACTTGGTCGTTTTTTTTAATCTGTATTTTCACGTCCAAAATTCATTTGGTTTTAATATTTCATACGTTTTACCTGATTCTTTTTGTTGAAGGAAAAAGAAATGCATTCACTTAAAGGGCGGTGGTGTGAAATACTATGATGAATTAGTTTTAACATGCGGACGACAATTTCAACATCCAGACTATCTGAGTGAAGCCCTCGAACTTGTCAAAGAAGTGGAGTTAGTAATTAATGAATTGTTAGTTAGTAGTAATTGTTGAGTTAGTAGATAATGAATTGCCCTGCGTGGGGCAACGAGCGGCGGGACCTGGTCCGTAGGATCGGACACGACCTCTCCCTGCCAGCAGTGGTGTCGGCAATGCTGGCAGGGTATGACAACTGGCGGGCCGTGGTCTCCTTCTGTGAGGATGTCATGTCCCAGAAGGAGGCCGCAGAGCGAGAACGGCAGAAGGCCGCTTGAAGGAGACACCAGGGTGCCGGCAACCGCCCTGGCACATCAGTTCCGGCCGATCGGTCGATCCACGACCGGTTGCCTGATATCTTTGGGGTCGTGGCTGCTCAGGGGGAGGCCCTGAGCAACTGGTTTAGCGGCCCTCGAGGTGTTGGCAGGGCATTGTGACGTGCTCTGCCTAAATACAACGAGCAGTATCGGGGAGGGTATCATCTTCCCCCAAGTTTGTGCCCATTGGGCGCGGCGCGACGGGGCTGTGGCGAAATGATTACAGGTCCCACAGTCCCCGTCAATGCGCAGAAGTAGTCACCTTGGGGTATTTAACCGGTATAAGTCCGACACACCTCGGTCGCGCAACCCCCCTGTGCGGCTGAGACGGTCTTATGAGGATTTTCCCCAAGTAAAAAAAAAGAAGTAGTTAATGTTAAAAATTGTTCTTTGACTGAAAACTGAATATGTAATAGAAACTTGAGTATAGCGTATGTATTCACAGAGCCAACACCAATTTAACTAAATCTGTGACTTTTCTTCGATATTCATTGAGTGATTGTATTTGTACATTGTAATGTTTGAATTCCACGCAAAGTCATAGAAGCGTTAAACATATACCTTTAGTACGACAGTAATTTCAATCTTGCCAATTAAAAAATCTTTTATTTGAATTTCCTAATGTACCTATGTCAGTGAGCACTAAGCAGATCTTTGTGATATCTTACTACATCAAAATGTATTTTCTACTGATTCTGCCAAATTATTACACGATTCCTGGTTATATAATACAACGCAGTCCGAGTATGGCAGTGATCACTAAGCAGTTATAATCTATTAATAGTGGCCGTTATCGTGTCAATCTAGATATATTACTACTGAAAAAAAAAGCCGAAGCTAAAGCCGTGGTGGCTGCCGGCAGAATAGAATAGAACCCCCATCTTCTTGCTGAAGTGTCGTAAAAGGCGACTAAGTTACCTCTTTAACACCGCAATTCAACCAGGTGTTTAGAGAAGGGAAAACTCGACCAAACCTGCATCCTGCTCCCTCCCGATCGTACTGGTTCTCCTTTCCATTGGGCCTGAGGGAGCTTGGACGAGAGAGTGCTTTTCTGGCTGCGCGTCCAGTTATGCACTTAAATATCTCCTGCGCAATTGACTGTTTCCGAAAACTGGACCTCGAATTTCTTAACCGGTGTTGAAACAGTCGCCGTGGCCGAAACCGGCTAGGACATCATCATCATTACTACTGAAGGCTCCTAGATAACTGGAAGCGGACAAGCTGATCCTTGCTGCAAGCTGAGTCTATATTAAGCACTTTGTTGTATTGTTTCAGACAAGGCGTACCTTGCGAGAGAACTTTGATGGACAATCCTCGATACCGTCCTCACCAAGTACCCATGACCCCCGATATTCCAGATAACGTGATGCTTATTAACTCACTCTTTGAAGCCAACATTTGCTTGAAGAAGCTTTTGTGCATGATCTCAGATTTTAGTTAGTATCATAACATAATACTTAGCCGCTTGATTATTGATGCTAGCCTGAGCGTTCAATCTCTAAATTCAGGGATTTCAAATATGAGTAGGCATTTTTTTTTATAAATAGAAATTTTCTGGTCGTTTTTAAAGCTTAAATTTGCTTTAGCTTTGGAGGCTTAAATTGGTTAAATAAATTAAGCAGTAAATACAAAACAAAAATTCTTACATGTTAATTATAATATTTCTGACGATGGCGATAAGAACGACTTAAAAATTTTGATTGTTTTTTTGTTGTTGTTCATTCAGTTTGATTATTTGAGAAAAAATATAAGAATACGTTTTGTATTTGTTTCCTTTTAAAGTATATGAAAACTTTTATTTTACTTTATTTTATTATCCGAAAAGAAAATAGTAGTTTGCATTTATGTTTGCTCTCAGCTGAAGCCTCACTTTGTGTGATGATAGCGCGCGTCACGGTGCGATAATAGAATCATTGCCAATATATATTTCGTATCCCAGTCATAAAAATGTAATATATTAGCTGACTTAATAATATATATGTTTTTTGTTTAGTTTCCTTTACAATCAATTAATAATTTTTCAACTAAAGGTCTTTCATTTACCGATACTGATGATAACGTAATTAAAAAAATAATATCATATTTAACAGACTCATTTTAAACAAGGATTTAAAGTAAAAAAAAAAACAAAACATTTTTCATGATTTTTGCATGGAGTCGTATTAATCTAGGATTGAGGGAGTGTATCGCTTAACGAGGATGCGAGCGTTACGCGATGTTTTCCCGCTTGCCGCTCAAGAACGCAGAGACAAGAGAGGGATGGCTTTTTACAACACCCCTCCTTTAGCGAGGAGAGGCCTAATTAAGGCCGCATTTCTAGCCGGGTATCGAGGATGAGGCCTTAGTCGTGCCCTCGATCCCGGTAGGAAGGTGGAACACCCCGGGGGTATTAGTCGGAAAAAAAAGGATTCGACGATAGCTGATATCGGTATACGCTGAAGAAAATACATCCAAATTTTAAAACAATTCACGGTAATGACTTACAGAAGACACCGCAATGAGTCTATCGGAAGAAAATCAAGTGATAGTTTACGGAGAGTGTATCGAAGCCTATAGCTGTATCGCAGCACTGTTGGAGTTAGGTTTGTCGCCAGATAAGATTGCGTTTGTTGAACCTTTTCCTCCTGAAGATACCAATGCACCGAGAGTAAATTACTTCAATAATGAAACGGTAAGGGGGATTTCGAAGTCATATGAGTTCACAATCTTTATTTTCTTAGCAAAGCTTTAAGAAATAAAGTTCCTTAGTAGGGATTTCTAAAAAAAACTTTGTAGCTAATAAAGAATATAATACTTTGATTGTTTCTGTATTTTATACTTTTCACATTTTCCACTTTATTAGTACTCTTACTAAATAAAGAGTGTAATATCACATTTGTGAGCTCAACTGTTCACGTGTTGGTAAAATGTCTCAGTCACCATGAATGAAATGGACAAATAAGTTATTACATTTTTTAAATTTAAATTGTGAGATGAATGTAGTGTGTGTTTCAAATAAAAAATGTCACTATTATAAATACTATATAATGTAACGTGTACTCGTGATATGCTTACTGCTACCAAAATAATGTAACCATTTTTATCTCCCGCAGTTCTCTAGGAAATTTACTTTTAAAACCTGTTTAACTGTTGTTAGGTCGACGAGAGAGTCCAAAAGAACTTGGAAAATATCGGAATCCGCGTCTTACGTAGATGCTGGCTCGTTGGATGGAGGCAGGAATACAATCGAGTAGAAGTGATCCACTTAATGTCTTCTCTGTGCGCTATATGTTTACCATGTTTCGCGTTATTCTATTATGGAGAGAAAGCAATTGATATAAACGCATTTAAAGGTAGATCATTACTAAATGTAAAAATCCCATGCTTATTGTTTTATGTAATTATATATTTTTCATAACTCCTATTTATGGTATCCTTCCAAGCTATGGTTATAAATTTAATAAATAAATAACCTAAAGTTACTTACTGAATCTCTTTAGCTGAGGTTTTTTTGTAGCCATAAATGAGTGCGGGTTAGTCTATGATGGTGGAATGGTGGTGAGTACAAGTTTTGCGACAAACGATCCGTCCATATACGGCGCAGGGACCTGTGTCCGGTATTCACGCAAGCTTTATGCTCAACAATGGCTGCATCGATATTATTGTTCCGAGGACGTTGGTGAAGCGGTACAGTAGTTTAAAAATCTATTTAAGTATAATAATTCAAGAAAATCATTATAAATATCATTAGCCTGTGTCGTTCTACTTTGGGGCAAAGAGCTCGATTTGCTTTTCAACTTATTCTGTATTCGGTTTTGTCAAACCATTTTCTTTATTAAAGTATTTAGTTGGTCTCGCCATTTTCATCATGGTCTGCTGCATTGTGATTTCTTCTTTTGAGGGTCCACATATTCCACGTCACTTTCTCATCTCGCTACTTATAATATATTTTATGACCGGTGGTCGTGCGTGTTGTGGTAGAAAGACACGGATTTTGGAGTTTTACTGTTTATTTCCACTTTAAGGCACACCGAACTGCAACGCACACGCACGTACTCTAGCCTGGGGTCTCGGTAGTCGACTGCTTTAGCTAGAGCATCCCTTGCGCGCGTGCACCCCTTACCCCGCGCGGCCCGTAACACCTAACGACCCTTAGGGCGTTTAACACAAATACGTGTCGGGTGGGATCTACATGCCATAAGTTTGAAATGAATTGAAATAATTAATAAGATGAAATATTCAATAGGATTTTAGGTATTTAACATCATCACTAAGTTTTGTGCTTTATTCGCGATTGTAGATTTACCGTTAATATATTATATATATAAATACCTACTAGTTCCGCGGATCCGTTAAATATCAATCAGTCACTCCAGATCCAATTAAACGTACGGCAGCTAGAGCTATAGGCGATTATTCTTTAATTGAGGCTAAAATGCAGAACATCGAGCATCGAGGTAACGTCGTCTGCCTCCCGGTCTCTTAAGGGTTGCCCTATGGAGAGTATTCCTAAGAGCTATATTCTCCAATTCCACCAGCCTCGTTGCAACATAAAACCACAAGATTCTATGTCGAGTACCATGCTAACTTGATGTTTCTTATGTCCACAAAAAAAGATTCGCTTCAACGTTTATCATGCGAATGGTTAAAGAGTTCAATATGCTTCCGGTAACCATATCCTCACATTCTTATGACTTGGGAGTCTTTAAGAGAATAGTGAATTCTAGTCATTTGTCTGTTTATTTTCTTCTTCCTTCTGGTGTGATTGAGGTCAAGCTTGCGACTGTAAACTATAGGAAAACGTATTCTCCAAATTATTCCAAACGAACAGCAATGAAGTGGTTTTTCGTAAGTGTCTCACTGGATCGTGACCATAGGTATTGGAATGATTAGAAAGTTCTTTATAATAACTCGCTTTTCTGCATAAAAATCATCGCATGACACGCTTCCTTGCTAATATTATGGTTAACCTACCACTAAGTAGTACTCACACAAATAATTCTAATGTTAACTCTAGGTTTTAAGAACCGTAGGGTTTTTTTATATTTTTATTCGTTTTATACATACATACACATACATACATACATGTACAATGTACATGTATACATGGTACATTAATATGATTACAAAATAACACAGAAATGGTCTGAAATCTTTTATTTCGTATTTCAGTTGGCGAAAATGTTTTTAAAGAAGTTGGATCCGTTTGTTATGGCTGATCCACAATCTGATGATATATCCTACGACCTTATACCACATTTCAGTTCTAGTCTCCTTGCGTAATGATTATTTATATATCAACATTTATATGTTAAGATAAACATTGTATAAATATTTATTTGTTTTCTTTATTATTCCAGGTTTAAAGGATCCTACTCCAGTTTTTGTAGTGCTACTCGCATATCTTTCGGTGCATGGAGAAAGTAATTTTGTTTTTGTATCCTTCGAATAAAACCTTTTTTGGTGGTAGGTAGTGATGAAAATGCCCCGGAATTTTCCCAAAGTGCCCAAAAACTTCTTTGGGAATATTCCCGGGAATTTACGAAATGTTCTCGGAAGTTTTGGGCACTTTGGGAAAATTCCCGGGCATTTTCATCACTAGTGGTAGGGCTATTGCCCGTATTGGGCCATCACCACAGTACACAAGTGTAAAGACCGTCATAGTGACTTGCTTTGGCTTGACGCGTTTCAGGATCTGCTTGTGTATATCCAGTAACTCATAAAGCTAGAGACCTTCAGTCGTGGTATATTTGGACTAGCAATGGATATTCATTCTTTGATGGTCGCTTTAGTTTTTCGACTACACTGTATTTACCATCAGGTGCACTGTAGTCACTATGACGAGACAGTGTAAAAAAAAAATAGTTATGACGATAGTCTGTGCATGTATCATATCAAACAGTTCGATAATTCTGCTAAATAGTTTTATGCGTTATGTTGATCGGAAATTGTACCATCTTACATCCGATTCAACTGAAAGCAAAGAATGAAAGGAGTCTGTTAGCGGAAAGATACAAATAGCTACGATATTACAATAGTATTATCGCATTGATTCGTTCTTAGAAATATCTATATGGTACTCGAAGTTTCTTTCTGAGTAATCAATGCAATAAGTAATTGTTGTGTCTTTATTTAATCTAACAGTGCGTAGTAACATGAAAAAATAAGCAAAGTACGGCCCGAATCTGAGTCTACAAGTATAAAATATTTCTTTCTGTGAAATCCCTGGTTGTGTATGCTCGAGTAGAACAGTCATCTGTCAATCTAGAGTTCTTCAGCTGTAATATATTTAAGCTCGCATAACAAAGCTACTGTCAACGGATGCTTGTGCCAGTGTTCAGCTGTCGTGCGGTAGTTTTACCGACATAAATTAAAAAATACGCTAACACTGACACAGGTTTACGAGGTCATTACGATTTTTTTTTGGATCCCGGTGGGAAAATACTGCATAGGATCATCAGGGACGCTGTGAGGGCAGCGACCCAGGTGTGTCAGACCCTTACTGACTAAAAACCCCTGGGGTGTCCCTCCGATTGCTCCACCAAGCCTGTGAAGCTAAATTCGTCCAGACGCCCAGGGAATAGGTCATTACGATTACAATAATTAATTTTATATGGCTTTCATTTAAATTTTTTAATTAACCCTATAAGCGGATTTTAAATCAAAATATATTTTCTGTTTATATTTAGATGGCAACCGGTTATGAAATTCGAGTCACCAATAATGCATTCAGCTACGTTACCAGGACCGGTCTATTACATGAAGCTAAGAAAGCCGGGAACCGAATTGCCTATGGAAGTTCAATTATCATTACCACATCAGGTAATCTTATTTCCTTGAAAAATTTGAAGGTGGAAGATGAAGATAGACGTTTCATCTTCAACTTTTTTTATAAGCTTGAGTTGTACAAAGAATACCACCTCAATGTTTTTTCTCAAATCATCAAAATATTGATCCAAATTCAGGAACAAGTCCGTGAATCATCAAAAATATTGAGCATATTCGTATTAATAATGCGTTACAATTTAAAATTAAAGATTGATATTATTTTTTGATTAATCAAGTTCTATTTGCTAAAAGATTTCTTGTTAGAAGCGTAATACACGCTATTAAACCTTAATTATATTGTCTAATTTTCTTGTGCTAATTCTAGGACTAAATTCTGACATATTTCTAAATTCTAATGTTAATTCGTAAATGGCACAACGCTCTGAACTTAGTGTTAGACAATTATATGATACATTTATTTATATCTTACTCAGGGATCTTAATTCTTTTCGTAATTCGATTGTAAGTAAGGTCCGCAACATCAACAATGTCCGTTGAAAATGGGAACTGTTAAAGAAAAAATACTAAGGCTGAAATTTATAGACGCTGTTTCGACTTTGCTTAGCTAAGTTCTCTAAAAATGAATTCGTAATTGTCATAAGAAAATGATTTATATTTCTTTCTTCTAGTTATCTTTTTCTAAAAAAATACAATATTATTTGTAATTTTTCTTTTACGTTTTATATAGACGTTAATATAATGTATTGGGAAAATTTGTAGTCAGTATTTTTTATTATTCTGGAATTTTTTTCCTTTTAATTTATATACTGTACTCTATAATTGTAAAGATATGCTAAGGGTTCATTTAGCATACTTTGTAATTATCTTTTTTCTGGTGTTATGTCCGGTTTTCCTATAAAAAAAGAGATTCACATGAATAAATAAATAGCATAGTAAGTTAAATAAACATATTCTGTTGTCAAGGGCCATACGCTTGTCACAGACTACAATGGTAATTATTTCCGACTTCAACTCAATGTACTCCACTGTGTGGATGCTGTTACTTGTCTTTCCAAAAAGCGTTTTCCCGCGGAGATCTTAGGTCAGTTGTATGGGAAGCATGAAGCATTCTTCAACAAATTACTTTTTCGATTCCAAGTGAGTGTTGAGAATATTTCCTTATATTATGCATTCATAAATTTGATATTTAGAAAAAAATATTGTTTAAACTGTAGATTATAGATATAGAACTATAGATTTGATTTAGTAGATCATAAGTATGTCATTGAAAACAGGGATTACCTATGCCATATAATATTGGACAGAAAATAGAAATACTGTACCTACATATTTAAGTCGCATATTAGTTATTAGTTACAAATGAACAAATCTATTTGAAAAATAAAAATGATAAAATAATAAATGATGTTCACGCTATTATTGTTTATTAAAGTAGAGATATATATATATATATATATATATATTTTCATTTGCTATAAGTGCCTAATGTCTTTTCAAGATTATATTATTTACGTACTTTTTTAATCCACTTTTTTTTTGGTATCCCAGAGGAAATACCTAACGGACCTTCAGGGGGCAGTGAGGGCAACCCCTCGGTGTGTCGGTCTTGTACCGACTAAAACCCCGGGGTGTTCCTTCTCCCGCCTGGCGAGTGCCAAGGGCAAGGCTGAGCCATCTTCCTCGGCACCCGGCGACGTCTAGCCTTCTGCAGGCCCCGCCTACTTGGCAGGGGGTGGTTAAATAGTCGCCACCTCCCGCGTACACCTAACACATTTGGCGGGGAGAGTGGTGTAAAGTGCCACTCTCCCCTTATATCCTTGATTTGTCATAGGAGCGGTGTGTGAACACATCGCACACCGCTCACGCCTGGATCTGGGTGACGCGCTCCCTCAAACGCGCCGCACGGCGTATGTCCTGTTATGGAGGAAGGCCTTTGGGGAAGGCCCTTCTCCGGCGTCCTGTCCGAGCTGTGGGGGTGGCAATAGCCTCCCGAACCCGCTCCGCCGCCTCTTTACCTTCATTGTCTCCTCCATGACGGAAAGGGCCGCCTGCCATGCCCTGTCGCTACTGAACATCGCGCGAGCGAGTGCCGGCTGCGACAGGTCACCCACCACCCTGACTTATTTAATCCACTGGAGATTGTAGTTTATATTTCTTTTTTTTTATACATAACACAAAAATACAAATACAATTTTCATCGGGATATTCACAGACATGTGAAATTAGAGACTTGTACGAGTTCTTTACGCAGCCGTGGATGTCAGCGTTATACCAGGAAACCTTTGCAGACCTCTTAAGAGACATCAATGAACAAGATGTTGGCACGGTATTTTATTTTTGGTTCTACTCACTTTAGAAACATTTTAAATATTAAACTTAATCAGGCTTTCTACAAAATGATGGTTGTTGTGTGTGTGACTTTAGGCCACTGTTTCTTTTTTAACGTTCAAACATTACGTTTTTCGCAGTACGGCGCAGATTTTAAGGGTATAAAATATTAAATTAAAACATTTTCAGGTGTATGATTTATTAAAATCGAGATTCTTGCTCAGCATGGAGGGTAACAAGTCATCTATATCACGAATGGGGTCAACTTGCTCTGATATACCTAGTTGTGGATTTGGGCCGAAGGTAAAGCACTATTATTATAAGACATGTCTATTCTTTGAAAGTTTATCATATCTCGTACCATTTCAGTGGAGAGCGATTTCGTATACCGATGCCTTCTCAAAGTTCATATTATTTCAAAAGTCAAACGATCTTATCTTTATTTTAATGGAATAAAATGCAGTTGGTGTAGAAGTGTTTTTAAATTCCACTGATCAAAAGGGACGAGGGCTATTGTCGTTCAGTCAGTGAATTTTATAACTTGGTGGCATCGCAAGGACAACCTATGGATAAGAACCTCGGCTTGGGTGGCTACTGGGCTTGGGTGACTGGTCTAATAGCGTTTTCAAAAATGGCTACCTTGAGAACAAACGCTAAAAGAAACTCAAGGCTATGTCAATATCGAACATCGTCTCATCTATAAATTAAAAATATAAGGAGATAGAGTAACGTTTAATCTTCGATTTACAGGATGCCCAAAATCTTGGCACGTTTCGTTCAGTGGTTGATAGATTCGTGGTCAGAAATAGTAGTATACAAATAGTAAGTTTTTATTCATATCATGTATTTTAATAATTTTATTAGCGTGTTTCCTAAGGCTGAGATTTTTAGACTAATTCGACTTTGCGTAGCAAAGCTTGACTACATAAATATCTTCACGCTTCATTGAAAGAATCCAATATCATTTTATACAGAGACGGGCAGAATGTAATCCGATTAATGTTTTACGATTACAAAATGTTGCCGTAATTTTAATTTTCCTGCACTGTAAACATAATTAAATACATTTAAAACATTAAGAAGTCATAAATGTGTATTCAATCTGGGATTCCGTAGTGTTTAAAACATAGATGAACAAAATGCAGTTATATTCATGGTAAAAAACGCAAAATGTGATCGTAATCATTTTTATTAATCTGATTACATTTTACCCATCTATGATTTTATATTACATTATTCAGGATCTTAAAGATAATCACAATATATGCCGTTGAAATTATTTTTTCTTGTTTTGAAAAAGTATTTTTATGTTTTTAGAATAACGTCAATAAGCCGATGGATATTCCTTCCGTAAGTTTCAATGTTCTTCATTTGCGCTAATAACACTGGTCTACAGTGGTTTTGTTGCCCTAGATATAAGATTGATTTTGGATATATTTATACTCACAATTCATGAAATTATGAATGATTTTGTAAGATTTGCTTTCGTTTTTTTTTAAATACTTATTTTTATTTTACATTACAAAAATCGGAAAACGAGACACAAAATAACAGATATATTTATAATGTCAGTTTTATTTGGATAAAAATATGATATATCGAAGTAAATAGAGATGAAAATTTGGAAAACATGTTATATTTCCATAAAACGCCTTTTAAGAGCTTTTCTTTTATAATTTTTCCGGGGACAATCTCTTTTTAAAGACCAGCAGTAATCTGCCATCATATGACAGTCCCATCGACCCTGATATCTTTCTTCCATTACTTTCAGATCCTGGTGGAACCGCTCTCCTTGTTCCTCACTATAATTTCCTAAATTATCTGGAAATTTATCCAAATGATTGCGGAGATAGTGTAACTTGATACTCATATTTGCTCCTAGAGTCTGAAAGTTTGTCAGCATATTTTGTACAATTTCTTCATAATTTGGTGCTTTATGGTTACCTAGGAAATTTTCGACAACCAACACAAAACTTTCCCAAGCTTCACTTTCCGGAACAGTCATAACTTTAATAAAATCTGCGTCTTTTATCAATTGCCGTATTTGAGGACCATCAAATATTCCACCTTTCAACTTTTCCATACTAAGCTTCGGAAATTTTCGACAAATGTATTTAAAACAATCCCCTTCCTTGTCCAAAGCTTTAACGAATTGCTTTATCATTCCTAACTTAATATGTAATGGTGGAAGTATGATTTTGTCTCTGTTCACCAACGGTTCCCTTATTACATTGGCTTTACCGACAGTTAGAGAATTTCTTGCAGGCCAAACATCTTGTTCCCAATGAAGTTGCTTTGCTCTACTGTCCCACATACAAAGGAAGCAAGGGTATTTCGTGTATCCACTTTGTTGACCAAGTAAAAAATTAACCATTTTCAAATCTACACAGATCGGCCATTGATGCTCCGAGTATTTAATTTTTTCTAAAACTAATTTTACATTTTCATATTCTTCTTTGAGTTTTGTTGAATGGGCAATTGGAATTGATGCAAATTTATTTCCATTGTGCAGTAAGACGCATTTTAAACTTCTTTTACAGCTGTCAATAAAAAGACGCCACTCAGTAGGTTTGTATTCTTTCAAGCCCATGTCTAAAAGCAGCTTCGCAATATCAGTACAGTATACCAGTCCTTCATTTTCATCAAAAAATTGTAATAGCTCACTTTCTCGCGTTCTGTATGTTGTAATTGTTACTGTTGGTGCCAATAAATTTTTTTCTTTCAATCTTGAGGCTAACAGTTCTGATTCCTGTTTTGATAAATTTAGATCCCGTATCAAATCACTGAGTTCATTTTGAGAAAATAACTTTGGCGTAGATGTTTCACCCTCCCATTCACTTCCACTGGTAGACTGTTTCGATTTCTGTGAATTCGGCAACATCATTGTTTCTGAGGGCATGCGAATCACTTTTGAAACGTAAACAGGCCGAGGGAGAGTTTCACTGTGTAAAACAGGACATTTTGTAGACTGTAAGTCTGGATATCTCCACGTTTGGTTTCGATTAAAACCTTTAGCATCTACTACGCAAAAGTAACAATCATCGACATGATTCTTAGATTCTCTTCTAATCCAGAACGTTCTCCTTTTTTCCACAACCGCAAAGACTCAACACAGGACTTACAAACTTTATTCGGAACCCATGATTTATCTAATTTGTCCATTTTAAAACCGAAATATTCAGCATAAGTCTCCTTAACAAAGTCTGTGATATTTCGTTTTTGTTTTTTTAATATATAAATACCACAAATATAACAAAATAAATCACTACTATATTTACACTTTCTTCGTGACGAACTCATGTTTAAAAAGACAAGACAAATATATTAAAATGAACACTCAGCAATTGAATCAAAATATTAACATATGACAACTTATCCAGATTCACGTGTAAGTACTTCAATATTATCAAATAACTGAGTTATCAGCTGTTTTGCGGAGCAAGGAGTCTGAGAGTGGAGATCAAGTGATGTTTGTATGCGCAAAAAAGTTGCGCAGAAGCTTAATCAGGACTGGGAAAACAAATTTTAGTACTAACAAGCTGATAATTGTTCAAAATATAAGATACGTAAAAATCATAAAAAAAGAGCACATTCAGTATTTTCATGAATATATTCGTAATTTAGGTACTCGAAAACATAAAAATTTGCAAAAATATCCAAGGCAACACAAAAAAATTTTTTTTTTGTAGAGCTGTGTAAGTATTACTTAAAGTATTACAGTATTTAGTATCAATATTTTAGTATGTATGTTGTTTTTATTATTTTGCAGGAGTATTTTTTGTTTACCAGCTTAACAAAGTAGATTGCGTCTGATGTTAAGCGCAGTGCGCCCTAAAAATCATCTGCAAATGTCAAGAATGAGGAGAATGTTCGTAAATAGTCTTCGTGTTCATACCGACCTGGTCAAAAGTCTCTTGACGCTTCTTTTAAATGATTCAATATCATAGGAGAAAGGGAATACAGCAGCTGAATAGAATTAAGAGATTTGCAGCGAGACAGCGGTGTTTTATTATATTGGTAGGTCACGAAGCGACTACATCGAACCTGATGATAAATACAATACAGCCCAAAATCGTTAACGATCACCATAATATGATAATTTATTGGCAGTTGCCGCCGTCACGCTAGCCAAAACATACAACGATAGATGGTGTCCAGACATTTTTTAACAGGACGTACTCACATAAGATGATTCCTGTAATCTGACAGTTTTGAAGCAAACGCATATAATATTTTCAACAACCAATCGGGTCATGACTAGTGATGTCACGAATATTGAATTTGCCGAATACCGAATATTCGGCAACGCTGTCGGCCGAAGCGCTGAATATTCGGCCGCCGAATATTCGGCATGGAATACATGCTTGTTGGGGGCGCGTTAGCTGGATTAAGGCAAGTTGCAACCTTTCTCTCCTCGTTGCGTTGGCGCGGCCAGGAAAGACAATACAATCCCCAATACTAACGAAAAACAATACCCAAACCTTTCGAAATTTGCTAAAGTTTATCTTTCTTCTCCTGGAAGTAGCGTGTTTAGTGAGAGGTTATGCTATCAAAAAATGCTGAAAAGCTTATTTTCATCCATCACAACCACTCCACTTCACTTCACTTACCACTGATCAATTTTAATCACTAAAGTGTTGTAATTTGGAAATAAATAGATAATTTTGAGTAATATAACGTGCCTTTTTTACATGATTTGATATTCGGTATTCGGCCGAATACCGAATAGCAAAAAAAGTGGCCGAATAGGCCGAATACCGAATAGTTGCCGAATATTCGTGGCATCTCTAGTCATGACCGTCACTGCCGCTTGCTTTGCACTACATGGGTGTCAATGAGTTTTTTAATGTTCTTAATATATTGCAGGAGTGTGGACAGAGTGAAGCAGTTCGTAGCGAGACGGCTGGTTTTTGGAGCGCCGTTGGCGGCGAACGCATTGCGGTCGCTCACTTAGCCAAATATCTCAACCAACACAATGTCACCAACCCGCATTACGCACTTCCCAGACGCGAATACATGTAACTGCGGCCGTTATTTATTCATTTGGTGTAGTTTTTGTTTATTTTTTACACTCTTTTAATCGTCGATACTGGTACATATCATCTTATATGAAATTTGAATAAACATTAAAGAGGTTATTTTGTTTTTGGATATTATCATACATTATAAATAAATGATTTAATTGATCGGTTTTTTTATGATTCGCTACTCTTCGCAGATTACCTTAAAGAATTTAAAGCTTTCAAGCTATTCATACTATTTAAACCTACAAAAATATATCGACATTTTTCACGCTGGTGTTCCGCTCATAAGATGTTCCTCAATCTGGATAAATGTTTTGAAAAAGCATTTACTAATAGGTAATTTAAGTTGCCCATTGATATTTAATTGTCAATTAATTACAATCTAGAAAGCAGCTGACAGCTAAAGAATTAGGTATTTTGTTTGACGATAATTTAACATTTCGTGAATATTATCCCATTACAACGAATAACGGTTTTTAGAGTTTATATTTAGATCTATCAGATCATTGAAATAATTTTTATTAAGTTTGCTATTACAGTTTCCTGTAAGCAAATGAT
Source organism: Automeris io (assembly GCA_036320925.1). Classification (NCBI taxonomy): domain Eukaryota; kingdom Metazoa; phylum Arthropoda; class Insecta; order Lepidoptera; family Saturniidae; genus Automeris; species Automeris io. The sequence goes on along the minus strand of JAUDJH010000010.1, from coordinate 6,282,868 downwards.
AGGACACTATTAACGAACTTTAAAAAAATAATGTCTTAGTTTTTTCTAAACAGTTGAAGATAGATATAATTAATGTACCTTTATAAGTGTCGGAATGTAAGCAATTTTGATTTCGGTATTTAATCAAAATAATTAAAATATTTGTTTACATTTTAGATAGTTTATTTCGTTTTACAAGTGTTCATTAAACATAAGATTTCTTACTTTATATTTACATGCAATGCACAATCTGGCCAATGACTGGTAATGATTTTCTGAAACAGTCTTAACCGATATGATTCGTATTTCGTATACTTTGTACAAAACTTAATCGACTTTTTAATTTCTATTTATTAGCTACGAGTACCTTATATTTCGGTTAATGTGGTACTATTTCAAATGACTAGTTTTTAATTTGGCGTGGTGATTTAAAAGATTTACAATGGCCATTTAAACTTTGAATTTCATTAAACAATAGACAGTTAACATTAAGATGTCGTTGAATTGGTAACGTCTTAAAAATTAACATTTAAATTAACTATTATAATATTTACACTTGTGTATGGGGAGTCAACTCGAAACTTCTGTGAAAATTCTATGAACGAAAAAAATATAATGAAATAATACAAAATAATAAGGTTGTGTCTTGTAATTAAAATATCTTTGTATAATTTTATAATTACTGCTTCATAAATTTTAAAACATTTTTATTATCTGTCCAAACAAAGTGTAGTTAATACCAAGAAAGTATTTTAGAAGCTAGAGTAAAACTAACTAGAGTTGTCCCCATTCATCAATCGAGAAAATAAGTTAGACACTTATTATTTAATTAATTTGAAAGATCTGTACAATATGACTAGCATACACAATTTACGCAAATATATAACAAAATCATCGCTCCGTTGTAATAAATGAAAATCTTATTTATACTTATTTTAAATATCTAAACACATTCAATGGATTTTTTGCTTTTACACTTTATAGTTTAATTCAATGGTGTCCAAACTGCGGACCGCAGACCGCGCGTAACCCGCCGATGGCTTTGTTGCGGCCCGCGGAACAGGATCAGATGTGCTTATCTTGACCTTAGTCTTATAAGTCATATTTTGTTCGAAATAATATTAAAATTACAAATATTTTGTATGGAATGGTTATGAGTTGACAATAAAAAATAAAATTATATTATTTCAGTGTATGAAAATTCAATTCATACAATTTTTTTTAGATGTTAGCCAATATTATAATATTATTGATGAAAAAATGATTTTTAATATTTTACGGGATAATAAGATGTCTCTAAGTAAAATTAGTTAGTCTTAATTGACTTTTCAATTTATATTTTAAAGTTGTTAACCCAGATTCTTGGTTTTATTTTCTAATCTCGTATTATACCAGTTCTTCTTTTTATAACTAGGATGAAATTGTTTGTTTTTTATAAGACTTAAGCCCGTTCTAAAGATAAACATTGATTTATAATAAGACCTGTATCTAAGTAAGAAAAATATTTCACAAGATTTGCGCGAGATTTTGCGGCTACAAGAACACTTCCATGTATCCCAAATAGGTACCGTAATCTTACCTTTTCGTCAGATGTAGGACATTGGTACGTTCCAATTTGTCACTTCAATCTAATTTTCTAGCTAGGGATGAGCAATATCATATTATTTTGTAATAATATCGCCATCGATATCCGATAATCGAAATGCTAAATATTTATTGAGAGCGAACAGTTTATTTCGTAATTTGCAAAGAAAACTCTTCTGGTTTGGTTTCACGGTATCGCTAGTATTCTAATATCGATATTGAACCAGTGTTGATTGTGATACTGACTGGTGACTCGACTGTAGTTGCGGATAGTCATATCTGACGCCCAAGAATATTTGATGTCGAATCAATGCATGAATTTTGACTTAATCAGTGTTGCTCGATAGTCTGCTAAGGGACGTCTTTCCATCCTAATTTGATCCTGTGTTGAGCGTCTTGTTAACTGTACTTTTGTTATTATTGAGTAAAAAACAAGACAGTAAGAAAACCAGTGGTTCTAATCAAGTTCTCAGTTAATTTTGAAAATCAACCTTTTTCGTTTCCTCTAATTTTATACTGACTCTGGAGTGAATTTAGCCCCTTGCATTAATAATTTGGCTATAATGTTGTCGATATTTTTACCATTACGATACCGACCCTTTTCCCGTGTCGATGATTCCTAATGCTGACTCATTTTTGTTGACGTGTTGAATACATGAGTATTAGATATAGAAAGCTATCAGCGCCGCGTCATAGAATAACGATTCGGTTAGCATTGCATCGATATTTTTACATTTCGATATCGGTGTTTATCTCATATCGATGATTCCTAGTGCTGAGTCGACTACGGTGGCGCGTAGTCGTGCGCCGACGCCGGCGAATAGTCGGCGCCGTGTAGCAACGATTAGGTTTGGTATTGCAACATCGGCGCTGCCGCCAAGTTCGCGTGGTGACCAGTATTCATGCGAAGTGCTGATAGCGATTTGTTATACCATTCGTCTTCTGCGCTCATTCCTGTAAAAGGAAAGCCCATGTTAAAATATATATAAACTACAAATTCAGAGATGGGCAAAATGTAATCTGATTAATGATTAACTATTACAAAATGTAGTCATAATTTTAATTTTCTTGCACTGTAATCATGATTAAATCCATTTAAAAAATCATAACTGTGTATACAATCTGGGATTTTGTAGTGTTTAAAACATAAATGAGCAAAATGCAGTCATATTAATGGTAAAAAACGTAAAATGTAATCGTTAATTATATTCATTAATCTGATTATATTTTGCCTATCTATGAATACAGTTGAGGTCTGCAGAACTAGAGTGGACCAAGTAATGTCGCCAAAATTATAATAGACCCAAATTAGTTGGGCTATTCTGGTCTAGTAACAATGTATAAAATTGCAATGTTATGTCAATATAAATAGTAAAATATATTTGTAGAAAACAAAAATATTACATCAATCAATTTTTAAGAACAGTTTTCGCAGCATATTGTTCAGTACTCAAATTTTGATTTAGACTAGTGAGGATCTAGCAGTCTCAATTACTGTTTTTTAGCAGCCTTCAGAGCCACGATAAGTAGATTTCGAGTCATATAAATTAAGTTATGTGCAAAAGAGTGAGCATAAATTTGAGCACGCCAAATTATAAGTTAAAATGCCCCGTATGCGTAATACGTCACAGGGCCCAATATATCTTCAGTCCGCATTACCTAAAATTTCTTGAGATAGTTAACATTTGTAAACATAGGGTATCTCTTCGGAGAAATGTGATTACAAAGACTACATGAAAGCCTATATAAAAGATATAATTTATTAATCATAAATGTCATAGTGACCAGTTTCGGCTTGTCGCGTTTCGGGATCAGGTTGTGTATATCCAGTAGCTCATGTACCTAGAGACCTTCAGTCGTGGTATATGTGGGCCGACATGACGATGTAGACTATCAATAGATTTTCATCCTTTGATAGTCGCTTTCGTTTTTGGACTACACTGTACTTACCATCAGGTACTCTGTAGTCACTATGTCGAGCCAGTGTAAAAAAAAATCATCACAATAAGATATTGCCTCTTTTAGAATTAAATATTGCCCAAATATTTTCCATAACAAATACAATTTTCAATTTATTTTCAAAGCAAAGCATTTAAAATAACAGGCAGCTAGCTATGTAAGATATTAGAACATAAATTCTGTATGTTAAACTACATAGCTGTGTACATTGGGATTGGGCAAGAGGGTAGAGTAGGGAAGCGAGTAGTGGGGTACATACTGAATCGACCCTCGCGTTTTCTCAAGATGCAATCTCGCCGCAGGAAATAAGATATTTGCCAAGACGCCGCGAGGACGCCCGCCAAAGTAAATGTAGTGGAAATTTTCTTATTAGAATATCTACGGTACGATGCCTCGGTTTCCATTACTTGTCGTTTTTTCTTACGCAGGAATCTGTCGCGTGTTGGCAACCACTTTCACGCTATGTCGCTCGATACTTTTTGTACGGATTTTAGAAAAGTCATGTATCCGTATAATTTCCTTACATCTTTTTATTTACATAATTATAATTCACTCTTATACTTGCGAGGGGGAAGTTTTATTATCAGTGGGATTAACAATGGTATTGAATGGTAAAAGAAGTCATTAGTATTCTGATAAATTTATACGACCTTATTAGAAAAAGAGCTTTAACTTTAGATAGTCGCAAAAGTTACTTATTAAAAAAATAGGTTATATCATATGATTTAATATATATTTACTAACAATTACACGCCAATGCGTGTTGACCTAGTCCTAACTTAAGCTTGCGCTTGTACTATGGGTACTAGACAAATATATACATACTTAAATACATATATACAACTGTGACTCGTGGCAAACTCATCTGCTCATTACAGAAAAGTTTAACACTACCGAGAGTCAAACCCAAGACCTTAAGCATGTAAGTAAGGTCACTAAAAACTTCGCTATCATAATATGATATATAATCAAACGCTAGTATGATTTTTATTAACAAAATATATTTTAAAATAACTGACATACGTACTATTTAAACCATTATTTAAGTTAAAACCCTTTTCGTAATAAGGCCGATAAGGTCTAAAACATATTGTGTACTCGAATAGTTTATATTGTATTTCTGTGTATTCAATGCTTTAAATTAAAAAAAATTGAGAGGAGCTAGTGCGTGATTGCGTGTTTTTAAATACCTAAAAATTAAATGAATTCTTAAAATATCTATACCATAAAAACAATTAAATTTGATGGATGGTCTTCATTTTGTAACAAACTTTAACTAACCTATCTTAGTACCTATCATAATTTCGGAATAGTTAGTATTTGAAACAAATTCGCTTCCAGAACTTTAACATGAATATTAACATAGCTTGGTTGAGAACTAGATATAAATTTATAATCTCCGGCTTCATATTCAAGATATGTTCTTTAATCTAGGTTGTTCGTACGTCTTAGATTGACTATGTACTAGGAATCCGTTAGAAATATACCTAAGACTTTCAATATAATACTTCTAACCATAGATGGGCAAAATGTAATCAGATTAATAAAAATGATTAACGATTACATTTTTTACCATTAATAAGACTGCATTTTACTCATTTATGTTTTAAATACTACAAAATCCCAGATTGTATACACATTTATCATTTCTTAATGTTTTAAATGGATTTAATCATGATTACAGAGCAAGAAAATCAAAATGATGACTACATTTTGTAATTGTTCATCATTAATCAGATTACAATTTTCCCATCTCTGCTTCTAACTATACTAATACTTTCTTCTTGAATCTGTATATTTGTGACAAGGAATGCATCTGGAATTCAATCAAACAAGGAATTTTGTATGGGGGTATGGCGATTGTCCGAACTAGGTCATGACCACGGCACACAAAAGTAAAGACCGTCACAGCGACCCGCTTTGGCCTGTCGCGTTTCGGGATCAGCTTGTGTATATCCAGTGACTCATATACCTAGAAATCTTCAGTCCTGGTATATGTGGACCGACATGACGATGGAGACTATCAATATATTTTCGTTTTTGGACTACACTGTAGTCACTTTTTTTTTTGTTGAGCTAGTGTAAAAATAAATATATTCATTAAAGTATAATTAACAAACTCGCAACACATTATTACAAATAAATTAAAACGAAAAGTAAAAAACTGGATTAGCTAACCACGTACGAAAACCATAGAAAGCAAACAATAAAAAAAATATAAAAGGTAAAATTACTTAACGTATTTCAAAGTAAAGCAATATCATTGCGAGAGGTTCTTAAATCGGCACTAAAATCTAAGGTATTTATAAAACCGCTAATCGCATATAAATTACTAACTTTTTTACTGCTATATCTCATTAATAGTAATAGAGGGTATTGTGGTAAAATATTAGTCAATTACATGGGACTAATGTTTTTATAAATACTTCGAAATATAGTACCGTAGTGATTGTGTGTAAGCAGTTCATAAAATTAGGTTACATATATATAATATTATATTTAGTGAGAAAGAATTGGAAAAAAGGAAGATCGATTGAATTTGAAAATGAGAAGGGATTTTAGATTATTCTAGAGATTGGTGTATTGAGCTTTCGATAAGAAATGTTATATTTAAATTAATATATAAATAAAGGAGAAATACTATGTAAATGTAAGAATAATATTACAATATATATATTGGGAAAATGATAATAATCATTGAATCAATGTGAGGAAGTGATACCACTATTCATCTTCCACTACAAGTTCACAAGACGACAGTCTTACTTTAATCCCATTTTACGTAGACTTGCAATAAAAACTATCTAAATTCAAAACAAGAGAAAATATCGAACAATAGTAGTGAAAACTATATTTAAAATTCTTGTATTTAAATAAGGTTTATAAGTAATGTATACAAAATAATTAACCTTACATTAAGTCCCAATCTGCCGAAAAATTCCTAGTAAGCTGAATTTTGGTATACACGTTTATTACGGTGTTTTAATAATCATTTAAAAATACGACACTAATATTAAGCTGGCTAAAAAGTTATTAAATGTGAAAATTCCCAAAAATAAATTTTCGTCAATATCACGCGTCGTTCTGCTCAGGGTCAATAAATATTATTAAATTGTTCGACACCCGACTATCTATGAAAAGGCATTTTTCCATATGAATAATCGTTTTTGAAGCAAAGAGAAGTAAAGCCGACCAGAATACATTTATTGTATACGGTAATTTTACCTTAATTAGTATTTTATAAATCATAGAAACATGTTATTTTTATCAAAGGACAGCTGGATATGAGATCAAAGTTTTTGATATACTACAAATCATGAATACAAAGCAATAGAGTTTTATGACTTAGAACAAGTTATACAATACCTACTTCTAGTAATCCTAGTAGACAAAACAGTTAATCCTAGAGAAAAATGCAATACACATTTTAATAGATAATCGGATGATAAATAATTTCATACTAATATACCATTTATTGATCTTCGAGCAAAAGGCCGCAAGACATCTGAGAAAAACTGATTTTGTGGCCTTTGATATTTAATAACTTTTTAAAACACTGTAATAAAGGTGCATACCAAAATTCAGCTCACTGAGAATTTTTCCACAGATTGGTATATAAAAGAGCTAAATTGACTGGACTATATCGTTATTATGCTTCAGATATGAAGGAGAGATACATAAATAAGGTATTTGCACATGAGCACAGCTACGACTGCGTGTAATAAATTGAATTATTATGATTGAATATTATAGCTGACACATATTTCCGCGAGCAAGGTCGTCGTTCTACATAGAAAATAGCATTAGTTAGACCCAAGAACTCCAATAAAAAGACAGACACCGAGTCTCAAAGAAAAAGGACAAGACAGCGGTTTCATTAATAAATTTCATTTCAATTTTTTGCAAGATCATCTGTCGGTGCTTTGCGTTGCGCCAAGTTTTTCCATTATTATAAGGGATATTTGTATAAAAGAGTAGCGTGGCGATATCCGGAGGCTCCTCCCAACTTTATAATTACCTCGACGGCTTTAATAGAAAGTTGATGAAAGCTGCCGGCAGCTCACGTCTACAGCTTTTTGTTTTACATTGTAAGCTTACATTTTAGTTCGTATTGCTTCTTGTATATTTTGCTGCGTTGTGAAAAATTAGATCATGTTAAATTTCTTTAGATAATACTATGCGGTATCTTTAGGCATCTTGAGATAATTCTTAATATCTTGGTAGTTTTGAGGATCCTTAGAACAGATTAAATAAATTAAGCTTTAAAACTTAATTATTCCGTTTTTCATATTTATCACAAGTTTTATTACTTATTTACGTGGTATCCTTGCGCTGTCTTAAAAAAGGGCTATCCTCTTGCTCTTTACTCATATACGTTCCAATCAAAGCATTTTCTATTTCATCTATAATAATAATATTACATACAACTACATCTATCCTACAACTTTTACAACAAGAGTTGTAGATATTTGTAAAACTATTTTATCGTATGAAATTATTTGTATTTCCAATTATTAAATAATCTCTTTTTTTCTTTAGGTTATTGATTCATTTCTAAGGCACATCATTGATTTATTATATTGAATTATAAAATGTCCATAGGTGAAGTGTAATTTTATTTTGTTTATCAAATCCGTCTTAAAGATAAAAGTATTTTTGTAATAAAACCGATAGAAAATGTTAAAATAATTTCACAAGACAAATATAGTTTAGGTACTGAAATTAAAATTACACTTTGTATGAAATCACTTACCCATGGCGTCTTGTCGCATACCAACGGCGCTCATGTTGGCACCGTGTCCCATTGAAAAGCCTTGGGGCATGGGATATGAACCACCGCCCATTTGCGACAGCGAGAATATGTCCTTTTGCAACTCCTCATAGCTGCCGGGGTGCTGCACATAAAACTATATTAAAGTTTGAATAATATTGACTTTAGGTCTGGCTGGTTGTCACGTTTCGCAGTCAGTCCTCCAGCAATTCATATAGCTAGAGACTTTTTGATGTAATAAATAGGGGCAGGCCTGACGACGGCGACTGTCAATGGTTTCTCTTCCCTTCGTCGCTACAATGCTTATTAGTTCCAACGCCTGATTGTATTTTCGTTTAATGTTCATAAAAAATTGCATATACCTTAATTTATACTCATCCTCAAATAAATATCAAATTTTTTGAAACACGAAGCTTTGATGCACCGTAAAAAATATGAAAGATTTTTTATACTGATTGAGGCACTATGACGACAAAAATCTTTGAAATAAAGTTTTGTAAGAGATATTGTTTATTATAAAATCTGTCGTTGACGGTTTGTACAAATAAGCAGTCAGACAACGCCTTTGCGTAACGGTACTAAATTGTAATAATATGTGTTCTTGTCATTTTGTCGAGACAGTTTAAAAATATACCAGAGTAATAATAACATGTCGTCACACTGTATCCCTTTAAGGGTAAGCAGAGATGCTGATGATTGAGATAGGGGGACTGTGGTGGGGCCTAGTGGATAAGGTAGCGACAGTCATCTGCGAAAGCATTAATGGTCGTTGGTTCCAATCGTGACACGTACGTTTGTGATTTTCTAAATTAAATACGAATCTAAATTCGTGCCTTAGCACCACGTGCTCAACAGTGGAGGAAAGCATCGTGAGGAAATCCTCATGGCATCTAATAGAAATGTTATGTGTAAGTTTTGAGCATACCGATCAGCTGCCCTACTGGGGCCTAATTCTGTATGACAATTTAGATTTCACACTTAAATCTTACTATTTCAAAACCACGTTAACATCGAATCTTGTCTATATCAAGTCACGGTAACGAATCTGATTCATTTCAACAAAGTATCATAAAGAATACAATTTTTGCAAATGTCGTAACTTTTTACGAAATTGACGTAATATTAAACCAAATAATCGATAAATTGTTTTAGAGAATTAAGCCCCAGGTCACGATAAGTACACCATATAAGCGAAAAGTAGATATAGCCACTAATACTCGTATATCACTGTTTAAAAATATGAAATTAATATCCTCGGTATCCTGCTCCCATATTTGCAACCAAACAATTTAAGACCAACCTTGTTCACTTTTTTGTAGTGCCAAGGCTGTCGGGTTTATATAACGGGTGTGTGGCCGGGGATAAGAACATTGATATATTAGGTCCTTACATATGAAATTGGCGTTTTTCGTACTGGCCACTTTAATCACAAATTTCTCCTCTTTGGTAAGGAATTCCAAATTCAAATTTGTACAGCTATAGACTCATGTATTTGTGCTTCGATGATCGTCATTCATTTGTTTTTTTCTTCTGTTTTTTTCTGTTTGCGTCACTCATTTTACAAAATGGAAAACTTAAAATATCGCATTATTTACGAGTACGAGTTCCGCCGTGGCACTAGTGCTGCGGAAACAACTCGAAGGGTGAATGATGTGTATGGCGGTCGTGTTGCAAAAGAAAACACAGTTCGTTTTTGGTTCCAACGTTTTCGTTCTGGAAATTTCGACCTGCAGAACAAGCCCCGTGGACGGCCTGAGACTCAAGTTGATAATGAAGAGTTGAAGGCTATTGTGGAAGCGGATCCATCGCAAACCACGTCCGAGTTAGCTGCAGGCTGCGATGTTAGTGATAAAACTGTTTTAATTCACTTGAAGCAAATTGGGAAGATTAAAAAGCTTGAAAGGTGGGTACCTCACGAATTGACTGAAGCAAACCGGCAAACGCGCGTCGACTGGAGCGTTACATTACTAAACCGGCACAATAATGAAGGTATTTTAAACCGAATCATTACCTGTGATGAAAAATGGGTTCTTTACGATAATCGGAAGCGCTCAGCGCAATGGTTGGATCCTGGCCAGCCAGCCAAATCCTGCCCCAAGCGAAAATTAACCCCAAAAAAGTTACTTGTAAGCGTTTGGTGGACTAGTGCCGGTATTGTTCATTACAGTTTTCTCAAATCTGGCCAGACTATAACGGCTGATGTCTATTGTCAGCAATTGCAAACCATGATGGAATAGCTAGCGGCTAAACAACCTAGGCTGGTCAATCGCTCCACGCCACTGCTGCTTCACGACAACGCTAGACCACACACTGCGCAACAGATGGCTACTAAATTAGAAGAGCTTCAATTGGAAAGTCTAAGACATCCTCCGTACTCCCCGGACCTTGCTCCAACAGATTACCATTTTTTTCGAAATTTGGATAACTTCTTGCAAGGGAAAAAATTCAACTCCGATGGGGCAGTCCAAATCGCCTTCAAAGATTTTATTGATTCCCGTCCGACTGGTTTTTTTAGTAAAGGGATCAATGAACTACCTATGAGATGGCAAAAGTGCATAGAAAATAATGGTTCATACTTTGATTAATTAAATATATTATATTAAAAAATATTCGACTTTTTGTTCCTCCCATACAAAACGCCAATTTCATATGTAAGGACCTAATATTTTCACATTCGATGCCGGCCTTCAAGAGGAAAATCAGTCAGCAGGTGTGTTAAGCTTGGCATTGTTCTTGGTATTGTTTGTTTTTTCACTTTTAATTTTAATTGTAGGTATTATTGCCTAGGGTTTTTTTTCGGTATTTTGTTTTTATTTTTTGTAAATTAGATACTGTTACTCAATGCTTTTGGGCTTTGCTGTGGCTATCATTTATTAGTATCCATTGTCGATATTTAGCTGGTGCATGCGGTTTTATTGTTAATGTAACAAACAATGGAACTGTTGATAGCCCGTAATTTAATAAGTAAATAAATAATTAAGAGTAATGATTCAAATTGGTAAGTAATTAATCATGCAGGGAGTTGACTCGTTCCGTTAAAATATAATCGCGGAGTCTCTCATTCCCGGCGCTTCGTCGCAGTTAATTATTTTTGTCGGCTACGTTTATGTTAATTGCATACAATGCCGGTGGCTTTATATTTTATACAGATTAACGCTTCGGATAATGAAATCGTGGTGAGAGACATCACGTTAGCTTGCCGAGCCTGCCGACCAATTATCGTTGTTATAAATATTACTAGCTTCCATATGGTGACGCGGCGTTGTCTGGGTAGAAATCATTTACTCCCTTGTGGATAAATTTTCCAAAAACGTCGAAACATGTATATTTTAATTTCTAATCAAAAACTAAATACTCGTTTTTATATTACTTAAATCAAAATTAAAAGATTTTTAAGGAAATTTTCAACCCCTATTTTACCACCTTGGGGTGGAATATAGAGAAATCCGCCCTTAGTGGATACCTACATAATACAAAGAAATCAGTGTTTGAATTTCATGTTTCTAGCTTTAGTAGCTTAGGCTCTATGATGAAATGCAGCCAGGAAAAGGGTTTTTAGATATATATACATTCATGCGTATAGATTAGAACTTTAGATTAATATACACTGTCCTCTATTGTTAATGATTACTAAATGCTATAAGCCGCTTGCTTAACATGCTTCTAAATGACGCTGTAACATTTTCAAACATACTGTGGTTGATAATGATGATCAATTAATGGTTGATGATCACTCCCAAGAGTGTAACGGGATGTCAGCACATCATGACCCTCCATACAAATCTATAGAAACTAGTCGTTTTGTTGGCCGCTGCTTCGTCGACGTAGCACCTTTATGCGTAGTAAACCAGTCTACAACTCTAACAGACTAATAAGGTCGACAAAACCAATGCAAAAATACTTAACTTGGTCATTAAGCTGCCTCTTCGTCACTTAATTTATTTTTTAATAAAACGATGGTGATTTTTACAATTGTTATATAAACCGACTCGAGCGCATCTGATGGAAAGTAAAGTGTAGGTTAAAAACGGCAACGGCTATCAAGGGGCGATAATCCATTTACATTCGACGTCGTAATTCCGGCACACATATATCAAGACTGAAGGTTTCTAGGTGTGTGAAGATTGGAGGTACTCAAAACGCGATAGGATGAAGCGAATCAGTATGACGATCTTTCCACTAGTGTACAGTAATCACGATCCAGTTCGGGCAATCGCCCTACTATCTTATAAAACTTCGGTTCGATACTTCGGCTTTTATTACATGCCAATAAAAACCACGGTAATATAATATTTTGACCAAGTGGTGATTAAAGATTAAGTCTTTAAGCTAAAACTCTTAGAAGTTTTGCCCTATGGTTGATACGCTTTTGGTTAAATACGCTAAAATACCCAATTATAACGTGGGAAGTTTATTCACATCATTGAATAGGTATAATATTCTCATTAATACATAAAAGTATAAACGGGCGCATCGTGCAATCTATCAAAAATAATTGTCAAATATCGATATTTCTATAAGTTTCAATGATTATATTTATAGATTTTTTCTAAAATTAATCAATTAACTCAAATTAACTATAATATATTATAATAACATACGTAATTTAATATTACTTGTGCCGGCATCTGTTAGAAATATCGTGATTTGTGCATTAGTTTTTGAGTTATAAATGAGACGAGTGTGAATTTGCTGACTATCGTTTTATTGGGCCCACTCTGGATATGAAAACCTGGCTTAGCGTCAACATATAATATATCAATAAGTAGAAGACACGGCAGATGTAATTACAAAATAATATCATAAATGTCGCCATCTTTATTCAATAAATAGTAACTGTAATAATAATGACTGATATATTTATATTTAGAATATATAGATAGCAAAAGTGATTGCATTATTCATTATCGTTATTCATAAATGTGGTAAATTATGAGTAATTTTGGGTTAAAAATATTCACGAAATAAAATTGTCGAAAAGCCACAATGATCGCATCCTGCGGGCATCGTTTGCATTATTTTCGAGGCAGAACGAGCCACGTATATACGCAATCTCATTACTGCGTAATCACAACGATTCATTAGCTCGCTATGGTAATAACAGTACAAATAGCGATGAAAATGTATGTTCTACATTTCGTCATAATGTATACTCAGTAGGCATAAATCCTTTTTTTAATCTTATTCTTATTAATATAAATAATATCACTTACATAGATATCTTAAAAATACCTGGATCAATAAATGTAGTGAGAGTTCGCATGGGATAAACAGAGCCATATTCTTTAGAGTTTTCCTTCAATATATTAGGTCCTTACATATGAAATTGGCGTTTTGTATGGGAGGAACAAAAAGTCGAATATTTTTTAATATAATATATTTAATTAATCAAAGTATGAACCATTATTTTCTATGCACTTTTGCCATCTCATAGGTAGTTCATTGATCCCTTTACTAAAAAAACCAGTCGGACGGGAATCAATAAAATCTTTGAAGGCGATTTGGACTGCCCCATCGGAGTTTAATTTTTTCCCTTGCAAGAAGTTATCCAAATTTCGAAAAAAATGGTAATCTGTTGGAGCAAGGTCCGGGGAGTACGGAGGATGTCTTAGACTTTCCAATTGAAGCTCTTCTAATTTAGTAGCCGTCTGTTGCGCAGTGTGTGGTCTAGCGTTGTCGTGAAGCAGCAGTGGCGTGGAGCGATTGACCAGCCTAGGTTGTTTAGCCGCTAGCTTTTCCATCATGGTTTGCAATTGCTGACAATAGACATCAGCCGTAATAGTCTGGCCAGATTTGAGAAAACTGTAATGAACAATACCGGCACTAGTCCACCAAACGCTTACAAGTAACTTTTTTGGGGTTAATTTTCGCTTGGGGCAGGATTTGGCTGGCTGGCCAGGATCCAACCATTGCACTGAGCGCTTCCGATTATCGTAAAGAACCCATTTTTCATCACAGGTAATGATTCGGTTTAAAATACCTTCATTATTGTGCCGGTTTAGTAATGTAACGCAGCAGTCGACGCGCGTTTGCCGGTTTGCTTCAGTCAATTCGTGAGGTACCCACCTTTCAAGCTTTTTAATCTTCCCAATTTGCTTCAAGTGAATTAAAACAGTTTTATCACTAACATCGCAGCCTGCAGCTAACTCGGACGTGGTTTGCGATGGATCCGCTTCCACAATAGCCTTCAACTCTTCATTATCAACTTGAGTCTCAGGCCGTCCACGGGGCTTGTTCTGCAGGTCGAAATTTCCAGAACGAAAACGTTGGAACCAAAAACGAACTGTGTTTTCTTTTGCAACACGACCGCCATACACATCATTCACCCTTCGAGTTGTTTCCGCAGCACTAGTGCCACGGCGGAACTCGTACTCGTAAATAATGCGATATTTTAAGTTTTCCATTTTGTAAAATGAGTGACGCAAACAGAAAAAAACAGAAGAAAAAAACAAATGAATGACGATCATCGAAGCACAAATACATGAGTCTATAGCTGTACAAATTTGAATTTGGAATTCCTTACCAAAGAGGAGAAATTTGTGATTAAAGTGGCCAGTACGAAAAACGCCAATTTCATATGTAAGGACCTAATATTTTAGAAACTTAGTTATGTATATGCCAAATTTCTTTTTTGTAGCCCAGTGGATAAAATTATGAAAAAACTACGCGTACGAAAGAGATGCAGCTAATAGCAGGCACGCCCCTTATAATTTGTTCTATGTATAAGTATAGTCTCCAACAACGGTAGTTACCGAAAGAAGATAATCCATTGGCAGTAACCGTCGTCGTAACGACCCATACATACCACGACTGAGGGTCTCTAGGTATATGAATACCTGGGAAATAACATAATATGACTCAGAATAATTGTATAATATTAGGGAAGGGAGGATACATACCTGTGGATACCGGTTTATAGTGTTCGGATGTGGGTACGGCTGGTATCCCCTATATCCTTGAATATTCCTCATCATGCCGTTACAGCCGGGTAGAACTGCTGGTGCTAACGCCTTCTGCAACTGTTTCTCTTGTTTCCGATACTTCGCCCGACGATTTTGAAACCAAACCTGATCGAAAACAATCTAGTTAGCAACAGTAGCTCACGACTAAATTAGCGTATTCTTTGAGCGATCTTCCGCGCTGTGGATCATGGGTTCAATTCTTACAATAACCATTTTTACGGCCTATAGGTTGAGTTTATTGAAATATGAATATTATTTGTTTGTAAATACACTTTCGATACAGACAAAATCCTGTGTGAGCCAACCTGCAAATTTTATCTATTTATTTATTTATTTATAAGTACACTTACACAGTCTACATTAACACATAAAATTATATAAGACATGAACAAGATACATTATAAATGCGACTATATTTAAAAGTGTAGACTACTGCACAGAAGAAAAGAAAAATAAAAATACAAAATACGAGTAACACAAAAAGAAATAAACTAATCTAATTAAACTAATTAAAATTTATAACAGAAATAAAAACAAAAAAAAGCAAGAAAAAAAACAATAACTTATGCAACAATCCTCTCTAATAACATCCTTTTTTTTAATTTGTAAATACTTTCGTTAAATATGTCTAGTAGTGTCCGACCGAAAGTTCAGTTTCAGTTTCGGTTTCGGCCGAGTTTCGGCCAAAAATCAAGTTTCGGCGGCAGTTTCAGTTTCGGCCAAAATTGGCCGAAACTTTTGCCGAAACCGAAACTGATTTCGGTAGTTGTCGTACATGCTTGCCTAACTTCGTTTCTCGCGGCAACGCTTTGGCGGAGGCTGGCGGCCCTGTTCGGGATTCGCGCGCCGTTCGCATTGCTATTTTTTTTTTCGAATTTACGCGTGTTTGTTGACCGGGAAAGGTCTTCACAACTTAACCGGGTGGGTGGGCGAACACTGAGGGTGCTCAGCCGGCAATTTATGGGTTGGGTAGCAATGCAAGGGCACCCTGTGGGTACGAACCTCGACTTGGACCGCCAGCCAAAAATACGAAACCTAACGGTGATCTACTAGCGTTTCGGAAGCGACTACCTTGAGAAGAAACGCCGAAAGAAACTCAAGGCTGCGTCGGAGTGTAACTGCGGCGTTTAGACGACAGTTGACGGATCTAATTCGCATTGCTCTATAGCAACACAACTTAGTCAGTGCGTTATTACCCGACATAAACATTCTTTAGAGGTTATGTTTTAATGGAATTGATTACATGTAAGTTTTTGTTTCATTTATTTACTTGACCACGTTGACTTTTATACTTGACCACGTGAGTTTCGGTTTCGGTTTCGGTTTCGGCCGAAACTGAAGCCACGGCCGAATATTCGGTTTCGGTTTCGGTTTCGGCCGGAAAACCAGTTTCGGTCGGACTCTAATGTCTAGATCTAATGATCTCGAATTGTATAACTTTGTCATTCTGCATAGGGGTGCATTTCGTTTTAACTATCTGTGTTGCGTCATTTATGTGTAATAACTATATAATAATGTGAAAAACTATGTGAGAGCTATGGAGTACGCCATGCTCGGCATTAAGCTACGGAGCGAAGTACGTAAAATCGATGTAAGATTACAGAATACAAGAGATAATCTAAAGTCCTAGACGTCATTTGGCGATGGGCAGAACACCTGGCTAAACGCATTGATGGTCTTTGCAATAAGACCTTCACGGAACGGTGGTCAATGGGAAACAGGAGGATGCTTGAATTTGTATTACAATCAATAAAAAATATTTTGAAATACTTTTATACATTAATAGTTTACAATCACGTGTGCCATCTTCTTACTGACCATCGTTTTACTTTAAAAAATGTCCATTAACTAATATCTATTTCGAAAATATTTAAATAACAAAACAAAGGACAAAACACACGAGTCACCCCTCTAAGCTGTGTTGTCAACGGGAATGAGGGCGTGCGTCGTTTGATATGGTGATTAGAGCTGATTAGAGAGGAGGGAGGGACGCTCCCATCGTGTCGACGTGGGCGGGGGCCCTCCGCACGCACACTACATATAAATAAACCGATATACCTACGTTCTCGGCCAAATGTACCTACTATAAACTAGGGTTTGCTAATTGAGACTTCGGATAACCGCGGATAACAGGGAACGCGACTTGCTACGCTAGGGAGCGATTTCTCTAAGATTTTGTAAATTCCATATGAATGCATTATAAATCCGGTATAAATACAATAATGTACATTAAGCGATATACATTTGCTAAATGATAATGAAAACCGTACTAAAATGTATTGTGTAAATTAAAAAATAAAAAGCAGTTTTAATTATGCACGTATTTCAATTTTATTATTAAGTGATAATGTAAAGAAGAAAATATGAGACAGAGAATTAAGAAAAATCGATTTTGCTAAGGGTTACTAGTTTTAAATAATTTTAGAATATCCGAATTCTTTTAATTTTTGTTTTTTATAGAAAATATGTATTGTAATTTTATTAAGGAATATTTTTAATTATTTATATGGAAAAATAGGCTGGCCTAGTTTCAAACAAGTACCCATGTCAATTAAACAAGTAAGGGGTGTTTTTTTTGTAAATAAAATATTTGTGACAAATAATTACTTAATATATCGAATACAGTTTTGAATACGAATACTACATAATTTTGGTTAACAAATAGTTGTAGCTGAAGATGCGGATATCGTATAACATCCCTACTACAAACTGGTACATAAGTACCTTATTGTAGTTTCGATAACGCCGTGCCAATTTAACATTTCGTATTGTTAGTTGCTAGCTAATAGGTACTATCCTCGACTTTTTTCACTATTTTGGAATCAATCTTGGTTTAGTTATTTTTTTATTTATTTTATTTAATAGTTCTAAATTAAAAAAAAAACAACAGTTTACAATATAAAGGCGCATAAGATGCGAAGCCATATATCAGGCTTATTAGCAGCCAGTGAGTTCCAAAGACCAAACTATTTTACAATAATAGAATTCTTAATTAATAAGGTTGATACGATGATCCATATGTCATATTATTGAATGTGTTGAGTTGGTTATTGAATTTTTGTATAAAACTTAAGCTATTACAAATTTCTGCCAAAATCATATTGGTTGTTAGTTTACTTAAATAATTTTATGCGTTTTTAATTCGACATGTCAGCGCTTTAAAAACAGTGTACAGTAGAAATAACTTTCCGAATGTAGGTGAAACAGCTTTTGAACTTTAAGAACAGACCTACCTTTTACAAAAGGTTACGTATTTATTTTCATCGTGAAGAAATCATGATACAGAATATTTCATATGAAAAATATGAGATACCAATGGATTAAAAAGCAATTCAGGGTAAAAACTATTGATATTTAACAGATTAGTTTGTCGTGAGTCATGGATTTGTATCTATATGAGTATGTGTATCTTTGTCTAGTACTCTTAGTATAAGCGCAAGCTTAGTTTGGGGCTAAGTTAATTTATTTCGTAAATGTTATGTTATGTTTACAGCAACTACATCTATTATTTTAGAATTTTTATAGTAAATGTTATTAAAGAAATAGAATTAGCAGTTTAAATGAAAATAAAACGAATTGAGATTAGATAAGTGAAACAAAAGGGTCAATTTTATTTATCCTCGAAACGTTTGAACGCGCTAGCTATCCCAAGAAAACGGTCGCCTTTAAGCTGAAAAAGCGCGGGATCCAACAAAACATTTTCTTATTTCCAATTGTAGAATTCATTTGAGGGCAGAGACAATGTCGGGGCGCGCAGGGAGGCTAGCGGCTAACTTCGTTACGGATCCATTTGATGGGATTGCAATGCCTCAGGGGCCACCCCTCGACTTCAGCCCTCGTACGCCCCGCGTTGTATTTTTATATCGAAATTTCCTCTACGAGGGAACTTCTCGTCGTCTTTAACGTTTACATTCTTATGTAGCGTCTCCCAACGTTAATAGCCTTCGCCGAAGCGCGTGTAAGGTCGTACTCACACGTACTTACACATTATACCGATGTACCTTGTATGATACGTATAAAAAGTACAGGTACTTTGAACGCGTTTCAGTACTGCCTAACGCGTTTACTTGCTTTTAACGGTATGTAAAAGTCTATGTAATCTAATGTAATTTTGTGGAGCCTTTCATTTTTGAAGTATTTTTTTGTTATATTTAGAAAAGAATATTGTTTTTTTAAAGAGTTTATGAAAGCCCATCCACAACATATTAGTTAATGTAACAATTGTGCATATATAAATTCCAAATCCTTGTGTTATTTATTGTAAATCTTAAAATAACTTCAAAATATGTGGAGTTATCACTGATTATTGAATATTTATGTTAAACAATGTGTCGATTTCTATAGCGGAGTACAACCTTTGAATTTTTGGCTTATGATAAGGCCACATAAAACTGTGTGGGGTTCTATTATAATACTTCATACTATAATATGTATTATATCATCACGCTATATCCCTTTCAGAGTAAGCATAGGTATATTAGTGGCTGCATCCATTTTGTGCTTTTTATTACGTGTCCAATGTGATCAGTAGCTGCAGTTGGTCGCTGTTCTAGGAGGAACTAAAGAAAAATGTTTTTTTTAGTTGCCTTGCAAGTTTTTCTACAGTATTTGACTATATTTTTATCCTAGAATAATCCAGACGCGCCGAAATTTGAACCTATGATCGATATCGTCAGTTCCTTGATAACTAATTCAACATAACCACAATTATACTACAAATCATTAAAATACTGAAATATGAATTAATTATAATTAAATAATTACTTAGGAAAAACAAAAATCCTGGTTTTCCTCCAATATTGTTGAAATATCGTTACTGGATGTACTTCAGTTGGAATTTATAGTTTTTTTTTTTTTCAAAAAGCTAAAGATTTTAAGGGAAGTATTTTAGTAGGTATTTTAAGCGTTATTTTTTTAGATAAAATAACGGATAGTTTTTTTTTTGTTTAAATAAAAAAACTAAGTTTTCAGAAGTTCCCATTATTCACTTTGTTTATATGCAAAAGTCAACAATTTACAGTAAGCGGTGTAGTTCTAATACTTTTATGAAAATAAGGATCATTAATTATAATGATGATATAAAAGAATAAAAATAATAAAAAAATCAAATTTAATTTATAAAAATTGTGATGGGAGAGTGAAATGAGTAAAGTGAAAAATGTCCTTTAAGTTCTTATTATTCTGAATGTTAAAAGTCACGCGTTGAATAAAATATCTAAAGCGACAAATTAGGTGCTCCGGGGACAAATCAATACCGAGGGTCCCGGGGGATTGAGCAATTTTAAAACTGAGATAAAGATCGCTCGCGAGTTACTGTAAGCATTTCGTATTCATACGGCCGAGGACGACAGATGCCAGTATAATTCAATCCGCCTCCAGCCTACGTACCAAATCGCATTATCCGAGTATTCGCGCGTCATTGATATTTCGACAATTCCGTCCTACAACCGACTTATTTCATTTTAGTTTTTCAGGTCGCTTTCGGTATATTGACTTGGACTAGAAGAAGCCCTAGCACGAGTATTTGCGATAACGTATTCATGTGGTAAGCCACCTTATACCAAGCGATTCGGAATTACGAGATATTTAGAAGAATGCAAATCTCATTTGTTCCTAACTTTTTTAACCGCAACTTCTCATTGATAATATAAGTTGGTATGGTTTGTAAAAAAGTAGTAAATTGCATGTGTTTGGCGTTTTTCTGAATTCCATAACCCCTCGAAATAATGCCGTTCACTATATGAATACATTGTTGATTTCAGAATGTTACAAGCTAAAGTAAGATAATGTACAGAGAGAGATTTTGATAATGTTATAATTTAACCTCTTTCATCGATTCTTCTTTTAGATTTGGGAGTCGAAGCTGCTCGCGTCCATAGGCTTTACCCTAGTTTCCCTACACGTGACTCCTGGGTGGTGCTAAACGAGCAGCAGCGAGGTGGTAGGGCGTCGGTGCCCGTCTGGGTCGCGACCACAGTACGTGGGTGTAAAGCTTGTCATAGTGACCAGTTTTTGCTTGTCGCGTTTCGGGATCAGGTTGTGCATATCCAGTAGCTCATATACCTAGAGACCTTCAGTCGTGGTATATGTGGGCCGACATGACGATCTAGACTATCAATGGATTTTCATCCTTTGATAGTCGCTTTCGTTTTTGGACTACACTGTACTTACCATCAGGTACTCTGTAATCACTATGTCGTGCCAGAGTAAAAAAAAAAGATCTTTTTTTATACTAACGCGGAATAGTGACACCACCACGTCTAAATATGACTACGGCTATCAACAGAAGAAAAACCTATATAGATAATTGCAGAGATCATGCCGGTCTGTACAAATGTTTGTTCATGTTTCGTTTATAGAACCCAATATCATAGGACGATGGGAACAGTCGCCGGAAGACCATTTGCACAGCTCTGCAAAAGTAAAACTTAGAGTATTACTTTAGTATTATTATATAACTTAAAGTAGAACTTAGTTCTAGCCCAGATATGAGTTACCGTATAGCCGTGACTCCGTTAACCCGTGCGCGTGGCTTTTTTTTGGAAGGGAGAGGTAAAAAAGGTTAAATATCACTTCAGACCAGTCGTCGTTATACAAACGGTAGAAAACGCTTAGGAGGCAATATCTCTGCGCAACTGGAGCGGTTCAAGATGCTTAGTAATGTTTGATTCTTTCAAAATGCGGACAGTCCGCCACTGCAACTTATCCAGGGCGTCAAGGACTGTGTAGAACCGTCCCAAAAATGTGAAGAGTATTCTATAAAGGGCCAGACCTGGGTCTTATTGAATAGCTATGAGTATAGTTGATTCGGCGTAGAAATCCATCGCCCTCTGTTTAGAAAACCAAGTCTACGTGAACTACTGTAGATAACAGTCCCTGTATTATCTATAAGGTTATTGAGGTTGATTCCCCTGAGTCACGACCACAGTACATAAGTGAAAAGATCATCCTAGTGACTCGCTTCGACCGGTCTCGTTTCGGCTCCAGTCAATATAAAAAGAGGACTTGACGAACGCACATTTACAATCATTTACTTTTTTTTGCAATGTTATATATTTTATCGCTGTCGCGAATATATGTATAATGAGTTTTTTCTAACCTGAGATATGATGACCACAGCATGAGAAGAATTTATGATTATTTTAGGTTTTGTTGCTATTGTAATTTCTTTTCCTTTCATTATTAGAATTATTGTCAGCTATAATTTTATTATAATAAAGACGTGCAAACCTGTATCCTCGCTTCGTTTAGTTTCGTTGTCCTGGCCAGTTCTTCTCTACAGTAAATATCTGGGTAATGGGACTTCGCGAAGGCCGCTTCTAATTCAGCTAATTGTTCCTGTTATAAAAAACAATAATATTATATGGAATTTTTAAACGTCTATTAATTTTTCCACTACTGATACTTTAACCAGTTTTACTACTTGTGATCATCATAGACGGAAATTGGTCTATAGCTATTAAAAGTGGTAGTAAAAGCAAAATCAGTTCATTTTTATTTTTTTGCACTTTATGGTTAAAAAACTAATTGCAATGGATTTACACTAAATAAACCAATATCTAGTTTCATTCTCACTACAGCAAAATATTGCTTTATAAACAGAGATGAGTAATTTTCTCTAGGGATTCTAGATTTTTGGAGTAGACCAGTTTCTTATTGAATCTTCTAGGTAGATTCTGCTTATGCTTTGAGAACTGGCGGTGAGAGGCGGTAAATTAATTTTACTGATACATTTTTGCTTATAGGTTTTTTTCAATTTTTCCCTGAAATAAAACAAAATGTTGCTCTCTTGCGAAAAATATGTATACCGTAATCGATTTAATTTGTTCGGGATTTTTGACAGCACAGTGCATCTATTGTGTGCTAAAGAATGAATTATGCAGGCGCTAATGATTTGACGTTACTTTCTTAATTTTGTTTATGGTGAAAAAGTATTCGTTTTTCTATGTTGGAAATGGCATGTTCTAGTTCCATTATAGTTTTTCTTTATTTGTAAAGTGTAAATGGAGATTAAATAATGGTGTTTACACCAAAAATACCAACCATAAAGATAAAGAATGGTTCTTCTCTAGATCTATGTTTATTTTGTGTAAATCCATTTTAATGTGAACCGACTTCTATTAAAGCAAAATCACCTGTGTAAACGTTGTCCTGTGTCTTCTTCTAGCGGGAGTGGGACACGATGCCGTGGTGGGCGTGTGCCCCGCATGCTGGGGCCCTAGCGTTGGGGACAGCGCTGAGGTGGCACCCGCGGTGTTTGTGCTGCCCGTTCCGCCAGGTTCCGGCTTTAATTTTTTGAAAGCGCCTTCTGTTTTCAAAAACAATATTCCATCTATTACTTAAAAAGTCACACGTTTGTCAATATTATCACTTATTCTAAAAGCTCGCATGTTTTCAGCTCATATAGTCTTGTTATGACAAAGATGGCTAAAGACCTTCACTTTCTATTTATATACACTGGCATAACGATGATTACTGTCGTTAGAGTCGAGCCTTTTAGTGGTTACCGATCCAACATGTTTGGGGTACTCAAAGTTGAACTACTGGCATTCTTCATCAAGATTATTAGACTGAAAACGATCGACTTTGTATATATAGACGCCGCAAGTATGTATGACGCAGGATTGTTGTGTAGGTTGGATGGACTTCTTATCATGTAGGTAAATAACAACTAGTGTAGACCACTGCTTTAAAAAAGTAAGTAAAAAACAAATCAAATCATATGTCGATACAGATTTCTACATAATAACTTTATAGTTAGTTACTTTCGCCGCTACCAACGGATTATTCCCATATCTATGAAAGCATTATTAAGGTTTGTTTTGGCTTCATCGTGAATAAACTTTAATGTTGAAAGATTTAATCGTCATATAACAATTGTAAATCATTCCGTTTCCGGTCAATATTTCCCGAGATCGACTCAAAAAGCTCTCGTAATTGATAGATTGAGCAAGCATCCTTGCTATAAAAGTTTTCTTATGAGCTACGGATCTTAAGACATCGAAAGAAATTGAAAATTACGTCGGAGTGAAAATGCGCTTACGTGCAAACCTCTCGAGCAAGACCAGTGGACGTAGTGAAAAACGCAGTAAAAAGACACTTTACACCGACCGGGAAGATTATTCTCGGGCGGTGCGTTCAAAGAAACACCAGTCTCATTTGCATAGCGGTTGGTACGCGTCGACCTCGGCCCGTGGGTCAAGTTCGCGCTCACTCCTAATTGTAATTGCATTGCTTTAACTAATGATGTTGAGTTAATAAATCATTTTACGTCGGCAGGTCGCTGTGAACTGTTAACGTGTTCGTTTGTGCAGTTTACGCTAAAACCTTCACGAGGGAATGTTCCATGTGATCTATATCTGCATTAAAAGACGCTTTCTTTTCTAATCTGCTTATTCATTGTATTTCTAATGATCTGATTTTAAAACTTTCGATCAGTCATTTACTTCTTGGAATATTATTGGTTATTTGTAACATTGTTTTTTATATTAGTCTCGCACACTGTTATTACAATGTCACTATTATTGTTAATATTATCTGTTCGATTGTACCTCTTAAAGACTTATAATTCTGTGGAGCATTCGTTTGATATAACTCTTACAGTTTGGTCAGTGGACGCTATGTAAGCGTCTTTAAACGTATCATCACAAACAGAAGTTTCTCTATTATTTTTATGCTTAAACAATGCGGAATTATGTTTCCTATGATTGTAAAATCGTATAAGATTCGTTGCATAGTTCAAAAGATATAAGCGAATACACAGCAAAACAAAAATAAGGATTTCGATGATTTATACTATTTTAAAATTTGTGAATTTAGATTTTTTATAATGTACAAAAAGTACACAAACATTGACGGCCTGATAGCGCGATGGTAGTGACCCGCCTGCAACGCTGAAGGTATTGGTTTCGAGTCCCGGTAGCGATGAATTTTTTTATGAGGATTGGTTGGTTTACTTTGAGTCATAGATGTGTTTTTATGTAAATGTGTATATCTTTGTCTAGTTCCATAACACAAGTGCAAAATTACTTTGGGACTAGGTCAATGTGTGTAATAGACCACAAATATTATTATTATCATTTGCATGCAGGGTATACTATTTATCCATTAGCTAATGGAAATTAATACTGAAATCAAATTTCCTTGGCATATTAAGTTAAAATTATTTGGACCCAATTCTCTTACTTCTGTGCGCTATATTCAGTCAGAAGTTAATTTATTAGAAACTTAAGATAAAATTTCCATTGAATGTCTAGTTTTTATAACTTTAGCAATATAAATATTTGAGAATATTATTGGCTTTATGATATCTTTGGTGGCATATTAAAACCATGATTTAAAATTGTAATTAGGTCCAATATAGAGAAAGTAAAGACATGATGTTACTTCTTATGTAGTATTGTAAATTAAATTACTTCATCCATTGAAAACAATAAGCCATCTGTATACGAGTATTTAGCCGCAAGTTATACAAAACGCATGAACATAAATTAAGGAGACAAAAGCTATCATAAATAATTTAAAATAATCTCAATAATCTTTTAATATTTTTAACTAGATTTAACCTAACATTTTGTAATTCTGTCGGTATTTTCGCGAAAGATTCAAAAGTTCCTGCAAAAATTCGCATATTGGCGACATAATCAGTTTACCTTCGGTTTCTCTGGGCTGCCGAATTAAGAGGGGAGATTTTAAAAGCGCCGTCGGAGGACGGTTTAGCAAGTATTCATGCATTCCCTTTGACGCTGTTCCAAGCTACTTACTAATTAACATAGAGCTAAGTGTTTGCGTCCGCAGTAAACGGGCCTTTTAACGTTTAAAAGGTTTTTTTTTATTTGCTCCTATGTTTTTAGGAGTTTTGATGGCGAATATATTGGTTTAGCTTTTACCTGACATTTTTTGGCGAACCTATTACGTTGTTAGAGGTAGAAATTTTTAAAATCTTTTAGTAACGTTTTAAATTTATTGGTGAACTATTAAAATATTATATGATCTCATTATAAAGGCTGGTTTTCAATTTTAGTTTCAAGTAATCTCAATGATTAAAGTTATAGCAACAAAATACGTATTACCCAGGTCTACATAAGTGAAATGAAAAACGCCTTAAAATACATCTAGCAATTCTTTTTTAGATCCTTCAAGTCTCACGCTACTGAGACTTATTCTCATGTTCTTTTTAATAAATATACTTTGCTTTTATTTCTAACCATACAGACAATATTAACAAAAAATGAAATTCAGTAATAATTAATGATAATTAATTCACTTAATACCTATAATGGAATGACAAGTGAGCGCGTGATGTTGGATAACACTTACTGATGAGAAAGGTGCCGTACTGGTATAAATACCGGAAAACGTGTACCAACTTGCATCGTGCAACATTATTAGGTAAATCATTCTATGCAAATAGGTCTATAATGAGCACTTTCGAGTCACCAAGAAATGGATGTACCTCCATTGACTACGGAAATAATAAAGACGTAGCTTTTCTTGTTTTGCTAGGAGAAATTCAATAGAAAGACCATCTCTTATTAGTAGGGAGCGAGTTCATATTTCTGACGCTAGAGTCGCACGCATAAACTTAGAAGACCATTTTATTTATTACTACAGGGTAATATTTATTATCCATAAAATTATAGGCAAAGAAAATTTACAAACTAGCAAGGATATCATAAAAACAATTTAACAGAATAAAAATCTAGCTAAAACACATAATTAAACATAAAAAAACAAATATTAGCAAAAATATGAACAATAATTATGAAATTAAATTCCAGTTTTTCAAGACTTCATTTGTTTCGTGGAGCATGACGCTGTATTTTTTAATAGCGAATGCTAGCCCCAATGAAAATAGTAAGATATGTTTTTTCTAAAAAAATGTAACAAAACTATAGTAAATGTTGACAAGTCAATGAAAGCTATTATTCGTAGCACAAAGTAGAACATTTGTTCGAGGCGTAACAGAGATTCAATGTAACATGTCATTAGGGGGTCGTAATCCCCTAATTATGACGATTGACATGAAAGCGCCATCTGTGGCCATGGAGAGGTGTTGGGTGACTGCTATCTGAGTGTGGATGTTGATTCAACGGATTGTTGATCTTACTATTCTATTTGTATTATGTTAGATGAGGTGTTATAATATATTTTTTGTTTTAATGGATAACATTCTCTAGTTATTGTTTGTTTGTCAATCATTTTCTGAATTCATCCACAACTCGACTGGCACAGTGAGTCATCTTCTGAGATTTGGTATTTGGTTGGATTCCCAGAGGAAACAAATATTTATATGAACTATAGTTGGTTATAGAGAAAAAGGTTTTAATAAAAAACTAGAGCAGAATAAATATTATAAAAATAGGTTTACACAGGTTTTACATTATAAAATTACTATCTGTGATCAACCGGCGTCGCTTGGGTAAACATAATTTGCCCACTTGGAGATTTCTTTCTAAAAATGTCGAAACACATATATATTAATTTTTAGAATATATACGCTTAAATATAGCAGTTTTCATATTCCTTACTTCAAAATTGTTGGATTTTCTAACAAACTTTTAACCTCTTCTTCACCCCCTTAACAGTAGAATATCAAAAAAATCGTTCTAAGAACTTAACATAAGTATGCTAAAATCGAAAAGTCCAAATTTCATGTTGTTTAGCTACAGTAGATAGATTATTATTTATTTTATATCTTCAATCAATAGTACCGCCAGTCCGCATTGCCTTTATTGTGGTACTTGTTTAATACGTACACTCTTGACTAGAAATTACTTTCATAAAACTAATAAGTATTTTAAAAGATTTGAACAATCTTTTTTTAAGTTGTATGTATTTACCTAATTGTAGATGTTTATGTGCAACTTTAGAACTCGGGGCATATATAGCCATCACTGCGAATGTAGGAGCAATTAATTGGAATAGAGCTACAAATTATTAATTGTTCGTTGAAGCGAAAGGGCTGGGACCACCTCCAGAGCGCCCGCAGGGTGATTCGCCCTCAGAAGTCCATATGCTATCACATGCCCCTAATAGATTTATAATCGACGCAAATGCCGCAAATCCTGCAGATTTCGTTCTTGATAGAGTATCGGCAAAACAAAAAAAGATTATCCATAAAAAAGAAAAATGATAAAAACATACTTATATGTTATGTCGTAGAAGCGAGCTGCATCACTGTCTTTATAGTCTGATGCAGTTAAAAATGAAGTACTAAATGCAATTAAATGTGTAAAACATAAACCGAAGTTAGATTTATTTTTAATTTAAACTCGATATTATATTATATACTCTGATCAAAGTGCCAGCTTTTTTTTTATCCTGACACAGTGACCGTACTACACCTGATGGTAAGGATGGTGCAGTCCAAAACACGCCAACGACTATCGACAGGTATTAACACATCGGTAGTCGCAGCGATCATGCCGGCCTGCATAAATATCTCTTCACGCTACGCTTAAAGGATCCCATATCATAGGATGGTGGGAACACGCTCGCCGGAAGACCACAGCCATTACCTACGAGATTTCAAGGTAGACGTTCCCCCATATAATTTGACTTTTAAACTAATTTGAGAAGTACATCCCGAACAATCATATACTCCGATTTACTAGGATATATATCTATATTTATTGATTATATCGATTTGATTATACCAGGATATTTTTTTATGAACTTGTCGGCTGACTACAAGTCTATAATAAAATAATAATAAATAAAAATATCATATTTTTGCTAATTGATAGCCCATAGCCAACATGCCGGATATTGCACACCGCCTCCCACTCATCCGTTATTCAAAATGTTAAAATATTTATACGAAGGTTTATTTTTTTATGAATAAATATTTTGAATCTACTACAAAATCAATATATTTCTTAATTATATTGTTGGATACGTAAATATCCAGTTGGATGTAAAAATAATCAATGTAAGCTCTAAACAGTTTGTGTGGGTTCAGCTTGCGTTAACTATGAAATTTGAATTAAAAGTATCTTTAATTATTTACTGCGATACCGTCATTGGAGAAAAAAGTCAAAGTATTAACTTTTTTGTATATTTTTTTCAAGCACCACTCAATGTTAAAGGGGATAGTGTAAAGGGGGGCGATAACAATAGTTTTAACATATTTATAGACAAAGCTGTGCGCTGCGTGTGATAAAACGCACCTCAAACTTAACAATCTGTTCTCTCAATAGCTTTATAGAAAAACTTTATTCTAGCTCGGCATAGTGACCAAGAATTAGTTTCTGAAACGTAGTCTAAATTGAAAGACGATTTTAAACACTAACGATACATTAATTTTAATATAAAAGCAACAAATCAATCGCGTTTTAGCGTTTAATATCGTCACAAAATGTAAAGTGCGTTTCTACAACTAAATGTATCCCATACATGTTATATGTATTCACTAACTACAGACTATATAAAATAGTGCACTAAAACTTCTTTGTAACTTTTTGTCAAAAGAACACTCTTAATCGAAATTGAAATATGATAATTTTCATCTTAAACGAAAAGAGCTAGAGCTTTCTAAGGCCACTTGCCGCTTAGATCTTGTAGGTTAGGTTTACCTCACAATTAAAAAGACTATTGTACGAGTATCGACGCAGCGCACTATACCAGTTCAAAAACGTGTAAAAAATGATGTCAGCCGATGTAGCTAGCTACTTTTAAAGATTCCGAACATTAACAATAGATGTTGAAGTATGCAAGAGCCTCCCGCGGCTCGAATCCAATTGCACTCTATTACGTCAAGTCTCTTGAAACTTCATTATTATGCGCATTTTAAATATTATGAGAAGTTTAAAGGGTTTGTACTTTTTCACTAAACCAATCCTGCTGTCCTTGTTCAATTTAAACTATAAACAAAAGTATGTGGATATTTATCTGCAATAGCAGTATTATTATCTTTTGCTTGCTTTTGCTTTTGGTTTACATTGTAATTTTTTCCATGAAGATGGCATAGCGAAGCAGAAACGAAAATAAAACTAAAATTACTTTATTAAAATTTGCAAGTTTTTTCGTAGGTATCAAAAATATACCTGAATCTAAAACTTTGTTGATATCCTATCATTTCTATTACATGCAAGTATTGATATTTTTACATTATTCAAATAATACGAAATAATGTAATTAAATAATTAAATTTTTCTTATGTTTAAACAGAAACACCGTACATTTTTAATTTCAAAACAAACTATTTCTGTGACATTAAAAAACTACTAAAACAGGATAGAAGTTGAAAAAAAAATGGAGTATGGAGAGATTATAAACCGACAAGGTGCTCAAAGTACATTAATAATGTCAAATTCCCGCGTGATAATTCAACATGACTACACATTAAAAGCATTTCATTATTTGGACCACTTCCGCCCCTTCACTATCGGTAAAGGGTGGTCACCATGAGGCAGGTGTGAGATACACGCGTTTGGCACGCGACTGAGATTAACGATACTTGTACAGAAATTCCATTGAAAGTAGAAAAATAATAAAATCACATTTTTATGTTAGTAGTTTGTAGTACTCGTATCTTTTGTTCATTCTACAATATTAGGCAGATTATTACAATTTTTAGTAACATACATTAGTACCAACATATTTAACTTCTTAAAAGAAAATTTAATGGTATGGTTACGCCATTTTTTTTTGCTAATGTTTCGAGATTAATATTAGGTCCTTACATATGAAATTGGCGTTTTTCGTACTGGCCACTTTAATCACAAATTTCTCCTCTTTGGTAAGGAATTCCAAATTCAAATTTGTACAGCTATAGACTCATGTATTTGTGCTTCGATGATCGTCATTCATTTGTTTTTTTCTTCTGTTTTTTTCTGTTTGCGTCACTCATTTTACAAAATGGAAAACTTAAAATATCGCATTATTTACGAGTACGAGTTCCGCCGTGGCACTAGTGCTGCGGAAACAACTCGAAGGGTGAATGATGTGTATGGCGGTCGAGTTGCAAAAGAAAACACAGTTCGTTTTTGGTTCCAACGTTTTCGTTCTGGAAATTTCGACCTGCAGAACAAGCCCCGTGGACGGCCTGAGACTCAAGTTGATAATGAAAAGTTGAAGGCTATTGTGGAAGCGGATCCATCGCAAACCACGTCCGAGTTAGCTGCAGGCTGCGATGTTAGTGATAAAACTGTTTTAATTCACTTGAAGCAAATTGGGAAGATTAAAAAGCTTGAAAGGTGGGTACCTCACGAATTGACTGAAGCAAACCGGCAAACGCGCGTCGACTGCTGCGTTACATTACTAAACCGGCACAATAATGAAGGTATTTTAAACCGAATCATTACCTGTGATGAAAAATGGGTTCTTTACGATAATCGGAAGCGCTCAGCGCAATGGTTGGATCCTGGCCAGCCAGCCAAATCCTGCCCCAAGCGAAAATTAACCCCAAAAAAGTTACTTGTAAGCGTTTGGTGGACTAGTGCCGGTATTGTTCATTACAGTTTTCTCAAATCTGGCCAGACTATTACGGCTGATGTCTATTGTCAGCAATTGCAAACCATGATGGAAAAGCTAGCGGCTAAACAACCAAGGCTGGTCAATCGCTCCACGCCACTGCTGCTTCACGACAACGCTAGACCACACACTGCGCAACAGACGGCTACTAAATTAGAAGAGCTTCAATTGGAAAGTCTAAGACATCCTCCGTACTCCCCGGACCTTGCTCCAACAGATTACCATTTTTTTCGAAATTTGGATAACTTCTTGCAAGGGGAAAAATTCAACTCCGATGGGGCAGTCCAAATCGCCTTCAAAGATTTTATTGATTCCCGTCGGACTGGTTTTTTTAGTAAAGGGATCAATGAACTACCTATGAGATGGCAAAAGTGCATAGAAAATAATGGTTCATACTTTGATTAATTAAATATATTATATTAAAAAATATTCGACTTTTTGTTCCTCCCATACAAAACGCCAATTTCATATGTAAGGACCTAATATATTTATCTCGTTAATGGGTCATTTTACTTTGTAAGAAAAAAAGAACAGTTTGTAAAATATTTCATTATTATTATGTTTATATTAACAAACACTATTGTTGATAGTAATTAAAAAAATTACTTGGTACAGAGATCATTTCCCACTTTTAATGTTTCCCTATACCGTGTTTTGAACAATTTTCCACACTTTCTCCATTTTTGAAAATTTCTCAATTCTATCATTTTATTATCTTTTGATGATTTGTTATAAGGTACCATAATCTTGATAGAAATATCAAATAATAAACACATTTTTAAAGTAATTTTTAAATTAAATATATTTAAAAAAAATCTACAATTTTGTCGGTTCTTTATGGTTGCACTTATTATACTGATGATAGAGGTAATTATTACAGAAATGGTAATCTAAATATTTTTTTATAATTTAAATTCATACTTGGTACTGCATGGAGAACTTAAAACTGACATGAAGATAATTTCCACGTTAAATGATTTTATAATTTTATTTGGCAAACTAAGTTTAACACATCTTTAACAGAGGTGATGCACGAACTTTTAGACCGTGAGACAATATTGGAAAGAATATTTGTTATTAAACATCTTAACAACTATATTTTACTATAACGTCGGTGTATACAGGTGGTGTAGTATTGCAACGATATAAACTATTATGGATTAGAAATAATCCTTTCTCTTTTTTTTTTTCAAATGTTATTTTATTTATAACTAAATTAATGACTGTTTTGTAACGTACAATATGTAAATTCAAGAACTGTACACCTCACTAAATTTATTGTCCTTATCGGTTTTATTTATATCACGAATTAGAATTAATTTGAAATTAATATAACATAATATGATACTGAGCTCCGATGCTAAGTAATTGCAACTATGTTGCCATCTAAAGATAACAAAAAAATACCCAGATATACCTAGGATATGAAATACCCAGATAACAGAACGTGATATGTGCCTGTTAAATGAAATAATTATTATATTTTTTATATTTATTAGGTTGGGGAAAAATGCTTATAGCGAATAGTATTTATAAACTTGTAATATAATCTCTTTTTCTTCAAAATTTCTTCAGTTTTCATATAAAATGCAAAGAAACTTTATCCTCAACTTTGTACGGTTGATTGAGTTGTAACCAATTTAAGGTTCAGACTATTTTCAATCAAAAAAGTTAAGAATTGTACCAAAAATAAACATTTATTTGCTTATTTTTTAATATACACTTTTATGGTTGTAGAATAAAAATACCTTAATAACAATGACATATAATTTAATAGAAAATATCGTCACGCTATATCCCTTTCGCAGTGAGCAGAGATCCATTAGTGGCTATATCCACTTTGCGGTTATTTGTCGTACTCAACGCTACCAGTAGCGCAGCTGATCGCCGCTCTCAGGGCACTGATATATGACATTTCTATAAGATACCATGCGGGCATCCTCACGATGTTTTCCTTTACAGGTGAGCATGTGATGCCTAAATCCGTACGTAAACTGGAAAACTCTAGAGGTACGTGTTTGGCTTCGAATTGGATTATTTTTAAGGGCTTCCAAGACACGAGGGAAAGTGGTGGCAGGAAGGGTATTGAACACTTTTGTTGTTGTTGTGCCCGAATATAATCTTACTAGCATCCAAGAATACAGTTCACTTAAATCGGAAAGTAACCAGTATGTACAAATATTATTAATGATTTTTTAACGCGAATATAGGAAATACGCATTACATAAGAGGGGCTTGTAACATGGCATAAGAAAATATTTGAACCAAATAAGAAAATATGTGCTGTTCCGATGGATTTTCTTTATACTGACTCAACAAAATGATTACATCGCAATTGATGGATAGGACTATTCGAGAACGACATTGATAGTCCAAGGGCAAAACTATTGACAGTCGCCATCGACATATCGGCCAAATATAACCATGACTGAAGATCTCTAGGTATGTACACATCTGGATCTACATTATCTTATATATAAAAATGAATCGCTAAATGTCTTGATAAGCGCGAAACTCGAGAACGGCTGAACCGATTTGGCTGTTTTTTTTTTTGTTGTGTTTGATGGAGTCTGAGGAAGGTTATTACGGAGAGAAAATTTTTAAAAATTGTCTGAAAAAGTCTAAAAACAACACTTTTCTGTATTCTCATACAAAAAATTCGTTATAAGTCATTTTGAACATTAATACCACACCATAAAGTTCAAGTGTTAGTGGACAGGTTCCGGGAAGGCAAAACAAATGAGTGACGTATAAATATTAATGTCAGTATTTGTCAATTTTTATACATATAGCATTAAGGCCAGGTTCCTTCAAACAATTTTCAAAAAAAATCTGACGGGAAAGCTATTAACATTAAAAAACAATGTGACTTTGTTTTAGACAAAGAGGGCAGAATAAGGTCTGCCGGGACAGCTAGTAAGAGAATAAAAACTTTCTTCCACATGAAGTCGTTGCGAATGTACGTACATTGTAGCATTTGGGCAATGAACTGCTGTAATTTAAAATCTAATAAATGTCTGACATTTAGATATGGCTTATCTAACTTACGACGAAGAATTATTTATCAATTACTTATATGTTAACCTATTTTCAATCAATTAAAATATAATTTAGCTAACCACTCTGTCTAGTACAAAATCAACCGCCGAAGCTGGTGAGTGTTACGATTATTCTCAAGTGAATGTTAAAAATTAGTAAAAGTTTACATTTAACCGAGGAAAATGAAATTTATTTTCTGTAATTTACTTATTCTTTTAATATTTGGTAAGCTTTTTATTATTTTTTCATAATGCTGTGAGTATTATAATAGAGATAATAATATATATATATATCCTCCTTTCTTGGGTGAGTGGCTAAACCAACATATATCACGACTTTGACTTTTACAACGTGTCTAATGTGACCAGCGTTACAAGTGTAAATTTTTTGAGATTTTTTTACTATATAATTGGTTTTTCAACATCAAAATATAAGGAGTTAATGTTTCGTAAACTAGTGGCGATAATTAAAATCTTCATACATTTTTTTATGATTTACAAGCAGAAGCTAAACCTTCATCAAACCTAGTGGAAGGTAAATATGAGGCCGATGATGGACTGCTTCTGACCGAAAACGCCTATTCACTCTTCTTTTAAAGGCTCACACATCATAAGGACGTAGAATAATAAACACGGAGTGTCATACAATTGGACGATCAAAACTAGTTCTAGAAATAAATCTCGAAAAATCTTACACCTAGCTGGATATTTATAGATGCTACTTTGAGTTTGCTTAGACTTCGCTAAAAAAAAGTTAATGTTGACTTTCAGTATTTACTGGAAATTCAACATTTCGTGGATTACTATATGCTGCGGAAAAATGCTGTTAAAATATCTTAAAGCCTGATTGTGTAAAATTACTTTTTCAACCAGTGTAAAAAAATTTTTCCTTTTTAAATTGTTATAAAATTTTAATTTTTATCCTTTATAACTACTCCCGAATGTGTTATTATAGAATAGTCCATTTAATCATTTTGATGACATCACTTAGACCGCTCTAGTTCCAGTGGCATGAATTATGCATTGAATTTGTTTTTCAAATATTTCAGCAACTTCAAGAACAAGAAGCCGTTTATTCGAAACATTAAATAAAATGAAACAGGAACCTCATCTTTTGGGCAAATTAGAAACACTTGAGAAACCAATACTTTCAACGTTTGTTAAAGTTTTCAGTGACAATCAGGAAGAAAGCCGAACGAACTCACAGGGTGGTTACTATCCCAATAATTCAGGACCAAGACAAATAAATCCTAATATTAATTACCCCCTAGAAAACTATTACCCTATCGGTCAGAACATTCCTAATAACCAAAATAATTTTGGCAATAATAACGTTGTTTTAGCTTCTTTTACTGAAAGGCAAGATAATAGAGTACACTCGTTAGCAGCGAAAGACATATGGTTTCAAGCGAAACCAGTAATGCCGGCAAACGAGGTTGATTATGCCACAAGGAGAATATATTATATGGTTTGATTAGGTAGCTAATCATAATCATACACGTACAAGTTGTAGCATCCGATAGGTTTACCTAAACATATAGATACAACAAAATTTTCATCTATTTTTGGCTGGCATTAATATTCATAATGTTAATACTAGAAATAAACACAAATTGGTGTTACCTAATTACTGGCTTAAAAAAGTTCATGGTTCTTACATAAGGTTCGGTATTCGCTTATACAATACAATATCTAAAGACGTCTTGGAGTTATCACTATTGAAATTAAAAAAAACTATTAAAACTTAATTGCTAATAAATGGATATTATTCCATCAATGACTGTTTGAATGATAAAAGTGCGTGGTCTTAATATATGGAATCTTTCTCGCGGGGCATTCAATTCTTTATACATTATACTTGTTATTGTACCTCATTATGTTAAAAAGAGCAACTACCAGAGTTTCTTGCCGGCTCTTCTCGGTAGATTCTGCTTTCCGAACCGGTGATAAATTCACTTTTTTTAACTACTATTCTAAAGTGCTTGGAAGTAGGTCTAATTCAATAATGTTATATTTAATTTCATTTTATTTCTTAACAGGATCGTTTATTAATATATGGATTTCGAATATATGGGTGATTTTGAATATCGGCTTAAGGATATTTTAATGTAGGAACTATTTTTATTTAATTCATGTTAAAGATGTTTTATTTTGGTTCAACACTAAGAAGAACTAAGAACTTGTCTAGAATTAAGCTAGATATAATGAAAAAGTCCGTCGAAAAAAGCTTGCCTACAGTTCATAGTGATTTTAATTTCGTAAATTATCTGAAATACTTATAACAGATTATAACATATAGATACTACTCGTAATATATTTCTGATAACCGATAGTTTTTGTTACTTTATGGATATCTATAACGTTCGTAATATAAACCTGTCAGATAAACCAGTGTGTGTACTATATGTATATGATCCATGCTATTGAATATGCATGATTTAGTAAATCTCTTAACTAAAAGTATATAGTTCACTAATCTTTAAAAGATATATTTTGCTCACATATAGTGTTGTGCCGGCTTACCTTTGGATGATCGCTACATGTAATTGTTGCAAAGTAGGATTTGTATCAGCTCTATGATCTTGAAATTAAATCTAAAGATGCAACAAATAATCTCTTATAGCATGTAGACGCCGCCCGATACGCGTTTGTGGTAAACGCCCTAAAGGTCGTTAGGGTGTTATGGGACGCGCGGGATAAGGGATGCGCGCGCGCAAGGGATGCTCTAGCAAATTCAGTCGACTACAGAGACCCAAAGCTACAGTACATGGGTGTACGTCGCAGTTCGGTGTGCCTTAAAGTGCAAATAAACAGTAAAACGCCAAAATCCGTGTCTTTCTACAACCACACCCACGACCACCGGTCATACTCTTTTTTTGGTAACCCGGGAGAAATCCCTTCGGACCTCAGGGAACGGTGAGGGCCACCCACCGGTGTGTCGGACTTGCACCGACTTAAATCCCCGGGGTGCCCCACCTTCCAGGATCGAGGTCACGACTACGGTCTCATCCTCGATACCAGGCAAGTCGTGCGGCTTCTGGATAGGCCTCTACTTGCTTGGGGAGGGGTGGTGTATATAGCCACCCCTCTCTCTCTCTTCTCACAATAAACAACCTCTAGGTTAAAGTATAATAAATTGTAAAAAAATTGGTATGCGCTAAACTATGTGAATAATATACATTAAATTGCATTTTTAATTAACGTATTTTATTTCTAGTACTAATTTTTAATCCTTTAAGGTAGTATTTCAAGTCAACCAGGATATGAGAAATCCGCAGATAAACGACAATTATCGATATCGCCCATTTGATTAACAACTTAAAGTGACAGGAGCAGGGCATATAGCTCGTAGAGCTGATGGCTATGGGCAGAGAAGTTCGTAATTTGAGTTTAAGGCAAGCACAGTGAGAAGTATCCGCCTACAAAGTGGACAAACAACTGATCCAGGTAAAAGGACGACGCTCGATGCAAGCCAGGGAAGGTGATTTTTAAGATGATAGTGATGACCACAGTGCTCAAGTATAAAGACCGTTAGTCGCCCTGTACGGTTTTGGGATCAGTTTGTGTATATCCAGTTGTTCATATTCCTGGATACCTTCCGTCATGGTACATGTAGGCCGATATAGCGATGGCGATTGTCAACTGACATTCATCTTTTGACGGTTGCTGCCATTCTTGAGCATCACTGTATTTTCTATCAGATGCAATGTCACTTTGTCAAGCTGGTATAAAAAAAGCCGCATACGACTTGTCACTCTGGAAAAAATTAGAGGGAGCCTAAATTTCCATTACACAAATGTTACGATTGCATTTGTTACGATAATAATGTTTTTTTTACACTTACTCGCCATAGTGACTGCAGTGCACCTGATGGTAAGTGCAGTGCAGTCCAAAAACGAAAGCGACCATCAAAGGATTAAAATCCATTGATAGTCTCCCTCGTCATGTCGGGCCATATAAACCACGACAAAAGGTCTTAGTATATGAGTTACTGGATATATACAAGCTGATTCCGAAACGCGACAAGCCAAGCTAGTCACTATGACGGTCTTTACACTTGTGTACTGTGGTCATGCCCCAGTTCGGGAAATCGTATTACCAACAAAACGTTTTGATGTAATGATGACATCATGACGTTTTCAGGATCATAATAATATATAAAAGCTATTTAATATCTTACTAGACATTATAAAGAAAGATATACAGTAGCAATGACAGTGGAAAAAAGAGATAAGGCAGGCCGAGATTTATCTACAAAACCCAAATAGAGGGCTCTGAGGGAGTGAAAGATTAAGTGTTCCTGAAATTGGTGAGAGCACATAAAAAAATTAATGAATGAAAAAGGTAAGCAGAGAAAAAAAATGTCCCTCGTTTCTGCCTATCGCAGTAAGGAATGGTTGTGGTGATAAATAAATAAAAATAGGTATAATACATTTTAAATTAAGAGGTATATGTATAAAAATTGTAGCACTTTAAATGTAGTAAGAATATTTTACTACTTGAATTAGTAAATAAATATAATCATTTTTCTAACTATATGTAAGTTGAAAATAATTAAGCATTGATGCAATGTCTAATTTCCTATACTTTTATTATTCCATGCTCGTCACGTGCTCCCGTTGTACTTGGCAACGCGGTCGCTTGAAAATGTAGCCTTTAGAATGGAGGCTGTTGTGGCTATGTAGGGGCGAATGGGGTTGCCGTTGGGAAGGGAGGTAGATCGTTAGCGACATTTCGTATTCATGACGTCACCCGCAGGCCTATTGTTTGGAATATTACTATACTAATTGAAATTGTAATCATGACATGTAGCTGATAGAGCACCTTGAATAGGTACACTCGACCGACTGGAAATGTAGGCCGGTGGAGAAACTTCTCGAATTAATGCCGCATTTACACGGAGCCATTTCATTATACATTCCGCTAAACATTGTACATATATAAATAATCCATAGCTTTAAATCAATTAACAACGATAATTAGAAAGGTTTTTACATTTTGAACCAATTGGCTTAGTGGAATGTTGCAGAAATATACCTCATGTAAATGCGGCTTTACTTACTATATTTTGTTTTTTGTCCTTCTGGAAGGCTTCGGTTTCGGTTTCGGCAATCTTTGGCTAAACAAACTACATTAAGTAAAACTTTTAAATGGACCGAAATTTTAGATAATGCCTAAAGTTACTAGCAAGCGTTAAACTAGAACTGATTGATGGGATTGTTTTTTTTTATCCTGCCATGGCACAGTGACAACACCCCACCTGATGGTAAGCACGGTGCAGTCCAAAAATGACAACAACTACCAACAACAAATAAGTCGAATTGATAGTCGTATCGATCATTCTGACTTGCAACAAATATCTCTTCACGCTTCACTTAAAAGACCCAATATTATAGGACGATGGGGACACGCTCCCCAGAAGACCATTCCACAGTCCAACGAGTAAGAGTTAGAGAACTGTTTAGTCCTAGCCAGGATGTGAGTTACCTAAAAACTGTGACTCCGCAGATCCGCGCACGTGGTTCTGAAAAACTACTTTTAAATTACTTT
This sequence comes from Automeris io, assembly GCA_036320925.1. NCBI lineage: Eukaryota > Metazoa > Arthropoda > Insecta > Lepidoptera > Saturniidae > Automeris > Automeris io. The sequence goes on along the minus strand of JAUDJH010000010.1, from coordinate 6,242,549 downwards.
TAATAAGTATCCGATTATAGGTTGATATCTGCCCGAAGCCGATTAATCGGTGGTTGCTACAACCGGCGATTAAAGCCGAATCAGAAAGTTTTAAAACCGTAATAAATTGTATTCAGTATTGACTAAATACGAATAATATAATGTTTTTGAACAGTTTTAAATGATAGGTTTATATTGATGTATCAAAATAACACGTGGGGTTTATTAAATTCCAACACAATTTTTCAAAAGATGTCTAATGCCGAAACCGCGGATGAAGCTTCGATCGGACACTAGTTGTAAATAAAAGAAGTTATTGTACTCACGTTGTATATGGTCATTATTCCTCTATGATTTACAAATTATTAATTACATTCTAAAGAGGCACCACTGACGTATAATGTAAATTGCTTGATTGTACAATGTACACATCTCTACTGCGTACATTTTTTTTTTATACCGACTCGACACAGTGACTGCACCACACCCGATGGTAAGCATGGTGCAGTCCAAAAAACGCCAACGACTATCGAAAGGTAACAAAAAACCCATCGGTAGTCGCAACGATCATGCCAGCCTGCACAAATATCTCTTCACGCTACGTTTAAAAGATCCCATATCATAGGATGGAGGGAACACGCTCGCCGGAAGACCACTCCACAGCCCAACGACACGGCAAAAGAAGGAGTTAGAGAACTTCTTTGTCCTGGCCGGGATGTGAGATACCGTATAGCTGTGACACCGCAAACCCGCGCGCGTGGATCTATTCAGGAAGGGAGAGGGTGGAACAAGGTTAAACAACTCTTCAGAACACTCGCCATGATACAGACGGTAGAAAACGCTCAGTGAGGCCACATCTCTGCGCAACTGAAGCGGTTCAAGATGTTTAGTCACTTCAGGATCATTCACAACGCGAACAGCCCTCCGCTGCAACCTGTCCAGGGCATCAAGTAAGTACTGGGCAGAACCGTCCCAAAGATGCGAACAATATTCCATGCAAGGCCTGACCTGAGCCTTATATAAAAGGAACAGTTCCTCTTGAATGGTCATACGTGCTTACATGCAGTAGCGATCATTCCATAGATGCTAGAAATCATTGCATGCCCTTACGATAAATAAGTCTGCAATAAATTGCTTAAAGTTAAACAAAAATAAAGAACCATTTATATTAATATCTATTCTATATTCACGCCGTCTATCTTTCCTATGAAAGAAATATAATGTTTACTATCATAATATAATATACTAATTAATTACGTAAATTCTGCCTACCTTGTCTAAATACCCTGTGCACGTCACTGCTTACATGGTAATTATATTCTAATAGAATTATTAGAATATGTTACTATTAGTATTAACCTGAAGTCTCAGCCATTGAAATTTAGGTAGATATATTCAAATATCCACCTAGTTATTTCTATGTTGCAGTTTTTTTCTCCACTGTATTTATTGTTCTGTGTTCTTGTTGACTAACCTTGACAAATAAATTGGGAAGCTACAAAGGCAGAGAAACTCACTGCTGCATTGTTCTTATTGCTGTGACGGTTTACATAGTAATTTTATTTTAAACATTATTTATTCACTTTTTTAAACATAAATCCTCCTTTATTATTTATTATTATAGTAAAATAATGTTAATCTGAACTAAAACTTGAATTTATAATAGTTCTTAACCTCAAATCTACCGTTGTCTTACTATTGCTAAATGCCCAAACTATCCACCTCAATCAAGTAATCTTCAGATGTACACTGGGGTTATTTTACCGGGTAAAATTATATTTGTATTGAAACATTATGTCGTTTCGGAACCGAAAATACTTTTATTTTATATCAGTAAATTGCTTTGAATTCCAATGTTTATAAAAATGATATTATTTAAAATATATATACTTATTTGATCCATAGTACTGCCGATATAGAACCCAAACCGTTTGGCACCAAAAGGTAATCCTTTTAATTCCTTTTTCCTTTTTTTTTTTTTTTAAACTATAATTCTTTTTACCCGGTCAAGGAACTCCAACATAGGTTAATTCTCTTGCCATAAGTAAATATAAACGAAACCTGATTTTTATGTATGGATGTCGAATATAGCCAAAATAAGAATTATTTTAAAAGAAGAACAATATGCATAAAGAGGAACAATTGTTTAGCAGTTATAATTTAATCGACTAACTTATTATATGTCCGGTATTACGGTATTATTGCTTTATTGTAAAATAAAAACGTGTTAAAACTGTTTAAGTAAGTAGGAGGAGAAGTTGTTCAAACATTATATTGATTTCTGTAACAAAATACCTATATTATTCCAAATAACTATTGAGAAAAGGTAAAGATGAAAGTAATATTAGTGTGGTGATTACTGTACTATCTCAAAGAATGCAGTGCTTTTGGTGGCTGAATTCACAGTAATATCACAACTAGAAAAAGACAGAAATGACAAAGATGATGAAAGAAAAAAGGCACAATGACATAGAAAGTAAAAATTCAAGAAGAATGGATTGCAAGAGGAAAGAAAAGCGAAACTGGAAGATTTATACCCACAGTAATACCAGTGAAATCAAAATTAAGAAAGTGTATTATGGAAAAACAAGACATCGTAAATTGATGGGTAATGCCACTATTACGCGTTGATGGAGTGTGTAATACTTACCTACCTCAGTATTTTTTTAAAAGGCTTACTCGCATAACTGCGTTCAATGCTTTATACTTTTTAACTTGCATACTTGAGGATGTGATGATCGAAGAATCTAGAAAAATTTGTAATGAAGGCGTAGGAAAATATGTCAAGGCTAATAATAAACTATGGAATAAATTCTAAAATATGTAGTATCCTGAAAAATGTGGAAACTTAAACCACAATAAGTTAAGAGTTAATAAATGCATCAAAAGGAAATATCTACGTAAGCATAATTTACAAAGTATTACAAATTGTGAAAACTAGAAGAAAAAAAAATCCTCCATACAATTGTGACGCTAAAGCCGCGATTTATAGACTCAACTTTAAGTTTGCGTAGACTTTACTAAAATATTACAATTTATATTACTCAGTGAATGTCAAAGGATTTGGTAAGTCACCGATTTTACCAACATGGATTCGGATCTGCAAATACTGTGGCTATACTGAAGTTCCTTTCATATATTCTGTTTTTTGTCAAACTAATTCATTTTTTTGAGAGCTTTGCTAAGCAAAGTCGATATAGCGTCTATAAATCTCAGCCTAAGAGAGCTTTAGTTACCGTCTTAATGTTTACCACTACTAATGACTACATTACAAAATAGAAAAGGATTTTATTTTAAAAGTTACCATAGTGGCTACATACAATAATGGTAAATTATTTACTATTGATGTATTGCAATAATTATATTTAGAGTTCACAACTTTTTTAAAAATAAAAAAGGCTAGGTTAGGTTAGAACAACGAGTGTTGTTCCTAATTATATGTACATGCTTCTACATATTAGTACTGGGGAGGAGGAGCTCACCTGTGTTGTCGTGCAAAGAGCGACTGACAGGCGGCGCCGGTGGCGTTGCTGCGTGCTCGCCTCCGTACAATCCGCTGAATTCTTCAGCTGACGAAGACGATGCGTTGCTGCACTTTCGACCCTTGTCAGGCGTGTATTTGCTTTCCGCGCCTGACGGCAAGAACTTAGTGTCTGTCTGGTGCTCGTCAAGCAAGCCTGGCACCCCAAGCAATCCTCCCACGAGGTTGGGTCTGAGCTCCTCCATGATCTTTGAGCCCTGGCCGCAGGCGCCGGCGCCGGTAAAGTTGAGCTGGCGGCTGAAGAAGGCTGGGAATATGTTGAACTGTTGAGGATCAGGCAGCGCGGGCAGGGGCGGCGCGGGCGGCTCACCGGCGCCCGCGCACGCCGTGCTCTTGAACTCCACCGTGCCGTAGCCAGCGCGCTGGCTCAGCGACCAGCGCGGCTCGTGCTCCGTGCCTTCGCCGTCACCGTCGGCTCGGCTCCGACGCTCACTGACTAACCACATTATAGTGACGTCGCACGTCGCTCGGCGCGTCGCCCCGCGCGTTAATTGTTCGCGACTGCGCGAGAGAGGCGCGGTCGCCGCCCACGGGCCAGACGGCGTCGCAGGCCTCTCGCACCCCCGTGATCGATGTAAAATCTTTACGGGGATGCTGCATCCCGTTCGCCCTCAGCGGGGTCGACTGGGGCGGGCCCATGGGGCGGCTGTGGAAGGCTGTGCGGCCGCTGATTGGCGCGACGCGCTCCGTCCGACGAGGGATGCCGTTGCGCTCCAGGCTAGATACACTTTTCTTTGTTTTATTGTCCCCACGGCCTCCAGTCGATCTTGCGTTTAAACTTTATGCATTGCACCACGTTTTGTTTCACAAAACGCAAAATCATGTATGAAGTTCTTGAGGTAAAACGTGAAACAGAGATGGATGTCAGGTGTTATCTCAAGTGCTTTGTGTTGGTGATGGTGTTCGATCACGAGATGTCGTACCACATAATTCGCAATTTATACACATTATTATATAGGTACAAGTGATTACTGATAGGTTTAAATTACTTTCAAAAACTTATGTGATCATTATACATAAACTTTTTAAGACCATATAGAATCTTACAATTGTTAAGTGCAGTAGGTGTTATTAGCTACATTTACGTACACATTTTTTTAATGTAAAAACAGGTTCAAATACTCGCAAGGCAAAAGTTAATCTGCCTAAACGAAACTTAGATTCCTCGCTTGTAGTATTACAGTAAAACTAATCATTATCTATGATCCAAATATGATTATCGAAATAGCTATATCTAATTATAGTTCTATCGGATGAGAATTTTCCAAAAAACAATATCTTTTCAACTATGTCATTGCATCAATAGATACATACAACAGATATATAAATGAACAGATCACAAACAAACAACATCTTGAAAAGTTGTAATAATTTTTTTATAAAAGTATTATAATATTTATTTAAAAAATTACCATTTTAAATAATAAGTCATTAATATAAAAGGGGAATAAAAATAACAAATTTACGAATATAGAAAGTCTACGTTTTTAATAATCAAACTGTGGAATATATTTGACTATACCTCTCGCTTTCCTTTTTTGACATTACTCACATGGCACTCACCTATAATAATAAATGTAGATGGTCAGTAAAATGCGTATAATGAAAGGTAATTTAACAATATATTGACAAATGTTACAACCATTCAATTTCATTGATAATCATCAATCCCTTTGGTGCGTTACCCCACAACGTGGCGGTTATGAATATCATTACCAGTATAAGTTTCATGAGAACAATACTTTGAGATGATAGATAATTTAAATTTTGATATTTAAAACAAGTTTAAACGTAATTTAATATTCACATTTCAAATCTTACAGTCTGTTGCTTTTAAATGTAATTTTATTGTTCTAATATCTACTGAATCCGTTTTATTACAAAACATAATTTGTCTATAACGCATATAGAATGGTATTAATGAATAGTGTTTAGCAGTGGTGCGCATCCCATATAAAGCATACAAAGCATTATCTCGTTATACTTGGACATTTAACACACACACATATATATATATACTTAAAATATGATCCAATTTAGACTCTTAAACTGTTATTTTGGTAAACACTAGATTTTAAGTAAATATATTTATTAAACGTCGAAATATATAAAGATAATGTTTTTATGCTTTATATGGGAGGCATGCCGCTGGTGCTTAGAATGTTACGAAACACGGTTTAATATCACACTAAAAGTGACTTTTATTTTGTAACAAGAGCAAGTAATTTTTTTTTATTTTATTATGTTACAATAATAGTTTTCTATATTCAATACGTCCAAAAATAAAACTGGTAAAAAGTTTCTTCTTTTTTACTTTTTTCGGGCTGCATAGTTAGAATTAAATTAAGATTCTTATCTATTCTTTAGCTTTAAATGGCTATTTCGCAAATAAAATTATGTTTGATTGCATATGCTTACCTTTTGTACGTACACAGCACGTCACTGATGGTGTTAACAATATATGTAGGTAGTTATATTTTAGCACCGCAATCATTTAAAACAAAGTAAGTAAACGGGTGGAAGGTGGAACAAAGTAGAATTCTAGTTCGAAGTTTCGAGATGTAAGTAGGGGGAGAAGTGAAATGTCTTAGAACTTTATTAGTAGTTTTAATTGATTCCCCGCTTCTTGAAGTAAGACTTGGGAGCTTTAGCCAACTTTCCACTAGTGTTCTATATACATACACTAATATGTATCTAACCCATTTACTTCAATATACCTACTTAAGTACTTACCTATAAATTATTTTCATTATAGCTAAGAGCAGAGTTTTAAGTTTACAAACTTGCCATAATTTCAGAATCTACGAAGTTATAAAGTAGGTAGGTAGGCAGGTACTTATATATAGATTTAGAATTCAAATTAAACGACACATATAATTCATGTAAGCACAGTAAATTTAGCATAATAATAATAATATTTACTAACTATTACTAACATGGACCTAGTCACAAATTAAGCTTGCGCTTGTACTGTGGGTACTAGACAAAGATACACAGATATTTAAATACATATATACAACAATGACTCGTGACAAAATCATCTGCTCACCACAGATAAGTTCACCACTACCGGGACTCGAACCCAGGACCTTAGCATCGTAAGCAGGGTCGCTACAAATTGCGCTATTCAGGCCGTCAAATATACAATAGGTATTGCAGTGATTGTTTGTAAAGAGGTCGTGAAATTCGGTTACATATCTGCGGTGTAAATGTGCGGTGGCTGTTAAGTAAAAAAGAATATTTTGTGACAGAAAAATAAAAAGGGAAGATCGATTTGATTTGAAAATTAGAAGGGATTTTTTTCTAGAGGATTACGTCCTGGGCTTTCATGAAGAAATGTTGTTTTAAAATTAATCGATAAATAAAGGATACATTTTATTTAAATGTTTTAATAAGTATTACAATATAAAATGATAAAGTGATAAGCGTTTCAATTGAAGTAAGCAAGAGCTGCAAAATTCGATTGCCTGACAAGTTCATCGTAAGTTCGTTTGCTATAGTATCCACTAATAAGCATTATTCTGACACTATTATTCAATAAAATCTTAGTTTGATAGTATGATACTTTGAACAAAATTTTAGAGCTATTACGCAAAACTTTGATGCGAATCCGTGAAAATACGGATCTAAAAAACTTGGATCGAATGCTGATAATGTTTCACGCACTGCCACCGATCGTAATCCGTCAAAATACAGATCCTTGTTCATATTATGAAGTCCTCTATTACAGACAAAGAATAGGTTAGTTTTATTTGTAAAAAAATAATAATATTGTTTTATTTTGATTCCAGTGTGTTTTAATAGTGTATTAGTAACATGGTTAAAAATTATTTATTTTCACTATTTATACAAAATGTGGAAATTTACGTTCAAAGTTATAAGGGACTTCGTAAAATGAACATAGTATTGGCACGCAACTGGATAATAACGAAAAATTAAATATATATACATATATATATATATATATATATATATAGATGAAAGTGTTCAAATATATTCATTGCGGACATTGTTGCGGATGCTTCGTTTCTGTAGTGCGTCGGCCATGTTTAGCGCGCACCGATTCCTTCTTCGATACTCTGCGCGAGCGGTGCGCGTCATTACTGAGCACAGCGTGGGACAGCCGTAACACCGTACTTGCTAATATGTAATATGTTAATAATTTTATTTTCCAGTACAAAATTTTGTAATTTACCACATTTACATACTAATTTAAGTAAAATACTAACTATGTTTGGATCATTGTTACCTAAATATAGATTTTTTATAATAGTATTAAAATATATTATAGAAACAATAAAAAACAATCTTATCTAACATGGACGCCGAGTCAAGTCATATTACTATTTACCGAATCCCAGCGCCCTGTTCTCCAGATATAGCTAGCATTCGGTCCGGACGCAGCGCAATAGTGTTCATACAAATACTATAATATTATGGTTGCTTCGATCCGTTAATATTCTGATTTGAATAAAAAAATAACGGATAGAAATCGGATGACGGATATAGTGCGTACGTAGCCTACTACACAAATAGTTCTGCGGCTATTTCAGATCATATTTATAATCTGAATCGGAGTCACAGCGTAATCTCCATTACAGTATCTCACAAAAGCAGTAGATGTTTTCTTGGTGACGAAGTTCAAAATATGAGGTTTCTGAAGTCAAGCGGTGTAGAATATTATTAACTTCACGTGCCAAAAAACAACATTAGCTCATAAAATATGAAAAAAAAAAGTGATCGCGACCCTACCAGGATTCGAACCTGGAATCTTCTGATCCGTAGTCAGACGCGTTATCCATTGCGCCACAGGGCCAACGGGAATAGTTACTGAAAATAATGATCTGGGTCTGAAGAAAATAAGAAATTAATTTTTATTCTACACGGTTGCATGAAATCGATTCATTGAGGCATTTTAACATCTAAAGTTAACTTTGAATAGTTAACAGCTAGTTAAAGTATTTGAAATGCTACAAGTTCAGCAGTCTTTCGTTCAACGCTTAAGAAACATGTTATGTTGGTACTATTATTATGATTTAATAAAATTAATTAGGAGAATCAAATGCACTGAAGATTCTGAAGTGGCAGAGCGATAGCTCGAACTAGGTTGTGACAACAGTAGACAAGTGTAAAGACCGTCATAGTGATTCTGAAGTATATGTTACAGAGCTTCGTGTAGATAGCTCTTGGAGCATGTGCATGAGCAGCATCGGCAACTCCACGCATGCGCAAGATTTTGAAGGCTGTCATTAAAAATCTAAAAAAGAACTAACATCGTTTTATTTGCATAAATGAATATTATCTTGTAATTGGCTATATTCATTTCAGATTACCTTTGGTCTGTCGTGTTTAGGATCAGCTCGTATACGACCATACAGCTAGAGACGAAGGTTTTTTTTTTTTTATTTTTTTTTCTTGGGGAAAATCCTCATAGGACCGTCCCGGCCGCGAAGGGGTAGGCAGCCGGGGTGTGCCGGACTTTTACCAGCTAAAAACCCCAAGGTGACTACTTCTGCGAATTAGTGGGGACTGCGGGTCCTGTAATCAAATCGTAAGGTCTGACTGAACACGACACGATTGAAGAGTCGTGCTATATGTGGACAGACATGACGACGGCGACTGTTTATGTATTTTCATCCTTAGATACACGTATTCGCTGTCGCTTTTGAACTACATTGTACTTACCAACCAGGTGTATAGTCAGTATATAAAAAAAACTTTGAATAAGTACTGAGCAATTAAAAAGGTATTCTAGTGCAAACTACCCGCTAGTACGAAAACTAAAGCAATAAAAACTTACCGATTTTTTCCTTTCACATTTGCTTGACAAACATGGCCGCAAAACGAACAAAATATGTTTAAAATCAAAGTATGTCAGCGAGGAGTGCAAAGGTGCTTTCTGGGTCTGAAGATGAAACAAATAACTCTATGATGAGAAGAACTATCAAGGTAAAGAAAGTGGCAGAGATTTTTTTTTTAATGCAATAATAATAATATTGACAATAATGATAATATTTGAATATGTTGGCCATATTCAAATATTATCAAATAAGATCTGGTTCAGGGTTGCACCGAATTTGTACCAGGTTCATCAAAAACGAATGCATGGTAGACCACACACTGGGTGGAGCGACGATATAGACTCATAAATTGGAAAGTATGGAGCAGACAAGCCATGGAAACATGGAAATGAACGAAGGTGCCTTTTACCGCTCGCGATTATTGTACGATCCAAAAGAAAATAAAATAATTGGTACATATGTGTATAAGGAAACAAAGCTATTATTATTATTTAAATATAGGGAACAGTGTGAAAGAAATAGGAATTTGGGACACTTGTTTCGAACACGTGTCGGAAACGCCTCCGCTCCGCCTCTCTGCTTTGGTCTCTCGAATGATTGCTTGTAATGTAAGCTTTTATAATACATTCAATAGAACCGCAGCAAATTGTTAGCTTTGTAAGCATCCCAATTGTAGCCACGTGTCGACTCGCAAACGCCAACTTTAAGTACCTATATACCTATGAAATAAGGAAATTAATTTTGTTACTTTCCTACGTTGAAAAGTATCACTTTGTTCTAGCATTTTCTTTTAGTAATTTTTATCATCAAACGAAATTTTAAATGGGACGTTATTCCAAAAAAGTTAATGTTGACTAAAGTTATTTAGTTTTAAACAAATACTATATATAGTTGTATTTAGATACTTAAATAAAATGTTATGTTTATTTCAGTGGCATGCATCCCATAGAAGCATTTAATAAATTCTGGTACGGTAATTACTAGATTCAGACTTTCAGAATCCAAATTGAATCAAATTTTAAGTCAATATATTTATTAAATTTCCAAGTATTATATGGTAATGTTTTTTATACTTTTATGCAATACACGCCACCTATTTGGAATACGGAAAAACATGTCTATACATGTATATTTTTTAACTTATAGCTTATTCTTGTAAAATATTACATCTTATATTGCATACATTTCATAGCGAGAATCTACAACATTAAGGATAAATAAACCTTTCGTGATCTCCGTAAAAAATATTATAAAGCTAAAATATGCCAATCGAATTAATGCTTCTAAGTTCTACTTTTCAGATTTTGAGCTCTTGCAAAATGATTGGATTTTTCAGTAATTCTTAAATATTGTCGAATAAAACTTTTCAATTTTTGTTTGTTTTTCAATGCTATCACAGACTTTTATAGTTTGTGTATTAAATTTTGTTTATTTTCTTTTTGACAATAAAATAAAACAGATACGTTACTGAATCATAGGAATAAAAAATGATTAGTTTATTAAGGAAAATTGTATTTCTTTTCATCTAAGATGCGATTTACTGCCAATAAAGTTTTACCGGAAGAGAGTTTTATATTAGAATCACGAAATATAGCGGAATAAATTCAGGTTGATCGCGCAGACGATGTGACTGCTTCCTGTGGGCGACCGTATCCGGTACTTCCGGCCTGGTGGACGCCTCTCTACGCTACTTCTCCACTTTACTATACTCTATACCACTAAGTAAACATAATAATAAATTGTGATATTTAATTGTAGGCTTAAAAAAGTTTCCTAACATTTTTATGCGGTTTGGTATCTACCTATTCCTATTAATTAAATACAGTGTTTTCCAAAAACAGCACGGCTACCAAGGGACAAGAATCCAATGATAATCGCCGTCATCATGCCTGCCCTCATATACGACCATTAAACGGCTCCAAGTATATGAACAACTGGACGTAACACACTGATTCCAAAATGCGACAGGTCGAAATAAGTCACTACGACGGTCTTTACACTTGTGTGTACTGTGGTCGCGAACTAGTTCGGGCAATCGCCCTGCGCTCTCGTAAAATCGCACATAAAATGTACATAATTCCTAATAACTTTCCCATTTCCCTGAAATCTAAAACTAACCCTCCGGGACGTTGCGTAGAAGGTAGTGAGGGACCGGGAAGGTTTAATCACTCGAGATGATGTTTAATAAGTTTTTAATGGCTGCTTCGGAGCGGCCCGCCGTTTACCATGCTGAATATACATACATACTAAATAGGTAGAAACAGAGTAGAGATATTATGGATATCCGTATATCCGTATCTACTAAGAGATATTGTACAAAACTAAATTTAACGTTCGATGCGTGTTTTGGCGAATAACAGTTGCAAAAATAGCAGGGAAACAACGCAAATGTTTTTTTTGTTTTGTTTATAAATAAAGAATAATTAAAAATAATTAAGGCTAGCATCTGTATTGTGGGGAAAAACAGAGAACTAAGTTTTTTTTTGTAAGATTAATGTTGATTGGCCAGGACAAACCTTTACAACTCAACCGGGCTTAGGGGGGCGAGCATAGAAGGTGCTCAGCCAGCGAATTTATGGGTTGGGTGGCAACGCATAGGTAACTCTGGGTACGACCTCGACTTGGCTAGCCAGCCAGAGAAAGAACCTAGAGTGATCTACCAGCGTTGCGGAAGCGACTACCTTGAGAAGAAACGCCGAAAGAAACTCAAGGCTGCGTCGGAGTGGGGATCATTAAGCAAAGGTACACACATTTTATATCTATGACTCATGAAGTCATGACAAATTTAATTACACATCTAGTAATATATCGCCGCTAAGGTCACTGTCAAGTCAGCTTTGCAGCAGTAATTGAATCATTTTCGGATTTTTCTATTCGGTATACTCTAGAAAGTTCTAGAATATATTTTTATTTTAGTTAGCACTTTACTATTTAGCATTATCTAGTTTCTATAATGATATAATCTATTTATTATAATAATAATAAAATAGATTGTTTTTAACTTTATGCTATTTTTTATCTCATGTAGGTCGAGTAGGCTAAACAGAAATATTACTGATGCGAGCACATACTAGCGCGAAGTACACCCTTCATGATATGCTCTGCACCCTGTGTTAGCGTGGGCTTGACAGCGAATTTGTTAGATAATAATCCACAACAATGTGAAAAATGTTATAAAATACACTGTTTTAAATATCCGAATCCATGTCTGACAGCTCTTACCTCTATCCATCCTAGTTGAGAGTACGCTCCGCACCCCGTGTTAGTGCAGGCTTGGTAGCGAAGTTGTTATATAAATATCCACAATACTGCAAAAAATGACTTAAAATACACAGTTTTAAATATCCGAATCCATGTCTGACAGCTCTTACCTCTATCCATCCTAGTTGAGAGTACGCTCCGCACCCCGTGTTAGTGCAGGCTTGGTAGCGAAGTTGTTATATAAATATCCACAATACTGTAAAAAATGACTTAAAATACACTGTTTTAAATATCCGAATCCATGTCTGATAGCTCTTACCCCTATCCATCCTAGTTGAGAGTACGGTCTGCACCCTGTGTTAGTGCAGGCTTGGTAGCGAAGTTGTTACATAAATATCCACAATACTGCAAAAAATGACTTAAAATACACTGTTTTAAATATCCGAATCCATGTCTGACAGCTCTTACCTCTATCCATCCTAGTTGAGAGTACGCTCCGCACCCCGTGTTAGTGCAGGCTTGGTAGCGAAGTTGTTACATAAATATCCACAATACTGCAAAAAATGACTTAAAATACACTGTTTAAATATCCGAATCCATGTCTGATAGCTCTTACCCCTATCCATCCTAGTTGAGAGTACGGTCTGCACCCTGTGTTAGTGCAGGCTTGGTAGCGAAGTTGTTACATAAATATCCACAATACTGCAAAAAATGACTTAAAATACACTGTTTTAAATATCCGAATCCATGTCTGACAGCTCTTACCTCTATCCATCCTAGTTGAAAGTACGCTCCGCACCCCGTGTTAGTGCAGGCTTGGTAGCGAAGTTGTTACATAAATATCCACAATACTGCAAAAAATGACTTATAATACACTGTTTTAAATATCCGAATCCATGTCTGACAGCTCTTACCTCTATCCATCCTAGTTGAGAGTACGCTCCGCACCCTGCGTTAGTGCAGGCTTGGTAGCGAAGTTGTTACATAAATATCCACAATACTGCAAAAAATGTCTTAAAATATACTGTTTTAAATATCCGAAGCCATATCTGACAGCTCTTACCTCTACCATCATCCTAGCATCTTTACCATCCTATGGGAGAATAGATATGTACTGCAGTATCAAAAACCACTATTACTTGAGACGCGTTTCATTTATAACTTATGTTTGCGTTTAGTATGGAAAAGTTCTGCAATATACAGAGTAACTTTAAGTAATAGTTATTTTGTGATCGGGGAAACATTTTGCTTTACATACGTTCACAGACTTTTCTATTAGTTGTTCTATAATTAATGCATACAGCAATCGTATAAAAATGTATTTAATATAATTTGTTTACGTTACAGTTCGGTATTATTTAATTTACTAGATAATATAATTATAAAATATAAAAAAGTTACTGTAAAACGCGCTAATATATATGAGTATCCGTTTTCTTAAATGCTATAACTGACATACATGGATACAATTTAGGATGATAAAAATTAATGTTAAATTAATGTCCTTGATAACTGAACATTTATACCATAATGCTGGAATTATATAGCGGGTACTTACTTCAAGTTTAATACCTAACTTTTAAAAAATATTAATAAATTATCAATGTATTATATAGATAAGATGAAAACATACTTATATGCAGTTGTAGTGGGATTAAAGTCAAGGCGAATGTTAATTTTTCTTCCAAAGGTACAAGTTTATAAAGAGGTCTCATTATAACTGAACGGAATATATCTAAGAGTAGATGCCCCTTGAAAAGGGTTATCACTGTGTCCCATAAACCCAAGCTAGAAAGAGATGAAGGGAATCGCATGTAAAGCCCTTGAAAGCATCCCTTTCCGTTCACCGCGAACGTTTGAGAGGTAATTTTATAATTCATCCTTTTTCGACCATTTTCATCTATTAATTATTTATAAAGTCCTGGATTCATTTGAAGGTTAAATTGCCTAATTAATTATTTCCATTACATTCTAAAATTGTAAGTATATTTTAACTGGGAGTTGGTACTGCTAGTGTCTAGAGATTTAACATTCGATATCAGGTATGATAAACGACAAACAAGATAAGAGTACTACGTCAGACTTCTCGTGGGGTTTTTTCATAAGAACTGAGCCTTGCCGATTTAAACGTATTTTTGTGAATAAATAAAAGTTTTTTGTGAAAGCTTTAATCAATAATACTTTGACCAATACATGTGTAATTTTTATTGATTTTGCTCATGTACATTAAGTTACCTACTTAGATATCTTTCGCCATGGTATATTTATGTTAACACGACAAAGGCGACTATCAATAGATTATTTTCTTTTAACGGTTACTATAGATATCTTTCAAAGTGTAAACCAAATTAAACCAAAATATTCAAAGCACTGTAGTCATTTTGCTAAGTCAAAAATTCTGTTAACATTCTACAATATTATGGTAGAGTTTAATCAAATATTTTCATTGTTATTAAACAATAAAAGTGGCAAAGTAACTATTATGCTAATTGTGGTTTCCTTTGTTATTTAAAAATGGGTGTAGGAACTCTAGCGTTGATTGTTTGCAAAAATATTGTGACAAGCAAATTCTTAGTTACCCCGCTGTTAAAATTGCTACCTAATTGAGGCACGCGCTTGTTGACACCCACCTTAATTTGAAATTATAGTAGAACGTTTAATTTTATTTATTGCAGCCACGTGGCGACCGGGATTAGGTATTATAATCGTACCATTTTTCCTTGTTACTTCTATATATATAAAACTCGTGTCACAATGTTAGTTAGCTTACTCCTCCGAAACGGCTTTACCGATTTTTACCAAATTTTATATGCATATTCAGTAGGTCTGAGAATCGGTTACTATCTATTTTTCATACCCCTAAGTGAAAAGGGTTGCTCACCTTTAACATTTTTATTTTTATTTTTAATTTTACCCTTACACACAATAAGTAAGTTATTTTTTGTCTACACTAGAAATTACCTACAAATAACTTATATGGCAAAACAACGTTCGCGGGGTCAGCTAGTTTTCATATATCATTTTATCTAACTTAGCGTATCATTATTTATATTTTTATGTAAACAACCAACAGGTGGAAACTCGCACGGTACCAACGGTATGGTACGGTTGCTTATGGTTATTATATTATTACAATAAATATTTCAACTATCTTCCTTTTCTATGATACGTCAAAATTAGTCTCTAGTGGTGCGTATCTATATTCTATTGATCCCTTCCTTATTGTTTTCTGAGCCTTGACACAATATATGGGTGTCGGCTGAAAATCAGCGCTGGGTGACTCAGCTGGTCACTTAGCATTTGCTGAGCTGACTTCCCTTTGGCGCAACATCGCAACACAGAGTTTGCTTCTGTTGTTTTCTCTCTTTATTAACCTACTCTGCTACGTTGTATGTTATATTGTGGGCCAAATAAACGCTTGTATTAATATTATTTTTATTTAACTGTGTGTGAATCACTGAGTATATCTATATATCAGTAATTTCTGTAGCGGTCTCGCCACAGATTTAGCAGAAGTGTATCAGAATTTTTCTATAGATACTTTTATCAGCTTACATAATTGAGAGCCTGGACAAAGAAAAATTCTATCAACGATAAATCTAGTGAAAATTCCAAAAAATATATTATAAGATGACGTACCACGTGAAATTTGAATGGATGAATGGATAATGATTCAAATGTTACTTTCTCTAAAAGTCAAAATAGATATTTTCGATTTTTTTACATTTCATATAATATACACACATATAGTAAAGTGTAGACGTTCTTTTATATCGGCAGTGCAATGATAACACTTCTTATGTTGCAGTTGTCCATGCGATATAGTGTCCGCGTACCACTAGGTAGTGTGTTCGCCTGATTGTCCTAATTTCTCATTAAAAGAAAACAGATTGCTTCCTTTTCGTGTAAACTATTAAACCAGAACAACATGTTAATATGTCGTGACGCCGATAAAATTGAAGTGACTTTTTCCAACGTGCAATAATAAATGGATGAAATTATTTGTCTATTCGAAATCAAAAGAGAAGATATTTTTTATTAATAATAGGCGAACTCTTCACCTCAATCGCACATGATGGAAGGCGAAAATGAGTCCGATAATGAACCGCGCCTGCCCAACAAATGCCTATTCGCTCTTCTCTTAAAGACTCCCGGGTCATAAGATCGCGGAAATATGGTCGCTGGAAACATATTCCACTCCGTAACTGTTCGCATGATGAATGTAGAAGCGAATCTTTTCGTGCGAATATAAGGAACATCCACCACATATAGATAGTATCCGACACGATATCTAGTGGTTTCGTGATGGAATGGGGCTGGTGGAATCAAAGAATGTTGTTGAGAACACTCTGTACTATGCAACCGGTAAAAGACAGTGAGGCAGGCGACTCTATGTCGATGCTCGATGCTCTGAATTTTAATTTTAGTCAAAGTCAGGTTCTTATTAACACGAGGCTTAAAACTTAAGAAAAATATAAAGATTATGTACATATTTGCTTGACTTAAAAGGTTAACAAGCGTGTCGTAAATATTTTTGTTTGTAATTTTTCCTCGAGGCAAATAGCGATTCATTTTTGCCGTCGCCAGTAAACTGCGACGTCAAACGAACGAGAGACATTCTTAAAAGCTCACCAATTAGGGGCTAAAAGCACCTTCGGGCCGAGCTTGCTTGCCAGCTGCGTGGTTACCTACCCTCATCAATTTTGTACATCGCTCTCTCCAAGTTAAAAACTTTGTTCTATCTCAGGTGAATCCGGCAAAAGGTTGGATATAAATTTTATATAATTCTTACTGTTTTATATTAACGTTAACTCCGATACTGGGTCGACAAATATGTTTCAAAATGTTTATCCAATATATTGTTTTATTTTTTTATTTCTATTATTTTAATAATTAATCTGCCGACATGTTACACAGTTACAAGGAATACTTGGTTTGATGAAATATTATTATAATATTGTAGGTACACAAAACATGTCTATTGTACTTTTATTTTAATGTTTTGGATTTATTACGCTTTAGAATTGCCTTTGTAATTGCGTTCCTTAGTCAACAATTTCTAAAGTGTAAGACCTTTTTAACAATAGCGCAATAACCAATCTTTCACGGTGACCAATTGTTGTCTAAATAATTGCTATGAGTTTGCCGCCAAAACACCTGCGTGCAGATCGATTGTGTTAGACCGAAGCTTGAAAGGATAAATGCTAGATAGTACGTTCTACGCTAGCAACGTGTCCACACTGAGCTTCATCACAAGTTCTATCGAAGCAACATTAATTCCGAACGATATGATCACTCCCAAAATATTATTATTTATATAGCTATTTATCTTTAAATTCAACAGATAGTGACAGAAACCGTTTTTTTTTTTTTTAATCTGTTTTTTTTTTGGGACATTGGATCAGGCTGACCATGTTAGTCCCATAATCACACAATGTAAATGCTAATTCAACAATGTATATGTGAGTCTACAGAGCATCTCAGCTGCGCAAGATGTTTGCTCAGCTAAGACGCTCTGAAATAGACCCACATCAGACCTGTTCAAACCAAACTGCTTATACATGATTTCTCTCATAGAAACGCTCCGAACACATTCCACCAAGAAATGTTGTATGTCTTCTGGGACTCCACAGAGCTCGCCCAGCCTATTTGCTCGCCGGGCCCTCGGAAGTACCTGGATTCCCAGGCCCGGCGAAGGCGAAGAGTAGGCAGTGCTAGCACCCCGGTGGTTTTAGTTGGTGTAAGTCCGACACACCGGGGGAGTGGCCCTTACCACCCTGACGGTCCGAAGGGATTTCCAGCGGGTTAACAAAAAAAAAGTTTCACAACCTATTTCATTTAAATATACCATAGAATTTCAGAGCGTTGTTAGTTAACATACAACACTTACAGATATAATATATTGTATAATGATGGATTTCTATATACTTATACCTCCGTAGAATTTTAATTATTATAAAGCCGAGTGTTATTTACAAAAGTAAAGAGGCTTAAAACAAAAAGATGGCGAACGTAAGAGCCGCAAGCAAACCTTAAAAACTTTCCGACATGAAAGTTTAAAAGTGATCTGGGTGTGAGCCGTAGGCGGGCGGGAGAGCCCTGTTGCTTAGCAACGCCGCCCAAACCACCCCAAGCCGCAAATCTCCGTTTGATACAGAATACCGAAAATTTATTGTTCCAGCACTCAGATTTACGTTTCATTTATTATTTACGTACTGCTATATTTGTATATGAAATGATGGTTTATATCCCTACTTTACGATCATAATGGCGCTTTAACTAAGCTTTTATGGTATATAAATGTAATAAGATATTTTATAGAGATGATTATCATATATATCATACATGTTTCGTAACATGATTGGCTTTCGAAATGTGTTGTGAGCGCCACCTTATGGATGGCGCGATGCGTGCACAACTTGTCAAACTGTCACTCGAAAAACGTTACCGGAGCAAGTAGTTGCTCATTCTCAACGACATAAATCAAATAAATTCGGGAGGAAGGATACAGGTGCATCGAGCGAGCGCGCGACACCGTATGCAACAGCATTTTATCGGAATACAAATCGCAGTGTGGTGTTCGAACGTTTAGCCGGCCGGCAAGTGTTGTTGACTTTCCTCATCACCACCCATCAAGTCTACATCCGTTGCGCTGATCCCGACGAGCGGAGCAGGACGGAACCACCTGCCGCGGGAGCTGGGACCGCGAGAGTGCCGTCGGCCAGGTTAGTGCAACGCATTGTACGCGAGAGACACACCATCGGGGCTAGGTTTGTTAGCCATATCATAGTCGTTGTCTCATTCCCATATTGTGGTGGAAAATCCTCCACAAACGCGGTTTCATCACAATATCTTTGGTGCCGAAAAACCCGGGACTTTAGCCTAATTATCGCTCAGTCCTAATTAAAATAAATTCAAAACAACGTTTAAATTTTCAAAATTATCATTCGTCACCCACCAAAGTATAATCATATTGTATTTCTTTGTTACGTCTGTTATTACGCCATCTTAACTTAGTGCAGATAATTCGTAAAATAAAATAATTTTGTCATATCTTTGAATTTATACCATTTAACACAAAACGAAATACACTTGTCCGTGATTAATTAGGTAGAAATTCATTTTAAACGTGTTGACACTCAATTTTATTGTGGTTTTAATACTATTTTAAAATCAATCATTATAATCCAAACAATTTGCGTGGTCTGCATTGTAGTGCTATACTTGAGCGGAGGCATATGCAACGTGATTTGGCCGTATAATCATTTTACATCGTACGTTAACAAAGTTTATTCGTATTACATTACATTATTTTTACATTTGTTGTTGGGTTATAAAGATATTTATGCAATACGTATGTTCTAAGATGTTGCATTATTAACAAATTAATATATTATTACGTATAAATTCTTATTATTTATCGGTATACGTATAAATATTTAATTTAAATCGTTGAATGAGTTGTTTCATTGACTTATCGATATGTACGTTTAAATTCATTCATCTAATTCGGTAAACGTACAACGATTTGTTTCAGTGGATAACTTACTTTCAATCTACAATAATATTGCAAATCGTTTTAGAATAGTTTTCAATTTATCGGGTAGATAAAAATAAATTTATTAATTGCGCTCAATTCATTTTCGTATCGTAGTAACCAGTAATCATAATATATTTAGAACATTTTTATTCGAATTTGTTGTGAGTCGTGATTTCGTAGTATAATATTTGTTTTTTATTATACTGCACATTCCTTTGTTGTTGAATTGTTTTATACGTAACCGTTTTGACTCGTTTTCTTTGCTCCATCGATATACAGGCTGTATAAAACAAAGAAACTTCGTAGTATCCGTTCAAAATCTATTGAAACGAAAGGTATAACAACAGATAATTTGCCTGCTTTACGTCGTAAGCGTACTTTAGCGTTTAATCGTGTTGCGAAAATATTAGAAGTTGCACAATCGACTACATTAGATGCCAGAAACTTAGATAAGTTTCTTGCATATTTCTCTGAGCTAGAAAAAATCGTTAATAATTTCGAAGATGCGCATGCCGATATAATTAGTGTTATTGATAGCGACTCAGAAGATAGTGAGGATATTATACGATCGGATTTTGATGACAATCATTTCGAAATACTAGCGATACATCGGCAACTTACTGGTACAGTTAACTCTTCCAGTAATTTGAATCAGACTTTTCCGGACAATTCGAATAATGTATTCCGAGCCAAACTACCTAAAGTTAACATACCGAATTTCAAAGGCGACATCAAATCATGGCCTGAGTTTTACGACGTTTTCAACACACTCGTTCATGAAAACAAGCTGCTATCGGATACTGAAAGAATGCTTTATTTGATTTCCTCTCTTTCTGGTGAAGCTTTAGGTCTTATTCGTACTTATCCCGTGACAGGTCCTTATTATAGGGCAACGTATAATAAATTAATTGAGCGCTATCGTAACAAACGCGAACTAGCATTTGCTTGTTGGAAAGAGATGCTAGACACCAATCTCCAGTTGAACTCGCCGCTTAGCTTTCGCAGATCCCTAGACATCTTCAACGAAAATCTGACCATGTTACATGGGCTGGATTTACCAACCGAACAATGGGATTTTATATTATGCTATCTTCTCCTTTCAAAATTAGACTCAAAATTACGATGCGCATTTGAACAATCATCTCCATGTTCTGAAATTCCCAGTTATTCGACCTTAAACGATTTTCTTTATGCAAGGTGCAACGCTCTAGTTCGTGATTCTCATTTTTCTACTCCTCACAAATCGAACATCTCAAAGAAGGATACGTCCTCCGTTTTGCTCTCTAACCTGAAGCCTGAGCCTCATGTTACAAAGCCCAGAGTGCCACACATGAAAAATGTCGCGCCTACATCACAAGCGTCTTATTCTAGTGGGTCTACATTTAAGTGTGCGTACTGTGGAGACAGTCATCAAATTAATAAGTGTACATCGTTTTGTACTTTATCCGTCCAAGAACGATTCGATTACGCCAAACGACATGCTTGGTGTTTCAATTGTCTCAAATCAACACACAATCTGAAAAACTGTAAGTCTGTTTTTAAATGTCAAAAGTGCCATCTACGTCACCACACCTTACTTCATCGTGGAGTGGAAGATTTAAACAGCTCAAATCCGAACTCCAATTCTCCACTAAGCGAATCTGAAGCCAACAACGCGGTCACGTGCGCTCAGATAAGTACAAGCATGGTGGGCGGCTCGTTTGTAAATTCGCTGGTGCTTTTATCAACAGCAAGAATTAATGTACGTGATTCTGCTGGGCAGTTTCAATCGTTGCGTGCACTTATTGATACCGGTAGCCAAGCTCACTTCATTACCGACCATGCAGCTGACCGCTTAGGACTACATCACAAATCGACGTCTCGGACAATTCGCGGCTTAGGTCAAGCTTCGGCAGAGGTGTCAGGTTCCGTCAAGCTTCAGATCGGCAGCGAGGGTCAGACATTATTCTGCGTCGATGCACTAGCCTTGCCTAACATTTGCGGTAAAATGCCCACAGCTAGAGTAGACAGTTCTACTTGGAAACACCTGAAAAACTTAAAACTAGCCGACCCTGACTTTCATACACCTGGGAATATCGACGTACTCCTAGGTGCGGAAATCTTTTCGTCACTTTTACTTCCAGGTAGTATGATATGCGGAGATTCGAACCAACCTTCTGCTTTTAACACGATATTTGGGTGGGTTTTGCTCGGCAACGCTAGTGATAGTCATAAAAACAATTCGACAGTTCATTCATTTCTGGTCACGGTGAGCGATCCATCTCATGAGCAAATTCAAAATGTTAGGGAATCCGAGAATTTACCACATCTTCCAAATACACATTCGATCGAGGCAGAACGTTGCGTTCATTGTGCTGATGCGATTACTGATAATACAACGGGAAGCAGCATCGCACACTCACCCGTTCAAGATGAAAAGTCAAAAGAAATAGTTTCGGTACGCCTTAACACGCTGGAGCGAAAGTCTACTAGCAACCCCAAATCGTCCTCTGACTGGCTAGTTGACTTACCTGCTCAGAGTCCTCTCGTAGCTTTCGAACGGTTAGACAGCGCCTCTCGGCTTCACTTTCCTATTCGATTTAATCCTGATACATTATGGTGGGCGGGTTCTACGAGGCCTTTACAATCCTCATTTACTTGGCCTTTTGACGACAGTAGTGATTGGAAACCAGTGAAAAATACTGACGTTCTCCCTGAAGAACGCCTTCATATTTTAGTAGCGCGTAAAGACCCAACAATTACCGATTCGCTGCTTTCTAAGTTTTCTTCCTTGAGGAAAATTCAAAGAACAATGGCGTATCGCTTGAGGTTCACTTTCAAATCTGGTACCAAGCATAAACGTTCATTAGACTTATTCTTTACTCGTTCTGAACTTTATGATGCTTTACTTGTCTTCGTCAAACATATTCAATCGCAAAGCTTTCAGGATGACATCACTCGCTTGGAAAATAACAGGACTCTTACCAAACCCATGCGTAAACTCAATCCGTTTCTTGATGATCGTGGGATTCTTCGCGTTGGCGGACGTTTGTCCAGATCTGGGCTTGAGTACGAACACAGGCATCCTGCTTTACTGCCTCGTAACTCAATCCTTACATATCGCATCATTGAAGCTATCCATCACGAAAACTGTCATCCGGGCATAAATACTATGCATTACCTTTTAACGCAGCAGTTCTGGATTTTGTCTCCAAAGCGAGCTATTCGTCACTGCTTATCGAAATGTTTACGCTGTTATCGAACTAAACCGCAAGTTCTCGAACCTTTTATGAGCGACTTACCAGCTACTCGTGTTAATCAAGTCAAACCTTTTTCAGTTGTCGGAACGGACTTTGGAGGTCCGTTTCGAATCAAATTAGGTCCACATCGGTCTGCCAAGATAGGTAAAGCGTATCTCTGTCTTTTTGTTTGTTTCACAACGAAGGCCCTACATCTGGAAGCAGTATCCGATCTATCTTCTGAATCGTTCATAGCAGCTCTTCGTCGATTTGTGGGTCGACGAGGACGTGTAAACGTTATTTACTCGGATTGTGGCACTAATTACGTAGGTGCTCATAGTCAACTGAAACAATATTTACGTACAGCGGCTAATTCCAATGCAATTGAATTTCGTTTCAATCCTCCTGCTAGTCCTCATTTTGGTGGTGTTTGGGAAATACAAATAAAGGCCGTCAAATCGCATCTGTATCGTATCGTTGGTAACCAAACACTTACATTTGAGGAACTGACCACACTATTTGTACAGATCGAAGCGATGCTCAATTCGCGACCCCTGTGACCATTGAGTTCGGATCCTAATGACTTGAGTGTTCTCACTCCTGGACATTTTTTAACTTCAGAACCACTAACTTCTGTCCCAGATGAAAATCTTACTACTTTAAACATAAATCGTTTAGGTCGATGGCAACTTATTCAACGCTTTCAACAAGACTTTTGGAAACGTTGGAAGATTGAGTATCTACAATCGCTAACTCAACGTGCAAAATGGAATACGCATTGCAAACCTCTAGACGTGAACTCAATCGTAATCGTTAAAACGGAAAATACCATCCCGTTGCATTGGCCTCTCGCTCGAGTAGTAGAACTGCATCCTGGACCTGATAATGTAGTGCGTGTTGCTACAATTCGCACAGCGAATGGTTCTCTCTTCAAGAGACCATTAACTAAATTGTGTCCACTGCCAGATCAGTGCGACTAACATTTTTCACTCTTACCGTTTTCTTTAATTTTACCTTTATAATCGTTTTATTTTGTTTTTGATTCATAGTATTTTGTTTTTGATTCATAGTATTTTGTTTATATTCGTATTATTTGTTTTCACATTCATATAATTAGCGTAATTACCATTTAATATCAGTTATCGTTAGTATTTTTTGAAAATACAATCAGTTGTATTTTGGTGGGCGGAATGTTTCGTAACCGTAAAATTTCATTCGCGCGTTTGGCCTAACACGATTGGCTTTCGAAATGTGTTGCGAGCGCCACCTTATGGATGGCGCGATGCGTGCACAACTTGTCAAACTGTCACTCGAAAAACGTTACCGGAGCAAGTAGTTGCTCATTCTCAACGACATAAATCAAATAATTCGGGAGGAAGGATACAGGTGCATCGAGCGAGCGCGCGACACCGTATGCAACAGCATTTTATCGGAATACAAATCGCAGTGTGGTGTTCGAACGTTTAGCCGGCCGGCAAGTGTTGTTGACTTTCCTCATCACCACCCATCAAGTCTACATCCGTTGCGCTGATCCCGACGAGCGGAGCAGGACGGAACCACCTGCCGCGGGAGCTGGGACCGCGAGAGTGCCGTCGGCCAGGTTAGTGCAACGCATTGTACGCGAGAGACACACCATCGGGGCTAGGATTGTTAGCCATATCATAGTCGTTGTCTCATTCCCATATTGTGGTGGAAAATCCTCCACAAACGCGGTTTCATCACACATACATGATCATTGTATAGGTAAGCCAATCCAGTAACACTAAATATCTAAAACGACTCGGAAATTATAATTTGCTAATTTTTTATCTTTAAATCTTTACCTATTTGTTTTTCAGTATTATATTGCTGATTCTAATTTATTATATTTCATAATTAAATACTATTTTCTTAACAGCACCTGTGAATTTAAGATTTGATAATAAAAAAATAGTGTTAATGAGAATTCTATTTAAAAAAATCATATTTCACTGCAAGTAAGATATAGTACCCATATTATAACAGGAATAATTGAGGTACCATGTTGAGAAATTATAAAAACAAAAAGTTTGTATAATTTCTAATTAGTTATAGATATTGATCTCGCCATATGTGAATACTGGTAACTTTAAATTAATTTTAAACTCCTTTTAATGTAAACTAGAAAACAGTAGATTTCTAAAAAAATCATTATAAATATTATTTGCAATTTTATCCTGATATAGATATAGGAATAATACTTTTATAACGATGATTACATTAAAATTTCCGCAGCACTCAAGTTCTGGCCTGTACATAGTACAAGCCAAAGTGGCGGTAATTTGACTCGATACGCAGCACACATACGACAGACAAAAGGAATACAGCAAAAGGCACAGCGGAGAAATCAATTAACATGCAAATGTAAGAAAACGACTATTACACGTACCTTCGGAACACATGGAAAGCCTCGCTCCGTACACTCTATCGATCACAAAATCCCTCACATGCTTACATACCACCGTCTCTTTTTAACTTCCCAACAACAGATCGCTATAAACATAAACATTTTAACTCGGGAAAGCCTTTCATGAAGCCTCCGCCGATCAAATTTCAATTCTATTTTCTAAACATTAAAACACAATTTAAATATTTTTCTTCACGTGACCTATACAACGTTTTGTATCAAAAAGTAGGTCTTGTTGTGCCAGCAAATTCTGTACCTATCTTTAAAGGAATAAAGATATATTTCAAGAAGGAGTTAAAAGAAAATGAATTCTATCATACAATAAATTCAGGGACTATTATTGAGGGTTTGGTGAAAATTGCTGTTTTAAATTGTTGACTAGTGCGGTGGTATTGGTTTATTAACATTAGTTCCTAGTTATATTTTATACTAGTTATGCCCGCGACTACGTTCGCATAAAAGTAGTAGTTTTGTTATAATAATTATTATACATTATTATTAATAATTATAAATTATTATTATTAATCCTTTATTCATTATAAATACAATATTATTACATTTTAATATAAATATATATAAATAACATATAAATCTTAAAATATAAAAACATGTAAACCTATTGGGGCGAGGCCTAAGGCCCAAGCCACCGGTAGTTAGGAGCTCAGAGTGAGGAACCTCCTAACAATGCGTGCCGTATCGAGTAAAACTGTCTTCTGTATCCGGCCCTTGATCCAACAACCAAGCGAGAGCCTCTTAAGGTGGTAATTGAGGCTTTTTGCGACCAGTCCATTAGTCGATATGACTATCGGGACAATAATCGTAGAATCTACATCCCACATGCTGGTAATCTCGTGTGCGAGGTTTATTAATAATTATTATTAGTGAATATAGCCATTAATACATCTCTGCTCAGCCGAAAGGGATACAGCACGGTATTTTAATAATTATATCAAGCTAAAATCTTTGTATAAATGATAAAAACGCCATCGATTGTTTTTATATACACAGGCATACAATTCATATAAAGCACAAAAAGCATTATTTAATTATATTTGGACTTTTAACAAATTTATTGATTTAAAATCTGGTAATTATTAGAATAAGGGTCTCAGAATCTAAATAGGATAAAATTTAAAACAAAGTATGTATTAAATTTCCAAATACTGCAAGATAATGCTCTTTTATGCTTCTATGGAATGCACGCCACTGCATTATTACAACAGCATCTACTATTATGTATATAAATAAAGATCTCAATTAGTTCTAATGACCTACAATATTCGACAATAGATGTCGTTAGTCATTTCTTACAGTTTATTTAAAATAAAAGTAGAGTATACTTTTTCGGGATAAAAAGCAGCCTTATAAGTTATAAAGTTAAAATGCTTCTGATATTAGCGGGCAAACAACATACAGACGAACATTCTAATGATTGTTTTTTGATATAGCATTAAGAAGAGCTCTTAATAATAATTTCTATGATATATTTTTCATGTGCAGACAGCGATCATCTATAATTTTATTAAAAGTATTGTACAGATTTCCCTTTACTGGGTCATGAGCGGGGAGATTGAATTGAAACCACTAGATATAGGTCACCACTGGTTTAATAATTAAACATATATAGCACGTTAAACCAATACTTGATATCTCTTAGGAATCTCTGTCTTTTCGTCACGATCTACAGTATGGCACCTTTGCCTTATATGCCGCTGCTGTGAACGAAACTATAACGCGATGCAATTTTGCACAACGCCATCTACCGAACCGACCTGCATCACGCCATAGTCTGCTCACAGCAGCTGACTAATGTTCTTTTACACGAACATACCGCCCACCAAGGACATCCTGCCAAATGTCCTTAACACCGCCCACCATGAAACACTCACGTCTGGAATATTATAACAAATAAAGCTAAAATAACAAAACTAATTGTACTATTTATATGGTATGTCGTTGGTGGTCAAAATGTATACAAAATTATTGTTACTACTTACAAATATCCATGTAGCAAAATTTAACAAACACAAAATACTTATTACTAAACACATTAACTAGCGACTGGTAACACACATAGCTCATAGGTAGGTCATTCAACGTTAGAATTTTGAGCACGCAATGTAACTATGCGAGTGATTTCATCAGGACACGAATGATTTTGCTCAACTCTACCCCTATCTTTGTTTACTGATGCCTTGCCAGTACTAATCCATTTTTGTAATTTAAAACCGCACTTCGATAGGACTGTATTAAATTTGAATTTCAGACTATTAAATCTTATTGCAGCCTTTGATTCACATTGCTGCCTAGCCAGGTCGGCATCACGAAATGGTAACCGTACTATATACCGGCCCCCTTTATCTCGTCGCTTGGCTGCAGTAAATAATTCCTCACATCGTGTTTCCTCTTCTGTGAGCATTTTCTTTGTTACCAACGGTTCATTTACTAGCTCCCCTAACCTTTTTAACACTTCATCTGTCTGAATAAAGGAATGCAACACAGTGAGGTGAGCACTGACCTTGGATGTATTATCCACCTCGGACACGCCCGACAATATCCACCCTAGGGCAGTGTCCTGTGCTAATAAAGTACCATTTAAATATCTTTTAATACCCATTTGGATGACTTGACTGTAAACCTCAGCACCTAACAAAATGTCAATTTTATTAGGCCTGTAGTACTCCGGATCAGCCAAGTCATCTTCAGTCAAGTCAACCCATTCCACCCTGGTCACTTTCGTAACTGGGAGAAGAGTTGTGATTGATTTTATCACGTAGGCATTGACCTTTATTTGCACGTTTTTATTTTTCCTAGACCTTACATTAATAGTAACCATGGAATTAGAAATTATACGTTTATCCCCACCTAGACCTAACACGGTGTTTTTTGTTGCAACCTTATCAAGACCCAAAAATTTCACCATTGATTCAGTAATGAATGAACCTTGCGATCCTTGGTCTAGTAATGCCCTAACCATCAGATAGCTTCCATCATTCGACTCAGCGTTTACCAAAGCTGTACTTAATAAAACAGTTTTTCGACTATTTCCTGTCGAAAGATGCGAAACCAATGATTTACCAGACCCCTCCGCTTGTGCGGCCTCTTCCCTGGTATTTGCTTGCTCATTACTTGACAAAGAGGCTACCTCTTGTGCAGTCTTGATGCCCGCACCAGCTATCTCGGAACCACCCGTAGGGTGTAATAACGAATGGTGACGTCTTTTACATATTTGGCATCTAAATAAAACCCTACAAAACTTAGCAACGTGGTTATTGTTAAGACAAACGAAACATAAACGATTTTCCTGAACGAAATCACGTCGCTTTTCGTTAGACTGCTTACTAAATTCTTTGCAAGCTGTTATTCTGTGACCAGCTGAACAGTATGCACAAGTTATGTTTGTTTTATCTTTGATAACATGAAAAGCTTGTGTGATTTTGGGAATCCTCTCCTTTGGCCACGCTTCAGGCTTGCTTTCAAAACTTTCAAGCCCTCTATAACGGCTGGTAAGATAAGTGGAAAACTCTACAAAAGTGGGTAATTTGTCATTAGAAACTTCCGATATTTTCAATTCCCACGTTTTCCGAGTTTCTTTATCTAACTTTTCACTGATTATATGAATAATAAGAATATCCCATGACGTGATGTCTACTCCTAAATTTTTTATTGAATCTAAGCATTCTGTTGTTGTATTTAATATTGACTTAATTTCAGAAGCAGATTCACTTAATACACTCTTTTGATTCAATAAACGTTTTAATATATTATTTGCCAAAAATTTCTTATTATTATAAGTACTATCCAATTTTTCCCAAGCTATTTCATAGTTATCAGATGTAACCTTTATATTTCTTAATAATTGGTCCGCTTCCCCAGTCAAGTGCCCCTTTAAATAATAAAACTTTTGTGAATTATCTAAATTTTTGTTGTCATGTACTAAGCCCGTGAATAAATCTCTAAAAGTATTCCATTCAGAATATTCGCCTGAAAATAAAGGTATTTTTATTTCCGGTAATTTAACTTGACTAACTATTTTACCCTCTAGACCACATGAGTTACCTTTCGCTTCAGAACCAGTTGCAATACTTTTAATCTTTCGTAACATTTCTTTTAATTCACTCTTATATTCTACGTACAGTTCCTCGACCTCATCATAAACACAATTTTTGTAATAGTCAGTAATGCACAGGTCTGACTTCTTAACAGATTTGAAAATTTGATTGTGATTGCTACTAAATAAAGACCATTGTTTTTCTACATTCTCTAGTCTAGTTTCAATGTAAGAAACGGTTAACCGTTCCTTAGGGGACTTCTTGATATTAACTTTGGCCTTTGCAAGTTTTTCTTTAATGTCCTCTTGAAGACTATATAAGGACTCCATTTTAACAATAATAAGTTAACAAATAAATTCTAAGTATATGTAAACGCAAGTCAAAGTAGATATTTTTAAATTCAAATCACCAAAATTTTTCTAAGTGTTTGGAACTTGTGTTATATGGGTACAAAATCGGGCATAGGTTCCCCGTCTCAACCACTTTTCACTTAAAACTATTACAAGTCCAAACTACTACAAAATTACAGTAAGTTTACTAAGTCTTTAAATTACGGTTAAAATTACACAAATGTATTTATAAATTTAAATGTTTAAAGAAAAATCTTCTATTATTTCCAAGTTAAATTCTTCTGAGCAATAAGGTCGAAAATGTACTTACAGTTTTGTTACACTGACACTTCACCACTTCAAACAGTTTTACCATAAATACACACGTATGCTCTAGTGGCGCCCCCTGTCGTCCGCAATCTCCTCACTCTGATGAGCTCCTCCCGTGCGTTATTCCTCCGGATTTCCACCCGGCTGCTCCTTGATCACTCAGGAAGCCGCAAATTCCTCCGCTAACTCCTTCCAGCTCTGGCACCAATCTTGATGCCCCGCTGTAGGGCTATTGTTCTGAGCAGCGATCCACTGCCCAGTCCTCAACGCGACGGGTGATAACCAATATCACCACCGATGACTACCAAAAATTGCTCAAAATCCGACTCGAATGACCATGTACAGATTTCCCTTTACTGGGTCATGAGCGGGGAGATTGAATTGAAACCACTAGATATAGGTCACCACTGGTTTAATAATTAAACATATATAGCACGTTAAACCAATACTTGATATCTCTTAGGAATCTCTGTCTTTTCGTCACGATCTACAGTATGGCACCTTTGCCTTATATGCAGCTGCTGTGAACGAAACTATAACGCGATGCAATTTTGCACAACGCCATCTACCGAACCGACCTGCATCACGCCATAGTCTGCTCACAGCAGCTGACTAATGTTCTTTTACTCGAACAAGTATAATACTATATCGATGTCTGTCAATTAATTATTAAATAATATAATAATAAATAATATATTATATTTATATATTAATTATTATTAATAATTATGTTATATACTTTTCTTATTTATGTGCCGATTGAACTAAAATTAGCACTACTCGGGCAGTAGACTTGAGGGAGTTTGCTGCCCGGATGAGAGGGCGGTGGTGCGCAGTGTCTTGCGCCGCCTAAGAAAGAGGTACTGGAGGCGTGGGCTCTTTATTCCCATCCCTCCCAGAGAGGAAGCCTGAATAAGGCTGTTCGCTCCCCGGGCGACTGGACGAATTTGGTTTCCCAGGCCTGGGTGGAGTGATTAGAGGGACACCCCGGGGGTTTTTAGTCAGTAGGAGTCTGACACACCAGGATCGCTGCCCTCACAGTGACCCTGATGGTCCAATGTAGGATTTTCCCCCGGGTTACAAAAAAAAAAAAAAAAAAAAAAAAAAATTAGCACTACATTTTAAAGGTAGCTGTCGAAAATACATTAATGAAAACTGTACGTTAATAGTTTAGGCCGTTTCTGAGATTAGCGGACACATACGCGTACAAAGGTGTGTATATTGGTTAACGATTCTGAAGCTAAATTTTTCCTTAACGTAGTATATATACAAGTTCTCAAACAATTTTGTTTTAAACTTAACTGGAAGAGTAAAGTAAACAGAGCTATATTACGTTAGTATATCTCTTTAATATATTGTAGTATCTTAGTTCTGTTTATACCAAGCGAGCCCGCTTTTCTTATGTAGGAGGGTGACATGTTATAGGGTTGTGCTTCGTCAAAAGTGATATTATGTTTTTCATAAGCGATAGGTCGTACTTTAGAAAGCACAAGCAAAATTGGGCAGCGAGGACTACGCTTGGCATCAAGCATAGATAGGCGTAATCATGATTACTTTTAATCAGATTAATAATCAGATTACAAGTAATCATAACGAATGTATACATGATTACTTGTAATCTGATTACTTTTAATCATGATTACATGGGTAATCATTAATCTTTATTACAGTAATCATTCAATTAATCATGATTATTTTAATGTTTACTTTTGAGTTCTGGTTGAGAGAGAGACCGATTTAAATTCTCGTTTATTTAATTTTTCAAGTTATTTTATTTCGAATTATATTAGGTCCTTACATATGAAATTGGCGTTTTTCGTACTGGCCACTTTAATCACAAATTTCTCCTCTTTGGTAAGGAATTCCAAATTCAAATTTGTACAGCTATAGACTCATGTATTTGTGCTTCGATGATCGTCATTCATTTGTTTTTTTCTTCTGTTTTTTTCTGTTTGCGTCACTCATTTTACAAAATGGAAAACTTAAAATATCGCA
The DNA here is from genome assembly GCA_036320925.1 of Automeris io. Lineage (NCBI taxonomy): Eukaryota > Metazoa > Arthropoda > Insecta > Lepidoptera > Saturniidae > Automeris > Automeris io. The sequence goes on along the minus strand of JAUDJH010000010.1, from coordinate 6,210,138 downwards.
TTATTTACGAGTACGAGTTCCGCCGTGGCACTAGTGCTGCGGAAACAACTCGAAGGGTGAATGATGTGTATGGCGGTCGTGTTGCAAAAGAAAACACAGTTCGTTTTTGGTTCCAACGTTTTCGTTCTGGAAATTTCGACCTGCAGAACAAGCCCCGTGGACGGCCTGAGACTCAAGTTGATAATGAAGAGTTGAAGGCTATTGTGGAAGCGGATCCATCGCAAACCACGTCCGAGATAGCTGCAGGCTGCGATGTTAGTGATAAAACTGTTTTAATTCACTTGAAGCAAATTGGGAAGATTAAAAAGCTTGAAAGGTGGGTACCTCACGAATTGACTGAAGCAAACCGGCAAACGCGCGTCGACTTCTGCGTTACATTACTAAACCGGCACAATAATGAAGGTATTTTAAACCGAACCTGTGATTAAAAATGGGTTCTTTACGATAATCGGAAGCGCTCAGCGCAATGGTTGGATCCTGGCCAGCCAGCCAAATCCTGCCCCAAGCGAAAATTAACCCCAAAAAAGTTACTTTTAAGCGTTTGGTGGACTAGTGCCGGTATTGTTCATTACAGTTTTCTCAAATCTAGCCAGACTATTACGGCTGATGTCTATTGTCAGCAATTGCAAACCATGATGGAAAAGCTAGCGGCTAAACAACCTAGGCTGGTCAATCGCTCCACGCCACTGCTGCTTCACGACAACGCTAGACCACACACTGCGCAACAGACGGCTACTAAATTAGAAGAGCTTCAATTGGAAAGTCTAAGACATCCTCCGTACTCCCCGGACCTTGCTCCAACAGATTACCATTTTTTTCGAAATTTGGATAACTTCTTGCAAGGGAAAAAATTCAACTCCGATGGGGCAATCCAAATCGCCTTCAAAGATTTTATTGATTCCCGTCCGACTGGTTTTTTTAGTAAAGGGATCAATGAACTACCTATGAGATGGCAAAAGTGCATAGAAAATAATAGTTCATACTTTGATTAATTAAATATATTATATTAAAAAAATTTCGACTTTTTGTTCCTCCCATACAAAACGCCAATTTCATATGTGAGGACCTAATATATGACCCCAAACTTCCGTCTAATAGAGGGGTGGTGTCCAGCGAAGAGTGGGGGGTGGCGTCCAGTGGAGATTGGGGGGATCCAGCGGAGAGTGGGGGGTGGCGTCCAGCAGAGAGTGGGGGGGTGGCGTCCAGCGGAGAGTTGGGGTTTCGTCCAGCGGAGGGTGGGGTGGTGTCATCGTGTGTGTGCTCACACGCCGCGCCAATGGGAGGTATTGTTTGGGTAGTTTTACGATCCTCTCCCAGGGAGGAGGCCTGTCTAAGACCAATCGCTCGCCGAGCCCCTAGGAAGTATATGGCTTCCCAGGCCCGGCGAAGGCGAAGATTAGGCAGTGCTGGCACCCGGTGGTTTTAGCCGGTGCAAGTCCGCCCCCGAATATTCGTCTCGTTGAGTGAATCATAATCATTATAAGGGTCTTTGCAGTTGTGTACTATGGTCACGAGTCACGACATTGTTCGGCCAATAAACCTACCAACTCATAGTAACTCGCTTCGACCTGATTACGTTCAGGACCATTTTTTGTGCTTTCAGCCGTTTGAGTTGGTAGGCTAATTGCCGGAATTGGGTCGTGATCATAGCACAATAGTGAAAAAACTGGCATAGTGACTTGCTTCGACCTGACTACTTTCAGGATCAGTTCGGGCTCGGTGGCCATTAAGTAAATCCAACGAAATCTAGCTGATCATAAATGCTTTTACTATTGTTCTGAGTGATTCCTGGACTATTAGAAGTGATTATCAAAGTATCGCCCATATTTTACTGAAATACCGACTCCTACCCGATAATCCACGCCCGCCTTCGAGATGGAGAATACTTCTGATAATGGCCAAAGACTTGGTGTGCAATCCTTTAAGTTAAAGTTAAATTTTTAAAACAGAAAAATAAAATTACTATTTTTTACTTTTATTACTCATTAAACAATATGTATATATATATTATGGTAAACAAAAAAGCGTTTTTAGTGAGATAAAAATGGCGCGTGCCCGTATGTCGATTTGCTTCTTTTTTTCTGAGTACTATATTCTTTAGTCTTTAACAAAACGGACGACAAACGCAAAAAAAATTAAGCGAACTGAGAAAGAAAACTATGTATATGTCTCGCTGATTTATTGTAAGAATCAAAGTTATTAGGTAGAACGACAGTTATCCGGAAAATAAAAACAGATCTATATCTCAACTTTAATTATGAGTTAAAATTCAAAATACGATACGAACGTGTGCGGCGACTCGGTTTACATCAAAGACGAAACCGAGTCAGTAGAGAGAGACGGATGACCAAGAAAGGTGATGTTACGCTCTGCGCTACAGAAGCTTGTGTAAATTTGAGAAAATAATGTCTTATTCTGATCAATTAAAATTTTGCGCTATCTTGCTCTGTCTCTCTATCTCCTTCCCAAAGGCGGGCGCGGATTATCGAGTTGGAGACGGTATTTCAGTAAAATATGGGCGGTAGTTTGATAATCAGTTCTAATAGTCCAGGAATCACTCAGAACAATGGTAAAAGCATCAATGATTAACTACATTTCTTTGCATTTACTTAATGTCCACCGAGCACAAACTGATCCTGAAAGTAGTCAGGTCGAAGCGAGTCACTATGGCGGTCTTTGCACTATTGTACTGCGGTCACAACCTAGTTCGGGTAATCGCCCTAACACCTAACTATGTGGTGGTACTCAGTTCGCCAGTTTAGCTAGTAGTAGTCGTATACTAAAAATAAAAAAAAGGCGAGCGCCGCTCTGCTGTCGGCAGCACATTTTACGTAACAAACAGAAAAGTAATCGTAAAAGTAATTATGATTAATTGTAATCCGATTAAAGATTAATTTAAATTTTTTTTAGATTGATTTTTATAGTCCTTAATCACCGAAAAATGATTACTTTTTTTGATTAATTTCGTTAGTCATTAATCATGATTACATTTTGCCCATCTCTGGTATCAAGTCAGATTGTTTTTATAAAAAGTGGATTTAGGCTAATACTTTTTTCTCTGTTTAACTGTAGAGACATATAAATGCTAGATATATATAACTAGCTGTAGTGACATTGTTGCCCGGCAGATATACCTTACGTTACCCTCTTGGGATTTATTTCAAAAACCTTAAACATTTTTTTAAATTTTTAACCAAAAAGCTGCATACCAGTTTCATAGTGCTTACTTCAAGATTGACGTATTTTAAATAAACTTTCAATCCCTATTTCATCCATTTAAGGTGGAATATTAAAAAAAATCAACTATTAGTTGGTGCCGACGTCATACAAGAATCGAATGCTTAAATTTCATATGACTTCAGTAGTTTAGTTTTTATGATGATATGTTAGTCACGATGAGTCTGTTAATATATATAAGTTATGCAAATATACGCAGATAGAAGCAGAAGATACATAGAAATGTGATACGATAAGGCTTTTGTGAATAAAGAGATAGAGCAGCAAAAGCAATTATGAATGTTGGAGTTACGGCCCATGAACCGAATTGTCTACCAAAAAACAAGAATCTCTTAACTCTCACCGTTTTGTAAACCAACTTTCATTATTACGGTGGTGGCTTTTAGTAAAAGGATTGTTAACATGATATAGGATATTTTGAAAGAAAAGTTGACTCTTTACTTTAATACTTTTAACTTGCAGTATACTTACAGTAATTTGTGTAATATTTGCACCAAATGAAACCTAAAGCACCTAGTAGCTCTATCTAGTGTCAACAAGCTAAGTCGCAGGAAAGCCAAGGAAAATGTAACACAATGCCATGCGTGAAAATGTGATAACCTACAAAGTATAATAAGCTTTATTGTTTTGAATTAAAGTCGAAATTTCACAATAAATATTGCGCCTGCGCTTTTCAATTGATTTCCTGTTAACTTTTGACGAAGCTTTTTGGTTATCTAGTGTTTACTATTTCGTTTATTTGATTAAAATTATTACATTTAAGTGATGCAGACGGAATGAATCTTGAAGGTAATTGTGTTAATCTTTTGTAGGAACAATTTTTTGCTTGTAAAAGTATATTTTTACTTTATATTTCGTTGTGACGTTCAGTGGTGTTTTCAATGATATTAGTAGTGCTTTTATTTTAAACAAAATATTTAAACTGTCACAGATTCAGCTAATAACTTGTATATAATAAGAATTCCATTTTTTTTTAATGATAATATGCGTGTATTGTTTTGTTTACATACCAACGTATGATTGACTTGTCATAATTGTGCTATTTTATACTATAAATAAATAGATTAGTAATGGTTCCGTAATCATTGTAATTACATAAATAATTTCAGTCGGCATTTAGTACTTTACTTTTATTTTACATTTAGAACTTTTTCTATATTCAGGCAGTATAATATAGATCATTGTACATATATGCCACGCTGCGGTGCTGAAGTGGATTTAAAAATATTTGTAATTTCAACTTGTTCAAATGTAATTAAATAGAAATATAAGAAAACATCTATAGGAACCTTAACTATGTATTAGAAAAAAGTTGTATAAATATATGAATTGATTTAGTGCCTCATGTTAAAACAATAATCAGCAATTTCATATACTTTAGTGCAGTGACGTGCAAAGGTTATTTGGACAGGGTAGGCAGCATTCTCATAATTAATTAGTATATTATATTATGATAGTAAATAATATATTTCTTTCATAGGAAAGATAGGCGGCGTGAATATAGAATAGATATTAATATAAATGGTTCTTTTTTTGTTTAACTTTAAGCAATTTATTCCAGACTTGTTTATCATAAGGGCATGCAATGCTTGCATGCATCTATGGAACGAACGCTACTGCTTTAGTGTTTGTGATATACAGGTGTCTCAAAAGAAAGTTCACATTTAAATCTTTTTTTAAAAGAAAAGTCTTAGCTTTATTGAAAAAATGTTTATTTTATATTGAAGTACACTGTTTGGGAATTTATTTTTTAAAAATAACATCGTCCAAATGTAAACCGTTGCGCTCTCGGCATTCATTTAGTTGGGCACTAAAATTGCCTATGACAGCTAGGCAGGTAGTCTCCGTGATGGCTGCCATTTCATGACGGATATTTTCTTTTAATTGTGCCAGGGAAGTCGGTTTATTAGCGTAAACTTTTGATTTGACATAACCCCACAGGAAAAAATCCATAGGCGTTAAATCGGGACTCCGTGGAGGCCAATTTATGTCACCTCGCCTGGAGATTAATTTGTTCGGAAAAATTTCTCGAACTCGAGGCAGAGATCTGTTGGACGTGTGTGAAGTTGCTCCATCCTGCTGGAACCATGTTCTTTGGTTGTAACCAGGAAAGTTTTGCAGTTGGGGTACGAAAAACTCGTCTAACATCTCCACATAACGCTCTGAATTCACTGTGAGTGTGCGTCCCCTTCCATATTCAAAAAAGTAAGGGCCGATAATTCCTCGCGCCGACATCGCTGCCCATACGGTGACTTTGGGTGAATGTAGCGGTTTCTGATGTTTTTGTTTTGGGTTGGTTGCACTCCAGTAACGACAATTTTGCTTGTTTACATGCCCATTCAGGTGAAAATGGGCTACATCGGAAAACAAGATGTTGGTGAACGTTGGAAAGCGCTCAATCATCTGATTTACAAAGGCAAGCCTCTGACCAGCATCTTGAGGCTTCAGTTCTTGCACTAACTGAATTTTGTACGGGTGCAGCTTTAAATCTTTGTGTAAAATGCGGGATAATGAAGATCTGTGCACATTTAAAGCAACAGCACGCTTCCGAATCGAGAGGTTTGGATCATCTCGAATAGACTGAGTAACACTGTCCACGTTTTCGGCTGTTCTTGATGTTCTTGGCCGCCCAGATTTTGGTTTCTCCAGAGTTGACCCAGTCTCTTCAAACTTCTCAACCCATTTTGCAATGAGTCGAGTGCTAGGCGCATCATTTAAGTGACGAATATGTCGAATACTGCAGAATTTTCTACGCGCTACAGTCGCCGAATTACCGTTTTTGTAAAACTCACGTATGCACAACGCACGGTCCGCACCAGAGAAACGCTCCATAGCGACTAAATTCCCAAGAGCCAGACTACCGACTGACATACCCCCCGCGCCCCTCAGAATAGTGGCTTTCGCGTAATAAGATAAGCAAATGTGAACTTACTTTTGAGACACCTTGTACTTATAAATTAGGCCAAAAGTAGACAATTCTTAAAAAAATATTTTTAACAAGCTACAAAAGACATTAAAACGTGATCTAGACATACGATATATAAGAAAAACCTCAGTAGAAACCTAATACGTTCCAATTAAATTAATATTTAATTAATGACTATTAATTTCTTAAATAATGCTATCAAAGACGAAACGAACATATAAAAAGTCCAAAATAAATCCTACTTTAACTCTTTTCATTAAATGGATGTTGTGAATAGAGGGCGTTTGTGAAGAATATAAACCGAAATGTAACCAAGGTTCATCACGTAACAAAGGAATTTATGACCCGCACGCTGCTGTAACCGTTGTGATAGTATGGGATTAGGGTGTTATCGAGTGATAATAGAGTGGGTTGTACGGGGGCTCGCGTCGGACTAGTCGAAAGTCGGTTTGATTTGTCAATAAGACACAAAGACCGCAAAATTAACAAGCAATTTTTTTTTCTTTTTGTATAACATGGAGAGTTTGGAATACAGATATCTCAAATCAGTGCTTAATAAAGATATCTATTACGCTCTACTGTGCCCTTTGGTTATCGGATGAAACTAAAAAAAGTCCGGTGGTCGTCATTCGGTATGGTGTTTCGTTACAGTGAAAATCGGAAATCTATTTTAAGGCAAAGGATTCAAACTTTCAGCCTTTTTTCTTGTTTTTTTTTTAAAGATAGCAAAACTACTAAGTATATTTTAATCATACTAATAACATATCGCCACACTATATTTCTTTCGGGGTAAGAAGAGATACATTAGTTGATGATTGCGCTTGTAAGCTATGTCCAACTTGATCAGTAACGCAGCTGATCGCCGTTCTCAGGGTACGTACTTTTGACATTTCTATTAGACACCATACGGATCTCATTACTATATGTTCCTTCACTGGTGCCTAAATCCGTACTTAATATAAAAACCCCAGAGGTGTGTGCCGGGTTACGAACTTACCTCCATATAAGCATAATATATCTTATATTTACATACAAAGAAAATTATGTATGTTGCTATTGCTATTAAAGTACCTTTTTTTTTACTCTGTGGGAATCCTCATAGACTATCATACCCACCACATACATTTATAATTTTACGCACTGGTTGTCTGAACTTGTTGCCCACAAAATTACTAAATATTTAAAAATTCTTGTTGCACCAACAGAGCGACCGTGTGTCTCATCCATTGTTCAAAATCGCTTTCTACGGACACTCCGACATATGGACCGCGCACTTGTCACTGCAAACGCATAATTTGTACTCCATTATGGCTTTATTTTATACACTGCTCTGTAATAAAGTGGGGTGCGAGTAAAGACGAGTCTCGTCTTTCCATAGAGCCAAATGTTCGACGTAAACCAAAGGGCACTGCTGTCCTCAAAAACACATTATGCATTCAATCGAAACTTGTAATAGATTTTTATGAAGAGGGTTGCGATCCACCTGTTTTTGATTTTGAGGGTAGTCTATGGCCGATCATATATTTAGTTAGTAAAGGATTCAGTTATTTTATTGGAAGTATTTTTATCACAATTTAATTAAAGATAAAATGTTTTGAAATTAAGAAATACATTAGTAATTTTGTGTGTTTTTGTCGCTAATTAGGCTAATAGTAGAAACAAAATAACAGGACAATTAGGAATGAAAAAATTGACTTATTAGGCATTTATGTTTAGCTATTTAAATAAGGATTTTTGATTAAAGCATATTAGTTTGAAGAAATATAAATTATTATGCACGTGATGGACATCAAGCTAATACAAATGACTTTTTTATACTGGTTTAACAGAGTAGCTGCACCGCACCTGATGGTAAGTACAGTGTAGTCAAAAAACGGCAGCGACTATCATATAAAGTTAATTTATTGACAGTCACCATTGTCATATCGGCCAAGATATACCATGACAGAGGTTTATAGGTATACAAACTATAGAAGATAGTACACGAGATGATCCCGAAACACGAAAGGCCCGAAGTATGTCACTATGAAGGTCTTGCACTTGTGTACTGTGCTCTCGAGCCAATTTAGGCAATCGACCTACCACTGCGAAGTAGCCTTTATAGTCCGAAGATAGTTTTATGACTTACATTGTATTCAAAACCGGTTAAGGTATATTTAAAATGAAAACAGGGATGGTATAAACAAATATTTAATTTTTACATTGAGCCGGCCAGTGATGAATGCAATGGGCATGCCCTTGTGAAATGAGGTGTGAATATTGAATCCCCACGGGGCACTCGCCAAGGGGCCTCCACATGCAGCGCTGAGGCCCCATGGGGACGTATGGACCCCAGTTGTCCCTTTCTGTCGAAAATGCACTCGACTTCAAATTACACGCAGGTAGTGCTACTGGACCTTTTACATCATGAACGCTTTTTTTGAAGATAGATTCTTTCAAATTATGAATGTCAAAATTTTTAGTAGTCCTAATAATTTGAAATCAAATGTAGGTTGCGTTTAACATGTTTTTTTTTTAATTATTTACTTTGTCTGTACGCAGAGAGGGGGAAAATGTAATCCAATTAATGATTAATGATTACAAAATGTAGTCGTAATTTTAATTTTATTGCTTTATAATCATGATTAAATTCTTTCAAACCATTAATGAGTCATAATTGTGTGCAATTGAGGATTCCGTAGTGTTTTAAACATAGCTGAGCAAAATGCAGTCATAATAATGATGAAAAACGCAAAATGTAATCTTAATCGTTTTTCATTAATCTGATTATATTTTGCCCATCTATGTCTGTAGGTATATATTTAGTTATTCAATTTTATAGACATTTTGGAATCAATATTATCATATCAAAAGCTTCATTAACTGTGTCCACTGAGTGCTTTTGTATCGCGCACAATTTTGAGACGTCACTTTTGTCATCTTTGTAAAACAATGTGTGAACTTGCTCTCGATGTCTTCCTTCATCCCCCAGTATATTATAAGAATGTACTCCTTAAAAATAAAAGCCAGGAGATGTATTTACATGGTGTTTTTATATTATAATACATTATTCTTTTTCATACTTTTCCAGTGTATCTTCTACTCACTTTAAATGCAATGGCACTTGGTTTACGGCGAGGTCCGCATCATCCTCGCGGCCAGACACCGGTTGAGCGAACGCACCATCACTATAAACCTCAAGGGTCTGAGTCATTGACTGGCGACTTGCAGCTCTTGCACGATACTAAGTGAGTACAATAATTTATAACAAACAACCAGTGCTGGATCTAGAGCCAGCAATGGCCCATGTTTAGGGTGCAAAATTCTAGAGGTGATAGACGAATACATCATTCAAAGTACTCGAATAATGTAGCTATAAAAGTGGGCAAATCTCCCTGTTACAAAAATTTACTGAATATTTGTACAAGCAGTTGTTTAAAACAAATTAAAAAATCAACTTGAAAGTGTCATAAAGATACCGCTATCACGTATCATGGTCGTGATATTCCTTTTCTTTGCGAATATTTTCCTTCCTATATGATAATATTTACATTTATAGAAAAGTTGTAAGGCACAAAATTGTAATCTACAAATTGTGCGGTCATTTATTTTTATCTAAATAAATAAGAAATAAAGGTACAAAAATTAGGAGGGGTTGGGAGGCGGATAGTACATTTATTCCGCCTCGATAAATTTCAAGATCCAAGGCTGGCAGCGTCATTAAAGTATGCTCCTATTTTATTCTAGCTCAGTAAAGTGTTGATAAGTATAGTGTAGTAAAAAATCGATTATATTGAGATTACGTAAAGATGTGTGTCCACCAAAGTACTGCATAAATGTTACGCTAAGTGAAATCACGATTCTAAACTATTTATAAATGTTAAAATAGTTCTTGCAGTTTAATATATGTACAGCTTAAGTTCTGCATAAAATGTTTGTAGGAATGCGAACAAACATAGCATACACGATTTTGGTGGAATCACAGCTTTACTTAATATTTAAAAGTGGTATTTAGTTAAAAAGGCTGCTTATTTTGAAAAGAGCCAGAACTTAATTGCACAAATAATAAAATACTGTAGGTAGATTTTTATGTTCAGGCATTTAGAAGAAGACACTAAAGTGTTAACACCGGAAATGCTGGCATCAATGACACCGGAAGAGTTGGAATTTCATTATTTTTCGGCTCATGATTTTGATAGAAATTCAAAATTAGACGGCTTGGAATTACTCAAGGTGAGTGGTGATTAAGGTCATATGTTTTTAAAGTGTCTTAAATGTTAATTGTATTTTATGTATTGTACTAAAACTGTTCCAAATATATTTTTCAGGCAATTTATCACACCTCAGATGACGAAGCTCCTGATATTTATGACGATTCTGATGGCATAGAGCCTGAAGCGAATGATCTAGCTGCTTATATTGGTGCGTAGGTCTTTTAAAAAATATTTTTGCTATGTTTAAATAGCTTCATGAATAAAAATAAAGGTCGAAAACTGATCAAAAACTTGTTTTTGATACGAACAATAAACATGACTAATAAAAAATCATACAACGTATCAGATTTTTTATATAAAGAGTTAGAGCTTATTCTAAACCCATTTATAATAAGAGCTAAGCATAATAAATTAAAAAAAAATATCAAAATAATTGAAATCCTCATATGAGGCAAGTAAAATTCATTTAGACAACTCAACTCACGAATGAATTTTGAATTTGAATTTCGCACCACTCCATTCCCACTGCCTTTCATACTTCATTTTTTCATCCATCCGCTGGTAAGGTCTGAGTGGTGACATTTATTGCTTAAAAATTTACAATATAACTTAAACCTAACTATAACTTAAACTCACGAACCTCGTAACGAAAGTCGTGCATGATAAGTTGCGTTGTAAGAAACGAGATGTTTTGTGTGACAATTGTTTCTGATTAAACGAGTTGACATTAATGTCCTTAATTGAAAATAAAATAATAAAATTTTTGGATTGCACTGTGGGATGTTTATAAAGATTGGACCGGTAGGAAAGTATGTAACTATGTGCTTATTCTCTGTGACGTTAATTGTGTAAGGCTAGCGACAAACCTAAGTGGAATATCGCAATAAAATTTAAACAGTATAGTTTAGGTTAGTTTTAATATAGTTTCTGGCCGTTCATGCAAGAAAACTTTCAAGAATATTTTCCTGCCATATTAGCTACATAATATGTGGCTGAATATTGGAACCACCAGAAGATAATATTATCTATAGCTTTCATAAGTCCTTTTTCTATTTCAGCTCTGGTAGATCGGACCCTGGAATCAGATGACACTAATAAGGACGGGTATGTTACATACGCAGAATATCGCGCGGCAAGAGCTAGAAACCCTTCAGAAAGGACACCTAGAGTAATAGATGCAGTATCACCTTAACCGTTCTAGAAATATATACCTATCATTTAGATATAAAAGCATAAATTGCGTATGTTTTATATGTGATAAATAATTTATAATATCGATTTTGTTTAATTGGATTTTAATTTTAAAATGTCTCATAACCGTTTTGTTTTTAACAACCATAAAGACATATCATCATATCTGCTATAGGACGTTCACTGTTGGACAAATCCAACTCCTAATGTTTTCCAGAGATACGGATCGGAAACGGCCTCCATCCAGCGCCGTTCTGCGGTCTGAAATAGGAAAACTGTGTACTAGCTAAGTTATATATAACACAAGTACTTAATATTAATGACGTATATTATTTAAATAGGATTTCCTATAAATAAGAATATTTCGTCACCCTGTATAGTGTATACCATACGGAGTGATCAGAGAGAGTTTCCTGTTGAAGATAATTTATATTTGACAATAATTTTCATATATTAGGTCCTTACATATGAAATTGGCGTTTTTCGTACTGGCCACTTTAATCACAAATTTCTCCTCTTTGGTAAGGAATCCCAAATTCAAATTTGTACAGCTATAGACTCATGTATTTGTGCTTCGATGATCGTCATTCATTTGTTTTTTTCTTCTGTTTTTTTCTGTCTGCGTCACTCATTTTACAAAATGGAAAACTTAAAATATCGCATTATTTACGAGTACGAATTCCGCCGTGGCACTAGTGCTGCGGAAACAACTCGAAGGGTGAATGATGTGTATGGGGGTCGTGTTGCAAAAGAAAACACAGTTCGTTTTTGGTTCCAACGTTTTCGTTCTGGAAATTTCGACCTGCAGAACAAGCCCCGTGGACGGCCTGAGACTCAAGTTGATAATGAAGAGTTGAAGGCTATTGTGGAAGCGGATCCATCGCAAACCACGTCCGAGTTAGCTCCAGGCTGCGATGTTAGTGATAAAACTGTTTTAATTCACTTGAAGCAAATTGGGAAGATTAAAAAGCTTGAAAGGTGGGTACCTCACGAATTGACTGAAGCAAACCGGCAAACCCGCGTCGACTGCTGCGTTACATTACTAAACCGGCACAATAATGAAGGTATTTTAAACCGAATCATTACCTGTGATGAAAAATGGGTTCTTTACGATAATCGGAAGCGCTCAGCGCAATGGTTGGATCCTGGCCAGCCAGCCAAATCCTGCCCCAAGCGAAAATTAACCCCAAAAAAGTTACTTGTAAGCGTTTGGTGGATTAGTGCCGGTATTGTTCATTACAGTTTTCTCAAATCTGGCCAGACTATTACGGCTGATGTCTATTGTCAGCAATTGCAAACCATGATGGAAAAGCTAGCGGCTAAACAACCTAGGCTGGTCAATCGCTCCACGCCACTGCTGCTTCACGACAACGCTAGACCACACACTGCGCAACAGACGGCTACTAAATTAGAAGAGCTTCAATTGGAAAGTCTAAGACATCCTCCGTACTCCCCGGACCTTGCTCCAACAGATTACCATTTTTTTCGAAATTTGGATAACTTCTTGCAAGGGAAAAAATTCAACTCCGATGGGGCAGTCCAAATCGCCTTCAAAGATTTTATTGATTCCCGTCCGACTGGTTTTTTTAGTAAAAGGATCAATGAACTACCTATGAGATGGCAAAAGTGCATAGAAAATAATGGTTCATACTTTGATTAATTAAATATATTGTATTAAAAAATATTCGACTTTTTGTTCCTGCCATACAAAACGCCAATTTCATATGTAAGGACCTAATATTTTTAGTTGATACCAAATGAAAAAAACACAATTATATTTCTATTCTTTTTTTAAATATAATTATTAATTTAAACTTAATCTAGAAATCATACAATTTAGTCGCAACAAACAAAGTCACAAAATTGTACTATGATATTATTGACACTGAAATATTATTAACAATAACTACCTCTAATCATATACTAAAGATCTACATAACTATTATTTATCTTTATGCTATGTTTATTGAGAAAACGTATAGGTAGAGAATAAATTGAGTCGTCGAGTGCCAAAGTGCATTTAGTTCGGTTGTGATTAAAACGAAATAATAGTCATAAACTGAATTTTGCTTTTCAACAGTTACTTTTGAAATAAAAATAATAAATTATTGCCGAATTTAGATCATAAAAATAAATTTTAATATTAATTCAGCAAAGAGTGTGTATAATTTTTGTTATTATTTATTTCATATAATATATATCACCCTATATCTCTTACGGAATGAGTAGAGATACATTAGTCAATGTATTCACTTTGCGCTTAAATGTCCTGCTCAACGTGACCAGTAGCGCAGCTGATCGCCGTATTCCCCTGAGAACCCTGAGAACTGAAGTACCCTTACTTACATATGACATTTCTATTAGATGCCATGTAAGGTTCTTCACGATGTTTTCTCTTCACCGGTGAGCATATGGTGCTTAAATCTGTACTTAATCTGAAAAAATCCAGAGTTACGTGCCGGGATTCGAACTTGTGATTATTCCCGATGCAGCGCATGAAATCCGGTTTGTTATCCACCACAGCCACAATTAAAATAAATAAATAAAGAATTTAAACTTGGGCAAACAAAAAAGGAGTTACAACAAAGGTTTACAAAAGAAGTTTTGAAAATAAACTATATATAAATATTTTGTAATTAAAGAATGCGAATAAAGTAAGGCAAAAATTTACAACCAATTTATATTTACAATAAAAAAATGGCCAAGAGTGAGCTGGAGTTGCGAGACCAGGGTCCATACAAATAAGTTTACAACATAAGTATGAAAACAACATTTTTGGACAACAAGCTTTTTGGAAAAAAACGTTTTGTAAGTAGCATTTTTTCTTAAATAAAATATAGCTTTGTAGATGATGAATTTATTGTCAGACCTATTAAAATTTTCGAAAAATTTGGAAATGATGCACATTGAAACTCGTCGACTTATGTAGATATTAATTATTTCTCGTGGTCACTAATAACTCTCCACATCTGTATCTGGTATCACAGGGCATTCCTTTGGTTCCCCATTCGGCTGCATGCTTAACACTATTTGATATGTCTTCATAGTGGTCCAAATCTATTGTGTTCCTGCAATCATTTTCTAAGTTATCAGCAAATCCTATAGGTAATTTAAAACTTAATATTTATAAAATTTTGTACTTTGACCCCTTGATATGATTGATACACTATATATTCTAGAACAATCGTTATTTTATGTTCCCCGTATGCATAAAATCAATTAACAGATTCATTAAATTAAGTTTGAAGATCCATTAAGGTAGTAGTTATGTGCGCGTTGATTACCAGTAGATTTTTATCTCTTGATGTCTACAAACTGTTTTTAAATGAAATTTAAAAAACAATGACGAAAAAAAATGGATTAAATAATAACAACTATACATTTATTCAAATAGAGTTTCAAAATATTAATTTCCAATTGACAAAGAAAGAATAATTAAGAAAACTCAGTAAGAAAGTTCAAATTAAAGACATTATAAATAATATATACTGCAACATACCCTTGTAAAAGTTTAGTGCCTTGAAGCAATAACTCTGCTCCAGATGAATAAAGCGCTGCTTGTTCTGGTTTTTGGCATGAAAGCAGATACAAGCAACTGTAATCATTTTTCTGGTGTCCCGATAGATAACTCAGGTACAGCAAGACTTCATCTTCAGTTATGTAGGAAGCATTCTGGTTATCTGTGATTAAATGGATCATTATACAATATACACTATACTTTTTATCTTATTTGTGTATGTTTTTGGATTCCAAGTGATATCATTACTAACCTTATCCATCTGTAAAAAAATATTTCATTTAGTGTGATTGTAACAATTTTTATGGTGGCTCATCAAGCTGTACCATTGGGTAAAATAGTCGTAAAATATTCATAATTTATAACAAAAACATTATAATTAAGATTTATAGTCACTACTTTGACTTTCCGTATACTTTACTCTAACTTTACAAAATATATTTTTTCATTAATATCAAAGTATATGGTACCCCATATGTCATATGTTAGGTATTTCTCTATTAGGGTACGATGGGGCTGACAAACACACGTAAAAGTCCCTTAAATAAATAGAATAAAAAAAAGTATATGGTATAAGCTACTGATGTTTTCGACTTGGGCTTATCTTTGAATACTTAGGATATACTCATTTCTGTTATATATTTAGTTTTTTTTGTCAAACAATTTTGATTTCTGAGAAAAATCTTAGCCAAGTCAAAGAAATGTCTATAAATTTCAGCTTATAATTATTCATTAACTTTGTCGTATAGTTAGTGTTTTTTTATCGTACCTTTACGATTTTAGAAAAAAATGTTGCTATTACCTATTTCATAATTAAAGTTCAAACATTGGGATAGTTATTTTTTAGAATTAATGTTATTCTTATATTTTTTATTAACATAAGAATATACTTTTTTGGTGGTAGGGCGTTATCCTCTAAACTGGGTCATGACCACAGTAGACAAGTGTAAAGATCGTCATAGTGACTTGCTTTGGCCTGTCGCGTTTCCACTATATCCAGTAACTCATATACCTTCAGATACCTTCAGTCGTGGTATATATGGGCCGACATGACGACGGAGACTATCAATGGATTTTCAGCCTTTGATAGTCGCCTTCGTTTTTGGACTACACTGTACTTACCATCAGGTGCATTGTAGTCATAATATCGAGCCAGTGTAAAAAAAAGCATTTCCAATAATTTATAGTAAAAATGTGTTCCACAGTATTGAGTATATATAAAATTGCAGCTAAGTATATAAAATCAGAAAATAGAAGAAATAAAACCGTCGATTTGTGTATTTTAAAATCGGTTGGTCATTTGGCTGACAAGATACAAATAGATAATCCCCAAGCAATGGGATTAGGTGCCGATGGACACGACAAATCGTTTAACTAAGCATATCGGATTAAATGCGGACATTTCGCTTGACCATTGAGTTTGGCACGTGTTGAATTTTGAAAAAGGTAACACATTCTAAGAGCAGATGCGTGTTGGTTGGAAGGAGGTAGACAGATTTTCTAGTCATCTCTTTATAGGATAGTGTGATCCGCTGCCGAAATAAATATTGAAAATATATAATACATGTTTCCGCACCTAGGTATTTCTCATAATTTGTGGCAAAATCCCAATATTGGTGAGTTTGTATGTAAACATATTACAAAGAAATAAGTTTTATCATCTGTTAAGGACTTTTTATACGAAAAGATCGTTTTACGAATTGTTTTCTCTGTTTTTAAATTATGTAATAACTACACCTTAATAGATCTTAATAGTTTTAAATAATATTTCCCAAAATATTCAGTGATATATTTTATTATGGCGAGTAAGTCAATTTTTGGGTATTATGTGAATCAATCTAAATTACAAGACCCAAAAGCAATAAATGAAATCATATTAAAAAATATTATCTCTACATTTTTGTTTAGATTGCTAATCTAGTGATATGTTATACGCGTAAATATCAATTTATTTGCGTTTCTAAGAGATGAATAAAAAAGAGTCCAATTCGGAGAAAAATTATTTTTGTAGCAGGGCTATTACCCGAACTGGGTCATGACCACAGTAGACAAGTATAAAGACCGTCATAGTGACTTGCTTTGACCTGTCGCGTTTCGGGATCAGCTTGTGTATATCCAGTAACTCATACCTTCAGCTGTGGTATATGACTTACTTCAGCCGACATAAAGACGGCGACTATCAGTGGATATTCATTCTTTGATGGTTGCTTTCATTTTTGGACTACACTATACTTACAATGAAGTGCACTGTAGCTATTATGTCGAGCAAGTGTAAAAAAAAACATTACAGAGAGAGTACCAATTCAGCTTACTTTTGTGTTATCTTTATCCTAATTTGAAACTCTGGTTTCATATATAATCTGCACTCACACACAACACTCTTTACTCACCCTTTTCTACACATAACACACCTATACACAACACGTCTGTATATTTTTGTATATTTTTCTAATAATTTGTATTCTCTGTAATGGTGGGCGCTGACGTCTGCGACACAGTCTCACGACTAGTGCAGGCGTCAACGTAAATTAATCTATACAATGTTAAATTTTTGATCCAATAAAATTATTATTAAAAATTATTATTATTGTAACATATAGTTATTTGAAATAAGTATTTTTCTATGAATGTAGTACATTACCTTCCAAACTTCTTCCATAATGATGACCGCCCTTCCAAGCGCCAGCGCCGAAGAATCCAGCGGCCAGAATTAGCGCTTTCAACACGATAAGTATCACCAGATTTGTTAAATTCAAGCTGAGCACCTGTAAGAGGGTAAAAGTATCTCCAGTTCTTACTAAACTTTTATATAAATTATCTGATAAATACTTACACACGAATTAATCTATATAGCTGTTTTATAAATTACAGGGAAACGCTTGACCACATCACACCTGGTGGTAGATGAAGATGGTGCCGATAATGATCCGTGTTTGGCCAACAAATGCCAATATAAACTTCTTTTAAAAGCTCAAAGATTGTAAGATCGTGGAAAAATAGATGCAGGACAAACTTTAAAACATTGCTTTAAGGTTACCGTACCATATTCATTATTAAAGTAATTTACTCTATTTTAGATAACGAAATTCTATAAAACTGATTGTGTGACTGTGGATATTCAAAAAATACTAGTAGCATATTTACAAATTATACATTTCTTTGAAACAGCTATTTTTATTTAAATATTTATTTTAAATTAGTTCAAAAGTGAAATTTATTGTTGTGAATTTTATTTTAAATAATTACGAGTAGTGTACAAGTATAAAAAAAAATTCTTACATATCTTTTTAGATTACCATTGACACGTCATCGCTCCGAAATGTTGTATGACTCAAGCCTAGAGATTCCTAATACAAATCGTTATCTTCCCTCAAAGCATCTTAAGAATCTATACTCGAGCAAAAAGCGTGCAAATTAATCGTTAAAGTGCGATACGAACCTGCGTTACGCAGTCAAAACCAACCTGACTGCTTCCTGTCGATCTGGCTATGAAGTCTTTGGCTATACTCGTCACCACTTGACCTCCCGTGCCGCTCAAGAAACTGCTAGCTGAATCCAGAAATGAGGACCGACCGTATTCAGCGGTGTCGTTCGTATCAGCTCTTGAAATACTGTCCTGGTTCTCTCGGAAGGGAGTTGAAGTCGCTTCTCTTGGCAGCAAGGCGTTGGTGTCGTATCCTTTCTTGTACATCATCTTCGCGTATTGTGGCGAGGAATACGCTCCCAGATGCTCCGCGGATATGCAAGAAAGACATAGAAGTAAATAAATTGCGACCATTTTTGCTGGGTGCCGTCTTGTGACTGTACAAGGAAGCAAGTGTCTACCCGATGGTGAGCGATATGGCATGCGCTGGCCTGTGTACAGTGTTTTATCTCTTCCCGGCTGCTTTTGTTTGCACGCACGATGACATCTCCTAATGGTGCTATTGTATTGCTTTAAATCGTCAAAGAATCGTTTTTACAAAAGAATGTATCTACTACATGCAACGTAGGTTACCGTATTTCTATAAATACGACACTTTGAATTAAATTTTGTAAACAGATAATAAAATTATACTGCTCCCAATAAAGCGACTTAGGACTATCACTATTAAACATTTATATATTTATTTTTCTATATAATATTATATATAAGATCCACCCTAATGTAGAATGACAAAGCAATACAATTATATATCGAGATCTATTGATATTTAATGAATGTATTTTTAAACTCAAAAAAAGATATTATTCGAGAAGATTCTGGAATAGGTTTGTTTGCTTTTAATTGTTATAATTTTTGCAAATTAGATTAGTTTTTTCTTTTTGTTACTGTTCCTATCGTACCCGTATATTACTCGTATTTTTATTTGTCTTTTCTTATATACAAGTAGTCTACACTTTGAAATATAGTCGCATTTGTAATATATCTTTTCAAGTGTTTTTTTTTTGTTTATGTTAATGTGGACTATGTAAGCGTTTTTATAAATAAAATAAATAGGATCGACAAAATATAACATACGACAACTACTTTATATACCTTCCATCTCTGTTGGCTGACAGTTAATGTATTTTTTAGTTAAAATAAAGCCATAGATGGGCAGAATGTAATCAGATTAATAAAAATGATTATGATTACATTATACGTTTTTTACCATTAAAATGACTGCATTTTGCTCATCTATGTTTTACACTACAGAATCCCAGATTGCTTACACATTTATTATATCTTAATGTTTTAAATGGATTTCATTATGATTACAGAGCAAGAAAATAAAAATTACGACTACATTTTGTAATCGTTAATCATTAATCAGATTACATTTTGCCCATCTCTGAATAAAGCTATCTATATCAAATTGTTTAAATGTAAATAATTTAGTAACTATATCAGTCAAAATGCATCAAACTAATTCCAAGACGTTTTTATTTTTGTTTTAATATAATAATTATATATCATAACGCCATATTCCTTTCGGAGTGAGCAAGAGATACATTAGTGGTTGTATCCACTTTGCAATTATACAATATATCGTGTTCGTGACTAACGTGACCAGTAGCGCAGCTGTACACCATTCTCAAACCACTTGCCCATATCTATTAGATTTAACTTCACTTTCCTAAAAAATAAGTTTATAAATAGTAGATAAACATAATATTACACATTCGACCCATGTCTGTGACGCTGACAGTCCTGGGCTAGCTCCCGGTAGCGACAAACTTCTCTTGAGGAGCATGGAGAATATTCGCGAGTCATGGATTTATATATAAGCATGTATATTTTTCTCTAGTAAGTGCCGATAGCACCTTATACATGCAAGTTTAGTTAGAGGCGTTGGTCAATGTCCATAAAAGGTTAGGTTATATCCATTCAAGAGTATCTACCTATGAGAATATTTAACATTTCTATGTTATATCTACATGTACCTAGTTCTAGATCTAAAATTGATTTGTAGACTGATTTATATGAAAGTAAAAGCTGACAATACAAAGGAGACACTGGATGAGTATTAACCGAGCGGAAAATGATTGTTTACCTCAAGATAAAGCCAATTTTCCTCCGTAATACATACGTGTGAGCATGTGGGACACTCTGATGATTGTTTAGGTAACTGTGACATAACGATGAGTAACGAAAGAGTTTTTTTTTAACATAAATATTCTCGTGGCCTTAATCACCATTGTTGTATTTTGTCGGAGCGTACTGTTAGTTTTCAGCTAATACATTATCTCATTAGTACGAATGGGATCGTATTATTATTTCATTCTGTTCTAATCAGAGGGCTTAGACAAAATAATATTCAATTAGTCATAACGTTATTAGAAACGTCCAAAATGTATGGAATTAAAATAACGCGACCATATAATGTTTCACAAGCGTATCTCAATCTTATATATTTTATACATTTTTTTATATTTATCGCTAATCGTGTATTACTTTTTCTAGCCCCTAGGCCAGACTGCGTAACTTTATCAATAGTAATATTACAAATACGAATGGGAATTTATTTCTTAAGCTTTCACGTCTTAATTGTTATATACAGAAAATGAAATAGGATATATTGTATTTTATCTTAATCCCTAAACCTTTGGAGGCGAGCGAAGTTCTAAATAAAAGTTAGTAATAACATGAAAGAGAAAAAATATCGTTAAAAAAATAGTTAATCAATATCTTGTTTTGTTAACTTTATAAAGTTTTAATAGTTAATATATAATTGTATTGCCTTGAGAACGTCGACTGGTTGCGCTACTATTTCCCTTTGGCACGACATACAATTCTAAAGTGTATATTACTATTAATGTATCTTTACTTATTCTTGTAGGAATATAGTGCGAAAATATAATATTAAATTATTTTATATGTATACACCGCCATCTAGTGTAACCTTTGTACACTACCTGTTATAACTAAATTATAAACTGAGGGCAAAATTGAAAAGAACTGTTCTGTAATGATAACTGAACTTGATACTTACTGTATTGTATAAAATTTAATAGATGGCGCTTCGCTCAGTTTATTTTTTTATGTCTTGTAGTTGTTTCAAATAAGAAAAAATTGATGTTGTTTTAGCTATTGATTGGCGTTATACACCTTCCCAATTTATATTGTAGATGACTCAAGCTAATACAAGTTAATGCAAATAAAACAAATTGTTTCAATTAACGACTTTTATTAAATCTTAGGATGAACAAAGCGCTGCGGCCCCGTAAAACTTCACCAATCACAGAGGAAAATAAAAATCAGCCATCAAAAAAGTAAAATACTTTTCCACAGCTATACCTCGTACTAGCAGGATAACCCAATTAATTCCGAAGATCCACGGACTTGTTCCTGATATAGATTTAGGATTTGCCTTCCCTTCATGATGTATGTCGATTCACTATCTAATATCCGATGACCATATTAAGCAGTAACTAGGACAGTATTTCCCAACCTTGGGTCTGCGAACTTCTGAGGGTCAGCAAATTTATTTTAAGGCCCAGAGGGTCCTCTGACAAAATGAAATTTCAAGTTAAAGTTACATAACCATAGTGACAGATGCTAAAGTACTGTATGCCTAATGAATGAAAATTGTTACACAAACTAGGTTCTTCAATGCTAACATTTAGCTTGTATCAATTGCAAGATGCAGTAATATACATATGGATAGCATATTATGCACAAAAACATTGTAGGTATATATTTAATTTGATTTTTTAAAATAAAACAGACCTTATTGAGTATTGAAATTAATAAAGTTTCTAGGGGCTCGTTCATCTTGTGCGTTTGCGGCTCGTGTTAATAAAATCCTAGAGGGTCCGCGTATTATATCGCAATAAGAGGGCGCTAATGAGTCCGCCCTTGAACAGGTTGGGAAAGACTGTAAGAAGCATAGATGGGCAAAATGTAATCAGATTAATGAAAATGATTAACGATTACATTTTACGTTTTTTACCATTAATATGACTGCATTTTACTCATTTATGTTTTTAACACTATAAAATCTCAGATTAAATACACATTTATGATTTCTTAATGTTTTAAATGGATTTAATCATGATTACAGAGCAAGAAAATTAAAATTACGACTACATTTTGTAATCGTTGATCATTAATCAGATTACATTTTGCCCATCTCTGGTAAGAAGTTATAAATGTATGAAATTGGTCTATACACTATCTCTTTCTGGCATATGTATACTACTTTCTATTACGTGTGTTTGAAGTTTCCTTGTATTAGTGCTTTATTTCAAAGCATTTTAAGGGTTTCAAGTATAATTATGTTGAAACGTGACATTTGAAATTTCTCTAAGTTTATTCACGTGCTAAGTGAGAGTGGTTATTATATACGGAGTGGTAGGGTTCAGCGGTCTTTAATTTCACGGTCAGTGTTGCAATGTTATAATGATGTTGCATGGTAAAAGAAATAATTCCAACGTTGATCAATATAATTCTACATAACCCCTATACTTAGTTTTGTTGCCGTTAGTGTCTATTCTAGTTGATAAAGTTAGTAGGTACTTTGATGCGGGCAGTGGTACTTGACTGCCCGTAAATGAGGGCAGCGGTGTGGGCGTACTCCCGCACACCGCCAATTTCTGAGGATGACAGGGACGGGATTTCTCCAGCCCGTCCCATGTTCTGAGGAGGTCTAACAAGGTCCACCGCGCGCCGATCGTGGCAGATTGCGAGCTCACGCCTACGGCCAGCGTCCATGGGAAGAAAGTACCCAGGAGTTTTTTAGTCGGTGAGAGTCCGACACACCAGGGGCGGCCCTCATCACCCCCTGACGGTCCACAATGGATTTTTCTCCAAGTAAAAAAAAAATCATTAGGTACTTTACGTTGTATTGTTTGAATATTTTTGTAATAATTCTTAAAATATTGTATCTAGTATTTGCTAATGAGATTGTGCATTAGGCTTAGGGTCTGACTGATATCGGTCGGGGAGGTAGATTTCTAACGGTTAAAAAATTCGTGAATGCCGTCAGTAGACTGCTGGTTCCGTGGCGCTGTATCATACATACATATGTAGACGGTGTGGCCATAGCTGCCACTCGGGTATAGGCTTATTATGTCGTAAGAAAAGGTGCATTAGAAAGCTTATTCAACTTTTTACAGGCACGATAGTGTATTTCGATATAAGTTTTTGTATGATACAATTTATCTACTGCAACAATTGTTTTGAATTAATATTATAAAAATACATAAATATACCATAGGAGACTTCGCAGTAAGGCTAATACTTACAGATATAACTTTGACTCAGCTTGGACTTTACTGAAACATTATATTATTTCAATATCAAAGTATATGACAGGTCATCGATTTTCTCAACGTGGACTTAGCTATGTGTGTACTTAGACCTTAGTTCCTATTATACTCGTATATTTCGTTTTTTTTATCAAAGACAAATATACTGAGCAAAGTTTAAGCAAATTTACGTCTATAAAGCTCACACTAAGTGTCCAAGCCAAAACTCTGGTGCGACGTCAGGCTGTAGCATGTGTGTATCAGGCAGAATGTTCTGTTCTTTGAAAGAATTGTAAAGAGTTATGAAGAAATATGAGTTGTTGAGAAGTTTTATGCTGGGCCTGCACACTACAACGTAACGTTGTTCCAAAGCAACAAAAGTTTTATTACTGTTTAAAAAAAAAAATGCCTTTCTGCAATTGGACTTATGCAACTGACATTTGTAGCTTTTTTTTCCGAAGAAAATGCAAAAAAAATTCAAAGGTAATGAAAACCTGATGAATGACTCTGATAAATTGAGTATTGACTTCAAAGCGGACCTGTGCCTTCGGTTTTTTATTTGAAGCTGGTAATATTTTTTCAAGTGCAACTATTTCTCCCGCAGCGAATGCTGTGAGAATGTCTAGTGAAATGTTTGGTATCAGAAAGTGAAACGGTTAGCCAGCCTTGACCGTTACGCTTCTTAGAAGTTTTTGAGAGGTTTTGTTTTTCTTGATTGGGCGATGTTATGCATTAATAATTATTGAAAGTCAAAGTAAAAATGAGTATTACATAAAGAAACATCAAAGCAAAGAAACGCACCATATCGATCTTTTTTTATTTAACTTTTGTTCGCTACTTCGCTAGCAGAGATAAAATATCTCATATACAGTGGCGTGCATAGGATATATGGACAGGGTAGGCAGATTCACATAATTAATGTGAATATTATATAATGATTATATACTCTCATAGAGAAAATAGATGGCGTGAAAATAGAATAGATATGAATCTAAAGGGTTCCTTTTTTGTTTAAATTAAAGGAATTTATTCCAGGTTTATTAACCGTAAGGCCATGCAATGCTTTTATCCATCTATGGCATAGATGGGCAAAATGTAATCAAATTAATAAAATGATTAACGATTACATTTTACGTTTTTTACCATTAATGTGACTGTATTTTGCTCATTCATATTTTAAACACTACAAAATCCCAGATTGTATATACATTTATGATTTATATATATGAGCACATACCAACTAAGCTATCAGACTGTCTATTGTTGTTTATTGTTCCATTCTTTATACTACATTAGCATTCAAAGAATCTATTATTAGATTGCACTTTAATAGTGCAGATAATTTGCACGTTCAAGAAATAATTCATACAAATTGAGAAGAAAGCGTGGGTGTATTTATTTTTTATTGTGGAGTCTGTTAGCGTCAATTACGCTTTCGAGCGTGATGCAATTGTATTCGGTAAGTGTAATAGCGCTGGCCACGTAACAACCCAACTTACGATTAAGGCGAGTGTATACTGTTCAGTAATTGACTTTAAGGAACTTATATAAAGGAAAGTCTATAAACTACTGGAACACAATACCAGGGTTGAAACATTCCAAAGAGTTAGTCAGGGCTTTCGACCAGCGTAAAGCTGTAGAGGCTCTGATGCTTAGAAGAAATCAAATACGAGTATTAGTAAGAGCACTGACTGGCCACTGCTGTCTGAACAAACATTTGTTCAGCATTGGTGGCCGGAGCACTAGAGATTGCAGATTCTGCGAAAGTGCGGATGAAACGCCCAAGCACTTCCTGTGTGAATGTGACTTACTAATGTCCAAAGGCAACCGTATCCTGGGCCGCCACGTGCTACACCCAGGAGAGGTTCCAGATATCTCTGCCAATAATGTACTACAGTTCTTTAAAACTATAGACCTTGATAGAGAGCTTTAAATAGTAGGTGGCGATCACAATAGATCTTTTAGGTCGCGGTGATACAGGCTGTAATAGGCTGCATAGCCCCACAATGTATAATAATAGTAATACTGTTCAGTAACGGCTAAAATTAATAACTTATCTTTTAATTCGTAGATAGATAGCTATATCTTTCCCTTTCAAATCTTTGCGAATGAATAAGGACATATTATTGTTGCTATAGCAACACACGTAAGGTCAGGGGTAGGATAGGTTATTAATTTTGGCCGTAAATGATAATTCATCAGTTCATTTCATTGTAAAATATGAGCAAGCTTCAGTACACTTTGTGTTGTATCTACACCAGAGATGGGCAAAATGTAATCTTATTAATGATTAACGATTACAAAATGTAGTCGTAATTTTAA
The DNA here is from genome assembly GCA_036320925.1 of Automeris io. Lineage (NCBI taxonomy): Eukaryota > Metazoa > Arthropoda > Insecta > Lepidoptera > Saturniidae > Automeris > Automeris io. The sequence goes on along the minus strand of JAUDJH010000010.1, from coordinate 6,184,040 downwards.
TTTTGTTACTCTATAATCATGATTAAATACCTTCAAAATATTAAAGAATGATAAATGTGTATGCAATTGAAGATTCCGTAGTGTTTTAAACATAGATGAGCAAAATGCAGCTATATTAATGGTGAAAAACGCAAAAGGTAATCGTAATTGTTTTTCGTTAATCTGATAACATTTAGCCCATCTAAAATCTACACACTAGGAGAAGGGATAAATCTAAGCGGAAAAAAGTGACAGCATTCACTCGTGTAATTTGTTGAACAAAGTTTAGTATTTTTAGATGGCAATATGATTACCCAAACTGGGTACGTGACCACAGTACAAAAGCCCAAAAGCCTTCTGAAGACTCGCTTTAGCCGAACGTATTTCGTGATTAGGTTGTGTATGTCCATATACCTAGAGACCTTTAGTCGTGATACATGGTATCTAATATGCCGAAGATAGCTGTCATTGGATTACCGTCCCTTGATAGTTACTGTCGTTTTTGGACAACACTGTACTTCTCATCAGATATAATGCAGTCAATTTATCGAGACAGAAAAAAAAGGATAAGGCGTTTTTGGGGAGTAGATTTGAGGGTGTCTGTTCCTCTGATGAAGTGGAAGCGATGCTTAGGACATAAACGTACTGCCTGATAAAAAAACTATGAATGTTGAGGTCCTTTACATGCTCTCCTCCCAAAGTTGATGTCTGTAGAAGGCTTTTTGCTCGCTGGTCGGTAACAGGATTATGGACTCCCATGCTAAGCTTGCAGCGAGTAGAGGCCTGGGAGTTTTTACCTAGTAGGAGTCTGGTACACCAGGCAATTGCCTTCATAGGGACCTTATTTTACCCAAGATAAAAAAAAATGCCCGCCGTATTGGAATATTTCTGACGCCAACGTTGCAAAATTTTGTGAGCAACATTCTGGGGTGTTAATTCGCTTAGATTTGACTTGCTTTACTCATTTGGCTATGGTCAACACATAATTTTGCCTTTAAATATTTTTTTTATTTACTGTCCAACAAGTGTGATGTTACAAAGGCTACACTTCCTATAAAAATCATTTATAGGAAACTTAAAAGTGGTCCTCCTATAGTGGCGCAATCAATGTGTCGAGTCGGTATAAAAAAAAAGCTAGCTACTTATTTCTTAGGTAAGCAAATTATTACATAAGAAGAACAAAATAAATAGAAGTAGGAATAGGTATTTATGAGTTAGTGATACAGACAACTAACTTTGTGTACTAGCCTCAATGACATTCAAAGAAAGCAACTCGCATTATCACAATAGTTCCACAAGCGAATTTAACCTTAGTCCATTCGAAATGATTGTCACTTTCTTCTGTATTTACAAAATGATTATTATCATTTTGCAGCGCACCGGTATTATTTGTACGATATTAAAAGCGTTCTGTAAAACAAATTGAAATTTATAGACAGAATTCTGTGTTCTGTTATTAATTTTGTGTTTTATTTAAGTTTATGCTCTTTACAATTAATTTAGACTACCCTAGTCGCTACAACAATATTTTGTTTCATGAATTTAGCAATACTAATTAATAATTATTAATAATTGTATTATAATTTTTAAGTTTTGCTTGGATTTACAGTACAGAAGTAGTTAATCATATCATTTCAGGGTTATTTTCAAGCTATTAGACCTTGGTCTTGCTACAAACTGGGTCTTAAACTGTTTTTATCTTTTTGAACTATACTCCTGAGCTGCATGTTAAGAAGGGTCCTATCTACTGTGATACCATAATATGTATTAATTCTTTTTGCCAATTACCTACTCAATATTCTTGTGAGTTCATCTTCATGAGTAAATGAATTTACCAATTTCCTATATTTTACATGATACTTCTTACTACTTCTTGCCTTGTTACTTCTAGCCTTCTATTTTCGTGTTACAAAGAAATTAACATGGCTGAAGCATCGGATATAAACACCTGCATATTACTACAGTGGATATATTTTATTTTTCCATGGAGTCTGTCTTTGTGTTCATTGTAAAAGCATTTGTATAGAGAATGTAATTACCGCGTAAATCAGATTTGTTGCTGGTCACGGCATTGCCTCCCGCGACGTCGCGTCTCTTCCAAAGTCATTTAACGCTGGATGATTCCTTTATGCTTTCTACAACTAACAAACTTGTCAACGAGTTTCTAAATAGTTATTTTACACACTTTCGTTGTAGTAAAATATATTTTTATTTGTTAAAACATAAAAATATTCTTTTATAGTACGTGACGCCGTATTCTGGATTTTTTTACGTCAAAATTTTTAAACCTTTACACATTTTATTCATAGTATTAGATCGTTTTCATATATCCCATATTTTAGGTGACTTACGTACTAGTAATCGATCTGGTCTTGGGCAATTGTACTCTACAATAGGTTCTATAAAACTTCATTGATTATAAAGGTAATTATATGACTGATGGAGTGTACAGAATTTAATATTATTTGTATCTATTGTAATCATTTTCATTGCCAATTTGTGTATATATCTGAATTTCTTATCGTATTTTCCAACTGATAGCTGAATTTTGTATTGATTGTTCTTAGTAAGTCTGGCTTTGTACTCTATTATTGTGAACTCTATATACTATTTTGTGTTAAAAGACATTAGGCACTTTGTAAGCCAATATCGGACTGTTAACGTTCTTATGTAATTATGTTATAGCATCGCGTGAATGGACATGTGACGTTCACATCATAAATTATATTCTATTATATTCCTCACGTTCCTTTCTCTATGCACCATTAGTTCACCTAACCATCATAGGTTTCTAAGATGTAAAAGTACTCATGTAGAAACTTTCAATTATTCAAATACGAGTAATTATTAAAGTCTTTAGAACTTTTAGTGATTCTAAAATTTAAGGATACTGATATTTTTAGTAAAATTCCAGAGAATTTTATAATTGTATGTTTTCCAATTAATATTTTTAATTTAGCTTAAAAACCTTTCATTCTTAATTTAGCTTTAAGTCATCGGATCGTAAGATGATGCTGGATTACTTTACTACGTTCTTCATAGACTAACAATTTAAATAATGTGTGTCGTCTCTACATTTTTATTACATATTGAGTTGAGTGAGCTGTACCCCTTTTTTTTTTGTTACCCGTGGGAAATCCCTATCGGACCTTGAGAGGGCGGTAAAGCCGTTATGTGGCGCTTATCGAGCGCCGCGGTTATCGAGGGCACGACTGGGGTCTGAACCTGGATGAACGGCAAGGCGTCCAACCTTGAGAGTAGGCCTCTACTCGTTTGGGAAGGGGTGGTGTAAAGAGCCACTCCTCGCACCCTTGTTAGCTGTACCTTTTCTTATTGTTCATTACCATAGAAAATGGGATTTTTTATATCTCACATTTGGTAAAAAGGGCCGAGACTGGGAAACATCTTTACATTATTTCACTATGATTACCGTTATATCAGAAAAATGTTTTCTTACTACTCTACATTAAATTTAACAAAGTTACGATTTTAAGTTGTCTCGCTCTGGTGACCAAGTTTACGTTTATAGGTTATGAAGATAACGATTTCTTTAATATTAAAATTCATGTCATAAGCAGAGTTCGTGCGATATTATTGCGGGACCGAGACTAGTTGGTAAAAGTGCAGCGTACAATTAAAGCCGACTTGATTCCACTCGAGATATGGGAAATAAATAGCCACACGATTACAGAGAGAGTTGAACACGCGGGACTTAAAGTAAGTAGGTAAGGGTCATTGTTATGGCTTGCTAATTTGCACAGTATGAGAAGTTAGGGATAGCCGTGTTTTTTATATGTTACATCAATATTTTCTGGATAGCTTTACGTTTGAGACAGTTCTTTTCTCTTCTGGATTTTATTAATTCTAACTATAATTAGATTATATTACTGATTATTGATGAGGGAAGGCATTGCTGCTAATGTCTTCCTGCGAGACAGAGCTTAAGAAATGCAGTGCACGGCTGGGCTGTGGAGCAATTGATTACAGGGCCCACAGTCCCGTCTTAATGCAGATGAGGTCAACTTGGGGTTTTTAGTCGGTAAAAGTCCGGCACACCCCGGTTACCATCCCCCATGTGTAGCCGGGATGGTCCAATGAGGATTTTCCCCAAGTAAAAAAAAAAGAAAATATTTCTGTATTATTATTTATATTGTTCATTAAGCATGAGATTTACTAGCAAAATATAATAGTACCTCCCTCTTCATCATAAGAGCGTACTAAGGTATACAGTATGCCGAATCACATGCAGATTGCTAAAATCTAAGCTGCTAGATGCACCTTCTCTGCGCATAGTGCATATCCGCCAATTCGCATTAGACAAGCGTGGCGGGTTAAATGTCCTCATCTCTTCCCATGGATGTCACAAATATAGTGAAAAAAGGGAAGGGAGACCTTTATCCTGCAGTAGGACGAAACTGGCTAGCAATAATAATAATATTTATATAATTAAAAGTATACGATCCTCAGATCTGATAAACAACATTCGCAAGCTAAGCAATGATTTTTTTTTCACTAGGAGTATTTTTTGTACTTTATTGTACATTGTGCAAGATATAAAACATTTTACAGAGGTTAATAAAACTCCTTAGAATACATTTTTTCTTTTATAGTACATTTCCTTAATAACATTTTATTGTTTCAATTTGGAAATCGTTACATTCATTTAAACTATTTACTTTGTTGTATTTGAATACATATAATTAATTTCAAGGAAAAATTGAAATCATTAGCATATATAAACACATGGTAATATTTTTTTTTTACCATAACGATTCCAAATTTTAGTAAAAGGAGAATAACCATTAAATAAGAAACAGTTTCATCCGGTAAGGATCATGGATGCGAGCATAGATAATAAATAAAGATTAGCCTTTAGGGAAAGACAATTACAGATTACCTCGCTCGGTCATCATAGTCGAACTGAAATTACCATGCATTAGAACGCAGAGAGGGTATTGTGCATCCACTAGGAAAACTATATCAGTAAGTTATGAAACTCGGCGCGCTCAGTCTTAGCGCGCCTTGCCTGCGCGCCGTCACGCAAATGAAAGTGAGATTATCTTTAAAAATGACAGTGATATTACTCGCTTTTTGCGTGTGCGCCATTTCCATCACAACGGCTAACCCTGATGAACACGTGCCTACCGAGGAATACGAAAAAGTTAATACTTACCAATTCGAGGTGCTTGGAAAGGAGCCGATTACGATTGTCGAAAGTGAAGATGCTAAAAGTAAGTGGAAAGAAGTTGCGGGCTCTAAGGAAGGTCGAGATGATGTGGAAATAAAAAACCTTATGACTCATATTGTGCATAATTTGGACGGTAGTAAGCCGCGATGCTATGGACCATCCTGTCAAGAGGCATACAATGAAGATGGTGACGGATTCGATGACTACGTATCAGCTGCAGATAGATTTAAAGATTACAGAGATTTCCCTAAAGATCGCCTTCAAGCAATAACTGCCTTAGCTGCAAAGTTAAAGAAAGATAAATTTAAGCCAGATCGTTTTCCTCAAATAAGTAATAATAATGATGAAGAAGATGGAGACAAAGTCTACACTAGCTGGAATAGATTAAAAGTGAAGCAACATAAACATCCATTTGATGATAAAGATGGTTGGGTATCATTAGAACCGGTTGCATGGTCTTCCAGTAAGATATCAAAATGGAAACCGAATGTTAAGAAGCAAAAACCTAGCCATTGGAGTAATGATGAGAATACGTTCCCAGAAGATGATAGGTTTGTTTCTAACGACCATGATGCAGGAAACAGTTATAGTTATTCTCAGAAAAGACCTTTATCACGTCCAGGATTCATTAATAATAAACTGCATTTGCCTCAAGAATATGAGGCGGAAATTCCATCAAAGCCATCATGGAGTAAGCCTCAGCTAACAACTTATCCGTCTATGTGGTCTCCTGACGAAGGGAGGCGCCCTCAAAAGCCGAATTGTGATTCTGATGAACATTATTCCAGCGATGATGCAGTATTTTATGGAATATCAGATTCTCTTGTAACTGATAATCGTCCAGCAAACTTTCCTTATGAATATGAGGCTCTGCACCAAGCATTAAATTCTCCCCAAAAACGACCTTTCAGGAGACCAACGCAAGTTGTATATGCTGGACCTTCTGATTACGACAATGATCGTATTTCCAGGCCTCCACACGGGGACGGACAATGGGTGCTACTATCAACGACTAAAGGATATAGAAACAAAAAACGACAAAGATCGCTGAATCCTAATCCAGGTGATCAGACAGACGTTGCAACGGTGACATCTCATCAAGCCGTTGCATTAACTGTATTGCCACTTGATAATGTACAAACCAACATGACGACATCACATGGTGGTTTGTTGGAAGTAGAGAAAAGTTTTCAAACTGTAGAAGAATCAAAACGCGATTTGGACAAAAAGAACGATTTAGAAGTGTCTGTATCGCAAATAAAGCCCGTGAAAAATAAACTTGTAAGAGGCAAGGTTATATCTAACGTGTCGCCTGATAGTTCAGCCATTCTTGCTGCTGTTGGAGCAGGTATGTTACCAGCCACAATGGCTATGGTAGTTCCAATGATGCTTGGACGACGGCGAAGAAGGCGAGCCTTAGGACCGATAGAAGATTTAAGCACGTTATTTAAGCATCAATGATTTAAAATAGCATTTTCTTTGTAATGTTATAATTATTTAGACTGTGATCGAATAGGGTAGTGATGAATTTATGTGAAATATTTTCTGCACACTTTATTTAATGCTATCTATAAGATATACTTGTAAGTTATAATTTAATAATAATTTTTATTTCACAACAACAACTTCAATATATATAACAGGGTGATAAGTCTCACCAATTAAGTAAAACTTTTCTGTAATAGTTGTTAATGTAATTGACAGGTAAGAGATATCCAAGCTTCTTGGAACAGTAAAAGCTTTGGGGGTGTTAAGTTCAAAAGTATGTTAGACAAGTTGAGTGAGAGGCATTGATTTGAATATTTACGTATGTATACCCAAACATTTAGCTTTATAAGAATTAATGTGTACCTTATAAAAAAGGTTGTTATTTATTTTAAATATATTTAAATAAATCATGAGACTTAAACTGTATTTATTTAATTCTTTTTTATTACCACTAATGTGTAATATTAACTTAATAATACCAATGTGTAATATTACCAAGGGCACAATATATTTTATTTCTTCACTGTCGTTGACAATATCACTAACAATAACACTGTAGTTAGAGGAGAGATAGTCTTAACTTAATCACAACATATTTTTATAACATTCGTTACAGTAATTTTATTAATAATTATCTTAATCATACTTATTCATAGTTCTAGTGTCGACATGTTCTAAATAAAAAAGTAAAACTATAAATAGTTATTTCACTAGGCAATAATAGAATCGACAATAAATCTGATGGTTACAAATTTAATTTGAAACCGTCGCACCATTTGTAAATGTGGAAGTACATTAAACGTTCTTTCAATGACACTCTTTAATTTGAATACTTCAATTTTTAAAAGCCTCTGGTGTGGTGGCCTGTGCTAAATCCGATTAATGAAAAGCGATTACGATTACATTTTTCGTTTTTCATCATTAATAAGACTGCATATTGCTCATCTATGTTTTAAGCACTACGAAATCTTCAATTGCATACACATTTGCATACTCTTTTATGGTTTTGAAGGGATTTAATCATGATTACAAAGCGAAATTATAAAAATTACGACTACATTTTGTAATCGTTATTCATTGATCAGATTACATTTTGCACATCTCTGCAACCGAGGCAATATCAAATCTATGATGTTATAGTATACAAAAGTCAGTTTATATCACTACAATTTAAACAAATATTCGGTTTCGTTTTCTTACTCAAGCGGTTTGTCGTTTTGATTCCCTCCAGTTTTCATAAAACGGTTGATACCGTTGATATCATGATTTTGTACCCTTATACTGTAAATGTGAACGAATGACCTTAAATAAATTGTTAATTTTATTTATTTGTTGCTGTATGTATCCTAATTTTTCATCTTGATTATAGTTTTCTTCATCACAGTCTAGTTCCACATGATCTAGCTTAGATACATTTAGGGTTTTTGAGAATATTATTTTCTTAGTATTTATTATATATGTCGCCGGGCCGACTGTATATGTTTCCAGTGCGTATTGCCTCCATTAAGTATTTGACGCTGAACAGGCAAATAACGAGGAGCACTGTAAAAAAAAAATGCCAATGAACGCAGGTATTTATTTTCATTTCTGAAGTATTTGAAGATTTATATTATTGTAACATAAGAGCCTGTGCACACGATATGTCGCGGGCCGCGGCGATATATCGTTATAACGCTGGGGCTAAACTACTTCATCGCCGCACCGCAGCCGAAACGCATCGTGTGCCCCAACTGTGATCATCATCTATATTACCAAACTAGGAACAGTATAAGTAATCTACACCTAACCATGCAACAGTTCTTTAGTTCTACGATATTTCTGTCGTACACATTAGAATTATGATATGGAAAATGTGTTTTTTATAACATTATGGTTTTTGATTCTTTAAGAATTATGTTAAAAATGTGTTTAATGTCAACTATGCACTTGCTCTTATATTTGTGACTCAATTATTCATAATCGACAATAGCTATCAAGAAAGCTCAGTATACTTTCATGGATAAGCCAATGATAGTTTTGCCTTTTGATGAAAGGAAGAAATCGTAAAATATGATAACATAGTGGTGGTAAGTGTACAGATTACTTACAGTCTGAAAGTAAAATTAGACCAAGCTGAATCCATCCATTGGACAACACCTCCCATACTATAAGTATTATAGAAAAGAAGAGATGAAAGAAACTGTAAACAAAGAATGTTGTCACGAGACAGTGGTTGGCCTGAAAAAAATGAAACTTAATTCAATCTGGTAAACATGGTATTTCACACAGGTAATAAAAATTATTATCAACTTTTCTAAAGCTTCAGTAAGAGTACGAGACGGTGGTAGTAACTTGCCCTGATTGATACATCATTATAGAGCTTAAACAACTGAAGCTAGAAGTTTTTACCGTTTTTATCGGGCGTCTTATGATTTAGGCAACCTAAATGATGTTTTTTTATTGCATTATTAAGAGGCTTGCAAGTTGATTTGAAAATACGTAAATTTTGTAGTGAACTCTATGAAAACAGGTACTAGGCTTTTTGGTTATAAAAAAAATACGTGATTTGTCGCTTTTTTAAATCAACCCACAAGGAATTAAAATAAGGGATAAAAGTTTGTGAAGACAAAAACAGACAATTACAGTGAGTTAAATATATTTAGATGCGATCTGTTTTTATCGCCACTTAATAATATGAAAATATAAAAAAAACACGTACCAAGTTCAAATTCTTATACAATGGTACATAGCACAATATATTTTGTATTACTTTTAACCATCTGTGAGAAGAAAACGTTACAAATATGTAGCGAAGGTATGAAAGGTGCACCTATATAATTATTTAAAGTGAAGGGCTTACTAATTAGTATATTACTTACTTTGTAAGAGCCGCAAGTGAATATAATTCCAAAGAAAAACAGTAACGTTCCTATTACTATGTAACTTAAATAGTACGCCATTATAGTGTAACTGACGAGCGTGTCCCGGTTGGCTCCAAATATTTTTTCCAGGTTTTGGAAGTCTTTGAATCTTTCATCATCCTTATAGCCATTTGATATATTCTGTACCAGTTCGAATACATTAAATGCTATAACTGCCAGTGCTATTAACTGTAAAGAAGATAAATAATATACTTAAAAAGCTATAAATAACATTTAAATACTTTAATAGCTGTTATGCACGAAATAACTTAATTTTAGTTATGGCTCAACGTTTCGACCTGGCTGCACGCATCATGGTTACGAGTAGACCAAAAAACTATTAAAAGTAAGTTACTTCGCATCCAAGATCTCTTAAAGTATCAATAATAAGAAAAAACGTGAAAACTTAAAATGAGTTATGAGGGTTAACTAAATAAGCGCCTGATAGTTAATAATAGCAACATTTTGAATATTTAATACACTTGGTAGTAATAGGCGCTAGGTATTGTACCATTTATTGAATTATTCCAAGTATCGAAGTTAATTTCGATTATGGAATTTTAAAATATAATAATTTTTAATTACTTACAATGACAATGTAGCCAAAAATAATGTTTCCCACCCTGAGTGGAAAACAAAATAAAAACTTTCTTGTCATTTTGTTGTCATTTGGCAGGCTGGAACAAAAGTAAATTAATTTTTAACACTTCAGTCTGTCGTAGAATCTTTAATTTATCTTCGCGACTAGATGTTAGTTTATTACTAACGCATTATCATCAAAAACAGATTATTACCTATTTATTATAATAGAACATAAATTAAAATGTAAAAAGAAATAGTAAAGTATATTCTAGTTTTGGTAAAATAATAAATATGTAAATGTAGTAATCAGAATATTTACAATTAATTATAACTTAAAAACAGCTTTATGCTATATAATTGAATGGCTGTACTGTTTCGAGGTATAGAAATAATTTTGACAAAGCCTTTCGTAACCTTTAACTTCTTGCAAAGTAATATTTAAATATATTTAAAAATACATATAATAAATCTTGTGAAATGAATTACGTCACTGAAGTGACAGTTGGCGGGATACCTGACCTGGCGTACTATGGTCGTTGGAGTAAGGCCCTCACGGAATGGTGGCTGAGAAGGTATTACAAAGACATCTTGCGACCCGTTGCGAGGTGGGCTGATGATATTTATAAGGTCAAAGGGAAAAACTTGGGTATACACTTATACTCAGCAGTGAGTGCGAATAAGTTGATGATAAAGACTTATAATATTTCTAAGCTTATCTAATTTGAATATAGCAGTATTATTCGATTAATGAATTGATTTATGTTTAGTTACAGTTTTATTTAACTTACTAGTTATTATTTCCATAGCAGAAAAGTTTCAAGTTCCATACTTGTTCATCACTTACAAACAAACAAATCGTTCATAAAACTAACGTTGCACCGAACACAACCGATATCGTGGCTACTGTACTGCGTTGTGCTATTTTGGGGTGCATGTATACCTAATTGTCATGTTACCAGTATTTGTTGAACTCTGATGACGTACCCGATGTTGTTTTAAAAAGGGTCTTTGAAAATTGTTTTTAGGAAGCTCAGCCACGGTCTGCCGCGCGCTATTATAAAGGCTGGTTTGTAGGGTAAAGGCAGGTCACATCGGGGTACACTGTACACATGCCACGCAAATACGCTCAAATAAAATATGTTCATATTTCGTTGCTAATGCATATTACAGAGCGTATTGTAACACAGTACAATTGTGATTTCTAACTATCATAGTGAATTCTCATATTTATAAACACATTAACAAAGTCGAAAAGACAGGTACACTTTTGACGTCTACTAAAAAAAACATTTTTTTTATATTTAAATAGCTAAAAGTTGTAGAAAATATAAACTTTTGGTATACCAGCCATGATATTATAAGTCGATGTCAATTTGTAAACTTTTTATTGCTGACCTTGTGGATATTATAGACCTTCAGGGAAGGGATGAGAGCCGCTGCCCTAATGTGTCAGACTCCTACTGACTAAAACCATCGGTGTGCTCCTCCAATCAGAAAATATGCTGAGCTCCGGGAACGCTGTACCGCGTATAAGCCGCGGCCCGACGCCTGATGTGAGTGTGTAGCCTACGAAATAAATATTTCTCAATATATGAATGTCTTTTTTAAGTTCGTATATGTGTTATAAAACCAATCTTTACAGATTATATTATAATAACTTTGTGAGTTAGCGTGATATAGCCGTAATATGCCAGTGTCTGTATGATGAATAGATATTACGTTCCAATAGCGTTGATATAATTCATATCTTTCTAATTGCCCTAATTAAAGTGTCAACTAATAATGTAATATTACAGAAATATTAAGCTCTAAAATTTCTAGAAATTTCTATTTATTATATTAAGAAACAGATAATAAATCGTATACAATTATTTAAGTACAAATATATATTAAAAGATGGCGAATAAGTTTATAATCATAGATGGGCAAAATGTAATATGATTAATAAAAAATATTACGATTACATTTTACGGTTTTTTACCATTAAAATGACTGCATTTTGCTCATCTATGTTTTAAACATTATATAATCCCAAATTGCATACACATTTATGATTTCTTAATGTTTTAAATGGATTTAATCATGATTACAGAGCAAGAAAATTAAAATTAAGACTACATTTTCAAATTGTTAATCATTAATCAGATTACATTTTGCCCATTTCTGTTTATAGTACACCTGATGGCAGTGTCGATTGAAGCTTATAAAACACTGCAATACCAGAAATCTTTCTGGCTAGGGCAAGTCATTATGACAGACTTAGTACCCATGAACTGTAGTTACGGCCCAGTTGAGCACAGAGGCCCTATTATCTCACTGCTGCTCGATTAGCACTAGTCCTTTGTATGTTCGATAAGTCTCTTTTATATTCTAACAAATAGTTATTATTTGTCAACATTGTGCAGCTTCAAGTGGATATATAGCGATAAGATTGAGTCATCCTTAAAGAAGACGTTTATCATGGGAATTACAATGTCATTCAAACAATACTCCTGCCACGTTAATCGTAGGCACATGTATTGTACAATGATTATTTGTATCATCTCTCCTGACAAGTGTCATAGTGTTCGGTTCTTTTTTCAAAAAAATTTTCTTAAAATTGGATTAAACATAAAGCGATAAATAATACGTTATACCAACAGTGTGTCTTCACGTAGTACGTGCACAGTGTGTCTGTTAAGACTCCCAGTGAATGAACTACACAAGGTCGGGAACATATTATAAAAAGACAGCACTTTGCGCAAGCCAGATAAAAGGTGACACAGTTTAGCCTTCCCTACTTATTCGAACGCGATAAGAATTCTTTAGGGAATTTGGACACCTGGTTTTTATTACATACTTGCTGTGCCTGCGATTTCGTTCGTGTGGCGTGCTTTACGATAATATTCTTTTAAGCTGAAATCTTTGCATAAATCATGTAAATTGCACCGATTATTTCTTATATACAACAATTAAATATTAACTCGATTAGTACTAATTACATTATTCGATAATAGATGTCTTTAAAGCCTTATTACATTTTTTTAAATAAAGGTAGAGGATACTTTCTCGGGATAAAAACAGTCTGACAAGTTATAAGGTTAAATGGTTTCTTATATTAGCGTGCAAAACATTTTAATAACGATTTTTTTAGGTCTATGGCATTAAGAAAGCCCCTGATAAAAGTTTACTGATATATTTTCCATATATAGACAGAGATCAGTTACACATTTATTATAAGTATAATTATATGTAATTCAGCTAAATCATCTGAATAGTTATTTTATCCTTTTTTTTTAAATAAATGATCAATCTGACTTAAACTGACATTACTTTTTTTATTTATGAATAAATTGAAATAAAATTAGCATTAAATGTTATGTGAATCTTTCGACGATACATTAGTGGCAACAGCACAATAATCAGTTTAGCCGTTTTTGAAATTAGTGGGCATATTTGATTCCAACACGTTTATATAATAGTTTTAATAAATATCAATAGATAATGCTATAACGCATAATTATTTTTTGATTACATAAATGTCTATATTATCTTTTATTTACATAAATTTTGTTATTTATATTGTGTACAACTCTCTCCCAATTGTTCTTACACATTTACCTTACTTTTTAACTTACCTGTACCTTACCTTAAACCTAAAAAAGTTCTAATTAGCTGTACTGTAAATATTTTTTACTATCCTGTAGGCTCTTAACAATACATGATATCCACTAGTTACAAATGCCCATATAAAGTGAATTCTTATTAATAACCAGAGATAGTGACTATCGTAGACCCCGATCATTTAATTTTGAGATATGATATTACTCTAGGTGTGTGTGTTAGAAAATGGGCGATATGTTTATTTATTTTTTTACAAAATTACAAGTATATTTTACAATTTATTGTTAAAAACAAATGCAGTATAAAACTTACTTTATAAATTGTTCTCTCATTAAGGTATTTCTCCTTAAAACAAGCTTTAAAGTAAAATAAAAAATCAATATAAAAAAGAAGATACTAATTTTGATTTACATATCTTTTGACTGATTGAGTTAAAGTATCGAACTAAATATATAATAGTAAATATATTCACAGAATTTTTAAAGGAAAACTTCAAATTAATTTGCATTCAAAACCGTAAACGAACCCACGTTCCGTTTTTTATTCATCAGAATTAAAATACTTCTCCTAAATAATATCTGCAAAAGTTTTTAGTCCCTGCCATAACCAGTTCCACCCCCACGAATACCATAGATGGTAACTGGCTATGCTCGGGACGTTGCAATGTATTTCGTAGCTATAACTCGTTTGAAACGAGTCAGGAGCTCTCGGGTAGAATTTTTTTTTATCATATTTTCTATCAAACATGTAATTATGTATCGATTTCCAGACGCAGTCAAAATTCGGAATTTTAAAATATACATGACACAAGTTGATCAAACATGGATGTGTATCAGCCGGTCGAGTAAACCGAGTCTTGTTGAATAAATTAAATTTTAATGAGCAAAAAGCAAGATTATGTTAAAGTATATCATAATATATGGACGGATAATATTATAAAAATACCATAAAAAAAATTGCAATAAATATTCCCTAATGAATTACTCATATAAAAAAACATCATCAATGATTACTATACACGTTTACAATTATTAATATATTTATATTTAATTCGTACATAGAATTATTATAACTTACTAGCAGACCCGGCGAACTTTATTCCGCCTAAGAGGCAATAAATAAGCAGATTTTTGGTTTAATTAATTTGTTTATTACATTTATTTTAATTGTTTGCATTTATCAGGCAATTTTAAAAAAAATTCTCTCCGTAATAACCTTCCTCAGACTTCATCAAACACAACAAAAACAAAAAATCAGCCACATCGGTACAGCCGTTCTCGAGTTTCACGCTTATCAACACATTTTGCGATTCATTTTTATATTATAGATTAGCGCTAGAAAATAAGCCAAACATTAAAGTTCCCGTAGCTCAGAAGAAATGTATTAAGTAACAGAGTAATTTAAGTCCAATCGACGCAAATTAGGTCAATTTTTAAATATGCTTCAATATACGAACTTATTCGATATTTTGGATGCAATTAGCACTTTATTGCTTTGAGAATAATGCTTCCATATTTTATATACGTTCGATGTAAAATAATCCCAGATTCTAACAACGATTGCCAATTAGATAATATACCTACGTATATTGTCAATCCCACTAACAACCCATTCATGTAAGCCGATGCTTCACAATGTATGTTTTATGCATGCAAGTCGTGATGCACATTGCGTGCCTGAGTGCCAATGTCATTTACATTATATTCCCTAAGTACGGTATAGAGCCTATTTTGAAGTACACGTTTTGTTTCAAAAAATGATTTGAGTACAATGATTCGTCATTAAAAAGAGTGGGTAAGCTAGATTAATCCAAGCTTCATTAACCGGATCTTGTGAAGGGCACGCTGACGCTCGCGCCCCGAAGGTTGAATTCTAGGGGAGGGTAGACAAACTCATAACTTAGCGTACCCACTAGATAATACTAAAAAATTGGAACAACTATCTACGAAAAAAAAAATTAGTATAAATATTTCCTTTGACATTTAAAAATTTGAATCAAAAGTCTCATAAGATATTGTTATCACGTAAAAGTTATTCAGGTTCAAAGGTACCGAATGACATTGGTTTTTTCTTGAATACTTCCTTCCTATGCGCTAAGTGATATTTAAATTCTTATAAAAGATCTCGAGCACAAAATTTTCTGCAAATTTCACAGTAAACATTTATTTATATGATTAATCCATAGAATTGAGAAATAATTTCAAGATACTAATAGCCCAATTAAGCAAAATAGGGTAAGTTTTCAAACATATCCATAATCAAATTAATAATCGTTTGAAGCTGTTTGTACCGATTTAAATTCAAAACGCTGGGTCAATGAACCGGTACGTCTTCAATTAACTATTCCTACATGTACAGAATTAAAATAGCAGTATGTCAAACTAGATCTACCCACGCTGTCAGCCGTCACTTAATTATTCCATTATTACTGCTATTTGATGCAATAGAAATGAAACTCGTTTTAAGCCTCGTTCCAAGTGGTTATTTTGTGATTGAAGAAACTCAAATATCTGGAGTTATATTGTGAACTTGGGATTTGTTATTGGTTTTATCTCTTTTGCACGCGTATTATTTTCATAGTGTTATCCCTGTCTTGGTCCACGTGATTTCATTTATCATTGCTTAATAACCAGTGATTTCACGCTTTTTCTATTTCTGGTCCATATGAACATTTGATACTCTAGATGTAAGCCAAGGATGGTGATAAACGAGAAACTGAAAGCTGATAGAGCTTCTGTATCCGAATGGATATGGATCAAAGTGTAAAACCGTCATAGTTACTCGTCGCAGCCAGTCACGTTTTGGGAGCAGTCCATCCAGTATTTGATATTTATCACAACTTGAAACCTCCACGCTTTTCTGAGAATTTGAGCCTTGACCAACAGACAGAGAAACGGGCAATAAAGTGATCTCATAAGGGTCCCGTTTTACCATTTGATGTATGCAAGCTTAAAAGCGTGAATTACGATTTTCGTCAAAAATATGCTTTCTTTATTTTTCTTCATAGCTCGCTTCACGTTGGCGATATGCCACTTTTGTTTCATAATTGGCTTCAAGCAAAAACCTATAGTTACTTTCTGTCTGGTGGTCTGCTATTTTGCGATATAAAACGTATGTATAAAGCTTACCGCAACTGTCTGATAAATGGAATGTAAACAAAAACAATTTTAATGCAATATATTTAGTCCTTGAAACTTGAAAGGTAACTTTACAGAAATCTAGTAGTTTCTACGTATTAAATTCTGAGAATAAAATGTAGACAATTATTAACCTAATTAATAAAATTAGCAATACAGTTGCGGCCTTACTACGTAACAAAGTTAACGCGAGTTTAAACCATTGTAAACGTTCATTAATAGAAGGATGTCACATCTATAAGAGTTATTTTCTTATCTTAATTTTTTGGGAGGGACCTTTAAAGTTTCACTGGATTTAAGAGAATGAGTGCTTAAGGTGCTCAGCTAGCACATTTTGAGTGTTTTAGTTACAATACAAGGGCCTAGGGCCCTCTGTGGTTAATATTTGGGCGGTTACGGGCTTCATTAGATATTTGTTTAAACTCTGAAGACATCAGTGACTCTGTAGCGGTAGCTAGGTCGTGGTATACCGCTCTGTGTCAATTGACGGGCTACCCTCAATTATTGTGACCAACATCCGCCAACAGGAAAGCCCACGCCATTCGGTTCTATTATATACTGCTCTAGAACATCATTTGTCGGTAACGGTTCCCGGTGCACGTGTTGCAGAGTAATCGTTTGCAGTGTTCATTTTACATGACCCTTTTGTTAAATTACAATAGTTAATGCGCTAACAATGGAATCTGAAAGTTAATCTAAATTGTTAAGGAAAAGTGGAGGCAGATCAAATGGATTATGAAGACTCCGTTATTTTAATTAATGATGTCATTTTTTGGTTTTTACTCTTCCTACGATATATGTATATAGAAAGGCATCGATATAGGTTACTGTGCAGAGATGTCAACTGTCATGGTAGCGAGCTTGACACGCCGCCTTACTGCGCTGCACTATCACCTAATTCGGACGCCTGTCTATATGAATGTATATTCAGCGGAGCACTGCGGCCTGCCAGTCGCTACAGGGTTGCCGCTGTCAAACAACGACCGCCAGAATCCGAATCATACCTTAAGCAACGATCTTTTATAATAACCAATGTTTAAATGTATAGAACATTGCAGCCGCATCCTCCTCAAATACCATGGTGTACAAACAGCAATATGAAAAGAGAACTCGTTGTGATGGCGCATAGGCTTCGCTCTGGTCACATACCACTTAACAAGTTCAACCATCTGATGGGGAGGGCTGAATCCTCTTCATGCTCAGTCTGCGGAACCCTAGAGGATGTTTTTCATCTTCTGGTCGAGTGTGACCGGAGCGAGACTATGAGAGCGGAGATGATGAGTAAGCATCGTATAAATCCCTTCGACGTTGGCATGTTCAATGGAATACTCGCTGCACCCACGTGTGATGCGGCTAGATCCCTGTTCATATTGCTGTTAAAAATTTTAGCAGAATAATTTAGTGTAGTGTTATTATTTATGTATCTTTATTTTAGTGAACTTCTTTTAGCTAAACAGGGCTGGCGTAATCACATGTGTGATTAAAGCCCTAACCAAATTATAGAATAAAAAAAAAATGTTTAAATTAGTTCTTAGGATAAACTTTAGTGTGTACTAAAGATCGTAAAACCAGTTTCAGAAACACTCCTTAAATGTTATAATGCTTTTAAACACTTTTTTTATTGCAGACAGGCTTGCGCTTAATTTCATCTCATTTGCTAGAAAGTGATGATAAGGCCTATGACGAAGCGCGCTCGCACAGCAAATACCGATTCACGACGTTTGAAGATTTTCATATCATAAGATGTTGGAAAAACAGACGCAGGAAGCAAATGTCACTCCTTGGTGGTTCGCAGCAAAAAAGAGGAGGCAAATCGCCTCGTTTAAGTAGCTGGAATGTCAACCACATATGGATGCCTGTACGGCGTCTTGTCAATTTATGGTTGAAGTGGGACGGAGTAACTGAATTACATTATTAATACTAGATTATTAATCTACGACTTTGTTTTAGTCCTGATAATAAAACACAAGTAGATAATTCTTGATAATTTCTACAATACTTTCTTTTTTTACACTGGCTCGACATAGTGACTACAGAGTACCTGATGGTAAGTACAGTGTAGTGCAAAAACGAAAGCGACTATCAAAGGATGAAAATCCATTGATAGTCTACATCGCCATGTCGGCCCACATATACCACGACTGAAGGTCTCTAGGTATCTGAGCTATTGGATATGCACAAGCTGATCCCGAAACGCGACAAGCCGAAACTGGTCACTATTACGGGCTTTACACCCATGCACTGTGGTCGCAGTTTAGCACCACCCCGGAGTCACGTGTAGGGAATCTAGGGTAAAGCATACGGACGCGAGCAGCTTCGACTTTTAAAGAAGTACAAGAATCCTCAAAAACGAATAATTATTGA
Organism: Automeris io; assembly: GCA_036320925.1. NCBI lineage: Eukaryota > Metazoa > Arthropoda > Insecta > Lepidoptera > Saturniidae > Automeris > Automeris io. Next base: position 6,164,799 of record JAUDJH010000010.1, on the reverse strand, counting down.
TAGTCGCCGTCGTTTCATCTGAAGATACTATGATGCAAGGCTTATATACATATAATAAGAACGACGATCTATACATAGAAACGCAATAAGGCAAGATGAGTCACTGTGACTAGTTTTCACCTACGCACTACGGCTGTCATCCAGTTAGATTAAGAATCGAACTTAAGCTTTTGATGCATCAAATCTAATGCTGCCTCAGCTCGACTAATAAACTATAAATACAAGTGTAAAAGTTATTATATTTACACTTAGCTGCATATTCGATCTTTAAATTTAAAGGTAGACTTAACACATTAATGAACCGTTAATTTGTTTGTAAAAGCAAAAAGCCAATGAAACATTTATGACTTTTGATAAATGTTTTGTCTTTAAAACCATCTTGCTGATTTAAAGAATATTATTTTGACTAAGCATCTAAAACTTTAACTTACCATACACCTGTTTGAAAAGAATATACATTTTCTAAAAGACGTAGAATAATTGTCAGCGACTAGTGATAATATTTCTAGTGATTCCTAAAAAAGTCACTACAACTATTTCAAAGCTTAGGCGATTGATTAAAAGGGAGTTAACGCTTTTCTCCTAATAAATCGATCGTCTGATTAGAGCATGTATAACACCTGTATTCTATTCTGTATTTCTGTATTCTGTATTGTATTTTATCTGTATTGTATGTAATTTACTCCAGTTTATCGCATAACTCAATGACACAAGGAAAATGTATCCAAAATTGAATATTAACGTCTTACCTAAACTTCGGTTAGAAACAAACTGTTTATATTGGCGTTGCTTATTTATTGGCACATTTTATTCACAGTTAATTCACTTCACAAATCACATTGTCTCTTGGCATGAATGATAAAGGTGGTCACAATATTTATTCGAAATTCGGGTAGGATGCGCAAACGCACGTTCAATGTCTCGCACGGCTGTGTTGTGATGATCGGAACACTGTTGCCAACATAACTTGTATAAAAATCCGTTCAAGAACCTGCAGAATCCGTATAGAATCCGTACGCCTAAAATTAAAAGATAATAAAACTCATGTATATTAGGTATTATATACGATATTGAGAAGTGAAATTGTAATGATACTAATACTATATTATTTTACCATTTTTAACTTATCTAGTAGATAAGCAACGTTATTATTTAGTGGATATAGACACTAATATATCTTTACTAACACCGAAAGGGGTATAGGGTGACGAAATATTATTGTTATTGTACTTTTATCTAAATTTATTTATTCACTCGACTAAATTAAAATAAAAACAAATCAAACAAATTAGTAAACGTGTGTCATCACTTCAACCCAGTAAATTACTCGTGTACAGACTAAAAATTGATCGATTATGAGCTTTAAAAATTTAAGGCACTAGTGATTAATTATTAATGTTTTAACCATTTTATCGACCAAACTATTATATTTTTTAATTCGGCATAAAATCTGTATAATAAAGTTGTCCGTATAAGAAGTTCAAAATCCGGATAGATACGGAAAAATCCGTACAGATGGCAACAGTGTATCGGAGGCATAGCAGTTACGTCACATGACAAGGCTATTGGGATCGCGGCCGGCGCACCAACCTACTGACTGCCGCTTTTATGAAGAACTCGTCAAATAACCAAGGTCATTGAATGACAGTCATTTTCCTTTATCTTGTAAATGCAACGGTATATTTTGGACCGGCTCCAAAATATCGACATTCCTATGGTTAATGTTCATTTACATTCATTCAGGTTCACATGGAGGATATATGAGAAAAACGAATATTGGAGGGCTTTTTTAATCCAATTGCATACAAAAATATTATTGATTGAATTTTACTTGTTTGTGAGCGTTTTTACGTGATAATCTCACACCGATTTGAATGAATTCACCAAATCTAATTAATAAAATCTACCGCAGTAATAAAGTATATCTATTTTAGTTTATTAACATTCTGATAGTTAGCTACAGTACAAAAAAATTAACGTATGAAATACTAGCTGTGCCCGCGACTTCATCCGCGTGGAATACTGTCTTTGGGTAGCATTTTTAATTATTTAGGCTAATTATTTTACAAATTAGACACATAGATATAAATACTTTAATGAGCTATTTGCTGTGTTTCACTGCAAAGAGTCTATTAAATTATTTAAGTACATAAAGTTTAAATATTAGTAAAGTTTTTTTTTGGTATCCCGGGGGAAAATTCTACATAGAACCATCAGGATTGCTGTGAGGGCAGCGACCCCGGTGTGTCAGACTCCTACTGACTAAATACCATCGGGATGTCCCTTCAATCACTCCACCCAGGCCTGGGAAACCAAATTCGTCCAGTAGCCCGAGAAGCGAATAGACAAGAGCCCATGCCTCCAATACCTCTCTCTCAGGTGGCGTGCCGTACACTGCGCACCGCCTCCCTCTCATCCGGGCAGCAGACTCCGTCAAGTCTACTGTCCGGGTCATAAGTAAAATATTAATATGAGTTTATTTACGTACATTTGCACACAACACATAAACATAGTTACATATTTCCATACAAACTTTCATCCCCTACTACCTATTGTTATTTAACATCTTTGAGGTCAAACTTTGAATGTCATAATCATTTATATTGAATCAACAGCCTATAAAATGTTTCAAGCAATTAACTCTAAAAATGACGATACTTCCATACAACATTCCATCCCTCTTTTCAACCCCTTACAAGCCTTTCTTTGCATTAAAAAGTAACATATGTCCTTTCTCCGGCTCTAAACTATATGCGTATCAAATTTCGTTTAAATCGGTTCGGCAGTTTTGGCGTAAAAGCGGGACAGACAAACAGCGTTACTATCGCATTTATAATATTGGCAAGAATTAAGGCAAAACGTTTTAACAAATAATTCCTGCAGTAGCTTAGTGATTGCCTGTCTTTTATAAAACAAAAGCTAAATAGTTAAAAGGAATATATAGTAGATAGATCATAGCGACATAGGCAATGAGGTACAGGCACACAGGATGTAATTAAGCCACTCATGCTTTTTATTGGCAAATATTTTATTTAATAGCTTCCTTAAACACATTCGATTCATACTTAAGTATAATTATATCCTTTTAAATCTAATATTTTAATAATTTGCTCCATAGGTTCACACATTAAGCCGGGCAGGAAACTTATGAGATGGATGCAGCGTGCTATGTCCGGTACGCTGCCCGTGAGAAACATTTAGAGGGGTAGACTCTTTACACCCACGCCTCCCAGAGATGAAGTGTAAATAGGTTGTTCGCTTCCTGGGGTTTCGGAAGAATCAAGATTCCCAGGCTCGGATGGAGTGATTGGGAGGACACCCCAGGGTTTTTATAGCCTGTAGGAGTCTGAAACACCGGGATCACTACCTTCACTATAGCACTTATAGTCCTATGCAGGATTTTTACCTGGGTTACAAAAAAAAAAAACATCACCGATTGGTCCTGTTTTGTTCTTTTTTTCTGTTTTTGTTTTGTTTTTAATAAGAAACTAATATTTTAATTCGTGGAGCATTTAATTCAATAATAGTCGAAATAAAATATATTTTTACGATAGATCTTGCATGAAATGAAATTAAAACTACATCGTTTATTTATTTAAAAATTAAACATGGAGTTTTTGAAATTAATTAGTTTTCGCAGCAACTGCTATGCAAAAAATAATTAAAGATGACATTTTCACATCCAAGTTCTATTGTAAGCCCATTCTCAGGCCACAATGCAGTTATGAAAGACAATAACAATAAACAGTGCTAAAACCACTATCTCACACTCACTGAAAATGTTGACTTATTTACTAAAGTCCAGTTATTTTTATTAACACTAGAAAGACTGAATATATGTATAGCACATACGTACATAGGGAATAAAGAGAGGGGGGAGGTAAATACAACTATTAATAAATGCTATAAGATAATATATTAAAAGTCATAATATTTTAAAATATTGGTTCCTTATAAATATATATATAACTAAACTTTAAAAACAGTCAAAATGACTGCTCTTTTTTTTCTCTTTATTTCTAAAGGGACTTTTATTTTTTTGAACATGCTAGTCCCATCATACCATAACCTAAAAATAAAAAAAATATTAAAAGTAACAAAACAATTATAAACTATTTGTACATGACCCACAACATTCCAGCGGCACCAGAGGTTGGTTCCGCTAGAGTGCTGTGAAACATGCCTACATTATATAAATTAAGGTTCAAATTATTTACAAGGATATGTCTTTCCTTCTTATACTTGTCACATTCCATCAGGAAGTGATGGACATCGTCAATTTTGCCACATGTTTCACAAAGGGGTAAGTCGACCAGTTTCCTGAGATATCCAAATTTCCTTGATGGAATGTGACCTGATCTTAGCCTAAATGCTGCAGTTACACAGGTTCTGCTTATATTAGTATTAGCAAACCAAGGAATAGGAGGAGGCTGGCACTGTAGCGTCTTATACCAAACTAGCTTTTGCCCGCGGCTTCGCTCGCGTTAAAAAGTATTATTATTAATTAGGTATAGTTTTTGAGGCTTTACTTTTGTTTAGCGTGTGTAAAAAATTAGGGCCTACAAAACTTCTTTGTATACAATATTCTTAACTAATCTGTCATTAGGCGCTAAAACTATCAAGCTACTGGATGAACTTACTCGTGAGCAAGCAACATAAAACTGTCCCTGAGAGAAGCGATGTTCTTTCAATTTAAACCCACAAATTTGAGAGTTTGCTCATGAGACTTGTTTATTGTCATGGCAAAGTAGACTTCACCTACCTGCATGCCAAATTTCAGCCCGATCCGTCCAGTGGCTTGGGCTGTGCGTTGATGGATTACTATGTCAGTCAGTCAGTCAGTCAGTCACCTTTTAGTTATATATATTTAGATTCCCTTTTTTTTCATATTCTATTAAAATATTCCTTCCACGTAGCCCGCCCTTGATTTTTATACTTGCCTAAAATTTCTGTGTAAAACAATGGAATACTAACTAGAGAACCGTCTGTTAGAGCTAACTTTGCTAAGTGATCAGCCTCCTCGTTTTCTGCCAAACCGACGTGAGAAGGAACCCATTGCAAACTTAAGCAAACATTAAAACAATGAGCATTAAGGATCTCATTCAGAATTGCATAGGCTGTCGGAACTCAGTGACTGCTCTGGGCAATGTAGTGTTAATCGTCTCAACTATAGCTTAGAGCCCGGACACACAATGCGTTGCGGCGATGGAGCGGCACCGCTTTCCAAATATTTATCGAATTGGCAGGTAGTTGTTGCATTGTGACACTGCATATAAATGAGTCGGAAAACACTATCATGTGAAGACAGCTTTGTCATAGCAACGCGTTTGCCTATCTCCGCCTTGTTTCACAAAGCGCAAGTCCGATACGCGTAGAGTGCGGCAGTACAACGCACCGTGTGCACCCCACGGATATTTCTATGTAATACATAATGTTTTTATTTTTATTATTTATTTTTTATAAAGCATTAGTTAACCTGAACACGACACCTACTACTTGTCCAGTATGAAAAAATCATGCATTAACCCATTTCGTCCCAAATGTCCAAAATTTTTACACAGTTTTCAACGCGATAACTTTTGACCTAAACGTCGCAAAAAAAAATTGAAAAGTACCAATGTCGATGGTTTTTGATGTCCTCTTTCGAAATCCGTGGTCTATTTTGGCCTTGGATTTTTCGATAAAAAGTTATGACCATTTTTTTGGAAAAAAAACTCGATTTTTTCGATATTTTTCTCTAAAAATCATATATTTTCACATCGAATAAAGTAGAATCGACCGTTGAAAATAATTGTAATCGAGGATTTATATATTTCCTTTTTAGTTGCGTTGGAATTTTTTGAAAAAAAAAACAAAATGGCGGCTGCAATATGGCGGCTCGAAGTCTAAACTTAACTAAAACTTTTTTCATTCCTTGCCATCTGTCCAAATATATTTAGCTCTATTATTTGTTATGAGTGAATGCCAATTCGAATTCCGAAATGTCTTCGAGAAAAAGAATTCGTATACGTACTTCCATCGAGTCAGCAATAAGAATTTTGCAAAGTGATTCATGCGAAATGTCGGAACGGAATAATCACATTCAGGTATCGATTTTGCCAGTACAGGATAATTCTGATCTCGAATCTGAATTTGACAATGAAAGTGACGCAGATGAAACAGACGATGAGGAATATGACATATTATACTTTCTACCAAAAATCACGATGGAATAGTCGATATTTGAGAAAAAAAACGAAAAAATTGACTTCGAGCCGCCATATTGGAGCCGCCATTTTGTTTTTGTTTTTTTTTTTTAAATTCCAACGCAACGAAAAAGGAAATATAAAAAATCCTCGATTACAATTATTTTCGACGGTCGATTCTACTTTATTCGATGTGAAAATATACGATTTTTAGAAAAAATATCGAAAAAATCGCGTTTTTTCCAAAAAAATGGTCATAACTTTTTATCGAAAAATCCAAGGCTAAAATAGATCACAGATTTCGAAAGAGGACATCAAAAACCATCGACATTGTTACTTTTCAATTTTTTTTTGCGACGTTTAGGTCAAAAGTTATCGCGTTGAAAACTGTGTAAAAATTTTGGACATTTGGGACGAAATGGCTTAAATACAAAATTCAAGTCAAAATAATCTTGATCTATATATTTCTAATAGTGTAAAGATATATAATAATATCTCTAACTACGTCTCATAAATTTATGGGGTTCAATAAGGAGACTTTGATACCATCCATACAGTCTATATTTCATTGGCTCGTAACATGAAATGATTCATTGGCGGTATATTAAGAGGAATGTACTTAATAATTATTATTGCGATGGTGAATTATTTATTATTTAAGGCGGTAGGGCGATTGCCCGAACTGGCTCATGACCACAGTACACAAGTGGAAAGACCATCATTGTGATTAGTCACTTTGGCCTGTCGCGTTTCGGTAGAGCTTGGTCGGTGTGTATGTGGGCTGACATTGCGACGGAGACTATCAATGGATAATCATCCTTTGATGGTCGCTTTCGTTTTTGGACTACACTGTACTTACCATCAGGTGCAATGTAGTCACTATCTCGTGCCAGTTTAAAATATATATATATGTCTATCTAATATATACGCGGTTAGGATACGGCTTTAATAATAATATTTCATTATGCTATACATACAAGAACCTATAAGGTTTTTCCGACTAAATTATTAGGTAAACTATATTATTTATTAATTTAAACATAGTTTCATAACATGTTCATATTTTACAATACAAGTAATATGAAAGGAACATTTTAATAATAATACAAGAGATTGTGGTGGGCATGTAGAGTTCAAAAGCCGGAATTTTGTCGACTATAACTTTAGCAGCGGTTAGTCACGCGTCGAAATAAATGTATTTAACCTTTAAACTTACTAAATTGTGGTCTTGTTGTTATCAATTTTAGCGATGTGTATATTTTTTTCTTCATTTATAGTGATGTAACATGGTACAGGATTAATATTGTATACATCCTGAGAAAATTAATCAGAAAAAAAAAATTGAGACAACGATTACAAAAATTATTGGCTTAAATACAATAGTTATACTTATCATGACGTCATAATTTCTTTATCTTGTTCTCATAAAATATTTTTAGACTAGCTCAAATACTATACCTCATGCTAACAATGGCGTTGAAAAGCCGACAGAACAATTAAGAAACCAGGTATTTTACGTCTATATTCACTGCGAGCAAATTACCTTGCTTAAACGTTTTTTTGACGCGGCTTTTAAAACTCCCAATATCGAAAGAGGAGGGGAAATTCACTGGTTGTAAGATCATTCCACAATCGTATGAAAATGCAGAGATAATAATTTAAAAAATCCTTCGCAATTTATTTCCAAGTTGCAACAATATAAACAATAATCAAGTATTTAATATTAAAATATTTTAACAAAAGAGACAAAGTATTGTACAGTCGGCTACAAAAGTTATTGACCAGATACAGATTTTCAAAACATCTATTATATACACTGCGCCTCGTCATAGCGGCCATAAGTTTCTCAACGAGTGCCTATTTACATCAGCTTGTCAAAAATACCAAAACATTAAAGATTCAATAAAATCTATTTCCTGCATATAATTTATTCATAATCGTTTGTTTTAAATTTCATGTTATTTTCTGGTGTATATCTTAGACTGAGATTTATAGACGCAACTTTAAGTTTACTTAGCCTTTTTTTATGTGGACAAATGTTGTTTGGTTGGGACAGACTTTACAAACTCAATAGGACTGAGGGAGCGAGCACAGAAGGTGCTCAGCCGTACTTAGATTTTACTGAAACATTAAAGTTTATATTACTCAATAAATGTCAAAGTATTTGGTAAGTCACCGATTTTGTGAACATGGAGTTGGCTCTGCAAATACTATGGCTATACTCAAGTTCTCATTATATAATCAGTTTTTTGGCAAAACTTATTAATTTTTTGAGAACTTTTCTAAGCAAAGTCACTGTGGTGTCAAAGAAGACACTATCGTTTTTGCATAAATCTATAAATGCTTAAATAAAATTGATTGTTTGCAACGTATGGTGGTAAGATATTTTGGATTTAATAATGTTTAGCTACTCATTACATTCCAGGCAATTTTAAAATTGAGTTTTGGTGCCAATCGTGCTAGGAGACTTAGCAAGCCGCGCCGCGGTGTATAGAAGTATTCAAAATCTGTTTCTGTTCATAAAATTTCGAGGCCGACTGTACAGTGCCTCACTCGTGTACACAATTACTCATATCATGATATCATCGACTTGGAGACATTTATTTTTACATTGGCTTACTGCAATTCACTACGTTTACTTCAGATATATCGATTTCAAGTGTCAAGGTGATTTACTGTCAGATTCATAACCTTTTTTATTCGGAATTGGCGTAGTGACTATACCGCACCTGATGTAAAGCAGAGTGCAATCCAAAAACTGAATTTTTCTATCGAGTGACAATTATCTACTGATAGTCACTATAATAATACCTTATGACCGGTGGTCGTGGGTGTGGTTGTAGAAAGACACGGATTTTGGCATTTTACTTTTTATTTACACTTTAAGGCACACCGAACTGCGACGTACGCGCACGTACTCTAGTCTTGGGTCTCGGTAGTCGACTCCCTTAGCTAGAACATCCCTTGCGCGCGCGCACCTTATAACGCTTTAACTTAACTTAACTTAACTTGTAACGCCTTAACGACCCTTAGGGCGTGTAATACAATTATGTATCGGGCAGCGTCTACATGCTATAACCTATACTATGATTATACCTACACAAATATATCTTTACGCTTCGCATAAAGAACCCAATATTATATTAAGATGGCAACACGCATGCCGGGGGACCATTCGACAATTTGGTAACCCGACAAATGTGAGAGTTGATCCCCTAGGACATTCAGCGATTTTCTCCGGCAAAAGGAAAGACTTCGAAAAAAAAAAGAATAATTAACGCAGTTTTGGATAATTATAACAAACTAGCTTCAGTCCATGATTTCAAACCATTCGCGATCTCATCCTCACCATTCGTAATTGAGGTCAAGCATGTATCTGTAAATGATAGAATACTAGCTGTGGTGACCTGACGTTGCCAGAGTAGAACTAATGTACTCCCATTGATAATGGATTTTCCAAAAACGTCGAAAGAATTATTTTAGTATTTATAACCAAAATAAAATGTTAATACTGGTTTTATAGTGCCTAATTCAAAATTGACGGATTTACAAACAAATTTTCAACCTCCATTTCAACCTTTTAGAGGTGGAATATTAAAAACTTTGCCCTTATTGGTTGTCTACGTCATAAAAAGAATCCAATGTAAATTAATATGTTTCTATAATTTTTTAGGCTGCCAGTAAGGAAAATTGTTATAGACGGGTGGCGAGGCAGTTTTGGATATCATTATTTTGATTATTTACATTAATTTGCACTATCAAAAAGAAATAAAAAATGAAGTGTAAATAAATTCAGGTTAAATAAAAGGCAATCAATAAACCTCTTTTTCTAACATGAGATATTGTCCTAAAGATTCTTATTTAAAAGTATTCTTCAACTTTGTTGTGTCGCGTTGGTGACACAAAACAACAGTTAAAGACATGAGTGAAGCTTAGAGCTCTTCGTATGAGTGCTAGTTGCCACTAGAAAACGTCTTGACTTCTACGTGTAAGATGTAGCTGGGTTTGAAATTAAAAACTATGCACATTTTGTATCGTTTTATAACGTGAGGACATTTAGGAACAATTAACAAACACAACAACAAAACAAACAAAACAAACTGCAGTTTAGTAAATAATAATTTACATACATATTACCATACGAAACAATATTTATCAACACATATACATGGATCTATAGGTAGACCCGCGAGAGAATGAGAAAGAAGATACATACAGTTTCATTTCTACCGCATGTAAATTTCATAGGCATATTATTATTATCAATTATTTAGCAATCAACAATGATATTCTATGTATCTGTACTTACAGGATCAGGTGGTTAGTGCTAACGATTTTTTTTTGTTTCTCGGGGGAAAATCCTGCATAGGACCATTAGGGCCGCTGTGAGGGCAGCAACCCCGGTGTGTCAGACTCCTACTGACTAAAAATTCCCGGGGTGTCCCTCTAATCGCTCCACCCGAGCCTGGGAAACCAAATTCATCCAGACGCCCGGAGAGGTTAGTGCTAACGAATCTTAAGGTAGGTCAAAACGAATTATTATTATAAAATTAAAGAATAGAAGCGATCATCAAAATAATGTATCTTCAATAAAATACATTTAATATGGTTATACCGACCCTTGAAGTTTAACTTCTTTAAGTACTAAGAATTAACAAACTTTTTACAAATAATAATCATTAAAATGAAGCCGATATTTTAGCCTTTACAACTTCTACAATATCAGATTTCTGACCTTTATATAATAACTAAAGGTCTGCGTGATATAAATATCAGATTTAATTGTTGTTTTAAGGGTTGAGTAATGAAACTTAGCAATTTATAACGCATAGCTGTAAATGACGTCTATACATAATGTTACCTTTAAAATTTTACAAGTTTAGTTACGAACAGTAAGTATTGAAATCTCTATGTTAAAAGTTAAACGTTTTTACAAAAATTTTAGACATAAAAAATAATGAAGCCAATGATAGAAGGATGAAAGTAATTTCTAAGTAAGAAATTTTCCGTGTAACCGGGAAATTGGCAAGACGTTCCCGTAACGAAGTTTTGAGTTGGATAAGCCAAGACATACTGAGGAAGCAAATAGGACTAATTTTAAAACTCTTTGTTCAAACACATTTTATGGCGAAAAATTAATATATTATACGCTTTTGACTAGTTTTCAAAGCAGTGGATTTAAAATTTTCACCAATATATCTAGATTTTTATAGTTGCACGATAAACTTAAAGCACTTAAGGGTAAGTATCCTAATAATAGACAGCGCCCGCCAAGGGATGACACTTCATTAACACACGCCGTCGTCATGCCGGTCTAAACAGAGCACAGTGGAATATCTTTAGGTACATGATAATAGACTAACAATGGAAATAAGAGCCTTGATTATCATCTTCAGAGGCTTTCCCTTGTTTGTTAGATCAAGGGCCAGATACAGTAACCACAATTACTTGATACGGCACGCATTGTTAGGAGCTACCTCACTTTGAGCTCCTAACTACCCGACATCGACCCCATAGATTCTCATGTTTATCTATTTTTAAATTAATATTGTTCTTTTCTAATGTTTATTTTAAAATTTTAAAACAGTGTTATATTTAATAAATCGTATAAATTAATAATGGTATAGGGGTAATAGCAGTAGCGTTCATTCCATAGATGCATCCAAGCATTGCATGCCTTTATGATAAATAAATCTGAAATAAATTGCTTAAACTTAAGCAAAAAAAGGAACCATTTATATTTATATCTATTCTATATTCACACCATCTATCTTTCCTATAAAAGAAATATAATACTTTCTATTATAATATATAATTATATACAAATTAATTACGCAAATTCTACCTACCCTATCCAAATACTTTATGCACGTCACTGGGTAATAGTATAAACCAGGGGTCGGCAACCTTTTGAGTCGGAAGAGTCAAAAATTACAATTTACAAAATTTCAAAGTTTTTAAAGAGCCACAAACTTTTTTCTTTTTGATAAAAAAAAACTAATCTATTTGTTCATCGATTCAGAACGACTATTAAATGTTTTTTTTTATATGTTTATGAAACCGAAGAGCAGCAGCTTGACGTCCTAAAAGCCGTATGTGGCTCGCGACCGGCAGGTTGCCGACCCCTGTTATAAACTAATATACGTTTAAATAAAATATGGTTAATAAGCTCATATTAGAACCTAGAAAATTGTGTCGTGTAAAAGGTAACAATGTTGTTATTGTGTTACTTGTTTATTCGTGTGGTGACGCCTGGCAAAGTTGTAATAGCAATGTTTGTTATTTCGAATTATGTTTTGTAACTTCCCGGAAGGTTTGCGTATGAAACGCTTGAAACTTTTAATTCTAACTTGGTCCTATGCTGTTTTCCGTAACCAGTGGATTACGTTTTTATAAACACAAAAAATAAAACTGGAACATTTTCATCATTCCCGAGTTACGGCGACGCCTCGAGTCGTTCCTTCGGAAATGAAAATGTTTATTTCGTAACGAAATATTGAATTTCTTGCGGTTGGAACCCGTTTAAGATGTCAGCCCTAGTATAAACGAACTGATATTGGAAATAGTGAGTAAAATTTGCTTGGGCCTCAGACATACAACATTAGAGTGTTACCTTTTATAATAAGCTGGGATATTATGCTGCTGAGATCATATAATTTATTTTTCCAAAGATTTATTCTACAGTGTTCGTATTTAGTTTTTATTTTCAATTTAAATAAAACGCGGCCATATTGCCAGCCGCGGGCTGTACGAAACCCACCGATTGCCTTGTTGAAGCCCGCAAAACAGTGTCAAATGGGGATAAAAGTAATTTTTTGTCGTACGGTAAATATCTATTTGGGTTATTTCTACAGCCTACATAAGTACAAAGATCCTCATGGTGACGCGCCCTGGTCTATTGCATTTTGAGATCAACTTGAGTGTGTACATTAGTAACCTACCCAAAGGCTTTATGCTGTGCCATATGATGATTTCCTAGCCAGATTCGGCCACGGCGATTGTTTCAACACCGATTAAGAAAATCGAGGTCCAGTTTTCGGAAAAAGCCAACTGCGCAGGAGATATTTCAGTGCATAACTGGACGCGCTGCCAGAAAAGCACTCTCTCGTCCAAGCTCCCTCAGGCCCGATGGAAAAGAGAACCAGTACGATCGGGAGGGAGCAGGATGCAGGTTTGGTCGAGTTTTCCTTCTCTGAACACCTAGTTTAATTGCGGTGTTAAAGAGATACTTTAGTCGCCTTTTACGACACCTCAGCAAGAAGAGGGGGGTGCTATTCTATTCTGCCGACAGACACCACGGCACGGCTGTGGCATATATGGATGGGCCGGCATGACGACGGTGACTATCAATAAACTGTCATCCCTTGATAATCACTGCCGTGCTTGGACTGCGTTAGGCATTTTATTAGGTTCAGTGTACTTACTTTTTGGAGACAGTATAAAAAGTAACTATCCAGTTATAAAATAGTACGTATGTTAAAATTTTACAAGTTATACAAGTGTCAGCTTAAATATTTCATTCATGGCCTCACAATTTTCATTGTCATAATTTTGCAAGCAATCTTTATTAATGGTAGATTTTAAAATCTTATTTTGATAACACGTGCGATGTTAATATAATTAAGACGAAATCTCTTACAAAGTGATGGATTCTCATGTCATTTAAGACAGGCGGAAATTACTCGTGGAAGTGCGATGTCACACTGATCATGTTTCTTGAAGTTTAAATGACTTAGTTTCGTCTTTTAGTTGCTTAGTAGCACATGTATTGACAATTATCAAATATTTCTATATACTGAACCAGCGAATAGCGGAATGTAAGACAGGAAAACAATTGCAACGACTACAAAGTCCAGATATCGTAGAATATTATATTCAATTGAGTACATTTTGATTCATTGTATCGTTGTTAGAAAGTTTCAATGTAAAAATATGTACCAATGGCATATCTACTGTCTACATATTACTCAAAATACATACATCCCCTAAAAGGCAAAGAAATGAGTAATTACGATTGTTTTAATTAGTATATCTCTTCAATGGAAAAATGAATATAAGATAACTAAATAAAAACATTTATTAAGTGTTTCATCTCTCTGTCTTGGAATGTGTCCGATCTGAATCTGTGAGAGAGGCGTTTGTGAGTGCCTTTGGTTTGAACAGACTTGACGTCGGAATGTTTAACAAAATCTTAACAGAATTAGTATCTGATGAGGCGTCTGGCCTGTTCAGATCAATGTCACTATATGTAATATGTTAGGTATTTCTGTATTAGGGTACGATGGGGCTGACATACGTACTCACGTAAAAGTCCCTTAAATACATAGAATAAAAAAAAATCTCTCTGTCTGTTAAATAACAATAATAATTACATAATACAGTGATAAATAATTAGTAGATACTGTATTTCATACAAAACATTGTTTTTATTAAGTAATTTATAAATAACCAACATTTGTATATGATTCTGTTAAAATACACGCCATTGCCACCCTCATTACAAAAATCATGAACGAAGGTAATAAGAAAATCAATACCTTATCCAAACACTATCAGAATGAGATTCGAGGTTGGGAACGTGAGGTTCTATAACATTATATAACAGGGCGGTTAGGGATATGCAATTTCGGAAATCGATGTTCAAAACAGAGAATTCTGGTTCCGATTACGTGTATGTACAATATTCATTATAATCGAATATCTTCGATAGCTTCGGAGATTTTTGTTATAGGTATTTTTGTATTACGCGTTTTAAATATTAATTATGTGAAATAATCGTATTGATAAGTGTTAAGAAATGCTAGATCAATGTAATAAGAAAAGAGAAAATTCTGATTTCGGTTATTATTTTTTACTGAATATACAGACAAATCCGAATATTTCCGCATATGGAAATTTTTATAGCAAGCTTGGTAATTTGCTTATTTATAAATAATAGTCTAACTGATAAAGAGTCACGAATCAAATCTGATAAAGGAGTTTTTCCAGATTTTTCTAGAATAAATATGTCACATAAACTATTCCCATATTTTTTGGCTTATATATATATATATATATAAGCCAGAATATATATATATTGCGCGTATATAAATAGAATATAGATTTCTGTTTTTTTTTTTCAATATATTTATATACAAACACCATAGATACAAATTTGACAATTATTCATATTCAAAATTCTACATTGCGGCTAACGTATACGCGAAAAAACCACTTGCCTCAGTAGATTACATTTCTTGTGTTGATTTGTTGCTTGATGATTTATGAATAATGGAAATCTATATATTAACATCCCTATTCTATATTATAACAGGTTACTATAAATCTCTTGGAGCACTTCGTTAGACTGATTATAGGCGAGACGAACAAATTGCTCCAATCGATAACCAAAACGCGTATCGCCGATAGAGCCATCAATCGTGCAGACGTGATTAGGTTATTTTTATATTCATTGGTAAATGATACGCGACATTTAGTAAACGTTAGACAATTTCACTTTCCGAGGGAACTGGCGGCAGTGCTTGTGTGTCCTAAACACTGTTTAATATAGAGTACTTCAGAAGTCTTCGGACCAAACTCTACCAGGAAGCCCCCTAGACAAGATTTTTCGCTTGTCTGGTCATAGGAGGAATTTCGATGGGTAGAACTGGCTTGCAGCGTGTAGAGGACACCCTGATGGTTTTTGGCTATTAGCAGTATAGCACATCGCCGACGCCGGCGTAATTGTGTATGAGGGTCAATGAGGACTTTCCAGAAGGTTACAAGAAAAAACGCAATTTCACTTTAGATATACACAGTTATTCGATAAATTTCTTAGCAAGTATAGTCTAGAACAATTTTATCTGTGGTATTCTGAAACAGTCTTGTTGCAGACGCTGGTTATTTTAGTATCGGAGAATGCTTACGCTGGTTTTTTTTATACTAGCTCAACAAAGTGACTAGCGCACTTGACAGAAAGTACAGTGTAGTCTAAAGCTTGAGATTTAAAGACGAAACTTTAAATTTGCTTAGACTTTACTAAAACTTTACTAAAACTTTACGATTTATATTACACAATGAATGTCAAAGGATTTGTATGTTACCGATTTTTTCATGGACTTGGCTCTGAAATACTATGGATATACTCAAGTTCCTGTTATACATATATTCAGTTTTTTGTCAAAACGAATTTATTTTTTGAGAATTTTGCTAAGTAAAGGCTAAGATTTCAGCATAAGAACGACAATGAATACCAAGGTATGCGTAGGCAGTCTCCGACGAAATGGCGGTCCTCATAACCACGATTGAACATCTCTAGATATGAAGAACTGCACGAAACATAAGCTGATTCCAAAACGAAAGCCGAAGCGAGTCACTTTTTTTTATCTGGATACTTACTGAGGGCCGGGAAAGGCATATACAGCTTAACCGGGGTTAGGGGACGAGCACAGAAGGTGCTCAGCCAGCGAGTTTATGGGTTGGGTGGCAATGCAAGGGCACCCCTGTGGGTACGAACCTCGACTTGGACCGCCAGCCAAATAAAGTACTAACCCTACGGGTGATCTACCAGCGTTTCGGAAGCGACTACCTTGAGAAGAAACGCCGAAAGAAACTCAAGGCTTCGTCGGAGTGGAACTGCGCCTCGGAGGGAAAACGCCCCGGTTTGCGACAGTTGACTGAACTACGAAGCGAGTCACTGCGACAGTCTGCACTTGTGTACTGTGGTCACGACCCAGTTTAATATGAATGTCAATATATATTCTAATATTAATATCAGCTCATACTGGATTGTATAAATTACTGAAGTGAAATACTTCTTGCTGTGATTCTCTTTTTTTAGTTGAATTCCTATAAAAAAAGTTAAAGTTATTCTTCTATTCGTATATGAAAGCTATTAAAGTATTTATGGAGTAAGTTATGACGTCATCAATGCAGCACAACATTCCGTGACCTTGGTTGAGACTACGTTTGGCACTCCGTCAACCCTCAAAGTCGATACTGCGCCGCTGAGTCATGCTGGGGTTGTTTGATCTAGCAAAAAATGTTTTCAGTGACCTTTCCAAGCTTTACCCGTGAAAATAAAGTCTATATAAAAGAGCTTGTATATGATGCTACTACGAAATACATATATATTTCACTAGTCTCTGCGCACGATTTCCAACAAATATTTTCTAAGATTTTATTATGTATAGATAGCTATTTTATTTTAATGTTACAAAAAAAATCATTAGACTTGAAGGCTGTCGAATACTGCAAAGAGACCAAGCTACATCTCTTTTTCTATTCAATCAAAAACAGTATGTATGTTTCCCCAATTAATCTTGATATTTGACATTAATAATAGTACATATTTTACGTTGTTTGAGCTAAAATCTCCGATTCTGCTCATTCAATTTTACTGTGGCCAAACGTCCCTCACATTTTAAAATTTGATAATAATTATTAAAATGAGGCAGTCCTGTTTGTTGGTTGAGTAGTATCGGTGCTTACAAATATACGATTGTTTTCAAATGATTATTTTTTATTCAGAAGGCTTTAGATTGTGTTTACGCCCGTTTTTAATATCGTGACATAATAGAATTTTACCCCAAACAATTTAATAATATTAGAACATGAGCTAATTCCCTACATACACATGATGAATATTCAATACGAAAATTAGATAGTTTTCTTCGTAAGGGAAAAACTCGTGTAATATTTAGATAGGCGCCTTCCAGTCGCGCCATTTCGGCGCCGCATCCCTCCCGCACCACATCCCCGACGCAGTATTATTTCTTATGATGGTAATTTATGACAAACGACGTTGATTTTACGTTCATTCCTATCTACCGTGTCTTATCAGCTATGGGACGGAAGCGGCTGTGCAGTTCTATTATAAGCATTTGTTGGGCAAACGAGTTACATCATTGGTTATAATTTCGCCTTTCTCCGGGTTTTTATTTATACTGGATTGACTAAATTACTATACTCTACTTGATGGAATGTCCAGTGCAGTTTAAGAATAACAGGATTATCTAGGGACAGGAATCCACTGACATTCGCCTTTTTTTCAACCAGGACAATATGTTGATGGCCGGGATAAACCTTAACAACTAAACTGGGCGAAAGGGCGAACACTGAGGTGCTCAGCTGGCAACGTTATGGGTTGAGTGGCAACCCAAGGGCAGCCCTGTGGCTGCGAACTTCGACTTGGGCCGCCAGCGAAAATACGAAACCTAACATTGATCTACTAGCGTTTCGGAAGCGACTACCTTGAGAAGAAACGCCGAAAGAAACTCAAGGCTGCGTCGGAGTGGTCACAGTTGCCGACATCATATCGGTTCATATATACCATGGCAGAAGGTCTCTATTTATATGAACATTGAAAAACTGGAGGTACACAAGCTGATCCTGAAACGCGACGAACCAAAGCGAGTCACTATGATAATCTTTACACTTGTGTTTGAGTTGTGTACGAATATTGATTGAGGTCAAACATGCCTATAGACAAAAAGAAAATCCGATAATCTTAAAAACAAATATGGCTGATATTGACACCGGATTGGTGAAATGTTATGATTTCTATACATTACAGACTGATGAGTGGAGTGATGAGTGATGATCCAGCAAAGTTTTACATTACATAAAATTATTGTCATTTTTATGGGGATTTGTAATTGTATTTAATATAAAATATAATTCATGTAACTTTTAATAAATGAAACAGTTTTTAAAATTGCTCCAGCAGTTTATCCATAACAAACATATTTTTTTTTTCTTTTTGTAATATTTGTATAGATAGATTGAAAGAAGTATATATGTATTTATTTGTGTAGAAAATGACCCAATTGTATTGGAAGCACTTACGAGTATAGTAGTTTAAGCTAAAGGTGTTGCATCAAAAAAGAAAATGAAACTATTTAAAAAAAGATGTTTGGTGATCTTTATAATGTAACTGCCGTATTGTATCTTTCCATTGTAATGATTACTGCAAAAAAAAAACAAAATATGAATAAATATTACGAAAAACATATTCTAAATCATGGAGGACTCTTACACTAAGTTGGAACTCAAGATAATGAATTTATAAAGATATACAGTAAATGATTATGTTATAAAGAAAAGATACACGAAAATACAGTAAATTAATTACAATACACATTTTTATAATTTTTAAAGTTTATTTTATCTATTTAACATCATGAAATAAAATTGAATTAATAATATTATTTTGTGTCTTTTTTAAAACAGCTGCCCTTGTCAAGTATTCTATTTTCTTTGTTTATATGAAAGGAAGGCAAACATGCGGATAGCCCTCTTGATGGTAAGCGGACGCTGTAATCTATGAACAACTGCCACACAATAACTATCATCATTGGAATACCCAGAACACCTAGAAAACCGTTTTATGAAAAAATATGTAAATGATAAAATTATTATTCTAATATCAAATTAGTGTAATGGAAGACGCGACCCCGCAGATTGAACCATTAGCCGTGAGTGGCAGTCTGATTTCAATTTCATTTGTTTATTCCTGCTCATTTCACAACTCGTATTCATTATGCTTCATTTTTTAATGGTCCGTGCTTACCATTGTTTGCCTAAATTGAGGAAGAGTAGCTTAAATAAAAGAATTATTCTTTCTTGACTGGTGTGTTTGTATTTTTTCGTAGCTACTTAAAACTGTTATTTATTTTACTATTACGTATGATTCTTTTTTTTACATTGGCACGACAAAGTAACCTGATGGTAAGTACAGCGTAGTCCAAAAACGAAAGCGGCCATCAATTGATGGTAATCCGTTGATAGCCTCCGTCGTTATGTCGGCCCACATATACAACGATTAAATATCTGTAAGTATATGAGTTACTAGAAAAACAAAAAATAAAATTACATCCTGCCAAAGGAGCATGGAGAGAAGCATCATGAAAATCAAGAAAATCCAAAAGATCCGACACTCTGACATAAGACAAAAAACTAAAACCATCGACACTCTTAGCTATGCGCAAAAGCTAAAATGGAGATGGGCTGGTCATGTTGCGAGACTCGGCGATAATCGTTGGACTATAAAGACAACAGCATGGGCAGGCCCACAAGGACAAAGAAAAAGAGGAAGGCCAAACGCACGTTATTATAAAAGTGGCAAGCACTCAATGGCGACAAGCAGCACAGAATAAAAAGCACTGGTCACCTCTGGAGGAGGCCTTCGCCTTTCACGGAGAGGGTTCTTGCTAATTATAAGACAAAATTTATACTTAATTAAAATGTACATAGGGAAAGCAAGAAATAAAAGGCTTTTTATTTTTTATTTGATTTATTTTATATGAGTTACGGCCAAAGCGAGTCACTATGATAATCTTTATACTTGTATACTGTGTACTTTATACAGTTTTTATAGTTTTTTTATTATTTTTTACAAGCCAACGCTTGAACACTATTACAGCTGGTGGTTAATGGAGATGTGTCCAATAATAGATCAAGTTCGCTCAACAAATATATACTCGTTCTTCTTATAAAGGTCCCCCGAGCATAAGATCGTGGGAAGGTAAACGCTGGAAGCTCATTTCACTCCTTTGCTATTCGAATTATGAATGACGAAGAGACTTTTTTAGTACAGATATATACGAAATATTCACCACTTAAGGATGGTTTCCGTTACGGTGTCTGGTGATTTTATGATGAAAAGGCGACGGGAGATTCAAAGAATGAAGCTCTTGTACACACTCTTGAGAGTGCCCGTAATAGACTGCAAGGCTGGCGACTTTACATTGCTACTCAATACGTTGCATTATTTAAAAAGGTAATGCCAATAAATCTGCGAACTCTACGATCGATTGAGTCTAGAGCAGATGATGAAAAAAATCCTGGCTGATTTCGGCCTTGGTGACATTTCCAAATAGTATCAAGTAGGCGCGGGCTGCAGCCCCAATCGGCGAAGGTGAGCCGGCTGATGATTTGCGGAGCCCACCTTAGCGCGGAATGTCCTGTTGCACAACAGACAAGTCAGAACACCACCCACGTAGTTATAGGAAGCGAGCACAGGTGGACGGGCCTTGAAACGATCTCGCTTCTCATCCAACTCAAGCCTACGTCTGGTCTCGAATTCGGCCACCACGTACTGCACAAGACTTCTCCACTCGGAGCGTCGCTCCGCATGCATCCGCCACTGCATCGGCTCAATATAGCAGCGCTTTTAGTACCGCGTTAGAACATCCTTTAATCTTAAATATTGCCCACTGGCCTTCCTCCTACCACACTGCAACTCTGAGAAGAATATAGCTTAGCCTTTCTTTCACTAGACATACGGGACAAGTGACCTCACCAACGCAACTGCCGCCTCGTGAGATAAGCTTTTATTCCTTCTACATGAGCACGCAGAGCAGATAATTGATATAACAATCTACTTTTAGTTTCAGATTTATTTAAAAATACCCTATTGCTACTGAAGGTAGCATTTCAGTTCCCAAGTTGCACGTTCAACTTTCGTTAACAAAGAAAGGTTAAAGAATTAAGAAAATAACCCAATCCGAATCTAATAAAAGAACAAAGTATAGAACAAGTTTAAGAATAAAATAAAAAATGGCCAAATTGAGTTTTAATACTCTTTGTCGATATCAGTCGATAAAAGTAAAATTTAAAAACTTTAACCACTTTACCAAACTTTTAATGTTTTACTACAAAGTTCTACCATAGTGTCTACTAATATAGCTCTCGTCACATTGTTAAATATATCTTGAATAAATATTATTGTTATTTTCAACCACAAACTATGGTTTTACATCATTTAATAGACTTAATAATTTACTATAAATACAACCTGAGAGCACGCAATTTTTAATATAACCTTTTCGTCGAGGTTTTCAAGGTATTCGTAACACCGGTGAAGGAAATATATTTATAGACATAAGAAAATTGCTTGCAACGAAAAACATAATGAATTGTTATTTATGTTCTAAAATACCTTCAATTGCGTACAGCTTCTTGCTTCAGCTTGGCATGGTCTTCAAAAAACTCATTTTTTTACGTTTGTAATGCCTGTGAACCATTGATGAGTTTTCCTTTAGAGGTGAGCAGAGATACATTAGTGGTTGTATCCACTTTGGGCTTATTTTTCGTGACCAAAGTGCCCAGTAGCGCATTTAATCGTCGTTCTCAGTGCATTTAAAATATTTCTATTAGATGCCTTGCGGGGGTCCTTACAATTTAACTGTAAATTAATCCATTATTATTCCTTTATTTAATTATTTTAAAACTTAATTTTAATTTCGAATAAATTATTCTTAAAAATAAGACTGTGCTGTGAATTTTTAACGCATTATATTTACAAAAAAATTTATAAGATTCAAAATCACATGAAAACGCATGCACCGGCGGAAAACATCCCCGTGATTTTTTCATATTTTGGAATACGATGCGTTAAAAAATACCCGCTATGAAAATTTGCATTGCGGCCTTGTGCCGTAATCTAAATGTCAACAGATTAAATATCTACACATGGCAATTCTCCCTATGTAAGAAAATCTAATAAATGTTTTAATTTATTTATGAGCCTTGTCCATAGTCGACCTATAATCCATATGATTATAACTTGAGTCCATGAGTCCTTCTAATTCTACAGTTTTCATGAATTCGGCCCGCACGTTATGATATATAATAATCTATTATCGTCATAAACAACATTCTTCAACTTAATGTTTCTGTTTGTTGTAGAACATCGGTATCTAACTTTTAAGCGGGCCACTCTTTTTTTTTTATTTCTTTATCATTTTGAAGGGGTTTTGTCACAGAGTGACCACGTCACCCCCGTACAGGCAAAACACTTATAGTTACTTTAAGCCACCTTCAGGTAAAGTGCAACTAACATTTTGGCCTGCTCGGAAAGCGGAGTGGACAAAATGCAGTTGCAAGTGCCCACAAGATAATTGACAACCTGTATATCCCGACGTTGTGCTTCCCACTCTTTAAACTTTCATTTTGAGATATTAATTTTATTCCTCGTACTTTTTTCTTCTATACATTTCATTTTTATTTTTTGATATTATTTGTTTGCTTTTTTTGTTTAACTTAATTTTTATATTGTATGGGGAAATAGATGAACCTCATTCTTTTTTATTCGCATTTTCTCGACATTAAAAGCCTTTTCTTTCTAAAATATGTACCCATAGACTGATGACCTACATCCATGAAATCAACTATAATATACAAAACTATATTGTGGTATTATCGGGCAACAAGCTATTGAAATATCACCCAACGCTTTAATTCACTTTCCACTTCAATCTTGTAGTCTATGAAAATGCATGTGCGTATTGCGCTGCAAATTGAAAGCTCGTTGCCTTGGAAACGAGACGCTGCGGAGCTTTCTCTGCCCGCCCTACGCCGCAGTAAGCGATCGCACTTCGTCGAGTGTGGACAATTCTGCCCGTTTTTTAACAAAACAGCTTTCGATGTCAATACAATAAATATTTCAGTAAATAGTTTGAATTTAGTTAAAAATTGTTATTTTGTTACTGTAATTATTAATGATATAGATCCATGCTGAGTTATTAGGAATAATGCTTACCCAGGGGCATGCAATCCCCAAAGGGCTGTTTTGGATGCAGTTGATGTGTTCTACAGTGCTACAGGGTGGTTTGTTTGTGTGAACAATGGATGAATCGTGCGTGCTATGGATGTTCATTCGGAAAACATGACGACTACGGATAGAACTAATATTTTGCCAGACGACGAAGAGGATTTGGTTTGTATTTATTATGTTTCATTATATAACTCGAGATAATTTAGTTTTGAGACAAAGTCAATGGAACGAATGCTAAAGCAATTACCTTGAAAAATGTTTGTTTGATTAAGGCATAATGATTTTGATATTAAAAACTTAAAACCAATACAATTTAGGTATACGAGTACAACGCATACATATTTTATTGTTTTAAATTCAATAATAAGTATTAATTAGAAATTTATAAATAAAACTCGGAAATTAATTTTAGAAATTTTTTTTGGTCATGTGTTTGTTTTCATCTGCTCAACTATCACTTTTCATCCGATGAGGTTGAAGTCAAGCGTAAATAAACATGTGTATGATAAATCTTATATATAAAAATTAATCGCTAAATGTCTTGATAAGCGCAAAACTCAAGAACGGCTGAACTGATTTGGCTGATTTCTTTTTGTTGTGTTTCTTGAAGTCTGGGGAAGGTTATTACGGAGAGAAAATTAAAAAAAAAAGTTTGAAAAAGTCTAAAAACAACACTTTTCTATATTCTCATACAAAAGATTTGTTATAAGTCAATTTGAACTTTAACACCATACCATAAAGTTTAAATGTTTGTGGCCAGGTTCCGGGAAGGCAGAACAATTATTGAGTGACGTATAATTATTATTGTCAATATTTGTCAATTTTTATACATATAGCATTAAGACCAGGTTGCTTCAAACAATTTCCAAAAAAATCTGACGGGGCAGCTATTAACATTAAAAAAAAACAACGTGACTTTGTTTTAGAGAAATAGGGCAGAACAAGGTCTGCCGGGACAGCTAGTAATAAAATAATCATAAAAATTATTAAATATCAGTAGATGTGGTTTCTCAACACAAGGATTCCTGTTTATCCCTTTTATGTCATAATAAACCTCGATAACCAAGTTATGCTATGGCCACTCTAATGGTTTTAGGCTCGAATTCTAGCATTTACGTCTAGGTGTTTCCATATTGAGTGCGGATGTAGGCTCCTCATGATCACCGGTGAAACAAACCCGGTGAGGCTTATCGTGAGGTAACCCGCATGGCATCTCACAGAAATATGCCCTGAGAACGGTGATCAGCTGCGCAACTGGTCACGTTGGACACGAAATATAAGCGCAAACTGTATACAGCCAGTACAGTACTGTAATGTACACCCTGAAAGCCTCAATGTATACTATTATTATTTTATAATTTCTGTTGAAACCTTGAGCCAGATTACATGTGACTTTAGTAAAGTACTTAACGAAGTTTCCTAAACTTGCTTCAGTTGTTCGTGTATCTTCATCACTAATAAACCTAGTCTGAGATGTCGTTGGAAATAGAAACATTTATAACTCAGTTTTGTAGAGATATCGACTGAGTGTTCTTGGAACTTTGTTGAGGTACCTACTCGTGAAATGTTCAAATTAATATTGTTTGAGATATAGCTGTGCTGTAATATATATTTCTTTCCTTTAAACAATTTATTATTTAAATAAATTTCAGTAATAGCATATAGTCTAAATTATTATCAAGCATGGTTGCTAATAATAGATGACCCTCATTAAAGTTACGGAATAGAACGATTAAAATTTTCCGGAATATTCATATGCTATAATATTTGGAGACGGACAGTAAAACAACTCTGAAAAACATAATTGAAAGTATAATTTTTATTAAGATTAAATCCCAGAAACTACCTACCTTTCCTATATGTACCTACCTATAAAACCTATCAATACATATAATCATCAATCAATACAAATAAATCCCTTCCGCAGCCACCCTTCTGACGTTTCGTAGATACTGTGATTTGCAACTCCGTGTATATATATGAGCACCCAGAAAAAAAATCACTTGCGCGATGTAGGTTAGTAAAAATGTATGAGGTTCGTTAATCGATCTGTACGCGTTGTGCCCTCTAATCACTGAATGGGCTTAGCCGTTTTAAAAACAGTTTTCAATAATGTATTACGGAATACTGCCATTAACATGTAGTGTCAAATTTAATTTAATGGTTTCATAAAAAAAAACCTATGTCAGTTTAAAAATATACATCGATCATTTATTGGAAAAAATGTGTTGAGTAAAATAGAACGCAACTCATTTGTCAGTTTTTATTTTTATTGTCATTAAATCGTCCTGACGTATAAAGTTTGTATTTGTATTATAATATGTTTTCGTGAGTTACTGTTAAATATTAAATGAATTTGTACATTTTTTTTGTTCGGCGGTATATATAATAGCTCTAAAATCATTTTTATGTGTGTTGATTTGTGTTAGTAGTTATTATTCATGGCAAGTAATGGCATTCATGGCGGTACAAAGTTCGCCTGATCAGCTAGTTTTGTAATAAAATTAAATTTTAAGACAATCCTTAACACAATAAACAAATAAGAGTATAGTAAATATTGATGTTATAATCATGCATTCTAGGTGTTTATAAATTTCGGTGAAAACTTAGTCATTTCTAGTAGAATCCAAATGCGGTAAAACTAAGAGACTAGAAATGTTATAATATTATAACTTCGCAGTCCTTCAAAATCTATGTGACCTTTAAAATACCGGTTACTGGTTAATCCATATAATATGCGGATTACCGTATAAGGAATTAAAGGCAGTAAGTACTAAGAACCAAAAATAACTAAAGGTATGCTTCGGATTCGTAGATTATAACGTTTATTAAAGGTGATATTCCGATTCTGCGAACAGCTGCTCAACAGCGGCGACCAAGCTGCAGTTTTGAGATCGTGACTAGTGATGAAAATGCCCGGAAATTTTCCCAAAGTTCCCAAAATTTCTTTGGGAATATTCCCGGGAATTTACTAAATGTTCTCGGAAGTTTTGGGCACTTTGAAAAAATTCCCGGGCATTTTCATCACTAGTCACGATCTCAAAACTGCAGCTTGGTCGCCGCTGTTGAGCAGCTGTTCGCAGAATCGGAATATCACCTTTAATAAACGTTATAATCTACGAATCTTATTTTTAAATGTTAAGTTCTATATTCGTACAAATAAGGTTCAATGTTCGACTAAAAATATCAACAGTAAAACTGTCATCGGTAAAGGAAAAGACAAATATTTGCTTTGTGTTCCCTGTGCTATTTCCATGTTCATCCCATTGACTCATTTTCAGAGCGCATATCACAGGGGCAGCATAAATCCAACGGTACAATGAAAGGCAACCTCATTTTTCTCTGCTGTATTCGCACCCCAAGTAATATACACTCGCTACTTCATATAGGTACCAGACATCTAACAAAGAACTTTTTACGTGATGAAAAGGTACACTTCTTATGAAGATCATCGTTAATAGTTAGATAGGTTAGAATTCCATACTTGTAATTCAGCTATAATAATATAGACAGGGGTTATAAATTTTGGACAAACACACTTAAATCATTCTGATCTAATTCAGAGATTGTCAAAGTACGGCCCATGGGTTGTACCCATAGATGGGCAAAATGTAATCAGATTAATAAAAATGATTAACGATTACATTTTACTTTTTTTACCATCAATATGACTGCATTTTGTTCATTTATGTTATAAGCACTACAAAATCCCAGATTGTATACACATTTATCATTTCTTAATGTTTTAAATGGATTTAATCATGATTGGAGAGCAAGAAAATTAAAATTATGACTACATTTTGACCATCTCTGATTGTGCCTAACACGCAGATGGTCTTGTCACGGGCTGAGTAACTAGGTCATATAATAATACTTCTGATCAATTACACACAATGACCTGGTTTCAAACTAAGCTTCCGCTTGTACTATAGGTACTAGACAATGACATACACTTAAATACATGTAGACAATAATGACTTGTGACAAACTAATCTGCTCATCACAGAAAAGGTTACCGTTACCGAGAGTCAATCTCAGGACCTTAGCTACGTAAGTAAAGTCGCTACAAACTATGCTATTAGGCCGTTAATTATTGTCGTTGTTTTAATTTTTATTAGATTACTTTTAGCATTTTTAAATACCTGCTTTCAACTGTGATTTAACTTGAAACTAGATATGACGTCAGATAACTGTACGTGGGAGTTGAAATAATACTTCCTACGTCTGTTTCATACACACAGACTTCGCCTTGTTGTTGCAACTAGAAATCTGATTTTACGTGATCCACATTACTTTTTAAAGTGTTATTGTTATATTTATTTAAATTTCCAAAACGAGTAGTTATAATAAATTCTAGTCTTAAAATGATTACATTAAGAATATTACTTAGGTATGATATTTATTTCTTATATTTTACTATGAAACGAACTGAAAAGAGTTTATATGTTTCTTCGTGCCACCCAACCCATAATATAAAAAAATAAACATATTATTTTAAAGCTTAAACTTAAAATAATAAAAATTCACGTATATCTCGGTTTTTCCAAATTAAGTAGGGATTTAGGCACGACATTCTCACCATTTTTTTTATTCTGACTCGACACAGTGACTGCACCGCACCTGACGGTAAGCATTGTGCAGTCCAAAAAACGCCAACGACTATCGACAGGTAAGAATAACCCATCGGTAGTCACAGCGTTCATGCCGGCCTGCACAAATATCTCTTCACGCTACGCTTAAAGGATCCCATATCATAGGATGGTGGGAACACGCTTGCCGGAAGTCCATTCCGCAGCCCAACGACACGGCGAAAGAAGGAGTTAGAGAACTTCTTAGTCCTAGCCGGGATGTGAGATACCGTAAAGCTGTGACTTCGCAAACCCGCGCGCGTGGTTCTTGCACAATTGAAGGAAATATCGTAAGGAAGCCCGCATTGGATCTAATAGAAATTTCATGTGAGACGATCAGCTGCGCTACTGGTCGCTTTGGGGACGACATATAAGCGGAAAGAAGGAAAGCTATATCAATGGTCCACTGGCATTATAAATTTGGACTATCCCAAGCTGAAGTAAGCTGTTGTACCTCATTGAAAGTATTTTTGAACAAGAAACCACTAAATCCATACATAATTTGAAAAAGTCCAAAGCTACGTGCCAGGATTCGAATTTATAACCATTCGCGTTTCCGCACATGGTTCCCAGTCCTTTACCACTAGCCTTTTTTTTTGTAACCCGGAGGAAATCTGTAACGGACCTCAGGGGGTGGTAAGGGCCACACCCTGGCGTGTCGGACTTGCAACGGTTAAAACCCCCGGGGTGTTCCTACGCTCTGTCTAGCCGGGGCTGGAGGTACAGGGTTATCCTCTGCTTCTGCCCGCGGCGACGTCTGGTCTTTCTTGGTAGGTCTCATCTTTGCATTTGCGAGGGGCAGTGTAAAGAGCCACCCCTCGCTCTCCTCAAAAGTAGTTGTCTTGGAGCAGTGTGCGAGATTTACCCACTAGCCTACCACAACCACTGATAATAATGTTTATAATTTATAATATAAGAGAGAAAAAATGACTTAGGATAATCCAAATGAGCAGTTTTCATAACTTAGGTACACTAGAGGTAAAATGTTATTTTTTCATCACGTTATGCAAAATATCTGAACGAACACGCTTCGTTGCCTACGAGAATTTTACCTCGAAATTCGCTTTCAGATCGCCTGTTTAATTATGTAAACAATTTTATATTTCACTGCCGTTTTCTGTTGTTTTACTAAGGGTATCGTCGAAAAACAAAACAATTAGGTATACGGTTTGCATATTTATATTATAATTAGTTCAATGTAAAACAATTGCTCAATAAATAATATATATAATAAATATATAAAATATTATTATATAAATTATATAAATCAAATTACAAGTATGAAATGTATACTAGACGCATTAATTAAAGGATATTAAAAAAGTCCACAATTTTTAGGTGATTTTCAAGAGGCTATTATTTTGAGGAAAATGGTCGTACAGAAGTTTTAAAAGTAGAAGGTTATAGTTTCTAATTTTCAGTTTTAACGTTAACACAATGTACGAGTAGGGTTTTTGAGTAATTGTAAGAAAAATACTAAATAATAAAAAAAAATCAAAAATTTCCTCGTCTTCAAATTGATCTACGGACTTTTATTTTTTTTTATTCAATACTCTTCTTAAAATCCTTTAATTAATGCGTCTAGTGTATAATCATTGACAAAATTTTAACATTTTAATTTTCCAGAATAAATTATTTAATTTACAGAGTTTTACGACTTTTTTTAATGTTGTACGTTTGTCATTTGGTCAGCAATTGATCGCAACAAAATATATAATTATTTTGTAGATTGTCAAAGCCTTTGCCCTTTGTTGTTTTTTTATTTAAATTCCTTGTTCACGAAGCCGTGAAAAGGATTCAAATTACCGTACAGAAGATCGCTATACGTCTAAACATTTTTAAATAAATATATTTGTTATCACATGATACCTATTACGTCTGTACTTTTCGAAGTTTTTGTTAATAATAGTATGCAATACTATTATATATTCTATAGAAATATATGTTATGCACAAAAAAATAAAAGAAAACATTCATAATGATTAAGGAAACTCCACTTGTCTAATTCAAAACGAATCTATTATGACATGAATCCATCAAGATGATTCATGATAAAGCACTTAGGGCTGCCTCTATACTAGGGATGTAACGGAGGCAGTTTTATCGGAACCGAAGTCGGAGTCGGAGTTTTTAAATTTGATTTATCGGAGTCGGAATCGGAGTCGGAGGCAATGTCAGTCACAAGTGACGGCAGAATAAAATAGTTTTATTAAGGGACAAATAAAAACATTATTCAGTGAACCTTTTTAATTAGAAAGTGATAAATTTACAAATACACAGACAATAAAAATTGCTGTGTTTCTTATTAACATTTTCCCATTAACAGTGAACAAATTAAATCAAATTTGCTGCAGGGTTTATTTTTGTGTTAATTTCTATTTTACTTAATTTAATGTAAATGTAAAATAAAAAAAACCTTTTAGTAATAAATTTAAATGTAAATTTAGTTTTAATTTTAATAAATTAATCATATTTTTTAACCTAAATTTTAAAAAATGTCTTCTACAAATTAAGTAGCACTGATTGTTTGATTAATTGATATTATGTTTCAACAACATTTAAAATGAAATCAAATGAATTGACTACAACAGTGGTGGTGACCTCCGATAAATACCTCCGATTAAATAGTTTCGGAACCGAAGTCGGAATCGGAGGTGTAATATCAATCGGAAGTTCCGACTTATCGGAGTCGGAGTCGAAGCTCCGTAACATCCCTGCTTTATACGAGAACACCTGATGTAGAATAAAGATTCCACTCTCATACATACTACTAGAAAAACGAATATTTTCTTGTAATAAGAAAGACGCATTTCGTTTATTTAAAAATATTTTTTGAATATTTATAACCGGTTTGAAGATAATTTTCTAAATTATAGGGCAATAAATTTTGTTCGGTAAATATTTACATAATAAATAAGACCGAAAATCTTTTTATAGTTTACAATTTTACCATTATCTAATTAGAAAATTGACAGCTAATATAAACATTAAAAAAGCATATATTGATGTCTAATAATTATATTCAAAGGCAATTACACATATTAACCTAGTCCCTAACTAAGCTTGCGCTTGTACTAAGGATAGTGGACAAAGATATATGTACATATTTAAATACGTATATATTAGGTCCTTACATATGAAATTGGCGTTTTTCGTACTGGCCACTTTAATCACAAATTTCTCCTTTTTGGTAAGGAATTCCAAATTCACATTTGTACAGCTATAGACTCATGTATTTGTGCTTCGATGATCGTCATTCATTTGTTTTTTTCTTCTGTTTTTTTCTGTTTGCGTTACTCATTTTACAAAATGGAAAACTTAAAATATCGCATTATTTACGAGTACGAGTTCCGCCGTGGCACTAGTGCTGCGGAAACAACTCGAAGGGTGAATGATGTGTATGGCGGTCGTGTTGCAAAAGAAAACACAGTTCGTTTTTGGTTCCAACGTTTTCGTTCTGGAAATTTCGACCTGCAGAACAAGCCCCGTGGACGGCCTGAGACTCAAGTTGATAATGAAGAGTTGAAGGCTATTGTGGAAGCGGATCCATCGCAAACCACGTCCGAGTTAGCTGCAGGCTGCGATGTTAGTGATAAAACTGTTTTAATTCACTTGAAGCAAATTGGGAAGATTAAAAAGCTTGAAAGGTGGGTACCTCACGAATTGACTGAAGCAAACCGGCAAACGCGCGTCGACTGCTGCGTTACATTACTAAACCGGCACAATAATGAAGGTATTTTAAACCGAATCATTACCTGTGATGAAAAATGGGTTCTTTACGATAATCGGAAGCGCTCAGCGCAATGGTTGGATCCTCGCCAGCCAGCCAAATCCTGCCCCAAGCGAAAATTAACCCCAAAAAAGATACTTGTAAGCGTTTGGTGGACTAGTGCCGGTATTGTTCATTACAGTTTTCTCAAATCTGGCCAGACTATTACGGCTGATGTCTATTGTCAGCAATTGCAAACCATGATGGAAAAGCTAGCGGCTAAACAACCTAGACTGGTCAATCGCTCCACGCCACTGCTGCTTCACGACAACGCTAGACCACACACTGCGCAACAGACGGCTACTAAATTAGAAGAGCTTCAATTGGAAAGTCTAAGACATCCTCCGTACTCCCCGGAACTTGCTCCAACAGATTACCATTTTTTTCGAAATTTGGATAACTTCTTGCAAGGGAAAAAATTCAACTCCGATGGGGCAGTCCAAATCGCCTTCAAAGATTTTATTGATTCCCGTCTGACTGGTTTTTTTAGTAAAGGGATCAATGAACTACCTATGAGATGGCAAAAGTGCATAGAAAGTAATGGTTCATACTTTGATTAATTAAATATATTATATTAAAAAATATTCGACTTTTTGTTCCTCCCATACAAAACGCCAATTTCATATGTAAGGACCTAATATAACCATGACCCATAACAAACGAATCTGCTCATCATAGAAAACTTTGCCGATACCGGAACTCATTCTCAAGACCTTTGCATCGTAAGTGAGGTCTACAAACAGCGCTATCAAGGCGTCACTAAATTGATCATAAATGTATCAGTAAAAAAAAAAAACAATTAAATTGACTATAGAGAGTAATATTAAAAATTTAAATACTAAAGTGAAATAAAAAGCGTTGTTTATAAAATATTTTTACACAAATTAACCCAAGTTTTTAATAAACTTTTATATTAGTATCTGTCGTTATTCAAAATTATATAACGTGACTGTTTTTGTAGCAAAATATGCTAATTAGACATTCTAACCCCTGCAATGTGATTATTCAAATTACACGAGTTCTGGGTAAAAATGTTTAGTTGATCGTAAAGTTTAGGTTTCAAAGGCAACTCATATGTATACGAAGGTCCTTTTTATGTACAAAAAGAGCAAATTCGTTTATACGCGTTAAAACATTTTCTTTTCAGTGTACAAATTATGTGGATAATTTTATTTTCAAACAGTTGTACCTCTGGCACTGATTAGTTATGTAGATTGTAATACTGATTAGAGATTAGTAATATATAAAGTTATAATTGTCGTATTGAAGCAGCAGGAAGCCGCTGAAAGGGTCAGAGAGCGAACATCTTCTTTGGCCACTCGGCGGCCAAGGCACCGTCGCCGGAGGGACGCATTCAGCCAGAGCGAGAGCGACTTCCCCCGGTGACAATAGCCGGGCAGTAGACTTGAGGGAGTCTGCTGCCCGGATAAGAGAGAGGCGGTGCAAGGTGTCCAGCGCACCGCTTAGGATAGAGGTTTTGCAGGGGTGGGCTTTACTCCTTCCCCTCCCAAAGAAGCCTCAACAAGGCTTCTTGTTCCCTGAGCGTCTGCATTAATTCGGTTTCCCAGGCCCGAGTACAGCAATCAGAGGGACACCCCGGGAGTTTTTAGTCAGTAGGAGTCTGACACACCGGGGTCGCTGCCCTCACAGCGTCCCTGATGGTCCTATGCAAGATTTTAGCCCGGAATACAAAAAAAAAACTAAGCTATAATTGTATTTATCTATTATCCTGTACGTCGTATTTTCTTTCATGCATCGAATAATATCTAAACGTTACTTACAATTATCATCCATCTATATATTAATAAAACGCTGCCTCAGACGGTTTATTTAAAAAACCTAAAGCGATCACTAACGCTAGCTAATGAACTAATTTTTACCGAACATCCATCGTCATTACGCTTTAATTGTTTAAAGAATATAATTAGCTAAAGGGTAAATAAAACGAAATCAACTAAAAATTCAATTCATCCTCTAACTGTAAGATTCTTAGCGCAATAAGTGAATAATTCCGTAGAAATAGGTACAAGCTTATTCGAGATTTTCGGTCAAGATTAGCCTTAAGAAAATGTTTATGCTTTATTTTCGTTCATTGATGGACGTGGACAAATCAAATCAACCAACCCCGATGTCTCTGCCTACATCAACATTTATTAGTATTCATACACACGCTCACCGGATTTGAATATTTTGTCTTCGGTCAGCATTTTTCGTACTTTATCCATAAATCGTTTCATTTCGGCCGAGTCATGTACTTTTAATATAATTTAATGATATTCTTAAAGTCAATTAATATGTAAATTAGTAGTATTTAAACTTACTTTTGTGGGATGGTGCTTCTCGCATGCGTAAGTTGTGCCCTAGACAAAATAAATTAAAAACAATAGTGAAATAACATTCCCAGGGGAACGTCATCGTTGATTAATTTGCTTTTGTTCGTTATGATTGAAATAAAATGAATATCTGAAAGTAATACAAACAAGTGTGTCAGCTTTTAGGTTTTCACTAATTTGTTGAACTAATACTTGACTACACTTTCAATTGTCTTATCAAACCAGGACAGGAATTACCATAGTATATCAATAATATTATAAATTTTCCAGAATTCAAGCCAAAACACCATTCATTCATTCATTGTAAACCTGTTAAAAAAAACTATTAGATAAAATAATAAAAAATTAATAATAACGAATAACCATTCACGTGTTCACTTCTGCCTTTTGTTTACTGTTAACAGTACGCCATTTTGCATTTTGGTTAGAAAAGTGTATGTAAGATTTTGGCCCTATATAATAAATATTCCAGGGTGTCTTTTTCATTAAGTGTAAAATAATTTCAGTTATTGTTATTTTTATAGTAGAAATAGTTTTTTCTGAAAGTGTCATCCTCTATTTCAATGTCGAGTATAACTGCTTTTACCTTAACATTGTAAACAAAGATTCACTGAATACATACTTGAGTTACTGTTGAGACGAAACTGAAAATAATGGCGACTCCTTTCTAAAATTGAGAGCGAGCATTGTCTTTTAATTTCAGGTGAAAAAAATAAATTCTTGAGATGTTCTGAGAATAAAATTCTTAAAATTTATGTATTTCGTTTTCTTCGACATTTTATTGAGTAAGCAATTGAGGCCTTGTTTTTTAATTTGCTTTGTTGTTCAATGAATAAGCAATTACAATGAAAAAGCGACTAACAAAATCAAAAATATTTTTTCTAATCTCGTTTATTTGAACGTAATTTTATAAGACATTTACTAGTATTTTAGTTATTTGTTAATTTAAACAAAATGTAATGTCTTCAAATCTATATTAATAAATTATGGTACACAATAAAATTCATCTTAAAATCGACTTTCATATCAGTGATAGTCTAACAGTAGTGATCGGTACGGAACTTGTATGTTATCTAACATAATTATGAATAATGGTGACGTGGAACACAACATATAACAGTAAAGGTGATATAATATATAATATTAGGTCCTTACATATGAAATTGGCGTTTGTATTGGAGGAACAAAAAGTCGAATATTTTTTTAATATAATATATTTAATTAATCAAAGTATAAGCCATTATTTTCTTTGCACTTTTGCCATCTCATAGGTAGTTCATTGATCCCTTTACTAAAAAAACCAGTCGGACGGGAATCAATAAAATCTTTGAAGGCGATTTGGACTGCCCCATCGGAGTTGAATTTTTTCCCTTGCAAGAAGTTATCCAAATTTCGAAAAAATGGTAATCTGTTGGAGCAAGGTCCGGGGAGTACGGAGGATGTCTTAGACCTTCCAATTGAAGCTCTTCTAATTTAGTAGCCGTCTGTTGCGCAGTGTGTGGTCTAGCGTTGTCGTGAAGCAGCAGTGGCGTGGAGCGATTGACCAGCCTAGGTTGTTTAGCCGCTAGCTTTTCCATCATGGTTTGCAATTGCTGACAATAGACATCAGCCGTAATAGTCTGGCCAGATTTGAGAAAACTGTAATGAACAATACCGGCACTAGTCCACCAAACGCTTACAAGTAACTTATTTGGGGTTAATTTTCGCTTGGGGCAGGATTTGGCTGGCTGGCCAGGATCCAACCATTGCACTGAGCGCTTCCGATTATCGTAAAGAACCCATTTTTCATCACAGGTAATGATTCGGTTTAAAATACCTTCATTATTGTGCCGGTTTAGTAATGTAACGCAGCAGTCGACGCGCGTTTGCCGGTTTGCTTCAGTCAATTCGTGAGGTACCCACCTTTCAAGCTTTTTAATCTTCCCAATTTGCTTCAAGTGAATTAAAACAGTTTTATCACTAACATCGCAGCCTGCAGCTAACTCGGACGTGGTTTGCGATGGATCCGTTTCCACAATAGCCTTCAACTCTTCATTATCAACTTGAGTCTCAGGCCGTCCACGGGGCTTGTTCTGCAGGTCGAAATTTCCAGAACGAAAACGTTGGAACCAAAAACGAACTGTGTTTTCTTTTGCAACACGACCGCCATACACATCATTCACCCTTCGAGTTGTTTCCGCAGCACTAATGCCACAGCGGAACTCGTACTCGTAAATAATGCGATATTTTAAGTTTTCCATTTTGTAAAATGAGTGACGCAAACAGAAAAAAACAGAAGAAAAAAACAAATGAATGACGATCATCGAAGCACAAATACATGAGTCTATAGCTGTACAAATTTGAATTTGGAATTCCTTACCAACGAGGAGAAATTTGTGATTAAAGTGGTCAGTACGAAAAACGCCAATTTCATATGTAAGGACCTAATATTAACATTGAACTCCTCTTCCCTACATAAATGCCATGCCCAACAGGGTCCGTAGTTGATACCAATAAAAAAACATATCTGTATACACTGTGGAGTGCAATAAATATTTTGATTTGATTTGATTGTCATTGATATTTTATTTTTCTAACATTAAGGGCGGCCAGTGGGCCAACACATTACAAATAATAAAAAACAGTCAAATGAGTATAAGTGCATAAATGTGTTGCGCCGTTTAATATCCATTATATCGCGCATCAGAAACGTAAACAATACAAGGATTTACAAAATGAAAACATGAATAATAATTATTATAATAATACTCGTTGATATCACCATACCACATGATAAGAATCTCGTGAAAGCTGAAAAAGAAAAATCATCAAAATATTTAGACCTCACACACGAGATTACCAGCATGCGGGATGTAGGTTCTACGATTATGGTCCCGATAGTCGTATCGACTAATGGACTGGTCGCAAAAAGCCTCGATTACCATCTTAAGAGGCTCTCGCTTGGTTGTTGGATCAAGGGCCTGATACAGAAGGCAGTTCTACTCGATACGGCACGCATTGTTAGGAGGTTCCTCACTCTGAGCTCCTAACTACCGGTGGCTTGGGCCTTAGGCCTCGCCCCTGTAGATCTACATGTTTTTATATTTTAAAATTTATATGTTATCTCTTTATATGTATTTATTTTAAAATTTAAAAACATTGTAAATATGATGAATAAAGAATATAAATAAAAATTAATCAACTAGAGTGAAAATAATGATAGCAAGAAAAATGACACCCACACTTACTGCGTGTCCCTCAACCACCTGATAATTGTATTTTTAAAGACTGACCAACTGTCAGCAAATACATCGATGATGCTCTCCAGTTCATTGAAACCGCGGGACAACCTAGAAATTATATCTCTGCTCATGTTTTTTTTTTTTGGTGTCTCGGGGGAAAATCCTGCATAGGATCATCAGGGCCGCTGTGAGGGCAGTAACCTCGTTAAGTAAATCCAATAAGCATTTAGCATAACGATATATTATTATTCTATATCAGTAGAAAAATATGGAACCTTATAAGCTGCATGAATGATATTGTTTTTTTTTCACCTGTACATAGCGCTTGTTTATTTTATCGGTGTTTTGTTTTCTTAGCTGTTTGTAGAAAAGAAAACACGTAAGAGGCAATGCGGAAACATTTTTTCATGGGACGAAGTGAAATAAAAGGGGAGAAAATTTATAGAACATTTGTAACTTAGGGCTTATTTTCACCAAACGAGAAAATGGTTTTTGTATTCATACTAAGAACTAGTGATGTTATTCAAAGAGCGCCAAGTGTCCACATTCTTATTGAGTATACATTTCTCAATTAAATGTATATAAAAACGATTGTATAAAATTAATCGTTGATTATAATAATAAGAAATTTTTATTTCACAACAATGGTATGGTGGTATACGAAGAGCGATATGACAACAGCAACTGTTAATGTATACTCGTACCTCGATAGTCACTGCCGTTCTTAAACTACGCAATATTTACCATCAGGTGTGGTGTAATAACTTTTACAGTTACCGATTTGATTACTACAAGAATGCTTTTTCGTAAATTTTGTTTCTTTCGTGCCAGAAAATGCTGTGGTTATATCATTTTACTTCTATAATTGTTGAATGTGAACGAGAATAGATAATTGTGTTTACACCATAAATACTAAACATAAAGATAGAGGATCCTTTGCACAAGTAATAAATTCGTTAGTGTAAAGCCACCTTTACACGAAGCAAACTTATTCACCATCCCAGAGCCCCGACATCCGTTTTCTACGTTGGCCGGAAACACCTACTTTGTTCCTTTTTCAGTATTATTAAATAATTTTCCTCTTAGACAATTAATAGGCTTAGTTTTTCATAGTATAATAAGAAGTATTGAGGTTTATTATTTCGCCCTATCAATCTCAAACAGTACTTAAAAATTTACGATTACAATTAGAATCACTTTTAGGTAATAGTAAAATTATTATAGCTTTAGTGTGAGTTTCACTTTACTTCTTGAATAATTAAGTACAAAAACTGATGGCATATAATATATATATTGGCATTTTGTGTATTTACATAACATACACACATGAACAAAGTTAAAGATATAGGTACACTTTTCCGGGCAGTAGACTTGAGGGTGTCTGCTACCTAGATGAAAGAAGGGTGGTGCGCAATGTCGGGCGCACTGACTGAGAGTGAGGTTTTGGAGGAGTGGGTTCTTTGATAAATTATCAAAAATTAATTTTATGAAATTTGGTTTTCGAACATCATTTTGTCACGTACTAAATACGCAGTTTCTTAATAAATTTGTAAGTAGCCAGTACATTAATTCCAGTAGTCTGGTAGTTGTTTTAGGGGCTGAGTCTTAGATTTTGTTGATGTGTGCATTATGTTATTACGACAGAAATTTCGGTAAAATTCAGTAGATTTAATTAATCAAGCCCAATTGTTAAATTGATAATAGACAAGCTAGTAGTCCAAACAAAGGGCATTATTAATTTCTCAACTTGAGACTAAGTCAAGTAGTTCTGAGAGTTTAACTTCAGTAGATGTCTACTTGTTTTGAAATGGATTGAAACTAGAAAATCAAGATATTTTTTTTATTTTTAATTATATTACGACTTTGCTATTATGTTGATACATTTCTTTAAGGTATCAAAGTTTACAAGTAACCGGGAGTTGAATATTTCTGACGCAATAATTACATAAAAAGAGTGAAAAAGATAACGATCGGTTTCGTAATAACATTGAGTAATTACAACATTATTTACTTAATACGACATTAAATTCCTTATTCATAGAGGCTTTATGTCTTCTAAAACTTCTTAAGTATCCCTAAAGAAAGGTTTAATCAAATCGATCTAGAAGTGATCAATAGGATAATTTTATGATTAAAGTGTAAAGTTTATAGAGCAATGGTTGAGCAAAAGGACACATTTTCGTGATTTATGTAATTATATTTTTGTGTTAATAGTCTCAAAAGTTTTTGAACTATATTAGTCACATCATCAAACAAAAAGATTTCCTTTTTAACAAAAAGAAACATTTTATTTCCGTCTGGCGTCTGCTATTCCACGATACCTTGTATATGAGGCAATAATCAGTCTGAGTGAAGCTTAACGAGCTGCAATAGAGTAGTAGGAAATCGTAACGCTATTAAGTAATGATCAAGTTATGTATGTCATAATAACTCGCCTGTCACATTTCAGGATTAGCTCTTATCTACACCCAGCTGTTCAAATACCCTAAATACAGTGATTTTTCAATAAGCTGACGTGACAATCGTTGTCACGTCTATCATGGGGATTTCGTCTGTCATCGCCGTCTTCGACTAACCGTTAGGTGCGGTGGAATCACTTTTTTGTGCCGCTATACAAAAGAAGGTGGACGGATTTGTCCACCTTCCGACACCCTCATGCAACTGGTATTAAACTTTTTTTGGTAATCCTGGGGGCAAATCTTACATAGAACCTTCAGGGTTGCGGTGAGGCCAGCAACCCCGGTGTGTCAGACACCTACTGACTAAAAACTCCCGGGGTATCGCTCTAATCGCTCCACCCAGGCCTGGGAAACCAAATTCTTCCAGTGGCCTGGGGAGTAAATAGTCTTATTCAGGCTTCATTTTCGAGAGGTGTGGGTGTAAAGAGCCCATGCCTCCAAACCTTTAACACGGGCGGCGCGCTGGACGCAGCGCACCACCTCCCTTTCCTCCGTCTCCACTTCCTCCTAGACTTTCTCAAGTCTACTGGCCGGTTTGTGATACGAGACTCCTACAAGTGCCAGTAACCATGTGTTAAGGGATATGATATTCATTTTTGAAAAATAATAAAGGACAGACCTATTCATTAATCGGCTCCTGAATTCATATATGAATCTACTCGTTGTACAAGTTTTACCACATAGCCGTAGTCAGACAAAGTTAGGTAAAGAATTTGTAGGTTAGCCTCTCGTACATAGAAAGTTAAGCCAAATTCGCCTCAAAGGTAGAAGTTGGATGAAATCTAAGTACAGTTGAGCAGTTTGATTCAACTCACGTTTCTGTGTGCCTAGCTTTCATGTAATGAAATTTTTACTGTTTTATTTTTTTGGCTTTATACAAAATGTAATCTGTTGGTCTGGACGGAAGAAACATTTACCGCGCGGCGTAGTTGTATATCGAATATCTGGTCTAATAAATTTGGTAACAAATAAGGTATCACAAGTAGGTATACTAAACGTCTGAAAGTCAGTGTGACACACACACACACACACACACACACACATCACACATCTTTTTTTGCAAGTATTTTATTTTGAAGGAGGACTGTATAGGGTACTATAAAACTACACTAAAAACCACAATACAATCTTTGAAAACTAACTTTTTTTTTCTTTAAATAAAATTGGTGAAGTTAAAGTTTTGGCCAAGCATGAACCTTTAATAAAAATCAACTTTTTTTTTAACAGAAATGAACTCATTTTTATTTTATTAGGCATGGAAAAATCCAAACAGTGGCAATCAGTTAGTATTCAATAATAACTTTTTTATACATTTCAAGTTTATGGTGGCTTTAATTTATATGTAATTATCATAATAATTATTATTTCACGAAATTATAGCGTAGTTTGTAGTGATTCCACCTGCGTTGTTAAAAGTTCTGGGTTTGAGTTCCAGTACAGGAAAACTGTTCTGTGATGAATAGATATATTTGTTGCGAGTTATGAATATGTATATAAGTTTTTGTGTCTTTTTCTAGTACCCTTAGTACAAGCGTTAGCTTAACTTTGAGCTAGGTCAGTGTGTGGAATTATCCATAGATTTTTCTTATCGTTCTTATTGTTTTTGCTGCTAATACATTGTTTCTATTGACTGTAGACCTCAGGCCAACTTGATTCAAGCATAGATGGGTAAAATGTAATCTGATTAATGAAAAACGATTACGATTACAATTTGCGTTTTTCATCATTATTATAATTGTATTCTGCTCATCTATGTTTTAAATACTACGGAATCTTCAATTGAACATACATTTATGACTCTATAATGTTTTAAAGGAATTTAATCATGATTACAGAGCAACAAAATTAAAATTACGACTACATTTTGTAATCGTTAATCACATTAATTACATTTTGGCCACTTTGGATTTAAGTAATATTTTATACTTAATAATATTTTAGGGAGTAAAAAAGTTTTTTACTACATATCTAACGTACCCATAATGCGAAGCTGTACCTCCGCTCCACAAAGTTTATTCCAGTTATAACGTTCATACTCTATCAGAAAGTAAACGAGCTGTACTCTGTGAGTGAAATATTCAATTTGCCTCACAAAGGTACATATTGTACTTTACGTGTTCTTTCTTTGACTTTGACGTAGATGAGTAATTGGATTTTCACCAACAATGAAATAAAATAATTTCAATGGTATTTTATAAAATACATATCATCACGCCGAATCTCTATTGGTGTAGGCAGACGACATTTTCCTTTATTTTTGCAAATTTCTTAACAAAAAATTACTTTCATTTTTTTATCTTGGCACGGCACAGTGACCACATCACGTCTGATGGTAAGCATGGTGCAGTCCAAAAACGAAAAAGACTGTCAATAGCAAAAAAAATCATTGATAGCCGTAGCAATCCTGCCGGTCTGCTGAAATATCTCTTCACACCTTGTTCAAAAGATACAATATCATAAGACGATGAGAACACGCTCAGCTGAAGACCATTCTACAGCCTTACGATTCAGCAAAAGTAAGAATCAGAGAACTTGTCTTTTATTAGTATCCATTGCAGACATTTAGCTTAGGCATGTGATCTCATTGTGAATGTAAAATGCAATGGAACTGTTGATAGCCCATACATAAATAAATAATAAATAAACTTCTTATTTTCTCGGCTACGCAGCCGGGATGGAAGTTACCAAATAGCTGTGTTATATTCTTTAGAGCCGAGACCGACGGAGATTACACAGATCAAATAAAGGGAGTTCTGATGGAGAATAATGTCACAAGTATCCAGAATCAGGGAGAGTTCACGAATATATTAATGAATGTTAAGGAAGCGAAAGATATTTTTTATAATAAACTCGTTTTACTATCTTAATAGACTGTGTAGGTATGTATGCAGTTATTGTGTTAATTTTAATATAACTTTTTTTGGTATCCCGGAAAATTCTACATAGGACCATTATGGTTGCTGCGAGGGCAGCGATCCCCGTGTGTCAAACTCCTACTGACTAAAAAGCCCATGGATGCCCCTCTAATCACTCTACCCAGATCTGGGAAATCAAATTCGTCCAGTCGATAATATAACTATAACTAAACTATATATAGGCTAGTTCTCTGTAAGTTGAATATTTAATTTGTCTTTCACAGGTACATATTTGCACTTTACGTGTGAAAATTTATTACTTTCATTTTTTTTTATTACATATAGGCTTGCGCTTGACCTCAATCTCACCTGCTGGAAAGTGATGATGAGGCCAACGATGGAGCGCGCTCACCCAGTAAATACCGATTCACTCGACGTTTGAAGATTCCCATATCATAAGATGCTGAGAACACCGACGCAGAAAGCGAGTTCCACTCCTTCGCGGTTCGCAGCAAAAAGGAGGAGGCGAATCGCTTCGTGCGAGCAGCAAGAATGTCAACCACAAAAGGGCGCAAACCTGCACGTCTCGTCAATTTATAGTCGAAGGGGGAGGGTGGAACTAAATTATACAACTCAGCCGCACACTCTCCAGAGTATAGTCTATAGAAAACTGAAAGGCAAGCCACTTTACGCCGGTGTTCCAAACTGAGTAGTTTACGCGACGTAAGAGCCTCATCGGCAATGAGTCGCCGAGCTCGGCTGTCAATCGAGTCTAAAGCTGCCAGATGGCGTTTGGCGGAACCATCCCAGAGGTGGCGGCAATACTCCATACGCGACCGTACTTGCGCCTGATACAGGTTGAATGGATGTTGTATACATGAATCTGTAATTTTACTGTACATGTCTTTAGCTTAGGAGTAAAAAACGCCATAGCGTTTGTTCTACATGTACATATATAGCACATATGCTATCTATAACGCTTATCCCTTTTTTTTTCTAACCCAAGGGAAATTTCTACGGAGCTCAGGACGTGGTGAGCCCCCCCCCCCCCACGATATGGTCAGATTTGTACAGACTGAAACCCCCGGAGTGTTCCTCCTACCCGTCTGCTGGGGCTGGAGGCAAGGCTGAGCAAGCTTCCCAAGCACCCAGCGACGTTTGGCATTCTGCAGACTAAATCTCTATGTTCCGAGGCTAGTGTAGAGTTCAACACCCTGCTTTCCCCTACTCTTTGAGCGGCGTGAGGGAACACATCCTACGCCGCTTACGCCCGGATTGGGGCGACGCACTCCCTTAATTGCGCCCCTCGGCATAACACTTATCCCTGGCAAAACATAGTTAGCCCTATATTATAAAACTATCTTTTGTAATAATATTTAAAAGAAACTAGCTGTATACACTGTATAAAATTGTTTTAAGCTTAGCAAAGATAAACTTTGGTTTGCAATAAGGCCTTGTATACTTATGTGTACATAAACAAACTAATATTGTAATAAATAATGTTTGGTGTAGTTTACTTGAGAGATTGCTAGTATTTGTACAAGGTATATTAGCTAAAAGGAA
Source organism: Automeris io (assembly GCA_036320925.1). Lineage (NCBI taxonomy): Eukaryota > Metazoa > Arthropoda > Insecta > Lepidoptera > Saturniidae > Automeris > Automeris io. The sequence continues at coordinate 6,120,250 of JAUDJH010000010.1, read as the reverse complement.
TTAATTAAGAGCAGACTTGTTATTTATTATTCATGGAATCCTCTGTGTAGATTCAGGTACAATTACATAGCATACATTAGTGGAAAACTAATACAAACAGCCTTCATTGGCAATACTAATATTATCTTTCTGTGATGTGTTAACAATAGTATTGATATATCTGTAATATGTAGCTTAATAAAGGTAACTTGCATGTGCAAATTGAATATTGTTTAGACATCAGTCTGTCAGTTTTAAACCAATAAAACGCTATTTAATTGAAGCAGTTTAATTGGAACTCAATGGTCAACTTTGACAGTCTGATGTTAAAATTGTATAATGGTTCCAACTGATTCCAACGAAGAAAATGAGTACAGTTAAACGCTAAATATCATTTTTATATAAGTTTCAATTAGATTTATTTTGTTGATGCAACCTTTTATGAAGGGATATAAAAGCAAACAACCTATAGTGCACATTTGTTTAACCGGTGTGTTTAGACTGCGAGACGCGGTTCCACTCCGTCGCAACCTAGAGTTTTTCGGCCCTTCTTCTCAAGGTAGTCGCTTCCGCAACGCTAATAGATCGCCATTAGGTTTGCTTCCTTAGCTGGCCGTCAAGTCGAGGTGCGTAACAACAGGGGTGCCCTTGCATAGCCGCCCAACGCATAAATGGCTGGCTGAGTACCATAAGTGTTCGCATTCTTCGCCCGATGTAGTTATGGAAGTCTTTCCTGGTCATCAACGTATTTTCCTGTCGAATAAACCCGCTGTTGTTATAAATACTGCCTATATCTTGAATGTGGCAGTTATTCGTGATAATATGTTACGTGCAGTTTACATCCGCTACGTAGCACAAATCTTAACTTTTAATTAATATATAAAGACCAGAAAATAATTAAAAAATATTAAACATTGACTAAAATTAATACCTGTTACCAAGAGATATTACTGTTTAATTATTCAAAAACAGGTATAAAAATTTCTACAATAATATTTACAATAAAAAAATAACAACAATTAATATAAAGCAACAGAAATAAGCTCATTCTACATTCACCAATACAATTTATAATCACCTAATATAGCTGTGTTAAAGTGTTATCACAACACAACTTTTTTGTTAAATTATTTTCTAAAATTATTCAATTCTACAACAGTGTTATTAATAAGTTGAAATATAAAAATAACCGCAAGTAAGAACATGATAGAAACAAGTCACCGCAAATAAAATAATACTACGTTTCGGAGTATGGACGTGGACAATAACAAACACGGAAAAGTTATTTATTCAGCAGGTATCGATTGGGTCGCGTTCGTCGACGTGCTTTGACTGCCGCACTGGCTTTCCTCTAGCTTGAGAGGCTCCATTTATAACTGATAATGGCCTGCCATTAAGTAATTACCTCAAACTGCTTTACCCACTAGGGTGTCCGCGTTCGTGGATACAGTAATGTTCGTGGAAAAAAGTTCCGTCCACTGAGCTCAGGGCTTAAGCAGAGATTTATAGACTACTAGCTGTGCCCGTGATTTCATCTGCATTTTTGGATAACATTTTAAATTATTTAAGCTAATAAGTTGGTGTGTGTGTGTGTGGCGCAGTCAACTACCCGTTCAAGTAAGCACACAGGTATATTTCCTCACCTTCACGTACCTGTACGGCGCGGCGCGGCGTTTGGCAAAATTCTTACTTTCGTTCACTTCAGTTTCACATTTTGTAATAGCTCCGTAAATGTTACATCAGAATAGCTATAATATTTTGTCCCTTGTCGCAAACTTATGAAACATTCACATAAACCTTACATGTTACCAGACAAATTTTCATCCCCTATTTCCTATTGTTATTTTACACCCTTGAGAGTAACACTTTTACAAATTTTGCATGTAACATTTATTTATATCGAACCAATAGCTTAAAAAAGGTTTCAAGCCTTTAGCTCTAAAAATGATGATACTTCCATACAACTTTTTACCCCCCCTTTGCACCATTTTTTCGCATTAAAAAGTAGCCTTTGTCCTTTCTCAGGCTCTAGACTATCTGTGTAACAAATTTCATTTAAATTGGATTAGTAGATTTGGCGTAAAAGCGCGACAGACAGACAGACAGAGTTACTGTAGCATTTATAATATTAGTAAGGATTTCACTTTGTTTAGATTTTACTCAAACATTATAGATCAGAAACTGTTAGAAAGAAAAAAAGTATTTAATTGACACACAATATAACATAAAATACAGAAGGACAAGTTAATAAAATTAGAAAATAATAAAAGCAAATTCCCTGTGTTGTGATGATGCGCCAAAAGGAAATCAGCTCAACCAACGCCAAGAGACCAGCTGAGCCATCCAGCTCTGATTTTCGACACACATTTATTGTGTCAGCGCGCAATTATATTATTTAATGAATACCAAATTATAAACTCCTTATAATTCCTTATTTTCTCAACTTGAATTTGACTCTGAATACTTAAGCTATGATTTCCTTTATTCATCTCAATTGCAATATTTTTAAATTTTAAAATAAATACATATAAAAAGATAATATATAAACATTTAAAAATATTAAAACATGTAAACCTACAATGGCGAAGCCTAAGGCCCAAGCCACCGGTAGTTAGGAGCTCACAGTGAGGAACCTCCTATCAATGCGTGCCGTAACGAGTAGAACTGCCTTCTGTAATTTCCTTTATTATTATAATAATATTCCTTAGTTAATTAAGCTAATAGCCTAATTAACTAAGGAACGTATGTATTTAAGTCCCTACTATAATATATACATTCGATCAGCAATAATACTAGTAGAAAAGTATAAAATATAATAAGGATAAACTAATAAAAAACGCGGATATAAATGAAGCGACATATTTTATGTTTTCGTAAGCTCATGTTTATTTTGTCTTATGGTGTTTTTCTTTACCCCTGTAGTAGCAATTTTTTGGTACGAATATAACATAGCAACAGTATAATGTAATTATTATCATGAGATCACGGCACCACCAGTCGTTACTTACGTTGAAATTTCATGTTCTATTTAAGAACATATGATTGGCTTCTTTTTTGGTTCACGTACACTGGCTCGACATTGTGACTAAATTGCATTTGATGGTAAGTACAATGTAGTCCAAAAACGAAAGTGACCATCAAAGGATTAAATTTAATCCATTGATGGTCTCCGTCGTCATGTCGGCCCACATATACCACGACTGAAGGTCTCTAGGTATATGAGCTACTGGATATACACAAGCTGATCCCGAAACGCGACAGGCCAAAGCGAATCACTATGACGGTCTTTACACATGTGTATTGTGGTCATGACCTACTCCGGGCAATTGCCCTACCACCAAAAATTTCCTAATTCTATGGAAAAACGTATAACACCAAACAGAATTATTTTTTGTGATTTACAAGTTCATGCTTGACCTCAACCATACCCGTAGGTGAAAATGAGACCGATGATGAATTGCGTTTGTTCAACAATGTTTATTCACTTTTTTCCTAAATGCTCCCAGATCGTAAGATTGTGCTAAAACAGATGAAGGGAACGTATTCCTCTCCTTTACTGGTTTCATTATGAAGGATGAAGCGAACCTTTTAGTGCGGATGTGAGGAATATCCATCACGTGAGGATGATATCCCACACGGCGCTCAGTGGTTTTGTGAGGAAAAGGGTATGGTGAAATGAGAGAATAACAGTGACGTGCATAGGATATTTGGAGAGGGTAGGCAGAATTTGCGTAATTCATTTGAATATTGTATTATGATAGTAAATATTATATTGCTTTCATAGGAAAGATAAACGGCGTGAACATAGAATAGATATAAATATAAATGGAATTTTTCGTTTAACTTTAAACAATTTATTTAAGACTTATTTATCGTCAGGGCATGAAATGCTTTCATGCATCTATAGAATAAACGCTACTGGAGAATAACGCTTTTGAGCGCACTCTTCAGATTGCAGCCGGTAAAAGACTACAAGGCAGGTGACTTTACGTCACCGTTTACGTGTTGATACTCGTAGATGCATTGAAGCGAAGCAATGACAATAATTATAATACATATATGATCCTACTCATTGAGATAGTCCCAAATAATAAGAGTATCGGCAAAATTATTACAGGTTAGTTAGATGTTACAGTTATGAGGGTATGGAAATGAATGTTGTCAAGTTCCCCGGGCACCTATAGGAATTATTAATCGAGGCCGACCCTCCAATTTGCAGCCAGCGTAATTACAACTATTGTAACACGTGAACAAACAGCTCGCTTAATAACTGAGTTCGTAGTTTGTACTATTTTAATTAGTTTCAAGCATTTACGTTTTATACTTACATAAGATAAAATGTATGGCTTCAAATTCGAGCTAGGTTAATTAATATTAAATCTAGTTGGTGTTCCGATTATTTTAGTTTTACTATTTATAGCGGTTGCATAGAGATGTTACCTTATTGTGCGTTTTCTGCAGTCTGTATCATGGCGAGTGTTCTGAAGATCTGTTTAACCTTGTTCTACCCTCTCCCTTCTATAGCAGAACCACGCGCGCTGGTCTACGGAGTCACAGCTTTTCAGTCATTCACATCCCGGCTAGGAATAAGAAATGTTTATGTCTTCTAATAGTGCAACTATTGTAGTGAAAAAAAAAATAAAACATAAGTGTAGACCGGTGTAACTGTATTTTAATATCCTTCAGTAATATCAAAATAATCCTATCGAGCTAATATAAAAATCTTTGAGCTAAAAGTACGATGCTCGGCAGCGGTGATACATTCTGTATGCATTCTCTAAGGCGTCTACTGCAAGTGACTATGCAGCGCTGTTAGCTGCCACGATTACGAACTTAACATACCGCGTGACAGCGTTGCGCAGTCATCTACATCGGACCTTATAAATGCATGCAGAATACATTGCGGCCTGATAGCGACTGCCAGAATTGAATCGTACCTTTAGAATTAGTTCACCAGTGGAAAAGCCACAAGAAAGTAATATAATAAGTTATTGATGTGTAATAACATAAGCTTTAAATGAGCGGTACTTGGCTTTAAGGCGCGTAATTTCTTTTGTTTTGTACGCTCGCGTTGGACGTTAATCATGCTTGGCAAAAAGTGAAATACCGTTTCACTCTAGTATTAAAAATTACGTTTGAAGACACGTCTGATCAATACTGAGAGGTTCGTTATAAATGAGACTCTGGCATTTTCTAATATTATTTATAATTTTACTATTCCCATTAGGAGACCTCACGCTTCCACAATAGCTATTTATGTGAAGTAGTATATTTATTATTAATTAATTATTTATTTAAGTAAAAAGGGAATTGGAAAACTCACATAAAGAATAGCATTTTTCCTCCCACTGAGTCGTAATCTTAATTAATTGAAGAGTTTCAATGACAGTAATTTCTATTATTAGCAGGATGTTTACAGCGAATGCTGTGAACTGAACTCATTGACAGACGGATAACTAATTAAAGTTAGCCTGAATTTATAAGAAGACGGTGGCCGTTCGCTTGGAAATTGCCGCGTAATCCGATAAGAGCTCGCCGAGTGACGTGATGGTCCCTCGACAACTTTCATTACGATTATTGCTTCCTTATAAAATTTATTATAGAGCCTAGTTGATATAAAACGATAATTATAACAAAATTGCTTATGGCTGTGATAGCCTTTTTTTTTGTTGTATCCTGGAGGAAAATCCTGCATAGGACCATCAGGGACGCTGTGAGGGCAGTGACCCCGGTGTGTCAGATTCCTGCTGACTAAGCTGACCTGGGCCTGGGAAGCCAAATTCATCCAGACGCCCAGAGAACAAGAAGCCCTCTCAGGGAGGGGGGGGGGATAAAGCCCGCCCCTCCAAAACCTCCCAGGCGATGCGCCAGACACCGTGCACCGCCTCCCTCTCATCCGGGCAGCAGACTCCTTCAAGTCTACTGCCCAGCTATTGTCACCGGGGAAGGTTGTGATAGCCTAGTGCATGGGTCGGGTACCTTTTCTTATATAAGGGCCACAAATATTATGAGTATATTGGTGCGGGCCACATTTCATCTAATAAACACAATTTTTTCGATAAAATTAATTTTTACATTTTTACCCATATTTATTGTTACTCTCATTTTACTGACTGTGATTCCTTGATCTGAATCACCGGCTTCCGCGCACACAGAACAATGAAATATAAACTTATTTTTATAAGTGTTTTTTATTTATTGCCTGCGGTGCGGCGTTCTGTGGAACGGATCTTACTTGCGCGGGCCACACCATGCCGACCCCTGGCCTAGTGGATAATTCATCGGCTTTCATTCGCAACAACGCGAATAGTCTCCGATTTAAATCCACATCCGCACACATATGTCTGGGTTTTTCAAGGTAAGGTACGGATTTGGGCACCACATGCTCACCGGTGTAAGGAAACATCGTGAGGAAACCCGTAAGGCAATAGAGATGTCACGTGTAAGTGTTTTGAGAACGACTATCAGGTGCGCTTTTGGTCATATTGGGGCCGATACATAATCACCCTGTAAGGGGATATTATAGCATGAAGATATATTAATACTATTTATAACAAAATTTGCATTTTGCAATAACAGCCGACTGCACCCATATACTTTTGGTGCAGTTTTGTTACCATGTTACATTTATATTTGACAGCTGTTTCGCGAGGCTTAAAAGTGACTGGTATATAAAAGTTATTCTATATACCAGTGACGTGCATAGGGTATTTGGATAGGGTAGGCAGAATTCGCGTTATTAATTTGAATATTATATTATGATAGTTAATATTTTATTGCTTTCATAGAAAAGATAGTCAGTGTGAATATAGAATAGACATGAATATAAATGGTTCCTTTTTTTTGTATAAGTTTAAACAATTTATTCCAGATTTATTTATCATAAGCGCATGCAATGCTTGCATGTATCTATGGAATGAACGCTACTGCTATATACCTGTTCTACAAACAAAACCCGATAAGTCATTTTTTTTTATTTGACTTTTAATACATCCGTTGATATCTAAAAGGCTTAATACAAAACTAATAAATATCTACAGTGATCTCAAATATGATGAGTATTAAACCTTAACCGTTTTAGAGTAATCTTATTTATGGAAAAAAACATGACAAACATGTTACGTAGGCATCGACAGACATTGAAATTATTTTCCATCTAAATAAGGTAACTAGTGTCTGTGCCAGTTATCATTCAAGAAAACTTGTATAAAGAATTCTCTTTAATACTGAATTGAATATAACGATCATTATAAAAAAATACATAAAGAAGGAAACGCTTTTATAATATTGTATTTCCAGTATTGAATATTTTATGTAAACTATTCAAAGCATTCGAGAGATCATTCTCAAGGAATTATCTGGCGGAAACTGCTTTGTGGTTGTGGAGTGGATGGATCGTGGTGTTGCATGAATTTCCCATAATAGGATTGGTAAACATGAACAAGTAATGCAGGAGAAAGTGTTGGATTATACCGATAATCGGGAATATGGTTTTTAAATCTGTATTTTAATTGTTAATGTTCGTTCTTTCACATTAAATTTATAAATGTCGTCTATTGTATAAAAATATTAGTAACTGAAGGATAAATTTACAGGACATGTAATTATATCTTTTATAAAAAGAATTAACTAAGTTAGAAACTCTAAAAATTTTCCTATACCTATGATACAATTATGGCTATTGTGGCTTATTGTATAATGTACGGGTTTCCATACGCGGCAACGCGAATGGTCGAAGGTTCGATTACCTAATAAAATTAAGTAGCTTAATTTATTTAATTAGGAATTAATTAGGAAAATCCAGACTTTCCTGAGTGGTTTTTCCAGATTACATACGGATTTAGGCACCACATGGTTGTCGGAGTAGGAAAACATCGTGAGGAAACCAACATGCCATTTAATAGAAGTATCATGTGTAAGTACCCTGAGAACGGCGGTCAGCTGCGCTACTGGTCACGTTAAGCAAGACATATTAGCATAAAATGGATACATCTACTAATAAAAACATAAAATAAATATATTCTACAACCAGTCGCTCAGCTTCATCTTACATTCGTAATTAGATAAGTTCAAGATATTTAACTCATGGTTAACCTTATTAGAAACCCTTGAACCAAGAATCCAAAATTGTTTCTCCGCAAAATTAGATTTGTGAATCGGCATAAAGTAAACATATCTCATCCTACGAGGTTTTCTATTAATGTATCTCTGCTCACTCGGAAAGAGATATAGGGTGACGATATATTAATATTATCTCCTTATTCATAATATTTACAACATTTTTTAATTTTAAAATACATATATAAAAAAAACATATACATTTTACAATTTATTATTATTACATTATTACAATAATGAAAAATAACTTATTCTAATTTTTCGATAAAATAGACAATTGCGTATATAGAGCTACTTGCAAATTATAAGTCACACTTTTTAGGAGGTTAAAATAAAGTTAAAATTAGGTATCTGGAGGAACAACAAGTAACAGGAATTAAATATTATTCAAGAAATTCAGCTCCTTAATACGAGAAACATAATATATACAGGGAAGTTAAGCTTTATTTGTTTGTATAAAGACGAAATATGCCTGTAGCTCCTAAACCAGACCGTGACAAATGAAGAGTCGCCCGAGGGAATACAACAACAGAGTTTCTGTAGCGTATCTACTAATGTAATAGATCTATTTTTATTACCTTTGTACGGTGAACTACCTTATTTTGCTGACTATTGAATTTGAAAGTATATATTTAATACAGTGTACGAGGTATATACCCCACTTAGTGGCAAGTACCGTGAGGTCCAAGAACTGTTATAGCCGTCAAGAAACAAGGATCCATTGACAGACAAACTATGTTTGAAGGCTTGTAGATATATGAAAAACGGAATGAACACGAGCTGGCCCCGAATCGCGACAGGCCGAATTGAGTCACAATAGCGAGCTTTGCGGCCACACTGTGGTTGCGTTTCAATGAGAAACAAGCGCCTTACCACATCGTAACGATTCGATTAGTTCCGCCTGGGGTTTATGTCTAAGCAATCATTCCTAAACTGCTTCTTAGTACATAAAAATAGGCTTTCAATTTAGTTAAAACGGTTTATTACAACCTTAGTATTATTAATTTTTTCCTAGCCTAGAATGACGGCTTTCTTTTGTACACTGCTGTTTGTGCAAAAATTATAATTTAACTATCGAGTTTCTTGATTAGAATTCCTATAAGATAATTGAATGTGTTACAATCAAATAAACTGATAAGTGGTAAGAATAATTAATACGTACGTACGGGCACAAAAATGTAACTTTGATATCTGAACCGTGAAGTAATATGAAATAACGAAATACCAATTACCTAAAAAAAAACTTTTCAGAGAAAAAATCGAATTTATCCAACCGCTGTGAACAGGAAAAAATTTGAAACAATTTTTAACGAGTCGGCTCAAACTTTCGTTCCCAAGAGGTAATGCTAAATGGAAAATTTTATATTTATTTTAATAATATAAATAACTATATGTATATATTGCAAGAAATTACGATTAAGCATTTTTAAGAAAAATAAAGAAAAATTAGCAATATTTGCAACGCTTCCACGTTTTTAATTTAAGCAATTTCCAACGTGACTTAGTCAGAATAATTGTCGTTTTAGAGCATTTCCGGCGAAAATAAGATCTAAGGTTTCTTCACAATGTTTTCTTAAATGCCAATTATGTCGTAGAGCTATACCTGAGCTAAAAGCTCAGGTGTTTTATTCGAATCGAATATCGTATTTTAAAGGAAATATCGCCGCCAGAAACCAATCAACAGAGGAAATAGTATATACAAAAAACTTTCATTTATTTAAAAGAAATATTTGTTCACGACCCGAGGGGACACTGGTTCTAAATTGTAGAACTAAAGTAAATAGTAGGAAACGTGTCCTCGATTTCTTTTAGATTGATTTGGTGTTTGTAAGAAACGAATATACCTAAGTAGCTTGTTTATGTTATCTTGTAATAAAAAAGCCATTATGGTTACTGTTATTTTATTAAAAAATAAGAAGTATCAATAATTATTTATTCCACGCATTAATTACACAATTTTGACAAAATATTTAGCTTTATTATGAGAACAAAATATTTAGCGATATTCACAACGTTGGTGCAATATAATTCCGATGACACCTTGAGTTTCTTTCAGCGAAGGCGTTCGATTCCTAAACGTTAGTAAATTATCAGAAATCTCTAGAGACCGAATAAGCCGAGGTCCGCACCCATTAGAGACGTTATTGCGTTGCCCAACAACTCAAGAAATCGCTGGGTAAACTTTATTTTAATATGTACAGGCGGACCCTTAACCTCAATCCCACTTGGTGGAAGGTAACGGTCAGTCCGGCAATAGGCCGCGTCCGCATTAAAAATGCCTATTAAGCCTATCCCTAAAGGCTCCCAAGTCATAAGAATGTAAATATGGTCCCTGGGAGCATATTCCATTCCTAAGCTGTTTACATGATGAATGTAGAAGTTAATCTTTTCGTGCGGATATAAGGAACATCCACCACATACTGATGGTATCCGATACGGCGTTTGGTATTTTTTGGTAAGATGGGACTGGTGGAATCAGCGACTGTAGCTCTTGAGAACACTCCATTGTGTAAAAGACTGCGAGGCAGATGACTTTACAATGTTGCTCGATATTATGCATTTTAATTTCAGTCAGAGTCATTACAACTAACTAAATCTACGAGCCTTACGACCAATTAAGTCCAAGCCGTCAATTTATATTTAGCGGATCCGTCTCAAAGGTGACATTCCATTCCACATCCTACTGCACATGTGCCTTACAGTTTTTTTTTAATAAATTATCGACATGATTTCTTTAATTTACATAACTTTTATTTATGAACCGTTTGAAATAAGATACACACTAACAATTCAGTGAAACTTTCCAAAATACATTAATAACACATCCAAATCAATTTAGCTGTTTCTGCGATTAGCACTTAAAAACACAACAAACAACCGAAAATTCTAACAATCATTGTTTTGGTAGTTTTCAACTGATATAATAGTAATTATATCATTAATTATAGTTAATTAATTAAATACAGTGCAAGCCGGATGTGGTACCGAATTAATAAAAAAGTTAACAAAAATTTATATAACGAATATCATGTCTGTCTGCGTTATTCATTGATGATTTTATAAGTTTTCCTAGTATTTTTAATACAAATAACTTGTTTTTAAATAAATTTGTGTCCGTAGCGACCGCGGCAGCAGAGCCTGGGCGGGGTGCTGAGACGCGAAGGCAACTGGAAGTGCTTCATGCTCACTCTAATGATCGCCGGGTGCCTCGGCTCCGTCGCTTGGTGCAATACCGCTGAAATCGACAGGGATCTCATAGACTTTAGCAAGTGAGTTTATTATTTTTATTAAAGATGTAATTTGGAATCCGGTAGTCGTTGTACGTCAGTTGTGACTAGTGATGAAAATGCCCGGGAATTTTCCCAAAGTGCCCAAAACTTCCGAGAACATTCTGTAATTTCCCGGGAATATTCCCCATACAAGTTTTGGGCACTTTGGGAAAATTCCCGGGCATTTTCATCACTAGTTGTGACCCAGCCGCAGCTGTCAAAATCCGAAGCGAACTTTTAGCTCTCAACGGAATTGCAGAGCTAGCATAATTAATTACATGTCAATAGGATTTTATTAATAATAGTATATTTTTTTTTACTTTTGTTGGCAACTTGGTTGACGGTCTACCAGTGATAAGTGATCACTTTCGCCCATGAACAAGTGCATTATACGGAGCGTTGTTATTGCGTTGCCGACCAATAAGGACATTCTTCACAGCTCTCTTAAAGGATCCCATACAACTCTGGGAAAATACTCTACCCGGCAACCCATTATACAGCTCTAAATTGCGCGCTAAAGAAGTTCTAGAGAACCGCTAGATTATAACGATTCTGTAAGGCTTTAGAGTATAGCAGATACACCAACTGCCAACAGCGAATAGTGTATTGAAAATGGCGCAGAGGTACCAGGTTGGACAGTTCTAATTGAAATAATAAAATCTATACTAATATTATAAAGCTGAAGAGTTTGTTTGTTTGTTTGTTTGTTTGTTTGAACGCGCTAATCTCAGGAACTATTGGTTCGAATTCTTTTTGTGTTAAATAGACTATTTATCGAGGAAGGCTTTAGGCTATATAACATCACGATGCAACTATTAGGAGCGAAGAAATAATGGAAAATGTGAAAAAAACGGGGAAAATTATTCATCCTTGGGTGCTTCCATTGCGTGCGCTGCGAAAACGGTTCAAGATACCAAAAATATATGTATGACAGAGTTATTCCTCTTAAAATGATCTAAAAAAATGTCTGCAACAGTATAGAAAACGGTTCAAGATACGAAAAATATATGTATGCAAGAATTATTCCTCTTGAAATGATCTTAACAATGTACGCGACAGTATATGTCTATCTTTTAAGATTAACTCACTAGGACCGTTTTTATGGTAATCAAATTTGGTCGAAATTAATGCATTATTTGTTAAGAGTTGTATCAACGTAATAATATTAATCTTTATCCAAATAAATGTGTTGTTGATTAAGAGTATTTAATTGTGAACAAAATTGTCTTTGACATCACTTAATTTCAATGAACATCTTAGAACATATTACAATAACTTATATAGCAAAACAACGTTTGCCGGATCTGCTAGTAAGTTATATTTACAAAAATATGTTTTATTAAATTATTAATAGGCGTAAGCTCGACCTAAATCACACCTGGTGGAAGGTGAAGATTAGTGCGATGAGGAACGCGTCCGCCCAAGAAATGCCTATTCACTCTTGTCATAAAGACTCCCAGGTCATAAGATCGCGGAAATATGGTCGCTAGAAGCATTTTCTACTCCTTAAGGATATATAAAGATGTATATCCATAAGGAACATCAACCATATCCGGATGGTATCTAAGACGAAATCTAGTGATACTCAAAGTATCGACTTTACTACTATGCACTACAATTTGTTTAATATAACAGCTTCGCTCATATACATTCACCGCACACTGCTGATTAGGATGTCAATCAAAATTGTCTTTTATTTTAACGAAATCTTTCATGGTACAATTTAATAGATATACATTTTTGTTTGGTAGTTTAATCCCAGGAAAATAATATAGTCCCATATGTAAGGTTACATTTGAATGATTCAATTACAATAATTTACGAAAATGTCAAAGGTTGAAGTGAGCCAGCATTTAATTAATTTTAATCGCCTCACAATCTGCCGTGGGAATTTATTTGTTAAATTAAAACGTAAAATACATTATATTGTACTTTATATCAATATTAACATTTTAACATTTTAACGATAGACCCTGGCTCGTTTTAGGTACCTGTTTTTTTTTCTTTTTTCGTTATTATACGTATATAATAACGTATATATTACGTCAATACATCATATTATAAGCAATTAACACATTTTTCATTTCATTTTAATCAATATTTTAGTTACAAAAATTACTTTTAAATCTCTATAACTGACATTTTAAACACACAAAGCAACAAAAGGTCAAAGTTCGAACGTGTAAACGTACTCCAACTTCTACGATTTCAAGCAACGAATGACCTAGTAAGATATCTTCTGAAATAAATCACATTTAGGTGCGTTCAAACGAGCGAAATTTCGCCGTAACAGAACTTATGCTAACGACAAATTATAACAGGGGGCCTGAGTACTATTAACTTTATCTCTTCCGCATGCGTAGTATTGTTATAATGGAATCTTGATTTCGCTTCGTGTGAATTTTATTTATCACGGTTAAGTCATTAGTGAGAATTTCAGATTTTTAGCTATTTCTTTCCAGGAGCGTGATATAGATGCGTGTTAGTATCGATAGTGTTAGCGGTATTTGGCACACAAATATTTGTGACGGCTATGTACTTGTACTATGACATGTTCATAGTGAAATGTCTCAAATTTGGACGCTGGTTTAAATTTCGGAGCTTCTTCTGTCTGTTCATAAACACGATGTTAGCAATATTGAGAATAGGTTTAATATTTACTATGTATCTATAATTTGCGGACATGTCTATGACCCCTAGGTATCCGCGGACGCCAGGTTAGGAATTATTATATTGTTAATAAATCGTAATGTGTACTAAATTTCAAACTATTCAGTAGTAAGAAAGAAAGTCTGTGACCGGTGGTCGTGGGTGTGGTTGTAGAAAGACACGGATTTTGGCGTTTTACTGTTTATTTGCTCTTTAAGGCACACCAAACTGCGACGTACACGCACGTACTCAAGCCTTGCGTCTCGGTAGTCTACTAACTCGCAAGCATCCCGTGCGCGCGCGCATCCTCTTACCCCGCACGTCTCGTAACACCCTAACGACCTTTAGGGCGACAATTACGTATCGGGTGGCGTCTACATGCTATAAGTCTAAATAGATTTAAAAGATTCTATTACATTCATATTTAAATATTTACATGTCGTGCCTTTGTCTGTAACATGGTCTACAAGCAGATTATTACTTTCCTCCTATAATATTGGGTCTCTTAAACGAAGTGTACAGTAGTCTAAATCGGCCTGATTAGGACATATTTATTACAGACAGTCCCCTGTTTTTTATAGTTACAGTCGGCTTTTGGACTGCGCTATGCAGTATAGTAAATGTAGTCTTTTACTATGCTAGGATACAAAAACATACATTTGAAACTAATAATATACACCACGTATAAAGCAGTGTATGGGATTATTTGAATACATTACGTAATAAAGAATTTGTCCACAGACATCCGATAAAGAGAACGGTACGTGAATCCCCGTGTGACGTTGGTTACGCATACATTCCCATCGCCTTCGTACTGCTCCTGTACTTGGTTTATCTGGTGGAATGCTACCACAGCACTGCGAGGATACAGCTGGCGAGGAGGGTCGACGTTGCGGCCGTGAGCACAAGGGTACATGCTATGAGAACTGCCACACCTAGGGTCTGGTAAGTAATCTCTCTGTATTGATGCGTTGGGATATTTTCGAAATTGAGGTACAAGGTGTCTCAAAAGTAAGTTCACATTTGCTTATCTTATTACGCGAAAGCAACTATTCTGAGGGGCGCGGGGGGTATGTCAGTCGGTAGTCTGGCTCTTGGGAATTTAGTCGCTATGGAGCATTTCTCTGGTGCGGACCGTGCGTTGTGCGTACGTGAGTTTTACAAAAACGGTAATTCGGCGACTGTAGCGCGTAGAAAATTCTGCAGTATTCGACATATTCGTCACTTAAATGATGCGCCTAGCACTCGACTCATTGCAAAATGGGTTGAAAAGTTTGAAGAGACTGGGTCAACTCTGGAGAAACCAAAATCTGGGCGGCCAAGAATATCAAGAACAGCCGAAAACGTGGACAGTGTTACTCAGTCTATTCGAGATGATCCAAACCTCTCGATTCGGAAGCGTGCTGTTGCTTTAAATGTGCACAGATCTTCATTATGCCGCATTTTACACAAAGATTTAAAGCTGCACCCGTACAGAATTCAGTTAGTGCAAGAACTGAAGCCTCAAGATGCTGGTCAGAGGCTTGCCTTTGTAGATCAGATGATTGAGCGCTTTCCAACGTTCACCAACATCTTGTTTTCCGATGAAGCCCATTTTCACCTGAATGGGCATGTAAACAAGCAAAATTGTCGTTACTGGAGTGCAACCAACCCAAAACAAAAACATCAGAAACCGCTACATTTGGTTGGTTTACATTTGGACGATGTTATTTTTAAAAAATAAATTCCCAAACAGTGTACTTCAATATAAAATAAACATTTTTTCAATAAAGCTAAGACTTTTCTTTTAAAAAAAGATTTAAATGTAAACTTTCTTTTGAGACACCTTGTATATTCTGAATAATCGAAATATCTGAGAAAGGCAGCGTTTGTCATATTCTACAAGTGGTCGAACGAGCATAGTATTCGATTTGGTAAGGTGGATTTCCGCAAGATAGGAAATAAATAATTAAAATAGAATTAAAAAAAACTGTGTATATTTAAGAAATTAATTTTGTAAATATCTGAATGTATGGAGTTTTAAATCAAGTAACGTTAAAAGGCTGCCGTAATCATCAGCGGCTTTAAAATTAAAACTTTAATTATTTTGTCAAGAGAAGTGGGGGTCTACAGTATGGAGTTAATAAAAAAGTTTTTATTATTAAAAAAAAAGACGACCGTGATAATGGGATTGATGATCCAATAAAAAAAGAAATAAACTTTGACTAAACAGAGGTGTTATCCATAAATTTTTATTTATAAAAAAATTAAAATTGTGATGAAGTCATATTGCCTATCCATATCATACATATTATAGTAAAAGTAATTACATATTATAGTAAATAGCTGTCGAAACATGGGGAATCGTTCCACCCAGACCTGAGAAACTATTTTCGTCCAGTCGATTGGAATTACCCCAGTGCAGCTTACATTGAACAGCGATTTTCATAATGAGAGTGTCTTTTAAATAGTTAGTTGTTTTGATTAGTTAGTTTTTTGATTTTCTTATCTAGTTGATTTGATTTTTTTTTCATAAAACTGATTGTCTACCCCAAAAATCGTAATTATACTTTATTTCGAAGCTATATTTCAACGTTTCCAATCAATATATATATAAATTATTCTAAAAGTAAAATAGAAAAAGAAGAAAGGGAAGACTTTAATATCTTATTTCCTAAAACGTTTTGGGTTCCTTCATAAATTCCGTTTTAAAACTTGAGCTGTGAATAGGAATTTCGTCTCTAGTAAAACTTTGAAATCTTTGGTGAGTAATATTTTTGTAGGCAACTCGTTAAAAGTTAAAAACCAGCAAATACTTTGATCTACGTTTTATCAAATTTCCAAAAATAATTTATATAATAAAAAGTTTTCTTAGCAATTTATTATAAATCTGTAATAATACTGAATGAAATTTGATTACAGATAACTAATATTACGTTTAATAATAATTTTAGATCAACTTTATGTTCTTACAAGAATATCTTCTTTTCTTCTACTTTCAAAGATATACTATAGCTGTTTCAGTCGATTAGCCATTATACTTACAAAATTAATAATTATAGACCAATATTTATGTTTTGAGACTTATAAAAATATTGTAGGTACTGCATTTTTATTAAGTTCCATTGGTAAATAGCCGAGAAACTTGGGGTCGTAATGTAACTACAATGATATCTTCTATCTTATTAATATGTTTCTACTCTTTTTTTTTATAATTTATAGACGAACGCTTGATCTCAATCACACCTGGTGGAAGGTGAAGATGAGTTCGATGATGAAACGCGATCGCCTAGCAAATGCCTATTCACTCTCCACTTAAATATATTTTTTACCATTTGCTTTGAATCTTTTATATTTTCTCCTTCACTTTGTCCACGCGTACCGCCATCTTCGGAACGTCACCAGGTCGTAGAAAATCATAGCTTTAACAACTACTTGTGAATTATTGACACACACTTTACAAAAACCAATCTCAGACAACGATTTGTGGTCCAATGGAACTTTAGGTATGGGAATGTAGAGACTATTTGATTAAATTTTGTAATAATTTTAGGTGGAAAGCAATATGCTATCATTACGTACGTCGGAAGCGCCAAGTCACGCGATATCGGAACGGAGACGCCTACACAACCACTCAGGTAAGATGTAATTAAGTTGCGTACTAGATAAAAACTTCAAGGACATCTTTACGTCCTCAGAAATTTTTTGAATGAGTATTACACCACCCACATTGCCTATCGAAATTGCCACCCCAGAATGCTTGAAACTTATCATCTCCACAGTAATTAATTATATGCAGTCTATTTTTTAATGTCAAAGAAGTTTCATTTTTAGTGAATTAATATATCTCGTTTAGTAGTGTCTTGATTTTATAAAATTAGAATAATTATTTTGTAAAAGTAAATATGTTTGACATTATCTAAGAAAACGTTTACCTGTAGCATCCGTCAAGTTTTAACTGTTCTAACGGAATTTATAAAAAAAATATAATACAATCAGCAATTATCCATTACTATGTGGTTCAGAGTCAAACTAATATGGACAGAGAACCGTCCATTTTATTCGAAAAAAATTTTTTTTTACTATTTCTTGTCCATGCTTAGTATTCTGTGATAATGTGAGCTCCTTAATTCTTGTCTTCAGAAACGTCAAACTTATGTTTTAAGACGTAATCAATATTCTAAAGCAGCGGCCGTGGCTCAAGCTAAATAAAACAATATTGACTGTCTTATTTTATTTGGATGATGGGGCTAGAGTATCATTTTTATATAGCCTTATCAATTTTACGCCTCGTCAAACTGCTGTCAAAATACTTCTATTTCCAATATAGGTGTACCTTGAGAACTTTCTTCAAACACAAACTATTTCATAGAAATATGTTCGTTGATTTACTTTTATCGCAAACAAATAAACATTGTATTACTTTATGAGATTGAAAGAATAATAACATTAAATAACGAGATGCTAGTACCTGGTATTACTTTATATATCACCAAAATAGCTTTATAAAGCCAATTTACTGCGTAGTCTTTCCATCAGAGCCTTTAAGCTTCGAACGCTGTATCAGGCCAAATATTAATTAATCATGGCCTTTGAACGATGGACTTATAATAAGCTTATTTCGACGACGCGTAATTCATCAGATTTTTGAATGGCTACCTAAATATCCTAATGGACAGAGAAAAATAACAACTATTATACCTATTTTTCAGCCAAACACTTGGTACAAGTACAATTTATTCTTAGTTTAACAATCATATCCTTATTGTGTCTGTAAAATACGCAAATGCATGGTTACTACTTTTCAGGAGTAGCAATAATTATGTGTAACTTTTCTGTTTTTTACTATTACTTTCTTAGTATTAGCAACTTTTTTAAATGTATGGTGTAAGATATGTGCTCCACTTGTAAGCTAGTATATAACAACAATTCACTTGTATTTTTTTTAAATTTATATAAATTTGCTATAACCTGCACCGTAAGTAATTAAACAATTATGCCGTTTATAAACTTATTAATACTATAAATTGATACAGGAAAAAGTATAAAATTTGTTTCTGTTTGTGAACATTTCAAAAATAGAGGTGTACGTAATGTTTACCCTTTAAATGTAGATTAGGAATAGGTAAAATGTTATTTCACATTAAAAAAACCTTTGTTCGTGTTTTTCCGAGTCATTGACGATAAAGTTTGAAATTTATTTCTATCGGATAAGAGTTCAAAAGTTTAATAGACCAGAATTACTAAATATTTTTTAAATTTGGTATCCTGGCCAAGGTGCGACGGTTTTTCACGCCTGATCAACAGTTCCTATTATATAAGGCCCAGGCCTTGCATGGAATATTGTTCGCATCTTTGGAACGGTTCTACCCAGTACTTACTTGATGCGCTGGATAGGTTACAGCAGAGGGCTGTTCGCATTGTGAATGATCCTGATGTGACTAAGCATCTTGAACCTCTTCAGTTGCGTAGAGATCTTGCCTCACTGAGCGTTTTCTACCGTCTGTATCATGGCGAGTGTTCTGAAGGGTTCTTTAACCTTGTTCACCCTCTCCCTTCCTGAATAGAACCACGCGCGTGGGTTTGCGGTTTCACAGCTATACGGTATCTCACATACCGGCTAGGACTAAGAAGTTCTCTAACTCCTTCTTTTGCCCTGTCGTTGGGCTGTGGAATGGTCTTCCGGCGAGCGTGTTACCACCTTCCTATGATATAAGATCCTTTAAGCGTAGCGTGAAGAGATACTTGTGCAGGCCGGCATGATCGCTGCGACTACCGATGGTTTTTTTCGTACCTTTCGATAGTCATTGGCGTTTTTTAGACTACACCATGCTTACCATCAGGTATGGTGCAGTTAATGAGTCGAGTCAGTTTAAAAAAATATATATTACATTAATACATTAGTGACTTACTTCTTTTTTATTTAGATATGATGTTTTCTAGCTATGAAGATATTGACTATGTATGCGTAAAAGAATTATGCATTGATGAACGAACATAATCTTTATAGCGTAACTGGATTATAAAGGGCTTTCTAGATGTTGAAAAAGCAAAAGGATTTGTGAATATAAATATATAATTAATATATTGGTGTAATATAGCTCTCTGTGAACATGATAACAGTTGCTAATAAAATATATGTTTTGATTTACTGTTTTATAATAATAACTAACTACTACACTAATAATCACGTTTCATATGCCAATTTTTTTATCTATCTATCTACACTCTTATATGAACTATGATTCTTTATTTTTTTGTAATTTAACAATATTTTCCGAATCAAAATTTAATCGTAAAATATGTATTGTATATATGTAGTGATTTGATCATACAAAACTAGTATTATTTTTAATTTTCGTGGAAATCGGTAGGATCAAATTGTCCTCTGTCGAGGCTAAGAAAGTAGCCCTTCCTTGTTATATGCATCCTTTAAGAATTGCATGTTAGACTACAGTATTTTTGTCCACACAGGTGTACTACGAGAGAGTTAATACGCATAGTGCCAGCACATCATTTGCTCACGCCTGTTGCGGACAGCGAGATGCTTCTAGAAATTTGGTGTTAGACACAAAGACACCAATCACCAAGGTCCGCTTTAGTAAAGGTTTTGCCTTTGCTAATATCGAAGCGGCTAGTGGTATGTATTTATTTTTAAGAAAAATAATTATCAGGAAACTTACAATCTATTCTTATTTTTGTGTAGATTAATTATATGTGTTGCTATCGTGTGCAATATATCCTCAGTTCTATATTTTACTGATAATTAAATTAATACTTTGTTAAATTATTGGATGTTGTTGCTATAAGATTCTAATATAAAGCTTTATTGACCGAATTTGCATCCAGGTTTTAACACATTTATCACTAAACATTATGGATGGCTATATAAAAAAGCTTAGAAGGAAAAATTGTGTATTTATTATTCTTTGTATAGAATTTGAAGATCAACGCTCAAGATTTTTTGCGGAACACGAGAGATTTGATGACTTCATGGAAATGCGTGAAGGGTTAGACCTTATTGGAGTCAGTTCTTTCAAAGAATACATGGTAGCATACAGGTATACAATAAAAATGCCTACGTTTATATTCAAAACAGATGATTTTGTTAACTTAGCTTGTAATTTAATAAACTCTTATTTTTTCAGGGATATCGATCGCTGTCCGTGGTATTCTTCTCAAATACTTTTTTGGACTCTTTCATGTTTCCTTCTCTCGTGGCCTCTTCGTATTCTTATAGAATGTAATACTGCTTATGTACATTATACAGTAAGTGCTATTCATATAATTCAACATTATATTTATGTAAACATTCTAATATAAACTAATGTAAATATTATTTTGCAGATTACTAAAATATTCGGTACTAATTACGAATTAGATCCAAGTAGACAGTTGGATATAGATACACATTTATCTGACACATTACCGCCTGTCACAGCTACTAACTACGCTTGGGCAGTCGCCGACGAACAAAACGCTGTTCTTTATTCAGCACCGCGTCCTGTTCGAACTCTCCCTTTGTCCCACGCCTCGACTGTTGACAGCCTCGAATTGTTTGCGGCAATCCGAGGCAATTGTGCCTTAGTACCTTCCTATTCTGAAGCGATGCGAATTGATGCCGCATTGCGCGAAGATTCCAACGAAAGCACCAATGATCAAGTTACATTAGACATTGTAGCTGAAACTAGAGCCAATAGACAAACGATAAAAGCAGCCTCTTTTGATGAAGCTGCGAGAAGACCGAGAGCCGGTATAACAAGCACGCATTCAAGTTATAGCATCACAGCCAACGATCGCAATAATGATATTAAACAACAAAATAGACGTTCATGGGCAGGAGTGCTGACAACTGCACGCAGTGCAAGACACGTAATAGAAGACTTTAGAACGTCAAATTCTGTAAACTATCGACCGATTCCTGAACCACAAGTAAGTAGAAACGGAGAAACGACTTTATATTTTCCAAGAGAGCTATCACCGACTTGCTCAAGAGATCCCTTTGGTGGTCGTGCTCAAACTACTCCTACAGATGAACCTCCGTCATATGAAGAGGCACTTAAACTGCCTGCATTAAGAAAATTAACAAGATCTATAACAGGAACTGATTTAGCCGGGCCTAGAAGAGCTTTTATTAGAGATGTACTTTCTAATAGACGGTCGTGTTTAGAAGGCGTTGGAGTTTTGTCAGGAGCAAAGGTATTTCGTTTGCCATACACTGAGGGTGACGAGACACCCCTATAGCGCTTTCGTGGTAGCGCAATTGGTTTCACATGGTGCAATAAAACTAGATTAAGAAAAAACTTGTTTCGTGGTGTATAAAATAGTTCATAGCTTAGTGTATACAATTTCTAATGCTTAAGAAATACCGCTGGTAAAGCTTTCAAATATGTAACTGTTTGTTCAGTGGAATTGAATTCATGTTTCTAATAGGCAGTAATTTTATTGTCGTAAAATTTTAATATGTGATAATATTATATACATTAAAATACTAATATATCCAACTACGATGGAATCATTTAGAAGAACGATCTATGTGAAACACCTTTAAGGAATTTCCTAAAATAAACATAGAAGTGCTTTACTCATGCGCAACATTTTATTAAGACTCGTATAAAGGTTTGTTTATTATTTAATTTTAATTTATCTAAATAACAGCTTACAACTTTAATTTATGTAAAATACATACACTATTTAGAATTATTACAAAATATATTCTAGGTTTTCTTACTAAATCATTTTTTTATCAAATGATTTAAGTACTTTTAATTTCTAAACTATGTTTTGCGATATTTGACATAAGGGATTACTGATAATTATTATAAGTATATGTGTACAATAGAAATTAATGTAATTACCGAATTCAAAGGTTACGTACAATGCTTTTCGACTTGGCCTTGAAGTGCTTTTCCACTTTATCTTCGTTTACAATGAATTATAGCAGTTGTTATTAATCTCAGAATATTACCATTATATTCATTTTATATTGATCTGTTAGTTACATTTAATTATCCACTAGCTATAAAATGATTATGTAATTTGACATTAAGGTTATATTGGTTTACAGCATATTACATGCGTGCTTGAAAGCTATTAGCGATCCCTTAAATAAAAAATGCGTGTTACATTTACGTGATAATTCACCAAAAGTGATATTAATGTAAGTAGTAATATTAAATGATACAAAATTCAATTATATTGGAACCAATTATGAATTATGATATTTGATTATAAAATTATTAAGACATCGGATTAATGTATTTCAAATTGTTTATCTATTGAACAACGTATCGTATAAGTATTTTACACTGTATAATAAAATACTGTAATATTTATCTTTTGAATACCAAATTATTTAAAAACATAACCTTTCAAATGATTGGAACCCGTCCAAAAGTTTGTATAATAAACTTTATTA
The DNA here is from genome assembly GCA_036320925.1 of Automeris io. Taxonomy (NCBI): domain Eukaryota; kingdom Metazoa; phylum Arthropoda; class Insecta; order Lepidoptera; family Saturniidae; genus Automeris; species Automeris io. The sequence continues at coordinate 6,096,838 of JAUDJH010000010.1, read as the reverse complement.
TGTCGAATTCATTAATTTTTGACTTTCTTTTGCTTAAAACATATAAAAATGTCTTAGTAAGAAATGCTACAAAAATATTTATTAATGCTTGTAAATATTTTCTAAAATAAGGTCATTATTTACTTAGGTCATAAAGTGCCAATGGAAGTAAACAAAGATTAAGACAATGTTTGATTAATGTTTTATTTATTGCTGTTTACTGTTTTAGGAGAGCATATTATTTCAAAACAATGTTTAGTATGGTAGTAGACTAAATTGTAAAAGTCTTAGTACAAAATGTAAGCTTCTAATAAATATAATTAAAACTGAAATACCTTTTTTAAACCGAAGATTCTTATACCATATAAGTTTGAGTTAGTCTTTTTAAGAACGAAGTTTGACCACTGTTATATTATAGATAATCTCCATTTTGTGGTACGCCACAGTTTGATATTAAATACATAATAGAATTTGAATGAAGATATCTAGATTGCTTTCCAATTTGTATAATTTATTTTATACTTTATGTCCCTATTTAAATTAATTAATTCCAGCTATTATTTATTTTATTATAAATATAAAAACCTTGCTTAGTATTACAACTAAATTCACATGAGACTTATGTTTTAGTGCAGATGTATGAAGGTAATATAGACATTCTGCTAGAAAGCTTTTTGTGCAGAAATCTTCAAGACTCAATAATTACCTGATAATACGGAATAAAGCTCACATACGTCAGGCCAAGCTAAGAGCAAAGATCAAAGCGAGTGTTTAATGCCTTGTGGGAATACTGTTTGTAAGCAAAACATACCTATATTTTGTATTACTATAAACAAGGATGTTACCTTTGAAATAATCACATATAGTTATAAAACACACATCGTATTTTCCGTACAATTATTTCATTGAGCTTATTTTATTTAAATAGGCCTTTTATACACTCATACTAGATTTAAAAACGCTCCCTAAATTGTAAAAGGCTTTTAAACATTAATAAATCATTAAGGAAAGATTCTGAAACAGAGCTTCAGACCAATAAAAATATAGCATAACTAGGCTTTCAATAATCTTAACGATCTAAGACGAGATGTAGAGTAGGAGATAAAATAGAACGAAGAAGTATATTAGTGTACTGCGGAAAATATTTATTATTAATAGAACAGATTTAAGGAAGCATTTTTTGTACCAAAAGTCCGATATAACAGAAAATCTTCTAGGCAATGGCGTGCATTCCATAAAGGCATAAAAAACATTATTTTGTTATACTTGGAAATTATATGTACTGAATTTAAATATCGTCTGAGATTTCCGGACTTCTGTTCAAGTAAGTTCTAGATTTTAGTCAAAATAATGCTTTTTATATTTTAAGTAATATGTGATGCACGCCACTACTTTTGGGACATTTTATATTTAACAAATCATTTCAAATCAGTGTTACAGTTCGTACATATGAAAAGTGTATATTTTTAAAGTTTCGTGTTGATGCGTCAAGTTTTATAAAGTACGTAAAGTTTTAAAATATCTGCTAGAGAATACTGATACAATTAACTAAAATATTATATAATTCTGAATATTGTAAGAATACAGTTTTAAAATATAAAATACAGAAAACACGCTCCTGGGTATATAGAAATCAGACTGGCTTAGGATTAAAATATTAATAAAAAAATAGACTATTCGCTTTCTATGTTATATAGTACATATGTAATGTAAAAATAATAAAGAAACACTTGTATGTTGCTATTTATTTGTAAAATATGAAGAAAGAGGTTTATTATTTTCAATAAACTATGTTCTAATTATCATTTCGTATATTTATTTGCCTCAACCTTATAAAAATATTTAAAAGCAAGTACTAGCTCTGATCACATTAGTTATTCATTGAAGTGAGCGCTGACCTATGAGCTAAATATAATAAAAACTTTGATTAAATATTAAAATTAAACAAAGCGTAATTTAAGTGTACTAATATTGAATACATTTCATATGATATAATAAATATTATAATAGCATTATCAAACAAACAATTAAACATTTGCAAAACAATCTTCAGCGTACTTTCGAAATTGACCATGTTTTTTTTTTTACACTGGCTCGACATAGTGACTACAGAGTACCTGATGGTAAGTACAGTGTAGTCAAAAAACGAAAGCGACTATCAAAGGATGAAAATCCATTGATAGTCTACATCGTCATGTCGGCCCACATGTACCACGACTGAAGGTCTCTAGGTACATGAGCTACTGGATATGCACAAGCTGATGCCGAAACGCGACATGCCAAAACTGGTGACGGGCTTCACACCCATGTACTGTGGTCGCGATCCAGATGGGCGCCGACGCTCTACAACCTCGCTGCTGCTCGTTTAGCACCACCCAGGAGTAACATGTAGGGAAACTAGGGTAAAGCCTACGGACGCGAGCAGCTTTGACTCCCATAAAATGTAATAATTAATTAAAATACGCAACTCAATTTTGATAAATCATTATGAGTTTATGAGTTACTTGGGGAAAAGGTCAACGTTCATAAAGCATTCCTTTTTTTCAAAGGCTATTTTTTTTATCTTACAGAAGGTATTATTTTCTCTCAAATTAACAAAACAAGTACATATATATAATTAGCTTTTAGCTCATCCACTGCTGGACAATACTTAGATTTTTTCAATTTTAACTAATTTTTAGTGTGATCATATGTGAATTATTAAAGAAAAATTACCGGGATATACACGTCTTTATTAGAAAACAAATTTTAACTTAATTTAAAAAATGCAATGGTAAAAGTAAGTTATAAAAAAGATTTAACGAAAAAATTATATATTCTTTCCATTTTAAAATTAATTGTCGTAAAAAACATAAAAAAAAATTAATATAAAAACATGTGGGCCTACGGTTGCGAAGCCTGAGGATCAAGCCACGTTTAGATAGGAGATCAGAATGGGGAACCTCCTAACAATACGTGCTCATCGAGTAGTACCGCCTTCTGTATCAACTTGATCCTTGAACATGGCCCTTGATCCAACAACCAAGCGAAAACCTCTTAAGACTGTAATCAAGAATCAATATGATTATCAGGACATCATTCGTTGAATCCACATTCTGGTAATCTCGTGTAAGATACCTTTAATATTTTTTTAAATATAATATATGGACTAGTATTTGACGTTATACTAAGAATTTTATTTAAGTATTACGTAAGCGATACTATTATAACAACTGGCTTTTACAATTGTTTCTAATCTTCTACTTAAAACACGTTTTCTAATAATGCTGACAGAATGTAAATAAATTTTGAATCTTTACGAATAAGTGTTGATAAAATTACACTCGTTTTTCATTTTATCGCCGCATAATAAATGGGGAAGCATTGCTTTCAAACTGTGTATAAGTGTACCCACACTGAATCCCCGATTTGATGACGTAGCATAATAAAACGCTACCGTTTTAGTTCTTTACGTCCTCGTAACACGCAACGTGAAATAACAGATGCTTTCCCAAGGCGTTTTATATGATCACACATATGTGACGACAGCTTTTCGTATTTAACAGTCTACTGAATGTTTACCTAAATACTGTAGTATTTAGTATTTTGTAGTAGCTAGGATGAAATGCGTCCATTTAAGTTGTCTTATATACGCATGTGAACTTAGAAATTACTTAAATAATAAAGCGCAAAAACGATTTGAATAAAATTCTCGCCAGGAAATAACGAGCGTAAAAAATATGAATTGAATTTCTAATATTTTCAGATGTGGTAAAGCGATCGCCCAAAGTGAGTCACGATTATAGTACACAAGTGCAAAGACCGTCATAGTGACTCGCTTCGGCCTGTCACGTTTCGGAATCAGCTTGTGTACATCCAGTTGATCATATACCTAAAGACCTTCCGTCGTGTTATATGAGGACCTACATAGCAATGGTGACTGTCAACGGATTTTCTTCTCTTAGCGGTCGTTGCTGTTATAGAGGTACCCTGTACTTCCTATCAAGTGCACTGTAGTCACTTTGTCGAGCCAATATAAAAAATTGCTAGTAGTCGTGCTCACCGGTGAAGGAAAAGATTGTGAGGAAGCCCGCATGGTATATAACAGAAATGTCACGTGTAAGTGCCCTGAGAACGGCGATCAGCTGCGCTACTGGTCACAATGGCCACGACATATAAGCACAAAGTGGATAAAGCTACTAATGTATCACTTCTCACCCTGAAAGTAGCAAGGTAACTCTTATCACCTATAGAAGTTTTTTTATACCGCCAAAATTTAAATGTTTTTAAAACTAATATTGTTCTCTTTTAGATAATCGTGAACTATTTTTTATGATTTTTAATCTTCGGCTTAGGCTGAAAGTTCGGTGTGATGGCTTATTAATCGGTTTCGACTCCGGTTTCAAATCGACCTTTGGTCGGTCACTACCTGTGTGCCACATTTATTGATGGTAGAATGAATCAGAGTAGTTTGGTATTACTGTCAATGTATTTCCACGTCATTACATGGCTTATAAATGTGTGTTCTAAATCAAAACAAGATTGATTACATGAGGGAGGTTATCAATGTCGATTAGTAGGATGAATATACATCGGGAGCTCGAAATTTATGCAATTTATAAAAACCTTTTCATCAATTGCTCGTACATCAACGAATATCATAAATGGATTTTCATATCTACATGTAATGCGCTTTGCAACCGAGCACTGTAGTCGTCAGGCATATCCATACCTTAAACCAGTGATACCCAAAATGATCCACATCAACCCCAGGGAACGGTGGCAAATAATATGAGATCTGTGTGAACGAAAATGAGAAAAGGGTTTCACGATTGTGTATCTCACTCAAGGTCGTGGTTTAAATTTTATGTTTTGATAAATGAAATAATTTAGATATATAGACGACTTGTGGTTTAATTTTTGCCTAAAAATACAAATAGACTGACGACGACTCAATTACTTCTATTCGATTACTATTGTATTGTTGTAAGTTTTCTAAACAAACTTATTATCACAATTTCATAATTTTAAGAGCGATTTGATATCTCACATTTAAAGTGATCAGTTTGTAGTATACAGTACAAGCTTAGTAGGGCGTTTACTTAAAACCGAAAAGCATGGCTAATGGTCTACGAGAATAAAAGATTTAAAACCACATTACACGTTGATGTAATCATTAAATACTAGTGACAGCCGTGAATTACGTTTGAATGATACTGACTGATTAAATTATATCAGTCATCACTTCAGGCGGTAAGTTGTCCGTCAGTCGTTGATTGACTCTATCAGTTATGAGTGACTGATTAACTCTTTCAGAGTTAAATTATTTTTATTCTCGAAACAAATGTAATTTTTGGGGTTACCTTGATTAAAACAATTGTTGGGGAAATAAAAAAATAATCAAAATAATGTATTAGATACACTGTTATATGTTCAAATGAATAAAATAGCTTTAATTTATTAATTATGGTGTATACATTTTGTGTCCTCATTAGTGGACGCTTGGCTTGAATTGACTGCAAAACCTATTGTCTAATGTCTGCCTTATGGCCACGCTGTCAATCACAAGAATTGCTAAAATAACGATAACTTTATTACAGTTTTACCTTAACAAACTTACTATTATATTCGCAAGAAACGAATAATCTAATAATAAAACATTTATCTTCGGAAAAGAGTGTTTGAAAATAATTGTACAAACAACCAAAAATCAATAACTTTGTTATACAAATTCAGAGAGCGCTCGAAGCTCGTTCAAATAACCCAATTATTTGTAAACACTCAAGTGAGATTTAATTACTATCTCCAAGTTTTATACAATGTCTACCAATTTATATTAAGCATTTTAACCGTCTTGATAGTATTATCGACAAATTATTAATGAAATTGAATGATTGAAACAGAAGCCTTACAATGCTGAACTCTGAAACCAATTAGCAATGTTGATCGAACGTGCATTTCATGGAAACTATTAACTTGTATAAACAACTATCTGACCACATGCTTATTGCTAGATCTGTATCCGTACTATGGTCTCTTATAAGCCATTACATTGTTGTTACAATCTTACTTCAGTAATCCATGTCTGTATCGTAACATATACGAGACAAGATGTTTTCAGTCTCGCTTTAGCAATTTTATTTGAACAAAAGAGATATAATTTCAAGCGTTGACATATTTACGTCTTGTCCGCCTGACGTTGAATTGAGTTAATTATTCACCTAATGCAAAAAACTACCCATAGTTTAGAAAATACAAACATAATAGTTTTATAGAATAAGTACAAATAATGTGCACTTTCAAGGGGCAATATTGCCTGTGACAAATATTGAAATATTATTTCATATTTCAGTAGGACAAAAGAAATGGCATTAGAATTGTTTACATTTTATTTGACATGTTCCTTACTTTCTGATTTCCTTTAAATTTTTGGAGCTAAACGAATAAAAAGCTCCCTAACTAAAAAACATAATATCAATGACGATGTTTTCTACCTAATCAACATAAAATTCACAATATCCGTAAGAGCTGGCGTTCATATAGTACTTAATAAATATCAGGTGCAGGTCTACTAAAATTTTATTGTTAGGTGAATTATAATAGATACAGATTTCACCTAATCCAATCCGCCTCTAGGTACGGCCTATACACATGTGACAGGTTAAAAATAATTGTGCCATGTCAACGAAGCAGAGATGGGCAAAATGTAATCTGATTAATAATTGACGAATACAAAATATAGTCGAAATGTTAATTTTCTTGCTCTGTAACCATGATTAAATCCATTTAAAACATAAAGAAGTCATAAATGTGTATGCAATCTGGGATTCCGTAGTGTTTAAAATATAGATAAGCAAAATGCAGTCATATTAATGGTAAAATACGCAAAATGTAATCGTAATCATTTTTATTAATTTCATTACATTTTTCCCATATATGCAGCAAAAAAATCATAATTATGGTTAGTACAGAGCGTATTCCAACGAAGAAGCAATGTTGTCGGCTGTATGTCATACTGTGAATAGAATATTTAATAAAAGTTTTTAATTGGCCATGTATAGTTTGAAATATCAGATTCTGTAATGTTTTGAAGCCAAATACCACCTCGCAAACATAAGACACATAACAATACAAACAATTCAAACATAACCCATTAATTAACAATAAACCCTAATTAAACTCCGCAACAATGTAAATGAAATTCAAGTCTCACCCAGTTCGGTACATTATTGAATATTGTTAATGTTCCCTATTGAGTATTGACTGCCATCGTTTTGGGGCGACCAAAGTTTGTTACAACCAATTAGAGTATTGAATGATATTCTAAATCATTTCTAAAGTGCCTTTAATTGTCTTTGTAAATGTAATAAGTAATGAAAATTAATATTTTCGATGTCATTGTGTTTGACACACTATACCGTACCACCCCATAACCGTGCAATTAACGTTTCAGACACAGCGAGAAACGTGACGGTCCACTTCACCCACTAGAACGTAGTAACCGTATTTCACACCCTATTGTAACACGTATAAAACGGGTATTATAGGCAAATCAACCGTATGCATTCCGCTATCACAGTTCAGTAGCGGGCGCGCATCGGATTGGCAAACTAGCGCGTGACGTTTCGAGCATATCAACGTCGGCAAACGGTAGATGCTTGACACAATACTGCCTTGGCCGGCATCGGAACGGTCAAGTGTGCATGGTCTCATACATGTCTATACAAATATGTTTTTGTCTGATAAGTTTATAACACATCATTATATGATATGCTATGATATGTCAAGATCATTATTAGGATTTAACAACAATGTAACAATTATGTTCTATACATTAAATTCTAAAAATTCTTTCCGATATGAGAAGGTGTTACTCGATATTAATATTAGAGTTATACGTTATTGGTATCAGTTAAAGATCAAAAAGAACCAAAAAATAAAATAATAATAATTGAGAAACTTACATGGCAATACTGGGAGCATATGCAAATCACGAATAAAGGAAAAAGGAAAGCAAAATACCATGTTAGTAGGCACTCGTCGAGCCTGAAGGAAGTGTACGGATGGCTAGGCCCGGCGAAGACGAAGAATAGGCAATGCTGGCTCCCGTTGTTTTAGTGGTTTTAGTCGATAAGTTCGTCACACCGGGGCAGCGGCCCTCACTGCTGCCCTGATGGTCCATGAAGACATCTACCGAGTTAACAAAAAAAACCATGCCAGTATGGCATGACGTCAAAAGGGTCATGCCCATGAGAAATCTCAAGCACTGTTTATTATTTAAATCGTTTGATTAGTCTTTACACTGATTTTCAGAGCTTACATCGATTCGAAGGTTTTTACTACATTCTATATCAGTATTATTTCCCGCTATTTTTTTTTTTATAGGGGGGCAAAAATGACTGCACTGCTGTTTGCATTTTTAGTGAAAAATGACGGCGATGTAAATATATTTCGATGACAGGCTACCTGCCGCAGGTATACATTTAAATGAGGTACACAAGGTAATTCCTAAACGTGACCACAGTATAAATATAGTAGATAGTATGGAAACTAAGCCCAGTTGATGAAATAAATACCTGCGCTCCATTGAAGCAATAAGGTTGTAACTTTCAATGTTTTGTCTTTATTATTAAAATATTTCTGTTCTGTAGTGATGAATCAGTCGAATTGAAATAACTAGCTTACTTAATACTAGCTTATAATTTGTGTTTACAAATTAAATAGTCAGTAGTTAGTAGTTAGTTTAATCGTCATCGAATAGGCGTCGGTTAATCTCACCAAAAACAATAGTTTAAAACATGAAAAACAGTCTAATTTTTTTTCTACGTTCTAAAAGAGCGGATTTTAATTTTCTTTATTGTGGCGTGTCCAATGAAAAAGATCTGGAAGTTTGACTATTGTCACTTGCTGAAAGTATTACATTTTCTTCCGTCGGTGTATAAATTTCAACCAACTTCAGAGCTTCAGTTAACGTTTGTACACGATATGTTTGTTGTATTATTATCACACGAACTTTTTAAAAACATCGTGTAATAATAATATAATGTAGTAACTAATAAAATAATAAATACTTCCAAAGTCAGACATTATTTGGTCAAATTCATTTTACTAATAAAACAATAAGAGCAACATCCATAAAATTTCATATAGCTTGTGGTTAGACTTGTAGAACTAAAGCTCATTTTACTCAGCCAATCTAGCGAAGTAACACTATGTGGCGTGTAGGATTTAATTATTTCCTTATCCCGCAATCCCGGTATACCGATAGCCCGGCGTCCGAGAGCTTTGCGCAGTGGTGCCGAATGATTCTCGTTACCCGCGATTTGAGGGTTTTTAATATCAACAAAGGCATTTTAGAGTAACAAAGGAGTATGGGCGTCTTTGTTTGGAGCATAATTTTAAATACAAAAGAATTTGTATACGAATGATATGCGACGAAAATGTAGAAATATTGTTATAAAGTTAAAGTGAAAATTAGATTATTATTTTGTTGAGAATTTTTGTATAATGGTGTTTTTAGTATGGAGGTTAGTTGGCTTCAACATACTACATATGGGTTGGTAATATGATATTTTATACTCGAATTGTTTTCCGGGCAGTAGACTTGAGGGAGTTTGCTGCCCGGACGAGAGGGCGGCGGTGTCTAGCGCGCCGTCTATGAAAGAGGTATTGGAGGCGAGGGCTCTTTATACTCAACCCTCCCAGAGAGGAAGCCTGAATAAGGCTGTTTGCACCCCGGGTGACTGGACGAATTTGGTTTCCCAGACCTGGGTGAAATGATTAGAGGGACACCTCGGGGGTTTTTTAGTCAGTAGGAGTCTGACACACCGGGGTCGCTGCCCTCACAGTGACCCTGATGGTCCGATGTAGGGTTTTCCCCCGTGTTACCACAAAAAAAAAACTCGAACTGTTGTCTATGTTGTTAATAATGAAACACAACCGGTAAATTCGATTTATATACTGTCCTGAATGAGCATTTTATAGTTTGAATATTTCAGAGTTTTAATTTGATAGAAATTAAAAGAAAAAGATAAATAAATTAAATAAATTTAAAGAAAAGATTCATAAATACTTGGATTATATAAAATAATACTTAAAATCTTAATAATTCGTACTTTAAAGAGATGATAAATGACAGGGCGAGCCTAAATGTGTTTTTCACAGGATCAAGAATGGTAGCATAGTATGAAGGAGACCTGTGCTCAAGAAAGAACTGGAACGGGCTGTGGGTGATGTTGAGATGATAAGAGACGGTAAACAATGTTGTACACTTAGTTCAATTACATATCATTTTACGAGTTACGATAAACTCAATAAAAAAATAACTTCGGTACCTATAAAATATTTTAGGGAGATTCAATGGAAATTTTGTCCATGACAATTTCTGGTCCGTGGTTGGCATCACTGGCTTGTGTTCGGCCAAATTGTCAGGGCCACACGATATACGAGCAGCTAATGATCTCCCGTTTTTATGCACATATTTTATTCCCTCGGTTTAACGGGGAACATCATTTGGTTTTTGTCATGCTAAGTAATGGTTGTGTTGAATTTTCCTTTCTTCGTACTCGATTTTGGGGTTTTAAAATATGTAACAATACCCTTTAACGATAATGGTTCTTTTTTATGGCGGCACAGCAAAGTGGCACTGATAGTAAGTGTTAATTCAAGAAGAGAGGCGACCATAAATGGACAATAGTGTAATGATAGTCGCCAACGTCATGTCGGCCAATAAATGCTATTTTATATATATATATATTTTATTATGTTTTTTTTTTTGGGACTTTGGGTCAGGCTGAGCATGTCAGTCCCATAATCACACTATGTAAATGCAAATTCAAAAATGTATATGTGAGTCTACAGAGCATCTCAGCTGCGCAAGATGTTTGCTCAGCTAAGACGCTCTGAAATAGACCCACATCAGACCTGTTCAAACCAAATTGTTTATACATGATTTCTCTCATAGAAACGCTCCGAACACATTCCACCAAGAAATGGTGGATGTGTTCTGGGACTCCACAGAGCTCGCAATTAGGTGTATCGATTTTCCTCATCAAAAATTTGAATTTTGAGTGGGATGTGTCCAGAGCGCAATTTTTTTATATATAGGCTCGAGTAAGTGACTATATGGCACGTGATACTGTACTTTCTACAGTATAAGGAACTAAAATTCTTGGACTTTACGGCATCGATCGCTATGAGACGAAAATCCGTTGATAGTCATCAACGCTATGTCAGCCCACAAACACTATAAAAAAAGAACTCTTGGTACATCTACAACTGGATACATGCGCTGATCCCAAAATGCGCCAGACTAAAAGGAGTCACTATGACGGTCTTTACAATTATGTACTGTGGTCATGTCTCAGTTTGGGCAATCATTCTACCACTTCAAATAAAATAAGTATCAGCTAAAAGAATATACAAATAAGTAACCACGAGTAAATGAAGAAGTAAGTATAAGCATTGTTCGTTTCGTGGAACTCTTGGAATTGAATCAAACACAGATATATTTCTTCTAAATATATATAGAATTAATACCATATAACAATTTGTCCACTTACCTATAGAACTTATTTACTACGTCATTCCCTTCCTGTTTTCAAAATCGTAATCTTTTAGAAGACTCTCCTATTTTAAACAAAACCCGGTCTTCCTTTTTCTACGTTCTATGTTCTACTCCATACTTTTTTTTATTTAGCAGGCATCACTCATTCGCACCACAGAGAAAGCAATCTAATTCCACGGCCTCCCTAGACGCATATATATTACAGTATTATATATTAATTTTTAATCTAATTTTCTTAGTGTAACGGTTTTAGTCGTTTTAAACGCTACCAGATTATGAAGACATTTTACCAAAAAATCGTAACTCTGAATTTCAGTTTATGACTTTTAGAAATTGCTTTCTAAAGTGCAACGTGAGATTGAAGATTCAGCACGTCGGAAAGGTGGGAAACGCCGGAAAATAGAATTTTCTTTGTTCCTTTGTGCGGACAAGTAATTGACATTTCGACATCGGTCTCAAACGTGAAACGTATTGAAATGGAATATTGACAATTAAATTAATATGAACATGTTATAATTATAACATCTTACTTTAATTTGATTGCTTGATCCGTTCTTACTTATTTAATTAATAATTCTAATTAAACTAATAATTCTAATATATCGTCACGCTAAATCACTTTCAGGCTGAGCAGAGATACATTAGTGGCTGTATCCACTTTGCGATTTTATGTCTGTTAGCGCAGCAGAACGCCGTTTTCAGGGCACTACTTACACATGACATTTCTAGTAGATGCCATGCGGCTTTTCTCATGATTTTTTCCTTCACTGGAGAGCAAATGACACCTACATCCGTACATAATCTGAAATAACCCAGATATCCCGTACTTAATTCAAGATTGATAATAATTAATGTATACCTTTTAATTCAATTGCTCCATCATAGTATTATTATAGTCAGTGGCTTGAATACAATACACAAAAGAAATGTCAGAGAGATTGTAATTAACAAAAAATATGAGTTTGATTCCAAATAACAGAAAAATGTCAGTTTAGTTACCATTAACAATGCAATATGAATTAAATTACACTTAACAAAGTTTATCACACATGACTCAGGAACAAATCAATATCATACCACAGGTGTTGATGTCATGCTGCACACAATATTAGGAGCAGTGAGCCGTGACGTAGAGATCAAAGCGATCACCACTTTGATGTGTTGTCAAGCGCGATACAGCCTGAATACCCGGCTATCGGTCAAATATTAGCCTGGTTTTTTTGAGTCGCCATTAAAAAGGATAGCAGCACCCCCTAGTGTGAGGTTTCATCCGGATAAACTATTATTTAAGCTTATTCCGCCTTATTACAAAATGAGTTTAAACAGAGGCAAAACTCAGATATTTTTCATCACTTTTGCTCGTAACAAGCTCGTAATATCTTATTACATCATTTTTATGCTCATAACTATTTAAATTATGCATTAGGGCTACAATAACCTTGTCGCACTAGGAGTTTGATATCCCGTGCAAAATGTGATATCCTGATTAAGTGACGTTTGCACCTCACTGCAAAATATAATAATGTATACAGAAGAAGAATGTCAGAATGTAACCGAGTAATTCATTTTCTTTTTAATATCGAAAAACAAAAGTTTCTTTATTTGTTGGCTGTATATACTTGAACTGAGGGGTTTTGTCTTTAGTAACATGGCAAAAGATATACGCATTAACTAGTTTAGATGTACTGTGGTACATTATTGTAATTTGAAGCTCCTAAGTCCCTCGTGTTATGACAGTACTTTACTGGTCCCATCCCAATTTCATTTAAACTCCGTTTACCCAATTCAGGTCTGCTCCCCGTAACAAAGTAATATTCGCTTATCGACAGTGCCACTAGAAAAGTACAACTTTATGAAATTGACGTAACGTGTTCACGTGATATTTGAAAAGCTTATATCAATTTCGTACGTTTTGCACTTTGTACTAACTATATTGTTTATCGAATGTTACTTTGTCTAGACCCCTGGGACGGTGAAATCACAGAAATATTAAAGGTCGCAACATGTTTTGAAAATGGACGCGTGGCCTATGATTCATACTAAAATGAATTATCTCCTTTTGTGGTATGCCGCGGCGCCGTTCCGACGCGACAGACCGACGACTGAATTTACGCAATAAAGGGGTCTCCTTTCATCAAACCCTTACCTGTAGGTGGCCTTTCACTTGTGTAGAAATATTTGTATGTACATGTATGTTCTTCAATATGTCCGAGAATTCCAATTAGAAATCGAAAAATCAATCAACTGAGAGATTATCTGAAAGAGACTGTGCAAATAAAAATTCTCAAACATTTTCGATATATTGCTCGAAATTAACATTTCATAGAATGACTCAATGTCCAGGGACAGCTAGAAGGTCACATGGCTGATCAACTATGCGTGGGACAGGCTACTACACAAACATCTATAGTCCAATTTTCCGTGACGCTGAGAACATCGGTAGACCCAGAAAGTGTTGTCAGATTATGTAACCCATCTGAATATATGTGAGATGCATATTCAAACTGCTTTAGTCTAAGCAGCCTGGACATTGGGATATTTTCCAAATTATTAGGAGTTATAGTATTTGATGAGGTGTCTGACCTGTCCAGGCAATGGGATACTTTATTATGCGCTAAGTGAAGTATTTTTCTATAAGGGTGCAATAGGGCTGGAGGGCTGTGGTCTCCTTCTGTGAGAATATTATGTCCCAGAAGGAGGCCGCAGAGCGTGAGCGGCACAAAGCTAATCCCACTCGCAGGAGAAGACGCCGTGCTGGCAATCGCCCCGGCACGTCAATTCCAGCCGATCGGTCCATCCATGACCGATTGGCTGATACCCTTGGAATCGCGGGTGCTCAGGGTGGGGGCCCTGGGCGCCTGGTTAGCGATATGTAGAGATTGGTGAAGCGGAAGCGTTTATATTAAATTTTGTGAGACGGATGAGGGAAAGCATTGCTGCTAAGGCCTTCCTGCGAGACAGAGCTTAAGAAATGCAGTGCACGGCGGGGCTGTGGAGCAATTGATTACAGGGCCCACAGTCCCGTCTTAGTGCAGATGAGGTCAACTAGGGGTTTTTAGTCGGTAAAAGTCCGGCACACCCCGGTTACCATCCCCCATGTGTAGCCGGGATGGTCCAATGAGGATTTTCTCAAAGTAAAAAAAAGGGCTGACATACGTTCTCACGTAAAATCCTAAAATAACAAGAGAACCTAGATTAGTTTACACTTTGAAATTTCAAATTTTATAATATTTGGTTCCTGTGACGTCAATCAGAAATTCCAAATAGAATTTTGATAATTTAAACTGAACGACAAGTAAAACTTAAAAATTATACTTATGCCTGTATTCGGTATTCATATAGCTCCAGGAAAAAATATTTACCTAGTACCTTAATTATTACATTTTAAATATTGAATTTAAAATAATAATAAAAGTTACGTTAATTATATGTTCTATTGTGTACAGATCTATTTAAATATTTACATTATAATAAGTAAATTACAATAATATTGGTCCTAAATCGTGATGTGTGAAGTAGATTGCTAGTTGCAACTCATCAAACACTTGACAAGCGAGCAAATATAAATACAACACTTGAAATCTTGACATTAGTCGATGATAACAATTAATTACAAGGGTCCAATTTCGTATGATACAATTTGCTATATTTTATTAACAGGGGATGTCATTGGAAATGAAGAAAAATAATTAATACAACAGTTTATCAGAATAACATTACAATTCGATTAAGTTCAAACTTGGACATAAATATAGTATAATACTTATTGTTTACAAGTCAACTTATTATATCGCTCTTGCTATGTACACACAGACCAAATTTAGAAAAAGGTTTTGTTAGTCTTAAAGTTAAAATAATTGAGAGTAAAAATTAGTGTTTAAAAAAAAAATTGTTTTGATACATGAATCGTTGTCTTATAAATGAGATCTATTCGGTAATTATTAAAAATGGCTGACTAATACGTCTTTAGTCAACAATATATTGCTTTTGTTAATTTAAGAGATTAAAACGCTAAAAATATCAATTACTAGCTGTCCCGGCAGACCTTGTTCTGCCCTATTTCTCTAAAACAAAGTCACTTGGTTTTTTTATTTTAATAGCTTCTTCGTCAGAATTTTTGGAAAATTGTTTGAAATAACCTGGCCTTAATGCTATATGTATAAAAATTGACAAATATTGACATTAATATTAGGTCCTTACATATGAAATTGGCGTTTTTCGTACTGGCCACTTTAATCACAAATTTCTCCTCTTTGGTAAGGAATTCCAAATTCAAATTTGTACAGCTATAGACTCATGTATTTGTGCTTCGATGATCGTCATTCATTTGTTTTTTTCTTCTGTTTTTTTTCTGTTTGCGTCACTCATTTTACAAAATGGAAAACTTAAAATATCGCATTATTTACGAGAACGAGTTCCGCCGTGGCACTAGTGCTGCGGAAACAACTCGAAGGGTGAATGATGTGTATGACGGTCGTGTTGCAAAAGAAAACACAGTTCGTTTTTGGTTCCAACGTTTTCGTTCTGGAAATTTCGACCTGCAGAACAAGCCCCGTGGACGGCCTGAGACTCAAGTTGATAATGAAGAGTTGAAGGCTATTGTGGAAGCGGATCCATCGCAAACCACGTCCGAGTTAGCTGCAGGCTGCGATGTTAGTGATAAAACTGTTTTAATTCACTTGAAGCAAATTGGGAAGATTAAAAAGCTTGAAAGGTTGGTACCTCACGAATTGACTGAAGCAAACCAGCAAACGCGCGTCGACTGCTGCGTTACATTACTAAACCGGCACAATAATGAAGGTATTTTAAACCGAATCATTACCTGTGATGAAAAATGGGTTCTTTACGATAATCGGAAGCGCTCAGCGCAATGGTTGGATTCTGGCCAGCCAGCCAAATCCTGCCCCAAGCGAAAATTAACCCCAAAAAAGTTACTTGTAAGCGTTTGGTGGACTAGTGCCGGTATTGTTCATTACAGTTTTCTCAAATCTGGCCAGACTATTACGGCTGATGTCTATTGTCAGCAATTGCAAACCATGATGGAAAAGCTAGCGGCTAAACAACCTAGGCTGGTCAATCGCTCCACGCCACTGCTGCTTCACGACAACGCTAGACCACACACTGCGCAACAGACGGCTACTAAATTAGAAGAGCTTCAATTGGAAAGTCTAAGACATCCTCCGTACTCCCCGGACCTTGCTCCAAAAGATTACCATTTTTTTCGGAATTTGGATAACTTCTTGCAAGGGAAAAATTTCAACTCCGATGGGGCAGTCCAAATCGCCTTCAAAGATTTTATTGATTCCCGTCCGACTGGTTTTTTTAGTAAAGGGATCAATGAACTACCTATGAGATGGCAAAAGAGCATAGAAAATAATGGTTCATACTTTGATTAATTAAATATATTATATTAAAAAATATTCGACTTTTTGTTCCTCCCATACAAAACGCCAATTTCATATGTAAGGACCTAATATTTATACTTCACTCAATAATTGTTTTGCCTTCCCGGAACCCGTCCACTAATATTTAAACTTTATGGTGTGGTATTAAAGTTCAAAATGACTTATAACGATTTTTTTGTATGAGAATATAGAAAAATGTTGTTTTTAGACTTTTTCAGACAATTTTTAAAAATTTTCTCTCCGTAATAACCTTCCCCAGACTTCATCAAACACAACAAAAAGAAATCAGCCAAATCGGTTCAGCCGTTCTCGAGTTTCGTGCTTATCAAGACATTTAGCGATTCATTTTTATATATAAGATATATACTATTTTACATAACTTAAAAATTAAACAGATTTAAAAATCAACAACAAAAATAATAAAATGAATCAATTGACAAATATGTAAATAACTTTTTTACTAATCAAAGCGGATAATAAAAAGCTCTTACTGTGGCTTACGTTCGGCTATATCCAATTGAAACTGACATTGTGCGATGTGCCTAATAGAATTACGTATCTGCATTGATGCAGAATTGCTAAAACTGGATTCAACTGGATTATATTTGAGCTGGGGACTGCTAAAACTCAATAAGCGCTATTATTTCGTTGTTATAACTACTTATTTTCGGTATATTATTTTAAAGTCAATAATTAACACTAGATTTACCAAAACCAGTCAAAATGACTGATCTGTATATTTTTTTAGAATTTTCTTCTTTTCTAATATTTTTTCATTCTAAAAAATAGCATGTCTTTTACTAATACAAGATATTGGTAGATATAATGGAATAAATTTTATTTATAGCAAAGCAAAATAAACCATGTTATACTTATTTCTAAAATAGATAAAAATTGTTCGCTGGTATATCTATTGTTAATATATTTCCAGAATGTGGTGCGTTTTTACAAGTAACCGGATGTCGAAATCATCTTAATCTCAAATTCTTCAAATTATTTTCAACAATTGCCAACAAATTTTAAATTTGCATTATGTTATGGTATTTCATAAACTAAATATACCTAACAAGAATAATAAATTAATATAGCAAAATTTACCACGGAATATGCCGGTATTTTAACATAAACCTCCATATTTAAAGTTATGTTCGATAGAAGCACCTACAATCTCAAACTCTCAATGAGATTTTCCTTTTATGTTTTTTATTAACTTTTTAGGCTTGAGTCGAGTTCATGAATATTAAAGCGACCCGGATGTTATTTCAATGGCAGTTCCGTAGGTCACAGTTGACTTTCAGCCGGCCAAATATAATACACGTTGGTTGTACGAGTATAGTGAGTATATGGGATATTGGCTATGTATGACTCAATCGTAGCAAATTATCCGGATAAATTAAGTGAGTATATGGGATATTGGATATGTATGATTCAATCGTAGCAAATTATCCGGATAAATTCAGATGATTTTTTTTCTCGTAGTTCCTAATGCTGTTTTCTATTTATGTTTTCCCAAGTTTAATATTAGAATATGAAAAAAATAATATTTGTGATTTCTGATAATCTTTTATTCAGTTTATCTTTTTTAATTTTGCATGATGTCTTTATGTATGAAATATTTTTTATATTCTGTGTGTCAATCCTATTATTTATACATTTTATTCACTTATACACCACAAACTAGGCCTTCAAAATCGCTGGAGAGTTTCATTTCGCTACGTCGACCATATCGGTTCGCATCGTTCAATACCCTCTGAATTGAATCATACGTGTATCCGTTTTCACATAATATTTACATTTTACTTTCGCCTCGGGAGATATTCTAAAATATCAACCGAGATACGCAGACATATTTCTACGTATTTATCCTTTGAGATTTGTATAAATACCCACTTAGTGTAAACGACTATAATTTGTGTGAATTTAGAAACAATTTTATATCGTCTGTTATCCTATGATATGGTAAAATTAGTGTAATCCTCAGTCCTTGAGGATTGATATCAAATATATTAAAAAAAAATCCAAAATAGTTCGAGAAGATTCTAATTATAAATACATTTTTTTTTCACAATTATCCCAACCTTAATTTTCCAAAATAGTTCCAAAATGCATTAAAGTGTTTGCGGTTTACCCGAAATACCTATAGAAAACTCGCAAATAATACTATATTTTAGCTTGTAATACTTTATTCCCTATCGTACTTATTTCTATTGAATCGAACTTATATAAATATTAATAAAAAAAATCATTTATTTTAAATAATAAATAAAAACGAATGAACAAATTGGTGAAAATATAATTATATAAACATACAACAATTTCATAATATAAATTGCTTTTAAATCATAATGTAAGAGACACGAAATACCAACAAGGTGGAAAAGACTACTGTTAATAGAGAATATTAGAGTGAAAACCAGAAGTAATGCCATCGTGATGCAGACCTTGAGGCAGAACATAAAAGTACGCTAGATATTCCGAAACGCGACTAGGCGAACTTAGACAATGTGACTGTCCAATTGATTGTCATATTAACTGAGAGAATCCAGTATAAGAAATAAGTATGACTACATTTTACCTCCGTTTGTTATCTGACATATATTCCGATACACTTATTCACAAGTTTGCTACAGATTTAGTCTTCATAATCCAAAGTTCCTGCAAACAAGGCGCCAGACAAGATGCGATCTCACAGAATGTGTTCATACCGCTGATGTATAATTCATCTTGTTACGAGATTACTTGCCGTCAAAGGACTCTGTAACGTGACGTAGCCATAAGCCCTATGAATTTTGCATTCGTGTGTGTTGAGGATATATGTATATACTTTTTAGGTTAAGCGTTTGCAAAAGCAATCTTTATGTTTATGATTAGACTTTTTATAGTGACACGGCAAAGGATCTATACCGAACATGATGGTAGGTAAAGTGCTGAAATCCAATTCGCTTCTACATTCATCATGCGAGCAGCTAAGGAGTGAAATATGCTTCTAGCGACCATATTTCCGCGATGTTATGACCTGGGAGTCTTTAAGAGAAGTGTGAATATGCATTAGTTGGGCGGACCCGGTTCATCATCGGACTCATTTTCACCTTTCACCAGGTGTGGTTAAGGTGAAACGTCCACCTATAAATAATTTAAAAAGTTCTAGAGTGGAGACCGAGTACTGGCAAGGGCAGCGTAAGACGACAACCTACAGTGTGGATAGACGTCTTAAGAGTCTGCTGTCTGGATGAGAGGGTGGCGGTGTGCAGTGTCCGGCGCACCGCCTGTGAGATAGGTATTGGAAGGGTGGGCTCTTTACCCCCACCCCTCCCAGAGAGGCAGCCTCGACAAGGTATTTCGCTCTCCGGGCGTCTGGATGAATTTGGCGTCCCAGGCTCGGGTGGAGCGACTAGAGGGACACCCCGGGGGTTTTTAGTCAGTAGGAGTCTAACCCACCGGGGTTGCTGCCCTCACAGCGGCCCTGATGATCATATGCAGGACTTTCCCCCGAGACACCAAAAAAAAAAAAGAGCACAAGATGGGGCTTTATGTAAGATGCTTCCCACCAGTCGTTTTGGAAAACATTATACGAATATGAGGAATTTACCCAACAGTGGTCGTTCTATAGCTGATTTGGTGAAAATGATGATGTTGAATTTCTTATTTGCGCTATAGCACATTTGTTGGCAACGCATACATACTTCTTTAAATCAAAACCGGAACACTAGATCAAGGCTGCCATTTCTCAAACTAGCCTAGAACCCATGAACTAACCTTAAAACGACATTGCTTTTGCACAACTAGTTCGCAACCTTGGCTTTATTATTTCATAAAGAATTGATACATATTTCAGCAGACCCACCAGTGCACACTATATAAGCTATCGAATAGATCTGCTTATAGTGGATAGTTGTTCTGTGAGTTGGCACTGTGTTGCATGACGTAATCCTGCGGATCCTATGATACAAGGATGAGTTTCGGTTCGATGATGGAAATTGGATCATATAATGAGGGAATAAAGTTTAATTGGGATTACACATTACCTTGTTTGCTACAACATTGTGCAGACTCCGTGGCGTCTGCACGACGCCTATTTGTCGTGCTTCAAGATGAAGGTATTTGCGAAACAAGTGTATTATGAACATTATAACTATAAAGAGGATAATAATTTATTCAATTGTTTTCTATTAGATGAATGCTCAGTTGTCGGCTACTTATTTATCTTGAAAATCTATTTTCACCGTTTTATTTCGATTTCCTGACGTTTTTTATTGTACATTGTATGTTTAATACAAACATTATGTATTGTAAATCATAAAGACACAGTTGTGATAAATATATAAAAACTGTATTATCTAAGAATTATGGAAGTCATAATAGTTATGAAGTAATTAGAAAATGTTTGAACAATTGAAGGCAGCATAAAAAATTGATTTAAATTTCATTTACATATCTATTACATATTTTATTAATATTAAATTACAGATATAATATTTAAATATGAAGGGTAGGGCATTGATGCATATGTATCACTCCTTAGTACAATAATAAAATAAATGTTTTATTTAGCAAAAGCATTTTGAGAGCGGTATATTACAGTCAATTGACACCCAAACTAGGAGTCCTTGTAACTTGAGGGTCTGTATTACTATATTTATAAACGGGGATTCATGTCCGATATGGTACCCTATATTGGAATCTGGAAATTAAATATAATTAATCATATTAAACACACAATGAAAAACATTTCTTATATTATAAAATACAGTAGCTCGCAACGATCATATACTTAATGCCTTGTATCACCTTTTGTTTGTGGATTTCATTTAATTAATATTAATTTAACCATAGCCGCGTTTGTTATAAGAATTTCTGTTAATAAAGTTTTCCAATGTCTCATTCAATAAACACAATGGAGTGTTCCATGCAATAATTCATTAATAGGGTCTGTTAGATCTTGAATACAATGCATTGTTCTCTATAAAATTAATATTACTTCACTTCTCTTGCATAGCATCTTTTATCTTTTGTATCATATCATAGCGTATTGTATCATATCATAGCGACCCTGGTGTATTAAACACCTACAGACTAAAAATCCTTGGGGTGTCGCTCAAATCGCTCCATCCGGGCCTGGGAAACCAAATTCATCCAGACGCCGAGCGAAAAGCCTTGTTGAGGATATTTCGAGTATCTGTAGAGGTAGGGATAAAGAGCCCACCCATCTATAATCTCTATCTCAGACGGTGTGCCAGTCGCTGCGCCCTGCATCCCTCTCATCCGGAAAGCAGACTCCCTTAAGTAAACTGCTCGCTTCATATAATGTATTAATACATCTTCATGTATGTACAAATTATTATGAAGTGTTGAATTTTACTTACATATTTGATAATATTTCAGACTTTTGTTAAATAAATTTATTAACTATTGATATATTTTTCGTGAACTTTAAACTCTGTGCAAAGTGTACGCCTGAAGCGCGTTTTACGAATTTATTGGAAAACTTTTTATAAGTTTCAGCATAACTTTTTCTTACTATCTGTTATAATCGTATTTTTAATGCTTAGATACTATCCGAATAATATTTATAGTGTGAATACGTTTGGAGTAAGCTATCGTCCTTTAGTCGAGACGCGGTGACACCATTCTGGCCTTGACTATCGAAGCTATGTTCCACAAAGCGCTGATATAGTTTACAGTTTTGAAAATTATGTTCTTTTATTGAAAAATGGAAATCTATAAAGGCGCCAGGTAATTTAGCAATGTCGCGGTTATAAATGATCTCCTTTAAATGCGTAAAACCTTAATATTTTAAAAAGGTTATTTGACCAAGTCATGTTCGATGGCATCACGTGATATATAAATAAAAAAACAAAACATTATTAGTTCACAACTTTCCTACTAATGGAGATCGAAGTCTAAAAATATACGCGACAATCAAGATACTTGTATATAATATTGCCATTAACTGTTGTTGTATGGCTTAACTGTGTAGATACACAAAACATGTCTATTGTACTTTATTTTAATGTGTTTGGGTTGCGTTCAATTTCAATTGCCTTTGTAATTGTCTTCCTTTGTTAACAATTTCTAAAGTGTAAAGACTTTTTTAGCAATAACGCAATGGTCAATCTTTCACGGTGACCAATTGTTATATGTAGACAATTGCTATGAATCTGCCGCCAGCGCAACTGCGTGCAGACCGCTTGTGTTAGACTGAAGCCTGTGAAAAGAGAAACTCTGCAAGACAGTACGTTCCGGGCTAGCAACGAGTCGTTACTGATTTTTATAATTCTATCGAATGCAACATCAAATCCAAACGTTATAATCATAGATGGGCAAAATGTAATCAGATTAATAAAAATGATTACGATTACATTTTACGTTTTTTACCATTAATATGACTGTATTTTGCTCATCTATGTTTTAAACACTACAAAATCCCAGATTTTATACACATTTCTTATTTCTTAATGTTTTAAATGGATTTAACTGTGACTACAGAGCAAGAAAATTAAAATTACTACATTTTGTAATCGTTCATCATTAATCAGATTACAATTTGCCCATATCTGGTTATAATCACTCCCAAAAATGGAATGTTTTGCAGTATTTTGATATGTAGCATTAATTCTGTATTTTCGAATATAGTGTGACGATATATTATTATTATAACATCAAATTAATCGGACTAAAGCAGCACGTAGCTGATGTGGCGACAACAAGCCGCGACAGGCGACATTCCAGGGATTCTCAGTAGAAACAAAGAGATTTCTGATTGTATTGAAATCTAAAAATCACTCAACGTAAACGGTTTGCGAGCATAAAAAGGTTTCATCAGTCGTTACTATATTACAGTTATTATATAGAAAGGCTTGTGACAGTTCCAAGATTGCCCGTTACACGTAACTTTATCATGCATGCATTAATCATGGAACAATTTGACTGTAACTCAATAAATTATAAAAATAAAATAACAACAACTGATCTCATGTTTTAGTTTTTAGACTTCAGTCTTTTGTTATCTCTCGTTTTAACTTATTATTTCTAATTATAACAGTTTAAGGGTAAGTCGATTCAATGCAGCAGAAAACTCCACGGTAAAATTCGCAGTGTCATGTTGTGTAGAATGCTAAGTTTTTAAAGTCCGGTACCGCAACTAACCTATTCAAATATATTTCGTCAAACTTTTGTCTTATGGTTTTATTCTCTAAGTCCTCTTACTTTTTTATTCTAGCTTACTATTTTAATCTCACCACGAATGATGGTACAATATAAAAACTGGCCACAATTCGATAGTTTTGGCCCAGAGTAAAAAAAAATCTATGAATACGCGACAGTCATGGCAACATACACAAATATTTCTTAACGCTTCGTTTAAAGGATATTATAGGTCGATCGGAATACAATCACTGGTAGACTTTTCCACTGATAAAGGTCATATAAAAGCTAAGAGAGTCACAGAACCTCTTAATTCTTGTCAGGATATGAGCTATTGTCAAGCTGCGACTTCGTAAATCTACGCGTGTGGTTCTGATATTAAAGTTAGAGGACAGAACAAGGTTACACAACTCACTAGGGGCTACTAGATTAATTTCATAGCAATCTATTCAAGGCAGTACAGTTATTGAAATTTGTTATGTCTGCTTATACATAAATCTAGCAAACAAAGAATTGATATGCCGATTATACTCCTAGTTGTAAAATAAATTGCTTATCTCTTTTTTTTGACAGGACTATATTGTGATGACCGGCATAGACCTTCACAACTAAACTGGGTGTTTTACTAACTCCTTCTTGTTATATCTAAATGTGTTTCCTATTGTATATTTGTTTATGTATATATTTGTGATGTTGTAGTTAGTTTGTGTTGTTTTGTTCTAGGTACCGGACAATCTCAAGATAAATAGTACAACTTGACATCCGTCCAATTACTTAAGCACATTTGAAACAGCATAACCGGCCAACTTTCCTCGCTTTTTGATTATTACACTGACATTGGCGAAGTCACAAAGGACCAGTCCTTGGAATAAAGCCATAAAAAAAACTGGGTGTATAACTTATTATCATTACAAAGTTCAATGACTCTTCACTACAAAACCCTATGCAGAATGGTCAGTTCGTGTACCTACGTACAGTTGTTCCTAAGACTGAAGGCCTTCTGTCGCGGTACCTATATGTGGACCGGCACGACGACTGCAACTCTGAAAGAATTCTCATCAATGGAGGTCACTGCTTACTTACATTGTACTTACTATCAAATGTGATGTCGTCACTTTATGGAGCAAGTATTAGAAAAAATATAAATTAATATTTCAGACTCAACGAGGAATTATAATTGTTGTTCTGTACCAACTGTAGCGTTTAGCCTAAAATAAATATAATTCGAATCCTTTGATGTGGTAAAAGCACTTTGTTCCATTAAATAAACAGTATAATGAAGGGCGCGTTAAGGAAGATTATTTTGAAACATTGGTTAAAAATTTGTTTATTATTTTTTCGTTTCTTTCGACTTGCGTCGATTTTTTTTTTGTTTATTAACTAGTTTAATCGTTATTAGTATAATAGTATATTTTGGTATAAGTGTGTTAAGTTGGTCATTACAGACGAGGTGAAATGCTCGAGCTACAAGACGAGAACCATAAGAAATCCAAGTCTGGAATGATCTAATAGCACACTCTTATTACTCGACGAGATTTTACACTTGCAAGAGTAAACTGAGTCTTATATGTATTATATTGCTAACTTTTAGTTATTGGAAACACATCCTCACAGTTCGGTAACAATACATGTTCATGCCTCAATTAGTATTTCGGACGCGATCAAACTTTTCTTGCGACTTTTTTTTTCACTATTTGGAATGGATATACATATTTTAATAATCATCATATTATAAGCTTACACATACAAAAACACACTTGCTTTAACAAAATATTATCGATTTATTACCTATAAAATTAGCAATTTCTTTTTCTAAATGATATGCTACTTTTTTTACTACACGTCACACCAACGATACGCGGCGCATACAGCCGATATTAAAAAATACCTTTGTTAAAATAAAAAAGAAAATGTATTACTCGGCTAAATTTAGAACACTTCTTCTGGATACATTGTATTTTGCACAGCCACACATAAAGCGAGGGCCCACACCTGGCAGAGAACCAATTTGGGTTCCGGCGGGGCAGGTCCACTGTCGACGCGGTCCTGAAGGTGAAGGCATATGCGCAGAAGGCAGTATCTAGAGGTGAGGTGTTGATGGCGGTGTCCTTGTACTGCGGTACCATAATATATGGCAGTACCTGCGCAAGATAGTTAATGCCTACCTGAAGGACCGCTGGGTCACCTACCCAACGCAGTGGGCCTGGGCAGAATGGGAGATGTCCCGCGGTGTTCCACAGGGGTCAGTCTTAGGACCACTAAAAGGAGTGTAATAATACACCCGTTACAAGAAAGTGTGATGAAAAATAATTAATAAACTACTGTAATATGTACATCACCATTGCAGTATTGCCTAATCATTGTATAATTGGATATTTTATTTTTTAAATGTTTCAATTCTTAAAATCTTTTGAAAATGGT
Source organism: Automeris io (assembly GCA_036320925.1). Lineage (NCBI taxonomy): Eukaryota > Metazoa > Arthropoda > Insecta > Lepidoptera > Saturniidae > Automeris > Automeris io. Next base: position 6,070,345 of record JAUDJH010000010.1, on the reverse strand, counting down.
ATATTAAATATATTTTATCGTTCATAGAAACACGATATATTGATTTGATATACTAATGTTTCCTGATTTATAATTTAGATAGAGTTACAGTAAATTTCCATAGATATAGAAGTTAATTAAATTTCGCCCACAGCTCGCAACCGCCGATTTCCATCTCAGTAACTCTGCCCTTTTGATCGTGGATATGTTGTTTTATAATTATACGTGTGGTTTGTTGTAATTAACTAAATATGTTGTATGTTGAAACAAATATCTGATTCTTTGTTTACAAAAACCACTTAGAAGATATAATTTTTTTTTCTTACATAATAATATATCTCGACGTTGGTTCCATAAGGTCGGATGTATTATATTAGAATTTTTCAGAAGAACTAAAAGAAAATTTAGACACCTTTTTTATTAAAATCACTATTTTTACATTTTAATGCTATAACTGATCTTAGGCGTTCGGAAACTGTAACCTCCTAATGTGTGTCTTTTTTTTTAAAGCTTATTTTAGTAATTATAATTAAAAAAATATATTCGACCTTCTTTAAAGATTACTTTTGCTCATAAATAATTTTCCGGGTAAAATAATATAGGGAAGAAGAAAATTTACAGATAACAATCTTAATTTATGTCTAACGCATTATTCTAATTATAGATAAAAAAGCATAGTCACATTTTAACATGTACTAACCTCAAGCATTCAGTATTCTAAGCATAAACCCTGAAGATGGAATCAAGCTCTATTACTCACCACAACTTGGAAAATACACGAAATTCAACATTTTGCAAGCCCATATCTATGGATTTATTAGGAATATACTTATATTTTCTAGACGATAATAAAAAGCTCGACAATTTTTTTATAATGCATCTATCAAATAAAACCGATATCGCGTCGAGATATCTACTTAATAAAAACAGTAGGATTTTTTTAGACAATATTGTAATCTGCGTTCCTGTTGGAAATGTTATACATTTTCCCTGGCTTTATTATTTTATAATCGTTATGCTATTAACTGAAGTATTGGTTCTCAACGTGATCGCTCTCGCCACCCGGCCCTCTATTTCGTGCTGGATACTTGGTTCGACAGTGAGTCTAGATGTAAAAGCAAAGCAGGTTTCGATAACAGCAACGACACACCGTATTGAGAAAATAATTACTTAATTACCAAAATTTTCTAATATATAAGTATTTTGCTAATGTATACATTGTATTTACATTAATTACATTATTTTGATTAAAAATGTTTTTAAATTATGAACAGGCTTATCATCAATCCTTATATTATAAAAGAATTAAAAGAGGCTGATGTTAGAACACGCTTGTGAAACATTTAAAATAATTATTTACTTGTGGGCAACCTTGTAATAGTATATAACACTAGCTGATCCGGCAAACTTTGTTTTGCTATATAAGGTTTTGTAATATCTTCTAAGATGTTCATTGAAATTAAGTGATGTTAAAGACAATTTTGTTCACAATTAAATACTCTTAATCAACAACACATTTATTTGGATAAAGATTAATATTATTACGTTGATACAACTCTTAACAAATAATGCATTAATTTCGACCAAATTTGTTTACCATAAAAACGGTTCTAGTGACTTAATCTTAAAAGATAGACATATACTGTCATGGACATTTTTTTAGATCATTTCAAGAGGAATAATTCTTTCTTACATATATTTTTGGTATCTTGAACCGTTTTTGCAGCGCACGCAATGGAAGCCCTCAAGGATGAATAATTTTCCCCGTTTTTTTCACATTTTCCATTATTTCTTCGCTCCTAATAATTGCATCGTGATGTTATATAGCCTAAAGCCTTCCTCGATAAATGGCCAATTCAACTCAAAAAGAATTTTTCAATTCGAACCAGTAGTTCCTGAGATTAGCGCGTTCAAACAAACAAACAAACAAACAAACAAACAAACAAACTCTTCAGCTTTATAATATTAGTATAGATTTAAGGTCTCAAAAAAGGTTGAGAATCTCTTAGTTAAAGAACAAAGTTATGATTAATTCAAAAGTTCTCCACCCTTATAAACAATTTAATTTTATAGGTAACCAGGCTTTCCGTTTTATTCCCTCAATATGTTTACGTCTAACAAAGTTTCAAACAAAACAAAAACATCAAAAGTGAATGGATTGGTTCCCTCTTAAAAATGGAAACATTAATTGAAATATGTATGAGAGGCCAAGGTTCATCGAACACCACTATTATACGAGATCCTTGGGACATTGCTCTTGTGTTACTATACGTTGGTTTCAGTGTTCCTCCTCTTTTGAGAATTTATGTCTAAATTTAGGGATTTTAATGAGACTAGGAAAACTTTTAAAAACATGAATTTTTAGGGGATTTTAAATATGTTACTTTAAATAAATTTAGAAAAAGTAGACCTTAATATACGTTTTAGAGATGTTAAGCTACGTTTTATATGAAATGAAATATAGTTACAAGGACGATAATTTTTCAAAAAATCATAATTATTATTTTCATTACATAATTTTTTTTTTAGCTATGATTTAAGACAATAAAAGTATTAGCTTCAGTACCTATAAAATACAAAGCATTTTAAATGGTTTTAGAAAAAATGGCAACACTGCGCCTTTGCCCATTTTGTTTGCCATTGCGTTACGTGTTCGTACGTATTACGCTGAGACCACGGACAAATCCCTTAGAACTGAGATTCTATATAAGAATGTATGTTTGGCTAATATGATGTCACATTGAATGGAGCAGTTCTTTATTGAACTTTATCCTTGAACACCGTGAAAATAGAACAGGATGTATGTATATATATAAAATTGACCTATATTTACAGTAACCTGTCAAATTCATTGAACTGTATTTGATACATCACAGACTATATGAAGAGTGAAGAGATATTTGTGTACATGTGTGTGTGATTACAGAAAGCTTTACCGTCAGACTTGGTGTAGTCGTTATGACGAGTTAGTATAATAACAAAAACAACTACATCACTATTAAGACATACGTATTCATTAATAGATGCATTTATCAAACAAATTCAATCATTTTATTTAAATAGTTGAAAGGTATCGCTTTGACTCGGTTTTGACATGCTTTTGTATTACTTTTATATGTTTAATTATAAAACGAGAATTGTACCACAATGTAATGGATAATGAAATAAATAAAATTAGCTTGAAATTTCTTAAAGTATATTTCCTTCTCCTTTGATCATTAAAGCATTTTAATTAAGTTTCCCGTTGTAATTCTTAATTAAGCCTTCGCCTCCAGAAATATTAAAATGAAATTAGAATAAATCCAACACCATTGGATTATAATATTATACATTAATTTAATAATTAAATATTTGCATTTTAAAATTTACTATGAACTAAATTGATCGACGATTATGAAATTTTATATATACATAGGTGTCTCGATGACTAATATTTGAGTAAACTAATCAATATTTAAATTGTGATAATAGATACGTTGGTATAGCGTTTTTCCGTTAAAATTTCAAGTTAGCCACAGTAATAGATACAATTTAAATAAATATAACAAAAAAAAAAATAAGTCCAGTTAAGAAGCTGGTAAATCCATACAATATACAAATTTTAATAATGTTCTATAATAACAATGTTTCAAACATATCTCCAAAAAAAAAATTCCTTCGTTGTAAAAATATCAATGATAAATCTCATTTAAGGATGGGCGGGAATAAATAGAGTAGACGCTCGTTGATTGATGGTAACGATTTTTCTAAATGCCTCTACTCTACGCCCTAGACATTTTCATTGCTTCTTGCTTAAATTTTCCAGTTATTTTATATTCATTGAGATACGACATTTTTTTATATGATTCAATCAAATGATTGGATGGAATGAATGATTATATTAGGCTGATTGTGTTCGTAAAATTTAATCAGTGCTGTACAAAAACAATATATTTTTGCAAACAATAGAAAAAGATTATTTGATATTTTTTTGCTAATTACATTAAAAATTTTGTGAACACTTAATTGATTTAATAGTATCTTTAATTTCAATAGTGTCAATCTCAAATGTGTTCTCATGATTGTTTGTCTTCCTATAGATAAATAAGTTAGAATTTATTCAAATTATTGAAGATTTCTTACCTTGATTTCGTAGCGATCCAAGCAGCAAATAACCTATTGTACAAAATCAATCTTCTATAATGACTTTAAGGCGGAATTTTTATTTCAAAATAACTGCTATATTAAACTTTATGATTATAAAGAAATCATTTTGATTTCTTTCACACTTAATAATTTCATATTTTGTGTTCCCTTGCCAACGGGCCGGTCCGTATGTACGAAAAACCAATAACCTAATCTCTTAACCTAAAGCTTTATTGCAAGGATTCTCAACCTCGTGTATCAGATTTAACAATATACGAACAGTAAATTATTAAAGTAAGCCATTTTTCTTTGAACAATGAGATTTTTTACTGGATTAATTTAGGATGTTTCCTGAAGCGTGCAATCCATTTTAACTACAATTTATTTGGAATAAACATCTGTTTAAAAAAAACGAATCTATTTCATTTAAATTTGGTCATAAATGTAAAACAAAAATGAAATTTGCAAACAATTAATATCAAAGGAGGAAAATATATTGACAGTAGCTGTCATCAAGACGTCATACAAATAAAAACAAAAGGCGGTTCAGTCGGGCAACCTTGTTACTATTTCGAAAAAGTTATTAAAAAAGGTTGGCGATCACCGCTTTATACCGAATTGTTGTAACCTTGTTCAGTGACATTTCATTTTTCGCTTATCTCTAACAGGATCTCCGTAATAACAGCAATGTTGTTCCTCAGAAACACAAGGGAAACGTTCCATTTTATCTGACAGAATTTTATTACCTAATTAACTAAATGGATACTTTATAAGTATTCGTGTCTTTATTAAAATTTCGAAGGTAGAACTGCGAAAATTAATTTTGTAACTGTATTACATAGTTTGGCTGCTCATTTTTCATGAGCTTTTTCACAAATTATATCATAATTAAACAACACTTTATTATAAGTACAAGGCAGTCCTTTTTTTTGGTAACCTGGGGGAAATCCCTAACGAACCTTCAGGAGGTGGTGAGGGCCGCCCCCCGGTGTGTCGGACTTGCACCGACTAAAACCCCCGGGGCATTCCCTCTCTCGTCTGCCGAGTGCCAAGGGCAAGGCTAAGCCATCTTCCTCGGTACCAAGCAAGTACAAGGCAGTCCAAGACCTGTGACCACCAAGACACGAAAGTGCATTGATAGTTACCCAAGTCATGACAGCTTAGATATACTCTTTAGGAAGACCTCTCGATATGTAGATAACTGGACATAGAGTTCGAAGTATATAAGAATGAGAGAAAATATGAAATCACTGGTGATTTAACAGTAACAAATGAAAATCACCCAGACCGAAACTAAGATAGCACTATGACGATACTGCGTGCGAAAGAGATAAAACTTACATATAATTCGTAATAACATCCTATAAATGATACTGCTAGTGGAGAGTGAAAAACCTATGGAATTGACACGTTTCCAGGATATCACGTTCACACAAAAATACAAAAAATAAGCAATCATATTTTTTTTTATTATGTGAAAGGTAAGGTAATCAGTTGAACACTCCACCTAATAGTAAATGTTCATTGTCACATATAAGCAACTGCAACCCAAGATGTGTCAAAATTTGTTCCATCAATATTTCAAATAGATCTTTAGGCTTACACGCAAAACATGACGTCTATGCGGGCGATGCCGTGGATATAACTAGTAAGGTATAAAAGTGATGAAAAGATAAGAAGAAATAAGAAAGGTGAGCTATCTCCTTGTTAGGTTTTTGTGTTGAACATTGTTTTGCCGTCGATGTCAAAATGATAAGGGTCTCCGTTTGTCATTTCTCTAGAAACGATACTCTAAAAATAGACGAAATGATGTGGGTACGACGAAAGTCATTTCTTGTTATATGGAGAGAAGTACATCTATATTTCCTTAAATCTGTTTACATATAATGCTGTTTCGTATTTTATAGTTTATCTAAATTACTCTTAGATTATATTGCCCATCGACTTAGGAGGAGAAAAGATCTCGTATACACGACAAATCTAAATGGAGATGTCTCTGTGCAATGTCCATAATAATATAGGATAGAATTCCATGCCTACGTCAGTCATTCTAGTACCGACTACCTATTATATTCTCTTTGATATTTGTGACATAATTATTGTCTTGGAAGATTGTAGGAAATGCGGAGTCTTGCAGGTACATACTTTATTTCTAAAATATCAGTTAAATTATTGTATACCTACCCATTACATTACATTGTATTGATCTCATATTCATCTAACAATATGCCTTCTTAAATAAAAAAAACATAATTTTAGTATATGCAATAAACTTATTTTTATTACCCAGTGGAAATCCATTATGGACCGTCAGGAGGCCGCGAGGGCTGCCCCCCGGTGTGTCGGATTTTCACCGACTAAAACCACTGGGGTGCATCGCCAAGCACAGGGTGTGCTGGACTACGGGAATGTGACATTGGTATCACCTTGGTCCAGCGCATGATCCGCCCAGAGGCTTCTTCTCGCTGGTAGGGTGGTGGTAGAAGAGTGACACCACCCCCCATCGCCAAGTGGCGTACGGATGCACGCGCAACACCACTGGAGCTTAGTGTCAGGTGGTTGCCCCCTCAGGCACCCCGCCAGACGCTCCGCGAGGTTGTCCCTCAGACAGTTGGGCAGCCGGGGACTCCTCCTCCATCATTGGCTCCACTGTTTTATTAATGCAATAAAATTTACAGTTCAATTTTATATTATTTTAGAAATATTCATTATACTTTTTTCTTTTTTTTTTGTTAACCCAGTGGACATCCATTATTGAACCGTCAAGGGAGCGGTGAGGGACCCCGATGTGTCGGACTCCCACCGACCAAAGCCTGGGGCTATCGTCTACTAGCGTTAGCACTAGGCCCCGGGGATACCGAGGACTTCCAAAAGGCCTGCCGCGCAATTGTAACATACTTAACATGTACATACATAAAATAGACATTTCAACATTACTGATGTAAATTGATTTATCTTTTTTTAAGATATATGTCTATTTATTGTTATTCATATAATTAATAAACCCCCGTGTCTAATTTGAATTTATAACACTTACATCACGTATTAGATTAAATTAAATAGAATATTAAATCAATGTAAGAATTATAAGTCAAATTTAAAGAATTCAACAGTTTTTTAAAATCACTTCTTAAAAGGAATATAGAAAAACTTTTTAAAAGAAATATAGAAGCTACTTTTATTAATATTGAAATAATTTATTTGAATAAATTCCATTTTCCCTTGAGAACGTAATCTCCAACAAAAAACCGGCTTATAAGTTTAGATCGAACTAAAAAGTATAATGTGTTTTGTAAAACAATGTTTATTCCTCGAAACAAAGCTTGTAACTTTACCGTTTTCATCAGAGCTGTGATATAGCTTTTAAATTTATTTCACTGTCGATACTCACTTTTTAAATTTAATAATTTTACTAGTAACTGTTATTTTGTTCACAGACTACTCAGACGAAAAACGACAAATATAATTAAAAAAAAATTCTAGGTAACACATCAATTGAATAAACTAAAGTAACGTGACATCTATCCGTTTCACATCAGGGGCAATTATTATTGACCAATAACTAGACCAATCAGCTTATAATTGTCTTTCTGTACAATAAATCTAATCCATTTTATTACTTGACAGGGTTGTCACCACAGTTTGATTGTATAATATAACACAGGAAATTTATCTTTTTTTATACCTTGGCTTGACAAAGTAACTACAGTGTAGGGATGTAACGGAGGCAGTTTTATCGGAACCGAAGTCGGAGTCGGAGGTTTTAAATTTGATTTATTGGAGTCGGATTCGGAGTCGGAATCGGAGTCGGAGGCAATGTCAGTCACAAGTGACGGCAGAATAAAATAGTTTTATTAAGGGACAAATAAAAACATTATTCAGTGATCCTTTTTAATTAGAAAGTGATAAATTTACAAACACACAGACAATAAAAATTGCTGTTTCTTATTAACATTTTCATAGTACTGTGAGAAAGCGATTACCTGAGCTACTGGTCGCTTAGTCCACGACATTTAAGCGCAAAGTGGATAAAACCACTATTGTATGTCTGCTCACATAGCGTGATAGCTTGAAGATATGTTATTTATTATATCTTAAATTTGATCCCATTTTAATATGGTGCAGGATTGATATATGTGTTCGAAAGTATAAGCCAGAACTTTTGAATTGACAACAGCATAATCCATTTCCCTCTACATCTCCCTCGTGTGTAGACAGATGTTGAGAATCGAGACTGTTTCCAAGCGTATATCAGTTTTTTTTTTTGATAGCCCGGGGGATATTGTTGACGGACCTCAGGGAACTTTTTGGTTGTCGGACTTGCACCGACTAAACCCCCGGGGTCACACAGCGCTCTCGCCTGGATAAGTTGGGCGGCACGCTCCCTCAAGCGCATCGCTGGCGTATATCAAGTTGGGTCAACACAACACAACACAACCCAACCCAACACAACACAATACAACACAGCACAACACAACACAACACAACACAACACAACACAACCCAACCCAACACAACACAACACAACACAACCCAACACAACACAACACAACCTAACTTGGGCAAATAAAAGCTGTTGTTCACAAAGTGTTGGATATATCAGAAACCGTTATCCTCCAGTGAACATTGTAGTGGTGGTGACCTCCGATGAATACCTCCGATTAAAAAGTTTCGGAACCGAAGGTGTAATAACGATCGGAAGTTCCGACTTATCGGAGTCGGAGTCGAAGCTCCGTAACATCCCTGCTACAGTGTACTTGATGGTAAGTACAGTGTAGTCCAAAAACAAAAGCGACTATCAAAGGAAGATAATCTATGGACTTTGAATCTCCGTCTTTATGTCGGCCCACACATACCAAAACTGAAGGTCTAGAGATATATGAGTTACTGGACACACACAAGCTGATCCCGAAACGCGACAGGCCAAGTCACTATGGCGGTCTATATACTCGTGTACGTGATCATGATCCTATGTTATATCGAGGTGTGAAAGGCTATTTTGTTTAAGCGACATTTTTTGGTAATATAGTAATATATATGGTATATTTGGAATCGGTAAAAAACGCTGATTCCAAATATATATATATATTACTGTAACACCAAAAAATGTCGCTTAATCCAAATAACCTTTCACTCCTCTATATATGAGGCGTCTAGTTTCAAAACCCGCTAAAACGATTTTTCGTACAAAATTACTTAATAGTTTTAACAGTAATTTGAAATGTTTTTATCAAAGCAAATGTTATATGTGAATTTTTTCTATTTTGCTTTTTACTCTAGAATAATAATATAAATACGTTATAAGAATGTGATTGTAAATCAAAGATTAATTATAAATTTTTATAAATAATTGGGATTGGAAAAAAATATGTTATAGCGGGTTTTGAAACTAGACGCCTCATATATTATTTTCTACGTATACAATATGAGTAGAATAAATACCCACCCATCTTTGTTTATTTATTAATAGGAAACAAATCAATTATTTTACGAGTACCTCTAAATCAATCGAGTTTCACAGTATGCTGAAATATACAATTGAATCTTTATTAAACATAATTACTACGAGTAAATAGATTCGTTTATGCTAGAAGAACAAACGGTAAGTACAATTTCAACTGTGAGTTATTACAAAGTCCTATTCTATTTAAAATACTTAGAGCCCTAGACGTTTGTGGCAAAATAGGCAGGTCATGTCATTTAAAACTCATTAGTGTGTACTAGGTAAGGTTAAAATTACTTTTTGCTACAGTGAAGGGTTTCCGTGATAGCAAAACTAGTATACAGTGTTTGTTGATATTCGTATGATAATTTCTATAGAAATGTTGTATTCATATCCCATTTTTAATGTGAGTCTACAAAAGTACTGTATTTTCAGAAAGATGCCGATATATAATGTTTTTTTAACTGTTTTTTTTTTATTAAATAAAAATATTCTACGTTATGTATAACCTCTTTCGGTCAGATGGGCAAAATGTAATCTGATTAATGATTAACGAGTACAAAATGTAGACGTAATTTTAATTTTGTTGCTCTGTAATTATGATTAAACCCCTTCAAAACATTAAAGGGTCATAAATGTGTATGCGATTGAGTATTCCGTACTGTTTAAAACATAGATGAGCAAAATGCAGTCGTATTAATAACAAAAAACGCAAATTGTAATCGTAATCGTTTTTCATTAATCTGATTACATTTTGCCCATCTATGCTTATGGTGACGTAAAATAAGATTATATTTTTTATTTTTAAATCTAGGATTATTATATATACTGCAAATAATCTATACTGCACCTGATGGTAATTAGTGCAGTAAAAAAAATGGTAGCGGTCACTATGGGCTGAGGTGCCTTTAGTCGATATCATCATACCTTTTTTCAACAATACTTTTTTTTTACAATAGCTCGATAGCGACAGCCCTCCTGGTAGAAAGTCCAGTGTAATCCAAGAGCGACAACAACTACAAGGGACGAGAGTTCATTGTCAGTTGCTGTCATCATGTCTGCCCACATATACCTCGACAGAAGGTGTCGTAAGTATATATACGGGGCCGAAATGCTGTGGGAACTGTATGAAAGGTGAAGTGTGAAAGGTTTTATTTCTATATATTAGGCTACGATGGGTCTGATATGACCATGTTAAAAGACTCTAAAAAGAAATAAATAAAAAAAAAGTATTATGACCGGTGGTCGTAGGTGTGGTTGTAGAAAGACACAGATTTTGGCGTTTTACTGTTTATTTCCAATTTAAGGCACACCGAACTGCGACGCACACGCACGTACTCAAGCCTTGCGTCTCGGTAGTCGACTAATTTAGCTAGAGCATCACTTGCGTGCGTGCACCCCTTACCCTGCACGTCTCGTATCACCCTAACGACCCTTAGGGCGTGTAATACAATTACGTATCGGGCGGCGTCTACATGCTATAGTATATGTAAAATTGGGGATACACAAATTGATTCCGAAACGTGACAAAACGAAGCTAGTCACTATGAAGGACTTTCCATTAGTGTGCTGTGGTCACGACCCATTTCGAGGTATCAAAACAAAATCTAGTGGTAGGTGCCATACTCACAAGAAATGCTCATTCATGCTTCTTTGAAAAGCTCTTAGACCGTAAATTTGTGAAAAAAGTGCGTATTCCACTCCTTTGCTGTTTACTTTATAAATGATAAAGCGATTTTTTTTCACATTTTCAGGGAATAGTACAACAATATATAAACAATAAAAAATACATAAGTAAATTTATAAGCCCGTAAAGTTTCCACAAAAACACACACACACACAGACAATACATCCTTAGGCAATATTTACCACTTATAGATAGTTCCCGTCACGGCGTTAGCTTAGCACATATATAAATAACTAGCTGAACTGGCAAACGTTGTTCTGCCATATAAATTATTTCTAGTAAATATCTTCTGTATTATAATTTATAAAATGTGTATTGTAAAATAGTATCTAATTGAATTAAATTTATGGTTCATAATTTTGGTCATAGTGGCTTCGACATAAAAGGTAGGCATATGCTGTCGCGGACTTTTATTTACAACTATTCAAGACAAATAATCCTACGGTACATCATCTTTGTGTAACTCCAATAGTTTAGGCAGTGTACGCCAAGATAGCTCTCAGAGGCCAGATTTTTTTCCGACTCCGAATTGACATGTATCGTTATGTTACGATCAAAATTACATAAAATCATTACAAATTGTACCCTATATGCTATTCCGATGTATATATAATCTATATTACTGTAAATGTTTTATGCAATCCGTATAGTAGTTTTATCGTGAAAGAGTAACAAACATATTCATACACTTTCGCATTTATAATATTACAAGTAGGATAGGATGACCATTCACAAGATGATCCAGGAACACGACAAGCCTAAGCGATGGACTATCGTAGACTTTTCTAGGAATTGTGGTTGCGGTCCAGGATTTGAGGTCCTGCAACCTCATAATGTATACAATATTATGTTTTATGCCCTGATCTGTATTTTCTAAATATAATACCAGTAACAAGTTTTTAATGTGTATTTAACCTGCTTTATCACACTAATTCCGAATGAATTCCCCAGGCCCTATGTGATTAGCAAAAAGGTTTTCACAGCAAATTTTCGCGACGTTAGTAAACCGTTAAATTCCGTAGGGTCTCGGTAATGGCCACCATGGCGGTCATGTCAGGCAAATGACCCGAGATTTACGACTTTCGATGGACGGTAAAATGGAAGATTGTTCCAACATAATTAGTATCAACCGGAGAAATAATTGATCGAACAAAGACTTTGTGTTTATAAGACTAATTATGCAAGAAACTAATTATAAAAAAATATTCGAAATAATAAATTTTTATTCAGTAAGCAATTCCTATTTTGGTAATATTTTCAAAAACAGTTTGAAGTCGGAATTTTTTGGTTTTATGGATGTGGATAAAATCCTTCTTTTTCTTTTTTTTTACACTGTCCCGACCTAGTGACTACAGAGTACCTGATGGTAAGTACAGTGTAGTCCAAAAACGAAAGCGACTATCAAAGGACGAAAATCCATTGATAGTCTACATCGTCATGTCGGCCCACATATACCACGACTGAAGGTCTCTAGGTAAATGAGCTACTGGATATACACAAGCTGATCCCGAATCGCGACAAGCCGAATCTGGTCACTATGACGGGCTTTACACCCATGTACTGTGGTCGCGATCCAGACGGGCACCGACCCCCTACCACCTCGCTGCTTCTCGTTTAGCACCACCCGGGAGTCACGTGTAGGGAAACTAGGGTAAAGCCTACGGACGCGAGCAGCTTCGACTCCCAAATACTATACTTTTGACCTTTTGAGACCGTCGTTTATTTTTTTAATATTAAGTAGTCTCTGATTGACCAATTCTCCGCAGCATTTTGCTATCCGAGCATCTTGTCACTGTCTAGACGCAACACCAATCCAATAAACAAATACAACACGGTTAGAAGACCACATCAATAATAAATCAATAGTTCTCAGATGGATAAAATAGAGAATACAGCCGTTCGCGTTCCAACTTTAAATGTCAATCATTTTTCTTTAAATTCCAACCCCTTTTTTACCTATAATTACAATGTCACCTAATAATAGGATTAAGAAATACATGAAAGAAAAACTCTAGACACGCTGACCTATTTTTCAAAGCTTAGCATAGCCTTAAAGTTAGAAAACTGAAATTTTGCATTAGATCTTAGCTACTGGAATTGGAATGCTGGCTAGACAAAGTGATTATAGTGCATCTGTAAAAATGTTGGAGATTGAATGTTGCAAGGATGGCAGCGACTACCAAGCGATGAGGAACCATTGGCATTCGTCCTCACCATATACGTTAAATCACAACATAAAATCTCGTAGGATGTTGACGCTTTTTGCATTTGTGTACTGTGAGCACTAACCAGTTCGGGCATTGATCGCCACCTTTTTATATAGGCTAAGTAAATATTGTCTCGTTATGTTTTAGGAGTACCTATCTATACATACGTCATGTGAGTGAAGTCGCAGTCAGTTGTTAGTAGTGATAAAAGCTTATTGCCATATCTATATTATTATTGCTTGATGTGGTAATCAATCATGCAAATGCCAGGAGCTCAATTGTGGCTGGGCACTTAGCATGAGTAGGTGAGCACTTTGTTCGTTTACACGCCCCGTCACCAACTCGTCATTTTGATGGATGGCGATGATACTCGCACGCATACTACGCCCAATGATATTATAATAAAACAATGATACGCCATTCAGTAAAATATAATCGGGCAGGGAAATTCCTACTAGTAGTAGTTTCATACCTGCCAGTGTATCAAAGCCTATAAAAAAAGTGTGAAATAGCTTTTTTAAGCAGGCCGACATGATTTTGGCTATTATCAACGAACAGTATCCACTTTCTTGAAAATTGTGATCAATTTATTCATAGGCAGTGAAGTGACGTAATCAAGCAAAGATATACGTAGATATATAAAAAAGTAAGTTTGATTATTTACAATTTTATGATATTCATTAATATAGACATTATTTATGTGTTCGGTAAAGGTTTTTCCAGGAATAGGTACTAGTATATTTTAGTGTGTAAATACGATTTGTTTGTAAGTCATAAATAATTGTATATTACTCTTGCATGGAATAAGTTTTTAATCTAAATTAGACCGCAAGCGATACTGATGGAATGATAAAGTTCTATTCTCCATTATATTATGAACTTCAAAGACAAACGATGTCTGATAAACGTCGGAAAACCAATGTTCCAGATAACCGCAACAGAGCTTATCGGTTCAGTAGCAAGTTTATAAATAAGATTTCGTTATTTTTTGTATAGTTATGAAATATTATTATGTAGTCTGTTATACAATTTAATAACCTATAAGGTTTTTTTTAAATTCACAGTCCATAGAAAGAAATAAGAAAATAATTCATAAGTCGAGTATTGACTACTATAGTCCAAACATCGTCCGTACATAGAATATCCTTAGGTCATGTTTGAATTTTCTGAAGAGTAAAGACAGGATAAAACTGGTTCTGGCCGAGTACTTCAGGGTTTTGTATACTAAATCGTGGACATTTATTATCTAGTATAATCTATACTAATATTATAAAGCTGAAGAGTTTGTTTGGTTGTTTGTTTGAACGCGCTAATCTCAGGAACTACTGGTTCGAATTGAAAAATTCTTTTTGTGTTGAATAGACCATTTATCGAGGAAGGCTTTAGGCTATATAACATCACGATGCAACTATTAGGAGCGAAGAAATAATGGAAAATATGAAAAAAAACGGGGAAAATTATTCATCCTTGAGGGCTTCCATTGCGTGCGCTGCGAAAACAGTTCAAGATACCAAATATATATGTAAGAAAGAATTATTCCTCTTGAAATGATCTAAAAAAAAGGCCTCGACAGTATGTCTATCTTGTAAGATTAAGTCACTAGAACCGTTTTTATGGTAAACAAATTTGGTCGAAATTAATGCATTATTTGTTAAGAGTTGTATCAACGTAATAATATTAATCTTTATCCAAATAAATGTGTTGTTGATTAAGAGTATTTAATTATGAACAAAATTGTCTTTGACATCACTTAATTTCAATGAACATCTTAGAAGATATTACAAAACCTTATATAGCAAAACAACGTTTGCCGGATCAGCTAGTATAAAATAAAAAGTAACTCCACTGATGAAATTAAATCATTATAATTCAACTATTATTCAATAGATGGCGTGGAATTAAACATAAAATTTATTTATTTTTATTTCTTAGTACCAAAAAAATGAAAAATAAATTGTTTGTATAAGTGTAATAATAAATATTATTTTTATAATACGAATTATGTATTTTGTGCAGCCAAAGACAAACTTTTTAATTTAAAGCTAGTAGCATTTATTATATACTTTGTCTATGGCCACATCACATGACCCTTTTATTTTGTCCCCGTGATCAATTGTGGAAATTCAAAAATAATTACGCGCAATGGCCAAAGTGAAAATTGACGTTGATGACATGCATGAAAATTCTCTCGATAACAGGTAAATTGAAGAAGCTTTAATTATTATTTGTGCAGAGAGTTACATAATTGAAATAGATTTGCGGCGCCGAAGGTCAACGCATTTTGCAACTTGGCAAGAACGCAGTGGTCACTCGAATTAGAATTTGTGTTCAAGTGCTATGTTTTGATTCACGGCGTTTATTTACAGTGCAGACAGTGAATATTTGGGCATTGGTGACGACGGAGCGTTCGGTAAGTAAACCTATATCTAACCAACCTAATATCCCCAGTTGTCACAGTCTACTCCATCCAATTTATTTAGCTGATTATTAAATTAGGTTAAATTTAATTACAGGGAGCCCAATAACCAGATCGCATTTAGTTTCACAGTCTTATTTGGACTCGAACGAAAACAGTGCTCAATACAGTTTTAAAGAAATTCGTAAGTAAATCAAAAATGTCAAAACATTAATTTTGGAGGCAAATTAGAAAAATTCTAATGCTAACAGGACCCTAGCAGTAAATATATTATTAATAAAATTATACGTTCATAATAAATGAGTTTGACTTTGAAAATGGATTGCAGGGTTAAAAAATTCTGTTATATTATCGTAAATATATTTTTGGTTGTCAAAGACATTCAAAAAAGCAGGGGGCGTGGCTACAGACTGAGTGTTAATCCAAAAATTGAAGAACTTAATTCCTTATGATGACTGTATGTTTTGTCAATCTTAACTTCATTTTAAACAAAAGTAACAATTACAGTAGAACAATTAAAAGGATATAATTTCTTTTATACAGTTTTTTTTATTAATAATATTAGTATAATAAGAAACAAAATAACTTAATTGGCATAATACTAGGGTCCTAGTATTTAACAGATTTGTATCTAATATAGAGTACTAATTAAAAAACAAATAATGTATTACTAAAATACAGAAATTTGACTCACAGCTCTCAACAAGCTCGCAAAGATAATTACAAAGAATTGTATTGATATACTTTAATTTGTGTATTAATAATTCATTTTGTGGTATTTTTAAATGTATTTATTTATTTTTAGCTGGCTCAGTTACATATAAGTTGATTCAAATGACTGGTGAAGAAACTGTTACCAATCCATCTCCGTCACCAACGCATGGTGAGTTTTTATATTACTGGTTAGGTAGAAGAGTGGCACACATATTGATAGGTTGATAGGGCTAGGTTCAAATGAGCTCATTTTCTGTAACTCGTCGTCCAAGTGCACCTGTTTGCATGAGACCGGGTTGGTATGACTGCAGTCATCATGGCCCAGTTCCTCAGGAAATTCGCTATTTGCCTGATTTTGCTGGTTGCTTCCGGAAAAGACCTCAATGAACCGAAGTGTTGTGCTTGGTATACTGCATTCTGGATGAAAGACTATTTGATTTAAGCAACAATTGATTCTGATTCAGAATATAACAGTCAACATGTTAAAAAATTACATCTAATTGAAACCCCTTTCACCCCTTGATGTAACTTTTTCCTTAATTTCTTAGTAAAATTGCAACTTGCCAATTATACAGGTGTTATAAGTAACTACAAATCCTGTAAATGAATAGGATGGATCAGACCTTACTTCAGAATGTATTAGGGTTCAAACCTTTAGAAAAATATTTATTATTTGTAATTTTTTATGTGAGCTGATCATATTTGCTAAAAAACTGATAAATGCTGGGGTAAAAGTGTTATTGAGTGTAGTCCACACCTCAGTAACTGTAGTGTATGACACTCTCTTGCTAGGTGGAGTGAAGTGATTTGTGCAAAATGCCAGGCAATTGTTGTATAAGAAAAGCTGAAGATGAGGCTCAGTGGCATACCTTGGGAGAGATCTATGTCCAGCAGTGGACAGATACAGGTTGATGATCTGATGATGATTAATCTTTTTTTTATAAGTAATTATGGTAAACCATAAACAGAATGAAGCTATTATCTATTATGTCATTTGTAATATACTCCCTGTATAATTAGTGGTAAATTAATTTTAAAAGTTTATTAGTTATTATACCCAATCAGCAGTAGCGTTCATTCCATAAATGCCTGAAAGCATTGCATGCCCTTATGGTAAATAAGTACGAATAAATTCCTTTAATTTAAACAAAAAAATGAACCCTTTGTATTCATATCTATTCTATTTCATGTCATCTATTTTCCATATGAAAGTAATATAATATTTATTATCATTATATAGTATTCAACTTCATTATGTGAATCTGCCTACCCTGTCCATATACCCTATGCACACCACTGCCAATCAGTTAAGTGTATATTTATTAAGTGCTTTTATTTTATTTACAGTGTTACCTGATGCAGAGTTTTATGTTATAACAAACCCAGTTGACGTTTTCGGGACAAGTACAACACCAAAGAAAGCCATTCGTAGAGATACAATGCAAACCAAAGCTGTTAATGCTAAAAAGGTATTTATTTTTATTCTTCTAAATGTGAGATTAATCATGTGTTTACTTAAGAAAATACTTAAAAAAGTACAAGTTTGTTACAATTTATACAGACAATTAATTTCTTACAATACAGAACTAAGAATGATGAAGATTATGAGTTATGATAGATAAGTGTGGAATAAATTGCTTAAAGTTAAACAAAAAAAAGGAACAATTTATATTTATATCTATCCTATATTCACGCCATCTATCTTTTCTATCAGAGAAATATAATATTTACTATCATAATATAACATTAAACTTAATTACGAGAATTCTGCATATACTGTCCAAATACTATGCACATCACTGATATTTATTGTACAAGTATTTATTAAAAAAAAAACTTTATTATTTTAAGCGTGATGATAAAAGAAGAGCAACACATAATGAGGTAGAAAGACGACGCCGTGACAAAATTAACAGTTGGATTACAAAACTAGCTGCATTGGTCCCAAATTCTGGTTTGCCTGACTCTGCGAGCAAAGGTGGCATACTTGCTAAAGCTTGCGACTATATAACAGAGCTAACAGAGAAGCAAAAGAGGTAAATATATTTTGATAAGTAGTTTTAAAATTAATTCATTTAGTAAACATTTTATGAGATTTGTTTACATTAACTTAATGTATAATGTTCAGATAATTGAAACCCATAGTAAAAGTTACATCATTTTTTCTATTACATTTAAGGATAGTTAAATTGACAAAAAGCAATAATATACTGGTTATAAAGCTTATTAGTATTTGTTTAGCCTTTTAGTAAGTGGCAACACTAAAATGGTAAAGTAAAAATGTTTTGTACAAATCAGTACACACATGAATTTATTTCTGTTGTATTTTCAGTAATCATATTGGGTAATTTACAAAATAGCCTGGCAGTACTCATTATGAACAAAGATTTATTAGAAACTATTTATCAAACATTTCCTTGTTTGTCATGGTCTTTTTAAATCCTGAATAATTTTAAAATCGTCACAATACAATATCACCTTCAATTTTGTATAATATATGCGGTAATTGTTTATTCAAATATCCTGATTATGTTACAGATTAGAGAAATTAGAAGTGGAGAATGAGAAACTTGTTCTAGAAGTGCTAAGGCTTAACCAAGAGTTGACAGATGTGCGAAAGGAAAACACATCAATACGCAACCAACTAGCTGACAACTGTATAGTCCTAACACATAGGACAAAGGATGAGAAATCATAGTTCAAAAATTATTTAGCTAGGACTGTGTTTAAACTGAGTGAAACAAGGTGCTTATGAAGTGTTATAACTATACCCACAGACAAAGAATGGGATCAAAAATGGCAGCTAACTGTGCATATACCGTCAGCATACTCATTAACAAATTGAACCATAATAATTTCAATTTAATTTAATTATTTTATATTTTATGTGCATCAACCATGTTGTACTTTAAAGTAGTTGTGCTCGATTACAAATTAAATTTAATAAACCAAAAGAAATTTAAACAACATATTTATTTTGTATAATTAAAATGCTTGGTTGGTTCGAACATGTGGAAAAGATAAATGATGAAAGAATAAGGAAAAAGATATATAAATTGAAAGTGAGTTGAAGACCTAATAGAAAAAGAGTTCTGAAGAAAGGTAATGTTAAAAGTACGCGGAATCGGCGATAGTATATGAAGAGATTAATGAATGTTAATGTGTCATGAATGAAATAGGTTTGAAAAAATAGAGAGAAATGGCGTTCCATTCTCTGCCTACCCCAATAGGGATTCGGCGTGATGATAGATAAATAATTACTAAATAAATAAGTAAAAACAATGTGTCAATAGCACTGATAAGCGAAACCGGTTTGAATTAATCTTTATGTGTTTATTACACATTGTAGGGGGTGAAAATGAGGGATTGAATAAGTGTTGCTATTTATAATTCCATTCTTTTAAACTCGAGTGATATGGGGTTTATCTTAATGCAGAAGTGTTATGTGCTCGTGAAGAATCAATTAGTTTCCAGGAATGCCTATTAAGAAAAAGATTGTATGAATATAACAATAGGAAGTTATTATGAAAAAATTAAAATATTGTAATTTATGTAACGTTTATTAGTAAAACGAGTTTTGTTTCAAGTTACACTTCCTATTATTTTAATTATGTTTAAATGTAGTTGTTAGTTACTTATTGTTATGTATAAAAAAATAGCATAAAAGTGCGGTTTATGTTAATTTATATCGAAGTATATTTTGCTGCCAAAATAAAAAAGTTAATATAAATAAATTACCTACTGGAGATGTGTTATGGTGATGTTGAATAAGTAAACAATATATAATGTATATGTCTAAATGAAAATATATTTTTTTCATAATTTAATATGCTTATCAACACATAATTATCAACTATTATAGTCTGGTGATTTCGCCAAAATATACAACCCATGTAAGTAATAATATTATAAAGAAAAAAATAATATATTTGTTAGTTAAAAATAGATTAGCGAAGGCTGTTGAATTTACATTTTTTTTTACATAAAATTATGAAGTTTTATTAAATGCTAAGGCTGAGATTTATAGACGCTATTTCGACTTTGCTTAGCGAAGTTCTCAAAAATTAATTCGTTTAGACAAACAACCTAAATATATAATAGGAACTTGAGTATAGCCATAATATTCGCAGAGTAAAATCCATGTTGACAAAATTGATGACTTAACAAATCCTTTGACATTCATTGAGTAATATAAATTGTGATGTTTCAGTAAAGTCTAAGCAAACTTAAAGTTGCGTCTATAAATCTCAGCCCAAGACTGTTGATTTGCGACAACTGATCAGATTTCAGTTTTACTTTTAAAGATCAACTAAATTTTTACCTTAAAAAAAGTCACTAAAAGTAATAAAAAAAACTGTGATTGTATAACGACTTTATTAATAAAATTCTCTATGTCATAACGTTTAAAAAATATAATTACGATTTCATTATAATATTCCGCTTGTTTTAAATAAATGAAAAAACTATACCAGAACTATCGCAAAAAATTTCGACATACATATAATTATTCCGTCAGAAAATATTTTGTTTAAAATTTATTTTATGTATTTAACCATTATCAATAATGACACCAACATAAAAATGGAATATCTCTTTACCTTTTTAAAACAATAAATATGTTAACATTATTTATTATATTAAATACTTTCACATTTATTTCTTAGGAAAGAATTCAGTATGGCTATGAAGTCAGGAATTTAATGCTTCTTTCGAATTTCCGTATTTGTTTTACACAATTTCATAAAAGAAAAAAGTTATAAATTCGAAATGATTTGACGGTCTATCCGTAACTCGGAATTGTAGTTTGTATTATACTAGAAGACAAATCCTTAAAGCATAGAATTTAGTGGTTTCCTATTCTTTTAAATTTATTTAAAAATTACAAATGGATGTTAAGACTATGTTTAAATGACTTCAACGCCGTCACATCTTAGCAATATTAGTTACAACTATGGGTAGTTTTTGTATTATTTTTTTATTAGCACAGACCTATTTGAAATATAATAAGGTGTTGTTGAACTATTGTTTTATTTTTGATAAAGTTTTTATTTGTTAAGCCGGTGGAAATCTTCATGGACTCTTCGCCTTCATCGGGCTTGGGTATCCGTATACTTCCTACCCCCCGGTGAGCGATTGGTCTTGGCTGGTCTCCACTGAGAGGGGGTCCCCCGCACTACCTCTACTGCATAGATGGCCAAAAAGTAATCAGAATAATGAAAATGATTGACGATTACATTTTTACCATTAATATCACTGCGTTTTGCTCATTTATGTTTTAAACACTACAAAATCACAGATCGTATACATATTTATGATTTCTTAATGTTTTAAAAGGATTTAATCATGATTACAGAGCAAGAAAATTAAAATTACGTTTTGTAATCGTTAATCATTAATCAGATTACATTTTGCCCATCTGCTCTACTGGACACCGTGTAAGCACACACACGCTGCCCAATTTTTTTTGATAAGCTGACAAAAAAATGTTTCAACTTATTTTTCTTACAAAATGTGATTATAATATAGTCTGACCTGATTTTCATGAAACTGTTACTAGATTCAATTGTTATTTAAGAGGAAAAAAGTGAGATTGATCATTTAAGGGCCTTTAAACAAGTTTTGACCAATTTTTACAGAACTTCATAATCATGCAGACTCTAAACACAACCTCACTCGGAAATAGCTTTGACATTAATAACCATTCGTATTATACACTCTGCCCAATCAATCATGACCAAACATTTTATGTTGGAAAATTCGCATCAATACTACAGGTCCCACTAGGTCATTCAGTAGTTAATGTGTGATTATAAATTTTCTTTATTGATTCGTGCTCAGAATCTTTTAAAGAGTAGACATTTTTTTAATGTGTTTAAATAACAGAATTTAACCCAATTACTATAAAAAAAAAGCTTTTCCGATTCCTATCTTTGCCGTGTCAGGTAGTGGATGGATTTTATGATATTAGATTCTCTAAAAGTGTGAAGAGACTTTAAATTGGCCGGCGTAATCGCAGCGACACGAATGAACATTATCCAGTTCTTTGATAGTTGCAGTGGGGTTTTGGATTGCTCTGTGCATTTACATACATACATTTGTAAGAAACCATAAATAGGAAACCCTAGTTTGAAGGAGTCCTAAAAGACACGAAATAAAAAAATAGTGTTTTAAAACATTTATTTAACTTCTTTGGTCATTTCAAGTGTCAACTGCATCTGTTTTATTTTATCTAGAGATCCCACGGTATAAAAAATATCTACGCTTCCAGCAGTTTTGGAGTTCTGTTCATCTAAATTTGTTCGTGTTTTTATACAAGACTTGCTGTGAAATATGTGATTTACTAAATGTGCTTTCGTTATGAATTTTTTGTCGCAGTAGTCGCAACAAAATCGTTTCTCGTCTGGAAATAAAAACAAATTTAGTTCATTTACATCAAGGCTATATCGTACAATGATTCCAGCGATTAATGTATTTATTTATAACTAGCTAAGCTGACAAACTTCGTATCGCATAATAATTAATATCAGTAAAAAGTTGTCAGTCTTGATAAACCCAAGTCACCCTCAAAAATTTAAGCATTAGTTACCAGTAACCTAATATGATCTTACTGAAAAAAAGGATACAAAATAAATCCTAAACCTTTGCACTCGAGAGGCGACTCTCGCTCACCATATCGAGGGGTGAAAGGCTATTTGGTTTAAGCGACACTTTTTGGTTATGTAGTATTATATACATTTTCGGAATCAGCGTTATTTACCGATTCGATATATATACACATATATCGATTCAAATATATATATATATATTACTATATCACCAAAAGATTAGGTAGCCTGTTTGCTTTCTTATCACATCAAAAATGTGGTCTCTATGCTGAATCAGTATAAATAACTAGCCAATTTTTTTTTTGTAACCCGGGGGAAATCCCTAACGGGCCTCGGGGAGAGGTGAGGGCCACCCCCCGCTGTGTCGGGCTTGCACCGACTAAAACCCCCGGGGTGTTCCACCTTCCGCCTACCGGCATCGAGGGCACGACTGGGGTCTCATCCTCAATGACCGGCTCGGCGTGCGGCCGTGAGTAGGCCTCTACTCGTTTAGGGAGGGGTGGTGTATAGAGTCACCCCTCTCGTGCCTCTGTGTTGTAGAGCGGCACGCGGGAACACATCGCGCGCCGCTTGATAAATAACTAGCCAAGTGCGAGTCAAGTCGACTCTCGAATCGACGATTTCTTGCAAACTTTAAGTTTATAAACGCATTCTCATTTTTTAATAATTTATTTACGATTTTTTTAATTCTTTCCTAAGTTTGCGCTGCAAGACAGTAAAATAACGTACCTGTGTGTAGCTTTATGTGCCTTATGAGGCCATTGCGACGGGAGAAGGCGCGTTCACAATACTGACATTTAAACGGACGTTCGCCTGTGTGACTTCTATAACAAACGTAAAAACTGCCTGTAATCAACCGTCTTGGTATATAAAATGAAACGAACCCTTTTTAAATCTCATTTAAATGCAAAGTATCAAGTATCAATGGTAAAGCAATTTTAATTTAAAAGAAATCATCAATATTTATTTTCTTTTTGGGGATTTAGGCACCAAATGATCACCGATGAAGGAAAACATTGTGAAGGGACTCGCATGACATATGTTAGTACTCTGGGAACGGCGATCAGTTGCGCTTCTGGTCACGTTGGGCACAACACTTAAGCGCAACGTAAATACAGTCATTAATGTATCTCTACTGACCTCGAAAGTAATATAACGTGACGATATACCATTTTTTGTTTATAAAAAAAATGTTGTAGGGAAAAATACCGCAAAAGATATATTTTCAAATACGATTTTGAGGTACTGAACAATTATAGCCCACAATAGAAGAACCTGTTATCCATTGAGTTTGTTCTCGCCTAAATATCGATGCTTTTTATAAATTTCGCTATATTTTGCTAGAGGAATCCCAGAAACCATAATATTATGGACCAAAGTGATTGAAGAATGCATCCGAAAAACTTGTACCTTTTAATAATACCTTTATTAAGGCGAAATATTTAATTGACGGTAAAATAATAACAGTAATTTAATAAGCGAATACAAAGACAATCCAGTTTTTATTTTTTAAAGATAATTTATACCTCATATGTGTGATCAAGTCTGTGGATCTAAAAAAACCTCTGCCACACTCTTCACAAAATTTCGTGTAATTTTTAGTGTGTCGTAATTTATGTATTCTAAAATTCGTTCGATGATTGCTTTGCGCTCCGCAAATATTGCACACAAATTTCTGAAAAAGAAAAAAACTTAACTAAACTAACCTAAAAAGAAATAAAATCGACATCATGATACTAACAATAAATAGAATAAGTTTGCGGGAAATATAAACTTTTTTCAATATTTTTAGGCTTAGTTTTAATATCATTATTTAATATAGTAAAAACAGAAACATGAAATTTCACCGACAATATGACAATAGCATAAAATAATAATTTTAAAAGGTTATCGTTTTAAAAAGAAACCAATGACCTCCCAGAAGACGTAATCTCAGCATAAATGTGGACCAATTTAAAAATTGTAACAAATACAAATGATGAAAAAAAAAATGTTAGCAGGGTGCAGGCACTTATCATTTGTTTGAATTACTTGCTTGATAGTAAATGAATAACATAAATAAATAATTTCAATGTCTAGCATTTCCCTATAACTGATAAATCACAAACTAACACACTTATCTCAATATAAAGTTTTTTTAAACAGAGCTATAATAAATTACATAGACTTGTGATAAGTTTAATTAGAGAGCCTAAACAAAGCACCATTCGATAAACGATAACGCTAGGAGAAAGTGCAAAATATATAGAAATGACCTAAACTGTATATTTACAATTATACACTAGCGTTTTGTACGTTAGCGAGCTTGTCTAGTTTAGACAACACAAGTAAATGTTGAAAGAATGCCCGAAAAATATATACAATATCAATTCGAGTGTAAGTGTAAAAGGCCGATCGAGATATCCCAATAAACATTAAATAAAAGGGTTCCAATGAATTTAAAAATAATTGTGTCATGTTTATCAAGCTCTTTGTAACAGCTTCTTTAAGGTCGACATCACAATACAGATCTGACGTTGCATTAAGTCATAGATGAGCAAAATGTAATCTGATTAATGAAAAACAATTACGATTAATTTTTGCATTATTCAACATTAATATGATTACATTTTACCCATCTATATTTTAGGCATTAAGAAATCCTGGATGGCTTACAAATTTTTGACACCTTAATGTTTAGAAGAGATTTAATCATGATTAAAGAGTAATGTAATTAAAATTACGACTATATTTTGTAATCGTTAATCATCTAATCCGATTATATTTTGCCCATATCTGCATCGAGTGTATGCAGTGGCCACTTTATATCAGTTATTAGCTTGTTTGGCCCCTTTTGGTACCCATGAATGGAAGAAAGAAGCAAGAATTATTATAAAGTCTAATTTGTACAATTAGTGATCCACGAGTTAAGTAACTGATAACCATTTGGTTAAGTAATTAATTTCCTCGCTAACGATGTCCTTCCGGAATATTCTCGATATTTATAAAAGCGTCAGTAAAACTTACCTCGCCCGTGTTCTTGACTACTGGTTTACCGCTGTGAGTGACCATGTGCATTTCTAGTTTAGATGCTGTAGAAAACACAATTGAACAGCGTGTACATTCGTGTGTCTTATTTTCTTCTCCATTCTGGAATCATTACATTAAAAAAAAAATTATAATGCTAATTTAATTATATCGATGGGTGAAAGGCTATTTGGTTTAAGCGACATTTTTGGTGATAAGATGATAATGATAATGTCCTAGCCGGATTCGGCCACGGCGACTGTTTCAACGCCGATTATGAAAATCGAGGTCCAGTTTTCGGAAACAGTCAATTGCGCTGGAGATATTTAAGTGCATAACTGGACGCGCTGCCAGAAAAGCACTCTCGTCCGAGCTCCCTCAGGCCCAATGGAAAGGAGAACCAGTACGATCGGGCGGGAGCGGGATGCAGGTTTGGTCAAGTTTTCCTTCTCTGAACACCTGGTTGAATTGCGGTGTTAAAGAGATACCTTAGTGGCCTTTTACGACACCTCAGCAAGAAGAGGGGGGTGCTATTCTATTCTGCCGGCATTGGTGATATAGTAACATATCGTCGGGTGAACGGCTATTTGGTTTAAGCGACATTTTTTGGTGATATAGTAATATTACAGCGTTTTTTACTGATTCCAAATATATATATATATATATATATATATTACTATATCACCAAAAATGTCGCTTAAACCAAATAAAAGGCTATTTGGTATTACTCCTTGATACTGTTAAATAGTCACAAGCTAGACTTACATATGTGCCTTTGAATATTAGAATACATTCAAGACTCGCTACAAACTGGATTTATCTATCGATGAAAGAAAGGTTTGTAGCTACCACCAGTAAGTTTATTAGTCAAAGTAACATTCGAACTGCGATAACGCGAGTAGAAAAGTACTAAATATACGGAATTGACATATGCTATCGAAATATCACGTCGTCACGTTATTTTATCTCCATATAGATTATTGTACTAGCAGTAACGATGATCGAATGTTATTGGGACCCTATCTGAAATACGGACACTTTTTTCTACCAGGGAAAAACAAAGCATAGAACTTCCCGTTCGCGATAACGGTGACAGCCGATGTTGCGTCATACTCTTACTGAGTAAACAACCCTGGGTGTTCCTATCACCTATCGGCGGCAGGAGCGAACTGCCCAATCTGTCACGGTACCGGCATACGGTCAGCCTTTTCAAACTTCCCTAAAATATGGGAAGTGGGTCGTATTGACCACCTCCAGAAAACTGTCGTAATAGGCAGTTTGTGAGAACACTTACACCCTGCCTTCCTCATGCATGGGCTGTGGACCCCCTTAAGTACCATTGCCCATGGTAGTGTTTAGGCAGGGGGTTGCAAAGGTGGGCATGTCTGAATTTCACCTCCCATCTTCTTTTTCTACGTTGTCAAATGGCAATGTGGCGGCTCTGTGCTTGTCAACCTTCTCTTTCTGGGAAATACGGGCACTTTCTTCTATCCAAACAAATTCATCGAAACTCTTGTTTAATTTTACTACAAAGGCATGACTATGATACATGTACTTACTTTGTGTTGTTTTTTATGTTTATAATAACTTATCGAATCTTTATACTCTTTGCCACATATTTCACATATTCTTAATTTTCTTTTATAAGCTCCTTTATGTGGATTATTTAATTTTATGTTATGACTTTTCGTTGCGTGTATGCGCAGTGCTTTAGGATTCATAAACTGTTTATTACAAATTTTACACAATGGATTATCTAAGTCGAAGTACTTCTCAGCCGACATTGATTCGTGGTTAGCATCATTATCATCATTTTGAAACAGATGATCATTATCTCTATCAAAAAACTTTTCATCAATCTCAACATCGCCTTTGACATGTTCATATTTTTCAATACACTGTCCTATATTACATTTATTCATACTATTTCCGCTGCCAGCATCTTTATTCCCGAACAAAATACTTGTTATTGATGGTGTTGATGATGCCGATTCTCCTGGAACTATAGAAAAACCTAAAATGGCAGTTGTGGGACTTAACTGACAGCATTTAATACTACTCTTCTACCTTCTCTTTCCTACTTTTGCTGGCTATAGGCAAGCAGTGGTTTTTTTAATTGGAACAGACCAGACTGTAAGGGAAATCTCAAACTGTAAGAGCTATAAAGGCTATCTAAGGCTAAGAGACAATCAGGCTATAAAGCTTTACTTATTTTAATTGGAAATTAGTAAATTTTTGGTAAGTTACATAAGTCAGCAATAAATTACAAAACTCACGAAATTTTTCTACAGAAATGGACGATTCTAGGTTGAGAATAATTTTATTGAACGGTAAGTAAAAACATTTGAACAATGGTAGTTGTCAAATACAATAAAAACTTTTCATAAATATTATTATGATTATTAGACCTACATTAAAAGCTTAATTGATTACTCACCTTGAGGTGATACAAGCAAATCATCTAAACAAAACTCAGTATTGCTCTCATTTTTCAAAGCTTCACGAAGATTTCTGTCTATAGTACATTTAGAGACAACATTTCCAACTAAATTATTACTTTTCATCATTTTATCATCTTTTAACTGTATTTGAACTGGTTCCTCATTATTTTCTGTTGGAATATAAAAATTCAGTGAATTTATTCCCTGATCATTGAACTCTTTTTTTATATCCAACATATTAAAGTAATCCATATCTAAATCCATGGCATCAGCATACTTCAATTCTGTAATATTAGTTTTATCATTATGAATTGGAATATTTTCAGTTTGCGGTTCTTTTACATTGTCTTCTTTTGATGTATAATAATTATGATCTTCGCTTTCCTCTTGTTTTACGTCATTTAATTTCTTTGGTGTATAAAAGTGGTCATTGGATCGTGGTGTCGAAAATTGACTAAAACTATAATGCACATATTTTGGTAAAAATGTAGTATAAATACATGCACTAAAGACAAAACTAACTAAATTGTAAAATACGTAATAGCAGTAAAAAGATCAAATTTAGGCAAAGTAGGTTGAATAATTGACATGCACCCAGTATCAGGAACGCTCATTAAATTTTAGGATGCTTTTAAATACTAATTGCCTGCTATTTAATGTTTTTCTTATTGAAATTATTTCTTTTATGGTCTACATTTTTGAATATAGACTAAACATCCATTGATTGGTAGATTAATGTAAATAAATCAAACATTTAAATTAGGTAGTTAATTAGTGTAACTTTATAAAATCAGTACTTTGTTCAGAATAATAACATACCTAAAATCAAGCCGAAAATCAGTATCAATTGACAAATCATCTTGGAGCCAGTGTGAGTCGAGTGAGTCCTCCAAAACATCAGCCTCTTCTTGTATGACCTCGTTGATTATTCGTGCTTCCGTGTCAGGCACTTCTTCGCCTTGTAGTATATCAGTCATGAAATTCCGGATGCTTGTACAAGTTGATTCTAAAAAAAATTGTAAGTACTATAGCAATCTCTTTTTACCCTAATTCGTTCTAGTGAGCACATAACACCAATTGGTAAGCATGGTGCAGAAATTTTTCGATAGCTGCAAGGATCATGCCGAGCTTGACAAACATCTTTTCATGCTTTATTTAAAGGTCCCAATATTATGTGAAAGTGGGTAGAAAAGCATTCTACAGCTTAAATTCTTAGTAGTAGCCGGGATATGAGTTACCGTCTAGCCGTGACTATATAAACCCACACACTTGGTTCTTTTTTGGAAGGGAGGGGGTGGAACCAAATAACCTTGGAAATGAATATAATGTGTAATCATGTAATACAACATCCAATAAAAAGATTTACGTGCAAAAAGAATTGAATTGGTGGATGGATGTGGTACTTAGTCAGCCTCATCTTCACGTTTTATCAGGTGTGATTGAGGTCAAGCGTTATCTTGTAATAAAAAATTAAAATTGCAATAGTATTATATATGAATAATAAGTAATATATGATCACGCTATATCCTTCTCATGTTGAGCAAGAGATACATTATGGGCTGTATCCACTTTACGCTTATGTGTTGTGCCCAATGTGACAGCACAGAGTAGCGCAGTTCAATGCTATTCTCAAGGCACTTAAACATGATATTTCTATTAGATGCTATGCTAATTTCCTCACAATGATTTCTTTCACTGGTGAGTATTTGGTGCCTAAATTTGTATTTAATCTGGATAAACCAGAGGCGAGTGCTGGGATTCTAAGGTAAAAACCATTTGTATATTGTGTATTACAAGTAAACAGTAAGGTCAGACGGTTCTTTTTACCATCGCAACTTCTTAACCTGTATCAAGCGCAGGTGCGGTCGGGTGTTGAGTACTGTTGTCACCTTTGGGACGGATCCGCTAAATATCAGTTGGCGGCTTTGGACTCGATTGATCGCAGAGCTCGTAGACTTATTGGCGACGACTCTTTGTCAAAAATTAAAATGCAAAGCATCGAGCATCGACGTAGAGTTGCCTGCCTCGCGGTCTTTTACCGGTTGCACGGTGGAGAGTGTTCTCAGGCACTACATTCTTTGATTCCACCAGCCCCATTCCACCACAAAACCACAAGACATCGTGTCGGATACCATCCGTATGTGGTGGATGTTCCTTATATCCGCACGAGAAGATTCGCTTCTACATTCATCATGCGAACAGCTAAGGAGTGGAATATGCTACCAGCAGCCATATTTCCGCGATCTTATGACCTGGGAGTCTTTAAAAGAAGAGTGAATAGGCATTTGTTAGGCGGACGCGGTTCATCATCGGACTCATCTTCACCTTCCACCAGGTGTGATTGAGGTCAAGCGTTCGCCTATAAGTTATAAAAAAAAAATATAAACTGTATTTAGAAAATAAATCCAAAACATTAATTAGCTATATAAAAAAAAATTAAATAGCTAAGAATAATAACTATTAACACACATTATTACATTAATTTACACTATTTAAATTAAAAAAATTAAGTTCAAAATTTAATTTTAGTTTATGCATGTAATAATAATGTAATATTACCATTGTCATCATCTTTGTTTCCTGCATTGGCTGGAGTACTATTGCCATTCATCAGAGGAAATCTGTAAATTCAGAGAAGCATGTTGGTTTTTTGTTTCAGATACAAGAATCTACATTTCAATCTATAAAAACTTCTGGCTCTAACTTTGTTATTTTCAGATATTAAAAAAACTGAGCAGAAATTATGACTTATAATCATGAATTTATGGTATTTTTAATAATTTGTCTCTCCCTGTTTTAATACAAATTAATAACAAAAAGCGTATATATTAAACTATTAATATGATAATTCTACAAACCTAATTGTCAAAGCATCATTATTACTTTTTAGGAATGTACAAATGTCAATACTTTCTCCACTCTCCTTCAGTGCCAAGTAATTTTTAAACCTTTTGTCTGATGTTCGACATAACTTCTTGAATTTGGAGGCCACCTTCATATTGAGGTAACATTCTTTACATAACTGGAATGTAAATTGATCATTTCGCTTCACCTGAAATACAGATTTAGATCGAAGTAAGTGAATCATGGGTTGAAATTTAATATAGGCCATTTTATAAGAACAGCAGTATGGTAAGAGATATTACACCTACCCTATAGTACTAACTAATATATTCATATATCAAAAGACTATGAATTACTTTTAATAGAAGCCAATACAGAATTTTTAGCTCTTCATTAACATGGCGTATATTCCAGTATCCTGTGTTTATATTCTGAGTTTTTTAGTCTTGACCAAATATGTTTTATTTACATATAGTTAAAAACTAGCCAAACATATTCAGAGGGGCCTTTCAGTACGTTAAAATGGAATAAGCACTCCAGTAGGCAGAATATTTATTAATAGTGATATGAAATAATGTGCGCCACCATTATAATGAACTTGTTATAAAATCACTCCAGCAAAAACTGAGATAACATTATCATAAAACTATGTATGAGAAAGAAATAAAAATCACATCAACTGTGATGTGCTCCCCAGCAGTGCCATGCATAGGATATTTAGACAGGGTAGGCAAAATTTGCCTTTTTTTTTTATTATTATTATATTATGATATGAAATACTATATTGCTTTCTTAGGAATGAGAGATGACGTGAATATAGAATAGATACAAATATACATGATCCTTTTTCTGTTTAACTTTAAGCTATTTATTCCAGACTTATCTATGTTAAGGGCATGCAATGCTTTCATGCATCTATAGAATGAACGCTACTGCTCCCCAGTTATAAAGAGAATATGATTGAGAGAAATTGAATCTTATTTACTGTATTTATAAACATCATTCTAATTATAACTAAGATGATAACAGATGAGCATTATTTTTAACTGGTGATATAACAGTGACAAGAAAAGATAATTTTAAGACCTCACCATTAAAAAATATTAAAAGTTGGTGTCTACAGTGCATGTCAACAATATGTTTATTTTTTAGCGGTAATCCCAAAACATATATCAGGTATTAAGGCAGAGATTTAGACAATGCTTTGACTTAACTTAGTCTTTACTTAAACAATACAAATTACATTATTTAATTATTGTCAGTGTATATGGTAAGTCCAAGAAAAATCAAAGTACCGCCTATAAATCTCAGCCAAAGAGCAATGTCTTCATTTCAGATAAAGTGATGAATGTATTGTGATACATATGTTGATTAAAATACTTAATGAATATTTACCTGTATACCAGTAGAGTAAACAAACAATCTTCTATTTCTCTCAGTGTATTGTAATAATTCTGTAGGTTCCTCGTACCTTATTAAGCATCCTCGGCAAAATCCGTCCATGATAATAATAAATGAAAGTCTTGTTTAAGAATACGGAACGTTAATCAATATTAATTTTAATTAAGTAGTAAATACAAATAACTACACCGGCTAAAACTAGTTAAATTTCCTTTACATTACGATTTACAGTTAAAAACAATACAATAATTATCATTTATCATACCTCGTTGAACAAGTCAGATCAACTTAGTTAAGGATGTACAGACTAGATCATTAACTTATTTAGATGATTGTGTAAGAACTCGATTGGAAATTATCTGTATTTATAATCGATTCGATCACCTTCAGTTTCTTTTTTTAAAAGTACTATCACAACTAAATTAATAGTAAATTAACAGTAGTATTATAAATTGATTAGATATATATGAAATGGTAGCTTTTTCTCCTAATTTAGTTTTAAAATATAATATTTAAAGATAAAATTAAACACCTAAACACGTAGGCAAAAGTAGAGTAAAACTATGTAACGGTTTTGTTTCATTACATATAATTATACCAGAACCCTATATTGAGGTTTCTTTTTTTAAATATATTTTTATAGTACTGGGTGCAATACCGCTTTATTTAACTGCACAACTTAATGTTGTTAATTTACAATTTCTACCCAAAAAATAGGGATTTTTTATATGGATAGCGAGATTTTTAGAGGCTAGAATTTTAGGGGTTTTAAAACTTGTTGACTTTTGATAATTTAAAGACCAACATATAAGATTTCACATATATCGTATTAATTACTGCATATTACTGATTAAGATAATAAGTATTTTTATAGATATAAATAATGTTTTAAATGCAGTTTAACTGCATTTAACTTCTAAGTAAAAGTTTGACAATCTGCACATTTTTCTAATAAAATATTAATGCAATAGGTATAGATTTTATAATTAATATTTTACTCAATGCTTAAAGGTGCTTTAAAAGCTTTTAACTAGGGTAGGGTTACACTACAACTACAACTTCCACCCCCCATTAACTAAGGATGTTCTGGCGTCAGCAATAGCTGTTTCAGGATCTATAAAAAATGTTAGGAATTTTCAGGCAGATTTTCTTGTTCGGGGCTGGCGATAATATGTCCTAGCTGTCACTCCGTAGACAATCTGCGTAAGCTACAAAAATATGACCAGTGTTCCTATTGTTGTGAAAAGAAACATGAAATAAGAATTAAAATAATCAGTTCGTACAATTCAATAAAAATGAGTAATGAAGAAGCAAATCAAGTAAATGTGACAATTAATCAACCTACCAGAATATTGCATTTTAGCGATGGAGTTGAAGAAGAAATAGAAGAAGAGAAAGTTGTGGAATTGAAAACAGCGCCTTCTGAATCGAATGTTGATCCGGTGAGTCAGAGAAATTCATTTTTTTATAGCGTGTTGATATGTTGACACACACAGCAGGTCACATATTGCGTAGCGGCAGCAGCGCGGCGCAGGAGCGTTTTAGCCATACCAATAGCATCCATAGTGGACACACGGTGAGATGGGACGTCGCACCGTGTACGTATCGGACTTGCACTTCGCGGTACGAGGCGGATGGGTGTAAACGCATTGCAATTATGGAGCAGTGTAGTTTTTTCTGATACATTTTTATACGCCGTCGTGTGCCCGCTAATGCAATAAATCTTCGCATTGCAGTGCCGCCACACTGCCGTAGCGCATCGTGCGCACCGGCTCTAATACTTATTGTTTACAATTATTGTAGAAAATGTAAGACCTTGGATACTTTGTTTGGTAACTATTAATAACAATGATTCATATTACATACTATGTAGTAATCAATGTTTGTGATGTTTAGTAGGATGCCTAAGTTAGGATTTAAATTAGTCACATTGAATTGATTTATTAATTATTACGACCCATGCTTGTTGGTAGCTAAATGGAAACACACATATTGGCATTTAAGTGTATTTCTTAATTTCAAGGATAATAATATAACAAATATTCCTGTACCTTCTTTTTTTTTCATTACAAATTTACTTTAATCAGGCCCTTTATAAAATTTATTATATAATTTTAGGATAAAAGTTTTAATTATTGCTTCATATAACTGATTTGAAAAGTAATTTTAATTATTTTCAGAAAACCTTATCATGGGGACCATGGTTCTCACACTATGCATCAAAATCAGGAAATAAAGTCCTTAATGTTGTGGATACAGCTGGAGAGTCATTAGCAAGTTTATTTGGCATCACTACTCCTAAGTACCAGATTGAAATTGATGAATATGAGAGGATACGGGAAGAGAAACGAAAGATGGAAGAGGAATCGGCTGGTTGGGTACCAAAGAATGCTGATGGTGATATACCCCTAGTTCTAAATGAGCCCTCAAAATTAAATAAAGCTCAATAATTTTAGCTACGTTTTATTAGTCTAGTGTTCACAACATATTTATTAATAATTTATTTGTATAAAGTTGCATTAACTATTGTGGTTTACTGTTTGCTGGACTAATATTAATATAATTAAAAAATTTATATTAATAATCACAAGTTTTGATGAATGAAGTTAATTGTATTACATAGGAATTTAGGAATATTTAATTATATATATCACTAAATTTAATTTACATTATTGTTCGAAAAGGGAGTCATTATACTGCTACTTAATTTTTATGATGATAAAGTAATATATTATAAATGGTTTATTATTTAATGATACATGAAATCAAAATTTGTAGAAATGTATAAAATGATAAGTATAAAATGTTGTTTTATTTGTACCAGTAATGGTAAATACATTTAAGTTTACTGTATTTATGACTGTATGAATATTTAAGTATATGGTCACTGATATTAATTTTTATATAGTAGCATTGAAAAAGTATAAATTTCAGAGCCATCTAGTAGTGAATAAATTCTAAGTAGTGACATCTTTTGACAGATTTTTTAAAAGTGATACTTATAATTTATAAATATAAAATGATGTGTAACTCACTAGATGGCAGTGTTTTATTTTAACAGGGAGCGTTAATCTTTAAAATAAATGTTTATTACATTACTTTTATATCATAATATGTCTTATCAGAATTTTTTTACGTGTTTTAAGTAATATAATTAAAGTAATTATTAAGAGCATTTTTAGTTATGAAGCCTTGTAGATATCAAATAATCATCATAACTAAGATTATAGGATATATGATAAATTCGAATATCTCATTATAACTGTTCATTGTATTTTTTAATGTAAAATGATTGATATTAGACGTAATTTTGTTGAACTCTGGCATCAAACGTTCTTACAAATTAAACCCTTTTGAAAATAGATCAAGTCTTAAGGGATAGAAGATGTGCTCAGACATTTTAAGCTCTAAAACGTTCAGTGAGAGTTCATATTCGTTTGCGCTATTCTCATATGTTATTGTTTTCGGTGTTTAGCATGTGATACGTCGAAATGTAAACTGTTCGAGCGGCAGATCAATATGCGTGTTGTGAGGGTGTTCAGAGTGGTGCTATTGGCCGCCGTATGTGGGGCGGGGCTGGCATGTGTGAAACGGCGCGCGGTGGTGTCTCGCATTTTGGCGCCAAATTGCTTGAAGAGGTTCTATTTTCAAAATTATTGTCATTCCACTATAGATTCTAAAATATTACATAGAAAATAATTAGTGATTTCTATTAAATTATTGACTTGCATGAGGAATTGTATTTGGAAAAAAATAACACCTTTGTCTATTGATAACAATAAAGAAAAATTATACAAATATTACCAAGGTATCTAATATCGATTCTTAGTATTTGGCAGTATACAGTAGTGTCTTCGTCTATTGGAATGAATAACTACAATGTGTACTTAGATAGATAAAAAGTCATGTTTCGATTTTATTAGATAGCGAATGATGGATAGAAAGATTCTCGTAAAATTGGCACGGAACCCTACAAAATACTCATAACGTTGCAAACTACATAGAGGCGCATGGTCAAACAAGTTTATATCAAATGAACTAGAATTTCTGGTTTCCGATTCGCTTGTTCCTTTATAATTTTTCGCGGATTTGCCAAACATAATGATTTTGTAAAGAGCACATTGTCTGAACAAGTTTTCGCTAGTTCACGGTATTTAAATGTAAATAAAAAATCTTTGAATCGCATTGTAGGGGACTAAGACACGCGTCTATAATTTATTTCATAAATATCTGTCGATAGATCCTATTTAATTTTAGAATTTACTATAAAATAAGATATACTGTTATGTGCCTTTCGAAGCCGCACATACCTATTTGCGGCACGTTACTCAATTTTTTTAAATCAAATCTAATTACACTTTCTGTAAAAGATATAATTGTGTCTCTTTTATCTTAACTATTATATATATTAACACATTCTTTTTTTTTAATTTGATGGATAAGTAACCTACCAACATATTCTAAAATTTTCTTACTTCTCGTTGGATTGTATTTTATCTCATTCCTTGTGAGGAAACAATCTTATCTCTTTAGGTAGGTATGTTCTACTTTTTTTGGTTACTCGGGAGAAAATCCTGCATAGGATCATCAGAGCCACTGTGAGGGCAGCGACCCCGAAGTGTCAGCTTCCTACTGACTAAAAACCCTCGGAGTGCCTTTCCAATCACTCCACCCGGGATCCAGATTCTTCCAGACGCGCGGGGAGCGAACAACTTGTTTAGGCTTCATCTCTGCGAAGGTTGAGTGTAAACAGCCCACTCTCCAAACCTTCATCAAGGGTGGCGCACCAAACACTCCGCGCCGTCTCCTTTTCATCCGGACAGCAGACCCTCAATTCTCCTGCCTGGCTAGTGTCATGGAGGGATGTCGCACTGGTCGTACGCGAAGGTATTACTACTTACCACATGCTACCATAAATACTTACTATTTAGTGCATTACTTTACCTTACACAGATTCCTCACTTAGGTATTTCTTGTTTTATCCTAACTTGATTTCTTGTTTCGTTCTTTTTTTTCGAATTGACGCACGTTGGTTGACTGGGAAAGGTCTTCACAACTAAATCGGCCGGGTGTGCGAACACTGAAGGTGCTCAGCCGGCATTTTATGGGTTGGGTGGCAACGCAAGGGTACCTGTATGGGTACGCAACGCAACTTGAGCCATTTGCCAAAATATACGAAACCTAACGGTGATCTACTAGCGTTTCGGAAGCGACTATCTTGAGAAGAAATGTCGAAAGTAACTCAAGGCTGCGTCGGAGTGTTATGTTTCGTTCTGTAGGTATTTTTCAGATATTGTAGTCTTAAGTAGATACTGCAATTGTAATAATAATTCTTTAATAAATATATAAATGTATTCGTTATACTTATTTGAAAATGTTACCTAAAAGTTTGGCACATCGTTACCTTTAACCCTAAACAGCAGATGTTCTACATTCGGTACGTCAGCATTTGTTGTTTATTAAAAAAATCTTTTGTGGCCATTTAAAATATAAACTTTTACAATACGCCATGCAAATTAGAACCAAGAGCGGTAGCAAAAAAAGGTCTTAACAATCGTTCAGGCTATTTCACAACGATAGTCTTTAATTAAATGCAACAAGAGTTTTATTGCTTTGTGCCGAGATTGATGCAAAAATCTATTATTTCTAGTCAGGTTAAAGCATTTTAGACATTATTGCATGCAGCATTAGATTTAAATTCAGTATTAGAAATTGTTTCTTGCAAAAATTTGCATAAGCGTGCACACCTTTCGCGTTGATCCACTGAATGCAATTTGACTGACATATTGTATTGAGGAAATAATTTCAAAGCTCACTACGAAATATATTTTTATATATGTAGGTACTTTTAATATATTAATTATGATTAAAATCAAATACAAACGGTTGATATTTCGTTAATTTCAAACTTTCCTTGAAACATATCAAAATGAAATACCTAAAAATGTATGCCGTGCTCTAATCTAGGACTCACCTATATAAAACCCTAGGTATAGAATAGCTACCGATGTAAAATGAGTCATCGCGTGAATGATAATTCTCACAAAGTAAATTAATTCACGCATAAGACCTGTTAAAGCATTTATAATGAGTACAATACGCGAAAGCTTAAAATAAGGTATTCTCTCGAAAGAATCATCAGAATGTTTTTTTTATTACTGATAGTCTTGCGCTTGACCTCAATCTCACCTGCTGGAAAGCGATGATGAGGCCGACGATGGAGCGCGCTCGCCTAGCAAATACCGATTCACTCGACGTTTGAAAATTCCCATGTCATAAGATGGAAACACAGACGCAGGAAATGAATTCCACTCTTTGGCGGTTCGCAGCCAAAAGGAGGTGGCGTATCGCTCCGTGCGTGGTTCATCAGAATTGCTAGGGTAGAGTAGATTTTTATTTTATTACGTATGATTAGTTTAATAAATCATTAGTTTTAGACATATAAAATATGTCTTTAGATTTACCTTCAGGTATGTATCTTGCAAATCCTTAAAAAACCTACCTGGGAAGGGTTTAGTAGTCAGAACCGTATATTGAAAATTTTCTAGCAAGCAAAAACTGCTCTCTTTTTCTCCCGTCAGTACCTATATCATTGTTTTCTTAATTATATAAATCATTCCAATTAAATAGATACAGTCACTAATGAAATCTCTGTTCACCCTAAAAGGGATATAGCGTGACGATATTGTTGTAATTCAATGGAAAAAAATATTACAGTATAATTTTAAAGATTTCATGTTTACAATTTTGTAAAATCATCCTTCGCTTAGGAATATCTTTAATAAACTTTTTTTTTGTGTCTCGGGAGAAAATCTTGCATAGGACCATTCCTACTGACTGAACCCCGGTTTTGTTGTGAAGGTCTTTCCCAGGCCACCAACTTAGGACAAGCCGAAAAAAAAAAAAAAAAAAACTGACTGAAAACCCCCGGGGTGTCCCTCTGATTGCTCCACCCGGGCCTGAGAAACCAAATTCATCCAGACACTCAGGGAACAAGAAGCCTTGTTGAGGCTACCTCTGGGAGGGGAAGGAGTAAAGCTCACCCCTCCAAAACTTCTCTCTCAGGGAGCAGACTCTCTCAAGTCTACTGCCCGGATCCATAAAAAACATAATTTAAGACGTGCTAACGATATCTTATGAAACTTTTGAGTTCACTTTTAAAAGGTCAAAACAAAGCTTGTACAAATTTTTAACCTACTTTAAATGGAGAACGTGGCCCACTTTTTTAGATATTTTGACATATATCATATAAGAACCTTTTATCCGAGTAACCGAGAAGTTAGCAATAGGTGATTAGTTAAATAACCAGCAAGAAACTATCAGATTTTATAACAAACCATCTCAAACTCATGTGGAATGCGAGGGGAGTGTTTCCGGTGTACAATAAATAATAATAAATTTTAAACTATTAGCGAAGGGTGTGAGCTGTATGCAAAATAGTTCGGTTTCCTTGTCCCGTATACCTGCCTATTCCTGTCCCGTTGCGTGCTGGTCGCAAATCGCAATACCACCCTAATACACGCGGTATTGCAGCTGTAAAGGAAATCAATATTTTTGATAATAAAACTTTTGATTATAAGTATTAGTAGTAGATATGCACAGGCAATTAAAAATAACAATAACAATAAATAATTTATTCAGGAAAATAAAAGCGGTAGATACTTACATTATAGTCAGCTGGCACCCAAACTAGAACTACTTGTAACTCTTAATCTTAAGCTAGATTTACTTTGATGGTGTAAGCCTCCGTTACAGTTTATGAAAAATATGAATTTTCCCAATATTTCATATTCGAATGCATAAAGTGGACCTATAATTATTATCATTCCACCAAGGGATTACTACTTTGCTCATTTTAGAGTATAAAATTTAATCTATATCAAAAAACCCGTTTACAGCCGCCATTCATCAAGCAGA
Organism: Automeris io; assembly: GCA_036320925.1. Lineage (NCBI taxonomy): Eukaryota > Metazoa > Arthropoda > Insecta > Lepidoptera > Saturniidae > Automeris > Automeris io. The sequence continues at coordinate 6,029,560 of JAUDJH010000010.1, read as the reverse complement.
AATTCGCCAACTAGTTTTGCGAATTCAACCCTAAAATGTAGCCGGACACTTAAAATCTTTTAATAGAATCACAATGAACGCCGGGCCGTATAAAGGGTGGGCAGTGTCCATCACAATGGCATACCAGCCGATTAATTCTCTACACAATGCTAGGGGCTAGGTCCGAGAGGTCATATTTAGGTAGAAGGGTTAAGGGTCAGTTGGGGCCGGTAAATAGGAAGGTCCGAGGGAGTGACAGCGGCCGGTGAGTCGGGCAACATGTCGCCGTTGACGGGCTATGTAAAATTTATGCGTTCGTTTTCACGTTTGGTTTGTTCTTTAGATTTGTATATTTGACCGTGTAAGCGGTTTCGTGTTTAATAAAATTATTAGCCTATCGTTAACATGAGTTATTGCTTTAAATAGTGGCTCGATGAAATTATACTGTAGCTATGCATCTGACAGCAATAAAACTTTTATAGGGAAGAGTAAAGTATGATACAATGACATTGCTTTGTTTTACATTGGCTCGACATAGTGACTACAGTTTATCTAATTGTAAGTATAGTTTAGTCTAAAAACTACAGCGACTATCAAAGGACGAGAGCCCGTTGAGTTATCGTCGTCATGTAGGCCAATGACGACGTGATGCATGAATATGTAGGTATATTTGACGCAGTGACGTGCATTGGGTACTTGAACAAGGTAGGAGATATCGCGTAGTTAATTTAAATATATGTTATTATAGTAAACATTATATTTTTCTCATAGGAAAGATACATGGCGTAGAAATAGGATTAGTATGATTATTTCCCTCGTTTTTGTTTACTTTAAGTAATTTATCCCAGACTAATTTTTTGCAAGGGCATGCAATGCGCTCATGCATCTATGAAATGAACGCTACTGATTTGACGTGTCAGGGTGGAAGGCCATATATGAACAGTTAGGGACCTTCGAGAATTCAGTGGAGCGGGGTGATGAACTTTTCTAAAAATATTGTAAGATGTCGAGGCTGACTTTGGTCTAACCCCAGGTGTCGCCTAGAGGTTGCGGCACGACGCGTATATGGAGATTTTTTACACTATCTCGACAAAGCGATTACAGTGTACCTGATATACCTACCTATGTTATCAGCATCTCTACTGAAGGTCTCTAAGTATATGAGTATATACGCTACAGGCGAAACAAGTCACTACGACGGTCTTTACACTTGCGTAATGTGGTCACGACCCAGTTCGGGCAATCGCCCTATCACCTACTAATCTACATTTCTTATCTTCATTTTTTTTACACTGGCTCGACTCGTCTCTAGGTGTATGAGTTACTGGATATACACAAGCTGATGCCGAAACGCGACAGGCCCAAGGTCTTTATACTCGGTCTTTCAGCAGAGCTTGAGATAAAGTCTCAGGCTGAGATTTATATACGGTACATTGATTTTGCTTTGACTACGCTCAGTAAATAAATTAGTTTTTGACAAAAAAACTTAATATATTGTAAGAACCTATCTATTATGATACGGGTCTATCTCAGTTCAAGTTGAGAAATCGGTAACTTATCATATATATTGATAGTAATTAAATAATATAACTTGTAATGTTTGAGTAAAGTCCAAGCAAAAACTCTCAATCTAAGTTCGTGAAGCGTGAGCTTATTTTTTCGCAATAAAGTGTAAGCTTATATGTTCTGAGAGTTTTATAAAATTTTAACGAGAACAAATTCTGTTATATCAAGATAACATAATGAAATGGACTATTCAGAGGCTATAAAGAAGCTGTTTATGGACTTGTCATAATGAAAATTAAGTAAATTCTCGCATAAGACACGTTAAAGCTTTTTGTTAGATGTATGCATAGAATAAGATGTAATACGTCACTGTGGCAAGGCGCATGGTGAGTGGGCAGTTGTAAAATAAACAAGTATGTGTTCCGATATCGGCATTTTTATTATGAAAACATCACTTTTATGATATTTATTATTACAAGAATTCATTTTCATTTATCAATTAAAAAAATCACGGCAACGAGTGAACAGCTAAGAGCCGCTCTCGAATATAATGATGTCGGCTGGAGTCAGGAGCGATGCCTATCGCACCAAATAAAGCACTCCACTGTCAAATTGAAAAATATACAGCTCGAAGGTGATAAGTGTGAAATTGTTGATTTCTATCAGTACAAGGGTCTGTCTGCGTTTTCGGAGCGACTCAATTATGGGGTGTGATTAAAAGGTTAGCAGAATATGGAGGTATCTTTATTTTTAGAATACGATTGAAGCTGTTTCATGTAAGCGCCTTTTTTTGTTATTTAGAGGTAATTTTGACGATCGGATCGTAGTTTTTAGGGACCAGTGGCGTGCACCCCTAAAAGCATAAATTGCATTTTTTTACATTTAGACTTTTAATAAATATATTGACTTAAGATCTGGTAATTATCAGGAGTCTCAGAACCTATATTAAACTAAATTTTAGATTAATATATGTATAAAATACCCAAGTATAACAAGATAATATTTTTTTCTGCTTCTAAATATATTTGTCTAGTAGGTGCGCCTTTTTATTTACTATTTATCCTGGGGAGGAAATTTTATACAGGATTATCAGAGCAGCTGTGAGGACTTCGGCCGTAGTGTGTCAAACTCTACTACTAATTAAAGCTGGGGTTTATAGAGGCGACTTTAAGTTTACTTAAATAACTTTACTAAAATATTACAATTTATATTACTTAATTAATGTCAAAGTATTTGGTAAGTTACTGATTTTCTCAACATGGACTACTATGGCTATACTCAAGTTCCTATTATACATTCAGTTTTTGGTCAAAACAAATTTATTTTTCGAGGACTTTGCTACACAAAGTCTAAAAGCGTCTATAAGACTCAGCCTAAATCCTCCGAGGTGTCCCTTAACTGACAACTGGGCTTGGGAATCCATATTCATCCAACAACTCGGCAAACGAATAGCAGGCATATTAATTTTCAGTGGGTCGTCCCAGCTGTATTTTGAAGAGACGGGTGATGTGTGTTGGACTTGGATTGGTCAGAAACTCCGAGGTGACTATATTCCATATTGTCATGGTCCCTGGGTACTGTAGTCAATTCTTTACCACTCTATTATGCAGCGCCCACTAGACATGACATCGCAGAAAGGCGACTTCTATTAAATTACTCTGCCAACGACATCGCCTAGGTATAGTCAATGCCTTAAGCATGTAGGTCTTTAATAAAACTAATTTCTTAGGTGTATGTTATAACATCTCCTGGCAAAATAAGTTGAAGCGTTTGCAAATAAAAAATAGATTCACAAGAATATAATGACAGGATTGCAAACGTAAATTCAACTTTAACACCGAAATAACGAACCGTTCCGAACCGCAAGAGAGGGTTATCTCTTTATTCTTGCATATCAAATAAAAAATATTCTATGCACACCCTGACTGTATCTAACCCTTTCGCTACTCACAAAAAGACCAATTTTTATGCGTAACCGGTGTCTCATTTCAATAATGGGTTGTGAAAAAATTTGGATAGAGTGAATTAATTTTACAAATTAGTGTTCTGTAGGTGTATAATTTTGGTTAGTTTTGGTACATTTACTTATAGCACTGGTTCTCAACCATTTTTTTTTGTAGCGGCACACTTGTAACGATTTCAAAATTTAAATTATTTATTGCCCTTTACACACTGCGTAAAATAGTTTATAATAGTAATTTTAAATATTTATGTTTCTAAGAAAAAACGCGTTGCCAAACAAATAATTAAAAAATAAAATGGTTTTAAATATTTATTAAAACGATTTTCTTTTTAAATCATATTATTTCACTATATTAACATAGTCATATGTATTTCTAAAATTTGGCGACAGACTTTTAGAATTTCACGGCACACAAAAGTGGCGCGGCACAGTGGTTGAGAATCACTCACCTATGGTAATTATACGGTTTTGTGTTAGCGTAATAAGAAAATATTTTGGATAATTAAACAACTATAACCAATTTCTTTTGTTATCAAAAATGTTTCCGGTTAATTTGAATGAAATTTGCCAATTTTACGAATATCTAATTTTTTTATAAACCAAAGTAAATTATTAAACGCTATACATATATACGAGTACGTTGATTATATTTCTGACAAAGTTGTAGGTATATACTGAATATAACTTGTATGAATATTACTTACAATCCAAATTGTAAAAAAAGAAAAAGATGTAATTTCTCCTGTAAATATAATATATACTGGAACAAATTATTAATTTCGTATTTTTGGTCGAAGAAATTATGTCTAAAGTTTTTTGCAATAATTAATAATAAATATTCTAGTTAGGTATATAATCTTAATTATTTGAGAATATTTAAAACTGAAAGTGAATCACCTATAATAATTGTGATAGAAACGAAACATTAAAAAAATATCAATTTTTTTTAGTATAAATTCATAAAACATTTTCATAAATTTTATCGTTAACTGTTACGGAATACCAAAATAGATAAAGCTTTTTTACCCACGGCTCTTTGGGATCACATTTTTTTACAGGGTTGAATCTTTAATTTGCAACAAGGTGCATCGCAAGCAAAATAGGGGTAGCGTCGAGAGATTTAAATGAGTTCTATAGAGAAAAAAGGGTGGAATCAAACTCGGTTATTTTTTCCCATAGCACAACAGAGGTACGAGATTGATGTATCAGAACTTCAGTGGCATGCTTTCCTTAGAAATACAATAGGCATTGCCTTGTTTTACTTGGCCATTTAATAGTCATATTGACTTAATATCTGGCAAATACTAGATTTCGAAAATAATGTGTAAAGTTCTTTTATAAAAATGGTATTTAATTTAGATACAAAGCACCACAACAGAAAAGGGTTATTTCCATAGATCTAGGTTTACGTTAAGTGCCGCGGGAAGAGAGCCCAGCGTTGGCTCCACCTAACTTCATCGCTGGGTTTTGCTACGGAGTGTCGGGTAGTTTGGCTGAGGGGCTGACTGCTTAGACAATACTCCGATAGTGTCGTGCGTGATCCCACGCACCACTTGGCGGTGGGGAGGTGACCATTGCTTTCCCTACATTTGTGGCGAGCCCGCTATGGTTCAACGTCTGTGCCATCTCGTAGACCGGTGCACCTTGCGCTCGGAGGATCACCCAGTGTGAGTCCGACTAACCATGGGGGCGGCTCTCAACGCCCCCCTGACGACCCATAATGGGTATCCAACGGGTTAACAAAAAAATGTTACTACGTAAACCATATATAAATCTCTCTTTGAATTAATTTAATTAAATATCTTTTAATATTGCGTACCTATTCTAACCTCAATCAACGTCTTATGTGTACTAATTTGTCTGTATACTGTTAATTTATTAAATCCACTCTCGCGTATAGGTAATTATCTATTCATGGAGGAGGATTATATATACTAATGACGTATTGAGAGCTCCACTACTAAGCTCTTTGTTTGAGGCCTATATATGTTGTATGAGGTATATAATACTGTACCAAATAAACACCCTTTTTATGGGGTAAGTTGTGATTTCTTTAAACTTTGCCCCGTGCATGAATTTATTTAGATATTCCTATATTCTAGGCGTATTTGCCCATATAAATTTTAGAGTAAAACACTCCCGTGTTTGATCCCGAAATAACTTGTAGGTCATAAGTGTTTGTCCGACGACAAAGCCTCTAGACACTTCAAAAGTTCAAGCGCTCGATTCTACAATAAATTAAATAAAATTCTTAGGATGAAATTTGTAGACATTATTACGACTTTGCTCAGCAAAGTTTTCAAAATATAAATTAGTTTAGACAAAAAACTGGATATAAAATAGGAACTTGAGTATAGCCATAGTATTCGTAGACCCAAGTCCATGTTGACAAAATCGGTGACTTACCAAATCCTTTGACATTCATTGAGTAATATAAATTGTAATGTTTTAGTAAAGTCTAAGCAAACTTAAAGTTGTGTCTATAAATCTCAGTCTAAATATTTAAAATAAACCAGTTCACAAGAAAAAAGTTTTATATTAAAATATTATAAGAACATACACATCTCCATTTTAAAGGTAAAATAATCACTATCAGCCACTGGCAATATTAGAGCTCTGTCCTGTACAGGATTTCCCTTTGCGACGTGTGCCCTCAAACAGGGAAATGTTACCCCCCTACCCCCACAAACCACCCACTTAGTTGACGAACAAGTAATTGGAGTGGAAGTCATAAGCGGATCGCGGATATTTTCTCCAATACTTTGTAATGTGGGGTGAAAATAGGACAGACCGCCGTCTTTTTCGAGATTCGTCCTTCAAAGTAAAAATAGAATTCTTTAATGACCACTTTCTTGCCTGCCTGTCCGTCTTTCAAGACCATTTTTCTCGGGAATGCGTGGAGGTTTCAAGTAAAAATCAGTATTAGCACTAGATTGCCCAGAGCATAGAGACATAGAGTCATTTTGACTGTTTTTAAAGTTTAGTTACATAAATATATATATATATATATATATATAACAAATATTTTTTTTAATATTATGTCTGTTTATATATTATCTTATAGCATTTATTAATAGTTATACTTACCTCCCCCCTCTCTCTATTCGCTATATACGTATGTGCTATACCTATATTCAGTCTTTCTAGTGTTAAAAACAGAAGTCTGTGTTGCGTTTACCTCCAAAAAAATTAAACTTTTAAGTCAACAAAATTTTGTGGTGGTAGGTCGACTGTTTACCCGAGCTGAGTTGTGACCACATCACATACCCACTCCACAGTAGACAAGTGTTAAGATCGTCGCATTTCGGGATCAGTTTGAGTACATCTAATTATTCATGTACCTAGAGACCTTCCTTTATGTTGTATGTGGGCCGATATAGCGATGGCGACTGTCAACAGATTTTAGTCCCGTGGCGGTTATTGCCGTTAACTACACAGTATTTTCCATTAAATGCAATGTAGTCACTTTGTCGAGAAAATATTAAAAACATCAAAAGATTCAACCATTTTTGTCACAAAATACATTTTCCCGAGTGAATCAAAATCTATTCCCTTGACTTACAATCAGGAAAGCTAGAAGATGAAAGAAAGTATTATACAAGTACAGGGAAAAAAAATGCAGTTGGTAAACTGATCTCGACCTATGTGGATCTACGGAGACAACAGCTATCCAACGGCAACGTTAAATTTGTCGCTATAATTTTTTTTCATGACAGCAATACTCAGAGTTTTCATAGTTTATTTATACGGAATCCTCAGAGCATAAGTTCCACTAGTTCTTGGCTGAATTTTTCTCGTATTGAATCACGTATACAGTATCCAAATAAAGTGACTATTTATGATAATAATTTAAAAATATGAAGTCAAGTTCTTTTAGTTTAAGCCATACATCTAAACATGCGTTGAAGAAGCACCCTGCTTAGACGACCAAACACAGTGGGGTGGGCTATGTACCGACGTCGCATGATATATAGTGCCCCTTAAACTTAAACGGATTACCTTTGATATATTACGGGGATTCTTTATTCAATCTAAGATAGTTGATCTTTGTTGCTGCTGCTTGGGATTGCTTTTTGAAGAGCATCACTCTTTGATTATTAAAAAATCTTTTCAAGCATTATAAATGATTAAGATCCCTATTTTAATAGCTAATCTTTACTTTATAAATATAAAGAAAGATGAAATATGCTTTCTTTAAGTGAAAAACACTGTTCTAGGGCGGTAGCGCACTGAAATTCTTATGTTTCAGACGTCCAAAGGTGACAATGACCAATGACTATATTCCTTTCTTTAAAAAAATCTTTGCTCCTACTTTAATATCTCTATATATATAAAATTCTCGTGTCACAATGTTAGTTACCTTACTCCTCCGAAACGGCTTTACCGATTTTTACCAAATTTTATATGCATATTCAGTAGGTCTGAGAATCGGATACTATCTATTTTTCATACCCTTAAGTGATAAGGGCTGTTCACCCTTAATATTTATTTTTTAATTTTTGGACAAATTTTTTTGTTTTTATTTTTACAAAATGTGGCATTAAAAATACATACAACCCTAAATTTTTTACCCTTTTATCACCAATATCTATTTTTTAATAGCCATTTTAGTAATTCAATCAATTTTCATCCCCCTCGATAACTGATCAATTATCACCTAGAAATAATTTATATGGCAAAACAACGTTTGCCGGGTCAGCTATTTATTATATATAGCAGTAAAATTTGTTAATTTGAAAAAAAAAGTTAAAAAAAAAGTTTGTCTTTAAAATCAACCTGATGAATGTTTTAAACTTATTATGATGGTTTGACTAAGGTCTCCAAGTCGGTATACTATATATTGGAAAGTATTCACTTTGTTTCAGCAGAATTCCACTTACTCAGGTGAGGTTGTAATCACACTCCCCTACGCCAACCAAACCATCATCAGACAACCGCAACAGCAGAGTATCACGCGTCCTTTCATCACTCGCCAAGGAGCGAAGGGCATGTGTATGCGAAATACGAAAATAATACCCAAAATGGATGTGGCATCTTAAAAAATCTTATATACACGTTTAATAGAAATGAGGTAAATATTTTATGATGCGTTTGGTTTTCTTTTAATCTTGCTCAGCGGTGTGATAACTTTAGATTTGATACAACATCTTAATTGTTTTTTTTTTTTTAAATCTTCTAATATTTTCCCGGAAGAGAAAGAAAACTTCAACGTTGTCATCTCTAACGAGAATTAATAGGGCCTAAATATAGCATATGACTGTAGAAAAGTAATTTCATTAATTATGATAAGTCTTTGTTTTTAAATAAATATCGTTGGAAAAGTTTTAATCTTATATTTTAATAAAACCTTTTTGTATAAGCACATATAATTTTATTACATCATTTTTTTTAAATGAAATAATTTTTTATTCAAAATGCATCCAAATGCGTGCGTTCAAAGTGCGTTTCATGCAAATACATCAGTTTTAACTCTCGATATGCCTGGTATTTTAGAGTATGATATTATTAGCTAATTACATAAATAGTACAATATACGTCCTTAGCTAGATACCTGCTTCGAATTTACAGTTAATTTAATTTAGATGAAAGGATAGCTAGCCACGACAATGAAATATAGATCAATGACGAATCTCGCTATATTTTTAAACAGTATACTCGTGTTCTCGCGGAATAAATGCCAGTCTTTTAAATAAAAAAACCGTATTGTAAATTATTGTTTACTGGATTTAAAATATAGTATTTACAAATTTTGTGTTTGTTTGCAAAGCGTTCGGATGTCAAGTTGTATAATGAATGTGTACGCGCCGCCGACTCGCGACTGCTGCAGAGGTAGGTTGCAGGGGTAGCGGGACGCTGCGTGTACGTTAACAACACGTATATATAAAAAAAATTACGTGACAAAATTATAGTTCAAGCTTCGAGTTTATTAAGTAAGTATAACAACTGTAGTATAACCCATACACAACTTATGCTGTGAATACCATATCCATCGATAACGGTACCTCCGATCCACATCTCGATAGGGTGTGTACACGGGAGGGCGCGGGAGGTGGCGCGTGGACAGGCATTCGAAATGAAGAGTGCTGTGCCACTGCGTCAGTCTGTCCTCTGGTGCTAGAACTTATGGAAACAGACTCTATGATCATGCTGTCATTTTAATGTTTTTGTAGTAGATTGGAATTGATGTTTTGTTTTTTATTCTCACAAGCCACCCTAACTTCACCACAACTGATTGAAAGTACAGTTCAATCAAAAAACCAAGCACGACTATCGGGAAATAGACATGTTTATTGAAATCGTTTCTTATATAGAAACTAAAACGGTATCTATTACGAAATTTAAAAAAAAAAGTAGTAATATAATAAATAATCAACCTGATTTCCATTTTTTATGCATTAATTGTTGATGGCAGAAATTTCAAAATACATAACATTGTGAATTTTTAGTTCTTGATATTGTGATACGGCGGTAGTTGTGTTTAAGATTAGTTTGACGAAATCTATCACATTAATATAATAATCTATCGCGTTTTAATATCAGCAGTACGTGCACTAATAGGCCGTAGTAATAATCAACTAAACTATGGTGTGTAAAATGAACGAATATTGCGTGCATGCACGATTTGAAAATATTTAATAATAAACTTGGTAAGTTTATCCTCGCCCTGTAGGTCTACATGTTTTTATATTTTAAAATTGATATGTTATCTTTTTATATGTATTTATTTTGAAATGTAAAAATGTTATAAATATGATATATAAAGAATAACTTAGTATTTTCAAAATTGAAATCATTCGACCTTGTAACTTTTTTAAACTTTAATTAGCCAACAGGCTTACGGTCCACCTGATGATAAGTGGTTATCATCGCCCATGGATAGCTGTAACACAAAGAGTGTTGCTATTGGCGTTGCCGACTAAAAAGGAAATTAGTCACTGCCAGTGACGTGCATAGGGTATTTGGGCAGGTAAGGCAGAATTCGCGTAATTAATTTGAATATCATATTATGGCAGTAAATATTACATTGCTTTCATAGGAAAGATAGACGGCGTGAATATAGAATAAATATAAATATAAATGGTTCCTTTTTTTAACTTTAGGCAATTTACTCCAGATTTATTTGTCATAAGGGCATGCAATGCTTGCATGCATCTATGGAATGAACGCTATTGGTCACTGCTTCTTAAAGAACCAAATATCGTAGCTCTGGAGGAAAACTGTACCCAGCGGTCCATTCCATAAAGCCAAAGTGCGCGACAATAATGCTCACAGCTTCGTCGTGCTTGTTGATATAATATTTTGACAACTAAATTGATAATATTTCTACACCTCCTAATATCTTCAGTCAAAAGTTCTATGGGCTCGGTTTGGTTTATCTAAGCTTGTCTGCTGGCTTAGCTACTTAATAGCTCCGGTAAGCCTAGACAGGTGCTTGAGTTATTTTAATACGTGCACTGCGGGGGAATTTTATACAAATATCTAACGGAATGGATAAAATCTAATCAGTAACTACTAGACTTACTCTAGTGAGAATTTGAGGATTGCCTCATCGGGTTAACGCAACGCACCGACACATTTATACCTTACGGTCAGTGATGTGAATACCATACAAGCTTTTGAGCACAGAAAATTAACTATATAATATAAAATTTCAGATAAATTTCATGTTTAATGGTTTTTAGCTTCAGTAATAATATTTATTGCTAATTTATCACTTCTGCTTACCTTGTTTGCCGCTTGTATGCACGCTACTCTTTGAGGTATTTCACATCTCAACCGCAGTTAACGCGTTAAGAAAGTTGTATTCCATACTTTCAGGCCATACGTACGACAAGGGTAGAGCGACACTCATATCCCAGGACCGGCTCGCGTCTCACTCGCCTGCTAATGGCGGCCCACGGTTTATATTGAAATACTCCAACGAATTGTTATGTAGCTGACACTGGAATCCCGCTATGAGAGTGGTGCTTTCCAACACTACACCTTTGTGTCTGGTATCTTTAATATCGTCGTTGAAAGTTTGCAATTTGCACACGGTTAAGCAGAAACTTTAATTTAGACGCCGTTTGCACAGACTTCTATTTACACGCACGGGTAACAGAAATAGAATAGCTCTAGTAAACATTTGTCAATTACAAGTTTGTTGCTGAAATAAGGCGTCTAATTTCAAAACCCGCTAAAAGGATTTTTCGTACAAAATTACTTAATAGACCTAATAGTAATTTGAAATATTTTTATCAAAGTAAACATTATATATGATCTTTTTCTTTTTTCCTTTTTCACTCTAGAATAATAATTTAAATACCTTATAAGAATATGATTGTTAAGTCAAAGATTAATTTTAAGTTTTTATAAATTTATGGGATTTGAAAAAATATGTTATAGTGAGTGGGTTTTGAAATTAGACTCCTCAAATATGTTTTTTATGAATTAACGTGGACCATCATTGCTTTTCCTGCCTTTATAAGATTTTGTAATTCTTATCGCGGTAGTATTGTATTAATTATGTGTTATTACGTGAATTTCATAATAACAACTATAGCATGTTAATTTTACGAAGTCTTGTCATGACAGACAAGATATGGGTTGGTTTTGTTTGTGAAACAATTATGTAATGTTATATTAGTGTTTTAATACTTCAATCGATAAATATTTATTTTCACTATTTATACTGAAAATAGAAATTAACGTTCAAAGCATTATTACAAGGGACTTTTTAAAATGAACAGGGTATAGGACAAAATAGCCCATATAGCTTGTATTAATAATAAATATTCCATATCCACGAAAACTCCTAAATTTTCCATTTAATTGCATCTCGAAAACAAACTTTTTTTTTACACTTCAGTCAAAAATTATTACGACAAATTAATTCTTCACTTATTTAATTATGCCCATACGAATTTTTATATTCATTAAATGATTTCAAATGTACTGAAAATCATTGATTCAATACGCTGTTTCGTAAGTTTATTTTAATACTTCATAATTATTATATTTTATACAAATACTGGCATGGCAGACTTCACTCCACCTGATGGTAGGAATAGCGGCGATCTGTAAAGGTGGAAGTTCAAAGACAGTAGCCGTCGTTGCGCCGGCCTACCTATACCATTATTAAAAATCTCTAGGTATATGAATAATAGCTTTTGCCCGCGGATTCGCTCGCGTTAAGAAGTATTATAATTAATTAGATATATTTTTTGTGGCTTTACTATTGTTTAGCGTGTGTAAAAAATTAGGGCCTAATCTGTCATTAGGCGCTAGAACAATCAAGCTATTATATTATAGTCGAAAATCTGAGAAGATTTATAAAAACTTTCATCCCCTATTTTATCCCCTTGGAATTCATCAAAATCCTTTCTTAGCGGATGCCTACGCCATAACATCTACCTGCATGCCAAATTTCAGCCCGATCCGTCCAGTGGTTTCGGCTGTGCGTTGATAGATCACTATGTCAGTCAGTCAGTCAGTCACCTTTGAATTATATATATATTAGATTAGACATAGGTACACGAGTAGATCTAGACTGTCCGACAGGCGAGTTACTGTGACGAATTTTGTACACATATACAGTGGTCGCATTATATTTAAAGAGATGTGCTGCATAATTCGTTCTCAGCATGAAACTAAGCCTGGCTTTAACTCCCTCACAACTTACGCTCGTAAGCAACGCCGTGAAGTTATTTACATTTTCAGGTAGCGTACAGACAATTGGCGGTTGTTGCCATGACTACGGCAAGATGGCCGCCGTCTACTGCGGTTTCCAACTTCGCCTCTAGTTCCAAATTGTTCATCGGGTATTTTAGAGGAACGTACGTACGTACGTAATTACATTACGTATGTGTACGTGTGTAGACGGACCCACTAATTACTTGTACAGACAGAACGACAAGTTGTTTTCTTCTTATTATTATGTAAAAGTGGTAAAATCAGACGGCTATCGGCAGGTCTCTCCGGCGGTTGACTCTCGATACCCTATCTCGGATTTTAGTTTGCACTGTATTTTTTATTAGGTATAGTATAGTAGATAAAGAAGAGGTAGTAGAAAAAGACAGATGTTTTTGAAAACTGTAGCATTTACTAAACAAAAACCACGATAAACAGAACAACTTTACAATTTTTTAGGGAAGAAATACTTTTCAGGTACACAGTTTATTTTAAGACTCATAAGAAATCTAATACCAAGTAAACTGATTTAATTCGTTGATTAAATTAATCAACCATCTATTCCGAATGTAGGATTTATTGAGAAAAACTGTCGAGAAGCTCTGGTACTCACTTTTTTTTTTCGAATAAACACTGCAGCGTGCCCTCTGGCTATCTACTCTCGCAGACGCCGTAATGGTTATACGGATCGCTTGCGCACCGGCCGCAGTGGACGGTAGGAGGGAGAATTCATGTGACGTCTTACCGATCGCGCCTTGAATACCTAGCTCTCTTGATTGTGCTTGTTTTTGTAGTTTTTTTGTTTATTTTGAGTATCAGTGCAATAAACGTATTTATGACCGACTTTATGGTGTTTTACTTCTTTAGAACTTTATAACACAAATAAACTGGATGTCCTCTGAAAGAAATGTATGTTTTATACCTATAGTCCTTCTTATTAGCTAAACAACCATTATGATAATAGTACACCTTCTTTATCAATGATAATTTACTTCTTAAATTTCGAAAGTAGAAGATTCAAACAAAATGGATTTTGTAATTTGTCATGTAAATAATAATATACTTACTTATAACATCAAAAACTTTTCTGTTGTAATTGAGTTATTTTTTTAATGATTTACAAGCACATCTGTTGAAGGTGAAGCTAAATCTAACTATTGACCACGTCCGTGCAACAAATATCTATCATACTCACACTTCTCTTAAAAGCTGTAAAGTTATAAAACGTGCAAATACGGTTGCCGAAAGCATATTCGACTCCTTAGCTGTTCGCATGTTGAATGTTCAAGCGAATCTTTTCGTGCTGATATAAGACATGTCCTAGGTTGTATGGATGATATCTGACATTGCGTATAGTGGTTTTATGGTGTCATGGGGCTGGTGTAATTAGAGAATATAGATAGAGAAAATTGCATTACCATTGTGCAACCGGTAAAAGACTGCCAGGCAAGCAACTTTTCGTCGATGCTCGATTTTCTGCAATTTAGCCTCAGACAAAGTAGCGGAGTTCGCGGAGCGAAAAGCCTTGTTGAAGTTACCCCTTTGGAAGGGGTAGGAGTAAAGAGCCCACCCCTCCAAAACCTCTATGTCAGGCGGCGCGCTGGACACTGCGCACCGCCTCCCTCTCATCCGGGCAGCAAAATGCCTCAAGTCTGGCCGATATATTAAATATATATATATATACTTATATATATGGTATTAGTTGTCATATTAACTTACATGAAAACAATTTTTTATTTTAAAATTATTTTGCTATCTGTACGAGAGCCGTGGCGAAGCTCAGAAGGATTAGTTGAGGAGGATTTAATAAGAGTTTCTTAGATAAGTGTTGCGAACGCTCTTCTATCTAATACTCATCAGCTTAAACACTTCTGAGATGCTTCGCTCACTCATGTGATACAGCGATCGATAAATTTAAACTAGACTTTATTTTTATTTAATAAAGCCAAAACTGTACTAAGGAGCTGTTGAACTTCACGAAGTGATATAACATGTACCGGACGCTGTGTTAAGGTGTTATTTAGATTCTAGTGGTCACAACACGACAGCCGCAGACAAATATTGAGGTGGTAGGCCGATTGCACAAACTGAGTCATGACCACAGCACACAAGTGTAAGGCCATAGTACAGTGACTTGTATTTCGGGACCAACTCGTGTATGTCCAGTAACTCATACACCTAAAGACCTTCAGTCGTGGTATATGTGGGCCGACATGACGATGGAGACTGTCAACCGATTGTCGTCCTTTAATAGTCGCTGTCTTTCTAGGACTACACCATACTTTCCATCAGGTACGCTGTAGTTACTATGTCGAACCAGTATATAAAAAAATGCAAGTAGTAGACATACAAGAGTATTGTGGAGCGCTTATGTCAAGATAATGAAACAACCCTGGGGTATCTCACATCCCAGCTAGGAATAAGAAGTTTTCTAACCCTTACTTTTGCCAAGTTGTTGGGCTGTGGAATGGTCTTCCGGCGAGCGTATTTCCACTATCCTATGATATGGGATCCTTTAAGCGCAGCGTGAAGAGATATTTGTGCAGGCCGGCTTGATCGCTGCGACTACCGATGCACTTTTCTTAAATGTCTATAGTCATTGTCATTTTTTGAACTGAATCATGGTTACCATCAGGTGTGATGCGGTCACTGTGTCGAGTCAAGATAAAAAAAATCATTTGTATGATAAACTAGCTGACCCGGCGAACTTTGTTCCACCTAAGAGGCAATAAATAAGCAGATTTGTGATTTAATTAATTTTTTTATTACATTTATTTTAATTTTTCGCATTTTTCAAGCAATTTTTAAAATTTTTCTCTCCGTAATAACCTTCCTCAGACTTCATCAAACACAACAAAAAAGAAATCAGCCTAATCGGTTCAGCCGTTCTCGAGTTTCACGCTTATCAAGACATTTAGCGATTCATTTTTATATTATAGATGATA
The DNA here is from genome assembly GCA_036320925.1 of Automeris io. Classification (NCBI taxonomy): domain Eukaryota; kingdom Metazoa; phylum Arthropoda; class Insecta; order Lepidoptera; family Saturniidae; genus Automeris; species Automeris io. Next base: position 6,013,498 of record JAUDJH010000010.1, on the reverse strand, counting down.
AATATAACACAAGTCGCATTCCCGAACTGCAAGCGGCGCTTACATACGCAAGCCTACATATGCCTTTTGAATAAAAACGCAGTACATTGCGACCTGGGCGCTGCTTTTGGTCTCCGCTTTCGTGTCTCAACTGCCAGAATCCGATGGGTACTTTAAAGGAACTATTTTTAATTTTTTTGTGCAGCTGGAAATAGTAATAGGCAGTTTGTTGATAAGCCGTGGTAACCTTTTACCGTCATATGGCTCAACCGCCTGCATTTCGATAAACTTTAAAAAAGTAATAATGTACTTATATTTGATAAGTATTAATTGAATAAAATACTAAGCAAAATATTAATATACTCGTATGTGCTGTGAGAAATTCACACTACATTCAATCAACGACAATTGAGGGACAATCATACGTCGGTTTGTAAATAAAAATGGGTAAAATAAAAATATTGCGTGGAGTAGGTACCTACGCTTGTGATATCTGAACCATGAAGAATAATACCTCCCTGTGATTACCACAGCGAACAGAATATTCCGCTCTGATAGACTTTTAAAGGCGCATTGCAATCCAGTCAGGAAAAAGAGAAATTGTCACATTTTTCTACATCATACCTATTTATGTTTCCCAATCCTGTTTATTGGTATTTTGATTGGTTGGTGATTACTTTTAACTTTCTTTTTCATTTTGCAATCGCGTTCTTTAATAAAATATTAGATATTTCTCTTTTTTTCATTGATTGTTAATCAAAATATTTTGTTTTCAGTATTACATTTGTTGTAAAACAATATTATATAATTCTTTTTTAAAGTTTCATCTATTCCTTTGTATATAAAATGCATGCCGAGTTTATATATTGGTTGGTTACATTAATAAAGTATAGAGGGCTCTTCTCTGTTTCTTTCACCATATTTTTATAAGTTGTCCCATACTATAGTTGACTTATACTTGTGTTATACAAATATTTGTCAAACCCAAGAGCTCTACCGATGAAGACGATTACACATCCACTGCGCCGACTGGGTTGCCATGGTGTTTTTATAATAGCATGCTAAACTAAAAACAATATCATGCGTCGAATTAATTCCGAACCTTTGTTTTAAACACAATTAAAACAATAAGTTTTGAAGTCACATGCAGAGGTATAGAGCAAAAGGCTTTGTCGCTAACCCTTTGTTGCGTACGGTCCTTCATTGTTTGGAGAGAGCGCAAATTAATCTGAGTATATTTCTTTGATCGTGACGTTTCGCATAAAGAGCCGACTTTGACAGCCAGGAATGTGATGGATATGTAAATGGATTCCAGGGTTTTGTCGCGCAATTATTGTTTGCTTTAACGGTGTTCTGGTGGTAGATATTTTTAATTATTGTTATGTTCTTTTAGCAATACATCTGCTAAATTTCGTTCGTTTTTTATGCATTCGTTGTGGCGATCCGGCGTTGTCCAGGTACATAGATATATTTCAGGTCCTGTTTTCGAGATTAACTGCACTGCGTGATCCATGTTTCCACTGGAACCTGTTATATTTACGGGATAAAACCTATGTGCTATACAAGAATATAATTCATTATATATTTTCTTAGTTAATTTTCAATGCGATAAATGATTAAAATACAATTGCAACGATATTATAGCAACATTTATAATGATGTATTTTGATAAAAGCATAAAAATTATGGGTAATTATTATACCTACGGGGTTCACGGATTGTTAAAGATATAAAATAATAAATGGCGAGGATCATAATCAAAAATGATGTTACATTTGATATAATAAGTAGTTTGTTATTATTAATAGTGATATCAGCGAGTCCATCAGAATTGATTTTAATATGTATTAAACATTTTTTTTATTCTATAGAAATTGGGAACAACAAGGCTGATATGCCGGAAGGGTAAATTTCTATAAAAAGAAAATAAAAATAACAATAGGTGTGATGAAAATTTTATTCAAATACTTTATAAAAATTAACAAAATTACTTGATTATATAATAGTGTCTGACAGAAACTTCGGCCACGAGCCACTTTTTGTCAAGTTAATCCTCTACACGTTGGCTATGTACCTACATCAATATAAACCTTATACATAAAAAGAGTAATAATCATTATATCATTCATATATAGTCAATATTGAACGGAATTATTTAGGATATTAAAAGCTTCGGTTTTGGCTTTTGCCGAAGGTTATGACAATGGTCAATTAATCGGTTTCGGCTGGATTGTTAAACGACTTTTTTAAGGAGTATTCGATTCTATAAAATCATTTAACAAACACAATTAGAATCCGATCACGAAGCCGAAACCGAAGCCTTCAGTCAGCCACTATAGAATGAACTATGTATCAGTATAGTGCTGTCAGAATCCAGGACGTGATGAGCTATAATCTGGTTGTTTCTATAGATTGATGGAATTAGCTTACGTTTGTTATATAATTAAAGACGTCGGTAGACGAATTTGTAGGGCGAGGTAATTATCTCGGTCGGCATATTCTGTCAATATGTTTATGAAAACGTGTGGAGATTTAGGGGGTAAGTTTGTAGGGTAAATGTGGGAGATTTATATACATACTCGTAGTACCTACCTATTACGTAGCTATAGGATATAGAAATATTGCGTACGTATACATATTGTGTAGGTAGAGTATAGGACTTTGATACAGTGTTAACAGCAAATTTAACCTATTTGTTTCTTATTTTTTATGTACATATTTTATACCATAGAAAAAGAGCCCTGGTGACCCGTAAGATAATTTGAAATTGGCTTATATATTTTAGTCGTCAGTGTTACTTTAAATTTATAAATTATCTTTGCATTTCTAACTATGAGTTGTGTGTAAATATATGAAAGTTTATACTATTATATGAAAAGCCAAAAGGGCTTAAGTCTTGTATTTTTTATTAAGTCTAGAACAATACTTTCTGTAAGAATATTTATATTTGGTATGAAATTGCGTCCTGACATTATATCGAGAGTTGAAAGGATATTATGGCTTAAGCGACATTTTTTGGTGATATAGTAATATATATATTTGGAACCGGTAAAAGACGCTGATTCCGAAAATATATATATTCCTTCTGGGGTCTTTTAAACGAAGCGTGAAGAGACATTTGTGCAGGCCGGCATAATCGCTGCCATTATCGATAGGTTTTTCTTTACTGTTTAGTCATTGTCGTTTTTTGAACTGCACAATGTTTACCTTCAAGCATGTTGAAGTCAGTGTGTCGGGCCAGTATAAAAAAAACAAATATACTGTAGATACGTATAATAATGTCTTGTTTAGTTGTAAAATATAATAAACTGAACCATGTATCTACTAAAATCGCACGAAGCTCTCAATGTTCAATACGAATCCGGAATTTTCAATTATTCATAAATCTACAAACAGCATTCATTTGCTCAGTACTAATTTATAGCATCTAATTCAAAGCTTAACGAGATGCTATCCGTAAACATATACATATAATTGCTCTATATATTCAGTTAAGCCTTCCAAAAGTGGGTGGGCACGTCATACTCACACAAGGAGGCTAAAGCCGCAAGGCACGTAACATAAGGAGCTTTGAAATTAATTTAGCTCGGAACTAGCTGGCAAATGGATAGACGTGTGTGCCGGGGGTCGGTTTAGGTGCCTCCCTATAGCCGGGTGGGATTGGAGGCTGTTGGGAAAATTCGGCGCTTAGCCGAAGCTTCGCGTCGTGGCGAACGTTTCAGCTAAACAGTAATTGTGTTTTGTATGCTACGTGCGTCTTATTATATCTTCAGGTGACGGGATTATTATTAACGATGCACGTTTTACTAAGTATACGGCTGTTGGGTAATCTTTAACTAGGTTAGAGCAACGGCACGGCCCGTCATTAAATAATTTACCTCGTGGACAGGTTCATCGGCTTCTCAGGGGTCCTTGCGTATCTTCCAGGAAATTTTTGTCTTTAAAAATCATTCCCGTGAAACACTTATGATATACTTTGGAATCGAATGAAAAGGATGGTAGTAATTATGGTTTTATGATTTGACTGTGGATTACACAGCTTACAAATGGAAAGTAAGTCATTGACGGATCGTACGGTGTTGCTACTGCTAAATCAAAATTGCCCTTTTAACTGTTTAATTATTGGTTGAAATAGGGAACAATGGCAAGGAATCAAATCAGCATAGCTTTCTGTATTAACAAGCTGAAGTGGCAGTGGGCTAGATAGCCGATGATTGTTAGAGCCGTGTTCTTGAGTGGTGATCGCGAATCGGCAAAAGTAGCGTGAGGCACCAACCGGCAAGGTGGCGCGACAACTTGCGAAATATTGCCGGACAAGGTTGGATGGGAAGAGGTAACGACCGGGCTCAATAGCGTTTATTAGGAGAGGCCTATACCCAGCAGTGGACTAAAATGGTAATGATAACGAGTTATAATTAGAGTTTTTTTTAATTCTATTTGTTTAGAGGACTTTTACGTGAGTACGTATGTTAGGCCCATCGTAACCTAATACAAAAATACCTAACATATGGCATATGGTGCCATTGATCTGAACAGAGCTGACGCCTCATCAGATAATAGTTCTGTTAAGATTATGTTAAACATCCCGACGTCAAGTCTGTTCAGACCAAAGGTACTCACTCACAAACGCCTCTCTCATAGATTCAGATCAGACACATTCCATTCCATTCGGAGAGATATTTGCTTAATGATAAATAGTTGACCACAATCAAATACAAGCGGAAAGAATAAAATGGGAAATCGTTCCCATGTTTGGGAATTTATATGACAATAATACAATGGTATGATGATACCACGCTTATGTGGAAGACAATCTTTAAATCACCACGAACAGATTAATTTCTTTATTAGTAATGCAATGAAAGAATTAAGTAAGAAGTTGCAGACGGCTTTCATGTCAGTATTACCCTGTTCGTACAATTTAATAGTCTTAAAAAGAAGAAGGGGCCGTGGTGGCTTAGTGGTTTATGGACTGTTATCCATGAGCGGTAATGCAAATGATTGTAGGTTCGAATCCCGGAACGTACATGCGGGTTTTGTCAGAATAAGTATGGATTTAGGGCCCACATGCTCACCGGTGTAGGAAAACTTCGTGAGGAAACTCGCATGACATCTAAGTATATATAACTCAAAGGTTTAAAGGGTTAAGGTTTTTTACACACGCTGAAGAAAAGTGAAGCCGCAAAAACTACACCTAATCTATACTAATATTATAAAGCTGAAGAGTTTGTTTGTTTGTTTGTTTGAACGCGCTAATCTCAGGAACTACTGGTTCGAATTGAAAAATTATTTTTGAGTGGAATAGACCATTTATCGAGGAAGGCTTTAGGCTATATAACATCATGATGCAATTATTAGGAGCGAAGAAATAATGGAAAATGTGAAAAAAACGGGCAAAATTATTCATCCTTGAGGGCTTCCATTGCGTGCGCTGCAAAAACGGTTCGAGAAACCAAAAATATATGTATGAAAGAATTATTCCTCTTGAAATGATCTAAAAAAATGTCCGCGACAGTATATATCTATCTTTTAAGATTAAGTCACTAGAACCGTTTTTATGGTAAACAAATTTGCTCGAAATTAATGCATTATTTGTTAAGAGTTGTATCAACGTAATAATATTAATCTTTATCCAAATAAATGTATTGTTGATTAAGAGTATTTATTTATGAACAAAATTGTCTTTGACATCACTTAATTTCAATGAACATCTTAGAAGATATTACAAAACCTTACATAGCAAAACAACGTTTGCCGGATCAGCTAGTTAATAATAATAATACTTCTTAACGCGAGCGAAGCCGCGGGCGAAAGCTAGTTTATTATAAATTTCATGCGTAAGTGCACTGAGAACGGCGATCAGCTACTCTACTGGTCACGTTGACCACCACATATAAGCGCAAAGTGGATTCAGCCACTAATATACCTCTGCTCATCCCGAAATGGATATTTCGTGGCGATATATTATTATTAAAAAGAAGAATAATTTTAGGTAGTTTTAGGTTAGTAGGTGTGATTAAAGACCCATTATCTGTATATAATTAAAACTGTATTATATCAACTTTTTTCGTTGTTACGGATCGAATCTTAAAATTGACAAAGTACAATAATTTTATTTTATATCTCAATAAATCTTCCATTTCTTTGATTAAATATGATCTTTTCTCTTGAAATAAGTACAATATCTTGATCATTTTTAACACTTTAAATTATAAGCCTAATTGACATAATACTATGTAGATACTTGAGTGTACTTTGAAAATAAATTACGGTTATTTTTTTACTTATCGTATATATGAACTTGGGATATAGGTAAATAGATGAATAACGAGTATATTTTACTGTAGAGAGCATAACATGTACTCACTTGATACATATTAATTTCCGTTTCAAGATGGAAAATAAATTTATACAAATTGATTTTATAGACGAGGGGGATACTCAAAGAGGGTATTAAGCAATCGATTATAATTCCAAATATGTAAATATAGTGATATCTTAATATTTCTAATAAAACAAAGTAAATTATAAACAACATTTTTAGGGGCAATTACACACATGAGTGAATAATAATTAAGTTAGGTATTTAGCCTGTCCTAAGCCAGGAAAACGAATTAATACCTGTTTACCAGTAGCGTTCATTCCATAAATGCATGAAAGCATTGCATGCCCTTACGATAAATAAGTCTATAATAAATTCCTTTAATTTAAACAAAAAAAGGAACCCTTTATATTCATATCTATTCTATTTTCACGCCATCTATCTTCCCTATGGAAGTATTATAATATTTATTATCATTATATAATATTCAAATTCATTATGTGAATCTGCCTATCCTATCCAAATACCATATGCGCGTCACTGCTGTTTACCTGTAGTATTTTCATTCCTATACTATTATTTGTATTATTCTTTATTATTTGTTAATAATTATATAGCAATGATTATACAAATTCTAAATCGAGATACTTCTACCACAAGATATCTAACTTCTTATGTAGATTTAGTTTACCTAACTATGCATTTAGCTGCCAGCTACATGAAGGCATACCTAATATTCTTTTCATTTATTTCACTACATTTCATTTTATCACAGCACATGGTATTTGCTTTTGTTGTTTTTTTTTTTATTTAATTAACCTATCTTTCTGTGCTGCATGTTCTTTTATGTGTCAAATAAATGTCTTTTCTTTCATACTCCATTCGAGTACCTCATATATATATATTCTTATTACATATTAGCTGTGGTGACTAGTGATGAAAATGCCCGGGAATTTTCCCAAAGTGCCCAAAACTTGTATGGGGAATATTCCCGGGAATTTACGAAATGTTCGCAGAAGTGCTGGGCACTTTGGGAAAATTCCCGGGCATATTCATCACTAGTGGTGACCCGCCATTGCTTGGGTAGATGGATGAACGTAGTCTCATTCGCGTTTACTCAGAAAGTGATTACATTTCTAGGTTTATTATAAACAAGTCTATCTGCTATTCCAAACTTGCATATATATTTGTACCAAATATCCACATGCTTTGACTGTTTTATAGTGATTGAGTAACAAACATCCATCCAAACTTTCACATTTATAATAGTTAGATATTATTATCCCACATGATTGAAAGACATCCAGAAGATCTTATAGCTTTATGTCTTCCCAGACAACTTTTGTTCAGTATGCTTAAGACGTATCCCGGTATACAATTCATAGCCACTAGTCTTAAAACATTTTACGATTTGGCCATCCAAATAAAAGTATAGGGTCGCCGTACATAGAACCATCAAATTGTAAAATTTTAGGTACTTTTTATACACGATCAAATATAAAACACATCGGAACTGTAGTTTACTATGGTTATGAGTGCTTTGTGTGTGTATAGGTGCCAATTAATGTATTCGTTTGAAACTTTGCATCTTCGAAAATGGTTTTATATGTATTTATGGTAAAATGCTAGCAAATTGATTTTCCTTTTAATGAAATTTTTGCATTGTACCTGTTAAATTAAATATATAATTATTTAACAACAATTTTAACGAGAAATTGGAAATGTAATAAAAATACGTGTATCATTTAAGGGTACTAGAACAAAGTGGCCTAAGTTAAAATGTTGTGTTTAAACGAGCAAAAGGTACTCTTTGAAGTAGTAAGTAGTTGTAAATTTATTGAAGTAGTATTTTTTTTGTACATATATATATATATATATATATATATATTATTTTAATGTAGGCTTTAGCATTCACATTGATATACCATTGCATTTCTTATGCATTATCACTAAGATAAAAGAGCCCAATTCATTTGTGTCATTATCATTTTGATGAAATCACTTGGGTGACTCTGATTCTGCTGTTTTCATTTCAAGTAAGATTTTAGTTGTAAAAAGGGATAAAAATAAAAGAAAGAAATTTATAATAATATTTTACAATGTATTTTAGTAAAGCGCAGTATCCGTTGAGCTTTACTTGAGCACTTAGCCCATACATCAACCATAAAACGGTTTACAATCTTGACGTAGATCTAAGAAATAACTTCTGCTAACAATGTAGCATTTATAAACACAGAAATACAATGAAGTCTGTAAAATTTTTAACGCTAGCCAAAGATTGCTCAGATATTTGATATCGAACTAAAAATTAGGTATTTCGAAGTATGAATTATTCCATATACATAAGTATAAAATATACTAACATATATCAGGAAATTAAAAATTTAATTTTTTTTTTGAGTTGGGAAAACGTTGTCATTAAGGAATATTTATTATCAATTTATTACACAGAAAAAATCTTTACTAAATCGTTAAAATCGTCAGAAAAAATAAAAGGTGGGTTTTGCTGTTCAAACACCTATCTGTATTTTCCAATCAATGAGTTTTTCATTTTCTCCAGCTGTAAAAAAGTGCAAAGGTAATATAAAGTGTGATAATTTGACAAGATACACATTTAAAAGAATTATTTCATTTATTTTTTCATAGGTGTAAAAAGTAACATGCTATATTTTGATCAACTGCCCTGTTAAAATCGATAATAATAATTGTGGATACGTGGATTGCGTTCTCGTATTTGCCGTCAGCTAGCACAGCACGTCCTGTCAATGACCCCGTATGAGTTCAAAATTAACTTACCGCAAGACAACATGAAAATTATTTTTCTTTCAACAAATTAATTAATTTAGTTGGACATTATGATATATTTGCAGTTATATAAAGGTAATGCAAAGCCGGCCATAGTGATTCAACTTTGACTTGTCACCTAGAAGCCTTTTGCCGTAGTTCTAACGGGTATAACGACAATGACTGTCAATGGATAATAGATTCGGCTATTTTTTTTTACACTTGCTCAACATAGTGACTACAGAGTACCTAATGGTAAGTACAGTGTAGTCCAAAAACGAAACCAGCCGTCAAAGGATGAAAATCCATTGATAGTGTACATCGGCATGTCGGCTCACATATACCACGACTGAAGGTCTCTAGGTATATGAGCTACTGGATATACACAACCTGATCCCGAAACGCGACAAGCCGAAACTGGTCACTATGACGGGCTTTACACCCATGCACTGTGATCGCAATCCAGACGGGCACCCACGCCCTACCACCTCGCTACTGCTCGTTTAGCACCACCCAGGAGACACGTGTAGGGAAACTAGGGTAAAGCCTACGGACGCGAGCAGCTTCGGCTCCCAAAATTCTATGTAGGCAGTAAAGTCACTTTACCGTACGCCTAAATAAAACTAGTTTTTTAAATATTAAAATACATCTAGCTTACAAGCTCGTTAGCCCACAAAACTGTTTTAAATATTTCAATTTATGTCATTATACTAGTCGCTACAAAGCCTATTTTTCACTGACAAATTTTACTAATACTCAGAGAGCACCAGTTGTTGCGCCGGTAACAAGGAGTACAAGTGAGCATCAAAGAGAGTCAAAGTACGTGACTTTCAGTACTCGGTGCAGTGTCAGATGCTTTAACAAGTTCCCTCAGTTGTGCTTCTAAGCGATGGATAGAGTGTTTGATATGAATTTTATTTAAAACTAGCTGTCCCGGCAGACCTTGTTTTGCCCTATTTCTCTAAAACAAAGTCACATTGTTTTTTTTAATGTTAATAGCTTCCCCGTCACATTTTTTTGAAAATTGTTTGAAGGAACCTGGCCTTAATGTTATATGTATAAAAATTGATAAATACTGACATTAATATTTATACGTCACTGAATTGTTTTGCCTTCCCGGAACCCATCCACTAACATTTAAACTTTATGGTGTGGTGTTAAAGTTCAAAATGACTTAAAACGAATTTTTTGTATGAGAATACAGAAAAGTGTTATTTTTAGACAGTTGCAGGGAATTTTTAAAATTTTTCTCTCCGTAATATCCTTCCTCAGACTTCATCAAACACAACAAAAAAAAAAATCAGCCAAATCGGTTCAGCCATTCTCGAGTTTCGCGCTTATCAAGACATTTTGCGATTCATTTTTATATATTTAAAATATTTCCTTTAAATAAGTACATATTCTCAATAGTTATAGTTAATGTTTACGCTATGGGTATCTATACCTCAACTGTAAGTATCATTATATAGAGCTTTATAGCATGTAGACGCCGTCCTGTACGTAATTGTATTAAACGCTCTAAGGGTCGTTAGGGTCGTTACGAGATGTGCGGGGTAAAGGGTGCGCGCGCGCAAGGGATACTCTAGCAAAATCAGTCGACCACCGAGACCCGAGGCTAGAGTACGTGCGTGTGCGTCGCAGTTCGATGTGCCTTAAAGTGCAAATAAACAGTAAAACGCCAAAATCCGTATCTTTCTACCACCACACTCACGACCACCGGTCATAGCTTACATTAAAACAAAAAAGAGTGTTAAACGTAGAGTTGAGATAAGAGCTGTGGCTACAGCACATACAGTATGGTTTGAAAACCACGTCGAAACCAAAAAGGGGCATTTTGCTCATGATTTCACCACATAGATATTACCAAAATACATCAGTAAATGATATTGAATGATATGAATTATTTTGATCGTAAAAAATTTACTATCATGTAAAACTTACGGAATTGAATTATTTTATATGCGATTTAAGCTCGGATTACTTGCAAAAATCAGTATGAAGGTTAATTAAACAATCTAATTGATATACGATGCTTGGGATCTGTAGGGCTTGTGACATCTATGAACTTATGACCCACAACAGGATATTTTGCTTTCCTTTTTGCATTTGATTTTTTCCTCTAATGTATCTGCTCACCCTGTAAGAGATATAGCATGACGATACAATGTTTAACATTATTTTATTTGTTCACAATCTGCGCACGCTCCCAGTGTTGCCATGTAAGTTTCCCCGCTTAGTTAAATTTTATTTTATTTGGGTACTTTTTTTTTTGCTTTTTAACTGAATATGATAAAGTCAATATAATCTAATACTGATACAGGGTTACTCCTTCACGGGTCGTGTAGGATTTTTACACATAGATGAAGAATCTAAAATTCATTTGTTATATTAATCAATTTTAGAATTTAACTGATTATTTTGGATCTAACATTAGAACATGTATTGTTTTCCTATTTTAGACTCAAAACAGACAATCTAAAGGCAGAGAAGTCACTAATATTTCCACATCTACGGATTTCCAATCAGTCCCGTTGTGCTTTCACTATTGGAGAGACTTCTCGATGAGAATACGTTGTAGGTACCTATTTCACATGTAATGAGGAGACATGGGACATCCAACTTGGGTTTTAATCATCAACTACTGTATTATGGGTTTCAGATGAGAGGCAATGCAATATCAGAACTCGGTCCGAGTTTTTTTACATTTGTTTTACACTGGCTTGAAGATGTGACTATAATGCAGCTGTTGGTAAGTACAGTGTTGTCCAATAACGCTAAAACGCAGCAACTATCAAAGGATGAAAATCCATTGACAATCTCCCTCGTCATGTCGGCCCACATATACCGCGATTATAGGTCTCTAAGAATATGAGATACTGGATGGACACAATCTGATCTCGAAACGCGACAGGCCAAAGCTAGTTACTATGACGGTCCTTACACTTGTGTACTGTGGGCATGACCCAGTTCGGGCAATCGCCCAACTATCATATAAAATTTAATAAATTAAATTTAATTTTTCGTTTTTTCGTTTCATTTCTCGTTTAGCTCCTAAGAAGTATCAAGATTTTGTGATTTTAATAATATAATGTATCTAAAAATATGATCATTTTTTATTAGCGGAGTACTAACTGAAAATTTGCATGCCCAGGGTAAAATTGATATGCACGCCATTAATAACAGGTAACGTATATAGTATTGTGTGTATAATACCATATAAAGAGTTTTACTGCTACATTTGAACATTATTAGGTATCCAGTAAAAATTCAAGTAGTACTATTTTGATCTTGCTGTGTACTAGCTTATATGACTGTATATAATAGATTACACCTGTGTAAAGCTAGTGTTAGTAAAATATGTACTAAGAAATGGCTACCAAAGTTGCCAGCATTATGCTGAACTGACTTCCATATGACGCATTATCACAAGACGGAGCATTTACTCTTGTTGTTTCGGGGATTACCACCACTAAGTTATTCTTCTGCGTTCTGTATTATCATGGTAAATATCTACCGATGAACTGATAATTGTGGGGTAGGTGCGTTCTTGAGTGGAGACTGTATCTCTGTAAATGTAGTGTAAGGCTCGTTTTAGAAAGAGCGACGATTTGCGCAAAGTGGCAGGAAAGTGTTAGATGAGAACATAGATGGGCAAAATGTAATCAGATTAATAAAAATGATTACGATTACATTTTACGTTTTTTACCATTAATATGACTGCATTTTGCTCTTGCATGTTTAAAACACTACAGAATCCCAGATTGCATACACATTTATGATTTCTTAATGTTTTAAATGCATTTAATCATGATAACAGAGCAAATTAAAATTACGACTACATTTTGTAATTGTTTATCATTAATCAGATTACATTTTGCCCATCTCTGGATGAGAAGAGCTGAAGGTTGGACTCAGTTGCAAACCTCGGGAAAGGTCAAGCAGTGGACGAAAACAGAGTTGCCTTTTTTTCATTCTTTCTTTTCCTTTGAACAAAGAAAAATACTCTGTAAAAATGTAAAATAAAATCAGTTGATACACAGTACCTGCTATAATTCGAGCTTGTTTTTCTGAAGGTAGTATGGCGCGTGTAGCAGGCGCTAAAGAATTTGTCTCTATCTTATTGTGACAGAGATTTATAGTAGCCGTGTAGCCTTCCCCCCACGCGGACTTTGCATATCGTGTGCTTGTTTTATGTTTCAATTTTGTTTGTAAATTATATGAATTGTAATCGGTTTCAAACACTAAAATTCAAATTTTAGCTTTCTTGGGTATTAAACAGTTTATTTATTCAATAAGTGTTTATATATTAAAATAAAGTTTACGTTTATAAAAGAAATATATTTTTTTTAATATTAATAACTTAGATTTTTATATAAATATCATTTCGTAATCAAATTTATTTATAAAGACAAACTAAAAATCATTTTCAATCGAACAAATAATGATTCTACCACCAGTTAGAAAAACAGAATCTAATCTAAAGAGTTAGTAAAAAATTCTGGCTGTGAGTTTTTTTTCAATAATATCTATTTTTCTATAGATACATTGCTTTAAAAGATAATCATTTTGAGCACAAATTAATGATTTATTACCTATTTTCTAAAATTGTCTTTATAATTTCAAGAGGATATCTGCAACTGATGTTAGGTTAGTTTAACAGTAAGACATTCTCTTAAAATTATAAAGACAATTTTAGAAAGTAGATAATAAGTCATTAATTTGTCGCTCAAAATGATTAACTGTTTTAAGAGATATTGTTTATTGGAAATACTATTGCATAAAGAAAAAAAAATGACCAGAAAATCAATTTATAGAAAGTGTTCAGCATTTTTCCATTACTTCAGAGTTTTAAAGTCCATTGTTAAGAGGGGAACTCGGTAACGCGCTTAGAAGGAAAAGTCCCCTGTGGAGAAACAATGCTTAAAATAATGGCATACTGTAACTTTGATTTTCATGTTCAAATAAATGTTTTAGAGTTAATTTATTAAGGACGAACAATGCTATTTTTCATTATATTATTGTACCTACAGAAGAAATAAGAGCTTGTAATACTTTGAATAAATTAATTCTGTATGCCGTTAAGATTCGATGTCAATATTTGCTTCAACTTCGCAGCCATAATTCTCATATTATATAAAGTTAATAAAGTTTCTTTATAAGTCTACATATTTCACATGAACTAGTAAACGTACTCTTTGACTGAAACGCGTGTTCGTCCTTCAGCGTTTTATTTAAAGAGACCCAATTTAAAGGCTTTGAAGGGAGGCCTCTATATCACGTATAGAGCTGAACGCCCGCTTAAATACACACATGTAGACGAGGTATATAGAGAATATGGCTGGAGGGCCCGTCAAACGGCCTGAAAGTCACGTATGCCTGGCCTCGCAATGTTATTATCCCAACACTTACGCACGTACGCGTGTGTTGGCTGCGTGTACGAATTCCTCGCCCGGGCATCGCGGCCCACACGACCCCGACCGAAGGGACAAAGCGAAACGGGTTTGTCCCAAGGGAAATTCAATATTCGGGACTAAACCTTAACTCCCCCTTAAGACACCCCGTCTGCCTCCCCCGGAATGCTTATATGGCCAGGACGTGTATCGATTTTCTTGCCAAATGGAAGATTGGTGTCGAACCATTCTCGGCGGACGAATGATGGAGTGGCGACTGAATTATTCACATGTGTGCCGTGCCAATGTCGCGGTTTTGTGTTTAGCCACCGTATCGGCTCTGATGGAAATCTCTTTCTGAAATTGATGTGAATTTTTTATAAGAGTAATGCATTGGCTTTAATCAGCGTTTGAGTACGGGGAAAATAACATTAGATTCTCTTTGAATTTACTAATTGAGTCGGGAATATACTTTTAAAATGGATTTTGCTTAAGGTCTCTGTTTATGAAAATTGGAATTTCAGACGTTCTAACCTTTATACGTCTTAGAAAATATACGAGATGGAGGTATATGCCATAGATGGCCAAAATATAATCAGATTAATGAAAAACGACTACATTTACATTTTGCGTTTTTTATCATTAATATAACTGCATTTTGCTCATTTATATTTTACATACTACGGAATCCTCAATTGCATACACATTTATGTCTTCTTAATGTTTTGAAGGGATTTTTTAATCGTGATTACAGAGCAACAAAATTAAATTTACGACTACATATTGTAATCGTTTATCATTAATCAGATTACATTTTGCTAATGTCTGTTATATACCTATACTTGTAGGTATGTGTAATGCTACTATTATGCATTCATACACATTACATTAATTTAATATTTATTAATTAATTTAAAATATATTAGGTAGACTTTGTAACCATGACAATTTTGAACAAATAAATATGTTTTCCGAGATATAATGTATTGTATTTTTAATACCCAAATTATATGTATACATATTCGAAAACATCATGATTTTTGTTTAGATACTTACGTTCTGATAGATACGAAACTGTGAAGTCCTTGAAATAAAATACTAAGTTATTCAGAGCCAAATCCTTTAAGATGAAATCTCGACTTTTATGATCGTAACATGACATAAAATGCAGCTATAAACCCCGCCGTAAAGTATGTTACAACGAAATTATAAATATTTACCGCTCCGGCTCATAAAGAGTTTGTAATGGCTGTGATACCAAATACATTTAAAATGCATGAAAAAATTGTGCTAATTTAGTAAAGAAGTGGACATAAAATCTCATTAATATAACTAGTACTATATTATTATGCTAAAAGTTCAATGTTTTTAAATGCCATTCTGTAAGTCCTTATGATATTTACGAGTACAGTGAGAGTATAGATTTTGATAAAGTTTTTTTTTTTTATAACTTATAGGCGAACGCTTGACCTCAATCACACCTGGTGGAAGGTGAAGATGAGTCCGATGATGAACCACGTCCGCGTAACAAATGCCTATTCACTCTTCTTTTAAAGACTCCCAGTTAAATAAAGTTTAATTTTACAAAGTTTTATTGACTGACTTTCACGACTAAAAGTAAAAATTTATTCAATGTACCCATTTTAGTAGGTCCCTAGAGCACTTTTAAGGAACTCAAAGCTGCTATCTTCCCGGAAAGTTACATGTGTTAGGTATTTTTAAAATAATTGAATACTCCATTTCTATGTATCGTGAAGTCCGTTATTTTGTAATTTGTTTGAGATATACATTAACATATCTTTATAGAAAACCCCTTATTTTTATAAGAAATTGGATGGTATTATAGAAGAAACTTGGAATTTAATAATAATAATCTTAATCTCTTAATATCTTATTTTATTTTTAATTATTTGAAAAGTATTTAAAATTTAGTGAATTTTGTACAATTGAAAAATAGACTTATTAATGATTTATAGAATTAAGCGATCCAATTGAATTATTTGTTGAAATATGTATTTTTAAATATTAATTAAATAAATTACTGCCATATTTAATATCTTACAGTTATGTTGAACTATTTGATAATTATACAATAAAATTCAGTAAAATAATATTTAAATTGATAATGTAGAATCATTTATTTACTTAGATAAGTAATATAAATTATATATATAGCCTTTCGGAAGTTTAAATGTACTTCCTATTGGTTTTATTCCCTGCAAAGTTGAAACGGGATTATCCGAATGACGTCACAGCTAATATCCTATACGTCGCTCAAACCAGAGCCCCTAAAACAAATGAAAAGCAAATGGAGCGTAAGCGAAATTGAGTAGAGCAAACCTGAGCACTCACACACGTTCATACGTAAAGGACATTAGTATTAGTGGGTTTCGGCCTTTGAAAGGCCCCTTAGATCGAGGGGGCATGTTTGGGGTAAGATTGAGCGTGGGCGGTCGCGGGGGAGGGGGCATATTCCAAGATGGCCGCGGACCGTGCCGGCCATAAGGGTAAAATAGGAGCCTTTATGTATTTGTATGCTTATAGTTGTATTGGTCAGACGGGCTTTGTTATCGATTATAGAAACAATGAATTACACACAATTGTGTGTAATTACAATTGTTTTTTTATAAAAAATATAAATGCTTTGTTTTAAGGACGTATTTAAACCTTAAAGACCCATAGACTCACTGATCTTAATTTCTTTTTAAAGAGCTTTTCTGCAATCTGGCCTAAGTTTAGTAGGATTAGAATATAGTTAGCTATAGTTTTTTTTTTATAACCAAATATATTAAAGTGTCTTTTTTCTATTTCTTCCGATAACTAGATTGCCGCGGATTACCGAAACGCGGTACTGTTTTTTTTTTCGAATTTACGCGTGTTTGTTGACCGGGAAAGGTCTTCACAGCTTAATCGGTGTTGTAGGTTCGATACCTTAAGACCTATTGCCGCGGTTATAGGGATGTAATACAATAAACTCTCATCCCTTTTGCTCTTACCACTGTATGTAATCTACACTATATTTGATTTTAAGGGTGTTATTGTCATAAATTAAATTTATTTAAAATCTGGTTTTGATTCAATTTCATCTTTTCTTTCTAAATTTGGTTTCGGATACCTATATTAAATATATACTAATATTATAAAGCTGAAGAGTTTGTTTGTTTGTTTGTTTGAACGCGCTATTCTCAGGAACTACTGGTTCGAATTGAAAAATTCTTTTTTTGTTGAATAGACCATTTATCGACAAAGGCTTTAGGCGAAATAACATCACGATGCAATTATTAGGAGCGAAGAAATAATGGAAAATGTGAAAAAAACAGGGATAATTATTCATCCTTGAGGGCTTCCATTGCGTGCGCTGCGAAAACGGTTCAAGGTACTAAAAATATATGTATGAAAGAATTATTTCTCTTGAAATAATCTAAAAAAATGTCCACGACAGTATATGTCTATCTATTAAGATTAACTCACTAGAACCGTTTTATGGTAATCAAATTTGATCGAAATTAATGCATTATTTGTTAAGAGTTGTATCAACGTAATAATATTAATCTTTATCCAAATAAATGTGTTGTTGATTAAGAGTATTTAATTGTGAACAAAATTGTCCTTGACATCACTTAATTTCAATGAACATCTTAGAAGATATTACAATTTTAAAATAAATAACTAACTAAATTGCCCAAAATAACTATTCCACGCGGACGAAGTCGCGGACACAGCTAGTACATGATAAAGATAAAGTCAAATTTAACGTGAAAGTTAACCAGAGATAAAATAGAAAGAAAGAAAAGGCATTTATTTGGCACACAACATAACATAAAACACAGAGGGATAGGTTAATGAAGATACAAAACAACAAAAGCAAATACCCAGTGCTGTGATTATGCGCCATAGGACAGTCAGCTTAGCAAATGCTAAGTGACTAGCTGAGATACTCAACGCTGATTTTCAGCTGACATCCATTTTATTGTATCAATGCATAGAGGATATATTAACAGCTTTAGAGACTATTTCAAAGTGTCATAGACAATAGGGCAAGTGGCTTTAAAGTATGTTGTAGTTACATTGTGATGCTTCTATAAAAGTAATTCTAAAAGATTCGTTACTCTATTTACAAAACCACTCATTAATCAAAAACCACAGAAAATTGTGAACTGATTCCAACTAGAGTCTCTTAAGGTGTAGTAATTTACAGCCTGGTTTAACGGATTTCACTGTTATATTTAAGCCTCCAGTGTGATGTATTCAATTATATGTCTATTTGTAACTAATTCATCGAGACATTTTCAATTAGCTCAATGACGATTCTTTTGCTGTATACTAGTGAAGAATTGGGTATCCTGTTGCTTCCAGATAGTGCTGCAGCATCAGGTTATTAGATTATTGTAATACCATTGAAGTTTTAACATTTTAAGTTGTAAACGGACTAATACAGTAGACTTGGATGATATGCCTTCAACAATCAGAAAAGAGCTGATTTTTATCAAGCAGTTGAACAGATTTTCTTCAATGAAATCTAAGAACAAAAAATCATTTTAAAAAACTGCAAAATTTAAATTAGTCGTTCGACAGTTAGTTTAGTTACTTACGATGCCACAGACAGATATGTAAATACACAAAGCCAGAAATTCAGATACGCAGATCCGCAGAATTATAGTTGCAAAGATAAAGCTTAATTAAACTTAGAAAGTTGTGCGTCGGGGGTTAAAAAATAACAATAATAGTAAAAGATTCGCTGCTCTATGTATACAACAAAGTATAGTCAAAAACATACAAAACTCGCGAGACGAGTCCGTCCAAGGAAGGGTTCCTTTAGGTGTCATAAATTACGGCCCTGTTTATCGGAGTGGGGGCAGGCGAATCCTCCCGCGGTTTTACAGTTTATCGTCCCTAGCCCTCCCTGTATGAGCCCTCGCAGGGCGAAGGGTAGTGAATTACAAGACTGTTACTCAGCGAAATGTACCCTCGAATGCTTAGAATGTTCCCCTTTTAAATCCTTGGTCATTGCTTGGAGGAATGGAAGATGGGAGCCGTGTTTCCTTTTCAAAATGGTAGAGTATGTTATTTACTTAGACTAAAAAAAATAGACATAGCGGTGTTAAACAGAACTAACGAAATAAGTAAAGATAATGCAAATCTATGTTTACGTCAATCTGGAGTAGAAAATTGATAAGTGATTTCACCGATAAATGGATAAACAACTTTCTACCGCATTCTATTATGCACAGCGCGAGAAACTATCTATCATGTCTTGGATTACCTCTCTCCCTGAAAACCACTTTTGCTTAATATTCATTAATCTGGTCCTACACTCTCCTCGATTCTGCTTTCTCCTAACCTTTTTTTTTATAACTTGTAGCCGAACGCTTGACCTCAATCACACCTGGTGGAAGGTGAAGATGAGTCCGATGATTAACCACGTCTGCCTAACAAATGCCTATTCACTTTTCTTTTAAAGACTCCCTGGTCATAAGTACGCGGAAATATGGCCGCTGGTAGCATATTCCACTCTTTAGCTGGTCGCATGATGAATGTAGAAGCGAATCTTCTCGTGCGGATATAAGGAACATCCACCACATATTGATGGTATCCTTACCCTCAACCAGAATTCTTTTTATTCAGTCTGTATATATAAGTCTCGGCTTATCTCGGCTCTTACCTACTCAAAAAAAAGTCTTAATTTTTATTAGTCTAAGTTTATTATAAATCAGCCTAGCAAACCGTTTAGCAATATGGATTATCCATACGGGACAAAATCTCGAATCCGAATTTTAAATTCTACCAAAAAGGAATAGAGCTTATAATTTTGAGAGCAATTCGAGGTAGATTTACCAAAGACTAGGGAACCGACCCGGTTCACCCTGGTGGGGTCTATTAAATTTAAGGCTTTACAAAGGCAGTACTCATAAGTATCAAGCTTTTGAAAATATACACATGAAGCAAATATGTATTGCTTCGTAACGCTAAAGATACATATAACAAGACAATATGTTTTATCTAAGATATTAATTTAACTTACATGCCCAGAGAGGCCTGTAAGTCATGGCTATATGGAAGACGACGGGAGATAGTAACTCTGCCACTTACTTCAAACCCACTGCCCGTTTACTTTTCCGCTTACAAGATGTTGAAATAGTGACAGTTTTTTTTATAAATGTAGAAAGTTTTCAAATATCAAATGCTTATTAATATTTATTAGTAAACTATGAATATAAAAGATAATAAACTTTATTGAAACTGTTAAATTTGTAAAGTTATAAGAAACATTCAAGGTATTATCGCTACAAAATTTGCTAAATTTTCAAATTAAATTCCTTTCAATTATTTTTGACACCTTCTATGTCCTGTAATTTGAAAAACTGCTGAAATTAGTGTATTTTTTAAAGAATACAACACTTAGTATTTTAATATCAACTTTTAATTTTTTGAGTCGTGAATAGGAAAGAGAGCGACTTTATAAATTACTATTTTAACTCAAAAGTATCAAATTCGTTTGGTCGGAGTTTCACTGCCTCCTCCATACGCGCGCGGTCAAGCGGATTTTGTGGCACAGAGTACTAAATAAAACAGAGAGTGTAAAAATAAAAAAATATGTAAATTTAATTTTGTACTCAAACAGTTAAATAAATTATTATTTTGTATTTTGCTGTATTCGAGTGATGTTTTGTTATGAGATCACCAGAACAATAAGATAATTTCGTTGGAATATCAAATAAACGTATTAATTTAGGTTATAGAATGACGCTGTTGATTTTCTTTTAAAAATATCAAGTTCTACGATCTAAACTGTAAGGTAAAGGAACTTTTCCCTTTTACCGATTGGTAAACATTGGAAAAAAATCTATATTGTACCAACATCAAGTAACACAGATATTATAAATAAGTGTTTATAAACTAGAACATGTAATACTTTCTAAAATTTGACACTTTTACCTGAAAAATTAACTAAAGGGGCAATAATAAGCGAACAGTCTAATTTTTAAATCAATACATCCAATATTTCCATTTTTTTAGACTTTTTATTAAGAAATTAAAAGATATTACAGAAAAAATTCAGAATTATATAAATTATTTAATTTTTGTTATAAGTTTTAACAGTTACTTAGGCATATCTCATACTCATAGAGACATTAAAAGCGTTTTCTTAACATAATCTATATATTAATATTTAATAAACATATTGCTTTTAAATTTGATAGTAGCAAGTTTTCTAGTCTTAGGCTGAGATTTATAGACGCTATTTCGACTTTGCTTAACAAAGGGTATAGAATTAATTCGTTTTTTTTTTGACAATAGTCTGAATATGTAATAAAAATTTCAGTATAATCATAGTATTCACAGAGCCAAGTAAGTCTATACTGACAACATCGGTGACTTTGCAAATCTTTGATATTCATTGGGTAATATAAATTGTAATGTTTTAGCAAAGTCTAAGCAAACTTAAAGTCGCGTCTATAAATCTTAACGTTACAGTTCAGTAAGTCAGTCTTGCAATGCCTCAGATATTATATTCGATATTTAATACGAATACAGACCTAATTTTAAGGTACATTTTACTAAGTATAATAAGCAGAGCAAAGTTTTGGTAGAAATTGCTTTACTAGCTCCAACTAAAACATGTCACGTAGCTCAAAGCATATTGTAACAAAGAGAAACCACTTAATGTTTCACTATGTACTCGCGAGCAATTTTGGGAGGTCTAAATTACTCTGTGGCAGTTGACAATGTGGGGAGGCGTGCGGTCTAGGAGTGCGGGGCCGGGGGGTGGTGACACAGGCTACCGGTCACCACCGCTCGTATTGATTTGTTGTATCGCTCGTCCTACAGTGGCCATCCCTTTCTCGCACACCATTGTCTCCGTAAGTTTATTTCACTCACACGTGTCCCTCGCACACGTGAGCACATACGCTCGTATGTGATGTCGTGTGATTGTGTGTCAGTTCGGCTATATGATTGGAGATGTGTGCGTTTTGGTCCGAGTGCTATGTATCTACGCAACATTTTCGTTACTGTTTTCCTTATACACTCTGTCGTGGGTTGGTTCATACTTTATGTAGGTACATTCCAGTGTCTTGTATTTTTACATTTTTTTACACTGTGTCGGCACAGTAACCTCGTCTAATGGTAAGCTATGGTATGGTAAGGGAATCTATATAAAGGAAAATCTACAAACCACTGGAACATAATCCCAGGGTTGAAACATTCCGAAGAATTAGTCAGAGCTTTCGACCAACGTAAAGCTGCAGAAGCTCTGATGCTTAGAAGAAATCAACTACGAGTATTGATGAGAGCACTGACTGGCCACTGCTGTCTGAACAAATATTTGTTCAGCATTGGTGGCCGGAGCACTAGAGATTGTAGATTCTGCGAAAGTACGGACGAAACGCCCAAGCATCTCCTGTGAGAATGTGACTTACTAATGTCCAAACACAACCGTATCCTGGGCCGCCACGTGCTACACCCAGGAGAGGTTCCAGATATCTCTGCCAATAAAGTACTACAGTTCTTTAAAACTATAGGCCTTGACAGCAGTGACGTGGATAGGGTATTTGGCCAGGGTAGGCAGAATTCACATAATTAATTAGAATATTATATTATGATAGTAAATATTATATTGCTTACATAAGACAAATAAATGACGTGAATATAGAATAGATATGAATATAAATGGTTGTTTATTTTTGTTTAACTTTAAGCAATTTATTTCAGACTTATTTATCATTAGGGCATGCAAAGCTTTCATACATCTATGGAATGAACGCTACTGCTTGACAGAGAACTTTAGATGGTAGGTGGCAATCACATTAGATCTTTTAGGTCGCAGTGATGCAGGCTGATTTAGACTGCATAGCCCCATTTTATTTTTTGAATATATAATAGGAATTTGAGTAGGTATAGCTTAAGTATTCGGAGAACCAAGTTCACGTTGACAAAATCAGTGATTTACCATATCCTTTGATATTGATTAATATTAATGGTATTATTTAAGTAAAGATAAAATTTAAGTGGCGTTTATAAATCTCACACTTAGGACGGCTTGCACTATCAAATTAAGTCTAGTTTGGATTTATATAAAATGCTATTTAGCGCTGAACTGTTCTTATTGTCTTGTATTGAATCAAAATCTAGTTGTAGCAACTTTTAAACTGAAATCATCCTTAAGATCGAATGAAACCGCTTCAATTAATTAATGTTTATACAAGCTAAAACTAGATTTAATTTGCTAATGCAAGCCGACCTAAGTCCTAGCCAGGATGTGAGTTACCGTAAAAACACCTAAAAATCGTATTACGTATATACAAAAGTTGATACACGAAGGTAGATATTGTTAATATTATAATGTCTTGTAACTTTACAAGGAGAATATATGATAAATGATATTTCGAAGTTACAAGTGTCGCGTTAATTGGCAGAATGCACTATTCGCATACGAATCAGCACTTGAAGGAGGAATACTGATGAAAGTCGCTTCGGGATTGGCTTAACTGCATTCACAATTATGTTATGAGTTGTGCCGTTCTTGAGACTACTAGCTTTTATATGAATCTGCATAATGTTATCTTTAAAATGTCTTTCAACAACAGAATTGACTTGATAGAAATTGTAGTTACCCACTTTTTAGTTAGCCTCAAACATTTTTTTATTATATATCTGTGAAAATATTTTGGAAGTAACTGTAATTTAACCAAATAGGTCACGCAAAAAAAATATTTTTTAGATTTTATAATTTTCATATATGCTTTTATTTTAATATTGATTTTTGTTTTTTTTTTTATTCCATTTACGTAGGTGATTTTTACTACTTAGTCTTTACTTTACTTAGAACTTTTACTGTTTAGTCTTTTTTAGACCAATGGCATTTACAAACGCTTTCCTCACAGATTCAGTGTTTTTTGTTTCATTATTACAAAATAATTTCTCAGTAGCAACGGGCAAAACTGCAGGTAAATGTTGTATTACAAATATAAAAACAAACTTCGTTCACGTTACGCCTAAGAAATTGTTTCGACCCCACATTTTACATAACTAGTGTAAAAGTAAACAAAGTAACGCGAGAGGGAAAGTTTTCTCGTTTTTCATCTCCCGGGACAGTCCCGGAGGGCCGTGGCTCAAATTTCCGACAAAATAATAACGTCTGAATCTAATTCCAATATTGCATCGTATGAGAAAACTAGAGAGTGAGTCACAGATCGTAGTTTTGCTACATAAATTAAAAAAAATGACTCTTGATACTTTTCTCTTTTAAAACTGTTCTATGGGTTATTTCTTTTAACGTTACCGAAGTAGATCGTGGAGAAAACAAACAAGAAGAACATCGTGAGGAAACCCACATAGTATGTGATAGAAATGTCATATGTAAGTGCCCTTAGTACAGCGATTAGCTGAGCTACTGGTCACATTGGGCACGACATATAAGCGCAAAGTGGATACAGCCATCAGTGTATCTCTGATCATCCCGTATAGACACATTAATTAAAAGATATTTTAAAAAGTCCCAAATTTTTAGGTGATTTTTCAAGAGGCTGTTATTTTGAGGGAAATTGTCGTACAGATGTTTTAAAAAAAGTAGGTTATAGCTTGAAGCATCTAGTTTTCAGTTAACATTATTTCACGTGCAGGGTTTTTGAGTAATCATAAGAAAAATATAGGATAAAAAATTTTGGAAATTTTGAATTCCCTTAAATTAATTCGTCTAGTGTATATTAGCGAAAAAAATATAATTTTCATGTGCTTTTTAATGTATTGGTTTAATGTTATTTCATATATTACTTTAACTGAAAATTATTCGTTAAATTCTCTTTTAAAGTGCTAATGAAATATTCGATCAGATAAACAGGCTAACAAAGAAATTTTGGATTATGAAATCTGTAAATATATGGATACCTGAGCCGAAAAACAGATAGGACATTTAATAGTAATTTGTTATTGCAAAAATGTTTCATAAAATATTAGTAAAATACTATAAGAAAAGTATAAACTGAAGTAAAATAAAAGTTCCTGCTTTCTTGTGGAGGAAATAAAGGATAAAATAAATTTAATTTAATTAAGTGTCAGGTCAACAGTTCTTAATAAAGTCTTAAAGAAACCTGATTTGACCCAACATTAACCCTTTAACACTACACGTGCGACGACGAAATTATAAATTAAACGTAAAATTTCCAATAACACCCCTGTCTGGACAAACCTGTATATCGGGCACAAGCTGCGAAAATATTTTAAAATATAATACATAATGTAGCGAACACGCGAGGGGTCACTCAACAAATCGTTCCCCTATGTATGACCGAGAGTGACCCAAACGCGCTCCGGTCAACGCAGAATAATGAATTTCGAACGAACGCACAAGGCCCGCCAATAAACAAACCGTATATCATTCCTTATTCAAATACAATTTTAGTGAATGGTTGACCCATGAGCCCACGTGACCATTTGATGGTTAAATATTTTTAGTGGGCAACACCAACCGCGTTATAATTTATGAGTTGTAAATTTGGAAAAGTGTTTATTTTTTTTAACAACATTCTGTGAGAATTGGAGAGATTTGAATGATATTGTATTAATTATAACGATCTACTTTATTAATAAAACGAATTTTTAATTAGTTAGGGGAGAAAAAGCTGGGAAAATTGTATTACCTTATCGTTTAACAAGAGTTTAACACAGTGTTTTCCTCCCCTACATTCATAATTGTATTAATTGTTGTGACTGATGCCTTTTTAATTTAATCTTTTTATACTTTACTTTTATAAAAAAAAAATTTTAAGCTTTGGCTCGACATTGTGACTACAGTGCACCTGATGGTAAGCATATTGTAGTCTTGTTGGACAAAAGCGACTATCAAAGGATGAAAATCCATTTACAGTCTCCATTGTCATGTCAGCTCACGTATACCACGATTGAAGGTCCCTAGGCAAATAATTATTAATGCTGTTTTAGATTAAAAGTTCAGCGACCTTTTTTAAGACTATAAACATTACATTTCCTATAAAAATCTAAAAACTTCTATTGATAAATATTTTCAAATTATCATAAAACACATGATAATATTAATTATCAAAATGTATTTTTGAAATATTTTAGATTTAAATTAATATAGAACGCTGTATCTTGCAGATTTAATAAATAGACACAATAAACTAAACATAGACAAAAAAAAAATTGATGGCAAAGGGAATGGAACATTCAAATTCGAACACGGAACATAAATTTCAAATATTACCTATATTGAAACGGTTTGGATTCTAAAATTAAATTTTGCATGCAGAATGCCGTCGCCGAGGGGACGTCGTTTTATTTGGTAGGCGTATATAATTTTATTGCAGGGACCAATGGTTTGCGAAACACGTTGGGCATTTCTTATTTTGTAATTTATTAAATATTTTGTTTGTTTGATCTTTGTCGTTTTGAATAAGCAATTTCAAATATTGTAACTACCGAATATAGTACACTACAATAATAAATTACAGTGGTATATTATATTTAAAAATTTATGTAGTACCACAGAATACATAATAATATTTCATAGTAGTAAGAAAAGTAATCAGAAAATAAGAAAACGATGTGACCGGTGCAATACTTTAATGATTGACTGTTGCGCTTTTCGAGTAATCGTAACTCAAATCCGTATAAAGAAGAAATATTTGTGTAGTTATAAAAGGTAATGCCAGGTCTAGGTACTGTTGCCAACCGGTGTACTTGCCTATCTAGTGAATACCTTGCGTCTGGGTATAGTTGCCAACCGGTGTGCTTGGCTATATGTATAGTGAACACCTTTCATAAATATGAAATATGTTTCCCATTGTTTTAAACATAAAATTATATCGAGGTGTGAAAGGCTATCTAGTTTAAGTGACATTTTTTGGTGATATAGTAATATATATATTTTCGGAATCAGCGTTTTTTACAAATTCCAAAAACATATATTTGATGTAATAATACCCACACACCGCTCTTATAAAAGAGAGGAGCGAGAGGTTGCTCTTACACTTCTCTCGTAATGGAGAGTTCAGGCAGAAGGGCAGATGTTACTGGGTGCTGAGCAAGTTCCCAAGGCCGGCAGACGGGTAGAAGGAAAACTCCGGTAGTTATTGTCGGTGAGAGTCCAACATACTGGAGCGGCTCCCCTCACAGCAGCTTTGACAGTTTATGAGGATTTCCACCGGGTTAACATAAAAAAGGGTGATTTCTCTAGTCTATATAAAATCACTTATCTTGGGTGACAAATCATCGTGAAGCCTAAACTACTGCAACTAGAAACATGAGGACATTAGGTTAATTGTATTATTTAGGCTTATCCGTCCTTAGTAAATACTAAGAGGGATTTTTTTGATATTCCATCCCTTGGGGTTGAAATAGGGTTTGAAAATCCGTTAACTTTGAAGTAAGCAATAATGGAAGTAAGAATATCAGATGAAAACTGATACTTAGCTTATGGACTACAAATTAAATTGTATGTATTTCGACGTTTTTGGAAATCAATTCCCAAAGGGGTGAATTATTTCTACCCGAGCAACGCCGGGTTGCCATAGCTAGTATTGTATAAAATCAGGTTACATATTATAATGAAATATAAACTTGTATTCGCAAAATAATAACACATTACGTCTCAAGGCGTTCCAGAGGCTCTCAAAGGCTGAACCTCCTTCAGTCGGGAGGTGACACCCCCCACCCCCCAGTAACAATAACTTCACCCTCACATGGTCATAACGACGCCTGATAAGGGTCCCGGAGACCCTTAGTAAATCACCCCGTATCTACATCTGGGGTGACACCCCCGCTGGCTATGTACCGGTTTAAGGTAAAACTTATTGGACATTGCTTTTTTGGACGTACACCGAGTAATTTAAAGTGAGTTTTCTTGAAAGGGCTGAACGTCAGAGGCGAGTAATTATTTTTAAATATGGAAGCTGATGTAACAAACTTGTATTCTTTGCGTTAAGTTTAGACTTCGAGCCGCCATATTGCAGCCGCCATTTTGTTTTTCAAAAATTCCAACGCAACTAAAAAGTAAATATAAAAAATCCTCGATTACAATTATTTTCAACGGTCGATTCTACTTTATTCGATGTGAAAATATACGATTTTTAGAGAAAAATATCGCAAAAATCGCGTTTTTTTCCAAAAAAATGGCCATAACTTTTTATCGAAAAATCCAAGGCCAAAATAGACCATGGATTTCGAAAGAGGACATCAAAAACCATCGACATTGGTACTTTTCAATTTTTTTTTGCGACGTTTAGGTCAAAAGTTATCGCGTTGAAAACTGTGTAAAAATTTTGGACATTTGGGACGAAATGGGTTAAACTGATTTCATTCATAAATGTATTTTGTTTTCTTTCTAGTTTATGGATTTTTAACCTTTGCGATCGCTACCTTTCTTGGACTACACTGCACTTTCCATCAGCTGCGGTGTAGTAACTTTGTTGAGCCATTATAAAAAAATGTGATATGTATTAAATAGCTGTTTATACGAGTATATATATAATACGTTAAAAACAGGCTCACAGACCACATGATGGAAAACGGATAGTATCGCCTACAACCGCATACTACATCGGAAATCATGATGCTGACCTTGTAGAAGGGAAAAACGACCTGGTGCTTAAGATAATTGGGAAAATTGAGACTGTATATTTATTTATTTATTTATAAGTACACTTACACAGTCTACATTAACACATAAAAAACTATATAAGACATGAACAAGATACATTATAAATGCGACTATATTTAAAAGTGTAGACTACATGCACAGAAGAAAAGAAAAAGAAAAATACGAGTAACACAAAAAGAAATAAACTAATCTAATTAAATTTATAACAGAAATAAAAACAAAAAAAGCAAAAAAAATATACAATAATTTATGCAACAATCCTCTCTAATAACATCCTTTTTTATATTCACAAGATAAGTTTATAATATAGGGTGGATATCATTATTTTAGTGACTGTGTCAGAAAACTATATAATTCGTGTGACTGTTTTAAATAACATCATTGTTATTAGAAAATCTTGTCAGTTTATTAAATGGTAATCACGCTATATCCCTAATGGTGTGAGCTGAGATACATTGGTATCTACATCCATTTTACGTATATGTGTCGTGTTCTAACTTCTACGTGATCAGTAGCGCAGTTGAGCAATTCATGTATTTTACATATAAAGGGAGATCAGAATTATTAGATAAATGTAATATAACTAAGAACAAAATCTGTGGCCATTACGGAAAACCATAACATGCACTAAATATAAGATAATTAATTTATTATTATTAACTATTAAATCCAATATTTTTCAACTCATTATTCGACTGTTTTTGTTTTTTATTGCAGTGGATAGGACAGTATTTTCGGCGGTCTTCAGCTGTGTAGGTTATTGTGTGATATTTTTTTCTAAAATATCAAATTATCTTAAGAGTTCTTAAAAATAAAAAAAGGAAATTTGCATATAAAACAAGCTATATTCATAAAAGTACACTTAAAACACATATAATGAAGATTAAACCGGAAACTAAATTGAAGACGACGCGCCTTATTTCGGGAAAAACATTCTTAGGAAGCATTTCCCCTAGGAAGGTGGTGTCTAATGTTTTCTTTTTATTCCATCATGCGGGATGACGGCCTAATCCATCAGGGGTGCGTGATCGATTTCCGACGGGATACCCTCGCGGAAACTATACTTATTGCGTTTCGTTACTACCTACAAACACCGAAAGTTATTTCAGAATTTTTTTTTCAGAAGTTATTTTCTGATTATGAAATTCGAGTAACAACTGTTTTTATTTTTTGCAAGAAACAAAGAAAAATATTGCGTACCTACTTGGTTTTTCTTGCGTAATGTGTTACTTATTGAGTTTTTTTATTTATCTTGGGGAATTGTGATTTTATATGGTTTTCTATATATAGTGGTTTTAGTGTTAAGTGTCCACGCCAGATCTAAGGAAGAATGCGATCTTCTAAGATGGGCTTGCAGCGATGAGACGATGAAACCTTAGTGGTTTATAACTTGTAGGAGTCCGGCACACTCTGAAAGTTGTCCACACTGTAGCGCTGAGATTCTATGAGGTTTTTTCAACAGGTTACTAAAAAAAGAAAGTGTTAAATGTTCAAATACAACAATATATTGTTTTTCCGGGATGCAGGTTACTGGGTGCGAATTAACAAAGAAAGTTCATGTAAAATTAATGAATCAATTTCTACATTACCTGTGTATTTGTGTTTTGGTTAATATACGGCCGGATTTATGCTAACAGGAAGTTTCCCAGTGAAACGGCTTCCTAATCCTTCGGATGCGGGCTATG
This sequence comes from Automeris io, assembly GCA_036320925.1. Taxonomy (NCBI): domain Eukaryota; kingdom Metazoa; phylum Arthropoda; class Insecta; order Lepidoptera; family Saturniidae; genus Automeris; species Automeris io. The sequence goes on along the minus strand of JAUDJH010000010.1, from coordinate 5,982,721 downwards.
TACGACCGCATTATGTGGGTATGTGGCACCCATGTACGGTACATGGGTGTCTGTTGCAGGATAATGCGCGCTCCGGGAACCTGAGTCGGTTGATCGATTATTAATTTTCCTGCCTTCATGATTTCAGTAACGTATCTGTAGGCAAAGTTATCAGTGCCGGACTCAGGATTGTTATTTGGGAGGGCCGGGGTCCAGCTGAGGGTAGGCTTTATCATAGTGGCACACTTGAGGGAATGCGTCTCCCAACATTTTTCCAGGTGAGAGCGGTGCGCTATGTGTTCCTGCCCACCGCTCCAATACAACGAAGGTTAGCGGGGTGGGTGGCTATTTACACCACCCCTCCGCAAATGCTAAGTAGTGGCGTTGTCTTTAGACCAGACGTCGCCGGGTGCCGAAGACTCTGGCAAGGCTTGTCTTTTGCCCCGGCGGACGGTTAGATGGAACAGCCCGGGGGTTTTCGCCGGTGCGAGTCCGATACACTGATGCCCCATAACGGGTTTTCCGAGGGTTACAAAAAAAAGGCTTTATCATTCTAAGTAGTAAGCTATTAACACGAGGAAATACAAAAAAAGATTAAGTAGATAATTTTTGGGAGAGAGGCTTTGTTAGCGATTTAGACTCACATCCCTAGATACAGTACTGAACATTGTCATACACTAAAATTTTAATTTTCCTGCTGTTTTATGTTCTGTGTTAAAAAAGTGACTACACCGCACCTTGTGGAAAGGATAGTCCTGTCCAAAAACTGGGTACAACTAAAGCATATTTTTATTGTGGAAATATATCTGGCTTATGTATTTTATTTGTGTATTTTTAATTGTTAATATATTGCTATAATTTTCTCTAAAAAAGAGGGAAAAACTCTTAATGTTTCGTTTTTTACCGACTCAATAATATAATTGCACCGCACTTGATGGGCCCAAAGGAAATGCTATTTCCGAGCATTATTAGATTTTTTAATATTATTTTACTCATCATTTCCATCCATCACCATAGATTATGCCAATGATTTTGATATAATATTGTAATATTTTTATTCCTAGACTACAAAAGCTCATACATTTTGGGTCATAATTACTTTAATAGCATCTAATTGAAATATTTTGAGAAAGGTGTCTTTTCACAGGCTTTATTTGGCAACAATATATTGAAACAATTGCCCGGCCATCACAGCAATATTATCATGTATAATAGTACTGAAAAATGTACCTGTATTAGAGTTATATATCTGTAACAGAATGACCTGTAAACTATAAAACTTTTCACACATATATTTAACAGCAAGAAACCTTGTACAATACTATTTAATACGTTTATCATAATATTTCGGCAACTGCAAATATTGTTCCCTATAATAATCTATACTAATATTATAAAGCTGAAGAGTTTGTTTGTTTGTTTGAACGCGCTAATCTCAGGAACTACTGGTTCGAATCGAAAAATTCTTTTTGTGTTGAATAGACCATTTATCGAGGAAGGCTTTAGGTATAACATCACGATGCAATTATTAGAAGCGAAGCAATAATGGAAAATGTGAAAAAAAACGGGGATAATTATTCATCCTTGAGGGCTTCCATTGCGTGCGCTGCCAAAACGGTTCAAGATACCAAAAATATATGTAAGAAAGAATTATTCCTCTTGAAATGATCTAAAAAAATGTCCGCGACAGTATATGTCTATCTTTTAAGATTAAGTCACTAGAACCGTTTTTATGGTAAACAAATTTGGTCGAAATTAATGCATTATTTGTTAAGAGTAGCATCAACGTAATAATATTAATCTTTATCCAAATAAATGTATTGTTGATTAAGAGTATTTAATTGTGAACAAAAATGTCTTTGTCATCACTTAATTTCAATGAACATCTTAGAAGATATTACAATAACTTACAAAACAACGTTTGCCGGATCAGCAAGTATATTATAGTCATCACCGGCAATATCTATATACAATTGTAGTTTTTTTTGTATCCCGGGGGAAAATCCTGCATAGGACCATCAGGGACGCTGTGAGGGCAGCGACTCCGGTGTGTCAGATTCTTACTGTCTAAAAACCCCCAGGGTGTCCTTCTGATTGCTCCACTCGGGCCTGGGAAACCAAATTCGTCCAGACGCACAGGGAACAAAAGTCCTTGTTGAGGCTACCTGTCTGGGGGAGGGGTGGGAGTGAAAATCCAGCTCTCCAAAACCTCTCTCTCATGCGGCGCGCTGGACACCGTGCACCGCCTCCCTCTCATTCGGATATACATATGTAGTTAGCTATAGTTTTGAAACCATATTAGTGTGGAATCTGGTTCGTTCAAAATCGCCCTAAAAATACCCACTGCGTAATATTTTCCGCGTAATATTCTGACGTCAACACATGCAACATAAAAGACGTAAACATGAAGGCTATGACTGAATTTTATGACGCTGAAGTGTATTCGCTTAGGGCTCAAGGCTATTTGAGGATCAAACAGTCGTTAGAGGGTTCTACTAAAAACCAATATGCCGTAAGCTTCGGGGTATACGCGCGGCGAATACTTTACAGGGTTAAAAAGATATATCTTTGGAAATCTATATTTAATATTGTTTCCCTTTTATCGTATCCTTATTTCTTTTATATTTTTAATAATATTTAGTGTCCGGTCGAAGATACAGCTTCGACAGCTTTCAGCCAAAAATGTAGAACTTTTTAACTGACCGAAATATTAGCTAAATATCAAGGTTTCTATGCAAGCGTCTAACTAAGACCGATTGATCTGATTGTGATTGTTAAATTACTTTTAGTAGGTATCTACCTATAGATCCACAGCCGATAGAAGCCGAAATCGATTAATCGGCCCTTGCCGAAACCTTCGAGCAAGCCCAAAGCCGAAAGTTTTAAAATTCAATAAAATACTGCTCTATGTTAACTAAAAGTAAATAATGTAATGATTTTTAAAACTTTTAAATGTAAAGTTTATGTTTACATATTTTAACAACGTGTAGGTGTTATTAAAGTGACCTCACAACTTGTCAAAAAGTGGCTAAAGCCTAAACTGCAGCCGAAGCTTTGGTCAGACATTATTACAACCACCGGTTAGTTGAAAAAAGACACTAAGATAGAGATAGAGACTCTACTTTGACTTTGCTTAGACTTTCTTTAATACAGTCAAAACCGTCTAAGGGGACATCGTTTAGAACAACGTACCGGTTATATTGAACTAAAACAAAGGTCCCGGCAAAAAATAGGACTTTGTACATCCAAAACGTTACCGGTTATTACGACTAAATATGTGTAGATGTCGTTATAACAGATTTTGACTGTATTACATTATTATATTGTTTAATTATTGTCAAAGTATATGGTAAGTCAAGAACTTTGTCAACTTGGACTAGTTTCTGTTAAAATTTACCCCATTCTCCAGTTCCTATTTTCCAAGCAAAGTCTAAGTAGCATATATAATATAAATCTCTGCTAGTGCGTAATAAGACGGCCTATAATATTTTGTTGTAGTGTATAGTAGACAGGTGTACACTATTATAATAATAAATAAACGATAATATATTATGTACATATTACAGTAATTAACCTACCCACAATCTAGGTTTCAAACTACAAGAAAAAGAGATACAATATATTTGTTCTACGAAAATTAAATCTCCTAATCACAGAAGTAACTGTCACTACTGGGTTTCGAATTCTGATCTTTTAGCGACGCTGGCAGGAACACTACGAACTAAGCTGTCTAGTTCTCAGGTCAGGTTAGGGCGAGTTTGGGGTCAACAAGGAAAAAAAAACTTATAAACAAATGAGTTTCCTCACCTAAGCTTTTTCCGTCGTACAGTATGTAAACAATAATTAGAGCTTGTTTTACCTTTTTTATACGAATTAGATTACGCCTCACGGTCTTTTACCGGTTGCACGGTGTAGAGACTTCTCAGGTACTACATTATTTGGTTCCACCAGCCCCATTCCATAACAAAACCACAAGACATCGTGTCGGATACCATTCGTATGTGGTGGATGTGCCTTATATCCGCACGAAAATGAATGAATGGCTAAGGAGTGGAATATGCTTTCAGCGGCCATATTTCCGCGTTCTTATGACCTGGGAGTCTTTAAGAGAAGAGTGAATAGGCATTTGTTGGGCGGACACGGTTCATCATCGAACTCATCTTCACCTTCCACCAGGTATGATTGAGTTCAAGGGTACGCCTATATTTATAAAAAAAAAACTTATAAACAAATGAGTTTCCTCACCTAAACTTTTTTCGTTGTACAGTATGTAAACAATAAGTACAATATGTTTTACCTTTTTTATTCGAATAAATTATGCTTTGCATAATTTTTACAAACACTTCACAAATCCTAAGACACTAAAAGGTACGACTGTTCGTATCAAAAATCTGAAACGCACTAATCTTAATTCAAAGCACAAAGTTAATAAATGCATCAGTTCCTATTGAAACTGAATAAATTTAACCCCTTCGCTGGCTCGGCGCACACGCATGGAAATTAGATCAGTAGGTAGCGATTTATTGCGTTTCTCAAACTTTCGTACATTTTGCTTGAGTACTAAAAAATATTTAAAGTTTTGTTTTTTATTATTCATATACCGGACGATATTATTACTAGGTAATTAAAGAGTAATAAAATGGTTAAGTTTATTCAGGTTGTAGGTAAACAATTTTTTTTATTGTCTTGTATTTTAATATGTTTCGGTTTACTACGCTTTGGATTTGCCGTTGTTAATTGTATTTCTTTGAGAACGATTTCTAAAGCGTAAGACCTTTTTCGCAAAAATGCAATAGTCAATATTTCACGGTGCCCTATTTCTATGAGAATGTGCCGCCAATGTACCTGCGTGTACATCTGCGGAGGTAGGCTCAAGGTTAAGAGTAGATTGTTTTACACATAAAAAAATATTTTGCCCATGTACAAAAAAAGATTATGTCTGTAGAATTAAAATTCTAAATACGTGTTGTTCTAAACGACATCGCCATAAATGGTTTTGACTGTAATTTTATTTTTCATAATTATGAAATAATTACCAATAAAACAGATATATCGGTGTATGGGTATATCTAGTAAAAAAGTTAAAAGAACATCTTACCTGTATAAGAAAAGATTTGAGAACCATTTTAAAAGATCGTATGACGCGATTGTGCAACATTTTTTGCAGTTGCTCATTAATTTGGAGTTGTAAGTTCTGACAATAGTGGGTAACCCTTCCGGTGCATAGAGCGGTCTTTCGTACTATTGTGACATTATCACAGCTTGTGTTTCCGGGCGCATCTTTTTATTATGCAGATTAAGGGCTTTATAACACGGATTTAGATAACATTCGGATCCTAAGCCTTAGATTCAAAAACTTTTTGTATTCGGTTCAATATCCAACCATAGTATGTAATGTACCGAACATTTTTATAATTTAGTGGAAAATATGCGGGCGAAAAATAGATTTAAGATTTTATAACCAGCGCATTCACCCTCATATGACAGTAAACATCAAATAATACACACTAACTACCAATCGACATGACCAATCATGCGTAACGCGAGATCAATGAAAAAACAGCAGTCAAATAAATCTAACGAGCTCTTACATCTGCATGCCGTTGGAATAAATCAAATCACCATTGAATGCATCCGTAAAATATTTTTGAACTGTTTTGAATGCGTCCGTGATGTCACTATAAAAAAACTACGTCCCCAAGTCAACCCGTTCACTGACATGTATTGAGCGGATATAAAAAAGTTACACCCATATTTTGCACTTCCCGATATCGAATAATGGGTTCTATTTATGCATTCTCGATAAATGAAGAGTATTTTTTTACTTCTATTATAAATCAAAATGTATTATTTATCTTTAGACAATCAGAATCTGCATCCTATTGTTAATAGGGATATGCGGTGTGTCAAGGGTGTAATGTTTTATTTTATTCAAAGTTAAAATGTCAGTAACAGTACAGTACAGTGTATGTACTATGTGACGTAAAAAATAATAATAGTACATCTAAAGAAATTAAGTTAGAGGTAAAATTACTTTTAAGATGTTTATTTTATTATATGACATGGGAAATTTCAAACATCGAGTGAATCGGTATTTGCTGGGTAAGCGTTCTCCATCATCGGCCTCATCATCACTTTCAATCAGGCTAGGTTGAGATCATGCGTGAGCCCATCTATAATAAAAAAAAAGTTCCTCTGAATTTTACTTAAGTTTGAAGTACAAAGCACAGAATTTATAAAAAAGGATCCATGGTTTTTTAAAATCCTATAACAGCCCATCGTGGTTTCATCATAGTGATTCACTTTAGCCTGTTGCCAATCTGGATCAACTTGTGTAGGTCTGCTGGACTCAGTCTAGAAGTCCATCAGTCGTGGTATATGTGGGCCAACATGACGAGGAGGACTGTTAGTGAATTTTCGCCTCTTGGCGAGCACTACCTTTCTTGGACTTCAATGCACTTTCCCTTAGGTGTACTGTAATAAATATTGAAAATGAAAAATAATCTAAACAAAAATAACTAACATGTTTCTTCAAGAATAGGTTAAAAAGTATAATACTGCAATATATTAAGCTTCAAAATACGTCAATTAGCGAGCATTATCTACAATTTATTTGCAAAAATACAAGCCAACCATGTTGGATATTTAAAAAGCCAAAGATCTGTTAAACTGGAGGGCAGTAATTATTTGATTGGAGTCGAGAGCTTGCATGCCGAGATACCAATCGCGCCGCATTGTTAGCGCCGTGCCTTGACGGGGTTAGAGTACTTGGTTTGAGTACTTTGCGCAATGTGCGACATGCTGGATTCACACCTACGGCGCTCGAGGGTTAACCGTCTATGATTTAGAATTTCATGATGTTATTTCTCTATTTAGGCGATAATGTAATTCTAATAGTGAATTATGTTAATATTAACACAGTATAGAATATATAGAATTTATTACTTTAAACTGTATCGTGAATGTTACGATACCGCATCCAATTGTAAGAAAACAATTTTAAGAATTGACTATTGACTGGCATGTATTTATTTATAATATCCACAATCTCCATATTTTTATTTCGTTCGAGGATTCATAACAGAGTAAGTAATATACCTACAGGCTGATTTTATCGACCAGGGAGTAATTCAAGGAGGATATTCAGCATTCGATTCTAATTCCAAATATCTTAATATTTCCATTAAAACAAAGTAATTTATAGTCAACATATTAAGGGGTAATTACACACATGATAGGATAAATAACAATTAATTATTTAGGAGGTATTGTGTCTCTCCTAAGCCTAGATAAACTACGAAAGGGAAACGAGTCAATTACTTGTTTATCTAAAATTACGTAAAAGGTATTTTTTCTACATGCCATTCAATCGTGCCCCACACGCACTGCGGTGTCCAAACTTTTAAACGGTCCAATTCTCATTTTTTCATCAATGTTTCTTTATGATTTGTTAATGAATAATGTTATTTACATTTTTATTAGTTACAAAAAGGTACAAATTATTGTATTCTGAAATATCTCTTTCGTCTATAAAATCACACTGTATAAGTAGAAAAAATATTTTTAAAATTGGATCGATTTACATGGGTAACATTTAAAGTGATGATGACATTTGAATAACAATAAAAATCCAAAAATGTAATTTGCATATAGTTTTAATAAATATAACGCTACAAAAGATATTTTTTGTAAATCCGGGCTTCAAAAACTAGTCGATACAATAGATCCCAACTTAGCAATCAATTAGGAACATATCGGCAACTCAGCCAGCTTGCACCTAAATGCATATTATTAAAAAAATCGTTGCATTCAACGAGTTCAAAGTAAAAAAAACATCCGACACCGACAAGGTGGCAGGAACGGAAAAAATGTCACACACAGAAACTGGCTGCCTTTAATCCGTTCTATTATGCATATAATTATTATTTCCGATGTCAAAGAAAATAACAGTTCTTTTTGCATATGCGTATTTGTCGGAAGTGTTAAAAAAATGTCACCCTCAGGTATTGGAAGGGTGACTTTGAGAGACTGTGAGGGTAACACGAGATCGGTTCTTTAAAAGGTCTTGGGTGATTATTATTCATGCATTCTCAGGGAGATTTAGGTGCCTGCCCGAAGCGGTTTGTAGGAGCATAAAAAGCTTCCTTGGGGTCCGATTTGAGTTCTTGGATGAAGGTTAGTGGTTCAATGCAACTGGACGGTTAATACTTGAATATATTTTAAAGAAATTATCAATCATTCCGTGACTTTAGGGTATGATATTTGAAAAGAATCCATTTAAAAAAGTACCTATTACTGCTCGTTCCCTATATTTAAAAAAAAAATCTAAATTCATTCATAGTTCTATTAAATACGTAATATTAAATACGGTAATTAGTTTTTATAAATTTTAACTAACATTTATTTTTATTTTTTTCTATTCGGTTCACAAATCGAACATAACACGACTGGATACGAAATAAAAACATAACTTAAAGAAATGATACAAAAGTTGTGTCCTTAAATAGTTGACACATCAAACATTTATTGAAGTAATTAGAGATATATATATATATATATATATCTATTTTTTTACTATCATTACTTATATATATATATATATATATATAAAAAGCGAAACACACGTTACATTTGTACGCACTGCATAAACTTATGTTTGGCTGAGAGTAAAGAAAAGTGAAAAATATCATAAGATTTACAAATACTATTATATTAAGAAAGTAGTGGCCAGCGATGGACAATACTTTGCATCATAAATGTATGTATAACCAAATTTTTACAATAAAACCTCGAATTTCGGAAAAAAAAAACGGCGGATGCAAAGTTGTACACCCAATAGCTTAAGAACATTCTATTTAAATAGGGTTGTCTACCAATATTTGTTTTTTAAAATTGATAATGTAATCATAAAGTTTTGTTACTTAAAATTATAATACAAAGAGTCCTATAGGTTATATTTAGTACTCTGTAAAGCAACACTTGCAGTCCTTAATCTTTTTTAAAGATTAATAATAATATACATATAATTACTCTATTGCATTAGTTGCTGTATGCTCTTTGCGCTTATGTGCCATGCCCAACGTAACCAGTAGCGTAGTTGATCACCGTTTCTTAGGACACACACACATGACAATTCTGTTAGATGCCATGCGGGTTACCTCACGATGTTTTGCTTTACCGGTAAGCATGTGGTACCCTAAATTCGTAGTTAATCTGGAAAAACCCAGAGACACATACCGGAACTCGTACCTACCGCTATTCGCATTTCCACGCATGGGTGCCGATCCTTTTATCCACCAGCCACCACAGTCACAAGATAACCTCCTGTGGTTCAATGAAATAGTTCTGGGACAAAATCATATAGTACTAAACGCCCAGCAAAATCACAGCTACTTAAGGACCAACTAGTACCATACTCGTACTAATACTAGAACATAATATTTACGCTCTTGTAAAATGTTTGAATTACACGCCACATTGTACAAATTTTTAATTTTTATGACTCAACATACTAAATAAAGAACAAAATATTATAGTGGCTTTTTTATTTATCTAGCAAAGTACTCTCAAAATATCAAAACTTAATTCGTAATAATTACAGCGATACAAAAAGGTTTTGGTCTGGGCGTTAGGGACTATATTAGTTATGTTCTGATATTAGGACAGTGGGCTTTCCTTCTTTGTGCCTACTTTTAAATTGAGCTGCAGGAGGATAAAGATTAAAGCCACTTTTTTTAAAGAATTTTAAATAGAAACTTCTAGACCCCATTCAAAGTATCTTTTTAATGTGAGTAATTTATTTGTGACAATTAACATTATTGTGATATTTTACTATATAAACATCTCACCTCAATATATTATGACATATAAAAGAAATATCATGTGTAAGTACCCTGAGAACGGCGATCAGCTGCGCAATTGGTTACGTTGAGCGCAAAATATAATATAAGCGCATACTGGATAATGACACTAATGTATCTCTGCTCATCCCGTGAGAGATATAATAGCGTTATGATATATTATTATTAAGTTATCTCATAATTTAGTAAGTCGTTTACAGAACAGTATCTATGGTATATCTTTAATAGTTTTTTTAAAACGCACTTTCATTCAAACATTTTTTATTGACACAAAAAAGTTACCCACCTTGTCTATTGAGGGTTAACTATTGTGCTACTGTTTGTTTGGTGTATTTTTTATGGGTCTTAGTCCAGGTAATTCCGTGTCCTCTCACCGGCTTCAATGGGTTGTGACGTATAAAAGGATTATTTTTTAATAGATAATTAATGATGTTGCTGTCCTGTCATGGTTTGGTTTGAGCCGAATGTCATGTATTATTCGATAACGCAAGACTTTTAATTTGATTTTTTGTGAAAAAAAAATACATTTATTTTTAATGGAACACTAGTAATGGGACTGGATCCTTCGAAAGGAAACGGTTTCCTTTATGTTGTAGCATAGATGGGCAAAATTTAATCAGATTAATGAAAATGATTAACGATTACTTTTTACGGTTTTTACCATTAATATTAATGCATTTTGCTCATTTATGTTTTAAACACTTCAAAATCCCAGATTGTATACACATTTATCATTTCTTAATGTTTTAAATGGATTTAATCATGATTACAGAGTAAGAAAATTTATATTAAGACTATATTTTGTAATCGTTCTTGTTCTTTTATTCACTTTACAACATTGAGTTTGAATATTTATCGTTGTATATAGTTTTTAAAGTGTTTATATATATTTTTTACAATTAAATAGCAGAGTGACATAAAAGTAAACTGTACGTCGCGGTGTAGCGCTACCCTCGTCCCTCGTACCCTCGTCGATGAGTATATCTACTTAGGAAAACAAATGTAATTTAGTAAATACAATAATGAAGATGAAGTTGATAGAAGAATTAACATTGCATGGAAAAAATTCTGGTTACATAAAGAAATCCTAAAAGGAAATTATAGCCTTGAGGCAAAGAAAACTATAATGGACACCTGTATTCTGCCATGTTTGACCTACGGTAGCCAGTCTTGGACTTTTAACACTAAAATCAAAACTAAAATAATAACGAGTCAGCGTGCTATGGAACGTAGTATATTAAAATTAAGGAAAATACAAAAAATTAGAAGCAAAGATATTAGAGAGAAGACTGGACTAACGGATGCGCTCCAACATGCCTTAAAGCTAAAATGGAAATGGGCAGGACATATAGCACGACACAAGAATAAAAGTTGGGCTTATATAATAAATGGATGGACTGGTCCATCACATGGCAAACGGAAAAGAGGCAGACCACAAAAAAAGTGGAATGACGACATAATCACAGTTGCAGGAAAGGATTGGATGAGAACAGCTACAGACCGAAATAAATGGGATGGATTGGAGGAGGCTCTCACCCGAAAGGGATTCATAAAATGACAACGCGGAAAAAAAAACTGTATTTTTGTGTGCATATTGTTTTTTTTTTTATGGAATAAAAGAGCTATTATTATTATTATTATTATTATTTTGTAATCGTTCATCATTAATCAGATTACATTTTGCCCATCTCTGTGTTGTAGTCAGATATTTATTCATGCTTATCGAAATAACATTCGATAAAGAAAGAAAGAAAATCATTTCTTTGGCACACAATAGAAGGATTGGTTAAACAAGATTTAATTTAGATTCCAGCTGTTATAACTTGTTACACGTAATACATAATTACCAATAGTAATACACTATTGTATGAATGTTTTAAATTGTATGAACGACGTAGCAAACTAAGTAAGCAAGCAGAAGTGGCAATGGGCCGTCCATATTGTCGCGGAATCGACAACTGCTAGAGTACACGACTTCTGGAATAGTGATACGGTCTCTGCATGTGTAGTTTTTTTTTAAACTGACTCGACACAGTGACTGCACCATACCTGATGGCAAGCATGGTGCAGTCCAAAAAAACGCCAACGACTATCGAAAGGTAAGAAAAAACCCATCGGTAGTCGCAGCGATCATGCCGGCCTGCACAAATATCTCTTCACGTTACGCTTAAAGGATCCCATATCATAGGATGGTGGGAACACGCTCGCCGGAAGACCATTCCACAGCTCAACGACACGGCAAAAGAAGGAGTTAGAGAACTTCTTAGTTCTAGCCGGGATGTGAGACACCGAATAGCTGTGACACCGCAAACCCGCGCGAGTGGATCTATTCAGGAAAGCAGAGGGTGGAACAAGGTTAAACAACTCTTCAGAACACTCGCCATGATACAGACGGTAGAAAACGCTCAGTGAGGCAACATCTCTATGCAATTGAAGCGGCTCAAGATGCTTAGTTACGTCAGGATCATTCACAATACGAACAGCCCTCTGCTGTAACCTATCCAGGGTATTAAGTAAGTACTGGGCAGAACCGTCCCAAAGATGCGAACAATATTCCATGCAAGGTCTGATCAGGGCCTTATATAATAGAAACAGTTGATCAGGCGTGAAAAACTGTCGCACCTTGTTTGTAGTGTGTCGCCCAGAGGCGAGATAGATCGACGACTTGCGAAACGAAACTAGATTTTTCCGGATGGGAACAGTCCAGAACTTCTGTTCTGGACTCAACATTCATGGCTCACCATTTGTCTCTACAAATGGTGAGCATTGGGAGAGGTTTATATCGAGCAAAGACCGACGTGAGCTCAAATGATGATGTTGGTGATGATTTTATCAGTGAACTAAAGACATTTAATAGATAGAACGGTTTTCAGTTTTTTTCCACTAAATCCGATTTTTTCATTACCGCTTTATTAGTTTAAAATAGCTATATTTCTAAAATAGTGTTTATTTAAATTAATATAGAGATTTCATGAATAGTATGTAGGTACTTTAGCGTCCATATTAAAAGGTACTAAAGTTGACTATAAAAGAAAGGTAATGCTTTCAAAGAGAAATAGTATACTTACCATTTAAATAAAATAAACTTTACGATAGTCATATCTCTTACTTTTAAAACTCAGTTGAAAGAGATGAGACAAAACAAAAGACAGCTGAGCGGAGTTCATCGACCTAGGGCAAGGTGGCCGTAACTTTCATTCTTAAAGCGTACCAACTTAGTAACCTACTTTTCATTAATAAGAAGAGCTAAAAAAATGCACGAAGAAAGTATCAAAGATTGAGCGAAGCGCGAACTTCGAAGAGCAACCGAAAGCTTATAGAGATATACCTACGACAGTTTACTCGGGCACAGGAATCCTTTAAAATTAAATTACCTAAACATTTACTCTTAAAATTATAAATACCTATCATTTTAACACTTTGATAAATTGCTTGTTTTATAACTGACAATATTAAGGAGCTTGGTTCACGGCCCATTTTTATGACCAAAAAAATTTGGTGTTTTCTGAACATATTCATAAATATGTTGTTATAAAATACCACGAAACGGTCATGGAAAAACATTATGGCCAATGTTAAAAAAAATACATCAAAAATAAATATTACATAGTTCATTGAGACTTTTTTTACAATAAATAAATGTATTTAAACATCATAATAAATTGTTTACTTCTATTAGATACAATAAAATATTTATTTTAAATTAATTAATGCAGCACAAATATATAGCACAAATGCAGCACAAATAATAATTCTTACAACTTTACATGCTGTATATAATATTTTTTCTATATTTTTATTGCTTACTTGAATTAGAAATATTCTTAATGATATTCACCCAGGTAAGCTAGAAATTTAGAAACATATGACCATTTGAGTCGAATATACCTAATGACATAATCAACGACATTAAAATCATCAAATTATAAACTAAAATTATTCAGTGTGATATTTAAAATTTTAAAATAGAAAACAAAAGGATATCAACGTTATTCTTTCGTTCTTTTTTCTCTCAGCTCCCGCCAGACGCCGAGACGCCAGGAAAAAAAATAATTAAAACGCCGCCGGCGAAAGCGAAAGCGCGCCGTCTGCCGCGTAATTAGCACAATGGTGTTTCCTGACTTTGAACTTTTCTATATCATTTCGTTCGTCTTGAAGCTGTGACGCGAACTTTTTATCTCAACTTTGTTAGACCGAGACTATTCATTTTAAGTAGGTCATTGCAACTTGCAAACTCAACACAGAAATTATATATACCTGTTTATACACTTAAAAACATAGGATCGGTAGATAATTTATTTATACATATAGCATCTTTATAGTCTAAAAGCTTTTTTTTATACATCACACGCGACTGTAAGCGCAGTTTCGTCTAAAAACGGTGGACACTCAAGGGATTAATCTGACTTTAATGGTCGTAATAATGCCGGGCTAAAATACATCCACAATAAGATATAAATTAACTTATTCTGTATCCATTCATTAATTTAGGTTAACATATCTCTTAGCTTGTATCAACAAAAATACTTACAGTAAAGTAAACATCGATGCATGTGCGGAATAATATATTTTCACTAAAGTTTATTGGACTAAAGCGAATATATTATATTTATGCCATTAAAATTTATTATCAGATAATAACGATATTTTTCTCAAATTATTAGCAATACCTACCCACTGTTTATATCTGTAAATATAGATCAGATAGATAGAGATATAGATAGATAGATAGGGATGTAAATCAGAAGAAAAAATAGTTACCAGCACCAAAATCGCTACGAATATATTTTTCCTTAGCCAAAGAAAATATAGCATAGAGGGAGCATGTGTTTTAAAATCATGAAGGTATTCATTACAACGCATAACATATATATTATTTTGTATGTACAGGATAAAAAAGTAAACAAAACAGGATCTTCAATATCTCGTTACAGGGACTTTGAAAAACCTTTGAAAAGCGACGCGTTTCATCTACAATATGGAATTGGATAGAAGCCACACAGTCTTTTAATTTACGTAGAAGCCGCATAAATATCCATATTACATACGAACTCATTTTCCTTCTTGTATTGAAAAGTGAAAGTTCGTCTAACTAATTCACTATACGTGAAATATACTACTTTTGATTATTGTTTTGGATAAACCTTTTACATATAATTTGTGTCTTATACGAATTTACATAGTATATTTTAACCTTGTCCGACCTGAAAGGAGCGTACTGGTGACATGATACCGTTATCAAAATACATTAGAAAATTGTCTTATTTGTGAACTTTTTTTTACACTGGCTCGACAATTTGACTACAGTGCACCTGATGGTAAGTACAGTGTAGTCCAAAAACGAAAGCGACCATCAAAGGATGAAAATCCGTTGATGGTCTCCGTCATCATGTCGGCCCACATATTCCACGGCTGAAGCTCTCTAGGTATATGAGTAACTGGATATATATAAGCTGATCCCGAAACGAGACAGGCCAAAGTGAGTCACTATGATTGTCTTTAAAAAGTTATCATCATATAAAATTTAAAAAAAAACTTTATATTCGAACTATGCTCGGATTACAAACAAAAACACTTCAAAAGCTAACACAATTTTATTGATAAAGATGTTTGGAATAAAAAAGGGAGTCAAGACACTTTTGACATCATAACCCAGTAGCGTTCATTCCATAAATGCATGAAAGCATTGCATGACCTTACGATAAATAAGTCTGTAATAAACTCCTTTAATTTAAACAACAAAAGGAACCCTTTATATTCATATTTATTCTATTTCCACGCCATCTATCTTCCCTATGGAAGTAATATAATATTTACTATCATTATAATATAATATTTTAATTCATTATGTGAATCTGCCTACCTTGTCCAATTACCCTATGCTCCTATGCACCTGACACTATGCATTGTCATAACCTAATAGCATGATTCTTTGCTTTCCTTTTTCATTCATTCATGAACTACGCCAGGTTATTTTTTATTTAATTCGAATTTCGTTTTGCTATTTAACTATAAAGGATAATCTAAATAATAGCATCTAGTATCGATACCGAATAACGCCGACACGAGTCGGACAGGGTATTTATACTGTATCTACCTATATACATTTTTAATATAATTTGTATCGGAAAATATATAAAACTGGCATATATATATATATATATATATATATATGTTTAATAAAGTATCAGAAATGCAATACAAAAAGAGTAATTGTCTCAAATATTTTCATATATGTCATATATTCACTTCTTAGATTTTTCTTTGTTTGCAATTATTGACTAAAAATTTATAAGATGCTTAAGATCATAAAAACGTGACTATTTCAATAGAAACATTGTGTGAAAACATTTTTCTAACAGAGAGGAATGTTATTTTATATTATAAATTTGATTGATTCGGTAAAATTTATAATGAAATAAATTGCGATTTTTTGTTCACCTGTTTCACAAATAAAGAATCCAATAATAATGTATCGTCAAGCTATATCGCTGTCAGGGTGACCAGATACACCTTAGTAACTGTACTCAAAATAATATTCTATGTTGTGAAAAAGCTTGACTTTATTATAAAATATAATATGAAACTGTGTTCAGTATGTTACCAACGCACACACTCGTGCGTGACGCAAATTTCGTTACGTCCGCCATAGGGTTGCCTAAACTACCCCCGCACTCCCCGCGGCATCAATCTTCACCCCCGCACCACCTACGGCCGTATAATACAATAATATATGTCTAACTTTCGGACCAGCCCTGTAGGTAGCGCTATCTCGTCACACCCATTAAACTATATAAGTGTGAGTGAGACGGTGGATACTACGGGGGTGTCCTAAAGGGTGTAGGGAGTGTGTAGGGGCGCTATTGAAATTGAAGCGGGGTTTAGGCGCGGATGACGCCTGGTTGTAGAATGGATGGAAATTTCCTCAATTTAGCGTTTTCGCCAACAAAGGACCTTGTTTAATTTTTGGTTTTCGTCAGACAACGGTGCGGAAGGTAGCTGATTTACCTGTTGCTTGCTGAAGGATTAAAAATATTAACAAGTCGCTGTCAAAGGAAGAAATAAAAAAGTGATACTTTTATGATTAAGTCCCGTGGGATAATTTAAACTAATTTTATTAATATTCACTATACAAATGTAATCTTTCTTTTAAAGTTACATGCACCTATATTTATATATCAAACAAATGCTTTAAGTTATTTAATAATAAATTAATGAATAACGTTGAGTATAAAAAACTTAATACTAATGAAAAATCCCTCTCAGTGCAAATAATATCCGAATTTTTAATTACATATGTTGACAAGTTTTGATTGGCACGTAAAATGAAATATACACATATTTTTAAATTAAAATATTATACCAAAACAAGAATATATTATCAATTTATTAAGCCTTGCATTGGCTACAATACTGAAAATAAATTTTATTCCTACAATTTACATGACATGACAAAATTATTAAGACTACAAATTGTAAGTTTAAATCTCATTTAAATGCCTTCACAATTAATTATCCATCCGTCTATCTGTCTCTAGATATCTATTATTAGCTCATATAATATTGCGAATACGTAAAGGACGTAAGTCGCTTGTGAGATGTAAAAAGGACTGTTAAAACATGGCATAACCACAATTCGTTTCTGAGAAATCCAAACGTAATTAATTAACCCGCACCTAAAGTTTCACAGAAACTTATAGCACCGATTTACATTCCTGCCGAGTTCCCTCTCACACTTATTAGCGTAAATGCGCCCTTTCACTTTGTTTACAACTCAAAACTTGTAACCCAGGACGAGACAAGGGCCGCCTGCCTTATTAACAATTATAAAACTAATGACATCCGTTGGATGTTCTTGATAAATTTCAATTTGAATTTTCATACATTACGTTATACGAAGAAATTAAAGATTATAATAAATTTATACATAAAATATACCAAATATTACTCCATAGCCTTATCAGTGTCAGCAAAGATATGATAATAACTGTATTCACTTTAAATCATCGTCGTGCCCAAACTGACCAGTAGCTGATCGCTTTTCTCGGGGCATTTCATAAGACACTTTTATTAGATGCTATGCAAGTTTCCTCAAGATATGTTTTCATTTACTGTATAGTATCTAAGTCCGTACATAAAATTAAAAGCTAAAAATTATTTATAAAAAAGTGTGAAGACAAAGCTATTGTTTAAATAAATATTTTAAAGTATAACATCCTGTATTATAATATCTATAATGTATTTATTATGTATAACTTCTCACCATGAAAGGGATGTAGCGTAACGATATATTATCTATTATTATTTTTATAATATCTATTACTCATATAAAAATTACTAGAAAGTCAAGGAATAAGTTACCCAACATGTGATTAAGTTAAATATAATGTAGATTGATTTTTCTAGTTTTAAATACAAATTATCGTTCAATGAAACTCCTAAAAACGTTACAGTGAAAGCACAATTTTCCTTAACTTACCTTTGTACTTTCCACTTAACGTTACTTATATCGACACTTAAGTATATACATAGAGCCTTATCTTTCACGTCAGGCCTATACTTAAGCTAGAGGGGTAAGTTGAAATAGGAATAGTCGCATTAGGCTCCAAAATTACAGGCGACCGTCACAGCCTAACGTGGTTAAATTGCCCAACCACCTGGGGGATAACCCTCTGGCACCCTCTTAGCGCAACATACGGAGACACAGTATATGAACTATGATTTGCAATATTTGTACGTGCTTCATAAAATCTCTGTATCTAATGTTAAAATAATTATATTATTGTAAAAATGTAACAATACTCATTAAGTTGTTATTATTAATTAAACGCTCATTACTTTTTAAAGACGACAAATTAATTGGGAGTCGAAGCTGCTCGCGTCCGTAGGCTTTACCCTAGTTTCCCTACACGTGACTCCTGGGTGGTGCTAAACGAGCAGCAGCGAGGTGGTAGGGCGCCGGTGCCCGTCTGGATCGCGACCACAGTGCATGAGTATAAAGCCCGTCATAGTGACCAGTTTCGGCTTGTCGCGTTTCGGGATCAGCTTGTGCATATCCAGTAGCTCATATACCTAGAGAGCTTCAGTCATGGTATATGTGGGCCGACATGACGATGTAGACTATCAATGGATTTTCATCCTTTGATAGTGGCTTTCATTTTTGGACTACACTGTACTTACCATCAGGTACTCTGTAGTCACTATGTCGAGCCAGTGTAAAAAAATAAAAAATAAAAAAAACGACATGAGTTGCATGGGTCTCGGTAGGGGGATAAATTTGTTAGACGTTAATTTATGTTATTTTTGATTACCTTATTCCTGGAGACGTGGGCCGAGAGCTCGCGTTGCTGACATTTATTCCAATCACGGTCGGCAGCTAGGGTGCATGGAGAGCCGTACATCGCTTGTGAGAAGAAGTTCTGGCGCAGAAAGATGCGGCGGAGCTGGTGCAAGTGACGTTAGCTTCATCATCCACAGCAACGTCATCCCAGCTCACCCGCCGCCCCACAAGAACGGGAGGCCGTATAGCGGCATTAATTAGAAATGTCCGTCTCTAACGGCAGCAACGTGTGGCACACTTGTGGGAATGTGTCGCCCAACAAAGGTGGGAGCGGCACGCGATTTGTTTCCATGTGCTGCTCCAAAATTGCAGAGGTAAGAGAGGGGTGGCTCTTTACACCACCCCTCCTCAAGTGAGCAGAGGCCTTACCGAGGCCGCACACCTAGCTGGGTATCGAGGATGAGGCTCCAGTCGTACTCTCGACCTTGGTAGGTGGAAGATGGAACACTCCGGGCGTTTTAGTCGGTGCTTTCCAACACACAGGGGGTGAACCTCACCACTTCTTGACGGTCCATAACGAATTTCCTCCAAGTTACCAAAAACAAAAATGATAACCTTATTCCAAAAATACATCAGACACCAATTAGGGATTAAATTAAATATTAAATGGATACAAAACAATAATAATAATATATGGTCCCGCTATATTACTTTCGGGGTCAGCAGACATACATAAACGCATATATATATACACATTTTTACTAAGGAACCGATATGATAAATCTAGGTAGATCTAAAATTGCCGTACGATGCCTTTCTTTATTATAAAAATCCATAATAGTCATCCATTCAGCTCATATCGGTCTACTGGTAAACTTGGGCCCTAAAGCTCGCCACTTATCTCTGTTATGGACTGTCTGCACCTAGACACATCCAGCTGCTAAAAAAAAAGTACAGAAAAATATTCAGGAACGCATTACCTGAGAAAAACTTAAAAAAGAGCAGTACAAATTTCAATACTGTTTCTTTAGTTTATCTTCATCTAACAGACACGACGACTTGGGACTTTAAACACGTTCGTTGCTCGGACATTTTCAACCTTGTCGCGAAGGTTTACATTTCATTTTCACATGACTAAAACGTTCAAGATTTTCGGGTTGTAGGTAAACGTTGCCGTTTGACCCCACTTCGCATTTCGGGTCCGTGGCTAGGGCGAGGAAGTGAGAGGGGGCCGGTTTAGTCATCAATAATGTTAGAAGGTAAGCTTTAGTGACGTCGCAAACGATTTGTTATGTTAAGCACTGTATATGACTCCGCGTTAAGACGAGCGTCCCTGATTTAGATTAGACTAAAATCTAAAAATTCTCTGTAAACCATGATCTTGATACATAGAACAATTCGTATTAAAAGTTAAAATTTCGCGATGTCCACACACTATAAATACATCAAAATCTGTTATAACGACATCAAAGTGACTACTCACTCATATTTAGTCGTAAAAACCGATAGTCTTAACAACCGGTGATGTTTTCGAGATAAGTAGTTCTATTTTTTTGTCGGGATCCATGTTCTGGGTCAATATAACCGGTATGTTGTTTTAAACGATGTCGCTATAAACAGTTTTGACTGTACTTTTATTATGGCTCAATATTTCGACCTGATTACACAGGTCGTTACCACGACTATACTCAGTAGCGTTCATTCCATAGATCTATGCAAGCATTGCATACCCTTATGATAAATAAGTTTGGAATAAATTGCTTGAAGTAAAACAAAAAAAGGAGCCATTTATATTCATATATATTCTATTTTCATGCCATCTATTTTCCATATGAAAGTTACTATTTATTATTATTATATAGTACTAGCTGATCCGGCAAACGTGGTTTTGCTATATAAGGTTTTGTAATATCTTCTAAGATGTTCATTGAAATTAAGTGATGTCAAAGACAATTTTGTTCACAATTAAATACTCTTAATCAACAACATATTTATTTGGATAAAGATGAATATTATTACGTTGATACAACTCTTAACAAATAATGCATTAATTTCGACCAAATTTGTTTACCATAAAAACGGTTCTAGTGACTTATTCTTAAAAGATAGACATATACTGTCATGGACATTTTTTTAGAACATTTCAAGAGGAATAATTCTTTTTTACATATATTTTTGGTATCTTGAACCGTTTTTGCAGCGCACGCAATAGAAGCCCTCAAGGATGAATAATTTTCCCCGTTTTTTTCACATTTTCCATTATTTCTTCGCTCCTAATAATTGCATCGTGATGTTATATAGCCTAAAGCCTTCCTCGATAAATGGTCTATTCAACTCAAAAATATTTTTTCAACTCGAACCAGTAAATCCTGAGATTAGCGCGTTCAAACAAACAATCTCTTCAGCTTTATAATATTAGTACCTATAGATTTAAATTAATTATGTGAATCTGTCTAACCTGGCCAAATACTCTATGCACGTCACTGACTATACTCATAGCACATTAAATATTTATGAGTTGTGTATATTATTATTTACAAAAACATTTTTTTTTTATCTACAGTTACTAGTATATTTTAAAGTATTATAAATGAACCCACTGATACAGATTTACTTAATCAATTTTCAGTAACGGTATATCATCGTTTTGATGATTTCTGTTATTAGCTGTGGCCTAGCGGGTAATGGGCTGGTTTCTATGCGCGGCAACGTGAATGGTCATAGGTTTGAATCCCGGCACGTACTTGTGGGTTTTACCATATTACATACGGATTTTGGTTCATGCTCACCGGAGAAGGATAACTTCGTGAGGAAACCCGTATGGCATCTAATAAAAATGCCTCACGTTGGGCATGACATATAAGCCCAAAGTGGATACAACCACTAATGTACCTCTACTCACCTCGTAAGGAATGATGATATGTATATTATTTTTTTTCTTCTTCTAATTTCATATATAACAATATATTTAAAAAACTGTTTAAGTATTTAATAATGAAGATAATTTATAGATACTATATTAATATAATCAATTATCTGTATAATTTATCGAAGACAGCCAGATAGCATAGTTTTTAGTTACGCTATCTATGTCGCTGGATGTCCAGGGTTCGAGTTCGCGTACCGGTAAACTTTTCTGTGGTGAGCTAATTACTTTGTCTTGACGCATGGACGCTTATTATGTATTTAAATATTATATCATTGTCCTTTACCTATAGTATATTCAAAAGCTTAGTTTGTGCCTAGGTACAAACTATGATCTAGATCAAAGTATGTAATTCTCCGTGAATGTAAAAAAAAATAGATTTAATAAAACAATATTGACATTTAATATATTCAATTTTATATTAATTTGCCTCCGTTTTTTTAAACGGACTTCTTGTGATTAGAGAATAAAGTAATGTAGAAACAGCAAGCCTTTAGATTTCTAAAAATACTTTTTTATATTTACAAACTCATGGATTATCGCTCTGAATGGAAGGTCTGGGCGCGGCCAGGGCGCGTGGGGCGGCTTATCAATCAACGTTGATGGAAAGCCGCCGGCCGTGGGGAATCTCCTCTGCGTGGGGATTTAGACGTGCCACTTTCCTTTCCTCCAATATTCCTACCTGTTTCATAAAATAAATATTTGAATTTCATTTCTATGTTGACCTTTTTTTCGAAACGTTCAACGGCCATCTTTGTAGTTAGTCTACTTCCAGTTGTTTATATACCTAGATACCTTTAGTCGTAGTCTTTGAGGGTCAATTGATTCTCGTCCTTCTGTAGTCTTTTCCGTTTTAGGACTACGTTATATTTTCAATCAGGTGCGCTGCAGTAGCTTTTGGGCAAATCAGAATTAAAAAAAGGTTAGATAGAAATTAAAGCAGATTTTTATTTTTTTTATTTATTTCTTATTAGGGTCTTTTAACATGGTCATATCAGCCCCATTGTAGCCTAATATATAGAAATAAAGTCTTTCATACAGTTCCCATAGCATTTCGACAATTGCTTTAGTGGGCATCGCTGAAATGCTGTGGAACATACCAACAACCAATCTATTTAATTTAAATTTACATATAACATCCTTTCTTACATTGGCGTTCTGGGCACACTCAATCAGGACATGCTGAACATCGTCGATAATTCCGCACTCAGGACACAATGGAGATGATATCTTTCTCATGAGATGAGCAAACTTTCCAGATGGAATGTGTCCAGAACGAAATCTATGTAGTAAAACAACCTGAGATCTCTTCAGCACCACATCGCAGAATCAGGGATCCGAGGAGGCTGACTTTGTATAATTTTGTACCAGATTTGTTATTGGAAGGCGAGTTCTATTTATGTATGGACATTTGTAACAAGGAGTATTGTAAAACAAATAGATATAACATAATATAAATCACTTTAATACAGTTAATAGAAAACATAAGTATATATATATATTTAACGTAATTATAAAAATTGTACTAAATAAAGACAGTTCTATTGGCTACGCCGTAGCAATGTAGCTATATACATTATTAACGCCATCTATACACAAGCTTATTCAAATTGACTTTGTTTCGATCGGATTATCTATTCACCGACAGATGTCACTGCACGTCTAATAAGAAACAGTAAAATTATTAATTTTTCTTATTAGAATCCGTCTATATCTCATTACGAGAAATTCTTATTGAAACTGCTAGAAAATAGATATGCCACTTATATTTATTCGTACTTCGTGCACTCTGGGCGGTTTCGTGTAAATAATAAATTATATTTTTTTTTCTTTTTCGTTATCTATCTGCGAATAAATGCCTTTTGTAAAAGTATATAAAAAATGAATTATAAATATCATATGTTCAACTTAAGATTGTAAGCGACATTTTCGTAGACATTTGAAGTGAATCAAGCGAATTTCCCCGCAGGTGAATTTCAACTGTCAACGTATGTTGGAATGCTAGGGCGGGTGGCCGGGCGGGCGGGTCGTGGGCGGAGGGTGCCTATTTGTCTTGCGGAAGACATGTCGGATCGCTTGATGTTTGTTTATTTGTGTTTACTGTAGTTTACGGGAATACAGGCTCGCGTATCCACATACCACGTCATTCGTGTATCTGTATAGAATGTTCTATACAGTTCTAAGTATATTGTTAGCTATTCATTAGTGTTTAGTGTTACAAAATCAGTAAGGCATTAAAGATTTCTATGAATTGATTTGAAAAAATAATCTGTCGAGAAAAATTAAGAAAAATACAATTTTTGTAACAATCCTTGATTAAGGATATATTTAGCTTTTAAATTAGTAAAAATAATTTAGTAGATGTATATTGGGAATTAAAAGCATTTCTATGTATCTACTACAACGCTGAATCCCTTTTGGGTTAAGCAGAGAGGATGGAAGACAACTTCTCTTTTTATTCTATTAAATCTCTTTTGCTTCCGTAACGTTAATTTCTCCCTTTATGCACTGTCGCCTATTCTGCGTAATTTTGACATTATCCTCCATCAGAACTCTTTTTATTTTGTCTGTGTACATAAGTCTCGGTCGGTCACTTATGTTTACGTAATTTTCCACTCACATTCAAGCTCTGCACGTAACCAAACTATCAAAGCATGCTTTTCTGTATGCTATCAATGACTATCTTTAAAACCAACCATTCTACGTATCTCTTCGTTCTTAACACGATCCATTCAGAATATTTCATTTTGAGTAATGCTTTTTTTACGTTCCGTACTTCAAAAGCAAAAACGGATTCCTGTAGGATCTCATTTATACGTCTGTCTTTCAAGCCTGCCTAGACAAAGTAACATTTGTTTATTTTTAGCGTAAGTATAAAAATTCTGAGGTATGGAATTGATATAACGTATTTTCGTGATTTTATGAAAGTTTTTGTTTAATCCAGATAGATTTGCGCTTGACCTCAATTTTATTTGATGGAAAATGAAGGTGAGGCCGTCAATGGAGCACTCACTCAACAAATATCGATTCACTCGACGTTTGAAGATTTCCATTTTTTTTGTAACCCGGGGAAATCCCTAACGGACCTCGGGGAGAGGTGAGGGCCACTCCCCGGTGTGTCAGGCTTGCACCGACTAAAACCTCCGGGGTGTTCTACCTTCCGCCTACTGGCATCGAGGACACGACTGGGGTCTCATCCTCAATGACCGGCTGGGCGTGCGGCCGTAAGTAGGCCTCTACTCGCTTAGGGAGGGGTGGTGTATAGAGCCACCCCTCTCGTGGCTCTGTGTTGTAGAGCGGCACGCGGGAACACATCGCGCGCCGCTTGCACCCTTGTTGGACGACACACTCCCTTATGCGTGTCGCCCGGTACGTTTCAAGATCTCCATGTCATAAGATTACTTAACTTACTTACTACTTAACTTAAAACTTAAATAAAACATTTAACAATATCCATGGAGAAAGATAATATCAATATTTGTTCCCCAAACTGATTATTAGTTTCCTTCACGTCTTACAAGATGTATACTATCATACCCTAAAAGTATTAGTGAAAATAAAAAAAATTGCAACTATATAGTCCTGAATTTATGTTATAATTGGTATAATACAACGCCTCTAATTGTAAAATTGTATGTTATAATATTTACCGCATTCACTGGTTGCTCATAAACCTCTTAATATGGCTTCGTAGTTTTTAATGAAAAGTTGTATTTTTTGGTATAAATTTTAAACAAAATAATAAAAGAAAAATTTTATACCAAGCACTGATTAGCTAGACCGCAGTTATAAAGAAACCTTTGGATATAATAAGCACATATATATACGGGCCCTACGTACAACCTGTTACCTTTATGTTCAAACTAGACACATTATCCATTTATTGTCTAAGTTTAAATGCAATGTAGACCGCACTCACGAATTATGTTTGAATATTTTGGCAAATCTCATTCGAATTTACAGCATTTGTGGTGCGGAGAAGACATCGAGAAATAATGAAATACCGAGACTTCAGTACTTCATTTTTCTTTTTTCAAAAAAATGTTCTGACATTTCTATATAATTTTACGGGTTTTACAACATTCGAGGCATGTAAGTTGGCTCTGTATGAAAGAGTGAGGATTTGTTTCGTAAAGTTCGACATACAGACACACGACACACAGCCAGAGACGTAATTGGTACAGAATCGATTTCCGCACATAAACTTTCTAGAGTTCAATTTATCCGCAGTCCATTATACTAGGGTCGCACACTTTATTTCCTTAGCCTTGATAATTTTTATTAATCCTCGTGTCATACGACAAACTATTACATTTTTCAGTGTAAAACCTATTAACATGACCATAATTAACCCTCGAAAGAATGCTTAAAGTATTACGGAGTAACACTGCATAATTCAATAATCTATCATGAAAAAATATGAATGTATACACAACGGACACCAGTCCATTTACTAATAAAACTTCAAATATTCAGGTATTTATATTAGGAGTATATATATATATATCGATCAGAAGTAAATTTATTTGTAAACTAGCTGCCCCGGCAGACCTTGTTCTGCCCTATTTCTCTAAAACAAAGTCACATTGTTTTTTTTTAATGTTAATAGCTTCCCCGTCAGGTTTTATTCTGCTAAAACTTATTGGTCTGTCGGCTGTTTTTTGAAAATTATTTGAAGGAATCTGGCCATAATGCTATATGTATAAAAATTGACAAATATTGACATTAATATTTATACGTCACTCAATTGTTTTGCCTTCCCGGAACCCGTCCACTAACATTTAAACTTTATGGTATGGTGTTAAAGTTCAAATTGACTTTTAAATATTATTACGAATTTTTGTATGAGAATATAGAAAAGTGTTGTTTATAGACATTTTCAGACATTTTTTTTTAATTTTTCTCTCCGTAATATCCTTCCCCAGACTTCAATAAACACAACAAAAAAGAAATCAGCCAAATCAGTTCAGCCGTTCTCGAGTTTCGCGCTTATACACATTTAACGATTCATTTTTATATTATAGATTATGTTTCCTATAAATGTGCCACGAATTTTGGTTAAAAACAGTCTGATCGAAATACGTCCGATTCGATCTCAACCCGGGCGCATCAGGCGTGCTTAGAACCATGTTATAATAATCCATATGTAATGATAAGTTTTTGCCGAATCTCCCGGCGCTTAATTGGGCCACGGGCGAATCAGCAAAGTTTCTTCATCAAGATACGAGTCGCGTTAGTTTGTCCTCGCTTTAATGTATGCAGATTATCTAAGCAAGTTCGGGGTGCCTCGCGCCACCCCCTATCCTTTGTGAGTTACGTGAGCTCAATTTACTCTCATATATATGGGATATAGTTTACATATAGTCAGACGGGTTATATACAGAAACTAGTAATTTTGACTAATCACATTAATTTGTGCTTCGCTTCAGCTTGTCATATTTCGAGATCAGCTTATGGTCTAAGAGCTGACCACATAAAAAAGGTGATTATCGTTACATGGCTGATTTTTTTATATGAGCACCCTTTTATGTAGCCAAGTTGAAAAAGTCTTGTCTGCCAGCGCGATCCCGTGGATGATGGCGGCCGGTCAAAAAGGTCAAATTTCGAGATAAAAAATATAATAAGTTACATGACTAATGATTATAAAAACAGATTATATTTATTGTTAAGAAAAACGGAAATTTGTTGGCAAAACAATTTGCTACTGGATAAAATGCCGGAAGACAGCGCGAAAAATTTATGAAAAAAAAAAACATCGAAGCGAACTTTCGCCTCATTTGCGCCGCGTTGCGGTTTCTCTTGTATACTTGGCCGCAGGACGGCGGCGACTGTTAGTGGATTTCGGATACATGAATATTTGCGCTGAGCTATCAAATTATAATAATATTAATAATATATCGTCACGCTGTATCACTTTTGGGGTGAGCAGAGATACATTACAAGCTGTATCAACTTTGCACTTATATAACGAGCCTAATGTGACCAGTAGCGTAGCTGACTGCCGTTTTCCTGACACAAGACATTTCTGTTAGATATCATCTGGGATTCCTTACGAGGCATTCCTTCACCGGTAAGCATGTGGTGCTTAAATTCGTACTCAGCCTGAAAAACTCCAGCAACGAAACGAATACGAAAGCAAAGCATAAGTCAATATTTTTACCGGGAAATAATACGGGGAATATGATTCATAAGACAAGAAACAAAATTAAAAAACACAAAAACAAAAATAAGAAGATATAACCAAAGTTAAACATAAGCAATTTGAATACTCATTAATTGTGCGAATACTGAATCTCGGGTAACCTAATGCCTCATAGTATTGAATTATTTAAACATATATGTAACGATTCTTTATATGTCGTATGTAGTTGTAGAGGTATGTAGAGAGGTCCGTGTTGAAATACATAATGTAACAGAAACAAGACGCGTATAGCTACCTATTGCCCACCAAATTTTAAGCTTTCGCATCAACAATTCATAAGAAGTTAGCGTTAATAAAAACATGTAAATAATATATAGACGTTTAAACTTGCAGATATAGGTGTATAACCAAATTACAAAGTACATAAATTACATAATACATGCTAGAATGTAACTACTATTTTTATGTAAAATTGAGGAAAAATGGTGAGCGGGCATCGTCGCTTATGTACGTGCCAGGGTTTGAATCTACCACCAATCATGCTTCTGCGCATGATTATCCATCCCTAATCTACTAAGCCACCACAGCCACAGAGTAATTCTCCAATTTAAAATATTTGCAATAGTGTAGACATAAACAGTGTTTTTAATAACCTACTTGCGTATAATCTTAATGCTTTTTTAATAATCATCAGCGTGTGCCTTGCACCACGCACCAAGCGGGTGGGTAAGCAACAAAGGCGGAATTTCAGCAGAACAAGCCACCCACAAACAAACAGCGAAACCGTTTCGCATTCCGTCCACTGTCTGCTTACACTTCACATACAAAATTAAGCCTTGTGATCTTGCGTATGTCTAAATTTAACGATACCTACTAACTACAATATATTACTCGGGCTGGTATAAGTTTTACTACTTATAATGTTGCAAAAGTGCCCTCATAGGAGTGATAATTTTTTATTAACGTAGTTTGAGATGATAGCAAAGAGAAAAACAGCGAGAATTCAGGATACTTTCAAAAATCATTGACTATGGCTGACAGTGTGTATATATTGTACATAATGTAAAATGTGGTGTGTTTGATGATTTGCAATACTAGTATTAATTAGAAATTATTTTTACTCTTTGTGATACGAGATATGCGTTGCGGTTGTTGAATTTTTGGAGGCGAGAACGGTAATAACTGTCATACCCCAGATGGCGCTGTAAATTGGATGCGTTCATACGTTTGTTATTTTAATAGCTCTGGGTATGTGCCCTTTGGCGTGACTTCACATGATAATGTTTATTGATAATAATTGCAACGACATTTACTTACAAAAATAATAATAAAAAAAAAAACAACTTAAAAATACATAGAGGGGTACTTTAGTACAAAAAAAACGTCAAAAAAAATACAGAAATATATTTTCTATGTTTTCGTAAGCTTGTTCATACCTATTTCTTTTATCAGTGTTTCTTCTTCAACTTTGTAACATTTCTGGATAAATAAATACACAGAAACGGTACAATAAAACAGGAGATAATGACGAATAACTTGCTAAAAATCGTTGAAATTTCATTCTGTTCTATTTTAAGGACATTATTTTAGGTTGGGAGTCGAAGCAGCTCGCGTCCGTAGGCTTTACCCTAGTTTCCCTACACGTGACTCCTGGGTGGTGCTAAACGAGCAGCAGCGAGGCGGTAGGGCGCCGGCGCCCGTCTGGATCGCGACCACAGTGCATGGGTGTAAAGCCCGTCATAGTGACTAGTTTCGGCTTGTCGCGTTTCGGGATCAGCTTGTGCATATCCAGTGGCTCATATACCTAGAGACCTTCAGTCGTGGTATATGTGGGCCGACATGACGATGTAGACTATCAATGGATTTTCATCCTTTGATAGTCGCTTTCGTTTTTGGACTACACTGTACTTACCACCAGGTACACTGTAGTCACTATGTCAAGCCAGTGTAAAAATAAATAAGGTTCAATTTTGGCGCATCTATGTATTATGTGTCTTATATTTCCTTTATCTTAAAAATGAGCAAAAGTTTCTAACTTATAAAATGGTCTACATTTACTTACTTATAAGCAATTCATATCTGCAGCTTTATTTGTATGTAAGGCCAATATGTGTTAGGTGAAATATATAGAGAATTCAATGTGCGAACGGACTTACAAACGTTATCGAGCGTTACATGTAATAGCGAGGACGTTGTGTTGTATAAAAAGGTCTTGACAGTATTTCGAAATAAATAAAGGTGCGGTTCCACCAGCATGTGACACAAATATTTCTTTAAGTGGAAGTATGCTATTAACAAATATATGAATTTGTTTTAATGTTTTAAATTGCCGGTCCGACAACGCACCTTTAGCGTTGTAGGCAGAGTTACTACCTCCCTGCAACGCTAAAGGTCCTGGGTAGGAGTCCCACTAGCGGCGAATTTTTATATGATAAATAGTTTAGTTTGTCACCAGTCATGGTGGTTTGTATATATTTATGTATGTATATCTTTGTCTAGTACTTATAAGATCATCATGCGAGCAGCTGAGGAGTGGAATATGCTTCCAGCGAATATATTTCTACAATATTGACTTGGGAGTCCTTAAGAGAAGAGCGAATATGCACTTGATGGATGGAAGCGGTCCATCTTTGGACTCATCTTTACATTCCACCAGATTTGATTGAGGTTGAGTCTCCGCCTGTAAATAATTAAAAAAAAAAACAGACGCAAATTTACTTTGGAAATAGGTAATTACTAATGGTAAATATTGGTTAATGACGGCATAAAAGATTAGCTAGCATGTATGGATAATTTCTGAAAAATGGCAAAAAAATTATGGCGCCGCGATCCTAAGCACTTATATAATGAAAAAGTAAAGAAAATTCAAACCGTGGGAATTAATGTGGGACACCATAAACTAACTCGTGTTAATCTCCTACAGTCAACACAAATTTACATTAAAGTGGCGATTATGAATCTTTCTTTTAAATATAACCCTTTCATAACTGAAGCAAGTAAAGTAGTTGAGAAAGGCATTTTTAAGCTTTAGAATATATTTAATTAAATTAGATTATTTTTAATAGCCGTGCTGTTCTGGCTGATAGTGGAATGGTTTCCGTTTGAATCCGGCACGCACTTCTGTATTTTTCCAGATCACTATAGATTTAGGCAGCACATGCTTACCGGTGACGGAAAACACTTTTCTAAGGTTTCCTCACGATGTTTAAATTGTTTGTGATTAGGACAGAAGTTGTGAAACAATCGTATGTATTTACAGCATACTAGAGGACCTTAATAAAGTAACTATTCTATTGACGATAAGGCTAGTAGAAAGTTCAAAAGTGTATAGGATTGACATAACATAGGTCAAGTGATATTTAAACAACTTATGTCAAAATGTATGTGACATTTTAGACTTTCTACTGGCGTTATGATTGAATTTTAGTTTGTTTAGGTTAATAGTTGACACATTGGTCTATAATGGTTAAGTAAGGTACTAAAACATTCTGACTTTTCGAATAAAACTGTTTTTTTTTTTTTTTCTATTTATTTAAGGGACTTTTGTGCCTCGGCACATGCCAGCCTCATCGTATCCTAAACATGCACTACTAACATTTATTTCTGGTGGGGAGCCATCAGCCTGAACAACTCCTTTGCTTCGGCTGAGTAAGGTCTTGCTAAAATTCCGCAGAACATGCCTACATCAAATTTGTTCAGGCTAAAGGCTCCTATCAGAGAATTTCTTGCAGACTGAGATCGGACACACTCCATCAGCAAATGTTGTACGTCATCTACTTTCTTACACGTGCTGCAGTTCGGTGACTCCACAAGCTTCATCAGATGTTTAAATTTGCCTGATGGAATGTGACCTGACCTCAGCCTAATAAAAACGTTGTTTAATACTCTTAGATTTTTGTAAGCATTTGTGCCGTCAAAATTTTAATAGTATAGCAGGACTGTACATCGTATGTAGAAGTGAACATAATATGTTCGTATAGACATGAAGGGTTATTTACAGTGAGTATTTGCCTCAAGGCGGAGCGGTCCCGGACCGACGGCTTACAAACGTTTGCATTACCAACTAGATATCAAATAGTGTTGTATTAGAGTCGGCATTTCCATCAAGGTCAGAGGAATAGTTATCGTTTATCAGTTTTAGTGACTGCCATTTATCAATCCCGATTTTAGCATTTTTGTATGCACAATATCCCGTCTAATTTAATCGTCGTTAGTATTTGAGACATGATGAAATCATTTAAATTGTTGAATGACAGAGGGCGCTACGTTAGCCTCAGATCCCATCACCACACACTTATAATACATTCGTTACTTGTTATTTAACAACCAAAATAATCACTAGAAATAATTTATATGCCAGAACAAAGTTTCCCGGGTTAACTAGTGGGTATATAAAAAAAAAACCCGTGGAATCGATATTTACAAGATATAATTTTACATATCGATTATTTTAGATCTCATATATCGATAATGTGAAACAGTAAGACAACACTAGTGATAGCTACGTCCGCAGTGCTTGCGGGGCGAAACCGAATTTCCGAAACGTCTAA
The DNA here is from genome assembly GCA_036320925.1 of Automeris io. Taxonomy (NCBI): domain Eukaryota; kingdom Metazoa; phylum Arthropoda; class Insecta; order Lepidoptera; family Saturniidae; genus Automeris; species Automeris io. The sequence goes on along the minus strand of JAUDJH010000010.1, from coordinate 5,949,984 downwards.
TAAGTTGGATGGTAAGCTGACAGCACCATGTACTATGTACATGACAAAACCACGCTATCAAGATCTTCCCACCCCTTCGCATTACGTATATAAATACTAACATCAAGGGATGGTAGTGGATTTAGGAAGGTCTTAGTAAATTGGTTCGTTTCAGCGTGTGAGTTTCATTTGCCTCTAGTTACCGCGTAGTTGGAGGTTCGAAATTAGGAAATGTTTAGTTAGGACGTTGTGAAGGAGATGTTTGTTACTGACGTGCCACTTTAGTAAAGGATTTAAAGTTATAATTATTGTAGTTAACTTTAATTACAGGTAATAAAATAAATCCTTTTTTTTCCAATTGGGCACTACATTGGTGGCCGAGATAGACCTTCACAACTAAACCGGGCAAGAGGGCAAACACTGAGATGCTCAACCGGCAAATTTATGGCTTGGGTGGCAACGCTAGGGCAGACCTGTGGGTACGACCTCGACTTGGGCCGCAAGCCAAAATACGAAACCTACCGGTGATCTACTAGCGTTGCGGAAGCGAATACCTTGAGAAGAAACGCCGAAAGAAACTCAAGCCTGGGTCGGAGTGGATACATGCTTATATATAAATAAACACGGCAACGTCGGGACGTTACCGCCAAGGGACCAGATTTTAATGAGAGCAGCTGTCATCATATAAATATACTTCGACTGAAAAATGCTAGATATTATATGGCTATCTGGTTACATACTCAGGCTGATGCCGAAACGTGTCTGGTCAAAGCGAATCACTATTATTGACTTTAAAATCATACACTGTGGCCGAGTTGCATTCGGGAAATGATATACGTTGGTATTGTCACTTTTTAAGTTGAATAGCCCCTGTCCGCAAATTTGCTAACGTAAAATTAATCTTTCCCAGTAAACGGGATATATAGCCTATACCTACAATGAAGATATATCATAAATATTGGTGGATTATTTTTAAAATCGGATGTATAGTTTAGAGATTACCTCCAACCAGTGGCGTGCATATCGTTTTCACACAAGACAAACAATCAGTAAGACAAATTACTTCGACTCTTCTATTACTCTTTCTTTATCAGAGAACTGTAAAAACACGTTATTTTTTATTTATTTTGATAAGCACGCATTCCCTTCACAATGTATCTAGTATTGATTAATTAATTCATAATGTTAAAATTAAATGCCCGTAGAACCTAAGGCAAGCATTGCTTTTATGCTTGCATCAGATGAACGCCACTGCCTCCAACCAGTGGCGTGCATCCCATATAAAGTATAAAAAGCATTATCTCATAATACTTGGACATTTAACACACACATATATATATATATATACATATATACTTAAAATTTGATCCAATTTAGACTCTCGGAGTGCTATTTTGGTAAACAACAGATTTTAAGTCAATATATCATATTTGTTAAATGTCCAAGTATAACAAGATAATACGTTTTATGCCTTATATGGGATGCACGGCATTGCCTCCAACATATGATGACGATGATGATGTCCTAGCCGGGTTCGGCCACGGCGATTATTTCAACACCGATTAAGAAAATCGAGGTCCAGTTTTCGGAAACAGCCAATTGCGCAGGAGATATTTAAGTGCATAACTAGACGCGCTGCCAGAAAAGCAATCTCTCGTCCGAGCTCCCTCGCGCCCGATGGAATGGAGAACTAGTACGATCGGGAGGGAGCAGGATGCAGGTTTGGTCGAGTTTTCCTTCTCTGAACACCTGGTTGAGTTGTGGTGTTAAACGGATATCTTAGTCGCCTTTTACGACACCGCGGCAAGAAGAGGCGGGTGCTATTCTATTCCGGCGGCAGCCACCACGGCTAAATATATAAGAAAATATTATCCCTATACTATAATATTAGTATGGAAGTATAGACTACTATAGAGACTAATATAGCGCCGCACAATGTTTCTGTCAGGGTGTACAAAGCAAGCTCGTTCTATAATGCCTTGATAGGCCTTTTTTGGTAACAAGGAGTAAAATCCTGCATAGGACTACCAGGGTCGTCACGAGGGCGGCTACCCCTGTGTGTTAGACTCTTACTGACTAAAAACCAGCGGGGTGCTACTCAAATCGCTGCTAGCCGGGCCTGGAGATACACATTTCTCCAATGATCCGTCGAGGTAATGCATAAGCTTACTCCAAGTTTTCCTATTTTAAACTGCTTTGGACTTTTTTGATTTATAAAGCTCTAACGGTCAAAACAATGTTACCAAACGCATACGTGTTCTGCCTTCATTTATTTTTTCCAAGGACTATGTGGTATGCACATGGAAGGACAGTAATAGAGTCATGGGTATGATATTTGTATTATACTCGTGCATATTGTTAACTATGGGTAGAATGGAAGATAGCAAAACTTTAAGACATTCACCCAGTTTCAGAAATGTTCCTTACTTTAAAGTCTCCTTTAAACACTGTTCATAGACAAATGTATATGCAGTTGATTATTCATTAGTATTTAAAAGCGCTTTAAAATTTAAGAAGTGTTTCTGAAATTTCATGATATTCATTTAAATACAAAAATACAAATGACATTTACCTTAAAATAATTTTTAATAAAAGCATTGTAATTGTACTAAGAAGTAATGAATATATTATTATTTACGGTCGACTCAACAAGTGTCCACAAACAGCCGTTCGAGAAAAGTAAGCAAATCATTTTCGAAGTGTAATGACTAAGGAAGCCCCTCCACTGACGTCGTTAATGGACTAATTAAAGGAAAAACGGGGAAAAAGTAACATCGTTTGGGATGATTCACTTTCCACTGTTTGAGGCAGGTCCGGGACGATTTTTACGTCAGTTTTCAGTCGTCGCTTAATGAATCAACCCGTAGTGTATTGGCCACTGCTTGCTTCTTTATTAAAAATAAGTCTAACAATACATAATACTAATAGGTAATTACTTATAAGCGCTTTCTAATATTTTTGCATTTAAAAACTTTTATTTTTAAAATAACATTAAAAATTGAAATTAATAATAATAAAGATATTAAGAGCCTCGATTACCATCTAAAGAGGCTCTCATTTGTTTTTTGGATCAAGGGCCGGATACAAAAGGCAGTATTATTCGATACCGTACGTATTTTAGGAGGTTCCTCAATCTGAACTTCTAACTACCGGTTACTTTGGTTATCATAGACATGGTTATATATATATTTATAATTTTTAAATGTATATATTTTAAAATAAAAAAATATTATGAGTAAAATAAATAAAAACATAATATTGTATGTCAGTAATAATTTTATGTTAGTAAATTTTTATAATTCAATAGATATTGATGTTGGCCGTCCTTCATATTTTTGTATATTGATAGATAATTAAAAAAATACGAGATATATTATAGGAAATCTCATTGAGAAAACGTTTGTTATGCTCTTATATAATTTAGGAAATATTTTAACAAATAAATGAAGGAATGGAAATAATATGTTTTAAAGAACAATTACCAAAGAAAATATTCTATGTGGTAAACAAAGAAAATTTGTTAGAGAAAAAAAGTAGCTTTGCAACAAATCATAGCATAATTGCAATATAATTACTCTGTAGGCTACCTTTTTTATGTATACCTTTTTTATTGAAGTTATATTTTTTAATAATCTGTCAATATGTCAAAAAAGAAATTAGAAGTTAATTGAGTAACGTTTGGTTGAAAAGATTTTTATAACACGGTGCGCTCTGTAATATGAATAAGGAAAACTGTAGTATTAATATATTTATTATCATCTCAAGTCTTTTCTCATTCTAACTGTGCGGACCATCTTTCCTGGTGTTGCGAACCCCTTCTTTACAACTGGGGCTGTGGGTCTTACGTTTATTCAAGCTAGTTGCACTGTTAGACGTATGATAGAGTACTTAGGTCCAATAATATGAAATACACGGTTGCAACGGCCAAAACATTTTGTGGCAATAACCTCGCGCCCGCGAACATTGCCGTTGAGCAATCATAATGAATATTTTATTTTATCATAGCGGGCTGCCTCCCCGCTCCCCGCCGCCATCTCAACCCCCGCACTCAGCCGTGAACTTGACACCGAGCGAAAAATTAGTTCACAAGGAGAAAGTGAACTTTGTACAGACTTTGCACTTTTTGAGCGAACCTAGACTGAGATAAAAGAAGTTTGCCGCGAGACTTCGAAGCGTACGCGTCTACGATACGATTTTTCATCGCGATTCCCGGCATTGCAGACGTAAATGCGTGCGCCTACTAATTTAATTGCTAATTAGCCACTTAAAGTTATCAAATGAGCCTTATGTTTAAAAAGCTCTTGAAAATTGTTCAAAAAGTGCAGGAAAATTATGAATTAACATACTTCGCTCAAAGCTACCAAACTAACCGTGTGCGGGAGAGAAAAAATACTTATTTTACGCATTCACTATGTATGGGGCTAATTAAAATAGCACAGGGGTTGGTTCCGCGAGTGTCGTAGTTCCGCTACCCGCCACAGGTAGCGTTTCGCTTTGACGCCGGTTTTTGTAGACTCATGGCATGTTTGTGACGTTTCATTTTTTAATGAGACCCGTGTATTCGGGATTGAGCGGCGGGATTGTGGTGTGCTCTGGGTTACCAGATTTACAAAAATATATATAAATTCAACAAAAGTTTTTTTTAACAAACATTTGTATTTAGTGTAACTATCGATTTAATCACAGTGCTACATGTTAGTAGAAGAAATCCAGTTTATAGTTGAGTTTATAAACTATACGGTATTAGAAAAAGCTGAATTTTCTGTTTTATTAGCAAAAATACGGATTAAAAGTTTTTCTTTAAATGGTTATTCCATCTTGCTCGCTAGGGCTTTCCATCATGCTCGCTGGTTGAGAACAATATAAAAAAATACAATCTTTTGTAAAACATATAGACATTTTGACAGTATCGGAAAACAAAGTCGTAATAGATTTTTTTTGTATTATGAACAAAAAATCGTTATTTTTTTATTTATATGTTATAAATTAATGAAACGATCACTGTTTTAAATATTATCATAAATTATATACTTTATTTTATTTAAATTCAGTTGTAGTATCTTGACAAATACCTGTAAAAAGATTAAAATAGACGTGATAGCACTTCAAGAAATTACTTCTCAGAGTCTTGGGTTAATTTTTTAATTTACCCATTTTCTCGGATCGACAGAAAAACAGGGCTGTCCTGCCTAAAAGCGAACATCTGGCAACCCTCAGTCCGCGCTGTGCTTTGTGCCATTGGCTCAGGTTCACCGTGCGCTACGCAAAGAAACCTACTTAGCTGATTTTGTGTGCGTCAAAGAGTTTTGCGGAACACTGTTCATTTATTCACGACGGAAAATGGAATGGGAGAGGCAGGTCACTCTACCTACATCATGGGATATAACCAAGTACCTATGCTCTTGTGGGATTTTATGACACATATTATTAAAGCTATTATTAAAACGGTTTTGTTTTGGTGGTAGGGAGATTGCCTGAACTGAGTCATGGCCATAGTACACAAGTGTAAAGACCGTCATAGTGACTCGCTGTGGCCTGTCGCGTTTCAGGATCAGTTTGTGTATATCCAGTAACTCATATACCAAGAGACTTTCAGTCGTGGTATATGTGGGCTGAAATGACGACGGAGACCATCAATGGAATTTCATCCTTTGATGGTCGCTTTCGTTTTTGGATTACACTGTACTTACCGTCAGTTGTACTCTAGTCACTATGTCGAGCCAGTATAAAAAAAAACTTATTACAATAGGTACAAAAACAAAGTCTTTATAAATGAATAAAATCTAAATTAAAATTAATACAATTCAATAGTACTCGTATAAAGAGAGGCGTTTAATAATAATAATAAAAACATTTATTTGGCACACAACATACAACACATCAAAATAGGTAAATAAAAATATAAAACAACAATAGCATATACCCTGTGTTGTGATGATGCGCCAAAGGGAAGTCAGCTCAGCAAATGCTAAGTGACCAGCCGAGCCACCCAGTGCTGATTTTCAGCTGACACCCATTCATTGCGTCGACGCGCAGAAAACAGCAAGGAAGGGATCAATATAGTACAGATACACAGCATCTGACATCTGCAGCGTTTGACTAACACACCAATTTTTGAAAATTGGCTACTATCGCTTATAATCAAATATATTACAATAATGTGATTGAAAAGTGGTCGCGGTGATCTATGCCATCTAATGTAAATATCTTTTTTTCTTGTATCCCGGAGGGGAAAATCCTGCATAGGACCATCAGGGACGCTGTGAGGGCAGCGACCCCGTTCTGTCAGACTCCTACTGACTAAAAACCCCCGGGATGTCCCTCTGATTTCTCCACCCGGGCCTGGGAAGCCAAATTCGTCCAGACGCCCAGGGAACAAAAGGCCTTTTTGAGGCTACTTCTCTGGGGGAGGGGTGGGAGTAGACTAATGTAAATATCTTGATTAACACTAGATTTCCCAGAGTAGTCATTTTGACTGTTTTTAAAGTTTAGTTACATAAAAAAAATATATATATATTTATAAGAAATCATTTTTTTTAAATATTATGACTTTTTATATGTTACCTTATACCATTTATAAATAGTTGTATTTACCTCCCCCGTCTCTTTATTCCCTATATACGTATGTGCTATACCTATATTCAGTCAGTTGCGCTATTTGTCATATTGGGAATGGCATATAAGCGCAAAGTGGATATAGCCACTATTGAATCTTTAATCACTCCGAAAGGGATACAGCGTGACGATTTATTATTATTATTATTATTATTATTACAAGAATTGTTGTCAACGTGCTCTCGAATATGCCAAAGAAGGACACGAAAGGGAGCTAAACATACGCGAGCTGATCACAAAACTGCTGGCCAAAACGCTCACTAGGATGAGTTTTTCATCTATGTATTTTATTCACTATTAAATCTGGCACTGTGGCTCTTTCATATCTAAGGTTATTATCATCTTTCTTTAGTGCCAGTGGCCAATCAACTTACCTAAATGATGTGAGTGCGTTTGTATAAAGTCACCTATAAAACCCTGTCGGAATCTTCAATGAAATTCTAAATAATAAAGAGTAAGTATTGCCTAATAGATATAATACATAATTCAGTAAATACTTAGGGCAACTTGCACCGACTTTTAAACCTAGTTTACACTTGTATAAATTTAACTGAAGCGATTAATTTCGACCTCAATGGTGACTAAAATTTGACGTGGCTAAGACTGGATAATGCTTTGAAGCAAAACAATAAATGCTGTTTAACGTTAAATAGGTTTTTATACAAGTTTTGACTATATATAATTTGTGGGTACAGGCCGCTCTTTATTGGATCTTTGTCACAGAATACATAATTATATATCCCTCAGACGTGCTTACAGAAAAGAGATACGTGAAATTTTAGACGGTAAATAAACTTGTATGTTGTGGAATATTTGTTACTTAATACAGCTATATTTGCGCTATACATACGCACACAAACATGCATATCTCTACGCATGATCATAGAATCATATGATCATACTTTTATACTTACAAGGGCTCAAATTGTTATTTGTTTTTTTTTAACTAGAAGAATATCCTTCTTTTTTTGGTAACCCGGAGGAAATCCCTAACGGACCTTCGGGAGGCGGTGAGGGCCGCCCCCCGGTGTGTCGGACTTGCACCGACTAAAACCCCCGGGATGTTTCTTCTCGCGTCTGCCGAGTGCCAAAGGCAAGGCTGAGCCATCTTCCTCGGCATACGGCGACGTCTGGCCTTCTGCAGGCTCCATCTACTTGGCAAGGGAACTTTTTTTTTTACACTGGCTCGACATAGTGACTACAGAGCACCTGATGGTAAGTACAGTGTAGTCCAAAAACGAAAGCGACTATCAAAGGATGAAAATCCATTGATAGTCTACATCGTCATGTTGGCCCACATATACCACGACTGAAGGTCTCTAGGTATATGAGTTACTGGATATACATAAGCTGATCCCGAAACGCGACAAGCCGAAACTGGTCACTATGACGGGCTTTACACCCATGTACTGTGGTCGCGATCCAGACAGGCACCGACGCCCTACCACCTCGCTGCTGCTCGTTTAGCACCACCCAGGAGTCACGTGTAGGGAAACTAGGGTAAAGCCTACGGACGCGAGCAGCTTCGACTCCCAGAACTAGAAGAATACCCTATTATTTTTTGTTTAATAAAAGCTTAATTTCAAAAATAATATAAAATTATGTGTTTGCTTAAGTTTTGTGATTTTCTGTAGTTTTTATTCAATAAAATAAAAAATTAAATAAAATATCATTGTTTTGTATCTGTGATTAAAATAAACGAACGGAATTTATATATTCATATTAGAGGAATAAGAAGAAAGCACATGTTATTGTTTTATAAACTGTGAATACTAAGTTCGTGAATAAATCCACATAATTATATTTTTGTTTATCTTATGTTTCACACCTAAAGAAAGTTTTGCTTATCTCTTATCTTTATGAAATTGGAATAAGATATTTTTTTTCAAGTATACTACAGTAATGGAGAACTTACTGATCTGATTTTTACAGGACTTTGATTCTAGTATCTACATTTTTTACATCTTAACACTGTCAATATGTTCGAGGCTTAGATAATTTTTGATCGAAAGTTTAATGCACTATTGGTCGCTCCGAGCTATAATTACAATTCGTCTTCTCGGATATTCTCTATTATACATTATTCCTAATGAAAGTATATCCCTAAAAGGCTTTAAAGTATTCCAGAATTACTTTTAAGTTAAAAATACACATCGGTTCAGCCTCTGATTTTTTTTAAGTACTTAATGGCGATAAGTGAATTAAATGAAATCTGTCTTTTATTATAGTATGTCCTGAAATTCCAGTTAGTAACAATATGTTATTTTTAATTTTTTTTAACGTGTGAATTTTTTATTTTAATTAGGTTAGTTTATATCATGTGCCATGAGTCCCGTTACAAGAAATCTTTTAGACTGCCAAAAGCATGCGTAGGTATGTATTCGGAAAGCAGAATCTACTGAAAAGAAAATAAGAATTTAAAGGTAACAAAAGAAATAACGAATAATTGGTGATAGAATATCCGACATTTTGTAATATAGAGAATGAAATGAATATTTTCAATTTCAATTCAGATTTATCGTCTTATTACTTTCTTATTAGAATAAATCCAAGAAAGTCATATTGGATATAATTTATTTTATATTATAATAAAATCGATCATTCATGAAAATAATGTTTTTTGTCAAATATGTTTTTAATGAATATTTTCTTTATTTTGGAATCTAATTATAATGATTTTTAAATTAAAGAATATTTTATTGCGAAAGTTAATAAAAGCGACATCTGTACGCGAGTAGCTAGTTTATATATTCAATAATAGATGGCAGGAGCAACTGTGTACAATATTAATATTTTATAATAGGAATTCAATGTTACATATAAATTATTTTAATTGATATTATGTATTATGAAACAAAGTCCTCTCATTTATCAACAGTAAAAGAGTTTTTTATAACACTAACATTATTAGAAGCATATATTTATGTCATTAAAAAATAAAGAAAACATTCTAAAAACGAAAATCAGATTGAAAACTGCTGTCAAGCGTAAAATTCTTGATCAGCCAAATTCTAACAGTAGAAAGTAAACAAATTTTGGTCCTAAAATGAGAAATCAGGAGTGTGGTAGTGCGTAATATTCGTTCATAGTGCAACGTTAGTTATAAATGTATGAAATGGTCCGATGGAGGTATTGCCTTTTCTTGGCTATGATACTCTTGTTACCAGTAAACGCTGGCCCTAAATCGGATGAAGATGAAGAAGATGAGTTAGTATCATAATTACTTCTTCATTAAGCTACGTCACGAGCTCGTTCCGATTCAAGAATAAAAAATGAAAGCATCTTCTTAAAGTACTGAAGTCCAAATCTTGATCGAAATTCACGAATCCACGAGCTCATGGGTCTTCCACTTTATTCGATCTATTATACTAATAATATGTTAACTTGCGAAAAATGGTTTTGGTATCGTTCTCTATTTTAATAAGCCGTTATTTTTTTAACCTTTGCCTTTATATTGTAAGATTAATATCGTGAATGGTTAATTATTCATTGATCACTTTAAAATGAAAAATATGTGGTTAATAAGGTGAAATTTGTTTAAAAACTAACGGGATTTCAAAGAACTATTCCTTTTATATAGGGATATTTATGTAATTGCTTTTGCTTATACTGTTAATTTTAATTTTTGTGATTGATAAAAATTCTTTATAAAATTCGTTTCATTATTGAACTGGGTCAACAGCTGGCAAAGACAGTCTGAACACCAAAGTTCAGAATGGACGAGTTCGATCTATACCCAGCAGTGGGAGGACATAGCTAGAAGAAGGGAATATGTTGTGTAATTATTGCAATAAAACAAACAACAATTGAATAAAAACCAATTTTAGTACTTAGTATTTTTTTGAGGTTTTTCAGTTTGTGTATCTCCAATTGTTCATATACCTAGAGATGTATTAGTTGTGGTTTACTAGAGCCGACATGATGACGGAGACACATTACTTTCCATCAAGTGCACTGTAGTCGCTTTGTCGAACCAGTATAAAAAAACATTAACTAGACAATTTTGATCGACCTTCAAATAAAAGACTTAGTTTTTTAATAAATCAACTACAATGTCAGCAGACGAGGCGAGGAACCTGAAGAAGATGATGAGGAAGAAGATGACGATGAAGAAGAAGACCAATCGAGTAAAGACGGCATGGCTGGAGGTGGAGGTGGTCATAGGGCGCCAGCCATAATGCCCACTCCCAAAGACATGATCCCAATTACCAGGACGGCTAAGAAACGGCCTCTAGAATGCTACGTCTGCGCGTTCAAGTCCGAGACTCCACTTAAATCTTGCCTAGACCCCACAAAGTACAGGTGAGCCTAATCTATTATATAAAAATAAGTCCGGTTTTCCTTCCTGACGCTATAACTCCACAACGCACGAACCGATTTCTACGGTTTTGCATACATTGGAAAGGTCTCGGGCACGGTGAGGTTTATAGCAAAAAAAATTCAGGAAACATTTCAACAGAAAAGCAGGAAAACGGGGAAAATCATTTTTCACATACAGCGCCATCTCTGATACATAGCATGATACAAACCAATATGGTTTTGCATGGTGGAGGACCAGATCACACCAGTATTTTATGTAGATGGCACCGATGCGGTATACATTGTTTGACAGCTACTCATTGTACTCTGCTCAGTTAATTTCATGTGATATTTATTATGCGCACGTTCTTTCAAACGCTAACTAAAAACCAAAACGAAGCCATCTGGTGGCGAAACGAAGTTCGCCGGGTTTGCTAGTTAACGCTAAAGATAAGATGGTAGCTGTGTTGGTTAGTGGATAATGGATCGGATTTTATGAGCGGCAAAGAAAATAATCGTAAACTTGAACACCGGTACGTGCATCTGGGTTTTTCCAGATTACGTACGGATTTTTGCGCCAAATCCTCACGGGTCCCACTCATGCAGCTGCTGCAAGAGCTTTACGTACCGCTGTATATATATTTATATCGAAAGAAGTTTGATTCGGCCGACATTTCAGCCCTGTCAGCTGTCACGATCACAAGCTGACACACCTATTGACAGTAGTGATGCCACGAATAGTGAATTGGCCGAATACCGAATATTCGGCAACGCTGTCGGCCGAAGCGCCGAATATTCGGCCGCCGAATATTCGGCATGGAATACATGCTTGTCGGGGGCGCGTTAGCTGGATTAAGGCAAGTTGCAACCTGTTTTCCTCGTTGCGTTGGCGCGGCCAGCAAACACAATACAATACCCAATACAAACGAAAAACAATACCCAAAGCTTTCGAAATTTGCTGAAGTTTATCTTTCTTCTCCTGGAAGTAGCGTGTTTAGTGAGAGGTTATTTTCTGAGGCTAGTAACATTTACGATGAAAAGCGTAATCGTTTGCTACCAAAAATGCTGAAAAGCTTATTTTCATCCATAAAAACTTACCACTGATCAATTTTAATTACTAAAGTGTTGTAATTTGGAAATAAATAGATAATTTTGAGTAATATAACGTGCCTTTTGTACATGATTTGCTATTCGGTATTCGGCCGAATAGACCGAATAGTTGCCGAATATTCGTGGCATCTCTAATTGACAGCGCTGCGTAGTCGCCACATCGGACGCCTTTATATATATTAAAAATGCATAGAGAGCTCTTACGGGGTGAGTAGAGATATATTAGTTGCTGTATCTACTTTGCGCTTATATGTCGTGACCAACGCGGTCCAGTAGCGCAGCTGATCACCGTTTTCAGGGTGCTTACACATGACATTTCTATTCAATGTCATGCGGGATTCCTTAAGAAGTTTTACTTCACCGGTAAGCACGTGGAGCCCAAAATCCTTTCGTAATCTGGAAAAACCCAGAGGTACGTGTCGGGATTCGAATCTAGGATCATTCGCGTTGCCGCGCAAGGAAGCCGCTCAATTATCCACTAGGCCCCAGAGCCATTAATTTTATATTGACAATTTTTTAACTAGTTGTTTTTTATTTTAGAGTCCATACAATAACGTGTCACAGTATAGAAGACAGATGTTTCACTTCAGTTATATCTAAAGGAAGTTCATACGAAGCAGTGATACGCGGCTGTCGGTCCGGATGTGTTGGGACGCCGGAGACCACGTGTTGTGAGGTACATATCTATGAACTCCAGTTGCTTTTTTTACTTGCGGAAAATGGTCATAGGTCTGTCTCAACTGCACAGGGAGGTTGCGCTGCCGAGGTGAGTCGGACTTGTACCGACTAAAAACCCCAAGGTGACTACTTCTGCGCATTGGCGGGGACTGCGGGTCCTGGAATCGATTCGCCACAGCCCCATAGCGCCGCACCCGCTGGGCACAAACTCGGAGGAAGATATTTCCCCAACACTGCTCATTGTATTTAAGCAGAGCACGTCACAATTCTCTGCCTACTTCTTGAGGGTCGCTAACCAGTTGCTCAGGGCTCCCACCCGTGAATACAACCACTAAAGTATCTCAGTTGACCCCGAAAGGAATATAGCGTAACGATGTATTATTATTATGTTTAAGTGTTTCATGTTATAACTTTTTTCAGCTAAACCGTTGCAACAATCAAGCCTTCACAATGCCAGTTATATCGCCTCGTGCATTGACAGGCAAATGCAGCCAGCCTATACCGCCGACAGTATTCTTCTTTGTCTCTATACTATTAGTATTACAAACAGTGGTCAAAGTATCTTTCGTTTAAAACGTAATATATATCATCTATTTTATATTTAAGCGTCGGATACTGACACAAGCTTGATGATTCAATTATATTTTTACTTTCATATATCAAATGTACTTTGTATTTGTTAACTGAGATATGAGATAATATTTTACCAAAAACAGACATGATAATTTTTTTTATCCTTTAGTTAGGACTTTTTATTGCAAAATTAAGAAGTCGTCTATAAATTAAATATAGTAATGACTGAAAATTGCAGTACCTACTAAGTGAAACGTGGCAAAGAAAATTAGAAATAAGATGTTTATTGACTTTGGATTTGCATTTTCTTTATATTTTAAGGAAAATTCGCGCTTAAACAAAACCTGACATATGTTCATTTTATTTTCAAAAAAGTTTTATCATAGTATTTTCCAAAGAAAGTAGTATCACATATCGTATTTATTCTAGTTAAAGATTTTACCATACTGTCTCAAATCTCAGTTAAAAGAAACATTCTGTATATTTGTAATTTTACATCTTTGTAATATTGGAGTAGATTTAATGATTTTAAAATAAATATGTTCCTACTCATTTTCAAATTAACAGCCATTATTTTTTGAGTTGTAATTTACACGATTATTTAGCGTGCGTTAAAATATTGTATTGACGTATTTTGTTTTTGTAAAATTTTATTTGGTTTTGAGAATTATATTTTACCTGTGTATTACGTACGGGTCTTATTTTATTTACTAGGTTTATTATCTGTTAACACAAGACTGACAATGTTATATATTTTGCTGAGGACTTAAAATAATTTATTGATATAGCCCTTACTTCTGATGGAAATGCCAAAACCTAGCGGCTAATTTTTACTCGTATTATATCGGCTATCTAAATGTACTTTCTTCAAAGGGAGCTCTCGAGAAGGCGCACTCATAAAGAGCCTTATGATCGAAAGGCGAAAGGGAAGGGTCACTCGACCTCTGCGGTCAAGCCGCCTTTCCGCCCAATTGAGCGACTTCCGGAAGCAAGGAGGGGCTGTATGTGAAAATGGAATGAATAATCCTCTGCGGAAATCGTTAAATATTTTTCATAGGAAGGATATGTTAGGATTACAATAAATTAGCTAAATTGAAGAATAAAGTCATTATTTTATAATCATTTCGTAAGTTCTAAGATTGCATTGAACATTCATAGGCCAGAGTGTAAGGTTCTACGGAATTTACTAGTACTATTTATAATAATAATAATACATCGTCACGCTATATACTTTCGTGATAAGCAGGGGTATATTAGTGGCTGTATCCACTTTGCACTTATATGCCGTGCAGAACGTGACCAGTAGCGCAGCTGACCCGTGTTCTCAGAGTACTTCACATGATATTTCTATTAGATGCCATGCGGGTTTCCTCACGATATTTTCCTACACCGGTGTGCATGTGATGCCTCAATCCGTACTTTGGCATGAAAAACTCAGACTTTTGAAGGATTCGAACCTACTGCCATTCGCGTCGTTACTACTACTATTATTTTTTCTTCAATTAGTTGTTTTAAATGTCAAAATAATCTTACGAAACCTTAGATTATTAAATGTTTATCAAATATTCTGATAAAATTAGTAGCTGACTACACACATTTTACACATTTATAAACGTAAATGAGCGGCCGTACCATTAACTATTAGCAGGTATTTTTTTTTATGTGGTAGTAAATCTTGAAAACTTTTCACACTTTTAATGGTGTTTGCTTTATGGTTATACAGCTTCAAGTGGTCATATTATCATGAAGTAATTAATGTCAGTTATATCTTATATATTTATTTTAAAGGGAAACATACAGCAATATAAAAATGATAACAATATACACAAAAAATGTTACATAAGCCAGCAAAGTTTCCACAAAAATTAGTACAAAAATTAAAATCAAGCTAATAAATAACAATAAAAGAAAATCAATCAAATATACATACATATATATATGTTACATATAAATAGTACATTTATATTTAAAAAAAAGTACATTATAGAATAAAATTGAACTTAGGCTAATATTTTCTTTCTCACCATTCGTTTAAAGGGCCCAAAGGCACAGGACAGTATATCTATATCGCAAAAACGTTTATTATATAGATCACAGGCACGAAAAACAAAAGTATTATTAACATAGTTTGACCTTGAGAATGGCACCTTAAACAGCGAAAAGTCTCTTGCATTGGAATGCGGACACCTGAAACCTATTTGACTAAACAAATAGGATGAGTCCACGAGACCGTTAACAATTTTAAATAAAAATAGTTGATCCCTCTCAATTCTACGATGACATAACGCAGGAATTGAGCTACAAGGAAGGTTGTGTAAATCAGATTTATATTTTAATTTTCATTATAATTTCCTAAATTTAGATAATTCTTAGGTTTAATCTGGGTGGGACAAGCTAATTTAATTTTACAATCTTTAAATAGTTTTAAGTATACTCAAATAATGTACTACTTAAATAGATATGAAAAGAAAAATACCCTATTCCACAAGTGAAGAAAATATGCCGTTGGTTTAATAAATTCACCCAAATATTCACAGAATGTGTGAAAATCATCCCATAGGAAATTTCAATAAACCAAACAATTTTCTACCCTTCAGATACCCTCAATTTGGGGTGTCCAGCGTGTTAAGAAGCCAGTTCACTTGTTTTCGACATATGGACTAAATTTGTTGAAAGGGAGATTTACAATACCAAACTTACAATTGAAGTAACTATGGTTCTTATTTTAACAACAATAAGAGTTATTTTAAAACGATTCCGATGATTAAGATTTTGGGATTTAGACATTTTTAAGGGTGGGAAAATTCTCGATATCCTGACCGGACGTATTCGTGATTTTTATTGGGCATAAACAGGGGTTCCGGTGGTGTTAGCCGAGATTCGAGACATGTGAAAAGTTTGATCAAACAATGTGTTGAACTACAAGGGTCGAATATTTGGTGACATGATGCTAGAAACTTAGATATCGTATTTTAGAGTTTTATTTGTTATTTAGAGTGTTTATCATTTAAGCGTGCGCTTAAGTTCACTATTGTATAACTATTTTCGATGTAAAATATTATTTATGCAAAAATTTCGTTTCTGTGTGTGTTTAGTTAATACACATTATCGCACAATTTCAGCAACCTTTTTTAAATTTCAGTACGCTTTTAAGCACTAATGAATTATACATGTATATGCAATTGATGACTCATTATTGATTAAAAATATGTGTTAATATATTTTAAGGAAAGTAAAAACGTACTTTTCTAGTACTGTAAGGTTCAGTTAAATAACCAATATATTATACTAAACTTAAGAAGTTTCAAAAAGGTAAACTATTAAAATAATAACAACGACAAAAAATTAGTATTAAATAATATTATTGGTTTGGTATAATTTTTATTCTTTATTTTTGCCTTAGGTCGTTTAGTGCAGGGCTTCTTAAACTATGGATCGCGACCCAGATGGGGTCGCGTAGCAAAATTCTGGGGTCGCGAGAGATTTTAATGTTATTTATATATACAATTTTATAACATCACTAGAGTTGGCGGAAAACAGAGGACTTACAGCGTCTAGACACGCGCATTAAGACGGTCAGAATCCAGTTTTATTTTTGAAATTATAATAAATACAATTTTATAATTTTTTGTGCAATTTTTAATTTTAGTTTTTTGTATGTTTCAAAACGAATTCTAAAACTATATATTTTCATATGTATATGTATATTGTTACCTAATAAATAAATCATCAAAAAATATTAATTTATTTTTCTTATATATTTGTATGGGGTCGTCAAGAAACTCGCAATCATAAACGGGGTCGTGAATGACAAAAGTTTAAGAAGCCTTGGTTTAGTGTATTGAACACATATGCGTTGTGCATATAATATGTCTTCCGGTGTTTAGTTCTTGAATAATCAAATTCAATTGAATTTTCTAATATATATATTTTATGATTACAAGAAAATATTTAGCAGAAAGACTGCACCTGGTATTGGTTATCCATCGAACACAATGAATCATGAAGGCCATGATGGATCGTATCATTTGGCACGCTCCATCGGTCAACAGGGAGATTTGCACAACATTCGTTTAGTGATGCTACTGTCTTAAACACCAAGTATCGACAAAAGGCCGGTTTTCTGAAGAGTTATTTAACTTTGTTACACCCTTTCTCTTCTATAAAACTGGGTTACGGAGTTACAGCTACACGGTAATAAATATCCCGGCTAAGACTAAAAAGTTGTCAAGCTCTTTACTTTTGCAGAATAGTTGAGATTTGGAATGGTCTGGTGTATCCCACTGACTTATTATATTCGGTACTTGAAAGGGGGCGTGAAGAGATATTTGTGCAGTCCGTCTTGATCACTGCAACTATCATACTATCGACTATCGTAATAATTTATTGGATTGCACCATGCGTACTTTTTTAGGCGTGGTGTTGTCACTATGTCGACTCAGGATAAAAAAGTGTTTTTTTCTTTTGTGTAAAACAATAGTGATGATGATATGGATATTTGATGGTAAGCAAAGAAGTAGTTTATGGGATGTGAATAACAATAAATAATATTTGTGAATTATTCAATAGTTTGTCTATTCTAAACGATTGACCGAGATAGTGACTGTATAACTTATTTGGTCGAATGTGGGGCTTTTGTATTTGTGGCCGTAGCTTCAATTGTTACCTGGAACAAATGAGCTTTCACATGATCTACAGCCACATGTGGCTGGTCGTAGGATGTTTATTCAAGTGAAATTAATGTTTGTAAACGCCCCCATGACTATTTGGACCATTAAATGAGAAGCCATAATGTGAAGAAGTGCAGTTTTAAAGTAAAACAAGGAAATCTCTGCCTCCTGTATCATTACAGAGTGATTTAACTTCGACATTTCTCTGCCTAGGAGAAACATTTTTAGATAGGTGAAACTTTTCAGCGTATATTTGATTTGCTGCTAGTTTCATTCTATAGCAATATTTCGTTATTTTGTATCCTTTTATCTCGAAAAGTTCGATAATCTTATAGTATACATTAATATGTAATATACTTATCAAATGGTGAAGTTATTACATAATATTATCGATATCGATACTAAAGAGAAAATATAAATTCCCATTACTTTTTAATAGTGACAAGTTTAACATATATTATTGACCGAATGATCAATGATCTACGCATATTTGGATCAATAAAATTATGCAAAATCATCGTGTCCTTTGTCGTTTGCACCCGTATTGACCGTTTTACTTTATTATAGAAAATATTGCGTATTATCCCTTATAATCACTGAATAGAACTGTGACTGCTTCGGGAAGATTTGCTGCATCATTGTAACGGTTGTGTTTTTTCAAAAATCATCAGAATATATGTCGCACTTAAGTAAGTAAATAACTATATCTCAGAAGATAATTCTAATATACAATTCTATATTAAAGAAATAGAAGAAATAAATTGATTGAATCAAATGATTTTGAATCCGTTTATCATGGTTGCGATCCAATAAGGCGCGTACAGACAAAATTAAATTATTTTTATGTCAATTTATTTAGTATATAATTTAAACTATTTTGTAAATTTAATCATGTTGTCTTGCTAATTATTAATTTAAAATGATGTATGCTGATTCTATTAAAGAAATTACAGTAAAATACAAAAAAATGGCTTAAAACAGAGTTTCAAAACAAAGAGTTCCAAGAAAAATAATTAAACTGAAAATATTTAAAAAATAAACCAATTAAAAGACGAATTTAGACGACGAAATGCCGAGACGGTTGGGCACAAAGAGTGCAACGCAATGAGTAATGCGAATATTCTTGGGTTTGTTGCCCGGCACGATGACCGCCGGACGGCAGTTACGGACGGACACACAGACGGGGTATTTGCGTACGGCATTTTTTGCCTGGCTCTCTGCCAGATGACCGCGCGGTAGCTGGTCTGAAGTGCACTTATATCTACAGGCTGTTTGCTATTTCCATTTACTTGCATCCAAACAACTAATGTATATATACATATATGAATGTGAGTAAAATGGAACGTATGATGCAAATGGTATAGAATGATAAGGAACGGTGTAAGAGTGTAAAAGGGATAGAAAGTATAGGAGATAGAGAGATAGATTTGAATAGCGGAGAGAATAAGGTGTTGCGGGTGCCGTGGTGAAATATTTATATTTAAAACTGTACCTATATGTTTAATTGTGTTGATAAACTAAAATCTGTCTAAATATATGTATATACAGGTGACCCAGAAGTCCTTTGAAATGAAAAAAAATCATTAAAATAAAATTAATTACATTATGAATTATATTTTTATTTACAAATAAAGCTTGAAAAACGGGAATTATTTTTTGAAAGTAACGTCTTCTAAATGTAATCCGTTACGATCACGGCACTCTTGCAAACGACGTCTAAAATTAATCTGATCATAATTATGTATGTTATACCTTTTTTTTACTATATCAGGCTTATGCTTGATCTCAGTTGCACCTGACGATAGTGATAGTGAAGCCAATGAGGGAGCTCGCCCAACAAATACCGTTAATTTGCAGATAACTTCTTGTCTTTATACGTTTTGTTGCATGTATTAGTAAATATGTGTTAATAAGTGTTCTATTTTCAGAATATCATGCTATTACATAAACTAAGAAATAATGAAACATACACATTGTTGTCGCTAATATCAAATAACGACCTAAGATGGCCTGGTTCAACCCTCAATCCAGGTGTTCTCATATAACCATATGAAGCAAAGCACTAACCTGGGTTGTTGTGGATGTCCTGGCGGTGCACCGCCACACACACGTATTCACAATAGTCACACAGTGTTATTGTTCCTTTTAAAAGCCAGAAAAAGTATAAACAAAGTAATAATTCGTTAGCGTCCGCCCGTTGTACGTAATATCGAAAAGTAAGTGTGTAAAACAGGGGTAGGTATCCGTCATGAACCCGGTATCGCGATCTACCTACATATGAAAATATGAAAACGCCCGGACACACATTCCTTGGAGTAATTGTAATATTATTTCCGTGAATTTTATGGATAAAAAGCAAATATTTTTTTAAAGTCTAATTAAAATGTTGATGAATAAATAACACATTTCCTAATCTACTCAAATATATTTTTAGCAGAAGTTTGAATATATATACCAATCAGTTGATTTGACTGACTTTGTCTGCTCAAATTAGCAAGACACTTGACATATAGAAACATTATTCTGGATCGTTGTTCAAAAGCACCTTATTGAAACCTTTACATCAGGATGCTGAGTTTTTGTAATACGTAAATATAGACAAATGTATATCTTAAATCCTAAATGACTATGTTTTGAATTGACCTAAAACTTGACAAGGCGATTTTAATAACAAACATACATTTATTTATATATAGGTAAGCGCATCGTGATATAAGTTGAAAGTGATATTATTTGAACATCCCATATATGAGTTTTGTTCTAAAAGTGCATTAACTCGTCTGAAAAATTATTTTTGCTCACTCAATAAACGTTCGGAATTCGGGTGCTTGGGTCTCGCAAAATATTTGCTTATAACTTCTCTCCTTGTTGATGCGTTTATTGTGTTTCGAGTTATTTTCGTGTAAATACTTGTTAAGTGGAACTCGGTGACTTACTGTTTTCCTATCATATTAATATTTATTTACGTGGCATTTTTGAAGAGAGGCCGACAGCTTGTTATGGTCAATAATGCTTAATCTGTTTCATTGCTTTTAGTTTTGTAATGTCATTAGTTGAGATATAAATATACATTTCTAGGTCCATATTTTGTAATCATCTAAAAGGAAATAATGTCAAATATTTATTACTGTATTTGTGTTTAATTGAATTATATGCCTTTTTATTGACATAAATTAATTATAAATATCTTAAATCTGTCCATTTATTGACAAAATAATTAATTTAATAAATTAAAGTATAGTATGCTATACATATAAGACAAGATGACAGAAAAATAAAAATAAAATATATACATATGTATTATATTCTACTTCAAAGGATCACATGTGCGAAAGTCTTTTTTAAATATTCGCATTTAGTAAAAAAATAATTATTTAGTTCTAATAAGATAAGAAGATAAAAAGAATATTCTAGTGTCCGACCGAAAGTTCGGTTTCGGTTTCGGTTTCGGCCGAGTTTCGGCCAAAAATCAAGTTTCGGCGGCAGTTTCGGTTTCGGCCAAAATTGGCCGAAACTTTTGCCGAAACCGAAACTGATTTCGGTAGTTGTCGTACATGCTTGCCTAGCTTCGTTTCTCGCGGCAACGCTTTGACGGACGCTGGCGGCCCTGTTCAGGATTCGTGCGCCATTCACATTGCTTTTTTTTTCGAATTTACGCGTGTTTGTTGACCGGGAAAGGTCTTCACAACTTAACCGGGCGGGTGGGCGAACACTGAGGGTGCTCAGCCGGCAATTTATGGGTTGGGTGGCAATGCAAGGGCACCCCTGTGGGTACGAACCTCGACTTGGACCGCCAGCCAAAAATACGAAACCTAACGGTGATCTACTAGCGTTTCGGAAGCGACTACCTTGAGAAGAAACGCCGATAGAAACTCAAGGCTGCGTCGGAGTGTAACTGCGTCGTTTAGACGACAGTTGACGGATCTAATTCGCATTGCTCTATAGCAACACAACTTAGTCAGTGCGTTATCACCCGATGTAAACATTCTTTAGAGGTTATGCTTTGATGGAACTGATTACATGTAAGTTTATTGTTTCATTTTTTTACTTGACCACGTTGACTTTTATACTTGACCACGTGAGTTTCGGTTTCGGTTTCGGCCGAAACTGAAGCCACGGCCGAAATTTCGGTTTCGGTTTCGGTTTCGGCCGGAAAACCAGTTTCGGTCGGACTCTAGAATATTCGAAGCAATGCGAATGGCTCATTGTGAATAGTTAGTTCATATTAAATTATAAACCTAATTAAATTATAGAAATGAATATTAGAAAACACGCCGTATAATGTTCCATCAATCCAAACAGATAAATAGCTGTTGTAAAGAGCTATTTATGTCTTTACTTCTCGAGGCCTATTTGACAGAGACGAGGCGACTGCGCATTTCGCCTATTTCTACAATAGCTATTGTAGTAAATAGGAATTTAAATCTTTATTCTGTACGTATAGTAATATCGTATTATTTATTTTTATGTGCCAGTAAGCGCGAACATTTCATGTATTGTTTTAACAAAAATATTCTATTGAATTAATTTGTAAATTTAAAAATAATATTCCTGTATCCATTTTATATATATATATAATTAAAAGAAAAGGCAAAGGCCTTATTCAGCAGGAGCCACTGAAAAGTACAATAAGCTTGATAATTGAAGTGATTTATAAAAAAAACGCTTTAATATCCTCAATGTAACATAATCAATTTTGGAACATGAATGATTTTGCAAAGAAGCAAACAAGGCGGTTGCTCATAGCCCGCACTGTTTAAAAAATAAGTTCGTTCGCGGCCGACTTTTTGATCGGATACTATCGTTCTCTATATAATCGGGTCGTAAAGTCTGCGGATTCCCTAAGGGCCAATAGTGCTGTAACGGCTTAAGTGAGGACCCGTCATTTCGACCGATGTTCAACACGCACGGATACCGTTTTTATTGAGCCCGTGAGAATGTTTTACTAGCTATATTTACACGTGAACTGAGGTAGTGGTAATTTTGTACAAGTTACGGTACACCATAGAAAATCTTTTAACATCAAAGCATGTTCATATTAATCGAAGCTACATACATATACATATTCCTCTACATTGTGTTTTATTTCGGTATTGTGGATGCGTTTTAATACGCAAATTTCTCACATTTAGACGCTCCAAAACTAAAACTAGTACCTGTAGGTTGCGTAGAAGACATATACAGGCGCATTGCAAAAGAGTCGATCTAGGAGCTTCGATCCCAACTAACATCAACCCGCTAGAGCTCACCACTGGAAATAGGTCTATCGGTATAAATGCTAATGTACTTGATCTCCAATTTTCATACAGACAATGTCATTCACAAGTCTTTCTCCCTCTATGTCTAGGGGCGTCTCACACTAAATGATAAAGACTTAGTCAGACAGATAGTCAGTTTTCTAGTTTCCCTACACGGGACTCCTGGGTGATGCTAAACGAGCAGCAGCGAGGTGGTAGGGCGTCGGTGCCCGTCTGGATCGCGAGGACAGTACATGGGTGTAAAGCCCGTCATAGTGATCAGTTTCGGCCTGTCGCGTTTCGGGATCAGCTTGTGTACATCCAGTAGCTCATATACCTACAGACCTTCAGCCGTGGTATATGTGGGACGAAATGACGATGTAGACTGTTAATGGATTTTCGTCCTTTGATGGTCGCTTCGTTTTTGGACTACACTGTACTTACCATCAGGTACTCTGTAGTCACTATGTCGAGCAAGTGTAAAAAAAAAAGTTTTTTTTCTCATATAAGAATTTTTAAAGATAAATAAAGATAAAAGCGTCTCTATAAATTAAGGTGGAAACCTAAGATGAGATTAGTGATGCGGGCAGTGTCTGAAAGGTGAAAATTAAACTAAAACCTACAAAGTACCTACGAAGGTTTAAAAGCGATCGCACTCAGACTGAAAGATAATAAATTCACTTATCTGCTAAGAGACCGCTCTCCGCGGCACCGGAGCAAGTTTTTCGACTTACGATCTCAGTTACTACTAGTTTTAGTAGCTTATCAAGTATGGATATACTAAAGTATTTAATATAATTTATTTTTACAAATGTTCGTCCACAAATTAAGTGTTTAATGGTAATGTGTGCAACACTATTAAAGCACAATAGGTCGACAACGTAAGGAACGGCGCTTGTGGTGCAATAGTCTATAGGCGACAGTTACCGCTTACTGTCAGGTGGGCCGTCAGCCTGTACGGTGACAAAAAGTTTAAAAAGCCCATGATCACCTCAAAAGTTCATATATTTTTATTACTAATGTAAATAATAATTTTTTACATACATATATATATACTACGATTAATAGCAAAATGTTTAATTTGTACAAATAATCGAAATAACATACTTTTAATTTTTTTTACAATAATCCTTAGAAATTAATTTTTACGCGCACGATATAAATACAAATTAACCGATTATCACTATTTACCCTAGCCTTAAAAAAAAACAATTTTTTGATCCATTATATGAATAAATATGAGGTATGTGTATATTGATATATTTGTATTTGTACGGAAAAGAAAGATAAATACCAAATTTATATTGATTGTGCAGTTTTCCTTTTTGTATTAGCACTAACCATTTGCTTTTCTCTCGACATACAATTTGAAATAACGTAATCTTCATTCTCTTTTGAAATCCACACCCAGGGATTAAAATTAATAAAATAAAAAGTCTATTCCAGTTTGTGTAGCCTACCGGGCAGTTTCAGACTAAGACAGGCGTCCCTTTTAATTCTCCCCACACGGTATACGGGCTTGATTGAAAAGTTTAGTTCTAAAACCTTCAAGTTTTCTATTTGAATTGCCCACGAAACGTGGCCACGTACTGTACTGCTGGTTTATATCTATGAAGTGAAACATCTTAAAACTTCATGAAAGTTAAATTTATAGGTTTTTGATTTTTTTTTATGTGTAACACGAAATTGAACTTGAAAAATTGAATTGGGTGGTAACAGATGTTTGGCTTGAGTGGGCTATATAAGATGCGCGCCCCAATACTTTAATGGGTCTTATGCACAAATTAACTTAATTTTAATTATGGCACGACGTTTCGACCTGGTTACACATGCCATGGTCACGAGCAGACTGAAGCTCTGCTAATTTTCGGCGCTCACGGAAAGTTACTTCCTCTACATTCTTTTATTCTTGATAGTTTGAATAGTCACTTTTAATTCATATACAATATATAGACCAATAGACAAATAACGAATATATTAAATGTATAGAAAATTAAAAAAAAAATTAAACATTTATTAAAGTTAACACCAGTTACCTAGAGACATCACCATTGAATTTTTTTTAAATTAATTTATAGGCGAACGCTTGACCTCAATCACACCTGGTGGAAGGTGGAGATGAGTCCGATGATGAACCGCGTCCGCCCAACAAATGCCTATTGACTCTTCTCTTAAGGACTCCCAGGTCATAAGATCGGGAAAATATGGTCGCTGGAAGCATATTCCACTCCTTAGCTGTTCGCATGACGAATGTAGAAGCGACTCTTTTCGTGCGGGTATAAGGAACATCCACCACATACGGATGGTATCCGACACGATGTCTAGTGGTTTTGTGATGCAATGGGGCTGGTGGAATCAAAGAATGCAGTTCCTGAGAACACTCTCCACTGTGTAACCGGTAAAACACTGCGAGGCAAGCAACTCTACGTCGATGCTCTGCATTTTAATCTTAGTCAAAGTATCATCGCCAGTAAGTCTACCAGCATTAATTATTCGAAAACAGGCACAATAATAAATACAACAAAAAATGATGTAAGATATGTAATAATTTTCAAGTTATTATGCAATGTAACATTATTTACAAAGTCAAACAGGCAATGCGTTATGTCGAACGATACAGAATAACAATGCCAGGGCGGCTGTGGATAAGTACGTACTAATTGTTGGTTTTTTTTTTTTTTTTTTTTTTTGGTTTCTCGGGGGAAAATCCTGCATAGGACCATCAGGGCCGCTGTGAGGGCAGCAACCCCGGTGTGTCAGACTCCTACTGACTAAAAACCCCCGGGGTGTCCCTCTAATCGCTCCACCCGAGCCTGGGAAACCAAATTCATCCAGACGCCCGGAGAGCGAAATGCCTTGTCGAGGCTGCCTCTCTGGGAGGGGTGGGGGTAAAGAGCCCACCCTTCCAATACCTATCTCACAGGCGGCGCGCCGGACACTGCACACCGCCACCCTCTCATCCGGACAGCAGACTCCCTCAAGTCTACTGCCCGGCTATTGTCACCGGGGGATGTCGCGCTCGCTCTGAGCGAACGCATCCCTCCGGCGACGGTGCCTTGGCCGCCGAATAGCCAGAGAAGATGTTCGCTCTCTGACCCTTTCGGCGGCCTCCTTCTGCTTCATCACAACCTCGCAGAAGGCTGTGACCTTTCGCCATGCCTCTTCGCTGTCGACCATGGCTTTTACCACCACTGGCAGCGAGAGGTCGTCCCCAATGCGGTCCTGAAGGACCTTTCTTTCTTCAGCCCAAGCTGAGCACACCTGAAGCGTGTGCTGCGCCGTGTCCTCGGGGCTCCCACACTCGTGACATTCCGCCGTAAGCTCTCCTCCGGACACCCGCCACCGGTGACGGCCAAAACTACCGTGACCTGTGAGGATCTGGGTGAGCCGAAAGGAGAGCGCGCCGTGTTTTCTGTCCAGCCACGAGTGTAAGACAGGGCGCACCGCCTCAATTGTCCGAAGACCGGCGCTAGGTTGCTCCAGCCTGGACTGCCAATCCCTCACGGCCTGGTCCTGGAGAAGGACCCTCTGCCTCCGAATCTCCGTAGGGGCCGGCCGTAGTCCCCTGGCTCGCTTCTCCTCGCACCATTTGTAGAGGGTTGCGAGGGTTCGTGCGTCGAGATCCCACGGCACGGACCCCGCTAGTGCACACGCCGCCTCGTGCGATACGGAGCTGTATCCCCGGATGGCTCTTATCGCCAACACCCTTTGGGGACGGCGTAGAAGGGCGGTATTATGGCGGTTGAGAGCCTCCGCCCACACTGGGGCACCATACAGCCCCATGGAGCGCACGGCTTGGAGATAGAGCCTTCTGCTGGAGGCATTGGGTCCCTTCTGATTGGGCATTATGCGGCTCAAGGCTCCTGCCATTGCCCTCACCCTAGGCATCAGACTCTGGAAATGGGCGTTAAAATTCCAGCGACTGTCCAGTACGAGCCCTAAGTACTTTATCGTGGACCCCACACCGATGCGTATTCCACTTACGACAATGTGGGCATCGGATGGAGTCGCACGGCGCGGTCCGTGAAAGAGAATAGCCTCAGATTTACCGAGAGCCACCTCCAACCCTAGGTCCCTAATCCGACGGACCACGTGAGCCGTTCCAGCAGTCGCTAGGATAGCCGCTTGCCGGTAATCGTCTCCGCGGGCCATGACGAGGGTGTCGTCGGCGTAACACACGACCTCGACTCCCCGTAAATTGACCCCACGGATGACATAGTCATAGCCGATGTTCCACAGGAGCGGCCCAAGAACCGACCCCTGTGGAACACCGCACGTCACGTCATACCTTTCCCAGTCGTTTCGCCCCGGGTACACGACTGTGCGCTCTGACAGGTACGCCACTATAACCCGGCGGAGGTAGAGCGGCACCCTGTGGTATAAGAGGGCTTCATGGATTCTACACCAGGGCAAAGTGTTGAAGGCGTTGGCGATGTCGAGAGACACCGCCAAAACAACGCCGCCCTGGGAAACCACTTGTTGGGCCCTGTCCCGGACCCGCAGGATCGCATCCACCGTTGACCGACCTCCGCGAAAGCCGTACTGATTTTCCGAGAGGTCCGGTCCTACCTCTCTAAGGTGTGCCACCAGCCGGGTAGCCACCACTCGTTCAAACAGCTTAGCGACCTCGTCTAGCAGCACAATCGGTCGGTACGCTGAGGGGGACTCTTCAGGTCTCCCGTCCTTCTTAAGGAGGACCAGTCGGCCTGTCTTCCACCGTTGTGGAATTAAGGCTTGAGCCAGACAGGCGTCGAACATTCTCCTCAGTCGGGGCCCAAGGGGATTGAGGGCTAAGGCCCAGATGCGTCCATGAACGCCATCGAGGCCAGGAGCACTTTTTTTGGCCCGGAGCTTTAGGATCACCATCCCGAGTTCCTCGCTAGTTACCAGCGGCGCTTCTGCTTCAAGTCCTATACAGGTAGCTGCGGGCAACTTCATTAAGGGGGTTAGGTGGTCGGACCCCTGGGGGAAGAGAGTTCTTACGATTTCCCTCACTAGGTGGGACTGGAGACTCTGCGTTACCGGGGGAGTCCATGTCCGCATTTTGTTGCGCACGAGCATGTAAGGTTTCCCCCACGGGTCGCTGTTGAGCGTCTCCAAGAACTCTCCCCTAGCTCGCTCGATAGATTCCCCAATAGCTGCCTGCAGCGCCTTTCTCAAATCCCGGTAAGAGGCGTACAGGCGATCCTCCTCCTCCTGATCTCGCCACCGCCTCCTACGGTAACGGGTGTATTGGCGCCTTCTCGCAATACACTCTCTGCGAAGCAGCGCCACCTCCTCGTTCCACCAGTAGACTTGCTTCCTAGTGGGATGTCTACTGGTGCGGGACATGGAGAAGTCACAAATGTGTTTCATGGCTCTCCGCCACCAGGCGTCCTCCTCCTCGATGTCCACCGGCCCCTCCGGTACGGGGAGCCATGCCTGAACTGTTGATGCCTCCTCGAGCCTTTCCATGTCGAGGCTGCGGAGTTTCCATTGGAGATATCCCCCGGTGTGAACACAACCGGGTACTATCACTTCCCCGCTGGCGGTGGTGATCTCGTACAGGATGTACCTATGGTCGGAGAGGGTCTCTGTATTCTCCGACACTCTCCAACGCCTGATGCGCTCCGACAGAGTCTGACTGGCAAATGAGACATCAACAATCGACCCTCCGTTAAAGCGAACGCAGGTGTTGATCGAACCCCGATTCAATACGACGAGGCCGGTTGCTACTAACCACTCTTCTAGAGCCTCGCCCCGGGCATTCGTGGTTGGACACCCCCACGCCGATGACTTGGCGTTAAAGTCCCCAGAGACTAGAACGGGACGGGGGTAACACCGTCCCACGGAAGCCCCGAGTTGACCCAGGAAATTCTCAAACTCCAGCATGGGCCTGTTTGGGGAGAAGTAAACGGAGACAACCACTATATCCCCCATTTGCACCAATACGAAACCATTCCCTCTCTGGACGTTCCCAAAAGGGGGTGCGCCTGCTACTGCTTTGCGGATGATCATGGCTGAGTCCGTTTGGTCCCCCACACAGTCTGAGCTGTTGGGGGGGACAAAGTACGGCTCAGACACGATTCCTATACTTATCCCCCACTCCACCATGGTCTGAGAAAGAAGATTCTGAGCCCTGGCGGAGTGATTGGCGTTCACTTGGATGATTTTGTATGGGTGCGACCGATCCATTACGTGATCATCTCGTTTTCCTCCCCGGTCGCAATGTCTTGCGCCGGCTGGCTTGTCTGGATCATGGCTGAGGCCGGATCTGACTTGCCCCTCCTTTTTCGCAGTGGTCTGTTCGCCACGGCACAACCTTTGCCACCGATTTTGTGAGCTGCCGGTTTTTTGGCGTCAGCGCAAACCGAGCAGTTGGGTTTCTCGGAGCACTCCTTGGCTCTGTGCCCCGTTCGACTGCAGTTGTAGCATTGGCCGGTCCGGTCCGTTGCCGAAGTACACAGGGCCCGTACATGCCCCGGCTCCATGCACCTAAAACAGCGTAGCACTCTAGGCTGCAAAAGTCGGACTTGCACATACGTCCATCCGACCAGCACCCTTCTTTCATCCACCACCTTCATCGCAGCCGCGACCGGGAGGCTGAGCCACAGCGTACCCACGCCATTAGGGCTCTGACGAATTTCGCCCGCCCTAATTTCATTCTCAGAACACTCACCTGTGCGGGACACAGCCTGGATGATTTCTTCCTTAGAAATGGAGTCATCCAGACCCGAGACTATAATGTCAGCCCTTTTTACAGGCCGAACAACCCTGGCTACGTCCTCACCAAGGAACTGCTGCAGTTCCCTGGCAAGACTATCCGCCTTTTCACAGCTCGTGGCACCGGGGATTCGGATAATGCGGCCTCCAGTGGCGGTATTCCGGACTCGAACGTATTCTATACCGAGGTTCGGGAGAGCAATGGTCTGCCGCGCCTTCTTCATCACCTCTGCATAGCTTATGCCTCTCTCTAGGGCCTCCGGGATAATGGTCACTGTGACCGCAGTGTCCCGGGGTGGCCGCAGCTTTTGCTGCTTCTTTTTGGCGGACTTCTTCGCCTTTTTTTTCCTTTGAGGAGCGAGGGGCTTTGAAGTAGGCTTCGCAGCTTTAGCCCTCTTCGGCTTGCCATCCTTGCCGGCTACTTTCCACCCCTTTTCAACTGGCTCAGGAGCACGCGTCTGTGGGTGGATTACTGGCTGGGGAACTTCGGTGGGTGGAATCATTCTCGTCTTCTTGCCCTTTCCCTTTCCCTTTCCTTGTGATTTGGGGTTGGGATTGGGGTTTGCCGGGGCAGTACACGTCCGCTCAGATAACCCGACTTCATCGGGCGCGGCGGAGTGGTGCGCTCGCGGCTCATAGTAGGGCTGTTGTTGCTCCCTCTTTTTATCGGCGGTCAGCGGTGGCCGGACATGCTTCTCTGGAAGCAGGCGGTCTTGCAAGCCGTCAATTTTTGCGTCCATACGCGCAAACATCATTGGACCCACCTGGTCCACCACCAACCGTATCAGATCCTCGGTCGGTAAATGTGAACCTGGTGAGAGGGAGGTGCTTTTCGACGCCTGGGCCGCTATGAGCTGGTCGACTTTGGATGTTGTGGCCGCCAGCTCTCTGCGGAGGCTGTCGATCTCTCCCTTCTGCCGTTCGTTGATTGTACGAAGTCTCTGCGTCTCCTCCGTGGCTGTGGATTGGAGGAGAGTCTCAAACGCCTTAGTGAGGTCCCTGACGGCGTTGTTCAGGGATTTGACATAGGTCCCCTTGAGGTTCTTAGATTTGGAGGCCACCATGCCCACCAACCCAAGATTGGCCTTGATTACCTCAATGGGGTCACTTAAATCTGCAAGTAGGGCTACGTCGCTTGCAGATGACTCCGAATTATGAGTCCGGCTCTTTCTTCTGACTGCGAGAGCCGTTTCGGCTACCTCTTTTTCTGCGAGGAGCTCAAGTTCCCTTTCTATCTCCTCGTTGGCTTTCTTTTTAGCCGCATGAAGGCCGACGTATTTCCCAGTTGTTGGGGGACGTCCTCTCCCTCGTTTGGGTGTCGTTAAGGTCTTGCGGCACCCATCTGAGCTCCCGCTGGTATCGCTTTTTGAACGGGTGCTCACATAGCGTCTTTTCCTAACGGATGTGGTGGCCACTGAACTCCTGAGGCTCCGACCTGAGTCAGAGTCTTCCAGGCGTTCGCACCTCATCTGAGTATCCTTAATCGTAAGGCTATCGGCGTCCATGTTCGTTTCCATAGTCGTAGTCTTTTGCACAACTTTGCCCCCCCCAGAAAACGCGGGGCAGCCCGGGCTGGACGTGTCCAGCCCGGGGAGGGATTCTCCTACTCCTGTGGAGTCGGTACCCTCCTGGGGTAGTTTTATTGTAGGTTGTGCCATCATATTAACTTTAGCATTCGTCCCATTTTTTCCATCCACTGGTATTAGGAGCTTGGAGTGGATCAAGTAGGACAGGAATTAAGGTTACCGGGGAAGGAACATCGGGGGAAGGAGTGAAGGGGGGATAAGGTAAGGGTAACATTCATCATTTCATACATCACCTGGAGTTGGGAGCAAAGGACTAACCGAGGATAGGTTAAGGTAATTGAGAGTGTGTGTTTGTGGGGAATTGAGGAGGGAAAAGAGGAATGAGAAGGGAGCAAAGGAAAAGGAAAGTTAGGGATAAAGGAGAGGACGAGTCATTGGTCTGGACTCTGACCAGTGACTCGGACTGACTGCGCCGGCGAACCGGTGGGCGATGGGGCCGTCAACTCCCGACGCCGGAACTAATTGTTGGTTTCACAACCACGCGGGACATTCATATTGAATTAATTATCACGTCGAATGAGCCCTGACACGGATACTAAAGTTATTATTTTGAAAACTAATTTTTAGTCATTATACTTTTATTTTTACATATTCTACTTGACTTTCCGCGACTTTTTGAAAATATCCGCCTGTAAACATCCAATATAAACGTGTGCACGAAAAGATTCGCTTCTAAATTCATCATGCAAATAGCCAAGGAGTGGAATACGCATCTAGCGAGCATATTTCTACGCTCTTATAACTTGGAAGCATATAAGAGAAGAGCATTTTCATCTTTCATCAAATGTGATTTAGGTCAAGCTAACGCCTGTAAATCAATAAAAAAAAACAATAGGATGTTTTTAAGATGGTAGGGTGATTGCCCTAATTTGTTCAAAACATGTTACACAAGTGTATAGACCGTCATAGTGACTCGCTTCGGGCTGTCGCGTTTCACAATCTGCTTGTTTACATGTCCCTTGGTGGTTTAGGCCATTCTTGGGCAGCATCATGCTTTCGATCATGTGTGGTGTAGTCACTTTGTCGAGCTAGTATAAGGAAAGTAACTCGTGTACCGTTGGCAGGTTAAAAAATATAAATTTTAAAATACAGTGCAAACTTGAGGGCCCTCAAGGGACTTTGCATATTTTGACGTTATATAGAGTTGTCGTTAAATGGAGAGAAGAAAAATCTGTATTAGAAGATGTTTAGTCTAAAATACCATAGTAACCACGTTATTTATAAAACAATTGATACTTTGACATACAAGAAAAAATATACCAATATATTAACGAAGCCAGCCGCTTATTATTTATCCTGAACCGTCTCATGCAACAAATTGTTCCTGAAACGGACATATGGTGACCCCGACGTGATCTACGTCGTAGAAAATAATAGCAACACCCCTGGAAGACGGAGTTGTGAAGTTGTACGAAGACGGCAAAATACAACGGCGGAGATTTATCCAAAACTACGCTGAAAACGGGCCACTGCTACACGCGGGTAGCAGCCAAAGCAGGCCAAGAACTTCAGAGCGCGCGTGGGCGTTCTCCAAATACCAAGTTAAGTGAGCTGGCTAAAACTTTTTCATTCCAATTTTTTGTTCCCACTTACCATCTAATTACCTAATCCAACTACTTTACCTTTATTAATTCTTTATTAAATGTAAACAAATCTTTAGAAGGGATATTAACTAACAAAATGAGTGAATCAGGAAACTCGGAGTATGAGGAAACGAAAGAAACCGAGACATATAAATTAAAAAAAAAATTAATATCTAAACAGGGAATAGTTAAGCGGAAGCTGACTATATTTAAAAAATTCCTTGATTCAGTAAACGTAGCAGAATTAACAGCAGAAACGCTTATAGACATTCAACTACGTTTGGAAAGGATACCAGCAATTTATGACGAATTCGAAAAAATACAGGATCGCATAGAGGCGATGTGTCTTGATGGGGACGTAGACAATCAGATGGCAGAACGGGAGGAATTCGAAACATCTTACTATAGATTACCGGTAAGGCGAAGTTTCTTGCAGAACCAAAACAAAAAAACCTCGCCTCCTCAGCAGGACACTGAGTCCATTAAATACCCAGAAATAAAAATCCCGACCTTTAATGGCGACATAAAGCAGTGGTTGGAGATCCGAGATACCTTCGATGCACTTGTTAACCAAAGTAACATGCAACCAATCATCAAATATAAATATCTTCGCAGTTCATTGGAGGGTAGCCCCGTAGAGGTGATAAGTCCGCTTGAATTTAACAGTGAAAGTTATGCTCTCGCATGGCAAACACTATGCGAGCGCTATAACAACCCGAAACCCTTAGTGTTCAACCACATACATGCTCTTTTTGATATTGCTTCTGTCGAGTCAACTTCACATTCAATTAGAACTCTTCATGATAATATTTCTAAGCATCTAAGAACCCTTCGTTCACTAAACGTACAGGTAGAAAACTGGGACTTAATTATAATTTATTTTCTACAGAAAAAAATTAATTCAGAATTAAAAGCTAGATGGGAGGACAAAACTAATTCTAGGGAACTGCCTACGTTACAAGATTTCCAGACTTTCTTAAGGGAACTTGCTGATAAGCTTGAAACAGCAGAATCAGCAGAGCTCACCAACGACGGCGTCAGTGGCGGCGACGAGGCCGCGAGTCCCTCCAGTAAGGCTATGGTAACCACGTCCGAATCCAATAAGGTACAATCCAAGCCTTATTCGAAACAAAATAAATGTCCCTTGTGTTTTGGTCCGCATTTTATAACTCAGTGCCAGAAATTTCAAGCATTAAGTGTTAGTGCTCGAATCCGAACTGTAAACAGACTACGTTTATGTTTCAATTGTTTATCTGGCACCCATATTTTTGCTAATTGTAGAGCAAGTACCTGTCGTTTGTGCAAGCGGAAGCATCACACACTGTTACATAGAACAGAAAATGATAACCAACCCACTAATCAATTAATGAACATACCAAGTTCAAATTATACCAGCGAGCAATCACATATACCACCCCAATCTAATATAAATACCAATAACCAATGCTCAAATACAACTTTAACAAGTAGCGTTCCGAGTAACGTACAACCAACACACCAACCAATATCTGTTATACTTTCCACGGCCCAAGTACTTATCATGGATAAGTATAACCGGCCTCAAAAATTGAGAGTTCTGTTAGACTCAGGCTCACAATCAAATTTTATAACAGAAAATGCGTGCAAGAAACTGCAACTTGATAAAAAAATGATTAATATGCAAGTGATAGGCTTAAACAATCACGCATCGAACGTACAACATTATTGTAATATTAACTTAAGCTCATTAAATAACATATATACAACCAATATGTCCTGTTTTATCGTGCCCAATATCTGTAAGATTAACAGGAATATACCAAACAAAGAATATTTTAAAATACCGTCGCGATTCCTGTTAGCTGATGATGAATTTTGGTCGCCGGGCGAAATAGATATACTGGTCGGAGCTGAGCAATTCTATAGCTTACTTTGTATAGGACAGCATAAGCTTGGCGATGGCTTACCTATTTTACAACGCACGCGACTGGGGTGGGTGATTTCCGGTCCGGTGAAAACATCACTGATACCAAGGTCAGTGCAATTTAATCTTGTAATAAAAAATCAGCTGCAACGGTTTTGGGAATTAGGGGAAGGTTTCATGCCTAGTTTACCGGATGATGAAAAACAGTGCAAAGAGATTTTCCTTAAAACTCACATGCGCAACTCTGACGGTATATTCGTCGTAGAACTTCCTCTAAAACTATCTCCAACAGAATTAGGAAATTCAAGACATATAGCCTATCGGAGATTCAAGTCGCGAGAATCAAAATTTGTACGAAACCCTAAATTTAACCCTAAATTAGGGACTCTGCAATTATGATGACATGGGCCACCATGGTTGGTACAAGCTACCAATACTTAGCCAGTATACAATATGAACTCGGAATAATTAAATCACGAAACAGACGTTGAAAATATAAATTTATTCTGCAGTTTGCCTACACAAACAAAATCAAACGATACTTTTGAATACCTATTTAAGAAATGGTCGAGTGACACAAAGTCAATTCATGCACTAAGTTATGTACTTAGATTTGTGCATAATACCAGATGCAAGGTACGTACACTTCACCCAGATAAAATGTTATCTGGATCCTTATCAGTGGAGGAAGTAAACCTATCACTACATAAATTAATTAAACAATCACAATTAGAATCTTATCCCCAGGAATATAATCTTCTTTTACATCATAAATTATTACCAAATAAATCAAATTTATTATCTTTAAAGCCATTTATGAAAGATGGCATGATTCGTGTAGGTGGCAGGATAGGTCTTTCACAATATCCTTATAACAAAAACATCAATTTTTCCTTAGTCATGAACACATCTTTACCAATTTAATTATGCAATGCAAGCACAAATGACTGCTACACGCGGGGCCCCAGTTATTACTTTTCTCTATTCGTTAATGTCTTTGGCCCACAAAGGGAAAATTGTTGGCCAGAAAAATAGTAAACAAGTGTGTTACTTGTTTTAAGGCTAAACCAAGGCCAACCATACCGATTATGGGAAATTTACCCGAATGCAGAGTAAATCCAGCACCACCATTTAATACCACCGGGTTAGATTATGCTGGCCCATTTAATATAAGGGACAGGAGAGGACGTGGTTATAAGGTGAATAAATGCTATATTGCTTTATTTATTTGCCTAGTGACGAAAGCAGTTCACCTTGAATTGGTTACAGGACTAGAATCAACTGTATTTCTAGCAGCACTTCGTAGGTTTATCGCACGGAGAGGTAAACCAAAAGAGCTTATAAGTGATAATTCTACCATCTTTCACGGGGCACACAATGAATTGAAAGAACTATTACAATTTTAACCCAAATAGAGTCCATATTTAATTCGCGCCCCTTATGCCCAATGTCCATTTTCGATCCTGAACTCCCTATCCTAACGCCAGCTCACTTCTTGGTCGGAAAAGCGCTAACCACATTGCCGGACCAAGACTATACCGATGTACCTACCAACAGGCTCAAACACTATCAGCAAATCCAGCAGATGATGCA
This sequence comes from Automeris io, assembly GCA_036320925.1. Classification (NCBI taxonomy): domain Eukaryota; kingdom Metazoa; phylum Arthropoda; class Insecta; order Lepidoptera; family Saturniidae; genus Automeris; species Automeris io. The sequence goes on along the minus strand of JAUDJH010000010.1, from coordinate 5,913,456 downwards.
AGATTTCTGGAGGAGGTGGTCCCGCGACTATATCAATACATTACAACAATTAACTAAATGGAGAAGCAGTCAAGGTCCTGGTCTCCAGACAGGAGCCATCGTTCTCGTGCGAGAAGATCGGCTGCCATCTTACCACTGGAGGGTGGGGAGGATCGTCGCGACACAACCAGGGCGCGACGGCATAGCTCGTGTCGCTTTGATAAAGACGGCCAGAGGAGTAATAAAAAGAACATTCAACAACATATGCCCATTTTTAAACGGGGGGCAGTATGTTTAGTCTAAAATACCATAGTAACCACGTTATTTATAAAACAATTGATACTTTGACATACAAGAAAAAATATACCAATATATTAACGAAGCCAGCCGCTTATTATTTATCCTGAACCGTCTCATGCAAGAAATTGTTCCTGAAACGGACAGAAGATAAAGAAGTTTATTTCAGACTGGTGTTAGTAATTACATAAAAAAACAATTCTTATTTGATCGCTATTGAGTATATAGTCTGTTACTTTTGTCTGACGTATTTTGCTGCACCAGTAATTTTGTTGTATTTTTTAAATTATTTTATTCATATCTTGCGATATTGAAGTACCTTGGTGATGAAAAAAGTACTTTATATTATAAAATTGCTGTCGATATTGAGAGTGAGTGTAATGCTATATAGTGTGTATCCTCGTATCATTGTATGGGAAACATGCTAAACCAACCAAAGCCGAGTGATATCGACGCTTTAGGGAGTTTGTCGTTAAATCGAGTGACGTTACATGAAGTTTACACTGTATATTTACCATGTAAGTATCTGTAAGTTATAAAAGATAATAAATGATGTTTGATCGAATCCATGGTCCTTAGTGCGCAGGAACCGATCGCTTAGCCACTGCACCCATAAAGCCGACAATACAGTTTCAATATTTTTAAAATTCGCGAACTTCACGGAATACTGTGTGTGATGTGAATAAACGAATACTGTGTACTTCATTCTAAGGTAGGTTTGCATTATATTCTGACGAATAAAGATTATTCAAAAAGTTGCTAAATTTTTTAAATATGTATTTATATCAAGGGTTGAAAGGCTATTTGGTTTAAGCGACATGTTTTGGTGATATAGTATATACATTCGGAATATATATTCGGAATCAGCGTTTTTAGACGATTCCAAATATATATATAGTAATATATATACATATATATATTACTATATAGCCTTTCACTCTCCGATATGTTTATAATTTTCTAAACAGTGGATTACCGGACTTTCAAAAATATTTATGTACGTACGTAAATTTATTAAAAAATACTAAAAGTTCGTACTTATAAATATTTCTGTTTCTGAAATCATACTGTATAAGTATAAAGGGTGCCAGTAATATTTATTGATGAAATTTAAACGTATTTGTCAGTATATTATAAGTGCTTTGATTAATTGTTATTGTTTCTGCGAATACGCTATGTATCTTAGGAGTTGGCCAGAACTTTAATACGATTAGAATCATTTGAATACAACATGGTTCAGCCTTCGGTAATAATTATGTTAATATATGTAATTTACGGCTTTCACACTATTATTAGAATTGTATTATGCAAAGTAATGTCCTGTCGCGAATAGAAAAAAATCTACTTTTTCAAAACTTTATTTCAGCAAATATGCTTAACTAAGTTGTTAACGTAGGAAATAAAAATAACAACAATCAAAGTTAATCATTCCATGATTCACTATTTCAACAAATTATTTATTAGGTTTTTTTTTATTATATTTGTAATTTCAAGATTGATACAAAAAGTAAAATATGAAAGTTCAGAAAAAAAGCAACCTACAATCGATTGTATAATGTAGTGCCCGTAAAAGGACATATTAATCAAATATTTTTTTATTGCTTTAGATGTCAAATCTCGCATGTACCCTTCTAAATGAACCAATGTATTAAAAAAATGACCAGATAATTTATTTAACTATTAAGTAGTAGATACAAATGTAGCCAAACAAAAATTAAAAAACCGTGCTGGAATTAATTGTAATAATAATATAATATAATATGTAATTGTGGACGCTGACGTCTGCGATACAATCTCACGACTAGTGCAGGCGTCAACGTAAATTAAATTATGTAATGTAAAGTTTTGATCCAACAAAATTATTATTATTATTATTATTAATAATAATATGTCGCCACGCTATACTTTTACGGGATGAGCAGACATAAATTTGTGACTGTACACACTTTGCGCTCATATGTCGTACCCAATGAAAACAGTAGGGCAACTGATCGCCGTTCTCATAGCAGTTACACATGACATTTCTATTAGATGCCATGCTGTTTATTCATTGTTTCACACAAGATTGTTCCGTATAGTGCACTACATATAGTGTGGATATTAAAACATTATTCAAGCAGATCATTACCATAATAAATGTTAATAAAGTCTGCGTACACGCAGATTAGCCGGTCGTATATCATTTGGGCCTCGCTATTGGTTTTTAGCATCGACCTGTATCAATTATGCGGCGGACTATGGCGAATAGCATGTTACGTTCACTATACGAATGTAGCTCTACTTTAATAAAATTTAAAAACAGTTAATGATTTTAGATTTTTTTAAATTGAAATTATTATACTTTTAATACCCGGTACCCAGGATCACTTGTCATAGAAAGCATGGCCTACGGACGCCAACACTACCAATCCTGATATAACCACAAGGCATCGTGTCGGTTACCATCCGTATGTGGTGGATGTTCCTTATATCCGCACGAGAAGATTCGCTTCTACATTTATCATGCGAACAGCTAAGGAGTGGAATATGCTACCAGCGGCCATATTTCCGCGATCTTATGACCTGGGAGTCTTTAAAAGAAGAGTGAATAGGCATTTGTTAGGCGGACGCGGTTCATCATCGGACTCATCTTCACCTTCCACCAGATGTGATTGAGGTCAAGCGTTCGCCTATTAGTTATAAAAAAAAAATATATGTGATAATTATTTTCCGTTATAGAGCATCATTCCATTCGTAGCAGATATATCGGGCGTACATAATCGTCCAGGACCAAAGCATCGCGCCCACGATTGTCCTGCAGGACGTCGCGACTCGTGTCTCAAACACTTAATATAATAGCCGGATAATGTACCGCCATGTGGGATATTTTGTGCCTATGAATATTCATAAAGGTTTATTCTCTTCGCGGCAGGGCTAAGTAAAAATTACATATTGTTGATTGTAATGTAGATGAGGTTGCCATAATTATCTACGTTTTAACCGTAGGTGGTTTTAACATGGAAACATTACAATGAAATTAGACGATTATTAAATTAATTTTATGTCATCCAATTGCTGGAGAAATAAGCCTCAAATGGGATACAAAGAAATACCGCTTCAGGTGCGCAGAGATGTTACCTCACTGAGCATTTTCTACCGTCTCTATCATGGCGAGTGTTCTGAAGAGTTGTTTAACCTTGTTCCACCCTCTCCCTTCCTGAATAGATCCCCGCGCGCGGGTTTGCGGTGTCACAGCTATACGGTATCTCACAACCCGGCTAGGACTAAGAAGTTCTCTAAGTCCTTCTTTTGCCGTGTCCTTGGGCTGTGGAATGGTTCCGGCGAGCGTGTTCCCACCATCCTATGATATGGGATCTTTTAAACGTAGCGTGAAGAGATATTTGTGCAGGCCGGCAAGATCGCTGTGACTACCGATGGGTTTTTCTTGCCTATCGATAGTCGTAGGCGTTTTTTGGACTGCACATTGCTTACCATCAGGTATGGTGCAGTCACTGTGTCGAGTCGGTATAAAAAAATATAACATTGGTATTTTTTTAATTTTCGGTTGTACCGGTGTGTCTGGCGGTCCCATTTTTTTTTATCCGGACATAGCACAATGTCCAAAACACACCTGATGGTAAGTATGTTGCTGTCCAAAAACGTCGACTATCACGAACAAAGTTTCATTAAAGTTAATATTAATAAAGTCAAATTTTGCCAAGTTGCTACTGCAAATTATTTAAAAATTAATTAATACCTACCATCCAATCTACTTCTTTATCATTTTATAATAAAACATCATTATCATCATCGACTAAACAGCCAATTTCAACTAAGAATCAGTAGCGTTCATTCCATAGATGCATGAAAGCACTGCATGCCCTTACGATAAAAAAGTCAGGAATAAATTGCTTGAAATTAAATTAAAAAAGGAACCCTTTATATTCATATCTATTCTATTTCCACGCCATCTATCTTCCCTATGGAAGTAATATAATATTTATTATCATTATATAATATTCACATTCATTATGTGAATCTGCCTATCCTGTCCAAATACACTATGCACGTCACTGCTAAGAATATAACGTATAACTTCAAAAGAAAATACAAATGACCCATTAAACATTACCTTAAAACTACCATGGGTTATAAAAGTAAGAATAATGCGGTCAGGATATATGTTATACAGTAACACAATACTATGAAATATTGCCTAAGCATTAACAGTTCACAGGGCACCTAACAATGTAAGCTTACCTTTAGAGGCTGTGAATAAATAATTGAGCGGCATGCATGGTGTTGCGGTGGCGAGGCATCCTCGTAAAGGTCACTGGCTGACCGATAACGACTGCGGCCTTCTGCGGCCCCAGCAGCCAGGCCGGGCAATGCGAGGTTACTATGGAAACGTGCCCGCCGACTTGCTAATAGCTCCAAACGGCTCCGATGTACCGGCGAACCACGATTCACCAATAACAATTTTCTATGTTCTAATCTTTATCAACTGTTTGTTAATCTATACCTTTCTTCATAATGATAGAAACGCTTTTAAGTTTGTGAATGTTTTCATTATTAGCTTCTGTTATTATAATTTGTTTCTAGGGTGTTTGCGTTTGTTGTTTTCTGTCTTCATTAACCTATCCTTTTGTGTTGTTTGTAATGTTGTGTGCTAAATTAATGCTTTTTCTTTTGTGAATGTGTTATCATTTTTTTTTGTAATGGATCGCTGATCTGATAGGGCCACACCTTATGAAAAGTATGTAAAAATGGTTATGACTATCAAGGTATGAGAATCAATTGATAGTTGCCGTCCTCATACTGGCTCACGAATATCATGACAGTAAGTCTCTAAGTATACAAACGACTGATATGAATTGGTATATCGCGGAGTTGTTATGACGGTGTTTACACTAGTGATCGCTGTGATCACAACCTAGTCGGTCAATTAATATAACACCTTTTTCATCAAAACTTTGAAAAATTTCCGTCAACGCTGCAGTTTTATCTGTAATTTTTACTCCTGTATGCTTTCTTTTAAATATTTTTTTCTATGAAACCTCATTAAGTATGAATAATATACTAGACATATTTATTAATTTTTTTAAATAAGAATCGTAGTCTTTGAAAACATCAACGAAGAATAATTCAGGTATATTCTGGTTTGTATGCTGGTCGTAAATGATGTAATTTAAATCATCAATATACTCAGATACGTCGAAGTTCCCTATTTAATTCTTTTTGGTTAGTCTCGTCTAAGAATTACCTAAAGGTCATCGAGGTAAATAGCCGTGCTAGAAGCTATACTAGTGATTGATTTCGATATGTTTTGAGGGCCAAATTGCCTCTATTAAATTCAGCTGACATTTGTAAACTAGCCATTGATCGATCATAGCAATACCATAGCTAATAATGCAAATTGCCGATCGGAAATAAATCAGATTAAAAGTCTCACGAAGCGAAGACTGACCTTTATCTACTCTAATAGCTATGAATAATGTTACATTTTAATGATCATTGACTAAGTTCATCTATTTTAAAATCAGTTATTTCGCTGAATTAACTTTCATCATTGCCATCATCAAAGCAGCTTGCATCCAGAGTCATCTTGCAATCCGATTTAGGTTGTCTTTCTCTTTGTAGATGGACGTTGTATATTGCGCTTGCTTGTACTCTCCACTCAACAACTTTCCTACCCCACCAGCCATCTGTATTACCTGCTGTGTCTTATACACTGCCACTTCGATTGGCTAATCCAGTCGGCTATTTCGGTGACTCTCGTTAGTGTATTTTGATTCCTTCATTTCTGACTCAGCCACTTAGATAAATATTAGGTCCTTACATATGAAATTGGCGTTTTGTATGGGAGGAACAAAAAGTCGTATATTTTTTAATATAATATATTTAATTAATCAAAGTATGAACCATTATTTTCTATGCACTTTTGCCATCTCATAGGTAGTTCATTGATCCCTTTACTAAAAAAACCAGTCGGTCGGGAATCAATGAAATCTTTGAAGGCGATTTGGACTGCCCCATCGGAGTTGAATTTTTTCCCTTGCAAGAAGTTATCCAAATTTCGAAAAAAATGGTAATCTGTTGGAGCAAGGTCCGGGGAGTACGGAGGATGTCTTAGACTTTCCAATTGAAGCTCTTCTAATTTAGTAGCCGTCTGTTGCGCAGTGTGTGGTCTAGCGTTGTCGTGAAGCAGCAGTGGCGTGGAGCGATTGACCAGCCTAGGTTGTTTAGCCGCTAGCTTTTCCATCATGGTTTGCAATTGCTGACAATAGACATCAGCCGTAATAGTCTGGCCAGATTTGAGAAAACTGTAATGAACAATACCGGCACTAGTCCACCAAACGCTTACAAGTAACTTTTTTGGGGTTAATTTTCGCTTGGGGCAGGATTTGGCTGGCTGGCCAGGATCCAACCATTGCGCTGAGCGCTTCCGATTATCGTAAAGAACCCATTTTTCATCACAGATAATGATTCGGTTTAAAATACCTTCATTATTGTGCCGGTTTAGTAATGTAACGCAGCAGTCGACGCGCGTTTGCCGGTTTGCTTCAGTCAATTCGTGAGGTACCCACCTTTCAAGCTTTTTAATCTTCCCAATTTGCTACAAATGTATTAAAACAGTTTTATCACTAACATCGCAGCCTGCAGCTAACTCGGACGTGGTTTGCGATGGATCCGCTTCCACAATAGCCTTCAACTCTTCATTATCAACTTAAGTCTCAGGCCGTCCACGGGGCTTGTTCTGCAGGTCGAAATTTCCAGAACGAAAACGTTGGAACCAAAAACGAACTGTGTTTTCTTTTGCAACACGACCGCCATACACATCATTCACCCTTCGAGTTGTTTCCGCAGCACTAGTGCCACGGCGGAACTCGTACTCGTAAATAATGCGATATTTTAAGTTTTCCATTTTGTAAAATGAGTGACGCAAACAGAAAAAAACAAATGAATGACGATCGATGTAAGGACCTAATATCAAGCATATTCCTCACCATATCTCGCTGTGGTACAGTGAAACTGATTCCCACTCATGCGTAAAGAGCGAAACTTATATACCTCAAACTCTACTGTGTAGTTATTTTGTCGTGCCAGTAAAATAAAACAGCTGTTGTCGAATCAATAGCAGGCAATTAATAATAATAATATTTCGCAACGCTATTACTCTTTTAGGGTGAGCAGAGATTAATTAGTGGCTGTTTTCACTTTGGGCTTATATATTGTGCCCAACGTGACCAGTACTGCAGTTGATTGTCGTTCTCAAGGCTACACATGACAAATTTTATTAGATGCTCTGATAATCTGTAAGTCCCGGACATACGTGAAGTAGCAGATGATTACTGAGTAAATAATAATAAAACGTTATTAAATCAATTAATTTAAAAAACAATGATAAACTAATGGGCTTATGAATACTTGATACAATTTGTCATAAATTAACTTCAAATGGGTTAATAATATCTAAACACAATATATATGTTGATTCAAGGTGACAATAGCCGGGCAGTAGACTTGAGGGAGTCTGCTGCCCGGATGAGAGGGTGGCGGTGTGCAGTGTCCGGCGCACCGCCTGGGAGAGAGGTTTTGGAGAGGTGAGCTTACTCCTACCCCCCCAGAGAAATAGCTTCAACAAGGCTTCTTGTTCCCTGAGCGTCTGGATGAATTTGGTTTCCTAGGCCCGGGTGGAGCAATCAGAAGGACACCCCGAGGGTTTTTAGTCAGTAGGTGTCTGACACACCGGGATCGCTGCCATCACAGCATCCCTGATGATCCTATGCAGGATTTTCCTCCGGGATACAAAAAGATAAAAATAAAAATGTGATTGAATTTGTTGAAATCAACTGTCTTTATATGTTTAGTTTTTACACATAATTGTTACCAATAATGTATACAAACATTGAATCATTACGTATTCACAATGTTAAAATATACAATTCCAATAGAATCATACTACCACGAACAAGGCGATATTAGAGTACAATAGATTTGCCATTAAAATTCAATAAGACGCAACCGATGCAATAAATCTTCACAGAAGGCTATCTGCGTAGGAACAATCAGATCCAGGGTGCTGGTCCGGTCATGCAATGGCCTCGCGACCATTGTGCCGTGGTAAGAATAGGGCAAATGGGATTCACATAGATGCCCTTAGTAAGCCACTGCCGGGATTTATGTGAGACCCATTTGACGTATTTTTACACACTATACTTATTACAATTAAAATTCAATGAAAACCTTCACAAAAAGATATTAATTTATGATTATTATTATAGGTCATTAGCCCTTGAGATGGGTTTCTGGAGCAACTTGCTGAATCAGAGGGAAGTGGCGCGCAGTATCCGACGCGCCGCCTGAGAGATGTTCCGGAGAGGTGGGTCCTTTACACCCAATCCTTCCCAGCGATGAAGCCTGAACATGGCTGTTCGTTCCCGGGGCTTCTGGATGAACTGGAATTCTTAGGCCTGGATGGAGTGATTAGAAGGACAAAACTGAAAAGTGCTTGGAAGTACATTTATTTAAATAAAGCTATATTTCATGTCGTATCAATATTATGGAAAGAAAACAGCAAGAAAAATATATTCAACGATGTATTTCTACTCACATGGAAGTGGAGTTACCGTGTTGACGTATCATTTTATTCTCTTTACATTGTATTCTGGTTAACGCGGTAGTAGGACGCACATCCACCTTTGTTCCTACTGCGAACAGTTATTCCAATCCTTGCGGTTGCAGTGGTTATTATTCAAATATTATCATAATATTATTGTGTAAACAGCTTGGCAGATAGGACAAAATAAGGAAATGCTAAATTTATAGACAGATGCGGTTTCTAGTGTGGTTTTACCTTAGGCTTTTCGTGTTTTATAACATCTGCGGACGTAGTGGGTTTGGGAGAAATGCTTGTATTAAATGATTATTTATTATCTAATTTTTTAAGATAATGTAAATTCGACCAAACATATATTGGATTGCCGTATCGTATTGATATGATGGCAAACGAGGGGCAGGCAGACCGCTTATGCGCTGGTCTGATGACATCAAATCCATTGCGGGCGCTGGCTGGCTCACAACAGCTACAGATAAACCAAATTGGAATTGCTTGGAGGAGCCCTATACTCGAAGAGAGATTCTCATCAATACTGTACTCTAGAATTATTTACAAAATAGTTAATTTTATTTTGTCAACCAATAAAAAGTACGTATAGTTAAAAACAAATTTTAAGTTACACGTTAATTATCGATTATATTTTTAATTTTATTTCATGATTTAATAGAATTGTTTAATTTTTGTTATTTTATATATAATTTTGTTTAATGTTGTTATAAATTAATTTGTCGTAATAATTGTATAATATTTTTATTATTTTTGTTGATCGAGAAATAAGTGGCTTTTTATTGTATTATTTTATTATTCATATGATATTTCGATAGCTTATGTCAGTCCTTTTATTTTCAGTTCTCTTGATAATTTTTTGTATGATATGCTGTAGTAATTTGCAGCAGAAGTATATACTTACCTAAATATTATATATATATATATATATGTTTTTTTTTTTCTAATATCCTTGTACTAAGACTACTACCGTTCATAAATATATTATTAAATAAACTACTTTTATCATATTTCTAGCAAACAATAACTGTTATAGTATCTACATTTTATTGTAAAACATATATTAAAGGATAAAATAATATATTACTATAAACTCTAAAACTTATCTGGTAGTTGGTAAACACGCCATTCAACATCTCTTTTATTTTAGTTCTCCTTTGTCTTCGTACTGGATCGATGGACACCTGTTCGGACCAATGCATCAAACTCCGACCACATAATTATTTGTTATTCATTTACAGAACTCCAACACAATATCAAACGCTTTCTTTTTCGCCACACTCCTACTTAATCCGCCGCCATTATGAACTGTCACACACTGCCATATCCTTCCTGTCACTTTTTATGCTTGCCAATATAAAATATATTTTTTGCGAAATATACTTAATTGTTAATGGTGTTCACATTAATATTTAGCATTCAATAACTATTATTATATTATATCCAGCCTAGCTTATCAGTGATATTTGCTGTTGTGCTTTTCTATTATTGTCAAATATAACAGAAGTTATATGATCAGAATATTCCGGCTTTGCTAGTCAAAGTCGTGTTGGAAAGGACATACATTTATACATTTTCCTATAATAATCTTGTCTGTAATAATTACCTTGAACCTGCGCAGTAATGGTAATGAACAGAATACACTGCATAATTATTCCATGGACTGACGCAAATGTAAGGGCAGAGGCCAACCGGGTTCCATAACTCTTCTAACCCAAACACTCATATTGACATAGCGTAATGTTTTACAAAATCGTGGTGAAAACAGATTATAAAATTACACCATAGATGGGCAAAATGTAAGCAGATTAATAAAAATGATTACTATTACATTTTACGTTTCTTACCATTAATATTAGTGCATTTTGGTTATCTATATTTTAAACACTACAGAATCCCAGATTGCATACACATTTATGATTTCTTAATGTTTTAAATGGATTTAATCATGATCACAGACCAAGAAAATTAAAATTACGACTATATTTTGTAATCATTAATCATATTACATTTTGTCCATCTCTGAATTACATACAGGAGCTCGTTTTTCTGATTTCCCATACCCTGTTTCACTAAACTCTATTTTGTAAATTAATAGTATTACATTTAGTAAATATTTCCTACATCTATTAAAATAATTTGGCTTTTTATACATAATGCGAGTATTTAAGGAGTAAATTAAGTTGCCTATATCTATTTTAACATATTATCATGATTTTACAATCTTTAAAAGAAGAAGAAATAACCATTAGTTGCGCAGACACGGAGTGATATTGTCTTTATCATACAGCAGATCTGATTAAAGTACATCATTTGCCTATAAATCTTCAAAAAGACTAGGAGAGTCTATCAATTTGCAATATAAATACAGTACACCCAAGAATGTTACCGATCGCCATGAAATTGGAATTCATTGACGGTCGACATCACAATGCTAGTCTAAATTCACTACGATTGAAAGTTTTTTTTTTTGCCACTAGGTACTTCAGAGTGGCTACACCGTTTCATATGGTAAATATAAAACAGTTCAAGAACGACGACGACCATCAGGAGATGAGAGTATAATTACAGCTATCGTCGTCATGCCTGTCTAATTATATGCTGACCAAAGGACATCTAGATGTTCTTAGACATAGGCAATTCGACTTTCATGAGTTAATACTGAACGCGGCAATATTAGATCAGTCATATATTATGATGGGTATTAAGGATGTAACAACGCGTAACATATTAACTACCAATTGACGAGTTTATTATCTTAACTGTAAAGTTTACCAACTGTGTTGTCACTGCACTATGGTCACACGTCCCAATGGGAGTCGATAAGTCGCGAGGCAGGAGCGGAGGTCAAACTTCTTGAGGTCAATGTTATATTGTCATGTAGAACTACGTGTGACGTTTATTTAAAATATGTTTTGTCATTAGTTTTACAATAGCATTTCAAAATATATTCTTAACATTTTGGTTCAGCTGCACAATAAATAATTACAGAAAAAAATATCGTTTAATAATTTATTAAAAAAAAAAAATGTTATTATTACGTTTTTAATTAAATTTGTTTATATCGATAAATGTTCGTTGAAAGAGTGTTTTTTTCCTGATTGTGACAGTATAGGAAAAGCCTACTACAAGAGCTAGATGTGACAATACGGTTTTTGGGAGCCAGAGATATTCTGTCAGAAAATAATATTTACATAAACGTATTTCCAATATACATGTCTGGTGTGTATACATAAATTACGTTCTCAGATAATTTGTCATTTTATTAAGTAGGAAAATGTATAAGGCAAGCTCTCTTATATTTAATTTTAAGGTATAAGCGAAAGCGGTTTTGTACAACGTTTACGTTTCCTTTAATATTTTATATTTTTCAATGTCTTTCAATCATATCTGCTAAAAAAACTACTTTAGCTTCAAGCATGAAAATTTTGTCAATTTCATGCTATTCCCCATCGAATAAAAACTTAATGATCCAAATCGGTTAATAAATGGTGGAGAAGTGGGTGATTTTTTAAATAATGTACAGGTAGATGCTTGGCCTCAATCTTACCTGGCTGAAGATGAAGATGAAGATGATGGTGGACCGCGTCTGCCTAAAAAAATGCCTCTTTACACTTCTTATAATGGCTCCCAAATCGTAAGAACGTAGAAAAATAGGCACGGGGAGTGCATTCCACTCATTCCTTTTTCGCATACGAATGAAGACGTGAAACTTTTGGTGCAGGTATAGGCAGTATCTACCATATGAAGGTGGTATCAAACATTGCATCTAAAAATTGGCGAATATACAAAAAATAAACCTTCCAACATAGACCCTTTTCCTTTTTGAACTCGGTTAAAATACTGCGTCATAAATTTTTATCGCTACACACACTTATTTTGCACCATATTGTCAGCTAGCTGATGGTGTTGTCACGTTAGCTCAGATGTGGGTTGACAACGAGAAAGTTGATTGTTTGTCTGTCAGTACGACGTGGATGCAACGATATAATGATATCGTGTGCCGGGATATTGTAAATGTCTGCTTACTAATGCAAAAAATAATGGCGAATGCACGAGAGCTGTAATTTTGTTATCTTACCCAATTTCTTACATCTCTTAAGCATTGTTTTAATGTAAATGTTGCTTAATTTATTTCAAAAATAATTTGCTTTAAGTTTTGTTTCAATACATCAAAAGAATGTAAATTAGTTTTTGCTTTATAAATTTAAAAACCTTATAAAATGCTCACAATTTTTTTTTTATACTAACTCAGTAAAACAACGAGTAAAACCGTATTTCAAGCGATTCCAAGGCCGGCCGTAAGTATTAAGCTATGATAATTAATCAGTTGACTATGGCCTTCACTATATCAGCTTAAAAATATTAAGAAAGTCTCGAAGTATATGGAAAGCAGGATATACACGCGGATATTTCAACTCGAAAGATTTGTAGCTAAGTCACTCGCTAGGATGGGATGTAGAAAAGACGTAGAAATATAAGTCTACTATGCCATATTCGTGCCACTGATAGAGGTGAAAAGCATGAAGGATGCTTGGAAGAGATTCGGAAGTAGACCCACAGCCTGGACCATGAGAACAGATCCTATCTTCGTTTCACTTGCGCACACGTCTGTCGATGGCCGGCGATAACAACTGTCACGGCTAACGTCGCTCGTGTTTGCTTGAATGTATGAGGGAAATGATGTCCTTTACTGATTATATTAAATTAAAATTTAACAATTAATAACCGAGAAGACATGAGCTATTATCTCCTTAGCTTTTGTTAATTGCAAAATAAACCAATCAATCAATAATTTGGGTTACCTGGAAAGAGGGCTATTAAAATAAAACAACAACTATTTAAAGAGTTAGAATATATAACACTTTCGCCGGTATTATCTAAAATTCATATTTATATCATTTGTTTTACCATTTTGATCATAGTATCTAACCCTACTTAAGTGTAATTTTACTTTTCTTTTAGATTTCTTCCACTTTTGTAAAATTTGGCATCCTCTGATATGAGTTTGTAGACTCGCATACCTTTTTTAATAACGTTATTTATTACAACATTCTTAATATTTATATTATATGTATTGGTAAATAAAATCTGTTATTTGTAAAAGCAAAACAACTCAAAAAGCAATTAGGATGGTTCATCAAAAGAGATTCTAAGCGCATATTCTGTAGAGGATATATTAACCATATATGCAAAGACATTACTTAAGCGATTACAAATAAGCCAATCAAACAGTATTTTGGCTGATGCGTCAAATGCTAAATACGCTGCGATATTTTGATAGACAATATAATGGCCTCTCCAGTAATATCCTTTTTAACTCTATAACAGTATTTCTAGAATATAAAATATACATCAATGAACTGATAAATATAAAAGCAGCTAAGCACGTGCAAAATGGCATACGATAGTAATTGCGAACTAAAACGTACGTGTATTCTAATCAGAGTGTAAGTCTAAGTACGTGCGATGCGTTATCAGCAAGTTCCCATGGTCGTGTTTATAAATGACCGTCGTGGGGTCACCGATGGTCGCTTTGATGGTCATCTCAATCTCAGCTGAAGTACCATCAGTTACACAAGTGCTTGCATTTTTTGTATTTGGTAGTTTCGATAGTTTTAACTGTGGAAATTGAGCTTACATTTAGGAGCATTTTCTTAATATAAATTATATACATAAATGTTTAACCCTTAATAACCTTTATTTTTTTTGGTAACCCAGTGGAAATCCATTATGGACCGTCAGGAGGCGGTGAGGGCCACCTCCCGGTGTGTCGGACTCTCACCGACTAAAACCACTGGTGCGTATCGCCAAGCACAGGGTGCGCCGGACTACGGGAATGTGACGTTGGCCTCACCGCGGTCCGGCGCGTGATCCGCCCAAAGGGCTTCGTCTTGCTGGTAGGAGGGTGGGAGAAGAGTGACACCACCCCCCATCGCCAAGTGGCGTGCAGATGCACACGCAACACCACTGGAGCTTAATGTCAGGCGGTTGCCCCCTCAGGCACCCCGCTAGACGCTCCGCGAGTTTGTCCCTCAGGCAGTTGTGCAGCCGGGGACTCCTCAACCATTATGATGGGCACCTCCGTTTTGTTTAAATCGGCGGCAGCCTTCCCTCTTCCTCGCAACGCTTTTAGCGGCCTTTTTGCGACAGCACAGTTTTCGCTGCCCACTTTGTGCCCCGCCGGTCTCCCGGCGTCGGCGCAAACTGCGCAGCGGACACTGGCCTTGCACGCCTGGGCCCTGTGGCCTGGCTGTGCACACCTGAAGCAAAGCTCACTACGGTCGACCTTTGCTGTACACTTAGCCGTCACGTGTCCGGGCTCCAGGCAACGGAAGCACCGGATCACGCGCGGCGGCAACAGTCGAATCTGGGGCCTGACCCAGTTGACTATGAAGCCTCTCTCTATTAACCTTTTGGCTGCTGAGGCTGAGCAGGACACCCAAGCAACCCCAAGGTCGAACATAGTGCGCCAGATTTCGCTTGCGCGAATGTGCTCTTGGTCGCACCCGCCATACTCCGCAATCGCACCCAACAAAACTGTACGCGAGGTACAGTCATCTAGGCCCGAGATCTTCAGGTCCACACACTTTACGGGACGTGTGACCTTTACATCCTCTGTGGGGCGGATGCGTTTCAAAGCGCTGCAGAGGAGTCCCGCTTTCCTCTCCGCCTCTTCCGGCTCACCAGGGACCAAGAAGATCCTGGCGCCGGAGAGTGTTCCTCTTATCTTCAGGTCACTTATGTTCTGAGTGGAGAGTTCAGAAGTGACCTGATCTTTCGCTGCCTGGAGGACATTCTCCAAGGAGATGCCCTTCTTGGCGGCGTCCAGCGTCAGCTTCACAGAGAACCCCGCTGTTTTGGGCGGCCGAGGGATCTTCGGAGCTTTCGCCTTCTGCTTCGTCTTCTGGCGGGTCTCCTTAGGGGTCCGCTCATTTTTCTTCTTTGGTTTCAGAGGCTTCCCATTTTTGCCCACCTCGGTCCAGTTGCCATGGTGTTTGGCAGACTGGGACGAGATAGGTGGTGGACACGGGGCCTCTGAATCTGTCGCGTCCGGTACAGACGCTGGGGCGCTTCTCTTCCCCTTGCCTTTACCCTTTGAGAGCTTAGGCGGAACAAGGGTTGAGTCGCGCCCCGGCGCGTCCTTGCCATGAGATTCCCTAGCGGTGGGGGCGGTCGGCTTGGGCTGATTTGCCTTCCGCGCGACCGTCTTCGCCGCATAGGTTAAAGTTCTTTCCGTTTGCAACGGAGGACGCATCAAGCGCCTCTCCGTTGCTTCTAGGCGCGCTCCGAAGCCGCGCACTTCCCCCACCAAATCCGCGACAGTGCGTTCTAAAACGCTAGTTCCGGAGGTGGGAGAGATTTCTTGGGGATCAGGGTCTCCTAACGCAGATGTGTAGGTAGGGCCCCGACGTCTCAAATCTCGGAGTTCAGCTCTCATAATGGCCATATCCTCCTGGAGGTCACGCACGATCTCCCGCAACCGGAGATTCTCCCGGTGGAGTTTCCGGGTCTCCTCTGTTGCGGTGGTCGTGACGATGACCTCTACCGCTTCTTTTATGGCCGTCATGGCGGCCTTCATGTCTTTAGCCACTGTCCCCTTTAAATTGGAGGACTTGGCTATTGACTCCGAGAGTACCACGAAGCCCTTATCCATAATATCCTTCTGGGCGTACATGGATGTCCCCTCAACCCCAGCCACATCAAGACGTGAGGTGAGGGCGAGCGCTCCGTGTCGTTCCCAGAAGGTCTGCCTCCGCTTTCCGCGCTTCCTCCTCCTTCTGCGCGGTCAGCACCTTCTTTTTTGCCTCCCACAAACCGACATATTTACCGGTTGTGGGAGGTCTACCCCTTCCCCTTTTGGGGGCTGCCACAAACTTGGCGGGGACCTCAAATTCCGAGTCGTTGTCGGAACGGAATGTTTGGTACGACCGTTTCCGTTCTAGCGAGCCTGAGTCGCGAGATCGTTGACTTGACACTGAGTCGTCCGAGTCAATCTCCAAACGCTCCACCGAAGTGTGGAACTCCTTTCGTAAGGCAAGATCGAGAATCATTGTGCTTGCTTGGGTCGTCGGCGCAGTGACGGGGGAAGAGCCGTCACTGCGGAGCACAGGTTTGCCCCCCCCAGAGAACGTGGGGCAGCCCGAGCTGGAGGGAAGGTCCAGCTCGGGGAGGGATTCTCCGGCCGCGGTGCGGCCGGTACCCTCCTGGGGTAGTACTTTTGTACGCTGTGACTCCATGATACTTTTTAGCATTCTTCTACTTTCATACATCACACAGGAAGTGAAGGACGAAGAAACAAGAGGATGGGATAAAAGGATGGGTACGAAGAAAAGACAAAAAGACGAAGAAGGGGGGAAAAGAGGTAGTGGAGCATGGGGAAGGAACAAACTTGAGGAAGGAGGGAGTAGTAAGAAGGGAAAATCAGGATAAGGAACGGTGGGAGCATAAGGAGGAAGGACGAGTCACTGGCCCGGTCTTTGACCAGCGACTCGGACTGACTGCACCGGACGAATCCGGTGGGCGATGGGGCCGTCAACTCCCTACGCCAAACCCTTAATAACCTAGAGTTTCAATTTTAATACCAATCTTTTAAACCGAATGTTCACATTACTATTAGTTTTTATGCCTGAAGTATCAAAATTGATACCTGTTTTTTTCCCTTCATCTAGACACTCAAGCAAACACAGTAATATTTAAAAAAAAATACTTTCGTAAATCAGGCTACTAAGGGTTAAAAGTTAGTCAAAGAGGTATGTATCCAAACTTTGGATCATAGTCCAAACGAAACTCACCGTTAACCATGTTGCAATCCATGCAACAGAGTCAAATGAACATGCTTAACAAGCTACCCGCTTGCCTAAGCAATTGGAGAAATACGAATCCTCAGGCCTAGCTAGTATCGATTTGAGGGATATATCGGGAAGTTTTTAGTCAATAAGAATCTGACACACGGATTCGGTACCCTCATTGTCCTATCCTGGATAATCATTAGGTTACAAAAATAGATTTAAATAAACAGAAATTTAAGTTTTCTAGTGTGTGTCGTAATCTACTACCTAATAGCTTAGAAATTCGGCCTGCTTACTATACGGTAGGCCGCCTATAATTTAAGGTTTCTTCGGATCCTTAAGTTTATTTTATAATTTAACTATATAACAACATAATAACCTACAAATTAGTTTTGAAATTACATACATACGGCTACATAATTTTATGTATAGGTAACTTTTGTGAACAAATATCTTTTTCAGTGTTTTAGCTTGTGTTATTTCTATTTTAATGCGTTATATTATAGATTTTTTTACAATGTTCAACAAATAGGACTTGTCAAGGTAAGACCTTCGTTAATGGGACATGATGATATCAATCATACAATTAAATAATAGAAACATTTTCAGTTTCTACATGATTGTACATAGATAAAAAAGTTTGCAGCCTTTTTAGCAGCGTTTTAAGACAATTTGGCCGCAGATAAGCCTGCTTTGTATGTTCAACTTCATGATTTGGCACAATCTTAAACGTTTTGTTATACGTTAAGTTTTTCCTCATGCGTTCTTAGTATTTTTTGCATTGTAGCTACTTCGCGCTACCATTTAGCAAGCATAGAATGATCAAATCTCAACACTGGATTGTTACTTAATGACTTATTATAAAGTTACTTGATGTAACAATTTTAATAATCATGTTTGTGTTTAAACTGTCTTCTTTCGAATAATTGTTAATATAATTTTTAGATAAAGTAACTAGTTTAATTTGTTTTTAGGTAAAGGTTTAGAGTGCTATAACGGGGTCTGTGAATATTGTGTCAACGGCGACTAGTTCTGGTTTGTTAAAAGCTCCTACAGTTTTTGCTCTGTCTTGTGCTTACCATTAAGTGAATTTGTCCAATATAATAGGAAATAATTTTCTGTTTAGTAAGATTAGAAAAGGATAGGGCACAATGGGGCTGATATATTCGCTAGAAATAAAATCCCCTAAATAAAAAAAATCTAGAAAAGGTATAAAACCAATACATATTCTATTTCCAACCTGAAGAAATATAGTTGTAAGTGTCTAAATCATTTTAAATAATAAAACAATTGATATACTTGTATTAATTTATCTTTACTAAACATGCCAAACAGCAGCCAATTGCTTATTAAACTCCATCGTGTAGTGATAAATACTGAGATTCGATCTATTATGGATCTCATAAGTTAAAGCCTACAAGAATTATTCATGATATCAAACTTTGCAAAATCATATGAAATTGTTATAACTGACAAATGCCAGTTAAGTGATTTAACTAAAAATACATTAATACTCTACTAAATAATTACTTTCGATTGACTCTTAAATCTATTAACTTAAAGTTGAATATTGTGTAATTTTAAGTTTCAGTGCAGTAAATGATTTTGATAATGAATAAGCAGCAACGCTTCAAATACAATGGGTGCGTAGGAGTAGTTTTGTAATGACAGAAAAATGTCAGAATTAAATATAGTGTTTGAGAAATTACCATTCTGAAAAATTGTGCTAAACTGTTATTATCATTTGGCAATATATTATTTGAATAGTTATATCATTGTAAGGCGTTACTTAAGCTTTGGAATAATTGCAACACAGATAAAAACTAAGAATACTTTAATTGATAGATTTTCGACGTACTATTAAATATGAAAGTAATTACTTAGTTGTGATAACATTGTGATTTAAAATTAGATAATATATATTCGTTAATTTAGAGATTCAAAGAAATACATCCTTAGTAAGTTTTCTATAGAAGTGAAATAATACTATGTAATATTTATAGGAATATTTAATTTGGATAGGAAATCATTATAGGGACATATTGCACATTCATTATTCTTATTTACAAACAAAGTAAGAAAGAAAAATTCACAAAGTTACAAATCTAAAAATTGTAGAAGTGAAACGGGCTTATTTGTTACAATTAAAAACAATGAAGTTTTTAAAAAACGATTTCCATTGTTTATATCATACTAACTTAATTCGACATTTCCATAAGTTACAAAGTTATAGGTATTTATCAATTTAGACTAAAAACTAAAGGACTAAACTTAGTCATGATAATCAGCCGTTGAAATCACTAAAGTTCTAACAAAAATTTCGAAAGGTTATTTCCAAATCTAATCTATAACATAAAAACTCTATGAAATAAAACAATAAAGTCAATATTTTCCTTTACTGTATCATGTATTGTGTTATAAGTTTCACTCTTAGTTTATGTGAATACAGTTTTACTAGTAATATAAGCTGCCTACACACCTTTGCATGCTAATTCTTGGTGTTACAGACTGGCGTTATAAACAATTCTTAGACCAATTTATGTATGTTAATTACGTTTATAATGGACAACAAGCGCACTAAGACATACTGTCTGCGGCCGACCTGGATTTCGAATCGTTTAGAATTCAGTAAATAGAATAAAATTTTGTTTGTTCTTTTAATATTTTTAATATCATTGTGAAATATGGTCGTTATTGAATACACGATGGTTAAATAAACGCAAATACAGCCAGGAACTCTATTATCAAGTTAAGTAAATTACTAAAAAAACATTTATTTCTAGTACAGTCAGAAATACTTTCTATAATGCCCTTATGACAGAAATCTTTTTATAAGATTATTGTTCATGATGATGATGATGATGATGATGTCCTAGCCGGTTTCGGCCACGGCGACTGTTTCAGCACCGATTAAGAAATTCGAGGTCCAGTTTTCGGAAACAGCCAATTGCGCAGGAGATATTTAAGTGCATAACTGGACGCGCAGCCAGAAAAGCACTCTCTCGTCCGAGCTCCCTCAGGTCCGATGGAAAGGAGAACCAGTACGATCGGGAGGGAGCAGGATGCAGGTTTGGTCGAGTTTTCCTTCTCTGCACACCTGGTAGAATTGCGGTGTTCAAGAGATACCTTAGTCGCCTTTTACGACACCTCAGCAAGAAGAGGGAGGTGCTATTGTATTCTGCCGGCAGCCACCACGGCTAAATTAACGGCACGGCTAAGATTATTGTTATCAAATACACATCATAAATAAATCTACCAATGTCTCATTGAATTTTTTTTATCACACATATTATCACTTTAACAGCAGCAAAGCTTGTTGCTATCATAGCTGTTCCAAGAGAATCCATGAATTCAGATATTGTCAAAATTGAAATAATGGACATTATTAGTATGGTTCCAATTGTGACATGTGTAGAAAGACTGGAGATATGCATCATTTACTGATGGAGTATACCTGGAACAAAACGCAAAAGAAGTCGCTGCTGAATAATTTGGAACTTAACAAACAAAGTATTGGAGCTAGGCACGGCATTTTGGCAGATTCGTTGTTCAATGAAACCAAAATGCTGTGCCGGATGGTTATAACTACTCACAGCGACCCCCCTCGAATGAACGGGAGTAGTTTAGGGTACAATGGAGCTGATATGTTCTGTAGACCTAACCTCCAAAAAAAAGAATTTAATAAAATATATATTAGGTCCTTACATATGAAATTGGCGTTTTTCGTACTGGCCACTTTAATCACAAATTTCTCCTCTTTGGTAAGAAATTTCAAATTCAAATTTGTACAGCTATAGACTCTTGTATTTGTGCTTCGATGATCGTCATTCATTTGTTTTTTTCTTCTGTTTTTTTCTGTTTGCGTCACTAATTTTACAAAATGGAAAACTTAAAATATCGCATTATTTACGAGTACGAGTTCCGCCGTGGCACTAGTGCTGCGGAAACAACTCGAAGGGTGAATGATGTGTATGGCGGTCGTGTTGCAAAAGAAAACACAGTTCGTTTTTGGTTCCAACGTTTTCGTTCTGGAAATTTCGACCTGCAGAACAAGCCCCGTGGACGGCCTGAGACTCAAGTTGATAATGAAGAGTTGAAGGCTATTGTGGAAGCGGATCCATCGCAAACCACGACCGAGTTAGCTGCAGGCTGTGATGTTAGTGATAAAACTGTTTTAATTCACTTGAAGCAAATTGGGAAGATTAAAAAGCTTGAAAGGTGGGTTCGTCACGAATTGACTGAAGCAAACCGGCAAACCCGCGTCGACTGCTGCGTTACATTACTAAACCGGCACAATAATGAAGGTATTTTAATCCGAATCATTACCTGTGATGAAAAATGGGTTCTTTACGATAATCGGAAGCGCTCAGCGCAATGGTTGGATCCTGGCCAGCCAGCCAAATCCTGCCCCAAGCGAAAATTAACCCCAAAAAAGTTACTTGTAAGCGTTTGGTGGACTAGTGCCGGTATTGTTCATTACAGTTTTCTCAAATCTGGCCAGACTATTACGGCTGATGTCTATTGTCAGCAATTGCAAACCATGATGGAAAAGCTAGCGGCTAAACAACCTAGGCTGGTCAATCGCTCCACGCCACTGCTGCTTCACGACAACGCTAGACCACACACTGCGCAACAGACGGCTACTAAATTAGAAGAGCTTCAATTGGAAAGTCTAAGACATCCTCCGTACTCCCCGGACCTTGCTCCAACAGATTACCATTTTTTTTCGAAATTTGGATAACTTCTTGCAAGGGAAAAAATTCAACTCCGATGGGGCAGTCCAAATCGCCTTCAAAGATTTTATTGATTCCCGTCCGACTGGTTTTTTTAGTAAAGGGATCAATGAACTACCTATGAGATGGCAAAAGTGCATAGAAAATAATGGTTCATACTTTGATTAATTAAATATATTATATTAAAAAATATTCGACTTTTTGTTCCTCCCATACAAAACGCCAATTTCATATGTAAGGACCTAATATTAGTATGGTATGAAAGAAAATAAAGATGCATTATAATATTATTGAAATATAATATAACTAGCTGATCCGGCAAACGTTGTTTTGCTATATAAGGTTTTGTAATATCTTCTAAGATGTTCATTGAAATTAAGTGATGTCAAAGACAATTTTGTTTACAATTAAATACTCTTAATCAACAACACATTTATTTGGATAAAGATTAATATTATTACGTTGATACAACTCTTAACAAATAATGCATTAATTTCGACCAAATTTGTTTACCACAAAAACGGTTCTAGTGGCTTAATCTTAAAAGATAGACATATACTGTCGCGGACACTTTTTTAGATCATTTCAAGAGGAATTCTTTATTACATATATTTTTGGTATCTTGAACCGTTCTTGCAGCGCACGCAATGGAAGCCCTCAAGGATGAATAATTTTCCCCGTTTTTTTCACATTTTCCATTATTTCTTCGTTCCTAATAATTGCATCGTAATGTTATATAGCTTAAAGCCTTCCTCGATAAATGGTCTATTGAACTCAAAAAGAATTTTTCAATTCGAACCAGTAGTTCCTGAGATTAGCGCGTTCAAACAAACAAACAAACAAACTCTTCAGCTTTATAATATTAGTATAGATATATGTATGCAGATATATTATTACACTCGGTGCATGGAGGATATACTTACATTATATTCACAGCTTATCGCCCACATAATAGAATCTATTAGCTTAAGATTAACTTGTGCGTGTAGGTTGAAAGAGAGGCTTGTTGCGTCGGCCCTCTTAAGCGTTGTACTTAGACCAATTTCGTATAATACTCATGATTAATTATCAAGAAAACTTTGATGTTAATATAGTTGTTACCTAAAATCATTTGGTTCTTGGGCTGAGATTTATAGACGCTATTTTGACTTTGCTTAGCAAAGTTGTCAAAAAATACATTCGTTTTGACATAAAAGAGAATATATAATAGGAACTTGAGTATAATCATAGTATTCGCAAAGCCAAGTTCATGTTGGTAAAATCGTTTACTAACCACATTCTTTGACTTTCATTGAGTAATATAAATTAGAACATTTTAGTAAAGTCTAAGCAAATTTAAAGTTGTGTCTATATATCTGAGCCTTAACTTTTTCGTTAGTTTAGTCACTTTTTGTAAGTTCTTTATTTATTTTATCCCAAATACCATTGATTTTTCACGATATATTCAGATTTAATTTAATGAAAATGGAGTAGAATATAATAATGCCGGTTCTAGTAATTTATAGATTAGAATTCATAAAGAATGAACTTTGCCGTTGTTTCTAACTTTTCTTAAAATTAACAACTAGACAGAAATTTAAAATTCATTGAAAGCGCATGGCATTTCATTCTTAGTCTAAGTCTATAATTTATTAAATAAACTTATTAATACTTTAGAAAATTATGAAATTTCTAATCAGTGTTTATCCAAACGCTTCTATAATATACCAGACCGTTGTGACTCGCATCGGCCTATCGCGTTTTAGCATCAGTTTATATACTTCCAGTTGTTAATATATCTAAAAACATTGAGTATCCTTTTACATTCAGTAAACTTTCAGTAACCTATGTAATGCCGGCATGATGATGGTGACTACCACTGGGATTTTGGACTTTGGTAGTCGTTGTTATTCTTGGACTACATTGCTATTTTTATTAGGTGTAGCCACTTTGACGAGGCAATATAAAAAAACCTACTTGGTAGTAATTGATTTACATACTTCGTGTGTATTGTGGTGATTTTTTTATTGTGGCGTGGAGGTCCTTCTTACTTCGATTGAAAAGCTTCTTTCATTCCCAAATTATAAATTTATCAAACTATTAATACGAATTTAATTTGAATATAATATTTTTATATTCAAATTTTTTATATAATATCCATTCCCAATGCTCAAGACGCAATCTCTAGAATCAAATAACCAAACATTCAATTCGAAATTCAAAATCCGATCTTCTTTTTTTTTTCATTCTTTCTTACAAAAATTATTTTTTTTCTCAACGGTCAACATTATATTAATGTCATAAACCTCTTTTTCATTTACTCCTTCCATCCAATCACTACAGTATTTAAATTTATAATAGAATTAGAGTATTTTAAATCCATATTAACTGCTCTTTTAGATGCATCCCAACAATTCTGAATAACAAATTGTCGCGCAGTGCGCAGGTTACAGGGTCGCGCATGCGCAGCGTGAGTGGACGCACGACTGCCCCCTCACCGTTAGGATGTTACCTGTTTACTTTTATATGTCGTCTATTAAAATTCACTAATCAGTTCACAGTAATATTGAAAGTTTTACAGTTTAACTACTGGACATGACCCGGTATCGCACAGATGTTATTTACACTCAAAACTGGTGGTTTATAAACAAATTTTTGTCACGTTTTTAGACGGGAAATATAAAAAAAATTCAGTGTTCAAATGTCATATTTCTAGCTTCAGTGGCTTACTCTACGATGGTATCTATCTCAGTCAGTACAATTTTTCTATATTTTAATATCAACTAAAACGTTTTAAGCTCTTCATATTTATTTTTGGGTTTGTTACGTCCAATTTCTTTTTCTCATCTCCTTTTTTTCAAGACTGGCAGCACGTCGATATTGCTTCTGTTGTTACACTCCTTTATTGGCGATATTAGTCACTTTCCATTAGGAGCCTGTCAACCAGTTTATCATCTGTTGGAATAACAAAATTTAAACACAATTAAATTCTGTATACTGGTTAATAACACTGTTTATAAATAGTTTTACAAGTCTATTATAGTTTGAATAAACGATTATTAGGCACCGGATATTGAATGCATCATTATAGGTGAAAATATGATAGCAAAAAATTCATTGTAAAATTAAAGAGCCAAATGTAAATATAATAAATCTAATCTAGTTACTTTAAACGCATACATTTTTCAATTTTTTTTTTTTGGTAACCCTGGGAAAAGTCAAACATAGGAGCATCAGGGTTGCTGTGAGGGCAGCGACTTCAGTGTGTCAGACTCCTACTGACTAAAAACCCCCGGGGTGTCCCTCTAATCATTCCACCCAGGCCTGGGAAATCAAATTCATCCAGTCGCCCAGGGAGCGAACAGCATTATTCAGGCTTCCTCTCTGGGAGGGGTGGATATAAAGAGCCCAAGCCTTCAATACCTCTCTCTCTCAGGCGGCGCACTAGACACTACGCACAACCTCCCCCTCAAATTGAAATATTTTATGTTATATCCAGACAACATATCCAACTAGCGCTTTATCTCAGATTAACTAACACTGATTACGAATTAAGTTCTAAATAATATTTCTGATAGATTTATAGCCCACGAGATGGCCGTGCGTGAGCCTACATCGACCGAATGCATAATAATTTCTAATGAGTACCTTTACACTGCTTATCTACAAGCTAAGATTATCGCGAGCATCAATGTCACGTTTATAGGAATACATGGATGTCAAAGAGATCATTTGTAAGCATTTATATATGGAAAATTATATGAGACAAAAAATGAAACAAGAGAAGAAGATGAAAATAAAAAGGTACAAAGAGAAAGATATAGATGAGAATCGGGCTCACTGGAATCACGTTGGAGTGAATAAATACTAAAAAACTAAATTTTAAATTAAATATACCGATACTGATTTTTTATACTGTTATAATTTTTGCAACATATCATCTTACAATACCACTCTTAATTAATAAATAATTTAATTTTTTTTTATATAGCTGAATCAATATACTTACTAAAAGGAATGATAGGAAAACTATTGTCACCTGTTAAGTAATTCTTCGTAAAATTTCTGGCTTAAAGTACAAATAATAATTATTTTAAACTTATTTCAATGCTGTATCTCAGAGGTGTATGTTGTATGATTAAGAGGGGTTTAGACGAGAGGATGCGTTTGTGCAAGTGCTAGCATTCACGCATCAAATATATCATGTGCAATTAACTGTTTTCAAATATTTTCATGAGCGAGCTCACCTTTTCCGAACGGAGTTGCGCTCTGGGCCTACTTGATGGGATTTAGAAACGTCGCCAAGGCCGAAATTGGCCTGGATATCATCATCAATGCTGTATCTACAAAAACTATACAATATTATTGTCATAAATTACTCCTGATTAATCATGTGAAGATGTCCAGAAAGGTCGTTAAGTGTTTTGAATCATAGACGAGGTCCAGCCACTTACTTATATTTAGTTTATTTATTACATTTAGTTTATCGCAATAAACATTAGCACTTAGCCTCAGTTCTACAGATCACGATTCTTACATCTACTATAAATATTTACGATACACTAGTATCGTAGTAGTAAGCTCAATGCGAAACATTTATTAGTAAGGAGGTTGGTAGTATATTTCGAAATATGTTATAAATAGCTATTATAGAAATGAAATGAAATATATTTATTTTCACCACAAATTAACAAAATACTAGAAATTCAAAAGCAGTAACATTTCTGTTATAAGACAACAACATACAGAAACAAAAGAAAAAACAAAAACATATTAACATGGCGAAAATGGGACCTCCATCAGCTTAAAGCCACAGAGGAAGTCTGCAGCGCTGATTTTCGTGGAGGGCCCCGGTCGTGTTACATCTTATTAAGCAATAAAAAACATAAGAAACAAGAAATAGGACAACATATAGCATAAATAATTTTAAGTATAAAGTATAATAATAAGTTTAGATAATAAAAATACACCCACTCAAAAATAAATAATCCTAAAATAAACTATTACATACAATAAATAAATTGACTACAAAATGTATTAGTGACACCATAGCACAAATGTATAAATAGCTAAAGCAAGAGCAAACGTATAAGAGAATATAAATTAAATAGACTACTTGTATCTAATAGATTATAAAATAAACATCATTTTAATTTTATTTTAGAAAGTTAATTTGGATGTGGATAATCTAAGCGGTGGAGGCAAATTGTTCCAACACTTCGTAGCCTGGTACCGAAAACTACCACGAAATATTGTCATAGGATTGTTATAGGATTATGTAACATCAAACAGAAAAGGTTGCGTCTATCTGCTACTCCTGAAGATACTGTAGAATTAAACACACAGTGGAGTTTTGTGGCGGACTGCTAAGGTAGTGCTGTTACATTAGGGTTGTACTGTTTCAATACTACTATTAAAGTTTGTCGATTGATATATATTTATCAAATCTTAACAGATACACGGTTCACTTGCGATGTCTGTGAAAAGAGATGTCGTGCGCTATGCATCTATGTAGCCATAGGAAACGTTGTAATAGATGACGATGATCTGATTACAACATTACATTACACATCAGCGTAGTGGCCTGCTTTTCGGTTTCTATAGACTATATAGAGTGTGCGACTTACTTGTACAATTTGGTAGCCCCCTCCCTTTTCTACTATCAATTGACAAGACATTTACAGGTATTACATAGCTTTTAAAAAGTTCACACTTCTTTATTGGCATTTTTGCAAATCGTCCTTTCATTTATTCGATGCTAAAATGTATGAGGCATCTTGTTTAATACATGTAGCTTGTTACAAAAGTCGTGTTCGTATTCATAAAGTTTATATAATCAGAAGATTTAATACTTGCCCATCTTGGAATATAATTCCTAATCTGTAAACCTTAGATAGAATTAAGCGGTTATTTGAAACACGTATCCTGTTTGAAACACATGATGGTTTTGATATGTTTAATATTGTATCTATTAGTGAAATTAAGATATTCAGTTCGCTTTACATTTACTACTAAATTATATACAAAATTATTCAAATTCTTTACCCCAAAATATAATATTTTTACAGATTTTAATAGACTATTATAATAGTCCAATTGCGTTTGTTAATAAGCATATTTGTAAATTATGAAATGCATTTGCAGTTTACAGTTATAAGTGTTAAGTGTTGTGGTGGTATAAGTGTGTGTGTGTTAGTGTGTAAGAAATAAAATAAAATAGCCCTAACAAAAACCGTAATTATGAACTTTTGTATCGTTATTCTCGTGTGAACCACAGCTCTACAGGGTGTTAGGAATTTCACTGAGGGCACGCAGGAAGCAAAGATAATGACCGACGGCGTGTACCCAGTCCCGCTGCAACTGCAATGAATTAATACTGTCATTGCTATCTTCATTGCGTTTATATTTGTGCTGGATTTACACGGTACACACGTCGGCCGTATTTAGTCACGAATGAAACACGCTGTATTTTATGCTACTCGGATTTTAATGAGTGGTCTTGATTTTATTCATATTCCGTCAATATACGTAACAATCACTTAGATGATTTAAGTGTAATTTAAATATATATTTGAATTACAATATTGTTTGACAATTTATTTAGTTTACACGATATAGTTGAAGACTCATCGAAAATCACGCTTCAAAAACATAGTTTCATAATAAAAAAATATGAAAATGTTATTCAATTATACTTTTATAGCATTTGCTCTTGGTACTTCTCCAAGCGTTTTCAGTTTCTATAAACCATGTCCTAACTTCATTAGGTCATAAGGGAAATGTTAGAATTATGTTTACAAGCGATTCTACGATTGTACCAATCTTTCAAAATGTCAGTGGTACTTTATTGCGAAACACCGTTGTAAACAGTGGCGTGCATCCAATAAAAGCATAAAAGCATTACCTTGGACATTTAATAAATATATTGACTTAAAATGTAGTAATTAGCAGCATTGCAATAATATATATGAAATATCCAAGTATAAAAAGAAAATGCTAGTTTATGCTTCTATGAAATGCACGCCACTGGTTGTAAATATTTTCTTTGTAATAACACTAGTACTTTTTTAATTTAGTATAAAATGACAATTCAGATTACAGAAAAGGAAAATAATAAAAGAGCCGTAGGATAGGTAGACTATTTTGTAAAAGGTGGTTTGTATTTTTATGAACTTGGCACCTATTCGAAAATGGCGAGATAATGTCCGCACACCGCTCCAAGATATTGAGGTGTGCGAGGGGTGGCTCCTTACAACACTCCTCGCAGTGCAGAGTTGCGGCCTTACAAAAGTCCAGACGTTGCCGAGGGTCGGAGAAGGGGATGACACTGTACTTCTGGCCCCGGTCAGACGGAAATAAGGAATACCCCGGGGGTTTTAGTCGGTGCAAGTCCGACACACCGGGAGTAGCCTTCACTGCCCCCTGAGGTCCGTTAGGGATTTCCCCCAGCTATCATAAAAAAAAACGAAATAATGTGATGGAGTCCTATTACTTTGCAGTGAGCTGACTTGAACTGCAAATAACTAGTTATAAAAGTAATCTTAAAAATGAAATGAATTGTGTATATCGTGTTAAATCAAATCCATTGAGTAAATTGAAAACAAATCATAGATGTCAGAGAGTAATAAATTTGGAAAGTATAGAAAGGTTAATATTTAGTTGATATAATTAAGAAACATTTGTTAATTTATTACACACACCAAATTATTACATGTATAAAATAGTATTCACTACAGAAGTTATATCAAATCTTGAGTTATAAACTGTCTTTAACAACTATGATATATCACGGATCCAATTAAATGCATCCAACATGACTGACGAATGTTTGAAAGTAAGAGGCATTCGTAATGTAGAGCTCCATTCTGACGTCCGACTAAAAGATGGTTAATATTGGTGGTTTTCGGCTCGGAACTTCTGCGGAATGATAAGATTCGGGTATATCTCTTTCTTTTCAATACGCCTATTGCAATGGCAGTTCAAGTAAGTTTGATAATAATGTTATAAAACAAAATATGTTATTTTTTATTTTAAACCAGAAAGTGTCCTTTATATTTTACCTATAATTAATGATAATGATGAATCGTCACGCTACACCCCTTTCGGAGTTAGCAGAGGTACATTAGTGGCTGTATCCACTTTGCGATTATACATCGGTCCAACGTGACCAATATCGCAGCTGATCGCCGTTGTCAGAGCACTTACACGTGACATTCCAACCTATAATTATCATCTCTCTTGTAAGTTTTATCATAGCTTGCATGGAATACATTGACAAGTTTTTTATTGAGTAATGTTTATATAATTAGGTCACAAGAAAGCCTTTGTAGTTTCTCAATCATATTTGTTTCGTCCAGAATGTGGATTTAATTGTATTTAATTAGTTTAATACAAAACTAATAAAAGGAGGCTCCAAATTACATAAATAGAGATTCACGTTTGGTTTTAAAACGTCGAGCACCAATAAAAGCTGATCACATTTCGTGTGTCCAGCAGTCGTGCGACTAAAAATCGCAGTAATTGGTTGCGTGCGCTCACGACCGTCGCCGCTCTCAACAAATTGACGTAATAAACATGTTCGAAGTCGCAATTGATTTGTTACCTTAGTTCAATACTGATTTGTTTAACTGGATGGCAATTTTGTAAAGAAGGATAATTTATTTACTTTCGTTAAACAGTGTAGTGTAATAGTTAGGCTGTGGTGGCAACGCAAATGGTCGTTGGTTCAAATCTTGGCATGTATATCTAATTTTCTCCAGATTAATAACGGATTTAGGCGCCATATACTCACTTGTCAAGGAAAAAATAATGATTAAGCCTGCGTAGCATCTAATAGAAATGTCACGTGTAAGTGCCATGGGAACAGCGATCTGCTGAGTTACTGGTCACTTTGGGCACGAATATAAGCGCAAAGTGGATACCACCACTAATACATCTCTACTCGCCCCGTGAGGGATATAGCGTAACGATATATTATTATTATTAAATAGTGTACATCGTTTTTTTATGATTTACAGAAAATCTCTTGACCTCAATCATACATGATTGAAGGCAAGCACGAGGCCGATGATGTATCGTGTTTATCCAAAAAAATACCTACATATTTGCTCTTCGTTTGAAGGCTTTAAAATCGTAAGATCATGAAAAAATAAATGCAGTTTAACGTTAACACATATTAAGCTTCCAAGTTTTCGCGGACTAAAACTGCACGGCGTACCAGTCTGCTTGTGACCAAGGCCTGAGTAACCAGTTCGAAACGACGTGTTATAATTAAAAGTAATCTAATTCATACATAAGACCCGTTTAATTATTTATAATAATTTTAATGTTGTTTTTAACCATATTGTCTAAAAGAGAGAGTGATTAGAATAAGAAACTTCTTAGAAATAATTTTCCATCGATGCACATTTAAAAGATTCAAAATCATCTGTAATTACCAATTCTGTTATTCCAATTGTTGAACATGAAATGGTATGTTTAAGAAGATGGAAATCAAGTAACATTGTATACAGAGTCCGCATTCCAACATAATATAGATATTTTATCATAAACTGTATACGTAATGTATGTACTCACAGCCCAAAGTAAAGTATTTAACTATATTTACTAACTTATTCTCCGGACTCTGCCTATACTGTATCACTACTATTGAAATAGCTGAAATATAATTAGCATTATAGCATGTAGACGTAACCCGATACGCTCTTGTCGCCCTAAGGGTCGTTAGGGTGTTACGAGACGTGCGGGGTAAGAGGATGCGCGTGCGCACGGGACGCTTAGAAGTTAGTCGACTACCGAGACCCAAGGCGGGAGTACGTGCGTGTACGTCGCAGTTCGGTGTGCCTTAAAGTGCAAATAAACTGTAAAACGCCAAATTCGTATCTTACTATAACCACACCCACGACCACCGGTCATTGCATAAGTATATTTTCTTATCTCGACTCGGCACACGCCGACAGTATCCTCACACAACACCAGGTGGTAAGCTTGGTGCAGACCGATGACAATAGCCGGGCAGTAGACTTGAGGGATTCTGCTGCCCGGATGAGAAGAAGGCGCTGTGCAGTATTCGGCGCGCCGCCTGAGAGACAGGTTTCGAAGATATGGGCTCTTTACTCCTACCCCTCCCAGAGATAAAGCCTAAACAGGCTGTTCGCTCTCCGGGTGTCTGGAAGAAACTGGGTCCCCAGGCCCAGGTTGATTGATTGGAAGGTCACTCCGGGGGCTTGTAGTCAGTAGGAGTCTGAGACACCGGGGTCGCTGTAAGGGCTATGTAGGATTTTCCTCCGGGATACCAAAAAAAAAGGATAGTGAGAACACGCACACCGAAAGACCATTCAAGACACAGCTCAATAACACGGTAGAAGTAAGAGATACGTAACTTAAATAAATACTTGAACCTGTTATTCCCACTTTTTACGCCTACTTATACTTCAATACTGTTTTTTTTTTACACTGGTTCGATAAAGTGACTACAGTGCACCTGATGGTAAGTACGGTGTAGTCCAAAAACGAAAGCAACCATCAGAGGATGAAAATCCAATGATAGTCTCCGTCGTCATGTCGGCCCACATATACCACGACTGAAGGTCTCTAGGTATATGAGTTACTGGATATACATGAGCTGATTCCGAAACGCGACAGGCCAAAGCGAGTCACTATAAAGGTCTTCAAACTTTTGCACTGTAGTCACGACTCAGTTCGGGAACCCAGTTATTTATTTAAGGCGCTTTTATAGTTATATAATTCAGTCCATAAAACTATTTTTTTCTTGAAAGTTGTTTGTTTTATGTGATCATATCATATTTTTAAATTTATATATTTAGTAATAACGTGGTGTTGTGTGATAAGAAAACGGTATCCATTAACAGACACGCATATGGTTGTAGATTTGAACCTGTGAATACCTCTAGATACGGACTTAAGCACCACGTGATCACCGGTAAAGGAAAATTGTGAAAATGGTGATCAGCTGTTCTACTGGTTACGTTGGGCACGATATAAGCTCAAAATGAGAACGGCATTACGATATTATTATAACATTACAAAATAATTCGAATAATTTTGTTAAAACAAATATAAAGACAGCTTACAAATTTGTTATTAAGAAGCATAGATTATCTTGTCTCATGCCATTCGACGAGTATGGTTATTAGGCATTGTTTATACTGCTATGATTTGATTAATATACCATGTTTGTCATTATAACATAAAATTATGTGTCAGTTTGTACCACTCAAATTATAATGCAAAATCGAACAATCCTATCATTCCATTATGAGCATTTAAACATGATAAGCCTACACCACTACTGTTATAAAGATAAACGATGAACTAGTTGTTATGACCAGGCGTTACTCGGATAAATACATATCGAGGGGTGAAAGGTTATTTGGTTTAAGCGACATTTTTTGGTGATATAGTAATATATTCGGAATCAGGATTTTTTACCAATTCCAAATATATATAAATTATCACATCACCAAAAAATGTAGCTTAAACCAAATAGCCTTTCACCCCTTGATATGATAATTTATATAGTTTTGAAATTAACTGCCACCATTTGGTCCATACGCGTTCCCACGAGAACCTACTATATTTTCGGGATAAATACAAGTAGTAGCCTAAACGCTATTCTAGATTATAATTTATTACTGTCCATAACAAATTTCAGTCGCATGTTCAGCCATTCTAGCGTTATTGAGTAACAAGTATTCATACAATTTCTCCCATTTATAATAATATTAATATATATATATTGTTGCCGTGGCCTAGTGAATAAGAGATCAGTATTCATGCGCGGTAATGCAATTGGGCGTAGGTTCGAATCCGAGCACGTATCTGGGGTTTTTCAAAATAAGGTACAAATATATTAGTACGAACAAATCGGCAGGGTACAGTATGTTTCGTATGTGTTTAGGTATGAACTGTGGTATGAGAGTCAAGCCGTTACCTTTGGCGAATGCGTAGGCGCATTCGTGTCCGGTTGTCCTAACTTAGGTAACCTTAAAACTATGCGCGTACATATTATACAAGCACTGCCGTGTATGCAAATCCGTGTCACTGTTTTCGGGATCTTGTTGTTGGGTTTAAACAATAAAATATCAATTGTTTATTACAATTGACGCTACCCAAGTCGTATAAATTCTATTTCTTGATACTATTGAGAAGTTAAAGGAAAGGATGAGCTTCGGGAAGGTTATTGAATAGGCAACAGGTTATTCGTTTTGTATATTTTATTTTTTCTTTTATAATAATAAATTAATATAGTATAAATAAACAGGCCACTCTGAAGTATGTTGTGGATGCCTTAATAGGAACTGTACATTTTTTAATGTAACTGTGTATATGTGTTGTGTAAATGAATGATTGCACCGGGCCACTGGCAAATCTATAAAAAGTAAATAAAAAATAAATAAAATAATACAAATAAAACCATCACGCTGTGTCTCTTTCAGGGTTAGCGAAGATACATTTATTGCTGTATACACTTTGCGCTTATATGTATGTCGTGGCCAACGTGACCAGTAGCGCAACTGATCGCCGTTCCCGGGGCATTTACACATATTTCTATTAGATGCCTTGCAGATTTCCTCAATGTTTACTCTCATCGGTGAGCATGCGGTGACTAATTCCGAATTCACTGGTGGAAGAACAGATAATCCTTGAGACAGACGTGTTCTTGAAGGGAGACCGCGTCTCAGTAAATGTAGTGTATGACGTCTTTTGGCTAGGTGGAGCAATGGTTTCCGCAGTGGCAGGCAATTGGATGAGTAGGAGGGAATCTTAGGAAAGGTCTATATCCAGCAGAGGGGAGATATAGGCTCAGGTTAGGTTGAAATGAGAAATTTCAAAACTAAGACACACAGTAAATTTTCACTCAAATATACTTGCATATGTAAATAGCTTCAAATTACCCAGTAGTGGTTTGGTCAGTGCGATTATTGTGAAATAAATAATTATATCTAACCACCGACTTCAAATAATTGTCTGTCTGTGCATGTTAAACAAGCCGCTGCGGTGAGGTAAATTCAGTACAACGTTTTATGACCCTCTAACCCATTACCTATTTTAAACCATGGTACGTTCTTTTTACTTCTTTACCGCCTAGGAGACGAATTCACATCCTGTGTCTGTTTTTTTCAACATCTTATGACATGGGAATCTTCAAACGTCGAGTGAATTGGTATTTGTTGGGTGAGCACGCTCAATTATCAGCCTCATCGAAGCTTTCCAACAAGTGAGACTGAGGTCAAGCGCAAGCCTGTCTATAATAAAAAAATATGCAACGTTTTAAAAATGTATGGTAAGTACAATATTATGACGAAAATTAAACTAACAGCGAGTATTTGCGTCAAATTGAACTCTTCTGATCCACAATAAAGCCATTACACTAGAAACAAATACAACTAGAAATAATAATAAAATATATAGATAATATTTTCTAACAATGACACACATTGACCTAGTTTCAAATTAAGCTTGCGCTTTTACTATGGAGACTAGACAAAGTTATATACATACTTAAAAACATATATACGAGTACAACCATGACTCGTGACTAACTCATCTGCTCATCACAGAAAAGTTTACCACCACCGGGACTCGAACCCAGGACCTTTAGTATCGTAAGTAGGTTCGCTACAAACTGCGCTATCAGGCCATCAAAATGAATTTAATGAAACGTACTACAACTATTTCTTATAGTAAGTTATTACTCGTATAGCTTCTCAGCCACGCAACATATTTGCTCAGTTGGCCTTAAATAAAATAAAATACAATGTCAGCACCATTTATTGTTTTTTTAACTATTATATTGACTCGGATAAACGACTATTATTACAGTGGTCCAGCTTGCAGGATCCTTGTTTGTAAATGTATTCATGACATAGGAGTTACATTGTTTGCGATGTGACGTGCTCTACCTAAATACAACGAGCAGTATCGGGGAAGGCATCATCTTCCCCCGAGTTTGTGCCCAAAGGGCGCGGCGCGACGAACCTGTGGCGAATTGATTCCAGGACCCGCAGTCACCGCCAATGCGCAGAAGTAGTCACCTTGGGGTTTTAAGTTGGTACAAGTCCCACACACCTCGGTCGCGCAACGCCCCCGTGCGGCCGAGACGGTCCTATGAGGATTTTCCCCAAGTAAAAAAAAATTAAAAAAAAGAAGTTACATTGTTATCATAATAAATAAATAGATGAGTGCGATTGTTAACTAATCATTTTGTTAGATATCATTATTTTACATAAAATACAAAAGCAATGTGGTTTTTTTTTTTACACTGGCTCGACATCGTGACTACAGAGTACATAATGGTAAGTACAGTGTAGTCCAAAACGAAAGCGACTATCAAAGGATGAAAATCCATTGATAGTCTACATCGTTATGTCGGCCCACATATACCACGACTGAAGGTCTCTAGGTATATGTGCTACTGGACATACACAAGCTGATTCCGAAACGCGACAAGCCGAAACTGGTCACTATGACGGGCTTTACACTCATGTACTGTGGTCGCGATCCAGACGGGCACCGACGCCCTGCCACCTCGCTGCTGCTCGTTTAGCACCACCCAGGAGTTACGTGTAGGGAAACTAGGGTAAAGCCTACGGACGCGAGCAGCTTCGACTCCCAAAAATCGTTAATAACCGTTAATATATCTATCTCTGCTCATTCCGAAGGATATCTAGCGCAACGCTATATTTTAAATACTTCATTAATACGATTATGTTAAACTACAATCATAGAGTTAGGATATATAAAGGGACTAAATAGATATGCCAAATATGCAGAAAAATATATTCTTAAATATAACAACATGAAATATCAAGGATCTGGTGCGAGTTCTGGAGTCGTGATCCCTTGATTTAAATTATGTTATGCCGTGTCTGAGTTTTATTTATATAAAAAAGTGCTACAAAGTTATAGAAAAAATACAGAACAAAATGAGCACAAATGAGCTTACGATAGCATTGGAAATATATTGCCTCACTCCAGAGACGTGTATAAGGTATTTGGACAGGGTAAGCAGAATTCGCGTAATTAACTTGAATATTATATTATGATAGTAAACATTATATGGCTTTCATAAGAAAGATAGACGGCGTGAATATAGAATAGATATGAATATAAATGGTTCCTGTTTTTTGTTTAACTTTAAGCAATGTATTCCAGACTTATTTAACATAAGGTCATGCAGCGCTTGCATGCATCTATGGAATGAACGCTACTGCCTCACTCATAGTCACAAATTTATAATATGCAGTATTATTTGCTTTCTTTCAAACATCTACTACTAAAACATGGACGTAGTAAAATGTCGACTATGACATCAGCAATACATTTGTCAAGGGGATTTGTAAACAATTGGACAATAATTTAATGCATGTATATGGAGATTGTTGTATTTATTACTAACGTACATTGGTAGCTCCAAACTAGGAATCGACATTGCTGAACGGTTTCTACGATAGGTTTAGTGTCTTTCCTCTGGTTTATCTTTATATATATAAAATTCTCGTGTCACAATGTTAGTTACCTTACTCCTCCGAAACGGCTTTATCGATTTTTACCAAATTTTATATGCATATTCAGTAGGTGTGAGAATCTGCTACTATGTATTTTTCATACGCCTAAGTGATAAGGGTTGTTCATCCTTAGCATTTATTTTCCCGGATGAGAGGGCGGCGGTGCGCAGTGTCTAGCGCGCCGCCTATGAAAGAGGTACTGGAGGCGAGGGCTCTTTATACCCATCCCTCCCAGAGAGGAAGCCTGAATAAGGCTGTTCGCTCCCCGGGTGACTGGACGAATTTGGTTTCCCAGGCTTGGGTGGAGTGATTAGAGGGACACCCCTGGGGTTTTTAGTCAGTAGGAGTCTGACACACCGGGGTCGCTGCCCTCACAGTGACCCTGATGGCCCGATGTAGGATTTTCCCTCAGACTACCAAAAAAAAAAAAATTAACATTTATTTTAAAATTTTAATTTTATCCTTAACACTAGAAATTACCTAGAAATAATTTATATGGCAAAACAACGTTTGCCAGGTCGGCTAGTATAATGATAAATTTTAGATTTTCTACACACATTTATTAAGTTTTACTCATAACGATCAATATGTGACCCAGTGTGTGAGATTTGTAACTACGAGTAAGTTGTTAGGATGTTTGTGCTCTAAATAGTGTCACCATAGAAAAACAGAGTCAAAAGTTTTTCAATTCGAATCTATGTTGTGTTATCAAGCTGTGGAAGAAGTATAATCCCTATCTCTTATGATATGCATATCATAAGAGAGAGGGGTTGTACTTGCTGGAAGATAGTTTTACAGCCTAATGGACTTGTGTTAGTATCATCAGAGAGAGAGAAAATAATGCCTGGAAGATCTTACCACAGCCTGAAGACACAACTAAGATGCGAATTAAAATACTTTTGAAACTCTCTTTAGAGCAATAAAGGAATACTATATCTAACCATCAATAAAGCAAAACAACAAAAACAAACAATCAACAGAAATACAAATAAAATAAAAACAAAAATTTAATATATCGTTTTTTTTGTGAAACATACGTTTTTATTTTTTCCAGCAATTAAAATTATAAAGGGGGAACTAAGTATTCATCAGCTACGAAAACAATTAGTCGAGGTGGAACCAGGAAAGCAAAGTTATAATGGTGTGATCTCCACACAATAACTGTCCACTCGGTGGTAACGGGTAAGCTTTCTCAGATTCTTTGCGTGGACGTATTGTCTATGATTTTCCTCGTGAAAAACTTATGAGTACGACGGGTTATGTTTAAAAGTTAACTGTTAATTAATCACTGGTTAAAATTGCACTTAATTTAGTTAAATTATTTTTACTTTTTAATTTTTTTCTTTATTGTGAT
Organism: Automeris io; assembly: GCA_036320925.1. NCBI lineage: Eukaryota > Metazoa > Arthropoda > Insecta > Lepidoptera > Saturniidae > Automeris > Automeris io. The sequence continues at coordinate 5,874,187 of JAUDJH010000010.1, read as the reverse complement.
ATAATTTTAGTGCGAAAAAAAATTGTTTACACTCCATACTTTTTTTAATTACGTTGTATCTTATAATTGACAGTATAATTAACACACGAGGAAAATATTGTAATTAACTTTCTTTGGGCATGTAAAGGAATCATAAAAAAAAAATCAAAAAGAGTTTTGTTATTTTAAACAGTAACATTGTGATATCATTCGTCATTGCAACTGTTATTATTAAATAATCACTTTAATAACATTTTTGAAATTATAGTGTGCTTAAGTATTTTAAAATACTGTAAAAACATAATATATTTTTTTAACTGTTAATTAACTTAAGATTAACATCAACAATGTAACTCATTCATTCCATACAACTACATACGAGCGGAGTGCGTAATTGTGTTTTACGATCGCTCTTCCAACCGAAAAAACACGCATCTCTCCCATTGTTCCACTCAATTTTCCCACATTTCGCCTTTTACAGTTACACTTTAGCTTCCTTATTTACTCGCAAAAAGTCTATAAATTGAATTCCTCATATATCTTCCAAGTGCCGACGCGCTGGTTTCGTGCTCTTTTCTCGTCCCGGAAAAGATGTCTCAGCGTTAGATAATTGCTTGTGTAGAACTGCCTGTGTGTTTTAACATATTTGAGCTTAACATTTCTTGTTGATCATTGTCGCGACTTTTCTAATAAATGTCTTGTAGGGTTTTAATACGAGCTTGACAAAATACATTACAGCTGATAGAGAGCGCAGTGTAGTACAAAAACGGCAGTCAATGGGTTAGAATTTATACGAATAACAGGAGCTACACAAGCTAGTTTTAAACATCTTTATTATGGCTACTTTTTTGCTGGTAGGGCTATTGCCAGAACTGGGTCGTGACCACAGTACACAGATGTAGATTTTACTTTGTTTCTTGTTAGGGCGATTGCCTGAACTGGGTCGTAACCACAGTACACAGATGTAAAGACCATCTTACTGACTCGCTTCGCCTTTTCGCGTTTCTGGATCAGTTTGTGTATATCCAATTGTTCGTATATCTAGATACCTTCCGTCGTGGTATATGTGGGCCGGCATAGCGACGGCTACTGTCAATGGATTTTCGTCCATCGGCGGTCGTTACCGTTCTTGGATTACATTTTATTTTTCACCAGGGGCAATGTAGTTATTGTCGAATCAATATACATAAATGAATAACAGCTATAATAAAAAACCCACACACATATAATTAAATACAATTACTATATCGAGGGGTGAAAGGCTATTTGGTTTAAGCGACATTTTTTGTGAAATAGTAGTATATAGTGATATATATATATATATATTTAGAATCGATAAAAAAACGCTGATTCCAAAAAAATATATACATTACTATATCACCAAAAAATGTCGCTTAAACCAAATAGCCTTTCACCCCTCGATATAAACAAGAGACTTTAACTGAATTGAGGTTCGAAGTTTTAAGAATTTTATTTGTGAATCTCGGTATCGTTATCTAAGACCACAAAAAGCATATAAAACACAAAGAAACATTCATTTTTGTGCATATTTATTATACATTTATTGTTAGCTTCTTTAGTAAGATTCAGGTCCAAATACGGCACATAACTTCCTATAGTTCCCAAGAGTCGTGCGAGGATCACACTGGTAACGACCAGCGCATGTGAAACCATCAGTCAAAGCACTTAAACATCTGCATAAGTCACGGCTCACGACTCTTCGAGAAGAACAGTTTAATAATGTCCGCGCTTTTGACCCAACCCGACCTGCGTGAAATACGGTTGAACGGACTTGGGGCCATATTTTCCCCATGCATCGTTGCAAAGTCGTGTCTTCCTTGGTGGAAATAAGACGCGAGGTCCATCTCTAAGGCCATCAATGCTTCAGATGCGCTATTTAACTTTCACTTCCATAAAATCGTAAACCAAGATCTTGGTTATTCTAAAATAAACTTTGCAGCGATTGAATAAGAGTGGGAATTCTATCAAGCTGTTAATGCGCTTAAGACAGACGAATTTACTGTGTTCGTATAATGTCATGGGAAGAGCTGAATGAACGTGCGGACAGCGCGTGGACTGCCGACCGGTGGAAACTAGTTTGCTTCATTAGGCGAATTAATTTGGATTTTATTTCTAAAGCAATAAAGATTGAATTCAGATAGCCATATTAGGGAAGTAGCTTCGTGTGGTGGCATTGATATCCCGTTGTATTAAGTGTAAATATATTAAATGTCATCGTTTAATGAGCCAGTTTCTAACAATTTCCTGTGATATTACTATATAGACAGGAATGATAGGTAAATCATAAGATTCTTACAATCTTTATTATAGGTAGAGTATTGTTATAAATACAAATAATTTATCTCTTAAAATTATATAGTTTAAAATCAATGTATAATTACATATAGTAGATATGTTGAAAACCAGAATAGTGTAAGATTTTTGAAGCTATATTGCACCCTATTTTCTAGCCTAAAGTAATTATTTACTCATACCACCATCTGATTACAAATACAGTTTTTTTTTATAAAAATTCATTTAATTTGTTAAGTCGGCAGTGATCTTCAGTTACTTACATTTTATGTTTGCTAACTGTACTTTATTTTTAAAAACCAATTTAATTAGTCGTTTATGTGAAACGGAGACCTCGCGGCATTATTAGATTGTAATGATACGGAAAACGGGGTTTTTCAGAAACTTGTCTTTAACATTTCACACGTGGCTTCGTTAAAATAAAATTTTAACTTAATAAAATTATAAGATTTAACAGAAAAAGTTAACAGAAAATAATAAAGAAAACGACCCGGTACGAATTGGATTCTTCTTGTATCGCTTCGTATAAATTTGTTCCATGCAAACAGGCTGACAGCCGGACAATGAAATGATTCTATAAGGGGACCTTTTTTTTTCTGAGTTACGGAACTCTAAAATATTTTTTTTTACACTGGCTCTACACAGTGACTACAGAGTACCTAACGGTAAGTACAGTGTAATCCAAAAACGAAAGCGACCATCAAAGGATAAAAATCCATTAATAGTCTCCGTCGTCATGTCAGCCCACATATACCACGATTGAAGGTCTCTAGGTATATGAGTTACTGGATATACACAAGCTGATCCCGAAACGCGACAAGCCAAAGCGAGTCACTATGACGGTCTTTACACTTGTGTACTGTGGTCATGACCCAGTTGGGGCAATCGCCCTACCACCAAAGACGCTGTTTTTTTTAATAAAGTTTAAAATCATATTATCATTTATATGATATTTTAAGCAATATTTTTGGGAACATTTTGAGCAAAGTGTATCAAATATATGTATATCATATATAAATATGATGATAAATTAAAAAAGTTTGCTCGTTGCAAGATGAGCCTATTAAAATGTTAAAATCTAAAGCAAAATAAACCATGGTATAACTATTTCTAAAATAGATATAAATTGTTCACTGGTAGATCTAGTCTTAGATGTTATATTAAATGCGAAAAAAATATTTCCCCACATCTGTACGTATGGGAAATTTTCCCGTTTGAAATTTGATTTTTATCTACATTAAATAACAAATTTCGCTTTGCGTTGCGCTTTGGTTTACATAACAATTTATACATATCACAATTTCCAATTGTTTTCTAAATTGATTTCAGAGTTATATTGGCAAAGTGGACAGACAGACAAACGCATAAAGTGCCGAACTCCCCAAATTCACTCAGAAACCTCGCTTCGCTAGGTCAATAATATATAGAGTAGATACGCTACGTATAACAATGGTTCATAACTAACGGAATGAAATATTTAAAGTTTAAATAAGTTGGTGTAACAACTCTATAAGATATCCCAGGGTTAAGTGCCTTTTCCCGTAGGAAGCGTCGTGACTCACTGACCCATTGCCTTGATTCACCGCTCATTTTAAGTTCTACGGTATACATAACGATATATGTTAACAGATAAACTGTTTTTCAAAACTGAGTCACTGAGATATCTGGATATTTCCAAACACTATTACATCATGCGTTTTGGGATCAGCTTGTGTATATCCAGTAACTCATATACCTAGAGACCTTCAGTCGTGGTATATGTGGGCCGACATGACGATGTAGACTATCAATGGATTTTCATCCTTTGATAGACGCTTTCGTTTTTGGACTACACTGTACTTACTATCAGGTACTCTGTAGTCACTATGTTGAGCCAGTGTAAAAAAAAAAACATTTTTTTTATTTTGGACTTTTGGTTTTGTCTAGTTCTTAGGTTCCCAAATACTTTGTCTCGTAGACTTTTTACTGTTATTTTTTGGTTTTGTGTAGGCCCTCTGCTAAGCTAATATTATATTTTGCAAAATAAATGAATCAAATAAATCCGTATATCCAAGTCCTATTGTGCATTGGATGCCTGGTATCATTATATATGCACGTTTTTAAAAGTCCAAAGTGTACTGCGACTACAAATTTTGCTGACATACACAATGAATGACATATGACTAGCTCACTAGAAATATACTAGAAAATTGTGAAAATTGATCAGTTTGTTACATTTGCAAGTAAAAACTGAAACAATAATTGTCTGTCTAAGTATATTATTCCATTCATGAAATGCTAAAATAAAAGTCATGACTTACTTGAATTAAGTCCAACTATTGTGGACTTCGTTTGCATGTCATTGACTGTCAATTTTTTTTTTTTGGCTTACACAGTGCTGGTTGTATACGGCCCTGGGGGTCGATGCAGTCCACTTTGGAAATCAAAACTCTAATATAAAGTATCGTATTACATAAAATCAAAGCATTACATCAGACAGTCGAGTTACTCTTCGCCTTTTTAAAGCGCTTTAAGGTCGTTTCAAATGATACATTAAACCTAAATGTTACAAGTCAGTTTTGATCCTAAGTACGTTAAACCTTTTACCACCTTTTAACGATTACAAACAACAGTTCCTAACAGTTGCACATCAAGGAATTCCTTCATAAATCAATAGTAATGCCGTGATGCTCGCATCTGAAGTACCTTTAACCTTATTTTGGCATTTGACTGTGTCGCAATCGGCCCTGACTGCACGGCTAGAGATGCGGGCTCTAACAAGAGAGTACCTGAGAAATATTAGGACATTTTTATCTTACAACTATTATTTTGGAAGTTTATAGAATTAATAGATGACGAAAAAAATTGTGCTTTAATATTTTATGTATTACAAGAAACTTGTTCTCCATAATTCAGTGAATTCTCGTTTTTCGGTTGGGGCACATAAAATGTATGCTGATCCTTTAAAAGGCAAGTAAATTTTTACTATTATTTTTTAGGTTTTCAGTATAAAATGAAAAATGAAATTTATAATATTTGAAAATAATGACGTTGTAAGTGCAGTGGATGTAATTATGTTGTGGAAAATCGATTACAGTATCGACACTCACAGTTCTCGCCAAAATGTAGAAGTCAACGTGGGGTTTTTAGCCAGTACAAGTAGGCCGCTAACCTTTTTTGTGGCCCAGACAGTCCTATGAGGATTTTACCCAAGGTATAAAAGTAATTATACAGTACAATTACTAGGGCGTCGCTGACGTACATAGTTGCAGAGGATGGGTTTCTTACAACCAAATCAAAAATCACTTTCTTCGTTAAGGTTAGATCTTCGCCGTGTTTTGAGGCTGCGATTTATATATGCTACTTTAACTTATCTTACACTTTGCTCAGATAATGAGTTAGTCTTTTACAGACAACTGAATACATGATAGGAACTTGAGTATAGATTAAATATTCGCAGAGCCAAATCCAGGTTGAAGAAATCGGTGATTTACCTTACACGTATACTTTAATGAAATAATATAATTTGTTATGTTTGACTGAAGTGTTAGCAAAGTCAAAGTAGTGTCTATAAAACGAATAAATAATAATAATATATCGTCACACTATATTCATTGTGGCTATATTCACTTTCCTACTATATGACGTATCCAAAATGACCAGCAGCTAAGCTAATCGCCGTTCTCAGAGCAATTACAAGTTACATTTTAATCACATGCCATGCGGGTTTCTTCACGAGGTTTTTCTTCACCACTGAGCATCTGGTGCCTAAATTCGTACTTAAAAAACCAGAGGTACAAGCCAGGATTCTAATCAATGACCATTCTTACACGAACACCGGTCTCTTATGTACTGGATCACCGCAGACACAAAATTTACAAAATTTGCGGTAAAAAATCATGCGATGTACACTTACAGCGCGTTTTAGACCTAAGGCTTCTCTATTTTCAAGGTTGTATGACATTTAACTACTATATTTATTGTACTATGTGTATTGTATGTGGAAGGGCGGGCTCCTAACTCTTACTCCTCCCAGAGAGGCAGCCTCAACAAGGCATTTTGCTCATCGGGCACCTGGATGAATTTGGTTTCTCAGGCTCGGGTGGAGCGATTAGAGGGTTATTAAAAAAAACTATTTTATTGCGTACATCTGCTTACAAAGCAAGAGTAGCAGTTAAAGCTTGAGAACGTTATATCTGTTGCTATAATATAATTTCATATCCGGGGCAATTTAAATTCGTCTTCGTAACGCAATCGTCATTGATCTGGTTTATCATCGATCGGAATCAAAACAAAGTCAAAAGTTTGCGACCTTTATTATGTTCAAACACAGCGTTGCGTGATCGATGCGAATACGGTAATAATTCTAGGACCGTAATTGTTTGCCGGCTATTGTGCCGTGTCTGCCTGTCAATCAGCTTTCGAACATTCTGATCTACATTGGTCTGCCTATAGCATCATGCAATACGGAACTATCTGCTTTGCTAGGATTTAAAACAAATGTCGTTTTTTCATCCCTCGTAAGTCAAATTTAAGTTTCATGCTCGTAAAGACAAAAATTGCCTCTACCCTGCTGATTACGATGCTCGGCTGAGACACTTTAAACTGTCATCACTTGAAAATAGAAGGAAGTTGTTCAATCTCATGTGTCTATATAAAGTCGTAAATGGTATCATTTTTGCTCCGGACCTGGTCAATAATATAAATTTGCTTGTTCCCAGAGTATACCTCGTTTCCCTATTAGGAGACCATTTGACAAAAGGTTGCTCAAAACTAATATATGTTCACCTTTTGATCGAATGAAAGAGACGTATAGCAAAGTTAGTGACATTGACATCTTTCAGTGCTCCCTATCCGGATTTCGGTCGACTTTGATGACATTGTTCTCATCTGAATCCACTTGAGTATAACAGGATTAACTGATATGTATTTTTTATTTTTATTTATACTTATGCTGTGTATAGTTAGGTATACCTCTAAGGACGTAGCACGCTGTCTTAGAACCTATATATATATATATATTTGTTTAAATTATTTCGTGTATATATCGTTAGTATATTAAATAAATAAATCCCTATCTGCAGAGTGTCATTTATCAGCCTGTATCTGTACATATGGAAATAGGTGTTTCCCAGGGCTCGCCACTAAGGCCGATCTTCGGTTCTTTTCTTAGTAATAAATAATTTCCTGCCACTTTGTGCAAATCGTCACCCACTGAGCTGGTACGCGTCCTATAATATTACCAAGATGTGGTCTCCATTCAAGAACCATTTACCTCAAAGCTACTGTTGGTTTAAATTTTGATCTAACATCGTCGAGTTAGCGACTAGTTGTATGAACCCATCATTTCATTTTCACTATATTTGTCAATGGCGTGCGAGGAGGGGCCATGAGTGCTGAACGTGATCGATGGGATGGTCGCTTTTGCGCAACCAACTTGTTATCCTGGCTCTATACCTGACAACAGTTATTAGTAACGTGAAAAAGGCTTGCTATAAATTCACCTGGTGTTATATAACATTGAATTTATTATTAACAAAAGCACTTAAATTTTTTTGTACCAAAAGGTGACAAGCAACTGAGAACCTACCTTATAGAAATTAGTTATTGTCGCTTATAACCTAGGACAGCACTAGACGTGTATAAGCTAGAAGCATTACCACAGTATAAAAACTTCCAGTAGGACGTCCTATGATTTCGTGAAAAACCAACGTCGTCTAGATAATTTCGCGATAGCTGGGGTTGCCACAAGTAATATATATATATAGTTATTTATTTATTTGAGATCCATATTACAACGCTGCTTATAAATTAAAGCTTACCAAAAATTCTCAGTGAAAAAAAACATCATTTGCAGAATCATCCGAAATGGTAAATGGTAGAAAAGCATACATACTTTTTAAACGTCATTGTTTTACAGAACTCTCTTATGTACCAGTTTAATTTAAAAACCAGATATCAAATCACACTTAAACTATTACCTTAGCCGTGAAAGTTTTAAACCAAGCTACTAAAGCGACGGCCGTTTGCAGCTTCATTCCGACCTTTCCCAATCTCGCTCCAGAGACACCCCACACGATCTGATCTTAAATAAGATAGAAAGATTCAGAATAGACGTGAGCTGATCCCAAAACGCGAGTACCAGCTGAAAGTAATAATGTATTTTCATCAGAAGGCAAAATCGTATGCAGAAGTCAGTATATCAAAGCAGGAACGGTCCGTGGGAGCGTACCAATGACGGACGTCACGATTCTGCCACACGAGACAGTGTGCCAAACACCGCCTGCCCTACATAACGGATGCTAGCGGATTGCTATGAATTGATAACTAAATCCTTGTTATAGTTAACAAGGTAGTATTGCGAAAACGCGAACAACCTGATCGACCGCGTGGCTTTTAGAATATTGAAGTTATACTTCTTAGGTGGCAATTCAATAATCGATACAAAGACGAGAATTTAGAGTAAAATTTAAAAAACACGTCACCTTAGGTACGTATGTTTACAAGAGAGACAAGACATAAAAAGAGACATTGCACTATATTCCAAACGAATAGAAATTAAGCAATTCAGAGTGACCAGTAGCGTTCATTCCATAGAGGCATGAAAGCATTGCATGCATAAATAAATCTGGAAAATTGCTTTAATTTAAACAAAAAAAGGAACCTTTATATTCATATCTATTTTATTTTCACGCCATCTATCTTTCTTATGAACGTAATATAACATTTATTATCATTATATAACATTCATATTAAATATGTGAATCTGCCTAGCCTATCCAAATACCCTATGCACGTCACAGAGAGTGACGTATACACGAAGTGATAGAACTAGATTGTATCACGGATGCTTGCGGTTTAGATGTAAACCTCAGTTGCTACATACGATCAGCAAAGTACGTTTTTTTTTTAAAGTGTCACTTCTCTCAATTGGCCAGTCGACACGTATTTTTGTCTGTACATGATCTTACTGATAGTTTTTATTTATAAAACCATTCCCTATTAAAAGCATAATTATTTGATTTTTATAAAAATGTTGAATGAAACTTTCAAAATATATTCCCCTTGCCTAAAATTGTGGGTTAAAACCTAAGTAAAAACTCATCATTTTGTCGCAAGTCATTGGATGTGTACAATATTCATATTTTTCTCGTTTGTAACTAGATCAATATCTAGCGGAACCAAACTCTGGTGCCGCTGGAATGTTGTGGAACATATATAAATAGTTTATAATTCTTTTTTGTTAGTTTTATTATTTTTTGTATTTTTAGGTTAAGGTATGATGGGGCTGACATGTTCAAAAGAACAAAAGTCCCTTAAAAATAAAGAAAAAAAAAACTAGATCAATGTGTCTAATTGAGTAAATATTATTGTTTTGTATTATAGAATCGGTAAAAGATGTATTGTGTGTAAATAAGGGTTTTCATAAAAGTAGACACATGTTTAGGCAATCCTAAAGCGCGATTTCCTAACCGCAAGCATAAATTAAGTAGCACATACATAGGTAAGTAGGATTCTACGGCGTGAGAACGGTCCGTCGGTCCAGCACGATCTTCATACACGTCTACACGACTGGACCATTACGTAGGGATTTTCAGTATAGCATACATTTTATAAAACTTTCCTTGATTTTTACAATGTTTACAACTTCTTCATATAAGGACTCTAGAGTAGGACTAGAGTTGCTAAATAAACTTAATTAATGTTAATGTTGCAGTAATGTTGTATTAAAGAGGTTAGAGTAGTTCGGCATTACATTTATGAGTAATTAACTAAATATATTTTTTAATAATGGCATATTTTACAAATGTTTTGCATCAATAACAAGAAATGGAAGTATTTTTTGCAGAATTATAATTGTTTAATGAATATTATTCTGTGATATTTAATTAATTCATTTCTAATATCGTCTTTAAAAAAATCTGTGTGCAATACCAAAAAACAAAAAGTTGAATGTTTTTAAATAAAAAGATATAATAATTTAAAATAGTTTTTGAAGCAGGAGCGGATATGTAATAAACATATCAACAAAGTCTAAGACTCGGACACACTTTATATGCCCACTGATAATTTTTTTTTTAAATAAACAATGTAACGATTAACGATACGATAAACGAACGACTTAACTATTTAAGGCATACCTTATGGTTATTTTTTATTTAAAATAAAAGAGGAGTCAAATGAACAAAAATAAAGTTTATGAATCAAGAACAAAGTGGAGTAAAAAGTATTATAAGAATAAAAAACTAATAATTTGAAGAATTCGTTTATAATTTTGGAAAAAAAATAATTTTAAAGAAGTATGTTTGTGTTCTTAGCAAATGTCGCGTCGCCATTTGACTCAAAAAGAAATGTTACGTACTTTAGGTAAGCTCGAAGCTGAACGTTTACAGCGTGATGCTGCTACAGGCATTAATTCTAACCAATTGGTTATCCGACGGCTGTAGGATCTTTTTCGGTAACTGGAAGCACGGCTAAATGAAATCCTGGAAGAAATCGTATGTCAACGGTAAACACATTTTCTACAAATCAGGTTTTTCTTCTGGCTAGAAGACAACCTCAGGCTAATACACAGGCTAAGGCTTGGCAAAGTCGTTGAAAAGCTGCGGCCAGAAAACCAGGTGGTAGTGAGCACCCAAACTGCCTAAGACTTTTTTGAGTGTTATATCTAATAGTTAGAAAATAAAGGATTACACATTTATTTACTATTTGTAAACAGTGGCTAAATAATCAAAATCGATTTCTTGAGTATTGTTATACTGTTCACTAATTACATTGTGGTGGGTATCTTCTCAAGATGCTTTGTTATGTCACTGAGCACGGCAAAACGGAATTTATCACAGCCGTGATTGCCTTAAAACGTCACCATTATGTGGGAATCATTAGGTTTCCGTTACAATTTATACTAAATGAAAGCAGGTTAGTTCTAAAAGCTTTTTCTAGACAGAGATAAGATAAGTCCAGAATCTTTTGTGACTATATTTATAAACCTTCGTCACATCCTTAAAACATGAGAATTTCAATTGTTATACATATTTAAATATAAACAGGCATACGTTTGACTTTAATCTCAGAAGTTTGTTAGTATCGTCGAGATTTTTATAATTTTATTCTAGCCCAGTTATGGTTTATGAAGATAATTCTGTTCTTAATACAAAAAAAGCACACCGTATTTTGATATTACATACTACTAGTAGTTTGAGAGTAAAGATCATTTAAAGAAACTTCTATAATAAAAATCCAATAACATCATTTGAAAATGCATCATAGAACCCATCTAATAACCGCGAGATTTACGCAAAGGGCAGTTCGACGCAATCCAATCGCACGGTCGACTAAACAACGCGTCATAAACGCTCGAGCCGCGTTTACGAGCGTTTTCCCTTTCGCGCCATTTGCAATAAATCAGCGGAGACGCCGATCGGCGATGGGTTGCGCCCGCGTGTCATGCCGAATCGTGGTCACACTGTAACGTCCCTGACGAGCGTTTTTTTAACTGCTTGATATTAAAAATTTTGTTTTATGTGGCAAAATGATCATATTACACCAGATGCAGTGTATAAACGCAGGTGTTCGTCAAAAGGCGAACACGCACCAATAGTCGCTATGGTTATGCCAACCTAAATATACAACGGCGAAAGGTTCAGGGAAATTTGATGCATTCAAGATGACACTGAAGGTAGTTATAGCTATTGTGCATTGATAATACAGGATCTCACTATTACTCGTTTATAGCCACGTTTGGTTTGTGAGGATCAACCCTAGCGTTTATATGCAATTCAATGTAATTACGTACACTGTTAAAGTTTTGATTATTTTTTTGAGTGAAATATTGATTAAATTTTGAAAAAATCTATAAATAAAAGTTTTTTTTTTATTTTCAATATTGATCTCTTTTTATACAAAATAGCGATAAATATGTTTATATTATACTTGATCGCAAGTGGATACTATTAGATATGAACAATTGTAATAAAATAAATATTAGTATAGTGCTACCCAGAGAAGCAAAATGTAGTCATTAATATTAATGACAAAAACTTAAATGTAATCGTAATCGTTTTTCACTAATCTGATTACATTTTGCCCATCTATAGTGCTACCAATCTTGAAGGAAATAAACAAAAATAATCTAGACGGGGGTTACGATTGAGACAGGAGAAGCCGTAATTTTTTTTTAATTTATTCGTTGTATATAGCCTTTTCCAATATGTAAAATATTATATAAAGCTATTTAATAATTAAAATAAATTAAAAAATAGGTATTTAAATAAACATGACATTGTATTTCATTTTAATTGGTTCGAAATAATAGTCGCATTTTCTCCGTTCGTCTGCAGTGCTCTATAACGGAACAAATTTCACTCCGGCGCCGTCGCTCGTACGCCATTTTACAGTCAATACGTGTAAACGTCTCAATTTAGTCCAACTCAATATGAGTATGAACATGTAATGTAGAATTTCGTGGTTATCAAAGATTTCCTCAAAACTATTTTGATACATACACTTTAATATTGTTACGGTGCAAACATTGCAACATACCTAATGCTTTTAAAGAATAAACAAAATTCTAGAAGATTCAACTTTTCTAAATATAGTTTGACTAATGCATAAAAAAGGAAAAATAAGGACGCTATTGTTAAAGAAAATATAAATTTAATTAAAATTTATTCGACAAAATCAAAGACAGATTTAACTTTCCGTAATACTTCATAAAGTACCGTACTTGAAATATATTATTCTCCTCAATTATAAAGAACAACACAACATAAACAACATTCAGGCTCAGAACGCTTGAATATTACAGCCAGTATAAGGATTCTCCCGAAATAAGCGGACAATGGCAGTAAAGCAGCACAACTCGGACTAATTTGCGAGCACAGAGGGCTAAACCTCCATAACTGGTTATCAAAGAGTCGTACGTTTTCATTATGATGGTCGGGCGCACGCACACGTAGCATTTACGGCTGTTTTGGACTTCACGTATTTTAGTAAAATATTTCTGTTCATTTCAAATACAGAATTTTTATTAAGACTTTCTTCTACAAAACTTTTACAAGTGAGAAGTCTAATTTAAAAACCCACTATAACATATTTTTTTCAAATCCCATAAATTTATAAAAACTTATAATTAATCTTTGACTCTCTTCTTTGACTTTCTTCTTCTCATTTCTTTTTTTTCTATCTTTACTTTTTACGCAACCGCTCCTTTCCTCATTCAAAAATATCAATTTTACGGACACGGAATAAATGTACTTCTATAAAGCATTTTGGACATTTTTCATATTCCAGTGCTATTTCTTGCTCACAGTGCCGAAACACGAAGGACCACTCGTAACACTTGAAATTATATATTTATTCTGACTCTTGACAGTGATTGCATCATACCTGACGAAAAGTACAGTGCAATTTAAAAATCAAGTACGACTGTCGAGAAATTACTGCTTGCCGACAGTTGTCACGATTATGCCGGTCTATATCTCTTCACACTTTGTTTAAAGAACCCATTACCATAGGACTTAGTGACCGCACTCGCCTGAAGACCAATCCTCAATCCAATGACCCGACAAAAGTAAGAGTTAGAGAACTTCTTAGTTCTAGTTGAAAAGGAAGTCACCATTAAACTATGTCACCGCAATCCAGCATGCGTGGTTGTGTTATGACAAGGAGTGGGTAGAATAATGTTATCCAAATACAGTGTAACCTCCGTGTCCCGTCACTCGATTTAACGACAAACTCCCTAAAGCGTCGATATCACTCGGCTTTGGTTGGTTTAGCTTGTTTCACATATAATGATACACTCTATATAGCATTACACCCACTCTAAGTAACGACAGCAATTTAATAATATAAAGTACTTTCTTTGTCACCAAAATGCCTCAATATCGCAAGATATAAATGATTTAAAAAAATACAACAAAATTACTGATGCAGCAAAAGACGTCAGACAAAAATAACAGACTATTTTCAATAGCGATCAAATAAGAATTGTTTGTATGTAATTACTAACACTAGTTTGACATAATTTTTTTCTTTTTCTAATACAGATATTTCTTCTCCCCATTTAACGACAACTCTCTATAACGTCAACATATGTACAGTAACTTGAGGGTCGTTATACAGAGATTGCACTGTATTTAGAAAAGTCACTAAAAAGCCATGGATCAGGATTTCTATGCTATCAGAGATTGTCTAAACGGCTGCAGGTTAAACTTATGTACAAAGTGACATAGTTGATCTATCATATCAATCCGTCGACCATGCTATCGTCCAATACAAACATAACTGATTAATTTTCCGATAAACAGCAGATAAGTCGATCGGTTTTTAATTGTGACGGATAGCCGGAACAAGTACGTGGATTATTATGGACTTACCGCTTGGCCGGGCGTTGTTATTGAATTTATTTTTGGTGTTGACCCTTTAATGGCATTTCAGTGTGTTTTTTAAATGATATGGCAATGGGACTATACCATTGCTGGTCGTAAATACAATTCAGCTTAGTATAACGCTAGGCGCCAAAGTATGAACATGTATTACACGATGATAAGTCTTTAGATATAGATTACACGAGCCGATCTCGTGAAGCGAGTGATAATGACGAGTTTTCTCTGTGATCAAGGCTTAGATTCGTATTGAGATCGTTATAAATACTTCAACAGGTCTTATGTGCGAATTAACTTAAGTATTTATAAGTACGAAACGGAAATGTTTACAATGTTATATTGAGGTCTTATACTTGCTTGTATAGCATACCGGATAGTCCTGTGAAGAATATAGAGGATTAAAAATATACAAAAGGTTATACAAAAGGAGTAACCTTTAAAATTCATTAGCATTTTTGACTACATTAATACACTTCTGACCATAGACTTCTTCTGAGGCTTTCTACTCATCACTATATTGAATTGTATTCCATTTTCAACATTTTATTCATTCTATTTATATACGTCGCGAAATCTTCAGCAGGACCACAGAATACTAATAGCAGTTTTGTACCAATTACAAATTCATATTATACACTAGCTTGACGAGGTGTAAAAGGGAAAACGCTGTATAAAAAATAAAATATACTGTTTCCCAGCTATGCAAACAAAAAGAGAACAAAAATGTATTTCATTTAGCTTGTCTTACGGCCGCTGGCCTTTGGATGTCTTTTAGTACCTATGCTTACCGAAATATGATCTCCATTATAGAACTACTGTACTCCTACAGTGGTCAGCCCTGCTATAAGATTAACTAATCAACTACAAACTCAGCTTAGTTTAGTTTATTAACTTTCAGTCATAGAAAATAAATTATTCAATAAAGTGTACAATTAACACCTTAGTAAGCTAGTTACCTATATACAAATTGTTAAGACTATAATAAGATTAACAAATGAGGTACGTGCTTTCACAACTATAGCAGAGCTTACGGACCCTTGGCCATTTGTATAGTTTTGGCCTGTAACCCCGAAATAAGCCATACATCACTACAAAACCTACGAGATCGCTGGTAATAAATATCCTATAGAATGTTTATCTGATAATAAGTTTCATTTACAAATGAAAGTAGCAGATTTTCTTAGCATATTTATTTAATAAAAATATTTAATATTACCGTAGAGGTAATGAAACAACAAAGTTATGTCATTTTCACCCAAAATATTGAGTGTTTCGTTAGTTGGAATACCATTGAAAAATATATGGTAAATTGAATTATAAATTTATGATACGTCATAATCAATAGTGATTGTAGAAACATGTCTCAGCGTCACAGAGTTATATTTCCTCCTAGCTGGCGTATAGTTTCTTACAAATACAAAGATTTTGTAGTTTATATATATATTTATTTACAACATATATTGAACGGAATCCATATTCATGATTCATGATTCCTATTTCATGAGGTTTTACATAATGTAAAGTTGTATTTCTGTAACATATTTTTATAATCTATTTTTAATTTCGGACTAACGTTTCGGTGTGTTATTCTTAATATAACAGTCGTTGATGCTAATGATTGTTCCAGCTAAGCTGTTTTCGCTTTAAAATTTCGTGTAAATATAGTAGATTAATCTGCCTTTGAATATTATCTGTAAACATCTAATAGGCTAACTAGTAGACAGCAAGTTACGTGTTAATAGTAACTAGATGAGAGATGATGAGAGCAACTAGATAGCGCGTTATAGGACGTCGGCCAGCGTCGCACAACAATTGCTTCCAATAGGGTAATTGGCGGTCGACCGCGCGCCAATGGTCGCACCATTATATTTTACACTACAGGCCATGATAATACGACTTACAAAAAAAGTTATTCTCTTATTGACACATCTCGGACAGCTATGTTCCGAAGTTAAATTATGTATATTCAGATCATTTTCTTCCTGTTTATGGCACCACATTTGTAGCAATATTTGATGTTGCACTTGGTTAGCAATGACGGTAGCCATTGTTCTTCAGAATGGCTGGCAAAACGTTTGCTAAGTTTTGGTAAAAAAGGTGTTACTTAAGTTATGTATAATATATGTAAGATAGTTTTTAGATAACAACATTGTATGTCGGTATTTGTAATTCCTCCTTCAAAAAATATGCGCTAGTTAAGTCGGTGTGTTTTTGTGTCGCTCTCAAAATCTCTGGTGTCCTGAATATTCTTTTGATTGTTAACACTTGTTTTAGAGAACTAAGCAAGTAAATATTTCAACTAAACAACTCATTTAATGGGTTTTTATTTTTTTTTATCATGATATATAACGTTCAAATATATTAAGAATCTTATTGGGAATAATATCGTTTTCTAATAAGAAACGAACTTATTGGGGATTTTAGAAATCCACAAGCTTGCAAAACATAATTTTCAGTCTTTTTGTCAGATCCAAAGATACTTTAGTTGTGGACAGGGTTAGGCTACAGGGGTAATAAATTATACTTTTCAAATAGGAGTGTTTTTGATAAAAAAAAAGAAATTGATAAAAATAGTGGCATGGAAAAAGATGCGATGTACCCTTTTTTACCTAGGGGATTACCACCAGCGACACAATTATGAGGTTAACTTAAAGACCGTTACGGAAGCGGTGAGAGTTGTTGTCCCGGTATGTCGCACTCCTATAGAATGTGGGATGTAGAGAGCTACCCCTCGATCGCCTCGTATCTTGAAACAGTACGTGGAAACACATCATGTACCACTCATGCCAGGAAATGATGGACAGCGCACCCTCACAAGAGCGCCTCCCGGTCAGTGGAAAAGCCTGTGGAAATAATATTTAATATAGCATAGATTCTCAGTTTTTGTCCTGTAGTGTACCACGGACTCGACACAGGCGTTATCAGGATGTCCCGTCGGGACCGGTGGGTATCGTGTGTGGCGGTAACCTGTAATCGTGTCATGTGCGCGACTCTAATGTGGTACAAACATATTCGTACTAAATATGATATTACTAGTAGCGTTTATTGTTGATTGTAAAATCTCTGATAAAGTCATTGTTTTAAAGTTGTAATTGGATTGATTTAGTTCACAAAAATTTTATCAATGCAGATAAGGTGTGATTTGTTAAAAAAAATCTTACCTGAACAAACAAATTCTTTTTATTTGGTTAATTTGCTTTATCACTAATATTTCTGACACCTTTTTTATCAATAAATGACATAAGTTTAATTCATATTCCTACTAATTTACAAGGTGCAAATATATAATGCTATTGTATCTATATGGGCAGATATGTGGCAAATTCTTAAACAAAAATGAATACTTTTGTTAGTTCTGAACTTTCTTGTGCTGACTCAGTCTGAAATAAAATATGTTACCTTGAATTAATTAAAGAAATTTTATCCCACAACCTTTGAAGGAATCAGTTAATATGCATATCGGTCAAGGCGTCCAGGCGATGTTAGATGTAATGAACTAATCCAACCCACGCCTTTTATTGTTCTTCACCAGTCCATCCGCACACTTTAATATGAATATTATTACCATTGCACACAACTTCCCTGGAAAGAAATCGACAAGCCATTTTAAACTTTACTGTGTTAGTAATAAGGACATAGGTTTTAAAGACGATTGTACCTTAATTTTGGACTAACGTGTACAAATGGGCTCATTGTCAGACGAACAAATTTGCATGAGATATGAAAGTTTAGGTTCTATAGAGATGATTTGGATGATTTATGAAATCGTTTCTAGCAGTATAATATTTTGAAATTATAAGTACTAGTAGTTAATATTGTAAACCCAACCTGATAAAGATATTAGTAAGTTCTAATAAGCAAAGTATTACAAAATTACCATTACATTACATTACATATTACCAAAGATTGTTGTTAATTGGGCCGTTTTTATATCTTAAAACTCTATATTTTATTCGAAGTTAGGTTCTTATGTTTTTTGTCTATTGTTCCAAATCATAACCTGAACAAAGCTCACCACAATCTGGAGATTGATAAACTATATTTACTATTTCTCATGAAGGCGCAGATCCGTACATCAGCCGATGATGATTAACTGGGAACAGTGAATAAGCTTTGCTGTCCATAATTGGCCTCATCATCACTTGAAACCATATATGATTAAGATCAACCGGTTAACTGTATGTTTTTTTTTTTAAATTAAACTGAACCTTTACAGTTGTATCGAGGGGTGAAAAGCTATTTGGTTTGAGCGTTATTTTATTAATATTATATTAATATATATATTTCGGAATCTACGTTTTTTACCGATTCCAAATATATATATATATATTACTACATCACCAAAAAATGTCGCTTAAACCAATTAGCCTTTCACCCCTTGATATGCTCTCAGTGACAGTCCTATATAAATAACAAAAATGATTACGCTATAGGTATTCGTATACTATTAAAAATGAACAATAAATAGATATGCCAGCGTAACACATTGGTAGGGAAAATATAAACATCAGGTGAAAGAAATTTCGAGTTCTAGTTGTTTAACACTAGAAAGACTGAATATAGATATAGCACATACGTATATAGGGAATAAAGAGAGGGGGAGATAAGTACAATGATTAATAAATGCTATAAGATAATATGTAAAAAGTCATAATATTAGAAAAAATTGTTTCCTTATCAATATATATATTTTTTTAAATATAATTAAACTTTAAAAACAGTAAAAATGACTGCTTTGGGCGATCTAGTGTTAGTGAATTAAAAACCCAAACATTGATTTCGTAATATTATTGAGATGATTGATATAGATGGCAGCTGTAATTCTAATAAATATATCATTACGTACATCCATTTATAAAACTTACACGCAATCACAGAGTCTTATAAGAATGTCGAATTGCCGTTTCTATTGTAATTGAGATCGATATAAGTTAACAATAACGTGTATAATCATGTGTGTGTAATTAATCATTAGATTTTTAATTCGTATCCTACACTGGTACATGATCCTTCGATAAAATCATAGCATTGAGAGCTTCATCGGGCGTGGGTTTCCTGACAATAATTTGGCCGCGGCCTATTCCCAATTAGACATCTAAATCCCAATTACTTATATTACAATTCTGAATAGTTTGTATTCAATCGAACCATGTATACAGGGTCGTTAATTATAATACAAAAATTATAAAGAGGTCAAAAGTATATTTATACTTATTACTACTTATTACTTTTTTATTTTTTTATTTTTATTTTTTTTTTTTATTTTTATTATTTTTTTTTTATTATTTTGACCTCTTTATAATTTTTGTATACTAAATAGTATATTTTTAGATAATTAAACTGTAATTACAGAAAAGCTTTTTTCCAATAATAAAAACTAAGCTAGCATTTATGTAGTTTTTCTTTTATATTATACCACATAGTCAAACGAAATTATACATAATTTAAAACAATATTCTTGTCATGAGCGCTGCGAGGTGGTTGATGACATTTATCATGTTCTTTGGGAATGTTGTTGCAATGATACGTGTTGGAGAAGACTTCTTTCTCAGGACTGGCGAAGTGCCGGAGGAATTAACATTGTATTAGGAAATCCGACGTTGGCTAACGCAAAATGAATCTACAGATTTATACAATTGTCCCGCCAGAAGTGATTTTGAACAATATGAGCTTAGAGAACAATATAGCTTACGAAGCTGGTATAGTCATCAAGGATACACTAAAGCCTCATTAATATATTCGATTTAAAAAATAATTTGCCTTTGAATATTAAAATCTTGTAAGCCACATCCCAACAAATAAGATATGGATGGCATTGAATTCGAAATTAAAACACGATTTATGCTATTTTATGCAAGTTCTGGCAATTCACCATTAACCTTGTTAAAAAGATTATCTATGTCAACGATTTTTTCCATCATTGCAAAGTCATGACGTCTAATATGGCTACCATTTTTAATATCTTAATGATTTAGAGTGCGCTGTCTTAGTTTGTTTATTGAAATTATTTAAATATATATTTATAAAAATAAATTAGGTTTATGTGTGGGTGGACCTTGAAAAAGCACAGAAAAGGTCTACATTAAAATATATAACTAGTAAAGCCTAGAAAAAAGCTAAAAGGGGAATAAATCAACTGGCATATTAGTCATTTTAAAACCAGCAAGTTTTAAAATACAGGGCGCTATTCAGGTTCGTTTAGTTAAGTGAATCTATGTACAAACGAACGACACGTGTATGAACTTATTGTAACGAATATAAGTTTATGGTGGTCATTAGTTTAGTGAAATTATTATCTATATAAGATTTTTTATTATTTGGTTTATTTTTATATTCAGTAATTCCTGGCCTCCGTATCGCACAAGAAATTTATGAAGCGTTAGACTAAATGTAGAAATTAGTAGAAAATTATTAATGATTCGGAAGCGAATGCAATAGAAGGAGTAAAAGAAGCGTTACTTTAAATCTATGTGCGTTTTTCTATGTATGTTTTTAATCTATGTTCTTTGTGTTTTATCCATACGCGCTGGTCTACGGAATCACAGCTTTTCAGTAACTCGCATCCCGCCAAGAACTAAGAAGTTCTCTAACTCTTACTTTTGCCGAGTTGTTGGGCTGTGGAATGGTCTTCCGGCGAGCGTGTATCCATCGTCCTATGATATTGGGTCCTTAAAGCGAAGCGTGAAGAGATTTTAGTGCAGGTCGGCATGATCGCTGTGGCTATCGATGGTTTTCTTTTGCTGTTCGTGGTCGTTGACGTTTTTGGACTACACCATGCTTTCTATCAGGTATGGTGTGGTCACACAGCCATGTCAGTTAAAAAAAAATGTTATAAAAATGTTGTGGCTCAATTTTTTCACTAGTCTTGTAGCAACATTCCTCCTAAAAGACTTACGTTTTGTTTAGCGCTTTGATATCGTCCCTTACTGCTTTAAAATAGTTAAAGAAATTTCTAGATATAGTTTCTCAACCCTGTATAGTAAGTAAGGTTCATCCATCCGCCTACACGTTGAGATTTGCAACGCATCTATTAAGTTTTGATAGAACCACGATCGTGAGTCACCGTCGCGGTGCGCCCGCGCGTTTCCGACCGTTCGGCTATCAGACGGATTCAGGGTTATTGAAATGTTTACAATGAATATTATTTATTAAAAGCATCGATCCTCCTTTCGCCTTCTAGTACCTGGTCATGTTTTAGTGATGATTTTAAAGTTCATTGTCTATTTAGAAAAATAGATACATTCATCGTACCTTTAAGTTTTTTCTATACCCTTCTTTAAAACAAATCTTGGACAGTGTTCTACCATGCCGAGGATCTGTAGGCAGTACAACGCACTCTCGCGATTTGATGAAATGGACCTAACTGTTTCTCTCTTAGAATTTAGAACAGCGTGTGGATAGTGTCGATAGTGACTATATTTCTTTATTTATGTGTGTCCCTTAGAGTCAGTCACAAAATTTTGTTAAAAGTTGTTATTTAGGCAATCTATAGTATTTTTTTTATGTTGTGCCTATGTGTGTATGTATGTATAATTCTTTTTTGGAATTTTTGCTAATATTCTTTACTGTAAACTAGTATTATATATTAATTATTGTGCGTGCTGTGGCGCCCTATAATTGTGGGGGCATTTATAGGTTCTATTTTGGTGCCATGATCTTTTTGTTTTTTACTCTATGTCACCCATGTTGGGCACCCAATTTAGTAAAATAAATAAATATTTATAAAGGTAAAATTGATGATTGTACTAGGATATTTATATATTACGTTCACAATTGATGATTAATAAAAATGTAAACGCTAACAGCTTGATATATTAGAAAAAACACAAATAGCGGTACCTTCTCACTTCCCGTTCATTCAATAAAAAGTATAAAAAGTGGGTAGAACATCTGCGCGCGCTCTATCGATATTCAAAAATATTTGTTCAACGACAATAAAGGTAACTCGACCACCGCACTATCGAATGACAGATCGCCTTTAGAGACCATCGTTATTGATTTGTACCATCAGTATATCCATATTATTGTCATGTTTTAAAAAAAAACACACTATTAGGGTAAGAATATACTGGTAGCAACGGACGCGAAACCCGAGTCGCGATTTAATTAATGCATTTGCCAAATTAACGTGCAAAATATAGTTCCGAACTGCTGTGATCTTACTCTCAGCAAATCGGATCAGAATTGAATCGGATTGGATCGGAAGTTCTAGATGACTCTTTAGCTGTGAAAAAAATTGGTTACTTACATGTTTAAGTTACAAAATATTAATAGTGATTAATATATAATTCTTGAATATGTTTATTTTTATATCCAGCTTTATATAATGAGTCAAGTGTTTAAGCAATATTTAGGCGTACGAGCACATTAATTTGCATATTTTGCAAGGTACACAGTGCAGTCAAACTTCTGAACGGGAGCTTCGGGAACTGTCTGTTCCGTATCACTCGAAGTGAGCTGACGGCAGAGTGCCACGACTGTGACAGCTGCCCCTACGAGAGTGTAGAGCATGTGCTAAGGGAATGCCCAGTCTGGACTACAGAACGTCTAGAGCTGGCAAAAATAATTGGCGGAGACCTGTCGCTGCCGGCGGTGATCCATAACTCCGTCGGCAGTGAGAGGTTGCGGCAGGCGGTGTTCGCGTTTTGCAAGAACGTCATGATGAAGAAAGAAACGGCCGAACGGAAGAGAATCACGAGAGGCAGAAATCGGACAGTAGACTTGAGGCAGTCTGCTGTCCAGTTGAGGGGGAGGAGGTGTATGGAGCATATCATTTTCGTGGTGACTAGAGAGGGGATAATTAATATCCACCCTTCTAGAGTTGAAACCTTTATAGGCCTTTCGCACACTGAGCCGAAGGAAGAATGTGGACCCCCAGATTTGGTTCCTGGAGATGAGGTCATGATACCCCGGGGGTTATTAGCCGGTAAGAGTCTGACATACCGTCGCCGCGGTCCTAACGGTGGCCCCTACGGTACTATGCAGGTTTTCCCCCGGCCTACCAAAAAAGTAAATAAAAACAGTGTATATTTCAGAAGCTCGATAAGAATTAGGTATATCATTATCTGGTGATAATTATTAACTTCTACGTTATTTACGTTCAGTGTTCCTAAATGTATACTTCGATTATAGTAATCGTTCCTCAGCAGCGTCCCCCAAAAGCAGCTGCCAAAATTCGAAGTATACCTTAAGGGTGCTGTTTTCATAGACTAAAGCTTCCCGTATGTGGTACAAAACGAGGAACTGTACAGCGATAATATGTCTATGCAAGACTGGATTATAGACTCCATAAAAAGTACGTCATAATGATCTGCTTTATTACGTAAAGGTCTATCAATTATTCCTGCTTCTCAGCTATGGTTATATTAGGTGAAATTCTGTTATTTTCCTCTGACTGTAAAAAAGTATATATACATTAATAAAGAATGTATGCAGATGCAGACATCGTGAGAATTCGGACCGAAAAGCAATTTGCAATAGTACACGTAATTGCATATTAGAAGTTCCGCTGTCCTTCGCTTAAAAAAATCACACGCGGACTTCGAGGGCTAAGTTTTTGTGTCGCCACCCCACAGTTTTTTACTTATTCAAATTGCAAGGTAACTTTACCCCCAGGTTTTTTAGCAAACAATAGTTTCTTTTCTTTGTCCGTGTAATTCATTTTTTTAACGGTCCGGGCTTGCCAATGGCCTGGGGTCATAGTTGAGACTCAGGATTTCTCAGGAAGTATTTAATTGAATCTATTCTATTGATAAAAGATTCGCACATCTGCTGTTTGCTGTCTTTGGTAAAAAGATGCGTTTACGCGTGGGAATTTGTTTGCAATTGTTCGCCATCTAATAAAAATCTCCCAGTAAATATCGAATAAGTTAGTTCATACCATAGATGGGCAAAATGTTATCACATTAATGAAAAACGATTACAATTACAGTTTGTGTTTTTTATTATTAATATGACTGCATTTTACTAATCTATGTTTTAAACACTACGGAATCCTCAATTGCATACACATTTATATCTCCTTAATGTTTTCAAGGGATTTAAACATAATTACATAGCAACAAAATTAAAATTACAATTACATTTTACCCACTTCTGGTTCATAGACATTCTTAATACTTTTGAATTGTGACTAATTTAATTAACTAATTTAGTGCAATCCGAATAAAATGCTTACTGTATGCAAAAGCGGTGTCAAAATCAATTTATTTTATACTATTATAAAAACGGATGTCAAAAGTATATCATGTTTCACAAACATGGAAACAGGCAAATTCGAAACGATTTTTTTTAAGTTTTCATAAATTAAAGTAAAATAACAGGCTCTAAAACATGAGGCTTTCTGAACTAGAGTGACTTCATTAATGGCGAGACAGGTAAAAAAAAATTTAAAATTCAATTGTCTATTCTGGTGTAGTAATAGTATGTAAAAATACCAAAGCTATGACAATAGGAATGGTAAAAAAATAGTTAATAATAAATTATTTCATTTATACTTTAAGATTTATTAAGGATATTTTTCGGCAGTAAACTACTCAATCTTAATTTCACCTGGGATGCTGGCTCTGATGGCTTTATTTATGGTGTTTGTTTAGATCAGCAGGATAGATAAATGTTTACAGCGAATAACAGCCATCCGCGCTCGAAGCCGCGTCTAAAACAAAAACGCACTGTCCCATAACACGAGATAACCCATTACAAGTGCCCGCATGCGGCCGAAAGAGGACAATATGAGCACAATCGATAATGCTAAACGAACACGTGTGCCGGCCTTTGTTTTTGTTTTACTTTAGCCCCTGGCTGCGTTTGTTTATGAACTATTGGAATACTTTCTCTAGAATTGAAATCAGAGGCCCAATTCGCTTAATTTCACTATTGCGAATAATTGCAAATGAAATTAAAAACATATTGCGAATCGATGTTTCGACCTGAATATACGGTCAATGAAAACCATGCTGCGTCATGATTTGCTCGTGACCAAGGTCTGTGCAGCCATGTCGAACCGTCAAGCCATAATTAAAAGTAAGTTTCTTCGCGCATAAGACCCGTTAAAGTATTTATAATGGTAAACCAGTGGTCATTATATCAAAAATTGGCGTATAAAACTGTAGCGTAGGGCCATAAAAGGAATGATTTTTCCAGCGGCATATGTAGTCTTTAAACAACGAGTGAATTGGTTTTTGTTTTGTGTGATTGAGGTCAAGCGTGAGCCTATTTGTAAAAAAAATGTAGTACTTACGTTCATCGGGCCAGTATTGTTTACCTACATTTTGGGGTTAGAAAATAAACAAGAAAACCGTTAAATCGATATAAATTCAGCATAATGAATAGTTTATTACAAGTAGCCACAACTTAAAAAAACATATCGTCAACAATATCAACTGCTGAAGGAAGGCCCATTTCGCTATGTTTATTTTTATTTCTTGTACTTTATTTCGCTTTGAGTTTTGTTTTAGTTTTTTTTTTTTCATTATTTAACGGAATAAACTTATTCCTTTTAATTTTTATTTTTATAAGAACATACAAAGAAAATAAACTTTATTAAAGTAGACAACACGGTGGACTATACTGGGATACTCTTTTGGATGATCATCGTACTCTACTGGTTCTTACCTACCTACGGGATAAAAATAAGTATACTTAGTTGTAAAAAATGTATGTTCGTCAGCTTACAAAAGGTTGCGTATATGTTTGTCGGACCGTGATAACATCCTCAAAGGATTAGAAGCTATTCTTCTTCATTTGTACCTCTACGTCATACTTTACAAAATTAGGGTTGCGCTTTAATTATAGGAAACGTTTCAAAATGAAATAAAAAAAACACAATTATGAAATTGAAACTGGAAATTTTATCCAGTAGAATAAATTAGAATTTGTTTTAAACGATATGCGTCCAGTAGTACCCGAACAAATTAATTCGTTTTAAAAGATATGCTCATCTCCCTCTCTTATCCCACTCTCCTTCCCCTCTCTATCCGAGAATTTAATATGAAAAACCCATTTCCTCGTTAGTAAATTGCTTGCCCTATTTTATACAATTCTAGTTATGTTTTCACAACAAAAGGTAGCCTATTTTCGTCTAGAATGTCCAATCTATTTTTTGCTAAAATTCATGAAGATCAATTCAGCCATTTTGACCTGTAAACGCAACATACAACCACACTCTTTTCAATTAATCATAACAGTATAAATTAGTGGCTGTATCCACGTTGTTGTATGAAATATTATAATATTAAAGAACCCATTTAACGCGCAAAACTCACGTTTGACCGTAACTTTTTTGCTGACACCACCTGGTCGCAAATTTTTTAGCATCGTCACGTAACAGATAAAGTCACTGGATTGGACAGATAAAAAACGTTTGAGGACGGTCGTGGGGAAGGGGCTTGTCCGCATCGACCAGTGTTCGAAAGGGTGCTGATTTTAAATTGAATTTGATAAACCTTTGAAAAATTCAATACAAAAACTGGGTATGATTTGTGGAGATGCTGATAAGATAGGCGCATTGTATTGGTGTTGGGAAATATTTTTAATACATATACATATATAATAAAGATAATAAGGAAGTTTGGAGGGACAACTCTTACGAAAGGTTGCCGGCGAAGAGCCAAAGACCGGAGTCAATGAGAATAGATGGGGCTGATGATAATGACGTAAGAATAATATGAAATTATGATTTTACAATAAACAAATCAGTATAAGGCTTAGGCAGTATTGCGCGAATTTTATTCGCAAACGAAGATTCACTAGCCCACACGGCGGAACTAATTTACACGATTTTTGTCATCAGATAATAGTTTTTGTCGCAAGTTTTAAGGCTAAGATTTATTTACGTTACTTTGACTTTGCTTAGCAAAGTTATCAAAATATAAGTTCGTTTTAAGAAAAAGCTGAATATACAACGTTACTGGTAACTAACGAAAACCTGTTAAAGGTAACTTAGGTACATCAAGACTAACAACTTTTGTTCTATGACATTTGCCAAAACTTAACACATCCTAAGATATATATCTTTTTAGTTTTAATAGGGAATTTTATCAATCGTTAGCTCTATGTTTAAAGTTCAGTCAGCTGATACTACGAAATCATCTGCCCCAGTTGCATCGCGCCGCCTTTCAGAGTATTAAGAAGATCAGAACTGAAAAAATTGTTTTTTTTTTGTATGGGGAAAAAAGATTGAATTAGAAAAAGTCGTAAAACAAAAGTTGTTAGTATTGATATACCATGTCACCCTTAAGAGGTTTTGCGTTATAATAGTTACCTGTATCCCTGTTTAATAGGAATTTTAGAACAGCAATAGTTTT
The DNA here is from genome assembly GCA_036320925.1 of Automeris io. Classification (NCBI taxonomy): domain Eukaryota; kingdom Metazoa; phylum Arthropoda; class Insecta; order Lepidoptera; family Saturniidae; genus Automeris; species Automeris io. The sequence continues at coordinate 5,846,226 of JAUDJH010000010.1, read as the reverse complement.
CGCAGAGCCAAGTCCATATTGACAAAATCAGTGACTGAGCAAATCATTTGACATTCATTGAGTAATATAAATTATCTTACATATGTATAAATGGTGACTTAGTTTCACACAGGTAAAGTGAAATGAAGCGCGCCGCGTAAATTTTACACCGCGTCGTGTAATTTTACCGATTTATACCGCCAGTGCGTGTGTTATCATGCAATGCCTTGTGTTGCAAATTTTGGGGTAAAAATCGGGCATTGAAAGTTCGCTGTGCATGTTAAGCCGGAGCAGAATTGCAGACATAGCTCGGTAATCAACAGTGAATAGGTTCGTAACTAATAAATATTGATAGTGGATATTGAATTTATAAAAACAATTTATCAACGGCTCCATTCTTCATTAACAGCGATTCTTAGGAATAGTCAAATCATCGTGCGAAAATTATTTAAATATCACTAATAATACTATAACGAAAGGTTTCTATAAGCTCTTGTGACCCTCAACGAATAAAAAATGTTACCCCTGATTTTTTTTCAACCCTTTTATGCATATCCTGTGTCACGGCCGTGCACTGTTACAAGTCATATTTGAATAATTTATGTCAAACTGCTCTGCAAGTTCGTTAGTGGGTTTGTTTTTGCATCTGCCCGCATATGGAATATGCGTAGGACGTTTAATGAAAGATTTATAATAATTTCTCTTGAGATATATTGTTTTCTATATAAACATTATTATCTAAGATTATTTCGTGCTTTATACGGGACCACTGAAAGCAGCCAATGAGACGTTTTTTGATTAAACAATGGACTATATAGATATGGATTTAAAAATATATTGATGACTGATTGATGTTTGAGTATAATTAATTGTTTGGGAGTGATGATATCGTCTGCAATTAATGCCGCACGCAATTGAACTTGAAATAGCTTAGTGGAGACTCATCGAAGGCTCGATAGAGACTATCTAACTCCAGAGGATCCGTTTGGCTGCGACCTACCAAGCGCACATTCGACCACCAGATGTCTCTAACATTTTACTGCCAGCAAGCTACACGGCCATTGCTTACACACAGCAATATAATGCATTACGAAGTCGTGATAAAAAACACAAGGAACATATTTTTGTGTGCCTGTAATTGATTTTGCTAGTAATATTTCAATAGCGTTTATGAATTAATATTGTAAAAGGTCAGAATAGCTCATTTAATTGGGGGTCACTATAATTTTAACCATATTAGAAATAATATCATGGTTTTGGTGGCTTGATGCAGTCACTTTAAAAATAAACTCCGTTTCCTTTGAATTTATTTATTTATTTATTCACTATCATTGGATAGCACATATAAACATTTTACATACGGTACAGTTTACAAGCTGTGCCAATTACACGATGATAATATTTAAAAACTGCAAAGAAAAGGAAAATTAAATAACAGTAAACTCGCAACTATAAGAAATAGATGTTTGTGCGTGTGTGTTTCTGCGCGTGTGTGTGTGTGTGTTTGTTGTGATAAGGTGAGTGTAAGAAAGCTATATATGATATGTATATTGATATGTATATGAATGCAGTGTGGCGTCTGTACCCTCCTATTGTCGTTTTAACTTTAGCAAAGCTAAAACCGAGGCTATGAAGTTATTTCTATTTAGGGAAAATATGGCAATAGTGCGAATGTCCTTATTGTAAGTATTGAGGCATCTGTGTATTACAGAGTTTTTGCGTAATTGTGTTGTATTTTCGGCAAGGCGAACATCATTACTTTGTAAAATATGAAAAAAAAATTTAAACAATAGAAATTAGTCAAACTCAATTATAATTTTTTTCCTATATTTTAAGATTGTGCGGAACCCTCGGTGTGTCAGTTAGACTTGCACTTGGTTAGTTTTTTATACTGGCTCAACAAAGTCACTACGTCGCACTTGATGGATAGTACAGTGTAATCCAAGAATGTCGGGACCGAAAACGGCTGAAAATGTTATGCTGACCCACATATACCAGAATAGAAGGTATAACTATAAACAATTTGACGTACACAAACGGGTACTGAAATGTGAGAAGCCAAAATTAGTGACAATGATGGTCTATACACTAGTCTACTGTGGTCACGAACACGATACAGTCGGAGTAATCGATTTGCCTAAAAAAAAATTCTTTATCGTGAAGCCATCGAGAATCCTAGTTCAAGTGAATCTTTAATTTGTACTTATATATTGTGGTCAAGATACAGTCAGGTACTGAATTTGTTGCTACTCTTTTACGTACTAAGGGATGTAAAAGGTAAAAATTGGTTTCGCTAGCATGTTTTATCATTCATGTCATTTTAAACACTACATGAACACTCAAACTCATTACAATTTCAATAATATCGCCTAACTATTGTGTATCAATCGTAAATTGACACATTGAACGATAAAAGTGAAAGGGATGAACACGGCATTGTGATGACTGTCGCTGGCGGACTAAAGATCGTGTCATTCTCAGTGTTGTGATGAAATAGAGCAATATCGATAATGTTTATGGGCACGCCTCCCAGGAATTTATCGACAATGGTCATGCTCTGACCTTCATTTCAATTTTTTATATTCACTTGTAGCTTTAAAAGGTTATTTTACGGTTATAATATGGCCGAGCGGAACTAACATTGTATTATTATTAAAATTTATGTTTCTATTTTCTGTTATTTATTCATTATATAAAAAAGCCGTTTCTTCGCCACCTATACAATATTAATCTGTTTTTTTTTATGTCGACCGCGTTGGCAACCGGGAAACGCCTTCACAACTTAACCGGGCGGTAAATTTATTCATTATATTGCGTAACACTTTTAAAGCGGACACGTTATTATAATTAATAATATCATACTATATAAGATGTTACAGAATAATACTTAATAATATTGAAATAATACTTAAGGGTATTCGTGTGTAAAGTAGGAGATTATTACCTGTAAAAGTTAAAGCAAGCTTATGCTATATGAATAAATATGGTACAGAGTATTCGCTTCCGACAGAGCTGACAAATGACAACACTACCATAAACGGACAGTTTATGTGTGCATGTCCACTAGCTACCAATCATGTATACGCTAAAAGCGGTTTATGTCAGCATAGTCTGTGGAAAAACTCATGATTGTAAAAGAGTGCGGTAATAATTTTCGTTTCGCATTTACACATCAATTTATGCTATTTGTCGAAGTTTGACACAAGATATGATTACATTTATCTCCCAAACATAACTCTTAATTTTAAATTGAACTTTACATTTAGGTTTTTATTAATATCTCCGCTATTTTCAATTTTTTTTTTTTGTAAACTTTAATCTCTTTAACTTTAGTATCTACAGTTTTCATCGTAAGATCAATATTTTTAAGTTAAAAGTAAAACATATTTGGTTAAATCTATGATCTGAATAATCCATTTATCTCGTTTTAGGATACAATTGGCTTAAGAAAACATTGTAGATAATAAAATATGCTATAACATTTGTGTTTTTAACTTATTTATAAAGCCAAATATATAGATAAATAAATGAAATTCAAAATGGCGGCTAATTAATGGCGGCAATTGATCGTCCTTCTGAATTTAGATTTCTAATGATAGGATCTATTTTTTACTAATACATCGGACTATAAACAATTAAAACTTACAACTTAATAATGCAAGTTTAAATACATTTGTCTTTTCATCAATTCTACACTTTATTCAACGTTGTCTGTTGGTTCTATTATTTTTCACTCTGTGGCAATACTGTTAATTTCATATATCGTAGGTCTTCAAAGAACTGTTTCCTTATTAGATAAAATCTCGGCAGACCAAGGGAAGTTTGACAAATTCGATCTCGGGACGTTAAAAGATAAAGTATTAATATGAACTAATTAGCATATTTTATGAATATCCAAATTTATATCTATTAAAAAGGAAGTATCTATTCTATCACTGAGAGACAAAAAGTGTGGTAGAAATAATACGTAGAACATCCTACTACAGTGTCTATAAACGCTATAAATCAGGCTTAAACAATTAACCGCTTGTCCCAAAGCCCAGTTAGCTAACGATAATGGGTCACGGATTTTTTTCAATTGTTTTTTAAACACCCTTTTCATTGTTTTTTCTCGCTCAACCGGTAGCTCCCCTCAATGGTTGTTTTCAATTTTTTTTTGTCTAACATTAGCTGTATTTTTGTCATATAGTTTATATTAAATTACAGTTTTTATACGTAATGAATATGCGGGACGCATTAGTTTTTGTTCCGCAATTGTTTGCTTTTGAAAATGAGTCACTATTATCACTCCGACTTTTTTATTTAATTTTTAACGGTCCTATCATATATATTTCATATTTTTTCAAATTATTTCATTAATTTATTGTTAATAACTGAGGATTAAATCGCATGATATAAAAGTAGACCTTTGTTTCGCAAAATATAGCATAATCGATGGCAAGTTTTCATGTTAAATGACAATTTTATAGTGATATACAAACAGCCCATGTAGAGGGTCTGGTCTTTTGGAAACTATTTATTATAAATCGTATATATTTTATGCGAAATATTATATTTTAAAGTAAATAGTAAATGGTATCATTTTAACACATTATAACCGAAGAAAACGCCGAAGATCCAGCGGTGTTGCATTCTCCATTCTGCTTATGACCAAGTCCTGTGTAACCAGGTCGAAACTGTTAGCCATAATTAGAAGTTAGCCGAGGGCCGAGGAAGTTGGCGTGGCCGTATTCTTGGCCCCGGCAGACAAGTGGGAGGAACATCACGGTGGTTTTTGTCGGCAAAAGTCCAACATATCGAGGCCGCTTTCCTCACGGTGTCCCTGACGGTCTATTAGGATTTCCACAGGGTCAGAAAAGCCATAATTGAAAGTAAGTTTGTTCGCGAATAAGACCTGTGAATGTGTTTATAATGTTGAACTATTTTGTGATGGCTAATTACAATGCCTTTAATTTTTTTGATCAACATTACGTAATATCAATTTTCTTTAAATCTTTCTAATGATTGATTTTAGTTAACATCATGATGAATGCTAGCCATATTCTGAGTCTCGTTTCTCTTTTACGCCATTTTAGTTATAATAATACACTAGTAACATTTTTAAACATACCGATCCAAAATAAAATTAAGGAAGATGATTATAAAAAATATAATCAATACCACTGGTACGTGAAATCAACAAAGCCCATCGGATGTATCTACCCACAGATCTGATTTTCAATAGGACACCGCGTGAGAAAACTTAAAAAACATTCTCGCACATAAAAAACGCACTTATAGAATTATTAAAGCCCTCAGCGATGTCCCTTGCACAATGCACGACGCACCTTGAATCTGCCGAAGATACGGTCTTAAAAAATGTGCATATGTTTTTATAAACATTACGGCACTCTCAAGATGTGGGGTAGAAATGAGGGGTGAGATTTTTAAGCACAATTGGACAGTGAAGGTTTAAATTAGTCTCTATTAACTATAAGAGCATACAATAATTGTTGTGTTTAGATGGAAATATCTAGATTGTTTAAATACAAGTAAAAAGTAACTAGATATATTTCACATAATATTTAAAACCTTTTTTAATTTTATAAAGTAATTTTAGGATCAGCCTATATTCGTCAACCCTGGGAAATTATGCCATTATATTAAAAAATACCGCCATAGAGACTTACTTCGGCCTGTGACGTTTCGCTATCATCCTATATTGTATATAAAGGTTCATATAACTGCAAATAATCTGGAGGCGCTCTGGTGTGGTATATGTGAGCCGGCATGATGACGGCGACTAGTCTTTCAATAGATTGACATACCTTGGCCGTCTCTACTATTTTTAGACTAGACTGTGTTTTCAACCTGGGGGTAGTTGCTTAGTTGGGTCAGTTTAAAAATAGCCTTATGCCCTTTATGTACCTATTTTGGTTACCTCTAGTTTATACCTTCCATAAGAACTCTCTATATGATCTCTGTAAGTAAGTCTTCGGTTTCGGCTTTTACTTTAATTTATTTCTATATTGAATATTTAAAACATACGAAATACATATGTAAATAAATATATGTAATATGTGTAGTGGATACAACCACTAAGGCATCTCTGCTCACACCGTGAGAAGTATAGCGGTATATGAAATTTATAAAGATCGGTCTAAAGTTAAATGTAATAGTGGAATAGTCTTCCTGCACCGGGAGTGATCTCAATAAATCTTTCATATAAACATCGCTACATAACTTTCTTCAATGTCACCCATATTTACTCACCGTAACGTTTCCTGCCCTAAAAAGTTTTTTAACAATCTGTTCCCACAGACATCCGTGTGTGTTTTTTAGAAAGTTTTTTTTCATGTAGATTAGATTAACGGTAAAAATCATCTCCCCTAAGGATAGTTTAATTTATTTCTTCAGATGCACAATAGAATGTGCGGTCTTCCTTTGTTTGTTACTGTCATGGTGTTCTGTAAAAAATCACTGGCGAATCTCTTTTTATTCAATATTATTTCCCATTGATTTAGACTTCTCCGAGTGCAGTTATTTCAAATTAATTTATATGTTTTGTTAATTATTTATATGTATATAATAATTATAATTAATTTATATGTATATTGTTACTAATAAGGCATTGAAACAATTAAATTATAAACTAAGCAATTAAGGTGAAGACAATTGTACGAAAATAGGGTTACAAGCTTAGTAAATGAAATCCGCAAAATACTGTGAAATGTGTGACTTTAAAATTAAATAACATTGTAGATCCTCCATCATTCAATTTTAATGCCAGTATTTTTTGGCTTTGCATAATTATTGAGTTACTATCGTATTAAGTTCATAACATGTAGAGTTAAAATAAGTAGGGCTGTCAAATTTCAAAGAAAAAATGACGACTTGTTAGTGGAGAAAATTTATGCAACCGAAAACGCATAACTCAATGGTGTAATTATTTTTTGCGACAACCGTGTTACGAGACGTTGTTTTTACAAACAATTGCGAATACAAAAACTCAAAATCAAACCCCAAGGGTTCTTCAAATTAAACCGTCATTAGAATTTTCTTAAAAAAAAACCTAACGCTAACGTGAGAAAATTAAACCCGTGGTTTTTATTTAAAACCGGTTGGTAACATTATTGCAACCGTTGCAACTTATTTGCATGCCCTTAATTCAGAATTTAAATTTGTTTTTTAAGTTTTATCTGTGCAAGAGACACCCTGATACCTTGTAATTATAGAAAAAAGGTTTCGCTGCCGGGAGCTTTTTCTGATGGTGCCTTTTATTCGGCGGTCAGGTAAAGTGCATGAGTGGATCACACAATGAAATCCGGATATCCTTTCCTTAATATGCCGGCCGACCTTTGCCTCACGTGCAGATTCTGAATGAGGATCCAGGGATATTTATGGGCGTGATTGATTCCGGAGATAGTTTCGATACGGATCTACGATTTATCCACGGCATCAACTTAAATCGGATCTCTGTAATTTTTATAATTAGGCACTGGCAATCTGTAACTGTGTATTAAAATGAAAGATAACAATTTTTTGTATAGACTTGTTGTTAATCAGCTCATCTTTGGGTTGTCATCCATATAGGCATTTAGAAACTTTCCACCGTTTTCCACAATGACAAAGGCAACCTTCATTGTTTCTGACTGTTAACAGTCATCGTGGTTTCTAGACTGTAATTTGTAAGAAAAGTACCGATAAAATAACACGCGACTATATTTTTACAGATATACGTGCGGGTAACGTATAAAAAGAAGTGGGTGCTGATAATCATGTAGCCTACGTTAGAATCTATATCATTATCCTGTAATTTAGCGTCAAAGAGTATACAGGAAGAATAAATCTAGCTTAAGGAATAATAGTTGATTTATACCCAGCCATTATAAACAAAATTTAATTCTATTTATCTATTGGCCTTTTTGCACCGGCTTCCCTTTTGGATATTACTACATGCCACTAATGGATTGAGGTGGTAGGGCGAATGCTCGAACTGGGTCATGACCACAGTACACAAGTGTAAAGACCGTCATAGTGACTAGTTTCGGCTTGTCGCGTTTCGGGATCAGCTTGTGTATATCCAGTAACTCATACCTAGAGACTTTCAGTCGTGGTATATGTGGGCCGACATGACGACGGAGACTATCAATGGATTTTCATCTTTTGATAGTCACTTTCGTTTTTGGACTAGACTGTACTTATAACCAGGTGCATTGTAGTCACTAGGTCGAGCCAGTGTAAAAAATAATAATCTAAAATCTTATAAATATTAAATATAACTAAATAATGTTATAAACAATTAGTTTGCTAATGAAATTGAATAAAAAGGAAAAATCGTAATAAGGACAACAAAAGCATTAATAAATTACACAGATTATGCAACGACACGGCTTTACGTCCTCTTCCTGGCTTTGGGGCCATAAATTTCATTTAGCTGCAAGGTGGTCTGACAAATTTGCGGTCGCTACACCTAACTGGTACTCTTACCCTATCACCACAGGCGGGATTACAAAAAAAGTTCCATAGAAGTATTTCAAAAGCTTATAATAGTAAAAGAATGTTTTGTAGTCTGTGGTCATTCGATTATCGTGGGTGGAGACCATTGAAAAAAAAAAAGGACAAAGTGCCGCACTGCCGAAAGTTTGGAGTCATTGATGTATTCTTGTTTGTAATAGTCATATAATTGTTTTTCGACAATTTTTTTGTTTATTTTGACTTGCTTGTCAAACGGTAGTGATCCCTTTAAGTGTCTTGTTATTATTCGTACAATTGTTGCTTTGATTTGTAAAATAAAATAATATTGTTACAACATTTTTGATTTTTTCTTGATATATGATTGGATATTTAAGAATTTGAAATAAAATATTGCATTATTTAACTCTCGTTGTTTAATTAGGAGTTAAGGTTGTTAGCTATTGTCATTTGATAGGTTACTTACTATTAACCTTTATGGGAAAACTATTTAGTTTGTCATTTTAACTAAGAATATTTCACAGTTTGCTCCTTAACTACTGATAAAAAAACGAGGTACAAGCTTTTGCCAAATTGGACACGTTGAAGATCTATAATTTCTCTGTTTTTTTTGTGTGTGTGTGTTTTTATACTAAAAGAAGGCAAACAGGCTAAGAGATTACTTAATAGGAAGTAGGTACTCTTACTATAGAATCCGCTCCGGCGCAGCGTTGAGTTTCCTTAGTCGTTTCTTCTCTAGCTAGTCACATCCGTAACGCTGGTAGATCACCTGAGGTTCTTTCTCTGGCTGTCCGCCCAATTCGAGGTTCGTACCCAAAGGGGTGCTCTTGTGTTACCACCCGACCCGTAAACCACTAGCTGAGCAACTTCAGTGCTCACCCCCTCTTGCCCGTTGAAATAGGAAAACCCTTGTCCGGCAAACAGTATTTTGTCCTGACGGGACAAAAAACCTTTAGGGTAACCTGAAACCGAGTATCTCCACGCAATATCCCTTTCAGGGTTAGCAGAGATACATTACTGGCTGTATATATATCCAGTTCGCTCTTCTAAATTATCATCATTTAAATTAATGTTTTATGAACAGTGATATATACGTTTGTCCAATAATATTTTAGTCAGACCGTTGCAATCTGCGGTCGGTTTCTCCTAGAAGTCGTGAGAAACCATCATGCACCATGGTTTCATAGTAATTGATGTCAAGCAGCGGCGGCTGATTGTGCGGTGGGCCAGCTGATGAAGTCCGCCTTACTAATACTGTGATTGAATATTCGTTTGTCTGTTTGTTCGTATTGGTATTATTCTTAAGTAAATATTATGAAAATGCTGGAAATTACGCTAAGAAATTTTTTACAAAGTAAACATATGGTCTTCAAAAAGTGTCGGCTGTATTTTGTGTAATGATAAACATCTCGATTAATAGTGACTATAAGTTCTTATTCTCTACATGTTTGAACCAGAAAAGTAAACTAACTTAACAAAAAAAAAGTAATTATTAACTTAAAATTTGGTAATTCCTAGATTTGGAGCTTCGAAATACAAATTGAATCAAATTTTAAGTCAATATATTCATTAATAATGCGTTGCATTCCATATTACTTAATACATAATTAAAAAATACAATTCTTTCTTTACATAATATATTATCACTTAAACTTGAAATGAGAAAAAAACATCATGAAAAATAGATTTAGAAAAAAAGCTCTTATTACAAAATATTATTTTTAAATATGATTAAGCAAAGTCACAAAATGTTTCTTGTTTAACTAATAACGTTAGCGGTTTCGGAAGTGTTTGTTATCCGTTATTTAGTTTTGATTTCTAAACGCACTTTATACCTCAGAATGATTGGAGTGGTGATAATACTAGAAATAATTTACGTTCAGCGCTAATACATGAAGTGTAAAGATGAGTTATAAATAGGAATTGTGTATACTACGTAGGTGTTTACATGAGGTTAAGATGTATATAAAAATTATTAACATGAAAGGCCTTTTTTTTAATCCGGGGGAAACCCGTTATGGGTCGTCAGGGGACGATGAGGGGCACCCCCCGGTGTGTCGAAGTCGCACCGACTAAAACCCCCGGGGCGTTCCTTCTCCCGTTTGCCGGGGCCAAGGGCAAGGCTGTGCCAGCTTCCTCAGCACCCGGCGACGTCTGGCCTATTGATGGAAGGCCCCTGGACACCATTCCGCTCTCCTTCATTTTCATTGAGCGGTGCGCTGGAACACATCGCGCACCGCTCTCCCCTAACATGAAAAGCCTTAAGAAAATTTTAAATATTTAATTGCTGGAATCTAAAATCATGTTGAAATCTAAAGAATAATTATTTGGATTACAATTTTATTTATTTTGAATTTAATTAAAAGTGGTGTTTTTTATTATTAATTTTGTACAATGGCAATAAACACATTTTTTACTCGCATGTTTTAGGGCGCGGTAAGTTTTCTGGGTATTACAGGTGAAAAGTTTTATTCAATTTAAACTTGACCTTACCCATAATTAAATACGATTTGTAGATACTTTGTCAGCCCTCGTATATATACGAATAGGTAATTAAATTAATCTAATTTTGGCTATCTGAACCAAAACTAAAATGAGTTTTTTTCTCGTAATACCTAGCACTTTATTTTATAGCATTTAAAGTATATTATTGGCATCAAAACTTTTCCATCATCGACTGAATATATATTTCATAAGATTTAATTATTTTCAGGCGTAATAATGAGAAACTCACTATGATGTGTGTGGTCCAAGGGTGACGCTGTGGGCTAATATTTGTACAAGATACTGCTGGAAACTACCACAGCGTTGGTGTCATTCATGAGCGGAGCGATTTAGCGACAACTTTTAGATGAAATCTGTATCCATCAATTTCTTGTTTACGATTCACGATATTCACGTCACAGTGTATCTTGAAGTTTGCCGGGTGACGAAGAAGTGACCAATGCTGTGCCCTTTGCCCCGGCAAACGAGTAGGAGAAACACTCCGGGGGTTTTAGTCGGTGCAAGTTCGACACACCGGGGGCGGCCCTCACCGTCCCCCGAGGTTCGTTAGGGATTTCATCCGGGTTATAAAAAAAGGGTATCTTGAAGTGACTTGGTTGGAGAGTGCAGCCGTCGTTTAGATTGTATTGTAATGGGACACGCAGCGCCTGATAACAAAGTGGAGCGACGACTTGCGATATGCAGCCGGCAATAAAAAAAAAAAATTATTCGACAAACAACTACAAGACAGCACATTAAAAATCAGCTGACACCCAAACTAGGACACCCTGTATCTTGGATGTCAGCATATTTCACACAAATTTGTTACAGTTTTTTACTGCTGCGTAGCACCAATCATTACTCAAAACAATACAAAAACAACATTACATACCACATAACAGACTATACAAACAAAGTGAATAACAATTACTAAAGAATGTTAATATTAAAGCCCAAGCACATCTATACCTGCAACAGTTCCTCAGTATCATTATATTTTAGATTCGACAACCAGTCTCTCAGCTTCATCTTACATTCGAATTTTACATTCGAAAAGGATGAGAAGAGCGGTAAATTGTCTTTAATATCCCTTATTAGGAGAGGTCTTTGTCTAGCAGTAAAGTGTAGTGAGTTGGTAACGATAGTGGTATAGTGGTTGTACACGCTCACCTGGTGCCAGGGCGTATTTACTCAATCTCGCCCTGCCTCATTACGAGTATATCTCGGCTACCTTCGCATTCGCAATCAATTTCATATTGCATGATTCTACACGACACTCATGTACTTTAGAGCAATCGTCGACATTATAGCGAAACGCCATCTTTATCATGAGATAAATAAGTGAAAATGATTATTTTTTTTAGATATAAATGTAGAAAGACTTTAGTTTTTCAAATCATTTATTCAGCACAATTAAAAATACAGGTACAGTTTTAAATATATAATAATTCACCACCGCCGTCACAACAATTTATTCTCTCCGCCATTCAAATATGTCTCCCTCTCTCCTATACTTTCTACTCCTTTCACACTATTACACTATTCTTTATAATTTTATATTATTTGCATCATATTATGTTCCATTCCCTTTACATTCCTACATAAATATGTTATATAGAGCCAATGATTGGGAATCAACACTTATATGCCGTAGGTAATACAATAATAACCACTGTAATTCATAATGCACTTATCTTGTTACCGTTTACAGTCAACAAGAATGTATTTAGTCGTAATTATGTATAGAACTGGGCGTGCAAAAGATCACGGATAGACATCTCGAGAGCAATTGGACAATAGTGTACGGCCGCCCTCAGAATAAATTCATGGTTGGGTCTTAAAAACGCTATTGTAAATCGCGCCTCTCGTCAATATAACCCACGTCAAACCATCACAAGTCAAGTCAAATTTACAACCAGGCTTTCCATGACTGCAATGCCCTCGCTCTCGTCGCGGTCACAATATCCTTAACTAAATACCGCAATCATATCATCACGGCTTTAATTACACAGTCCGATGATGTGAGATAACGCGTTGTTTGCCGGGGGAATCTGTCGCATGTTTTCTTTTTAGATGGCGATTCATTTGTGTAATCAGTGCCTTTATTTCATGGTCGCGGTTGTTGCCGTGTTATTTTTGGAACGTCGGATTGCGGAACAAATAGTGTTTTTTTTACTCGGGGAAAATTTTCAGAGGACAGTCATGGTCACGTATAGGGTTGTTGGTTGAGATGTACTGGTATTGTACCGACAAAAAACCCCAATTCGACTATTTCTACGTTTTGACGGATACTGTGGACCCATAATTAATACTCTGCCCGACTAAATCGCGACCTTTTTGATCAGTGTGGAGAGAGACCAGAGTGGAGGCTGGTCTGAATAAATATTCTGTTATTGGCTGAAATGATATAACCACAAATAGTGCAGTATAAAATGTCGAGCATTAAGAAATATTTTTTCGGTAAAGCATCAGTGGAGTAGTATTTATGTAATGTCACGTGTACTCGTGACAATTTAATAACCGACTATTTATTGGTAATCGAATTATATAAATCACCATTTCGTTTTCTATCAACATATTAAATCCATCAACCAACCAATTCCACCAGTTATTTGACAGAACCATGGTGGTGGTGGATGGTGGTAGGGCAATTACCCGAACTAGGTCATGACCAGAGTAAGCAAGTGTAAAGACCGTCATAGTGACTCGCTTTGGCCTGTCGCATTTTGGAGATAGCTTGTGTATATCTAGTAATTCATATGCCTAGAGACCTTCAATCGTGGTCAATGTGAGCCAACATGACGACGGAGACTATCGATGGATTTTCATCCTTTGATGGTCGCTTTCGTTTTTGGACTACACTGTACTTACCATCAGGTGCATAGCAGTCAGTATGTCCAGCAAGTGTAAAAAAAAACATAGTTCTGATTGATATTATTAAATGAGTTTTCTGTTGTATGTTTAGGGCTCTAGGAGAGTCCACTAGAACCGTTGAAACCAATAAAACGTGAATGCTTATAAAAGCATTTCGGACACATTGAACTGAATTAATTAAACACTTTAGACTTTTTTTATATAATAAAGTGGTTAAAGCTTGTCGAATCACACGTTATAACGATAATGTGGTCAATAATGGCGTATTTAACAATTAGGGTACCGATTTACTCATTTCTTGAAGACGCCCATCTCAAATTATGGTAGACAAATAATTTTGGCTAGTTTGTGAGTTACATCCTTTCTGCACAACACAATCTAAATATACGAACATAAATAGACACAATAGATATAATTAGGAGGACGGAATATACAAAGAGATAAGTAATGTAATAGTTTTGAGCGAAATATGGTATTATTTCATAAAGCTGTTACGCCATAATCGTGTCGCTCCTCATTCACTTTTGTTTTAATTTCAATTTAGCTTTGCCGTGTCCAAGCACGACCGCCGAGTAAAGCTTGTTATACACACTGTATCTACTTAATTTTTCACTAAAACACTTTCCAAAAATATTATTATATGTAGTTTAAAATAATCGACGACTGTAATAGATTCTCTACTTTAGACAGTCGCTATCGTTCTTGGATTATAAATACTTTACCGGGTCTTATGCGCGAAGAAACTTATTATAAATAATAACTCGACATTCCGACAGTTACATAGTAACACAGGACATAGGCTGGCTTAGACTGAAGCACCGTGGAGTTTTCATCTGGAGAGGGAAGTTACTACCTCTACCGACATTTGTTTTTATAAATTTTGTTAATTGTTTTTTTTTTAATTTGTTAAATATTGAACGCATATGACCCGTTAAAGTATTTATAGGCAACGAAAAATTTAGGAAAAGACTTCTCTCTCAGGACTGGCGAAGTGTCGGAGAAATTAATATCATATTGGGTGAGCCGACGTCGGTTAATGCTAAAAGAATTTACAGACTTATACAGTTGTCACTTTGCCAGAAGTGAGTTTAAATAATATGACATACCTTACGAGGCTGGCGTAGTCATCAAGGATGCACTAAAGCCTCATTAATATACTTGATTAAAAAAAAGTATTTATAATGATAAATAGACGCAAAAATGTCCAATGTAAGTTCGATTACGCTGGACTTTCCATCAGATAAGGTGTAGTCACTTTATAGAGTTAGTATAAAAAATAAACTTGTTCTTGATCATTTCTTTGCTCATGAAATAGTGAATTAATTTTAATATTATGATTTATCTCTAAGTTTTGCAAGAGCTGTTATTTTATCATCGTAAATGTAGACCAGGCTCTATTACGTAATACCACAAGTAAGGATGGACGCAATTAGCCTGCGGTTAAACTCTCAACACTTGAATTATCTGGTAATGACTGACACTCTAGTTTCGCCCTCAAGTCCCTAATGTGAGTTCTCTTGATTAATTTATATCTATAATAAAACATTTCCTAGTGACATGGAAAATATTGGCTACAACGTTCAAAGTTCGATATCAAAAAAATATTTTATCTCTTATATTATAAAGCACATACTTGTAAAGACGGTCTTTAAATGTTAAAGGTTTTAAATTTAATTAACGATTCATTAGCATTGACATCATAACTAAGCAGTGTTTCTATCACTGAGCGATTAAATATTACAATTTTTTTTGTATCCCGGGGGAGTGTCCTGCATACGACCATTAGGGACGCTGTGAGGGCAGCGACCTCGGTGTGTCAGACTCCTACTGACTAAAAACCCCCGGGGTGTCCCTCTGATTGCTCAACCCGGGCCTGGGAAACCAAATTCATCCAGGCGCACAGGGAATTAAAGGTCTTGTTGAGGCCACTTCTCTGGGGAAGGGGTGGGATTAAACAAACTTCTCTCTCAGGTGGCGCGCCGGACACCGTGCACCGCCTCCCTCTCATCCGGAAATATTACAATAATAACATATCGTCATGCTATATCTCTTTCAGGGGAACAGAGATATATTAGTTGCTATATCCACTAATGTAATACACATTTTTTTCTGTATTTTTTTTTTAATTTTGATCATTTAATGCTGTATTAGGTCACTCTGGTATATGTTGTTGCTACCTTCATAAGCTCAATGCATTTACATATGTATTGATGACTATTCTTAGCTTTAATTGTTAAAATTAGTCACTGGCCATCCATGCTATAATATAAGAGAATAAAAGATATGTAACGTAAAAATTATTTAAGTAGAAAAGATAGTTAGTAGAAAGTATAATTGTTTTGTAGATGTTTATTTACACTAGGGACACAAAATTACTGTCAGTCGTCGCAAAATATGTGCCAATACAATATTATTTTCCAAGGGTGGATGCGAAGGCGTCTTTATAACAGATGGAAACTAATCACTATAGCCATCACAATCATTAATACACATTCTATCTTGGTCGAATGAACAATGATACTGGTTACAACGAGCAACATAAGTTGTGCGAAGCGATATTGTCTATTTGACACGGAAAAAGGAACGCTATGAATGTTTCGGCTAAAACTTGCGTTCTCGACTGTATTTGATGTTAACGATGAATTGTCATTAACTATTTTGATATATTATCTGTGACGTCACGGAACGATTTCACGGAATATAATTAGGATCCTTCAATTAGTTTCTTGATTTTTGTACATAGTAGGGCGATTGCCGGAAATAAGTTGTGGCCACAGGACACAAGTGTAAGATTGTCATCGCGTTGACGTCATAGTGACTCGCTTCGGTCTGCCGCGTTTCGAGATCAGTTTGTGTATATTCAGTTGCTTATAAACCTAAAAACCTTCCGTCGTGGTAAATGTGAGCTAGTATAGCAATTGCGATTGCCAGCGGATTCTCGTCCCTTGGTGGTTGCCATTTTGGACTAGACTGTACTCAGAGATGGGCAAAATGTAATCTGATTAATTATGAATGCTTACAAAGTCTAGTCATAATTTTAATTTTCTTGCTCTGTAATCATGATTAAATCCATTTAAAACATTAAGAAATCATAAATGTGTATACAATCTGGGATTTTATAGTGCTTAAAACATAGATGAGCGAAATGCAGTCATATTAATGGTAAAAAACGTAAAATTTAATCGTAATCATTTTTATTAATCTGATTACATTTTGCCCATCTATGACTGTACTTTTTATCAGGTGCAATCTAGTCACATTGTCAAGGTATTATGAAAAAATCTTTTTGAGAAGACATTATCTTTCATTTCCGCTAGTCACGTTTAGAATCAGTTGATATGCGTGTATATTATTTTCTACTGTTTTTTTACTTTATAAACCCTTTCTTTTTTTTCTGCAAAACAGACTGTACTTTAAAATTGCTATCGTTTTAGGCGACATTAGTTAATTTTCATCAACTATCCTGTCAGCTTGATTGCTAACACCGTTATAAAAAATATATTTTAACAATTTTGTACATCTTCTTATACGAATTTATTGAATGAAAATTTTTAAATAGGACTAGAATGCGAAAAATCACGAACGCATCATCAATTTCGCATCAAAAAGTTGATTTCGCAAAAAAATGACGTAGGTGGTCTCCATTTAACACTATAAAATAATAAGGGCATAGACGCGTTGCGTTCTATATAATAATGGGTGTACTATTTCTGTGGGCAGCATAATAATGGTCGCGGCGTTGTATGGGTGGTCGGATTATAAAGCAAAGCCCTGGATTAAGGCGAATCGACACGTGTGCTTTTATGTGCCTTCAAGTGGCTTTAGGCAATTGTGTTTGTACTATTCACGATAAGGCAATGTTACGTCGCTGCACTACAAGGTGTTTATTTTGTTTGTCACAAAATGATATCGACGGCTTGCTTTTCTCCTGTCCAAAGGTCTTGTCGAATTGTACAAAATTGTATAACAATGATAAATATTGATAAAGAAAACTCATTACTCTCTAAATTATTATTTGATATGATCATTATAAAGTTAAGTTGCTATATGTTGGATTTCTCACAAGTCGACTGGACTAATTTGGTTTCCCAGGCCAGGGTGGAGCGATTAGAGGGACACCCCGAGGATTTTCAGTCAGTAGGAGTCTGACAAACCGGGGTCGCTGCCCTCACAGCAACCTTGTTGGTCCTATGTAGGATTTTTCCCCAGGTTACCAAAAAAAAAAAAATTTTTCACAAGATATTCAATCTAATATAATTTATCTTTAAGTAAAAATCTTTTGAAAAGAACGACTATCAGAATTTATTGCCGGCTCCTCTCGGCAGATCCTGGTTTCGGAACCGATGGAAAAATCATTTTATTGACGACTAGCTGATCCGGCAAACGTTGTTTTGCTATAAAAGTTATTGTAATATCTTCTAAGATGTTCATTGAAATTAAGTGATGTCAAAGACAATTTTGTTCACAATTAAGTACTCTTAATCAACAACACATTTATTTAGATGAAGATTAATATTATTACGTTGATACAACTCTTAACAAATAATGCATTAATTTCGACCAAATTTGATTACCATAAAAACGGTTCTAGTGAGTTAATCTTAAAAGATAGACATATACTATCGCGGACATTTTTTTAGATCATTTTAAGAGGAATAATTCTTTCATACATATATTTTTGGTATCTTGAACTGTTTTCGCAGCGCACGCAATGGAAGCCCTCAAGGATGAATAATTTTCCCCGTTTTTTTCACATTTGCCATTATTTCTTCGCTCCTAATAGTTGCATCGTGGTGTTATATAGCCTAAAGCCTTCCTCGATAAATGGTCTATTCAACACAAAAATAATTTTTCAATTCGAACCAGTAGTTCCTGAGATTAGCGCGTTCAAACAAACAAACAAACAAACTCTTCAGCTTTATAATATTAGTATAGATTTAAAAGTGCTTGTTTAAATAAGCTTATTTAAATGAAATTATTTTGGCTTTAAGATTATAAGAATATGGTCAGCACTTCTACCATATTGTTTAAGAAACAAATTTCATACAATTCAACGTTTAACAACTTAAACTATATAGAGAAACAAATATCATAAAAACTTGCACTTGGGGCTGTGTTATTGTTTATGAGGGTCAAAATGTTGGTGTCCAGGGAAGACCTCTGGTACTTCAACGGGTGAGAGGGGCGAGCGCTGGTGCATTCATCCAGCGTATTTTATGGATTAGTGGCAACGCAAGTACATGCCTGTGGCAACGGACCTCAGATTTAGCGGCTACTAACGAAGGACCACTATTAGTAATTTACTTGTGTTTCAGAAGCAAATGCATTAAGAAAAAATACTGCAAAAAATTAAAGGCTGCATCGGACCGATCCAAGAAATCCTGATGTTGCATTATATTACCGTAAATACTTAAAATATTTCAAAAAACCTTATTATTAAAATTAGGGGTAACTACATGTGAACATTCAATATCTACTATAAACTCAAAAAAACAAAATAAAAAATTATATATACATAACAATTTAAGAATATCGTTTTGACAGATACGAGCGAAGATAGAATGTAACATTGTATGAAATTTACAATTTTTTTTAAACAATCTTTGATATTATTTTTGAAGTAGGTGTATATGATGCGACAGAACATATTTTAATTTCGTATTTCTAGAAAATTTCCAATTAACCTGCAATTTTAAATCAGTGCTACTTTTTGCAAAAACAAAAAGCTTAATATTATCAACCTGATTACAAATACGTATAATTTCTCATCTCCATTGTTTTTTTTTTATTATTTATTTAGTTACATACCTAAATATATTGATTTGCCATGTGTTCAAATCGACCTATTAAATTGTAGTAATATTGTAGTAGTAATCACTATTGTGCTGTTGCAAAAAGGACGCTTAAAGCGTTGTGAGGAAGAGAGAAGGCTGCCGCTGATTCAATTAAAACAGTGGAGCAAATGATGGAGGAGGAGTCCCCGGATGCACAACTGCCTGAGGGACAAACTCGGGGAGCGTCTGGCGGGGTGCCTGAGGGGGCAACCACCTGACACTAAGCTCCAGTGGTGTTGCGCGTGTATCCGTACGCCACTTGACGATGGGGGGTGGTGTCACTCTTCTCTCACCCCTCTACCAGCGAGAGGAAGTCTTTTGGGCCTTCAAATGTAATATTTTTATCTTCTGTAAATTGTAGATTCAGCTGCAGGAAGCGGTTGGGATATTTTGTATTTTATATATTTTTAACAAAATCAAAGCACGGTGATGTTTGCTAATCTTAAGAAAACCTCAGGACATTATTATGCGTGTTTTTTTAACAGCTAAAATTCAAAGAATCATACCGCCCGCAATAATTCGACTACCGTACACCCTTAACGTGATTAATAATTTTTTTAGACAAACAAAATTATTTTACTTTAATCAAAATCGCATGTGCCCTAAATTTTACGTAATAAAGTTCAAATTGGTAGATCAACTAGATAATTGGGGGCTGGTAATTCTTTGTATTCATTTCTAAAGTCCTATTGAAAGAGTCAAACGAACCGCGAAAAATTTCTTTCGGCTCAGCACCAGTGTTTGCTTAGCGGACATCGCTTAAAAATATACATTCTTCGGCAAACCCTGGCCAAATAATGGCATTAAATTTTGGCCAGAGCGTTTCAAAATAATAGTGTTAAATTTCTTGAATTCATCTCGAAATATGATGAATCTGTCGGCGGTTGCTTCTATTGAAGTTCTTTCAAATAAAAACGTGCAATTTCGGAGTGCCACCGTTTTGAATATCTACAAATTTATTTATTTATCAAAAAGCAAATTCTTTACGAGGTCTAGTGGAATGATCTATTAAAGAATAAAATATTATATTATTATAAACTCTAGAACTTATCTGGTAGTTGGTAAACACGCCATTTTAACACACAACTCTTTTATTTTGGTTCTCCTTTTGCTTCGTGCTGGATCAATGGACACCTGTTCAGACCATTGCATCAACCTTTGATCACACAATTATTTGTTATTCATTTGCAGAACTCCAACACAATATCAGACGCCTTCTTTTTCGCCACACTCCTACTTAATCCGCCGCCATTAAGCATTGTCACACACTGCCATATCCTTCCTGTCACTTTTTTTTTGCTTGCCAACATAAAATATAATTATTGCGAAATATACTTAATTGTTAATGGTGTTCACATTATTATTTAGCATTTAATAACTATTATTTATATTATATCCAGTCTAGCCCATCAGTAATATTCGCTGTTGTGCTTCTCTATTATTGTAACAGATCATAAATGTCGGCATCAAAACGGCATCAAAAACATGTAATATAAATATTGCCATTGGCTTCTGTGGTACAAAGGTATTTGATGTCGCTGAACGAGATCGAGCGCTCGCCATCCTATCATGGCAGGAGCTACGTAATAAATGAGTGGTGGCCCAGACCTGGGTAAGCGGAGTGTGGAGCAGCCAGTGGCAAGATTGGCTGACGATATTCCAAGAGTTGCGGTGCGCAGCTGGAGGCTGTTGGAACTGGATTCAGAACAATGGCACAGAATGAGGAAGGCCTGTGCTCAACATTGACCTGAAACAAGCTGTGGATAATGGTTGCCTTTTGTCGCTGCTATTTCACGTCGCATGCTACCAAATGTAACCTTTAATGTTACAATTAAACTACACCTTTAGAGCGAAGGGCATCTAATTGTAGATCATGAGTGTTTGCAAAATGTGGCACAGAATGAGGAAGGCCTGTGCTCAACATTGACCTGAAACAAGCTGTGGATAATAGTTGCCTTCTGCCGCTGCTATTTCACGTCGCATGCTACCAAATGTCACCTTTAATGTTACAAGTAAACTACACCTTTAGAGTGAAGGGCATCTAATTGTAGATCATGAGTGTTTGCAAAATGTGGCACAGAATGAGGAAGGCCTGTGCTCAACATTGACCTGAAACAAGCTGTGGATAATGGTTGCCTTTTGTCGCTGCTATTTCACGTCGCATGCTACCAAATGTAACCTTTAATGTTACAAGTAAACTACACCTTTAGAGCGAAGGGCATCTAATTGTAGATCATGAGTGTTTGCAAAATGTGGCACAGAATGAGGAAGGCCTGTGCTCAACATTGACCTGAAACAAGCTGTGGATAATAGTTGCCTTCTGCCGCTTCTATTTCACGTCGCATGCTATCAAATTTCACCTTTAATGTTACAAGTAAACTACACCTTTAGAGTGAAGGGCATCTAATTGTAGATCATGAGTGTTTGCAAAATGTGGCACAGAATGAGGAAGGCCTGTGCTCAACATTGACCTGAAACAAGCTGTGGATAATAGTTGCCTTCTGCCACTGCTATTTCATGTCGCATGCTACCAAATGTCACCTTTAATGTTGCAAGTAAACTACACCTTTAGAGCGAAGGGCATCTAATTGTAGATCATGAGTGTTTGCAAAATGTGGCACAGAATAAGGAAGGCCTGTGCTCAACATTGACCTGAAACAAGCTGTGGATAATAGTTGCCTTCTGCCGCTGCTATTTCACGTCGCATGCTACCAAATGTCACCTTTAATGTTACAAGTAAACTACACCTTTAGAGTGAAGGGCATCTAATTGTAGATCACGAGTGTTTGCAAAATGAGCCTGCGATTGTTCCCGAGGGTCGTGCAGGTCGCGGCGATGCTCACACGTCGGCCGACACATTAGCGCGCATGCGTTGACAGCTAGCCGCCATTTGCAATTAGCCATGGAAATCCGCGCCGTGTACCTACTCGCCTGGCCACAGTAGTGATGCACCGTCGAATTTTTATTTATTCTATTATTTAAAGAATTTTAAGTGAGTACGTATTTCATCTCCATCGTAACCTTACGCTTCTGACATATGAAATAAGGTGTCATTGATGCTATCAGACCTGAGTCCTCATCACATAATCATTCTACTAAGATTTTGTTAATCAACACGAAACTTGTCGTCTGTTCAGGCGAAAGACACTCACAATGGCTCTCTCATAGATTCAAATCGGATACATTTCATCAAGTCGAGGTTTTGATACGCTTTATTTTAAAAATGCCAATCAAACTACTTGGTCGCATATATTTATGGGCAAAGTGGATACACTGCAACTGATGGAAATTACAGACAGAGTATTAGAATATAGATTGTGGAACACTGAGTGCAAGATCGACGCCTCTCGTCCCTTGGTAGACACCAAGAGAAGAAAATCAATTGATCAAAATATAAATCCAAGAGTTCCTAAAATCCAAATTTCTTTATTTCCCAAATTGTTTTATTGTATGTATGTGTTGATACTATTCTTGCCGTTAACATTTCGTTATTTATAAAAAAACAATTATTGACTTTTTTAATTTTTAAAAACTGCAGCTTTTTAGATTAACAAGTATCTAAATATAATAATATAACGCACAGAGGAAGAAATTAAAGTTTAACTATACCTGTATGCAGTGCTGTTACATTTAAGTATTTAGTGCTTAAAAATAAAAAAGGGGATAATACTCATAAATGAGATCAAAATATTGTATATTGACGAAACACTAAGCGCTTAAATAACGAAACACGCATCTTACAATGTAAACTGTGTCTAGAAAACATTACTTAGTTTATGACTTTATTATGAGCTAGAAAACGCAAACAAATAAAATGTATATTCCATTTCTATTACGTAAAGAGTAAATATGGTTTGCCGTTGAGATTCTAATTATATAATTGAACAATAAGAGGCATAACAATAAGCGAATTTTATTTAAAGAAATAATAATAATACTAATGATTTCTTACATACATATGTTAATGTTTATTTATTATCTCGTATAATAAATCATTGACGTACTATTGAAAATTAGAGTTGATGTTAAATAAATACAGTAAATTGTAATTTTATTAGTATGACAGCCGATTTTCTTCTGAAAATGATTTTACCGTTTGTCTCTCATAACTACATAATAAGTTGGCTTTAGAATGCAATCAACTTATTAAACAACTAATTATTTTTAGTAACTTAGGGAATTTATTGATATGCCTTACAAAAATTTGTTAATTTCCAAGTGAAAAAGTTTTTTGCAAATAAATGCCTACATTATTACTATTTTTCTCTAAAATAAGTTATAAAAATAAATATAATATTAAACGTGCATCACTAAATAGATCTCGACATCGAGATGAATAAAGTGTCACGATATCCGCGGAATAAGTTATCATTATACAATCTTCAGTTAGCACTTAACGTTTTGAAAATCGCCGGTAAGGCTTTGCGAACTCGACGTCATAAGAGAGATAAAGGTGAAATGACTCTTCAATATTCAATGTGGTTACAATGTTATAGTTTTAAAATAATATGTAAGTATATATATGAAAATCAATGTGTTTGCTGACAGTCTACCGGTCTTTAAAAGGAAAATCATCGGGTGGTTGAGGGACACGCAGTATTTTTTTTTTTACACTGGCTCGACATAGTGACTACAGAGTACCTGATGGTAAGTACAGTGTAGTCCAAAAACAAAAGCGACTATCAAAGGAAGAAAATCCATTGATAGTCTACATCGTTATGTCGGCCCTCGTATACCACGACTGAAGGTCTCTAGGTAGTAGGTATATGAGCTACTGGATATACACAAGCTATTCCCGAAACGCGACAAGCCGAAACTGGTCACTATGACGGGCTTTACACCCATGTACTGTGGTTGCGATTCAGACGGGCACCGACGCCCTACCACCTCGCTACTGCTCGTATAGCACCACCCAGGAACCACGTGTAGGGAAACTAGGGTAAAGCCTACAGACGCGAGCAGCTTCGACTCCCAAGTAGTTGTTGATATAATTTTTTCATTTGCCTATGTTTTCACTTTCAGTGTTTTATTCTTATGTGCTGATTTTATAAGTAGTACCTATTGTTTATATTTTTTATGCACGATGTGCTGGCCTTAAACGGTGCAACACATTAATGTGCATTATTTTATCAATTGTTTTTTTTATTATCTTTTAGTGTGTTGGCCACTGGCCGCCCTTAAAATAGTAAAAATAAAAAAATTAAATAAAAGAGGAATAAATAATGCTCCTTTAGGTCGGCCGCGCAATTATGTATTTTTTGTGCTGCAGTTGTCCAAAAGCGTCAATAACTGCTTATCACCAAGTGGGCTGTTCCCGTGTTTGCATTACTTTCACATTAATAAAAACTTTCCAGTTGCGAATATCTATTTGATTTGCATATTTCGGTCTTTAATAAAATTTAATCCACGGAAACGACGTCAGAACCAGTATATTATCAAGTGACGAATTAATTGCCGGTCGCCAGTACCGGTACGGTTCATATCGGCACCATTAGCCGTGTATTGGTGTCGTTCTCTTCATTTCAGGTGGCCTTTATCTTATCTAAAGAGGACGTGCGGGTTGTATATAAGCTGCTCCATTGGTACTAACTGTCCTTCCAAGCCTCAAATAAATTTCAACTCTAACTTCATTGTTTTAAAGTTCATTTCCAATTGACAATGGTGATTTTTTCTTTCAATTTTCTCTTGGTGGGAGTTGTTGTAATTTGCACTGTATTGAACAGGCTTAAAGTTTATTTGTAAATAACAGGGATAAATTTTTCCAGTAGTTTTACAACGCCGTCGAATGACAATGGGCAACTTGTTCCTGATAGGCATGTAAATTTGTATGTAGATGGATGGCTGGTCACCGACCAGTTTGTTCCTTTGATAACACAAATTAGTGACATGTTCCATATGCAACAAAATGTTCTTATCGCTTTGCAGTGTATGCTTAGTAAGTTTTTGAATAATTACCTACCTACAAAAATGAAAAATCATAGTGTTTTTGTTCTTTTTTTAACTTGGTGATTATCCTCATAGGACCGTCCCGGCCGCGAAGGGGGTGGCAGCCGGGGTGTGCCGGACTTTTACCAGCTAAACACTCCAAGGTGACTACTTCTGCGAATTAGTGGGAACTGCCGGTCCTGTAATCAATTCGCCGCAGCCCCACTACGCCGCGCCTGATAGGCACAATCACGGGGGGGAGACGCCGCCTCCCCCATACCACCTAGTATACTTCAGCAGAGCGGGTCACAACACACCCCCGACTTCTCGGGGGTCGCTATCCGGTCGCTCAGAGCCCCCACCCTGAACAGCCACAATCTCTAAGGCGTCAACTGGCCGGTCCTGGTTCGACCGATCCGCTGGGACTGAAGTGTTTTTGTTCTTAGATTAATCAAGGCAAGTGTGACATAAATTCTTAGATACGAATGTTTTTATTTAATTATATCTACCTTGTAATGATTAAATAGACAAAGATTTTATTTAAAAGATTCGTTTTTTGTGGTTATTTCGTTCGTCACACACGCAAATCTGCTTGAGTGATATTTCGAAATATACTCTAAGTGAAACTTAGATAGGTAGAAGACTTAACTTACGTAAGACAAGTGTAACAAAATCCTCCATGTTTTTAATTTGCGAATTGGAAGACTAAAAACATATTATTATTATGTCGTTAGACTCGTCTTAAATCTTATTAATAACCATGTTACATGATCATGAAATTCTCAAAAGTTGCAGTAACAACTCGCCGGTAGATTTGGAAAATGTTATGCATATGTCAGCCTAAAGGCTCGGAATATAATTATTAGATTTCAAGTGTATTTAATAAATGCCCAAGTATGACAAGGTAATGCTTTTTATATTTCTGAAGGACCACCACCACCACCACACCACACCACCACCACACCACACCACCACCACACCACACCACCACCAACCACCACACCACCAACACCACCACACACCACACCATACACCACACCACCACCACCACCACCACCATTACAACCACACACCACCACACCATTACACACACCACACCACACCACCACACACCACACCACACCACCAATACACCATTACACCAATACTATTACAACCACCAACACACACCATTGCAAGCAAGATGAAGATCAGGCCAACAGAAAAAATAAACAAGGAGGAGACCACAAAAATGGCTAAGGAAGACTTGAAAACGCTACTCTGTAGCTCACTATGGCCCAAGATCACCAGAGATGGAAGATTTCGAAGAAGTCTAGATCCAAAGATGGTTATGCTAAAGAGCTGGTTTGGTGGTGAAGTTATCTATACGAGTACATAGAAACAGTATAGCACTTAATTAATTAAATTATTTAGATTAGCCAGTTTGAGTGAATTTCGTCGAAATTCTCTTCGGACTTAGCCTCGCCCAGAGTTGTACTTTTGACACTCCTGATGGACAGAACCCGTTGTTTGCGTTATTTAATTAGGCACTGTTCTGAATTTTGATTTTCCGTTCAACAAAATAGAGTTAAGGAATATACACGTTAAATTTCGTTTAACGTTTATTAAAAATATACAAGATAATAATTCTGTGCCTCGCATCATGGTCAGTTTTAGAAAAGCTCCTTAAATGTTAAGATGCTTTTATACATTAACGAACCATCAATGGCATATTTTATTATTGAGTAGTATTTAAAAGCGTCTTTAAAAAGGAGAGATCCTGCTACGAGTTCTCGCCTGTTACTTAAAAAATAACAGCTTGTGTACTGCCAGCTATTTATATATCTGGAGAATTTCAGTATATTTAAACCAACATGGCGTCAGTGACCATTTTTAGAAGATAAATACTTAATTATCTCAAAATGTATTAAATAACTGTTTTTTTATATATGTATATGTATATATGTAGCTGTGGTGGCCTAGTGGATAAAGGATCAGTATCTATGTGCAGAAACGCGAATGGTGTTAAGTTTGAATTCGAGGACGTATCTCTAGGTTTTTCCAGATAAGATACGGGCTTAAGCACTATATGCCCACAGGGTAAGGAAAACATAGTGGAGAAACCTGCATGGCATCTAATAGAAATACCATGTGTGAGTGATCAGACAACAGCCATCAACTGCGCTACTGGTTAAGTTGGGCACGGCATATTGAAGGAAAGTGAATACCAATGTATCTCTATGCATCCTGAACCCTTCCAGGATATTCCTATATCACGCTATATCCTTATATCCTGCTATATCCCTATATCACACTATATCCTTATATAGCGTAACGATATATTATTATTATATTATAGAGTTTTTATTATTACTACATTGTTAATGTAAAGAGATATTTGAATTTTAGACTTACCATTAGGCGCAAAGTTTTGAATTTTTAGACTATAACAAAAAGGAAAAATTAGACAGATTAATACAATTGATAAAAACAAAAAGTTATTTTAATATTTAAAGTTAGATAACGAAAAATTTTGCAGTTAGGTTTAATGTTACAAGTCTTCGTGACTTCAAGACCATCGCTTGTTTAATGTACACGAGCTTTTATTTTATGCAAAGTATCGAGGTCATGGACGGGGAATGAGTAATAAAGTTCATGGATGTTCCCCATAAAGCTGACGAAGTCCCAGGCAGTACCATTCGCCACTGACCGTCGTGTGCCCCACGCGACCTTTCACCTTAGGGGACAGAACAGAGTGATACGTTGAGTCGATATTATGTAGCTAAAGTTTAATTAATAAATTAGACTTTATGTTAAAACAGTTTGAAGGGAATTGAACGGCAACATTTGAACTTTTAAATGATTCTAGGTAATATTTTTACTATTCTTTATTGGAGATATTTTTTTATAAGAAAAACCTAGGGGATGTTTAATTCAATTTAAATGCTTTTTTAACATTTTTTTTTGCATATGAACATAGTATTCTTAAAATTAATATTATTTTACCCATTTTTTTATATTTACTAATAAATGATGAATATTAAATTTCCTGAATCAAATTAGATAGATGTTCAATAGACTTCTATAATGTATTACATAGAAATAAACTCAAATAGCTCCTTTAAGTTATTGAGTTTCAAGAAAACTGTGAACTGTTACTCTGCTTAGAAGACAGCTGAGAGAAGCTATAAAAATAAAATCATAAAAGCGTCTCCACGCCTTCCGTTGCGACAACAAATCGAGCTCAATATGAATAACTATCCGAGATTATGCTTTTGATAAATGGATGCAGGCCGCCAGGCAATTGCTGCGAAAAAATGTACCAATGAATAATAATTTATTTAGTTTTATGGCAGAAATCACGGTTCGCTGCTAATGGTGGCTGACCGTTTTGGGGTCCGCGCTAGAACCGTTTTATTACATTTTTTCGATGGATGATTAACGAAACGGGCCTACAGTTTCCGTAGGACAATGGGCCACATAAATTATCTAGCACAAATACAATGTTTCTGCGTTTGATGTGCATTGATATAAATTATTGCTTCAGTCTTGTCTTTTGTCCACTTCGACATTATTGATTTTATTTTCTCTTATGATAATTATTTTCGCTTTTCGCAATTCAGTATTTATCTTGTGATTTTTATAAACAACTCTTATTTTTAGCTTAGTACAACTTATATCAAATACTGCTACACCTTCCTTTAAATAATTCGATTACAGTATTCACATTAACGATTCATCAATTATATACAAGTATATGACTCTTTATTTATTAACAGCGTTTTTAAATTAAAAAAAAAAAGTTTATAAAATTGGGTATTAGAGATTTAAAAATCAGTGTAAAACTTCTTAATATTAGATAATATAAAATTTTACGAAACCTAGATACAGATAATATTAGAAATGTTAAACTCAACATTAAGATAATTAACAATTGTCAGAAAACAGGTAAAATATTATAACATTAATTTAGAATGTTACGTAATAAAACTTGATAATATAATCACATCAGTTTACTTTTAGTTATACAACTATTTCTCACAATTACAATGCAAACGTAATACGTGCTCGACAAACTTATTAAAATAGAATATAATTGCGAGATTCACAATATTATTATAAGGATTTGAGCAAAGATCCGTTAGAGGACATCGTGCGGTTGTAAAGATATACAAACAAGATATTGTGCAACATACGGACGCAAACACGACACTATCGTCACAAAACTAACCAAATAGGACGTCTCCACAATCACGAATTAAATAATAAAACTAAAGGCTTTACTATCTTCTATAAATTACAACGTTATCGTTCAACAAACACGGGAATGGGTCCAAATTAAATACCACAATCTGTTATCTGAAAGACGCAATCTGAATGGACATAGCCTGACACAGGTCCATAAAATGTTTGTGTATGAAATCACTGTTTTTCATGGTGTAATAATATGTTTTTATTATAACTTTAAAACCTGCTCGTAATTAATTTTAACATTTTACACAACGATAATTATTTAGTATTGTATTACACTGTCTTTTTTTTGTTATCGAAATTAAGACATTATCTTAAGAAATATATTGTTTTAACAGAGATATTATAATTTGAATGAATAAGAAAAGTCGCTGTTATTCTTTTAATATAACGATAATCTAGCCCTTTGCGGTCGCATGTCTACTATCAGCCAGCAAACCCTTTTTACCGTTCCGGTCGTATGTCTGCTCTCAGCCACCACAGCAAGGAACCATACGAATCCTATACTGTATCCAACAATGTATCAGTTTACACTTTTTCGAAACAAAATGGATGGATGGATGGATGACTGTATTAAATAAATAGATATCTAAAGTTCGCAAAAGAATTACCAAATTTTGTTTATCCATCGTAATCTTTCGTGTTATGTATCCCTACTCTTTCGACGGAAATTTATTCCAACCAGTACGATACCCATGTTCAAATTTAATACGTCCGCAAAGGATTAGTAGTTAAGTACAGAAAGAAAACAATTTTTGGCACTTTAACTAATACCCATGCTATTTTTATATTAAAATTCAAATAGCCTAATAACCAACTTGCTAAGAACTAGCATCTGTCGCCAATACAGTAATAATGATAATATATGTATTAACGCTATATCTCTTTCAGGATAATCGGAGGTATATTAGCGGGATATTTTCAATATAATGGATGTATTTTCTGTGTGCTAATAAATTTAATGAAAGCGTATAATAAAACCACGTATTTACCATACTAATTAAGAATTTTAATTTCTTAGGCATTCCTCATTTTTCCGTATTGTCTCGAATTATTCATTTAAAAATTATTTATTGGTATCACGATCACCTTCGTTCGAAGCTAGACGATGTGAAAACACTAATTCCAGTGCAAACTAAACGTTGAATATTTACCAACCTGTTAGATGTTGATAAGGAGGATGCTGCGAACAATCGCTGGTTGTTCCCACTTGATAAGGGGATGATAATGCTATTAATTTGGTCAAAGGAAACGCCGGTGTTTGCTCTACTGTGTTTGTACTCAGAGGTTTCCTGTTGTTAGTTACACTTATATTAGATTTTTTAATTGTTATTTTTATGTGCCGATCTCATGCGTCTATTTATAATATTGACACGTCAAAATTACTAAGGGAGTTACTATAATGAACAATGCCCCACGTACTTTGGTCACTGTCCAGTCAGACACACAACCACATTACTTTTCCTTGTTTTACACCATCCTTTTTTTGGTAACCCGATGGAAATCCCTTCGGACCGTCAGGGGAGTGGTGAGGGCCCCTCCCACGCTGTGTCGGACTTGAACCGACTAAAACCACCGGGGTGTCAACTATGTCCTCTCTTCGCATTCGCTGGGCCTGGGTATTCGTATTCTTCCTACGGACCCGGCGAGCGACTGACCTTGTCGGGCCTCTTCTCTGGGAGGGGGTAAATTGTTACCCCTTCACTACCTCTCAATGAGGCGTCCTATGGACACACACGACGCCTTGTCCTCTCTGCCTGACGGCGGACGCCCTCAACATCCACCGCCCAGCCTGTGTCAGGAGGGGGAGCGTGCCGTTTTTTTACACCATCTAGGTCTTATTTGTATGTTGCTAAACGAGCAGCAGCGAGGTGGTAGGGCGAAGGTGCCCGTCTGGATCGTGACCACAGTACATGGGTGTAAAGCCCGTCATAGTTACCAGTTTCGGCTTGTCGCGTTTCAGGATCAGCTTGTGTATATCCAGTAACTCATATACCTAGAGACCTTCAGTCGTGGTATATGTGGGTCGACATGGCGATGTAGACTATCAACGGTTTATCATCCTTTGATAGTCGATTTCGTTTTTGGACTACACTGTACTTACCATCAGGTATTCTGTAGTCACTATGTCGAGTCAGTGTAAAAAAAAGTAATAATAATAATACTCGTAGAAGGTTGAATGTACAGCAACGACCAAAGACAACTCTCAAACTCAAAGACTAATTTATTAGTATCTATATGAAATAGTTTCCTCGATTTGTGCGTCTGTCGGACAGATATCTTTCACTTCCACATCAAATAATTTACGTAATAAGGAGGATCTTCTTATTTTGTACATTCAGTTATGCAATATTCAGCGACCTCGCTGAGTATTCATTTCCACTCTGGACGGTAGTTAGTTTTGGTCTACCAGTTTCTCTTAGTTATCTTCACGAGTCTATCTGGTCAACGGTCTTTCCATATTCTTACGGTCGGATCGTGGTTTCCACTCGAGCCTTTTTTTTTTCAAGTATCCTCGGGTCCATGGCATATTTGCCCCACCCACCTGCATTTTCTATCTTCTATCATTTCAAGCAGTTTGTGTATCTGTGTAAAAAAAAGTAATATGTATGCCAAGTATAGAAACTAAAGCCAGGTAGTTGAAATTTATTACCTAAAAAACTGTTACTTAAACCAGGGAGTTTAGAAAATTATGAACTATTTAAGGTAAAACGGGATGCCAGGTATCATATAGCCTTGAAGGTGTCTACTGCTCGAATGAGAGGGAGAGAACGCGCTGGCCGTGAGAAAGATTTTGTGGGGAGAGGTTTTTACACCGACTCTTTCCAAAGATAAAGACTAAATAGACTGTTTGTTCTTCGGGCAAGTAGAAGACCACAGTACAAGGGTATAAAGCCCGTCATAGTGACCAGTTTCGGCTTGTCGCGTTTCGGGATCAGCTTGTGCATATCCAGTAGCTCATATACCTAGAGACCTTCAGTCGTGGTATATGTGGGCCGATATGACGATGTAGACTATCAATGGATTTTCATCCTTTGATAGTCGCTTTCGTTTTTGGACTACACTGTACTTACCATCAGGTAGTCTGTAGTCACTATGTCGAGCCCGTTTTTTTTTTTAAGAATTTGTTTTCCCTGGGCGGGGTAGAGTGATTGGAAGGACACCCTGGGGGATTTTAGCCAGTAGGAGTCTAAAATCGCGGTCACTTCCAAAAAAAACAGGTTTAATGTACCGTAGGCGTACACCATATATTTTTTTTTTCTTTTCGAAAGGATATTTTGATGGCCTGGACAGGCCTCCACAACTAAACCAGGTGAGATAATCCAAACGACGTAGTCACTCCCATAGGCCTAAAGATCTACTGGAATTTCTGGAAGATTATTGTTTCCAGTTTTCGCTTCGGTTCCAGTTTAAAGCTTTGTGACTATAATAAGACTACAGTTACCATAATCAAAGGCTTAGTAACAGTAGAAGATTGTCGAGACGCGGAAGTGCGGACAGAGTACACCGTATGCTGTTATGTCCCAGGGAGCACCGGAGCAATGATCGTGAGATAATTTGTGGGGCAGCAAAGCGTTAAGATCGTTAACTTATCCCGACTGGCGTTTGTCATTTGGACGCACTGCTAATGTACGCGAGGGTACTGAAGCAAATCTGCGAGTGTGGACCTAGCGTTACCTTGTTGCTAACCTTAAATATATGTCATCACGATTTATTTTTCGGGGTAAACACAGGTATATAAAGATCGTATGTTTGTGCTATATATCATGAAGCCCACCATTTATCCTACTAATATTATTAATGCTAAAGTTTGTGCATATGTTTGTTACTCTTTCACGATAAAACTATTGGACGGATTTGCATGAAACTTTTACAGTAATATAGGTCATACATCGGAATAATATATAGGCTACAATTTGTAATGGTTTTTATGTAATTTTGGTCGTAATATAACGATAAATGTCAATTAACTCAGAAAAAAATCTGGCCTCTGAGAGCTAGCTTGGCGTATACTGCCTAAACAATTGGAGTTATACAAAGATGATGTACCGTAGGATTGTTTGTCTTGAATAGTCCTAAATAAAAGTCCGCGACAGCATATAACTATCTACATTTTATGTGGAAGCCACTATAACCAACATTGTGAACCACAAATTTAATTTAATTAGATACTATTTTACAATGCACATTTTATTATAACACAGAAGATATTCATTAGAAATAATTTATATGGCAGAAGTCTCTAGATATATGAGTTACTGGATATATGCAAGCTGATCCTGAAACGCGACAGGCCAAAGCGAGTCACTATGACGGTCTTTACACTTGTGTACTGAGGTCATTACCCAGTTTGGACAATCGGACAATTCTGCCACCAAAAAAAAATTGCTAATTCGAAAAGATTTTGTGAAGGTGTTAATAGTTTTCAGAATTGGACACCAATGCTCAAAAAATTTTCCAGTTGTGTGATCAATTTCAAATGATTGTGTGAATTCCCATCCAAACAATCTAATTTGCAACGTAATTATATGTAAGATAGCTGATCCGGCAAACGTTGTATTGCTATATAAGATTTGGAATATTTTCTAAGATGTTAATTGAAATTAAGTGATGTCAAAGAGAATTTTGTTCACAATTAAATACTCCTCATCAACAACACATTTATTTGGATAAAGATTAATATTATTACGTTGATACAATTCTTAACAAATAATGCATTAATTTCGAACAAATTTTATTACCATAAAAACGGTTGTAGTGAGTTAATCTTAAAAGATAGACATATATTGTCGCAGACAGTTTTTTAGATCATTTCAAGAGGAATAATTCTTTCGTACATATATTTTTCGTATCTTGAACCGTTTTCGCAGCGCACGCAATGGAATCCCTCAAGGATGAATAATTTTCCCCGTTCTTTTTCACATTTTCCATTATTTCTTCGGTCCTAATAGTTTCATCGTAATGTTATTTAGCCTAAAGCCTTCCTCAATAAATGGTCTATTCAATACAAAAAGAATTTTTCAATTCGAACCAGTAGTTCTTGAGATTAGCGCGTTCAAACAAACAAACAAATTCTTCAGCTTTATAATATTAGTATAGATTTGAATGCAATACGAATTGTAACTGTGACCTGAACAACGGGATCTCGGAGACAATACAGGACAGGGGCACGTGTGTGACGGACGACAAATGACTTCCCACATGTGGCCGGTGGCGCACGCGCCCGATCACAACACACCGTGACGGACCAAAGCTTACCGCTTCTGAACTGGTCAATTGCTGAGCCGATAAAACGGCGCTTTTCTGAAAAGTCATCTCGTTCAAGCTATTGCCTTTTTATATTTTATTTTTTACTCGTGTGCTGAGGTACAAGTTTATATCATCGTCAAAATTCCCTTTATTTTTCATAATGTGAACAGCAAAAGAGTGGTCACTCTCTACGTGTGTTTTCCAAAATTTTACGTTTTGGGGACCCATAAAAGAAGAGCGAATAAGCTTTTTTTATATAATAATACTTAATAATTTAAAATTATTATGGGAAATTGTGTTGTTAAAGCATGTAGTACATTTTAGCGCTCCATGTTTCCAACTATGGAACTCAGGACTGGAAAATTGGAAGATCATAAAACCGCACTACGGTACTCTGTATTATTTTGCCTAGTGAATGGATATACTAAATAACTTTGAACTTTACTATTCAAATTTTATGTGTGCGTACTTTTATAAAGTAAAAACTTTTTGGACTGAATTTGCAAAATTTAATTGTGTTTTAATCATTTATGATATATAAATAGGAAAAAGGAAACACATTAAAATGTTTTAATTCTACGAAAATTTGATTTACAAATAATATTTAAAAATTCATTTTTTTTATTATTTATAGGCGGACGCTTTACTTTAATCACACCTGGTGGAAGGTGAAGATGAATTCGATGATGAACCACGTCAGCCCAACTAATGCCTATTCACTCTTATCTTAAAGAATCGAAGGTCATAAGATCGCGGAAATATGCTGACTGGAAACATATTCCGTTCCTTAGCTGTTCGCATGATGAATGTTGAATCGAATCTTTTCGTGGGGATATAAACTTTAAGCCGCATTAAAATGGGTTATATTTCTTAATGAAGTTGAATCAGGTGCGCTTAAGAAATAAAAACAAAATTAGGCACGTGGTATGTTTTTTTAAGAATTAGAAACTGGGTTGTAACGGAAGTTCGGTATTAAAATTCACTCAATGGGTTAAGAATTTAAAGGTATTCAAAAGTACCATATGGTCTTATTGATAACTGAGACGGCGTAGCAGGTTTTTTTTTTTTTTTAATGTAACTTTGAAGAATTAAAGTCTATTCTTGTGGATAGTTGTAGTTAATTTCAAAGCTATTTTTTCATTTAGGACGATTATTTTAAAGGCCTGATAACGCAGTTTGTAATGATCCAATCTGGAAGGTCGTGGATTCCAGTTCCGTTTTCGGAAAACTTTTCTATGTTAAGCAGATCAGTTTATAGCGAGTAATGTGTGTTAGTATATAATGAGTATATCTTTGGCTAGTATAGATAGTACAAGTGCAAGCTTTTTTTGGTACTTGGTAACGTATAAACAAGGATATTTTAAAATTAAATGCAGATATTATGAGGTACTAACGCGATTATGTTTCGCAACTTGACGTCTGAATGCGATATCTATAATAGAAAATATTAAATAGGTATACGGAATTGACATAAACTTTGTAAATATCCCGTCGTCACATTATGTTAATACCAACTTTTTGGTCTTTTCTATTAGCGATATAGTTTATCTTACATCACTTTGTCTAGGCCCTAAGGTTAGTTACAGGATACTCGTCCAATATGGCATTCACTTGTAAATTTTTTCCCAGGTTCGAGTTTTGAGGTGGTAGAGAGAACACATCAAGAAATTTAAAAACTCAAGCACAATTTTGACGCCTATTAGAAAAATCGCAACTTTTAAATAAACAACGACTTAGAACGTAATTTTGTTTGTTTGTAATTTAACATAAAATTATAATCTAATTAATTAAAAAAAACAATATAGAACAGAGTTGAGTAAAAAGTAAGAAAAAATAAAGAAAAACTCCGAGGATTTGCGTATGTCACTTTAACGTTGTTATTTAAAAAAAATTACAATTATTTTAGTAAACATCAGAAGTATGCTCGAGTCTTAGACTTTATTGATGTGTTTATCTTTTGAAACCATTCTCACGTGTGTAACAACAGCTTCGCCTCTCATATTCAAATCCAATAGGGCTATTTTTTACTCAGAACAACAAAGTATTCTGTTATATGAAAAAATAAGGAAAAAACACTTGTAAATTAGCATGTAACGAGTACCTTTATCTCGGTATCAAAGCAACGTAAAAACTTTTTGACTAATGTAAATTTGCATATCATATGAGTTTTTTTGACATCCATTCATAAGGAAAGATTATTTTAGTGCTTTTTTACATCCCGGGATCTTAGTTACCGTGTAATTTACAGTTCGTTTTATAATTTTTTATAGCCTGTTGTGTTATTCAAGTTTTGATTATTACACATACAAAATGCGATGTAAAAAATATTGTAATTTGTTATATTTGTACACATCAAAGCATATTCCGTTGTAATGTTTCTTAATTCTTCGTATTTGTTTCATTCTTTTTACATATTGTAACATATACTCTAATGTATACAGATAGATTTAGTGTATTTATCCCAAATAATGACCAACAAGACCAGCTCTAGTCAGATTTCCTAAACCTTTCATAGACAAATAATGAAGTTATGGGCAAGGTGTCTAGACCAGGGATGTTACGGAGCTTCGACTCCGACTCCGATAAGTCGGAACTTCCGATCGTTATTACACCTTCGGTTCCGACTTCGGTTCCGAAACTTTTTAATCGGAGGTATTCATCGGAGGTCACCACCACTGTTGTAGTCAATTCATTTGATTTTACTTTATATGTTGTTGAAACATAATATCAATTAATCAAACAATCAGTGATGTTTAGTCTAGACTAAACATTTATGAACGTATAAGTATGTTGTGTAATTGTCAGTTTTTTTCAACTGACTCGTCATAGTGAGCTATTGCTGTTGATGTAAGAAAAAGAGTGGAGCCAGGTTAAAAAACTCTTCAGAACACTCACGGTAGCATTGACGGTAGAAAGCACTTAAGCAAAATATCTGCGCAACTGGAGCGGTTTAAGACGCTTAGTTACGTCTGGATCATTGACAATGCGGACAGTCCTCTGCTGCAACCTATCCAGGACATCAAAGTACCAGGCAGAACCGTCCCAAAGATGCGAACAGTATTCCATGCAGGGCTTGACCTAGGCTTATACAATAGATACAGTTAATTCGGCGTTTCTTCTTCTAGCCTATTGGGTAATTTTCGTTCATTTAAAATCATGAAATTTTACTATAATAGAAGCAATGTCTGATACCACAAGTAAAGTTAAAAATCCGAAAATAGTAAAGTAGTACTGCCACAAAAAAAAAAGTTATAAACTTATACGTTCGAATGAAACCCTTTGTATGCGAATCGGATTTGTATTTGGCCAGTTTTTTGGCGACAAATTAGTGATAATCAACTTTATATTTCAAGAGTATTTTATATTTATATAATAAATTAACTCTGTCTATATAAATAATGTTAAAATATATAAAACTCTGAAAAAGTAGAAACGAATTAGATATAACCATTTCTTTTAGATATAGCACGCAAACCCTTCGTCTGAATAGTGAGATATTATGTCTAACGTGGTGTTTGGTTGGGCGGGCGGCGTTTGCAGGGCGGGCAATGGCCACGGGCCACGCGCGGCGCCGACGTCTCCGCCCTGTCACCCCGTCGGACACCCCCCACTCTAGTTTAAAAATTCGAGGTTACTCTGAGGGTGAGTCTTTTTGTTTTTTGGAAAATAGTTTGAAGTTTCACTTTTTGTTCTTACTGTAGAAACCAAACAGAAATCATACAAAACAAAACGCTTTTTTGTACTCTAGAATAAATATACATCCACGTCTGTAGCTTTTAGCGTCGATACTTTACAAGATATGATTTTTGGGTGGTGCTAACTAAAGAACATAAAGATGGTAAGACCGTTTGTGCTCGACTGCCTGCAACAATGCATGGGTGGAAAGTCTATCGCAGTGACTTGCTAAAGCTTGCTGCATTTAGTAATTAGCTCGAAAACTTCCCGTGTATACCTAAAATATTTTCTCTACTCAGGCCGGGACGTCAACGATGAGAGTTAAATAACTCTTTTTTTTTGCATAAGTCCGCTGTATTCGGACTTTACCGCGCCACAAAACGTGCATTTGCACTAGACACACTAGCCATTGTACAAGCCTTTCAAGTTAAAAAGAAATTGAAGAAAATAATTAGAGGGCAGAGATTAATGTGAAGAGAATTAGAAAGGAGAGAAAAAGGTTAAAAAGAAAAGAATAGTCAAATGATTTAGACGAGTTTATTAAATTTACTTCCTGCTCTGATATCTTAAATTAACTAGCAGCATTTTCAACGAATCACAGCCTTTCGACAATAAAAAACCTAAAGGCCACTTATTGATCTATAGTTACTAACTACTACTCGGCAAGCAGGGCCAGTAGACCGGCTCATCCGGGGTGGGGCGGCGATGCCCGTGCCAGGAGTTGTGACCTGTGGCCTCTGCCCACCGTAAGCTACACACGCTAAATATATGTGCACTCGTAGAAAATACTCTTTTTTTTACCAAACAGTGGTAATAGCTTGTGAATTAGCGCTTAGTGTATTAAGGTAACCCGAAGCCTATACTGTATTAAGGTAACCCGAAAAAAAATTTTGTATAGGACTTTCAGGCAGCTGAAAGAGTGGCAGCTCTGTTTGCTTACACGTACTGGCTAAAAACCCGCGGGGAGTTCCTCGACTCGCTACCATTCGGGCCTGAAGATCCATATTCCTCTAAAAACCCGATAAGAAACGACCTTGAATTAGAAGAGAGAATGGTTCTAAATATCAAGACTTGAACTTCAATAGCGGCTAGACTAAGCTAGATAATGTACCGACCTTTGTACTCGAGTTTTGTGGTCATGATCAGTCGGGCACCGATGCTTTCTTTTTTCCACATCGGTCCCTTTAAGCTATGGATTGTGATTCAATTTGTTTTTTTTTTGGGAAATTAACTTTTTTCTCCGTCTCCATTCTAGCTGTTAAGAAACTTGGTCCGACCACTGATTAGGGCTTTGGCATCTGGGTATTTATGCCATACCACTTCACTAATGCTCGCTTAGTAGCATTCAGGGGTACTTACTATCTATTCTGATTTAACAGAATGTAATATTTTTTCTGTATTTATTCCACTTTACTCAATTTGCAATCCATTTTTAAAAAGGCTAGATTTTAAAAAATAATAATTTTTAAGGACATTAGTAACAAAATGTTTTATTTAATGTAATATTATGTTGAAAACAATCTCTACTTTAAACTTTTACCAACTTTTCTCAGCAGATTCTAATATTCAAACTAGTGATAAATTCACTTTCTTGATGATTTTAAGTACTTAGTAGAATAACGTTTCTTTGAGTTTCAGTTTAACATTATTGAAAAGACAATAGATCTGGGAAAAGGCATTTCGTACGCACATATTTAATCCGAATGTATTTTAAGACAGTTTGCAGCGTGTCGCACGTAACGTTCGTATAAATTCGAAAGCTTAGTCAGTCACGAGGGCTGGCGTATCAAGCGACATGCGAACGAAACTGATATCAATTATATGTTATTATATGTTTATAATAAAAACAACTATTATCTCCTTTGTTCCCGTTTATTGGCACAAATTACCTGATATTTTGCAAAAAAAAATATTAAGTTTTATTTATAGTAACTTTGTATAGCGACGACACCTTATACTTCGACGCAGGCTTTACTCCAACGCAGCCTTGAGACTCAAACGCAGCCTTGAGTTTCTTTCGGCGTTTCTTCACAAGGTAGTCGCTTCCCACACGCTGGTAGATCACCGTTAGGTTCGTTATTCAAATGACCGGCCGCGCAAGTCGAGGTCTGTACCCACAGGAGTGCCCTTGCGTAGCCGCCCAATCCATAAATTTCACTGGCTAAGCGCCCTCTTCGTTCGCTCACCAAGCCCGATTGTGTTGTGAAAGCCTTTCCCAGGCCACTAACATAGGACCTGCCAAAAAAAATACAACCTGTCGCATCTGTTGCTTAATAGAGTGCAGTCTAAGAGCGGCAATGACCATCGAGGGATCAGATATCACTAAGGCTGAGATTTCATACACGTTATATCGACTTTACTTAGCAAAATTCTCAAAAAATAAATTCGTTTTGACAAACAACTAAATATATAATAGGAATTTGAGTACATTCCTAGTATTCGCAGAGCCAAGTCTATGTTGACAAAATCGGTGACTTACTAAATCCTTTAACATTCATTGAATAATATAAATTGTAATAATTTAGTAAAGTCTAAGCAAACTTAAAATTGCGTCTATAAATTTCAGCCCATCTCTGTCGTCGTCATTGCTTAAATAAAATTCTCAAAATAAGAATAACTATGTTCGCATTTTAAAACTAATATGTACTATTATGATAATAATATTTATTTATTGTAATATATATGTCCTGATTATTTTTTTTATTAAAAATATTTAAACTGAAAAATTACCTTATTTAAAATTTTATTTAAATTATAAAGTTTTACCCCTAATTGTTGGTTTACTAACGAGCGAAGATTTCTATGCATATAGAGTTTGGACGAAGGTTCATGAGTTGATTACGAAATGCAACAGGTCGAAGCGACTGACTATAATAATTTTTGTTGATCTAAATTCTGATGTGGTCGCGATCTCCACGTCCTCATTACTCATTTATAACACCAATCGTGGTGCTGATTACGGACGTAAAAAATATCAACACTCAACCACAGATAAAAACTAAATTTACTAAAGAAATACCTGTTGCTATCTATACAGTAGACCAAAAGAGAAAAACGTAATAATAATGCAAGAATTACTTAATAATCTTTTTTATACGTATTATTTTTTCCTTGGGGACTGACAAAGGTATATTAGCCATAGAGACACATTTCTTCAGTAATTATTTTTGCGTTCCGCATATTTACTAAAAAGATACACAATCAAAACTGTAGGGAATTCTGCTGATAAGCAAGCATTAAAGTTAAATAGCTTCCCCACAACGGAAAATGAATCGCATTCCTGCATCCCCCGCGTATCCAACAAAAGACCGTTTTAAATGCAATGCAAAACTAACACAACAGAGAGATCCGAGTCGCGATATCGTTTATTGACTCATTCAATCGTTCATTCATTCGGTTGCATTCGGCTTAATAATTACACAAGCACTTCGATTGGTACTAGAGGCGGCAAGCTTTTGAACTGCAAAGACAAATTCTGCAGTCTGCTGATGATCGAAAAGATTGGACCTCAAGTGGTAGCAGATTTTTAAGATCGGTATTCCGCGGCATTCTTAAATGCTTGGGCTTTAAAGTTATTGAGTTAATAAGTCGTCATCTGAAAATAAATATAATATTTTTATTGACAAATGTAATGTGGAACACCTCACAGAAATTCAAAACGACAGCATAAGAAAGACGGCAAAAAATGAGATGAGAACAGAAGATATCTGTCTACCAGTGGATTAAGTAGGCAGATGTTGATGTTGACCGGTGGAGTTTCTTTGTTTTAGACGATTAAAAAACTGCTTGGAAGTACGCCTCTTTAAATAACGTTATATTTCATTTCCTATATTTTTAATGAGATTTGCTTCGCATAATTTGATTGTCCCTATAACTCTACATTGAGGGCGTAAATCCTTTTGCACCATTTTAGTAGATTTTTCATTTTTTATCAGTACTAATAATAATTATATATAGGTCACGCTATATCCCTTTCTGGTTTAGCAGATATATTTAGTTGCTGTATCCACTTTGCGCTTATATGTTGTGCCCAACAGAATTAATAGCGCAGTTAATTGTCATTCTCAGGGCACATATATATGACATTTCTATATAGAATATTTTGATTCCAATGGTTCAATAACGCCGACGACCGCAATAAATAGAGGCATATCTATATGGTTTATGAAATCTAATTCGCAAATTGTAATTTACCGTCCAATATTTTTGAGTTGTTAAGAACACTTTCTAAGAAGTAATAGGTGTGTAAATTACTATAGTCTAATACAGTAGCGTTCATTCCATAGATGCATGAAAACATTGCATGCTAACAAGATAAATAAGTATGGAATAAATTGTTTAAAGTTTAACAAAAAAAAGGAACCATTTATATTAATATCTATTCTATATTCACGCCATCTACGTTTTCTATAATAAAATAAATAAAATTATTTATTCGACAAACAACTACAAGGCAACATATTAAAAATCAGCTGACACCCAAACTAGGACACCCTGTATCTTGGATGTCAGCATATTTCACACAAATTTGTTACAGTTTTTTACTGCTGCGTAGCACCAATCATAACTCAAAACAATACAAAAAACAACATTACATACCAAACAACAGACTATACAACCAAGGTGAATAATAAAAATAATGAAAGCAATATAGTATTTACTATCATAATATAATATTCAAATTTATCACACGAATTCTGCCTACCCTGTCCAAATACACTATGCACGTCATTGCTCTAATATAACACGATTGTCCAGTTGTTAGTGCACAAAAAAATAATACAACGGTGAAGTTGCCTGCAAATGTTATCCCATTTTTAGTTTGAACACATATATGCTGTGGTACATGATGGCTTTCTTGTTAAAAAACGCACTAAGCACGTTATTAAATTTCTAATAGAGTTAGACAAAAAAAGCTTGTACAACACAAAACCGTTAGGACACAATCCGTTTGATTCAATCGAAAATTTCATCAGACCTTTAGAAATATACTAATACGGTAATACAACATATTGTGAGGGGTCTGCTTCTTTTAAAAGTAAAAAACGAGGGCCAGCAAGGTAAGAAAGGGTCAGGCAAATGTTTTTTTGTTTAAAAAATCCCTTACCAGATGGCCCTAGCGTTGTGGCGTTTA
This sequence comes from Automeris io, assembly GCA_036320925.1. Taxonomy (NCBI): domain Eukaryota; kingdom Metazoa; phylum Arthropoda; class Insecta; order Lepidoptera; family Saturniidae; genus Automeris; species Automeris io. The sequence continues at coordinate 5,802,387 of JAUDJH010000010.1, read as the reverse complement.
GCTACAAAAAACGGTGCGTGCCCAGGTTTGTGCATGTAACGCCAGCAAAATATCTCAAGATTACACTATAGAACACTATTTTTATAGTACCCCGGCAAACTGACTGTACTACCCCAAAAAAAGGAGTATATTTATTAAGAAATTCAGTTTCTATAATTTCTGTTCATTCTTCATTCATTTTCATTTTTCGTTTTTTCATTGTAGATATATTTTGTAATGCACCTTTAACTAATTTATATTTATAAATTAGCCAATTTTATTACTAAGATTATTATTCACGAGAGAAAGAGAGAAAACATCTATTTGTCACATAAAATAACACTAAACGCAGAAGAAATAATCAAAATATAGAACAGCGAAAGCGAATACCCTATGTTGTGAATGTGATTATGTGCCACAAAGGGAAGTCAGCTCAGCATATTCTAGGTAACCAGGTGAGCAACATAGCGCTGGCTTTCCTCTGATGAATGAAATCTATAAGACAAGATAAAAAAAAAATAAAGAAAAATCTTACAGTAAAACAAAAAATAATTAATTAAATTAATGCTTTGTAAATAAAATAAATAAAGCTTGAGAATTTTTATAAAATCATGAGTTAAGATCATTTTTCATCTAAACGTTTTCTATAAATAAGTAACCAAGAATAAAATATTACTTGTTATTGCTTTGAAAAAGCAAATGTTTTGTTCTTTTTTTTCTGACTCTCCGTCCCAATTTTTAAGAACATCAGAACGATTTGTCCTTACGTATAAATTTCTATATAATTAATGGACTAAAAATACGATATTTTTATATAGCAGAACTCGTATCGTAACAGGTGGTCACTTATTTTGTGAGTTTGCGACGTCACGGCCCGCTGTTATTTATCACCATATCACAATCAAGACATTTATCAGTATTTTGTTTTCCCGGAGTTGCAGCAAATTGTTTATGACGAACGTTTTGTCCCTTTTTTATCTTTGCATCAGGGTCATTCTGAGAACTTACGGTTTCGGTACAAATTCGGAATAGCAACTCTACGGATTGGATAGAAGATTTGCCGTGATTTAAATTGTTCGTGTAACATTTAGTTATCAAGTTGATTCGTTTAGAATCAAATCTAGTAATGTGGCGTTACACGTTTTGCATGATAGAAATAGTTTAATCTAAAATTATTATTTTCTAAAATTAAATATGTATTTTAAGTGAGCGATTCTAAAAAAGCTATTTGTGTTATTCGTAAATTGAATATTACGTCGCTTTTTACTCTTAAATAACTTAAAGCTTACAATAATGCTAATGGTAAATAAAGTACGCTAAGAATGAAAATGATTGCAGATAATATATTTTCTTTTTATACTTAGAAAATTTATAAGAATATGGTCTCACACCCAAAATTAAATAATGAAGTACCATTTATACATCAATGTATACAAAAGATCAAGTAAATTCAGAAAACCAAATTTTGTTAAGGTTCAATTAAGCTATAGAACATATTTCAGTCTTGTAAGACTGTAAACTTTTATTTGTAGATATAGTTTCACCTAAATCACAGGAAAAGCTTTTGGGAGTCGAAGCTGCTCGCGTCCGTAGGCTTTACCCTAGTTTCCCTACACGTGACTCCTGGGTGGTGTTAAACGAGCAGCAGCGCGGTGGTAGGGCGTCGGTGCCCGTCTGGATGGCGACCACAGTACGTGGGTGTAAAGCCCGTCATAGTGACCAGTTTCGGCTTGTCGCGCTTCGGGATCAGCTTGCGTATATCCAGTAACTCTTATACCTAGAGACCTTCAGTCGTGGTATATGTGGGCCGACATGACGATGTAGACTATCAATGGATTTTCATCCTTTGATAGTCGCTTTCGTTTTTGGACTACACTGTGCTTACCATCAGGTACTCTGTAGGCACTATGTCGAACCAGTGTAAAAAAAAACATAAAATAATTAATATATTTGTTTATTTATTCGGTATCACTGAAGACCAATTTTGTGACAATTTATTAAATATATTTCAAATCATTTGATACAAGAGGGCAGCATTTCATTCGTAAATTTTATATTAATTTTTTAACCTAATGAGCTAATGGAAGATAACTAAAAGGCTACAAATAAAGTAACCCAAAAGCTGTAACTCAATAATATTACGCAAACTGACTCTCAGCAGTTGGTATATCAAGGGCGAGCAGCGCTTCAAGCACGAAATTTAAATTAAACAAAACATAAATCATAGCTCAACAGCCTTGTGTATAGCCTCCGCAGCACAGTTTAATCTTTTGTGCACAGTTATGACTGCACGTCTCTAATCAAATAGGACATTAAAAAGAAATATTACTATATATAGTTGTCAGCCAATGAATGGCAAATCCAGACCGTAACAGCTTAGTCAATTGTGAGGCGATTAGCCTAAATAAGTTACTTAGCATTGTTGTCTTAGAGGAAATATGAAGTAAGTACACAGTTTACATCACAGCGATTATGCAGTCATTATTGACTACATCCCTATGATGGTCACCCTGCTATAGCGCTGAAGATCTTGGTTTATAGTCCCAGTTCTGTCAAAGTGTCCATTGACGAATTTCCTTTATATTTGTAGTATTGTTTAACTTTATCTTTTCTCAATTTTGTTTGTTTTTTATCATGCCTAATAATGGAGCCCTTTTTTTTTAATCTGCACTACCGCGCCTGGAAACCGGTTCATTATCCACTATGTCACCATAGCTAGATGCCACATTATGTCTGTAAATAATAATAAAAAAATAGATTAATTTGTTGTGAGTCATGGATTCACCTTATATATATGCTATTTAATATATGTATCTTTGTCTAGTACTCATAATACAAATGCAAGTCTATTTTAGGACTAGGACAATACGTACAATCATTATCTACCGAGTCGTAAGTTACTATTAAGATTCTGGTATTCTTTGCTCAACTGCAACGAGCAAAGAAATAAAAGAAGAGTACACATCAATGACCAATCTGACTAAAAAAGAACGGCCTCGCAATTAACGTACCCACATTGGGAGTGCAAAACATCATTTCTGCTACCGTAATAGAATAATATAATATATACGGTATAAGAATACATAAATACACGTTGCCTAAATTAATGAATAGTTTGCCTCGCGACAAGCAGGACGTATGCCTCCACGCCCCTAAACCTTTCACTAAAATAAAGCAATATTATTCTAAACTAGATCGTCGTGAATATACATTATAACAACGTTATTCGATTGATATAGGCTAATCATACTAATTTTATTAATTAAGTAGTCTATTCTAATAAAATTGTTTGCTACAAATTCACTGGCTGCCTATACGCCTGACATACGGCTTCGTAGTCTTTAAATTGTGATTTATTCTCCTTGTAATTTCGGACTAATAAATAAAAAAATGTATATATCCCGCTGTATAAATTTATATGGAAAAGCCTTCCGATGTAGGGAATTGCGCAGCGCTGTTAGGCCGCGTTTGAGCTCGTGATTGTGGCAGCTGACAACCCTGCTGGATCGGCCCTGCTGAGCAGTGACTGCCAAAATCCAAATGTTTAGCAGATCCAGAATAAAAGTGACACAAGTTTTAAGAATTATCACTAAAATAAAACAATAATGCAGCACGTATCCACGCGTGGGAGGAAGAATGAAATCTGTAAACGGTGTTTTTGGGTCGTGTCAGTTATATCTTCGCAGGTTTCCAGCTACCGAAAAACAATATTTTTGTTTCTGTTTGTACATTTTTCGTCACTTTCATCTCGTCAGAAACGTTACGGGTTAACGCATGCGCGATAAACGCTTGATGGACGATCGCATGTAACTTTGTTCTCACGGATCACTTAAGAATGTCTACACGCGGCAACTTTAAGTAAGTATTGAAAAATATTGACGTGGACTTAAAAATCAACTCACTATAGGTTGTAAGCTTTATGTCATACAAATAGCCTAATGATAATTAAATATTTTACAGTAATACCCCGACTTACGCTACCTTGACTTACGTAAATTGTGAGCTTATCGGTTATTCTTTTAGATCGGTTTTTTCGATCTGTAGCGCAAACAAGTAAATATAATTTGCCTAACTGCCTTTTATTGTGATGTACGAGTATAAATAAAGCAATGTCCAGCCTATAGTTTTCAGTTGTCACTTTTCCTTGTTTCGTATTTATATGCAAAGTTGAACTCCGACTTACACGAATTTCGACTTACACGGCTATCTCTTGGTCCCACCTATCGCGTAAGTCCGAATTATTACTGTATTCATAATTTGGTTTAATCGAATAAAAATTATTAATTAAGTTACATTTTTTTAATCAACCTAATAGCAGAAACTGGGAGTGACACATTGGGATCACATCGATAAGATTAATTTAGAATTACCCCAAGTAAATATTATATTGTCCCATGAGAAACCCGTAAAGAATTAACTCATTTCGGTTGATTAGGAGTTTAAAGGGCCTTTTAATATAGATTACAGGAGAATTGAAGTGATTGATATAAATTAATTTACAAAAGGAGAAAGGAGTTCATGGTTTGTCACTGGGTGAATGATATTTCACCGGCCGTGTCTAAACATTCGAAGGCGGCTGTCCGCGGAGGCGGATACTTGGTGATAATGCGCCGCTAGCTGATGGAGATTGATCGAGTCAACCGTCGCGTAGTTTAAACACACCTTTGCGTACGTGGCGAGATGCGCCGGACCTGGTTACGTGACATATTCATATAATACGTCTTTTTGTTTTACATAAAGTTGGCAAATTATCTTACAGCTGACTAATAGCCAATGGTTATTGTGGCCTACGATTAAGAGCTACATCAGAAATGCTGGTGTAAATATAGGGCTGGACAAACGCAGGCTGCTCATGTGTCTAGTTTTCCACGTTCTTATGACTTATAGGCTACATAGTCCTCACCGTTCTCTTTAACCACATGTGACAGAAATTAAGCCTGTAAATCTAAAAAAAGTTTATCCCCTGTTTTTAATCCTAGATTACCCAGAGCAGTCGTTTTGACTGTTTTTAAAGTTTAGTTATATAAAATATATGTACATATATTTATAAGGAACCAATTTTTAAAAATATTATGATTTTTTATATATTATCTTATAGCATTTATTAATAGTTGTACTTCCCCCCCCCCCTTTATTCCCTATATACGTATGTGCTATACCTATATTCAGTTTTTCTAGTGTTAAACATCGCATTTTTAGGCTGAGCTTTATAGACGCTATTTGGACTTTGCTTAGCAAAGTTCTCAAAAAATACATTCGTTTTGACAAAAAACTGAATATACAATAGGGACTTGAGTATAGTCATATAAATTTTAATGTTTTGGTAAAGTCTAAGCAAAGTTGAATTTGTATCTATAAATCTCAGCCTTAGTGGATACTTCTTTAGGGATAACTTGAAAATACCAACTTTCGGGAACGTCAAATAAGAAACCTATAGGTACGACTCTGACAGTAACTACGTAGTAATGGTAGCCTACAAGAGGCTGTCAGGTCACAATATACCGATTTATATGGAAAGGGGTCCGATCTAGGCCACACTGGAAACATTCACTTATAAATGCATTCGGAGCTGTACATTGCGACCTGGAAACCGCTGCAAAAACGCCTCTGCCAAAATCTGACGGTTACCTTTAGGTAAAAATCTTTCTGAAAATAGTTAATAGTTGTTATAAAAAAATACTGTAAGTATTTCATGCAGTAAAGTAACTCAAACTGTAATAAAGTTAAGTGGTTTAATAAAACAAATTAAAAAATAAATGAAAAAGTATTTATTTCGCCACAAATATACAAAAAAAAACAGAAATTTAAACGTAGCAATACAAACAACACACAAAAACAAAAGAAAATACAAAACATTACATTTACTTAAGTTATTTATGTAAGCACTAGGAAAACTTTTTCATTGAGTTTCGCTATTGACTTTTTTGCTCATTTTTATCTAGCCCGTTATTTATCTAAGTAAATAAAGGACAAATCAGGAGAATATGCATCAGTTATGTCTCAAGCCCATTGCGAATTTAAGAAAAAAAAAACATTTCCTGTACTTTTTCCGCAAAGGGTATTTGTTTACTTTATATGCGACTAGCTGATCCGGCAAACGTTGTTTTGCTGTATAAGGTTTTGTAACATCTTCTAAGATGTTCATTGAAATTAAGTGATGTCAAAGACAATTTTGTTCACAATTAAATACTCTTAATCAACAAAACATTTATTTGGATAAAGATTAATATTATTACGTTGATACAACTCTTAACAAATAATGCATTAATTTCGACCAAATTTGTTTACCATAAAAACGGTTCTAGTGAGCTAATCTTAAAAGATAGACATATACTGTCTTATACTGTATATATATTTTTGGTATCTTGAACCGTTTTCGCAGCGCACGCAATGGAAGCACTCAAGGATGAATAATTTTCCCCGTTTATTTTCACATTTTCCATTATTTCTTCGCTCCTAATAGTTGCATCGTGATGTTATATAGCCTAGGGCCTTTCTCGATAAATGGTCTATTCAACTCAAAAAGAATTTTTCAATTCGAATCAGTAGTTCCTGAGATTAGCGCGTTCAAACAAACAAACTCTTCAGCTTTATAATATTAGTATAGATTTGCGGCACCCAAACAATCATATAATAATCCAATTCATAGTTGACGCTGAATTAAGCTGATATTGCCTGGCAGTGGTAAGAGAGGGGTGGTTCTTTACACCACCCCTCCTCACAGTGAGCAAAGAGCAGAGAAAGGCCACTCGCCTAGCCGAATACTGAGGATGAGGCCCCAGTTGTGTTCTCGGGCCCGGTAGGTGACAGGAGGAACACCCCGGTTCCCTGACGGTCTATATTGGGTTTCCCCTGGGCTTAAAAAAGGCTGATATAGACTGTAGAACGAATTCACGTTAATACATATAAATAAAGTTCAATAGTTTTGCTAAAATTATTTACGTGGCCGATGTACAGGGTGATATATACCATTATATTCGTTGAACCGCTTTATGTAATAATTTCAAATCATTACAAAATTCGGTGTGTCGCATCCGACAAGTGGCAGAGGCAATAAATCGGTCCAGCTTTACGAGAGGCCGTTCCACGGAGCCGGCACGTGACCGACGCGGCCCACTACGTGATTCCTGTATTGTAAACATATTTTATTTGTATACATCTACAACTGATCGCTGACTACCTTTTAAGGTACTATATATTTTAATTAAAATAGATTAACTTTAATTCTGTATTTTATTTAAGTTTATTTAAAACGCAAAGGTTTTAAAAAAAAATAACGGTATTAAAATATCGTCATGCTATATCCCTTTCGAAGTCAGCAGAGATACACTAGAGGCGGTATCTACTATGCTATTATACTATGTTGTGCCCAACGAATGTGCCCGGTCTCAGAGGACTTACAAATGACATTTCTATTAGAGGTCATGCGGGCTTCCCCACCCTCCTTCCTTTCTTTCGCCGGTGAGTATATGGTGTCTAAATCCGTACTTAATCTAGAAAAATCAAGAAATACGTGACGGGGTTCGAACCTACGACCGTTCGCGTTTGGGCGTGAATACCGGTCCCTTATCCACTAGGCCACCACGTTACACCACTCGTAAAACAGCAAAGATGTTTAATCCATTTAATTCCTTCAAATTTTTGTGATTGAAAACCTGTAGTTATTAAAAATTACAGGGTGTTTCGTAACATAACGTTAAAGGCCATATAGTTCAAAAAAGTAATAAAAAATATATATTCAAATTGATTTTAAATCACTTTTAACCAGTTTAAAGGACTGAATCATATCAAATATTAACACAGTCGGTCAACATCACACGTTTTTAATTATACAAGTCAAATCTGTAACGGCACGCTAATGTGAAACCAAAACTTAATTATTAAACCAAAGGAGACCAAACATCCGTCGCACAAACTTAGGACTATGCACAAAAAACGGGCCAGAATCTTTCCCACATGTGGTTTTAAGACAAACATATTTATGGCCTTCAAATAAAATAATAGCCCTTATTTTGCATGCCATCAGAGTTGAAATTTATAGTGTTTTCGATTAAGAGACGTCAAAAACAAAATGGTTTTGCTCTACGTTTTTTTCAACCCCGGATAAGTAGGTCGCAGGTTATTTACTATTTGCAAGGTGCAACCGACTAACGGCGCTTTGTGCCAATGTCAAATAAAAGGACTCTCGTATCATTGTTACGGATGTAGAAGACCGTTGTTTTGTTTAAAAAGCTGCATTTTACCTGTCATAAGAAAATCATAAACTTTTTATGTACTTAAATAATATTTCAAAGGCAATAGTTAATGGAAATAAGGTTTAATAAAACTATAAAGATTCCAGTTAATTTTAGTTGAATATAAAAATTAACTTAGAATTAAACGATACAACAAACTCAAATAACGTTAATAACGTTAATTAGCTAAATTAAAAATAAGTACCAAAATAAATAAAATACTCAATGAAAATATTTAAGAAATACAGAAAAAATTAAGCAAAAATTATTTGTCGATACAAATATCGGGGTATTAGAAACACTTTTTAACATTTTCAAGACAACAACGGTGCGCGATGTGTTCCCGCGCACTGCTCCAAGACAACGAAGGCGAGCAGGGGGTGGTCATTTACACCAACCCTCCGCAAATGTTGAGAGGTGACCTTACCTTTAGGCCAGACGTCGCCTGGTGCCCAGGAAGATGGCACGGCCTTGCCCTTGGGCTCGGCAGACGGTTAGGAGGAACTCCCCTCGTGATCTGGTCGGTGCGAGACACACCTGGGAGCGGCCCACACCGCCCCCTGATGGCCCATAACGGGTTTCCCCCGAGTTTCCCGGGTTACAAAAAAAAAAAATAGAAACACTTCTTCTTTTTTACTTCTTCTTTTTTCTTTAGTTTTATTCAATAATTATAATTTTGAACCAGTTTCGATGCACGGCAACGCTAGTGACTTACCAAATTCTTGGAAATTCTTTGAGTAATATAAATTGTAATATTTTAGTAAAGTCTAAGCAAACTTAAAGTTTTGACTATAAATATTAGCCAAAATGCCCTGAGAACAATGATCAGCTACGCTATTGATCATGTTGTGCACGACATATAAGCACAAAGTAAATACAGCCACTGATGTATCTCTGTTCACTCCAAAAGGCATTTAGTGTGATGATATAATATTATAAATTCTATTGTCGTAAGTAATATGTCAAAAATACTTTTAATGATGTAAAGAAATCATTCAAAATCTTAGAATAATAATAATTTAATGTCTTCGTGATCTACCTCGAGTAAGTAACGGCTGCATCTCCCATCAACGCAGGCCGCACAGTGGTTAAAAATAGTCGCAGAGGTGGACAAAAAACACCGTAAACCGCGTCTCATCTGGCCGACTTTACGCAATATGGTTTTTGACCCTTATATCCAACGGATATTTGTTTTGCCATCGGCTTATCCTGTGGGATTTGTATATCTCGGAAATAGTGGTAAAATTAGTACAGAATTTAAATACTTACGCTTGTGAAATTTAATCGTATTAATATTAAAATATAATTCTAAGCGTTTAACGAAAAAAGACCAGTAAAAATCTAAAATGATTTAGAGTTTATAATTCTGTTTTGTTTTAAATAAAAACAAAATATATAAAAGTTTTATATTATTTATATCTGATACATATTCTTATTTATACATTTCTAGTTTCACTATTTTATATTACTTTATTATACTTTTTTGTATTTGTCTCGAACTCTTTCATAATTGTAGATTTGACATTAAAGGTGTATTGATTGTTATTGAACAAATAAAATGTATTAAATTAAGAAATATTTTTATTTACCGGATTGGCGACTAGACATAAGGACTGAACTTTTAACTGAAATGTCAAACGCAAAAAATCGAATCCCGCATTCAAAAATAAAATATTTGCAAAATTATAGGAAATACAATTTAAAATTTGATAGATTATATGGAAATAGAAGAAAAATAACAATACGAGTTTGATTTCGAAGAAATATACAATTCAATAATATCAAAGTTTATGAATATGAGGAAAGATCTTGTACGAGTATGTCAAACTTCCTCTGTTTCATCTAATTTTTCTAGCTGTATACAGTCCAGCCAACATGAATCATATCCAAAATTACCATTTCAAGCAACGAAGCAGAAGAGATATTCAACAATTTCGCAAAACGATATAAAGTGACATATAAGAAAGAAGAAATATATATCGGTTTCGATTGGTGCTAATTAATTAACAACCTTACAATTTCCTACGGATATTCACAAAACATAGTAATCGAGATAATAAACTGAGTTTACATTATAATTAAATGTAATGGTGGCTTAACTGCGGGAAATGTTTCTCTATCCTGGGAGATTCATGTATAAAAACTGGCACCATGAAATTAAACAATAGCAGAACTAAGACTCGCCATTCGAAGTGTAACAAATAATTTTTCCGTGTCTAAAGTTCCGTGTCATCTCTCCCATATCATACACGCGATATTAATGAGTGCCAGTGTTTCGCTTTGTGCAAAGCTGGAGCACTCCTACGCTGTACACGTTTTTTGTCCGTGTCGTGGGGTCAGAGCGAGCACTATGTAACGGTGAGAACGCAACGACTTCCAGATGCGTCGCGTCGCATCGGCTAGCGGTATTTCACCGATTTTTTGTATAACTTTCGTGGCGATACGTTCGTGAAATTTAAACCCCCGTTTGAACGAGCGCTTATATTAATTTAATCTACAGGCTGATTCTAAATGTTAAAAATGTATTTAATAAATAATATATATTGAAAGTATAGTGTCAACAATTACTCATATTATCTAGTCCAGAATTAAGCTTGCGTTTGTACTACAGGTCCTGGACAAAAATATTCATATTTAAATACATATAATTATACGACCGTGACATACTTATACTAATCTATTCTTTACACAAAAGTTCGCAGCTACCGGGACTAGAATCTAGGACATTAGAATTCTTAATAAGGTCACTAAAAAACTGCGCTGTTAGGCCGTTATTTACAATAACAAAAATTTTATAATGCAAGTTATAATAATATAAGTGTTTATAGCTTATTTAAATTTTTAACATAATATGTTTAGATATATCGAAGTAAAGCATTCGATATTTGAATCTATAATTGATATAGTAATTCTATCTTTGATAATGGCTCTCACTGTGTGACCAGTATTTCGAGAAGCTGTACTCATTTTCACTGATTACGTATAAGTATTCTATCAAAATTAAAAAAAGAAAACAAATTTTTACTTGACACAGTAACTACATCATATCCGATGTTAAGCATAGTGTAGTCCAAAAATGACAAAACCTAACAAAAATATTAAAGAATATATGTACTAAAATAAGTAAAATAATAATTAAGTAACGTTCATACCAAGTAATTTAAGCAAATGAAACTACATATGAATAAATATTCAATAGTGTTGGAATGTCTGTCCAGCTTAGACGCCTTCATGTATTGATTTGATGAAAATCAGTTATATTCGCATTTTTACTCATAAAAAATTGTCTAAACTGAAGTTTTGTACAAACGACATCTTTGACATATTATGAGAACAGTAAGGGTACCTATATACAAGATATTTTTTTACAGAAAAGGAAATTTCTTATTGATTTATACCAGAGGATTGAGAAAAGACAATTGAATCATACGGGACTAAACTCCCTGGTCATCATTGTTCCTAGACTGTATTTATCTTAAGGCTTAGTGAAGCTACCGAATCATTAAAAAATTAGCAGCTTATAATCTGTTACACTCTGTTGCTCTTTAAACTCGATACAGTAATCCTTGAGTAAAAACGTCTTCATACATAAAACTGAAACTTATCTGCAATATGTTTCAACGACTTGTATTTACGGCTGTGTATATTATAAATTTTATTAAACCATAACAGTCATTGCAAAGTGACCCATATGGTCAGATTGGATAAAAAACTAAACACTTTTAAAATCATCTTAGTACAGTCAAGAACAAAAGACATAAGAAAATATTCTTATAGTACAATGGGCTCTTACGCTTTCATTACTAATACAATAAATTGATTGTTTATACTTTGTTGTAATAAGGATTTTCTTTTCTTAGAAAAATAATATATGAGTGGCAAATCATTGACTTTTATCGTCGGAAGTATATCACTATAGTTTAAGATTGTTGAGTCCAGCGAATGCTCTATTTAAAAACTCGTTAAAATATTATCATGAAGATCTTTTTCGCAATTTTAAATAAAATACGACGTTGCTCTCTGCTTCTATTTTAACGATATAATGGATAGATGACAGGGAAGTATCGGGAGAAGAGAAGGTTGATATATGTTAGTTAAGCCTCAACCAATATTTATTTATTTATTTTATTTATTTATTCAACGGTAACTACACAGCATATTATAAGATTATATACCAAAAATAGGAAACAAAAATAAAAAAATCTAGAATGCCAATAACGTAGTACACATATTAAATTTTGGTAAATGTTTGGGTCGCTCCCCGCATCATATAGTGAGTGTTGTGTGCGTGATTTTTTTTTTACTCGTACTTTTATTATAATTAGTTACCAAGTCAAGAACTGCTAAAGTTTCTTTATGACATAAGTCTTTACTTATTTTTTGATTTAGAAAAAAACAATGAAACATAATTATATTACTTTTACTTTCTAAGCCATTTTGGAATCTTAGGACCAAAGATGAACAAAATGTAATCAGATTAATAAATAACGATTACAAAATTTAGGCGTTCATTAATTTTGTTGCTTTGTAATCATTATTAAACCCTTCAAACCATTAAGGAGTATTAGGAGGAGTCATAAATGTGTATGCAATTGAAGATTCCGTAGTGATTAAAACATAGATGAGCATATTGCAGTCATGTTAATGATGAAAAACGCAAAAAGGAATCGTATTCATTTTTCATTAATCTGATTACATTGTGCCTGTCTGTTTTTACTAAAAACTTCTCCAACTCTTTCTTATGCCGAGTCGTTGAGCTATTTATGATTCGATGAAAAAAAGATTACGAGTATTATTTTATTTTATCGTTTTTAGCCTATCTTACACTGTTTATTGTTTACACCCATCGTTTGTAGTCATCAAGTTGTATTCATCATAAGATTATTCAGATATATTATATATATTATAGATTATAAGATAGCTCCAGATATTATTATAGTACTAAAGTAAATTTTAACACTTTTCTTGGTGAATATACAAGTAAACATACATCATGGAATATAAATTCTCATACATGAAATAGGATGTCCACATCATATGTGGCCATTTTAGTCGCCGGCGAACATGTGTTGCTCTGTCGGCCACGTGTGGGACAATACTCCCCCTCCTCTCTCCGTACCTCCCGACTAAACCAATAAAACTTCCAATATTTAATATTTCTGAGTTACAACGATGTTATATCACAGAAATATTGCCTAACATTATCCGTCTTTGTGCCTTTTGGTAAAATCCTTACTACACAAATGTAAAGACCATCATAGTGACTCGCTTTGACCTGTCGCGTTTCGGAATCAGCTTGTGTATATCCAGTAACTCATATACCTAGAGACCTTCAGTCGTGGCATATGTGGGCCGACATGACAACGAAAATTATCAATGAATATTCACTATTTGATGGCCGCTTTTGTTTTTGGATTACACTGTACTTACCATCATAGATGGGCAAAATGTAATCAGATTAATAAAAATGATTACTATTACATTTTTCGTTTTTTACCATTAATATGACTGCATTTTACTCATCTATGTGTTAAACATTAAAGAATCCCAGATTGCATACACATTTATGACTTCTTAATGTTTTAAATGGGTTTAATTATGATTACAGAGCAAGAAAATTAAAATTACGACTACATTTTGTAATCGTTAATCATTAATCAGATTACATTTTGCCCATCCCTGCTTACCATCAGGTGCACTGTAGGCATTATATTGAGCCAGTGTTAAAAAAATCTGCCGTGAGACTTTTTTTCATCAAAATCAAAGTGATTTAAGCATTTATTTTTTTATACTGGATCAACAAAGTATAACTGGTTACGACAACTAAGGGATGAAAATCTCGTGACAATCGCCGCCGTCATGCCGACTTTTGCATACCACCACTGAAAGTCTCTAGGTATATGAACAAATGAGTATACACGAATTGACCTTGCAACGCTACAGGTCGAAGCGAGTTCCTGTAACGGACAGTGCAATGTATTAAAAAAACTACACCAATTACCAGAGGATAAAACTTCATTGCCGTTCGCTGTCAACATCCAAGTCCACATATACCTTGACTGAAGGTCTTTAGGTATGATTATGATGATGATGATGTCCTAGCCGGATTCGGCCACGGCGACTGTTTCAACATCGCTTAAGAAAATCGAGGTCCAGTTTTCGGAAACAGTCAATTGCGCAGGAGATATTTAAGTGCACAACTGGACCCGCAGCCAGAGAAGCACTCTCTCGTCCGAGCTCCCTCAGGCCCGATGGAATGGAGAACCAGTACGATCTGGAGGGAGCGAGATGCAGGATTGGTCGAGTTTTCCTTCTCTGAACACTTGGTTGAATTACGGTGTTAAAGAGATACCTTAGTCGCCTTTTACTACACCTCAGCGAGAAGTGGGGCGTGCTATTTTATTCTGCCGGCAACCACCACGGCTTTAGGTATATAAACAATTCAAAGGCAAATGTGACACTGCTCACGGACGCATAAAGCTCAAAAATTTGATTCTATAAACTAATATTGAATCTTTAGCGACAACAGTAATAAGACAAATTGACATCAATATTCTATTCAAACGTTGTACCATATCATTAATCACGGTCAATCTACGTGACAATCGAAAATGACCTGCGATATGACAAACTCGAAACCTTTCAGCAAAAAAACCTGATTGTTATCTTTTTAGAAGTAAGGAATGACGCTTTCTGTTGGAATCAAATTATTACAAGATAATAAATATGCCTTTGCTTTATTTTGCCCTGCTATTAACCTCCTCATACAAAACATCTCTACAGACATCAGTAGCGTTCATTCCATAAACACCTGAAAGAATTGCATGCCCTTACGATAAATAAGTCTGAAATAAATTTCTGTAATTTAACCAAAAAAAGGAACCCTTTACATATATACATTTATATATTTTTCATATCTATTCTATTTCATGCCATTTATTTTCCATATGAAAGTAATATACTATTTATTATTATTATATAGTATTCAAATTCATTATGTGAATCTGTCTACCCTCTCCAAATACCCTATACACGCCACTGATAGACATACATACCTATAACCATGTAGGTACATATTAGTCATCATTGGAAACCTTTGTAGTTAACAAACCTTGATCTTTAATATTAAATTATGTAGCTTAAAAGAATTAGACTTAAAAAAAATAATTAAATTAATTAATTTTACGGATCTTTTCTTCGTTTTTTTTGTCTGTTCCACGGCAAAATGCAAGTCTGCTCCCACGGACTGGCGACTACGCGGCTGAAGACTTACCCAGGAGATTTAATCGGTAACATTCCGTCACACCAGGGTCGTTCCTTACGGCGGCCCTGACCATCTTCAAGGATTTGCACCAGATTTAAAAAAAATCTTGGTCTACTCCAGAATGCCTAAAAACTAAAGTTTCAGTCAACATGTCTTACTAGTTATGATGTATGTATGTTATGTTAATAGTAGACAATAAAGGTTGAGCTAGTCCTCAAGTTTAAGATGACATGAGGTTGTAGACTATCAATGGATTTTCATCCTTTGATAGTCGCTTTCGTTTTTGGACTAAACTGTACTTACCATCAGGTACTCTGTAGTCACTATGTCGAGCCAGTGTAAAAAAAAAAGATAGTTAAGCGTGCGATGGAACGAACTATCTTAAAAGGTAAAATAGAAAGGTAAAATCGGAAATGAGATTATCTCACAGAGAACCAAAGCTATCGACATAGCTCTCCATCTTAGCAAGCTGAAGTAGCAGTGGACAGGCCTCGTATGCCGAAGAACCGATGATCATTGTAACAGGCGAGTTCTTAAGGGGAGATTGTGAGTCGGAAGTGTTGCTCGGGAAGCTCCCTGACAAGGTGGAGCGAAGAACTACGCGCGGCGGCGGCGGCTTCGGTGGTGAGAGGTAGCCGGAATGGATTGGATAATTAAACCCGAAGGCCGGGCTCAATGGCGCTTGTTAGGAAATTCCTACGTCTTGCAGTGGACTAGAGTGAGCTGATGATGAGGATAATGAATTAATTTATATATGTATTTTCCATAAATAATTATTTTTGTAAAATGTTACAAATAATAAACTGTCATTCTGAAATAGCCAAGAAACATCCATTATCGCGTCCCTACATGAGACAGAAATAGATTTTTTGTGGACAAGCACGTGAACCGAAGAAACTTACCGTTATGGAGACACACCACGTCTTGCATAAATCATTTCAAGTGGTAGCCTGCGAGAAACTGTTTCGCCCTTTTACTGTTTTCGGTTCTTCGATAAACAAAATAGTGAAGAACCGTTTTAGCTGCGATTGTTTTGGATTTCGTGGAACTTTCAAACCCCCCTCTGAGAGATTTAAAATACTATGATTACTGATTAGTTTTGCCAAAGCGACATCAAGATGAGACTAAATAAATCTTGGCTTTTCATCAGCACGATTGTCTAGGCTTCTTTATATTGGTTCGAACGCACTTGATGGTAAGTCAAAAGCATTCCACAGCGAAAACTGCCAAGATGCAAGATTTATTATAAGAACAGACATCCTCGTCATAATAACCTCCATGGGCATACGCAGATTAATTTATTAGGAGTCCAATAACAATTCTATGGCGGGGTTAGGCTCAAATTTTCGGAATCGGCAAGATTACATGAAACGGTTAATTAAGTTTGAAGGGCTTAAAGAGGTCTCTCATGTTAGGTTGCAAATATTTGGATAGCTGAGTATAAATAAACAGGAAGGTAGAGTAATTAAAATACAAATTTAACATGACTCAAGACAGATGCTAGAAAATATTTTATTCATCGAACACTCCTTTATAAACTAAAAAGACAGAGCTATTTCACTAATTGAATATTCTCTAAGCTAGCTAAATAAAACGAATAAATAACGCAGTGAAATACAATCCTTAGACGATTCTCTAAATGATACATCCTACACGCAATATAGCATGTTAAAATTCGTTGAAATAAAAACCTTCTCAAACTACCGTTTCAGAACTGGAAGGAACGTTAATTTTTGGTCCAAAACTCATTAGTCCCCACAACATGTGTCGCAGATACGATCAGGGACGAAGAGGAGATTCAAGCCATTGTTTATTAACTCCCTTGCTGGCGGATGAGCAAAAAATCAACAAATTTAGATGACCGTACGTAAATTAAATTGCTGATGTAATCATCGTAATCTTAGGAGGAATATTAAGAAAGTTTGATTTAGTATATACAGGTATTTGTGAAACAAATTTAATAGTACAAAATCAAATACAATATAAATAAAATTCATATGGATTCTCTGGTTGGTTTTAGTATGAAATAAAAAAATTGCTCATCCTGAAGTCTACTTTTTCATTGCCAATAATTTACGCAGCATAATATTACGCTATACAAATATATATATATCTAAACAATAAAGACACTATGTGCTACATGACAATCACTCAACTGACAACTTGGATAAAATAATATTCGATCACCGATAACACAAGAAGAAAAATGCAAAATGTATGAAATGGACGACGTGATATTTCGAGAACGTAATTTCATTTTAAACTTTTCCACTTTCGTTATCGCTGATGAAAGTTAATCCCTCTGAGATCTCTAGACACAAATATAGATATATCGTCTGAAGAGCATTTGTGCTAATAATCATTATTGATTCCAAAGTAAAAAATAGAATAATGACCGTTTAAATATTTCTCTGTATACGTATTTCACATCTCTATTTACACATATTATTTAAGATTGTAGGGCTTCTTTCCAAAAATCCTTTACATCTATAATTAAATCGATTGAATAGAAGGTTTTCTACCATTTATCAACTCTTGCCTACGATGCGATGTTAAACATTTTTCTAAACCTCTGGACAATGACGATCCGGGGTCCATAGCCGTAAGGAGGTCTATCAAAAAGAGATTAGATCGATAAGGGCCAACAATACCCGCAGGCGTTTTAAAAAAACTATAAGAAACATGAAACGAGGAATTATTCGCATCGTTTCCTTTGAGCTCTTATAAAACGGTTTTTTCGTTGCAAAAAAGCATAAATGAGGGTGGATTGTGAAAAAAGTGGACAAAGGCCGAAATACAAAAAGTTTTTTGGAGCAGCTTTTTCTTGTGAACGGATAGTTTTTCGATCTCATACAGCCAGAGCGATATCTGTTGGAATCAGTTTATAATAAATTAAAGGTCATATTTTACCAAATTATTTCTGAAATCAATACAACACAATCATCATTTTAACTTCATCGTTAGAAATTCAGTTCATTGCATCAAGTTTGTGTAAAAAAAACTTATGCATAT
The DNA here is from genome assembly GCA_036320925.1 of Automeris io. Classification (NCBI taxonomy): domain Eukaryota; kingdom Metazoa; phylum Arthropoda; class Insecta; order Lepidoptera; family Saturniidae; genus Automeris; species Automeris io. The sequence continues at coordinate 5,783,898 of JAUDJH010000010.1, read as the reverse complement.
TTATTCTTAATATGTCAAGCGTGCTTTACAACAACATTGTTAGCGACACAACCTGGAAAATCGTGTAAAAATGATAACCACTATAGAGTTATAAAACAACTTAATCTTACGTAGTTATAAAACTTTAAATAGTTATGGAAATAGATCAGTGTTTATGTAAATCAAATTTCATATTAATATCACAGAAGTTACATAAACGTTAAAAAATTAATATAGAAAAAAAATCTTGTAAAAAATACAAATTTTTGCTTACGGTGTGTTTCCGAAGCACACTCGATGTCACAAACAAGTGAATTTAAAGTTACTCATAGCTTACTAGCAACTTATGACTAGGGAATAAAGGCCTAATTGATTTGAATGATTAAAGTCCTTACCTAAATTTAAAGGAAAGGCATTGAAGGTACTGAGGAACATCTGAGAGTAACTTTAGAATGATTGCTTTTGTTTTTACCAAGGCTTAATTTAAATTAAATTTTGTTCTTGTAGTTTTAGTAATTCTGGTTATTGTATGCGCATATTCTCGGCGCGACGGGGCTGTGGCGAATTGATTACAGGACCCACAGTTCCCGCCAATGCGCAGAAGTAGTCACCTTGGGGTTTTTAGTCGGTATAAGTCCGACACACCTCGGTCGCGCAACCCCCCTGTGCGGCTGAGACGGTTTATGAGGATTTTCCACAAGTAAAAAAAAAAAAAATGTGCATATTCTGTTTTCATTATTTTCTAAATTCTTTGGTTTTTTCTTATAAAAATCTAACTTCATTTACTATTCTTGTTATTTGGGATTATGTTTTTGTAATGGTTAGAATATTATAAGTTTTATTTACTTCTGATACATGCTGCGGTAGCTTTCAACGATTGATACATTTAGATTTGTTGTTATTATTGCTATAATTTTATACGATATATCGGCCACTGGCTGCCCTATAAATAAATAGAATACAATTATTCGTTTATTTTAATTTCGTCAAATAATTGTCAATGTCAATAAATTAAGTTACCGCAACCATAGATAGCCATAGATAGACCATAGCCCTTTGACTATTCAAAGGGCTATGGTCTGGTCCCCGGGTAACTGGGACGTATTTGGTTATCGGGGCCCGAGTGGATTGATTGGAAGAACACTGCAGGGGCTTTTAACCAGCAGGAGTGTGACACACCGGGGTCGCTGCCCTCACAGCGGCCCTGGTGATCATATGTAGGGGTTTCCCCCGGGTTGCCAAAAAAGGGGCTATGCTCAATTGACAGTGACTATTTTCATATTATTGAGCATATACAAAGACCAAATAATATAAGACAAAGACCAAAATGAGTCAATAGAGAGATCTCTATCAATACGCACTGAGTTAGTTCTTGATTTTGTTAAAAGTTTTCGTAAACAGTAATAATTTTTATGCTTAGTTTGTTATTCAATCGGAATTTATAGTCAGCTTCACTTATGCTTGCATGGATGTCGCTCACATGGATTTATATTTCAAGAATTATGTACTTTTTAACGTTAGTGATAAATAAAAGGAAAATGGTTTTAACAAAAAGTGCTCGTACAGTCATTTACAGAACTCTTACTTTTGCGGAGTCGTTAGGCTGTGGAATGGTCTTGCATGTTCCCACCCTCCAATGATAATGGGACTTTTAAGCGAAGCATCAAGAAATATTCGTGCAACCTGGCATGAACGCTACAGCTATCGATGGTTTTTTTTTTGTTAGTAGTCTTTGTCGTTTTTGGACTGCATCTTACTTACCAGATATGGTGTGGTAACAGTGCCATGTCAGGATAAAAAATAAATTGGAAATAGAGTTACGATTTTGCGACTTGTCGCGTCGGCGTCGGCGCGTGTCGCAAGCGAATGAGATCGCGTTCCAAACAATAATTTGAGCTCGAAACAGGGTGGAGCGGCGACAGATTGCGCGCCTCCGTTAATGACAGGCCGTAGATGCGCGTGTGTCCAGCCCGCGTTCATTCAATGCAAATACGTTTGCTTTGCCAAAGAATCATTAGAAATGGCGGTACTTTCAATAATATGCGATCATTTTCTGCGATGTTTAAAACCTAATTATAATGTTGACAAGTGATATAAGATTACGGTAAGTTTCTAGTTAAATATTGTATTTTATGGTTCTAAATTTTCACATAATATTATCTGAGTTCAATTTTAAAACATGGCTCTTATACAAATATAGCCATCAAAAACTATACTATGTATCAATTATAGTAGAAAAAACTGACTTTATTAGTTATAATACATATTTTTTGGAAACAGGTATAACGGAACACGACACGAGTGTCAAAATATATTTTTTTATTCTTTTAAAATCATGAAGCTGCCGGAGCCCCTCTGAAAATTCTTAATTCTTCATCTTCATACACAATGACCTTTCGCTCGATGACAGGCCGCCTGCCCACGCGCGGGCTTGTCCTAATCACACCTATCTTGACGCTTACACACAGTCCATTCATACATATTTGGAATGTTTTTTTCTTTACACGGCCACGAGTGGGCAGACGTTTTGTTTTATTGTTTGAAGATATGACGGTTAAACATTGATAAGTTTTGATTGTAATGTATTATTTATTTTAAATCGACAAGTCGCTTGTGTCCATACAGTTTTATCTTACATGTAAGATATGTTTGATGATATAATCGAAATCAATCAATCTACATATGTGATGTTATAATGGTCGGTATTAAAAAAAAAATTAAAAAAATTACACTGCTTTTGTTGATATGGATAAAAATGGCACAAAAGATGTTTTAGCCGCAACTTGATCAAAATTCTGTTGGTGCATATGTAGTATTCTGGATGAATTTGGTTTCCCAGGCTCGGGTAGAGCGATTAGAGGGAGTTTTTAGTCCCGAGGGTTTTTAGTCAGTAGGAGTCTGACACACCGGGGTTGCTGCCCTCACAGCGACCCTGATGGTCCTATGCAGGATTTTCCCCCGAGAAACCAAAAAAAAATTGGTGCATATGTAATATAACCTTAAAATATTTTTTTATGTAAGTGGAAGTAAGAACCCACATAGACAAAACAAAAATAATTCATATGGAAGGTAGTCTCAAAAGTACCAAAGTAAAAAGTAAAGTAAAAGTAGCGGGAAGCGACGAGAGTACACGAGGGGAATAATAGATGTGTAGGAAGTGAAGGAGCTTTGCAAGAATCTCTATTCTCTCTACTTACCCCAATAGGGATTTTTTTTCCTTTTTTTATACTGGCTTGACATAGTGACTACAGACTACCCCATGGTAAGTACAGTGTAGTCCAAAAACGAAAGCGACCATCAAAAGATGACAACCCATTGATAGTCTCCGTCGTCATGTCGGCCCACATATACCACGACTGAAGGTCTCTAGGTATATGAGCTACTGGATATACACAAGCCGATCCTGAAACGCGAGAGGCCAAAGCGAGTCACTATGACGGTCTTTACACTTGTGTACTGTGGTCATGACTCAGTTTGGGTAATCGCCCTACCACCAAAACAATCAGCGGGATGATAGTTAGATTTTGAATGATTGTTATTAAACCTATAAAGGGATATCATCCTGTCATAATACAAATAAAGTATAACAAAATAGATACTATAAATTTATTTCATAATGTTACTTACACTATTAGACAATTTAATTTAATAACGTTATTAATTGAAAATATTAATTACAGTGAATAAAATTTTTAATTTTAATTTTATTATTATAATAATTTAATTTTTGTAATAAAAAAAACTACTAACAATAACACGTTTCATAACAATGTTCTATACAAAGGCATATTCAAATGAGGTACAAGACCGTTTCACTGGGCAGTATGCTAATGGTCGACAATACGAAATGTCAAAACTCCTCAACTGTGTTATGATAATGCCTGCATGGACACACCCTGTATTTGACGCGCTAGTCAATTCAATGGGTCATTCATAAATTCATTCGTGTTATTATTGTACAATTTTTTTTTCAATTTAAACATATTTAAATTTTGTTATACGTGTCAATCATTTTTTATATATCATTTACCTGTAAGTCGCAGAAGATAACAAAACGGCTAAAGTGGAATTAAATTCCACTTTAGCCGTTTTTTACACATTTTTTAGCTTTAATTGTAAGTTTTTCTAACGTAAATCTTTACTTTTTTGATACAACATTTGTTTCAGTTGGAAATCTCTAGGTCTTTTTATGTCATTTATATCGAGCCTTAAGAAAATTTTGATATCATGAAAATTATTATTTATAAATGTTTATAATGTTTATTGTATTGTTTATTTTCTATGGTTTTCACCACACTATTGTGAATCCTATTTTGAACTCTTACAATATATGGGCATCATTAAAGAATCTATTTGATTTAGAAAGGGCTAATCTAATAAGGCACGATAAAGTGATTTGTACAAAAGGCCTTCACTTCAAATGTTCTTGACCCAGTCAAAATTAATTAATTACAATTATTCGGACAATTAATTAACATTGAAGATTAATTTAATTTCTTTGTTATTCTTCTAATGCGCTTATTACGAATCACCAACATAACTTATTGTTAATAAAGTCCATTATTCACTGCCATATTTTTAAACTTAATGCCCGCTGAATACAATATTCAATAGTAAATTCGTGGGCGATATGAACTGCAGTACAGCCATCGAGAAAATGGTTAATGCTTGTTAAACGTTACAAAGAAATATATATCAAGCAAGGTTACGTATGTACATTTAGATGTGATTGTTTTTGTATGTTACAACACATGTAAATAAATGATGAATATGAAATTAAAATACTTAAATGTTCAATATATACGAGTATAAATACGTTACTTTTAATTTATTGAGTATTATAACCAAAATTCGTCCTTCATTCAATCTTCATTCGTTTAATGACTAAATTTACTGTACTATATTTGAGTGTACAGTAATTTATATAATACATCTATTGAACCAGTTTAGTGTGACAGATAACAAAATTATAAATTTTAAGTTTTCTACTGTATTATACTTTAAAAAATTAAATATCAGTTGGTATAATATTTGTTTCCCTACAATACTATTACTAACTTTACAATTTACTAAATTCTAGCTTTATGTTTATATTTATTTAAACTACACTCTAGGTGAATTCCACTAGAATTTATGGGCATATAATAAATTTAAGCAAACTGCACAGAGAGAAGTGTAAGTTCAATTAAAACAATTTCGTAGGTGACAGTACTTCACACCAAACGCAAGTAGCAGCCTACGCACGCGGTGGGCAGACGGTCCGATCACAACAAAGCTATCCACACTCCATCATCGCAAGCTCCCATTAATTACACGCCGTTTACCTCTCATTATAAATAGACAAAACCAATTAAATCTTTCACAACATAGCACCGCCGATGTCATGGTTGCTGCATGATTTATTCTCTCTTTTTCTCATGCCCTGATACTTTATGTGTGTCATTTTGCATAATAGTTGCTCATAATTGAGAGCGATATCGCTTACTCATCCGATTTGCTGATTTTGTAACTTTTCGACTTATAATACTAGCTAACTTCCTTTTATTCTAGACGCGGAATAACACTCATGCGTTGTATTAAGAGCACATATATACGCAGAATGATTATTATGAACGAATTACATTGACAATATGTACAAAGGCGTGTTTCACTGATTTATACATGTATAGAGAGGATGAATGAAGAGAGAATTACGAAACATAAATAACACAATATAAATATAATATAAAAAAGACAATATAAATGTATGTAGAAATAAGAATCGAAGTCAAGTCTCCAGATAGACTAAATTAACACGGTACCACCGGAGAGTGAAGTTAAAGTGCTAAGAAACACGATAGCATATGAAAATTGAATGACGATTGAAAGAGGCCAAAGACGTTTGTAAAGTTAAGAGATATTTCACGCTACGTTTTTTTTATACCGACTCGACACAGTGACTGCACCATACCTGATGGTAAGCATAGTGCAGTCCAAAAAACGCCGACGACTATCGATAGGCAAGAAAAACCCATCGGTAGTCACGGCGATCGTGCCGGCCTGCACAAATATCTCTTTACGCTACGTTTAAAAGATTCCATATCATAGGATGGTGGGAACACGCTCGCCGAAAGATATTTGTCTCCTTACGTCAGCAGGTACTTGGCGTGAGATTAATTTTATTATTTACTCGTGTATAATAAATATTGTCAATAAAAGGTTATTTTCTTCATACATTTTTTTTAATTAAAATTAATACGAATATCAAACCGGTTTCCAAAGACGCCAACGCGTATGATCGTAGATTCAAATCCTGGCAACGTACCTCTGGGTATTTCTAGAATAAGAACGAATTTAGGCAACACATGTTCACCGCTGAAGGAACACATCGTGAAGAAGCCCGCATGGCATGTAAATTGTAATAAAAATGTCATGTGTGCCTGAGAACGGCGATCAACTGCTCTACTTGTCACATTGTGCACGATATATAAGCACAAAGTGGATATAGCCACTAATGTATTTCTGCTCACTGAGAAATATACAATTCTACAACAAACTGAACAATGTATAGCGTGAAATGCGTATAGAATAAATTGTGTAACAGGTACTCATACACCATTATTATGTCGGTTATTACATACTGCCAGAGCAGCTGTCACGGTGCCAAAAAACCCCACGTGTCAGGTGAAAGGTTGACCAAAGTCTAAGTGCTTAATCCTCGTAAACACAAAACCGCAATGCGCAGGAATGTATCCAGAGCCTACTTTTTTTCATGACTACTTACATTGGCGCCGTGAAGCGAATTTCGTCACTCAAACAAAACGTACTGATGGTCGTTCGAGTAAGGACCTTACAGATGCTCGAAAGGGTATAAGGTGGGAATGTCATTACAAAAATATCGGTTTTAAATTGATTGAAATATGTACATAGATGAATCGATACACAAAATAAATTGAGGGTCTGAAAGATCGATTCCTCGAACTATTTTTTTGAGTTTATATTTGTAATATAAATTAATTTTATAAAAAATAAGAAAGGCACCATAATTATCGATCTCTTCTAACAGATAATTCAATAATTATAGTTTGCTTGCTAAAACTACTTTCTATACCTAATCACTTCAGTGCTTTTACATAGTGAAATATGTTCGCTCTCCCACATACTTTTCGTAATAAAAAATATTTTCAAAGTAAGCAATGCTAACTGTTGTCATATATTTTTATTGCTTACTAACTTTGCCTAGGTATATTATTTTAAAAATGCCTAGCAATAATCTACCCACAAAGAAAATGTATAGGTTTCTAATTTTGTTAGTATCTTCCTATTGATTATAGTGTAAGAAGTAATAAGTATTTATTTGATGAATTTGCCAATATGCCAATTTGATGCCAAGGAAACCGTGAGGCAATAATTCTATTGATGATGCAAAACATATACTTGGCCTGTCCGAGGATAATTTGTTTATAACGGAATAAGAAAACTATGAAGTTGAATTTCATGTGAAAATATTACAATTAAACTGCAACTGCAAAAATGCTACTTTATTATTGTTACATTTTGGCTAAGCCAAGTGATAAAAAATCTACAACTACTACCGAGAGTTCTACTACTATATAAACAAGCCAAAGATTGATCAGTTAAACGATCATGAGTTCTTTAAGTACCTTGTCACTTATTGGTCGTAATGAGTAAAATATTAGGTCCTTACATATGAAATTAGCGTTTTTCGTACTGGCCACTTTAATCACAAATTTCTCCTCTTTGGTAAGGAATTCCAAATTAAAATTTGTACAGCTATAGACTCATGTATTTGTGCTTCGATGATCGTCATTCATTTGTTTTTTCTTCTGTTTTTTTCTGTTTGCGTCACTCATTTAACAAAATGGAAAACTTAAAATATCGCATTATTTACGAGTACGAGTTCCGCCTTGGCACTAGTGCTGCGGAAACAACTCGAAGGGTGAATGATGTGTATGGCGGTCGTGTTGCAAAAGAAAACACAGTTCGTTTTTGGTTCCAACGTTTTCGTTCTGGAAATTTCGACCTGCAGAACAAACCCCGTGGACGGCCTGAGACTCAAGTTGATAATGAAGAGTTGAAGGCTATTGTGGAAGCGGATCCATCGCAAACCACGTCCGAGTTAGCTGCAGGCTGCGATGTTAGTGATAAAATTGTTTTAATTCACTTGAAGCAAATTGGGAAGATTAAAAAGCTTGAAAGGTGGGTACCTCACGAATTGACTGAAGCAAACCGGCAAACGCGCGTCGACTGCTGCGTTACATTACTAAACCGGCACAATAATGAAGGTATTTTAAACCGAATCATTACCTGTGATGAAAAATGGGTTCTTTACGATAATCGGAAGCGCTCAGCGCAATGGTTGGATCCTGGCCAGCCAGCCAAATCCTGCCCCAAGCGAAATTTAACCCCAAAAAAGTTACTTGTAAGCGTTTGGTGGACTAGTGCCGGTATTGTTCATTACAGTTTTCTCAAATCTGGCCAGACTATTACGGCTGATGTCTATTGTCAGCAATTGCAAACCATGATGGAAAAGCTAGCGGCTAAACAACCTAGGCTGGTCAATCGCTCCACGCCACTGCTGCTTCATGACAACGCTAGACCACACACTGCGCAACAGACAGCTACTAAATTAGAAGAGCTTCAATTGGAAAGTCTAAGACATCCTCCGTACTCTCCGGACCTTGCTCCAACAGATTACCATTTTTTTCGAAATTTGGATAACTTCTTGCAAGGGAAAAATTCAACTCCGATGGGGCAGTCCAAATCGCCTTCAAAGATTTTATTGATTCCCGTTCGACTGGTTTTTTTAGTAAAGGGATCAATGAACTACCTATGAGATGGCAAAAGTGCATAGAAAATAATGGTTCATACTTTGATTAATTAAATATATTATTTTAAAAAATATTCGACTTTTTGTTCCTCCCATACAAAACGCCAATTTCATATGTAAGGACCTAATATAACGTTAACGTTATAATTAAATAAAAATAATGAATCGCATTAACATATTTAGGAATATTTTGCTTTTTTGTTCATATTTTTACATGTTTGTCTAAAATATTTCTTGTGTATATAAATTAATATATTTCAAAAGGCTAGATTGTTAACTTTCTTGAATGACTTTCGAAAATTATTTTATTTCAAAATCGACTCCACATAACATTAGTCCGCGACCGCAGGACAATAGCGACATTTGGTCGAGGTTCGAAAGTGGAAATATTCGACCATTGTTTGACATAAATAGGGCTGGCTACCTTTAACAAAATACCTTACATCTAAATAAAGAAAATGAAAATATGATTTAGTATTTAATTATATTAATTTTTTCTTTAATTTTTGAAATAAAAATAAATTAGCCAGAAAGTCAAATTTACAAATATATAAAGTACATTTTTAAATTAACATTACTTCCCAGGTTTTTATCCCTTTTTGCAAAATTATTGATGCAAACATTCTTTGATTGATACCTTACCAGTTTATCTATAGGGTTTGTTCTTGGGTAGGAAAAATATATGCATAGTAGTAGAAGTGCTAGTTTATATTTTTACATAGTTGGGAATATTTTTTTAATTTTATTTAAATGACATAATTTTTAAAACAGTTTAATTAAGCTAAAAAAAAGAAAATTCATAATTTCTTATTTTGGAGCCATAAGAGTTTTATTGCATTCAGGAATATTACAAAAATATATTTCTCACTTCAATAATGAACAGTGCTTAGCAGGTGGACTTATAATTAAAAGTAAATAAAAAGTATCTGCCAGTGACAACCCTACACCCGATCCAGGATTCGCGTGTTATTACATCAATACTTTTTAGTATTTATACCTTTGAAAATAATTCTTTGGCCGGCGTATTGTGGATGAAGACGTTTTGTTCATTGTTGAGTTAAATTACTTTATTGTATGACTGATCTGTCAGCTGTTTACTGAATTGAGTGGTTTTGTAGAGTGAAAACATTTCTCACTATTAATAATATTTTTGTGAATGAATGAAATTATAACTTTATTCAAATAGGCCTAATCGGCCGATAAATGTAAGAGTCAGGGAATGTCTTAGTTCCAGCGCCGTTTTAAACGCGGACCATTCGTCTTTGGTGCATCCCCGCGCTTTACAACCTTAAAGAACCGAGACAATGTAGCGCTTTTCTAGAAAAAAATTGTCGCTCACTTTGGAGTTAGACGATAACCATTTACCTTCCCGTGGATCGTCAAATTACATGCCGTCAGAAGTAAAAAAAATCGAAATAAAAATCACGGAGAAACTGTGTTTAACCTTTTTTTTTGTAACCCGGTTGAAAATCTTACATAGTCTACCCTTACTCTACCCAGACCTGCGAATCCTTATTTTTATAGTTGTTCGGGTAGCAAACTCTGTGTGGACCCAGCGTAGCCCAGCGCTCGTGTTACAAAGCTTCACGATTTATTGGAAGATTTTCTGATATCAAAAGCTTCATATTACTGAAATGATGATGAATAGTCTTTTTTTATCCTGACATGACATAGTGACTACACCACACCTGATGGTAAGTTTGGTACAGTCCAAAAAGTGAGAACGACTACAAACAACAAAAAAAACCACTGATAGCCGCTGCGATCATGCCGGCCTGCACAAATATCTCTTCACGCTTCGCTTAAAAGACCCAATATCATAGGACGAAGGGAATATGATCTCCAGAAGACTATTCCATAGCCCAACAACTCGGTAAAAGTACGAGTTATAGAAGTTTTTAGTTCTAGCCGGGATGTGAGTTAATGAAAAGCAGTGACTCCGTAAACTCGCACGCGTTCTTCTGCTATGGAAGGGAGGAAGGAACAAGGTTAAATAACTCTTCAGAACACCCGCCATGATACAGACGGTACAAAATGCTCAATGAGGCAACATCTCCACGCAACCGGAGCGGTTCAAGATGCTTAGAAACTTCTGGATTATTAACAACGCGAACAGCCCTACGTTGCAACCATAGATGGGCAAAATGTAATCAGATTAATGAAAATGATTAAAGATTACATTTTACGTTTTTTACCATTATTATGACTGAATTTTGCTCATTTATGTTTTAAACACTACAAAATCCCAGATTGTATACACATTTATGATTTCTTAATGTTTTAAATGGATTTTGGGAGTCGAAGCTGCTCGTCGTCCGTAGGCTTTACCCTAGTTCCCCTACACGTGACTCCTGGGTGGTGCTAAACGAGCAGCAGCGAGGTGGTAGGGTGTCGGTGCCCGTCTGGATCGCGACCACAGTACATGGGTGTAAAGAGTAGTAGGGATTCACAGGTTCTGGCTCACCGCCTTTGGCTCTCTCATCGGTTCTAGCTCACTGATCACGGCGGCAACCCTAAAAAAAAAAAAAAAAAAAAAAAAAAAAAAAAAAAAAAAAAAGGTTTTCAGGGTCGCTGAATCGAATGCAAGTATTTAAAATTGCATAGCTTTAACCGTTTCAGAGATAGCATAACATTAACTAGGCTATATTAATACAAAAGCAATGGGGTACAGTTAACAATGGATCATCCGAGCAAGGGTCGTCTATTGTTCGGCTCGAACGCTATTGTTTGAATCCAGTTACGGTCGGAGGGTCTCAGGTACTTTTTCTATGTATAATAAAAAGCCGTCTACATTCCTTCATTACTCATATTCATTTATTTTAAAACAGTAATTAAACAAATTCCATAATAACATATCATTGTACATGGTATCGATGTCAAATTGATTAATAAAGTAATTCATTGTACAGTTGTGCAACTTGTAGTACAAATACATTAAACAGTATTGACCACATACTGAAGTCCAATTGTTTTGCAATATTTTTTTATTGAAACTCCATCGGTGGCTATTTCTCTTTAAGAATGCATAGTGATATCCAGAAGGTGGTCGTCCATAGGAGTCGAAAAATTCACCAAAACCATTTTTGTCTATATGTAGTGCAACCCAATGTGATCCAGGTTTTGTATCGGGGTCCAAATTACTAATTAAATAAGTAGGAGTTTCCATGTATATCGGTAATCTATTTGCAGCATACACATTATACCGCAAACTTGGATGTATTTCGTTCAAATATTTCTGTAGTTCTATTGTATTCATATTTATTTAAAAATACAACTTTCCAACCCCAGAGATCGCAAACATGTGTGCGATTGTAATTACAGTAACTTATTATATATCGAAAGGGTGATTATTAAAAATAATACAAAGTAAGTTCATTTTAATTAATTTATTCAAAAATGTACACACAAAGAGATACATACAAATATTACAAAGTTAATATTTTTACAATATATATATTCAACTATTATAATCGACGGATACATTGCGGTTTTTATCTATCTCAATAACATTATCAAATTCGGCGTAAACAATACAGTTAATAGTTTGTACAAGCGTTGACTCAAATCGAACTTCTAATCTTACAGTGCCATGTCTTATAAGATTCCAATGACCTGAAGAGTTGGCTGATAAATCCGGAGTTAAATCAAAAGCTAACAAACAGTAACCGTTCGAATATTGTTCTCTCGAAATTCCATTCCCTTCATTTAAAAAATGTATACCCGTACCCGAAAATAATGTATGATAAGCCGTGGTGAAAATATGGTTTTCAAACGAAGGTTGTAAAGCTTTCGAAGGTATTTGTTGACCATCAATATATAAACAAAATGTGTTAATGTTGTAATTTTCGAAATTAAATGGATTTTTAGTGAGATTACCGTTAAATGCCCCGTTATCAACAAACCCAATAATACATCTTTTTGGGACTTGCCCCAAAAAAATGTTGTCAAGTGTTTTGCCTTGAATCCCAGATGGTATAGTTAAAACTTTCACTTCAGCTCGAGTGACGGGATATTTTGCTGTAGAAAAAGCCAATGCTTTTTGATGTGCAAGTAAAACAGTTGGATTGATTCGTGCTTTACGAACGATAAGTGTTGCATCTGTAATGCATACTTTAAACTTTGAATCACTTGAAGGGGCCATTAAGTTAAATGTTTCTCTAGAGCGAACTAATTTAACTGACATTTCTACACCATTGATCAAGAACTTTTCTTGGTTAAATATATCGCCATGTAAGTGTCCAATCATTTCAATTTCTTGACTTTCAGAAGCTAATTTTTGTCTTTTAACAAATCCTCCATTTTCCTCGCCGGTTTCATTCATTTTGTTGGCTGTATCTTCATACCAAAGGCCACACGTAAGATGAGATTCTTTAGCTGGTTTAGCATAATTCAACAAAGTTTCCATGTAGGCACGATACGCATATGTATTATTTGGAGGTGATATAAGTTTTTGATTTAAATAGACATCAAGTTGACTGAAGATTGAATGCAACCAATTATTAACCGGAGCCACTACCGTTGAGGCAGCTACCTTAGAGGAATCTTGATGCAATATCCTGGCTTTTATATGAATCAAAGTATGAGACAGATCTATATAATCTTCACCAGTTCCTGGTACTTGAAATTCGAGGGGCCCATCATCAGCTAGAGATGATATAGGTTTATAATGTATCCATATTCCATTTTCTATACTAGTTTGTGTTGAGGGTAATGCAAATAAATCTAACTCTGATTTAATGCACTCACATGATTTGTTATGTAGAAATGACATTTTATGAAAATATGTCTTTGATTTTAGTATGACTTGACTTTGATTTTTTGATACCTTTCACCTTGACATTCGGTGCTGAAATGAGAGAATTCAAACGGTTCCTCTTTTTTATATATCCTGAACCGGACATGTTAATTCGATTAATTTTATCTTGAGCTTTTTTGTGTAAATTTGAGCTGGCCTCTTTCAATCTAGTTCTTATTGAATCTTCCATGGGGCGTGCATTAACCATATCCGATAATAGACCCACACCGGCATTTAAAGCCTCTTTACCCACTACTTTAGCACCACTAGAGAGCAATGGTAAAACAGATCTAAATAAGCCTCCTAAAAAACTACCGATTCCATGTCCACGCTGATACGGTGCTCCTCGATAAATCACACCAATACCGTGACCAGCTTGATGTGAATAATAGTGCTCATAAGGACAAATCTCATTATATTCTTTGGAATACATTATAGTTTCATAAAGTGGAGTTTAATACACAATGTCCCAAACTGGAATGGTATTTTTTGTCCTGTGCCTGATCTTATATTTATTTCAATCGTGTCAAACTCCCTGCGCATAACAGGTATGTAGTGAGGTGGTGAGAAAACATGCATTTTATTAGCTCCATATATGTATTTTGAAGGGTCTAGTGGTATTATTCTTAATAATTGTGTCATCACATCCCCAACAATTTGCGGTTCAATAATATCACTATAAACAAATAACTGGGATGGTAGCCCTAGATGTAAATTCGCTGAACATTTTCCAAAACCACCCCTGTGTGCTAAGTTTCTAGTTGGTTCAAATCCTAGTTGAAGACTTAAGCTAGGTGCTAACGTAACTGATCTTATTGATTCATCCATTACAGTTACAGATACAAACTTTGAAATTTCATCATATCGAAATATAACTTTATCATCAATGCTGTTTAATGCTGTTAAAATTTGATTAATATCATCATAGTTGGTGGCTGGTATATAATGTTTGTAGTATAATAGTGAAGGTTTATCCTCATGGGGCATTACAGCCCATTTTGTTATATAAACAATATTTTCATGTTCCTGAACTGTAAACATCGTGCATGGATATTGAAATTCAACGACACCAACAGACCATCTACCTTCAAGTATAATAGGTTTCGGTAATTTGGTTGAAAACTGGGTTGTCGTATTTTCTGGGAAGTATTCCATGGAGCTATTACTCAACAATGTTAAATAAAAACTTTCCTTCATCATATTTTCTTTAAACTAGAAGCCAATATCCAACTATTAAATTTATCTGGATAACCTTTCCACTTGACCAACACTTGCTTTCTGTTACCGGAATAGCGGGAACCGATAATTTTATCTATTTTATAACTTGAAGTAGGATCATAAGATATTTTTTGTAACTCTTTCTCATAAAAAGTTCCTGTTATTGGTTCATTTTGTAAATCTTTTAATGTGTATACTACCCACGGTGATCTATCTATTATAGAAGATATAATAAAAATTTCATCACTCCAATTGGATTCATATCCCTTTTGAAAGATATGTTTGTGTTTGGTGATTCTTACATAGTCACCAATATGAAATTTTGGAAGTGGAATATTTGTAGGTTGACTAACTTTTTCTCTGTCATACAAATTATTCCAAACAGTCATTATATTATCAAAATTTACATCGCAAGGACACATCTTAATACTAGAATGATAGCTATGGTTATATGCGTATATTAAGTTCTGTAGGATATCTATATACCTATGGGTATTTTTGTGAGTGAAATAACGCCACATTCTCATTTTTAGTGTTCTTTGGAATCTTTCTACAATGCTGGCTTTAATATCAGGGTTATTTGTTGTATAATAATTTATATTTTTACTCTTTAAATAACCCTTTACATCTTTTGAAAGGAATTCACTTCCTTTATCAGATTGTATATGTGTTGGTGTGGTATTAGCTTCACTAAAAATACTATCAAAACATGATTTAACTGTTTCAGAATTTTTATTTTTCATAGGTCTAGCATAAGCATATTTAGTAAACACATCAATAACACAAAGTATATAATTAAATCCGTCATTATGTGTAGAATAAGATCTCATATCACTTAAGTCTACCTGCCAAAGTTCATTTAGGTTGGACAAAATATATTTGTTTCGAGGAAATTTCCTATGTACTGGTTTATGCAACGTGTATGTTTCTTGTAACCGTAGCCACTTTTTAACGTCTTCCTTAGTCATTTTACCTTTCATAGCTTTCGACAATTTTTCAATACTACTGTAACCAGCAGGATGTGATGGATCATAATAAATCTTAGTTATCTCTAGTATGGGGTCCATTTTTCCCAACTATTTTTTTTTCTTATAGGTTTTTTTATCTTTTCTAGATTGTTTTTTTTATCATTAAACTCTTCATCTGTAGATACTTGGTCAATATCCTTTAATTGAAGCCGGTGTATGTATTCACTTCTAGCTGGATTCCCAACGTAAGTCAACGGTACTTTAATATCCTTCAATGCTGTTGCAAACTTTTCCCAACCTATTGGATCACTTTTTTTTAACGGTCTAATTGCATCATTTAACAAATCTACTATATTACTTCCAAGAATTTTTTCGTTATCTATAATGACTGTACCATCATCATTCCAATGAATTTTATTTGTACTTAGAGTTAGCAATTCCAATAAAGACCCACCTTTCTTTACATAGGTTTTTGGTATTAAACTAAGAATTTGATCTTTCGTGTAAGGAAGTTTTTCATAAGATATAGTACTCTCCTGATTTTTATCTTCAGTGTTTGGTGGCAGAGCTGTAACTAAACTCTTGCCGTCGGTATAATTACTTTTATTAGATGTATTTACTTTTACTTCTGGAGTGGTAGTATCAATACTTTTAGTTATTATTGGTATTTCATGAGGTTGACGGTCTTCTCCAGTAAAGTGTAAATATCTTTGTAAAATTTGTAGATATAGAATACATTTTTTCCTATCATCCATATTACTATTCAAAATATTTTTCATCTCAGCATCTAATCTAGAAGTGGGTCTATCAGGAACTTGGTTGTATTTTAGTTTGTCCATCAAACTTGGTTCAATGAGCAACATTTTCTTAGCTTGCTCCATTTTTATTACATAAAATAATTAACTAAGCCACTCAAAATTGAACCCAATATTATTGGTAGAAATGCACCACCTTTTTGAATAATAATATTTTTTCTTATTTTATTAGAACTTTTATGTAACAATTTCCGCAGTATAGATTTATATCGTTTAAGTTTTTTTTTCTCTTTTTCTGGTAGTTCCACTTTACCTTGGAGGACGTTATGTATACATTCACAAATACAGTTAATTTCCTTTTCGTCACACGATTGTAAAAGAGCTTTCTTATATTTAGGTTTAAGCTTATGTAGTGCTCTCAGTAAGTCTTTATGCGTGTTTAGACTTCGCGGCATTATGTGTAAATGACAGGAATTTGTTGATTCTTGCTATATTTAAAGCCTTTGGTGGGGACATAAACAACGCAATGTACATCTGGAGGAAATATTTTTGTTTTAATTCGACACATTTCATCAGTGTTTTGTTTAAGATCTATCATTAAATACCCATGTGCTTCCATAGTTGCATTACGATAGGCATCTTCAAGAAATTTTGGATTTTCTGGTGATACTTGGCGTGCTAAGTATCGTATTTGAGTTTTATCTCGGGGATTTTTAAAATAAACAATATAATTTGAATTTAAAGAAATGTCTCTTTGTCCTTTACCTTGGTGAAATAAATTTTGTGTGATGTAAAATACACTTAAGTTTCTATGGTGGCTTCCTTTGGTAAAAATATCAACAATGCGACCATCAGACTCTCTCATAAGATCATCAATTATTACAAGGTTTGCATTCTTCCCATCAAACATATTAAGATCTGGTATACCTTGATGATAATTTACATTTGGCAAGTTATATAAAGGTTGCATTTCATCAAAGCACCAAGTAATTTGTGTAAACTCCCTACTACATATGTCATTAATATATTTAATGAAGTTTGTAACAAAATTTGATTTTCCACAGCCACTTGGACCTGCAACTATTGCAGTAAATGGATGAATAAAGTGAAACATCACGTTGCATGTGTGTAAATGCTTGAGAGTTACAGAGAGAAATAAAACATTTCGTTCAATTGTTGGTTTATATATTCACTTACTACATGCATATTAAAAAATAAACATAAGAAAAAGTATTTACAAATATTAACTATTTATTGACAATAATAATTGAATAAAAGATACATCTTAAGACTAGTATACAAATACAGCAGTGTACAGCAACATATTTACAAATATTATATTCATAAACTAATCGAAATACATACATATTTTAGTTAACATTAAGGTACTTAATTAGAACATTGAATAGAAATATATATTAACAAAGAAATATTTACATACAGATTTTTCTATAATCTATTTTAATTTGTAATGACCCCACGCCAGTGTATCCATATTATTGGGTAGAATATAACGCTTTGTGTCGTTATAAGACAAACATCTTTTGTTTATTTGCTGGGTGAAAATTGTGTGTTTAATTGATTTGAATCTGTACATGTTGCAAAATTGGATATTTTTAGTGAAGAGACAAGTCTTATAATTTTCCATGGTCATTTTTTTTGTAACACATTTATTAACACCCTTTGCTTTTGCTGTCAATTTATTTTCGACGTCAAATGCATACATTTTAGATCTTAGACCTACAAACTCTTTTAAAATTTTTCCATTATTTTCATCTTTGAAAAATCCTAGTTTCTTTTTATTGATTTTTGGATAACCATATGTATTATCTGATGGATAATCGGATGTATCAAATCGATAAACGAGGTCGGTTTTAATATCATTGTAAAAGTTGTCTGTAAAAATCTGATATATTAAACTATCTGTGTCAGTATACAATAATTTTAATTTATTATCAAACTTCCTCATCATGTAGTTGTAGTGAAAGTCATACATAAGAGTTTTTGAAATATCCAATATACAAAATCCTAAATAAATGGGTTTATTATGAACCAACTTTGTTTTTCGCAATTGTACTGCAACTAAGTTTTCTGCAAAAATCGATAAACTGTGAAATTCCGGTTTTGCAATCAAATCTTGTACACCTAGAGTTTTACCGTTATTTTCCCAATGCGTTAACAATTTCACATTAACCCTTTTTTCAATGTTTTCCATAGTTTTACCAAACACGGAATTATTCATTAATTTATAAAAATCCTTTTCAAAATCCGAGACTGCCTCTATTCTACGTTTTGTATTTAAATCAATGTATTTTTGCAGCCATGAGCTCTGTCTAAATTTTAGTATTCTATGAACTTTTGTTATTTTCATTCCCATATTCAGACACTGTTTAAGATTTCTATAATGAATTTTATATCTGATCTTATTATAAAGATTTGGTATTAATTTGGTTTCTTTAGAATCACTACTTATACATATTTTCTCAGGGCAAAGTGGAAAATCAGAGTGTAAATCGTGAAGTTCAACTGGGTACTCTAAATCTACTTCTAAAATAAAACCGAATTCAGACGTGTCGGGTATATCAAAACTTGTATTTGGACTGACCCATTCAAATCCTCCTTCAGGTAAATATTGAGACATAGCCCAACCGTAAAGGTTATTTGCATCGAAATAAGCAAGATATGATGTAGGTTTATTTTCATCATAATTATCTAAAAATTTATTATTAGCTTTAGCATAACGATTGCTGCATTGTGATACTCCCCCTCTAATACCTGCCTTGATGAAAGCAATTTTATCAAAGTCTGTTAATAATTCTAACTCTATTTTTGTATATTTTAACATAGCATCCCAGCTCAAGCCCGGTGCTGTATAATAATGAGCAGGATCTAATCCATAAGTTGTTATACAAATATTTCTAAAGTTTTCGAATACATCAGTTAACAATATAACATCTGTTTTCAGATATAAGTTAGAGTAATCCAGCATATTTTGACAACCAAAATGTTGCCAAACATTCTGTGCATGATTATAATCATCATTAGATACATTTGAATCAGTTAATGAACTGTAAAATTGATTTTTAGTGGGAATAGATGTTAATTTTAAACAGTCGTATGATGTCATAAATTCATAAGGATAAATACCTTTTCTCCTAACATACCTGAAATCTTCATTTCTTGGAAAACTATTTTTTAAAGTAATAAATTGTTCATCGTTGAGATTTTTAGCTAATTGCTCAAGACTACATGGTAAAAATTTTAGGGAATCAAGAAATCTTAAATTCAAAATTTGGCTATTTATTATTAATGTTTTAGAAAAAGATATGTATCTTTCTTTGTTTTGGGGAATGACATCCACATCACCCTCTACAAAGTTTAATGCATGAACAATGAAATGTGCATCATAGTGGCTGAGATTATGTAGGAATACTGGAACATGACGTGGTATCCTAAATTTGCTTATACAAACATCGTGTGCAACACCTCTAAAATTACCTGTATACCAATCAAAATATGAAATCTTTTTATCATCAGAAAATTCTATTTCACATATACAACAGAGTTTAGAATTCGCAATTTCCTTTTCATTTTCTGCAGTCAATGGTTTGGGGCATTTTTGAAAACTATTTTTCTTACTTATTATTTTTAAATCATCATATAAACGATTCATAAATATCTGTACACAATCTGGACCGCTATACGTTACATATTTTGACAAACTATTATCATATGAACATTTAATATAATATCCAAAACTATAAACTTCATGTTTGTGAACATTTTTAGTATACGGTTTATTTGGATCGTTAGAACACGTTTTTATTGGATTTAAAAAGGCTTCAAAATCTGCATATATAACGAAGGCTATCTTTAACTTTTTATGAAAATTTTCAAATTTTAATTGAGTATTTGACACTAGTTGTCCAAACCAATTTTTATATCTTTTATCTATATTTGGTAGTTCTACAGTAATATGTGAACAATCATATTGTCGATGGTTATTCAACCTTTCCTTTGTGGGGAAATGCAATAAACATCCATCGCATATATAAACCGCATGATTTTGATTTGAAATTTGTTTACTGACCAATCTTGATAAGTTTTTAATATAACAATAGTGGTAAGTCCTTTCTCTATTTATGAGTAATAAATTAATGTGACTATTTCTACGACATTTTGTTAAATATAGTGGACCCACTACACTATGCCTTTTCATTTCTTTATTAAATTCTAAACCGAATACATTGATACTAATATTATTTAATTTTTCAACTTTTGATATATCATTTAATTTAACGGGAAAAGATACACCATTAAATTTTAGTTTATTTACATGCATGCTATAGGACGATACTCGATTTGCGTTCTTACTCACTGGATATAATGCCGAAAGTAATGCCCATTGAAAACATAAATTGTCAGAGTTTTTTACGTTTATCACAGCTTTTTTATTACTAATATCTTTAGGTAAATCAATATATGACGTACCACGTAGCGGATTAAATTTATTAATATTCATGTCTAAGCAATTAATTTTTTTAAGACTCCACCCACTGTCTTTTTGTTCAAAAGCACTTATTTTATTTGTTATAGCATCACATAATGAAGAAAAGAAAATATTTAAGTCATCACCTCGAAAAATTATATAATTACATGTTTGAAAATCAAATGAATTTAGAATATCTTTAGTTTGTTGTATAAAATCTGCGTGTAGTATAAAATTTACTTTAAAAGCAGTATGTTTCTGCATAGATTCTTCAATCAAAAATAGCACATCATCTTTTATAGAACTTAAAAACAATTCCGGCGTTTCAAAATCTAACATAGATGATAAATCAGATTTATTTTTAATTTTATATGTAATTATTCTATTTCCAAAGGCTGTTTCAGCAATTGATACATTTTTAAGAGATGTGTGAGAAGTTAAAACATTATTATTATGAATTTTGCTTTTCAAATGATTGGTAAAGTATTTTCTAGTTATCAAAATTTTACACGTGTTACATTGCACCTTGTCGACATCGAGGTCTGCTGATATCCCGATCGATGATAATGAAGTTGATGGCCTATCTTCATATCTAGTCTTTTTCTTATTATTGTCATCATCCTTCGTACAACAAAGTTTCTTAGACCCCATCCCGATTTGATATGATTGTTTTGATTGTCTAAAACAAAGAAGAAACATATTTATAGAAGAAGAACAAAATAATTCTGTAAATTTTGAGATAATTTAAGAAGGCATACTCACGCTATGTTTTCCTCAACTACTGCACAAATATTGTACAATTCTTCATCATATGTGGAGTCTTTCAATCCACTCTCTGGAACTATTCCCCACAAATTATACATTCCATATTAGATTTGCGTTGAAGAAAGGTACAGATATAATTTTAGATTATGTTTCAATAAAATGGAAATATATGACACGAACTTATTTAAAGAAAGTACTAATAAAAATTTGTATTTACAAAAATAGTTTTTTTTATATTCTAGCTATAAAATACACATGATTATTATATTCAGAAACTATAAGTAAATAATATATACACGAATATTAATTGAATGGAATGCGTTTATTACTTATTACTAAAGTGAGATTTTTTACAATTTTCAGTCTTAGAAATTTCTTTAGTTATTTCGTAAACAATGTTTCTAACGTTTGCAGAATTTTTGTGTTTATCATTTGTGTAATATTTAACTCTAAAATCTGCGTGCTTCCAATGTTCTGTGGAGGCTATTTTTGCAATCTTTTTCATGTCATATATTTCTATTTTAATAAGTTTACTTGAGCTGGAACCATCATCAACGTTTGTTGATAAACAGACGGTATTACCTTCTTCATCGATTCGAGATACAGTGGATGAAAGTTTTTTTCGTTTTATTATAGGACCTTCAAAGAATTCATCTAAATTCTTGGTAATAATATTTTGCTCCCTCTTTTTCTTTAGTTTTGATTGTACATTACTAAATAAATCCTGACTACCTTCATCCGATAGAGGATAGTAGTAATTTTTAAAAGTATTTTCTTCATCAATAATTTCCAGTGAGTTCTGTAAAAATATTTTATAAATTTAAATCTGAATTGATGATTGTTCGTAGTGTAGCGATGGTTTTTTAGTGTATATAAGTGTGGTATAAAGTAATAACAAAATTACTTACATTCATTGTTGTATGAATCTATGTCACTAATACTTTGTAAATTAAATTTATACTTGTATTTCACTTCACTTAGAAATACACGAAATATAACAAACTAAATGTTCACTATAGAAAAGACACTTTCACAATGTAACTTAAACAGTTCCAACCCTATATATATAGAAAATATCGCTCCTACACCATGACTCATGGGTCCAATGCACAAAAGGTTTGTGATAATGAATTCCGGCTTCGATATGAACAAAAGATATGAATAGGTTTATAACATTTTGTAAGGTGTCTTTGTTAGTCATCTTTCCATTAAACTATTGTTAAAAATATTTTGACTCATTGTTTAGAAATTTTTGTAATACTTTGGAACTTTTTTCTGTTATCAGACAATGAAACAAGTTGTAACATGAAACTGTTAGAAATGTTTGAGTCATAACTAACAAATTTTGAAATGCTTTCGTCAAAACGGTAAGAAGATATGAAGATTATATAGATCTGTCTCATACTTTGATTCATATAAAAGCCAGGATATTGCATCAAGATTCCTCTAAGGTAGCTGCCTCAACGGTAGTGGCTCCGGTTAATAATTGGTTGCATTCAATCTTCAGTCAACTTGATGTCTATTTAAATCAAAAACTTATATCACCTCCAAATAATACATATGCGTATCGTGCCTACATGGAAACTTTGTTGAATTATGCTAAACCAGCTAAAGAATCTCATCTTACGTGTGGCCTTTGGTATGAAGATACAGCCAACAAAATGAATGAAACCGGCGAGGAAAATGGAGGATTTGTTAAAAGACAAAAATTAGCTTCTGAAAGTCAAGAAATTGAAATGATTGGACACTTACATGGCGATATATTTAACCAAGAAAAGTTCTTGATCAATGGTGTAGAAATGTCAGTTAAATTAGTTCGCTCTAGAGAAACATTTAACTTAATGGCCCCTTCAAGTGATTCAAAGTTTAAAGTATGCATTACAGATGCAACACTTATCGTTCGTAAAGCACGAATCAATCCAACTGTTTTACTTGCACATCAAAAAGCATTGGCTTTTTCTACAGCAAAATATCCCGTCACTCGAGCTGAAGTGAAAGTTTTAACTATACCATCTGGGATTCAAGGCAAAACACTTGACAACATTTTTTTGGGGCAAGTCCCAAAAAGATGTATTATTGGGTTTGTTGATAACGGGGCATTTAACGGTAATCTCACTAAAAATCCATTTAATTTCGAAAATTACAACATTAACACATTTTGTTTATATATTGATGGTCAACAAATACCTTCGAAAGCTTTACAACCTTCGTTTGAAAACCATATTTTCACCACGGCTTATCATACATTATTTTCGGGTACGGGTATACATTTTTTAAATGAAGGGAATGGAATTTCGAGAGAACAATATTCGAACGGTTACTGTTTGTTAGCTTTTGATTTAACTCCGGATTTATCAGCCAACTCTTCAGGTCATTGGAATCTTATAAGACATGGCACTGTAAGATTAGAAGTTCGATTTGAGTCAACGCTTGTACAAACTATTAACTGTATTGTTTACGCCGAATTTGATAATGTTATTGAGATAGATAAAAACCGCAATGTATCCGTCGATTATAATAGTTGAATATATATATATTGTAAAAATATTAACTTTGTAATATTTGTATGTATCTCTTTGTGTGTACATTTTTGAATAAAATAATTAAAATGAACTTACTTTGTATTATTTTTAATAATCACCCTTTCGATATATAATAAGTTACTGTAATTACAATCGCACACATGTTTGCGATCTCTGGGGTTGGAAAGTTGTTTTAAATAAATATGAATACAATAGAACTACAGAAATATTTGAACGAAATACATCCAAGTTTGCGGTATAATGTGTATGCTGCAAATAGATTACCGATATACATGGAAACTCCTACTTATTTAATTAGTAATTTGGACCCCGATACAAAACCTGGATCACATTGGGTTGCACTACATATAGACAAAAATGGTTTTGGTGAATTTTTCGACACCTATGGACGACCACCTTCTGGATATCACTATGCATTCTTAAAGAGAAATAGCCACCGATGGAGTTTCAATAAAAAAATATTGCAAAACAATTGGACTTCAGTATGTGGTCAATACTGTTTAATGTATTTGTACTACAAGTTGCACAACTGTACAATGAATTACTTTATTAATCAATTTGACATCGATACCATGTACAATGATATGTTATTATGGAATTTGTTTAATTACTGTTTTAAAATAAATGAATATGACTAATGAAGGAATGTAGACGGCTTTTTATTATACATAGAAAAAGTACCTGAGACCCCCCGACCGTAACTCGATTCAAACAATAGCGTTCGAGCGAACAATAGGCGACCCTTGCTCGGATGATCCATTGTTAACTGTACCCCATTGCTTTTGTATTATTATAGCCTAGTTAATGTTATGCTATCTCTGAAACGGTTAAAGCTACGCAATTTTAAATACTTGCATTCGATTCAGCGACCCTGAAAACCTTTTTTTTTTTTTTTTTTTTTTTTTTTTTTTTTTTTTTTTTAGGGTTGCCGCCGTGATCAGTGAGCTAGAACCGATGAGAGAGCCAAAGGCGGTGAGCCAGAACCTGTGAATCCCTACTACTGTAAAGCCCGTCATAGTGACCAGTTTCGGCTTGTCGCGTTTCGGGATCAGCTTTTGTATATCCAGTAGCTCATATACCTAGAGACCTTCAGTCGTGGTATATGTGGGCCGACATGACGATGTAGACTATCAATGGATTTTCATCCTCTGATAGTCGCTTTTGTTTTTGGACTACACTGTACTTACCATCAGCTACTCTGTCGTCAAAATGTCGAGCCAGTACAAAAAAAAAATCATGATTACAGAGCAAGAAAAATAAAATTACGATTACTTTTTGTAATCGTTCATCATTAATCAGATTACATTTTGCCCATCTCTGGTTGCAACCTATCCAGGACGTTGAGTAAGTACTGGGCAGAGCCGTCCCAGAAATGCGAACAGTGTTCCATGCAAGGCCTGACCTGGGCCTTATACAATAGATACAGTTGATCTGTTACGCAATTTTATGAAAAGGGATCCTAAATTCTAAATGTAAATTGAGACCGTACATGACCTCCAACCCACATGGCCGTCGGCCCACACCCGCCACTCATTTGCGATTCGGGCCGCGTACCTATTGTTTTACTTTTATTTAAATTCGGAATCACCATGTTTCGACAGCTCAGAGACTTGTCACTACGGTCTGCTTGTCGTCATTGTATTGCAGTGGATCATCAAAGTGATTATATCACACCTGATGGAAAATACGATCTAGTCCAAAATCAGCAGCGACCGCCAAGTGACGAGACTCCATTTGCACTCTACCACCAATAGCGTGGAATTATATAGTAATTGTTTTAGAGCTTAAAAACTTCAGTTATGTAAATGGCATTAAGAAAGCTATTATTTACAAAAATGTCAAATTTTATCGATAGTTTCATCGTTATAGAACCGACCCTACGGCTCTAAGCGACTAACAATTCAGGTTCTAAGCTGCAACAGAAAGCTTTTAGGTAAATGAACAATTGAGCATGCTCATACTGATTCCTGTATGTATCAGACAGAAACATATCACTAGGAAAGTCTTAGTACTTGATTGAGTAAATGCTGTGGTCACGATTTATTTCAGTAATTGCTCTAACTTTTACAATTTACTTGCCGTCGACTCATAATTGTGGTATGTTTATTTTCGAATCTAATGCTATCGATTTATTAATTCCTATCTATCTAAGACCTTTCTGTCGTATACATATTGCTCAATTCGACACATCAATTTACAAAGGAGTTATGCGATCAATTGCAAAAACAATGGGATTTGACACTTTCAACAATGAAGTAATAGCTGTTATATGGAATTTGGCGTAACTCCAAGTAACGTACTTACTTCTGTATTGTTTATTTGACACAAATCAGTCTCGCGGATTGATGTTATAAAAGCCTTTCCCAGGCATAAGGAAATTGTCCTGCCGAGAAAAAAAAATGACAAAATTTTCTCTAGTCATGTATCAGTTAAATACTCGTTAAAAGAATTAGCTTTTCACTTTTAATTTTTCTTCTAAGGCATAAGTAATAAGTATGCTTTATATTTAAAAAATAAGCTGCTGTACGAAAAAATATGGGTTGTAGGTTTGTCAGTTGTTTGGTTGAATAAATTATATGACGTGCCCAACGTGACTCAAGCTGTAGTCTGGAGGGAATCCGTCGTGCCGCCAGAGAGAGAGAGAGAGGTTTTGGAGTGGTGGGTTTTTTACACTCGGGGTGAGTGTAAAAAGGAGAGGTGGCCTCAACAAGGCTCTTCGCTCCCCGGGCGTCTGAATGAATTTGGTTTCCCAGGCCCAGGTGAAGAAATTAGAGGGACACCCCGGGGCTTTTTAGTTATCAGGAGTCAGACACACTCGCTACTCTCATAGCAGTTATGAGGACCTATACAGGACTTTCCCCAGGGTTATAAAAACATGCCCAAAATGACCAGTAATGACTAAAAAACGATGGATTGGATTCAAAAGCATAAATACCCACTCCAAGTGACAGGTCGTATTTCTGCAACTGTAGTCGTCAAATTTTTTGTACATATTCTCAGTAGCCCATTTACTACTCACCAATTGTCCTCAGAGTAACTCAATATAGCGCAACGGACTTTTGTCAAAATATTTACTTTGCCCGACGAATTTCAACAATGGAGCTCTTAACGCTAATAATGCCATTCGACCCATTCAAATCCAAGGCGGCATATAATTGTCATTTTAATTTCTGTTATTCACAATTTACGACTTATTCTGTGTGATAATGTGTCACTCGAGATTTGCCTGTCGATGGCTTTCGAGATAACGTTCGATATCGCCTTGCATCTTTTTCTGTGACAATTAGTCGATAGCTAATTCACAGCTGCAAATGTTTCCTTTACTTGTAGGAATAGTTTGAGGAATAAAAATTGAGCGGCGTGTGAAAGAGTGAGTATTTGGTGGTAGGGCAATTTCCTGAGGTGGGTCATGACCACGGTACACAAGTGTAAAGACCGTCATTAGAGACTCGCTTTCGCCTGTCGCGTTTCGGGATCAGCTTGTGTATATCCAGTAACTCATATACCAGAGACCTACAGTCGTGGTATATGCGGGCCGACATGCCGACGGAGACTGTCAATGGATTTTCATCCTTTGATGGTCGTTTTCATTTTTGGACTACACTGTACTTACCATCAGGTGTACTGTATTCACTATGTCTAACCATTGTAAAAAAAAGAGAAACGGTTTTTAGTAGAAAAAGAGTATTAAAGAAGGCTGCACAAATATTCTCGCATTCGTAGAAGAAAAGGTCGCATTGGCTACGTACCAAGAAGAGATACAGATCTACTATATTTTATCCTTACCGGCATGCTTGTCAGTTCTCTAATTTACAAATACTGATGTAAAATATATTGACAGAACTACGTTATATTTGTAATCTATACTAATATTATAAAGCTGAAGAGTTTGTTTGTTTGTTTGTTTGTTTGTTTGAACGCGCTAATCTCAGGAACTACTGATTCGAATTGAAAAATTCTTTTTGAGTTCTATATACCATTTATCGAGGAAGGCTTTAGGCTATATAACATCACGATGCAATTATTAGGAGCGAAGAAATAATGGAAAATGTGAAAAAACGGGGAAAATTATTCATCCTTGAGGGCTTCCATTGCGTGCGCTGCAAAAACGGTTCAAGATACCAAAAATATATGTAAGAAAGAATTATTCTTCTTGAAATGATCTAAAAAAATGTCCGCGACAGTATATGTCTATCTTTTAAGATTAAGTCACTAGAACCGTTTTTATGGTAAACAAATTTGGTCGAAATTAATGCATTATTTGTTAAGAGTTGTATCAACGTAATAATATTAATCTTTATCCAAATAAATGTATTGTTGATTAAAAGTATTTAATTGTGAACAAAATTGTCTTTGACATCACTTAATTTCAATGAACATCTTAGAAGATATTACAAAACCTTATATAGCAAAACAACGTTTGCCGGATCAGCTAGTTTATCATATTTGGCTCATAGCGGCTGTGATGATCTAGTGAATAATGAATCGGTTCCCACACGCGGCAATGCGAATGGTGTTAGGTTCAGATCCAGACACATACTTCTGTGTCTTTCCAGATTACGTGCGAATTTAAGCACCATATGCTCACCGGTGAAGGAAGATGTCGTGATGAAACTCGGATAGCATGTAATAGAAATATAATTTGTAAGTTCCTTAAGAATAGCGATCAACTGCGCTACTGGTCACGTTGGGCACGACATATAACTGCAAAGTGGATACAACAAATAATGTAACTTTGCTCACCTCGTGAGGGATATAGCGTAATGATATATTATTATTATAAGATCATATTTGCCGGATAATGATGTATCATGTTGTTTCTCGTCTCTTTAATACTAAATATATTTATTAAATGCGTCCAAGTTATAATTAATCACAAGTAAGAGAAGACTTCTGATTTATAACTTGGGTATATGTAAAATGGTATATGTAAAATATAATAAAGAAAAGTAATTGGTGAAGCGGTTAAGATACCTCCGCTTCATACCAAAATCCTTCTATCACTCCATAAGTTACTTGCGAATGATATAAGGATAATCTGCATCCTTAATCTGTAGTGAAACCGATAGATGTCGCCTTACTACAACCGCTTTGTTTTGACGTAACAAAAACGTCATTACTATATAACAATTGTATGCAACCGCCGCGACGTCGTGTTATGTCCGCTGTTATTTTAAGATATATTTAAACCGCCTTATTATCATAATAAAACCGCCACACGACGTTGTTATTAAAAAGAGAAAAAGGTGTAATTGTGCGAAAGGAAACTTTCTGTGCCCGTGGCCGCTACCGGACCCCTGGAACCTTACCGTGCTGTAGCATATACTGGATGAGCTGCAGACCTACAGGTTAGTGATTCAGATATTCTGGTATATCAGCTGCGATTTATGGAGTGATAAGTTTCCTTAATACTTGTTTTGACCTTATTTTAATTTCTCTTAACAGCCAACCAAGTTACTTTCCCCGCTCATATGGAGGGCTATTTACACGCCTCTCCAGTAATTATTACGAATTAATAAAATTACTATTAACTATGAAATAGCAAGGCTAACCGCGGTTCTCAAGGCATTTTATTAAATGTGCGCGGCCGCAGGTTTGGCTGCAGCCTACTCATCGCCCCCCTGACAGCCCATAACGGGTATCCACCGGGACAACAAAAAAAGACACTTCATTACATACGGGTTTTCGTATAATGTTTTCCTTTGCCGGTGCAGTTTCAGATTTTACCAACATCGTCACCGAGACTTCTTTGAGAATTTTTTCTATGCGATATAGATTAGAATTTAGCCAGCCAAGTGCTCTTGAAAAATCACCCTATATATCTAGCACCAGAATAAAACACGTACAAGCTACCCCACCCGGTGATCGTGGTAGGTGTAAGGCACGCGGTGGCACTACATATTGACCGACAAACCGATCTTTATTTAATATGTCTATCATATATTTTACTTTGCACAATATTTTTATTTTAATATAAAATATACAGACTTATACAATTGTCACTTCGCCACAAGCGATTTTAAACAAAATACGTTACGAAGCTGGCATATTCTTCAAGGATGCATTAAACTCATTAACATTTCATAAAAAAAATATCTGACTTTCATATTTCGTGCGAAGAAAATCTAAAACTAGGTATACTTCCACGATGCTTTACAAACTCTTTTTAATGAAATCATTCACTCAATTTAAGACCAGTTTAACGAATTACGCTAACGTAAAAGCGCAGTCTTAGTAATATACAATATTAAAATAAGATTGAAACAATTCGTTTCGTTTAAAGTTGTTACTTATACAATCTACAATATTATCCTTTTGTGTTGTGTCTATATATGTATATCTTTTTTCTTTTTTTGGAATTTTATTATTATTCTTTAATGTAAACTAGCATTATATATTAATCACTGTGCATGCTGTGGTGCCCTATAATTGTGGGGACATTTATATGTTCTATTTAAGTACCATGATCCTTTTGTGTTTTCTTGTCTAATGTTACCCAGGTTGGGCACCCTATTATGTAAAATAAAATAAAATAAAACAATACTGTTATAAGAAACCGCGGTACGACTACTGGCAATTATAGGAAACTTGTCACATAATTAACTTTGCGGCACACAAAAAGCCATCGTTAACAAAACAGTCATTAACGTCAGCAATCCGTTAATCATCGTCTGACCTACGGCCCCTGACCCCTGGTCAAGTTCGATTTTACCCATTCCTGATGACTCCGAAGATCAATGTCATCGTGAATGAAGCCTCAATTTACATACAAACAGAACGATGGCCGTTCTATGCATGGGGTCATTTTTTGTTACCCCACAGAAGTTGTTAAATGAGCTTTTATTTTTGCTGTAATTTTTTGTCACTTATAATGTGTACAAGTCTTTTGTTCGTGTTTTATAAAGTGTCCCAGTTTAATGATGACGGCACCTGATGGTAAGTAAATGCTGTCCTAGAACGGTGGAAATCGTTAAGAGACGAGAATCCAAAGTCTATCGTTCATATCAGAGATGGGCAAAATCTAATCAGATTAATGAAAATGATTAACGATTACATTTTACGTTTTTTACCATTAATATAATTGCATTTTACTCTTTTTTTTAATTTATTTTTTTTACACTGGCACGACATAGTGACTACAGAGTACCTGATAATAAGTATATTGTAGTCCAAAAACGAAAACGACTATCAAAGGATGAAAATCCATTGATAGTCTACATCGTCATGTCGGCCCACATATACCACGACTGAAGGTCTCTAGGTATATGAGCTACTGGATATACACAAGCAGACCCCGAAACGCGACAAGCCGAAACTAGTCACTATGACGGGGTTTACACCCATGTACTGTGGTCGCGATCCAGACGGGCACCGATGCCTTACCACCTCGCTGCTGCTCGTTTAGCACTACCCAGGAGTCACGTGTAGGGGAACTAGGGTAAAGCCTACGGACGCGAGCAGCTTCGACTCCCAAAATTATGTTTATGTCCATTTATGTTTTAAACACTACAAAATCCCAGATTGTATAGACATTTATGATTTTTTTATGTTTTAAATGGATTTAGTCATGATTACAAAGCCAGAAAATTAAAATTACGACTACATTTTTAAACGTTTATCATTAATCAGATTACGTTTTGGCCATCTCTGGTTGTTATCATGCCAGCTTTGATATATTAGATTAACGATTGCAATTTTAGGCAATTAGATAACTGAAGATATATAGCTAAAGATTGACTTCATTATTAATATTACGAACAGCAAAGGAGTGCAATACGCTCCTTCTGACAATCTGAGGGCCTTTAAAAGAAGCGTCAATAGGAATAAGAATGAAAAAATCGAAATTAAAAGTTATGTAAAATCGTGCAAAGACCATTTGATTTCACTCTTTTCATATTTTATTATCGCGGGACGCAAAAATCGAAATACAAATATTTGAAATTGAACAAAGAGCATTTGATTTTGAGACTCTCTTCATAGTTTATTATCGCGGGACTCAAAAATCAAAATTCAAAAATATTCGAAATCGAACAAAGAGCGTTTGAATTTTAAAGAGCATTTCACCTGAGCCAAGTGACCCGTGACTCGAGAACTGTCGGCATTGTGACCGCGGCCGCCGGTCAATACCTCGTGCCTGCCAGTGCCACGCGCTAAATGAGGGTACTGGCTGATTTCGTGATTAGATTAAAAAGTATGATTCTTATTTCGAAAATATTTTTCCTTTTTATTTAATAGTTTGCCATTCATTCATTTAATTGTCGAAATATTATTATGTATTTTCACAAAAAGTAATTCCAAATGTAAATAAAACTGTTTTAGGATATTTATATTTACGGTACAAAGAAATTAACAAAAATTAAAGATAGGGCTTCCCGCGCTATGCAATTAAGAATGCTTTAGGAAGACAGCCTCTTTTTAGCTAATAATAAAATTAAATTTACCTCATAAAAAAAATACGATTTGTGATTGTAAATGTTTCACAACTGTAAAGTGTAGGCTCATTGTCATTAAATATCTTGTTACCGTAAAAATAATAAAACATAGTACACCTCTGATCCTTGATAATTGTCATAGTTTTCAATATCACGAACAAAATAGTCTCAATATTATCTACAGGTTGTTATCGTCTATGGAATGTTTATAAAAAATTCAATCAAGAACAGATACTCAAAATTATAATTCAAAACAATAAAAATAAAGGGCTGTCCACACTGTAGATATTATCGCGATGTTTTGTCCCGTATCACAAGGTTCCGGCACGCGCCCAGAGCGTCGATTGTATTAAGCTTTTATTTTGTTACTTTTCTTTGTACCGGTAGCCCCCATATTGATAAGAAAACCTTGTTGTACTGGTCTGCTTATCTAATTATATTGTATTAAAGTGACTCCACAATAATATCGACTATACGGAAATACACAAGGTTTATTTTTTTATAATGATCTGACAAAGCAAACGGCATCTGATGGAAAGTATAGCGTAGTTGGAAAATACTTGTGACGGCCAAGGCTTAAAAATCCCTTGGCAGTAGTTGTTACCATGCCAACTCATATATGCCACGACGCAAGGCCTCTAAGTATATGTGCAACTAGACGTGTATAGACTGATCTCAAAACGAATAATTATGACGGACTTTACAGGTGTTACCATATTACAATTTTTGGGGTTTTTATTTTAACAACATGTTATCTAAATAAGATAATAAAAAGAATAAGTGAATAGGAATTAGTAATAGAAATAGTAGCTATGTTTAGAAATAACAAATGTAATAGAAGTAAGGAATAGATATAGAGTAAGTAAATTGTAATAGAAATAAGTAATTGTAAATAAAGATAGAAAACACAAAATAGAAAGAACAATATGTAAAAGAGCAAAACAAACAAGAAAAGAGCAATGTCGTTGCATTAAAACACAGCTCCCGATAATAAGAAAATATATGTAAATAAATAACAATATTATCAGTTGTATTACACTTACTGCTAATTTTATAGTGATTCGACAAAGTGAGTACTGCACACCTAATGGTAAATACAATGCACTGTGGTTAGACTACAGTTTAAGAACAACGGCAAATAGGTATCTAGAAATGAAGAACTTTGGCAATCACCATCGTATTGTCGTTTTAAAGATACAACTGAATTTCTTACGAAGCCCTTCCTCAAAAAATGTAGATCTCTCCTCGAATAACAAATACCATCAATGGTTTTTATAATTAATAAAAAAATATATCAAAAGTAACATGTCTTAGGCAATTTGTGAGGAAATCAGATTAGCACAAAGTTCAAGCGTTTTAATATCAAATTCCGAAAGCTATTCAGCAGCATATAGCTGGGAGAAACCTCAGCTCTAAACAATGACGACTGTACAAGCCCACATACATTCAGCCGCAAGTTATAACAACCATTAAATTAATCAGAACTAGGTTAGCTCGATGAATTCACTTGTCTATTTAATCCTTATAAATACTTTAACGGGTCTTATACACGAAGACATTACGTTAATACTACTTTTATTTTTCGTGTTTATGATATGCTTAACAAAAGTTTTCGGGACGTGGACCTTCTATCCTGTACATTTGCAGAGATGGGCAATATGTAACCTGATTAATGATTACAAAATATAGTCGTAATTTTAATTTTCTTCCTCTGTAGTCATGATTAAATCCATTAAGATATCATAAATGTGTATGCAATCTGAGATTCTGTGTAAAACATAGATGAGCAAAATGCAGTCATATTAATGGTAAAAAACGTAAAATGTAATAGTAATCATTTTTATTAATCTGACTACATTTTGCCCATCTATGTACAAAGATTGGTGAGACAAAAGTTGGCAGTTTAATTTAATTATTTTATTGTATTATTTTGTAACTACATAATTAATTATTATTAGTTTTCTCTTAGCTTGATTTTTTTGTTTCTTTTTTTATGGAAGCTTTGCTAGCATGTGCATTTTTATATGTATAATATTTAAGTTGCTGGATGATATAAAAATAATGAAACTTGCTTTTAATTATAGCTCGACATTTCCACATTTAGTTGCATAAAGCAAGACCTAGTAAGACCCGTTCAAATATTTATAATGAATAGAAAACAAAGAAGTCTCAGGCCAACACCGTACTGGGAACCTTGTTCCGTGCCATGTGTCATTTTAGTGCAATTTATAGCACGTACTTTTTCAACAGTGCGTGTATTTTCATATAAAACCAAGTGTTACAGAGTGTGTGGTATTATTTGCAGGTAGTGAGGACTTTGTGGTATGTATGCTATATACAACACGATAAAATTTCGTATTACAGTCTATGCCTAAAAATAGTAAAGTTGGTAAGTAATTATAGTTCATATTTCTGAGGTTTACCTCATTAAGACATAGTGACTACAGAGTACCTGATGGTAAGTACAGTGTAGTCCAAATACGAAAGCGACTATCAAAGGATGAAAATCCATTGATAGTCTACATCGTCATGTCGGCCCACATATACCACGACTGACGTTCTCTAGGTATATGAGCTACTGGATATACACAAGCTGACGGGCTTTACACCCGAGTACTGTGGTCGCGATCCAGACGGGCACCGACACCCTACCACCTCGCTGCTGCTCGTTTAGCACCACCTGGGAGTCACGTGTAGGGAAACTAGGGTAAAGCCTACGGACGCGAGCAGCTTCGACTGCCAACACTTACACGTTACTTAAACATTACAAATTATATTTAATTAATATCAACTAATATGGTAAGTCAAAGATTTCGTCAACTTGGACTTGGCTTTGTGAAATCTTAGGCTGTAGTCAAAATCCAATTATACATATATTTAGTTTTTTAGGTTAATTTTGCTGAAAATAAATTCATGATTTTCAGCAAAATTTAAGCATATTCTAACCATGGTCCACCTCTATAAATATTTGGCTAAATATGAACTTGTTATGCGGCCGTCAATGTAAAAAACCGCGTGTGGAAATCCGCTTCTCATTTAATTAGATTTATACTTTGAACAGCCACAATGGAATAGTAGATACAGAAAGCCACTAATATATATCTAATCACACCGAAATTTACATTGCAACAATATATTATTATTATTATACTGCTAAGGAGAAGAGGATGCTTTCAGCGAGCATAAATCCACTTTCCTATAGCTTGGGAGCCTTTAAAAGAAGAATGAATAGGCATTTGTTGGGCGGACGCGGAGGCGGACCCATCTTCTCCTTTTAACAGGTAGAAATGAGGTCAAACGTCCGCCTGTAAATTATAAATTGTATAACAATAAAACAAACAAACTTAAATAACAATAAACTTTCGGTATAAAGATTGGCATATAAACAAATACAAATTATTAGATTTTGCAAGTGATGAGTAACGCTGGGAGAATAAAGCGCGTGGGTGCGAGCTCGCGATATGCACTGCTCAATGGGTTAGGAGTTCTGTTGCTAGCGGCTATAGTTCAAAAGTTATTGAAACTTACTTTTAACCTTTCTCGATTATTATTGAAGTGAAACTTCGCTGTTATAGTGGGAGTAAGATTTTAAAAACAAATATTGGACGCGAATTGCATGTAGCCATTAATGAATTTTCATCCTCATCCAATCCAACTTTGCCTGGAAATCATTTGTCCTGACTAATATATCATTTTGGAGCCTAAACCGCTGAAGTTAGAAACAAGAAATGTCTACATAAGGTTCTTTTTGTGACTTAGGCACCCGCTAATGCCGATTTTTTTATATTCAATCCTTAAGAGGGTAAAATAAGGATTAAGTTTCTTCGAAAGTCCATTAACTTTAAAGTAGGCATTATGGCAACGGGTATTTAGATATTTGCTGAGAAATGAAAAAAGATGTGTGGCGATATTTTTGGAAAATTAACCCTCAACGCCGGGTCACTACAGTTAGTTATAATATTTTATTTAATACATCTATTCAAATGTAATAAAGGACAACGTATTAGACGTAAAAAAGTAAATAATATAAAATTAAACAGAATATTTTCAAAAATAAATAAAACTCTGATATCCGTCATACTTCATACAAATATCTCTTATTAACGCATATAAATATGATTTTTTTTTTCATCTTTTTCTTCATCAAGGTCGGCGGCGCCATTGAGCTGAATTTTGTTTTTCTAGATCCCACATTTCACCAGCTGGACTACCAGTCTCTTTGCTACATTTTGGTATAAAAATTAATGAATAAAATCATCATCTCATCACTAATGTATTTCCTTATTTAGCGCACCCTTTGATTAGGTTAGGCTGTAGGCGATGACGTCTGGTTGACTCAGAGCCTCACCAGCATTAATCTTAATTAGGCTTATTTAAATGATTGTGCACAAATTAATATGACAACTGGCTATAAACATGTCTGAGCTTGGCCCAGGCGCTTCCCACATTAGTGCACAGGATTTCGCCCACGTTTTTTGTCTTTGCAATCTATGGTCTATGCGTCTTCCAAAACATCTGCTTATAGATAATATTTATTTTTATAATAATATTTCTACAATCTCTTTCAATATTTAAAAAGCGTTGTCTATCATTTTTATTTATATTGATACTCTCGCAGACCGAAAACGTTTTTTGAGCGAAAAAGTTACTCATAACGCGTTGAGGGCACTGTTAAATATCCACATCGTGATATTCATGTTATGGTTCTCATTAAAACGCATACGATGCGTTCTAGTAATCGATGAAATATCACATAGCGAATTTCGTATCGTGGCTGTCATCATATACGACCACTATGTGTTGTGGCAATGAAGAAGAGCCCGGGCGAATTGTGGTCTTTCTGCATATACAGTTTAAACTCCATATAACGTCACTCGATTTAACGACAAACTCCCTAAAACATCGATATCACTCGGTTTTGGTTGGTTTAGCTTGTTTCCCATACAATGATACACTCTATATAGCATTACACCCACTCTCAATAAAGACAGCAATTTAATAATATAAATACTTTGTAAGTTGCCAAAATTAATAAAAACTGCACAGCTGTGTACGTTCTTTTGTCGTTTTATTATCGTAGCCCGTAATAAACTCGACTGTCGGCATTACACATACCGAATGTCACCAAGATGCCTCAATATCGAAAGATACGAATAAAATAATTAAAAAAAATATAACAAAATTACTGGTGCACCAAAAGATGTCAGACAAAAGTAACAGGTAACTCGGTAGCGATTTAATAAGAATTGTTTTTATGTAATTACTACCACTAGTCTGAAATAAACTTTTTCTATTACAGATTTCTCTTCTCTCCATTTAACGACAACTCTCTATAACGTCGAAATATGCACAGTCCCTTGAGAGTCGTTATATAGAGTTTGCACTGTACGTATTTTATGGTGTTAATAAGAGCCTTAACAGTAAATATTAGAGTTAATTCCCTTTCTGTCAACCTCGATATTTTTCTGTGGAAAGATACAGAATAACAGAATGCATAATAATAAAAGTAACTATTTATTTGTTTGTATTCACAGATAATGGGCGAAACGGTCGAAAGTTCTATCCAAGTGTGACCATTCTATTTTAAAACTATGGGTGACAACTCACCCCAGCATTAGTGTACTATTTTCGTCGAAGGGCGATTGTAAAAACTGCATGCTGGATGGTCCTTCTCGAATCCTAAATACTATCTACGGAGAATTATTTAAGTTTTATCTTATTGTTAAAAAACGTGACGAATTATATCAAAATATTGCCTATTGTATAGGTACAATACTAATAATGATGGATACAGTACAGCTCTAGAAAAATCAAAGAACCTAGTGGAAATCACTTTTCGCGTATATTTTTCCATATCCTAACAATTTATTCAGAATGGCTTACGTTTTGGAAGCCATTAAAATAAGATTGAATAGATTTTGTTCGGCGGTCTATCAACGGCTTCATCTTGACCTTTCACAAGATATATATTCTTGCCTTAATAGCTCGCAAATCATAATAAAGTGGAAATATGGTCGCTGGGAGTTTATATCACTCCTTTGCTGTTCATAATAATGAGTAAAGAAGCGAATATTTTGTTTTGGATAAAGAAAGAAAGATAGATAGAAAAGCTATGCTATCTAGCTTTTCATAAAGCTATTAAAAATCGCTACATATACCTATAAGGATATAGAACTATATCTTAGAATCTATGTGTGTTTCTAAATTCTTATTTTTTATGTATATACACATATATAGTTTGTTTATTAAATAAAAGATAAATAAAGAAAGAAAAAATATTGATTTAGCACATACATAACATAGAATACAGAAGGATAGGTTAACCAAGATAGAAAGCAGCAAAAACACAGGGTGTGTTGATGATGCGTCAAAGAGAAGTCAGCTCAGCAAATGATAAGTCACCAGCTGAGCCAACAGGTGCAATTTAAGGAATATCCAGGTTTTATTATAAAATGGGGATGGTAGAAGTTGAGAGAGTCAACGATTGTTTGGCTGATGAGAATGCGTAGCTTCAATATGTGGTGATTCTCACGGGACATTCATTTCAACTTAATATGTACCTAAGGAACATTTTTTTAAAATAGCGGCTATCAAAGTTCATGACGAACCTTCTCGGTGCTTTCTTGCTTTTCAAACTGGTCGTAGATTCATTTAATTAAAATTATTTGGTCTATTTAAATCCTTCGAGAAGTTGATGGAGCAGGTTGACGCGGTCCAGCGAAAAACATTGCGCGGTGGCGGGGATGAAATTTGTCCTCTCCCAATTACCAAATTGGTGCAGCATGACATGGCATTGGATAACAGATTACAGGACCCACAGCCCCCGTGCATATGTAGAAGTAGTTACTATGGTAACATAGACATGTGGCTGAGACGGTCCAATGAGGATTTTCCCCAAGTAAAAAAAGATTTATTTAATTCATCTTTTTATATTGTGTTTATGTATAGGCAGATGTAAACAACATTATTCTTTTTTTTAATTTTACTAATATTCTTTACTTAACTGTAAAATGTTAACTTAATTGTCTGTGTGTATATATACCCTTTCAGACGTGAATTATTTTTTGTGTCCCATGAATCTAAGAAAAAAATTTGAAGCTAGAGTAGAGTAAAAAGACTAAGGAAAACATTATGAAAAAAATCCTGGATGTCAGGTTTTTAAGAAAAAATTGTTTTTTTTTTGTGTACAAATGTGCACATTCGTCTTAACCCAAGTAGGTATAAGGTTTTATATTTTATGTGTACATTTGTGTACGCCAGGTCTGAAAGGGTTAATTATTGTGCATGCTGTGGTGCCCTGTAATTGTAGGGGCATTTATATGTTCTATTTTGATACCATGGTCCTTTAATTTTCTTACTCTATGTCACTCATGATGGGCACTCAATTATGTAAAATAAAATAAATAAAGTTATTTTGAGTTTGATGAATGTAATAACTCTTGAAAATTAATTCCATAGTAAAACTGTTAAAAGACTATGAAGCAAAAGACATTACCTCAATACTTATTAGATTCTCTACATCTATACTAATATTATAAAGCTGAAGAGTTTGTTTGTTTGTTTGATTGCTTGTTTGTTTGTTTGTTTGTTTGAACGCGCTAATCTCAGGAACTACTGGTTCGAATTGAAAAAATCTTTTTGAGTTGAATAGACCATTTATCGAGGAAGGCTTTAGGCTATATAACATCACGATGCAATTATTAGAAACGAAGAAATAATGGAAAATATGAAAAAACGGGGAAAATTATTCATCCTTGAGGGCTTCCATTGCGTGCGCTGCAAAAACGGTTCAAGATACCAAAAATATATGTAAGAAAGAATTATTCCTCTTGAAATGATCTAAAAAAATGTCCGGGACAGTATATGTCTATCTTTTAAGATTAAGTCACTAGAACCGTTTTTATGGTAAACAAATTAGGTCGAAATTAACGCATTATTTGTTAACAGTTGTATCAACATAATAATATTAATCTTTATCCAAATAAATGTGTTGTTGATTAAGAGTATTAAATTGTGAAACAAAAAAGTCTTTGACATTACTTAATTTCAATGAACATCTTAGAAGATATTACAAAACCTTATATAGCAAAACAACGTTTGCTGGATCAGCTAGTTAAAAATAATATGTTGTATGTAAAAACAGCAAGCAGACACGACATTAGTCCACGTCGCCCGTCGGACACACGTGTGTACGCCGTGCCCTTGAAAAGGGTCTAAGTCCCGTTCTATTTTAAAACGCTGTCCCATGTTCGGACGCACCCGCGCTAAGTTAATTAAAGAAGTAACTTACGAGCTCCTTTGGCTTAGATAAGCTAATGTTATTTTTCTAAGGGTTGTTTATTTTGAGAGACGGGATTTGCGGCTTAGTGGAAAATATCTATAATGTTATCGTTTTATAAGCAAGTACACTTCTTTTTTTTTAGTTTTGCCTTTTATTTGTATGATTCGGACTTCGTGTTTTTTTTTAATTACATTAATTTTACTGTGACTAATCTTACCATGTATCTGTACTAGTGAAAAGATGGCATCGAGCGTCATTTCTCCTTACCATTACAAATATATTTTCCTTCTTTATTTATCAAATATTTTATGATCACTATTCAAAATTAAACCTTGGAAGATTCGATGTGTATTTTTTTAGAAATAGAGTACAGCAGTGTGCGGTAATCCTTAAAAAATAATATGAAATGGGCTTCCTCAAGCGTAATATTTTTTCTCATTTTATGACTTGATAACCCTAAAAGGAGAAAAAACACTCTACTAGGTCGGCAGCGCAATTATGACAAATTTCGTATTGCAGACTACAAAAAACGCTTACCATTAGGTGGGCTGTCCACCTGTTTGCTTCATTCCACATAAAAAGGAAGCCGACACAGTCAAATATGACTTAAGATAAGTCTAAGTTCGTGTGTAAATCAGTTTAAGGCAGGTTAAAACAGACTTTAACAGGCTTAAAATTGACCACTATGCAATATGTAACAGCGCACAACTTACCTGCAGGCTGCTATATCAACTAAAGGCAATAGTGTTTAAGTACATTTTTTGGTTTATTTATCTATATAAATACCACAATTTTTTTTATCATGTAATAAAAAGCTACCGGAACGCATGCTATTGTACCAATACATTCTGTTCACGTTCAGATGACAAAGCTCCAAACTATACTACTTAATAAATATATGAATTAACTATAACTAATGAAGCTATATATGTAGTTAAATATTAGTTCTATCTATACCACATAGACAAATAAATAAACAAAGTCAATTTGAAATATAAACATAAAATCTGGTATACATATTCTACCGTAAATTGCATCGCGATCCCTCCAAAAACACATCTCTGTTACATTTCTAATGCAACATGATTCAAATGTCAAAATTTTGTTTAAAAAGTAACATGTCAATGTAAATATTTAAATCCGATACTTTCTCAAATGTAACGTTACTCGTCTGCATTGAAGAAGCAGCATATCCTGTCCCACATCTGCAGAGGAAGAATTATTTATAGATACACTAGTTTGGGCTTATGGTTTTGTCTATATCAGGGATACGACTGTTTCAGTCATATCAACTATTCATCTACTTCATTAGTAGTCAACAATTATGTATAATTTATAATTACTACAAGGAGTGTAAAAGATGATGAGAGATGAGATGAGATGTTGCCTCTTTTAGCGTTCTCTACCGTCTGTATCATGGCGAGTGTTCTGGAGAACTGTTTAACCTTTTTCCATTCTCTCCCTTCCATATCAGAAACACGCGCGCAGGTCTACGGAGTCACAGCTTATCAGTAACTTTCATCCAGGCTAAGACTAAGAAGTTCTCTAACTCTTATATGCCGAGGGGTAGTTTTTGGAGTGGTCTTCCGGCGAGCGTGTTTCCATAGTCCTATGATATTGGGTTTTTTAAGGGAAGCGTTAAAAGATATATTTTCAGGCCGCCATGATCGCGGCGGCTATCGATGGTTTTTTTGCTGTTGGCGGTCTTTGTCGTTTTTGGACTGCACCGTGCTTTCCATCAGGTGTGGTCGTGTCAGGGTAAAAAAAGGACCCATTAATGGGACTTGTATAAGCCTTGGTGGCTGCCGGCAGAATAGAATAGTACCCCCCTCTTCTTGCTGAGGTGTCGTAAAAGGCGACTAAGGTATCTCTTTAACATCGCAATTCAACCAGGTGTTCAGAGAAGGAAAACTCGATCAAACGTGCGTCCTGCTCCCTCCCGATCGTACTGGTTCTCCTTTCCATCGGGCCCGAGGGAGCTCGGACGAGAGAGTGCTTTTCTGGCTGCGCGTCCAGTTATGCACTTAAATATCTCCTACGCAATTGACT
Source organism: Automeris io (assembly GCA_036320925.1). Classification (NCBI taxonomy): domain Eukaryota; kingdom Metazoa; phylum Arthropoda; class Insecta; order Lepidoptera; family Saturniidae; genus Automeris; species Automeris io. The sequence goes on along the minus strand of JAUDJH010000010.1, from coordinate 5,740,794 downwards.
GTTTCCGAAAACTGGACCTCGATTTTCTTAATCGGTGTTGAAACAGTTGCCGTGGCCGAAACCGGCTAGGACATCATCATATCACTCGTAAGTGTAATATATAACAGGAACAAAAAAATATAATCCTTTTTTTTTCGGCATATCCTACGTTGGTGGCCTAGGAAAGACCTTCACAACAAAACCGGGATTGGTGGGCGAACGCAAAGGGCGCTCTGTCAGCGAAATTTATGGGTTGGGCGGCTACGCAAGGGCACCCCTATGGGTACGAACCTCGACTTGGGCGGCCGGCTAGTTGAAAAACGAACCTAACGGCGATCTACCAGCGTTTCGGAAACCACTGCCTTGAGAAGTTTCTTCTCAAAGCAGTCTCCCGAAAGAAACTCAAGGCTGCGTCGGAATTATAATCCGTTGCGCTAATATTAAGTAGAAAAGCCCTAAGTTGTTTTATTTACATTTGTGTAACGAGGCAAATTACTTAGAAGTTTTTTCAAAAATTAAGATGTCACAAACAGTTGTTTAGAGCTTTCGATTTATAAACGGTCATGCTATATCGCTTTCTGGGTAAGCAGAGATACATAAGTGGATCTGTATCCACTTTGCACTTATGTGCCGTGCACAACGTAACCAGTGGCGCAGGTGATCGCCGTTCTCACAGCGCTAGTACACATAACATTTCTATTAGATGCCATGCGGGTTTCCTCGCGATGTTTTCCTTAACCGGTGAGCATGTGATGCCTGAATTCGTACCTAATCTGAAAAACCCAGAGGAAAGTGCTGGAATACGATCTTACGACCATTCGCGTTCCCGCGCATTGATACCGGGATCCACTAGTCATTTAAATAAAAATAACATAAACATATTACATTTAATTAATAACAATATTAACAATGTTAATGGAGATAAAACCATTTATTATTAAAATAAACTAAGTAACAACAATACACTATAGCATGTAGTCGCCGCCCGATACGTGCCTGTGTCACACGCCCTAAGGGTCGTTAGGGTGTTACGGGACGCTCGGGGTAAGAGGATGCGCGCGCGCACGGGATGCTTGCTAAGTCAGTCAACTACAGAGACCCAAGGCTAGAGTACGTGCGTGTGCGTCGCAGTTCGGTGTACCTTAATGTGCAAATAAACAGTAAAACGCAATATCCGTGTTTTCCTACCACCACACCCACGACCACCGGTCATAACACCTAAAAATGTATGCAATTTGTACATATTCCAAAAGCGTCCGCGACTGTTAAAAGACGGTCTTATTGACAATCGAGTCGATAATAGGTGGGTTATTAGGAATTTTTAAAACGTATCTAACCTTTGTATCATTTCTGTGTCGCGTATTTACAAACACAAATTGCACAAGTATAAGTATCCCGTCTCTAAATAAAACTACCTGCAGGCTATATAAAAATACTGGTTCCGAATGAGAATCAAATTAACAACTGGTAGCTCAGGGATAGATCGCTTAACTATTGCGCTGGTAAAGAATCAGTAATAATAATCATTTTCATCATACGAAGGTAAACGGTATTTCACCTAGAAACCAACCCGAAAATACGCGTCGAATTTTCCACGCCGCCTAGCGGCGAGTAGCGCCGTGAAAACTAAGCATCATACATTCCACCATCCCTTTCCATATGTTCACACACCCCTACACACGAGAGAGACAGTCATATATTGGTCATCTGGTCTCAGTTTTCCACGAGTGAAAACACGCAACCCTTTATTCGTCTCTATTTTCGTTACACACATGTCGTTGTTAAAAAGAGACGATAATACTAAGGTTGTGTTTACTGGACATTGAGTGACCAAAGTTTTTGATATTTTCACAACGTCCTATCGAAATGGATTTGACAAGCGATGTTAACTTTTATTCGAAGACTTAAGGTTGTATTTATGATAAAATTCATTTTTTTATATTAAAAAAGGCATATTAATTAATAAATTAATTTACTATGGGATAAAGTAATGATAATAATGGTTTATGGATATTTAAGTTAACCTAATCCACAATAGTACTGCATTTGTACTATGAAAACATACTTATAAATACATTTAAACTTCCTTGAATTGCAAAAAAGAGCAAACTAATCATCACACAAAATTATATATATATATATATCAGTTAGAAAAGACAGCATATTTGTGTTTGTTTTATGGGCAAATAAATATAATATACATATTTTTCACAAAAAAAAAAAATAGAAATACGACTAAGCCTAAAGTTATTTACAACACCCAATACCATATTTCTCTCCAATTTTTTAAGTTACTTGTAGTGGCATAGAATAGCAAAGTAGCCTGTTGTTTGACAGGAGCTGTTAAAATTGTAAAACAAACTAAATGTTTTTCTTGAAAATTACATTTCTATTATTTAACTTTGATACAATATTACATAACTATTAATAAAGCTTAGTTGTGTAGAGTTTATAGTCTTTCCATCTTTTAAAAAGAAAAGGATTTAAACTAAGAATTTATTACCATATACCGTTTCCTCAAGATCAGCTTATCAGCACTAATTGCTTAATATATTTGCCCTACCAATAACGTCATAAGGAAAAATCTTTATATAAAAAAAAACTGTGCCGCTCGTGCCCAAGTTCTTCCCCAAGACCTTATAAACGTCACCAGTTCACTTCCCAATGAGTCTACCAAAAGGCCTCTGGTACTCTTTTCGCCACGATGCCGTGAGGAACCTACTCCAACGACCTAAAGCACCCTTAAGCAAGTAAAATACATATATTAATAATGATTTTGGGTTTTTTATTTTAAATAGCGGATTTTATGTAAAGATAAAGCTTAGAAAGTAAATTTCAAAAATTGCAAAAGTTATCCTATCTTAAAATAGTTTGCTAATTGTGGCAGTCACAATTACAATTGAAGTTATTAATATAATAACTAACATATTACAAAATCGAATAACAATTGACTATTCAAACATTTATTCCATATTTAAAATAAGTGCGTAAATATTAGTAAATAATTACATCAGTAAACAATCAATCAAACAGAACAATTTGAAATTTCAATAATCGAAAGCGAACAAAGTTCGCAACTGGCTGGAAACAATTATGAAAAAGTTCTCTTCCGAGCCGTTCTCGCGCCAGTTAAGTCTCGACTGACACTCATAAAACTTATTAAAGTCAAGGACCGACCGAGATAAGTTGTTCGTGGCGTCTTAAGTAAAATAACGTCGAGGAAAAAATTCCCGGCGGAAAGTTGTTCAGTGAGAGTGAAGACCTAGCCGCGCCGTTCACGTGTTGCGCTTTTAGTGAATTTATTGAAGTCGCGTATTTACAAACACTCTTTATTCGCATTTCTTATCTTTTTTTTCTACTCCCTTTATTATATTCATACTCAAAATTTATACACAAATTTAGTATCTCTCATCTGTTATTTTATTGCCTTGGGGGTGAAATAACAAAAAATTTGCACATTAATATCAGCACACGTTATAAAAAAATCAGTGTAAATATTTCATGCTACCAGCTTCAGTAGTTTAGGTATAGTAGTTTCGTGGTGTGGTACACAAGTGTAAAAACCGTCATAGTGACTGGCCTTAGCTTGTCGCGTTTCGGGATCATCTTGCGTATATCCAGTAACTCATATACCTAGAGACCTTTACTCGTGGTATATGTGGGCCGACATGACGACGGAGACTGTCAATGGATTTTCATCTTTTGATGGTTGCTTTCGTTTTTTGACTACACTGTACTTACAACCAGGTGCACTGTAGTCACTATGTCGAGCCAGTTTTTTCTTGAAAAAGGAAGCTACCTTTAAAGTCCTAACGGAGGCTTCAATCAAGCCTTCGTAAGAACAAGTAGCAGTGCTAACAGTCATGAGATTAAATACAAGATAGTTTTTAAGAAACCGTTGCCTTACATGTCGCTAGTAGCACCATTCTTATCCCAACTTTTTAGGTCAGGCAATCGATGAAATAAAAACTGCTCTGATCAACTGTCACGCAAAATAAGCACACTCAGACGTCGAGTTGCAGAAACAAGTCCGCTTAGATTTGATAGCTGATTTATCATAGGAGTTTCTGGTTAAAAGGATGGCGAGGCTGTGGTGTGTCAGAACCCTACTGATTAAATCCCTTGGTTTGTCCCACGATTCATGGAGAACCAGGCAGTGGGTACGAACAACTCGTACTAGTTCTCGGGGGCTACATTATCTGATTCAACCAGTCTCATTTCGTAATAAAACAACTAGACGCCGTGACGGATACCACGGTTAATATTCCTTATATCCGCACGAAAAGATACGCCTATTAAGGACGATTATTAATTATAAACAAAATAATTAATTAATAATAATGTAACAATTTTCGTTTTTTTTTTCTAAATAGTAGTGAAAAAGTGTAAAAAAATTATATTTTTTCCCTGAACTGATTTCCTTCATATTGCTACGCTTCAATGGCACGATACGGCGTAGCGTTCGTAGCAGCTATGCTACGCGTTACTGATATTTTCTATGATTAAATTAATAGTTTTACTTAAGACAAAGAATAGTAGTTCCTCCGTATATATTTTTCCAAAATACTTAATTTTTACATTAATACATAAATAGTAAAACATCTTTGAAAAATATTTCAATTATTTTCATCTAAAACGCTTATAAATACATAACGTACCGAAAGAAATCTTCATAACGTTAATAATGAATTTAATGTTTAAAAACACCAAAAACGTGCACTGACCGCGTTCGAGTCCATTCAATTAAAAATTCCATCTAGTAATCGAGTCATGAAATATGCAAGCAAATATTATCCCTTTGTACGCGTTGCATCTTCGCCCCACCCGCGCACGCACACCGACGCACGGCACTCTTGATTTATGGCCATCTCTTTCCCTCTTAAGGGTTGGGTCGCCTATGAGCTGCGTCCATCTCTCTCGATCAGCCGAGGCGGCGGCGACCGCGAGTAACCCCTGGCTAGCCCGCGCGGACTCGCACGCGCCGTCGTCGGCCGGCCGAGCGAGATAGCGCGCGTCGGACACAGAGGCCGACAAGCCCTCGCGCTAAGGGACACAGGACAGACGCTCTCGGACACCGGGCGAGAGCGGGCGGTCGGTTGCGCACCTGCCACGCTTCGCTCCGCACGCGTTACGAGCTTGATCGCGAGACGCTGCTACGAATTGTAAACACAAATTGTTCCAAATTTGAAAATTCAACCATACGATGCAATTCTGAAAATTATAATTATTTTAGATAAAAGAATCTGATTGGAATTACAATTCGAGGAATAGTCAGTGACTGAAAATTCGTTTATACGGACTGAAAAGTGACGAAGTTTAAACACATGTTTGTAAATGAAGTGTGACCGTGCGAGCCATTTGCCTAACAGGATCGCCACTAGGTGCGGATAGATTAGATAGGGCACTGAGACGCTCATTCAAGTGGTGATAAGGCCCTCTTTATGACCAGTCGATTTTGGCAAGCAAACATTTGACGTGCGAACCGACTCACCATGAAAAGGAAAAAGTAAAATTACTACCATAAAGTCCCTGAACTGCCACTATGATAACGTCGGGAAGATGACTAAAAATGTTAAATACTGTCGGACATTCGAGGGGAGATTTGTGATAAGTCGACCTCTTATCAAAAACTTAGGTATAGGACGATAAGTCGCTGGACCGCCGGCGGTACTTGTGAAGTGCGCTAACGAACTGTCGCCAGATAGGAAGATTAAGATAATTTTTTCTAAGGATAAAAGAAGTTATTCAAGATCTAAAAATAGGTGACCAAACCAAGATGAGAATCAAGATGCCAGCTGTACGCATCGCGCAAGGTAAGTGCTTAGATAACAAATGTTTTTATAGATTATATTTTCGGACAATATCAAAAACTATAACTGTCAATCATGGTGATAACAATTTTAGACGTTAGCAATTTTCAACTACAGCAAAAATATTTATAACAAAATTATTCTGACCTTTAATTTCAACTAAGAATTTGCAATAATTATTTTGTTATATCTAATTCAAATTAAGAACAAACTTGATTTAAAAAAGAATTTTAGGGTTAAAACAATTTCCTATATATATTGCCAATAATTTTGAATTTGGAACACTTATTTGTACAAAGAACGAAATTAAGAACATTTTTAGCGTCTTCTAAAAATAATATAATACGTGTATTGTTAATAATTCGAATTTGGAATTCTTATATTTTTTTAAAAACGTTTTTAATATGAAACGCGATTTTAGCAAAACAACGCAAACATTCTGCTCTGTCCCATCCATGTTGCGAGTCCCTATTCATCCCACACCGAGCTACTTAATAGCCAAGCTTCCGTCAACATTTGCACAACTCTGTGGTCATCACTTGTCCGAAAGGGATACGTGAAAGACGTTGAGTAGCCGCCTTTAAATATTCATAAAGCTCGTCTCGGTCATTTTACGGTATTTTTTAATCCAAATAGAGCATTCTATAAAAAATATCTATAAAAGGTATTTTAATCCGACGAAAATTTTATTAAAATACTCTAGATGTAGCTTTTTTAAACAAATACCTTTTAGTAAAGACTTGTCACTTTTGTAAAATTAAAATTGTTAATAAACAATGTGCATATTTTTAACAAAGTATAGATGTAAAACGAATCATTTTAAATATTATTTTCCTGTTTTTTTTTTTGGATCTTTTTATCAGTCATTTTTTATTTTGATGAGTAAGGATTTTTTCCTATTACCATAATTTTGTCTGGAAGTATAGTACGGAAATTATAAATCACAAGTGTTTTTTTTTTTTAAATAAATTAAAGAAATTTATAAATAAGAAATATATAAATAAGTGCAAAAAAGACAAAACAGTCTAGTACAATCATCAAAATCGTTTTATAAAGTTACAATTTTTAACAAATGTATCTGTATACAAAAATGATTTACATTTACCCTTTGTCCTTATAACTTAATTTTAGGTGGTAGCATATTGTCTTTAGAAATAAATTTGAAATATTGAAATAAATATTTAAAAAAAGAAGTGTTAATGAAGAAAACTGATAAGATTCCAACGTCAGTCACGTTATTCTAATAACAATAAAACGGTCAACAATGAAACAATGACCGTTAAATCCTTATCAGATATGTAACAAAATTTATGGATATGTAAGCAAACAGTTTAATATATGATGACGGATTAGGCTGATTATACGTGATTCAAATTTTTTATCACGAAAAATGTCGTTACACTTTTAAAAAAAATTTTCACCGATGAACGTTATTGTATCACCTAGTTAAGAAATAATAGTATAATATACTATTTATAATCAATGTTATATAAAAATATAATTATTAGTATTTAGTATTTGGTTTTCAAATTATATCTTCCTCGAAAACTTTAAAAATTAATTTTCTTTAACCTATATTTATTTGTTTCATTTTTAAGATAACACATTTTGTCTTTCGTGATGTTTATACAAAAAATAATATTGTTTTTAAAACCTGCTTCTTTTATTTAAAATAACGATAAATGTATTCAATAAATTGTAATTTCCTGCGTTCCGACTTTTTCGATGATCTTTCTAAATAAACCTATTATGTTAAGTTTCACTGCTATTTGGACCAGTTCTTATTTTGACACTCCCCTAGCGTTGGAAGGGGTTAAGGGTTAGTGTATAGACTAGATATGACCTATAGATATGTTGATGTCTAGATAAGTTCATGTATAAAGAAGCTATCCGCTCGCCGGGTCGATTTAGAAATACGGACACCCAGTCTCGGCTAGTGACGATTTGAGGAATTCCCTTGGGGTTTTAGCCAGTATGAGGCTGATATACCTGGGTCGCCATCTTCACACCGGCTATGTATCTCCTATATAGGATTTTCTCCTGGTTACCAAAAGAAAGATAAACAATGTTTATTTTTACACTGGCTTAACGAAATAACTCCAGTGCATCTGATGGTAAGTACAGTGTAGTCCGAAAACGAAAGCGACTCTCAAAACCGAAAATTCATTTATAGTCTCTGTTATTATGTCGGCCCACATATAACACGACTGAAGGTCTCTAAGTATATGAGTTACTGGATATACAAGATGATCCCGAAACGCGACAGGCCAAAGCGAGTCACTATGACGGTCTTTACATTCGTGTACTGTGGTCAGGATTCAGTTCGGTAAACCGCCACAAAGTTAATATGACAAAATAAATCGTCAAAAGTTAGCTAAACTCGAAGCTTCAGTAGGACATTAAATATTTCCTAATTTATAAGTTATTTCACCTATCGCCCCTAGAAGTTAATTAAAGACAGTTAATTCAACAACAATGTAAGAGACTGTATGAATTTATAGTATCCATAATCACAACTTTACTATTCTTGACACTATAAATACAACAATGTTGAAAGGAAACGAGTTTTATGAAACACTATTACACCTTTAATTTGGGAAAATTACGGGTAACTTATTAAGTACAGGTATATTTATTTGGATATTTTATTATTTAATAATAGTATATCTCCACGCCCTTTGAGGGTGAGCAGAACTTTGAGCAGTAGCGTTCATTCCATAGATGCATGCAAGCATTGCATGCCCTTATGATAAACAAGACTGGAATAAATTGCTGTAAGTTAAACAAAAAAAGAACCATTTATATTAATATCTATTTTATATTCACGCCGTCTATCTTTCCTATGAAAGAAATATAATATTTACTATCATAATATAATATACAAATTAATTACGAGAATGCTGCCCACCCTGACCAAATAAAATACCCTATGCACGTCACTGACTTTGAGCTGGCATGTCGTGTACATATCAGTATCTATGATACTTTGAAATAGTCTCTAGAGGTGTGATCTACAATATATTCTATTAATCCCTAATTCGCTGTTTTATGCGCCCTGACACCGAAAAAGAACCGGGTATTTACTTTTATTTTCTATCTTCATTAACTAATCCTTTTGTTTTGTTTGTTGTGTGACAAATAAATGCTTTTTCTTTCTTTCGTGTCCATCTTGCCTAGTATCGTAGCTGCTGATCGTCTTTCTTGTTAACACATGACTTTTTAGTAGATGATATGCAGATTTTCCTGCGATATTTTCTTATACCAGCCAGCATGAGATACCTGAGATTTTATTTTACAATAGCTGGACAATGTGACTACAGCGCACATGATAGAAAGCATAGAGTAACCAAACAAAATGACTACCAAGGGTCAATAATCTATTGAAGGTCGCCGCCGTCATGCCGGCCATCATATAGTTAGGTACCACGACTAAAGGTCTCTAGGTATATTTATTATTATTATGGTATTTGAGGGTTTTTGAACAAGGACTCATCATAGCTAGTTCTTTCTCGCCACAATCCATGTGATTACGTAACTTAGGAGCACTAAAAAGTATTCGCGGAGTATTTGTAAATATTTCGGAGATCTAAGCGAACTTCTAGAATAATCTAATAACAGTGCGTTGCGCATGCGTAAGTGGCGCGTGGTTGTGAGAGACTAACGCGCAATCGTTAGCGTGTTCCGTGTCTCAGTTCTTTATATCAGAAGGTTATGGAACGATACGATTGTCAATGTAAGAGTAATTGTAATAAAATATGATAGATAATCAATAAATAATTAATCATGGAAATAGCGTATACAGGTATTATGATAGGTTATTGGATAAAACGGAATAATATGATCTTACAAACTTTAAAAATCAAAGGTTTATCTTGATTATATACAAACATCTTCTAAACATGATTAGAACCACGTCATAATTCGTCAAAAGGTAAGCTGAAAGCGCAGCGGAGGAGCTTCGATGGGACATTATTTAATGCTTGCTACTAACACTAGTTCATTACATTTGTCATAAAATTGGTTAATTATACTTTAAAATGAATTGAATGCATATTTAAAATCATAAGGGAAATTATTTAAAAAAAAAGTCATTATTGTATTATACTTTAACTCAAAATAACTACATTTAAATAGACCGTTCCGCCCGGTTTAGTTGTGAAGACCTTTCCTGGTCAACCAAAGCGCGTCATATCGAAAAAAACAAAATAGACCGATTACAAGCACCTTTAAATCTTCAATAAAATGAGTCTACCATCAATTCCGTAGATATTACGTATATTTAGATATTTCCCGTGAAAAATAACGTAACGGTATAATAACAATTTAGTAACTCTATAATATGGTGAGAATTGTATTCAAATTAATTCTGTATTTTGTACAATGAAAGATAAAATTATAAAGGTAAAATGCCGCTTCAAATGGACTAAACAATCTGCATTGAAGAAGTTTTGACTGTTTTCATTTATCTATCTACAAAAATTTGGACAAATCCAAGCAGTTATAATGAATATAAATATAGGGAGGTTATAGGAACTATTTTCCGCCATTTTTATCAAGTTATTAGTTAATGGCAAAATACAACCGCTTAAGTGGAACTAGATGTGTTCTTATAGTTGTAATGATATTTATTGTTACAGAGTTGAAATCCATTCTCTACGCCGAGAATTGTGGAGAGTTCAAGCCCTATGTTTGCTTCTATGAAATTACTTATATTTAAACTCGTAGTAATATAGATACTGTAAGGATCATTGTAATAATAATTCAATTAAAAAAATAAATCGAAAGTGGATACAATCCAAAACGCGCAGATCAAAGTGAAGCTAGATGTTTTAGTGCTTTTCTGGTTCTTTTTTTTTTTTTCTTTAGCTCTTTAGTATTTTTTGATGTAACATAAAAAAATATAATCATGTAATCACAAGTCGATTCGCAACAGATCGTTATTTTTCATATCGATCTAGTTTAGAACATATTTTTAACAATACTTTTGGCGTTTTTATACAATCGCAGGATAGTAAAGATCTTTATACGTCGCACATGACGCAATCTAAAGTGTAGTCCAAAGGTAGCAACCAGGTGCCAAGGCACGAGAATCCATCGAGTCGCTGTCGTTATTTTGACCCTTTTTTATCCGGGATTAAATCCCATAGAGGACTATCAAGGGAGCTATCTGTAAAGGCAGTGATCCCGGTGTATTAGTCTCCTACTGACGAAAAACCGCCAAGGTTTTTCCAGTCACTCCACTCAGGCCTGGGGAAACTCAGTTGCCTGGGGAGTGAATAGCCTATTCAGGTTTCCTCTCTGAGAGGGATTGATGTAAAGAGCCCAGCCCTCCAAACCTTTCTCACGGTACGTCATTTCGGCCCTCACATATCACGACTGAACGTCACTAGATATAACCGGAGGTTCCTACACAAACTGATGGTACCATCTCAAGAGGCTATCGCTTGGTTTATGGATCAAGGGCTGGATACAAAAAGCAGTATTACTCGATAACGCACGCATTGTTATGAGGTTCCTCACTGTGAGCTCCTAACTACTCAGGTGGCTTGGACCTCAGGCCTTGCTCCATAGGTCTACATTATTTTATATTTTAAAATGAAAAAATATTGTTATAATTTGAATAAAGGCTATAAATAACAATAATATTGTATCATGAAGTAGAAAGATAATGCCTAATGCGAACATTAGAAACTATTATATGTATAAGACAAGCATTTTCCATTGTTTTAGTGTTTTTGGTTCCCACTGTCCGACAGTTAGTTAAACTTAATTATGAATTACAAGAAAAAGTGTAAGCATGTAGGAATAATTCCCATGATTTACTTTTACAATGGGTTGACCATTACACGTCGAACTTGGAGAGAGTTTTAAAGAGTTCAACTAGTAGTATTTATTTTTTATTCTAGCCATAACAAAATCAATATCATCAGTTTCTACCTCTTTTGGGGTAATCAGAGATAAGCCAATTCGTTTAGAAGTGGTACGGCAATTACACGAGCTGGGTCGTGACCACAGTATATAAGTGTAAAGACCGTCACAGTAACTCACGGTTTGTTGCGTTTCGGAATCAGTTTGTATGTATCCAGTTGTTCATACACCTAGAGACGTTCCGTCCGTCCTTCCTTCCGACGACTGTCAACGGATTTTCTCCTATCTAAGCATAGCAAAGATTTAAGCAAATTTAAAGTTACGTCTATAAATTTCAGCTTTAGAGATTCTTTATCTCTTACTTTTGCCGTGTCGTTGGTCTGTTGGATGGTCAACCGGCGAGCATGTTTTAAGAATATCGAATCCCGGTAGCAAGACAATAAGCAACAAAAAACAAGAATTGAAACAAAAATACTGTCGTTAAATGTCAAACTGTTTATGCAAAATACATTTTTAACAATTTCGACTTATTCAGCTAAATCTCCTCTAACAGAGGTAGATCATTATAAGTGGCGATGGCAAAAGTGTCGTTTTTAACAGCACTGTAAACACACCTTTTATTACCAAAACGTTTTAACTGACAGAAATGCCCGTGTAAGTGTTTGTACGCACACATACGTACGTAGTATGTCAACTCTTGCGCACGAATTCTTCTCAAAACCAGCGTTATCGCACACACCGGCAATTAGTACGAGGTTGACCGGAGCGTTGGGCCGCGCTGATTGGTCAGACGTGATGTGACGTCAGCGCCGTCTGCAGCCGTCCCGGCTGATTGGTCGACACGCGTCATTTAGTCGATGACACGTACTTTGTTCTTATTTTCAGTCGAGGAGCTCGAGGTAGGTACGTATACCAGGTTTTTGTTGTTAATAACAATGAATACTAGGGTCTTGGTATGAACGAAACTGGTTGCCATTTATTTAATAGCAAAATCACACCGCATTCACCAATTTCATTAAATAATAATAATATTTACTAACGATTACACCCATTGACGTAGTTCCAAATTAAGCTTGCGCTTGTACTATGCGTACTAGACAAAGTTACACATACTTAAATACATGTCGAGGGGTGAAAGGCTATTTGGTTTAAGCGACATTTTTTGGTGATATAGTAATATATATATATATATATATATAATATCGAATCGGTATCGAATCGGATCGGAGAATCGGTAAAAAACGCTGATTCATGTATTACTCTTACTGACGAAATCACCAGAGCGTTTCTCCTACTTTTCTGCCGAAGCCAAGGGTACGGCCACGCCAATTTCCTCGGTTCTCAGCTTGTCTTGTGATCCTGTTGTGACCTGCAAAACAGGTTAAAATGAGTAAATTGTTGTTTTAGAGTGGTAGAGTGCACGTAATGGTAAGCATCTAATGTGTAGCCAATGAACGGTAGCGACCGTTTAAGGACCAGAAACCATTGGCTGTCGCTGTTGTCCGGCCAGCTCATATATACAATGATTGAGGGTCTTTAGGTAGTATGAACGACGACACGTGCACCAACTAATATTAAAATGCGACCAACTAAAGCGAATTACTATGACGGACTTTGTACCCGTGTACTGTGGTCACGAACCAGTCAGGAAATGATTTTTATCCCCTCAAAGAACATTTTCCATGAATAATTATCTATTCTATTACATTAAAGGTCTATTGTGAAAATAAACCCGAACAGTTAACAAAACGAAAATGTAATTAAAAATTAAACTGCATTTTAACGCGATCCCAATTACCTCGTGGGGGCAACCTCTGGTTTTTAAACCACCGCCGGAAAGTGTGAACTGTGAAACACATAGACCACTCGGAAGTCTATAACGAATATAACCCCGATTTTTTCTGGCAACACATCAGTTGAATAGCGCTAATGTAATATAGCACCAATTTTGTTATTTTAGTAACCGATCACTTATTGTTGTTTTATAGATCAAATTGAATCAGTCAAAGTACAGTTTTGAATCAGTCAAAGTACAGTTTTGAATCAGTCAAAGTACAGTTTTGAATCAGTCAAAGTACAGTTTCCTACCAAAATAATTAATGTACCTCATTAAATAATTTGTCATAACCATTGTCCTAGGAACCTGAGGCCCTAGATAAAGCATTCGATCAACAATAATGCTAGTAAAAAGTACGAAATGTATGGAATTGACTTAATATGTTGACGCGATATTTCGAATGATTTTGTCAATTTCGTTCATTTTCCACATTTCTACTAGTATCATTCATTCCACAGTTCAGTCAGTACCAGCAATAATGCTAGTAAAAAAGGGCAAAATGTATGAAATTGACTTGAATTTTAGTTAGAAAGTTTATGTCAATCCCATACATTTTACACATTTCTAATAACAATTCCTTCCACTGCATTCCACAGTTCAGTCAATATCATCAATAATCTTAGTAGAAAATCTAAAAATGTATGAAATTAATATAGGAATAAGCTATCGAAATATCACCTGGCATAATTTTTTGTATGATTTACAGGCAATTGATTTACTTCAAGTTTCATATTAAGATTTTCATATTAAGTGAAAGGTGAAGACGAGGGCGTTGATAGATTGTGTCTGCTTATCCAATCCATATTTAGTCTTCTTTTAAAGGCTCTTAAGTCTTAAGGACGTGGAAAAGTAGATGCGGTGATGGTATTATATTCACGAATAAATCCTTCTTCAGTATATTATGTTATGTGATAGGTTTTGACACATCCTACTAGCCTTTCGCTAATTGAATATCACTTTATCCGGGTTCTTTGTCTGATAATACAACACGTGCGGTCTGTTGTGTATTATGTCTATGGGGGAATCACTTTATAAGGTGCGACACCGGAGCGGTGAGACCACGCAAACGTTAACTTCACAAACTTTTAAAAATCCAAGTTAACTTTCGTTCCGTTCTAAATAAAACATCACTCGGAGTGGCGCTTTATTTTCCCTTTAAATTTGTTGCTAATTGACGCGGACTTTTGTATCGGATTTTCTACTCTTCTTTATCAAACTTGGCCCTTCTTGTATTTACGGGGAGTTACGGTAAACGTTTTTTTATTTTAAAGACAATTTTAAACATTAAAGAACCTCTTGCTGAGATATGCAGTAAGTTAATGATTAATAACTTATTTAGAGTTGAAATAGTCTTTAAGTTTACAGAGTTTTTATAGCAACGGGGTACTTATTAGAGAAGTTGGTTCTATCCAGGGCTTCTGACGTTGATCAACTGTAGATAACAATTTCATTCGCTAAGATCATATTTGGATTTATATTATAAACCAATCGCCCGGGTCAATGATAGAACAAATGTACGAATTCTGTTAGTTTTCTTATAAATAACGAATCAACTCAACGCTTAAGAGGCGAGAAATAAAATTAAAGGTACAATTATTATCTGAAAAGCCGGAAGGTGATATTCTGTTAGCATTCAGAATAAAAGGACACTTGGGACACGTATTTGACCTTAACTAATATTGAATAGTTTAATCTTAAACACCTACTAAAACATTTGAATATATTCCGTATTCATAAAATAGGACTTTTGCAAAACAACAATGCTCTATGTGTCCAGGATGATCGGTTTAGTATTTCATTTTTTCAAACATGTAGCTCATTAAATATTCTATAAATAATAAAATATAACTACTATCATTGTTAATTTTTACATGTTCTAAATTTTATTAGCTTTATTAGCAAGTATTTACAACTTATGAACAAAAGAGTCTTCGCAGAAAATATTTGAAGTTAATTGTAATCTAAAAGTTAGATGTGTTGTAATTATTTTATTTCATTGTGTCGATAGGATTTATTCACAATTGAGTTTGCATCAAAATCCAGAGGATGCCGCATAAAAGGACCGCACGTCAATTTAACCATGGCCTCTATCATCCTTCGCCGCTTGGCGATTCAATATGTCTTCATTAAGCGAGTATCGAAGTATCGTATTTAAAAGCGGAACCTTCGATCTCGGTCCTTGTGAAGGAATTATTGAACCAGGTTTAGTTCCTCTAGATTCATTCGTTACTCCAAAAGCAATTGACGTGAACGTAACACCACAGGGTTATGCCTGTACATTTAAAATATTGAATTTAGTATTACATCAAAAACTATTTCATACAAATTCATATATTTTATCGACATCTAATAATCAGATTATATTTAAAACATATATATTTAATTAGCCTTAAATTAGATTAATCATAAAAGTTGATTGTGAAAGTTATTTGGAGACATATTACGAGTATAAGACATCAATGCCTTTTTTATTCTTCCCAAGAAAGTTCCTAATAAATCGAATCCATCAAGTGGACATATAAATATAACAATCGACATCCACCGTCCATTAGTACGGACTGAATCGAAGAACTAAGAGCCATCAGAGAATTTATTACGCTCACGATATTTAAATTATGGGAATCAAGTTAATTTACTTATTTAGAATGATGATTTTGCGGACGACGGCCACCCGTTTTGAATTCCCAACTGGACTGACTCCTTTTTTTAGAAGACCTCACTGATCGGCATTTTGTATTTGTGATTCTAAAGATAAAGACGTATGCATTTACATATGTTCTGTCGTGGAGGTCCGGGCCACATTTAAATTGGATTTATTAGTTCTCTCTCATTAATAAGTAAGACAGACGTTTCAGGGATTGTAAGCACTGTTGATATTTTGCCAATGTTCACAAGAATTAACTTCATTATCAACCATTCACAGAATTGATTAAAGCTGAAGCTGTAATGATCATTGATGAGTATCAGTAAACTGATGAGAATGAATAGAAAGAAATAAATATAAATTCTTTGAATTCATTTTATTCGACAACAACCGTAACTGATAATCCTTTCTCTACAAAGATTAACAGATCTGACAATACAAATCGTGTTACAAGCAATATTAACAGAAGCTAAACATGTTTTTTTAGAACCACAATCTGTAACGCTTAGATGGAGCGTTGAGATAATTTCACACATCAAACAGATTTATCTGTGTGTTTAATCCTATTGTATCCGTTAAAGCTTCGATTAGAACTATTACTGAAATTTAATATTTGTCTTGTTTGTTTGACCCTGATAAAATTTTATTACAAATATTCTTGTGTAAACGATAATTTAGAATGTGTTTCACTGAAACCGCATAAAGGATAACTAATAAAAATTTCAGTGGTTTTTGTGTTGACTTTTTTACCTCTTGTAGAACAAATTAATTAACATTAAATCTCATTGTATGCATTCAGACTTTTCTCTCTTATGTATTACAAATAAATATAAAACTCAAATCATCATGTACAGATAAAGATAAAAATTAAGTTAATTAAATAATAATTAAGGTTTAAGATGAAATACCTATACTCGATAAACTTGAATTCGAAGTAAATGATACCTGAAAATGTATTCATAAAATGTTACCTTAAAACAGTATGTTCAAACAAAGTAAAGAACCGTTTAATGTCATATTGTTTGATAAAAACATTCAACTTCGTTCCATAAATAGAGTAAGAAATCTGCCTAAAACATCTATTCACCTTTTGAACTAAATCTCCTTTGACCAACGTCCGCCCATTAGACGTTAATACAAGGCAAAGTAAAATAAACCGAGGTTAAATACAAAGGGATAAAGAATGTTCATAACAAGAATTAATTTATTGTTAACAAAGCACGATCAATAGCCAGGGAGTGGGTGGACAGTTTCTCAAGAGTCCATCTTTGTCAAGCTCTGATACCAATTTGTAATTGTCGGCCTTTCAACGTTGGACGATTTAAAGTTTGGTAGGTGTTCGTCTTCTTTAGATTAAAGGTATTACGGGAACAAAGACGTCAATGTCTAATCTCTAATACATCAATGATATAAAACGAAAATATCTCATTCATTGGATCATAGATATCTCAGTATATATTTATTATCTAAATTTGTTTTCCTGTCTTATAATATACATATGTTACGTAGCACTTAGGCAATTCTAATTTTAAAAACGAGTATGCTATTTAAAATGTTTCGTTCTGGTGAAAAATTTTGTGGCAGTGACATAAACGCACAATTATATTTTCTTTTTCCGTCATATAAAGATCGCAGAAATCCATATTATGAAGGGACCTTTATCGCAATAAAATCGACCTCCGAAGAAAAGATTTTATCGAAAATCAATACAAACCCCCACAACAGGTTGACAATAGACTGAATTCGATAGAGGCACCTGAATCTCCGATATTTTCCCATGGTCAAACTTCGATAAACACCTTTACAAAAAATAATACCAGCTTACCTTTGACAAACAATTGATCAAATTTTTTTTTTTGCCTAAACAAGGTCTATAGTCCGCACACATGAGTCGGATGGACGATAATATTGCAACAAAACGAAGTAGGGTTGGTATCCCAAGCATAATAACTATTGTGCATCATTATGTGACACCCTTTCATCAATTTTAATAGAAAAGGGCTTACAAGTGTCACTTTCTACTTTTTATGTTCCAATTTTCATACCAGATTTTTTTAAATTTATTATTACGCGCACGATTGAAAGCAAAATATGTATTTCCATACTTTTTTTATAATTCGGTGGAAATCCCTAACGGACCTCAGGGGGCGGTGAGGGCCGCCACCCGGTGTGTCGGACTTCCACCGACTAAAACCCCCGGGGTGTTTCACCTACTCTCCTGCCGGAGCCAAGAGCACAGCATCGGCCACTTCCACTGCACCTGGCGACGTTTGGCCTTAAGGCAGGCCTCTCCCTATTGCAAAAAGCACGGGAGGGGTGGTGTAAATGGTCATCCACTCCTCGCTCGCCTACCTATCATGGAACAGTGTGCAGAAACACATCGCACACTGCTCTCGCCTGGATCAATGGACAGCGCACTTCCTCAAGTGCGCCACCCAAGGCGTCTATCCGGTTTTAGGGAGGAAGGCCACGGACGTGGGCCCTCCTCCGGCGTCCTGTTCTGCGTGAGCGGCGGATTGGGTTCTCAGGGGTGTCTATTGCCTCCCGGTCCCGCTCCGCCGCCTCTTTCACCTTCAGTGTGTCCTCACTAAATGTGAGGACCGCCCGCAAGTATTTCCATAGTATAGTTTCTAAATAGTTTTTTTTTTTTTAATTTACCCCACGATAATTCCACTCATATAATTATTTTTAGAACTTTTATAAATTATATGAGAATTTTTATAATATTTTGTTTTTTTTTTTCGCATCATTAAAGCATACTTTCGCGTTACCAATTTCGCTTAAAACCACCCTGTTATTTTAACTTCTAAAGAGATGGTTTCTTCGTGTCAAAATCTAACTACCTGAACTTTTATACTGAACATTCTTCATCCTCGATCTGTCTGTCTGAATGAATGATTTTTCTGTGACCATTGTCCAATACCTTTTGATTCGCGTTGATTTTGAAATCTCCGTTTATTTTTTACCGTCTGCCGCTCACATGTCAAGTCGAACAGAACCGTTCCTTAAATAGTGTATTGTATTGTGTTATAATTACATGCGTTTTTTTTATTTAAGTCGTTGTTAGAAAGTGTGTTCATCTGTAAAATTATTGAAGTTATTATAGCTACATACAGTATTACATGTAAAATCATCTAAGTAGTATGATATAATTATTTTGTCATAGCCTCACATAATTCGAAATGGCGATAAACCGCGCTTCTGGTCACGTTGGGCACGACACATAAGCGCAAAGTGGTTGCAACCACTAATTTGTCTCTGCTCCCCCCATACGCGATACAGTGTGATGATATATTTTTATTCGGAGTTGTTTCTAGGTGTTAATAAATTCCTAGATTAATATTTCACGGAACTTGTTTTGGTTTGGAGACATGTTTTATTTTAAGCCAATTTTACAGCTTTATCAGTAAACGATTTTAGAATAAATGAGTGTGAATTGCTGTGTGTATCAGAATGATAAGAAATTTCTCTACGGCCACTTGTATAACCTTTAACTTTTTATTTCTATCGCAGTAATAGATTTTTTTAGTATTTACATAGATTTTTTTCGCCACTGGTTATGTTAATGATATCATCATAATATAAGATTCTCGATGTGAGCTGAGATACATCGATACCAATGGTTGGTATTCGCTTTGCGCTTATTTGTTATGCCCAGTGGCGTGCATCCCATAAAAGCAAAAAAAAAAGCATTGTGTTGTAATACATAGATATTTAATAAATATATTGACTTAAATTTTGTTCTAATACGGATTCTGAACTCTACATCTAGTAATTACCCGATTTTAAGTTAATATATTTATTAAATAATCAAATAGATTATGAGGTAATGCCACTGGTAATGCCCAACACATACACATGACGTTTTAATTATTTTCCATGCTGTTAGTTTATTTAGATATAATTTATTTCCAATACCAGGCTGTAATGATTCAAATGAGTTGTAGATTTGATAATTCGTTTACATTTAAGCTATCGTAACTTATTGTTTAAATATATCAAGTGGGTGTTGAGCATTACGAGACGGACGAGCGACATGGAGAAAGATGATGGCTTGATGCTTTGTGATTTATGTTGTGTTACGGGTCATGTTCAGTATCGTACCGGGATGTGCGTGGGAGTCGTGTAGATTTATCGATAACCCCTAACTAAATACTGGTGCTGTTTTGGCATAACTGTTCATTGTGCTTAAAGTGGTTAAATCTTATAATGATATATACATATATAAATTACGCGTCACGTTGTTTGTCCGCGATGGACTCCTAAACTACTTAACCGATTTAAATAAAATATACACACCACGTGCAGTTTGATCTAACTAAAAAAATAGGAATTAAATAGAGTGTTCATCTCAATTCATAGTCACAATATTATTTTATCCCAAATTATTTGTTTATTATTTGGCAGTCACAATTTTCAGTTAACTCCAAACGATTCTAACAGATGGCGGTATCTGTTAACTGGATTGAGTAACTTATTCATTATATGGTGCTGTGTTAAATGTACTGTAGGGGTTGTTACTACAATAAATGCGTATGATGATGATGATGATGTCCTAGCCGGATTCGGCCACGGCGACTGTTTTAACGCCGATTAAGAAAATCAAGGTCCAGTTTTCGAAAACAGTCAATTGCGCAGGACAAATTTAAGTGCATAACTGGACGCGCTGCCAGAAAAGCACTCTCTCGTCCGAGCTCCCTCGGGCCCGATGGAAAGGAGAACCAGTACGATCGGGAGGGAGCAGGACGCAGGTTTGGTCGAGTTTTTGTTTTGGTTTTGGTTGAATGCGTATACACATGTATCTACCATATATAAAAAAACATAGTCACAGCAACGCGTAGCCTGGTCTGCTATAATTTATATCGCAGAACAACGTTTGCCGGGTCAGCTAGTAGTTTATAAAACTTATCTTATTAAAATCAAAAGAATAGAGGAACGTCTTTTGGTAACAAAGGGGGTATCCTGCATAAGATCGTCAAACCGCCGTAAGGGTGGTGGCTCCAGCGTGTCGGACTCTAACTGACTAAATACCAACGGAGTGTCATCTCATCATTGTTAGGCGTATACTCGTACATATAGTGACGAGCAAATAGCCGGCACAGACGTCGTTTTTTGGAAGGGGGTATGTAAAGAGTCCAACCCTCAAAGAACGGGATCTAGAGCGACATATTCCAACAAAGACGCGAATATGTCTTTATTCCGACTTACTATATCAAGTACTTAATAAAGTAATGTTTGTACTTGGTAACAAAATAATTTGTCATTTAAGATGACGATTTAGGAATCGCCATGTATCAAAAGATACGCGTATCTAAATCATTCGATATGCCAGATCACTAATCTTTCGATGATTGTCAACCATGCCTTTGATGCGTGCAATTCCATATAGTTTGAAAGTTAAAAGATTATTATTCTATTTAAGAATTTTTCATTATTAGCGGGCCTGGTAAATAAAAAGTTTTTAAGAGATCTAAAAATGTCTCTTGGAACCGTAGGTACAATGATTATACATTCGTTTTAGACGTATGGGTACATGGTATATATAGTATATATCTTAAAAAATGTGTTAAGTGTTTACTGGTTAGTCTCAGTTTTTTTTTTTACTAACTACACTTTTTTATAATTTGTAATATTTGTGTAACTTCACAAATGATATCTACCATTTGTTGATGGAATGTGGCCGATCTGAATCTGTGAGAGAGGCGTTTGTAAGTACCTTCGGTCTGAATAGACTAGACGTAGACATACTTAACAAAGTCTTAACAGAACTGTTACTTCATGAGGCGTCTGGTCTGTTCAGATTAATGGCACCATATGTCACATCTTAGGTATTTTTGTGCTCGCCGGGTGCCGAAGAAGATGGCTCGGCCTTGCCCTTGGCACTCGACAGGTGGCAGAAGGAACACCCCGGGGGATTTAGCCGGTACAAGTCCGACACACCGGGGGGCTACCCTCATCGCCCCCTGAGGTCCGTTAGGGACTTCCCCTGGATTGAAAAAAAAGGTATTTTTGTGCTGACATAACTCCACATGTAAAAGTCCCCTAATATAAATAGAATTAAAAAATAAATTGTTTAACTTGTAGTGTCCAATTTCAGTTGAAAGACAAATATAGATTTATCAGTCTTTTTTTAGACCTGCCTCTTGAAAGATATAAATATATCGGTTATGACATAAAAGTTATCACCGCTTGTAATCCATTAGATATAAATTTTATAGATAAAAAGAAAATATGACAAGTCCGAAATCTCTGCGCAACGTGACTTGAGGTGCATAAAATCCCTTTAAAATGTTTAAACTGCTCCTTCTATTTCGTTACCCTGGATATGTGATTGTTGTATATTGGCAGTCAGTAGCGTTCATTCCATAGATGCATGAAAGCATTGCATGCCCTTATAATAAATAAGTCTCGAATAAATCACTCAAAGCTAAATAAAAAAGGAAATATTCATATTTATACCAATTCAATTTATACACCATTTATATATTTCCTATACGAACAGTATAAAGCTAACTGTAATAATATAATATTCAAATTAATTGTGCGAACTCAAATCAAATATCGTATGCACGTCACTTCTGGCAGTGACGTTCATCCCATAAAAGCATTATCATGTCATAATTGAATATTTGCCGTGGGGTTTGTCAGCAGAATAGAATATTGTCTCCCACTTCATCATACTGAGGTGTCGCAAAAGCCGACTAAGGCCGACATGCACGCAGATTTCTAGCATCTAACGTGCTGCATGCACCATCCCCTCACACAGTGCTACACGCATTAGACAAGCATAGTAGGTTAAATGTCCAAACCCATTTTCCAGTCTGCGTACAAATTTAGGCACCACATGCACACCGGTGAAGCAAAACATCGCGAGAAAACCCGCATGGCATCTAATAGAAATATCTTATATAAGTGCTCTGAAATCTACGATCAGCTGTGCTGTGTAGATACACCGATTAATATATCTCTGCTCACCCTGTAAGTGATATAACGTGACGATATGTTATTATTATTGAAAAACAGCCGTTATTACCACTTCCAAACCTGGATAACGCTTAGCAGAGTCCACCGGTTAACAATAAATTTGGCGAGCGACCGCAACCGGGATCGGCTTTCATCCGATCGCGAGATAACCGCCTCGCGACCTGCGTGCGACCAACATCTTATTGTCTATTCGAGCCGGCTCAAATACAAAGATGGCATTTCAATAGAATCTATTAGAAATTCCATCAAGCTTACTGTCCGCTGTAGCAATTTCATACAAGAACAAGCATCCTGCCCTATCTCAGATTCTTGGAGCAGCTTTATATTTATTTTCTTAATTTTAAAAGGAAACATACAGCAATATACAAACGATAAAAAAATACACAAAAAAATATACAAAAACAAAAATCAAGCTAAGAGATATAAAACAATAAGATATAAATCAATCAAATAGTCATATATATGTAAACAGTACACATATAAAAATAAATACAGTAAAGAAAAAAAAATTGTACTTAAGCTAACATTTTACTTCTCACCATTCGTCTAAAGGGCCCAAAGGCACAGAGGCACATGAAAGTATATTATTCCATTAAATGTTATATTTATCAACAATTTGACGAAGCGTAAAAGTCACAGCGCTTTATAAAAAACTATACTATATCCTTGTCATTGAAACAAAATTTGATCAGCAAAATCGTATCATTTAGCTTGTTTACCACTACAAGAGTAACAGCCCCGCTAGACTAAGTGACATTGGTTTATCGTTAACGCTAATAGAAAAGTGCAAATTAATGGATTTGGAATAAGGTATTAGTTTGATATTTTGAAATCTAAGATCAATCCTATGATACTGGATCCTTGAACCAACAATGGGCAAAATGTAATCAGATTAATGAAAATCGATTACGATTACATTTTGCGTTTTTTATCATAATTATGACTGCATTTTGCTCATCTATATTTTAAACGCTACGGAGCCTTCAATTGCATACACGTTTATGGCTCCATAATATTTTGAAGGGATTTAATCATGATTACAGAGCAACAAAATTAAAATTACGACTACATTTTGTAATCGTTAATAATTAATCAGATTAAATTTTGCCCATCTCTACTTGAAACGAAGCGGAAACAGATATTTATGCATGCCGCCATGATTACTGCAACTATTGATAGATTACTCTTTACTGCTGATGTTCGTAGTCGTTTTTTGGGCTGCATCACGCTTACCATGAGGTGTGGTGTGATCACTATACCTCAAACACATTTTTTTACAAACACAAGTAATTTAACATTTTCTACAGGTATATAATGAAGTAATAATACTGTTTGCTTCCTAAGCCTAGATTTTCATAAATAAATTCGCGCTGGTATTTAATTATTTCAATTAAAATGTGCCCTTAATATATACGGCGTATGTTTCAATTTTATTTGGCAAATATATATGTACATCTAAAATATTAAAAATAACTGAAATCCATTTAGATAACGATTATAAACAAATATATTTATGGATGTTTTTTAATTACAATTTGTATGTTATGCTTTTAAGTAAATATAGGAAATAACACGTTTAAAGTTCTGTTATCTCTCTATATTTCGGATATGAGAGTTCTATTGTATTCTTAACTCTGTTATAACGAAGCAATGTGGCTTATTCACGCTTTAGATAATTGGTTTCTTCGCTCATATAACACAGTTAAACTTAGAACTCTTGGGACCTTACAACCGCTCATACACATAGTAATATATAAATAAGAAAATGCCGATTAATTATTTAATAAGTCTTCTGCAGTGCCGTGCACTGACCATCTAAAAAGGTAGCTGATATACTCAAACACATTCGTAAAGTCGATATTATATTTTTCTGTGGTAAATATCTTTTAAAACAATGCAATATTGAGTTGGTAGTGTTTGAATCCGCCTGAATCGCAATTACAATATACGAGTGCATAGACCATCACAGTTACTCGCTTAGGCCTGACGCGTTTCGATGTCTACTTGGCATAACCATTTTTTATTTATTTATAGGGCAGCCAGTGGACGATACATTATAACAATAATAACTTATAACAACAAATTTAATTGCATCAGCCGGTGAAGGATACCGCCGCATGCAGCAAAAGTAAGCAAATGATAATAGAGAAATCAAATATTCACATCAAATACCAAAGAACTTGAAAATTAATGACAAAAAGTAAGAACAGAATATGCGTGATACATAAGGTACAACTACAAGATTAACACTAAACTATAGTAAAATCAAAATAAAAACACAAATATTTACACTAAAAAATTTACACTTAGATGATCCTTTTCCTTTTCCTTATCCGCATAACATCTAATAGAAATGTCCTGCGTAAGTGCTGCGAAAATGACGAACAGATGCACCACTGTTCATGGAAAGCACGACATTTAACGCACTCGATACAGCCACTAATATATTAGGTCCTTACATATGAAATTGGCGTTTTGTATGGGAGGAACAAAAAGTCGAATATTTTTTAATATACTATATTTAATTAATCAAAGTATGAACCATTATATTCTATGCACTTTTGCCATCTCATAGGTAGTTCATTGATCCCTTTACTAAAAAAACCAGTCGGACGGGAATCAATAAAATCTTTGAAGGCGATTTGGACTGCCCCATCGGAGTTGAATTTTTTCCCTTGCAAGAAGTTATCCAAATTTCGAAAATAATGGTAATCTGTTGGAGCAAGGTCCGGGGAGTACGGAGGATGTCTTAGACTTTCCAATTGAAGCTCTTCTAATTTAGTAGCCGTCTGTTGCGCAGTGTGTGGTCTAGCGTTGTCGTGAAGCAGCAGTGGCGTGGAGCGATTGACCAGCCTAGGTTGTTTAGCCGCTAGCTTTTCCATCATGGTTTGCAATTGCTGACAATAGACATCAGCCGTAATAGTCTGGCCAGATTTGAGAAAACTGTAATGAACAATACCGGCACTAGTCCACCAAACGCTTACAAGTAACTTTTTTGGGGTTAATTTTCGCTTGGGGCAGGATTTGGCTGGCTGGCCAGGATCCAACCATTGCGCTGAGCGCTTCCGATTATCGTAAAGAACCCATTTTTCATCACAGGTAAAAAAAGATAGATAGATATGTAGATTCGGTTTAAAATACCTTCATTATTGTGCCGGTTTAGTAATGTAACGCAGCAGTCGACGCGCGTTTGCCGGTTTGCTTCAGTCAATTCGTGAGGTACCCACCTTTCAAGCTTTTTAATCTTCCCAATTCGCTTCAAGTGAATTAAAACAGTTTTATCACTAACATCGCAGCCTGCAGCTAACTCGGACGTGGTTTGCGATGGATCCGCTTCCACAATAGCCTTCAACTCTTCATTATCAACTTGAGTCTCAGGCCGTCCACGGGGCTTGTTCTGCAGGTCGAAATTTCCAGAACGAAAACGTTGGAACCAAAAACGAACTGTGTTTTCTTTTGCAACACGACCGCCATACACATCATTCACCCTTCGAGTTGTTTCCGCAGCACTAGTGCCACGGCGGAACTCGTACTCGTAAATAATGCGATATTTTAAGTTTTCCATTTTGTAAAATGAGTGACGCAAACAGAAAAAAACAGAAGAAAAAAACAAATGAATGACGATCATCGAAGCACAAATACATGAGTCTATAGCTGTACAAATTTGAATTTGGAATTCCTTACCAAAGAGGAGAAATTTGTGATTAAAGTGGCCAGTACGAAAAACGCCAATTTCATATGTAAGGACCTAATATCTCTGCTCACCCCGAAAGTGATATACTGCGGCGATATATTATTTTTATTAGTTTAACTATTATTATTGTGTCTCCTTATAATTGAAACAAAATCTAATCAACAAAATTCTTCTATTTACGAGTAATTTATGGTACGGCCGCCGATAAGTCGTCGTCTTGTTGGCTGCCTTTTAGCAAAAAATCTCAGGATCAAATTACTATTTTACAAACATTGCTTGTTTTTATAAACACCGCCATTCCGTATGCCGAATGGCCCTTCCACACTGTCCCACGCTGTCAGCCCGTTTTTTCTTACCAAAGGTGAAACAACCCTTTACAATCCGACATCAATACTACAATGCGGTCCACAATATGTGTCTTGACCAGAATCAGAGCATGTTTGAGGTATTTTTTGCAATTATGATTAATTGATTTCGACACGGTCCTTCCGTTTTCTCCTTTGGTATATTATAAAGGGAACGACCGACTTTCTTAAATGGATTATAATTTTATTATCGATTCCGATCCCATTTTGCACGGAAGCTCTTACCTTTTTTTAAAATTAATATATATGTATTTTATAGATAAACTATTTGAAATATATTTGCCAAATGAGAATGTTAACTACATTAAGATTGATTGTGCTGTTTAAAAGATATAAACAAACAAACAGACGGACAAAATATCGACAACAATTTATACTACATAAAAGTATATGAATAAATTGTTGCAGTGGTCGGTTTTTACGCGTTGGGATCGTGAGTTCAAGTTCCACATAGAAGAAATATTTATTTCAGATTTTTTTTTTTTACTAAATATAAGGCAATCTTAATAATAATTTTGAGAAATCTATAAATCAGAGTCTAGAAATGTTATATAGGGCAATGTTACAAACCTACCTATTACCTATTACTTATATTAATGTTATAATTATAGCAGGATAAAACATTTTTTTATTTTTTTTGGGAACCCGGCGGAAATCCCTAGTGGACCTTCAGAGGGCAGTGAGGGTCACCCCCGGTGTGTCGGACTTGCACCGACTAAAACCCCCGGGTGTTCCTTCCCCCACCTGCCAAGTACCAAGGGCAAGGCTGAACTATCTTCCTCGGCACCCGGCGACGTATAGCCTTCTGCAGGCCCCGCCTAACTAAATGAAATGAAATGAAATGTATTTATTTCGCCACAGACTAACAAAAAACTAGAAATTTAAACACAGTAACAGAAACAAAAGAAAAATACAAAAACATATACCCAAACATTGTAAAAATGAGACCTTCATCAGCTTAAAGCCACAGAGGAAACCTGCAGCGCTGATTTTCGTGAAGGCCCCGAACTAATCTAAAACTATCGAAGGATTAACTAATGTTATTCTAATTTCAATTAATACTTTACTTTTATAATTGATGTCTAAAGATACACTAGTTTGAACTACTAACATGTGACATCTAATTTTAATTTTTATTATGAGAATATAGTGTGTATAAAATAAACTCGACAATAAAACAGTGATAATGAAACTGGACCGCATGACGCACTACTGTAGACGACAATAGAAAAGTCGCAGTTTTAATGAGTCCGTAAAATATATACTTCCTTTGAGATTTCGTACCAAAGCTCTGTTAATATTTGAATATGTCTTAATGTCGTTTACTAAAATCTTGAATATACCGGTTAATTTTTGATGTCCACATTGTTTGAGTATATATTTTAAATTCAACCACTATCAAAGTTAAATGAGCAACAAATTAAGAACTGGGTCGTGACCACAGTACACAAGTGTAAAGGACGTCATAGTGATTCGCTTCAGCTTGTTTTGTTACGGGTTAGTTTATATATTTCCAATTGTTTATGTACCTAGAGATCAGAGATCTTCAGTCGTGTTATAATTGGGCCGGCATGACGAAGGCTACTATACTTAAACTATGGATTTTCGTCTTTATAATAGTCATTGCCGTCGTAGTACACTACACTTTCCATTAGATGTTCTGTAGTTACTTTATAGAACCAGGATAAAAACAGCTGGAACAATAAGCTAGTGACGTACAAAACGTGAAGCTACGTATTGTTTACTATATTTCATAAGCTCACTCAAGTTCATCTTGTTCTATAATGCATTGTCACAAACGCTTGGCTAAATTTGGCGATTCAACCACAACTTTCGATCGGTCAATGTCTTTCAGAGACGCTAACATAGCGGACGTCACGATAATGTCGGCTTTAACTTTAAGTCTAAACTATCTTCTTCATAACAATAGGAAAAAAGTACGGCAATTGCAAATTGGGCCAGTTACTACGTTTGAATGCACATCTCTGACCGCCTTCAACGCACAAGCGATACTGAGTCCGCATTAACATGTAGACGGTAAACACGTTTGTCACAAACCTCCTTTGATTTGTGCCATAAAAAAATGACAACCAATCAGATTGGCTGCTAGTGCCGGTAAGCTTATACAAGTAAAGCCGAACGGCCCATCCATAGGTTTGAATTTGTAAGGACTTGTCAAGGTTTAGCAAGTGTTTGACTCCTCCATCATGGTTATTTCTTTGAATTTCTAGTATTTCTTAAAACAATTACGACACAGGAACGAAATATTTAAAACCAGGAGGTCAAGGCACACCAAATAGCGACAGATCGTTAAAATTTTATGTTCTATTTAAGCATGTGTTTTTGCCCTTACTTTTGGAGTTTGCCTGTGGTGTTTTTATAATGAATTATGAAATTCTATACAAGCAAGTCACCGTGACAAGTTTTGCAACCATACCTATGCTCGAGACACTGGTATATACAGACCGACCTTACGATCTCACAAAAAATAAACTATAAAATCGCAACAGAGAAGAAACAGTGTCAATGGAAATACGAGGTGAGTCCACGCACCGCTATTGTACGCGTATAATTACTAGTGACTGACCGAAGTTTCAGCTGACAGTTCGGTTTCCTCAAAATGTGGCCGAATCATGTCCTACTCAGAAACATACGGGTAACGAAACTTCGCAGATATATACCATAGCGTAATATGTGATCACGAACGTTTGGGCAGAAAGATTAGTACTGCATAATAAATGTATGTACATTTCGAAAATACTCATTAGGGAGATCAATAAAAATTTGGACGTATTTATAATGACTACATTAGTATCATTATTACATTAGTACCATTATTTTAATTAAAATCCGTTGCATAATAATAGAAAAATAGCTTGCCATCTTCATTTTACTCTCCACCATCAATACACAAGAAATGTCAAGTAGAATGGTTAATGTCGGCAAAATAAAAAAAAAGTTTTACTTAATTATATATATCCAGAAAGTGTGTATAATAATATATATAGTATGTTAACACTTTGTAATAGATTCTATTTATATAGGATCTCAGGGTATGATGGGATTTTGAAATATCTTAATATGTTTCGATTTTGGCTAAATCTAGGAAAAAAGCTGATAATCGCCCGCCCGATGAAGTTAGAAAATCCGCCCAGGCCAAAAACGTTTTACCCAGTCGAAAAAGAAACTAATTTTTCGGCTTCCGTTTTGACAGGTCGAAAAATAAAACGAATATTCGGCAAAGATTCTGGTTTCGGCTAGTCACTGATAATTACCGCCTCGGAAGATACCATAGCCACCTGTTCCGTTTTCACACGGTCGCGTCGCGTCCGCAGGTAAGATCCGCATGCACCGATCTCGGACAACGGTAACACTATCCCGTATTGTTCTACCGTCACGACCTTTTTTGTACCATAAAAAGGCCAATCGGTATTTTTATTTTATATAAAATTTCATACAGCCTTTTCCATAGATATAAAAAAAAAGTTCAGTTATTGTCTTACGTTTAGTTTCAGAAACGTTCCTTAAATACTAAGAAACTTTTAACACTAATTAACCATAAAGTATAAAATTAAGTTTTTAAATTTAAGTATCGTTTATGAAACTGGGCTTTTGTGTAATTCTAATTTTATAACGGACGTGCGTCTCTACATATGGATATAAATTGAAATCTTGTTTCTTAATAAGTACTATAATAAACTCTAAATAAAACTTTAAACAGTGTTTATAATCCAAGATTATAAAATATATTTTATTGCTAATTATTATTTAAAATAGAAAAACATTTGCTGTAGGTCTAAGACTAAAAAATAAATTTATTTATTTTTATTAAAAATATTTACAATATAAATAATAAAAATTGAAGGCTATTTTTTATAAGAACTGACTTTTAAACTTATAATTAAGTTAACTAGTTTTCTAATAAAGCCGACTGGGCTTAAGGAAATAACTTAACCTTTTTTTCACATCGTTATTTTAAATGCTGAGACTCGTAAGTCCATTCAAAGCCGATGTAAATAGAATATTTATAGTAAAATAGTTATCGAAATAATTATTATAGTTTTGTATAACATTTTAGCCAACATCACGCACAATTTGTCGTAGCTTTGCGTAGAAAAATCGAATTATATTGTTTATCCCCCATTATTTGCGTCAGCCTACCAGATGTACACTCGATGTCAATCTTTCCTGTTTGTTTACCTAGAAATAGCAAACATTTCGCGTTGGGGTCACTCCGTACTGTGGACGACAAATTTGATTGTCATAATTTTATTACAAGTTCCCCAAACCGGCAAGGCAATTCCTTAACGCAATCATTATGTATACGAGATTTTTGACGAGGTTTTTATTTTATTAATAACAAAATTATTCAATATTTCGATGTTTCATGAAAGTTCTGATAAAATACTCATAAACTCTAAAATGTATCATGAAAGGATTTTTTTGTTATAATTTTTGTTAATATTAGCAGCTTATTTCATCTTTAACATACTTTATTTTTTTGGGAAAATTATGTATAAATATTTTATTTATTACCCTATTTTTAATACGGGATTTTCAATGTCATTCATTTGTGTCGATTTTGTGGAGTCCGCAAGTAACTAATTGAAAGTTCTTTCTAAAATTTGCAAATTAAATAGATATATTTAAAAAACGCCTTATTCTTTTTTAATTTATTTGAGTTGCTAATGTATTAATGGTTTCTTTTGTTAAAAGCTCTGTAAATACATGCTAGTATGGGCTATTTTGAAATACAAATATTTTATGTACATTTTTATTTAATTTATTAAATGTAGTACGAATACGGACCACGATTGTTTTAAAAAGGTTTTTAAATTAAAATTATTGACATGTATTTACTAGTATTCCAGTATTTAAGATTAAGAAAGCTGATATTTACAGAGGTGACGAATAAAAGACCCTCGCTCAACTGAGTATCCAAAACCAAGTCAAACCAATAATTCACGGTAAATCTAACGCCACACAATAAGTCATCCATCTATTACGCACTGGATCTGAATGATATTCTGCTAATGCCATTTTTGCAGTGACATGCACTTTTTGTAATTCAAATGGGGGACACTGCACTTTTTTTATACGATTTTATACTCTGCCAGTTTCTATTCGGGCAGCATAGACGATTACGCATATTTTCGCTTGCACATTATTAGGGTGGCGTATATGAAAAAAGCAGTATTATAAATAAAAGGTGCCCAACAAAGGGATGGGAGATCGGGGTCACTAGGAAACGGCGGTTTTGATACGGGAATTTTTTTACCTGGTATATTTGGGGGTCTTTTTTCACATAACTCAGGGTCTCAGATTTTGTAAAGGTAGCCAGTCAGTCTGTGTTCGTCTGCGAAGATGATCACATGCTTTGCTGTTCTGGACTTGCGAAAGAGGCCATTGGTCTCGCAAATATTTGAGTGTATTTATGATCATATTTAAAGTGATTTAAATTCTTGGACTTTGCTTGAGGTGTTGTTCGACAATGGATCTGTCTTCGAGGAGTAAGTCAAGATTTTTCGACTCTGGAATCGACTTAAGGCGTAAAGGTATTTAGTAGATTTTATCGAATTTTCCAGCTGCAGGAATATAATCAAAAAGTTTGTAACAAATCTACATTTTCACTTAAACTCTCTTTAGAATTTAAAATAGTTATTATAATTCAACTACTACTTGTAATTATTATATTTATTGTAGTAAATAACAGTAGCGTTCATTCCATAGATGCATAAAAGCATTGTATGTCCTTATAATAAGTAAGTCTGGAATAAATTGCTTAAAGTTAAACAAAAAAAAAACATTTATATTCATATCTATTCTATATTCACGCCATTTATCTTTCCTATGAAAGCAATATAATATTTACTATCATAAGATAATATTTAAATTAATTACGCGATTTCTGCCTCTCTGTCCAAATATCCTATGCACGTCACTGGTAAATAATAATGTAATAATAAAAAAAGCTATGCAATTTTATCAAAAACATTGTCTCGTATACAATAATCGGATATTAGTCCAATTTGGGATTACAATTTTTTGAGTAGAAATATTTTTATATAATAAATTGATATTGATCTTGATTTATTCACGTTTTATACAGAAACAATTACTAAGGGCGGTTTGTACAAACCAAATAAATCCATTATAAACCCATATAAAACGTTATAGTTAGTTGCTTATTGTCTTGCTCGGAAACATTATCCAGTTTTATCCACTTCAATAAAATAGCGTTTTGTATAACCTTGAGCTAGATTTAATTTATTAGTGCAAGCCACCCTAAAAATGGCCTCGACATTCTGAAATCCCTTAGACACCGACCAATTGCCCAAATCTTAAAGAAATTTACTTTTCATTGAAATTAAGTTATATAACAAAAACCTTGGGAATAATTACTATGAAACTGGTACATAGAGAATATAAGTGCAATAAACGAAACAATAACCGATATTGGCGACAAATTGGAAAATAATAAGGCCGTGAAAATGATATCTACCCTCGAATAGTATCTTTGTATTGATCTGAACGAATCTATGCGAGTCCTATTAACATATAAATGAGGGCGTAAGTGGACGCAGAGATATAGTATATTTATGCCATTATGTATCGGTCCTGTGGTATATGGACAATAAATTGTTGTAATTTAGATACATCTCATCGGTACTTGATATTTTTATTGTACAATTATATGAGTATTTATTTATAGGTCCTTAATCTTTAGCATAATACAACATGTCTATGAAATTGTTAGGAGTGACGTCTTTGAGAATAAGACACATTAATTAATAATTATTTTAGGTCTAAAAGAGAGTAATGAAATGGACCTAATATTAGTTTTCATCGCGCTATTTCCTTTGGAGGCGGGTAGTGAAGCTTTTAAGCATTTTTAAACATAATATGCTGTCAAAATGCACGTCCCAATAAATTTGTAATATAAAGCGCTCAATGATATTAATATTCACAAATTAAGTAATATATAATTGTATACTAGTTAGTAGATATAAAATAATAAAATCGTGATATGGCTAAGCTATAATAAGCATGCTTCGATGGTTCGGGCAGGTGGAGTGGATGAATGATGTATAATTGCCAAAAAAGATAATCATTATGTACAATGTGAGTGAAAGTGAGAGCTGAGGTAGATCAAGACTTACCTACGTAGACCAAAGAGTCCTGATGGAGAATAACGTAAAAAGCACGTGGAATCAGCGAGAGTGTATGAAGTGTCTAATGAAAGTGGCTATTTTTTTTTTTTTACACTGGCTTGACATAGTGACTACAGAGTACCTGATGGTAAATACAGTGTAGTCCAAAAACGAAAGCGACCATCAAAGGATGGAAATCCATTGATAGTCTATATCGTCATGTCGGCCCACATATACCACGACTGAAGGTCTCTAGGTATATGAGCTACTGGATATACACAAGCTGATCCCGAAACGCGACAACCCGAAACCGGCCACTATGACGGCCTTTACACCCATGCACTGTGGTCGCGATCCAGACGGGCACCGGCGCCCTACCACCTCGCTGCTGCTCGTTTAGCACCACCCAGGAGTCACGTATAGGGAAACTGGGGTAAAGCCTACGGACGCGAGCAGCTTCGACTCCCAAAACTAGCTCGAAACTTACTGTATCAAGTTCAATCATACACGACATCAATTCAGAACGATATCATCACTTACAAAGAGGGACTTCGACACATTTCAATAAAGGAATACTAGACATATTTCGTGTACTTACAGCAGGAAGTGAAAGAGGTTTGCGAGAATAGAGAGAAGAGCACTCCATTCTCACTGCCTACTCCAATAGGCACTTGGCGTGATGATAATTTAAGTGATAGTGGTAAGGATCAATGATTTAAGGATTCATAAATATAAAGCGAACATTTTTAATATAGAATATATCTTTGTTTACATATTATGTAAATTGCTGAAAAGATTTCAGTTTTGCTGATTAAAGTCATGTTTTCATAAAATTCGCGATACATCTATTTGATCATGTTTGTATAGATAGAATTGGAGATATACCTTGCCGTATGCTTGATATACACTGTCATTGACCAGAAGGTAATGGAAGGAAATAAAATATTCCGGTAAAAATCTCTACATATAAACACGAGAGTTCTTTATATAAAATTATTAGACTAGAAACAGATTTAAATCTAAAAAAAAACCTTATTTTCATTTGTCACTTATCTTTAAAATAGAAAAATAAGTATTTTATAAAAAAAATAAACTTTTGTAGCTCTTCTATTGTGTCTAGACAATCGAACACAGCTTCAATGAATTTCTAAGGCCTCGATAATAAAACATAAGGCTACATTTAAGAGGATATTCCGAATTATACTGCGTTTCTGTGTTGCATTGACCGCAAATCTCGGCCAGAGCGGTTGTATGTCAAAATAATGTCCGCAGTGGAATAGACTATGGGGCTAGTCTGGCGTAAGGCGGCTAAATAAATTATATTTCTTTGAAGGTTATTAAGATTGTACAAGTTCTGGTATTGCACGATGATTTAGTAAAAATTTTTAAAGCCAGCACTTGTTATATTTTGACAAACTCTATAAGGTTTTGTTTCATTTAAAATAATATTGATAAATATCACGTACTAATAGAAACAGCTCTAAATGCTACATGTAAACTTTTTATTTAAATAATTTAATAAACACACTTCTTTAAGTAAAATAATAATATATCTTAACCCTATATCACTTTCAGGGTAAGCACATATAGATATGGCTACATACACCCAGTACGCGCATGTCATGCCCAAAGTTATAAACAGTAAAGCACTTTTTTTATTTTAAAATTACTGTGCTACATTTGTATTTTTACAATAATACTAATTTTATCAGAATATTTCGTTTTTAATTATGTTTAATAAACCATACTTTCAATGATATTTTCTCTACCAAATAGTTTCGATATACCACCTCTGCCAAAGGTCCAACGATGGTTTTTTTTTTTAAATATAAAATGATGACTTAAAACCGCCATACATGCTAGTATATATCTGATATGTGGGGGGCTTGATACAATTTTTACAATAAGGACACGTTTGAAAATATTGTATTTATATGGCAATAGATTATAAGTAATGTGGTATATATCCAAGGAATACAGAGAGCTCGATACTCGAAGTAATAAATACGGTTCCTGGCAATAATTACTGGCCGGCAGTTAACGCCAGTGGTGCGGCGGAATTAAGATTTTTGCTATAAATGCCCGCGTCGCAGATAAAACTGCCGCACTAAGGATTAGGGGTTAAGTGTCCGCCGTAACGGGTATTGTTCTAGTGATGTGCCTTTATATCGATAACTGTCTGTTGTTTTTTATCGACCCTTTCGTCCATTCATTGTAGGTTAGTACAATTCACATTCACAGTACATTATTCATAGTACATTAAGAAAAAAAAAATTCGTTGAATAAACACGTTTATGTTATAAACAACAATATATTTTAACACCCGCTCTAGGGATACGTGTATATAAATATTCGAGTACTGTTAAAGTTTGTTAGTATAAAATAATAGTAACCAATTTAAATAATACTTCTGAATATTGTAGCAAAACCAGGAAATTTGTAAAATATTATTCTTTTATCTGAAGTCCTTCATTTAAATAAATAAACATTATAAACGAAAACTTTTGCTTCTATATAATTTTGTATCACTTCTTAACGAACTATATTTCCATTTTTTTGGCTTATAATTAACTAAACATACAACATTTATGAATTATTTTTAAAAATGTGACTGACGCAATAAAATGAAAAATATTAAATATGAATTTACAGTATACATACAGCTTAGTATTTGTACACTACGATAATGACAGCGCTATTTCACAGGTTACCTATTTTTTCTGAAAGTTAGTAATTGAAGAGTTAATTCCTTGGTTATTTCCATTTAATTTTTGCAGTTCATTTATAAAATGAGCATATAGCGATGATAATACAACACAACTTATAAAAAAATAGGCAAATGTACTTATTATGATTTGTTAACTTTTATATAAACTCGGCCAAATCTATTAATTCAAATAACAACACAATCAAAATCATTATTTTAAATCTAGGATAAAGAACTACAAAATTTGGCTTCCAATTGTTTTAGTGTACAGTTCATGTTACACCAATTAACAGTTAATTAAAAATATATTTATTTGTAAAGTAGTTTTATCGATAAGATAACACTTTGTTGTGTTCCTCAACACTAGTGTGCCGTAGTGTAGTGACGCACAGTCCGGTGTGGCGTTTTTATTGACACTCTGCCGTGACAAATATCTTGTGGAAGTACTCTCAATCCTGTGCACATTACTCTAAACATTATATAGGTTGAGATGCTTATACTGTGAGTTACTGTAATATAACAATACATTTTTGTTCAAATTTAGATGGTCGTCTTCAAGAATTTTGTTACTACGTATACTGTCAGAATAAATTCAGTTTAATCTCAGGAAAACTGTTTAAATTAAGTAACTGTTACTGTTTGTTAAGAATTTCGCGTATTCCAAAGAAATCTATATATCATATTGATCAGTGGCGTGCATCCCATATAAAGCATAAAAAGCATTATCTCGTTATACTTGCACATTTAACACATATGTATACTTAAGATTTGGTCCAGTTTGGACTCTCAGACTACTATTTTGGTAAACACCAGATTTTAAGTCAATATATTAATTACACGTCCAAGTATAAGAAGATAATGCTTTTTATGCTTTATATGGGATGCACGCCGCTGATATTGATTATTGAGGATTTCGTAATTTATTAACAATATAACAGGTTACAATATAAGTTATTATAGAAGTTATTTGACCTTGTTTCACTCTCTCCCTGCCAAAGTAGAACCACGCGCGTGAGTTTACGGAGTCACCCCTAAACGGTAAGTCACATCGCGGCTAGGACTAAGAATTTCTCTAACTCTTACTTTGGTCTAGACGTTGAGTTGTGGAACGGTCTTCCGGCGAACATATTTCCACCGGCCTATGATAATGGGGTCCTTTAAGCAAGGATTGAAGTGATATTTGTGCTGACCGGCATGATAACTGCAACTATCGATAGGTTTTTTCCTGTTCAGTCGTGGTCGTTTTGGACTGTACCATATTGACTATCAGGTATAGTGTGGTCACTGTACCAATCCAGGATAAAAAATAAAAGGTTTTCATTCTTAAAAATAATTGTTATTTTATTATTATCATGTCGGTCATAGGACGATAAGTGCTAGTTTATTATAGTTTAGTTACTGGAGAACATTGGGGAAAACAATGGTTTTCCAGAACAACTGGTAGAAAGCAACTTGTATCCAAAGTCGTCCCAAGACCTGGATTATATCGTGTGTCCACTTCGCAGATGGACGTCCTATATTGCACTTGCCAGTTCGTGCTCTCCACTCGAAAACTTTTCTCTCCCATCGACCATCCGCTCTACGAGCCGTGTCCTGCCCACTGCCACTTGAATTTGCTAACCTGTTGGACAATGTCGCTGACTGGCCTTCTACGGGCATCTTCATTTCTGATTCGTTCACGCATAAAAACACCAAGCATAATTCTCTCCATAGCTCGCTGTGTGACAGTGAGCTTACTAATGAGAAACGTAAAAAATCATAAATAAAATATAACAAAATAAAAATTTGTGAACAAAAATATTTATCAATTTTTCTCCATGAAACATTATTTCGTACCAAACAGTGATTATTTCCATTTGAATAATCATTAGTTAGCTGAAAATACAATTCAGCTTTATTCTGTTGACATTAGCTTCCAATTTTTATCATTTTTAGTCGGATCTACCTTATTACATAAGAGTAAAGGCTATATTTGCTTATAAAAGTTATTTAATTCTAAACCAACCGATATCGACACTGGTCGAAAAATTGACAGTATAAATTTCCCTTCGCAATTTTTCATAACAAGCATTTTTCTATTAAAGTCTGTCCAGTCCACACCCCAGACATATCGCGTTACGCAGCTAAAGCGAAAGTTGTTAAAAATAAAGGAAAAATTC
Source organism: Automeris io (assembly GCA_036320925.1). NCBI lineage: Eukaryota > Metazoa > Arthropoda > Insecta > Lepidoptera > Saturniidae > Automeris > Automeris io. Next base: position 5,701,596 of record JAUDJH010000010.1, on the reverse strand, counting down.
AAATCCCTGTAAAGGCGGTCACACACTGCGTCCGAAAGAAATCCGTAAAAATACGTTCTGAAGAAACTGAAAACTATTTGTTTGGCAGTTAACGCACTATATATGTCATTTAGCTTCTACGTGTCATTCCATAAGGTCTATTTCAAGGCCGAATATTGTTGAACTGAGTTTGCTATTGTATTATTAATAATAATACCTTTTTTTAACAAACGGATATAACACAAGCTGTACTCTGAAATAAATATGTTTAAAATATAAATGTTTCTGAGTACCTGGTGCATGCTTATTGTAGACACGGGTGGTACAGATCAGCAGGTCATGCCTATCGCTCACTAATAGCTATATTTAGAAATGCACATTCGTGTGTGTATATATCAGCATATCTATAAATATAAGTTCTCATATATTGAGTCCGAATTGGGTCTCAATTATGTAGAATTTCCTGTCGTGTTAACGTACTGCTTTGTAGTAATAGAAACGTGCTTCTAGGTTTATATTTTCACGGATTCGTAACGCATGTACTCGGGCTGAGTTCTCTCGGCTTAATACCACAGATTGGTATAGCATCCAGTACGTAACCGCCTTAACCGCTTTAACGAATAAGCTAATACACTGGAGGCCCGTGTTTTCTCCCGTTATTTCGTATATTCGACCCAGTATTGGATGTCGGTAACACGATTACTGACCCTTATTTGATCAACTATAGCTGTGGTCGACGTTTTTTATTGGGGCTCTCTAGAGAATTCTTGTTTACCTGTAAAATGTTACAAAAAATAACAATGTCATACAATGTTGGTCAATTTATTAAACCTTTTGTCTAATTTTAAGTCATCAGCACTTTATGGTGACACACCTTAGGATAAATATAATACAATTTTACAGTTACAAATTTAATAGTTAAGGTTAGCATGTGATATCGGTCGTCGTTATGCCAGCCTGCATATGATGAAACTGATAGATCTGGTGTAAATAGAAAGTATACGAAATACTAACCCAACTACGATCCTGTGTTTATTGAATTATCTTATTATTCAGAAATGAGACTTCTAAATAAAACAATATAAAATTTCAACAATCTGTATTGATTTAACGTATCCATATCGACTGACGTTATCTATATTACGCCGTTTCTGTATCTAAAAAAAGCAAAAAAATTCAGTAAAAACATGATACAATTAATAAATAAGAATAAGCCTTCTAAAATCGAAAATATGTGGCGTTACTTTTATCCGTGCTTTTTGTGCTAAATTTCAGCTCAATGTATTTCTTAATTCCATGGACTTACTCGTAACATCAGGTCTACAGCGTAGTTACTTTGCCGAGTTAGTGTTAAAAAATCATTGAACACGAATAACCTATAGCAAATAGAGGATACTTAAGGGCAAGGAAAAATAAATTCGACATTGGACTGGATCCCTTTAGGTCCCTAGAGTAGAAAAAACAAGATGAAGATAATCAACCGTTTTTGTCGCTTGGAATTACGTCGGATAATTTGATTAGCTATCGGTGGGCGAGAAGCGTACCCTTAAGAGGTAATCCTATTTTATAGGAAGGCCCTTTAATCTGATAAACGTTAGGTGTCTTATATTAGCTGCTGCAGATTTTACTTTCTATTATTTAGATGTGTTTTATTTATGATTTATTAAAAAAAAATTACTCGAATGACTTAGTATACAAATGCACTTATAATTTTCATAGTTTTCATTAATTTTTCAAAAATATCTTACGCTGAAATTAAAGGAGGTTACGAACATTTCGGGTGACGTTGACGGCGTCTCCGTCCGGTGCAGAGAGGAAGGGCCGGCGTGTATGTGCCAACACGCCGTTCTCACAGAGTGGCAGTGAGGGGGCTTAAATTCCCCCTCCAAGAGAGGAGGCCTGCCCAAGGCCAACGCACGCCGAGCCGTCGGAAGTATCCGGATTCCCAGGCTCGGCGAAGGCGAGGAGACGCAGTGCTGGCACCATGGTGGTTTTAGTCGGGGCAGGTCCGACACACCGGGGGAAGGACACACTGGGGAAAGTGGCCCTCACCACTTCCCCTGACGGTCCGTAGGGATTTCCACCGGGTTAACAAAAAAAAAAAAAGAAGGTTACGAACATTTCATATGACATTGGAATAATTAAATTCCAAATGTCGTTACGATTAATAACCTAAAACCGAGTTTACATGTAACGCTCGGTAACACACATAGTGGCGTTTGCACGTAAATTACGTTACATTACACGATATACAAGTCTAAACCCGCTGTAAAGGGAATAAACAAGATTTTTGTTGTAAATTGTACAGAATTCTTAAGGCTTATGAGCTGTTTTTTGACCGAGTATAGAAATATAAAGCCAATTACCAGCTACTATCTGTGTAATTTCAGCTATCTATCTAGGAAACTACTATCGTCGTGTATTAATGCTCTATATGGTGACGGCTCATATCAATGCGCTTTCATCCCTTTGCAATACCAGAAGTTCTACGTAAACTTAGACGTAAACGCACGTAGACGTAGACGTAAACTACGTAAACGTACTAAAATTAGATAAAATTAATTGGTCATATTGTTATGCCACTATAAAGAACATAATTATTACATATTTTATAATATCATTGACGGTGGTGACACTACTTGCGACACTGAAGGTCCTGTGCTCGAGTCCCGGTAAAGGCAAACTTTTCCATGATAAGTTAGTTTACTGCGAGCTCTATCTCTGTCTAGTACTCAGGATACAAGACCAAGCATACTTTGAGGTTGGGTGTATGTGTGGTGGTATTGCCCACAAATACGCCTGATGTTATCTGTAAGAATGGTGTCTAAGGAAAGAGTTATATAGTGTGAGTGATAAGAGAGTGAGACAGTAATTTTAAAATTTAGGAAATGTACCTAACGATGGGACAAAGAGTTTAAGACGTGTGCTATATGTATTTTGAGTGATTATAGTTTTCAAGTATTTTTTGTGTTTGCTGTTGAAAATTTTAGCAGAATAATTTAGTGTAGTGTTATTATTTATGTATCTTTATTTTAGTGAACTTCTTTTAGCTAAACAGGCCTGGCGTAATCACATGTGTGATTAAAGCCCTAACCAAATTATAGATTAAAAAAAAAGTATTTTTTTGAAGACTTTTATTTAGTGTCCCAAATCTTCCTTTTTCAATCTTTAATATGTGTTTAAATATTAACTTAGTGAAAGTAATTTTGAAGTCCAAAGCATATTACGTAGGTACCTATTTTACCTACCAAAAACTTTTTGTTGACTGCACAGTGCACAGTTGCACAAGGGAGAGTGTACTCAGGAGCTACATTCTCTAATTCCATCAGCCCCATTTCACCATAAAACCACTGGACGCCTTGTCAGATAAAATCCGTATGTGGTGAAAGTTCCTTATATCCACACGAAAAGATTCGCTTCTACATTCATCATACAAATGGCTTAGGGATGGAATAAGCTTTCAGCGAGCATATTTCGACGATCTTATGGCTTGGGAGCCTTTAAGAGAACAGTGTATAGTATAGCGTGTAGACTCCGCCCGATACGTAATTGTCGCCCTAAGGGTCCTTAGGGTGTTACGAGACGTGCGGGGTAAGAGGATGCGCGCGCGCACGGGATGCTTGCGAGCAGTCGACTACCGAGACCCGAGGCGAGAGTACGTGCGTGTGCGTCGCAGTTCGGTGTGCCTTAAAGTGCAAATAAACAGTAAAACGCCAAAATCCGTGTCATTCTACAACCGCACCCGCGACCACCGGTCATAATAGGCATTTATTGGCTAGACGCTGTCTATCATCGAACTCATCTTCACCTTCCACCAGGTGTGATTGAGGTTTAGTGTGCGCCTGTAAATAATAAGAGAAGTGACAATTGGAGTGTAGGTATTTATGTACTAAGTTTCTCACTGGATAGCGTACATAGCGCAAACTTTCCGGCACCATTTGCTAAGTGTAATTATAGGTGAAAAAGCAAGGGTGGCCGAGTGGCCATGTTGAGAGAAGTGACGTCATTAGGTAGCTGTTGACACAACCCGCCTTCTGAGCTTGAATGGCGAGGCAAAACTGCCTAGTTTGGACAGTGTTGTCAGCTCCGGGTAATAAAGGAGTCCGAAAATTATTTAAAAACTTTTTAAAAATCCCTAAAATATTTTTAAGAAAATCGAGGTTTTTTTTAATTACCTACAATTTAGGTAATTTAATCGTAGATTTGAATGCCTACTAAATTACTGTTTTAAAAAATGGATTATCATTATTCTAATCTACTGGAATATTCATAAAATGTTTTTAAACTAAATATAAAAAATAAACTCGAAATGACTTTACTTAAATATAACTTCAACGCGATAACCCGAGTGATCGTAAATTCGTATCTCGACACGTACCAGTGGGTTATTTATTAGATTAATTGCGGAGTTTGGCATCACATGCTTACCGATGAAAGAAAACATCGTAAGGAAACTCACAAGACATCTAATAATCATGTCTAATGATAATAAGATAGTGTCATGTCAAAGTGCACTGAGAACGGCGATCAGCTGCGCTACTGGTCACGTTGGACACAACATGTAAACACAAGATGGCTACAGCCAATAATGTATATATGCTTACCCCGAAAGGGATATAGCGTGACGATATTATTATTACAAATTGCTTTTAAATCTATACTAATATTATAAAGCTCAAGAGTTTGTTTGTTTGTTTGTTTGAACGCGCTAATCTCAGGAACTATTGGTGCGAATTGAAAAATTCTTTTTGAGTTAAATAGACCATTTATCGAGGAAGGCTTTAGGCTATATAACATCACGATGCAATTATTAGAAGCGAAGAAATAATGGAAAATGTGAAAAAAAACGGGGAAATTTATTCATCCTTAAGGGCTTCCATTGCGTGCGCTGCAAAAACGGTTCAAGATACCAAAAATATATGTAAGAAAGAATTATTCCTATTGAAATGATCTAAAAAAATGTCCGTGATAGTATATATCTATCTTTTAAAATTAAGTCACTAGAACCGTTTTTATGGTAAACAAATTTGGTCGAAATTAATGCATTATTTGTTAAGAGTTGTATCAACGTAATAATATTAATCTTTATCCAAATAAATGTGTTGTTGATTAAGAGTATTTAATTGTGAACAAAATTATCTTTGACATCACTTAATTTCAATGAACATCTTAGAAGATATTACAAAACCTTATATAGCAAAACAACGTTTGCCGGATCAGCTAGTCATCAATAAAATCTAACAATGTCAAATCCTTCACCGTATTTGAAAAGTAGGATCATCGAAGGAGAGGTGGCGCGAATCTCTTTTGAAAATATTGTTTTATAGATTACTGTTGCCTTATTATTTATGATCTTTAAGACATCTAATAGCTTGGCTGCAGGTAAGTTAGGCAGCGATAAATTGACCAGAAGTCAATTTTGTGCTTGATAACGTCTAATTTTAACGTTGGGCTGTGGAATGATCTTCCGGTGAGCGTGTTCCCTCCATCCTATGATATGGGATCCTTTAAGCGTAGCGTGAAGAGATATTTGTGCAGGCCGGCATGATCGCTGCGATTACCGATGGGTTTTTCTTACCTTTCGATAGTCGTTGGCGTTTTTTGGACTGCACCATGCTTACCATCAGGTATGGTGCAGCCACTGTGTCGAGTCAGATTAAAAAAAAAAATGACCTACAAAATGGATTACCACCTTTTTACACAGAACACAGCCTGTAGGTACGCTTCAAACTCTACTATTCATTTGTTGTATGTGTTTGTTATTATATTTAGCAGTATTATGAAATAGTTGAGATGTGCCCTCTCTTGTGACCAAACGTCAACTAGCTAATCACAATAAAACCTAGATTTAATGGTAAAACCCCTAACTTGGCATCACTAAGCTGGGCGTGGTGCTTTCAATATGGTGGTGGTACTTTCTTTCGCTGCTTTATTAATTACCTACTTCTTTTCGGGTTCGCCTTTTTCTAACTTTTTGGTTATTCTTTCATAAACTTTCTTTTACTCTACAAAATTTAGTATTTAAGTATAATAATTATGATTTCACAAAGGACAATGGACAACTAAAAAAATCAAATTATCTTCTATTTTTTATTATTGAAAAATAAATTGCGGTAATATTTTGTTATCTGAAGATATTTAAAAAGATTCGAGTAAATCGACTATTCTATCATTTATTAACTAGATACAATCATTTAGTAACTAGCTACAATTATTTAGTAATTAAATACTATCATTTAGTAACTAGATACTATCATTTAGTAATTAGATACTAAAATTATATACCTTTCAGATATTAGACATTAGGCTTAGCAATTTGTACTTATATTGAAAACAATCATGGATATTTTAACCGAGATCGTAATTAAATACCTTTCGTTTCTTCACAGGCCAACACTACTAATCATTACTAAATTTCAAACAAGAAAAGAAAACAAACAAAAATAAATTCATAAAACAAATTCACAAATTGCCGACACAAGGCTTTCATCCGTGCTCTTTTGTGCTAAATGTCCATTTCCGACAATCGAAGACTCTGAATAGGTAAGAGCCTTAGCACACGATGCGATGCGTTGCATATACATATATCACCGCAACGCATCGTGTGTGCCTGCTGTATTTAATAGCTTTATAGAAGATTATTGTCAGAATTAATATAGGTGCCATTTTATTCCTACATTAAAGTTTGTTAAAACGAATACTGTAATAAACAAAATAAATGTTTGTTAGTTTTGAATCTATAATTAATACGTGAAGCAAAAATATGTACCCCTTTTTACGTCAACTGCGCGGGCGGAGAAATATGAAATTTGTCACACTTATAGTTAAAGAGTGGAGAATGGTAATATTAGGTCCTTACATATGAAATTGGCGTTTTTCGTACTGGCCACTTTAATCACAAATTTCTCCTCTTTGGTAAGGAATTCCAAATTCAAATTTGTACAGCTGTAGACTCATGTATTTGTGCTTCGATGATCGTCATTCATTTGTTTTTTTCTTCTGTTTTTTTCTGCTTGCGTCACTCATTTTACAAAATGGAAAACTTAAAATATCGCATTATTTACGAGTACGAGTTCCGCCGTGGCACTAGTGCTGCGGAAACAACTCGAAGGGTGAATGATGTGTATGGCGGTCGTGTTGCAAAAGAAAACACAGTTCGTTTTTGGTTCCAACGTTTTCGTTCTGGAAGTTTCGACCTGCAGAACAAGCCCCGTGGACGGCCTGAGACTCAAGTTGATAATGAAGAGTTGAAGGCTATTGTGGAAGCGGATCCATCGCAAACCATGTCTGAGTTAGCTGCAAGCCGCGATGTTAGTGATAAAACTGTTTTAATTCACTTGAAGCAAATTGGGAAGATTAAAAAGCTTGTAAGGTGGGTACCTCACGAATTGACTGAAGCAAACCGGCAAACGCGCATCGACTGCTGCGTTACATTACTAAACCGGCACAATAATGAAGGTATTTTAAACCGAATCATTACCTGTGATGAAAAATGGGTTCTTTACGATAATCGGAAGCGCTCAGCGCAATGGTTGGATCCTGGCCAGCTAGCCAAATCCTGCCTCAAGCGAAAATTAACCCCAAAAAAGTTACTTGTAAGCGTTTGGTGGACTAGTGCCGGTATTGTTCATTACAGTTTTCTCAAATCTGGCCAGACTATTACGGCTGATGTCTATTGTCAGCAATTGCAAACCATGATGGAAAAGCTAGCGCCTAAACAACCTAGGCTGGTCAATCGCTCCACGCCACTGCTGCTTCACGACAACGCTAGACCACACACTGCGCAACAGACGGCTACTAAATTAGAAGAGCTTCAATTGGAAAGTCTAAGACATCCTCCGTACTCCCCGGACCTTGCTCCAACAGATTACCATTTTTTTCGAAATTTGGATAACTTCTTGCAAGGGAAAAAATTCAACTCCGATGGGGCAGTCCAAATCGCCTTCAAAGATTTTATTGATTCCTGTCCGACTGGTTTTTTTTGTAAAGGGATCAATGAACTACCTATGAGATGGCAAAAGTGCATAGAAAATAATGGTTCATACTTTGATTAATTAAATATATTATATTAAAAAATATTCGACTTTTTGTTCCTCCCATACAAAACGCCAATTTCATATGTAAGGACCTAATATATATATTTTTTTTAAGTAATGTATAATATTACATTAAGTCAATAATAAAACATACACACTACCATGCATTTGACACACACATGTAAATATACTCTTTTATTTATGAATAAAGCCTGTGGTGAAATTGAGGATAAATAATATTGTTTGGCATTATTATTATTTCTGTAGTCTTACTAAAAGTCAAACATAACCTATAATAGATATAGTATATGTTTTATATTGTAACAAAATTTATTTATTACAATAAATATAGTAGTTATTAGTGAAATACCACTCGCTTAATATATAAATATAAATCTAATATAAAATCTAAATATAAAAAGAAAGTTGTGTAGCATTAATCTAAATTAACAATATCATATAGATAAAAAATATATATTTGTTATTGCTGGTTCAAAGATATATTTGTATTTTTTACTATTACAGTGGCTACTAAAATCTTTTCTCTTTTCGATTTCAGTAATTTCATGATTTTTTTTCCTACGTTTATTATGCCTCGACATAGAATATAAAAGGTCGTAGTGAGAGACAACGAAGAAGTAATCTATATTCGCGAACACGTATAATAGTAACACTGGCGAAATCTGTGATTATAGAAGTATGGTCTTTGACAATAGAACCTTAATAATGATCATAATTATGGTTGAGTTTCGACCAATGGCCGGCCACTAGTAACTATAGATTTACATAACAATTATTTATACACTTGAAGAGATTTCATTTCAATACTTCTATAGTAGAAACAAATACATATTTATATTATTATAAGGAAACAAATATTATGTAAATGCACTTAACCCCTTGCCTTACGATTAAATCTCGAAGAATAGTACGCGTGCAGACAGTTAAATTTATTTATCTATATTAAGGTCAATTTAGTTAGAATGTAAAAAGACCATGTGCAAGCATAATATTATTTTTATTTTTAAAAGTTTAAAGAAATTCATATGAATAAAAATAAACTGCGGGCGACGCCCGTCAAATTCGAATGTAGTACAGAAAATCTCGACGGGCGAGGCCCGTCATTTCCACTCAAGGAGTTAAATCTATATCATTTATGTATTGTATGTGATGTGTATTCAATAATAATATATCGTCACGCTATACCCCTTACGAGGTGAGCAGAGATATACTGGAGGCTATGTCCACTAGTTGTATTATTCAATTTTTTCTTAAGTGTGTTTTTAAGCGTTCCACAACACGAGGGTAAGAAAAGATATTAAAATACTTCTTAGCAATTAATAATAAACGTCATAACTGGAATAACTCGCGCTATTGACCACGTTGAGCACGATACAAACTCTTTCCATTTACTTAGTTCACATAATTGTTGTATCTCTGCTCAGTGGACAAGGCGTAAGCGTGATGATATTATTGACAAGTAAAGCAAAATTGTAAACACAGTGTATAAGCACCAATAAGGACACAATTCCAAATCGTCCCTAAAATGAACCCGCAATCCAAAATCATAATAACGCACTACAACAATACAACACCCCCGCAACATGGCGACTTATTATTTTTACATTCTATTGATTGTGAAAAACGTTAGATTCGAACGAGCATAGGGAGGCGAAACCCTGCCAATTAATGTTTGACACGGTGGTCAGCCGTACGACTTTTTGTTAGAACGTTATTGATGCACAGACAAAACTGAGGATTGTATATTTCAATCAATCGCACCTATATCTCGACAACTTTGACGTATAGAACTGATATTTTATTGGAAAGAGGCGCTCCATCATCAGCGTTCATCATTTTTAATATACGTGATTGAAGGTAAGCCTAAAGCAATTTTTTTTCCATTAAAGTATCGACGTACCTGTGTAACTAAGTAATGTATTTTTATCAGAAGAAAAATATAGTTAATTGGTGCGTTTTCTTTCCAATTATAAGGATAATCAGTAAATAGTTCTACAATTATTCTCGCCTGGTGAAGACTTGTAAAGTTATTTCCAGGCCCAAATTATTTCGTCTAGCTGAAAAAAAAAAACAAATTATTCGAATTGTGATAGTGCATTTTACTGGTTTTTCTTTTACTTCATTCTAAACACATATACATAGGTATACGTAGATATTTCAGTAAGTACTAAATAAGAAAATATTATTTTAATAAATTGTACATTATTATGTATCCACATTAACCTTTGCTAAAACAAATCAAAAAGAAAATATATATTAATTACGAATTCAACATACAATAACAATTTAACAAACAAAATAAAATATATCTGAGTAAATTTATTTAATATTCAAATTACAAAACGTTACAACTGAAAATAGATTAACAAAAGTTACCTTATTAATACTGTGACAATTTAACGTTAGGCAAAAAGCACAGTGTTTCGGATTCTGACAGCGACCCGCCAAAATGTAATTAATAATTTATGGAACGGCAAAGCCTAACTTTGGCGTAACAGAAGTAACTCTAACTTTACCGTGCCGTGTCGCGGTTTGACCTTTTCTGTGGCGAAAAAACAAAACTCAGATATAACTGGCGTGTTACCCCGTGTGTAGTAACGAGCTAATTTAAACTTTTCGGTCCTTGTGTCCTTTAGAGGGTGGCTCCCCCTACATCGTCACCTGAGGCGACAACCTATCCTCGGCTAGACGTGCTTTCAATAAGCTGAAAATAAAATGCACCCGATATCGACGCTTTTAGGGCAAGCTTAAACATTCGGAACGAATGTTGAATACAAATATAGTATTTCATTAGAAAGAAAATTGAAAAATAAATAAATATAATAAAGCAAATATTAATTCTAACTTCTAAAGTATTATTTATTTAAAAGTCTAAAAATAATTGCATCAAATGAGCATAGACATTTGAAAAAGCTGATATTATACGTGAGCTTCCATAATTTATTTTATAATATGCAATAAACAACACATACACAAATATGTTTGTTTATTTATTATATACCATGTATCATTTACCTAATTAATTAATTTAGTATAATTGAATTTATTTTGTTCACGCAGTTATTTTTAATTATTATTACATGACCATATTATTAGATAGGTAATATAATACAATCTCCCTACAAAATTGATACTCTGTATAGCTATAGATACATAATTTATTGTATTCAGGTTGCAATAATCTTAATAATTAATAATTTCATGATTATCAAAAATGATTAATATTATGTCTGTACTTAAATATATTTCAATAAACATTCTAACGATCACGTTTCGTAAGTTACATAAAAACCTATTGAAATTAAACCCAATTCACTCGAACTACTTTCAAACGATCGTTTACGCCTCCCTCAACAAATTGAACAAAGCCAATAAATCACTTCCGAGTTGAATGGAAAAAGGATTTGTCCAGTGGGTGTAAAAGTGTTTGTCCGCATGGCGCATGTGCTTGACCACTGTCCACTCGCGTGCCGGGGGTGTGGTCGGAAATTTGACCCGTACATACCGTATTTTCACGTATATGAAATTCTAATACGTTTACAACTTACATTATAATAGGCTGGCTTGATATGGTGATCTAAATTTTTTGTAATATTTGTTTTTATCCCATGCTCCGTTTAGAATGTTTTTTGCTAAAACGATAAAAATAAAAATGGCTTGTTAGCTTTGTAGTGACCTTGCCTATGATGCTGAATATCCTGAGCTCGAATCTCAGTGATATTTTTCTCTGATGAGCAGATTTAATCCTAATTAATAGTTCAAATATGTATACTTGGGGCAAACACTACAATTAGGTAGGAACAACTTCGAAAGGGAAGCCAAAAGAAGAATTCTGTTGGTTTGGTCAGCTTTTGGGAAATTACATCGTATCTTTTCGACTTCCATTCCATAATACCTAAAAACTAATGTTCTCAACCAATGCGTAGTAGTAGGATACCAGTTATGACGTACGGAGACGTGGACACTAACGGTTGGGCTAGTTCACCAATTTGAGGTCGCTTAGCGTGCGATGGAGAGGGCTATGCTGGACACAATTTTGAAGGATGCAGTCCGAAATGATAACCCGACAAAGTGCCAAAGGTTTCGACATAGCTCTCCGTATTAATAAGCTAAAGGGACAGTGGGCAGATCATATATTCCAAAGAACCGATGGTTATTGGAAGCTGGTTCTTGAGTGGAGACCGCGACTCGGTAGGCGTAGCGTAGTTGGGCCCCTGGAAAGGTGGAACGAAGACTTGCGGAAAGTGGCCGAAATGGATTGGAAGAGAAGAGCCAAAGACGACGCTCAATATCGCCTGTTAGAGCAGTCCATAAGCCTCAGGCTTATGTCCAGTCGTGTACTAGGATGGGCTAATGATGATAAATTGTACAAATTGTGTAGGTACAATACTAATTTGGAATTAGGGCAATCTGAGTGTATGTTTACAATTATTGTGTTATTAAATATCAGTAATAGCTGTAACACTGCCTACTTAACATTCTTCAGATTTACTAAAAATTAATTTGAGACAAACATTTACTAATAAAAATAATACCATTAAAAATTGTATTAATAAATAAAATATGTTAATAATGAAAAGTTTTAAATGTACAATTCGTTAATTTTTGTATTGTTCTGTCGATAAAAATAAAAAAAATAAAGCAAAATTAAATAAAGAACTAAATGGATATATATGGATAGGTAACACAAATAGGGGCCGATGCACGTCCCCGCGCAACACTGCATACGGAACTAGCTACAAATCATCGGAAGGAAGCGAAAAAATCATTTGCCACGAGCTAACAGTCTGTACAAATCTTATAAAAAAATTACCATCTATACATAATATACCCTTAAAACAAACTGAGGCGAGGCACTGTAAACAAAGCGGTCGAATCACGTAGTTTTTTCGCTATATTAATTTAGTACTCCGGTTTCACGAACCCCTGTATACATTAAGCGCGGCCTACATTTCTTTACAATGAAATTGAAGGAAAAATAATAATAACGGGCGGAATTTAAGGGCGTCTACACAGTACTTATGTGAAATTAGCTCGCGAACTCGCTTTGATGTGCCGGCCAATTGTGCACGAGTTGAATATGAAAGCGCCTTTATAATTCTTAGGCGTTGATCTCCGTCTTATTTATTTGGTAATTTAAATTCTTGTCGATCAATAATTGAAGTTGTTAGTTCAATTCCTTGTAAACAAATTTGTTTCGCTTTACATCGCTTAGTTTAGAATGACAACATTTCAAAATGATTTTCTTATTTTAAAAAATTAATTTATTATAGTAATAGTTAATTAAACATTCTATTTTTAAATACCTATTAAGTTTGTTTATTATTGGAATTCTACGCAGTATGTTTTAATTAAAAAATATGTGCTATAATATTCTCTTTTTAAATAATCCATCGTCCTATGAAATTGAGTCCTTTAAGCGAAGCGTGAAAAGATATTGGTGAAGGCCAGCATGATAACTGCGAGTATAAATAGATTTTCTTACTATTGATCGTCGTTGTAATTTTTGGACTGCACTATGTATACATAAATAAAAAAATTACAATAAGAACATTTATTTGGCACACAACTCAACATACAACACATCAAAATAGGTTAATAAAAACAGAAAACAACAAAAGCATATACCCTCTGTTGTAATGAAGCGCCAAAGGGAAGTCAGCTCAGCAAATGCTAAGTGACCAGCCGAGCCATCCAGCGGTGATTTTCACCTGACACCCATTTATTGCGTCGACGCGCAGAAAACAGCAAGGAAGGGATCAATATAGTACAGATACACAGCAATTAGAGACTAAAATTCAAAGTATCACAGATAGATATATATCATAGATGTAAATACACATATACAAGAACACAAATATAAAAGTACCTACATTACGTACACATATCATACACATTATTATCATTAATATACAGATACACACAAAATAAATGCAAATAGACACATCAGTGTATGGTTAATGTGCCGTGGTAAGGTAAAAAAAAGTAAGTAAAAAAAAACTCATGTTACATGGGCTGGACTTCAGCCAGGTTATAAAAATGAAAACATTTAAACTAAAAAGCACATCACCGAAACTTTCTAGACATCTGTTAACGCCAGTAGTTTCTTGTCACAAAAGGGATTCTCGAGGGACTCGAACCGCAAACTTAAGCTTATTACAGCTTTGAGATAAGTGGTCAGTCCTACAACTGACACCTCGGAGTGAATAGTGAATTGTAATTAACATCAATTTAACACTCAAAGGACTGGTTCGACTACATTGTGCATATGTTGGACGAATGTTGTGAAATTGTCGTGTACTAAACGTGAAAGTGTGTCAATGTTTAAAAAATAAAAAACGTCGTAACCGACAATTAATTAATTTGCATTTTTTGGTGTATTAACAGTATTGGACAAATTGATTTTTGCTCTATAAAAATGAAAATATATCACTCCGCCGAGTCTTAGGGGTAGACAAAATGTAGCACCACGTACAATTGTTTTTATAAATTGAGGTTATATTTTTTTAAACGTCATTACTTTTGGACTGTGCTTTGTTTACTAAAACATATAGGAAATTATAAATAGGAAGGCTGATATTGTCAGACAATATAAATTGCAAAATTTTTGTTGATATGGATTTATATAATAAAAGGGCCTACAGACGTGCGATACTAGATTGACCACGTAACTCTACAACGTTTTCACTTGAGACCGACAACGCGTCGATGCGCCTACGATATCGTTCACCGACAAATAGTTAAGAATACATTCCGTTCCTGCCTAAATAATAGTCACTAACGCAGACGACGACAATTGATGGCTCATAAGATGGAGAGTGGCAACACTAGACAACGCCGTCGAATGCCTCTGACCGACGTCGTCAACTAAACGTCGCTCGTCTGTAAGCACCCTTAGCTCCTACGCTCTATATTTTATGTATAATATTTAGGCTTCAAAATATCAACTTTGCAAAGTATAAATTATATTTCAAACTGATCTGAATTTATGTTTATCGCCCAATACAGTCAATTATAATTGATTCTCTAATACCACTGATTTTACCGTTGTAATAATGAAAGAAAACTATCTAGTGAAGCTAGGGTAAAGATGCCGATTATTTTTTATACTCTCCTCTTTTCAGCGGATGCGGACAGCGCGGCAGAAGGCGGAGGATCCCCAACGCCTGGGGTCCCTGCCGACACCCTCACATGCGGAGCGTGTAGACGCGCCTTCGCTCTTGCAGACATCGTCAGATTCATCCAACATAAAGTCTCATCTTGCGACAAGGAGCTAACGTCGTACCATTGCTATAGTGCTGGTAAGTTGTTCACTTATTTTATAAAATTGCACATTTTTTTTTACTGAGGAATGGTTATACCAACTTTGTAATCATTTGATATGGCGAGTAAAATGTATGAAAAAAATATTTATGGGCAAAGTATAAATGGAAGTTATGAACATTAAAAAACCGTTCGTTATGTCTAATAATAATAATATATCGTAACGCTATACATTTACGGGGTGAGTAGAGATACATTAGTGGCTGTATCCACTTTGCGCTTATATGTCATGCCCAACGTGACCAGTAGCGCAGATGATCGCTGTTCTCAGGGCACTTACACATAACATTTCTATTAAATGCCATGCGCGTTTCCTCACGATATTTTCCTTCACCGGTGAGCATATGGTGCCTAAATTCGTACGTTATCTGGAACAACCAAGAGGTGCATGCAAAGATTCGAACCTACGACTATTAACGTTGCAGCTAATGGAAACTGGTCTATTATCTGCGAGGCCACCACATCCACAGTTCGTTAAAGCTCATGTCACATTAAATTCAATCCTTATTGGTGGAAAAGAATTCAAAAACAAAGTAATTCTAATTTTAGGATCTATCACAAAGATTATTATCGCCAAGAAATTTAACATACTGTAGTTTCAAAATCAGAATCTACCGAGAAGAGACGATAAGAATATAAGGTTTATGATCTCTACTCCACAATTTTACAAAGACCTTCAAATTACGTAATATTGGCAAAAGTGATACAGGAGTGAGTTCCCTTACTTTAGTGTGATTTCAGTTAAGTTTATCCGTGATTTTAGTCATACAATCCCTGGTTGTTGATAAAATGATGAAGTAATAAAATATTCATTTGAATGTATTACATAGGACCAAACTCCGATCAAGAAGATGGTTCGCGCCCAGGTCAAGTGTCCAGTGGGAACTCAAGTGGGCGCAGACCGTCACTTCTTACTGCTAGAAGGCCACCGAGTAGTAGAGTGCACACTCCGCCACTAGCAAGTCCATCCATCGCACCGCCTGATCTTCTAGAAGATGGCGGAGCATCTAGTACACCGAAGAGGCTATTAGACGGTAAGTTATTTCAACATTCAATAACTTAAAAATAATTTTTATGGTAATGTAATGTTTAAAATTGCTCATACCTATATTTTCCTATAAAAATCTGAAATGTTAATACATATCAATGTGTTTTTTAATTATCATATAATATAAGGAAATAAAAGATAGGATAGACTAAAATTAAATTTCTTTTTCATAGAAGCTCAGGCTGAGACATCAACACCCAAAAGAAGAGCTTCAACTTCTCCAATGCCATCAAGTTCGCCAGATGAAGATATCAAACCGAAGATAAAGCAGGAACATATGGACACATCTGGATCACCTGAAGACCAAAAGAAATCTAGAACCGAAGTAGCGGACGCAGAATCGAATACTATGCATAGCGGTGAGTTTTTTTCTAATTTTACGCTATTCCTATTCATAATTAGTTAACTCATTTCGACACTTAAAATTCATTGAAACGAAGTTCTAACAATCTTCTCTGAGAAAGAACTTGTATTAGATATACTGACAGCTTCTAACTTAGATATGAATGTGAAACTAATTGAAGTTGTGACATCATCTACTCAGTAGCGTTCCTTCCATAGATGCATGAAAGCATTGCATGCCCTTACAATAAATAAGTCTAGAATAAATTACGTAAAGTCAAACAAAAAAAAGAAATAATCATATTCATACCTTTTCTATTTATACTCTTTGTAACTTTTCTATGAGAAGAATATAATGTGTACTATATATATATTCAAATTAGTAACGCGAATTTTGCCTGTCTTGTTCAAATATCCTATGCATGCCATTGCATATACCGTATACTAGTTTCCTTGTAGGTTGTGATATGCGGTTCTCAAAATAGTAATCAAAATCAGTCTATAAGTTTGGCAATACAATTCCCAATGTCGTTATTGTGAAACAGCTGATTATATCAAATGGATCTTCAGATCTCGTTATTTCTAGCATAGGAGAGATCTTTATATTTTGCATAACAATATACTTACTGGTATTACTACAAAAATTATTTTACAAACTTATCAAAGACGCAAGAAAGGTAGAAAATAATTTACGAGATATTAATACGAACATTTCTTATGAATTCACAAAAGTTTAAATAAGGAGACATGTGCGTCTGACAAATTCCTTTTATTTCTAAGTTCCACGTCATCGCCTTTTCACGGTCCGGTATTTACTATTTTATTAATGATTCCTGCAGTTGCTGACGGCATCAAAGGATTTGGCCCATGGAGACAGTTTTATCTTTACTTTGTTCGCCTTTGTCCGACCATGCAAGATGTTGTACAATAACCATTTTGGAAGTGGCGTTACGCTTACGTCATTGTGAGTCTATCCATTTTGGGATTGGGAGTAACTACGTTACTTTTAATCAGGGTGTTTCGTTTTATTTACAAAATAATTCTAAATTGTATAGTTCACTCACTTGATTTTTCAAAAATGTCTAAGGATTAAGGAAGCTCCAAAATGTATTTGAATTTTGTCAAAGTATATCCAATAGAATACGTAGTAGATTGATTTTCTTATTCTTTGACGAATGAAAAGTTCTTGGAACTACTTCCAAAGTCTATGTCTGTTTGAATTTCATAGTTCATATCATGTTTTTAAATGTAGCTTTTTTTCAATTATATATATTTAAAATACATTTTATAAGTGACAACTCCACAATCCCGTCATCGGATCCTATCCACCTACAAAAATAAAGTCTGTTTTAGGTAGTAATCCTAATTTCTTAAAACACAATTAACTAATCCTTAAACCATTGCCAGATACAATTAAAAAAGGGAATCTCGGAACATCTGTATAAGCGAGCAATCTTGCGGGGGTAGCTTCGAGAAATAATCTATCCGACGAAGCTCTAACCCTTTGTGAGAGCAGATGCGCTGTCATTTGACACTTTTGTATTAAACCGTTGCACAACAAAAGGATATTTCTTAAATCCGAAAACCGTGCAGCGTTCAACATTTTCAACCCGCATTCTGTCAGCCACATTGTTGTCGCTTAGCGAGTTAGTTGAGCAGCTTTTAGTAAATAAGCGAAATTTACCTCCAAAAAACAAATTTCGATTAAATATCTTGTCTGTCTTTTAATATTCCTACAAAATCTAGTCATAGCTGAGTTAACTTCTTACTGTTCAAATTACGAAAATACTAACTTTAACATTATTTCAGTAAATTTGTTTTCCTTAAAACTAAATTATATTTTCGTAAATAATTTAATAATAAACAATGTTATAAAGTTGATAATAAGCGTCATATTGTATTGATACCATAAATACGATTGCGTTAGGTATGAGAGAAATGTCAATGGCAGGTTCTGCCTGACACCAGTTGTTTACTTATTGAGTTTATCCTAAACGTTCATATTAACCCTTTCGAGTGAGCTGTCAGACCATATTCAATAAACTATGGGGGCCTCGCTACCATTAAATAAATTGATAACCAGAAACAAAAGAGTACAGTCCCATAAATCTATTTAACTTTTATAACCACATTCAAAACGGAAACTTATTGTCAAAACAAGTATGATTCTAATGGTGACAGTAAGTCGTGACCTCGTGCCGAAATGAAAAGGGATCTTAATTTTAATTGTATTTTATACATATTAATTAACCCCATCGCTTTACGAACAGATAGGGAGGATTTTGAAAAAAATTATTTGCATCAGCACACGATTGACGTACGCTTATTGTTATCATCTGCCTTTTGTGATGACCCTTGCGTTAACCGTGATAATTTCAATCACAAAAGACCGTAAAGCTTCTAATTTAGCCATACAATTACCAACATTAAAATTGTCAGTTTAGAGTTTATTTTCGCTATACTATTTTCAAGAATTAACGATCTTCTTTATGCTATCGACAACGATATTATAGTTGTTAAAGATGCTACCGAGGTCCCATTGTTACAAACGGCCTTTTATAATTTTTTAAAGATAAAAAATGTTTGGCGTGTTCCTGGCACGTGGTGTATGCGTATGCACTCTTCCTGACCTATGGAACTTCTTTGACTGTCACACAATGGACGGTGATATTTTTAGTTTTTGTACGCACGGGAAGGTGGATAAGTGGTGGGTTTGAATAAGTGGGTTTTAATTTTAGAGGTGACGTCTGCTTTGTAAAAGGTTAGGGGAAGACTCTCGTGCCCATCGCGTGTCCTTTAACTAGTTTATATTTAGAAGCCGATATTCATCACTGCCTTAGCAGATAGTGATAATCGTGTTTAGGTAAATTCTTTTGTATTATATTCAAGTAGCCATGTTTTAACAAAGAAGACTAAGGCAGGATCTGTATCTACCTTATGCTTGTACTCATTAACATTACAAAACGTTGCTGAACCGATGGCCGTCAGTTATTTGTGTCAAAACAAATATTGGACCAAGTGTGAATTGGGTCCAGTGTTTGGACTCCTTTATTTGTATTACAAATTAATGAAGGATTGTCGAGCCATGTATCTAGTGTATACTTAATATTCAAATCAAACTCTGATAAAATTTAAAATATTGAAACTTGATTTTAACTTGACTATCTTTGAGAAAATTATCTTTAGATCTGTCGTTATAATATTTTATAATAACCGAGAATCAATGCTTAGAATTGACCTTTGCCCTTACAATCACTTTTAGTTAAATGTAATCAAGGTCAAATAGCCCCTTTTAAAATCGCGCTTAAACGATCTCGAAAGCAATTGTCGTGGACAGTTTAGAGCATATCGGTTCTTCGACAACCCCAAAGCATTATCCTTTTTCCTCCAGCGTGCACGGTCTGCCGCATCTCAATAGATTCGGTCAGAGCTCTAAACAAGTACGCTTTTTACTAGCCAACTCATGCAGAATAAATATCAACAAAGAGTTTGAAACGGTCTTTAAATCTCCGACTAATTACGTATTCACGTACCGTTTTCTTGATAAATGATCGCCCCCGCAAATGATTTCTCGATTAACTCTCGTCCAAGATATTTCCATATCAAGACATGTTTTCTTAAGGGTCTGCCACAAAAGGGCCATCTCCTTGCCGAATCTTTAATCCTATCTCGGGACCTTTGCGGGCGAATTTAAATTCTTTAGAAATATCGTCCTTATTATGTACGTGCGGGTTTCTATTCCTTGTGACGTCGGTTGAGATAACGTAAGTTAAGTCCGAGAGGAGATTGTTGTGAAAAAACTACCGCTAACTTTGACGGCAGCCCATCTACTTGAACGCGACCATTCGAATGTGATCTCTAACCCATGATACTTACATTTTTATTTCGATTGACATTTTTCGGATTACTACAACCTTATTTTGTATATGAAGTGATAAGTCTTTATGAGGGGTCAACCTTTTCTATAGTGAACCTCACCCTTTTAGTGAAAAGAGTCCGTTGATAGCTGATTTAGGTATGGTGATAATGCATTCACTGTGTGTAAATATATCATAGATTTTGTGATGAATGCTGAATCTTTTGAGTGGATATTTGAATTTCGACAATGGTTTAGAACATTTTGCGATAGTATCTACTAAGATGGATATTTAAGTAAGCAATAGTTTAAATTCATTAGATGTCATCAAAACAAAAATTTTGCAAAACACCTATTAATTTTAAATCCCATTAAACTCATATGTTGAGCTATGAAATTTATTGTGATATGGATAAATATTGTACAACAACAAACATGTATATTAAAATATTTGAGATCAATATTTTTTAAAGTCGAACTAAGATACGTAATAATATATTGTAAGAGTACACGTAAAAGGTTCTTGTATCAGAGATAATATAGACAACTTCCAGCAAAATATCTAATCTTTAAAGAAACCAATGCGTGCTATTCTTTTACACTGCGACATACTCTACACATTTTAACATTTTCTGAAAATTTCATTACAATATTGCCAATCGTAAGATGAGCCCTTATTTACGTGCAAAATGTATTGCACTGTACAGTGGTACCTAAGTCCGAAATGACTTTTCACTGAATATTGTAAGATCATAATTTGGCTATTTGTCTGAAGATTCCAACTTCTAACCAGTTAGCTCTGTCGCTAGAATCGAGCTATGACGAGTATATTCGGCAATCACAGAGTAAGTTGCGCTGGTAAGATATTGGATGAAAAAGATGCGTTTATTTTATAAAATTGAAAATTGTATTAGTAATATTTGCTTATTTGGTTAACATAAGCATATATTACACACATTAAGTTTAAAACGCAATAAATTCAATTAAATATTATATATATATATAAAAGTAAGAATTCAAATTCTTGCTGTGGAGTGATATTTTTTTTTCTTTTACACTGGCTCGACATAGTGACTACAGAGTACCTGATGGTAAGTACAGTGTAGTCCAAAAACGAAAGCGACTATCAAAGGATGAAAATCCATTGATAGTCTCCATCGCCATGTCGGCCTACATATACCACGACTGAAGATCTCTGGGTATATGAGCTACTGGATATACACAAGCTGATCCCGAAACGCGACAAGCTGACACTGGTCACTATGACGGGCTTTACACCCATGTACTGTGGTCGCGATCCAGACGGGAACCGACGCCCTACCACCTCGCTGCTGCTCGTTTAGCACCACCTGGGAGTCACGTGTAGGGAAACTAGGGTAAAGCCTACGGACGCGAGCAGCTTCGAATCCCAAACTCAACGCAACTATCGATCCAAATCGAACACCAGTAACGTGATTCCTTCCTGATCTTACAAAATAAATATTAATATAATAAATATATATTTTAAATAACTTCATTATGCGATTTAGTATATTTTTCCAACCAGTACATACGGAGACGCATGACATCATCTCAAATTGCTTATATTTTCTATTTGTTTGTTTTATTCCGGCAAAGCCGCAAAATATTCTAAGCAACACGATACATTAGAATACGTTTAGTTTTTTTTTTTTTTCAAAAATTGAAATTCAAATAGCTAATTGCCGCTGAATTATACGCATAACGAGTATACTCGTCAATCACAGTTATCTGGTTAACAGTCGATTTGTTTAATTTTGATTGCTACGCTGGGGTTAAACCGCAAGTGGAGATTGACCTATCAGTAGTGATTGCAGTCTTACAGTCTGGAGGTCAAATAAAATGGACAGTACTCTGCAACAACACTTCAATTTTTCGATAATATTTTCGTAATCTTTATCTATCGTGTTTATTTTTTCTTTATTTTATTTATGACGAAAATAAATGTTTTTCTTATTACCAATAATAAGATTGTATTACTTATTATAAATAGATATACGTTTCAATCGATTTGTTTTTTTTTTAATAGGAAAAGCCTGGTTCTTGAGCTAATAGGAGATATACTCTGTTAGTAAAGTGTTGGACGCAAAAATCAATTTTAAATTCGGTCCACTCAACACTTGCCCCTCTCTTTATTGTTTTCGTTCATTTTTTTTTGTAATATGCGGTAATGGTCGTCACACATGTGTCGACAACGGTTATTACGAGTTTAAAATAACCCCCACACATCGCTGATACGTGTTTGGGCCAATTTTGGAGGATTTTTGTGGAGGGTGGTCGTTTTGTCCCATCCTGTTAATATAAACGAAAGCGTTATATTTTGACAAAACATTGTCCAGGATTTTCTGTTTTGCTAAAATTTCTACTGAGGATTATTGACTCTACTTTGACTATGCATATATTTTGCTTAAAAAATTAGTACCTAAGTCTTTACCAAAAAAACTGAATATATATTAGGAACTTGGGTATAGCTTATGTATTAACAGAGCTAACTCCAAGCAGACTAAACGATGGCGATCAAAACACAATCCATAGATGGGCAAAATGTAATCAGATTAATGAAAATGATTAACGATTACATTTTACCTTTTTTACCATTAATATGACTGCATTTCGCTCATTTATGTTTTAAGCAGTACCAAATCCCAGATTGTATACACATTTATGATTTCTTAATGTATTAAATGAATTTAATCACGATTACAGAGCAAGAAAATGAAAATTACGACTACATTTTGTAATCGTTCATTATTAATCAGATTACATTTTGCCCATCTCTGACACAATCACTGGTTGATCACTCAGAGGTTGAAATACATAACTTAAATGTTCGAATATTCTCGTATTTCTCGGGTCGGGGTCACTTTTTACCGTGTGTCGTTTATTCTTTTGTCACTCCACACTTGTGCACACGCGCCTTTGCGGTCAAATCGGACAATTCTGTACGTGTATCCATTATTTAAACAATCATTCAAATTATTTTCTCAGTTGTAACTCAGTCTGACCCAGACGACATTGAAAAATGTTGACTCGGTTACATGGCGACTGGTGAGCAATTGCAATAAGAAAAATTCATATGTCTGAAAACAATTGAGGTTTTAATATTTTTCTTGTGAAAAAATACTATTTTTTCACGCTATTATTATTATTTCTTGAGATAGTATTGTTCAAAGAATATTATCTTTTGTTTTTTCCTATCAAAGGAAGCTTTGTACCAGCAAATTAAATATAATTGAAACGTATGTAAAATTCTATTTAGCGTTAAACTGTACTTATTATCTTGCTCGGAAACACTAATCAATTTTATTTATTATTCAATTTAAATCATCATTGAGGTTGTATTATACTATATTGTTGGTGCCAGTCACCCTAAATAGGATAAAAAATGAAATCTAGGTTAATCTAGTGTCTGTGATGGTCTCGTGGATACTTTGACCGGTATCTTTACGTAGAAACTTGAGTGATGTTAGATTCCGATGCCAAAACATACATCCGGGTATTTCTGATTAAGACATAGGCACCAAATGCTCACATGACATCTAATATAAATGTCATGTATTAGTGCCGTGAGAATGGCAACACTATTGATCACATTGGATCCCCCATATAAGCGCCAAGTGGTTACAGCCATTCATGTAGTTCTGCTCACTCAGAAAGGGATATAGCTTGACGATATATTATTATTAAAAAAATCTACAGACTTAATCATATTTCTTAAGCAACAAAGATATCTAATATTTATCAAGTTGTGTAAAAATGCTCAGATATTACAATATTCATATTAGGTTTTTTCTATGTAAACTTTTCAATGTCAAGCATATCTTTGATGTTTGCTAATTATTTAGACTTACACAATAAAACGAAAAATATTTCTATGTAAGGTAATTTTTTTATCTGAACTCATTCTAATTTGTTTTTGGACCGATTTAAATTTTATTTTCCCTCGTAGCCAACAACATGTCTCCCAGTTATGGGTCACAATTTGCACCATTCGGGTTATAACTTCGCACCAGCGTCGATCTGTACCCATTTTACAAGCGGACAGCGATTTAGCTATTTATGTACGATGTTTTACGTTAATGTTATTATTAGTTGTGCTACTTACTGGTCACGTTGGGTATGACATATAAGCGCAAAGTTGCTGCAGCCAATAATGTATACCTGCACACCCCGAAAGGGATATAGCTTGACGATATATTAATATTAATAAGATAAAAAAACAAGTCACTCTTTTAACTTTGTGACACAGCTTTTAATTTTGTGACAAGAAAATTACTCATATCTTAACTTATTTGAATATTTTTTTTTTATTAAGGATTTAACACATATTATAGGCGATTTTAAAATTTTAGTTGATGAAAACTTTAACAAGCGGCATGTTTCCCAATTCTAGTTAAAGGAATAGTAATATGTCTTGAGAGATGTTATTATCAATCAATTTGTCCCGGCAGACTTAACCGAATGGATCATCAGTTTTTTTAATATTACTCTTGTGTTGTGTGTATTTACAAACATGAACTTCACATAAAGAAACATTCAGACTCGAAACAACAACTTCTAAGTCATACAAATATTTGATCCGTGTGGAAATCGAACCCACAACTCGAAGCGCTGAAATCTCATGCACGTCCACAGCGCCAACCGAATTGTCAATTTGAACATAGATCATAAAAGTTTGCTACTAAAAAATGTTGCATATGTTTTAAATTGCACGGCATTAAAAGTATAGTTATCTATGAATCAGTCGCTAACCGCTCTCAGTCTAGACGACCCCCGGGCGGGCGGCTGCGGGGGCGGGCGGAAGGGGAAGGCGGTCATTCAGCGCAGCGGCGCGACGGACATCCGCCGCATAACAAGTCGATGGCGAGTCTTGCTGGAACGTCGCTGTTTTTATTTCAGATTTCGCATAGATTCAATAATGAATTTTTTTATTGTTATGTATTAAAAGAAAATGAAAGTATTTTATCGACAAAATCAAGGGAACTACAAAAGCTCGCTGAGCCCTCGGAAGTATCCGAATTCCCAGGCTCGGCGAAGGCGAGGAGAGGCAGTGCTGGCACCCCGATGGTTTTAGTCGGGGCAGGTCCGACACACCGGGGGGGCTGGCCCTCACCACTTCCCCTGACGGTCCGTAGGGATTTCCACCGGGTTAACAAAAAAAAGGCAACTACAAAAATCAAATAAAATATAGCTGTATACAAATGAAAAATAAGCAAAAAAAATTACCAAAAGAGGAAATTAAACATTTTTTTCTTTATGTTTTATCGTTTATTTTTGACCTCGATAAGGATCTGTGTCAGCTTTTGCTGCAAAGCACTAGACTCTACAGTGCTCATGTTGTGATACGATTGTGGTACGATACCCACTTCACCAGTTTTGCCATAATCAATATATTACAATAAACAACCTGTATAATCATATCAACCGTAAGACGTCTACTGCTGGACAAAGGCCTTCCCTTATGTTTTTGAGAACAATCAGTTCAAAGCAACTTGCATCCAGCGTCATCCTGCGATATGGTTTCTCATACATTGTGTGTCCACCTTGTAGATGAACAAATAACCCTCACCACCAGTACGTGACGACCACTCGAGAACCTTCGCGGCCCACCGACAATCCATTCTACGAGCTGTGTCCTGCCCCGGCCTGTTTAATTTGTTAATCAGCTAGGTCAGTCGATGATTCTCGCATATCTACAGATTTCTTAATTTCACCTTTTTTTGGTAGTTAGCCGGAAAATTTGATATAGGACCATTACAGCCACCGTGAGGGCAGCGACCCCGGTGTCTCCTACAAACTAAAAACCCCCGGGGTGTCCCATAACTACTAAACGAGACTGGAGATCCGTATTCCTCCAACAAATCACCGAGTATATTAAACTTCTAACCTAACTTCTTTTGTTGGAAAATATAATGTAGCAAAATTCTTTGTAGAAGCAACAAATTGAGTAATTCATTAGTGTTGAAAATCTTTTTAAATTTAAATCCAACTGGTTATCTTACATTTTAAAATTGTTTCTGGATCATGTTATTCAGTATTCTCGATTTACGTTCCGTTTCTGCAACGTATAGTTTGAAGTGTAGTCCGCGAGAGGCGCTGGGGTGCGAACAACTGCTGTCGTCGCCGGAAGCGGCGCCGGCAGTATCCGGTCGAGAAAGCTTCTCTATGGACCTACGAGATTTCGCATTTTCACTTTTTATATTTTTTATTAAGCGTGGAAAACTCATATATTTTTAAAGGCACCAACGTATGCAAGCGATAATCGCACATTAATTGTAATACTTAATATTGAATAATACATTTAGATTCAGCGTCCAGTATTTATCAGCTTTTTGAAAGAATAGAGTGATGACCCTGACTTTGTAACCATGGTATAACACAAAAGTGAAAAGACTATTATAGAGACTCATTTCGGCCTCTCGCATTTTGAAATAATTTTTTTTCCACTATAAACCTGTTTAGGTAAGAAACGGCTAAAGTTCTCTACCTTCAGTAGGTATATATGAGCTGAAATTACAATGGCGGCTATCAATTGATTCTCGTCTATTGATAGTTTTTTGTTTATTTACAACTTTGGGCCCTGTTGGGCATGGACAACACTGTACTTTCTGTCAGGAGTTCTGTAGTCACTTTGTCGAGACAGTATTGTCTCGACAAAGTGATACAATTATTCATTTTTTATACAAAAATGTAAAATTTTTATACAGTGATTAATTTAAATGAAGAATATGTTTGCTTTAGATTTAAATTTTAAACTAAGATAATTAAAAAAATTTAATCAAATCGTTCATCAGGATAAACCAAATGAGTTATATTTTTTGTGTACGATTAGCAATCTGTCGCGATTTAAACGTTCTATGTTCATATAGGAAGTATTTAGTCAACCACAAGATGATATCCGTCACTTTTCGGCTTCAAGCGATCTCCTGGAGGGGTCGACTGGACCCTGTGTTTAAAAATTTCACCCCCCACTGGCTCCGAGCAACACAATACCCGGTAATCAACCTTTGTGATCGCAATTCAGCTAGTTTCTTACGTCTCAACGTAAATTGCCTTGTAGTGCTAGTTGCATTTCAGTTTCGAGTTACAAAAAAATTGGCTTTTCCACTAGTATTATCTTTGTATACATAATAAGAGATCATCGTTAAAAAAATGGTTAAAAATGAGGAACTTAGGTTTATAGGGTATTATGCTGCTCGGGCGGCGCGCTTGAGGGACCGTGTCGCCCAGATCCAGGCGTGAGCGGTGTGCGATGTGTTCCCGCACACCGCCCCAATGACAAATCAAGGAGATGAGGGGAGGGTGGTGTCGACTAATTAACCACCCCCTGCCAAGTAGGCGGGGCTTATAGAAGGCTAGACGTCACCGTGTGCCGAGGAAGTTGGCTCAGTCTTGTCCTTGACACTCGGCAGGCGGGAGAAGGAACACCCTGGGGGCTTTAGTCGGTGCAAGTCCGACACACCGGGGGCAACCCTCATCGCCCCCTGAGGTCCGTTAGGGATTTCCCCCGGGTTAAAAAAAGGGTATTATGCTGCAGATATACTTAGCGTACACCAAGTTATAACTTCGTTCTTTTTATTCCTGGTTGCCTCTTATCACCCCCTTAATAATAAAGTGACAACGCAGTAAATATAAAAACTGTTGCAGAACCTGTTACCGATAGGTTTTTCTTTACTCTCAGTAGTCTCACTTTTGGACTGCCCAATTCTTACCATCTGACGTGATATGGTGACTATGCCAATTCAGCGTAAAAAAAAAACGTTTAAAGATAAAATATTCAAAAGATTTTTTTCATTAGGGTATGATTATGTATGATTTGAATTAGGTATTTCACGATTATTTTTTTTACATTTTAAGGGCGGCCAGTGGCCAACACACTACAAGACAATAAAAAAAACAATCGAAAAAAATGCACATTAATGTATTGTGCTGTTTAAGGCCACCACATCGTGCATCAAAAATACAAACAATACTACTTATAAAATAAGCACATTAACAAACAATAATAAAACAATGAAAGTGAAAAGTGAAAACACAGGCAATTTAAGGCTTAAGCAAAATTTAAGGCCTGTCTAAAAGCATATTTAAAGCAACTTTAAGAACACATTTTCATTCTTGCCTATATAGTGCGATTCGACAGTAGCAGTTCCCTGCTCAAGTCTGAGTTTGAGCTAAGGGACATTGAGTCATCTGTTTCACGGCAATGTCTTTGGGATTGTCTAGTTTCCAGAAGGTCGCACCAAACAGACTTTCCGTCTGTCAGCCATCGCACAAATGTTTCCTCCAGCTTTTGTGATATCGATCAGATATCTTCTAATTTGCTGCTTCGATGTCGGAAGGAATCTTTAAACTTGAGCAAAGGTCTTCGAATGACTTTTCTCAGCATACGCCACAGTTCTAAGCCACACTTCACCTTTCATCCCCTTTTCACCATAAAATAACTAATCGCAGTCATAGATACCATCCTCACATTATTATATCCCCAATTCCCTATATCTGTATTAAAAATACGTTTCATCGGTTACAATGTGAACAGCAAAGGAATGGTATTCCATTTCTTTAGCATATTTGCGCTCTGCGTGTGCTTTTCCACAATTTTACGATCCGAGAACCTTAGAAAGAAGAGTGAGTAGGCGTTTGTTGGATGAATGCTCAACATCGTCTTCCCGTATTCATCTATCATCTGGTGTAATGAGGACAAGCGTTAAGATGTATGTCTTAAATAAATGCTAAAACGCGTGCTATTCATCAACGAAAACTTACTATTCAATCATAACTATTAAAACTTTTAAGCAGGACCACCCAAACTCAACACACCCACATTCTGACACACACAATTATGCCCATTATCACACACTCAGCCTGACCATATACTTATTAGATCTTATCAAGAAACGATTGGAATTACACGCTCTCTAATCTACCTAATCTGTTTAAGTCGGTATCAATCAATTGGAAGCTATTTGTACCGCTAGCACTTTTGTTAGGACTGTCTCGTGTATGCAGTTGATAAGCTAAAGTATAGCCAGCAGAAGACTTTAAATCATAAATTAAATAATAATATTTATACACATTTTCAAATATCCATTTAGTCTCAAACTAAACTAGTAGTTGTACTATATGACCGGTGGTCGTGGGTGTGGTTTTAGGAAGACACGAATTTGGCGTTTTACAGTTTATTTGCACTTTAAGGCACACCGAACTGCGACGTACACGCACGTACTCCCGCCTTGGGTCTTGGTAGTCGACTCCCTTCCAAGCGTACCGTGCGCGCGCGCAACCTCTTACCCCGCACGTCTCGTAACACCCTAACGACCCTTAGGGCGACAACTGCGTATCGGGTTACGTCTACATGCTATAACTATAAATTATTATTAATGTCCAATAGCCAGCCCCGGTCTGGGACAGATGGCGTCCAATATGCATCTCCCACTCGGACCTGTCCTGCGCATCACACTTTAGCTCTCACCACGCCCTACGAATCCCTCGCCTCCGCTAAGACTGTACATCTCCAGGTTTATTTGGGACGGTCACGTTCCTTGTACCCTGATGATCACTTTAATCCAGAGCATGTACTATACTATGCAAACTAAACAAAAAAAACATATAGTATACATAAATCGCGCCAAATTAATCTGACCACCACAAAACAATTTACTGCTTCCGGAATTCGAATCAGGACTTTCAGCGTATACGGTAGAGTACTACTAGCCAATGGGCATACCTTATAATGAGCTATTAGGTATAAGGTCGTCTGGTAACGTAAATATTTTCTTTGTAACTACACATTTCTCACCAGAATCAAGAGTAGCCCAAAATTTGACGCTAAAATAATAATGAATCAATTGAAATGTGCCTTTGTATCCTAGTAATGTTGCGTAAAAATTACAATGATAAAACAATATAAACTAATGAAACATTTTTTTTTATTTCGCTTTAGCCTGTCGCGTTTCGGGAGCAGCTTGTGT
The DNA here is from genome assembly GCA_036320925.1 of Automeris io. Lineage (NCBI taxonomy): Eukaryota > Metazoa > Arthropoda > Insecta > Lepidoptera > Saturniidae > Automeris > Automeris io. The sequence continues at coordinate 5,671,005 of JAUDJH010000010.1, read as the reverse complement.
ATATCCAGTTACTCATATACCTAGAGACCTTCAGTCGTGGCATATGTGGGCCGACATGACGACGGAGATTATCAATGGATTTTCATCCTTTGGTGGTCGCTTTCGTTTTTGGACTACACTGTACTTACCATCAGGTGTATAGTAGTCACTTTGTCGAGCCAGTGTAAAAAAATTGTATATTAATATTTTAATAAAATATATACTTCTTAAAACATTAAACTTAGAATCAAACATATTTCCACTTTGGCCACCATGTTCTTGTGGTCTTATTTATAATAGTTAGATATTTAATTATAAATGCAAAGATCTTTATAGATTATTACAGGTGAATTAATAATGAAATAAGAAAACATGTACTCTTGTATTATATGTTACTTCTTTCAAAGGCTTTTTCTCAACAAAATAGTACATTTATTACCTATTTTTAATTACATTCACCTACTTTTATTCTTATAGGTTTATTTATTTGAATTCCCAAACGGTAAGTATCATTTTTATTCGTAAATCTATATTATTTTTTACTAAATAGTTTTGCGTACAGTACCACGTGATGACCAAAACTCTACACAATGAACAATGCTCGGACAAAAAGGTCACAATATTGATGCCTTGATATATCTATATACAGGCGGTGTACAAAAATCTGTAAGCTGATTTTAGTAACAATATTGCTATTTGAATAAATAAATTTAACTATTGCAACAATATTTGTTTGTATAAAAACAGATAATATTCAAATTACACACTATAGCCCCTGTCTCTTTACTAGTTTTTTTTTATTTTTTATCGAATTTAAGTAAAGATTTTAGATTAGGTTTGCCGTTTAGATTTGAAAAGGACTGGCATCTGTGCTAAACGTCGTTTGCAGCTGTTTTTTCAGTTTAAATATGTTCTTAGGTGTCATTTATTTATCGGCGAAAAAATCATCGAAAAAATAATCGCATTTTATTTAATAGTAATATTTAGTAGTGGTAAGCCGTGATAACGGCTATCAATTGCGATACTAATCACTTTAGACATGATATACAAGCATTGATTGTTTAGAGTAAATAATTTACCTCTAGCCACTATGAGAGATTATAACGTGCTGATGTTTTCAGATTGTTAATTATTCTTAACAATAATTACAACATTGTTCAGATAAGTAAAAATAAATTCAATAAAGCGATAATTTATTGAATCTAAGTATGACTAGAAGGCGCTAGGAACGAGCTATGCTGGGCATTTTCCTTCGCGACCGTGTAAAAAGCACCGAGATTCGCTTGAAGACTTAGAAGACCGCTATAGCTGAAGTGATAGCAGTTAGAAGTGAAGATTAATAGACAAAACATCATAAACCCTATATAATAGGTGGAGAAAGAAAGTGTTCGAGTGTAGATCACGAACGAGTCGTCGGAATGTGAGGATTGAACCGGTCAAATGGACTGATGATCTGGTTAAGGTGGCTGAGAGGAACTGATTAGTCAAAGCTCGCGACCGTCATGAGTGGAAATAAATAGAAGAGACCTACATTACAGCATTGGGTGCCTAAAGGTTGAAGAGAGAGTTTTAAATTATCAAGAATGCTGTGATCACAAATAATGTTATATGTATTTGGACTTTTTACTTATTATTAAAGTTCTTATATATATATATATATGTGTGTGTGTGTGTATATATATATTTATGTGTGTATATATTGAGGGGTGAAAGGCTATTTGGTTTAGTGACATTTTTTGGTGATTTACAAATATATTATATTTTTGGAATCGTTAAAATATGCTGAATCCAAAAATATGTATTACAGAATATATACATATATATATTCATGAAATCAAAAACATTGTATTTTTTTTTCTGAAATATAGCTTAACATATTTGCATCAGGCTGTATATGACTCCTTTCCGGTCGGCCACAATCTGACCGTTACATTTCAATAATCGTCTTAACAGTTGAGATCTTATCGAGCCGCGCCTACCAGCCGTAGTGATGCGACCAACAATATATCGATTTAATTGTTCCTATTAAAATGTATAGTGGGCGTTTAATACCGTGAGATCATAGTTAATTTTGGTTACAAACTATATTACCTACAAAAAATAGTATTTAATTGGCCGGTGTTGTTATTTACATTACTTTGAGAAAAAGACTGGATTATACTTGACAGTAAAGTCCAAGAACTGGGACTACCATTAAGGTACCAGAGGGAATATATAAATTAATATTAAAAATATAAAATGTTTGGAAGTGACATAACGTGACGACTTGATATTTCGAAAGCTTATGTCAATTCCGTACATTATGCACTTTTCGGCTAGCGTTTTCACTGATCGAAAATTACTGTATGTAGACCCTTAGATCAATTAGCAAACGTTATCTTGTCAGAGTGTAGACATTATTGACTGAAACCGATGTAAATATGTACGTCTGAAGTCGATTTCCACGCGATACCTTCTACATCAGTTGTAAAGATGTTTACTCTAGTTACCCTGAAATATCCGTCCTTCGTACGTGGCAGTCTTATACTACTACTATACTTGAAATATATATACATTTGAAGATATTTCCAAGCCATAATCTTTTGAGATTATGGCTTGGCTTTATTTTTTGATTTTAGAGGTCCCAAGGAACTGTTTAAAACAATAGAGAAAGAATCGGTTCTTTGAAAATCCTAGAATGGCCTAACACCTTACAATCACTCTAAAAACCTTTGGTACTTTTTTCACTCCGTGCTAGAAATTATTTTTAACTGCCTACTACTCAAAATCGTAATAAGAAATAATATACAAAAGTGTGTATCGAACCTAACTATTCTTTCTTCCAATTGCATTAAAGTGTTTATTTAGTGTTAGATTATATTTTATTATGCAGTAAAGGGACATCTCTAAATATGAAGAGAGACGGCTGTCTCGATTATAAAATGTGACTCGGGTTAACAATGAGCAATCAAATTATTGTCAAAACCTAAGGAGTGCCTTGACCACGTCACTTCGTTTTGGGATGGTTAAGCTCTTACAAACTAGATTTAGTGCCTATGTTAATGAACTTAAATAGAAATAAGGTTTTTTACACGATTATCCGATTATAAAACGAATGACTGAAAATATTGATTTAAAACACACAGAACTGGAGTAAATTCCGAAATAAATTTAAGTCAATCTATAGCTTGATAATTAATTATAATCCAATGATGCGTTATAAATAATAATTAATATTAAATTAACAGCCAACTATAAAACATGAACTAAATCGGAGTTTTGCCTTTTTGAGGAAAGCGACGACTACACCATATGTTACCTCGTATTTTTTTATTACTGCAGAAATAATTGAAATTTTTGTGTTATAGTCCAAATGTATACTTACGTAGAAAGTTTCTCGAAAGAGAACAAAAATCAAGATTGTTTTATGCCTATGAAAATAACATTTCTACGCGTATATTGTCCTGTCGATAGAGTTGAATTCTTAAAATCTTTTTAAATGTTTAGGTTTCATTTTCATTTCGATAATCCTTATGGATGATTACTGTTTTTAACATTTTAACAATAGTGTTTGCTAATGAAGACTATTACGACAGCAAAAGAGTAAATGTAGGAATAAATATTTAATAAAAGTTTGTTCAAAAAAAAAATCATTTAAACGGAAGAAACATATCTTGGCGAAACAGATGTAGCGTATATATTTCAATATCAACAGTCTTAACCCGGGCGTGCGTACGTGCTCTCAACCCGCGTATATTTCATAAGATTTTAGAGGTGCATGAATCACGCGAGACACGGAGCGGCGATCACTCACCGCGCCGACAGACCCTTGGACCTCCTGATTAGCATGCCATCCGCGCGCTCACCCTAGGCCCAAGCTACGATATGTGAGAGCTATTACTAGACACTTTGCCGTGTTAATATCGCTGTAAATCTCCAATCGGAAGCGTTTCCATCAATCGTCGGTTTTTTTCTCGCCGTGTAAACTTTTCCTTCCATTCCATCAAACTCAAACTTGAAATAATATATATTAATATTTGTGGACAATTGCACACGTTGACTTAGTCTCAAAGTAAGTTTGCGCTTGTGTTATGGGTACTAGACAAAGATATACAAGCTTAAATACACATAAATCAGTGACTCGCCACAAAATAGTCAATTCATCATAGAGGAGTTCGCCGTTACTGGGAATCGAACCCTGAATCTTCAGTGTTGCAGGTCACTACTTTTGCACTATTAGGCTGTAATAAGTTTATTTAAATAAACATAATAAATTTATATAAACAAGCACTTTTGGATCGTCAATAAAATGATTCTAACGATGATTCAGAAATTAGGATCTATCGAGAGAAGCCGACAAAAAACTCCATTAGTACTTGCTTTTAAAAAGTTGTTCCTTAAACATAAATTAAAGTGAACTGAATGGTTCTGTGCAAAATACAACGCATTCTTATCAACAGAAGAATAATTGAGATTTGCCATCATTAGCCTCTTAGCGGTTGCTATAGTACTTAAGCTGAAATTTATAAACGCTATTTCGACTTTGCTCAGCAAAGATCTCAAAATATTACTAAAATATAAATATAAAGAACTTGAATAAAGCCTAAGTATTTGCAGAGCTAAGTCCATGTTGACAAAATCGGTGACTTACCAAATCCTTTGACATTCATTGAGCGATAAAAATTATAATGTTTTAGTAAAATCTAAACAAACTTAAAGCTGAGTCTATAAATCTCAGTCTCAGACTGGCACTTGCTATGAAATGCAAAAGTGATGTCACTTTACTGTTCCACTATTAACTATTGTGTAATCTAAGAACCGCTAAGGGATGAAGGGATCTATTGATGGTAGTTTTAATCCTACAAAGTTAAATGTACTACGAATGAATTCCTCCTACAACATACAAACCTGAAATATTTGAGATTAATCTGAAAAACAATACGCTTAAGCAAGTCCCTATAATAGGCTCTCTATCTGTGAACTATGGTTGCCATCGAGTTAAGCATTAATGCCTGACCTTAATGCTGATATTAACAATCTTCTTTCTTTGTTCACAGAGCCGAGTAATTACGTCTGCTCAACGTGCAAAGCGCGTGTGCATTCCGCTTGGAGACTCCTGCAGCACGTACAACATGTGCACGGGGTCAAGATCTACGTGGAAACGTTACCACAGCAGCAACCTAACAAGCAAAACCATTCCTCGTCGAGCACATCTTCTTCAAGTTCCGGTTGCTCCTCAACAGGTCCACCGATACCTCCGCACGCATTACGCCATCATCCTTTACTACCGCCGCCAGACTTACATTCGCCTTTTGGAGTTGGAAGTTTACTACGGATGCCTTTACCAGGCAGCTTGCCGCCTTTAGCACATCCTTCAGTTCCTCCAGCACCATTATTCGCTCGACCAAACCATCACGATCACAGGTTTCGAATGGAACAGCTAGTTTCAGAGCAGTTTCGCCATCATGGACTAAACTTGGCAGCTGCAGCAGCCGCTGTAGCAGCCAATTCTTTACCACCCCATCAAGCCTTTCCGTCTCCAGCGGACAGACCGCCTGTAATACCGACGTCGGTGTCAGGCAGAGAAAGACCTCCACCAGTATCCCAGCCACTCTCACTTGAACCCCAGCTGGATTTTTACTCGCAGCGCTTGCGGCAACTGGCCGGTACGACCAGTCCAGGGGCGGCCACAGGCAATTCGAGCTCTCCTAGCCCCAGGAAGCATTCGCCGCCGTTCGCTTCCCCGTCGCCCTCCCGAGTCGGCCAGACTCCACCGGCGGGCGCCGGAACCGGAACGGTGGACACGCCTCGTGAAGCGACGAGGCCTCACAGTTCGACGTCGCCTGAACGCCGCACAGAGCCCATGCCAGCAGACGCGCCGCCTATAGAACGCCCGTCATCAACGCCATCCGTCAAGCGCAACAGCGATGAAGCAGTCCATTCTTGTGAGTTTTGTGGAAAAAAGTTCCGTTTCGAAAACAACTTGATTGTTCATCGCCGCTCCCACACTGGGGAAAAACCTTTTAAGTGTACTGAATGTGATGAAACCTTTGAAAAAGCATCCAAGTTAAAAAAACACATGAAAATTCACCGACAATCTGACGGTAATACGGAAGAAGGAGAGTCTGGTGGAGACACGGGGGAAGATGATTCAGACGATGAAATGGAAGATGATGATCTTGATGCTGATGATGATGATGAAAATGAAGACGGAGAAGATGTAGAGGAAGCTGAAGATTTAACTGTTTCAAATAGTAGTGCTCCTTCCACAGCTCCACGAAAACAGACGCCAGCGTTGCCAGCTCATCCTCCATCGGCTTCTGTAGTCGGTGAGCTAATGGACAAGTTTGGTCTTTCAAATATTGCTCAATACAGCGAAGCTTTCAAACAAGCTCTGCAAGAATCGGGAAACTCATTGAAATGGCAACTTGCCAAAGACCGTGATAATAACAATGGCCCTCCTAGTGATAAACCGAACGGCATGCCACCGACGGCTGCGTTGCGCTTGAAGGAGGAATTCGCAAAGATGCCTCCACAACCACATCCTCTTTTCAACCCGTTTGAAAACCCTTTTGAAGCATCCAAGCGGATGAAGTTGGATATGGACAGAGGCGACGGATGGTGGCTGCCTACTCTACACGCACAAAGACCACCGGATAATATCTTTGATGGTCTCAAAAACAGCGGTAACGGACTTCTACAAAACCCTTTGCTCAAGTCGAAAGACGGGCGCCGTAACGACACTTGCGAATACTGCGGAAAAGTATTCAAGAATTGCTCCAATTTAACCGTTCATCGGAGGTCTCACACAGGGGAGAAACCTTATAAATGTGAATTATGTTCCTATGCATGTGCACAGAGCTCCAAACTGACGAGGCACATGAAAACTCATGGGCGACTTGGCAAAGACGTTTACCGATGCCGTTTCTGCGAAATGCCCTTCTCCGTGCCCTCGACGCTTGAGAAACACATGCGGAAATGTGTTGTGAATCAGAGTAACGGTGCCCCTTTAGCTCTATCCGATGACTCTAACGCGTGTCGTGACGAAGCTTCGTGACTCTACCCGTGGGGGGGGCTTCGCCTGCCACCGCCCGCGCCGCCCAGCCAAATCTTCTAAAACAATCGCCGATGAGTATCTTCTTTCTTTTTCTACAGTATTGTTACGTGTACTCTCAAGTCTGTGTCTAATTTCTAGTCTGAAGAACTAAATCCTGGCGAGATTGTTCCTCTGCAATATGAGCCCAAAAGATGGACCCGAGGGCATTAATGTAGTTAATGTAATGCTAAGTGACATATCTATCTCGTATGAACTGAACCAGTGTTATATTTTCCAGTTGTATTGTTGATGTTTTAGTGGGATTTTGTTTAGTTTTCGAAGGCAGTACAGTGTACAGGCCGTTTAAGATATTTCGTTATAAAATTCGATCTTGTTTTGACATGTTTTTTATTTGTAGAAAAAAATGTGAAAACTAATGCCAAAGTATGTTGATTTTAAATGATTTAATTTTAAAACTGTATAGTGTCAATTAATTAGAACTTTCCAGTATTTTCTAGGATCTTCATAGTTTGGTATAATACGTGTTTTAAATAAGTTGTTTTAGTAATTTTAGGATGTACAATTAATAAGAAAAATGTTTCCTATCCTAGTAAAACTTGTATATATAATTTGATGTAAGTGTGTGTAAATGGAATAACCTACCTAGTGATGTTCAAATAAGTATGAAGACGATGTCTTACAAATTATAATAAAAAAAGGTAAAAATACGGTGAGTTTCCTGTAATCAATAAATTTATTTATGCATTGTAGAAAGCGAAATTGAAATCAATTTAAGGGTAGGTGTTGTTGATAATGTCGAAATACGATGTCTCTATATTTAATTAGTAGTTAATTATAAAACTGTCGTCATTTGTTTCTGATGATTAGAGTGGAAGATAGTTTTTTTTATTAAGACTGAAAAATATAATTCCAGTTTTATTTTTAACGTTTCCTTGTGATTGTTTGGATTCGTAAACTTCAGACGTACCTAAATTTAGTCCAAATGTGAAATCTTTCAGTATACGTACTTAATGTAAATTTAAAATAGAATTTATTAAATTAGATAATGTAAGTAAATTATAATTGGCTATATTTTGTCGTCCATTGTCTGTTTTATTTTAGATTTCCTCCAAAATGCGTATAACTTCAATAAATAATTGCAATGTACAAGGTTATCACTTACGTCTTTTGGACAAAATCTAAAACTATACCCCAGGTTTGATTAATGTGAACTATAAAAAATATTTTTTCAAGTGCATCTATTAATTAATTTCCAAAATATTGTACTTGTGAAAATATTTTTTGTTATTTTATCTAAACGAAAATACTTGCATATTATTTTGATTTAAAGTTTACTGATTTGTATATATACCTAGAAAATGCAGTAAATTTTTAGTAATAATAAATGCTCTGACCTTTTTAATAACTTATAAAACTATTTAAAGTATGTTAAGAATAATTGCAATATTTGTTTTACATGAATCGACGATAAACGAAAAATAAATCTTCAGATTTAATTTTAAATAAATAACGACAGATGGACGCAAAATAGAGAAAAAAGTAAGACAAATTTTATTGTGTAACTACGTGAAAGATAAACTGTTTTTATTATTTTTCATTTTTATTATTTTTATTTCAATAAATATCCACGATTTGTTAATTAACACATTGTTTAATTTGAACCTTGTAGTTATGAACTGACCTAAGTTATGGAGGTAATTTTTCTAGTAATATTACCAAGTCAGCCTAAAAAATAAACGACTTGTACCTAATTAAAATGGTACAGAACATTTTCTGAATACTTCAAACATGTTTCACATTATCTATTTTAGTTAGGAACTAAAGCAAAAAAATTCTATACACATGTCTGTGAAAGAAAACATAATGAGGAAATCTGCATGTAATGTAAAAAATGTTGTGTCGGTACTTGTGAAGTACCTTGAGGATAATAATATATTATTTATTAGAAAAACAGAAATCAGCTGGCAACGAAACTAGGACTATCTGTATCTTAAGTGTCAGTATCTATTACATGTCACACAATATGTTACAAGCAGTTTATATCCGCTGCATAGCTTTGGAGCTTAACATTTAAATGCTATATGTAATTAGACTATATTTAACATTAGATATGGAAAATATCACTGTTTCAATAAAACAAACAAAAATAGCTGCTATTATGGAATGAAACAGAACTGCGATTAGGTTTTTTTACACTGGCTCGACACAGTGACTACAACGCCTGATGGTAAGTACAGTGTAGTCCAAAAACAAAAGCAACTATCAAAGGATGAAAATCTGTTGATAGTCTCCATCGTCATGTCCGCCCATGTATACCACGACTGAAGGTCTCTAGGTATATGAGTTACTGGATATACACAAGCTGATCCCGAAATGATAATTACGACACAAATTTTAACTAACACTATTAACAACAGGAATTAAGAAAATAAAATAAAAAGCTAATAATAGGTAGGTACTAACAAATATTTGAACTGTAAAAAATTAATTGGAATAATAAAGGCTTGTTTATTATTATTATATAATTCTAAGAAAGAACGCGTTCCTACACTAATAATTAAATAATTAAAAATATATGAATATTAAATATCTATTCCTGTTAAAAGGATTTTTCTTTTTAAATCTTATTATTTAATATTATTGACATAATTATATATCTAAAATTTGCCAATACACTTTTTTAATTTCGCGGCATAGAAAAGTGCCGCGGCACAGAGGTTGAGAATCACTGAGTTCACATACACACTTCACTACTTTAAGGGCGGCTTGCACTAAGGAATTAATCTAGTTTAAGCTTGTATAAAACGCTAATTAATTGAATTGGTTTGATTCCATCTTAATGATGATTTTAGTTTAAGAGTTGTTACATCTAGATTTTAATTTAGTGCAAGACAATAAATACAGATCAGCGCTAAATAGCATTTTATATAACTCTAAACTAGATTTAATTTGTTAGTGCAAGCCGCCCTAAATGTTTTGTAGACAGCTCTTAAGTAGGTTTTACTTAAATGTTGGCCGAAAGAGCCTGGTGATTTTTCACCATCGAGAAGAAAGAATGAGTCGAATTACGAAATAGTAATAATAAAAATGTACCATCACGCTATATCCCTTTCAGGGTGAGCAGAGTAACATTAGTGGCTGTATCCACTTTGCGCTTACATGTCGTGTTCAACATGACCAGTAACGCAGCTGATCGCCGTTCTCAGGGTACTTACAAAGTACATTCTTATTACATGCCATGACAATTTTCTCTCGATGTTTTCCATCATCGAAGAGCTTATGGTGTCGAAGACCGTACGTAATCATGATAAACCCTGATGTACATATGGAGATTCAAATCTACTACAGTTTTCTACTTTTGCGCTAGCATATTTTCCACATTTTATAATAACAACAGGTTAAATCTATACTAATATTATAAAGCTGAAGAGTTTGTTTGTTTGTTTGTTTGAACGCGCTAATCTCAGGAACTACTGGTTCGAATTGAAAAATTCTTTTTGTGTTAAATAGATTATTTATCAAGGAAGGCTTTAAGGCTTAAGGTTATATAACTTCACGATGTAACTATTAGGAGCGAAGAAATAATGGAAAATGTGAAAAAAACGGGGAAAATTATTCATCCTTGAAGGCTTCCATTGCGTGCGCTGCGAAAACGGTTCAAGATACCAAAAATATATGTATGACAGAGTTATTCCTCTTAAAATGATCTAAAAAATGTCCTCATTAGTATATGTCTATCCTTTAAGATTAACTCACTAGAACCGTTTTTATGGTAATCAAATTTGGTCGAAATTAATGCATTATTTGTTAAGAGTTGTATCAACGTAATAATATTAATCTTTATCCAAATAAATGTGTTGTTGATTAAGAGTATTTAATTGTGAACAAAATTGTCTTTGACATCACTTAATTTCAACGAACATCTTAGAAGATATAACAATAACTTATATAGCAAAACAACGTTTGCCGGATCAGCTAGTATATAATATATTCATATAATAAATGTCTCTTTGTGAAAAGAATCGCTTCTACATTCGTCATGCGAACAGCTAAAAAGTGGAATATGCTTCCAGCGACTATATTTCCTAGATCTTATGACCTGGGAGTCTTTAAGTTAAGATTGAATAGGCATTTATTGGGTGGACGCAGTTCATCATCGAATTCATCTACATCTTCCACCAGGTGTGATTGAGGTCAAGGCCCCGCCTATAAATAATAATAATAATAATCTTAATAGAACCATGCATGCGGGCATACGGAGTCATAGTTATACGGTAACTCACACCCCGGGTAGGACTTAGAAATTCTCTAACTCTTACTTTGCTGGGTCCTTGGGTTGTGAAGTAGTCTTCTGGGCAGCGTGTTCCCACCGTCCTGTGATATGGGGTCCTTTAAGCCTAGCGTAAAGATTTATTCTGGCAGGCTGGCATGATCGCTTCAACTACCGATGGGTTGGTCTTAACTGTTGATATCTTGCCACCCTACTTACCATCAGGCGTGGTGTGGTCACTATGACGAATTAGAATAAAAGAATCTAAAAGTCTGTAATATTGACACAATTAGATGTATAAATGACAACTGCTTATTGCATAACTGTTAATTAAAAAGTAACTGGCTCACATTTCGTACAAATCAAAAGTTAAAACTGAAGTAATAAGTTGCGGCAGTGAAGTAACGTGTTAGAAAAAGTTATTTGGTTAAGAAACCCTTTAACTAGGTGACTACATACTTTGCAATTATGAGATATTATGTTACGGTATTTGTTACAAGAATATTAAGCAATAAAAACAAACTTCCTAACTTCATTGTATACAATGGTGAACTTTACAAAAAGTAAGTAATTAACACACTTTGGTACAATAAAAGTTACATTTTATATTACAAGAGGAAACAAAAATGTTTCAACTTTTCTGTGAAACAGGTTTGGCGAATCTAAGTAAAATCATATTATTGGTATAAATTCATATTGGTTAAATATTATTTTAAAATTTTATTCGATATTCATTATTCATTTGATGCAGAGATGGGCAAAATGTAATCTGATTAATGATTAACGATTACAAAATATAGTCGTATTTTTGATTTTATTGGTCTGTAATCCCTTCAAAATATTAAGGAGTCATAAGTGTGTGTGCAATTGAGGTTCCGTACTGTTTAAAAAATAGATGAGCAAATTGTAATCGGTAACGTTTTTCATTAATCTGATTACATTTTGCCTATGTATAATTTAACGTTGCCATTGGATACCCGTATAGATATATGAAACCTACTAGCGCCATCTATTGTCGAGTAGTCAAAAATTTAAGTAAAAATAGACGAATAAACTACTACATGTGCAATGAAACTTAAATTATTTTTTAAATTGTATAAACTTTCCAGAAAGTATTTTTATTTACTGAATTGAGCGAATAAATAAAGAAAACACGGTTACAAACATTACAATTTTTGTGGAATAATAATTATAAATTTTTCTTTCCTTTATTTTTAATGTACATGTTATTACATTCCTTTTAAGCCATTCAACTTATTTTTAAGGACATATTATTAAGTAACTTAATTAATTATCACTAAATTTAATAATTATGTAAACGCACTATTTAAACATGATTTCAAAAAAATTATTCTCATAAAGATACATATCACTTAAATGAGAACATTTTGTATTCAAACCTAATTGGAACAGTAAATTAGTAAATATATTTATAAAATATGGATTTTACTTCAACAATTAGCTTTATTGTAGGTAAACCTATTTTTCGATAAAAATATTTATGTATAATAATGGAACTTCGTTACTGACATATAATAAGTAAGTGACAATATATAGTATACACAAGTACAAAATAAAACAATAATTCAGAATAATTTATAAAAAAAACAATGTTATATGATACATATACTCATAATGTATGTATATACTGGTAATAATATAATTCTTTTTTCGTTTCAGTTAAATTCTTTATAAAGAATATAAAATCATATATGATTAAATCTTATTGGATAATAAGCTTTTTCTCAATCAGTTTCTTATTGGTATGGGTTTTATTAATATTGTAATATATTTTTATTGATTTCCACCAAGTGTTTCATAAAAAATCCACAAGATGGCGCGGTAACATAATTGTAATAAGATCATAGCAGATGGCGCTAAATATAACAATTTATATCGCTTGTAGGTTGTGGTTTTTTTAGATACGTTATTACTCAGTTTATTATGTACCAAATAGTCACATATATTTTTATTTATATTTATATAAAGCACGAAGTATATCATTATTTTCATATAATATAAATCAAATATATCAAATGATAAGTTTTTTTAAAGTAACTTAGCCCATTTTAAATTTATATTATTTATTATAAGAAATAAACATGTCACCATAATTTTAATATGGTAAATAGGTATTTGTATATAATTGAAAATAAATTATCTACAAATGCCTAGTTAGTTATTGAATGTGATTTATAAATTTTATATTACCTCATTTACAATAGGTCTGTCGATAGTGAGGATGAGATTCCAATCGTGCACTCGATGCCGGTAGGTGGAAGGTGGAACACCCCCGAGGTTTTAGTCGGTGCAAGACCGACAGTCCGGGGGCGGCCCTCACCGCCCCCTGAGGTCCGTTAGGGATTTCCTCGAGGTTACAATGAAAAGGTCCGTCGATAGTATATTTATTAATGTAGCTATATCAAGTATGGATATCTATATATTAAAAAACCTTCAAACATAAGTATTTAAAATTGTACTGTTATTTCAGATCTACGCAATAAATAATATAGTTTTTTATTTTATTATCTTTTTTGTATATAATTAACTTTGTATTGTGCTGTGAAGTTAGAAAACTAAATAAATAGTCAATTCGTAAACATAAAAATAATCTAATTTGAATTCTCATACTCGAAAAAATGTCTATAGAAATCTCGCACGATATCCCAATAAGTGTAAAAACGCGCTTCCGTCATTGGAATCCCCTCACGCAGCAATCACGTGTCTGACCAATCACTGACCAACGGACCGCGGGCAGTCCCGAAGCCCCGCCTTTGCGTGGACACTGGCCATGTAGGGGCCGTTGTGGGGAATGTGAGACTAATATCGAAGCAATCTGTATCGACGCGTTTTCATTTACAATAAATTATAGTTTCGCTTTTATATTTTGTTTTTTATTGTTATTCGATTATTAATTTTAGTAAGAAGCGTGGCTTTTTATTGCTGCAAACAAATTATTCTATATAGATAGTCTTGCTTTTTGATTTTGTAAAATAAATAAATTTAGGCTGTAGTGGCCTCGTGGATAATGGACCGGTTTCCACGCGCGGCAACGCGAATGGTCATAGGTTCGAATCCCGGCACATACCGATGGGATTTCCAGACTTGTACTGATTTGGGCTCCACATACATGCTCACCGGTGAAGGAAAACAAAGTAAGGAAACCTGCTTGGCATCTAATAAAAATGTCATGTGTAAATGTCTTGAAAACAGCGATTAGCTGTGCTACTGGTCGCGTTGGGGACGACATATAAGCGCAAAGTGGATACAGCCACTAACGTATCTCTGCTCACCCAGTTAGCGATACAGCGTGAAGATATGTCATTATATATAAATTTCTATTTTTGATAATTAAAAAAAGATAGAAATAATTGAAATATTTTATGCATTTCACTTTGAATTTTCATAATACCGTATTATTCAGGAATTCTATACTGTTATTGTAAATAACCAATACAATATCCATTATAGGGATTTAAACGTTGCAAAAGTCGCAATTACTTAAGTTAAAATGGAACTTATTAGTCTCTATTACAAAACAAAGTTTAGCTTTGTGGCGGTAATACACACAGACAATAAATAGATTCAGTCTAGCATAATAATCAATATTATCTAAAAAATATATATTAAATTATCTCTTTTATAGAATATAAATAGCTTTTGTAATAATATCTTTTAATATGAGTACAAAGTATTTTTTAACCTTATGGTCAGGATACATTTATTTCTTTTGGAAAATTATGCTAGTTTATGTATTTTTTATTGCTGTATGTTTTCCTAAAAATATAAAAAATGTAATGTGTCACTGTTAAATATAAATGAACACTGTAGGTACAAGTATTAAAATAAAATTCGTTATAATAAGGCTGAACACATTTTTTTATATCATTTATTTGAAACTTTAGGTATATTTTATTGTTTAATTAGAGTACATTCAGATTTTCGATTCTCTTAACTCGATTAATAATCTTAATTCGATTCTCAAAGTTACATCTCAAATATGCAAATATATACAATGTGTTGGAAGCAATCAAGAAAAAAATGATCACAGAAATAGTGTCATTTTACATGACCGTTAGATCCTTTAATTGATTATTTTGTTATTATTAAATATGACTATTATAACATCGACCATCTGCCATATTTCATAATGCATTTTTGCCAAATGCATTTCGCAAACGTAAGGGTTATTACTGGTCAAACTGGTTTAAGTTTGCGATCGTAAATTGTATAAAATATCAAAATGTTTTAAAGAAAATACTGACTATAACAGCATAATTTATTTTAAGCTGTGACATAGCTGTTTGTACAGATATTATTCAGAAAATACTAAGCCGATTTAGGTAGAACTTTTGCTTTTGAAATGTTGCGTTAGGTCAGGTTTTTCAGGATTTGGGCTGCGGCGAATTGATTACAGGACCCGCAGTCCCCGCCAATGCGCAGAAGTAGTCACCTTGGGGTTTTTAGTCGGTACAAGACCGACACACCTCGGTCGCGCAACCCCCCTGTAGGGTCGAGACGGTCCTATGAGGATTTTGCCCAAGAAAAAAAAGGAACAGTCACGAGAAATAGCTAGTATAATAATATTATTCAACACGTCGGCCCATCAACACGAATAAATAATGATGGGGAAAGACATGTGTTTCACAATAAATAATAAAAATATATTATGGGAAAATAATATTTTTCACCCTACGACGCACGCGCCGAGGGTTGCTTTAACAGAAACAGGGAAATAAGTCGGAGAGGTCATTTCTGACCGAGGGTTGTATTGAAGGGTTAAATTACCCTAATAACTGGACATATGGGCGAGTGCTATCTGAGCACGGGTTAGATATTTTCTATTACATAAAATATTTAATGTTTTTTTTTTAATTTTAGTAGACACAATTGTCCTAGATAACTATTACTTAGTTATAATTGCCCTAGATAACTAATAACTATTAGGAATACACACAAAAATTGTAGTGGCCACCAATATTTCGTTATTAATTCATGTAACGAAATAAAAACAAGCGAGCGCGCGTGTTTGCGGTGTCACAGCTATACGGTATCTCACATTCCGGCTAGGACTAAGAAATTCTCTAACTCCTTCTTTTGCCATGTCATTGGGCTGTGGAATGGTCTTCCGGCGAGCGTGTTCCCACCATACTATGATATGAGATCCTTTAAGCGTAGCGTGAAGAGATATTTGTGCAGGCCGGCATGATCGCTGCGACTACCGATGGGTTGTTTCTGTCGATAGTGGTTGGCGATTTTTGGACTGCACCATGGTTACCGTAAGTATGGTGCAGTCACTGTGTCGAGTCAGTTAAAAAAAAAAAATATATATACATATATATAATCACTTTTTAATGGATCCCAGACACGCGAACACTTCAGCAAGACGCTGGCCAGCGTGCATCGGCCACATTACCACAGAAGAGCTAAGTGGAAGATTTTGATGAAACCTCACGCAAACCAGCGACCGTATTCCGTTTCACTTTGAGCTGTGAACAAACAACTATTATGAACAGTGATTTATCAGTGAGGTCAGTACACATAAGTATGTACTTGTAGTATTTACGTCAAAATTAGTTAAATAGAAACGGAGATACATCTTGGGCTATTGCTTATACTTTGCAATAGTAGAAGCCGGTACTTTTCTAATGTTTTCTAAACTTTAGCAGATGCCTCCGTTTATCATTAAGTTATTATTCTGTAATGCCAATAATTACAGTGTTATAAAGGAGAATGTCTGAATATGGATCAGTATGTCTAATGTCAATAATCAACTTTTTTTAAGCCATGGTCAAAAACGTCATTTATCTCGATATTTTGCTTTTTTGAATTATGACGTTAACTGAGCCTGTTTGCGATATATTTAAAATCTATAAGATAGACTATTTCTCCACTATTCCACTAAACTGTGGACATAAACGTTAGAACAATGAAAAGTAAAGAAAGCACTTTACAAAATCAAAGAGCTCTGAATCACATAAAACCAGTAGAAAGAGAAAGACAATAGCGCTACTTAAGTCTCTAAGCATCCGATAGGACGCCAGCAACATTCAAAATCTTCATTAAAGACCACTCTCTATAATGTAATCAAAGCAATAGGCAAAATAGGTGTGCATAGTTACGGGACGCCCACTATATTTTGACATTCCAACCCCCTCGCACGCCACAAATAACGGATTAGAAAAGTGGCGACGAATAGTCTGTAAGAGATCTAATTTGAATGGCCAAGTTGAGCGGTACAATTCGAATCAAAATTCAAAACCGCGCTCTCTCTTAATCCGTGTTGGGGATCACAATAAAAGGCAATACATTTCAACTCTAGTATAATTGCCGCGGGATTTTGGACTTTATCGTCGGGGGGGATGGGATTAGAGCACCTTGGCTCACGCAAAAATAAGATTATCCAAGCGAAAGTAGAAGGTGAAAGGGAGATATTCTGTTATAAGGTGGCTCGTATACTACAACCGTCGTTAACACTTAAAATATTGTAACAATTTAATTTAATTTAACGACCCAAAAATACCTATCAAACGATATATGAAAATACAAACTTCTACACATAAAATTGCTATTGTGAAGTTTTGGTAGCATTTTAATGGAAAATTGAAAATAGCCTTTATTCTTTACCCAAAGTTTGGCTGATGCTTCATTTATCATTATTCAATAAGGACAATAATTGCAGTATTATAATGGACAGTGAATATGGATTAATATGTCTAATGCCAATAATCACTTTGTAAAGGTGGAGTTCACACAACACTGGAAGGAGAATTAGGAAAAACTTGAGATGATAAAAATAATATATTCAAATTAAAACAGTTTTTCTTAAGAGCTATAAAGCACACCATTCGACGTCACAAATTCAATTCTTATTTTCTTTTTGACGTATTGACATTTATAAAAAGTATAATTAAAAATATAAAAAAGGTGTAAATAAAAAGGTAGCCTACAACTTTTATTATTTTTCTCCTAAAGCATTCCAATCTTTCTCCAGGTTAGATATTTAAGGTATCTCCAATATTATCTATTATTTTCTTTTTCTTACACCCAGGTGACCACTATAGCTTAATAGGGCTCTATAGATTAATTAAAATATAATGCAGATTAAAAATTAAGAACTAATGATTTCACTAATACGTTAAATAACTTTTAAAATTAAATTGCATTTCTATAAATGGATGTAATGTGCGTTGCTCCTAATCTCAGGTGGCGGTCGGCTGGCTACAAGCGATGTAAGGCGCGCGAAGCTCATTTGTGCTTAGCAATTAACTCGTAGATTCGTGAGGTGAACCTCTAACGCTGCTATTCGGTCTGCCGAAACTTTTAAGGTGACACTAAAAAAAGGATGTTTACCTTTTATCACAAAGATAAATCATTAAATTAAAGCGCGCATAATTTGGAACCGTTTCTTATTATTATTTACTAGCTGATCCGGCAAACGTTGTTTTGCTATATAAATTATTGTAATATCTTCTAAGATGTTCATTGAAATTAAGTGATGTCAAAGACAATTTTGTTCACAATTAAATACTCTTAATCAACAACACATTTATTTGGATAAAGATTAATATTATTACGTTGATACAACTCTTAACAAATAATGCATTAATTTCGAACAATTTGATTACCATAAAAACGGTTCTAATGAGTTAATCTTAAAAGGTAAAGATATACTGTTCCGGACACTTTTTTAGATCATTTCAAGAGGAATAATTCTTTCATACATATATTTTTGGTATCTTGAACCGTTTTTGCAGCGCAGGCAATGAAAGCACTCAAGGATGAATAATTTTCCCCGATTTTTTCACATTTTCTATTATTTCTTCGCTCTTAATAGTTGCATCGTGATGTTATATAGCCTAAAGCCTTCCCCGATAAATGGTCTATTCAACACAAAAATATTTTTTCAATTCGAACCAGTAGTTCCTGAGATTAGCGCGTTCAAACAAACAAACAAACAAACAAACAAACTCTTCAGCTTTATAATATTAGTATAGATTTGTTTACACAGTGTTTTCGATTAAATCTACAATATATTATGTTAGATATTGTAAACAAGTCGCCTTGATTATATTACGCACCATCAAGTGGAGTTCACTACCAGCGTCTGTTTTTTCCACTTCGTATAACACGGGAGTCTTCAAGCAACGAGTGCATCGGTTTTTGTTAGGTCAGCGCGGTACACTGTCGTCCTCATTGTCGCTTTCTCTTACGTGTGATTGAGGTCAAGCACAGGTCTAAGATAGATTGAAATAGATATGCATTAGCTATTGCCCAGTGTTATTCAAAACATGGTTTTATATTAAAAAAATATTGCGGTTAATTGAAGTTATCCTGCGTGATTATATTGGTATAATTTTTATTACGAAATGTTCTTATATAAACATAGTTGTAACGTAATTAAATGGGTCGTATCAAGCAAACATAAACCGTATAATTCCAGGTAAGGACTGCGAGCGACAATGCGAGGTAAATAACAAAGAAATATATAACACAAAAGGCTTCCACCGAGGGAATGTGGACAATTTTACACGAGTATTTACAGCCCTACTGTCCAACGGTCTCGGGAAATTGCCGCCTTTAGTGCGAAACTAAAGTCGATAAAAATTATGTCGATAAAAATTAAGACCTTTTAATTTCTTTTGAAATTATTTGACTTCTAAAAATGTAAGTGTTAAGCTTGAGCTGCTAAGATGCTGGCCAGTATCTACATATTTGACGGATAAAAAATTCGATATCAGGACATATCTATATGTTTTTCATCTCAAGTACCCACGGAATAACTTTTACAACTTGTGTATTCATTTTAGCTGAGTCTCTGGTTTTTTGCACGCTTGTAAATGACGTTTCAGGGGGAATAATATTCAGGTTAGGTAGACCCTGAAGGTCCATCCTATAAATTGGTGAAAGCATTTTTGAAATCGAATGAATAGTTTCAGAGATTAACTCCTACATCCAAACAAATTTACAAACCACCACTTTTTACATGCATAGATTTTCACAAGAACAAGTTTTTCTAGCACTTCAAACATTACAATAATAATTCATAGAATGATTACAAGAATGACACGACTTTATAATTAATTATTTACTTTAAATTAATTATTTACTTGAATTTACTTTAATTTATAAATAAATTGACCGAGTACCGTTTTAAATTTTATAAAAATATAACGGAAAGATGCGCTGTCTATCCTACAAATGTATTTTATTATCTTATTGTATTGTATTGACAGGAAGCCTCTTTGAACTGTAAAAAAAAAATATGTAGGTGAATGATAATTCTAAATTAGCATTCATACATCGATAAAAATAGTCAAACACTATTCAGCCGTCATCAACACCGCATTCGGAAAATCTACACTTAACCAGAAGAGCCAGCCCTCCCATTTATCCTTACACTCGCAGTGTCCTGTGGAAGGGGCGGCCCCACGGGGTGTCAGGAGCGTCTAATTCAGGGGGGCAAAGGGCATCGGGCGCTCGCGCACCAGCTAAGCGTCATAAGCGCTGATTTCGTCTTTACACCTTTTTTACAATCTTTTTCTCTATTACGAACATAAGATTTCTTTACATTTTTTTTTTGTTCATTACGACCATAGGATGTAAATGCTTTTCTTCCATTTAGATTGTTTCAATAAAATATTGCAACAATTGTCCAGAATTGCACCTTCAAAAAATGGATCAAAATATTAAACTATGTATTGTATTTTTTACTAAATTTATTATTTGCTACAATAATTATTAACTGCGTCTAAATTTTACAGCGCCATCATTATTTTAATTCAATTGCCTGTACACAATATTTTTTCTTTAAAACGCTAGGGTGTCAAATCATTTCGTCTCCTTTTAGTACCTGTCGTTTTTGGGCTACATCACACTCTTCATCACTGCACTGTAGTCAGTTTGTAGAACCAGTGTAAACAATGTGTATGTCCATATAAGACGTTTTAATAGTATTTAAGTTTTTTTTTAATTCAAATTTAAATATATATCTTTATATATAAAATTCTCGTGTCACAATGTTAGGGATGATAAGGATTATACACTCTTAACATTTTTTTTAATTTTCAATTTTATCCTTACACACTTACAATAAGTTAGATATTTTTTGTCTCCACTAGAAATTACCTAGAAATAACTTATGTGGCAAAACAACGTTTGCCGGGTTAGCTAGTATATATATATTTAATTATTTAAAAAATAACTAAGCTTCTAATGTATAAGATTTAAACAATGATCGATTAAACGTGATACATTAAGGCTGGCGTCATATTCTGGCAGTTGCGAGCGGTACATCGCGACAAAGAAGTAGCTATCAGAATTCGACGGTTACCTTTAGACAGTAAAGTTTATCCTTTTTATCTAGTGTCTATAATCTATATCTAAAATTATTGTTTCATACT
This sequence comes from Automeris io, assembly GCA_036320925.1. Classification (NCBI taxonomy): domain Eukaryota; kingdom Metazoa; phylum Arthropoda; class Insecta; order Lepidoptera; family Saturniidae; genus Automeris; species Automeris io. The sequence continues at coordinate 5,649,317 of JAUDJH010000010.1, read as the reverse complement.
TTTTTATTCTATTTACTTAAGGGACTTTTACGTGAGTACGTATGTCAGCCCCATCGTACCCTAATACAGAAATACCTAACATATTACATACGGTGCCATTGATCTGAACAGGCCAGACGCCTCATCAGATAATAGTTCTGTTAAGATTTTGTTAAACATCCCGATGTCAAGTCTGTTCAGACCAAAGTCACTCACAAACGCCTCTCTCACAGATTCAAATCGGACACATTCCATCAACAAATGGTGGATATCTTTTTCATACTTGAGCTTTGGTACTATATTAATAACTGCTTAAAAGGTATGTCCATTTTTAAAATAAGCAAATAAATCACAGGTCATTTTTTACTCTGAAAAATACATTAAAACTGAGTAATTAAAAGCCCACACGTTAAGTAAAAGTTAGGATCTGCGCGCCGCCGCCCACCCCGGGGAGTGCGTCGCCCTCCCGCCGCCCGCCGCCCAGCGCCGTCACTCTGGCCACGGCAATTCAGATGATGAATTAATCCAACAAATGTGACGCTATCACTTAGCCCTAATGTACGGGTATAATGTTACCCCGAAAATTTTGCCGAGAAGCGTGGTTCACTTTGAAAATCTCCCGAGTTAATGTTAAACAGCCTTTTGTCTCTTTGTACGGATTATGTTTTATGCGACGCGTCTGGCGGCTAATGTATGTTTTTCTGCTTCTTCGTTTTTATTTCTGATGTTAAGTATCAAAGACCTATGCCAAAGTTAAGTCTTATGTGGGAAATGGAACATAACGCCGTAATAAATGAGTAATTTAAGCTTTTTTACGTTATATTTTGGCTCTTTTTGGAGTTAATTTACGTAAGGTATAGAGAAAATAGTCTAAATATTACCAATTAAGTTACATAATTAATTATACCTACGATGTACTGGAATGAGACTTAATTGAAATTGATAATTATCGACACACTTATTTGACGGACTGATAGCACAGTTTGTAGCGACTCTACTTACGATGCTAAGGTCCTGGGTTCGAGTCCCAGTAGTGATAAACTTTTCTGTGAGGAGCAGATGAGTTTGTCACGAGTCATGGTTGTATGTATATGTATTTAAGTATGTATGTATATCTTTGTCTAGTACCCATAATACAAGCGCAAGCTTAATTTGGGACTAGGTCAATGTGTGTAATTGTTAGTAAATATTATATTATATATATTAAGATTATTGATAGCGACTCTGTCCAAGAATTTCTCTAATGATGAAACATTTTCCTTAAAGTCAAATTAGATGACTATATTTAAAAGTAACTTAATAATACAGAGACTAAAAATTTCAGATACGAAAACTTATATGTTGTTTCTCATGTTCTATTGACCAAATTTTTAACATAGATGCTACCTCTACTTAGCAGAATATTACCTTGCATCTTCCATCATTTATATCATAGCAAGTCTTCTGTTCTAGTTCTATTCACGAAAGAACCACACAGACTGGTTTGTGAAGCTACAAATGTAGCGTTTCTTCTATTGTGACACGCAATAAAAAGTTTTCCAATACTTGTCATTGCCTGTCAATGGCTGTGGAATTTTCTTCCCGCTAATGATTCATTGCAACGGGCACAGAGAGCTGTTCTTAAAGTCATGTTTAAAAAACCGTTCTTATACCCAACAACACTACTGTATAATGAGTCTAAAATCATGACTGTGAGACAGCTCCTTGTGCTCCAAACTATTGTTTTTAGGCATGACACTCAATTTTTGGGAGTCGAAGCTGCTCGCGTCCGTAGGCTTTACCCTAGTTTCCCTACACGTGACTCCTGGGTGGTGCTAAACGAGCAGCAGCGAGGTGGTAGGGCGTCGGTGCCCGTCTGGAACGCGACCACAGTGCATGGGTGTAAAGCCCGTCATAGTGACCAGTTTCGGGATCAGCTTGTATATATCCAGTAGCTCATATACCTAGAGACCTTCAGTCGTGGTATATGTGGGCCGACATGACGATGTAGACTATCAATGGATTTTCATCCTTTGATAGTCGCTTTGGTTTTTGGACTACACTGTACTTACCATCAGGTACTCTGTAGTCACTATATCGTGCCAGTGTAAAAAAAAAATCATTGGATTTGGGCATTCTAAATAAACGTCTAGGGCTTACTGTCTGTAAAACTGAAGCTCACCGCACCTCGGTCGCCTCTAGACACTTCAAAATTTTAAGCGCTCGATTTTACAACAAACTAAATGTAATTCTCAATATCTATCCCCTTTCCCTTTATGAACGAAAAATCAAAGTCAGGGATTACTTGATGCAGCTTGATTATTTACAAACTGAAAATCATTTAAATACTTATATATAATCTGCACTCACACACAACTCTCTTTACTCACCCTTTTCTACACATAACACACCTATACACAACACGTCTGTATATTTTTATATATTTTGTAATTATTTGTATGGTCTGTAATGGTGCGCGCTGACGTCTGCCATACAGTCTCACGACTAGTGCAGGCGTCAACGTAAATTAAATAATGTAAAATTTTGATCCAATAAAATTATTATTAAATTATTATTATTGCATCCAATGATATTAGATCCTTATTATAAAAGACGGTGAAAATATTTGAGCAGTATAATCACGGCAACTGTTGGCGTACTGTCTCCTGATTGTTGCAGACGGTTTTTGGACTTCGCTGTTCTTACCATCAGCTGCATTGTAGCTAATTTAGCGTGTTAGTATAAAAAATATACTTGTGATAGTGTAGACGATTATTTAATATATGTATTGGTCAAACTATGCTCATATATCTCTGGTTCTGTCCGATCAGTCATGAAAAGGTCCCGTGTTTTAATTTAGACAAATATATACATATATTTAAACTGTGATAGTCCTTGTCAACTAACCAACTCATTTGAATACCATATTAATTTTGAAGGAAAAATTCGAAAGACCAAATTGTTAAAAACTATTATTTCCTGTTGAAGAAATAGTAAACATTGCCAAGAATTAAAATTAAGTACAGAATTACAATGAATGTGATTTGTGAAATAAAACTACCATAAGTTTTAAATTAAAATAATATTTATTTTTCCTCGCAAATAGAAATAACAGAACACACATAAGTTGACAATTAAAAATAAGAATGCTTGTGAAGATCTGGCGTCTTCTCTAGGTGTTATACCTGTGGTACGGATCACCCAGTCTCTACACATGTTCACTTAAGACTTATTAATACTGAATATTATATAATCGGGCAATGAGTGTTTGTAGGCGTGTGTATTACTAAAATAATTTAAAGTGCTTGTAATAATGAGTGTTTACGCGTGTTTAAACAAAATGTTTAATTAATTTATTTTAATAATACTATATTATCGTGCTTTATCCTTTTCGAAGTGAGAGAAACATTTTTAATTAATTAGGGAAACGTTCAATTATATAATACATAAAGAAAACAGAAACCACACAAGCCAGCTTTTATGTAAAAAATATTAAGCAAAATAAAAATCAAGCTATGAGATATATATATGTAGTTAAAAAGTACTAAGTAAGGGACAAAGTTAAAAATTCAGGACATATATAGAAAATATATACAGTAATAAACAAAAAAAGCAATAATACAAAGCTCAAATTAAAAGAAAAATAAATAAATTAAAGAAAAATGCTAAGAACTTTGAAAATATTCATATCGTAATCTCAGAATTGGTTAAGATTGTTGGAAAATGTAACTTACGTGCCGAAAGGTGTTGTTTTAATTACATTATCTGGCGAACACACGCGTCGGCTACGGGACCCTTCTCACGGCCTGAAAGACATTCAAATAATAGTCTTTGGAGAAAAGTGGGGCGTGGAGGCATCGCTAAAGTGTTGCCAGGGTTGGGAAGTTTTGATTACGAGGCGGCTGTCACGGGTGACGGGTTCGATGAATTGTCTCGGTTATAGTGCTGTGCTACACCGCCGGTAATTTTTCACTTCTTTGATTAAAAATATGCAATTGGATTGCTTGATAGCGCAATTTAGAGTCACTCTCAATGTTAAGGTCCTCGGGTCGAGTTCCTGTAATGACAAACTTTTATATGATGAGCAAATCAGTTTGTTCCGAGTCATAGTTGTGTTTATGACTTATGAAAGTATATCTCTGCCTAGTACCCATAGAACAAGTGTAAGCTTAGTTTGAGACAAAATAAATGTGTGTAATTGTCCACAAATATTGTTATTTATTATCATTATCTTTATTCAACATAATCACAATATTTTTAAATTTTAAAATATAAACCTATAAAAATATAATATATAAATTTTAAAATATAAAAACATATAATAAATAAACATGTTTATTTATTATTATTGTTATTTGATTACGAGTTATCTGTCATGGGTAACAATTTCAATGAACAGTTACGGTTACAGTGTTTTATTAGAGCTATATCGGTGGTATGTTTTCACACCGCCGAACTTATAGTAAGGTATAGATTAAAAAAGACGCAATTTGATTGTGAGGTGTCTGTGATGGTTGTCAATTTCTATAAATTCTCTCGGTTATAAGTTTATGGTATAACGCCGGTAATTTTTTCACGCCTCTGATTATATATCGGACGTAACTTTCAAGTCAATATTTATATTGGCCGAGCAAACTGACAATACTTCACCTGATTAAAAGTACAATGTAATCTAAGAACTGCAAAGATCGTCAAGGGACCAATCCTTTGCCAGTTACCATTGCCACATCGACCAACATGGACCGCGGCTGAAGGACTGAAGGTATATGAACAACTGGACCTATACAAGGTGATCCCGAAAGGTGACAAGCCGAAGATGCAGCTGTAGATAAAAGAAGTTGCTATTTATGAATATATGCTATTTAATATTGCTATTTAATGAATTGTCTAGATTGTAGAGCTGTGCTGAACTATCCGTGATTTTTTTCATGCCGCCCATATTAAAATGGCTGGAAATAAAAAAAAAGATACTAATCTATTTCTGAAAGTAAGAGCACGCAATACGGCAATGAAACTGAAGGGCAAAATTGATAAATGAGTTTCAAGTACATTAAACTTGTATCGCACTTATTAATTTAAAATAAATGTTTCTGTATCTTGTTGATTACACGCCGGAAAAACGGCACTAATGCAACGACTGTGGACGTACGCCGCAAATCACTCTGCCATCGACACCCAGGCCTAGTGAGTTGATATGTTAAAACGCGGCACCGTTTGTTTTTATGCGTCGGCTTTATTATAGCCTTTATTTTACGTTATAGAAAAGATGAATTAAAATATTTTCTATGTTCGTAATGTGAAATATCTATCTATAGTTAAAACATCAAAATAATGTATTTCTTCTGTTCTTTAATACAAGTGCGTGTTAAATTTAAAAAAATGGGCGATTGCGGCCCTCCGGCGACAGTGCCTTGGCCGCCGAATGGCCTGAGAATATGTTCGCTCACTGACCCTTTTGGCGATCTCCTTCTGCTTCATCACAATCTCGCTGAAGGATGCCACTTCTTGCCATGCCTCTTCGCTGCCGACCATGGCATTCACCACCGCCGGCAGCGAGAGGTTGTCCCCGATGCGGTCCCAAAGGATCTCCCTTTCCTCAACCCAGGCTGGGCAGCGTTATAATACTTATATTATATAATCACAACTGTTGATACTGAATATACCGGAGCAGGAAAATAAAACTTAACATGGTAGAAAGCTAAGAAATTTCAAATTTTAAAAAGCTAATGTAGGTACACTAAACGTCTTTATTGTACCTTTATTTTAATGTGTTTGGATTTATTATGGTTTAGAACGCCTTCGTTATTTGCCTTCCTTTGTCAACAATTTCTAAAGTGCAAGTGTTCCTTTTTAGCAATAACGTAATAGTCAATCTTTCACTGTAACCAGTTTTTACGTGTAAACAATTGCTATGTAGTTTGCCGCCAACACACCTGGGTACAGTCCGTCACTTAGACTCAAGTCTGTGAGAAGAAAAACTCTGTAAGATAGTACATTCCGGCCTGGCATCGAGTTCACACTGAATTCCGTTAATGTTCCATCGAATGTATAATCACTCTCAAACGAATATTTTTAAAATGATAATATTCGCGTAATTTTGACATCGACATGCTTTAAACTACTCACTGTAATGTTAAACAACCGATACACACTAGTGCGAAATCTCGAACAAAAGTTGTCTGGAAGGGTTCAGTTGACCAATAGCATGCATTTAACCCTTCGCGAGGATTAGAGACGAGCATTGTTTCAAATCCGGGAGTTTCGCTTTGAATTTGGAACACGACGCCATTTTGTTCGTTTAAAATGGACGGTTACAATGGGTCACTATTGTTCGTAGGAGCACTAGTCGGACAGACCAAGTCTGCATTGCAGTGAGTGAACGAATGTTGGCTATTGTTTTACTTCTTTTTATAGCCGCTTATACATCATGGTAATTAAACTTTTTTTTTTGCTTGAAATATTGTTAATTACAGATGTATGTCCAGTTTCTCGATAGTTGCGATCTGGTTTTGAACTACGCTATATTTAACAATAACTCATAAAGTAGTTATTTTACCAAGCTGGTTTTCAGTCATTTATGCGTCACACTGAGCTACTTTTCTTCATGGTCTTATAGGTATGTTTATAACATATATTTACAGCTTTTTTTACTAAAATTAAACGTAGATTTATAAATTTACATTGTGAATTATGATGATGCAATTTTCTTGAGTATCTGGTTTGTTACATAGGTGTATTTTTTTCTTCTTTTATTTGATTTTTTTATACGAGAAACTTATTTTGTCACACAATACATACATTTCTTACAGCTTTAACAACTGTTTTAAAATATATATCTTAATAAAACCTTATAAAAATGATACCCAACTATTAATTATAGCAAATCGCTACTTAAACAATAAGTTTTATTTGTTGATGTCTGGCATAACTGCGTATGAAATTATATATATTTTACTTTGTTAATTTTTATTTTGAAGTAACGTAATTTAATATTTCGTGATATAAAACATTATATTCCAATTCCGGCACGAACCAAATCCAGTAAACCAGAATTACTTGTTTTTATTGTGTTCATTGTAAACTACATTTAGGGTCATATAACTAGATCATTCGTCGAATATTCAGCCGGACGAAGCGAAGGGCTTACAAAAAAGCAGTTTTGGACCAATATTGTCTAATTTTCGGTAATAAAGTTTTGTCAACAGGAGGCACGATCGACCGCCGCCTTTATTAAAGGGTTAACATTGACAAATTATTACTAGCACAAAATAATGTGGTGTTGATATTTGAGTTTTGGATACCATCGATCATTTCTTTTTTTTGTACAATTTTAATGCACATGTTTTACCACTTATTTTAACTTTCTCTCGTTGTATCTGGTATTTTCCTTTATTTTGTTCAGAATCATTTGCCTTGTAATTATTTTGTAATACAAACTACAAATTATTTGTAATACTCACCTGAATATGATTGACTAATTACGTATTATTTTATTAAATGTTCGCTGAATCTATCTTAGGATTTATCTAAATAAGTCTTCTTTATAATTTCGCAAACTAAAATGCTTACTGTGGCTATAGTTATCTATTGCATAAGGGACCAGTAATGATCGTAGGTTCGAATCCTTACACTTCTGAGTTTTCCCTATTAAGTATAGATTTAGGCATATATGCTCACAGGTAAAGGACAACAATGTGAGAAAGCACATATAGCATCTAATAGAAATATAATATGTAAGGGCCCTGAGAAAGACGATCAGTTCCTCTACTAGTGACGTTGGGCACGATAAGTAAGCACAAAGTGAATATAAGTACTAATGTATATGTGCTTAATATGAAAGGGATATAGCGTAACGATATATTATTTATTTATTATTATAATACTGCTCATTTCGGCTTGTCGCGTTTCAGTGTCAGCTTGTGTGTGTGTTGTGGAGTTGTTAATGTGTTGTTACTTTAAGGGCGGCTTGCACTAACGAATTAATCTAGTTTAAGCTTGTATAAAACGCTTATTAATTTAATTAGTTTGATTGCATCTTAATGATGATTTCAGTTTAAATGTTGTTACAACTAGATTTTGATTTAGTGCAAGACAATAAGTACAGATCAGCGCTAAATAGCATTTTATATAACTCTAAACTAGATTTAATTTGTTATTGCAAGCCGCCCTTAATGGATTATTATTCTTTGGGTGTCGTTAACATTCTTAGGTTGCACAGTACTTTGTATAACATGCAGCGCAGTCCATTTGCCGACTCGATATATAAAAAAAAAGATTAAAATACACCAAAATATGGAAAAATAAACAATAAAACAAAATGAAATATATAAATATATTACAGGAACTGGAAATTTTAACCGAGACAAAATAACAGACAGAATGTTGTCGAGCTATAATTTGGATTTGAGATTTTAATTCTGTTTAAATTTACTCGTATTCTGTTAAGGGTTTTTATATCCAATTTTTTAAAAATGCCCCAAATCCTGACAATCTCGATCAACTCAGAAAGCATGGTAAACCTATACACAACCGTTCAACGAGTTCCTTATACGTCAATTGGACTGGAGTATGGCTGGTCTCACATAATTTAAATCTTTGTCCGAATTTAACCCCTCGCTGCGCACAAATAGTCCACCTGAGACTTGGGACCGATATCCTGTCAATTGATTAACTATTTGATGAATGTGATTCAATCTTGTACTGTAATTTATGCCATATTTTATCGGTACACCATAAACCGATTTTTTTTTAAGTTTTACAGGCGGATTATTGACTCAATTAAGACTGGTGGAAGGTGAAGATATGTCCGTCGATGGACCGCGTCCACCCAAAAATGCCCACTCACTTTTAGGCTACCAAGTCAAAAGAACATATAAATATGACATATATAAATAGGACATATAAAAATGAAATTCCCTGTTGAGTTAAGTAGGCAGAACATCATACCGATTTGCTTTATCTTTGCCAATATTTTTCGTCTTATTAACATACTTTAATCCCTTCATACACTTTTTACTGTCTATATCGCCACATACACATGTAATTATTGTTCATAGACTGTTGCAGTCCTTAGTTAGTTAGTTAGTTGTTAGTTGGACGTTGAGATATTATATAATTTCAATAAAAAACGTGTCACACTTATGATTGTTTATTTGACACTAAAATATACATTAACATCATTGATAAATTAACTTCTTACCTACATAAACACATGTAAATACGTCAAACACAGGCACATATTTTTTATAGTCAAAAATAATTTATTTGTTATAAAGATTCAATTATTAAAGATATTGTGTATTGCAAAAACACTTATTAATGTTGTTTTGTAACCCAATTTTTTCTTTTCTGAATTTAATCGATATGTACCGGCTTAAAAACCATTTCAATAATGCCTGCACATTGATGTTGAGTACCTGGGACCCTTACAAGTTGAAAAACCTGTGAACAATGATTCAAAAATAACTTGAATAGTGAAACAAGGTGTAAATCACTAATTAGTACCTTCTATCCCTGTTTTTATTGTACTACGTTATAATATTGATATGCATAGGTTCTGCACAATTTTGCAACGTTTTAACTAAATTTCACTATTATTATCATTTAAAACAATACAATTTACTATTTCCTCACAGGATAACAGTTAATAGTTCTCTTAACTCAACTAAGTTTTCATAAACTATTATAAAAATCTCGTAGGTATGAAAAATCGCCAACAAAATTCCAATTATACTTTTCTAAAACATACATAGAAATTACATGTAATTTAGGCCCAGCACAGATTAGTACGATCAAATAATCTGAATAGTCTATTCACTCCCCCCGCAACTAGAAGAATTATTGTAGGTTTCCCAGACCCAGGTGATTGGAAGGATACACTAGGGTCGCTGCCCTCATGGTCTTATGCAGGATTATCCTACGAGATACCAAAAAAAGGTTGATTGTTTAAATCACTTTAACAACTACAGAAGAAACTGAAGATTTTTAAAAAATTGATCAGATTTCCTTTAATCATGACCAAGAACAATCTCGATCCAGTGACAATCCAAATAAAAAAATAACTAGACCAAAACGAGTTCAGCCGTTTAGGAGCTTCGATGCCACAGACAGATACAGAGAGCCACAAAGGCAATCCACAGATATACTCGTTAATTTTATAACACCTCTCTTTTGGCGTCGGGAGTTAAAAAGATGGATAGAATTATATGAATCAAAATGATCCCTAAAAGTTATTGCTCTCGTATAATGATTGCAGTACTTTAATTAGTGTACCACTGTATTCATAGAGTGGTCGGGAATTGCCACTTTTCACTATATTGTCTCCCGTTATAACCCTTTTTTTAGTTGAAATTGTATCGTAGAAATTAAGGATATGCGACCATGTTGATTAAAATTTCTATATAAAACTAAACTATTAGCCAAGGGAATATTGCTCATTAGTATAAAAAACGTTATTATTATTATTGGTTAGTTTCATTTCAGTGCAGGGTAAAGGCCACTTCCTTTTTTATATTTCTGGAATCCATGGGAAGAATTTTGGACATCTACCCCAACACGCTTGTCCAATGCGGGACGGCGGGTGTAGACTATGTGTAAAGAAGGTGCATGCAATAGCTTAGATGTTAGCAATCTGTATCCAATTTGACATGCTGTATACCTTATTAGGCTTAAGTTACATCTCACTATGATGAAAAGGAAGGCACTATTCTATTCTGCCGGTTAATCTCACGGCTAATAGCTTAATATTAATTTACTTGTTAAATTTACGATACGAGTTTGCATTACTGGACAACTATAAAATCATAATCTTTCAGTATAGCCATAAATCGACTTTCTTTTTTTATAGACCGGTGATATTTTCGCATAAAACGGTCAAGACCACCACGAGGGCGCTGGCTACGGAGTCCCAGACTCCTATTGTTAAAAACCTCCGGAGTCTCCTTAACACTCTGCACAGGGACACAAGCTCTACAGCCGGGGATACCTATTCATCCAAGGAAAATCGAACTACTGCTGTAGCTAAGTTTATACAAGAAAATCAAAACATATAAAATATCTTTGCTTGTGAATAATTTAAATATACAATTTTACATAAAAATGAAGCTTTGAAAGTATTTTCCTAATATTAAATTACATTGTTTCACAAAATAATATTTGTCCGTTTTTGCAAAGCCAAAAATGAATGCTGTGACGGTATAATTTCGTCATTTACAATTTATAAATAACAACGCACATAATACATTAAAAGTAGCTATGTAAATAAAATGAAATGAAATCAAATGAAAATGAAATGAAATGTATTTATTTCGCCATAACTTACAAAAACTAAGAATATAAAATCAGGAACACAAACAGTATACAGAAACAAAAGAAAATACAAAAACATGGCGAAAATGGGCCCTTCATCAGCTTAAAGCCACAGAGGTAGTCTGCAGCGCTGGTTTTCGTGTAGGACCCTGGTCGTATTACATCTTATAAGAATTATAAATAAACAATAAAAATAGAATAAATAGAATGACATATAGCTTAAATAATAAATACGAGTGATACTAAAATAAACTATTACATACAATAAACAAATCGACTACAAAATGTATTTGTGATACTACATATATTAAAAATACCCAAATATACCCAAAACAAGAGCAAAAATAAATGAAATAGACTACTTGTAACTGATAAATTATAAAACAAATATCATTTTAATTCTATTTTTGGAAGACAATGTGGATGTGGATATTCTAAGCGGTGGCGGCAAATTGTTCCAACACTTCGTAGCCTGGTAACGGAAACTACCACGAAATGTCAAACGGTGTCGCGGTGTAACCAGCAAAAAAAGTACTAGTATGTAAGTACTTACTGTCGATATTGAAACAACCTGTGCTATATTGTAGGTATTAAGAAATATGTTTTTATGTAACCACCCGCCATCAACGGGTGCATATGATTGACCAATAAACAATCAGTCTGCGATAGTCCGTCTTTCATTTAATACATTACATTGGCGCAGTCGGACTAAACTATAAAATTCTAAAAAATGCCTTTCGGTACAGTGGAACCTTTCAAAATTGGCGTACATAGTTGGGACGCGTACTGTAAACGAGTGAAACAGTTCATTAGATTAAATAAAATCGAGAAGGACTTGCAAGTAGCTACTTTAGTGACACACATAGGAATTGAGTGTTATGAGCTAATGTGCGATTTGTGTTCTCCGGATGACCCTGAGAGTAAATCATTCGAGGAATTGGAACGCATAGTGAAAGACCATCTCGAGCCACGACGGTCGGAGATCGCAGAACGACATATATTTCGGCAAAGGAAGCAAAGCAGCGAAGAAACCGTCAGCGAGTACCTACAAAATCTAAAACATATTTCTTAATACCTACAATATAGCACACAACCAACGACAATTTAGGAAATATGTAATGTATTGGAGTCAGGTTGCTCGCTTGATGTATAAAATAGTCTATGGTTTTAAGCAGCGAACAATACTTAAGGATTTCTTTATGTAATAAGTGTGAAATAAGTACCAAAATGATTAATACTTTTTTTTTACTAGCGCGGTAAATTGTCCTTGTGGCACCATGTTAAGCGTAGTGCAATCCAGGAACCGACTGCAACTACCAAAGTACAGGAGGAGACTCTGATAGTCGGCGCAATCTTGCTGGTCTGCTTAAAATCTTTTCATACTTCTTTTAACATTACATCTACCGGCGAACAATTTATGTCTATTGTGGAAATCAGTATAATGTGATTTGGATATATGGATATTATATAATATGATCATGAATTGGTCTGAGTAGCGGCAAACTGCACTGTTATGAATTTATTGCGTGTCCTGGTTTTGTATATCTCTGTAAATATTATTATTATCTTTTATTCACCCACGATTTTCGACCGATAATTGATTTTTTCCTTCCTTTTAGTATGCTATGAAAGGATTTTTGTTATTACACTTTTATTACATGTCAACTTTACGCCAAAAAACACAAAAAAATATAAAACAAATTTTTTAAACGTTTATTGGTTCTATTTAGCATGTAGTCGTTATAACGAAGAGAGCTATCATTAGAGAGCTTTTAATTCTTGCTTTTCTTTTCGCGTCGTCAATATATGGACCTGGAAAAAATATGAACCGATTCAACATTGTTTGCTACAAATGGTACATTGTCCAAAACGCAAGGGAAAAACTAAAAATAGAATACATAAGTGAAACCTATTGAACGAATTGATGTATATAGTTTTGATAAAGTGTTATTTTAAAAGATGAATTTTTAGTTACTGGAGATTGGTACCTTCGTATCTTGCACAAACAAATTGAATTTAGTTTAATCTTGTTAAAACGCTATTTAATGAAAGTGGATTAATACGAACTGAATGATGATTTATATTTAACAGTTGTCAAAGCTGGATAATGTTTCCGTTTAAGGTAATAAGTACAATTTAACGCTTAATATCGTTTTGTATATTTTGTCACTTGTAGTGTAGTTTGCCGAGTCAGTTTACAAATAAAAACAGGAGGCCTTTTAAATTTAGAAATACAGTGTAAACTCTATATAACGACCCTCAAGGGACTGTGCATATTTTGACGTTATAGAGAGTTGTCGTTAAATGGAGAGAAAAAAATATGTATTAGAAAAAGTTTACTTCAGACTAGTGTTAGTAATTACATAAAAAGAATTCTTATTTGATGGCTATTAAGTATAGTCTGTTAATTTTGTCTGACGTCTTTTGATGCTCTAGTATTTTTTTTGTATTTTTTTAATCATTTTATTCATATCTTGCGGTAATGAGGCATCTTGGTGATAAAGAAAGTACTTTTCCAATAATTTAGCTGCTTCCAGAGCTTCTTTAATGCTCGGCGGAGGCTCAGGCTCATATTCTTCATCTCCTTGTTCTTGATATTCGGTTTTTCTTAGAGAATTCAATATTTCTTTGTCGGAAAGCGATGCTGTTGTAAGCAGGCAGTCGTCTACAGCGGATTTTTTACTAATTTTGGCAACTTAAAAAGTACTTTACATTATTAAATTGCTGTCGTTATTAAGAGTGGGTGTAATGCTATATAGAGTGTATCATTGTATAGGAAACAAGCTTAACTAACCAAAGCTGAGTGATTTCGACGCTGTAGGGAATTTGTCGTTAAATCGAGTTACGTTACATGGAGTTTACACTGTATATATAATGTCTAAAGAATCGAGATATATACTGAAGACTTCGTTAGCTCAAAAATGATATGCAAGATGACAACTAAAATCACAATTCTGACTATGTATCATTCTCCCTTTGAATATGACAACGCAAAGAGACCTTTGTTAGACCGCCGCTGCCATGCGAGTTCCATTCAAGGCACTCGAATCAGCTCATTACAGCACTCCTCTGCGTTTCCTACGCGGTATTTACAGACCTCTTGAATGCCTTAGTGCAGTTAACTAGAAAATGCACTTTTGCTATTCTAACGTATTTTAATTGTATTCTACGAATACCAGGATTCCGTATTTGTTATTTATTTATTTATTTATAAGTACACTTACACAGTCTACATTAACACATAAAACCATATAAGACATGAAAAAGATACATTTTAAATGCGAGTATATTTAAAAGTGTAGACTACATGCACAGAAGAAAAGAAAAATAAAAATACGAGTAACACAAAAGGAAATAAACTAATCTAATTAAACTAATTAAAATTTATAACAGAAATAAAAACAAAAAAAAGCAAGAAAAAAAAACGATAGTTTATGCAACAATCCTCTGTAATAATATCCTTTTTTTTATTTGTAAATACTTTCGTTAATGATGACATTTAGTGCATTTATATTTAAGACTAATTGTGGGACCTAGTATTGCTAGTGTATAAATAGTTATATGTATACTACATTACTATGGTGACAAGCGTAACTCAAAAAAAAATCTCCTCTATTTTTACCCTTTTTTTACATTTGCTCGACGAAGTTATAAAAAAATATATTAGAAAAACAATTACAAAGCAGCACGTTAAAGTCAGTTGACACCCAAACTAGGGTGTTCACACAATATTTTACATTCAGTTTATATCCGCTACGTAACTCCAATCGTTGCTCCAAACAATATATGTATACATATTTAAACTAAAGTCAATAAAAGACAAGAAGAAAGTGACTACATGGCACCTGATGTCAAGTACAGTCTACTCCAATAATGGCGACGACCGCCAATAGAAGAAAATCCGTTGACAGTTCTCCTCATTATGTTGGCCCAAATATACGACGACGGAAGGTCTCTAGGTATATAAACGACGGAACATATACAAACTGATACCGAAAGAGACAGTCTCCAGCGAGTCACTATGACGGTCCCCTTTTGCTTTTGTAAAATCGTCAAAATACGTAATTTTATTTCTAGTCAAAAAGCCACCAGGTTTCCTAACATTTGTATCAATATTGGCTTATATTCAAACAAACTTTTACCCGCTTTTCACCATCTTAAGGATTAATTTAAAAAAAATTGTCTTTGTTGAATACTTACATCAAACAGTACATAGTTTCAGAAACACATCTTAAGATTGAACCTGTTTCAAGCAATCATTAATAATTAACTTTATACGAATGTATGGTTCAGCAGTGTTCAAATGCGTTTTAAATTTGAACGAGTGTTTCTGAAACTGGGCGTCAAATGACATTTTTATCATTATAAAACGTTGAAATACATGAAGATGATTTGGAGGCGGTGCGTACATGTCTTACGCACAGCCTGATAGAGAGCTCTTGATAGGTGAGCCCTTTACACTGAACTCTCCGAGATATGGACCCTAAAATACTATTCGCTCCCCGGTTTATTGGAGGAATACAGATCCCGGACCAGGCTAGCAGCGACTTGAGGGACATCCCGAAGTTTTTTAGTCAGAAAGAGTCTGAAACACCAGGGTCGCCGCCCTTAGGACTTTGCCCCGAGTTACCGAAAAAAGATGCTTAATTTGTGTCAAGGAAATAAAACGATATGCCCTTAGTTGTACAAATATACACAAAGAGTTAAAATTTGGTACAAATCTATATTTGGGTACATTTATTGAAGCACAACACATAGTCACTTAAAAGAAAAAAATAACAGTTTCAAAAACGCATGTAACCTCAAGTTTAAAAGCAAAAGAACAAAACATCCCGTCCCGAGTATCGGCGAGTCGCGTGGCTTCGTTTCCAAGTTTTCCGTTTGCTATGACACTTTGTGACGACTCAGTTTTTAATTAGCATATTTTTCTTTGTAGCGGCCTCGGTGTAAATTAGCCTGTGATGTGAAGTGCGCTTAGGGTTGCCCGTTATTGTTGCTGGAGATTTTATTTATATCAATATTTATTTTACACAAAACAATGATAGTAATAAAGTGTATTTCTTTATTATTATAGTATGTTATTAAGCACCTGCTTATTTTGAATGTGTTTTACTTCATAACAATTATTTTCTTTCTTTGATAATTCACCCAAATTTAAAAGAAAAAAATCATAAGACATGCTTCGGCGTAATGTCATTTATCCATATTTATGTAGCTATTTGAATGAAAATTAGAGAATACAATACATTTATTATATTAATCATTTAAAAGATATGGACGTGTAACATTACAAGGCCGAACGCCTAATTTTTTTTTAATTGTGCCAATTGTGTAAGTTGTAAATGATTTTTTTTTCTTTAATGTTATCGATAAATAGCTAAAGCCTGTAAGTCTACGCTTAGTAAAATGTTGAAAAATTGAACGACATACTAAAAAGATTAACTAATGAACCTAATATGAATAGAAAAGTGTAAAAATATCACTAATCAAGCTACAAAATTAGTTACACCTTCAATGTGTGACGTACGGGAATTTGATATTTATTGATACAATTTATATATTATTATAATATGTGTTGGGGGCTGGTAGTTATTTTGTTTTTACAAATATAATAGTAGTTTATAGTAAGTAGCATATTATAAGGGCTCAAACGCCCATATCAATCAATATACATATAAATGACACGTCTACAATAATTGTTTTAAAAAAAAATTCAGGGCAAAATCACATTGGTCATACACCAGTGGAAAAGCCACAAGAAAGGAATAATAATAATTAAAAAAATCTTAGAAATTGTAAAACTTTATTTTAAGACATATCTTATAAGAGTTTGTTTATTATATACTTAATCTAATGTATTTAAAATCCCAGGGAACTACATGTCTATTGTACTAAATAATTCTGTTATTATTTGATTTTATTGACACTAGAGTTCTAGAGTTTTAGTGGTTATATAAATTAGACAACCCTATTGAGAGAGCGGCTCGCAGGCAAAGCTCTGGATCACAAGTCGGCGGAAAAGAATGACGACGTACGGCACCATTGCCCTCGTTTTCATAGATGCGGCTTTTCTGAATATACAAACATTAATGGCTACCTCACAGGGCACGGGATGTGTTATATGGTACCTGAATGTTCTTGTACATCGAGCAATACTTTTAGTACTGATTTTATATTATTTTTTAATTTCTATTACTATAAATCTCGTAATAAACAGTATCACACGACTTCTAAAATATCTAAAGCGATTTTTTTTTATAGTGCGAGATCTGTTCACGGTTTTTTCTCAAATAAATATAGCTTATGTTTTGAAATGACAGTTATATGAAATTTTCGAACATCATCACTGCCAGGTCGTTTATTAAACATTCCATACAATTAGACACTTTTTAAAATTCATTAGATAAATCTTATACTGCCTCAGATATTGGTTTCATTAATTAATTTTTTTTTTCATGATTACCCATCGCCATTTTTCAAGGGACCAAAAGGTAACTACCGTTTAATTTAAATTTTAATATCTATAAATAAAATTCCTAAAATGTTTAACTACTTTTCAGGAAATCTAGAATTTACTACCATAACGACTGTGAGTATAAATTCGAAATTAACTTAATATATTCGTTAATTAACGCACAATTTACTGCTACCAATAAAATTATGATCACACATCTAAATTATACCATAATTCATAACTAAAACTCGGAACAAACAAACGGAACACTACCCAAAGGCGTTGTAGCACATTAGAATTTTAACTTCAGCAGTTTCAGAGAGAAGATTAACAAATCCCAATCACGGAGACTCGCGTATTCAAAGTTTTCCGCCCACGAATGAGAAGAGAGATAGAGGTAAGGTAATAAGCGAAAGGGATAGAAACAAGGGTGTGAGGGTTAGTACATGGCTCTGACATAATGATATATTAATTTCTGTCGCAAGCTCCCATTGTTTTGGTAGGTATTTTACGATGTGACGTATGGTCATTATGTTTTCATAGTTTCATAAAGACGTCGTTTTGAAAGGCTCTGCTGCGTCACACTCAATGCTTTGTGCGTTTAATGACCGGAGTGTGATAAATTACTTGGTTATTGTTGGCTATAACACACAATACCTAATGTGAAATAAAACAGCTTTATTTATAAAGTACAATATATATCTAACTAATCACGAAGTTAAATTACGTTATTATTTTAATTTTGTTGGTAAACCCATCTGCTTATAAATGGTAACCATCGTCTATAGACATACCTTGCCGACTAAGAAGGACATTGATCATTACCCTCTTTAAGAACCCCATGTCATAGATCTCAGGAGAAACTGCCCCCGGTAGCTCATCCCACAATTCCAAGCCACGTCACAAAAATATTCCAGAGAACCGCAGCGTTATTACAATTCTGTAAGGATTTAGAATATAGCGACACACCAACGTTCAACAACAAATCGTAATCGTAATCGTAGCATTTGAAATGGCGCTGGAAGTACCAGATTGTATAGTAGTTCTTTAGAGCACTGCCCCTTGAACAAACAGTAAAAAACACACGGAGACGTGACTTTTCTTCATCTCCAGATCCAAGTAACTATCGCATTCAATGTCCAATTCGAGTAAAATAAAAACTCCAGCGCACAATCGTGATGCTATTAAAAATTATCGAAGAATAGATGAAACGCTTCTGGATAAAATACTGTGAAATATAAAAAATCAGGAATAAAAAGGTTATTGAAAACTAGCATTACTAATTGCAACTTGAAATGAAAAGCATCTATTTCACCTCCAATAAAAAATATCATGCAGAAAAGAAGAAAGCAGAAGAGACGAAAATATATATAAACATGCACATTACATTATGAATAACGAAGACATCAAATCTCAGCAGATAGTTCCAACAGTCTCTTAGGCCTTAAACGCACTGTGAATTTTCATCGTGCGATTTTAAATCGCGAATTCTGAACACTAGAAATAAAATTATACTAAAATAAAACATGTCGCGGTATGAAATTCGTGTGACATGCTTCAGTGCACTTGTATGAACATGACAACTATGTGATGACGAAAACCACGTGAAATAAGTTTCTCGGTGCATATTAGGTGAATCTTCGTTCGCTAATAAAATTCATGCGAATTTTTTCCCGTGCGGTGAAATTTTGACTAAACTAATCTATTAACATAAAAATTAAACTGTAGGACACTCAATCAAATAGTTTCATTGTATAAATACATGCTCCGATTATTAAATTAATTTTGGGAGTCGAAGCTGCTCGCGTCCGTAGGCTTTACCCCTCCTGGGTGGTGCTAAACGAGCAGCAGGGAGGTGGTAGGGCGTCGGTGCCCGTCTGGATCGCGACCACAGTACATGGGTGTAAAGCCCGTCATAGTGGCCAGTTTCGACTTGTCGCGTTTCGGGATCAGCTTGTGTATATCCAGTAGCTCATATACCTAGAGACCTTCAGCCGTGGTATATGTGGGCCGACATGACGATGTAGACTATCAATGGATTTTCATCCTTTACTGGTCACTTTCGTTTTTGGACTACACTGTACTTACCATCAGGTACTCTGTAGTCACTATGTCGAGCCAGTGTAAAAAAAAATAGTCTGAGTGAGAAAGATAATATTATGTTAATGGTAACGTATCAGTCGATGATACAAGACCAAAGCTTTAACTTGCTCGACTAACGCCTTCCTTAATGAGTTGGCTTTTGATATGGATACTGTTGTGAGTCTTCATTACAAGAGCATCAAATTTGTTTCAACATGTACACAGGACCAACTTAAATGTAAGAAACCAAAGAACCTTGTCGTATTAATAAAATGCACGTCTAATTTATTGTAAATCAAGGAAGTAGTCGATCAGTAGTGTGACAAAGTTCTCTATTGACGAACGTTTTAAGTTTCTTGGGAATATTATTTATACGGTTACAAATACATATTTAATAATTTCTAATAGCGTTATATAATTTTACGTAACTACAATCATTAGATTAGTAGATTTCTTTACAGAACTAAATTCATGAATGTATAACATTTAGTGTGGCTAGTACGAGCAATTAAATCTAGCTTAAACGAACGTACACAATTTAGCGTTAAATTTTACTTATTGACTTCCACGGAAAAATCATACAATTATGACAACTTTAAAATGTTTATTAAAGTCAATTTAAACTGCTTTAAATAAATAGTATTTTACATAAGGTTAAACTAGAATTAATTTGTCGATGCAATTCTTTAGGTATTTTTTGTTTGTTAAAATAATAATTTAACGGTAATTAAACTATCAATGTACATAAAGGCCTCTTTATACTTCTTGTAGATAACTCAATAACTAAGATGGGGTAAAAATGAGAGTGTTAGTTGGGAGGCAAAGTTTAAGGTGGCAGGTCGATTGCCCGTACTGCGTCATGAACACAGTACACAAGTGTAGAGACCGCTACAGTGACTCGCTTCGGCCTGTAGTGTTTCAGGATTAGCCTGTGCATATCCACCAGCTCATATTTCTTGATACCTTCCATCATGGCATACGAGTAAGTGGCACGGCATAGCGGTGGAGATTATCAACGGATTTTCATCACTTGGCAGTCGTTCTCAAACTATACTGGACTTTCCATCAGATGTAATGTAGCCACTTTGTTGAGCTAGTATAAAAAAATGTTCATTCTGCACCTGGTGGTAATACGAAAAGTTATTACAAAACCTGGCTTATGTTGAAACCTGTAAATAACTTAATTATTAACTTCGGATGTACAGTATATATTATACAGTATATCGAGGGACGAATGGCTATTTAGCTTAAGCGACATTTTTTGGTGATATAGTAATATATATTTACAATAAGGTTAATCATGAATTAAATATCTTGAACTTATCTAAATATGAATGTAAGATGAAGCTGAGAGACTGGTTGTCGAATCTAAAATATAATGATACTGAGGAACTGTTGCGGGAATAGATGTGTTTGGGCTTTAGCATTAACATTCTTTTGAAATTATTATTTACTTTGGTTGTATAGTCTATTGTTTAGTATGTAATATTATTGTTTTGAGGTAAGATTGGAGCTACGCAGCGGTAATAAACTGTAAGTAACAAATTGTGTGAAATATGCTCACATCCAAGATACAGGTACACCTAGTTTGGATGTCAGCTGATTTTAATGTGCTGCTTTATAATTGTTTATCTAATAAATATTATTTATTATTATTATTATATTTTCGGAGTCAGCGTTTTTACCGATTCCAAATATATATATATTACTATATCACCAAAAATTGTCGCTTAAACCAAATAGCCTTTCACCCGACGATATATAGTTTAATACCGAGTTATCTATGAAATAGCTCAGGTGTCCTAGAGGACAATGTATCGGTATCCATACGTGGTAACGCAACTGGTCGTAGGTTCGAATCCCTCTTGTAACTCTGAGTTATCCCAGGTTAAGTACAAGTTTAGGCACCACCTGCTTGCTCACCGGTGAAGAAAACCATCGCGAAGAAACCCCCATGGCATCTAATAGAAATAGTATATCTAAGTTCCTCAGAATGGGGATCAGCTGCGCTACTGGTCACGTTGGTCACGATAAACGCAATGTGGATGCAGCGACTAACATATCTCAGCTCACCCTGAATGAGATATAGCGTGATGAAATATTATTATCTATGAAATAAGATCTCGCGCACAATCCGCCCTTTACATAATTTCAATGTACTGGTTTCGAATTTCAAACTGACAAAAACTAATAAGTCATTAGTGATACTTACGTCATAATGGTTTTAGAGGGCGCATGATCTAAGATAATTAGCGTTTCTAATCCGCACCCTCAACATATGTTGATACACAATGGGATAGCAAGTCATTCCTGTGATGGGGGCTTGCATGCATCTTGCTTATGGGATATCTACAAAATAAACTGTTTTTAGTTGTCTAAAAACGTAGCTGTAAAACTCTCTACATTTTTCTTATATTTTTCCGAAATCCTTTAATTTCGCTTGATCAATCTGGCAATGTGGCTAGCCGTGTGGATAATAGACCAGTTTCTTTACGCGGTAAAATGAAAGGTCGCAGGTTCCAATCCTGGCACGTACGTCTGAGTTTTTCCAGATTACGTTCGAATTTACGCACGACATGCTCACCGGTGAAGGAAAATGTTGTGGGGAAGCCCGCTTAGCATATAACAGAAATGTCATGTGTAAATGCCCTGAAAACGGCAAACAAGCTGCGCTACTGGTCACGTGGCACGACATACAAGCGCAAAATGGATACAGCCACTAATGTATGTCTGCTCACCCCGTGAGGAATATAGCGAGACGATATATAATATTATATCTTTTATTATTATTATATAAAAACTTAAACCCTTTTTTTGTTTACAGTATAATCGATGTGATGTTTTTAATAAACCTCGTCACTTAAAATATATTTAATAACAGTGAAATATTTTTTATTTAGATAAACTAATCAGGTATAGGGATGCCGAAAATAAAAAAATATCGTTATATCGATGTATCAATATTTATTAAAATATCAATATCGGCGTCGATATATCAAAGGAAAAATATCGATATATCGATTAAGTCTCAATTAACACGAAAGTATTTTACCTGTATTACTTTTTATTAGACAAAATTACAAAAATATCAAGAACTAAAAGGCTATTCAAACTTTAAGACCTATTTAAGATATCGAACAAAAATAAATAATAAATAAATAAATGGCGGCAAACAATATACATGCAACAAATACAGATGTCAAAGCATGCAACGAAGCAAACCATAATACTCAACAGCCATAGACAATATAGTTCTTTTTTTTTGGTTCGATCCTATCTTCTAGAGTTTCAGATTACAGCGACTTCAGTGCCATAAGAACTAAAAAAATATCGTTTTTGATACAATTTTCGATACTGGATATTTTCTATCGATATATCATTACAAAATATATCACCCAAAAATATCGATATATTGAATTGAAAATATCAATATATCGATGTAGTAATATTTATTCGACTAGCCTAATCAGGTATGTGCATAAAGTAGTTTTATTATTTTCACTATAATCTTATGTACATAAAGTACTACATATTTGTAAATAACATCTGACCTTAATTATTATTAACTCGTGTATTGTACATGCATTTACACACACGAATCGCGGTTAAATTGTGTGATTTTTTTTTACTGTTACTTTTTTATGTTAAAAAACCTCCTATTCATAAAAAACATGTAAACCTGAAAAAACAGCTTTTTTCGTCTTCAGTCGCTCATTCTTGGCAGTGTGCTCTTGGTTTCGTGATGATATATTCATTATGGACAATACGTCACCAGCGTTACCGTCCTCGAAGGTATAGTAAAATTGGACTGTGGGTTGTCGCAGATTTTATCAAGTCTGTTCAATATGTAGGTACCTACCACGTGATCGCTTACCTGCCACCTATCCTTGGGCAACGAGTAGTTCCATAGAGTGTAAGTTTCAATCAATGTCTCCGAAATATTTGAGAATTTGTTTTTAGCTTAGAAATATTTTTATAGGTGGAAGGACGCTTGCTCTATCCGAATTTGTGCCGAGCGCTGTGTGCTGAGGTGCTGTGGCGAATTAATTACAAGACCCGCAATCTCCCCCAATGCGCAGAAGTAGTCACCTTTGTGTTTTTAGCCGGTATAAGTCCGACACACCGCGGTCGCTCAAACCCCCAGTGCGGCTGAGACTGCCCTATGACGATTTTCCTCAAGTAAAAAAAAATACGACAGATTCTCGATCAGCTAGTACACGTCCGGTTATTCACACACCTCATACCTAGACTCTACTTTAACTTTGCTTAGCAAAGTACTCAGGAAATAAATTTGTTGGGACAAAAAACTGAATATATAACAAGAACATTAATAAAGCCTACTCGTATGTATTCACGGCTTGTATATTTAGATCGGAATACAGTCGCTGTATCTTGGACTACAATATGTATTCTATCAGCTGTAGTGTACTCACTTTTTCGCGCCATTAAACAACAAAAAAACTTTAGATTATTGTATCATGTTTATGATCTTGTAGATTAATTAAATAAATAACCATAGTCGAAGTACACTCTACTACACACAAAGCGAAATATTTCACTGGAATATCCGACATTTCTTATCCCAACCCACTTAAAACATCCGAAGGGCAATGGGCCCTCGGAGTGTCATTCATCAACAACTCCGCTCCAAACTTTATACTTATGTAGATAGATACATACTTATTTGCGCTCACACCCTAGACTATAAAATTGGACCGAACGAATCGGTATCGCAACCAAATAATCATCTTTAATGCCCTGAAATTAAAGTCCAGTATCGCTATTAGGTTTGCTCAAAACAGTCCTTTTAAAGGCATTAATTATCGCTTCTCGGCCCGGTTTAAGGGTAAACCCTTTAGGAAAATTTCGTCCCTTGCTGGTCACCCTTCGAGGTCCGAAAGCGTGCCTTCGAGTCATTAGTGTGCGCTGTATAAATAAAGGTATGTCGTTAAGGCTCTTTAATTTCTATGCTGATTTTGTTTACAACACGACTATGCCAGTGGCTTCTCTTGAATTCTACAAGACGGGTGTTAGATCAAGGATCTGTGAAAATCTAAATATATATAACTAAAGGTGACTGGCTGACTGACTGACATAGTGATCTATCAACGCACAGCCCAAACCACTGGACGGATCGGGCTGAAATTTGGCATGCAGGTAGATGTTATGACGTAGGCATCCGCTAAGAAAGGATTTTGATCAATTCCACCCCCAAGGGGATAAAATAGGGGCAAAATGAAAGACAGATTACACAGATTGACAGATTAGTTAAGAATATTGTGTACAAAGAAGTTTTGTAGGCCCTAATTTTTTACACACGCTAAACAAAAGTAAAGTCGCAAAACCTGTACCTAATTAATAATAATACTTCTAAACGCGAGCGAAGCTGCGGGCAAAAGGTAGTATGTTATATAAGGATAAAAGGTTCGAGTCCTGGTAATGGTAAACTTTTCTATGATGAGCAAATTAGTTTGCTACTAGTCCTGGTGTATATATGTATTTAAGTATGTATATCTTTGTCTAGTACCCATAGTACAAGCGCAATCTTAATTTGGAACTACGTCAATGTTTGTAATTTTAGTAAATATTATTATTATTAATTGAAAATATCAATAACGCTATCTTTGAGTGCTTTGTTTTTTTTTTTAATCATTTATAAGAAAACGTTTAACGTAAATTATACTAGGTGAAAGGAGAAGATAAGACAGATTTTAGACCACGAACATCCATCAAATGCCTACAAATTCTTTTTTTAAAACTTCCTTAATCATTAGAACATGGAAAAATAGACACATGAGCGCATTTTACTCATGCATATGACTTCCCGGTCACGATGGGGTGCCTGCTGGTGGAATGCAAGACTTCTATTAGCTATTAGCTCTTCTATTATCTTTCTGTCGATTTGATGGAATAGATTTTGCTAACTTCCTGAGTAGTCGACGACCGTCTGACCTTCTTCAGTCCTCACCTCAGTTTGTGGGAGAAATAATGAAGCTACTCAGTCCAATGGTCCAAAATTGTGTCATCAAGCGGTTTACAGGAATAAACCGAACACTGCTCTCGCTTAGAAAAGTACTGTTCCTTGTTTTAAGATAAAGTACTAAATAAGCAAACTACTTTGCTTACTAAATAAGCAAACTACTTTGCTTACTAAATAAGCAGATAAGCATGTCTTTGTTATCTTAGACGGATAATTGGCCTTTATTAGTCTTTAAGAAAAAAATTGAATTCATAAACCAATATTTAATTACTTTTAATTGCATAAACAAATGTAATGGTTTCTATTTAGTTTGCAGTATTCTTATACCATTGCACAAATTCAGGAAAAACGTATAATAGAATTGTCTCGTTAAAAATTAAAAACCTGTAAGTTCTTGCTATGTAAAATATAGGAAATGGCACAAAAAACTTAAAAGAAATAATTATTTTAACAATACATATATTTTGGCTCTCGCAAATATATGTTTCGCATAAACATATATTTTTATTATATTTTAGTTCTTCTTGGAAATAGTATGAATGTTAATAATTAAGTTACAAAATAAGCTATATTTTCGATGTACTGGTGTGTGACTTACTATCGATTTGACATTTATCGTCACAGTTATCAAATAAACCATGTGAATATAACACACAAATTAATAACTTATAACGTATAGAATACGTCAACAATACATCCGTTTGTAATTTAATAAAAAAAAATTAAGGAATTTCATTATATTTAAAATGTTTCACAAATAGATAACAGTTCCAATTGAGACTTTGAAGCCGCCCTTCCTAATCTATTAGTTCTTTAAGCCGTTGCAAATATCTCCAATAATGATACGTCAAACTGTCATCAGAGGAACGAGAATCTACCTGTTCTTATTAAGGTACGCTTGACTGCATGTACACAAGGCTTATGCAAAATTAGTTTTCCAATACAGAGCTCCCCTCGGTGAGCCGTATTAGCTTATCTTTCCACTTGGCACGCTATAAATTGGTCAAAATCTTGTTGGCTCCTCGACTTGATACGTATACGTACGTTGTAGGGTGACCATAATGTCTAATCGTCGTTAATTTTTATAAGTATATGGAAATCAAAGCTATTTAAGTAATCCCAGCAGTCAAGAAGCTCGCAAAATTTATAAATTTATTTATAATAGTTTAGTGGAACCTTAAGGTTACTCTATCTTCTATAGTGTGTCCATAACACTTACTGTAATGTTTTTCCTATTTTTTGTATCTATATATATGGTGCAGCACAATAGGGCTGGCATGACTGCATGTGCAGTCAAAAGCCCTTTAAAATGTTGATTAAAAAAAAAAAACAAAAAGTATATGGAAAAAATAGTACTTACGGATAATTACTCACATTAACTTAGCTAAGTAAATGTGTGTAATTAATGTGTAAATTAATTGGAGGCTTCCAATTAAACTTGTGCTTCTACTATGGGAACTAGACAAAGAAATACATTTGTTGTATAATACTCCTTGTACGGTACTTCGATAGCTCCGCAACAATGAAACGGGCTACCTAAAGAGTTTCACTAACCGCGACCACCAGTTCGCCAACTCCTCAGGGGCCCCTGCTTCTCCTCCAGGAAACTGGTGACTTTGAGGATCTTCCTTAGCACACTTGTACACTTGGAATCGGAATGTGTTTGTATTTATGAATATTTGTATGTTTTATGTCATTACTCGGCGGATCGGTTCGAGCGAGAGCATAACTCAATTGACAACTCGTACGGTGTTGCCAAAGCAGAATCGAATTTGTCCATATACTTATTCGAATACGGAGCACTCCTAACGAACTAATCTGCTAAACACAGCAAAGTTAAGCCGTACCAGGATTCGAACATAGGACCTTTAGCGTTGAAGGTATGGTCACTATAAACAGCGATATTCAGACTATTAATAGAATTAAACTGATTTGCATTCTGATAATGCATATATTTTATCGATTGTCTTCCTCAGTTAGTCATTTCTGAAACTCTTGTAGCTCACTCCTAAGTTTGTCTTGCGGGTCGCTCTAACTGTGGTCCGTAGCCACAGCAGTGACGTTACATCATTACTATAATCTATAGCTGGCTCAGCTCCTCAATGACGTGCACTCTTCAAGTCCGGTGAATTTGTAAAACCTGTACTTGATAGAAATGAGACTCCTTACAGAAAATAAAATTAATTTCTAGTATAAAAATTAAAGATAAGAAATAATAAACAAATTAATATAAAATACTTTTAACTTCCTTCAATTATAACATAGAGAAAATAAAGTGTTTTTCTCAAAATATAAAGTGTCAGTGAAGGTTTTTGCCCGAAACTTGATAAAAATATTATAATAACTGAATAAATATTCTCACAACTTCAAAAATTATTGTTACCATACTGCAAACGCTAGTGACTCCAAGAGTGGTGTAAACGGCTTGCTGTGTTCAACGAGAAGAAAGATAAGATCGGTACAGTCAACTAACAATATGTGCAGTATTACAACGCTTAGGGAGCCACTCGTTTATGTATTTAACTGTACATGGATTAAAAGCCTACTTAAAAACGTTGATTTACATTATCATTTACATTTATTATATTACATTTATATTATCTTCATATTAACTATAATAGACATCATTTTGATATATAAATTCTTTATTATATAATAAATTATTACTTTTCATAGTTTTATTCTTTAAAGTAAGACTTTAAAATACATTTTGATATTAAATATTCTGTTACGTTATCAAATTACCTAAGCATTATTTTTAGATATATTCTCTAACGATCTTTAGCAATATACAGTAATAAATAGCAATAATGTACATACATTTTATTTCACAAATAGTTATATATTTAGTACCAACATTAATTTAGAAAGTTTTTGTTATTCAGACCCCCTGCACAGTGACTTTGTCATGTCTGATTATGATAACAAAAAAATTTCGATTAAAAAATGGTAGAAATTATTTAGCTAAAATTTATGTGGTCCTAATTTAACTTTGACATAATTTACCATTTTGAATTAATTTACGTTTTAAATGTCCAATTATATAGAATTTTGTTTTCTAAATGAAGTTGTGAAGGCATAGAAAATTTGCAATAGACCAAATTCAATTGTTTTTGAGATGTACTTCAAATTTTGTTTATATTTTAAAAGTCAAAGTGTATTAGTTTTTTTAAACGCGCTTCAAATAGATCAATTGTAAACAACTTCATAGAATTTGACAAAAGCACTAGAACTACTCGACCAGTTAATATTACGGGTGTTAATTTTTTTTTTCTTAATTTTTCTGTTCAAATATTTTTGTTCTGAAAAATAAAATGATTTTTATAAATAACTACACATAAAAAATCGGTTAATCACATCTAAAACAAGTCTCCTACAGCTCAACAGCAAGGAAAACGAATTCGAAATAAATATATGTAAGTCCCTAGCAGTTCTACTGTTAAAGAGAAAAACTAATATAATTTGAGAAGAATCTTGTATAAACTAATGTTTGGTCCACTGAACTCACATTCAAACTTATTCAACAGATAAGTCGTTTCGTAGAAACACAATTATAACGCACGAAACAAAATATCAATTCATTATCAAAAGACACAAACTAAACCCAAAGATAAGACGGTGCCCCCTTCCAGTACAAAGTAATCTTTGTGCGCCCTCGAAAGACCGAACTTGGGAACAAAGTTGGAATAACTTTGGAAGACCAAGGGCTGTTTGGAAAGGACCCCAACTTGTGCCCCGGCGCTGAAATATTAATGTAGTTTCGTAGAATCGTATATGAGAGGTGTGTACACGATTTCTTGATATTTAGGTAGTAATGGCTTGTTAAGGTCTCAGTATATTGATATGATTATTGTTATATATAAAGGTATTTTGATATATGATTATAATGGATGTGGGTGTATATATATATATATATATTACACACACATCCTTTACATTATTTAAGGGCCTAATAATATTTTCACCAAAACATTAAAATTACCATAGAAAGGAGATCAATGACAGTTTATTAGATTATAATGCGCAGTTGCAATGTAAATAGATACGTATACAATTTTTCGTTGAATTATGTATTTGGTTTTACCTCAATATATTCAAAAGTACTGCTACTAGAGTTTCTTGTTTGTTAATTCAGATTTTCAAACTAGTGGTATATTCGTTTTCCTTATTACGATTGGAAAATGTCTAGAATTAGGCCTATTTGATATACATTTCTTACTATGTGACTTTGTTTTGCTTTTATGAAAATAATTTCTTCAATTTTTTGTTGCTATTTCATTAATTTGATTTTTAAAATATCTAGCAGCTGTTACACTTAACATCACTTGTATTGACTGTTGTAAAAGCAGTTTTTACGTCTGACAAAGTTAAGACTCCAGTACTTATATTTTTAGTCGTCTAGACCTCACAGCTAGATTTCTATATTCCAACAATATTATTTTCTAGCAATATTAACAAAAATTTTGAAATAAAGTCTCATATTCTGTAAAAATAATTTAAATCTAAATTAGAAATACACATACCGTTATTTGAATCCATTTTTTATGTTGAATCGATATAATTAATGACCACACCACACATTATGGTAAGGGTGGTGTAGTCCAAAAAACGACTGCAAGTATCAACAGTAAATATTAACAATCGATCATCTCGGCCTGCACAAATATCTCTTCACCCTTCGTTTATTATATAAATACTAATTGCCATACTTTTTACTAATGTAAAAATGTAATGTAATGTATGTATGTAATGTTTGTAATGTAATGTGTATGTATGTTTGTTTTGTAATGTAATGTGACAAATCTTCTATGAACATAATCATCCATATGCAAACTCTTCTTCCAATTTCCGCTCTCTATAGTGAGTCATATTCACATGACTGCCAGAGCCTTAAGTAGATTTTTCTGGTTGATATCTGCAATATGCTTGCGTCCATCTTCATGGTAAGTATATTACCTTAGTGAATTTCCAAGAATTTCCAAATTAACCTTGTCTCTTTCTTTCTAGTTCTGTAAAAAAAAAAGGTTTTTTATTATAAGTTTTTTAAGCAATTTAATTAAATACAACTAATACGCTATTTACTTAATTACTATGTTTCTGTAGTTGACACTGTATGCAGACTTTGATTGGTCTCCAATTGTTTTATTTAAAAAAAATATCTCATGCGTTTCTCATCCCGTTAGCACAGTGGTTGACCAATCCATGTCTGCCCGTATGTGTCTCATAGGTGCGAATTCCATACAGAATAACATTCGTAGTTGTACCAGTCTGGATGTTTATGAATGTAGATATTATGTTTGTAAACACATTTATGGCGCAAAAAAAAATGCGTAAAGAAAAAAAAATTAAAATAAAAAAAAACAAAATTTTCCGGAGAAATTAGGAAAATAAGCGACAAAAATCTAAAAAAATGTCTTGATTATGGCAATCATTATATAACTATATAATAACTTAAACTCACACTTATTGAACGTATCGACCGTTAGTTACATAAATTACATTTCATTTAAATGTTATAAATACGATAACGGAAATTAAAATATATGTATATTTGCTTACAATGTTTTTCTGGAACATTAATGCCACATATAATAAATTTGGCAAGGCTAAAGTTCGCAAGTGCATTCTGGTCTCGTCGCAAATCGCAATCAAATGACGCCATTGCGTGTGCAAAACCAACACATGCAAACCAGTCTCGCTTCGGTCAACTATGAACAAGAAACTAACACATGCACAGAGGGAGTCCGCATCGGGCAAATTTTCAACATGGCTCACGATGTTAGGGTTGGACTCCACTCGTGTCCTTCCTTTTGATTGCAATTAATTCGGAAGCCGGGGGGTGTCGGCGGCGAGTGGTGTGGGGAAAGGGTTTCGGCCAATGCAGGGCAGAACTTGGAATGAATTGTTGGAGTTTGAAAGTTGGTACAAGTGTTCGGTTTGGTTTGCGGTCGTTTGTGTTTTCAAGTTGCCTAAAGGAGTTTGTTCTATAATATTATCCACGTGTATTACGAGTATTCCTATATTTTAAGCTTTAGGCATATAAATACAAAATATAAAGTAACACTCCTCAAAAGTGAACTCATAAAAATGTTACTAATATAATACGAAATTTAGACAATTTGTAGCGAGTTGTCACATTGTCAAATTTAAAACAGATTATGTTATAAATGAGCTCACAAACACATAGAAACATGTTTCTCACCGGTGAAGGAAACATCGTGAGGAAGCCCGTGTGTAATATAATAGGCATTATATATGTACCAGAGATGGGCAAAATGTAATCAGATTAATGATGAAAGATTACATAATGTAGTCTTAATTTTAACTTTCTTGCTCTGTAATCATGATTAAATCCATTTAAAACATTAAGAAATGATAAATGTGTATACAATCTGAGATTTTGTAGTGTTTAAAACATAAATGAGCAAAATTCAGTCATGATAATGGTAAAAAACAAAAATGTAATCGTTAATCATTTTTATTAATCTGATTACATTTTGCCCATCTATGATATATACTAGTGTCGTGAGAATGTTGTTCAGCTGCGTTACTGGTCACTTTGGGCCAAATAAATAAGCGCAAAGTGAGTACAGCCAGTTATGTATCTCTGCTCCCTCCGAAAGTGATATATTATGTTCCCTCACATTTGTACGCGTGGTTTTTTTTTCGACCTGGCTATACATTGGTAGCCGGGACAGGCCTTCACAATAGAACCGGGTGGAAGAGCGAATCCTTAAGGTGCTCAGCCGGAAAATTTATGTGTTGGGAGGCAACGCAAGTGCATCCCTGTGGATACGACCGCGACTTGCGCCCCAAGCCAAAATACGAAGACTAACGGTGATCACTAGCGTTTCAGAAGCGACTACCTTGAGGAGAAATACCGAAAGAAATTCAAGGCTGCGTCGGCGTGGAACCGCGCCTCGAAACGTAAGCGCATCGGTTAACTGTACGCGCGTATTGTACTAAATTAGACTATATAATGTGTTTTTAATTTTATGATTTTGTGAAAATGTAATATTGGATTAATTAATTAACATAATGTAAAACATTTCCGGATTTCGACAATTTATACAATATTGTGGCCAATGGATGAGAAATATTGTATGTTAAGCAGTTCCTGATTAAAATTCATTAAATTACCTACTGTTAAAATAACCAATAAACCATCAATTGATACAAAAATATGTATACACTAATTTTTTTTATTCTAAACCTTATCATGTTTACAATAAAATATACTATTTTTAAATTATAGATATCGTTCACAATAGACATAATTTTTAATGTAATTTTTTTATAACTTTATTTATGCGTCATTATGTGAACTTAGTATACAAGTGAATACTTGAACAAAGTAGCAGTACTAAATTCGACTCTGTTTTTTAAACGATCTACGCCATTGCTCGGTGAAAAATGCCCAGACATTTTACCTCACCGTGTAACCTCTAAAAAGAAAGCTATCTTCTAGCAACTTTAGATACACGATTTTATTGAGAATTTTCACCGGAAAAGTGACAACATCACTCGTAATGGTAAGTAAATATAGTGTAGGCTAAGAACGATGGCGACTGTCAAATGCCAAAAGACTAATGACAGTCGCCGTCGTCATGCCGGATTAAATATATCACGATTGAAGGTTTATAAGTATACCTGCTCACTCTTCTCATACAAACCTCTCCGGTCACCTTCCAAAGACTGACGCCCCAACTTGAAGAGGCTGCTACATTTGCCGATTGGCAGACTTCATTCAAGAACCCACCAGCTCCATCGATCGAAGGTTCTCGGGCATACGTAGCCTGCCAACTACCAAATCAGCTAATACGGAGAGCTATGCCAATAGCTTTGATTTTCTGCCGGATAACCTCACTTCAGACATGCCCAGCATAGCTTTTTTATTTCGAAATGGATATATGTTAATGGTCGGTATAGACCTTCACAACTAAACCGGGCGAGAGACTAAAACTGAGATGCTCAGCCGGGAAATTTATGGGTTGGGTGGACACACAAGGGACCTCTGTGGGTACAAACCTTGACTTGAGCCGCAAACTAAAATACGAACCCTAACGGTGATCTACTAGCGTTTCGGAAGCAACTACTTCAGGAAGAAACGCCGAAAGAAACTCAAGGCTGCATTGGAGTGGATCGTAAATGCACTGGTAGCGACGGTTGATTGAACTATCCTTCTTCTATGGCGGCACTGGCGACGCCGGTGTCGTCATATGTCCCAACATAGGTCGTTCCATCAGATGCTCAGCAACCTTAAACAGATGGACTAGCCAAACCATTCATGTTCACGTCACAATAAAATTGTATATTATCTCAATAGTCACGGGTTGTCAACAATTTATTCATCTCGATATGACATTTGCCATCTATTTATGAACTTTGCCCTCCAGCATCCCCTAATTGACCCGTGTAACCTACGTCGCTCTATTGACCTGAGATATATTCAACCGGTTTGAGATCCATCTCCCTTTGAAACGCTGTAAGCTTTTTTATCTTTATTGGTAAACAGATTAAGGCTGAGATTTATGGATGTTACTTTGACTTTGCTTAGACTTTGCTCAAGAAATAAGTTCTTCTTTGACATAAAAGCTTAATAATTACAGAGCCTAGTCCAAGTTGAGAAAACCAACCACCTAATATATACTTTGATATCAATTAAATAATGTAATTTGTAATATTTGAGTAAAGAGTAAGCAAAATTTGAGCTATTCGCTATAAATCTCAGCCAAGTGCCGTGTGTCGGTGCACACCATGCGTTCCATGGGCTGATCGTAAAGTGCCACAATTACTATTCTAAGCAGTTCTCGATTGGTTGTTGGATCAAGGACTGGATACAGAAGGCAGTATTACTCAATACGGCACGCATTGTTAGTAAGTTCCTCACTCTGAGCTTCTAGCTTGGGCCTTGGGGCTTGGGCCTTAGGCCTCACCTCCGTACGTTCACAGTTATTAAATTTTAAAATGTATATATTATTTTATATGTAGATATTTTTAAATTATAAAATACTCTAAATAAAATAAACAAAGAAATAATGAATAGTAAATTACATACAAACACCATAGAAGAAGCTGTAATCGGCCACAGAAAGATGTCTAGATGATTTATCGCGAGTATATAGTTACTACTAAAATACGTTGATTCTGTCAATTACAGATATTTTTCAGTTTTTGAAAAAAATTGAACAAAACATCAATTCGAATTAAAAAAAAAATCGTTCATTATTTTCCATTTTTTAATATCTCCTACTCTTCTCCTAGATCACTCAAATATCTTTTTGAAGCCGACTTTGTTAGCTTATTCGAATACGTACAGATTTTAAATTAATTTAAAAAAGAGTTTATAAACCTCTTTTCTGATTCTAAGTAATTGAGTGATATAGAGCACAGTACTGCGAATTCAGTGATAACGGAAACTAGTCAATTATAAATAACAGTGATTATTATCAATAATTGTTTGAAAATACATACATAAATTAATCTCGCATATCTAAGACAGTCGACCTCACTAAGAGGACCCGCGGGCGGTATGGCTGCGGCAAAAACAAACTTGCAAACATTTGTTACAATTATTGCCCGAAGTTCCATTTAACTGTGCGTAGTTTCGTTTCGGACGTGTTGTTCTGGCTTTAGCTTGTTTGGTTGAATTTAAAGTTTGCGATAAATATTTGTAAAGTTGTTAAAGACTTTGTTTTTGTAACATTAATTCCAAGGCGAATTGAGACAGCGAAAACAACAAAATATTAAAGTAACTACCACAATATTAATGTTATTTGAAAATCTTTTATAAACCATCTGTAATAGTTTTATATATAATCTTCTTACAGATTTTTATCTTTAATAGTCAAATTAGCTTTTATAAACCACAACATTAGTCACATTAGGTGAAGATTAGTGTGTAAGAAATATTTTCTTCTATATATACCAGATGATATGTGATAATGTCAACTAAACCATTATACTAAACTGAATACATTAATAAGTTTTATGTGAATATAAAATGATTAAATTATTCATTATACATAAAATACAACTTTAAAAACAAAAGTTTGAAAAATATAATAGTAACCTAGTTGCAAATCTTCTCGAATAAAATTAAGACGCAAAGTTTTATAAGATTTGATAGTAATTTCCAAACAAAACAAATTACTGCTAGCTGAAGTTATCGGGAGTGTATCTACGAACAGTAAAATTCTTATTAAAGCATAACTAATTGTTAAGTCAATACAATACAGGAAATTGGGCACAAAATCAACATTGACAACTTTATTATCAAATCACTAAAAGCATCTAATTTTCCTGCTCCATTATATTCGACCCCGGAAACACCGCAAGCCAAAGACCAAATTTTCATGAATAAAAATATAATAAAGGTCTAGAAACCCGAATCAATTAATCATAAGGATTCAGTAAACCGAATACGCACGGCAAATGTACGTTGTCCACTCCAGACAGCGGTATATACATACACACTTTATTATGTATACTAGGCCCTAACCACAATGATGGGGAAGAGCATGAATACGCTCTAACCCTTCAGGTCCACGCGGCAATTATTCAAAGAGAATAGTTTAACAGAAAGGATTGTAGGACCAATTTCGTCTAAATCTACAACGTCTTAACTATGTAAGAATTTATTGAAATTAGAACTCTATAATAAAGATCATTTGGTCCTAAATTGAGCAGTGATAAACTGGTAAATATATCGAAATTTTGATTCAAAATTTCAGTATATTTGGAATATTTATACATTCATACGCAGTAGATTCGTAGGCTATATAAAGTGCGGATGTATAAAGGACGTGGTGATTTAGTAAGGTATTTTGTCGGATTTTAATGTAATTAGTCAGCTCGAATGTTGATGTTTGCTGTAGTTCTTTAGTGAAATAATATATTTTTCTTCTAAGAAACCCATTTCTCTATAGCTTCGTAAATAAATAGAAATCCTTTCTTCTTACTACCAATAAAACGAATGTCTACGCAGCACGATCGTTTTCATTTCAAACTGGAACTATTTTAACTTTTTCTTTGTTCATTCATATTTAATTCTAGAAATTTTTATTTAGTTATTATGGATATACTGATGGTGTTAATGTTGATCAAGTATTTGATAAAATTGAAGCGGGCAATGGTACTTGAGGGAATCCACTGCCCGTACATGAGGGCGGCAGTGTGCGTGTCGGAAGTACACGCACACTGCCTATTCTGAGGAAAAGAGGAACGGGAATACTCTTTCCGTCCCCTACTGAGAAGGCCTAACAAGGCTCACTCTGCGCGCCGGTCGTGGAAGATTGCGAGTCCGCACACACGGCCGGTGTACTAGCGGATGAAGGAGTACCCAGGAATTTTTAGTCGGTGAGTGTCCGACACACCGAGAGGACGGCCCTCACCAATTTCCTGAAGGTCCATAATGAATTTTCTCCTGGATAAAAAAAAAAGATAAAATATTATTTTTTTTTTATTTTAAACATCAGAATTATTTCTATTACCGTTTGTAATATCAGTCTAACCTCCATGTAATGTCACTCGGTTTAACGACAAACTCCCTAAAGCGTTGATATTATTCGGCTTTGGTTGGTTTAGCTTGTATCCCATATAATGATACACTCTATATAGCATTACACCCATTCTAAATAACGACAGCAATTTAATCATTTAAAGTACTTTATTTATCACCAAGATGCCTCAATATCGCAAGATATGAATAAAATAATACAACAAAATTACGGATGCAGCAAAAGACGTCAGACAAAAATAACAAACTATACTCAATATCAATCAAATAAGAATTGTTGTTTATGTCATTACTAACACTAGTCTGCAATAAACTTTTTCTTTTTCT
Organism: Automeris io; assembly: GCA_036320925.1. Taxonomy (NCBI): domain Eukaryota; kingdom Metazoa; phylum Arthropoda; class Insecta; order Lepidoptera; family Saturniidae; genus Automeris; species Automeris io. Next base: position 5,611,691 of record JAUDJH010000010.1, on the reverse strand, counting down.
AATACATATTTTTCTTCTCTCCATTTACCGACAACTCTCTATAACGTCAAAATATACACAGTCCCTTGAGGGTCGTTATATAAAGTTTGCTCTGTATTTGAATATATTATTTAGAAAATGTGACGGTACCAATAAATATATAAATTAATATAGTCGTTAATTATTTACAATTTGATAGGCAATTTAATATCAATTATTTTTTTACTAAACACCGGAAAAATACGAGTTTGTTTGGCGCCCCGACGGTTTCGTACAAATGAACTATGAAAGCATTGCTGTTATTAAATGATAAACTGAATTAAGGAGCAAACTTAACATTAATAACTATATAAAATATTTTAGAATCTACTAAACTTTATACACCAAAAGCTAGAAGTTCACTTGAGATGGATTATTTTTTAGAGAAATAATACTAGTTCACGATGTTTCGAATACCAACACGCATCGCTGTATTGTCTAGATTAAGTACGGATTTTGGCACCATATATTAGGTCCTTACATATGAAATTGGCGTTTTTTATGGGAGGAACAAAAAGTCGAATATTTTTTAATATAATATATTTAATTAATCAAAGTATGAACCATTATTTTCTATGCACTTTTGCCATCTCATAGGTAGTTCATTGATCCCTTTACTAAAAAAACCAGTCGGACGGGAATCAATAAAATCTTTGAAGGCGATTTGGACTGCCCCATCGGAGTTGAATTTTTTCCCTTGCAAGAAGTTATCCAAATTTCGAAAAAAATGGTAATCTGTTGGAGCAAGGTCCGGGGAGTACGGAGGATGTCTTAGACTTTCCAATTGAAGCTCTTCTAATTTAGTAGCCGTCTGTTGCGCAGTGTGTGGTCTAGCGTTGTCGTGAAGCAGCAGTGGCGTGGAGCGATTGACCAGCCTAGGTTGTTTAGCCGCTAGCTTTTCCATCATGGTTTGCAATTGCTGACAATAGACATCAGCCGTAATAGTCTGGCCAGATTTGAGAAAACTGTAATGAACAATACCGGCACTAGTCCACCAAACGCTTACAAGTAACTTTTTTGGGGTTAATTTTCGCTTGGGGCAGGATTTGGCTGGCTGGCCAGGATCCAACCATTGCGCTGAGCGCTTCCGATTATCGTAAAGAACCCATTTTTCATCACAGGTAATGATTCGGTTTAAAATACCTTCATTATTGTGCCGGTTTAGTAATGTAACGCAGCAGTCGACGCGCGTTTGCCGGTTTGCTTCAGTCAATTCGTGAGGTACCCACCTTTCAAGCTTTTTAATCTTCCCAATTTGCTTCAAGTGAATTAAAACAGTTTTATCACTAACATCGCAGCCTGCAGCTAACTCGGACGTGGTTTGCGTTGGATCCGCTTCCACAATAGCCTTCAACTCTTCATTATCAACTTGAGTCTCAGGCCGTCCACGGGGCTTGTTCTGCAGGTCGAAATTTCCAGAACGAAAACGTTGGAACCAAAAACGAACTATGTTTTCTTTTGCAACACGACCGCCATACACATCATTCACCCTTCGAGTTGTTTCCGCAGCACAAGTGCCACGGCGGAACTCGTACTCGTAAATAATGCGATATTTTAAGTTTTCCATTTTGTAAAATGAGTGACGCAAACAGAAAAAAACAGAAGAAAAAAACAAATGAATGACGATCATCGAAGCACAAATACATGAGTCTATAGCTGTACAAATTTGAATTTGGAATTCCTTACCAAAGAGGAGAAATTTGTGATTAAAGTGGCCAGTACGAAAAACGCCAATTTCATATGTAAGGACCTAATATATGCTCACCGGTGAAGGAAAAATCCGCATGGCATTAAATAGAAAGGTCCTACGTAAGTGCCCTGATAATGGCAATCAGCTACACTTTGGTCACGTTGGGCACGGCATATAAGTGCAAAGTGGATACAACCACTATCTCTGTTCACACCGAAAGGGATATAGTGTGATGATATATTATTTATTATTAATAATAATAATACTAGTTAGAGCATGTATAATTAAAAAACATGATGTTTCGTTTAATTGTTAGTACCTCATAAAAGAAATACTGCATACCATGTAGACCAAAGATTGTTTGAATACCGATCTTTAATAACATGGAGACGGAGTTTGTTTAATGAAATAAAAATATTTTAAATATTTATTCTAGAACCCAAATATATAAGCAGGTCCCATTGTAAAATGTATCTAGAACATAGCCGAATGTCCTCAGGCAAGGATATAGTTTAACAAAAAGTCAATTTTATTTATCATGGTTTACAGTTTATTTGTAGGCAAAGCTGTGTATCAAACGAATACAGTTGAAGCGATTACAATAATTAATAAATCGGCTTTGCAATACTGCACCTTATTATTATTAGGATTGAATGCAATATGACTTTTCTGTTATATTTAATACTTTAGTCAGTAGTTAGTAAATGTTATATTTTAGATATTTAATCTTGTTGTTACTTTCGTCATGTAGAATTGTCAAGTCATATCAAAATGAGAAATCTTAAAGAAATAATACTGGTTAACTTGTTCAATTCTTTTTTTTTTATTTAATTTAGTCTTTATTAGGGGATTTTAACTTACGTCATATCAGCCCCATCGTAGCCTAACATATAGAAATAAAACCTTTCATACCTCACCTTTCATACAGTTTCCATAGGATTTCGGCAGTTGCTTTAGTAGGCACCGCCAAAATGCTATGGAACATACCAACATCCAATCTATTTAATTTCAATTCACATATAACATCCTTTCTTACATTAGCGTTCTGGACACACTCAATCAGGACATGCTGAATATCGTCTATAATTCCGCACTCAGGACACATTGGAGACGGTATCTTTTTCATAATATGAGCAAATTTTCCAGATGGAATATGTCCAGAACGCAATCTGTGTAATAAAATAACCTGAGATCTCTTCAGCGTCACATCGCAGAACCAGGGGCTCCGAGGAGGCTGACTTTGTATAATTTTGTACCAAATACCTTTTTCTTTTAATGTTTTATCAAAGTATTCTTTCCACATGTTATAAATAGACTTTTTAATTGAACCTAATATTTCTGAATAATGATTGTAAATATATACTGTTCAATTCTTAGACTTGACTTTGCTTAGGTTTTAGGGTAGTAACCAAAAATATTTTAATAAAATCCACTTTACGCTTATATATCGCGTCCAACATTACCAAGTAACGCAATTGATCTCCTTTTTCAGGGCTTAGCACATGACAATGGCAATAGGTTTTCTCAGGAAAGAATTAATGTCAACGGTCAAGGAGTGAAATGAACCTTCTTCACACATATGCAAAGTTCTCTCTTTATCGTCTTTATTTAAGATTCCTAAGTAGTACTTCGATGGCAAAATTCCAGGAAAGAGTAACCCAGATCGCAAAAGGCGCAGCTACCTGAAGCACATTAAAAAGTATACTGGATTGAGCATTCCTGTTGTGAAGAACTTCAAACTTAATTATGACGGCGACCTGTGATTATAATACCTACGTGATATTTTTCTTAGATTAATATGACATTTTAATTGTAGATTTTTAAGATTTAACTTTACACGTGACTAGAATCCATAAGTAAATATTGACCGGCAGACAGGAGTAGGAACACCCCGGTGGTTTTAGTCGGGGCAGGTCCGACACACCGGGGGAGCGGCCCACACCACTCCTCTGACGGTCCGTAGGGATTTCCACCGGGTTAACAATAAAAAAAGGCTATTTATATAAAAGTCCTACTCCATGTTAAGCAAAAATTTAGAGTGGGACTGAAATTGTGAAAAGCTCAATGACCATGCGGTAGTTTTGTAGTAAACATTAAAATTCCACGCGCGCGCAACCATTACCATGTAACTGGAGAGTTGGTAGTAATCTTCAATGCTAGCACCCGTTGTACCGCAGCGTATTATTGGTCAATGTTGTATAAACTTTTTAGTATCATTTACATAATTACGATGTTTATAATTTTATTTTCACTCATTTTTTTAGACAAAATCGTTTATATACGATGGTGTTTCTTAACATTGAATTTAGAAAATATTTTAAGGTATATTAGATTTCTTGAGCTTAGGCCTAAAGTCTATGTAATTTTTATATGTATTTTAAAATCTTAGTTTTATACAGCAATTTTTCAACTTAGTTTACTTATTTTATTTTTAAAACTTAAATCAGATTACAAGTAATTAAGCAATTAAAATTATATAGAAGAAAATAATATATTTTTATGTTTAAATAATTAATTAATTAATTTTTAAACTGAAATCTATGATCAGTTAATATGAACTTATAAAATATGTATTAAAATTATAAATTTCAATAAAACAATCATTGATGAAAGACACAATTAACGACATATGACACATTAACATATATGAAACGAGAGCGACTCTCAAAAATTTACGAAAAAAATTGTAGTTAATATAGAAGTAAATATTTGTCCAAATTCATGTACTTATAAGATTTCGTGGCAAAAAAACATGTTCGACATAATATTATGTATAAGGGTTTCACAAAAACAATTACTCCGACATACCGAAGTCGAGAGGCGTTGTGGAATTATGACTCGAAGAATGACCATGCGGAATGTGAACCAGTGAAATTCCGACGCGAGGGGTCGTCACCGGGGCGGTATGTGAGCAAATTAGAACTGCAATCGTTATCTACGATTCCTGTCCCACTACTCTAAGAACATAAAGTGGGTTTACATTAAATGTTTTTAAATAAGTATACGTTTTAGTAAACTTAGCATATTCTTCAAGATGTTATAATTAAAATAAAGTAAGACTATACAGTTAAAATATTTTGTTGATAAATTTGTGAAATGACGACTTCGTAGCCGTTTTTTTTTTGTAACCCAGAGGAAATCCCTCTCGGACCGTCAGGGGAGTGGTGAGTGCCACTCCCCCGGTGTGCCGGACTTGCACCAGCTAAAACCTCTGGGGTGATCCTTCACTCGCATTTGCACCGGACTCCAGGTACATCGAGGACTTCTGCAAGCCCGGTGTGCTATCAGCCCCTCTACTGGCTAATTCGAAATGTGGGGGAGGTGGGATGTGCTCACCTTCCAGCCGCCTAGTGGTGCGTGGGATCACGCACGACACCACCGGAGTTTTGTTAGGTGGTAGCCCCCTCCGGCATTGCAGCTGACACTCCGAACGAGTTCCCACGCGTGAAATTCGGCAGGGCCGATGCAGGGTCCTCCTCCTGCGGGACAGCAGAGATTTCTCCCTTCTGCTCCTCTGTCACCGCAGGGGCGGCGTCCAGGGCTGTTGGTCTACCCCGAACCACACGTATTGGCCGCTTCGCGGCGGCGCACAACGGGCCGCCGACACGATGGCTGGCGGGCTTACGACTTCGTAACCGTCGTTAACCGTTAGATCATATTAATAAAATACTAAGTGCAGTTTTATTAGTAAATATTTATTTACAAATTAAGGAATAATTAACATATTTGCCAATCTGCCATACGTATAAGTGTAGTATTGTAGGTGGTCATAGGTCTCTCCAAATTCATCACTGAGGCTGCTCTTAGGCTCTTCCCCGCTACCAATTACCTGTACCTTTGTGTAAATAGTCACTCCGCCTAGCCAGAGGGTACGCTATACTACATTTGCTAAGACGCGGTCTTCACTTAAGAATATGTTTGTACAAACGGTTATTGATTCTTTGGTACATATGATCAGCCCACTACATCTTCAGCTTGCTAAACCTATACATCAGTGACTGTAGTTCTCAGACGGGCCAGCTCATTTCTCATTCGATCCTTCGGAAAAACACCGTGTATTATAGCACGTTCCATAATACGCTGGGCGACATTAAATAAAGAATCAGTCTATAACTTACTCATAAATATTTAAAATACAGAACGAGATAGAAATATAGACATGCGCAAAACAATTGTTCTGATAGTAAATTTGAGTTATAAACTTTCTGAATTAAGTTCTAAGGTATTCACAATATGATCGTCATTAAATAAATCAAATGTTATTTTTGTAAACAAGGTTACTTGAACAATAAATTTTGACATTTGTCTTTTTTTTCTTCATGTAATTTTATATATATCTCAATCTATTGTTTTTTTATTATTATTATTACTTTGCTAAATATATAATAGAAATTTATAATAATAATATATCATCATTTTATATCCTTTACGGGATGAGCAGAGATATATTATTGGCTGAATTCACTTTGCACTTATATGCCGTGCCCAATGTGATTAATAGCGCAACTGATCGCCGTTCTCACAGCACTAATACAAATGGTAGTTTTATTAGATGCCATGCGATCTTCCTCAGTTTGTTCTTCCTTCACCGGTGCTTAAATCCGTACGTAATCTAGAAAAAATGTAGAAGTACTGGGCGCGATACTTATCTAGAATTATTCGTGTCGCCGCGTATTGATATTAGTCCGTTGTCACTAAACCACCACAACCAGATATTTAACCCTTAATAACCTAGAGTTTCAATTTTGATACCAATCTTTTAAACCGAATGTTCACATTACTATTAGTTTTTATGCCTGAAGTATCAAAATTAATACCTGTTCTTTTTTAAAATAAATATGTAAAATAAATATTGTGATTATTTTAGCTATTTTTCCCTTCATCTAGACACTCAAGCAAACACAGTAATATTAAAAAAATCACTTTCGTAAATCAGGCTACTAAGGGTTAAAGCAGCCTCAATAAATCTCATCCTAAGATCCTTTAGCAGTTACTGCCGCTTTTGCACTACAATGCATAGTCAATCAGGTTCGATGCAGTTACATTGTCTAACCAGTATAAAAAACGATTCGGATTTAGTCATCTTTAGTACATAGTATATAGAGAATTAATTAACAAAAAGCGTCTCCCCCCACACCACCATTTTCAGATTGCGGGCGTAGTACCGGCCGATGATTAACGAGCGACCATTCCGGGCCTGTATCACGTGATTAATGCGTAACTACGCCTTGCGCGGAAGGGTTGATGTGTTCAATCATCTTATATGTATTGCTGTATGTGATAAGTAGTATGTTTTTACCCGATTCAATGATTATTTGATTTAGCATTGCTGAGAGTTATTTGTCTTACATTCGTAGCATACGGCAATAGCTTGTATGTAATATTCTAGGTATGTATACAATAGAGGGACACCTACAGAATTCTATTTTTTTTTAATCCGGCGCAGTTTCCCACTTAGGACCATCAGGGTCGCTGTGAGGGCAGCGACTCCGGTGTGTCAGACTCCTATTGACTAAAAACCCCTGAGGTGTCCTCCTAATCGCTCCACCCGGGCTTGGGAATCCAAATTCGTCTAGAAGCCCGAGAGCGAACAGTCTGGTTAAGGCTTCCTCACTGGATGGGGTGTAAAGGACCCACCCTTCCGGAACCCCTCTCAGTCTGTCCTACTCTTACTCTTTCTAAAGTTTACTGCTTAAAAGAGTCTTATCAACAGTAACTGGTAAATACCTAGAGTTACATTTTTAATACTACCAGAGGGCCATCTATAATATAAAAATGAATCGCTAAATGTGTTGTAAGCGCGAAACTCGAAATCAGCTGAACCGATTTGGCTGATTTCTTTTTTGTTGTGTTTGTTGAAGTCTGGGGAAGGTTATTAGGTAGAGAAAAATAAAAAAAATTGTCTGAAAAAGTCTAAAAACAACACTTTTCTATATTCTCATACAAAAAATTCGTAATAATATTTAAAAGTCAATTTGAACTTTAACACCATACCATAAAGTTTAAATGTCAGTGGACGGGTTCCGGGAAGGCAAAACAATTGAGTGACGTTAGTATCGTATAAATATTATCAATATTTGTCAAATATAGAAGATATTCACTAGAAATAATTTATATGGCAGGACAACGTTTGCCGGGTCAGCTAGTTTATTATAAAATTACTACGGGTTATAATAAAATTAGTTCGCAAAAGTTAGATGTTACAAAAATTACCTTGCCACTGTTTTTCTTGGAGCTGTAATATGAGGTTCTTTAAAAGGGTTTGAAGTTTGAAAGACGTTTGTCAATATCGGTAACACGATAATGACTGTTCTAGTGTTGAATTGTCCATAGGTGGCTGTAACCACCCTCCATCAGTTGGACTGTCAGCTTGCTTGCCACATATATCTCAAGTGTAGCTGAAGGCAGGCCAGATATTCCGAAGAACCGATGAACAGGTGGCTCCTTGAGTAGAAACCGCAAATCGCCAGGCGTAGCGTAGGGCGTGACCCGGCAGGGTAGAGCGCAGACCTAGGGAAGGTGACCGGAAAGAACTAAATAAGAAAAGTCGAAGACCGGGCTCAGTAGCGCTTGTTAGGATAAGCTTATGTCCAGCTGTGGCCTAGGATGGGCTGATAATGACGATCATGATATAAATCTCAATTCTGTATCACTTCTATTTTTTTTAATAAACAATAAAATATACTATATAGTCAGCATTTGTCACTACTTAAAATTAACTTAACTTAAACCTTGTTTTATAATAAAGCCACATTCAGTAATAAAACGCGAGATTATTTTTTCAGAGAATCCTACACAGCCTTTAATACAAATATAAAAATTTAGATCGATATACAGAACTCCCTGTGTTATATTATAATGATTCAAAGTTCTTCGTTACACACGAGAGCACAGGAATAATGAGTTGCCAACTACTTATTGAGTACAAAGTAAATGGTACAAAGCGTCTGACGATGTTATGGACCGGAGACTATTTTTAGTCCTTTAAAGGTAGATTTACACTGAACAAACATAGAACTAGAGTCGGAGCAATATTTTTATCATCCTGGTTATGTTGTCATGGAACTTATGAAATAAACACAACCAGTAGAATATCAAATACTAGCTGTCCCGGCAGACCTTGTTCTGCCCTATTTTTCTAAAACAAAGTCATATTGTTTTTTTTTAATGTTAATAGCTTCCCCGACAGATTTTTTTGAAAATTGTTTGAAAGAACCTGGCCTTAATGCTATATGTATAAAAATTGACAAATATTGACATTAACAATTATACGTCACTCAATTGTTTTGACTTCCCGGAACCCGTCCACTGACATTTAAACTTTATGGTATGGTGTTAAAGTTCAAATTGACTTTAAAATATTATTACGAATTTTTTGTATGAGAATATAGAAAAGTGTTGTTTTTAGACTTTTTCGGACAATTTTTTTAATTTTTCTCTCCGTAATAACCTTCCCCATACTTCAACAAATACAACAAAAAAGAATCGGTTTAGTCGTTCTCGAGTTTCGCGCTTATCAAGACATAGCTGATCCGGCAAACGTAGTTTTGCTATATAAGTTATTGTAATATCTTCTATGATGTTCATTGAAATTAAGTGATGTCAAAGACAATTTTGTTCATAATTAAATACTCTTAATCAACAAAACATTTATTTGGATAAAGATTAATATTATTACGTTGATACAACTCTTAATGCATTAATTTCGACCAAATTCGATTACCATAAAAACGGTTCTACCGGTTCGGTTCAACCGAACACAACCGAGCACAACCGAACACATCCGAACACAACCGAACACAGCCGAACACAACCGAACACAGCCGAACACAAACGAACACAGCCGAACACAACCGAATAGAACCAAACACAACCGAACACAACCGAACACAACCAAATACAACCGAACACAACACAACACAACCGAAAACAACCGAACACAACCAAACACAACCGAACACAACACAACACAATACAACCGAACACAACCGAACCTAACCTAACCTAACCGAACACAATCGAACACAACACAACACAACCGAACACAACACAACACAACCGAACACAACACAACACAACCGAATCCTAACCGAACAAACCGAACACAACCGAACACAACCGAACACAACCGAACACAACCGAACACAACCGAACACAACCGAACACAACCGAACAGAACCGAACAGAACCGAACACAACCGAACACAACACAACACAACCGAACACAACCGAACACAACCGAACATAACCGAACACAACAGAACACAACCGAACACAACCGAACACAACCGAACACAACCGAACACAACCGAACACAACCGAACACAACCGAACACAACCAAATACAACCGAACACAACCGAACACAACCAAACACAACCGAACACAACACAACACAATACAACCGAACACAACCGAACCTAACCTAACCTAACCGAACAGAATCGAACACAACACAACCGAACACAACACAACACAACCGAACACAACCGAACACAACACAACACAACACAACCGAACCTAACCGAACACAACCGAACACAACCGAACACAACCGAACACAACACAACACAACCGAACACAACCGAACACAACCAAACACAACCGAACACAACACAACACAATACAACCGAACACAACCGAACCTAACCGAACACAACCGAACACAACCGAACAGAACCGAACACAACCGAACACAACAGAACACAACCGAACACAACCGAACACAACACAACACAACACAACCGAACACAACACAAAAAAGTGTTAAAGTTCAAATTGACTTTAAAATATTATTACGAATTTTTTGTATGAGAATATAGAAAAGTGTTGTTTTTAGAATTTTTCAGACAATTTTTTTAATTTTTCTCTCCGTAATAACCTTCCCCATACTTCAACAAACACAACAAAAAAGAAATCAGTCAAATCGGTTTAGTCGTTCTCGAGTTTCGCGCTTATCAAGATATAGCTGATCCGGCAAACGTAGTTTTGCTATATAAGTTATTGTAATATCTTCTATGATGTTCATTGAAATTAAGTGATGTCAAAGACAATTTTGTTCATAATTAAATACTCTTAATCAACAAAACATTTATTTGGATAAAGATTAATATTATTACGTTGATACAACTCTTAACAAATAAAGCATTAATTTCGACCAAATTTGTTTACCATAAAAACGGTTCTAGTGACTTAATCTTAAAAGATAGACATATACTGTCGCGGACATTTTTTTAGATCATTTCAAGAGCAATAATTCTTTCATACATATATTTTTGGTATCTTGTACCGTTTTCGCAGCGCACGCAATGGAAGCCTTCAAGGATGAATAATTTTCCCCGTTTTTTTCACATTTTCCATTATTTCTTCGCTCCTAATAGTTGCATCGTGATGTTTTATAGCCTAAAGCCTTCCTCGATAAATAGTCTATTTAACACAAAAAGAATTTTTCAATTCGAACCAGTAGTTCCTGAGATTAGCGCGTTCAAACAAACAAACAAACAAACAAACAAACAAACAAACAAACAAACAAACAAACAAACTCTTCAGCTTTATAATATTAGTATAGATTAAAAGATGAAATGATAAAGAGAAGAAACATTACAAGCTGTAATTACCCCCAATTATAGATTGCTACACCCTGCGTCAAAAAACTAAAACACCAATAAGAAACAAAATTTTTAAGGTGAGTTTAAATCATGCTTAAACCCTTTCTGAGCAGCTAACTTAAAGAATCAAAATTAACGTTTGGGAGTCGAAGCTGCTCGCGTCCGTAGGCTTTACCCTAGTTTCCCTACACGTGAATCCTGGGTGGTGCTAAACGAGCAGCAGCGAGGTGGTAGGGCGCCGGTGCCTGTCTGGATCGCGACCACAGTACATGGGTGTAAAGCCCGTCATAGTGACCAGTTTCGGCTTGTCGCGTTTCGGGATCAGCTTGTGCATATCCAGTAGCTCATATACCTAGAGACCTTCAGTCGTGGTATATGTGGGCCGACATGACGATGTAGACTATCAATGGATTTTCATCCTTTGATAGTCATTTTCGTTTTTGGACTACACTGTACTTACTATCAGGTACTCTGTAGTCACTATGTCGAGCCAGTGTAAAAAAAAAAACGTACTATTGTGATGACTGTATTAATTACAGAGCCGAACAACTGGTGAATAAGAACCAAGAGCAGTTAAGTGACCTCTAAGGGTCTTGTGGAAGTTTAAACTCTTAAGTAGCTATGAAATGAAATGAAATTAAATGTATTTATTTCGCCTGTAACTTACAAAAAACGAATAATATAAATACAGTAATACAAAAAGTATACAGAAACAAAAAAAAAAGAACGAATGAACGAAATGACGGAGGACGAACGAATAATATGACGGATATATACGTCACCAACATATGCATTAGAAAACGCCTAAGATAAATATTCGCATAATTTTAATTGCGTATACCACTATGGATAAAACGACAAAGAATGTTCCATCTTGATTTACACAAAGAGATTTAATTTTGTTGTAGAAGGTAAAGAACAAAGGTCCGTTCGTTTGATGTAAGCCAACTCTTAGGTAGGATGTTGAATCCCTATTAAAACATCGTTTATTTTCAAGGAAATAGTGTGGCTAAGGTCTGCCTTCTAATATCCTGCGCTAGTCAAATTCGTTAAACTGGGAGTATTTTGGTTAATTCAGTTTTGACTATATTTCCGTAGTTTTGTACCCTCGATATCCCTATGTGTGCCTAGGGAAGCACTAAATGAGCCACAGTAACGTTATAAGACTTCAGTGTCTGACTAGATTGCGATTACGGTATCAATATGCACATAGCCCGTCACAATGACTTTCTTGGGCCAGTTTCGTTTGGCGAGCAGGATATACGCTTAATAACTACACAGATCGCAAAAAACCGAACTAATGCGAATTAAGCTCACGCAACAAGGGCTCCGTACACACTTATAGGTATAATAATTTTAAAAGTACATTTTTAACAAGAATTCATGCAGATTGCTAATTAAATTATAGCATCTTAACTGCTGCATGCACCTTCTCTGCGCAAGCCGCATTGGATTAGTGTATTGGGTTGAATGTCTAAACCCCTTCCTAAAAATTCCACAAATATAGTGTAAAAAGAGAAGGTCTTTGCCCTGCAGTGTAAAGAAATTGAGTAATAATAGTAAAAAATATATATTTCCAAAAGATTTGGTTTTTTTTTTTTATATTTGTTCACAAGTTTTATTATAAGACCTTGCTTTTTACCAAATTTTATGATTCTGGGTCAACGGGAAGTGTGTAGATTTGATTCCTTTGTACAAACGTAAATTTTGAGAGTCTGGGTTTTCAGAGGTGCTTTAGACAGCATACTATGTTTTCCTAAGAAAAATAATCTTCACAAACAGGCAGACAAGCAGACAACAAAGTGATCCTTAGGTAAAGAATCCTAAAAACGAACAGAATATGGAGGAAAAGTGCATTAAGTATTGGATGCCCTTAGATTTTGACAAAAGAAACATTATTTTACTTTAAAAAGAATTGACCTACTGAAACAGTTATTTCTTTAATTTTCCTAATCATTTTGCTGGTAAAAAATTAGTCATTACCTGCTGTACGCGTAACGTAATTTTAAATTATTATTTTTTCCACAATGTTCATCGGTTCGCGCGGACTGGCCAATCACAAGACTCTATATGAGTATACCGGGACAGTGCGTTACCATCATTGGTTCCAAACCAGTGGTGGGGAATGCTCTGTTGTCATCGTATGGTCAGCCGCGCTGAAATACTTTGTCTAACAACTATTCGAACAACGGCCAAATAACTATCGTGTGTGTGCAAAACGATTATAAGACTGCCATATCTTGACATTATCAATAAATCGTGCAAAGTATAGTGCTACTTTCGTGTGGTGACGAGACTGGATCCATCAGAAGACCATCAGACGCCCTGGTTTGGACTACCACACTGTCCTCAGGTACATACTTGTTGTTGTCCAGATCCTCGCAAACTTGAACTGATCGAATTTATACCGGCGGAGGAATCTCCGACCCAAAGAGTGACATTCTGGGCTACGTCAACAGGCTTAGAACGTCACACCTGCGTAACATTAATCCGAAGTTGAACTGGCTTAGATCAATTAGTATGATGATCTTGTTTATCTTTGTTAAAAATTAAAATGCAGAGCATCGAGCATCGGCGTAGAGTTGCCTGCCTCGCGGTCTTTTACCGGTTGCACAATGGAGAGTGTTCTCAGGAACTACATTCTTTCATTCCACCAGCCCCATTCCATCACAAAACCACAAGAAATCGCGTCGGATACCATCCGTATGTGGTGGATGTTCCTTATGCCCGCATGAGAAGATTCGTTTCTACATTCATCATGCGAACAGCTAGGGAGTGGAATATGCTTCCAGCCGCCATATTTCCGCGATCTTATGACCTGGAAGTCTTTAAAAAAAGAGTGAATAGGCATTTGTTAGGCGAACGCGGTTCATCATCGGACTCATCTTTACCTTCCACCAGGTGTGATTGAGGTCAAGCGTTCGCCTATAAGTAATCCAAAAAAACGTGACCTGAATGAGAATTTACTTTAAAAAAATTGCCGCAATATACATTAGATTAAAAAGTTTTCCTAAGCATATTGTTGGTAGCAAATTAGTCATCACCTGCATATGATCAGGCCGAAGATGAATCAGCCAAGATCAATCAGTACGTGGCTTGGAAATGAGTGGGCTGCGCAGCGGATATGAGAGCCGCCGTGTTCCACCGCCCATTTAAACATCGCAAATGTTATTGCGCCGGAGGAAATTGCTTAATTTACGCTCAACCACGGCCGTGAAGTTTCTTTGAGTCATTTGGTAATACTTTTAAAAGTTACAGCATTGTTGCATAATTTGTTTGTTCTTCTCGCGACTTGTCAAAGTTTTTGCGATTCTTGTTAAAGTAATACGAGAATTCCTATTCTACCAAAGTGGTCGACCTCAAACTAAAGTCTGCGGACAACATAAAGTATATATGAGCAAATATAATAACACTAAACAACAATTGTTATAATGTCTTTTCATGTTCGCATGATACAGTGACTACACCACACCTGATGGAAAGCACGGTGTAGTATAAAAACGGTAACGCCATTGGAAAATATATTGACAGTGCCTATCGCCAAGTCGGCCGACATCTACCCGAAGGTCTCTTGGTTTAAAGCAGGGGTCGGCAACCAACGGCCCGCATGCGGCCCTAAGCTACTACGGTGCGGCCCGCACAAGTAAGTGCCGTTCCATACAACGCCGCACCGCAGGCAATATATTAAAAACACTTATAAAAATAAGTTTCTATTTCATTATTTTGTGTGCGCAGATGCCGGAAATTCAGTTCAAACG
This sequence comes from Automeris io, assembly GCA_036320925.1. NCBI lineage: Eukaryota > Metazoa > Arthropoda > Insecta > Lepidoptera > Saturniidae > Automeris > Automeris io. Next base: position 5,596,618 of record JAUDJH010000010.1, on the reverse strand, counting down.
ATCACAGTCAGTAAAATTAGAGTAACAATGGTTAAAAATGCAAAAAATAGTTTTATCTAAAAAAAATTGTTTATTAGATGAAACGTGGCCCGCACCAATATAATCATAATATTTGTGGTCCTTCTATTAGACAAGGTTTCCGACCCATGGTCTAAAGGATTCGGTATTCCTATTAAAGTTTATTTTTTATATTTTACGTACGTGTAGTTTTTTATATTTAAACTTAATTAAAATATTTTTTAATAAAATCAGATTTATCCCACACTTCTTAAAACATTACCTATTGCAATAAATTCGTTTCCAATAAATAATTGTGGAAAAACCGTTTGGTTTTCTCTACAACATTATTTTTTTAAATTATCATTGTTGTTTTTATATTTTTATTATTTGTTTCAATTCTTATTTTCTTAATGAATAATAATTGTCATTATGTTTCTATCACATAGTTATAATTTTATGACTACTGTTATGGTGGCGTTAGGTTTTTTAATCCGTTGTATAACTATGAAGAACCATTAATGGCAGAATGTTTTTACCTTCTGTTATATACTTTACCATAGGTCATCCATGGCAATAAATATGAAATAAATAATTGATGACAAGTTTTTTTTAATAAAAACTGCCTTTATATAATACATTTGACTAAAATAATAATGGAAAAAACCACCAATATTTGAAGTAATAAGTATTAAATACAAAATAATATATTCTCACAACATAGTCATTTTGGAATAAGCACAGTTAGATTACTGACTCTATCCGGTTTACTCTTGTAAACTCGTAGCTTGCCTAACGTGACCATTAACTCAGCCGATTATATTTTATAATAAACATCAAAATACGTGTTTCTGTTAGAGTTGTTATAATAGAAAGCATAAAGATTGGCACAAAATAAAATTAAGAACCAAAGAAATTGGAAAAACCAAGTGATCGAATTAATTAAGCAGCGGGAAACTCACGCCGAGCGGTTTAACTTTAAATAATGCTTAAAGACGAAAGTCTTTCACTCTCTGAGGCGTCGCCTCGGTGGAAGTTTGTTGCATTTTTCAGTTCGCGCCAGACCACTTTCACTGACAACTTTCATATAAATCTTTTGAAGGTTGCCCTACTGTCTGCATATGCAATTAAAGATGTATGCACGTATAACTGTTACTAACGGATATAAGAAATATTTCAACATTTATATTAGAATCTATTTTCTAAATGTGTTGGATAATTTCCGATTTAAATTCGCCTTATGTACGTACCAAAAAAAAAATCCACTTAGCTTTCCTTACTTGATATTACTCACATACTTAATTTAATCCTTAGCTACAATTTTATTATTGAATAATATTGCAATACTTTTTATTAATATGTACAAAACACGAAAATCTTTGATGTATACTGAAATCCTATATGCCTATTAGCTTAAAAGCTAATGTAAGTTAGAAATATTTATGATACACGTTAAAAACAATAGTAATTTTATAATTACATCAAGTTTACTTTTAAAGAATTTTAAAATTCTTATTGGTATTTAATGAGGTACCTAATTCTGTTGTGAGATCAATTATATTCTAACATAAGTATACCGCAATGGCTAAAATAATAAAAAATCTATGATTCAATCTCATTTAAAACGTCAGTTTCAAAATATTCTAAACAATGGGGTCATACCGCGATTTACGTGAAACAAAGTTGATAAATAAATTTAAAAAATAAAACAAACTAATAATTTTTATTCACTGTATTTTGGATATTATTAAAATTGCTACGACAGCATTCTTACAAAATATTTTATTAAGGGAACTGGCGCCCTCTGTGAACACTATTGCTTTACATCTATTCGACAATAGATGGCGGTGTTGAAAATTCTAATAAGACTGAAGATATTACATTATTTTGTCAAATTGGAAAAAGTAACTACACTTTTTTTTTATTTTGCAAACTCCTGTTAGTACTACAAAAATTTTTGATTGAATGTGTAGTTCTAATCACATTTTTTATACTAGCTCGACTAAGAGACTACTCGCAACTGTCAAAAAATAGTAAACTGTTCGTTGATAGTCGTCGTTATCATGCCGGCCTGCTGAATAGTCTTTTCAAAGGACCCACTATCAAATATCAGATATTGATTTGAAGATATTGAATTGATTTGAATTTGATGAATGCACGATTAGGTGTGACACAGCAGATGATATCTGACGCGCCGGCAAACGGCATTACTTTGCATGAGACCAATTCCGACATAAAACTGTGATTATAGTACAACATTTCACATTAAAAAAAAAAACAGGTACACCTCAACCAGCTCCAAAAATGCATGTAAGACTTTCTAATAAGAATTTTTCACAAGTAAAAAAGAAATAGATTATCCTTACTTGTCCGTGTTAAGGACATTTGTCAATATAGTAACTAAAATAAATAAGAAAATGTATGTAATTCTACCCACGTCAGTTGGAGAAACTACAAAAACAACCGTCTCATGTACATAATTCGTTTGGAAATGCCACAAATAACGCGACAGCCGCCGAAATATCTATTTCGGACCGGGCTGGACCCGCGTCACGCTGTCACGGACGCCCGGAGGCCGCGGCCCGTTGTGCCGCAAGTTATAAACGACAGTGATTATATATTGCACGGGAATGGTAGTCACCCAAGTGAGGCATAAATGGCATTATACCAATACCATGGAATTGAAAAATAGATGAAACGACTATCTATCTCTATATATAAAATTCTCGTGTCACAATGTTAGTTACCTTACTCCTCCGAAACGGCTTTACCGATTTTTACCAAATTTTATATGCATATTCAGTAGGTCTGAGAATCGGGTACTATCTATTTCTCATACCCCTAAGTAATAAGGGTTGTTCACCCTTAACATTTTTTTAATTTTTAATTTTATCCTTACACACAATAAGTTAGTAACTTTTTGTCTTCACTAGAAATTACCTACAAATAACTTATATGCCAAAAGCAACGTTTGCCGGGTCAACTAGTATATGTATAATTTCTTGTTTCTTGCTTTATTAGTTTAAGCTCTACGATGATATGTCAGTCCGGACCAACCTTTATATACATCCACACACACATTGTATGAAGTAAATAATTTAAAATGTAACTCAATGTATATGTACATATATTATTTACCATTGGGTTTTTTATTAAATGCGACTGATCTAGTAGTCTATGATCTAGTCGATTATGGTAAGTCTAAGGACTTACTATAATCTGAAATCTCATTCAAGCCATCACAGCCAGGAGTCACAAGTACGGTATCAGAGGCAACACCTGCAGACGCGAGCAGCATCAGCCTCGAGAGTCTTAAATAAAACGAGAATCTAATAAGATTTTTATAAAACTAATCTTATAAGATTTTTATAGAACTAATCTAATAAGATTTTTACAAAGGACGTGCCAATCCTATCTAATAAGTTTTCATTGAGGTCTAATGTACCTAGTTTTATATTATATGCTTTATTTTTTCATTTGACCATTTCATTAATTTATATAAGTTACTAAGTTTATTGGATATTATGTTTATACTTATCACACACGCTTAAATATAATACATAGTAGTATCTACTGTAATTATTATTGCAAAGTTTTATAATAAACTACTATATTGTTTATAGCTTTAAAATCATAAACTTTCAAACTTATTAAACTACAAGTCGTATTCGCTTAAAAAAATGGCTTGAAAGAATAAAAAATATGTATGAGCTCACATGTCGTTCCAAATTAGGTTAACAAGTGAAGGATTTACGCTGAGATTATAGACGCAACTTTAACTTTTCTTAAACTTTACTTAAGCATTTCAATTTATATTATTCAATTAATGTCAAAGGATTTGGTAGCCTATTAACAATATACAATTTTTTTTAAGATATTTAAATATAAATGGTAACATTTATTATCTATCTACAAAAAAACATGTTATATCAATCGGTTCTTAATAATATTAAAGCAAACAAACTCTTCCAACACCTCACTTCTGATACTCGGCTATGAGTGACTGCTAGCAACGTACGTACTGTGGCTGTAAATATTACATGTTATACATTTTTATTATGTTAATCATTATTTATAAACCTCGAAAATGCTACTTTTGTTAACTCGCTTCCTTTTGCTCGCTTGGACCACGCGAGTCTTAGCCAAGTTAACGTGAACACATGAGGGGGCATTTCTTCAACTCAGGGCTACGTGTGTAAACACTGTCGCTGTCATGTTTGGAAAAAAGGGTGAAATACAAAGCAATTCCGAGTTTCATGTTAGTGTAATTTGGTGTAAGGTTTAAGTAAAGGTTAGACGTGGGAGAGTATTAACAAAAAGCGACATTTGCGGATGGATTTTTTGTAACTAAAATACCTTTCAATAATAGGTACTTTTTTATTTCTCATCTACAGAATTATCTTACAATATTATTTTCATTACAGACAGGCTTGCGAAGAACTTACCCTAACCTTAATCTCAGCTGATGGAAAGTGATGATGAGGCCGATGATAGAGCGTACTCACCCAATAAATAGCGATTCACTTATCGTATGAAGAATCTTATGTCATAAGATGTTGGAAAAACAGACCCAGGAAGCGAATTAACTCCTTGGTGGTTCACATAAAAAAAAGTGACGAATTGCCTTTAATATATAAATTATTTCCCTATGTAATTTTTAGTATTTAAAAACCTCTTATAAATTATATAACAAAATTATATTTTCAAACGCAACAACTTAAATATTAGCATAAAATATTTAAAAGGACTTTGTGACTTTGACAAATATCTAAGTATAATGTAACTAACAAAATATACATGTAATTGACCGTTGACAACTAAATGTATTAATAAAATAATTAATAACTATAATGAACCCCATAAATCCAATTGGTTTTGCCAACTACCAAGTTACAAGCTATAGGCGTAGCTTGCAGGTAATTTGCAATTTACAATTGCAACATTAATTCACGGAAAACACCACATTGGTGTTATAATAACACATCCTAACTTTGAGGATATTATGTAAATAGTTCTAGGTTAAATACAAAAATTACTCCCCTTTTTCCACGTTGTAATAAAAATAAAAGTTATCTAAATATAATAATAGAATAAAACATTATAAAAAATAGCTTCGAAAACTTTGAACTTAAGCCAAAAATCTCCAACTTTTAATAGACAGAGTAACGGAGAATATACCAAAACAAGGAAAATATAAATCAAAACTACACAATCGCACTACTAGCCATGAGTCGATTTGACCTTCCCCTCGTTACTTCAATCCCACTGCCCACAAGCATTGAACTATAAGATATTGCACTCTAACAATCCGAAATAAGGTTGAATATTATACGGAGTCTGGTTGTAGTTATAATGTTTTTTGTTAGTATAAATTGTTTAGAGGGTGTACTGCCCACAGTTAGGGAGAACTGTCCGCAAAGGGTCGTCTGGTTGTGCCTCGTTTACATTTTTGCAAACTTAATTATATGAGGTAAATAACATTTTCATCTATAAATTGTATTACATACCCTTATTTATATTATTTTCACTATTTAACCTTTATTTATCCGTCCAATCATTTTTTTAATTAAAACTGTTTTTACTCCTAGTTTACGTCACTAGTTGAATAGGACTATCCATTCTATCGCTTGTTGCAACTTTGAAAATCGAATCAAAACGCCATTTTAACAATAATAAATATTTTGGTACCAAGGTGGCTACTATATTGGCGTTCTTAATGATTAATTATTACGTACAATATTCGTTGAGAAATTATGTAATTGTCTTTGATACATTTAGAAAAAAAAATTGAAACCACACACTAACAAAAATGGACAATGCCTAATAACAAATGAACACTGTGTTACATACGTAAGGTTTATCGATGAAATAATTTTAATATAACTTAATACTTTCTCACAATAAACAAATTATAAGTAATTTAAATGAAAAAATAAAAGTTTCTACGTGATTCACAAACATATTAAAGATACCACATAAAAACATTACGACATAAATAAAGGCGGTGTCATTATTGAACCCCTTCTTTAAAATGATTTCTTTAAAATTTAAATAGCTTTTAAATTATTCAAGTAAAAATTAATTAAATCGGCTAGTAAGCGTGCAAGTCATTGATCCAGCGCAACTACAAGCTACAACGAGGCTCGAAGGGTATATCCGCTGTGCATACATTAGGCACAGATATCGCAAAGCTAAATTTGTTAACTTATTTGCCTAGTTACATTCTATTTGATAAACTTTACTTTTAATAATTATCAATGCTTAATAATTTCGGATTAGCTATCCTACTGTTAATAGCTATAGCTTAAAAGGTGTAAGAGACATTTTTTTGTACACTAATAAATGAACTTTAAAAAATAAAACATCTATTTGCCCTAATAGTTATTCTCAAACCTATCACAATCTTTTACCACGAGATTTATTTAGTTAAAGTTATTTTATTAAACATACTTGAAGGTTCTTACAATGACTAGAATATTTATATAGAACATTTTTTTCAACGCCATATTCGTTTCAATCATAAACTATTCTAAAGCCACACCATGACCTAATTGAAACGAAATTGCTTAGTGTTTGGCTGGAAGGACAGAGATATATATATATTTTTTTTTAATAACTATTATTTTTACGTGTCAGTTAGTTAATATTGTCAGATATGAAAGTACGACGGAAATAATACTACTATAAGAGATTGCTGTATAAATAAAAGTTTCCTGGTAAGAAGTTACATATTTTGCCTTACACACAAGTATGCCTGCTCCGGCTTCCATTTGGCATTGTAACCGCACACCATTACTGCAAAGTTATCATTAAAATACATGTAGTTACTGATAACAACATAAAATCGACCTAAATTTAAATCAAACCAAATTAAATAATGTATTGCGCTCCAAAGTAGATATATAGGCACAGATACACTTTTTTTAGTAATAAGTATGGACCCTTTTGAGCATGGCATCAATATAGGTAAAAAGAGAGATAATTTATAAAGATTATTTATTTATTTGATAATCATTCATCTGAGATGATATATTTTACTTACAGAAACAATTATATACATTGATCAAACTCCAAACTAAGCATGCGCTGGTACTATGACGACCAGACAAATATAATAAAAAAAATAAAAAAGCCATTTATTTCTCGATCAACGAAAACATAATTTAATACTATTATTATGACAAATTATTTATACTCGTACAACATGTAGCAATAAAATCAAAAACCGAATATAAAAATTAAACCATTATAATAAAGAAAAATAATTAAAATTTAAAAAATATATAAAAAACGGAAACACGGCATGGTTTTTGGTGGTAGGGCGATTGCCCGAACTGGGTCATGACCACAGTAAATCAAGTGTAAAGACCGACATAGTGACTCGCTTTCGTCTGCCGCGTTTCGGAATCAACTAGTGTATACGAGTATCCAGTAACTAATACACCTAGAGACCTTCAGTCGTGGTATATGTGGGCCGAAATGACGACGGAGACTGTCAATGGTTTTTCATCCCTTGATGGTCACTTTCTTTTTTGAACTACACTGTCCTTAGCATCAGGCACATTGTAGTCACTATAACCAGTGTAAAAAAAAAAACGATAAGTAAATGTATAACTTAAAAACAAACTATACGTACTTAAAATAGTTAAAAACAAAATTTAAGCTTTTTTTAAATAATGCTGGTGTACAGTGTGTATGTGAAGTCTTCTAAGGGTAATAGGCTTCCTCCAAACTATTCCATTTTAATCTATCTGCAGCTGTTCTGAACTTGTAAGCGCCCGCAATGGTTTTGCTATCATCGGGCCAGCGCATAAGCGGTCTACCTATCATTTGTTTGCCGTTAGGACTGATCCAGACAGGAGCAGTCCTTGTCCACCACCCGTCTTTCAGTGTAGCCAGGTGCCCGGCCCATCGCCATTTAAATTTGAAAGAGCGAAACTCTCAACCTAGACAAGTATATACATACTTAAATGCATATAGACATCCCTGTCTCGCGACAAAGAAATCTACTCATCACAGAACAGTTTTCCGGTATCGGGACTCGAATCCAGGATCCCTAGCGTTGGTGATATCTACAAAGAGCGCTTTCCGGTTGTTGATATAGAAAGCAAATATAATATAAAGTTTTATCGTTCCCATTTAATAAGCATTCAAAACAAAATGACGTATCCAAGAGTTTTAATAAAACAGAACTGTGTCCGTCCCTTTGGTTTTAATAAAAACAACATGTTCTGTGAGGAAATGAAAATGTCCTGACGACGCGGCCTGTACCGCTCTCAGCAAACACTTTTGTATCCGACTGTACTGGGATTTATTGCGTTTTGAAGAACAAGGGTCATATACGTAGGTACATAAATATAAATTATACACATATGTTATTAGAGAAGATCTCTGTAATGTTTATCTCTTTTAATAATACTTTTGGAATTCTGAAATAATAATATTAATGATAATTTATTACATCTTGCTATATCCCTTTCAGGGTAAATAGAGTTACATTATTGGCTGTATCTTATTTGTGCTTATATATCGCTTTGCTTCTACATTCATCATGCGAACGGCTAAGGAGTGGAATATACTTCCAGCGGCCATATTTCCAGCTTATGACCTGGGAGTCTTTAAGAGAAGAGTGAATAGGCATTTTTTGGGCGAACGCGGTTCATCTTCGGACTCATGTTCAACTTCCACCAGGTGTGATTGAGGTCAAGCGTTCGCCTATAACATAATTTTAAAAAAATATCGTGCCTAACGTGACCTGTAGCGCAGTTGTCCTTGTCGTCGTCCTTAGGACACATGACATTTCTTTTAGATGCCATGCGGGCTTCCTCACGATGGTTTCCTTCATCAGTGAGCATGTAGGCCCTAAATCCGTACTTAATTTAGAAAAATCCAGATATGTGAGCCGGGATTTGAACCACGATCAAAGCGTGGCCGTGCATAGTTACCCGTCTGTAATCCAGTAAGCTACCATAGCCTAAATAAAGTAAAGTTTATGAAATTATACTTATAACATTAAAGTCACTAAGCCTATATTTTGTTACCTCAAACAAACGATATTATTATATAAATACTTATAAGAACAGGCAAATATAATATAGCTACAAACAAAATTCCAAAAGCAATATTGAGAACAAACAGACGTCCGGGACAGTAGCGATTGGACACCGCAATTTATAAACGAGCTGGGTCAAACCCGGCCCTGGAGAAAGGGTACGGTCGGCCCGTTATTGTATCGGAAGGTGGCCCAGCCTTAACGGGCTTAAAATCCACAGACCTTGATATCTGTAGAAATGACATTCGTTTATTCAGTTTTGTTTGAAAATTTTTATAACTCGTAGGTGTGATACACCGTTATGTATGCATTAGCATAGGGATCCAATACAGACAATTGTGCAACACTATGAGGTGCCGTGCCATATTAAGACATATGAATACTACAAAGTAGAGCCGTTAGCCGCTGTTTTGTCATCTGCCCCATCCTAAGGAATGTCACCTTAATAACAAGGCGACATTTCATGTGACGCGGCGCGAGTGGAAAGAAACATGAAAATATCGACAAAACTAAAACAAAGAGATACAATATGAATTAAGTCAGAAATGATTAAATCAAGCATCCTTTATGTGGTATCTATATTACGGCCGTTTTAACTTACAAATATTTAAGAAGATAATAGATAACTTTTGTGTTAATATAAGTAAAAAAATTTTATTTGTGACAATAATTTTTACCCCTATCGAAAAACGAAAAATGACATTAGTAGACTAAAATTTGTTGTCATATCAACTGAGCGATTTCAACGTGTGAACAGTGGCGTGCATAGATATTTGCACTTGGGCATTCAATAAATATATTAACTTTAATTACCAGGAATAGGAGTCTCAGGAATCCAAATTTCTAAATCAATACAAGGATATGTATTAAATGTCAAATTATAACATAATAAATTTCACGGGACAAATATACATATGAATGACCTATAGATAGTTGTGAGAGTTTGGTTTTTATAAGAGAATTAAAAAGAGATTTTGTAAATAATACTTTTCAATTTCAATATTTCCAAATATATATATTAAAATCCGTAGCCATTAAGCTATTTATATAGGCATACCAATATTTTAAGTTTATTTATATTAACCCTCAATCATTTATTTAAGAGGATAGGAACATCGTATTAACAAGAATAAATTTTAGTTATAAATACGAGTATACCTTACGAGCTGCCAAAGTCATCGAAGATATTAAGAATCCTCTTTGAATTAAGTGATTAAAAATTAACAGTGTTATGTCTGAATGTTTGTAAGTCTAGCAAGTCACATTTGCAAATACAAACCGTGCAATGGTGTTAGTGTGTACCTATTGCAGTCCTTTACTCACACATATATAGAAGGGACAAAGGTCACCGGCCACAACCTTCTTATATTTGTTTAAGACGTGTATTGTGCACGAATACCCTTATTTTAGTGTACATTTTGTGTATAATATGAAACATCTGCGTCGACTTTGGGCGAAAACAAATATTTGAATTTCAACCAGCTCTGGGATTTGGTATGAGCAATTTTAAAAACACGATATCTTTAATCCATGTTTTTATATTTTTTGTACTAATTAGTTGCATAAAAAGTGTTTTATTTATTTAATTATACTTAATAAGTATGTTGCGATTTTAGATTTAGATTAACTAACGCTACTTTGACTTCACTTAGACTTTACTTAAACATTATAAGGTATATTATTTTATTAATACCAATATATATGGTTAGTTATCGATTTTCTCAACTTTAACTTGGCTCTGTAAGCAAGTGCATTTTAAGCCTAAGTAGGCTAGCTATACTCAAGTTTCAATTATATTTTTAATTTCTCGTCAAAAACGAAATTGTGTCCTGAGCAAAGTTTAAGCAAAATCGAAATACCATCTGTGAATCTTAGCCCTTAAAATGAAAGCAAGTACAGATGTGTGTAATAGAAATGACGCTATTTGTAAATAAAACAAAATATTCAAAAACATTCTAGGTTAATGTCTACAAGCATATTCATGCTGACAAAATAGCAAAATCTTTCCAATAATTGTCTATAAATAAATTCATTTTCGATAACATTAAAAAAGAAGTTCATTTATAAAAATATGTAAAACTAATTAAGAGATATATAAATTAATTTTAATATGGATGCAAACGTTAGTACCGACTATTTTCCGAACGGTCTATCGAAATAGGAGTTCGATCTAATAGGCACCCCAGAGGCTTTCAAACGTTCGATCAAAATGATAGGTAATTCAGTTATACAACCACTGGACGAATACCTTCCACTGTAGTACAGTCACACAGAAAAGTGTTAAATGAATAAATTTATTACGATTTATTTAGTTCTAGGTTTGTAAATTATAGGTAGACTATCAATTTATTTTCTGCAACAGCGATGGATATGAATATATTTAACGGAAGCAAGAGTTCTAATAAATTAACGGGCATAATTATTATCATTTTTTATTTCCCGGGACGCTATGTAATTATTGACCTCACGGTATTTATTGTACGTGAAATTAATATAAAGTTGCTTCATTAAAAACAACACATGATGATAATGTATCGACTTAAGAAAGAATCAATCTGAAGTTTAGATTATAAAATATACTTATCTCAAACTTATAACATAAATATATAGATATTTACCATTATATACATAATTATACACAACAAAAATAGCTACTAAGGTGTACAAGAACCAGCTTTATAGACCGGCATCAGCCTCTTTGTACACAGTGTTGATATTGGTTGAAGAAGTGATGTTACAAATGTATATATTTGTATGAAGTTTGCAATCAAGCTTCGATGTTTTAAATAAAGGTTAAGCTATAATTAAGAAAGAAACAAAATCATTTATTTAACATAACATACAACACACAAGATTAGGTTAACCAAGACAGAAAGCAGCAAAAGCAAAAAAAAAGTGACCGCTTAAAGCACCTATTTACGAAATATTGTATGTAGAAATATAAACTTTTGTTTTAATTAGTTATTAATTTAATTAATTACTTAATGTAGACAGCAATTTAATGGGCCACAATTAATATTTCTTTGGTTCAGTAGCAATTGTTATTCATCAATTTTGTTTCCGAGTGTACCTGTCTAACGTTGGACCACTACATGTAGCCCCCTATTCCCTAATTAATCCTGTATCGCAACGAATCTCCTTAGTTTTGCCCCTGAAGATGACCCAGACGTAACTCGATTACATCCCAAAACGACGTTAACTCTGGATGTTATAAATCTACATTTATGTTGACAGCCTTCTAGCGCAGTTTATAATAATCTTACTTGCAATGCTTAGCTTCGAGTTCTGGTAGCAGTAAACTTTTCTGTGATGAGCGGATTAGTTTGTCGTGGGTCATGGTTGTGTAGATCTATTTAAGTATGTATATCTTTTTCTAGTATCTATAGTACAAGAGCAAAGTTCGGCCTTTTGCGGTAACACGCTGGAAATCCTCCCAGGTCGTCAGGGCTGTTGTCAGGGCAGCGGTCCCGGTATGTCAGACTCTTACTGACTAAAACTAGGTATTCCTCTGATCTGTCTACCAGGGCCAAGAGTACGGCTGTTCCAGCTACTTCATCACCCGGCGAAGCGGAACCTTCTACAGCCCTCTTTCATCTACCTTTACGAGGAATGGTGTAAAAGGTCCCCTCGTTGATCTCATTCGTCTTGAAGTGGTGCGTGGAAACGCATCTCGCATCGCTCACGCCTGGATATGCTGGATGACGCACTCTCTCAAGTGCGCTGCCCGGGAACGTTAGTTTGGGACCAAGTAAATGTCTGCAATTAACACAATTTGTGAATTTTCCGTAAGGATACAAATTTCAAAATGGTGTGGGTGATAAAAAATAAACAGTATCACGCCTTATTTATGTCGGAATGAGCAGAGATCTGCGATTATGTCCACTTTGCACTTGCATGTTATGGCCAACGTGACCATTAGCGCAGAGCAATATTAATAGTATTTTTTTGTTAGATGGCGTGAGAAGTTTTCAATTATACTTTTCATTATTATTAACTACATTGCCAATTAATCTATTAGAGCTCAGAGTATCTATATTATAATTCCAAAAATTTACTTTTTATAAATTATAGCAAGGCACAAATATGACATACAAAAGGAAATAAATTAGTAATAAAAAAGTTTGTTTTAGTGAAAACGTATCTTAAGAAATATGACATTATTTAAACATAAAATTTCAAATGTAAATAAATTTATGTAATATTTATATCTATTATTGTTACGATGTATCTCTTTCGTGATGAGCAGAGATATATATTTAACCATTCTTATACTACCTCAGTAAAATTGGGAGTCGAAGCTGCTCGCGTCCGTAGGCTTTACCCTAGTTTCCCTACACGTGACTCCTGGGTGGTGCTAAACGAGCAGCAGCGAGGTGGTAGGACGTCGGTGCCCGTCTGGATCGCGACCACAGTACTCGGGTGTGAAGTCCGTCATAGTGACCAGTTTCGACTTGTCGCGTTTCGATATCAGCTTGTGTATATCCAGTAGCTCATAAAACTCGAGACCTTCAGTCGTGGTATATGTGGGCCGACATGACGATGTAGACTATCAATGGATTTCCATCCTTTGATAGTCGCTTTCGGTTTTGGACTACACTGTACTTACCACCATGTACTCTGTAGTCACTATATCGAGCCAGTGTAAAAAATAAAAAACAAAAAAAAATACTACACTACACCTGGTGTCAAGAAAAGCGTTGTTCAAAAACTTTGCTCAGGTATCAAGTAATTGGTTCTATTCATCCATAGTCGCCGTGATTATACTAGCTTACTAAAAAATTATGTTTTATTAAAAGGCATAATGACATAAGAAGAAGGGAATATACCAACATTTTTTTTTGTTTCTCGGGGATAAATCCTGCATAGGACCATCAGGGCCGCTGTGAGGGCAGCAACCCCGGTGTGTCAGACTCTTACTGACTAAAAACCCCCTGGGTGTTCCTGTAATCGCTCCACCCGAGCCTGGGAAAACAAATTCATCCAGACGCCTAGAGAGCGAAATGCCTTGTCGAGGCTGCTTCTCTGGGAGGGGTAGGGGTAAAGAGTCCACCCTTCCAATACCAATCTCACAGGCGGCGCGCCGGACACTGCACACCGCCACCCTCTCATCCAGACAGCAGACTCCCTCAAGTCTACTGCCCGGGGATATACCAACAGAAAGATCATACATCAACCTTATAACATGGCACAGATATAAATTAGAAAATGTTGCCTACTTTTTTGAGCTTTCTGGTATCACTGCGTTTATTTTAATCGTGCCCAACCTGATATATTGATGTCGTGGGCAGCTGATCGCCATTCCCAGTGCACTTCATGACATTATTGTTAAAAGACACGCATGTTTACTCAAAATGTTCTCCGCCACCAGTGAGCATGTGGAATCTATGTCCATACTATATTTGTAGAACACAGAGGTATGAAGGTAAGCCGAGAAAGAGTATTATTTACTCGAATATTAATTAAAGCAATGTTAAGCCCACATTTAATGCGAAGGTATCTATTAATAGAGCACACTTCGTTAAGCACGGGTCATCCCACGGGTCATACGAGATTCTATAGATTGCCAACCTCAAGTATTAATTGCTTGGGAGAATAACATGTAAGTTACATTTATATGAACCTGTGAATGTGTGTTAAAATATCAGAAAATATTGAATCGCAAGAAATTACTCTATTACCCTATTATTATTTATTATTATTATTGGCTTTACCCTAGTTTCCCTACACGTGACTCCTGGGTGGTGCTAAACGAGCAGCAGCGAGGTGGTAGGGCGTCGGTGCCCGTCTGGATCGTGACCACGGTACAAGGGTGTAAAGCCCGTCATAGTGACCAGTTTAGGCTTGTCGCGTTTCGGGATCAGCTTGTGTATATCCAGTAACTCATATACCTAGAGGCCTTCAGTCGTGGTATATGTGGGCCCACATGACGATGTAGACTATCAATGAATTTTCATCCTTTCATAGTCGCTTTCGTTTATGGACTACACTGTACTTACCATCAGGTACTCTGTAGTCACTATGCCGAGGCAGTGTAAAAAAAAATTGAGTAAGAATAACATTATGAAATGAAAAATAATAACTTGACATTTTCAGACAATTACACATTGCCCTAGTTTCAAACTAAGTTTGCGCTTGTACTACGTGTTCTAGGCAAATTATATATAGTTATCCGGGGCTATTTTATAGGTAAAAATCATAAAGAAAAATTGATGAGCAAATGAAAATTTCTGCGTAAATAGTTTACATACCGTAGTGCATGTGGGGCGCGACTGAATGGCAAGTGAGTAAAACTTTTTTTACGTAATTTTCTGTAAACAGGTATAACTCGTTTTCCATTCATGCTTTATCCTGAATTAGGAAAACGCCTACTTTATAGTTTATTGTTATTCATGCCTTTAATGTGTGTAAAAAATATTATGAAAGTATGTTGACTGCAATTTATTATATTTTGGTTTAATGGACATATTAACATCACTTTTTATACATATATGCGATTAAAATCGAATGTGAATACCCTTCCTAAATATCACCCTCATTTATAAAACTACCTTGTATATATACAAATCCGCGATTCGCGAGAAACTATTCTGCATATCACAAATAGGTTTAGTGGTACCGGAACTCGATTCCAGGGCTTTTAGCATCAGAAGTAGGTTCTACCGTAAATTGATAAGACGCCGTGCTGGTTTGCACCCTTATGTGCTTAAAATTCCAGATGCTTGCACGAAGCGATTCGCCTTCTCCTTTTTGCTGCGAACCGCCAAAGAGTGGAATTTGCTTCCTGCGTCTGTGTTTCCAACATCTCATGACATGGGCATCTTCAGACGTCGAGTGAATCGGTATTTGCTGGGTGAGCGCACTCCATCGTCAGCTCCATCATCACTTTCCATCAGCTGAGTCTGTCAGTAATAAAAAAAAGATTCTCTAGAAACTACGCTATCAGGTCGTCAAGGATTATGTTGTATGATTAAGTATTTTAGTAATAGTAAGTTAGAATGGAAAAGCTATTGATATTGCGATGTCAAAATGTCTTTTCTTAAAAATAATATATTATCTAGAACTATCGGCTAACATTCACTATCAATAAAGCACGAGCCGCTGGGCAAAGGGCTCCCGTGATCGATGGAACTTCTAATTTATACCCAAAGCCCTAAGGCCGTATCGATTACACCCGCTAACTTTGTCGGCCTGATATACCCGCGCGCAATGCTTTTTGCGAAATTCCTATCGCTGTCTCCAGAGGGTTAAACTCGTGCGATTGTTGGAACATTAAAATTTTCAATATGCAGTAATGAGATTTCATTACTAGTTAATTATTGATTTGTCTATTTTTTATACGAAAACTTGCTAGCATTTATGAAGCGAAGAAATGTGTATATTTGCAGTAGGGTCATTCAAATGTTCATCAAGAATGTTTCATAACTAACCTATATCAAATAATGTAATGAATTCTGGAATCTAATAGTCATGAAAATGACTAGACGTTTGTAGCCAACGGAGATTTCGCAGCATCATTAGATGGAAATATCACGAAAAGGATTTTTCGAAATGTTGCCCTTAACATAAAAAGAATGGCAATTCAGTCACAAAAAAAAAACAAAATTATTAAGTTCGTAAAATAAAAACACCTTTCCTTTATTATACATGAAAACAAACAAAAACATTATACATGAACAATGGTCAACGAAGTCATATCTACGGTTCTAATTTTGACTTAATTTCAAAAAGTCTACTCATTTTGTATTTTATTTTTTAATAAACTTGTATACTTCGTTGTTTGAACTAAACCAAATAGACCACTGGAACAAATTACTTTTTATTGGGTCAGAGCAAAGTGAAGCCAAAGGACAAAACTATTCTGCAGTACAATTGAGGTTATTTGTCGTCAAGCAAATTTTAACCTCTAAATTCTATGCTAAAATGAACGAATTTCGATAAATAAAAAATATGGGTACCTTACTTTTATATATAATTTAATATAAATATATATAAACGCGTTAGAAAAAATGAAATGTTGTCGTTACATTAACCATACGAAATAAAAAAGTAAATGCAAAAGCACTTAACATATTCTAAAGGATACATTATTGAGGAGAACTCTAAAACAACATTTTTACATCTTACCGTCCTGACGCGCATATTTTATTGCGGGTTGCTGGATGACCCTTGCGTCGGACTGCATAGACTTAAGAAAGTTTAATAAGAATATATACATCAAGTTTTTAAACTTAATATTTTAAAGCAGAGTGTCGATGAAGCTGTTGTAACACCAATGCTGCTTGGCACCAAGAAATGTGTCATCGTTATCCAATCAGCCATAGGTTATATACTGCTGGCCATAGACCTTCTCAAATATTTGTCTGAGCGACCGATCGGAAGAGGCTTGCATTCAGCGCCACCCCGCGATTTAGGCTAGGTCGTGAGCTCACCTTCTAGGTGGGCGTCCCAAGCAGCGCTTGTCAGCACGTCATTTCCACTCGAAAACTTTTCTGCCCCCATCGGTCTTTAGCTCTACGAGATATGTCCCACTGTCTCATCAATTTTCTAATCCATTCAGGTGTGTCGGTTACTCTCGTTCGTATACGGATTTCTTCATTTCTGATTCAATCACATAGAAAAAAATTAACCATAGTCTTTTCAGCAGCTTGCTGTGTGACAGAGAGTTTTTTTAATGAGGCCCATAGTAAAATAACACGTGTCTACATCGTGTAGCATCACTGGTTATACACATTGATAGAAAACTTTTGTTTTCAAGTACTACGATATTTTGGGGAAAAAAACCTTGTGTAACTTCCAGGAGGGTGCTCAGCCAAGTTGGATTCGACTAAAGACCTATTTCTAGAAGTCAGATTTGTATGGAATGTTTTCCGTTGAAGAAGCACTTACTACCAACAATAGGATATGTTACAGAGAACTGTGCATCTTTATCGGAATACAGTTTTTTTCCCTGACTTGATACTGTGACTGCACCACACCTGATGGTAAGCATGGAATAGTCCAAAAATCGGCAACAACTATCGACAGTTAAGAAAAACCCATCGGTAGTCGCTGCGATCATACCTGCATAAATATCTCTTCACGCTACGCTTGAACGATCCATATCATAGGATGGTGGAAACAAGCTCGCCGGAAGACCATTCTACAGCCCAACGACACGGCGAAAAACTTGGAAAAGTTTGAGAACTTCTTAGTCCTAGCCGGGATGTGAGTAACGGTTCATATAAATCTATATAAGCAACTCATTTCGCTTGCTTCCGAGCAGCATTAGTGCTGGTAATGCTTCATCAAAAAGTCGTTTAAATTATTTATTTTAATTCCATTTTGTCGTATTTTTTTTCAGTATACACTTTTTTTAGTGACGTTTCATTTTCACGTCCTACCTCAACAGAGAATTAGTATGATGACGTATAAAATTTGTTCTCAAAATATGTTTGTAAACAAACATATAAATATACGCATTTGCGTAATTTTTTTCTGGCTTAATATTTTGCTACAAATAGTTAAATAATGGAATGCTTTAAACATAAACTAAACAATTCATAATCGTTCATAATCTAAACACTTATAGAGAACATAGCTCAAGAGGGTTAATTAAGATGGAATAATTTATTATTGATTAGTATCCGGTCTGAAAGTTCATAAGTCTTGTTCTACCTGGCCGGTCCCGCGAGGCCTTGGCTGATGGACGCACCACGTAGCACAGGGGTTCACGTAAACCAATATAAATATTTGAAAATGTTGTGCGCTTAACTACTGCTGACTATAATATACTTACCTAACCTTGTACATGTCTGTAACGTACTGAGTTATGTAGTCAGCAGTAGCGTGCATTCCATAGAAGCTTAAAAAGCATTACCTTGTTATACCCACATGTTTAATAAAAGTATTGACTTGGAATTGGGATATTATTAGAATAGGAGTCTCAGAATCCTAATTTTTAAATCAATATACGCATTAAATGTTCAAGAAAATTCTTTTTTATGCTTCTATACATGCCGCTGGTATTCGGGAGTACTCAGACATCAAATTAAGTAATTATTTTAATGTAAAATAGAGTTTTCTGCGAATATATCTGTGTTTTTTTTAAGGTTTACAGTCAGACAGCTGACCTCAACCACTTTTGAAGAAAAGTGAAGAAGTGACCGATGCTGGACTGCTACTGCCCATCAAATGTATATTCACTCTTCTTTTAAGAAAAACCAAACTGTAAGAATAGAGAAAAATAGAAGCAGAGATAGCATTCCACTCTTCCGCTGTTCGCAATTATGAATGAAGAAGCGAATTAAGTAATATGATTTTTTTTTATTTAAATTTCAAAGCTTATTTAGTTTATACCTACTGTAATAAATAATTAGTGTTGAAAAAGTTTTAAAATTTTATAGTATTTTAGGGCAACCCTACGTAAATAGTTTCATTTGTCGATAGAGACTGCTGATAAGCTGTTAATAAGATATATTACTTTTTTATGTAGCTATTATACGAATATCAGCTATTGTCTTTGAAAATTTCAATTATTTCAAATATAAATACAGAGACTTGTAAATAAAAGCTTGCGTTTGTGCTGTGGGTATTAGACAAAGATATACTTGAATATCCATATCCATGACGAATAAACTAATTTACTCATCAAAGAAGAGTTTGCCGCTATATGAACTCGAACCCAGGACATTAGCAACATAAGCAGGGAGGGTCACTGTAAACTGCGCTATCAGGCCGTAAAGTACTACTTTATTGTATATTTATGTTGTAGGTATAGCTTAATTTAAAATATATATTTAAAAATACATTTGAGTGCTAGCAAGTGACAAATACTGCGTACTATGTGTAAATTACGCGGAGTTTTGTCCCCGGTTCAAACTCGGGCCTGTCCCCAGGGTAACCGCCGTCCGAAAACTTTGCCTTTGACCCTTCACTAAAATATACTCATAGAGTTGATACGCATACTTTTTAAATATTTTATGTTTTTATACAGCCTTTGTAAAAAAGATTAAACCATATCTGACGGCAAGTACAATACAATTCAAAAACAGCGACAGCCGCTATGTGAAGTTAGTCCAATTCCAATCAACGTGATAAGAAAGCTTCCTATCTGAATTCTCAAGAAAAGACAAGAATTCAAATAATCGACACCATTTTCAACATGCAGGTGTTTTTTTGGTAACCCGGGGAAAAATCCTACATCGGGCCATCAGGGTCACTGTGAGGGCAGCGACCCCGGTATGTCAGACTCCTACTGACTAAACACTCCCGGAGTGTCCCTCTAATCACTCCACCCAGGCCTGGGAAACCAAATTCGTCCAGTCGCCCGGGGAGCGAACAGCCTTATTCAGGCTTCCTCTCTGGGAGGGATGGGTATAAAGAGCCCATGCCTCCAGTACCTCTTTCATAGGCGGCGCGCTAGACACTGCGCACCGCCGCCCTCTCATCCGGGCAGCAAACTCCCTCAAGTCTACTGCCCGAAACATGCAGGTGTTTTTGAGGTCATGTGTAAGCCTATTTACAATACAAACAGTAAAATGTTGAAAAAATCGATGGTAGATCGGTCAAAGTTTCTTTTTTCTTTTTTTTTTTTCGAAAATGACTCATTCTGTTGGCCGTTGAGATATTCAGAGAGTTAGAATGAACGAGTTTTTGATCGACGAAAGCTTTTACAGAGTTGCACTGAACAATGTAATTTATCGGTCTGAGAGGGCCTTTACAGAGTTACACCGGACAAGATTGAGCTAGTTGTTGGTCTGAAGGTGACTTTAGAATGGAATCTGGCGGGAGTGATAGATTTGTTCATCTGAGAGAATCATTACAGAGTTACGTCGAATGAGAATGGCTGTGTTGTTAGTCTGAGAAGGCCTTTAATTAAACCGAATGAAAATGGCCGAGTTTTTGATCTGAGATGAACTTTAAAATTGTAAGCGAACAAGTCTTATATTTTTCGTTTCTTAATTAATTACGCATTTTACACGATCATTAATGAATTTTTAAACTAATATTGTTGACAGCTATGAAGGGGAGTCAAATTACAGCTCTATAGAATTCTAGAAACAGTTATAAGTCCGGGGCCAGTAGGAGGCAGCAGTTTTCTTATCTACTTACTCCGAAACATTCCACATCAGAACGAGGCCCCAGAGGCGAGGCCCGCCTCTTTACGGCCTGTCAATGACTAGTAAAATTTAGAACCGTCCCGCCATTGATATAAATGTTTTTTGTTTTCCCAAAACGACCCTTCGAATTGTAATTTAGTACGTGGATGTGAATGGGACGTTATTTGGAATGTTATGTTTGTAGTGTTGTTCGGTAATGGACTATTTATTATTGAAGCTACAACAGTTTTAAAATAAGCAACATTTCAAGGTTACCAGTGACTCATAACTTTTAGACCAGTCATACAACAATTATTCCTCACCAAAAAAAAATCGTAACACAATTAGGTTAGAGTGTCGCTGAGTATTTTTTTCATAAAAACAAAAATAAGGACCTTAATAATATAAATAGGGTTACTTTTTAAATCGTTATAGTTAATGACGCAATAATACTGTCGTTGACGCAATGAGTTTCGTTTACCATTAGACGAGATATCTATCAGTATTTTTATCAATATATAAAAATGTCACGTTAGAAATCAAGATAAATAGTCAACAAGCTACTATGAAAAAAAAAACACTTAATATTATTGTTACGACGTTTTTATTTTCTTTCACCGATACGTAATTCTCGTCTCTATAATTTCAACAGGCATCGCATGAATGCACGCACGCATGCATATTTCAGTCGAGTTTGCAACATATTAAATTTCAAACGGATTTATTCGCATTTGACACACGGCTGCTTAAATTTGAATTCACCCTTGGTAATTTCAACCGATTTTTTATTTTTAAACATTTTTAAAAGAGGTGGGAATTATTTTATTCATTGCATTCAATAATTATAACATAGCTTACTTATTTTATTAAGTCAAAGGAACAATATCTTCACGAGTACTGGATTTAAATATTGTTGTTTTTACAGAGTTTTCGTAAAAAGTAAATATAACTTTTGAATTAAAGGTTTATCAAAATTAAAATTTGCTTATGATAGAAGTTATATGTTTAGAACTAAGCTTAAGATGATGCGAATTGTTAAAAAAAATGCTATTAATAATATGTTATAAGTTTTAAAATTTGGGAATGGTTAGTCGATTTTTACACTTAAATATAAATTTTATTTACATTGCCAATATATCCCAAATTTTATAGTTTGAGAATGTCCAATTATTTTTTTTTACATAAATACAAATTTTATTGTTAATACTTTGGGAATGATTATATCGTTCGGAACTGATGTTGCATTCGATGGAAGTTTGATGAAGTACAGTGTGAGCTCGTTGCTAGCCCAGAATGAACTATCTTGCAGATTTTCTCTTCTAACAGGCTTTGGTCTAACTCAGCCGGTCTGCATGCCAGATGCGTTCGTGGCAAACTACACAGCAAGTCACCGTGAAAGATTAGCTATTGTGTTATTGCTAAATAGGTCTACACTTTATTTTTTTTTGACAAAGCAACGCAATTAACAAAGGCGTTTCCAAAGCGTGGTAAACCCAAATATATTAAAATAAGGGTACAATAGACACGTTTTTCTATACCTACACTACTAATTGTAAATAAATTTGTGCTGCAAAACTGACTGTTTGTACATTAAAAAAAGTTTAAAATACCGAATCATTAACTTTGATAAAACTGTTAATTATTACATTCTTTAAAGTAGCTTACACAGTGAATGGATAATACAAAATTAATACTGTATGTTTCACGTTACACCTGGGTGGGTTTGCAGTAGCCAATAAATGACCGATAAAACTCTCCCCTCACTAGCCAATGACCGACCGGTTTGTATCAAAGATAGCGAGCGCTAGCCCTGTCCAGTTTGTTTCATAAAAAGGGGTAAAAGTCCCCAAACTAGTTAGCCACGCGTAATAACAGAATACGTACATTTTCATGCCGCATAAATGGTCCACGGATGTTGCTTTAAGTGTCATATAAACATTCCTCTTTTGTGAATCCACGACAGGTAGCCAGTTGACAAAGGGCAGTTTGACACGGGCGATACGTTTGACCACTCAGTGGCCACAACTTGACAGGGGATATGTCAAGTTTCTAAAGATTCCTCTCCCTAAACCAACGTTTTGTGTTGATATTTGGTCGCGTGTTATAAGACCTGTTTCGGGATGATAGCGGTACAATGGGTAAGTGGTTTGTAAATAATGGGATGAAATAGATATTGAAAGATTTATGTTGTTTATTGTATGGTGTGATGGTAAGCGATTATCCCTTACTTTGTTACTTATTATACTTGCTAAAGTAACCTTAAAATAAAAATTTCGTAGTAATATCCTTAACACTCCGATTGTTTTACTCAAGATTAAGGCAATTCCGTGACATTTTTGTGCTGGAATCTGCTAGTCAATCATTGAATGCAAATTATACTAGTTTTTCTAACTGCAATGTAAGTATGTGGCGCAATAGCGGCGCCTGCAGAGTCAATAGCTTTGATAGGACTGGCGCAATAGCGGCGCCTACGGACTGCAAAGGTTCTCTTTTATATTGACAATAATTGGTATATTTCTCTGAATTATAGAATTCATTGCATTTTCGCTACCAGTCATTTAGTTAAAACATTCCTATTGTTTTCTTTTTAGCATGACTTAACACAGCGATTGTACCACATCTATAGCATGGTGCAATCCAAAAAACACCAACGACTATCGATAGGTAAGAGAAACCATCGGTAGTCGCAGCGATCATGCCGACCTGCACAAATATCTCTTCACGCTACGCTTAAAGGATCCCATATCAAAGGATGGTGGGAGCACGACCGCCCGGAAGACCATTCCACAGCAACTTAATATCTTGTTATACTTCTGTAACATTCAATTTTTAATAATAAGAAATCACTAATTTATTTGTAAAAGCAACAAATGTATTATGTAATAGTAATTAAATCATCTTTATTTAAAGGACGTTTGCGCAACTCGATGTATATCTAGTATTTATATTTATTAAAAAAATTCTGCGTATGATTTTTATAACTTTTTTTACTCAAGGTATTATACTTTACCACCGGCTATTTTGCAAGTAAATAATAATATATATTCACTCTATAACCCCTGGGTTTAGCAGAAATACATTAGTTATGGTTTCCACTAATAATATTTGCAAAAAACAAATATTTGTATTTATTGCATGTAAATATACCGAATATTTCAGGCAAAGATTGTGTTGAGCTATTATTGTAAAACACGGTACAAAAGCGGTATCAACGAAAATACTAATCCTTATACTAACTTCATTTATCTATACTAATTTTATGAAAATGATAAAATAATCTCTGGAACTATAGAACCGATTTTTAAAATGATTTTTACTTGTATAATGCTAAATTATACCAAAATAATAAAAACTATAAGTTTGTTTTCGACATATCTGTAACTATTTTAAACAAACGCTTTTAAGCACTAGTGATTTATCTGTTGCATACTCCATAAAGTAATGATAATGACGATGATAGTGTTTAAAACAATAATTCGTATATCCTAATTCATTGGTATTTTAAAATATCTTAAAATTTAAGAAACTTTACAGTAATAGGTGTGATTCGCATAAAAATTGGTAATTTCGATTTATGTTAAATTCAATATAATAATTCAGCTATACACAATGTATTGAAATAAAGAATTCGATCGGTCAGATTGCAAGAGCATCGCATACCTCATAACCCCGGTATCTCGCCCTAATGCCCTGTCCTCTGTAAGGGACATTTCCATTTATTATTGAGCACTTAATTTATGTGTTTTGTTATGGACCGACAACTGGCGAGTTCACCCTCGGTTTACGAGAAGTTCTCGTTTTCGCAATACAAATAAATTTGCACTTTATCACCAACTAAAAGAATACTATATTGCGTGTGTCTTAAATAGTTTTTCTAGCCTTTTGTTTCTATTCAAAAAATATTGTCGTCTTACATTTAAAACGAATATTGACAATCAATTTACAACCTTACACCTTCGTGCTAATTCATATTTTATATTTTTCTAAATCAACATTTACGATTTTATAAAATCCAAGTTTAAAAGCAGGACAATAGTAAAATCATACGAAAATAGTCTTAATTAAAATGGATTTAAGATTAATATTGCGAACGCTGGAAGAGAATTACGACCTTTTTCAGGATTCATTGTTCACTTAAGAATTGTTTAGAGAATGTACGTGGCAATCCGTTCGTTTCAGAGCCAGGTTTTGTTTAAGATAGGGTGAAATAACATTTCGGATTGTAGTTAATCCTGCGGACTTTCAGGATCATTTCTCAAAATAATTAATTGAATATCGGTAAAGAACAATACTTTTATCGATAAACTAAATTGTAATATATAGACGATTCCTAATTAGGTGCACACAATAAAGAATTGTACAAAATTTATTTATTTTCGGAACCGTAACCATTAAGTTTTGTAGCAAAACTGGATCGTACATCATACAAGCAGTCTAGATTTTCCTTTATTTAAGCAAAATGTTATACGAAACTTTATTTAACATTACGTAAAACATACCAGCAAAAATTCGATAACATTACAAATAAAAAGAAAAACAGTTCGCATTGGGTACTAAGCAGCAATAAAAGCAACTAAATGACTCAGCTCAAAGTGGCATAATATGATATTTTATATGTAAGTGCTCTCAAACGTAGCACATAAAGCCTATGAAAGCATAAAAAAATCAAGAAGAATTTCATGTGAACCGAAACACATGGAGAATAAACAGACTGAGTAGATACTTACAAAAATATGAAATTCACCACAACATTTGCTGGGGACGAGTGAGCTCTGTACGGTTAGCATGAACATTAAATATATTTTACACTAGTTATCCCAGCAGACCTTGTTCTGCCCTATTTCTCTAAAACAAAGTTACATTGTTTTTTCTTCATGTTAATAGCTGCGCCGTCAGATTTCATTCTGCCAAAAGTTATTAGCCTGTCGCAGTCTAATATAAATAAAATTGCATTGAAAGACTTTAGTAATATCTATGGTGATAATATTTTTATTCTAATACCTGTACACAATATTTTTTGTTTGATTATGTGGCGCGTAAATTATTATTTTCATTAATGATATGCAACCTCTAATTAACTTGAAGGCATACCTTTGTTTTGTTAGATATCATATATTTGACAGCTGGAGACAGAGTGGTTTGTATGGGAAAACGAAATTGTTGTTTTTACTATATTCCTAGAATGTTTTTCATATTTACTCACCTTTTAAACCTTCCCTGGACTTGAAAAATTAATTCAAAACTAAAATTAGCCAAATCGGTTCAGCCGTTCTCGAGTTTTAACGAGACTAACGAACACCAATTGATTTATATATATATAGATTTTATACTCCAATCTACTTAACATTATACGAGTAACCTATTTAAGAACTATTTTTATGATTTACTGGCGGACACCAGACCCCATCTCTCCTAGCGGAAAGAGAAGATAAGACTGACGATGAATCGCGTCCACCCTATTAAATTTTCTCTTAAAGAGTCTCTAGTCATAAGAACTTGGAAATATGGCTTCTAGAAGTATATTCCACTCCTTAGCTGTTTGCATGATTAATTAAGGAGCGAATCTTTTATGCGGAGATAAGCAACGTCCATCACATACTGATGGTATCCGACACGGTGTCTAGTGGCTTGAAGCAGAAATGGGGCTGGTGAAATTATTATCGCGTATAAAAACCTAACCTTTAAATATAGCTTTTGTCTATTTTTTCTACTGATTATTCCCGAATGACAAAAATAATGAAATCTAAAAAGCAATTTAGAAATACTACTATCGAAAACCAGTTTCCAGAAATATTAATTAAAATGGAGTTACAAATAAAATAATTAGTATATTATTTTCGTTTAATACATTTACCCAGTTTCCAGGTATTTTATAATTTTTTTATCTTATTTTTGTACTGTTTTTCTAGTATTTATTCAAGTTAGTGGAAAGCTTAACATGTAGTTGTTATTTAGTATGTGTCAAATCATTTTTATCTTAGATTCTACATTATATACTAAACTACTATAAATACCGCATATTTTCGATTAAGATAGTTTTAGGATATGCTTATAATTTTTATTTCAATTTATTATAGGAATTTATTTATCACCTTGCGTATTTTGCTATTCATAGCGTTCATAAAAAAGGTAATGGATTGTAAATAAAATGAGAATCAACTAAAACTCAGAGCTCTGTGCAAATCTTTATAAAAAATATTATCGATTACTTTTTTGTCAACCGTATTTGTTCGCTCGTCCATAATGCGAGTTGATAGGTAGATGTATTAAAAAATAGTATACATTAGATGCGAATGCGACATAATATCGCACACATGTGCCGTGTATTTTGAATACAAAATGTATCGGTAAGAGATTACACATCACATCGTGGTAAAGAAAACCCCGCTTTTATGATCCTCATTGAAACTGAAGAATACATGCATCTACGTCTGTTTCTACAAAAAACATGCAACTTTAGAGGCAGTATATGTAAACAAAATCTTACTTATTTCAATATACCCTGTTATATATTTTCTATTAGTCACCTCTTACAACATCCACTAGATAGGGAGAGGTTCGTATTCTCCATCGGGGCCACCTTGGTCCTCCAGAAAGGTGGAGCGACGATCTGCGGAAGGTGCCGGCGAAAGATTCTCGTCCACTAAAAGATCTGAAGACGGAGCTCACTGATGCTTATTAGGAGAGCCCTATGTACAGCAGTGGACTAGGCCGCGCCGGGCTGACGAAGATGACGATAATAAAATATATGTCTTGTTATACGCTTTGTATCTATTTGAGTGAGCATATATTTATGACAATTGTTAGAAAATAAAGCAGTTTTTCAACATAATTTTTATCTACTTATGATAATACTAGCTGATCCGGCAAACGTTGTTTTGCTATATAAGTTATTGTAATATCTTCTAAGGTGTTCATTGAAATTAAGTGATGTCAAAAACAATTTTATTCACAATTAAATACTCTTAATCAACAACACATTTATTTGGATAAAGATTAATATTATTACGTTGATACAACTCTTAACAAATAATGCATTAATTTCGACCAAATTTGTTTACCATAAAAACGGTTCTAGTGACTTAATCTTAAAAGATAGACATATGACATATTTTTAGATCATTTCAAAAGGAATAATTCTTTCATACATATATTTTTGGTATCTTGAACCGTTTTCGCAGCGCACGCAATGGAAGTACTCAAGGATGAATAATTTTCCCCGTTTTTTTTTTCACATTTTCCATTATTTCTTCGCTCCTAATAGTTACATCGTGATGTTATATAGCCTAAAGCCTTCCTCGATAAATGGTCTATTCAACACAAAAAGAATTTTTCAATTCGAACCAGTAGTTCCTGAGAATAGCGCGTTCAAACAAACAAACAAACAAATTCTTCAGCATTATAATATTAAGTATAGATTACATATTCATTATTTTTTTAAACTCTATATTTATTATTTCAATTGCATTTTTTTCACTATAGCCCCACTTAACTATAGATCAAATTATTGAACGAAGTAGGTACGTATCGCTGTTTTCTGAGTTCTTTGTGCCAAGTTTATATCAGTTAGGAATATTTTATCAATATTTAGTTATAGGCTGTTTTTTCTATACACAACAGTGCAAAGAATGTGGTGAAAGTATATAGGGACCTGTAAATACAATTTTTAAACAGCGCTCCATCACTGTGGGCGGACCGACTCCATTAGTCACCTATTGACACACCGACAGACAGATCGGTACGTGCCGCTTGTCCTCTCAGTCCACTACGAAGAGTTTTCGAATGAAACTCGAAACTGGAAGAGATTTTTATGATGAGTAAAGCTAGCATAATGTAAACACAGATTAGTACGTCTTGGTACTGAGTACAGTAACTTTAAATAACTATTATATTTTATATTCTTAACTAATATTTATTTTATTCACTTAAGAAGTGAAAAAATATATCATTATATTTCGATTTCACATCTCTATTAAGCTGACTTATAAACATTTATTTTACTAAGTTTGACTTTTTATTTTAGTGTAAAGGTAACAATATAACTACACAGGCCACTCTAACGTATGTTGTGGAGCCTTAATAGGAATTGTACATTGTTGATTATAATTGTGTATGTGTTGTGTAAATGAAGTATTGTACCGGGCCACTAACAATCCTATAAATAACAAATAAATAAATTTTATCATAAATATTTTCACAAAACATTTGGTACACGTTTTTTTTTTATCCTGACCCCTCATTGTGACCTCAGTACGCTTGAGGTAAGTACATGGTACAGTCCAAAAACAACTATCAACAAGCGACTATCAACAGTAAAGAAAAATGAGCAATAGTCGCTGTGGTTATGCCGGCCCGCACAAATAGATGTCTCTTCACGCTTAATTTAAAAGACCCAATATCTTGGGATATTTTATAGCATAATAACATACAACACTGTTCCCTTTTTGAAATATAATCTAACAGTTAGATCTTTTTTTTTAAGTTTCAAGTTGTTCTAACATTAAATAATGTTACGATTTGAGGTAATATTCAGCCCAGATAGAGTAACGAAAATAAACTGTCATAATATAATCATTAAGAATAGTAGTTAAAGGCAAAATAAAATTTTAATATAAGGTACTCACTGCTTAATGCTCATATTAAAAAATATTATTGAAATTTAATATACTAAAAGTGAGTTTGAAACGAGAACAAGTAGTAACAGTCGAAATACGGACAGTCGGAAAGATTAATGCCATTTAGAGTTTAAGTAGAACTGTGACTGAGATAGTGAAGAAAACTTTTATTACTTTCCATATTTAACAAAAACTTATTATCTTATTTACATAATTCAGGTTTTTCCAAAATAAATCAAAAACAATATTGTAAACGTATTAAAAATAGTAAAGATTTTCCATTATTTTTATTTTACGTGACAATTTTATTTTCGCTTTAACTTTGTATTGTATTAGATAATTGGCTAAAATAAACAATATATCAACTATTTGCTTGCTGTGGTTTGGGGTCAGGACATTTATGGCACTTGTTTAATATTATTACTTATACCTAGATGGCTTTTGCTATAGTAGATATATTGCTGGCATGATAGCAACGAGTGTCAATACTTTAAAAGTAAGTTGAAAAAAAAAACTACCATAAATATCTTGTTGGCTTTTCTCTGTAGATTCTGTTTACGGAATTTTTAGCAAATTCCTTTTCTTTTGGCAATTTAAAGTCGTATTTGTTTATTGTATTTTATTTTAAATCCTATGCATTTATTTATGATGTCTTAGTAATACATTTATAAATTGCGTTCCTGTGTAAAAAAATCTAAGCGTACTTGCCATTTAGAATAGCAAATCTTTTATAGTGATCTGTTGTTGTGTGTAAGCAATGGACGTGTAGTTTGCCGACAATATAAGCATTTGGCTTCCAGATGTGGAATATCGCCGTACAATATTCTCTAGTTACTCAGGTAGTATGTAAACGAGCCATCGACGAGTTGACACTGAGCTTCATCCAGTTCAACTTTGTGTAGCATTAATTCCAAACTATATAATATTTTATTTGATAACACATATTTTAGTATATTAATATTAGCATTATATCAGCATATTTGCAAAGCGTTGGCTAAAAAACAGCATCAAATTTTAGAAAAAATATTTAAAATCTTTCCCTGTGCAAAGGAGCAGTATTACAGTGCCGACCGCAAGCCATCCGCACATCGTCCGTGATAAATACGATCATAAGTCGAAACCCAAAAAACTGGACCCCTGTAACTGCCTGCGATTTGTCAGCCGCTGAAAATGTCTTCAGTTAACCAAATACACTCGGCCCTAAGTAAACTTTAGGCAAACTTAAACGGCCCAGTCCCGTTTCGGCCACATTCTAAATAAATAACATCTAATGGGGAACATTCATCAGTGTTTCCACGTTTTTAGGTTCACCTCACTCCCCTAGCTGTCTGCTGTTTCGGAAAAGTCCATTTTCGAACACATGCCCATTCAGACCGTTTCTATAATGAGCTCTATTCTGACGGGTAAAAGTTTAACCTTGATTGCGTGCTCGGAGGACAAATTACGTTTATTACATTCACAGATTAGCGTTGACGAGTGCAAAGATATGAGGGGGTTGAAAAGTGGGCGGTGGAGCGGTATAGGGGGTCCACCCAACACCCCTTTCAGTTATTTTTTGTTGCGTTTTTTTTGTGTGAACGCGTGCACGACTAATGTGGAATAGGTGAGTTTATATCATATTAAATTTAAAACTAAAGAGCTACCGTATTTATTCGTATGAAGATCGATATTTCGAGTAGTTTAATTATAGCTCTAGGGATCTAAGTTCGAATATTTACATTAACGTATTTGAATGTTAAATCAGATTATTCCGAGGGATTTAAAGTTACCATTATAAACCCAAGTATTTAGAAAAAGTAATTTAGTGACTGTTTTAACCGCAATGTCTCCGACTGCTAACAATGAAATCCTATGTTAAAAATAGTAAATTGCATGTGATTGGAGTTTTTATAAATACTTTGGTATATGGACTTGCCCAGCTTAGTTGTGAAGGTCTCTCCCGACCACCAACAAATGTCCTGCTGAAAAAAAAATCGGTATATAGGTAATATAGTATCCATTTTAAAACCCCTTCGCATAAGATAGTCTTCTTACGAATACATTTCTGGAAGAATTTCGATTCCGAAGGTCGGGTGGAGTGATTGGAAAGACACCGTGGGATTTTAGTCAGTAGGAGTTTGGGTCGCTGCCCTCACAGTGGCCCTAAAGTTCCTATGCAGGATTTTAATCAAATCAAAAAAATACTTGCAAATTCTTTATCGCAAATATACGTTTTAATCTCTCAATTTTTATTATAATTATGATATCATAATTTATTCTGTACTATTGGAAAGTATTGTAAGGAGACTGGAATGTCATATAAAGAGAAAGTGGTTTTTGTCATGCCTAGAGGACTGATAATAAGTTATTCTCCTCGTACGGAATAGTTACCGCTTTGTTTACAGGACAGACACTCAATAATTATTCCATAATCGGTCTTTAAGCCGAGGTTACGCTGTGAAATTTTGTCGCACAGAAGTACACAAATTTCATAACATTATAAAACATATTAAAGTACACCCACTGGTGGAAAAATCTACGGGTAAATTTTCATAAAGAATGACACGTGGCACGGATAAAATCAACACGGTCAAAATTCGCGATGCGGCTTAGGCCGATGATTTATACGTGATTTGAAACAATAACAACTCTGTTTGCCTATAATAGGAAACAGCATGATATTAACAAATCACACAGTGAAGGGAACACACATCACATTTTCATATAATACCCAGTTTAAGCTGCACAATTTACCGAATTCTTTAAACTGTTGTATGCGATAAAATCTTTGTTTAAATCTATTTTCATATAAATTTTTACAGAATCAATTAAATAATAAACAACTAAGTTTTTAATATCAGTAATTACAGATATTTGCATATAAGAAAAAAAAAACTATTTTATCGGCTTCTTACTAAATTTAATTAGTATATTATAATACTCTCATTACATTTTTGTGTTTATGGGTGATGCCTTAGTGGATAAGGTACCTGTAGCCATACTCGTAAATGCAAATGGCCACAAGTTCTTATCCCAGCACGTATCATAGGATTTAAAAGAAATGTAATGTCCATGTGCCCTGAGAACGGTGATAATCTGCGTAATTGGTTACGTCGGACACGACACATAAGCACAATGTGGATAAAGCTAATAATGTATCTCTGCTCACCCTGAAATGGATATTAGCGTAATTATATATTATTATTAAACTTTTATAATAATGAACTGTTGCAATTGTTAAATATTTTACTAAAAAGTCGTTCCGTAAAATAAGTTTTTAAATAAAATATCAAGTACCAAGTAATGCGAGATACTATTAAAGGACACATTTGCCGGGATGTGACCACGGGAAGACCTGTGTCAACCGCGAGACGTTCTCCTTGATAACGGTAACATGACGAGGGTCAGTACCCTGGACGGGCTGTTTTCTTCCTATTTATTTCGATACAACGAGTATTGTAGCCGCGAATTCATCTATGTTCGCAATAACGTAAGTTAAAATGAAGTTATTCACCATTTGCCATCGCAAAATACTTGACTTTTTTTTACTATATAGCTAGAACGGTAATTGCCTCGAACAACTGATGGCTACCGGTATGGTTAACGAAGGACGTCAGATTTTTCTTCTTCTTCCTTTCATGGCAACGCACAAGCACGATTCTGCCAGCGTCATGTAAATAGTACAATAGACGAAGGAGATTGGTCGGTAAAATAAAATTAAAATATGTGAAAGTATATTTCGTCAGATTTTTTACTGGTTACATTAAAATGACAACAAATAATATTTTCACGACGTTAATATTTAAAAAGTACCAATAATTTTCCTAACTCATTAGCGAGAAGCTAAATTATAATTAATTGATTTAAAAAAGCATCCTTTAAGTAATACAATAGACTATTGGCATAGTAATCGTATAATTTCTATAAGCAAAGTGTTTTTTCGTAATTTTTAACTAATATTAGCATTTTGAAAAATAAAATCTTCCATATTTCATTTGCTTCACTGATGCGCACATGTCTCTTCTTATGATTATTATTACTAGCCACTTTCGTTTCACTGTAAGACAAACGCCTCCCTTCCATTTTTCCACTATATTTGTGAAATCTATAAAAAAGTGGTTTGGTTATTTTACCCACTACATTTATCCAACGCGGGTTGGCGGGTGTGCACATACGGTGCGTGCAGTGGGTTAGATGCCAGCGATCTGCTCGTAATTTCGCATGGTGTACACCTTAGTCAGCTCTTACAACACCTCAGTATGATGAAGAGGAAGGCACTATTCTATTCTGCCGCTTAACCCCTAACACTTATCTTAACTTTATTTTTAAGTAAGCAAAAAAGGCAATACAGATCAATTAAACAGGCAAAAACTTCACAGATTACTAGCCTTATAGATTTAATATCTAAATGAATTAATGTTACATTGAATATTTGAATTACTTATATTATGAAAGCGGAGAATATAATATTACGAGTCTACAGCAAACGCGACCGGTAACAAGTTGCACTGTGTTTCAGCAAGTTTATTTCACTGTGTCTATGAAATGTAATAATGCAGGACATTTTACTGTTCATTCTAAATCATTCTGTAACATATTTTTTTATTGTAATAAAATTATAAACTGGAACAAATATTAAATTGTATTTATTTTTGAGAAGACAAAAATACATAATCACTGTTTTTATAACAAGAGTTTGGTAATTTCCATGTTGATTAAATTTTATTTCTTATATTATACAGATATTTTTCTAAGAGTTGACGTACCTATTTATTTTTAATATGACACAAATTCGTATAGTAATTACTAATAATTAAAAAATAAACTATAGACTCAGGTTGAAACAAAATAATAGTTCGTTTTTTTATTTTTAAACACTGATTTGTTTTAAAAAAATGGAATACTAAATATTTGTCTATCATTTTTTTATATTTGATTTTTATATATTTACATTAAATAAAAATATTTATTGCTGTCAATATTTATTATAAAAGGAAAGAAATTAACATATGCCGTAGGTATCTATGCACGTAAAAATCGTGTGTAATTGTATCTCCTTGAAACAAATTAGGTTATTACAAACGTATTAGGTTATTATTCAAAACAAAAACACGTTCAACAAAAAGCGAAACCAATAAAAAACTATTTATCATATCAAAAATAATATCTCTAAATTTAAAATTTCATGTTCACTACATCAAAGCAGCTGCCAAAGGCTAGGATAGGAAACGGTAACTGAATGGAACTAAATTCCAGTCGACTCGGATGACTCTTGCAGGAGAGACTATTTAGCTGGACTCGGTGGAATGTTGTTACAGACTGCGACAACATTTAACTATATGTAAGAATTTCATTTGATTAAAAGGATATTTTTGAAATATAACTATTTCTTTATCATCTCTTTATTTGCAAAAAGTCATCCAACGCATAACGCCTCTTTCTTAAAGAGATTCTTTAGTAAAGGAATCAAAATCTTTGATACGAATTTACGAGTGATATAGGAATCTGGTTAGACCTTGAGAGAATTTTCTTACCTACCTAAAACGCCACATACTGGCACATTGTAATATCATAAAACATACTATCAAAAGCGAAAGTAAAAACACTGAAATAAGAAACCGCCTTTTGTTTTCATTGTCTACGTACGTACATATAACGAGATGCGAGGAACGTAACAAAAACAAAAGAAAATGGCTCTATTATGTGAAAACAACCCAGAGTCTACCACGGTTATATTCACCCGTGGGCTGAATTTATACGATATACCCAGTGTTCAAAGAAACAGTGAAATTTGACCCCTCGTACGACAAAAAAACCCTCTTCCTTCGTCTAGACCTCTTCTTGCGACGAGGGGAATGGTGGTTCTTATAACATTGGTACGTGAAACATATTTCGAATATCCAAAAGTATAAATTTCACCGGTAAGCTATCGACTTACTTTTTATATTCGAAGAAATCGCAGTATCGAGAATGAGCACTGTTTTGAAAACAAACACGCGTTATGGTATTCGTTATACCTACTAAGTAAAAATGTTTTTCTAGAACACTCTGACCTATTTATTTGATTTTTTAAGGGATTTTCTTTGCTAATTAATCCGTATTCTTATCAATTAAAACACCGGCCAAGTGCGAGCTGTACTCGTGCACCGAGGGCTCCGAACGAATAAATTATAATTAAGTACTGTACATTACTCTAATAGAAAGATGAACCCGATTTAGAGGCAAAGTTAACTTTGTCGTTGGTAAACGACTGTCTCCATACATCAATATTGGTTGCAGTCTTTTACCTTTTACCTGCTGCAAATATATTCATATGCTCAAAAAGACTATTTTTTTTATAACGAAAACACAAATTAAAAGTTTTAGGAGTTTTTTGTACTTATAGCCTTGCTTCTTGCCAAGTTTCATGGTTCTATTCTACGCCAACGGGTAGTATTTTATAGGTTTGTCTATACCATAGATGGGCGTAATCATGATTACTTTTAATCAGATTAATAATCAGATTACAAGTAATCATGACGGATGTAATCATGATTACTTGTAATCTGATTGCTTTTAATCATGATTACATGGGTAATCATTAATCTTGATTACAGTAATCATTCAATTAATCATGATTAATTGAATGATTACTTTTGAGTTCTGGCTGAGAGAGAGACCGATTTAAATACTCGTTTATTTAATTTTTCAAGTTATTTTATTTCGAATTATATATGACCCCAAACTTCCGTCTAATAGTGGGGTTGGTGTCCAGGGAAGAGTGGGGTGTGGCGTCCAGTGGAGAGTGGGGGGGTGTCCAGGGGAGAGTGGGGGGTGGTTTCCAGCGGAGAGTGGGGGGTGGCGTCCAGTGGAGAGTGGGGGTGGCGTCTAGCTGAGAGTGGGGGGTGGCATCCAGCGGAGATTGGGGGGATCCAGCGGAGAGTGGGGGGTGGCGTCCAGCAGAGAGTGGGGGGTGGCGTCCAGCGGAGAGTCGGGGTGTCGTCTAGCAGAAAGTGAGGGGTGGCGTCCAGCAGAGAGGGGGATGGCGTCCAGCAGAGAGGGGGGTGGTGTCCAGCGGAGAGTGGGGGGCGGCGTCCAGCGCAGGGTAGGGTGGTGTCGTCGTGTGTGTGCTCACACGCCGCCCCTATGGGAGGTATTGTTTGGGTAGTTTTACGACCCTCTCCCAGGGAGGAGGCCTGTCTAAGACCAATCGCTCGCCGGGCCCCTAGGTAGTATGTGGATTCCCAGGCCCGGCGAAGGCGAAGATTAGGCAGTGCTGGTACCCGGTGGCTTTAGCCGGTGCAAGTCCGCCCCCGAATATCCGTCTCGTTGAGCTAATCATAATCATTATAAGGGTACTTTGCAGTTGTGTACTGTGGTCACGAGTCACGACATTGTTCGGCAAATAAACCTACGAACTCATAGTAACTCGCTTCGACCTGATTACGTTCAGGACCATTTTTTGTGCTTTCAGCCGTTTGAGTTGGTAGGTTAATTGCCGGAATTGGGTCGTGACCATAGTACAATAGTGAAAAAACTGGCATAGTGACTTGCTTCGACCTGACTACTTTCAGGATGAGTTCGTGCTCGGTGGCCATTAAGTAAATCCAACGAAATCTAGCTGATCATAGATGGTTTTACTATTGTTCTGAGTGATTCGTGGACTATTAGAAGTGATTATCAAAGTACCGCCCATATTTTACTGAAATACCGGCTCCTACCCGATAATCCACGCCAACCTTCGAGATGGAGAATACTTCTGATAATGGCCAAAGACTTTGTGTGCAATCCTTTAAGTTAAAGTTAAATTTTTAAAACAGAAAAATGAAATTACTATTTTTTACTTTTATTACTCATTAAACAATATTATATATATATAATTTAAACAAAAAAGCGTTTTTAGTGAGATAAAAATGGCGCGTGCCCGTATGTCGATTTGCTTCTTTTATTCTGAGTACTATACTCGTATTCTTTAGTGTTTAAGAAAATGGAAGTCAAACGCGAAAAAAAAAAATTAAGCGTACTGAGAAAAAAAACTATGTTTGTGTTCCGCTGATATATTGTAAGAATCAAAGTTATTATGTAGAACGTCACTTATCCGAAAAAAAAAGATCTGTATTTCAACTTAAATTATGTGTTAAAATTCAAGATACGATACGAACGTGTGCGGCGCGGCGGCTCGGTTTACATCAAAGACGAAACCGAGTCAGTAGACAGAGACGGATGACCAAGAAAGGTGATGTCGCGCTCTGCGCTATAGAAGCTTGTGTACATTTGAGAAAATGATGTCTTATTCTGATCAATTAAAATTTTGCGCTATCTTGCTCTGTCTCTCTATCTCCATTCCGAAGGCGGGCGTGGATTATCGGGTTGGAGACGGTATTTCAGTAAAATATGGGCGGTAGTTTGATAATCAGTTCTAATAGTCCAGGAATCACTCAGAACAACGGTAAAAGCATCAATGATTAACTAGATTTCGTTGGATTTACTTAATGTCCACCAAGCACGAACTAATCCTGAAAGTAGTCAGGTCGAAGCGAGTCACTATGCCGGTCTTTGCACTATTTTACTGCGTATTGCGGTCACTACCCAGTTCGGGTAATCGCCCTAACACCTAACTATGTGCTGGTACTCAGTTCGCCAGTTTAGCTAGTAGTAGTCGTATACTATAAATAAAAAAATGGCGAGCGCCGCTCTGCTGTCGGCAGCACATTTTACGTATCAAACAGAAAAGTAATCATAAAAGTAATCATGATTAATTGTAATCCGATTAAAGATTAATAATCCTTAATCACCGAAAAATGATTACTTTTTTTGATTAATTTCGTTAATCATTAATCATGATTAATGATTACAAAATGTAATCGTAATCGTTAATCATTAATCTGATTACATTTTGCCCATCTCTGGTCTATACTAATATTATAAAGCTGAAGAGTTTGTTTGTTTGTTTGTTTGAACGCGCTAATCTCAGGAACTACTAGTTCGAATTGAAAAATTCTTTTTGTGTTAAATAGACTATTTATCGAGGAAGGCTTTAGGTTATATAACATCACGATGCAACTATTAGGAGCGAAGAAATAATGGAAAATGTGAAAAAAACGGGGAAAATTATTCATCCTTGAGTGCTTCCATTGCGTGCGCTGCGGAAACGGTTCAAGATACGAAAAATATATGTAAGAAAGAATGATTCCTCTTGAAATGATCTAAAAAAATGTCCGCGACAGTATATCTCTATCTTTTAAGATTAACTCACTAGAACCGTTTTTTATGGTAATCAAATTTGTTCGAAATTAATGCATTATTTGTTAAGAGTTGTATCAACGTAATAATATTAATCTTTATCCAAATAAACGTGTTGTTGATTAAGAGTATTTAATTGTGAACAAAATTGTCTTTGACATCACTTAATTTCAATGAACATCATAGAAGATATTACAATAACTTATATAGCAAAACTACGTTTGCCGGATCAGCTATGTCTTGATAAGCGCGAAACTCGAGCACGACTAAACCGATTTGACTGATTTTATTTTTTGTTGTGTTTGTTGAAGTATGGGGAAGGTTATTACGGAGAGAAAAATTAAAAAAATTGTCTGAAAAAGTCTAAAAACAACACTTTTCTATATTCTCATACAAAAAATTCGTAATAATATTTTAAAGTCAATTTGAACTTTAACACTTTTTTGTGTTGTGTTGTGTTGTGTTCGGTTGTGTTCAGTTGTGTTCGGTTGTGTTCGGTTGTGTTCGGTTGTGTTCGGTTGTGTTCGGTTGTGTGCGGTTGTGTGCGGTTGTGTTGTGTTGTGTTCGGTTGTGTTCGGTTGTGCTGTGTTGTGTTCGGTTGTGTTGTGTTGTGTTGTGTTGTGTTCGGTTGTGTTGTGTTGTGTTCGGTTGTGTTCGGTTGTGTTGTGTGTTGTGTTCGGTTGTGTTCGGTTGTGTTCGGTTCTGTTCGGTTCTGTTCGGTTCTGTTCGGTTGTGTTCGGTTGTGTTCGGTTGTGTTCGGTTGTGTGCGGTTGTGTGCGGTTGTGTTGTGTTGTGTTCGGTTGTGTTCGGTTGTGCTGTGTTGTGTTCGGTTGTGTTGTGTTGTGTTGTGTTGTGTTGTGTTGTGTTGTGTTCGGTTGTGTTCGGTTGTGTTGTGTGTTGTGTTCGGTTGTGTTCGGTTGTGTTCGGTTCTGTTCGGTTCTGTTCGGTTCTGTTCGGTTGTGTTCGGTTCTGTTCGGTTCTGTTCGGTTGTGTTCGGTTGTGTTTGGTTGTGTTGTGTTGTGTTGTGTTGTGTTGTGTTCGGTTGTGTTGTGTTGTGTTCGGTTGTGTTCGGTTGTGTTGTGTTGTGTTGTGTTCGGTTGTGTTGTGTTGTGTTGTGTTCGGTTGTGTTCGGTTGTGTTCGGTTCTGTTCGGTTATGTTCGGTTGTGTTCGGTTGTGTTCGGTTGTGTTCGGTTATGTTCGGTTGTGTTCGGTTGTGTTCGGTTGTGTTCGGTTGTGTTCGGTTGTGTTCGGTTGTGTTCGGTTGTGTTCGGTTATGATCGGTTGTGTTCGGTTGTGTTCGGTTATGTTCGGTTGTGTTCGGTTGTGTTCGGTTGTGTTCGGTTGTGTTCGGTTGTGTTCGGTTGTATTCGGTTCTATTCGGTTGTGTTCGGTTGTGTTCGGTTATGTTCGGTTGTGTTCGGTTGTGTTCGGTTGTGTTCGGTTATGTTCGGTTGTGTTCGATTGTGTTTGGTTGTGTTCGGTTGTGTTCGGTTGTGTTCGGTTGTATTCGGTTCTATTCGGTTGTGTTCGGTTGTGTTCGGTTCTGTTCGGTTGTGTTCGGTTATGTTCGGTTGTGTTCGATTGTGTTCGGTTGTGTTCGGTTGTGTTCGGTTGTGTTCGGTTGTGTTGTGTTGTCTTCGGTTGTGTTCGGTTGTGTTCGGTTGTGTTCGGTTGTGTTCGGTTGTGTTCGGTTGTGTTCGGTTGTGTTCGGTTGTGTTCGGTTGTGTTCGGTTGTGTTCGGTTCTGTTCGGTTCTGTTCGGTTATGTTCGGTTGTGTTCGGTTGTGTTCGGTTGTGTTCGGTTGTGTTCGGTTGTGTTGTGTTGTGTTCGGTTAGTTTCGGTTGTGTTGTGTTGTGTTCGGTTGTGTTGTGTTGTGTTCGGTTCTATTCGGTTGTGTTGTGTTGTGTTTGGTTATGTTCGGTTGTGTTGTGTTGTGGTCGGTTGTGTTCGGTTGTGTTCGGTTGTGTTCGGTTGTGTTGTGTTGTGTTGTGTTGTGTTCGGTTGTGTTCGGTTGTGTTCGGATGTGTTCGGATGTGTTCGGTTGTGTTGTGTTGTGTTCGGTTCTATTCGGTTGTGTTGTGTTGTGTTTGGTTATGTTCGGTTGTGTTGTGTTGTGGTCGGTTGTGTTCGGTTGTGTTCGGTTGTGTTGTGTTGTGTTCGGTTGTGTTCGGATGTGTTCGGATGTGTTCGGTTGTGTTCGGTTGTGTTCGGATGTGTTCGGTTGTGTTCGGTTGTGTTCGGTTATGTTCGGTTATGTTCGGTTATGTTCGGTTGTATTCGGTTCTGTTCGGTTATGTTCGGTTGTGTTCGGTTGTGTTCGGTTGTGTTCGGTTGTGTTCGGTTGTGTTGTGTTGTGTTGTGTTCTGTTGTGTTGTGTTGTGTTTAATTAAAATTATCCAGGCGAGAGCGCTGTGTAACCCCGGGGGTTTTAGTCGGCGCAAGTCCGACAACCAAAAAGCTCCCTGAGGTCCGTCAACAATATCCCTCGGGCTATCAAAAAAAAAACCTTATATACGCTTGGAAACAGTCTCGATTCTCAACATCTGTCTACACACGAGGGAGATGTAGAGGGAAATGGATTATGCTGTTGTCAATTCAAAAGTTCTGGCTTATACTTTCGAAGACATGTATCAATCCTGCACCATATT
Organism: Automeris io; assembly: GCA_036320925.1. Taxonomy (NCBI): domain Eukaryota; kingdom Metazoa; phylum Arthropoda; class Insecta; order Lepidoptera; family Saturniidae; genus Automeris; species Automeris io. Next base: position 5,555,027 of record JAUDJH010000010.1, on the reverse strand, counting down.
AAAATGGGATCAAATTTAAGATATAATAAACTAGCTGATCCGGCAAACGTTGTTTTGCTATATAAGATTTGGAATATCTTCTAAGATGTTCATTGAAATTAAGTGATGTCAAAGACAATTTTGTTCACAATTAAATACTCTTAATCAACAACACATATCTATACTAATATTATAAAGCTGAAGAGTTTGTTTGTTTGTTTGTTTGAACGCGCTAATCTCAGGAACTACTGGTTCGAATTGAAAAATTATTTTTGTGTTAAATAGACTATTTATCGAGGAAGGCTATGGGCTATATAACATCACGATGCAAATATTAGGAGCGAAGAAATAATGGAAAATGTGAAAAAAACGGGGAAAATTATTCATCCTTGAGTGCTTCCATTGCGTGCGCTGCGGAAACGGTTCAAGATACGAAAAATATATGTAAGAAAGAATGATTCCTCTTGAAATGATCTAAAAAAATGTCCGCGACAGTATATCTCTATCTTTTAAGATTAACTCACTAGAACCGTTTTTTATGGTAATCAAATTTGTTCGAAATTAATGCATTATTTGTTAAGAGTTGTATCAACGTAATAATATTAATCTTTATCCAAATAAACGTGTTGTTGATTAAGAGTATTTAATTGTGAACAAAATTGTCTTTGACATCACTTAATTTCAATGAACATCATAGAAGATATTACAATAACTTATATAGCAAAACTACGTTTGCCGGATCAGCTATGTCTTGATAAGCGCGAAACTCGAGCACGACTAAACCGATTTGACTGATTTTATTTTTTGTTGTGTTTGTTGAAGTATGGGGAAGGTTATTACGGAGAGAAAAATTAAAAAAATTGTCTGAAAAAGTCTAAAAACAACACTTTTCTATATTCTCATACAAAAAATTCGTAATAATATTTTAAAGTCAATTTGAACTTTAACACTTTTTTGTGTTGTGTTGTGTTGTGTTCGGTTGTGTTCAGTTGTGTTCGGTTGTGTTCGGTTGTGTTCGGTTGTGTTCGGTTGTGTGCGGTTGTGTGCGGTTGTGTTGTGTTGTGTTCGGTTGTGTTCGGTTGTGCTGTGTTGTGTTCGGTTGTGTTGTGTTGTGTTGTGTTGTGTTCGGTTGTGTTGTGTTGTGTTCGGTTGTGTTCGGTTGTGTTGTGTGTTGTGTTCAGTTGTGTTCGGTTGTGTTCGGTTCTGTTCGGTTCTGTTCGGTTCTGTTCGGTTGTGTTCGGTTGTGTTCGGTTGTGTTCGGTTGTGTGCGGTTGTGTGCGGTTGTGTTGTGTTGTGTTCGGTTGTGTTCGGTTGTGCTGTGTTGTGTTCGGTTGTGTTGTGTTGTGTTGTGTTGTGTTGTGTTGTGTTCGGTTGTGTTCGGTTGTGTTGTGTGTTGTGTTCGGTTGTGTTCGGTTGTGTTCGGTTCTGTTCGGTTCTGTTCGGTTGTGTTCGGTTCTGTTCGGTTCTGTTCGGTTGTGTTCGGTTGTGTTTGGTTGTGTTGTGTTGTGTTGTGTTGTGTTCGGTTGTGTTCGTTTATGTTCGGTTGTGTTGTGTTGTGTTCGGTTGTGTTGTGTTGTGTTCGGTTGTGTTCGGTTGTCTTGTGTTGTGTTGTGTTCGGTTGTGTTGTGTTGTGTTGTGTTCGGTTGTGTTCGGTTCTGTTCGGTTATGTTCGGTTGTGTTCGGTTGTGTTCGGTTGTGTTCGGTTATGTTCGGTTGTGTTCGGTTGTGTTCGGTTGTGTTCGGTTGTGTTCGGTTGTGTTCGGTTGTGTTCGGTTGTGTTCGGTTGTGTTCGGTTATGTTCGGTTGTGTTCGGTTGTGTTCGGTTGTGTTCGGTTGTGTTCGGTTATGTTCGGTTGTGTTCGGTTGTGTTCGGTTGTGTTCGGTTGTGTTCGGTTGTGTTCGGTTGTGTTCGGTTATGATCGGTTGTGTTCGGTTGTGTTCGGTTGTGTTCGGTTGTGTTCGGTTGTGTTCGGTTGTGTTCGGTTGTGTTCGGTTGTGTTCGGTTGTGTTCGGTTCTGTTCGGTTGTCTTCGGTTGTGTTCGGTTGTGTTCGGTTGTGTTCGGTTGTGTTCGGTTGTGTTCGGTTCTGTTCGGTTATGTTCGGTTGTGTTCGGTTGTGTTCGGTTGTGTTCGGTTGTGTTCGGTTATGTTCGGTTGTGTTTGGTTGTTATCGGTTGTGTTCGGTTGTGTTCGGTTGTGTTCGGTTGTGTTCGGTTGTGTTCGGTTGTGTTCGGTTTTGTTCGGTTGTGTTCGGTTGTGTTCGGTTGTGTTCGGTTCTGTTCGGTTGTGTTCGGTTGTGTTCGGTTGTGTTCGGTTGTGTTCGGTTGTGTTCTTTTGTGTTCGGTTGTGTTCGGTTGTGTTCGGTTGTGTTCGGTTGTGTTGTGTTGTGTTCGGTTGTGTTCGGTTGTGTTCGGTTATGCTCGGTTGTGTTCGGTTGTGTTCGGATGTGGTCGGTTGTGATCGGTTGTGTTCGGTTGTGTTCGGTTGTGTTCGGTTGTGTTCGGTTGTGTTCGGTTGTGTTCGGTTGTATTCGGTTGTGTTCGGTTGTGTTCGGTTGTGATCGGTTGTGATCGGTTGTGCTCGGTTGTGTTCGGTTGTGTTCGGTTGTGGTCGGTTGTGATCGGTTGTGTTCGGTTGTGTTCGGTTGTGTTCGGTTGTGTTCGGTTGTGTTCGGTTGTGTTCGGTTGTGTTCGGTTGTATTCGGTTCTATTCGGTTGTGTTCGGTTGTGTTCGGTTATGTTCGGTTGTGTTCGGTTGTGTTCGGTTGTGTTCGGTTGTGTTCGGTTATGTTCGGTTGTGTTCGATTGTGTTTGGTTGTGTTTGGTTGTGTTCGGTTGTGTTCGGTTGTATTCGGTTCTATTCGGTTGTGTTCGGTTGTGTTCGGTTCTGTTCGGTTGTGTTCGGTTATGTTCGGTTGTGTTCGATTGTGTTCGGTTGTGTTCGGTTGTGTTCGGTTGTCTTCGGTTGTGTTCGGTTGTGTTCGGTTGTGTTCGGTTGTGTTCGGTTGTGTTCGGTTGTGTTCGGTTGTGTTCGGTTGTGTTCGGTTGTGTTCGGTTGTGTTCGGTTCTGTTCGGTTCTGTTCGGTTATGTTCGGTTGTGTTCGGTTGTGTTCGGTTGTGTTCGGTTGTGTTCGGTTGTGTTCGGTTGTGTTGTGTTGTGTTCGGTTAGTTTCGGTTGTGTTGTGTTGTGTTCGGTTGTGTTGTGTTGTGTTCGGTTCTATTCGGTTGTGTTGTGTTGTGTTTGGTTATGTTCGGTTGTGTTGTGTTGTGGTCGGTTGTGTTCGGTTGTGTTCGGTTGTGTTCGGTTGTGTTGTGTTGTGTTGTGTTGTGTTCGGTTGTGTTCGGTTGTGTTCGGATGTGTTCGGATGTGTTCGGTTGTGTTGTGTTGTGTTCGGTTCTATTCGGTTGTGTTGTGTTGTGTTTGGTTATGTTCGGTTGTGTTGTGTTGTGGTCGGTTGTGTTCGGTTGTGTTCGGTTGTGTTGTGTTGTGTTCGGTTGTGTTCGGATGTGTTCGGATGTGTTCGGTTGTGTTCGGTTGTGTTCGGATGTGTTCGGTTGTGTTCGGTTGTGTTCGGTTATGTTCGGTTATGTTCGGTTATGTTCGGTTGTATTCGGTTCTGTTCGGTTATGTTCGGTTGTGTTCGGTTGTGTTCGGTTGTGTTCGGTTGTGTTCGGTTGTGTTCGGTTGTGTTGTGTTGTGTTGTGTTCTGTTGTGTTGTGTTGTGTTTAATTAAAATTATCCAGGCGAGAGCGCTGTGTAACCCCGGGGGTTTTAGTCGGCGCAAGTCCGACAACCAAAAAGCTCCCTGAGGTCCGTCAACAATATCCCTCGGGCTATCAAAAAAAAAACCTTATATACGCTTGGAAACAGTCTCGATTCTCAACATCTGTCTACACACGAGGGAGATGTAGAGGGAAATGGATTATGCTGTTGTCAATTCAAAAGTTCTGGCTTATACTTTCGAAGACATGTATCAATCCTGCACCATATTAAAATGGGATCAAATTTAAGATATAATAAACTAGCTGATCCGGCAAACGTTGTTTTGCTATATAAGATTTGGAATATCTTCTAAGATGTTCATTGAAATTAAGTGATGTCAAAGACAATTTTGTTCACAATTAAATACTCTTAATCAACAACACATATCTATACTAATATTATAAAGCTGAAGAGTTTGTTTGTTTGTTTGTTTGAACGCGCTAATCTCAGGAACTACTGGTTCGAATTGAAAAATTATTTTTGTGTTAAATAGACTATTTATCGAGGAAGGCTATGGGCTATATAACATCACGATGCAAATATTAGGAGCGAAGTAATAATGGAAAATGTGAAAAAAACGGGAAAAAATATTCATCCTTGAAGGCTTCCATTGCGTGCGCTGCGAAAACGGTACAAGATACCAAAAATATATGTAGGAAAGAATTATTCCCCTTGAAATTATCTAAAAAAATGTCCGGGACAGTATATGTCTATCTTTTAAGATTAACTAACTAGAACCGTTTTTATGGTAATCGAATTTGGTCGAAATTAATGCATTAAGAGTTGTATCAACGTAATAATATTAATCTTTATCCAAATAAATGTTTTGTTGATTAAGAGTATTTAATTATGAACAAAATTGTCTTTGACATCACTTAATTTCAATGAACATCATAGAAGATATTACAATAACTTATATAGCAAAACTACGTTTGCCGGATCAGCTATGTCTTGATAAGCGCGAAACTCGAGAACGACTAAGCCGATTTGACTGATTTCTTTTTTGTTGTGTTTGTTGAAGTATGGGGAAGGTTATTACGGAGAGAAAAATTAAAAAAATTGTCTGAAAAAGTCTAAAAACAACACTTTTCTATATTCTCATACAAAAAATTCGTAATAATATTTTAAAGTCAATTTGAACTTTAACACCATACCATAAAGTTTAAATGTCAGTGGACGGGGTCCGAGAAGGCAAAACAATAGAGTGACGTATAAATATTAATGTCAATTTTTATACATATAGCATTAAGACCAGGTTCTTTCAAACAATTTTCAAAAAAATCTGTCGGGGAAGCTATTAACATTAAAAAAAACAATATGACTTTGTTTTAGAGAAATAGGGCAGAACAAGGTCTGCCGGGACAGCTAGTGTATGGTGGAGACCTTTCGCTGCCGACATTGGTTTCACTAATGGTCGGCAGCGAAGATGCATGGCGGGCGGTCCTGCGGTTCGCCGAGGACGTGCTAGATAGGAAGGAGGCGGCGGAGCGGGTCCGGGAGGCGCTGGCTACAACATCTTTGGCAGCGCCGTCCCCACCTGCCCGCCGGCCTAAAAGAACAGGGCGCCGCAGAGCGGCGTTTCTCAGGAACGTCCGACTCTAGCGGCGACACCGGGCGGCACGCTTGAGGGAGTGTGTCGTCCAACAAGGGTGCGAGCGGTGCGCGATGTGTTCCCGCGTGCCGCTCTACAACACAGAGGCACGAGAGGGGTAGCTCTATACACTACCCCTCCCTAAACGAGTAGAGGCCTACTCACGGCCGCACGCCCAGCCGGTCATTGAGGATGAGACCCCAGTCGTGCCCTCGATGCCAGTAGGCGGAAGGTGGAACACCCCGGGGGTTTTAGTCGGTAAAAGTCCGGCATACCGGGGGAGTGGCCCTCACCACTCCCCTGACGATCCTATGAGGATTTCCCCCGGGAAACAAAAAAAAAAAAAAGGACAGCTAGTGTATGTAATATTTTTTCAATGTAATCTAATATATTTATAATTTTATGTAATAATTAATAGTTTGTATTCTGTATGTAATAGTAACAACATATCGTCTCGCTATATCTCTTACGGGGTGAGCAGAGAGACATTAGTGGCTGTATCCAATTTGCATTTATATGCCGTGGTCATCGTGACTAATAACGCAACTAATTGCCGTTCTCAGGGTATTTCTATTAGATGTCATGCGGGTTTCTTCACGATGCAATCCTTTACCAGTAAACATGTAGTTGCCTTAATTCGCACTTTATCTGAAAAAATCCAGAAGTACATGCCAGGACTCGAACCTACTCGACTATTCGTTATGCTGCGCATGGATACAGGTTCTTTATGCATTAAGCTACCAAAGCTACTTCTTTGTACTTTAATATAAAGTGAAGTGGTGATATATTTCTGCCTTACCATATAAATATTTGGTGTAGTCATAGACAGATATCCGAACTTATGAGATTTTGTGAAGTTCTTTTATTGTGAGATTTTTAAAATAACCTTAACTTTCCCACTCCACAACATCTCCAAATATAGCGAACTTGGAAGCTAAAAATATAATGTGTGTTTGATTAAATTTATACATCTATGCTTACCCCCAAAGGGATGTAACATAATTTTGATTTATTAGTATCAAGTTTTCCGGCTCTGGATATTAGTTTTTTAGTCCGTAGTTAGTATTTTTATTATTCCGTAGTCTCTGATTAGATTAGCACCCAAGTGATACGAACCCAACTAGAGGATATAAAAAATATCGTAAATTCTCCGGAGCATTTTGTTATCTGGACATTTTGTCGCTGTCTAGACCCAACACTAAGCCAAAAGACAATAAACAAGATCAACATATTCAGAAAACCAGAACAACAATAAATTAGCAATTTTACGATGGATGAAATAGAGAACACATCCGATTGCGATCCAAGCTTTGACGTCAATCACAGATAATTTTGAATTATTAAATTAGTTTTATTACTTAATATCATAAAATTATTTTAAATTAAAACAATAATAATTCTCAATTGCTAATGTTAATATTGCTAAATTATGTGCGCATTTTTGACTTTGTTATTATTTGAAACCTACTTTGGTAACAAGTGTTGACAAATTTTTTTTTCTCTATTATTAATATTTTAATTATATCTCTACGGATAACTTTAGATTTCCCTGGAAATAAATAGAGAAACGTCCCGTATTCAATGATATACTTACTAATATTACGTTACAATAAATCTATTATAAAAACGAATACACAAATCTCCGAAAGTACAATTTACAGGCACATTTAGCAGCACAAAGAGAAGCCTTAACAAAAGCATTTACCTAATGCGTGCGTCTTCAGAAGCCTTAATCTTTTTGTACCTCTAATTAAATTAACAAACTCAGACGTGCGGAAACTGGACACACAGACAAAATCATGTTCAACTCTTATAAACACTCACACAGGCGAAGTTGTGTGTTTTGAAAGGGCCACTGTGTCTGTGAGAGAGATCGCCGTGCATGTATATGTGTGTGTTTTAGTTAAGGGTCGTCATTTCTCTTGGACCCTCCCCCGTACTGTCCGCAGAAAGGTGAGTTAAAGTGGATTTGTATAGAGTTATTTTTACTTTATTTATTTTTAATAGAAATAGACTTAAGCTTTACTTGAAGATTTAAAGAAAAATTATTGGATATTATTAGCCAATTTTGTCTCTTCCCTTTTTCCACTAGATTAGTGCAATCCATGGAAACATTCACTACAATTTTGGTCCATATAAAAATTTTACCTAGTTTTTGAGGTTGTGGGGCCATTGCTTAAACTGGGTCGCGACAACAGTAATCAAATGTAAACACAGTTATGGTGACGCGCTTCGGCCTGCGCATTTCGGAATCAGTTTGTATATATCTATTTGTTATACATAGATGCCTTCGTGGTATATGTAAGCCGACATTGCGATGGCGACTATCAACGGGTTTCATCCCTTGGTAACAAACGTTGTCATTCTTAGACTACATTATACTTTCCCACATGTGGAATGTAGTTACTTTGAAGCCAAAGCGTTCGATCGCCCCCTAATCTCAAATTATGTTATGCTTAAAATCGAGTAGAGTATAGTTCCTTCCCGGAAATGTTTATTTATTTATTTATTTACACTTACATAGTCTACATTAACACATAAAACTATATAACAGGATACATTACAAATGCGACTATATTTACAAGTGTAGACTACATGAACAGAAGAAAAAAAATACGAGTAACATAAAAAGAAATATTCTAATCTAATTTGCAAAAAGAAACAAAAAACAAAAAAGCAAAAAAAACAACAATATATTTAACAATCTTCTCGAATATATATATTTTTTTTTAATTTACAAACACTCTCGTTAAATATGTCAAGACCTATTTATTGATCTCGACATATAATTGTATAATTTTGTCATTCTGCATAGGGGTGCATTTTGACCTATATTGGTGGAATAACTTGGAATTCGGAACAAGTTAAAATTAGATGCTCTGATGATTTTAAAAGTTTGTGTGAACAACTCTATGAGTATAGAGCAGACAAACAGATATCCCCCAGCATCCTCCCTCGGACTTTAATATTGATCAGTGTCCGGCCGCGGTCAGGTAGTCTCGGCCATGGGTCCACGCATGCGTCATGGGGGCTTCCCATTACGCTTTGTTACCGCTCCTATCTCTTTGTCAAATCTTACTGGGTAAGTTGTTACAAAATAATACTAATGTTCGTGCTAATTCGATCTATTACAAAACGAAGTTAATTTTAGTACGATAATAAACAGTTTTTAATAAACACTCTTTAAATTCGTTATTACTAAAGTCAGTTTGTATCTTATATAAGTAATAAACTATATTTTACTAAAATAAGACTATTTTATCTGAGATATGGTCATAAAGATATTTTTAAAAATTACGTTTTATAATTAAGTAAGTTTAGGTAAAATATAAAAAGTATAACGCAATTTTAGAATTAAAAAAATAGATTCTTGATTATATATGAAATCAAAAAAATATTAAAAGAAGATTAGTAAAAAATGTCTTAGCAAACACTATAATATTTTTTACACAAATTGCGATTCATACGTGAATTTATGTTGTGAAGATTATATGAAAGATTCATAAAATTTATTTATATAAAATAAAACATATTGATTAATTTTTAATTTATGACCAAAATTTGGCCTTCTTATATAAATATTTGTTTATCCTCAATTTTTATTAATGTAATTTTTAAGGTCTATATATTTCCTTTATTATTTTATGTATCAGAATTATTACGAATACTGACTTTTAATATCTGAGTATTTAATATAAGTAACTTTAATTTATTTATTATGGCGCACAATGGAGGGGATAGATAAACCATAAAATACAATAATATACATACAACGAATTCTGAAACCAGACTTCTTTCCACAGCTCACAGAAAGTTTTAAATATAATACGTAGCCATAAGAACAAATTATAGCAATAGTGTAATCGATATAAAGACAAAAACACAGGAGATAATTTGTTCAATATTAACTAAAACAACAGACGCTAAAATTAGGATTTTATAACAGCTGAGATTTATTAAATCAATTTGAACCACCACGCTTAGGACCGAGTAACACAACTTTATTCTTTGGAACAAAATATATATAATTTCTTATATAACATTAGTCTACCGCATTATAATAAAAAGATTCACTCGATTTAATATGAAAAAGGAAGTCCCTAAAATTCCGTATCATGTAAAAGAACACTTTCAATATTGGGATTGGTATCCCTTTGGCCGTAACAAGGTTTTATTAGATCCCACTAAAGGGTATCCCCGCACAAAGGTAGCACAAGAAACCCTTTTTCTACCTTACTTCAAATATATTAACTGTCCCACTACCTTTGGTGTCTTGGATTAGAAAACTTTTGAACGGAGTACTTAATTAAATTATACAAATTGATTAATAATTTCCAGCTATGTTGATGGTAAAAACAAATAAAAGTTTAATAATAAAAAGAACTCGCAAAACTAATAATTATTTTTTTTAAATTAAAATCGATTTATGATTATTTTAAAATAGCCTCAGTTATTATTTTAATTTAAGAGAGCAAACTAAGATTTTTTAAATGATAAATATTAAAAAACTAATTTTTCGATAAAACTCTCGAATCCTAAAACATCCAAAAAAAACCTGTCTAGGTTTTTTAAATAAAAATTACAATTAAGTTATCTACATGACCTCTAATTTTACAAAGAGTAATGTATGTAAGATAATTCTTATGTATATCTCTATATTCCAAAAAAATTAAAACATAATAAAATATTTTCCATTACAAAAGTCTTCTTTATATAAAAGTATTTATAAACGTTTAAAGGACATAATATTCTAACATGCACATCGAAACAAAAAAAAAAACAAATATTATTAATAGAGCAATAACTCCAATCCAGTATTTACATCGTCCTGAACCTGATGGCTATTTGTATCTATACTTTTGTCAGGGGAAATCATGCCTTATAGCTGTAGGGATATAGACTAATACCCCGTTGCCAGGACGGTTGCGATGGTTACAGACATCAGCCACTGTAGACGTACAATCGAAATGTACGACAATGAATTAGGTATTATTGCGATATCTATATTATAATAAAACTAAAAAAAAGTAATATGTCTGGATAGTAAATGTTTTTTTCATCACTCTGTAATGATAAACTTATCATATTTTTATTATAAAATTCTACAAAAATATTGATTGTAAAGCACTAAACTGGTATAGAAGCTAGAAGGCCTCCTGTAGAAGACTGTAACTGCATAATAATTTTATTGAAATTTAACGTAGTGATAGCTTTTACTTGTGTAGTTATAGTGATAGCGGACAAATATTTAGAAAAAAAAATGTTGATTGCCAAGATACAATGTTCTTTTTCAAATTGCGGACGGAATTGCAGGGATAGCCAAAACTTAACTATGCAAAACAAGCATAATATGTTGTTATCTTATTACTATAATATCCCATAATAATCCTTTTTGTCCACTAATCAATCATTCACAACCAGACTCCATATTTTACATTAGAAAATAATCATTTGAACAGTCATTACATCAAAGTTGGTTTTAGCGTTTTTGCGCAATATCCCGTATAAGGCAACATTTTCATTTTTTTATTTGGAGATGCCCCCATGTTATCTTTCCTAGTTCTAAATCAGTATTTTTAATATCACGAAATAATAGATCTTGTCTCTGTTACGATTTTGTAATAGATAATATAAATTGCGTTATTATTTTAAATTAATGCAAAGAATATTATTAACTGCTGATATATTTTACAGAATAAGAATAATCATAAAAATAATGTCTAAATTGCAGTAACTACTTACAAAACATCGATAAAGGGTTCGGCCAAAAGTCTGCGTTAGCAAAAATGAATGCCCGGTCGAATAGCAAATAAGCTAATGGCGTCGTAAAGTTATGTTTCGGTAACCAGACTACACTAAACCATTTTACTTTACATGTAAAAGTAGCTCCCAGGTCAAGTTACATCGGTTATAAGATCCAAATGTAGCATCGCGCCATTTGCTTTTATTGGCTGTTTGGCCAGTTCCAAATTTGAATCTCTGTCTGCTCTAATTGATTCCACCCCGTACGATTTACAAATTAGCTCACCTCGTTTTTAGCCAGAATAATTATTTACTGAAAGCAAAATAAATATGAATTCGATATTTTTGAACTTTTTTCTCAAAAAAATATAATTGATATTTATTTAGTCCAGTTAGCTAATTCCTGGGGGGTCTAGAACTCCGTTGTGGTATATTTAAGCCAACATTATGACGGAAACTGTCAATGTATTTTCATACCTTGGTAGTTGTCCTCATTTTTTGACTGCACTTTTTCTTACTATTGGTAGTGTTTAGTAATCATTTTGCTGTTAGATTAAAATATATATTTAGGATAATTTTATTATTTTAGCATATTTAATCGTTACAAGAAAATATGCTAAAATAAAAAAAAGTATGTAATTTTTTATTGTAATATTCATTATTGCTTAATCTATTCGGGAAAATCAAAATTCACACTGAAATCGCGGTACCTCAATCATATTAACTGAAACTTTCATTGTTCAAAGGCAAAAAAGGCTTAAAGATTTTAAAACTTTTTCTTTCTGAGAAATTAGGGCAATTTGTATGATAATATATAAGAAGCAGTAATGTATTAATCTGATGTAGCTAAAACGTAATAAAACTACGTTGCCAGCTCATCTATACCGGTCTCGTAGCCCGTAGCCCGTGGCTACGGCGTAGCAGGGAGACTAGGGGGTTACTGACCGCGACATTTGTTGCCCGTCCACCCTGACATGGTGAAATAGGGAACAGTATCAAAACTCTACCGTAATGTAGAATAACGCACGCACACATGTACAGTACGCATCTACATGGAATCTCATAGAGACGCATAATAGCGCTTTCTCCGAAGCAACGAACACATCAAATAACGTTCACATTTTTTACGAATGAACTATTTAAAAAACCTTTTGTAAGTTAAGCAAGACGAAAATATTTTTAGTAATGAAATTTAAAAGAAAAAAGTAATTAGGTGTATATAAAGTACTTTCAATTTGCAATTACTATTATTTTTTATTTTACATATAAGCGTATGGATAGTATAAATTGTCATAAGAATAAATACTTAGTATCGGGCTAGGTTTAAAAAACACGCCATTGCGACATGTCTTTGCCAGTCGTAGCGTTTGATGATTATACCCGCGTAATGGCAAAGCACATAGGTTCTTGTAGAAACATGTTGTCAGAGATGGGCAAAATGTAATCTGATTAATGATGAACGATTACAAAATCTAGTCGTAATTTTAATTTTCTTGCTCTATAATCATGATTAAATCCATTTAAAACATTAAGAAATGATAAATATGTATACAATCTGGCATTCTGTAGTGTTTAAAACATAAATGAGCAAAATGCAGTCTTATTAATGGTAGAAAAACGCAAAATGTAATCGTTAATAATTTTCCTTAATCTGATTACATTTTGCCCATCTATGCATGCTGTGCTATATTAATCAAAGCTACTCTTTCTTTCTCGTATTATTACCATATAGACATATTATTCTACAGTTATTACGTTTGATGGGTCGGTCTAAACATTGCTACAATAAACATGCTCCATGGAAATAGACCCTAGAGGTGCGTCACTAAAAAGAGAACTTGGAGAAAATAATATTCAATCAGCGATGAAGCTAGTAGATAAGTCGAAAATTTATAGAACTGACATAACGTGATAGTCTGAAAGATTATGTTAATCCTATATATATTGCACTTTTCTGCTAGCGTTATTGCTGAATGAATGTTACTTTATCCCTCTGGAATGAGATGTCATACTGTACTTAACTATCCTGTGAACCTGAGTCGGGTGAAGCGACTTAATGTGTTCAGTTTATGTGTGAGAGTAGAGGGCTGTTCACAGATAGGTCATTTGGTACGAAATCATCTAACTTGCCAGAGAATCGGATTTCTTGAATAACTTTGATGTCTCAGTACATAAAGTTTCAGGCAACGGTGCTTTCTAGACTATTACTAAATTCTAATTTTGTAAGTTTATTAAACAGTGTTGAGTAAATGATATAGACAGATTATTTCATAGTTTACTAGGTGTATTGACACGGTGTTGCTAGAGTAGATGGGTTATGTGGGTAATGCAGATCTTTTTTTAAAAAGAGATTCACGGTTGGTCTTAAACACAGCTGACAGAAAGCAATAATGATACAGATGATAGAGCGCGCTTACCCTGCGATAACTATTTCACTCGTTGCTTGAATACTCTCTTATACGAAGCTGGAAAAACAGACGCTAGTAGCAAATTCCACTCCTTGACAGTACATAATATACAGGACAAGGCAAATCACTTCGTAAGAGCAGTTGGGGTATCAACAACATACTGATGCCGTCTCGCATTGCGGCTTGTCATGAATCTCGACTTAAAAAAGTGTTCCACGAGCGTGATACCACTATCCTGACTGACCTCCGCCATAGTGCAACATGAAGTCAATCGAGCATGCGTGAGATTAGCTCGACAAAATGTTGTTCGAAGAGTTGCTTCAAAATTTTCACACAGAATAAAAACTTTGCTTGCATCTATCACGAACTTGGAGCAAGATACCCCAGATTACTTTAGACAGCCTGAATTTAGACATGCCGAGGTGACGCAGAACCTTATTCAGTGCAGCAGGAGGTTCTACTGATTACTAAAAAGCCACCTAATATACATTTTTAATGTTAAAATTTGTATATCACAATTTTATTTCGTTTTTTATTCATTATTTCTTTCTTAATTTTTTTCAACTTTGTTCTTTATTAATAAATTTTGATGTTTTAGTCATTTGACTACAATTTTATTTTAAATTGCAAACAATCATAACATTATTCTTTAAATTGTATCATATAAAATTGTTTACTTAAAAAATTGCAACTATTTATAAGGAATCAAGTGTGCCCGAATCTTCAACTTTGTTGATGTATTTATTTTTAATATATAAATTTGTTTATTTGTTCCTCCAGGTTATAGTTTATTTTTCTACAAAATTTTACTTAAATTTCGACGTTACCAATTATGAAATGCATACATAATCTTTCGTGGCTATAATATGAGTGTGCAAATCACATGAATTACCTACCATACATATACGTGTACATATATTACATATAAATGTACATATATTATATACATATATTATTGTATTTACCTGTATTTCATATATTCCCACGCCTATTGTTTTTATGAAGTGATAACCATATTAACTAACTCAATGTTACCTTATTATATCTGATAATTTCTAAGAGTATCTACCAATACCTAACAAAACATTCATAAGCTTTGATGATACTCAATAACACGCAATAATACCTTTGATACATATATATAAAGATCAAATTCTATTATTTTTATTATTGTAAGAGAGACGCGATGAGTTAAGTTGAAGTCTAAGCAATATACCTTAGATTTATTATTTTATGACTCTTTAAAAGAGCTTTGCCCACAGTTAATGGAAATAAAGTTATAATCAACTGATTAGGCATGTAAAGAAAGGTTTACTAAAGTACAGATTACCCCAGGTAAAAAGAATATAAAATTTGCATAAAACATTTTTTCTAAAGGAAATGTATTATAAAGAAATGTATTCTCATTTGCAATAAAATGTATAAAGGCTTTTCATCAAATCCCCCAACCGCCCGGCGGCCAGTGGGGTCCTTTTGGCCGACGCAGCGATGCCCAATGGCTCCCCGTGGGGCGGCCCCGTGAGGTGGCAGGGGGACACTGACCGACTCCCCCAAACCTCGCTTATTTACTGCCAATTTTATTTGCACACGACATGGCCGACCGATGTTTTGTATCATGTTGTATTAGCAAACTTCTGTATTTTCTTGGTCCTATTATTGTGAAAATATAATACATATAGATACAAAATATTATAAATTTAAAATAATTTTATATCAGATTATTAAGTGTTATGTCGTTTGAGATAGTTAATAGTGATGTTCCAACTAGTCAATAAAGTCAATATACCTTAATTTGCCTTACCTCTTGCAAAGCACTGTTATGCCCAAAACTCGGTCATCTATAGATGTTGCGCTCAGTACAATAAATATTTTAAAGATATTGATACGTTTCACTTGAGCCGTAATCAGGTCATTAAGAGTATTATTTCTGGACTGCAGTTAGAATCTCATGCAACACCGATATGAGCACACAAGCACACAAATGCACTCACACACTCATGTACTCACACACACTCACTATACGATACGGAGAGCGACCCAAACATTTAACAAAATTTAATATGTATGTGTAACTATGTCATTGGTATTTTAGATTTTTATTTTATTTCCTATTTTGTATATAATTTTCTTATAATGTGCTGTTACTATTAAATAAATAAACTATATTTGGATTTGGGTAGCGTACTGGTCGAAATTAAGTTCCGTCGAAAGAGCAGGGATACATAACACGAAAGATTACGATGTATGAACAAGATTTAGTAATTCTTTTGTGAACTTTAGATATCTATTTATTTAATACAGTCATTCATCCATCCATTTTGTTTTGAAAAAGTGTAAACTGATACATTGATGCATACAGTATAGGATTCGTATGGTTCCTTGCTGTGGTGGCTGAGAGCAGACATACGACCGGAACGGTAAAAAGGCTTTGCTGGCTGATAGTAGTCATACGACCGGAAAGGGTTAATAGGCTTGTTAATAAATAATCAAATTAATAATGATTTTGAATTTTGTCCGTAGGCTTTACCCTAGTTTCCCTACACGTGACTCCTGGGTGGTGCTAAACGAGCAGCAGCGAGATGGTAGGGCGTCGGTGCCCGCCTGGATCGCGACCACAGTACATGGGTGTAAAGCCCGTCATAGTGACCAGTTTCGGCTTGTCACGTTTCGGGATCAGCTTGTGTATATCCAGTGGCTCATATACCTAGAGACCTTCAGTCGTGGTATATGTGGGCCGACATGACGATGTAGACTATCAATGGATTTTCATCCTTTGATAGTCGCTTTCGTTTTTGGACTACACTGTACTTACCATCAGGTACTCTGTAGTCACTATGTCGAGCAAGTGTAAAAATAAAAATGAAAAATCAAATTGTTAATTTATAACCAAATTGTTAATAAAACTATATCACTTAAAAGTAAAAATGTAAATAAACATTCAAATATACCTAGATATTCATTACATTATAGACGTTATATAATACATATATTACATTATATACCTATATAAGAGAAGATTATTTTCAGAGAATTTATCTGTAAATATAATCATAGTAAACTGAACAAGAATAATTTGCGAATTTTATTCCTGCATGAACAACATACAAATCTCATACAAACGAGGTAATTTTACTTGAATAACCCGACTACGTTACTCAACTAACAAACTAGCATCGCAAATATTCGCATGTCGAGAATAATTGGACCCATCCGAGCGGCTCCAGAAAAATATCCACTATCTCCCTGGAAATATGTTACGACTCTGCCGAGCCATTGTCCTTTGAAAAAAGAATATCGCATAACGAAGTTGAGTTCCGACTTTATATCAAATATCACGCATGACGCGGCTTCACCCCGCCGGGGGGAGGGGGGCAATAAAAAATAATATATTGGAATATGTTGGAAATAACAGCGTATCATCCTTCGCCTGGATACAGGAAAGTGAGGGACATTTGTACCGACGAGTCCAGTCTGGTTTTATTGTCTCGAAACTGCTGACATCGTAAGTGCGCGTTGTTTGTTATCTTATTTGCATGAATAAAATTACGAACTACATCGGGGAAAGTAATAAAAAGTAATGTGATACAAAGATAACCCACTAACATAATATCCAACAACAGAATTAGGAAATATGAAGGGAATATACAAGCGCCAAAATAATATGTTCTCAAAATGGCACAAAATAAAATTGTAACAATTTGTAGGGAGTGGATGCGTCGTGATTAGTGATGAAAATGCCCGGGAATTTTCCCAAAGTGCCCAAAACTTCCGAGAACATTTCGTAAATTCGCGGGAATATTCCCAAAGAAGTTTTTGGGCACTTTGGGAAAATTCCCGGGCATTTTCATCACTAGTCGTGATCTCTAAATTTTAATAATATACCATCACAATATATCCCTTTCGTGGTAAGCAGAGATTCATTAGTGATCAGAGACAGGCAAAATGTAATCAGATTAATGAAAAACGATTACGATTACAATTTGCGTTTTTCATTATGAATATTACTGCATTTTGCTCACCTATGTTTTAAACAGCAACAAAATTAAAATTACTACTATATTTTGTAATTGTTAATCATTATCAAATTACGTTTTGCCCATCTCTGTTATTGATTAATATGAAGGTAACTTTAGTGGTCTAGACTTTAATTACATTTTACCGTCTTTGTGCCGTAGTTGTAATAATAAATAATACATAGTTAAACGAAAAACATGATATAATAAAATTGGCATAATTTTAATTATAACAACAGAAAATATGTTGTTTCATACCCCACACACCCGGTATCAAAATATGCTTTTATAAATTTCGCAAATCCATGTATCTGACCAGGTTTTGTTTAAAACAAAGTTCACGCTACAATTTATATACCTAATTTCAAAACAAAATCTAATTTCAGATAACTTAAATACGAAGATTCTCTGTTTTCTTTAATTGAGTATAATTTAATCTCTAGTACCGTTATATTTACTCACCGTTAAAAATATTTTATTAAGACACAACACTGGTGCAAATCACTAAAAATCGATTTCAAAAATCGAACACAATCGATTTAGATGCGCACACGCACCCGCGAGTCGGCTTCGAAAAGGAATGGATCAGGAAGTAAGGTAGACCCGACGGGGTCAGGTAGTAGCGGGGCTTAAGATTACCGACGCGTCAAAGGGTTAACGCACAAAAGGTGTAATTATTATTAGAGGGTTAAGGGCCACACAAAAGACGCTTTTGGGCCAAGTTTTGGGTTACATTTCTTTTTACAACAGCACTACGGCAATTTGGTTTTAAAAAATAATTAATTATCTTTGTTCATTTTTCAAAATTCGTTACACAAAATATGTACGAAAGAAATAAGTTAGTAACTAAGTTATCCAGCAAAATTATGAACGTCCTACCAGATCAACAGATAATGGTCGACGAAAACAAAATAAGAATTCAATAAAAATTATATCAATTACTTACAAATTATGTTTACTTTCCAGTATATGATGGACTGTCCGTTTGTATGAAAATATTTTAAATACATTCTCTTCTTTCATAAAAATATTCATTTAATAAATACTAAACATAAAACTTTATAGCACCTCAAACATATTTAAACTTATTATTTAAAATATAATGTTTTAAATTGAAGTAATCACTTTTATTAACACTGGTTTTAATTTTTTTTTTGCAAAAGTTAAACTCTACCTGACTGCACATTCGCGTGTGAAAGTTTCTACTGTCATCTTGTACAATATCGTCACACTAACCCTTCACATGTTACTTAATGTACCTGAATCATTTCGACCCAATAATTCATTACCGAACAATAACACTAACTTATTTTTCTAATAATAGTAATAGCCAAACCCTTTATCGGTGCGCAGTTGTCTAAGCGACCCTTGCGAATTTTTTGACACAAATAAAACACCCGTTGCAAACACAAATATTTGAAAAAAAATTGTTCTCTTTACAACTGTGTCTCTGGTCATAAATCAGTTTTCAAATAACAAATCTGTGCCATCATAAGTTCGATATACAAAATGAAGTGTAATCGATAGATAAAAAAATCTGTATTATTTTGTAACCGAGTAATACTTAAAAATGTGTAATTAAATCATTTATTGTACCCTGTACATCCAAGCATATAAGACAAATTACTATTTTAAGTCGAAAATATTGTGCACATGTTGTTTCTGCACAATATTTTATTAAATTCTAGGAAACCATTCCCTGTATTCATTTTGAATAATAATTTAGAAGTAATATATTTTTCTTTAACATCCGAAACAAGTCTCAAGCAATCTCAACTTCCTGTTATATATTTTTAAGAAAAACAA
The DNA here is from genome assembly GCA_036320925.1 of Automeris io. Lineage (NCBI taxonomy): Eukaryota > Metazoa > Arthropoda > Insecta > Lepidoptera > Saturniidae > Automeris > Automeris io. The sequence continues at coordinate 5,535,727 of JAUDJH010000010.1, read as the reverse complement.
AACATAAATTAAAAATTCTAGGTCATGTTATAAATATAATGGCATTTACGACAAAAAAAAATACAATACAGTGTGAACAAAACGTCAAGAGTTCTCACTTGTACGCAAAGATTTTAGATTAGATTCAGTAGTAATGATTTTGTACTTGAAGTGTGTCACGATTGGTACTTAAATCATTCGCCTAATTTCCTTCTATTGTACAAACAGATCCCTTGATAAGCGAAGCAGTACTTGAATTATCTGCATTTTATATCAATTACGCAATGAAGTCAGTTTTATTCACATAATTACTTACCCCTTACTATTATTTTATTGTATACAAGTTTTTTTACACTAGCTCGACATAGTGGCTGCAATTCGCCTAATGGTAAGTGCAGTGCTGCCCAAAAACGAAAGCGACCATCAAAGTATGAATCCATTGATAGTCTCCGTCGTCATGTCAGCCCACATATATCACGACTGAAGGTCTTTATATATATGAGCTACTGGATATACACAAGCTGATCTCGAAACACGACAGGTCAAAGCCAGTCACTATGACGGTCTTTACACTTGTAAGGCAATCACCCGACGATCGAAAAACAGTTGATTAATAAGTATTGAATTTTGTATAAATTGAGTAATTTTATACATTTATATTTCATTTTTGAAGTTTAGAATATTACAATAACATATATTGTTTTTATTCTGGACACTGAATACATATTTTTCCTACTTTTAAATAAAAACGGATAGGATATTCTTGAAACTTGCAAATTTTATTATTACTTTTCAATATCGAATTGCATCTGCCGGTCTGTCTATATTACATTATTCCAAATAAGCATTAGGGACCCTATGCAAAAATTGAATAGAGAACCGCTGTGCATACTTAGCTCCATTATAATATATCAGGTATACGCAAAAATCGCAACATTCAAATTAATAATATAATGAAACTAGTCCATGATCTATGCAAGGGTTAAGCCGCTATTGTTCACCAGAAGGGGTTTATCTATATGAATTCTTCCAACGGTCGTTTCTGTACGTACGGATAAGGGGCAATAACTTCATACATTTTTTTAAAAATCTTTAAATAAATCAACATTGACATTTAGACCCGGCAAATGTTTACAGTGTTACTGGAATGCACTATAAATGACAGTAAGATGTTTTTAGCAGTAGCGTTCATTCCATAGATGGATGTAAGTATTGCATGCCCTTATAATAAATGTGTCTGGAATAAATTGCTTAAAGTTAAACAAAAAAATTAACCATTTATATTCATATCTATTTTATATTCAAACCGTCTATCTTTCCTATGTAAGTAATATAAAATTTACTATCATAATATAACATTCCAATTAATTACTCAAATTCTGCATACCCTGTCCAAATAGCTTATTCACGTCACTGGTTTTTAGTAAAATGAGCATTTACAAGAAAACATTTTATTACACATATTGATATCACTTCTGTGTAATTAAAATTTTTACCATAATTATCACAATTTTTGACTTGCTTTGGCCTGTCGCGTTTCGGGACCAGCTTGCGTATATCCAGTAACTCATATACCTAGAGACCTTCAGTCGTGGTATATGTGGGCCGATGTGACGGCAGAGATTATCAACGGAATTTTATTCTATGATTGTCGCTTTTGTTTTTGGACTACACTGTACTTACCATTAGTACTCTGTACTCACTATGTCGAGCAAGTGTAAAAAAAGAACAATAAAAAGAGCAACCCAAATTATGCATTTATAAGTATTTCGTTTATTAACTTTTTTTACTCTCACCCATTCTATATTCGTCTGCTTTTAGCAGAAAACTGTTTTTAAGAGATGTTACGTACGCTATAGTAAAATTATTTTCATAAAAGAAATGGGTATAGTATATTTTTAGTTTTATAATTAAAATGTGAACGAAGAAAACATCAAATAAACAAGATAAAAGGTCGTGCTGAGGGTCGTGAGAATACTAAAAAAATCCACAGTGATCGGCTATTGACACCAATTAAGGGTAAAATATACCCGACCGTGGAAATAGGGTTAAAACGACATGTTTGGGGTAAAACTGCCAACGCGATTTATTATTTTGTAATACACTAATTGTGTTTGTATTGATTTCGAGATATTATGGGATCATCTGTTGACTTTTTAGTAATTGATAGGGTTAAATATTTTAGTATAATTCTAATATTTCCATTACTTTACTATTTTTTATATAACTTATCATAGAATAGTTTATAATGAATATTTGGTGAATAGAAATATTTAGTATTTTTAAAAATTTACATATTTCATCTGTGTATCCTATTTATTATTATAAACAATATTTTTTGGATAAATTAATTAATTTATTTAAACAGAAATTTAATTAGTAATGAGAATAACAAAAGCGAGTTTTAAAAGTAATTATCAACTTATGGTTATGTTTTAATAAGATTTTAATTTGTAATGTCTAATAAATAATTCAAATCATTAACGAATTAAGCTTTGTAGTAGGTAATCAATGTTTTTTATCAATATAATTTAATCGTTTTGATGGCAGGGCAATTGCCCAAACTGGATAACGACCGCAGTACAGAGGTGTAAAGGCCATCATGGTGACTCGCTTTGGCCTGTCGCATTTTGGGACCAGCTTGTGTATTTCCAGTAACTCAATACATAGAGAGAGACCTTCAGTCGTGGTATATATGGGCCGACATGACGACGGAGACTATAAATGCATTTTCATCCTTTGTTAGTCATTTTCGTTTTTGGACTACACTGTACTTACCATCAGGTAATCTGTAGCAATTATGTCGAGTCAGTGCAAAACAAAAACATTTTTTTTTAATATGAATTGATTTCTTTTTTTTTTAATATGATTGTGTAATACGCTCTAAATATTGTGAAAAAGTAAATACTTAAAAGAACTCCGACAACACTCCAAAATCACGTTCACAAAATATTTATAATAAAAAATGACAATCGATTCTGTTTAGTATTTTGGTAGCTTACATCGCTACTACGTTTAAACCACTTTTTATTTCACACCGGGACAATTGTGAGCTTTTTGCAAGAGTCAACGAGCGTTTTTTATACACTTTTTGCTTCTGTGAAATCCTATTTCTCGGATTCAAAGGGATTTGGATACTTTGTTGCAGCAACAATAACGGCTTAAAATATATTCGTTTTGATTTAATGTTCGATAGGTTTGTTTGATTCCCACGAGATTGATTTATGTGTTATCAATAAGTAATTTGATTAGTAATGAATAAAAAAAAATTACCCAAACACCTACCTGTACAGGATGAGTAGTTATGTTTTAGTTTTGTTCCTATAATATGATTCAATTATGATTAGTAGGATAACATAATTCTATAGACAGTTGGATAAAACATCCCATAATAATTACTTATACAAAACAAAAACGTCATTACGTAAATTCAAAAATTGTAGTTCTTATAATATTTTTAATTTTCGCCTCACTTCTGCAATAATACAGTTACTAATGTATCTCTAGTCAACTCAAAAAGGACATAGCGCACTAATTTATTATTATTTTAAATATAAAACCAATAGTTGTTGTTGATACGTGTAAGTAATTGTAACTATTGGACTCGTGTCTCTATGTTTTATTATTTTCAAATAGTATAGATTTTCAGTGTAAGCGTGTTATAGTATTCGTCATTAGTAACAAATAAAATTTCAGAGACTGCGAAATCGCGAACATAAACTAGTTACAACATGAAATATTAATACCAATAAAGAAGCGAATCTGACACGATAAAATTGGCAACAAATCCTAATTTCAACCCCATGTCCCTTGGTATTGGCATCCAATCTCTCGCCCCAATACTTGGCTTATCAACATTCGGACACCATAACAGGCCTTTCCTAGCCTCATACATATTTTAGGGGGTGCACACCCCGTTTGGTCAACTGTCAGTAATGATTTGCTGCCTTTTTCTACCCTACGCCCCCGTAACGTAGCCAATTTAACACGGCCCTCTATGCCGATTCCATATTCCAACAAAATTAGTTCGCAGACGCAGATTTTACGGGTCCACCTAAATTGGACACATCAATAGACCAGGGGCGTTTGAAAAAGTTAGATTATCTACTATTTTTTCGGAAACTAGGGTGGATGTCACTGGAAAATATGGCTTCCCATTCGTATATATTTTGTAGTTTTTTATTTGCACATTCGAAGGAAAATTATGTAAAAAACATGTTATTCTACAGTCAAAACTAAAATACGTATAATTAATCTATTGGTAATTATAATTTACATATATTTTAATATATGTACAATTGGATAATTTGGATGTTTATTTCGTTTTTATTTAGGGAAAAAATAGCGACATAAAATCAACAAAATTATTCACTAAGAAGATACATAAGTCAGCAAAGTGTCCACAAAAATATTTAACAAAATAAAAATCGAAATAGAGAATACATAGTTAATAACAAACAGAAAACTAACAGTAACTAATAGCACAAAAATTTATAATGTTATAACAATTTTAAACTGAATTTTTAACTTATATGTTGTATTTATTTGTCTTTTTAGAAAATATGAACTATGTTTTGAAAATTATATGCAATATTTTTGTTATAGTCACCTAAATTAGTATAGTAATTTACCTAAATATTATTACTCTATTTACACATAAAAGTATGCAAATTTTGACGTAGAATATAAAACTTGGACAGAAATATATAACACTAGCTGACCCGGCGAACTTCGTATCGCCACAGTCAATAAATGTCATGTTAACTTTAAGCTAAGCCTAATTTAGAATATATTAATAATAAAATTATCCCCTGCCTCCATTTCACTCCTCCCTTGCTCCCTCCCTCCTTGCCAAATCTCCTCCTCTGTTGTTAATGTTCTATCCTCTTTTCAAAATATTAACAATTTAATTTATGTTTATTTACATTATCATTATTACAAGGAAATTATATAAGTACGTATATCATGAATGTGGGGCTCAGTTTTGCCTTTTTTATAATTATAATATGAGATTTTTAGTATTTATTGAGCTATTTCAGACGAAGATAGATGGAAAATAAAAAAAATCTTGAAAAAACTTGGTTATATGACTTTCATTTATATATACAAATTGGATCAAATTTAAAATCAATGTGAGTGTTTAATGTCCAAGTATAACAAAATAATGTTTTTTTTTCTTGTATGGGATGCACGCTACTGAGATATAAATTACCAATATAAGCATTTTTGAATGTGATTATATTTTCGATAAAAACCCACATTCAAAAAATATTGATACATCCAACAATCATAACATTACAGACAAACCATGAATAAAATATTAAAAAATAGCATTTCTATTGTTAAAAGAATATATCTAGCAACATTAATATAGAACAAGATATTTCAGTATGTCGCCAGCAGATAGAGGTTTCGCAGCACAAATATACGCTTAAGTTTATTTGGCTAACTTTCGTAACATGACACTGCCATTGGTCGACGAATTCGGCACGGCAAATAGCATTTGTGGGTTAGCAAACAGCTGACGTTGGCTATCAGCTTACTTTACAGCAAATGCTTATATATAACTATAACTATTATAGACATATATGTGGAAGTTTTTTTATGATGACTCGACAAAGTCACTAACATCGCGCCTAAGTACAATATAGTACAGGAATAAAGAAGAAATATAGTAAGTTTCTTTATCAGTTGCCGTCGTCATATACAGGCTGATTTTATAGACGAGGGAGATATTCAAGGAGGATATTCAGCACTCGATTCTAATTTCTAATATATAGGAATAGTGGTATCTTAATATTTCCATTAAAACAAAGTAATTTATAGTCAACATATTAATGGGCAATTACACACATGATAGAATAAATAACAATTAATTAAGTAGGTGTTTTGTCTCTTCTAAGCCAGTATAAAGTACGAAAGGGTAACGAGACAATTACCTGTTTACCTAAAATTACGTAAAAGGAATTTTATCTACATGCCATTCAATCCTGCACCACACACGCTGCGGTGTCCGAACATTTTCGGATCAATTCTCATTTGTTCATCAATGTTTCTTTATGATTTGTTAGGGAATATTGTTATTTACATTTTTATTAGTTATAAGAAGGTACAAATTATTATATTCTGAAATATCTCCCACGTCTATAAAATCGCCCTGTATATACTGCGACAGATGGTCTCTAGGTATAAGAACTCCAGCAACGTACACAAGCTGATCCGGAAACGTGACAGGCCGAAGCGAGTATGACGGTTTTTGAACTCGTGTACTACAGTCACGATCCAGATGGGGGAATAGCCCTGACACCCAAAAAAAAAGGTTAATAAAAAACTAAGAAAGTTACAGTCTTCATTGGTTGCTTTTGTTAAAGTAAAAGTGCATACTTGATTTTTTTTTCAGCTTTCTACTTTCCCTTTGACGTCTGCATTTTATAAAATGTCCATGGACCACCGTGACCCCAAAAATACTGAATCGAATCCAGGTTTCAGTATGGTTGCAAAACATTGATATTTTTGAACCAGATTTGTGATCGAATTCAGGCGGTTGAAATGTGAACTGTACAGAAAATGTTAAATGTTTAATGTTTTCCGTGGACTAATTTTGCCTCAAATGCCAAGGTCTTGGCGATGGGAAAAAGATAACTGATGTCTAAATTCATGAGACGGAAAATGGCCTTCTTTGGACATATAGAGAGGATCGCAATATGAGCTTCCTAGGTTGATCCTTGAAAGCAAGATTTCGGAGAAAACAATCCAGGTCATGAGAGACAGAAGTAGCTAGAGGGCATCTAAAAGTAGACCAGACCGAGCTTTCATGGTTTGAAGAGCACGTCATGGGATTGCAAGAAGTTTTGTTTATTAACTTTATTTGAGATTGTGAAGATGGGACTTCATGATAATATATTTTTGGAAACCTAAAATCCTGCATAGGACTATCTGGACTATCGCGAGGGTAACAACCTTGGCGTTGGTAAAACGGACTAAAAAGTCTCGGTGTGGCCCTTCAGATGCTGTAAACCGAACCTGGAAAACGGTTACTAGGACAAAACTCACGTAAACACGTACTCACGTAGTCTTATAATACTGAAATGATTTTCAAAAATACCTATGATTACATAAATATTGTTGTTATCTTCACATATATGTATTAATTGTGGCCATAGAAAAAAAAAATCGTTATTTTTAATAACTGAAATTAAAATCATCAGGCTATATCACTTTTGAAGCAAGCCAAGACGCCGTTTTGTATGTTAACCTTGCGTGTGTATTTAGAAAATATTAAAATACTTTATAAAAATATGAATTCTAATTAATCCGGATATCTATGTACAACGCATTATGAATATACAGTAGATAAAATCTATAAACATATTAGAGAACGAATTCAGAAATAAAGGAAATTGGAGTATCAATATTATTTACACAATCCAGTTTGCTGAACCTTCAGAAATATGTTATCATAACTTGTAATAACGTAGTGAAAGAAAAAAATATGTCCGTGTTTGTTCGCCCTCAAACCTTCGCCTGAGCATAGAATACATTCAGAACAGATATGGCAATACACACACGATTAATGTTCGCCAATTAATAGATTAAAAAATATTTTGTGCCGCATTCAACAATTTATAATTTTCAATTTACCTTAAATTACATTTATTTTTACATAATATTTACTCTAATTTATTTTAAAAACCAATACGTGATAAATATAACAAACACTTTACGTTAGATATTCCCGTATTAACCTTAGAAATCAATATAAATCATATTCAAAGTATAAAAATATCGACTTCAAGAAAATAGATTAGTCTATGTGAAGAAATGTGCCTTAATAATAGCGGTTTTATTTTTTAATTATCACTACACACTATTGAGTTTACAATACTTAGCTTTCCAAGAACGTCAGATATTGATTAAACATTATTTAAATCTCCTACACATTATAAAAACTCATAAAGATATTACAAAAGTAGTTACAAGACAATCAATTTCCAACTCTGTCTAAGTCAGGCCAGCAGTCAATCACACACGCCCGTCGCGTCTTCACCTCGCTCCATCTACTGGAATAAAAGCCACGCATGACCATGAAATCTAACTTATTTATAAGAGTTTCTTTTGAATACTGAACCATTTCGACTTATATAGCCGCGCTTTGTTATATCTCAACAATTTGATATCATTTTGACTGGAGTAGTGGACTGGATATATGTAGCTCTCTTTAAAACGATACTTAGCTTTCTTATTCGTATTTTTAGCCCATATTTTGCTAAAGCTTGCGTACATTTTTGACAAACTAATTATTTCATAAGGATTTAAACTGGACACAATTCATACCTAATTTGACACAATATTTAATCTATACACTTTCAGAAATTGGCACCTCAAATAAGATGTGATTTCTCAAATTGATAATTAGTTAGTTTCTTTACACAAGGTGCAAATATGTGATTTCGCTTGTAAAACGACTTGTATGTAACGTCATTCTGTGATCTGGATTAATCGTCTGTCCAACTTCTAAGGGGATGTCGCACATTGCGTTTGCCAGTACGTGATCTCCACTCGAGAACTAGAGCCCTTAGGACCTGCGATCTACGAGCAAAAAGGTCTATGACAAACTTAATATACCTATTAAAACAACTGAGATCTTACGCATATGTAGACGTCTATAATACCTTAATAGATTCAATAGGTACTTATAAAATATCTATAGATAACCCCTTGAAATCAAAGTCAAACAGTTGCCTAACGTCTTCTATAAAAACCGTAGAATCCGCTATCATCTCGTGAGAACGGATCATGGTAGGACCTTTCACCTGGCTTCGCACCGTAATATAACTGTTCGCAAACAAAAGACAACCCTTTGATATCCGCTACGGGTCGGATAGACCCTAAGAAAGTAATCAAGGGTTAGGCGAGACAGGTGGCGGCAGATGCTTCCTGATTCGCGTGAAATTATTTTTCTTTATAATTTTTTAGATACCAAGTGTATGATTGAAATCACATTGTCTGATGAGGTGTGAAAATTAATGGCCTACTTTTCAGTTTCTAAAAAGATTACATTGTTAATTTATGATATTACAGCAGTGACGTACATAGGGTATTTGGAGAGGGTAGGCAGAATTCGCGTAATTAATTTGTATGACATATTATGATAGTAAATATTATATTACTTTCATAGGCATAATATATTGATTTCATAGGATAGACAGCGTGAATATAGAGCTCGCCGAGCCCTCGGAAGTATCCGGATTCCCAGGCTCGGCGAAGGCGAGGAAAGGCAGTGCTGGCACCCCAGTGGTTTTAGTCGGGGCAGGTCTGACACACCGGGGGGAGTGGCCCTCACCACTTCACCTGACGGTCCGTAGGGATTTCCACCGGGATAACAAAAAAAAAAGCGTGAATATAGAATATATATGAATATAACGGATTCCTTTTTGTGGTTAACTTTAAGCAATTTATTTCAGACTTATTTACCATAAGGGCATGCAATGCTTGCATGCATCTATGGAATGAACGCTAGTGTAGTACAGTACATTTACTGTGCTTGAAATAAAAAAAAAAATAATATATCGTTACCCTATACCACTTTCGGGATGAGCAAAGATTAATTACTGGCTCTGTTAATTTCGTGTTACAATGCTGTACCCAACGTAACTAGGAGCGGAGTATCGCAGTTATCGAGACATATTTATTCGATGCTATGCAGTTTTGTAACGATATTTTCCTGCACTTGTGAACATGTAATGCTTACATCCGTGTATAATCTAGAAACACCCCGAGTAGTCAGGATTTAATCTTTATATTATATATTCTGACACATGCATTGCGATGGCCCTAGCGACCATGTAGCTAGTTCGACTGTACACCAGTTACCACTAAATCCTTCAAGCATACTACTGCTTCTATTTTTTAATGAACTTTAGTTTAGTTGTGTATATTTACAAAGGTTGTTAACGACATTTCTTTAATAAAAAGAACTAAATTCGTTCTTAATAACCTACACAATGTACTTCGAACGCCCACGAACGTCAATCCGGCAACCGAATCCCACTTCACATAATTAATACCCATTGAAAACATCGGTCAACCCTCCAAATGTCAAAAAAAGCCGGATATAAACTTACCGCCTTTTCTTTGCGCTTAAAAAAGCACAAAAGCACCGAAAAGGGTTAGCTGTAAAAAAAAGAAGAAAAAAACACCTTGGCGATGTTCCGCCAATTTTGCTTTCAAGGAAATTAGATATCCTTTTAGAATGGAGACTTTATCCCCTTTAAGGACGTGTGGGAAAAATTGCGAAATTGTATTAGACGGGACAACGGTAACCTAGGTACAGTTAGATTTCACTCACCTCTCATAAAACACCATTGATATTTTACAAAGATTATTGGTAATTCAAAGAAATTTAATATTTTATAACTAACAAAATGTTAAGGAATACCAAATATTGTTTAAGAGTTTATTACAATCATGTTTAGTTGAGAGAAAACAAATAACGAAAAAAAACTAAATTCACTTTGTATTCTTATTAGTACAATCTTTTCGTTCTTAACAATTACATTGTTCTAAGTATTTCTTATCTGCATTTCCTAGAAAAATTAAACAATAGGAATAATAGTACTAATTCTGAAAATTCAATCTACAAACTTAAAACTATATTTCAAATTTAAGGATTATAAAAACTGTAATTTTATTTGTTATCCTTAAATTAATTATCTTTATAAATTTCCATACGCGGCAGTTAAATATATTGTGTTAAAGAAATATTTTAAACATAAATAGAAATGTAAATTCTGAAACAATTGAAATATATAATTTTCTAAATATATAATATGAGGTAACCCGTCGTCGCTTCGGTGCGGTCGGCGCGATCCTGTACGTAATTTCCCAAAGGATGCAACTCAACAATAAGACTTAATAATACTTACAAGACGATCCACTGCATTTCCAAAGACTAGCTTTTCCTTCACACATATTAATTACCTTTTTAGAATAGATATTTTATGATCTGCATTTATATAGATACGCGCTTGTAATTCCGAATTTGTTTGCATGAGTAAAGACTAAACAATTTGTATTATGGAGTAAGAAATATTTCATTACGCTTTTCCTTTGTATTATGTCGAATATCGCACAAAACTGATGCAATACTTTAAGCTTTATCCATCCATGTAAGGCCACGAATATCGATTATTTTAATTTAAAAAATATTTATTTGATGTGTGAATTTTCCATTATAAACTGATTTCTTTAGTGACACTTAAATAATCAAATTACGACTGAAGAGAAAATTTAATCTACGAAATCAAGGAATATATAAGAAATGTTTATTAAAATTGAACGTCGTAAGCATAATGACACTGGCATTTTTATGATGAACTACCTCCTCTCAATGCTAGTCAATAATCGAATTAACGATACACATAGTATCAAATCGAATTCTTGGACGTATCCTCTACAATACTATATTGATGATTCGGGAACAGACTGATTAATGGTGCCGCAGTATCCGATACAATAAGCCTTGCGAACCCTAATCTGCAAAGAGTTACAGAAATTATATTACTACGCATAGAACGATATACATTGACGAAAATATTCTTGCTACACTTACATTTTTGGTACACAATCAGCAATGGATTATGCGTATTCAGAAGCAATGAACAGTCATAATGTTGGTAGTGGAGAGTTCGAAGTAGGGTTGTCGCCGCTACGGTGACTTGTAATTTCGCGTGGTGTATATTACGATCACGAAAAATATATCGAAGAGATGGACTTAATGCTAGTTGCTTGGGAAAAAAATATTCACCATTTTCTAGGCTATCATTTATAGTGATTTATTTACAGATATGACATTTAGCTAAAGAAAATAAAAAATAATATAAAACATTGAGACAAGCATGATTAACTAGAAACGCTTAGATAAACTGGCAACAAAAAGAGATATTAATGTATCAACTTTATAATTATGTTTTGGTTAAATATGAAGTCATTAGTTATCAGTTACAAATAGTTAAAAAAACAACAATGTGATACCTCCTCACGTCTCCCAAAAGAAGGTTCACAATAAACAAATAGCGAGGAGATTTTATAAGGGTTTCTATTTCTTTTGAGTTGCCAAATCTTAAAAATATGGTTTAAATAAATTTATACCTTGATTTCAAATGAGTTCCAAAGTGTAAATACATTTTATTTAAGAAAACACTTTTTACTAATTTCAAAATATACTCTCTAACACCCTAAATGGTTTTGCTTCTCCATGGGAGACCATTAATGATCAACCGAGGTAAAATAGCACAGTGGGTAACTACTGTAGCAATTATAGTAAAAAAAGAAAATAATTCATAAATGGATTCTGTAACACCTTAAAGATAATAAATTATAGTTACATTATATTATATATGCAGACAATTAAACCATACAGCGACTTCTTACCACAAAAGTTACATACAATATATCTCCATATCTATATCTTTTATATCCACGGTGGTCCACTGTGAGTACATAACCAGACAGAAAATTATGAAATAGCTGATCGATTATATTTATTAATTACATTTGTAGGCATTTTTAGTAAGCGCTGTCCATTAAAAACTCATACGTTCGTAATAAATATAGTAATACTTTTGTGCTATAATTTTGCTAAAACATTATTCTAAAATATTCAAATAACCCAATATACCATTAGTTTTAAAACTGATGAGCCGCTCAGCTCGCAAGCTGTCGTATCTAAAATCAATGGAGTTTTTTTCTATTATTAATGGTTAACCCTTTGTCGCTATGGTCCCAATCGATTTCCAAGCCCCATGGCTCAATACAATGCACATTTTAAAATTTAAAATCCGATATCTGTATGGAGTTTTTTTATGGAACTACGATGCATTTTTAACCCTTCACCGTATGTCTCTTCGGGCAAATGGTTCTCAAGCAGGCTCCGTAAATCTTTCGGCTAAATATTCTACACACTAAATTTTATTTATAATTACTTCCATTATAGTTTTTCAAAATGAGTTAACAGTACAATGAACTAATATTAAACATTAATTACAATTTTTATTAATTTTTACAACAGTATTTTGTAGTGCCTCTGATACACATTTAACACTAGAATTACTAATTCTATAATATAAATAGTTTATTCTAAATCTAGTTAGGACAAACACTCTGGTGCTTAGATAAAAAAAAATAGTCCACTAAACTAATTCCATCTGTAATTAATGTCGTCGACCTTTCAATTGGATATCCTAATATTTTCATAATTTGAATTCCTTATTTTTGTTTTTTTTTTTTTTAAAGAATAGCTTTATTTTATGTAGCTTAAGATTTAAGTTTTGTATTATGCTGTCACTATGTTTTGTGAGAGGTTAAAAGAATTAGGCAACTTATTAGAAAAAGTTTGAGCATCCATACAAGGGATTGTGTAACCACGCGGTGTCTGTACGTGACAATTTAAACAAATTCTGGGCCATTTGGCTTCTGGGGTGGCGTTTTTTCAAGGACTTATTTTAAATATAAAAAAAACGCGCTATTGAACCACATTCACCCGGCAGCATGCGGGCCGAGTATGTGGTCTGGAATGAACATATGAATGAAAGTAGTACGTTGCTTATACTTATTGTATTCATTATTAGTTAAACAGAAGATCTGATTAGTCTTAAAGTATTAATCAAAATCCCATATCACAAAACATCAGTCATCATCATTTAGACAGCCGCTGTCAATATTTCAAATAGTCCTTGCAAATTTTTTATATCAATTCCTTCATTAAACAAATCACCAAATAGAGTACAATATTTAAAATGCTTAAATATTAAAAAAGTTTAAATATCTGTTAACTCTAACTTAAATATGTCTGTATAAAATTCGTTTTATGATTTATTAAGTAATTTTATTCTAAATTCAATTACTAAAATATTCGTTGCTCAGAAATGAAACTATCATAGTAACTATATTCATGTAAACAAAACAAAATAAACAAAGTCAATATTCTTTGAATCCATTCAGTTTCTAGTGAATATTTAATATTTTTCGCGCCATATGCGATCTCCATCGACAATGGCGAGTCGATCCCATCTAGTGAAGCCGCGCTTTCTCCCAATAATCCCGCACCAGCCGGGGATCAACCTAACCGACCCCACCGGAGCGGATTTAGAACATAGGCTATAAAGATAAAATTGATGTACCCAATGGAAAGTATATTCATATTTCGAGTGAAACAAAACAACTCTACATCGTAAAAATACTTTTATTAATTTATTACCATAATATTCATGACCTAAACATAACCTCTTAGCACTGTATCAATTATTAAAAAAATAATTGGAGATTTCCTTGACAAAAACTATTAAAGACAACATAACATTTGTTTGATACAAATCTACTCGATACTGTAGCAATGTTACACTAACAATAATTATTATGATATATAATGGGGGATTCAATGATTAAAACGTAACTATAAAACAATTACTTGAAACAAATTTTTAGCAAAAATCATCCAATCACATCATTGTGTCATCCATCACGGGTACCACCCACACCGTGTTGCTCTCGAGATACCATTTATAAGGGAGAGACAGACCAATTTATATAAAAAGGGGGGGTCACTTATAATTGAATGTAAAAAATCGTCCATTTGGCGCCCACGCGGGTCGTTTGTACCCGGGGGTCGCATCGACACAGTTATACAATTTTAATATTAAATGACGTGCAACATAAGGTGATCTGTTTGAACAATATTTTGTATATAACAGTATCGTTTTATATACAATCGAATTTCGAAGCACGAAGTTTATTTGTTTTTTTTTTATCATAAATTGATTACCAATTACAAATTTAGTAAGAGTACTATGGTTTTCAATATATTCTTCCATAGAAGTCATTTATAGCAATCAATGTTTCTTAATCTAATCACTAATGTATCTAATAATATGAAAATTATTTATTTATGGTGCGGATATAAAAAAAAAAAAACAGAATTTTGCCATGTATCTGTCTTTAGAATTGATTTGTCAGTTGAAGCTTCATAATTTTGTTTTTTATTCTTATTTTATTTACCGTATAAGCTTTAGGTATAAAAGTTAAATTAAAAAACTGAAGATTTTTTACTTTAAAATTATGAATTTTTAGTTGCATCTTTTCTAGTTCAATACTACACAAATATCTGTTATAAAAATAAATAACACCAGATATTGCGAATTTTACTATCGCATATGTAGTATCAATAAGAATGCGGCTAGTCTAGCCAAAGATGCTATAACTTTTGCACACAGAATTGAGTACAGAACGAACAGCATTATGCAAAACGCGATTCGGATACAAGCACGATTTTGAGTAATGAAGTATGTAGCCTTATGAACAATTTTATTAATAGTTTGCATGCTTACAAACGTTTTTAAGCGTTCAAAAGCAAGTTGAAATAATTGTTCTTATTACAAAACTAAATAGGATAGGATAGAATGGTACTAAATTATACTTATTCATTATTACTGAATCTATTTTAATTCTTTTATTAATATTATATCGTTTATAATTACGAACTTTAAACGCTTACGAAATATGAACTTTGTTTTGTAATAAAAACTAATTTCAGCGCAGATTTGGTGTCAAGTTAGTTAATCTCAATAGAAAAATTATCACAATTTCAAATTTAAATTCAGAATAAACGTAATTTCTTTATATTTATATTCAATGATATAGGTATTCAAGTTAAGGAAACAAGTGCAAATGTCGATTTTATTTGTATATTTAGAATGATTGGAGCTCCATCAAAATTCATTACTATCAAAGCCACCTTAGTATGTTTAAAGTGAAAATAATCAGGAACTATCTAAATGTGGGTGGTATTCTAGCGTCCAAATTGGTAAGATAATGTGTAATACTATAATATTTCTCAAGTATTCTATATTACAATCCGGGAATCTGGTTGAATCCCGTCCTAAAAGCCACCCCTTCGGACAAGTCGGGTCGGTTCAGATCTTTGAAAAATCCCATATCTCCCTGCGAGAATCACACGGTCGTCCGAACACGCCTACATATTTACATTTCATGTTATTTACTGGATGTGGTAATAAATTTTATATTTCTATCATCATACCACATCCCTATTGAGATTAGTAGAGAAAATGGAACGCCACTCTTCTTTATTTTTTGCAAACCTCTTTCAGTTCCTTCGATTTCGATTTAGATTCCGTGAACTTTTAACTTTACTCTCTATTAGAACTCCTTTTATTTGGCGTATGTAGGTAAGTATTGGTTGAGCTCAGATTATATTTCCAGTCACATATGTATTCTGTCTTTTTCTTTATCCTTTTGTCATTTATTCTCTCTACGTGTGCAAATTATCCAAAGGTTTGATTCCAATGTTTGCTAAATAGTAGAGTTTAGATAACTTTAGAGGAATTTCTTTTTAATAGCATAGCTAAGTTTTCTTCTTCTTCTTAATGTTTTGGACAGAATAGTCATGGCATAACGTTTGGAAAAGTGCAAGAAAATTGCTCTCCATTTATCTCGGAGTGATGCTTGGTGGGCATCTTCATTTATCGAATCGTTGGTTAGCGTTTAATTAGGTTAGGAGAAATCCATGTTCAGGAGTAGGATAAAATGTATGATGTTTCTATTTTATTTCATCAGCCTAAAATTACTTTTATAAGGTAAACCTATACATAATTTCATTAGAATAAAGATCATAAAGCCATAAACTTCTTAGAATCATTAATGGTACAATCTCTTGATATTGTATCAGTCACATGAATTTGTGTCCATAAATTCTTACTAGAACTTACTTCATATCGTAATGTATGTCACATCCAGTAGTTGCTATTTCTTGTTAAACATACATTCGGTAGATCACGTTTTTATATATTTTCTGATACATTTCTTTCAGAATGCATCTTCGGGGGCGTTATTATTGTGATAGTGTCAGTGATGCGTTATGAATAGAGAGTGTGTTTTAATAAACTAGTCTCTTCCGTAGCTCTCTATCAAATTTATTATTTTATTAGTTGGATGACCATTTCATGAATGGTGCTTTGACATAGAATGTCTGCTACAATATTTAAAAGAATTTTAGGTAAATACATGAAGATTTTTTTTTATTCTGACTCGACTTAGTGACTGCACCATACCGGACGGTAAGCATGATGCAGTCCAAAAAAAAACGCTAACGACTATCGACAGGTAAGAAAAACCCAGCGGTAGTCGCAGCGATTATGCCGGCCTGCACAAATATCTCTTCACGCTACGCTTAAAGGATCTCATATCATAATAGGACGGTGGGAACACGCTCGCCAGAAGACCATTCCACAGCTCAACGACACGGCAAAAGAAGGAGTTAGAGAACCTCCTAGTCCTAGCCGGCATGAGTGAAACCGTAAAGCTGTGACTCCGCAAGCCGGCGCGCGTGGTTCTATTCAGGAAGGGAGAGGGTGGAGGGTGGTGATATAATAACGTAACAGAAAAATATGAGTGTATATAGATTAATAGCCACCTTTAACTAGCACATTCATGTTATGTGAGTTGATAGGGCGCCTGCCCGCACTGGGCCCTCACCACAATCTACAAGTATAAAAACCGTTATTGTGGCTCGCTGCGGCCTTTTGCGTTTCGAGATCTTATGGCCGTCCAGTTAACTATATATATTGCCACGCTATGTCCCTTTCAGGAAGAACAGAGATATATAAGTGATTTTATGTCGTACCTAACACGACTAGTAGTGCAGCTGATCGTCGCTCTCAGGGCACTAGCACATGACATTTATATTGGATGCCATGCGGGCTTCCTCATGGGTCCAGACTCCCTGAAAACTACTGCCCAGCAAAATTAAGAACAGAATATTATTATGACTGATTTTTTTGGTAAATCAATATTATTTCTAGCTCAGTAGCGTGCTTCGCATAGAAGCATAAAAAGCATTACCTTGTTTTACTTAAACAAATAATGACTATATTGATTTAAAATCCGCTCTTTACTATATTCATAGTTTCAGAATCCAAATCGGACCAAGTCAATATGTGTTAAATGTCCAAGTATAACAAGATAATGCTTTTTATGCTTCTAGTGGATGCACGCCCCTGCTTTAGCTATACTAATTAGCATCTTTCTGTTTAGCTTTGAAATATTTGCTAACTTACTGGCTAACTTTGCTAGCTTGTGTATTTTTTTTTGTATTTTTTATTGTGTATATATTGCTGTATGTTTCCCTGAAAATGTGAAAACTAAACAAAAAAAGTAAATATAATAATACAATGAGATCATATCGAAGGGTGAAAGGCTTTTTGGTTTAAACGACATTTTTTGGTGATATAGATATATATATTTTCGGAATTTGCGTTTTTTACCGATTCCAAAAATATATTACTATATCACCAAAAATGTCGCTTAAACCAAATATACCCTTTATATACTTTATAACCTTTCACCCCTCGATATATCACATTCTTCCGAAGATTATATCAAAATACTTCTATATAGCTTTAATGATAGAAATTCGGCTTGTCAAAGTAAATTCCTCGTTATACTGAAATCCCATGCGATGGTCCTAAATTTCTTTTGCAATTTCTTTAGACAAAATAGAGTTTATGAATACTTATTGATGTAATTTCGCCCTTCTCAAATCACAAATTATGTCTAAATTCGATTGCAACTAATATCACTTTTACTAAGCTAGATTTACGGAATCAGAATAAAAAATATAATATTATTTTCATGTAGGATTTGGAATAAAATGAATATATGACACAAGGGGTACTGAACTAAAAGCATGTATAGATAAATAAATATCTTATCACGTAGGAAGAAACTACGTCGAACGTAATAAAAGGAACGATAGAAAATGAAGATGCGGTTATTTCGTATCAAATCACGTTTCATACATATATACACCTAAGCTTATTCTTTATTAGACGCAAACGGTGATCGTTCGACTCTCAATATGTATCGAGTGCTATTCAAATGTTACGTGACCTTTGATTATGATGAGGCTTTGGTGAAATCAGAGACTAACTGAAAACTGGTTTAGCTATTACCTGAATTTAGTTCTATCTTAATACAATGTGAAGACAAAATATTATTAAATAATGTTTGTTGTTTGGAAACTCGATGAGTAAAATAAATTACTGTTTCGTTTACACTACTCATTATGTAACTCCATAACTACTATTAAATATATAACTATTTACTATGTTATTTTGTAATTTGGATTTTTATTATTGTAGCTACGTATTATATTTACAATTTCTTCGTGAACATATTTATGTAATGTAGACTAGTATTAGACTGAGATTTATAGACGCTATTTTCGACTTTGCTTAGCAAAGTTCTTAAAAAATATATTCGTTGTGACAAAGAACTGAATATACTATAGGAACTTGAGTATAGCTATAGTATTCGCATAGCCAAGTCCATGTTAACAAAATTGGTGACTTACCAAATCCTTTGACATTTATTGAGTAATAGACATTGTAATGTTTTAGTTAATACTAAGCAAACTTAAAGTTATTTCTATAAGGACGGCTTGCACTAACAAATTAATCTAGTTTAAGCTTGTATTAAACGCTTATTAATTGAATTGGTTTGATTCCATCTTAATGATGATTTCAGTTTAAGTGTCGTTACAACTAGATTTTTATTTAGTGCATGACAATAAGTACAGATCAGCGCTAAATAGCATTTTATATAACTCTAAACTAGATTTAATTTGTTAGTGCAAGCCGCCCTTAATCTCAGCCTTAGAATGGTTATATGTATATATGTAACATGTTGTTGAATTTCTTTGTTTTATCCTCTGTACTGTGCTCCTTATCAAATAAAACAATAATATATCACCACGCTATATCACTTTCAGGGTGAGCAGAGATACACTATACATCAGTGGCTGTATCTATTTGTGCTTATGTGTACGTGACCAGTAGCGCAACTGATCGCCGTTCTCAAAGCACTTACACATGTCATTTTTATTAGATGCCATGCAGGTTTTTAACGATTCTTTTCTTTACCAGTGAGCATGTGGTGCGTAAACTGGAAAAACCCAGAGGGAAGTGTTGGGATACGAACCTAGGACCAACCGCATTGCCGCGCATGGAAACCGGTTCATTTATCCAATAAGGCACCACAGCCAGAACAAACAAAATTATAAACTTATAAAAGGTAATAAAAGACTTACATGTGAAAACAGCTTTGGGAGTCGAAGCTGCTCGCGTCCGTAGGTTTTACCCTAGTTTCACTACACGTGTCTCCAAGGTGGTGCTAAACGAGCAGCAGCGAGGTGTTAGGGCGTCGGTGCCCGTATGGATCGCGACCACAGTTCATGGGTGTAAAGCCCGTCATAGTGACCAGTTTCGGCTTGTCGCGTTTCGGGATCAGCTTGTGTATATCCAGTAGCTCATATACCTAGAGACCTTCAGTCGTGGTATATGTGGGCCGACATGACGATGTAGACTATCAATGAATTTTCATTCTATGGTAGTCGCTTTCGTTTTTGGACTATACTGTACTTACCATCAGGTACTCTGTAGTCACTATGCCAAGCCAAAGTAAAAAAAACAGCAGCTTACAGGCCGCCTAATAATAGAGATGGGCAAAATCTAATCAGATTAATGATTAACAATTACAAAATGTAACCATAATTTTAATTTTGCTAATCTGTAATCTAAAAGATCTAGTCCGTTACTTTCCATTTTAAAACGCATGACCTTAAAAATTTATGATCTTCATTTTAGCCTGAGCTTACCCCGTGAAGTTGTAAAGGCTCTCCCAGGCCAAGAGCACTATGGTCCATCGAAAAAAAAAAACTTTATTTGTCATACGTAGAAGCAATCGATATTAAATCGATGTAACCAGACAATATATTTTGAACTAACAATAACTGAAGATTTTGTTTTTACGTCACAAGAAAACGCATATTTAAAGTCACGAACAATAGTAAAAACGAAACTGAACCAAACAAAAGACATTCGTAAACCGAATTAGGTCCGTAACAAGAACCGAACGACTGTCCCATCAAGTATCGAAACCGATGACGTCATAAAACAAATGTAAGCCCGCAAGAAGCATAGAGAACAGTGCCTCGTAAACCGGTTCCAATAATCCAACGTCGGCGGAAAAAATAGCCATAGTAAAAACTCCTATCCGTACCTAATAACCCGAGAATATTATCAGAGAGTCGTCGGGTCATAACCCGAAATTGCTTTCGGGGTCCGTAAGTCCCCAGTTTTATATGTCGCATTATGAAGGCCGTCAAACGAATTCACGTAGAAAATCGAATCTATATACGGTGATATTGCCGTCTCCCGGTCTTGGCTGGCTTCAGATAATAAAATAATATACTTCTTTTTACGCCACCGCCTTTCACTTTTTGTTTGGACGGGTCATCGTGACCCGTGAAGTTAAGATGTTAAGTTAAATTAATACAACAAACATTCCCACTTTTTAAAATAATCTACAAGCAAACGCTTTAATTCAATCACACCTGGTGGAAGGTGAAGATGAGATCGATATACCTAGAGACTTTCAGTTGTGGTATATGTGGGCCGATGTGACGTCGGAGACTCGATAAATATTCGTCTTTTAAAATCGCTGTTGTTTTTGGACTATACTGTAATTACCAAAGGAGCACTGTAGTCAGTATGTCAAGCCAATCTGAAGAAATACGATAAATCCTCCTTATAAAATTTCACAATTCGAGGACAGCGGGAAATGCCTTATAAATGGAGGAAATTAGGTTATCCGATAGACAACTAAAATTGTCAACATGGCTCTCCGTATTAGCAAGTTGAACTAGCAGTAGGCAGGCCATATATGCCGAAGATCCGATGCTTGTTGGAGCAGAATCGAATGAGAATTATATCCGAGAAGCGGGGTAGAGAGCAGGGTATGAGAATAGTAATGTGACTCAACGCAGCATCCGTATTAGAAGTAATCAAACTCTTATTTTGCCCAATTGTTGAGCTGTGGAATGGACTTTAGGCGAACGTGTTCCCATCCTAAGATATTGGATACCTGCATGGCCTGATGGCTGAGACTATCGATGGGTTTTTCTATGCTGTTTGTTAATTATAGTCGTTTTTTTTTTACTTTTTTTTGTAGCCCGGAGGAAAATCCTGCTTAGAACCTTTAGGGACGCTGTGAGGGCTGCAACACCGGTGTGTCAAATTCCTACTGCCCAAAAACACCCGGGTTGTCCTTCTAATTGCTCCATCCGGGCCTGGGAAGCCAAATTTATCCAGACGCCCGGGGAGCAAAAAGCGTTGTTGAGGTTACCTCTCTGTGAACGGTGAGAGTAAAAAGCACACCCCTCCAAAATCTCTATCTGGGCGGTTTACTGGATACAGTGCACCGCCTCTCTCTCATCCGGGAAGCAGACTCCCTCAAGTCTACTGCCCGGCTATTGTTACCAGGCGATGTCGCGCTCGCTCTGAGTGAACGCGTCTCTCTGGCGACGGTGCCTTGGCCGCGAATAGCCTGAGAAGATGTTCGCTCTCTGATCCTTACGGCTGCCTCCTTCTGGTTCATCACAACCTCGCAGAAGATTGCCACTTCTTGATTCAGAATTAAAAAAAATAGGTTTTTTTTTATTATAATTATTTGTATGATATATTTAAGTACATTAATTTATATACGCATTTGTTTTTTTTTTTTGTTCGTTTCGCGTTGTGTGGTCTCCTAGATGAGTATTTTGACGGATTGATATGAGTAATAGCACGTAAAGCAACATCCGTACTCGGTCCGAGATTCCTTGGTTTATATTTCTGAGGACAGGCAGTACGTAAACTGGTCTAAGTCCATTCAAATTTGAGGATTTTTATCATTAATAACATAAACGCTGATACGGGCTTTAGTAAATATGAATAAATAATATTTCAGAATGTGCGTAAAAACTTATTTCATCACAGTCCTGTCTTCCGAACGAGCGAGTACGTGAAATAACGAGAATTTTAGAACTAAACGTATAAAGTGCCATAAAGGAGCTTTCCTTTGTGCCGCCGCAAAAATCTCTGAGATGGGAGTAATCGGGCATTTTACATAAGAAAATAATATATTATTCAAAATCCACACTCGAGAACACACAGCCCCATATACTTATCGGTAATAATGCCCGCTCTCCATTTATACTACGATATAAAACGGTGTAAGTATTATTTCTAGAATATTCAAAGTGATGTATTTCACATAATTTTTGATACGAGTTATGTTTTATAAAGGACAAATTCATGAGTTACTCTATTTTTTTAATACGTACAAAAAAAATTAAGATCAAAGAATAACTCGTTACTCGCAACATAAACTACTCAGTCGCTGTCATTACTGGTCACTATTATACATAATTCAAGTTATTTTCAATTTGTAATAAAAAAATTTACAATTACATGTAATGTTTAAATAATGTCGCATCTGTATAAATAACTAAAACACACAATTTTTTTCCATTGTGTAAATAAAAGAAATTTTTAAGCTAAAACTACACTTTTTATTTACCCGGTGGCAATCGTAATGGACCGTCTGGATAACGGTGAATGCCACTACCCTGGTGAGTCGAACTCTTGGGGACTAAAACCACCGGTGCGTTCCTCCTCCCGTCTGCAGAGAGCTGAGGGCCAGCATTCTCACATCCTAAAACTAACCTAATCCCAGAGAACTGAAATCTTAGAGTTAAGATTTCTATGAAAAGTAAATCAAAGGTATGTAAGTACATTATTATTATTATATATTACATATTGATTATAATATTATTATCATAGATGGACAAAATATAATCAGATTAATGAAAAACGATTACGATTACATTTTACATTTTTCATCATTATTATTTTCTCATCTATATTTTAAACACTATTGAATCCTCAATTTCATACTCATTTATGACTCCTTAATTATTTAAAGAGATTAAATCATAATTCCAGAGCAACAAAATTAAAATGTATACTACATTTTATAATCGTTATCATTAATCAGATTAGTTTTGCCCATCTCCGATTGATATGAATTTAATTGACGATATTGCTAATATTTGAACTTATGCCATTTTGCGAATGACGGTCAAGTTTTCCTCCTGGTTGTAGCTCCTTACAAATAAAAATAGAAGCAGCTATGCCCGAGTCGGGTAAATCCACCTCTCACTACCACCCTATTATGACATTTCCTTATATCCCTCCGTCAAGGTAAAAAGGCATCCTGTTTGTCCTTTGCGTATTACTGTTTAATAAGAGGAAAACGTCTTGCCTTTTGTACTTTTTTTTTACACTGGCTCGACATAGTGATTACAGAGTACCTGATGGTAAGTACAGTGTAGTCCAAAAACGAAAGTGACTATCAAAGGATCAAAATCCATTGATAGTCTCCATCGTCATATCGGCCCACACATTCTGCGACTGAAGGTCTCTAGGTATATGAGCTACTGGATATACACAAGCTGATCCCGAAACGCGACAAGCCGAAACCGGTCACTATGACGGGCTTTACACCTATGTACTGTGGTCGCGATCCAGGCGGGCACCGGCGCCCTACCACCTCGCTGCTGCTCGTTTAGCACCACCCAGGAGTCACGTGTAGGGAAGCTAGGGTAAGGGATTTTTGAAACTATTAGATATCTACTAATATTACACAAAGACGACCTGATAGCGAAGTTTGTAGTAACTTTACCTATGACACTGGAGGTCCTGGATTCGAGTCCCGGTATCGGTAGACTTTTTTTGTTGAGCGGATTAATTTGTCGCTAGTTATTAGTTTTTGAGTTGGTAGGGGAATAGCCTGAACTAGGTCGTGACCACAGTACACATAAATAAAAACCGTCATAGTGACTCGCTTCGGTATGTCGCGTTTTGGAATCAGTTTGCGTGTATCCAGTTGTTTATATATCTACATATAATACCTATACCAACCCTTTTATATCTGTCGTGGTATATGTGGGCTGACATAGCAATGGAGACTGTCAACAAGTTTTCGTCCCTTGGCGGTCGTTGCCGGTCTTTGACTTCACTGTACTTGCCATCAGGTGGAATGCAGTCACTTTGTCGAGCTAGTATAAAAAAAAGTTATGTGTATAATACACACAACTTATAAATAAATTAACAAAAATCATATAAATAAAATTATCTCTCAAGTGCAGTCAGATGAATCTCATGAAACACTGAAATAAACACACACATGCACGCAGCTGCACGCAAACACACATGCATATACACAACACTCGTCTACACGTGTACCGGGAGCGACCAAAACATACAAAAAAATTTAATATGAAGCATAACTTCGTTACGGGTACTGTAGTTTTTTATTTTATTTTCTATTTTGTATATAATTGACTTTGTAATGTGCTGTGAAGTTATTATTAAAATAAATAAATACATAGGTATTTAGTTTAAAAAAATATATTTTATTATTAAAGTAACGTATCATCATAATTTGTTCTCGTATGTTCAACGATAAAGAGTATCATAAAACAGGCAGAAGTACCCGAGTTAAGTTTAATGCGAAACGGTCAATTCGTGCATAAAGTCTCCACAGGCGATATATCATGAGGATCATGAATCTTAAAATACGTGAAGGCAGATAAAAAGTGTCGCTCGTGCGTCCCCAACTGAATTATGAACATGCCAATAAATATCTAAACGAGACAGTGGTGACTCCGGCACTTGGAGTCGGATTATGTTCTGCGTCTTATATTTTGTAATAATAATCTATTTATCGATTTATCGGTCTATATGCACCTATGCGTCTATGCGTCAATCCGTCTATCCATATAACGTCTATTCGTCTATACGTCGATCCGTCTATGCGTCAATCCGTCTATCCATCTATACTTCAATCCGTCTATCCTTCAATTCGTCAATCCATTAACACGTTGACTGCCAACTACGAGATGACTCGTAGATTGCGTTCTTTTCTAGGACGCCAACTACGAGTTATCTCGTCCTGTGTTTACTTGCCATTTTAGTGCAACTACGATTATACTCGAAATATATCAGTGTTAATATCGGAAGACGGGTTGTGGAAAAAGAACAAAATATCAATGCTGGCTTGCACGAACAGAAAATTTATTAAAATACGAACAAAAAATATAATTATAAAAATTAGTTCAAGATCAAAAAATAAAATAATATTACAAAACATATTTTTTATGCTTAGTGATGATAACTATACTCTAGAATTATAGTTTTTAATAATATAATGTTATTAAATCAAATTGTCATTTTATGCCACATTTCTGAAAATTGCCGTGGTAGTCAACGTGTTAATCTGTCAAACTGTCAATCCGCCTATCCGGCTATAATATAAAAACACTTGTACTGACACAGTATCGTAGGGTCTAAACTACTGAAGCTAGGAAACAGAAAGTTGGAGATGAGTTTTTTATGACGTAGGCACTAACAGCAGAATTTTTGATATTACATGCCTAAGTGCGTTAAAATAAAGATTGAAAGTTTGTTCGAAACCCCGTATTTCAAGTAAATGCTATAAAAACTAGCATTTCTGCCAGTTCTGGTAGTAATACCAGGATCTTGGTGGTTCCAATAGTTAGGTTTCTTGTATTTCTGTTGCTAATGGCATGGTACTGATAGCTTTTTGACCAAAAATAAAAAATATATGCCTCAATGTTCTTGGAAAATAACTCACAAAAAAATATAATAAGGAATATAAGTTTATTTGTAAATCCGCCTATTTTGTTTATTTCTTCCCGGGTAACGTTTTATCACTTTGAGGGCAGCAAAGATACATTAGTGGCTTTATCTACTTTACGCACAAATGTTATGCCCATAGAGTCCAGTAGCGCAGCTGATTGCCGATCTCAGCAAAAAAGTATTTGCAAAATTATCACCAAAATAATTTCTTATTAATTAAATTAGGTAGTAGTAATTCAATTTTATTCGCGTATGTATTTATATAACCATCTGTGTTTGTATTAAATAGTGTTGTTATAGTGCTTCCTTCGTGTAAATAATAGTCTACAGCGAAGGTTGCAGGGTTAGTGAGGGTCTGAAATACCACCCGTTCGGATCACAGCGATCGTCCATTAATTTACCCGGCGGACCCTGGATCGTTTACACATTTTGTAACCCGTTTATTCTTGTAAATAAACCGTTACTGTAAATAACAGATACGTAAAGGAAAGATCTGTACTACACTGCGTAATTTATCAAAGATTCATTCTGAAAATTTAAGTCATCATCGTGGTTTTGTGGAGTTACTCAATATTGCAATTAAGAATATATAAATATGTGTAACCGATGTCTTGGTAACCTGGTAGACAAAAGAACCTTAACCCAAGCCTGGAAATGCAAATGGTCATAGGATTGAATGGGTAATACCTGGCATGGACTAGGTTTTTCCAGATTTAGTACAAACTTATGCGTCACATAAGCATCGATGAAGGAAAACATTGTGAAGTAACTAGTATCTAAAAAAAAATTGTGCGCCAATGGTTACGTTGGACACTAAATATAAGCGTGAATACAGCGACTAATATATCCTTACGGCCGTGCCACAGACTTGTAGCAATTTTATTCCCGTCATACATTCATACTGGATAGCAGTTTGACGAGATGTAAAAGTGACAGTGTGATATAAAAAACATACTGTATTTCTGTCATTATCCGATTAGTAATATCGTTTAATTTAGCTTATGGTACGCCCTCTGCTCATCCTGAAAAGGTTATAGTGAAACGATTTATTATAATTATTATAAAAAATCATAATATACCGACTCAATGTTATATTTAAAACAAATTGCAACAATTCCGAAGAGAACACTTAGGCTGTCGTGTGTGCGAAAGGAAATTGCTACACAGGGTGTTGAATGGCGGCACTCGTATCTGTATTTACATCCGCGTGTTACAAATGTGTTACATCAAGACAATGGTGAGGTACGGCCGTTACTTATCTGGCATGCCACGCATGGCTGTAGGGCTACCACCCATCTATTGGTCAAAAATTGCAAAAATATTGTTACCTATAAAATCATTTTAGTTCCCTACAAATCCTACTTGTATTATGAACTATGCACAGACCACGAAAAAAAAAATTTAAAATTTACCTGTGAAATATTTTATATAAATATTTAAGAAAATTAATTTGGTTAATCTTTGTAGAGTTTCTAATATAGCGACATTAGTTATAAATGTAATACAAAATAAATGCGAACACAAATGATAAAGGATTTATTCTTGCTTTCGTTAACCAAATGCCACACAATTTATAATAAAGGTATCGTTTGATACATCGTTATTGAATATTAGATTGTATATGTAAATAAATGACCGTTGATTTCCTAAACTATGTCACATTTTTTATTGTAAGCTATTTAAATGAATCCATTTGAACTATTGACCTTTTCGCAGCATCCCTCGTTACAGTTTTGATCTCATCTTTTGTGGAAGCACGTGGGAAACAGGTCCTGACCTGACTGGGTCAGCGGTCAGCATCCCCTTGATACATATTTGATCTTGTGTCCACTTTGTATACGAATTATCTGTCGGGATAAAATTTATCCTATTATCAGCAGGATAATAACATTGTATTCAAATGCATAGTTATTTTGAGTTTTTAATTTAGTATTAATCACTCTGATTAGAGTTTTTTATATGCAAATAATGTGACGCTGAACATCGAATTTGTATATTGTTTATTGTATATGAATGTTATAGAGATTTTTATTTTACAGGTTTAAATAATCAAGTGAATTTGAAATTCTAGAAGAAAATAAAGTTCTTTAAACCTAAATCTAACATGGACTAAGAAAAATATTAATAATGACAAATAAGATGTGTGTCTTTGTGTGTGTTACGCTGACATTTTTTATAATAATATTGGTTTTTAAGTGTCCAGCGATTGTCTTTCTATTGCATTCATTATTGTAGAATAGCAAAAGCTCCGTTTTTATATATTATTTCATAAAATTCGATATTTTAATTATTGAAAATTATGTATAGGAAAATATTTTATGATATTTTTGTTGTGTTGTTTTTATAATGACAACCCTATTCGTTTCAGTTAAATGTGCCATATGTATATTTGAAGCAGTGACCAAACACCCGCCCGCTACTCCTGCGCTAGGCACGGACTACAAGGAAATGGAAAGTGAAGAAACATCCATAGAGTCGACACATTCGTTTAAAATTTATTTTAACACTGAAATCTTATTACTTAAATGTTATGGCATGCAGATAAATTATAACTATAAAGGTAGATACTAAATTATAACATTTAGGCAGAAATTTCATTTAAAACGAGCTTATAGTTAACATAAATGCGGCTTAAAATGGCTTAACTGAAAGCACTGCTATAATAATCGGGTTGTAATATAATAGGTATTTAATACTTAAATTTTACAGGTCTATCTCCACCTTTTTAGTAATCATTAGAATACAATGAAAACAATTCGCAAGATCAATTGATGCTGGCCCTGATATTCAAATATTATTTTTACGTGGTATTACGTTTAGATCTCTGAAGAGACAATTGTGAAAAACATTAGTAATATTTATTTTCTTACAAAAGTATCAACGTGAGATAGCAAATTTACCCTACAACTTGCTGAAAATTATTGTAGTTAAGAGAATAACTATGTATTTAAAGACTGTTACTTTATAGTAAGGCGGTTTACCCAAAATATACATATTAAAATGCTAAGTCGAACACATGGAGTTTTTTTTAATGTAACTGTTAACATTATTGTCTTTCTAATATGTATGAAAACAATATGTAACAAATACTTATAATACTCAACTGCAAAAAATATTATTGTAAAAATATTAACTACCTCGACCTACTCTTTGCATTTTTATGTTCCCGTGGATATAGTCTTCAGTACATTTAACAAGATGATTCTTAACACGCAAGGTTCGTTGCTGACAGTCGCAAAATAAACAATAATAACAATATTTAAACATAAGCATATCCTTCGTGATTTTTGGAATATCTAACTAAAAATATTATGTCTGTAAAATTACAAGATGTGTTAGAAAAAATAAAAAAATAATTGAAACTGTAAACACGTCTACACTTTAAAAAATATAAACATTGTATAATCCACAGTCTATATCAGCCTATTGTTGACTATAGGCCACTGGCGTACTTTGCTACTATCCTTGATCACACCACTCAAAAGAGCATGAATTACTCTCAGAAGATCGCATAGGGATAGAAGGATATTACGATAAAGTAGGTACTGCGACAAGTATCGACAAAATTTTAGTTGTTGTAGATAATAATAAAACGTCAATTGCGAGTCCACCGTTCACGAGGTTCCCTCTCGTAACTATGACGAGTTTCGCACTAGTCAGTATGTTGTGTGGCTAACCTAAGGCCAACGTGGCAATAAGAAACTCACAAAGACAAGTCCGCCCGGTTCAGTTGTGAAGACCTTTCCCGGTCAACCAAAGCGCAACATTTCGGAAAAATAAAAACAAGACATCGTGGCTATTGTGGCGTTTTACTGCTAGAATTACTCTCTACGAATTGTCTCAAACTATGGTTTACTCCATTTGTTGACAATAATTATCTGAATAATATAAAAATGTTTATTAACGGGAAAAATGGTACAAAAAATGCTATTGATAAACATATAAATGTGGAGAAAATTTTGAAACAGAAAAGTAGCGCGCATCCCATGGAAACATAAAAAGCATTACTTTGTTATACTTGGACATTTAACAAAAATATTGACTTAAAAACTAGTCATTACTAAATATAGAGCTACGACCAGTGGTCGTGGGTGTGGTTGTAGACAGACACGGATATTGGCGTTTTACTGTTTATTTGCACTGTACGGTACACCGAACTGCGACGCACACGCACGTACTCTCGCCTTGCGTCTCGATAGTCGACTACAGTAAAACGCCAAAATCCGTGTCTTTCTACAACCGCACCCACAACCACCGGTCATAGAGCTTCAGAATCCTATTTGAACCAAATTTTAATTCAACACGCGGTATTCATATTTAAAATATAAAGATATTCTGATGAGGAATGTAAAGCGCTGTAATGTTGAGCTAACGCAGTGATGGATACATGCGGAGGGTCACTCGGAGCGGAGGAATTTTGTTCAGCATAAGATGGCTGAATTTGAGACGAGACTTGGGCTTTTTGTTGATGAGACGCGGGATCATCTTAAGACCCGTTCAGCAGTGTCCGCATCCTACAACTACATCGACGGTGTCCTGACTAGTGATGAAAATGCCCGGGAATATTCCCAAAGTTCCCAAAACTTATTTGGGAATATTCCCGGGAATTTACGAAATGTTCGCGGTTGTGCTGGGGACTTTGGAAAAATTCCCGGGCATTTTCATCACTAGTCCTGACATGCCCATCATTTCACAGGACATTCTGCGCTAAGGGTCATCAGCGAGCTCACCTCCAACAATCGGAGCTGGAATACACGCCTGCTTGATATGATTTGGAGACGATGCCAAGCCTGAATTCGGCCAGGATTTTTCATTATATTACTTAATATCAAATCTTAAAATATATTTATAACATTAACAGAAATATACATAAGCTATACATTGTATAATTCGGAAACACAGTTGTCCCTATGTTTTCTCTGTTATCAGTAGTTGTAGATAGTAGTTTTGCGAAGGTCGGGCTTGGGACGGTCCGGGTTCGACCTAAAACTTTGCGGAGGGATGGGTGTTTAAAGTGATATAACAGATTTTGTCCCCTGTACCTCCTAAATATAACTGGATATTGCTTTGTTGTTTCCCTTTACTACTTTATGAGAGTAATTTCATATTTATTATCCGTACATGATCAGGTACCTACCAATGTAGGTGTGCTTTCGTGGTCAGTACCTATAGAAAATTATAAAGTATTCTTTAGGACGATTAAAATTTAATAATCTATCTATCTACCTTGTAGAGACCCTATTAGGATACACAGAAAAAAAAGATCGCCATTTTATTTTGCAATTACAGAACCGCGACAATTCCGCAGTTTTCGTAAAAATTTTGTCGCTTACTTTGGAGCTATAGAATGATTTGCCGAGTACAGTTTTTCCTCAGAGTTATGAAATGCAGATTTTGAAGAGAGCAGTAAACAATGTTGCAGTTGTCTATAGTTTACCGTAACCATTTGTCATCAGGTCAAACTCTATGCTGACAGGTGTAAAAAATATATTTTTACAAACATACATCTCCTAAAAATAATTAATCCTACTCTCACTGCTGCCAAATACTTTTGGATAAATATTTTTTATGAAAAAAAAACTATTTTAATTAACTATAAAGTTGTAATAAAACAATATACCATCCATTAAAATGTTCTTTTCAAATGCAGCGTTAAATACAAAAGCTACCTTTAGGGAGCCCTTAAGTTTTACCATGTCTATATCACATTGGCAATGTTCTAAAATTATAATAGATTCCAATACGTCACAACTACAAAGTTTTGAAATAAAAATTTATAGAAAAAAATATTTTAGGGTTGTACCTACCGTCTTAATATAAAGCTGTTGCAAAACGTTTTCTTTCCGCCCACCTTAGACGTATTCAATAAAAAGGTACTTTATTCATCGTGTGTGAGGGATCCCAAACGAACAGCCAATGGTCAAACGGTCAGCTTTTGAAAGAGATGGAATATTAACTAAACCGTAGACTGAGTGAGACAGAGATAAAAGGGTGGAACATGACCCCGAACTACTTTTTATTTCTAAAGCTTATTCTATTGGCAGCCCTCGTTATTACAAAGTGGATAAAATCATAAAATTAAATTAACACATTTTTAATTTTACATTTTGATGAAAATACCACGCCGTGTCTCTTTTTAGCATATAGTAACCGCCAGTGTAATGTGCATGCGCTTTCCATACAATTTCTTGTGTTACAAAATTTGCAGTAATAATACGCGGTGAAAGTTTACAGTGCGTGTTAAAACCAAAACTCGGTATTTATTATATTCAAGTTGTCTTTTTTAGATAAGGGCACCACCAAATGGAATTCACACCGTGTGAATTCCATAGATATTTGGACTTCCTACTAGCGTTACTGCTTAGAACATATTAGTTAATCTAGGCTTTCAAAACATCATTTGAAACATTTGAAAAGTACACTAAAAGATTTCTATAGTATTTTAAGCATAAACCCACACATATATTTTGCTTTCTCACGGTCTTTGTAGTATATTTATGAGTACTATAAAACTCACTATTGGTTATTTGTTGTTTATAAATAACTAGCTGTCCCGGCAGACCTTGTTCTGCCCTATTTCTCTAAAACAAAGTCACATTGTTTTTTTTAATGTTAATAGCTTCCCCGTCGGCTGTTTTTTGAAAATTGTTTGAAGCAACCTGGCCTTAATGTTATATGTATAAAAATTGACAAATACTGACATTAATATTTATACGTCACTCAATAATTGTTTTGCCTTCCCGGAACCCGTCCACTAACATTTAAACTTTATGGTATTGTGTTAAAGTTCAAATTGGCTTATAACAAATCTTTTGTATGAGAATATAGAAAAGTGGTGTTTTTAGACTGTTCCAGACATTTTTTTTAATTTTTCTCTCCGTAATAACCATCCCCAGACTTCAACAAACACAACAAAAAAGAAATCAGCCAAATCGGTCCAGCCGTTCTCGAGTTTCGCGTTTATCAAGACATTTTGCGATTCATTTTTATATTATAGATAATAATAATATACTATCACACTATATCCCATTTGGAGTGAGCAGAGATACATTTGTAGTTGTATCCATTTTGCCCTTGTATGTCAAGCCCAATGTGACTAGTAGCACAGCTGAATGCCGTTCTCAGAATATTTATTTCTAGAATTCG
Organism: Automeris io; assembly: GCA_036320925.1. Classification (NCBI taxonomy): domain Eukaryota; kingdom Metazoa; phylum Arthropoda; class Insecta; order Lepidoptera; family Saturniidae; genus Automeris; species Automeris io. Next base: position 5,501,990 of record JAUDJH010000010.1, on the reverse strand, counting down.
CCACGCGGTTTCCTCACTGTTTTCCTTCATTGGTACACAGAGGATTGTATATGGTATTTATAAATAACATAAAAAAGTAACAAGTAATTACTTTCAGTAAAATAATGATAAATATAAGTAAACACCTGCGTCGCGCTATGTATTTTTCAGTGAGGCAAGGGATTACCCACAGAATTACTATTGATTTGGGAGCGGTCTTGCTCGGCCGCCTTTCAAATGAGCAAGCCTGCGTAGATTTATACAGAGACAATAAAATTACCAATTGCTAACATTTACTTATAATCTAAAAGATTTTTTTTTTATACTAGCTCGACCGCCAAGGGACAAATATCTATTGAAAGCCATCATCGCCATGTTAACCCACATATACCACGACGGAAGGTCTCTAGGTATATAAACACCTGGATATACACAAACTGATTCCGAAACACGACAGGCCAAAGCGAGTCATTATGACGTTCTTTACGTTTGTGTACTGTGGTCACGACTCAGTTCGGGCAATCGCCCTGCAACCTCAAAAAGTAAATATAATAAGAAAGGTTTAGTTTGTCATTTTAATGTATTCTTTCTTTATCTTGTCGTTATTCGACTATCTTCCTTTGTACCTTTTAAACCAGAACTTCGCTCTAGTTTTCGTATCAATAACCAGTTGGTAGCGTCTTAGGATCTAGATATAGATACCTAACTCTTTGGAACAATAAAACCTATCTCTCTTATTGATTATTTCCTTCTTTAAGTAAATAAAAGCATAGGACTTCCACAAAGTGAAAAAATATGGTTTACAAAATATATTTTAGCTAAAGAGTCCACCGGGTGGAAGTGGTCACCTCTCCTGGAGATGGCGCCTAAAAGGCTATTCGCTTATCAGATCTTTAGAGGAATATGTATCCCCAGACTCAGCTAGCAACAATTTATGAAAGGATTTTATCCAGTAGAAATCTGACATACCGGGAGCCGCCCTCACAAGGAGGGGCCTCGATGGTCCAATACAGGATTTTCAACCGGGTTACCAAAAAAAGCTCTGCTAAAGAAGAGGAATTCAGACTCCTAGGCCCAACTTGCAGCGAGAAAAGGAGCTTAAAGAAGGAAAAAAGTTCTATCGACAATAATACAGTGGTAAATAAGTTAAGTTCTCTACGAATATGTGGGAATCAGTTTCACACACATGCAGATAGACATTAAGAGGAACAAAATTGACTACTTTACAGTATGAACACCTCACTATAATTAAATAAGAAAAACACATACTAGGTAAATATAATTGGTTCAATAAAAAAGTTGATTTTATAATAACAACTCTATAGATTTCTCGTGCAAAACTTCGCAAGACCCAACCTGAATTTATTAAGCCGGACCCTAGAAAGGTTTGCCGTATGCAGATAAGGGATTTATTTAGCGGAAAGGTCCGTCCCAGGGTTAGCGCTAAAACGCCTTTAGGGTCGGCGTTGACCAGGATTGGGACGAAATTTATTGTCGGCTTTCGGTTCTTGCGTTGATTTATTCCGCGCCGGGGACCGAAATCAGTGGGCCGTTTGATAATAACGATTTACGCTTACAACTGGTGTATCGTTTAAAATTGAAGAAAATTTAGTTTGCAATTCAGACACGTGGAGAGGTTGAATAATGAAAGGATGGCCAAAAATATATACAATATGAATGGGATTCGAAGTAAGAAGCAGACCGAGACTTCTCTACACGGAACAAATAAGAGAGTTCTGATGTAAAGTAATGTGAAAAGTACGTAGAATTAGCACGAGAACATGAAATGATTAATTAGTGGCAAGGATGTGAAAGAGTAAAAAGTAAAAAGAAGTGATGTTACTTTTTCCATATCTACTCTAATAAGGAATAGGCGTGATGATATTTATGAGTTTTTTCAAATTAAGTATGGATTTTGGTACGACAAAGGAGTCTTGTCTAGTACTCCGGGTATGGCGACCAGCTGCACTGGATACACCCATTAATATATCTCTAATTACCTCGTAAGGTATACTTAGTTAAATCGTGATGATATATTATTATCATTAATTAGTTATCTCAGTACATTTTATATAGATTCTTATATTATATAAAGGTAATGTATGTTTGTTTATAGAAAGCAATCTTCGAAATTATATCATCATAAACAAAGCAACATTTGAATATATATCTATGGTATATGGTGAAAATAAGTTATATATTAACCCGATTTCGCGCAAAACGGCAATTTCACGCAAACGAAGCAGGGCGTAGATGCTAATATTTAATATATTTGAGGAATTAAGTAAAAAGGTAGCTAATTGAATACTAAATACTTAGTTTAGATTCTACACTTCAACCACATTTAGTATATAAAATAATTAATTTATTTGGTATCACTTAGAGGTAATTTATTAACGCTCTTAATATGCGATTTATTATTGTAAATGTAAACCAATTATATTATCTCTAATTTGTCTATCAGCTATTTTATTTACTAGAAATAAAATAAGCTTATTAATTAGAAATTAACTTTTTACTTTGTCTTTGTTATAACACCTTGGATAATAAATCTTTTCCTCAGCCACGTCTCTAAGATTACGTAGAAATGAAAATTTCAAGAACTTGTATATATGCAAGTGGCCAGCAAAATTTAACTTACGTGATGTAGGTTAGTAAAAATGTATTGGAATCTTTAAACAATATGCACATTTTTGTACGCGTTTGTGACCGCTAATCTCAGAAACGGCATTACTGATTTAAATGCGGTTATCATTAACGTATCGTGGAAAGGTGTCTTTAACATTTAATGTTAATTTTATATCAACCAGTTCATAAATAAAAAAATATGCCAGTTTTAAAAATCACGTCATTTTTGGATTGGATTGGATTAGAAAAAATTGTATAAAATAACTGTTCAGGTCTTTTGAACTAAAACTTTAGTTAGCTTAGTTTTAGTCTGTAATAAAATGACAATTGAAAGTTTGTATGAATAAAAAAAAAAAATATATATAGTTTTGGAGATTTGCATTCTTCCAAATTAGTTGAGCTCGCATTTATATTGTGAATTATATAAAATAGGGTTCAACATAGGTTGTACATGTGTACCTGGTTAGAACTACGTCTGTATAAAGCATGACTGAAAGCATTTACTAAGGTATCTTCCTGAATATAGCCCTAAAATTTCTATACGAAAATTGCCAAAAGCTAACAGAACATTGCAGCTAATCTGGTTTTTCTAACAAAATAATTAAAAACAGAATAAGCATGTGTATTTTTATTATCTTTAACAAAAATATATGTTTTAAAGCATTAGATAATATTCGACGAAGAGTTCGAAATAGTGAAAAGCCAAAAAACATTATATGAGGACGAGATGAGGACGGTAAATGGCGCCAATTACGGACCGGCCGATACGTGCTTTGTTTCCGAATAGCCGGTCTCGAAATGCGATGTTAACATATGGATATGCCATCTTAATTATAGTTTTTATTTCTTCAGTTATGAATTGTCCTCAATTATCACTTTAAAATTCGCCTTATCATTCACAATAAGAATAGCAAAGGACTGGCATACGCTTTCTGAGTATATTTTCCCTCACTCCCACGATCTGGATGCTTTTAAAAGAGTAAATGGCTAATCGGTGCATCATCGGCCTAATATTCTCCTACCACTAGGTGGGATTAAAATCAAGCATTAGCTTATCATAGAAAGATGATCAGCTATCTACTTATTTACCAACTGATGATGATGATGTCCTAGCCGGATTCGGCCACGGCGATTGTTTCAACATCGATTAAGAAAATCGAGGTTCAGTTTTCGGAAACAGTCAATTGCGCAGGAGATATTTAAGTGCACAACTGGACGCGCAGCCAGAGAAGCACTCTCTCGTCCGAGCTCCCTCAGGCCCGATGGAATGGAGAACCAGTACGATCGGGAGGGAGCGGGATGCAGGTTTGGTCAAGTTTTCCTTCTCTGAACACCTGGTTGAATTGCGGTGTTAAAGATATACCTTAGTCGCCTTTTACGACACCTCAGCAAGAAGAGGGCGTGCTATTCTATTCTGCCGGCGGCCACCACGGCATTTACTATTTCATGTTTAAATAGTACCTGTATGGATTGCAATAGCCCAATTAGTTCAATATTTAACAATTAAACTTATATATTTACTTTTTTTTATTCTATTTATTTAAGGGACTTTTACGTGTTTATTACGTATGTCAGCCACATCGTACCCTAATACAGAAATACCTAAAATATTACATATGGGGCCATTAATCTGAACAGGCCAGACCCCTCATCAGATAATAGTTCTGTAAGGATTTTGTTAAACATCCCGACATCTAGACTGTTCAGACCAAAGGCACTCACAAACGCCTCTCTCACAGATTCAGATCGGACACATTTCATCAACAAATGGTGAATAAATAATATTTACACAGCCTTTATATTGTTCCTATTGAACACCTTTACTTTATTCTAATAAGACTATTTCATATTTCAATGCTTCATAGATACTTTAAATACGTAAATAACACTGATTTTAGTTTTTCACACATGAATTTTTGTGATAGTAATAATTAATTTCAAAATCTACCAATACGTTTGAATAATGGGTCCCATAAGAATATAAACAAACACTTTTTTACTAGAAACGTATTAGTTCTGTTTGTTCCAATAAACATAGTATTATACAGTGACATCTATAAATTGTAGCCAACTATTTTATCGATAACAATATTAATACAGTATTTAACCAAAAGATGACACTGTTAACCAAATTTTTCAATAACATTTCCTTATTTATCTAAATCTTTTTTGACCAATGTTTCTTACAATTTTAATAATAATATATTGTTTTTATATAATAAAATCTTCTAATATTTATCATTAAAGAATAGGTATAAAATGTTAATGCACTGATGATTTCTTTAAATTTATTATAGTCCTTTTCGATATTCATAAATGTGATCTTACCATGTCGACGATGTTAATAAATCTAGAAACTATTTCTGTTCCTTCTGAATAGCCCCATCTCTGTTTATACCATCAAAAGATTACCATTTATTATAGAGTAAGGGCCGAAACTGATAAATTATCCATTTCTAATATCTCAGATTTGTTACTGTAGCAACTAAGTCCCCTTCTTACACATGCACACACTACATATCTGAGAGAGAAAGCTAAATCTCTCTCTACGAATTATAGATGGTTCATTATTTCCAGCCGTAATTAAGTGCTTATCTATAATAATCTTACCAAAACACTCGGACTGTCCTTACCCAAAAGTTTGCCCTTTAAAATACACATGTAGCGCGACCAAAACACGTGCGTTTTACGACTCGAGACCCAAGCTATTGGAATCGACCGCGAATGGAGGCCTCCCAATTTTTTACCTTCACATGAAATATTGCCTTGGAGTCTGTGACCGGCGGTCGTTAGGGGTCGCCTCTGCTGTTTTGTCCGAATGTAACGTGATTGATACGTACAATATTTTACTTCTAAATCTTTTATGCTGTTTGTATTAGGTGTCGACAGAAACTATTTGGAGCAATTTGTTAAATGGAAAAACGATTTTTCAATCTGTTTGCAATTTGTAAGAGTTTTTGTATTATGTTCCGCTAAAATGCTGTTTTTAATTCATAATCTGGCTTTATATGGTTGTCCCATAACAAAAATGTTATTATAGTATTGGTAAATGTGGTAGTCGTAAGGTTTACCGGCAGAATAGAATAGTGTCTTCGTCTTCATTATACTGAGGTGTCGTAAGAGCCTACTAATATACAGAATATCCCGAAATACACGCAGATTACTAGCATTCAGACTTCTGCATGCACCTTCTCTTTATATAGCGCACACCCGCCGGTCGCCTTTGACAAACGTGGTGGGTTAAATACTCAAACCACTTCTCACGGGTTCCGCAAATATGGTGTATAAAGGAAAGCGTAACTTTTGCCCTACAGTGGGACGAAACAAGCCAATAATAACTGGGAAACATATCAATAGTCAGATTAAAAAAAGTATTTATCTAAATACAACAATCTAAATCAATGACTTTTTCAAATTATTTGGTAAAACAAATCTTTGTTCTATGTATTTTAGAGTCATTTGGTGCAACAATTTTACAGTAACCTTCCAAACTAAGATTACTACATAAATCATATTTTTGTTGGGAGTCTGCCTCGGTATCCAAATTACTAAGTTCTAGTAAATGTAAATAATTATTTACTGCAATTATTGGAATTCAATGTGACCAAAGTTGTGTTATTATAGTAAAAATATATTACCCCGCTATATCACTTTCAGGTTGAGCAGAGGCACAATAGTGGCCGTCTCTACTTTGAGATTATTTCGTGCCTAACGTGACCAGGAGCGCAGCTGATCGCCGTTCTTAGCATTGGTACACAGGAAATTTCGACCAGATGCCGTGCGGGTTTCCTCACGATGTTTGCCTTTACCGGTGAGCATGTGGGGCCTAAATTCGTACTTAATATAGTTTTCAAACTTGTTTTAAATGTGCATTTGTTGCGGTGCTATGTTGTTTTAAATATAAAATTCGTAAAGATAGATATTTGAAAAAAAATAAACTAATCAATTTTCTATCTGCATCGCGGTGATGAAATTAGAAATAAATAAAAAATCATGGTCAATAAATATATTTTATTCCCACTATAATTAATTCGTATTTCGTTTCATAGACAACATTACAATTCATTTAAAATATCCTATTAATGAATAGTAGCAATTACAAATTATTGTCACTGTAAAAATGTATAAAACGTAAACAAATGTTTAAAAAGCAAATTAGTGCCATTTTCATATTTTACAACAAAATTATTTGTGATTTATTAGCTAAGACCTTGGTAAATATGAATACCATACATTCATCTAGAATCAAACTCAAAGTATTTTTACTATAAACAAATCCACACTTGACCTCAATCTGGGCTTGTGAAAAATGAAATTTACAATGTAACGCGATCGCCCAACCAAATTCGATTAACTCCTTCTTTCTTGAAGACATCAATGTTATGAAAACAAGGACAGAAAATACTGCCCAAAGCATAAAAAATTACGAAAAAGTATTGCTAATCGAAACCAATTATAGAATTTTGTACAGCGCCTCTATCGTGCGTAAGAAGAACTAGTTTGGCAAAAAACAATGATTTGATGTTACTTCAGTCCCTTTAGCAATCTTAACAAGCAACATTTTCAAAACGTAACTTAATGTCATTATTGACCGTAAAATAACTTAAAACTGACTTTGTTTACACATAGTATAACAGTTATTTGCTATCGATATGAACAAAAAGGAACATTTATGGAATATAAGAATGATATCGATTTCAAAATAAGTTTTATAAAGAGACATTTCTGTGAAAAAATATTTGCTCGATTCGATTAATATTTCTACAGACAAAATATGGATCGAAGTCAATTTAATTAGTAAATACCTTCACAACGCAACGCTCATATAATTCACCGACACTATTATAACAACATATAACATAACAGTATAAATATTTTAAAAACTGGTAACATTGTTCAAGAGCAAAATAGCTTTGATTTTTACATGTATTTTAAATAAATCACTACGTAACACAATTCATAGTATATTTTTATAACTATTCTAATATTGTAGATTACTGCTTAGAAGGAATTCATTTGAACAAAATATTACCTCCACGAAATTTCTATAATTCTCTTAAATGGCGTTGATATAATAATACTACATTTAATTAAATAGTAATGGTCTAAGTTTCGTTAAAAATATCATATTTTTATTTACATTTATGACCATTTCATCATTGTACGATTATTAAAAATTAAGAGAAATAATATAATTTATTAATTCAATAATAATACATTTTATTATTCCTCAGAATGTCAGGACTATATTTTTATATAATATCAATTTAGTCTTTAGTTATTATATTTACTATGGTTTTGATTATTCTATTGCCTTTCTCGTAATATAATAGATTTAGACACGGATCGTTAATCTTCTCTTCTAGGAGATTGATCAATTCCACTCTTATTGTTTTCAGCATTTCTGCTACCTGTGAATGAAAAAATAATAACATATCGTCACGCTATATCAGTTTCAGGGTGGGCATAGATACTTTGCGCTTATATGCGTGCTCAACGCGACCAGTAGCGCAACCGATCGCCGTACTCAAGGCGCTTACATATGACATATCAATTAGATGACATACGGATTTCCACACGATATTTTTCATTCACCAGTGAGCATGTGGTGCCTAAATCTGTAATTAACCTGGAAAACCCCAGACGTACATACTGAGACTCAAACCTACAACCGTTCGCGTCGCTGCATATGGATACCATTCCAATATCCATTAAGCCACCACAGGCATAATAATTACCACACTGTTAGCATATTTTTATTAATTACAAAAACGGGTAGAAGAAGTAATTTCCTGCCCCCCTGATGAAAACTTCATGGCGCTGCAGACTGCTCGTGACTATGAGCCGTGTAACTAGGTCGAAACGTCGAGCCTTCATTAAATTCTTCACGTATATAACCCGTTAAAATAATGACCACATTGTTATCCCTGAGTTTCCGATCTATTTTTACAAAGGTTAAATTACAATTTACTAAAAATATTGAATAAAAAATTTTGAAGGCAGACTTAAAAAAAAATTAAAAAGAGATACCGAGAATTTTAGTAAAAAACTTTAAAAAATAAATTCAAAACGAGTTTCAATGCTTTAGATAACATTGTTCAAAATATTCAAACACTGAGGCACCGTCGCCGGAGGGACGCGTTCGGTCAGAGCGAGCGCGACATCCCCCGGTGACAATAGCCGGGCAGTAGACTTGAGGGAGTCTGCTGCCCGGATGAGAGGGTGGCGGTGTGCAGTGTCCGGCGCGCCGCCTGTGAGATAGGTATTGGAAGGGTGGGCTCTTTACCCCCACCCCTCCCATAGAGGCAGCCTCGACAAGGCATTTCGCTCTCCGGGCGTCTGGATGAATTTGGTTTCCCAGGCTCGGGTGGAATGATTGGAAAGACACCCCGGAGGTTTTTAGTCAGTAGGAGTCTGACACACCGGGATTGCTGCCCTCACAGCGGCCCTGATGGTCCTATGCAGGATTTTCCCCCGAGAACCCAAAAAAAAAATTCAAACAACCGAGTTCGAATTTAGACAACATTATTCGAATATATTAGAGAAGAAGTTCACAAAAGACCAAGTTACAACAAAAAAGTTTGAAAATACCTCTCTATTAAATAAATTAAATGACTCACTTCATGTTTTTCCACTTGGAACATAATCCAACCGTCTTCCAGCGATACAGTAAACGTACCATTATGCAATTCCACAGCCAAGTTGCAACCTGTAACGAAAGGGACATTTGAATTACACGTTTTTCTTTTTTTTATTGTATTTTGTTGTTTTATTTTTCTATTAACTATCGTGATAAGATGTAACACGACCAGGCCCCTTCACGAAAACCAGCGCTGCAGACTTCCTCTGTGGCATTAAGCTGGCTGACTTTTTTTAATGTTATATTTCTGTACTTTCAGTTTTTATTTTGAGAGAAAATCAATGTAGATCCTTTTATTTCATTTCATTTCTAGATCTGTCTTTAATCGTCCACGTGTTGAAATTATATATATAAAAGCGGCGTGAAGAAACCCGCATGTTATTTAATAGAAATTTCATGTGATGTGTGTCATATATGTAAGGTAGTAATAAGACAATATTGTATGTCGGTATTTGTATAATCCTTCTTCCGCAAATATACGCCTATTAAGTCGGTTGTGTTTCCGTTGTGCTCCCTAAATTGCAAGTATCCTGGACATACATCTCACTGGCGACGAGGATTCGTGGACCTACGAGTGTGGCGTAGTGTAGTGTGAAAGTGACTTTTGGACTTTGCGAAGGAAATTATTGTACTTTTTGTTTATAATGGCAGTAGGCAAAATCGGTCATTTTGACCTACAAAAAGACAGTTGGGACTTATATATTGACCAAATAGAACAATATTTTATAGTTAATAAAGTTGAACAGAACCTTAAAGTGCCAACGTTAATTACATTGATAGGGAGTGAGACCTATGAGCTAATGAATAATTTATGTGTACCCGATAAACCCAGCACAAAAACTTTTGAACAGTTAGTGGCTATTATGAAAAGGTTTTTGCAACCACAACCCAGCACATTAGCAGAACGCTACAAGCTTCGGCAGCGAGTACAAAGGCACGATGAAAATATCGCGGATTTTGTAGCTGAATTGAAGAAACTGTCGAAACATTGTGGCTTTACAGCGGACAGTCTGCAGGAAAATCTTCGAGATCAGTTCGTTTGTGGCTTAAAAAACGAATTCATAAGGCAGCAATTATTCGCAGAGGATGATATAAAGTTCGACAAGGCGTATAGACTAGCTATAAGCATGGAAGCAGCTGAAAAGGATGCAGCGGCGGTGGACGACTGTGCCCGGGGGAGGGGCGACAGTACATCGGCGCAGGCAGTGCATCAGCTGCGAGCATCGGCATCGTCGCGGGAGCAGAGCGGACGCCGTGCGGGGCGAGCGGGGCAGCCTACGCGAGACGGCACGCATCGAGTTCCGATAGGGGGTGGTGCAAGTGGCACAAGAGGAGCGGATAGCGGACGGAAGCAAGATGGTAACAGAAATTCATATGTTCGACCAGCGACTGGTAGCAGGTGTACAGTATGTGGTGGTCAACATATCAGTGAATACTGTAAATACAGGATTTATACATGTAGGATATGCAATCGGGAGGGGCATTTGCAGAGGATGTGCCCAAAATTAAACAAAAATACATCGCTGCTTAATGTAGTGGCCAAAGAAAGCGCCTGTATTGAAGATGGATTTAGCGACAGCGAAGAGGTGAATAATTATTCAATTATTTCAAAAGACATTAATAAATTTAGACCATACACCATTGTTGTTTACATCGAACAAAGACCGCTAACGATGGAGGTAGACACGGGCAGTGCGATATCGTGCATCAGTTACGACTATTATTTAAAATATTTAACAAATTGTACACTTAGACATACTAGTTTAGTTTTAAGATATTACACAGGTGAAATAATTAATCCTGTGGGTATGATCACACCGTTAGTGACGTATAATGATAGAAGTAAAAAATTAGATCTCTATGTAGTTTGTCAAGGAAAAACGAATCTCTTAGGCAGACAATGGCTGCATGAATTAAATATTAGTTTAAATTCTTTAAATGTTTGTAAAATAGATGAAAGTAGCATATCATTTAATGTGTCGGAATTTAGTTCCAGATATTGTGAGGTATTTTCTGACGGCTTGGGTCGTTACACCGGTGGCACGGTCGGGTTCACGCTTCGCGAAGGCGCGCGGCCTGTGTTCCTGCGAGCGCGCCCGCTGGCGTACGCGCTGCGCGAGCCGGTGGAGCGCGCGCTGGAGCAGCTGACGCGCGACGGCATCATAACGCCTGTCACCACGTCAGACTGGGCGACGCCGATCGTGCCGGTAATGAAAAAAGACGGCACTATAAGAGTATGTGGCGATTTTAAACTTACCTTAAATAAATGTTTAGAGGTGGATCGTTTCCCTTTACCCAGGGTGGAAGATTTATTAACCAAACTACACGGGGGACAAAAATTCACTAAATTAGATTTATCTCAAGCATATGCACAGTTGGAGTTAGACGAATCTAAGAAATATACCGTAATTAATACACACAAAGGCCTATATATGTACAACAGGTTAATATACGGTTTAGCTTCGAGTCCGGGGATTTTCCAAAGAAAATTAGAGCAGCTTTTTGCCGATATGCCGAGGGTTGGGGTCTTTCTGGATGACTTAATTATAACGGGAGCAGATGACGAGTCACACATAAAAACGTTACATGAGGTATTCGATAGGTTATTGAAGTATGGACTAAAGATTAAGAAAGATAAGTGCGTATTTTTTGCAGACTCTGTTACATATTTGGGATTTGTGATCAACAGAGAAGGAGTTCATACCTCTCCGGAAAAGATTAAGGCCATTAGTGGTGTGCCGGAGCCCAAAAATGTATCAGAATTACGTTCATTCATTGGAATGGTAATGTATTACTGTAAATTTGTCCGCAATTTGAGTACAATTATGGATCCGCTGTATAATTTACTTAAGCAAAAAGTCAGGTTTGAATGGAACTCTAACCATAGGAACGCATTTAATAAAATAAAAAAAATGTTAATTTCCAGTGAGGTACTAGCTCACTACTCGAGTGAGTTACCCTTGATATTGACCACGGACGCGAGCAGCGTCGGCGTGGGCGCCGTCATCTCGCATCTCACCGAGCAGGGAGAGCGGCCCGTCGCTTATGCCTCACGCACGTTGAGCGCAGCGGAGAAAGCCTACTCGCAGATCGAGAAGGAAGCCTTGGCGATCATCTATGGCGTAAGAAAATTCCACCAATATTTATATGGTCGGCGTTTTACTTTAAGGACGGATCATAAACCCTTGGTGACGATATTTGGGGATAAAGTAGGAATCCCAGTAATGGCAGCGAGCAGAATGCAACGCTGGGCAGTAATATTGGCAGGATATGATTATAGTATAGAATATATCCGGGGCGAAAAGAATTCTGCCGACGCCTTGTCACGGATGCCTGTAGGAAACATTAAAAAAGATCAGGTTGAGACAACCTACATTCATTTTGTGCAAGATTTCCTTCCTGTATCGCGAGAGATGGTACAACAAAATATTAACAACGACAAAATATTAAAAGAAGTGTACATTTGCTTACAAACGGGTTGGCCTAGTAAATGTAAAGACAACAATATGAAGCCGTATTTCGATCGTCGTAATGAACTTTATACCGACGCCGGGTGTATTGTGTGGGGTTACAGGTTAGTCATACCTGAGCCTTTAAGACCACTGATATTAAAAGAATTTCACATAGGACATTTGGGAATCGTGAAAATGAAAAGTATAGCCCGCAGTGTCGTATGGTGGCCCGGTATTGACGCGGATATTGAGCGCACGTGCAGGGACTGCGCGACGTGTGTCGCCGAGGGTCCGGCGCCGCCGCGAGCACCACCACAGCCCTGGCCATATTTGCTGCAACCGTGGTCTCGGCTGCACGTTGATTTTCTAGGACCATATCAAGGTAAAACCTTCCTGGTAATCATTGATTCCACAACAAAATGGATAGAATTATATCAGATGCCAAGGACAACGGCCGGCAATGTGATTCGAGTTTTACGTGAGACATTTGCACGTTTTGGCCTGCCGAAAGAAGTAGTGTCTGACAACGGCCCACCATTCACAAGTAAAGAGTACGCCGATTTTATGCGAAATAACGGTATCAGGTTGACGTATAGTTCTGTACACCATCCAGCATCTAATGGAGCCGCAGAAGGGGCAGTGAAGTTATGTAAGCGAGCAATGGCTAAATCAATCAGAGACGGATGTGACCTTGACTCAGCACTGCAAGCATATTTAATGGCCTATAGAAACGTGGAGCATGGTACAACAGGCACATCACCTGCTATGCTTCTGCAGCGTAGGCCCTTAAGGTCAAGGTTGGACCTTTTACAAAGAGATAGAATGATAGAAGACAAGGTAAAATATAAGCAACAGAAACAGGTAGAATACGTGGGCGGTAGGGAAAGGTTGTTTAGGGTAGGAGAAAATGTATTAGTTAGGAATTATGGAAGAGGAGAAAAGTGGCTGTCAGGAAAAATTAATCAGAGAATAGGATCTAGGCATTATTTAATTGGCAAGGATAACGATCCACCACTAAATAGACATATTGATCAGATAAGGAAAGACACCGGGAACATTGATGATTCTGATATGGACCGTTCACCGGTTACCACCGACGCAAGAGACATAGCTTGTGATGCACAAGCTCCTTTAGAACTACCGTCTAATACGGAACCCCCACTGGGAACTGAGCCACCGGTGGAAAGACCCAAGAGAGTGAGAAAGCCGGTAGAGCGTTATGGTTTTTAATTTTAAGATTATGTACTAATTAAGGGTGAGGATGTCATATATGTAAGGTAGTAATAAGACAATATTGTATGTCGGTATTTGTATAATCCTTCTTCCGCAAATATACGCCTATTAAGTCGGTTGTGTTTCCGTTGTGCTCCCTAAATTGCAAGTATCCTGGACATACATCTCAATGTGCATTAAAAGATTACTGGTGATATTGAAAAAGGAAATAAAAAAACCGTGGTTAGACAAAATAGAACACATAAATTTCACAATTATAGGGCAACACAGCACACAAAAAAAGCCACAGCAGTAATGAAAACAATTTTTTAATTGAGTCGATAAATATCAAAATTCTGTAGTATCATGCTAAGTAAAATGTAGAAAATAGAACCGTCATAGTGACTCGTTTTAGCCTGTCGCGTTTAGTGTTCAGCTTGTGTACGGGTGTACACAAGCTGATGTGTTACTGGATAGTAACACACATACCTAGATACCTTCAGTCGTGGTATATGTGGGCCGACACGGCGATGGAAACTGTCAATATATTTCATCTTTTGATACGGGCTGTACTTGTTCATTCGTTCACTCATTAATTTTATTTCATTCATTCATAGTCACCGATAGTGGCCAAAGGGCTTTTTTTCTATTTATTTAAGGGACTTTTGTCCCTCAGCACATGCCAGCCCCATCATATCCTAAACATGCACTACTAACATTTATTTCTGATGGGGAGCCATCAGCCTGAACAACTCCTTTGCTTCGGCTGAGTAAGGTCTTGCTAAAATTCCGCAGAACATGCCTACATCAAATTTGTCCAGGCTAAAGGCTCCCATCAGAGAATCTCTTGCAGACTGAGATCGGACACACTCCATCAGCAAATGTTGTACGTCATCTACTTTCTTACACGTGCTGCAGTTCGGAGACTCCACAAGTTCATCAGATGTTTAAATTTGCCTAATGGAATGTGACCCGACCTCAGCCTGTGTGCTACCACTATAAGTTGTCTGCTAATGACTTCAAACGAAAGGGTTAAACTATTAAATTAGATCTAAACATTACAAAAATAACTCACCAGAAAATAAAACCAAGGGCAACTGCGGTACCATAGAACACTCCCTTATAAAGACCCTCGACGTTTTCACTTTCTCCTGGTACACCAAGTACGGGCTCCGATAGTGGCCGACCGTCGCATTTATCGACGAGGGGTGCAACGCGACGAAGCCGTCGGATTTCGTCTTGAATTTCAACTCATCGGGATTCGGCTGACGCGGTATCGCCCCGCCTATTTGCATGTGGTACGATTTACCTGGAGTCAATACCTGAACACAAAAACATATATTACGCTTGATCTCACTCGCAAATAATCAAAAATTTATATCTTATATGAATAGTATAAAAACATAATATACATTGTACACTGTATACATAACCACTCAACCGTCGACGGTTATTTACAGAACTAGGCGCATATGTCGCGCCCTTGTACAGGACTTTCATCAGATGGGGGTTTTTGAGAACTAGGTTTCGAAAAACCTGGATTTTTTATACCACAGAATTTCTAATTTCTATGGGAAAGGATAGCTGTTCTTTCGTGAACAATTTATAATACGTGCGAAAAGGATAGAGCTTTATGTCGCGATGTATTATGCTTGAAACAAACATCTGTTTGCACTCTTTCGTGCCGGCTGTCACAGGACGCCTATCAGATGCGGGATATTTTGATTTTTCCTGTAGCAGTACATTCATCACACGAGGGGATAGAATAAAAACAGTACATATAATTGATATATTATAGATGTCATACATTTTGAAAACTATGAAATTAACTACAGGATATACTAGTACTTTTTAAATCATATAGATAAAAAAAGATAAATCAGTGATCAGTTCTAGTTAAGTTTGGCACGATATATACCAGGGCGATGGGTGGTGACCTGTCGCTGCCGGGTCACTGTTATAGGGAGCGCGCCGCCCAACTTATCCAAGCGAGAGCGGTGTGTAACGTGTTCCCGCACACCGCTCCACGACAACTACTTTTGAGGAGAGCAAGAGGTGGCTCTTTACACCACCCCTCGCAAATGCAGAGATGAGGCCTACCATAAAAGGCCAGACGTCGCCACGGGCCGGAGAAGAGGACAACGCTGTGCCTCCAGCCCAGGCTAGACGGAGAGTAGGAATACCCCGGCGGTTTTAGTCGGTGCAAGTCTGGGGGTGGCCCTCACCGCCCCACCCCCCCCTTGAGGTCCGCTAGGAATTTCCCCCGGGTTATAAATAAAGGGGTACAATATATAGCCGGGAAGTAGACTTGAGGGTGTCTTCTGCCCGGATGAGAGGAAGGCGGTGCACGATGTCCGGCGCTCCGCCTGAGAGTGGTTTTGGAGGGGTTGGTAAATCCCTACCCCTCCCAGAGAGGTAGCCTCAACAAGGCTTCTTGTTCCCCGGGCGTCTGGATGAATTTGGTTTCCCAGGCCCGGGTGGAGCAATCGGACGGACACCCCGGGGGTTTTTAGTCATTAGGAGTCTGACACACCGAGGTCGCAGCCCTCACAGCGTCCCTAAAGGTACTATGCAGGATTTTCTCCCGGGATACAAAAAAAAAGTGCACGATATATAAGCTAACGAATCTCTGCAACCCCCGTATATAATATAGCAGAATGATACATTATTTATTATTAGATTTCGTTTTAGTTTTACGCAAGACATTCGTTTACCTTAACCACATTCGGGTACAACGCTGCACAGAGTATAGCCGCTAACAATCTATCGTTGTTTCCATTTGTATTTAACTGTAAACAAATAAAACATTTAACTGATAATAATTTTCTAAAACAGTGTTTTCCTGCATTAGATTATCGCTAAAATACATTAACAGGTCTTATGCGCGAAGAAATGTACTTTTAATATAGGCTCGACTCTAGACTCTGCTTAACAAAATGTTTAATCCAGGAAGCATATAACTTTTAATCGATATAAGTTAAATCGAGTTTTAAGTTATCACCCTGGGCGTCTGGTCGAATTTGGCTTCCCAGGCCCGGGTGGAGCAATCAGAGGGACGCCCCGGGGGTTTTTAGTCAGTAAGTGTCTGACTTACCGGGGTCGCTGCCCTCACAGCGTCCCTGATGGTCCTATGCAAGAATTTCCCCCAGGATACAAAAAAAAAAATCGAGGTTTAAGTTATCAGCGTGGTATCCACTAATTAGAAAACTAGAAAGCTGTTTTATGTCGCCTTACAAAAGTGTTACTGTGAGTGCCGTGAATATTGAAATTATCAAAAACAAAATAGTTTAGAGGAATTAGTAAGTTCTTCACGGGGCTTCAAACTATTCATGACCATGGCCTGTGTAACCATGACGAAATGTCGATCAATAATTAAGTCTCTTCGCACGTAAGACCCGTTTAACACGTACGTGGTCACAAATGCTACTCAGTATGAGCAACGTTTTAAAAATTCTTACCTCTTCGCCGGTCAAACTCAAGACGGAGTCTTTCCGCATCTTCTTCCTAAGGTCCGGCATGTCCGGCACGAATCCTATGGACGCCAACAAGCCTAGGAGCTGGTGTTTAATGTCCGCTAACATTAGCAGCGTCTTGTGGGAGAGGTAGTTCTCATTAGAGAACACCAGGGCAGCGTGACTGCTCCGTTTTAAGGCCTCTTGCCATTTCTGAAATCAGTATAATTGCCATCTATACAACAGTTAACAACCTTCATAAAACTTTATGGGACTAGGATTAGTGATTATTTGTACTGCCGCGTCAACAAACAATAAGTGTAATTCTTCTTTATATATATAGAAAAATAAATAAGAAAAAAAGTTATTAAATTAACATTATTACTATAGAACGTAGTTTACAGAAAAACTACGTAAATTAAAAAAGTACGCATCAAGTAAAGTTTATTACGTATTTTAAAATTGTTTGTTCTTTTCATCGATCGCAAAGCCTAAACAAAAACAATTTTCTTAGACAAATTCAGATGCTAAGGACAGTTTTACAACAAACATTTTTTAAATAAAATTCGTGTGACATAAAATTAAACTGCAACATTACAGTCAATGAGCAAAACCATACAATTTAAATTTCTTATTAAATAACACGCTCTACGCGCTCTGAGTTTTGCGCATTGTATAATTTCGTCACGTCATCTTCCTAACAGGGTGAGCAGTGATACATTAGTGACTGTATCCAAATTGCGCTTATATGTCGTGCCCAAAGTGACCAGTAGTGCAGCTATGAACTAGCATGCGGTTTTCCTTCACCGATGATCATGTGGTGCCTAAATCCGTCCGTAATTAAGAAAAACTCAGAGGTAGGGATGTAGGGATATAGGCGTGTGGGAATTCGAATCTATGACCATTAGCGTTGTCGCGCGTGGAAACCGGTCCATTATCCGCAAAGCCATCACAACCACGTTGCACATTGTCACATTTAGATTATCATTTACGATTAATAACTATATAATACTAGCTGACCCGGCAAACGTTGTCCTGCCATATAAATTATTTCTAGTATCTTCTATATTTGACAAATATTGATAATATTTATACGATACTAACGTCACTCAATTGTTTTGCCTTCCCGGAACCCGTCCACTAACATTTAAACTTTATGTTATAGCATTAAAGTTCAAATTCACTTTTAGATATTATTACGAATTTTTTGTATGAGAATATAGAAAAATGTTGTTTTTAAACTTTTTCAGATATTTTTTTAAATTTTATTCTCCGTAATAACCTTCCACAGACTTCATCAAACACAATAAAAAAGAAATCAGCCAAATCGGTTTCGCCGTTTTCGAGTTTCCCGCTTATCAACACATTTTGCCATTCATTTTTATATTATAGATAAATAAAACAGTATAAATACTTTAACTTTACAGAGATGGGCAAAATGTAATCTGATTAATGATTAACGATTGCAAAATGTAGTCGGAATTTTAATCTTGTTGTTCTCTAATCGTAATTAAATTCATTTAAAACATTAAGAAGTTATAAATGGAGAACCAGAACAGTTGTTATACGGAGTGGACGTGTGTCAAATATATTTAAAAATATTCCAATAAGTGCTCCGCAATATTATATTTAAAAACTCCAGTGAGTAGACTTATATTTGTATGAACAGTGATACTTAATTAATTCCCTGCCAAAGCGTGTAACTCGCCCCTCTCACCCCCGAGGGAAGAGATGGTGGCTATTTTTTGACTCGCTTACTCAACGACTGTGTCTTCGTGAATGCAATTGTGCGCACACAGGCGCAATATCAACTAGCGAGACGCCCTATCACGGCCTATATATCAATGCGAGAGGACAGTTGCTACTTAATTTATCTGCTTCGGCCGCATGTTGTTATTACTGAGTATACTGTGAATGATCTAGAGCGAAAGTTCATACATTATGGTTTAATGTTACAAATTCATATCCAATTAATAATTACTTATTACGATTTTACTTAAAAAACAAAAAAAAAACTGCAAGCAATGAATGTGATGCGTTCACCGCTGAAACCCGAAACTGAGGGTAGTTCTAGGTCGCAGCCTGATCTATCAAAAATAACTGATGACTTGACAGATACACAAATTACTTTCCGTAAACGTAAACAACCTGAGCGCAATGTTTGTGAATGTTTAGATGAAACTAAACTAATCCGAAATGAATTAACACGTATTACGTCGTTATTGGAAAACTATGTAGAATCCAATGTACAGATAATTAATCAAATGAGACAAAGCATAGAAGAAGTTAGAAATGAGATCATAGGATTGAAAGCTTCACATGAACAGACAAGAAATTTGATTAGTGCTAATGTATCACACATTGGTTCCCAAATTCAACACATACAGTCATCAATATCTGAAATAACATCTGAGCAAGGACAAACGAAATTACAATTAACACAATTAGAAACAAAAATGGCAGATGGTGAAGCTGGTTTGAATATACTACAGTCTGATCTCAAGGAAATTAAATTAAGCCAAATCTCAGCTCAAAATAACATACTAAGCATCAATGAACAAATAATACGTGAAGTTCAAGAGCGTAAAAGGAGAGAAAACAATATTATACTCTCTAGTTTGCCAGAACAAAGTCCCACTAACACCCAAGAAAGAATACTCAAAGATGAGTCGATCGTCCAGAGTATCATTTCGGAAATAAGTAAAGAGCTTCCTAAACCAATTAAAATCTATCGAATTGGAAAATATAACCCAGAAAAACCGCGTAATATCAAAGTTTGTTATGATAATCCGGAATCGCCTATGATACTGCTTCGCAATAAAGTAAAAGCAACCGAGAAAGTAAAAATATTTTCAGATCAGACACCAGCACAACGAAATTACTTTATTAAGATTAAAAATGAATTAACACGTCGTATAAATAATGGAGAAAAAGATTTAACTATCAGATACATCAGTGGTACACCAAATATTGTTAAAACTGTTCCAAAAAACTTGATTCCATAATGATAAAACAAAACACAGCAGATGCCATAATATATCAAGTACTAAGTGATCACACACACATACAAACAAAACAAGCACGATTATCGTTTTTGTACTTGAATGCTCGAAGTATCCGAAAAAAGGGTAAATTAGACGAACTAAGAACTATACTACAATCAATACCAACTACTGTTCATATAGTCTTACTAACCAAAACCTGGATATCATCTGAAAGTCAAGCTCTTGAACTACATATAAAAAACTATACACACTATTACAATTATAGGACAGATATAAAAGGAGGTGGAGTTTCAGCATATATACACAACAATCTTAAGCACGAGCTGATTAATTCAACCTACAAAGACGGAAATAATTACCTATGGATACAAATTCAAAATTACGCACTAGATATCGGCGTCATCTATAATCCTGGAGACACTAATCTCAAAAGTTTTCTTGACGAATTCGAAAAACAATTGCAACAAAGAAAAAGGGCTTTAGTTTTCGGAGATTTCAATATTGATTTGTTGACAAAGAATAAAAAGATGCACATGTACAAAAACACTATAGTTGAATCTGGGTACAGATTTCTCAATAAAATTAACAAAACGCACTGCACAAGAGATTCCATCACTAAGAAATCAATTCTGGACCACGTCACTACAAACTTAGGTACTAACAATTTTAATATCAGTATTATTAACTCTTCAATGTCAGATCACAAGCAGATTTTTTTACAATTAAATAAGTTTAAACCTCCTAAAATGATAAAGCAAGGGTACGAAGCAATAGACTACATTAAGTTAAAAGCATTAGTAGACTCGGATGAACATATAAATTTGAATGACAACTACACCTTTTTGGAAAATAGAATAAAATTACACATAAAAAATAGCAGCTTACAAAAAACGAAAATACTCAACCCACCTAGGAAAGATTGCATCAACAAAGATATTATTAATGGTATTAGCCAAAGAAACTATTTATGGACGCAGCATAAGAGAAATTTGGCAAGCAGAACCTTGGAAGAAGAATTTAAAAGACAAAGATATGTTGTAGCAAAACTAATTCAAGATACAAAAAACTCATACTATCTCAATCTGTTCCGAAACTGTGCAAAGAAACCGAAAAGGATATGGTCTCTTATAAATAATCTTACTCATAATAAACTCAAACAGAGTTGTGCTCCTTCAAAAATTATTTCTGATTCAAAATTGATTACGGGTACTAGCGATATCTGCGAGGTCTTTAATAAATACTTTTCGAGTATCGGACCTGAGTTAGCTAAGCAAATACCAAATAAATATCATGATGTGTCGGGACATCCATTTAAAACGGACAGACAACAATGTGTTGAACTGTGTACTCTAGAACCCTCCAATGCTAATGAAGTTCTTAGGATTATAAATGGTCTTGATTCAAACGCAAGTACTGGCTTAGATAGAATAAGCACAAAGGCAATTAAATGCTTACAATATTCTTTGTCTAGTTGTTTGGCTCAATGTTTTAATAGACTTATGCTTAATGGTGAATTTCCGAATACGTTGAAGGTGGCTAGGGTTACACCGATCTATAAATCTGGACCCAAAACTGATCCTGGAAACTACCGTCCGATCTCAGTCTTACCAGTCCTCTCAAAAATTTTTGAAAAGATGATATATAAGAGACTTTTAGACTACTTAGATTCTTTCAATTTCATTTCGGAACGACAATATGGTTTTAGACCTAAAAGTAACACAACTGCTGCCACAATTGATCTCATTACAAAAATAAGGACAAATATAGATAAAAAAAGAATTGCTTTAGGTATTTTTATTGATTTAAAAAAAGCCTTCGATACAGTAAGTCATAAACTTCTATTATTTAAGCTCCGAAGCATTGGTATCCAAGGCTGTGCCCTAAATATGTTTGAATCGTATTTGACAAACAGATCACAGGTAGTTAAGATCGAAAATTATGAAAGTAGTGTATTACCTGTTCTATGTGGAGTTCCTCAAGGATCAGTCTTGGGGCCACTCTTATTTCTAATATATGTTAACAGTATTACTGAATTAGGGCTACATGGCCACTTAACTTTGTATGCAGACGATACATGTATTTTTTATTTCGGTACTAACATAAAAGACATTGTCACAAAAGCACAAGAAGATTTGAATGTTTTGAGTGAATGGTTTCAATACAACTTACTTACTCTAAATACAAGTAAAACTTCCTATATAATATTTAAAGCTAAAAATAAGAAAATTCCACAACATGTAACTCTAACCGTAAATAAAATACCAATACAACAAAAAAATACTGAAAAATATCTTGGTCTCAGAATAAACAACAACTTAACATGGGACGATCAAATAGACTATATTAAAAACAGGCTTTCATCATTAACTGGATCCCTTCACAACTTAAGTGGTTGTGTTCCTCGACAAATGCGTTTTACTATCTATAATTCCTTAGTTAAATCACATCTATTATACCTGATTGAAGTTTGGGGCAGAGCTACAAAAACGAAGCTACATGAATTACAAACCCTACAAAACAAATTACATTTTGCCCATATAATGTAACTGTATTTAAGTATTTACCTCTTTAAAAACTTACCCTATAAGCTCTCAAAGTGGTCAACTGATCGCTGTTTGAACATGCAAATTCTCTTCTCTTAGCGTCTGCTTCAGCCTGAAACATAAAAAAAAAACGTTTAATGGAAATCCAGGCGAACTATATTTAAATAGAATCAAGCCAAGTCTTTGAGCTAACTCCGGTGTTTGGCATTTTATTCTTCTGTACTGTCTTTTTTTTATTTAGAAGCTTTTATTCCAGTGAATATATCAGCCCCATTGTGCACTAACCTACGTCCCTACATCCTAGGGGAGACGCCGATGAGCAAGCGTTACCACCTGGCACAGCATTTTAGCTTCACTGGACAAAGGATTCGCACAATAGAGCTACTAAAATTCCGATTGGCTTACGTAAAAAAAGTTATGAGGAGAGGTTGAGAATTCTTCGTTTGTCATCACTTCAAGAGCGACGCCAGCGCGGAGATCTTATCGAGACATATAAGATATTAACAGGGAAATATAACTGCTCCAAGCTATGTAATACTTTTCAAGTCAATAGTTGTCTCCGTGCTCGTTGTGTGAATGATGTGCAGCTAGTTCGTTGGAATTCAAAAATTAATATTGGTTACCACTCACTTAATGACAGAATATTGCATGTTTGGAATAAATTGCCTCAAGACATTGTTGACGCACCATCCACGAATAGTTTCAAAGTTAGACTGGATAGATGGCTCTCATCTCAGTCGGCCTTTTTAAGTTGAACATACCAGCTAAGACATAGGCATATCAGCTAATAACTGCTCGCCTATTATTTGATAATAATAATAATAACAATATGCCGTGCCATGCCCCAATACTTTGCAAACATGCAATATTCTCTTATTGAATGAATGGTAACCAATATTGGTTTAGTAAGATATTACCACTTGAAAACGTACTCTTAGAAAGCAATATTCAACATTGGGCAGCGCCAAGGATTTGAATTCACTTCCCGCTTCTATTATTCCAGCATATGGGATTCAAGCTATTTGTAATTCATTATTTGCTGGACAAGCGCATTATCATGACCCTAATCTTTACTTTTAAATGGATGAAATTGAGGTCTTTTTTAGTAACCTTTGGTAACGGGTGAAAGCCCTGCATATGACCATGAAGGCCGCCGTAAATGTAGTGACTCCAGTGTGTCAGACTCCTACTAAATAAATCCCCGGGTGTCCCTCAAATCACTGCTAGTAGGACCTGACATCCGCATTCCTCCAACGGAGATTGAGGTCTGAAGTGACCACTTTATTATTAAAAAAAAATACATCCATGTGGATGGACTGCGTCCGCTAGTAAAGCTATAATTTATCTTTCCCACTTACCTTCTTACCAAAAGGCGCGACAAAAGGACTCTTATGGCTAAGACACGCCGCCATAGTTAACGCGGAGTCAACACAGCAGAATATAGCCCCGAACAGCATTAGTTTCCCAATCCTGACATCCACTGGCAATGTTGCCAAGTGTTTGCCAAGGGCGGTCAACGCGAAACCTTTGTCTAGAGCGCCCACGTCTTGGAGACGGCAGAGTGCTCCGTCTATATTCTGTTTCGTCGGTGGTTCTATTGTTTTACCTGTAAACATCGATATAAGCATATATGGCTAAAGAATTTAAAAAAGGCTTTCATGAATTAAATTCACTACACGCGGCACGATTCAGCTATTATAAGCTCTCCGTAGTAGGCGGCATCCTACAGTAGAGAGAAAAATCTAAGGCGAAAAACGCAACAGACCTCCAGTTCCGTATTTAAATATGTGAACAGGTAATTTCGATTCAACTCTGGCAACATCGTACGGGCTGTCACAATTGAATCCACTCACTCATATTGTTTCCATCCGATTCCAAAGTATATTAAGTTGTACACCAACAAGAAAGATCCCTGAAGATACCAGTTTCCTGGAGAAGCATAGGTCTCTGAGGAGTTGGAGAACGCGGTGAGTGAATGTCTTCAGGCAGGCCGTGCGACTGTTACAGAGCTATCAAATTTCCCCGTACATCTACCATAGCGTAATTTCGTAGCGTACTAAAAAAAATGTATAACGTGCCATAGCTGTGTGATTTTGCGAGCTCCGATTGTCGCTTTAAGGAACATTTCTTTCTAAGCAGATAGTGCGAAATCGCGCTAAGTTTTTCTGCTTAGCTTTGTCCCTGCTCTAACCTATAAATGTTAAGTGAAATGGTCAACTTTAGAACATGAAAATAATTTTACCAACTAAACAAAGTCTAAGGCTGGAATTTATAATCGCAACGTTCACTTAGCTCAGCGTATGCTTATTTCGATCTTTGCTCAGTAAATACATAGTAAAATCCGTATTTTCGAAACTATAGCTTTAAATAACTACTAACTACTACTTTTGATGACTATTAAAAATATTGCCAATTTAAAACAACGATTTTAGTTCGATTTAAAAGTTAGATAATTTCCCGAGCAATATTTCCCAACCTAGTTTTTGCTACATTATAGTTCGGTAAACGAGTACTAATACACTATAACTGATTGGTGGTAGGGCTACTGCCCGAACTGAGTCGTGACAAGTAATGAAAATGCCCGGGAATTTTCCCAAAGTGCCCAAAACTTCTTTGGGAATATTCCCAGGAATTTACGAAATGGTCTCGGAAGTTTTGGGCACTTTGGGAAAATTCCCGGGCATTTTCATCACTAGTCGTGACCACAGTACACAGGTGTAAAAACCGTCATAGTGACTCGCTTTGGCCTGTCACATTTCGGGATCAGCTTGTGTATATCCAGTAACTCATATACCTAGAGACCTTCAGTCGTGGTACATGTGGGCAGACATGACGACGGAGACTATCAATGGATATTCATTCTTTGATGGTCGCTTTCGTTTTTGGACTTCACTATACTTACCATCAGGTGCATTGTAGTCATTATGTCAAGCCAGTGTAAAAACAAAATCAAACACAATTGTAGTCTAAAAATCCAGCCGCAACTATCGATAAACTGGAATTAAAAAACCCACCCAAAACTTCGTGTATACTCATATCTTGAAACAGCGGTAGTATCTTGATCTTCAGCACCAACTGCTCCAGCGGTATCCTGTGTATCTCGGGGACGGGCTGCTCCAGCAAATGGTAGTGGTATCGATGGGACGTGTACAAGTGTACACACACTCCGGGCATGACGCGACCCGCTCGACCCTTGCGCTGCTTAGCGTTCGCCCTCGAAACCCACACTAAGTCAAGAGACTCCATGTTGCGGTTTGAATCGAACCTGTTGTTAATTTAATCAAACTTTATTGTAGGTAAATTGGGCTTATTACAAAAGAAAACAATCACAAAGTTACCGAAGTCTCTCTTTTTTATTTCCAACTGGATATGCGTTGATGGACGGGAAAAACCTTCACAACTAAACCGGGCGAAAGGGCGAACACTGGGATGCTCAGCCAGCAGATTTATGGGTTGGGTGGCAACACAAGGAAACCTTCTGTAGGTACGAACCTCGATTTGGACCGCCAGCCAAAATACGAAACCTAACGGTGATCTACTAGCATTTCGGAAGCGACTACCTTGAGAAGAACTCAAAGCTGCGTCGAAAACATATCCAAAACAGTAAACGAATTGTGTAAAAACATTTACCTCTTCTCTTTCATTCGTCCACAATCGATAACGAACACGCAGTCATCGATAGTGACCGAAGTCTCGGCTATGTTTGTCGAAATAACGATCTTCCTGGCGCCGGCCTTTGGCTTCTTGAACACTAAAGATTGCTCTTCTCCTGATAACGTTGAATGGAGAGGAACAAGGACATATTTTCCTGTTCTGAAAATTTATTTAGATGAATTAATGTATCAATTTTTTTTCACTGCAAGAGACGAACGAATAAAATACTTTGGGGCAAATTAATTTCTTTCTGTAATATTATTTTTTTCGTTTTTTTTTTTTCTTAACACTACGTCTGTAAACGGAGGTCATCTGTGTCCAAGCAAATCAAATTCTGTTTATACCTACTAAATAAGAGAGCGTTGGACGACCCCGCTTGTACTTAATTTACGAGAATTTTTACCAGGTATTGGTTTTGAATGCATTAAAGGGGTGTAAAACGACAGGTCGGGAAAAACTCCCGTTTACAGACTGAAAATGCGGAAAAATCATTTACAGACCAAGTGTTAAAAATGTATTACAACAAAAAATGTCACGTTTACTACTAAACATTTTATTACCATTTAAAATAATTTTTATGCAAGACTGAATCACTCCCGTCTTTTTTAATAATTGAAGTACTTTAGTGACTTCGATTTACGTGTTTTGAAGCAAAAAAAGTCAATATTAAAATATGTAACGTCATTTCTATTTATATTGTAGATTAAAAAATATTTATAGACGATGAAAATATACAGCGTGTTATATTGTAAAATCAAAATACAATAAAGGATAAATTAATTGTTGAATCATATTCCAAACTTATTACTTACTTTGGACTAAATGTATGACTATCGGCAAGTTGCTCATGTAAGCTCATTATTTCTTGGATACCTGGTAGAAAAATTAGAATAGCGCCTTCTCTCGGCCATTTGTGATCGCCCTCCACTATATACGTCAACACGTGTTCAACCAGATCTAAATTAATCTAGAACAATAACACAAAAAGTTGTCTTTTAATTTGCTAATTAATTGCTATGAAACAAAAATCTATACCTCCCTCATATTTAAATCTACAAGGGTTTGCGCAATGCGAAGATGATCAAATAATTTTTTATAGTTATTAAACACAAGTTTAGACATTAAATAATAATAATAATATCGTCACGCTATATGCGTTTAGGGGTGAGCAGACATAGTGGTTGTATCTACTTTGCGCTTATATGTCGTGCCTAAAGTAACCACTAGCGCAATAGCATAGTAATTTTTGTCAAACATTTAATTATTTTTGACAAAAATGATATGTAATAAGATTTCAGGCTGAGTAAATATTTACAGCATGAATTTTTTTAATCTATAGACTTCTTAAACTTGTTAATGGTAAGTTAGAATAAAAATACCTTTTCAGTGTCCATGAGGTACATATTCTTGCAAGTAGTTTTATTGCACTTCGGATATCGAGCGATCACTTGCGCGACTGAGAGATTTTCATCGCGTATCGATATTTTCGGAGGCTCTGTCGACTCAGAGCGTACGTCACACGTCTCTAATTCGGTTTCCAGATCAATTCTTTTGTCTTTATCACCTGTAAATGCAAAAATATACAAAAAAAACTATTATAAAATATTTTCTAAAGTCTAAAATAATCGTAATACTTTACAGTACACTCTGTATATAACGACTAATGTATGTCACGTTATATAGAGTATCGGGTAATACATACATAAAAAAATGTTATCTTATTAGATTTGTGTAAGAATTCATTTTTTATTTAAGCTTATATAAAAATAATTCTCATAAAAGTTGATAAGAATCAAACCTTTTTTAATTTTTCTAGCGTAAGGTCCATTTTCTTCTAAAACATAATTAGTCATTTCCATAATATCTTCTAAGAAGAACTGTTCTACGGGGAATGTTCTACCTGAAAATATATATTTTTAAATAAATATTGTTTGCAAACATACACCTTGTACATTATGAACAATTAATTTTTTTTTAATTCTCCTGAATACAGGACTCACCTGGTATTTCTAAAATTGGAACTTTTTCAAAATATGCCGAAAAGAGATCAGCATTCAATGTCGCACTCATTAATATCACTGTCAAGTCCTTTCTCACTTTGACCAGGTCTCTCAAGATCAAAAGCAAAAAGTCGCTTTCCTCGGATCTCTCATGAACTTCATCCACTAATATGTGCGTAACTGATTTCAATTGAGGATCATATTCCAATCTTCTTAATAAAATTCCAGTCGTACAAAACGTGAGTCTAGTTTTTGACGAGATATTGCTTTCAAGTCGTATCTAAAATAAAAAATAGTTATAGAAAAATAATCAGATAAGAATATACTGTGCTTTATATTGAGGGGTAAAAGGCTATTTGCTTTAAGTGACATTTTTTGTCGATATTATAAAGGGTGTCTCAGAATGTTTTTCATTTTTTGATGTTAAATAAAAAACAACATTATCCATTAAAACTTGTTTTATTTATTATTAAATTAAAGAGCAGATCTTGAAGTTTATTTATGAAAAACAACCCTTTGCAAATGTTCACCATTTACTTGTTCACACTCATTTAGCCTGGAGCTAAAATTTTCAATCACTCGCTGGAGCATTGCTCTTGGAATAGCGTTGATTTCTTCAGTGATTCTTTGCTTCAAAACGTTCAGGTTTGGTGGCAATGGATTGTAAACTTTACTTTTTAGGTAGCCCCATAAGAAAAAATCAGCAGGCGTTAAATCAGGACTCCTCGGTGGCCAGTTTATGTCTCCTCGGCGGCTTATCACTCTTCTGGGGAATAAATCGTGAAGAGCAGCTAATGAGTCATTTGTTACATGAGAAGTGGCCCCATCTTGCTGGAAAAAGGTGTTGCGGTTGTACCCAGACTGGTTTTGCATTTCTGTAGCCAAAAAAGTCCGGATCATATGGCAATATCGATCAGAATTAACGGTCTGAGTTCGACCTCGGTTATCCTCAAAAAAATAAGAACCGATAATTCCTTGACTTGATATGGCAGCCCAAACAACCACTTTTGGTGAGTACAAGGGCTTCTGATGCAGTTCTAGCGGATTCTCGGTAGCCCAGTATCTGCAATTTTGTTTATTCACGTGACCGTTGATGTGAAAATTCGATTCGTCGGAGAACCAGATGTTATTGAAACTCCTAAAACGGTTTTTCATTGTCCTGCAGAATTCGACTCGTTTATCAGGATCATCAGGCTTTCATTTCTTGAACAATAACAATTTTATATGGGTGAAAATGCAAATCTTTCGAAATAATGCGATAAACCGTAGATTTGTTCAAATTCAGAGAAGCTGCGCGCAATCTCAACGACTGTCGTGGGTCGTCCATAACAGACTGGCGAACGCGGTCGACGTTCGTGCTCGCCCTTGATGTCCTTTTGCGCCCAGATGATTTGTCCGGCATTGTATTCCCAGTCTCTTCAAACTTGCACACCCAATGTTTAATTAAATTGGCACTTGGCACATGTTTTAAGCTTGTTAAATTAAAATGTGTCCTGTAGAGACGACGAACAATAGTGTAGGAATCGTTGTTTTTATAAAACGCTCGCACGCAAAACGCGCGCTGCGGTCCCGTGAAACGATTCATGGCTACTAAACTTAACAAGCCGGCCAAGCGTTTGAGACCACTCCCCTCCCCCTGCTACCAGCGATCGGCGCGTATTGGTCAATTCAAAAACGAAAAACATTCTGAGACACCCCTTATTATCACCGTTTTTCACTGATTACGAAAATATATATATATATATATATATATTTCTAAATCACCAAAAAATATCGCTTAAGCCATGTTTATATAAGTGTACGAGGGAAGAGAATGCACAGGGCATAAACAAGTTAGATTTAAACTAGAGATGCCACGAATATTCGGCAACTATTCGGTATTCGGCCTATTCGGCCACTTTTTTTGCTATTCGGTATTCGGCCGAATAGTACGTACTATACCGTATACCGAATACCAAATCATGTAAAAAAGACACGTTATATTACTCAAAATTATTTATTTATTTCCAAATTACAACACTTTAGTAATTAAAATTGATCAGTGGTAAGTTGTGATGGATAAAACCAAGCTTTTCAGCATTTTTTGGTAGCAAATGATTACGCTTTTCATCGTAAATGTTACCAGCCTCAAAAAATAACCTCTCACTAAACACGCTACTTCCAGGAGAAGAAAGATAAACTTTAACAAATTTCGTAAGGTTTGGGTATTTTTTTTTCGTTTGTATTGGGTATTGTATTGTCTTTGCTGGCCGCGCCAACGCAACGAGGAAAACAGGTTGCAACTTGCCTTAATCCAGCTAACGCGCCCCCGATAAGCATGTATTCCGTGCCGAATATTCGGCGGCCGAATATTCGGCGCTTCGGCCGACAGCGTTACCGAATATTCGGTATTCGGCCAATTCACTATTCGTGGCATCACTAATTTAAACTATTGGACTGGTCTTACGTTATTTTTTTCCATATTATTCATACAGAGGTT
The DNA here is from genome assembly GCA_036320925.1 of Automeris io. Taxonomy (NCBI): domain Eukaryota; kingdom Metazoa; phylum Arthropoda; class Insecta; order Lepidoptera; family Saturniidae; genus Automeris; species Automeris io. The sequence continues at coordinate 5,470,946 of JAUDJH010000010.1, read as the reverse complement.
GCCATTAGTTCAATACTTTATTTAATTAGTATTATACTGTAATGCCTCACCACAATACATACATTATTACAATTATAAATGTAGAGCCCCTTTTAAGGCATTCATAACATACATTATAAAGACTTGTTATATGCAGGTTTTAGTAAAAAAAAAAAACAATATTATTAGTCATGAAAAAAAGACGCAAATAACACTGAAAAAAGATAAAGTCAAACAATACTACAAATATAAACATAGATGGGCAAAATGTAATCAGATTAATGAAAATGATGAACGATTTTACGTTTTTTACCAACCATTAATATGACTGCATTTTGCACATTTATGTTTTAAGCACTACAAAATCCCAGATTGTATACACATTTATGATTTCTTAATGTTTTAAATGTATTTAATCATGATTACAAAGCAAGAAAATGAAAATTACGACTACATTTTGTAATCTTTCATCATTAATCAGATTACATTTTGCCCATCTCTGAATATAAATAATTAAATAAAAATTAATAAATAATAATAATAATAATTAATTAATTAAATATATAAACACAAAATCAAAACAACTGTGTATTCAAGGGTTTTCTGTTGCATATAAAAATGACATTTTAAAAATTGCTGTCTTAAAATCACATCAGAATAAACCATCTCTGAATATTTAAATTCTTTTGCATCAGACATACTGCATCTACCCATTAGCATGGCTCTCCCAGAAACATGGTACAGTTTATACTTTCTATTTCATTCATATTTTCTAATTCTTATATGTACTAAAGCTGTCCTAATTAAACATTATAAAATTTCCTACCTGATAACCAACAACTTGTCCTGTTTTTTCTATCCTTTCCTCTGCTACTCTATCAGCCACTCCAATGGCCGATATTCTTCTAGGCTGTGTGCATACAATCTCCACATGTTCGGGACCATCTTTATTAAAATTTTCCAACCAATTGTCTAAAATGTACTGTGGTACTTGTGTGCTCTTTCCACAACCTGTTTCACCACTTATTACAACAATCTGAAATATAAGGTCTAGATTTAATATTATAATGTTTAAATAAACTATTGTTATGCTACATAATGTGGGTGCATATAATTTTTTTTAAGTGAGATTGCTTTCCTATCTATCAAGTTTAAAACGGAGATAAATGACATTTAAGTTTTTTAAATATATGAAGCAACTATAGGATGTGTTTTTATTTATATAAATTCTTAAAGGAATGAAACGGAATTTACTTCGAAATAATTTAACTATTATAAAGCTATATAAATATAAAGAATAAATGTGTTAAACATGGAAACTGTTTTTTTTTTGTATGATACAAATACCCGAAGATAAAAAGGATGTTAAATCCACTACATGTACAACTTAAGTGATTATATTAACCACCTACCTGTGATTTCTTAATTGCATTTAAAATATCATTCTTCATTTGCCAAGCTGGTAATTTTCTTCTACCTGCCATCATTTTATTGTACCTATCGTTATCTCTTTTCTCTAACCATCTCTTAGCAATTTCTTTGTTTTCTCTCAAAACTTCTTTAATATTAAAATCAGCCCTATTGTCCTTCACAGAACCTTTTTTATAATGTGAGGGTTTTTGATCACTCAATTCATTATTTTCTATTAACTGAGGAAATAAGGCTTCTGACATTTCAGGAAATGTCCTAGTATCAAATTGTATGAAGTTTAATATTTCTTCTTCATTATTTAACAACTCAACTAAAGAATATATACTGGGTATACCATCTTGTGCTAAAATTTTGGATTCATTTAACAATTTTCCTGTAATTCGTAAGCATGTGAGCTCTGGTATCACATTTGTTGGATTTTCAGTTTTAAAAAATAATAATGGTGGTTCATATGGATATAAACTGTCTTCTGGAAATCGTATTTCTAATTCATAACCAATCTTAATGTTCTCTGAAACCTCTGTATCTAAATTCGGTTTACTACTTTCAGTATTTATTTCATGTGAAAATTTACATTTAGCGCCAAATCTACATGGGCCTTTTAAAAATAATTTACAAACATCTTTAGGTTTTGTTTTAAAGTTATTGTTGTAATTTATATTAGTTTTCTTTTTTGGTACATCTACATTTTTATTTACATATATTTTTGTTAAATAATCTAAGCTTAATTTCACACACCACACATCATTATCTTTAACTTTAAAGCTAGTATCATAAATTGATTCTAGGACAGCTTTCTCGTCTATCCTCAATTCATTTAATTCTGATTTTGTTGGTACATTTTCAGGTTTATCTTGTGGATCCACTTTAAAGTACTTGTAAAAGAGTACCTCTAAAGCTTTCTCAACACTTTCTGCAGCCACTTCTAAAGCTTCTGCGCAATGTGCTTTGTGAAAATTATATCTACAAAATAAAAACAGTAGTTTTATTTACTAATTTTGTAATATATTTTTTTAGACAATAATATATTATTATGTTATTCATTATAACAATTTGAAATCGGAAATATGCTGATAAATTCTTATATAATTGTGAATAAGGACTAGAATGACTTCACATGCATACATATGTAAATATTGTACACCTGAAATATAATTACTCTAGAGAATATATTGAAGACACAAATCATGTGTTTGGAAACAACAGCTATATAACCATAAAATGTAAATTGAAAACCTATAGAGAGAATTGCTGTTTCATTGTCTTTGTCTACCCCTATTGAGGTTCAGCGTTATAATAGTGGCAGAGGGGGCCTAGCGGATAGGGAATTAGTTTCCATGTGTGGCAATGCAAATGGTCATTGATTCAATTTCCAATAAGTACCTCTAGGTTTTTCTAGATTATATACAGATTTAGGCACTTGCTCACCAGCGAAGGCAAACATCATGAGGAAACATGCAAAGCATTTGATAGAGATATCATGTGTAAGTGCCTTGATAACAGCAATCAGCTGCACTACTGGTCACATTGGGCATAACATATAAGCGCAAAGTGAATACAACCATGAATGTATCTCCACCCACCCCATGTTAATCTATTAAATGTTACAATTACATAGTTATAAGAATAATAAACTCACTTTTCTAACTTTGCTAATGCAAACGCTCTAAGCCTAGCTTCCGAGCTTTCAATGTCTGGTTTAATATTAAGAGAGTAATCACAGCCTCCTTGGACAACAAGATTTCCTGATTCCATCCAATATCTATTACCAAGGTTTGAACCTTTATCCTGGAAATTCATATCCAAATTATTATTATTTACACTATCAACATTGATGTTATATTTATCAACATGATATATCAACATGATGATATAGAACTGGGAACTGTTAGAAATGAGAACCATCCCAAATATGTGTGTTCTCTGGGTGTGATTAGTCATTAAAAATATCTCATACTCAAAGGAAACTGTATAATCTATTTCACCAATTTGACAATTTATGATATCAAGAAAATACTTTTTTAAATAAAATTTGTGGGAAATACAGTCAAAATCTGTTTTAAAAACATGAAATGGACTACTCATATTTAGTCATAAAAACCGATAGTCATAACAATCAGCAATGTTTTGATATACAGTCTCTATTTTTTTGGCGGGATCTTAATTCTGGATCAATATAACTAGTATATTAATCTAAACAATGTCTCCAGAAATGTTTTGACTGTATTTAGTTCTACAAATGGGCTACCACTATCCAATTTAAGAAAATGTGGCATAATGGTCAACATTTGATCTTATGATTTGTTAACACAAGAACAAAAATATCACACTCATATGGTCAGACACAATGGCGTACATCCCATATAAAGATCAAAAAGCATTATTTAATTATAATGGAACTTTTATTAATATATTGACTATATTTATTAATATATCTGGTAATTAGCAGAATAAGGGACTCAGAATCCAAACTGGATCGAATTTTAAAACATTAAAATGTTTTTTTTTTATGCTTCTATGAAATGCATGTCACTAGTTAGATATATTGTCTTTTGCTAACTACAGTGTGACAGGAGTGCAGAAGCCTTTCACTTTTCTGTCACCACTTTAGCTCTTTTTGATTTTTTCTAAATTTTAAACAAAAAGTATAAGAAAAGCTGAAGGCTATTTCATAACCTTACTAAAATTGCATTACATATATATATTTTTAAATTATAGGATTCAATGTTTTGTATATTATTAAATTCATGGATATGAAACATAATTAGTTAATTTTACCTTATAAAGACCGGCACTGCATAGTTTAAAATCGTTACCATGAATAAACCTGAGTGTGTCAAGAACAAGTTTTTGTGAGTCTGGATTCAGTCTAATGGTCTGCATTTCCACTTTGAGACTTGGATGAGACTCTTCCTCTGGTTCTTCCTTTGGTTTTCTTAAAATATAATAGTAAACTATATTAATATCAAGTTAAAAACCATTGTGCAATATGTTTATTATTTTATTTGCTAAATACCTTATTCGGGCATCTACCGGTTCCCGCAGAAAGAAATCTTCTGCTAATTTCTGACTTTGATAATCCATGGTTAATATTTTCAGTTAATAAAAAGGGAAAAATTAATTTTAGGAATCAAAAACACGACAATACTCAATTTGTATGACATTAGTGACTTGTCAAAAGGTGCGTTCACGGAGGAAAACATTATTGCCAGTGGCTCAACAACGCATATTATGAAGTTTAATGACGTTATTATATAACCCAATTAAATATATAACCATATTATAGGTCCAAAAATAACCCTGTAATATTGAATAGGTACTTGTTATGTTACAAGTATTTTAAAACGTTATTTTTAGACTACTAGGTATTTTATTACCCATCACTAGCTCGTCTGTCAAAAAGGTCAAGCTATCTTGTACAAGGTATAGGCAACAAACAAGGAATCAGAAACAAACGCATTCTACATTCATCATAGAATTTACAATAATGTTTAAATTTAGATACAATTATTCACGTAACAGTTCCTCAGTATTATTATATCCCAGATTCAAAATCCAATACCTCTGCTTCACCTAAACAAATTACATACGTAATGTTTTATAATAAATACATTTAAAGTGGAATTAAAAATTATTTGCGATTAATTGAAGACAATAATATCATAATACTCGAGTTACATTGTTTATATGTCGCTTTTTTACGATACGGCGTACCGAAAGTCGGATTTGGACCCGTGAGAAACATAAACGAATCGCGCTGGCTGATGAACGTGTTAAACAAGAACAATAGAGCAGGAACCTAATTAACAGCAAAAACACATTAACAGTTACATGCTTTTTTTAATTTTTTCGCCTACAGTAACATATTTTTTTAAGTTAAATACCTATAAGTATGACTAGTTTAGCCAATTACCTTTTTTAGGCGAACGAAGGCACAGCGCTGGATCCTTAAATTTTTCGGGGCGGGGTAAATACTGCTGTCTGACACCAGCCCTCACGCGCCATTCTATTTATCTTTATCTTTCAATTATATAGATTAATTCAGCAGAAAAAAATGTTAACACCACAATTTTTAGAGATATTGCTTTACTCTACAACTTTTATAAAAATGTAAATATGATTTATCGCATAGAAAGCAAATTATTTACGGAGAACAACCTTGAACATCACATAACTTGAGACTTAGTAACAATATCTTATGAGACTTTTGAGTTAACTTTTGAAACGCCAAAACAAAGGTTTATACAAAATTTCAGCCAATTTGTTATGGAGAAGTTGGACCATTTTTCTAGATCTAATATTCAGTGGGTAAGCTGGGTGATGTGATGGTCTGCCGCCTCTATGATTTTGTGCCTGGGGCACAGGCCCGGCGTGACTCCCTTAGATCCGGGGCTGCGGAGGTACAATGACAATATATGCTGTATAAAGCCAGTGCGAGACTTGTAGCAAATTCTATCAAAAGACCCTTAATTTGTCATAGGTTAATTTGAAAGTGGTTTAAAAATAAATAAAAGCGGGCAAGGTCAGGTATTTCCCTTTTTTATAAAATTTTGCTAAATTCAACCAGAACTAAAAAAAAATGTCTACCTTAATTACGCTCAGGCTGTGGTTTACATGCGCAATAAATAAGCAATTGACACCCTTGCTAGGATTTTAGTTCTACATTATGTTAGGTACTTTATTAAATTATAACTATCATCACGTTATTAGGAAAAGCAGAGGAAATTGAACACCGTTTCTTTATTTTTTCAAACTTCTCTCGCTTCCTCAATATGTATTACTCTCTTAATGCACAATCGACGAATCTGTACGTCCGAACTTTTGACATTACCTTCTATGAGAACTCTCTTTATTTGTTAGGTAAGTCTTGGTTAGCCACGACTCTTATTTCTACTCACATTTTATATCTTTTTTGCTTGTAATCCTTTCATCATTCATCCTATCTACGTGTCCGAACCATTGAAGTACCTATGCTTTTGTTAATGCTATCGATGAAACTATCTTTCATACCAACTATTCTACGTATCTATTTTAAATAAAGAAATAAATTAAAATATCTCAAATATATTCTGTTATTTTCCTGGTTCATATTGTAATAATAACACCGACATATCCCGGTTACCTATTAGTACCAGTATGCTGATTTTTTTCCGGACAATTAAATAATTCAATTTACAATATTCCACAAAACAAAAAACATGCAACAGGTGCGTGGACAATGTTTAAAGTACATAACGCTGAGATTGACAAATAAAATGTAATTGAATGTAAAATATAATGTAAAAATGTATAATTCGTGATGCGTTGCGTGGACACTGATAAATCGTGACATATTCAGGGTTTTTAAATAAAAAAAATACATGGGTAGTCCAGGAGCGTTGAGACTTTTTTAAATGACGAAGTAGTTCATCATACGTAAATATTAATTATTCCATACATTGAAAAGGACTGAAAGTTGACAAGAATGAGGTTTGTAGGAGATTAGGACCAGGTGTTTTTTTTTCCTGAGAACAATTTACAGTCCAAACTGGTGGATTGTTAAATGAATTGTTATCACTTATTTCACTCTCTTGCAAACATAACAGAATAAACTCTAAATAAAAAAAATCTTGTTCCTAGCTCCAGTAGTTTCCATCTATGATATTTTATCCGCCATGGCAAGCCTTTTTATATAAAGATTACTACCACGTATAATTTTTTTCAGTCAGCCATAATCCAGAACCCATTGACAGTTGGCATTGCAATGCCAGCCAATATAAACTAGAGCAGGATATCTCTAAGCATAAGTCGTAGTCAGTAGCATGTTGTAACTTGAAGAACGTAATTTACTGCCTTTTAAAGAAACCCATATCATAATCATGAGATAACCGTGTCTAGTAGACAATTTAAAAACCACATTTAAAAAAAAAAAGTTGCCTCACTGTAAGGAATATTCCTGTGTTGTGGGTGCGTTTAGAAACAGGAACTTCACATCCATAAACACATAGGCAAGGAACAGCTATTTGTAGGTCATGCAAATATTTGTTCCGTGTGAGGATCTAACTCACGACTCGACACCCTGAAGTTACACAACCATTGTATCGAACGGATTGTCGAATCACCACATTAACTGGCTCTTACACAATTCATAGTCTAATTAGTCACTAGCAGCAATGTCGTCGAAGTGTTAAACGGTTAAGGAACCACGTCAGATCACACGGTGGTTGAGTGTTATTGTTAAAATATTTTGTCATTTGTTGACTCTCTAATTTGTAGCACAGGTTCTATCTGGATTTTGACAACATCTGAATTTATATTCACATTATTAAATTTAAATGGAACTAATTTCATCTTTAGAGCGATATAAATATGTTTATTATAGAATTTATCATTATCAGTTTAAGCTCTAAGGCCGGAGATGGACCTTGACCTGGTCCAGTCAATTTCCCCAGCCAGGTTATTGCCGGCTTCACGCTTCCAACCCTTAATACCAAGTGTATTCACGTCATGCTCAACGCTGTCCAATCATCGCAGCTTGGGTCTATCTCAGCTTTTGCGACCTTCAGGTATTGTGAGAAATCCTTTAATCCTGAATCATTTACATCCTCAAAACGTGTCTTGTCCAACGAAGACGTGCAATTTTTATAGTTTTATGATATTCCACTTTCTGGCTACCGAGACAGGATGAACGGAAACGCCACCTTCCTCCGGGCTCCAGCTCCTTCCGGGCTATGCGTACAGCCTTCTTTAGACTCTAATCTAAGCATCATTAACATCCTTACTTAAAAATATAGATTTAGTAGCTGCGCAAAAAGATTAGGAAGCTGCGTTAGTGAAATAAATAGCACAAGAACCGTGAATTTGAAATATTTATTTCTTAATAAACCTTGTTTTTCTAATTTCCAAAATTAAACATTCATTCTACATACCAACTTATTATTCATCAAGTTATACGCTCGCTAAATGTTATTCATGTGGACTTGATATTGAAGTCATACGGTGATTAAACAGCTGAGTAGAATACTAATATTTGTCGGAAGATGATCGGAAGTTAGTATTGGTGGCGACTGGCGAGTATGCACAATGTCGAGGTCAAGGAAATTGGTTCATGATAGATTCCTAAGATCACGTTGTACATGGAGAAAATTCTCATAAGATCGTTAGCACATGAGGCTCGCAGTTGAGATGTATCGAATACCATATGGACTACATCCCTATCATAGATGGGCAAAATGTAATCAGATTAATGAAAACGATTACAATTACATTTTGTCCATTCATGTTTTAAACACCAAGGAACACTGAATTTCATACACATTTATGACTCATTAATGCTTAGAAGGGCTATAAGCATGATTACAGTTTAACGAAATTAAAATTACGTTTACATTTTGCAATCGTTAATTATTAATCTGATTACATTTTGCCCATCTCTGATCACTGTGTTGGCACGGGCAATGAGCCCTCTATCGACAGAGTACTAAAAGTAATTGATCTCCGTATTAGCAAGTTGAAGTGACATTGGGCTGATCTCATATGCCGAAGAACTGATCACCGTTATAGTAATCGGGTTCTTGAGTGGACACCACGAATCAGCAAACGTAACGTGGCGCGTATCCCTGCAACGTAGAGCGACGACTCGTGGAAGATGGCTGAAAAAGATTAGACGAAATGAGCAGAAGACAAGGGTCAATGGTGCTTATTAAGAGAAACCTATGACCAACTATGGACAAAGGTAGGCTAATGACGATGATAATGAGGAACCCTATATTAGATAATGTAATTTAGAAGACAGTAGTAATTAAGCATATTATTTATTATAAATATGTACAATATAAAAATCATGTTTTTAATTAAAAACAAATTTAGATTTATTAATATATCGGCTTGAAAATCGAAAATGTAGTCTGTTATCCACCGCGAGATAGATAATGTATGGATACTTAAAAATAAAATACGCCTTCAAAAATGTCCACTTTACAACGAATAATTAAAATTCGACTAAATAAAAATACAATTACCTAGTTAACTGAAGCATCGATCCAGCCTTCATTGAGATAATCATGGATTAATATTTTCCGTATTGTTTTTTTATGTCAAACAAACAAAATAATCTTTACTAGAGCAAGGTGATTCTTTAATCCAATGTTTATGGAGGCATTGGCGGAAATGTCCGATAATATGAGCTTGTAAATTTTATAATCAACGAATGATGCCTGTTTTAAAGTTCAATGAAACTGTAATTAACAATGGTTATTGGCTTAGTCAAAATGGTTTACCTTATATGATAAATACGATCAAAAAGGTCAAATGAAATAACGAAATTTAGTTGACTAAATTACCGCAAGAGGTATATTGATATTCTTCCATATTCCTTTACGTTTATTATTTATATCCTTTGTTAGCTGTATTGTGCATGTATAGTATCGATATAAAATCAAATTTACTCAAATTCATGTCTAAACAACGTACTTATTTATAGTGCCTTAGGTTATATAAAATTATCTTACTGCTATAACTATTATCGAAATTTGAAATTAAATTTTCTAAATTTAACTAATTTTGCAAAAACAGATTATTTTTGGTTATAAATACAACAAATTGCATTAAGTGTTTCTCAAGAAAATAATGATATGTGATTATGATGACCTAGTGGCTACGGAATCAGTATCCGTCTAGGGAAACTTAAATAGTCCTAGCTCAAACTTTAATTTTTTTTTCCAGATTAAGTGTGGATTTCAACACTACATCCTCACTTGTTAAGGGAAATATCCTAAGGAAACTATCGTCGTACTTAATGAAGATGATATGTGTCAGTCCTATGAATAGTGATCAGCTGCGCTATCAGTCACATTGAGTACGACATATAACTACAAAATGGATACAGCCACAAATGCAACTCTGCTCACCTCGAAAGGAATATAGAATGATAACATATTATATTAATTTAAAAAAACGTGGCGTAGAATCCATTAGCTCAATAAATTCAGCTACTAGTTCATCGCTTAACAGAGCTTAAAATATATAAAGTTCTTTTAAGTTTAAATTTATGATGTTGATTATTCTTTGATAACTTTGTGTCGATATTTTTGTTCTTTCTTGGCACATTACTATAGTATGTGTAATGCAATCGCGATTCAAAGATTTATTCATAAATAGGAAAACGAACAATAATTGTAACACATTTAAAACATACCCTGAAAATATACTTAAATCAATCAAGTTTTGACTAAATGCTGAAATTTATTAAGCACACTAATAAGAATAATAAAAAAAGCGAATAACAGTAAACAAAGAAAAAGGAATATTAAATGAATTGATAGGTAATGCCGTCAATAAATGCTATACCACTTATATAGGTGCCAAAATCAATTTAATTTGAGGGCATTGTTAATTGAGTGAATTGTTAGCTACTCTCACTTGTTTTTTTAAAATCGGCAGTAGGAAATAGAAACATGGGAGATTTCAATTTATTATGACTGTCACATAATCTGTATATACTCGAAGATGTATTACCGACATAGCTAGTTTTTTGGCTGGTACATAAATTTAAGTATCGATGTGCGAACGCAATCTAGGACATTTTAAGCGAAAATTACTGAGTATAAAAATAAAGTCGTATCCATTATTCAACCCTTTGTATAAAAATGTTTGATCTATTTCCTATCGCCTCAGCATAAACGAGGAAGACTCATTTCAACCTTTAGGAAGTACTTGCTTTTCCATTTCACTCTTAAGCTTTAAATGCTTAATATTTTTTTCCCTAATATATTCTAGTTTGCAAATATGAAAATTATAATCAAAAGATTCCCCATTGTAATAGATTTAAAAAATCAACGTAATTGTTCAACTAAAATGTTATCTGATTGACACCATTCATTACTAAATCTGTAATTATATTTGAAATTGTATCTACATTGTTATTTTCTTTTGTACATCTTGCTTTATACAACTCCCAAATCAAGATATTAATCAATTTCTTTCTGACGCTTTTTTTACTTCTTTGAATTCATCGGTAATCTTTTTTAGCGTGATTTATAAAAAGCCAATAAATTGCCGGTACATTCATCAGTAACTGACAATGCAACTGAATAAATGAATTTAATTCCTTAGTCTGTTACAGTTTACTCCTTTTACAAATAAGCTTACATCCTTTTTAATATCATTATCTCGCTTTTTATTAACTACTTCAAAGACATCATTGTCTTTATCTTTCCATAAACTCTTCATCTCTCCTTGGTCCAGATCTTAGTTCTATGTTATGAATACTATCATTATGATATATGTATGTTTGTCTATTTATGAAAAGAAATTTACCTAACTGATTTAAAAATTTTCCATTCCTGTTCATATCTTCTTTATATTCCTTCAGTCGTAATATATGAGGGTCGGCTTGACAACGGTGACTTCCAATAGATTATCGTCACTTGTTGTTCTTGGGCAGCTCTGCACTTTCCCTCAGGTTTACTGTAGTCATACTGTTGAACTTATATAAAAATATCTATATATAAAAAATCATCGGTGTATTTAAATTCATGCGACGATACACCTTGACTTGTCTGTATTACTTTTTATCGTTAACCAGAGTCATTTAGTAAAATGGATATTACTGCTACGGCTATTAAAATTACTACCACAACTGTTATTTTTGCTATATTTACTACTGTTACTACTTCTACATCTATTTCCATTACTATTATTTTTAAAGCAAAATCATAAGTATTTTCAACTAGTGTAGATTATTATGAGGCTAGTAATATAGACAAAGTCACGACCAGAATGTAATAGTCAATAAAATTAAATTTTTCCTTTGTTCCTTACACGAGAATGACGCGTGGCGGTTAAAATCGGCTTTCACGTTAATTCCTTAACACCGGCTAGGGATTAACACCTAGATTAGTTCGAAGGCAAATATTTGTGACGAATGACGGGTATTTCAGTGACCGCAGTCTCAAGGCTATTGGCGGTTTTTAAACAGTTATTTGGACGTACTTTAAAGAAAACTTTTTTTGTAACCCGGGGGATAAGCCTAATAGTTGGGGGAATAGGAACATTAGGCCGCTGTGAGGGTAGCGACCCCAGTGTGTTGGACTCCAACGGACTAAAAATCCCCGGGGTGTCCCTCTGATTGCTCCACCTGGGCCTGGGAAACCAAATTCATCTAGACGCCCGGGGAGCAAAAAACTTTGTTAAGGCTATATCTCTGCGAGGGGTGTGAGTAAAGAGCCCACTCCTCCAAAATCTCTCTTTCGAACGATGTGCCGGACACTGCGCATCATCTCCCACTCATCCAGTCAGCAGACTCCCTCGAGTCAACTACCCGGAGTTTAAAGGAAATAGTCAACTCATAATAAGAGCGAAAAGGATTTACATATGTCTACCAAAATAATTTTTCCGATGTACATAAAACGATCCAGTAAAATTAAATTTCATTCTCTAAAAAAAAAAAGATTAAGGAAAGTCAAAGTGTTGTCTATAAAAATGTCAGCTTAAGAATTTATTGGCCGTCAATTTTCAAAAACTGCCACAAACTGTTATTTACAAGTTACAGTTTAAAGTAATATGATTAAGTAAGTCTGCACGCGTTATTTCCTTTTTTCTTTTGCCATTTCACGTCTTCCTCTCATTATGTTATACTAAGTTTTTTTTACATAAAACTCTAGGGATGTTTGTCTTGTCAGCTATAACACATGTTGGAAGATTATTCAGTAGATTTTCCCGGACAGGCCTAGATGATTTTTGGACACCACTGTACTTGCCATCAAATGGCATGCAATCACAATGCTCAGACTAAATTAATAATAAATATTAAGACCTAGTGGAAGTAGATGTTAGGATATGGACAAATTTACAGAATAATTAATGAGATTCATTTGGATAAATATTTTAGATAACGTCATATACAATTATTTACAATGACATTTACTTGACCTTATGTGCATATAGGTTTTTTTTTTACTATTTTATTAACCATAAAATAGTTTTCAACGGTAGATCCGTAGAGATAAGTTATACTTAAGAAAGTAAAGCCGCGAAATAGCGGTGAAGATAAAATCGTGAGCAATCCCATGTAAATTATATCTTAAGAAAAATCATTAAAAAATAATTATATCAATGTTTCTGCTTACAATTTGTGTATGTATAAAATTAATCTTTTTGTGTACATAAATAAAATATTATTTTTCCATGATGTTTAAGTGTAAATGAATGAATGAATAAAAAAAAACAAACATAAAAAAAAACAAAAAAAACATAAAAACAAACAAAAACAAACATAAATAAAAACATTTATTTCGTAACAAAGTAACTAAAACTAAAAATCTTAATACAATAACACAAACAATATACAAAATACAGAAAATACACATCATATAAACATGACAAAATGGGCCCTCCGTGAGCTATTGCCACAGAGGAAGTCTGCAGTGCTGGTTTTCGTGAAGGGCCCCGGTCGTGTATACCGTTACAATGTTCTTAATAATAATAATATATACATCGTCACGTTTTATCCTTTTCAGGGTAAGCAGAGATACATTACTGGTTGTATCTACCTTGCACTTATATGTCGTGCCCAACGTGACCAGAAGCGCAGCTGATCGACGTTCTTAAGACACTTACTTATGCATGATATTTATTTTAGGTGGCATTCCTTCACCACTGAACATGTGTTCTTTGAATCCGTACGTAATCTGGAACAACCTAGAAGTATATGGCAAGAGTCAAACCTACGACCGTTCTCGTTACGGCGCATCGCAACCGATTTATTACCCACTACACGACCGGGGCCCTTTACGAAAATCAGCGCTTCAGACTTCCTCTGTGGCTTTAGGGTGATGAAGGGCCCATTTTCGCCATGTTTATGTGTTTTGTATTTTCTTTTGTTTATGTGTGTTGTTTGTATTGCGGCATTTAAATTTCTGTTTTTTTTATATATATGGCGAAATAAATAATTTTTCATTTTCATTTTCTTTTTTTTTCTAGGCCACCACAGCAACAATTTTTTTCACGATGCATTAACATAGATTAAAACAAATTATGATCATATTATTTATTTAGTTCAATGTAACAAATACCCGTCATCACGGATTTGCGTTAACCACATGCGTAAATACATTGGCAATGGCGATATTCAATGCAAAATTTCCCTATATTCATCGAGCGTACGTTTGATTCTGATATCATTAGTTGATTCCCCTGTCGTGCTAACCTTTGACTGTGGCCTGACTACTCGTATAGTAATTAGTAAAAGGGGTTATAAACCAATTATTTGTCAGCTGACGATCCGAAATCACTCAAATAAACCGATCAAGTGCGAGTCGGCTCGCGCTCCACGGGTTCTAAACAATCCTATACGTATATTCGCATTTATTATGTAACTACAAAGCGGTTTTTCTTATTTTTGTAATATAAAACATCGCATCTCGTCAAATTGAATATTCTAGGGCAACGGGAAGTATTCTATAGATTTTGAATACAATACATATTTTTATACCTGAAGAAAATAGAAAATATGCAACAAAAAACGGCTGAATCATTTTTTATGTTCGTTTAGACGTATTTATTTATAGGAACACAAATAATTACATTACAAACAAAATACATTAAAACAATACATTAAATATAGACTTAAGTGTTCACACTATGCTAATATATGTATACAATTGATGCTGACTAATAAGACGGGTGCTCTCGCGTTACCACATAATCCATAAATTGCAGGCGAGCATTTTAAGTGTTCACCCTCTCAAGCACGTACAACAAAAGCTCCCATCAAAAAAAAAACTAACAAGATAAATAACACAATAATAATAAAAAAGAAAAAATATTGCTGAAAACACTTGCTACACATAACTTAAATAACCCGTATCAACTGATACGGGTATTTCTTCTTTTTTTTCTTTCTTTTACATTAAATTTAATACGTGGGAATAGTTAATTGAGTTGATTGTGAGCTACTCTTATTTCTCTCTTGAAACCAGCATGACTCCAGTTGTAAATACGGGATTACAACTTATTATGACCGTCATGATGATGTCCTAGCCGGATTCGGCCACGGCGACTGTTTCAACGCCGATTATGAAAATCGTGGTTCAGTTTTCGGAAACAGTCAATTGCGCAGGAGATATTTAAGTGCATAACTGGACGCGCAGCCAGAAAAGCACTCTCTCGTCCGAGCTCCCTCAGACCCGATGGAATGGAGAACCAGTACGATCGGGAGGGAGCGGGATGCAGGTTTGGTCGAGTTTTCCCTTCTCTAAACACCTGGTTGAATTGCGGTGTAAAAGAGATACCTTAGTCGCCTTTTACGACACCTCAGCAAGAAGAGGGGGGATTCTATTCTGCCGGCAGCCACCACGGCACGGCACGATATGACTGTCATACTATATATACATATGTGTGTGTATTGCCGAGATACCTGGTTTTTATAACAGGTACCTTTTTACATGTGACAGCTGATTAATTTTTGAATCAGCTGTCAGAGACGGGAACGACAGTGCTTAATTGAAAAAGCTAGGTCAAGCAATGCATAAACTAAGCTATTAATGACCATGATGATTGATTGATAATGAATTTGTGTTATTTCAAAGTTTTATAAAATAATAATAATATGTCATCGCGGTATGTCCCTTTTGGGGTGGGCAGATATACATTCGTGACTAAACGCGTGACCAGTAGCACAGCTGATTGCCAAACTCAGGGTCCTTACACAAGACATTTTTATTAGATGCAATGCGAGCTTCCACACGATGGCAAAATGTAATATTCATACTAAAACCGAATCCATTAACATTTTAGATGACAACATGACATGTAATGTAATCAAATAATACAACCGCTAGTATTTTAAGCCATTATCTTAATTATCACTTAAGACGAGCAGATGCGTAATTTATGTATAATAAGATAAAAATTATATTATTAATTGTTTTTCACTACACGTAGAGGTTACATAGCGTGGTGAAAACTTACACGTTTTATAAAAAGAAAAATGTTACGAGCGTGAGGTATTAAGACGCCGGTGTTGACGAAAAATAGATTTATCAATTCAAGAGAGTCTACAATATTATCAAGCAGTCACAAAAATGTCTCAAAGGGTAGACGTTGAATAATCTTGATGTCCAATTGCCAAAGTTCCAGAAATTTAGTCGAAACATTTCAGAAGTTCAGCCGTCAAAAGTCCAGTCATAAAAATCCAATTGTCGGTAATTATATGGGTGCGTCAGGCTTCTGACATTTTCAAGAAAGATCTAGAACGATCTGTGCACCTAATGTATTAGCCCGGTTGTTCCAGAATCGCTTCTCAATCTTTTGCGACTCGACATTCCAATGATGTTTTATTAATATTCATATCACACGCTCTTTGTTTTTCGGAACGAACAGTGAAGATAGGGCGACATCTTTGATGTTCAATCATAGTTGGCAGTTTGTTCGGTAGTTAGTGCATTAGAAAGAGCACCTCGAGACATTCTGTATGTTTTAAAATCACAGCCTATAAATCTAGAGTTGAAGTTTCACCAAACTTTCGTCGTAATAATATTAAAGAAATACTTTGTGTTGAATACTACTTATAAAAACTAAGCGTAAAATGTGTGGAGAAGAAATATTAAATATTATAATGTTGGAAATAATTGGAAACTAGGTAAGAAATAAATTAGAAAAGCCACGTGTATCCCAAAAGTGAGATATCGCACTCGTGACACGTAGCAGTATAAGCGTCACGTTATCATTAAGCGACTATTATCTTAACAATAATGTGTTTTATTTAGATGTTTGACTCATTTAATGTTTACACAAACCACATACAAAAAATTAAAACGAATTACATCAAATTCTTCACTATTTCTTAAATACGACCGGGGCCTTTTATGAAAACCAGCGCCACAGACCTTTCTGTGGCATTAAGCAGACTGAGGGCCCATTTCGTCCTGTTTACATGTATTTGTCTATTGTACTTTTTTCTTTTCTGTATGTTGTTTTTAATTTTTTTTTATTTGGTGTGTAATAAATGCTAATGTTTTTCATTTAAATTACATTTCGCCTCAGTTTTTGTTGAGGCCTTCAAAACAACAGTGCTCCGAGTGATGTTATCAAAATAATGTGTCTCAAAATATGTTGGCTATTCTGGTCTATTAATAACATATAAAAATTGCAATGATATATATATATATATATTAATGACAACATCTAACAATATTGGTGGAAAACATAATGCCCGACCAACAGGCTTTAATAAATTTTTGATGAATATTTTATAGGGTTTGCCTGATCAAAAAGAAAATTTACACTTAGAATACTTTGACCCTGGTAGCCTCATCTCAGCTATCAATTGCTGTTACGATCGGAGAGCATTCTTTTAATTACTAATTATTCACTATATTGATTTATTTCTTCTACCATAGAAACATTTTGAAGCTTTCTGGCAAAGTAGGTGTGGGTGTGTTGTGGGGCTGTCGTGGCCTCGTGGATAAGGGATAATATCCACGCACGGCGACGCGGATGGGCGTAAGTTTAAATCCCGGCACGTACATTTGGATTTTGTCCAGATTAACCCTTTCGTTACCGCAGTCCATTCCGCCGAAGTGATGCTACTGAACCGGGCAGCACGCTGCGAAGTGTGCACATTGCATTATGGCAAGTTGATTTTCGAATTTTCTCATTTAGTATATTTAAAGATTTTGCTGGTACATTAAATAAAAATTTAAATTAGGATAATTCTTAGTAATTTATTTTTTATTCTTTGCTTTTCTATAAATTAATTGCCGGGTAAAGCCGGCGTTGCTGCACACGGGGCGTTTTGTGAATGCCGTCTAAAGCCGGCGATGGTAACGCAAGGGTTAAGTATGCGTTTAGGCTCCACATGTTCACCAGTGAAGGGAAACCACATGTATACTAGTGCTGTGAGAACGGCGATCAGCTGCGCTATTTGTTATATTGGGAACGAGATATATAAAGCGCAAAGTGGATTTAGCCTCTAACGTATCACTGCTTACCACGAAAGGGATATATCGGGTCGATATATAGTAATTACAATTATTGTAAAACTTCTTTATTGTTTTTCACAATTCCAAATGCATTTCTTACGTCGTTATCATAGCAGTTAGAACATCCCATTATTAAGAAAAGCACTATCTATAATAGAGTGTTAGAGCTAGATAGATTTAGAGTTAATAACTATAAGTATACAATGATCATTGCGTAACTTAGAGACAGTGAGCTTAAGGAATCTTTGGAGTTAGTTTGTCTTTACCTACTGTCTTTTCTAGTAAAGCTCAGTTTCATTAAACTAAGGGTGTGAATTATAGACATTACTTTAACTTTGCTTAAACAATGCTAAGAAAATAATTGTATCCTTCGCAAAAAACAGGAAATATATCTTTATATATTATAGGATATATATAAATTCCTCAATTTGAATATAACCCAGGTATTCTTAGAACCAAGTCAGAGTTAAACAAATCGGTAAATTACCATATACTTTTCCAGTAATCAAAATTTATAATTTGTAATGTTAATGTATAAATGGGGCATCAGTCTACTATATAAAACCCGGTTCTGGTGGATAAATAGAAATGAAACAATTCACTGAACTGGGTTGTGGCTCCAGTACAAAAGTGGAAGACTATCAAAGTGACGTCATTTAGTAAAACTAAGAGATTATACTTTTTAGTTGCGGTTTTTACACATTTTTAGATATTAGAAATTGCACCATACAATGTATCACAAAACTTTATGGTTGGAACTTCCCTGTTATCTTTTAAAGGCGTTATAAAAACCAAAAATAAATCTGGAGAGTACTTTATTAACAATACGCATGAATTCATTGTAGCATAATTATATATGTATATATATATTTTTGTAAATAATTTATTTTATGTTTCAGTTTTCCTTACCAACAATTTTTAATTCAGGTTCGTTGACAACCGCCTATGAGTTATGGATTGTATTGCCCCTTCAATAAAATACAATGCTATATGGATAGTGGTGGTTGACAAAGTCCACAAACCATGCATAAAGAACTCAATGTCTGGTGTACCTATAAGGTTTTCTTCCGAGCAGTGGCCACCACTATTTGAGAAGTCCCAAAAAGGCTCCCCGCGTGGTGATACCATGACAGATTTTAGCCACTAGAAATCTAACAGATTCTCGGCCGTTATCCTCATGGTCACCAGGCAGTCCTATGACGGATATTTCTCTGGATAAAAAAGACGTAATGCAATTTTTGTATATAAAATGAATGTGTATGGTATATGTGTGTATACTGATATATGTAATGGCGAGTGCGTGTGTGTATCTGTATGTATCCGCACGTTATTATGTATGACACTTTGAAATCTTCTCTAGTGCTATGTATCCATACTCTATTGCTCTCTTCCTGGCTGTTATTCCGCGCTGACACAGTAAATGGGTGTCAGCTGAAAATCAGCGCTGGACCTAACTTCCCTTTAACGCATGAGCACAACACTGGGATTTTTTACTTTTGTTGTTTTGTATTTCGTTTAACTTATCCTGCTGTGTTTTTCTTCAACAACTGCATTACTAAAAACCAAGTTTGAAATCAAAATCTACCATTATATACCAAAAATCAATCTTCAATCGTAACTTTCATGTTGCCTTTATTTAAATAAATCTTCTATATAAAATATAAAAGGTTCTATATAATGTAAAAGGTTCTATATAATATAAAAGGTTCTATATAATATAAAAGTCTCGATCATCACAGTAACTACATGGAATACACCTGAATGTGGCTAGAACACCGATCACAACTTCATAAGTAACTTTGAATTCCGATGTATAGACCAGGGATGTTACGGAGCTTCGACTCCGACTCCGATAAGTCGGAACTTCCGATTGTTATTACACCTCCGGTTCCGACTTCGGTTCCGAAACTTTTTAATCGGAGGTATTCATCGGAGGTCACCACCACTGTTGTAGCCAATTCATTTGATTTCATTTTATATGTTGTTAAAACATAATATCAATTAATCACACAATCAGTGCTACTTAATTTGTAAATTTAAAAAAATTTTGATTAAAAAAATATGATTAAAATGATTAACTTTAAAACTAAATGTACATTACTAAACGGTTTTTTTATTTTACATTTACATTAAATTAAGTAAAATAGAAATTAACACAAAAACAACCCTGGAACAAATTTGATTTAATTTGTTCACTGTTAATGGGAAAATGTTAATAAGAAACCGCAATTTTTATTGTCAGTGTATTTGTAAATGTATCACTTTCTAATTAAAAAGGTTCACTGAATAATGTTTTTATTTGTCCCTTAATAAAACTATTTTATTCTGCCGTCACTTGTGACTGACATTGCCTCCGACTCCGATTCCGACTTCGGTTCCGACTCCGATAAATCAAATTTAAAAACTCCGACTCCGACTTCGGTTCCGATAAAACTGCCTCCGTTACATACCTAGTATAGACTATGAAGATATTTTCATGCGTCAATAGTTGCTGCGGTTGTACTGGGTTCAGCAGAGTTTCCTTACAGTTGTTTGTAGGATTTAATATCATAGGAGAGAGGAAACGCGTAGTCCGACACGTATTAGTTCAATATAGCGTTAGAAACCGCGAACAGTAACAAATATATCGTCACCCACTGCGTCAATTGTCCTAGCAACAACAATTGCTAGTACTTACTAACTTTTTTTTATAATTTAAAAGCATACGCTTGACCTCAATTACAACTGCTGGAAAGTGAAAGTAGGAGCGACGATACACTCTGTCAGCCAAACAATTGCCTTTTCACTCTTCTTTTACAGGCTCCCTTAGTCCTAAGTCCCTAAGTCCCTAAGTCTTAAGAACGCAGAATTATGGTCCCTGGGAGAATATTCCACTCCTTAGGTATTCACATGATGAATGTAGAAGTGAATCTTTTCTTGTAGTATAAGGACTGTATACCACATATGGATAGTATCCGACACGACGTCTGGTGATTAAATATTGAAATAGGATCTCTGGAATTAGACAGTGTAGCTTTTGAGAATACTCTTTACTTTGCTACCAGTAATAAACAACGAGGAAAGTGACTAAACGTCGATCTTTGATGTTACAGAAAACAGAATAATTATCTTGCAGTGTAAAAAATTCTGCAAAAACTTACCTATTTTAACAACAGTTTATATATTTGTAATTATTCTAAGCTAAGGAGTTCCTGTTCATAAATTCAATTATAATAATTTATTAGTTAATTTTGATTTGCTCCTGTGGATCCTTTTTTTATAACCCAATGGACCGTCAGAGGGCGGTGAGGGGCCCCAGGTATGTCGGACTCTCACTGACTAAAACCACATGGGTGGATCGCCAAGCACAGGGTGCGCCGGACTACGGAAATGTCACGTTGGTCTTACCGCGGTCCGGCGCGTGAACCGCCCTGCTCCCAAGATATATGCACCCAACATTATGTAAATATAAATTTTTTATTGAATTTTCTAAGAGTCGAGAGTCTAGAAGAGTCTAGAAGTCACGATAATAACTTTGTTTTCTTAGAATTTTCCTTCATTGCCTAGTACATCATTTACATCGGATTATAAAGTTACTGATCAATATCAATCAAGTGAAAATAATCCTACATGCTTTACTTGGAATCTGACGATGTCAATTTTGTCAAAATTTATATTTTTTACTTAAACCACTATTTGTTTAATTCTACTATATGTTCTTAAAGCTTCAATATAGGCATATTGATTAGATTATTAAGAAAATTAAGGACGCATAAGAGATATAAACACAAAGTTAAGGAAACAAAAAAATATCAATTAATTTAATACTAGACGAATATTAGAATCAAATCTAACGCAAAACACAGATGTTCCGCAGCGAATTTTGTTAAGTTTCCAGATTATTGTTTCAGATGCTTGTGTTTACGGTACTATTGCGATTGTAATTATTATCTGTACCTACATATAATTCCTCGTTCTTGTCTTCTCATAAAACCTATTAAAAATAGATCTCCTCTCCACGCAGATCTCCATTTTATAATATTCCGCAAGTACAACTTATCGTTGACAATTGTAAGTGCATTCACATATGTATAAGTGTATTGATACATTTACTCATGAAGTTTTTTTGTATTTCCTTTAAAAATAAGATTAACTAAAATTTTCATTGGCTGAAATATCTATTTGCCGTGACGACGGAAAAATATTTCCTTTGTTTTGCTTAACTTTACACTACGTCATTTAGTAATTTTCTTTATCTCCATACTCTATGTTGGTTCTTTTGAGACGGTGTTTTGAAGTAAGTACTCAGGTAACAGTCAAGCTAACTTTAAGCATTATCAAATCAGGTTCCTTTGTATTGCTATCTTTTATATTTTTGCAAAGAGCTTGTCGCAAGAGCATTTCGTAACACAACGAATGATCAAAATTTATATCCACTTAATTTACATTACAAACAGACCCACCTATTACTCTGCTCGTGTATGTTGCCATGATTTTATTACCTGTATTAGAAAAATATCTATTTAGAATTGTTACCAAACATTTAAAAGTCAGCCAATTAAACGATTTATTAGCAAATAATATCGTAAATTAATTGAATTTAATTATAAGTGTAACATAAAAACACCTTAAATAGCATTAAAATAAGGTTTATTTCACTCATGTATGTATTATCAGAGCAAGTGATGTAACTCTACTCTCACACATTATCAAACGCAGAATCCAGTTTAATCCCCAGCTGTAAACGAAATCTTTCGCCTCGCTGTGTTAGTATTACCACTGCGTCAGTGCTCGAGTTATAACTATGTCGGATATAACCTTACTTATTATCCTTTACGGTGAGTTAATACGTTGTGTTGTCAGTCAAATATTTAGAGCTGGTCGTATAAAAAAGGACGCGTCTACGGCGAACAATTTGAAGGCGCGCGCGCCTGGAAAATCATTTGATCGCAACAAGCGTCCGCGTCGAACGTTCGATAGGGAAGTGTCATTAGAAAATACATTTATATACAAACGGAAAACAATTGTATCAGTGTTGAAATGTCTTAAATCAAGGAAGACTGTACGATGTGCTTTCAAGAGAAGAACGTTCAGTCCAAAATTCAAGAGCATCGTTTGACGAACCTAAAGATTAGTAGGCTACTGCAGATTTTGGTGCCAATGTGGACTTTATGGATTTTTAGTTTGTGATTACAAGTGTCCCTATTGATAGACCTTTGTTGAGTGTTAACAAATCTATTGTCAAACAAAATCAAAAAGAAACTAGTCAAGATGATGTCCAAGAAGCAATTGGCGTGCATGTTAGCACTGCACATTACATACCTTTTCGTTGGTGCAAGCATCTTTTATCACATCGAGAGCCCTTTGGAGGTACAGCAAAGGTCCAAGGATAAGCTAGAAAGACTGGAAATTCAAAGTGAGTAGTAGTTTAACTGAAGGATGCGGAGTGACCTCAAACGTTAGGAAGTATAGCTACCCTTTACAATTTAAACATTTACGACAAAGTTTTCAGTGCATATAAATGATCATATGCTTTCAAATTTATACAAATGCTATTCAGTAGTGTCAATTTGTAAATAATAAGAACAATAATTTAAAATTCTAGACTAATAATTTATAATATCCATTACACAACTGGTATGAAGTTCTGCAAAAATAAAACTCAATAATATTATCAGGTTAGAACATTGCAGATTTAGCGTTCACAGGTAAATACAAATATAGCAGTTTCTTAATTTTAAGAATATTTTTATAATTGCAATCTATTATTTTAATAACAAATTAATATTTGTGATAAACAAACAACATAATTGAATATTTTTAAAATTTGATGAAGGCAAAAATCTGTAGACAAATATTGAGAAGAAATTTAATTAAACTAAAGTTTAATTTTATGATTTTTTTTATAATGCACCTTTTTTACACTGGCTTGACAAAGTGACTACAGTGCAACTGATGGTAAGTACAGTGTAGAAAAAAAACTATAGCGATTATCAAAGGACGAAAATGCATTGACAGTCTCCGTTGTCCTGTCGACCCACAATTAGACTGAAGGTACATGAGTTTGGCTATACACAACCTGATCCCGAAACGCAACGAAAAGCGATGTACCTATAATAATGTTCCCAATTGCAACGGTTAAAATAAATTTAGTAAAAAAGCATTACAGAAAACAAAAGCTCAAAACGAATTCTGATAACATCTATTTCAAGCTTTGCTTTGGTTGTATCCACTAATAATAATATATCGTCACGCTATATCCTTTTCGGGGTAAGCAGAGATGCATTAGTGGTTGTACCAGCTTTGCGCTTATATGTGACCTATCGTGACCAGTAGCGCAGCTGATCACCGTTCTCAGGACATATTACATTTCTATTAGGCGAGATGGTTTTCAACACCGGTGAGCATGTGGGGCCTAAATCTATACTCAATCTAGACAAACCAAGATGTACGCCCCAGTGTACGAACCTGCGACAGTCCACTAGACAACCAAAACAACTTTAAATCTAAATACGAATTTAATCTGTAATTAGACCAAATTCCTATTTAGGTATATACACGCAGTGAGACTCTATTTATAAAGCGCGTTAATTATTTAAACTACAAATCATTGAATTATTGAAAAACAATTCATTACGATAAAATAGGGCGCTTTAATGACACGAAAACAATTCTAAAAATGATATCTTTGAACTAAAAATGTATGTACGCTTCTTCATACTGTTTAAATCGATTGTTTACAAATTGCCATCGACCTGATTATGAACTAAAAGTGTTAAATGTAAAAAAGAAATCTCTATAAATGTTCCGGTTTACATTTTTGTGATATAGAACCGTTTTGATTTCTCTACGATCGTTAAAAATAGACTTTTCGTTATATGTAGTATCATTTCTTTGACTGTGACATTCTAACAGATACTTAGATACGGGAGATTGTTGAAGCTGGAGCTGACTTTTTGGGCATTAATATTAGATGATAATTTTGATTGATTACATAAATAATAAATCCTCACGGTATATCCGTAACGGGGTGAATAGAGTATTAATGGTTGTATCCATTTTGCGGTTATATGTCGTGAGCAGTAGCGCACCTGATCGCCGTTCTCAGGGCATTTATATATGACATTTCTATCCAATGCCATGTGGTTTTTCCTTACGATGTTTTCCTACAGCGGTGAAAATGTTTATATCCGTACGTAATCTGGAAAAACTCAGACTTACGTACCGGGATTCGAATCTACAACCGTACAACCGTTGTCGCGCTTGATCACCAGTCCCTAATCCACACCAGAGCTACAAATAAATAATATAAATTAAATGAAAATCGATAACTTGACAAGTAAAGATCATTATTTTGGTTAAAAATTTTTTTTAGCCTAAGTTAATAATTAAGTGCCGGGTTTTGATAATTTTCGTTGGTGGTTTTGTTTTTTTACTGATGTTGTACTAAATCCTGCAAAAAACTACTAAATTTATCTTTTCTGGAAAAAATCTGCTAAGTACTAAAGGTCTAATATTTTTTTAAAACCAGGATCCTACTAATTCTGGTCACCTTAGCTTTAAGGTTGAGATTTAATATTCATAGACGTCATAGTACGTTAACTGGGAAAGAAGTTTTGGAGGGGTGGACTTTACTCCCTCCTTTCCCAGAGTGGTAGCTTCAACAAGGCTTCTTGTTCTCTGGGCGTCTGGGTGAATTTGATTTCCCAGGCCCGGGTGGAGTAATCAGTGGGAAACCCCGAGGGGTTTTAGTCAGTAGGACTTTGACACACCGGAGTCGATACTCTGACAGCCTCCCTGATGATTCTATGCTGGATTATCTCCCGGGATACAAAAAAAAAGTTGTGCCAATCCACAACAATACGGTAATAAAAATAAATGTTTATAAAATAAAATCACGGCTTTAAACAATTATATTTTCACAATAAATTCGTCTCATGGTACACATGCATACTCTTAAGTATTATTTTTTATTTTTAAACACCTTGTATAGCTTTAGAGCTTAACATAAGGGATGATTTAACACTAGGTCTATCGGTGAACAATTTATATCTGTTGTAGAAATAGGTATAACATGGTTTATTTTGCTTTGTTAAAAATAAAATGCAATCCATAATATTTATCACCATCTTGTATCAGTAAAAGATATGTAATTTCATAGAATGAAAAATATTTGAAACGAAAAATATTCCAAAACAAATATAAAGGTCATTTTGAGCGGTTCAGTAAACCTAGTGTTAATTTTTTTTTAATAACATTATTATTTGAGAATCGAAATCTAGGCGCAAGTATAAATTTTTTTACTAAGTTTTTACTGCGTTATGAGCTAACAATTAAGCAAATAATTAATTAATTAATTAATTTTTTTTTTTGAGTTAGCAATTAAGTGACTGCATTGGAGACCATGAACCAGTCGAAGAAATATGGGAGACAGGTGGCTAGATGGGAGAATGATCTAATTAAGGTTGTTTAATGCAACTGGTTGGATAAAGCTCACGACCGTCATTACTGGAAAGGAATGGAAGAGATCTGCTTTGGGTGAAGCTTTAGGTAGCTGAAGGTTATAGAGAGAGAGAGAGGCTACATTTATTAGATAAAATGTATATTAATTAACACGGTGTTTACTTGGTATAAATAAATAATAATAAATGTAAACACGTGGCCATTGGCTATTTAATCAGATAACTAGATAAAATAATCGAGTTCTCGACAATGAGGACACTTTTGCAATATTTACTCTGTATTGATCCATATACCTTTTATATGTATAACTTGGTGTATGTATAAATTGTATACAACAGTACACAGTCGGTAGATTTTTTTCATTATAACCTAGCTCTTCTAAAAATATCTACTCTAGACCTTAGAATAGGGTTGTAATCTTCCGGAAAGTAGGCATGAGGGAGTCTAATCCGCGAATGAAGCTGTGGGTATGCGTCTGTGTCCTGCCTGCCGCCTGGTAGAAAGATCCTGAAATGTGGGCTCTTTACACGCATCCTTTCCTAAATTGGAGCCTGAGAAAGACTTTTAGCTCGACAGATTCTTGGAGGAATATCGATCCCCAGGCCCAAGTGGCAGCTAGATGGGTAACATGAGGAGGATGAGGAATAGGGGATTTTTAGTCAATAGCGGTCAATAGTGCCTAACCGAGAATCGCCTTCATGGCTGCACTGACATTCTTATGTAAAATGTTCCTCAAAGATACCAAAATAATGGTTGTCATCTTCTAGAATATAAAAACCGGACTCAGTATTATATTGGGCCGGTCACTTTGCCAAAAAAGTCTGACTTTATTTTCTTTTATACCCAAATAAACCCTTTATAAGGCCGGGTCTTGTATTGAGTTTGACTTAAATAAACGATGTTAAGATAAATTGCAATGCACCTTACATTATACTGTTATAATTGTTTATTAATTGCAGTCTTATTAAAACATTAATCAGTTATAATTAATAATAATTAGTAATCAATCTTATCTCTATCCTTATTTGGTAGAAAAAAAGTAGAATGTTTTTGTCCACGTTCTATGTACCACTAAATTTAATAACGATGTAACTTTTAACTGTGGTAAGCTTCTGTTAGAAAATTCATTATACATTTTAAATTAGTACATATTTTCTTTATGTCAAAATACGGCTCAGCTGCGATATACAAAGGGAATTAATGTAGGTAACTACGAAAAAGTATCGGATAACGCTGTGGTACGACGCGGGCTGGCCGACCGCTGCTTTGTTGCCCCTGCCGAAAGCGACAGTTAGAATTCAAATCGCGACTTTAGTAATACTGTCACATATTTATTGAATCGACCTAACGATATATTATCACACTTAAACGCTTCTTGCTTAGCAATTGACGATATTAGATGTATAAAATATAATAATACAAAATCAGTGCATCATCCATTGTAACAATTTTTCCACGATGCAATAAAAACTTGCGACAATTGAAGTACTTATATCAATACATGATAAATTAAATATTACCTTCGATTTATCAGTGATTTCTCGAGTGATTGAGACCTTGTTGTAAGTGTTTTCATTGTTAAAAACCTGATGTTTTTAGCTTTGATATATCTTGTAGACAGTGGTAAAATTTTACATGCTTCAGAGGAATAATTAAAAAAAACTTTGAACTTTTTTGTCAATGTCCTTATAATCGCTTGCCAGATGAAGTATTTGTCACTGAGTAGCGCGATGAATGTGGTGTCTTGGGTTCAGCCAGCAGCGACTAGATGCTGAAACCCTGGTAGATTTTAATCGAAAAGGATCCGATATATCGGGCAGCCGCCTTTTGGCAGCCCTTAGGGTCCATTAGAATTTATCATCGAGCTCCCAAAAAAGTAGTACTGTCTTAAAATTAATCTTTTATTCACCCTTATTAAAGCAACACATCTAAAGGCAGTATGTCGATGAAGCCGCAACAGCAGGCTTCAGCAATACCAATGCTGCCAGCAGTAGATAAATCTGCCGGTATGGTAATTATATTTACATAGTGATTACAGTTAAATTAAAGTTCCAATTATTTTTAGTCATTGCTGAATAAACAAGCAAATACCCCCTAACATTCCGCGCTTAAGATAAATTAGCGAAAAATCATAAAATTTATACGCGAGATAATTTAATAGCTAAGATAGACACGTCACCAAGTATTTTCAGATTAGCATGTGACAAACATTTAACCATATAACATTATATTATGAAAAAACCTAATCCCTGCATATAAAATTCGTCCTTTGTTTGTTGAGTGTTTAATACATTTTAAATTAATTATTTACCGCAAATTTTTAAATGAAAGGATTGACACTTAACATAAACTTTATATATACATATTTACGGTCTGATAGCGCAATTTATAGTAACCCTATTGATGGGCGTTCGATTTAATCATACACGGATTTTTACTGGTTAAAGTTTTTTAATTACACACACACACAACTATTGTAATGTTACAAAGCCGACATCAATTTTTATTGCAAGTGACATATCCAAAAAACTATAGACTCAAGCCATCCTTGCTTCTTTATACACAGATAATGTAATGATTATATTTACTAATCAAAACCTCCTTCGACGCCGAGAGTCCTGTGTTCGAATCCCGATACCGGCAAACTTTTTTATGATGAGTAGAATACTTTATCGCATACCATGGATCGGTATTTGTATATAAATGTAGTTATATTTGTCTAGTACTCATAGTACAAACGCTAGCTTAGTTTGGGATTACGTCAATGTGTGTAATTGTCTGTAATAACTGTGTTATATTATGTATATTTATGGGGACTGAGGTGGTTTAGTGGAAACAAGAACCGATGACCAATCGCGGGAACGCGAATAGCCATAAGTTCAAATC
Source organism: Automeris io (assembly GCA_036320925.1). Taxonomy (NCBI): domain Eukaryota; kingdom Metazoa; phylum Arthropoda; class Insecta; order Lepidoptera; family Saturniidae; genus Automeris; species Automeris io. Next base: position 5,441,247 of record JAUDJH010000010.1, on the reverse strand, counting down.
ACGGCATGTACATCTGGATTTTTAAATTAAGTACAAATTTAGGCCCACATACTCATCACTGGAGGAAAACATCGTGAGGAAACCCACATGGAATTTAATAGAATTGTCATGGGTAAATGCTTTGAGAACGGCGATTAGCTACGCTACTGGTCACGTTGGGCACGACATAAGCGCAAAGTGGATACGGCTACTAATGTATATCTGCTCATCCAGAAGGGAATATAGCGTAATGATATATTATTATTATATTCGTACACTTTATTTAACATATAAATAAATACAGACATTTTACATTTCAAAATGAACAATCAAAAAAACATACAGTTTAAAATATAAAAATACGTTGACCTATGGGAGCGAGGCTCAAGCCACCGGCAGTTGGGAGCTCAAAGTGAGAGTGAGACCTCCTAACAATACATGCCGTATTAAGTAGTACTGTTTTCTAAATGCGGTCCTTGATTCAACAAGGAGAGGGAACCTCTTAAGATAGTAATCGAGGCTCTTTAGGATCCTTTCCTATTAGTCGATATGAATATCAGGACAATAATCGTTAAGTCCACATGCTGGCGATTTCATGTGCCAGGTCTAAATATTTTGAAGATTTTTTATTATTATCATATTTCTTTGTAGCAAAGTGTACGTATAATAATAGTCAACAACCGTAATCTCGACTCTATATGAAATTCTATAATCTGGAACAATAATCAAAAACACGTACGTCCCCATGTCCTTAAAACAATACACTTTACCTACCCATATTATCTATTAAACTGCCTTCCTTTCATCACGCTTTATTTATTCAGGGTTTTAAAGTATCTTTGAAAATTCGGGGACGTTCTTTGTTTATATCTAAGTTGATACTGCGAGTTTTGTGTGCCGTAACTATTCAAATTATCAAGAATAAATGAGGGTAGAGGAAGTAACTAAACGTCCCCGATGAAAACTTCTGGGCAAGTCATTAATTAATAATTACACAGATCAAGGTTTTGTTGTTGGCCAAGTGAGGATCATTTTCAGAGTAATTTTTTGCATAGAATCCGAATCTGGCGTCAGGATTGCTCCATCACGTCAGGTTTTTAAAATATTAACCTAAAAGTGAGAAAAAAGCTGTTTTTTATTATATTGGCACTAATGTAACATTGTGTGTTTTTTTTAACGAGTTGAGCCAATTTAAGGTACTACCCTTACGCTTCAAAATCCTTATTTTATATTTGAAAAATCTTTTCTTTTCTCTGAGATATCGGCAATTGATGTTTAGTGATATACTGATTTCGTTAAATACCGTTTTTTGCATTTTGGTTAAGATATGTTGAAAACCTGACGTGATAGAGCAATTCTGACTCCAGATTCGGATTCTACGCAAAAAAATCTTCTAAAATGACGCTCAGTTAGTCAACCACAATCGCAACCCATTTTTTTGCAGATCTGTGTTATGATTGATGATTGATTTGTGCAACACGGAAAAAGTAATTTTAGAAGATGGTTTTTACAAATGAAGTCGGTCCAATAATCCGGCACAACATATGAGTAACTTGGATATGCGTAATTATCAAGCACACCTACAAGGAGTGTCAGCAGGTGTGGTGAGAACAGGAAATATTTGGGCATTTCCGTGTTCGATGAAGAATACGTTTAATGGGTTGATAATTTCACAGAATTAGAAACATTATATATGGTTATACACTCCATGGGTAGCTCTGAGGCCAAGATTTATAAACTATAGCATGTAGACGTAACCCGATATGGAGTTGTCCCCCTAAGGGTCGTTGGGGTGCTACGAGACGTGCGGGGTAAGAGGATGCGCGCGCGCACGGGACGCTTGGAGATTAGTCGACTACCGAGACCCAAGGCGGGAGTACGTGCGTGTACGTCGCAGTTCGGTGTGCCTTAAAGTGCAAATAAACTGTAAAACGCCAAATTCGTATCTTACTATAACCACGCCCACGACCACCGGTCATAAAACAATATTTTGACTATCCTTAATAAAAATCCGCCGAGTAAAGTTCAAGTTGCTGAAATCACCACTCCAACGTAGCCTTGAGTTTCTTTCATAGTTTCTTCTCACAGTAGTTGCTTCTGAAACAAGACTAGATCACCGTTAGGTACTTTCCCTGATTGGCCGTCTAAGTTCACACCCTTCATACGAAGGGCTGCCCCGCGTTCCGACCACCCAACACATAACTCGCTAATTGAGTACCTTTTTTAGGATTTTTATTATTACGTGCTCGCCTCTGCTCCTGATGAAGTTGTAAAGTTCTTTGTCTAAGCCTTCTGTCCTCTTCAATAAGTATATTATGGCGTGAAGACGTATCATTATTTAATAGCTCAGTCTACGCCATTGGATGAATCAACAATATCCACTTCGTTGGATAGGGCGCGGTGGACCTATTCCTTGGCCAGCCAGATGCCCGGATCTGACCCCTTGCGATTTTTATTTATGGGGTCACATAAAGGATCTCGTGTATGTAACCCCCGTAAGCAACGAGCAAGAGCTTCGTGATCGCATTCAGAGGGCAGCTCAAAATATCCGGCAAAGTTTGACAACAAGAGTCACAAAAACAGAAATGAGAAACAGACTTCGAGCTTGTATTAGAAGACGGGGCTCACATTTTGAGCAGGACTTTAAATAATGTACCCAGATAATTAGCCAATAAATGTATTATTAAAATACTAAGTTTTTCATTTATTAGGGCCCAAAAATACTAGTTGTTTGTGTGTCTTTTTATTTATTCATTTTTTTATCAAAGTATCTACTAGACATTTAAATTCAAATAAAACAATAAGTATGTAGTTTTTGTTGACACCTGTACTTTTTGAATAGCCAATGAATCAAGGAACAAAATTATGTAATTTGTACAAAACATTCCATACACATTTTCTTGGAAATTCTTCGTTTATTTACCTAACACAATTTTTTTTTGCATAATGATACTTGGTTTTTTAGCTTTTACTTAAGTAATGACGATTCCATCTTACAAATTTTAATTTAAAATGAGATTATTATTATTTAGCTATACGAATACAGCATAAACAATAACATTATTTTGTATTCGTCACTACAAGGGAACATTTTAACATAAAAACTGGAGTTTTTTAAAAAATTCTTAAATCTTGAATATCTCAGAAATTAACAAGTTTCGGACATGGTGCCATATGACTTAAATGACTCCAAATAAGCTCTACTACAACGTCTATCAAGGAATGTATCGCATTACCGTTCACCCTGTATATCGCGCCCAACATGACCCGTAGCGCAACTGATCGCCGTTCTCAGAGTACTTACATATGACATTTCTATTAGATGTCATGCGGGTTTTCTCATGATGATTTCCTTCACCGGTGAGCATGTGGTGCCCATGTGTCCGTACTTAATACAGAAAAAAACATGATGTACGTGTCGGGAATTGAACCTACAAAACATGCACGTTGCCACAAAAAAGCAAATGAATTAAATAAAATTATAATATTAAATGCTAGGTATTACTCTCGATACGACATAAAAAATACGGATCCATTGTTTATCTTGCCTGTTGGCGTGCGATAGTTATTGCGTTTAAATCATTGGCTAACGAGTTAGACTGTTTTCCTTGTACACAAGAAAGTTATAAATACCGATAATGCATGAGCTATTGTTACTGTATAAGTTTTTTTTTTCTCTTTATTTTAATTCGGGCTTTGTCGCACAGCCACGGTGCCGCCCAACTGTATAAGTTATGACAAAGTTATTCTCAACGATTTTAAGTTTTAAATCCAGTGTAATATGGAAAAATACACTTTGATAAGTGGTTACGTCCTTATTCCTCGACTAGTTTTTGCAAGATTTATTACTCGAATTTTTTTTTTCTTAAATATTTATCTCCTATGGCATATGCCAGATACCTTTTTATTTAATTTCTCCATTTCTTAAAACTATTCCCTACTTTAAGCTTTCTTTTTCATTCTTGCAAGCTCCACTCCGCTCCTGTGCTCGTTAATTTAAATCGCCTACTTATGTCACATCGCAGCCCTCGCCACGAGGAATGTTTCGCGAGTCCACGCCGCACGAGGAAGGTTTCGCGAAGATCTTGTTCTCGTAGCAGCGAGAAGAAGGTGTCCACACTTAATCTTATCCCTGTCCTAATCTAAAGATTATACCTGGACAAGGTAAATCTGGGACAGTCCACCAGCAAGTGCCTATTATTATCTTAATTCAATATTATTATTAAGTTAATATAATATTATTAAGTTAAAACGTATGGACAAACATATAAAGTTACAACTAAGTTTTTAATTAAAAAAATAGCACTATATTATAGTGTGGTGGTAGCCTGAGATCTATATTTATCATTGTTACTGGTCATGTTGAGCAAAACTTCCAAAAGCTATGTTGATATAGCCACTAGTATATATATATATATATATATTTTTAGCAGTGTCGGGATGACATCTTCCCCCGAGTTTGTGCCCAGCTACGGGGTTGTGGTAAATTGATTACAGGACCCGCAGCCCCGCAGAATGCGCAGAAGTAGTCACCTTACGGTTTTTAGTCGGTACAACCCCTCCGTGCGGCTAAGACTGAACTATGAGGCTTTCCCCCAAGTAAAAAAAAAACACTAGTATATTTTCTTGACTACTGTTAACAATACCTGTACGACGCGAAAACCTATCCTCAAACATTGGATTAACGCATATAAAATATACATCAAACTTGTATTTTTTTAGGGACTTAAATAAGTTCACTGATTTAATCAGCATGTGTGCTTCCATCCTTCTTGGGGCCTTTTTCTATGCCCATTGACTAAAAATCACAACGTCATTAAACGCTGCTCTGCATATCAAACTCACCAATAAAGTCACCGTAATTCCCGCGAAGCTACTAAGTGTAGTGCGTCATTTTGACTCTTAAGTCTCTAAAATTCATCTTGTATTTCCTATTCATCATCATACCTATCCCCAGTGGCGTGCATGCCATAAATAAAACAATAAAAGAACAAACAACAACAAGAAACAAATAAAAATATTATCTTATTTTACTAGAACTATTAATAAATAAATATATTGAATTAAAATTTGGTCCAATCTAGATTTTAAGGTTACTATTAAAACATTTACCAGATTTTATGTCAATATATTTATTAAAGGTTTAAATAATAGGTTAATAGGTTTAAATATAAGAAGGCTTTTTCTGCTTTTATGGGATGCACGCCACTGTCTATGCCTATCTTATGAATAAAAACGATATTAAAAACATATTATTCAAAACAGTCTAATTCATTAACTTATTCATCTACATCTACATAAATATATAAAAATGAATCGCAAAATGTGTTGCTAAGTACATAACTCGATAACGGCTGAATCGATTTGGCTGATTACTTTTTTGTTGTGTTTGATGAAGTCTGAGGAAGGTTCTTATGAAAAAACATAAAAAATACGAGGAAAATAGTAAAAACAACAACTTTCTTTTCCCATACAAACCACTTAGTCCCCAGCTGTCAAACATATAATATCAATCAAAACAAAACAAAGGTGCGTTAAGATTGTTTAAGGTATGCCTTCAAATTGATTAGAGGTTGCATGTCATTAATGAAAATTATAATTTATGCGCCAAGTAATCAAACCAAAAATAACGTGTCCCATAAGGCATTATAGTAAATATATCATTACCTTAGATATGACTTAAGTCTTTCAATACAATTTTATTTCTAATAGACTGCGACAGGCCAATAACTTTTGGCAAAATGAAATCTGACGGGGCAGCCGATATTAACATAAAAAACAATGTAACTTTGTTTTAGAGAAATAGCACAGAACAAGGTCTATATACACTATATATTTTATAATTAAAAGGACTATAAGGACTATATATTTTATAATTAAATACTATCTTAATCCATTTTGTGGCCGAATTATATTTAATTAATGTACTCACAATTTTACTCTTCATAAAATATCCTAAGTCTTCCTATTTGCTTAGTGTATTGTCATACTTCAATTGTGACCAAAGAGTATAAAACAAATTTATTGCTGTAATTATGTCAGCAATTATGAATAGTGATGGTACGGCGATTGCCCAAACTGGGTCGTGACCACAGTAAACAAGTGTAAAGACTGTCATAGTGACTCGCTTTGGCCTGTCGCGTTTCGGGATCAGCTTGTGTATATCCAGTAACTCATATACCTAGAGACCTTCAGTCGTGGTATATGTGGGCCGACATGACGACGGAGACTATCAACAGATTTTCATCCTTTGAGTATTTAAACTTAATTAAGTTTTAATAAATATCTATAACCCTAAGACAGTAGCAAGAAACAATTCTTAAATATTAGAAAAACAGATAATTAAACATGAAACTTCAAAAGAAGTATATATGCTTTAGTTTCTATATTCAAGCACTTTGCATTCCAATACTTTGAAGTGGTCACATGTTAGAGTTTACAGTAGTCTGGTTTTTATAAAACAATACATCGAAGATATGAACGGGGAAAACATTCCTTAAGAGCCGGCGAATGAAGAACTGTAATAACAAAAGACAGTCAAGGAGTGATTAAAGATAATGAACGTATAATTGACAAATACATTAGCTTTGGCATAATCGTAGAGATTTAACGATCACTTTAAGTACAATTCAGCGAATTGATGGAGTATTGTAGAAATGATATTGGTACGATTGTCTAAGTTTTCAAAGGAACTTTGAATTTGTTTGTTCATAATTAGTTCTCTTTCGACTACCTCATCAGATTCTGTGTTTCCCTTTGAGATGATCATAGTTTCTGAAACGCTTGGAATAAATGTATGTTATGTAATATGTTTCAGAAGTTCTCTTTTGACTACCTCGTGAGATTTTGTTTGTCCCTTTGAGATGATTTTACCCTCAGAAGCGCTTGGGATAAAAGTTTGTTATGAGAAATGTTAAAAAAATTATAGGGCACTGACGAAGTATATTTAGCTTTTGTGTTTTTGCAAATTATATCGAGGAGGGGTGAAAGGCTATTTGGTTTAAGTGACTATTTTGGTGATAATGTAATATATATATTTAGAATCAGTAAAAAACGCTGATTCCGAATATATATTATAGGGCGTTTAAAAAAATTTTTTTTTTTTTTTCTCGGAACTACGCTCAAAAGTTTCGTTTTAATGCCAAAATAGGCCTCTGAACATATGAGCCCTTAATATTAATATTTAGGTTGTCCGCATCGCACTTTTCGTTTTCCCATACAAATAACACAGGACAAAAGTTTTTTTTCTTTTGATATCTACAGATTCCGAGGAAAAAAATTTTTTTTTTTGCAACGCTCTTGTATATTACTATATCACCAAAAAATGTCTCTTAAACCGAATACCCCTCGATATATTTCCTATGAAATTAATAATAATTGTTTCCATAAAGCAGAGAAATTCGATTAACAAAATTTCTTACGCTCCATATTGCGTGATCTAGCAGAAAAAAATTAGTCCAATTCGGATCCTTCTCTGACTCCACGTACACTCTACCCCTTAATCTTATCTTTGAGAATCAGCTAATAAAAGTCGCATACATATGAAGATGGCTACCTTTCGTCTCATGACTGTGGACTATTTAACAATATTTTTGCAAAATATTTTCCCATGTAACACTGTAAATTCAAAAACAATTACATTGATTTTTGCCAGATATTTCTTCTAAAGTTAATGCTCAGTTTATAGGAAAACTTAACCTTCTTTTATGGACGAATTAATATATAAATAATGAATAGATAAAGGGACCTGTTTACCGGTGTCATACATTGCTCATGACCGACTTGTAATTAAGGCGATCTAGCTTGTTTCGTATTTCACATTTCTATTTACGTTATATATTTAGCGAACAAGTGAGTCATCTTTTTGATTATTCAATTGTATTTTGTATTAGTTATTATCTGTAAATACTTATTGTTTTTTGGGCTTCATTACATCAATTGATCTTTTTTATTATTAAATCGTAAAGAGAGAGAGAGAGGCTAGATTATTATGTGTAACATGCGGTTTCAGCCTATTCGAAATCGAGGACACAATCTAGTAATAAATAGAGCCATAATTAAATTAGTAATTTAATAAAAAGTTGTTATTGACGACTATTTAAATAATTAAAAATACCTCATAAGTCAATCAATCTCGTTTGTTTATTCGGCCCTTTTCCTTCATTCGACAACGTCATAGGTTAATTTATTTATGTTGTTACCTGACGCATTAAAGATATGTTGTGTTTTTAAGCTATGAGAAACATGTATAAATCCCAATTAGGGTTAAATTCTTATGACATAGTTACATACGTCAGGCGGCTGTGGGATTTTTTAATACCAGAACTACAGGAGACTCAACACAGGAGAAAACAAGAAACTGTTCGTTGACAGAACACTTCTTTTAAAGTACTCCACATTTTAGGAGGACTTCATGGTGCGTGTTGGAATAGAAGTAACGGGAAAACTGTAAACGGAATTTGTCTTAGAAAACACGTGGGAACAATTCTTTCTCTTAAATTTTGCATCTTATAGTAATAATAAGTGCTATTTAAATAGGGTTTCTAATGCCCGGAGGAGAGGGAGGCGGTGCGCAGTGTCCGGCACGCCACCAGTGATAAAGGTTTGGAGGAATAGGCTGTTTACACACACCCCACCCAGAGAGGAAACCTGAATAACACTTTTCGCTCCCCAGGCGACTGGACGAATGGGGGCTCTCAGCCATGGGTGAAGTGATTAGAGGGACCCTTGGGGTCGCTGCCCTCACAGCAAGCCTGATGATCCTATATAGGATTTTGCCCCGGCTCACCAAAAAAAAAGTCGTATGGTAACCCTAAGATTAATTAAATTCTGTTTTAAACTCACCAATAAATTTTATTTATTTGTCTGGTATTTATATATCAAATGTAGCCTATATCATAACTTACATTTTTATTACCATAATTCTAGAGCATAACAGGACAGTGCAATGCCAAGCCACAGGTTGAACCCGCATCTCAATATTTATATGGCGATATAATGCGTTATATCTATTTGTGTCGATAGCGCCTTGAAATTAGTCAGGTATAGACAGATGCATTTAATAATGCAACTAGATTCCTCCCGCTGCTTTATTCACATATGCCGCCAGCCTCGCAATTTTTTACCGGCTGAACTCTGAACTTCTCCGACTCTACCGTACCCTTTTACCACAAAACTACTAGACGCTCTTTACTTATGCTCTATATCCGCACTAAGAATTTCGCTTCATAATTCGTAATACGAAAAGCAAATGAAATAAATTCTATGCGTCTATTTTTGCATAGTTTTACGATTTAGGAATCTGTAAAAGTAGCTAAAATGGACATTAGGCGTGGGGCATTAAAAGTATAACACAGGGTCAGTGACGTGCATAGGATATTTGGACAAGGTAGGCAAATTTCGCGTAATTAGTTTGAATATTATATTATAATAGTAAATATTATATTGCGCTCATGGAAAATATAAATGCTGTGAAAATAGAATAGATATTAATACAAATGTTTCCTTTTTTTGTTTAATTTTAAGCAATTAATTGCAGACTTATTTATCGTTAGGGCATTCAATGCTTTAATATTATACATCTATGGTTTTTCATTTATTACATTAGAACACCTGAGATTTCACATTTTTCCCTTCTTTAAAATACATTTATTGGGCGAACGCATTCCATGATCGATCTAATTCTTATCTACCAATAGATCAGTGATGTGCATAGGGGATTTGGTCAAGGTAGGTAGATTCTCATAATCAATGTGAATATTATATAATGAATAATATTATATTACTTTCATAGGGAAGATAGACGGCGTGAAAATAGAATAGATATAGATATAAAGGGTTTCTTAATTTTGTTAAAATTAAAGCAATTTATTCCAGACTTAGTTATCGTAAGGACAAGCAATACTTTCATGTATGTACAGAATGAACGCTACTGCAATGAAGTTCACTTTAAACTCACTCTTCAGAGTTAGTATGTAAATGATAAAAATTTTGACGGCGTAAATGCTCAACTATCTCGCAATGATAGTATATGGGAATACGACCTAGCAACTCACTTCGATTTGCCGCGTTTCGATTTCATCTTGTATGCATCAAATTGTTTATATAAATAGAGTCCTTCTGTCATAGTACATTTAGACTATCATTACGACGGTTACTGTCAATGAAACTTCGTCCTAAGCGGTTGGCATCGTTCTTGGACTGTATTGTTCTAAACATCTAGTGCTATATTGTGTCTTTGCTATGATAGCATAAAAAGGGCTTATATATGTACTGAGTTAATTTTACAACGTTATAAAGATTAAAGAAACTATATTTTAGATAATATGACAGTAAGTATTCATGATACATTTGAGGAAAATTATGTTTTTCCGTCCATCAATCATCAAAGATTCAGTGGATCCAACTCAGTTGAGGATACGTTAGTTGGCGCCCTTCCTTAACATGTATGGTTTTCCTCGAGCATTCCTGTCTTCCTTCCTTGGACAGTACTAGAATTGTAATATCACAAGATATTGCTAAACGGTCTATATTAACCTTGCAACATATGATTACTATATTTAAACAAAAAAAACCTAGCCAAAACTAATATTATAATACGTAACATTACTCTTTATGGATTACTTGCGGTACTTAGATTTTATGTGTTTTGTGTACTCTAATATCAGAAACAGTTTAGCCTTATAACTTATATAGTAGACTAGCAAACACGGCGAACTTCGTTTCGCCACCAGATGGCTTAGTTTTGGTTTTCAGTTAGCGTTTGAAAGAACGTGCGCATAATAAATGTCACATGAAATTAACTGAGCAGAGTACAATGAGTAGCTATTAAACAATGTATAACGCATCGGCGCCATCTACTTGAAATACTGGAGCGATCTGCTCCACCACCATGCAAAACCATATTGGTTTGTGAAAAATGATTTTCCCCGTTTTCCTGCTTTTCTGTTGAATTTTTCCTGAATTTTGCTATAAACCTCACGAAGCCCGAGACCTTTCCAACGAATGCAAAATCATGGAAATCGGTTAGTGCGTTCTGGAGTTATAGCGTCAGGAAGGAAAACCCGACTTATTTTTATATTATATAATAGATAAAACTTTAAGCTATTTTTTATCCTGAAAAAGTTTGCTATTTATATTATTTTCATAACATGAAAAACGGTAAGAACTCACGAACGAAATCTATTTTGGAGTATTGTAAGATATTATTACTAATTGATTTCTCTATTTAATAATAATTTATATAAGAAACAATTGATGGCATTTATATCATCGAAACAATGTTTCATCTTTAAATAATTATTATAATAACAAAAGCACTATTTCCGTACGAATTAAGTAGCGTGCAGAGTGGGTAGGAAATATAAAGAAACGACATACATGCTCCAAAATTGAAGTTAAATGGATGTTCTTAAATAGAATACTATGTCAACAATCTGTAGTGAGTTGACTCATTATATTCTCCTAATTTTAATTACAGTATGTCCTTTTTGTCTCAAAAATGCTACAAAGCTTTATAAAACAAAATGAGCAATGGATGAACTCACGGAAACATAAAAAATGTGGTTGCTTCACTTATATCCGCGGAATTTGTACTAGATTGTTTCCAAATATTTTTTAATTCCATGGAGAGGATTTAACGCTGTATAGAGGACATAATATTGTCACATGATAGTCTCAAGGCGAATTTAAGTGAGGCGAAACATGATTTATGTTAAATGACGCGACATAATGTGACAGTAGGAACGCAAACATCCTGCGGCCTCCGCCACTGAATCGTGTCCTGGAAATTAGCCTCTAATTAGAGATGTCGTTTGCATATTTACTTCACAAAATATTTATTTCATTTGACATAAAAATTGACGATTACAGAAGTAAAAATGCTATGGTAGTATTCTTAATATTTATGTCGACATCTCTGGGCTCAAACGGGTTAAAGAACAAAGTGTCATTTTTTGCTATTTGACTTAAGTTTATTTTGCGGTTTTTAAAGCTACTTAAACAATTGTGTTATAAAATTATATCTTTGACATTCTACAATAATTTATAGGACTATTTATATTTACAATATACTTTTATTAGCTTCTTAAGGGATTTAATATATATTATTTAATTGTAAGTATTGTGTTTTAACTATTTGTTCCATGGAATAGACAGTTCCATAGATATAATAAAAAACCAGGCCAAATTCATGTAAGCAGGCTTTATCGCCAAAAATCTTAAATATATTTTAATATAGTATTTAGTTTTAAAAACGAAGTGGGATTTTACATCACTAAAGTTCAAAGAAATATTAGCACGGTAAATAAATATATAATAAACAAACTATTATCACGCTTTAACCATTTAACGGTAAGCAAAAATACAATAACGACCGTGTCCAGATTAAGTTTGTAAGGTATCTTGTTACACCCAATGTAATCATTAGTATAAATTATAGTCGTTCTCGGGGCAGTACTTTGGCATTTTTTTGTATAATATATTAATAAAACGAAAAAAAAAAAATTTTTTTGTGGTACACCATTATGTATAATATAATCATCATTGTGTCAGCTCACATCTCTTAGGACTTAGGCACCACATGCTCACCGGTGATGAAAAACATTGTGAGGAAACTCGGTTGGCATATAATAGAAATGTTATGTGTGAGTGTCCGGAGAACGCCCATCAGCTCCACCGGAGAACGCTCACGTTGGGCACAACCAGAGATGGGCAAAATTTAATCTGATTAATGATGAACGATTACAAAATGTAGTCGTCATTTTAATTTTCTTGCTCTGTAATCATGATTAAATCCATTTAAAATTTTAAGAAATCAAAAATGTGTATACAATCTGGAATTTTGTAGTGTTTAAAACATAAATGAGCAAAATGCAGTCATATTAATGGTAAAAAACGTAAAATGTAAGCGTTAATCATTTTCATTAATCTGATTACATTTTGACCATCTATGGGCCCGACATATAACCACAAAGAATATACCGCCACTAATGTATCTCTGCACACCTCGAAAAGAATATAGCGTAACGATTTATTATTATTACATAGCAAGAAATTCTAGTAGTCGCTCCCACCCGTAGGAATAAGGATAATAAAGAATATAATAGAGGTGTACTAATTAAAATTAACACCACTTACCTTCGCCTCGTCATTATCACATTTAGCATCCTGACGGTGAGAATAATAAACAAATAAAGGTCCTTTCCATCCTCAGGGGGGATAAAGAATATATTAATGCATGTTGACGACCTCATCAACAATACTTGTCACTCGTATATAACAACTCAGTAAATATATCCAATTTATTAAATACGCCAAGTCGTTTAACATTATTATTGTCAACTTTTCACGAAGCTGAATCATGAAGGTGACAAATCTTGTAACTTTGTTTTGCAGCACTTTTGTCAAGAACATAAAAATCTTATCATATAATTGACTATATCTGAAAAACATTTGAGTTGTTCAATACTGAAATGAAACTGAAAAATTGAAAAACATGAGGTTTAACTTTTGTCTTTTGTTTCATCGTTTTCTGTAAATTAATACATACGTTTTCTATTACTCCAATTATAATACATAATTATTTATCATCAAAGGTAAATTATCGAAGTGATAGTTCAAATTATTGGGATCACTTGTTAGAATTTTGAAGGAATAATCTTCGGACGTAAATAAATACCAAAACATTATCATGATTTGCCTATTATTTATTTTACTCAGGAACAATATTTCATTTACCAGACGAACGAAGAAAATCGAACCACGGAATCATTTACTGTCAGAATTATAATAGCCTATATTAGACGAACTATTCTGTTTATTAACAATGAAAACAAATTGCTATAGTAGAATAATATTGATAACAGTCCCAAAACTTAAAATTTTTCGAGGCTGGGCAAACATTACTGTCTGCCGCCTTTTTTTCGTTACCCGGGGGAAATCCCTACGGACCTCAGGGAACGGTAAGGGCCGCCCCTCGGTGTGTTAGATTTGCACCGACTGAAAACCCCGGCGTGTTCCAACTTCCACCTACCAGGACACAACTAGGGCACTGTCTTCCGCCGTTCCATGTCCTTTTATATTTTTTATACGATTATATACTCGTAAAAAATCTAATAAAAAAAAAATCAATACAATTTTTAGACTTTTGTGCTCAATAACTAAATAGATATTTCAAATGACATTTATTGCATAAGAAACGAAATATTCATGAAAAATTATCTTCGAGCTTATTAAATCTTAGTATATCTTGTAATACTTTAGAATTAACTTTTAAATCCTAAAATCCAGTCTTGAACTTTTCAACCATTTTTTATGGCGAAGTTAGTCCACTTTTTTAAATACTCGTATATTATCAAGTGGGAACGATGGGTGATGTGCTCTTCTTCTACCCGTGGAATTAGGCGCTCAGAACATAGGGACTGCTTCTTAAGGTTCCGGACCTGATAATGACAAAGTCTATTATTGGTCTATTATTATCTATATTGGTAGGTAAAGTAATACTATATCAGTCACGCTTTAAAATATTTTTAAAAGCATTTATCAGCCGCAAGCTGTAATTCCGGTAATTTTCATTTGAGCTGTTTTGGCTCTGGAGGCCTCACATGACGTTTCTACCTATAATATTCACAAATGATAGTAATCTAACTTCCCTAAGTAATTTTCCCTTTACTTTTAGATGGTCAGCACGTCTATACCGCGTTCACCATGTAATAACTGGTTGACTAACTCAGAATAACATCTTATCATTTAATCTTTATTTTATTATGTAAATAATTATCCTTACTTACATGTTACATACTTGAATTTATAATTAATACCTTCTATGGAAGTAAAATAATACCAAAAGCACAGAGTAAATTTATCATTTTAATTGTTTTTCATGTTTAATATATGCTCGGTACAATAACTATACTTGGTTTCAAGTACAGTTCGATACAAAGTTACCGTCATCTTACTAAACTACTGATAAGGTCATCAGATCCAAAACAACCCAAATAAAAAAAGGAATGACTTTTATAAAGAAACTTGCTTTTAAAAAAAGATGGTACGCAACGCCTGTCTGGTATGGAACATCGAAAAGGATGATTTATTAAAGGAAAAGTGGTTATTTATTTTTAGGTTTAGGTAGTAGGGCGATTGACCGAACTGAGTCATGACTTATGACCACAGTGCACGAGTGTAAAGTCGGTTAAAGCGACTCTCTTTGGCCTGTCATGTTTCGGGATTAGCTTGTGTCAGAGATGGGCAAATGGCAATCTGATTAATGATTAACGATTACAAAATGTACTCGTAATTTTAATTTTGTTGCTCTGTAATCATAATTAAATCCCTTCAAAACATTAAGGAGCCATAAATAGATATGCAATTGAGGATTTCGAAGTGTTTAAAAC
The DNA here is from genome assembly GCA_036320925.1 of Automeris io. Lineage (NCBI taxonomy): Eukaryota > Metazoa > Arthropoda > Insecta > Lepidoptera > Saturniidae > Automeris > Automeris io. Next base: position 5,425,876 of record JAUDJH010000010.1, on the reverse strand, counting down.
ATTTTTTTTTAATTTACACTGGCTCGACATAGTGACTACAGAGTACCTGATGGTAAGTACAGTGTAGTCCAAAAACGGAAGCGACTATCAAAGAATGAAAATCCATTGATATTCTACATCGTCATGTCGGCCCACATATACCACGACTGAAGGTCTCTAGGTATATGAGCTACTGGATATACACAAGCTGATCCCGAAACGCGTCAAGCCGAAACTGGTCACTATGACGGGCTTTACACCCATGTACTGTGGTCGCGATCCATACGGGCACCGACGCCCTACCACCACGCTGCCGCTCGTTTAGCACCACCCAGGAGTCACGTGTAGGGAAACTAGGTTAAAGCCTACGGACGCGAGCAGCTTCGACTCCCAAATGAGCAAAATGCAGTCATATTAATGATGAAAAACGTAAAATGTAATCGTAATCGTTTTTCGTAATCTGATTACATTTTACCAATCTATGGCTTGTGTACGCCAGTAACTAGAGACCTTATGCTTAGAGATCTTCAGTCGCGGTTTATGTGGGCTGATATGACGACGGGGATAGTCAATGGATTTTCGTCCTTTGATAGTCGCTGTCGGCTTTGAACTACACTGTACTTACCATTCGGTGCACTGTAGTCACTTTGTCGTGTCAAAGTAAAAAAATTAAATAAATATGACTTAATAAAAAAAACTGCATTTTTTAGTCAAAATACGTTTTGTTATTTACATAGTCATTGTTCAAAACTTATTTTTAATGTTACATAAAACCTATTTTAATTGTCACCTTTTTTTCTCTGTATAATGTATTTGTAATTTTTAAATTTAGAAGATTGTTATTAGTTTAGTTGTCAAATATAATAAAAAATGTAAATTGATAAAAAACACGTAAAATTATATTGCCTTCAACGCAAACAGTCATGTAAATAACAAAACTGAATAAAAAAATCAACTTCATTGGGATATCGGAAAGAAAGTAGTTCTGTAATAATCTAATATATTAAACATACTAGTTCAATATACTTTAAAATATGAGCGCGCAGCGACGCGTGCCTCTCGAAAATTGGGTTAACTCTCTGAATTAGATGTTTCGCATCAAAATTTCTTAAAGCCTTTGGTAACCCGAATTTGTATGCATGATTACTAGACTATCATAGCATATTTAACTTGAATCTTTTTAAATTTGCCGAAATCACTTAAACGACTATGCTTGGTGTACTTATATTTCTAACCCAGTATCTACCCAACCCAAACCGCCATTCTATTTTTTTTTAATAATACGATACCGTTAAGTGTTCATCATGAAAAATAACTTAGAGAATTTATTTTAAAAGTATGTATAATAATTTATTTTGCCTTTTTTTTTTATTTTAAGGTAAATAGTGTAAAGATGGCTGCAGAACGATTATCTTTTCTTGTACTCCGTGAAATAAATGTACTACAAATTCGACCAGGGACCTTGATTCTGGTCTTGGCAGTGACATCGACGCCCAATGTCCTTTGATATCAGCGACCACAATGGTGCCATTCAACTGACGTATCGTAAAGCGGTTTTATGTTCGTTTAATGTTAATCGAAACACAATAAGGCGCACCTCCTTTACAAATCGATTTTATAGATAGTTGAATTTAATTCGGTGTCATTAAAAAGCCACAAGTCGGGTTCGTGACCACAAATCATTCAAACTTGCAGTCTCTGTTCGCTGTTATCATAAACATGGTAACGACATAAGATTCTGTAATTTTTTTATCAGCAAACAGGCTGACACCCCACCTTTTGATAAGTGGACCCTCACCTATACACAACTGCAATGTTTGTATGCACTACCAACAACGTCGAAATACGTTATGACTTTTTGACGAGCTCGTCATACCCATCTGGGAAACAATATCACAATTTTGTTTTAAGATAGAAAAACACTAATTGAAGAAGACGTATCATTGTTCGTTTTGAAGTGCTAGGGTGCTTACTCGAACTGTTCGTGACCACAGTACAGTGCAAAGACCGTTATAGTGGCTCACTTCATCCTGTCACGTTTCAGGATCAACTTAAATTAATAACTTAACCTTATTGACTTACATCCAATTGATAATATACAGAGCCTCGCTGTGGGTCGCTGCTCCGGTATGTCGGACTCTTACAAACTAAAACCACAGGTGTATTCTTCCTCCCGTCTGCCGAATGCTGAGGAAAAGGCGTAGCCCACTTCCTCACGCACCTCGGCTATTAATTATATACCTAGAAACCTTCAGTTATATAGATATATGTGGCCCGAAATAACGACGGACGTTGACTATCAATGAATTCATGTCTCTTCATAGTTGCCGCTGTTCTTTAACTACTGTATTACCATCGGTTGTGATATAAACACTTTGTTGAGCAAGCATAAAAAACGATGTTAAAATTTGATTGTGTATTTATTTGGCGCGTATTGGGAGCGGCCTAAGACTAGCTGAGAATTTGCGTAGGCTATTAATGATAATTATATTTGTACCTGCATCATGCAGAAACTCTTGATACATATTTAAAGAATTTTCATTTTTTTTTTGGGAGTCGAAGCTGGTCGCGTCCGTAGGCTTTACCCTAGTTTCCCTACACGTGACTCCTGGGTGGTGCTAAACGAGCAGCAGCGAGGTGGTAGGGCGTCGGTGCCCGTCGGGATCGCGACCACAGTACATGGGTGTAAAGCCCGTCATAGTGACCAGTTTCGGCTTGTCGCGTTTCGGGATCAGCTTGTGTATATCCAGTAGCTCATATACCTAAAGACCTTCAGTCGTGGTATATGTGGGCCGACATGAAGATGTAGACTATCAATGGATTTTCATCCTTTGATAGTCGCTTTCGTTTTTGGACTAAACTGTACTTACCATCAGGTACTCTGTAGTCACTATGTCGAGCCAGTGTAAAAAAAAAAGAACCAGACGATGATTGTTAAGTTTTAAGTCTTCATGTAGATATTTTAGCGAGTATTCATCAATTTTATCTGAAACTATCGGAACAACAAGGGGTAACAAACCGATTCCTATGTTTTGTGTTCCATATCTGCGACTTAACAAAAAAAAAGTAGTTCATTGTTCTCTCAGCCAATATGCCTTATGATTCGCATTGCGGTCTGTCTATGAACTTTTTAAGTTGTGTCTCTATGCTTGATTAGCTACGAGTAATTCATACAAATACTAGTTTTACGCTTACCTTCCTTATTGTTGATTTTATATTTAAAATAACCCCATCCAGATCTAAATAATTTTAGTTGCATTGTGTTTGAATCATAGTCGACAGTAACACAGAAAAAATAGTTTACTTTGCTAATAAAACATTCTAATTAGTATGCATTTGATGATTATAACAATTATGTACTTAGCAATCATCGTCATGCCATTCAAGGAAGATCAATCAATCTACTGATTGTTACCCAGAGTTAATAAATTTTAATGATATCATTTTAAAATATGAAATACTCGTATATATTGATTTGTAAATTTTCTATCTAATCTATCTTCTATATATAAAACTATTTTTCTGTCTGACCTATTATCGAATAGCCTAAACAACTGAAGCATCACGCTACATTAAAATTTTTAATTGCTTTATGTTCTGTTTATAATGTAGACGCGTTATTTTTCTTCTTTGTTATGATTAAGGATAGGGTTTTTGAAATTTCACCCCTTGGAGGGTAGAATCAGGGATGAATGTTCATATGAAAATTCACCAGTTATATTTATTTAAGTATTTTATGTATGTCAAAGTATTGTTAGAACTACTAGAACATCTATGAAAGGTGGGTGAGACGCTTTGAGTGGTAAAGATTGTAAAAATAATGACTTAAGAAGAAGATCACCAAAAAAATGTATTTATTGATGTTATAGAGTAAGCAGATACTTTGTGGCTTCAAGTTGCCCAAGAATGCGAAATTGTTGAGTAATTCAATGTTGAATGTCGAACACTTAGGGAGCTGATAGAATGATAATGATGTCAAAATATTAGGGTATATACAAAAGTAATTTTAGATAAAAAGATCAATGCAATACACGAAAACAGTACCTAATACTAAACATGTCCCGATGTAAATAATATTAGAAGTAATGTTTTTAAATGTATTTCAATTAAATGCATGTGAATCTATAAGTACAGTTTTTTTTTTACACTGGCTCGACATAATGACTACATAGTACCTGATGGTAAGTACAGTGTAGTCCAAAAACGAAAGCTACTATCAAAGGATGAAAATCCATTGATAGTCTACATCGTTATGTCGGCCCTCGTATACCACGACTAAAGGTCTCTAGGTATATGAGCTACTGGATATACACAAGCTGATCCCGAAACGCGACAAGCCGAAACTGGTCACTATGACGGGCTTTACACCCACGTACTGTGGTCGCGATCCAGACGGGCACCGATGACCTACCACATCGCAAGGTTAGTAGACCTAAACGGGCTAATGAATTTCTTTCATTGATAAAATTAAAGCTAAAGTTCCAGGTTAAAACAAAAACTGTGTAATAAAAGTTATCCCATTGAATAGTATAAATCATTCACAAAATTCTGTATCGTTTAAACTTGCATCGAAAGCAGAGCAAATCCATTTTTTACAAAACACTTAACACCATATTAAAAGTAAAAAATCTGACAATCCGTGTTGATTGGTCCGTAAAATTGTCCCATATAAAAACTCTCTTACCTAATGCCTTAATTAATGTTCTATATTTTCTTTTTGTCATGACTAAGCGGTTAGCGGTATATTGCTAAACTGTTTGTGACTTTGTTTAAATTACTTATTTAGTTTGTTTAACTAGTACGTCACGAGAGCGGTATATAAAATATTCACATACTTTGTCAAGCGGTTTTAAGAGCATCGTTAATTTTGAAAAATACAATATCCCGTCACGACTGTTCAATAAGGAAAAACAAAGATGATAAAAAGTGTAAAATTGGCAAAACTATAATAATTTATAGTATCATAATAATATTAGTTAGTCATACGCTTGATAATTTGTTATCACTTTTGATTACCTATGGAATAGTTAATATTTCTACATCTCACAATCTCTTAAGCTATAGGACTTAATGCCTAAGAGTCGGAAATGTAAATTCTTTTGGAACATCTGTCTTAATGGGTGTGCCCCAGGGCTCAATTTTAGGTCCATTTTTATTCTCGATATAGTTAAGTGAATCCCTCCGTTTGTCGTTAAAAAAAAGTCGTATTTGCCGGTGATACATTTCATATTTTAAAAGTTGATAGATGTGCAATCAATGATGATAACTTGAATATAGCAATTATTTTCACAAACTCAATTATGTAAATAGTGATAGTGATTGTGTCTGCACTTAAACTTTCTTTGACAGATAATATAAATTGACAACTCGTTACATTTAACTAAAATTATACAGTTCAGTTAAGTAAAATAAATAGAATTAACTACTAATAAAAATATTTATTCACAAACTGTTCCTGCTAGTTTTTTAATAATCATGATTTAAAACAGCAAAATTGCTGCGTGAAATCAAACAATAAAAATTTTGATTGCTATATTTTTATAGTATTTGAAATTTTGGTTTACCAATTTAACAAAGGAATTTACATGTTATCTTATAAACAAGCATTTATTTGTAAAGTACATCTTAATCCTGATAAAGTTAATTTTCAATTAAAATTCCTCCGTTTCTCATTTCAGATCTCTTATACGAATATTATATTCCGGACGATCCTGAAAAACAGGACACTATACTGCGAAAATTATCAGAGTACTGTGGAAAATCTATGTTCAACTATACGACAGAAGACGAAGAGCCGCCCTTTAGATGGGACTTTTACCATTCCTTCTTCTTCTCCTACACAGTTGTTAGTACCATTGGTAAGTATCTTTTTTATCCTATAATTAATCTCCTTGACTTTGCGAAACTTAACGATAAGTGCAACGGCAATGGCCTATCTGCTGTTCATTTAGTGTCGTCAAGCAACTAGTGAATCGGATTTTGTTGGACGAGCCCACCCATCGTCGCTTTTCTTTAGATCTAATTGAGGACGCTTAGAACATGCATCTAAAATATAGATTTCTAATTTAAGTTGCTTTAAAAACTTATGTTTATTGTAATAATTTACAGGATATGGTAACTTAGCGCCAACGACGCATCTATCAAGAATTCTGATGATTTTCTACGGTCTGTTTGGAATACCAATCAATGGTATCTTGCTTGCCAACCTCGGTGAATATTTTGGACGTCAGGTAAATATATATTTTAATCTCTCATAACTCAGTAGAGCGCTAGCTTTATGTAATGTAAATTACATTTTATAAAAATATTTCCAATTCCATTATTAAGTAAATAACGATTTTTATCGACGAACTGAATCGTTTTTCTCTATAAGTATAATTGGTTTTTAGACTGCACTGTACATAACATCAGATAAGTATGTTACTTTATCAGGCTCATGCCAACCTGCTGAAATTACAATGCAGATACAGCCTGTGTTCATTCTAAGAATTATATATCGTGAATATTAATTTAAAGCCTTCCTCTAAGGTACAGATTTCGTCTATAACTAACTTCATATACAGTATTTTAACCGAGTACTTTTAGCTTATCCAGTTTATTCATACACCTAGAGACCTTAAGTCATGGTATCTGTGCGCCGCCACGGAGATGATGACTATCAATTAATTAATTCCTTGGTATTTGTTGCTGTTCTTGGGCTACACTGTACTTTCCATCAGATGCACTGTAGTCACTTTGTCGTGACATAAGCAAAAAATAATGACTAACTTAGTTGTATAATCTACTATAGATAGCTTAATAACCAAATTATCTTTAAATGTTCCAGTTGATAGCAGTCTACCGAAAATATAAGAAGAAAAATGAAAAGCGTGCTGATAATCTCGACTTCTTTTTTAACAATCTCGGCATGTTGGGCCAGATATTTCTATACTTGGTCCCTGGATTTTTGTTTTTCATTTTTCTACCTGCTTGCATCTTCGTTGTATTTGAAGGATGGGATTACGTTGCATCCATTTATTATGCTTTTGTAACCCTCACGACAATCGGATTTGGTGATCTGGTTGCAGGTAGGTGTATCAACATTTGTTTCATAATTAGAAATATGGTTTGTGTTATTTCAAAATGCATTACCTATTTTCATAGTTTTTAGACATTGTAGTTGAAACAATAGACGTTGTCTTTGATAAGAACTTGTCGTTGAGTCTAAGAATTGTGTCAAAAGACAAAAATCAAGTATTTAGCGACATAAGCCATCTCAGTGCCACCTTTAATATATCACAAAAGCAAACTTTTAGGTTTATAAATAACTAAGCATGTGTGAGCTACTGAAATACAACGGCATTATTTGATTCACTATAGCAAACTTCGTATCCATGTTTTTAGTCGTTATCCAGTCATGCAAAGAAATTTCATTCAAGAGGATGTCCCCAAAGTTCAATCTACAGATATGGTAGACCCGAGAAATACCATTTCATCTGTCATCTTTTTATTTAACTTATGCATAATCTAAAATGTTTGTTGCAATTTTTCAGGAACCGTTAACAATGGATTCAAATGGGGATATTTCTTTTCATATCAAATTTTTCTAATCATCTGGATCACCTTTGGCCTCGGGTATATTGTAATGTTACTTGGGTTTATTACAAGTGGCATGCGATCAGAACGTATACATAAATTGGAACATAAATTTGCCTGTCAGTTTAAAGCCACTCAGAACAGAATCCTTCAAGGGTTTACAAAAGACATATCCACATTGCGGAAGATAATAAACGAGGCTAATTTAATAAAAATTAAGGTAAGCTAATACCGTCTTTAGAAAACATTTTTTAATATCAATCAGTAATCATGTGTATTACGAATTATGTTTTTTCCTCAATAAAAACTAGATTAATTGGATACGCAGTTATTATTATTATTATTACATACAGGCTTGTGCTTGACCTCAATCTCACCTGCTGGAAAGTGATGATGAGGCCGACGATGGAGCGCGCTCACCCAGCAAATACCGATTCACTCGACGTTTGAAGATTCCCATGTCATAAGATGCCGGAAACACTGACGCAGGAAGCGAGTTCTCAGTAACTTACTAGATGTTGTTCAACTATATAAATGTTTACTATTTTCTTTTCAGCCTATTTACGTTGAACCTACTCCACTTTTATACAGAAGTGCAAGTTGTCCGATTCTAACATTCGATGTTGAACCAAGAGATCCTATAATCAAAAGAAAACGAGCTAATTCAGAAAATATTCAACTTTCTGCGAAAGATATGCTTCGAATACAATCAGACACTGATTTACTGGGAATTGATAAAGAAAAGACTTTTACAGCATCGGCAATAATAAAACCAGCGGAATTATTAGCAAGAGTAGTTAATGTATTGGGAGGACTAGAACAATCACAACAAAGAGCAGGAATAAATTTATTTGATGATGATCATATATTAGCTAATGAAAAACCCCCATTCTTTAGTATAGGACAAGATTATATAAATAATTCACCTAGAAGAACCAGAGCTTTAAGCGTAGCTGTACCAAATTACAGAAAAGAGTCAATTGCACACAAAGTTGACCATGACTATACATGGACTAATGGTGACACTGGAGAAAAACTAAGAAGAGAAGCAAACATAAGAAGTGGAAAACTATCGTTGCCATCCAAAGTACCTCAAAATACGGCTACAGATAATAATCATTCACAAAGTATTTTCTCTAAACTCTTCTTTAGAAAATCAAGTTCAAGCGAAAGTCCTACTGAGTACATCAAAAATACGATGAAGGGTAGAGTCAGCGCAGCTCAAGCAAGCAACGAAAATATCAAAGACTGTCCAAAACCCAGACGTGGAAGTTTGTTTCCTTCATTTGGCTTCGGGTCCGAGAATAAAAATGATGTGGATGCATATAAAGAGAAAACGAATCGAGGCAGACATAGCATTTTCCCATCATTTGATTTTAATCGTGATGAAGACAGCATGGCAAATGCTTATTTAGAAAAGACTAGGAACCGCAGGCATAGTATTTTTCCAACTTTCGATTTTACGGAAGATGAAGACACAGCAGCATCTCGTGCCTATCAACATAAACCAAAAAGAAATAGTATTTTTCCATCATTTGATTTTAGCAACGATGAGGATGCTACTGCAAGAGCTTATAAAGAAAAGACAAAATCAGGTAGACACAGTATATTCCCGACATTTGACTTTAGTGACCCGGATGACGAAATGGCGGAACGTTATAAGGAACATACACGACGTGGTCGCCGTAGTATTTTTCCTACTTTTAATTTTAGTGGACTAACTAGTAACGATGAAGACGATACTGTAGATGAAGACGAAGTTAAAAAATACCAAAATCGAACGAAAAAAGGTCGACTTAGTTTATTTCCTACGTTTGGAAGATCAAAGAAAAATGATGATGATGTTTTGCCAGAGAGTTCTGATGAACTAGTTGACTACAAAAATAAAACTCATAACGGTCGCCGTAGTTTGTTTCCAAGCTTTGGAAATCGCAAGGACAGCACACCAATCGATAGTTCTAGTGATTTAGAATCTAGTATAAGACAATATCACATCCAAAAACGTAATGGCCACAACACCGTATTTGGTGACGATCCTGAATCTAGTACTGACTCTGACGGTAGACGAGGCAGTCTATTTTCGAACGACTTAGAAAATTATGGGAACAGAACCGCAAAAGGTCGCCCCAGTTTGTTCGATCCAGATGTAAATATTAGCAATCTACCGCAATCGGAACAGGTTGACATGTTAGAACATACAAGCGTTGCAGATCTTTTACGTGCATTGGCTGTTTTGGAAACCGTTTCTCAGGGTCCTTACAATACAATTACAGGCGAACCACCTGGTTTATTAGATTTGATAACTGATTCCGACGCTTCCTCCAGGAGAAGAGAATCGTTTTTACATGATTTCTCTATACCAACACCGCCAAGCCGTGATAGTTTAGAAGATTCCTCAGGGCCAAGGCGCAGAAGAATATCGGGCCGTGGGGCAGCACCACAGTTTACACCGACTTTAGCAACAGTAGTAGCGGGAACAGAGTTACAAATAACAGCAACGGCAGCTAGAGAAAATCGTATGTCAATGCTTTCGCAGCCTCCACCACCCTATTCGGAAAAACCTGATGACGAGGAGTCACAGAAACCGAAAACAAGAAGATATTCACCAGCGCCAGGAGATCCTGGAAGATCCACAGGTCCAGTGCCCAGGCTCTTTTCTCGAATGCGTAAAGAGAGTTCTGGAGATGCAAATAGTGATTCTCGACGAGCCAGTCTAACTGATGTTGTGATAGATAATTTTAAAGACAAAACGTAACCCAGTGCCTTTTAGCGAAATATAGATCATAAGTATTTAATTATTTATTTAGCATAAATAGTTTGATAATTAATTTTAATAATAAACCGTCCGCAATATAAACACGATTATTATTTTCTTAAAACAATGTAATATTGATCAAAATCAAGACATTTAGTCTTCACTAGATAAAACGCATAACCAAATAGCTAAATATAATTATGATTTTACATACGTGCAAATAATGTAAAGAAAGTAAAGTACTGTAAAGAAATATTTCCAAAGATATATCTGTATTTTGTAATTTCAAAGAATCATACTCAGTGCCAATAATAATATTTTTTCTCAAATACCTATCAACAATGGAACGTATGTTGTCTATTCTCTATAGTGTAGAACTTTTACATACGCATTTAAAATTTTGCAAGTATGAAATTACGTAGATTATTTTTTTGAATGACAGTTTCTTTGTACTATTTTCTTTTAAATGAAACCAATGCTCCTCTTGCACCTTATTAGCTTTATAACAGTTTCGCTTTTAGGGTTCTAATAATGCAAAAACACAAAAATCGTATAATAGTTGATTTATTTAATAGGTACTCCAAAATTGTAAACAAGCGTTATGTGCTCATATCACACATATAGTCATTACACTGATACGGTGTATTTACAAATAAATACATTTCTATTATTCAAAAACATACATTCAGTATTCATCGATAATGATCTTATATCGAGAACTTTGTCAAAGATAAAATTTTTAATTACATCACAATTAAATAAATCTTTACAAAATTACTTAATATTATTGGTGGTGTCCATACTTAAATTCTAATTATTGAGTATTTAAACAGCTTATACAAATTGTATATTAATACTATGTTTATATACAATGACGCCCTCAGATATCTTAAATTTAATCGCATCACATATACAGCGCAATCAATGTCCTCTATCGAAACACATCAGTGTTCAGTTGGATTTCACAAGAGAGTCCTCTCAGGTCATAAACTTTCAAGTATCTAAACTTTCTTTAGAGACGTTACCTATCCTATCTAATTCTATGTTACCATTGTCATCTTTGATAAGGGTTTCGAAAATGGATATTAAATTGTCTAGTCCGATGAGATATCCATCTTCGTGGTTGCCAACTTTCCACGCTGAGTTGTGGTCGATGCTTACGTTTTCTGGGACGGGTACAGACTTGGCAAAGTCTATCATCCAGACGGATGCTTTTCTCTTATCATGGACGAATAGTAGGGAGCTGCCGATGAGCTCGTGCGTTCTGAAGAATTGAGATTCGACGAGTGTCCGTCGGATGTCTTTCAATCTCTCCAAATATTTTGGCTGTAATAAATAAAAGATATAGATCAAATATTGATTTTAGTAACAATATTCCCATATTGAGATAATACTTTGCAAAACTATATATGGAACCCTGTCGTTAGCTAGTAATAAACTAACTATTTATTTGCTGAAAGTATTATCTTAGTGTAATAATTAAAAGGTCAACTCTTTGATAAAATATCTCCAGGTATTTCTACAAATAATTAGATAAAGAGAATATCACGCTTCAACTATTTTCTTTCAATTATAGAAATATGATCTACTTGAAAGAAGATAGGCCGTAACAACATTTTATACCAACTAAATGAATCATTGGCGCCAATTTATACGATGTTTTACAGTTTAATTGAAATGGAATATTGCAAAAGAAGTAAAATAATCTAATAGAACAGATAAAAGAATAAGTTTGATAACAAAATAGCAAACCCATGTAAACATGAATTTTTTATTCATTTCTATATATGAAAATTCTTTTCAGTTATTGATATGTACATAAATTGTTCAAACTTACCGCAGCACTAGGAAATTTGCTTGTAAAATCTTTGAAAGCTTCAACGATCTGTTCCCTAGTTTTGGTAGTTTTGAAGTCTTTAGAACTGGAACCATCCGCTTTCTTCACTCCGTCTATTCTGAAGCCTAAGGTAGCAGTCGAACTTATTGTCTCTCTCCAGATCATGTATCTAGGCTTCGTTACACCTTTACTTCTGTGTTCTTCTTCTGTTGGTGCTTTGGGGTCTATTTGTATCATCTTTTCATACATGTCCTGGAAAAAAAGAGTTCATTTTTAATTTTTGTAATACAACAGTGTTATTTTTTTATCAAATTTTCAGAATGGTTTCTACTGCTTTTGAATGAATATTCTTTTATAACATAAACTTGGTTGTTGCCCTGATTATGTATTGTTGATATATATGTTTAAACAATTATTGCATACAGATAGATGAGCGATAGTATATACTAGACAGCGCAAAAATACAACTATTATGTGAAAATTAGTATTAATCTGGTATGCTGGCTATTTTATCGATTATTGCTTTTATATGATTTACAAGCTTGACCTCGATTACACCTGATGTAAGGTAGAAATGAATCCGACGATGGAATACGTCCGCCCAACAAATGCCTATTCACTCTTCTTTTAAAGGCTCCCAAATTATAAGATTGTGGAAATATACTCGCTGGAAGCATATTTCACTCCTTAGCTATTCGCATGATGAATGTAGAAGCGAATCTCTTTTCGAATCGAATCTCGAATATAAGCATAAAGTTTTTGACTGAAATCCCATATTGATAAATCTTTAATGAGTTTTGAGGCTTTTTAATAAGATTTATTCACATCTATATAAATATAAAATAAATAAGTAATTATAGTTCTATTAATACACTTGGAATTTCTTTACTTGGAAACTTATGTTCCGTTTCTTATCTATGACGCAAATCGCTACAATTAAAACATCTTTATCTCAGTGTTTATACGTTTCTGACATTGCTCAAGTAACGTCTAAAGTACTAGTCGTTGCCAACGTTTATGCTTGACGTAAAAACTGACCTAACATCGGTATTAATCACATGTGTAATTTAGTAATTCCTGAATAATATTGTTTTTTTATTATTCAGTGGCTACGGTATGGATATGTGGTGGAACCACAGACCTTGTAGAAGTTTTTACATCATACATCATATAGGGCAGCAGTTTGACGAGGCATAAAAATGACAGCGCTGTATAAAAATTATGCTATATCCCCGACATTCAAATAAAATACAATCAACAATATTTTTTCATTTATCTTAGAAAAAGGCTCGCTATGCTTGCTTGCAGCTTGGTATAGTGGGAGGATTTTATACAAATTATGAACGAAAATATATTAAAATGATTATTTATGAAAATTTTAAGATAAAGCAAATGTAAAGGTGATTTTGGTCGTGAACTAATTTACATAAGTTAATGACTTTAAGTGTACGTTGAATATTACATTTTCCCAATAAACTTCACTTTATTTGAATGAAGAACTAATGCTTTAGGTTTTAGCTCATTTATACATGACCCCTGTACGTTTTATCGTGTTTGTAAAATAACAAATATATAAACTTTCTGTTTGTATATCATGTTTTAAATATCACATCTACAACTAATTTTTCATTTCTACAATCTTGCTTTCAATTCATTTAAAGTCCAGAGAAATATCTCTAAATTAATAATTATATACCGCATAGATGGGCAGAATGTAATGAAATTAATAAAAAAGATTAATGATTACATTTTACGTTTTTTACCATTAATATGACTGCATTTTGCTCATTTATGTTTTAAACAAACAAAATCCCTGATTGTATACACATTTATCATTTCTTAATGTTTTAAATGGATTTAATCATGATTACAGAGCAAGAAAACTAAAATTACGACTACATTTTATAATCGTTTATCATTAATCAGATTACATTTTGCCCATCTCTGATATACCGTCACATTACTAATTTGATTCACTTTGTGCTTATATATCGTACTTAACGTGATCATCGTTCCTAGTGCGTCTGGATGAATTTAGTTTCCCGTGCTCGAGTGGAGCGATTAGAGGGACACGGGTTTTTAGTCAGTAGCAGTCTGACACACCGGGGTCGATGCCCTCACAGCGGCTGTGCTGGTCCTATATACAATTTTCCGCCGGGATACGTAAAAAAAAACCTAACGTGACCAGTAGCGTAGATGAACGCTGTTTTCAAGAGTTTATTAGATCCCATACGGATTTCTCTAAGTTATATTTATCAGTTTAAATAACTTATTTTGAAGAGTAAACTTTAAACTTACTTTTCTCAACTTAGTCTTTTCCTTCGCCTTCGCCAGCTCTTCCTCTAAATATGTTCTGACTCCAATTTTGCAGTCCATGACGCAGGGACTGTCGAAATCGCTCAACAGATCTTGTAATTGCAGGTACACTATAGTTTAGATTAAGGAAAATGTTGTGCTTATTTATAAAAGAGAAATATTTATTCGATAAAAAACTATAGCAATCGTAGTCGTTATTTCAAACGTAAATAGGGGAATGAACTCATTAACAAAGTTTATTCAGACATAGTTTGAAGCGTATTAATCCGGTGCTTAATTAAATGAAAATAAACTATTTCAATCTGAAAGGTATAACGCTATATGTATACATTTTATAAATGAAAAATATTTTTTACGAGATATTATATCTTTTTTTTTATTTACATTATTTTGGACAAAAAGATCCTTGATTTTATAGGAAGTGTTATTAAAAATTTAGTTGAAGCTATTATTTCATTGATTAAGATCGTATTTATCAAAATTATGCATTAATTAAATATAACATGAAAATTTCTTTATTAATATTCCATAGGTACCATTTCACCAAGAAGCCTAGTCAAGATTTTATATAAATTCTTAAGTTATTTCTTAATATATTTGTTATTTCAAAAGGATACGTTCTCCATCTTCGCAAGTCACTTCTCCTTTGTATTCAGGTACAAAAGGTCGGAGAATATCTCTCATCAGCAACTGTAATAGAATAAAAAACATATTACATTTTTATATCTCAGCATCAGATTAAAGCTTACTTTAATGAGAGACAGATATCGTTAAATCAAAGGGCTTAGACTAATTTTGAAAATCGGCCTTGACACTTAAAATTTGTTTGTATAAATGAGCGTAGGAAAAGTAATTAGACGCTGTGCAAATCGAATTCGTGCAAGATGAAATAAAACGACGTCAGTTTATAATTTAATAATAAAAAAAAACGAAGTTGGAATAAATTCTTTAAACATTCTAAAATGTTTTTATTTTCTGTAAAGTATTAGCTTTTATTAGCTTTTTTACAATTAACAAAATACAAGACATCATTTAAAATCCGAACAAATTACAGGCTACTAAGCTTGAAGTTAAACGTCTAATTAACTCATATTTAACTCTATAAATAAGTTATACCACAAGCAATTAATGTTGGCGTTTTAGTTTAACGTCTAAAACAGTTAAGAATATTGCTACTAAATGGTTTTAATAACATATAATATTATTACAAAGTAGAGTAGAGTATACAAATTGTATAGACTTTTTAAAAATACATTTCGTTATCATTTAGTCAATTCGCACGTTTTAAAACTAATGTGAAATATAGTGCTTAGTGTCAAATGACGTCAACCCGTATACATTTTCCTTATTTCTTTTTTTTAAATTCCAATAGATAATATTTACAATGAAAATTCAGTAGCGTTTGTTTTAAAGTTTATGTAATTTGTTACCTTTTTACTTTTCAAATTACAATAAACAAATTATTGTAAACTGTGTTTAGCTTAAGAAAATATTTGTTTTAATATTACGTTTCCAAAGTTATTGCTAGTAATAGTAAAATAATATATAAACAGTTCGGGAAATATATATCGCTACAAAAGTTTTTTTTATGTAAAAAATCACTGACTTACGAATAGATTTGGTTAAAAATAAAGCCCTGTTTGGAAACGCGCTATAAAATAAATTATATGTCACATATATATCGTCCCGCTATATTCCCCGTAAGGGGATGAGCAGAGGTACAATAGTGGCTGTATCCACTTTACGCTTATATATCACGCCCCATGTGACCAGTAGTGCAACTGATTACCGTTCTCAGGGCACTTTACACATGACATTTCTATTAGATACCATATGGGTTTCCTCACGGTCTTTTCCTTCACCAGTGAGCATGTGGTGCCTAAATCCGTACGCAATCTGGAAAACTCCAGTGGTACTTGCCAGGAATCGAACCTACGACCATTTTCGTTGCCGCGCATGGAAACTTGTCTATTATCCGCTAGACCATCACAAACACATCTAGCCATGTTATATATAGATTTTAACGGTTATTATATAGTAACTGGCAAAATATTTATTGTAATATTAATATAATTATTTTATATAACACATAATAAGTATTTATATAACACAATGATGAGAACTAATTTATTCTAACTGCGTACTCGTTTGTTTACAATTATGAATTTTTCTCTAAGATTTGTAAACTTTTATTAGATTAGCGTACATTGTATAATCACTGTGTGATTGACGTCATACAATCAAACCATTAGTATTATTTTAAATTTAATAGACACCCATTAGGATGTCATATAATGCATATGAAATGTATGAGTTACGTGACGCATTATTTTAATGTAATGACATTAAAATAATGTAATTCTGAATGTAATTATCTTTGTATGACGTCAAATGTAACAAAAAATGTGTTAACGGTACTGAAAAGTTTACAGTTCGACCATAATTACTTTCATTGATAACCCCTTGCTTTTTATGAACAATGTTTTTTGTTTCGTTGCATGTGGCTTCGTTATTAAGGCAATTAGTCCTGCCTAAAATGTTACAAATATTATAGACTAGCTGTCCCGGCAGACCCTGTTCTGCCCTATTTCTCTAAAACAAAGTCATGTTGTTTTTTTTTAATGTTAATAGCTACCCCGTCAGATTTTTTTGAAAATTGTTTGAAGCAACCTGGCCTTAATGCTATATGTATAAAAATTGACAAATATTGACATTAATATTTATACGTCACTCAATAATTGTTTTGCCTTCCCGGAACCCGTCCACTAACATTTAAACTTTATGGTATGGTGTTAAAGTTCAAATTGACTTATAACAAATCTTTTGTATGAGAATACAGAAAAGTGGTGTTTTTAGACTTTTCCAGACAATTTTTTTAATTTTTCTATCTGTAATAACCTTCCTCAGACTTTATCAAACACAACAAAATAAAAATCAGCCAAATCGGTTCAGCCGTTCTCGAGTTTCACGCTTATCAAGACATTTTACGATTCATTTTTATATATAAGATTATATTCTATATACACATTTACCAAGCATTGTGTAAGTAACTATCCTATCTATGGATAGACATCTAAGGCTAAGATTTATAGATGCATCTTTAAGTTTGCTTAGATTTTACTAAAGATTACAATTAATATATTTCAATGAATGTCAAATACCGAATAACAGCTGGTGATTTATAAATACCGATTATGTCAACATCGATTTGGCTCTGCGAGTACAATGGCTATACTCAAGTTCCTATTATATTCAGTTTTATGTCAAACAAGTTTATTTTTTGAGAAATTTGCTAAGCAAAGTTGAAATAGCATCTATTATATAAATCTCAGCCTAACTATCTTTACCCTTATTCTATCCCTGTCCAAGTAAATATCCCAACCCTGGAAAGCTAACTATCCTAGCTCTCAGTAGGTAACTTTTTTTTTAAAACCCGGGGGAAATCCCTGACGGACCTCAGGGGGCGGTGAGGGCTGCTCCCCGTTGTGTCGGAAGGACAGTAGGTAACTACTCTAACCCTGGGCAGGTAACTTAGCTCTGTATAAAGAATTATCCATACGAAAAAATAAAATAAGAATAAAAAGAAATAACAGTGATATAGGAATTTTTTAACATTTTTAAAACAGTTACAAATACAAATAAATAACGCTCAACCCCAGAAAAGACAAGACGTTAATAAAAATAGTATATGCTTCACAAATATATAATACGTATACAAAAGTCTTTACTATAATTAAAATTCATTATAGTTTATAATAATTTCTGAGATTAGATGTAAACTATTATTAAAATAAGATGTTCATTTATTATAAGAATTTTCTTCAAACCTTTGGATGAAAGATCTTGTAATCAAAACTATCGTTCTTAATTTTATGGCCTCAATATAAGAATTATTTTAAAAATTATGAAAGTCTATTCCATATTATGTAACATGTATCTAATATATCATTAATAAATTACCTACAGTATACACAAATATACACATCTAATAAATACGCGTTAGAACCTATGACCGCACAGAATGACCATATAGTAATTGTAAAATCCCTTGATTTATCGTAATGGATTTTCCTCTACAATAGTAGACCGTCATAGCCATTCTAGACTTATATAATGATTTTAAATATTAGAGTTTTATAAAAAAAATCCGCAATAAAAAGAAATTATCAACAATAAAGTACCTAGTTTTTTTTTTGTTTCAAAAATGAATCACTATAGAGACCATTTGACGGGGAAATACAATTCCTATATTTGAAATTGAGTAAATCCTACTATGTAATTCCATCGTATGTATATGTATTCATATTTTTTATAGACTGTCATTTAATTATGTTGTGATGCTAACAATGAAGTTAAAAAAAAAGAATTTAATGAAACTCTAATATACGACCGAAGGCTTGAGTTAACTTAGGCCGAAAAACACTCATTCGATAAAACTTTCAAATGGACCAAAATCTTAACTAAATCTAAATGTTTATAGCAAGCTTCAAATTAAGACTAATTGATTTAATTATTATTGCTAAAGCATCTAATTATTGGCTATTATATGTTCGAAGCTGCAGCTGATTAATTGACTATTGCCACAACCTACAGCCGTAGCCGAAGAAATTCAATACAATATAGGTGAAAAGTGAATAATTTAGTCTTTTATTTTTAAATTAAATTTTTTATCGATGTGTATAAGCAACATCTAGAGTTTATTAAATTACGCCACAACATGACAAAAGGGGTCTATAGCCGAAAATTCGCTCGGACATTAAATTCTCTAATTAAAATAAAATTTCATAGGTACAATTACCTATAAGTTTGTGAAAGTTTTCATTTACAAAATGAACATAATTATTTCAATGTAAAAAATCATATATATATATTTTATATATATTTCGCAGATAAATTTTTTTGCGCACGGGGAAAAACTAACGCGCGTTCGTATAATTTTAGGAAAACCCAAATCTCTATTGTGTGTTTACACACGTACGCACATATATAGCGATATTTGAGGGTAAAGATCAATAGCTTACAAATATGTATCATAAAAAACGGCAAATATTACAAAAAAACTACCAAGTATGATTGAAGTCTCAGTTCAAAGATTATATAAATACTTTGTGTTAGATTGTAAAAATGGTGACATTCGCTGATCAAAGTTAACGAATTGTACAAAGTTCAAAAATTTACAAGTGTATTTACTTATTATCTCTTAAGTTACCACTGATGTGTTCAATTTTCTAATAATTATAAGAGTATAAAAACATAACTGACCTACGTATATATCCTAAAGAAAATATTACCTCAACAATTATATTGTTAGCGGAAAGTTCATAAATAAATATGTTTGACAAAAGCTATCGAAACGCCCTCACTCGGTGAAGTTGTAAAAAACTGTTTCGGCCAACAGCAAAAAAAGATATCGAAATATCTATATTGAGTCAATCTTATACATTTTTGGACTGTTTACTAGCATTATCGCTTATTAATTGATGTTTCGTCTAGACCTTAAGATCATTTATCTGTGTCCCATCAACGTTATTTTGGCCCGCATCTACTGAAGAACATAGTCATGTATGTTTTTTATATGCTATTGATAAGTTGAAGCCTTTATTAGCACTGTGGGCAATTACCTTAAAGCATTTCTCTTCTTGTGGGCAGAGTTTCTTCAATATCGTCCCCTGGTCAGGACCCGCTTTGAAGTTCCCTTGGTGTCCGGCGAGCTGGATCCAAGGATACCTCTGCTTCTTGTATATTTGAAAGAATGGCGTCCACTGCACTATGTTACGTAGTTTGCGCCATCTTTCTGATTGCTGAAAGAAAAGCTTTGTTTAATAACCTACACACCTTAAATTTAATGGAACAAGCTATTACTATTATTATTATTTTTTTTTTTTTGCTTATTATTTTGGGAGTCGAAGCTGCTCGCGTCCGAAGGCTTTACCCTAGTTTCCCTACACGTGACTCCTGGGTGGTGCTAAACGAGCAGCAGCGAGGTGGTAGGGCGTCGGTGCCCGTCTGGATCGCGACCACAGTACATGGGTGTAAAGCCCGTCATAGTGACCAGTTTCGGCTTGTCGCGTTTCGGGATCAGCTTGTGTATATCCAGTAGCTCATATACCTAGAGACCTTCAGTCGTGGTATACGAGGGCCGATATGACGATGTAGACTATCAATGGATTTTCATCCTTTGATAGTCGCTTTCGTTTTTGGACTACACTGTACTTACCATCAGGTACTCTGTAGTCACTATGTCAAGACAGTGTAAAAAAAAAATTACTAATTTAATATCACCATAATAGGAGATTTATCATCATTTATATCATTTTCAGAGCGAGCATAAATACAATAACAGCTGTAACCACTTTAAGGTCGTGCTCCATGAGACTAAAACCGCCGCTATTCGCCATTTTCGGGACACAATATATGACGATTTAATACCATCTTAACAATATCATATTAAAAATTCTACCCACAATGTTGTGTATAGTATAATAATATTAATGGTGAAATTACTCCCATAAACTATATCAGGTGTCAATACACAATATATAGTCAATGTAATGTACAAAAGATATCTATTAAATGATTCAAGGTGGTATGTCTATGAAGCAGCGGTAGCAAGGGGCCGGCAGCAAGCAAAACGACTGGTTGTAACAGATACGTCGCTGGATTATGATGAAAATAGAGATTAAACCGCGGGTTTTGATCAAATCCAAGTGAATATTAATATAGCATAACGATTTTACAATTTCAAAGTACTGAATCAAGATCATATTTCAAAAACTGCTAGTCACAGGAATTATTTAGTGTCAAGGATGTCCAAAAAATAAGGACATAATACCGGGTTACCAAAGCTATTAAGGGGACTTTTCACTGAATCTAACGCCTAAAATACATTGTTTGTCTTAATAAATTGATCGTACGAGAATTAGAGAATAAGTTCTTAACCATTACTCTCTTCCTGTTCTTCAAATATCATCAAATCACAAGATTTGTCTATGAAAATTGTAAAATTATATTGTCATTGTGACATCTGCAGAGACGATCAAATTCCTTATTGATTAAGTCTCTGTTTTCATCATATCACTGCGATATATAGCTTTGTGTTTGTATTTTAATGAAGCAGCAATGCTACCTGCCGCCTCTGCTTCATCAACATACCTACCTACCTACCTTCATGCTAAGCAGTTGATGCTCTAAATAATTAAGATTCCTTTGGAACTTAAAAAATTCAAACCTAAAAGCATCTTAAATATATTCACATTTTATTTTTTTTTTTTTTTTTTTTTTTGTTTCCCGGGGGAAATCCTCATAGGATCGTCAGGGGAGTGGTGAGGGCCACTCCCCCGGTATGCCGGACTTTTACCGACTAAAACCCCCGGGGTGTTCCACCTTCCGCCTACCGGCATCGAGGGCACGACTGGGGTCTCATCCTCAAATATTCACATTTTATGGCATAACTACTATTAACTGTAACTATTCGTAGTTAATATTATTATTATGTACTTCGGTACATATTAAAAGCCAATAATATTGATATTCCCCTTATTGACGGAAATGTATCAGGTAAATTATACATATTTATTATACTTGAGCATAGCTAATGTATTTACTTGAAATTTGACATCAGCAGACTTCTCAACTAATGTCGTAAAGCTGAATTTTGGTGAATGAACTGTAGAAGACAACGAAGAAAAAGACTATGTCAAAGCATTTAGGTTCATAAATAATTCTTTGATTCATAATAATAACATATCATCACGCTTTATCACTTTCGAGATGAGCAGAGAGACATAGCGGCTGTATCCACTTTGCGCATATATGTCGTGCCTAACGTGACCAACAGCGCAGCTGGTCGCCGAATAGCGCTGCTCATCGCTGATCATTCATTTCTCGTATTTTGATTTATAATTTACTTTTATTAGCCTTTACTAGTAAGCTTAGTACTACATTTTTAAACAACATGAATCAAATATTTCTACCCCAATGAAATAGATAGAAAAGCACCAATTCTGGATCTTAAAATTCACGATATGCATAAGAATGTCGTATTGGAAACTCGTTTAGTAATAATAAACCAGTTTTTACACAGTAAAGATATAAATAAAGAAAGGGTAATTGTCTATCTGTTTGTATCTATTCTAGTTTTAATGAACCTTGATAATATATCTAAAAATACATGCCTAAAATTTATAAATAAGTGTCCTTTGTAGAATGAAGTAAAAATGAAGTAAGAATGTGTCGTCAGCTTTATTTAGGAGTTTCATATTAATGAAAATATATAAAATGCGATTTTCGTTATACATAATAATAGTACAAAATAACAATACTTCTTTCATTACTTTAATTCCGATTGATTATATTTCATTTCCTTTAGGAGCAGCTAAAAATGCCCCGTTCTATGATATCCTTTAAAATATCTTACGTTTTCTAACTATGATCTAATTCATTAATTTATTCTGTATATTTGGATTTGCAGCCCAGAATCATAATATTAATATTTAGAAATCCATCAATGATAATGATCGTAGGTTAAACCTTAAAATTTTTTGTGCTATTATTTATAATTACAATGACTTAAACCGTGAAAGAAACCCTAAAAAAGTCTGTTATCTAACTGTATTAAAATATTTCAAAATTAAATATCAATGAAACCTGTTCGACGCGCGGCATACACAGAAATATTGTAGATTGATTATTCTAAAAACTGACCTTTGTGTTACTGACGTAAACGCAGTAAACAACATCCATAAAATCCTCTATAGTGAAACAAAATCCTTTGGAATACATCTTCGAATGAAATCTTATCACGAGACACAACACTTGGGAAAACTTTACACGTTATTGCTACGACGTGTTAATACAGACTGTATAAAATAACGACATCTAAGCGAATATAAACCACAATACAAATCGACTTAGTCAGTCCGCTGTCAGTTTGCAGACCGCAGAAGTCGCCGTGACGTCAGTTCAGTTTCACACAAAATACTACGATTGGTGGAATTCCTCATACCAACGGGGGCGTATGCGCAGGTGACGTCCTTAAAACCATTTCGAAAGTACATTGGATTTGATTTTATGACGTACGTGACATCGTTAAAATTGATTGCAGTGGTAGGCACGATTGGAATTTTGACATTAATTTCCTCAGAGTTGTAATTTCTAGCACGAATCATACGTAAGCTACAGTGAATTGGTTAGGGAATTATACTTTGCATTTTTAAAGGATATATAATAGGGATATAGTGAAATCAATTTCTGCATAGTATTTGTACTGACTTAAGCAATATATTGCATGCTTAAAATGATTTGCATAGTATTGATAGAAAAGGTTATAAATGATAAATTTGTAAATATATCTATCATACATTTTTTTTTTACACTTGATCGAGAAAGGGACTACATTGTACCTGATGGTAAGTACATTGTAGTTCAAAAACGAAAGCGACCATCAAAGAATAAAAATCCACTGTCAGTCTCCGTCGTCATGTCGGCTCACATATGCCACGACTGAAGGTCTCTAGGTATATGAGTTACTGGATACACAAGCTGATCCTGAAACGCGACATGCGAAAGCAAGTCACTATGACGGTCTTTACACTTGTATACTGTGGCCAAGATCCAGTTCGAGCAATCGCCTTATATCCCAAAAAAAATCTTTTATTTACTTAATATATATTCAATAAGAAAGGTATTTTTTAAAGAAATGTAAGCGGTATGCGGCATCCTAAGAATTTTACGTTATATCCCTTATGATAAACGCCAAAACTAAAATTTAATTACTAATTCACTAGCAAATTACAAAGGCACGGTTGATAGAATTAAAGTTAAAGGAAAAACTAAATCATGATTCATTAGTAAGCCATGAGAGGCATCGCCAAAAGCTATGAATAAGAACTTACAAAACACAAAGTTCGGTTAAAAAAATACCTAAAAAGGCGCACAAATGTTCGTAGAATTGATTGATGATGCTCATCATTCAGCTAATAGGTGCTACTAGCATACACATATCTTGGACTCTTTTCTTATGATTTAATTTACAGTCGCTATATTTTGGCTAGGGCGTAGTATTATTTTCTTATCTGCATCATTTCATTAGTGTCTTCTATATATCTAATATTACATTTTTCCTTGTGATAACGCTATAATAATTATTGTCCCCATGGAAGAGACTTCAAATGGCACTGAGAGTTTTAGTTTTAAATGTACGCTACAACCAGCTTTTATCACCTAAGTAAAATTCCTTAGCTTAATATTTGTCAGCAAACTATCCGACGGCCCATCCTGTAGTAAGTAGCCCACAATAAATATTTCACACTACCTACACACTCATGGATATTATAGAACAGGGAGTATAAGAAATCTATTATTTATCGGCAGATGCCATTATAACGTGGTTGAAGATCTTTAATTTGTACTTCTATGACCTAAAGTAGAGGTAGTAAATGGTAGTAAATGGTAGTAAAGGGGATTAAAAGAATTTAGCATATCTAACAAACCTAAATCAATATAAAATTTATAGAGATTTATATACGTTCGTAATCCTGCAAAGGCGATCCCGTCCCTATTCTCTAATTTAAGGTCAAATTCTTCATTTCACACCCAACAAATCAAAGTTTTCGTTTTTTACTTACTTCATAAACTAAAGTCAATAAACCAGAAAATAGATATAACACAAAAAATGTGTGTATCAGGTCAACAGTTCCCTACATCCGGCTGCGGTCACACACTTCATTAGAGTCGGGTAATGCACGATTTGACGTGCCTGTTAGCGGTCAGCTTCAAGAAGTTTCTATAGTTTGACAGTGATGTGCTTTGAAATACTATTCTCCGTAATCTATAGCTATTTAAACAATAAAATTAGAAATGCCTCAATTATTGAAGTAAAAAACATGGTTCACGCCAGAATTATAATACAATTCTTCATCTTTAACTCTTTATTTTTTCTTTTTTTTAACCCGGGTGAAATCCCTAACGGACCTCAGGGGGCGGTGAGGGCCGCCCTCCGGTGTGTCGGACTTGCATCGACTAAAACCCCCGGGGTGTTCCACCTTCCACCTACCGGCATCAAGGGCACGACTGGGGTCTCATCCTCGAAGTCCGGCAAGGCGTGCGGCCTTAAGTAGGCCGCTACTTGTTTGAGGAGGAGTGGTGTAAAGACCCACCCCTCTCATACATCTTTGTTGTAGAGCGGCACGCGGGAACACGTCGCGTGCCGCTCGTATCCTTGTTGGTCATCTTTAACTCTTAGTTTATCGATTGTTAACTGTTACATGAGTATCAGTAGGATTCCTAAAAACTCCTAGAACTAAAAAAGAGGTCTAAAAGTTATTTATTAACTTAATTTAAATATTAGGAGCATCTAAAAAACATTAAGGGGTTAGGAAACACCATCAATTTATTTATAAATGGTGACATCTAATTATGGCATGGGAAGGTTCGATGGGATCGTGTCGTGAATTATAATCAACAATCTTCACAATATGAGGAAAAGGTCATAACTTAGCAATACATGAACAATTAACCTTGAAATTAACGAACCCTGCAAAATTGATTATATCTTTGTTTCTTGATTAGAGTAACCGATTGCAAAATAATTTTAAAGTTGTACTAACGATTAAGTTATTATCTATAATCGTACAAGTAGAATATAGTTTCGATGTTAATAGATTTGAACTTAATTATGAAGGTATTATTTATTTAAAATCGAATCCCTGAACTATTAAATAAATACAAAATATGAATAATTTGAATTTTTTATTTTTAATCTGTTATTAAATGTACTTTTAACTCCATTGTCCTTAATATTCTGCGAGACGATACCAGTTGCATCTAAAAGTATGAACAAGAAGTTACAGGAAGACGCACGTGTAAATACTGGAAGTAGACAAGATACTATTTCAAGAGCATCTGTGACGCACATAACGGCTTTGAAGGAATACACTGCTAATAAGAGAGACCTTACCTTCGGATCTGTATTGTTATTAAGTTTCGTTTATTTCTAAGCTGTTCACTTTAAAATCACGTTTACCTTAGAAATATTTTAGTATTCTAAAGCTTGATTGCTTAGGGCGGCTATTAGTTGTGACTATTTAAGTTTCAATTTTTTTCTTCTTAATCATCAATTGCTTTTCTTTCTCAAATTGAGTACGAACCCGTGAGAGGATGCAGAATTTTCGAATTGTATCTATTCAAAATTATACTTAGATGAGCATTAACAATACATATTTAGCCTCAGAGAGTTTAGATGTGTAGATCTTTTAAAATGTACTCACGAGTTAAATGAGGTTATAAGATTTTCTTTATATCATAGACAGACTACTCGTTTTTTTTACCGGCTCATTACCTATAATAGATTTCGGCAAATATTCCAAAACTACAGTAGGTTAATTTTTTTAATGGTTAATTGACATTTATGTAGTACGAATATTTAAATAAACTTATTTAGAGTTTGGTTTGAGATTTGTTTCAAATGTTAACCATTTGTATTTATCTTCTTTTGTCTCAACTGTATTAAGTATAGTTAACAAGATGACTAGAAAGTGCCTTATACATTCTGTTCATAAACTATATATATACAAATACTTTTTAATTAGTGACTGGTTCTCTAATAGTATCTAACTTAGAGCCTTTATTAAATATTTGTCAAGTAATTTCAAAATAAGACCTCAAGGGTAAAAAACCTATAAAATGTTTAAAAAAACCTTAGTCTTTAAGACACAAGTCATTTACTGGGAAAGCTCATGCTAACCCTTTTGTTTTGACGCACCTACAACATCCGATTTATATAGTGGTAATGACAAAATTGTAACTTACATTGCGTAATTTAAATACCTACATATATAAGTGATTAATATTATTACGTAATGAAAAGTATTTTATATAATTCCATCAATAAATTGCTAAGGATCACACTCGTAAGTTGTACCACGCCAGAACATTTTGATGAATCCCATTATACTAAATCGAAATCTTAGAAATCCTTGTGCACTGTAATTATAATGAATTAATGACTGAGTAATTACATAATTGACACTTTATAAAACATAGCAATTAAAAAGAATTTAAATTTTTCAACAGTTTATAGTAACGTTGAGTTTAGAAGATTTATAAAAAAAAACCTTCCATATGTTAAATGAAATATAGCCTCAACCAATAAGCAACTTGGAAATTTAGGTTACAATGACATATATTTTATATATCTAATACAATGTTTCGATTTTAACCCTAAAAAGTTACTTATATATCATGTACAATTCGAAAGACAAACAGTTTTCATTACAATATCTATACTTTACTGCACAATGTTATAAGCTTTTATGCGAATTTTGGGTTCCGTTGGGTCTGTAGAGATAGTTTTGTAGCAGAGGAGCTGAAATAAACACTATTGACTATAGAAAAAAATCTATCAAAAAGTAAAACCAAAATATGTATCAATTAAGAGCATCTATTTCCGTAAATAACTATATTGGAAATAATAGCCCCTCCCTGAGAGGAGGAGGCCTCCCCAAGGCCTACCGCCCGCCGAGCCGTCGGAAGTATCCGGATTCCCGGGCTCGGCTAAAGCGAAGAGAGGGCAGTGCTGGCACCCCGGTGGTTTTAGTCGGGGCAGGTCCGACACACCGGGGGAGTGGCCCTCACCACTTCCCCTGACGGTCCGTAGGGATTTCCACCGGGTTAACAAAAAAAAAGAGCTATTTAATAGAACTGTAAATTTTATAACTTAATCCATAGTCTCAAAGACTTGGTTTTTGTTCTCGCCTTTTTTCAATTATTTTTTCCTTTAATTTCATGTTTTATGGCAAAAGTGTACATAGTTCATTGTCTCTTTCACCTTTTTGACCATCTACTACCGTTCTTACTTCAATTTATACTGAGTTATTACATTAATTTTATAGTATATCATCTAATTCGACGATAACATACACGCAAACTAAACGTATATCATTATAGAAGAAATACTAGAAGTAAGGTCCCCTTTGATATTTCCCATAGTGTCCGACCGAAAGTTCGGTTTCGGTTTCGGTTTCGGCCGAGTTTCGGCCAAAAATCAAGATTCGGCGGCAGTTTCGGTTTCGGCCAAAATTGGCCGAAACTTTTGCCGAAACCGAAACTGATTTCGGTAGTTGTCGTACATGCTTGCCTAGCTTCGTTTCTCGCGGCAACGCTTTGACGGACGCTGGCGGCCCTGTTCGGGATTCGTGCGCCGTTCGCATTGCTTTTTTTTTCGAATTTACGCGTGTTTGTTGACCGGGAAAGGTCTTCACAACTTAACCGGGCGGGTGGGCGAACACTGAGGGTGCTCAGCCGGCAATTTATGGGTTGGGTGGCAAAGCAAGGGCACCCCTGTGGGTACGAACCTCGACTTGGACCGTCAGCCAGAAATACGAAACCTAACGGTGATCTACTAGCGTTTCGGAAGCGACTACCTTGAGAAGAAACGCCGAAAGAAACTCAAGGCTGCGTCGGAGTGTAACTGCGTCGTTTAGACGACAGTTGACGGATCTAATTCGCATTGCTCTATAGCAACACAACTTAGTCAGTGCGTTATCACCCGACGTAAACATTCTTTAGAGGTTATGCTTTGATGGAACAGATTACATGTAAGTTTTTGTTTCATTTTTTTACTTGACGTTGACTTTTATACTTGACCACGTGAGTTTCGGTTTCGGTTTCGGTTTCGGCCGAAACTGAAGCCACGGCCGAAATTTCGGTTTCGGTTTCGGTTTCGGCCGGAAAACCAGTTTCGGTCGGACTCTAATTTCCAATAACAATATCGTATGCCTTTGTTGATTTGAAACAGCGATTAGTATGCATTACTTCTGTGAATAAACTAGTAATTATAAACCTAAATAATTAAGCCAAACAATGGGCGCTAGCATAAATCGGTTCAAAAATTCCTTTTTACGCCCGTTTATTACGAGTTCCATTCCTTGAATAGAAACAATTGAAAACCCACTGCATGATTTTAGAAACAAATTGACCAATTATCTTGTATTTGAACAAACCTCGGACTCGTTGCTGTATTTAATATTAAATACTATTGTTCGCGACTTCGCGAATTTATTTTTAATAATCTAGCATCATTCTATATATACTCTTTAGAATGAACAGAGATGTATTAGTGATACTGTATATGCTTTAAGCTTGTTTAGATGCTATTAGAAAACGTAACGTAGGACATCCGATTGCAAGATGGGTGAACGATATGGTCAAGTTTGGGGGCTGTAGCTGGATAAACTTGGCATGAGATTGAGAATCGCCGTAACATGAAGAAAGCCTACACTTAGGAATAACCACAATTGGGCTGCAAATGATGATGATGTCGAGAAATTGATTGTCGTTCTCAGGGTATTACTACACGTAGATATTATTGTTTGTGCTACATGGCATGTAATTTATTTTATTTGTTTATTTATTTTTATAATATTAAGGGCGACCAACACACTACAAAACAATACAAAAATAGTCGAAAAAAAAAACAGTACGTTAATGTGTTCCGCCGTTTGAGGCCACTACATCGTGGATCACAAACATTAACAATACCACTTACAAAATAAACACATCAATAAACAAGAATAAATCAACCAAAGTGAAAATAATGGCAAAAGAAAATTCATAAGAAAAATAAAAAGAAAAATCAAACAAACACCTACTGCTTGTCCCTCAACCACCCGATGATTTTCCTTATTAAAAACCTTTAAATCTATATTTTTACATTTTATTTAATTCTTGAAACTAATAGAGAAATAACTCTCCATCCCTACAAAAAAAACTGGCATTAATACAGTGTACCAATAATACCCCCCTCCCCCCTCATACCATTATATGTAATTGCATATAATATATGAGGTATGAGGGAATGTAATATAGTAGATCTAATGAATTCAGAAAGAGTCAATATTACTCAATTTTGAATTACTAATCCACGTTGAAACCAAATAAAGGAATGAATACTTCGTTTCCAGATAATTTTACGTCAAACATTGTGCTTTTAAAAGAATATTTTTCCAGTAAAACAATTTTCCTTGTACAATAATGTGCACAATATGATTCAGAATGATTCGTAATGGAGTTATTTTAATTAATATAACCGTAAATCAGACATAGGACTTAGTTAGACGTTATTACGCAGCTCAATTAGATATACTCATAAACGTTAGGAACTCTGCAGTAGACAAACACACACACACAGTAGACAGTGGAGTAGTATCGTGGTAGGGTGATTGCCCGAACTGGGTCACGACCACAGTATACAAGTGTAAAGACCGTTATAGTGACTCGCTTTGGCCTGTCGCGTTTCGGGATCAGCTTGTGTATATCCAGTAACTCATTTACCTAGAGACCTTCAGTCGCGGTATATGTGGGCAGACATGACGACGGAGACCATCAATGGATTTTCATTTTTTGATGGTCGCTTTCGTTTTTGGACTACACTGTACTTACCATCCGGTGCACTGTAGTCACTATTTCGAACCAATGTAAAAAAGACAGTAGCTTTATAAATTTAAAAAATTCACGACATATACATATAGACCTATCTTTTGATTGCATTATTTTGGAGTATGATTTTTTTCAGAGCTACAAGGCACTCTTGATTTGCGTATTTGAAAATAATTTTAACCAGTGGCGTGCATCCCATAGAAACATTAACTAATTGTATTTAGATATTTTATAAATATATTATTTTTATTCTTATTTTAAATCGTGACAGTAACTACATCACGTCTGATAGCAATTATGGTGCACTTCAACAAAAAAATATTTAAGTTTATACGTCATTTTCGAGGCGAGTATAAATTAGTAATTTTATCAGGTAGTTTTCTTATACTTGCTCCAGAATCAACCCTATGAAATAATTTAACTTCCAAATCTGAAAAAAAGACTCTTGAAGCTAATATCGTTGTTTAAAGTTCCTATACGACTATTTCTCTCAAAATAAAAGCCTCTTGAAAATCACCTTTTAATTTGAGACTTTAACGTCCTTTAATTAATATGCCTAGTATGTGTACATATATTCAGTTCTTTGTCATAATCAAATATATTTACTAAGCGAAGTCTAAACAAATTCAGAGAAGCGTCTATCACCCAGAAAGTCTATGGTTAACATAAACAAAATTATGTAAAAGAATTTGACTGCTCATAATAAAAGCAATCAATAGCCGTGCTCAGAGATGGGCAAAATGTAATCTGATTAATGATGAACGATTACCAAATGTAGTCGTAATTTTAATTTTCTTGCTCTGTAATCATGATTAAATCCATTTAAAACATTAAGAGATCTGAGATTTTGTAGTGTTTAAAACACAAATGAGTAAAATGCAGTCATATTAATGGTAAAAAACGTAAAATGTAATCGTTAATCATTTATATTAATCTGATTACATTTTGCCCATCAATAGCCGTGCTTAAGGTGAAAACAAAATCAAACTCATCGCAGCGGGCAATGACACGTTCATAAAAACAGAAGCACTGAAGTGTGTGTATTTTTATAGTATTTACGTCACAAGGACGCCCGTAGCAATTACTAGATAAATGTGATTGTGTAAGACTATTTTTTTGCTAAAGTTAGTGACCCTCGGACTTTTAACAATGCTGTGTTTAGAATATAGACGCTATTGACGTATTTTGTTAAAGAACTATAATCTATCTGCGACTCGGTCCATACTTTTAATAATAAAATATAATGTCTTTTTGGATTCAGTTAGATATGTTCAGTTCGCCGGGTGCCCCTTGGCATTCGGCAGGCGGGAGAACACCCCGGGGACATTAGTCGGTGCAAGTCAGACACTCCGAGGGGCAGCTCTCATTTAGCCCCCTGAGGACCGTTTCGGGATTTCCCCAGGTTATCAATTCACCAAATTTATGTGTGAATATTCACCAAAATTAGGATATAAGGCCAATTTATTTTTTAATCAAAAACAAGGGCTTCTAAAGACCGTATTATCGTACTTCTTGTAGTGTAAAATTCCCCAACATAGCCTTAGTTAAAACACTCTTCATAAATACTATACCACTGTGTCTACTTACTTATTATACAAATCGATATGACGAAAGCAACTGTTAATGAATTCTCGTCTCTATTGTTTTTCACCATTTTTGGACTACAATAAACATCGTTAAACGAATGCAATTATTTTGCAAAACCAATGGAAAAAAATTGATTTAAATAGAATATTGTAAACAAATTAGTTGATATTTACAATGGATAGATCACGACTGAATTGAATTATAATAAAATCAATCAACCGCTCGCGTAATAATGGCGCCAAGAAAATTAACATCTAAACGTCGATGCAACAGATAAACGTACACGTAAAATACAATGAGGCACATAAAGCCGGGTCTACACATGTATCATTTACTACATTATATTTTAAAGCAACACGTATCATAGTCACCTATGTGGACAGAATTTGATACACCGCTTTAATATGATAAACGATACAGACCATTCCAGATTGAGTGGATCAAAGGAAATATGGATACTCCGCTGAAGAAACCGTACGCATCCAAACGTGACAAAGCATCTTGAATCGCTCCAGTTGCGCAGAGATATTGCCATACTAAGCGTTTTCTACCGTCGGTACCACGGCGAGAATTCCCAAGAATTGTTTAACCTTGTTCCATCCTCTCCCTTAGATAATAGAAGTGTGTGCGTGAGATAACCAAATTACAGTTTTATAGTAAGTAACTCATATCCTGATTAGGACTAAGAAGTTCTAGATGTCCTGTGTTATATTTTGTTTATCCTTTCAGATGTCAGATGGTACTTAACCTGTATCAGGCACAGACTCGATCGGGTATATACTATTGTCACCTTTGGGTCGGATCCACTAAATATCATTTGGTCGCTCAGAACTCATTGATGAAAGGGCCCATAGACTTATTGGCATTGACTCTTTGACTGCGGCTCAAATGCAGAAATTTGAGCATCGACGTTATGACGTCAATCTCGCAGACTTTACCGGTTGCACAATGGGGTGTTATCAAGAGCTACATTCTCTAATTCCACCAGCCCCATTTCACCACAAAACCTCTACACGCCGTGTTGGATATCATCCGTATGTGGTAGATGTTCCTTATATCCGCACGAAGAGATTCACTTCTACATTCGTGATGTGAACAGCTAAGGAGTGGAATACGCTTCCACCGACCATTTTTAAACGTTCTTATGACTGGGGAGCCTTTAAGAGAAGAGTAAACAAGCATTTGATGGGAGGACGCGGTATATCTTCGCAGACTCAACTACACCTTCCAACAAGTGTGGTTGAAGTCAAATGTCCACCTTTAATTCATATAAAAATATACCTATGAAACTGGATATTTTACTATTTTATTTTATTTTACAAAATTGGATGCTCAACATGGGTGACTTAAAGTAAAAAAAAACTGGTATCAAAATAGAACATATAAATGCTCCCACAATTATAGGGTGCCATAGCATGAATAATAATTAATATATAATGCTGGTTTATACTATAAAAAGGAAAAAACTACTATTATATAAAGTACTAGCAAACCCGGCGAACTTCGTTTCGCCACCAGATGGCTTCGTTTTGGTTTTTAGTTAGCGTTTGAAAGAACGTGCGCATAATAAATGGCACATGAAATTAACTGAGCAGAGTACAATGAGTAGCTGTCAAACAATGTATAACGCATCGGCACCATCTACTTAAAATACTGGTGCGATCTGCTCCACCACCATGCAAAACCATATTGGTTTGTAGTACATCCTATGTATCAGAGATGGCGCTGTATGTGAAAAATGATTTTCCCAGTTTTCCTGCTTTTCTGTTAAATATTTTCCTAAATTTTATTTGCTATAAACCTCACGGAGCCCGAGACCTTTCCAACGAATGCAAAACCGTGGAAATCGGTTCGTGCGTTCTGGAGTTATAGAGTCAGGAAGAAAAACCGGACTTATTTTTATATAATAGATTATGATTAACTTTTAATTATTCCTTAAAAATTTATGAAGGTGATTTAAAAAAAACAATAATGAATGTAAAATAAAATTACTAATTGGTTTTAATAAAACTTAAAACGTATTCACAAAACCTCTCTACAGCGCGTGTCTACCAGAAAAAAGGGTATTTAAACCTTACTTGATTGATCAATCAGGCAATACCACTTTCCAGCAGAGTAGTTGAATTATGGTAATGTGCGTAACTAGCGACCTCCTACATGTTTTATTTAAAAAATTCCGCTTTACAAGTAATTACGACATTTTTTCGCAGCAGGTGCGTTCTTGCGAGAGGTATCACATACTTTATCCCTTTCGGAACGTCTACACCCAGTTTTAATAACTGCACCTAAATTTTAAAACTGTATGTCAAACATAGGTCATAGGCGACGGTTGTGGCCGGTCCATTCTGTTGAAGGGCCTGACCTTGTGTTGTGCGGGACTCGCCTTCTGATTCGTCGATCCGGGATCGCGTGAGGGATGCGCGAGAGCGCGGGTCTTTACGTTAGCCGCGCGTTACGTCCAGTCCGTTAGAAGTGCCGTCAGAAAATACCTGTGCTACAAAACGGTTTGAAGCTGTAATCTGTCATCAATGGCATATATGACTTATTAAAGAACTATTCGGCTAGTAGCAGTCGCTGCTCGACAGAAGCGTATGTCAGATCGCGAACTCTGTATACATTTGTATACAAAGACGTCCAATGTAGGCAACTGCTTGGGAGTCGAAGCTGCTCGCGTCCGTAGGCTTTACCCTAGTTTCCCTACACGTGACTCCTGGGTGGTGCTAAACGAGCAGTAGCGAGGTAGTAGGGCGTCGGTGCCTGTCTGGATCGCGACCACAGTACATGGGTGTAAAGCCCGTCATAGTGACCAGTTTCGGCTTGTCGCGTTTCGGAATCAGCTTGTGTATATCCAGTAGCTCATATACCTAGAGACCTTCAGTCGTGGTATATGTGGGCCGACATGACGATGTAGACTATCAATGGATTTTCATCCTTTCATAGTCGCTTTCGTTTTTGGACTACACTGTACTTACCATCAGGTACTCTGTAGTCACTATGTCGAGCCAGTGTAAAAAAAAAACTGCGCAGTGCTCTCAGGCGGCGTTTCAACCCCGCTACCGTGCTGCCTACATCGGAGCTCACAAAAACAACGTCAGAATTTCTCTAGCGATATGGCCAACGGGGCGAACAGAAGCTGATTCCGGAACGCAAAAGACCATATTAAATTACTATGTGGGGGTTTGCTCTTTTGCACTTTGATCAAGCCTTAGGGAAATTCCCTCAAAACGTTAAAATATTACTTTAAAAACTACAATAATATATCAATACTAGCTGATCCGGCAAACGTTGTTTTGCTATATAAGGTTATGTAATATCTTCTAAGATGTTCATTGGAATTAAGTGCTGTCAAAGACAATTTTGTTCACAATTAAATACTCTTAATCAACAACACATTTATTTGGATAAAGATTATTATTATTACGTTGATACAACTCTTAACAAATAATGCATTAATTTCGACCAAATTTGTTTACCATAAAAACGGTTCTAGTGACTTAATCTTAAAAGATAGACATATATTGTCGCGGACATTTTTTTAGATCATTTCAAGAGGAATAATTCTTTCTTACATATATTTTTGGTATCTTGAACCGTTTTTGCAGCGCACGCAATGGAAGCCCTCAAGGATGAATAATTTTCCCCGTTTTTTTCACATTTTCCATTATTTCTTCGCTCCTAATAATTGCATCGTGATGTTATATAGCCTAAAGCCTTCCTCGATAAATGGTCTAATCAACTCAAAAAGAATTTTTCAATTCAAACCAGTAGTTCCTGAGATTAGCGCGTTCAAACAAACAAACAAACAAACAAACTCTTCAGCTTTATAATATTAGTATAGATATCAATGTAAGTCAATTGTGAGTGGTTTGATTTATAATAATAACATATTGACATACTATATCCCTTTCGGGGTGAGCAGAGATACATCAGCTGGTTGGCCGGTTGGCTGGTTGGTATGGCTGGAGGTACACATCTGGGTTATTTCATATCAAGGACGGATGCACGTACCATGTGCTCAAAACGGTGTAGGAAAACGTAATGATGAAACCCGTATTACATCTTAAAGAAATATCATGTGGAAGTGCCTTGAAAACGGCGAGCAGCTGCACAATTGTCACGTTGGGCAGCTGCAGGGCACGATATCAGTGGCGTTCATGCCATAAATGCATGCAAGCATTGCATGCCATTATGATACATAAATTGCTTAAAGTTAAACAAAAAAAGGAACCATTTATATGCAAATCTATTTTATATTCACACCGTCTATCTTTTCTATGAGAGCAATATAATATTTACTATCATAATATAATATTCTAATTAATTGCGCGAATTCTGCCTACCCAGTCCAAATACCTTATGCGCGTCGCTGCACGATACATAAGCTCAAAGTGAATACAGCAACTAATGTATGTATTTAATTAATTTATTGGTAGATTAAGGATAATTTTTAATTTTTTAATGCTTTTTTAACACGATGAAATCTTTTCGTTTAAATAAGAGGTATTTACAAAATTCCAGTGCTTACCAAATTTACTAGATGAATGTACTGTGACTCGTTTAGTTACCTGTAAAAATTAAAATATTTATTAGTTATTACACAATTTTTTTTGTTAACAAATAAACGAGGTCCGTTATTATTATTTTTATAATTATTAAATATTATTTTTAAATTATAGATGCAAAAATAATGCCTCTCTCTTTTTTTAAACTGTGGTGGTAAAAAGACACGGATTTTGGCGTTTTACTGTTTATTTGCACTTTAAAGCACACCGAACTGCGACGCACACACACGTACTCTAGCCTTGGGCCTCAGTAGTCGACTGCTTTTGCTAGAGCATCCCTTGCGCTCGCGCACCCCTTACCCCGCGCGTCCTATAACACCCTGACGACCTTTAGGGCGTTTCCTTTTTTTTTTTAACGCGTATCGGGCGGCGTCTACATGCTAGAAAACTCTTTTTGCGATATTCAAAGCATTAACCAATTTGAAAAATAATTAGTTTGGTAAATAAAATATAGAAAAATTTATAATATAATCATTCACAATTACTATAAAAAAAAAATATATTTATCTGACAAAAAAAATATACGCTATAGACGTCATAAATTTATTTGGAAATCATTAAAAACACAAAATTGGCAATAGGTATCTTCAATGATTGACGCAAATGATAACGGAAATTGAACCACAAAAAAACTTTTTATTGGAAATGTTTTGTGCGCATTGGAGCATAGACGCTAACATAATCGATATAAATTAACATAGAATAGAATAGATCCTCAAAAAATCGTCTTACAACCAACCAGGCAAATAATTTTTCAAAGTAGCGGAGCGACCGTGCATCAGGGCTTACATAAGCTTTTGAAATATCATGTCGTCACGTGCTATGGGATATTATTTAATCAATGACTTCGATAGATAAAGATAGCGGGACATTCATTCCTTTGTTTAATATATATTTTTACTTAATTATGTTGAAAAGAGCTATTACCAAAGTTTCTTGTTAGCTTTTTTCTTTAGATTCTGCTTTGCGAACCGGTGGTAGATTCAATTTCTTTGACGATTTGAAAGTGCTCATTTAGGTCTGATGACATTCAAATCCAAATTAAATATTAACGGATGACGAATAACGAATATAGTGCGTAAACGCCCATACAAGTACTTTCATGGCTACTCTGTAAAGTATGTTCACGTATTGGATGTATTACACAATAGACCTTAACATTTCTTAGGATCTAATACCATGCGAAGAATGGAACTCATCAAAGCAGTCTTCGTACAAGGGCATATGTAGTCACCTTAGGAAACCAGTGCAAGTCCGGCAAACGTCGGCCATGATCCCCCTGTGCAGCCGGGAAAGTTCTATGAATATTTTCCCTAAGTATAAAAACGATGGAACACTATATGTTGTAGATTATTCCGCAGTATTATAACATAATGGATAAAGATCTTTGTATTGTGTTTATTATTATTTAGAGTAAAACTGTAACTTCCTAAATCTCACAGTAAACTAATAAGGTATTGAAAGTAAATTTCCACTAGACTATTAAAAAGTTGCTGCCTACTTTCCAAGTCAAAACAATCACCTAATTACTATGCGTGTTTAGAAATTGGACATAGTTTAACATACATAACTGCATTCAGATCACAGAGCATGAAAGTGGGACAACGATGACGTCAATGTATGTTAAAATGTAAGGTAAAACGTTTCTCAAATTGCATATACAAATTTACTGTGTGAACTGCAACAAAATTGAATAAATCACTTGATAATACTTAGAACAAACATGTTTTTGTTTCACTTATGTGTACTTTCCTCGATGTTTTTAAATAAAAATTAATATATTTAGATAACTTAAAACTATATGGTAAATACTACTATATTTTAAAAGGAACATAAGATATAGTACTTTTATAGATAGTTATATTATTATTTTATTGTTCTAACTCGACATAAAAAAAATAAGTGTATAAAGCGAGGCGTAATCCAAAAAACGACTATCGACAGTACAATCTGTAAATAGTCCGCAATGATCATGTTGGTCTGCATAAATATCTCTTCACGCTTCTTTTGAAGGGCCCAATATCATAGGAGGATGGGAACACGCTTACCGGAAGACTTTTCCACATTTCAACGATTGGGCAGAAGTAAGAATTAGCTTCTTAGTCCTAGCTGGGATATGAGAGTAATCGTATAGCGGTGACTCTGTAAACCCGCGCGCGTTGTACTTTTATGTAACGGAGAGGCCACCCTCTCCTTTACATAAAAGAACAACCTCCACCAGTACCTTGCTCCACAGCAAGGTTAAATTGCTCTTCAGACAACGCGCCGTGGTAAATATGGTAGAAATCGCTTAGTGAGGCAAAATATATGGGCAATTGGAGCGGTTCATGGTGCTTAGTATCGTCTGGATCATTCACAACCTACTCTGGGTATCAAGTAAGTATGATGATTGTACTCCTGATGGTTTTAGGATATAAAAACTTTATTTTCCGATCAGCGACATTTGGTTAATCACACATTAGACTAAATAATCGTTTGATTACAATGGACGACCTCAAAACTTTAATCAATGACACGAAGAAAATAGTTTCTAAACACTATTGTATGCCATTCTTCGTGTTTTTATTTACACTAGCTGGGTGACTGAGCTCCGCTCGGATAATAACATTTATAACCTAACCTAGTTAAGCCATTTTTATAAATATATTTGCTTGAAAACGGTTCTAACAATACCACTGGGTGAAGTACACACGAAGAAGATTAAAAATATTATTGAAAAAGGCACATAATTTCAGTTTTATTTAAATAGTCATATAGTCCGGTAGGAATCGTTTTTTGTACATAATTGATGCTAAGTTGATTTTACGAAACTTTTCGGGCAGTAGACTTGAGGGAGTCTGCTGCCCGGATGAGAGGGAGGCGGTGCACGGTGTCCGGCGCACCGCCTGGGAGAGAGGTTTTGGAGAAGTGGGCTTTTATTCCTACCCCTCCCAGAGAGGTAGCCTCAATAAGGCCTTTTGTTCCCTGAGCGTCTGGACGAATTTGGATTCCCAAGACCGGGCGGAGCAATCAGAGGGACAGCCCGGGGGTTTTTAGTCAGTAAGAGTCTGACACACCGGGGTCGCTGCCCTCACAGCGTCCCTGATGGTCATATGCAGGATTTTCCCCCGGGATACAAAAAAAAAGATTTTACGAAAATCTTATTGGATAACAGAATACATTCATCAATATAGGGACTGTCGTCTCCACGACTTCACTTAGATTTGGTATCCTGAACATAGTGCGTCGGCTTTTCACGCCTGATCACCTGTTTCTACTGTATAAGGTCCAGGTCAGATCTTGCATGGAATACTGTTCGCATCTCTGGGACGGTTCTGCCCAGTACTTACTCGACGCTCTGAATAGGTTTCAGCGTAGGGATGTCGGCATAGTGAAAGATCCAGAAGTTTCTGAGCATCTTGAACTGCTCCAGTCGCGTAGAGATGTTGCCTTATTGAGCGTTTTCTACCGTCTGTATTATGGCGAGTATTCTGAAGAGTTGTTTAACCTTGTTCCACTCTTTCCCTTCCATAGAAGAACCACGTGAGTCTACGGAGTCACAGCTTTTCGGTATCTCAGATCCCGACTAGAACTAAGAAGTTATGGAACTATTACTTTCGCCGAGTTGCCGGAATGTGGAATGGTCTTCTGGCGAGTGTGTTCCCATACTTCCTTAATATTAATTAATATTGATCCTTAATATTGAGTCCTTGAAACGAAGCGTGAAGAGATATTTGTGCAGGCTGGCATGATCACTGCGACTATCGATAGGGTTTTTTGCTGTTGATAGTTGCAACCATTTTTTGAACTGCACCATGCTCCCCACCAGGCGCGATGTGGTAAATATACCAAGTCAAGATAAAAAAAATTAAAGAAATAAATAAAAACATCTTTAAATTGAGATATACCTAAAAGGTAATTTCTTCCCAACGATGAAAATCATATCGTTATTTTATATTACTTATTTCTAAAAGAATAAAGTCTCCTGAAAATTAAATACACCATATGTGACACAGTTTTTTACAACTTATAATCAACTGCCAGTGTATCGAGGACAACGAGATATTTTTTCACACAAATGAATAAACCTCTATCAATATTTAAGATATGTAGAAATATACAACAAAAAACGCTACACGAAAATAACGTTCCGAGATAAAATATACCAGTGAGACAGTAGTACCGATGCAATTGATTAATGGTGATCAAATTAATTTTTTTTCATTGAATGATGATTTTTATGGGAAAATTATAAAGTATTTGTTTTTATTAAAGCTGTCAGAGTCTATATTTACATTGGTTTAGTTACTATTAACTATTATATTACTTAAAACAAAAACAAAATATGCATCTCTGTGTTACTAATACTTTCTATTTTGCAGAATTTTACGCCTAAATGTCGTCCCCAGCGTGCTCAGTAGCAAAACTGATCGCTGTTCTCAGGGCACTTACTCATGACATTTTCTGTTACATGCCATGCGGGTTTCCTGCATGAAACAGTGTATTATTAAAAAAATATATATTTTTGTCATCTTTGTACATATTTTGATAATATTTTATTAAACGCCATTTGAAAAATTCTTACAATTTATATGACATACGTTTTGAATTTAGAATAATTATTATACCAATGTTTCTAAAGATTAAAATAATAAACTAAAATTTAATGTTTTTTTTTTTATACTGGCTTGATAAAATGTCGACATTCCACCTGATCGAAAATACAGTATAGTCGTAGAATGGCATCGACCTCCTAGGGATGAAAATACGTTGTCTCTATCGCTATATCGACCTACATGTACCACGACAGCAGGTCTACAGCTACCAAATGGATATACACAAACTGATCATCAAACGCGATAAGCCAAAGCAAATCACTATGACGGTCTTGACAGTTATGTAGTGTGATCACGATACAGTTCAAACAAACGACCTGTCACCTCAAAAATTGTATATTATAAAACAAAATTCATCGTTCATAATGTTTTAAGCGCTGTTTAAATGAATTAGTTGTCTTTTTTTAAGGAAAAAAAAAACAAAATATTACTCATTTCTTATAAAATAATCTAGTTTTTAACTGACTTTAGTCACTGTTAAAATTTTTTTTCAAGTTAAAATTGATGTTATAATAAAGTCGAAAAAAGTTTATAACGCGTTTAAATAATAATTTAAGAGAAGACATCATATCTCTGGCATATTTAAATAAAAAATACAATAAAAACAGTTTAATTAACACAGTAACAAATGTGTATCCTAAAGAAACAATATATACATTTCACAAACGACTTCATTTTACGAGATGACGACATTGTTTCTAAACCAGCTGTCAAAACAAGAACAACCTCCGTTCATGACGCACTGGCAACTGGGTGATCGGAGCGATATGGAATATGAAGACAAATCCTTTAGAGTTCATGTAATTTATGCTGACTTTGTGTATGTCAGCATGATGCCGGGCAGTAGACATGGGGGAGTCTACTTCCCCGACGCTGGTGGAGGCGGTACGTATGTGACCTGCCCGGCACATGATAGAAGGACCTGGGGAGTGGGTTCATTACGACCACCCCTCCCAGGGCTGGAGCCTAAGAGCATTGAGTTAATGGATACCCAGGAGTTTTAAGCCAGTGGGAGTCTGGTACATCAGGACTGACATGCCTTGTCTGTTCTATGCAGGATTTCTCCCCACATTTAAAAAAAAGCATGACCGCGGCGATTTTTAAAGAAAGCGTACCTCTCGCTTGTCAGTTTTTGACTAAAAAAGAGTTTTTAATCTCACAAAGATCGAAATTTCCTAGAGAGCTTAAAGTGTAATTAATCTATCATCACGCCGAATCATTATTAGGGTAGGCAGAGAATTCAATGCCACTTCTCCCTATTCTTGCAAACTTCTTTCGTTTCCTTAATATTTATCTCAAGGGAAGGTAGCCGGTCGTTTATGGCCTCCATCTCGAGCGACCACGGCTCCAAAAATATTAGCCAATCGGTCGTGCCCAACGTGAATACTAGCGCAGCTTATCGCCGTTCTCAGGGCACTTACACATGACATAATAAAGTTTAATAAATAATACAATTAAAGCAAATTTTAAACCCATACTAAAATCAGTTTAACTTTGTAGAATAGTAACATAGCAGGTAATCACAAAACAATGACATTAACGTCCTTTAAAGTAATTTAAAAAGTTCTTGACCTTTATCTAAGTATGTCCATTAACTTAGACACCCAATAACGCTTGGAAATTGTTACACTTTGGAGCTAATTGATACGATATTTGTTCTAATGAGTTCTTTAATAGACACACGCTTCAAACATCTTTAATATTAGAATCGTCTAGAGTTTAGATAACAAATCAAAGTGATTTAGAAGTCAATAAACTGTTTAAAATCTTTAAATAAAGATATAATATTTTTTAAAATATTACTTGACAACACGAAGCAGAGGAGTGAAACTGGGGCTGGTGTTTGCATTCGTTCTCACAGCACATAGACATAACATTTCTATTAGATATTATACGGGTTTGCTCACAAACTGTCCCTTCACCAGTGAGCATAAGGTGCCTAAAAATCCGTACTTAGCCACTTCGGTACGGCGCCCATCGGCCACGAAAAGTTGCCTAAACACATTTAAAACTTTTTTTTAATCTAAAATTATGCGAGTAAA
Organism: Automeris io; assembly: GCA_036320925.1. Taxonomy (NCBI): domain Eukaryota; kingdom Metazoa; phylum Arthropoda; class Insecta; order Lepidoptera; family Saturniidae; genus Automeris; species Automeris io. Next base: position 5,382,194 of record JAUDJH010000010.1, on the reverse strand, counting down.
CGCTCCGCAAACGCAGAGATGAGAGAAAATTCCTGGATGTCGCCTTTAGTCGACGCTCGGCCGTACGCGTTTATATAATGGCCGTCGCCTATAGGCGACGCTCGGCTGTGTCGGGTCATCCGTGGCCATCGCCTATAGTCGATGCTCGTACCGAAGTGGTTAGTCTGAAAAACCCCAGAAGCACGTACCGAGATAGGAACCTGCGACTATTCGCATTCCCGCGCTTGGGTATCGATCCCTTATCCGCTAAACCAAAACAGCTATACCCGAAATGTGGTAGGTACATAGGTTATCGCATTAAAAGCTACGTTCGTGGAAACTAATTGACAAAGGTGGAAGTCCAGGGTAAGAGCACTTCGTTCTCGCTATAATAATGCCGGCAGTGACCATTTGATAGTAATAACTACTTCTAATAACGCTATAATTATTTTGATCGCTGGCAATGACGTCAGTCTGGTATCAGAGCGAATGTTGTCTGGCATAATCACGTTTCTATTAAAATCTTACTAATTAAATCTTACTAATAAGTCACGTTGAAACAACTCATTCCACGAACAGACTATCTCTTCCTCGGTGTGGCTATCGTTCTTGCTATATAAAAAAAAAACATTCCCACTCTTTGTAGCTTAAGTAGCTAAGTAAGCTTGAGTAGCTAAGATCACATAATGAAGGTTTTTGGGAGTCGAAGCTGCTCGCGTCCGTAGGCTTTACCCTAGTTTCCCTACACGTGACTCCTGGGTGGTGCTAAACGAGCAGCAGCGAGGTGGTAGGGCGTCGGTGCCCGCCTGGATCGCGACCACAGTACACGGGTGTAAAGCCCGTCATAGTGACTAGTTTCGACTTGTCGCGTTTCGGGATCAGCTTGTGTATATCCAGTAGCTCATATACATAGAGACCTTCAGTCGTTGTATATGTGGGCCGACATGACGATGTAGACCATCAATGGATTTTCATCCTTTGATAGTCGCTTTCGTTTTTGGACTACACTGTACGTACCATCAGGTACTCTGTAGTCACTATGTCGAGCTGTGTAAAAAAAAAGGTATATTGGGGTGTAACATTTTAAACTTCCGCATTTTGTATTCATTATAAATACTTTTACGGTAACTCGACGTTTCGACCTGGTTATGCAGGTCATGTTCACGAGTAGATTGACGCGCCGCGGTGTCTTCATCAGGGGCGGGAAGTTACTTCCTCCACCCTCTTTTGTGCTTGATAATTTGAATAGTTACGACAGAACACCCACAGTATCAGCATGTTCATAAGGCGTCAAAAAACGAAGCCCTAATTTTCTAATAACTGAGATCCAATCTGCTGATAAACCCGTTGAATTATTTATAATGATGTATTGGAATATAATTGCTTGCTAACTTTCCAACGTAAAATTGTATGTTAACAAGGTGGTGAATTATAACCTGTCATGGTACCTATGTAAATGGTATTTGAAAAAAAAAAGATAGGGAATAAAACACAAACCCTTATGGACAGCGTACTCCTACTTAATGCAGCTCTATTTTGCCAGCTATTTTTTAAGATAATCAACAATTATATCCTATTCCGCTCAATTAACAAAACCCTTATTAATTTACACGCATATTTGACTATTACATAGAATAATCAGCTACTTCTAATCTTAGCAGTAAAATTCAGACATTATACACTGATTAGCGTATAAAAATTGTGTCTTATAAAGAAAAAAGACTGTCCTAAGTGAGTATTTACGAGAAAGTAAAGTTTGCATCACTTATTGACGTATTGTGACCGGAACAAAAGCGCGAAAGAGGCGTTGATGAGTCAAGTTGAATTAGTTAAGTGTTAAGCTTTTAATGACGTATAAGTGAGTCATCAGTGACTCTTACAGGAATGGATTTAATAAGCTTTTGGGACATTAAAGTTGGTAATGGTCTCTTGGCGAGTGTGTTTCCTTCGGCCTATGATATCGGGTTCTTTAAACGAAGCGTGAAGAATGAAGCTTCATATTTGTGTAAGCCAATGTGCAAGCAGTTCTCTCAATAGTCTTACTAGGTTTTTGGACCGAGCTTTCCATCAAGTACAATGTAGTCTCTGTATTGAATTGGAATAAAAAAAAAGGACTTTTTCTCGTGAAATATGCGGAAATGAATCATGAACGCGTAATGATGACAGAAATAGCGGCATTTTCCTACAATCATGCTCGAACTAGTCCTTTAAATTCCAACTAAAAATAAAATGATAAATTACATAAGCGAGCACGTCCGCAACTAAATTGGCAACACTAGGACCACCGGGTAGAGAGTCTGTAATGGCACGGTTAGTACGTGACATGGCGGATGATTATGCTGTTTTATTATGTAGCGCCCATTAGCAGACGTAAAGCTAATAGTTCGCTATTTGTATTTCTTAATCTGGGGTCCTTAAACCTCTTTTTCCTTGAGGAAAACCCTCACTGAAACAACTCGACATCGGGGTGTGCCGGATTTGCACCGGCTAAAAACCCCAAGACTGAGTACATCTGGAGATTAACAGAGACCGTGGCACGTGTTATCAATTCTCCATAGACAAGGTGTCCTTGGACACGTAGAAATCAACAATCAAAGGATACGCAGAAAATAGGAAAATGTAAAGTTACAAAACGATAGATACACTAATGCACTGAAAGTATAAAGGCATTGTTTATTCAATAAAACTACTTCCAAGCACTTTTAAAACGTCAAAATAAAAAGAATATATCGCTGGTTTAGAAAGCGACATTTAATGAAACTCTAGTAATTCCTCTTCTGAACATAATAAAGTACAAATTTATAATACACACAATTATAGAAATGGTCACTTTTCGCACGCATGGTCACACAGTTTCAAGATGGAAGGCCGTGTTAAGTGGTAATAAAAAGCAAGCTTTTTACAGAAAAATAAACAGAATTCGTTTTATAATAGAGTTTTTGAAACTAAAGTAAACTTATTTGAATATTGTAAATAAACACTTTTGACGAGTCCTTGAATTATGGTAAGGCGACACTAGTGGGTCCGCCCTGGAAGAACGTTAGGAAAGGCTAGACTAAATTACAGAGTTTTAACAATTGTTACATTTTAATCATTAGTCAAAAATTAAACCACCTTTCTACAAACATAAACTAGATTTATTTTGTTGTTACAAGCCGCCCTTTATCCTGAATAGAGTGCGTCGGTTTTTCACACCTGATCTTTTGTATCTATTGTATAAGGCCCAGGTCAGGCCTTGTTTGGAATACTGTTCGCATCTCTGGGATGGTTCTGCCCAGTACTTGCTTGATGCCCTGGATAGGTTACAGCGTAGGGCTGTCCGCATAGTGAACGATCCAGACGTTTCTGAACATCTTGAATCGCTCCAATTGCGTAGAGATGTTGTCTCATTAAGTGTTTTCTACCGTCTGTATTATGGCGAGTGTTCAGAAGAGTTGTTTAACCTTGTTCCACTCTCTCCTTTCCTGAATAGAACCACGCGCGCGGGTTTGCGGTGTCACAGCTATACGGTATCTCACATCCCGGCTAGGACTAAGAGGTTCTCTAACTCCTTCTTTTGCCGTGTCGTTGGGCTGTGGAATGGTCTTCCGGCGAGCGTGTTCCCACCATCCTATGATATGGGATCCTTTAAGCGTAACGTGAAGAGATATTTGTGCAGGCCGGCATGATCGCTGCGACTACCGATGGGTTTTTTCTTACCTTTCGATAGTCGTTGGCGTTTTTTTGGACTGCACCATGCTTACCATCAGGTTTGGTGCAGTCACTGTGCCGTGTCAGTATAAAAAAAAAATAAGGCAAAAAAAATGGTATAATATCGTAATTACTATGAGGAAGATTTTTTATGATGGTATGCGACAAAGCGTCTAGCGGTTTTATGATAAAATGGGGCTGGTGGAATTAGAGAATGTAGCTCCTGAGAACACTTTCCATTGTGCAACCGGTAAAAGACTGTGAGTCAGGTATAAATAACGCAAAGTGGCTTTCTTGTTCGTGTTCTATTGTTTATATTCTAGAAAGTGCTGCTGAGTTGCATGATTTAATTTCACCTTTTTGAGATTTCTTTATGTCAATAAGATGACGTACAAATTAACGTTAATACGATCTGGGCATATGAACTTGTACGCAGCGGTTTACATCCTAATTTTTATTATGTACTGTTAAAGTGTGGAATTCGTTCCCTGCGGTTGGTTTTGATTAGCATATATAAAAAGGTTCTTAAAACGCATAAATCGGTATTTGTTAAATGAAATTGCTCCATCTTTCTCATCTTCATTTTCCATCAGATGTGACAGTACAAAAGTAACGAAACAGAAATAAATACTAAATGAAATATATTTGACATATATCTAACATACAACATAGATGAGTAGATGAAACAAGGTACGAAACATCTAAAACTACTGTTCTGTATTGTAGTGATTTGCCAAAGAAAGTCTGATAGCTGATCGTCAGCCGACACCCATTTGATATGTCAAAGCGTAAAAAAATAGCGAAAGACATAATAGACCATAATACTGTTTATAATAAATATATATGTTTGTATATATATATATATATATATATATATATATATATATATACTATATTAAACGTTATTTAATCTTAATGTCTTACAGAATAACAGTAATTCAAAATTGATTATCATAATTTTCAGTACACATTTGCATTTTTGAAGGCAACCCAATTAAAATGAATCCAAAACACTATCACCTCGGAAATCGTTTACCAAATTGACAGATAAATTTATCACGTTGACATCTTACACTTGTTATTTTGGTGTTTTTGCAAAATAATGACTTTGTTTTATTACTGTGACATTTACAGATATAAATATTTGCCCGAAAAATTGTATTAACGAGGCATTTAACATAGCAATTTTTAAATGCCAAGCTATAATGCTTGGATACAAACGATTGTGACAGCGTATAAAAATCTTGGTAGCCACATTATTTTCAAGAATGTTAATAAAGTTGACGAAATTTAATATGAACACTATATTAACACTTCCCATTCAGGATTCAGGGTCGGGTACATTAATTTTAAAGAAGAAGTTTGTGTATGGAGTGTTAATTTGGATGTTTGTTAGAAGAAAGGTTGTACCTAAAGTCAATTATAATTAAAATTGACAATTCTTACAATTGGCATTTATATGAATTGTAAATCGCAAAAAATAACATATTGTTTTTTTTTGTTACCGCTAGGTTTGCGCTTGACCTCAATCTGTGGAAACAACCAGATAAAAAATTATGATGAGTCCGATGATGGAGTGCGCTCACCCAACAAAAATTTATTCATTCGTCGTTGAAAGATACCTATGTCATAATTGTGGTTTTTATGTTTATACATTTCAATACATCACTCTTGTGTCTTAGAACAGTTTAATCGGATTTTTTTTATTACTTATAGGTGAACGCTTGACCTCAATCACACCTGGTGGAAGGTGAAGATGAGTTCGATGATGAACCGCGTCCGCCTAAAAAATGCCTATTCACTCTTCTTTTAAAGACTCCCTGGTCATAAGATCTCGGAAATATGGCCCCTGAAAGCATATTCCACTCCCTAGCTGTTCGCATGATGAATGTAGAAGCGAATCTCCTCGTGCAGATATAAGGAACATCCACCACATACGGATGGTATCCGACACGATGTCTTGTGGTGGAATGGGGCTGGTGGAATCAAAGAATGTAGTTCGTGAGAACACTCTCCACCGTGCAACCGGTAAAAGACTGCGAGGCAGGCAACTCTACGTCGATGCTCGATGCTCTGCATTTTAATTTTACTATTTTTTAATCTATATATAGCACGTTACTCTGCTGCATAAGAAACGCGGTCTCGCTTGGCATATCAGAACAAAGTTACTATAATATATTAAAGATAAATGCTAACAAATATAATTGTGTTTGTGCCAAGGGAGCTCTTACAGTTTTACTGTTCTAGATCAGTAGCGTTCATTCCATAGATGCACGAAAGCATTGCATGCGCTAATGATAAATAAGTCTGGTATACATCGCTTAAAGTTAAACAAAAAAAGAATCATTTATACTCATATCTAATCTATACTCACATCATTTATCCCTCTTATAAAAGCAATTAATATTCACTATCATAATATATATTATAATTATATAATATTCAAATTAATTACGCGAATTGTGCCTACCCTGTCTGAACATCCTATGCACGTCACTGTTCCAGATAGGTTTTAAAAATTCGTTCTCATGTAAGTGATTTGTATCGTTATGAGAATAAACTCTTTGAATTGATATCATTAATCCCTGTTCATAGTAACTAGCAGTAATAAATTAACAGTCAAATGTCAAAATATGATAAACTTTCCAAAAAGAAAAGGTAACACAATCTCTCATGGACTTGTCAACCGCTTCTCAGCAGTCATTAAAACGGGATCAGGTGAAAGTAAATATGTAATTGGATCACTTACGGTACAATGTTAAAAATTATTACGTTTTTATTTAAATTCACGAGCATAATGACTGATCCGTGAACCAATTATGTTTTTATGGCATAATTGATTTAATGAGGGGATCGAAATTGACGATAAACGTTCCTTTCGGTCAATGATTAACTTTTTTACTTGCCTGCGCCTTTATTTAACTTAGTAAATCGCTTACTGTTAACTAAGTTATGAAGTAACTTAGATCACGTTATTTGGTAAATTGGTAGACAAAGTTTTTTTTACTACTAGCATTTTTTAACTAAAAATATTCCTATTTCTGCAACTATACATGAAGAGAGTGAAAAGAAACTATTTTTTTTTTATTTTATTATAAAGACAGTTTTAAGCATAACACGAAAGCGTGTTTAAATTCTTATAAAATTAAGATTTTTTTATTAAAAATGCGATGGAGACATGAAAAATCGTTTTGGATCAATAGAACATATGAGTTTCCTTAAGGTGTTTCCATCATCGCCGAGCTTGAGAAATATCCAGGACAGTGCTGTATTTTTTCGACATTTATTGTCAAATATGTCCTATTATAGGTTCATAAAGTGCAATTTTGACAACTCCGACCTTTTTTATAGACAAATTTGATAAGGGCTTCTATTTACAGCCAAATTTAGTAATCTATCCTACCTCCTATCTCAGATTTGTTACAAAAACAACAATAGATAGATAGATTAATAATTTCGGCCGCTAGTATATTTAGAAATAAACTTTTAAGCACGCTTTTAAATTAAAACTTATCAGTACTAAATCAAAATCCTGTACAATGTACCGCATTATATAGATTCGAATATGTCAACCGTCTTGTCTCTATAATAAAAAGTAGAAACTATGATAAGAGAACGTGTTTCGTGGGCGTTTGTAAATGGCTTAAGCATTTACACGAGCTATGTGTAGGAAAAAATTACTTAGCGTCAGTTAGAGGTATTAACGTGTACAGTCGCTTACAAAAGTAATCAACGCTCATCATAATATTTCATAAAATAAATTTTAAATAGCGTAATTTCAGGCCCATAGTTATTATGGAACTTGTTTTTTTAATGATTTACATGCAGTCGCTAAACCTCAATTTTACCGGGTGTAATATAAAAATGAGGCCAATTGTAACGCACGTCTATCTAACAAATACCTATTCAATCTTCAAGGCTCCCTTACCATAAGAACTTACAAAAATAGACGCCACGAATGCATTCTTAATATTTTAGCTCTGATATTGGGAATATCCACCAAAAAAGAGTGGTATCCAACAAGGCATCTGGTGGTTTCAACCTCCATATAGTAACGTCACAAAAGTGATAGCAAGCATAGTGTAGCCAAAAACTGACTATAAAGAAAAAAAATATTTCGTCAAATGTAAAGTATTGACTGCTTGCCATAATTAATGCAAATCGTGATAATATATAAAGATAATAGAATGATTACTGTAATATTTAAGTAAATTTTTAATGATATTTATTGCATGCTAATTTAAGCTGATTTTAGTTCTACCTAAACGTAGAAATTTTACTCAATTAATTATTGCATTGGTAACTATAAAAAATTACACATCAAAATCAAGAATTTTGAATTAAAAAATCACTGATTTGTATTTAAAGTAGTTAAGTTTATTCACCACTATTATAAAATATTGTTTTTTATATTATATTCTCAATAAATACATGTATCTACTAATTATACTAAAGTTAATTATTGAAAATATAACTTTCAATTGCTAAATAATCCATTTTTAAACCGTTAATTATTTAATCTTAGCAAGAACTGCTTTTGTTGTCGATTATACTTTATTCTGTTAATATTCAGCATTCATTGTTCACTGGTTCATGCCATCACGTAATGACGCAACTCGATCAAAACAACCAATGTACGAGACTTTGTAAATTTTGTTAATTTCATAACACAATAGCGAGGGTCGTTTGTATTATGCATTCATTTGCATATGTCGGCACGTGGTTTAATTTGAAAACAACTGTAATGAATTAGACAAAACGCAAAACTATGACTCAGTTGAAATTTGTAAGTTATTGTTAAAATTTGCACAAATGTTAGTGAATGAGACATGTACATTTTTAGAACTAGCTGTAAGAAATCTTTTATAGTTACAGAATATTTTTATGCACTCCGACGCTGCTGTGTGTTCGGCTTTCTTGCATTACTATTTCACACATGAATTTTCGTCTCGCCAAACCTTTACTGACGTAAGTAGGAAGAAAGGGACGACATATTCATATCTTTAATAACATCTTTCACTCATAAACTTTCACTAAAATTCATAAATTAATTCATGAACTCACACTGATTCCGAATTCATTTAACAATACTTTATGTCATCTGGTATCAGGTCTCAGTGATCATTACTATTCATTCTTTTATTAAAACCGTTAGGTATTCAGTTTTACGGCTCTGGGTATAACTCCTTTTGAGCACGTTGTTAGTATTTTTAGTGTTTAGTAGTCTCTGATTGATGGCAAAACCAAGGACCCCAAGTTCCGCGCTCTCCACCTCACTCCATCAGAAAAATCACCAATTCCTACAGCACTCTGTTATCCGAGCATCTTGTCGCTGTCCAGACCCACAACATCAGGCTAGACAATAAGGAAAACGTTCAGAAGACCAAAACAACGACAAATAAGCAATCCTACTAGACAAAAAGAGTCACGGGCATTCGCGTCCTAACCTTAGACGTCAACCTGTATTTTATACCTCTATCTTTATTATTTTATAATTCATAACTTTTAAAATATATTAACTAGTTATTATTAATCATTTTTAAACTTTGCATTTTGATTAATAAATAAATATTTTGCTATAAAAGCAATAAAAAATCCGATTACGATGTGAAACAATTTATCGTTTACAAAAATTAATTATCGGATAATTTGGATATACACAGTTTTAATATAATGGTAGATATATAAACAAAATATAAATGCAATTATTTACGTAAACTAATGAACGCGAATTGTGTCAAATTGTTATAAATAAATCTGTGATTTTATCATAGGGGCCAAGAGCGTATCCGACTGTTCCAGTTTATCATTCTGTCTGTTAGGAAAATTCCCCAAGGGCCGTAACCGAAACCCGTGAACTTTAAGTCAGGGTGTTAAAGATCAGTTTGTTACAACCGTTCCTGACTGATATAAAATTAACTGGGGAAGGTTATCAGTAATGCTGCAGACGATTGCATAATTAGTCTCATGCCCTCAAAATGTTTTCCAGCATCACTGTGTTGACGCAGTCTCCATTATCTTATATCTATCTCAATATATAAAAACACTTGTCCCGACTGACATCATCGTAGAGCATCTAGAGCTAGAAACATGAAATTCGGATATTGTGTTGTTTGTATGTCGTAGTCACTAACTAATTTTAAATACGAATTTTCAATATTCTTTCTCAAAGAATATGAAATAGGGGTTGAAAGAATGTATGAAAATCCATTAATTTTAAAGTAAGCACTATGAAAACCGATGATTAGCTTTTGATTAGAAATAAAAAATACATCTATCGCACACCGTATCCTTTTGGTGGTAGACAAAGAGGATGGAACACCACTTCTCTCTATTCTTACAAACCTCGTTTGCTTCCTTAACATTCATTAATCCCTTCATACACTCTCCACGATTCCATGTACTTTTGACATTTCTCTCCAACAGAGTTTTATTTATTTTTTCAACATTATCATTTGTTGTAAAAAATACATGTTTTGACATTTTTGAAATTCAATCCCCAAATGGTAACAATTATTTTTACCCGGGTAACCCCAAACCGTTCCAGTTGGGCAGAGATATTTCCTCACTTTGCTCTTTCAACCATCTTTATCATGGCGAGTATTCTGAAGAATTATTTAAGCTTGCTCCTCCCTTTTCCTTCCATAAAAGGACCACCACGCTGCTTTACGAATTCACTGCTATACGAAAACTCATTTTCCGGCTAGAACTAAGAAGTTCTCTAATCTTACTTTTGTGAAATAGTCTTCCAGCGAGCGTGTTCCCACCGTCCTATGATACTGAGTTCTTTCAACGAAGTGTGAAAGAATATTTATGCAGGCCAGCATGATAACTGCAACTATCAATTGGATTTTTCCTTACTGTGTGATATATCCAGGGATATAGTCGTAGTCATTTTTTGGACTAAACCATGTTTGCCATCAGTTGTGGTATGGTCAACTTACCAACTCAGGATAAAAAAAACGCCGGGTCACCACAGCTTGTCATTGCATAATCGACACAGTTACACCTTTTTATTCTGGGGTAATGTGTTTGAGTCATTGATGCTATGTTTTTTTATTGTTATTTAGATGAAAACTACGAGTCATAGTTTTATATGACGACAGTAGGCACTTATCTCAGTCTTAATATATATTTTAACTATATGATGTATGACTATTTGTCATGTATATAAGTAAGGAGTTCTACGTTTTACTAGGCGAGGTAAAGTAAGCTCTGGAATGAATATTTTCATGAGCGATCTTTGATTAAAAGCATCTGGTACTTTTTCAACATAATTATGGTTACATGTTGTTCATCTATTTTTTAAACACTAAGGAATCCTCAATTACAAACAAATTTATAACATCTTGTTGTTTAGAAGGATTTTAATGACTGACTATGACATATTGCTCTTTAAAAAACACGGTCAAATGCGAGTCGAACTCAAGCATCTGTGGTGCCGTACAAAAAAACTATTAATGTACTGTACACTGCTCTAACACAAAAATAAATCAGATTTAGGACCAAACGTATTTTTTCATTAATGAGCAGCTATACCTATATATACGTGAATATAGCTCGTGGCCCTTTTACTTATTGCAAATATATTCATAATCACACAAAACCTATTTTTTTGTAATATAACTACAAATTTAGAGGTTTCGAATTTTTTTCTATATTTGTATAATACCTTACTTTGTGCCAAAATTTATGAGTACAAAAGGACAGCTCTATCCGTGTAAGTTTTTATATCCAAAATTTACATATTTACCAAAAGGCTTTCCACCATAATACCGTTTTCGAAGAATGGTTTAGATACGGCTACTGTCAATAAAAATTATTCAGTTGATGATCGCTAATAGGCATTGACTGTATCCGCTAAGATTTTTGTCAGCGCACAATGGGTTAAAATAGCTCTATGAGGGACATAAAATTTTTGTGAGAAAAATCGTTATTATTTACTGAAAGGTTTCTTTTTTCGTCTCACCGGAATGTATAAGAACTGAGACGACGTTTGTATGCAACGCTAGTATTGTGTGCGAGCATGGCTGTACATATATTATATGCAATAAAATATAAAAAGCACTCAGTCAGTGCGTGGAAACTTCAATTAATCAGTTTGTTAAAACACTTTATTGAACTAAATTGATATTGCGGCTGTAGCAATTTTGTCTTCTAAGTAATTTATAGCTGTCGGTTCAATTAAAACCAGTTCAAATGTACCAATATTTTATAGTATCAGAGAAATCTAAAACACAAGACAGTGTAAATATTTTGTTTTGTACTCGGATCCCAAGTTGGAGTTATTTTTGTGTTAAAAACACCTATTGTACTTATAAAACACAAAAAGTACTATTCACATACAAAAGAGTTTAGTCAAAGTGATATTCGATAAGAGATAACGGGATACGAATCTACTACAATTGGCGTTGCCGCGTGTGTATAATATATATGGTTATTAATTAATATTATTTATATTAGATTTTATTTTATTAGTCAGTGAATATAGTACTACATTTTGTCATTTATATAAATTAATTCCAGAATAAGCTAATTTAATAAACGATAATTTAATTACACGAATATTCATTCACTAATTCTGTTGCCACATGTGATTCATATTTAGTGTTAAAATATTTCTGAGTCATCCAGTCCGTAAAACTCCTGGACAAATAATCAGCACATTCCAACAATGTAACTTCAACATCATAAACATGTTTAGATATCAACTGTAAAACATAGCGGGCAACATAAATACCACATGTTGCTGACATAAATATACCGCAAACACACAACTTACTTGAACTTACTAATGGAGACATTTAATATCTACTTTGAAAGAGAGATTTGCTAAAAGAAATCGTTTACATTATCAAGTTATTTTGTCTGTATATTTAGCAAAGTTTTTTTTATTTATGAGTACTAGATAAAAATGTAAAAAAAAAAACATTAAAAGTAATTAATTAGCGTATCCAGTAAACAATGACACCTATTTCAACTCGATTTTCGCTATATATCTGTCTTTACCTAATCAACTATGATCGTAGTTTTTGAAATGAAAACTAAAATTTGAACTTTAAAAAATCTTAGCATAATTGATTCATTGGTTTCTTTGTGACGTCCGGAAAAACAATATGCAAAGCGACTAACAGACAAAATGCATTTAAATTATGGTTTTCGATCAGCAAATTGCGAATGTTATTTATTGATCACATTTTTAATATTCGCAATATGCATTTAGATATTACGTCATAATAAAAATAAGAATTTAAATTACAGTCTTTGCTCACTACACCGGTACAAAACCGGAACGTAATGAACGCGAACAACGTCGCGTCTCTATAACGGCAGGCAGAGTTCTGCTTTTTCTTTTGAGATACCCGGTAATAACTGAGCCGGTTGTAAAGTATATTATAACTATGCTATAGATATTATCTCGTAATTCACACAAATTATTTGTTATAAATGAGAGCAATTTTTGCAACAGTATATAAACGCGAATGAATATTGCAAGCGCCATGCTGTCGTGTCTCCAATCCAGTACGATACACTGATCTGGTACAGTTATTTCCCTGAATTGGCACGATCTTGAAATACTACGGTGTATTGGATATCAATTCGTCTTACATATTATACATATGTAAACAGCGTTTTTTTTTCGATGAGCGCCGCATGTCAAATGTATAACCAAGTCTACCGAATCCGTTCCACCTCCGGACCAGCATATTGCCCAATTTTTGCAACAGTGTATAAACGCGAATGAATATTGCAAGCGCCAAGCTATCGCGTCTCCAATCCAGTACGGTACACTGTAATCTGGTACAGTTAATTCCCTGAATTGGCACGATCTTGAAATACTACGGTGCATTGGATATCAATTCGTCTTACATACTATACATATATAAACTGCGTTTTTTTTTTTCGATGAGCGCAGCATGTCGAATGTATAACCAAGTCTACCGAATCCGTTCCACATCCGGACCGGCATATTGCCGTTACCGAGACAGTCTGAAAACACTACACTCGCGGTTCAGTTGTTGCCAATAGTAAGTTTATATAAACTATCCGGCGTTATGGAGTTAGTTTTGAAATGCTCGGTGAAGTGGTTGGCAACTTCTAGTGCATGCAAACAATTTTTTTCTATATCGGAACGCCAACGGTCATATTGTGAACCATTGTAATGGGTGTAACTCATTAAACTGCAAAAAATAACGCTGATTTATAAACAGGTTTGCGTGGGCTTGCAATTGTATTGTGCTGTTAAACAGCCTACACTGCGACGTCAGATCTAAACACGTGCCTTTTGTTATTTGTTAACTCTAATCATAAACATCTTTTTTAAATCGAAATACTACATTGATCGTAGTTATCTATGTTGCAATAAGATACTTATAAACATTTATTTATTCGGTAAAAATAGTAGTGAAAATGGGATATATAACAATTTACCAATATTACAATTATAATTCAGTTTCAAACTAGCTTCAAACTCTATGATATTTCTGGATTTGTATATTGATTATATCATAAGTTAGTTAGGTAGATCATATTTTATCTGTAGTGTGTAGTTTTTTTTTATTTATTTCTGTCACCGACGTCCGACGCCATTGAAATTATTGTCCACGTTTTTGCTTTCTAAGTAGCTCTATTATGTGTCAATCTACTTCCAAGTTGTTCGAGACCGAAACTAGATGATAGAAAGATTAATTATATATGACAGGACACCAAGTAGAATGTCTGTGCGACATAAACGACTTAAGCATGCCAAAGACGTGGAGTTTTAACTGACAGTAATAATTGAACGACTATTCAATTCTATTGTTACTTTTATTTCTTCTTACTTTATTTTGTTTAAAGTTATACTTAAAATGAAAAAAATTAAAACTATTTTTGTAGTCAATTTATTTTAGATCAGCATTTCTGTTAGACACATTAATTATTTCCAATTCTGTTTTGATTTCTTCTTGATATGAGATCAATTTAAATGACTTTTAATCTTAACATAGACACAACCAGCTGAAAGTCGACTTTGATGTCTTTTAAATGAGATGTTGGCTTATAAAAATTGCACTTTTTTTTTTGTTAATCCAGGGAAATCTTCATGGACCGTCAGGGCACCCTAGGGGCAGAAGACATGGAGTGTCGCACTCTTATCGATTAAAGCCCCCGGGGTGTTCCAGCATTCTCAGCTCCCGGCGACGTCCAACCTTCTTTAGGTCACTCTAGTACGTTACAAGCGGAGTAGTGTAAAGGTCTCTCCCTGCTCACCTCATTGTCTTGGAGCGGTACGCGGCAAACATAATTGAACGATTTATTTTAAACTATCTTTTGCATACGAAATAAAAAGTTATTATTATCACTTATATATTTTAATCTAATTTTCTAATAATCTAAATGTTTAATTATATTTTTAAATATTTATTATAATTAGTTACATGTGGTTGAGCGGATGCTCTTCGATGTGGTGGACTGTATAAGCGGTATATTGAGGGTGAACAATGCTTGCCTCGAGACTCGTTTCAGGGATGGATAAGGGAAATAGGACTCACCGTAATCACCTCCAAACAAATCCCGATTCTGCACTTTCACTGGCACAGTCACAATATTGGCGATAGAAACAATGTTATTTGTTTCCTTATGCGGTTCGCGGCGTAGCGGAGCGGAAGCAGAGCGGAAGTCCCGTGCACGCGGCTGTCTTTAGTGGTAAGGCGATAGCGGTAACAACGTCGAAACGATAGCGGTAATAATAACGTCTGCCCGTGACGACGAGATTCGTGACACTCACTGTAGTCGGTGGGGGGATAGGATAGTGGGACCGAAATGAATGAATCGGCCTCGAGTATTTCACAAGCACATAGAAAAACAATCTAAATGGCGCAAACATCCCCCCCCAGCTTGACAGGACAAAGTCCTTCAAAAGGAACTAGAAAAAAAGCGGAAAGCGGACATAACAAGAAAAATGCGGTTTTACTATGCGGTTATACAAATGCGGTTTTACTATGCGGTTATTCAAATGCGGGTAAGAGACATATAGATAGTTTACAAAACAAACAAAAAAAAAGAAAAGCGAGAAGAAAAGATAAAATTGTATTACTGTAGTGGTAAAGGACAGACCTTTACCACGGGACGTTTATATATACCAGAAGTTGTTCGCACTGTGACCACCCTAACAATATTATCTGAACCTGGATGCACAGATTCTACAATACCGACAGGCCACTGCAGCGGAGAGGTGTTCTCATCTCGCAGTACGACCACGGTGTTTACCGTTATAGGCTTTTTGTGAGTATTCCATTTTTGACGACCCTGTAGACTTGATAGATATTCGCGACTCCAGCGGGTCCAAAAACTCTGGACTAAGCTATTTAATAAGTTTTTTCTTTTCACTAGAGAAGCGCTATCATCATAATCGACACAACTCTGAAAATTCTTAAGCGGTCCTGAATTAAGGAAGTGAGCGGGTGTCAAAGCGGTAGGTTCACTGGGGTCTGAACTAAGTACGGTGAGCGGACGGGAATTTAGAACGCACTCTATTTGTGTAAGGACGGTGAGAAGTTCCTCATACGTGAGAAGCGTGTCGCCGATAACGCGTTTTAAATGCAACTTTACACTACGAATATTACTTTCATAAGCCCCGCCGAAGTGGGGGGCGTTAGGGGGATTAAAATGCCAATCGACACGTTGAGAAAGAGCTTCAATAGAAAAAGAATTATGAAACTGGCGCGATTTCAAAAATTTATGCAGTTCGTCTAAATGCGTTTTAGCGCCTATAAAATTAGTGGCATTGTCGGAGAAAAGTGTGGTGCACTCGCCCCGACGAGCGATGAAGCGGCGGAAAGCACGAAGAAATGAATCAGTACTTAGATCTATAGCTAATTCTAAATGTACAGCTCGAGTGACAAAGCAAGTAAAGAGGCAAATATAAGCCTTTTCCTTTCTAGCGCCGCGAAAACGACTTATTAAAATATATAGCGGGCCTGCATAGTCTACTCCGGCTACGGCAAATGGTTTGGCTTCATTAACGCGAAACGCGGGTAGACTTGCCATGAGCGGGGTGACTGACCTTGGATTAGCTCTAAAACATTTATTGCAAAGCCGAAATCTTTTTCGAACGATATCGCGACCCGATATTATCCAATATTTCTCTCTAAGCAGAGACAATAGCAAATTCGGTCCAGCGTGCATGTTTTTTCTATGATAATAATCTATAAGCAAATTGACTATGTGTTCTTTTTTCGGTAATAAAATTGGGTGCTTACTATCGAAATTTAAAGCGGACTTGTCAATACGGCCTCCTACACGTAGTATGCCATCACATAAAAAAGGTGAGAGCGGTTTTAAAGCCTTCGAAACTTCCCGATGTTTCGATAAATTATTTATTTCGTTTTTAAAATGATTTTGTTGAAAACTGCGTATTAGATACTCTTCAGCAACTTCTAAATCTGACCTTTTAACAAATTTAGAACGCGGCAAGCGTTTTATAAAGTATAAAACGTAAACAATGATGCGTAACAACTTGCTCCACGAAGAAACGCGAGCACTAAGTTCACATAGAAGCGGATTTTGAGCAGATGCGGATGCGGAAACGAATGCCTTGACAGCGGTAGTTTTGTACTCTAATAATTTATTATCTTCTTCTTCATTGATGATAAAGCGTTTGATAGGCCAAGTCGATGTAGAAGCGCAAGTCCACGTGGGTCCATGCAGCCAGAGCGGATGCTCGAGGAGCTGTGCGGGAGTAGGACCGCGAGAAAGACAATCTGCGGGGTTTTCTTTTGTGACTACGTGATAAGTATCCTTAGGGGAAAGATTGTCATGTATTTGTGAAATGCGGTTCGCGACGAACGTATTAAAACGGTGCGGAGACGAATGTACCCAATGTAACGCAACTGACGAGTCAGTAAATGCATATACATCAGGTGCGATACCCATTGACGAAACAGTTTGCAATACAAATTTTATTAACTTAGACAGCAGTAATATCGCGCAGAGTTCTAAGCGTGCTAAGGAAAGCACTTTAAGCGGCGCCACCTTGCTTTTGGCACACAATAAATTTACATTATTTGGTTCCTTAGCATGACAAATGCATAAATAGACTACAGCGCCATAAGCGCTCTCACTCGCGTCAGCAAATCCTAAAATGATTACACGGGAATTATCATGTGACAGACCAATAAAGCGCGGTATTTTTAAATTATTAAGGCTTGGCAGTTCGTCTTGAATCTTATTCCAAGCTAAGCGGATGTGTTGCGGCGAAATATATCCTAAATCAACATATTCCTTTAAGATTGCGTCATATTGTTTGCGTAAATTGGCATCAGCTTCAAATTTACGCTCCAATGCTTTGAAGCGGTACTTAGCGGTAGCGAATGAATCCCCTAATTGCTTAGGGTCACGTGAGAATGGTAAAGCGGTAATATAGCAGCCAGTACTATCTCGATGTGTGTTATTGGAATAAAATAACTCACATTGCTTATCAGCGGGGGATAGGTGCTGTATAGAAGGCACCTCCTCTAATTCCCAAAACTGTGTTAATAAATCCTCAACAGTGTGCGTATCCTTAACGTTTTCATCAAAGGAAAGAAACGAATTTACGTCAGTGCTAGATTTAATATTTAATAAATCTGCGGAACCTATAATAATATATCCGAAGGCGGTTTCTAAAGCGTCTGGTTTCCCCTTTGGACCCAGAATTTTACCGTTTCGTAAAATCTCCACAAAAACTTCTGAACCAAGTAACAAATCTACTGAACCAGGCATATTAAACCCGGAATCGGCGAGCGGTAGCGTAGATAAGTAGTCAAGTGACGTACAATCAATTTCAGAGGCGGGTAGATCACTAGATATTTTATTTAAAACTAACGAACGAATAGGTAAAGAATAACTCGTATCATAACGCGAACATAGAACCAGATTCGTAAAGCCCTGTATACTTTGAGCACTGTCTCCTATACCTTTAACAGAAATTCTATTATTATTATGTAAAATACTCAATCCTAATTTTTTACAACAATATTTCGAAATAAAATTATTTTGCGAACCCATATCAATCAATACGCGAACTGTACGCATAAATCCATTACGATCTTTGATATTTACTAATGCGGAACCCAAAAGTGCAGTTTTTAATTTTAAATCATCATTATTAACAGGATTAATGCTACACAAAGAAACGACCTGATTCGCACTCACATCAGAATCTTTCATCGGTGCGGCGGCGGGCGACTGCGCACCAGCGTAATCCAACGCGGATGAACTTGCGTTGCTTAAGTACTTAGCGGTTGAAGCGGTCGCGGTAATATTATCATCTAGATGTAGTAGCGTATGATGGCTGAGTGAACATTTTCTACATTTTGTTGAAGATTTACAATTACTAGCCCTATGCGATGCGCTTAAGCAGTTGAAGCAACAATTATTATCTTTAACGAAATTTAGTCGATCGCGGGGGTTCATTTTAAACTTAAAAACGTCACAAAAATAAAGTTGTTGATGCGATGGCGATTTACATATTATACATTTACTATTATTATTAATAACAAAAGTATGAGTATAATTTTGCGATTTTTTATTATACAAATCGTTAACGGGCATATTTCTTGGAATAAAACGCGCGCGGGTAGGTTGTGCATTAGAAGCAGCGTTCGTTCTGCTTAATATTTTTACTTGTTCACGAACGAATGATAAGAATTCGTCGTATTGTGGTATAGACTGTTTGCGTACGCTCATCTCAAATAACTTTGCTGTATCCGTGTCTAACTTTCTCAAACCAATATGCACAAATATGAAATCGAGCAAATTGTCTAATTTAAGCTGTTTCAATGCGGCAACAGATGTGGAAAAAAGATCAATGAAATTTTCTAATTGGGGAGTAGATGGTGAAATAACTAGTTTTATATTCAATATCTTATCAATATATGCGGCGGCTATAGCCCTATTATCTTGATACTTTTCTATGAGCGTGTCGTAAATTAATTTATAATTTTCTGCTGTCGGATTTATGCCTAGCCAAATGTTTTCAGACTTTCCCTTTAATTTCGCAACCAAATACCTAACGCGGAGAGTATCGTCTAATTCGAAGTTATTGTGCACTATAGAATTAAAGGATTCTATGAACATAGGGAATTTCTCTACTTCGCCATAGAACTCGGGAATACATAATTTTTCCAATTTAGTTGATTTCATGCAGGAATTTTGTGTCGGTTGAGAGTTGTATTTATTATATGCCAACTTTACAATGTTGTACAAATCTTCAAAGGCCCAAATAGCCTCGTAAGATGGTTTATAAGCGGGGTCACACTGCAAATTTAATTTATTTATTTTGTCAATCAAATAACTGAATTCGCTACGAATATTATCGATAGATTTAGCTCTTATAAGAAACATTTCCAAGCCGGGATCCGAACTTGACGCCGGTATAGAATCATGTATAGTTTGTATTCTATAAAAATATGATCTGCGCTTCTCCTCTAATAATGCAAGCTCCATTGTATTAGAGTTTTGCTTTTCTGTCATATTTAATAAGTGGGTATAACCAAGTGGGTATAACCAAGTAGGTACGACAAGTAAGTATGGAATGCTCACAAAGTACTACAAACTCGAACTAAATGCAAACTTAAACAGTAATATGCGATGATTATTTACTAAAGCGGTAATTTGGTCACAATGCGAAGAAACGAATATATAACAAAGTCTTGATATGCCATTAAATTGGCGCGGGGTAGTTAGTTAAAAAATCACTCGAAATGCCGATGCAATCCGGGCTCGAAATGGGCCAAAATATGGTTGAGCGGATGCTCTTCGATGTGGTGGACTGTATAAGCGGTATATTGAGGGTGAACAATGCTTGCCTCGAGACTCGTTTCAGGGATGGATAAGGGAAATAGGACTCACCGTAATCACCTCCAAACAAATCCCGATTCTGCACTTTCACTGGCACAATCACAATATTGGCGATAGAAACAATGTTATTTGTTTCCTTATGAGGTTCGCGGCGTAGCGGAGCGGAAGCAGAGCGGAAGTCCCGTGCACGCGGCTGTCTTTAGTGGTAAGGCGATAGCGGTAACAACGTCGAAACGATAGCGGTAATAATAACGTCTGCCCGTGACGACGAGATTCGTGACACTCACTGTAGTCGGTGGGGGGATAGGATAGTGGGACCGAAATGAATGAATCGGCCTCGAGTATTTCACAAGCACATAGAAAAACAATCTAAATGGCGCAAACAACATGACTAAAATAATTTCTCTGTTGCGCAATAATCACTGAGTAATGAGGTACGTGCATATAATGAAATACTTTTCATTATCTTCATTTAATGTAATAGTCCACATAATACTGACGTAAATAGAATGTTATGGTTACTTATGACACTAATTAAAGTACCGATAGTTGTCATAAATACATTATTTTAATGAAAAACCAATATAATACATATAATCTTCTGTGAAGATTTGAATTATCCTAAAGTTTTAACACTTAACTTATTACTTTGGAACATTTTGATTATGCTTATTGTTAAAGCGAGTAGAGTAGAAATAGGCAAAATGTATTCTGATTAATGATTATCGATTACAAAATATAGTCGTTTTTTTTTTTTGTTCTGTAATAATTATTAAGACCATTAAAACATTAAGGAGTCATAAATATGTGTGCAATTGAGGATTCCGTAGTGTTTAAAACAAAGATGAGAAAAATGCAGTCATATTAATGATGAATACCGCAAAATGTAATCATAATCGTTTTTCATTAATCTGATTACATTTTGCCCATCTATGGAGTAAAGGATGTAGCCATTATTGTATCTCTGCTGACTCCTAAAGGAATATAGCGTGATATATTATGATTTATTAATATTAATTTTGATTCATTATCTAAGGTGGTCAGAACGTTTTTGGACGTAAGTTAATCTTTTAAGTTTAATTTGCTAGTGGTGTTTGTGGTTTTTTTGAAGGTAGACTGCAGCAATTTATAATTAAGTACTACTTTCTTTATCTTTAAGTTGTTTAATCTTTGTTACTCTGTTGGTTGTGTAGACACAACCAACATATAGATATAATACAAAATAAACATTATTGTATATTAAATATGTTTTATAAATAAAATTATTCCTAAATTCCTATCTACTTCGTAAATTTTGATATGTAAAACAAATGTAATGTGTTTTTATGCATTTTTGTATTAGTAGCTTCAAAATGACTATGTATTTAAATGTACAGCCAAACACCGAGACTTTGTAGAAGAATCTACGCACGATGCTATTGTACCTAAACTAGATTAGTCCCTACGCACAGAGAACGAACAATAGAATAATGCGAGAAAGTGACCGGGTTACAACCGGTAAGTGGGTGACTCTAAGTATTGCCAGGTATATGGGATATAATGGAACAACATCTTAAAAAAAATATTTTTGGTCTTCCAAAAAAAGAGCTATAGAATTCTTAATCATCACGTGTTTGTTTTAATAGAATTATTAAGAAAATATAATATTAGCGAGCATTTAAATCACACATTCAACAAAGTAAATCAAACGTTAATATTCCTCAAATTAGCTACAAAATTTACAGATTACTAAAGATCTCAAATTATTAATATATTACTACCGTAATATTCATATCAATGGAAATGGTAGATTAAGTTGATAATTATATTAAAATAAATTGACATGCAGAGAGCCAGTGCGGATTTCACTGAACTATACCGAAAAAAAAATCGGATATTTTGTGTAAATTGTAACCAAGAAAAATATTTTCGTGCTAACTTTTTTGGTAGATTATGCATTTGGCCGTAGAGTTATTTTATTTTCAATTTAATAGTTCTTGAATAGGCTTGCTTAGATGAAATTTTTCTGTCTTCGGAGGCAGAAGCGTGAGTTTTATCGAGTTTACTTTTCGAATTAGTTCATCTACTTAATGTCAAAATTATTTAAGTAATTCTCAAGCTATCCAGTGTAAGCGCTGATCAAAATTTTCATACTATTTAACATTTCAAAAGATACAGCTAATTCGAGAACCAAATAAAAAATTTACGCTTAGACCACATATTTTAAAATTCGAAAGTTCCGCGAAAATCCGGAAACGTGGCAACTCTATCAGCTGCGTAGATTGCAGTGAAAGTCTCCGATATCAATATGAAATACGGACGTGATAAACTAATGAATTTGTCCATTGTAATGAATTATGCAGTAAAGAAAGCGCTGTTATTGATTTTAGCGTAAGGAAAATTACTTCTTTACATCTGATGTTACGAGATTAGAATTAAGAAATGCATTGAAAGATAATCTTATATAAAACATGAACTTGTATTTGGCTTTCTTTTTATTTATTTATTTGTATGAAAAAAAACCATTATCATAGTACATTTAAAACAATACCTTAAAGATACACTGAAATCAATGTAGTTTTCACAATATGCTGAAATATACAATTAAAACAGACAAATAAATAAAAAAAAAAAAAAAACAATAATAATAAAAAAGAAAAATCATCAAAATATTTAGAGCTCACACACGAGATCACCAGCATGTGGGATGTGGATTCTGCGATTATCGTCCCGATAATCATTATAATCATTAGTCGTATAAACTAATGGACTGGTAGAAGAGAGCCTCGATTACCACCTTAATAGGCTCTCGCTTGGTTGTTGGATCAAGGGCCGGATACAGAAGGCAGTTCTACTCGATACGACACGCATTGTTAAGAGGTTCCTCACTCTGAGCTCCTAACTACCAGTGCCTTGGGCCTTAGGCCTCGCCCCTGTAGGTCTACATGTTTTTATATTTTAAAATGTATATGTTATTTTTTTATGTGTATTTATTTTTAAATTTAAAAATGTTGTAATTATGGTGAATAAAGATTATAAAAAAGAAAAAGGAATTTTAAATGATATGAGGTACCCATGGGTTGATGGGTAGATGGTTACCCATAGGTAGATGGGTTATACCCGGCAACACATGCTACACAACTTACAAGTGTCAATATCAGTTTAAAATGATTGAATCGTCAATTGAGATGTTGAGCTGTTGAATTTTTGATTTCCTTTACTTTTTTTATATATCTAAATTTATCTTAGTGTATTTGTTTTAAGTTTTATTTTTGATATGTATTTCCTTGTGTGATGTCCGATTTGTGAACGAAAAAAAGGCGAGGATGAACATAAAGCAACCTATTTTCTGTATTTCATCAGCTCATTGATGC
This sequence comes from Automeris io, assembly GCA_036320925.1. Lineage (NCBI taxonomy): Eukaryota > Metazoa > Arthropoda > Insecta > Lepidoptera > Saturniidae > Automeris > Automeris io. The sequence continues at coordinate 5,358,351 of JAUDJH010000010.1, read as the reverse complement.
TTACTAAATTCCATCGTGCTTTTCAACTCGGTGACATTCCTAATATAACTACGACACAGAATCAATGTAATATAATTAAAACCAGGATATCAAGACACGTAGACTTGATAGGTCGATGACACTTTTGACACTTTTGACATGTGCGAGTTACTTTTAACTATGGCTCGACGTTTCGTCCTCGTTACACAAGTGATGGCCACAAGCAGACTGACGCGCCGCGGAGTTTTCGTCGGGAGCTGGAAGCTACACCTTCTACCCTCTTTTGTTCTTGATCAGAGAGAGTCAGGACACAACACTCACAGTATCAGCATTTTTACAAGTCAACATAAAACGAAGTCCTAGTTTTCTAATTACTGGGTTCCACGCCGATGACTAATAGGGCTTAGATTTATAAACGTAGCTTAGACTTTACAAAAACATCACAATTTATATTACTCAATAAATTTCATAGGATTTGGTAAGTCTCCGATTTTGTCAACATGGACTTGGCTCTGCGAATACTATGGCTATAATCAAGGTCCCATTATGTATCCTTTTTTTTTTGTCAAAACGAATTTATTTTTGAGAGCTTTGCTAAGAAAATCGAAATAGCATCTATAAATCTCAGCTCAAAACATATCATCCCGATTAAAAGTTGAATGCTTCTTAATTGCATCCTAACCATGACTTGTGTAACCAGGACGAAACGACAAGTCATAATTAAAAGTAATTTAATTCGCACATAAGACCCGTTAAAGTATTTATAATAAGTACAAAACAGGAAAGTTTTAAATGTGTTATTAACATATTTTTGGTTTGTGTTTTGACACGTGTATGTTGTTTTATTATATTTCTTAATTTTATGCTTAACACATATGTATATCATTTAGTTTCATCCATAAACACAATATAATTATTTTACAATAGCGTTAACATCTCATAGACTGTGCGCTAATATTTATGCTAATTAGAGACAAGCGTAACGGAAAATTTTGGAGACTAAACTCGTTTCAACTGCGCTTATATAACTCTAAACATAGATTGTACAAATAAATATTACAAAAAAGCGTTATCTTTTAATTTGCTTGAGAACTCGTTCTATGTAAATAGACTCGGAACGATTATTATCCTTACGATGATTCAGCAAGGTAGAACAACGACCTGCAGAAGGTGGTTGCAAAGAATTCGATGACAAGGGGTAAAAAGTGGGCAGTGGACTAAATTAGGCTGATGACAATGATAATAATTACTATTTTCTCTTTTCATATAACTTTTATATGAACATATCACATTCAATTGGTTGTAGTGGTCTAGTGACAGTGACAATATACATGCGCTGTAACACGAATTGTCATAGGTTCGAATTCCTGCACGTACTTCTGTGTGTTTCCAGATAAGTATGAATTTAGGCGACACTTGCTTAGCGGTAAAGGAAAACAATGTGAGAAAACCCGTTTGGCATCTAATATAAATGGCATGTGTACTAGTGCCGTGAGATCGGCGATCAGCTGCGCTACTGGTCACGTTTGGCATATATAAGTGCAAAGTGTATACACCCTAGTGGCTGGCTGTGGCAGGGAATATTAGTATATTCTAGAGATGCCACGAATATTCGGCAACTATTCGGTATTCGGCCTATTCGGCCACTTTTTTTGCTATTCGGTATTCGGCCGAATAATACGAACTATTCGGCCGAATACCGAATACCAAATCATGTAAAAAAGACACGTTATATTACTCAAAGTTATGTATTTATTTCCAAATTACAACACTTTAGTAATTAAAATTGATCAGTGGTAAGTTGTGATGAATAAAAACAAGCTTTTCAGCATTTTTTGATAGCAAACGATTACGCTTTTCATCGTAAATGTTACCAGCCTCAGAAAATAACCTCTCACACACACACTCTCTCTCTCGCTCACACACATACTAATAAACTTATACCGTAAATATCCATATATAAACACAAGGCACCCTTGAATAACCCGAACGGAAGTGCGAGTCTCACCAGAGACAAGATTTACTTAATTGGTGAGACTTATCACCCTGTGTATATGCATAAGTTTTGTGTTGAAATAAAGATTATTATTATTACTAAACACGCTACCTCCAGGAATATTCGGCGACCGAATATTCGGCGCTTCGGCCGACAGCGTTGCCGAATATTCGGTATTCGGTATTCGGCCAATTCACTATTCGTGGCATCACTAGTATATTCCCTGCTCGCCTTAGAAACGATATAGCGGGACGACATATTGTGATCATTAAATTTATTTACATATAAAAGATTAACTGTTTTATGTAAAGACAAATAGGGATTAGAAACCAAATCTTGTTGGGGTTTCTTACAAAGAGAAAACTATGTATATGTTTCTAATAACGAACTATAAATGAAGTATATTTGTATAAAAGTTAAATTTCGTTTGATTTGAATAATAAGTCATTCAAATTGGATTTAAATTATTAAATAGTAGTTTTATTCCTCCAAAAATACTACAAATAAATATCCAAGATTTCTGAAAGACTTGATTCTCCTCAAAAAACTAGACTAGTTAAAAAAATACCTAGTAATATTTACAGTGAAAGTACATAGAAAGGTATGAAGAAAATTATAACTTTCTAACAATAAACTTTAAGAAAGTTATTCTAGGACAATTTTTCTCATTTCTACTTCAGTTTATTACTTCACGGCTCCGTGAGTCGGACAAAATGTCAATAAAAGTGATATAAGTCGTAATTAAGAGCTTTTACTTAAAGTTAAACACCTTTGTCACTTAGTGGTCAGAACTAAAGTGCTTACTACAAGGTAATAAAAAATATGAATATCATCTTATATTAAAAGCCTGACGTAGCAATCTTATCAATTGCAGTATTCCATGTTCTATGAACTTCGTCTATCCATATAAGGCCTTTTTTGTGATCCTTGTGGACCGTCAGGGCACAGTAAATCCCTCAGGGTGATTCTTCTCCCGTGTGCCGACGTGTGACGTCATACCTTCTACTGGCCCCGCATATTGTGCGAGAGATGGTAAATATAGCATCCGTCTACCGTAAATTGTCAATAGAGCGATGAGCAGGAACACATCACACCCCGCTAACGCCTGTATATTGAGCGACACACTCCCTCAAAAGTCCCCGCAGAAGGATAGGGCTGCCCTAGGATGGGGCATGCCCTTCGCTACCGACCATCGCGCGAACAAGCGCCGGCAGCGACAGGTCACAGCCCACCACCCTGATTTATATAAGGCCTAGGCAACACTGCGAATTTTAACCGAGCGCTATTCTTGCGCGTGAATTTATTTCGCGCCGCATGTCGTTCTAGTACAATATTTCGCGCGGATTTTTGTAGATAATGCGTGCGTTTTCCGAAATCTCAAAGTCTTATAGAATTTGTGGTAAAAACTGCGGGATAAAAATTAGTAATGCACCCTTGTACTTATAACTATCATGCACGGATAGTCTCGCGTGAATTTGAAATTTGGCAACCGACGCAGTCTGGAAATAACAAGCCGTTGAATTTAAATCGTTGGTCGAAAACGAAGTTGTCTTTGATAATTCAAGGCAATGGCATGCATTCCACAGAAGCATAAAAAAGAGAGTCGCTATGACGGTCTTTACACTCGTGTACTGTAGTCACAAAAAAAAAGATAATGCTTTTTATACTTTTATGAGATGCACGCCACTGACTCTGGGCGTTAAGTTCTCAAGACAAAAAAAAATAGCTCTTCGAGATAACGTGATGTTAGAATAGATGCGATAGTATCACACAATGGAAAACAATCCATATACAGTGCAAACTCTATATATTGACCCTCAAGGGACTGTGCATATTTTGACGTTATAGTGAGTTGTCGTTAAATGGAGAGAAGGAATTCCTGTATTAAAAAGAAGAAGTTTATTTCAGACTAGTGTTAGTAATTGCATAAAAAATAATTCTTATTTGATCGCTATTGAATATAGCCTGTTATTTTTGTCTGACGTCTTTTGCTGCGCCAGTAATTTTGTTGTATTTATTTTTTAATTATTTTATTCATATCTTGCGATATTGTGGCATCTTGGTGTTAAAGAAAGTACTTTATATTATTAAATTGTTGTCGTTATTTAGAGTGGGTGTAATGCTATATAGAGCGTATCATTATATGAAAAACAAGCTAAACCAACCAAAGCCGAGTGATATCGACGCTTTAGGGAGTTTGCCGTTAAATCGAGTGATGTTACACGGAGGTTACACTGTACTCGTAACTTATTATTTACAAGTATCCAACACGTAGAGTAGGAAGCGATAGCAGGGCGTAGAAATGTACGGAGAGCCTTGATAACTGATAGGATCTTCGATTTTGAGACTCGTCGGCGTACTGAGTTAGATGTCAAGCGTGACAAAGTTACCACGATTATATATCACTGGTATGTTCATATAGTTATGTTGAAAACTTGCTCAAGTCACTGTATTTTGGGACTTCCTTCATCAGGAAAATAAGATACGGGATACACTTGAATGATATCGCTAACGAAGTTAAAGTGGTCACCGTAGCCGAAACCAGCTGGATTATGATAATGTTCCAATATAATTAATGGAAAGGGCTTTACAAATACAGAGTATAACAAATATCCTGTCTGATCCGAAAGGGGCACATCTGTATCGCAATATTATCAAAAAATTACATTATTAATGAAGACTAAAAAGTTATAAAGTCATTAAAATTGAAGGAATTGAATTATCTTACATACGATCTAAGCTTGGATTACAAGCGAAAATTAGTGAAAGGACTAATAAAACGATTCAACTTATCCACTGCGGCCGTGAGCTATTAGCACAATCCTTTGCTTTTCTTTTTAAATTGTTTTCGAGCTACATGCCCTCCTAATGCTGCCATATAAGTTTCCCCATTTAAATTATTTGTATTTTCTTCTTTTTTTACCTAGTTTAGCGTAAGGTAAATAAAATCGGATCTAATAACGATACCCAGTAATGTCTTCACGGATCGGATAGGGTTTCTATTACATATATTACTGCTTCGTATTATTAATGTTATTAACTTTGGAATCTATTCATATAAGATAAGTTTATATAAAGAGACACGACGCAACTAATCGGCTGTTGAACTAAAGCTATTATAATTAAAACTAAAAGAAGCTATGAATGGGAAACATATTCATATAGACCTGAAGGTCGAACGTCTGTACACCGAAGTAGTTCAAACTTGTATAAATAAACAATTTCGGATTTATGATTAAATTAGGTCAAAGTCGCTTCGAGACCGGCTCGGTTGATGTGACCACACATTATTTAAACATATTATATTCATGAGATATTTATATTTTATTGGGCTCAAGCAAGTCTCGATTTTGCATACTGTCGTGAAATTTAACGTAATATAATGTGCCTGTAAGCACAGTAATAGAAAATCATATATTTCCTAATTCTATAAAAAAAGAACTATACAGGGATACAGGTAACTAACGCAAAACCTCTCAAGGGTGACTTTGGTATATCAAGACTAACAACTTTTGTTTTACGACTTTTTATAATTCAATCTTTTTTTCCCCATACAAAAAAATAAATAAATCAAATTTGCAGTTCTGATCATCTTAATACTCTGAAAGGCGGCGCGATGCAACTGGGGCAGACGATTTCGTAGCATCAGCTGACTGAACTTTAAACATAGAGCTAGCGATTGATAGAAATCCCTACCAAAACTAAAAAAAATTATATCTTAGGATGTGTTAAGTTTTGGCAAAATTCATTGAACAAAAGTTGTTAGTCTTGATGTACCTAAGTTACCTTTAAGAGGTTTTGCGTTAGTTACCAGTAACGTTGTATATATATTTTGCAGTGACTCGACAAAGTAACTACAATTCACCGAATGGTAAGTATAGTGTAGTCCAAAAACAACAGCGACTATCAAAGGATGAAAATCCATTGTCATCGAAGTGTCATTGAAGGGTCAACTTACTAAAGATTGCTAAAATTCCATCTTGTATTTTACAACATAAGTTTTCTTCAGCTTTGGCGCACGGATGTGTTATCCTTATAATTTCTAATTATATTTAGAAAATCTATTGGAAGTATGTGACGTCGCGAATAGAATGCTAAATATATATTAAATACAGTGTTAAATACAAAAACCGGATATATAACACTATTATTATTACTACTATTTCATTATTTCCAGGTTAAGTACGGATTTAGGCACCACATCACATCACCACATGCTCACCGGTGAAGAAAAACATTATGTGGAAGCCCGCATTTTATCTAATAGAAATGTTATGTGTAAGTGCCCTGATAACAGCGATCAGCTAAGCTACTGGTCACGTTGGGCCGGCGTATAAGCGCAAAGTGGATACAGCCACTTTTTTTTCTTCCCGGGGGAAAATCCTGCATAGGACCATCAGGGACGCTGTGAGGGCAGTGACCCCAGTGTGTCAGACTCCTACTGACTAAAAACCCCCGGGGTATCCCTCAGATTGCTCCACCTGGGCCTGGGAAACCAAATTCATCCAGACGCCCAGAGAACAAGAAGCCTTTTTGAGGCTACCACTCTGGGAGGGAAAGGAGTAAAACCCACCCCTCCAAAAACCTCCAAGGCGATGCGCCGGATACCGTGCACCGCTTCTCTCTCATCCAGGCAGCAGACTCCCTCAAGTCTACTGCCCGGTGGATACAGCCACTAATGTATCTATACTCAACCCCAATGGGGTAAAGCGTGACGATATATTTTTATCGATATATAATGTTTCAATTTTGATTGTTATAATAGGATTGTTACAGAGTAAGCCAACCCGCATACCATTGACAAAAATAAAAAATAAATTATTATTGCCCCGAGGGCTTCGATAAATTATGATAATAGCTAGAAAGCTTTAAACTATTATACTTTATAAGTAATAAGATTTCCTTTAAAAACTTTGCTTTAAGCAAAAAATACAATACAAATTTGGGGTATAAGAGCAAATTTGCATAAGCATTTTAAGTTTAAAAAATGTGAGGAGTGGGAGTGAAATGTGTCAGTTTTGAAAAGGATTAAGCTGAGTTTATTTCATGAGGATTTTATCATATAAGGCTGTGTAAATATAGAGTAAAAAATGCATGAAATATGAGAAGTAATAACGAAAAAATATACTGAAACAATTAATAAGGTAGAAGAATGTTCGCGTTTATATTTTTTACAACTACTTGCCAACGTTCATAATCGTCAATCATATAAAATTTAGATCCTTCTCTATAATTATGTCGTTAAATATCCATATCCTATAAGCACAGATGGGCAAAATGTAATCAGAATAATGAAAAATGATTACGATTACATTCTGCGAATTTTATCATTAATATGACTGCGTTTTGCTCATCTATGTTTAAAACACTACAGAATCCTCAATTGCATACATATTTATGACTCCTTAATGTTTTGAAGGGATTTCATCATGATTACAGTGCAACAAAATTAAAATTACTTCAACATTTTGTAATCTTTAATCATTAATCAGATTACATTTTGCCCATCTCTGCTATAGGTTACATCCATACTCTAAAAGAAGATGTAATTGGCATCAAATTCGAAATTAATACTTGATTCACGCTATTTTATCCAAATTCAGGTAATTCACCATTAACCGTGTTAAAAATATCATCAAGTCAATGACTTTTTTCAAAATCAAATACGCCTCTCGACAGGTGTTTAATAAACTAAATCATGTCTATACCTACCAAACATAGATGGGCAAAATGTAATCAGATTAATGAAAATGATTAACGATTACATTTTACGTTTTCTACCATTAATATGACTGCATTTTGATCATTTATGTTTTAAACACTACAAAATCCCAGATTGTATACACATTTATGATTTCTTAATGTTTTAAATGGATTTAATCATGATTACAGAGCAAGAAAATTAAAATTACTTCTACATTTTGTAATCGTTAATCATTAATCAGATTACATTTTGTCCGTCTCTGCTACCAAACATAACAAGTTATGTCGTCTAATGTGGTTACCATTTCTATAATATTAGTTATTTAGAGTGCACTAAGTCATTGTACTAAAAAGAAAAATAATAATTAAACAATAAGGTTTGTGTCGAAGGAAAAAAAAAATAAACACAAAGGTACAACTTAACATTTCCGTAGTCGTCGTAATGCTACACTTTAGATTTAAAATGTAAACGTTTCGTCCGTAACACTAAAATAGCGTTACTATTGAAATAAACACACCGAATCATGGGACTTAATCGGGGTTATTATTTCCACAGGACGTAATCGCGGAATAAGCTTTTAATGAGACTTATTTTGGTTTATTCATATTTATTTCAATCATATTCGTTGCATAAACAATCGAAGCATCCTGAGTTTATACCCTATAATGAGATTTAACAGATGCCTATCATTAATTTTCAATTTAAAGTATGTCCACGATGATATTTTTCAAACACCGGTAAGTTTTGCTTGAATATATCAAAATCCAATACGTCCTAGGTAAAATTTTATTTTGTAGCTTAATTCACCTTTTTCATTCTATTTTTTCTACATTTTACGCACATTGATTTAGAAAAAGAACCAAAATATGCATTAACGTGTAACTTTTCGGTTGAAATAGTTTTGTAGCATTTTCTTCACTTAGAATGGACATGCAAGCGTTTGATTTTAACGACACAATTAACTTAAGATGTTAAATTTATTTAAATTAACCAGAGTGATTATGGAATAAATAAATTATATAATTTATAATATATAACCGTGGACTCAATCAAACGTAATAACATTAATTCCACCTTAACAACGATCAAGGAATTAATTCTCAGTTCAAAAAGTCGCTACGCATTATAATTAATCACATATTTATTATGTAGTTGAGCATAAAACAAGTTATCAATATATACAAATGTATTCTTGATTATAATCTTAATGGAAATAGTGGATCTACTGTGGATTTCAAATTAAAAATATTTGATGAATAAAACTAGATGAATAAAGCTGGCTTATCTGATGTACGTATCCAACAGGTTAGTTTGGATATTAATTAATAAGTACCTATTAACAATTATCTTTTAATTATCTTTAATATACATTTGATTTGTATTCCACGATATTTATCACGTAATGTAAATAATTACATAAAACATTCGATGTTCTTATTTAATGTAGAGTTTTATCAGGCATAATTATTTGTGTCGAGACTATTTTTATACGAAACTGTTCAAGTATACACGTCATATTATGTATCTTATGTAATTTTAAGTAGGTATACTATTACATTTTTCACATCATAGTGATGCATTTCACAATTAAGGACAAGTTAACAATTATAACTTGGAATTGAGAGTCCCTAACCCCTCTAAGATGGCTCATTCTATGACGCGTCTTTCATTATTGTATATATATTTTAAGAATAATTTTCCTTATGTGTTCCCTACCGTTCTCTTTAATTAGGAACATAATCAAAACATTTAGCTTTAAATCGACGTAAATTAAGTCGTTTATTCGCATTGGGGACGACCTCTCGCTGCCAGCGGTGGTAAAAGCCATGGTCGGCAGCAAAGAACCATGGCGAGGAGTCACAGCCTTCTGCGAGGTTGTGATGAAGCAGAAGGAGGCCGCCAAAAGAGTCAGAGAGCGAACATCTTCTCTGGCTATTCGGCGGCCAAGGCACCGTCGCCGGAGGGATGCGTTCGCTCAGAGCGAGCGGGACATCGCCCGGTGACAATAGCCGGGCAGTAGACTTGAGGGGGTCTGCTTTCCGGATGAGAGGGTGGCGGTGTGCAGTGCCCGGCGCGCAGCCTGTGAGATAGGTATTGAAAGGGTGCGCTCTTTACCCCTACCCCTCCCAGAGAGGCAGCCTCGACAAGGCATTTCGCTCTCCGGGCGTCAGGATGAATTTGGTTTTCCAGGCTCGGGTGGAGCGACTAGAGGAACACCCCGGGGTTTTTAGTCAGTAGGAGTCTGACACACCGGGGTTGCTGCCCTCACAGCGGCCCTTATGGTCCTATGCAGGATTCTCCCACGAGAAACCAAAAAAAAAAGTCGTTTATTCGCATAAACATTTCCCAGAGTGCCATCGGTAATTATAAGCTTGGTTCTGCTTATAGAATAAAATACTTCTAATAATATAGTTGTCAAGATATCCCCCGTATTCAAATAATAAATAGGAGATCATATTCGACATCCAGGTACTGTGATAATATTCTAGTTTCAGGGTTGCATATACGCAGGAAAGTATGAAAACAACTATTACCTTATAAACAGGAGGTGGAGGCTCTTGAACATCAGAATCCCATTCTGAACTAAGATCATCACTCGACGCTTCTGTATAATCCTCATTCCACGGCACATCCAGTAAGGAGTTCTTCATCTGGTCGTACCCAGGTGACATGGTCTGCGGGCCGTACCCCGGCGGCAATGGACTCGGAGATCTGCATTCTTCACAATTGCACGGCTTCGGTCCGAATTCCTTGGTAGGGGAGTCATCTTTTAAATCGCTTTTCGAGTTCCGCCGCGCGTCTCTCTTTCTAGCGCTTCGTGGTGAAAGCTTATTGTTGCACTGCGGCGGAATGTAATATCTAGCCGGCTCTGATAGCCTCCTACCACTATCAGGAGTTTCAATTTTAACCGGAGTTAATAGCGACATCTTCTTCGTCAAATTCTGCCGGTCGTCTGAAGGTTTTTCTTCGTCCATCGTGTAACGTATCACTGGGATTGTAAAAGTAATTTGTTCCGTGCACTCTGGCATTTTCACACTCACTCTCTCCGTTTATAAAAGCAAAGCATCGTATCGTAAAACGCTAGATACTTTAACACAACCGTCTCTGGCGTTAAGCAACCACACACTGGCAAAGCGCGCTCAGCCGGTAATCGGTTTCAACTCAACCGTTTCAAGCTTAGAGTACGTTTCAAGTCCTTTCAACTCAAGTAAATAACTGTGATGTTCCTTAAGCGCTGTATATATATTATTTAGAAAATAGGACATACAGACAGCGTTACGCAAAGAATAATATTCGATGCTTACTGGTTACTCTTAATTTGTATTAGGAAACTTTTGTTAAAAATACTGAGATTAATTTTATACAACTAATTTTTGTAAAGTAATGAAATTAGAGGTTTAAACGCAAAATTGTCAATGATATTAATGTCTTTATAGCACTAACTAACTAAGCTTTTTAACTTTAGCTTTCTTTTTTTTAGCTTTGACTAAGTTTTATAACAAAATTCAGGTTTTAATTATGCTTAAAATAATCTGTAAATTAATAAAAAATGTCCTTTATATCCAGGACTTATTTCAGTCATAATAATAATTACTATCCGGCCGAAACTCTGGCCGAAGATTGCGGCAAAACTCGATTAATCGTCTACAGCCAGATATCGACTTAATATCGAATACTTATTAAAAGTAATTTAATGATAACAATCGGATCAACTAGTCTTCAATTAAGGCTTACTAGAAACCTTAGTTAAAATTTCGGTCCAGTTTTATCAATAGTTTTATCAAATGTGTTTTTTTTTTGCCTGAAGATGTCCATATCCGAATGATACTAATAATTATATTAAACTTCTTTCACACCTACCCTGATCTCTATTCTTTGTTACATATATAATATGTAATGAAGACGACAAGAAGTGAAAAAATTTGGTAACATTATGGAAGGACCCTACGCCTTATGATATTGAGTTTTTAAGCGAAATGTGAAGAGATATTTATGTAGGTTGACATGACTGCGACAACTATTGACTTCCATCAGGTAAGGTATAGTCGCTGTACCGAGACAGAATAAAAAAAGAAAAGTAGGATGTGGCTGGAGAAGAGAAAATAGACAATTTACATAAAATAACCTAATACAAATTATACAGTAAAATAACTTTAATACTGAGACCTTTAGAAATTGCTAGAAAAAACCATCACTGTCATTATGAGAAGACCTAAATTATTAATGACGTCGAATTAATAATAGGTTTACCATTTTATTCACATTAATACCTATCATGCGTCACAATACTCTTTTCAAGTGCACGTGAACTAATGCCATTGACGTACTGTATTGTAAATGACACTAAAATGAAGATAAATAAGATATTTTATAATATCATGTTAGAATATAAACTAAATATTTATATTTGGTGCGAAAATAATTTTCAGCTTCGAGGTTCCGATTCAATATTAGCTATCGCTAGCATGTTATCAAAACAAACGGTAGACTAGCAGCAGCACTGATAAAAATATATAAAACTATATCCAATAATAAATATATTAATGAATTATCGAGAACAAGTCATAAACAATGTTTGTATATTTAATAATAATGTATTTATTTTTCCTTACAAACAAAAACTGAATCACACATTAGTAGAAAATAATTAGAGTAAAAATGTTTGTGAGGAACTGGTGTCTGCTGTAGATTTTATACCTGTGGTAGATCACCAGGTCCCCACACCAGCTTCTTCAAAGCATTATCACTAAAATACAAATAACATAATTACAGTTATAGTGTGTGTGTGTGTGTGTGTGTGTGTGTGTGTGTGTGTGTGCGTGTGCGTGCGTGCGTGCGTGCGTGCGTGCGTGCGTGCGTGCGTGCGTGCGTGCGTGGGTGCGTGCTCAAACATAGTGTTTCTGTTATGTTGTAGTCCAGTGTAAGTAACCATTTTGTAAGGTTTTTTTATAAACAATAACTCCCATGGTGGATAAATAAACAAGGCATGAATTTATAATACATTTTTAAAGTTACTTAAAGACAAAATTAAGAAATAAATCACCAATGGCGAATTATGACAGTTTATATATTTTTGTTCAGTTTATATATACTCCTTGTTGATGATAAGTAAGTTTCAAAAATATTAAAAAAGTTTTAGTTTGAGATGAATTTAAAACAACTTAATAAATCTTTCATAATAACGTTGAATTAGGAAATATAAAGAAACTACACACTTGCGCTAAAAGTATATCTACAATAATATTCTTAAATAGAACAATATTACTTTTAAAAAATCTGTTGAGAGTCGACGCGCCGTGATCTTTTTCGTGATTTTAATTAAATTACACCAATTCTGTGTCGTACTTGTTTTAAAAAATGCTATAGAGTAGAAAAAAAAAATAATTGAACAAGACAAGCATGATTGAGCTTACGCACACAGAATTATGTTGTGATATTTAAGGTTTTTTTTTTTTTTGTAACCCGGTAGGAAATCTCTACGGACCTCGTAGGGGTAGTGAGGGCCGCCTGTCGGTGTGTCAGACTTGCGCCGAATAAAACCCCTGGGATGTTCCACCTCCATCCTACCGGGATCGAGGGTACGACTAGGGCCTCATCCTCTATATCCGGCAAGGCGTTCGCCCTTTGGTTAGGCCTCTACTCGCTTGGGAAGGGGTGGTGTAAAAGCCAAACATATCGCGCGCCGCTCGCACCCTTGTTGGACGACACACTCCCTCAAGTGTGCTGCCCGGTGCTGTCCTTAGAGGAGGACGTTTTAAAGTAACGCCGCTCTACGTCGTCCCGTTTTTTTTTTCTTTTTCACTGGCTCGACATAGTGTCTACAGAGTACCTGATGGTAAGTACAGTGTAGTCCAAAAACGAAAGCGACTATCAAAGGATGAAAATCCATTGATAGTCTACATCGTCATGTCGGCCCTCGTATACCACGACTAAAGGTCTCTAGGTATATGAGCTACTGGATATACACAAGCTGATCCCGAAACGCGACAAGCCGAAACTGGTCACTACGACGGGCTTTACGCCCATGTAATGTGGTCGCGATCCAGACGGGCACCGGCGCCCTACCACCTCGCTGCTGCTCGTTTAGCACCACCCAGGAGTCACGTGTAGGGAAACTAGGGTAAAGCCTACGGACGCGAGCAGCTTCGACTCCCAACTCCAACTTCTTCCGTTCTTGCGAGTCGGCGGGCGGGCTGGGATGACGCTGCTGTGGATGTTGAACCAAGCGCCTCTCGAACCCGCTCCGCCGTCTCCTTGTGCCAGTGCCTGCTTGCTAAAATTGAGCACTGCTCTCTAAGTACCCTTGCTGCCGACCAAAATTGGGACGAGCGTCCGCAGCAAGAGGTCTCCACCCACCATCCTACAATTTTTAATATCTTTCTTATATATATCTTAACTCCATGTAAGCACAGCTCTGATAAATAAGCAATATCCTGGTTTAAAGAGAAGTATAACTTGATATTCTTTGTTGTTAAAAATAACTATATGCAAAAACGTCTCATTAATCGTCAAAATAAATATATTGTAATATCCTGACCTTATAAAATTAACTAATGACCTTGCAGGGGACATTACAAATGTTTCTGACGTCATTCAAGTGTTAATATCGTTAAAATTAAAGATTTACAAGTTTTTTTTTAACTAAAACGGCAAAGATTAATGGGAGTTGATACTTCAAATGGCATAGCTGATCATATATAATTAAGATAAAAGCGGTTTATCAAGAATATAACGTTAAATAAACAGAATATATCATCTAACAATTTACATATTGAACAAAAGTTAATTGAGGTCGTCAATTGATTTATGTTCTTATGGTTTTGTGAAGACTAGTGTCCAACTGAAAGCTTTGGCTACGGTCAACTTTAGCTTCTTTTATTTTAATTTTTTAGGTAAATTCTAGGTAAAGGCTTGCTAGGTTTCTAGTATGCGTCAAACTAAGACTGATGGATCTAACTGTGAATATTAAATTACTTTAATAAATATCCGATTATAGATCGATATCTAGGTAAAGCCGAAAACGATTAATATCGGTTGTTGGCAAAACTTTTGGCCCCAAGTAAAACCTTCAGCCGTAGGTTTTAAAATCCTAAAAAATGAGTTGAAGGTTGGCTAGAAGTGAATAATATACATTTATTATTAAATTTTCAAGATTTGATACAATATATAAATAACGTTAAGAGATTATTAAAAATTACTTCAAAACTTGTCAATAAGTGGGTAAAGCCGAAACCGCAGCCGAAGATTCGGTCCAACACTAGAAAACATTTATAGTATTGTAATAGCTGTTTCTTTGTCCGTGATATATACACAGGTTTTTACTAATGTAGCTAATATAATTTAAATAGTTTTTCTTTATTCACAAGCTGATATTTGACCTTATTGACACTGACACCACGTAAGGTGTAGATGATGCCAAATGAGAGAGGGACGGTGGGCAGTGTCCGGCGACAGCCTGACAGAAGTTTTGAAGGGGTGGGCCCTTTACACTCACCCAGAAAGGTAGCCTCGAAAAGGCTTTTCGCACCGCGGTCGTCTGGGTGAATGAATGAATGAATGAAATATAACTTTATGCAAATAGGCCTACTGCCAAGCACTTTTAAATCGTCAAAAAAAAGCAAAGTGAATCTACCACGGGTTCGGAAAGCAGAATCGATGTGTTTTATCTAATGTAATTCCTTTCATATAAACTTTACTGAGAAATACATACAAAGTAAAAAGCCGGATAATTGAAACAACACTAAAATTTTAGTTTTAAAAGCTACGACATTTTGGGAAACCTCTTTATAACGTAAAAATGTGTGGTATAGATTCTCGTATTTTCTATTACATGTGAATCTGGATCGTTGAATAGATTCAGAAGAATGAACATCAATGATGAATGAGGTCGTCTTGAACTTTGTGAGATTTGAATGAGAGAAAGCAAAAACATTCCAAATAGTTTATGACAGATAAATAATAATACGCATATATATATATATAGCATTTCTATTAAATTTTAAAATAGTATATGCGAAGCGACTATGATAACTAGGTATAACATAGTCTTATTACTTCATTCATAATACGTAATCGTCCTTGAAATAAGACACAATGTGTATTATGCAAATTTATTATTGATTATATATAATATTATTTTCCTAACACGCGAGTTTTATAGAGTCTGTATCAATATATAAAACTATGGTATTTGTATAAGAACAGACAGATTTTCGAATAAACTTACAGTATGTTTTCATCCTTTCAAGATTTCATTTCCAAAAACCTTGAACTATGTATTCTTTATTTATAACCAAAAACCTAAATACCAATTTTTACAGTGTTCGTTTAAAAATTGACCGTTTTTCAAACAAATTTTCCATCTTCATTTCGTTCCTTTCCGGAGTGAATATGAAAAAATACACCGTGAGTGGATGCTTACATCCATAGATAAGCAAAATGTAATCAGATTAATAAAAATGATAACCATTACATTTTACGTTTTTTGCCATTAATATGACTGCATTTTGCTCATCTATGCTTAAAACAAGTTACAAAATCCTAGATCGCATACACATTTATGATTTATTAATGTTTTATATGGATTTAATCATAATTACAGAGCAAGAAAATTAAAATTACAACTACATTTTGTAATTATTAATCAGATTACATTTTGCCCATCTCTACTTACATCATAAAAAGAGTCTGTTTTCAAAATTGCCCATGTGTGAAGCCGAAAGTTAAAATCTCTTAAATAATTCTGTTCAATATTGACTAAAAATAAATAATATAATGGTTTTCAAAACTTTTAAATGAAAAGTTTGTATTGGTGTATATAAACAGTGCTTACACAGTATTAAAAATATCTTCCAAATTGTCAAAAGGCGGTTAAACCGAATTGACGGCCAAAGTTTAGATCAGTTACTAAAATATGACTAAGTGCAATCACATTAAATGGCCTAGTTAACGATATCTACAACGTGTAAGATCATCATTAGGAAAACAATAGTCAAGTGCAATTATGTATTTAAACTGTACTTACGTCATGGACGACCTATTTAGTCTTATCTGTGCGAGATAGACAAAACTAAGATAATTATATGCGTTGCACTATTAGTAAACTATTAAGTATGACTCGAGAAAAGGCTGCTAAAGGTACCCGTTGGATTCTAGCAGTCGCTACTCGAGAGCTACGACCCAGCGGCGGGTATCAAGTCGCAATATACCGCTTTGTATCTGATGTAAGCGACTTTGGAGCGCTTCAAGCGGCGTATCAAGTTCGTGGCAATATCAACCTAGTTTTGTTTATCTTACAAGTGTAATTTTTTATTATCTTGATACAAGCGCTCCCCACTCCAATACAGACTTTCTTTCTTTCGGTGTTACTTCTCAAGGCAATCGCTTCCGAAACGCTAATAGATTACTTCGGGTGCTTTTATTGCCAGGGCGCTCAAGTCGAGGGTCGTAAACACAGCGCCCTTACTTTGCCACCCAACCCAAAACTCACTGACCGAGCAACTTAAGCTTATCGACAGATGAAGTTCTAAAGGCGTTTCCCGGCCAACAACAACATGTATTTCCTGCCGAAAAATAAGGCTCGATACTCTTTTATGTCTACTGCTAGTGGTCGTAGCAATTGTATACTTTTTTTTTTGTTAACCCGGTAGAAATTCCTTCGGACCGTCAGGGGAGTGGTGAGGGCCACTCCCCTGGTGTGTCCGACTAGCACCGACTGAAACAACCGGGGTGCCAGCACTGCCTACTCTTCGCCTTCGCCGGGCCTGGGGATCCAGATACTTCCGAGGGCAGCGATTGTGTACTGCGGAAATCTAAATGTGTTTTGTCACGCTGCAGAATTGCTGCAGTGGGCAATGGTAGTGAGCTACGGTGAACTAGTCGCGACCGTCAGAATCCAACTTTTTTTTTGTGACACTGGCTCGACGTAGTTACTACAGAGTACCTGATGGTAAGTACAGTGTAGTCCAAAAACGAAAGCGACTATCAAAGGATGAAAATCCATTGATAGTCTACATCGTCATGTCGGCCCTCGTATACCACGACTAAAGGTCTCTAGGTATATGAGCTACTGGATATACACAAGCTGATCCCGAAACGCGACAAGCCGAAACTGGTTACTATGACGGGCTTTACACCCATGTACTGTGGTCGCGATCCAGACGGGCGCCAACGCCCTACCACCTCGCTGCTGCTCGTTTAGCACCACCCGGGGGTCACGTGTAGGGAAACTAGGGTAAAGCCTACGGACGCGAGTAGCTTCGACTCCCAAAACTGTCACCTTAAGCTAGCATTACCCGTTTGTTTTGTCAATTATTGAGCAGCAAATCCGTTTTTAGTGTTCCGTAACTCAAAGGATAAAAATCCTTTTGTGATTACTTCATTGTCTGTATATCAAGAACTGTTTTTTCGGAAACCGTGGAATTACTAAGTTCAAAATTCGCAAAAAGAAGTTATTTGTAATTCAATAATGTATTTAAGTCGCTAAAACAGTTTACAGAAAAATGTGTTTTTTTTAATCCACTCTCGACAAATAGGCTTACGGCTCACTTGATATTAAGTGGTGACCGTCCTTATGGACAACAGCAATACAAGAAGTGCTGTTATTGCGTTACCGATCAAGAACAACCTTGCTCATTATTATTGTTCAAGCTATACCTAAAAGAGAGTTTGAACAGAAAATTATTGAACTAAGTAGGTATATTTAAGTAACCTTGTAATCTTTCTATTACTTTTTTTTCTGCAATACGGATCTAAAGAATCATTTTCCAAGTAAAACCATAATTAAAACGGATGTGTTTCATTTGTGTTGCAGAATTTCGTAATATAATTTTCCGTGATACGTAAATGATACAGGTGGCCCATAAGTCCTTTAAAAAGTAAAATTTGAATAAAACGAACACGATGCGCGTGAGCGGTGCAAGGGAAGCGGGGACAGTAACTTCGGTTTCTGGGAATTTAGTCACGATGGAGCGTTTCACCGGAGCAGACTGTGCGTTTTGTGTGCGCGAGTTTTACCAAAACAACAATTCGGCAACGGTTGCGCGGCGTAAATTTCGAGAACACAAAGGTTTACACAACTTTGACGACACTCCAACTCTTCAAACGATTAAGAACTGGGTTGTTAAGTTCGAGAAGACCAGTTCGACGTTAGATGGACCGCGGTCGGGTCGCCCAAGGACATCACGTACGGAACAAAACATCGACTCAATGGCACAGTCTATTCGTGAAAATCCTACACTGTCAACTCGTAAGCGTTCCAGTGCATTAAACGTACCCAGAACATCGTTACAACGGATTTTGAAGAAAGATTTATTTATGCACCCTTACAAAATCCAGTTGGTGCAAGAATTTAAAGATACTGACGTCATTCAGAGAGAAAATTATGCCAATGAAATGTTAAATCGGTTTACTTCGTTCAATAACATAATGTTCTCTGATGAGGCTCACTTCCATCTTAACGGGCATGTTAGTAAACAAATTTGCCGCTATTGGAGCTCCATCAATCCAAAACTTAGGCATCAGAAGCCCTTACATAGTCCTAAAGTGACAGTTTGGGCCGCTATGTCAGCCCATAGCATCGTAGGGCCTTACTTCTATGAGGACGGCAGAGGACGCGCGGTTACTGTTACTTCGAAGCGATATGTAGCTATGATAGAGGAGTTTTTCACACCAGAATTGCAAAATGTTCCAGGCTTTAATGCTCAGACGTGGTTTCAACAGGATGGAGCAACTTCCCACACTTCTATGCCCGTTATCCGTCAACTTTTCCCTAGCAAAGTGATCCATCCAAGTGGCCATCCTGTATTTACGTATATAGAACGTGCATTAAATGGCTTTCAATGTATGTTTAAATTTATATAGAATAGTATCTTGAAGGATGGGTTACAGGCAGTAGCGCTCATACCATAGATGCATAAAAGCATTGCATGCCCTTACAATAAATAATTCTGGGATAAATTATTTAAAGTAAACAAAAAAAAGGTAATATTCATAATCATACTTATTCTATATCTACGCCATGTTTTTATTCCTATGAGAAAAAACTATTTAAATTAATTACGCGAAGTCTGCATACCTTGTTCAAATACCCTATGCACGTCACTGGTTACAGGTCATCATATACCTAGAGATTTTCAGTCGTGGTATATGTGGACAGACGTGACGACCGGAGACTATCAATAGATTTTCGTGCTTTGATGGATGCTTTCGTTTAGTACTACACTGTACTTATTATTTTTGGACAAACATTTTTGTTTTTATTATTCTACTAGAAATTACCTAGATAAAACTTATATGGCAAAACAACGTTTGCCGGGTCAACTAGTTTACAGTAAAAATTTCGTGTTAGAATTCATGGGATTGTTCTTAACGAAAATTTTGTATATAGATAAACAGCAGAGTCCAGGGGATTTTAAATTTAAATATTATTAAGGAAAATGCTAATCTTTCTTTTTGAAATATGAACAACACTTCATGCGTTTTATAAGGAAACAAACACGGGTTGATACTCGTAAGAGACAAAGCTTGGAATTGTGGCGTAATATGGTTTTTCTAATTAAACACATTCTCTTTTATTTATAATATAATAATAATAATATATGGTCACGCAATTTTCCCTTCGGAGTGAGCAAAGATACATTAGTGGTTGTAAACATTCAACACTTACATATATGTGTGCCCAACGTGACACACATGTTTAGTACACATGACATTTCTATTACATGTCATACGGGTTTCCTCGCGAAGTTTTCCTTCGCCGGTAAGCATGTGATGCCTAAATCCATACTTTATCTGGAAAAACCAAGATGGACGTGTTGGGATTCAAATCTAAGACCATTCACGTAACCATGCACAGCTAAAGGTCCCTTATCTACTGGGCCTCTACAGCATTCGTTTATTTGGAGATATTTAAAAAAAAGATTTGGCCAAAGGTTTATATTAAGCCAAAATATCTTCCATATACATGCAATAGATGTTGCTAAAGAGATTTTAAGTTTACAAATTGATTTACAACAATTCATTATTCTAACTTTACTACATACAAAATTCTTGTGGCTGCGGAGGTTTAGTGGAAAATGGATCGATATACATGCGCGGCAACACGAATAGTCATAGTTTCGAATCCTGGCACTTATCTCTGGATTTTTCCTGATTAAGTTCATGAGGAAGCCCGAATGGTATATAAATAGAAATGTTATGCCTCTTTAAGCCTTGAGAACGGCGATCAGCCGCGCTACTGATCTCGTTAGGCACGACATATAAGCGCAAAGTGAAAACAGCCACTGTTTTATCTCTGCCCATCCCGAAAGTGATAAAGCGTGACGATATGTTATTATTATGAATTAAAGTATTATTTATGAACCTCAACGCTTTGACATAAGTTTTTTCTTTATCGTTTTCTACATTTCATTCACCAAACTCAGCTTTCACGATATTATTTGAGAAGTCTGCCGATTACTATTATATCACCAGATATATAGATGTCATAGATATGTATATATATGTAGATCACTAATGTAGCTTACACCGAAATGGATATAGCCTGACGATATATTATTAATTTTCTTACAAACAATCATTTCTCTTCCATTCCGCAGCAACACGAGATTCATTAAATCTCTATTATGATCGACCTCTTCCCAGCCATTCTGCTGTTCGTAAACGTGTAACGACAATTAAGACACTTTAATAGTAATTTACGGCGATGACAAATACCACTAGTGCTATAATTGTTCTGTACGGGTAATTTGCCTTTAATTTGAAGCATTGAGGTGCCTTTTGCGACGCAGTTTTATGGACATTTTATCACACACCGTAAATTACTGGGCGACAATTCCAGCTTATTAAATATCTGACCTTTTCTTTGGATAAATTGAGTTTATATTATCGGCGTTTATATTAGTTTAAATATGCTGTCATCGGTTTTAAATTGTTGCATTTGTCATGTGAGAAGCTAAGGAGCAAGAAAAGTCTAAATTTTTGTTTCAAATCTATGTATTATATGGAAGGAATTAACAGCACGTGCTGGTTCATCGAAATACGCTCACTACAAATGCGTTTTGTTTACTGTCTAGCAGCATTTGTGCCACTGATGCCTAATGCGGCTAGTTTATAGGCATACTGACTTTATCGTAGGCTTACTGTAAAAAACGGCGTTACGAACGAAAGTCTAAAACTGGCAGCGAACAGCTGTGTAGATACGTGACGGGTTCTTCACGAGTAGTATTTAGATATTAAAACTAAATATATGTGTCTAAGAAACAACTGTAATGAATGACATACAAATAAAGTGCGTGTTTTTACATCATATACATTAGGCATCGTAATTTAGTTAGGAACTAATTTTATTTATTTATATTTTCAGGGAAACAGTAAAATATAGACAATAAAAAATACACAAAAAAGACATAAATAAGCGAAGTTTTTACAAAAAATATACAAAACAAAAATCAAGGCAAGTGACACAAAACAATAAGAGAAAAGTATAGAAAAGAATATGTATAGAAATTATATAAAGAAAAACAAATACAACGAAAAAAATGAAGATACTCGTAACTTTTTATATTATAATTTAAAGAAAACTGTACTTTCAATAACATTGTAAACAAACATAGCTGTTTTTTCAGTATATGTTTATTCTTCTGTTACAAGTGTTACAATACGTAGCAAAGATTTTTATTGTATCTAAATAAATGAACGTATATTTTCAATTGGATCTAAAATAAAAATCTGATCTTATTCATTTCAACTATGATTCAAAAACTTTATGGGATTCCCTTAAATTAGTTTAAACTGGAAAATAATAACTAACTATGTCGTTAAAACCATAAAGACACTGATAATAAAACACCAAGCATATAAAAGTTAAACGTATCTTCAACTTAACCTAATAGGATACCATATTATGATTTACACAAAGGGTCTATGGATAACGTAATGAATATTGCTCTTGTCTTTACCAAAATCGTAAATAGGCAATGACTTTGCCCGCACTTACGTAATCCCGAGTACAATCTTCAACAGAACAAACTAACTGGTCATAAACAAATAATAAAGCAAATTAGTTCAAACTGTTTCATGTCAATAGACCTATAAACTTTGTTGAGGTACAGATTGTATTAAACTAATTATATGTAGTCACGTGATTTTGACAAACTTCTTTTGTGAGAGAATAATAACCACTACATTGTAATTAATAGTGGTTGAAATTACAAAATAGACAAGAGACAAGTCATTTTTTTTTTGGTGTCTCGGGGAAAAATCCTACATAAGACCATCAGGGCCGCTGTGAGGGCAGCGACCCCGGTGTGTCAGACTCTGACTAAAAACCCCCGGGGTGTCCCTCTAATCGCTCCACCCGAGCCTGGGAAACCAAATTCATCTAGACGTCCGGAGAGCGAAATGCCTTGTCGAGGCTGCCTCTCTGAAAGGGGTAAAGGGCCCAACCTACCTTACAGGCGGCGCGCCGGACACAGAGCACCACCTCCCTCTTATCCGGGCAGTAGACTCCCGCGAGTCTCCTGCCCGGAAGTGACAAGCCATATTTTCAGTACTTTCAAGTCAATCAGTATCAAAAATAGGCTATATTTAATGTTGAAATACATCTATGAACACTGCAATAATCCCATTAAAATTCGTTTATTGATTTCTTCGTGACATGAGTAAAAATAGTGTCTGACTGAAGTCTTGGCTGTAATTACAGCCACTTTCGGCCATAAAAGTAGCCTTCAGCATACGACCAACCCTTGGGCTACGGCCAAAATGTGCTGAAATTTTGAACGAAGCTGAAAGTTTCCAGAAAGTACCGAAATGGAATGGGCACAAAGGAGCTGCATTGCAACATTGCCTAGATTACTTCAATTTTTATAGTTTTATTAATTATACAACCTCTCATACCCCGTCGTCTTTTACCCAAACATACGGAAGAGACTCTAGTACCATTGCAGTTTTATAAATACTAGAAAATACGCACGAGAAGATTATTATGTGAAAACTTTAAATTTGTAAAATATTCCCATATGTTATACCCTTTTTAAATTCCACGCGCTCTTTTACAATTCTTATTATCTACGTGTCAATCACATTCGAGATTCATGACAGCGGCATACCAAAGTGACGAGAGTCTTTGTGCTGTTTTTGTGACGTTTGCGTGACGTATTGATGACGCACGAGCTCTGTCTGGAGCTGGGAGCGTATCCGATGACGTCACAGGCGACAATGGCTCTGCATCTCATACATACAATCAGTACGTGGCAATAAACTGGAATAGGGAAGTGCTCCACCGCCGATAAATACTTTTTAATTCCAACATATTTGTAACCTGAGAACCTTATTTCTATTTTGTTTTATACCAGCTGGATAAAGCTAGTATATTGCTTTGATGTTGAGCACAAACCAAAATTCACCAAACCAAAAAAAAAATTCAAGTAGATCAAAAACTAATTCCAACTATGGCATAACTGGATACTCCACACCATTAATCACGGTGAGAAGAAGAAGAATAGAAAAAGGGATTATTCCGAAACGGGCCAAACCATGGTGAGGCTCAATAATTATTTTTTACAGATTATATATTTATGAGAAAAAGTATTAACTCAAGTATTTTATATAATTCAAAGATATTCTGCGTCGAAAACGCATTAAAATGCCGTGTCTGCTGGTAATAAATCAAGTCCGCCGATGGTTAATCAAATCCGTCGAAAATAAATTGCTGTTATGAATGACAACCGGCAATAACAAGATGAAAAGCGCGAGATCATGTTCAATGTCGCTTGTTAGAAAAGTCTTTTGCCCAACACTAGACTACAGTAGATGGTTGAAGATGTCGATAATAATGGGAACCTGTGGATAGTAAATCAAGCCCGCCTTTAGTAAATCGAATCCGCCGATTGTAAACGCAACCCGCCGATAATAATTTTAGCTTGTAAACAAGAAACGTTTACCTGACCGTGTTTACATTTCATTGTATCTAACACCTGTGACAGTAAATATGACTGGGGACAATATACTGGTGTGATTTATATTCAACCAGGGAGGTCTATGAATGAAAGATTTTTACATTTACATTCGATACGACAATGACGTAATTTTATTACAATGACCTTTTTTATTGTATTGTCGTTTTGCTAGCCGCGTATATATAAAAAAATTAAACAGATGCATTTACCGTTAAAAAAATTAAATGTTATATTTTGATAAAATGAATGAAAAAATGTAATCGACAACAGCCACAAACAAGGTAACAAAGAAAGATAATACAAAGAAATCGTATTTATAGAAAAGAATTAAAAAATCAAGAAAATTCTAGGCTCTAGGCAAAAACTACTTTAGAAATACTTGACTAAATTTGTTGGTAATACTCAGTTGAGCGCTTTCGGTTATTTTAAAGGATTTTGTTTAGAGGCAAAGGTTTTACATAGCAAACGCACACAATAAAGTTCTTAGTAAACAATGAAGTAAACAAAAATATAAATCACGTGGTGGTATATATTTTAAATATTTATATGCTATTTTAGGCACAAAGCTGTTGTTTTGTAATCTTATAAAATAATGGACTAAACTGGACATACGGCACTTAACTATCGTTTCTACAATTCTACCCTATGTAAATCTATTACGATTATTACTAAAGCTAAATAATAATGCTATATATCGATACAGTAAAAAGTTATAACATTGATTTTACAAGGCTTTTATTTTTTAACTTTTAAAAAGTTTGTCGTAGGAAATAAATCTCATACATTAGTTATTCGTATTCGTTAATTCTCATTTCTTATATATGAATCTTTTAAGCAGAGTTTTACTAGAATATGGACGGATACGTCCACTCCGATACAGCCTTGAGTTTATTTCGGCGTTTCTTCTCAAGGTAGTCGCTAGTAGATCACCGTTAGGTTCATATTTCTGGCTAGCCGCTCATGTCGAGGTCCGTATACACAGAGATGACCTTGCATTGCTCTCAAACCCATCACCGATGTTTTAGTAAAACATCACTATTTAAATTACCCAATGAATGTCACCGATATTGGTAATATGGACTTGGCTCTGCTAATACTATGGCCATACTGAAGTTCCTATTATATTAGGTCCTTACATATGAAATTGGCGTTTTGTATGGGAGGAACAAAACGTCGAATATTTTTTAATATAATATATTTAATTAATCAAAGTATGAACCATTATTTTCTATGCACTTTTGCCATCTCATAGCTAGTTCATTGATCCCTTTACTAAAAAAACCAGTCGGACGGGAATCAATAAAATCTTTGAAGGCGATTTGGACTGCCCCATCGGAGTTGAATTTTTTCCCTTGCAAGAAGTTATCCAAATTTCGAAAAAAATGGTAATCTGTTGGAGCAAGGTCCGGGGAGTACGGAGGATGTCTTAGACTTTCCAATTGAAGCTCTTCTAATTTAGTAGCCGTCTGTTGCGCAGTGTGTGGTCTAGCGTTGTCGTGAAGCAGCAGTGGCGTGGAGCGATTGACCAGCCTAGGTTGTTTAGCCGCTAGCTTTTCCATCATGGTTTGCAATTGCTGACAATAGACATCAGCCGTAATAGTCTGGCCAGATTTGAGAAAACTGTAATGAACAATACCGGCACTAGTCCACCAAACGCTTACAAGTAACTTTTTTGGGGTTAATTTTCGCTTGGGACAGGATTTGGCTGGCTGGCCAGGATCCAACCATTGCGCTGAGCGCTTCCGATTATCGTAAAGAACCCATTTTTCATCACAGGTAATGATTCGGTTTAAAATACCTTCATTATTGTGCCGGTTTAGTAATGTAACGCAGCAGTCGACGCGCGTTTGCCGGTTTGCTTCAGTCAATTCGTGAGGTACCCACCTTTCAAGCTTTTAATCTTCCCAATTTGCTTCAAGTGAATTAAAGCAGTTTTATCACTAACATCGCAGCCTGCAGCTAACTCGGACGTGGTTTGCGATGGATCAGCTTCCACAATAGCCTTCAACTCTTCATTATCAACTTGAGTCTCAGGCCGTCCACGGAGCTTGTTCTGCAGGTTGAAATTTCCAGAACGAAAACGTTGGAACCAAAAACGAACTGTGTTTTCTTTTGCAACACGACCGCCATACACATTATTCACCCTTCGAGTTGTTTCCGCAGCACTAGTGCCACGGCGGAACTCGTACTCGTAAATAATGCGATATTTTAAGTTTTCCATTTTGTAAAATGAGTGACGCAAACAGAAAAAAACAGAAGAAAAATCAAATGAATGATGATCATCGAAGCACAAATACATGAGTCTATAGCTGTACAAATTTGAATTTGGAATTCCTTACCAAAGAGGAGAAATTTGTGATTAAAGTGGCCAGTACGAAAAACGCCAATTTCATATGTAAGGACCTAATATATTCAGTTTTTTGTCAAAACGAATTTATTTTTTGTGAACTTTGGTAAGCAAAGTCGAAATAGCGTGTATAAATCTCAATCTTAGTGTTCGCCCTCTTTGCCCGGTGAAGTTGTGAGATCTTTCCCAGCCATCAACATATTGTTCTGCAAAAAAAAAAAAGGAAGGATACTCCAGTATAATATGGGGAAACAACGTGAATTAACATATTTGTTTTCTTTTTTTATTCTATTTATTTAAGGGACTTTTACGTGTGTACATATGAGAGCCCCATGGTACCCTAAGCCGTGAAATAACATAATGGTTTTGTAATCTCATTCATGTTGATTTTGTCCTATAGTTTTTTTTACTCTGTAGCATTTCATGACACAATAACGTCACAGAAATGGCATAATGTAATTAAAATGACCATGATCCGCATGACGTTTTACTCGCGACGGATCATTTGAATTTTACTGATTGCTCTATTTAAGAACATGTTGACTTCACTTAACGTGTCATTATAATTTTTAAATTCGATGACTTTAATTTGGAGTCACACAATAAGATAATACGGTAAATCTTCACTTTAATACTTCGTCTCTTACAGAAAATTAATTATTCCATTTATCTAGCTATAAAAGTGCAGAAATTAGATATTGTTTAACGGGATAAATTATTATTATTCCGTAAAAATCAAGAGATGAATCAAACACTAATAAATTCCTCGAAACCCACACGCCAACAGCAGACATCTCATAAATAAACTAATTTCTTTTGGAATGTATTGTTAAATAAACATAATTCTATATTAGTCAATCTGACTGATGCTTCTGAATCCTGATATGGATATTGACGTAATTATTGACGTAGAAATAGTTCTATGAATTATTTTCATGTATTTAAGTCGAGGTGGAGTTTTTATTCAAGACCTTTTTACTGCAGCAATTTATGCTAAGTGAAATAAAATAAGAACTCAATAAGTATTTTAAATTGTATTAGTCATTTCCATAATGAATTTGCATTACAATACACACGATACCGAATCTAGATCAAAGGGTCTAACACGATTATTTGCGATAACGTACTCGTCTGGTAAATCACGTTATTGCGATAGATGCTGTAATTGAAATTACTAGCATTTTTTTTAAATTAAGATTAAAAACTAAACACTCTATATTCCTTTCTAAGTGAGCAGAGATACATTGTTGGTTGCTATCACTTTGCGCGCATATGTCGTGCCCAGGGTGACCAATATCGCAACTGATCCGCGTTCTCAGGGCACATGACACACAAAAGATTTCTATTTAATATCATGCGAGTTTCCTCACGATGTTTTTTATATATTAGTTCGACAAAGTGTCTACATTGCATCTGATGGTAAGTACAGTGTAGTCTAAGGAGGTCAACGACCGCCAAGGGACGAAAATCTGTCAACAGCCACCATCTCTATATCGGCCCACATAGTATGTATATCACAACGGAATGTCTTTATAGGAACTCGATATACATAAACTAATCCCGAAGCGCGTCAAGCCAAAGCGAGTCATTATGAATAAAAACTATGACAAAGATCATTCTTTAAATTCTGTGGTTTTCTACTGAGCTTTCAAATAAATCATTAACTTAATTCGTTACAGTAAAGAAAATAATATTTCAAGTGTTAATTAAAAATTGAAACATGTCAGACATAAAAGTTATTAATAGTGACATCTATACTTAATACTGCAAATTATAAAGTCCTTACGCTTACGCTGCATTGCGGTGCTCTATCATCGAACTTAGAATAACTGTTGTAATGTCTCATAGATGGCGTTGAAAGTAAGTTTTAAAAAATTTCATGTTTAGTCGTGTGTTAACAAATAAGTCAATATTTTTGCAGTTACTTGAATGAGATTTACAGAGTATATTTTATGTAAAACAGAAGAGTCTAAGGTATATTAAAACACGAAAATTAAATTATTTTATATTTGATAAGTTTAATGTATAAATAACGAAATTAATAAGCCTGTAAATATTAATGAATAATAACTAGATTTCGTATTTTTGGTACAGGATTCACCTTAACTTATTACTAATATTTTTCATGTTAGAAATTTCTAATAGCAAGCTTATCTCCGATTTTACAAAAACTAGTATTGTGTGGAGTCCCTACACAATACTAGTTTTTGTAATGTATATACATATATCACATAGTCCTAGTATATAATATAGGTTTCCTCACGATGTTTTATCCTAATTATTCTGGAAATATCTAGATTCTATAGGTACGTACTTGGATAATCCACGATATTTCAAACAGTTCAATTTAATTTTAACATTAATGTGTATTTCATTTCACTTTAGCAATATTATTATAAATGTCCTTTTTTTATTTTTAAAGTTGTTCAATCATTGTTACTCTGTTAGTTGTTTTTATTTTTTTTAATATAATTTCAAATACAATATTATTGTAACACATACCTTTTTCAAAGAAGTGCTTGCTTCTGGACTGGGCATATAAAAATCGACGATACCCAACAGGCAATCGTCGCATCGGCATACATCACTTGGCAGCGACGACATCGAGCCAAAACTGCTGCAACTGTCCATGGAGTCAGTCCTCACAAGCTTCCCCGAGCTGAGCGCTTCCATTTTGGCAACGAGAAGAGACTCCATAAGCGACCGTGGGCGTGCCGGCGATCGCGACCGTCGCGGGAAGTCCGGGGACAGCGGCCTGAAGTCCAACACGTCGGGGGACAGTGGCCTATGTCGCGCGAAGTTGAGAGACACCTCAGGGGACTGCGCCCGTCTGGACAAGTCCGGGGACAAAGGGGCAACCGTTAATGGCGCCAGGTCCGTGGACGAGGCGCGTGACAACGGCGGAGTCACGCTCCGGCAATGCGACGATGTCATTTTCGTTGCCCGCATTTGGACTCATTGAATCACTTCACAACACTCGAAACTTCAAGGAAAAATTCCGTATCTAAATATTTTTTAGCAAACACGCACGTTCACAGTTTTGTGTTACTATCAGTTAGAACTCAGTAACCAGCGAATGTGGGTTCAGAGTTCTTTCATGTACGAGTGTCAAGATTATTTGGATAGTACAGTCTGCCGGGTCAGCTAGCGTTCTATAATATTTCCTCTATATTAGTTCTATAAAATTAAAACTTTATCTGATCTAGCTACCTTCTTAGAAGTTTTATAAGACGGGGTTATAATGTATTATGTTCTATGTATTTCTTTATGTTTGTGATGTGTTAAATGTAAGAAAGTCACTGTCTCCGCAACACAATATTCATTAATTCAAGAATTAGGAAATTTCTAATAATTTTGTACTTATTTGTATTTTTTCTTTTCTAATACAGCCCCACTTTATGTCGTTATAAATATTTGGTGTTCATGTAAGTTTGTTTTATGTTAGATAATATTAAATAATACTAAATAAAAAAGAAGCTTTTGGTAGTTTGTAGATTAGAAAATGTTTATAAATAATGTACCCGGTAATAATGGCCACTTTATCTTATCTAAAATTGATTTATTTATAATAGTTCCGCCAGCTTTTATTTACAAAATATATTTTTGCTGTTGTTTGTTCTGTTCAAATCAAAAAATAAAAAAAAACATTAAAAACCATATAAAATTAAGTTTACAAACTCATGTTTTCTTAAGTAAATATTGTATAGAACCGAATACTTTTTATTACTTCTCTGAAATCTAAGTCGCAGTCTTGATTTTTTTTAATGTTTGTTTACAAAGCGAGAGCTCGTTATTTATTCTAGACACATACAAAATGTAGCCTTCGCACACCGCGTCCATTCTGACCGCACCTGCCTACGAGAATAGACAATGATATACTGTAACTTTGGATTTACTGGAAGAGTCAATATGTTAACAGAATGTTGAAAAAATAACTAATTTTGTAGCGTTAAATGGTAAAATGTATATTACGTTTATTAATTAAATAGAGCCGAAATATAATTTAAAAAGGCATAACTTATACTTTTAATTAAGTCTTTTGTACGTTTTTCCACATTTGACTAGGTTTGGACACACAAGCTTCTTATGTTTGTCGGCACAGTTATAATATTTGAACGTAAATGGCCTTAAGTGCTTTTACTGAGCTATTTTAAATGAAGAAGTCAGAATATGTAAGTTGAAAGATAGAAGATAGATATTCTATTATTATTAAATTAACACTTTGAGAGCCGTAATTTTAAAAAATCACATCTAGATTTTCTGTATGTCCGTATTTTCTCACAGTGTTGTATAATCGAATATTGGCAGTTTCCTTTCCTATTGCAACTGTGTAATAGGCGGAATTAAACTTTTCCTACTGTGATTCATATCAGTTTTTAAAAAATCTCTTGATTTTATTATTTAAATTATGTTACTTAATCGAATTTTACTATAATATAAAAATATTTTTTCGGATATTTCTTTGATGAATATAATTGTTATATATCATTGTTTTATTTTATTTTATAAAATATTTGTGCTAGATTACTGTAAAGAATTGAACTGGACTAAGCGGATTGAACTGAAGTGGAATTATGATGGTCAATAATTTTGTAATTTTATAGTGTACTTTACGTTAAAACCTTGTTCATTGAGTTTCTTATTTAATTCTTTTAAGCACTAGCTAATTATTGTGTTTATTTACTCAAATAATTTAATAGCACACCGAGTAGTTTTAAAAATAGTATATTATTGACATAGCCATAAAACTAAAGCCTGAGTTACCTTTAAAAGTAAATATTTTTACGTGATTAAAATTAGTACACATACAAGAATACCAGTAGCGTTCATTCCATAGATGCATGAAAGCATTACATGCCTACTGATAAATATGTCTGCAATACATTGCTTAAAGTTACACTAAAAAAGCAACCATCTACATTAATATCTATTTTATATTTACGTCATTTATCTCTCCTTAGAAAGCAATATAATATTTACTATCATAATATAATATTCAAATTATATACGTGAATTCTGCCTACCCTGTTCCTAACACACTATGCACGTCACTGAAGAATACATAGGTGGGTATGGCTGCATGATGGATAAGGGAACGATATCTATGTGCGGCAACGCAAATGATAGTAGATTCGTGCTTTCCGGTGAAGAAAAACACTGTGAAGAAACCCATATGGCATCTAATAGAAATTGCCAAGAGAATGATAATCAGCTGCGCTACTCGTCACGTTGGCCATAACATGTAAGCGCAAAGTGGATACAGCCACTAATCTATACTAATATTATAAAGCTGAAGAGTTTGTTCTTTGTTTGTTTGTTTGTTTGTTTGTTTGAACGCGCTAATCTCAGGAACTGCTGGTTGGAATTGAAAAATTCTTTTTGAGTTGAATAGACCATTTATCGAGGAAGGCTTTAGGCTATATAACATCACGATGCAACTATTAGGAGCGAAGAAATAATGAAAAATGTGAAAAAAAACGGGGAAAATTATTCATCCTTGAGGGCTTCCATTGCGTGCGCTGCAAAAACGGTTCAAGATACCAAAAATATATAAAAGAAATGCATGAAAGAATTATTCCTCTTGAAATGATCTAAAAAAATGTCCGCGACAGTATATGTCTATTTTTTAAGATTAAGTCACTAGAACCGTTTTTATGGTAATCAAATTTGGTCGAAATTAATGCATTATTTGTTAAGAGTTGTATCAACGTAATAATATTAATCTTTATCCAAATAAATATGTTGTTGATTAAGAGTATTTAATTGTGAACAAAATTGTCTTTGACATCACTTAATTTCAATGAACATCTTAGAAGATATTACAAAACCTTATATAGCAAAACAACGTTTGCCGGATCAGCTAGTATATCATATCTCGGCTTAGCTCAAAAGGGATATCAATCGACGTTATATATTTTTTATTATTATTTAAGAATAATAAATAAAAATATATCCATACGTCGTTGTAGAGGCGTGCATTGGCTAAGCATTAGAATTGCCCAGAGAAAATATAAAATCAAGCGGATTAAGTTGCGAGCAATATACAACCAAAGTCTATTATAAATTATGACAGACAAAGCCTCAATCTTCGAATCATATAATGAAAACAATCCACGGAAGGCAGCCGGGCGGTCGTAAATCTGCGTCCGCGATGCGCCGCGGGTGGTCTGGTCTTGCCATAGCGTACAATATGTGGACCACAGGAACAAAGAGCAATATCCTTACTTAATATTATAAATTCAAAAATGCTTATATTTGTATTTTCCGATTTTGACGAATTTTAGCATAGAAATTGATTAGACCTTGGAGACAACCTTCCGTTCCTTCCGTTGTAAAACAACTCACATCCCGGTTACGACAAAGAAGTTCTCTAATTCTTACTTTTGCCGAGTTGTTGGGTTATGGAATGATCTTCCGGCGAGCGTCTTCTCACCTTCCTATTATATGGGATTCTTTAACCCATTGACTGCCAGTTACGAGATATCTCGTATTAAGCGTGTGTATCAAAACTGCCAGCTACGAGATATCTCGTAGAGCGTGCTGCAATTTTAGATTAATTACAGATGGTTATTTCAGTTTTTTTTTTTAAATAATAATTACTGTAAATGCTATTACAATATTATGTCAGTAACTTAATATAATTATATTTTGAAAACTTTCGTGTATTCTTCAAAATAAAACCTTACCACCCAAGGCAAGACGCTCTAAATATGTCTGGCAATCGATGGGTTAAACGAAGCGTGAAGAGATATTTGTGCAGGCCGGCATGATCGCTGCGACTACCTGTAGGCTACCTTATATACTGTCTATTTCTAATGAAGACCCTTCACCAGAAGCACCTAAAAGTTACGTAACCCAGTCTGGTCGACGCGTAAGATTCCCGGACTTTTATCGCCCTTGACGGTCTCTGGAGGGGGGTGATGTAAGCTACCTTTTTATATATACCTTTTTTATACTTTTAATTATACTTTTTATAAATGTCAATATGTCAAAAAATTAGAAAAGAATAAGAATTGAATTTGTGACGTTGAACGGTGCGCTTGATATCTGTTAAGAAAAACTGTTTTAATTTGAATATATTATTTTTATCATCTCAAGTTTTTCCTAATTCTCCTTCCTGTGTTGTGTGAACTCCACCTCTACATACCGATATGATTTTCTTTATTGTTGACAGTCGTTGCAGTTTATTGGACTGCGTCATGCTTACCAGCAAACGTGGTGTAGTCACAGATCACCTAATCACCAAAAATTATAGATCGACATTATTAAAAAGATAGAAGTGGATTTATCAATGTTTGTACCGATGCATCTCTTATAACTGCGACTGCAAATTGTTCTGCGGCAAGAAATACCTACAAACAAGTACATTGATATGACAGCTTAATGAACCAGTGATGGTACGGCTCTCAGTACATTTTAACATGTACCCGTGAAATTGCTTACCCGACGGTTACTGTAGAATAACTAATGATTTACAACGATCGACGGAACGACCGAAAGCCTTTACACCTTATGAATAATGATATAAAATGTTTCTAAAGAGCTTACATTGCTAACTTTTGCACTCTTATAATCTAAATTCAAGCACTTTAAGCTATTTCTATGAAATCCCAAGTTGGCTACATTTATTACTATTTCTTTTATATTATGATATAAATTATAAAATAAGATAGTACATTTATGAAATAAATAAAAGATAACGTATATAAATTAGATAAAAACACGCGTTCCTTTCTTTTAATAAAATAGGGCGATTAAGATAATTGTTATAGAGGCTCCAGACTCAAGACGAGAACGTCTAAATTCACGCTACGGCCGTGAGCTTCATGTCACGACTGTTCGCATTCATTGATTCACACTCACCAGAGCTAAAAAAATGTTTTAACGTGGAATAAATATGAGAAAAAAGGTGAAATAACTAGTGATTTAACGACGATAAATGAAATTACATGGTCCAAAATTGAGATAGTAGTATGACAAAACTTCGCATGTAAAAGAGATAAAACTAATAGCAGGCACGTCCCCTGTTATAATTAGCTTCACGCCTAACGCGGACGCAAAAACCGACTCGAGCCGGATATCAAAGCGGAAACAAACATCAACACCGTGAACTGTAGTGAAACCTATTTTCACTCACAATACCGTAGCTTCACAGATATTTACGGCGTTAGTCTGAAGCATCCATAACTTCTAAAACCACGTTGTTTGATAAATACCTAGCTTAAGTTGTTAGCTATATATTTTCGGGGTCAACAATTGTTCTCGAGTTATTCACTTCATCGTTTTCCAAGTCTTACACTCCAGGCTGAGTGGTCTTGATCATAGACTATCTGCTAGCTTTTGTGAGATGCCTCCATCCCTCTCTATTAGAGGCACTGCATTCTTCTACATTCAATGAAGAAACACTTGTAGGAGGACATTTTTTTAAATCTATAATTTTATTAGGGCTTTAATCACACATGTAATGCCAGCCCTATGTCACTCAACAATGTTCACTTAGATAAATTGAACGTAAATAATAAAAAAAACAAAATTATTATGAAAACCTCTCGGCAACAACATGAACAAGGATCTAGACGCATCATAACTGTGTGTGGCAAGGATTCCATTGAACATGTCCACGTCTAAAGGATTTATATTTTGCTTACTCATCATGTCCCGCTCTCATAGACTCGCTCCGATCGCACTCGATTATAAGATGAAAAACATTCTCTAGAGTTCCGCAAACTGAACAGGAACGGGGTTCAGCCCTCCCCATCAGACGGTTGAAGTTGTTTAGTGCCATGTGACCAGAGCGAAGCTTATGCGCCATCACAATGAGACACACACATCTCTTCAATCTTAATCAAGTTATTAACTTACACAAAAAGCAAAAAGTTTTTTTCGACTAAACCGGCCTTTAGACATTACGATTTTATCGGCCGACACGTTTCTTAGAGACAAAGGCTGAGATTTATAGATACTATTTCGACTTTGCTTAGCAAAGTACGCAAAAAATAAATTCGTTTTGACAAAAAACTGAATTTGTAATAGGTATTTGAATATAACCAAAGTATTCGCAGAGCCAAGTCCATGTGGACAAAATCGGTGACTTATCAAATACTTTGACATTCATTGAGTAATATATTATAAATTGTAATGTTTTAATAAGTCTAAGCAAACTTAAAGTTGCGTCTATAAATCTCAACGTAAGAATTATAAAGTCTTCATGTCTAAGTCATCCATGAGGTACATCTACAGGTTTCTCACCTTATTGATATGGACAAAACTAGTATCAGTATTTAAGAAAAATGCATAATATTTTCGCCAAGCTCACAAATCTCAGTTGCATTTAGTAGCGTAAAAACTTTAATCACAGGAAACGCTTTACATGAACGCACTTGCACATTCTAAAGCGATTAATTCGCTTCATACGGAGAATCATCCATATTATTTCGTTAATCTTGCAATTTCCAAGGAATTTATTAGCTTCTTATAATTACCTATCCTACGGGAAATAGCTAGTTAACTTCAGGAATGCTGTCGGTTTAAATTGTTTGCTTATATCACATGGAAATCATTGGTTATTTCAACTTGTTACGCCATTAAAGGCCTTCGACAACGGATGTAATACATCTTCTCCTCTAGTACAACGTTCGTAATTTGTATGCACGCTTAAACATCGTCCAGAATCTTATAAATCACAAGGTATTTATACATATTTTATTTATTATTGATATATGAGGAATATTCCTCTGGCGACCATATTTCCATGTTGTTATGACTTGGGAGCCTTTAAGAGAAGAGAACATTTGTTGGGCGGACTCGTCTCCACATATACCACGACGAACGGTCGTCGAAAAAAAAGGTATTGGGGTCTCTAAGCCTGTTTATTAATTATTAAAATTTCATAAATAATGCCTTGGTAATTATATTACCTACTTAATTTAAATGTAAACAATAATATATTTCAATTAAATTTATACGTAACATTAAATTTAAGATCTCAAATTACGTAACGTCATAGCGATTTATTAACTACCTTTATCTCAGATACAATTTCGCAGTACCTATAAAATTTATTTTCATATAATTTATTGTCATTGCAAGACATCAATATAAACTAAAAGCCAATGCAATACGATTCTAATAAAATATCTCGCGCCGTGTGTATGGAAACGTGACAATAATTCAAACTTATTTATATGCGTAACGCACTTTAGTATTTTATTACATAGCCGTTGTACATAGTATCGTGCTGTTCATTTATTATAGAAAATAAGACAACATAATAAATATATATAATATTAGCTGACCCGGCACACGTTGCTCTGCCATATAAATTATTTCTAGTGAATATCTTCTGTATTATAACATACGACTTTGGTCATAGTGGCTTGCACAAAAAAAGTAGATATATGCTGTCTCAGACTTTTTTTCTCAGAACTATTCAAAACAAACAATTCTACGGTACATCATCTTTGTGTAACTCCAATGGTTTAGGCAGTGTACGCTAAGATAACTCTCAGAGGCCAGATTTTTTCCCGACTTAATTGACACTTATCGTTATATTACAACCAAAATTATATAAAATCATTACAAATTGTAGCTTTATATGTCATTCCCATGTATAATCTATATTACTGTTAAAGTTTCATGCAAATCCGTCCAGTAGTTTTATCGTGAAAGAGTAACAAACATATTCACAAACTCTCGCATTTATAATGTTAGTCGGATGCTACGTGTTCAGAGCCATAATTCCGCTGCTTGCTGGTACGCAGTAACAACGCGAGTTGCTTATGAGCTGAGCCGTTGAAATATCAACAACACACTAGAGCAATCTCACACAACGCGATGTCTTGTTAACTTATGGTTTAGTGATTTCATTATTTCGATTATAATACATTAAAAACTTCTTCGTATCTTATCCCGGCACGTGCCTGTGGTGAGACATGTTTACCGGTGAAGTAAAATATCGTGAGGAAACCCGCATAGCATCTAATAGAAATATCATGTGTGGTGCCTTAAAAACGGTGATCAGCTGTGCTACTCACGAAAGGCACGGCTTATAAGCGCAAAGTTAATACAGCTTCTATTATATTCCTGCTTACACCGAAAGGCATATACCGTGACGATATATTATATTATATTATTGTGGATTATTAATGAGAATAACTCATTTAAATTGAGTCACTTTGATGGCTTCATTTGAGCCATTTATGGGTTTGAGTGCCTCATAGTATTCGTATAGTGAGACACACTGCCTTCGCATAGACCCTATCTCATGGTTCATCGTTATTGGTCATTCCCTGAAAACTATATTTTCAACATTATTACAGATATGTATAGGCACTTCCCTAAATCTTATTTATGAAAACTAACTTTAGAAGTTAGTAATATAAAAGTTTTTATATTTATGTATTTTATTTTTAAGATAAAAATTAGATAAAGAAGTGAGTAAGTTGTAGGCTACCTTTTTATATACCTCTTTTTAATATTTTAAATTATACTTTTTATCAAATGTCAAAATGTCAAAAAAATAGAATAAGAATTGAATTTGTGACGTTCAATGGTGTGCTTTATAGCTCTTAAGAAAAACTGTTTTAATTTGAATATATAATTTTTATCATCTCAAGTTTTTCCTAATTCTCCTTCCTGTGTTGTGTGAACTCCACCGCTACAAAGTAAATAAAATAAATGAATCATTTCTTAAGAGACTAGGAAATATGTAAAACGACGTAGGAAAGTATAGTAACATATAAAATCTAACACAAAAATAAAACGAAAATAAGTCTATTTCATGTTTAACAGTAACTCTAATGCAGTAATTATAAAATATAGCACGCATTAGGCATGCGAAGAAGTAAAACAGATTTCGAGAAGTAACCCACCGTGTGCGGCATATTGACTGTAACTCTAAATTATATCGTATCGACTCTACAATCTCCGGTCGCAGACCACACTAATTAATTACAAATCAGTAACAAGATTGATTAACATTCTTGTACGAGGCATAAAGTATCGTCTTATTTATTCAATGTACCAGTTAATATGATGTTACTACCAAATAATACCAAGTTAATATGATGTTATGGTAGTGGTAAACATTTCTGTGATGACCAGTACCCATAGTACAAGCGCAAGCTTAATTCGGGACTAGGTCAATATGTGTAATTGTTAGTAAATATTATATATTATATTATAAATCGTTTTCAATTTAATAGATAGTAATCCCATACTCTTGTGATCTAACCGCTTTATAATAATGGTTCGAAGTTACGATTATTTTTATTATAAATAGATTTAACTACGCTTCACCTGTTGGAAAGTTCGACTGATAACAGCTATAACAAAGCCTATTATTAATTGTAAATATTTTTTTTTTATAATTTACTGGCTAACGCATGATTTTAGTCACACTTGGTGGTAAGTGAAAATGAGGCTGTAAATGAAAAAAATGCCTATTGACTCTTTTCTTAAAAGCTTGCAGATCTTAAGATTGTGGGAAAACATTCCAATCATGTCCTTTTTTCCTTTATTTTATGTTACGAAAATAACTTTAGATAATCTCTATATTTCCACAATAGCTAACGTACTTCGGTATGTGAAAGTAAACATTAAGACATTTGGAAGTATCGAAACCTATAATTTAAAAGTCATAAACAATTAATCTCGTAAATAATCACAGTTGAACGTATTTATAGTGCATATTAATCACAAATTTCATGATACTTTGTCCGCTAAATTATACGGTTGAAGAAATATAACAGCCGATGTGTGGTTTTAAAATAGGATGCATGTTGTTTTATTCTTCGTTTAGTACTTGATATCAATTATTATGAGGTGACGAAATGGATGTTGTGAAAGTTAAAATGATCACAGTTAAGTTCATTTAAAAATAGTACACCTTTTGTAATTAAAAAAAACTTCTGCCTTTTGGTATATCGAACTTATTGCATGATCTCCGTAAAAGTCAATAATTCAGTCATTTTTAAGATCGAAAGGCGATTGTCTGAGTTGAGTTATGACCACAGTTTACAAGTCCAAACACCGTCATTGTGACTCACTCCAGTCTGTGCGTTTCGGGATCAGCTTCTGCACGTTTTTCGTATACCTAGAGACCTTCTGTCGTGGTATATGTGGGCCGGCATGGCGACAATAAATTTTTGTCTATTGATTGTAGTCACTTTGTTCAGCCAGTATAAAAAAACAATCAGCTCGGAGAGAGTCGCTGATGAATCAGCGTTATCACATCACTAACTGCGTAGGACTGTCAAGCGGCGTGCCAAGCTCGCGATCGTGACAGATGACAGCGCTGCGCAGTCACCTACATCGAACGCCTTCTCATGTAAATGCATACAGAAGCAGTACATCGCTGCCGGCCAGCGACTGCCATAATCCTAATTGCGCTTTACTTTAAATACCTCTTTCGCCGGTTCCGTGAGGACATAGAGGAAAATTCCTATATTAAAAGAACTGATTCTAAATCTACTCATAAGCGACTCTCTCTCACTTTTGTTCCGGACACAGATAAACTTATTTTCTAAGCACACTGTAAGTAAACCCAAAGTAACGTCTACTAATCTTAGCCTTAGAGCGACCTTAATGTAATATAGGTTTAATTTATTCAATATCAAAAATTAATTTAAAAACGTATTATAAACTAATATCAGATTGGTAGTAATTGCGTTTTAATTAACATAAAGTACATACAATTTAATTTAAAAAGAAAATATAAAGGGATTTAAAAATAATTACGAATCGGATATATCAATAAATAATATTATGCAAACTGCCTACCGCAGTATTTAAATACTTTTAAACCAATTAATAAAACCCTTCTTTAAATAAATTATATATAATTATAGTTA
Organism: Automeris io; assembly: GCA_036320925.1. Lineage (NCBI taxonomy): Eukaryota > Metazoa > Arthropoda > Insecta > Lepidoptera > Saturniidae > Automeris > Automeris io. The sequence continues at coordinate 5,317,517 of JAUDJH010000010.1, read as the reverse complement.
TCAACACAAAGCAGGCTCGTCATTTGACTGTAGCAATTATGGCAAAAGAAATTACTTTTGAGGACCAATGTATATTTTAAAACTTTTCCTCAATTATGCAACATTGGTTTCATTTTATTTTAACTATCGAGTAAACAGGTTTAAAATAAACCAAGAAAACATGGAACATTGGATAAATTGCATAAATGGATAATGATCCAATGAATTAATGATGATAATTTGATGACGATTGATGTTGATTGATGATGATGACAATACGCTACAAAAAATATAGTAATTTACTGCATTATTCTTTAGTATCAACATTCTGATGACTTATATAGACATAGTTAAGAAAATAATGAATTGTTAGCTCTTTCGGGGTCCGGGCAGTAGAGGGAGACTGCTACCCGGATGAGAGGGAGGCGATGCACGGTGTCCGGCGCACTACCTGAGAGAGAGGTTTTGGAGGGGTGGGCTTTACTCCTACCCCTCCCAGAGGTAGCCTCAACAAGGCTTCTAGTTCCGTAGCGACTGGATGAATTTGGTTTCCCAAGCCCGGGTGGAGAATCAGAGGGAAACCCCGGGGGTTTTTAATCAGTAGCAGTCTGACACACCGGGGTCGCTGCCCTCACAGCCTCCCTGATGGTCCTATGCAGGATTTTCCTCCGGGATACAAATATATGTATCTCTCTTTCGGGGTGAGCAGAGAGGCTTTAGCGACTGTATCCACTTTGCACTTATATGTCGTGCCTAATGTAACCAGTAGCACAGCTGATCGCCGTTCTCACAGCTCTAGTACATATATTTCTATTCGATGTCATACGGATTTCCTCACGATGTTTTCCTTCAGTGATGAGGATATGGTCTACAATATAGGCAGGACATTTAATAATTATATTTATGAATTACTAGCTGATCCGGCAAACGTTGTTTTGCTATATAAGTTATTGTAATATCTTCTAAGATGTTCATTGAAATTAAGTGTTGTCAAAACTATTTTTTTCACAATTAAATATTGTTAATCAACAACACATGTATTTGAATAAAGATTAATATTATTACGTTCATACAACTCTTAACAAATAATGCATTAATTTCGACCAAATTTGTTTACCATAAAAACGGTTATAGTGACTTAATCTTAAAAGATAGACATACACTGTCGCAGACATTTTTTAGATCATTTCAAGAGGAATAATTCTTTCTTACATATATTTTTGGTATCTTGAACCGTTTTTGCAGCGCACGCAATGGAAGCCCTCAAGGATGAATAATTTTCCCCGTTTGTTTCACATTTTCCATTATTTCTTCGCTCTTAATAATTGCATCGTGATGTAATATAGCCTAAAGCCTTCCTCGATAAATGGTCTATTCAACACAAAAAGAATTTTTCAATTCGAACCAGTAGTTTCTGAGATTAGCGCGTTCAAACAAACAAACAAGCTTTATAATATTAGTATAGATATACTAGTATAACTTCCATACTTAGTAATTGAATTAGGTACTTTATCTATTGCTTTTGTCTGATTACTATTACAAATCGAAAGTGTGGATGGATATAATATATTTAACCTTGCCAGAATAACTGAACGGATCTGTATAAAGTAAAGGGACAAATTATAATCAGGAAGCTCATGGGCTACTTTAGATCCTGAAAATATAATCGCTATCTGTGGGGACAAGGACGAGACACCATGGTGCAGCTAATCTCGAAAATTATATTCAGAGACGGGTGTAATCATGATTAAACCCTTCAAAACATTAAAGAATCATAAATGTGTATGCGGTTGAGGATTCCGCAGTGTTTAAAACATAAACGAGCAAAATGCTGTTGTGTTAATGATGAAAACCGCAAAATGTAATCGTAATCGTGTTTTAATTATCTGATTACGTTATGCCCATCTATGTCTATATATGTATGTATGTACTTTAGTATTTATTTCAATTTGATGTTTTTATTGTCTCATTTTGGTGCATATTTCGTGTATTTATGATACATATCTTGTGGTTTATTACGGTAAATCAATTCAGAAATCACAAGTGAACGGATTATGTGAGATACAAAATACATGCACAAACAAACAGCACCAACAACAACTCAAAATATCGCAGAAAGTGTTTTACGAGTAAGTACCTATAAATAATATTTTAAAACTCGTTAAAATCATTAAATTAATGACTTCACATTCACATTTACCAAGTATTTTACTTTAAAACAGCCATTTTACTCAGCCAATTACCATTCAAAATACATTTATTGTTATTTTAAAGCTTAATACCTGTCACATTACGCTTAATTTACGAGGAAATAAACTTTTTATATCTTCATCGCCTGTTTATTAAATTAATTGCTTTAAAAAGTAATCATAAACTTGAAATGGTTGAAGGTTCGAATCTCGGGATATGCCTGTGGTTTTCTCAGGCTACGTACGAATTTAGATACCATATGCTCACCGGTGAAGGAAAAACATCGATCGGAAAGCCGCATGGCATCTTATAGAAATGTCATGTGAATTAAGAATGGCGAATAGCGGTGCGACTGGTCACGTTGGGCACGACATATAAGCGCAAAGTGAATACAGCACCTAATGTATCTCTGCCCACCCCGAAAGGTATATAGCATGATGATTTATCATTATTAGAATCCAAATTGGAAATTTTAAATCATACGTATTAACTATACAAGTATAATAAGATAATACTATTTATGTATCTGTGGGTTGCACATTACTAATGTTTATTACAATTATTGTAATCTTCTTTGTTTTGTGCCAAATAACTATGTTTTGTTTTTGACAAAATCTTCTTTATATTAGCGAAATAAAAATTAAGTCTAAATATACCAAAATGAATGTTCGCCTGTTTGTGGGTTTATTCATGTAGCAAATAATGTAATGATTTTATTATCCGATATACAGTTAAGAGTAAAATAGCCGATATATTTCTTTCAATGCAACGAAAAATTGTAAAGTTGTAAATATAATTTTAGCCAAACAAGTCCGTAAGTTAGGTTAAGTCCGTTTCATTCTCCGTCGTTAATTTATACATTTGATTAAGTATGTTTAAAGTGTATCGAATAAAAACAAATATGTTTACGGCTTTATGCGAATTCCTCATAAAAAGAGCTCAAATGCCATACCGAGGCGATGTGAGTAATGTTACATGACCGTTTAAACATACAATGGTCAGTATTACAATAAATACTTTAGCGTAACTCAAATGGATGTCGATTCATTCGCAAGCAGTGGCTGAATTCCTATTCATACTAGAAATATATAAAACAAATCTTTTGAGAGATAAGTTACCTACACATCTTTCCAGTAATATAGTTATTTTCAAAACAAAATTTAGTAATTGAATGAAAATATCTTTAAATATTCATTATAATATATCGTCATGCTATATCCTGTTCGGGGTGAGTAGATATACATAAATGGTTGTATCTACTTTGCGTTTATATGACATGCCCAACGTGTCCAGGAGCGCAACTGTTCGCCGTTTTAAATATTATTTCAGTCTGTTTACCCATAGAATTTCATTATAGTTCATTTAATCTAATAATTTTGTATAAATATCATCGTATTAAAGATTTATTCGGGAAGTATAAGATTCACTTTTGATAACTGTTTTCTACAGATGTACATCTTTTGATCCAATCAATTACACGTCATTAATTTGTACATACAGCAATTTACGTTCAAGAATAATTTCCTTTTTACATTCGTGGTCGCAATATTAACGAGAAAATAGTTAACGTTCATACTCGTTATTGATTCTAATGGCAGTATGTCTGTGAAGCAGCTGTAGGGAGCAGCGACAATATTGTTGGACAGCAAATAATACTGGTTTATACTGAGCGAATTCCGATAAAGCAATAATTTTTACAGTACATACTTCTCAATCAGCATACTCTCCATATAATTCTGTCTTTTAGTTTGCTGCTACTACCTGCTGCTGCTGCTTTATCGACATATCACCTTAAAAAACTCGCTGTTACATAATCTTAAAATAAAAAAAAGGAAATAGAATCGTAAAAACTTCACTATTATATTTTTTCCTCCACGATACTTATTTTTGCATGAGTTTACGTACAGATTACTCAAACAGTAGATTTTTTTTTAAATTATTGCTGATACAGCTTGCCTCGCTCCAGTGTGAGTTACATTAATAACTTTTCAAATAAATTTTCAACCTCTACTAGCCCTTATAGGTGTGGAATATAAAAGAATCCAGTCTTAGGATGCCTACGTCATAAAAAGAACTCAATGTAAAAATTTCATGTCTTTCGCATTTGTAGTTTTAGTTAAGCTCATCCATGATATGTGAGCAAAAGAAATATTTTTATATATATAGATTTAGGTACCTATACATATTTGTACAAGTGAAACATATTTTACTAATAGATCTTTCCTGACGCTGTAACAAAAAACTAAAATCGTTATCAAGACGTTGTCACAAACTATTAATCACATAGCACCAACACTTTATAACAGCAACAAAAAAAATATCTATATCTGAACACAGCCACTAACAGAACAGGTCCAAGATAAAAAGAATCAATTCTTTATTCATTATCAAGTCGAAATGAGTTCTGAGTGCACACAGGAAATAATCTTTAATCATTATAACAAGTTTACAACAACAACAAACAAATTACACAATCTAAAAACATAGACGTAAAATGTGAGTACAATAGACTGCCAGTGTTATATTTTTAAGTTCACAACATTAGGTATGTAAAAACATCACAAAAATGTGATGTGACTATAAATTTACAATTTTAAGAATTTTTCCTCACTTGTATAAGATATAGTTTATTGCCATATATCATTATTCTTGTTCCATGAGTTCTCTGTAGATATTTAATCCCTTGCAAGTGTCAAAATCTACAGCACAAACGATCGTATATTTTCATTGCCTTGACTTAAAAGTATGATTTTTACACAGATCAAAGGGATTGGAAAGAATTGAAACGTTAATTACTACTTGACAACTCCACGATTTATTTATAAAAATGCTCTAAATAGACAAAAAGACATAGAGTAAATGTGTTCCAATAAGGGTTTATTATTCCTTTTAAGGTATGCCCCACAATTATTGAGAAACTGAATAATTTCTTTAACAATTACCGTAATCTTGCTCAAAAGTCTCATAATAATGCTATTAAAATACATCATAACATATGGAGGATAAAATACAATAACTGGTATTAATAAAAAAAGCGTCGATTTTGTCAAATGATAAACTACTTATATTGGTTATATTGGTAAAAAAAAACTATACGTGTATTGATCACATAACCAAGAAACCAACAAATCAACAATAAATGGTCGTTTAGTGAAATGACGTGAACAGACGTGACATTGCGATGGTGGTATTCATTGACGTGTTATCAGATATACCTGTATTATATTCGTTATTCGATATGGGATAACTTATAACAGGGATCGTAACATGTTATTATTTTATCTCTTACACACGCCTAGTTTTATTATAGTGCCATCTCAGTTACAACCATTTTATGTTATATTATCTTTTTTAAATAGCTGATCACTTCACGTTATTTCCCATCTCTATGCGATATCTTCCTTTGAGTGGTCTGTGTTTAAAAATGTCATCGGATTGTGTTTGATAGTACATTAATCATTGTGACAAGACTTTATTAACACAACGCTGATAATTTCTCGCCTACATTTATTATCCCTTGTATTTACTGATAAGCTATTGTCGACATCATTACTTTTGAGAATAAAAATACTGCTCCTTCAATACTCATTGCCTCTGGGTGTAACTAATCTGAACCGTAACTAGAAACTGTAACTTTTTAACAGACTAATAAAAACGCGTGTTTATTAAACCTTAATTGTTGTATAATATGAACAATTATCATAAATATTTGCTGAAATAATAATACACACGAAATATGAAAAATAACCCCAAATAATAATGTCGGTGTTATTGACAATCTTGACTGAATTTGAACTTCAGTAAGTATTTAACTTTATAATTATGTGTCGCTATTAAATCTTAATATTAAAGTACATATAATATATTCATTGTAAGAGCTTAATGAATTGCGTTGAAATAATCGTAAAAGTGAAATTAATAAAGTGGTTTTACGTTTTTCTAAACTTATGTAAAATCAGTATATTATTTTAAAAAAACTTGCATGTTTTCAGAAAATTTACATAATCTAAGAGTTCAATCTTCGATTCACTAAGCGTGATTAAAAAATCATGTAACTTTTAAATATAGACTAAAAAATATAGGGTTACAGGTAAGTTAAGCTCTGTGACGTATATGCCGCTATGATCAATTTTAGGCTTATTAAGTCTGTATTATTGTGAGCCTAATGGATTCCCACGCACAGAGCTCAACTTACATGCCTCGAACTTTACTATATTTCCAAAGTATTATTACCTATAAACAATGTCAACAAACTCTGATGTAGCGGAGTATATCTTTGATTTCTTTAAATTTAAATTCACTTAACTGTCCTCCCAAATTGACAAGTGTGTACAAATTGACAGCTAAATAAATAGCAGCGCTCTGTAGCGTATAATTCATTAATCTAATTGCACCTAAAACTCTATTAAGATCTAAGATAAATGTGTACAGAGCAGCTTGCTATTTGTCTCTATCGAGTTTCATTTGTTTTAGAGTTCCGTAAACCGTAGTCGATACTTTGAGTGTTTTTTAAACCTTTTTCTCTATTTTAGTTGTTTGTAGCTGTGGTGCCCTAGTGGGTAAGGTATCGGGATTCACACACAGCAATAGGAGTGGTCGGAGTCACGTACCTCTGAGATTTTTTAGATTGAGCAAGGATTTAGGCTATTCGTGCTCACCAGTGAAGGAAACATCGTGAGGCACCCGCATGGCATTTAATAGAAATGTCATGTGTAAGTACCCTGAGAACGGCGATCAGCTGCGCTACTCAGCACGTTGGAGACGATATAAAAGCGCAAGGCGAATAAGGCCACTAATGTAGCTGCCCATCCTGAAAGGGTTACAGCGTAACGATATATTATAATAATTTGTATTATATGTTCTCAAATTACAGCTGTAGTAAGTTCTAATAACTCTTTATATGAGGAATATAAAAGTAAATATATATGAGTCCAAATTATTTTCGTTTTCTTACTATGAATATTTAAAAATAAAGTTAATTATACTCTATTCAAAATTTATATAAATACTAGATGATCCGGCAAACGTTGTTTTGCTATATAAGTTATTGTAATAACTTCTAAGATGTTCATTGAAATTAAGTGATGTCAACGACAATTTTGTTCACAATTAAATACTCTTAATCAACAACACATTTATTTGGATAAAAATTAATATTATTACGTTGATACAACTCTTAACAAATAATGCATTAATTTCGACCAAATTTTATTACCATAAAACTGTTCTAGTGAGTTAATCTTAAAAGATAGACATATACTGTCGCGGACATTTTTTTTTATCATTTTAAGAGGAATAACTCTGTCATACATATATTTTTGGTATCTTGAACCGTTTTCGCAGCGCACGCAATGAAAGCACCCAAGGATGAATAATTTTCCCCGTTGTTTTACATTTTCCATTATTTCTTCGCTCCTAATAGTTGCATCGTGATGTTATATAGCCTAAAGTCTTCCTCGATAAATGGTCTATTCAACACAAAAAGAATTTATCAATTCGAACCAGTAGTTCCTGAGATTAGCGCGTTCAAACAAACAAAGTCTTCAGCTTTATAATATTAGTATAGATAAAAAATCTATTCATAGTCACTTCCTAGTTCTTAAAATATTATATATATTTTTCGAACATTTTCGCTACCATTTTAAATGAAATGTTTTGTCGGATGCAATAACACTTTTAATTAAAAATTTAAGAAGAAGAAGTTCTCTAACTCTTACTTTCGACGAGTCGTCGAGCTGTAGAATGGTCTTGCGGTGACAAAGTCCCCAATTTCCTATGATATTGGGTAAAAGCGTTACTCCGTATCTACATATATTCGATTCTATTCGCGATATCCTTTTTAGTTAAATAGCAAAAATAACGAATAAAATAAAATTAATTTAATGGAGAAATCTTACATGGCATCATTGGAAGCGTCCGTAGCTCTTGAGCAAAGGAAAAATGAAATCAAAAGGTCGTGCTAGTAAGTCATAACGTCAAAAAGGTCATGACTCAGTTGTATCCAAACACGGTTTATCAATTAAACCGTTTTATTAGTTTTAAACTGATTTTTGTAAGTAATCCGAGCGTAAATCGTATGTAAAATAATTAATTTTCTTCAATTTTGTATGGCAATAACTTTTTAGTGTTAACGATTAAAGTAATTTCCCGATGTATTTTGCTAATGTTATCGTGTCACCAATATTCCTCTTTCGGGCCGGACAGGGTTTACAAAACATACTGTATATTAATCTTAGCAAACAGCTGAACACAGTTCCATGTTTCTACGCTCAGGTGATAAGTAGTATGGCAGCTTTGACGCAACCATTTTACTAATACTGTTAGCATTTGTATTTCTCTTACCCGTATTATCGTTTTAGTTTCTTCTATTGTATTAACCAACGGCTCCTGAGTGTTGTGGGCGGAATAATACCAAGTCTGGCGAGAATATGACCTTTTAAGTATCATCTGATTATAAAAGAATATTTTTCAAACAAGTAAGCGACCAGTAACATGTCTTTATAGTAAACTTTTTAAATTACTAGAATAACAACACGTTTAGTTAGAGCTTACATACGACCTAAGCTTGTCTTGATTTTATATATTGAAGCCGTCACGAAGCCTCTCGGCTAGTTTGGAAAATTACTTATTTATTAGTACACATAAACATATAAAACATGAACAAGATTCAAACATGAATCATGAAACATGATCAAGAAGAAGGTTAAGATATGAGCTTAATTTACCTTTTGTATGAAAGAGTGAATAAAAAGCTGGTTGGAATTTTAAAACAGGGGAACGTAAGACATGGGATGAACAATGGCAAAGCGAGTATTTGTAAAAGAACTGACAAAAATTCTAGATGATTGGCGTGAATCGCGAATCATCCATAATTATGTAAATAATTAAATGATCCAATTGGTATAAAGAAAAGTATACACATGTGAAGAAAATTGCCTTTTATTTGTGTAAAAAGAGTTCTTTTTTTTAATTCTTTTTATTCAAGGGACTTTTACGTGTGTACGCATGCCAGCCCCATCGTACCCTAATACAGAAATACCTAACATATTACATATGGTGCCATTGATCTGAACAGGCCAGACGCCTCATCAGATAAAAGTGTAAAAAGAGTCAATTTTTATAATACGTAACTTGACAATGCAAAAATAAAATCAAATATAAATAAACCACAAATAAGTATTAATATATTATAATTTCGACCAAGAGCATTAGATGCAATATACTTTTTAACATGACAAAAAAGAACACAACTTTATTACAATAAATGCAATATGTAATCCTTTCGACTTGCACAAAACGTAGCATTGATACAAATGCATCAAATAACAATAAAATAAACATAACCATGACCTAATATGGACGGTCTTTAAGATAGGTATTTCTACCGCAACAGACCACATAAAAACTCAACGGTATTACCCTTATATAATAAGCAAATTATAACAAGTCTGTCTGTGTGTAAAAGTTATTTTTTAAAGATTAAGATCAATTATATTGCCATTTGTGAACCCAAAATATTTAACTTACAAAATTTGTGTGTCTGTTTCGACATGACTATAAAACACGAACTAAATTTTTGCAAAAAGCCAATTAAAATTGTACCTATTTGTAAAGTTACGGTGGTTATTTTGATATAAATCAGGCAAATGATGCTTGATGACGTGGAGGCTGTGCATATTTTAGTCATTTTGTTGCGACCTCTCCGGGAAATAGACCCTGGGTAAGGCTAATGGCTTGTCGGGTCTTAAGAGAATTGTGGATCTCCAGGTCCAGCAGGAAGCGAGTTGAGGGACACCTCAGAGTTCTTAGCCACTAGGGGTCTGACTTGTCCGGGCCACCGCCCCCACGGCAGCTTTCACAGCTCTAGACAAGAACTTACCAAGAATTACCACAAAAAAATTACAATTCCAGCTGTAATACCTGTTTAATTTACACCCACTAAATCTATTATTGGCGTAACGTATCTAGAACCTTTGTTATCCATACTTTTTAGGGGCGTTTGATCGCAACACGACGTCATACCGGCTTCATCATTTTTGTATCATTGCTTTTAAAAGAAAAAAAAACATAAAAAATATATCTTTGTATACTTTTTTTTTTACACTGGCTCGACATAGTGACTACAGAGTACCTGATGGTAAGTACAGTGTAGTCCAAAAACGAAAGCGACTATCAAAGGATGTAAATCCATTGATAGTCTACATCGTCATGTCGGCCCAAATATACCACGACTGAAGGTCTCTAGGTATATGAGCCACTGGATATGCACAAGCTGATCCCGAAACGCGACAAGCCGAAACTGGTCACTATGACGGGCTTTACACCCATGCACTGTGGTCGCGATCCAGACGGGCACCGGCGCCCTACCACCTCGCGGCTGCTCGTTTAGCACCACCCAGGAGTCACGTGTAGGGAAACTAGGGTAAAGCCTACGGACGCGAGCAGCTTCGACTCCCAAAACAAATATGAAGAACAATTAAGGTTTCACTAAACTTTTGTAAATACTTTGACAAGTCTTATGCGCGAATTACTTCACCTTTGTAAATTAATTAATAAACATTTGCTATTTGACTAACACGGTTACTTGGATAACTTTGGAAAATATTTAAAAGATTGATGTTAAAGATAAGGCTTAAGATTTCTCTCTATTTTTTATTCTAGACAGACACATTCCATAAATAGATCTTGGAGTGTCTTTAATATTAGAAAATACGTTACACACATCTAGCTAAAATTATATTTTTCAGTAAGCGAAAACACAAGGGCAAGCTAGTGTCGCTGTAAAATAATAATTGCAAATTACATCATTTAAAAAGCTAAACAATTTTCACTCCGCACTCGCCTTACCAAATCAAGAGAATGCGGGAAGGCAATAAAATTGAATGCAAGCACAAGGGCTCAATGGGTTAACAAATCATTTTGCCATACATAGAACGGCCATGGGAAAAAAATTGCTCCCAAGTATTGATCAAAGCTTGCAACGCAACTGTGAATTCTTGGCGAAAACTGCAGACTTAATACGGCGTGTCCTGTGGTACAGTGGGCTGATTATAATGCTATCATAACATAGCCACTACCATTGTAATTATCTTTAATAAAATCGGGTACAGTATTATCAATGTAGAAAGTTGCAAGATTATTCTTAATGACCAATAACACTCGACTTATTTCCCGGTCACAGGATGTCAGCTCGAGCCAAAGATCAATAAAATACGAATGTACCAGTCAAAGTATTTAGGCTGACATTTATAAACGCTATTTCAACCTTGCTTAGCAAAGTTATCAAAAAATATATTCGTTGTGACAAAAACTGAAAATATAATAGAAACTTGAGTATAGCCATGGTATTCGCAGATCCAAGTCCATATTGACAAATCGGTGACTTACCAAATCCTTTGACATTCATTGAGTAATATAATTTGTAATGTTTCAGAAAGTCTAAGTAAACTTAAAGTTGAGTCAATAAATCTCAGCCTAAGGACCCTTTTGACAGAATGCTATTTTAAAATCTAAAATATATTTCATTTGGCAAGATTCGATGTTATACGAAATAAACTGAGGACAGGACAAACTGTTATAAATATCGTTGAAAATTTTTAAATTCATAACAAAATACACCTTCAGTCCCGTTCAAATCAAAGCTCAAATAAAACGTAAATCTTAAAATGTTTAGAATTTCATAGTAGTGGCTCATTGCTTTTACGATTGTTGTGAAATATTAGACTATTTTATAAATGTTTGACAAATCAGTAAACGAATTATATACGGGTCCACTGGCGTAGATTTATGACCCTAGATTTGAAATTTTATTAATTAATTTTAATACGTTTATCATTTGCTTATCTTTTAAATTACTCTATAATAAATTAACTAATATATATAAATTAGTAACCACTTTCGTTTGCTTTTTAAATATAATACTTCCTATATTTTCGTTATTCTCGGATAAAACAGGAAAAAATTTAACACAGTAATATAAAAATGCAACGGAAAATCATGGTAAATTAAAGAATATTTAAAAAACTTGCAGATTAAAAGATAATAAGAATAATTTGTAATCATAGATGGGCAATATAATGGGGATAAGTTAAATTCTGACATACGACTAGAAGTACCGTGTGAGAATTGCGATTATATGTCGAAATCTGAGTCACATAAGTTAACAGTGCATAGTGGTGCCGTCTGCCGTCCGCCGACTGCCGCATTCTACGGAACTTCTCTTTTACTTATGAACTCTAATAGTTTAACTTTACAGAAATAAAATAAACAGATTCTTGTCACTTTACTACGTATTCCATTTCTGTAGTCAAATTAATATTCATTATATAATACAAATTAATATCTTTTAAACAGTTTCGTCTACAGCCGCACCTTTATTTGAATATGCATGAAAACTCGAATAAATTCAAACAATTTGTCTCTCCATGTAACTAGAATTTATTGGTTTACCATTTTTGGTTAATTTTACGGTTCAACGTGACCTTTTAAGTGCGGGACTGATTGCTTTATACAATAAAATAAATCAGTGGATGTTAATTTTTAACTGGTCTAAACTAGATAAATGATTTACCCCAGGCAATGTAATAATAAATTTGTTAACGCCGTATTTGTATCAATTTGTCGTTTATTTGCAATGTTTTATAGATATTGAGACCTATATTTCATGAACTAATTTTTCTTTATACCTTCATTGAAGAAGGTTAATGCACAAGCGTGTGCTCGCAAGTTTTATTTCTCGGCTTGATTTTCTTTGAAAATAACGAGTAATCACAAGTGATCATCATTATCACAGCCATCATTATATGCTATAGTTAATATCTTCTTCGATCCAGGGATGCTCAAACTTTAACTTTGGGTGATATACCTCAAGATTGTCAGTCTACAAGCGATCAACTCTGTAGGCGTATATATGCAGATAATAATAATAACATGTCGTCACGCTATATCCATTTCGGGGTAAGCTCAATGCTAGGTGACCACCGGAGGCATCCAGCGCTGATTTTCAGTTGACACTTATTTATGCTTTCAACGAGCAGAAAACAGCGAGGAAGGAAATAATAGAATATGGTCACATAGTTATAGAGACTATTTCAAAGTATCAAAAATAGTGACTAACTAACCAATAGCATATAAGCGCCTTGTTATAATTGACCCCAAGCCTAGTAATGACTTTAACTTCCCGTTGCGTAATCTTTCATAGCCGTCTTTCTTATTCAGGCGCCTAAAAATATTCGTATAACACAGATAGTAGGAAATTCGGTCATAATAACCGAAACAAAAAAAATCAAGAATTAAAAATAAATCTAATACCATAAAGTGAATACTGCCACTAATATATTCCTGCTCATCCCAAAAGCTATATAGGATGATAATATGGTATTATTATATATTACACGTATACGCTGATATGTTGTTATACACATTATAATATTCTTTTATTACAGTCATAAAGAGCTGTAACTATGTGTGTCATCTCATAAAAAGGCTGTAAAACGAATTTATCGCAATGCATAAATTTTTATTTTTGTTATCTGAGAAAAGTATCAATTTAATATACTGAAAAACTTTATAGTACATAGATTGAAATCTTCAGATTGTAAACGTGCTCATCACTGTTTCGTTCATTGTTTTTATACGGGTCCGTTTACCTTCTTATTTATAAGTTCCGAGTACGGCGATAATGCGCATCGCAACATTATTGATTCGTTCATGTAGACATACAGCGTGATTTTTAATTACACAATCCAGTCAATAACAAATTTATATTTACAACCTACCGCAATCCACGTTCTGCTTTCTTATCAACAATTTTAGGCGGGCGATATTTTAAATGTTTATAATATTTTACAAAATTAAAATTAAAGCTTGTCTTAAAAAAAGTTTTATATTATTTAGAATACAACGCACAGTACGCAAGAGGAGAAATATAACAAACTGCTTAGGTGAATAAATAATTATGTATTGCTCCGCCAATATTTATAATCCGAAAAAAAAATTAAATGCCTTTCATAGACGTAGAAATGAAGAATGTATGTTTTTGTATGTCTCAATATTTGACCTAATCACATTCTAGTCCGTTTTTGTTAGTTATAAGTTTGATATTACAATGAAGAAAAATTGCTAATCAAGGGTTGTGAAGCATACAGGTATAAAGGCAGTCATCGAAAGGCAATTATTTTATAAGCATAACGTAATTAATACGATTAGCAATAATCGAAAACATTTTATCCAGGAGAAAATCCATTATGGACCTTCAGGGAGTTGGTGAGGACCGTCCCCCCGGTGTGTAGAACTCACACCGACTAAAAGCTCCTGGGTACTCCTTCATCCGCTTGTACATCGACCGTGAGTGCGGAGTCGCAATTTGCCACGACCGTCGCGCTGTGAGCCTCGTTAGGCCTCCTCTGTAAGCAATAATCGTCATACGTCAACCGTCCGTATCAACATCTTTCCGTTCTAACATAAATAAAAAATTAGCGAATCGTTTTTATCTATTACCCGTAAAGATAATGGGTGGAACATGATGGCTCTTATCCACGTGGAATTTAAACGGAAAACATGAAGGTGGAGTGACGACTTAAGAATGAGAGTCGGTAAAGATTGAATGAGAAGAAACGAAAACCAACCATAACACTGCTGATTAAGGGGTATCTTTGTTTATGTTAATAGAGTACCAAATTTGGCTGATAATATGCGGAAAAATAAACAATCTTAAAAAGAGGATGTGGTTACCAAAATATCTCTATTTCTCTCGAATGATAATATTAAAACATAAAGATTATGGTTAAAGGTTAGGCACATGTTATCAATTTAAAGAATCGTACTGTATAGTGATGGTTATATTTTTCACCCGTTTCACACACTGCGGGCGTTCGTTACAGACGTTTATAGTCAGTGTTGACTTCAAAGGAAACGTAATAAACATGTAAATTCGATTGCTAAAAAGACAGATTGTTTTTTGTTAGTTATTGTCAGTGAAAGCCTCATTTGGACATAATGGCCATTAAAATGTGTCATAATGGTTGCTGCAGTGAAGAGAACCGCAAAAATTCCAAATGAAATACAAAAGAAAAGAGAAATATTCTTATTGTTTGGGCAGCTAAAAGCCGCAACAAATTGCAATAACATAAATCGCCTCGAGAGCGCTAATGCGTCAGTATAAACTTAACTTTACATGGGGACCTTTTCGAAATGCCAATCGTGGATTTTCTTATAAGGTATCTGCCACGCGGGATACTGTGAACCCTTAGTTTCTTGAGGTATTTTAACGAAGACGTTACAAATCTTTGAGATCTTATCTGAACCTTTTAAGCTGACTTTTTATCTAAAAAATACTTATTCAACTTATCCCAGTCACGATGCTAATTAAAAGTTCGAAATTCGCAGATCATATATCAAATAGAGCAATGTCTATAAAAGAATTAATTACGTTATGAATGCTTACGAATTGTAGCAGAAAAACTCGTCAAAACAGGTCAAAAATCTTATTCTTAACAGTAAAACATAAACTCGAACCTGAAATGTCTACGACCTAATATTTTGACATTTGCTTTTTAAAACCAACAAAACTAAAACAACATTTAATAAATTCCTTTCCAAGATTGATATGATAGTCTTTACCTTTGTTGGTATATACTATACTTCCATCTATAGTTACCGAGTTCATATAAAATTTTCTTTTTTTAAATTGAATATAAACTCTGCTATCTTGAACGTAAAGTAATCACAATATTGCATTCGATTTAATCTCTGTTTCCCTTAGTAGCTTACAAGCAAATACATAATACCGATAAAATCTTGTAAATCGTACGTCCGCTTGTCCGTTTGATTGTCAGACTTACCATTTTAAGACGTTGTAGTTAGAATAATGCTACAGAATTTGAATAAGACGAATGTAACTGCAATGACCGGTTTAGGGTTGCGCATGTCACGTATCGGATAGTATCTACGATAAAACTAGAGACTTTTCAACAACTAACAATTCAAACTAACTATGCTACTTCAATTCTATTCAATTAACAAGTAAGATATTTCTTTTGTTTAACGCTAAAACCTCATTTTATCAAATAAATATCAGAAGAACTACTAATATATTTCGAAAAAGTGTTTTATGCTTAACATGATGCAAATAATAATTATACTACGTCAAAAAAATTATAACAATGCCTAAATTCAACGGTTTTCTATATCTTACTGAGTAAAGATAATCTCAAGTACTGATACTTATAATTTTGGAAACTTGGTTCGTACAGAAAGAAGAAGTATTCAATGCTAATATAATAAATATTCATATTTAATAATGTATTTAAAATTACGCAAACATAATAATCGTATTAAATAAAGACAATGAAATTGTAACGTTACCAAAAGTTGTAAAAGGCTTATTAAGGTTTATTAAATTTTTTGGGAGTCGAAGCTGCTCGCGTCCGTAGGCTTTACCTAGTTTCCCTACACGTGACTCCTGGGTGGTGCTAAACGAGCAGCAGCGAGGTGGTAGGGCGCCGGTGCCCGTCTGGATCACGACCACATTGCATGGGTGTAAAGCCCGTCATAGTGACCAGTTTCGGCTTGTCGCGTTTCGGGATCAGCTTGTGTATATCCAGTAGCTCATATACCTGGAGACCTTCAGTCGTGGTATATGTGGGCCGACATGACGATGTAGACTATCGATGGATTTTCATCCTTTGATAGTCGCTTTCGTTTTTGGACTACACTGTACTTACCATCAGGTACTCTGTAGTCACTATGTCGAGCCAGTGTAAAAAAAAACCTTGTTGTGTAATTTATTACAATATATGACAACCTTAACAAAATTTTCATTTGGTTGTTGGAACAAGAGGCAGTTACAGAAGGAAGTGCAACGAGATACAGCTCATACAAAACATAAAAGATTACCAACCAAACAAATAAGAAATACGAAATTATAATGATAATGATTGCTGCTAAAAGGTTCTCGAATAAATTGTTTTCAATATGAGACAATCTGTACACATTTCTAATAATACAAAATAAAATAGAAAGCTCACTTCATTTATCTACCAATTATCGGATACGAACCAGCGACAACCAGACTGATTGTAGGAACACAGACGGAGATTGTAAAGCTGTTACATTGTTAGCTTATGTTCTCTCTATGTTACAAACTATTATTCCGCCTATCACCGCGTCTAATAGTGATAACGATCGAGTAGTAATTGGACGCGAAAGTTAAACAGGCGTAGAAAATTCTAGACAATATTCAGACATGTTAACGGAATCGAAAATAATTGAGAAGTAATGAAGTACTTAATAGTTTCCACTTTTTTTAAATATATTGGTACCATAAAATAATTTGTACTTAATCTTTGTTGTTGCCACTTATCTATGTTCTGGACTTTTCACATCCAGAAAAATCTAACTGCCTTTCAAGAGCCGTCGATGCATCTAGCCTCTGAGTATTCTACACTATGCTTGCCGAGAAGCTGTTTCCATTCCAGAATTCGACAAAAACACGGCCAGCCCATTGCTTTTTTACTATTACACACATGTTTACAGGTATGTGAAGGAACGCTCTCACCTACAAAAAATAATTCTAATCAACACAATAAAAGCTCTTTTTTGGGTTGTAAATAAATGCTCTTTTTTTGGGTTGTAAATAAATGCATTAACGGACGCAATGATTTTTTTAATTTACTGAAGCTTGAAACCTGTAGGTTTTTAGCCCTTTTGATACTCTACACGAGCGAATGTTCAACTTTTTTTCTCTTTATCTTCTTCTTCAAAGTCAACAGAATAATTGCAGCACTTCTGGTATCGCACTCGATTGTAGATGACAGTAATCTCTTTCCATTAGAAGAGCTGTCAGATTGATTACCGCTGTTTTTACAGATATCCCAATACGATTAGCAAAGCATCTCATAGTAAAAACATATATTAACTGTTCAAAAGCATATATTTATTTATGGTGTCAAATTCGTCCTCTATTATATACAAAAGATTGTGCTCATATTCTAAAGCTCAGAAAAATAAATGTGGATTCATAACAGCTGGATTTGCTTGAAAAGCAGAAGTTTCATTAGCTCATTTAATACATCTTCCCTTATAAACCTGTCATGCGTGTTGTTATTTTCCAATACAATTACTCAACATAGTCGGTGCAAACACGAGACTTGCAAAAAATGTGTAGCTTGTCAAACTTAATTGAATTTCAAAATAAACTTTGTCCATACTATGGACTACAACGTAATATTTTTTTGCAATCAATTACTAGAACATCCTAACGGTCGCTACACGTTACCTTGTTATCTTTTTTATAATAATCTATCAATCTATATCTATGCCTATTCCCTGGTGTAGTAAAGAGACTGAAATTGGATCCATCTACTTTCACCTCATATTCATTAATCTTTCCACGGACTTTCGCCATTACTGAGTGAATTTGGTTTTCCAATTAACAGTTAATTTTACTGCGAAAGCCTTGATCTTCTTACCTCATTTACGCTTTCATTCATTTTTAATCCTCAATCTTTTCTTTCTCTTTCTTAGTCAGGAGAATATCTTACATATGATTACCCGGTCTCAATGAGGGTGATGTGTCAGACTTCTACTTCAGACTTGTGTAGAAGACAGGTCGTGGAGGCATGATTCACTCTTTGTGAATCGAAATCATACTCTATTGATGCTTAATAGCGGATAAGCACTACTAAATAAAACTAAGAATAGCTATTTTTTTGTATTTGAAATGTCTACTTTAGTAGCCTTCACAACTAAGCTAGCTTGGTGGGCATCAAATTTTATGGATTGGGCGGCTACGCAAGAGCCACCCTTGTGGGTACGGAACTCGATTTGGGCGGCCGACCAAAGAAACGAACCCTTACGGTGATCTACCAGCGTTTCGGAAGAGACTACCTTGAGAAGAAACGCCGAAAGAAACCCAAGGTTGCGTCGGAGATATATCTAGCACTACAAGACCAGTTTATATGACTTGTATTCAGATTTTTTTATAAAAATTATAATATATCATGACGCTATATACCTTTTGGGATGAGAAAAGATATATCCACTTTGCGCTTATATGTCGTGCCCAACGAGATCCGTAGCGCAGCTGATCGCCGTTCTCAAAGCACTTACACATTATATTCTTATTAAATACTAGCTGATCCGGCAAACGTTCTTTTGCTATATAAGTTATTGTAATATCTTCTAAAATGTTCATTGAAATGAAGTGATGTCAACGACAATTTTGTTCACAATTAAATACTCTTAATCAACAACACATTTATTTGGATAAAGATTAATATTATTACGTTGATACAACTCTTAACAAATAATGCATTAATTTCGACCAAATTTGATTACCATAAAAATGGTTCTAGTGAGTTAATCTTAAAAGATAGACATATACTGTCGTGGACATTTTTTAGATCATTTCAAGAGGAATAATTTTTTCATACATATATTTTTCGTATTTTGAACTGTTTTCGCAGCGCACGTTATGGAAGCCCTCAAGGATGAATATTTTTCCCCGTTTTTTTTTCACATTTTCCATTATTTCTTCGCGCTTAATAGTTGCATCGTGATGTTATATAGCTTAAATCCTTCCTCGATAAATGGTCTATTTAACACAAAAATAATTTTTCAATTCGAACCAGTAGTTCCTGAGATTAGCGCGTTCAAACAAACAAACAAACAAACTCTTCAGCTTTATAATATTAGTATAGATTAACGGATTTCCACTGCATGTTTTTCTTCATTGGTGCGCATATTTTGCATATTTTTAGTGCCAAGTTGGTATTCAATCTAAAAAAACTAAGAGGAGAAGTGTAAGGAAAGAGTCCGGATACGAAACTAGGACCATTGGTGTGTTCTGATATAGATACCATGGAGGCTACCACAGCCATTAGAAATTTTACTTTTTAAATAAGATATATTTGTATAAATAACTACTTATAATAAATTATTTTATCAAGTGTAATACAAATCTCCCGTAGCCCAACAACAAGCAAAGCGATATTGAAATAGACGCATGTAAATCGCGCAAAATGTATGGAAATTACATAAAGTAGTGATTTTTGGTGAAATCTTAAATCAATCCTACACACGTCATTTGCACTTTTCTCCTAACGTTATCGCTGATCGAATGCTACTTTGTTATCTGGTGTTAAGAAATTTATCTCAGACAAGTCACTCAATGTACCGTACTTACATACTATATTTATCGTAATAACAATGTATTGAACGTTATATCTATTTCGCAGACACGAGACAGCATCTATTGTTCCTTCTAAGTGCTTCAATTTGATTGTCTCTTGATAATATCAGTCGGCTTCTGAACTTTGCTTAATTATGAATTCAACTATGTTAGCATTTTCCTCAACTAGTGTAAAAAAATTTGACTCAACAATTTCATTTTTGTTTATCCTTCTACATTGAATATCCTATACTACATTTAATTGTTGCCATTTTAGCGCACTATTATCAGTTTAATTGAAACTATATCTAGACAACCAAATCCGTTCTGATTCTACCAATTTGATAATAGGTAGTAAGTAAATCTGAACAGCTATTTAAGATTAAGAACATATTATAAGACCATCAGTTCTTTTCTAATTTTGTAAGGAATGTGAACAATACTTGTTTGATCAATACAAAATAAAGTGTTATGTGTCTTCAATCATATGGAATGATATGGTAACTATTGCCTGCTTTTGCAGCATAATCTGGTATTATAGCAGGATACTAAACTTTTTAATAGCTTACAACTAAAGTATCGTGGCTAATTTCATTGGAATTAAACCGATAGATTGCGAATTGAGTCAGAAGAATCCTTTAGACTTTTTAATTTAATCGTAATTTATACTACTTTTATACCTTTCTGTGTAAACAGAATAATAATAATAATAGTGTAATATTTGAATAGTAATATTCAAATATTGGTAAACACTCTCCTTTCAGTAGTAAGTTATAATAGAATAGTTATAATAGAATTTGAAAATCCTTGGATATCTTTCACTCTTACTTTCTCTCAGCCAAATATAAGATTTCGCAGTGCGTGCCAGTGTAGCACGTATTTAGTTTTCCTGTTATTCTTTATATCTAATTTATTTATCATAATATAATATTATTAATTTAGCATGTTGTGTTCACTTTTTATGGACACACCTTTTGTATTATTGTTTTAAGTTTTGTTTATGTTGTTGTGTGATGTCCGGTATGTGAACCAAATAAAAAAAAACTAGCGGTTGCATGCTTTAGATATTCTCTTTAAATTCTAATACGCTTTTAAATACTAATGAATCATATATTCACATGCACATTTAGAGAGAGTTTCTGAAACGGGGCGTAAACTGTGTAAACTCTTTGATCTTTTACAGCGCGTGCGTAAAGCAAATCGTATCAATAGATTTAATAAATAGATTCAAATGCGATGCAGTATATTAACCCCGGTCAATTGACTCGCAAATATCAAATAAGCCATAAACCACATCAACTTATTGATCTGAAACACCAATAAATTAAGACCGTGTCTCAGCCGAACGCAATAGCGCGGCGGACTATTCATTCAACGTATGATTTATGTATGCAACTAAATGCATGTTATTGCTATATATTAATAAATATTTCATTACACTGGATCGTTTTAATTGCATAATCAAATGCAAGGCAGACTATTGCGTTTTCAATGGACCTTAATTACATATTTATCATTGCAATTTTGTATAGTTTTTATTATTTAAATTTCATATTACAGGCCTTACCAGGAATATTCTTCCATATGTTTTTTTATTGAACTAAAATCACAGCTCATTGCAAAAACACCTTAAACTAAAACATATTAAAAAATTATTAGCCAAAAATTATTTTCCTTATTTAAGCATAAGCAAGAAGTGATATTATATTTAGGGGTATTCATGTAATTAATAACCAACAACAATTTCAGTTTTAGTAAATATAACTGTATAACAATATGCATCTATGCGCGGGTTTGTGTGTATATGTATTGAGTGAATATATTTGCATTAAACATACATTATTTGCATTAATATATACGACCACGCACCATATACGATTATTTAGTGCGTAAAATTTCACATATATATAAAAAAATCATGCTGTAACTAATATATTATTGTTAAGCATACACTACTGAAGCTAGATATATGAAATCTGGGAATTAGATTCTATTTAAAGCATAGACATCCACTAAGGGCGATTTGTTTGTTATTCCATTTCTAAGGGTTTTATCCCCCTAAGTGTTGAAAGTTTGTTTCAAAATCAGCCAGTTTTGATTGTTTATCGCACATGGCTGACGAAGGCCAGGTCCGCTATTTTGTTCTATTTGGAAAAACGTCAATCATATTATAAGCAATTTACCAAATTTTTAACACCAACATCACCTTTTACTATTTTTTATTATTTTCAGGTTAACGCTTTCTTTCAATCAAACCTGAAGGTATGTGAACACGTCTGCCCATCGAAGGCCTTTAATAATGCATTGATGAAGAGCAAATATCTGCTTCTTTTAACACCAAATGTCAAAAGGTTAAGAAATTGAATCCACTGAATTAATGAGTTTATCATCCACTAGCTGATCCGGCAAACGTTGTTTTGCTATATAAGGTTTTGTAATATCTTCTAAGATGTTCATTGAAATTAAGTGATGTCAAAGACATTTTTGTTCACAATTAAATACTTTTAATCAACAACACGTTTATTTGGATAAAGATTAATATTATTACGTTGATACAATTCTTAACAAATAATGCATTAATTTCGACCAAATTTTATTACTATAAAAACGGTTCTAGTGACTTAATCTTAAAAGATAGACATATACTGTTGCGGACATTTTTTTAGATCATTTCAAGAGGAGTATTTATTTCTTACATATATTTTTGGTATCTTGAACCGTTTTTGCAGCGCACGCAATGGAAGCCCTCAAGGATGAATAATTTTCCCCTTTTTATTCACATTTTCCATTATTTCTTCGCTCCTAATAGTTGCACCGTGATGTTATTTAGCCTAAAGCCTTCCTCGATAAATGGTCTATTCAATACAAAGTGACTATTATATATATTCTATATATTCTTATATATATTCTATAGACTATATATTCAATACGAAGAAGAATTTTTCAATTCGAACCAGTAGTTCCTGAGATTAGCGCGTTCAAACAAACAAACTCTTCAGCTTTATAATACTAGTATAGATGTACTGTGATACATAAACAAAAGAAACGTAAGCTTTTACTGTGGATCTCATTAGAAAGCTGACTGTCATCCAGCGAGCTATGAAGAAGACTATGTTTCATTAAAGAAATTCGTAGAGAAACGACTGTCACCCACATATTCCAGCAGATTAGCAAATTGAAGTGGCAGTGGGCCGAACATAGCTCGTAGAGAGGATGGGCGAAGGGTGATCACGGACTGGCAGTAGGAGACGTCCATGTACAAGGTAAACAGACAACCTAATACAAATTGCAGGGTGCCGATGGAAGCAAGCGGCTTCCGACTGTACGCTCTTAAAAACATTAGGGGAGGCTGGATATAGTCCAGCAGTGGACGTCCTATGACTGATAGGATGGCTGCGTTGACGATCCAGTCAAGCAAAGACATCGTACCACCTCATAACAGTTTATTTGACACCACCTAAGATTCCCATGTATGGTATCGAGAATTAAACCTACAGATGCGAACAAAATAACCCCCGAAATAAATAATATCAATACGTTCGAGATTCCGTTATAAATTTTTTAACAAATACAACCAACTTCATACCAAAATAATGACACAGGAAGCAAGTAAAAAACATTAACTTAAAAGTAAAGGAGGAAAAGAAAACGAAATACAATTTAATCATAAGTTATTAATAGCCAACGCACTATTTAATCTTGAGTTGATGAATTTGATTCTATTTTAATAAAAGTTGCTAAAAATAGTAGTAATAAAAGAAAAAATTAAACGATTTGTTTGACACATTTCTTTCAACCATCGTGAGAAAACCCGCATGCCGTCTATGAGAAATATCACGTGCGCTGAGAACGGCGATCAGCTGCGCCTGGTCACATTGGGCAACGAAGGGGATATAGCGTGACGGCATATTATTATTACATTTCTTTCAAAAAATGTTTTTAACAAACTAATGGATAAGTCAAGTTTAAACGCAAAGTAACTATCGTAATTTGTTTTAAACAACTAAACACATGTGTTAAACATGTTTCACATTTTGTACGTTTTTCAGCAAAACTCATATGGACACAAATTTATAGCTTGCATATTTATTTTAGTTGCGTATAACGTTGCTAGATGATATAATCTTTTCTGGAATCCAAAAATTTAATCGTTCATACAAGCGTACGGTTTTTTTAAGTTTTCTGTAAGTTTAAACAGTGGAAAATACCGTTATTACAAAATTTTGCTTATCTTATAATATAAAAATGAATCGCAAAATGTCTTGATAAGCGCGAAACTCGAGAACGGTTGAACCGATTTGGCTGATTTCTTTTTTGTTGTATTTGTTGAAGTCTGGGGAAGGTTATTACGGAGAGAAAAAATTAAAAAATTCCCTGCAACTGTCTAAAAATAACACTTTTCTGTATTCTCATACAAAAAATTCGTAATAATATTTAAAAGTCAGTTTCGGCTTGTCGCGTTTCGGGATCAGCTTGTGTATATCCAGTAGCTCATATACATAGACCTTCAATCGTGGTATATGTGGGCCGACATGACGTTGTAGACTATCAATGGATTTTCATCCTTTCATAGTCGCTTTCGTTTTTGGACTACACTGTACTTACCATCAGGTACTCTGTAGTCACTATATCGAGCCATTGTAAAAAAAAAGTCAATTTGAACTTTAACACCATACCATAAAGTTTAAATCTCAGTGGACGGGTTCTGGGAAGGCAAAACAATTGAGTGACGTATAAATATTAATGTCAATATTTGTCAATTTTTATACATATTTAAGGCCAGGTTCATTCAAACAATTTTTAAAAAACAGCCGACAGGCCAATAGGTTTTGGCAGAATAAAATCTGACGGGGAAGCTTTAGTTTTAGAGAATTAGGGCAGAACAAGGAGTGCCGGGACAGCTAGTTATATATATAAAATTCTCGTGTCACAATGTTAGTTACCTTACTCCTCCGAAACGGCTTTACCGACTTTTACCAAATTTTCTATGCATATTCAGTAGGTCTGAGAATTGGCTATTATCTATTTTTCATACCCCTAAGTGATAATGGTTCTTCACCCTTAACATTTTTTTTTATTTAGGACAAAAAATTTTGATTTCTATTTTTCTACTAGAAGTTACATAGAAATAACTTATATGGCGAAGCAACGTTTGCTGGGTCAGCTAGTTTTTTTATATAAAATAAAGGCAAATGCTAGTCTAATTTTTATTATGAACAAAAAATATTTTACAATAAATTTTGCAATTGTTTAATCCTTTGCTGAAGATAAAATAATGACACAATTTTATTAGCTCCGATAAAATATCAAGACAGCTGAAACTAAAGATGGTTTAACAAGGACAAAAATTTCATTGGACAATCTTTATAATCTATGCACTATAAAAAGACTTGTCCTGACTGATATATCATCGTAGAGCTTATATCAGTGACGATAAAAATACGATTATAGTGTGTTATTCTTATGACGTAAGCCCCCACTAAGGGCTGGTTTTTGATATTGTAACACTAATAAAGTAAATCGAGGCTTGAAAGTTATTTGAAAACCCATCGATCTTGAAGTAATCAATATAAAAAGAGATATTTAACGTTTTGGTCAATAAATAAAAATACGTTGCTTAACGTAGAAGGCCAACTCCGAAAGGTATAAAATAAGGTTTTTACCAGGCAACGCCGGGTCAGTACAGTTAGTATAATAATAAAAATGTAAAAAAGAATTACAATAATATCCAAACCTTGTAGGTATAAAAAATCAGTATACGTTTATTCTGGTCTAAATAATTGGCTACGGGAAAAATTTCATCATTCATATTTTTTATTAAAGGAAAACGCAATGATATAAGTACATACAGCCATAAAAACAAGTTTTGTAAAAATTATACACTACTAAATGTATCTAACAGTGTTGTGCAGGCTGGAAATACAAACCTAAATAGTGCGCTTCAAAACTCAAAACGACCGATAAAAGCTTCGATACGATGCTGATAAGCGGTAGTGGCAATTAGCATCACGGGCAGCGTGAAGATCAATTCAAAGATAACTTCAATCAATTCAAATCTGACATGCAATGGATCCGGTAATTATCGATACAATTATATATAGGCGTCTCGTTTGTCCACTATCTTTCGTGGAATTGATTTTACGCTGTCATACATTTAACACGGCTTGTTATAACTGTCTTACAAAATGATATAATTTCTTATCGATATTTATGCCTGACTTTGAAGTAACTTGAACATTCGATGTTAATATTGTAAATTGTATAACATTTTATTAAACTACAAATCATATGCAACGAAGCCTACAAATTATGTCATTTAATTGATTCATGTAACTAATTATTGCTTAATAAGAACATCATACACCCGGCAGACTACCTGTAAATTAATATCACTGTCACCGATCAGATTAGCTCACTTGCGACACTTTCCAACATCGATTAACCCAAAAATAATCGATTATTAATAAGCACGCGCCAGTGCCGATTGTACGGTTTTCGGAACCGATTCCGGAGTGACAAATTCACGACGGCAGCGTGTAAACAGTACGCGGGTTGTTCCACAACTGGCTAAGTGTAAGTACAATCGCGCGGAATACCTACAGACCAGTAATGTGAGACTGCTCCATGAATTAATTCACGATTTGAGATAAACTCGGAGCTAGGCATGGGAAATATCACGCATCACTTGTTTAATAACTGTGAAAAATAAACGTATAATAAATAAATACGAATAAATATAACGCCTGTTACATATCACGCGTACCGACATGACTGATGGTGATACTATGTCAAAACAACTTGTGTGAAAGAGATAAATAAATATAGCAGTTAAAAAAATATTCTACTAAATTAAGTCTTGTGTTTCATGAAACTCAACCTATGACGTATCACGTCATGACGTAAGGCTGTGTTTTGATAGATTTATTTTTATTTTACTGTCATTATATTGCACTTAAAATTTATTACAATAATCCGGCTCTGCCGTAAAAATATGAAAAGCATAAAAAAGTGTCTGATAGTGATTTTTTGTCTGTTATATTAGTGACAAATATAATTATTTCTTGTCGTCACTGTTAGGAAAAAATTAATATTCCCGTACCTATTAAGACCAAACTCGCTTTAGACGTGGGATAACTGCAATACGTGGAATGTTCCTTAGCACATAGTCCACAATAGAGCAGTAGAAGTAAAAAAAATCTAGATTAATCCTTAATATTATAAAGCTGGAATGTGTCGAAATATTTTATTTGCAAAAAAGAATTTCGATTTTTTTTTTAATTTAAGTTGTATTAATTTTTTATAATTTGAAGAAAAATTTGGCATGTAACTCTATATTTTTTATCCCTCACCATGAAAATTTGTGATTTTATAATAAATAAATAAATTGAAAACAAGACTATTGATGGTTTGATTGTCTATGTATTTAACACCTTATTAGGTAAAAGCCTTGTTCCATTTAACGTTTTGTTTTTTGTATATTTATACCTGTGATTGTTGCCTGTTCTATCAACCATATTATAAATAAAATAAACAGGAAAAAAATGTAAACAAACAAACGGTGAGACGATCGAAAGAATTAACAATGGTAAGATCCAGTGAAGGCTGATTAAGCGAAAGAATATAAAAACAAATGAATAAGAAACTGTCATTCATAGTGATATGTCACAGCAAGTCGCGCTGCGGGATCATTCTTAGTATGCTCAACTCCTTGTCGGCAGTATGTTGTACTCGTATAGACGACAGAAGCCACCTTTTAACAGCTACAATAGCAGGAAATAAAAAATAAAAATAAAATAAAAATAGCAGGAAACATATTTATAACTTTTTGGTGTACAAGCGAGTTAGTAGGGTTAGGGGTGAGGGTTAATCCTATTATCTATACTAATATTATAAAGCTGAAAAGTTTGTTTGTTTGTTTGTTTGTTTGTTTGTTTGTTTGAACGCGCTAATCTCAGGAACTACTGGTTCGAATTGAAAAATTCTTTTTGAGTTGAATAGACCATTTATCGAGGAAGGCTTTAGGCTATATAACATCACGATGCAATTATTAGGAGCGAAGAAATAATGGAAAATGTGAAAAAAACGGGCAAAATTATTCATCCTTGAGGGCTTCCATTGCGCTGCAAAAACGGTTCAAGATACCAAAAATATATGTATGAAAGAATTATTCCTCTTAAAATGATCGAAAAAAATGTCCGCGACAGTATATGTCTATCTTTTAAGATTAAGTCACTAGAACCGTTTTTATGGTAAACATATTTGGTCGAAATTAATGCATTATTTGTTAAGAGTTGTATCAACGTAATGATATTAATCTTTATCCAAATAAATGTGTTGTTGATTAAGAGTATTAATTGTGAACAAAATTGTCTTTGACATAACTTAATTTCAATGAACATCTTAGAAGATATTACAATAATTTATATAGCAAAACAACGTTTGCCGGATCAGCTAGTATGTCATAAAATGATAAATATGCTATAATTTAAATACTTTATATATTATGTGCAACAATGTACCTATGCAAAACATTGCAACGGTGCCTACTATTGTGGTTACGCACGTACGGAACTTGTTTCTGGATTAAAATCATGGTTAAGGCACAGAATACCAGATTTTTCGTCAGCCATTAAAACAAATTTCAAATTCTCTTGATAACGCCTGTCGTACTTATAAAATATATAAATGCAGCTCAATTCATTGAGATTGTTAGTCTGGACTTGGTGCACAGATCCTCTAGTTATTCAATAAATAGTAGATTGTCTATATAACATATAATAGATCCCTTTTATTATAACCCTTAACATTCTTAGGAGGAAAAATTTGTAATCCTGACTGATTGAGATAAAGGAGAAAAAGCTTCAAGCCTTAACTGTACATCATGTTTTATAAGGGCGTGCAATATTTTAGGTTTACATGAGCTTGTTTCATGTTGTAGAAAGGATAATGGGGTGAACATAACCCTCGCGTGAGCGCTGCGCGATGTGTTCCGCGTATTGCTTCAATGGCTAGTGACCCTTAACACCATTCTCGCCAAATATTTAGTGACGAGTGTGAGGTATCTCTACACACCACTCTCTCGCAAATAAGTAAAGGCCTGTGGAAGGCCGAACGTAACCGGAGCCAAGGAAGTTGGCGCTGTCGAGCCTTGGTAAGACGATACACCGGGGTGTCGCCCTAAAGGTGCCTAACGGTCCATTTTCCCCAGGTTACCAAAAAAAGGGATGAAGATAATCCTGTCAATTTGAAATTTTTCGAGGCGTCATTAAATAGTTGTAATTTCCTTGTTTTCATGGTGTAATTATGAACCCAAGGCACGTTTATAGCAAATATAAGTTATATAAATGATAATTATTGGTGGTAGCGCGATTGCCCGAACTGGGTCATGACCACAGTACACAAGTGTAAAGACCGTCATAGTGACGCGCTTTGGCTTGTCGCGTCTCGGGATCAGCTTGTGTACATCCAGTAACTCATATATGTGGGCCGATACCACGACGGAGACTATCAATGAATTTTCATTCTTTGATGGTCGCTTTCGTTTTTGGTCTACACTGTACATACTATAGGGTACTCTGTAGTCACTATGTCGAGCCAAAGCAAACAAAAAAAATAAAATTAAATTAAAACTATTTAAAAAATGTACGCTGAATTCTTATAAAAAATATTTTCTCTACCTTAACAATCTTATTATCATTTAAGTGTCATAATTAGGCTATCAAATTTCCAGCTGCAATCAACTTGATGTGTTTTTATGAAATTATATCGCAACGAAGCTGACATGCATCATACACAATGAATATATGTAAAATAAAACACAGTGTACTTTGTGTAAGCCGCGTTATATCTGTTGAACTCACCATGGATTTCCAAAGTTTTAGCTTTCGCTGTTAAGGGACAAATTATTGTGGTGAAAGTGCTTGCACCAAATTGCAACCTATCCATAATGAAACCGATTGGTCAAGAATTTTAAACTTCATAAAACCGGATTGTGAACTGTTTTGTGCATAAATATAATTTATAAAGTAAACGTAGTTGTAGTAGTATTAATTAAATTGTTTTTTTAATAGGTTTTTACTCAAAGGAAGATGCAAAAGAGTTTTTATAGAATAAAAAAAACAATCTTGTATCTTCGGATTTCCCATTTTTTTGTGATTTTTTTTTTTTTTGTAACCCAAGGTGAAAATTCTATACAGAACAATCAGGACCACTGTGAGGGCTGCGACCCCGGTGTGTCAGACTCCTACTGACTAAAAACGCTCGGGGTGTCCCTCTAATCACTCCACTCAGACCTGGGAAACCAAATTCATCCAGATGCCAGGGGAGCGAAAAGTCTTGTTGAAGCCAGCCTTGTTGTAGTAAAGAGCCCACCCCTCCAAAACCTCTCTATCAGGCGGCGCGCCGGGCACTGTGCACCACCTCCCTATCATCAGGGCAGCAGACCTCCTCATGTCTACTGCCAGGGTGTAAACATTAGTAGCCCAAGTCATAGCATTATAGGGGTGAAAGGCTATTTGGTTTAAGCGACATTTTTTGGTGATATAGTAATATATTACTACTAATACATTATGTACTATTCTAGCAAAATTAATTTTAAATTAGTTTTAAAGGACAAAGAATTTTAAAAATAGTTCGTCATTTTTTACTAAGCTCATTTTAGTACTAATGCAGCAGCGCTTGTAAGCCATATATAAAGCTGTGTATACGTTTTTTGTATATTAAAGTATTCTATGTATGTTGTCATACTTGTTTACTCGTATTACAGTGAATGGATCTAATATTGTATTAGCGCCGCGACGTCCGCGCAATCGGTTTCTCTGTGTGTCGACTGAAAATCAGCGCTGGATGGCGCGTACAGCGTCACCCAGCATATGCTGAGCCGAGTGCTCTTTGAGATGGGTAGCAGCACACAGGATATATGATGTAGTGTTATGTACTATTATGTCATTGTTGTTTTTATTTAAATGTGTTTGTTGTGTGTTGTTTCCTTTGTCTCAATATACTTTTTCTTTCTTTCTTTCCATGTTGCTGAAATATTATGTTCTTTTTATCTGTTTAAATGAAAATTGGAAATTATTTAAAAAAGATGCTATTGCCATTTGTCCTCATATCACTCTAAAAAATTATACATGTCAATCGTATACCACAATGGAGGAACGACTTGCTTCCACAATATTGCCATACTTTGTGATAAATAAGAACTTTTTTTTACTAAGGTGTTGACTTTTATAGTAGTTTGAATAGATTGACGTTACAATAGTTGTTTTAGTAAAAGTTGCAGCTTACTTGTCGTTGCTTATCTTCAGATGTACTCGCAACTTAAGTCCATGTAAGCGTAAAGAATTATGTGTGTATGGAGTCGGCTTTGTTTTAATAAAACAATATTTAATTTTACGTTTCATATTATTATTTATAACCAAAATGCGTAAACTATGACTGGTTTCGACATTGAAAAAATTTTGTATCATCTAGTTTTTTTTTTACAATCTATACCACCACTGATGATTTAATAGGGATTGAATAGAAATGAAATGAAATGTATATACTTCGCCACAAACTAACAAAAAACTAAAAATCTTTAATGTAGTAACACAAACAACATACAGAAACAAGAAAATACAAAAACATATAAACGTAGCGAAAATGGCACCTCCATCAGCTTGAAGCCACAGAGGCAGTCTGCAGCGCTGATATTCGTGAAGAGCCTCGGTCGTGTTACATCTTATCAGAAATATCTATAAGCAATGAAAAATGGAATAACATATAGCTTAAATAATCAAACAGGATAATGATAATATATATACAAACAGGATAGACACAGGATAGAGATCAACTGAATATAATATATGTAGGAACGTGAGTGGAATAGAACATATGATGCTAATAATATAAAATGATAAGGAACAGTGTAAGAGTGTGAAAGAGATAGAAAGTATAGGAGAGAAAAAGACGGATGGGAATGGCGGATATAATAAGTTACTGTTAGGGTCGTGGTGATATTTATAAATTTAAAACTGTACCTGTACTTTTAATTGTGCTGAATAAATGATTTAAAAACTAAAGTCTTTCTACATATATGAAAGCAGTCCGTATCCA
This sequence comes from Automeris io, assembly GCA_036320925.1. Classification (NCBI taxonomy): domain Eukaryota; kingdom Metazoa; phylum Arthropoda; class Insecta; order Lepidoptera; family Saturniidae; genus Automeris; species Automeris io. The sequence continues at coordinate 5,285,083 of JAUDJH010000010.1, read as the reverse complement.
TACTTACTAAGCGCACTCATGTTGAACATTATAACAGCCTCACAAATAAATCACGCGTTGACACCTCATATATCTCCAGCTACCAATATTGTATCATGTCCGTTCAATTCATGCGATACGACATCTATCATTGGTATTCTCTGAATTCCTAGCGATCTCCTAATATGAACCGTGACAAGAATTCTTTCGATTTTCCTCACCAATACGCTGTACGATAAAGTCCTTAGTTTTTCTCTTAGAACATTGTCTAATTTACATTATAAAGCATTTTAAGTGTTTCATGCAAAAAGTTTGAGATTGCATTTTTTGTCGCGTGTAATTGTAATGAGAAGGTAATGATCATAGAAACCTTTTTATACAATTTTTATGTATTAGCATTAACAATTAACATTAATATAATTGAGTACTTGATACAAAGCAAATGTTATTTGTGGGTTGAACTAATGACACGAATACGCCACCAACTGAAACATGAATCAGAAGTAATTAAAACGCTACCGTATATTTTGTAACTTAATATAAACATATATCAACTTTGTTTGCATTCAAGGGAGTATCACAAGATCTAAAAGTTAATCTAAATTATACAAATACACATGCCTCGAGTACGCGGGATTTAAATATGACGTTATTAACCCTATATATTCTAAACTCGCAGATGTGATTGTAATGTAAAAATTCGATATAATTAAATAGTATATCTTAACCTCCAAAACCTTATAGATTATTTCACACCAAAACATTATGGACACACAAAACTACAGAAATTGATATGAAAGGAATCAGCAGCATTTCGATCATATTTTATCAAACACTAAAAGAAGGAATAAGAAATATTTAGTTAAGTTTTCTGGATACTCCTACTAAAATTCACATAGCAATAATAGGATACAGATTTTAACATCAAAATATTTTAAGGCGCTTCATAAAAATGCCTTTACACAAACACTTGCTAAAGTCAGGGAATTATGCTATGAAATAAATACGCGATCCAGTCGTGTAAACTTAGCCTATCATCTCAAAAAACCAGTGTAGCACTATCTGGACAGCATACTTATGATTTAGAGATTAAAACCAATATTTAACCAGTGGATTATCCCACATATGACTTCCTGATCGTTATGTTCGGCTTTTAGAGGTAGTTTCCGGTATGATGCGTTCAAATGCTAAAACAATATACTGCCTCCAGTTAAGTCGCCTTTAAATTTTATGTCATTTATATTTAGTTTTTACAAATTTTTTTTTCTATATGCTTTAACCTATCTTTTCGTGTAGTGCTATGTGCCAAATATTTTTTTTTAATTTCTTTCTTATATGGGTAATAAAGTTAGTCTTCAGCAGAAAGCATTTTCCCATCCCGCGAAGACTCGAGCGAGCTATCTCATTCGCCGTTAACTTAATCGCCAACAAAACATTTCCTTGATTTATGTTTTAAAGGAAATCCCCGAAAAGTAAGTACCTACAATATAAATTAATTGATTTTCCTGCATATAAAATTCACTTTGATTTTATGGAATTCCTGACATCGATATTAACAGGACAATGTATAAATTATACGACATAAGTACTCTAAGAACGGTGATTTGTGGTTATCACATTACTGATTAATTTAGTCAGCATTTAAGTACAAAATAGACGCCATCCTTATGTTGTTTATGTTCCTTATATCCACGCGAAAAAAAATATTTTCTACATTCATCATGCGAACAACTAAGGAGTTGGATATGCTTCCAGCGACCTTATTACCACGTTATTATGACTTGGGAGCCTTTAAGAGAAGAGTGAATAGGCATTCGTTGGGCAGAATCGGTCCTTGTCGGACTTAACTTCACCTTCCACCAGGTGTGACTGACATCAAGTCACAAGTGTCCGTCTGTATATCGTAACAATTCTATCAGTTAACTTCGAAAAACCAATCTTGTTGAGTAAAATGAATTTTGGTTGGTAAAGGTACCTTATTTTTAAAATATCGTTGTAAGTCATAATATATTTGTAATGAAGTTGTAGATTCAGTATTACAATGCTAGACTAAAGCAGTTATCACTGCAGTTCAGTTCACCCATTTTATTTTTGAACAATTTTCAATAGCAATTTATTCATGCGTTTTGATACTTGCAACGAACTAATAATGTAACTTTTGAAATATGTGGGACTGAAATCAAACCTGGACTAGATTTTGAACGTTTTAAACTTTCGAAAATTGGCCCTTAAAGAACATCAATGTAATTTCATACCCAGGGGCGTAATTCTGTATGACAATTTAGATTTCACGTTCAAATCTTACCATTTGAAAACCACGTTAACATCGTGTCTTATCTATATCATGTCACGGTAATGAATCTGATTCATTTCAACAAAGTGTTATAGAGAATACGATTTTTGCAAATGTCGTAACTTTTTACGAAATTGACGTGATATCAAAGCAAGGCATCGCTAAATTGTATTAGAGAATTAGGCCCCTGGTTATATTATCTATCAACCGTAATGTCTGTGGCTGTGATAATATTAGAGTACTATACAATAAATAAAATAAAGTATTTGTGAACTTCCGTCCATTCAAAATCATATTCGGCAGTAAAAGTACTAGGTATATGAGCTGCCCACGTCTTCCCTTCCACGAATATATCCTGAATAACTCATTGAAATGTCATCAGCAATTTACTGAGATCCCTCTCAACCACAATTGCAGTAAATAACCGTTCATGTTGGAATAAGACGGAGACAAATCTATCAGCTGGTCTTCAAAGGATTTTGTAGGGAAAAATGATGTTGGAAAGAGATGGCATCTCATGTGATGTGACAAACGAGGTCGGTGTTTGCGTCACTCGAACGCAATACCATTTACGAAGAGGGTACTGAACAAAGGAAATGGACCTTTGACGCACGAATGAAAGTGAGATGGTTCGTGATTATTACTGATTTATTTGCAATTTTAGAGCTTAACAATGTTATGATGAATAAAAGATTAGTAAAATAATATGGTTCTGTTTTATAACCGTTGATATACGGAGCCTAGACAAATAACAAAGAGGGACAGGGGAAAGCAGCTGCCCCGTCTCCTGGATTTTCTATACCTATCTACTGTTCTTATTTTGCAATATACTTCCGAAGCCGATCTATGGCGTACTTTTTGGTTAAATTAGCAACAGTACTTTGATAGTATGAAAAACGGAGTTAATACAAATAGCAGACACTTTCTACTCGAAGGTGAAGACAGCCCTAGAAATTTTACTGGCATTGCCTTATTGCACTACTACAATTAAAAGGTCATTCAGACTCAGACACGTAAAAACTTAGCTGAGCTCAACTATGATTGACGACAGATTAAAACAGCTTTATATGCTCAGTGTACATAGAAAATTTGTTAACACCAGGGAAAAGGAAGCCGTTTTACTAAAGATCGTCGAAAGTTCTTTTTAAATAGCTACCTTATATAATTAAAGATTTTAAATGAAAAAATACTCATTGTAATTTATATATTTTTTATTTGACTAGACATCTACACATATAGAATAAGCAGTTATCCTGATATATAATACTTTATGTTTAGCGTAGTTATCTTGCCCAGCTTGAAAAAATTGATTTGCTACCTATTACCCAGACTCTGGAAACGTCCATGGAAATAGCTCCCTCAACGTGAAATTGAATACAATATCCTCCAAGTCTGTCAAAATAATCAAATAAGGACCGAAATAAACCTACAGGAAACTAATTATTAACTTAGCTCAGAAGTTTGTCAAAGTGATAGGGACTTTTCGTATTTGTCGAAGAGGTGATAACGGTGTGATATATGTACGTTACATGACGCTTTAAATACTGATTGAAGTAACATAATTATTGCTACAAATATAATACACAATATAGGGTGTTTTTAAGGCTGGATTTACATCAAACGAACATAGAGCTAGAGCAAGAACAAGAGCATTCTTTCTCGCTCTTTTAGTGTAAACGAAATATCGCTCTTAGCGTTAACACCAAACGATCAACGAGCAAGAATGAGAATCAAGAACTAGAATTCAGGTGTTTAGCGGCCGAACGAATACTCATTGCGCATTCGTTATAATTCTGTGGTTCTGTGACCATACCCTTTCTCAGCGATAAGATGCGAGAAGTGAGTCCATCTTTTTTTTACTTCTTCAGCATTGAATTCTAGTATATTTGCAATCTCCAGCCAATCAGTTTGTTTGCGATATGTATTTTTGTAGTGTTCAAACATCGGATCCCACAGACATTTGGAATGTCGGTAGGCTTCTATCATAAATAGACATTTTTCTTGAGACCAATACATAGTTCAATCGACGAGTATACTCAGATCAGTGATCGAGATCGCTCGAACACAAGAACACTTTGAACAGACCGCTCCGGCGGGCGAGCGCGTCCGAACACGCAAGAACGCTCTAAAAATCTGTTCCCACGCTCTAGTATTGTTTACATAAAGCGAACGAGCATTCTTAGAATATTCTATAGAATCTTTGCGAGCGCAGGAAGAACAATGAAAAAACGCTCGATGTCTGTTTACAGTAACCGAATTTGATAGAGTGGGGATAGAATGAGCATTCGCTCGTTTGATGTAAATCCAGCCTTAGACGAGGATTCTACTGATAAACAAATGAGAATTGTTCCGTAAAAAGTGTGGACACCGAAGCGTTTGTGACTCACGATTGATTGGTAAGTATGTAGATAAAATCCTTTTATGTAATTTTAGGTAAATAGGCATTGACACTTTTCCCTTCGAGCTTTATCCTGACTTAGGATAGGAAAATACGTACTAAATAATTAATTGTGTTTCTTTCATTTATGTTTGTAATTGCCCCAAAATAATATGTTAACTATACCATAATTTACTTTGTTATAATGTTATTAAGATATATATATAAATATTAAGATATCACTATTTTTATATATTTGGAATTAGAATCGAATGACGAATATCCTTTCTGAATATAGGATCATCTTGTGTATTTTTCGATATAGCGGGATATTTATTATAACATCAGATAGAGCTCAAATTTTACTTAATTTTACGTTAAGCTCAGAATAATGTATTCAAAATATTTATATTATTTGGCCGGTGGAAGTTCCCTCCAGCTTCTTTGATATAATAAAAGGAAATATTAAGCAAATATTAACTCTTGAAACGAAGTCACAATAATTCACTTAATTTAAGGATAATAACCGTCACTGTCGGACCTCCATAAACCTGACTACATAATTAAATAACGATATTTTTTGTGGAAACTTTGCTGGGTTATATATCTTTTATTATATGTATTTTTATTGTTTAATTATCCGTGTATGTTCCTCTGAAAATGTAAAATATAAAAATAAATAAATGGCAATCATCAAATATCTATCCAATAGAAGAGACCGACAGTAATAAATATTAAAAACGTCAACAATTAATAAAATTTATTCCTCAAAATCAATAAACATCTTAAATTGCTTTTTTACATCCATGACGTGAAACAAGCCATTAGTTCAAATGAAGATCATAAACATTTTTGTAATGTAGAAAAAAAAACAAAGCGGCGGAAAAGTAAAAAACGTCGAACTTTATACATTTGGCAAATAATATTGTGATCTTTTCGCAAAGTGATTTAACTTTATTAGTATAAAGAAAATTTATTACATTTTAAAAATATAATCACTTAGGATATTAATTACAATGATTCCTTTTACAGTAGAATAAATTAGATATATAGTCATTATATTTGACACTGATTCACAAACTTTTGTAGGCGTTATTTTAAAAAATAATAAAATTGTTCATACTTTAAGAATAAAATCTTTCGTATTATATTTACGAAATAACGTTAAACTATAAATATATTATACTTTCAAAGGTTAAAAACTGAATTTTAAATTATCGAAAGAATAAAAACAATAACTTTACATATTATATTCCCTAACACTTACAGGACTATAAAATAATTTTGTATATTTCCTAGAAGTAATATATCCAAAAAACAAATGCATAGCTGCATCAATACAAGGTCATTGTACCAAAGTGACCTTCGAAATATTAATCATCATTTAAAACCTTAATAAAAACTAGTGCAAAATGCGATTTTTTTCTATAGTTAATTCATAAGTTTAATTTCAGAGACATATAATTACAAGTTTTTTACGGACTTTTACTTATTTTGTTCTTACAGATTACACTGCCATTAGCTTATAACAGTGTCATTGATCTAGACAGACCAGACCTTATTGGATACTATATCTCCTCATGTATTACCAAACTTACCAAAAATCTAATTCAAGGCTCTTCATAGAATTTATCAGGAATTTTTGTATACAATTTTTAAAGAACGCCTTTATTATTAAAAAATATTGAGCATAAGTCTGGGGTAGAAATATTCTAACTAGAAAATTATCAGCTGTCGAGTGATATTAGCGAATGAAAGAAAAATATAAGAAATGCTGGCTACATCGCAGATGTTTTATAGAAAAATATAAAGAAAAGACATATGATTTTATGTGAGAGGATAGAAAGAGAAAATATTGCCTTAACAGCTAAAAACGAAAGAATAAACACTTATTACTATAAATCATTAGGAATTACAATAATTTAATTGATGATGAATTTAATATAAGATTACCCGTGTGTTGACGTTAAAACAGGACTCTTAGTTTCTTAGAAAACGTAAGCACTTCATTTCTAGAAAAGATAGAATAAACTATAACTAAATACTGGAAAATAAAGAGGAATTGGAGTATAAATGTGCACATTGAAAAAACGCAGTTTTCAAGTTAATTCTTGAGCATTGTATTGGGCGAAATGTTCCTTACTGCTTTGATAGTCTAGGGAGCTACAGCGTCCAGCAATGAACCACGATTTTAGAATAATGATGTTTTAGGCTGCGCTATACTTACTACAATATGCTATTTATGTTTTCGAACAAGAATTACAAAAAGATGTATGCTAATAATATATTTATTCTACAAATCAATAGAAGTCACGAGTATTTGTTCTCGATTTTAAAATTTATTCGACTTCTGTGATAAAATTATACCATTTTTTTTATTTTTAATCCAAGGAGTATATCTATTTACCAAAGTATAAGCTTTAAATTTATTTTGTCAAAACAAACAGACGGACTGTTTTTCAACAATTCAACTAAATATTATCTATGATTTGGTATGCGAGAAAAGAAAATCCCACATTTACATACAATATTCAGACGCGTTTGGATTTTCCGAATATTATTCATGAATATTACATATATTGACGAAACATACCTAAATAAAAGAGAAAAAAAAAAACTAATATATTTACAAAATGATATGTTGTTATTCTTTGTTATTCTTGATTGGTAATACATTTTAAATCTAATTTTGTTACATTATAAATAAGAGTTAATCTAATATTAATCTAGTCTAAGGTATAATACTTTTATGGTAAACAGCATAATTATAAAATTAATAAATATTTAGTATAAAAATAAGTATCACTAAGGTTTAAAATGAAACTGTTGTAGCCTCTTGTTTCAAGTTGTAAATTACATGTTTAATGGTGTTTTATTGTGCTAAGAATTATTATTATAGAATTATAAGTATAATAGGTCCTACTCATGCAAGATAAGAAAATTGGAATGAGGTAGCAAATAGGCGAAAAGGTGTAGGAGGTACCCCATTATTACGAGCTGCATCTAAACAGGACTCTTTTACTTGTTTCGCAAGTGCCAATTTTAGGCCAGCTAACTTCTGTTATACCGTGCGCGAATCTGATTCAAACTCCTCCGCACAAAGATTAAATTACATGACTCAAATTCTACCGGACAAAATATTTCATAAGGCGCGATTCCATAACTGCGCACAAAGAGGTTACACACGTTTGCTTAATTTTTTATTATTTGATACTCCTTTTGCAATTGTCTACTGTAACCCACGAAAACACTATACACGAATACGTGAGTTGCGATGTCATTGCTAGAAGTGTGGATTATTTGGATAAAGTACTATGCAGTTTAACGCTGTAGGTACATGTTTTACTGGCACGAGTTGAGTCTCACTTGTCAGTTCGAAATAATATACAGATTTAAAGCTGTTGCGCTTCAACTTTTTCATATTATTGGATATTCGTACGTAGTATGCGCTGATATAAACAAATAGAAATGTAGACAGACATTTAATAAACGAGAAAACACAGCTAGAAAGCGCCGTTTGCCAGTGTAAAGCGTATGCAGCAATGGGATAGCACCTTTACACGCAATGTTAAATGTTGTGGTTCATATGTATAAGTTACATAATTTTTTAATAGTGAAAACAGTGATACATATTCAGAAAGTTAATTACACCTAATCATATCTTTTATATTCAGCCATAATTTTTACTTCTTTATTAACTCAGTCTAAACACTGGAATTGATATTTTAAATACCAAAATTATGACTTTTACAACCTTCAAATATGAGATTAATAACTAATGGGTAAATTTACATCGCCATGTTATTTATTATTAAAGTATACTGGAAAATCATAGCTTTTTTATAATAACCTAATCATGTTAAATTATCGACCCTCTAAGCATTTTAATTCTGCCTGTAGGTATGTACAAATACTGATAAAAAATAATTTAGAAATCGATAAATTTTTATTTCAATATTAACTAATGTGTGCATAATAATTTGTAATATTATCAATTAATTGTTTTACCTACTGATTATACATTCGAAATATTATCGTACATTGTTTTGTATTATAAAAAACATAATATAAATTTTAATTCCTTATTAAAAATGTATATCAAAAATTGCAATATTAATTAATTTCAAATCATTGCCTAAAATTGAATTTACTCATACAAAATATGTTATAAAAATTATAACATTATTATTAAAAGTAATTATGTATGTTGTTTTAAAATATATGTAAAACCACACAGCAGTAATCAATACGAAAAATGGAACAAAATTTATTATAATTATGTTATATTATATTATAACGGTACATAACAATTGTACCTATAGCTGTATTATTTTATAATTTTTTGGGGTGATAGGGATAGCCCGAACTGGGTCTTGACCACAATACACAGATGTAAAGACCGTCATAGTGACTCGTTTCGGCCTGTTGTGTTTTAGAAACAGTTTGTGTATATCCAGTTACTCATATACCTAGAGACCTTCAATCGTGGTATATGTGGGCCGACATGACAATAGCGGCTGTCAATGGGTTTTCGTCCCCTGGCGAACGATACCGTTTTTGGACTACATTGTACTTGCTATCAGAAGTAATGTAATTACTTTGTCGACCCAGTATAAAAAAAATAATACAAGAAATAAATAATTCAATTATTTTGACAGCTAATCTTAATTTTATGCACAACTTAATGTCAATTATTACTAACGTAATAAAATTATTAAACTAAAATAATTTCTTTTTGTTATTTTAATGTTTTTAAAAAATTTAATTTTATTGACTTACGCATTTAATGTTTTTTTAGCTTCTTTAAATGACCCATTAGAATTCAATTCAACGCTGTGACGCACATTCAGCGTTCAAAAATACGAAAATTACTTTAAGCTGGAATAATTAACATAAATTGATTCAAAGTAATATTAGATTTATACAAAAAATAATGACTATGTGTAAAGTCAATTTACTATAATTTAATTAAATAATTAACAAATATAAACAAATGCTTTAAAATTAATTATAAAAATGTATTTCCTTTTTTGTTTTTAATTGTTCGTAACAGTGGCATAAGGATTCATCTGAGACTTGAAAATCGACGAAAAGGATAGAAAGAAGTAACACTTGGTTTTCTCTGCCTACTCCAATAGGAACTTTGTGATAGATATGAGATTTATGGCAGCTCTAGACTCACGCTGTGTACATCATCTGTGTTCACGCAGCAGTGAACACAAATGACAATTTCTTTCACTATTCTGTCTGGGGCCGCCATAGTGATCATTGAGTGAACCGGAGTATTTCAGAAGACAAATACCCTAAAGTTATATTTATAAATACATAGAATATAAAACCTCAACAATTTTAAAAATATTTTATCGGATCTTATGCAAGAGAACCTTTTTTAATTTTAGCTCGGCGTATCAAGTAGAGGGCATAAACAAAGTGATACTCGATCAACGAAATCGCAAGTAGAAATGTAAAAAATATATAAAATATATATAAGCTTTTAAAATATCATGTCGACCCGATATGCCAATTCCATACATTTTTTACTTTTCTACCAGCGATATCGCTGATCGAAAGTTATATTATATAAGCCCCTCAGTTACACAGACGGTTCTAAATTTTTCGCGGCTAAGTCTCGATAACGCATTACTATGAAACTAAAGAATTAAAATTGTTTCTTCACATTTTTTATAATTAAACTGTAGGCATACGTATGACGTCAATCACACCTGGTGGAAAGTGAAATTGAGACCAACGATGAGCCGCGTTTGCCCAGCTTATTTACTTTTCTAAAAACAATCATCAATTTATTTCTTAGAGATCTATAACACAGACACTTTGAGTGATCGAAAATTGGAAAATGCTTGATTATCAGTCCCAACGATGGTAAAGGTTGGCTGGTGGAGATCGCCGCCCGCAGGTCGCTCAGGAGTCAACCGTGCCCTTAATCAGCGTTTATTATCTGGAACAAGCAATTTTACTTTTTAATATATCGTTATATTACAGAAACGAGAGGTCTAGAATCCTGAGCGACCTGAAAGGAATCGAAAACAACCGAAAACAACAAGGTTGGATATCGCGTCATGACCAAAGCAAATTAGTTTTTAATATGGATAATCTTTATACCTTTATCAATCAGCTCTTCTATATTTAACTCTAATAATCTCCGTGATTGTCTTCGGTTCCCGATTTCTAAAAAAATATTTATTTACATTAAAACAAATCTCTGCAACAGATGGATTTTTGAAGGAATCAATTTATATTAAATCCTCTATGTTAAAAAGAGCAACTACCAGGGTTCCATGCCGGCTCTTTTCGGTAGATTCTGCTTTCCGAATCGGTGATAGATTCACTTTACTTGTTTTTGACGATTCAAAAGTGTTTGGAAGTAGGTCTATTTGAATAAAGTTATATTTCATTTCATATAAATAAATGATCGTGTTTTAATTTTAGTTGTGATCACCAACGTAGGTCTATATGTTTTTATATTTTAAAATGTACATATTATATGTAATAAAACAAATAAAGAAATGATAAAAAAGAAAATTTACAGGTAATGCTGGCAAAACATACTATATAAGCTATAGGTATTTAAGATTTTATTAAAAATACGATAAATAAAATTTAATCTGAACATTAAACCATCAATGATAGGCTCACAAGGCCTTGTACCCAGAGCCGTAAAACTTAATATTAAAAAAATCTATAGGTGTCTAATCAGTATAATTTGATAAGTTATTACCACGCAAAATCTCTTTTGAGGTGAGTAGAAATCTATTAATGGCTGTATCCCCTTTGCGCTTATTTGTCGTGCCCAATATGACCAGCGAGTAGCGCAGCTAATCGCTGCTTTCAAGGCACTTACACTCAAGTTTGCTCACGATGTTACCCTCACCGTTGAGCATGTGATGCTTAAATCCGTACTTATTTTAGAAAACCCCAAATGTACGTGCCAGAACTCAAACCTACGAACATTCGCATCCTTTATCCATTACTACAGTCACAATTTATTTTAAGTTTGAATACGACAGAATTGAAATGGAATCCATATATAGCGGAGGTGTGATGGCCTACAATAGAAAGGTTTAAAATTATCACATGATGTAATCAGTTAAATAGCTGTCGGCGACGTTTGTAGGCGGCTCTTGTAGTTTAAAAATAAAATTAACATGTCTTCCTGTTCAAAAGATCTTACAGAGGTACAGTCAGAACTGGTAAATTGTAGTGAATTATACTCGGTCAGTCAGTGAGTCAGAATATGGTATGTCACAAATATACGCAGCTAAATTTCTACAATCACACAATGTAAAGGCGTGCTTCGAATTTTGACAGCTGCGACCCACTAGCCGCTGCTATACCCTGTTCAGAGATGGGCAAAATGTAATCTGATTAATGATGAATGATTACAAAATGTAGTCGTAATTTTAATTTTCTTGCTCTGTAATCATGATTAAATCCATTTAAAACATTAAGAAATCATAAATGTGTATACAATCTCGGATTTTGTAGTGTTTAAAACTTCAATGAGCAAATGCAGTCATGTTAATGGTAAAAAACGTAAAATGTATTCGTTAATCATTTTCATTAATCTGATTACATTTTGCCTATCTATGCTCCCACCTCAAATCCTCATCTGTTGTAAAACCGTTTATGCTTAATTGTAAAGATTTCAATCTATCACTCAAGTTTTTTGTATAATTTATCACAATTATTTATCACTAGCTGTGTCCGCGACTTCGTCCGCGTGGAATAGTTATTTTGGGCATTTTAGTTAGTTATTTATTTTAAAATTGTAATATCTTCTAAGATGTTCATTGAAATTAAGTGATATCAAAGACAATTTTGATCACAATTAAATACTCTTAATCAACAATACATTTATTTGGATAAAGATTAATATTATTACGTTGATACAACTCTTAACAAATAATGCATTAATTTCGACCAAATTTGATTACCATAAAAACGGTTCTAGTGAGCTAATCTTAAAAGATAGACATATACTGTCACGGACTTTTTTTTTAGATCATTTCAAGAGGAATAATTCTTTCATACATATATTTTTAGTATCTTGAACCGTTTTCGCAGCGCACGGAATGGAAGCGCTCAAAGATGAATAATTTTCCCCGTTTTGGTCACATTTTCCATTATTTCTTTGCTCCTAATAGTTGCATCGTGATATTATATTGCCCAAAGCCTTCCTCGATAAATGATCTATTCAACACAAAAAGAATTTTTCAATTCGAACCAGTAGTTCCTGAGATTAGCGCGTTCAAACAAACAAACAAACTCTTCAGCTTTATAATATTAGAATAGATTTGATTATTTTTTTCATAATATTATTTACATCTGTGGTGGCCTAGTGGATAGTGGACCGGTTTCTATACACAGCAACGTGAATGGTCGCAGCTTTGAATCCCGGGACCTACCTATGGGTATTTCCAGATTAAATACGGATTTACCACATGCTTACCAGTGAAGTAAAACATCGTGTGAAAACTCGCATGGCATGTAATATTAGGTCCTTACATATGAAATTGGCGTTTTGTATGGGAGGAACAAAAAGTCGAATATTTTTTAATATAATATATTTAATTAATCAAAGTATGAACCATTATTTTCTATGCACTTTTGCCATCTCATAGGTAGTTCATTGATCCCTTTACTAAAAATACCAGTCGGACGGGAATCAATAAAATCTTTGAAGGCGATTTGGACTGCCCCATCGGAGTTGAATTTTTTCCCTTGCAAGAAGTTATCCAAATTTCGAAAAAAATGGTAATCTGTTGGAGCAAGGTCCGGGGAGTACGGAGGATGTCTTAGACTTTCCAATTGAAGCTCTTCTAATTTAGTAGCCGTCTGTTGCGCAGTGTATGGTCTAGCGTTGTCGTGAAGCAGCAGTGGCGTGGAGCGATTGACCAGCCTAGGTTGTTTAGCCGCTAGCTTTTCCATCATGTTTTGCAATTGCTGACAATAGACATCAGCCGTAATAGTCTGGCCAGATTTGAGAAAACTGTAATGAACAATACCGGCACTAGTCCACCAAACGCTTACAAGTAACTTTTTTGGGGTTAATTTTCGCTTGGGGCAGGATTTAGCGGGCTGGCCAGGATCCAACCATTGCGCTGAGCGCTTCCGATTATCGTAAAGAACCCATTTTTCATCACAGGTAATGATTCGGTTTAAAATACCTTCATTATTGTGCCGGTTTAGTAATGTAACGCAGCAGTCGACGCGCGTTTGCCGGTTTGCTTCAGTCAATTCGTGAGGTACCCACCTTTCAAGCTTTTTAATCTTCCCAATTTGCTTCAAGTGAATTAAAAGAGTTTTATCACTAACATCGCAGCCTGCAGCTAACTCGGACGTGGTTTGCGATGGATCCGCTTCCACAATAGCCTTCAACTCTTCATTATCAACTTGAGTCTCAGGCCGTCCACGGGGCTTGTTCTGCAGGTCGAAATTTCCAGAACGAAAACGTTGGAACCAAAAACGAACTGTGTTTTCTTTTGCAACACGACCGCCATACACATCATTCACCCTTCGAGTTCTTTCCGCAGCACTAGTGCCACGGCGGAACTCGTACTCGTAAATAATGCGATATTTTAAGTTTACCATTTTGTAAAATGAGTGACGCAAACAGAAAAAAACAGAAGAAAAAAACAAATGAATGACGATCATCGAAGCACAAATACATGAGTCTATAGCTGTACAAATTTGAATTTGGAATTCCTTACCAAAGAGGAGAAATTTGTGATTAAAGTGGCCAGTACGAAAAACGCCAATTTCATATGTAAGGACCTAATAGAAATGACATGACACGTAAATGCCCTGAGAACGGCGATCAGCTGCACTACTAATCACGTTGGGCAAGACATAAGGCATACAGCCACTAATGTATCTCTGCTTACCCCGTTAGGGATATAGTGTGACGATATACTAATATTATTATTTTAAATAAATCATTTTTCCCAATTACGAATTGTTATTGTCTCTAACAAAAACAAAGTCATATCACTACAAGATCACGTGTTATTTTAATTGCTTATTCACTTCAATTCCTATTATTTCGGCAGCTTAATGATCCTTTGTCTAGGCTCTTTTAAATAATTGCAATATCATTTTTAGCTAAGCATTAAACACGCCCTACGTTCTATAACGTCATAAAGGCCACAAACATTAATTTTTACGTCCGGTTGTGAGTATTCCTAACCACAATAACGTCTGTAAAAGTCATCCACACTGTCCACAGACCAAATTCCAAAGAATTGCGTATCAGAGCTTATTAGTTTTGTAACGATTACAAACAATACCATTCGTAATAGATAGCATGTGCAATATAAGTTGTTTATTCACATTTCCTGGACATAAATTCCTTTTACGTGATTAATCCATGATTTTCTAGTAAATAATAAGAGGTACATAAAATATTGCGTTTGTAACACACACAACGTTATTTTATAGCTCATAGCTCATATAAATGTACACGAGGTAACTTATACTATAGCAGCTATTTGACAGTTGCCATAAGTCGACAGGGTTTTCAAATTTTAAAAACTAATTAAGGAATATTATACATCATGAATCACCACCTTTTAGTCTCAAATTTATATATGCTACTTTCATTTTTCTTAGATTTTACTCGGAAAATAGGTTCATCTTTAATATATTAATATATAATTGGAACTTGAGTATAGCCTAAGAATTTTATTCGCAGACTTAATTCTAATTTGACAAAGTCTGTGACTCACTGAATATATAATATTTTGACATGAATTAAATAATATCACTGCTCACACCGATAGGGTTATAGCGTAACGATATTTTTTTAATTTTTATTAAGTAGTGTAATTTGTAATGTTTGAGTAAAGGTTAAACGGAATCAATGCAGCGTCTATGTATCTCAACCTAAGATCCTAGAGCATAAAGAAATATAACTCAGAGTAAAAACCCTAGAAAAATATTCCTGGACATACATCTCATCTCATTTATTACGATTATCTATTTTATTTGGATATGATTGTTTTTTTTTTTGCAGCAAGTATGATAATTCCAATAATAGTTTGATATCCTAGACACTACTTCGACTTTGCTTCCACTTGGCTCATAAAATCATTTCTTCTTTGACATATAATTGACTATAACAAGAGTGACTTGACTATAAAAATAGTGACTTGACTACGGTACATCTTAAGTATTCGGAGTTAGTTACCCTAGTTAACGAAATCATGGATTTACTATATACGACATTAATCAATTAATATAAGCAATGTTTGAGTAATGTGTAGGCAAATTCAAAGTAACGCGCGTAAATCTTAGCCTTACCTTTCGTTAAAAAAATTAAAAAATATAAGTTAACCCCCAAACACACGCCAAGAAAACTATCGATTGCTAAATAAGACATGTTTTTTTTTTTCTAAAATATGATTCAAACCAGATGGCTTATTATCCTGTAACTCATTAAATAAGTAATTTAAAACTGAGATCCATGTTACATTGGCTTTAGTCATAACTACTTGCAATAAAAAAAACCTATAAATCGATTAAAACAATACCATTGCACAATGCTACCCGCAAAAAAGAGCATTTAAAAGTTGTGCGCCGACCCTATGACCACAACGAGGCACACACACAGATGTATGTCGAGCTCATGATTGACGTCAATGGTGGGTGGGCACGGCGATATAAAAAAAATAAAACTATCAGTTTACTGCGGGCCGTAAATGAGATATACCCATAACAAGCCATTGTTTCCTTACGTGCACGTTCGATGATTTGCCATCGCTTGACACGGTACATTGATTTTTTGTTGATTTTACGCTCTGGTTACTAGATTACAATGTCATTGCGCAAGTCAATAGGAGTTCTTTGATGCTTGTTATTGAAAAGGATTTAATTTCCTATCTACATTGTATAAAACATTAAACTATGAAAAACCTGATACAACGGATAAGTTTTCTCATAAAAGAAAATATGCCTTTGACGTATCTGATACTTAATTGAATAATTAGGTTTCCTGAGAAACTCAATATAAAAAGTCAAATATACTATATAATTGCTTAACACTTCTGCGTAAAACACGATTCTAAAATAATTGTGTAGTTGATTGACGTTAACGAACCTTATTAGGACTATACAAATGGTATTTGATATAGTTCAAAGATTTCAAATACGAATAAAGTTTATTTTAAAAGCCAACGGTGTTAATGTAAGTGCTACAGATGGAAATGAATGATGTAAAACGAACTTGTTTCAAAAACAAGTGTTGTTGAATAAACATTTAACTACTGTATTTTATTTTATTGCTGTCATAAAGTTTTCATTTAATTTATATACACCAACTTTAATATAAAGCAGGAACAAAATTTATACTTAATGATTTTAAGAATGGTTCAATACATGTTGAAATATTTTTAAAATAGCTTAAACTTGCGCCTGAAATAATAGCTCTCTATTAACTATTACTATGAAACAGTTTGTATGAATGTGTATTTAAATGTGAATTCCTTTTCATTAAAAGGTATATACCATAATTTAGATTTATACGAAGATTTCGTAGAACATATTCAACCAATGTCAGTTTTCAATTGTTTTTAAATTCCGCAACAAACTTTTACAAAAGTGTAAAGTACTTAAGCCTTGGTATTAAAACAAAAAGAGAGAGAAAATAATAATGAAAGGAATTCAATTCTCCAGGCTCAAGAATACACCTTGAGTACTCACAATTTGTACTTATAAATGTTCAATGAATTTGTAGAAATGAAAGAACTCAGACCTGTTCAGGGTAGATCACAGTACATATCAATTCACAGCAAATCGAAACCCGTTATTTCGGCCTTCATTGTTGGAGAGGTATCATAAGAAATATACGCGCAAGACTTTTACTGTAGATTATATTCGTTAATACCAAAATTGAAATATCATTGTTAAGCTATTTAAATGTTTAATTAATTGTAATCCACGAGAAAACATCTTCATTCATTGCTATTGTAGGTGCTTTAATCATGTTATCTTTTATCTTAGTAAGCTTTTGTGGAGCAATATTTTAAAAAGAGCAACTGCCAAACATATGTTCTTTTTCCTACGTTAATTAAATTTTAATCCAATTAAGAGTCATATCGCGTATTTTTATAATCAAGATCCATAACTTTAACATGTTTTATACGGTCTTAGAATTGGGCTATACTTATTGTCAGGTCAATACCGAGGCAGGATAAAAAATACTTTTCTGATCAATTGAAAACACTATATGTAAGGTGTATTTTACAAACAGTGCCATTAGTTTCCGTTTCTGTCTATAGTGTGATCAAAGCTAAAACATGATATCCTAGAATTATTATAGAATATGGTCTGGTTACATTTTTAAATATTTATAAGAATGAATTGAGAATATGTTTATTATTTTTTTGATTGTAAAGCATAACGGAATAACGTCGTCTGGATGACGGGCATTCATAAGGGTGGCACTCGTACAGTAAAGACGTACGCCTGGCCATGGTTATTCTGTAAGGATATTATTAAAATATAAGGAAGGATTATTCACAAGGAATATGAGTCTGGTTAATATTATAGCTAATGTAAGGAAATGGGAATAAATGATATACGAGAAGAGTTGTTTTTGTTAAACTTCTGAACATCGATATTAGTTCAGAAGTGGGATCGAAAAGGATACATAAAACTTCCTTTCACGCCTACTAAGTGTAAGTAACCGAATTCCTACTTATTTTTCTTATTCTCTGCCGGTGTTTTTTTTTTTCTTTTTATTAAATTGTGCATTTGTGATTCTAATCAGAATCTTATTAATATGAAATTAAATTAAATATAAGTGAGTTGAAACAGGTCTATCTACTTACATTTTTGAATCGTAATATCCAATTTAATTTCAATGACGATAGTGTCTTTGAGTGTTGTATTGTATAGAAGAATATTAAGTCCCATATAAGTACCATGATCTTTATGCAAGTTGGTAATTAGATAACATAATTTTTCATGACACTCCCTATAGATATATATAGATGTACGAGTATAGATATATTATTATTATCTACCTGTTGTATTTATATTACATTTTTTTTTATTTTTTTTTCACACTCTTCAGTTTTGTACACTACTTTATAAATATTCTATGTATTTATTGTAATACCTATTTATTATATCGATCGGTTCTGATATTGTTATTGGCGCGTAGCAGCGTCGCCCAGCACACGCTGAGCCGAGCGCTTTTGAGATTGCTGACGGCGCACAGGACGCATGACGTGATAATTTGTATTGTTCTTTCATTGTTTTGTATAAATGCGTATGTTGAGTAACGTGTTTGTTTATTTAATTTTTTTTCTCGTAAACATTTAGTTTCTTTCGTTGTAATCTTAATACGACGCTTGAATACACCGACACTAAAATGAAATTAAAACAGTGTAATTTAAACAAAGATATCTCTATCACCAAGCCGATTATCTGTAGGGTAGGCAGAGAACAAAGATAAAATTATAACGCAAATAAAATTGCGCTATATTAAATTTATTTTAAATTGATCTTACATTCCGAATACGTAATATTCTTGTTTTTTTTTAATTTGCAATTTTTCTTTTTAAATTCCTTAAAAAAATATAGTATGATAAAAAGAGAGATGAATAATAATAACATAATAATGATGTTGACAACGCTTACATCTTTTCTTCTTATCAGATTCCTTAACTGGTTCCTTAAAAGTTTCAGAGACATGGATCGATATGTGACCCGAAGTCAAGGGTCAAATGATGATACATCTCAAGAAAAAGAGACTGATAATGACGATGATAAACGAGGCCAAGGGCCAACTGGTCACGTCGCTCGAGGTCAAGGGCTTGTGATTGATGAAACCCGGGACCAAAGGACTGACAATGACGATGATAACCGAGGCCAAGGGCCAACCGATCGCATTGCTCCAGGTTAAGGGCTTGTGATTGGTGAAGCTCGAGGTCAAGTGACTGATAATGAGGATGATAACCGAGGCCGAGGGCCAACCAATCGCATTGCTCGAGGTTAAGGGATTGTGATTGGTGAAGCTCGAGGTTAAGTGACTGATAATGAGGATGATAACCGAGGCCAAGGGCCAACCGATCGCATTGCTCGAGGTAAAGGGCTTGTGATTGGTGAAGCCCGAGGTCAAAGACACAATGACAATGATGACTGAGGTCAAGGGTAAAAGAAAAAATCACGTTGCTCGAGGTCAAGGGCTTGTGATTAGTGGAGCTCGAGGTAAAGGACATAAAGATAATGATACGCGAGGTCAAAAGATAATCGACTATATTGCTCGAGGGCAACGGCTTATGATTGACGATATTCAAGAACAAGGATCCAATGGTGATACTCAATATCGAAGGCGCATGGCTCGAAGGTCTGTGTAAGTTAAGAAAATCAAAAGAAGTGAGTTACGATTGAAAAGGCGAACGCGTAGAGGTGGAACAATTTCATCGTCGGTAGAAGACGGCGGTGAAAGACGTAGGTCTCGAAGACGTAGTTATCGTAGCACGTCGGAGTCATCAGGTGAGTATGTCAAGGCCCGATCAAGTTCCAAGCGATTTAAATCTACAGATAATGTTAGTGCTATCTTTAGATAGAGTTTTATCAATTATCAAAGTCGTGAAAAGTTCGGACAAGCCAAAACTATCTTTTAATGTAAACGTGATTCCTGATTTTTATCCCATGTCTTAGGAACAATCCATGTTGACGTGGATAACCAAAGTGGAAGAATGCGACAAAATTTATGGTTGGGATGAGAAAGAGTTAATTCACTATCTTCTTCTTAAACTAGTTGGTGTTGCGAAGACATGGTATCTCCCGACTCTACTACACTCTTGGCCAAAACGAAAAAAAAAAGGTTTTAGGATCGTTTCGGTCTCGTAAAGATTATGCTGAACTTCTTACGGAGATGTAAAATAAGAGGGATCGGTGTGGAGATTTATTACAGCAGTATTACTACGAAAAAATTAATTTACTTAATCGCTGCAAGATATCCGGTAGACAAGCGGTAGACTGTTTAATGGGGTAGCTTATCGTGCAGTTAGAGTAGGTGCGCAAGCGGCTCAGTTTTCTGAACCTGAACAAATTTTAAAATATTTTCGATCCGTCAAAGTAAGACCAACAAAAGATAGTAACGATAATTTCAAACAGGGGAGGATAGTAAAAAAAAAAATCGCTTCTTTGAACCGTTACAAACCAAATAGTTCAAAATATGAAGGCAACTCCAATATACGATGTTTTAACTGTAATCAAGTAGGGTTTCCAAGTTTTAAATGCGAAAAACCTTTAATAAAATGTACACATTGTGACAAGGTAGGTCATCAAGCGGCTTACTGTTACAAAAGCAAAGGATGGTTCTAAGCCAAATAATAATATTAATTCCTCTGAGAGAGTGGAGAGTTTCTGAACTTAGTGCTGTTAATAAGGCAAATGATAAATATGTAATTGACATAAACATTAATGGGATAACGTTTAATTGTCATGATGATCTAGGAAGCCAGGTCTTACTAATTCGAGTGAGTGACGTCCAGGTTTTGAATTTCATGTTGGAAACTGATGCAGAATTACCATTGCTTAGAGGTATAGAGGCTTAGAGGCTTGTAACCTTATTCGACCTTTAGGCCTAATTGTCGCAACTATGTAAGTACGAAATACTAAAGAAACGACAGACATTTATATTGTGGAATATTATGTAATTAATTACCAGTTTTATTAGGACATACGTTCACAGAAAAATCGAATATGATTATTACAAAAACTCCAAGAAAAAAGTTATAGTTCAAAATATCGATGCTAAAAATAAGGATTAACCTTACTTCAAGTAAAACCATTGGAATCCTCGTCAATAACTTACGTGCTATACCAGTTACTTGCGATTCCGTAATCAGTAAAAGGGTCTGTGTTCATGGATCCGTCAGAGGACTGCAAGGACGTGAATACTTTTTTTTATTGCCCGGAGAGTATAGTGTGATAAAAAAAACCGTTGTGCCCTTCTTATTCATAATTTTTCCGATAATGAAATAAGCATTAACTAACATGACTAGGGTTGTACCGGCGCGTGCCATAGTGAACGTGTGTGAAATTAACATAAATACGACCGAAATAGACGAAAAGGTTATTAGCGATCCCAGTTTGATGACCGAACAACGCCTAGCTCTCCGAAGTCTATTAACAAAATATAAAGACTGTTTTCCAGTAGTCTTATGGATTAAGGATTCACCAATGCTACCGAAACGCATATAGAGTTAGACGATTCACAACCCGTAGTTTATAGGCCTTATCGTATGTCATATTCGGAAATATGCTTCGTACGAAACATGGTTTAGGAAATGCTGGATAGTAATATTGTTCGAGACTCGTGTTCACCACACGCCAGCCCAGTTTTGGTGCAAAAGAAAACCGGAGACAAAAGGTTATACGTAGATTACCGCGCACTAAATCGGAAAACTAAGAAAGACTATTATCCGTTACCAAGAATTTCAGATCAATTAGACCTCCTTGCGGGTAACAACATGTTCATTTCACTGGACTTAGCCTCCGGATATTATCAGATTCCAATTAACGAACAGTCGCGTAATAAAACTGCTTTTGTCACGCTGCATGTTCAGTTTGAGTATAACCGAATGCCGTTTGGCCGAAGGATTATGAACAATAATTTTGTCGGAGGCAAAAATTAAGTATGCTTTCGTCTATATGGATTATTACTGATACCGTGTAAAAAAAAAATTGATGAAGGCTTAAATAGATTAACTGAAGTACTTAACTTGTTATGAAGGGGTGAGCTGACTTTGAAATTAAGTAAATGTAATTTTTTTTTTCGATAAAATCGATTTCTTGGCTTTGCAGTAAGTCCAAATGGTAATGGTAAAACGACCGGGATCGAGGAAAACCGATGTGGTCTCAAAATTTCCTAGACCTAAAAGTCAACACAAATTACGTCAATTTTTGAGACTTTCCGAATTCTTTAGAAGATTTATAAAAGAGTATTCGTTAATAGCAGCGTCTTTGACTGATTTGCTGAAAAAGGATAATGGCTGGGCCTGTAATAAATTGCAGGAAGATGCTTTTACACTTATTAAATGTATATAATGTAAGCGACCACTTCTAGCATTATATAACCCCATAGCAGAAACACAGCTCCACACGGATGCGAGCAAGAACGGTATAGCTAGTACCTTGTTTCAACGTAATAATAGTGTTTTTTTCCAACTTGTATCGTATTTCAGTAGGAATCTAGTGAGGATCAAAAATACCACTCCTTTGAGCTAGTGACACTAGCCGTCAGCGCGTCCTTAAATAGGTTTCGTGTTTATCTAATAGGAATCCCATTTGTAATACTGACCGTTTGTGATGCCCTTGCACTACCATGAACAAAAGTGATTTAGTTCAAAGAATTGCTCGGTGGTAGATCCAGTTACAAGAATACAATTGTACAATTAAATATAGACCAGGGGCCAAGATGACCCATATGGACACACTGAGTTAAAATCCAATTGATCCGCAAACATAAGAGTCACATGTTCTTGATGTGTTATCACTAGATTTTGAACAAATTGGATCGCCACCGTGCAGACAACAGATGAAGAAATAGTTAGAATAAAGAACATCTAAAGCCATAGAGAAACCGAGTATATAGCTGATATTCACAAAAAATTTAAACTTAAATACGGACGGGTTTATCGTATAGTATGCAATTAGTTAAGATGTGCGGTACCTAAAGGTGCGCGTTGGCAAATATTAAAACGGAACCATGATGACGTTGTCACTACGGATACAAAAAAAAAGGAAAATCTTGGAACGAATTAAAAAGCACTATTGGTTTAGTCGTATGAGACGATCTGTTAAAAAAAAACGTTTTAGCTTGTCTAGTGCTTATCACACAACCCTAGGCGGTAAACGTGGGGACTATTTACACCCTATTAAGAAAATCAGTATATCCTATCATAAGATTCATGCAGATTACTTGGGTCCTTTTATAAAAAGCAAATCGGGTAATTGTTATCTTTTAGTTATTATTGAAAGTTTCAATAAATTTGGTATTATCACACCTGTTAAAAATCGATAACACACTAAAAGTGAAAAAAAAAAACATATTAGCTTTTCTGGAGTCCCGACTCGGTTACTAACCGATAGAGGACCCGGTTTCACTAGTAAAACTTTTAAAGACTTCATTATGGAATTCGGGATTAAGCATGTATTAAATGCAGTCGCAACGCCAAGGGCTAATGGCCAAGTAGAAAGGTTTAACCAAACAATTACAGAAGCATTAGCCACGTCAAACCATGTTAAAAATGAGAAAATGTGGGATGAGAATATACGCGATATTCAGGTAGGCTTAAACACGGCAGTGCATAAAACCACACAGAAATCACCATCACAGCTTTTATTTGGATTCAATGTTAATCATAGCAGTCGAGGGATATCAAATTCGGTAATTAATGATACTCTGCACCCCATATCATCTGATGATTTAGACGTAGTTAGGGACAAAGCTGCACAACGAATTAAAGTATAACAGCAAAAGAATGCTGAATGGTTTAACAAACATAGGAAAACGGGAAAGAAGTATAAAGTAGGGGATTTCGTTAGAATTGAAAGATAAGTTCAATGACGGTGAATGTCAATCGCAAAAATTAGTAGTAAATTTCCAAGGACCCTATTGCATTGTGAAGGTGCTTGACCACGACCGATTTATAGTTGAGGATACTCCTCTATCATGCAAAAATGGTCGGCGGTATGAGTGGACAGTGTCTCTAGATAAAATACAGCCTTGGATGAGCTTTGACCGGGACTTTTAGGGATTCGGAAATTGACAGAGATCCTGATGACTCCAAGAATAGCTGTATTAGTGATAATGATGATCATAAATGATGTAAAAATGTTGAAATTAAGTAGATGTAAGTTGAGTAAATGTAAAGTAATCAAAACTTTATAGAATGCTTATTAATGTAAATTAAATATTTTTTGTTTATATTTCTTTGTAAATTATTAACCGTTAGACTGAAGAAGTAAATGATAAATAATATAAAATTGACAATGGCAGTTCCTTTTTCAATGGCATTTGTTTCTTTATACTGCCGTGATTTTGTAACTAATGTAATTAATTTTAAGCATTTATTATTATACCTATCTTTACGTCGTATTGTTATCTTGTTTCAAAATATAGGACTATGTATTTATTTGTAAGAAAATTTAATTTTTGAAACGACCGCGAAGGGACTCGCGGTAAACAGGATGGCCGAGCTGTAAGGTGTATTTTACAAACAGTGCCATTAGTTTCCGTTTCTGTCTATAGTGTGATCAAAGCTAAAACATGATATCCTAGAATTATTATAGAATATGGTCTGGTTACATTTTTAAATATTTATAAGAATGAATTGAGAATATGTTTATTATTTTTTTGATTGTAAAGCATAACGGAATAACGTCGTCTGGATGACGGGCATTCATAAGGGTGGCACTCGTACAGTAAAGACGTACGCCTGGCCATGGTTATTCTGTAAGGATATTATTAAAATATAAGGAAGGATTATTCACAAGGAATATGAGTCTGGTTAATATTATAGCTAATGTAAGGAAATGGGAATAAATGATATACGAGAAGAGTTGTTTTTGTTAAACTTCTGAACATCGATATTATATAGTTAATCTTGTCTACTACGTAACACATAATCATAACTGGTTCTGCAAAGAATCTCGTTTTGTTTATTATTATAAACACGATAAAAAGCTGGCCTTTAATGTACCTACATAAAGTTAAATTTTATATCATTAACCCTTTTTAAAGATATTTCAACTGCATGACTAACTTTTTCCTACAACTTAGCTTACCTAATAAAAGTTTGAAATACATGTTCTTACCCTCAAGTCGACACGGCAGTTTTTAAAGTATTTTAGTTTTTAAGCCCTAATTTATTTTTTACAAGCATAATACTATTATCAAACGGGATTAGTTTATGAACATATCGTTATAATACACCAGCTTCAATCTTTAACGACATTTCAAATAATAAAATAAAGGAACCAGTATTCATGAATTAACTATCGTAAAATACACAATGATCTTGCGATGGTGCTAAGTAAAATAGCTGGATCAAATGTTTTTAAATTTCATTTATTTGTAGATTTAAGGTACATGCATTATACAGCCATTATTACGGGCAGCTCGCTTCATAATGATATATGAAGGCAAGGCTGTGTGCGATCTCATGCTGTACTCTTAAACACAGGTACTCAGAAAGCACAATCTGGTCCATTGTTTGATAACGTCTAACCACTTCAGTCTCTAACGGCCTAAGCTTCTTTTCCCCGGAATCTTACCTTCGTGGACCTAGAAAACTCATAATAGAATCCTCTTTGTATTTACATTACGTAGTAGCTAATAAAATGCAAATATTTTCCATGACAAGAATGTTATTGGGAACCTGAGATATTTGTATGTAAACACGATTTGGGGTCAAACAATCGAAATGCTACTCGGCACACGTTGCAGTGACGTCAATGCTGTCCGTGAGATGGTAACGATATTTGATACTACGGTGTATTTTGTAATAGGTCTATTGTTACATACAGACATATTTACATTTGAATGGTATAACCATGGAACAGCTACAAAGTTTCTCATAAACAAACTGGCATTTTACTTTTGTTTTTTAATATATACCCGACGTAGGATAATGACGTTGGTAGTTGTTGTATTGGTTTTCAAAATATTTAGTAAACAATTAAGTTCAAACTTCCAGCAATTACTAAAAATGGAATAATTTCTTAGTTGAATTTATACAATCACTAACGTACTTTTTCCTCTGCCCTTAGAACAATTTAAAGACCAAGGTACATGTTATTCAATCTTATAATCTAGATAAATGATTTAATATAATAACCACTTGATTATTTTCAAAAACTAATGAATGAAGTTATCAAATTTAAATGGAGGAATAAAAAATAATCTCCAAAATGCTCTAAGTGATATTAACTGATCTCATACAGCTTTCAATAAATTAATTTTTCAGACAATAAATCTATATGATCAGATAATATAGACGAAGCCCCGTTGTAAAGTACGTAGTCGATATATACATGTAGAAACCACAGGAATGACAGTGGTTACCGCCTTGACCTAGACACTGTAAGGCAAAAACTCGCAAGCACGTAAGGAGCATTGACCGGATGATAGGTTACACTTAAAGCATACCAAAACTGTTAAACAAAAACATACAATAATAATTTTTACTATGTATGAAGACTAAAATTATAAATACACTTTTGATTAAAATTTTAAGAAGCACAAGTAAGTAAAAATACGGCCAACCATAGAACATGATCGCCAAAACAAATACCGATTCATTTGTTGCTTGAACACTCCCGTTATACTGAACACAAAGCTTGACAAAAATAAATGGCAAAAGGCACCACTCCTTAAAAGCATGCAATAAAAATAAGGAAGCAAATCGTTTTGTTCAAGGCGATACTTTATCAACAAGGTCCTGGTGTAATTCTGTACGATTTATAAGCTGATTTATATCAAAATTTAGAGAATAGAATTTATTTTTACTCGTTCTAAAGTATAGTCTACGAAAATACAGAAACAGGCCACATCACGTCACGACATTATGCAGTTGCGGTAGTCCAACCTGAGAAATTTACTCGATGTCTATTTTTATTGGCAATATCCGCCATACTTGTCTGCTGGCAACTTTATGCCTTTTACCTATTCATTAAATCACAGGGATACAACTATTTAAATTATAATTATTTTTCGACTGTGAAGCCATCTAAATCAGAATAGCTTACGTAGAAATATAGCAATTTTCATATTACTACATTAATAACACTTTGAAAAATATCTTAAAGCTTTAAAAGTCCTTTTTCACAGATGCATAGATTTTCCCATTGAGATTGTTAAAGAATTATTGTAATTTCTATATAATATTACTAGACCTCCGTAGCTCATTTCATTAGGTTTATTTTTGTGTTGACGGCAACTTTTGTTCGTTTTTATTTCAATTTCACGATTCGCTTACCTTATCATTGACAATTAAGATATTTGTCTCGTTCAGATGAAACATATCGTATGTTTAATATATATTTTTGACCGATTGTAATTCACTGCTGTTGCATTTTCATAACACAATCTGAATATAACAATGGGCCTAATCTCGTACCTTGAAGAACGCCCCGCGCCCGTTATTTGAGCGACCTCAATAGTTTGCCATCACCGTTACATTTTGTCACGGTAAAAAATGATTACTCATAATCATTGTATTTTACTGATAAATAAATAAGGTTAGCAGATAATATTAAATATAACGGAACTTAGTGGATTTGAAGACCTATGGTCTGAGATGTAATGTTAAAGAAACCTATAAGCCTAAATGTTAACAGATAAAGTATAAAATCTTAACATCATTTAGCTTTATTCCCTCGATAATCCAAAAAATACTTTCTAGAGCTGAAATACTGTTAAAAACTTTGTCATCTAAACTGCTTTGATTTGCTTAGGGTAAATCCTCATAGCTCGTTCAGGGTACATATAGGGCGGATTTATACCGGCTGAAAACCCCAAGGTGACTATTTCTGCTAATTACCGTGGACTGTGAGCCCTGTAATCAATTCTCCACAGCTCCGCCGATACAGTACTTAAGTTTTGTTCATTTTAGTCAATACAGATTTAAATTTTTTAAGCATTACGTAAAATTCCAACCAGCCAAATATCAGATTCAATGATGAACCTTGGAAGAAGCCAATGTCTACCAGTGGACAGATATCCTTGTAGGTTAATTGATGATGAAGATGAAATAAAATTAAATCAGAAAAATATTTTCATAATACAAGATATTGAATTTTTAACACGTTGAACGTCAAGAAAAATATTGCATCTGCCTATTCTATCTATAATATTTGTTTAGACCGCATCAGTCAGTGTGAACTGCGTTTAGCGAGTGTTTTGGAACTATTAATACAAGCCGTAGGGCAGTATTATCAAACTAAATCCCATATTCCTTGGCCCGTGTGGCCCTCTAGTTACTCTAAATTAAGATGGTTTTTGAAAAACGTAAAGGACTTTAATAAAACAACAAGCTAGATCAGTGCTTTTAATATCTCTATAAATAATGACCAAAGTTGACTTTTGTTAATAAAAACATACATTTGGACATTAGTTAAAAGCATCTAATTAAAAAAAACATTGCTTCTAAATTTGGATAGAATTGTGATTTTTGCTCGGCCTAAAGGAACTGTTCATTGTCAGTCAGCACTGACCGCGTTGGCGTTCAACGTGTTAAGCTTCTTTTATGGAGTGATTTACTATAAAAAGCAACTAAGATCAACATCTAGACATCTATCTACAAACTTAATTCAGAAGGTAACGTATCGTACGTGTACACAAAACAAAAATCAGGTGTATATTTCCGTTAAATATGCATAATACACGTATTATTTTCATGCTATAGCATTAATTAGTTTAAATTGTGTCCATTGCTAGTATGTTAAAGTTTAAAAGTTTTTTTTTTAATTAAAAACTATTTCCAATCTTTATCTAGTTGCCAAATCTAGTATTGTACGAATCCAACATCATATTTCCTTTGTTAACGTTAAAACAGACGTATACAATTCCGAAACTGATGTGAATTATTCCATAAAGTTAAACTAATCTGGTGCGCTCCAGTTAGCGTTGACAATATCACTAGGCAAGTAAATAGCGGATGCGGGCATCCGTTTTACATACAAACAGCCATACACATATCATACTCGCATCCATATATCCATATCAGGAAGCGAACGGATCAAAACCGTGTTTTACAAACTATTTCGCACGACACCCTTGTATAGAATAATATTAGGTGACTCCTCATGCCTGAAACTATATTATTTCTAGTTTGTATTCTTTTATGTTAAAACTACCGAATATATTCATAATAAATAACATATATAAAAGTTATACTATATATTTTTCACTTAACCAAATCACAAATCAATATACTTTTATATAAACCTCGGTAAAATGGTGGTAAAAAGAATTAAATTTACCTACTGCGGCTGTTTTTCCAGCATCATACGACACAGGAATCTTCAAGTAACTAGTGAATCGGTATGAGTTAAATTAGAGCGCTCCGCTCCATTTTCGGTCTAATCATGACTTTCCATTAAGTGATATTCAAGTTAAGCGCATGAGTCTACAGAGTTTAGGAATAAAGAGCTAGGAGTCACGACCCATAGGTTGAGAAACACTGGATTTAAGACAGAGGAACCTACGTCGCGAAGTGTGATATTCAGGGTCCAGTTGCCTAGTTGATATTTTTATCAAATGGAATTTTACTCAATATTCAAGCATCCTGTTTGCGGCAAACATAATCTGCTGGTTGGAAGAGATAAAACTAATGTACATAATTATTTACGTCTTCTATTTAACTTGTGTTAGTTAGTACACGGAGTGATAGAGCTTATTGTAGTGATCCTGTCTATGAAGCTGGAGATCCTGAGTTCGTGTACCGGTATCAACAGACTGCACAATGATATGTAAAAAAGATTATCGAGATTAATAGATGTGTATTTGTATATATATATACATATATAGATGATCCGGCAAACGTTGTTTTGCTATATAAGGTTTTGTAATATCTTCTAAGATGTTCATTGAAATTAAGTGATGTCAAAGACAATTTTGTTCACAATTAATTACTCTTAATCAATAACACATTTATTTGAATAAAGATTAATATTATTACGTTGATACAATTATTAACAAATGCATTAATTTCGACCAAATTTTACTATAAAAACTTTTTTTTTTTTTATTACTATAAAAACGGTTCTAGTGACTTAATCTTAAATGATAGACATATACTGTCTCGTACATTTTTTTAGATCATTTCAAGAGAAATAATTCTTTCATACATATATTTTTCGTATCTTGAACCGTTTTCGCAGCGCACGCAATGGAAGCCCTCAAGGATGGATAATTTTCCCCGTTTCTTTCACATTTTCTATCATTTCTTCGCTCCTAATAGTTGTATCGTGATGTTATATAGCCTAAAGCCTTCCTCGATAAATGGTCTATTCAACACAAAAATAATTTTTCAATTCGAACCAGTAGTTCCTGAGATTAGCGCGTTCAAACAAACAAACAAACAAACAAACTCTTCAGCTTTATAATATTAGTATAGATATATCTTCGGCTACCACGCCTACGATGCCGTGGAGCTTAGTGGCAGAATAGAATAGTGCCTCCCTTTTCATTCTACTGAGGTGTCGTAAGAGCCAACTAAGGTACTCGTATACCGCATGCCGAATTGAACGTAAGTAACTAGCATATTGTCCTGCCACCATAAAAACCACCGCCCCTATATAAACGTATCAATGTAAGCTATGAAAGATAATGTTAAATCTATACATTTTCGATTTTTCTACTAACGTTATCGTTTATCGAGTGTTACTTTGTCTAAGCCTTCGAACTAGACCAGAAAAGCCCATTAGATTTGTATTTGTATTCTGTCGTAATTACTTGGGCTACTCTGAATCTGATGGCCTGATATATGTAACGCTTATCCCATGCCCATTCTTTAACTTTACTGGGGCTGGATTAATGCGTTTTTTTTTTTTTACTTGGGGAAAATCCTCATAGGGCCGTCTCGGCCGCACTAGGGGGTTGAGCGAGACCGCATTGGCGGGGACTGCGGGTCCTGTAATCAATTCGCCACAGCCCCGTCGCGCCGCGCCCGCTGGGCACAAACTCAGAGGAAGATATCTTCCCCGACACTGCTCATTGTATTTAGACAAAGCACGTCACGATGCTCTGCCTACTTCTCGGGGGTCGCTAACCAGTCGCTCAGGGCCCCCACCCTGAGGGATTAATGCGTAGATTAACCCTACGGTATGCCTTACTCTCTATTGTTCAATCATTGACGTCATTCACGTAATTTTCAATTTATCTTATCAATGATCGATCGTGAAAGTAATAATTATCTCAATCAATAATCTAATTTATCCATTTTTAATTTGAGGTTACTTGTAATCGTTGACTTATTACAATGCGCCTCAACTCTTTTTAAACACCGCTCCTATAGTAGTATCAACTCTAGTATTCTGGATACATTTACTTGATTTCAACACAGAAATACCGAACCTCGGTTCACCTGCCTGCATGTTATACAAATATTAGGTCCTTACATATGAAATTAGCGTTTTTCGTACTGGCCACTTTAATCACAAATTTCTCCTCTTTGGTAAGGAATTCCAAATTCAAATTTGTACAGCTATAGACTCATGTATTTGTGCTTCGATGATCGTCATTCATTTGTTGTTTTCTTCTGTTTTTTTCTGTTTGCGTCACTCATTTTACAAAATGGAAAACTTAAAATATCGCATTATTTACGAGTACGAGTTCCGCCGTGGCACTAGTGCTGCGGAAACAACTCGAAGGGTGAATGATGTGTATGGCGGTCGTGTTGCAAAAGAAAACACAGTTCGTTTTTGGTTCCAACGTTTTCGTTCTGGAAATTTCGACCTGCAGAACAAGCCCCGTGGACGGCCTGAGACTCAAGTTGATAATGAAGAGTTGAAGGCTATTGTGGAAGCGGATCCATCGCAAACCACGTCCGAGTTAGCTGCAGGCTGCGATGTTAGTGATAAAACTGTTTTAATTCACTTGAAGCAAATTGAGAAGATTAAAAAGCTTGAAAGGTGGGTACCTCACGAATTGACTGAAGCAAACCGGCAAACGCGCGTCGACTGTTGCGTTACATTACTAAACCGGCACAATAATGAAGGTATTTTAAACCGAATCATTACCTGTGATGAAAAATGGGTTCTTTACGATAATCGGAAGCGCTCAGCGCAATGGTTGGATCCTGGCCAGCCAACCAAATCCTGCCCCAAGCGAAAATTAACCCCAAAAAAGTTACTTGTAAGCGTTTGGTGGACTAGTGCCGGTATTGTTCATTACAGTTTTCTCAAATCTGGCCAGACTATCACGGCTAATGTCTATTGTCAGCAATTGCAAACCATGATGGAAAAGCTAGCGGCTAAACAACCTAGGCTGGTCAATCGCTCCACGCCACTGCTGCTTCACGACAACGCTAGACCACACACTGCGCAACAGACGGCTACTAAATTAGAAGAGCTTCAATTGGAAAGTCTAAGACATCCTCCGTACTCCCCGGACCTTGCTCTAACAGATTACCATTTTTTTCGAAATTTGGATAACTTCTTGCAAGGGAAAAAATTCAACTCCGATGGGGCAGTCCAAATCGCCTTCAAAGATTTTATTGATTCCCGTCCGACTGGTTTTTTTAGTAAAGGGATCAATGAACTACCTATGAGATGGCAAAAGTGCATAGAAAATAATGGTTCATACTTTGATTAATTAAATATATTATATTAAAAAATATTCTACTTTTTGTTCCTCCCATAAAAAACGCCAATTTCATATGTAAGGACCTAATATTTGTTCCATCAGTGAATTTAACCCCAACTTGTAGCGTTCAAGTCAATCGTACAGTCACTGTGCCCGCGTGTAGTCAATTCAATTAATTGTAAGCTTTCTAGCATTTTAGTATGGAATTTTAAACGGATATAATGCGTATTATGTTATAAGCATCATGTAGGTTTCACAATATATATTGTCTTTAACAATTGGGGCTCACGGCATACTTAAAGCATACATTATGAGCGTTACGGGACAGCCAAAGAACAGTTTTGCCTCTGGAAAGTCAGCATTCTAGAGCAAGATGCAGGAGGGAGATGTTCGCGCTCAATTATGCGTGTGACCACCCTTCCAATCGGGAATTGACTTGAGGGAGTCTGCTAGCCAGAAGCAGTGGATGCTGTGTGTGGAGCACACCATCTACGTGGTGACTTAAGGAGTAGATTATTTACATCTGCCTCTCCAAAAAATGGGCTGTATAGGCCATTCTTTCACCGGGCCGAAGGACGAATGAGGGCTCCTAGGCCTCGTTTATATAATAGGAACTTGAGTTTAGCCATAGTATTCGCAGTGACAAGTCCATTTTGATAAAATCGGTGACAAATCCTTTGACATTCATTGAGTAATATTAATTGTAACGTACTATTAAAATCTAAGCAAACTTAAAGTTATGTCTGTAAATTTCAGCATAAGATTTTCAAAACTTTCGTTATGTGACCATTGTACATTCATGATAGGACTTTTAGGATCCCATTAGGGACAGATGGTTGCAAAAATCATGTGATAGTAACTATTAAACTATAACTATGTTATAAAAATAATTAATACAAAAAATTGAATCTGTAACTCAAGCAATAACCCCTGTGCGTTGATTATTTTCTGTACAGACATAGTTTTTATGGTTCTATATCTATTATTTTTATTATTTAAATATTACTTAAATTATATATATAAAAGCAACAACTTACAGCTTAAAAACGTGCTTAAAATGTGTACGTCACAAAATACTGCATAGAAAAATTAGTTTCCTTATATGTACTTATAACTCTTTATCTTATATCCAATTGTCAGTATTTAGTATTTGTTATATCACTGCGTGATATTACCTAAAGCTCTACATACGCATCAACTATCATAAATTCAATAAGGAGTTTTTATAATAGATAAATATCCTTGGAGCTAAAGAGGCATATTTAGAAGATGACCACATAGTCAGCTAATCAAAATGGGAATCATCGATATAGCACATTTTTTAACTCGGCTTTAAAAGTTATTTACAATGATAAGCTTTATACAGTAATAAAGGCGAAACATAATTACCCTCCCAATTGCATGTAATGGAGCGCCCTTCAAATTAGATTTTTTATTACAATAAAAATCATTATCAGTTTTGCGTCAAATGTTTACTTAGTATATCCAAATTTCAAAATTTTCTCTTATTTGGCTTAAAAGTTATAGGTCTCTAACAGACGGACAATGTGCCGAACCATTTAACTTAACGTCGATTCGCTCGGTCGACAATTACATGTTTATCCAACAGCTAATACTATGAAATTAATTAATACACAATCATAATTAGCCTTAGACGTCAATTTTTAATGAAAGCTTGACCAATAAAGGTTATGTCCGAAAGTGATTATTTATAATAAGAATTAAAGAACTAGTTTTTATATCTATCTTCTCACGGCAACGTGTACAAGTAGTGTAACAAATAACAGGTAAAAAACGTATGTGTTCGACCGTGACACACATCGAACCGTGATGAATAAAAACGTATTGACTATATTTGTAGCAGCTATGATGGTTTAATCACCTTATTCGCTTAATCGACGCAGTTTAGTAAACATGCAAAGACGTCAAAATAAAACCTCACTCACCTTTTTGGGCATCGTCGGGGACTCGAACTCTTCATCTTCGCGGCTGGACAGCGTGGAGCAAGAAGAACAGGCGGAGTCTGCTGACAGTGATCTGGACCGCAACCAGTTAGCTTCTTCCTCTGTGGCCCCAACAACAACACCATCTGAATAGTCGCTGACGACTACACTCGGCGTTCTAACGGTCCTGCCTCGTGTCTCGCAGCCCTCGCTACCCCTGCGCCCTAATTCCACGATGTGGGCTTCAACGAGGGTCCTCTCACGCCTTGGCGACATGGCATCAGGCGGAGGGGTGATATCTCTTGGATGGGAATGCCTTCGCAAGCGGGTCTCCAATTCTACAGCCGAGTCGTCGCTCAGATCTCGGCTGCGACGCCTAACAGCGGCCCTGTCATCGTCATCTGATGAGGAGATGTCTTCCGACGGGGAAGGCGCTCGCGGAGGCCTCAAATACTGCATCGGGGACGGTTCAAAGCGACGTAAGAGCTCAGAGACGCGCGGCTGGGCCTGACACGACAGGCGGCCGGTCGGCGGCATGCGCGCCACCGGACTGGCGGTCCTGCGTTGCGTGCTCGACTGTGACTCCCGCGCCTGGTCTGGGGGCACGCCTGCACCCAGCTTCAAGTAGAACAGGCTATGGTTGAGAGCTTTTTCGCGGAGCACGCGACGGAAGTCCTCGGGCGCTGGTTGCTCTAGTCGCGGCATTTTACTGTGGACACAAATACAAGCTTTACATATAGGGACTACAGGAGCCTCGGAAACAAAAATAGATAAATACAATTTTAACATTTTTTATTAATGATTCCTACTGATCGTTTTTGGCCCTATGTTTACTAGTAATTGGGCTATACAATAAATACAAATTACATAAACGACTTAACCCACTTTAAAAATAAATATCCGAATATTGTCATAAAATAAAGTGAGCCGTATCACATATGACATATCACGGAATTATCGTTAAAGTTTATTGATTAAAAAATATAAGTATACGTACGTATACATAAAAGTGATTTGTATTAAATTTATTATATTAAAAAGATTAAGCCATATGCCAGATATACTGCCAAATTTGATCAAATACTGTTTATTATATCCAGTAATTAGTCTAATCAAAAACCACTACTTTTTTGTACCTATAATTATTGTCATAATTATACGCCAATGTCATATTATCAGTGTCCAACCGAAGATTCGGCCTTAAACACCTTTTAAGAAGTTGTGACGTAATTGTGTTAATATCTACACGTTGTTTCTAAACATCAAGATAAATCTTTCATTTCAAAATTTTAGAAATCGTTATATTATTAATTTTAAGTCAATATTGAACAGAATTATTACAGATTTTAAAACCTTCGGCTTAAACTTTGGCCGAAAACTGTGGCAATGGCTGAAGTTTGTGGCAATGGCCGTTCGATTGGCTTCGGCATCAGTTTTTGTCGAATGTCGATTAATAATCGAATGCTTATTAAAAGTGATTTAACAATAAGAACGATCAGTTTTAGTTTGACGCTTGCTAGAAACCTTAGGATTTTGCTAAAATTACGGTCCATATAAAATTTTATACGTAATGTAGTTTTTCTGGCCGAAGGTCACCGAAGCCGAAGCTTTCGGTTTAAATAATACATATTATATAAGTTACGACACTTTATAACCAATTGCAAAATTATAACTTTTCTGCTCATAATTAATCTAAATGTATATAACTCAAAGGTGACTGACAGACTGACTGACATAGTGATCTATCAACGCACAGCCCAAACCACTGGACGGATCGGGCTGAAATTTGGCATGCAGATAGATGTTATGACGTAGGCATCCGCTACGAAAGGATTTTGATGAATTCCACCCCCAAGGGGATAAATCGTCAATAAATTTCATAGTTTTATTTAGTTTTTAAAAATTTATAAAATGGGATATATCGGTGGTCTTCAATATAATTGAGACACTAAACTAAAGCTATGAATAATTACTATAAAGACGTCATCAATGAGAGTGTTACCTTGTTGCGTTCGGGAAACAATAACAAAACGAACGCACGCGGGAATACGGAAATATTGC
Organism: Automeris io; assembly: GCA_036320925.1. NCBI lineage: Eukaryota > Metazoa > Arthropoda > Insecta > Lepidoptera > Saturniidae > Automeris > Automeris io. Next base: position 5,248,085 of record JAUDJH010000010.1, on the reverse strand, counting down.
TTATTATAATTCTGTGTATTTGTTATACATATAGACATTATACAAATATAGACCAATAAAATCAAATAAATAAACAATGAGCAAGTTTAACCGACATAGCCCAGTGGATTAGTAAACTGAAATGGCAGTGACCAGGAAAGATATTGAGTGGAGATTGAGTTACTGACAGATCTATTGCGGGACGTCCACCTGCAGGGCGGATAGACAACTTGATCAAGGTCGCTGGACAAAGCTGGATGCGACCGCGGTTGTTCTAGAAAATGTTAGGATATTCTTGTGCTCAGCAGTGGATGTCCTAGAGCTGATATGATGATAATGATAAATATTATTGTTCGCCTTTTAGCTATAACATATATGAGCACTAAAATGGTATTAGTTTTGCCTATTTTTACAAATTGAAATAATTCTACACGGAAATCATCTTTGGATAATTAAATTGTTCATAATTTATACAAAATCTCCTCGTTAAATAGAACTTTTATACTTATTTGTAAATAGAAGACCGGTAGAAACTCAAGGGTAATTTAAGCCCCTGTGTTTTATTTCTAAGGGCGGCTTGCACTAACAAATTAAATCGAGTTTAAAGTTATATAAAATGCTATTTAGCGCTGATCTGTACTTATTGTCTTGCACTAATTCAAAATTTAGTTGTAACAACTCTTAAACTAAAATCATCATTAAAATGGAATCAAACCAATTCAATTAATTAGCGTTTTATACAAGCTTAAACTAGATTAATTCGTTAGTGCAAGCCGCCCTAACTCTTTTTAAAGATAAATGATATATATTTATTACTTGTTATTCAAAGTGTTTCTAAAAAAGTAAGCGGCAAAGAAGCAAAAAGACAAAGTAATTAAAAATACTTTCAAGACAAAAAGCCACTCAAAGTTGTAAAAAAGTTATAAGTATAAAAATTGTAAGGATTTGATAAATAGAAAGAAATATTGTAAAATGCTATTTAATATGGTCTTACGGTCATGTTTTAATTTCTGATATGTTGCAGTTGTTCTGAGACGATTGTAATTGCATAAAATTTACTGGACTTTCTGCCAGTGTGATATCCATTCGGATAAAAAAACATATCTACAAAATATCTACTGTCGAAATAGACAGAATATGTACTTTAATCTTTTTTCGTATTTACATAATGCCTGTGGTGGTCTAGTGGATATGGGACCGATGTCCATGTTCAGCGACGCGAATGATAGTAGGTTCGAATACTAGCTCGTATATCTAGGTTTTCGAAATTAAGTACGGATTTAGGAACCACATATTCACCGCTGACGGAAAACATCGTGAGGAAGCCCGCATGACAGCTAATAAAAATGTCATGTTTTAGTGCCCCGTATACGGCGATCACATGCGCTTCTGGTCACGTTGAGCACGACATATAAGCCTAATGTATCTCTGTTCACCCTGAAAGATACATAGCGGGACGATGTATTATTATTATTATCATTTATTCATTATATATATACATTATAGTTACATTTTAAAATAAATACATATAAAAAAACATATAAATTTTAAAATATAAAAATATGTAGACCTACAGGGGCGAGGCCTAAGGCCCAAGCCACTGGTAGTTAGGAGCTTAAAGTGAGGAACCTCCTAACAATGCGTGCCGTATCGAGTAGAACTGCCTTCTGTATCCGGCCCTTGATCCAACAACCAAGCGAGAGCCTCTTAAGGTGGTAATCAAGGCTCTTTGCGATCAGCCCATTAGTCGATACGACTATCGGGACAATAATCGTAGAATCTACATCCCACATGCTGGTAATCTCGTGTGCGAGGTCTAAATATTTTGATAGTTTTTCTTTCTCAGCTTTTACGAGATTTTCATCATGTGGTATGGTGATATTAACGAGTATTGCCCGGCGCGCCGACCGATCTACTACCACAATGTCAGGTCTATAAGCAAAAATAGTCCTATCAGTGATAACAGATCGATCCCAGTACAGCATTGCACGACCATTTTCAAGAACTGACTGAGGTACATACTGGTAGTACGGTACCTCATTGTCCACAAGACCATATGAAAGAGCAAGTTGCTGGTGTATGATCTTGGCCACTTGATTATGTCTGTGTAAGTACTCGCCGTTAGCAAGAAACGAACAACCAGAAACCACATGCCTCAAAGATTCTCCAGGACGGTGGCATGCCCGACATATGTCGACCGTACCGTCCTTGAGGATATACTTTCTGTAGTTGTTTGTCTTGATAACCTCGTCCATAATTGCACAGACAAAACCTTATTATTATTATTATTTACATCTGCCTTTGTATTTAAAAGAATAAGTTTTAAGTGACATGTTTTTGAATATACTATAATAAAACAGAAAATATTTCCGAAAATCATTTATTTGCCGTATACAACTTACAAGACTGAAGTATAGGTTAACAGGAAATCCGCTCTGCATATACTGCTATGTGACCAGATGAGCCAAGCGCTGATTTTCAGTTAACACCCAAAAAATAAACGTGAACAAACTATGGAAATAATAACTATAAATATCATGAATAACCCCGATTTAACGCATCCACGAGCTATTTAAAGATACGTGGAGATATTTGAGTGCTAAGATTAACCAAAACCGCTTATAAATTCTAGATTACAGATTGTGGTTTTCGCAAACAAGATACGCGTGCACAGTGAGACAAGTTTTGTAAAGATCATTCGTGATTTTAGATTTTTAAGATAACATTGTAAAATTGAATCTCATCGAAATTTCCACGTATAAATATAGACAAGTATTTTTTTATACTGGCTCTACAAAATTACTTAACCGCATCTGATAGAAGGTACAGCGTAGTCCAGAAACAGCACCCACCATCAAGGGATGAGAATCGACTGAGAGTCGCCATCGTCAACCTAGGCTACATACACCACTACTGAAGTTATCTAGGTATTTTAACAACTAGACGTACATAAACTGATCCCGAAACGCCACAAGTCGATGCCGACAAAGGCCCTTGTATACTGTGGGAACGACCCAGTTTTGGTAATCGCCCTGCCGATCTCCTAACTAGTCTTGACCGTTAAAGATTTATCAATTATCACACTAATTTCCTACTAGGGTAGGCAGAGAAAAAGAAAACCACTTCCTTCTATTTTTGCAATTCTCTTTCGCTTTATTATTATTCATAAATCCAGATATACTCTCGCCGATTCCGCGTACTCCGGACTTGCCCTTCATCAGAATTATCTTTATTTGATCTGTGTTCGACTGACTTTGGCTTACTTCCACTGGCATTCATAAATATTAAAGTTATATACAAATACTAAGGGATGTTGAAGAAACGTTAGTGAATCGATTGTTATGTATTGATGTACGATGGAAGACTCAACAAACCGTGGGAAAGTTTGTAAACAATCAAATGGCTAGGTAATAAATGAGGTACATGAATATTGCGATCGAGTATAACAACCAACCCGTTCCGAAAAGAAATTTTACTTATAATAATAAGTTTCGCTTTACGTACTAGCAACACATTAAAATTATATGTAAAAAATATTGTAAGGTTTCGACAATGGCATATAAAAAAAGTAGACAAATATTTAATTGACTTTAATATCAGGCCTGTCTCGTAGAACTCTATATTAATTTTTGAAAACTTTTTTCGACACTTTGGTATGAAGAGAGAGTTAAATTATAATTTGTAAATTCTTTAGTTTAATACTTAATTACATCATCGAGCAATTAATAATGAAATAGTGGATTCTGACTATTTATACATGACTTAGTTATGGGTCTGTCTAAATCCTTGAACACAGTGACGGAGCCAGCGGAAGCTATAGAAGACAAACAGCATGTAATACATGGTTAATTAGTTAAGCAGGCGTGAGCACGAACTATTCTATTACTCTCATAAACTACCACGTGACATACATATGTCACGATATCATATATATGGGAGATGCCCGTCACTATCACCATAGTCTACATGAATACGATTTCAATAGCTTCAATCTATTATCCTACCATCTCATTTACAAAATAAAACCACTAAACACTATCACAGATAGCTATATCCGTAGTGAAAGGATCGTTTATCATACATAATGCGAACAGCAAAGGACTGGAATACGCTGTTTTTCCGCAGTCTTACGATCTGGGAACCTTTAAAAGAAGAGTGAATAGGTATTTGTTGGGCACTGGCGTCGCCGGCGGCACTGACGAAGGATAGTTCAGTCAACTGCTGCTAACCGGTGCGTTTTCGCTCCGAGGCGCAGTTCCACTCCGACGCAGCCTTGAATTTCTTTCGGCGTTTCTTCTCAAGGTAGTCACTTCGGAAACGCTAGTAGATCACCCGTAAGGCTAGTATTTGCCCTTGCATTGCCACCCAACCCATAAACTCGCTGGCTAAGCACCTTCTGTGCTCGCCCCCTAAGCTCAGTTGAAATGTAAATGCCTTTGCCGGCACTCAGTAGCTAGTCCGCTTAAAAAAAAACGTATTTGCTAGGCGAACGCGGTTCGTCATCGGCCTCATCTTTCTCTACCACCAGGTATAATTGAAATCAAACGACAATCTGCAAATTATAAAAAAATACACTACATTTAGAGTTTACGCGTCCATAGAATCAGAAACATTAACTTTTTTTTCGTACTAGCTTGTCAAAGGAATCACATTCTAGTTAATATTATGTATTGCGTGGTCCAAAAACCAATCGCAACTGGAAGATGTTCGTAGTTGCTGTGAGTAAAAGGACCTGCTCTAATGTCTCTTTATTAAAGGACACAATATACAAAACGAATAACTGATCAAAGCCTGATAATACGGTAGAGGCAAGAAATTGGAAAACTTTTAGTATGTGTTTTGCCGGGTAACGACCTACAGTAGGAAAGTTTTGAACCACAACTTTTGTTATGTCATATGAGTGTTACATGACTTAACAGTGTGACGCTAATTTGTATGTGTATCATGTAGTAGATAACAAACGTCCCATAAACAATTTACTCTAATCTACGAATTCAACTGGAATACGTGTTTAGCAACTTTTATCAGGACGCGCGGAGTGGATTAGCGGGGAACGTGGAGCCACGAAAGACAAATGATCTGGATTTGGATATCCAATGTGTTATAGGCAGAGATGGGCAAAATGTTATCTGAATAATGATTACAAAATGTAGTCGTAATTTTAATTTTGTTGCTCTGTAATCATGATTAAATCACTTCAAAACATTTAGGAGTCATAAATGTGTACGTAATTGAGGATACCGTAGTGATTAAAAAATAGATGAGCAAAATGCAATCATTTTGATGAAAAATGCAAAATGTAATCGTAATCGTTTTTATTAATTAGATTACATTTCACCCATCAACTATGGTTATAGGTACACATTATTTAATGTTGCATATTATTTAAGCTGTGTTATTTTGTGCAGCTTTTTGTTAACACAAGAAACAAATAAAAAAATGTTTAATAACATAATTTATCTCTCAGCTAATTATAATTGTATTTGTTTATAGCTTTTTTTAATGAAATCTAGGCTTCGCTATAAAAAGCATTCATTAGTCTACACAATCGACATATTTTTAGCAATTTATATAACTAAAATATTATATACACTTACGTCAGAATTCATAATCAGTGTTTTTAATTAAAATGTATGTATATATATTATTTATTAACGATATAAACAAAAGTGTAAACATTCAGTATCCCCGTTTTCCTTGAAAAACACAAGAAAGAAGTTCTCTGAATGTCATTGCCAAGTAAAAGTAAAGCGTTAATTTTCTTATTGCCGTGCGAAGAATTTTTATTAATTATGACAACTGATTCAGTTTACCACATTATATGGCAAAGTTCAGTGCAGTTATTACGAATATTGTTAATATTTTTTAATTGGTTTTCCTAAAAATATTTCAACATGTAGGTAACTTATCGGAATGTATTGGATTACCGCCCGTAATTATCCAAGAATGGCTAAGGTACTTTCACTTAACAATGATATTCCGGAGAGTTCTTTCTTGTATTGTTCAAGGAAAACAGGAACAAGTAAGACGAGACGCCAACTCATCTGTTTGAGGAAAAAAATTATACGGTAAAAGAATTTTAAATATTGTGTTATTATTAATTATATTACAGAAGTTTTAATTTTACATGGTTCGTAAAATAAAAAAGACGATAGGTATTTCGCCAACATTTTTTGTTTAATCTTTTCATAAGTTTTATGAATTGCGCTACTTTTCCTAAGGATTTTCTATCTTATATAAATAAATTAAGTTAATCTCAATATTTTTTACTTAAATAGGTACTGTAGAACGAAGCTATATACATTTAATATTTTTAAGTAATTCATTAGATTCGCATGAAAATCAGGATGTTTTTATAGAATATTTAGCTTTCTTTGACTTATAAAAAATCTACTATGTATTTATCACATTTAACTAGTTGTTTAATAAATTGTTCTTTAATCAGCACCGGATCTAGACATTTTTTGAGACGAGGCAAAAAGTACCGTCTTGGATTTCAGCTAGTTTTTAAAATATTATTTATTAATTATTTGTAGAAAATTTTGTGCTCTACAACTTTTGAACAGATGTAACTTTCATTTATCATTGTAATAGAAATAAGTAATTTTAAATAGAAAAAAAAAGTACAAAAACAAAATAACAGCTTGTAAAAGGTTAAAACAAGAAAAGAACAATTTCGTTGCAATAAAATATACCAACAAGAAACAAGGGAAAAAAAACTTTCATTTATCGCATTGGAAAAGATTTATTCACAAAAACAGAAATATCGTGTCGTTTGAATTTGAATAGCTTATACGTGATAACGATATCTTTTATGAGACTTTTGAGTTAAGTTTTAAACGTCAAAACAAATGCTTAAAAAAACTTCAGCCAATTTTGATTACAGAGAAATTGGACCCCTTTTTTAGATATATTATTTTATGAGTATAGTAGGAGATGTATTTATCTGCCGCCCCTGGAATTTTGCGCCCTTGGCGTGGGCCCTGGTTTCTGAGTCAGTTTTTCATGTGGACCACAAACGTAATATACTGTTAGCTGTATAAATACTAGTCTTTTAATACTTATACAGCACTTGTTTCAGATCGCTAAATGCGATAAGTACCACATCCAATTTGATTTGATTCATAGTTCTCTAATGGCGCGATGTCCTCAATCCGGATGACGTCAAACGCAGCCTTGCGGAGTAAAGGCGTCTCGGCTGCCACCAAAATAGCTTAATATAGCCAATTCTAACGACAAATTTAATTGATTACCGGTGTTTTTGTAAAATATCATTAACGCTGATATGAGAAAAATGGCTTACGAGTAAATAAAGTGAAAAAAAGTTTTAAATTTATATAACTCTGTAATTGATATTCAAGTTTAGTGCGATTATAGCATACGAGTATGAAAAAAAAAATCGATGAAAATAAATTACAACCATCAACCTTTATACCTGAACACTGCTGGACAAAAACCTATTCTAAGCTTTACCACTGAATCTTGTTTTCGACTTTTCTCATCAAACTGTTGTTTCGACCAGTCAGTTTTTTTTTACACTGGCTCGACATAGTGACTACAGAGTACCTGATGGTAAGTACAGTGTAGTCCAAAAACGAAACCGACTATCAAAGGATGAAAATCCATTGATAGTCTACATCGTCATGTCTGCCCACATATACCACGACTGAAGGTCTCTAGGTATATGAGCTACTGGATATACACAAGCTGAACCCGAGACGCGACAAGCCGAAACTGGTCACAAGAAGAAGTCACTGGTCAGTGGTCTGGTAGTAAGAAGTTTACACTTCTTAAGTAGTTGCTCCTCCTAACCAAAGGACGTCCTACATTACGTTTGCCGTATTGTGATCTCTTCTCAAGCACACATAAAATAAATACAATAATCATATACAAAAATAGAAATAGAAGCTTATAGCAGTAGTGTATTATCATTTATACACTTTGGAATAGTCCTTAGAGCTGTGTATTTATAATCTATTAATCCATTCTTTGATGTAGTCTGCACGTTGACACAATAAATGGTTGTCAGCTGAAAATCAGCGCTGGGTAGCTCAGCTGGTCACTTGGCATTCGCTGAGCCGACTTCCCTTTGGCGCATCATCACAACACAGGCTATTTGGTTTTGTTGTTTTCTGTCTTGATTGGCCTATCCTTCTATATTATATGTTATGTGTCAAATAAATGTTTTTCTTCCTTTTTTTCTTTATTTGTAGCTAAAAATTTTTATCTGTTTGTATTATATAATAAAAAATTATAAAGAACATTGTAAAATTTAAAATCACTCGTCTTCACAGACCTTATACAAGATGGAAAAATCAACAGCCCATGAAGGGAAACTATGTTATACATATATTAAAGACTAGCTGTCCCGGCAGACCTTGTTCTGCCCTATTTCTCTAAAACAAAGTCACATTGTTTTTTTTAATGTTAATAGCTTCCCCGTCAGATTTCATTCTGCCAAAACCTATTGACCTGTCGGCTGTTTTATGAAAATTGTTTGAAGGAACCTGGCCTTAATGATATATGTATGTATAAAAATTTACAAATACTGACATTAATATTTATATATCACTCAATTGTTTTATTCAAAGGAAACATTCTTTGAAGTGGCCAGTAGCGATAGTATATACATACAATTATCACATTTCTTTCGTACGACACTTGCGTAGACCATAGTTATTGGAGTACATGGTATGAGTATTATTATCTATAGAGCTTGTCGGCCTAGATACAGCCAGATAAGGTTAAATTAGCAGAGATAACACGATCTTAGTGACAGATTGGGATCATTCGCAACGAGTAATTATAATATCTTATAGAAAAAACTATCCAGTAATTAAGAAAAAACATTTATAGGAACGGTGGCTATACTTTATGTGAATCTTGTACTTGATTATTTTAGTATGAATAATGAGCATATATAATAACTATACTGTGCTCTACTTTATGTTAACCATTACAGAATAGTAAGTATTTTTACTATTGGTATACAGGCAAAGGAACGAAAACTAAACAGCTATACAGCATTGACTTAACAATATGTAAGTTCAATATTTATTAGTAATACATAGACCTTATAAATTAACATTACTTATAGCTTTTTCTTATCTTAAAACTATTTATATCGTTTTTACAATTCATACTATATATTTTCTTTTTTGATGTATATTTTTTTAAATATTCTTAGATTAATTCCTTGTTTGTTTTTAAGGCCTTTGCCCACAGATTTCTGAATATGTAAATAAGTAAGGAATACATTAATCGTAAAAAACACACAAATACTTAAACGGAAAACAAGATGATATAGTTTGTAATATATTAAGGTTTAGTCCCTGCCAAGACATCGATAAAATATATAAAAAAATATATTAATTCTCCTATCAACAGAATCAGCGCTAAAACGTACGATTTGGTGAATTTGATCCTTTTGATTTGTTTGTTTAGCTGATAACGATCCTTGACTATAGTATGAAATTTTTCTATGAGAGCAGTTAATTTAATTTATATATATCGAACATTTTCATTATAAAAATCTTCAAAGATTTACTCAATTTCAATGAACAGCAAAAGAGTGGAATATCTGTTTTTCCACAATCATACATCCTGAAAGCATTTATAAGAACAATAAATAGGCATTTGTTTGGCGAACGCGTTCCATCAACACCTTTATTTTCACTTACCATCAAGTGTAATTGAAATCAGGCTTTAGATCGTAATCCATAAAGAAGCTACCTACTAGCGTTTTTTTTTTCGGCCCTTCTCTGTAGTTCCTTCATTACCATCCGGTAGTAGATTGACAGTTTAAAAATGCTTATAAAAGGCCTATTCAAAAAAGCTACTTTGAGTTTTAGATTCATTTGTTATTTCCTTCCTCGACTGATGTGAACGGAAGACTTTAATAGCTTTGAGCTAATGATGAATACAATTCGGTCTAAAAGCTGCGGCGACGGTTCAGAGTATAATCCATTGAATTTGACGTCATTTCGACCTACATACACCGCAATGATAGACGTGTACAATACGTACAAAACCAAATATGTCCAAAGTCTCACGTTATGATAGCTGGTCACCAAACGCTGCAGGACGAACCGACTCACAACCACAGGCTAAAACATGTCATTAGATCTGCGCACTGCGGTTGGGACTTAGACAGGCAAATATTATGCCATCTTACTGGTTTGTTAAGCATCGCTTGGGCACACCAGATTTGAACCGAGAAACTGAGAAGGAACAGTTACGGACAAGTTTTATTAGAAACCAGCGCAATTGAAGAACAAGAAAGCCGATCACGGTCCAAATCCGAGCAATACAAAAACCGAGTACAACTATTGAGACAACCACCCGCCGATAGTCGCCGCGATCGTGTTGGTCTACACAAAGATCTCTACACGTTTCGCTTAAATAACTCAATATCGTAAGACGAATCCAATAACCCGGCAAAGTTAAGAGTTAGAGAACTTCTTAGTTTTTTTTTATAATCTATAGACGAACGCTTGACCTCAATCACACCTGGTGGAAGGTGAAGATAAGTGCGATGATGAAACGCGATCGCCCAGCAAATGCCTATTCACTCTTCTCTTAAAGACTCCCAGGTCATAAGATCGTGGAAATATGGCCGCTGGAAGCATATTCCACTCCTTAGCCGTTCGCATGATAAATGTAGAAGCGAATCTTTGCGTGCGAATATAAGGAACATCCACCACATACGGATGGTATCCGATACGATGTCTAGTGGTTTTGTGGTGGAATGGGGCTGGTGGAATCAAATAATGTAGTTCCTGAGAACATTCTCCACTGTGCAACCGGTAAAAGACCGAGAGGCAGGAGTTCCAACTGAAATAGAAGTCACCGTAATTCGACGGCACCGCAATCCATCGCACGTGGTTTTGTTATAAAAGGGAGAGGCTGGAAAGAAGTTACAGAGTTTTTATTATTATAACAATCAAGTTCTAATTTAATGGAATTCCTTTAATACGAGGTCTGCTTAAAAATACGCGAACTAAGGTCATAAAAGAAAATGTACCTCATTTGGAAGTTACATATCTGGGACCCCTTCAAAATACTTTCCTTTCCGACGCACATACTTATCCTAACGATGTTTTTACTCGTTGAAACAGTCCTGCTATATTTCTTTCGTGATGGCTTTCAGCTTGTTTGTGGCATTTGCCTCAATCCACAAAATCGTTTCAAATCTTTTCTTTTTGGGGGATTTTTTAGTTTTAAAAATAAGAAAAGAAAAGTAAGAAGCCGATTAGTCGAGCCATCACTAAAATTACCTTACCCTTAAATATTTTCTTATAAAATAATATTTCCTAACATTGTAGGTGATATAGATATATGTAAATTTTTTTCTTTACAGCACATTTAAGGTTTGAGTACAATAGCTCTTTCTAATAAATGGATAAAAGACGACACTATAGTTTCCTTTTTATTACGAATTCCTAAAAGACGAAAATTCAATTAGAAGTAAAGTACTTATTATTTCACTAATTTCTTAATATCTAATTTCCAATTCATATGTTTATTTTAAGTTGTTATAAAAGCGACTAATATTCAACTAAACTACACATACTTTACTATACTTAAGCAAAATGTTTCACACGGCCCGAACGTGAGAATACTATGTGGTTTTATTTAATGTACTAACATACTAAATTACATAGTACTCATACCGTTTAAAACTTCAGTATCAGTAGATTATATTACAAACCAAGCACACTGTACTTTCTATTCTTTTTGGCTATAACCGAAACCAGTATTTAACGAGTAAATCGATTTATCTAAACTACCGATCAGACTTACCAAATTGATTATAGAGATATCTTCCTAAATAAATTTCAATTTTGAATGTAAAACATAGGGAAACTACATAAAAATTAAGTAAAATTTGATCAATTAAGTTTTGAGAGCCTAAATTTTGAAGCCTAATCTAAAATTTGCTAATTCTACAAATTAACGTTCACGTACTTTTAGTTTAGGATTTCGTCAGTTGATACGAGTATACATTTACAAGGTTCATTTAAATCGACCAATTCAATGCAAATGATGATGATGTCCTAGCCGGATTCAGCCACGGCGACTGTTTCAACGCCGATTAAGAAAATCAAGGCCCAGTTTTTGGAAACAGTCAATTGCACAGGAGATATTTAAGTGCATACCTGGACGCGCCGCCAGAAAAGCGCTCTCTCGTCCGAGCTCCCTCGGGCCCGATGGAATGGAGAACCAGTACGATCGGGAGGGAGCGGGATGCAGGTTTGGTCGAGTTGTCCTTCTCTGAACACCTGGTTGAATTGTGGTGTTAAAGAGATACCTTAGTCGCCTTTTACGACACCTCAGCAAGAAGAGGGGGTCGCAATTCTATTCTGCCGGCAGGCACCATGGCTAAATAATACAAATGCAAATAATACATTTAAGTATAGCGCCATTTATATATTGTCTTAAGTTGAATTATTTATAAAACGCAATATAAAAAAATCTTATTCTTTCCAGAGTCAACATTGTTAACCAATACAATAAAGTGCAATTCAGCAAAAAACAACAAAATACATTAAAAAGTTTAGAAACCGTAACGCTCGTGTGAATGGTCACGGCTAATCTTAATAAATTATCTTTTTATCTGTGAAAACGGTCTAGAAAGCTTGCGTTGCATATTGTTCAGTTAACACAATGAAACTATACCTGCCTCCGCATGGAAGATAGATTTAATATGGATCTACAGTTTTCGTGATTGATAGAATAGCCCATTGGGTACGTTATACGGAAATCCAGTAATGACAGTGATTACGTGCAGCATTCTCGTCCGCATTGCTTTATTACCCCTAATCACGTAATTATAAAAATCGTTCCACGCACAGGTTCCAGTTTTTTGTTGCTTAGTATAGCAGTAACGCTTTTCAAAATTTTCAACGAATTTTTTATTTTTTTAATAATAGCGACCCACCCCGACTTTGCACGTGTGCAATGTACATACTCATATGAAGCAGTTTTCTAAGATATCCATTTTAATGAAATGCCGTTAAAGGTAGTTTTAATTTATATGAAATATATATTGTATGTAATGTACTTCCTTGGATAATAAATAATGCTGTATTGTATAAAATAGCTTGGTAATTAACACGATTTTTTTGTAATATATAAAAGATAAAAATTGTTACTGTAGGTTATACTTTAGATATAATTATATACCCTCGCAGACCCCCCTCGCGCTTATAAAGATATATAATTCCGTAGTAAATTAATTTCATTTATCTTGTAAGGTTTAGGCAGCGCTTGCAAATTTTTAAGCGCACAATAATATGTTTGTTACGACACCACATTACTAACCTTCAAATATTTCATCTTATCTCTACTATAAAATATGTGTTATACGTATAAACCTTTCTCATGAATCACTCTATCTATTGCTGAAAACTGTATTAAAATTTGTTAAATAGTTTAAAACATCTAAGCAAACAGACAGCGGAAGCAACTTTATTTTATACTATGTAAAGAAGATATGTTTAAAACTATAAATATTCTTACAAAACAAGCATATTTCATACTAAAGTAAAAAGTACATCAACAATATAGATTCTACTAATAATGAAGGTAGTCACGATTTTGAAACACCATTTATAATGTAGAAATACCAAAATAACTTCCTTTAACCTTCGTTGTGTTACCAGATCACAATTTACATTTTAGATTCACAATTAAACCCATTTACACAATGTAATTCAATAATATATAAGTTAATCTCGATTACATAAATGGTATTTGATGAATGATGATATACGTAATTTATATCTAATTAGAAATAGAAACATTCCAGGAGCGTCAAAAAGCAGGCTTACGGACAAATACGAAATGTTAAATTAAAATTTTCTTAGAAGAGTTAATTGCTAAAATATAGCTGCGTTTGTTAATTCAACTTTTCTAAATCCACGTGGTTTAGGAGATTTACATAATCATATCATTTTCTAAAAAAAATTTTAGGGCTCTTACATATATATGAATAATGTCGAGGATATGTAACAATAGTTCGTCAATGCAAAGGTCAAATTAAATAAATTGGCATATGTCTTTATGAGCATTTTTTCCGCAAAGGGTCCGATATTCAGAGTCGATATCTTTAAGTCTAAACATCGCTTGAGCTGCCGATATGGCCATATCGCAATAAGACTGAATCTCGATTGGATGACATTTCTATAGGCCTATATAGGGAGTGGTATGCACGGCGTATTATTTTCACAACATAAAGCTATAAAAGAAACAAACATAGGAAAGTTTCATATGTCCCCTACGAACGATGATCGAAGAGTGGTTACAGCTGCTAATCTATCTATGCTTACCTCAAAAGGTATAAACCGTGTCGATATTATTATTAAAGATATACAATGAAAGTTTATTCGCATCACAATATTCACTAAAATGTCTTATTAACCATTGTAAATATCTTGATTGTATTTAAAGTTGGGAATAATTCCGTGAACAGTAATTTCAGAGAAATCATCGAAAGTCGTCATATCAGTATGTATATACCGGCGAAAGGCCATCATATATTTCGTTCCACATATTTTATAGATAAAATTAAATTCCAGCAGCTATTGTTTCATATAACTATAAACCTTATAATAATAGATGTAATATTTATTACTACATGTTTTTTTAACGTCTGAAAAACACTTCTGGTGATATACGCTTAAATGAAAACCCTGTACATTTAAAAATAATCTATGTATGTACAATCCATACACACATAGATCTACAATTTAAAAAAATAAAGAAACAACATGTTATCGACATTTCGGTACAATTTTAACTATCTTCAAAGAGGAGGAGTTTATCAAAATACTTAGAAATTTGTAAATATTATTGTTAAAAAAATTTAAAATAATATTTGCTTTAAATTACACACATTGACCTAGTCTTAAATTAAGCTTGTACTATGGGTATTAGACAGCCGGGCTTGAGGGAGTCTGCTGCCCAGATGAGAGGGATGTTTTGGAGGGGTGATCTCTTTACTCCCACACCTCCAAGAAAGGTAGCCACAATAAGGCTTTTTGCTCGCCGAGCGTCTAGATGAATTTGGTTTCTTAGGCCTGGGTGATGCAATTAGAGGGACACCCCGGGGATTTTAGTCAGTAGAAGTCTGACACATCAGGGTCGCTGCTCTCACAGCGGTTTTGATGGTCCTACACAGAATTTTCTCCCAGGTTACCAAAAAAAGAGTATTAGACAAATATATACATATTTAAATACGCATCCATGGCCCGGGACAAATTAATTTGGTCATCACAGAAAAAATTGCCGGAGGTGAGATTTGAAGCCAGAACTTTCAAGACCACAGGTATTTTCACTAGAAACTGGGCTGTAAGGCGTCAATTATACTAGTAGGATGCTTTTATTTTGATACTAACAGGACTGTTAATTACATTTGTGACACACAAACAAATATCATTATTTAATATTTATACGCATTTATAGAGTTAAAATAAATGTTATCAGGAATATTTGAATTTTCCCTTGTTCCTCTGATAAGGGTAACCGTCACCGGGTGCTCATTATCAATGTTTAATGGCACACAAACCATTAACGAGTTTTATCGATAACTTTACAATATAAATTATCTTAATGAGGTTATTTGAAAGTCTATTTACCGAAGGACATATATTTGATACGAGTGATTGTAAAAGTTTGGATATAAACAAAACTAACAATACAGTGGATGGTTTTTCATAACCTAAATTCAGTTAACCATAGCAATATGACCTCAAGGCATCATACATAGCCATATGTTCTAAATAATTTTAGTCACCGGTTGATTCCAAACGACAATATTTGATAACGTAAGTAAAGTATAGTTTAAAAAAAACTTCATAACTTCAATACAAGCTTACTCCGAAGCAATATTGACTTTCTTTTTACGTTTCTTCCCAAGGCAGTCTTTGTCCAAATGGTAGTAGATATACAATTTTTTTTTCCGGTAGCCGTCTAGTACACCCTCAGGGTTGCTCTTGCAACAACATTAAACCTATATAATGAATTCACTAGAGGCAACATACAGAAAAAAGGTTTAATAAAAACGATTTAATTTGACCTCAACGGCGATTGAAATTTATCAATTCTTAAAACTAGATGATGTTTCTGGACAAGATGATAAATTCAGGTTAACGCTAAGTAGCGTTTTATTTTAAGCTTAAGGTTAGATTTAATTCGTCACCATAAATACCTTAAACGCTTGCTTTCTCAAACACGGTGAACAATAGAACCATAAAACAAACGCTTAACTTCTTTGTTACTTCTACTTTTCTTAGAATAATTAAACATTTATATGTATGAATAATTATTCTAAGATTTTAACCTTATGATCATAAGATATAATAAAAAACGTTTTTCCTTTATACCTTAACATCCAAATTTGCTAAACAAATTAAGAATATATTCAATTTCAGATAAATATTTTGCCGAATTTATTCGTTTTAAAATCAACTTTAAAATTTAAAGTGCGTTTTTGCAATTAAATGCCTTGGTATTTATTACCTTTTAAGTTTTCACTACTTAATAATTTGCTATTGCAGCTTCTGTTTTAGTTGCTCAATTTCGTAGCTACGTTTATTATTTATAAAAAATAAACATTTCATATTGCGTGGTATTTCAAATGGTTAAAAAGTAATTTCATGTGTGAAATGGGCTTACATGCTTTTATGAAATTACATCATAAAAGTCACGAGATGTGGTCTGATGATTATCGTCGCTGATTGTATAAATCTTAAAGTATTACAAAAGTATGTACATATGCCTAACGCTCAAACCAAAGTTAAATACGTATATGGTTAATGTAATTTACGGCTGTTTGATTAATACTTAAATAATAGAGTGTAAAACATTCCTTTTTATGGTGCCGTATTGCAAAAGGAAAACAGGAAAGCTTACAGGATCGCTTCTTTGACCGACCATCTGCCTGCTTGTCATTCTTTCTGAAGAAGGCGTAGCAGTATCAAATTGAAATTAATAACAAATACTCAGGTCTGCAATATCTTAGAGCTGTGAAAAATCCAACTTCTCAATCTACGCAATCAAAAGAAACGAATCCAATTCACACTTGACAGGTTATTTTTAATTTCCAGGGCAAAATGACACTATCAGGACCGAAAGGAATCGGTATAAAAATCACGAACAAACTCGTGGGTCGTCAGAATTATTCGGCTATTATACTCATAACTAAAGCTAATTAAAGGCTGAACTCATTTTTGTTTAATATGCAAACTCGTTGTTGTCTTATAAAGTTGATGCACAATATACAAGTAGCATAATCTATATTTAATAACAGTTGGGACTTTTTGAAATTTTAATAATGTCTTTATTTTTATTTCGTTAAGTGAGCTTGCTACAATAACCTTCGTGAACCGTGCTTGTCGTCGGCATACTATGTGTACGGTCCAAAGGCAAAATATCATTGACATGCAGAAGAAATAGGTTGACTAAAAGTACAAAGCCTTATAGAACGCCAGCTTTAACTGACACGAAACTCAAATTGTAACCATTAGCGAGGACATGAATTCTACTCGTGCAGGAAGCTAGATCCACATACAAAGACTGTCAGGAAAACCGTACGCTCGAAGATTGAGGAGAAGGCCATGGTGCTAGACCCTATTAAAGGATTTGGCTATGTCGAGACTAGCCGCCAAAGGCTCATCATATTTGTCCACTGCCTTCCCCTAGCGGTGCAATAAATATAGGTTACCAATTGACCGATTCGAACTAAAACCTTTTTGAGGATCATTCATGAATTTTATTGTTAAAACAAAGCACAGTCCATATTAGACTTATATTAAGGGATTTTCGTATTATATTCAACGCAATGTAACTTTGGGGTGGTGAAATAATTACTAAAATAGGGTAAACAGTTTCCGAATGTATCGTTTACAACTAAACAGAATTTTGTCCTCTTTACAATACTTTTTAAAATAAATAAGTATCAAGTGTCAAGGCATGTCGGACAAAAATTTGCCGGATTACTGTCTTCCTGAGGATATAATAAATGATTACAAAATAAATGATTATAATACAATTTAATATTATACTCGTCCATATTATTTAATAGATAGATATATACATAGTTGTTGATTGGTGTTATCTACAGTTAAATTATCGCGTCCTGTGTACTGAGGAAATAATTCCAATCCTGACAAACGTTTCAACCCATGAAATAACTAAATATACACTACTATATGTCCCTGATTGACCGGGATTATCTTGGGTATTGTCGTTGGTAGAGTTCGACCGAAGATGTCTGCGACTGCGGCTTTAGTCACTTTGTAACTAGTTGTTAGGTAATTTTCATAATCTCTAGACATTGTTTATCAAGAAAAACCTTAAATTTAAAAACTTTAAAAATCATTGTCCACATAAACTGAAGTTTTTTAAAGAATTTAAAATTTTGGCTATGATTGGATTATCCACCAGATGAGGTGCAGTTATTTCATAGAGACAATTTAAAAGATTTTCTCATTATATACTAACTTGACTATGTCCTTACAATAAAATAGTTAACATATCACATTAGCCTTGTAGACCTGATTACGTATCGTTTACGTTCATCCTTGCTTACACAGTACTAAAGTCTGTAATTCCGTTATTCAGATAAGAAGATTTACTGTTCAGTCAACTTTTTAGAGAAAAAGACCTAATTAACTTTTCCGTGTATAAAAATAATTAGAGAACTGTATATCAAATGAGAGGCTGATGTCTTAAAGCATAATTCTGAAAGAATCGTTTATATGGAATATAATATTACATCCACTACATTTGATACAATTTCAAACATAAACAATTATACTAAGAATATTTGTTTCTATAGATACTCTTCTCGCCAGCTTTCCTATCTTAAGCCAAATTTTCAACGAACCCTTGAAAAAAAAAATGTGAATACTTATAAAATGTATATATATGAAAACAAATATTCTAGAAGTTTTAATAGAAAATTACAATTCAAGCATAAGACTGTCTTAAATTAATTTATTTTAAAAAATACCAAAGGTAATTAATTCACTATGCGCAAGGTACGTGAGTGTGGTGGCCTATTAGATGAGGGACCGGTATTCATACATGGCAACGCTAATAGTCGTGGGTTCGAATTCTGATATGTACCTCTAGATGTTTCCAGATTAAGTACGGATTTAGGCGCCCCATATTGACCGCGGAAGGAAAACATTGTCAAGAATTTGGGAGTCGAAGCTGCTCGCGTCCGTAGGCTTTAACCTAGTTTCCCTACACGTGACTCTTGGGTGGTGCTAAACGAGCAGCAGCGAGGTGGTAGGGCGTCGGTGCCCGTCTGGATCGCGAGCACAGTGCATGGGTGTAAAGCCCGTCATAGTAACAAGTTTCGGCTTGTCGCATTTCGGGATCGACTTGTGCATATCCAGTAGCTCATATACCTAGAGACCTTCAGTCGTGGTATATGTGGGCCGACATGATGATGTAGACTATCAATTGATTTTCATCCTTTGATAGTCGCTTTCGTTTTTGGACTACACTGTACTTACCATCAGGTACTCTGTAGTCACTATGTCGAGCCAGTGTAAAAAAAAAGAAACCCTCATAAATTTCAAAAGAAATGTCATATCTAAGTATCTTAAGAACGGCAATCAGCGGCACTATTGATCAGGATATATAAGCGCACAGTGGATACAGCCACTAATGAAGGGATAGTACTTTATTTGGCTGGCGGTCCAAGTCAAGGTGCGTACCTACAGGGGTACCCTTGCATTGCCACCCAACCCATAAACTCTGCTCGCACCCTAAGCCCGGTTGAACTGTAAATGCCTTTACCGGAACAAGTAGTTAGTCCGCTTTAAAAAAAAAAACAATTACTTATAAATCTCTCTTCATTCCGAAAGAAGTATAGCGTTCTTGATGGCCTGTCAAAAATTGAGAGAGTTCGGTTGGGAAGTTTTGTTGCATCCGCCTTACAGTCCGGATATAGCACCCGCTGACTATAATCTATTCCGATCTCTGCAGAGCTCTCTCCATGGAATTTAGTTGGTTTCAAAAGAAGCCTGTGAAATATATTTGATCCGGTTCTTTAACCAGAAAGTACAGAAGGTCTTCACCGATGGGATCATGGATCTATCTAAAAAATGCCGAAACATTATCGATAATAATGGAACATATTTGGTTCAAATAAATTCATTCACGCGCTTAAGGACACTAGTCGAAATTTACTCAAAAACGCAACGAACTTTTTCCCAGACCTAATATTATTAAAGCACTATACATAGTATGCGTATATATATAACCAATCTATTCATTCAAGAAATCGTCATCGATTTTTGTAACTATTTACCGCATGCGGAAACAACAATCAGTACAACAGCGAACACAAGTTGTCTGGGAAATCACGCAACTTCGTGCACAATATAATAACAATAAAAACAGTATTGATTTCTTCCGTTCGTGTAGAACATCTAGTTTGCGCATAGACTTAATTATTCGAAAGTTAGTATTTTGAATTAAATTATAATATAATAGTTTTTGCGCGATAACTGGGCTGTTGGTAAGATTTTTTAGGAGGAAGTCGTGCTTCTTGATTGGACTTATATTTTGTAATAACTATAATCACAGGTTATGTACTGTGCTATTAGTATCAGGTTATAAGTTATAGGGGACTTTAATAGTCTATTAATTAGAACGATGACTGGCATACGGATCGCTGATCTAATTCTCACACGGAACAAATATTTTGTATATTACGGAAGCCCTAGCACGTGTATATATATATATATATATATATATATATAGCCGTGGTGGCTGCCGGCAGAATAGAATAGCACCCCCCTCTTCTTGCTGAGGTGTCGTAAAAGGCGACTAAGGTATCTCTTGAACACCGCAATTCAACCAGGTGTTTAGAGAAGGAAAACTCGACCAAACCTGCATCCCGCTCCCTCCCGATCGTACTGGTTCTCCATTCCATCGGGCCTGAGGGAGCTCGGACAAGAGAGTGCTTTTCTGGCAGCGCGTCCAGTTATGCACTTAAATATCTCCTGCGCAATTGACTGTTTCCGAAAACTGGACCTCGAATTCCTTAACCGGTGTTGAAACAGTCGCCGTAGCCGAAACCGGCTAGGACTTCATCATCATCATCATCATATATATATATATATATATACATATTCGGTATCACTAGGTGAAAACCTGCATAGTACTATTAGGGCCACTGTGTGGAAAGAGATTCTGGTGTGTACGACTCTTACTGACTTCCAACCCCCGGGTTATCCCTCTAATCGCTCCACCCGGCCCTGGGAAAACAAATTCAACCAGATGCCCAGGGTGTAAAAAGCCTTGTTGAGGGTACCTCTCCGGGAGGGATGTGAGTAATGAGTCTACCCTTCCAAAACCTCTCTCTTTCTCAGGCGGTGCGCCGGACAATGCAGCGCCGAATATTTACAATAATATCTTCGTATGGTAATTCAACGTACTCTGAGGAATTCTGAGAGTCGCAATATTAGGTCCTTACATATGAAATTGGCGTTTTTCGTACTGGCCACTTTAATCACAAATTTCTCCTCTTTGGTAAGGAATTCCAAATTCAAATTTGTACAGCTATAGACTCATGTATTTGTGCTTCGATGATCGTCATTCATTTGTTTTTTTCTGTTTGCGTCACTCATTTTACAAAATGGAAAACTTAAAATATCGCATTATTTACGAGTACGAGTTCCGCCGTGGCACTAGTGCTGCGGAAACAACTCGAAGGGTGAATGATGTGTATGGCGGTCGTGTTGCAAAAGAAAACACAGTTCGTTTTTGGTTCCAACGTTTTCGTTCTGGAAATTTCGACCTGCAGAACAAGCCCCGTGGACGGCCCGAGACTCAAGTTGATAATGAAGAGTTGAAGGCTATTGTGGAAGCGGATCCATCGCAAACCACGTCCGAGTTAGCTGCAGGCTGCGATGTTAGTGATAAAACTGTTTTAATTCACTTGAAGCAAATTGGGAAGATTAAAAAGCTTGAAAGGTGGGTACCTCACGAATTGACTGAAGCAAACCGGCAAACGCGCGTCGACTGCTGCGTTACATTACTAAACCGGCACAATAATGAAGGTATTTTAAACCGAATCATTACCTGTGATGAAAAATGGGTTCTTTACGATAATCGGAAGCGCTCAGCGCAATGGTTGGATCCTGGCCGGCCAGCCAAATCCTGCCCCAAGCGAAAATTAACCCCAAAAAAGTTACTTGTAAGCGTTTGGTGGACTAGTGCCGGTATTGTTCATTACAGTTTTCTCAAATCTGGCCAGACTATTACGGCTGATGTCTATTGTCAGCAATTGCAAACCATGATGGAAAAGCTAGCAGCTAAACAACCTAGGCTGGTCAATCGCTCCACGCCACTGCTGCTTCACGACAACGCTAGACCACACACTGCGCAACAGACGGCTACTAAATTAGAAGAGCTTCAATTGGAAAGTCTAAGACATCCTCCGTACTCCCCGGACCTTGCTCCAACAGATTACCATTTTTTTCGAAATTTGGATAACTTCTTGCAAGGGAAAAAATTCAACTCCGATGGGGCAGTCCAAATCGCCTTCAAAGATTTTATTGATTCCCGTCCGACTGTTTTTTTTAGTAAAGGGATCAATGAACTACCTATGAGATGGCAAAAGTGCATAGAAAATAATGGTTCATACTTTGAATAATTAAATATATTATATTAAAAAATATTCGACTTTTTGTTCCTCCCATACAAAACGCCAATTTCATATGTAAGGACCTAATATATTCCGAGAAATTTAAAGAATGCTGATTTCTTTTTTACTCTGATTACTAGTGCATCTGATGGTAAGTACGGTGTAGTCCAAAAGCAGCAACGACTATCAAAGGGCGAAAACACACTGACAGTTTCCATCGTTATGTCGGCTCACATATACCACGGTTGAAGGTCTCTAGTTATAGAAATTACTGATACTCAAGCAGATTCTGAAATGAGACATGTCAAAGCGAATCACTATAATGGTCTTTACACTTGTGTGCTGTGGTCACGTGCCGTTTCGGGAACGTTAAAAATATATTACAGGCAGCTTAAAAAATTTTATGCGGCAACGCTATTACTATCAAATGAGGTGCTGTGGTTAAAAATGAGTAAATTGCATGTGATGCGTTTATTTAAACACCTAGGAATAAATAGCTGATTTCAGAACCCTTTGGAATAATGTAGTTCGAAAAAAGCTTTAATTCTCAAACTTCTGTGTACATTAAGAGTTTCCGGGCAATTGTATCATAGACTAGCTGATCCGGCAAACGTTGTTTTGCTATAAAAGGTTTTGTAATATCTTCTAAGATGTTCATTGAAATTAAGTGATGTCAAAGACAATTTTGTTCACAATTAAATACTCTTAATCAACAACACATTTATTTGGATAAAGATTAATATTATTACGTTCATACAACTCTTAACAAATAATGCATTAATTTCGACCAAATTTGTTTACCATAAAAACGGTTCTAGTGACTTAATCTTAAAAGATAGACATATACTGTTGCGGACATTTTTTTAGATCATTTCAAGAGGAATATTTCTTTCTTACATATATTTTTGGTATCTTGAACCGTTTTTGCAGCGCACGCAATGGAAGCCCTCAAGGATGAATAATTTTCCCCCTTTTTTTTACATTTTCCATTATTTCTTCGCTCCTAATAATTGCATCGTGATGTTATATAGCCTAAAGCCTTCCTCGATAAATAGTCAATTCAACTCAAAAAGAATTTTTCAATTCCAACCAGCAGTTTCTGAGATTAGCGCGTTCAAACAAACAAACAAACAAACAAACAAACTCTTCAGCTTTATAATATTAGTATAGATTTATAAACGAATGTTTATCACATAAACATTGCGTTTCGGAAAAACATGATACGTGACCAATTTTCAAAAATATTATTAGTGTAATCTCTATTCTTCTCTCTTAAATAGTTAATCTTAAGTTGTTACTAATATGACCGATCCATAGTAGTAGAAATTAGATTTCATAAAAGCATCATATCAGGTCAGACGTAAAAAAGAATCTTTTTTCTGAACAAAATGCAAATTTGTTTCAGGACACGCTCGGTATTTAGTATGATCAAAATATGTCAAATATTTTTTTGTGTTGCATTTGATCTTGCACTTCATAGCAAGCAGAGGTACAACAAAGAAAGTAACTTTACACCTGCGACTGTGCTCCTGCATGTGCCCAACGTGAACATTAGCACAACTGATCGCTCGTCCTAGAACACGACTCATGACATTTCTGCTAAAACGGCTCTTAGCCAATTTTCTACTAAGCAGTTGATAAATTCCTTTAAAAAGCTTGACGCAAATCATAATTTACTTTTATTACGTGAATGCGTTTATAAATTTGCACAGATTCAAATATCAAGACCCTAAATAATTATTTGTAATCAATGACACATTTTAAACTTTCGCGTTTTGTACTTGTTATTAGGCATGGAAAAATTATAATTAGTGCATGCCTGTTAATAATAGCTCTAACTCTTTCACTCGCGAAGTCTTGTCATATAATAGATCTATCTCAATGTCAGAAGGCATAATTAACATTTGTCACTGTTAAAAACAAGCGATTTCACGGTATCGTTCAACTCTACTAATTATAAATATTCTAACGGGTCTTATGCACGTATAAACTTATGATAAAATAAAATAATTAAAATAAAGTTTCTACGGACATGAGACCCGGATTTCCTTTATACTTTTATATTTAACGCTTAGCCGGGCAAACCGTAAAAGTGACAGTAATATAAAATATATACGAAAGTCGTTATATGGCCATTAAACGACGTTCGTTATATTAATAAATGGATGAGTTGGTGTTTAATTTAAACGTTTTATCGCACGTTAAAATCACAACCCAAATTCTTGTTAAACTGTTGACGCATTGCCTTTTGTTTGAGTGTTGATTATGACAGATTGATATCAATCTCGCACTCGAGTCTTAAGCACCCGCTTACCACATTATCAATCTCAAGAATGAATGACATTTCCAACGGTTCATTGATCTTTAAATGCCGACGAACGGCTAATATCTTCAGTTTTTGCTTTATCCGTTCAAACCGCCCGTGTTTGGTAAACACTTGTTCAAAATATTTGGTTTTAGGCTAAGTAATGTTAATGGCATTAGTAAATACGTCAATTAGTCAATCATTTTATAGAAATAAATATTTTTCGTTCCGTTCACTACCGCAGTTTGTCGGTCAAATTTCAGAGCGATTTTTTTTATCCTGTCTCGGCACAGTGACTCACCACACCTGATGGTAAGTACGGTGCTGTTCAAAAAAGGACAACGACTATCGACAGTAAAGAAAAACCCGTCGGTAGTCGCAGCGATCATGCCGACCTGCAAAAATATATCTTCACGCTACGCTCAAAGGATCCCATATCATAGGACGGTGGGAATACGCTCGCCAAAAGACCATTCCACTGCCCAACGACACAACCAAAGTAAGAGTTAGATAACTTCTTAGTCCTAGCCGGCATGTGAGATACCGTATAGCTGTGACTCCGTAAGCCAGTGCACGTGGATCCATTAAGGAAGAGAGAGGGTGGAACACGGTTAAACAACTCTTCAGAACACTCGCCATGATACGTAGATATGTGATGGTAGAAAACGTTTAGTAACGCAATATTTCTGTGCAACTGGACCGGCTCAAGATGCTCCAGTCACGTCAGGATCATTCAAAATGCGGACAGCCCTCTGCTGCAACTTATCCACGTCGAATAAGTAAAAAAAATAGCGAAAGGCTAAAATAAACAAGGTCACTGGCATAAATCTCGGGCAGTAGCGTGCAGCCTATAGAAGCATAACCTTATTAAACTCAGGCATTTATTAAATACTTGCTATGCCCGTGTCTTCGTTCGCGTGGAGGTAGTATTTTTGTGATGATAATAATTGTTGCAAGCTGAAATATTTGTATAAATAATACAAATGGTATCGATTCTTTCTTATATTAATTATTTCAATTAAGTATAGAATAATTAGCGTGTCCATTTTCACCTGCATTTCTGTTTACATTGACTAAACACAGATTCTAGGATTTAAATGTTAAAAAAAATCTAAAAACAAATTTTTAATCAACTAAGCTAATGACATACTAAACATATTAATATTATCCATAAAATGAATACAGGGTATATCCCAACGAATGTAAGGTGCCGGTTTTTTTTTGCAAAGGAATTTTGTTTATACAATTTTTTGCTGATAAAAGATGGACGTGTTTTTTAAACTGATAATATTTATTTATTTATAAATCAATTACATTAAAATAAACGCAAAGTGTTAAAGGCAACTTTTCACAATACACTGATGATGATAACCTCGTCTAAATCGGTTAAGCCTTTTTTGACATTAGCAGGCACAAATGCGTAGAAATGTGATATGCCAACGAAATTTATCTGTCAGGCGGTTTATATAAAAGCTCTCAAATAATATTTCTTTTAGATATTATGATATAGATAGTTGAAAACGGATTTATTATATGTATTTGTGATAATATTGAATATTGATTGATGATATTGACTTAAAATCTGGTAATTACCAGATTCCGAGCCTCAGAATCCAAATTCGACCAAATTTTAAGCAAATATATACATATATTAAATCTCGAAGTATATATAACAACATAATGTTTGTTTATGCTTCATGGACTGCACGCCCCTGGTCTCGATAGGGCTTCAAAAGAATAACTTGCTAGTCATGTATGTCATGAGTTTGTATCCCATTTGAGTGACATATGTATAATATAATTCTGGTTAGGATTTATATCATAATATGGGAAAATGCCTGTTTTGAAGTTGATAACAATTCCAATACCGTCTAAAAATGTCCTGTGCATTTTCTAAGATCAAACATCTGAGAGTCTAGAGTCAGTAAACAATCTATCAGCAAAAACACTAGTAGAAAAGTGTAAAAGGTATGGAATTGATAAACATGACGATGTACATATGTATTTCGAAAGCTTATCTTATCCTAGGTTGGCATCTTCGTAATGAAGTTTGGAGGTCAACAGGCAAATGTTCGTACAATCTCGTGCTGAGTTCTTCGACTCTCAATCAATAAATTAAGTGCAAGACAATCGTGCAGAGATCTTGCCTCGCTAAGCGTTTTCTATCGTCTGTACATGGCGAATGTTCTGAAGAGTTGTTTAACCTTGTTCCACCCTCTCCCTTCCTGAATAGAACGACGCGGGCGGGCTTGCGCTGTCACAAGTATACGGTAGCTCACATCCCGGCTAGGACTAAGAAATTCTCTAATTCTTACCTTTTCCGTGTCGTTAGACTATGGAATGGTCTTACGTTGAGCGTGTTCCCACTGTCCTATGATAGGGTATCCTTTAATCCGGATGAGAGGGCGGCGGTGCGCAGTGTCTAGCGCGCCGCCTATGAAAGAGGTACTGGAGGCGTGGGCTCTTTATACCCATCCCTCCCAGAGAGGAAGCCTGAATAAGGCTGTTCGCTCCCCGGGCGACTGGACGAATTTGGTTTCCCAGGTCTGGGTGGAGTGATTAGAGGGACACCCCGGGGGTTTTTAGTCAGTAGGAGTTTGACACACCGGGGTCGCTGCCCTCACAGTGACCCTGATGGTCCAATGTAGGATTTTCCCCCGGGTTACAAAAAAAAAAGGGTATCCTTTAAGCATATCGTAGCATATTTGTGCAGGCCAGCATGAACGCTGCATCTATTGATGGTTTTTTTTACTGTTGATAGTCGTTGTGGTTTTTTGGACTGCACCGTGCTTATCTTCGGGCGTAGTGTGGTCATTCTTCCAAGTCAATGTAAAAAAGGAGTTCAATCCGGTCCACTTTTTGATGTCGTCGAGCCACTTCTATCTTTAACGGCCTGACCTACTTTACTCCGGAATCTTGATTTCGAGAATCAACCTTGGAAACCCATATTAGGATTCTCTCTGCAACGCTAAAGGTCAGGAACCCAGGGGTTCTAGTCCAGGTAGCGGCGAACTTTTCTGGGATGAATAGGTTATTTTGTAGGGAGTCATGGATGCTTAAATAGATGGGTAAAGGCATATATGGCAATTAATAAAGGCAGGTTCAAAATTACCGCCCTCTATGAAGTTTCCCTGCGCAAGTAAATCCATTTATCCATAACGCTTGTAAGGCCTAAAATACTTATTCCATAGTACAAGAACACTTGAAATAAAGCCGTTTTTAATTCAGCAGTAATATGTTTAAAAATATAAATTTAAAAGCCAGACTGACTCGCCATTGGTTTTTCCACCAGTATTTTAGTATCGTTATAGCATTATCATTTTATATATTATTTGTTAGCTACAACAGCTTATTTAAGTTGTAATATTTTGACTCTATCCTTTAAGCAAATGAAGTTCTCTGAACCAGAATTTTTTGCTAGCTAAAAGTAGTAAAACCGTCGAAATAAGTTAAAACTGAGGCATTACATGACTGCCAACATAGGCAAAGTTAAATAAATATCACGGTTCAACTATAAAACAAAGCCAGAATGATTACCGTCCCATGGACGCAAAAGACTTAAAAAAAATGAATACAAGCATCGAGATCTCAAAATCAAAGATTGTCTGAGTATGTTCTTTAAAATTTGCATAAATTATGAAAATATGCAAAGGTTAATAAAGTTAGTAGGTAAGTCGAACGTGAGCGTCAAATAATTTAGTCGGGTGATACCCATTGTTAGTCATCTACCTTCACATGCAAATTATTTTGTTGCTTACAATTCAAATTAACTGATACGTGGAGTTTCGCAATTTGCATGGAATTCTTTAGTAAACTTATACATCTATACTCCGCAATATAGAAACTTGTCATTGAATGTGACACTTTCTTTATTAAGCCTTACGCCAAATTCGACGGCCTGATAGCGCAGTTTGTAGTGACCCTACTTACGATGCTGGGTTCAAGTCCCGGTTAATGATAAACTTTTCTGTGATAATCAGATTAGTTTCTTACGATTCTTGGTTGTATATATGTATTTAAGTATGTATATCTTTGTCTAGTACTCATAGTACAAGCGCAAGCTTAATTTGAGACTAGGTCAATGTGTGTAATTGTTAGTAAATATTATTATTATTATTAAATCCCTTATTACACACTCGCATAGTAATCTGAGCAGGGTCTTAATTTCCAAATATAAATTTACTACTGTATAATATATACGCTTAGCTATGTTATTCTTAGTTGGTTTTGTAAGTTTTGTGTGTTTTGCAATAATAAAGCAGAAAGCTAGATTCATAAAAGCCGGTTAAATGACCGTGCCATTACGCACTTTCAGGTGAACGCACCAACATAAACGCAAGTTCAATGAAAACAAAGGCCTTACACCTCTGCACTCACCTCTCGCGTGGATGCGCTCCGCTAACTGGCTTACAGTTACCACTAACACAGGCACAATTAAAAAACACAAAATCAACTATCCCTGTACCACGACCGACTACCACCGCATGCGCAAATCGACTACTCAGCCACACACATTTGCTGAGCGAGTAGGTACAAGATAAGTGAATCTAGATAATGCAAGGTAAAAGCAAATGTTAAGACGGCCACACATGTCAACATTATTATTATAACTTCATTAGAAATATTCCTATAACTGACGAAATATGAATTGAAAAAGATTCGCTAAAATATATTTGGCATATGAACAAAACTGTTTGTCTGTTGAACTTGTAGAAGCAATTCAATGCTAAATGTCTTTGAATTGTTTTATTTAGGAAACTTTCTTGTTTACGTTTTCGAGGACTAGATTTGAATATTGTTGATGTAACCTTCATAGTCCAATAATATTCGTGAATCGAAACTCTCGCAACAATAGAACCCGGTTCACTTGATTGATTTTTAATTCGCGCTGCAACAAAGGTCGTAGACTATTGAATTTGCAGACAATTAAAAAATAATTATTTCTAAAAGCTTGTCGCAGGAAATTCGATCATGTCAAGGCAGTCTGGTAAACTCGTGTAAACCGAACGCAAAGTAAGTTTCCAACGTTTATTATTCGGTCCATCTTCATGTTGCAGCACGCAACACGGTCGATGACTCAGTTAGTCAAGCGTGAAAAATATAGCAAATTCCTATCAGCATTCCTAAGGAGATAACACACTGTACTTCATAAATATTTTCTTTTGTAAGATTTTTGCCTTTTATTGAAATTCACGGTATTCAGCTGCGGTAGGTACTGGTCACGTTGGAAACGACATATAAGCGCAAAGTGGATACACCCACTAATGTAGCTCTGCTCACCCCCTTAGGGATATAGTGTGACGATACATTAATATTATTGTATTTATTTAAACTATAAACAATATTTTAATATTTCAAAATAAATAGATAATATATAAATTTTGAAATATAATAGCATCTAGAAGTACGGAGGCGAGGCCTAAGGCCCAGGCCACTGTTAGTTAGGAGTTCAGATTGCAGAAACCTCCTAAATTGCGCGCAGTATCAAGTAATACCACCTTCTGTATTAAACTCTTGATCAAACGATCAATGGAGAGCCTCTTAAGATGGAAATCGAGGCTCTTTGCGATCTGCCCATTTGTCTATACGTCTATCGGGACAATAATCGTTGTTTTCGCATCCCACATGCTGGTTTTATTATAGATTCCTTGTGTACTTATGAAAATTTGTTCCAATGTCAATTTTGTTTTAATGATACATTAAGAAAAAAAACATTTCCTTGAGTAAAGGAATTAGGCTGTTAAGCCCTTATTACATAATATTAATAAATACGAGTCTTAATTTAGAATGATGGAACGTCTTCTTTTATAACGTGTTATAAATGCAAGCGAAACTGCAGGCGATAGCTAGTAATCATATAAAAGAATATATTATAAGAAAAAGAGAATATTATAAGATTTAAAAAAATGTTGATAACTTTTTTCTTTGCTAAACATCTTATAATATTTTCTTATTCATCGAAGTACATTAAGTATGATGATAAGCAATGCTTATCTGGTGATAACGAAGTCTGTAAAGGGTTAGGTAGAAAGAGTGTAATATTGTCTTTAAAAAAAAGAGAAATTAACAAGAAAGTTTCGAAGTTTTTCAGTTAATTTTTAAATTGTCTCGGAAAACACTGAGCCTGTGAGTGTGGAAAATATATACAGTCGAAAATGTCAGTCGCTACCAAGAGACAAGGGCTAAGATAGACGTAGAAGCATTTTTTTTATATTCTTTGTGTTGAAACCAGTAGCAAACACAGTTGTAATAATATTTGTTTTGTGATATGATGCTTTATCTCAATGTTTCAATAGGGACCAATCCAGATTACCTAAATATAATATTTTGTGTGATTAATTAAAACAATTTAGTACAAACGATAAGATAGTAACTCTCCCTAGCTAACTGATATTATCTGTTATATTGATAACTTGATTGAAGATAATTCGCCTACCACTTAAAGCAATTAAATAAAATACTATTTTCTTTACTTTTATGGTCATGTGAATTTTCATCGGTTTTCAATCTACAATTTAAAGTTACTTTTAAAATTTTAAAATTTTATAGGTCTTACTATAAAGTATAGAATCGTTTTTATGCAATTTAAGGGAAAAAAAAACTGTAATTAAGTATGTCATGATTAAAGCATATAATTGAATATTGTAAACTTAAAAAAAGGTATTGGACACAACTAGTGATGAAAATGCCCGGGAATATTCCCAAGGAAGTTTTTGGGCACTTTGGGAAAGTTCCCGGGCATTTTTATCACTAGACACAACGCAACAGCTGGCAAACAGCGATAACATGTGCCGTGACAGCAGCTGGCACTATTATGCCGTATTGATGTGTATGTTTGCTGGCAAAAATTACAATAATCCAAGAGAAATGGTTTAAAAGTGATTGTGGACTCCTGACACTAACTATAATAAACACTTCAATCATCCTTACCGTTCTACCGCGTCTTCATACTATGCTGATCTTCCAGGCAGCATATTATTTTCGTTTCATGGTATTGGATCCTTTAAAATGATTATGGAGAGAATTTTGAGAAGGGCGGCATAAACATAGCGGCTATCAAAGAATAAACTATAACTATCTATAATAGTTGCTGGCGGTTTTGTATTTTCTCTTCACATTAACTAAGATTTTTTAACATCTGTAAGCCAATGCAATCTTCAGCCATACTTGACAGAAGGTGAAATTTAGGCTTATCATGGAATGCGCTTGCCCAAAAAATATTTATTTACTCCTCTCTTAAATGTTTCCAAATTGTAAGATTGTGGAAATATGATCGCTAAAAGCATATTCCAGTCGCTGTTCGCATGATGAATTTAGAAGCAAATCTGTAGCGCATAGTCTTCCAAGTCTCTTTGCTGAGCAGTTTTTACATATGTATGTTTAGTGTAGATATTTGTAACTGCTGAATAAAGTACGTCATATCTTTAAAGTTACTCGTAATTTACCTGTTGTGGTTTTGTCAGGGATGTAAGATTTCGTAACACACCTTTAGAATGATTCAGGGCTTTCCCCATCGCGATCAGTAGAATTCTGCGTAGCATTTTTAAAATTTCATAACTTCAGTTGATATCTTATTCAATCGAACGTACTAGGTTAAGATTTCTAAACGTTACTTTAATTTTGCTTAATCATTGCTCACAAATAAATTCATCTTTCTCAAAAAAAAAAAGGACTTGGGTATATAGTATTAGAATTTATTTTTATATTTGTAATCCAGGAGCAAATGCTTGCATAAGACCATTAAGGCTGCTATGGTGAGGGCAGCGATCCCGGTGTCTTTTCCTACTGAACAAAAACCTCCTGGATGTCCTAATCGCTGGACCTGGGCCTGGGAATTCAAATTCGTCCAGAACCCTGACGACTGAACAGCCTTGTTAAGGCTTCCTCGCTGGGAGAGGGTGGGTGTAAAGGATGCACCCTTCAGGAATCTCGCACGGGCGGCGCGCCGAAGCCTGCGCGCCGCTTTCCTCTCATCCAAGCCGCAGACTCGTCAAGTCTATAGCGCGGTATTAGAATTCACTAAGTCCCATTTGACAAAATCAGTGACTTATCATTTTCGACGAATGTTGATGACATTAATTCAATAATATAATATATTTTTTTATATTTTAGTTTAATCTTAATTTATTTTTAAGATTATTCCCACGGCAAGACACGTAGACTTGTATTGCAGTAACAATCAAAAACAATTATAAAAATTACAAAGACACATCACAAAACATGATATTATCAGAATAACTGTCATTACAGTAATATTTTAGTTATTTGTGAGTTAAATCAAAGTAGTTTATATAAAGTTCAACAATAAAATGAATATCTATTTCTGGGCAAAATGCGAGCAAAGCGTCTATAAATCTCAGGCAAACGTATTTGAAGTGGTTATCACATTATGTCAACAGCAGTAAAAGAAGCGCGTACGCACGATGGAAGATTTCTGTATGTACTTCCCACGTTCATGAGCAAAGTTGTTCACACTAATAGTTTAATAGCTCGTATACGATCTATGTTAACAATGTAATATATTTAACACAGTCATCGCTAGTAACATACACTAGATGTATCCGCGTTTGCAGACAAAACAGGACGAGCTCGTTAAACTAAAAGATATATAGAAGGAGTATCTGTACGAACCGCGCAGATTAACGCAAAGTAACATATTATGCTCTATTTCTGTAAGCTAATTCATGATGAATGAACTTTTTCTATTGTTTTTTCTGTATTATTTATATTTTAATAAAAATCGATAAATAAGGGCATGATCTAATTAAAATCAGGAGATCATGTCGCGCTAACTCGTGATAGATCGTAAATTAATTTTAATAGTAATAATGTATTATCACGCTATATCTCTTTCGAGGTGAGCAAAGATACTTTAGTAACTGTATCTACTTCGCGTTTATACTTCGTGTTGAACGAGCTCAGTAGCCCATCTCTTATTAGCTAATCTCCGTTCTCAGGACATTTCCACATAACCTTTCTATTAGATATCATGCTAGCTTCCTCACAATGTTTTTCTTCACTGTCATGTCGTGCCTAAAGCCGTGTTAATCTGGTGAAACCAAAAGATACGTGCCAAGATTCAAACCTACGACCGTTCGTGTTGCTGCGCTTGCAGGGTACCTTATTTTTTTTATCCCGGTGGACAATCCTGCATAGCACCATCGGGGACGCTGTGAGGGTAGCGACCCCGGTGTGTCGGACTCCTACTGACTAAAAACCCCCATGGTGTCCCTTTAATCGCTCCACCCGGGCCTGGGAAGCCAAATTCCTCCAGACGCCCAAGGAACAAGAAGCCTTGTTGAGGCTACCTCTCTGGTAGGGGAAGGAGTAAAGCCCATCCCTTCCAAAACTCCTCTCCCAGGCGG
The DNA here is from genome assembly GCA_036320925.1 of Automeris io. NCBI lineage: Eukaryota > Metazoa > Arthropoda > Insecta > Lepidoptera > Saturniidae > Automeris > Automeris io. The sequence goes on along the minus strand of JAUDJH010000010.1, from coordinate 5,213,767 downwards.
TGCGCCGAACACCGTTCACCGCCGCCCTCTTTTCCGGGCAGCAGACTCCCTCAAGTCTACTGCCCGTACGGGTCCCTTATCCACTGGACAACCCCAACACAAGTTATTACTTTTTTGTTCTATTTTTGACTGCACTTGACGCGTGTGTGTAATTTTTTAATTTTCTAATTTTGTAGAAGAGTTTTTACTACAGAGAGGCTTGCTCTTGATCTCAATCTCACCTGATGTAAAGTGATGATGGGGCCAATAATCGAGCGAGCTCAACCTACAAATAGCCCCTATAAAGATTCCCATGTCGTAAGGTGTTAGAAAAACAAACGCAGAAAGCGAATTCCACTCCTTAGCGATTCGCAGCAAAAAAGAGGAGGCGAATTGTTTCGTACGAGCAGTTTGAATGCCAATCACATAAGGGTACAAGCCTGCATGGCGTCTTTTTAATTTATAATACAAGGGAAAGTGGGAAATTAATTTGTGCAATTCAGACGCACACTCTCCAGAGTATATTTTATAGAAAGCCAAAAGGCAGGCCACTCTACGTCAGTGTACTTAGCTGAGTATCCTACGCGACGTAAGAGCCTCATCGGCAATCAGTTGCCGAACTCGGCGATCGGTTAATTCCAAAACTGTCAAATGGTGTTTGTAGGAGCCGTCGCAGAATTAGCAGCCAACGTTTTGTGTTTTATTTATTTTAAATCTTTTTCCATTTTACATGTTATATGATGTTTCAACACAAGAACAAATGTGTACTAATACATAATAGATATCTAATGTTTCGATGATTTACTATCAAAACTACACTGCACTATACTTATAACCAGTAGCGAGCATCCCATAAATGCATTATCTTGTTATATTTAGACATTTATTTAATATATTGTCTTAAAATCTGGAAATTTTCACAATACGAGTCTCAGAATCTAAATGGGAGTAGGATAATGTTTTTTATGCTTCTGTACTACGCACGCTACTGCTTTTAACTTTAAATCACTCAACCGATAGGAGCCTTGTTTGTTATATTCAAGATGAGGTATACCTATCCCGAGAATTACCTATATTTGGGAAGGAAAATCAGACTGTTTTTAAATAATATAGTACTGAATTTACATAATTATTAGTTGTTTTTAAATACACGTTTGTTCGAAATAAAAACAACATTGAATACAATGGAAAAATTCCAAATTTTAACAACCGTTAGACCTTCATTAGTAGTTTTCAGTGAACGTTATCTGTGAAAAATTGTTACCTTGTAGCAGAGATGGGCAAAATGTAATCAGATTAATGATTAACGATTACGATTACATTCTGTAATCATTAATCATAATTAACGAAATTAATCAAAAAAGTAATCATTTTTCGGTGATTAAGGATTATTAATTTTTAATCGGATTACAATTAATCATGATTACCTTTATGATTACTTTTCTGTTTGATACGTAAAATGTGCTGCCGACAGCAGAGCGGCGGTCGCCTTTTTTTATTTATAGTGTACGACTACTACTAGCTAAACTGGCGAACTGAGTAACACCACATAGTTAGGTGTTAGGGCGATTACCCGAACTGGGTCGTGACCGCAGTACAATAGTGCAAAGACCGGCATAGTGACTCGCTTCGACCTGACTACTTTCAGGATCAGTTAGTGCTCGGTGGACATTAAGTAAATCCAACGAAATCTAGCTAATCGTTGTTGCTTTTACCATTGTTTTAAGTGATTCCTGGATTATTAGAACTGATTATCAAACTACCGCCCATATTTTACTGAAATACCGTCTCCAACCCGATAATCCACGCCCGCCTTCGGGATGAAGTATATCTGATAATGGCCAAAGACTTTGTGTGCAATCCTTAAAGTAAAGTTACTCGACGATACCACCCTACCCTCCACTGGACGCCACCCCCCACTTTTCGCTGGACGACACCCCCACTTTTCGCTGGATGCCAATCCCCACTCTCCGCCGGACGCCAGCCCCCACTCTCCGCTGGACCCCCCAATCTCCACCGGATGCCACCCCCCACTCTCCGATGGATGCCACCCACCACTGTCAGCTAGACGCCACCCCCCACTCTCCACTAGATGTCACCCCCACTATTAGACGGAAGTTTGGGGTCATATATAATAAAAAAACTTGAAAAATTAAATAAACGAGTATTTAAATCGGTCTCTCTCTCAGCCAGAACTCAAAAGTAATCATTAAAATAATCATGATTAATTGAATGATTACTGTAATCAAGATTAATGATTACTCATGTAATCTAGATTAAAAGTAATCATGATTACGCCCATCTATGCCTTGTAGCCGTCAATTAACAAAGAAGACATGCCACGACCCAAATTCGTTTCATATGAAATCAACGACGATTTTTATAAATGCTGTCGTTATCAGCTAGATTTTTATAATAAACATTGATAACAACTCGTGCCATATTAGTTTAAGTCAAACATTAACTGAGGCGGCAAATATTTGTGTTACAGATAAAATAACAAATTGTTAACATTTAAATTGTCCTCGTTTAAATTTCTGAAGTGATTGTTTGGTTATCCTACAATTTAGGTCTTGTAATAAAATTGTGAGTAAGGAGGCTGTATTTTCAATTTATGAAATAGTTATGGTGGCTCCCTCTTCCTCATTCGGTGCCGTAAGAGTCAACTAAGGTGGCGCGTAGGGCCTGAATTTTATTCGGTCGTTAGACGAATTAAAAAAAAAAAAAACATCCAAGTTCTAGTCTACTAAATAAAGTTTTTCATTCATAAAAAACAAAGTCAGCATGATTATCACGTTGCGCGGAGAATATCATACATTACTACAGTACCTAGTGTACAGTTTGAGAAATATTTTTTAAATTTTAAGACACTTAAAAATGAATCAAAATGAAATTGTTTAAAAGTTTTCGTTAAACTGAACGTGTTTTTTTTTTTATTTAGATCATTTTAATGAAATATTTTTGTATGCTTTTTAATTATCTATTGAAAAACTTTTAAAGTTGTTGGGAGATTGCCAGATTTGTTAACACTAGATCTACCGGCGAATAATTTATTTCTATTGTAGAAATAGGTATAACATGGTTTATTGTTAGAAATAGAATCCATAATGTTTGTCACTATTGTGTATTAGTAAATTATTGTTCAGGATGAAAAAATTCTGATACGTGACCGGTTTGGTAGATCTAGTGTTTATGACCACAGAAGACAAGGAACAAAAACCGTCATGATAAACCACTTAGGGCTGTCACGTTTCGAAATCAGGTCTTGTACCTGTTGTTCAAACCTAAAGGCTTTTATGCGTCATTGTATTTATAGATATAAAGATGGAGACTCAATAGATTCTCATTTCATGACGGTCGACGTCATTCTTGGACTACATTGAACTGATTTTTCGCCAGGAACAATGAGGTTACTGTTGAGGGCACATTCCACTACACCTCCAAAACCTGGTTATAAACTCTAGTAAATGTTATACCCTAGGTTTCACTAAGCAATTGAGTTAAATAAAACAAACATTTATATATAAAGGTTTATTCATCTATATTATAAACAGTCTTAAAGGATAGCCCTTATAAATAAATTCCCTAAAACCCGCCCAGTCGAGGCCGCAAGTGGACAAGGCATGTCCGCAAACATAGCAAGGCCGAGTAATATCAGCACCGTGAAATACTTGGTGAAAATTCATTCAACCAAGCGGCTAGCCCACACGAGATATTCTCGGGGGTTCCGCCGCTGATGTGGTCGCAACAATGCCTCTTGAAACGCGACCACCAACGATCAATGTCATTGATAAAGATCAGTGTATTCTTGGCGCTAAAACTCGCCGCTTTGTGCAAAACCGTCGCCATACATCCGCTGGACTGCAGCTCGACTTTCCCCACACATAATACAAAAAAAAAAATCTAAAAGAAATATTTTGAAAAACTTTTTCTTTTTTTCTTTTGTACACACAGAAGCCATATCAATTCAGTAGATCAATCAATTATCCAATATTAACAATTTTTTAACGAAATGACGGTTTGTTAAAATATTTTTGTGGAAATGTTAGTATTGTGACAACAGGCTAAGTAATTGATTCTCAGATAACCCTTTAACGACCAAAGCAAAAAGGCTTTCTAGCCTTATTCTATATGAATATTTTACTAAAACCTTTTTAATAAAATTACTGACGTTATGTATACACATTGAAATTTTGAAAACACTTATGGTCGTTAAAGTGTTTTAAATCATCGACACATCTTAAACTCTATGCGGTTTTGTTAATTTGCACATTTTTATTAGACTTGTCTTAAATAGAGTAATCTCAAATACTAGCAAATTCTTCGTATTTCGCATATAATGTGCTTGTCTTTTTCTTTCTCGTGTATTTATCATTAATTTTCTGTGTCTAAATGCTATGCTTGCATAAGTAAAACATTTGTCAATAGCGTGCGAGAAAGAGAAAAATAATCGTAAATACACGAGAAAGAAGACAAGCAGGTGTTTTAAAAAACAGGAAACTTTTGTAGCGGACGCAATGAGACTTGTGTATTTTTATCTATGGCGTGTGTGAAAGAGAAAAATAATCGCAAATACACGAGCAAGGAAAAGACAAGCAGATGTTTTAAGAAACGAACCCTTTGCTGCGGACGCAGTATAAAAGACTTGTCCATTGAAAATGAAAATGGAAGCCATTTGAGACATCTACTCTTTACTCATAAAGGCGATATTTTTTTCATACTGTAAATCGTCACAGGCTGGGTACATCATTCGATCTGTCTTAAATTATAATAAATCACTTATCACTTACCAATATTTCAATTGTAGATAAAAAAAAATCTACTTTACGAATACAGACTAGATATGGAACGTCTCCAGCTTTTTTATAATCACTGAATGGCTCGGCTAATTACATCTTGTAAAGATATCATTATTATAATCATTAACCTGTTAACACAATCTTACATTACTTACAAAGAAATGCGTTACAATAACGAGCGAAATTAATATCCTACCTCTAATTCATAGATATATAATAATAATAGTATACCTTTCTCTTTCGGATATGTGCGCTTGAAAAAAGACGTAGTATGTATGCTTTAGTAACAAATGATAGATCAGCGATAGGTTATTAATTTTCCACGTTAACATAATTCGCATTACGTTCAGAATTAATAGTTGTCTAATCTTGATAATTCCAATTGAAGCTGCTTTCATTAATTTAGAATTAACAGCTTCCATTATATCTTTCATTTTTATGAAAATACTAATTACATTCGTAATAATTACATCACAATCGTTCCATTTAGTACTTTCTATTGTACGTTATATAATTAAATATATTGCATAAACCATGCAAAACTGAATCACGTTCACTCATACAATATTCAAACTAAATTTTATTCTATTACTTAAATATTTACAAGTTCTACCATTTCCTCTATATTCTTAAAGAAAATGTTCAAGCACTTTATTAAATAGTATAGTTAAGTTTATTCAAGTTTCTTCTGCTAACTTCTTCAATCTTCTTTATCTTCTTGAAAAAACATTTCAATATCTTTATTGAATATTAAAATCTATTGATGTTAATCCTTTTAAGTTCTTTAAATTTCTTTATATTTTTGAAGTAAATTTTACAAGTCTTTATTGAAAGTCATAATCCATTTTATTAAAGATTTTCTTTTTAACTTCTTCAAGCTTCTTTAAGTTCTAGAAGGAGTTCTTCAACGTCTTCTTTAACGTTCTCAGCTTTTCATTGTGTTCTTGAAATGCGTATTCAAAATTATTGAAAGTTATAATTGATTTGATTATAATTGCTTCTTATAACATCTTCAAGCTTCTTTAGGTTGTTAAAGAAAATGCTGGTTATCTTCAGTTAATGTTAAAATTGTTTAATTGAATATCCTTCTTTTTCATGATTATTTACAATCTTGAACGAATTATGCAAGGTGTTTATTTTAAAGTTCTCTTTTCTTAAACTAGATATGTACATATCAACAAAACACAGCCAATGTTGTGTTTTTGTTGAGGATCACTTAACAAATGCTTCGGGTGGTATTTTTCCTTCACTCTGAAGCTGATTGAATATAAACAAAGCCCGTTGTAAATCCCAGCCCGTTTCTTGAAGACAACTAGAAAAGAAGATACCATAGATTACAATAGTTCTACAGTATTACTACATCATTTAATGCAGCAGAATATTTACGGCAAGTATTCTAAAGAGTTATTTAACCTTGTTTCACCCTCTCCCTTCCATATGTGAATCACATGTGCAGGTTTACTGAGTCACAACTTTACAGTAACTCACGTCCCAGCTAGAACTAGGTAGTTCTTTAGCTCTTACTTTCGCCTTATCATTGAGCAGTGGAATGGCCTCCTGGCAAGCGTGTTCCCACCGTTCTATGATACTCGACCTTTTAAACGTGGCGTGAAGAGATATTTGTGCTGGCCGGTATGATTACTAGGACTTTGGTAAATTTTTCTTTACTGTTGATAGTCACATTCGTTTTTTGGACCGCACAATGCTTGCTATTGGGTGTGGTAGAGTCCCTATACCGTATCAGGATTTAAAAAAAAATCAACGTCGGAACCTAAAAGAAAAAATCGCATATTAAAACGACATTACTAACTTGACGCTCCAATGTTCGTTCATGCCTGTCTGCTGACCCAGCATGGCCAGGAGTTGCATTTTCTGGGTATCATCGGGCGCTGATGACGTCACTGGCGCCGGAGCCACTGAGGGCGCGGGAGTGGGCGGCGTGGCTTGCACAACGCCATTTCCAAACATTTTCTCTTCCTACAATAACATAGAGTTCCATGTTGATTAAATCTATGTAAAATAAGTCCCTCCATTTGTTCACATGCCTAGAGACCTTCTGTCATGGTATGTGTGAGACAATGTAGGTAATGTAAGGTGTCAATGGTCAAAGGTATGTCAATGGATTTTTCCCTTGGGGTTGGCTGCTGTTTTTGCACTATACAGAATTTCCCGCCAGGAGCTGTGTAGTCAGTGTCGAGCTAGTTTAAAAAAGGGTTGATTGGTTAAAAAGATATAAATCTTTAACCCAGTAAATCTCATACTTCTCAAATGAACCTTTTAAGCATATACAAAATAGTTGGACGGAGACAACTATAACAATATACTAAGATAAAAAAAGACAGAATTAATATTTATAAGTGTTTAGAATTGTCTTTAAAAAAAGCATTTCTGCAATTGAGACTCAAGTGCAAAGACCGTCATAGCGACGCGCTTTTTGGCCTGTGGCGTCTCGGGAGCATCGTATTTACGTCCAATTATTTATACAGTTGAGATCTTCTATCATGTTGTGGCGTGTATATTTATAAAGTATAGAAAGCATTATCTTTGTTATACTTGGACATTTCACACATAATTATTTAATTTTAATAGCCTTTCAAACAGAGCCTATACTTTCCAAAATAACAATAGATAACATGCCATATACATACATACAGTGCACTACCCCAATTACATGAAAACGCAACATGCACTACAAAGTAAATTTCCATATAAACAAAGTGAAATTCTAATGTAAAAATTGCCAGTGCCACCGCGATAGAAAACAAGAGATCCTTTATACACAAACTATAAATTTATAATTATATTAACATTGAAACAATTTTAAAACACTTGCTTCGAAAGAGGTTGGAGAACTATAAAGTATATCTTGACTTTCATTATGAATCTGATTAAAGGTCCTACGCATACGTCATGAATGAGCCTGTTTGCCAAAGTTGGTGCGGATATATGCGGATACATGATATAGTATAGTATGAAGTGATATAATATAATGTAATATGATATAGTGTGATATAATATAATATAGTATAGTATGATTTAGTATAATGTAATATGATACAGTATAATTAAACAGGCCACTCTGACGTATGTTGTGGATGCCTTAATAGGAACGGTACATTTTTTATTGTAATTTTATGTATGTATTGTGTGAATTAGTTATTGTACCGGGCCACTGGCAACCCTGTAAAAGTAAGTAAATAAATAAATAAATAAATAATAAATATGTATTGTGGCTAATGGTTCATACGAGCTAGGTCTTGAGTCTGAACGTGGCACTTTCAGCTGATTGCTCTTTCATATATATACTTAAAATTTGGTCCAATTTGGACTCTCAGTCTGCTGTTTTAGTAAACAACAGATTTTACGTCAATATATTTATTAAATGTCCAAGTATAACATGATAATGCTTTGTATGCTTTATATGGGATTCACGCCACTGCTATCATGGAATATGTACAGTCAGTCCATAAAGTATTCGTACACTTTGCAATTTCGTAAGAAACTCGCTAGAACAATGCTATTTTACATGCTGTGTCCAAATAAAAAATACTACCTACTACGGTATATAATAGGCCATTTATTGCGAAAAAAACACAACAACAAAATATATAACATACAGTAGAAAAAAATTCAGAACGAAAATAAACTAATTTTGAGGTCCAAACAAGTATTCGTACAGTTATAGTTTTTGTAACAGATTGTTACTTTCGAAGTGTATATTTACAATTCAATATTTGGTCGGGTATACTATGGCTTTGATGACTGCTTCCATCCACCTAGGGAGAGATTTCACATACTTAGCCGTGAATGAGGAGTAAATTTTATCCCATTCCTCTTTTAATGCAGTTTTCAAGTCGCTCTTGTTGGAGATTACCCTTTTTCTTATCTCCCTTTTGAGATATCTCCACAAATTCTCTTTGGGGCTCATGTTCGGAGATTGGAGAAGGTGTATGAAGCTATTTGAGGCAGTTGTGCAAAAGCCACATCCTCGTATTTCTTGCTGTACGCTTGAGGTCATTATTTTGTTGAAAGACAAATTCGTTTTCCAATCCCAACTTAGCAGCGCTGGCATGCATGTGCATTTTCAATATGTCTAAAACATCATATGATCCATTGTACCATCTATAAAGTATAGGTTGCCCACACCAGCGGCGCTCATGCGTCTCCATACACACACTAAACCGCCACCGTACTTAACAATTGGCACTAGATTACGGGGTTCGAGTTCGGCATCTTTGTGCCGCCACACTTTCTGCCTACCGTTAGACCCGAAAATATTAAACTTACTCTCATCTGAGAAGATACCCCGCTCCCACTGCTCAGAAGCGTCGGACCAATGGTCCCTCGCAAAAGCTAGGCGTTTCTTCCTGTTCGCTTCACTTACCCAACACTTTTTACGCGCAGTCCATCCATTGTACCCCGATTCCCATAGCTGTTTACGGTCTGTCTCTTTGCACATCTTGGTACCGCGTCGCTCTAGCTCTGCAGCAACTTTGGAGGTACTCGTATGAGGGTTTTTTTTTTATCTCGCGCACTATAGCGCGCTTGTCCTGCTCGCTGAGGGATAACGGGCGTCGACATCTCGTTTTGTTCTCTAGGGATTTTGTTTTACAGAGACGGTCAATCACCCTTTGAACAGTTGACCGCGGTCTTCCAATAAGCCTTGCGATCTCCTGCTGTGACTTATACTGAATATGAAGGCGGATGGTGAGCTTTCGCTCCTCCAGCGACGTTTCTTTGCCTTTACAACCCATGATTATGGTTCTGCCGGCTCTGCAGTTCAATGCGCTCTCGGAGTCACTTGTAGTCACTTGTGATCAGTATTATACGACGCTCTAGTGTCAAACCCCTCCATTCCCTTCAAGAATTGAACCAAATTCGCTCCAAAATACGCCAGCTTTGGTTGAATCGATAGGTGTACGAATACTTGTTTGGCCCTCAAAATTGATTTATTTTCGTACTGCAATTTTTTTCTACTGTATGTTATATATTTTGTTGTTGTGTTTTTTTCGCAATAAATGGCCTATTATATACCGTAGTAGGTAGTATTTTTTATTTGGACACAGCATGTAAAATAGCATTGTTCTAGCGAGTTTCTTACGAAATTGCAAAGTGTACGAATACTTTATGGACTGACTGTAGGCCGACATAAGGATGGTGATTTTTATTTCGAACGGGCGATACTTTGGTGGCCGGGAAAGACCTTCACAACAGAACCGGGCGGGAACCGCTGGGACTATCAATGGGTTACTCCTTTGGTGGTCGCTGCTATTCTGTACATTGTAGCTTCTATCAGCTTTGCGCTAGTTCACATCCCGGCTACGACTAAAAAGTTCTCTATTACTTTTGTCGTGTCGCCGGGCTGTGGAATGGTCTTCCAGTTAGCGTGTTCCCACCGTTCTATGATATGAGGTTTTTTAATCGTAACGTGAAGAGATATTTGTTCAGACCGGCGTGATTGCTGTGATAACCAATTGGTATTTCTTTACTATTGATAATCGTTGTTGTTTTTGGCCTACACCATTCTCACCGTCAGGCTTGGTATAGCCACTGACGAGTCAGGTATAAAAAAGGCTGCGGTGTTGGCACTTGGTCGAACCAGTATAAAAAAAAATTGTGATTCTTTTTAACCGTGAAGTAAAGTATCTCCGATATATAATCTATACTAATATTATAAAGCTGAAGAGTTTGTTTGTTTGTTTGAACGCGCTAATCTCAGGAACTACTGGTTTGAATTGAAAAATTCTTTTTGAGTTGAATAGACCATTTATCGAGGAAGGCTTTAGGCTATATAACATCACGATGCAATTATTAGGAGCGAAGAAATAATGGAAAATGTGAAAAAAACGGGGAAAATTATTCATCCTTGAGGGCTTCCATTGCGTGCGCTGCAAAAACGGTTCAAGAATCCAAAAATATATGTAAGAAAGAATTATTCCTCTTGAAATGATCTAAAAAAATGTCCCCGACAGCATATGTCTATCTTTTAAGATTAACTCACTAGAACCGTTTTTATGGTAATAAAATTTGATCGAAATTAATGCATTATTTGTTAAGAGTTGCATTAACGTAATATTAATCTTTATCCAAATAAATGTGTTGTTGATTAAGAGTATTTAATTATGAACAAAATTGTCTTTGACTTCACTTAATTTCAATGAACATCTTACAAGATATTACAAAACCTTATATAGCAAAACAACGTTTGCCGGATCAGCTAGTAGTAAATATAGTGACAGGGTGACGAGAGGAAAATTAATTTACACTAGTCGTCAATCATGTCGACGTATGCGAGTGAACTCACCTGGTCTTTAGTAGTGTTAGTGACGTAGAGCATGTCATTGATGACGCTAAAGCCACCGCTAGAGTTGGGCACAATGACGAAAGTGCGGTGAAAGGAACGCGTCGGATTCCCACTGGTATTCGTCTCTTTAAACAGCCCGTTCATTGTAAGAACTATCATCGCTGGCTGTGGAAGGAATTCATTTATTAATACATATATAGACACAACTGAACAAGATAATTGAATTGCCGATATGAAAGTTACCAAGTCCAATTTTTTGCTACAAGAAAAATTTATTAACAATCTTGAAGAATTATGTCAAATCAAGTATATTTTGAAACACTGCTCCATAATTACTCATAGATGCGGTAAATCCCCATTTTTGGGAACATATCTTTGGGCCTTTTTGATAATGTTTACGACACAGGTACTCAAACAGTCGATCTCTGGCAACATCGGCTGATATCGGAGGATCGACTATTTTCATTTGATAATTAAATTATTGACATTTAAGTTTTTGCACAGTGAAGACAGGGTGTCATTACTTTTTAAATATCAAAATATACTTCCTAACCTTAATAGCGAAACGCGGCTAAGTAAGCTAGTAACTAACTATTATATATCGTCGTTATAGAAAAACTAATAAGTATGTATTGGATATGATTTTTTTACTAACTTTGTTAGCAGTGATATAACTTGGAAAAATCCTAGAGGTTTGTGTAAGGATTCGCACCTACTAACATCCGCGTTGGCGTGCATAGCTACCCGTCCGTTATCCATTAACCCACCACAGCCAAGTGAAGTATAAGTATAGTATAATAATAATATTTACTAACAATTACACACATTGACCTAGTCCCAAATTAAGCTTTCGCTTGTACTATGGGTACTAGACAAAGATATACATTCGTAAATACCTATATACAACCATGACTCGTGACAAACTCATCTGCTGATCACAGAAAAGTTTGCCACTACCGGAACTCGAACACAGAACGTTAGCATCGTAAGTAGGGTCACTACAAACTGCGCTATCAGGCCGTCAAGTATAAGTAAGTCAGTATAAGTAGTGAAGTAAGAATCAAGTGTCAGAGTAATGAAGGAAGCACTTAAAGAAGCAATATTCACAAAAAAATATTGTTTAGAAACATGTTTTATTTTTGATTGTATATCTATGAAACTTCTTCAAACACTTCTATTAAATTTTTTATATCTTCTGAATAATTAAGGATGTGCTTATGACTTTTTTACTCCCCTACACCTGTCTACCTACCTACAATTGTCTTCCAAAGCTTTAAAAGACATACTTTGGAACACATTTCAAAATTGTAATTAATATTAAACAAATACTTACTGTAAATACAAGCAGATCTACAGCGAATCCCATGAGGTCATGTGTAGTTTTTGGAAGATCTGAGAGAAATGAAACGACTTGAAGCCTGCCTGTGCGTAGGTACCGTCTTCTAGCCTCTCTGTCTGTTATACGAATTATGTTTCTACTGTTTGATATGTATGAGTTTAATCTGTAAATAATATAAATGCTTTTTTTATTCTGACTTAGCACAGTGACTATCCCGTAACAGATAGAAAGTGCAGTACAATCCAAAATTCAAGTACGACTATTGAAAGATGCCGTGATCATATCAGCCTAAACAAATCTCTTTACGCTTCGTTTAAAGAATCCAATATCGTAGGACAAAGGGAACACGCTCGCCGGAAGAACATTCCACAGCCCAACGACACGGCAATAGTTAGAGAACTTCTTAGTCCTAGCCGGGATGTGAGATACCGTATAGCTGTGACACCGCAAACCCGCGCGCGTGGTTCTATTCAGGAAGGGAGAGGGTGGAACAAGGTTGAATAGCTCTTCAGAACACTCGCCATGTACAGACGGTAGAAAACGCTCAGTGAGACATCACTGCGCAACTGGAGCAATTAAAATTAATTAGTATCGTCTGGATTATTCACAATACCAACAGCTCTCCGTTGCAACCCATGTAGGGCTTCAAGTAAGTACTGGACAGAACCCTCCCAAATATGCGATCAATATTCCATGTAAGGTCTAACCTGTGCCCATAGATGGGCAAAATGTAATCAGATTAATAAAAATGATTACGATTACATTTTATGTTTTTTACCATTTATATGACTACATTTTGCTCATCTATGTTTTAAACACTACAGAATCCCAGATTGCATACACATTTATGGTTTCTCAGTGTTTTAAATGGATTTAGTCATGATTTCAGTGCAAGAAAATTAAAATTATGCCTACATTTTGTAATCGTTAATCATTAATCAGGTTACATTTTGCCCATCTCTGCCAGAGCCTTATATAATAGCAACAGTTGTATATCAAGTTTGAGTTGTACGTCTGTGTTTAATCATACCTAGGGTAGATGAAACAGAAAGACAGACTATATTAATTTATAATATAATAAGTAAAGATACGACGTAGACTATTAATAGATTTTCATCCTTTGATAGTCGCTTTCGTTGTTAGACTACACTGTAGTTACCATCACGTACTCTGTAGTCACTATGTCGAGCCTGTGTAAAAAAAAGATACCTACCTAGTAGCGGGTGAATTTCTACCATCATTGGTCAGGTAGCTGGCAGCCATTGACAGGGTAGCATGTTCATGATAGGCTTCGAGAAGTGGTTGCCTCGACTCAGAATCGTATATCGCGAAATACTGAGTGAGGAATTCCCTGACCAGGTCCTGCCCTGACGGATCTACGAGGAACGACTGCTGCCGAGGGGGTAGCGTCACGTCTTCGGTCACGTCGAAGCCTATGGCTGGTGGTAGATCTGCCCCGTCCTAGTCACAAGAGAATTATATACAAGCTTATGTTGTTACTATATTCTTTGTTTTTTTTTTATGTGAAAGATAATCAAACAGTTTTCCTGGAAGTAAGCAGTCACATTCACCTATGATCAACTATAACACAAGTATCATCATTACGCTGCCGACATAGAAGAGCGTTTTAAGACAAACGTGAGCGATAAGTAAATTTATCTGATTAATAATAATATGATCACGCTATATCCATTAAGGGGTGAGCAGATACATTAGTGGTTATATCCACTTTGCGCTTATATGTCGAGCCCAACGTTCTCAGGGCGCTTACTCCTGACATTTCTATCAGTTGCCATGCGAGTCTCCTCATGATGTTTTTCTTCGCCAATGTGTATATGTTTTTATTAATAATTATAGCATGAAGACGCCCCCACCCCCCCCCCGGGGGGTAATTGTCGCCCTAAGGGTCGTTAGGGTGTTACGAGACGTGCGGGGTAAGAGGATGCGCGCGCGCACGGGATGCTTGCCAGTTAGTCGACTACAGAGACCCGAGGCCAGAGTACGTGCGTGTGCGTCGCAGTTCGGTGTGCCGTAAACAAAAAAAAGCAAAGCGCAAATAAACAGTAAAACGCCAAAATCCGTGTCTTTCTACAACCACATCCACGTCCACCGGTCATATAATTTAATTAAATATTTTTATAATAATACAGCACCACTTTGCGAATTAAAGAAAGCACCGGAAAAAAATAAAACATAAGTTAATTATAATTAATATTGCAGTTTGTAAAATTCTCAACACATACCAATCTGGTCAGCTTGGGAAACTTCTTCCGCACATCGCTGGAGACAAGAAATATTTAGAGGACTTGTAAGAAATATCTCTGGAACTCACATTCAAAACATCAGTAAATTAAAGTCTTTTAAAGGCAACTCAAAAATAAATATCACAATTTTTCTAGTTTTTAACCATGTATCATCTATATGACTTGTGATCGTCTATTTTTAAGTTGCTTTTTGTTAATAAGATGAAAATAGTCCCCAGTATCCATTTTAAAAAGAAAATTATATATAATACAAAATAACTGAATATAAATACACAATAATAAAAGTAAACATAATGAATGCAAATGTATTAAAAAATGCAAATAAAACTGACAATCATTTCCCCAAAAAGGAAAGTATACAATGAATAAAGCTGGTATGTCGAGGTAGCAATGACATTAGCAGGAGTGCTGCCAACACAACAGCACATGTAGCTTCACAGATTTATTCTCCATACAAATTTATACAAGCTAGTTGTTTTGCATTCTGTTATTGTGGCAGCATGTTGCAGCTTCCTTGGACAAACCATCTTCAAACTTAATCATCCTTAATACAAAAAGAAGTTTACTTTATCGAGTTACAAAAGATAGTTAATTCACCTCTTGATAAAGAGATAAACATTTCTTTCTAAATTTGTAAAAAGCATTAGAACTTATGCCAAAAGTAAGTTTAATTTTAAATCAGTGATAATTTTCACAGTAAACTGAGGGGTTTATTTGAATTTCTATTGCATTTAGTTCATGCATAGGATATTAATAAAGAAATTAAATGAAGGGATTAATATGGAATATATGGGGGTTTTTATAGGATTACAATGAAATATATTCTAGAGCAATGGTTATCACTTATTAGAAGAAAGTAGAAATTTTGTTCCGAATATAATACAAAGTGACTTTTAAATCAAGGTACATATTTCAGTATATTGAGTTATCTTGTAAGGAGTAAAAAAAGTAAAATAAAATGATGACTAAGAAATACACCATATAAACATGTAGGAAACAGATTTACAAAATTATTGTTAGAGTACACACTGTTAGAGTACCGTTTTTGTCTTTGAATGTCAAATTACTTATAGCAAACTAGTAATCTGTATTATTTCTGTATTCTATCTGTATTATATATATATATATATATATATATATATATATATATATATATAAATCGCCAGTAAAATATGACATCCAAATATAAATACAGTATACACAGATTTATTTATATGTGCCTTGTACATAAAAGGAGTTTCCAGACTAAGAAACAATTTTATTGGAAACCTATGCTCTAGAGTGCCACTTAAATCCATGTAAATTTAATCCCAATTATTTGCTGTTTAGAAGATAGTTGACACCTGTTTCTGGAAACAATAAAATTTTAGGAGCAAAACCACAATATCAATCAAATTGTTAAAAAAAACATATTCACAATAGACATACTATATACCGTTTAAAAAAAAAGCAGAAAAATTTTGAAAATCTTTTGCTCCTAAATACATATACTATTATAATTATAGAGCTATCACAGTTAATGAGGCACTAAATAAAAACACAAGTTGATAAGTAAGACAGGAGTAGGATCATTTTGTCTACAATATGAATAGGAAAATCCCACATTTTCAATTTAAACAAGAATCTTAAATCACTTCAATCTGTTTTAATGATAATCAAAATAAATAAATCTCTAGAGTCATTTCAATTTTAAATTTTACTAGAAAGAAGTAATTCCCAACTGGAGGTCTGAATGCAATCATTCCTTATATCCCAGAATTAATTTAAAACAGTGAGACCCTGCTAAAAAGCACAAATTTGAATATTATTCAAACACTGTACTAGTTAAGTGTTACCTGACATATATTTCATGATCACTAAATCTGTTCACCAAGGGGTTCCCTTTGAGGTATAATTCCACCAGAGGAAGACCTTTCAGAGGCTCCAGTGAACCAAGATATGGAATCTGGAAGATATAAGATACATATTACATACTGGCTACCTTAGGTATATGATTTCTGTCCAAAATGCAACCCAAGTAAGTTATGATTACAACGAAAACATTTTTGATCAATAGTTTAGAGTTAAAGATTAGAACCCTTATAAATCTGGATACTGAATTGAACATTTTAGTCCAAAATTGTAAAACGAAATATTTTTTTATTAAAAAAAATGAGTAACATAAACACAATAAATTATCTCTATATAAGGGTATGATGGTGGGCTGACATACATACACATATAGAAGTCCCCTAAACAATAAGAACAAAAAAAAACTAAGACTGTGTATGCCAGTATGGCCACCATTGCAGAAAGTTTGCAGCTAGACAGGTGAGAATTACTGAAATCACTTGTTATATAACAGTGATTGAAGCGAATGAAGCATTCTGAGAATGAGAAGCCACTAACAATACTACAAGTACAAGAGAGATAATTCAAATAACATGTATATCCCAAGTCATAATTTTTTATCCTATGTGCACTTACTGCATATGATTGCTAATATAAAAGCAAATAATTAGAATATAATTTGCTAATCTTTATATCTAAACTGTGAGGAATATTTAAGAGGGTTTAATGGATTAACTTTGCATACCCTATTATCTCCCATGTACAAAATCTTCAAGTTTTTTAATTTTGAAGACAGAATCTTCAGATGTTCTATTCCATGTAACTTGTTCTCATTCAGATTGAGAGCTTCTAGGTCAGGTATGTTCTCAGCAATTATTTCAATGGCTGCTAGCATTATCATTGGTCGGAACAAGGCACAAAAGATGTCTGACAAATCTAAAAATATATTTAATAATACATGAAATTGTCAAATTACAAAACAAACTTAATTTATAATAAATGAGAGATTATTATTAATTGATTTAAGAATTGAATTAAGAGATAATAACAATGGACTATATTGTATTTCAACTATTAAAACAAAAGAATAATAAATATGACACAATACTTTAAAATCTAATGTATAAAATAAAAGAAAGTAATGAAATAATAGCAGTAATAATATAATCAAATGCAAAAAGAATCAAGATAAATCATATATTAAAATTTGTCTAACTAAAACATGTCTCAATAGGACATTGAAATGCATCTCATAAAAAGTATTATCTTGACATACCTGAAGATTTAATAAATATATTGATATAAAATATCAGAGTTACCAGAACAGGAGTCAGAAACTAAATTGGACCCAATTTTAAACCAAAGTATGTATTAAATATCAAAGTATAAGTGTTTTTTTATGCTTAAATGGAATGCACATCACAACAATATAGAAATGGTTTGATGATAGAAAATATGTCTAAATCAATTGAAATTGAGTATTTCATCACCGCTATATTAGAAATGATCACATGCCAAGGCAATGTTGCTATAAAAAAGTTCAAGATAGTACAATTATATCTATTTTTATATTCACCTGGGTCTGCATGAAATTTGGTTAAGTCTAAAGCTTTTGTAACAGCATTATATCTTTTTGCCATAGTCAACTTCATCTTTTCTTTCATATCTGCATCTATTGTCACATTAGGTACAGCATTCCTTACGATCACAACCAATTTAAATCCATTTGGCATTGTTATCTTTCTATCAGCATAAAAAAGCTTTTCTGCTGCATTAACATCATCTACGTAAAATACTGCAGCATTTCCATTAATTCTGTAATAATGTGGATTGAAGCTATCTGGAGACAAGAGGCTCAGTAATGACTGGAGTACTGAATCTTTATCATATTTCGATCCATACGGTATAATTATCTGGTACCAAGGCAGCAAGCCTGCGATAAATTTCTTTTTTACAATGCCTTGTCTAGCTCGGGGTATTGGTGAGTTAAGACGACCTCCACGACCTCTAAATGAACCTTTACGCATATTTCCTTGTGTAGAAGCACCCATGTCAATGTCATCCTCCAATAGAAGTTGCGGGTCATTCCATGAGCGGCACTTATTTTTTCCTTTATGTGTGCCAGGTTTAAAGCTGACTCTTCTAGTTGTGCTCGAGTGTGTGCGATCATCATGTTCTAAAAATATAATGTTATAATTTTAAAATTTAACATAAAATCTATTTCTGTAAGTAATATCAATGTAATAATCTAAGCGACTTAATGTAAAATTTAACATGAACACATGAATTGTAATAATGTAAGTTCCTATGATACATCCATCAAACCAACCAATTATTGTTACATGTAATTAATGTTTGCAAACTTGATACATGTAGCTATAACTTACCAAAATGATCATTGTCAGCTTTCCAATTTCTGTTTCTAGGTCCACCACGTTTGGGCATTGTGTTTCTTTGACGATGCAACTTTTTCAAACAGACTCAATAAGGAAAAGGTTATAATAATGACGTAGTAAGTGATTTCACTTAACAAAGACTGATAATAGATTCACATACACTTGAAGAAATGTAAGTATTATCTATTGTTACAAATTATCTTAGAAATATTCCTTCAATTATCGAATATTAGCAATTAAATCCAAAGCATTTTATCGCTAATAGCGTATGTCTTCTTGCACATAAGCGCGTATTATAAAAGCAAGAACAATAGGGATGCTCGATTACTGTCGATGTTGCAAGTCGTTTGAGCATTGATGTTGGCATGAAGTAAAAAGTATGATATAAATTTATTAATTCGTATTTATTTTAGAAATAAATAAATATAATGTAATTGAAAATCAATATCATAGAAAATATTATTAATTTCCTGAGCCATAGATATCTATTCTTTACATACAACGAAGGAAAAGATTAAAATATTATATCTTGTAAAAAATATTATTGGACATTATTATATTATAATTATTGAACTATTTTTTTTTTCTGCAGGACAAATTACTATTGGTTGGGAAGGCCTTTACAATTTCGCCAGGTGAGATCAAACAGTCTTTTTATAGTTATTAATTTTTTATTCATGTAAAGTTTTCTAAAAAAAGTTAATTGTAGCAACTGAAATCATACATAATAATATAACTTTATTGCAATAATTATCAACGATTCGAACCGTCATAATTTTGTTTGCGATGATTATCGAACATTTATGACATGCACAGTTACATTCGTATCATTGACGTTATAAAATCATATTTACCAAAATCGAACATTCCTAACAAGGAACCAAAATAAAGATGAGCAAAAATATAATGATATTAAAAGTATTAGAAAGAATCAAGTTTTATATTGACTTTCATTCAATAAAAACTTTGGCATATCGATGATGTGAATACAAATATTTAAAAAATATTTTACCAAATTTATGCCTGTCTATGATAATAAAAATATGTTATCTTTCAGGATATTGAATTTGATTTATAAAAATCGAAAACTTCAAATAACTTGAAAATGATCAAGTTATACATTTTTAAATTTAATGCATGTAAAATAATAAACACCTTAATAATAATTCAGAGCAGCATGTAAATATCAAATTTTTAAATATCAATATATTTTGATTCATATAAAAATTTACATTAATATATTATTAATTTTTTAACAAATATCGACACTTATATTAAACTCAATTTTAAAATCGATGTCTTTTGATATCGCACATCCCTTATCCAACAATAGAAGATACAATGTTGCCAGATTCAACATATTTATTAATTTATTAAAAAGATGGTGGTAATAAGTTAATTAATTTTTTAATTCAAAAGATTTATATCCAAGGTCGTAAGGTAAGCCTTAGTGTAAGCCAATTTAAACTTTATCGTAAAGTATATAATCTACTGTAAAATTGTTGTACTTTCACAAAGTATCTACAAATCATTGATAAATATTTAATTATTTGATAATAATTGCCGATCAATGTATGTATAAATCTTTATATTATCAATCACAAATTATATAAACGAAAAAATATGTAGGTAGTATGTATCTTTTAATTGTCTAAGCAATAAGTATCTATTTTTCGTATGTAAATGTAAAACAAGTTTCATATCATTCATAATGTTCTATAGATATCAATTGGATTATTAAAATTTTACAAAGTTATTTCTTTGGATAAAATTTATTAGATTGTACCTACCAACACTGCTTGTCTATGGTTATTTTTTTAATAAGTTACACGCATACAATGTTTCCAACTGATACTAGAACTGTAATTTTGAAAAATAACATATTACTTCAAAACAAAAATTGCAACTATGAAAAACAAAAAAAAATCTACGTTAAGGTTTTTGACGATATTTTCGTAATAATATTTAATCATCACAAAATTATTCTGCTAAATTTGGCTGGAACGAAACGTAAAGTACAGTATTAAAAACTAAAATGACCACAGACAACATTCGTGAGCGTTTCGAGTCTGCCATGTTTTGTCTTATTTGTCGTGCTTGATCAACGCGATCGCGCCTACTGTTTGGAACTGTTATTTTCTGAATGTATTACGAGCCGTGTTTTGTTTACAAATAGTGTAGTTAATGGTGATATAATTATGACATAAAACTATTGATCAATCAATCTCTTTTTATACTTCTGTGTGCGACTGTGCAGTTTGTATTCCATAAAATTTTGTATTCGCTTGGTGGATAGTAACTGCTGTGATTTAGAGAAATTCCGTCGCAGTTATCGAAATATTCTTAATATCAGTATTGAGTTTTAGTTACTTACAATTTCGTCTGTGACGCAACCCACGTGCACGTATTATAGCGAGTATCTCATGCACATTTGTTATTATTTTGTTCGCGACTTCGATTTGGAGCAGTCTGTATCGGAGCGACGTCGGGAGGTCGCGTCGCACGGCCCGCTCGCTTTCGGCGCGTCTTAGTAAATCAATTAACGAAATAATTGGAAAATATCTGCTGGTGATATCAAAATTATAGTGAATAATTGAGTGTGGGATAGTGTCGTAGGGCGCACACGTGACCGAGGACGAGTGTTTGGGTGTCAGTAGTCAGTCGTGTGCGGATCGCGGCCGCCTTCACAGTCCGGCTGTAGTGTAGAGTGTGCGAGGGGCGCGCCAGAGCCGGCAGAGGTGAATCACCGGCAGTTGCCGTTTTGTTCGTGCTTGTTTACCCGCGTGTGCATAAGTGCGTGGAGCGGAAGTGCAAGGCATGTGCGGCGCGCGTCGGCGCCGATGACACCGCCGTCCGAGGCGACGGCGTTTTGAGCGCGAGTGTGTGTTAGCTATGTTCCTTGGGTTATGAGTGTGTGACGAAGTTATAGTGCGTTGAGGACACTGGAGCCCCTAGACGGAGTTGGGCCCGCCGGGGCGGCCCTGGTGCTTCTCGGGGCTCCTCACGAAGGCAAAATGGCTGCATGGAATCGCCACCACCACTTCAACATGCTAGTGGATGAGAATGCCAAAAATAAATGTAAGTGTAACATTCATCCACGCAATAACATTTCTGACTGATACAACAACACATTTAAAAGCTGAGTACTTGTTACTTCAATATAGAAAAGTTTATCTGAAACTAACAAAAAAAAAACAAACATAGAAGTACCTACATCATTTAAATTTAATTAGCTATAAAATACAATAACAGTCAATGTTAAAAAAAATATTAATTATAGCAGTTCCTAATATAAGTTTTGGACGAGTATATAGGTTCAATGTGAGTTTGATCTTTTTAAGATTTTTGTAATAGATACATATGTTATTAGTCTAGTTTTACTTAGGACCAAAACAGAGAGTCGTCTTTTTAATAACCTTTTATATGGTGGATTTTTAAAATTGCATTTTAAATATTATCAATAGGTAAATGTTTCTTTTCCCTATTCCTGAAAATAGTCTTATTCCCGGAGATGTGATATCTTGAAAACATGTTTTGATACTTGTTCTAGGTTTTTAAGAACAAAACTGCCCTAGTCCATCAAGTTTAAAACTGAGTCAAACAATGCATTATTTTTCCAAATCTAGGAGGCATACTAGGACACAAGGTATGTTTTCACAATACGCATATTTACAGTTATATTCATACCAATTTGAACGAGATTTCGTTGAATTTTACTTATTAGAAGATCAATGTCCAGCAATGGATTAAAGTGGGATGATGATGTAATTAAATTTACTCCTTTGAATATAATTTAAAATCATAAAGTCTCATAAACATAGAATGAACACTACAGTGAATTAAAACAACAAAGAAGGAATGAAGCTCTTTCACACCTCTTAAAAATCAAATTAGTTGGAAAACATTATTTTGATTTCACACATAAAAAAACATGATTGCCTTTTTACAATATTTTAAAGAAAATCAATATACTGGAATAAACCACCCATTTCCTATAAAGTATTTTTAATAATCAAAACAAATCATAACTTCTATTGATGGGAATTTCAGGGTAAAAATAATTTTCTCTCTTCTTACCATTTCACTACAGGTACAACCAGATGAATCTAATAGGGATATATTTTTTTAATGTATAAAGTCCTTATTATAACCCACCTGTTTGATACAATTACATTTCCTATACTCCTTTACACTGATTTACAATAATTATTCATCTGTGATGCTTAAGATATATTTTCCACATGAGTGATTTTCAGTGCTTAATTATAAAGTATATAAAAGAAAATCAGACTTTTACATAAAATATGTTGAGCCAGGACCACTATTGTCAGCTCTTAATTGACAGCTAATTCTGTCAGAAGAATGATATATTTTTAATAATGAATAAAATTTATTAATCAGTTTAATTCTTTTCGAGATTAACAGACTTTTTTATACTGCAGTGATATTGATGACATTATGCTAAATCTTTTATTTAGATTACACTCCAGTTATTACCATCTACCTCCTATGTACTCAGTTTGTTTGAATTAATGTTTATAGTTTTCTAGTGAATTATTACTATTTTAGAAAGAAAGTATATGGCACTAAACAGTTTTGTTATTCTAAATATGGGGTTTATAATTGAGTTCAAGCAGAACAGCAGTAATATTGAATTCAAGCAGAGTATCGAAATATCAACAACTAATGATAGTTCAGAATATTAATCTGTATTATTTTTTACAAACTTATGATTAAGTATATTTGACACATTCAGCACTTGATGTATATCCAGTCATACGCTCAATGTTTTTGTTCCAGACTAGTTTATCTTTGGGTATATGCAATTACTCATAGACTTTGTAGGTTAATGTATCTCAGTGTATGTACCATTGCATATTTGAAAGGCTAAGCCCTCCACTTTGATCCACCCTTGAGTTTCTTCTCAAGGTAGACACTTCTGAAACACTAGTAGGTCACCATTAGGCATTGTTTTTCTGGCTAGTCACCCAAGTCGAGGCTCCGTTCAGGGGTTCCCCTTGTGTTGCCACTCAACCCAGAAATTCAATGGCTGAGCACCTTAAGTGCTCGCATTCTCACGCCCGGTGAAGTTGTAACGATCTTTCCCGGCCAACAGCAAATTGTCTTGCTGAAAAAAATTAACGTTGGCTGTTATAGTTTTTTTGGTGCATTTTAGATGTAACACTATACCAAATGTTCTGTCGTCGACGAATCGCGTTTTGTAATATTTCAACGCGAGCTATAATGAATCCGTATAACCTCAAACCGCGTCCCTAAAATTGTTTAACAAGCGGCATTGAGGCGACCTCCCCAACCTTTAACCTAATTCCGTGTTGTACTCTCGCAGATGGCCACTTGCATTGCCACTTTTATTGGATAACGTGAATGTTTCTTGCCTCCCTCCACGGTAAACTAATACTCGTTATTCCAGCTTACCACTAAATGTCCAATATATGTTCGATTTTTTTTTTATACTGGTTTGACAAAGTGACTACAGTACACCGATTGCCAGTACAGTGTAGTCTGAGAATTGCAACGACTACCAACGGACGAGAACCCATTGACCGTTGCCATCCTCATATACTACGACTGACGTCTCTAAGAAGTATACAAACTAATCTTGAAAGCAATAAATCGGAACGAGTCACTATGACAATTGTATACTGTAGTCATGACCTAGTTTATGCAATCTCCATACCATATCAAAAGTACGCGCGAATACTATAAGCAGTATTTAGAGCGATAACAGTGGTGTGAATATTAGGCCGCATATACATAAATGGAATCAAAGACCAGGTTTGTGGTTGAATCGTATAAGATGATAATTCTGTCTATAATCAAATGGCTGATAGTATCGGCGTAATATAAAATTTCTAAGATATTTTTGAATATGTTACAGACCTCAATACAAATTCTTACATTATAATCTGCTAAATATTGTATCGAAATCAGCGCAGACATTACAATGTAGAGACTGCTAACCGCAAAAATAATATAATTTGATGTTATTCAACGAATTGTCTCAGAAACATATAAAAATAATAAATTCACAACATTGAAATAGAACTATTCACTGTGTTACCGGGCTTTGCGACCTTAAGTAGTATTAAACCTGATTTTATTCAATTTTCCGGTGAAGCCCGGCGACTAGGCTCCCACGCTTTTGGCACTACGATGGAGATCGTTGCATTCGCCTGCTCTAAATAATACAAAGATAGAGTTCGTAATACCTAGTTTCTTGGAAATTCGAGCTGTCAGCGTTTCTGTATTTAGACATAATTTAATGATTCCATTAATGGTGCCCGACGTGGATTGTTTGGATGAAGTAAAAAGATCCTTACCGCAAATTAATTGTTCGTTTTATAATACCATTGTTGAAATTTCTCAGAAATGTCGCTTTCATGATTACTTGGAATTATTTAACTATGTCATATTTTATTTATACTTATTCGACCATGTACCGAAATGAAAGTTAACTGCAGGTCTACCATCAATTTATTCACTCTGTATACGTTTTTTAAAATAAATGAGAATTCTCACGTTAAATAATAAAATGAGTTATTTACCTTACTAGGATAATCGTGACGATATTTCACAAATTCGCCATGAATCCCCTTGAATTAATAAATAAAACATGTTAATTCGCGTCGGAATAATTGAGGAATAAAATTTTATATGAATAAAATTAGGAGTCACCCCACGACAAAAATGTAATAAGTGCTGGACACAGCTACTTGAATAATTCCGGGGCTCGAGATCCTCGATGTAAATTGTAGGGTTGTTACTGATATACGAAACATAAGTTCTGTTATCGGATACGGATATATTACATTTACCGGTATCTCAAATAGTTTTCTGTTTGTAAATGTACTTATAAGACAAGAGTATATTTTAATGTGGGCTACCGTATTTTTTTTTTATATAATATGTCTTATGATTCTCAGGAAACCTTTTGTAGAAAATGTTTCAATTTCATCATTTATATTAAAGAATGTATACCAAAAAGCATTTAAAGTTCTATTAAGTTAATTTGAGATATTTTTTATTATATTTTACTTTGGAGTATTTTTGATTTCTCTAGACTGAAGCAAATTGAATCATTACGATTCATTTATAACGGATATTGATATGAAATCGCTTAGGAGTTCCAATAGCATAGCTTGTTGATAACATATATATCCATAACATCCCTATTATATTGTAATGCGGCGGTTCGCGGAGTGCCGCTGAGTGCCAAATATTTACGGGCCGGTCGTTTCTGCCGGAACCGACGGCGAACTCGCATTTTTTTGCCGCGATCAACTTTCATTGAGTGTCTGAAAGCTGTTGCCAGGCGGATGCTGGCCTCACGGTGCGCTGTCATTAGAGCCAAACGCTCGTGCACCGCGCAGCGCCGTCATGTAGATTATATCGTGCGCTTTGGAAAGTGCTTATTTTAATTTACTTTTGTGTTGGAACGGTTTCTTGTTTTCATTTGTACGGTCAGATAACTTTGATCCTAATAAATTTGAGTACTATGATAATAAATATATGATTACGGTATATCTCAATCCATGTCAGTAGAGACACATTGTACCGTGCTAGTTTGATTTCTATATTCAGGACAGATGCCGTCTTCCTATTAGTATGTCCATTATTAGAACACGAAACAGTGTGTATATTTTGTGTTAAATTATGCGTGTTATATGCAAATGAATGAAAACGTCGCAGCAGTGACGTCCTATGAAAATTCATGAAGACATATAACTCTATGTCAATGCCGTTGGTAAGATAAGGTGTGTGATTAATGATGAGTGTGTTGGCCGTGGGAGCGGAGACAGCACCACGAGTCACGGCGCTCGGGGCCGGTGAATGGTCACCTTTCTCCGACACACAGTCTGGACGACTTCGCTGCGGCGACCGGTGAATGAATTTCACATTGGAATGCGGAACGACGGTTTACCTCCACTCCCCGCCGAAATTATCCGTCGGCAGGTCGCCACTAGCGCACTGTACCGGTGAAATTGTCTTTGGTAATTAGAAATTGCTATGTTATACGGCGCCGGTATTTGAGGATTAATTCTGTAGCAGTGTTGCTTTTAATTCAAACATGCCATTTAAGTAGGTAAGAATACCTAATCTACTTAATATTTCATTTGTTAGCTATAACATAATACATTTCAAAACATCTCAATAAATATACAATTATGTATTTTATGTATGAAAAGTCCATACAATTTGATATTTAAAATCGTAAACTAATTAGAAACTTTAATCTTAAAAAACTCACTTGGCCTTTTGTGCAGTCAAGGTACTAGCTGAATAAGACGATGACGATAATTTAGTATCTCACTAATAACGGGTGTTTTAATTGGAATATGAACACTGGGGCTTACTAAAACCACAAATATTTCTATTAAATTTGAATATATACATAAATAAATCAGTATACACTATTTTGGTGATTTATTTCTTCTGATATAAGAAATAATGAAGTGTTCAAGTATAATGTGATGCGAGGTTGTCCAAGTGTGACGAGCCAGCCCTAAAGTGCCCCTCGGTGTCATTGACCGCACGCTAAGGTTTTTGCGTGTCCAACGGTTCTGTTATTTTAATAATTGAATGAGTATGGAAAGCACCAAGACCTAACGGTAAATTGTATGGTATCGTGTGTGATGAGAGATTGAGATTTCGACGAATTACATATTTGAGTTTGTCGCACTTAGCAAATTAACAATGTTTTTTTTTTAATGTATAACACATGGCTGTTTATAACGTCATACACATTATCTTTGTTCCACATCTTCCCGCCTTTAGAAACGCAGAATATATTTTTACGATACTTAATTCAACAACAGCATTACGAACAGTTTTTTTGCTTTATTTTTGCGACCTTCACACTCGAGTGTTCATTGCCCTTAGTAGACTTCCTGTTCGGTACCTTTCAAGACTTAAATTAGATTGATCGTCGTATTATAATGAAAACCATAAAGCGTACCAGTTCAGACCCGGGGTCCCTATGTTCGTTCAGCAGTGCATGCTTCGATGATCTTTTTTTTTATTTCGTCGTTTCTCAGGAAGAAATAAGTGGGGGCTATATCTCTGAGGGATAGTAAAATAGAGCCTTATTAGAAAAAGTTATTACAGTTTCAAACATTAGTTCATTTTACATCTAATGTTCTCATGTATTTAGAATTATGGGTATTCAAGGAAAATGTGGGTATTTACGTTAAACATTCGTAGGAGTCCCATTAGAAAACTCCTATTAAAACTGCCATTGTCATTATGAGAGAAATGTATCGTAGGATATTTTTATTTAATAGACGAACAATTACATACATTAACCCAGCCCAAAATAAGCTTGTGATTATATTAGAAACACTAGATTAATGCTTATTATTAAATACTAGCTGTCCCAGCAGACCTTGTTCTGCCCTATTTCTCTAAAGTCACATTGTTTTTTTTTAATGTTAATAGCTATTGGCCTGTCGGCTGTTTTTTGAAAATTGTTTGAAGGAACCTGGCCTTAATGCTATATGTATAAAAATTGACAAATATTGACATTAATATTTATACGTCACTCAATAATTGTTTTGCCTTCCCGGAACCCGTCCACTAACATTTAAACTTTATGCTATGGTGTTAAAGTTCAAATTGACTTATAACAAATCTTTTGTATGAGAATATAGAAAAGTGTTGTTTTTAGACTTTTTCAGATAATTTTTTAAAATCTTCTCTCTGTTATAACCTTCCCCAGACTTCAACAAACACAACAAAAAAGAAATCAGTCAAATCGGTTCAGCCGTTCTCGAGTTTCGCGGTTATCAAGACACTATAGCTGATCCGGCAAACGTAGTTTTGCTATGTAAGGTTTTGTAATATCTTCTAAGATGTTAATTGAAATTAAGTGATGTCAAAGACAATTTTGTTCACAATTAAATACTCTTAATCAACAACATATTTATTTGGATAAAGATTAATATTATTACGTTGATACAACTCTTAACAAATAATGCATTAATTTCGACCAAATTTGTTTACCATAAAAACGGTTCTAGTGACTTAATCTTAAAAGATAGACATATACTGTCGCAGACATTTTTTTAGATCATTTCAAGAGGAATAATTCTTTCATACATATATTTTTGCTATCTTGAACCGTTTTTGCAGCGCACGCAATGGAAGCCCTCAAGGATGAATAATTTTGCCCGTTTTTTTCACATTTTCCATTATTTCTTCGCTTCTATCAATTGCATCGTGATTTTATATAGCCTAAAGCCTTCCTCGATAAATGGTCTATTCCACTCAAAAAGAATTTTTCAATTCGAACCAGTAGTTCCTGAGATTAGCGCGTTCAAACAAACAAACAAACAAACTCTTCAGCTTTATAATATTAGTATAGATTTATATCTTGTGATGAGAACGCAATGATTTTTCATTGTACTTGATCGCTATTCGAATTCTGTTCAATAATTAGATATTAAATATATACTAGATATAAATATACTCACAATAAACTGGTAATTGTCGTATAATAGGATACATGTTTTAAGGTTGTGGAGGCAATTTTCGACTTCGTCCTTACCGATGAGATCGCATCGTGTCATATCTATTTATGGGAGTTCCTTTAATCGTGAACAATGAGAGAGTCTGGTGTCGCGCATCCCTACCGGGCCCCCCGCGTCGATGACCGACGTCGGTTTTTGCACATGAAGCGGCAACCGTGGCCGCCTGCACAATCTAGAGCGGCACACTTATCTTACTTGGATGCTGGATAATGGTACCACTCTTTAGATGTAGCGGTACCGCTTTATGAGCTTATTTTATGTCGTTCGGTGACTATACAATCGATGTCGCGGACAATGAAGTATTTACGTGATATATTTTATGATTGAGGAAAACTTTTCAAATAATGTTTTGCGCTTAGTTTCTTAAGATTACAATGTATAAACTTACGAAGTTACAATATTAGTATTTATATCTGCCAACACCACAGAACTTAAAGAAACTGAAGTCTTTGGACTTTGTAAAAGAATCTTTTCATAGAAATTAAATACCAATTATGAGACCGATCTGATATAGACATGATTTCGAACTGTCTCTTAGGTTTTTGATAGTTGCATCCTGTTCTTGGGCTACTTAGTAGGTAATTACCAGAGAAAAAAGTTGATACAGCTTCGTTGTACAATCGATAATGAGGAGAATTTGTTTGTCCATAAACTATGACACAGTGTTGATGTAGATGTCTGGAACACTGCAATATTTCGGGAGCACAACAAAAGTAAACCGTACTTAATAACATTTAATTGCAGAGAGAGCACTTGGAACAGCTACAGATCGATACAATGACTTACAATTACCCTAAAAATATTACAAGTGGGGGACAAAACGTGAACTTGAGGTATTTAGCCGGATAAAAAGAGATACCGATCTAGAAAACTCGTACCTAATTGGGATTTTACTTTTAAGCAATGCCTTAAAATACATATTAAGGAAATAACGCAACTCACAACAGCAACTCGGGAACACACACTCTCCACACAGTGAAACTTTAATATAACCATCCTCAATATAACGATTTCCAGGATATAACAAATTTTTCGAAATCCCCTAGAATTGCCCATAAGAGTTAATGTAAAATATACCTTTACGTTACGATTACATTTGTCGAAATCTATTTTCTAAAGAATGTTCAATCATTCCAATATACATATAAATCGAAAGTATTAACTATCTCTATTTAACGAATGCCGCCAACTTATAACCTCAACATAACGAATTCTATCATTTATCTACATTCAAGTTCACAATAATTCATGTCTCAACAGATAAACTTGTTCAATTTTTCGTAAGACAATCATTGTTGTTCGACGTTCAGTAATGTAAACACTGCTGTTTGACACTGTTGTTAATTTTAAAGTTTGTAATTGCTGATAAACGAAAAAGTTAAAGAAGGCTAAAAAACCCTGTATAACGAACCTCATTGTAACAAATTATTTGTTATAACGAATTATTTTCAAAATTCCTTCAGTTTGGTTATGTCATGGTTGCACTTTGTTTGTGTGTGCGTGTGTGTACTTAAATGTATTATCGAAATATTTTAGAAAAATCTTAAATCTTATGTAGACGCTCTCCGGTCCATATTATTATTCGGCCTAACCCATCGCCTGTCTCGGTGCTCGGATATAAATTGGATTCAGTTCCAGTGCGCGAGCGGTCGTGCAAATAATACTATGCTCACTTCTTTCCGTCAATATTATGATACGAATCAAAGTATAACAGATGATGGATAAAATTTCGGAGGACGGATGTAGTGAGTAAGTTACCATACAAAGAATTCTGCGGTTACTTTGGAATGTATTTTTAAGGATTAAATTGGGATACAGTGCGTAAACGCCTTTAAATTCAGTCGCGACGGTAAGAAGCGATGTGGAGGCACCGTATATGCATGCGCTATGGTGGCATGTGAGGCGATAACGGCGCGGGCGCGGTGTTTTCGCGCACGTTTCGCCCCCGCGCGGGCCCCGGGTGAACGGCCAGACAGGCGGGCGGCCGGCCGTTAAACCTGCCTCGGACCCGTCCTGCGCGGCGCGGCCTCGCGCGCTACCATCTGCTACCACGCCACCGATCACCGATCACCACCTTCAACGACTTTCATCACCAAAAACTAATATATGAGGCCACCAGAAACAGTCGTCCAGGTGCTGCAATTAAAATGATGATTCCCTTACGAATGAAAATATTAGTAGGGAATAATGCTAATTCATTCAGTCTTTGGTATTTTTTTTTTACACTGGCTTGACATAGTGACTACAGAGTACCTGATGGTAAGTACAGTATAGTCCAAAAACGAAAGCGACTATCAAAGGATGAAAATCCATTGATAGTCTACATCATCATGTCAGCCCACATATACCACGACTGAAGGTCTCTAGGTATATGAGCTACTGAATATACACAAGCTGATCCCGAAACGCGACAAGCCGAAACTGGTCACTATGACGGCCTTTATACCCATGTACTGTAGTCGCGATCCAGACGGGCACCGACACCCTACCACCTCGCTGCTGCTCGTTTAGCACCATCCAGGAGTCACGAGTAGAGAAACTAGGGTAAAGCCTACGGACGCGAGTAGCTTCGACTCCCAAAAAACTATACCATGTATATTAAACTACCTCTATAAAATAATCGTCACGCTAATGATTCAAAGTACAGTGTAGTCCGAGAACGGCAGCGACCACCAAGAGACGACAATCTATTGACGACAGAAGGTCTCTAGGTATTTGTACAATTGGAATAGCAGATGATACATTTTTTCACTTTGACGATTAATACGGTGTAAAGCGTCAACACTTTATTACATTTTGAATTTAATATAGTCATGGTCTCTCTATAGTCATGGTGGACCATGG
Organism: Automeris io; assembly: GCA_036320925.1. Taxonomy (NCBI): domain Eukaryota; kingdom Metazoa; phylum Arthropoda; class Insecta; order Lepidoptera; family Saturniidae; genus Automeris; species Automeris io. The sequence continues at coordinate 5,181,465 of JAUDJH010000010.1, read as the reverse complement.
TTCTATAGATGGACTATGGTATAGCATAGGTATATAGTATAGGTTATCTATATACTTGAGTTTTTAGCAGATTAAGTAACATACAAATAGCCAACAATAAAAACGTGTCTTTAATGATAGGTGAGACAAAAATTTTCAGTATTTTTTTTTGTTGTATTTATTTTTGTTATAATGAACTTTATTGTTAATTTTGTCTTCGTGCTTTATGTTCCATAACTTGATTTTTACTCTGTTTAATGTTTTTTGTGGAAACTTTGCTGGCTTGAGATTCTTTTATTGTTTTTATGTTGCTGTATGTTTCCATGATTATGTGAAAAAAAATATTGAAATAAGACTTCCGTTCCGCGGTCCTCAGTTTGACCCTTAATGAGAACGGTTAAACTGTTTAATAAGAATATTAGTAACAATAAGTGAACGATTTTTAAATTGAAACTTCTTTGGAATGGTGGTGATTTGGAACTTGGGACGAAAAACTGGGATTAAAAAGAATCAAACGCAAATCTATAGATTTAAGCTTGCGAATGACAGGGGTAGAATATATTATTCAGTTTTTTTTAAGCTTTGGGGCTTACTAATTTATTATTTTCTACGTAAGCAGTAAAGCTGATATTATACAGGACTTTACGGAAACATGTTTGATGTTAATGAAGGCGTTTCAGAAGTGATAAAATTTGTGTCATGTATAATTCATATGCCTTTATCAATAATTTATTTTGAAAATAATTGCTCGTGCGTTATCCGAAACGACGTTTTATTTGCATCGCACATCAAACGAATTTGATAAGGTTTATCATGTGAAGGCGCCAGTTGCCATGTCGTTTACCAATTATATCGCACTTATGAATATGTAACCGCGTCGCTGAGTGAGCTCTGTGAATATTCATTTATGTCTATTTAAACGACAATCGTCATTCATTATACTATTTTTTATACTGATTTGACATTTTAAACGCTGACTTTTAAAACGCGATGGCCCTTTTAGCTTGGGAATGCTTTTAGATAGTGTTCGATCAAATGAATCGGCTTCGGGCCCCCTTCGGGCAAAAAAACACATTTGGTAAAACTTTTAAATAAAGCAAAATTGTAGCCATATTTAAAGGTGTTAAGCAAGCTTCAAGCTAAGGGAAATTAATTTGATAAGATTTGTTAAATTACTTTTGATAAACAACCGATTATAGGTCAATATCTGGCCGTAGCCGAAGCTGAAACCTTTTCATCGGCTATTGCCGCAACCTTAGATCTAAATTAAAAGCCTAAAGTTTTATAATCCTAAAAAAATCCGGTGTAGATTTGCTATAAATTAATATTGTTAATTTTTTTTTACTTTTAAATTGAAACAAATTCTAGAGTTTATTAAAATTACATTAAAACTTATCAAAAGGGGACTATGGCCGCAGCCATAACCGAAGCTCCAGTAGGACACTAATATATAGCTTAAAACTGTATGGTTAAAAATTTACATACAACCGAAATTAGAATATCTTCCTTTTTTTTAAGTCGATAAAATAATGTCTTTACAACCGTTATCTTTTTAATTTATTTTAGCTTTATAATTAAACTGAAAGACAATTTTGTCTCTACGTTAAATATTTATGCAAAATGTTTATTTGTGTGATTAACGGCATGGAAGCCGAAAAACATTTTATGAGAGGAATCATGAAAATGAAATCAGTTTTATTTGCTTTGTGTTTTGTTGAGTGCTTCTACGGGATCGTTTCAGAAACATACACTCAATAAAAATCTTTTATATAGAAGTAACAATGGCAGCCATGTCAGATTTACTCTCGTTCCTCTTAAGCACTGCTACCTGCTCTTATCGGGATTTCATTGATGCGTCTAATAAGGCTTTTGAGATTATTGGTTTGAGGGCTATTGGCTTCATACTAGTTGGACCACCACAGCATTTGAATATAACTAACTTGTCATCGGAATGAACGAAAAAGTGGCAGCAAGCAGCACGCGCTAGCGATAATATGACGTTTTGCCAGGCAGCGTTGAGTCTTCATCAGAATTCACTCCATACAAATATATACAAACCAGTCGGTTAGCTTCGTCATTGTCGACATATCTTAATTTGGTATTTAAACACCTAAACTTATTCATTATTAATACTTTATGGAGTCTTGTGTGCGAATTAATTTACTTTTAATTATGGCTCTTCGAATGGCCTCGAGCATAACTAAAAGCCAGCTCATGCTGGGCCGAGTGTTCTTTGAAATCGGTGATAGGAGATAGGGTACATGGTTGCCATTTATTTCTATGTATTATTTTTTTTTATTTTATTTAAATGTGCTTCTTTTTTTCATTCTTTTCTCTTAAAACTTATTAGAAAGATAAATTTTATAAAGATTCACATTAAACCGTCTGTATAAACATTCTCTGAAGATTCTACAGGGGTCGATATGCGGAGGAATATGATCTATACCGAAATAATATCGTGGTTGTTTACGTTACGGCTTTCGGTCCGGCGTCGCAACGCAACGGTTGCAGTTCTAGACCGCACACAGGTGGGTAACATAGACACAATAGACTGACCATTTTTTTTCATTCGCGAGACCGGGGTTATATTGTGGACGGCTTTGTGCGCTCAGCAAATACATAATGCTTTGTGTAATGTGTAGAGCTGTAACGGTGAATTGGGTGTGTTCTCCGTAACGCCCTGTCAGAATACTAGCGCTGCAGAGATTAAGTAGGTACTCCGTAGCACAAACTGAGACCGTGTCCTTACCGGTGCGGCGGCGGCCTATAATTTTTTTTTACACTGACTCGACATAGTAATCCGTGCACTTGATTGTAAATACAGTGTAGTTGAAAAACGAAAGCGACTATCAAAGGATGAAAATCCGTTGATAATCTTCGTCGTCATGTCGGCCCAGGTATACCACGACTGAGGTCTCTAAGTATATGAGTTACTGGATATACATAGCTGATTCCGTAACGAGACAGGCCAAAGCGAGTCACTATGACGGTCTTTACACTTGTGTATCAGTGGTCTTGACCCAGTTCGAGCAATCGGCCTACCACCTTAAAAATTCATTATATTGTTTTAATATTTTTGCTTTTTTTTTTCTATATGTATCATTTATTTTTATTGTTTCTTTCTTTCTTTCAAGGCGATATCGATAAACTTCACTGAGGTTTGCTTGTCGCCAGTCATGGATGTGTATTTGTAAATATGTAAATCTTTGTATAGTACCCATAGTATAAACACCAGTTTAGTTTGGCGCTAGGTCAATGAGTGTGTAAGTCTGTCTGTAAATATTATATTAGTGTTATACCCCTGATGTGTTACCAGAAAAATCTATATCATGTTCAACGTCTTTTTTTGAGTAGTGCGGGTGGCACGGAGCGAACGTCTACTGCGGCGGTGTTTTCCATTCTTTGTTTGCTTTCGGGATTTGCATACAATCGGAGGAATTGCGTGGCTGTCAGGTACGGGAAAAAAAGGAATCCATGCAGTTTTATTCATACGAGTTACGATGCACTCTCGTCCTGCTGAGGTGCGTTTGCAGGGATACTATTGTTCTTTATGATATGTTGTCCTTTTTATCATTTTAATACTCCATTTTTATTCAGCGCAATATTAAACTACATATGACTAAGTATAGTGAGGTAAAATAACGTCATAAAAATACCATGATGGAAGGTTTCCGGATAACTGGTCACTCACGAGCTGATTCTGAAACGTGATAGGTCAAAGCGAGTGAGGTTTTTACCCATGTGCTGTAGTCGTTATCCTATTGGATACAGGCTATCGTTTTACGCCATCCAGAGTAGTCACGTCCAGCGGTATCGAGGGTAGAACTTGCAGACACGATATGTGCCTATGGTTAAGATTTATAAACGCTACTTTGAATTTGCTTACTCAATTATTTCGAAGTTTTAAGTGTGTGGTAAGTCAACTATTTTTTACAACTTTGATTGTGGTTCTACGAATACTTAGCCATTTTTAAGTTCTTATTATACATTCAGGTTTATATCAAAGACGCGCTTATTTTTTGAGCAAAGTATAAGCAATTTCGAAGTAGTGTTTATAAATCTTTTTTTTTTGTATCCCGTTGGAAATGTCATCTGACCGTCAGGGGAGTGGTGAAGGCCACTCTCCCGGTGTATCGGACTTGCACCGACTAAAACCACCGGGGTACTAGCACTGCTTTCTCTTCGCCTTCGCCGGACCTGGGAATCCAGATACTTCCGAGGCCCGACGAAGCGTTTATACATTTCCATCTAACAATTTCCAAACATGTTATAATAATCGTACACGTATAGCATTGTTTAACAAACAAACTTGTTTATTATTTATTTTAAGGTCAAAAGTTTGCTGAGCTATAGTCACTGCATGCCGATACTTTGTGTGTATTGCGAATAGCAATCATAATAAACGTCAGCAAATAGTTTCATAGTGTTGCATTACTCTTGACGTCTTTTATTTCAAAACAAAACATTGCGTCGTCTATTCTCAGTAAAGGAGGTACATAAAACGCTCGATAACCATTAGTTCTCGCATCGATCGTAATCACTCGATAAAATGCCTCGTTCGATAAGACTAGTTAGTACCTACGTTGTATTCGGCGTCGCGTTGTGTTTGTCATCAGAATCACATGGCCTTCATCTAGGTTATTACTAGCTAACGTTATAGTTTTGTACAGTGATACCAATTTACAGATTTTACCACTTTCAAGGGATTCTAATGTAAAAAGAAGAATTTTTTAAGGAAAAATAAACTCATTTGTAAGAAACGGGCGCTTTGCAGTCATGGGCTTTTCTAGGGATAATATTAATGTTTTTATTATGCCATTAGTTTAAATCGCAAGATTTTTTTTTAAACACTTTAATCATGGAATCGGTGTTGTCAATGTAAACAAATCTGTGTAAAATGTAAAACCAATTAATCTTTGTTGATTTATATATTTTTTAATGAAGTACGTGTAAGTACATGTTATATATGTTTCTTTTTTTGTTGGTTGGGATAGCATGATCGCGGCAGTTATAAACAAACAGTTTCTTATTTCTTGACATCCGTAGTCGGTTTTCGGACTGCACTGTACTTAACATGAAGTCCAGTGTAATCACTTTTCTGAGCTAGTATAAAAACATTAATAGAAAAGGTATATTACTTTATAATTTACTATTTAGGTAAATACTAAAAAAGTTTACTGTTATACGTACAAAATATTCTCTTAGGTATCTAAAATAGTTTAGGGTGTCTTTTTTACCGGGGTTGGCGACACTGGCTTTGCGCGTTAGGCGGGAGCTGGCTGTGTTGGCGCACAGTTCTTATCGCGGGAGACGCTTGGTACGTATCGTATCAACATTGCCACGTGTATAAACATTGTCTCACAATAATAACACGCGTGCGACTCGGACAAGGACGTGCCGACTGCGATGTTGGCCTACCGCTCACCCATTGATTGATTGGTCGACGGAACGCTCTATGCGTTGTGTATCTAACACAGGAGATACAATTTTTTTAAATAATATACAGGTGGGATGCTTGACCTCGTTAACACCTGGTGGAAGGAGAAAATGAGTCCGATGATGGACCGCGTCCTTCGAATAAGTGCGGATATGTGGAATATCCATCACATACGGATGCTATTCGACATGGCGCCAGGTGGTTTAAAACTAGAAACCACTATATTTTCCTATTTCGTCAATAAAGAGAAAATGATAAAATATTTTTTATTATTTATTGTGTTCTATTATAAATATTTTAACAACAAAATAACTTAAGATAAATGGTTAAAGATATAGATCTTATTAGATATAGATGTGCCATGGTTCTCGAAAATCTTGCGCCGGAAGCAAATTCCAATTCATGGTGGTACACAGTAAAAAAGAGGAAGTGAAATCGTATGAGTAATTGAAATATAAATAATATAAGAAGTTCTCTAACTCTTGTCTTTTTGGGGCATAGGATTGTGGAATGGTCTCCCGGCGAAAGTTTTCTTGTCGTCTTATAATATTTGGTTCTTAAACGAAGCATGAATTGATATAGGCTGACATGAGCGTGGACACTGTCAGTAGTTGTAATCGGTTTATAATTGCATTTTTATTTTTATCACATGCAATATAGTCCTTACTTCGAGTTAAAAAAATTAACCTTTGATATTCGTCAATGCAAATGGTTGTGTAAAAATATGGAATTATGATACGGTGATACAGCCACGATAAGTTTTACATGCGCTATTACATTCCGTAATGTTCGCCGCATAGTTAGAAAAATAATCTGATCGCTGTGAGTTGAACAATCGTAATCCGCGGCCGGTTTCTCCGGTGGCATTGCAGCCGAGCGCCGGCAATGCGTCAAGGAGATCGTCTTAATGGATTCCTCGAAGTATCGCCGCTTCGAGAATTGCGCAGTTACTTGGAAGACCAGCGTCCGTCCATACATTTATTAACTTAAAATTCCGTGTATTAGCGTATCTATGCAGCCTTACCTACCTTATAAATCTAGGTAGATACCTTTACTATATCTTCATCATCAAAAGTTGATTTTCACATGTATGTATATGGGCGTATAATCATATACAATTTTCATATGCACATACAAATCTGGAACTATCTGTAGGACAGATAAATATTTGTTTCGTGTCAGAATACCAGTCTTGCCTGTACTGCCAGTTATATAGCTGCTTTGCCAATCAAGCCGCCCATGTACTGTCGGTCTGGCAAGCCTTTACAACATCACCAGGTGAGATAAGCGCGTTAAACGGTAAACAGCCAGCGAATAAACAAGTCGCTATTAATATAAATGGGACCCATAATGTTAATTTAGACTTAAACTTCAATATTCTTTAAGTAACATTTCAAAACCTGCGCTTTTGGTACAACCCGAGTAATACTTAAAATATTATTAATTTGGCTTGTAGTATTTGCCTGTGTATCTACAGTTGAGGATAGCGCTGCCTCTGGCATGCGGGAGAGGAGGGGACAGAGGACTCGTTTACCTTCAACCATTAAGTGGTACTGCGCATACAGTTATTTGTTAGAAAATGCTTTTGCTTTTACCTAAATAGCACTATATGTCGATTAATTATTCGTTTCATCTCTATAGAATATTTTTAAATGAAATAAATAGAGACGTCATTTTACATACCTAAGTGGACACCGTGAAAAAATAATAATAGTCATCCAAAGTCTATATTAGCATAAAGGGTGCAGTATTAATCTGCACAATGCAGTCCTTATCCGCAAACGACGAACTTTGATTTCTTTAGCCTCCCACGCCAATGTACCGCGGTGAGTGGTCGCATTCCGTGCATAGCACGCGCACAGGTTACCGGCTTCGCGGCCCGTTCGCATCGGCTTGCGGCGGCTGAAGCGGTAACGTAGCCGGGACCGTTTGTCGGCCCTAGCGAAGCCCTGTCCGCAGTTACCAACTTAAATACTAAGGGCTACATTAGACCATAGGTGGTTAACACAGTAAGCAGGCCGAGTTGTAGAAGGAATGTATTCTACAATGAATAATGTATACCACAATATACTAGTTGGCTACAAGATATTCAAAATTAGTCAAAATAAACACAAACATAATTTTATTTAAATAGGTTTATTATAACTACTTTTAAATTTTCAATAAAAGGAATCTACCAATGGTTCGGAATACAGGATTTTCCGAGAAAACTCGGAGAGAGGCTGGTGGCGGTTCTTTTTAAAAGGTTGATCATTACATTCAAATGACATTTAATTGAATTTCCTATAAATGTGTATATTTATTTGACTGCGTTCTGAGGGCCATAATAAGACTGGACTATTAACATGCGGACTGTAGTTTTGCCTGACCACCGTATTTGACTATACTTTTTGCGGTCATATTAACAACAGTCGCTGCGATGACTGACAAATAATTTATCGTAATAGTGATGAGTGATATAGTTCTACCCTTCAAACATAAATCATGACTGTTGATAATGATTGGTGGCTGGTTGCATGAGCGTGCGATGTCTATAAAATAAGGTGAGATTTCACCAAGACTCCGAAAACCAATGATAATTTTATACCTTGCACATTTTTCGAAGTTTTCTATGACAGATAAAAAAAATTGTGATTTTGTTTGTAAACCTATACTTTTGCTTTTAAGTTTATTCTAGTTTGTTGTAATGTTTAGTATCTCATTGGATATACATACATGAACATACAAGTTACAACAGTTAAGGATTAGCCATATCCGCGACATAGTTTGCGTGAAAGTAGTTAATAAAATATAGCCTATTGTAATTCTAGGTAAAGTAGCTTTCGTATGATGAAAGAATGATTAAAATCAATTCGTGATTTCAGAATTTATCGATTACAAAACATACTGGCAAAAATGTTTACCTCTTTATAATACTACTAACTATAGTGACCCGGCGTTGCCCGGCCAGATGGGTTTAATCTAGATCATATAGTTTACGAGGTTAGCTGCACTAAGAAAACCCATACGCTTTCCCATATCGACCCATTATATTTTCGAGATAAAAAGTAGCCCATTTGTTGTTCGAAACTATAATTGCATCTAAATCTAGATCTTTTCAACTGGTCTGACGTCATTTAGTAACAATCATCCATTTAAACTTTTTAATTTATAATAGTATAATAAATGAGACGATTACATATACCTTTCTCTAACACTGAAATTATCATTGTGAAATAAAATGAGTAAGTCTATAGTAATAAAACACAATTAGCACAAGCAGGCCGCAAAAAGATTTTAGGCTAGGCTGAAATATGGGCACTGAGACTTTGAGTTGCGGAAAATAAGTCCATTTGTACCTGAACCTGAAGTCTGGAGTAGTGTATAGGCATGTGAAAGATGCACCTGTGATCACACTTGGTCATTGTACGGAACTGGTAAGAATGTTTATAAATGCTAATAGGCGGATGCGGCCTGATTTTCAATGGTCGCGACGTCGTACGATGTACGTTCATTCAACTAACCGTCCGGGCTCATCCGGATGTTGATAATTTTAGCGCGTTCGTGTATGCCACAATAAACATTTATTGGATTTACGATGTTGAATTCGATACGACGGAATGCGACGTATTCATTGCGGATTAGGTGCCAACTGCTGACTGCCATTTGAAAATATAGTGATTTTCTAGTGACTAAACAGTTATTCAAGGTTTTCGAAAGGGGTGTAGAGGAATTTTGGTAAATACAAAAACTATAAAATCTAACATAATTTACGAAAAAAGTATCGCATTACTACCATCACCCTTTATGCAGGTTTTTGGAGAATTTATTTAATGATAATAAATGGTAACGGAATACTTATTAGTGTACAGGAATATTTGGACAAGCCAGCATAACTGCGACTATCGAGTGTTTTTCTTTATAATTGATAGTTGTTATCGTTTATTGGACTGCACCAAGCTTACCATCAAGTGCGTTGTAGTTACTAGGCACTGTCAAGATAAAAATTAAAACTTGTAAATGACATTGATAGTACATTTCCCGAATACCAACTTAAAGTGTACCAATTTTTATTGTTTCTAATAAAAATTATTGTGCATTAAATACATTCTCTTCTTGATGTATTGCATGATAAAAAGTCATTTAAATTAGCCGACCTTGCTTCAAAAAGTTATCCATATTTTTTGGCTATCCATTGAACAAGCTAAACAACGTTGATAAATGCGTTAAGTTATAAAATGTGGGATAGGTTACGGAGTAGGGATTTTGCTGCGGTGAATTGATTAAAGGACCGGCAGTTCCCACTAATTTGCAGAAGTAGTCACCTTGGGGATTTAGCTGGTAAAAGTCCGGAACACCCCGGTTGCTACCTGCTTGCGCGGTCGGGACGGTCCTATGGGGATGTTCCCCAAGTAAAAAAAAAGGAGTAGGGATTTTAATTTAAAAAAAAGTTAAATGCGATATTTTATGCTTAAAAAGTAATAATAACAATCTTTGCTTAGTCATTATTTATAAACTAATACCGTTTTCCCATTTACTGTTTGTCTGCAGGTTCCAATGTGATGTTTTAAATTAATTTCGGGTTAATATAACGAATTGTACAGAGTTTTTCTTAAATGATCCATTAAAAGCCCTAACCAAAAAGCTTAATATCATTTCACATTTTAAAATGTAAACTAATTGAAGGAGTAAATATCGACTAAATTCATATTGAAGCTCTGAAAGCGCTGAAAAAAATACTTTCACTAAAGTGAATTCATGAAAAATGTAAGACGTAATTATTATTTACGTTTAATCAAATCAACTACGTATCTCGATCAAAACGATGATAATACGAAGACAAACAAAAATATTTGGTAGCGGTGTGCACAATATTTTTGTGTTCATCACGTTTCACAACAAACTACGCAGTTGCATGAACCTTGTACACGATGCATATACGTGTGAGTCAATGTGTTTGTGTCGGCAATACGTACAAGTTATTGTACTCCGAGTGCGCACTTTGATAATAGGCCTCCGATCTGTTGCACGTAACTTTGGATCACGTGTCTATAAACATATTTAGCCAACTTGAAATGTGTGCCAATGTAGAACCTTATTACACTAACTTTTATAATTATTCATTTAATCAACGTATCTTTTTTTTTTACACTAGCTCGACATAGAGACTACAGAGTACCTGATGGTAAGTACAGTGTAGTCCAAAAGCGAAAGCGACTATCAAAGGATGAAAATCCATTGATAGTCTACATCGTCATGTCGGCCCACATATACCACGACTGAAGATCTCTAGGTATATGAGCTACTGGATATACACAAGCTGATCCCGAAACGCGACAAGGCGAAACTGGTCACTATGACGGACTTTACACCCATGTACTGTGGTCGCGATCCAGGCGGGCACCGACGCCCTACCACCTCGCTGCTGCTCGTTTAGCACCACCTAGGAGTCACGTGTAGGGAAACTAGGGTAAAGCCTACGGACGCGAGCAGCTTCGACTCCCAAACGACCCGACCTTCCCGACCCGACCCGACGATCTTTTCCTTATGCCTCTAATTTCTGTGGAAGTCTTCGAGCAAGTAGTAAATCGGATTTAGTTAGGCGAAAGCTCTCAATAATCAATTTCATTATCACTTTTCTTCAGGTGTAATTGAGGTCAAGCTTGAGACTGTTTGTAGTTTAAAAAAAAGTTTTATATTGTAGATTTCTTAAAGCCATTTAAGCATAAAATTAAGATTGTAATTTTCTGGTACCGATTGTGGTGAATCTATGGGATTGAAGATCTTCGTAGAGTTATAAATATGTTTTTATTGTGAGGTTAAAAAGTGTTTTGTACTTTTTGGCCTGTTACAAAAACTTTTTTTTGTCCCGGTGTAAAATCCTACATAGGACTCTCAGGTACGCTGTAAGGGCAGCGACCACAGTGTGTCATACACCTACTGACTAACCCCCGGGGCGTCCCTCTAATCGCTCCACCCGGGTCTAGGGAACCAAGTTCTTCCAGACGCCTGGGGAAAACCTTGTATAATGGACAACTTTTTTTTTAAAATTAATACTGCGTATAGTGAGTATAATGACCTAATTCGATTTATATTAAGTAACATAATTTAATTTTGCATTAAGTACTTGTGTTTGTATAATTATGTTTCTATGTTTAATCGAAGTGCGGATAGTTAATATGATATAGTTTTAGATGAACATAAATATCATATTTGAGCTATCAAGCTGTACGGGCTTAAAATGTAGGACACTGAAAAGCCTTGTGACATTACCGAATGAATTTAATGAATTTACAATAAACAATAACAACGTTTACATATGTATACAGCAATTAACATATACATATGAATAAGCCGCTTTCCAGGTAATAAAATACATCGAGTCAGGACTCTGAGAGCAACGCTCATTCCCGACCGGATCGGAATTACAGTTCTTTTTACTGAGACATACTTTTTGTAAGATATCCTTGTTTCTAAAAGTCTAACCAAAACTTCAGTTTTTGGGCAAACGGGAGCGAGACCACTCCATAAAATGGGCCGAATTTCTGACCAAAGATGAAGATTTCTAAGAAACACCGAAGCTGAACTATGATTAAGGGCGGAAAAATGGTATTAGGAGAGGGGAAGTAGATTTATCTATAGATATAACGCGACATTCATTACCTGTTTTGCGGTATGACGTTGGTGTCAGGTCAGCTTGTTCGTGTATATTTTTGCCTGATGCCTTGAGTGATATTTGATTAGAAGTTGAGATTAGACATCGGATAATTATAATGTTAACTTGCGAGACGTTCAACAAACTTTTCGCCCAACGAAGTCGCCGGCGAGTTTCGAACGTCTCTGTTTTATTATGAAATGTCACGTTGTGCCAGACGGTACATAAATAAGACCGAATTAACTTGTCTGCGACCTCTGTATTGCACACGACAAAGTTCACATTCGCACCTTGGATCACGAGTAAAAGTGGGCCTGAGCCACTGCTATTGCATTCACGATGCTATAAACTGGGGGACATAGGTATTTTGTGTCCTCGTAGAAATTTTATAGTTTTATCTCTTGATTAGCTTTAATTTTTGTGCTATTTGCCAATGCCCACATGATGCAAAAATGATTCTAGCGCCCATTTGCACAAGTTCTCTTTAATTATTAAAATTTACGATTAATTAACGTTTAAAAACGTCTTAAAATTTGAAGAGTGTTTCAAAAACTTTTGAGATTTTTAAGCGGCTGTGCATTTCTTTAAATTTATACCGACATTAGTGATATCTGTACATAGATTTTTCGAGTATTTTACTTTCAGAAAGTAATTAAACACATTATTACGGACTTTCTCTCAATCTCATTTTCATTATTAAATAAAAAACAACTCATAAAGAGCTCAATTGTGTGAAAGCAATGCTTTGGTAGATATATTAAATAATTATATCCATGAATGTTATGTTCTTTAATGGAACATACACTGAATATGAGCAATAAAACAATAATCTTTATTTCTATCTTATTTCAATTTTGACTACGTGTAGACACGATTATTTTAATATTTCGTTTACATTTACGTGATAAAATGGGTGAAATATAAAATTAACGAGGTATGATTTCTGAATTATGTGTTTAGAATTTAGAACATAATTCAATATTTATTAAGCCTAACATTGACGTAAAAGTACTACCACACATTGGGGTTATACGTGGAATGCTTAAAATGACAATAAAAAGGTTTGTGTACTTTTTTTTTTAATTCCAAATTTGAATAGATTATGAAGTTAATTTTTCTAATTACATAAAAACGTTTTTATTAATAAAACAGAATCACGAAACAATAAAGCTAAAAGTACTTACTGATTTATTAACTTCTTCGAATAAATAATCAACTTTAAGTAGATATAATCGATCTTTTGGTAGCAATATGTTTGTAAACAGAATGTGTCATAATCGAAAGCTAAGCATAAATAATATAATAGGTACCTACGTTTACATTTTAATAACAACCATATATTAAAAACTTTCAAACTTTGTTCTGTAAATAAAACTAATTCATTAAGTCATCAAAATTCACAAGAAGTACGAGTACATATTTACCTATAATATACAAAGACGTTAGGATATAAATAAGTCTAATTATGTTTTATCAACCTTCGATGGTATCAATTCAAACGAATAGCCAGTTCGATCACATCGTATGATCGTTACGAATGCTAATAAAATAATTGATTCACGATACATGGTAAAAACCGATTGCCACGTGTGATTCATTCACCTCAAATTTCAAGGTGCTCGCCACCATGTGGGAGGCGTGTGGATACATGGATCGAACACGTTCACACGCTCATTGGCTATGTTATTATTACCTTTTTCTATTAATTTATAGTCGGTTAGTCTGTGACTAATGTCAAGAATATTTTCATTCATCTTTTGTTGTCCACACTTCTGCACCGGTCCAATGTTGAAAGTAATTCTCGTCCGAGAATTCTCGTTGCTTCATATCCTTAATTTTTGCAGTCTAGCCTTATTATAAAGTTAACTATGCAGTTTTGTTTGTCTAACATTGGCTTACGATTTTATTAAGATCTTCAAAGCTCGAGTGGCTCAACTGATTTCGTCATAATAGTAGTGACTCAAATGAAATAGGCAGTTCTGGTCTTGTAACAATTGATGAATATTGTGATGATATACCAAATTTAATGACAAAATGTATTATATTAATGGGTAAAGTAAAGCTGTACCAATAAGGCTTTAAAATGATTTTAATTATATTTTTCTGCATTAAATCCTAATTCTCCATATTTTGCTTTGGCTCACTTTGACTTTGGAGACCTCAATTATTTTTAATTTCTCATGACATTAAGTCCGGTATATCAATGTGTAACAATGAGGGTGGACTTGAATGATGATAACCTTGGAATATAATCTAAAATATATTACGAACGGTCTCGAGATATGTGAGTGTCATTGTGCGTCACATCTTATCATTAATATCAAAGATATTAACGACGACGATTATTGGCGACGAGGACGGAAATATGGGAAGATGCCGCGAATTATGTTATTTCTTTATAAAGAGGTTTTTTTATTAAGACTTCCAATTAATATCGAAATTATTCTCTTCAGTCTGTCCTGTTCCTAGTTCATTCCTGTACGACCCAGCGAGCTAAGGCAAAGTAACATTCGATAAGCGAATACCGAAGCGCTAGTAGAAAAGTGCAAATTGAATGGGAACGACATAAGTTTTCGAAATAACCCGTTGACACAATATGCTAATCCCATACATTTTGGACTTTCTACCAGCGTTATCACTGATCGAATGGTACTTTGTTATAAACTCTCAGATCCATTTTCTGCTTTCTTTTCCTTCAAGGGCAGCAATACTCCTGTGTCATATTCTTATGAGGTGTACAGGTATCTGACATTTAAAAAAGTATAATTCAGCCTACAAGTAATGGTATATAATAAATATGGTATATGATAAAAAAATTCAAAGCCGAAGTGCGCGTCAACAGAGTACCATAGATGTCTTTAAAATCCATCAATTCACAGGTTGAGGGTATAAGAGCGTGCCCTTATAAGTCTCGTGAAGTTGTAGAAGACTTCGCAAGCTAACAGTATTGGTCAGGTTCAAAGCTAAAAGATTTAAGATCGAAATTTTGAAGGTAGTTGTAGTTCATACTCCGACAGAAACTAAAAAATTCTCTAACCCATTATGTTTCCATCGTCGTATGATACTGAATCTTTTAAACGAAGCGAAATGAGATATTTGTACGGGCTAGTATTAGTGCTGCGAGTATCTATAATTTTTACTCTTCAGTTTTAGTCGATTTTTGGAATACACCATACTTACTTTCAGCTGAGGTGTGCCGAGTCAGAATAAAAAAGAGGATATCAAATATATCAAGCATATGTGTTTGTTACAGTGGGCGTGGTCGGCGGCGGCATACCTGAAGCCGCCGGCGGCGAGAGGCGGCATGTGCCGCTGTACGGTAGGCTGGTGGCCGAAGAGCAGCTAGCGACGATGAGCGCGCCCTCAGACATTCAGGTGAGCGCCGCCGCGGCCGTGCGCAACCCCCGAGCTTTCAACTGCTACCGTAATCCCGCTCAGGTAAATGATGCACGAGGCAGTTTGCACAGACGTATCGGTACTTACACCGACAAAATTTGCTGGGGCTAATGATACCTCATATATCTATAGCAAGGTAGAATTATAGCCAATTAGGTTAAGTCTATGGCAGAATTGATTACAAGACTCACAGTTACCGTGGAAGCGTAGAAGTAATCATCATGAGATTTTTATTCCTTACAGATCTGGCGCACCTCGGTCGCGCTATCCCTTGTATGGGCGGGACGATTAATTGAGAATTTTGATCAAATAAAAAAGATCGTAAACATAAACTTACAATACATTGCCTACGACAAAGCCTTTGGTCAGCACTTCTATAGGATTAACTATAGTAATAATTTACGGCTATATCTCAGGCTGAAGATGCGGAGTGCTTGTTAGATATATATCTTTTTTTTTTTGTTTGAAGACCTAGGTACCTTATTATAATAGGAAGTCTAGAACAAACGCTTCTACCGAATTGCGACAGTTTCTTTAGTGGTTCACATTACGAATGAGGCGATGTTTTACTGATTAGAGTCGTTCAATTATAGATATTTTACCAGAATCAGCGTCAAATATTATATTTCTTGAAGAACGTTTTATTGTCACAACAGTAGATATTCATACATCATTTGCGTTAAATATCCATATAATGAATCCATAACTTAGTAAAATTTTGTATTTCTATGAGTCTTTATAATAACAATACATTAATTAGCCTTTATACGATAACAATAGAAATGCAATAAAAAGTTTGACATGCATAAAAGTAGTTTCTTAAACTCCTGACCTGTGTTCGGGCACACCTATTGTTCTATCGTAAGAGTCATTAGCCACGCGCGTCTAGACATACCGTGCAACTAAATAAATTAGTTGCTAAAGTGCCACTAATTACTTGCTATAAGTGAATCCTCTTTCACTTGAATGCCTACAGCCCTAACGTATTTAGAGTTGAATACGGACAAGCAACGATCGATAGAGATGCCCCGTATCTCCGCGTCTAGACTGGGTTAATTAATAAATGTGTCTGACTACTGTATCTCGGGTAAAAAGATTGTATTTCCCTCATATTGTCGGAGTTAACTTGTTTCGATGCGAAACTTTGTTATATAATCTTCGACGTAGGAACGTTCCGTGCTGTTATATCGCCGTTAGTATTTTTGTTATTGACAGGGTTATTGTGTTAGGTTTCGCAGGTGTGAGAGTTCATTTTCAATTCTCTATTCAATGAATGTTGATACAAACCGTCTCGTGTATTAATTATTCGCACACCTTTTGTTGTATCACTTAGTGACGTAGATTATCTTGTTGCATGCATTTCAATCCTATAACACGTAGATTGACTGCTAAGGACTGCTTGAGCTTGTTTTGCTTTTTGGTTTCGTTTGTAGTGTATTTTTCATGAAAATAGTAGTTATTAACTGATGTTTCTCACTTGCCCAGGCTATGCAGGCCCGAATACCGCATCACTTTCGAGATCCCTCAACGGCACCTCTAAGGAAACTCAGCGTAGATCTCATCAAAACATACAAACACATAAACGAGGTAAGATCATTTTTAACATTGCTAATATTTTATCTATTTCATTGATATATTCTGTGAAGTTACCTGATTATTGCAGATTCCTCTATATCTATATTCGAATTTTATACCACTGATTTTTAATAGCTCTATAAGTAAAATACTAAGACAGTAATGATTGCATTTTGTACATTCATAACAGGTATATAATTTCACTCTTGAATGACAGTTGTCAGATCTGCAAGTAAAAAAAAGTTGCTGATATACGCCCAGTTTTAGAAAGGTTCCTTAAATTTTATGACGCTTTTAAAACACTAAACAATCATTATTTTGTATGCATTATGCAATTGATGATTGATTAGTATCTAAAAGAGTTTTTAAATTTAAGGAGCGATTTTGAAACTGGGCGCGAATCTTATAATGCATATAGCAATGCAAGCAGATGTTTCGTGAATCCAGTGTGTATCGGTGTCACGTGCAATGAACAAACTGCGTAACTTGAGTCCGTCTTTGTTGTTGCTCGATAAGGCTGATTATGTGCGAACGTAACCGCGCACTTTCATAATGATAGTTTACAGCATATGCGGAAAATACTCGTTAGACACGCAGCATCAAGCCAGTGTGTTCCTAAGACAGATCGTATCAGACGGCGTGTATTAAGTTCTTGTATTTGTACATGTATTAATTAGCCGCAACTTTATCTATGGCGGCAATTATGAAATCAGCCAGGTTAACGTCGAATTAAATGCGTATTTTAGCGGATATTAATTGAAACGGGGATTATTCTATTTCGACTAGTTTATTCACGAACACAATCTGACCAAACGCTTAATAAAATACATACAGAACAATGGAAAAAGACGCGCGCGACGCGAACGGCGGACGGGCTACTCTGCTTGCGCAACAATCTCTAGCGCGGGCCACCTAGGGGTGAGGGGGTAAGAACCACACCTCTTCCCTTCACCCTAATGCGCGAGCGATCTAAGGGTATCCCCCGCGATACAGGATGCGCGAGCGATCAGAGGGTATTCCCCGCGTTACCGTTTTGGATATGCATAATAGAAGAACTATGCGTATACGCTGCCCTAAGGACTAAGCTATCTTAGTATTCATTATTTCCATTCTCAACTCCCAAGTAAAGGCAACCGAGTTGATTGAGCACATCATCGCTTGTCGGTTACAACCTTTCGCTATGTCTATTAGAGCTCGGTTGCTAGGAGCCCGGCCTGTTTGCGTGGGATCAAATTTATTGCATCGTAAATAAAAAACCACAATGAAACCACTGACTCTTCAATGGAAATAGTGACCCGGTTAATTCTACTGGCATTTCAATTTTGCAATCGCATTACGCCGCTGTTATTTATTATGAATTCATCAGGAATGAGATCATCTCAATTCCCACCGCGTTTACATGAATAAAAACATGAAAATTTAAGATGACGAGACGATTTAATTAAAACAGGACGATTAAAATATTTTCGCTTAGCGTTTTATAATAATGCCGAGATTCCTTTGTTTTGCGTAAACCTTGTTATGTCAACGAGATATCGTCTCCACACGGCGGGTACTTAGAAAACTAATCAAGTCCGACCTTGTGGTAACAACCCAGTACGTTCTAAGAAAACGATTTCCTTCGTTTCGCTGTAAAATCAATGTTAGCAGCTTTGTGTTGAGCACGAAGTTCCGGCCCTAGAAAGTGTATTGTTTCTTATTTTGTACAGTTAAGAAACCTACTTGTCATGCAGACATCAAAACATCCGCCTTTTCATGATTGATATGGTATTGCATGATTCATTTAATATCGCTGACTCATTGATACAGGCGTTTATAGAGTTAGCATTTGACTGCTTGATAAGTCCTTAAAAGCCACGTTTGTTGTATAGAGATAGGTGACATTTTTTTTTACTCGCTTTGCATTTCCGTCATCTATGTGATTGTATGGATGCATGAATGTAACGGAATATTTAATTAATTGAATATTGATCCGCTTCCTGAAATCGAAATCATTTGAAATTTGGTACACATTAAAATCTGATGACATTAACAATAATTTTATATTCACGACCAATTCACACCAGAAAAATTAGATCATATTAAACAAAAAAATATTCATGTTCCAGCTGATATTTAATTAGTAGATACAAATGTTTTTATTACATTAATATTTGTACCTATATTGCAGCTTATACACAAAACAGCTAGATTATGAAAAAATATCACTAAATGCTTTAATCCTCATCTAATCAGAGAGGTTAGGGAATTTTCTTCCTCAGTTTAGTTAAGTAATATTAGTCTCATATTTCAACATTTTTCATTATTATTTTTAAATGAAAAAGTAAGCAATTTTTGTTATCTTTATAAATATTTAAAACTTATAAAAAAAGGAAATGTTTTTTTTTAATATATATAAAAGCAATGTATGAACGTTTGTTAATTGTAATTTTAAGACACTTATGAAATGTTTAAATGTATTACAAAAGTACGCAAAAGTTTATCGATTGAGGTCGCAATCATTTGAGAACGTAAGTTCACATGCGCAATAAACGTATAGTATTAACTACATTGTAGGAAAGTACGTTTGAATTTGGCTCTTTCGGTCTAAAATAATACTCGAGTCAATGTGAAACTTTTACGACGTATTTAGATGTTTGGAATCGAATCGAATTGCGTCTCAGAACTGTCCTCGCTTTTCATCTAGTAACGGCAGACGTGTGGGCTTTAATCAATCAAGCAGACCATAATACATAATGGGGAATTGTTGGATATGTAGTAAAGGAATGAGGTAATAGATGTAAGTCTGTATTGCGACCACACGGAATGAATACCAAGCTCGCCATAATTACTTGCTTTGATTTGTGTGTATCGAATTCAGCAAATGTTACCCTATACCCTTGTTATACCCTTTTGGTCCCCTCTATAAGGCAGTGCACGCACTGACGCCGCCGCTAGCTTCCTAAAACACATATTGTAACACAAACAACAAACCATACAAAATAACAAGCCCGTTGCGTTGTAGTACCTAGACTAACATGACTGTCCACAGCACCAACATGTATAAGCCACATAAAACTGATAGAAATCGTCGTCATGACCTTTAGGTTTCGCGTGGGCGTTTCTAGTCTCCATTGCGTCGTTGGCCGCTCCCGGCGCAATAAGCGCTGCGTCATAGATTTCCTTGTACACGTCCAGATGACGCCCGCTGTGGCCCGGAGTTGTGTGAAAAGTTTCCCGTCGCGGCGACGCGGAATGTGATGCTTCTTCTTTTTTTTTTTTTACTAAATTTTACCATGTATAGATTTTTTCGATTCCTTATTGATGAAGACTCAGTAGGTATTTGGGTCTAAGGATATCGCATATAAATACAGACCATAACTTAAAATTGAGAATCATGGTATTGAGACGTACAAGTTTTTTTTTTAGTATTCGGATAATTATTAAAAGCATTTTTATGTAACGATTGCATCGCTAAGTAGTGAGTGACAAATGCTAACTACGTAAATTTAATAACCGGCTTGTTCCTAATTTCATTGTTTTCTTAAAGTGTTTGTAAATAATTCAATCTAAAATCATTCAATCTATTTATATTTAATACGGTTATGAATACGACTGTCTAGAATATCGCTGGACTTAAACAAAGTAACATCTGATTAGCGATAACGCAAAGTGCAAAATGTATCCAATTGACATAACGGGTCACTGAGATACTTCGATAGCTTATGTCTGTCTTATACAATTTGCATTTCTCTTCTCTACTAGCGCTTTCGTTCATTGAACGTTACTTTATCGGATCCCTGAGATGGTTGTTAATATAGTGAAGTGAAATGGTTGAAATTTTGCTTAATGTTAAGTATTAAAATTTAGATTTATTTAAATTCATACAGATCTCAGCTTAGTTCACAAGAATTGGTCTATTGTTAAATGCGGTGTGAGCAAGAAATACATTCAAGACGAGAACAATTGGCCCTTAAATACACAATCATTGTGAAAATTGGATCATACCATATTTAACTTAAATACTTCTATTAATCTTATCTAAACAAGTAGAACCTTAGATCCTTTATTTTGCTGTCGACGTTTATATTTTCGCTGGGTTTGTAGAATATTTCGATATTAATTTTGAGTCTGTATTAATTAAAAGCATTAATGGTATGTATACACGAGTAATTAAAATATAATAAAGGGTAGACATGCTGTATTCTTGTATTCAATGTGGTTGAATTCATGCAGATATAATGACAAGACTTCGATTTCTGTGCTTATATGTGACATGGCGACACACAAAGAAAGAAAAAAGAGTTATTTTGAACCTCAACATAGAAATGTCCAATAAATAAAAAATAATTAAATAATTTATAAATGTATAAATGAATAATATTTTAATAAGTCAAAAGTTTTGTTATTTGCTATAATCATTATATACTCAAATAAATGTATTGCAAAAAATTACAATATTTCTCGCGACAGCATAAGTAAATAACGTTTATCACCCTTATAACTCAGATATATTGTCCAAAATATATCCTTATTTTAATAAGCGTCGAGTTTATCTTTTCTTTAATCGTAAAAACATTAATTAAAATTAATAAAAAGAGATATATAACTATAAACTACAGTCACACTTACAATAGTCACATTGTGACAAATGAGATTGTTAATATCATGATATTATTTATTTAAAAAGTATCAACGCCGTTCATCTTATAAAAGCATAATAAGGACTATCTTATTACACTGAAGTGGTTAATAGAATTAACATTAAATCTGATATTATAATTACCAGCTCCGATAGTCTTTATATATTCGATTTTAAGTTAAACGTCTAATTACTATAAGGTAAGTAATGATATTTATGCTTCTGTGAGATGAACGCAAACGCTATGTAATGCTTAATCCTATTTAACACAGCAGCCGATAAAAACTGTTGGCCATTTACTATTTTCGTAGATCTCTTACTACGTCCGGACAAAGTTGAACAAACTTCAGTTCAAATTTCACTCAAGTTTTTTATTGGCGATTCCGTTGCCTGTCTAGTCGCGTCGTACAGAGACCGTAATTAATCTTACATTTTAGAGACACGTGGAGTCTCCCCACGTTTGTTTATTTTCGAGAGCGATTATTAATAGATTATGTTCTATTTACGTTTGTGAGTTGGTCATTGCCCTATTTGGTGTTGTGTTTACGTGGCTCGATGCCAGATCAGTGACGCCGTGAGTGCTTATAGGTTTTTTTCGAATACTGGCTCTTTAAAACGACTGTTTTTAGCCTACTACTTACCTTGTAAGGAATGACAATTCATTAATGTAGACATCCGGCACGGCGCTGCAGCCGCCAGTCTGGAGTGGCCATCGGCAGACGGCACTACTTTGCAGTAATAGTTGGTATGAGACTGATGCCGACATCGATATAAAATGTCGCGCGACAATTGCAGTCCAATATCCCATAACAGTCGCCGTTGTCATGCTGTCCTGTATTATGCCGTAAAGTTATTACGTTTCAATGCTGCTAGTTAAGGATTAGTTTTGTTTTGGGTTATAAAATCTGTCTTAAAAATGTTTGTTTTCTAACATTTTTTCATTCTGAAAAATAACTTGTCGTTTATTAATACAAGATAATAGTAAATAATATGGATTTAATTTTATTTATAACAAAGCAAAATAAACCATGATATATCTATTTTTTAAAATAGATATAAATTATTCGCCGGTAGTGTTAATAATATCTATAGAATACTCATGCTTATTTTCTAAAATTTCTTTATAAAAGTTCTGAAGTATTGTAGAAGTTTTACTTTCTGTAATATGGGATGTAACAGTTATACTTATCCTAAATTTTGTCCTATTTAATTTTTATTTCAGGTTGGTATTTTAAGAAGCATTTCTGTTTTGAATAAATAGTGTTATATGATGAAATATATATATTGAATAATTATAGCCATTATTGCTGTTTGTAGTATGTTCAATAGTTTATTTTATTATAGTGTGATACATCTCTAAGTTAAGTACGGATTTAGGCACCACATGATTACATGATTACCAGAAGACGGCGTGAGGAAATACGTGGCATCTATCATAAATATCATGTTTAAGTGCCCTGAGAGCGGCTATCAGCTGAGCTACTGATCACGCTGAGCCTATAAGCCTAAAAGGGATACAGCTAATTTTTCTGTGCTCACCCCGAGTGGGATATAGCGTGACGGTATGTTAAATTATTCTTTGATTATAATTTATCGTACTACGTTGTTCGGTATCAATTGTACAAATGCGTTACAAATGTATTACATGGACGGCACTCTATAGTGTACGCGGCATTACATATATGCTTTGAAAATATTAAAATAAGTGCGTTATAAGCGAATCGAGTTTAAATCAAAATGATTGTTGACTAATAAATCCATTTTGAACAGTTTAAATAAGACAACGACGCTATGTATCATGCCGACCTCTCTCTCACTCGTCTAGTATAAATAAAACGAATTTTATTTCATCTCAGATCTAGTTTATATCCCATTCGGTTGATCTGGACGGGGTGGATTACTGGTGTTTGCGTGAGAAACGATCAAAACAAATAAACTAAACGTATGCTTCATATAAATTAACGTCTTTTATCGACACTTGTATGTGTATGAACTTGTTTTATACTATCGTTTCTTTAGACTATGCGTCGCCTTGTTAAACTCGATTGCAGTTTTGATTTTTGGTATACGTGTGTAGGATGCGTGATTATGCAACGAGTAAATGTGGATCCGGTTCATATTGTTTGTGAAATGAGATTTAAAAAATATATATATAGCGATGGACACGTTGAAATTTCTACATCATATCCTGATTAAATTATTACTTAAGCGCGATGCTATAAGTTCCTATCTCATTATGTCATTTCTAGGAAAATTATTTCTTGAAATTATCCGGGTATTTTTGTATTTTTCTCATTAGTCAATAATTCTCAGTTACTGTCGCTGATATAAGTTTATCACCTTCAACTAGATGTAATTATAACATTCTTTCTCAGATAAGTACCTGTCAAAACATGGGTACACTATAATTGCTGTTCAAACGCCATATTATTTATGTACTACTAGCTGATCCGGCAAATGTTGTTTTGCTATATAAGGTTTTGTAATATATTCTAAGATGTTCATTGTAATTAAGTGATGTCAAAGACAATTTTGTTCACAATTAAATACTCTTAATCAACAACACATTTATTTGGATAAAGATTAATATTATTACGTTGATACAACTCTTAACAAATAATGCATTAATTTCGACCAAATTTGTTTACCATAAAAACGGTTCTAGTGACTTAATCTTAAAAGATAGACATATACTGTCGGGGACATTTTTTTAGATAATTTCAAGAGGAATAATTCTTTCTTACATATATTTTTGGTACCTTGAACCGTTTTTGCAGCGCACGCAATGGAAGCCCTCAAAGATGAATAATTATCCCCGTTTTTTTCACATTTTCCATTATTTCTTCGCCCCTAATGATTGCATCGTGATGTTATATAGCCTAAAGCCTTCCTCGATAAATGGTCTATTCAACTCAAAAAGAATTTTTCAATTCGAAACAGTAGTTCCTGAGATTAGCGCGTTCAAACAAACAAACAAACTCTTCAGCTTTATAATATTAGTATAGATGTGTACTGTAGTACGCTCTTACTGGCGTGCTATATTTACTATGGGTTTGGTCGCTCACTCGCTTTAGAATAATACACTTTTTAAATCTGTATTCCCATATATATTTCAAGTAAAGTTTACATGTATATTTCTTCTAATTTTTACAATATGAACCTTCCTATTCTATTTTTCCATTCAATCTGTCTCAAATAAAATTGAAAACCTCAAATTAAACTTCAAGTTTTAAAATTAGATATTCTAACCCTTTTCAAAAATAAACTTACTTTTTATTAAATGGCCAATTCCGAGAATAGTGCCAAATATTAGGTCCTTACATATGAAATTGGCGTTTTTCGTACTGGCCACTTTAATCACAAATTTCTCCTCTTTGGTAAGGAATTCCAAATTCAAATTTGTACAGCTATAGACTCATGTATTTGTGCTTCGATGATCGTCATTCATTTGTTTTTTTCTTCTGTTTTTTTCTGTTTGCGTCACTCATTTTACAAAATGGAAAACTTAAAATATCGCATTATTTACGAGTACGAGTTCCGCCGTGGCACTAGTGCTGCGGAAACAACTCGAAGGGTGAATGATGTGTATGGCGGTCGTGTTGCAAAAGAAAACACAGTTCGTTTTTGGTTCCAACGTTTTCGTTCTGGAAATTTCGACCTGCAGAACAAGCCCCGTGGACGGCCTGAGACTCAAGTTGATAATGAAGTGTTGAAGGCTATTGTGGAAGCGGATCCATCGCAAACCACGTCCGAGTTAGCTGCAGGCTGCGATGTTAGTGATAAAACTGTTTTAATTCACTTGAAGCATATTGGGAAGATTAAAAAGCTTGAAAGGTGGGTACCTCACGAATTGACTGAAGCAAACCGGCAAACGCGCGTCGACTGCTGCGTTACATTACTAAACCGGCACAATAATGAAGGTATTTTAAACCGAATCATTACCTGTGATGAAAAATGGGTTCTTTACGATAATCGGAAGCGCTCAGCGCAATGGTTGGATCCTGGCCAGCCAGCCAAATCCTGCCCCAAGCGAAAATTAACCCCAAAAAAGTTACTTGTAAGCGTTTGGTGGACTAGTGCCGGTATTGTTCATTACAGTTTTCTCAAATCTGGCCAGACTATTACGGCTGATGTCTATTGTCAGCAATTGCAAACCATGATGGAAAAGCTAGCGGCTAAACAACCTAGGCTGGTCAATCGCTCCACGCCACTGCTGCTTCACGACAACGCTAGACCACACACTGCGCAACAGACGGCTACTAAATTAGAAGAGCTTCAATTGGAAAGTCTAAGACATCCTCCGTACTCCCCGGACCTTGCTCCAACAGATTACCATTTTTTTCGAAATTTGGATAACTTCTTGCAAGGGAAAAAATTCAACTCCGATGGGGCAGTCCAAATCGCCTTCAAAGATTTTATTGATTCCCGTCCGACTGGTTTTTTTAGTAAAGGGATCAATGAACTACCTCTGAGATGGCAAAAGTGCATAGAAAATAATGGTTCATACTTTGATTAATTAAATATATTATACTAAAAAATATTCGACTTTTTGTTCCTCCCATACAAAACGCCAATTTCATATGTAAGGACCTAATATAACTAACCTATTTTACAAACCAATCATACAATCACTACAGTACAAATGCCATACAATAGGCTCCTATATATGTGAGGGTTGTTTAATGGAGGGATTTACCTGCATAGGTAAACTGGAGTATATTGTGTGTATGGCGGCAATTCGCTGTAGTTCAATAAACGATAACGCTAGTAGAAAGTGAAAAATCTGTGGACTTGGCATACGCTTTCGGAATATCACGTCATCACGTTATGACAATTTCATACATGTTACACTTTTTTCTGTCGTTATCGTTTATCGAATGTTATTTTTTGATTGCGCCAGGCACCTTTGAATTCTTAACGTTAACCCTTACGTGTATGAGCCTTATAAAGTACCTACATTATATTGGCTCCTTTAAATTTAATGCTATCCGCAGTATTGTTGCATACGTCTGTATCGTTTTTTATTTTTTTTATTTTAACTAAAACGGCATACGACTAAAACTAAACCTCATGCTAAGTAAGTTCTATGCAACAAAAACTTGACAGCTCACTGTCTAGAGATCAAAATCTATTGGCAATGAATTCTACTTTGCCCGCTTAACGAATATATTTTATAATTGTAATATATCATAGACGTGGATCATGTAAGCCGGTAAGTAATCTGTGTAGCGCCTATCTGTGTCCCGTTGTCTATTAATACCACATTGCGGTTACAACAGCCAAGTTATTGGTTTCAAATGACCTAATTGCGTCATGTTTTTTGCATTCCGCTGACGGACAATGGGTTCGTAAGTACTCGCTCAAGTGAAACGTGAACAATTTTCCCTTTTTTTCTCAATATTGAAATAATTTAGTAAAACGTAAGGGCTTGCGTTATAAAAACAGAAACTGTGAATAATATAGTCTGGCGGGTAAATATTGCTTTATTAAAGTATATATGATTTTCGAAATAAAAAAAATGATATTAAACTACCGTACTTGAAACTTATAAATTGAATGTGTATGCATAGACCATATGTGATGTGGATGAAGAATTATATTATATTCTTCGTCAGCATGATAATCAAATCCGTTGTAACAATACATGAGCAAAGGAGTCTTTAATGTTTTAGATAATTATTTTAATCAACTTTGTAAGGTCTTCACATTCGATTAAGTACATAGTTAATAATTTAATAACCCAATGAAATCGGCAACGAGGACTAGATCGATTACGCAACATCCAATACCTCATCAGGCCGATCGTAAATGTGGCACATAACACAGTATGAAGCAACAATCTGCAGTGGATGCAATAGGCGACAATGACTAACGCTCGTGGCCCGTAGGCTGGATTTCGCAAGCGCCCCCCCGATGCCAATACGATTCGAGTCAAGGAGAATACTACATAAAGATCGAAATCGGCAGTACATACCTACTGTCTGCGAGTTCTATTTGTTGCTCTCTGTCATACCAAGTGAATGTCTAATAGTTTTCGATTAGATATACTATCTCCTTTTAATTAAATTTGTATCTATCATATACCCGAAAGGTTATTGGTTGTAGCAAAAAGAATGGAACGCCGCTTCTCTGTCTTTATAAACTTTCATCTCATTGCCTTACATTGACATCCTATCGTATCATGCTTTTTCTAATTTCGACTTCTTTTCGTTGCACTCTACGTCAGGTAGAACTTTCTTTATTTAATCTACCGGTTCTCACCACTAGCAAAATTTATGTCTTTCCTTTTCATCGATCTTCAGGTTTAGTTTATTTAATTTCATAATTTCAATCCATAATTCAATTTTGTTATCGTTTCTCATGGTGTATTTCAATACATATAGTGTGTTTTTCCAAGAACTGGTTGATCTAATAGCCAATTCGCTGTTTTGAGTGCGCACTGGGTATTGTTCCCTGTTAGCATAATATGATCACAATACGAGAACACGGCCTAATATTGCTGCCGTCTAAAAAGTTTTTGCAGCCTAGTTTACAGCTGTGGATTAAACTGCCGTACCGGATATTATTTTTCCTCTGAGCTACGTAACATGAAGTTCGTAAAAAAAGACAATAGCGGTCTTGAAGGTGGACAGTGGAATGAAGACATTTCTTATTTAACAGTAGTTCGTAGAAGGCATTAAGCGCTTACCACCAGTCCTTTGGAGTCTCTTGTATTCAAAAGAGTAGGTGATTAGATAAATCTGAGGACTTGAATATTTATGTTAAACGTTTACGAATATTCATGAATTTTCTCACGACCTTTTCTGTTACGGATAGTACCTGATAAGTCACATGATAGCCATAATACGATGGCCAATGAGTTTTTTTTTATTTAAATTTTTTGTTACATAATTGCTTAAATATTTACTTCCCTATATTGGAAAAACTATAAAAACTTTTATGAGTAAAACTCAACTCAAGGAATTTTTTTTTATGAACCGAATTATGTTACAGTATAATATAATTCCTAAAAATATGGATATTACATTATCATACTTTGATTAATATTTGGGACAGCGTACAAATATTATGTTTAACAAAGTAAACTCTACTTTGGTATTGAAGAAAAATCTTGTCAGTGGCGTCAGTAACCCTTTCACCCCATGAATACGACCGTATGGCTGATCAAATGCAATCACATCAAACCGGTCGTGTTATATTTCTGATTGATTCCAATATTAAACATGTATTATTGCTGTTGTTAAACTATTTCTTTTACATCTTATACGATATTTTGGACATAGTATTATTTCCTTTCGGTTCGAAGTTTGCTGTTACTGGCAATAAATGACAATTTCGAGTTGTTCTTTTCGTGTAGTGTGAGTTCTTGTGCAATTCCGATGTAAAATGATTCTATATTTATATAAAGTGGAACGAAGTATGGTCATGTAATTTAAATTTTTGTTAAAATACTTTGCGCGAAAGTTGACCGTAAAAGGAAGTGCTGCTTAATTTATAACGTGCAATTAGTAATATCTGGAAATATTAATTAATGAGTAAAGATAATTAAATTGTTTTAAATAAGCGTGATATTAAGTATCAGCAATTAAAAAGAAAAGTTTGAGAATTCATTTAATATGACAGAGGAACAGCCGAGAACAGGACAATTATGGAAAATTATTATTCATTGTTATATAGACTGTTTTTGGGCATATACTGTCGGCGAGGACAGCTACCAGGTTGCAGTTTTCCGCGCCGTATGCGTCCGAAATTAAAAGGAAATGCGCCCGATGTAGGCGTCTTCACGGCGCGGCGTTGTCAAACGGCGTGTCAAGCTCGCGATCGTGAAAGCTGACAGCGCCGCACAGCTGCATACATCGGACAGCTATATGTATATATACAGTGCGGTATATCGCTACGCGGCAGCCACTGACGAGTCGCGACCGTCAGGATCCGAACCATACTTTTAGCATACGCGGTAACAATTGCAGTAAGCGTTTTACTATCGAGTGTAACAATACAGTTCCATTGCATATGTGCACAAGTACGAAAACAATCTTATTTCGCACTGTATCAGAGTGGAAGATTCTACGCGCTCAAGTTGCAATGCTATTTGCGAACGATCCATCACGCGCGTGACGTGTGCGGAGCAAAGTGCGCGTCTCTCAGGCGGCCTGCGCGCCTGCATGTAGGTATCACGAGAACGCGACTAGCAAACAGAGAATATATTCACGGTGCTAAACATTTACGCCAATGGCGTATCAGTGTTCGTGGAGGCTTATGACGTCATTTAACTTTACAATTTTTTCACTAGTGCCAAACGTCGAACTGTTTGACTGCAATGATATCAAAATAAAATCACTTTCAACCCGCCTCGTTAAACAGCAATTTGATGGCAACCTGTCATTTTGTATGATTTTACATGTTATTACTATGAGAATAGTTTAATGTTTGTGAATGCATCGTTCTTAATGCACTGATTTTAAGTAGTGTGGTCAAAAACATGTTTTATGAACTATCTGATCTTAATAACAGGACGATAAGAAACAAAATCCACAATTGAAATAAAATAAGTGACATTAAATTTGAAATTGTTAATTTAGGGTACATTTTTACAAATATCACTCTGAACTGGGTCGTACATGATTGAACGGTGTCGTTTTTAACAGCACCGTAAACACAGCTAGTGTAATGCAAACGGGCCAACTAAACTGAGTCAAGGTGAGTGCTCGACGTAACAACGTTCGCACTGTGTCTGTTGCCACCCGGATTGTGTCGCTCGGGTGCCGCGGCCGGCGCCGACAGGGCGCGCTGCGGTCTACTGTGTGCCTACAGTGCTCTTGGATATCTCTAATCACCAGTTTTTCCCTCTGTGACACATCACGCAGACGTATTAAACCCAAATCCGCCTTGAGTGATTAAAATATATATAAACAATTATCACTCACATATACAGCATCATATAAACAAACATCGTAATAATTTAATAATAAATTGAAATAATAGCAAACATTGAAATATAGGCTGAGTATAGTTTGTACTAAAAGAAGTATATATACATATTCAGATGAATAATATGAATGATAGCCTATATTTATAACGGAAACATTATTAATAATATGTATTTATATTTAAAAATATATTACCTTTTGCAAAAAATATTTCCAGAACAATTTAACACTTTACTAAATGTAGCCTTTTTGTAGGAACTTGTAAATAAGAATTCACGTAAAGGTATCATCATCCGGATTCCAAGGGACGTTCTCGGCAGCATATAAATGTATACAGAACGAACTCTATATCGCAACTGGAAAATCGGTCCCTTGTGCTAAATTTCCCAAAGCGCCCTGTAAATTTGTACATAGAAGTAAGTGTAAAACACGTACATTATAATTACTCGCATAGCCGTTTACGGAACGGATTATCCAGGGAGTTGTAAATGTGATAAACCGTGTAATGGTTTGTAATTATTCTTCGGTATAACCTATCTGTGGGTTTATTATCATGTGCGTTTGCCTATATATGGCGAACACACGCCGAAAAGGAGTGTTTGATTTAAGATATGTCATTCTGTATGTGTGCATATGAGGGGCCCAATTCTGCGACACTTTTTACGTAATTCTTTTAATTAGCTTATATTTACAACGTGTTTAATGACCACGCCACCGGGACCTGTGTGTAATTTGTATTGAATTTCGACTGTCACGCAATTCGTACACGCACCGACACATTCCACGATAAATGACGATGACAGTTCGTATTATTTCGTTATTGAAATGAATTGGATAACTAAAGAAAATACCTTGTTTTACCTCTTTAAATGTCGTGGATGGTGGATCGCGTGCACAGACAAAATGATCCATATTTATTATCAAACGCTTCTGGGGCAGATGGTATAAAAAGTCGTCAAACCATTTTGCATTTATTTTTCAGCATATTACGACATGGGAACCTTCAAACAATCTAATGAGTTGGTATTTTTGGGGTGAGCGCGGTCCATCATCGCCTTTACCTCGCTTTCCATTAGGTGAGATAAAGGGCGAGCGAATACGGTAAAAAAATTTTTTTTTTATCCTAGCTCAACGAAATAACTACATTGCACCAGATGGAAAGCAGACTGCAGTCCAAGAACGAGAATGATTATCAAAGGACAGGCATTCATAGACAGTCAGCATCGTCGTGACGGCTCACGCATACCACAACAGAAAGTCTCTAGCTACATGAACAACTGGACGTACACAACCTGATACTTTGACAAATTGATATTTTTCTGGGTAAATTGCTTTAAAACTTTGAGTTGTTGCTATGTGTGAAAGGTAAAAACCGGGCAGTGGAGGTCAAATGTCCCTGAACCACCCAGTCGATCGGTGCCAAGGTGTGGGACGGGTTACTAATTGCGTGTTAAAATTTACTTGACATCGCTCAACCTTCGTCCAATGACCACTCTAAGTAGATCCTCGGTCGCCGTACATTGTTGTCCCGACACAATGACTGCACGGAGGTCTTCGACCACTGGATGTGGAACGCGGTCTACTCGGAAACGTTCACGTTTACGTTTCTCAGGTGGTCCCCTGCTTGCAACCTTGTCACAGATAACCCCGATAGCGCTAAGTATTGAGACTTTCGCGGGAATGAGGACGTCGCTTGCCACCGACCGAGATGTTGCTACTTGCATACTACTTTGTTTAATTAATGAATTGTCGATCGCCCGAATTCGTCGGTACTGAAATGAATGTCCAGAAGCACAGCAGGATTTCGGGAGCACAATAAAACTCAACCGTATTTGATCACATGTAATAGCAGAGAGAGAGTACTTACATGAATATATCAATACAATAACTTAAGACTACCCTACATACATATATTACACCCTTATCCTTATTTTACATTAATAATAACTTATGTCTAAACAATAAAAAATACATATGCCATTAAAAACCAAAGCGTTCCACTGGCTTCCTATTACGCTTGGGTCTTTCCACAGGGGGTTCGACTTCACTAGGTGGTGGCACCCAAATTGGTTGCTCGGTAGGAGCTGGAATCTGACAAGCGTCACCACTTGACTCGGCTATATCCGGTATCTTATCCGTATCCGGATTTTCGTCTCTATTCACCGTCTCTTTTCGAATTTGATCTACGTGTCTACTTACAGGTTGATCGTCTTCCTGTCCGACTATGTAATGCCTAGAACCTATTCTTTTCTCTATTTTCCCTGGGGCCCACTTTTCTCCTTTCCCATAGTTCCGCACCCGTACTTTTTCACCTATTCCAAAAGACCTTTCCCTACCGCCTGCGTATTGAATTTGTTTTTCTTGTTTATCTTTTACTCTATTTTCTATCATCCTACTTTTTTGCAAAAGATCCAAACGTGATTGTAATGACCTACGTTGCAGCAGCATCGCCGGCGATGCTCCCGTTGTGCTGTGCTCCACATTTCGATATGCCATTAAATATGCTTGTAAAGCAGCCTCCAGATCGTGGCCCTCTCTCATTGATTTTGATATGGCTCGCTTACATAATTTAACTGCCCCTTCTGCTGCACCGTTTGATGAGGGATGGTATACTGAACTAAAAGTTAACCGGATGCCATTGTTTTTCATAAAATCTGCGTATTCTTTACTCGAGAAAGGTGGCCCATTATCAGATACTACTTCCTTTGGCAGGCCGAACCGTGCAAATGTTTCCCTTAATACTCTGATGACACTGCCAGCCGTTGTTCGTGACATCTGAAACAGCTCTATCCACTTTGTCGTAGCATCAATAATCACGAGAAAAGTTTTGCCATAGAATGGTCCCAGAAAATCTACATGAAGCCGTGACCAAGGCTGCGTTAAATACGGCCAAGGCTGTGGAGTTGCGCGTGGCGGTGACGGACTTTCTGCCACGCAAGTCGCGCATTCTCGACACGTCCGTTCTATGTCCGCATCGATGCCAGGCCACCAAACTATACTGCGAGCTAAACTTTTCATTTTAACCATACCTAAATGACCCATATGAAACTCTTTCAGTAAATAATGTCTCAAAGGTTCCGGTATAACTAGCCTATAGCCCCAAACAACACAACCCGCGTCTGTATATAGTTCGTTTCGTCGATCAAAATATGGTTTTATTTTGTCGTCTTTGCAGTGCCTAGGCCAACCCGTTTGTATGTAACTAAAAACTTGGTTAAGAATTTTGTCTTCCTTGACATTCTTTTGTACCATGTCCCGTGATACCGGTAGAAAATTTTGCACAAAATGCACATATGTTGTCTCGTTTTTTCCTTTTTTATAATTTTCTATCGGCATTCGTGATAAAGCGTCAGCTGCATTGTTTTCGCTACGCACATATTCTATTACATAGTTGTACCCTGCTAATATGACCGCCCAGCGCTGCATCCTGCTAGCTGCCATCACAGGAATTCCTACTTTATCTCCAAATATTGTTACTAAGGGCTTATGGTCAGTTCTTAAAGTAAACCTTCGCCCATATAAAAATTGGTGAAATTTCCTTACGCCATATATTATTGCCAACGCTTCTTTTTCAATCTGCGAATAGGCCTTTTCAGCTGAGTTCAGTGTCCGCGAGGCGTACGCGATGGGCCGCTCTCCCTTCTCCGTGAGGTGCGAGATGACAGCGCCCACGCCGACGCTGCTCGCGTCCGTTGTCAACACAAGAGGTAAATCGCTGGAGTAATGAGCCAGTACCTCGCTAGAAATTAATAATTGTTTTATTTTATTAAATGCTCTGCTATGGCTATCGTTCCACTCATACTTAACTTCTTTTTTTAATAAACTATATAACGGTTCCATAATTGTACTCATATTGCGCACAAATTTACCGTAATACATTACCATTCCGATAAATGACTTCAATTCTGATATGTTTTTAGGCTCCGGTACCTCTTCGATAGCCTTAATTTTATCTGGAGATGTATGTACTCCGTCTTTACTTATAACAAAACCTAAATAAGTTACTGAGTCTGCAAAGAATACGCATTTATCTTTTTTAATTTTTAAACCGTATTTTCTTAATCGATCAAAAACGCTATGCAATGTTTTAATGTGCGACACTTCATCTACCCCTGTTATGATTAAATCATCTAGGAAAACCCCCACTCTTGGCATATCCGCAAATAATTGCTCTAATTTCCTTTGAAAAATACCCGGACTTGATGCTAAGCCATATATTAGTCTATTGTACATAAATAGGCCCTTATGTGTATTTATGACTGTGAATTTCTTTGATTCATCTAATTCAAACTGCGCATAAGCTTGTGACAAATCTAGTTTAGTAAACTTTTGACCCCCGTGCAGCTTGGTCAATAAATCCTCCACTCTCGGTAAGGGGAAACGATCAACCTCTAGACATTTGTTTAAGGTGAGTTTAAAATCGCCACATACTCGTATGGTGCCGTCTTTCTTCATTACCGGAACAATCGGAGTAGCCCAGTCGGACGTGGTGACGGGTGTGATGACTCCGTCGCGCGTCAGCTGATCGAGCGCGCGCTCCACCGGCTCGCGCAGCGCGTACGCCAGCGGGCGCGCGCGCAGGAACACAGGCCGCGCGCCTTCGCGGAGCGTGAACCCGACCGTTCCCCCGGTGTAACGACCCAAGCCATCAGAGAACACCTCACAATATCTGGAACTGAATTCCGACAGATTGAATGTAATGTTACAAGCATTCAATTTATAACAATTGTTTAATGAGCTTAAATTAATATTTAATTCCTGCAGCCATTGTCTACCTAAAAGATTTGCTTTTCCCTGACTCACTATATACAAATTTAACATTTTACTTTTATCACCGTATGTGACTAATGGTGTGATTTTTCCTAATGGGTTGACAATTTCGCCCGTATAATATTTTAATATTAAACTAGTATTCTTAAGTTCACAATTAGAAAAATATTTTAAATAACAGTCGTGACTGATACACGATATCGCACTGCCTGTGTCTATCTCCATCGTTAGTAATTTCTGTTCAATGTAAACTTTAATGGTGTATGGTCTAAACTGTTTTACATTATCTGATAAAATTGAAAAATTATTCACCTCGATGCAGCCCTTCGATTCATCATCGATACAAACGCTATTCTCCATCGAGATATGCATCAATGATATATTTTTTTTATTCTTCGGACACACCTCCTTAATATCCCTAGTTTGGTCGCATCCTCTACATATGTACGTGTTATATGTACAATGGTCGCTGGTACGTTCAATATCACATACAACACCCCTGCTATCAACTGTAGGTCGACTGCTGCAATTCGCCTTGCTAAACGGTCGCCCTCCGCTGACCGCTTCGCTCGTGCCACTTGCACCATCGTCCGTCAGAGCTCGATGCGCGCCGATACGTACTGCCGCACCGTTCGCACCATACTGTACCAGCCCCGCCTGCCCCGCACGCCATCCTCTCTGCTCCCGCGACGCTGCCGATGCTTGCAGCTGATGTAACTCCCGCGCCGGCGTACTGTCACCCCTTCCGCGGGTACAGTCGTCCACCGCCACTGAGATCTTATCAGCCGCCCTCATGTCTACGGCCCGTCGAAGCGTGTGATCATGCCTTAAGTCGTCTTCTGTGAATATTTGTTCGCGAAAACAGCCTTCTGGTACCCGGTTAGGTCTCCGTTGCAAAAATGTTCTCATGACTGTCACTAGTTGTTCAAATGTTTTTAAACACGGTCTATCGGGCGCACATAAATTGTGCAATAGTTCGTAAGTAGCACTTCCTACTAATGTAATTAACGTGGCCGATTTTAAACTATGTTCCACATTATTGATTTTAAAATATTGTACAACTTGATCGATATATAGATCCCAATTGTCTTTGTGAAGATCAAAATGTCCGATATTACCTACAGCCATTATCAACTAAAATTAAAATAACAGCTGCGCACAGTCTGCAACACCAAAAAAAAACTACACAGCACCACACGCGTAAATCCCGTAAGAATCCTCGTCGCCAGTGAAATGAATGTCCAGAAGCACAGCAGGATTTCGGGAGCACAATAAAACTCAACCGTATTTGATCACATGTAATAGCAGAGAGAGAGTACTTACATGAATATATCAATACAATAACTTAAGACTACCCTACATACATATATTACAGGTACGTTTGGCGCTTTGATAGCGCAGCTTCTAACGGCCCTACTTGCGATGCTAAGGTACGAGGTTCGAGATCCGGTAACGGTAAACTGCACTGTGATGAGCAGATTAATTTGTCACGATTCATGGTTGTGTATTCAAATATGCCTATCTTTGTCTTGTACCCATAATGCAAGCGCGAACTTAGTTTATGTTTTTTTTTTTGTAGGACGAGAGTTGATGGCCGGGAAAGGCCTCCACAACTAAACCGGGCGGGGTTAGTTTATGTCTAGGTCAATGAGTGTAATTATCCATCAATATTATGATTTCGGGAAATCTTAAAGAAGTCGATTTCACCAAGGCTGCTTCCACCTCTTATAGTATTTAAAGAGGAATTACCTATTTTACCAACAAAACTTGCTTACTCGCACACATTAATTATACATTTATAAAGAGTAAAGGGAAGATAAACGGGAAAATTTTATTGGAGGCCTTTATTGCTGCATCAGAACAAAAACAATTATTATTATAATTTTAATTTGTGCGTTATTTCGCGCTTATCTCAGACACGACTTAACCATTTTTGGTGCGGCTCTCAATAATAAAATGTAATAAGTAGGCTTAACTTAATAATTAGTTTTCATTTATCTTCAATTAGTATGTAAGAACAGTCTATTTTAAAAATCACATCAAAGTGTATGGAAAAGAAACTGATCAGTTAATTTGACTGAAACTTTCGTTAGTTAATTCGCATTCAAAATCGTTTTTATGCTATATTAGTATTGAACCTATGCGAAGCTAGGCCGGTTCCGCTAGTTTACTCATAAACACCTTATTATACCATTTAGTCTAGTGTAAAACATCTTGGCATGTACAGAAATAAAACAAATGTAGAAAAAAAATTAACGGTGTTTACTCGAGAAATTTGTGTCACGCCCATAACCCGTCTGATAGTAAAGTGTTTCAAGGGAACGATTAAGTAACTTTATGACACATTACATACTTGTGCTCTAGTGACAGGTTCGCTTCACTTTTATTTACATATGCATAGAGATCGTTTTTGATCTCACACCGGCTACATTGTTGTAAATCCCTAGTTGTGCTAAACATTCGTTCCATGTTCTCACGATAAGAGAGTACCTCCGACTCTGTTGTATTAAAAGTTTTCTTCAAATATTTGCAATTTTATTTATCAAAAAACTTATTTATTGGTCGCTCTGCAGTTAAGTTTTCACGGTATTGCGTACCTAACGAGGTCAATATTTATTTATTAGCAAAACCATTATTTTGTTAATGATATTCGACAGGTATTGTTTTACATTTTGTATACAATGAATATTAAGGCGCATGCAAAAAATACGTATTTTAAGTAAAACATCACTGAATCATTTTTAATGGTTTTTTTTAGACACAAAATGTTACAAGTGCTTAACAATTGGCTATAGATTATAATTGAAGATTATAATTGTGTCTAAGTATTCATTACAGATTTTATAATTCAACCTTATAATTTTCTGAAGCCAGCACAAGGTAAATAGATTCAAATTGTAGGTTTAACTATCGTGTATGTAGATAAATACCATGTTATTACCAGAAATAACATAAAAATAGACCGAGGGGCAAGGCTTCAATAATTAACTTGAGTTGACTGTGTTTGCCGCCTGACGTCTGCTCACGTGGCCATAGGGTGCGGTTAAATGACGTGAAAATTGTCGTGCGACAGTCGCGCGATAATCGTTTAATCGCATCAATTACGTGTACATTAGCGAATGTGAACTCTATTTACTAGGCCGCAATGTTTAAATACGAAGTCACCTAAACATTTACAAAATTACGAAATTCTTTTTTTTTCATCGTTGCATTGTTAATACTTATAAGTTATTTGTATGTAATATTTTTTTTATAATAATAATTTATTACCATTATGCCATTTTCCTTTTAGGGCTAGCAGAGGTATATTTGAGGAGGCTGTGTTAAATTACATATATACATATAATTATGATAACATGCGCTTTTTTTTAAGAAGTTTTCCTTATATATATTAAGTATATAGTACCTAAGTCTGTGGTCATCCTACAACTTTTTGGGAACATCGTAACAGAGTTTCAATAACTAGATGAACTGAAGTCATATATCATTCACAACATAGCTTCTTGTGCAGTTTATTTTGCAATAACATCACTGCCTCTAAGATAACTCTATGTCGACGAAGTCTACTTGGCACAGAGTGATGTGCGATTTGCGACCACCTTGTGTCGTCACGAAATATTTGTGTCAAGTAAACGCACCCTTAGCGTACTTTACCATCGATTACTTCCTTAGCCGCAAACTATAACAAACATTAAAACGATGTAAATACTTTCTACTATAGTGTTTCCCCTTTTCCACGGCATTAATATATCAAAACGGTCTGGCAGCATTTGTTTCGGGTGGAAATGATGCCTTTATTAAATTTCTGTGAAATATAATTTGTCGTTGCTTAATTAATTTGTACTAAGTTTGAGTGTTATTGCGTCGGTTGGCCTTTTGCTGCTAATTTACTATTTTTCTCTGAGTATAAATGATAATCCACATTATTAATTGTTTGTTACAAATGTTATGTTTATTGTTAATTGTTATATTGTTTCTTAAATATTTTATATCAAATAACTAGTAATTTTAATAATATGTAGTACAATACGGACTTAGATACCACATGCTAAACAGGTGAAAGAAAACCCAAAGAGCATCTAATGGAAATGACGTGTAAGGCCCTGAGAACGGCGATCAGGTGCGCTCCTGCTCACGTTGGGCACGACATATAAGCACAAAGTTGATCCAGCCACTTACGCGTTTCTCTGCTTATCGCGAGAGGTATATAGCGAGACGATATATTATTATTAGTATAATACCTACAATGAAAATATACAGTGAAAACGAATATTAGGAAGTTTTCATAACAATTTACAATTGTGTTTATCGGTGCCTTAAAAATCTGTTAAGGCACATTTGTTTTCGTGTTTATATGTTGAACACCCCTGACGTTATGTTACGTATATTCAAATTTTTTTTTATCCTGACACGTCACAGTGACCACACCATACCTGATGGTAAGCATGGTACAGTCCAAAAACGACAACGACTACCAATAGCAAACAGAAACAATTGATAGCCGCAGTGATCATGCCGGCCTGCACAAATATCTCTTCACGCTTCGCTTAAAAGACCCCATAGAACGATGGAAACACGCTCGCCGAGAGATCAACAACTCGGCAAAAGTAAAAGTTAGAGAACTTCATAGTCCTAACAGTAATCAATAACTTTGTATGGAATTTATATATAATAATATACAATTTGTATTATTAACTTATTTATAGACATGAGTTTTTTTGACCGCAGTTAATATTATGCTTTGTTTCTTTAGTTATTTACGTAATATAAACTTATCAGTTAAATAATGTAGGTTTGTATAGTTAGGTATATATTGGAAATTTTATGGAATTTGAAGGAAATACCAAATCTCGAGATTTAGATCATAAGACTCGAATCATAATCGAGAGTGGAAGCCCTAGTAGTGACCCAGGACGTGGCCAGGCGGTAATCACATTTGTTCGGTCGCCGGTTACCAGCAATTAGCCTTCGTTGTCCACTTGTCCCGATCTCCTCTTCTAAGTATAATTGTGCTAAAGTATTTCCCATTCAAAGACGATTTATTTACATTGTTATGCTTTTAAAAGTTTAATTTGTTACTTAGTTTACCGTTGCAAATATTGAATTGACCCTGATTTAAAGTCGAATTAGCTGCATACTTATACTAATAAAATTTATATAATGCTTGTTTAAAAAAAAAACTTGAGCTTTGTTATTTAATTATTTATATCTATATGCAGTACATATGGTACAAACGTAAACTCATTTTTGGGCTAGTTTATTGTTTAAATGTCCATAAATGCTATGTTATGTGTATACTACTAAATATATGTCCAAACGTAGCTCCTTTTTTTTTATACCGACTCGACACAGTGACTGCACCATACCTGATGGTAAGCATGGTGCATTCCAAAAAACGCCAACGACTATCGAAAGGTAACAAAAATCCCATCGGTAGTCGCAGCGATCATGCCAGCCTGCACAAATATCTCTTCACGCTACGTTTAAAAGATCCCATATCATAGGATGGAGGGAACACGCTCGCCGGAAGACCATTCCACAGCCCAACGACACGGCAAAAGAAGGAGTTAGAGAACTTCTTTGCTTTCTTTTCTTTTTTTTTTCCTGTTTTAAGCCGAAAAGTATTATTACTAGCGGACGTGGTCTGTTCTCCTAGGTGAGATTTGCAAAAATGGAGTATTCAGACAAACTTATATCCTTCTTTCCACCCTCTTAGCGACAGAATAAAAAAAACCACCCTAATTAAAATTTTTAGTCTTAAAAAAATTCAATGTAATAATTACATGTTTTTGGCTTTACTAGTTTAGGCTCTATGATTATATGTCATTCAGGACAAGTCCGTTTATATATAAAGAAGATAGATTAAGACTGCTTAAGTTTCATCGAAATCGGTTCAGTAGTTCCAGTGAGACGAGACAAGTGTCTGATGATAACTAAGTCGCCAATATAAACTTTATCTTGGCGTTTCCCCCTAATAAAATAAGTCTATTAGTGGTGTTGTAAAAGGAATGAAACCGGGGCGGTAAACAGAGCCATTCTCGTTTAGTGCCTCTACGCTGAGCGTTAATCTCGTTTTTCGCAATTAGTCGGCCGCCGCCTGCGTCGCCCGACCCGACCGCTGTCCGGTAAATACGATTCATCCTTTTTCATTTTTTACCCCCGACGCAACAAAAACAGGCATGTTATAAGTTATCCGCGTGTATCTATGGATCTGTGACTCTGTGTATTTGTACGTCTGTCTGTGATGTAGTAGCGCCTGAACGGGTGAACAGTTTTTGATTTAGTTTTTTTTGTTTGTAAGGCAATTTGACCAAAAGTGTTATAAGCTGTGAATGAACACAATCTAATCAACTCTTTTATAAAATGAAGGAATGTAAACCAACTGTACAGGTTTAATTGTAAAATAAAAACATTTTTACACAAAAACATTCAACCGACTACAAAAAATATAAGTAATAACCTGAAATCTACCAATTAGGCTCTGTCATTTTTTAAGTCAGTACTTAGTTACACAATATGTATATTATAGTGCACTTCAAAAATGACAGTAGATGATAGATGGATTTATTAATTAACTTTTTGAAGTCGGTTTAATTTTTATTTATATCAGCAATAACGTATATTTAATAATTGAATTTTGCTACTGTTTAAACCTTAATTAGTTGAAACTGGTTTCCTGATCAGTTCATAAAAGTTTAATTCAGGTTATGATAATCAGCATTTAACCCTCACTAGAGATAAACTAAATAATAGCAGAGTCATATATGCTAATAGCCTTATCTCTTTCGGACATCTACTTTTGTCGTAGTGCCATCGCGATCAACATTTAACCTTCGCTAGAGATGGAATAAATGATAGCAGAGTCAAACATGCTAGTAGCAGTATCTCTTTCGGGCGTCTAGTTTTGTCGTAGTGCCATCGCGGTCTCGATTCTAGTGATTTATGTTTAGCACTGTTAAATAGCCAGTGATCTTACCAACATCATCTCCAACACTCGCAGATCACATAATTTAGAGTTAAAAAATATGCAGACTATGGTAGAAGTCCATATTATGGGACACTGTCCCTATTTATGATACACAATGTGAATATAATCATTTATAAAAAGAATACCAAATTATACTTTTAAAAAATATAATAAACACATAATTTTATCATTTTTGAATGAAATTAACAAGTCTAATTGTTAATTATTATTTGTATGTTTTAGAAAAAAAATAATAAAAGCATGAGGTTTGTTGTTGGTATTCAAAACCGTGGCTTAAAAGAGTTGAACGATAACTACTGTACAGTTTTTTACTTGGATGAAATTATATATTTTATTATATTTATATACATAATGTAAGTGTAATCTAAAAGCTTATAAATTATAGATATTGTATGTTAT
This sequence comes from Automeris io, assembly GCA_036320925.1. Classification (NCBI taxonomy): domain Eukaryota; kingdom Metazoa; phylum Arthropoda; class Insecta; order Lepidoptera; family Saturniidae; genus Automeris; species Automeris io. The sequence goes on along the minus strand of JAUDJH010000010.1, from coordinate 5,138,736 downwards.
TTGCATTTATGTTAATTTATAGCAATATTATTTTATTTTTGAGTGTCTCACAATACCGACACTTGTTAACGTAGACGTACCGGTATATGGAACACTTTACACCGCGTATCACTCAATACGGACATCAAGTCTTATAATTGTCCCCATTAATGAGACAGTGTACTGTTATGCGTTTTTAATTAAAATATCAATAATTTTTAGTATTAAAAAAGTAAAATGATTAAATATAACAAATTATTTATCAGCATAACTTCAAATAGTTATTTCTGAGTAAGTATTTTCAATTTAATTACGTTAATTTCAAAACTTAACCTAAAATCAAAACATTAATTTTGCAAGTTTTTTTTTTTCTTAATTTTTTATTTGATATTATTGAAATATTTAAAATATGTTTTTTTATACTTTTATTAATTAGTGAAATTTTTTTTTTTACTCTGGCTCGACATAGTGACTACAGAGTACCTGATGGTAAGTACAGTGTAATCCAAAAACGAAAGCGACTATCAAAGGATGAAAATCCATTGATAGTCTCCAACGTCATGTCGGCCCATATATACCACGACTGAAGGTCTCTAGGTATATGAGCTACTGGATATACACAAGCTGATCCCGAATCGCGACAAGCCGAAACTGGTCACTATGACGGACTTTACACCCATGTAATGTGGTCGCGATCCAGGCGGGCACCGACGCCCTACCACCTCGCTGCTGCTCGTTTAGCACCACCCAGGAGTCACGTGTAGGGAAACTAGGGTAAAGCCTACGGACGCGAGCAGCTTCGACTCCCCCCATCGACATATCTCTCGATATTTTAGGTTACGTGTCAACAGTGAACAACAAAAAACAAATTATTGAAAATCGGAGTAATGGGGACAACAGCCGTCTCAATCAGCAAAAAAGAAAGTGTTGTGTTCAAAAGTGCTTGATAAAAGACTTAAATATGACCCAATAGATGTAGAAAATGCTTTAAAAGCAATAAAAGATACCGGGTCATCATTACGGAGAGTAGCTGTTGCCTTCGAAGTATCTGTGGCTACTCTAGGCAGAAAAAAAGTATTGGGCTAGATGAGATAAAAAAAAATCTAAACCAGAAACAGTCTTATCGTCTCAGGAAGAAGATGATATTGTCAAATGGGTGCTAGACAGGGCTGCAATAGGAGCACCTGTAACAAAAACTGAGTTATTGGATTGTGTTCAAAAATATGTCCAAAAATTAGCTGTAAAAACTCCGTTTACAGAGTCGTCCTAGTCGCCACTGGTATGAAGGGTTTAGAAAACGTCATTCAGAATTAGCTATAAGGAAACCCCAACATTTGAGTGTTACAAGAGCAGCTGTCACTTGTGTAGAATTGCAAGAGTGGTTTAAAAAGTCTGGAGCATATTTTGAAAGTAAAAATGTATGTAATATTTCTCCTACAATTTTTTTTAACTGTGATGAAAGATGTTTACTCCTCTGTCCTGAAGCAGAGAGCGTGTTGGCATAAAAAGGATCACCATTCCACCGCGAAACCACTAGACATCGTGTGGGATAACATCCGTATGTGGTGGTTGTTCCTTATATCAGCACAAAAAGATTCGCTTCTACATTCATCATGCGAACGGCTAAAGAATGGAATACGCTTCCAGAGGCAGTATTTTCGCGATGTTATGACCTGGGAGTCTTTAAGAGAAGAGTGAATAGGCAATTGCTGGGCGAACACGTTTCATCGTCGGACTCATCTTCACCTTCCACCAGGTGTGATTGAGGTCAAGCGTTCGCCTATAAGTAATAAAAAAAAAGTTACAAGAAGAAAAGAAAAAACTGATGGACAAAGTAAAAGAACTGCAGAAGAAAATTAAAGAATAAAAGTGAATTAAATATTTTTATAATTTTCATTTATTTCTCATTTAATTTAGTAAAGACTAATTATTTGTTATTTCAGATTCAAGTTTATTATCTATTTAATAAGTATTGTGATTTAAAATTAATAAATAGTTATTTAAAAATCAGTCTTATTGATTTCTAAACTGTCTCAAAAATAGGGACATACATCATGAGACATTGGGGCCATCTACTTTTTAAGTGTCTCATAAATAGGGACATAGAGGTTCCTCTCATAAAAGGCTATTAATATTATTTTTACAAATTAACATTCAATAAAAACTAGCTATATTAATTAAATAATCATAAGACAATTGTATGATACGATTTAAATAGTATTTTTGACTTAAACAGATTATATAATAGCGGTAATGTACGACCAACCTGAAAATGTGTCTCATAATACGGACTTTTACCATATAAAAGGCTCATCGGCTTACAAAAAAGTACGATTCTCTATAACTTTCTTGTGTACTTTATGGTTGTAGAATATGCTTCAAAGTACAGTATTACGGCAGGATCTTCTAGATCAGATAGATTCTTCCAAGTCGGCAACGTTACGTACTCTTTTATGTTGCTGTCGTTCATAAGCGATTATAACCGCTTACTGTCAGGTGGACCGCTCGAAAGTTAACTTTCCTTTCTCTAAAAAAATACAGCTTTTTCTGGATTTTCTTAGCTATCGATTCAGTTTTCAATATCGCGTGTCGTTATAATTAGTTCTATTACCGATTACTTTACAATGTAACCGCATTTGTAAGTATTAAGTATCTATTTTATCGGATTTACTAAGCGAAAACTTACAAGTTTATGACAATTTATTTTCTTTTAAAGCCTTTGTTTCGTTATGTCTTTGCTTAAATTATAAAAATAATACAACATATTTGTTTAAAAGTCACTTGTATTCTCATGTCCGTTTCGTTGCGGTTTTTGAGTTATTTTTATCTGTCGCTATTCAATAGATCTTAGCTGGTTATGTATAGATGACGTAACTAATAATAGGTTCGACGAACTAATGTAACGCTAGTACATCGGGTCACCTTCGGGTCGTCGATGTCACCTTGCTTCCGAAACTTCATCGGCAACAGTTATCGCGTGTTCAAACTTCTGACTTTCATTCATCATTGTTTATTCTCTGTTACACTTAATTGTACTCAGTCTTTGCTTTACGTTAATTGTTATCAACTGTCTTTGTTTTTACATAATTTATTCATTTGTTTGATATATGCAAATATTTCTGATAAATTAATTGTAACACTTTGATCTTTTGTAATATAGACGAATTATGATTATGCTAATTTACATATATCTAGCAGCATAACGAATCTCTTTTGTGCATTACAAATAAAGGAGACGCTCATTCTCTCTTACCTACTTTAGGATCTAATTATGTACTTAGGTCATAAAATACTATCAATATTTTTTTCGGTAAACTAATATACAGAAATAACTCTGTACGCACTTTCCTTTTTAAGTCCTATATTCCAAAGTCAATGTTTTAACGGTTTTTTTCATACTAGCTCTACGAAGTGACTAACAGCGGATCTGATGATAAATGCAGTGTAGTCCAACAATGACAACAACTATCAAGTGACGAGAATCCAACGAAAGTTTCTGTCCCCATGTCGGCTCACATATGCATAATGAATAACTGGTGTGTAATGTGGTCATAGCTTTTAGGGTATTATGGTATAGTTCTATTTTATTGATTTTAAACCGTTTTTCCCCATTGTCGAGTATGATGTGCCCATAACCTTAAGTCGTGATTTTTTTTTTGCTTGTTACGTTTTAGTCTCTATGCGGTTCGTGTAATATTTAAACTAGTACTGAAATATAGTTTATATTGTTCTTAAATTTTACGACCCATAATAAATTTTAAATGCTACTCCATCAAGAACGATTTCGCTTGTATTATATAACCTTAGAGATCTCTTCCTGCTTTTAAGTGAGTCATTACGTTGAGAGATGTAAAGTTAAAACATTCGCTTAAAAAGCACTCTGAACGTGTACGTAAATATATCCGTGCACTCAGTGAACGTGTGCTGGTAAAATTATTACCTCATATTTACTTCTAAAATATCCTTCAGCGGAATGGGTGATTAACGTCGCTTGTCGACCGGGCCGGTGCATGCGAGGCCGCTCACCCAGCGAGTAATGAATCAGCTGTGATGCTGATTCACCGCTACGCTGCACCGCATCTCAATCGCACCCCACCGCGCCGCTTTCGCATTGTCTTCACTAAAGTAACGCGTCCGATTCTGACTGTCGGCGACTTTACAGAAGCTGCTAGGCTAGAGGTGGGTGACTGCACGGCGCTGTCACAAGTCCACGACCGCGCGTCCCGACGAACTGGGCATTTTCTCGTTCGCAGTAACGAAGAGCCTTTGATCTTAGCGAGTGCATGAATATAACAAGCTAAAGTCTCTAACTACAAAATGTTTAAGCATTGTCAGTATAGACGAATTGAGACAACTATTTACTCCGCTTCTCACAGCCACTGTAAAAGCAAGCTGCGTCGAAATACATTTCATGTACACGTGCCCGATTCTACTCTGAAAGAGTCATATTCACATGTCACTTATGCTGTTTCAAATACCGATGTTGCGCTGTGGAATGGTCTTCCGGCGGGCATGTTCTCATCGTCTTATGATATTGGGTCCTTTAAACGAAGCGTGAAGATATATTGGTGCAAGACGGCTTTATCGTTGTGATTATGAAAAGGTTTTTCTTTGCTTTCGATAGTCCTAGCTGGTTTTTTGGGTCCTACCATACTTGCCAATTTATTATGGTGTGGTCAATATGCCGAGTAAAAATTAAAAGGCGCATTGCTGATGCTACCACATCCATTGATGCATTGCACCCACCGCCTTGCAACCTGAACGATTTCCAATTGTTATTCATTGTCGTCATTTATTAAAACGAATGAGTATATAAAAGAATCACAATTTGTCAAACTAGTAGAGAAGCATTCCCTTTTTGTATTAACGAGTAATTATTTGAAATAACAATTCTTTTTGTATAAGTAATTTCAAAAGGTTCACTCGTAGAGCGGAAATATAATACATTTAAATTACATTAGAATATAGCTTTTGGAATTGCTTATGCGAGAATCTGAAATTTTTGAAAGGTCACTACGAATCCTTTACACGGATTTTATTTCGTGATAGAAAGATGTATCACGTTTTGGAACTTGTCAACCGGTTCAGTTGAGAGAAATGGCATTCTATTAGGTCTGCTTACCTCAGTAAATATTGGTATAAAATAATTATCATTTTAAGCTTAATGCTTTGTTCATTGCACACGTTTTGAAAGAAATAATTTATATTTCTGTTATAATGTTAACAGGAAATGTGAGGTTTGTACATTGGCCTTGTCGCGAGTGTGGGATTTCCCAGAAGTGGATTTTAAAAATACAGTGTGACAAATTTAAATAATATAATGAATAAATATAATCATATATTATCTCCAATTATAGTAAGCAGATATATATACAAATAACAGCTATTCTTTTTAATGTAATACCATATATATTTTGTCAGTGTCTTTGTTTATAAGGAAACTCATACAACTTAATAACTAGAAAACATAAGATTCGAAATTGCAACCATTAACGGCTCTTCAGAACATTCTTATCGCGCATTTTAGAGTTGTGAAAGGGGCTGGCGGGACAGATTTTTAGAGCTATGACGTAGGGTTCATCAAAAGGGTATCCTTATTGGACGGTGACTTAATAACAAAGCACCTTGAGTTTCAGTTGTCCGTAGGCGGCAGTAACCACTTACCATTAGGTGGGCCGGGCGGTCAATTTATTTTCCGACAGAGATTAATAAAATTAAAGTGAACACAGACCGTTAATCAGATCAACTAGTAATTGAAAAAGTCATAAATTAGTGATATTTTAGATACATATTTCTGTTACATGTGGTTCAAGTTCTGTGTAAATAAATAGTTACGAACAGTACACGTATTGCAATGCGGTCTGGTTCCGTCCAGTGTAAACTACTGAAATAGATTTGACCTAGCTCTGTTGTAATCGCGTGGGATTGCGGATGTGTCACACGGCTTACCGAATCGGAAAGAACTGCCTATACACCATGGCGACTGTTATAATAGCGGGACTGTGAGATAATGTTTTTTTTTTTTTATTATAATTTTTTAATGTTAAGACAACCGTAGCCAAACGTCAGTATTTCAGTTGAAATAAAAAAAAATTAGATAAACAATTACAAAGCAGCACATTAAAGTCAGCTGACAACCAAACTAGGACTACCTGTATCCTGGATGTGAGCATATTTCACACAATTTGTTACTTACAGTTTATTACCGCTGCGTAGCTCCAATCTTACCTCAAAACAATACAACAATAATAAATGCAAATTAGAAATTAAACAATCAATCGTTGATTTGCTCTATTAAGGCTTGCACTTGACTTTAATATTATCAGGTGAAAAGGGATAATTTGGCTGATGTTGGAACGCGCTCGTTCTAGAGATATTGATTTACTTGTTTTTTGACAATTTTAATTTCTAATAGTAACAAGTAACACATTGAAGTAAGTTTAAAAGTAGCTTTATGCATCATTTTTATCTTCGGAAAATTTGAAAAAAAAAATACATTAGTGATGCAAACGAATACATTGGTAACGAGTGTTTTAATGGTTGTTGTCACTGAAGCAACTTGTATTTCGATTATAGCTCTTCTCGCTATGTATGCCTTTAATGCTGGTGACCGTAAGTTGCGTTGCCGACGCGTTGTTTGTCTACCCAGTGAGAGAATTGCGAAAAGTTCTTTTGCAGCTCGTTTGCCTCGAATTTCTCTTGACTACCCCATTCCACATTCGCAAATAGAAACCATACGCGAACGGTAAACAAGAAAATAACGAGGCCAAGGTCTGTTGAGCGAACGCGATTGCGACTAACATTTTCTCGAGTCTGTCAGAGTTTCTTTTCTTGTTACGTGTTGTAGGTCTAGATTTTTTAAATAACACAGACAATGGATTTCCCATTCCCATCAACCTGTGTCGGCGGCAGTCAATGAGTCAGCTGATGTAGCAATGGCCTCCGGTGACTCATTGACGATCACCGAGAGATAATATGATTTTGGATATGTCAATATATTTCTGCATTTTACAATCATTTTTCTTTAATCTATCATACAAAATTAATTTGACCAGTCAAGAGCTCCTTTAATTATGCTATTGGTATTGATTAAGTTGAAGTTATAGTGATTAAAAATATATGCACTTTTGTAAAAAAAATTGTTATAATTATTATTTTCAATTATAAATTAAGCTTGTCAGAGTTATGTAATATAAAGGAGGCTGTGTACTTGCTGCATGCTCGTTTGTATGTTATAAAAATTTCACTTAAACACTAAAGCTAAATTAGACATTATTTCTAGAATTTTCGAAAATATTTCGCAGGAAAATTAGCACCAAATAGTTTGCTATATAGAGTTTACTAGTAATGACAGGCCAAATTATGTATATTTCATTTAAAAATATATATAATACTAATTTTTAGTTACTATTTACTTGAGAAAATATAACATGAAAAGATACACGGAATAAATAGTAGTTGACCACTTTTACTTTAGTCTGTCGATTTTTATTTTATTTGATTATTTTCATTTGAGTATAAAAGAATAAAATTTGCCAAATTACAATCAGTATAGTCTTGTTTCAAATGCTGGCAGCAAATTGTTTTATTATATGCAGAAAACAGCTCTAAACACAAACAGGGATAACATAAATGAAAATTATTTATTTCAGTGGATATGAATGAATAGTGCGGACTATGTCAAGCGGCAAATATGTTACAGGAACATCGGCGATAATGGATGCTCTTTGTACAATAATTTGACTGTTGATAAACAGTTTCGCCTTGTCCATTGTGCGAGGTTTTTTTCTATCATTAATGTTTGTAACAGGCGAGCGCGTCCGCAGATTTCGCCGCGTCCTTGTCATTACCTACTGTTGTGCTTAACGATTATTTGCTTCAGTGAACATTTGCCCAGTTAATTTTTCTGTTTGATTTCCAACACTATTTTTCTTATTTGTTTTGTTTAATTTTATTAAACGGAAAGTACTTAGTTAAAACAAGTTATATGTAAATATAAAACATTTTAATGTTTTTAAAATAATAAAAAAAAGTCTAAAAATATATTTAAAAAATGTTTTCTTTTTTAATACAAGGATATTGCACTATTTATAAGGAAATACCAGTAAATATGGATGTTGATAAATCGGACGTAGCTACTGTAGTCGGTATAGGAAATAAAAACCCAATTTATTTCACCACAATAAAAATAAATATTTATGTGCAAAAAGAATCGTCGGAATGTTTGTAGTTGACGTAGTTGTACAAAAACTTCGTGAAAAACTAACTACGACGTTTCAAATACGTATTCGATGTAAGTACCTATAGTATTCATTAATATCCTCACAGTTTTGTCTTATAAAAACGCATAAAATTCGAATAATATTATAAATCGTAAATAATTTGTATTAATTGATAAATTATACGCGAGGACGAAATGTGTTGTGGTGACACAGCAATTACTGAGCTCGTAAAACCGATAAAAACCGGATAAGCCCAGTTTTGATGTAATCTTTCACAGCTCATATCGTTGAGCAACTGGTTTTATATCAATGCGGCCTGACAAATGTTTGAGTCTTGCAACTGATAACAATATTGAAGTATATTTTTTGCACGGAACTACAATTTTTTTCCTATTACATATATCTTACATGTATATACAGTCAAAACCGTTTATAGCAAAATCGTTTAGATCAGCATACCGGTTATATTTACCCAGAACAAAGGTCCCGGCTGAATGCTATATGACCGTTCGTATATCGAAAACATCACCGGTTTTTATGAGTAAATATGATTAGTCTTTTCGATGTCGTTATAACATATTTTGACTATACCGGTGAAGTTTTCGAGATACGAAGTCCAATTTTTTTTGCCGGGCCCTTTGTTCTATGTCAATATAACCTATATATTGTTCTTAAGGATGTCGAAATAGACGGTTTTGACAGTAATTGCATAAGTTTTCAGTGTTATTTTAATGTATTACAATAGACGTTTGATTATAGCAAACAATTTTAACGTAACAAAGATATGTATCTCAACCCTTCGTCTGTGAAAAATCCTGATTGAAGTATAGTATACTATAGTACTTTTAGACCCTTATTAAATTTATTTATTCAATGGTAACTGCACAGCATATTATAGGATTATATACAAAAATAGGAAATAAAATAAAAAATCTAAAATGCCAATAACGTTGTACACAACATATTAAATTTTGGTAAATGTTTAAATACAACAACAAAGCTAAGACTCGGGCGCAATTTTGATGCATACTAAAAATAATAATAGTTTTATTTTTTCAATAAAAAATGTTATAAGATTGTAAGCGTAATTTTATACTTGTTTGGTTTACTAAAAATGTACTCGCATTAACAATTAATATGTTATTCATTAAAAAAGAGTAAGATACAACTAAAGTATATAAAACGAAAAATTTGGAGGATATGCGTACATTAAAAAAAAAAAGGATTTTATGCGTGAAAGTGCTACAGCCATTCAATCTTACCAATCAGTTATCCGACGATTACGTCTGTCGGGTCACTAGAAGTACGGATGTACAGCATCCTGGGAAATATCGTTCTACAATTTAGCGACAAGGCCTTTTTTTTGTTTAAAATATAGCCAGAAAAGAGCCACAGGCATGTCGACTCGTAAAAAGGCTGGGGTCTGAATACCAGATTAATTATATACTAGATAAAAAGGTTGTGGGGACCCAAACAGCGACGAAAAGGTTGTGCAAGATCGATTTCAGGACTCTCATAGACCACTTTGGGTCCTAGGCTTTCAGCCTGGCAATCAAGCACGGTCACAGTCGGCACAAAGTCATCAACAATGGTCTGAAGATCAGTGGACGCACGTATTGTTTTTTACTTTGTTACTAGCACGTTTCTCAATAGTATTCAAATCAGCGTAGTGCATGACTTAAGCTCTAAAAAGTATGTTGAATCACGCATAATCAATTTATAGAACAGAGTTCGTTATCAAAACAAATTATAGATAGAACGCTAAAAGGTGTTCAAGAATGATTCTGATAAACAATCGGTTCATGTGAGAAGGCTTACGCAAAGCTGACGTAGAGTGCGGACGCTCAATGACGCGGGCGCACCGACGATAAAACCACCCACTCTCGGTTTCGCCGTGACGTTGTTTCACTGATAAAGCTGAAGAGCCGCATACAGTTTGCCACTAAACTAATGCAGCGAAATACTTAACACATTCGCTTCGCCAGTTTAATTGTGATGATCCCTAATTAGTGGGCGAACTGCACACCGGCTCATAGAAAATATTTTTAACTTGGGCGAGCACGCGGTCGGTCACTCAGGTCAGGCTTAGCATCCTTGTTGTTAAGGGTTGTACCGTGTGAAAGGTGGACTCTTTTTAGGCACACTTCCCAGAGATGGAGCGTGGATCTGATTGTTTGCTCACAGGGTTGTTAGAGGAATATAGATCCCTAGGTTCGCCTGATCGCGAGATGAAGGACACTCCGGTAGTTTTTAGCCAATTGGAGTTTGACACACTGAACTCTGACACTCACGGTCACAGCCATGACAGTCCAATGTAGGATTTACCCAAGAGCTAGCAAAAAAGGGCTACACGGCGCAGCAATGAAAGAACACGATATAACACTCAGTATGGTGCGACTTAACAATTGTACAACACATCCCCGGAAGAAAATAAAAAAGGTCATAACAGAAACTTTTAGCGAAAATATTTTTTATCATCGTTGTGATCAATAACCGAGCAGGTCATACGGCTCTACGAATAGTGATTATGATTATAAGATTTCCAAAATTATTTTTTGTTTTCTACTGTGTGACCAGGAAAGGATATATAAATAAAAAGGAAGCTGTTTACAAAGTTCACATAGGGAGAAAATCATTTAGCATATTGTTTAAAGATTCATTTCGTAGCATCTATAGAAGTTTTCTTTTTGTAAATAATGTGGCTTTTGTTAGTTACGATCTTATGTTTTCTGTCGTCAATTATGAAAATATGAGTTATATATAGTGAACTATATGGTAAAACTGGTCAATTACGTCACCCCGTGGTCTCTTCCTTATTTCAGCCAACAAAAACAAAACATCTATACTTCGTTTTAACAGAATAAACATAGATTTTGCCGTACTTTTATATTTTACACATAACTTACTTCTCGCAGATCAATATGTCATGCAATATACGTTGATGGAATGGTTGAACAAACTAAATTTTATCAAATCGGCAAATATGCAAACATCCGGCGCGATATGGAGAGAGAGCACCTTCGCAATATCCAGCGGTCGGTCGCGTCTACGACCGATAGCCAGCGGTTATTCGCAATGCACGGCTTTATCAAACAAATCTCACTCCTCAAGTGTTATTGACTAGTCCATTTTTAACGGCTTTCCAGGTTTGACGTAACAGCCGTAAATTTGTATTTTTTTTTGGTTATTCCAATCGAATATGTTGATTATAATTATGAAAGTATACGAATGGCATTATTAACTTAATCGTTTACTATATTCTTTTGACTGTGGATGTGATTTATTTTTATTATTAGTTTTGCCTTTGACCGCAACTCCATTTATGGCATTTTACACACTTGCTGGCAGGAGGCCTTCATTTGTCTTTTTACATTCGTATTAGTCTATGTTAAGAAGTAGTAGATGGTACTTTTTCGAAAAGTATTATCTGTCGTTAATAAATAACTACCATACACAATGTCTTTTTATTTTGGAGTGGACAGTAGAATAAACCAAGTACTACCGGCAAAAGGGTGGAATCCATTTACCGACATCTTGGTTTGCATTTATTTAATTTTAAGTCTGAAATGTCTAGGAGTTAAAAACCTAAACCGTGCTGGGAAGACGTTCTCTTAAATGTTACACGAAATCACCAATTATGAACATCGAGCTTGACTGGGTTGCACTAGTTAAATTTTTTGCATCAGAAGGCAGTATCAAACTAAAATGGAATCACGAAAAGCTCAGACCTCGCTGATTGTAAGGCTGAGATTTATAGACGCTTCTTTGTCTTTGCTCAGACTCTTTACTCAGGATATTAGTTAGTTTGTGACAAAACTAAATATTTAATTAACAGTTGAGTATGGCCTTTGTATTCACTGAATCAAGTCCAAGGCATATTTTGATATTAATGAAATAATATAATTTGTAATGTTTGAGTAAAATCTAAGCAATGTCAAAGTAGTCTAGTAGTAGTAGTAATCTCGGCTTAACTCCTACTGAATATTAATCCAATTAATATTTATATGCGGTTATAGTGAATTACAAGATTCTTCCCGCCTTAGACGTTTGTTCACTGGTATATTAGAGGATGTATTGTCCTTCATATTTCGCAAAATTATTTATGTTTCACGGGCAATTGCTGTGAATATGAACCAACTCGAATATCAAACACGAATACGCGAGTAACTAAATAGTCAAAGGAAGTCTATAATTAAACCCGCTGGGCGCAACGTAATTACCTTTTGACATTAACACCCAAAGGTTGTGTATTTTTGTGTACGTTGTGCACAGCGGGTAAATAATTATACACTGCGATACGGCTAAGACAGGTACGCCATATCAGATGCGGAACAAGGAATTCAAAACGAGCGTTTGATGTGTATTTATGTTTATTTGTTTTGCTATCTTATCGTCAAAAAACTTCCTCGATCGCTGACTGATTATGCACGTGTGTAAAGATTTAAATATATTTTTTATTTATCTTGTTGTCAACGCTAAAAGCGATACAGCAGGGTAAGTTTTAGCGGTTGTCGCGCTAGATATAAACTACGCTTTTGTCAGCAAGAGCTATTGTATTAGTAATCCAAATATATTTTGATTTCAAGAATTAACACAAATTATCATAAATAATATTGCATGGCTTTCCAATGGCGTGCGTCCCAAAGAAGCATAAATAACATTATACTTAATATATTTGATCATTTAATAAAAACGTTAGTTTAAAATCTGGTAAATACTAATATAGGAATCGGAAACTAAATTGGATCAAATTTTAAGTCGATATAATTATTAAATACCCAACTATAACAATGTAATGCTTCCATGGGATGTTCACCAATGTTCTTATCAATGCTTAAGTGTTTGGAAACAATCGGCGTATAATCCTAGATCTTCAGTAGTTTTAAAAAATTAAATGATATAATGAAACTTTGTATACTGTAAATGTAAACAAAAAATGTCTTTAACAATACATTAAGGAAAACGATTTGTTATCTAAAATTATATTCGATTCTTAGAAACTACAGATTGCTGGTTAGACAATTAGGTTTCTTTTATTTTTAACTAGAAGTCAATGAATGGGCTTGTACAATGTACATGTGCGAACAATGCCACACGCGGCGTAACATCCGGCCTGTTATCGAGCAAATAGTTCAATACTACTTGCTAATTCTTCGTCAATGAATGAGAGTTCTTTTTTTATCTCCTTAGTACTGGATTATTGTGAATTAATAAACTTTGTAACGTTTGCGTTCTCATCTGTCAAGAGAGTTAATTGTTTCAAATTGCACAATTAAATCTACAGGGAATCATTTGATAAAGAAAATCTTTTATTTTTACGATTGTATCTTTACTGGTATTTGTTTCACTTTTTACTACTTTCTTATTTATTAATAAAAAAACGAATAGTATTAAACAGTTAAGCCTGTATTATACACTAACTAGCTTTTGCCCGCGGCTTCGCTCGCGTTAAGAAGTATTATAATTAATTAGTTATAGTTTTTGTGGCTTTGCTTTTGTTTAGCGTGTGTAAAAAATTAGGGCCTAATCTGTCATTAGGCGCTAAAACTAATCAAGCTGTTATATTTATAGTCGAAAATCTGAGAAGATTTATACAAACTTTCATCCCCTATTTTATCCCCTTGGGGGTGGAATTCATCAAAATCCTTTCTTAGCGGATGCCTACGTCATAACATCTACCTGCACGCCAAATTTCAGCCCGATCCGTCCAGTGGTTTCGGCTGCGCGTTGATAGATCACTATGTCAGTCAGTCAGCCAGTCAGTCACCTTTGAGTTATATATATATATATTTAGATGTAGTATTGTGATCACAATATTTAATTTTCCTTAATTTTTGCTGTAATGAAATAAGTTTTTAAAGTTATAAATCTAATTGTTAACTAATTATAACTTTATTATATTACTACAATATGTTATGAATCATTTTTTTTTATTATTTGTCATAGCTTCTATAGAGATTACACAAACATACTAATTTGCTAATAGTTTGTAATTAGCCTTACCAGGAATAATAACACACAGTATAAAATTAATGGATTCGCTTAATAAGGCAATCGAAAGCATATTCTTAGATGTTACGCATATTGATGACTGTGGTTGACATTCAAAAACATAGCCCTAAATGTTGCGAATATGCGTAGCTATGATAGAATTTACAGCCTTGATGAAGTTATTCAGTGTGAATGTCATATACACGTCCAGCTCCCCGTTTATCGAATGGTATTTTATCTAGGCCCCCTGAAATGGATTGATGTGACTATCGGAAGCATGATTCTACAGTATGTTGCGAATGTGGTTAGCTTGTTACCATGCGGCCCGGCCAGGCCCGGCCGGATGAATGGCGGTGTCGATGCCCGTGAGCCGATTGCGCAATCGTCGTCGGTGACGCAACGCGCCGCCGTCGCGCGGACCGTTGCTTGTTAGTATGCAGAATAGGTAAAGTATTCGTGTCGTCCGCCCGTGGCATGCGCTTACCGTTTTTCTCCCTCACTGCATAAGGTGCGCGTATAATTGCCGAAAGCTACTAATTGCTTCAACCTTTAGGTCTCTAGTACTCTGACGCGTTTGTATGTAACAGCGAAAAAACGAAAAAAATATTTTTAAAAATTACACAAGTTAAAACTTTTAAATGGACCGAAATTTTAACTAAAGCCTATGTTTTCTAGCATCATACTAAGACTGATTTATCTGATTGTGATTGTTGAATTTCTTTTAAGTATCCGGCCGAATCTGAAACTGATAGCCATTGCTACAACCTTCGGCTAAAGCCGCACTCGAAGATTTTTAAATCCTGAATAATTCTGTTCAATATTGACTGCAAGTTAATATCATGATATAAAAAAAAATCTAAATGTAAGGCTTATGTGGATGCACATAGACGTATAAAGATTATTAAAACGACCTCACTAATTGGAATAATGTGGCTTTAGCTGAAACCGAGACCGAAGCACCGGTCGGACACTAGTATTTACAGTTCACTATAATTATAGCGAGTTAAGCTATAGTAGTGGCATTCTATTCAGTTTCATTTCGCAGTTAATTGCGAGGATGTCGTTATATCGACGCAGTCAATTCACTGATCTGAAAAAGCGGTGACTCGGTCAATATCTTGAAGTCAAACAAGGTTCCCTTTCGCAGTCTACAAAACCGTTATACATAATTGAATTCTTTTTCAGTAAAAGTTATAGTGTAGTTCCGAATTTTTAATTGGTTCAGTACCAGTGTTGCTGAGCCAAAGGTCTTTTTTTTTTAAATCCTCATAGGTCCCTCTAAGCCGCTCAGGGGAGTTACGCGACCGAGGTGTATCGGACTGGTACCGACTAAAAACCCCAAGGTGATTACTCCTGCGCATTGGCGGAGACTGCGGATCCTGTAATCAATTCGCCCCAGCCCCGTCGCGGTGAGAGAGGCCTTAGGATAACATCGCGAAAACCAGAGATGACTCGATTGACTCCGAATGAGAACTTTAGATTTCTACGCTACTATTGGTCGCGAGGACGATGTTTCACTAACATCACATATTTATACCTGTTAATGGTAGCGAATACTCGTAGGTTCGAATCCCGGCACGTACATTAGGCTTCTTCAGGTTAAGTACAGATTTAGGCACCATTAAGTTCGTCGGTGAAAAAAATCTACATGGCATATAATAAAAATGTCATGTGTAACTCTGAGAATAAATCGTCGTTCTGCACTGCTGTACACTTTGAGCAAAAATTGGATACAACCACTAATATATTTCTGCTCACCCCGAAACAGATATAACATGACAATATATTATTATTGTAGGTACTTGTTTCGGATCCGAGTAAACACACGTCACTGGGAAATACTTGTATGTGACGATTAAGAAACATTGAAAGGGTCGACGGTATGGTCTCACATGAAATGTATAGATATTATTAGTAGAGTTTGAGGCGTATAAATTGAGCTTTGTGCGAAAGAGCAGGAATCAGTTTTGCACACGTCAAAACAGACATTCCAAAATGCACTGCGCAATATGTCACTGAGCCCAATTTATAGTCTCCTATACATTGATAATTGGTAAATTTTTTTTTCAAATAAATCAACAAAAACTTACACAAAGTATAGAACACATAAGACCACTTATAACTTCGATATGTCACATTAATTATTGCCTAGATACGTGATGTAATATCTGATTGGCACAGGAATAGGTCTGTTACTTATTAGTCCTTTGGTGTCAAGATCTAGTTTTTTATCCTTTGTTCGGGTACTGGTTTATTAGTAACAAAATAAATATGTCCTTGATATTTCCGATAGGGACTTTGAGGTAGCAGGTATTTATTTGGAAACAGCGGACAAGTGTTAATTCATAAAAAAGCCGATAATGTGTTGTTAAGTTTTAGAGTACTTTGACGGTTATTGATTGTGTTGATAAATATCAGATCCCAATAAGTCACACCTCGTTAATTGAAGGTTTAACTAATTTTATAGCTTGTTTTTCCATACTTATACTAATTTTACCTCTATATTACGTGTAGTAATTTTAAGAAGAGCCTAAATATAATCTAAATATGCATAAATTATTTATTTATTTACATATTAAAAAAGGATTTTTTAATATATTTTTCGCATTTTTTTAACACGTATGTACTGTTTTTTATATTTACCGGTGCGATTGAGTTATTGGTACTGAAAAATCTAAAATTCCTTTAATTTACACCATTTCAAAACATAAAAATAAATATACATTTTTCTCTTGCCATAGTTGACATATAAATTATATAAATCAAATAATCCTTTATTGAAGACAGCCGATGAACATAGTGCGATGGATTAGAAATAATTACTAATAATTCTACGAAGTATATTATGATCAGCCTTCCAAGTAACTTTACGGTATAATTGCCAATAATTACTCTGGTTTGGGGACATCGAAATGACGGTCATCTCAATGACTTTTGTATCGTCTTGGTAACTAGTAATCACTACTTCCTCATTACATGTTAAATACATTTCAAGGTGACGCGACGGCCCTATTGCGTAAGCCCTTTGCGCGATGTTTACCGTGTGATAAACAATCATTTGGTACATATTTAACGTACGAACACATATTTTTGTATTCTGAATACATGTTATATCTATGTAGATATGGGTATGTACTTACATATTAACCTTTCATCAGTGACGCGTCCCATTACAGGACGCGGTAAAAAGTCCTTATCTTATTAGGTAACTCATATTATTTCTTATAGAACAGTTGCAATGCAATTCAATGTCAAGTGTAGAGTTAGAAAATACACAAAGAAATATATTTTATTGATGAAATCAATTGGAGTTATATAATTCCAATTAGATTTAGATAAATAATTGTTCTCAAACCTATGTCTGTGGAAAGTCCTGTAATGGGATTCCACGGACGCGAGGTTATGTGTATTTAATTACAAGAAAGTCTCACCAGTAAACATGCGGACTGGCTTCTACCAGATGCGATTTATATATAAAAAATATACCGTCACGCTATATCCCTTACGGGGTGAGCAGGGATGCATTAGTGTTTTTATCCACTTTGTGCTTGCGCCGTTCTAAGAGCACTTACATCTGACATTTCTATTAAATGGCATGCGAATTTCCTCACGATGTTTTCCTTCAACTGTGAGCATATGGTGCCTAAATCCGTACATAATCTTCAAAATCCCAGAGGTACGTACCAGGATTTAAACCTGCCTCTATTCGAATTGCCGCGCGTGGAAACCGGTCCCTTAACCACTAGGCAACCACAGCCACAATTACCTATGTGACATAACAATATAAATACGTAAAGTTGCAGCTCAATCAATTTAACAGTTGTTGCATTTTTTTTTATAAATGTTCGACATACATGTTTAGATTTTCATAAATTTTTTATTTATGATCCAATTGAAATAAAACGAACACTAAATGATTTTAAGTGAAACTTACGCCATTAAATTACTGGACACCTCATGCAAATTATAGTAAAGATAAGGGTGTATCGTCTGCATTCAGTTCTTCTCCTTAGTCGTACACTTCTGGCGCAATGGTCATGGTCATGGATTGTCTGCTTGGTTACGGCTATTGCCAGACGCCTCCATCTCTATCTATTAGAGGCAGTACGTGTGCATTCTATAAAAGAACACCCGACAGAAGACTTATTTAAATCTGTCCATCTCGTGGGTGATTGGCTTCAAGTACATCGGCCCTCCACTCTTAAACCTCAAGAAAACATAAAAGATGCTATATTATATGCTTGTATATTTGTAATTTTTATTGCATAGATAGGCTTTTGTGACATTTTGACAACACCGTCATGTTTCTATAATTTTTGTAATGCGCGATGCAGACAGAAACGCTAACGACTGGACTTTTCGCGGAGAATGCGGAACTAAAAACAACGCACTCTGGACAAACCTTAAAAGCGTATTATGTAACTTGTTTACTTCTGAATAATGTAGGTATTGTACTAACATTGTTTGTACGGTTATAGTCTATGCAGATATTCTCAGAATTATCGTTTGTGCCTACTCTCAGTGCTAAGAATGTAAGTACGTCTACCAATGCTTTGGTAAGTTTCTGTAATTAAGTTTAAAAATACTTTTGGAAATATCTATTTTTATATCAAAGGTTTTCTAATTTTAGCGATGAAAGGCAGAAAGATCATACGATGAATCGTTTATTCTAATATAAAAAATTAAATACAGATATTTTACTTAAAAAAATGTATTATCTAGTTTTATAGTTGTAGATATAGTTTCTCAATTCGTCCCTCTGCCGTATTATCGGGCTATATAATGACTTTCCGGCCAGTGTTATCCTTTGAAAGATGTATAAAAATAATTTTACGCAAGTCGACATGATTACAGGTATTATCGATGTACGATATCCTGTATCTCGATAGCTGCGGAAGGTGTTTGAACTATGCTGTAGCTAATATGAAATGTAGTCCCAGCATAGTTTAAAAAACGATAATAATTTGCATTTTAAGTTATGTAAATGGGTTTTTATGCATCTCACAAGATCTTTCGATTTAGTTTCAAACATTCGTTTTTTCTAAATGTAATTCTTGAAAATAGTTGTTTTTGTATCATACAGAAGCATAGTTTTTGTTCCTGTAATAAATTATAATACTAAATTACGTTATAAAGCATAAATACATATGTAGGACTTCTGTGTCTTTTTATAACGAGGTCATCGTATTCCCCGGTCGCGTGTACCCAATTGTTGTTCAGAATCACTGAATGACGCCGGCGAAGTCAGGTGTCCCAAATTAAAAATAATTTATGAATTCGTTTACATGGGATTGTCATACTCACACGCGGTCATTGTATAATATACGCATTTTGTTTGTATTTCTCTGTGCGTGATATCGTATGTTTCGACATATAAAAAAAATCCTTGTTTATAATATTGTCCTCTTAATTGATTTTTATGTAGTTACTAATCGAACAATATATAATCAATTTCTGTCATGTCTGACATCGATACAATTGTTACCGTATTTCTATTTACTCCAAAAGAAGTGTACCATGTATTATTATTTGTATTCATTATTAATTTCTGTTACATTTAATAAATACGTTTTGAGCATTGATTTAATATGTTTGTAATTCTACGGTTTTAAGCAACGGAATAGTAAGAGCGTTAACATGACCTCTTAAAGATGCTCTAATGTAAAAATAAATTATACAAAGATTGTAAACTTGCACAGAAATCAGGTCCTCGTCGTATTAATTGCTTGCTTTTTAAATAATAATAATAATAACAATAATTTGTTTTCAGTAAACCTTTTTCCTGTTTTTTTTTACACTGGCTCGACATAGTGACTACAGAGTACCTGATGGTAAGTACATTGTAGTCCAAAAACAAAACCGTCTATCAAAGTATGAAAATCCATTGATAGTCTACATCGTCATGTCATGTTTATAGTTACAAGGCTTAGTTTAGTATTTTTCTGCAACACATTACAAGTTAATGGCAATATGTCAACTTTTCATAACTTAGACATCTTACATACATTAAGAGGCTTCTCTTGTGTTCATGTGATGAGTTTGATGCCTGTCTAAACTTCGTTTAAAACGTACCTATAATATTTTCAATATAAGTCTGTAAAAGCGGCGTGCGATAATAGAAAAGGATCGGTTTTTTAAACAATAATAATTTAAAATATTTTTAATCTGGTATTTATTTATCAATGTAAGTGAAGACATTTTATGAATCTAATACAAAGCTCATAATTAATAATATATCTCTGAAAAGTGATATAGATGGTTTTTATATTTTCATTTAGTTATCTGTGGTAAACCATTGCTCTCAAAGAAAATTTATATGGTCATTTTTCGTTGCAAATTACATTCTTAACCACTTTGATTTTGTGTCTTTTAGCGGTAGAACCTAAAATAAAGTTACAAACGAAAATATTTGGAACAAATTTTTCTATTGGTCATAATAGTTTTTTTCTGGTCATTTTACAAAAAAATATACTGTACCAAAGTTATAGAGAATGTCATTTGTAACAGAAAATTTGTATAAAAATGCGCGACCAACAGCTTACCAGATAAACCATAAAAACCATCAGCACCTCTTTTAAAGATCGCTATCCCACATACTTAGATTTAACTTTACACTAATCCTCCCCTAGGCATATAAAAAGTAAAATTGCGTTCTTTGAGAAACGCATATAAGCTCTATAAATGTAACATCTAAATGGATTATAAATTAAACACTGAATCACAATTTGTGAAATATTAACTGCTCATATTCGTACAAATTGCATTTATTCATTTGTAATTTTCTGACAAGCCAGCTCCTCGTAAAAACAAGTGGAATAACCTTTTGGTCATTGCCATTTTATTTTCGTAGTACGATGACGCGTGCGTCTGAAAAATTGTTTCCTTAAATGGTCAGAAAGTGAGTGTTCTTCGTCACGTATAACATATTACAGCTCTCAGGTGCTTATGCTATGAAAGTGATACGACGATTGTCTCGCTAAGTCTTTGCCTAGTGTATAAGTGCAAAAACCGAAGCAGTGACTAGCTTAGAATTGTTATGTTTCGGAATAAGCTTGTATTCGTTGTTCATAATACCTAGAGACAGTCTATCTTAGTGATGGGTTCTTATCCAATGGCAGTCGTCGGTCCTGGGGGCTTAGACAAAGTATCTTTCGATAAACGATATCAATAAAGAAAAGTACAAAAGTTATAAAATTGACATAACGTGACGACGTGATATTTCAAAAGGTTATATCAATCCATACGTTTTTCTCTTTCTACTAGCGTCATTTGTTATTTTATATTTGGACATGATACAGTGACTACACCACGATTGTTGGTAAGCATGATGCAGTCCAAAAACGGCAACGACTATCAACAACAAAAAAAGCCTATCGATAGTGGCAGCGATCATGCCGGCCTGCACAAATATCTTCGCTTAAATGACTCAATATCATAGGACGATGGGAACACGCTCGCCGGAAGAACATTCCACATCCCAGCAACTCGACAAAAGAACTTCTTAGTCCTAGCTGGGATGTGAGCTACTGTATAGCTGTGACTCCATAAACCCGCGCGCAGGGTTTTACTGTGGCAATGAGAGGCTGGAACAAGGTTGAATAACTCTTCAGAACGCTCGCCATGTACAGGCGGCAGAAAACGCTCAATGAGACAACATCTTTGCGCAACTGGAGCGATTCAAGTTATTTAGTATCGTCTGGATTATTTACTATGCGGACAGCCGAACGCTACAGCCTATCAAAGGCGTTGAGTAAGTATTAGGCAGAACCGTTCCAGAGATACGATCTGTATTCCATGCAAGGCCTGGCCTGGGCCTTATGTAATATATACAGTTGATCCGGACAATAGATTCAGTTGATTGGTTGATTCTTTAACGAATGTTACTTTGTCTAGAGAGGCTAGTCCATACTGTACTTCCTATCGGATATGGTTTAGTAGCTTTATCGAGTAAATATAAAAAAACACCTTTGATCTAGGACTGCTTAGGAATTCGTCTCAAATTGGGCCTCGCAACATAAAAATATTCCAAAAGAGGCCGATGCATTCCTGGAACTGCATTGGCGCGCATTGCGAAGGATGCTTCGGTCCAACAATCCCGGTTGGTTGCTGCGCTGATTTAAGCCTTGCAGTGCTTTCTTATTGAAGCCAAAATTGGATGCCGGCGCCGAGATGCAATGCGGGGCGTTGGCCTGTTGAGAATGTTTGCCGCTGACCTAAGTGGTCAATAATGATCTGTTTTATACTTTATACTGTGCATTTTCCCCTGTTTCTCGGCAACGTGCTAAAATATGCAATTTTTGCGAGACTATACCTCTTTTATATAAAGATAATAGGTAATGTAATATGTTTGATTCGGCATTGTTTTACCGTTCGATGTGAGCAATTAAAACGGCACCGCGAGAGCGAAGTTCATTATGGGACTTAATCAGTGCACAACAAGACAGTTAATTTTCAGAAAAGCGAGTAATTTATACTAGTTTCGCTTTTATGTAGCTAACTCAATATTTAGTGCAGCTCCTACGTACCGCTTCTGGGCAGTTACGGACTACTTCTATCCGAATCAGTGAAAATACGGGTCTAGAAAACTCGACTGGATTCTTATATTGCTTACGCACTGCCTCCGGCTTCATTCCGTTAAAATGCAGGCCTAAGAAACTAGGAAATTCCGAAACAACACTAAAAAAAGGAAATAAATGAATGCGATTACTTAAATAATATATTATGAAAATAATATAATAAATCATAAATCTAATATCCACGCTGTGCCAAACCACATTACTTATCCCCTCACGCCGGCCCCAAACTTCAGAGAGTCTGCCGCCCGGATGAGAGGGAGGCCACGCGCTATGTCCGGCGCGCTGCCTGTGAGAAAGGTTTCGAGAGGTGGGCTCTTTACACCCTCCTCCCTGGGTTGTAGCTTAAATGGGCTGTTCGCTCCCCGGGCGTCTGGAAGAATCTGCATTGATTGGAAGGTCACCCCAGGGGTTTTTAGTCAGTAGGAGTCTTACATATTACATTCGCTGCCCTCACAGTGGCCATGATGATCCTATGCAGGATTTTCCCTCGGATTAAAAATAGACTTATCAACCTACTCTCCGCCCTTACTTTTCGGATGTAATTCGGATTCAGTTCGGACGCAGTGCGCAAGCGTTCATACAAATAGTACTATAAGTACTTCGGCCTGTTAATATTCTGATCTGAATCGGAGAATAACACATAAAATGTATTAGAACGGTTTACATAATGTTCGAGACGGTTAGTTGTACAGCGTTAATCTGCATAATATATTGAAAGCAGTGCGCGCTAATGAAGGAGTTTTGTCATTGTCTGTACGCGCACCTTGTCCCACATTGTCCGCGCCGGGTGGTCGCCCCGCTAGGGAGTTGGATTGTTCTCGATTCGCCACTCTACCAGTTTCCCCCGTCTATGAGACTGGGCGATTTATTCAGCCGAGATTGCTTTTAACTATTAAGAAATGCAAGGATATTTTTACTTCTTTCCGGACCGATTAACTCCGCCGGCTGGCCGGTCTGTACAGCAAATTAAAATAGAGCAATGAATCATTAAATTCGATTTCGTTGCTATCGGTTCGTGGGGCATCTGCTTTAATCTCTTTTTTCCCGTTGTTTTTAGTTTTTACTGCTTTAATTATGCGGCTCCATGTTATTCTGTAGTTTTAGTTTCAACGTGATTGAGATTCTGCTTTAGACATAAATTAGATACATGTGAGGTAAGAAATATCACGGTTTATTAATGAGGTCATTTCCCCATGTGTAATATGTTAAATATTTCTGTATTAGAGTATGATGGGGCTGACATACATACACATGTAAAAGTCCCTTAAATATTAGGTCCTTACATATGAAATTGGCGTTTTGTATGGGAGGAACAAAAAGTCGAATATTTTTTAATATAATATATTTAATTAATCAAAGTATGAACCATTATTTTCTATTCACTTTTGCCATCTCATAGGTAGTTCATTGATCCCTTTACTAAAAAAACCAGTCGGACGGGAATCAATAAAATCTTTGAAGGCGATTTGGACTGCCCCATCGGAGTTGAATTTTTTCCCTTGCAAGAAGTTATCCAAATTTCAAAAAAAATGGTAATCTGTTGGAGCAAGGTCCGGGGAGTACGGAGGATGTCTTAGACTTTCCAATTGAAGCTCTTCTAATTTAGTAGCCGTCTGTTGCGCAGTGTGTGGTCTAGCGTTGTCGTGAAGCAGCAGTGGCGTGGAGCGATTGACCAGCCTAGGTTGTTTAGCCGCTAGCTTTTCCATCATGGTTTGCAATTGCTGACAATAGACATCAGCCGTAATAGTCTGGCCAGATTTGAGAAAACTGTAATGAACAATACCGGCACTAGTCCACCAAACGCTTACAAGTAACTTTTTTGGGGTTAATTTTCGCTTGGGGCAGGATTTGGCTGGCTGGCCAGGATCCAACCATTGCGCTGAGCGCTTCCGATTATTGTAAAGAACCCGTTTTTCATCATAGGTAATGATTCGGTTTAAAATACCTTCATTATTGTGCCGGTTTAGTAATGTAACGCAGCAGTCGACGCGCGTTTGCCGGTTTGCTTCAGTCAATTCGTGAGGTACCCACCTTTCAAGCTTTTTAATCTTCCCAATTTGCTTCAAGTGAATTAAAACAGTTTTATCACTAACATCGCAGCCTGCAGCTAACTCGGACGTGGTTTGCGATGGATCCGCTTCCACAATAGCCTTCAACTCTTCATTATCAACTTGAGTCTCAGGCCGTCCACGGGGCTTGTTCTGCAGGTCGAAATTTCCAGAACGAAAACGTTGGAACCAAAAACGAACTGTGTTTTCTTTTGCAACACGACCGCCATACACATCATTCACCCTTCGAGTTGTTTCCGCAGCACTAGTGCCACGGTGGAACTCGTACTCGTAAATAATGCGATATTTTAAGTTTTCCATTTTGTAAAATGAGTGACGCAAACAGAAAAAAACAGAAGAAAAAAACAAATGAATGACGATCATCGAAGCACAAATACATGAGTCTATAGCTGTACAAATTTGAATTTGGAATTCCTTACCAAAGAGGAGAAATTTTTGATTAAAGTGGCCAGTACGAAAAACGCCAATTTCATATGTAAGGACCTAATATTCTATTTAATTAAAAAAAAAATGAGGATTTTTTGGATTTTACTTCTAATACTATCTCTATGTAGTTTTAAAAATTGTAATAAAAAATACATGTTTTGTAAAAATAAATAGTCAAAAATTATGATTGTATGTCATGGGATAAACCAGAAGAATAAATAATAGTAAATTTCTATTATTTGTTAATGTAATGTAAACCTTTGTGATGAATACACAAAAAAAACAGTAATATTTACCTTGACACATTATGGAATCTGTAGAAAACTCTTAAAAAATATCTTCGTTACGGCATGTTTATGTTTGTCCCTGAATATCGGATTAAATAAGACCTTTAAATAAGTTTTCAAGGGCGCGCCCTTGTCGACTGAAATAGACATTGGATCCGTGTACGTAACTGAATCACTTTATGTATTTACCTGTACCTAGAAATGCGTAGGCGTTTCCACGGGCAGCCGATCCACAAAGGGAGCAAGATTGATAACATGAAAAATAGATTTTGTGGTCAAACAAAGACATTTATGATGAGGAATTATTTTGTTATTTTCTCAAGATGGTATCCGCACACGATTTGTTGTTTCAGTTAATGTTTTCGCTAATAATATCCTATTATTACTAAAAATAATTGAATTATTGGAATTGCAATCATCTTTATTCGCTATTTGTTAATTTTAGTTAGAGGTACATGCGGTGTCCGACTGACTACTTATTAAATTTAAAAAAAAAATTGATGTCTATTTGTATATTCGATGTACATTCGTACTAAAGAATAAATCGACTAACGAATTGTCAAATGTCGATTTAAATCATTATTTTTGCAACTATCGTCAATCGTTTGATGTATACACAGCGCTAGTTAGTCGACGCGATGGTCATACTAGCCGTAAAACGTTATTGAGCGTCCTAATCCCATTCACTGCCACTCACGTGTTGTCTCGAAATTGGGGCTGGGATGAGCGTGGGCCGATTTAAACGTAGGCTTAACTTCCGATTCCGCAATATAATATGCGTCATGTGCTCGACTGCAGATGACGTAGGCGAGTGCTTATTATGCCTACACTTGAATTACATTCAGCCAAAATTAATAGATGCGACGTGAAACGGCAATTTTTCATTTCTTTATTATTTTTACAATCAAATCCGATCATTTTTTATCAATTTATTTAGTAAGAAGGTATTATAATTTTAAATTTTACTATTATTTACTTACTATTTTATGACCTATATTTACCAGTAGCATGTATTTGATGTACCCATAAAAACACTACCTACATCATATTCGGTCTGTACTCGTTAATAAATTATAGTCACTTCCTTGACTATTGAATGTGACGTGGTTTTTTTTACTGCCTTCCTACGTGGCTGGAAAACTCCCATACACAGCTCTGCTATTTGCGCAGTAGAAAACTGTACATACTTTATGAAAGTTATGAATTATTTAATGCAAATTGTGAAATGTATTATTTCTATGAATAATTAAAAATAATTTTGAATAAGGCAACCTATTCTTCTACATTTGTGCTTTATAAGTTTACAACTTAAGTAAAAAGTTTAAACAATAAAGAACTCTGTTTAATAATAATATGAACTAAGACGCGAAGAAACTTTATGGTAACTTAAATGTATTGTGAACGAAAAAAAAAAGAAATTGGTTATCACGATAAAGGTGTAAATTAAATTATAATACATTATGGTAATTAATTATATTAAGACATACTTTAAAGTGAGGGCTAAAAGGAGAGGCAATGCCAAAGTCTCCACTGCGGAGACCAACACAGAGCCGCCGAGGCCTCCCGATCATCAGGGGACCTCGCAGAGAGTGCCGGGTGGATCATCTGAAGAGATGACCACTTAGGCTATACTCCAATAGTGTGTGCGTGTTTCCACGCACCATTTGGCGATGGAGACGCGATGAACTCCACCCACCTCTCCCAGTTCTAGGTGATGCCTGCAAGGGCGCGCGCGCCGTGCCGCGGTTTTGTGCACCCAAGTGTTTCCCGTGGCCCGACGCACCCTGCGAAAGGAGGAACACCCCGGTGGTTTTAGTCAGTAGGAGTCTGACACACCGGGGCAGCGGCCCTCACCGCTGCCCTGAAGGTCCATAAGGATTTCGACAGGGTCAACAAAAAACAAAAAAAAAATTTTTAAGTGAAGCTAGTATAAACTGTGTGATAAGAGGATTTATTTTTAAAATAATAATAAGAGTCCGACCGACGTCGGTGGTTTCCCGAGAGTGCCGGAATGAACGAAACTATATCAAAATTTTATAATATTATTTTATGTATGTTAACCCGTAACTACGTCATTTATCAGCCGATTTATATTCTTCCTTTAGTCAATAGTGTGCAGTGTAAAGTTGTTCTCGTTTTAATATGTTGCAGGTCTAAAAATTCTTCGGAGATATAAACAAGAACAATATGGATAATTTCTTAAATAGCACATATCGTTTTAAGTTTGTTTGTGTTTTTTTTTTTCGTTTATATGCCTATAAGATTGCACAAAGTCCGAATCGCACTGGACTTAAAACTAATTATAAAAAAAAAATATAATTCTTTTTTTTACAGATTAAAGATTTCACTTTTACAAATATGAAGGTAATTTTACGCCTCTTCAAAAGTAATTTTTATACATTCAACATATCCCTTTAATTTAAAAGTTTTTAATTAATAATTAATTATTATTTTTATTCACTTTTATTCAATATTGAACTAAATTTCTTAGAATTTTAAAATCTCTGGCATCGGCCGAAGGTTGTCTTGGTGTCTACTGCTCAGGCTAGAAATCGACCATAATTCGGATACTATAAAAACATTAAGAATCTTACATAATATTTATGGAATGAGTATACTATTGCCGAATAGTACCCAGGTATTCAGATACGCTTATATTCATAAAGGAAAATTATTGAAAACCAGTGCCGCCGTCACAAAGCTATGGCTAGCGTTACCGATAATCGTTTCTAGGAAAACACAAAAAAATACACTGATTTTGATAAAACTGTGGTTTATTTCTGAGAACCAGCCCGCTCGTGTATAGACGAGGCGAACAGTGACGAGAATTATCAGTTCTGATTACTGTTGACATTACTACACTGATTCTGATTAAAAGTGATCGTTGTTGGTCTTTGAGCCCTTACCTTTTATTTGTTTAAAGACTAGTTTATGGTAGAAGTCCATATTATGAGACACTGTCCCTATTTATGATACACAATGTGAATATAATCATTTATAAAAAGAATACCAAATTATACTTTTAAAAAATATAATAAACACATAATTTTATCGTTTTTGAATGAAATTAACAAGTCTAATCGTTCATTATTACTTGTATGTTTTGAAAAAAAAAATTATAAAAGCATGAGGTTTGTTGTTGGTATTCAAAACCGTGGCTTAAAAGAGTTGAACGATAACCACTGTACAGTTTTTTACTTGGATGAAATTATATATTTTATTATATTTATATACATAATGTAAGTGTAATCTAAAAGCTTATAAATTATAGATATTGTATGTTATTTGCATTTATGTTAATTTATAGCAATATTATTTTATTTTTGAGTGTCTCACAATACCGACATTTGTTAACGTAGACGTACCGGTATATGGAACACTTTACACCGCGTATCACTCAATACGGACATCAAGTCTTATGATTGTCCCTATTAATGAGACAGAGTACTGTTATGCGTTTTTAATTAAAATATCAATAAATTTTAGTATTAAAAAAGTAAAATTATTAATTATAACAAATTATTTATCAGCATAACTTTAATTAGTTATTTCTGAGTAAGTATTTTCAATTTAATTACGATAATTTCAAAACCTAACCTAAAATCAAAACATTAATTTTGCATGTTTTTTTTTCTTAATTTTTTATTTGAATTTATTGAAATATTTAAAATATGTTTTTTTTATACTTTTATGAATTTGTGAAATATTTTAGGTTCCTTTTTTTTTTTTACACTGGCTCGACATAGTGACTACAGAGTACCTGGTGGTAAGTACAGTGTAGTCCAAAAACGAAAGCGACTATCAAAGGATGAAAATCCATTGATAGTCCACATCGTCATGTCGGCCCACATACACCACGACTGAAGGTCTCTAGGTATATGAGCTACTGGATATACACAAGCTGATCCCGAAACGCGACAAGCCGAAACTGGTCACTATGACGGGCTTTACACCCATGTACTGTGGTCGCGATCCAGACGGGCACCGACGCCCTACTACCTCGCTGCTGCTCGTTTAGCGCCACCCAAGAGTCACGTGTAGGGAAACTAGGGTAAAGCCTACGGACGCGAGCAGCTTCGACTCCCAAAACAACAGTGAACAATAAAAAAAAAATATTGAAAATCGGAGTAATACGGGGAACAACAGCCGTCTGAATCAGTAAAAAAGAAAGTGTTGTGTTCAAAAGTGGTTGATAAAAGACTTACATATGACCCAATAGATGTAGAAAATGCTTTAAAAGCATTAAAAGATATTGGGTCATCATTACGGAGAGCAGCCGTTACCTTCGGAGTACGTGTGGCTACTCTAAGCACGAAAAAAGTATTGGGCTAGATGAGATACAAAAAAATCGGAACCAGAAACAGTCTTATCGTCTCAGGAAGAAGATGATATTGTCAAATGGGTTCTGGACAGGGCTGCAATGGGAGCACCTGTAACAAAAACTGAGTTATTGGATTGTGTTCAAAAATATGTCCAAAAATTAGCTGTAAAAACTCCGTTTACAGATAGTCGTCCTAGTCGCCACTGGTATGAAGGGTTTAGAAAACATCATTCAGAATTAGCTATAAGGAAACCCCAACATTTGTGTGTTACAAGAGCAGCTGTAACTTGTGAAGAATTGCAAGAGTGGCTTAAAAAGTCTGGAGCGTATTTTGAAAGTAAAAATGTAATTTATATTTCTTCTACAAGAATTTTTAACTGTGATGAAAGCAGCTTACTCCTCTGTCCTGAAGCAGAGAGCGTGTTGGCAGAAAAAGGATCACCATTCCACCGCAAAACCACTAGACATCGTGTGGGATACCATGCATATGTGGTGGATGTTTCTTATATCCGTACGAGAAGATTCGCTTCTATATTCATCATGCGAACGGCTAAAGAATGGAATACGCTTCCAGAGGCAGTATTTCCGCGATGTTATGACCTGGGAGTCTTTAAGAGAAGAGTGAATAGGCATCTGCTGGGCAAACGCGGTTCATCGTCGGACTCATCTTCACCTTCCACCAGGTGTGATTGAGGTCAAGCGTTCGCCTATAAGTAATAAAAAAAGTTACAAGAAGAAAAGAAAAAACTGATGGACAAAGTAAAAGAACTGCAGAAGAAAATTAAAGAAGAAAAGTGAATTAAATATTTTTATAATTTTCATTTATTTCTCATTTAATTTAGTAAAGCCTAATTATTTGTTATTTCAGATTCAAGTTTATTATCTATTTTATAAGTATTGTGATTTAAAATTAATAAATAGCTATTTTAAAATGAGTCTTAATGATTTCTAAACTGTCTCAAAAATAGGGACATACATCATGAGACATTGGGGCCATCTACTTTTTAAGTGTCTCATAAATAGGGACATAGAGGTTCCTCTCATAAAAGGCTATTAATATTAATTTTACAAATTAACATTCAATAAAAACTAGCTATATTAATTAAATAATCATAAGACAATTGTATGATACGATTTAAATAGTATTTTTGACTTAAACAGATTATATAATAGCGGTAATGTACGACCAACCTGAAAATGTGTCCCATAATACGGACTTTTACCATAGTAGTTTCAGGGCCTGATTTTGTTTACTGTTTTTGAATTGTGTAATTTTTAATAGTTTTTCTTAATTTATCTTGGCAAACGGACTGACTGACGGCCCACCTATAACATAACGAGCGTTACTATTGCGTTGCGCCAATAAAAAAGGACGTTATTCACTGCCATCTTGAAGAACTTGATGTCATGGCCATGGAGAAAACTGTACCTAGCAGCCAATTCCATAACTTCCAAGCGCGTGACCAGAATGTTGTATAGAAAACCGTGGTATTGTCACACTTCTCTAAGTCTTGAGATAATCGGGATTCGCCATCTACCGACGGCGATAGGTGCACGCATTTTTATATCATTTAACCTATAATTTAATTTATACTGTTGAAATGTTTCCTGTAATAGCATAAAATTTGTAGGGATTCACTACTAGTGACTCTACTTGCCACGCTGAAGGTCCTGGTTTTGAGTCCCGGTACCGGCAGACTTTTCTGTGATGAGCAAAATAGTCGCGAGTCGTGGATGTGGATTTGTATATAAGTATACATGTATCTATATATAATAACCATAGCACAAGCTTAAACTTCGTTTGGCCCTAGGTCAACGTCTGTAATTGTACTTAAATATTATGTTATGTTTGATATTTCAATCAATATTAGTCACAAATCTTCGGAGAAGACGAAAATTTGTTTCCGTTGGTGTTAATGCAACTATTTTGGATAAATATTTTAGTGGTAGTTATTAAATATATAAATATGTGGAATATTTTGAATAAATCGTATTCTACGGCTCCCGTAATTGGTTTATTATGAACATGACCAAGTACTCTGATAGTAATATTTTTAATGCCTATAATACACATAATAAGCGTCCTAATTGGATACCGTAATGCGTATTTCCCCGGCTGTGAATAACGTGGCTTAGTTTGTTTACGATTATGATTTTGCAATAGTTTATAGTGTTAATTGATTACGTTCTTTCCTTAATGTGCAAGGATAAGCATTTTGATATTCGGTATCTATATAAGGAAGGATGACGAAGAAGAACACAAATGATTTATCCTTTGGATGACTCCGTTGAACATTAACACATCGACCGCCTTGTCAGTCACGGGTGAACTGGAATCCTCCGATGGGGCTATGTCAGTCACTAGTGAATGACACTGAGTACTTACTTTAACTTGCCATTCAGTGCTGTCAGTCACGTAACGCCTCGTTCTAAACGTAAACACTCTTCTGCTGCGATAAGAGACTTTGGTCCTACAATACAGGTCTTCTAAATGCCACGCCAGGATTGCATTCAAAATCGGCGTGGCGCTCAACGTGTTAATAATGCAGTTGTAATGTCCTGTGTCAATAGTTAATATGTAACTTTTGTTATCAGTAGGTGTTTGAAAAATACTTAAACATATCCAGTCGCATTGGTAGACAGTTTATTTTTATAGCCCCTTTTCCTTATATTATGAGTCGACTACTGCCTGTAGCAGGTTTTGTAGAAAACTTTTCCTTTTTCCTCATGAGACCCACATCATATTGATTAGTTCTTTTTTCAGTCACGCATGGCAGTGCCCCTACTAAGAAACGAGAATTATTAACAGTCATCGTCATGCAGGCCTGTTTATATTGATGCATAGGTAACTTGTCGAACATTAGCTACTCTCAAAGCGCGACAGGTCAGAGATGGGCAAAATGTAATTTGATTAATGATTAACGATTACAAAATGTGGTCGTAATTTTAATTTTCTTGCTCTGTAATCATGATTAAATCCATTTTAAACATTAAGAAATCATAAATGTGTATGCAATCTGGAATTCAGTAGTGTTTAAAACATAGATGAGCGAAATGCAGTCATATTAATGGTAAAAAACGTAAAATGAAATCGTAATCAGTTTTATTATTCTGATTACAATTTGCCCATCTATGCGACAGCTTAAAGCGAGTAACTAATGTCGGGATTCGTCAGTTATGTAGATACAGTAGTTACATTCTAGATAGACATAAATGTCATGAGTTACGTTGAAACTACTGAAGAATTTTTAATCCAATTTGACAATATGGTAACGAATAAAAATAAATAAATGGTTATGGTTAAATATTTTACTACTTTTTTTTTTCGATAAAGTAGAGAATCCTCCAGGAAAGGGGATTATATTATATGGAAATTTTGTTATTATTGCTGTTGTAAACTTGAAATTTAATATTTATTTCCTTAGTTATTGCTAGAGAAAAATGTGATCTGATCATATCTCTACAAACGCTATTGTGATACAATAAATGAATACTACATTAGTAGACCTCATAATGACCTCGGAAGTATCTGGATTCCCTGGCGCGGCGAAGGCGAAGAGTAGGCAGTGCTGGTACCCCGGTGGTCCAAAGGGATTTCCACCGGGTTAACAAAAAAAAGAGAGCGCATCTTGACATAAAGTAGACTGGGTCCTCTAGTTTTTATCGTATTTTATTAGTATTTGTCTTGTTAATAAAACTAAACTTCTTGACAGGATGTATCACATAGTAAGGTGACCCGGTAGCTGTGCTTGTAACAGGAAATATACCCTTGCGACCTCTAGTAACGATTAAACGCTCTGTTCACTAATTAATGTTGCTACATATTTACTACTTCGTAATTGCGGTTGTGATGCGATTAACGACTACTTCGTTTATACAATATTTAAAATTCTTTGAAGTATATCAAGCTATTAAAATTCGACACGAGTGGCGTATACCAGTGCTTATTACGATATAATGTTGTGTATCATTAAATTATGATTTATTTCGTTGCTAAAGAATCTCTGGAAATAATTAAAGTTAAAGCCATCACAGGTGTCCACGCGATTTGGATAGATTTTAAATTATTGTTGTGTTTTTACTTTTATTATTTTAAAGTTGTAGTTATTATATCATTTATGGACAGCATTTGATCAGTCAACTTGAATATCCACTATTTAGTTAGTGACACTTAAAAAATTGTAATGTGTGAAAGTTTGACTATCAGAGTTCCTTGCCAACTACTCGGTAGATTTCGCATTCCAAACCGGTAGTAGGTTCATTGTTTTTTTTTTTGACGATGCAAAAGTCCTTAGAAGTAGGCCTATTTTAAATAAAGTTACATTTCATTTCACTTTGCCATTTTAGAATCACTGTATTGCTCGAGTTGTTTAACTTTGTTTTATTTGTACTACGCGGTCAAAGTAACTATACGACATCTTATATTAAGCACTACGTTTTCCAAAAAAATATCGTAACTATCGAGAAGCTGTATGATGTCCGCCTAGACTTGTCATGATCATACCGGCCGGCTCAAAAGTCTCTACAGATTTTTTAAAGCATAAAAAGTCATAAAAAAAAATGATAATACACTGGTCGGAAGATAATTCTGCGACCGGGTGACATAACGTACTTACCAATAGGAAAACTATTGAGACAACAGAATAATAGCGATAATAAATAATAGATTAGAAGGTGTTGATTTCTCCTACCTTAGTGCAAACATCTGGACGAAGAGAGAAAAGTTAAGGGTTCGTATTTAAAAAGGGTATCAAATATTAGTGATCATACTTTGTATAGTTTTTTTTCAACAAAACCGCTATATACACGTTGAAAGCAGCTTAACTGTCTCGTAAATCAGAGTCAGTTCGTTGAACAGTAATTCCGACATGGTCTAGACTAGTCAATAGCTAAGATATGCAAATGGTCAGTAAGAGCGAGCTGTTATAAGTGTTGCACTTACGCTGCTCGGTGAGCTTCAATAAGAATCGTACGGTTATCTCAACATAGCTGTACTCTTTACTCTTATGAAATTTAGTTTCTAATCTAAGAAAGAACGCGAAATTTGATAAATCTACTGTATTGAGGAAGATATTTGTCAGACTTTCAAGGAAACATTTCCTAAACCTCAAGAAACCGTGGTATATAGCCTATCGTAAAAACAAATACTCATTAAAATCTGTCTACTCCCGATGGAAATATAGATGTATAACGTTACATTTTGCTGATGTCCGTTGAAGCGTTATGACCTATAATCTCCGAAGACCTTCATCAGAATTGCACTATATTAAAATGCTACCAATTTTTTGATATACCTATTAGCTTTTTTTAATCGAAATCTCAAAGGGTGTAGTTATATATCTTATAAAAATAATATCTTCATAAAATATTAAGTAGACATTGTATTATTTAAAAAAAAATGTGTGTAGATGTCTTTCTATCTTGGTTTCTTGTAAGCGTAAAGTGTTAAGACAGGTATTGCGAGAGTGTCATGTGCTGAGTAACCAGATGGATCGTTCTTTATATCCGACAAACGCTAACCGTCCAGGGGGACTTAACTTGTTCGCCTTTAATGAGAGTTCGTCCACCTCCCACGTGACCTCTTCACGGTCAACCTCAAACCGTACATTATTAATGACCGTGATTTCGACATCAAAATCATTTACACATACGTATTAAATGGGCCAATGACGTGACTGTTTAAAAGGAAAGTCGGTATGGTCAAACATATTTTTTTTAATTACTTACAGGCTTGCGCTTGACCACAATCTCACCTGCTGGAAAGTGATGATGAGGCCGACGATGGAGCGCGCTTACCCAGCAAATACCGATTCACTCGACGTTTGAAAATTCCCATGTCATAAGATGCTGGAAACACCGATACAGAAGTTCCACTCCTTCGCGGTTCGCAGCAAAAAGGAGGAGACGAATCGCTTCGTGCGAGTAGCTGGAAATTCAACTACATAAGGGTGCAAACCCGCACGGCGTCTTGTCAATTTCTGGCAGAAGGGAGAGGGGGGAACTAAATCATAAAACTGAGCCGCAAACTCACCAGAGTATAGTCTATATATTGTAATCTATGCATAAAAAAGTAGTAATCGGCAGGCCAGATTCATGACGATCTCCTTAATTACTCTCTAGTTTTAAATTTTAATCCAAATTGTTATTATTTTTAAACGTTGACTACCTATAGGTACCTGTACCTATTTTCTAGGCACTGTCAACGCCAATGCCCAGTTGCATTTTTTTCTTTTTTAAATAAGACGTAAAACCCATTGTTAAACCGAGTGTTTTGTAGAATTTATATTTTCTAAGTTTTGTTTAATTCCTAAACAAATCATTTGCGACTGAACTATAAAAAAAAGGACAATGTTTTTGTAAAATATGTTTATGGTATTTTCGAAAACCAAAATACGAGCACATATTTTTATCTATTTAATAATTTGAATAAACTCTTGCGTCTGTAATCTTATCGGAAGAGCTATCATGATAGCTGACGTGAAATAAGCTAATTCTGGGTACAAGTTCAATGTTTAATTATTCGCGGAAGCTATAAATACCTACGTCGTTTTGAAAAACAAAAAAAAAAGTTAATTCAAAGTAGTTATCATTAGGGTGTTGTGTAATTGAAAAATAGCTCTATTGATAAATTAGTTAATACAGTACAAAACATCTAGACTCTGTAGCTGTGTTCGCACCTTTTGCGCAAAAACGACGTATTTAAATTACCAATTTTGTCGGAGCGTCAAAATACAGGATTGCTGATGAATGCAAAGTCTTAGATATAAACTTTATGAAAAAAAAAACATAATTTTACTAAATTAATAAAGGAAATTATTTTCGAGAGTTCTGTAACCGTTATAAAAGTATGTTAACTTTAAACTTCAAAAGATGCTTCAAAACACGAATGGTGTTTTATAAAAATTAACTGATAAAGCAAATGCGGCCGGATCTATTCTTGGAACACATATATATATATATAGGTACACAAGTCGATTGCATTCCCAATAAATCACTGTGTCAGTGAGGCGATAATATAAGTGTTGTATCTACCTTCGTAGACTTTATAAAAGTTTTATCAGCGTTTCTGGGAAGTCGCACAGTCGCTGTTATCGCGGCTCATATCGCGGTCTATTAAGAGAAACAAAATAGCCCTAGCAATGTGTTTAGTTTTACGTTATCTACAATAATCGATATTCGCACCTACATTATTACACCGAGTTTACTAGCATAGGTGAAAACTTATATTTCATCTTTTGGAAACATGAAAAACTTGTGTGCTTCTTTGCTATGTAGCTCGGCAGAATCGCGGATCTTATCCGCGCTGTGTGTCATTTTGTTTGAAAATTTTTATGCTAATTTTTTTACTACTGTCTGTCATAAGATTTTAAGTGTTGCATAATTTACGGTAATAATTCGCTTATGAGACCCATGACTTACAGTTTGACTAAACATATTCATAGATAGAGTTTGAATAAATATTTAAAGCTTATAGTCTATAGTTTAGTTTTATAATATGTATTTTGTAAAAGGACATCCTGTATCCTGTAAGATTCATAACATAAACATATAAAAAAATTATAAAATTTAGTATACATGCGATACTTTATGGTTAGCAAATAATAGCCTGATCCGGAAGTATATGCTGTGTATCTACATGTATTTATATCGAATCCACAGCCCGTAGCGCTGATATCGATCGTTCACTCACTGAGCCAGCCGAGCCCTTTTGTAAAGTCATCGATGATGACGTCAATGTAGCAATCTTCTAGGAAAATACAGTTAGCAAATGCAGTATTTACCATTGAGTTATAATTTACTGTTTGTTTTCCTCAAGTATAGTACGATTACTGTAGGTTGAGGTGTAAAGATACTTTCATTGAATGATTATAATCAAAAGCAATTGAAGCTATTTTCGGAGAACATGTAGGCGAAATGTGATCAAACTCTACATCGGTTCCGATGTAAATAAAATAACAGTCTATGTTATAATGTTTATTTCGTTTTCTTGTTTCAGGTATGTTTTCGTGGAATATTGAAGTTTTTACGTAAGTATACTATAGTTTTTTTTCTAGCCATAAAATCAAACCAATAAAATTGACCTCTAGTTCAATATTACATATCAATTATTGCCCTCTACGCTTAGTTTCAGATATACTTTTTAAATTTTAAAACCATATCAAACACCAATTAATCATCAGATACATACAAATTTCTGTTTTATTACAGTTGAAAAATGTTTTAAAATATAAGAAGCGTTTCTGAAACTAGACGTATCAGGGGCAACTAAATGACCATATTTTGATCTTTACGTAACTATAAAATTGATTTGAAATAGTAAAGCAAATATCGCAATTACGCGGAACTATCGCAAATATCTCTTTGAGTGCTGGTCCAAATGAAGTAGACTGGCATTTTAGGTTAAAGTAAACTATATCAATTATCATTTAGAAAAATGTAATATATTTTACATTGTGTATGAAAACACATTCTTTACTACTTAGCGCTCAAACGTACACAGAAATGAGAACCATTTGGATATATTATCGTGCAATTTGTTTATCTAACAAATATTTTAATGTTTCATACAAAATTTATCACAAGAATATTGGTTGACGACAACCTGTTGCCATAATATTTTATCACAACGCGGCTGTGTGATATCGAAAATTCCTTTAAGGATAATAATTCCAGCGACTTTATCTTGATACCGAGCAATATCGACTCGGTACTATTATATATATCATTCTACGAGCGAGACTCACTGGTTTTTGGGTTCAGTCTGTAAATTAATAAAAGAGTCTACTGGGGTATAAAACGCGAAACTAATTTTTTGCATATTTCTTGTAGGTAAATTAGTCAAAGCAAGATTTTCACAGTGATCACTCGGTTTTATGTTTAATTACTCGAAAACATCGTCGTCGTGTTGTAGAGCTTTTAGAAATTACGCCTTGTTTTTAATTAGTTGAGTCTTACCAAAAGGTAATTAAAGTACGTCTCGTATTCTATGGCTTCAAATTGAAATTTAAAATTGCGTAAACAAAAAATTGTTTTAATATTGACAGAGATAAACGTTTATTTGCTAATTTATTCCGAAATCAATATTTAGCAGAACCGGATGGAACTAAGAAGTTCTCTAAATCATACTTTTGCAGAGTTGTTGAGCTTTGGAATGGTATTCCAGCGAGCGTGCTGCCACCGTCCTATATTATTGGATCCTTTTAACGAAACGTTATATAAAGATATTTTTGCAAGACGACATTATCACTGCGACTATCGTGGGGTTTTCTTTATTTTGCTGTTTTTTTGGATTGCACTATGCTTTCCTTCATGCGTGGTGTGTCCACTTTGCCGATTAAGGTAAATAAGGGTCATGTATAAGCGTTTCGCTTTACTATTTATCTGATATCTTGACTCACCCACAATATTTTAATTAAATATATTAATTAAACACGTCATCACCTCACTTCTGCGCATTGATCACTACGAAGATGACATTTGAAGATATCTGTACGTACGTACCTTCAAGCTTGGTCAAGCCACTTTTACCTCGGGGCTATAAAACAAAATAGAATTGTTTACGGAACACGGCAGGGAACTTGCACTTGACTATTTGATATCGAGTATCGCACGGCCGCTCCCCGTTTCAGTCGATATCGTGCCGGTCCTAATGTGCTTCTTTAATCTTGTTGATAAAGCACATTATAATGAAAAAACAAATCAAATGTCACTGTCCGGATATGCAATAGGATGTCAACGTAGAATTTATTAATAATACTCCGAAATTTACCCTTTTGCGTCACTTTTTTTTGGACAATATAATATGTTGGTGGCCAGGAAAGGCCTTTACAAATACAACCGATGAAGAGGACGAGCACTTACGGTGTTCAGCCTGCGATTTGTGGGTTGAGCAGCAACGCAAGGACTCCTGTATGGGTATGGATCTCGACTTGGGCAGCCAGTAAGGAAATGAACCTGACTGTGATTTACTAGCGTTTCGGAAGCGACTACCTCCAGAGGAAATGCGGAAAGAAACTCAATGTTGTATGTTCTACCGTTTGTACTATGGGGCGAGCTATTAGGAACTATTCAACCTGTTGCCTCCAGATCCATTTTATACGCGCACCATTCGTCGTTGATCGTTGGAGCATCCGCACATTTCAATAGAACCACGACAACGCAGCGGTTCTCTAAAACATTTTTGTCGCGCACTATGTAGTTGTGAAATGGGATGCCATGTACAGTTATTCCGCAGAACTGTGACATGGTGTTCTTCAAAAGGGCAATGAAAAATGCCCTTGTTTGTCATCGCATTAACAACACTCCTTCTGTCGCAATTGTCCATAGGCGACGGTAACCAGTTAACGTCAGCTAGGCCGTCAGCCTGTTTGCTAACAAAACTTTTAAAAAATACATATTCTAACGGAGATTAATTGAAACGGGGTTCTTCTGTTTTCGATTGTTTATTTGCAAACACAGTCCGAAATATATAAAAAACGTATTAAATATATAAAAAAAACAAACAAAGAAAAGGACGCGCGCAACACGAACGGCGGACGGGCTACGATGCTTGCGCGGCGATCTGCGGCGCGGGCCACCGAGAGGTGAGGGGAAAGAGGTATATACCGTAATGCGCGAACGATCTAAGTATACCCCCCGCGTTACAATATTCATCTGTAGATAAATAATAAATAAAATATCACCATCGTTGTCTCTGTACTCGGAAATATTATTAAAAACATCCTTTGAAAGAAAATTAATGTTATGTTTATGATTTTAACATGTTTCAACTACTTTTATCTCATAGAACTAATATCCAACCACGCGTTTGTTAGCTTTAAAGAAACCATTATATGTGCTAAGACGTATTAGTTTTAGTTGAGCAGAAAAAGCTTTGGGAGGCCTTCTAGTATAGATTGGTACACTGCCAATTGCTTGATATTGGTTTTCCTTTTGATAAGAAATACTAAAGTCAGAACAAAGGCTATAATTAAAAGATGACAAAGAGAAATACAGTTTTGTTCGTTTTATTAACATTACTAAATTATGTTGAACCCTAAACATATTTATACAAGTAAATAAGGACTGTACCGAAAATATGACTCGGGAAAATAAACATAGATTTATATTCGTTTAATTTACCCGAGGCTAGTTTCCGTGATATATATTTATAACATATTAAGGCGTTAACTTATGTATTCATTTGAGAAACATGAATCTAAAAGGAAACGCGATTACTAAATAGAAATAAATATTAGGTAAAAAAATTCTCTTTCGTTTTTTCATCTGGACTCGTTGATAATCAATTGCTCAATATCATAACCCAAGGTTAAGCATAAACCGCTACTTATCCCAACAACTTAAACTCTTATGCACTACACAGTTACAGCATGTTTCAAAATTGCTTCAGAATTGTGGATAACTTATCTAACCGTAATCTCATTCATTACATCTGGTTCTTTATTAAGCCACCTTGGTGACTACGTTATTGCTCAGGCAGTGGAAATCACAAGTAATTTTTTATATGTATTTTATGATGTGGTTATAATTTTTGACAAGCATTTAGGACTTACCACGTTGTCTAAAAGTAATCGAGTAAATAATAAAACTTTATAATATTTTCTGGATTATTCATTGTATCCAAGTGATAATGATAAGGATCATGGATATATTATATGTAAGCTCACGCACTTCGTACGTGCTTTGTACTCCTGTTCCATCATTGTTTCAGCGTGACATCATACGCATTAATTTGACGGAAATAAATTTTGTTTTAAGTGTTTTTTTAATTATCATACAGACCTACTGGCTTAGTAAC
The DNA here is from genome assembly GCA_036320925.1 of Automeris io. Lineage (NCBI taxonomy): Eukaryota > Metazoa > Arthropoda > Insecta > Lepidoptera > Saturniidae > Automeris > Automeris io. The sequence continues at coordinate 5,097,068 of JAUDJH010000010.1, read as the reverse complement.
GACTATTATCGTATGATGATTGTATTATACACATTATTACGGAATAAAATCAAGCAGATTATTGTAGAAATAATATTATCAAGAAAAAAATATTAATTTTACCTGTACAATGATCGTAAAAAGTAAATTACGTAATTATTTTGCATCACTTTCATTAAATTCTTAAGACATGATACATTAAAGAAAATAAAAGAATTTGCTAAATAAATAAACGAGTAAAAGAGTTGTACTATATTACATTTTATGAATAAGCATGGCAAAATGTGAATTAATGTGTAAATTGGACAACTGTGATGCTTTTAATCACGCTGACTTCGACAAAAATATCTTCACGCTTTATTTCATAATGCAGTATTTATAGGACAGTGAGAGCAGAATATATTAATTACTAAAATATAGCATTAGTGGGATATAAAATAATCCATCAATGATGGCGATATTATAGCAACAAAAAAAATAGCAGATAGTTATTGTGTGAGCATCTAGGCGACACTGTGCGGATGCAGCTTGAAAACTCGCGAATGACGTAGAATGAATCGGCAAATGTCACCCCAGGCGCCAAAATGTAATCTAATCATTCATGGAAACTAGCACATTACATATCTTGCGCACGTCAAGGCGACCGTTACCAGGTACCTGATGATAAGTGCCCGCATATTTAATCACTGAAGAAACATACTGTTGCTCAATATTGTGGCGCCAATATTTTGTTTACTTAATGAGAGCTGATAAACATGTTTAACGAATTATTCGCAACATTCTTGTCATTTGAGTCCTGATATCAGCAGGGCTGGGTTACTCTATGTTTGGAAGAGGATTTCGTTGCTATTCGAAATATTCAGTTAATTTACCCACATTTGTGATGGTTAGCTACTAGGTAAAATGTTTTGGTAAAATATTGAATGAGAAGAACCGAAGAGCGTGTTTAATGGCGCCTATTGGTGAGGCGGAATGTCCAAAAGTGGACTAAAGCAGAATATGATGATAATGAGATGCTAGAACTTATTATAATTAATACTAATATTTTATGTCCAATTTTGTCTTCATTAGATTTATAATTATCATTGAACGTAGTTTTAGTTTACTATAGTTTACAGTCGATATTTTAGCGGTATTGAATTACGTATAATTGATAAAACGAAATTGTCGTGTAACAGATTTGCTAATTAGGTAGACCTTTCGTGCCAATTAATTTTATAAGCTTAATACAGTTACTTGATATTCACATGAACGCTTCAGAGATTTACTCACGTCTAGACTTACTAAGTAACATGCTATTCATTTTCGCGTTAAACCTTTTTGATGAATATTAATTATTAGCAAATCTATAGAAATACTATGCTAATTTGTAATAAACGGTAAATACGTTTTAACGTTAAAGTGAATTTTTTAAATCGATGCTTATTTTATGGCCGCCCAGAATTGGCCAATGGTTTTTTTGGCTAAAAGTATTACGATTACATTTATATAGGTACTTATGTGTTGTTAGTATTCATAGAACACGTATTTTGTGAAACTGCCACAGTTATAATAAATATAATTTTACAGTATTTTATGATTGAAAGTTTTCTCATTTTATTTTTTTCATTTGGCCAAAATAAACTTAGATTCTTCGTGCTAAATTAGACTTAATTTATTATTTTACAATAAGTTTTATAAGGATATATGGAAATAAACAATCTGTTAAAATTATAATCTTTATGAAGTATTCCATATTAATATAGTATATAAAACCCAGAACATAAATTTAAATTAGAGATTTTTGTTTTAGGCGAAATAGTAGTCACTAATTGCTGTCCTAAATGAACACAATACATTAATTACTTTTTCATTTAATTTGTTGTTCTGCCTTATAGCCCCGGGGAAATTATTTGTCATCTACATTCATTGAAATATGTAATGTAAGTTATTAATGTAGCGTAATTGTTTCTGTTATACAAAGTAAAATAAGCTTCAAACGCGTCTCAACACCAATAATTGTTTGTGTACTATAAACCGACGTATTATTATGTTTTTTTTTGTTTAAACGTGGCTCTACGTCGTGGTAAATGTTTCTTTTTGCTTATCGCTTGCTTAATACAAACGAGTGTTTGATTATAAAATAACAGAATACATGACGCGCAATAGCAACATTTAATGAAAACGAAACCGCCTGTAGTTAATTACAATATTACTTACGACTGTTTGAAGCAGTGATGCTCTGGGACACTGAACGTCAACGGTACGCTTAAGGTCACGTAATTATACGAATAGAGACGAGAAAAAACAAACATCTACGGAGACACCTGTCGCTATGGAAACTGGTTTGCCGTACCGGGGCCGCCGAGCAGCCGCAGCGCTGTGATGGAACCGTGTGAATGGATATATCATGGATCTTCTCATCGATCTATACATGTAAAAAACATATGTCCTAACTGAAATATTATAGTAAAGCCTAAACTACTGCAGCTAGAAACATGATATTTGTATTATAAATATTTTTTAAAGTCTTATATGCGTGAATTATTTTCAATTATTTCTCTACGTTTGTCCATGATCATGGCATGTGTAAGCGGGTCGTAAAATAAAGCCGTAATCGAAAGTATGTTAATTCGCGCATAGGTTCTGTTCTGTTGAAGTATTTATAATGAGTACAAAACGCGAAAGCTATAATTATTTAGATATTTACTTATTATCAGGCAAGCGGTTGAAACAACTTGTAAGTGCCTGTATCCTGCTATTTAACTTTTTTTTTAAATTTATTCTTTGTGCGGTTGAGTAAATATTTGTACAGACGATTTTTATATTGGTTGACATTTTGAGCGCATGTGACAATTTCTGGGACATGAATTTTTTTTATTTATAATAAATAAATCACTTCATAATTTAGTTTTAAAAGATTTTTCAAAGTTTTTTCCTAAGGTTATGTATGATATAGGATTTGAAAGTTTGTTTAAAAATTTGTGATTTAAAAGTAAGAACCACGAAAAGTATTACAATATTTAAATTTTTGTTTACAAATAGAAAAGATACGCGTTACAAGTTTTTTTTTTTCGAAAATCAGCACCCGTGGTTGTGTAAGAAAGATTTTTTTTTTTATTTATTCTAAATTACAAAGTAAAATAAATTAAAAATTAAAGACTGCGAAGGCATATGCTTATGGGCAGCTAGTGAATTTCTACGGGGTAACGCAGTCGCTGCAGTTAGTGCTATGTACCAAAACTGGTTTCGGTGAACACGTCAAAATAGCTCATCGCGGCTGCGAACTTTGACTTTTTCAGCCATCGATTTTGAGGAATATTTAATTACGGTATGTTAAAGTTACAACATACGTAAAAGACCCGATTAAATTATAACAATTATTTTAATAAAAACTAATCAACTGATGTAGGTGTTTAATTTTACAAAAAAAAATATAATTGATAGTAAATATGAAATGTATTAAGGATAAATATCTGTACAGTAAATATAGATTGCATATAATATGCAAAGTCTATATACTTTTGTACTCTATCATAATCAATCTCCATAATTCTTCATTTTCTCGCAGCTATCGTGAATCGAGGCAACAAATAATGTATGAATTATAGTTTTTGTAGTAAAAATTAACTTTCTTGTGATTATGCTGTTTCTAAGATTTTTTTCACTGTGATTTTTAATAACAATGAAGAATACTAATTATTTTTTTGTACTTCACTTTTCATTCTTTATTTAATTATTATGGGTTAATTTTAATTTTATTCATTGTAGTTGTCACATTAAGAAAATCTTCTTCCATTGACGTTTCTGTAATATAGAATATAAGGCACAGAGCTTTATGATCAAGTGTCAATTATTTCTATTTTACTTTTCAGTTAGTAAAAATCACATAATTGAAAATACATTTTCTTTTTTAAAAGTTACACAATTAGTTATAATATTCCATTTAATTCTCTGTTTGCCTCGTAAGGAAAGGAAAAACAATCTGTTAGGATTTTAAAAAATCCGTGAATAGGAAATTTGAATTTGAATAGCCTCAATACATTACAGTTTATGTCCCATTGGTGAAGTTGAATTACCGGTATAAACGGTAATAAATAATTTTTACCGAGCTTCAGTAAATTGCACGTGCACAAAGTAATGTAATAAGTATTGGCACAGAATAGACGGGTACAGTATTGAAACCTACTCACGCCTAGGAAGGCCTGCAGAAGTACCACGTTACACAGTTGCAAGGATAAGGTCTGATCTTTCGCTCAATAAGAGTTAATTTAATCATATGCGGTCGCTGTGATCCAAAGCTCAATAAAATTAAATCACGAATATATCAGTCAAAGTGCTACGTATCTGAAAGTTTGGCGCAATGTTTATTGTTATCTAAAATATTTAGCATCCGGCAAGACTTTCCTTTCACGAACTAAGCTAAAGAGTATTCTAGCTGCGATCTAACGGCACTGTAACGCTTGGAAGTACTAGCGTTGTCACAACTTTATTAATAAATAGATATTTGAATATCAGAACATAGAAAATCAATTAACAGTGCAAATACAAAAACCAACTGTGACAAACATAAGCACAAAAATAATATTAATAGCAATTCGTAACATTTTTTACTTTAATTTGAACTAAAAATATTTAAATGTGGAATTTTGAAACATACTTATACGTTGATCGTCTTGATTGTATAGCTCTATAAAATATGCCAAAGGGTTGTACGGTAAGTCATCGATGAAATTTCGTAGAAACATACATATACATTCTTCTTTTTTAAAGTCGCTAGTAATGATGGCATCAATGCTGTCGTACTCAGTTATTGGCCTATTTTTATTAGGTGAAATAAACTCTTTTTTGTCCTATTATAAAAATATATTGCATAATGTATGAGTGTCCTAAAAGTACTTAGCGCGACACTACTTGAAGTTTCCACACTGTCCGTTATTTCACTGTGGCATTGGCGGGATTCCCCAGCGCGGCGCCGCGCCATGGCGTGACGGACTTATTCTGGCGTACACGAAAGTTATTGTTTCGGCTGTTAAATTTAAATAAATATTAACTACTGTGTCCGATTATACTTAATCGCCACAGTTTTTTAATCATTCTGAGAATGTCGCGTGCCACACTCGTTTGGTAATTTTGAGTATTAAGAAATGTTCAAAGACACACAAACGTATTTGAATTTATTTTTTTCAATAATATATGTGATAAATGTTCAGTTTTTCTGCTGGTTAAAAAAAAGACGTATGCTGAACACTATCATAAGATGACAAGCGATAACACAAGGTTACTTTATTGTCTAGTGACCCTTCTAAGATCAAGCAAACGCCGACTTCTGATAATAATGGAACAAATCATGAGTAGAACATATTATTTTATAAATAAAATTAATACGAATATAATAAAGATTATTGTGATAAATGAGAATTTGATTTATAATCACTTATTATTCTATTTTGTCCGAACAGATGATTGTCCTTCTTGTATTTTAACTATAATTCTAGTATCAGTATACTGGTATCTTGACTCGCTGAGTGTTGGTAGACTTAGCACTATATAATTTTATTACAAAACAATACAACTCATGATAAGTAAACTCAGCTGTAGAATCTATTTTACATAGCTATATTATCACAAGCTATTATCAGAATATGTCTTATTGATTTTATTCCAGTAACAATTGCTTGGTCCCCGTAGTTACAGTTCGTGGCGATGTATATAATTGTTTTTATTATAGTTTGTTCAATATTTACACATCAATATTACACATTTTCTTTGTAAATATTTACCTTTGTGTTTGTTATTATATTAATTTACTGCAAGTTGTATTATGATGAGATCGCATTCTGTGGCAATGGAATTGCAAGGAGTAACCAATACCCAACGTAATTCAGTAACGTAATTCGTCGTCAGTTGTCTGTTTTATCGTGTAGAATTCCTCCTACCTTATACATTTTTATGTAAATTATATTGGACTGAGCGACAATAATGTGCGGTCTTAACCTTAATTGAAATATAAAATACAGCTACATAACACGCTGATTGGCGACTAATTATCGTGAATAACAACGTAACGCAACGCAAAGTGGGAGACGATTGTTGGAGAAGAAGAGCCAAAGATCGGGCTCCGTGGAGAACGTTTTGAGAGATCTATGTGCAGCAATGGACATATAGAGGCTTATTATAATAACTGTAGAGAAAGACTATTCTGTAAGCACGAGAGACGTATTAATTTCGTTGATTTTAAATTCAAATACATGCGATACGTTATTTTAAATTGGTGATTCATTTCATCGTCATTCATACAGTATCCGGCTGCTTTCTTTTGCTATCCGGTATTTAGTTGGACAGTAGTTGTATTTAGACCGGATACCGGATGGTAAATTTAGTAAATTAAAATATTATTTTAATCGTATATGTTTTTATTGCATTTTATTTATAGTAAGCTATTTAACATTCTGCAGTAGTATTAGGATGTTTATTTCTTTACTATGGTAGGTAGTCTTTCTATGAGTATACATAATTAAATCAATTTAATAGCTCTTCATTAATACGTAAACGATTTGCTGTTACTTTAATTAAAATTACCTAATAGTTTAAAAGTTATGATTTATTAAAATTATTGGAATATCAGTGTAAAGACTTAGATTAATGATGTAGCCCAATTATTGTTATACATTCTAATTATAAGACACGCTTCATCGCTATTTTAACAACGCCAATTAAAATCTGCTCTTTCGGTATCATTAAATTTTTTAATGTTTATTCTATATGCGATATATTTTAACAAAACATTTATGTCGCTATGCCATCATCATATTTATAATTATTGCGACTTGGATTACTTAATATTTCGCTATTATTGCGTCATTCATATTATAATATGTAAAACATTATTTTAAGAGTCTTTTACGTATACGAATAAAATAGTTTATTGAAAAAGTGGAATGAGCAACGAATGCGGTGAAAATTTTTATTTCACACTCTATTTACTCAGAGATCCGTTAAAATAAGGGAAGGTGTTATTAATTCCAGCGTCATCCGATATGTCGATGTTGATATTTTTCGTGGATCGTGATCCGATTACTTACAACTTTGCATTTTGGGGCTTCGTTATCCATTATTTGTATCCTAGAAAACCTTGAGTAGTATTTATTAGTTTACAGTCCCTTCGGCTAATTAGATAACATTATTGACAACATTATAAAAAATGGTCGATTCTCTAGTATTCATAAGATCTCTCATTCTGTCTTTATTAAAAAATAAAGCGTAATTCTAAAGTTGCTTTAGATGTATTATTTTACTTCTATATCTGTTTACAAAAAAAGTTTGCTATGACATATATCTATCTTTTAACAATAGCTTACTTTACCCATTCTAATTTCTAAAATAAAAAACATATCGTCATCATCATATAACATGCCCCTTTTTGGAGAGTAGAAACTAGAGATGCCACGAATATTCGGCAACTATTCGGTATTCGGCCTATTCGGCCACTTTTTTTGCTATTCGGTATTCGGCCGAATAGTACGTACTATTCGGCCGAATACCGAATACCAAATCATGTACAAAAGGCACGTTAAATTACTCAAAATTATCTATTTATTTCCAAATTACAACACTTTAGTAATTAAAATTGATCAGTGGTAAGTTTTGATGGATGAAAATAAGCTTTTCAGCATTTTTTGGTAGCAAACGATTACGCTTTTCATCGTAAATGTTACTAGCCTCAGAAAATAACCTCTCACTAAATACGCTACTTCCAGGAGAAGAAAGATAAACTTTAGCAAATTTCGAAAGCTTTGGGTATTGTTTTTCGTTTGTATTGGGTATTGTATTGTCTTTGCTGGCCGCGCCAACACAACGAGGAAAACAGGTTGCAACTTGCCTTAATCCAGCAAACGCGCGACAAGCATGTATTCCATGCCGAATATTCGGCGGCCGAATATTCGGCGCTTCGGCCGACAGCGTTGCCGAATATTCGGTATTCGGTATTCGGCCAATTCACTATTCGTGGCATCACTAGTAGAAACTCATCAGTGTCAGTATGCATTTCGCGCTTGATTCTATGTCGCCATTTCTAAAAAAAAAATGGTCACCTACAAAGCGATAATTGGATATACCTTTCCAATTATTAATTGGAGAAATGTTAATTCAAACACGGATCTCACACCGATAACGATACATAATAAAGCGGGAATGAGAGGAGGAGGGGAAAGGGAGAAATGAAGGAAGCGGGGAAAGAGGGAATAGGTTAGGACGACGTTATATGGCGACATGAAGCTCGCCGGGTCAGCGAGTAAATAAAAATCACATCATTATAATAATTGGCTCGCATTAGCTCACAGTGAATTTACTTTGCTGATATGCGCGATTGAGATTCTTCTTTGGCTTTCCTCGTCCGCCCGTTTGACGGCTGTCTCTCGCAATTCGTTACAGTCACCAACTTGTTAGAAGGCTTCTTATGCTGCGTTTGCCAATTCCCGCACAACCCTTGATATAGCTACCATTGTACTTTTTGACGACCTCTTCAGTTTACTATTCCTGAGAGCTATATCGATGATTTTAGTTCGCTGTTGGATAACCACAACCTGCATTTGAATGATATTCTCAACATGCCTCATTCGATTTCCTATCGATTGATCTTAAATTAGTGGAATAGCTCAATCTAACGCCTACAACATTATAAAACGAAGCAAAAGCGTTTCTTCACCTCTCTCGGGCTTCCTCAGACTATATGAAAGCTTCTGAACGTTTGAGTCTAGTCGTACCATTTGAACAGGATATATTACTCGAGCATTGACATGCGAACATAGATACCAAGTACATAACTATAGATACCTATTAGTTTTATCATACTAGTATGAATTTAACACCGTTCGCGATACGAAAAACATATTTAAGTTAAATATTGGTTATTCATGATTACATATTGCTGACTAGTTTTACATAACGCATCTGACGTTCTGCCGACATTATGGTTGCAAAAAAAAAAATCTTATCCGTTAATTCGAAAAAAAAAGGGTGTAAAATCTATTAAAAAATTATATGGTATAATATATGAGTGAATTATATAGAAGAGTTATAGTAGAAAAATTGTCTCAATGTTTTATTTTTCTATATAAAACAAATATTGTATAAAATAATTGTTTTTTTAATTTTTATTATGTTGAACAGAGGAATGGTTTTTGCGATTGGATATAATAATATATCGTCACGCTATACACCTTTCTGGCAGAGATACATTAGAGGTTGCATCCACTTTGCGTTTAGATGTTATACACAAACGTGACCAGTAGCGCAACTGATCACTGTTCTCAGGGCACTTACATATGAAATTTCAATTAGATGCCATGTGGGTTTCCTCACGAGGTATTCTGAGGTTGCGATTGGGTATGATTATTAAATAATCGGCGGTACACGTGCACTTGTAATAATTACAAAGCGTATCAATCATTGAGCTATTAGAGTCATTCAAGTTTCGGATAAGATCGTCTTTATCACGAGTGTGTTCGCAACGGGTTGTCACCTCGTGGTAATGTTGCCAACTAACCCAAAATCTCCACGTAAAAAAAATGTCTATAAATCTCAGAAAATATTTTATAGGTGCTTAAAGAATATTTTCTACTGCCTAAATTGTAAATCGTAGATACAAACGCATAGCAAATGTAAAAAATTTGATGATGTATGTTCCTTATTGCTGAAATATCTTTATCAACATTATTATAATTTAACATATTATTTATGTATAATATCGTCGATCACTGGAGCTGGTGTGTTTAGAATGGAGATTGCGATTCGGTAAATTTCTGTAAGGTAGAGCGACGAAAATCAACTGGCAATAAATAAATGAAATCAGCGAGAGACCAGGCTCAGTGTTTACTAGAAGATACCTTTATTTGGCATTGTACAAAAGTGAGCAGATTATGATGTATATGACATTATTTTACTTTAGTTTTCTTTTAATTAACTGATATACAATTTCCTAAAAAAATCCATAAATTTTAAGGTAAATCGTTGAGTAGGCATCACCGGCTCGCGCTATAGCGGCGGGCGGTGAGCGGACGGTCGCGCGGACGCGTCCTTGACTCGCGCCGGTCGTTGACGCCGGCGCCCGCCGCTACATTATGCACACGCGACCGCCTCGGCTCCCTTCTGATCGCTCGAGACCTGCCCAGACGCGCTTCACTCGCCGCGACCACTCGCGGGGTTACAATACTGCTCACCTACAAAACTGCCTGACCCCGCGTCACCATGCCACGCAGTACTTACTTCCATCATTCATTTTTTATTATTCCAATATTGGATCGACGACATCTGTGCATATCTAGTTGCGTTTTTTTTAAACTTCACATAGTTATATTCGCTTTTATCAGGTTACATTTATAAACTCAAAATAATTATACAACCCGCAATGTGGAAGTCGAAAGCACAGCCACTAAGCTGAGTCATTAAATTTTTTTATTTTTATTACAGTCAAGAATAACAGTCATCACTTGTGTTGAGTGAACTCTAAATTAGGGGCGAAATTCCGAGGAGACGAAGAACTCGAATCTTCACTAACATTTTCACTTTTATTGATGAACCCAGTCGACGGCATTTCCTATTTGACAATTTCTTTAGTAAATTTTAGAATATTTTAAACGCTAGTGTAATCGCAGTAGGTTAATAATACGCTTACCTAAAAGCTGCCGCGCCACATCGTTATTTCTTCAGTCCGTACTTTGTTGATATACCGGTATGAACACACAGATTCGCATGAAACCATAGTGCTATAATTGAAAGTCATATTCATACAAAATGTATGAAGAAAATAAGTATCTCTTAGCATCTGTTTCCTGGGTATCGTACAAAATTGGCTTTTTTAATTGTTTTTATGTTTTAGCATGAGAAATTGCGAATAAAATTTTTTTAGGGATATGAAGACATGGTAAGACAGTTCTATGCAGTCCACTCTTAAAAAGGTTAGGAAAGTACTTCGAAAATTAGGCTAGTTGGGCTGAACACAGAGTCGTCCACTTTCGTGGTCGGTTTTCCGCGGCGCGGTAGGAATACCCAGGGGTTTTAGTCTGTAGGAGTCTGACACAGCCTCGGCCGTTACCCTCATGGCGACTACGATGTTCTATGATGAATTTTTCCCTAATAAAATAAGTTAGGCTGAATAGAAAATTGTATAATACATCATCTCTGCATCTTAAAAACAATGGTTTACTTTTTATACACCGCCAGTTTTTCAAAATATTATTTCCTTATATGAATCTTATCCAAGCAAAAAGTTATTCCAACAAATTATGTATTGAATATAGACTTTGAACAAGAACTGTAAATTATAGGGTTCTTTTAAAAGTAATAATAATATTTTTTTGATTATCAGCAATTCCATGCTGCTTGGTTCGTGCATTATATTCTCAACTGTAGTACATCTCACTCCTTTGCTTTAAAAGTGACTGTTGACATTTGAATACCTTCGAAAATTTATTTATTAACCGGAGAAATAAATGAATGCTCACTTTTCCTGTTTTTGTATGTAATAATTATTTTAATATCAAAGTGAATGTATTATAAAAATTTTCCTATAGCAAATAAAGACAGTAAATATCTAATGGGTTATATTATTTTACTATTTATATACTGGTTGTCAATTAAAGAATCGGCAAAAAAACTTGTGACTACTCAGAAATAAATACTAAATTTTTTTTATCCCAAGTCGTACTAAAGATATGGTTGTTGTTATAAATATCTAATAGTTTTTATCTTGTTTGACAATAGTTGTACATTACGATCACAAACAAAAATATTTTCATGTTTTATTTTTATATTATAATACAACTATGCCAATAGATAGGCCGTAAATGATTTGATTTTATATTTGATTTAAAAAAAATACTTTGAATACTGTTAATTTCATTCGTAGTTTTATTTCAATTTAGATTTAAGTACCGAAATCGGGCATACTAACAAAAAAAAAACTATAAAATTTAAGTATCTCTAAAACTATTGAATTTCGCCCCCCATATTAATTAGGATGATTTCCATTGTTGCATTTTAGGTCCTCTATCACACAATTCCATTAAAACGGCCAGTTTTCAATAACCCTGAATATTTTAGATTTCCCGCGGCGTCATTCATCCCATAGGAAATTAGCTTCTTATGTTTCACGCGTCCGCCTTCGTCCTCCAACAATTGAATCTTCCTCAACGCAAATTGATATTTTTTGCTCCTCTCCGATTGCCCGATGCAATTTTCCTTACGTCTGGCCCCATCTCAGACGTTCGCGGCGCGTTTAATCAAAATTTGCCGAATCATTATTGTCTGCGGACTTTTTTTATCACTAACATTTAACCTACATTCGGGTAACGGAATTCTATCGTTCGAACGGCGATTCATATTGAAATGAAATCTTTCTCATGCCCATTATTTACCGAGACCAGAGACTTCATATCTCGGCTGAAACTTCATAAAGCTTCTATTGAGCTCTATATTTCTAAGGCATTTTAAACTTTCGCATTTTGTTATAAACTCTTTAACGGACCTTATGCGTGCAGAAATTTGTTTTTAATTATGTTTTGATGCAACATTTCGATTTGGTTACATAGGCCGTAGTCACGTGCAAGGAAGTGAAGTAACGTGAGGAAGAAAAATTTCAAAAGCTTATGTCAATTCCATACCATCTTGTATTTTTCTACTAGCGTTATAGCTGATCGAATTTTAATTTGTCTGAGCCATCAGATGCAAAAATGTCGAGTTATAATAAAATTAAGTTTTTTCGCGCATAATCATTATTAAATTTTTATATATCTAATCCTTATAAATATGGTTTGTGGATTAAAGACACAACTACTTATCGCTGGAGCGGGAAGAGAAATACATAAAACTGAAACATTTTGTTGACAGATAACTTTACGAGTTTCCGAACATCAATAGTAGGTACTTGCACCTAGGTGTCGAACAATGGAAATAAAACTGTCAGTACTTGATTAATATTGATATCACTTTACTCGCGACGAATTGATTAGTCAAATAACACTTAAAAAAAACTGTAAAACTTGTACCTCCAGTTTTATATTCTGAGTGTTATGGATTTACAGCCGTCTCTCTGGTACGGAGTTTTCTGAACACCAAATCGTTTGATCGATCCTTCTGACATCGGCATGCCCTCCGATTTATGGTTCATAATTTTATTTTTGTTACGTGACTCGTCTCAAAAACTAGAGTAAACACACGATAACCGATTATGAGCGCATGTTCGCATTTCAGGGACCCCCATAAAGCAATGTTTCCGCAGTGCGCCTATTATAACTGTTTTATGAGCGCTGACGAGGTATCCTCGGCGCATGCACGTTGGTTGGCACGGGCTTTTAAAGTGTACCCGATGTCTCGATGTTTACCGGTAACGGTTTAATCGGTTTCATTTTACTAAGGTTACATTCGGCGTTAATTTTACCTCATGCCCCCATTTTCAACCAGAGGGGTTGTAATTGTTGCACAAATTAATGTCATCATTTCGACATGTTGCTACATGATCATCTCTTAGGGCTTAGAGGAACATTTGATTAGCGATAACGCTAGTAGAGAAATGCAAAAGGTATGTACTTGACAAATGCTCTAACCCGGTTGAGCTGTATAGGCCTTTCTCGGCCCTCAGTAATTAGTTAGTCATAAAAAAAAACTTGACAAATGCTTTCGAAATATCATGCCGTCACGTTATATCAATTCCCTACAGATTGCACTCGTTTACTAGCTTTATTGTTAATAATATTACTTTGTTTAAGCCTTCTTAACAAGTCCGAAAGTCGAAATAATATCACCCAGAGAATCGAAACGATAGCCATAAATTAATACATTCACGTCGAAAAATTTATTAGATTCCATTCGATCGTTAAATATATTTAGCTTTTCGACATGATATGTTTTAACTGTCATACGAGTACACTATTCATTATTATTATTCATAATGTCTTGATTTTACAGAGAACTATATATATATATATATATATCGATTGAGCTAACTAAGTGAAGCGATAATCGCTGAATTAGGCGAATTCTAGTGCGGTTATACATATCCGTAAGTGTAGTGTAGGAGGATTCTCGGAGGTCAGGTATACGAATGATCTGCCAAAGGAAACTAGATTCATTCACATGCGCACAATCCAGGATCGTGGCAGAGTGCAAGCCAGTAGGAGTGTTATATTCAGCTGAGGATAAACGTTGACTGAATTAAATGACGCTCTGGGGCTTAAAAGTTTAATACTGCGAACATTTGTTACTATTTGACGTGAATAGATCTGATTATAACGACCCTTAGGGCCGATAGTGCCGCTCGTGTGGCTGCGCGCGTGCTACTATATCAAAGTGATCGTTGAAACATTAGGACGGACTGCGGTCATGCCGCCCTCGTCTAGACGCCTACAAATGTTGACTCGAATAACCCGAAATTGTTTAATTTACGAGCTGCAAAAACTATATCGTTTCTCTAACATCAATCCCTATCACTGTCAGGTATAATATTATGAGCGGCTATAAAGTTTTTTTTTTCTTCAACATAATAAGATTTATTTTTAACATGACTGCTGTCAAAGCGTTCGTGGAATATTTTCCCAGGCGTAGGTATTAAATCTCGCATCATCCGCTATATATAAATCGCGTTAAGGTTAAGGAAGTCCGGTTGCTAAGTTGCGATGTTATGCTGAATGCGTATTTGGGAAGCACTGTTACAACCGCGATACAAACTTGCGGGGAGTATGTGGTACTTGCTTATACGCACATCGCATTACCATATAATGGTGCTATTTGCATTCGGCCACGAAGCTGAAGGCTTATTTTGCGTCGTTTATTTTTCAGAAACCCAACCCCCGAACGCTGCATCGAAGTAATTTATGCAAATAACTCATATGATTGGACGCCGGCCGCGACGGTCCGCTTTCTGTTCACTACTTTGGCTTGTTTATTTTTAGTTTAGCCTTATAATACTTTAGCTGACGAATTTTACGGTACCTAATAATTTCCTTTTGATGTAAAAGTAGACATATTGTTTCCGTTTAATTTGTTAGCTGCTTTTATTTTGATTTTCCTGCCTTTAAATACGTCCGGTTAGTTACGTGAAATTGGAAAAGTCGTTTTATGTTTTTTCCTTTATTTGTTTATTTTATATATTTCCCGTGAACTGTTCAATAGCAATAACTTATAAATGTAGTATTATTTGATTATTTAAAAACGTAGTCCGCCACTGTGTTCATTGGCATAGAGATTGAAGATTTTATTGTGGTCCCTGAAGCGTCTCGAATAGCGCAAATTCTTCCAGCTCTGCGCGCTAGACATGCGGCCTTAGGAAGAATTTCAATAAGTTGTTTTCATTTGCAAATTGCGCGCTACGGCGACACTTAATGGAATAGGAATCTAAGAGACCGCACGCCGCTCCGCTTCTTAGTCCCTACTGTTTTATTATGAAGTGCGCTTTCTAAGGTAACGGCTCAAACGGCTCTGACCACAACGGAGTATATCTTCAGTACGGGCTTAAAAATTGTTTAAACGTTAATGAGACCGTATCTGTTTTATTAAAAGGTGGGTTTTAAATAAATGTGTAAACTGTCGCAAAAATCATTTATTCTAACAAATTTTATTGCTAATATAAAAAAAAGTCACTAGTATTTAATTTTAATTTTTTATATAGTAAATACGACAATATTTATAACAATAGACCTTTACAATAGTTTAGAATATTGCTTAAATTAAAACCCGTATTCGAATAAAGCCGAATATGTTCATGGCTAATCACAAAATGTTTTTTTTTTGTATTTATGTCGCAAAACATCAATCTTAGTTTATTATTCTAATCTCTCTTGAGTTTGTTGTTTTAACAGCTATTAATTACAAGACACGATAATATTGACGCGCCCTTAGGGAAGGAAAACCGTTTGTGACAAGGCACGTTGTTGAAAAATGCGAAAGTCGCATTATTAGCATCTCGAGAACAAATTGGTATGCCGCGGACCTGTTCCGTTCTGCCGCCATTATTCATTTATTCATGGGTCTCGTGTACTAAGCGTTGGCTGAAAATTTGTTATAATAATAAAATAGTTGCAATATAATTCCACGTAACAACTACACAGTACCTAATACATAGTAATGTATAATCCACAAGGCCTGGTATACTCGTCTTTTTAACCAGTATGTTCTTCCTAATATAATCTATAATGACGCAAAGACTTGGACTCTAAGCAAAAAATCCATATATACATATAAATATAAATATCTACTTGTTAAGTGTGTGACAAAGAGCAGTGGAGCTCGCAATATTTGGTATCAGATTGCTAGAATGTTGACTTAATCTTGCAATCCGGCATCGTATGATGATCTAGTGATGGCTCTCAATTAGAATTAGTCGGGATTAGTGATGAAAATGCCCTGGAATTTCCCAAAGTGCCCAAAACAGCCGAGAACATTTTGTAAATTCACGGGAATATTCCCAAGGAAGTTTTGGGCACTTTGGGAAAATTCCCGGGGATTTTCATCACTAGTCGGGATACTTGGCTAGATGAAGTGATGGCAGATGGAGTTATGTAATAAGCGAATGATGGCTCAAATAGGATAAACGGGGTGTAGGACGTCCGGCAGCGAGAAAGGCTGACGATATTGTAAAGGTCGTGCCTGGATGAGACTCATACAGAATCGATGATAGAGGCACGGTGTAATGGAGGGCTATGCTCATCAGTGAGCTGAAACAGGCTGTGAATAATATTGATATAGTACTATAGTTATTAACGCAATGTCCACTGCGAGATTCAAATGCTTAAAACATATATATTTAGTTTTATTCAGCTATATGTTTGTTAAAAGCTTTTAAGATATTCGAAATGGCAAATGTAGGTACCGTAATAATCAGTTAATTCATTTTGCTATTGTAAACGTAGTTGTTATTAAGATTTCAGTCGCCATTACGTTTCTATGGTCCATTGTGCGTAATAGGTAACAATATTTCCTTACCATGGAACGCGGAAGTGCGTTTTCCAATAAAGCGAGCAATAAACGCAGGCTTTGTGACCGCGATGTGAACGTACATATCTCAGTAATCCTAAGACATTCCTGTTGTTTAATGAAGGGCTCACGGTATAACTGTTTCACAAAGAGTGTAATGAGATGAGGTAATTTTTTTTATAAGCCGATTAGCTCCTTAAGGAGCTATATTTGATGCGTATTTGTAAGGTTTCGTACATTAAAATAACTAATAGGGAAACTTCTTTGTCCGTCTATCAGTCATGATCCTTATTCCCACGAATGCGTAAAATTAAAATTAATATCAAATAGGTACTAGTCTGCAATCCCGTTAAGCCTTAAAAGTATGTTTTCTAAGTCTTAAAACGCCGACCATTGAGGTAGTATATTTTACATTTTCGAAGGAAGTAACACCTATAAAATTTTGCGATTATAAATTTTTATATTTACTGGTTTCTATGGAATTTTCTTTGCGCGAATCCGATTCACACTTGGTCTGTTTTTATATATATTTAGAGCAATATTTCGTTAATTGATTTAGAAAAAAGTTAAACGATGTAACTTAGAGTACGTACATAATATACGTACCAGTAATAACTTGTACTAACAAAATGGATTGTAGCGAATACAAAAAGTAAGGGATAACATTTTTGACAACACGCCACAACCACAGAACACTCTTGTTTGCATAACTTTATTGTTACGTGGTCGAATATGAAGAATTTTCACTCAAACGCCGACCACAATAGTTTTGTGTTTTGGCATGATACACATATAGGTTACTTCACACTAAAAACTATTAAATATTCTCGTCTTTCAAATGCTTATTTTTTAGTTTAATTTAGCAAATTCACACCGTAGTCGATAATAAATTGTTATTCTCGAGAAATGAGTATCTAAACACATCAACAAACTCTAAGACTCAGGCACACTTTTAATGCCGACTAAAAATATTGCAATTTTTAAATAAATAATGTTATACGATTTAAGCGTAATTCATTGATTGTTTATGATTTAAAATAAAGTTGTAGTCCAATCAACAAAAAAAAAAAGATGTAAGAGGAAAATTTACACATTAAAAATGAATATTAGTCGGGATTTACAAATCAGTAGGACCTCTTATGCGCTGATTAAAGGCTCTGCATCATCTCGGCACTCTAAAAATCAAGCTGTTTAGAGTGGCCTGGGAATTCTGCTCAAAGTTCACGAGAGATGCAATAAAAGATCTTATTCTGTGCGTAAATTTTGAACATATATAGTGATTTAGTAATCGCTAGTGTGGAAAGAAAATATGGCAAGCGGGCTACTGTGGAAGGTTAATTATTTGTAATAATTGTTCACCTCACGATATTTACCAATATCGCTCAAGTCTATAATATTATGGCAATGGGACACGATAATGTAGATTTGTGTCAAAGATCTCATTTTATATTACCGCCTTAGATTATAGTTTACATTCGGAAATCGTTTTTATAGACGTTTTATTTCCATTTTGTAGGTTTATTGTCTTCGAAGAAGTCGAATGTTTCAAAGTAAAGGATTTCTGTTATAAATTTATATTGGCTTAATATGAATCCATCGCAATTTATGACATGATATTTAATCAAACATAATAGGGAAGGTAATTTCCTGCTGAGATTACCTTTCAGAGAGATGACTCTCTGAGTTTAATAAAGATAAATACTTTTTTAAGGGATGTTTTTTGCATGTTTGATACGTTGGTTACATTTTGCTCACATAGCTCTCTCAGATCGAGTCTTAAATATTTTTTATAACTTTATTTGCAGTTGAGGAAATATCACCGATTATTCTAAACCTTGATTGTTGTTTAAAGTTTCCCGGTAGTAACTGTTTCAATGTCACATCAAAATAATGGAGATTCTTTATTTGCTTTTAATAGTTCTGTATTTCACATCGGATTTATATTTGGAATAAATTGCTTATGCAATAGCTCACCTTTACTTGATCAACACGTTAAGATAAAAAATAAATCGACAGGTAAAATAAAAAATACTGTTTTAAATTAAGCACTTGCAACGTATGCTTTATTATATTTCGCTGCGAAAAGAAACTTCTATGTTTGGACAAATATCGTTTTGATTATTCTTAAAATTCTTCATGAAGGTACATTGTTAAAAACTATTTCTTTCTCCATAGGCCAAATCACCAATTCCCTTTTAAAACTTCGAGTTTTTATAATATTATACAATTTGTGACAGAAATCTACTGAAATTCGGGCCAGTTTTTCTCAGTGTATTAGATTAGATAACGTGTGGTCGCGCAAAAAAAAATAGATCTCTCTATTCTTGATTACAAATATATTCGAATGTGTTTGAATTACGAGTTATAACGATTTTTTATAGAAAACGTTGCGTATTTTTAGTTTTAAACCGTATTGGATCAATCATGATGACATAGTTACTCTTACCCCAGTCAGCTTACCCACCGCTAGACTAACGTTGAGATTTATAGGGGTCGCTTTGACTTTTCTTAGACTTTACTCAAACATTTCAGGTTATATTATTAAATTAACATCAAAGTATACGGCAATTGACATTTATCAACTTGAAGTTGGCGCTAATGAATACATAGGCTATACTCAAGTCCCTAATACTTATAAATTCAGTTTTTTGTCAAAGACAACTTTTTTTCCCGAGGAAAATCAAAGCACCATCTACAAATATTAAGACCTACCTCAAAGCAAGCATAATAAACATGTCTTAAACCGCATAGGGGCGCGTCTATTTCTCTCGCATACGTAATGCCACCGTACGCTATAAGCTTTAGATTATTCTGATCAAGAAATTATGACTATACAGTATATAACTCCATTAAACTTAAATAATCCAACGTAACTTTACTCCTCGCAAACAAATAACCACTGAAAGGGGTATATCATTATAAGAAGTACAATTTTTTATTTCATGTCAATGTAGATCTCCTTAATTCAGTATTCGTTTAGATATCAAAGCGTAGGGTGGCTTGCTTTCACCGGTAATCCTATTTATTTTTTTCGTTATTGAACCCTAAAAATTGAGAAGACACACCGAAAACCCCCTCTTTTGTATCTTTATTTATATTTAGCGCAATATTTATATCCGATTCGGCGCATGTTAATGGTCCGAAACGGGTTACAGACAAACAGAAATAGCTCGGTGCTTGTCACGAGACAATTCGTTTCTACAGTCATTTCGGCAGAATTCATTGCCGGGTTATTTCGGGTTCATTTTTTTATTAACACGTGCGATGCTACACGTAATAAAAACACGAACTTTAGAATACGGTAGCGCTTTTACCAGCGTTCCTCGAACGTATGTACATTAAAACTTTTACTGATAGAGAAAAATTTCCTAGTTTTAATCTAATTATAAGTTTGTTGATGTAGCTTTTTAACAGACTTTGATGTTTATGATATAAATCAATTTAAAAAAAATATATTTTATATTTACATTAATACTTTAGATCTAGCGAAGAGTTTTAAGCAGAAAAAATTGCAAACGTGATGTGACAGCTAGTAAGAAATTTTAAAATAAATTCGCGTACAATTCTTTTTCACAGTGAAAATAATAAAAAATAAAAATAACGATAGTCATAAAATGCCGAGATTCTTGATGTTATTTCAAATAGAAAAGCGCATTCTCTGCGACATTGGCAGACGTTTTAAGGACAAAGCAACGCGACGCGGCGACGATTGCGTGACATCTGCAGCGGGGAGCTAATTGTAGTACGGTGCTGATGATCACGGGAACACGGACTCGTAACACCCTTTGGAACACTTAGAGCGGTTAAGCACTGCATCTGATCCGAATCCATCAAAATACTGATCTAGGAAACAACATAATTCGGAAAATAAGTAATTGTTTAACAGTGTAGTCAAAAAAGAGCAATGCCCATCAAGAACCCAAAATCCGTTGACAACCGCCATCACTATATCGGCCCACATATGTCGCGACGGAAAGTCTCTCTAGGTGTATGAACAACTGGAAATACACAAGCTGATTCCGAAACGAGTCACTTTAACGGACTTTATATTTGTGTACTGTGGTCAAAACCCAGTTCGGGTAACCCATCTCAGAAAGATTGTATTTATTCATTTCAGATAATTTACTTTCTATCCCACTAATAACGTAAAGGTTTACAATATTTGTTTTCATAGATATTTTAACCCAATGCCATACTTACTAAATTCATTTTTTTATTAACTATGGTTATTTTGTTCCGCAAATATTCTGTACTGAATCAGAGAATAATGGATGACGGGTGATGTAGGTAAGCTACTGTACAAATTGTTCTACGACTATTTTGGAACCTATTTCACGGTTTCAGATTGGAGGTAGTGCGTAAACGCCCTTGCCGTGGATTTCTCCAGTCTTCGTTCGATTGAAGCTGGCGCAACTTTCGCTCCGCGCACGATCTCGTTTTAACGTCTCTCTGCTCGACTGCATATCTTAAAGAATTTATATAACCATTGTTTATATATTTCAAGCCAAATGGAACGCGTTACGTCTCAAGATTCACACGATTACTTTTTCCGTCATGACTTTTTTTATTACGATGTCGTTTCCGAACGAAAGTTTCACATCGCCGACGGACGTCTTGGTCGGTATTCGTTCATTTCTAAAATTGTAATATCGATTAAAAAACCTATTTACATATAAATTGCATGGAAATAGTATCAGTTGCAATTTCACACCGACGTTTGCACTTCGATCCCACGTTTCGTCAGTCGTTACCCAATCAGCCCAGAATGCAGCGATGTCGTCTGCTCTGAGACCGGTGCGTGGGCATGCAGGGCCGATTATAAATGTTGACTGAAATAACTCCACTGAACCCGACACGTCTCTACTATTCGCTAATAAAATCAGTCTGAGCGCAAGTTGAATTTATTGATACCACGCCATTATTTTCACTTGGTTTACATTTCATGCTCTATCACTTTCAGGGTGAAAAGAGTGCTAGTAGTGTCCATTTTGCACTTATATGTCGTGGCCAAAGTGAACAGTAACGTTGCTGATCGCCAATCTCAGGGCACTTACAAATGACATGTCTAGTAGATGTCTCGCGTGTTTCCTCACGATGTTTTCCTTCAACGGTCCGTATGAGGTGAGGTATCTAAATCCGCACTTAATCTTGAATCTACGGCTATACGCGATTATTGTTATGTATTTAATTATATTTAAAGCAAAGCAAAAAATAGCATAACATGGCATTTTTTGCTTTGCTTTAAAAAAAAATATATTTTTTATATTTTTAAATTTAAAAAAATTGCTTTAAAGAAATGCCATGTTATGCCATTTTTTTTTAAATAAAGTATAAGTTGTACGCCGTTAGTTCTATGGTAGTGTTAACATTTCGCACCGATTTTCTCGCTTCACTAATATTACGTCGTGAATATTCATATGACCGCTATCATGCAATAAGTAAATTATCATTGGATTGAAAATTATAATCCGATCGGGAATGCTTTGGTTTAATAAGTTAGATATTGTTTCCTATATGGTAATAATGATTAATTACGGTGTTGTTTGAGAGAAGCGTCACGGCTCATATGTCCCACGCTATGAGCCAACGTAATCAGATTGCCGACTGTCCAGTTATTTTTAATGCGATGCAAAGTGTATAAATAGATGGGTTGCATCGCGACTATTCAACCCGCCTGACCAGTGTATTCCCGGAGCAGAATTTCATCATTATATCTTTCATTGATGTCGTATTGGTATTGTACTTCTTTATCGAATATTTATTTCACATTAAGATAATTCTATATCAATTATTATGATTATTGATATATCATAACTATTCAAAACGAATCAACGTGAAAGGTTGACAGGCTTCCCACCTCTGTTTAGTGGTTGAAGTTCAATTATCTATTGACTGTTAAAAAAAAACAACCGATATGTTTCTAATAATGGAGTAAAACACTTTGTGCTTCTACTAAGACGTACCTATGTAAGGCGCAACCGACAGGGTAACAGAGTCTGGAATGAATATAAATAATAGTAATATAAAGAGATAATAATATATCGTGACGCTATATCTTTTAGAAAGTGAGCAGAGATACATTAATGGCTGTATCCACTTTGCGCTTATATGTCGTGCCCAACGTGACCAGTAGCGCAGCTGATCGCCGTTCTCAGGGCACTTGCACATGACGTGTCTATTAGATGACATGCAGGCTTCATCACGATATTATAAGTTGCACCTTCACACCTTTGTATTTTTTTTAACTTATACTACCATGCCGGCCTTTCGTAAGGATGATGGTTGAAGCTGTGTCGGATTTGTACTGGTGAAACAAAGTTATATTCTGCCTTTGTATCTGTAGGCTGACGTGGACTGTGAGCTTTGTAATCAATGCTCCATAGAGATCACCTTCCAATGAAGACTATTGTGACTACCAGTTGATTTTCACGTTTTGGTGGTCGTGTTTATTGTTAAACTGCACCTGTGCTTTCCATCAGATGCTCTGTGTTCACTTTGTCGAGGCAGTATAAAAAAATGTCAGGAGAAAATTTTAATAATCACAATTCGTTGTTAATCAATAAACGTAGCATATTTCTGTAATAATGTTTAATCAATTAATTTATGACTATTTTACTAGTTTAATAAAATTAAATGAAATATATTTATTTCACCACAAAGTAACTAAAACTAAAAATTTAAATAACAGTAACACAAACAACAAACAAAAAAGAAAAAAATACAAAACATATTAATACATTATACAGTTATGTTTATTACAAGCATAAGCCCATATCATATGCTTAAAACTTATATAACGATGATGCGAGGTTTGATTATAATATTTCAGCGACATATAAAATAATCTACCCGTTCTTTTGTATTTTCACAACTGTCGACTATTATATAGCTATTGTTGATACTTCGCTTACATAAATCGTCAGCCAAATATAAATATGAAGTGATTGTGTAACAGTTATTTGTGTAGATGCGTTTTTATTACGTCTATTTAAAAATAAATAAAAGTCGTAGCGGTATATATGGTCCACTCGTAAAAGATAAATTATATATTTTTCTAATTTTTACAGATTTACCTTCCTGTTCAATAAATATTTTATTGAACACTTGTAGATCGATTCAACTAAATCTTTACGAATATTTGACTGCACATCTTTCATAAGAAAAATAAAATTTATGATAATATTTTTGTAAATACTTTTCTTGGTGTCCGAGAGATGAGACAAAATAACTTTCGACTAACGATATCGCTACAAGAGAAGTATAAAATGTATGGGAATGAGGTTTTAAAATATAATGTCGATACGATATGTTAATTTTATACATTTTGCACTGATCTACGAGCAATATCGCTGATCGAATATTACTTTGTCTAGACCCCCTTTTTTATTACTGCTTAATGTTTCTCTCTAAGATTTAGCAAACAGAAAAGCATTTGTAAATTTTTAATTCGCCTTTAAACCAATATAAAATGTTTATACTTTACAATATTTAATAGTTTGTGATAACATTAAATGTAAACAGTTAAAAAGTATGTTCATTCACATTTGTGTTAAAATATTTTACTATTTACAAAAGTGACACGTTTAACTAGCTGCTGGCTTTCATAAGTGCCGCACCCCGTCTACGTTTCGATATAATAAATTTAATATAAAGTTTTGTATACATTGGATGCGGGTGCGTCGTGTCGTTGCCTACATAAATCTCTAGTTGATAAATTAGACGATTCATATAAGATAGGAGGGTGCGAAGTGTAGGGCGCGTTCAAAATGCACTTTCGACCGCAAGCGTAGATAGAGACCGTCCGATAATCTGACGTTTCAATGAGATTTCGACCTGCTATTTATAACGCACCGCAACTACAGTGAATAACTCAATGTTGTTTGTATGCATTTTACACCTGAATTACGATTATTGTACACGGTTATTAGTTTATCTTTGGGTTTGTGTGTACCGTGCCCAGCGTGACCAGAAGCATAGTGAAACCATAAATGGAAGGTTATTTATGTATTTCTGAGTTTCTGCTTTTATGAGCTAATTAATTTATACAAAATAGGATCGGTATTCTAAAGAATAAGCGGTTATAAAAATTTCAAAGATAATATTAGAAACCGTCCAATTCTAGCAAACCCTATGTATGAATCTGCGTGAACTGGTTTTGACTTAGAGTTATCTAGAATTGGACGGTTAATAATACTGTTTTAGACTTCTATTTAAGTATAGCGCCGAACCTCTGTTGGATTAGGCAGATATAGAATAATGAAATGGAATTTCGTAGATATACTTTTGGTAAAAAGAAATATGTTTCGACGTAGGATTATACGAGTATCTATATAATTAAAAAAACAATTGTATAGATAAAAAAGTTTAATCAACATCTAGTCGACTGTACACAGAATTGTCTGTGCTAACGTTTCATGGACGTACATTGTAATGGGATATAGTCAACTGCGCCTATAGAAATTCAGTGTGACGTTAACATTTTCAGCGAATGTTTAAAGTGAATTATTGCTGACTACGTGGATAACATTAATGCGATGTGCTCCCACCACGCGGCCCGATAGTAACAGCGAATTAAAAACAAACTCGCGCCCACAGCTGTTCTGTGTATTATATATATCGTTACGTTCTAATATTTGTTATATCACTCGGGATGAATCACACTTTAAGGCCGATTCAGACGCTGAGATTTTTTTTACCTTTTTGTGTTAAATTTTATTCGTATTGACGATATGTTTTCTTCTATTGACACATTTTGTTTTAATATTAAAATCAAGAGAAACTTGTTCAAATCGGCTATTACTGATTGCTATTTATTTCTTTAAATATCTACTATACCTTTCTCGACAACTCCATCGAAAGACTTGTCCAGGGTCAGGTGTAAGGCAAGCAGTCACGTGGTCGATCACCAACGCTTTAGACACAGACTTATAAAAGCTGCTACACAAATTTCCAAAGTTCAATGTTTCCTTGCCGCTGAGAACACTTCGCAACGCGTAGACAATATTTTCCAAAATATATGCATTATCGCCAGACCACGACCGGTCTGCCATGAGTGAACAACTGAGGAAGAAGACACTCTTGTGAGGTGAACATAAATACGTTAGTGCCTATATCCATTTTAAACTTGAACATTATTCTCAGGCTCTCCTATACACGTTATTTTCTTATGAAATGCAGTCTTCTTCATGATGTCTTTCTTCATTAGTGAGCATATGATGCTATCCTTTGGCTGCCTTTAACTTGATAGGCATATGCAAGCTATATGCCAACGATATATAGATATATGTATTATGTCTTCCCGCAAAGTGGTTAGCTTGTTATGGCGTCGGTTGAACGTCATTAGGGTAACGCATCACGGCGCAGTTTGACGACCCCGATGACTTGCTTGATTCACGCCGATCTCGTATCGATCCCGCTCGGTTCACCAACACTTTTTGGGGCAAAATTGAAACGGGAAACACGTTTAATAGATGTTTTTGATCGTCTGTAATTACATTCTTCCGGAATTTTACCTTCGTTGTTATGTAGCGGCCGGTTTAGGGCACCTTCATAGTATTTATTATGTTTCAATGGAAAGGAGGTCGTAATAAAACATGCTTTATTAGCATACGAGATCGTCAGATACGTGCCTAGTTTTGAAGATAATGTTGTGAAAGTTATGCAAATTTAAGCCATCACCGTTTTGTACAAAAATTGAACATATACTAGAAAAACAGAACAGAAAACAATTTGTTCGACAGATAACATGTAACGCAGAAGAATCTAGATAAAAAACAACACAATCAAATACCCTGTGTTATAATGATCTGCCAAAGGGAAGTCCGCTCAGTATATGCTAGGTGACCAACTGAGATATCCAGAGCCGATTTTCAGCTGACACCCATTTAATATGTCAACGCGCAAAGAACGGCTGTTAATCTTTATTACTACATACTTAATATTAGGTCCTTACATATGAAATTGGCGTTTTGTATGGGAGGAACAAAAAGTCGAATATTTTTTAATATAATATATTTAATTAATCAAAGTATGAACCATTATTTTCTATGCACTTTTGCCATCTCGTAGGTAGTTCATTGATCCCTTTACTAAAAAAACCAGTCGGACGGGAATCAATAAAATCTTTGAAGGCGATTTGGACTGCCCCATCGGAGTTGAATTTTTTCCCTTGCAAGAAGTTATCCAAATTTCGAAAAAAATGGTAATCTGTTGGAGCAAGGTCCGGGGAGTACGGAGGATGTCTTAGACTTTCCAATTGAAGCTCTTCTAATTTAGTAGCCGTCTGTTGCGCAGTGTGTGGTCTAGCGTTGTCGTGAAGCAGCAGTGGCGTGGAGCGATTGACCAGCCTAGGTTGTTTAGCCGCTAGCTTTTCCATCATGGTTTGCAATTGCTGACAATAGACATCAGCCGTAATAGTCTGGCCAGATTTGAGAAAACTGTAATGAACAATACCGGCACTAGTCCACCAAACGCTTACAAGTAACTTTTTTGGGGTTAATTTTCGCTTGGGGCAGGATTTGGCTGGCTGGCCAGGATCCAACCATTGCGCTGAGCGCTTCCGATTATCGTAAAGAACCCATTTTTCATCACAGGTAATGATTCGGTTTAAAATACCTTCATTATTGTGCCGGTTTAGTAATGTAACGCAGCAGTCGACGCGCGTTTGCCGGTTTGCTTCAGTCAATTCGTGAGGTACCCACCTTTCAAGCTTTTTAATCTTCCCAATTTGCTTCAAGTGAATTAAAGCAGTTTTATCACTAACATCGCAGCCTGCAGCTAACTCGGACGTGGTTTGCGATGGATCAGCTTCCACAATAGCCTTCAACTCTTCATTATCAACTTGAGTCTCAGGCCGTCCACGGAGCTTGTTCTGCAGGTCGAAATTTCCAGAACTAAAACGTTGGAACCAAAAACGAACTGTGTTTTCTTTTGCAACACGACCGCCATACACATTATTCACCCTTCGAGTTGTTTCCGCAGCACTAGTGCCACGGCGGAACTCGTACTCGTAAATAATGCGATATTTTAAGTTTTCCATTTTGTAAAATGAGTGACGCAAACAGAAAAAAACAGAAGAAAAAATCAAATGAATGATGATCATCGAAGCACAAATACATGAGTCTATAGCTGTACAAATTTGAATTTGGAATTCCTTACCAAAGAGGAGAAATTTGTGATTAAAGTGGCCAGTACGAAAAACGCCAATTTCATATGTAAGGACCTAATATATAATCAAAATGTCTTTTAGTATCAAACAAAACTTAAAATATATTTAATTAAGATTTTTGTGACAGTTGATCAACATTAATAAACATATTATATTAATAAACATTTTATTATTATTCAATAATCAAAGCTATATAAAAAAAAGATTTTATTTGTGTAATAAGAATTCTGAACTTAACAATTTATTTTTATTTTAAGAGTTAATAAGAAAATACCGTAGTTATGTATATGCATTTGGAAAACATAATCAATAACCGGATATTGTTAAATAAATTTATAACTCAATCCTGCCTGTACTTTTAAGTCATTGAACGTTTTTATACGATCATTGCTTTGAATATATACACAATATTTTCCTTTGAAGGCTAAGAAATACGTTTTTTAACAAGAAATTCTTATACCCACTCGACTTTCTTTCCCGCTGAACTTCTCATTTTTATCAAAGCCAATTAATTTTAATGTACTAATGATGTTGTTATCGATGGAAAAAAAATCATGTCGGCTTACAAGGATCAAATTATTTAAGATCGGATCAATAGTTTGAAGTCGGTCGAAGTGACTGAAAAAAGTGTTCTAGCGTTATTTTATAAGCAAAAAGCCATTCTTCTGGAGACTAAATGCTAATGTTGTTTACGCTGCTCCGTGAAGTTTCAAAAGGATGTTGAAAAGAAGAACGGTAAGTAGAGTGTCCCAAATCAATATAGCACGCGGGCATCTTCACGCGGCTAGATTGCACCACAGATGTGATATAATTAGAACTAAATTGTGTTTTTTTTTATAACAGGAAGAAATACGCACACGAAAAATGTTAAAAAAAGATGTGTATGTGCATGTCACACGGTAAAAGTAAAACTATGTAATGTATTCTATATCATTTTCTCGCAGGCTTAAAACTATAGATTTATGTCTTTTACTGTCGTATTTTTGTTCCATTGAGCTTCAAATCACAACGAATCTAAAGTAGTTTCAATAAAAAAAAAAACTTCGTAATTCGAGATTCTATAGTCCAAGATACAAATTTAAGTACAGGCCTACCTTAATTCCGGTCTAGCGGATAGAATGTCCCGATCGTTTTCACGGAGATGGCGGATTCGAATTTCACTAAGGCCGACTGGTAGTTGCTTTGTTCAGTATCGGATCAAAGGTAAATCCACTATGAGTAGTATGGTATGGTGCATGTAGAGCTTCACTCTTCACGAAAGCTGCAGTAAAAGTATTAAGATATTAATTAGAATTCAGAAAGTGAAGGCAGTGATCATCCGAAAGGAAAGCTAGTCCTGACCAATATGTAGTTTATGTTTTTAAAGCCGTCATTCTTGGCAAATTCATTTTTAAACTTGACGATAGATACAAGAGTCATTATATTTAAATCATGCCTGCCGAATAATTTAATATTATCTAGCAAAATAAAGTTAAAAAAACTCATAATAGGCATTTACAAAAATGTATACATGTTTGTTTGTGTACCGGCTTCAATTTCCGATTTTGCTGAAATTAAATATGTTCTTCCTCTGATGCTGCTGCAATAATGTTATGGTACATGTACAATATGAGTTTGTTTTTCTCAGCTTTTTGTTGTTTCTACTGGCTATTTTGTTTAATTTTAGGTTAAGGTACAAAACATTATTATGGAACAATAGCCCTCTAAGTAAATAAGGGATTAAAAAACAAGCCAATATTCACTATACGCCACTGGAAGAAAAGCTGTGGTAAACAGATAAGACATGCATTATATCGGAGCTCAGAACTATGTTTCGACAAATGCATCGATTTACTAGGTCGAGTGTTAGTTTATTTTGGCCGGGAGTGTGACGTGCCGAGGCACGCTGCGCTTGTAGGTATTTCAATCAGCCGGTCAAGGAACTATTACATCGGCACCGCGGCACCATTATCTTGGCCCGGAGATCGATGCTCCAATACTGCGATGGACTCTGCTACCAACCACACATATGTTTGCCGCCCGGCTATCGGTCAGCATGAACTGTGGCCGTAACATATACTCTTTATAACAGTTTCGTTCTCATTATTTGACAGCAGTCTGATAATGGTAAAAGTAAAAAACTACAAACTGTAAAAAAATAATATAGGATTCTTTTCATCACAAAATAAGGTCCGCAATTTTTTTTTTTATTTAGCTTGTTATTCGGTGGCTGCAATTAAGCCATAGTATATATAACTATTGCCGCCTGTAACGTACATCCCATATAAACAGAAAAAGCGCATTACCTAGCTATACTTGAACATTTAATATATATATCCATTTAAAATCTGATAATTACCAAAATTGGACTAAACTTTTAAGTCAATATATTTACTAAAATACATTTTAAATAATAATTAATTAAACAATAATTATTTTAAAGTTACAAATATTTTTTAAATAATTTTTTCACTAAAATAAAGTTACTTACAAATCAACATAAATGTCGTGATTTTTTATGAGTCTTTAATTATTTTCTTAATTGTATATTGGAACAACTAATTTTATCGATATGTAGTGCAATTCTCAGTATAAAAAATATGCAGGGAATATGATTAAATAAGAGTAAATGCAATGTAGAAGTGACAAATACGCGTTCTATTCGTATAAAATTGATGGGAAGGCCAATATCGTAATGCAAAACACGGGCGTACGGCACCGGACGACTATACCGAGACGGTATCACCGCGGCCGATCTATTTGATGGATTCGCCGGCGTGCCGCGGAATAAAACCAACCGAACCCCCCGTGCATCGGCCGCTAATCACGTTATGTGATCTAGCTTCGGCGTTTTGAGTAATTGGGAAATTCCTGTATGTTTTACCGTTACGTTTATTGTTATTGCCGTGGGGGCTTGGATCGACGACACATATCGCGGCTCCTGGGTATATTTAATTTATGTGGTCGATGGGAATTAATGTAGCCCTCGTGCACACTTGCCCGACATTAATCACTGTGTAATTTAAAATATCACTTTCAAAGGAAATACTTCGTTTGTTTTAAATATAATCATATTTGGTAATTGACAGTCCAGACAAGGAGTTATTGTCTAATAATAATTATCAATAAAATCCGATTGATTTATCAATCTGTCATTAATATTGTCATATTAATCAATATAAACAATACAATACAATATACAATGGTGATAAATGTGTGTTTCAACTCTTAATATCATTAAAAATAGAATGCTGTTGAATTAGCTATATTTCTATTGAATCATTTGTTATTCATATCTGTTCTTTTCTAAAGCTATCCATTTGCGTTTCTGCATGTTCTTTTAATATATCCAGATTTCGTTGTCAAGTGATACACTTTAGTAATTATATCATTGCTTTTTTTGCATTGGATTTTGGAGCGTTACTCTTTTCTCGGGAAGAATAGAAAGTTTTCTGACTGCAGAGTCTTTGAACTATAGAATAATCTTCCACCAAAGGGGTTTTTTCATCTAATGATATAAGGTCCTTGGTACGAAGCATAAGCAGGTCGGCATGATCTCTCCGACCAATTCAGGATCATACTTTCATCCGTCAGGATATTACATAGTAGAATTAAAAAGCTGTGGGGCATTTCTGCGTAGATTTTTACTGGTACAATAAACTGCGCACGAAACTCATCTGAGTAGACGCCGGCGCCGAAACGCTCTAGTTGCCGGCACCGCGCATTTAAAACCCGATTACCTTACTGTAAACCTTATAACACCTCCATAAAGTCACACGTGGATAAAAGCAAGTAATCTAAACACTATGTGACAAAATTATAACGGAGTCAGATAATGGGGGCCTAGTCAAACTAATGTACGATTACTACAAAGAAAAGTGCAAAATGTATGAAATTGGTATAACGTGACTGACTATGTGGTTTTCTAATAGCGTTATTGTTTATCCAATGTTACCCTGTCTAAGTATTTTAATCATATAAGATACAAGTATCTATAAATTTATGTTTTTCTATAATATAACAATCATATGATATTTGATTCGGATAATACAGATAGTAATTGTGAAATCGTTATTTGTATGGTATTTTGAAACTTTAAATAACTTGTTAGTTAAAGTTTCAACTTAGCTTTGTTTTTTTTTTTCAACTCTCAAGAATGGCCATTATAAAACGAGTCTTATTATGATTCAAAATATTTATAAACGCGAATAAGGACGACGCTTAACGAGTAATTAGTTTTAAATAGCTCAAATGGTGCACACTTCTCGCAAATCTATATAGAGAATTATCAGTTAGCGGCACGTCCACGCGTGTTCAGTACTATGGTAGACGATATTTTATTCTCACATTATTATTCATTTCATCTAAAGAACTGAAAGTGCCTCGCAGCCATGTTGACGTATTTAAAAAATGTAAGTTATAAATTATTTATTTCTGCGCATGTTGCTCTAGCATGTGAGTGTTGAACTTGTGCTCTTAACATGACGTCGCGTGTCACTCTATTCAGTCAGTCGTCTCGTTTTGTCAATTACCGGGTGGTATCGTGGAATGTTCACTGACACCATTGAATGAATAACACGTAAAATAAATAGATTTGTGTTGTGTTTATTGTAACATATTTTTCATTTCTATATTATTCATCGGTTTTTATAGTCGTTAAAATAAAAACAACGATTGGAGTCATTATGTTTTCACGTATATTTATGTCGTAACAATATATTTTTGTTATCCGCTGACCGCATTACTGCTTTAATGTTTTGGAGACTGAACTGAATGCTTTCGAAAGTTCCAGACATAAAACTTTAATTATTATTTAAAAAAAAATCTTTTTATTTTTGTTGACATTTTATGCATTCCATACGACAAAATCTTTCAATGGAAAACCATTCTATATATTTCAAGTTTTTGTACTTGCCATTGGTTAAAAAATCTGAGCTTAGACCTCTGTTTGGCACTATTTAGGGTACAAATGATTGTGCACATTTTCACGTAAATGGGCTTCCGGTTTAGCAATCTGAGTGAACTGACGTACAACAGCATTTAGATCGTATGGTGCGACAGTCGTTTTTTATATAAAATACATTGTTCTTTCTATGGGATTAGATTGACAAAATGTTTTATGTAATTATTAATTTGATATCTATTAAAATTGTTGTTTTCTGTTTTATAAGATGTATTATGTCATCCAAAGATACCGTAATGTAACTAAAACAAAATCATATTAATAAGCAAACTATAACTCCTTTCCTATAGAAGGTAGGATTGCAATTTTTAAAATCCTGATTGTATATTTATTGTAACAAAACATAAGCTCTTTGAAATAGAAATAGAAAACAAAATTTCATAATATATATTTCCAGTTGTAAAATTCCCTTGATAGTCTGAGCTAGAAAATAAATATCCACAAACATTTTATTTATGAGTTAGTAATATGACTGTTATTATAATTATTGTTTAAAGCAATAACAAAATTTCGTCTTTCGCAACGATGCTTATTTAAAAACACTCAGGATATAAAGTACAAATAAAACGCGAACAAAGCGACGCGCGACGTCTTGGAATTTCGTTTTTCTAAATATCTTTCGACGCGATTAGATGTGCAAACCGGTTCTCGAATGCATTGTGATCTCGATGGGTTATAAAGAGGGCATAGGTTGGGCTGGCGACCTTGCGCCCGTGGTCTGAGCGAGCGCGATCGCTATTTCGGCGCGTTGACATCGATCTAGCAGAGTGAGAGATAACAGAACTAACTGGAGCGTTGGCACCTGCTTTACGCAGTGTAATCGTTTAGCTGTGGTGAATTCTATGCCTAGATACGCTGACGTGACAAAACTCCTACATCGCACTTGAATGAAAGATCAATGTGGTCAAAGAACGACAAAGGAGTACCATGGGACGAAAACCCATTGGCAGTCGCCGTCGTCATGCCGGTCCACATGTATCATGACAGAAAATCTCTAGATATATGAACAAGTGGTGACACCCAACTGTTTTCTTTTTTTTTCCCTCAAAACGTATCTTTTTTTTAGGCGACGAAGACAATTTTTTGGGTTCTCAGTTTTTTTTAATATTAATAAAAAATTTACAAATCTCAATTTTGTATATATTCTGAGTGTAATATCAATATAGTATTTTATATATTACCATAATGTGTAGTGTTTTTTATATAGGGAAGCAGATATATTGCTATTGGTGTGATGTAGTTATTGGAAATGATTATGTAGTTACTTCTTTTTTAATAGATACAATTTAATATATTGTGTAAATAAGATTTTTTTTTTTTCCTTCACTTTTGATATGCTATCTAATTTATTTTGATTACTCCACGATACAAATACGGGTGTATTTTTATTTGTTCAGCATGTAGGGAATTTTTATTTCGTTACGTCCGATTTATGTGTGTGTGTGTGAGTTTATGTGTGTGTGTGTGTAATTTTGTTTTGTGTAATTGTGTTTAGTAAATAGGCGAAAACCGCGTATTTGATACTGGTTAAATCATTTCGGTTATGGACCTAGCAACAAGCCCAGACGGACGCGATGCTATTTAATCATACAAGTAGTGACGTCAGCGTCTGGCAGAGTAAATCCTTGACTACTATATACTACTTGATATTCTTGTGAAATATACATTTGGTTCTTTTTATTACAATTCTGAGAGTTATATTTTCGAGGTAAAACAAGAAAAAAAGGTTTTATTTGGAGTATTTATATGATTTAAATCAATTTATTACCTTCAGGTAATAAACTTAAATAATTTATATTTATTCCCTTGATCATATCTCTTTGTTTCTCCACAAAAAGATCGACTTGCCGTACTCAGATTACACTGTATTTTCCACCATCGGCATTATAGTCTCTTTGTTTGTATTCGAATCTGTCACCGTTGCATGTTAAACTTCGACATTCTTGTGTAGTGCTCTCGGAACGGCGAATACTTGTGCTTACTGGTCACATTGGGCAGAATACAGCTATTAATGTATCTTTGCTCGCCACACATGGGATATAGCGTGACGATATATCATTATTACATAGTACATGATAATACGATAGTGTGACATTGGGCACGATTCCTCGGTTTCGTGTAAGCGCGGCCCAAGGTGACCCGCGCGCGGCGTCTCGGTGCGTTGACATTCAGACGCCTGTATCGTTGCCCGGGCCTCTTTGGATTCGCGCCTTTATTCCGGCCTCTGTTGCTGACTCTCGTCGATAATACACCATTGGACATTATATCATACATTACATCTTTTATTTATCTGTCATCGCGCCACTTCCCTATTGGGGAAATCAGAGAAAATGGAATGCCAGTTCTCTTTATTTTCACAAACCTCTTTCGCTTCCTTAACATTGGTCGAACCCTTCATGCGCTCTTGCCGACACCTTGTACTCCAGAAATTATCCTTCATCAAAATTCTCTTTATTTGGCGTGTGAAGGAAAGTCTGTGTTCGCCTCGGCTCTTCCATCAACCATTCAACATGCTTTTATTTTACTTGGAATAATCCCTCATTGGACCATCCAGGCCTTACAAGGAGGTAGCGCAAAAGGTCTTTTACCAGTATAAAAATCCAAAATCCATTTCTACATCATCAGGGACTGTTGCTCCTGTAATTCTCCACAGCCCGCACATCGCCTTAGGTATTCATTCTATTTACTCAGTTCTATTACTCAATACGCCTTGCAGCCTTTAATGGCGACTACCGGCTAAGGAGAAGAGTCCAATAACAGTTGTCGCTGTTACGCCGGGCTGAATATTTTTTGATTGAACGTCACTCGACAACTAGTTGATACCGATACGCGGCAACCCGAAGCGTGTCACTTTCTTGGGAAAGGCAGACACACTGGCAAACAGCCCATTTGATTGTTAGCCGTTGCTGTCGCAACATTTCGTCATCATTGCGCTAACTGTCTAAATGGGCTTATTTCACTACTTTTTTCAAGATCTCCATGTCGTAATCCAAAGGAAATATTGTGCTTGGAAGCGCATTCCACCACAACTTTAAAGTGTACAACAAGAAAGTTCTAGAAAACCTCACTGTTAGTGTTGTGGCAGTGTATTCAATTCGATAATTAAAAGTACTAAATTCGTAAGGCTCAATTTAGTTTTCATTCCATTGTATTATTCCTGTTGTGGGTTAAAACTTTTCGCGTCGATTACCATTATACGGTTGACGTAGGTAATGGTTGTCTGTTTGCATTTCTATTTTAGTGCACGAGTCAAAGGCCGGCCGTGGCATCCGCCGCTATGGAATTCGCTATCTTGTCTTGCCCGCAGCCAATTCGACGGCTAATAGCTGGAATTGTACGCCGTATTGCCGATCGATGGATTTATTGACCGATATCGAGCCGTGTAGACCGACATTACCACGCCATAGGGACGGCGCGGCGACCGCTTTCTTGAATGCCTATCTATGTACATTTAAAAACCAATATATATATGTTTTTCATAATTTGTTTTAGCGCGATTCTTATAAAAATGTGTTAATTGAATAATTCTAAAGGATATAATCACGGATAATAGTGTTTAGTAGTAGATTAGTAATACCGCTATGTTTGCTCAAAAAGATATAGATTTTTATCGATCTGGAATTTTTATACTACGTAGCAGAGACTGTTAATATTAAGGGTATATACATAAATAATAAAAAATAAATGAGCTTTAATTTAATTTAAAAATAAATTACCTTTCGGTCCTCTGGTTCTAGTCGCAATTTATAAAATTGCACAACGAAGAGTGAGAAACGTAAACGGGTATGTTTCCATAACAATGTTATAAAAAAAATCATAAATAATAAAACTTCGGAAGCAACTATTGTGCGTATCTCAACGTATGCTTGGTAAATTTTATTGTTAGTTGCGATCGTCTGCAGTGCAATCGAAAACCAACAGAGGCAATGATTGGGTGCAGCGAAAAACTCTATTAAGCCCGAGATGTTATCTCGATGCTGTCACTTGATCCGATCGCCCGCGGCCTATACGAATCACGATGTACCACTACGTGTGCCGATAGCGACCTGTATTTCTCATCTTAATGTACTAATCAATTCCATTTTACATTCAATTGAAAATTCCACAGTTATATTATGGCAATTGCTTGAAATTTTGGAATTATTTTTTTGTGTTTATGTAAGCATGTAAGTAAATGGAACATATGGTGCGAATGGCTTTAGAATAATAAGGGGCAGTGTAAGAATGTATAAGGAATTGAAAATATAGAAGAGAGGGAGACAGGTTTGAAAGGCGTTGAGAACAAATTGTCGTTGCAGTTGTTCACAGGTGTCAGTAACCGTATGCCAGGAAGGCTGTTCGCCTTCATATCACATAAAAAAAGGTCATTAGTAATGAACATAGCGATCGCAATAGATACTGTATATCTTTGAACACTTAATACCGACCTTAGATTGTCTTGATGGCGGCCTTCGGGGCGGCGGGCAAAGGAAATAATGGAAATTATTCGGTGCGATGCGACCCGCGAACGGTTATCGATGGAGGCAATTTGGCGAATAAATGGCCCGGTAATGATTGAACCCCTCGAGGCTTCGGTAACCACTTGATGTGAGGTCTGTTTGCGTACGTACTCGAGTCTCTTGTGCTGAACGGAGAGCGGTCCCAGGTACCTGTGGCATTTCTCGCAACTCCATTCTATATTAGACACTCTATCCTCCTTAAATGAGTATGTGGATTATTACCTTTTGCACTACGTTTTGTTTTCTCGAGCTGGAATTAAAGTTTTATGAGATCCTGTTGCGTGCATATCATAAATGTATTATAAAAAGCACTAT
Source organism: Automeris io (assembly GCA_036320925.1). Taxonomy (NCBI): domain Eukaryota; kingdom Metazoa; phylum Arthropoda; class Insecta; order Lepidoptera; family Saturniidae; genus Automeris; species Automeris io. The sequence goes on along the minus strand of JAUDJH010000010.1, from coordinate 5,059,219 downwards.
CTTGTCATACTTGGATATCTAGTAAATATATTAACTAAAAATGTGATAATTACCAGAAGAGGGGTCTCAGAATCCGAATTGAATCAAATTCAATATCAATGTATGTCATATTGTATTAAATATCAAAATATAATAAGGTAATGCTTTTTATGCTTCTATAGGATGCACGCCACAGATAGTCATAGGATTTTCTTTGCGTTGCTGTTTTTTTCCGCTATAGTTTTTGTTTTCATCGAAGAAAATACAAAGAAAATAGTGATTACTATCTATCAACTTGTTTTTTCATCTTCTAAATTAGGTAGATGTACTATTATGTCATTGTATTTTATCTACTGTTTGTCTCACAAATAATTAGATATACAGTCAAAATCTGTTATAACGACATCGAGAGGGCTTACTCATATTAAGTCGTAAAAACCAATAGTCGTAACAACCGGTGATGTTTTCACTATACGAAGTCATATAGCATTCAGCCGGGACCTTTGTTCTGGGTCAATATAATCGGTATGTTGTTCTAAACGATGTTGCCATAAACGGTTTTGATTGAATTTCTTTACAGTTAAACCAATCGGAAATGAACTTTTACACATATAGGGCCTTATTAAAAAAGAAGTTAAACACCCACTTGACCAAAAAGAACAAGACTGGGACATAACCTAATCTTTTGCTAATGCACATTTCTTATTAGTTCCTGTAGTAAATTTACTCGCAATGTATTTATCTACGTCATTCTATCGTATTTATTATTCCTACAGAACAGGCGTTCGCTATCAAACATTACTTGATATAATATACTATTTTTTATGGCTCTTTCCCTTAACTTATTTTTTTCTTTTATTCGGCACACGAGGCTTCCTAATAAGGAAATTATAACGAATGCGTATTTGTTTACGATAATTTTGATTTTCCGTATTTATAGTCAACCACGAATATTGCTGTTTCAACTGCAAAAAGGGGTCAAGTATTATTGGATCAAATCTTTTTTATTTTATTTTAGATGCTCATTGGAGCGTCTTAAAAAATGTGATGTATACAAATTGATGTATACATCTCATTTTTATAATAAGATAAAAATATTTTTATAATAAAAACAATCAAAAAGATTTGACCGCTATTTTTCAAAATTGAGTCAAATAATGGCCTCATCATTTGTAAATCCATCTGTTAAAACTCGTAAAAAACTATTATTATCGGTAAACTGATCGTAAGTATGTCTAAATTACTTCTGTATTGGATGTGTGTTTAGATTTACCAATTCAAAGAAAGTAAACAGTCAGTATACACATGTTGTCTGGAAGTAAAACGGTAACTGGCACAAGGACATTTTTCGTATGTAAGGTGAATCACCTCACCTCGGTGATACGAGATTAAATAATCCATCATTCATAAATCGTTGGCAAAAAACATTAAATAAATATGTATTTATAAAATTCGAATAAGCAAACAGTAAATAAACATTTATAGGGTTGTGACTCTCTGTTTTTGTTACGCTATCTGGTTGTTTTTTTTCCCTATGCGATAATATAGGGATTTAGTAAAGCCCGGACTCGTGATCCAATGTAGAGGCGAACCGTACTTTAATATAAACAAGGTTCCTCTCACTGTATTCCTTTTGTGATTTACAATAAACAAGATTTTTTTCGGATATGACCATGTAGCGAGAATAATCTTGCTATCACTGCATTCTGTGCTATTTTCTTTTTCTTTTTAAAATATTTACATCCTGATACCGGAATGGCAGTGACCGTGCCTGGAACGCTGCAGGTTCTGCATTTGAGACCCTTTATCGATCAACTTTTTTAATCCTTATTAATAGACTTTTAATAAATATTCTTCAAGAACTATGGTTTATATTCATTGTAAATAGTTGTATAAATGTATTTAATCGAAAGCAATAGTTCTACGACGATTTTCAAGTAGGATTCTAACCCCGATATCCCGATTCTCGTTCCAATGTTATGACGGTAATAACACAGCACGCACAGCCTGTGTCAAAACGGCTCACCCTTGCTGGTCACTCGCGCGGACACCATTTGTTGTGTTTAGTATTGGACACGCCACATGGAGCACGCCACGCGGCATTCGTCTATGACAAAAATAATGGTAGCTTGCCATACACGAAACGAATTGTGTTTTTTATGTGCAAGGATGGCAAACCGGCGTACAGGCGGTCAACAACAATCGGTCATTATCGTTCATGGAAAATTGCAACACTAAAGGTGTTATGATTGCGTTCCTGATCCTAAAGAGCATTATTTTACTTCTTTGTTTTTAAGAACTGTATGTCGTAGTCCAGAGGAAATACTGCACCTGAAAACAACTACAACTCTACAATTACTTGATTCTACAACTGTAAAGTGTAGAAACTGGAAGGTTCTATAGAATAGCGCTGTTGTTGCGCATTGGTGAGCTTTTATGGTGTAGGGATGAGCCTATAATCAACCGCGCAAAGTGTTGCCTAGGAATGATGATGAGGGTACTAATTCTTCAGAACAGTTCCTATTATATATTGGATAAAATACGCAGAGGGAGCCGATTTCTCAACAAAAACTTAACGGGTCTATATTACGAGGTAACGGAGGTGGAGTCAAAAGGTGAACGAGTTGAATTAGTTGATATGATAGTGCGATTGTCCGAATTGTATCGAAACCATCGTCACAATTGCAAAGATCATCATAGTTCTTCGCGAAGTATTTTTCGGCCTATTGCGTTTCGGCATCAGCTTGTCTGTGTCCAGTTTTTCATATACCTAGAGACCTCCTGTCCGTTTCAGGAACAATTTGTTGCATAAGACGGTTCAGGATAAATAATAAGCGGCTGGCTTCGTTAATATATTGGTATATTTTTTCTTGTTATCTCAAAGAATCAATTGTTTTATAAATAACGTGGTTACTATGGTATTTAGACTGAACATACTGCCCCCCGTTTAAAAATGGGCGTAAGTTGTTATATGTTCTCTTCATTACTCCTTTGGTATTCTTTATCAAAGTGACACGAGCTATGCCGTCGCACCCTGGCTGTGTCGCGACGATCCTCCCCAGCCTCCAGTGGTAAGATGGCAGCCGGTCTTCTCGCACGAGAACGATGGCTCCTGTCTGGAGACCAGGACCTTGATTGCTTCTCCATTTCATTAATTGTTGTAATGTGTTGATATAGTCGCGGGACCACCTCCTCCAGAAATCTTGCATCATCTGCTGGATTTGCTGATAGTGTTTGAGCCTGTTGGTAGTTACATCGGTATAGTCTTGGTCCGGCAATGTGGTTAGCGCCTTTCCGACCAAGAAGTGAGCTGGCGTTAGGATAGGGAGTTCAGGATCGGCAATGGACATTGGGCATAAGGGGCGCGAATTTAATATGGACTCTATTTGGGTTAAAAATGTAATAGTTCTTTCAATTCATTGTGTGCCCCGTGAAAGGTGGTAGAATTATCACTTATAAGCTCTTTTGGTTTACCTCTCCGTGCGATAAACCTACGAAGTGCTGCTAGAAATACAGTTGATTCTAGTCCTGTAACCAATTCAAAGTGAACTGCTTTCGTCACTAGGCAAATAAATAAAGCAATATAGCATTTATTCACCTTATAACCACGTCCTCTCCTGTCCCTTATATTGAATGGGCCAGCATAATCTAACCCGGTGCTATTAAATGGTGGTGCTGGATTTACTCTGCATTCGGGTAAATTTCCCATAATCGGTATAGTTGGCCTTGGTTTAGCCTTAAAACAAGTAACACACTTGTTTACTATTTTTCTGGCCAACAATTTTCCCCTTGTGGGCCAGATACGTTCACGAATAGAGGAAAGTAATAACTGTGGCCCCGCATGTAGCAGTCGCTTGTGCTCGCATTGCATAATTAAATTGGTAAAGATGTGTTCATGGCTAAGTAAAAATGGATGTTTTTTGTTATAAGGGTATTGTGAAAGACCTATCCTGCCACCTACACGAATCATGCCATCTTTCATAAATGGCCTTAAAGATAATAAATTTGATTTATTTGGTAATAATTTATTATGTAGAAGAAGATTATATTCCTGGGGATAAGATTCTAATTGTGATTGTTTAATTAATTTATGTAGTGATAGGTTTACTTCCTCCACTGATAAGGATCCGGATAACATTTTATCTGGGTGAAGTGTACGTACCTTGCATCTGGTATTATGCAGAAATCTAAGTACATAACTTAGTACATGAATTAACTTTGTGTCACTCGACCATCTCTTAAATAGGTATTCAAAAGTATCATTTAATTTTGTATGTGTAGGCAAACTGCATAAAACATTTATATTTTCAGGGTCTATTTCGTGGTTTAATGCTTCTGAGTTCATATTGTGTACTGGCCAAGTGTTGGTAGCTTGTACCAACCATGGTGGCCCATGCCACCATAATCGCATAGTCCCTAATCTATGTGGCTCTACACCTCGTGACAGGAGGTCAGCCGGGTTCTGCTCTGAGCACACCCACCGCCAGTTGTCTTTATTTGTTACTGCTAATATTTTAAGTACTCTATTGTCTACAAATGTATTTAATTTTAGATTTTGATTTTTAATCCACGCTAACACTATACTTGAGTCTGTCCATAGGTAAATAGTATTTATTTTACTTTTAAGTGCATTTTTTATCTTATCTACATGGGTTGCAAGGAGAAGTGCCGCACACAACTCTAATCTAGGTATAGTTTGTGATTTAATTGGTGCAATTTTTGATTTTGCGTAAAGCAGCTCAACTTGAGTATTACCAAGATTATCTGTTGTTCGGAGATAGATGGCAGCACCATATGCCTTATTGGAACTGTCCGAGAATCCGTGTATTTCAGTTTCTATGCAGTTTGAAATTACTACACATCTTGGTATTTTTATTTGTTGTAAATTGTGAATCTTAGAATAAAACTTATTCCATTCATGAGTCAGTTCTGGTGGCAGCTCTGTGTCCCAGTCTGATTTGGTTTTAAAAAGTTTTTGAATAAATATTTTTGCTGTTACTATAACAGCACTTAGTAAGCCCAATGGATCAAATATTGATGAAATTATTGATATTACCTTACGCTTTGTTATTGGTTCAATATTTTTCTCACTTTTAATTAAATAGGTTAGTTTATCAGACTCATTAAACCATGCTAAACCTAACACTTTATAAGTTTTGTCCCCAATTTCGGTTGGGGATGTGTATTGCTGTTGGTATTCAGATTTGGATACCTTTTTTAAAAGATTTTGGTTGTTAGACTTCCACTTTCGAAGTCTGAATCCCGCTCCCCGCAAGATCTCGTCCACCTGCGAGGTTACAATGGCTACCTGCTGTTCGTCGTCACCGCCGAAAAGAAGGTCATCCATATAGAACTGCGACGTTATGGCTGTCGCAGCTGCTGGAAATCTGTTTTGGTTTTCATGAGCTAATTGCAACAAACACCTTGTTGCGATGTGTGGAGCTGACTTAAGACCAAAGCTTAAGGTTGTGAGCGCATATACTTGTAATCTTTGGTAAGCATTTTCACGCCAGAAAATGCACTGTAGTTTACGTTGATCTTGGTTAAGATAAATATTTCTATACATTTTTTCTATGTCTGCACTTATAACATAGTTGTATATTCGGAATCGTAACAATATATTAATTAAATCATCCTGTTGTATCGAGCCCTTATACTGGAGATCATTTAATGATAAGCCACTGGCAGTTTTGCATGACGCATCAAAAACTACGCGTATTGGAGTGGTGGGTGATTCTCGTATCACAGCGTGGTGTGGTAAATAATTAGAAAAGCCATCATAATTATCTTGTAATTTAATCATATGGCCGCTTTGTTCAAACTCTCGCATGAATTCTATGTAATCTTGTCTCAATTTAGGATTTCGTACAAATTTTGATTCTAGCGCCTTGAACCTCCGATAGGCTATATGTCTTGAATTTCCTAATTCTGTTGGGGATAATTTTAAAGGAAGTTCTACGACGAATTTACCGTCAGAGTTGCGCATGTGAGTTTTAAGGAAAATCTCTTCGCACTGTTTTTCATCATCCGGTAAACTAGGCATGAAACCTTCCTCTAATTCCCAAAACCGTTGCAACTGATCTTTTATTGCAAGATTACATTGCACTGACCTTGGTATCAGTGATGTTTTCACCGGACCGGAAATCACCCATCCCAGTCGCGTGCGTTGTAAAATAGGTAAGCCATCGCCAAGCTTATGCTGTCCTATACAAAGTAAACTATAGAATTGCTCAGCTCCGACCAGTATATCTATTTCGCCCGGCGAGCAAAATTCATCATCAGCTAACTGGAATCGCGACGGTATTTTAAAATATTCTTTGTTTGGTATATTCCTGTTAATCTTACAGATATTGGGCACGATAAAACAGGACATATTGGTTGTATATATATTATCTAATGAGCTTAACTTGATATTGCAATAATGTTGTACGTTGGATACACTATTGTTTAACCCTATCACTTGCATATTCATCATTTTTTTATCAAGTTGCAGTCTCTTGCACGCATTTTCTGTTATAAAATTTGATTGTGAGCCTGAGTCTAACAGAACTCTCATTTTTTGAGGCCGGTTATACTTATCCATGATAAGTACTTGGGCTGTGGAAAGTATAACAGATATTGGTTGGTGTGTTGTGTGTTCGTTACTCGGAACGCTACTTGTTAAAGTTGTATTTGAGCATTGGTTATTGGTATTTATATTAGATTGGGTTGGTATATGTGATTGCTCGCTGGTATAATTTGAACTTGGTATTTTCATTAATTGATTAGTGGGTTGGTTATCATTTTCCTTTCTATGTAACAGCGTGTGATGCTTTCGCTTGCACAAACGACAGGTACTTGCCCTACAATTAGCAAAAATGTGGGTGCCAGATAAACAATTGAAACATAAACGTAGTCTGTTTACAGTTCGGATTCGAGCACTAACACTTAATGCTTGAAATTTCTGGCACTGAGTTATAAAATGCGGACCAAAACACAAGGGACATTTATTTTGTTTCGAATAAGGCTTGGATTGTACCTTATTGGATTCGGACGTGGTTACCATAGCCTTCCTGGAGGGACTCGCGGCCTCGTCGCCGCCACTGACGCCGTCGTCGGTGAGCTCTGCTGATTCTGCTGTTTCGAGCTTATCAGCACGTTCCCTCAAGAAAGTCTGGAAATCTTGTAACGTAGGCAGTTCCCTAGAATTAGTTTTGTCCTCCCATCTAGCTTTTAATTCTGGATTAAATTTTTTCTGTAGAAAATAAATTATAATTAAGTCCCAGTTTTCTACCTGTACGTTTAGTGAACGAAGAGTTCTTAGATGCTTAGAAATATTATCATGAAGAGTTCTAATTGAATGTGAAGTTGACTCGACAGAAGCAATATCAAAAAGAGCATGTATGTGGTTGAATACTAAGGGCTTCGGGTTGTTATAGCGCTCACATAGTGTTTGCCATGCGAGAGCATAACTTTCACTGTTGAATTCAAGCGAACTTATCACCTCTACGGGGCTACCCTCCAATGAACTGCGAAGATATTTATATTTGATGATTGGTTGCATTTTACTTTGATTAACAAGTGCATCGAAGGTATCTCGGAACTCCAACCACTGCTTTATGTCGCCATTAAAGGTCGGGATTTTTATTTCTGGGTATTTAATGGACTCAGTGTCCTGCTGAGGAGGCGAGGTTTTTTGTTTTGGTTCAGCAAGAAACTTCGCCCTAGCGGTTAATCTATAGTAAGATGTTTCGAATTCCTCCCGTTCTGCCATCTGATTGTCTACGTCCGCATCAAGACACATCGCCTCTATGCGATCCTGTATTTTTTCGAATTCGTCATAAATTGCTGGTATCCTTTCCATACGTAGTTGAATGTCTATAAGCGTTTCTGCTGCTAATTCTGCTACGTTTACTGAATCAAGGATTTTTTTAAATATAGTCAGCTTCCGCTTAACTATTCCCCGTTTAGATATTAATTTTTTTAATTTATATGTCTCGGTTTCTTTCGTTTCCTCATACTCCGAGTGACCTGATTCACTCATTTTGTTAGTTAATATCCCTTCTACAGATTTGTTTACATTTAATAAAGAATTAATAAAGGTAAAGTAGTTGAATTAGGTAATTAGATGGTAAGTGGGAACAAAAAATTGGAATGAAAAAGTTTTAGCCAGCTCACTTAACTTGGTATTTGGAGAACGCCCACGCGCGCTCTGAAGTTCTTGGCCTGCTTCGGCTGCTACCCGCGTGTAGCAGTGGCCCGTTGTCAGCGTAGTTTTGGATAAATCTCCGCCGTTCTATTTTGCCGTCTTCGTACAACTTCACAACTCCGCCGTCCTGGGGTGTTGCTATAATTTTCTACGACGTAGATCACGTCGGGGTCACCATATGTCCGTTTCAGGAACAATTTGTTGCATAAGACGGTTCAGGATAAATAATAAGCGGCTGGCTTCGTTAATATATTGGTATATTTTTTCTTGTTATCTCAAAGAATCAATTGTTTTATAAATAACGTGGTTACTATGGTATTTAGACTGAACACCTCCTGATGTGGTGTATGCGGTTTGACATGACGGTAGCGATTGTCAATGTATTGACGTCCCTAGGTTGCTGTTACCGTTCTCGGAATATATTGTATTTTCATTCATTTGCCTTTTATTTCAAGCCCATATAAAACTGCCAACCGTTACAGTTACTACTATCTTAGGGGAATGTTAACCAAATCGTATACGTGTGCCGACACTAACATATACTTGCAGAAACGCTTTGTAAATTTTAAGGACAAGTCAAGATTCATTAAATACATACTTTTTTTTTTATAAATTATTAAATTATAATTAGTGTTTAAATACTTGTCGAAATTTTTTAAAATATTTTTCAATTGCCTTAATATAAGTACTACTAAGTCTAACTTCAGACTATCATTACCTTGGGAATTAAAATTATAACAGCTCATGAAAAACTACTTGATATTATAGGTTTTACCTTTTAAATATGATCTACCTAACAAGGATGTGGTTCCTGAAGATTCATTTAAATTCCGCGAATTCCATAAGTGGCACCTGATTCATAGTTTCCATTTATGTCTTCAATTCTTAGTAAAACTGGTTGCTTTTATAACAACAAATAGCGTAGGGCTGAATATTGTAGAAATTAATAAGATTGTTAACACTCGGTTACAGTTCGCTCTTTAAATTTTAAGACTTAAATGCTAATGAAGTTTAAATTTGCATGCAATTGCTGATTTGTTAGCGCTTAAAACCGATTTTAAATATAATGTACTTTTCTGAAAGCGAGCGTAAGGAATTTTGACAGATATTAAGCACTTTTAAAAGTGACTTTTAAACACAATCTGATATCTCATGAAGATTATTCTGTTAATCTTCTATAATATAAAAATTAATCTTTAAATGTGTATAAGCGCGAAACTCGAGAATGGCTGAACCGATTTGGCTGATTTCTTTTTTGTTGTGTTTGTTGAAGTCTGGGGAAGGTTATTACGAAGAGAAAAATTAAAACAAATTGTCTGAAAAAGTCTAAAACCACCACTTTTCTATATTCTCATACAAACAATTCGTAATAATATTTAAAAGTCAATTTGAACTTTAACACCATACCATAAAGTTTAAATGTTAGTGGACGGGTTCCGGGAAGGCAAAACAATTATTGAGTGACGTATAAATATTAATGTCAATATTTGTCAATTTTTATACATATAGCATTAAGGCCAGGTTCCTTCAAACAATTTTCAAAAAACAGCCGACAGGCCAATAGGTTTTGGCAGAATAAAATCTGACGGGGAAGCTATTAACATTAAAAAAAACAATGTGACTTTGTTTTAGAGAAATAGTGCAGAACAAGGTCTGCCGGGACAGCTAGTATTATATACAAATAAATCCTTTAGGTTCATGCTAGTTTTGAAAAAGAGCTGATACAAAAATGTTGTTCTTAAAACTACTTTTATTAAAACTAAATGACGACACAAAGATAAATAGCAACTGTGAAAAACCGTGACGGATTACTAGTTAATTTATGTGCGAAGAAAATAAACATATTTTTATTTTCTGGCCTCTCGCCTGTCCTTACACGTCATACATACAACTGTTCGAACGTCACTCGTAACATTAATTGTACTCCGAGACAGTAATTTGCCATTAGTCGAATATTAATTAATACTTGTTTAAACAGTGGTTCGATGTACCATTTAGTTTGTTTTTGTATTTATTAAGCCTATATAATTGTACATATTATGCATATACGTAGTAGTTAAATAAAGCTAACATTTCATTAACGCCGCTAAGCTTGATTTGAACAAGGGAACAGTGATTGCCCATATTTTATTTCATGCCGGAGTGTGATTAAGAAACCATATTTCAAATTTATCTATAGAAATGTTAGTTGTTTTAAGTATCAGAAATTCGTATAGGTGATCGTATTTTCATTGTTTTAGTGATATTCTTATTCGATGAATGATTGAAAAGACTGAATTTACAGAGTAATTTATCTTTACAGTAGTACAGTTATTATGATGGTATTTCTTATTTATGTATGAAATTGTTCATATCGCTTTATTTTTTGTTTATTTATTCTTAAATCCGCGTTATTAATCTTAACAAATAATTTTAATTCAGTTAGGCGACCGAATATTCTCTTTTAAAAGTAAATTTCACAAATATTTTAAACTTTATATACTACATCGCTTTACTTATAGAATGAAATAACTATCTTCCTATATATACATTTTGTTTCCACACAACACAATTAATTTTGGCTAATTATTTTTTTGCGCTTTCCTTCACGCATACGTGTAAATGAATACGAACGTTTAAAATTATCGTAAAAGTATGTTAAATACATTAGTGATATGATATTTCATAGATAACCATATTATTTTATAAAAACTAGGTTAATCACGACTTTCTTATCTTTTGCTCAGACAGATTATAAATCATATTATTATGATAAACACGACGGGTTCACATTACACAGTGCACTTGCCGCTTTCTTTAGATTAATACAGTTGTGATTTTTTTTTTGTTATCTTTTGAAAAGGGCTTTGTATCAGTAATTTCTGATTAGTGATTTACGCCGACTCCAAAATATCTGTGTTATCAAATAGAGAAGCTTATTTTTATTTATTTAATGTTTAAAAAATGCGTTTCAACCAGTAACGAAAGTTAATATCACACACTAGATTTATATATTGTTAATTGATATATTGTAAATAAAATAGTTGCGTTTTATTAAATCAAAATAAGTGAGTAAGTAAGTGGCTTAAATCAAAATAATTCTCATATAATTCAAAGCATTTTGCTTGATAACAACTGTTCAATAATATGGATAATACTAATCTACGTTTGAAGTCGACCTAATACTCGAATATTAAATAACACTACGTCACAATAAGCAGCTATTGGAAATTGTGACAAGTTAATGATATGCTTTATGAAATTAGATTACTTGATGCGGGCCACCCTCCTGTCGGCAACGTGTCAACAACATTGGCCCTGATAGCGAGCCATGCTCACTGCGACCGGCGCGGAGGGGGGGGGGGGTGGTGCGGAACCCTCGGTCTACTGCGATCCACTTAATATCGCTAAGGCCTAGAGCAGGTAGAACCTGTGCACCTTACTGGTTTACAAACACAGAATATGGGTGTAAAACCCATCAATAGTGGCACACTTTAGCCTCTGTCACACGTCGGCATCTGCTCGGATGTCCAGTTGTCTAAAGGCGCGATTTGGATTCTGGCAGCGGCAACCCAGATGCGGCCAGGCCACGATGTAACGCTCTGTGACTGGGCAGCGCTATCAGGCAACGTGTCAAGTTCTGTGTTGTGTATTATGAAGGGTCTGTCAGTCTGGATATTTTTGAATTTATTCATATAAACAGCAATAAACTGATAGTACGGTGCAATCCAAAAATACGTGTAAGAGTATCGACAGGCTATAATCAGCTGGGGTGTGCTCCCCTCCTGACATAGGCCGGGCGGTGGACGTTGAGGTCGTCCGCTGTCTGGCAGAGAGGACAAGGCGTCGGGTGTGTGCCCACATGACGCCTCATTGAGAGGTAGTGAGGGGGTAACAATTGACTCCCTCCCAGGGAGGAGGCCTGTCAAGGCCAGTCGCTTTGCCGGGTCCGTAGGAAGTATACGGATACCCAGGCCCAGCGAAGGCGAAGAGAGGACATAAGTGGCACCCCGGTGGTTTTAGTCGGTGCAAGTCCGACACACCGGGGGATTGGCCCTCACCACTCTCCTGACAGTCCGAAGGGATTTCCACCGAGTTAAGAAAAAAGAAAAGGCAGTAACCAGCTGAAAGAGACCGCGATCAATATACCTCTACCTCTTACCTTAACACCTCTTCACAATGTTTCTTGTGCACAATGCACAAGATACTGACTCGTCAAATGTTTTAATATTTATGTCGACGTGATGACTGCGAATCATTAAAAATAGAAATGCGTTATATATATAAACCATCTGTAATTACGTCCTGTAATCACGGAGAAAGCGTATGAAGATGTGTCATGGTGATTAAAAAGATATGACCTAATAGACGGACGGAAGTAGCGAATTTACACTATCTACCTAAACGAAGATTTCAAAATAAAATGCAAAATTGCCATCGCATTTAAAAGTGATAGCTGCGAAGTGGGCCAGACGGTGCGAATTCATTCGTGTTTCTTTTTTATATTTCTGTTTAATATTAATGTTTTCCGCCAACTCTGTAGCTGAGGAATGTGCGATTCCGAAAAAAAAACGGCCCTGTCAACGACCCTAACACTCGATATAGTGCGAATCCGTTACATTACCCAAGTCGACCTGGACTCGAGCCACGATTTTAGCGTCCGTCTAATTATAAGCATATTCCCTCATAAAATAAACACTTTCGCGGTAACAACTTCACGGAATAAAATTGTTTCCAACATCTAGCGTGTTCTATTACTCTACGCTTAATTATTACAAGGTGTTTTGTATCAACTTATTGCTCTAGATCCAGATTCCATCCTTTTATGACGTTAACAATTCAACGAATAACAGACTCTTTACATACATATATTAAATTGTTTTTATTGCACTATTATTTATTACACTGTGACGGCTTTGTGGATAAGGGACCCGTATCCATGCTCGGCAAAGCGAAAGGTCTTATGATCAAATATCGGTACGTACCTTTGGATTCTTCCAGGATAGGTACTGATTTAGGCACCATATGCTCAAAGGAATACACCTTGAGAAAACACGCGTAACATCTAACAGAAATGTCACATGTCAGTGCCCCGAGAATTGCGATCAGCTGTGCCTACTGGTTACGATGGCGACGACATATAAACGTAAAGTGGATACAGCCACTTTATACAATATATGCTCACCCCGAAAGTTATATAGCGTGATGATATATTATTAATACACATAATTTGTGCTCATAATACACGTTTCTAGTTGCTACTCCGGTTTAGTTATTACACGATTGTTAGCAACATCTGCATTAAATCGACCAGCATTAGAGAATAAACAAAGGCAGTCTAGATAAAGATCTGCAATAAGTTGGTACACAATATAGATACGCGCGGTATTTATTTACCGGCCATTAGAATTTTCTCACAATAAGCGCGCGTTGATGAGAAAAATACGGCCGAGTTCCCACTGCGGCGTATTCGGGACGCGCGTCAGCTGACCAAAACAAACGGGGGCAGGTTTCGTGTAGCTACGCGGAGTCGTCTGCGTGTCAACTCGTGCTGGAGAATAGGTACACATCGGTGCGATAACAAGTCTCAGTCGTGTCCTCGCAGCCGATTATCGCGGTTGCTACAGCTATTATTTATTTATTTTTATTCGTTCAGCCTCAGTTCTCGTGTTTCGCTCAAGGTTCCGCGCGCTGAAACGTCTGGTGGCCACCTGAAGTGTCCGCAGACTAGCCTTGCGTTTAAAACCGTCGCGACGGATTCCAACGTAGCGTGGAACCGTACAGATCGCGGGCGAGCGAACAGACCGGTGCAGTGACCCACCAGCCGTGCGTGAAGCCAGGAAGATGGTGCGCAAAGGGGAGAGGTCCACGGGCGCTTTCCTCAGGGCTCTGGCCGACACGCTCCGCTGGCAGTCTCTCCGAGCCGTCACAATGGTACGTTCCACGGGCAACTGACGCTCTGCTTCAATGCATTCCCGGCATAACATTAAACGCTTTTGTTTCGGACATTTTCATTTACTGATACATGCCTTTCACGATTGTATTATTAATCAGATTTTTCTAATTACATGCGATCATTAATCTTTCATTGGCAGTATGTTACGGTATGTTTGTAAACTTAAATATATAAAGCATTTAACTCTTAAAGGTACCAGCAAAAGATTAAAAAAAGTCATATTGTTGTCATATTTACGGCTTTATGTATGACGTCTGGATATTGTGTAAAAATTTAAATAAATTTATTAAAATGTTAAGTTTTACTAATACATGTCAACGTTAGTTTTTAAATAATTACAGGGTTTGTAAATTGTTTATTATTTTGAGGGAATCCAGGAATTCGTTGTCATATTTATCTGTAACCGTCACGATTTTACGTAAAATTGAAATCATTCTTATAAGACGGTTGATACATTTAAAAGCTAAGTTATCGGAGGCTTGCATTTTTTAGTTAAATCCATTTGTCATTAATCTCTATTTGATTGCATGTAAGGTATGTATTGAAACAGTTTTTTAGTTTGAGCAATTCCCGGCATTTATTGTCATTTCTTCATCTTTATGTGTTGACGTTACTATATTGTGTATAAATTCCGTTGCGATACAGATCAAGCACGTCGTTGTGGTTTATCGATCGACGTGCTTCTCGATACGTTATGACATGCGTCCGCAACACTTCCGTGTGATGGTGCTGCGGATCACGTGTAATTGTCGGAATCTGTCGCAATTTCCGCCCTCAAGGGCAGAGATCACGTTGTGCCGAGCGGCAGACGATCTTGGACGTGATAAGGTCGAATCGAACTGTCGTATTCCAATATAACCTTTCCTCATTAATTTATTACACCGCAGGTAGGTATTAAATATCTCAAAACAGTCGAAGCGCTTTTACAAAGTTTTAATAGGTTAGGTTAACATCGACCTCGATTAGTAATGTGATCGTAAGCGAATTGTCGCACTTTGTTTACAGATAGATGAGTTTACATTGTTTTCTCGGTTCGGTATGGATGTGGAAACAGGGTTGTCAAAGTGTCTGCAAATGTTAAAAAAAGATTTTAAACAAGGTGACAACCCGCTTGATGATATGTTTTTACAATTAATCCTAAACTATCTCGGTCGCCCTGAGAATGACGGTCGGGGCTGTGCTGTGTGTGTGCGTGTGTACTGACTAAAAACCTCTGGATGTCCCTATTGCGCCGCGGAGAATCGACCTTTGAAGCAAACTTCGCAGTCTGCTATGGTACATGTCAAAAGCAACATTGGTAGCTACAGTCACCTATTGACGTGGCCAACTGCGATAATATTATTGCTATCATCGTGCCTCTTCAAGTTTATCCTAACTTTTGTAAAATATACATTATTATTTAAATTAATCAAGCAAATGTCAAACAGTCTGTACACCTGTACTCATATTAATCACTTGTTGTCTACACCTCTTTTGTCGTGTTATTTGTTATTATTTAGACACGGTTATTTCATATTGTATTATTTACGTAAATTGAAAATATCGAAGTAATTACGTTTTAGTAACTTGTAATTTATCAATTTAAAAAAAAAAACTTCCAATGTAACAACCCTATAGGGTAGACACATAGTCCTATATGGCCTAGGTTTTGCGATGACCTAGTTTCAAATCCACCGTTTCTTATCTATTTTACAGTCTTGCATAAAACGTATAACGCTAGTCTAGCAGAAAACTTGGAAGCTTTTCTTTGTCGTTTCTTAGTACATTTCAGCTTAGATAACACGATTTTCTTTAAATAGTTGTTTTCGAGCTCATATTAAAACGGGACAAGTAGAGACTAAGTAGGAATATGTTTACTCACTTGAAACTTTGTTCAATCTAATACCGACAAACATTTGCTATTTCTCGTGGGCGTTGGAGTGCGCGAGTATATATTTCTAGTAGAGGATTGCGAAAAATAATCCCACATGAGTACATACTAGCTCATAGTAGACTGGTTAATGGTCTCAGCTTTGTTGGTAAACAACTGTGTTACCCTATTTAGAATGTATTATGTTTCCGAGATTACCATCAACGATTATAATAGACATTTATTGTAAAATCATAAAAAATCTATTTCAAATAACAAATTTATATATTATATCTATTTAAATCTTGCCCCTCAATCACTATAAACTATATGAACTCATCTATAAATATCCCTACCCGTAACAACTAACTGTAAATCATACATAATTTTTTTCCGTGCTGGGATCAAACCCAGAACTTGACGCGTTGAAGTAGCACGCACGAACCTTGCGCCAATCAAGTTCTCAACGCGTATAATATTCGCCCTCACGAATAAGATTAAGGCTAATATTTATAGACGCTACTTTGACTTTGCTTAAACTTTATTGATATACTAAAAAAATAATTTTGTAAGTCACCGATTTACTCATCTTGGACTTGCCTCGAGGAATACATAGACTATATTACATTTTTAATTTTTTTTTTGACAAAATCATAACTTATTTCGTAAGTAAATTGTAACAGAAGTCAAAGTAGCACCAATAAATCTCTACCTAAGTTTCAATTATACACGTAAAAAAAAAAACTTAATAAATGATGTAATTTAAAAGTATAATTTTGACAAAGTTCGCGTATTCTTGTATTTTAGGAGTTTGAATGTGTTTTTAATAGAATTTTTAAATTGTTTATTACAAGCAATTAAAACAAAAGTCTGAGTTCCATAAGAGGATAAACTGTAGTCATTTTTTTTTAGTATTCCTGGTATTGGTATTGTTACCACGTAACTAGGGTCCAACTTTAACCCTAGAGTTCTAAGCTTCCAGGCATCGCAGGACTACGATTTTAAAACTCATACATAGATTGTCTTGGAGAGCCGCTTTGAATAAAGTAACTTCCAACCAGACAGTTATAATTTGGACAGCGATACCTCAAGCGATCATCAAGGACTTTTACGAGCATACTAATATTACTACTGCATAGTGATTCTACGTGTGAATATTTCGACTGGCTTTTACAACTTACAACAACATCCTGCGATTGGACTTTACACGATCGAACTTAAAGAGCACACACGGACTGATTTCTGGAATTTTCGACAATTGGACATCGAGATCATTCGGCGTTTGCGCTTCGAGGCGTTTGCGCTTCGAGGCGTTTGTGCGGCTGAGTTCTGATAGTATACACTCTCATCGATCAATAAATCGATCGTTCGTCAAAACTGGTGTCTTATTACCCCGCGCTCGCAACAGTATAATACATTCTTGGGTAACTTTTGGATGGGTAAAGATCAAATACATTCCTCTCATCTTGATTAATATAACTAAAAATGTAATTGACATTTAAAATTTAACGTTGAACCATTAACACAAGCTTAAGTCCTCATGCCTTAAGACTGGACCCGGGTTCTAACAAGCGTTGCTGAGCAAGTGGCTAACAGAATTCGAATTTCACCTTTAGATCCTAGATATTATAAACCAGGGTATAATGTCGAGCATGTGGCGCTTACTTATCGTACAAGATATGTGGCGTGTCACTCGCTGCGTTTGTATTAACGTTCTTATCCTAATTTAGAGACCCTAATTTTTCCCATCCCGAAATACATTCGTTGTGAAGTTCATCACCATTAGCCACGACGAGACGCGGCTGTTGTGACGGCGTTCGGACGGCTATTAATACAATCTTAGGCCCGGGTGCGGAACGAAATGTTGACAGTGGAGGAAGTTACCGAATATGGATCAGTAATTCAATATGGATAGTAAATTCTAATTTAAAAAAAGTTATAGGAAATACGTTACAGATATTGTCTATCTACTATTACAACACATGAATTTGTGAGTTCGTCCTGGCATCTTGTAGAAACTACTAAACCATTAATGGGACTTTCGCAGGTCTACACATTAATGTATTGTTAATAATTCGATGCGACAAGATGGCATTGTTGACAAAATTTGTCTTTTGATATTATTTACGTTATGTATGCATTTAGGTACTCATCGTGAATATATTTTTGAAATCGGTTAACTTTGAATTTGTTTCATGTTCCACAAAGGGAATAGCTAAGGAGCGGAATGCTCTCCTTGAGTCTGTATTTCCTCGTTCTTATGATCTGGTAGCCTTTGAAACAGTTAATAGGTATTTGTTGGGCGATCGCGTTCTATAACCAGCCTCATCTTCATACCAGCTCGTGTGATTGGGGTCAAGCGTTGGCCTATACATCATAAAGAAATGGATTTTAGAGTCTAGCTCTTGTTCTCTGGCTCGTATTGAGAACTTAAACAAATTCATGTATTTAAATGAACTTATATATTTTTACTGTTAGGAATATATTTACGACCTAAACATATCTAGTGACTGTAACTAATCATTTATTAATTATTTAAAAGTCATTAATAATTACGTAATCAAATTTCAAGACTGTAATTAAGTTATTACTTATTCATTTAGATAAATTTAGTCGAAGAAATGTTGGTAAGTTTACGCAAATTGCGTGGACTTTTACTAACACCCACTTCCCACATCTTAGCAATGATTGCGTGGGTGTTTCATAGTAAAATATGAATTGTTTATAACGACATATAAACCTTGTTCTTAGAAAATCTAATTTCCAATATTTTTATTACACCTGTATGGTTTACGCCGATTTAGCTACAAGGAATTCGAAAGCATCCCCTTTATAGACGTTAGGAATGTTTTTATACTGTCATTTAATCTGGTTGGGCTGTCGCTTCGAAATTACTTTAAAAGTTCCAGCGCTCACTGTAACAAAGTTCTGACCATAACATTGTTTTAATTCTGTCTTTTGGGAGTCGGAAAAGAATATAAATTGGTGAATCTAGTATTGCTGACATTTTTACTCTCCATTTTTTGGACATGATCTCTACACTACTAATCAAGCAACAGTACTTTAAGTGGAACTGGATCGGAACCACATTGGATGTGTAGTACCAACCCAACTAAAGTATTCCGATTTGGTCAGTCGCGACTAGAGATCAGCTCGTTTACGATTGATAATTTACCTATGTATTTTTAGAAACCTTTCTCCGCAGAAACATAAGACCTACGACGCAGTAAAGACATATTTATTTCGCAACTTTGCAAAGGCGACAGTTTCGCCTTTCTTTTCTGATTGATGACCTATAGTCTAACAAATGAAAGCTCAACATCTCAACAAGCATCTTAGCTCGATTTATTGGTTTTTAAAAGACAGCCTTGCTCAGTTCTTCTATAAAAACACAACAGATGTGTAGCGCAGCTGCAGTATGTGCACAGGCTTGATCATCGTTATCGCGGCGAGCAATACATTGGATTGGGAGCGAAGCGGAGTCTAGGAAGCGCGCGGTGGCGTATCCTGCCTTCGGACCAGGGCTGTCAAAATTGTAAGAGAGTAAAAAACCGGATAAGTTTTTTTAGAAGGCATGAAACTAACAAAAGCAACATAAACACAGAGTCAGTCTACTGTGTTATAGAAGTATTTCATGTCGCTGCATTTAATACATTTAATTTGACATATCATATTCAGCATTCTTGTATTAAATAAAACTCCATTCTTAGTTAATCAATAAATAATGGCATATTGCTATAAACTAGTCATATTACATTTAATTTATCCAATCTTTTTTTCTTGGCAAATGGACATACTCATCTTACTCTATTCCGTGATCTCACAAACCCTGGTTAATGCCGCCTGTCTCGCAAATGATCGGTTCGCAATATACAAAATGCTTTATTCTGCATATTGAAAAATATTTGGACCAATGCTCCGTCCAACTCACCAAGATTTTCTTTACCTGTCAGGCTTGTAAAAACCGGACTGTCCTATGTCCGTTAAGAAACCTGACGACGTCTGGCAACCCTGGTCCGGTGCCGCCGCGCCATCCGCATAGATGACTATGTTCGCTCTCATTCATTAGAGGGGCGCGAGGTTCGGGACGCAAGACGTCGCGCGCCGCCCGACTCTATCGATTTTGTTCTACACAGCCCGCCCGCACGTACGTACCGCACCCCCGCACTCAGCATCCGACCTCGAGTGCTCTCCTAGCGCGCCTACCATAACGCTCCGACCGAAACTGCGCTTTAAGCGCACGAACGCACGGATCGGAATCCCGGCTTAAGGCCCGGAGGCGACGTCCTCGGGACGATCACTAATGGACTCTCAGGGCGAAAGTCACTCGGTCGAGATTACAATGACGCCGCGCCGCCGTGCCACGCCGGAGCGGTCCGCGCAGTATGAAAAAATAAGCTTTTTGTTACAATTAAAATGGTAAATCAAACCAATTTTAGTAATTGCGAGGTCAAACATTGAAGTGGCGGCGCGCGGCGCGCGCTCACTGGGAACTTTTAAACTCGTACGATTATCAATACAATACTGTTGTTTGTCCATTACAGCTTATTGAGTATTATATGAAGTTATTCTTTAAGAAAGAGCTTTTTGGAAACTTTGTAATACTTTTAATATTACAAAAGTATTTTTAAGGAGAAAACTATATAATAAAAGACAGCTTGCTCACTTAAATTAGAATGTTTGTTTGATTACAGTGTAACATTTTTGAAATAATAACCCAAAAAAAAGCTTAAACACCATTATTATTAATAACTTAACTTTTTAATGCTAGTTACAGAAAACATTAATCCATAATTAATAGCATTTTTTAAGCACGACAACATAAGAAGTATGTATGTTAAAAGAAAATAAAGTTTCCTTTAACGTAACCGTATTGTGTTATTTAATTTATGGAGTCTGCGGTGTTTATGCGGTGCGTTAGTGACGTTTCGCCAGTTCGACTGTAGGAAAAATGCATTCTATTTTAGTTTCAGCTATTTGCACACTGCTTTATCAATACAGTCTGGGTGTATTCACAACTGGGGCGGGTGCAATAAATCCTGTGTCTCACTGCTTGCGATGAATTCGCTTACATATCTTGGTTAGTTTGTTTTTTTTTTCAAACATTATTCAACATGTGAACTTAGAAATTCAGGCTTTGAAGTGCATACAGAAATAGAAAGCTAGTAATAAATTATAATAGATTAACCTGTTGCATTCTTTAACATTGTAGGATTGAAAAAAATCAACCAAGTAGTAAAAATGAAATTGTTTTACGTTTCTAAAATATAACGATTAATGACATTCGGTAACCGTGGCTTAATCCATGCTTAGGGTAGGGATTAGAGTAATCTGAGAGAAGTTGCTAAGCGCGGCATCCTTCACCCACCAAACAAATTTTACATTATTAAATAATATAGACTTTGGACTGGAGTGTCCATATCAAGATAAAGCTTAGCAGTTTTTGATAAACTTGAACACTAATGGTTTTGGTAGTGTATGGTGCATCTCCGGTGAGAATGGTTTGGAGGCGTGGGCTCTTTACACTCACCCCTTTTAGAGAGGAAGCCTGAACAAGGCTATTCGCTCCCCGGGTGACTGGAAAAGTTCAGTTTCCTAGGCTTGGGTGGAGTGACTGGAGGGCAAACCCGAGAGGTTTTTAGTCAGTAGAAGTCTGATACACCGAGGTTGCTGCCTTCACAGTGACCCTGTTGGTCATATATAGGATTTTCCTTCGGGTTACCAAAATAAGGATTTGGTAGTATCGAAATACTAAGAAGACATGACATGATCAAAGTATACTACCTGTATCTATACGTAGGGGGTGTGTATATATTGTACCCAGGACAAATCTAAATTGATTTGTATTGCGGGTGACCAATTCTTTAGACAAGGGTTATGATATATTATTGTTGAATAATTTTAATAAAACACATATAACACTGAAATTATTCGGCATCACATAGAATTCGTAAAAAAAATGAACACTCGTACTAACCGGGACAACGTTTTACAATGTAGCCTAGATAAACACAGCAATTGAACGGTAGATTCAATACTCCTCGCATTATTTAGTTCACTGATCCCTAACCTGAGAGATAACATGAGCTGTGTTGCGGCAGGTCCCGGAGATAATGCAACGTACTATATCTAATCTAGATTTCTAAGTTACTTCTTACCATTTTAATATGAACGACTTACACAAACATTCCTATTTTTCTCTTCTACAAAGCCGGCAACATCTTAACAACATCTCTATTGTTGCATTTGCCTACTGGCAACAACAGCCACTTTTTATAAGATTCGTTTATTTGTTTGGGTTTGATTTAGAAAGAAGCATATCACTAAAATTCACTGACGATCCATTCCAGGCCCCTAGAACGAGAGTGACCCGAGATCAAAACGTATCCTAATAATGCGAATGATCCAAATGTATTGAATTCTTGCGGTTTAGTGATAATGCATACAAATAACAATGCTGGAGATCTTGAGACCTTCGTGCTTGTTACAATGAGACCTTCCGTCGTGGTATATATGGGACGACGGCGATGTCGGCTGTCAACGGATTTTTGTCCCTTGGCGGCAGTTTCAGTTCTTGGGCTACACTGTACTTTTCATCATATGCAAAAGCAGTCACTATGTCGAGTCAGTACAAAAAAAATGTTATAAGAATTTAGTATTGATGAGAAAATTAATATCACACAGTTGTGGCTTACCACAATTATTTACACATTATCAAAATATTTTCTTGAGCTACTGTCTTTCTGGTGGCTTGATGTAATAACTGGGTTTGGGCGATCGCGTCTCAGGATCAATTCGAGTATGTCTATTTGTTTGTACGCCTAGAGGCCTTCCATCATAGTATACTTGTTTCTACTGTCAAAATGACTGCGACTGTCAATTCATTATCTTGGTAATAAGTGTCGTTTCTGAACTAAACTGTTATTGTTCGGTCCACTGTAAACTGTTATCGTTTTGCTGTATCAGTATAAACAAATATAGATAAAAAGTATAAATGTAAATATCGATGCTTGATGCTTGTTTGTAAATAGTGTCCTTTCGCTTGGTTGTTATGGAAATGCCCCATCAAAGGTGTCTGTCTGCATCGGACCTGCCTCAACAGGGAGGAATGTTCGGGGTCGCCTAGGCTATATGGCACTGCATTCGGCTTGCCGCCGATTGCAGGGGGTGCTTTTGCATAAGTAAACCACGAGTTTATAACAGGGATGTTATGAACATCTATATCCGTAACCGAAACTTTTTTTTGTACTGGCTCGACAAAATGACTATACCGCTTCTAACGGAAAGTATAATGTAGCCCAAAACGGCAGTAACCAGCGAGAAACGAGAATCCATTGATCGAATCTGTCGTTGTGCCTCATATACCACGGCTGAAGGTCTCTAGGTATATGAACAAATAAAGTTTCAAAAGCTGAACCCGAAAGCTGACAAGCTTTCCATGGATTTTTCGTGTATTTCATGATAATTTCCAAGGTTACACTAATGAGAAGTACGCAGGTTAAGAGTAAAGAGAAAGGACAAGCTACTTTAAATCTAAAATTGTCCGGATATCTGAAAAAAAGTCTATACCCATATCCGAACTCCCAAACTAGCATATCCCTAACAGCCCCAGTTTATAGTTTACGGTCCTGAGTGTGTCTGTCTAAGCGGTGGATTTATGAATGCTGCGGTGCAATTATGACGTTTCGTGCGAACGTGTGTTTATCGTCTGCATTCCCCCGTAGCCCGCCGGTATGTTTGTAAGTTATGATCACTCACTAAAACCGATATGCATATTATAGAAGCGCCGGTTAAACTCAAAGTGAATTTTGTCGAACAGCGTTTTCGGCTATCGATCACGCGGGCCATTTTGGTTTGTCATAAATATTAAATCACTCATCTAGACCCCGTGTATCAAGTTGAAAATAAACACACCAGGTCGATACGACTGTGACGGCAGAACTAACGATATTTGCTGAATATTATATATTATTATTATTTATTATATTTGATTTTGCCGTGGTGGCTGCCGGCAGAATAGAATAGCACCCCCCCTCTTCTTGCTGAGGTGTCGTAAAAGGCGACTAAGGTATCTCTTTAACAACGCAATTCAACCAGGTGTTCAGAGAAGGAAAACTCGACCAAACCTGCATCCTGCTCCCTCCCGATCGTACTGGTTCTCCATTCCATCGGGCCCGAGGGAGCTCGGACGATAGAGTGCTTTTCTGGCTGCGCGTCCAGTTATGCACTTAAATATCTCCTGCGCAATTGACTGTTTCCGAAAACTGGGCCTTGATTTTCTTAATCGGCGTTGAAACAGTCGCCGTGGCCGAATCCGGCTAGGACATCATCATCATCATTTGCTGAATTCTGATTTCCCTTACCAAAAAAGGTACTATTTACTATTTGTTCAATATTGTATTGGGTCATTACAATGACTACATTTTTCTTATTACAAACAGACTCATGTTTGACGTTAATCACACCCATGGGATGGGATAATGAGACCGCTAATAGATATCGATCGCGTAACAAAAACCTATTACATCTTACTTTATGGAAAGTAAAGTTCAGTATAAGAACCGCCAATGATCTAGAACCCATTGATATTTTTTGTCATCATGATGCGGATAGAAGCCTTCTAGGTTTGTATAACTGATCGTACATAAGCCTAATAACAAAACGCAACATTTTGTAACAAGTCGGTATCGTAGGCTTTGAATCTTTCTAATGGGCTAACGGGTCTTTCGATCTATTAATTAACTGCTGTTCTTAGTTGTTGCTACTGCTTGCTTTTCTCACGTGTAGAGTATCGAGGATTCGGTGGGGCTGTGAAGAATTGCATTCACAATCTTTTTCAGTGTGCCAAAGTCACTTTGGGTTTTTAGCCCTTGTAAATTTCCCACACCTGGGCAGCCATTCTCTCTTAAGTGTGACTAGGACAGAACTATGAGGGTTTTCTCCAAATAAAAAAGAATGTCGAGGATTACGGACGCGCGTAGTATCAAACACTAAGGCTATGATTTATAGACGTTACTTTGATTTTACTTACACTTTACCCAAATATTATATGTTATATATTTAATGAATACCAAAATATATGATAAGTCTCCAGCTTTGTTAGCTTTTGGACTTGGTTCTGCGAGTACTCAGGTTATATTTAAGTTGCAATTATATATTCAGTTTTTTGATAAAGACGAACTTATTTTCTGAACAAAATGTAAGTAAAATTAATCAATCTTATCCTTAGAAGGTATTTAGGCATTACTTGATGTACTCCTAAAGTATACTTGTATGAATATTATGGAAATAAGTTTCTCGGTACCTGGATTCAAACCCAGGGCCAGCACAGTGTCACTATTGACTAAACTGTCAGGTTTACAAATACTTAAAGTACTAGTAATTCGATACTTGTTGTCATTTTTGCCATGGGGATGGTTAAAGAGTGTGCCGTGTCCACTTGGAGCACGTCGTGTTAGCTTTTTGCATTTCTGTAGTGTGTGCGTCGCGGAGGCCTACGTACGCGGCCCTTGCATCGGGTCGGGTCGTTGACCCCGCCCGCCCACTATCGGGGTAAATATGCCGAATGCACACCGATGCGCGCGCCGCCCCCACAAACACCCCGGTCTCTCCGTCGCTGCACTCTGCACGCATGCAACCCCGACTTCTCTCTCAAAACTCCTCTAATTGATTGCGCAAATTCTCTCGCAGTAACTGTCTTTTTATGGGTGTTAATGATGTAAAAACTTTCGCAGTTCCGGCCGCTTTAATTGATACGCCGACGCGACTATGCGATAAGCTGTAAACTGGAGTTGCTGGGGTACCTATACCTAATTCGCGACGTATTCTCATTTGCATTACCACCGCGATGTCGATTCCTCGTCGAAGGGATTCTGAAGAATAATTCATACCACATTATTTTTCGACATGTCGTTTTCTTTTTTTTACTTATTAATTCAATATTTGATTGTTTATTTAAATAATATACTTGTCGAGGTTAATTTAAATAGTTCGTATTAATTAAATAGTGCCTACACAAAATACTATCCGTTGTGCTTACACAGTCTGAGTTGATTTCCGCATTTGATTTCAATTTTCAGTCGCTACTAATTGTTTTACTAAGCAAGGTCAGTGTTATCGCTCGTTGACAACAGAACGTTAAACAAGAAGTCTACCTGTAAAGAAAAAATATGATAAAACATTATTCTTTGTTATGAAATAGTGTACTAAAACAGGTATATTCTGTCATCGTGTAGAAATGAAACCCACCGTTGGTTGCATTCGGATGATCATATGTTGATGTCACGGCGCATTGCGTACATGAATGTGTATACGGCAGATAGGTATTAAGACTTTACAAAAAAAAAAACTGAGCATTTTGCCACATTATATAGAAATGTAAAGTACTCGGAATTGTTTTAATCTCTTATGGTAGACATTGTTGTATCCAAGGATGTTGGTGTCATTAAATAAATAAATAAAACTTAACTTTGATTTTATATATATATATATATATATAAAATCAAAGTTATAATACTCAACCAAATATTATTTTTACAAATTTTATATAGGAAGTAAAAAATGACGAATGTCTAAATTAGGATCGAGTGTATAAATCGATATAATTGATGATCTACGGAAATTGATTCATAATTAAACATCAAAATAACTTGTATTGACTTTTAGAATGTTTGTATTTATTACTTTCAAGTTGAGTAAATATTTTGTAATAGTAGAAGATCTTATGCAATTATGTAAAAAAAAAATGAAAACTTTTACAGATTTATTTACACTTAATTTGAATGATACATAAGTTTGTGTAATCACAACTTTAGTAATGTGCACATATACGTCTTAAATTATATTAACCTTCAATGAGATTTGATGAATTACAAGGAAATATATCTGCAAAGCGCTTTGTATCACTTCCTGTGAATTTTAAATGAAGACAAAACCACTTTTTGGTAAAGACATAGGTGTATGAGTATAATTCCTGTTAGCTGAAACGAGAACAAATACTGTGTGTAGGTGTTATTCCTTTGCAACTTGTTTTTTATTACATGACATGTCATAGCTAGATCTATTTAAATGGTAATCAACAACATTAATACATCGGATGTGACTACAGTTGTTTTAGGATATGAATTACGATGATTTGAACTACGTTTTTATTAAGTGGCAAATAGCTGTAAAATGTAGGTAAGCTGATAGCCCATTCTATGGAAAGTGGCTACTGCTGTTTATTACGACGACTTCTACTGACGCTATTAGTTGCGTGTAGTTGTAATGTAGATGATTTTCTCACGGGACATTCTGTTTCTAAATTTGTACCTCATTATGTTGTAAAGAGTTTGTTGTCGACTGATATCGCTAGATTCCGCGTTTCGAACCGATAGTATATTAATTTTCCTTTTCTTTTGACTAATCAAAAGTGTTTGGAAGTAGGCCTATATGAATAAACCAATGTTTCATTTAATTATTAGCGAACGTTTTAAGACTTTGTACTAGAAAAGAAAAAAGGTCTACGTTCTTATGCTTGTGTTAATATTATTATTCGACCCCCCTTAGGATAGGTATCACTCGATACGCTCCTGTCTTCCGATACAGCGTGATGCCAACATCGGTCCATATACACACGCAATAAAGATCGCATAGAATTGCCATGCCATCATAACTGCAGCCCGTTTTGGCATGATTACCTCACATTGTGCGGCGGTCGAGTTTACGACGAGTCTTGTGTAAGGATGCACTCTGTTACTGCAAGTGCATGCTAAGACAATGAGTTATTTTTAAAATGCTAACAATTTAGCATATGTACAGCGGTCTTTCTGTAACAAAATACAGTAATATAACATACTGATCTATCTTTTATAAAAAGAATACAAACCTTGGCATATTTTCCTATTTACTATCCAACTGTTTTTTTTTAATAAATAATTTTATTATATATTTTTATTTTTTTATTAAAATGATTAATTTTAATTTGCAAATATGATTATTTCTTTTTTCTTGTTACCTATACCAAAGCGAGTATCGGTTGTATGTAATTAGTATGTTTACTGTTTACGTGCTTTTATAACACTTAATATATATTTGTATCTTTTGAAAGAAGTGTTAATAATCTTTATATATATTCTTACAGTTACGGATGAAACCATGTCAGTTCTTATTTAGTTTTAGTTGGATTTTCGTATGGAAAGATCAAGTTGAATATTTTGTTCTATGTAACAGATTTAAATAAAACCGGTCATATTATAGAGACCATAAATGCTTTTCAAAAACGCTAGTAAATAAGCAGACTAACGAATATATACTGCCATTTTCTTTTCGTATAAAAAAAAGATATACATTCTACTTTTTAATTTAACGAGGCGAATGGGAATGAATTTTTCAGACGAATATAAAATGTTACTTAAAAGAAATAACATAATATATCTATAACAAAAATAATACGGCTAAGTCGCAATAAGAAACTAGTTAATAAATTGTAATCGCTCGATTTGCAAGAATGACCCTCGCGGTCAAGTGGGAGGAGATAAAAGTTATTTCCCGGAAGCGAATACAAGACACTGCAATTAGGATACATGTCCGCACTACGAGAGCTCTTTTCATTGGACGTTCTAATCAAATAACCGACTTCCGAAGAACACATTATCCTGTAGATTAGTTCTGGATGTGGTACGTTGTAATTTTTTTCAAATCCCGGCATGTAACGCTATTTATTCCAATTTAAGTACGGATTTAGCTACCACATGCACACTGGTAAAGAGAAACATCGCGAGAAAACCCGCATGCCACCTAATAAAATATGTCATGTGCAGTAGCATTCATTCCATAGATGCATGCAAGCATTGCATGCCCATATGATAAATAACTCTGGAATAAATTGCTTAAAGTTAAATAAATAAAGGGACCATTTATATTAATATCTATTCTATATTCAAGCCGGTCTATCTTTCATATGAAAGCAATATAATATTTACTATCATAATATAATACATAAATTTATTACGCAAATTCGGCCTATCCTGTCCAAATAGCCTTTTCAAGTCACTGGTCATGTGTAAGTGCCCGAAGAACGGCGTTCATCTGCGCTGCTGGACACGTCAGGACAACATTTAAGCGCAAAGTGGATACAGCCAGTAATGTATCTCTGCACACCTTTAAGGTATACATGGCATGATGGTATATTATCATTGCCATTTTTTTTTATACTGCATTGACAAAGTGACAATCGCTCCTAATAAAAAGTTAAATGCAGTCCAAGACCGATATAACGCCCGCCATCGGATGAGGATCAATCGACATTCGCCATCGTCATGCCGGCCTACATATACCACGACTGAAGGTCTCCTGCGCTTATTAATGACTGGAAGTACATATGCTGAAATTACTTTAATATTTGTCTTAGTACGAACTTAGACATAGGAAAACATTATAAGAAAACCGGATTGGAATCTAACAGAAACGTCATGACGTGTATTGCCTTTAGAATGGCGATAAGCTGAGCAGCGATGATAAATGTATTTCATTTCAACTGGTCACGTTGGGCACCACAGTGGATACACCTGCTGATGTATCTCTACTCGCTACGTACGATATATAGTATAACAATATACTATTATTTATGTTGAAAATGTAAAGAAATGAGGTGGTTTATATTTGTATATACATTTTAATTTGGTAACAAAATAAGGGAATCCGTACAGTTTATCGGCCTAATTACTGAAATAACTTTGTACTAATACTGGTTTAGTCAGCGTTAAATTTGTTATTACAAAGATAGAAGATTTTCATAGAAACTTTTGACCTCTACTTCATCCTCTAGTAGTGGAGTATCAAAAAAACCGCCATTAGTGGGTGGCTACGTAATATAAAGAACCACCGTTCAAATTTTATCTCTAGCTTTAGCAGTTTAAATTCAACGATGATATGTCAGTCAGGACAAGTGTTTTATATATATAGTCGGTAATCAGGTTGAAAGAGATCAAGATACTCTTCCCAATGGGGCAGGGCTGTTACACCGTAATTATTTGCAAAGTAGTATTTACACGTCAATCTTTTCAAAAGACATTTAGCATACATAGTAATGAGAGTCTAAATATTTCATCAGTCTTGAATATATCTTAAAAATCAACTGTGCTATATATATGTTTTTTTTGTTGTTAAAACACCATAATTAAAAACTTTGTTCTATGGGAGAATCTCTTATAAAATTTATTTTATAAGGAAAAAAAAATATCAGAAATGAAAAGGTGTCTTTATTTATGCTATTGATGTCGGTTACGATGTTTTTATGTTGAATGATAATTTATATGTATCATACATGTAAATAGTATTTAAAAGTTTCCGGACATGTTTGCATTGTACAACGACATATTACTCACTGCCGCATGTGCCTAATTCCGGGTGTTGCTAACACATTTAGTCACCTTCGAGATAGCGCGGATGAGTTACTTAGTTAAAAGCATTGTCTACAATCAGCCTGAGAAGTTAGTGCCGCCCTGTGGGGTTGAATTAGTAGCAACCTAGTTAACAGACGTGAAGCGAGCTATAACTTGCAACCATAGACCACTCAATAGGAAGACATCGAATATTACAATACTTTCCGGTGATACATGAGTCGAATAAAACTAATGTAATATCAAATCTACTCGTATCAGTTATGTTGAATGGAAATTTGAATTTCGCGCCTTTTTCTGTCAACGAGCACAGTTCTATTTATTGTTTAAAACTGTATTCTACTCTGTGACAGTCACGTTAATGTCGTTATATTTTGTAAATATAACGGCGCCGCGCCGCCTCTGCGACGCATCGTGCGTACCGGCACTTATTGTTGGCTTAAAGATAATTCGTTATATCAGCATAGCTTTTCACAAATAAACAGCATAAATAAATAGCATCGGACACACCACGGCAAATTAGAGCAACGATTTACGAACGCCCAGCAATAACAGCATGAGAATAGCAGAAGACTGGGTCCTATGGCGCTTATAAGAAGGAGAGGCGTAAGTCTTGGACTAAACTGGGTTATAATAATATAATATATTATCACGTTATATTCCTTTCGGGGTAAGCAGAGAGAGATACATTAGTGGTTGTAATCACTTTGCGCTTATGTCTTACTGGATAAATTATAGTGTAGATAATGATGATATTCAACCTAAATCTATTGTATCATTTGACATAATTTTCGACACATTTATATCACATGCGACGTCTGCTGTATATTACGTCTATGATCGCAACTGTTGCGACGTAGGGTTGAACTATTCTCTTATCCATCTGTCATAGATTGGGTAGTTAACAGTTAACATGATATCGGATCACGGTCTCTATCAGGTGTGCTGCTGCAAACAAAACGCTGAATAGAAGTCGGGGTAAACATGCACGACGGCTGTACGGGTATAATTAAAGTTTAGGAGACGCTCACGTCGCCCGTTAACCTCGTTATCGGGCTCTGGAAGTGGGTGAGACGCGGCGAGGGGGCGGCGAGGTATGGAGCCAACGAGGGCTCGGGGGAGGGAAACGGGGAAAATCAATGACAGCCACCGCGCGCCGTCTCTCCCCCGGCCCGACGCGACGCGCTCATCTCGCGGCCACGTTCGGCGGTCACTGGCCCGCGTGGCATCCTGGCATACCGGCTCCATCGCAGCCTCCGCATAGGACACCGCTTATTCACTCGAACTACCCTCGATCCCATAGAAGCATAAAAAACATTATCTTGTTTCACTTGAACATTACATATATAAATTATAAATATGGCCCAATTTGGTTTCTGGGATTCCTATTTTGGTAATTACCAGATTTTAATTAAACATATTTATTAAATTTTTAAGTATAACAAGACAATGCTTTTTATGTTTTTGTGGGATGCACGCCACTGCCCCCGATACAATACCTGTATAAGAGACTGGTGGACCCAACAGGCCGCGCTCAGGTGTGATTTGCACTTAAGACTGGCGGAATTCCAAACAAACTTTCATCCCTTATTTTACTCTCTTAGGGGTGTAATATAAAAAAATCTGACCTTAATCCGCTTATGTCATAAAATAACCCAATGTTTCTACCTTTAGTTGTTAGGTTCTACGATAGTATATCGGCCAGTACAAGTACCTATTTTTCCAAATGCATTTGATAACATTCTCGAAGGCTCGTGTACACGCTCGTAGGCTTAACCCTCGATGCTCTCGAAGTCCGTTACACTGATACGCAGTTAAGCGATAGCAGGATACTTACAGAGTTGCTTTTCCTAGATGATATCATCGCCATAGCGTACCATCTTCATAGTGATGTTTGGAGGCCAATAGGCAAAACTTTTTGCTATCTTATGCTGTGCTTTGTAAAAACAGGAAACCTTAGTCCGGTATATTTTTTAAGGTCCCTTGCCGTCTTATGACTGTCGACATCAGTTCTCTTTTGCAGTGAGCCATTGTCAGGACCTTTTTTATGATGACCATTTTGGAGGCTTTTGCCTCTCTAACAGAAGATATGTAAATACTGAAACAACATGCGTTCAAACAAATAAACAAGCAATGGCATCAGTAAACATACCCGAGGTAAAGTTGACTGATCGGAGCGCATGAGTGTATATACACTAGTGTCCGTCGGAAGGTTTCGGCTTCGGCTTCGACCGGGTGGCCCGAAAAAATACATTTAGTAAAACTTTGAACATTAACATAACATTCGGTCAAAGCCGAAATTCAAGTTGAAATACTAAAAAAAAAAATAAGTTCAAAATTTGCTAAAAGTGAATAATCTTTTTTTCAAACTATTCGATTAAAGGCTTATTTTAATCAGTGACTTGGATCTTATAAAATATGGAAAACAATATACTTGTTATTTTAATACATATTTAGTAATTATCAGAATAGGAGTTGCAGAATCCAAATTAGATCAAATTTGAAAACAATGTGTGTATTAAGTATTCAAGTATTACAAAGAAATGCTTTGATGTTTCTATGAGATGCACGCCGCTGATTTTGATTATTTATAAACAACGTGTAGAGGTTATTAAAATGACTAAAGGTGAATAAAGCCGAAACGTCGTAGCCATAGCCAAAGCTTCGGTCGGACACTAGTATACAGTACAGTGTAGTCTGTAGCAGTTGCCAGGCGGCGCGCCGGCATGCGCTCGGTCGCCTGTGAAATAGGTACGCTACGTAATATGTAGGTCGCTTTCAGAGATTTGGGTTATCGGCCGGCCCGACCGCGTCGATATGCGACACTTCCGCACCGCACCCGCTCCGCACCGGCACGTGAATACCGTAATGATGCGACCGATTCGACTCCATTCGTTTATACTAGCCCGACAGAGTGGCTCTTACTCTGAGATTTATAGACGCCATTTTGACTTTGCTTAGACTTTGCTCCGGAAATATTGTAAGTTTGTCTTTGACAAAAACTAAATATATATGGTACGAGGAACTTGAGTACAGCCAAGTATTCACCTAGTGTTAATAACAGCTTATTCCAAAAACCAACCGCAACTGTCGAGCCGTGTTAATGCTAGCCGGTTCAAAGCCTTTTCATACTTGAAAATAAATAAAATGTAATAAAAAACGTTTATTAAAGAAAGGTAAACAAAATTTAACATATACGTTTAGAAAAAAATATATTATAAAAAATAATAGACAATGTAATATAACTAAGCAACTAACAGTTTCTAGCAAGTACTTCTCGGTGGTAAATTCATTTTACTTATTTTGGCGATTCAAAAGTGCTTGGAAATAGGCCTATTTGAATAAAGTTGTACTTCATTTCATTATTATACATGTATCCTGTATGTTATCATCCATCAAAAAGCACTCGGCTCAGCGTGTACTGGATAACGCTGTTACCTGCCATTTAGCGTTGATTTTCTGCTGATGCTCGATGGTACTTAAGACATTTCTTTTAAAAGATCAAATATAAGAGGAAGTGAATAAATACTCCGTCTAGAAGATCATTCAACTGTCTAACGACTTAGCAAAGATGAGAATTGACAATTTAATCAGATTCATTGAATAAACACATAATTCACTGTAAAATTAATAACACTAGTTGATGCGGGGATTCTCTTCTCGATCACATGACCGCAAAAACAAATATCATACAATTAATGCAAATAAAACAGAGCATTTCAAAGCTTTAAATTGTAAACCTTGACCAGAAATTATGAAAAAGTTCAAAACTCTTTAGCCGAATATGCTAATGTAATTCAATAAAAATTTGACTTCATTTTTATATTGATTATGCTGAATTTGCCCTAATATGAATAACTTTTCATGCGAGGTCAAAACGTACTACATACACTACTAGGTTTTGATATTACTGAAGACGGAACTCAGTCAATTTGCTTATTCGAAATAGTTAACCGCTCGAGTGAATCTGGATTGAAATTACGAAAATAATCCAATAAATCCTGTGGTAAAGCAGGAGACGAGTCACATCACTAGAGTACTGTGCACTCGCTGATATTATTGCCATGTCATGCCTGACTTACGTAATAGTTTCCGAATGCATGTTATAGGTCGCATGACGCAATACCGACCCGTTGTTGACGTATTCCGCCCGATCACAATGTCTCCTCACATCGATTACTTAAAACGTAACAATTTAAAACAATTAAACCAAATAGCCTTTCAACCCTCGATATTGTCCTGTAAAAAAAAAATCTACGTAATAGTCGCTACTAGGGCGACACTTATGTTTTTAAATTTTATATTATTATCCTGTAATCTTTAAAGAAATAAAGTTAGGAAGAAATTTAATTAGCGCCCAGTTTTAGAAACAGAAATTTAAAACACTTTTAGACATTAGTCATTCACAACCTTGTAAGTATACAACTGATGATTTATTGGTGTTTAAATTTAAGTTACTTTTCTGAAACTGCGTAAATTTTCAAAAATTGAGCTCTGGTTATAATTTTTTGTATTTTCTCCCAGTCACCTACATGGTAATTATTATAATTTAAAACCATTAGGATAATTGCTCGTCATTTTGCCAGGTCATATCTATGTATTGAAATTAGTAGCAATGAACTTTCTAATCCTAAATCCGTGTCGACTCTCAGGTCGAAAATCAGTATTCTCATGTTTTTCCTAAATATGTATGTAGCGGATCGTCGTCGATCAATGTCAACCGCATATTTGGGTCAACGTCCATCAGGCGAATTCCCGCGCTCGTCTACTATTCATTTCCTATAAATGCTGACGACCTTTATATTATACGGCCTGTATTTATATTTGCATGTATTGTTTTCACCTGACACAAAACATTTTCACTTTTTTGTATACATACGACCTTTAATCATAGGACGTCGTGATAAACATAAAAAAGCTGTTATGACGCAGTCAAATGTAAAAATGTCTTTGCGGTTAAAAATGAATTGACAACACGGATTTACAATGAGTAATAGTGTTTAAAAAAATAAAGTAAAGATATGAATCAAAATTACATTGAAACCTAGAATATGCTTTTATGATCAATATAATCCTGATAAACACTGGGAAATTATAAATCAACAATAGGAAATGAGGTGATGCTAATATTAAATTGACTTTATGGCTGTTGAATTCCGAAACAGGGATATTATGAAGACACGTCTTAGATTATAGGAAACAATGAATATTATTTATGAATATTTCTTAAAAAATAAATATATGTTGCCAAACGTTTTGTTTGTTCTATTCGTTGTTATTTGTTCTTTCTGTTGATTAATCTTCGATGGTAAAATTCTGAAGAAGAGAATCCCAGGCTTAGGACGAGACGGAAGTGGCTAAACGATATCAAATAGTGGGGACCAGATTGAGATTTCCTGCTTTAAATAGCACAGCACGAGATCGCAAAACATTTTGCCTGTTGACTCCTAACCTTATTAAAAAGATGACCTATGATTATATTTCTACCCACCTGTGTTGATGAAATTATTTTTGTAACCATCTCAAGTATAATAAAATATTTTTACAGTTTAGCTAATCAAAATAGTGACAGGAATTATCGGTTATTAAAAAAAATCGTGTACTAATTTCTTGTTTGTGATTCGGAAATATTATAGTCTCCTATATGCCCATGGTAATCTCCTATTTAATAACATACAAAGAGCCCGTGTAGTAGATTGAGGCTTTTATGCCTCTGTGAGTATGAAAAGATGATCCTTCTTCAATAGTGATATATTAAAAGATGAGAGGACACTAAAAGATATATATTTCATTTGAAATATGTATAAATTATATAAAAATATACTTTCGATGGTATATTCAAAACCCAAAGTTTATGCCTCCTCGAAACAGATTAGTGATTGCCATAATATTTACAGTACATCTATCTAATCTGTCTCAGAATTTCGCTGATGACGTAGAACTAAAATCTTGTAACCTTTAGATCTGTTCAATGAAACAAAACTATGACTAATAGAACTTTCTTATTGTCTTCAGGTATACTACGCGAAGAAGAAGCGGAGAGCACAACAGTACCTGGGCGAAGACGGATCGCACAAAAAAGAAAGGAAGTTATACAATGATGGTTACGATGACGATAACCACGACTACATCATCAAACAGGGCGAGAAGTTCCTCGACCGATACGAGATCTCTTCGCCGATAGGGAAGGGCTCTTTTGGACAGGTAAATCACTTATACTCCAAATTTTCCATATTTGTGATATTTACTCTTCTATCTACAATTTAGATTCGCTTCCTGTTTTTATATAACATAGAATGGAATGGGATTCGCTGTCAGTGTATATTTTTCCAGTATCATATAACCTGGAAATTTACAAACTATGAGTAAATTAGTACTTGTTGATTTCTGATCACTTACATCAATAATTGTAATTTATGATACTTTGTTTATATTCATACTGATTCTACAAAGTTACTTCACCACATCTGATGGAAAGTAAAGTGTTGTCCATGAACGGCAGCGACCGCCAAGGGACGAGAATCTATTGATTGACGCTGTCGTCATGCAGGCCCTAGATGTATGAACAACTGGAGGTACGCAAGCTGATCCCGAAACGCGCAAGTCACAGCGTCTCAGTATGTGGTTTCTTTAGTACCTCGACAATTTTAATATTAATGTAATGTAACGTAGTTTAGTTATCCAAAAACTTGTGAATCTTTCAGGTTGTGAAAGCGTATGATCACGAGGAGCAATGTCAAGTAGCTATAAAAATAATTAAGAATAAGAAACCTTTCCTAAATCAGGCACAAATAGAAGTCAAGTTACTAGAAATGATGAACAGGGCAGATGCTGAAAATAAGTATTATATAGGTAAGACAAATTTATACATTATATGCATATTTATTATTACTGTAGACTCTTGTTACGCAGAACCTAATTCACTTGAAGCATCATTTTGATTATAAAATATATGGATATGGTAAAGTAAATTAATTTTAGGAATAATTTAACACGCATTAAGTCGAATATCAGAAATATTCCTTTAATTTAAAACCGCTTTCCAACACTAATAAATCATGAATTCTATATACATCTATGACAAATTAGTGTTTAAAAGCGTCTTAAAATTTAAGGAACGTTTTTGAAACTGGGCGTTAAACAAGTAATTTTTGTAGTTTATTGTAAGGACAATATTTTACAAACACTTTTGAACTCTGTCATTAAAATGTTTATACAATAATGTCCTTTTCCTCTGGTTTCTAAGATATTCTTCTTTTTTTATAGTATCGTATTTTTTTTTTTGTTTCTAGTATTAGGATAACCGATCATGCTGTGAAATTTTAGTTTACTTTAATAAATGATATGTGATTGCTGACGTAATAATTGATTAATGTTTAAAGAAATTGTATAGTTTCGTTTATTTCGTAAAGTAGTTATTGTATTGTTGTTCTAGTGAAACTGAAACGGCACTTCATGTGGCGGAACCACCTATGCCTAGTGTTCGAGCTGCTCTCGTACAACCTATACGACTTGCTCAGGAACACAAACTTCCGCGGAGTGTCACTAAATCTCACGCGCAAGTTCGCGCAGC
Organism: Automeris io; assembly: GCA_036320925.1. Lineage (NCBI taxonomy): Eukaryota > Metazoa > Arthropoda > Insecta > Lepidoptera > Saturniidae > Automeris > Automeris io. The sequence goes on along the minus strand of JAUDJH010000010.1, from coordinate 5,021,314 downwards.
AACTATGCACCGCGTTACTGTTCCTTAGTCAACCTGGTGAGTAACTTCCATCGCTTCCGCTAAACCTTCTTGTTATTTGTAACTGTAACAATTAAAGCAAAATGATGCGTTTGTGCGTTTTTGTATTTTTTTTAACGAACTCCTGAAAGGAAATTATAATCCCAGATCTACCATACATTGAATTAGGTGACTTGAAAATGACTTATATTAGTATATTCATTTTTGAACTCACTTTGAACTTTTTGCCCTTTATTCTCCGAAGACTTTCATCATAGCTGCGTCACAATATACGGGATAAACTCCATGATAATCCTTATTATTAAAAAAAGGATTATTCAAATCAAACAAGGAATGAAGGATTTATGGGTGAAGATACATAAAGAAAAAAATTAAATAAAAAAGCTCCTATTTATTGATGGTGGTTAATAAGGTTTTGGTCGCGTTTTTACACACCCTACGATGGCATCGACGATAAATGTGTAAAACCAATAGCTACGACAATATTTTGCGTACTTTTAACAAATTGTGAATTTCCCTGTAATATCATACAGTTTTATTACAAAATGAACAAATTTATTTCTTACTAGTCAAAATAAATATACCCCATGTCTCTCCTGAAGGTCATGTTGGTGAACATTTTTTTGGAAATCAGATGAATAGTTTCGAAGATTACCTAATTAAACCGAAAGTCCAAAAACGAAGGCATAATCTCAAATATATTAACATGAAATCTGCAAAGTAAAACAAAGTCGTATTTCAATAAATCATTGTCTGGTTTACCCGAAGAAGAATAATACAGTGTCAGCCTATTAAACTTCCATTCCACATACATTTTCTACATAATAACAAATAAATTTTTCTTTGTCAGATGTATATATAGACATTCAGATAGCTTTCTTCCTACGCGTGACTCAATGGTTGTCTTGTGGAAATGATGTGGGTGTCCAACAATAAAGCACTCCAGAACCCTAGTTAATTAATATTATAGAAACTTGTATCTAATGAAATAATATTTACGGACAATATTATAAACGTTAATTAACCTAAGCTCAAAATAGGCTTGCACTTGTACTTCAGATTTTAGACAAAGGTACTTTAATTTAAAAAAATATAATTGACGATTCGCAACATAGTGGTGTCTATAAAAGACAAGTATCACATTTTATACTTTCGCATTTTGTATCACTATAAATACTTAAATGAGTCTTGAGTACGAATTAACTTACTTTTAATTATGGCTCGACGTTTCATACATAGTAAAAAACTTTGCTTTGGTAGTACTGGTTATTAAAAGTAAGTTAAATCGCCCGTAAGACCCGTTAAAGTATTTATGAAGAATATTATGTTCAGTTAACGGTTTAGATTTAAAAAAAAACAATGGTTTCTTGTAAATTCGGAAATAGTATTTGGATTTCATTCTCTTAAAAGATGCAAATACTAATGTCATTATTGTACTTGATAATAGTGAAATAGCTAATCCTATTCCTTTTATTTTTCTCGTTTGTTTAACTTTTCTTAGATATCCCTAATTTAATAATAAATACTTCATTTTTTTTTGTGTATAATTCATTGAAATTAATATATTATATTTCTTTTTCAGAACTAAATATAATTCACTGTGATCTAAAACCTGAGAACATACTACTATGTAACCCCAAAAGGTCCGCCATTAAGATAGTGGACTTCGGCAGTTCGTGTCAATTAGGTCAAAGGGTGAGTCTGCTTATGTCGTTTAACTTCTGCGAACAGACAGAATTATTGCTGCTGAAATGTGGACGACACCGTTCGTTCTTCAATTTTGTTTGACTCTAGTTTTATATTTTGGATAATATTTATGGACACATGGTGGTCTTTAACTACAAGTGTACCTGTGCTAATGGTGCTACAAAATAATATACAAACTTAAATATATTTATGTATTCCTAACCCCCAACAAACTAATTTGTTCCACACAAACATATTTGCCGGTATATCGGGATGCGAACCCATGACCTTCAGTCGCTGCAGTATCATTATTCATTACCAATTAAATCATCAGGCTGTCATTATTTTTTCCTTGCAAATTAATCCGTCATATCCAAATTTCTAGTAATTGATGATTTGTTTCAGTTTGATAATCATGAAACAAATTGTAATGATATGAAACAGTATTCATTGTTTGTGTAAGGAACGATTTAATTATCAAGAACGCACTGTCCCATACAAAATAAGTAAATTGCGGTCATCATTTGGAATACAAATAGTAATTAAACATATTATTGTTAACGGTCGGTCGTAAAGGTTTTTAAATTTAATTGGAAAACAATTCAATAGAGGGATGCAAAACAATCGATCCGAACTTAGTTAAATTTTTCGTTGAATATTGAATATTATTTGTTCACTATTTTCGATTACATCAAGATACGTCGTAATTCAACTGTATGAAAATATCGCTTAAAAATCACACGGGAGGCGTGCAGTCCCTTATCCGAGCTGACAATGATTATCAATAATTACGCCTCAATCGTTGGTAACCCGGCATTTGATAGGTATTCGCGATATTTTGCTATTAGAGGATTTCCATTTGTGTTTTCTTCTTCCAATAAATATCAGATTATACGGGTGCACTGTATTGACAACTATAATATTATCCAATTCAGTATGTTCTGTTTAAACTGGACAATAGCATGCCAAACGCATGTTTTATATTAGCTGGTGGTGGTTACAGTGCAATCAAAGAAAAGTGACGACAGCCGATAGACAAGAATCTGTTTATTAACACCATCGTCATACTGATTTCAATATACTGCCGCCAGAGGTCCCTAGGCATAAATATAATTAGACATAAAAAATCAGATAACGAAACGTCACAATCAAACGAACTTTACAACTATTTTCTGTGATTGCGTTTCAGTAGGATATAGACGCAATCCCATATTACTACAAATAATTAATACCACTTGGCAGTCATGTGTAGGGAAATTTAGTGCGAAATCTACACATGCAAGCAATTTCCAGTCTAAATTTTTATTTAACAATATGCCACTTTCCTCATCTAGTGTAGTTTCAACGCAATACGTGATAACTGACAAGTCTGCGTTTATTCTATATACTTAACTCTGTATTCTAAACCACACCACCATAAACCACGCAAAAGCCATTATTATAAAACTATCCAAGAGAGAATCTTCCTTAAGGCCAGAGATTGCTTTATATTAACCTCCAAACACGATAAGGTTTACCGGTTACTTTATCTGAGCAAGTAATTCGTTTAGGCATACCGGAATAACATGAGTATTTTGGGAATTCTAGTCCTGCCAATAGTTGCCATATACGCTTAATCGCCTTTACCTGCCTAAGATAAGTCTTGATGTCTTTGTCATCAATTAAACTTGTGAGCGGTCAACTCAATCATTACATACAATTAACGTGTCGTTTGCACTATTCCAGATATACCAATACATCCAGTCAAGGTTTTATCGTTCACCTGAGGTCCTGCTCGGCATCCCCTACGACTTAGCAATAGACATGTGGTCGCTCGGCTGCATACTCGTCGAGATGCACACGGGGGAACCGCTGTTCAGCGGCGCCAACGAGGTCGACCAGATGAATAAGATCGTCGAAGTCCTAGGGATGCCGCCGGACCATTTACTGGACCAGGTTACACTCGTTTTTAACTTTTTTAAATTATTTTTTTGAGGTGCCTTTACGACATTATTTATGTCAGACTTTTCATACACTTAAAGGATATCACTTCCACTAGTATATTACATAAGGTGCCATTGATCGGAAAAGACAAGACGCCTTAATGAATGCTACATTTAAAAAAAAAATCTTGATATATTTTATATTAGAATGACAAGAGAGACATACGATGTGTTGCGGCAGACATAAATATTCATAGTGCGCACACAATGCGTCGCAACGCATCGTGCGCCCGGCTCTTACATAGATGACTAGGGTTGACAAATTTTATGTTAAGTTCTCTGTTTAACTATGAAATTTCTCTGTTACTCTTCTTGCTTTTTGCTTCTCTTGTAACTCTTCATCATTTCATAAGTTATTTTTAAAGTTGAAAAAGTACTGAAACATTATAGTACGTGTCTATTCACAAAATGTCATTATATACAAGCTTCTGTTTATTTATAATATTTGATGATTTTTTTGCAGGCTCACAAAACGAGAAAGTTCTTCGATAAATTACCAGCGTCAGAAGGAGGCGGTTACGTGTTGAAGAAAGTAAACGGGAAGGACGGCAGGTAGATTTCACATTTATATTTGCATCTCAATTTACTTAAGGATATAGCAGTGATTGGAAGGTTGTATTCATAATTTTAAAAATACTATTTTCAGCCGAGTCGCCTTTAACAATTTGTTGTATACAACAAAGGTTTATCCTATACGTTCATTTAAACAAACTTTGCGGGCTGCAAAAAGCCTCTCATCCAATCACATGGGGTCCATGCATCAGACGTTAGAATCGTCATAAATCGTAGGCTAAAAGCAAGTAGTAGCTTGAAGAGTATGGCTTTTGCAGCGGTTACAGAAAGTATCGGCCGGCCGGGTCGCGGCGGCTGCACGACATCCTGGGCGTCGAGGGCGGAGGGCCGGCGGCCAGGCGCAGAGGCGAGCCCGGGCACTCCGTCTCCGATTATCTCAAATTCAAGGTAACTAATAACATTGAAAATGGAGTAAATTGACAAGTGACAATCCAGTTGTCGATTTATTCGTTTAAAATAATTATTGTTCAAATTGAAATCAAGATTCAAGTAAATAATCAAATAGCAGTGGGGGCGCATCGCGTGTATCTAGTTGCATTGGATGACTATGGAACAATATCGACCATTATATGAATAAATTTATTTGTTTATTTTCGGTTCGTTAACAACAAGAAATATTTAAAGAAAGAAAAGAAGTACTAGAGGGGCATTGTAATGTAATTGTAAATGTAATACAAACTTGCATGCCGCGTTAACGCATTATTGCGCAGCGTTGCTGGCACCGTGCATATACCATATAGTTACAGCGGCAATCGAATTACATCACCGGTTATTCGAATGCAACACTAAACTGGTCATCCGAATAACTTAATGATTTTTAATAACAATCGCGCATCGGTATTTTATACTCCGATGGAACGTCTATACTGAATTGAGACTACAGACCAATATACCTACCTGACTATAAAGCTAAATTATAATGACTCACTTTACCTTTTAGCGTTTCAGGATCATCTTGTGTATATTCAGTTATTCCTGTAAATATTAAGCCAAAAAGTGATTAAATAGCGATTTAAATTGTAGATAATTAATTGGTTAATTACTTCATTATATATTTTATACAATACCTTGGTGTAATTGGTCAGATTAATAATTACGCTCGGCTTCTTTCCCTGATTCCGATCCTCTTTTCGATTATCACTGTAAACTTTATTTTTTGTAGAAACATATTGTATTAGAATTTGGTATAACAGCGATATTATTTGATTAATTTTTCTCAATAGTTACGATAAAAATGAATAAATATTGTGTATTCCCAGTTTATATAAATGATATTAATTAAATGTTTTATAATTTTCAGGACCTGATACTTCGTATGTTAGAGTACGACCCTAAGCAGCGCGTGACGCCGTACTACGCGCTGCAACATAACTTCTTCAAACGTACCACGGACGAGTCCACCAACACGCAACAGGCGCAATCGCATCATCAACATGGTCAGTTACAAATAATCTAGAATACATTGAATCTGTGCAACGGTCTTGTTTTCATACCAGCGATTCCCAATCTTTTTTTGATGTCTCACCTGTGAAGAAAGTTTCACGTTAAACGAATTCAGAACTTGAGCAAGAGCATCGTAAATAACAGTTACGCCGCATTTATACGAAGCCATTAATTGATAAGACATTCCACTAAGTTCAGCCATTATTTGCACTGTATAAATACGAACAATCTATAAATTTCAATCTATTAAAATTAGAATGATTTCTAATTTCTCTAGCCAATTAGATTAATGGAATGTCTCATCAAATACTCCGGCGTGGTCTGAGAATCAACGAATAAATAACTAGAATATTTTTGACCACGAAAGAACGTTCCAAGCGACTGTTTACACGCTGCCGTGCCGTGTATATCGAGCGAGAGAGCGTTATTATTTTTCTGACATATTGATCAATGAAGCAATGATCGAAAAGGAGCGCTTGAATAAAACAATGAATACAGACATGTTTTGATTGTTTTTTTTTTTGCTAGCTGTTATGATCATTTTGGTTCAAAACATGTACCAGAAAAAGGCCCTTGATAGAAAAGAAAAGAAATTTACATCCTTAGGTTTTCAATTATTTTCAGAAAGCCTTTTTTATTGGGTATGATGTTCGAAGGTTAGGAATCGCTGCTCTGCACTAATCCTCAATATAAAAAAATATCTAAGTCTTGCGAGAATACACTTTGAGGATCTTGTCGCATTTAAAGTAGTTTTTAAAACAAAGCATTTTAAGAATATTATGTTATTAAGCAAAAGCAATATACACCTATCCCCCGATTTACACGGTAGATACGTTCCTGAGAAAAACGTGTAAATCGAAAATTAAAAATTTTCAAGTCAAAACCGTGTAAATCGAAAAGCTTGCAGAAAATGCATAATTTTGCTATTTAACAGTTGTGATTTTTTTCAATATTTTTAAGTGTACACAGAAATAAAAATAAAGTGCATTGACAGGTTAAAATATGTAATATATTACGGAAACACTGTTTTTTATTTAATTACAATACATTAAACAGAAGAACAAAAAATAAAACCAAAGGTGTTTTATTATCCTTCATCATGTGCAGCAAGTCAGCACATAAGCTCGGGATTCCCCGTGAGATGTGTACACAGCGCACGTGTTCAAACACAGTAGCATTTAGTAGAGTGCGATAAAAACAAAAAAAAACTTATTTGGAAAACCGTGTAAAACAAGTACCGTGTAAATCGGGGGATAGGTGTATTTTACTTTTTGAAAACAAAATAATTTTTTATTTGTTTATATTATGATTAGATGAAAATATGAAACAAATGTAGGCTATTATTATTTTAAACGTCATAAGTTTGTATTTCTTGTTATAATTCATGAAAATGTTGAAATACATTTAACGACAAGATCCAAATTATCGAAGCAAGATAACATGAACTTCATAATTCAGTGATAGTTCATTCTTCAATCTTTAATAAATCTATTATAATGAACGTCATTTACAAAACACTGAAAAAAAATTGAAATTAAATCTAAATTGAATTGTAAAAACCTATTTATTATAATTACAATTAATTATTTAATCGTTATTTGGTATATCCAGCTTTGTGTCGTGTTTTCCGCAAACACATTACGCTTCTTCATTTCATTTTAATGCCATTGTATTAGCTAACATATTATAAACGTGATCAGAAAATCTAAATACTAATAAATTAATAACTCTTGTTAAATATTCGTGTTAACATTCGGTTTGACAACCTTCAATTCCTTTTTCTTTAATTTTAAGAAATATAGTAATTTAGAGTTGTTATTCCAATAGTGACTGAATTTACAATAAAAATATAATGGTCAATATTTTATTGCTAAAAGTATTTGATATGAAAGACTTTTGAAAGAAAGTATCCATTTCTAAAATTCTACAAAATTGAATGTACTATGTAGTATCATGCCCTAAAAATGGTGATCATCTGCGCTAGTGGTCTCGTTAGGCACGAAGTAGAGGCGCAAAGTTGCTACACCTTTAGAATTATAACTTTCTGCTCACCCGATAAGGGATGTAGCATGTGGATATATTGTTATTATAAATAAATAAATGAATAAATTTTTGCATTACATCGATTAAAGGCCGTATTTTTGTAAACTATTAACGTAATGTGATGTGGATCGTTCCCGTGTGGCAGATGGTCAGTCGGACCCGCGATGACTAGAGCGGTCTGGGGGCTCAGCCCCGCGTCACTAGCGTCGCCGGCCGCGCCCTTGCGCTCTGCCCCCTCAGGTCTGTCCCATTACTAATCGCCGAATGTTGACTACCCCTCTATACCTCCCACTTACCTTTATGTATTTATCCATCTAGTTGAACATTTCATTTCACGAAGACGCTCCAGTACGCTCTTTTGAGTTGCTATTTAAAACACCCCATTCACTTAACATATTACGCGTTCACACAGTCGCTTTATTTATTAAACTCAATTCAGTTTTTGTGTATATAAAACAGCTGTATGTTATGTACTAGAGATCGAGCTGAATAAATGTAATAATTAGGCAACTAAATCATTCGTTTCATATAATCATTTGACGCTAGGGACAACTAATGGATTAATTTATGTGTATGGTCAGGATCAGGACTTCAAAGATTATTTTTATAAATATTTATTATGGCGCGTCATCGTGAACTGAAAGATCGCATGAATGTTGTTGATGACAGCATGATATTTTATTTTCATTCGAAATTTGCATTGATTATATCATTAATATTATTTTATTATATTTTTACAAAATTGGGTGCCCAACATAGGTGTCATTGAGTAAAAAAAAAAAACAAAAAGATCATGATACCAAAATAAAACATAAATTACATATTAATTTCATATCCAATGAAATCAATTCCTCGACATTTACTTATATCATTGCAAATTTCATTATTGACCCTATATATATTTACGCATTTATTTAATATTTATGATTTAGTTTACTTTATATAGTGTGAACAGCTTTTTGGCATGTTATAAAAAGTTACACTTTATAACCATGAAACAACTATGCCCTATTGTTTGGGTTGTATACAAAATGCATTAATTTATGTGATAATATATTTTAAATAGTTTATACTACCGATATAGTAGTTAACAAATGAAGACAGCACTGAAAGCACTTTTAGAGTGCTAAATAATCCCCGAGTTATGAGTAAGATGTTAGAAACCCAACAAGCCTGTACAGTAGCCTATTTTTAGGTTTGGTAGTTTTTAAAGATTAAGATTACATTTGTGTAAGGGATAATCGATATTCGATGAGTAAACCGAATTTTTATCCGTCAACGTCATCTGATTTAAAAAAAATTAAGGAAAACAATTCAGCAAAATATATTTACTTGTTTGCCTTATTTGATTGAAATATTGCAATTTTAAATGTTGTCTTATTATCGAAGATCGATGTTTTATATTGGTCGATAGTAACTTTTCGCTATCGGCAGTAATGCTTGTGTAATATGGGTAAATATAATTCGAAACCAGATAAATGAATTGAACTCAAAAATAATTAGTTATTCCCTACCAAGACGCGCGATAAAGCTTTGTAAACAAGCTTTTATATCGATACTATTTAAGGGGTTAACTTTCTTAATTTTTAAAACTATGTGAACAAAACATCGTGAGGAAACCCGCATGGCATCTAATAGAAATGTCATACTTAAGTTTCCTGAGAACGGCGACCAGGTGCGCTACTGGTCACGTTGGACACGACATATAAGCGCAAAGTGGATACAGCCACTAATGTATCTCAGCTCACCCCACAAGGGATATAGCTAGATCATATATTATTATTATTAAAACTGTAATATCTTTCACATGAGATAATCGTGAATGTCTATCATAATATATAAGTAGTGAAAAATTACTTTAGATGAAATTGTTTAGTAAACATGAACTATTTGGAATCATGGAGTATGCTTAAAAAATTATCCTTTGTTGACATTTTATTTCATTTTAAAGATTTATTTCCAACACTATGTTCTAAGATGCTGATATTTTATTTTTAAAACTTTCCATTCTAAATAGTTCTGTTTTAGTGTTCTACATTTTCGATATCGATTAAAATGTCTCCAATAGGTACAGCTCTAATAGCGAGTGTCGTTGTGTGCAGTGGGCGGAGCGCGGCTGTGGGGCGGACCTGAGCGCATGGAAGTCGAGACCGTGCGGCGCGACGAGCGCGACGAGCTGCTACAGCCCGTGTGCACGTTGCAGCACAGCCCCGTCGCCATACACTAGCGAGCCCCTGCCGCCGACACCGACATTACGGGACTATTACACTGTGGAACTGTTACCACGACGTCGACGTGCATAGGCGAGTCTCTAGCGCTAACACTGTGAGGTGTTGTCCTAGCACAAGCAGCGACAGTGCGCGACTATCATTACAACGGCTTTGTCGCCATGTACAGGCGAGTCTCTGTTGCCGAAATTTCGGGACGTTACCTAGTGCGTAAAGATGATAGTGCGCGACTATAACTACGGCTCAGTCGCCGTGTACAGGCGTATTTCTAGTGCCGACAGTTTGGGACGCTAACCACATAGCGCTGAGAGGTCGAGACTGGTACCGCAACTTCGTCAACGCATACAGGCGAGTCTCAAGTGCTGGACAGTTTGAAACTTTACCTAGTGCATAATACTGACAGTGCGGGACAATGACCACGGCTCCGCCGTCCGCTGGCAAGTGTCTTGTGCAGACTGTGCGGGGGGACATTATCTAGTGCATAGTACCGATAATGTGGGATGCGCATAGAACAATCCCATCGCCTTAAAACTAATTTAGACGAGGATAGTATGTTGCCCCCTAATCTTCGAGGAAATCATAACGCCTTAACGATCAATCATGTAAGATTAACAGAAATTACGAATGTGAAAATCGTATATGAATTGATCGCGTACAGAGGGTAAAAAACTTTCCTCGTAGAAATCGGCCTTTACAAGCAACTAGTTCCGACAGTGCGGGACACTGGCCGGTGCGCGCAGTGACGAACGTGCGGGACAATGTGAGTGTACGGGACATGAGAACTAGTGAAGTTCGGTTGAACTGAAGCCCGTCAAGTCGCATCGGCCAGTGTTCGGTCAGAGTGCCGACGATTCGGGACAGACGAACGGTGGCAAGGGACTGGTGGAAGTCTCCTAGTTTAAACGTGGCCCGGTTGACACCGGTGCGCTTGGACTTGACTGTGAACGCGATATTTATAATTCTATATTTTTATTTAATGCGATAAGTCTGACTGTAAAGAAAATATTATGGTGAGGATTTTTGTTACGTTGTAACGTGTATTTGTATTATTTGTTCTTAATTGCTTCACTCGACAGTACTTAGAGAATGTTCTGGACGATCTATTTTATTCCAACATCTGAACACATCGTGAACATTGAAGCTAGGTTTTTTTATTGTTACGCAATGCATATCAAGGACGCAATATGGTAGAAAATAAATATTGTATATATTAAAAAAAAATGTTTTTAGGAAACCAACTAATTAATAATGGGTACAGACTGCATCGTAAACTCGATAATCTATAGTTTAGTTACGAACTATGCTAGTTAGGCTTTCGTTCAGTTTTAATTATCGCAAGCTTTATACATTTTTAAAGTGTCAGCAACTGATTGACGACTGAAATACAAAGGGCCAATTGAAACTTGTTTTTACTCGAAAAATATAATTTTATGACGTTTTTTAAATATTAATCAATAAATTAAACGCAAGACACGACGTGTATGTTTAAAATAAAACTTTGCCCTCGCATTTCAGAATTGTTGTTATAATGTAATTATTTTTTTAATAATGGACGAATCGTAATGCGTTCGATAAACTAGAGCGGCCTTATTAGAAAACGGAGTTTATACTTAGGACAGAATTAAGCCGTCGTAAATTGGACTGTTACAGCAAATAGCTTGTCTCTTACATAATGTTATATTCTTACGAAATACAAATAAATGTTAATTTTTGTTTTATGACGATGTAATGCGCTCTTTTAATACTGTACTAATATTAAACTTCGTTTCGTAACAAGGCTGGAAGCAGTTATTTTTATTCATTGACACATACAGATGATATGTAAATCACCTAATAAAAAGTATACATATAAATAAGTTATTCTATAAAGAAAACACAAAATGTATTTGTAGGCTACGAGAATGTTGAATCGTATATAAAAATTATCGGGTATTTCATACTAGGAGTTAATGACAAAATGATAATGAGTAATACATGACTTGTTCAACCTTTTTGGATTTGAATCTTACAATAGACTTACTCACATTGCAACAGACTGGTCGAAACTTTGTAATGGATATATTTTGTATGACATACACTTAATCACTGCCTTATTGTGCCGGATATTTATATGAATAAAGCCCGCCACTGGCGTAATATTTTTTTTTTTATAACGTTGGATAAGTCACTCAACTGTAATCTAAGTAGTATAATTTGTAAGTAGCTCTAAACATGCTATACCAGGAAAATGTATAAATTCCTTTGAATGTTTATTTCTATCATCTTGATGGTAGAATAGGCACGGTTTTGCCTTATTTTTAACATTTGACAGTTATGCTATCGTTTGACATACAGATTCAATGATTACCATCATTTATAAAAAAAGTTCGATGTTATTTTTTTTTTAGCTCGAAGTCACTGTTGTACTATCATCGTGATGCTATTTATTTATGAAGATATATTCACTGTGGTTATGTGACAGGCCCTAAGAAGAAATTCAAATAGAAAAACAATCGTTGATATCACAAAATATTATGAAAATTGTTTATTTCAACAGAGAGTGTTATTTAATATGGGAAAGAAAAAAATTTATAATAATGAATTTAAAATATAATTAAGGCAAGATTAAATGTTGAATAAAATTAAATACATTTCATAACTGTACTACAAAATAAACTTTTTTTGTAATAAGAACAAATATTTGTTTTTTTAAATCTTGATATATATAATGATATCAACTAAATTTGAACTAAAATATATATAAATAATAATAATTTCAGCTGTAAAGTAATAAGTATTTCTACTCAGAACTCTTTTTTTATTTAATATGACAAATTACACAGTTTGATGTCTCTATTATGACTGTAAATAATCTAGACGTGTAGTATGATGAGTTGATTGGCTAGAAATTATTATAATTAACAATATATTTTCATGCAAATAAGCAATTTAAGCGTACGAAGCCTTCATTCTATCATACCAGAGAAATCTTGCGCATATTGTGTTGTCTTCAATTTGATAGAAATCGTGATGTATTTTTTGAATAAACAAAAACGGGTTTACGCTGTACTATTAATACAATTGTGTTTTAATTGTATGTTTTATCATTGTCTGTAAATTTGATATCACTGCAAAAAACTGTAAATTATTTATCGTACCAATTTAGGTAACTGATAATGAATTGATCAAAACCAAACGTCAAAGTGAATTTCATAAGTTATGTATGTGTTATTAGTATGTACTTATTATATGGAAAGAGTTTAAGGCTTGACATGCCAAGAGCAAAATTCTTTGCAGAGTTTTTGAATGTTTTAAAATGTCAAGATAATCTAAAGTGTTATTTTTTTAATTCCAACATAAAGCTCTGTGAAAATTTATTTACAAGTTTTTGCGACAATTAGACCAAAATATATTTGTATGTTTTATGTAAATAAGTTATATAGAAACAATATGAAAGATAATTCCTTAAGGATTTTCGTTTTTAATGTGTGACTGTCCGATATGAAGGACTAAAGTATAGAAAGGATTAAAAATAAAATTATGTTAGTGGTGGGCTTAAGGCAACTTTATTCTGATTACAATTTCGTGATTAGTAAAATATTATTATGTAAAATAACGTTAATTCATCGACTGAGAGAGAGATTGTTTCCAGAGTAGAGTTGCAACCGTAATGACAATTCAATCTATAACTGATAGCAAATTATTTCCGTATGCGAGCGTTATTGTACATTTTTATATAAAATAATAATATAAAATCACATTAATGGAATTTATTTTCAAATAATCATTTTAATTTAACAGGCTCTTTGTACATTACAAAGCATGAAGCATTTAAGTATTTTTATTTAAAACTGATTTTATTTGAAACTCCAATGAGAAGGCCTCTCGCCATAAGTTATTGTAGTTTTGGATCTATTTCTAACCTCGCTGTTCTGTACTATATATACGTTTTCATAATTATGTCTCTATAATATTTACAATACTTTTATGCTTCATGAGGTTTAGGGTGGTTAGGAAGAGTAATAAGGCTTAGAAGGTATGGGACTACATGTTTAATTTCATAATAATAATAAAGAAATAATCGAAAGGCAGGTTTCCATTTTGCTCGTGTAAAAAATATGTTCTTGTACATAGTAAGCGTTATATTATCGTTTTTAATTTCAATCCCTTTTTATTAAACTCGATTATAATAGATTTTTCTACCAAAATTCGCGATAAGGAATATGATATTCTTATGTTTAAATGCATTTTGGGAGTCGACTTTGGGAAATCTGCCGCAACGACTATGCGTTACAATAGAGTAGTCGTGACGTTAAGGGATAAAGGACACGTAAACACCAGCCTATTCGATTATAGCTCTGAATCCATTACTCGAGGATGGCCCTAGATGTTTGCGCTTGACTGTCAAATGTACTACGTTATTTATTTGTACTGGGACTGTGAGGCGAGGCGCTAACATGTTTATTTCCTATCGGATTGTCAGTTCGCAGGCACTGTAACAATAAAAGGATAGAGCTTTATGTCACTAAGTTTTGTATTTTAAATCAATAAACGATAGCAATGATATTTATGTATTTTTATTTCCTTATAATATTACCTGTTTATTTGTTTTTGTGTTGTTTATGTCAGCACGACTGTATCGGTTTAAGATCCGTGTCTACGGCATCTTATGGTGGAGTAGTGACGTGTGTAGGGTATTTGGACAGGGATTCTATATACATAGAATCTACCTACTACCTTACTATATAGAATGTGAATATTGTATTATTAGATAGATTGAAAAATAGGAACAAAATAAACCGTTTCTATACACCCAATATAGGAACCGTTTATAAGCCGATGTAGACTCATCGGCCGAGGGATTCTTGTTTGAGGCTCTATGCGGAGCGGAGCTCATGTTAGTTTACGTGAGGACTGTATTATTGTGTCGAATCTCTGATAGTTGTTGCTTTGGTTATCGAAGTAAACGTTAAATCGTGTTTAGTTTTAATCAGCACGTATATTTGTTATTTGTTTATTTTTAGTAAAATGGCTTTTGATCCTGATATTTATTTATTTTTTTGAGTAAAATAACTTCTGATCCTAACAGTATAATAATAATAAATATTATGTTACTTTCATAGGGAAGATAAATATCGTGAAAATAGAATAAAAATGAATATAAAAGTTCCTTTTTTCGTTTAAATTAAAGGAATTTATTCCAGACTTATTTATCGTAAGGGCATGCAATGCTTTCATGCATTTATGCAATGAACGCTACTGTGGTGGATTATCACTCGTATTACATAGCAAGGTTTAATAATAATAATACATCGTCACGGTATATCCCTTTCAGGGTGAGCAAAGATACATTAGTGGCTGTAACCACTTTTCGCTTATTTGCCGCGCTCAACATGACCAGTGTGGCGCAGCAGATTGCAGTTTCCAGAGCTAATACAGATAACAGTTCTGTTAGATGCATTGTGGGGATTAAAATAAGTTTTAATTATACTATAGGTTTAAACTTTATTAATCCTTGACAAATTTAACTAAAAAGGTCGTATTATAAAACAAAGTTTATTTCTAATACTACCTTCAACAGTGTTAAAAGTTTTTTATGACAAAACAATTCAAAACGAATTTCGGACAACCTAATATTGCAAACATTATTCAGTTTCTGAATTTCTTGCTCCTTTATTCGTAGGTTTAACCATAGAGATTGCATATACGTAACCACCAGGTGGTATTAAATTCTCATATCAACTATAAATGGGTGTAGGGTGGGTGGTAGCGGTTGAGTTTAACTTTATGCCTGGATTGCGTCCAAACGCTGGTCCAATCTAATGCCTATTAGCTTACTGCTTAATAGTTGAGAGTTCAAGTCATGTAGGTTTAGCTTTGTCCGAAAGAGTAGAATCAACACCGCGTGCGATAGATAAAACTCAATACTTAACTGTTTGAGTGCGGAACAAATTTTGTAAGCATATGCCAAATATGCGGATGATTTCGGAATATAAAATATATGAATTCAAAAACTATTCTTCCTATGATACTAAATGACACCTTTTTCCAATATTTCAATGTTCTTCGTCCGTCCAGGTATGTATACAACATTTTATCAGACTCATCTACTACACCCATGAACCTATTATAATTATGAATTACATAAAATAATATGAGCGATATTTCGCTCCTCCGCACTCAAACGGTTAAGGGTAAAGTTTATTGATAAGCTTACTTTATGATTTATTACAAAATAAAGTTTATCTGTAGTTCAAATTTAAAGGAAGTTTTTTTAATATGAAATCTAACTTTATTCATATATGCCAACTTCGACGCACTATCGAATCCTTAAAAGAAAAAAATTAAACTACCCCCGGTTCGAAAAGCAGAGCAATAGAAGATCCGTATATCTCATATAATAGCGATATTTTTAAAAATATCTGTAAAATCTATAAGGGGTTGCCGAGAAAAACGTGTCTAGAGAACTCTAGTGACGTTATAAGGTGATCGCACAAATTGGCTTATGAGCACAGAAGATAATTACAAATAGGAGTGGAATTCGCTCCCTGCGACTGTTTTTCCAACATGCTATGACATGGAAATCTCCAAACGACGAGTGAATCGGTATTTATTGGCCCAGCGTGCTTCATCATCGGTCTCATCATCACTTTCCATCAGGTCAGATTAAGGTCAAAC
Organism: Automeris io; assembly: GCA_036320925.1. Classification (NCBI taxonomy): domain Eukaryota; kingdom Metazoa; phylum Arthropoda; class Insecta; order Lepidoptera; family Saturniidae; genus Automeris; species Automeris io. Next base: position 5,004,684 of record JAUDJH010000010.1, on the reverse strand, counting down.
GCAAGCCTACCTGTACTATAAAAAATCTGTCAGTGATTCACATAGGCCTGTCTCTATTCGGAATTAACTTGTTTTTTTCCGACGGGACAAAATCCTATTGGCAGAGAAAGACCTTTACAATTTCACCAAGTGACGTGATCCATATGTTGACTACAACTGTTCATAGTATTGAAAACTATTTTATAGTTAACAAAACAGTAAAACGAACCTATATGCACATAAGGTGAAAATAAATAAAAGATGTCTCACTGTAAATAAAAGTATATAACATTATCAAAAATATAAAATATTATCCAATCGAATCTCATTCATTATTCTATATATTTGTCCAAATCCTAATACATTGATCTAGATACCTTCAGTTCGCAGTGGAATCTCGTCCCTTGGCGGTCGCTGCCACTCATGGCCTATACCATGCTTTCTATTAGGTGCGCTGTAGGTACTTTGTCAAGCTATTATAAAAAACGTTTACAAAGATTAGCTTTTACATTTATCATGCAATCGGCTAAGGAGTAGAACAAGGCTCCAGCGAGCATCTTCACTTCCACCAGAAGTGATTGAGGTCAAGCGTCCGCCTGTAAATACATATAATAAAGATTAATGATGAAATGAGATTTCCTCTTTTTGATTATAGGAGCGGTATGTTTTTCCTGCTTATTATATGGAAGTCTTCAAGCAACGAGTGAATTTTGTTTTTGTTGGCGAACGCGTACCTTTATCAGTCTTATATAGTCGATTGTCATCATGTGTGATTGAAATCAAACATATTTATTTATAATTAAAAAAAACATGGTGCAATATAATAATTTCACACCTTGGCGTATCGCTCTGACAGCCGTGATCGTCTAGTGGTTAGGACCCTACGTTGTGGCCGTAGTAACCCAGGTTCGAATCCTGGTCACGGCAGTGAATATCACTGTCACGGTAGAGCATTGCTTTTTTTTTTGGATCTTTTAAATATGTTGTTTTTTTTTTCTAATTTAAAGTGTTCCCTTTTATATATACAAACATTAATTAATAAAATATTTATTTAAAAATTTCACGATTATAAGCACTCAGGTTATATTATTATTTTATAATCCCTTTGAGAAAAACTGCGTGTATTATTCTCATTGTATACGGAATACATACAAAAAGATAAACCTAATCTTCGAAATATCTGATTTAAAAAATACCTTTATAATTATTTAGACTGGCTTTCAGAGTGGATGTAGATTTTATATCTACTTTTTTTTCATACTGGCGCGACAAAGTGGTTACCCTGCACAATATGTATAGAAAGTACAGTGTAGTCCAAAAACCGGCAGTCACCGCGAACGGAAGAGAAACCCTTAACAGTTGCCGTCGTTATGTTACTAGCACATACCACGACAGAAGGCCTCTATGTTCATGAACAAGTAGGTACACAAAATGGTCCTAAAGTGCAACACTAATTATGTTCTCACATGAAATATGGATTGCACGTAGTGAAGCAGCGTGCATGGCTAATAGCTATAGCTTTCTACACTAGCTATGCCTACTCCACCTATCTTACGACTAGTGCACATTACCTGTCTCTTTGGTTGTTCAACCGCTAGCCGCTATGCGATCAAACGGCGCTAGTTATTCCTTCATTTTTCTCACATGCTGACTTCAGATGGCGCCACTAGTATTTGTTTTGGTGAAACAACGCGCCGCAGCTGTTCGCTATCACTGAACTGAGAGAGAAAAGGAGTGGTGATTAGGCCAGTCTTTGCTTCAAATTAACGTTTTTTTCTATGGACCACGTCAGTTCTGTGCCTTGTGAGCGCTATGAGTGCTTTGTAAAGTATTTCTACACGTGATATGTTGTTCGCAGTGCCCAAAAACTTAGTTAAATTGTGTAATTAACGATGTAAACGTTGGTTATGACGTTTACTACGGTGTTATGTATGTGTGCGTGACAGAATTGCCGACATCCGTTGAAGCGAATCTTAACGGAATACGTACCTACTGCTTGTGAATGTTTCTGTGAGTTTATTGTTTTGATTCTAATATAACCTATGTATGTTGTTAAAATCTCAAGTTTTATACTCCACATACGTAAAATAATATTTGACCTCGATGCGCGGTCACTCGGTAGTTAGTTTTGAAAGGTCCAATTATAATTTCTCACGTTTGCAATTTTTTATACCGTAGTCGAGGCTTCAGCACGACGTTAGCAGAACGTAGATTGAACTTTAGGGTTATCGTAATTTATAAGAATGAACTAATGATAGATAAAAAAAAATCCGCAATGTTTGTTTTCGAATATTATTACGACTTTGTGTCTGGTCGCCGGTTTGAATCTCTATTTGATTGTTTTAATTTTTGAATTGTAATTTAGACGTAATAGATAGTACATAAAAAATTAAATATAATGAACAAAAGGCAATTTATCCTTACTTTTAGTTTAACCTGAAGTAAAAGCTTATTCAAGGCATTTTATTGTAATATAACATTAATACCAAAGATTGTAGCCAATAGATATTCTATGCTATCTTTAGTAATAACGAAGTTCAACTATAGTTTAAATTCATTCTAAAGTATGTTTTATTTGATAAACTTTTTATCTTATTACTGGAAGTAATACTTACCTATAACATTATATTATTATTGATATAGACCTAAGACTTGACCTTAGAGTCAAAGTATAAACAAAATTTTTATTGGAATTTCGGTATTCTTTATTCAGTCTAGCTTACATTATTGCCCAACTAATTAATATAACCGAAATAAGAAGATCGGAGAAGGTGGAGCAGCGAATTCCAAAAAAATGTCTAGTAATAACTGGATGACATAGCGACCTCAGTGGAATTTAAGACTTGTCCATGTGTAGCTGTGTATGAAGGTAGGATGAAAGTGATAATTATGAAGAGATAGTATATTTTATACTTCTTTCTGTATCTGCCAGTGTACAGTTATATTCTGTAAAAGTTACTGAGTTAATACGATACGGAAGACAAGGTGACCTCACATTTCTCAGTCGTCAGACAGTAACTAAGAATATTGGTGTTCTAATATTCAAACTATGTTGAGTAAAACCGGTTTTACGTTGAATATTTTGATGCCGGTATCGGTGCGGCGAACTCTAGAGAAAATATTCAATAATGTAAATAAAATATATATTTTAAAATTATTTGAATTTATCTTATTCATAGAAAATCTGAAATCTTTTTCTATGCTTACTCGGTATAGTGACCACACCAGGCTTACAACTATCAACAGAAGAAAAAAACTATCGATGGTCGCAGTGGTCATGCCGGACTGCACAAATATCTCTTCACACTTCGTTTAAAGGACCCAATACATTGAATGGTCAGAACACATTCGCCAGAAGACAATTCCACAGCTTAACGATTAGATAAAAGCAAGAGTTAGAGAACTTCTTAGTTCTAGCCGAGATATGAATTACCGTGACTCCGCAAACGTGCAGACCTAGTTCTGCCCTATTTCTCTAAAACAAAGTCACATTGTTTTTTTTAATGTTAATAGCTTCTCCATCAGATTTTACTGTGCCAAAACCTATTGACCTGTCGGCTGTTTTTTGAAAATATCCCGGCAGACCTTTTTCTGCCCTATTTCTCTAAAACAAAGTCACATTGTTTTTTTAATGTTAATAGCTTCGCCGTCAGATTTTATTCTGCCAAAACCTATTGGCCTGTCGGCTGTTTTTTGAAAATTGTTTGAAGGAACCTGGCCCTAATGCTATATGTATAAAAATTGACAAATATTGACATTAATATTTATACGTCACTCAATTGTTTTGCCTTCCCGGAACCCGTCCACTAACATTTAAACTTTATGGTATAGTGTTAAAGTTCAAATTGACTTTTAAATATTATTACGAATTTTTTGTATGAGAATATAGAAAAGTGTGGTTTTTAGACTTTTTCAGATAATTTTTTTAGTTTTTCTCTCTGTAATAACCTTCCCCAGACTTCAACAAACACAACAAAAAATAAATCAGCCAAATCGGTTCAGCCGTTCTCGAGTTTCGCACTTATCAACACATTTAGCGATTCATTTTTATATATAAGACTAGCTGTCCCGGCAGACCTTGTTCTGCCCTATTTCTCTAAAACAAAGTCACATTGTTTTTTTTAATGTTAATAGCTTCCCCGTCAGATTTCATTCTGCCAAAACCTATAGGCCTGTCGGCTGTGTTTTGAAAATTGTTTGAAGGAACCTGGCCTTAATGCTGTATGTATAAAAATTGACAAATATTTACATTAATATTTATGTGTCACTTAATTGTTTTGCCTTCCCGGAACCCGTCCACTAACATTTAAATTTTATGGTATGGTGTTAAAGTTCAAATTGACTTTTAAATATTATTACGAATTATTTGTATGAGAATACAGAAAAGTGTTATTTTTTAGAGAGTTGCAGTTGTTTTCTCTCCGTAATAACCTTCCTCAGACTTCATCAAACACAACTAAAAAGAAATCAGCCAAATCGGTTCAGCCGTTCTCGAGTTTCGCGCTCATCAAGACATTTTGCGATTCATTTTTATATTATAGATTTGTAAATACTATTTTCTAATAGCAAAAAAATCCTTATTCTTCTTAAATAGTAATGTACTAAAACTACTTTAGCGTGTTATGTTATTAAATTTCATTTTATAATAGGGATAAAAGAGTTCATGTAATAAAATTCTGGCTCCATGCTTTTGGCATACCAATGCGGCCGTTTACCTTCGTTAAAATGACTAAATATTTAAATGTACTTTTAAAACGTTGGCGATATGAATGAAATTATAATTGTATTTTGTGGTTAAATAAATCGACACCCACGTTCGATCCACTTTTTTATATGACATCATTAACAGCCTTCAAATTATTCGCATGTATCTGTGTTAAGTGTTAGAAATTTTTGATCTTATAATATTATATCGCGGATTAATACAACTTTCAGCTTACTATCCAGTCCAATAATAGATAAATGTGTATTTTTATCTACGATGGACACAATGTCTGTTTGTTTCTAGCTTTTTTCTTCAGATGGTAATTACGTTATAAATGGTCTTATGATAAGCCTTTTTTTATCCTGACTCGACCCAGTGTCCTCACAAAACCCGATGGTCCAGTCCAAAAAAACATCTACGACTATCGACAGTTAAGAAAAATCTGTCGGTAGTCGCAGTGATCATGCCGGCCTGCATAAATATGTCTTCACGCTTCGCTTAAAGGATGCCATATCATAGGACGGTAGGAACACCTCGCCGGAAGACCATTCCACAGCCTAACGACACGGCAGAAACAAGAGTTAGAGAACATCTGACTCCTAGACGGGGTATGAGATACACTATCGCTGTGACTCCGTAAATCCGTGCGTGAGGTTCTGTTAAGCAAGGAAGAGGGTGGAACAGGGTTAAATAACTCCTTAGAACACTCGCCATGATACAGACGGTAGAAAACACTCAGTGAGGCAATATTTCTGTGCAATTACAGCGGTATTTATTTAGTAAGAATTTGAACTATGATTATAGTGAGTGGTGATGTACATACCATAATTTATACTTGTATTAATCTCAAAATATATATAATACTATTTGAAGAATTGCTATTACTTTCATCGTATCAAAGACATGGAACAATCTGTTTTATGTTTAGAACCCAGGCTCAATTTATAGACTTGAAATTGCTATATCGATTTAGGGCAGAAGCTCAGATTACATACTACAATTTACAGTTTTGCGTAAGAAATATTTATAATAAAAATATATTTATTACCACCAGTCCTACGCAAATTAGAAGGGAATTATGTAGGCGTTCTAGAATTATTTGGTACAACAAACTTTAATCACATTTTGGATCTATTCAAAGCTACAGCACACACTAAGCGTTTAGTATTGTAGATGATTTTAAGCCTTCGTCAGGATTTACGATGATTGGTGATCATCTACATTTTATTAGAATTTGATCTTATAAAAAATAATGAAAACATAAACTTCTTGGAATAACCGGTCATAATAAACCTTCGTCGTAACCAACATTATACGTAAGTGACAATTCATCATTAATGTCAAAGATAAAAAACAAAATGAAACAATTTTTTACGCAAACATAAATTTAAATTCTATAATAATTGCATTATAGCTACCAAAATTCTACGTCACCGAACTGGTCCTGTTAGGACAGTAATAAGCAGAGTTTTGACTTTTTTAAAACGGCCCGCAATGTTTACAAAGAAACCTCCAGCAAAAAGATCAAGGGAGCAATCAGAACGAGTAATAGACTTACCTGAGCTAGCGATTGCAGCAATATTCCCCTGTCAAAAGCAGAAAGATGGCAGCGACTTTACAACCTTCCTTCTCGAATCATTGGAACGCCATTCTAAATGGCTAAATAATGTAGTTGGTAGGCAGACAAGCTTCAGATGTGCTTTAATGGTCGGAGCTGGACCAAACAGATTCCAGATTCAAGAAATCATCTATCCATCAGATGATAGCGACTTAAAGCTTGAGGTAGAACTTAAAGATTGTGAAGATTACGACAAAATTGCCGTTGCAGCTCTTATAAAACTAAGTAATACAGACTTGGATTCGCTTTTAAAGTATACTAAGACTCGTCTTTTTGAAAATTCCATCTTAAAGGAAGATTTATTGAAAGGCAAAGCTCTGGGAATCAGTTTTGCTATTCTGAGAGCCTTTGCTGAGAAACAATATCGTGTTATGGAAAGGATTGTCATCGGAAGCTCTATGAAATATTCGCCGCCTGCGAAGAAAGTGAAAGATGATGGAATTTTCAAAGAGCCTCCTTTAAAAAGGGGTAAAAAGATTCATCTGTAGTATACTTAGCTAGGCGATTGTTGCTGAATAAACGAGTACAAAAAAATGTTTGGTACGAAATGGCCGATCGTTACGATCCACCGCAGTGTCATGTAGCATGTAATGACGGCAATTTTGGTGGACTGTAAAATGCGAAGCTGATGGTAAATTATACTCATTTCTGCAACGATCGTTTCCGATTACCTATGATGGATTAAACGAGTATTTGTGGTGAAACGACTGTTACACTAACTAATGATTTTTATTGTAATTTACACTATACTTTATGTATGAAAAACAATTTAAAAAGCCAATAAAGATGGTTTACTAAATTGGTGGTTTATTAAAACTTGTGAACTTTTTTATCAATACAAGATTGCTCCTATAGCGAAGATGAATAGATTATTCCTACCAAGTTGATATTATAAAGGGGTTCTTAGTATAGTAAAGGCTAAATACAGCTATTGTTTATTTTGAACTCTTCATCCTGAAGTCAATCGAAAGCTGATAGTTTTTCCGCTTCTAGGTGGCCATCGAAAAATGTTCGAGGAAACTTCGATCTGCTTATCGGTGAACGTAAATCAATTTGAATCATGTGCTCGCGGTGTAGGCTGTGAGCCGGGTCTCTCTTGAGCCCTTTTCTAACTTGGGACCATGCGGATTAAGGGAATACTGACCCTCGCGTAATTGGCGTAATAGTTGCGTGATTTATTGCCGTCTTACGTATAATCTTATATTTGGTTTTGTTGAAAAGAAATTCTTAACTTTTTTGTATAATATCGCTCACTTTAAATTTAATACTTGCAACAGCTTGTGACTTTGATATTATGGAATTATATTAACAACAACAACTACTGAAATATATCCAATTTAAGGCATAAATGTAAATCTATGTTCCTTTTCTAGTTGAGATTAAAAAAAAAAATACTTTTTTATTTATTTCAAATAGGCAACCAAAATTTTATCATTTCTTGTCGTTTTGTCGTCTTCGTGTTTCTTGTCGCTGGGCGTTGGTAAGTCAGTCAGTCAGTGTATCGGATTTTCCTTTTTTTGTATAGAAATAGCTATAGGTACTTATTATATTTGGCTTCGGCCAGAAAGTTTCGGTTTGACACAAGTGATAACTAATACCAAACTAATGTGAATTCTATGCTTTATATCACTTTTCCTTTTTCATAAGTAATCTGTGCTTTTACTCGAACATGGAAACAAAAGTCTTGTTACTATAATTACAAGAGTCTCAAAGAATGATTTGTGTCCCCGGCGTCACTATTGTGTTGTGTTGTTACCTATTTACTTCAGCTTTAACTGTTTGTGTTGTTTGAAGGGTAAACACTAACCTTTTGTGGTCCTACAACAGAATAAACTTTCATTGTGTGAGCAAGTCTTTCTCCTACGTAAGTACGATGTCTTAAATGTTTTATTATTGTTAGACTTTCGCGTGTTTGTTTTATATATTTTGAAAGTATTTATTGCATCCTTTTTTATAAAAGCTTCTTTTTATATTTTGTTTATAATTATTTACACTATATTTCTTTGTGCTTGATCTTGTACCCAAAACAACCAGTAACTAGTGCCCAACCGAAGCATTAATTTCGGCTACTTTTGGCCAAAATCAAACCTTGGCAAAACATTCAATTGGGCTGAAGCTTCAGCTGTACGCTCTAAATTCAGACTGATTATACTGATTGCGATTGTCAAATTACCTTCTATTGCCGTCACGTGATCGATTTAATCGCTAAATAATTCAGTTCAAAATGGACTAAAAATTAATAATATGATATTATAATTTCAAACAATTTTAATGATTTATGTTTATTGTTTGTATATAAATAATTAAATTACTTAGCAACTTGTTTAAAAGTTGCCAGACGCGAAGTCGAGGCCATTGTTTCGGATGGCTATTACCACTAATGTACTAGAGCACCATATTCAGGGCGTTACTTTCGTATTGTTAATTGAGTATTAGGTTACCAGGTAGGTAGCTAATAAATAAACACTTTTTATTAAAATTTACAGATACAAACAGATTTGTTAAATACATGCATAAAAATCATAAAACAGTTTTATAAGTTACTAAATTCTTGTATCTATTGTATCATTATGGAGTTAATCGCATTCTAAACTATACAAAACTGAATTCTGGAATTAACTGATATTCTAACCAAATTATTCCCGCCTTAAAGTTAGATAATATATCTGTGAATTCCATGATGCCAGCGACAGTAGCGGCCAGTTGGTCACACTATTCGTACTGTACCAAAAATATACTAAAGTTGTAAGTAATTGGTGCTCAAAAGTTGGTAAACAAAAGTGAGATAGGTGACAAAAGAGACGCCAGGACGAGATGATAGTGACTTTTACTGAAGGACGACACGTTTGGAGGATTGGTAGGCATCATTGGAAAGAGCTAGAGAGACCTTAGCCCCAAGGAGCCTTAAGCTTTATGACATTAAAAAAGCTTTGTTTATAATAATAACTGGTTATGGTGTAGTTGGTGGTTTTAGAAATGAAGGCTCAATATTATGTATAAACTAGAGATTGAACACCTTTAACATAAGGACAAACGGCCAGAGATTAGAGCCCAAACCATAACCGTTGGACAATTCGCAGTGTATCAATAACAACCGTTTTTTATTTGTCATTAATCTTTTAGTGCTAAAAGGCAATTTTCTGAGGTGTTTTTGGAGGTTGACTAGAACCAAATAAATGACAAAATACAATTGCTAAAAGTTTCAGGCAAACGAAGGAACGAGAGAGAAAGAACGACAGAATATAAAACACATAAATTGCCAATTCATTTCGACACTCTACAAAACACTGTAAACCACAAATACACCAAGAAAACCTTTTAAAAATGCAAGGCTTTAATATTAAAGCGATGCTGAAACTTCGCTCATCCCAACTCTCGGACCGGCTCAGTATTGCCGTTCTAAAAAAATAAGTAGGAAATTGTGAAACAACGTAATAACAATTTTATAAGAACAAATAAATGCATCAACGATACCGCTGGGCATAAAATTCGTTCATAAAATGGAACTGCTTTTAGGGTTAAATTTTTATTTTAAACATAGAAAGGGATTCTGATGGCCCTCCCACGTCGGCGGGCGCGTTATCTTTAGATTTAGGGCTTGTGAGCAATAATAGGCGTCTTCGGAATGGTGATTTGAAACGTCATCTCAGGAGCGTCTCTGATTTATAAGCGACATTTTTATAAGTTATTTTGACAATAGAAGTAAATCAAAAAGCTTTTATCCTTACGGAAGAAATAACTTTTTAAATATTAAGTCTTACGGCTCTGGGTCCAAGCCTTTTTGGGCTTGTCGTTAGTATTTTAATTTACACAGTTACTGACGTTAAAACCTAAGCGACGCTCGCTCCACCCAACTTCATCAGGAAAAAATAGTAATCCCCGAAGCACTCCGCCATCCGGGTATCCTCTCGGTGTGCAGACCTATAACACCAGTCCAGATGACAACAACAACGAAAAATCAACAATCTTGTGATGGACGAAACAGTGAACATGTTTGCTGGCGCTTGAAGTTTGAACGCCAATCTAGCGTAATAAATACAGAATACATATATAAAGCGACTACGAATAACGTAAATATTTCATTTACACAACTCACTTCCATTTCGCATGAAGTATATAGATATATTGCAGAATTTATTTTATTCTGTTTGTGCGTAGTGGCCACATCACACTTGACACTAAACATGTGTGGTCAAAAAAGCGGCTACGACAATCAAGAGCAAACATATCTTTTCACGTTTCGAACATGAACCTTAAAATTTACATCGTTTTACTAGACGTAAGCATTTACTAGTTTTAATAAATGTTTTACTAAAAAAATTCTCAGTATTTAATAACGTTTTAATGTTGTCGTGTTAACTACTTAGTTAGCGGCTCTACAACTCGTTGAAAACCTAAACAAGCAGCGCTTGCTCAGTAAGTTTAACCATTGCTGTTCGCCTCATTACGAAATGGCGCGCGTAAAGATATTCGCGTATTTCTCTTTTAAATTAAATTCCCTCTACGTCCATCTAGCTCAATCACTTCGAGTGTAACGAGGCGTTCATAAACAAATGCATTAAAAATAAGTCTATCGCGATACTTCCTCGTTTATTGTCCATATTAATTCAATAGTAATGGTTATTGCACGACTCCACGCTTGGAGAGTTGAGAGCTCGTGTGATTGCATAATAAGTACTAGATATTAATAATATTATATCGACACGCTATATTTTTTACAGGCTGAGCATACAAGTGATACAAGTGGCTGTATCCATTTTTCGCTTATACGTCGTGCCCAACGTGACCAGTAGCGCAGCTGATCGCCGTTCCAGGGCACTGACACATGAAATTTTTATTACATGCCATGCGGGTTTCCTCACGATATTTTCCTTCACCGGTGAGGATGTGGTGCCTAAGCTCGCACGTAATCTGGAGAAACCCAGTGGTACGAGCTGGGGTTCGAACCTACTGCTACTAGATACTAGTGTACTAGTTTAATGGTTTTTTTAGTTCCATGTAACAAATTGCTTGTATTACTCGGTTAACTATATCCATCAATTAGATTCTTTATCTTATTGATTCATTGAGAAATTCAATAGCCAGAACAATCCATATAAATATTGATTACATCTAAAATTATCCTAGGTCAGCTTGCGTAGGTAGCTTAAAGATGGACCCTGAAAAAGGCTATTTGCTCACCGAATCGTTTGAGGAATGAAGATGACAAGGCCTGGTTAGCAGTGAGTTGTGGGACGCTATTGAGATTTTTATTGATTAGAAGTTTGTGACACCAGGGCTGTTGCCCTCAGGGTCGACCTGGCAAGGATCGCCAGCAAGATTTCCCCCCGGGTTACAAAAAGAAAACAAAGTACTTCTTTAATAGAAAAAATCCCCCAAACGATTTTTTAAAATCCTACTTAAAAGCGATCAAAAACGAACCACTTTGTACCAATGTCTAATGAATAATTTATTTGAAGTTTTATATAGACGCATATGCTATGCACATGACACAATGTTACCCAAGATATATTTTGTACTTACGCAAGTATCGAGTATAAAAGTCGGTCCCTGCCATTAAAAAGCCGACGAATGCCCTTTCGCATCTGTCCCCGGGTAATTCATTGACCCTTTTACATGTCCACCTGCTCTGTGCCTCGTCTCGTCGGTGCGGCTGGGAGTTAGGGAGAACCATTTTAGCTGTTGTACAATAAATATGTGATTTACAAGGTCGTGTTAATCAAAAACAACTCGTTCAAAATCAAGGATTCTTATAACAGTGAAATAAAAAATAATATTTATACAGTGGCGTACCTAAGGCAATTGAAATCCGGATAGACAATTTTTTGGACGCTGCATGATTATGATGTTTATTATACAGAATGTAATATAATGAAAGTATATGTGGGATCTGTCGCCATTACTGTCCTTTTTCTCTAAATCCATCAGACCTATTTCACCGTAAAACCACTAGACACCATCCATATGTGGTGGACTTTCCTTACATCCGCACGAAGAAATTTCCTTTTAAATTCATAATGCAAACAGTTAAAGAGTTAAATGTGCTTCCAGCGAGCATATTTTTAAGATCTTATGACTTGGGAACCTTTAAGATAAGCGTGAATAGGCATTTTTTGGGCGGGTGCAGTTTATAATCGGACTTATTTTCACCTTCCATCCGGTGTAATTGAAGTCAAGCGTTCGCCTGTGAATTATAAAAAACGATAACACCTAGTAACCCTTGTAAAAGCTTGTAAAAATTGAGTATATTCTAATTATAATATCTATATTTTTACAAATCTTATTAAAATCAGTTCATTAAAAACAGAGATACAATTAAATCTCCCTCTTAGTAGTAGCTAAGCTGCTATAAAGTATTACAATATTTACATCACTATTCATCGCTAACGCGGATAAGCTCTATTGCAAAGCCTATTTTATTATTTTAATGATTTGAAGGGGTCTCGATTAATAATTCTATTATACTTTGCCTTTACGGAAGTCTCTTCTAGTTCAATGTATCTCTGATTAAGGGTGAACCGTGTCCCCGCTGCCAATCGGTACGCTGGTGAGTAGATAGGTAGTTGAATATGAGCAATAGGTATTTGTTATTAATTTTCATTAATAATTACTCTAAGACAATTTATTTTTACGAAACATTCTTTGGTTCAAGAGTCTGGCTCGCATATTGCCGGTTTTTTAGGCACAGTTTCGATATTCCTTTGAGTTTAAACACAAATAGATAAGCAAAAAATACCAATCATTGTCCTATATCGGACTGGAAGGCCCCCAGCTAAATATTTGGAAGAATAAATACATTTCGTGACATATCTTGGATACGATAAAAACAGAAGCGCTTGGATTTAAGAAGTCTGCCAATTTCACCCAAGCAGAGCCCTTCCGCGTTTGATAAACGGGCCGCTTGATCGAATCGATGTCCGGCCCCGGGTTTTTTGATAATATCTCGTCGCAGGACAAATTTGTATGTGATGTGGGCTCAAAAGATCGTCAGCTTAGTGAAATCCAAGCCTCCTTGGAAATAGAAGAAAAATAGAAATGTATTAAGTAAGATGCGTAGAATAGGAATTTGATATCATCATTTCATATTATATTGTTTTATTTTTGGTAGCATTGTTTTAGTGCAGTATTGTTTTATTTTAGCAAACAACAATATCTATAATCATTAATTAAAAAATTTAAAACACTTCACAACTCAATCATGTATGTATTTGTAATATATTCAGTAAAACAATTCCAATGAGCTCAAACATGATACTTCTGCTGTAAGTTATTGAAGAGTTGAGTATCCTGTTGCTTTCAGATGCTGTTGCAGCTCCACGTCCAGGGTCTTATCTTACTGTAATATCATTGAAATCATAGGATACCCATACACACTAATACACAAGCAGACCTACTGAGTCACAGATACACGCGTCAAACTTATAATACCCCTCTTTTTACGTCTAGGGTTAAAAATACGGCATTACTTTCAAGATTGCTTATAATAAAAGATTAACTGGTCGCTGTCTTCAGATGGAAGATATCTAAGGAAACAATTATTACGAATCTCTTTTAACGCAAATTGATTGGTAGAATGTTTGTAAGTTGTCAGTACGTTTGTGCGCGCTAATCTCAGAAACGGCTTAACAAATTGAGATGATATTTTTACTAATGTATTATAGTTTCATTTAACATTTAGTGCTTGGTTTATTTCAATCGATCGTTAAATAAAAAGGTTATGTCTATTTAATGAACAGGTCGAGCATTTATTAAAAACCATGTTATAAAAAACTTCAGCTGATTTGGGTAATGAATATGTGTTTAGGTAGTTTATTTTGCTATATAGATAAATTCCAACTGTGCGAAATAGATCGGATTATATTAGCATTAAAGAATGTGATCAGATTAGAAAAGGTGGTTTTACCGACAAGTAACGGCAAGATATTCTGGTGGGCACGCTTTTGAAAATATTGTGTATAGAAAAATTGTAAAAGATATATAGAGTTGGTTTGACTTGTCACGTTATGGGATCAGCTTGTGTACGTCCAGTTAAAAATACTTAAGAAGCCTTCTACGTGGTACTTCTTCTTTTGCGGTCATAGCCATTCTCAGACTGCATTGTTTTCTCTCAGTTTACGGTATAGTTATTTTATGGAGCTAGTAAAAAATGTGTATCATAACAACATAACACTTTAATAAAGTTTGAAAACTGCTTTTAAATCTTACCCATTCGTCTTACAGTTTCTCCGTTATACAATCCCTATAAAGCGTTCCGACTTTAAATATGAAAGGATATATCTTACGGCTTTTTGTCCCATAAATATTTTAAGATAAATGTGTATCATTGTCCTGAGACATGTTTATGTGGTTTCGATTACGTTTTTATGTTTGGGGGTAGAAAATCAAAATTTTTTTTCAGTTATGAGTTAAGAGATGAATGACTTTTCGAATTTCATGTAACGTGTTGATTTGAGGCAGTTGAAACATATTTACGCTTTATATTGTAATTTAATACAATATATTAGTTATTTTAAATGAATTATCGTCAAATTTCGACCACTGGTCGACCACTAGTATTGATAAATATATGAATAAGCATTCCCAAGCTAAATTTTTACTGTGACAGACCGAAGCGAGTGACTATGACGAGTTAAGCATTCATGTATGTCCTGGAGTCGGGATTTATACTGGTACATTAGCTCTATCATTTCACAGTTCATTCGCAACCGGAAGGCATGTATAGGGGATGTGGGATGAAATCTGTGGACACCAAAAATACTTTCTATTGTATGAGATCACCAGAGCCCGGGTTGCAAAGATGGAACTCTAATACCTACGTGAACAGTTTGACGCAGAAAAAATTTCTTCTTCGAGTCGGTTATATCTTAGATAAGGATACCTAGATTTTATTTCCCCAGTAGAAGACAACCTAAACAGCCGCATCAGTGGCTTCAATGTGATCACTAACCGAGCACAATTACGGGATTCCGGAGCACTAGATGTCCCACTGTCTGAATATGGACCCTGCAGGCACACTTCATATGGGGGGATAAACAATAACAGACGGACAGCGGATGGACGCTGTTCATCGTTTGACTTCCATCAGGTGTGATTGAGGTCAAGCATCCGCCTGTAAATAATAAAAAAGATGAATAGTCATTTTACTAAGTTGTGCTTACTGCGGCATACTCGATTTTTTTCAAGATAATTTATCTTCTAAAGTAAGGAAAATGTTTTTAAAAATATTTTAACACCTGATTGACGTAGCATTTTTTCTACCAATGTAAAAGATTATGCCGTTGATATTGTTATAACAAATGTTATGCATTATTACTAGACCTGAATCGCCTTAATTTAATTTGGGTTAGTATCATTTTGACGCTTGCGCAGTATGCGCGGCCGCGGGTCTTCCCGCTGGCCACCGAGTCGGCAGCGAGGCCTGCGCCGCCGCGCGACAGCCCATACGGGCTAAAAGGAGAGGCAATGCCAAAGTCGCCACTGCGGAGACCAACACAGAGCCGCCGAGGCCTCCCGATCATCCGGGTACCTCGCAGAGAGCGCCGGGTGGATCATCTGAAGAGATGATCTCTCTTAGGCTATACTCCAATGGTGTGTACGTGTTTCCACGCACCATTTGGCGATGGAGACGCGATTAACTCCACTCACCTCTCCCATTCCCAGGTGATGCCTGCAAGGGCGCGCGCGCCGTGCCGCGGCTTTGTGCACCCAAGTGTTTCCCGTAGCCCGACGCACCCTGCGAAAAGAGGAACACCCCGGTGGTTTTAGTCAGTAGGAGTCTGACACACCGGGGCAGCGGCCCTCGCCGATGCCCTGAAGGTCCATAAGGATTTCCATCGGGTCAAAAAAAAAAACAGTATCATTTTGACTATGTCACTTGGGCCACTCTAGTTGTGGAGGTCTTTTATGTATATTTTTATTATTCCAAACGGGAGCTTAATACATTTAGTCATAATAAGTTGGCGCAAGTTCTAATTAATTCACAAATTACAACCTAATTAAAATATTTTGCAAGCTACTCGTATAACAGTGCTTCATAATAATTTGTAAGCAAAGACTAAGTTTCCTTTGTTTATTTGCCTGTAGTCTTGCTTTTAATTAAGGCATGTGTGTAAGACGGTTAATGTCATTAGTAGAGATGTGCCGACTATAGCTACGACCGACTGGCCGGTTAGTCAGTTGAATGAAGCCGACTGGTCGGCCGATTAAACAGTTAAGCCGATCATAGTCTCGGGAATATTCGATAAATTCCTCGACACTTCTTTTACAACTGACACACGCGGATGTCGCAACCATCGCCTGCGGACATGTAGGAATATGTTTTATTTACTTCACAATACGTCTTGGTTTTGAACAGGTCAGAGCGTTTTGTACAATTATGAAAATTATGATCCTGTTACACTAGATGTAAAAATTTGTTGTAAAATACATTATATTACTATAATTTAATAATCAAGGTTTAATTGAATGTAATTTCTCTAATATAAATTTTACTGCGAAATACATACAAAGTAAGAAACGGGATAGTCGCCGCTTACTCTGATCATCCCTAGTAATTAGTCATGTATATGCAAGTCACAATTTTAGATTTGGGAGCTTGTTTATATTTCTTGATATTAACACTAGAAAGACTGAATATAGGTATAGCACATACGTATATAGGGAATAAAGAGAGGGGGGAGGTAAGTACAACTATTAATAAATGCTATAAGATAATATAAAAAGTCATAATATTTTAAAAAGTAGGTTCCTTATATATTTTTTTTTAATTAACTAAATTTAAAAAACAGTCAAAATGACTGCTCTGGGCAATCTGGTGTTAATGCACTTGAAATTTCTAATATAAAATAGACTTTCATACTTTTTTAATCTAATTTAGCTATCGGGTGTTTTGTCGATATGTTTCACATAAGAACATTGTATACATAAGGCATAAAATCTTTATAAAAGCTTAAATTAAATATACTAACTGCATGTAAAAGGATCATCTAATAGAAATGTCAAATACTCGGAGAATTGCGATCAGTTGCGCTACTAATCACGTTGCGCGCAACATATAAGCACAAAGTGTATACAACCACTAATGTTTCTGCTCATCCCACAAGGGATATAGCGTAACGATATATTATTATGTAAAAATAACTTAAAAATAAATATGAACTTTTAAAATATACTACATCACACCATAGAGCAGTGAAAAGATTATTAAAATAATAAAAAAAGATAATGAAATGGTGTAAAAAAAATTTTGTTCTAGTCGGTATGCAATTAGGTTTATGTTTCCTTCGTTTAATGTAAACTTCGTTTTATGTGTTTACGAAATTATTTGCTACATTCCTTTATTTTTCTTTTAAAGATTTAAAAGTGATTGAAAGTAGAACTATTTAAATAAAAATATATTTCATTAAATTTCATAGCGAAATACTAATTTCATACCTAGATTTTAAGTCTTATTAAGAGTCTGATATAAGGCGCCAGAACCTTATAACCAGATAGAAACGTATAAATCGAGTTCCCCGTTATAATTTATGTGCGGAAAATAAATCTGAGCGGATACAAGTTTATCCGTCCTTGGAAAATAAGGGCACATCGGCGCAGGTCTGCCGTGCGCGGGTGTCGGATGACGAATGCCCTCAACTTTACCCCGGGACGGGTTACATAACGCGTAAAATTACTATCTTCAACTATCTGTAATATGTTTTGTGTAACGTTTTCGTCATGAAAAATGTCGTGGGTTTATTTTCATCCAAAGTTATTATATTTGTACTTAAGTTGTATGCTTAAAATATACTTTTTTAACAAATGCAGCTTTTCAGCTTAACTTTGGTTTCTTATGTTTGTACTTTTACCTTTTTATCACCTTAGAAAAATGTACAACCTTATTAAAATACAAAACTATTTTATATATATATATATATTTGATCTCAATTACACCTGGTGGTAAGTGATGATAACCCCGAGGATGGATCGCACCTGCCAAACAAATACCTACTACTTCTACTTTTAAAAGGTCCTAATTTAAAAGAACTTGGCAATCATTGAAAACCTTTGAATAATAGAAAATTACACACCAATTGCAGTAATTCAATTTGTTTTAAGAACTGTTTTAAAAGTGTTTCAAGATAAAACGGAAATTAAAGTGAAAATTATATGACACATGGTGGGTAATGTAATTTTGTATTTCTCAGAGTAATCTTCAGCTCAGCGGGACCACTGTCTCAGACATGTGGAGTGTTACTCCGGAGGGTAGTCACGTACAAACCACTCCGCTTTAATTAAGCGGTGATTAAAGTTCTACACTGGACTTTTATAGAATATGTCGTTTTGATATTGGCGCCCAACGTAGTCAACTAGCTTACTTCAATTGGACAATGAGTGATATTTTATTGTATGAACGAATACTACAAAATTGAGTTTGTGAATACGAGAGTGATATTGATTATTGGGCGATTGCCCAAATTAGGTCCTGACCACGGTACACAATTTCAAAGATAGCCCTAGTGACTCGCTTTAGCCTGGCACGTTCGGGATCAGCTTGTGTACGTCTAGTAACTTATATGCCTATACCTTATGACCTTCAGTCGTAGTATATGAGGGCCGACAGGACGATGAAGACTGTTAGTGGATTGTCGTTCTTTGGATTACACTGTACTTACTATCAGGTGCACTGCAGTCTATTTGTCGAGCCAGTGTAAAAAAAAACTTATTATTTTTATTATTGTTTTTCTTTACACTGGCTCGACAAATAGACTGCAGTGCACCTGATAGTAAGTACAGTGTAATCCAAAACCAAAGTTTATTTTTTAAAATAGTTTTATAACACTTTCGAATCGCCTATAAAATAAATTTACCACCGGCTTAAAATTTAAATTGTCTTAGCTGAAATGAATCTTTACAAAAAAAGTTATGAATACAGATTGTTTTGTATGACCTATATGAAATATATTAATTTTGCGCACTGCACCGCATAGTTTCTTATTTAGTAAGTATAAAAAAATTACAACCACGTAAGCGCCAAAATACTTTGAAGGAAAATACATCAAATATTTCAACCGGCGATAAAACAACCAAACGCGTTCATCTTAGAAAAAGTTTCATCTAATTTACGAGTACGTGGACGATATAATACCCGGAGTGAATATAAAATGTTCAATCATGATCTCGGAGATGGCTGAGTCTCGCTTTGTTTTGCCTCAACTGCGGCATCTCTATTTTTAATAAAGATACATGTGCTTTTTAGAGTTCCTTACATCAGAAGGAAAAACAACCTTTACAGGATCTCTTCTTTATCAGTCAAGACACTTTTATTCAGGCACGCGCGAAGGTATTTCGTTAAAATGAATATACAATACTCAGGTCTGCATTTCCTAAGAGCTCTGAAAAATCAAACTGCTAAATCAACTTAAGCAAAAGATACCACTGTTTATGTCGCAAAATTAGCGTGTTTACCAGGGAATTTAAACCTTCCTGCTTATTGTTGACCTAGGATTAAGAAATTTAGCAAAAAGTAATGTCATACCATAAGTATCGTTAAAAATAAAATAAATCGTATGTTAGTTGTTATATCACTAAAAAAGTCGATATTGATCCTATATCAAACATATTTATACGGAAACTAATGCGCGAGTGAGACTTAAAACTTCGTCATTTATTTATGTTTTACAGGCAAACGCTTGATACGATCGTTCCTTCTAGAAGGTGAAGAGGTAGCCGCTGGTGGGCAGCGTATACAAAACAAATGTCTATTCACTCTGTTTTGAAATGCTCCCAAAACATAAGAACGTGAAAAACAGAAGCGAGAAGAAGCGATGTTTTAGTGCGTAAACAAGAAATATCCACCACCTTAAGATGGTATCCAATAGGAACGACCTCTAGTGGTGTCGTAGTGAAATGGGGCCGGTGGGATGAGAATGAAGCTCTTGTGCATACTTATCGCAGAAAGATAGTGTTGTAAATTGAACTAACTTTTTAATTTCATTTGATTCCTTTCATGTAGGTTGTTAACGGACTTGATTTTAAGGAGGGGATACTGGGATTTGGTGATGATGAGGTTTTACACCCGTGTTTGTTCGGCCGACGTTTTTGTTGTCACATTTTGTGAATTGAATGCGCCGGCGCTAGTGAGGTGCGCGGCGCATATTTGCCGTAATCGTTACATAGTGAGGGGAAAAGGATGGGACGGATTAACAATTCGTAACAGATAGAAAGACAATTTGGGCACAATATATTTTTCGGTTTAGGGGAATATGAAGTATATTTTTTAAATTAAAATCTCGATGCGACGTATAAATAAAAGGCTCTATATGTATATCCATGAACAACTTCATTAGAGTAAATAACCGAGATATAATTATAATATTATAATTATGATAAAAATTATGAGTTTCCTTGCAGTTAACCAGCCCCTAAGCTAGGTTTGGCTTGACGTAGCTAGCTGTGCGTGCGTACTAATGGTAATACCAACTTTAGAACGTTTAAAATAAACCAAGCTTAGAAAAATGTATAGAAACATAAAAGTTTAATTTAAAATAACGTACTAGGTTCCTAATACAAAGTTTATAAAAAGAGTAAGTAATTTTCGATAGTGGATAGAATCTGTGTTCAGTTTTATAAAACTTTTGCAATTATAATATTAGGAGTACTTCAATTTATACATGAAAAATTTTGTAATTAAACATATTGCATAATATTTTACGGAAAATTAATGCTTAGTAATTAGAGGATTGTGAAAAGGCGATTCACCCCGAAAACGAAAGTGGAAGGTAGTCAGAACATTTCGTTTAATAAGGCCTTCCTTAGCCCTTCGTACATAATTGTAAATTAATTGCGTTCTCAGGAAAAAGGGACTCCTAATGGTTAATTAGGCGAACGATAAATATATTTTGGGGCCACTTACTGATTTTCTTGACTACGTGCTTTTTATATTATATGCAATTTTTAAGTAATAAAAAAAATTGCCTTCATATAGTGTTATAAAATTGCTCGATTCGGCGTCGCCCTCCTTCGGCTAAAAAACTGACATTCGGTAAAACTTACAAATAACAAATATTTTAGCTAAAGTATTAAGGTTTCTAGCAAGAGTCAAATTCAGATAGATGGATATTATCGTAATTGTTAAATTATCCGGTTATAACTCAACGTCTGCCAAAGCCGTAGATATTAAAATCCTAGTTAACTCTTAATCCATTTCAAACTTTAGCGTTTTGTACTAATTATAAATACTTTAATGGATTTTATACCCAAACTTACTTTTAATTATGGCTAGACCTTAACTAAACCCTGAACGACGTCGCTATATAACTAAGTTTATATTGATTAAAAATGTGTAACACAATGATTTTTTTAAACATTTAAGTGTAAGGTTTATGATATATATGGATAATGACCTTGAGTTTAAATATTAAAAATACCTTACAACTTTTCAAAATGTCTGCAACAATGCAAGGGTTTGAGAGAATGTTCTTCTTGCATACGTTAAAGTTGCGGAATGGGCTACGGGCGACGGTTTCTTCCCGGAGCTATGGCACGAGGTTCTTCAAACTGATAATGAAAAACTTTCTTCAAGATTAGCAAAATGTCTGTGAGGCTTTTGATGTTACAGTTGTCCACAGGCGACAGTAATCACTCCATAAGATGGCCTGGCAGCTTGCTCGTCAACTTTAGCTAAAAAAACTATTTACAAGCTTATGAACATGATTGCTCGAACGTTATTTTCTGTATCTTCTCACAAATACAATCAAAATTATATAAATCTAAGTTAGAAGTATATATTACAGAGCATGCTTAACGCGGAAAATGAGGAAAAAACTCTATGAAATATTGTGTATCCAACGGCGAGAGGTTTCAATCGTGGCTTTATTTAATTAAACGCGCCCTCACGGGAACTCCGGTCTGCGTTACGTGTTGATTTTATTTTCCTACCCTCCTCTAAAGGATTATATAAACACTACTAGGCAAATACGTTTTAATATAAAGCAGGTGCTGTTTTCCTTTTGAAGTTGTGTTTTACGGCCAGTTTTCGGTTTCGATTATGAATAGAATTTAATATACTTTATAATTATACTAGTTTTAAAGTCCACGTGATACATATTAAATACATTGAGCCTTAATTTTATTAAATTCCCGAGCTTTATTTCGAATTTTATTCAATTGTTTTTTAATTATTTGTAAAATATTCTTACAGGTATATAATTATTTTAAATTGTTAAACCTTTTTATAATTTTTTAGGATTTGTTATAAAAAAATGAGTCTTAAATTAATGGATAGCGCCATATTTTTTTTTAAATCTTATTATGAAATGACGTATGATTTTTAAGTAGATAATATAGCTAGAAATATTATTAGTTCAATTTTTTTGTTATCGTTTAAAATCTGGGGGAATGTATAAAGTTAACCACTGTTAAGGATAAAAAAAAAGAATTTTTAGTCTCACTTATTTGTTATTCATAATATTCTACGAAGTACTTAAAAAATTAAGGTATATTAATAATAAAAATCAATTAATTATTATAAAAGTTTATTGAAATCTCATACTTTCAGGACCAAGTATTCTGATTTATGTTCTAATTCTGCATTTTATCTTCAATACACGGTGTAGATATATTAAATGTATCTACGTGCGTGGTATAGACTCGAATTGTCAAGTCACGACAAGTCAAGGAACATTGCTGTCGCGGACTTCAAAGGGATTGAACGTGTCATTCTGACTGTACCATTCTGCTGTTTTGCTCATAATAACTACCCCAAACCTCAGGAGTGGACACAACACACAGGTTTTGCCCTTTTATTATTATAAAATTACTGGGATGAACCATAAAAAATATGGTAAGGAATAAGAAATAAATATATATATACTAAAAGAATAAGTAGTAAATAAGCTTAAAAATATACTCCTCAATCTGGTCGAGTAGGTATTTACGTTTGGAATACAGTTTCCGTTAAGTCTAGCGTACAGTATTGCAATTATCTTCGTGGTCTCCAATAAAGTTTTCTCACAAGTCTCCTGGTAAAAATGTCGCTGCAGTTTGCTGTTACGCCGTCCCGAGATAGTTCCAGAGACTGTATTATATAATCACATTTCTGCTAAAAATAAATTTAGTTATTAAAATACTTCAAGGTTTTCTTCTTGGGTTGTTACTTTAGATTAAAATTGCTTTGCAAATGAAAAATTCTTCCAAAAAAGAAATTTAGTGTCGCAGGGATGAAATCCATTACGCTGGTGTATAATTACGAAATAGAAAAACAAAAATGAGAAATAAGAAAATTAATACTTTTGCTTTATCAATATTAATTGCCAACTAAATATTCAACGAGGTTCCTACGAGTCATCGCAAGAAAGAACTAATATGTTTTTTTTTACACTGGCTCGACATAGTGACTACAAAGTACCTGATGGTAAGTACAGTGTAGTCCAAAAACGCAAGCGACTATCAAAGGATGGAAATCCAATGATAGTCTACATCGTCATGTCGGCCCACATATACCACGACTGAAGGTCTCCAGGTATATGAGCTACTGGATATACACAAGCTGATCCCGAAACGCGTCAAGCCGAAACTGGTCACTATGACGGGCTTTACACTCATGTACTGTGGTCGCGATCCAGACGGGCACCGACGCCCTACCACCTCGCTGCTGCTCGTTTAGCACCACCCAGGAGTCACGTGTAGGGAAACTAGGGTAAAGCCTACGGACGCGAGCAGCTTCGACTCAAAAATCAAATGAACAAAAAAATCAAATCGAAATGTACAGTAGTAATATAAATAAAATGTAATGTGTAATGTAATGTGTGTATGTGTGTGTATGTGTGTATGTGTAATGTTCGAATTTGTACTGTCATGAGACGTAAGTTACCCTCTTCAAACATATAGGTTCATAGAGGATCCCTACATTAGCTACCTAAATTGATCCTCGAAGGCAAGATTCTAGAGAAAATAATCCTAGGCCGCTAGAGACGAAAGAAGTTGGACGGAATCAAAAAATGAACCGGCTGAGCTTTCCTGTTTTGAAAAACAACAACATGGAATCGCAGATACTGTGGCATATTAATCTCTAAAGTTCATTACGAAGATGCGCCCTAGGATGATGACACTGCTTGTAAATACACATTACAACTGGAGACAAAGTATTAGCAATAATGTTGATATCACATCGTCCATACCATACACTCAACACAGTAATTTGACGAGGTGCAATAGATACAACGCTCTATATAAGTTATCCCTGTTATTTAAAGAAAATCCGATCAGAAATATTATTTTTCTTAGCTTATGGCACAGCCGCAGAATGAACTTTAGCACAAAAGAAAGGGACACTGAACTTAATAAATTAGTGCGTTTTGCGTGATACTGAATGCATTAAATTGGACGTTTCAGTGCAAATATGCTGCAACAAATAGCCCTCCTTACCCCGCAAGGCCTTAGGATATTATATTCCATTTACCCAGGATCCGCAAGTTAAACTGCATTTGCCGTTTAGTAGTGTTTTAGCATAACAACTGTTATTTATTGCATACTTGGAAGGATATTATGCATATTTATTGCTTCTATGAAATTAGTATATTCTAAGTAAACTTGGGTACAGGTCTACTGTACCCAAGTTAACTTAGAGTATAATGCTTACCATCAGGTTTGGTGCAGTCACTGTGCCGTGTCAGTGTAAAAAAAACTGTATAAAATGGGTTATTAAATACCCATACCAATGAATTCAAAAAGCTTGAAAGTCTAGGAGTGGTCGTAATATTTAATGCTGACAACATTCTATCCATCTATTATTGTGTTTATTGCTGAAAATTTATGAGCATAAACCATAGACGTTCAAATGAAATGAGATAATGAAACGATTACGATTACATTTTAGGTTTTCATCATTAATATGACTGCATTTTGTTCGTATATGTTTTAAACATTACGGAATCCTTAATTGTATACATATTTATGACTCCTTAATGTTTTGAAGGGATTTAATCATGATTACAGAGCAACAGATCGTCAATCATTAATCAGATTACATTTTGCTCATCTCTGGCATAAACCCACTTTTAACCAATTCAATAGCCACAGCATCTTGTCAAATTAGTTATTCAATGAATAATGTAATATCTCCTATACTCCTCTGATTATCTCCTTCTTTTAGATTTCCTATGGCTCAGCAGACCAATATGTTCCCGCAGTTATCACAAGTAAACCGTGAGCAGCCACGCGAAGCCTCATCTACTTGATAATATCGAATCAATTCTAATTGTGTTTCGGCATTCTGGTTGAAATGTCGTGTCGTCATCAGGCTTTATGCTGGCGCGTGACTCCCAAGTATATTACCCAGGTCAAAACTCTCCATATCACGCTAAGAAACGGTATTTTCTAATTACGAAGACCGAAGAAATAGAGTAAACGAAGTTAGAAGGGCTTATTAAATACATAGAAACATTTCGAGTAAAAGCGAGGAACGGTAGTACGTCATGTCTGGACTCAGTCAATCCTGTAACTCCAGGTAATCATAAAGTAAGAAAAATATACATATTTAATTTTAATATTATATACAATTCTAGTTTTTTCTTTTTCAAACCTTTTCAAATGAACCCCAACAAGCTCTTTTTAATATATGTATTAGAAATCAGAGGAATGAAACAGAATACATAGTACTATTATAAACTATACGTAACTATAGTGTTCAGAACTAACGAACTAAAATACGAGTTGAATAAGTTTCCCTTATTAAATATTTTCAGAGCGACTACAGCTAAATTACTCTCCATTATGAAAGTGGAGTATAGTGAGCAGTGTTGCCACATTTGATATCCGAACAGCTAGTTATAAATACCTATCTGAATGTGGTCTTTTTTGTTAGGATTCTGAAACAATTTGTTTTTTTCTGTGTATTACTTAAATACAATATATTAATGAAATTTATCACAAATCTTAAAATTCCTATTATTTAAAAAAATAGAATGAAAAACAAGTTAGGCGTAATTGAAACATCCTTATGATTTGTTACATGACCTCACAAGATCACAAATTGGTAGTGAGAGAGCATATCAAAGATTAAGCGGATGGCATCAATGTCCTATTGAAAATCAGGACAGCTGACATTTCTAGTCCATGAGTGAGCTTCCTAAAAAATCGAAGCATTGCGTATCCCGATAAAAGACTGTTCGGGACAGAACAATGTACTACTAAAAATCGGGACGACCGGCAAGTATCAGTACATCTGGCAACCTTAGTCGTGAGGTAGCTCTCTCGATTTTTTCCTTCTATTCAAATTGAATCAGCACGTCTGGCCCCGGGGACTTCCCAGGGAGATTAATTCAGTCGTGAGCTCTTTGTAGTTGCGGCTGCTATGAATTATTGTTTAGTTTCTGTCTCAGCCACCGTTTGTTGTAAGTTTCGAGTAATGTTTCATGTTACTTACGCTTCGTCGGTTGTTTGGTTGTGTTTGGCTTCAGTTGTTTCGCTTACTGCGAAATTTGTACTAAGATTATTGTTCACCGAAATGGTTCGTTATTTACTTTTAAACATAAATTCTTGTGCATTGAAAATGTTATTTAAATGTATATCAAGATTCAAGTTCATATATTTAATTTATTGAGCTAGCATTTTCCATGCGACATGATTATCAAAGAAAACTTTAAATACACTTCAATTAATTTGTTTAAATATAGTAGTTATAAGATATTAGAGGATATTAATGTTTATTAGTGTTATTATGATTTACTGTAGATTTTTATGTATCAAATGAAAGTAATTAGTTCTTGTACAGGATTTTTACGTTATCAATGATCCCAAGTATTTGCTGTTTATCTGGTTTGATTAGGATTCAACATATTATTATGGACCATTTAAGTGTTTAATTAAATGAACCTTGACATTTTAGTTTGAATAAATAATAAACTTGCCCTTCGCAATTGTATAATCTGAGTAATAAACTTCAACTGAATTCGGGAGGAAAGACAAAATCCCATCTGTCTTAAACATTTATTTTAGAGCAAGATAAATGTGAAGTACGTTGTTGTAAAAATTCATCGGGGGCCTATTCAGTAAACTAGTTTCAATTCGGCGAGATAAACGACGCTTTTAAAGACAGTTTTCCACTACATTGAAGTAGACATTAAACTCAAACGCTGAAATTTTGTTCTTTACAGCTCTCAGTAGTAGAATATCTTTCTAAATTAGCTACTTTAGCAATGTTATATTACAATTTGCATAAAGTCCTATCGTATTTGTGGAAAATATCCTACGAAATGTTACTTTGTTTGTTACTTTTTAAGGTTCCTTATTTGGTCAAACACTAGGAAAAAAGTACTAACTAGTAGACTCTAAGAGAGAATAAATAGATAACCTCACTTGAATTTACATTATTTCATTTTTAATAGTTTTAAGGGAAATCAAACGTCGTTGTGGTGTTTTACTTTGAATAGAATAAACTAGAAATGTTTGTATTAGATCGACAAACCCGCAACGAAAGATTTGAAGAGCTTAAGTTCTCCCATGTATACCTACGTCTTTGGGTTCAAATTTACTGCCCGAAGTGATATCGGTTTTTTACAGCAAATCCGGTATATCGGGCACATCTGCAATGAAACTATTTTTACCTGGGTCGCCAATATACCATGGACCGAAAGCTTTTGTACTAACTTCTGTAACATCATCATCTCAGTGACGAATCTCAAAAAGTCTTAAAAGCGTGTATGTAATAAATAATTTATTAGCCTGTGTAAAACAAACGCGTTCTCCATATCATGAGTCTCTTTCAAATTCCCTTCCGACAGTTCGAAGAGTTGTGTCCACTCCTCGTCCCAGGTGTTCTTTGAATTGTTTCATTCGAAAACCATTTAGTCGCATCGTCCGATAATTCCCCTAAGACTGGATTAACTACGCTTATTGTTTATCGATTGAGCGTTTCATTGTTGTTTTAACTACACGAGGATGTTTCATTAGTAGATACTTCGTATATTTTATAATGATATACATTTAAACACTTATAGTTACAGTTCAGATACAGTTTCGTTTAAAGTTGTTACTTATACAATCTACAATATTATCCTTTTGTGTTGTGTCTATGTATGTATGTATATCTTTTTTTTTTGGAATTTTATTATTACTCTTTAATGTAAACTAGCATTATATATTAATCACTGTGCATGCTGTGGTGCCCTGTAATTGTGGGGGCATTTATATGTTGTACTTTGGTACCATGATCCTTTTGTTTTCTTGTACAATTTTTCCCATGTTGGGCACCCTATTATGTAAAAAAATAATAATAAAATAAAAATAAATAATTGTTTTGAGACTTTGAGTAAATATAAGTCAAACAAATCAAACTTTATTATAGGTAATATTATATTTTATGCAATTAGTTGTTTTTAGTCAGGATTATTAGCCTCATTTTTTATTCAGCTTTATTTAGAGATCAGAGTTAAACGCCTCGATAAGAAAGTATTTTGTAGGGTATATACCTCACAATTTTTGACATTGAAACATATGGATACAAAATGTATTACACCAAGAAAAACCTCTCACTTATCACCATCAACAATACGGGTATTCTTTGATTAACAATTCAGTCGATTTAATGATAAATCTGAAATATTTTTAAATTCAGCAGCTTCTCAGCACTTTGACGTAAATGTGACAATATTAGTGATTTAAGCTTTGTAATAGTAAAATACAAATTAGATGTAAAGGAGCACTTCATTGTAAATGTAGAGAATATGAATTGATACAAAAAAAACAATATTTTTCCAAAGTGAGGCTGAGTATTCAGCGCATGTTTACGACGAGATAACAAGAATATTTCTGAAGTGGAGACCCTGAATTCAACAAACACCTTTTGAATATCGCCCGGCGTTGCGCATCGTAAATCACGTCATACCAATGAATACATCATCCATAACATAACCTTTCGGAACTCATTCACCTGAACCCGAGGATCGGGAGTGGCTGTTATTGCTGCAAGATTATTTTCGATTCTACATTCGTTTTTTGTTGCGGATGGAATTTCATGGTTTGCAGAGTGCTTTTTTTAAAAACTAGGACTGTTTGGTGAATTCCTAAACTATAAGAATTATAATAACACGGACTCAAGAAGTCAACTTTTAACCCTTTTCGTTTGAAAATAAAATTTAGAAATAGTAATTTTTTGCTTGACATAAACTTTCAACAAAAGTAAAGATTTTTAGAAATGAACCTATTTTTAAACTATGACTCATATCTTGTGTGGTAAGAAAAAATCTGAATAGAGAAAGAACCAGAATTTGCTAAGACCGTATTGACGTATTTCTTTTAGTTTAAGATTTCTGCATACTGCCACTGTTGACAAAAATTATGTGTAAATGAGCAAAATAAAACATTAGTAAACCTTAAGTGCTGGTCTTTTAACATTTACTGTGACACTTGGAGATTCCATTGGCGGCAGTAACAACTCTCCATGACGTGGTATGTGAACATTCCTGCCGCCTTTAGCATAAATAAAAACTTTATTTCTGATGTTCAAAAGCTAAATTTAATACCAACTCAATAGATATGTATCATAAAGCAACAAGACAAAGTATTTTCCAAGACGAAAAACATCAGGTTCGAATAATCAAATAAATTGATCAAATCTGACACCATTGTATTTAGCATATAAAGTGATAAAATGTCTGGTGACTGCTTAAATTATATTGTTAACAAAAATGGAAATGCTTATACATTTATTCCAAATTCAGCGTTCTACCCAGCTTTGTCCGGATTGTGAGTGCGCCTTTGAAATCCATTGTGAGGTGTGATTTAAAATTCTTCGTGGAAATGCTTGTCATCGGCTTTATGGGATATACAAAAATGCATTGAGGGCCATTTGACGTATTGTGTAGTTCAATGCTGCGATTATTGAATTATTTTAAAGCTATGAAGAGAATCCTTTTCAATTTTTAAAACGGGAAATAAGAACTTTGAATAAAAGTGTGTCATATTTTGGTTCAAAAGATCTAATTTGTAAAATGTCATAGTATCGCTTAAGAGCAAAGTTGTGTTTAGAATTCCTTCAGAGGTTTCGAAGCGGACTGTGTTCAAGAGGACAAACATATTGACGAATCATATTTGTAATAAACAACAAAGGACACCAGTATTTTTAATAATATGTTATAGTTAAAATATAACTTTTTTTAATACTTCCAGCCTTGCGCTTGACCTCAATCTCACCTGCTGGAAAGTGATGATGAGGCCGACGATGGAGCGCGCTCACCCAGCAAATACCGATTCACTCGACGTTTTAAGATGCCCATGTCAGAAAAAGAGACGCAGGAAGCGAATTCTTCACTCCTTGGCGGTTTACAAAAAAGAGGAGACAAATCGCTTCATGCGTATATAGAACGGTTAAAATTTTTCCTAATCTACTTTTATATTCATTTAACTATAGGGGACTTTACACGACATTGGCTGTATCTTCTTGAGATACGCAGTTAATATACTATAGGTTGTTAGGAACTGATTGCTTATTCATGTTTATAAATTTTACTTAAATTATATATTTTTTTCTTGTTGCTAGGGAAAAAATAGATATTGTACCTATACGAAGTAAATACGTTTTATGAAATAGAAGGCAACCTTTAATAGCACTGCTATTAAAAATTCGTATCAAAGAAATATGGGACACTTGAAATTTTAATATTTCCACGTCTCTTTGTGAGGGTCTTTGTAGAAATCTACGAATGAACGCTTTTATCATCGTCCCCAAAGTAAATATGGGGGTAGCGCTGTTACAGAGAGATTTCCCTCAAGTTATCTGACAGCCAACCTAGTACGACCTATTTTGAACTTTACAATTTTTGCGTCTTGGTTGAAATTTTTAAATTTACCGAGTTTTGCGTTTAATAAAAATGGTTGGCACGCGCTGAAACGCGAACGTACATCTAGATTTTCGCCATTTAAGTAAGAACTTAAGTTTCATTCGCCGCTGAAGGAAACTATTTCAAGGAACCCCGCATTTTATCAAACTTTTTATTTGTTTGACTGTGAAAGCCTAATGTATAAGGAAATGGTATCGATGCGCGTCAACGCGAGTGCTCATAGGTTCGTATCCCGGGACGTACCTCAGAGATTTTCCAGATAAAGGATCTACTTAGGCGCCACATGCTCACCGGTAAAGGAAATGTCGCGAGCAAACCCGCATGCCAAACTAATACAAATGTCATGTGTAAGTATTCTAAGTACGGCAATCAGCGCCGCTACTGGTTCATTGCGCACGACAAATAAGCGCAAAGTGGATACAGCTACTAATCTATATCTGCTTATATTACATTATTATTATAATATTTATTTTATTTCTTCAGTGTTGAGGATTTCGTGAAAGTTAAGTCAGTCAGAGACTTTCCCGTTTATGTCACATTTGCATACAATCAATATTATATCAGCGCTTACCCTCTCAAGATTGTGGTATAATTATGTAATATCGTTATTTACATCATAAAATGGAAGTAGAAATCTGTTTCAAGGTAAGTAAGCATTCATATTGATCTGATTACCTTGAAACGTTATACGCAAAATGCATTTTGATACTTAAGAACGCAGTCAAGTCATTTACATAATTACTACTTGAGTATAAATTGTATCGTATTTGTTTTATTTTTCTCTATCTGTACCATTTAATAATTTTATTTCAGCGCAAAATAGATACCATCACATATGTATGTTCTGTAAGTAGTAGGGATTCACAGGTTCTAGCTCACTGATCACGGCGGCAACCCTAAAAAAAAAAAAAAAAAAAAAAAAAAAAAAAAAAAAAAAAAAAAAAAGGTTTTCAGGGTCGCTGAATCGAATGCAAGTATTTAAAATTGCGTAGCTTTAACCGTTTCAGAGATAGCATAACATTAACTAGCCTATAATAATACAAAAGCAATGGGGTACAATTAACAATGGATCATCCGAGCAAGGGTCGTCTATTGTTCGGGTCGAACGCTATTGTTGTGTTACGGTCGGGGGGTCTCAGGTACTTTTTCTATGTATAATAAAAAGCCGTCTACATTCCTTCATTAGTCATATTCATTTATTTTAAAACAGTAATTAAACAAATTCCATAATAACATATCATTGTACATGGTATCGATGTCAAATTGATTAATAAAGTAATTCATTGTACAGTTGTGCAACTTGTAGTACAAATACATTAAACAGTATTGACCACATACTGAAGTCCAATTGTTTTGCAATATTTTTTTATTGAAACTCCATCGGTGGCTATTTCTCTTTAAGAATGCATAGTGATATCCAGAAGGTGGTCGTCCATAGGAGTCGAAAAATTCACCAAAACCATTTTTGTCTATATGTAGTGCAACCCAATGTGATCCAGGTTTTGTATCGGGGTCCAAATTACTAATTAAATAAGTAGGAGTTTCCATGTATATCGGTAATCTATTTGCAGCATACACATTATACCGCAAACTTGGATGTATTTCGTTCAAATATTTCTGTAGTTCTATTGTATTCATATTTATTTAAAAATACAACTTTCCAACCCCAGAGATCGCAAACATGTGTGCGATTGTAATTACAGTAACTTATTATATATCGAAAGGGTGATTATTAAAAATAATACAAAGTAAGTTCATTTTAATTAATTTATTCAAAAATGTACACACAAAGAGATACATACAAATATTACAAAGTTAATATTTTTACAATATATATATATTCAACTATTATAATCGACGGATACATTGCGGTTTTTATCTATCTCAATAACATTATCAAATTCGGCGTAAACAATACAGTTAATAGTTTGTACAAGCGTTGACTCAAATCGAACTTCTAATCTTACAGTGCCATGTCTTATAAGATTCCAATGACCTGAAGAGTTGGCTGATAAATCCGGAGTTAAATCAAAAGCTAACAAACAGTAACCGTTCGAATATTGTTCTCTCGAAATTCCATTCCCTTCATTTAAAAAATGTATACCCGTACCCGAAAATAATGTATGATAAGCCGTGGTGAAAATATGGTTTTCAAACGAAGGTTGTAAAGCTTTCGAAGGTATTTGTTGACCATCAATATATAAACAAAATGTGTTAATGTTGTAATTTTCGAAATTAAATGGATTTTTAGTGAGATTACCGTTAAATGCCCCGTTATCAACAAACCCAATAATACATCTTTTTGGGACTTGCCCCAAAAAAATGTTGTCAAGTGTTTTGCCTTGAATCCCAGATGGTATAGTTAAAACTTTCACTTCAGCTCGAGTGACGGGATATTTTGCTGTAGAAAAAGCCAATGCTTTTTGATGTGCAAGTAAAACAGTTGGATTGATTCGTGCTTTACGAACGATAAGTGTTGCATCTGTAATGCATACTTTAAACTTTGAATCACTTGAAGGGGCCATTAAGTTAAATGTTTCTCTAGAGCGAACTAATTTAACTGACATTTCTACACCATTGATCAAGAACTTTTCTTGGTTAAATATATCGCCATGTAAGTGTCCAATCATTTCAATTTCTTGACTTTCAGAAGCTAATTTTTGTCTTTTAACAAATCCTCCATTTTCCTCGCCGGTTTCATTCATTTTGTTGGCTGTATCTTCATACCAAAGGCCACACGTAAGATGAGATTCTTTAGCTGGTTTAGCATAATTCAACAAAGTTTCCATGTAGGCACGATACGCATATGTATTATTTGGAGGTGATATAAGTTTTTGATTTAACATCAAGTTGACTGAAGATTGAATGCAACCAATTATTAACCGGAGCCACTACCGTTGAGGCAGCTACCTTAGAGGAATCTTGATGCAATATCCTGGCTTTTATATGAATCAAAGTATGAGACATCTATATAATCTTCATATCTTCTTACCGTTTTGACGAAAGCATTTCAAAATTTGTTAGTTATGACTCAAACATTTCTAACAGTTTCATGTTACAACTTGTTTCATTGTCTGATAACAGAAAAAAGTTCCAAAGTATTACAAAAATTTCTAAACAATGAGTCAAAATATTTTTAACAATAGTTTAATGGAAAGATGACTAACAAAGACACCTTACAAAATGTTATAAACCTATTCATATCTTTTGTTCATATCGAAGCCGGAATTCATTATCACAAACCTTTTGTGCATTGGACCCATGAGTCATGGTGTAGGAGCGATATTTTCTATATATATAGGGTTGGAACTGTTTAAGTTACATTGTGAAAGTGTCTTTTCTATAGTGAACATTTAGTTTGTTATATTTCGTGTATTTCTAAGTGAAGTGAAATACAAGTATAAATTTAATTTACAAAGTATTAGTGACATAGATTCATAAAACAATGAATGTAAGTAATTTTGTTATTACTTTATACCACACTTATATACACTAAAAAACCATCGCTAAACTACGAACATCCATCAATTCAGATTTAAATTTATAAAATATTTTTACAGAACTCACTGGAAATTATTGATGAAGAAAATACTTTTAAAAATTACTACTATCCTCTATCGGATGAAGGTAGTCAGGATTTATTTAGTAATTTACAATCAAAACTAAAGAAAAAGAGGGAGCAAAATATTATTACCAAGAATTTAGATGAATTCTTTGAAGGTCCTATAATAAAACGAAAAAAACTTTCATCCACTGTATCTCGAATCGATGAAGAAGGTAATACCGTCTGTTTATCAACAAACGTTGATGATGGTTCCAGCTCAAGTAAACTTATTAAAATAGAAATATATGACATGAAAAAGATTGCAAAAATAGCCTCCACAGAACATTGGAAGCACGCAGATTTTAGAGTTAAATATTACACAAATGATAAACACAAAAATTCTGCAAACGTTAGAAACATTGTTTACGAAATAACTAAAGAAATTTCTAAGACTGAAAATTGTAAAAAATCTCACTTTAGTAATAAGTAATAAACGCATTCCATTTAATTAATATTCGTGTATATATTATTTACTTATAGTTTCTGAATATAATAATCATGTGTATTTTATAGCTAGAATATAAAAAAACTATTTTTGTAAATACAAATTTTTATTAGTACTTTCTTTAAATAAGTTCGTGTCATATATTTCCATTTTATTGAAACATAATCTAAATTATATCTGTACCTTTCTTCAACGCAAATCTAATATGGAATGTATAATTTGTGGGGAATAGTTCCAGAGAGTGGATTGAAAGACTCCACATATGATGAAGAATTGTACAATATTTGTGCAGTAGTTGAGGAAAACATAGCGTGAGTATGCCTTCTTAAATTATCTCAAAATTTACAGAATTATTTTGTTCTTCTTCTATAAATATGTTTCTTCTTTGTTTTAGACAATCAAAACAATCATATCAAATCGGGATGGGGTCTAAGAAACTTTGTAGTACGAAGGATGATGACAATAATAAGAAAAAGACTAGATATGAAGATAGGCCATCAACTTCATTATCATCGATCGGGATATCAGCAGACCTCGATGTCGACAAGGTGCAATGTAACACGTGTAAAATTTTGATAACTAGAAAATACTTTACCAATCATTTGAAAAGCAAAATTCAT
This sequence comes from Automeris io, assembly GCA_036320925.1. Taxonomy (NCBI): domain Eukaryota; kingdom Metazoa; phylum Arthropoda; class Insecta; order Lepidoptera; family Saturniidae; genus Automeris; species Automeris io. The sequence continues at coordinate 4,968,895 of JAUDJH010000010.1, read as the reverse complement.
AATAATAATGTTTTAACTTCTCACACATCTCTTAAAAATGTATCAATTGCTGAAACAGCCTTTGGAAATAGAATAATTACATATAAAATTAAAAATAAATCTGATTTATCATCTATGTTAGATTTTGAAACGCCGGAATTGTTTTTAAGTTCTATAAAAGATGATGTGCTATTTTTGATTGAAGAATCTATGCAGAAACATACTGCTTTTAAAGTAAATTTTATACTACACGCAGATTTTATACAACAAACTAAAGATATTCTAAATTCATTTGATTTTCAAACATGTAATTATATAATTTTTCGAGGTGATGACTTAAATATTTTCTTTTCTTCATTATGTGATGCTATAACAAATAAAATAAGTGCTTTTGAACAAAAAGACAGTGGGTGGAGTCTTAAACAAATTAATTGCTTAGACATGAATATTAATAAATTTAATCCGCTACGTGGTACGTCATATATTGATTTACCTAAAGATATTAGTAATAAAAAAGCTGTGATAAACGTAAAAAACTCTGACAATTTATGTTTTCAATGGGCATTACTTTCGGCATTATATCCAGTGAGTAAGAACGCAAATCGAGTATCGTCCTATAGCATGCATGTAAATAAACTAAAATTTAATGGTGTATCTTTTCCCGTTAAATTAAATGATATATCAAAAGTTGAAAAATTAAATAATATTAGTATCAGTGTATTCGGTTTAGAATTTAATAAAGAAATGAAAAGGCATAGTGTAGTGGGTCCACTATATTTAACAAAATGTCGTAGAAATAGTCACATTAATTTATTACTCATAAATAGAGAAAGGACTTACCACTATTGTTATATTAAAAACTTATCAAGATTGGTCAGTAAACAAATTTCAAATCAAAATCATGCGGTTTATATATGCGATGGATGTTTATTGCATTTCCCCACAAAGGAAAGGTTGAATAACCATCAACAATATGATTGTTCACATATTACTGTAGAACTACCAAATATAGATAAAAGATATAAAAATTGGTTTGGACAACTAGTGTCAAATACTCAATTAAAATTTGAAAATTTTCATAAAAAGTTAAAGATACCCTTCGTTATATATGCAGATTTTGAAGCCTTTTTAAATCCAATAAAAACGTGTTCTAACGATCCAAATAAACCGTATACTAAAAATGTTCACAAACATGAAGTTTATAGTTTTGGATATTATATTAAATGTTCATATGATAATAGTTTGTCAAAATATGTAACGTATAGCGGTCCAGATTGTGTACAGATATTTATGAATCGTTTATATGATGATTTAAAAATAATAAGTAAGAAAAATAGTTTTCAAAAATGCCCCAAACCATTGACTGCAGAAAATGAAAAGGAAATTGCGAATTCTAAACTCTGTTGTATATGTGAAATAGAATTTTCTGATGATAAAAAGATTTCATATTTTGATTGGTATACAGGTAATTTTAGAGGTGTTGCACACGATGTTTGTATAAGCAAATTTAGGATACCACGTCATGTTCCAGTATTCCTACATAATCTCAGCCACTATGATGCACATTTCATTGTTCATGCATTAAACTTTGTAGAGGGTGATGTGGATGTCATTCCCCAAAACAAAGAAAGATACATATCTTTTTCTAAAACATTAATAATAAATAGCCAAATTTTGAATTTAAGATTTCTTGATTCCCTAAAATTTTTACCATGTAGTCTTGAGCAATTAGCTAAAAATCTCAACGATGAACAATTTATTACTTTAAAAAATAGTTTTCCAAGAAATGAAGATTTCAGGTATGTTAGGAGAAAAGGTATTTATCCTTATGAATTTATGACATCATACGACTGTTTAAAATTAACATCTATTCCCACTAAAAATCAATTTTACAGTTCATTAACTGATTCAAATGTATCTAATGATGATTATAATCATGCACAGAATGTTTGGCAACATTTTGGTTGTCAAAATATGCTGGATTACTCTAACTTATATCTGAAAACAGATGTTATATTGTTAACTGATGTATTCGAAAACTTTAGAAATATTTGTATAACAACTTATGGATTAGATCCTGCTCATTATTATACAGCACCGGGCTTGAGCTGGGATGCTATGTTAAAATATACAAAAATAGAGTTAGAATTATTAACAGACTTTGATAAAATTGCTTTCATCAAGGCAGGTATTAGAGGGGGAGTATCACAATGCAGCAATCGTTATGCTAAAGCTAATAATAAATTTTTAGATAATTATGATGAAAATAAACCTACATCATATCTTGCTTATTTCGATGCAAATAACCTTTACGGTTGGGCTATGTCTCAATATTTACCTGAAGGAGGATTTGAATGGGTCAGTCCAAATACAAGTTTTGATATACCCGACACGTCTGAATTCGGTTTTATTTTAGAAGTAGATTTAGAGTACCCAGTTGAACTTCACGATTTACACTCTGATTTTCCACTTTGCCCTGAGAAAATATGTATAAGTAGTGATTCTAAAGAAACCAAATTAATACCAAATCTTTATAATAAGATCAGATATAAAATTCATTATAGAAATCTTAAACAGTGTCTGAATATGGGAATGAAAATAACAAAAGTTCATAGAATACTAAAATTTAGACAGAGCTCATGGCTGCAAAAATACATTGATTTAAATACAAAACGTAGAATAGAGGCAGTCTCGGATTTTGAAAAGGATTTTTATAAATTAATGAATAATTCCGTGTTTGGGAAAACTATGGAAAACATTGAAAAAAGGGTTAATGTGAAATTGTTAACGCATTGGGAAAATAACGGTAAAACTCTAGGTGTACAAGATTTGATTGCAAAACCGGAATTTCACAGTTTATCGATTTTTGCAGAAAACTTAGTTGCAGTACAATTGCGAAAAACAAAGTTGGTTCATAATAAACCCATTTATTTAGGATTTTGTATATTGGATATTTCAAAAACTCTTATGTATGACTTTCACTACAACTACATGATGAGGAAGTTTGATAATAAATTAAAATTATTGTATACTGACACAGATAGTTTAATATATCAGATTTTTACAGACAACTTTTACAATGATATTAAAACCGACCTCGTTTATCGATTTGATACATCCGATTATCCATCAGATAATACATATGGTTATCCAAAAATCAATAAAAAGAAACTAGGATTTTTCAAAGATGAAAATAATGGAAAAATTTTAAAAGAGTTTGTAGGTCTAAGATCTAAAATGTATGCATTTGACGTCGAAAATAAATTGACAGCAAAAGCAAAGGGTGTTAATAAATGTGTTACAAAAAAAATGACCATGGAAAATTATAAGACTTGTCTCTTCACTAAAAATATCCAATTTTGCAACATGTACAGATTCAAATCAATTAAACACACAATTTTCACCCAGCAAATAAACAAAAGATGTTTGTCTTATAACGACACAAAGCGTTATATTCTACCCAATAATATGGATACACTGGCGTGGGGTCATTACAAATTAAAATAGATTATAGAAAAATCTGTATGTAAATATTTCTTTGTTAATATAATTTTAATATATATTTCTATTCAATGTTCTAATTAAGTACCTTAATGTTAACTAAAATATGTATGTATTTCGATTAGTTTATGAATATAATATTTGTAAATATGTTGCTGTACACTGCTGTATTTGTATACTAGTCTTAAGATGTATCTTTTATTCAATTATTATTGTCAATAAATAGTTAATATTTGTAAATACTTTTTCTTATGTTTATTTTTTAATATGCATGTAGTAAGTGAATATATAAACCAACAATTGAACGAAATGTTTTATTTCTCTCTGTAACTCTCAAGCATTTACACACGTGCAACGTGATGTTTCACTTTATTCATCCATTTACTGCAATAGTTGCAGGTCCAAGTGGCTGTGGAAAATCAAATTTTGTTACAAACTTCATTAAATATATTAATGACATATGTAGTAGGGAGTTTACACAAATTACTTGGTGCTTTGATGAAATGCAACCTTTATATAACTTGCCAAATGTAAATTATCATCAAGGTATACCAGATCTTAATATGTTTGATGGGAAGAACGCAAACCTTGTAATAATTGATGATCTTATGAGAGAGTCTGATGGTCGCATTGTTGATATTTTTACCAAAGGAAGCCACCATAGAAACTTAAGTGTATTTTACATCACACAAAATTTATTTCACCAAGGTAAAGGACAAAGAGACATTTCTTTAAATTCAAATTATATTGTTTATTTTAAAAATCCCCGAGATAAAACTCAAATACGATACTTAGCACGCCAAGTATCACCAGAAAATCCAAAATTTCTTGAAGATGCCTATCGTAATGCAACTATGGAAGCACATGGGTATTTAATGATAGATCTTAAACAAAACACTGATGAAATGTGTCGAATTAAAACAAAAATATTTCCTCCAGATGTACATTGCGTTGTTTATGTCCCCACCAAAGGCTTTAAATATAGCAAGAATCAACAAATTCCTGTCATTTACACATAATGCCGCGAAGTCTAAACACGCATAAAGACTTACTGAGAGCACTACATAAGCTTAAACCTAAATATAAGAAAGCTCTTTTACAATCGTGTGACGAAAAGGAAATTAACTGTATTTGTGAATGTATACATAACGTCCTCCAAGGTAAAGTGGAACTACCAGAAAAAGAGAAAAAAAAACTTAAACGACATAAATCTATACTGCGGAAATTGTTACATAAAAGTTCTAATAAAATAAGAAAAAATATTATTATTCAAAAAGGTGGTGCATTTCTACCAATAATATTGGGTTCAATTTTGAGTGGCTTAGTTAATTATTTTATGTAATAAAAATGGAGCAAGCTAAGAAAATGTTGCTCATTGAACCAAGTTTGATGGACAAACTAAAATACAACCAAGTTCCTGATAGACCCACTTCTAGATTAGATGCTGAGATGAAAAATATTTTGAATAGTAATATGGATGATAGGAAAAAATGTATTCTATATCTACAAATTTTACAAAGATATTTACACTTTACTGGAGAAGACCGTCAACCTCATGAAATACCAATAATAACTAAAAGTATTGATACTACCACTCCAGAAGTAAAAGTAAATACATCTAATAAAAGTAATTATACCGACGACAAGAGTTTAGTTACAGCTCTGCCACCAAACACTGAAGATAAAAATCAGGAGAGTACTATATCTTATGAAAAACTTCCTTACACGAAAGATCAAATTCTTAGTTTAATACCAAAAACCTATGTAAAGAAAGGTGGGTCTTTATTGGAATTGCTAACTCTAAGTACAAATAAAATTCATTGGAATGATGATGGTACAGTCATTATAGATAACGAAAAAATTCTTGGAAGTAATATAGTAGATTTGTTAAATGATGCAATTAGACCGTTAAAAAAAAGTGATCCAATAGGTTGGGAAAAGTTTGCAACAGCATTGAAGGATATTAAAGTACCGTTGACTTACGTTGGGAATCCAGCTAGAAGTGAATACATACACCGGCTTCAATTAAAGGATATTGACCAAGTATCTACAGATGAAGAGTTTAATGATAAAAAAAACAATCTAGAAAAGATAAAAAAACCTATAAGAAAAAAAAATAGTTGGGAAAAATGGACCCCATACTAGAGATAACTAAGATTTATTATGATCCATCACATCCTGCTGGTTACAGTAGTATTGAAAAATTGTCGAAAGCTATGAAAGGTAAAATGACTAAGGAAGACGTTAAAAAGTGGCTACGGTTACAAGAAACATACACGTTGCATAAACCAGTACATAGGAAATTTCCTCGAAACAAATATATTTTGTCCAACCTAAATGAACTTTGGCAGGTAGACTTAAGTGATATGAGATCTTATTCTACACATAATGACGGATTTAATTATATACTTTGTGTTATTGATGTGTTTACTAAATATGCTTATGCTAGACCTATGAAAAATAAAAATTCTGAAACAGTTAAATCATGTTTTGATAGTATTTTTAGTGAAGCTAATACCACACCAACACATATACAATCTGATAAAGGAAGTGAATTCCTTTCAAAAGATGTAAAGGGTTATTTAAAGAGTAAAAATATAAATTATTATACAACAAATAACCCTGATATTAAAGCCAGCATTGTAGAAAGATTCCAAAGGACACTAAAAATGAGAATGTGGCGTTATTTCACTCACAAAAATACCCATAGGTATATAGATATCCTACAGAACTTAATATACGCATATAACCATAGCTATCATTCTAGTATTAAGATGTGTCCTTGCGATGTAAATTTTGATAATATAATGACTGTTTGGAATAATTTGTATGACAGAGAAAAAGTTAGTCAACCTACAAATATTCCACTTCCAAAATTTCATATTGGTGACTATGTAAGAATCACCAAACACAAACATATCTTTCAAAAGGGATATGAATCCAATTGGAGTGATGAAATTTTTATTATATCTTCTATAATAGATAGATCACCGTGGGTAGTATACACATTAAAAGATTTACAAAATGAACCAATAACAGGAACTTTTTATGAGAAAGAGTTACAAAAAATATCTTATGATCCTACTTCAAGTTATAAAATAGATAAAATTATCGGTTCCCGCTATTCCGGTAACAGAAAGCAAGTGTTGGTCAAGTGGAAAGGTTATCCGGATAAATTTAATAGTTGGATATTGGCTTCTAGTTTAAAGAAAATATGATGAAGGAAAGTTTTTATTTAACATTGTTGAGTAATAGCTCCATGGAATACTTCCCAGAAAATACGACAACCCAGTTTTCAACCAAATTACCGAAACCTATTATACTTGAAGGTAGATGGTCTGTTGGTGTCGTTGAATTTCAATATCCATGCACGATGTTTACAGTTCAGGAACATGAAAATATTGTTTATATAACAAAATGGGCTGTAATGCCCCATGAGGATAAACCTTCACTAATATACTACAAACATTATATACCAGCCACCAACTATGATGATATTAATCAAATTTTAACAGCATTAAACAGCATTGATGATAAAGTTATATTTCGATATGATGAAATTTCAAAGTTTGTATCTGTAACTGTAATGGATGAATCAATAAGATCAGTTACGTTAGCACCTAGCTTAAGTCTTCAACTAGGATTTGAACCAACTAGAAACTTAGCACACAAGGGTGGTTTTGGAAAATGTTCAGCGAATTTACATCTAGGGCTACCATCCCAGTTATTTGTTTATAGTGATATTATTGAACCGCAAATTGTTGGGGATGTGATGACACAATTATTAAGAATAATACCACTAGACCCTTCAAAATACATATATGGAGCTAATAAAATGCATGTTTTCTCACCACCTCACTACATACCTGTTATGCGCAGGGAGTTTGATACGATTGAAATAAATATAAGATCAGGCACAGGACAAAAAATACCATTCCAGTTTGGGACATTGTGCATTAAACTCCACTTTATGAAACTATAATGTATTCCAAAGAATATAATGAAATTTGTCCTTATGAACACTATTATTCACATCAAGCTGGTCACGGTATTGGTGTGATTTATCGAGGAGCACCGTATCAGCGTGGACATGGAATTGGTAGTTTTTTAGGAGGCTTATTCAGATCTGTTTTACCATTGCTCTCTAGTGGTGCTAAAGTAGTGGGTAAAGAGGCTTTAAATGCCGGTGTGGGTCTATTATCGGATATGGTTAATGCACGCCCCATGGAAGATTCAATAAGAACTAGATTGAAAGAGGCCAGCTCAAATTTACACAAAAAAGCTCAAGATAAAATTAATCGAATTAACATGTCCGGTTCAGGATATATAAAAAAGAGGAACCGTTTGAATTCTCTCATTTCAGCACCGAATGTCAAGGTGAAAGGTATCAAAAAATCAAAGTCAAGTCATACTAAAATCAAAGACATATTTTCATAAAATGTCATTTCTACATAACAAATCATGTGAGTGCATTAAATCAGAGTTAGATTTATTTGCATTACCCTCAACACAAACTAGTATAGAAAATGGAATATGGATACATTATAAACCTATATCATCTCTAGCTGATGATGGGCCCCTCGAATTTCAAGTACCAGGAACTGGTGAAGATTATATAGATCTGTCTCATACTTTGATTCATATAAAAGCCAGGATATTGCATCAAGATTCCTCTAAGGTAGCTGCCTCAACGGTAGTGGCTCCGGTTAATAATTGGTTGCATTCAATCTTCAGTCAACTTGATGTCTATTTAAATCAAAAACTTATATCACCTCCAAATAATACATATGCGTATCGTGCCTACATGGAAACTTTGTTGAATTATGCTAAACCAGCTAAAGAATCTCATCTTACGTGTGGCCTTTGGTATGAAGATACAGCCAACAAAATGAATGAAACCGGCGAGGAAAATGGAGGATTTGTTAAAAGACAAAAATTAGCTTCTGAAAGTCAAGAAATTGAAATGATTGGACACTTACATGGCGATATATTTAACCAAGAAAAGTTCTTGATCAATGGTGTAGAAATGTCAGTTAAATTAGTTCGCTCTAGAGAAACATTTAACTTAATGGCCCCTTCAAGTGATTCAAAGTTTAAAGTATGCATTACAGATGCAACACTTATCGTTCGTAAAGCACGAATCAATCCAACTGTTTTACTTGCACATCAAAAAGCATTGGCTTTTTCTACAGCAAAATATCCCGTCACTCGAGCTGAAGTGAAAGTTTTAACTATACCATCTGGGATTCAAGGCAAAACACTTGACAACATTTTTTTGGGGCAAGTCCCAAAAAGATGTATTATTGGGTTTGTTGATAACGGGGCATTTAACGGTAATCTCACTAAAAATCCATTTAATTTCGAAAATTACAACATTAACACATTTTGTTTATATATTGATGGTCAACAAATACCTTCGAAAGCTTTACAACCTTCGTTTGAAAACCATATTTTCACCACGGCTTATCATACATTATTTTCGGGTACGGGTATACATTTTTTAAATGAAGGGAATGGAATTTCGAGAGAACAATATTCGAACGGTTACTGTTTGTTAGCTTTTGATTTAACTCCGGATTTATCAGCCAACTCTTCAGGTCATTGGAATCTTATAAGACATGGCACTGTAAGATTAGAAGTTCGATTTGAGTCAACGCTTGTACAAACTATTAACTGTATTGTTTACGCCGAATTTGATAATGTTATTGAGATAGATAAAAACCGCAATGTATCCGTCGATTATAATAGTTGAATATATATATATTGTAAAAATATTAACTTTGTAATATTTGTATGTATCTCTTTGTGTGTACATTTTTGAATAAATTAATTAAAATGAACTTACTTTGTATTATTTTTAATAATCACCCTTTCGATATATAATAAGTTACTGTAATTACAATCGCACACATGTTTGCGATCTCTGGGGTTGGAAAGTTGTATTTTTAAATAAATATGAATACAATAGAACTACAGAAATATTTGAACGAAATACATCCAAGTTTGCGGTATAATGTGTATGCTGCAAATAGATTACCGATATACATGGAAACTCCTACTTATTTAATTAGTAATTTGGACCCCGATACAAAACCTGGATCACATTGGGTTGCACTACATATAGACAAAAATGGTTTTGGTGAATTTTTCGACTCCTATGGACGACCACCTTCTGGATATCACTATGCATTCTTAAAGAGAAATAGCCACCGATGGAGTTTCAATAAAAAAATATTGCAAAACAATTGGACTTCAGTATGTGGTCAATACTGTTTAATGTATTTGTACTACAAGTTGCACAACTGTACAATGAATTACTTTATTAATCAATTTGACATCGATACCATGTACAATGATATGTTATTATGGAATTTGTTTAATTACTGTTTTAAAATAAATGAATATGACTAATGAAGGAATGTAGACGGCTTTTTATTATACATAGAAAAAGTACCTGAGACCCCCCGACCGTAACACAACAATAGCGTTCGAGCCGAACAATAGGTGACCCTTGCTCGGATAATCCATTGTTAACTGTACCCCATTGCTTTTGTATTATTATAGCGTAGTTAATGTTATGCTATCTCTGAAACGGTTAAAGCTATGCAATTTTAAATACTTGCATTCGATTCAGCGACCCTCAAAACCTTTTTTTTTTTTTTTTTTTTTTTTTTTTTTTTTTTTTTTTAGGGTTGCCGCCGTGATCAGTGAGCTAGAACCGATGAGAGAGCCAAAGGCGGTGAGCCAGAACCTGTGAATCCCTACTACTATCTGAAAACCTTTTTTTTTTTTTTTTTTTTTTTTTTTTTTTTTTTTTTAAAGGGTTGCCACCGTGATCAGTGAGCTAGAACCTGTGAATCCCTACTACTTGTGTTTAGGTTTACTACGCTTTAAAAATGCCTTGTCAATTGCGTTCCTTTGTCAACAATTTATAAAGTGTAAGACCTATTTAGCAGTAACGCAAAAGTCAATTGTTCACGGTAAAAAATTGCTATAGACAATTGCTATGTAGTTTACCGCCAACACACCTGTGTTGAGACTGGCTCAGAAACCCAAATCTGTGAGAAGAGATTCCTTTCAAGACAGTACGTTCTGAGCTAGCAACGGGTCACACTGAACTTCATCACAAGTTCTATCGAATACAACATCAATTCCGAACGATATAATCACTCCTAAAAGTGCAAAACAGATATTATACCTGAACATGTGATAGATATATTAATAACCAGATTCTGAGAGACACAAATTAATTTTATAAGGTTTTCAATAAATATATCGAGGGGTAAAAGGCTATTTGGTTTAAGCGACACTTTTAGTGATTTAGTAATATATATATATATATATTATATTTTCGATATCAGCGTTTTTTACCGATTCCAAAAATATATATTACTATATCACCAAAAAATGTCGCTTAAACCATATACCCTTTCACCCCTCAATATGTATTTATTAAATAAGCAAGTATCAGAAAATATTTTTATGCTTCTATGGGATGCACGCCACTTGTGCAAAGACAATCGTAATGGCTCGCATTGGCCCGTCGCGTTTTGGGATCGGTTTGCGTACTTTCAGTTGTTCCTAGATACCTTCAATCGAGGTGTTTGAGGACCGGCGGAATAATGGCAACTTTCAATGGATTCTCCACCTTTGGTAGTCGTTTTCGTTCTTGGACTAAACCCTAATTTTTATCAGGTGCGCTGTATTGTAATTTTCGAGTCATTAAAAAAATTGTTTAAATCCTAGTTGACGGTTAATTATTTTAAAATAAGTCTACCTACTTACTTTCTTTTCATTTTGTGGTATGGCAATTTATTTGTGTTCAGATCGCTTAAAAAATAAAATTCAGTGATATTCGAGTTGAAAATTCTTCCTACAGTCAAAGAAAATGAAAGTTTCTCTTTCTGCAGCCGTATTTCCTCCTTATTACCCTGTCGTATTGTGGCGTAGCTGCAGGCGCCATCTGCCGGCGATCCTCCCCGTATAATTGCCATAAAACTTTCCCGTTGGCTCTACACTAACCATGGATCCGTAATAATTTATGTAACATGAAATTTTGTAACTTTATTCAAAAGCTTCACGACTTTACACCATTTTTATACATTCAACTTGCCACAAATATAATATCTGTTAATTTTATTTTTCTAAAAGCCTAGATTTTATATAACAAGAAAATAATTTAATACACGCCGTTGAAAAAAAAAAAACATTTTTTTGAATTGGTTATATATGATTGTAACTTTAAAAGTAATTATTATCTAATGCAAATGAAACTACTTGAACAAACAAAGTTTTATATATCATAATCCAAAAAAATATTTGCTTAAAATAATAAAATTACGAAACAAATAATAAGAACTAATACAAAAAATTACTTTTATTTTCTTAATAAATAATATAAATATATAATATAAATAATATAAAATAAAATATTACCTTTCAATACTGAAGACAAAATCCTTATATGTTTATATTATATTAAAACTAGCAACACATGTCTCCTGCGATGCTGAAGCGTTTGAGGGGCTGGACTGATGGCATTTTGAGCATTTTGGCTGAGAAAGTGAACGGGCCATTCGTTTAGTTTTGGGCGAGGAGGCTCATCCACTCTGGTATTTACTTTAAGAATTAATATTAACTATAGCATTTTATTTATGATTTTGTTTTTTTCTAATTTGGAGAAATTTAAAATAAACTGTTATTATTATTATATGTAATTGACCTATAATAGAAGATTCTATTATAAAATTCTTAATCCGATTTTTCTTAGTTAAGTATAAATTTTAACAATTACCTTTAGATTTTGACAACTTTTATCTCTGTGAGAACTAGTCTCCGATATTGCTCGAGATATAACATAATTGATTACGACTGAAAAGCAATAAAACCATCTAATTGTAACTGAGAGTGCTTAAATCAATTTGGACTTTAACTAATTGTTTATGTGCAACACTAATTAATTAATCCCAATCAATTTGATTTGGTAAAGTATTACACTCGCTGCTTGGGTTAATAAAAAAATTATTAAAACTACAAAAACTGTTTATCGGCTTCTGATAGCCGCTGCCAGGTCGCAACTGCCAAGCAGTGACTGACAGAATCCGAATCGGACTAGAAATAGAATCCGAATAGGTTAAGTTAGGTATGGTTAGAATAGACAAGTCGATTCTAAGTAAATGTAACTGGCAGCAGTGTCCATGCGAAGTATGACTAATTTAATTGTATGTTATCATATTCTAAATTAATCCCTTTTTATTTATTAGATATCATAGAAAAAATAGGCAGTTTAATCACGATAAAGCTATGTAAGCCGCCAAGTGAAATTCTTTACGAGACCTCAGCTCTCAGAAAATCAAAAAAGATCAACTTCGGGTTTTTGACAGTATAAATGCCTCGCTCTGCCTACCGACGTTGCTCCTAGTAATGGTAAAAATATTTTTCTTAGGCAGTAAATTAATTGAACCGCAATAAATAATAATCTGTCGTATTATAAATGCGCTACGAAACAATTTAAAACTAACTCATTGTTTTATAATTCTTCATTATATCTTAACAGTAAATAAAATAAAAAATAAGTAATAGCAATAAATATATCGTCATAATATAGCGTAAGAGATACCCTTACGGGGTGAGTAAAGATACATTAGTGGTTGTGTTCACTTTGCGCTACTCAACGTTCCAGTAGCGCAGCTAATCGCCGTTCTCATAGGACTTACACATGACATTTCTATCAGATGCCATGCGGGTTTCCTCATAGGGTTTTACTTATCGATGAGCATGTGGTGCCTAAATTCTGGAAAAAAATCTAGAGCTACGTACCGGGATTCGAACCTACGTTCATTCACGTTGCCGCGCTTGGAAACCGGTCTCTTATGCACTATGCTACCACAGCCAATTATTATATTAGTATATAATACAAAATTAAATTATATATATAATACCTATCGAGTTACGGGCTCAATTTTTCATATATCTAGAGACAGTCGTGGTTGCCAAGAGCCGGCGTGACGACGGTGATTATAAATAGTTCCTCGTTACTTAGTAGCCTATGCCGTTCCTAAGTTACACTGTACTTTCCATCATATGCGCTGTAGTCACTTAGCCAAGCTAGTATAAAAAAAGTTCCTGCAACTAAGAGCTGTAAACAAACTATTATTGACTTGTTCTATTATGTCAGCACTTTATTATGTACCTTATTAGAATATGGTGATGCTACACAAGTTTTATTAAACATTGAAATAAATTATGTACGCGAATATACTTCTGAACAATTCCTGGAACCATTACAAGGTTTTTCTGAATTATATTAAAGCCATAAAGTATGTTTAAAGGTAGATTTTGCAATTAAACTTTTCTGCGCATATAGACAAACGCGTACTTAATTAGAAATTCTTCGTGCCTATTAAGAAGAGATCCAGAAAGTTACTCCGGAACTAAATACAATCATCCCGAAAAATTCTCATTTAGAATCATAAATTCACTTCAAACAGATTGTTACTTTAATCTTTTTTCCTACTTGAGGATATTTTCCGTCTCCATTAGTCATTCTTTCGGTGAGATAAAATGATTTATTAAGGGAAATGGGAGGCATTTTTCTCAGTGCTCGTGGTGTACGATTGATGTGAGTTTTATGCAAACGACACACTGCGCTGATGTAGCTGACATAGGTGTCACGCGTGAATGATTTAAATGTATGTCGCAACTAAAGTTATAAGTAATACAATTATTATTCTTACTTCTATTTTATTCAGTATTAAGTAAAATTACTTTCGCTATCGTTCTATAGTACGAGCTAATCTCGGTGTTTCTCTGATGAATTGATTCAGAAATGCGATGATCTGACAAAGTAGAAGATGAAAGATAACTATAGGTAAGTAAACTGAAGTACTTAACTAAACTTAGTAAGCTAACTTACTTCAGTTAATACTTATGAATCATATTTATTACAGAAATTTGTTTCTTATATATATATATTTACATATATATAAAAACAAATAATAACTAATAATTTAATATTATTCATAATTAACAATATAAATTTTATTTTTAATTATAATTTGTGTTGCGTTACGTTGCGTTGGAATTATATTAAGGAAATAATTATTATTAGTATTGTTGGATTATTTAGCGTGCACTCTGCTGGCCCACTCTTGCGGACACCGTAATGTTTGTACGGATCGCATGCACACCGGCCGCGGTGGACAGCAGTAGAGAGAATCATTCGACATCTCGTATCGGCCGCGCCTTGTAAATGGATCTAGTGAGCTCCGTTTACATTACATTACATATTTTATCTAGTTTTAGGTGGTCCAATACAAGTTTCTGTGCAATAAACGTATCTGTGATGGACGTATGGTGTTTTACTGTCTTTGAACGTTAAAATTATTGTTTTATTAAATAAATTTACCGGACACATTTACCCAATCAATAAACAGTATTTTTATATAATTTTCATCACTGAAAATAAATATTGATTTAATGTGATCATGTTACAATTACGTATTAGATTCATGTTTACATTTTTTATGCAATTATATAAAACAAATCGAGTAACGAACGACCTTCAGCACTAGAAGAAAAGGCCTTTTTTATTGCTCGTTTTTTGCTTATAGAACACATTCAAAAACACGCAAATCCGAGGAATTTCATTTTAAAATGATTCTTAAGTACTAAAACATGAAAGAAAGTATATTTAAAAAAGTAAACATAAATATATAACCAGACGCATACACAGTCACCATTTAATAAACCTGCATAAACAACAACATAATTTGAAAAGTTTTAATTAAAATGAAAACAAACTTGAGCAGGTTGCAATTAGTTGTTTAGATACACGATATCAATAAAGTAGAGAAGATAATTGCTCTTCAGTGAGACTTGTTTGGTATATCTATTTAAACTCCATTGGTGATCTTAATAAATACAAATATTTACAAGCCCTAGTATACATCAATATTCGAATCTAGCCAACAACAGTCCATAGTTTTTAGAAACATTAATATGAAGTTCAGCTAATACAATTTTTTTTTTTTTTACACTGGCCCGACATAGTAACTACAGAGTACATGATGGTAAGTACAGTGTAGTCCAAAAACGAAAGCAACTATCAAAGGATGAAAATCCATTGATAGTCTACATCGTCATGTCAGCCCACATATACCATGACTGAAGGTCTCTAGGTATATGAGCTACTGGATATACACAAGCTGATCCCGAAACGCGACAAGCTGAAACTAGTCACTATGACGAGCTTTACACCCACGTACTGTGGTCGCGATCCAGACGGGCACCGACGCCCTACCACCTCGCTGCTGCTCGTTTTGCACCACCCAGGAGTCACGTGTAGTGAAACTAGGGTAAAGCCTACGGACGCGAGCAGCTTCGACTCCCAAAGACTTCGAGCTGATTCTTGAGAAATAAGAATTAGGAAAATTTCTCTTTTTTTACACTGACACGACACAGTGACGACACTACACCTGATGGAAAGCATGGTACACTCCAAAACACCGCAATGACTACCAACAGTAAAATAAAACATCGAGAGCTGCCGCGATCATGCCGGCCCGCATAAATAGCTCTTCACGCTTCGCTTGAAGTACCTATTATCATAGGACGAAAGGAACACGCTCGCTGGAAGAACATTCCACAGCCCAACAACTCGGCAACAGTCAATTAGAGAACATCTTAGTCCTAGCCGTGATGTGAGTTATTGAAAATCTGTGACTCCGCATACCAGTGCGCGTGTTTCTGCTATGGAAGGGAGAGGGTGGAACAAGGCTAAATAGCTCTTCAGAACACTCGCCTTGATATAGACGGTAGATGCGGCGGTAGGACGGTGGGTTGGGGCTGCTCAGGGTGGGGGCCCTGAGCAACTGGTTTAGCGGCCCTCGAGAAGTTGGCAGGGCATTGTGACTTGCTTTGCCTAAATACAACGAGCAGTATCGGGGAGGGTATCATCTTCCCCCGAGTTTGTGCCCACCGGGCGCGACGCGGCAGGGCTGTGGCGAATTGATTACAGGACCCACAGTCCCCGCCAATGCGCAGAAGTAGTCACCTTGGGGTTTTTAGTTGAATTAAGTTGAACCAGGCTTTTTTAATTTTAAACTGTAGAAAAAGACAGTCCTTGAGAAATATTAGTTGATCAAAGTAAATGCTACTGGTCACATCAAATCAAAAAGGATGAAGTATAGAGTTTTAACAGTTACACTTAGTAATTAAAATATTCAGGGTGTAATCTTAAATATTTTAAATATAAGTGAAGTGAATCCTTAATATAACTGTAATCAAATCTGAAAGCCAATCTTTTAACTGCGCATCGTAATGACCTCTCGGCAGCTATTAAAACATAAATGGATAAAGTTTTAATGAAAATAACTAACTTGAACTCTTGTCACCTGAAATATCAATTATACGCAATCATTTGTAATCGCACTATAATACTAATATTTATTAATAATAATATATTGTGGACAATAACATACACTAACCTAGTCCCAAATTAAGCTTGCGCTTGTCATATGGATACTATTCAAAAATCACTAAACACATATTAAATGTATGTCCATGACCCGCGACAAAATAACCTATTCATCATAGAAATTAATTTCGCCTCTAACGGGACTCGAACCCAGGACCTTCAGCGTGGCAGGCAGCGTCATTAACGTTACGCTATCAGGCCGTGTCGTAGACAGTATCGTCGCCGTATTTATTGGATTCGAGCTCGCAACCATTTAAGTTCCAAATGAATTTCTAGAAAATTGGTCTCCTTTTTTTTATTTACCTTCATTACGTTCTTTTAAGGCAGTATGTTGTTTATTGCGTGGTGTTTTATCACGTAAATTGTTGCGGTGACTCGTTTATTGCAAAAGTACCTACTTATTCAACCTCTGTCGTTCTAATAGCGGCCTAGTCTTCGCGACGATTCTAATGAGGCAGCAAGGCATAGAGATCAGTTATCAGTCCTACCCAGAAAATGTATCCTGCCTCTGTCTAGTTTTGTCGGTTCTCGAACCCATTAGGTTAAGAGAGGTTTGGACGAAAGGTTGCATTTGTGTAGCATTCATCAGCTAACATCAGCGAGCTAACCTGTGCCGAATGGGGCTGCAGTCTGCGCCTACCTAATGTAATTTGAAAACGTCGCCAAAACTGAAATTGACCAGGAATCCTTCATCATGTTGATAAATTGACGAGACGTCGTGCAGTTTTGCACCCTTTTGTGGTTAACATTCCTGCTGCTCGCACGAAGCGATTCGCCTCTCCCTTTTTGTTGCGAACCATGAAGGAGTGGAACTCGCTTCCTGCGTCAGTGTTTCAGCATCTTATGACATGGGAATCTTCAAACGTCGTGTGAATCGGTATTTGCTGGGTGAGCGCGCTCCATCGTCGGCCTCATCATCGCTTTCCAGCAGGTGAGATAGAGGTCAAGCGCAAGCCTATATATAATGAAAAAAAATAAAATAAAATAAAGCATCCATTACATTCAACAAGCAAAATGACTGGTTTGTATACAGTTTATCTCTTTAGCTGGATGACATATTTGTAGAGCGAGATTACAATAATGTAGTTAATCGTAATATGAAAAAATATTAAATAATTACGTTGATGCTTTTTTAATAGGAATTTTACTGAAAAACGTAATGCTTTCATTTTAGGCTGGCATGAGTGTCTGTTTTATGTAAAACATAATAAAATATAGATAAAAAATATTGCGGAGCGGATTTTAATTGAATGCGGGGATATATTTTTTAAAACTCACTCGGAAATATATTAAAATGAATGCTGATAATTGATTCCACTTTTAGTTGACTCACTTTGATAAACTCTTTTACACTTGTTTCTCGCATGGGAGCTAGAATGAATGACCGTCTAACCTCACGCAAGCTCAAATCAAGACAAAGAAATAGTGTTGCCATATTAATAGTTGGCTATGACGTCAAAACAATGACTAGTGTTGCGATATTAATAATGAGCGTAAAAAATTTAGCATAGTATTGCACGGTTACTACTACGCCATATTAAACTGCTGTCAAAAATAAATACATGATGGTAACAATACTGCAAGAAGAATTTATAGTTATGCTGCTGGCGTTTGAAGTATGATTGTCAATATGTATCACATTATTAATTAAAATGAAAACTGCGTAATTTTCTGTAATATACTAAGGAGACGTTACGCTATAATTTGTGGGACAATGTTTGTATAGGACCTATGTTAATACAAAGATAATACTCAAGCTCACTGGTCTAGGCCAAATTCTAGTTTTACTGTGTAAACGATCACTATTTATGTTGATTTTACTGGATGTCCTAAAATACTATAATGTAATTCTTTTCCACAATAGCATTAAAGGTAAGTCAACGTGAAAATTAGTATTTTACCTAATGTGATAATTGAACTCCATTCAATACGATGATTAACGTTTGAATCTACGTACTCGATTGAAATACCTTTTTACTTTATACTTTTCTACTTTTGAGAATACATTATACAATATTTTTCCGTTTTCCGCTTCCTCTTGTCATAGTAATAAAGTGCACTTTCCGTAAACCTACTCTTATTTATTATCCGCATTTTTGTGCTTGACACTGAAGAACAGAAGAAAAATCGGCTATAATAAACTAGTATGTAAGCATCTTCTACGTGAGCGTTGAGATAATATTACATTTGATGGTTAAATATTTTTAAACTTTCAAGCCACAAGTCACGTAGTTTTTTACGCTCGACATTTCTTTTTTTTTTAATGACGCGCTTTGTTTGACCGGGAAAGATGTTCACAACTAAAATGGGCTTGGTACGTTCGACAATTGGCAGCATAACCAACCTAACGTTTTCAACGAAAGTGCGGTTGAACTAATACTGCAAAACACACACACAGTTTGGTTTTTCATCATCTGAATTATTTTTTTATAATTCCCGCGCCATAAAATTATCAGTATTCATAGTGCAAAAATTAAACGTTCTAGTATGCGTGAAACGAAACGCATTTTTATTTTTTTTATACTAACGTTAAATTGTTTGTATTGTGGGCATTACTTTATTAGGTTGGTTAAACTGAATTGGTTTTTTTTACACTAGCTTGACATAGTGCCTACAATGCACTTGAAGTAAAGTACAGTGTAGTCCAAAACGATAGTGACCATCAAAGGATGAAAATCCATTGATAGTCTCCGTCGTCTTGTCGGCCTACATATACCACGACTGAGAGTCTCTAGGTATATTAGTTACTGGATATACACAAGCTGATCCCGAAACGCGACAGGCCAAAGCGAGTCACTATGACGGTATTTACACTTGTGTACTGTGGACATAATCCAGTTCGGGCAACCGCCCTACCACCAACGACTGAAATTGAGGCTGATACAGATAATAAAGATATTAAAAAACCTTTTTTTTTTCATTACTTTTTAGAAAGGTTATATTTGTAATTGTAAATAAACAGTGGGTAGATGTTTGTCTAAAACTTGGAAATTAGCTTAACTTCGATATAATACAGCTTTGAATATATTAATTTCACTGTTATTGTTCAAAATATGATATCTAAAGAGAAAAGTTAAACATACTGTAAGAATACGCGATCTGCAGGAGTGTGTTCAAATGAGTTGCTGCTTTTAGATTAACGAGCCTTACCTAAGCAAGAAGTTTTAGTCGTTGTGGAAACTTCTGGAACACATTGAGAAATATGCATTTTATCGCTTAAGCTAATAGCAACTTTTAATATTAAATTATTACATAACTAAAGTGAATTATATGTATACACTCTTGTTCCGATGTTCCATGGTTCCATTAGCTTTTAATTACCCCTCACAAGTTCTCCTTTCTTGTGACCTGAAGACTAAAAGTTTTAATTGATCAAAAAAACTTAGCACTTGATTTAGATTTTCATAACCTCAATTTAGTCTGTACCACATTGAGGTTATGAAAACCTAAATCAAGTTACAACACACCGCAACCTTTCAGAAGCAGCTTTATAATTGTACCTTAATCTATAAATCAAATTAAAACATTAGGTATAACAAGTTTATAACTTATTAAATAAATAAAATGTTTTTTTTTAACTTATAGGCGAACGCTTGACCTCAATCACACCTGGTGGAAGGTGAAGATGAGTCCGATGATGAACCGCGTCCGCCTAACAAATGCCTAATCACTCTTCTTTTAAAAACTCCCAGGTCATAAGATCGCGGAAATATGGTTGCTGGTAGCATATTCCACTCCTTAGCTGTTCGCATGATGAATGTAGAAGCGAATCTTCTTGTGCGGATATAAGGAACATCCACCACATACGGATGGTATCCGACACGATGTCTTGTGGTTTTGTGGTGGAATGGGGCTGGTGGAATCAAAGAATGTAGTTCCTGACCACACTCTCCACCGTGCAACCGGTAAAAGACCGCGATTTAGATAAGATAAAGTTTTTAAGATAAGAATTAGTCTCAATATAACAATATAGGAATAAGTTCCATGAGGTTACATTCGCGTAAGCATTACACTTGAGAGAGTTTGCTGGCCGGATAATGCAAAGGTGGTTCGCATGAGACCTGCGTACCGCCTTATAGAGAGGTCTTGAGGGCTCTATACACCCATCACCCCCAGAGATAAAGCCTAAGATGGAGTATTCGCTCACTGAATCCTTGGAGGAGTATAGATCGGAAAATATAGATAGGGCACATCTCGGGTTTTTGGTCAGTGAAAGTCTCGGATACTGGGTTCACCGCACAGCTACCTTAACGATTTTATGCAAGTTTTTTTTTACACTGACACAACAAAGTGACTACATTGCACGTGATGGTAAGTACAGTATAGTCCAACAACAAAAGCGACTATGAAAGCAAGAAAACCCGTTGATAGTCTCCGTCGTCATGTCGGCCCACATATACCACAACTGAAGGTCTCTAGGTATATGAGTTACTGGATCTACTCAAACTGTTCCCGAAACGCGAAAGGGCAAAGTGAGTCACTATGACGGTCTTTACACTTGTGTATTGTGGTCATGACTCAGTTCGAGCAATTGCCCTATCGCTTAAAAACCCCGGAATACTAAATAATAGATTTTATTAGCGTAAATCGTAATTACGTATGCTTTTTGGAGTTTGAACATTTGTCTACTTTCCATGAATGTTCATTCTTATAGTAGAAGACCCAAAAGCGGGTTGAACAGCACAGATGGCGCGTATGGTGGAGTATGAGGTCAATTTCATTATGCAAATTAGTATGAAACGTACGCGAAACATGGCCCCGCAGACTTAATTGATGATCAAATTTACATGCTAATAAAATCCATCCATAGTGAAGTAGGGAGTGCAGAATGCATTTATTTTGTTACGTGAACAATTTCTTATATTGTTTAGTGCATTAATGTTAACGTTTGAGTTAATTTGTTTACAGACACGATAAATTAATTTTACCGCACCTGATTGACAGTACATTGTAGTCCAAGAAAGACAGCGCTTGCCATGGAATGAAAATCATTAAGAGTATGTGTCGACTTACCGGTCAAACGTGACAAGCCTAAATAGTCACTATTACCCGGATGGTTTTAACGCTTGTGTAAATACCATAAATAGGCAAAATGTAATCAGATTAATAAAAACGATTACGATAACATTTTTCGTTTTTTACCATTAATATGACAGCATTTTGCTCATCTATGTTTTAAACACTACGAAATCCCAGATTGAATACACATTTATGACTTCTTAATGTTTTAAATGGATTTAACCATGATTACAGAGCAAGAAAATTAAAACTACGACTACATTTTGTAATCGTTAATCATTAATCAGATTACATTTTGCCCATCTCTGGTAAATACTTTCGTAAGAACTTAGTTCGGTCTCTACCACGTTCATTTACTCGTATATTATTACGTATGGTCTGAAGCCGCTTCGCTGTATTTATTGGACCCATACGTTTTATAATTAAAAAGAGTATAATTAATTACTTTTACAATTAATAAATTCTTGTTTTATCATAGTTTTACATTGTAATGGTCCCGTGAATAAAATTTGTATATTAAATAACTTTCATTAAATCTATATATATTCTATTTACATAACGAATATATCTAAAGTAATGCGCTTTTTCAAATAATTTCGTCACTGATGTTAGAAGTACTTAAACAATACTAAAAAGTTACAACAACTATTTACTTACTTTATTATAAGAAACGAAATTATAGTGTTTACTAAAAATGACCAGAATTTGTAATATAACTGAAATAATCCAAATCAAATACCGTTTTAATCATTTCAACGTAGTCGAGTTCTTTTTGTGATTATCAAAGTTGTCAACCCGTTTCTGTCTATTGAACAAAACGTAAAAAATATTTGGATACAATTTTAATTTGAAAATGAGCGAAAATAAAACATTTAGTTAAAGAATATGTATCACAAATCATGGTGCACGCTTGGAAACATATTTCACAGTTTTTTATATAAATATTAACATAATATTTACTAACAATTACACACATTGATCTAGCCCTAAACTAAGCTTGCGCTTGTACTAATAATTAAATAAAAATATAAATATATAATAAAAAAAAACAAATATGTAAATATACACCCATGTTCCTCGACAAACTATTCTACTCATTATTGTGCAGCTTGAACCTTCAGTGCCTTTTATTTATTTACAGAAGTAAATACTACTAAAGTGAAACTGTTTTTAATGTAAATTTAAAAGTATAGAGCAATTAAAACAATCTTTGTTAATACAAAAATTATAAGAACACAAATACAATACGTTTTAAATTGTATTATAAACATTTTCTATTATTAATTTAAACTCGATGATTTCGTTCGACTATTTTCGATTTTTGGTATAGGGTAACTGACCACCTGTTACTCGGATAATCGTTTTCATCAACAATTCTGATATCCTCTAGAATTTTTAGTTCATAAAAGTAGATTTTAATTTTCATAAGTTTCGTTGGTATTAGAGTGTCGGCACGGAGGTGGTCGTATCAGCAACTTGGCCACGTTCCAGCAATATTATAGCGACCAAGTCTAAGAGGAAAGAACCCGTTCAGTCTGGCTTATTGCGATATTATAAGAGACATTGCATTTATCCGTCAGTGTTATAATGTATTTTAACCGAATACAGCTTTATTACATATTAAATTTATAACTGATAACTGAAAAATTAAGGGCCTTACGTGAATTCTATATATTATAATAAAAGAGTTCATATCATTATAGTATAGTCTAAGCTACTGGAGCTATAAGCATGAAATTTTACATTGGATTGTTTATATTACGCAAGCACCCAGTTCGCGAATCATTAAATATTTCACCTCTGAGGCGGTGAATTAAGGGTTGAAATTTTGCTTGAAAAATCGGTCAATTTTGAAACAAACACTATAATAACTTTTATTTAACTGTTTGGTTAAAAATAATAAATTGTTTTAAAAAAAAATCAACCCCCAAAGGGCTAACATAAGAGATTTCTACCGAAAACTGTCGGGTTTCTACAGCTAGTACTTTATATGTTAAAAAATATAATAAATAAATTACGTAGTGTAAACTTAATGAGTAAACGGTCCCTTCACCAACAGTTTCACTCGTACATCTTTTCCTATTCCTTTACTAGACTCACACTATACGTCTGTACATACCACATTCAATATATTATATACTCTATATTTATTTAATATGGAGTACTAGGTATACTACAACTAATAATGGGTTTAAATGGGAACAGAGGTCAACCATCGCTTCATCCTTTGTCTGCCCAAAGCAGGCTGACTATTCGTTCTTTTTTTCAGCAGAACTTACGGGAAACACAGTATGTTTGAAAAAGCCAGTAACCATAGACGCACTCAATCCCATTAACTGTCACCATTATGTTATTTCTCTTATACTACGATAGAAGTCCTTATAAATTTGCAAACATTATATTATACAATCGTAAATGTATTTTCAAACATTGTTGATTGTTATTTTACTATCAGAATTGAAAACATTAGACAATGTGCATTATTTTCATTACAAAGATAGAACGCACCGCTATTTTGTCTGGCTTTATGTAAACTGTTAATAAAAACATGTACGGTTTAGATGCACATTTACAATAATATTGAAATTTTTATTGCTAAAAAGTGAATAAAATTTATAAAACAACAAAAGCCAAGTGTAGACACAATTTATTTAATATACCTTAAGACTGGATTCCATAATCAGACCTGATTCAAAGTCATTTCCTTTCTTGGACTACACAGTACTTTCTATCAGCTGCTCTGTAGTCACTTAGTCAAGCAAGGGTATAGAAAAATCTATATGTATTTTGGTGTGTGGTATGTAATATAAATGTAAAAGACGTTGTCTAAGATCCAAACGAAAGCTACAGAATAACACTTTAAATCGATATTTAATTTTAATTCTCCGCCCCGTCGACGCCAGTAATTCAGCCATCATTTAGATGGAAGTGGTTCTCATTAAGTTCCAAAAAACAACGGACGAAAATGTTTATTGAAGGATGAAATTTGAAATCGTACTTGGACAGAGATGTTTATTCGATTCCAATTTTGTCCCCAATTCCGTTGCGATGATAAGGGGATATTTTGTGCTGATTCACGAATATCGCAATATGTAGCGAGTGCTGTGCCCCGTTTAAGTATATTCTATAGAACCTTACAATGGAATGTAATAACACAGATAGGGAGATTCCCTCAGACATTATGCGTACAATTTGAAATCGCGAAATACCTCGGCGAACAATTCGCTGAATATTTCTAAGGGTTTTGTGAAAAAACGTAAAGGTTTATTATCTCTTGGCATATTTAGAGGATGTGGCTGGAAGGCATTAGAGTCATATATATTTTTTAATGTTATATTTATGCAATAGAATTATATTCTCCGCGCTAAAAAAATTAAATACATGTGTTAGCACCCACCAAATCTCCAGATAAGAAATGGCAGACATTTGCACTCAAATAATTTCAAACATACTTCTTCACTCTAATACATAGTATAGAGAGTTACTCTTTGAGGCTAATTTGAGTGTTACGTTAGACTTACTGAATATTCCACAATTTTGAAAAATTTGAACAATTTCACTTGCACCTGTTTACAGAAGAAAGACCACTTGCAGAAAATAACTTTTATAAATATGATTACTAGTCTAAACCCCGATTAAAATTAACCGACAGCGTGGTAAAGAGGGTCAAAAAAAATGTATACGGCAGATACTAAAATTATCACTCTTTCTGTATTCAAATTTCCTGTTTTATCATAAAATTCCATAATTACCGTTTTTTAATCCAGGCCAAAAAATTCCAATGAATTCAGAACGACGGACTTTTGAGTATTTCAACATATAACGAGGTAGGTGCTCACACTCATTCAGCTTACTCCCATTCTCTCTTTACGGCAGAGTTGTATTCAGTTGTTCACGTAACGTACCTACTGTAAACTTAAATAACAAACAGATTTTGATCCAATACTGAGAACTGAGCAGTATTCGTACCCTAATTAACAATACAAATTCCACGTATCTTCCAAATTAAATCAATCTCTATATAGACTCACATTTTCACTGTAAATAAAATTTTGTCTTGGAAAATATTCCATGTTGTTCTATCTTTTATATATTGAAGACATTTTTACTATCCATAGTGTAGAAATATGTGAAGCTTTTAAAATATTTCACACATGTCTTTACATTAGTAATGTCGATGTGATGCTACTAAAATGTTAAGACCTCTTGATATTATATATATTGATATGATATATTGATATGATATATTGATCTCTAGTATAGTAATAATGCCAAAAAATCGCAATACTATAACAATATATGTACATGACAAATGTCCAATTCTAATAACGCTCCTTTAATTTTAAGACACTTTTACACAATAATGAATCGTACATTTGTGTGTAATTGTATGTATTTGTATACGAGTACACATTAATGTAAAAAAGTGTTTTTAAAACATTTTTAAAAACATTTGTTTGCAATCTATCATTCCTAAAATTTTAATTAGAGCTACTTTAATACTAGTAGCAATGGTTGCTATGATTTTTTAAAGCCAAGTGTGGCAAGCAAGCTAACAATCCAAATAATGTAACGCGGTTACTATAACCTTTGGACAACTGCAATGCCGGAGATGTTACCAAATTTAAAAAAACGGAAAAACGAAATTTAACAAACGATATAATTTACTATAAATACAACAGCTAATCTTAAAAGTAATAACAGCTATTTTGCATTTTTGTCATTATTTAGTCATCAATTAACATTCAGTTCTTTCCTTTAGTAAACATTATGTTGCTACGTACAATAACATTAATAATTTCAAAAGTAACAACAACCCAAATACGTGCCTGTACTCACACCATATTTCATACAGACTCGTTTTAATGAGGCACCTACCGCCCAAGAGTTTGCTTTTAATTACATCTATTTGAATGACTTTAAAAACAAAATAACCGTGAAGTTGTATTTTGACGTTAAAAGCAACATCTTTATACACCGCGGCTGTAATAAATCTGTGATTAAAAAGATTTTAAATCCAAACATTTACATAACCAAATTTTTAATCTAAATTAAAAGTTTTAATAAATGGCGCCAACTGACCTGTTTAAGTAAATCTAAGAGGTCGTTTTACTTGCTGCCGAGCAGCATGTGGTGACCCCAGTGTGCTGATTAAAAACCGAGGTATTCTCGAACTCGCTGCAAGCCGGACCTGGAAATCCATATTCCTCCGATAACCCACCCAGAACAACATACTACCTTAACACAATTCCTACAACAATAGAAGTATTTACTAGTAGTACTTTAATTTCAATTGAGACGTACTAATATTATTTTATTCTTGTCAAAAGAATAGATATTGAGATTTAAGATAAATAACCACCTTAGAAAACTAGGTATTAATAAAGTTTTAATAATAATAAAGTTTTTTATTAGACAAACAATTAATTACAAGCAGCACATACAAATCAGCTGACACCCAAACTAGGACAACCTGTATCTTGGATGTCAGCATATTTCACACAATGTGTTACAGCTTATTACCGCTGCGTAGCTCCAATCTTATAAAACAATACAACAATAATATTACATACTAAACAATAGACTATACAAAAATAAAAATAAAATTTGAATGACAATTTGAAAAGAATGTTAATGCTAAAGCCCAAACACATCTATTCCTGCAACAGTTCCTCAGTATTATTATATTGATGTTATATTTTAATAAGTAATGATTTATTATCACATCATATCGTTTTTTGGTTGAGCAGAGAATAAGTCGGCATAAGTGGCTGCACCCACTCGCCTGGTTTAGTTGTGAAGGTCTTTCTCGCCCATCAACCCATATCCTGTCGAAAAAATTAATGCACCCACTTTGCGCTTTAATGACGTACCCAACGTGGCCTGTAGAGCATTATATAATGATATGAAATTACAAATCTAGGTTATATTATAAGAAAGAAATTAGTAAAACGAAAAATAATAAACCATTCTCCGAATTAAGGGATCTAAAAATAAAATATATTGTTTCGTCCAGCGCAAAAGCAATTAATGTGTGTAAACCCACCGTATTTTTGTCCACTCACCCGTGTTTTAATGAACCGCTTAAAAAATAAATGAAGCAAAAACAACGTAACAAAAACACACTGAAACGCGTTCGTATTCGAATAAAATCTAATTTACTTTTCACGTATTGACGTCAACAAACCATTTCTACGTACCAGGTAATAAAGTTTCATTCTCTACTGTTTTATTTTACGTATAACATGAAAATTTGATTGTAGACAAAGCACCGTGATGTGGCTGTAAACAGTAAACGCGTACATAAAGAAATAATGTTATTATTTACTCTTCATATTAAAAGAAAAAAACCATGCAGGCTATATTTAGAAGCCTCCATTACTGGATCATTCATTACAGTATCGTTTTTGATAACTACAGTGCTATAATACATGCAGTGAAATTTTAATAATAAAATAGCGTGTTGCTACATCCTTTTCCGGGTAAGCAGAGACACATTAGTGGCGGCATCTAATTTGCGCTTAAATGTCGTGCCCAACGTGACCAGAACCGTAGCAGATTGCCGTTCTCAGGGCACTTGCATATGACATTTCTATTAGATACTATGCGGGTTTTCTCACGATGTTTTCCTACACCGGTGAGCATATGATGTCTAAGCTTATATTTAATCTGACAAAATCCAGAAGTACGGTGCCGGGAATCGAATATAGGACCATCGGCATTGCTGCGCATGGATATTTGTTCCTTATTGGGCCACAAGGCTTCTAAAGCTGTCATGACATTTTATATTCGGCAAATCAGTTCTGCAAAAATAATATTTTAAATAAATAGTAAAATAGAATTAAACAAAAAAAAAACATTACAGTAATTCAATATCAAAAGCCTACAATACCTTCAATTTTTGATTAGACCAAATATGTCATCAAAAAATTGTCTATTTATTATGATAAAGGGCTTAAAATATTGGACGATCCAATAAACATCAAACGACAACCATAAAAATGTCAAACAAAAGTCCGTGTCTAAAAAATAAGATAAAGCTAAAAGAGGGATTGTAGACTATTCACGTTACGAAAATTAACTTTTATGTTTACTTCCCTATTAAATTTATGCAGCTGATGCCGTAAGGAGAAAAGTTTATAGCGATTCCCTCAAACAAGTGGAAAGTTGCGCCATAAATTGGGTGCGTGGTGACTTCGAGGGATCACTGTGTAGGCCGGCACATCTGTGTGTTGAAAAACTTTTAACTGGGTACTTCATTACACATTTACAGCTTACTTATTATATAATAAATTTATTAATTAATTTAATATTTTTATTAAAATTGATTATTTAATTTAATATATTTATTAAATTTTCGTAAATATTTGAAAGATTTTTATAATGATTAGTTTCTAGTGAGTAATAAATCTTTTAACTCAAAAGATTATATTAATCTTTAAATCTCAGTTACTCGTAAATCAGTACTCCTAAAATTATTATCAATAACAAATAAAACTTCAATTTAAGGATTAAGTTTGTGTTTTTAAAACAATATAACCAAAACTTGTATAATTATTTTGGGGATTTTGTCTTTTTTTTGTCTCGTCGAATTCTGTTATAGTTCCTCAATTTAAATATTTCGTATCATCATCAACAATTTAAGGATTTGTATATCTAATCAGAAAATGTAGAATTTACAGAATCAAAAGCTGTTTTCTATTATAGATATAAAATAACACCCAATGAATCTACATATTTTTATTTTGCAACACGTTAAGAACGGCGGAATTTCTTTTTTGTTTCACATCATTCGTTTCACAAAAATATTTTAACCACAAAGTTAATATCATCTAACAAAACTAAATTTCAAAACTATAGTCGATGTGAGCCGCCGCCTGTGATACACGCCGCTAGATGACCCAATCGCGTGTGAGCCACTGGTGGTACACGTCGTCAAAAGAACCATTCGCGTGTGAGTCACGGGTGGTACACGCCACTAGATGAACCATTCATGTGTGAGTCACCGGTGGTACACGCCGCCAGATGAACAATTCACGTGAGAGCCACCGATGGTACACGCCGCTAGATGAACCATTCACGTGTGAGCCACTGGTAGTAGACGCCGTCGTTAACGTGCTATGTCAAAATCTTTCCTTGAAAATTTTATATTTAAATTGTAAGCTTCGCCTAAACACAAAAGCTGCTTGTAGAATATTAACAGACGCTATAAAATTTAATGTTCACCTTTAGAGGTAACATTCCCTTTGTACACCTAATCTACAATAAATAGATCTTCCCTTAGGTGTAACATGCGTTTGGAAGCCATCACTTTTTTCTCGCCATATATTTTGCGAAATATCGTAAGCGGGATCGCTTTAGTGCAAATTGGGATGAAATATTGTCGAATCACCTTTATAATGTCACGCTGAGCCTATATCTAGGTCTTTTATTCAGGCCGTCTATTTCGGTATATATTTTCGTAACAAAAACGTTTCATCAATCTTTAATATAAATTTATAAAATTCAATACATCGTTCCTAAGTAGATGACTTTGTTTGCTTTTATAAATGAAGTACATACCTTAAGCTGCGTTGTTTGATTAATGCATAGCTAGCCGGAGGGACGTGTTTGCCCAGAGCGAGCGCAACATACCCCTGTGACAATAGCCGGTCAGTAGATTTGAAGGAATCTGCTGCCCAGATGAGAGAGAGGTGATGCGCAGTATCTAACGTGCCTCCTTAGAGAGAGGTATTGGAGACGTGGGCTCTTTATACCCATCGCTCCCTGAGAGGAAGCCTGAATAAGTCAGTTCGTTCTCCGGGCGACTGGACGAATTTGGTTTACCAAGCCTGGGTGGAGTGATTAGAGGAACACCTCGGGAGTTTTTAATCAGTAGGAGTCTGACACACCGGGGTCGCTGCCCTCACAGCAACCCTGATGGTCCTATGTAGAATTTTCCACTGGGTAACCAAAAAAAAAAAAATGCATAGGTAAAGTAGCAACTTTAACCTAAATAGCCTAGTCAAATTATCAATAATTTTTTAGGCATTGCCTTAGCTATTTATTACTATCCATTCTATGATATTATTAAAAAAATATAACCGTGAGTGTAACTATGCTTGATGAAACAAGAAAATGTTATTTCATTGGTCATTTTAACCTTAGATTATAATTTTAACTAGAAATGTCTTAACTGTTAGCTGCTTTATCAAGCAGTGAGGTCTTAGTGACATATTAACATAATGAATTTGAAATAATACTAAATATCTAAGAACTGGTACTAAACTCTGCTTCACTTATTGTTGCCCGGTTATTCATAAGCAATAGTTTCCGATTACAAGGAGGCGGGCTATCAGCTTCTTTAAAGATAATTTATAATGTACCATATACCTATGTCATTATATGTACGTATCAGGGATGTTACGGAGCTTCGACTCCGACTCCGATAAGTCGGAACTTCCGATCGTTATTACACCTTCGGTTCCGACTTCGGTTCCGAAACTTTTTAATCGGAGGTATTCATCGGAGGTCACCACCACTGTTGCAGTCAATTCATTTGATTTTACTTTATATGTTGTTGAAACATAATATCAATTAATCAAACAATCAGTGCTACTTAATTTGTAGAAGACATTTTTTAAAATTTAGATTATGAAGATATGATTAAATTATTAAATTTAAAACTAAATGTACATTTAAATTTATTACTAAAAGGTTTTTTTTTATTTTACATTTACATTAAATTAAGTAAAATAGAAATTAACACAAAAACAACCCTGCAGCAAATTTGATTTAATTTGTTCACTGGACAATGTTCACTGGAGGATAACGGTTTTTGATATATCCAACACTTTGTGAACAACAGCTTTTATTTGCTCAAGTTAGGTTGTGTTGTGTTGTGTTGTATTGTGTTGTGTTGTGTTGTGTTGGGTTGTGTTGTGTTGGGTTGTGTTGTGTTGGGTTGTGTTGTGTTGGGTTGTGTTGTGTTCAGGGTGGTGGGTGGTGACCTGTCGCTGCCGGCGCTCGTTCGCACGATGGTCGGCAGCGACAGGGCGTGGCAGGCGGTCCTCAAATACTGCGAGGAAATTATGAAGACGAAAGAGGCGGCGGAGAGGGATCGGGAGGCACTTTCCACTCCCGACAACCCCATCCGTCGTCCACGCAGGATTGGACAAAGGAGGAGGGCCTTCGCCAGAGGCCTTCCTACCTGAACCGGATTCGACGCCCGGGCGGCCGCTTCGGGGAGCGCGCCGCCCAACATTCCAAGGCGAGAGCGGTGCTGCGATGTGTTCCCGCACACCGCTCCAAGACATCAACTTTTAAGGTGAGCGAGGGGTGGTTCTTTACATCACCCCTTGCAATTAGGAAAGATAGAGGCCTATCTTAAAGGCCGGACGTCGCTGCGGGTCGGTGAGGCGGACTCTACTGTACCTCCGACCCCAGCTCATGACGGGAAGAGGAACACCCCGGTGGTTTTAGTCGGGGCAGGTCCGACACACCGGGGGAGCGGCCCCCACTGCTCCCCTGACGGTCCGTAGGGATTTCCACCGGGTTAACAAAAAAAAAAAAAAAAAAAAGGGTTGTGTTGTGTTGTGTTGTGTTGGGTTCTGTTGACCCAACTTGATATACGCCGGCGATGCGCTTGAGGGAGCGTGCCGCCCAACCTATCCAGGCGAGAGCGCTGTGTGACCCCGGGGGTTTTAGTCGGTGCAAGTCCAACAACCAAAAAGCTCCCTGAGGTCCGTCAACAATATCCCCCGGGCTATAAAAAAAAAACCTGATATACGCTTGGAAACAGTCTCGATCCTCAACATCTGTCTACACACGAGGGAGATGTAGAGGGAAATGGATTATGCTGTTGTCAATTCAAAAGTTCTGGCTTATACTTTCGAATACATGTATCAATCCTGCACCATATTAAAATGGGATCAAATTTAAGATATAATAAATAACATATCTTCACGCTATCACGCTATGAGAGCAGACATACAATAGTGGTTTTATCCACTTTGCGCTTAAATGTCGTAGACTACGCGACCAGTAGCTCAGGTAATCGCTTTCTCACAGTACTATGAAAATGTTAATAAGAAACAGCAATTTTTATTGTTTGTGTATTTGTAAATTTATCACTTTCTATTTAAAAAGGTTCACTGAATAATGTTTTTATTTGTCCCTTAATAAAACTATTTTATTCCGCCGTCACTTGTGACTGACATTGCCTCCGACTCCGATTCCGACTCCGAATCCGACTCCGATAAATCAAATTTAAAAACTCCGACTCCGACTTCGGTTCCGATAAAACTGCTTCCGTTACATCCCTAGTACGTATACATAGATTTAGCTTATACAGGTGCCTTATAGAAAAATATATTATCTATTAAACGTATTAAATCCAAATCTAGTAACTATCGGTTACTCACAACGTCCCTTGACGATTATTACCGGCTGGAACGAGTTTTAATTTTAACTTTTCCCTGATTCTTCACTAAGAATTCTTGTTTAACAAGATCTCACTGCTCTTTTGTAGTCACTTTTAACTTGAGCTTGTTCCAGACGAACCAATTACAACTTGTTTAATTTGAAAAGAATTCCCTTCAGTTGCAAATGCTCGAGTTCTATAGTTGGGTATTCGTGGTTGCATACAGATAGAAGTTTACATTTTATGTTAAGTTTTATATTACTACAAAACTAAACCAGTTTACATTTTTAAGTTAGGATCATTTTTTCCAAAAGAACTGAGTGATATTTTTGGTTATATATAAAAACATATCTCTAAAGATGTTTGCAAGATATTCTTGGATACTGTTTCCATTACAGTAAGGTTCTTATGTTCAGAGCTGTTTCCTACTCATTTTTTAGGTTTTGAAATGTGCGACGATAAGCACCATAATCCTCTTTTACTACTAGTAGTTCCATAGCGTACAAGAAAAAAGTATAATCAATCTACACTCGACAAATTTCTTCGTAAGATCGAATGTGTTTATGGAACACAAGCAGAGAAAATTGAAACGTAGGCCTTTAAGAAACCATGATATATTAGCAAATTGATTCAGTACATAGTGCTCTAAAAACGGTAAACAAATGCATTGCTGATTACCTTAACCCTTTCCACCCGGGGTAGTGATTTTTGACGAATTTCCGCTTTTCAACTTTATTATCATATAATATATAATAAGGTAAGTAAAAGGAAACGCTCAAATTATCTTAAGATTTTTATTGTACCTAGAAGTACTATTTCCAAGACCTAGACTTTTTTTTATTTATTTTAGTTTAGGGGCTTTAATTCAGGTGAATATATCAGCCCTATTGTGCCCTAACCTACGTCCTTACATCCTAGGGGAGTCGCGGATGAGCAAGCGTCACCATCTGGCATAGCATTCTGACTTCACTGGACAAAGGATTGGCCAAAATGCCGTGCCATGCTCCAATATTTTGTCTGTTAATTTTCAACTTGCTCATCAGCGACTTCCTTTGTGTTTCGTTCCGAGCACACTCCATCAGCAAGTGATGCACATCTTCAATCTTTCCACATGTGTCACAATTGGGTGACTCGGCTTTCGTCATGAGATATGCAAAACTCGCTGTTCGATAATGCCCGGAACGGAGCCTTAAGCATAGTTTTACATCTTTTCTGCTTGTTTTAGCTTCACTGAACCAGGGGACATGTAAAGGCTGACTCACGATTGTATTGTACCATATACCTTTTTCTTTACTTCTTTTATCAAAAAATTCTTTCCAGTTATAATAACAAATTTTCTTGAACACACTTAAAATTTCCCAGTAATTAATTTTCACTTCTTTTGAAACTGCCTGTATTGCTCATAATTTTGCACATTTGTCAGACTCTTCATTTCCCCTTACTCCAACATGCAAAGGAACCCATTGCAACATTAGAGTCTGATTATCTAGTCCGTGTTTAAAAGACCTAGACTTAAAAATACCGTCTGAAACTGTGTGTTATTACAATATTAGGATGTTTCGTCATAAGACGAAAAATATTGAGGTACTTTTAAGTACCCTAAGGAGGAAAAGGGTGCAACTTATCCAAATAACTGCCCCTTGACACTTATATACTTTATACGTATCAAAGAGATATAATGTGTGAATATAAATGATATCCCTGCGATTGATTTTAAATAAATACTCTAAGAATCTTTACAAACGTACGGCAAATTCATAAATATAGGTACATAACTTGCGTAATAATATTATTGAAGATCCAATGATGTGTTTCATTATTTTGAAATACGTAATTCAAGACACTATGGTATATCAGTCTCTAAAGACGCATTTATTGATGATGGATTCACATACATGCGGAACAATGTTCCACTGAGAAAATTTATATCGTAAATTTTAATAATAACTTTATTTATAACAACTAATGGCTGTCGTCTTCAGCGAATACCTACTTATATGTTATTTATTTATCTTCTGAATATTATTATACATTACTTCTCTTAGTTTCTATATTTAGAGTTTTTTTTTACACTGGCTGGTCTGGTACTGCCATCAGAGTACCTGATGCTGTACAGTGTAGGCCAAATACGAAAGCTACCATTTAAGAATGAAAATTAATTGATCCGATTGTCTCCGTCGTCAAGTCGGCCAACATATATCACATCTGAAGGTCTTTAGGTATATAAATTACTTGACATACTCAAGCTGATCCTGAAACGCGACAGGCCAAAGTGAGTCACTATGACGGTCTTTACACTTGTGTACATTGTCGTGACTCAGTTCGGGCAATCGCCCTACCACCAAAAAATTGTTTTTATTCGTTTCTTTTGTTACTATGTTCATTAGCGATATCTTGAGACCTTTCAGACTCTTATCTGATTTTATTTATATGACTTTAGAATTCAAGTATGGGTAGAGCCTGCTTAGAAACAACTCAAACCAGTGTTCACATGTGAAACCTTTTGTCAAAGGACAAGTCTATTTTTAGACGCTTCTTTGAATTTTTTCATGAAATAGGTACGTCTTTAACAAAAAAACTGAATATATAATAAGACCTTTGTACGGCCTAAGCATTTATAAATTCAAGACCAAGTTGACGATATCGCTAGTTTACTATATATACTTATACTATGTATATATTATTATTTACTATGTATATATATATATATATATATATATATATATATACTTTGACAATAATTAAATAATATAATTTTTTAAAATAATTTTTGTGTAAAGGCTAAGCAATGCCAAAGTAGCATCAATAAATCTTAGCTTATGTCTCTCAATGCATTATTTAGTTTCCATATATTAATAAAACTCGTTACTATTATAGTTATATTAACACGAACATCGTCCTTATCTATTGGACGTAAAATATTGAAAATAAACGTATGGTTTAAAAGGGTAACAAAAAACTCATTAAATTTTATGAATATTGTCATTTACAGCCCAATTCCTACCGGAACGTATGGTAATGATGATAGAAAAATGAAAATGAGTGCTCGTGAAGCGCAATTTGCTACATAAACCAAGCTATTAATATGTGACGCACAGTTATCTAGTGCCTCTAACTAGTATAATAGGTCGTAACCTAGTAAAATAAAGATGATATGTCGTTGTACCAGCGACAACAGACAGCAGCATCACCTATCGTTGTCGGCAGCGAGCAAAACGATCATGTTGTATAGATTTACGAATATATGGAACGTATTTCTATCCACGGCAGCATTGCCGTTTCTTTGTAATACCTTGCACCTGCCTTTTGCTGCCGCTGCTTTGTTGGCAGACTATATTTCGTGATATTTAGCTCTATTTTCTTTCTCGGTATGATGGATATCAGCAATCCCGAATCTTGAAAATTTTAGAAGTGGGGCAAACACTACTCTCTGCCGCCCCGGTCCCCCAAACCTTTTACTTTTGTTTACCAATCATATAGATTAATCCTGAACAAAAATGTTTACAGCATAACATGAAAAAATTTTGTGTTCCACTAAAATTTGAGCAAATGTCAAATCATTTACTGCATAGGAAGCTTTAGGGCATCGCCTTAACCTTGGATAACCTGTTCAATACTGTGACTATGGTATATGAGACATTTGAGTTAACTTTTAAAGCGTCAAAACAAACGCATATATATTTTGCAAGGAGAGGTTGGCTCACTTTTTAAATACATTATTCAGTGGGTATGCGAGATGATGTCCACGTCCGCCACCCATATGGTTTGGCAATCCAAGTGCGAGCTTCGGATTGAAATACCAAGTCCTCCTCCCCTCAATCTAAGGTGGAATATCAGTAAGGTCAGATGGAAAGTAAAAGGAATTTTACTTTAGCTCAACATTTTACTACACAAATCAAATTGCAATTTAAAACTAATGCTTACTAATATCTTTCTACTTTTTAATAGCAAATTCCCTTCTCTTTATGATATTAAGGCTATATTGGCAGTGTAAAAATACATTTTTCAGAGCTATATAACGACAATAATTATAAACAAATTCTTATAGATAGTTGCGATCTAAAGTGCGCTGTGCATGCCAAATATTAAATGAATGCAAATTAATGACTGCAAATGGTAACAGAAGCTAATAAAATAAATATGTGTTTCTGGCTAGGATTATAAACAAAAATTTTAACCGTGTGTCACGAATAACCAAAAAGAGCTTATAAACACGTGACGCAAGCAAAAGTACCCGTGTTATATGCAAATAAACTGTGCAACACATTTTAACTCACGCAATACGTTTTAACAAGTGTACGGACCATCGGCCACAATGAGCACTCCAATACTTTTTTTTTTAATTTTACGTTTATTGCATACAACCAGAATGATACAACCTACAGGATGTTTAAAATTGTTTTGTGTTGATAGGACTGCGGTACAGTTGGAGCGAGACCACAATCCATGTGTACAAACCTCATCACGATGACTTCTCTATTTAGAAATTAATTTGTGTTCCTTCATGACCTAAATGTCCTTTATTTTGACATATATTGGGCGGCTTAACAACAGTTGCTAACAATTGATTCTTCATTCTTATCTTTGGGTGATCGCCATCTTTCTTGGACTACAATGAATTTTTCTACAGTAGCATAGTCGTCATACCAAGGATAAAAAAACAATAGATATTATGCACAATCACTAATTTGCTTATTTAAATAAAGGACTTTCACCGTGACACAGATAAACATTGTAGTGTTTGCGAGTGTGTGTACAGTATAGATAAACACTGCCATGAGCACACGAAAGCTGCTTCAAATGGAATGGGCAGTAGTATCATTGTATTCTGTGGACAGTATTGTGTGAGCAGCAGGTTGGAGTGTATGTGTTTTCCTTTGACTATACTTAGTAGAATGAGCTTATTTAAAGTAATACATTACAGGCATGATGACACCGACTATAATTGACTCTGACCATTTGCCACATTCATAATCAGTAATAGAACGTTAAATGATAAAGCAGTGTAAAAATATGAAGAACAGTACGAAGCAGAAATTGTCCATTTTCTTTTATCTTTATCAAATAAAGGAAACTCATCAAATAAATATAATAGGATAAGTAAATAAATACAGGTGAATAATAAATAAATAACAAATATTGAGCTGCGTTTTGTTCTAATAATTTCAATTTATTACTAACACGGTTTCAATAATTCATTTTCTAATTCAAACAAGCGAGAATCGTGTACGCGACATTTAATATTAATGAAATTTACACAGCATAAATATTTTTATATTATCACGAACAATAAGATTTCAATGCGACCTCAAAATTTTACAGTATAATTTTGATACCAAAAAAAATATAGCGCTGTATATTAGGTCCTTACATATGAAATTGGCGTTTTTCGTACTGGCCACTTTAATCACAAATTTCTCCTCTTTGGTAAGGAATTCCAAATTCAAATTTGTACAGCTATAGACTCATGTATTTGTGCTTCGATGATCGTCATTCATTTGTTTTTTTCTTCTGTTTTTTTTCTGTTTGCGTCACTCATTTTACAAAATGGAAAACTTAAAATATCGCATTATTTACGAGTACGAGTTCCGCCGTGGCATTAGTGCTGCGGAAACAACTCGAAGGGTGAATGATGTGTATGGCGGTCGTGTTGCAAAAGAAAACACAGTTCGTTTTTGGTTCCAACGTTTTCGTTCTGGAAATTTCGACCTCCAGAACAAGCCCCGTGGACGGCCTGAGACTCAAGTTGATAATGAAGAGTTGAAGGCTATTGTGGAAGCGGATCCATCGCAAACCACGTCCGAGTTAGCTGCGGGCTGCGATGTTAGTGATAAAACTGTTTTAATTCACTTGAAGCAAATTGGGAAGATTAAAAAGCTTGAAAGGTGGGTACCTCACGAATTGACTGAAGCAAACCGGCAAACGCGCGTCGACTGCTGCGTTACATTACTAAACCGGCACAATAATGAAGGTATTTTAAACCGAATCATTACCTGTGATGAAAAATGGGTTCTTTACGATAATCGGAAGCGCTCAGCGCAATGGTTGGATCCTGGCCAGCCAGCCAAATCCTGCCCCAAGCGAAAATTAACCCCAAAAAAGTTACTTGTAAGCGTTTGGTGGACTAGTGCCGGTATTGTTCATTACAGTTTTCTCAAATCTGGCCAGACTATTACGGCTGATGTCTATTGTCAGCAATTGCAAACCATGATGGAAAAGCTAGCGGCTAAACAACCTAGGCTGGTCAATCGCTCCACGCCACTGCTGCTTCACGACAACGCTAGACCACACACTGCGCAACAGACGGCTACTAAATTAGAAGAGCTTCAATTGGAAAGTCTAAGACATCCTCCGTACTCCCCGGACCTTGCTCCAACAGATTACCATTTTTTTCGAAATTTGGATAACTTCTTGCAAGGGAAAAAATTCAACTCCGATGGGGCAGTCCAAATCGCCTTCAAAGATTTTATTGATTCCCGTCCGACTGGTTTTTTTAGTAAAGGGATCAATGAACTACCTATGAGATGGCAAAAGTGCATAGAAAATAATGGTTCATACTTTGATTAATTAAATATATTATATTAAAAAATATTCGACTTTTTGTTCCTCCCATACAAAACGCCAATTTCATATGTAAGGACCTAATATTTTGTGCCGACAAAACTCTTGTGTCCCATTCTTTACAAGGCGCCCTATCACACGCAATGGAGTGCAGTCACGCGTGGGATTACTGAAAAATTGCTCCATAAAACTCGGTTCCTAATAAATTGCAGGTTACGGTCATTTTATTACATATTTCGGACCGAATGTGTTATAATCTATTGTGAAACATAAAATCCAAGTGTTAAAACACATGTAAAATATGTCGACAAAATGGAACAAACATTTCTTTTTGGGCTAAACACAACGCGTAGGGTTAAAGGTCATCATAGTGATTAATGAACCCATATCGCAGTGAATTTATAAATAATAATATATCATCACGCTACATGCCTTTCGGGGTGAGCTGAGATACGTTAGCGGCTATATCTTCTTTGCGCTTATATGTCCAGTAGCATTTATTCCATAGATGCATGCAAGCATTGCATGCCCTTGTGATGAATAAGTCTGGAATAAATTGCTTAAAGTTAAACAAAAAAAAGAACCATTTATATTCATATCTAGTCTATATTCACGCCGTCTATCTTTCCTATCAAAGCAATATAATATTTACTATCATAATATAATATTCAAATTAATTACATGAATTTTGCCTACCCTGTCCAAATACATTGTGCACGTCACTGTATATGTCATACCCAATGTGACGTGTCGCCAGCTGATCACCGTTCTCAGGGCACTCACACATGATATTTATATTAGATGACATTATGTATAATCTTGAAATACTCATTACTTAGGGTCTTATCATCAAAGTCGTGGTATAGGCAAGCCTTTTTATATTTCCAGGTCAAATTGACTATACTGTAACTTATGCCAAGCACAGCACAGTCTAAAAATAAGGTAACTATAAAAAACCAGGACACAATGCGTCGATAGTTATTGGAGTCATGCTAGTCTGCTCATAAGTCTCTTCAAGCATAGATGATATCCACCATTTGTTGATGGAATGCGTCCGATCTGAATCTGTGAGAGAGGCGTTTGTGAGTGCCTTTGGTCTGAACAGATTTGACGTCGGGATGTTTAACAAAATCTTAACAGAACTTTTATCTGATGAGGCGTCTGGTCTGTTCAGATCAATGGCCCCATATGTAATATGTTAGGTATTTCTGTATTAGGGTACGATGGGGCTGACATACGTACACACGTAAAAGTCCCTTAAATAAATAGAATAAAAAAAAGACTTCACACTCCTTTATTGTCATAATGACGGAGACATTAAATAGAAGTCTAACTACTTGTTTAATGGATATCTCTATAGAAAATTATTGAAAATGGTGACTGTTAAAGTTATATTAATAATTTATTATTTCGGATTAATTATTTCGTGTCGATCTTATCTTCACTTAATTCCAGTTGTGATTAAGAATAACCATGCGATATCAAAAAAAATAATCTGAGGCCCCAAAAGTGAGTTTTTTCGAGTTTACTTTTGAAATACAT
This sequence comes from Automeris io, assembly GCA_036320925.1. Classification (NCBI taxonomy): domain Eukaryota; kingdom Metazoa; phylum Arthropoda; class Insecta; order Lepidoptera; family Saturniidae; genus Automeris; species Automeris io. The sequence continues at coordinate 4,927,415 of JAUDJH010000010.1, read as the reverse complement.
AGTTTACTTTTATAAACTTCAAAATGTACGGAGCTAATCTTTCCAAAACCAGCCGATGGCGGAGTTGATCAAAATCTTCGTACAATTTTACATTTAAAAAAAACTAATTCAAAAAGTAGATCTCGAAAAAACTCACACTTGAGCCTCTATTCCAGGTGTACTTCTTACGTCAACAACAAAATATGGCTTGTATTGGCATGCGACTTAATCACGAGACGGGCCATTGACCGGACGCGCTTAACAATTGTCCAACAATAAATGAAAACTACAGTTCAAATATTGTAAACATTTTTCTAATGCAATAATGCTTCAACGTATGTTTTTTGTAAAAGCGATCCAACAACCAATATTCTTCGTTTAAAGCATCAATCTGTAGATACACTAGTCCACGTCGTTAGATGCTGCTCTACAATTAACCTCTACAACAAGTTTTCTCTACATGGGTTATGTAACGGTTGCTACTCAAGCTGTAAATTTTTGTTTAATTTATTCAATTAATATAAATTTTGTGGACTAAATTCTCTATGGCCACACTAGATACTCCTCCACGGATATATAGATCCAAGTAAATTGAAAACAAAAATCTTATTAATTTTTATTAAGAAATCTTATATGTATTTTTGGAAATTTTTATTAGAATATTTAATAAATTTAAATTGGTAGGAATGGCATGGCATTTTTCGAAACCTAACAAACACTTCACGAATAGAATCAAAAGTATATCATAGCATGTAATCTAGACTCTGCAGGTCACAGTTTTCCATTTTAGAAAATTGAGCAGATCGCCTGTCACAGGCTAATCTCCAACAACGCTTATATCTATATGACAATAAATTGAAATTCTGTGTATCTAGTAATAGTGTGCAACGTGCAATCCTGTTATCACGGCAGCGTAAAACAATATCCAGAGTTAACAAAAGAATTTTATTTAGTTGCAGGCTTTTGTTATAAAACTTTGATGTAAGTGTATTGGTAGTTACTAAATTGACTAAAAAGTTCAAGTTTTTAACAAATCAAATAGTTTCATATAGTTTTTTAAGCATATTATCGGATGTTACTTTCGCCGAGTCGTTCGGCTGTGGTATGGTCTTTCGACGAGCTTGTTCTCTTCGACCTATAATATTGGTTCTTTTAAGCGAAGCGTGAAGAGGTATTTGTGCAGGCCGGCATGATCGTTACGGCTATAGATGTTTTTTTTTTGCTTTTTGTATTTTTTGTCGTTTTTAGACTGAATTATGCTTACCATCACGTGTGATGTGGTTACTGTACCGTGTTAGGGTAAAAAAATGTAAGGATGTAAAAATGTAAAAACTTATTTTTCTTATAAATGTATATGAAAGAAAAACTAAAAATAAACATGTATAATTAATTTCTAGATACGCTCTGTGTTCGTTCATGTTATAACTCGATAAGCTTATTAAAGCTATAATAAACATATTACATGGGAAAAAATACGCTACAAAAGACTTCGAAATAAATGTTTACACATGTAAATTTTATATTCTTTAACACGTTTAGGACAGCGCAGTTTTTCAGCCATTCATATGCGAGCCAACGGCATAGACGGGCAAAATGTAATCAGATTAATAAATATGATTACGATTACATTTACGTTTTTTACCATTAATATGACTGCATTTTGCTCATCTTTGTTTTAAACACTACAGAATCCCAGATTGCATACACATTTATGATTTCTTAATGTTTTAAATGGATTTAATCATAATTACAGAGCAAGAAAATTTAAATTATGACTACATTTTGTTATCGTTAATCATTAATCAGATTACATTTTGCCCATCTCTGGCTACCGGTGGTACACGCAGAACTTAACGTGTTAAAACTTAAAAGAGCGCAAGAATGCGAAAACATTCCTAACATGTTATACTTATACGACGATCATAAAACCAGAGCAAAAAAAAAATTCAATCCAGTCAAAAAACATCACTATTCAACGTTGATGGATACACAATAGCCGCGCATAAACACCTCTCATTCAAATAGAACCATAGCACGACGTCCGGTGAAATTCAATTTTGATATGCGTCCACAAAACGTGTTCAGAATGCCTGCTCGAAGGCCGATTTCCATTTAAACCCAAAAAAAGTGACACTTGTCGAAATTTAATGCAAATTTTATGATAAACAAAAGCTTCGGTAAACATTTCGTGATGTTGAATTAACAAAGCGACCCTTTCTGGTATATTTTTATATCGTTAACAACCAAGAACACATAAGCGTTTTTTTAAATAAATTTGCATTTTTAGTATACTAAGAATTATCTCATATCAATACTTTGAATTTCTGTTTAACTGTAAACCATGATACGACTCATATATGCAATCTTTCTCGTGGGGCATTCAATCGTTTGTATATTATACCTCATTATGTTAAAAAAGCAACTACCAGAATTTCTTGCCGGCTCTTCTCGGTAGATTATGCTTTCCGTACCGATGGTAGATTCACTTTATTGTTTTGACGAAAGTGCTTGAAAGTAGGCCTATTTCAATAAATTTATAATTAATTTCATTATTATTGTAATTTTTTTTAGTAAGTATGATATATTCTTCTAGATAGTTTTATTTTATTTAATAATTATATGAAAATAAGCCATTATCTGTAGGTACTTTAGAGTTGCCAAACATTTTACAATATTTATACGGAGCAGAAAATAAAAAATTGTAAGATAATTCTATCAAGTTTTTATTATACACTTACAGCTTACACTTACAATAATCAAATAAATATTATACAGTATTAATATTTTTAACCTTTTCGCTCATTTCGTAAGATACATAACACATACTTGCTTTATAAAAATTACCTACTGAAAAATTACTACATAGTCTGTCATAGGTGACTAGATATGAAAACAAAGCTAGTCTTGGGAATGTTTGAGGTACACAAAAGTTGATAAAAATAACAAAAAAATTATATAAAGATCACTTATTTATACTTACAATACAATTATTTATATTCTCACGCAATACAAATGTCCGCTCCCATTAAAAGAACTGCTAATCAGACAATATTAAAAGTAGGTATTCGATTGTTTATTCTAAGCCATTCTTGATAAAGTTAAATTAATTTGAAGAGAAATAATACTCATTTCATAAAGTGAATATTGTCACATCTTAACGATGCATATGAGAACCATTTACCACCACTTTTGTTAATTATTAGCTTTCCAAGAAGACTTAGAAAGCTAATTTTACCCCATTCATCAATATTTACACAAATTACTCTAACTTCTTTAAAATATTTTCTTACCGATAAATCTTATCATCGTGAGGTGGCAAACTAATAAAGTAAGGTGCGGGTGGTGGCGAAGCTGCTAGGTATTGCACAGATCTTGGACCTGGTTGGACTTTATGTGGTAGGGTAGCATTCGATAATGAGGCTGGAGACATTGTGGTCGCATAACCAGGCCAGGCTCCACCCCACATAGCCGGTACGCCTGCAGCAGGACTATTAGCTAACGGTCCACCTCTATACGATGTTGACGTCATTTTTAATCGAACTATGCATATTGCAACTATAAGTATTGCTATAAAAGCTACTACACCCCCCACTATACCAATTATAAGATTGTCGTCGTTGGTTGTTGAAGCTACTCCAAGAACAGGTGCACCTTTTGGCTCTCCACCTACTTTAGTTCTATCATGTGATGGAGCTACAGACCAAATTATATCAGGTTCAGATGAAGTTCGATGAACAAGACGTGGTTGTGATGTGGTGGAAACACTATGAGTTGATGTTGCAGTTGTTCTTCGTTTTGTGTCACAGGTTAATTCATCATCTCCTATTTCAATAAGCAAGAATCCTGATAAATGATCAGGAGATTTACATTGTACATCATTTATCCCAACATTAGGTAGCCACCTTCTCAGAGCTCTGACGTTACAGTCACAACGGATTGGATTAGTATCTAAACCAAGCATAGACAAATCTGCTCTACGATCATCAAGAGCTACTAAAAGTTGCGGTTGCAAAGTTGTTAGCTCACTTCCAGCTACATCTATTGTTATCTGTGATGACCTCGGTAAAGGGAATAAAATGGCTGGTGGTAAAACACTAATTGAAGTATTCCTAAATCTAACAGTGATATCTGGAGATTTTAATCCTGCTAAAACCCCAGATGAAATGGTTTTCAATCGTGAGCCTCTAATTCCTAATTCTTCAAGACGCGGATGTAACGTTGCATGTAATTGATCTGGACCGATATTAGTATCTTTTACCTCAACATCCAACTTTTCCAAAGCCAAAAAATATTGCAGTGCACCCTGAACATCGAAATAACCTAATCTGGGATAGTCATAAGCTCTAAGCTCTACTAAATTAGCTAATACTCTGAAAGCATTTTTTTCTATTCTAGTGCACTTTTCCAAATCACTCATAACCAAAACTCGAAGTGAAGAGAGTCCTTCAAAATTGCCATCCATTATCATAACGATTGGATTACTTGATATATTAAGGCGCTGTAAATTTTTAAGCTTTGGCCATGATATTGAAAGTGATGTGGACATATCAGCTATCATGTTATGAGATATATCTAAAGATTCCAATAGTGTTGTTCTTATGAAAGTTTTATCTGATAATTTAGTAATATTATTGAAAGACAAATTAAAATTATACAAGAACGGTGTTTCCAATTGACCAATAGACTGAATTCCAGTACCAGCAAGGTTAAGATCACGCACAGTTTTTGGTTCTGTTAAAATATTATTTATTGTTTTTTCAGATAGTGGATTGAACGATAAGTCTAGTTTTTTAATGTTTACCATCACGCTGTCTTCCGGAGGTATATCAACTATTTGATTGTGTGATAAATCAACTGATGATACAAAAAAGTACTGCTTTTGTAAGGCTTTTAGAGGTACATGCTCAAATAAATTTCTACTAAGGTATATTTTCTCTAACATATGTAATCGGTTTCTTTCAAAAATGTTGTCAGGCAGTTCAGTTAGCAAATTTCCATTTAAATTTAAAACTTCAAGACGTATCAGTCCTTCAAAAAGTCGATCTCCTAAACGGTCTATTTTATTATCAGACAAATCCAAATGCTGTATTTGTGTCGAATTGTGGAAAGCCATTTCGCTTATTGTTTCGAGTTCATTCCTTGCCAACAATATTGTTCTTAATTTTGGAAGACGAGCAAAGTCGAGTTCATCTACATTTTTCAGAGCATTTCCTGATAAATCCACTAATTCTAAATACTGTAAAGTACTTATAAGTTCTGAAGGGAAGAAATTGAATTTATTATTTGTAAGTATTATTTTCCGCAACCGAGGATGGATTTTAAATGAAGACGGGAATAAATAGCTCAGTAAATTATCTGAAAGGTCTATTACTTCTAGGCTCGTGCCCGTATTAAAGAATTCTCCTTTAAAGGCATTCAGTTGATTACCTTTCAAGGATAAATATTGTATAGACATGACGTTAATAAAGGACGGTGTTTTTATACTAACAATATTGTTGTAAGATAAATCCAGAAAAGTCAGATTTTTCAAATTTTTGAAAGTATTCTCGGAAATCTCTTGTAAAAGGTTATTTGACAGTTGAATATGTTCCAAATTAAGATTTTTTGAAAACAAATTAACGGGTAGTGCTTTCAATCCATTGTGACTCAAATCAATTGTCAGCAAAGCTGTGTTTTGATTGAAAAGATTTTGGGGAAAGACATTTATGTGGCCATTTCGACTCATGTTCAAATGTGTTAAACTTGGAATTGATTCAAAAGCTTCCACGGGCACATTAGAAATTTGGTTATCAGAAATGTCCAAATACCAAAGACTCACAAATTTTAACTGTTGTCCAGTAAATCCAAGAATTCTATTTTGACTCAACGACAAAAATTGTAACGATTGTTCTAGTCCTTCAAAAACTTCGGCTGCTATTGAATTAAGTAAATTTCCAGATAAATCTAAGTGTTTTAACATTTTAAAATTATCAAAAGTGGCCTGGGGTAATTCTCTGATTACATTTCTAGATAATACTAACGATGTTACTCTATCGGAAACTGTCCGGAGTATGTCACTAGATAGAGCCGTAACTCTATTAAATCCTAAATGAACAGATACCAAATTCGGCAAGCGGGAAAGAGCCGTAGCAGGAATAAGTAGAATATTGTTGTCACGTAACAATAGTGTTTGAAGATTAGTCAATCCATCAAATGCGTCGTCTTCCACCTGTAAAACATTAAATCACATTAATCGATAAGCCAAATAAACTCTATTAACTTGTTAATATCATTCCTACTCGTATTTAGAAAAAGTTGTAGTTTGCGCAGTGATTTTGATATACTTAAAAAGGAATAAGAAAAGTATATGAATAAAGAAAATAAATATTAGTTACTCACAGTACGAAGAGCATTGACACCAACATCTAAGTATATCAATTCTGTGAGACCAACAAATGTTCCCGGCGCCAATTTCACCAAGTTATTCCTACTCAGATCTAGCATTTGCAATGACTTAAGTGAGCTGAGATGACTGTTGTCGATATTCTGAAATTAATATTAATCAGTTTGAGAACACTTCATTTCTATGTGTTTATGCTAAGTACATCTGGACTTAGTTGTATCATGTAGCATAAATAGAAGTTATTGTCAATAGATCGGGTACACCATAAGTGATAAACGGTAATCGTAGATATTTCTATATTCATTGAATATCTAGCGCATAAATAAAAGAGATTTATTTAATTTTGGCAAATATTATAATATTTTTAAATGCCTCCCAAAAATACAATAAGAGTTATACTATTGGGTGTAATAAAATATATAATTTATGTTAATATGAACCAAAATTCATCATACATATAGGATACGAAATACTAATATCCAAATTAAGATCACATTCTGTATATTCACAAAGTAATACAAAATGAAAATAACATTATTAATAATTTACTTGAGTATTTAAATAGAAAATTTTAAAAAATATAATGTACTCACTGTTATCATATTACTGGACAAATTCATATGGGTCAAGCCGACAAATGACTTAATTGCTACGGTAGGGAAATCGGCTATGAAATTCTCCGATAGATCCAACTTATCCAAATTCTCGATTCCTTGAAACACGTCGCTGTTGAATTTTGAAAGCCTGTTCCTACCCAGATCTAAGTTTTGTAGTTCGCCTAGCCCAACGAAAGCTCCTCCTTCGATCCCAGATATCATGTTACCATGCAAGTCGATTTCTTCGAGCGTTTTTTGTGATGAGAATGAAGCTTGACGGATCGATGCTGGAATTTAAAAAAAATGAATTTCAATGTATCTCCCTAGCATAGAATTCGGAATTAAAAAGAGTCCATACGCACGCATCAAAAGTAAAGCCTTTATTTTTTGAGTGACCATATTGCGCGGCCGAGAAAGGCCTTCACAATTAAACCGGGCTTTGTGGGCTAACGCAGAAGGCACTCAGCCAGCCACTTTTATGGGTTGAGCGGCTACGCAGGGGCACCCCTGTGGGTACGGACTTCGACTTGGGCGGCCGGCCAGCTTAAAACTAACCTAGCGGTAATCTACCAGCGTTTCGGAAGCGACTACCTTGAGAAAGTGAAGCCTTGAATACGTTCTTAAAGGGCAACATTTGATTTCAATTTTCAACGTTCTGTAACGAGTTAACACATAGCAGTCTCCTAATTTAAATTAACTTATACCATTTTTGTGTCGTACTATTATCAAAAAACGCTACAGCTTTAAAGAAAAAACATGATAAAACGAAATGAGCAAAGAAAATATGTTGCTTCACTTTCATCCGCGCGTTCTGTATTATATTATGCTTCCATGTACTTTCAATCCCATGATTCCAGGCAAAACAGTAAGTAAAGACGAACACTTTGTACTTATTAGAAACATCGTAACTTTATAATTTACTTCAAGTATTAAATTAAATGTAGGCATACTAGAGCCAGTATAATATCCCAGATTGTAAACATAGTTGAAAACTCATTATAGCGGATCAAACTGTATAGAGTATTCATGATAAGCCTATGATAATTTTATAAGCCTGAAGGATATCCATCAATGTGTAATCCGAAATGAGGGTGTTAAATTTTATTTTATGGTCGTACGGTAAAATGACTCGATTGCATCTGTGGGTACCGTAAGTATTGTAAATTCCAAAAATGACCCAACAATGATCGACTAATCTTGTAACCATTAACAGAAAATTGAGAGAAGAGTGTGGCGGTAGGGCGATTGCCCGAACTGGGTCACGACTACAGTACACGTATGTAAAAACTTTCATAGTGACTCGCTTGGGCCTGTCGCGTTTCGAAATCAGCTTGTGTATATCCAGTAACTCATATACCTAGAGACCTTCAGTCGTAGTATATGATCCGACATAACGGAACCTATCAGTGGATTTTCGTCCTTTGATAGTAGCTTTCGTGTTTGGACTACACTTTACTTTACATCAGATGCCAGTGTAGCTACTTTGTCGAACTAATAGACTGAAAATACTCTATTACCAAGGTTATTTAATCATTCACTGTAAGAGAACTTTGAAAGAACATGTAGAAAGGAATTAACTTAATTTTTAAGATTGCCGCACTAACTCCGTTCTTTTATCGGAATAGTGTAACGCAGCTGAAATAAAGTAATAGACTTACCAATTCTATTTTCTCTCAAGGAGAGCACTCGCAGAGATTGCGGACCGTTCAGCGACGAAGACGGCACAGAATTCATGTTGTTACGATCAAGGCGGAGCACCTGAAATTTTTATATTTAGTATTGCGCCTTTTGCTTCAGTAACTCAAATTCGATTTTATATTATTTCGTATTTCATATTATATTTCTACATATTTTCTAAATTGAAGTCATTTGACTTTGATGCTGTCAAATACGTACTCGCATACGTACATTGGTATAATGGTAATTTTATTTGTAGTTTTGTTTCATAAAAGATATGATTATGGCATTTATCTAATATATGAACTAGTATTATTACCATTTCTAAGCACTTTTTATATTGTTATAATCCTAAACTAAGTTAATATGTTTTTGAAAATGAATACAATCAATTAATCAATTATTCACAAACAGTTATTGCCTAAATAGCACTACTTGAACTTCATATTCATTCATATACATGGCATAGGCAGGGCTTATAAAAACTGAGGCTATGAGAGTCAAACTTACAACTAAAAAATAGAAACTCACTGCAAATGATGTTTCAAATTTACAATGTCTTATAACTATAAAATTGGTTAATATCGTGTTTATATTGAGCACGAATTCAAACAATTCATTTACAACTGGTTTTTACTAATTTATCTCTATATTTATAAAATTCTCGTGTCACAATGTTAATTACCTTACTCTTCCGAAACGGCATTACCGATTTTTAACAATTTTTAAATGCATATTCAGTAGATCTGAGAATCGGCTACTATTTTTTTTTTCATACACCTAAGTGATAACGGTTGTTCACCCTTAACATTTTTATTTTTGGACAATTTCTTTTGTTTCTATTTTTCTATAATGTGGCATCAAAAAATACATATAACCCTAAATTTTTACCTTTTTATCATCAACCCCTATTTTTAATATGTATTTTAGTAATTTAATAATTTTTCATCCCGCTCGATAACTGATCAATTATCACCTAGAAATAACTTATATGGCAAAACAACGTTTGCCGGGTCAGCTAGTTTATCTATATATTTTTAAATATAGAGTGCATTATATTTAAAATGTTTACCTTAAGTACGTCACATCCAATAAGTATTCCTTCCTCAAGCCCCCTAATGTTGTTACCGCTCAGGTCTAGCTCTTCCAACGCGGGCAGATTATGAAGCTCTGCGGTCGAGAATATCGGGTTTAGATTATCACCGAGCAAGTTGTCGGCCAGAACTAATTTCGTAAGATTGCCTCTAACACCGGCCAAAAGGCGGTCAGGCAGTCGCCGGAGACTGTTGTGAGAGAAGTCTAATTCTCTTAACGGCAGTCCATACGATGAAAATATCTGAAGAAAAATAAAATAGTTGTATTAAAATCTTTACATACGCGATTCTGATATACCAAAACAAGGTAAAAACACTTTACCAACGTATCAACGTAATATTAACGTGGCAAAATGTATTATAATAAAAGTTTATTATGATTTATGCAATACACCAAAATATTAACTGTAATTGCCATTCTAATTAATCGTACTATCCTCGTAATGCGCAGGATCCTTTTTCAGTATTAATATCAACATACCACTCAAACCCAGATACAAATTATTTACGATAATAAAAAACACCCAGTATCCTTTTTTACGATTAAATATATTTTACTTTCCAGCTGATTAAAATTTGGCTCATAATCTAACGTGCTTAATTTTTATATATTTTGAATATATTTTTTATCTGTGGAAATATGAAAGAAGTGGTCAAAATAAGGCAAACGGTTAAAAATCATATTTGAATTTCGGCAATATAGATGATAAAAATTAATTTAATTTTTGATTAATTTTGGGTCTGAATGACTATAAAACTTTAATCTCAATTAAAGGGAATTGGACAGTTAGCTCACAACAGTAAATAAAATCTTGGATCTACGAAGTTATTGCAAAAAAACGTGAATTTGAGAATACAATACGAACGTAGTAAATGACTACGAGTATTTTTCGTTGATCAGGATGGTTATTTTGTTATTATAACTTGATATAAATATGTAACTGAATCCATAACATCAATTTCATATGAATATATTCAATTAATATTATCCTTTGATGGTCGCTTTCGTTTTTGGACTACGCTGTACTTACCATGAGGTGTAATATAGGCACTTTGTTGAGCCTTTTTTTTTTCATTCGAACAAAAACATAGATACAGTTTAATCTGTCGCAAATACTCAGTAACCTAGAGAGGTCGAGTGAAATTGTTTTTCTAATTTATATTAAATAGCTTTACTATAAGTAATTCTTCTTAAACTTGTATATTTCATTGAATGATACGCCTCTTTATCGATGGCAGAAATGCAGAACTTCGAGTATTATTATATTTACCTGAGAAGGCAGCATCTGTTGTCCAGCCCAGCGCTGGCTAAACGATATAATTGGAGCTCCATAGGGTAACGATGGAAAGTCGCCAGCAAACACAACTCGGTCGCAATCCATAAGAATCCTAAGTTGGAGGGCGCGATCCACTTGGACCTTACAGCGACATGGGTACCGCAAGTCATCATTGAGCTCGGAACACGGCACCCATTGCACCTGACACGCGATGTATGGAGTCATGAACAGGAGTAGTAGAATCCACATTTTAATCTGAAACAATAACATTAAATTTATTTGCATGGGCGAATGAAAATATTAACACAAGTCTTCTTGTGTTCTGTTTATTTAAATTACTCTGCATCCTCATCATCATGATTTTAACCACTTTAGTCTTCGCGTCATTTTACTGCTTATTTATTCAATCGACCAATAGTAAAATTTATAATAGACAGTTTTTCTTTTCTATTTTAAATGAAAAACCTTACATAAAACACTTATCATTATAACTACTAATGCCTTATGTTTTAAATACTTAATTAATGGATGGCCATAAATTGAAGCGTATTACTCTATTTTTATATGGGAATTTTATATTTATTGAATACTTTGCTGTTTGGATGAATAAGTGCTAAGGCGATCCCCCACCCGAAGAAAAATTCAATACAAGAAGAAAATTGTTGTTATAATTTTATTAGCACGTTGTTAACTTTTGAGCTCTATTGAAATTTTATTTACCCAATTTATTACAACTAGCCGTGGGGATCAGGCGTTTCCTGAAGAAAATTCATTATTTTAGCCCTTTGAGGGCTTAATTTCCTAAGAAACCAAAAACACATGTTTTTAAAATTTTTAAACAAAACTGTATATACTGCTTTTCATAGCGCATACATCAAAATTGACGGACTTTTGCACAAACTTTCAACCTCTACTGTATTCTCTTGGAGGTTAAGTTTTTAAAAACGCTTATTTTTATTTTGAACCAAAAAACCAAATGCAGTGCCCGCTGTCATATTGCTTACTTCAAAATTAACGTACTTTCGTACAAATTCGCCACCCCTGTTTTATCCTATCAGGGGTGGAATATAATACAATCCACCCCTAGTGGATGCCTACGTCATAAAAAGTATCCAGTATCCAATCTTCATGTTTCCAGCTTCACTAATTTAGTCTCAACAATGATATGTCAGTCTGGTCAAGTCATTATACAATGTTACTGGTAACTAACGCCAAACCTCTTAAAGGTAACTTAGGTACATCAAGACTAACAATTTTTGTTCTTTGACTTTTGCTGAAACTTAACACATATATATATTTTTTAGTTTTAGTGAGGATTTCTATCAATCGTTAGCTCTATGTTTAAAGTTCAGTTAGCAAACGCTACGAAATCATCTGCCCCAGTTGCATCGCGCCGCCTCTCAGAGTGTTAAGAAGATCAAAACTGCAAATTTGATTTATTTATTTTTTCTATGGGGAAAAAGTGATTGAATTAGAAAAAGTCGTAAAACAAAAGTTGTCAGTCTTGATATACAAAGTCACCCTTAAAAGGTTTTGCGTTAGTTACCTGTAACCCTGTATATGTTCGCTATAATAATAATAATCATCATCTTTATTAAGTAACAATGACCCAGTTTGTTAGTATAGTCCTAAAACTAAATATTATTATGCCTAATTACAAGGTTGTGTGGCGGTAAATACAAGTGTTTATATAAGGGCAGTCTAGCCTGCCGGCTATCATAGCCAGTACGGTGTTGTGGCTGGCCCGTACTCTGCTCAGCAATGACGCGCACGGCCTGCGCAGAGTTGCGAAGAAGCAATCGGTGCGCGCCCCAGCGAAAATGGCCGACGCACAGCCGAAGCGAGGCAGCCGCAACAACATCCGGAATGATTGAATTGAACACGCAGGGCACTATACGCTCTTTGAGTATAGTTCTCCCACAAGCTGCACGTGTAAAAAGATATGCTCTATATGCCATAACATTTTTATTATCTATAATATAAAAATGAATTGCTAAATGTATTGATAAGCGCAAAACTCGAGAACGGCTGAACCGATTTGGCTGATTTCTTTTTTGTTGTGTTTGATGAAGTCTGAGGATGGTTATTACGGACAATTTTTTCAAAAATTGCTTGAAAAATGCAAAAAATTAAAATAAATGTAATAAAAAAATTAATTAAATCACAAATCTGCTTATATTGCTCTTAGGTGGAACAAAGTTCGCCGGGTCAGCTAGTATGTATATACAAACAATGAAGACTTAAGAATCCCCTTCTTTTGTAACACGGCGAAAAATCAGGCATATGACCACTGGGCCCAGTGTGTCAGACTCATACTGACTAAAACTCTCTGAGGTATTTCTCAAATTGCTATTAACTGGACCATATTCCTCCAAAAAATTAGGAATCCTACAACAATCCTATGTCCCCTTGTCTCTATGTCATCTTCCCTTTGATGTCAATTTCTCTATTCTCCTTCTAAGTCTTGGTTAGTAGGATTTAAAATTGTTATTTGAAATATAAAATTATTAAAGAATAGATTTTAAGACAACACTGGAATTTAATAAAATTAAACTGCCTGTACGAATATCAACACGTCAAAAGTTTCTTAAAGAAAATAAATCACAAAATTTATAAAATATCCTCATACTTGGACAAGTCCCTAACGAGAACTACCATCTGCTTTCAAGCTCACGACTCAGGGGTACAGAGTTACACAACGATGTACTACTAGTATAGAAGTAGAGGAGGAGAACAGTACAAAATTAACACAATTTTCTTGTTGAAAAACGGACCGTGTGCGAATTCAGAATGGGTAAATTATTAACGAAGCTCGATTTATGTGAAAAGTTTGCCCGATCGCGTCCAAAACTAGTACAGTTTGTAACTAAACTTTTACCGCTACCTATCATCGTACTAATTTCTTTTCGAAAACTTTTTTGTTCTCAAACACAATATTATATTATCTATATGTTAGAATGATATAAGTAAATCAAGAATATGATTACATTCCAAAAATTAAACATTTTACACAATTGTAGTTTATTGTGGAAATAAGAAATACTTGGAATATTAATTCAGATCAAAACGCTCTGATAAAAATGAAGTGACAGATATTCTGTTTTTGAAAACTTACTTATGCATGATGTTTCAAGAATCAACGCTCTAGACTGCGATGCACCAGGCTTACTGTGACGTCTATTTCAGCTAAAATTAATAACTTCTCTGGGCCTTAACTTTGTCGGTCACAGAGTTATGGAACGGTCTCCCGGCGAGCGTGTCCCCTGCGTACTGTGATATTGGGTTCTTTAAGCGAAGCATAAAGAGATTATTATATAGGTTAGCATGAACACAGCGAGTGTGAGCAGGTAGTTATCTCTCGACAGACGCATTCGGTTTTTAGATTACATTGTACTTTACATCATATACAAGGTAGAGAATTAAAAAAAACTATAGAATAAAGGGTTGAAAACCCTTAAATGTACTTTAAATCGTAACTCATACATGTTGGAAGGTAACCGCTCCAGCCACAACGCTGGCGATGTAACTGATAAACAATGTCCTAACAACGAAACCGAGCCAAATCTGTTGAACTACGGCCAAGTTGCAACATTATACTAATATTTTGGTAGCATTAATGTACACTAGTTGCAATCAGAAGGCTAAATACTGTCCAAAATCTTGCGGGTGACGTATATTATACAAAGTAGGGATGTAACGGAGGTTGTTTTATCGGAACCGAAGTCGGAGTTGGAGTTTTTAAATTTGATTTATCGGAGTCGGAACCGAAGTCGGAATCGGAGTCGGAGGCAATGTCAGTCACAAGTGACGGCAGAATAAAATAGTTTTATTAAGGGACAAATAAAAACATTATTTAGTGAACCTTTTTAATTAGAAAGTGATAAATTTACACATAAACAGACAATGAAAATAAAAATTGCTGTGTTTCTTATTACATTTTTCCATTAAGAATGCACAAATTAAATCAAATTTGCTCCAGGGTTGTGTTTGTGTTAATTTCTATTTAATTTAATTTAATGTAAATGTAAAATAAAAAAAAAACTTTTAGTAATAAATTTAAATGTACATTTAGTTCTAAATTTAATAATTTTAATCATATTTATTCATCTAAATTTTAAAAAATGAGGTCTTTCAATTAAGTAGCACTGATTGTTTGATTACATATAAAATGAAATCAAATGAATTGACTACAACAGTGGTGGTGATCTCCGATGAATACCTCCGATTAAAAAGTTTCGGAACCGAAGTCGGAACCGGAGGTGTAATAACAATCGGAAGTTCCGACTTATCGGAGTCGGAGTCGAAGCTCCGTAACATCCTTGATACAAACTAAGGCTAATGGAAGTTTTATAAACATAATGCAACGTCAGGATATTTAGAGTTCAATTCACGATGACGACGTCGAGCTCCTTGTATATAACACGCGCCAAATATATAATAAAGATGATTCAAGACCAGGCGTTCTTTTAAATACCTACGCTTCCCACAAGCGGTAGAAGCCAGTTTCTCACAAGCGGTAGAAGCCAATTTCCCACAAGCGGGAGAAGCCAGTCTACCACAAGTGGTAGAGACCAGTCTCCCACAAGCGGTAGAGACCAACCTACCACCAAAGTTGGTGACAATACAGCTGGAGTCCAATCCTACATATCGATCGTGTCCGTCGTGATACCACAATGCTGGCTCAACAATTGGTGACACCGACATAAAAGTGAACACGCGTCCACGCAAACAAAGCAAAATATGTCCACACTTACAAGAAGCTCAGAGCCACAGGGTAAACTATGCCAACCCTCTCATCATCATCATCAGTTCTCGTCATCGTATCTTGTGTTATAGATAAAATTATCACGCATCCTTGTTTGATCCCGCTTGAAATAAGAAATCGGTCTATGAAGTGGCTGTCATGTTACACTCAAAATATATTATCGTGGAACAAGTGCACAAGATTAACGAATTTTAATAAACGACTTCACTAAAAAATTACATATTTTACTCAATGAACGTCAAATAATTTTCTAAGTCACCAATTTAGTACACATGGACTTTGCTCTGCGAATACTATGGCTGTACTCAAGTTCCTATAATATTAGGTCCTTGAATAAGTTCTCGCTGTTTCTTAAAAACAGGCGTTGTGGCACTCTGTGCATGGAATTTCGTACAGTAACGCATTAGCTAAGTAGTACTATATGTAACCTCAAATTCTAGTCGATAAAGTTTACCACAGTGTCAACCATGTGTTTATTTACATATTTTGAAAATATCTACTTTTGTGCCAAATAAAGTGTTTTTGCGGGGAATTTTATTGCACTGCTTTATTCAAAAGAAATATGCAGCTGAAGTACACAGAATTCTTGTTGATACAACGCTCTGTCGAATACAATAAGTAGAGACTGGTTTATGCGCTTTAAAAATAATGATTTTGAGCTTGACGACAAAGAACGTTCTGGAGCACCGACAAAGTTTGAAGTCGAAGAATTGGAGTCATTTCTTGATCAAAATCGATGTCAGACGCTAGTAGAGCTCGGAAAAACATTTCAAGAAGATGCTTCAAAAGTTTCAAAACATTTAAGAGCGTTAGGAATGATCCAAAAGCAAGGACATTGGGTGCCGTATGAACTGAAACCGAGAGACGTTATACGACGTTTTCTCATGTGTATTCATTGCTTCAACTGTTAAAAAGTAGTGCTTCAGAAAAGAAAAGGTTTTTTACACCGTATTATCACTGGAGATGAAAAGTAGTTTCACTACGACAATTCAAGGCGTAAAAAATCATAGGATATGCTCGGACACGCATCAGCATCGTCCCTAAAACCAAATATCCACAGTTTGAAGCTTCTACTTTGCATTTGGTGGGATCAACAGAGTGTAATTTATTATAAGCTGCTTAAACCTAATGAAATTATCATGGGAGCTCGCTATCGACTTCAGTTGATGCGTTTGAGTCGAGTTCTAAAAAAAAAGCGGCCACTATACAAGCAGAGACACGACAAAGTGATTCTATTACATGACACTGCTCGGCCACATGTCGCAAAACCAGTCAAAACGTACCTGGAAATGCTTCAATGGGAAGATCTACCTCACCCGCTGTATTCACCAAACATAGCTCTCTCCGATTACCACTTGTTTCGGTCAATAGCGCCTGGTTTGAGCGAGCAGCGCTTTCATTCTTTTGAAGAAGCCGAAAAATGGGGCGATTCATGGATTGCGTCAAAAGATGAATCGTTTTTCCGACAGGGGATTTAATTACTACCAGAAAGATGGAAGAAAGTGGTCTCTAATGATGGACAATGTTTAGAGTTAAAGTTATTGTAAGCTTTATATTTTAAAAAACTTTCTGTAAGCCAAAAAAACAGCGAGAACTTATTCAAGGACCTAATATATTCAGTTTTTTGTCAATACGAATTAATTTTTGATAATTTTGCTACGCAAAGTCGAAGTAGCATCTATAATTCTCAGCCTAAGAAGTTCTCTAACTCTTACTTTTGTCAAGTCATTGCGCTATGGAATAATGGTCTACCAGCGAGCGTATTCCAAACGCCGTATGAACAAAGCATGAAGAGATATTTTTGAAGGTCGGCATGATCGCTGGAAATATTAACCTGTTATTCTTTACTGTTGAGAGTCGTTACCGTTTTTTGGAGTGCACCATCAGGCGTGCTGTGGTCACTCTGACAAGCCTGAACAAAATACAATTCTAAAATACTAATATTTTCCTAACAAGTCTGTTACATATTTTGAATATTTCACGATTTGTGTTAACAACTAGCTAGCTCAATTCCGGTTAAACTTTTTAAATCACTTAAGTGTAATATGAATGGTCGCAACGCATCTGTAACGAATGTGTAATCAAATTAATTTGTTACGAACATTATAACTGCTTTAAAATTACCTTCGCATAAAATTAACACAATGATTCGCGCGAAATAGCGCTAATAATTAAGTAATAAAACAGTTACATTGATTTACGCTCACCACGAGCGTCCGTTCGACAAGCTGATTTGCTAACATTAGGTACATAAATAAATTGATCTCGAAATTATTTTATACGATCACATATTTTAATATGTTGTTAATTAATGAAATATATTATTTGGAAGCTTAACCAAAACCAAAACCTCTAACAAAAGTAAGGTACCAATTGTAATGTTTAATGTCATCTAAGTGGTTACATCCCTTCATGTTTGTCTGCTCACTTGAAAGGAGTATAACATGGAGATATATTATTATTATATGTTTTTTCCTTTATTCACACTATAAATTATTTTATTACATTTTAATATAAATACATATGAAATGATAACATAACAATATTAAAATATAAAAACATGTAGACCTACGGGAGCAAGGCCTTATGCCCAAGCAACCCTGGTGGGTGGAGATCGCCCGAACGAGCGCCGGCAGCGACAGAGCATGGCGGGCGGTCCTCGCATTTAGTGAGGACACATTGAAGGTGAAAGAGGCGGCGGAGCGAGACCGGGAGGCAATAGCCACCCTCGAGAACCCGATCCGCCGCCCACGCAGAGCTGGACGCCGGAAGAGGTCCTATATCCGTGGCTTTCCTTCCTAAAAACCGGATATGACGCCTTGGGTGGCGCACTTGGGGGAGTGCGCCGTCCAATGACCCAGACGAGAGGAGTGTGCGATGTGTTCCCGCACACTGCTCCAAAATAAGTAAGCGAGCGAGGAGTGGGTGGCCATTTACACCACCCCTCCCCTGCTTTTGACAACAGAGAGAGGCCTACCTTAAGGCCAAACGTCGCCGGGTGCCGAGGAAGAGGCCAATGCTATGCCCTTGGCCCCGGCAGCCGAGTAGGAAGAACACCCCGGGGGTTTTAGTCGGTGCATGTCCTTTAGGGTTTTCCTCCGGGTTACAAAAAAAAATAGGCTCAAGCAACCCGTAGTTAGGAGCTCAAAGTGATCATGCTAACAATGTAAGCCGTATCAGGTAATACTGCCTTCTGTACCCGGCCCGTGATCCAACAACCAAGCGAGAGTCTTGTGAGATAATAATCGAAACTCAATGCGATTAACCTATTAGTCGATACGACTATCGGGACTAAAATTGAATCCATTTCTCACACGCTGGTAATCTCGTGTGCGAAGCCGTTGTTAGTATTATTATCTCTTTATTTACATTACATTATATTTTATTTACAATGTTTTATTATTATTGTTTGTTATTGTTAATGCTATGTATAAGTGCCCTGAGAATGATGATCAAATGGACTACTGGTCACGTTGGACACGACATAAATATAAGCCCAAAATGGATTCAGCCACTAATGTATCTCCGCTTAGGATATAGCGTGACGATATGTATATTTATTTATTATTGATTTCCTTAGCCATATCTTTGGCATCAAACTCTATTTGTATATTTTATTATGCCGGAAAGGTTGTGTGAAATAAAACAGTCCTACTATTTATGAGTTTTGAGTAGCTGATATAATAATGGATACTTAGACGTGAGTTGAGGACCAAACCAAACTCAATAAATATGTGATTGCATTTCGCAGTAATCGAACCCATTATTTCTACCGTTTTAATCACCATTGAAAACTATTTATAACTAGCTAAATATTATATTTGTCGGCGCGCCTGCATTTTAACGTCTGTGTTGCCAACTTGTAAAATAGACCTGTCATAACGAACACCGAGCACTGGAGGGGCGGCCATATTGCAAGAACCGGCAGTCTACTGACGAACGTAGTGAAGTGCGCACGCGACCACGTGCTCGGTGGACGTTAAAGTAAATCCAACTAAATCTAGCTAATCATTGACTATTTTACTATTGTTCTGAGTGATTGCTAGAATATTAGAAGTGAATATCTTTCTACCGCACATATTTTATTGAAATACCGTCTCCAACCCGATAATCCACGCCCGCTTTCGAGATGGAGAATACTTCTAATAACGGCCAAAAGACTTCACATTTTATTGTTTATTTTTGTACATATTTAGGAAATAAGCGTATCTTCAGATAGTACCTACTCTATGATATTCAATTAAATATTATTTTTGGCGCCCATTATTCAGGCTGTACGTACGTGCCTATCGCGTTGGCCCCTCGTACGATCTCAGTTTAAATATTTAAACCAAAAACATAATCAAACGTCTTGTCACAACAAATCCACTTTCTATGATTAAGTAGCTGAATTAATTGCACCGCTAATGACGTGCAAACAATGCTTATCCTACCGTAAACTGCAACGTAAGTCATTAAACACTATTAACTAGCTCAGTAATATTTGACTCCAGTTTTCATGTCTGATATAGTTATAAGCATAGGTGGGCAAAATGTAATCTGATCAATATAAAATGAATTACAATTACATTTTGCGTTTTCATCATTAATATGACTGCATTTTGCTCATCTGTGTTTTAAACACTATGGAAAGGATTCCATAATGTTTAATTAATTAAACACTAAACTTAATTGAGGACAATTGCATACACATTTATGACTCCTTAATGTTTTGAAGGAATTTAATCATGATTATAGACTAACAAAATTAAAGTTACGACTAAATTTTATAATCGTTAATTATTAATCAGATTACATTTTGCCCGTCGCTGGTTATAAGAGTGGATACATAATATTAACTAAGCTCCAATATATCCGATTGTTACTCCGGCTTATATATTACATAAAATAATAATAAATAATGAAACTATATCCCTTACAAGGTGAGCAGATATAGATATAGATTAGTGGTTGTGTCTACCTTAGGCTTATATATCGTGCCCGACATGACCAGTAGCGCAGCTTTTCGCCATTCTCAGAGCACTCACACATGACATTTCTAATAGATGGCATGTGAGTTTCATCTCGATGTTTTTCTCCCCTAGTGAGCATGTGGTATTTTTTTTTATTAGAAAAACAATTAAAAAGCTGCACTTTAAAGTCAAGTGCAGGCTGAATCTGGAAAACCCAGATATAATTGCCGGGATTCGAACCAACAACCATTTATGTCACCAGGCATAGTTACAAGACCCTTATCCACTAAGCCACCATAGGCATCACATATTTTTTATATTTTATATAAATAATACGTTTATTTACTTTTGTCTTCTGAAAGCTTAAATATCGGAATTCGAGAAAACTCTTCCAAATTTTTGTATAAACGTAAATTCTTTTTCCTAAATGAAAAAAAGTCATAAACTAAGTAAATTAATCAATATAAACATGAATGGAGGTAACAGCAAAGGTAAGCAGCACTTTACAAAGGTCAAATAAAGAGGATCATGATGGAGATAAAGTTCAGGAGTACGCGGTATCGGGAGATTACATGAAAATAATCATATATGGTAAGGAAAAGAAAGAGGTTTGTAAAAATTGATTTGAAGTGTCATGCCATTATTTCGCCTACCCCAATAAAAAATACGCATGATTATAAATGCATCAATGATTACATTCCAATAAAAGATAAATTATTTTATATTTTGAACATAGGTGAATAAACACATAAGGTTAGAGATAATATAAAAATATTTTATGGAAGAAAGCTTTTTAAAAATCATGAATAAATTACACGTTAATAAAATTGAAAATGTCTTGATGTGTTTTATAAAAATGAGTGCATATTCAATGAAGGTGGTGTAATAAAGTTGACACAGGTAGATATAAAAGTTTTATTATAATAGGGTCTGGGGCTTTCAAAAGTTACAGCCACTTCTGGAATATAATAATTGTGCTACCGAATCTCATCAACTGTGGGTAAACTGTATTTTAGTGAATTAAATCTCTAGGAGATAGCTTTATTTAAAATTATTGTATTATATTAGCTTTGTTATTAAAATTATTCTTCTTTCAAACTAAAATTATCTTTAATACCATAAAAAAGTTCATTATTATAAAAGTTAATCTATTGTATAAAAACACTATTACAGATGTTATTTCCTCGTGGTTTTCTTGAAGAAATCACTCCTTATTATAGCGCCTATGGCCCATTATTGATGCATAAACTTCATGTTTTTTCTTGAGACCAATAAAATCTTTCCTATTTAAAAAATATATATATATATATAAAATCACGCTATATCCCTTTCGGGGGTATCCACTTGTAATAACTGCTGCAGCCGCTGGCCGGAAATTAATAGTTTGTAGTTTTTTTATAGTTATCTTTTGTAATAATCAATATAAACAGTTTAATGTAGTATTAAAATCACCTGCTAAATAAAACCTATTGTTTGACATTGAATAAACAATCCCGAAGTGATTATGTAACAGAATAATGAATCTAAATATTGAACCTTTACATTCAATGATCAGCCGGCTGTAATTAATTCAATATAAATTCAAATGGATACAGAATGCTAAATCAAAGAAGTAATGTTTCAAAGCTTGGGGTCGAAGTTTGGAAATTATTGTAATTTCAGACAAAGAATAATAAACTAGTTTGTTAATTAAACATGATTCACTTATTTCATTATGTTAATTTATGTATAGGTTTCGCGTAGAAGATAAAGAAAATTTAGATAATTGGAAGCTTAATATCGTGCCTAACTGAATAGTTAATAATATTAAGGAATATCTATATGTCCTACAGGTCGTTGTTTCGAATATGGGTGTTTTTTCTTTTATTCTATTTATTTAAGGGACTTTTACGTGTGTACGTTTGTCAGCCCCATCGTACCCACATACAGAAATACTTAACATATTACATATGGTGGCATTGATCTGAACAGGCCAGACGCCTCATCAGATAATCGTTCTGTTAAGATTTTGTTAAACATCCCGATGTCAAATCTGTTCAGACCAAAGGCACTCACAAATTCCTCTCTCACAGATTCAGAATATGGGTGTTTGCGCAAGTAAATTTTATTATTGTAAACATACCCTTCACTAAAATAAAACAATGTTATTGTAAACTAGATCGTCGTGATGATGTTATATATTATAACAACGCTTTACGATTGACTTAAGCCAATCGTATCAACTTTATTAATTAAGTAATCTATTATTGTAAAATTGCTTGCATGAACTCACTGGCTGCTCATAAGCCTGACATATATATATATATATACACTTATATAATACTTTTTTTTTGAAGTAGTACGACTTAAAAAAATTATTAAGTTATTTTTATTTACTACAGTATAGGCTGGAACTTTAAACTGCAAGTCTGAAATTTATAGACGTTATTTCACTTTTAAAAAATAAATTCGTTTAGACAAAAAACCGAATATGTAATAGCAACTTGAGTATAGCCATAGTATTAGCAGAGCCAAGACCATGTTGACATAATCGGTGACTTACCAAATCCTTTGACTTTAATCGAATAATATAAATTGTAATGTTTTAGTGAAGTCTAAATAAAGTTAAAGTTGCGTCTATAAATCTTAGCCTAAGTGTAAGAGACATTTGCATTCATTATTTAGGAATTATGATTGTATTATTTTAGTTGAGATAATAATAAAAACAATTTCAAGTGTTCGTTTACAAAAGTTAGTAACTAAGTAATTTACTTTATGGTAACAAAGAAATCAATAGCGGATATAAATTAATCAACACAGCAAAAGGCTTTTAATTTGACTAATTCTTTGTAAATTGCTCCATCCGGCTCGGACTAACCTGGGGGGACTAATTTCATTAATGATTCTATAGAAGGCATTCCAATTTTTGTTCCGAAATTAATTTATACTCGACCTTTAAAGATTGTAAAGCAGAATCGTAAATACACAGAATTTTTGTACAACTGTGAATTAAAATACAAAATTAATTTTGATGTAATTTACTTTGATGTGTAAAAGTTAAAGTGTTAGATGCAATTATATAAAAACTAGGAGCTGACCCGGCAAACGTTGGTCTGCCATATAAATTATTTCCAGTGAATATCTTCTGTATTATAATATACAATTTTGATCATAGTGACTTCCACATAAAAGGTAGAAATATGCTGTCGTGGACTTTTATTTAGAACTATTCAAGATAAACAATCTTACGGTACATCATCTTTGTGTAACTCCAATGGTTTAGGCAGAGTACGCCAAGATAGCTCTCAGAGGCCAGATGTTTTTCCGACTTAATTGACACGTATCATTAAATTACGACCAAAATTAAATAAAATCATTACAAATTATAGCCTATACGTTATTCCGATGTATAAACTATATTACTGTAAAAGTTTTATACAAATCCGTCCAGTAGTTTTATCGTAAAAGAGTAACAAACATATTGATAAACTTTCGCATTTATAATATTACTAGTAGGATTTAATATCAGCACACTATATCGCGTACTCCTATAACGATAAGACGGGCTTAAGTACACAATGTCCAATACAATTTTCTGATGTATTTTGGTAATGTAATCGTGTCATCAATATGTCCCTTTTTGGTTGGACAAGATTTTCAAAACATACTGTACTTTCAGTTTAGATTTATACGTCAACTATCCAGTAATACAACAACCTACGCCCCGAGCGTTGTACTAACCATACCAATTGTGTTGAAAACAAATGACTGTTGATGGATGTCTACACCGAATTAATTTTACGAAAATACATGATTATGCCTTTGTTTGATTTATAAATTCTTGAATATCACGACTGAACTTTAAGGTTTAAAATTAAATATAATAGAAGATACATAATCGTAGTGTCTATAAACAAATAAAAATGATCCTGTATACTCAGGAAACTATGTATACAATAGCAAAGAAATATAATGCGCTTCGTGCGTCTGGTTTTCCACAATCTTACGTTTGGGAGCTTTTAAGAGAAGATTGAATGGGCATTTGTAGCGCGAATGCGATCCATCATCGGGCTTTATCATTATATTATTACTATTATTTAGTTCTTCGTTTTATTTACAATATTTCTCTATATATTGTCTTAATAAGTGAAACAAAAATGTTGTACCCCTTTTTACGAATATTGCGTAGACGGAGGAGTATGAAGCTTGGTACACTTATAGTTTATATATAGAAGGAGTGCAGAATGTTAATTTTTTTTTAAATAATGCCTTATAAATATATTAGGTCATTAAAAAAACATTACTCACACTGCCATGAATTTGACACGCATATGAGGAGTCTAATTTCAAAACCCACTGTAACTTATTTTTACAAATCCCATAAATTTATATAAACTTATAATTAATCTTTGACTTAACAATCACATTCTTATAAGGTTTTTAATTATTATTCTAGAATGAAAAAGCAAAAAATAAAAAATTCATATATAATATTTGCTTTAATAAAAACATTTCAAATTACTATTAGGAATATTAAGTAATTTTGTACGAAAAATCATTTTAGCGGGTTTTGAAATTAGACGCCTCATATATACTCTTTTGTTTATAGTTAAATTTTGTGGTCAAATTTAGAATAGATTAATATTGTTTGTTTTTAATGTTATTTGTCTATAGTCTTACTGAATGTCAGGCATACCTATAATCATTATGTATAAATATTTGTGCTTTGTATTGTAGCGAAATTCATTTATTACAATATATTACCAACCAAAAGTATATTTCAAATATAAATACATACATATACATTATTCCTATTAAGATTACTTACTTTATGAGCATTTTTGGACAAAAAATCCCGCAGTACACATATATCCTGGTATAATGTTCGCTTTTACATTCATCACCCGAACAGCGAAAAATTGGAATATACTTTCAGTGACCATATTTCCACATTCTTATAATTTCGGACCCTTTAATCTCTACGGATATTACTATCATGGCGTACCTGTTATGAAAATAATTATAAATGATCAAAATTTTTTATTTCTGGCCCCCTGTGTTTTAGCAACAATAGGTACAATATTGGTAAAAAATCCCTAGCCAATAAATATCGCTCTAAATTGTATAAAACTATAATGTTTGTAAAAAGCAGTCTATTAATAATTCGGAACAGTTAAAACAGACTGTATTTTCGTAGTTACGTTTAAATCTCGTGCACGCACGAGCCTGGCAGTTCAATCAAAGGGCGCGCGACATCCATCACTTCGCCATCTGTGTTTCCGGACATATCCATCACTTTGGCACGCGTGGAAATAGCAGCTTTCCAGTTTCGTAATTTGACGAAAAACTACACTTTTCGTAGATTTTCTTCTATTATTATTTTATTCAAAATTTCGTTGCTTAAAATGTTACTTTTATTTTATTTTCTCTTTCATTATAACGTGGTATAACTTTAAATAGCGAAAAATAACGATACATTATTAATATTATCTACAACTATAAAGAGGTAATATTCAATTTTGTATTTTATTAAGGATCCATTTATACCTCCTGACTAATGAAATACCGAAATAAAAACATATTTCGTGAAATTATATAGGATTTATTTCTAAGATCAAAAGAAAAAAGAAAGAAGGTAAGATAAAGAAAAGTAAGTTTTTTTTTGTAACGATTAATTGTAATAGTTATATTATAAATTAAATTAATACAAATATATATTTATTATTTTTTTATTATAGATATTATTATATGTTCTGTGTAAACACTTCAACTTTTATCATTTAAAGTCCTGATTTATTGCGAATATAATAATACAAACAAAATTATTTTCCTAAACATTACATTATTTCAGAAAAAGATAAAGCACGTGGTAAATATGGTTTCTTAAATTGTTTTCTTACTATAAGAGAGCCTGTTAGCTTTCCGAGCAAGTATATTTTTTATAAGCGTTTTAGACATCCTTTACGAATATTTGTGGTAATATATTTTTACCAGCACTCTATTTGGCTTATTTAAATTAAAACCTTCTTCAACGAATTATAAATATTTTATTATACAATAAAATATATTATAGTTAGTTTATTTATTATATTAATTTTTGTATAAAGTATATTAATGCACGATAATTAATTTTTATTATAGTAGAAGTGGATATATTTTTGGGCTCCCTTTTATTCTCATTGTTAAGATTTATATTATTTCAACTGTAAACTAATAACACACTATAATACGCCTAATAGCGCAGTTTATAGCGACCCTACTTTCGATGCTGAGGTCCTGAGTTCGACTCCCGGTAGCGGTAAACTTTTCTGTGAAGAGCAGATAAGTTTGTCACGAGTCACGGTTGTATATATGTATTTTAGTATATATATCTTTGTCTAGTACCCATATTACAAGCGCTATCTTAATTTAAAACTAAACTAATGTGTGTAATTGATAGTAAATATTAAATATATGTTATTAAATAATTAACATAGCGTATGAACTAATTAATGCGATCGCTACCTCTACTAAAGAAGAATCTTTCAATTCTTGACCACAGCAATAAAAGTAAAAGTTACTAGCCCTTATCTTTGACTCTATCACCTACAGCCGTAATAAAACAATATTACTGATCGGTTTTGTTTAAATGACAAGGATACGGTATAATTTTTATATAGCGTTTCACTTTTATGCCTCATTACACTTATGTCAAATATTAATTTACAATAAGAAAAAAACTAGGTTGTTACTACCTAGACAAAGTAACATACGATAAATAATATCGCTAGAATTATAAATAATAACATAAGCTTTCAAAATACCACGTTCATACGTTAAAACCATATATTTACACGTTTATACTAGCACTATCAATAAACAAATGTTACTTTGTCTAGACCTCTAAGTTGCTACAAGTATTTGCAGCTCCGATGCTGTACTTTTTAAAATTGCTACACATTAATGAGCGTATATTACACCAATAACAAAAATTCTTATGACATGGTATTCACATTTCACTCAAAATGAGCTATTTCGTTATTAAAAATATTGATAAATTTGCGTGTAAGATCCAGTATATGTTGAAAAAAAAACATAGCATTTCTACGAAACACACGTAGTGTACTAAAATGTGTCAACGAAATTGAATTTCGCTTTTGTTTCCACCAAAAACGGGAACCTGAAGAAATTTTTTACTTTCGGTAAATAACGAAGTTGGAATTTTCCATTAAGTATTCACGGGGTCAATAGAAAAGTTTGAATAAGTTGTATTCTCTAGTCAGTGAGAAACGCTACGTTTTAGTTTTCCTTGTATTCTTGTTCCTGCGGCAAATTTCGAGGTATTCTAAGATTTTTTTTCTTTTACACTGGTTCGACAATGTGACTACAGTGCACCTGATGGTAGGTACAGTGTAATTCAAAAACGAAAGCGACCATTAAAGGATGAAAATCCGTTGATAGTCTCCGTCGTCATGTCGGCCCACATACACCACGACTGAAGGTCTCTAGGTATATGAGCTACTGGATATACACAAGCTGATCCCGAAACGCGACAGGCTAAAGCGAGTCACTATGACGGTATTTACACTTGTGTACTGTGGTCATGAGTTCATGACCCATTTCGGGCAATCGCCCTTCCAACGAAACGATTGGTTAACCTATGTTGAAGAAAATTATACTGATTTTAGATATAAGTATGCGTAATATCTCTGAATAGTCTAAAACATATTCTTTTTATTCATTTTC
The DNA here is from genome assembly GCA_036320925.1 of Automeris io. Classification (NCBI taxonomy): domain Eukaryota; kingdom Metazoa; phylum Arthropoda; class Insecta; order Lepidoptera; family Saturniidae; genus Automeris; species Automeris io. The sequence goes on along the minus strand of JAUDJH010000010.1, from coordinate 4,898,989 downwards.
TTTCAACTACACAGTAGTAATTATTTTTGTAAATGCATGTATGTTGTAAGAAACCAAGTTTCATCACAATTTCTTCACCATAAATAATGTCAAAGGCTGTATTGTAAAAAGTATCATTAATTAAACCCTTATTCGATCGAACCAACATAATTTCGTACATTATAATTAAAGTAACAAGATATCACTTATTTATGTCGATAAATGGTACAAGCTTGTATGACCATGTTAAATAAAACATGGAAAATGGAACAAAAGGCTTAAAATCAATTATTAAATTAATCGTTAATAAATTATTCATTATATTTCAGTCTTTACATATATACATACATAATATAGACAAAATTAAATATGAATAATTGAAATGAAATGATTGTAATGTATGAAAATTTATCATTCATTTATTTATTTCATTCTTTCGTTCATTTATAATATGGAGAAAAAAAAAACTATTTAAGCTACAAAATTAGTCATACCTTCGATGTACTGGAATTTTACTTATAGTTTGTTATTTATCGAGACATGTATAATTAAAAACACTAGTTTGCAGTTTTCATTCATTTTTAAAACCCTAAGTTATAACACATTACTAGCCTCGTAATGAAACACAATTTTTAATACATAGAGAGAAAGTTGTCCTGTAATTGAAATACGTAAGTTGGAATTTTTTGTCATATTTAGAAAGTTATGGCCGTAAAATATTTCTTGCATTAACACGTTGACCTTAAAATTAGATATGGCGTTATTTTGAACATAGAAATTCGATTCCAGATAACGTAACGAGAATTACGTTGCTTTTTGCAACGCGTCTAATCAAGTTCATAAAATTAGGCCCTTAAAACCACTAACTTATTGTTTTGCTAAATATATCTTCTAGTTTATAAACATATATCTGCTATTCAGATATTCGTATACAATTTACAAAAGCATTAGAAGAGCTTTATGTCAGAATTGTTGCCTGAATATCAACTTTTTCATAAACGAAGCGCGCTATCTGATAGTAAAGATTTATGTCGGCAGTAAATTAGGTACCTTTGCAAATATATGACAACACCCCGTCTATTTCGAGCATTTACGCCGCCCTGACCTGTTGAAATGTCCCGGACTGCTTCATGGGACGTAAATCCTTTATGGAGACAGTACTCACGCGGCCATTCAATCTATTCTATGGTTTTTTCGCTCTCTCGGCAAATATATTCTGAATACTTTATTCCGGGTGAAAGACTACTGTTTTGGTGAGCTTTTTGATGTCCGCTTAATGTAATTTCTATAACATAATTGTTTAACGGCTTAATTATTATTTAACATGATAAGGTATGTATATATGTACCTCTTAAAACTAAAAAAAACTTATAAATTGGTACAGAAAAACTAGTGATCTACTTAAAAAAATAATTAAAATGAATATTACCCAGTAGGGTGTAAGTAATTGTTGTAATAAGTTGATAGAAATCAACCGCGATACTTGCCTTTGTTCGAGTATTTTGTACACGCGTAAAAAAACACTTTTACGTTACGATATTCATTTAATACTCTATTAGTTACAAGTAGTTTATTTCATTTATTTTATCTTATACTTTTGCTCTTGTTTTAGGTATACATATATTTCTACTATAGTATCACTAATACAATTTGTAGTCTTTTTGTGATATTTTATGCTTCCGTGGATTTTTTTAATCACACAATGATAATAATAATATAAAGATTATTTACTATTTATTTATTTATATTAAAGGGAAACATTCAGCAATATAAAAATGATAACAATATACACTAAAAATGTTACATAAGCCAGCAAAGCTTCCACAAAAATTAGTACAAAAATAAAAATCAAGCTAATAAATAACAATAAAAGAAAATCAATCAAATATACATACATATATATATATATATATATATATGTTACATATAAATAGTACATTTATATTTAAAAAAAGTACATTATAGAACAAAATTGAACTTAGGCTACTATTTTCTTTCTCACCATTCGTTTAAAGGGCCCAAAGGCACAGGACAGTATATCTATATCGCAAAAACGTTTATTATATAGATCACAGGCACGAAAAACAAAAGTATTATTAACATAGTTTGACCTAATAAAAAAAAAAAGGTTTATAAATATTATTAGCGAAAAAAACACTTTCATTGCAAATAAGTTAAATAAATATTCTTAAAGTAATTTTAAAATCGATTTGCATATTTCTAATATTCTCACTGAGATTGGTCGACAATATTAGCTCGGGTATTTCAATTTTCATCGCGTAACGACGTCGGCAAATATGATAACTGTTTTATTTCATAAATATACAAAAATATGTTTAGTGACCTGACGTTACACGATAAAAGTCACTTATTTAAACTCCCTTTCATATATATAAGATTTCGAAACACTTGTTTTATTAATATATAATAATCATCTAAATACGGGTTTTCATAGCGTACTTCAAAATTGTTAGTTTTTCAAACAAATTTTCAACCTTTATTTTAAACTCTTAGGGGTGAAATACTAAAAAGTCCGTCGTTATAAGGTGACTACGTCATAAACCTAGACCTAGAGACCTTCAGTCGTGGTATATGTGGGCCGACATGACGATGTAGACTATCAATGGATTTTCATCCTTTGATAGTCGCTTTCGTTTTTGGACTACACTGTGCTTACCATCAGGTACTCTGTCACTATGTCGAGCCAGTGTAAAAAAAAAAGTAAAAAAAACCTAATGTAATTTCATGTTTCTATGTTCAGTAGTTTCGGTACCACGATATACCAGTCAGAATAAGTATTTTTATGCTCAAAAAATATGTCTGATGCTATATCCCTTCCGGGGTAAGTAAAGATACTTTTATGCCTATATCTGTATTTAAGTTATATTTAAGAACACAGGCAACGAAATGACGTATGATAATGTCAGTCATATGCCATACTCAATTTCATATATTATAAATTAAAACTGCTGCATTATTGCTGTATGTCGCTGCCGTCAGACGCAGTATACTGAATGTCCTTTAGAAGCAAAGATAAAATACTACATACACCCTATACAATAAGGCTAAGATTTATAGACGCTACTTAGACTTTGCGGAGACTTTACTCAAATGTTACAAATTATATTATTGATTTAATATAAAATATATAAGTCACGTCATCGATTTTGTCAACTTCTACTTGATTTTGCATATATTTTGGCTTTGCTCAAGTTCCTATTTTATATTCAGTTTTTTATTAAAGATGATCCTATTTTCTCATCAAAGAATATGTGTAGTCAAAGTAGCGTGTAAATTTCACCCTAAGATATTACAAATAGGATACTAATAAGGTACTATAAATTCTATCAGAAAACATAAAAGAAATCGGCCTTCACGAGATCTCGTCGGATATCCTAACATTTTTGTATTTCCTTCCAATTTTTCATAGTAGTAAAAGAGAAAACCAACATCAAAGTAAGCAATCGAGGTGTCGTCAGAAAAGCCATGAATCTAAATCAAGTGTAAGCTCATCAAAGTTCAGGGATGCCCCGTAGGCACTTCCAAACTCATTTTCATATTAAAGGCTTCGACACGACAGACATATACATACCTATACCCACAACTTGTTATACAATCTAAACATTTATTTATTTATTTAAATTTACTGTTTAAATACAAATTTCACAGAGATAAATATTTTAATCACATATGTCTCTGTCTCACTCTCTCTATAATGTAATATATATAGTATATATTTTGCCATAATAAAAATATAAATACAATAAATAACATACAGAAAAGAAGAAAATACAAGATATAAAAACATAAACATGGCGAAATGGGCCATCCGTCAGTTTAATGCCACAGAAGAAGTCTGAAGCGCTGGTTTTAATGAAGGGCCTCGGTATTGTTAGATCTTAATAAAAGAAATTAAGAAAAGAATAAAAGTAATAGACAGAAAATACAATAAAAGAATAAATTAAACTCAAAGCAATGTACTTACATAAAAATTAAATAATACTAAATAAGCTAGTGAATATAATAAATAAATACACTACAAATAGTGGTATAATAATGAACCTTTAATAAGAAATAATATATAACAAGAGCAAAAGTGTAAGAGAAAATAAATAAATAAACTACTTACCTAATAAACTATGAACTTAAATTTAACTTTTTCTTAAGTATAAATTTAAATGTCGATAAAAGCTAGGGTGTAGAAGTGCCCACGCGTTGCCACCTGCACAATTTCGTTGACTAAATTTTTTTTATCCTGCCTCAACACAGTGATCGTACCACACCTGACGGTAAGCATGGTACAATCCAAAAAACGACATCTATCGATAGTTAAGAAATACCAATCGATAGTAGCAGCGGCATGGCCTGCACAAATATCTCTTCAAGCAACACTTAACGGATCCTATGTCATAGTATGGTGGGAACAACCTCGCCGAAGACCGTACGACAGCCCATCGACACGGCAAAAGTAAGAGTTAGAGAACTTCTTAGTCCTAGCCGGGATGTGAGATATCGTATAGCTGTGACACCGTAAACCTGTGGTTTTATTAAGAAAGGGAGAGGGTGTAACAAGGTAAGCGCTAAAAAAAGGATTCTAACTAATTATCTGTAGCTGTGTCTGCGAGTGAATCCGAGTCCAAAAATAAAATATATGGAGTCAATATAAAGTAAACGTTTAAAATATTAATGAATACAGGTAATAATAACTATGTCAGTAAATTATAAGAGAAGCAAGCAGCTATATTAAAGTTTCCTCAACGAGGCTGCCTTTATTAAATTAAAATTAGTAAAGTTGACAGAGTACACTGGAACAAGTTGTAAGCGTCTCCTACGTCCTGTCATTAAATTCAATTAGAATTTAAGCAAATTCTGGATAATGAAGCGTCATTACACACCTTTATGTCGCATAATTACTTGACACTACAGTACAAGTAAATTATATTAAAACAAAGCGGTAGATATTAGCGCATGTTTTGTATAGAACTGTGTAGTTATTTTGTTGAGGAGAAAATAATGATTCTATTTCTCACAAGATGTTTCAGTCTTATATTGGCACGCTGCACTATATCCGTTTTGGGTGACCGGAAATACTTCAATGGCTAAATGGGTACTAGTAAAAAGTGAATACAGACTACAGACAGTGATATAGGTGTATTATACCCATAGATGGGCAAAATGTAATCAGATTAATAAAAACTTTTACGATTACATTTTGCGTCTTTATCATAAATATAACTGCATTTTGCTCATCTATGTTTTAAACACTACGGAATCCCAGATTGCATACACATTTATGACTTGTTAATGTTTTAAAAGGATTTAATCATGATTACAGAGCAAGAAAATTAAAATTACGACTACATATTCTAATCGTTAATCATTAATTAGATTACATTTTGCCCATCTCTAATCATACCCAATGCGAGCAGTGGCGCTGCTAATCGCTGTTCTTGTAACACTGTACTTGACATTTTCTGAGCTGCAATGTAGTATTCCTTGCGATGGTTTACTATACTAGTAAACAATTGATATCATCCTAACTTATCCGGATAATCCAAAAAGCTAATATCAGAATTAAATCCTACAACCATTGTGTTTCTTCGCGTCTGTAGTCAGTTTGGAGTTAAAACAAAGTGAATAATACTTTAGAAACGTATGTATCAGAGTGAATAGTAGTAATTATACAATCAACGCTTTGGTGACCACTTTTTTTACTTGAGGAAATTCCCCATAATACCCATTCTTGTGCACTTATGTATGGAGTTGCTAAAGTGTATCGACTTTCGCTGACTAAAAACTTCTAACAGAAATAATATGATGATACTAGTTCTACGTGCTAACAAGGAATCAATGCTACAAAGCCTCACTGCGCTTGTTTTAGTCACTCCTGCTTTATGACATATCAAATACAGTGCAAACTCTATATAACGACCCTCAAGGGACTGTGCATATTTTGACGTCATAGAGAGTTGTCGTTAAATGGAGAGAAGAAAAATCTGTATTAGAAAAAGTTTATTTCAGACTAGTGTTAGTAATGACATAAAAAACAATTCTCATTTGACCGCTATTGAGTATAATCTGTTATTTTTATCTGACGTCTTTTGCTGCACCAGTGATTTTGTTGTATTTTTTTAATTATTTTATTCATATCTTGCGATATTGAGGCATCTTGGTGATGTTCGGTATGTGTAATGCCGATAGTCGAGTTTATTACGGGCTACGATAATAAAACGACAAAAGAACGTACACAGCTGCGTAGTTTTTACTAATTATGGCAACTTAAAAAGTATTTATATTATTAAATTGCTGTCGTTATTGAGAGTGGGTGTGGTGCTACATAGAGTGTATCATTGTATGGGAAACAAGCTAAACCAACCAAATGGAGATTACACTGTATATCCATATTTTACAACTACATTGATCTGAATCTATTTATAACGATTTTCAAACTATTTTTCTCAGTAACTATGCTATCGCGTACTACTAAATTACTACAATTCGTATAGAATTGTCATCAAAAGACCGTATAGCCTTATCTAGGCTCTAACGTTGCTACTTGTATTGATTTACAGTCGGCGACGTGAGATAACAGATCTCTTGAAACAAGTATTGAACTATCGTAGACAAGGCTTAACATTTTGTAGTTGAAATATGTTTTAATACACTTTTTTAAAAAAATCTTTTTATCTCTATTTTCACTCTCTCAAGTTTTATTATAATAGGTCACATATTTTTATATTACGTATAATATTTATCGTTCTTGTGATACCTTCGTGAATTGACTCTCTTGAATAAAGATGAAACTAGCCACGAAAAACAAAGAATCTATCGAATATCTCTCGACAGTCACCATAGATATGCTAGAACAACAAAAGACCAACAATGTGAAAATTTTATGCCCTTTGTTTAGTATTTAAAATATAAATTAAACGGGTAATTTCGATTTAGTCCTAGCAACACCGTTCGATCTATCAATGACTTACTCTCCATCCGTCCACCATGTACGACATACTGAACAACCGTAAAATCATAATTTCTATCATTTTTACAATGCGATTCTAAATTGCATCATAAATGTTCCACCGAAAAGATCTTTGAAGACACCAGTTTCCTGTATGAGAAGCAGGGGCCCCTGAGTAGCTGATGAACCTATCAACAAGGTGAGTTAATTAATGACGGGCCGAGCTCTGAGTTTTTTTACCAGTGGAAAATCCATCATAGGACTTCCTGGTCGCCATGAGGGTGAGAGCCAGGGTTGTTTCAGAATCCTATTGGCTAAAAATCTTTGGGTGTTACAATCGCGCCGTGGAAAACCAGCCGTAGGAGTGATCTACGCAATCTGCCCCAGTACTGGCACATGGGCCGCTTTCACAGGCTTCCTTAAATTATAAAAAGTGGGTCGAATTCACTATTTCTAGAAAATCGACGTATTAGGCAGTATGTGGCTATACTCGCACCCTGCCTGCCTCTTGCATGGGCAGTGGACTCCCTCAAGTAGCACTGCCATATTAAGGCCGAGCTCTGAGCTAGTTGAAGATTATCCAACACCTTATATTGAAGCAATTTGATTGAAGATCTAGCATTCGTTTTTTGTTCAACAATGCCATTTTTGCCTTACCAAGTCTATTACTATCTCAAAAATAATCAATTTTATTTAACTATTATCATTTTAACAACAACTTCCACACCTATATTTCGGCCTAACTTTTTACGTATAAAATTGACTGTGTAACCTAATACGTTGAACAGCCAAGCGGCAATGTCTTGTCAAAGGGGTTGGAAGGAACAATTCTCAATATGAGATGTAGTACGTATCAGATCGCAATAGTAGGCGTCTCGCAAGCAATATCCGGAACAAGCGGCTGGGAACAGTCGACGAGGCGAGTATCCGATATGAAGTAACATCGCATTTCAATACGGTTCAATAATAAACGGTTCGTATAACGAATGCAAAAAATATGTTTTATACATTTACAGCGCCCACTAATACTATACTCTCCCAAAGATTTTTTAAATAATTTCTTTGTGTAAAATATAGTAAAATATAGTAATTTATACTATATTTTGAGACTAGAGATTAACAAATATTTTGACAGTATATTTATTAAATTTTCAAAAGACAGGATAATACTTTTTATGCTTCTATGAGATGATCGCCACTATCACACAATAAATGGCTTATCTGTTCCCACTCATTTCCTAGTATCGCAACCTATCAATGTAAAACCTAATTCTTTCTACTTTTTTATCACTGGTTGGGGTGGAATAAATACATCCTAGGTAATAAGAGCAAAACCTATGAACATAAGCAATATTATTTTTAGACTACTGTATAGTACTTTCAAGTGTATTTTATACAATATGCTAGACAGTCGGGAAATGAAACGAAATATAACTTTATTCAATTAGGTGCTCTTTTGAGTACTTTCGAACCGTCAAAAGAAATGATAAATGTATGTACCACCGGTTCGGAAAGCAGAATCTACTTATAAAAACTAATGAGAAACCTACATACGGTACCCTAAATAATCTCGGTCACCAATAGATTTTCTACTCTCATAAATACTGCAAATGTTGCGTGCAAATAAAAACGTCAAGTGTTGCGTGTCCATCGCAAATGAAGTTTGTAGAGTATTTCGTGCCCTCCTTATGAGCACTACGCGATGCTGTCGTATAGCTCTCGATCAGGCGGAGGTAGCCGTGACCCTCTTTAGAGTTCAACTTGATGTGTTATTGCCCCCATTTTACCTTCATAAACCACGGCGTAAAAGCACAGTTCGACCACAGGTATAACATTCCTCGGCTTATTTCGTAAAAGCCAAGCATCGACGATGACTGAAATTAATTTTATATCTATACTAATATTATAAAGCTGAAGAGTTTGTTTGTTTGTTTGAACGCGCTAATCTCAGGAACTACTGGTTCGAATTGAAAAATTATTTTTGTGTTGAATAGACCATTTATCGAGAAAGGCTTTAGGCTATATAACATTACGATGCAACTATTAGGAGCGAAGAAATAATGGAAAATGTAAAAAAAAACGGGGAAAATTATTCATCCTTGAGGGCTTCCATTGCGTGCGCTGTGAAAACGGTTCAAGATACCAAAAATATATGTATGAAAGAATTATTTCTCTTGAAATGATCTAAAAAAATGTCCCTGACAGTATATGTCTATATTTTAAAATTACCTCACTAGAACTGTTTTTATGGTAATCAAATTTGGTCGAAATTAATGCATTATTTGTTAAGAGTTGTATCAACGTAATAATATTAATATTTATCCAAATAAATGTGTTATTGATTAAGAGTACTTAATTGTGAACAAAATTGTCTTTGACATCACTTAATTTCAATGAACATCTTAGAAGATATTACAATAACTTATATAGCAAAACAACGTTTACCGGATCAGCTAGTAATAAATAAAAAACATAAAGCTAATGAGTTTAGGTCCATAACACTTCGACTGATGCATCGTCAATAATCCTTTTTTACTTGGAGCAAATACTCAGAGAACCGTTTCAACTGCAAGTATATGGGATGGCAGCCGAAATGGGTCGGAGTTATACTGGTTAAAAACCCCAAGGTAAATACTTCTGCACATTGGTGGGAACCGAGGAGCATGTAATCAATTATCAATAACCGTGCTGTATCGTAGTTAAGCCTAGAACAAATTATAATAGTGTGCATATCTGCTATCAGCTTTATCTCTTTCACACGCGTACTGTTATAATAGTGCTATTTCGGCGTCGGTCCGCGTGGTATAGATTTATCTCTCTTATTTTATTTATTTTATTTTATTTACTTTTACAGGGTTGCCAGTGGCCCGGTACAATGACTAATTCACACAATACATTCATAAAGCTACAATAAAAAATGTACAGTTCCTATTAAGGCATCCACAACATACGTCAGAGTGGCCTGTTTAATTATACTGTATCATATTGTACTGTATCTCTTAAATCACTAGTGATGTCATGCTATTTCTCATCACTAATCACGATTTTATTTTAATGATTTTTGACACGATATATAAGTTGATTGTTATTGATCCAGAGATAAAGTACATCCTTGGAAGTGGAACTTTGTATCATATACTATATAAATGTGTAATACTAACATCAAATATCTCTAGTACACGTAATGAATTATAGTGGATATAATATAAATAATTATTATTAAATAGAAATCATTCTTATAAATATTCTTAACTACGTATTTCCAATTCGTAATAATTATATCTGAGTTGACAACATTATTAAGTGACTATACAGAGAATACAAGATGAATTTGGTTTCCTAGGCCTGGATGGAGCGATTAAAAGGACACCCTGGGAATTTTTAGTTAGTAGGAGTCTGACACACGGGGGTCGCTGCCCTCACAGCGTCCTTATGAACCTATACAGGAGTTTTACCCGAGATACAAAAAAAAGAGAATACAAAATAGAACGAAATCTCGACTCAAGTAAAATATTATGAAAAATAGATGCTCAAATAATAGTAGCCAGTAAATGAATGACTTATACAAAAGAAGCCAAGATTTGTTGCAGTGTATCGTTGTTGTATTGTATTGTATTACCACCGCGACGTCCGCGTAATCGGTTCCTCTGAGTGTCGGGTGATAATCAGCGCTGGATGGCACGTACAGCGTCGCCCAGCACACGCTGAGGCGAGTGCTCTTTGAGATTAATGACAGCACACAGGATACATGAGGCGCAGAGTGGTGGGTGGTGACCTGTCACTGCTGGCACTCGCTCGCGCGATGGTCGGTAGTGACAGGGCATGGTAGGCGGTCCTCTCCTTCACGGAGGAGACTATGCAGGTGAAGGAAGCGGCGGAGCGGGATCGGGAGGCTATTGCCACCCCCGATAACCCAATCCCCCGCCCAGCTCGGACAGGACGCCGGAGGAGGGCCTTCGCCAGAGGCCTTCCTCCATAACAGGACAACGGCCGGGCGGCGCACTTGAGGTAGCGCGTCGCCCAGATCCAGGCGTGAGCCGTGTGTGATGTGTTCCCGCATACCGTTCCAATGACAAATTAAGGAGATGAGGGGAGGGTGACATTTCTTACACCACTCTCCCTGCCAAATGTGTAAGGTGTACGCAGGGGGTGGCGACTATTTAGCCACCCCCTGCCAAGAAGGCGGGGCCTGCAGAAGGCTAGACGTCGCCTGGTGCCGAGGAAGATGGCTCAGCCTTGCCCTTGGCATTCGGCAGGCGGGAGACGGAACACCCCGGGGGTTTTAGTCGGTGCAAGTCCGACACACCGGGGGGCAACCCTCATCGCCCCCTGAGGTCCGTCAGGGATTTCCCCCGGGTCACCAAAAAAAAAGGATACATGAGGCGATGTTATGTATTATTCTTTTATTGTTGTTTTTTATATAAATGTATTTGTTGTATGTTGTTTCTTTTGTCTCAATAAACTTTTTCTTTCTTTCTTTCTTTTCAGTGATCAAAACAGGTGTTCTTCGATTTAGTCCAGCCAATGGAGCTGATCATAAACGTTGTTAGGAAGATGTGTGATGATAAATTGGAATGGGTTTAAAGCGCATAATATTATATTAGTTATTACATGGTATCTATTTAGGAATAGTCAAATTACTTACAATTCGTCTTCTCATTATATTGCGTGACTCTAGTGTGTAGAATTTCCTACCTTCATATTTTTTCCCATCATTATATTTTATTGTGGCAATATTCAAACAAAAAGTAAATTGATGTTTGTTGGTTGGTTAGATGTTATTGTAGTGAAGTTAAAATGGTATAAGAAAAATAGTTAAACGGCTTCAGTGGCACAATGCCTAAGCGTTTTCTACCGTATGTATCACGGCCAGTGTTCTAAAGAGTTGATTAACCTTGTTCACAATCCTCTCCATTCCATAAACGAGTTACGCACCCAGGTTCACGAAACCATGGATATACGGTAATTCATATCCTAGCTAGGACTAAGTGGTTCTATAACTTTTACTTTTGCCAAGTCTTTGTGCTGTGGAATGGTTTTCCGATGAACATGCTCCCAACGTCATCTATTGGGTGTTTTAAACGAAGCGTGAAGAGATATTTGTGCAGTCCGGCAGGGTCCCTGCGTCAACGATAAGTTTTTTTTAGTTGTAATCATTTTTTGGACTGCATCATACTTACCATTAGGTGTGGTGTAACCATATATCGTGTCCTAATAAACATAGTTTAAGTTTGTTGAGTTTGTCTTTTTGTTCTTACAATTTTCTATTCTCATCTCAATTTTTTATTTAGTAATCATCAATTATAATTATATATTACCTGTATAAATCCACCATTGTCTATCTATTGATAAAAAAATCAAAGTCCGCTTAAAATAGGTCTTACTTAAATTATTATAGATCATTTTTCATTACAAAGTACCTACGAAACATCTTCCTATCGACAGTCTCTTCCGTTCTTTGTATGTTTTGATGGTCACTGCCGTCCTTGGATTGCAGTGTACTTTCCATCAGACGCGTTATAGTCACTTTATCGAAACAGCAAAAAAAAAGGACAAATATTATTAAATTGATTTTTTCATAAATCTAGAATACTTTCTTACTTTATAATTTTCAATCTAAATAATTTGTGTTTTTATATAAATACTAGCTGTCCCGGCAGACCTTGTTCTGCCCTATTTCTCTAAAACAAAGTCACATTGTTTTTTTTTTAATGTTAATAGCTTCCCCGTCATATTTTTTAGAAATTGTTTGAAGGAACCTGGCCTTAATGCTATATGTATAAAAATTGACAAATATTGACATTAATATTTATACGTCACTCAATAATTGTTTTGCCTTCCCGGAACCCGTCCACTAACATTTAAACTTTATGGTGTGGTATTAAAGTTCAAAATGACTTATAACGAATTTTTTGTATGAGAATACAGAAAAGTGTTATTTTTAGACAGTTGCAGGGAATTTTTAAAATTTTTCTCTCCGTAATAACCTTACCCAGACTTCATCGACCACAACAAAAAAAAATCGGTTCAGCCGTTCTCGAGTTTCGCGCTTATCATGACATTTTGCGATTCATTTTTATATTATAGATATTTTTTCTATCTTTTGTTTTTTTTTTTATCAATTCTTACTAATTTCGTGTAAAAAAAAGTAGAATTTTTGAAAGAGTCGTTTTACTGTGCTATTGTGCGATATTGTTAAAATTATTTCAATTCAGCTAAGCTTCAAGGGTTCGCTATCGTGTTTCGACATAGCAACGTGATATTACTCCATTTTTCAATTTGCAGCGTCATACCCAACGGGAGCGTCGCTGATGGAGGCAAGAATGTACTCATGTGATATCTCCACAAACACAAAAGCTCCCTTGACACGTGTAACCCGAAGTCCCGATGCTACATCCGTTTTCAATTTTCTAGTAACGTGTGTTTTGAAACGTTTAACGGTATGCCTTTACCAGCGATCGGTGTTTATGTTACTCCGGCGATGAAACATTTTAATCTAGAAATTGCGTTGGGAATAAATTGAAACGAAAAATTCTGTATTAGCATAGATGATGTTTTTAAAGGTTTTATACATTTACCCTAATAGTTGCAATCTAGTAAAACACTTGGTGGTTGCTAATGCTGACTAAAGCGAAGTCAAAATATAACTAAAAATGATCTTGCTCTTGGGTTTATATTCGCGTGCTTGTCTTATTATAATCACTATATATTTATTTTTGAGTGGTTGTATTATTGTAGCGGTTGTTATTACTTAGGCTTATTATTATATTTATACTTAAGATTATTTAAGCTATATGTTATTCTATTTATTGTGTGTTTATTGCTTATAGATATTTCTAATAAGATGTAACAGGACCGGGGCCCTTCACGAAAATCAGCGCTGTAGACTTCCTCTGTAGCTTAAAGCTAATGGAGGTCCCATTTTCGCCGTGTTTATATGTATTTGTTTTTTGTTTATGTATTATTATTGGAGTATCAGTATATGAGGATGTCAGTCTTCAACAAACGAGTGTATAATTAATGTTTGAAGAGCGCGCGTCATACTCGGTCATATCGTAACTCTTCATCAGGTGAGATTGAGGTCAAGCGTAAGCATGTTTATAATAAAACTGAATATTTTGAGAAGAAAATAAAAATAAATAGGGAACTTACGGACGCCTTATCAGAATTACTTTTCAAGGGCATACTTGAGGCCATAGATGGGCAAAATGTAATCAGATTAATAAAAATCATTACGATTACATTTTACGTTTTTTTTACCATTTATATGACTGCATTTTGCTCATCTATGTTTTAAACACTACAGAATCCCAAGTTGTATGCACATTTATTATTTCTTAATGTTTTAAGTGGATTTAATCATGATTACAGAGCAAGAAAATTAAAATTACGACTACATTTTGTAATCGTTCATCATTAATCAGATTACAATTTGCCCATCTCTGCTTGGGGCAGTTTTATTCTTACAAATAAAATGAGAATATGAGTACTCATATCAAATCACTATATCGCTTACTAATAAAATAAAAATCTTGATTGTTCAAAATCTATTTATGATAGATAGTACGTACATACTTTTAGTTCTGATATAAATCTATTGTATTTACGCTAGATTAGAGCTGCAATCCGTTTTCATGTTAAGCGTTGAAGCACAAGGAATTTGAGACCGCGCGCTGGGACCAAATGAAGTCACTGATTTTTATATTTATTTTCTATTTCATTTTTAAAATGAACTTATATTTACTTTGAAAATATTTTATGCTATGATATATTTATATATTCATTTATTTGAAGATAACAATAATGAATGCGTAAACAATAATGAATGAAATTAATATATTCATAAGTACCTGTAAAATTAATATATTCATATTGTATCTATTAATATATTCAGTGTGTAATTTTTTACACGCAAAATAAGCATTTAATAATTACGCATCTTAGATTATATAGATAAGAGTCCGCTCATAAATCGGACATAAAATTTCCGCGCCAAAATTAACACGTGACATGACCTACTAGATGCATTGTGGCAGGTGGCGCCACCAGATATAGAGTTGCCACATTCACCCTAAATACCCTTAAAATTAATTATATATTCCAATACGGAATAATGCTAAATTTCTGTCATATATACTATTTTTTCACTCGGCCTGTCTTGAATTAAAAACCATTTATATAATTAATATACATAAAAGAATTATAAAAATTAATATTTTCGTGTTAAAGCACAGAAATTGGGGATTTTTAAAAAGTAAAAAACTGGCAACGTTAGCAGTTAAAAATTATTGTTATATGATTTAAAATTATATTGACGTTTTTTCAAAGAAATTCAAACATATTTTACTGTTTACCTATGAAAGGAAATTTTACTATTGCTTCCGAATTATCACTGAAAATTTCTGCACAATTTGACAGCTCACCACGCCATCATAAAAAAATATAACAGAGCACAACACTGCACCGTTTCCAAGTGACAAGTGTCGTCCATGAGAAGTGTGTCATGTATTAATTCATGCAATTCACTTAAACTGTTTTGTACGGTTAGTACTACTAGGTTGTTACGCATTTAAATCAAAATATTTATTTAGCTTAACTTAGCTAAATTAGTGTTACTTACAGGGTAAATTACAGGGTTTTAGACTTAATGATGACCTGAAATGTAGTTGGTACGTTTACTGTTTTTTTTAATTTAATTTAATTTATGCATGCACAAGGCCAACGGATCATATTTACGTCCTTACGTCATTTGTATATAAGGCTGGAAGGAATAAAAAAGATTACCATCTACAAATTCAAATACAGCTTTCTTTCTTTTATATTCTAACTCGACTCAGTCCAAAAAGCAACAACGACTATCGGCAGTTAAGTAAAATCCATCGGTAGTCGCAGTGATCATGCCAGCCTGCACAAATATCTCTTTACACTACGCTCAAAGGATCTCATATCATAGGATGGTGGAAACACGCTCGCCGAAAGATCATTCCACAGCCCAACGACTCGCAAAGTAAGAGTTAGAAAACTTCTTACTCCTAGCTGGGATGTGAGATACCGTATAGCTGTGACTCCGAAAATCAAACGCTTGGTTCTATTAAGGAAGGGAGAGAGTGGAACAAGGTACTAAGGAACACCAACTTTCAAGTTAAAAGTACGATATACTCTGAACTTTTACTTCTATTTCTAAAATAAACTATCATACAATTGAAGAACTCTTTACATTTATGGATGTTATTGCAAAGATTGTCAATATTTGTTCAAATATGACCCCTGAACCTAAAATAACGTTCGAAACTCAGACAACTCGTTCAGTAGTTATGAAATTTTGTCGTAAGATACACTTTACTCAAAGCTACTTTTGAAGATTGTGAAACTATAAATGTTTTCTTTTGTTCAATGTACTGATTAAAATATTATATTTTATAATACTTTTTTTACAGGTATCTACAAGTAATATATACACAATACGCTTACAATAAAGTATAAATATATAGAAAATATAATTATGTTAGTTTTTTGGTAAGGTTTTTGACTACGCGGTCATGTAAGCCCCGTAAACATACAAATTTAAGATCTGAATTCTAAATTTTTTTTTACAAATGTGTAAATTAACAGTGCCTGGGTACTCCCGGGCTCGGTTAAGTATTGATGGAATGCACCGAAATGCATCATATTCATATTAAGGACTCGAAAAAGAGTCTCTCTTTCCGATTTAATACGAGTGCATTCAATCAATACGTGTTCCGCGTCTTCGTTAACGTTACATATTTCGCATTTATCTGTATTCTTAATTTTCATTAAACTTAAAAAAATATTAAGCGGCATGTGGCCGGACTGTAATCTGTGGGTATTAACAATTTGGGATCGAGATAATTTGTATTTTAAACGGTTTTGTTCTTAAAACATATGGTGCTAAGATATTTTGGGCCTTATAATATGCAGCTACTTTTGACAAATTAGTATGTAAGCAATTCTGATCTTCTATAACATTCATGTAGTTGTGGTGCTAATCTATTCAGCGACTTATGCCCGCTGCGATGTATTGGAGTTTTAAAATCTGTATCCGTTCAACAACTTTTGCAACCGACTGTACGTACATAGCAACAACATTAATAAAATTGTCGTTTCTTCTGATTCTAATATATATTAAAATTTTCTTGTTCATGTTATTCAATCTTCTGCCATTTAAAAGGTATTTAAATTAGTCTTTTTAAAATATTTTCATTAAAAATTTAGTCCTACTAATTACATGGATTAGTTACTAGAACTTCATAAAGAGAAATATATAGAGATCGCAATAAATTCATAATTTAAAATGGAAAATAGGGAGACAGACAGACTAAAATTATTTTAAAAATCATCTGCTCATTGAAAGCTTTTGAAAGATATTTTTGTTTCTTCGTAAGAGCTTTCAATTTTACTTATTTATTATTAGTGCTTATACAAACGTAATATTAATATTCTTATTATAAATACGTAGCAATTTGTTGGGTAAGCCCACGCACTAAATTTCTTTAGTAAATCCTCAACCTTCGTTAATAGGACCTCATTAAATTGCTTCGGCCCTACTTCCTTTGATTCTAAGGATTCTCGACATCGATCAAACCTGAGCAAACAGCGAACCTTCTCGAATATCAGAATCTCGTGATAAAGGGGTTAAATCAATTTACGGTAGATTTGCGAGGGCCGAGCGCGGCGCGGCGGTCGATGTAGACAAAGAGTAGACTTAATTTATTACAAAACATAACGTATTTTTTTTTACACTGACACGGCACAGTGACTGCACCAAACCTGATGGTAAGCATGGTGCAGTCCAAAAAAACGCCAACGACTATCGAAAGGTAAGAAAAAACCCATCGGTAGTCGCAGCGATCATGCCGGCCCGCACAAATATCTCTTCACGTTACGCTTAAAGGATCCCATATCATAGGATGGCGGGAACACGCTCGCCGGAAGACCATTTCACACCCCAACAACACGGCAAAAGAAGGAGTTAGAGAACCTCTTAGTCCTAGCCGGGATGTGAGATACCGTATAGCTGTGACACCGCAAACCCGCGCGCGTGGTTCTATTCAGGAAAGGAGAGGGTGGAACAAGGCGACTTTATGACTCCTCATTTTCCATGCTACCTCTTGGATTAATTGAATTGAAATTAATCCCATTCAAAAAAATTCATTATCGTGTTAGCTTTGATTTTATCAATCAAGTTCCTAAAAATATAAAAAGAGGATAGTATTCCATACGCGGAAACGCGAATGATATTAGGTTCGAATTCCGCCACGTGCCTCTAAGTTTTTCCAGGTTAAGTACGCATTTAGGCATGACATGCTCACCGGTGGAGGAAAACATCCCGAGGAAACCTGCATGGCACCTAATACAAATGTCATGTGTAAATGCCCTGAGAACAATGATCAGCGGCACTACTGGTCCCGATGGGCATGACATATAAGCACAAAATGGATAAAGGCATTAAAATATGTCTACTCACGCCGAAAGGAATATAGCGTGACGATATATTATTATTATTTCTATTCTATAAATAAATATTCAGTCGACATGTTTATGTTAAAATATAGCTATCTTACAAAGTATCTACTTTAGATTTATAAAACAATTTGTGGAAAGTTCTTACTTCATAATTTAATAGTTCTTGTAGAAGCATATTAATTAAATCAATGGCATATCTATAAATTTATTACGTTTCATATTTTCATATCTATAGCTTTTGTTTGTCTCTGATATCATCGCATAAATTGCTTAGTTAATGGCTGATTACTACCATAAAGAAAACTAGCCTTCTAACAAATTGTTTAACCCATTTAAAACAAATGACATTGCCGACAATCAAGTCAAAGCTTATTTAATATACTCTAATGAATCAGAACTTGATAATAAATACAATTATTGATGTCTCAGTTTCACAGAACTAAATGCAGAATTTATTTTGCGATGGACATCATATAACGGTAAACATGGCCGCTCTTGTACTGTCAGCAACTTTGCTCAATGGTATACAATACCATAAACCCGTTGTATACGGCACATATTGTCTCCTATACTTCACGCTCCGTGTACCTTCTCTATTGTTGCTTTAAGTTATTGAAAATCCTTTCTAGCAATAATATTTTCTATAGTAAAACTAAATACTTAGCAAGCAGTCTGCAGAAAATGTTTTACCTCGACTCACTTATTTTCTGTGCATGAATTGAGTTTTAATACGTAGAAAATTAGGATAACTTTGAAATGCAACTTTATCTTTTATTATTTAATTGAAAATATTGTGTTTATTTATAATAAAACGTTGATATATTACATACTTTTCATTATTGACCGAGCGAAATAAGGTTCTGAGTCAAGTTGGGAGATTCCGCACTTTGTCCGTCCGTCTGTTTGTCTATTCGATAATCAAAGGCTTATAACTTTTAAACCAAATAAGATAATGATTTTAAATCTATACTAATATTATAAAGCTGAAGAGTTTGTTTGTTTGTTTGTTTGTTTGAACGCGCTAATCTCTGGAACTACTGATTCGAATTGAAAAATTATTTTTGAGTTGAATAGACCATTTATCGAGGAAGGCTTTAGGCTATATAAAATCACGATGCAATTCTTAGAAGCGAAGATATAATGCAAAATGTGACAAAAACGGGCAAAATTATTCATCCTTGAGGGCTTCCATTGCGTGCGCTGCAAAAACGGTTCAAGATACCAAAAATATATGTAAAAAAGTACTAAAGTAAAAGTGTACTTTTAAAATGATCTAAAAAAAATGTCCGCGACAGTATATGTCTATCTTTTAAGATTAAGTCACTAGAACCGTTTTTATGGTAAACAAATTTGGTCGAAATTAATGCATTATTTGATAAGAGTTGTATCAACGTAATAATATTAATCTTTATCCAAATAAACGTGTTGTTGATTAAGAGTATTTAATTGTGAACAAAATTGTCTTTGACATCACTTAATTTCAATGAACATCTTAGAAGATATTACAAAACCTTATATAGCAAAACAACGTTTGCCGGATCAGCTAGTTTGTATATATTATGTAAACCTTTCACGTAAAAACATTAATAATATCAAATGTAATTATTAAACGAATTCGAAGCGAGCTCCCGTACATGCAAGAAGGTGGATAATTTTTGGTTTCGCTTTTAATATCACATTTTGGAAATATTCGTAAAGAACTTTTTAAGTCAAGGTTAGAGCCATTTGGAAATTTTCTACTTTGATAATTCAGTTTGCTAAGCCGATAAAATTTCCCTAGACCTATCTTAAAACTATTTATTTTATTCGGTTGATACATATGTCAATATCTGATACGGAAATATATAATCTCGGGCAAACATTTCAAATGACTAGCACACTCGAATTGTATAAAGAAATCTCTGAAATTATTATTTGTTTAAGTAAATACATATTATAAAATATTTTTGTTTATTCAAACATAATCAATTTCTACAGTTTATTGTGAATTCATTTCTTATCAGATATTCATAACTCACGTCACGCCATATTCATCCATCATGAAATAATTAAAAACCTCATATTTGCGCAACAGTCTACAAAAATAAATATTCAACGAAAAAGGCTAATAGTGAGAGTAGAACTATTCTGTAAAATTTTTGAATAACACGTAACATTTTTTAAATAAATTATTATTATATTACGTTTAAAGCAAGTTTTTTTATGTTAAATTACGGCGAACAGGCTGGTAACCCACCTAGTAGTAATTTATTGATGACATTGTAAACGGCTATAATATTTGAAATGTTGCTATCGTTCTGCTGACCTAAAAGGAAAGAAAAAGAAATCTTTAATTAAAGATGTGCTATATTATACGTATAAATAAAAATGCTTTTCTTTAACCAACCGCCATCAACTGCGGTGCATATCATTGACCAATAAATTGCAGTCTGCGATAATCCGTTTTTCATTTAATACACCACAAAAGAAAACAACAATAATAGATAACGTAACATGATATTCATAAGGTTATGGATATCATGTTACGTTATCTATAATTGTTTTTTTCTTTTACATATTATTAACCTTGAAAAGCCCTCAATCCTGCGTGTGCTTGGAGACAATGGTGCGCGCCCTCTAGCGCTGATTTCAAGAGCCTCGAAAAGTAGTATCTGAACCTATACCAGCTGTTTCCAAAGCACAATAGACCTAGGCGAGTCATTATGACGAACTTCGGTAACGAGTATGACGTGTAAAAATATTTATTATCTATTATTTTCATACAAATATGCGTAACAATTGTCTGCGGGGATAACAATTGTTACGTAAACACAAGAAATAGAGAAAACGGTGGAGAGCACAAACGGCATTTCATTATACATAACATATTAACTGCACATTATCATACAGTAACGCGTAACATACTTCGAGTTCACGCTCCGTACTGTAGAGTTTTCTGTCTTCAACTTTGAGTATTTCATGTAACACTAAGAGCCTAGATGAAGAACTTTTACATGATCTATTTAAAAAAATGCTCATTTATTTGATAGCCCGCTTGAGGAGAAGTGACAACTGTCGCGTATGACCGAACGTGATACCAGAAGTTTGTATTCGTATTGCCGATCTTAAAGACATTTATCAAGAAAGGAGCTAAACTGGAGACCCTACTTGCTAAGGCGATTTCTATTCTAATTGTACTGACATAAGCAAAAGTAATTTATCTCATGATTTACACAATTTGTTTGGTTAATTAAACACTTCAAATATAAGTTTATTGTAATTATTAACTATCATAATAAAACGTTTTATAAGATATTACTCGGAATATTACCAATAAACATTTTTTAAATTATTCTTAAATATATTATAAACAAAGTGAGTCATATATTCGTATAATTTCCAAATTACTATGATGAAAACAGTGTTTAAAACAAAATCACATTTTTTAGCCGCAAGCCTTAATTAAAATATCGTCTTTAAATAAGAGTAAATTAAATATAGCAGTTTAAAAACAAAATTATAACGTAATATTTTTACGAAAACATTACAAGTACTTAATTATTTTCAAGCTAATGTAAAAAATTATAATTATGATTATAAATGTTTGTGTTAAATTGTGATAATAAATAATATTGATATATCGACACGCTATATGTCTTTCGTGACGACTAGAGATACGTTAGTGGCTACATTACTTATTGTATTTGAATGTATATACTGCGTTTTATTTAATTCTGTAGAATTATAGAAAATTACTAGTAAGCTTACAATTTAAATGTAATGGAAGTTATAATAAAATAAATATAAACCGTATTATATCCAAAGTAAATATACAAACTCCAAGACTTTGCAAATTGCTGTGTGAAAGATGTCAAGCACCGCGAACGTGACTAGGTTCATCAAAGTATTGTAAAGTCGACTGAATCGGCACTCCGACTTAGCGAGGTGTTGAGCAAAGTTTCGCGGAAAACAATTACAGTACTCCAAAGACTTAAGCCGGAATTGTCAAAGTAAGCCAGCTAAACGTCAGTGAAGGTTTACACTTCATTAATTTCTGCCATTAGAACAACATACGAATTGTTAAAGTTTTTCTTGTATAATATAAATAATCAAGAAAATAATAACTTATGCAAATTAGGGGCCTAGGGATATAAATTACTGAATTATTGCACTGTTATTAATTTACGTATCTTTGGAAAATAATATGATTTGCATTAAACGTTTTTTTTTCTCTGCCTACTTCAATAGGGATATTTTTGGTAGCCCGGGAGAAACCCGTTATGGGCCGTGGTGAGTGCCGCCCCCCAGTGTGTCTGACTCGCACCGACTTAACCCCTGGGGTGTGCTTTCTCCCGTCTGCCGGGGCCAAAGGCAAGGCTGTGCCAGCGTCCTCAGCACCCAGCGACGTCTGGCCTATTGATGGAAGGCCCCTGCACGGCATTTACTCACCTTCGTTGTCTTGGAGCGGTGCGCGGGAACACATCGCGCACTGCTCTCGCATACCTCAATAGGGCTTCGACATGATAATAGCTATAGTAATTATATAGTGTAACCAGGATTATTACTTTCTAGTTTTACAGAATTATTAATAATTAAATTGAAATTAGACTTCTCAATTGTTTAATTTACAGTCAAAATAAAATATTTCAAAAATATACACAGCCCAAAACAGAACTTCCTCCTTATCAAAGTCATTTCAAAATCATTTACTTAGTTAATTAATTTCATTATTCTATTATCGAAATATTATAGTAATTTACAGATAATCTATTAATTAATAAACATGTACCAATTAATTATTCAATTTAATATTAACGGCATAGGAAAAATACATTACAATTTATTTGTAAAATCATCCATGGTACACAAATATTTGCCTCGAATATATTTTTGATTACAATAGATATTATTATAGTTAAAAAATAAATGTCAATAATTAATAGGTTTTATTTATACTAATAATAAATATATTAGTAAGAACAAAGACATAAATTGGTTATTTAAAATTCTCGAAGGGTGAGAAATTCAAAATGGTTCCAGCATAATTATTGGCGTGGATCGACTTACCCGCAAGAATTACAATAGCAGCAATCACGCCAGTAATTTATTCTGCGGTTCTGACCGCAATACACTCTTCAATGTAATCAAGATGTGTCCAAGTTTTAGTCAAGTTACAGCAAGTATTTTCTTTTAACTGATATATTATTTCTACTTAATATATTTAGGTTTAAAGCTTGCAAGTTTATATTTTAATCATTTATAAACAAGATTTATAATAACCTATAGAAATGCATTAAAATGAAAATGAAAATGTATTTATTTCGCCACAAACCAACAAAAAACCAGAAATTGAAATGCAGCAACACAAACAACATACAGAAACAAAAAAAAATACAAAACATATAAACATGGCGAAAATGGGACCTTCATCAGCCTAAAGCCACAGAGGAAGCCTGCAGCGCTGATTTTCGTGAAGGGCCCCGGTCGTGTTACATCTAATTAGAAATAAGAATTATACATACCTACACATTATTATGGTACGTAAGTAATCAAAAACGACTTAAAAATAATCATGTGATAACGAAAAAATGACTATTAAAATTGAAGGAGAGCAAAACATTTCAAATTCAAGACATCATCTTATAAATCCAAACACATTTCAACAACAAACTGATTTACGGCAAACATTTAATACAGCGTTTGTCAAACTTTTTAACTCCTCAGAGATAGATTACGATGACAGTTATGTAAGCTTAAATTAATTGTTATTTTGATGATTTTGTTATGTATACAGTTGTTTTTAACAAGTAGAATAAGTAAATTATAGAGACAGGCACACCTGACACTTCTCAAATTTCATATAAATTCTGTCTTCTGACAAATTTATTTAGAGATTTTTTTAAACATTTGGTTTCAATATTTTATATTTTCTTGAGTTTTTTCAGATTTCGTACGTTTTTAGGTAGCAAATACAAGACAATGAAGGAAACCATGATCTCAGCCTGCATGACATTTAACAAAAAAGTGTTTGTAGTAAATTGAAAATGGCGCGGTTATCAGTTCATTCCTTATTATGTTCAATATACTCGTAAGTACAAAGTTAATTCAGCCACTAGTATATCTCTAGTCACCCCGAATTGAATATAACATTATGATATCATCATCACTAACCTACTTTAGTCCACTATATCACATAAACTTCTCCTTAGAATCATGATTGAACCTGGGTTTCTGGGTGGAAGCCTGGGCATCCACTCTTCTCTTTCATAATAACTTCCTTTCTTCGTCCCCCTTTCGCACATCATCACTGCATCTTATCAAGGGACACCACATATTACGTACAGTATACGAATATACAGTGAAAATATAGTTTCTTTATATAGCTCACAAGAATAAAAATATGAGAGCAGTAAGATCTTGGGAACATGTTTGAGACAAGTTGGGAACCGCAGATCTAACCAATCAGACAATTTAATTAAATGAGTAGATACACTGTACACGAATGCTACGCGAGTAACAGACTCCCAAGTCACATCAATAAAACATAAACCGCAGCTGTATTCATGATGGAAATCGAACGAAATCTCGACACTATCGACCGTGACAAAGAATAGAATGTTAACCACTGTCAAATACATACTTATGCGATGAATTTCACACTAGATGATCTTAGGGTTGCCACAATATACTATTAAT
This sequence comes from Automeris io, assembly GCA_036320925.1. Taxonomy (NCBI): domain Eukaryota; kingdom Metazoa; phylum Arthropoda; class Insecta; order Lepidoptera; family Saturniidae; genus Automeris; species Automeris io. Next base: position 4,873,890 of record JAUDJH010000010.1, on the reverse strand, counting down.
ATAGGTTTAAAAAAAATGTATGACAATAATATTATAGTCCCTAACTGTGATTAAAGCCCTAACCAAATTATAGATTTAAAAAAAATCCCTAACTAGTTAACAATACAAAAGAAAGAAAAAACATTTTACTTGGGTCTAAAATACAACACAATACAAAACGTAACATTACAGTACGCGCAACTAAGAATATATTAGATTTTACCACATCCCTCAAAAAAAAAAAAATAAGATAGAACAGACACATTATTCCTTATATAAATCGTTTAAAAACTTAAATGAATGTACCTTTTCCACGGGAAAATTTTATATATATTACAGAAACATAAAGGTATAACTTTCAAAGACACTTTAATATTAATAGGCACACCGAGTATTGGGTGAAAGAATATGAAAAGTGACTGTTAAAGGTAAAATAACTATAAACTGGCAATCCAAATCCACACAAATAATGTCTAAAAAGTATTATGTGCGTTACAATTTTAATTAAGTGCTGTCAGATTTTGAGCGGAGATGAACAGCAAACAATTCCTACAGGTAACAGATACTGCACAAACTAATTAAGAAAAAAAAAGATATTTTATCCTTTGAAATTAATTTTCTAAGTTCAATCCAAAGTCGTTGTCTAAATTCATTCAATTCATCAATGCTATAAATCAATCCATTGTACAATACATATTTTCACGTAAACTTGTCTGCTTGCTTATTAATATTCATGAGAAATCAGTTCACTGACCCTATATTATAATAGTTATTTCAGAAGCCGTTATGATTTATCAACACAAATAACGAGTATTCATTAAAATCAACTACAACGCTTTAGATACAAAACAGCTGTGTCTATTCAATAACCAGTTACTCACCAATCAACGATCCAATCAAATATAGTGAACTTTTTAATTTTATTGTGAATTTTTATTCAAATTCAGAATGTTTACTATTTCTGTATTACGAAAAATAACATACTATATATAAATATACATCTTATTAGCTGTAAATTTAAGAAAATTGATAAACAGGTTGTTTATTATGCGACAAAAACACGACATGCGTTTTCACTCCGGCGTAGCCTTGAGTTTCTTTCGGCGTTTCTTCTCAAGGTAGTTGCTTCCGAAACGCTTTTAGATAGATCACCGTTAGGTTCGTTTTTGACTTGCTGGCCGCCCAAGTCAAGGTCTGTACCCACAGGAGTGCCCTTGCGTAGCCACCCAACTCATAAAATTCGCTGGCTGAGCGCCTTCTGCGTTCGCCCACCATGCCCGGTTTAGTTGTGAAGGCCTTTCCCTGCCGCGAAATACAATCACTCGGAAAAAAAAACGACATACGTTTAACTTCTTCAAACATTTTTGTAAAGTAAATTAATTTTATTATATAAAACATGTGATATTTAATTTATTGTTTCTCTTTTATATATTTTATTGATATCAGGAAACTACAATTATATAATCAATTTAGGATATATATATATATATATATATAATTATAATTTTTATTTCCTATTTTCCTGTTCATTCTCGTGTGCTACTCTTTGTGTTTATTTGAAATAACTAAAAATATTTTTAAACTACAAATTAATAGGAAAATATTTTTTTAAATTGACTATAAGAGCAATATTTCTCTCATAAATGAAGCCACGGGCAGTCTATAGTCAATATGAATTGTAAAAGTTTAACAACTTTAGGGTTCATCAATAATTGTAGGGCGATTGAGAAAGTTGATCGCTTTTAAAATTACTTCGTTGTTTGTATACTGTGTTGATATTTAGTCCGAGGATACAGTTTAAAGGTAAATTTAGAAAAAGGGTAACGACGTTCAGATGCCTATTTATTTTATTCTGTATCTCCTTTTAATATGATGAAAGCTTTTTTTTCGTCATCGTTTCTGAAATCATCAATTTATTTTAACTACATTACTTAGACAACATTTTCAACAACAGCAACTGCATATCTCAGAGATATCTGTCATATATTTCAGTCCCGTACAATAAAAAATATTAATTATATTTTAAAAAGTTGATAGAAACATCGTAATGACATATAGTAGTCATATATTACTATATCGGCTTCTCTTTTAGGTGCTCACAGCATGCCACTAATTAATATGATGTTTTTAATAACATGTAATCGTTTTCAAATATATTTATATTAGGTCCTTACATATGAAATTGGCGTTTTTCGTACTGGCCACTTTAATCACAAATTTCTCCTCTTTGGTAAGGAATTCCAAATTCAAATTTGTACAGCTATAGACTCATGTATTTGTGTTTCGATGATCGTCATTCATTTGTTTTTTTCTTCTGTTTTTTTCTGTTTGCGTCACTCATTTTACAAAATGGAAAACTTAAAATATCGCATTATTTACGATTACGAGTTCCGCCGTGGCACTAGTGCTGCGGAAACAACTCGAAGGGTGAATGATGTGTATGGCGGTCGTGTTGCAAAAGAAAACACAGTTCGTTTTTGGTTCCAACGTTTTCGTTCTGGAAATTTCGACCTGCAGAACAAGCCCCGTGGACGGCCTGAGACTCAAGTTGATAATGAAGAGTTGAAGGCTATTGTGGAAGCGGATCCATCGCAAACCACGTCCGAGTTAGCTGCAGGCTGCGATGTTAGTGATAAAACTGTTTTAATTCACTTGAAGCAAATTGGGAAGATTAAAAAGCTTGAAAGGTGGGTACCTCACGAATTGACTGAAGCAAACGCGCGTCGACTGCTGCGTTACATTACTAAACCGGCACAATAATGAAGGTATTTTAAACCGAATCATTACCTGTGATGAAAAATGGGTTCTTTACGATAATCGGAAGCGCTCAGCGCAATGGTTGGATCCTGGCCAGCCAGCCAAATCCTGCCCCAAGCGAAAATTAACCCCAAAAAAGTTACTTGTAAGCGTTTGGTGGACTAGTGCCGGTATTGTTTATTACAGTTTTCTCAAATCTGGCCAGACTATTACGGCTGATGTCTATTGTCAGCAATTGCAAACCATGATGGAAAAGCTAGCGGCTAAACAACCTAGGCTGGTCAATCGCTCCACGCCACTGCTGCTTCACGACAACGCTAGACCACACACTGCGCAACAGACGGCTACTAAATTAGAAGAGCTTCAATTGGAAAGTCTAAGACATCCTCCGTACTCCCCGGACCTTGCTCCAACAGATTACCATTTTTTTCGAAATTTGGATAACTTCTTGCAAGGAAAAAAATTCAACTCCGATGGGGCAGTCCAAATCGCCTTCAAAGATTTTATTGATTCCCGTCCGACTGGTTTTTTTAGTAAAGGGATCAATGAACTACCTATGAGATGGCAAAAGTGCATAGACAATAATGGTTCATACTTTGATTAATTAAATATATTATATTAAAAAATATTCGACTTTTTGTTCCTCCCATACAAAACGCCAATTTCATATGTAAGGACCTAATATAAATATATCAATCCTATTGTTTAAAAAACTATAAAAATATTTATTTATGTCGACTTAAATATGTTTTATGGTAGCCCTAATAAAAAGTGAGAGCTAGGCTAGATTATTTATTCCAGTACAATCAGATATCGACCACGACAACCATTGTTTACGCTCTCATTATAACACATGTTTATGCAACTTGCTCTCTGTCAAATACACATGACTTAAGTATTATTTAACGTAGGACAAAATAATTAAGAACAAAAGTAGATCAATAACAGTAATGGAAGTTAAGAATATTAGTATTCAAAATAATCATGTCTCTCCCAAGGTTCACCACTGAGCTTTTCTATACCAACATTTGCCAGTCACTTGACAAAAATTGTCGCATCACCTTAACCTATGGCATCCATAGGGCCCTAGAATTAGTATTTATAATAACATATTCATATTGTAAATGACCCTCATTCCCAGAGGTTCTGATATATGCATTATGTATTTAGAAAAACGGCAAGGAAATGCGCTTTACTAACTTTTGTTACCGTAATACCTTATTGATAATAAAAGGTGCTGCAGTAACGAAGTTAGGGCTTTACAAGACCTACATTCGGTCGCGGCTCACGTACGCGGCCCCGGCATGGTATTCATACCTGTCCACCTACGTGAAGAAGCGGCTTCAAGCCCAACAGAACCTCTCTCTACGCGCAGTGTTGGGTGCACCGTGGTACGTGAGCAACGCCACCATAGCCCGCGATTTAAAAGTCGAAATCCTGGAAGCTTTTGTGAGCAGCCCGGCTACTAGGATGTTCAAAAGAGAGGCCTCGTCGGCGCACGTTCACCTCCAAAACATTGCGCCGCTCCACGCAAGACCCCCAGACGAAGGTGAACGCTACGAGATACAGAGAATTACATTCATTAAAAAGAAAAAGCCTAAAGCACGCGATCTAGTCCTTACCTAGACTGCGCCCGACCCGGAGAGGGCGCGCTAGAGAGTACTAGGCGGATGTGCGAACAGATCGCTCACCCTCATGATTCCGATCCCTCGGAAGAAACACCCAGGTGGACTCCGTAGATTTCCACCAAGAAGGATGCGCGAGCCACCTTCGCTCAGTGACCCGTCTGTCGTTGCAGACGGAGAAGAACGCCGCCGTCAGGAGGTCCGCCTCGACACGGCTTCACGCTTCAGTCCCCCATTATAGTTTGTATAATTACAAAGTAAGCTAAGTTAAATGTAAATAAATTCCTCTGTTGTTATGTTTTTATTTTATTTAAGGCTTAGGTTAATTTTGTACATACGTTAGTTAAGGTTTAATTAGGTACTAGTTGTATAAGAATTTGTAATATAGTCTTAGTTTAGGTTTAAGTTATATTGTAAATGTTTATGCAATAAATGGCACCACTCAGACCTTATCAGCGGATGGATGAAAGAATGAAGTATGAAAGGCAGTGGAATGGAGTGGTGCGAAATTCGTATTCGGTGCTGCAGTTAGTCCATTTCAGAATACTTCGAAATGAGATTATTTACAATACGAATACGTTATCTCAAATATTCGTACCAGGACATCTGCATAGTTACATTCTTGCAGAGTCGTGTCTCCACTTTAGAATCCGTCTACCCCAACGGTTATCAGTTCTTCGGAGAATGTGACCACTGCCACTTCAGCCTGCTAATAAAGGATATAGCAACAATGTTCACGCATATAAAAAATGTTACAAATCTAAGCCGCACAGCTAAATAGCGAGAAAAATACAACGGTACTGCTCTGTTGATTCTCAGAAGCGCGCCGTCCTTGCGGGGACCGCTGACAGTCGGCCATTGAGATAAAACGCCACATACCGTTGGTCGACCTTGATCAAACCGTAAACCGGTGTTAGTATACCGACCCTCAGTGTTGAAACACTTGAATGGAGCAAAACTCATGTAAAACTTTCGAATCCAACCACGCTTACGAAAAAATCCTTTTAATGTATATTTAATCAAAAAGCTCTGTTCTTTTTGAAGATATATTTATCAAACCACAGGTCCTGAAAAGTTGGAATTATTTTTGTGTTTTGGCTGCTATTGTATTCAAGTTTGAACGAAATATAAGATTCATTTTGAAATCGAAAACTATTACAAAGAAGCTCATATTACTGTCCTAGTACAAAAAAAAACTTAAGCTCTCTAGCCAGCTCCATAATTCGTAATTTGGTCGATAAATTTACAATTAAGAAATACAAATATTAACGGATTGTACATATTATATGATTCCGAAAAATAACCTGCTAAAATCAATCAATCAAATCCTTCATGGTCCATTCAATTTTGTACAAAGTTTGCGATTCCAGCAGGCGTATATGCCCTCATAATTTACTATTGCTCGTTTAGCACTTCTCAGCAGCCAAGAGTAACTTGTACGATGTCCAGTGAAGTGCATCCCATAGATGCATAAACAATCATTACAATTTTACATTTTACATATATGTATATTAAATGTAATCTACGTATCATATTGATTTAATATATAGTTCAATTTGACTCCGACGAAGCTATGAGTTTCTTTCGGTGTTCCTTCTCAAGGTGGTCGCTTCCGAAATGCTAGTAGATCACCGTGTAGTGTATAGTATAGTGGTTTCGTATTTTGGCTGGCAGCCCAAGTTGAGGTCCGTACCTACAGGGCTACCCTTGCGTTGCCACACAACTCATAAATTTGCTGGCTGAGCATCTCTCGCCCGATCCAGTTCTGAAGGTTTATCCCAGCCATCAACATACAGTAGAAAAAAAACCAATTCGAATTCTAAAGCTCCTGTTCTGTAATTATCAAATTTTATGTGAATTTATTAAATATCCAAGCATAACGAGATAATGCTTTTTATGCTTTCATAGGATGCACACTATTGAAGATATCAAGGCTATCTAATCAATAGATCTATTGATAATAGGTAATCAATTGATGATCATCTAAATATTTTGTAATAAATCGGTTTGCCCTACGTATCTAAAAGACATACCTTGTGAAAACCTTATAGTCATGACGCATTCAAGGAAACTCCTGTGATGAATATTCCACGAATTTACATAATAAATAGCATTGCATAGAGTTTACCGAGATTCAACAGAGCTCACAATTAGTATAAGACCTGGCGGGAATACTCGTAAATATGCAACGTACCGTATAAATTCGCCCTCAAGTATTTTGTTAGCATTTCTCATTTAGTAGAAGCTGCTAAATTGCATATTGTAATGGAAATTACTGCTTTAGTTAGAAGCAACGCATATTAGTATGTTTAATGCAATAAACTTGATTAATTTTTCTAGATATTGTACATAAATTCAAACAGTCTCGCACTATTTTAAGAATACAAACTTTGATATCAAAATACTTGTCCCAAAAAATATAAATAACAGATACTCAAAAGCCCAAAAATCTGTATTTATGTATCTAAATTTTTATTTTATTTTCGCTTTGTTCCTTCGTATTACAATAAAAAATGAATTGATTTTTTGGTAGACCTTTATTTCGATTTGTATGTAAATGGAACAACGTTCGTCTTAACGACTTGCCTCAGCCATTGCGTTTTAGGATACGCTTTTATCAACCTCCTTTTTCTCTTCTTCGAAGTCAATAACACGATGGGCACATTTTTGATGTTATACCCAGTTATATGCAATCTTATTAACTTTTCCTCAGGCCAGGTTTTTGACATATTTTGGTATATTTTTTTAGGTTTAACTTTTCAATAATTGCCACGTATTTTGTAATCAAACGCCGAGTTTCAAAAACCAAAAGAAAGAAAAAAACATTTATTTGGTAGATAACATAACATTTAGCACATAAGGGTCAGTTAATCAAGATGGAAAACACTAAAATCGAATACCTAGCGCTGCCATAATACGCCAAAGGCGAAGACAGCTCATGAAAACAGAAACGTTTCTTAAATTTTAAAAACTCTAATGAATCGTCACTTCATACAAATATATGACCCATTAGCGTTTAAAAGAGTGTTAAAAATTTAAAACTTTATGCTATATATGTTATCCTTTGTTATGGGTCAACATATATACAACAAATGATGGAATCATATTAACTTTACTATATGAAGAAAATAATCTCTCAACAATTTTTGATAATATTTAAAAGATTTGCTTGTATACAAGACCACTAGATTCTATAAAAAAAATCGTGTTAAAAATTAATCAAATTTTAAAACAAATCGAACCTTAAATTATTTTATGAAGTCATATAGATAAAGTAAATTAAATTAAGACTTTTGCCGCATTTCTGTGGACACTAGAATGTACATCGGGTAGCCACAGAGCTGTACAGTCAGGCAAACAAGCCTCGATCTGTCGGTTTGCCTTTCCGGTAAGCCCCAATAGCGGTAATTGCTCTGGGCGTGTCCAGACTGTTTGTATGTCTTCCTAGTTCTGACATAGTATATATATTAACGCAAATACATCCTTATAATAAAAAATGTTGTCCTCTTTTGTGCGTATACATTAAATCCGTTAGCACTGGCTGCCTAAATAAATAAGATAATAATAGTTAATTAATTTAATATTGATTCAATTAAAATAAAATTAGATAAATCAGTTTCAAGATAAGTATTAAGATTGCGAATATTTACTAAAACGAAATTTTGTGTACTATATAAGACTTGACTCTTTTAACTTTGACTTAACTTACGAATGAAATTACATTTAAAAGTTATTTAACTTGTTTTTATGCTTTATACAATGTTTTACTGACGTTTTCGATTATATTTATTTAAGAGAAAAGCATTAGAGACTCTGAGGGTCATATAAGTGTAATTTTACGTTCGTTCGTTTGTAAGTTTTTGTATTTGTATTTTTATTTTACTGTAACTTAGTGTTATTATTGTAAACTGTTTATTGTATATTCTGTTCTTCCTTTATGTCATAAATTTTTAAGTTCTTTGGTTTTTATTATGCATATTTGATTTCTTTTATTATTGTTGTTATTTGGAATTTTAACTCTTATAATGTTTACAATTTTATTATTACTTTTGTTTACTTTTGCTACATGCTGTGTTAGCTTTCACCCATTGATGCATTTAGGTTTATTGTTATAAGTTATTTTCTTCATATGTTATATTGGCCAATGGCTGTCCTATAGTTAAATGAAAAATAATTCTATACAGACAGATGATAAGATGTATAAAAAAAACAATATTTTTTCAAATAACTGTCACAAAAGTCATTCACAGTTTATGTAATTAAATAATGGTTTATAATTCACCGAATATAAATCCTTTTTTGGTTGATGGTCGATTGCCCAAACTGGGTCATGACCAGAGTACACAAGTGTAAAAACCGTCATAGTGACTCGCTTTGCCCTGTCGCGTTTAGAGACCAGCTTGTGTATATCCCAGCTACTCATATAGCTAGAGACCTTCAGTCGTGGTATATGTGGGCCGACATGACGACGGAGACTACGAATGGATTTTCATTCTTTGATGGTTACTTTCGTTTTTGGACTGCTTGCTTTCGTTTTTGCTTACTATTAGGTACTCTGTAGTCACTAGTCAAGTAAGTGTAAAAAGAAGAATCCTACGTATTTCTAGATTTTCAAAGAAATGGCAAACGATGTTCAGAGGTAATAAAATTGGTGTTTAAATTCTTACACATGATAAGATATTCTCACACTGAGAGATAGATAACTTCGACTTGATGGCAAATAAACCGGTCTCAAACCTTGCCGCTACGAATAAATAGAATTATAATTGAGAAAGTACTGGTGTCTAATTTTAGTTCAGAAATATTTTCTTCAAGCATCGAACATTATATTTTTAACTTGTTACTAGCCGTCGCACACAGCTCCGCTTGCATTTATTACATTGAAATAAATTTAATGCCCGTTTCTTTTCCTCGGTTTTACTGTTGTCATATTGTCAATCCACTTTAAAAAAAAATGAGTTGAGGTTCGATCCTTCTAATTTTTATCGTGTTTACAAAACAGTTGTTTTTAAAAAAGAATATATTTGATACCTAACAACTTTACATGTATATAATAGAAATGTATTTTGTAAATGCCCTGACAACAACGATCAGCTACGCTACTGGTCATGTTGGTCACGATGTATAAGCACAAAATATATATCCACCAATGTATCTCTGCTTACTCAGAATTGGATACAGGAGGATGATATAGTATTATTATATGTTTTATAGATAATATTACTCATACGGAACCGAATCTCTTTGGCTCCAAGACAACTACAATTTCACGTTATATACGCGATATAATGCGAGAAGCATTTGTTTTTAAATTAATAGTTTACAATTTCCTTGTTAAAACTTTAAACAACGGACGTTAATAAACAAATTGTGTAATTTTTTTGTAATGTATTATTTACGTCTGAAATAACTTCGACCTTCCATTATCAGCGTCAATCTTAATATATTTTTCTTTTATGCACTTAGATTATTTCGAAGGAAACAATTTATTTTAACCTCCGTAGCCTTGTTTTTAATTAGCGCTTAAATCATCGTTTAAGTTTAATCTCAGTAATTCTAGGTTTTAAAATATTTTGTGCCACTGTTAGCTATTTAAAATTTATCAGAAATTTCCTATTTCCAATTCTAATCTATTCTAAAATGTCCAATTATATATCATGAGATAAAAGCGAGATAGTTTTTATTTTTGAGACATAATTAATACAATATAATATAAACATCAGTGAGAGTAAGATCTGAATTTAACCAGGTTTTATAAATTTAGATAAAAGTTGCTTTTGACTGAGGGCAAAGATAAAAGTGTACAAGTGATACATTGTTGATGAGTTTTCTTGAAGTGGACATTCTGTGGACCCAGCGCAATGAGGACTCTGTGTATTTTATAAACGCATTAATAGGTAATACATATAAAAGGTATATTTCAATGGTAAACAAGGCTTATTAATTTTCTAAATATAGCATGAAATCCCATCGAAATATGGTTGCAGCAGCTTATCCCCTTCACAATCTGAATCTAACTGTATTACACGGCTTTCGATATTTTTTTCCTGAATTTATTGCCGTAACCCCGGGATTTACAGCTTTGACCGGAATGCTTACCCACAGCATTTTGTTAGCTTTTTATTGGCAATTTGTTACCTTGTGTATCTTTTTAGGATTCGTGATTCGACCGACGAATGGCACATTTGACGTCTGTATTGACTTCTTTATTATCTAGTTTGTATGCTGTTTTATCTTGTCTGTTAATATTCCGGTTTAAAAATGTTATATGTCAACACAAGTCAATTGTGATAGCAGGTAGTCATAATTAAAACTTGAGGGCGAGGTTGGTTGGAGAAATGACACTTCTATAAAAGATATTGGTAAGTATAAAATCTCTAGTTTATTTCACAATCAATTTTCGATAGTAACTTAATCACTTCTAATATTAATAAAGATTTAATATTATAAAACCATTATCGAGTGACACTCCTATTACATCGAGGGGTGAAAGGCTATTTGGTTTAAGCGCCGTTTTTGGTGATATAGTAATATATATATTTTCGAGATCAGCGTTTTTTACCGATTCCAAAAATATATATTACTATATGACTAAGAAATGTTGCTTAAACCAAATAGCCTTTCACCCCTCGACATATTGTTGCTTAAACAAAACGCTTGTAACGTATTAGTCTAAAAATGTATAATTGAAATAACAGGAAAATAGGTTTAGGATTTGGGAACGTAAATATTTTATAATTTATTATTAAAACTAAGATTTTTTATAAACTGCTGCATCTCCCTATCTATTAGCCTTTAGCAAAGAAGTTATTGATGTCTATTGTAGTGTATGGGTCTATGATAAAGAAATCGAAATAACGCAGAACTGGTTAAATAAATTAACCATATTCTGTCTACGAAGTGTTAATTCTATAGCAAATATTTTGCTCCTATATGGTGTTGGCGGTACGCTATCACTGCCTCATTAAGTCAAGATTACATTACACAAGTACAAAAACATTCAGTCATGATACACACCAAATATAATTTAAGCCATCGCGTTTAATATTCATTGTAAATACTTAAACGGGTCTTATACGCGAAGAAACTTACTTACAATTATTGATCGACGTTTCGACTAGATTACACAAGTTTTTTTTTTACTCTATTTTTTAAGGGACTTTTACGTGTGTACGTATGTCAGCCCCATCGTACTACAATACAGAAATACCTAACATATTACATGCCATTGTCATATTGGTGCCATTGATCTGAACAGGCCAGACGCCTCATCAGATAGTAGTTCTGTTAAGATTTTGTTAAACATCCCGATGTCAAGTCTGTTCAGACCAAAGGCACTCACAAACGCCTCTCTCACAGATTCAGATCGGACACATTCCATCAACAAATGGTGGATATCATCTATGATTCCACAATTTACACACAGTGGAGAATCATTTAGTTTCATAAGATGTTTGATTACACAGGTTATGGTCACAGTTAGACTGAACGGTCTGTGAGTTTTATGGGACGTAACTATTCTTTTTTTTTACACTGGCCTGACAATATGACTACAGTGCACCTGATGATAAGTACTTCACAAACGAAAGCGATCATAAAAGGATGAAAATTCGATGATAGTCTCCGTCGTCATGTGGCCCACATATACTACGACTGAAGGTCTCTAGGTATATGAGTTACTGCCTCGCCGGGTGCCGAGGAAGATGGCTCAGCCTTGCCCTTGGAACTCGGCAGACGGGAGAGGGAATACTCCGGGGCTTTAGTCCGCGCAAGTCCGACACACCGGGGGGCAGCCCTCACCGCCTCCTGAAAGTCCGTTAGGGATTTCCCCCAGGCTACCAGAAAAAAAGGGACATGAGTAACTAGATATACACAAGCTGATCCCGAAACGCGACAGGCCAAAGCGAGTCACTATGACGGTCTTTACACTTATGTACTGTGGTCACGACCCAGGTCAGACTATCCCTATCACCTATCACTATAAAATTCAAATAATCAAAACAAAAGCGTATGCAGGCACTTTGTTTAGCTAGTATCAAAAATCTAAAATGTTTCTACTTATGGATTGTTAGATCACAGCAATATTATTTTAATATATAGTCCTGGAAAGATATAGCTCTATCGATAATGTTTTTGTTATTCTTATCATTTTCGTCAGGGGATAATGGCAAAGGAAAGCGATTCCGAATATTCACTCGCCGGATATCCGGCTGTTCGGCGTACAGCAGTGCCGAATATCCGGCTTTTGGTATCTGATCGTATTCGTTGCTACACTACTAAATATAATATGCAGACAACATGACGCCACATGAAGTATGTTTGGCTAAAAATAATCAATAATCGAGGACAACTTGTATTGCAAAAATTATTGGCGTAATGTAGTTATGTATGCAAACACTTGACCAATAACTTAAAGCAGTTTTTACATCAATTGTGATATTTTGAACTGAAAACTACAAAAATATAATTAATAAATATGTGCCGGATGCGACTATGGCTGACTAGCCGAATACTTGCATAAAAGAGGTCAACTAGGAAACCGATTAATCGACAAAGCCGATCGAAGTCTCAGGGATGTTTAGCTATTTCAGTGACACTTTGTTTATAAGTGATTAGCGCGCAAATCGCAACCGCTTGCGAACGTGTCGGAACATATTTTGTTTCCTTTTTTACTACTTTGTTTGTTTACTAGTGTTATCAACATAGTAAGGCAACAAAGATAAAATCCTTATTATAAAAGAGAATTTACTCCCGAAAAGCTTTACGTGCGGAGCTCCTCACAGATCTTCTAAAATACCGTCCCCGCGTCGAGAAATGTGAATGCCCCGTTGATAGTCTCAATAACAGTCCGTACCTATCTGTCGCAGCTTAGGTACGTATTTATTATACATATTTTAACATAATGAACTCCGATAAACTTGAATGTAATTTCAAACGGGTCTGATGAAAATACATAAAATTAAGTTGGCAATATCTTTGGCAAATATCTGCTTTTATTTATTGATAGCTGTAAATTGTTTGATTAGAACAACAATATCTTTACGAATTTTAGTACAGTTTAATACTATTTAAACATTTGCCTTTTGTATTCATTATAAATACTTTAACTTAGTTATTTTGCTTATAACACCAGTTAAAATATTTCTAGTTAGTTTGTAACAAAGATAAACAGATAATAAAGACAATAAAGTTAAACAGGCTATAATTCTATTGTTTCAAACCATTCTCTAATGACCGAAATTAATAAACTCTCCTATTTCCTATCTTAGATTTGTTACTATAGCAATTATATAACATCTTTTTTCGCATACATAGCTTTGAAAGGGAGAAATACAGCTATCTATCTACGAATTAAAGATAGGTTATTAATTTCAGCAGTAAATATAAATACTATACAGGTTTGCATGAGACTATCCACCGATTTCCTCCACTGTATATTACATACTTTTTGGGCCCTATACCTAGAAAAAATGCTAATAACATTGAATAACTATTGGTTACTGGTAAAATATTGTTAAAAGACGTTCAGGATCCTGACAACAGACATGAGCGAGTCTACTGCCGTGTTGTGACAAAGGTACTGAGTATTTGTCCTAAAAGTCATTTGATAGAGGGGTCCTGAGGGATGGTCTCTTTACATCTTAGAAGAGGAGCTTGAGAAAAGCTAAACGCACGCCAGTTTGTTGGAGGTATATGGATCTCGAAGCCCAGCTGATAGCGCGTTAAGAAAGTTTTTAGTTAGTCGTTGTCTGGTACAGCAGATTCGCCGTCTTTATGGCCCTGACAGCACTATGCAGCATTTTACCTCAGGTTGCGGAAAAACGACGTCTTGGGGCACTCAAAAGCCACTCTTAACAAAAAAATATATGATTCTCTCCATGATGCCAAGAACAGAGAGGAATAGCGTACTATTATACAAAGGACGACATTCTAGGTAGATTTACAACCTTCAGCATTGAGTAAAACAACGCAAAGACATATTTTCATAATTCGAGGATCAAACTGTTATTCTAAAATATCTAGATCTAATCTAAATATTTTTAAAAAGATCTGCTTGCTCAACGGGGCTTTAGAAAAGCGCAGAAAGACTATTAACTGCAGAACTGAATTCAATTTTTCTAGAAAAAGAATAGTTGAATGTAACATTTAGCGTAAAAAGGGCTCTTTTTCACAATGCTTTTCTTCAAAAGCGGATTTTACTTTCAGTAAAACCAAACTACTCACAATGATTTTATTTCTCTCATGCATATACGGAAATAAGCTAATATCATTACGAGGACCGCATATATGTAACTTTTATAATAAGAACTAATATATCGTCACGCTATATCCCTTTCGGGTTGAGTAGAGAAACATTAGTGGCAGTATTCTCTTTGCGCTCATATATCGTGCTCAGCGTGACCAGTAGTGCCGCTATCGCCGTTCTCAGAGCACTCACACATAACATTACAATTCGAAGACATGCGAGCTTCCTCACAATATTTCCCTACACCGGTAAGAATGTGGTGCCTAAATCCGTACGTAATCTGGAAAAACCCAGATTTCTTAAAATCCAAAAACAAATATAGCATTAATTTTTCTTTGACATATTTTGTGAGCTAACATTTATTTTAAGCGATATAATGAATACAATTTATCAGGTATTTCAGTCAATATAAAAACAGTTGATTTTATAGTTACTTTTGTACCATTCACTATCACTAAGCAATACCTTTCAGTTTTAAAAGCAACAATGAACATTAACCTGGATGTAAACAATGTTGTCGGTCGTTTAACTTAACATTATGTTACCATTTCCTAGCACTTTATGACGTAATAAAACGTGAACAATTTAGAAACGTATTAAACACAAATATCACATACCAACGATTATGTATAAAAAATTAGCAAAACTATAATAGTTACGAAACATTATATGTACGAGTATATTAGCGGACCCGGTCTATTTACACTTCATACTGGTGCATTTTCAAACAAACTTACAACCCCTATTTTACTATTTTAGGGTAGTACCAAAAAAATCACCCTTATCCTCTTCAGGGACATTGACACATATATGTACGTATGGCTTTTTAATTAAAATTAAATTAAATTAAAATCAATTATTCCAAAAGAAATTACGAAAAATGTCACTACAGAATCTCTCAATAAAATAAAAAATAAAAAAACAAATTCGTTAAATATAACCGCCCTGATAACGGAATAATCCATTTTATTGATGATGGTGTGGAAACATTACAACGATAACTTTAAAAAACACGTCCCTGAAAAGGTTTATGGGAGTCTACGTCGCAAAAAGAACCCAATGTAAAAATTTCATGTTACTACCTTTAGTAATTTAGCCTTTACGATGAAATATCAGTCCAGCCAGAACAAGTCTTTTAAATTTATATACCTAATAGATAACTGATAGCAAACTAAATTTATTTAGGTTATTTTTTTACTATGATCTCTGTATTTCAGGGTTACGATATTATGAATATTGTGTGTATGCCGTGGTGGCCGCCGGCAGAATAGAATAGCACCCCCCTCTTCTTGCTGAGGTTTCGTAAAAGGCGACTAAGGTATATCTTTAACACCGCAATTCAACCAGGTGTTCAGAGAAGGAAAACTCGACCAAACCTGCATCCCACTCCCTTCCGATCGTACTGGTTCTCCATTCCATCGGGCCTGAGGGAGCTCGGACGAGAGAGTGCTTCTCTGGCTGCGCGTCCAGTTGTGCACTTAAATATCTCCTGCGCAATCGACTGTTTCCAAAAACAGGACCTCGATTTTCTTAATCGATGTTGAAACAGTCGCCGTGGCCGAATCCGGCTAGGACATCATCATCATCATAGTGTGTATTTTAATTAATTTAATTGTTAAATTATGTCTCTTATGAGTACACAAAATCCTCTTACTCCATACACTGCTAATTTAAAATAGACGGACAAGGAACTGACCCTATAATGAATTATTTTTCTTTTTGAGGAACGGAACCCTATAAATTAGTCTTATAACCTGTTTCGAACCGAGAAACTTGTTTAAAACGTTTGAGTCTGTTAAAGATATTGATTTGTGAATAAATATTGTTTGCCATGACTATTTAAACTATAGAATAGAGAAGCAGACATATGTAAAAACTTTCAGCCCTTGACAACCACATACTAAAAATGTCTACTCATTACCACGGCCTGTCTAAAAGATAATTAAGCCGAAAGTACTAATTAAAATTCAGGTAAGTTTTTCGGGTAAAAGACCCGATAAAGTAGAAACAAAATTAGCAATATTTTATATACCTCCATAAGGAGGAAGATAACAAAAGATGTTAACAGATCACTTGATGAGAAATGCCTACTGTCTCTTATTTTTAATCGATAGCAACACCAAATTAACACGTAAATGAACTTTAACTTTGTTTATATATTTTTCAAGTTATAAAGGCGATAAGATTGACCGTTCAATCAAATACTCTCGACTATTCCTCATCTTAGTACCTTAGGGACGTAAAGGTGAAAAGATGTCGAATTTCATCGGAGCCTACCCCGACGTTGATAGATCGAAAGGGCCTATCCAACATGTATTGAAAAATATCTCATCCAGCGTAACTTTTGAACTAAATTCCTTTCGCAAATTAATTTTCCCATACAGCTAAAATATATTGTAAAGTAATGCAGCTAATAAATGTTCTCTCTAAAGGTTTCCTAACAAGTTTTAAACTTATCCTATAGAAGATCTTGCAAACATCAATATTAACCTGGGGCTGAGTAATCTGAATACGACGAGAAATATAATGTTCCTTGATAGCATTTGAGTAGAAAACTAATAGTAGCATCTTTGAATGGCGTAATATTAATGCAGTACAATCATTTTATATTTAAATATAGTACAACCAGTATACAATATGTTAAATTTTTGTAATATAAAAATAGCTTTAAGAAGGCTGAAAAACCTAAGCCATAATTAAAATAACCAAATAGGGAATGGACCGCCAGTTTTATGAATTACCTGATCAAGATGGGTAGGGAAAACGACTTTACCAAAATACTCTATGGCGAGAAGCGTAAAAACTTGAAATCATCAAGCAGAATCCGGTAATTATATATAAAAAAAAGAATGAATGAAAAATATAGATATACCAATTTTTATATTATCCTGTAAAAACATAGAAAAGAAAACTATGTAAAATTTCAAAGGTTCATTTTGGACCTTAAACGTAAAAACCATTGATAAAGCACATCACAATTAAAGATAAGCTATATTCCAAAACTGGTTACAATGCAAGCATTTTAAATAGGACCATTCTCGTTTCTTGAATGGGTACTGCGGTATTTGTAGAGACAAGATTGAGCGCGACCGAAAGCTTGTTTGCAGAGACAACATCATTGTGCATAATCGGCTTTCTTGCTTTTACCTAAAAGCATAGGTATACATTATAAAGAAAATGACTTTCCCTATTACAAAATGTTACAACATTTCCCGATAACTATTTACGGAGCTCTGCTGTAACCATGTTACTTAAGAATCTGTAACTCTTTTGTGTATTCGATTTTATTATGCTATGTCGTTTTTCATTTTTACAGTGGTGCTTACTATTAAGTAAACCACACTAGTAATAAAAATTATCCTATTAAATATTGAATTGAATCGAATTTAATATACGCATTACCAAGATTGGATAAATAATATTGAATTAAAACTATGTGTGATTATGGATTCAGATTCCCAGGCTCGGCGAAGGCGAAGAGAGGGCAGTGCTGGCACCCCGGTGGTTTTAGTCGGGGCAGGTCCGACACACCGGGGGAAGTGGCCCTCACCACTTCCCCTGACGGTCCGTAGGGATTTCCACCGGGTTAACAAAAAAAAAAGTGTGATTATGGCTATATTCAACATTGAAATAATTTTAAGATATATAATTATAAAGATACAGAACTGGAGAAAAAAAATCATCAAATCGTTCCTAAGTACCTATAATAGCTAAAATTATACCTAGTCAACTATTTTATCATTTTCGGGTAACTTTCTTATAATACGATTTACCTAGTTGCTTGCTATTGTTTGAGTAATCTACCGATACAAATCTAGATATTTCGATACATTAATCGTTAGAACAAAGGGGAAGAAAGGGTGTTAGAATCATTAAAGCGACTAAGCTATTACGTTAAATTTTTAAATCTAGCTATTTACTATATATGTCTTAAATACATTTAAATTCAGAACCTATACGGCTAACCTAAGTGTATCTGTAATTTTGTGTATTAATAGCATAAAAATAATTCCCTAGATGTTCATTCACCTTTGTTGAACCCACCCCACTATAGTTCCTGCTCTAAAGTTGCCGAAGAATGTCATCTCGTTAACTCAAACACTCGTGACTGATATCTCAGCAGACATTTACGGATGGCGCGCATTCCCCGAAAACTTTTCCAATATCGCAACACAAACTCGCGGCGGAAATTCTTTGATAAGCGATTTATAATCATTGCTGGGAGGCGTTTCGGTTTCCCGGCTGAATTAAAATATGATCTTACAATTTAGCGGACCGCGGGAAATTTACAAAGAACCCGAACCGAAGAAATAATCAATCTTTTAGAAGCGAACGTGACTTTAATCTTTCTGAAAAATATCATAACCTTGTAAAAAAATATTGCTAATTTAAAAATCATTTAGAATGTTCATTATAGAAAAGACAAACAAATAAATTGTTGACTTTAATAAAAATAAATCCTTTTTAAACCGTCCTGTTACCCAGTTTTATACACAGCATATACCAGATGCTATCGAAGTTTATAAAAGATACTAATCAAAATAAAAGATTTTTACCAACGGTTGCGTACGAGTCTTATTATTCTCCCAATTCTCAAACAAGAAAACAATTAAATAACGAAAATTAACAGTTTAACCTTTTTGTATTTGTGTTTTGTAATAATTTATTATTGTAGATTTTGTAGTTGTTTAGTATTTTTTGTAGAAATTTTGTTGGCTTCTGTATTCTCTTTATGTATCATTTTATTGTTTTCATATTACCTAATTATTTAAAAATAAAATAAACTAATTTTTATCTACGGCACTAACGGATCCGTTGACTCGTGAATTTTGGTTCTCACAAAAAAGCAACTCATTGACAACTGCGATGTATCTCTTTAGCATACTTGCGCTCGTGAGTTCGCTATTATCGATAATAGTTTTTAGTTGCTTCATGTAATGCTTGTAATGTAAGTGTAATTAATGCTTTACAATCTCTATTGTATAACGATGCTCAAAAGTTAACCACAAATATTTCTAAAATAACTTTTGCTTAGCTCTTGTTTTATTTATTTGTTTAAAAATGTTGTTGAAATATAATATTAAAGTCTCTAAATAATATTTCAATAAATATTAATTACTAATTTTAAATAAAGTTTACTAAGCGCCTTATTTACAAATATATTTGTTTGTTATAAAATAATTTTCAAATAAATAACTTTATACATATTTTAATTTCAAAGTCTATCAGCCGCAAAAGAGAATTCAATTTGATTTTACTGGAAAACAATATAACTTACAATTCGTGTTGAAGAAAAATACAATCTATTTCAAAAGCACAGGTGCTGTTGAGGTCTAAGTTCTTTCAATAAGAAAAATAAATTACTATTATAATGACTTGTTTCTCATTTAACTTTTAAATTTTTCATTCTCTACTTTCAAAGATAAAGACGTTCAATTTTTAATACGCTTTTTAGCGATGTTGATATAATCCTCCCTGATTACATATTAAAACTTTGCGATCACTATTGATCGGGTAGATTATCAAAAGACTGAAAGTTATATTTAGTTACAGGATAACCTGACTTTATTTAAATAAAACATTAGATAGGCAATTGTTTTCGGGCTAGTTTATATTGTTAGCCTTTAAGAGGGCAAGCACTTAAAGCGTTTGACACACTATATCATATAGTGTATCTATCATAGCCGTGCTATGAGCGTGTGGCATACTCAGTATCTATATATTTATTTCTGTCTTTATTATCTATTTTCTAATTCTTTTCACTATACTAACCTATCACTAACAACTATTTTAAATAACATTATTATATCTTCACTTATTTATCTAAGTAATTTTATTAACACATTTCGTACTAACATACTTGATATTTAATCTTTAATATCGTGTCGTGCGATGGAAACGGCGCTAAGCCAGAGAGCCGCGGGATACCGGGCGCGCGCGGGGGGATTGTACATGTACACACGACGCGAGCGCCCGCGCACCCGGCAAACAGTCTCGCTATCACATTAGACGCGCCACTACGTTCCTCTCGCTTGCCATTCGTACCGATCTCATAGTTGCTATTTACGTGTTGTTATTTGTATTATTGTGCTGTATAATCTATTTCTACTTGAACTATCATACCTGTGCTTCATTAAACGTCTATCAACTTGCTGTCTGGACTTCTTCATTTCATTCTTCATCAACTCATCTATCACGCTATCCTGCGCTTTAGCCTACGGTAGGTTTACTATATACTTCCTGCATACCTACCAGGCTAAAAACGCATTAGGTACGGCAGGAAGTAATACGCCCAACCTCTTCCACTATAACGTAGGAAATGCGTTTGTAATGGGTACGCAACGGGTAGAAAACGGTTATCGTCCGGGGGTCAACCGCGAACATTTCCTTGTCACCTCTTAAACTTCAGAGTACAGCGGTTTAACATCGTCGTATGTAGGGCTACCACCTATACTTAATAAAAAATATTGTAAGTTATTTCAATAAAAGAACAATAAAGTTACTTGAAAACACTTTATTTCACATGCTTTGATTTCTCTGAGATTTGATAACTTTTATCTAAGTTTTAGTATTATTGATTTTGAGTATTGTCTCCAAATATCTTCATTTTCCTACTTACCATTTTCTGTTCTTTATCTTTGAGAACATAAACAGAGCATCAAAACTGCTATAGAGAGAAATATAAAAACACGACTTGTAAAGGTACAAGTGATATACCGATATATAATATCGTAAAAAAATTAATAGCTTATTGACTTTAATTAAAATATAGACTCTAAAGATGTACAAATATTTAGCATTGATGAGAATTAGATCAAACTTGCGAAAAACAATAAAATATCTTTAACATAATGGATAAAGAAAAATAAATGATACTTTATTTTGACACTAGGTCCCTTTTTGTTTCCTTTAATAACTAATTGATTTTAACTGTAAAAAAAGGGGTAACCCTATTCATATGCCTCGCTCGCAACATATCGAGCATTATTGGCGGCAGCAATTGCTACATACTTAACATAGTACGGTCTTGGTCGGTGACGGAACGGTGTAGTGAGTGTTGTGCCCTACATTTCTATAAAAATACTATTTTTTGTGATACGCTATAATGGGTCTATTCCATAAGGTAACGTCACAAAGACATTCCTGACATAGACCTCGGCTTGGGTGGCCACCGAGAAGAACCGTGTTAGTAATTTCTAGCGCTTCGGAAGCCAAGATCTTGAGAAGAAACGCCGAAAGAAACTGAAGGCTATGTCCGAGTAGGACTGTTTTACATGCGTAAACACACCAGTGAGTGACAATCGACTGAGTATCATGTCTTTGAGACCCTTGCTACGCTGGTGGACAATAAATATAATGCTTTGTTTATAAACGCCACTACGTGAATACTAATAAATTGTAGAATTCTCAATTGCCTAATATGTTTATATCCGCATTACTGTAACTTGTCACGATTTTAGAAATGTCAAGTTTTTCTGCCGAGGTCGCCCACCACGCCTACATTTGCCTACATAATGTATGAACCAATAAAAGTTTATCTAAACGGAATAATAACTATCACACTGATACATTAGAGTTTTATAAATATTTACACAACACAAAACATGTGCTTCAATTTGTTAAAAGCTCAGTCAGGCTGTGATAACTTATTAAGAATGTATTTTAAAACAGTCTCACACACAGAACATAAACAATAACTATGTTTACTGGTTATAATAATTTTTTTATTAAACACACATTTTAAACTTTCGCGGCTTGTACTCATTATAAATACTTTAACGGGACTTATAAATGAATTAACTTACTTTTAATTATGGCTTGATATTTCGACCTGTTTACACCTGGTACACAAGTAATGGTCACGAGCAGACTGACTCTCAATCAGTCAGATGGGAAGATAGTTTAAAGTGTTACCCTCCCGTCATCCCTTTGAATTGTCATTAGAACGATGTGCAATATGTAAATGCACACCGCTCAGACCTGGATCTGGGTGGTGCGGTTGAGGGACACCCCAGGGGTTTTATTCAATAGGAGCAGAATCCTATTGTGTGTGCCTCGGTGTGTCTGAACCTGATAGTCCTATCCAAGATTTTACCCCGTGATACCAAAAATAAAACTTCCTTTGACGCATCATTACAAAACAAAACGCTTTTGCTGTTCTCTACTTTAATTAGCCTATTCTTCCTTGTTGTATATTCTACTAGCTGATCCGGCAAACGTTGTTTTGCAATATAAGGTTTTGTAATATCTTCTAAGATGTTCATTCAAATTAAGTGATGTCAAAGACAATTTTGTTCACAATTAAATACAACACAACAACAACACATTTATTTGGATAAAGATTAATATTATTACGTTGATACAACTCTTAACAAATAATGCATTAATTTCGACCAAATTTGTTTACCATAAAAACGGTTCTAGTGACTTAATCTTAAAAGATAGACATATACTGTCACGGACATTTTTTTAGATCATTTCAAGAGAAATAATTCTTTCTTACAAATATTTTTGGTATCTTGAACCGTTTTTGCAGCGCACGCAATGGAAGCCCTCAAGGATGAATAATTTTCCCCGTTTTTTTCACTTTTTCCATTATTTCTTCGCTCCTAATAATTGCATCGTGATGTTATATAGCCTAAAGCCTTCCTCGATATAAGGTCTATTCAACTCAAAAAGAATTTTTCAATTCGAACCAGTAGTTCCTGAGATTAGCGCGTTCAAACAAACAAACAAACAAACAAACTCTTCAGCTTTATAATATTATAGTATAGATTACGTGACAAATAAATGTTTTTCGTCTTACTTCATCTATCAATTTAAAAACAAAAAACAAACTCAAAAGCAATAAAAAATCATCCAATTAAATTATCAGTCAAATCTGTTTTTAACGGTATCTTCCTTTAATAGACTTCCCTTATTATATTTCCTAAATATTAAATTTCTCGTGCTTCCAATTTCCAGGTAAAACAAAAATACAATACCCCAATATCATTATCAGAAACATAACGAAGGACTGCTTACTTTAATTAATTCACATAAATGAAATCTACTCGAATCTTTAGATTTGCGATTTTCTACCATTGTTTAGGACAAAGAGCTTTATTCGACGTTATTGTTCCACGTACTTTTGTACAGTAAAGTAAAGACTTGACTTCTCAGAAAATTATATGACACTTCAAAGCTGAGATTTTCTGAAAGACAATGAGATAATTTCTTTGCGACTTTTGATAGGAAGTCCATTATGAGATTACTCAAACGGATGAACTGACTGCGAAACTGGGATAAATGCTCATATATATTGATACGTTGTTGATATGTTATGTTGTTTATATGTTGACGGCCTGAATGCGCGGTTTATAGCGACTCTACTTACGATGCTAAGGTCCTGGATTCGAATCCCGGTAGTGGTAAACTTTCTGTGATGAGATAAGTTTGTCACAAGTCATGGATGTATATACGTATTTAAGTATGTATATCTATGTATGGCTGTGTATGTATGTATATGCTAAGCAAAGTCGAAATAGCGTCTATAAATGTCAGAATGTTAGATACGAGGCGCAGGAAATCAGATGTTAAAGTTCCCTTCCACTATGAGTTAAAATAACTATTTTTTCCAAATATAAGTTCTTGCATTTGTGACAGCTCCCAATATTGCATGGAGTTCTAATGACATAATTAGGATTAATTTTAAAATATACTTTGGTATTTCTCTGAGCATCCCAAACTGCTATCTCTAAATCATGAGTTGTTTTCGAGCCATATGTATACAATTTATGACATTCTTAATATTTAGAATCAATTTTACTTTGAATATCATGCTAAGTGTACTCTAAATTAGCTTGCAGATGCGAATATTTGAAAGCATTAACATTTGTCCATGAAATTGCCATTATTTTTTGTTGTAGATTTCAAATTTGCGGATTTGTAATCCTACGAAGACAATACAGTTTACAGAAGTACATTTAAGATTTACAAATTTTCCAGACTATTTCTCAATATCATGATTATTTTACTACAAATCATGTCGCTTGTTCGTTAATTCAAATATAAATAAAAAAATTAAAAAATCCGATAGGGATGGTAAAATATTATCAAATAAAAATAGACCTCGTTATTTTAAAGGTCGTGAGCCTGAGGCTTTAACAAATTTTAGCAATATTATTTCGACTGAAATATTAAATTTTACAAACAACGACGTCCTAAGTAATTAGGGGCTTGCGTAATATTTTAGACGTTGAGCATCGTCATTTAACAATGTTTACAGATGCTGTTCTCATAATGTTTTCTTTCAGCTGTAAATTTTTTTAATGTCAACTTTTTTATTCTTGCTTATAGTTCCACGATAAATTGTTGTTGTCACACACCCAACTGATAGGAAATACAGTATATTCTAAGAACAGTAGCAACTGCTAAGGGACGAGAGCCGAATGACAGACTCCGTCATGCCGATTTAAATATGCAACCGTGGAAAGCTTTTTTTTTTTTTTTTTTTGAAGCGGACTAACTACTGATTGCCGGGAAAGGCATTTTCAGCTCAACCGGGCTTAGGGGGCGAGCACAGAAGGTGCTCAGCCAGCGAAATTTTTGGGTTGGGTGGCAATGCAAGGGCACCCCTGTGGGTACGAACCTCGACTTGGACCGCCAGCCAAATAAAGTACTAACCCTACGGGTGATCTACCAGCGTTTCGGAAGTGACTACCTTGAGAAGTGACTACCTTGAGAAACCGTGGAAAGCATTAAGTTAATTCTATTTATATACATAAGCTCAACCTGAAGTGGCAATGCACAAGCCACGTATGTTAAAGAAGAGATGATCGTTAGAGCAGGCGGGTCTTTAAGTGTGCCCCCTGGCAAGGTGAAGCGATGACTGGTGAAAGATTGCCGGTAAGAATTGGATATGAGCCGAAAATCGAACTCAATGACGTTTATTAGGAGATGCCTATGCTCAGCACTGGACTAGCGTGGGTTTATGATGATGACAATGACAATAACTCAACTCATCATCATTCCGCTTGACACATTTGCGTGACATAGCCAACCAGATAAGAAAGGTTAAAAGTAACATTCAAACAACAATAACATATGGACAACGTAACAACGTGATGTTTCGGTAGCATATGTAAGTCCCATACATTTTGCAGTTTTCTACTAGCGTTATTGCTGTTCTATTATTACTTTGTCTAAACTCTCTGTACTCTCACATGGTATTGAGCCATGAACCATAGCTTTATATCCGGAGGTATAATATTTTAAATCATTCCCATAGAAATTGGGCCCATGTGCTTTGAATAACAACGATAAAAAAAATATATATATATATATATAAATAGCCTTTATTTTCTCTGACCTTTCCAATTTTTTGTTAATTTAAAAAAACAATATTTTACTAAATAACTATTAATTATTGATTTATGTTTTTTTTTAATCATCAGCAGCCAGGTCAGGTTGTCTTGCGACATAGGCCTCCTCAAGTTCTCTCCAGGCGTACCAATCTCGTGTTATATGCCTCCAGCGTTTGGGCAGATCATCTTCCCACCTTTTAACTTGTCTGCCTCTACGTCTTTTGCCATCCCTTGGATACCATTCTGTAATTTTTGTTGTCCATTTTTCAATTTGTGTTCTCATTATATGACCTGTCCAATTCCACTTCAGTGTTCGTGTTTTTATTCCAACATCTGTTATTTTTGTAATGCTCCTTTGTAATAGTATTAGTTAAGCCAAGTAATTAAATTATATCTACAAACGTCAGGCTACTCGTTCTTTAAATTATAACGTATTTGAGCAGTATTTGGCCACGCACCTGCCATAAAACATTCATGCAGGCCGTGCGGATCCGAGATGAAACCCCGAGTTTTCCGCCTCGGCGCAATAAGCTAAATGAGGGGCCTCTATCGCGGCCCAACTCACATAATCCGCATCGTATCCTATTAAAACTGCGAATTTAAATTAACTAATCGCGTCAACGCTGGATTTTGTATGTCGAATAGACTATATGCTAATTCTTTAATACTGGCTTAACAAAATGGATACACCGCACTTGAGGTAAATTATATTTCTAGTTCATAATTATAGTCAAAGAACAGCCATGACTATAAAGAGACAGGAATGCAATAATAATCACTGTCAACATATACCACGGCTGATGAATATGAATAACTGGACGTCCAAAAAATATTTAAACTTTCGCGTATTGTGCTTATTACAAATACTTAAACAGGACATATCTGAGTGTTATATGTCGTAACTATTCAAGTAAAGAGAGAAGAGGAAGTGACTTCTTGTCTCCGAGGAAAACTCCGTGTCAAGTCTGTCTGCTCGTAACCATGCCCTGCGTAACCAGGTCGAAACGTTGAGCCATGATTAAAAGTAAGGTAATTCGTGGCTAGATCCCGTTAAAGTATTTATAAAAGACGTACCAAAACTAACCCTGGAACGTGACAGGTAGAAACGAGACACTAAAATGATTTTTGTACTTGTGTAGGTACCGTGTTGATGATACAGTTGAGCATTCACCCTACCACCACAAAAACACGGCCATTAAAATTCATATAATCATTTAACCAACTCTCCAATCCACTCTTCAGTTAAGATAAGCCACGTGTCGAATACGTGCTGAAAACCATTTCGCCTACATTATTACAACATTAAGAAGGACGTGGTTGGAATATCAATAGAGGTCAATGTTGACTCGCAGCTCAAAAGTGATTAATACTTGTTAAAACTTAGATTAAATCAGTAAATTATAATGAAGTATGAAGAACAATTTAACACGTATAAATATCTTTGTTATGAATAATTGCTTCAATGTTGTAACCTTCGTTTACTATTTTGAATTCAGTATTTAACTATTACCAAATTTCTACGCACTAAGCGATTGGCCGCCTTGGGGCTGATCACTAGGTGACTAATATGAACCTACCATAACTGCGTATACTCATATATAGCTTTAACTAAAAGCTTAGCATTTTTAATCTAATTAAAAGAAAAATATAAA
The DNA here is from genome assembly GCA_036320925.1 of Automeris io. Lineage (NCBI taxonomy): Eukaryota > Metazoa > Arthropoda > Insecta > Lepidoptera > Saturniidae > Automeris > Automeris io. The sequence goes on along the minus strand of JAUDJH010000010.1, from coordinate 4,846,286 downwards.
AAAAAAAATAAGAAAATCCTAAGAGTATTTAACACATTTATTACAAGCCATGCTTGCGGTTTCGTTCACGTAGAAGTATATAATAATTATTTCGAGCTGAAATCTTTGTATAAATACATAGATGTTATAGATTTTAAAAAATCAACTACAGAGTAATCAGCAAAATTACCTGAACAAGCAATGATATAAAAATAATTATTTTAAACCATATTTTTTAATAAATGATTGACGTTTTTTTAATGACATAACTTTTTAATTTTAAACCAATTAAAGTATAACATTAACATTAAATGTTAAAGACAGCTTTCCACAATACATTAGTGAAAATAGTATCCAAATCAGCTAAACCATTTTTGAGATTTGAGAAACGTGTATAGATATGTATATATTGAATAATGATTACGATATATGTAATTTTATTCACCTACATCGCGAAATGTTTACTGTTTGTTGATTGACGGCCTAATAGCGCAGTTTGTAGAAACCGTACCTGCAACACTGAAGGTTCTGGGTTAGTGTTCTGCCACGATCAAACTTTTCTGTGAGGGGCAAATTATTTTTGATACGAATAATGGTCGCATATAAGTAAGTATATATTTGTCTAGTACTCGTTGTACAAGCACAAATTTAGTTTGGGGCAAGGCCAATGTGAGTGATTGTTCGTAAATGTTATGTTTATATTATCTGCATTAACTATTTTTGATAAATCGTAAAACTAAACCACAACTTCAATGGCAGCCCTGCTCTCTTAAGTAAGTAGTATAAATATTACTACTCTTTTGTAAAAACGACATATAAAACGTTATTTAAGACTTTAGGTATCTTAAACATCCAATCATATTGAAGGAAAATCAAAGACGATTGACCTAGGTGTTTAAAAAAAACTAATATCGACTCAACGCGGTCACTGAGTCTTTTATTGTGTAACAATACAACTGTAACAATTGACAAATAGTCATTCTTACGGAAAATAAAAAAAATAGCGTTAAACCAACTATAATGGTTAGTAAAATTGATTCAATAAAAACTGTATGCGTTCTGATCATTATTATTGTTTTACTTTAGAACAAAAGTTATACGGCTTTGGTCGATTGATTATTAAATATTAGCACACACCTCTCACAGGAAAACATTGATTATAAGAAAGATTATAATGGTAATACATCAATGGAATAGCACTATTATAATGTCACGTCTGCTCATTACATCACTAACCGACCACTTATTATTGGTCAATAGATTAAAAGAACAATAAATAAATATTTTTTTATACCTTTGCACCTTTGAATTCTTCAACAGAACTATCACCTAATTTTATTACACTATAAGACAGTCTATTGTATTTGTCTGTGATTATTATAGTGGAGCAGTATTTAAATACTAGCTGATCCGGCAAACGATTTTTTGCTATATAAGTTATTGTAATATCTTCTAAGATGTTCATTGAAATTAAGTGATGTCAAAGACAATTTTGTTCACAATTAAATACTCTTAATCAACAACACATTTATTTGGATAAAGATTAATATTATTACGTTGATACAACTCTTAACAAATAATGCATTAATTTCGACCAAATTTGATTACCATAGAAACGGTTCTAGTGAGTTAATCTTAAAAGATAGACATATACTGTCGTGGAAATTTTTTTAGTTCATTTCAAGAGGAATAATGCTTTCTTACATACATTTTTGTTATCTTGAACCGTTTTCGCAGCGCACGCAATGGAAGCACTCAAGGATGAATAATTTACCCCGTTTTTTTCACATTTTCCATTATTTCTTCGCTCCTAATAGTTGCATCCTAAAGCCTTCCTCGATAAATAGTCTATTCAACACAAAAATAATTTTTCAATTCAAAACCAGTAGTTCCAGAGATTAGCGCGTTCAAATCGTCACACGACACACAATACTTTGGTGGGTTCACGACCCTCAGCATTAAAGTAAGCGACGCGATGAAGGGGATGACATATTTTTAATTTAGAGTGATAAAATTCAAAAATAAAGTTACTATTTCTATATAAAATACCTGACATTTAACTTCCTAAAAATTTTAAACCTAAGAAGAGGGGCTTAGTAAATCTTAGGACTTCATTTCATAGTAAATTGACTGTTATATAAAATGTTGTCATTTATAATAATACTCTTCTCGAGTTCGTATCCATATTGTTATGATTAAACCTCGATAGTCGATACCCTAACCTGCGAATCTTGAACAATAGTACTACACGAGAGATAATAAGATGATAAGGCATCTGTAACCGATTATTTTACGACTAGGCATGTGACAAATTACAACAGCAATTAGCTTCATCTCTTTCGCACACGTGGTTTTGTCATAATATTATCTCGTTCTTAGTTCATATGATATTCATTTATCATTTTAAATAACCAGTGATTTCATGTTTTTCTCTATCTCTAGTGAAAACTACAGTATAAAGATTAAGACTTGAGCGACAATACTGCAAGCTAAGTGAAACAAAGTTGTTGAGCGTATTTGTTTGGATGACAAAGATATATTATAGTTTTTATATAACACATTTATACTTACATTTACGGCTCATCAAACTACTATGAAGGGACTGTGGTACGACCACTGATAAATCACTCAGTTGTAGATGAAAGTAGCCACTTACTATCAGAAAAACGGTGAGCTTTTTTTTGTATCTGTTTAACCTAAAAAAGAGATCGGTAACAACCGATTGTGCTTGCATCTTTAAAACGAGCCGGGAATCCAATAATGAAGGGGAGGACTGGTGAGCGGAAAAAAAGCGAATTATCGGAAACTCCATTTAACATATTCGTGGTTAAATTGCTGGAGGCACGTAAAAAGGCGCTAATGCTAGTAGATATGGAGTGAAACGGAACACGTGACAGGAAAGAAAAATGCTCAGTAAAAAGAAGTTTAACGCAGAGGCACCCATTTGAAGCTTTTAAAGAACTCTTTGTAGATACATGTAGTTAATTTACTGCACGTTTTTATAACTGTTATGCTTACCATTGATATGACATTATCCTACTCTGTTCTGAATTAAATAATTTCTAAAAACGTGTATAAAGTTTATTTTGTACAAGAGGGTGAAATGGACATTAAAAGTTATACAATAAAATAATTATAATCCATGAAATTATGTTAGGATTTTAAAATTGTAATAGTAGTAATATTAAACTGAAATGAATACTTCCTTATAACATCATTTTCAAGTACTCAAATCGTAATTATATTAAATCAGATACTCTAACAGCAAAACCGCAAAATATAAAAAATAATAAACAATATCTTATACTACAACTCAAAAAAAAATCACATCACTTAGCACTATTATAGAAGTTGTCCTCTATTATAGAAAACTCCTAAATTATACATATATATGCAAGTATTTCAGCGTTTAAGACATCGAAAAATATTTCAACTGTGTCAAGGGCTTGATTCTCACACTACAGTAAAATAGTTACATCTATCCACTGTTGGAATAATGTTAATACTTTATTTTTAAAAACGCCTTATTTAATTTTTTTCTACGACGATCTGTCATTTTTTCTCCATTCGAATAAATCCAGTTATTATAGATAACCATTAAATCAGTTTCTGTATTTGTGTAAAAAACCCCACTTTACTTAGTAGCATAGATGGGCAAAATCAGTTTAATGAAAAACGAATACGATTACATTTTGCGTTTTTCTTCACTAATATGATTATTTTGCCCGTCTATGTTTTAAACACTCGAAAATGCTTAGAAGGATTTTAATTATGACTTCAAGTTATCGAAATTGAAATTACGAATACATTTAGTAACCGTTAATCTGATCACATTTTGCCCATCTCTGCTTGGTAACATGTTTATTAGAAGCATTTGACAGTAGGAAAAACAAAGATTATCTATATCTATACATTACGCTATGGTGCGATTTGTTACCATAATAATATTAGTGAATTATTTACAGGAAAGGACGTGCTTTGATGTGATTGACACAATATCGAGTATGATGGCACAGTAAGAGGGAGTCCTTTGCCAAATAGTGGGGCGGTGAGGGCCGATCCCCCTGTGTGTCGGACTCGTAACTACTAAAACTAATGTAATGATCCTCCGAGCGCAGGGTGCGCCAATCTACGGGATGGCACAGGCTTTAAGCCCTTACACTGTGGCCCGGCGCGAATGGCACAACCTCTTCCATATTCTTTTTTACCAACTTTTACGACCTTAAACTTTATTTTTGTAGTTTGTACAAATTTATTTAATCGGTAGCAAATTCTATAAAGACAACCCTAATTTATTTTTGGTTTTCATTCACAGTGTACCTAAACAAAATTATCTTAGTTACTATACCAATTATATTATCAACTTCTCGTATTTTCTACAAACAAGGCATCCTAATTTGAAAACAGTTATGAAGTTACACAAAAGTCTTTGTGCTTAAATCGTAAATTTAAGCCAAATCGCCGAGGCTGTCAAATGAAATGAATCGTAAAACCTTGTGCTTTGTCTTGTCTTATCAAATTTCTCAGACTAAGGAACTAAAACGACTATAAAGTAAGGCTTTCTGCTTTACTGGAACGTGATACTAAATGAACGACTAACAAATGGAAATATTTAGCTAGGTTTATCTCTTGTCAAAAGAGTAGAATAATCTAACAAGTTATAGGATGTGTTTATTATTCATTTTAGAATTAAATATGTTCTATCCATAACTATGAGCAATAAATTTAATCTGCTTTATTTAGATTTCATAGCATCTTATCCGCCTCACCTACGTCAAACTCTGCTAAAAGTGATTTTGATAAAGTCTATGGAAAATAAACTGTACGTGAAGGAGTTATTGATCAAAGGGAATAATATTTCTTTATAATAAAAGGGCGCAAATAAACTAACACTTTACCTGACATTAATGGCTACTGTAGCCTGTAAACAACTAAAATACCCAAAAAATGTTTATTATTCTATCACTATTAATGTGACATTCCGTAGAATGCGGCAGACAACACATGGCAACAGCAGAGGGTGATAACATGTGCCGTGTCCAACGATATGTCACCTTAAAGGTTAAGATAATAGTATGACCATTTTAAGTCCATTCAGTTTAGCTCTTTTGAATCCCAATCTGCGGAAAAATTCCTAGTGGGTTGAATATTAGCATACGCCTTAATTAGGGTTTTGAATGATTATTTCAAAAATGACATTAATATCTTACTACCTTAAAAAAGGAATTTCGAAAGTCTAGACATCAGTTTATCATGAATATCTCACGTCATTTTGCTCCGAAGTCGATAAATATTATTATGAAATAGTTCGTCACACGATTATTAATAAAATGTTTGTAGCATTTTTCTGTAATATTTTTGGAGTAGAGTGAAGAGAAAGAGACTAACTACAACATTTTTGCTCTAAACCTTGCTATAATACTATCATATTTGACATTGTTTGATGTTTTTTTAATATTCGTAAATCCAAGGCCGTGTTAAACGCACGCTGTGGAATCTTGTGTCGTAAGTTACTCTAAATATTGCGCCACGTTTAGTAAACGATCGGAACCTTTACTCGTGCGGCTAAGCGAACAATATTTCCCAAAGATCAAAGTACCCATTTTCTATCATCAAATACTTTATGATGCTAAACTCTTAGACCTTAACGTTTTTTAGATTACTAACCTCTGCTAACTACTTCGTCTGCCTTAACAACTATAATATATCTTCGTTTAAGTTAAATTATATATATATATATATAGAGAGAGAGATATATATAACTCTATATATATAAAGAGAGAAAGATGTGATACTATTTATTTTAATGTTGCACAAATCGTGTTACTATTATTTTAATTAACCATATCAAATATTTGCAGTATTTTTAACGAAAGATTTTAGTTTATTTGATCTTTTGACACCCTCAAATAATAAATGTAATAAAAGAATACCATATTTTATTTATATCAATAACATAAAAAATAACGCGACCTGATAGCGCAGTTTGTAGTGATCCTACTTACAATACTGAGGTTGAGATTTATAGATGCTGATTCAACTTTGCTTAGTAAAGTTCTCAAAAAATAAATTCTTTGTGATAAAAAAAACTGAATATATAATAGGAACTTGAGTAGAGCCATAGTATTTGCAGAGCCAAGTCCATATTGACCTAATCTATGAGTTACCAAACCCTTTGACATTAACAAATTAAATTAAATTAAATTTTTATTATTTTTGACATTCATTAGTACAGTCTAAGCAAACTTAAAATAGCAACTATACATTTCAGCCTAAAGGTTTGGACTAGAACCCCACTAACGGGATTTTTTTTTGTTATAAGCAGTTGGTCATGAGTCTAGATTGTTTATATATATATTTAAGTAGGTAAGTATTCTTGTCCCATAGTATAAACGCAAGCTTAGAACTATATTAGAACTATGTCATAATGTGTATATATTATTATATAATAGTATAATATTTAAAAGATTTTTATTTATAATCAGAAAACTGAATAAGAATTAATATTCAATATAACTAAAATAACATTTACTACTTGTGACATACTTATGAGCATATGATACATATACGGAGATAATACTTCACCCGTAGACGCAAAAATAACTGTAAACCGTAGGCTGTTATTTATATATCCTACACATGCCACTCGTTCAGTTAGAGCAGTTTACAACCGTATAACTTACGCAAGCAATATAAACTCTACCGATTATGGAGTAAACTATATTCTCCCGGAATTCCCTACGAAAAGCTCCAACGCGAGACCCATTACTACCGACAACAGCACCATTTTAAGACAAACTGAGGCCCGGGAAACATGAAAACAGCACTTCTTTATTCCCATGACTATCGTAACTAAAATAGAGATCGCTTAGTTTGAGATTTTTGTTAAGAAAAATACGGCTAGCAAGCAAATTACGTAATACTGTATTAGGAAAGATTTATACTATAAACGCACGCATCATATATATAGATCTATTTTATATAGATTTATCTCTAAAACTAGATTTAATTTTAACAATTAAAAATATTTCAAATATCCAATATATTAAATAAAAACCCATAACTCTGAAACAATTTTAAGTCTACACAGAAAATAATAATAATCTAATATAATAGAACACACATATATCACAAGAATATCACGTGTGGATATTTTGCACGAAGGCTGGTCCTTTAGGATGAAGGTAGTTGAAGCTGTCAGAGCTGATTCGGCAGTGACAGTTGACACATACAGTTACACAAACACTCAACACACTTCACATATGACCTATGTAGTATATATTACTACTATTATTTTATAATGAGTAATTATATCGCCTTTATATTTTTTTTAAAGTTACAAATGACTTTATATTTAACCCTTTATATAACTTTATTAACACTTTATATAAACCAGAATATTTAAATTGATTTCATATCTAAAATAAATTGTATACTGTCAATTTATTAAATATACAAATGATATTGTAGAAAGTATACATTGGTTGCTGTTATATAACTTTAATCAAATTACAATGGTTATATATGAAAAAGATAAGTAGTATATTTTAGAGTAGAAAAAACACGGATTGCTAAGATTTTACGTCAGACTCTTTGTTAAGTTTGTATGAGAACTGAAGTGTACGCATGATATTAAAAGTGATTAATAACATATCCGAAGATGATTGGACACGAGAGATTGATACAATAGTTTTAAAATTAAAGTGTTATAATTAATTACAATAAAACCCACAATTCATTATTTTTACAGCCGGCTTGTCAATACAAATTGAGTCACTGTTATTAAAACGATAAATTGCCACTTTTGCAGTCCAGCACTGTCAAAAGCCAGTCGCTCACAACTGCTCGAGATCTCTTTCAACTGCATGGCTTTAGCAATAAGGCGATCGATCAACTTGGAAACTCCATTGTCGTTAGATCCAAGATAATCGCATTTTATAATAATAATCACTTTATTATCAAAACCAAAGAATTATAAATTGATGAGTCTAATTTCAAAACCCACTAAAACATATTTTATTCAAATCCCATAAATTATTATTCTAGAGTGAAAAAGCAAAAAAGAAAAAAATCAAATATTATATTTGCTTTGATAAAAACATTTCAAATTACTATTAGGACTATTAAGTAATTTTGTAAAAAAATCGTTTTAGCGGGTTTTGAAATTAGGCGCCTCAATTCAGATATATCTAATAAAAGATAATTTGGTAAAGGGCACACTCAACGTAATCTGCGTGGTGGGGCTAATTAGCGTTTATTTTCAGCCTGCTCTTGTCTTATATCTGCTATCAAATTGTACCAACTTAAAATAACTTCGAAAACAAACATCGATAAAATCAAAATTGATCGTCAAAAGAAACTTTTACAAATTAACTAAGTAGTTTAGAAGCAAATTTAAACTACTTAATCCAGGTCTCACTGTCAAAGTTTAAGTTAATTACAGTAACTTAGGGTGTCTTAGTTAACTTGAGAAAACAGACAAATTAAGTATGTTTTTAATAAAGAAACACGACAATTTAATTATTGTTGAAGTTGCTAACTTATTTAGCTCTGTTTTAAGATCAAGGTGAGGGTTGTGAACAAAATTAAAAGCCATATTCTATGTATTTTAAATTTATTTAACTCGTAATTTTTACTCACATTGTCTTCTTAAATAAAACCTTTTTTTTTTTTTTATTGAGTTAACAATAATAACTAACAGTATGCTTAAATCATTTATAAGTGTTTTATAGTAAAGTAAATAAAATAAAAATTGATTATGACTTCAATAGGCTATATCTAAATTGAACTGCCGAGATTATATCACCATCGTTCGTAACTGGCTCTCTCTTTTACCGAGCCGCACCACAGTTTAATTAGTCAAGCAAATAGAAGAGGCATTTTCAACGGACATTCGTAACTATACATAAAGCCATAAAGTGTGCAGTAAACAATAAAAAGGCAACGCTACAGTTGCACAGTCAAACATATAATGCACGTTAATGAGGTCGATACTTTGTTTTCTCATTTTAAACATGACATGTTTTTTATAAACCCTAGCGGGCCGGATGAAAGTAATGCAATTTTTCACAGTCTGAACCTTTAATTTTCAACATTTTTATGACAAAAAAGAAAAGGTCGACTTTATATATAATAATATTTAGAATAGAAACCAGAGTGCTTACTGTCAATTAGGTTTTTTCAATATTCTATTGAATTTATTTTCCAAACAGTACGGTTAAAATATTAAACAAAATCTTTATCAAATGCGCCTTTTTTAACGTAAGATAGTTCTAAACGTATATTTTTGAAATCTCATACTTGGTAATACCCATTCGCCATAGGCATTTGCCATACTATAAAATATGACAGTATAATTCTACACCTCAAGGCATTAAGTCTTATGTATAAAATAGTATTTTTTTCGGGAACAGGGTATCCTTAGTAAGATACAAATTTTAATATAGAGAAAACTCATCAATAATAAATATATTAACTTTTCTGTGTTCTGTTTTTAGAAGCATATCCTAAACTTGAAATATAAAATATAAACTGTAGAAAAATCAATTTAAAAAATTCCCTTAACACCTGCGATAAGGTGTTCATTTGACAAATTTTATTAATCTAAAAAATATCAATGTTTACTAAACGCTTCAGGTGAAAATGAAGCAATTAATTCCAAACACTAAAGGCTAAAAGTAATACAACGGAATGAATTGTACAATTAGAACCGGAGCGCATCAGTGAACATCGCTGCTTCGTAACGTTTAAAAAGCGGAACTGGAAACAGCCGGTGGTAATCCATTACTCATGAACACAGAACGATTGAAATTCCACAATGTGGGACTTCAAGCATAGAAACTTAGTAAAGCCACTCTATCTTTATATATAACATCAGGTAACAATCTACCAATGTGTAGACTAACGGCTCTACAGTTTACGTCACTGCAACGTTTTCATATAACTGTAAAAATTATAAAACAATCTAACCGCTAAATATTAAAATAAAGTTTTAGGTTGTATTTGTTACGATTTGTTACGACTTGTAACACTTTTCCAGTCGTTCCCGTCACTAATAATCGACCCATGCAAATATAAATACCACGCATCCTAAGCGCCGACTCATTTGAAACCCTAAATCAGTCGCACTGAATTATCGCCCTATATAAATTGTGATGTCAAAATCAAGTCGGTCAGCCCGATCAAACAGTGAGGTACAAACACACGCACTAACTTCATCCCTCGATCACCGAGAGATCACCCGTAGGGTTAGTATTTTATTTGGCTAACGGTCCAAGTCGAGGTTCGTACCCACAGGGGTGCCCTTGCATTGCCACCCAACCCATAAACTCGCTGGTTAAGCACCTTCTGTGCTCGCCCCCTAAGCCCGATGCAATTGTAAATGCCTTTCCTGACACTCAGTAGTTAGTCCGTTTAAAAAAAAAAAAAAGTCAGTCAAATTTTACATGAAAGAAAAAAATCTTAGTTCAATTTACAACAATATTCCTTATTCATTTTGAACCTGATATGTCTAGGTAAACGTTCTTTTTTACATTTATTTTAATGATAGTTCATGTCAAAATAGGGTTCATCATTCCAGCCCCTATGAGTCCACTGTTGAACATAGGTCCCTCCTAAGGATCACCACTTATTTCTGCCCTGGGCTGTTCGTATCAGAAACTTTCAGCTACTCTTCGCAAATTGTAGGACCGTCTCACATCTAGGCACAAATGGAGACGGCAAGACTTTGATATATTTTACGAAAGTGTCTATTATATTTACATTGATATAAGCCATGTAATACCGCATATTGACAAAATAAATATAGTACAATGAATCTTAGATTATTTGAGTAACTTTAATAGATTTGAAATATCATGTGTAAGCGATAATGACGATAGCCGGACAGAGCTGCAAAGTGTATACAACTACTAATATGTCTCTGCTCACTCCGAAAGTGATATAGCGTAACGATATATTATTTTAATCTGAGCATTGAATCGATAAAGCGAGTTAGTTTTACAATGGACACTAAAACAAAAATTGATTGAACAACTGAAAATGAACAACTATCTATCTATCACAACGAATCCCTTGGTAGTAGTAGGAGTAAGTTGAAAGAATAGAACGCCACTTCTCTCTCTTCTTGCAAACCTTTTTCGCTTCCTTAACATTCATTAGTTTCTTCATGCACTCTCACCGATTCCGCGTACTTTTGTTTGATTGTTTTGTTTAAATGAACAACTGTTTTAATAAAAAAATGGTAACGGTTGTATGCAGTGAGTAGATACACAGGTTTTTAATTTTAATATTAATCTAGAAAAATCTGTTCCTGGTTTTTATTCTAATCACTTATTTAGTGTAAAACTAGTTTTCCCAAACACCTATTAGCTAAGCTTTAATGAATAAAAAAATTATAATGACACTGTTGTAACCCGCATGCTGGCAGCATTTAAATTCCCCCAGTATAATTATTTCTAACGGCAACCGGTCATGCACATCAATACACGGGCATTGCAGGTGATACATTTAGTAAATATACTGTGAACTTTTATAAACGGAGCAACTGAAGATCAAAGAAATTTTAGGTAAAAAAAGAGTGCTAATACTTGTAAATAACTATGTCATCTATACTAATATTATAAAGCTGAAGAGTTTGTTTGTTTGTTTGAACGCGCTAATCTCAGGAACTACTGGTTCGAATTGAAAAATTCTTTTTGTGTTGAATAGACTATTTATCGAAGAAGGCTTTAGGCTATATAACATCACGATGCAACTATTAGGAGCGAAGAAATAATGGAAAATGTGAAAAAAACGGGGGAAATTATTCATCCTTGGGTGCTTCCATTGCGTGCGCTGCGAAAACGGTTCAAGATATCGAAAATATATGTATGACAGAGTTATTCCTCATAAAATGATCTAAAAAAATGTCCCGGACAGTATATGTCTATCTTTTAAGATTAAGTCACTAGAACCGTTTTTATGGTAATCAAATTTGGTCGAAATTAATGCATTATTTGTTAAGAGCTATATCAACGTAATAATATTAATCTTTATCCAAATAAATGTATTGTTGATTAAGAGTATTTAATTGTGAACAAAATTGTCTTTGACATCACTTAATTTCAATGAACATCTTAGAAGATATTACAATAACTTATATAGCAAAACCACGTTTGCCGGATCAGCTAGTTCTAAAAGTAAAATGACAAATAAGAAAATTAAGAATTATCTTTGGGAAATAGATGTAGTCAAGTAAATCTCGTCACGCTATGACAAATGCACTACACTGATATTTAAATATGAAACGAAAATTATTACGGCACTCGTTGCACATCCATGAGTTTGTTCACTTGCTGTGCTGACGTAAGCCAGTTTCGGCGTGTCCGTGCAAGCAACCAGTGGACACAAACACATAATCCGCTTGTTTGTAGTAGTGTACTTATTTCACAACTTAATGAGAAGCGAATACTCTGTACGATATGTATTGATGTGACAGTATCAGAAAAGAAAATTCAGGGAATTAAAAATATTTAGAGGATAATTACAGTCAAAACTTTTCATATTGTATTAAAAAAATAAATAAAGGATTATCTTTCGTAACCAAACTTGGCAAACTAAAATATGTAAGTATAAAACTGCGGCGACAACCTTATAACAAAAGGTATTGTCAACCATTAATATTGTAGATTATTATAGGCATAGGTTCTCTCACACTCTCTCTTTACATCATGCGTCTAATATTTCAAACTGACGCCTACAATAATCGAGAAAACTTATTACATAGCACTTTTACTTGCTCTCATGTGAATAGCGATATTGTCTAACTTTTTTATTTATAAAACCAGTTCTCGGCAAAGAAAATTATCTACTTCTAGAAGTAATCGTTGAATATTTCCTTGTTTAACACTAAATTGCCCAGAGCAGTCATTTTGACTGTTTTTAAAGTTTAGTTATATAATATATATATATATATATATATATATATATATATATAGTATTATATATATTATATTCAGTTTTTCTAGTGTTAAAAAATATACACAATTTTTTCAAGTAATTCTTGTCTGCGTACTACTTTGTCAGTATATAATTTATTCGATCGGTTATAAATATGAAAGCAATTTTCACGCAATTTTACATATAAAAAATATTTAGTAAATTTGCTATTAAATGTACTGGGCCTTGGTGCTTTCTAAATACTTCGATGTGTATTTTATTTTGCGACAAATATTCGATTCAACATATATATTCAATTTTATAATTAGGATTCGGCTAAATACATAATTAATTACTTAAAACATAATTTTTTAATACACTACTTTTCCAACCTTTTGCAACTGCGCTATAGAAGCTTCAGGGTCCCTTTAAAGAGAATTCGCGACCCACTAGAGGGTCGGCTTCGACTTTAGTTCCAGCCAGAAATCGACCTTCGCGAGAACACTACATATGATGTATAATATTCAAGTCGACATGACCACATCGACTACCTATAATTTCTTATTTGTTGGTTGTCGTCGCCATCTTGGACAGAATCTTAGGGTAATATTTATAGACACAAATTTAAGTTTGCTTAGACTTTACTAAAACATTACAATTTATATTTATCAAGAGTGTCAAAGGATTTGGTAAATCACCTATTTTGTCAACATGGACTGGGTTCTGCGAATACTATAGTTATACTCTAGTTCCTATTATATATTCAGTTTTTTTTTTCATAACGAATTTTTACTTTGCTAGAAAAGTCGAAATTGTGAATATAAATCTCAGCCTAGTCTCTATTATATATACGATCAAGCATACTGCAATAACTTTATCGATAGTAAAAAAAATTACATTGAATTAGAATATATTAACTTGTTGCTATAAGTATTATTGAATAAGGAAGCCAACAAAATATCGCGTTATAATGATTTTGCGGTTGAATACATTCAGAAATAACGCAACGAAAGCGGAGCAAATTATAGTTTCATAACAGAGAAATAGATTAGCTCACCATAATTTAAATTCACTTCACTCTATCACAGAAAACATAAAAGAAAGAAAGAAATAATATGTTTATTTTGCTATACAAAGTAAACAAGAAGCTACAATAATTACATTTCCTAGTGCTGTTACAATTTCTTTTACAAGGCCAACTTTATGTCCCTGTGTCTTTTAATGAAAATAATATGTTTAGGTTCAAACCGACCTGGCAAACTTTTATCTGACCTAATCAAAGCAAACTGTTGGCACTTGTAAATCTCATTCGACGTCAATAAATACATCCAAGGTGAATAAGAATGATAGAACATTGCATTTATCTACTTTATATCTCATATGCTTCCTAAGAAGTATCATTAACCATTTTTTTAACCCGAGGATAGTCCTGCATTGGAACATCAGGGACGCTGTGAGGGCAGCGACCCCGGTGTGTCAGACTTCTACTGACTAAAAACCCCCGGGGCGTCCCTCTGATCGCTCCACCCGGGCCTGAAAAACCAAATTCATCCAGACGCCTGGGGACCGAAAAGCCTTGTTGAGGCTACCTTTCTAGAAAGGGTTCCCACCCTTTACTCCTGTAAAGAGCCCAGCTCTCCAAAATCTCTCTCTCAGGCTCTGCGGCCCACACTACGCACCTCCTCCCTCTTATCCGGGCAGTAGACTCCAACAAGTCTACTACCCGAAGTATCTTTAACCATAGTTAACGATACTTCTTACGATACGATATAAGTCATAACTTTGAATAACTATCCTTATGACGTTAAGTAATTATATTTATTTTCGGTTAAGTTTTATTACCTACTTCCAAAAGAATTCGATCATTTGGCATTAAGTGCGATTATGAATAATTATTTATATTATATATATATATATATATATATATATATAATATTTCAGTTACACATAAAGTATACTGTAATATGTTTTTAGTAATATTTAAATAATAACTCAGAACATATTATCAGTAATAATAAAAAGATTTTCAATAGCTCACCTTCATTCTCGTACGAAAGTTCCAAACACATATAATAGGTAGTAGGTATGTTTAATAACACACTAGTGCACTTAAAACTTCAAAAACGATAAAAAACCACAGTTTCGTTATTATAACATAACTCGATAATTCGCAACATCACAATCACATTAATCTTTGTATTTAAGAGCTTACGAATCGTCGCTTAATCCGACCCTCTTACGTTTAACGTTAAATATTAAAATATCCTCGTGCCCGTTTTTCGAAATAACACAGCTATTCGAGGGAGGTTTGTGAGAGGCGCGTGAGCCTGGCGGAGGGCACAGACCTCTGCGAACGCTGCGCTGGCGTCGAGAGCCGATTCACGAGTACCGTTGTGGTAAGTGGGAGTGAGGTCGCACTCGCAGCGAACAGGCTTTGACATTTCCAAGCTATTTCATTACCTCACGTCTTAGTAGTTGCTTTGTTATTGTCAGCACGGATCAACAGTTTTGTTTGGGCAATTCGCGGCGTGTCTTATGCCGCGTCCACACCAAACCATCACTTTTACTGCTGCTGCTATATGTTCGATACTTTAAGGTTAACGGAATGGTTTACCTTTGGATAAACCGTAAGTATCGGAGGTATGTAAGGCGGAAATTCTTGAACTATACATACGAATAATTACCGTATACGTCATACCATTTTGCATGGGTGGAATTATCCATGCAACAAACCCTAACGTTTATATCCTAAATTTCTTCAATCCTAAAACGAAGAATAGAATAGTCGAACCTTCAGATTCAATAAACATTTTTTGGACAAACGCCGACTATCATCGGCCTTATCATTACTTACTACCATGTGATTGAGGTCAAGAATTAATCTGTAAAGCAAAAAAACGCACTAAAACTATTACAATTCCTGCTTTCGTGGAATCTTCTAGCCAGGAAGCCCTTCTTTTTATAATATTGAGTTCTTTAAAAGAAGTATACATAAACTTTTGAGCGGGACGGAATTATAAGTGCGACGATCGACGGATATTATTCAGTTCCTCAATTGCTGCGGTCCGTTTTTTAACTTTGTAGACTTTACCAAAAAAACAGCGAAAGTCAACAAATTGGTTAAAAAGTATACACTTTAGGCAAATGAGTAAAGTAATACATATAAGTGTATTCTAGGAAAAGACTTAAATTAAGTAAATAAATATAGATTAGACGAGCAAAACAATAATAAAAAAAAAATTATACGCAAGGGTCAACATACAAAACGGTAAATAATAATTGTTGACCGTTTTTAGTTTAGTATAAACGCAGCTTAACAGTTACCTTGATGACTAATAAATAAGGTGATTTTGTCTATTCCATTCACTAACATGGTATCTCTTTTTTTAATTCTGACAGAACTCCATATCGTAAGACAAAGGGAACACGCTCACAAGAAGACCGATACACAATCCAACCGTTTCTGTAATTGTAATTTTTTTTTACAAGACCAGCATTTGACGAACGATCTCATAACCCTCCTAATGAAAAGTGTCTACTTTTACCTAATGTCACTTCAATTGATGCAAAACCAGATAAGTCGTCATCACTGTCAACTTTGGAGGAAGAAAGGGGAAAAGATGGAGGTAAGACATTCGCTGTTTTATGAATACCTATTTTATTATATTACAAATTCAAACATTTATTGTAATTACAAGACACCTAATGAAAAGGGCAGTGTAATCTAACAACGACCGCGAACACGGCGAAGTGACGGGAAGCCATTGACAGTAATTGTGTTCACGCCAGACTACATATATCAGAAGACAGAAGATCTCTGAATATATCAACAACTGAACACACAAGCCAATCCTGTAAGCTAACTGGCTACAATGAACTACTGCAACAATCTTCGCACTTATGAACAACACAACCCAGTTCGGCGACTTACCCTACTACCTCAAAATAGGGTATTTTTTTAGTTGTAGTAATCTCAAATAATTTTTTCAACAACGAATTCCAATAAAGTTATGTCCTTACCGTATCCGTTATTTACATAATAAAAACATTCTGCAAAATAAGTCGCAAAGCTCTCAGCCGAGTTCTGAACTCGATAAGGAATTCGTACAGTTTTGCTGAGAGTTGAATCCGTTTATCAGATTCTTGGCGCATTAGTGTCGATTTGCTTGCAATACCTCCCAAAGCTTCCCAATTCTTAGCAACGTGGCTTAAAACATTTTTAGAATAACTAAGCTCTTGTTACCTATGTATTTATACTTTTATTTTTATCTGTGAAAAGACATATCACAGTCTTATCCTTAATTAAACAATAAAAAATATATTATTTAGGCAATGAATGCCAAACTATATGATCAGTCACGGATTCCGTCAACTCGGACTTGGCTCTGCGACTATTTTGGCTATATACAAGTTCCTATTATAATACATATTTATTTTTTTGTTAAAGACAAACCAATTTTTATGAACAAAGTCTAAGCAAAATCAAAGTAGCGTCTATATATTTAAACCTTAAGATATAATAGTGAGGGGTCGTAGCCAACTTGGTGGTGTGCCGTTCAATTGGTTGGCTAGAGAGTTCATCTATTGCAACATTTAAAGATATGGCTAAAAGATGATATCCACCATTTGTTGATGGAATGTGTCCGATCTGAATCTGTGAGAGAGGCGTTTATGAGTGCCTTTGCTCTGAATAGACTAGACGTTGTGATGTTTAACAAAGTCTTAACAGAACTATCATCGAGAAGAGGCGTTAAGTCTGTTCAGATCGATGGCACCATATCTTCATATCTTAGGTATTTTTGTATAAGCGTACAATGGAGCTGACATACGTTCACCCGCAAAAGTCTCCCAAATAAAAAGAATAAAAACAAATGCAAAAGTTACGCCAGAAAGAAACATTTCAATAAGTACAGTAGCTCAAACGTTTTCAAGATTTCTGTTCAAAATAACATATTCCAGAGATTACCATTCCGTAGCCGCTTTAAAGTTTACGTTGAAAACTAACAACAAGAACTGATTGATGCGAAAACTTTCCACCTATGAATGCACGGAATGTTTAAACTTGGTTCGGTTATCATCGATCTTGCATCTAACAAGTCTTCAAACAAGTTTAAAGTCAAAGTTGAATAAATTTCAGTCAGATTTGTGCAATAGACTTTCAGTGTAATATTTAAGCTGCGATATTTATTTTATTTTTGTGGAATAACATTTTTTGGCTATATAGTTAGAAAAAGCTGTAACATCAATCATCGAACAGCTGATGGCGACTGGTAAGATTGATGGAAGATGTTTAAAGTATTGTGTCGGATTCTGGCAATCTTGACTTGGCAACTGTAACCCAGTAAAGACTACCAGGTCGCAATGTACCACTCTGTATTCATTTGTATGCAAATGCTTGTGACCTAGGCAACTGTAGCAATGTCAGGCAACGTGTCAAGTCCGCGACCGTAGTGCCACACAGTCACCACTAAATATGTTTTTGAAGTTGTTAAACAACGATACTTTTTTCATTGTCGCTTTCAATCATTCACTACCTGTTTAAGGAACTATAGTTGAATATGTAAAAATTGCTAAAAATGTACCCTTCATAAACTGTTTGACATTTAATTTTAATTGTTTTGTTTCAATTGTGGGTTTTATAGCTTATTATTATTTATTTTTTTTACACTGACACGCGACTGCACCAAACCTGATGGTAAGTATGGTGCAGTCCAAAAAACGCCAACGACTATCGAAAGGTAAGAAAAAACCCATCGGTAGTCGCAGCGATCGTGCCGGCCCGCACAAATATCTCTTCACGTTACGCTTAAAGGATCCCATATCATAGGACGGCGGGAACACGCTCGCCGGAAGACCATTCCACAGCCCAACGACACGGCAAAAGAAGGAGTTAGAGAACCTCTTAGTCCTAGCCGGGATGTGAGATACCGTATAGCTGTGACACCGCAAACCCGCGCGCGTGGTTCTATTCAGGAAAGGAGAGGGTGGAACAAGGTTAAACAACTCTTCAGAACACTCGCCATAATACAAACGGTAGAAAACACTTAATGAGGCAACATCTCTACGCAATTGGAGCGATTCAAGATATTCAGAAACGTCTGGATCACTCACTATGCGGACCGCCCTACGCTGCAAGCTATCCAGGGCATCAAGCAAGTACTGGGCAGACCCATCCCAGAGATGCGAACAGTATTCCATACAAGGCCTGACCTGGGCCTTATACAATAGATACAAAAGATCAGGTGTGAAAAACCGACGCACTGTATTCAGGATACCAAGTCTACGTGAAGTCGAGGAGATGACCGTCCCTATGTGAACCCTGAGATTGAGATCATAGCGAATATCCATGCCTAATATACTAAGGCTGTCACGCACAGCAAGCGGCACATTCTGGAGAGTAGGAAGGGGAGAAAATGGGGATTTTTTTTATTATCCTCTTATAACTTAATTACTTGATGAAATATACATACGTTTAACTAAATTAGGTACTAAATAAGCGTATAAATGCATGAAAATGAAACTATTCCTACACTAATGACATTTAACATCTGTCTAACTGACAGATCGCTGGCAAATTCCCATATACCGAGGTGAGTTAAGTGACGTTATCGACATCGTTGAAGCTCCATGAACGGATTGACGTATGTTATTAGTAGCAAAATTATTCAGATTTATGACGTCATGGGCCTCAAAGACCGGTGTTATTTTTGCCATTAACGAAAATGTCTACCTCTACGAACGCACTTACTATCGAACACATTTGCGTATAATACATACTGATATATCATCAACCGGCAGCCGCCGCTGGGTTGGAACTCTCAAATCGCGACTGCTAAAATCCGAAATTCGCCTTAACCCTTTATGGCGCAAGGTCTTTAAATTTGTTAATTTTGTAAAAACTAGGTGGTAAATAGCATAAAGTTAACGAAAATAATAATTATAAAAATATTAAAAATGTATCGTTTATAATTCTTAAAAACCTTGCATGTACTAGAAATGCAACATTACATTAGTACTAAATTATTAAACTTAAAATTAGGAACAGATTATTAAAAAACATCCTCTTACCGTTTACTTACAAAAATTTCAACAGTCAAATATTTGTATTTCACCAAGAATTAATTTTTCGTAAATGAAATTGAAAAACTGAAAACAGGCGTGTATTCGTTCGATACTACAATGAAACATCATTACCTACAAGTCTCGTCATCTAGTGAGCTGAATTGTCACTAAATCGTAAGAATGCTTTGTTGGTACCGTATAACACCGAGCAAAGTCAGTCTGTCGGCATTTATTTTACTGTTGCTTCTATTTGAGTGGTATGTTGCAGAAATACAACACGGCGCTATGAAGGGTTAAGAGGTCGAAATCCACTAAAATGGAAGGTCAAATCCGTTAATCTCATAACACGATTCTCCCCACTACCCTAAGAGCAGAAAGGAGTGGTATACGATCATACTACGAAAGGTATCCTAGTGGCATTCACGACAATTAGCATTAAGGAATACGACGTAAGGGAGTGGAAATATCATCTGTTGAGATAATACTACTAATATATCGTTACGCTATATTCTTTTCGGGGTTAGTAGCACTATATTAGTGATTGTATCCACTTTGCGCTTATATGTCTAGTCCAACGTAACTAGTAGCGCTGCTGATGAACAGCGATGATGAGTTAATCCAAAAATAAGATATAGTGCTAGCTATCTCCATTTTTTTTCGACAGAATATGTGTTGATGGACGGTATAGACCCTCATAACTAAACTGGGCGAGAGCAAGCTCCATGTTTTCGAATATGTCAAAATATGCTTATCCCCGAATCCCACCTTCCTACCTACCTTTACCTACCTTTACCTACCTTACCTTTACCTTTTTTTTTTTTTTTTTTTACCTACCTTTGTTACCTTATATATCTCTAAATTGACATTCAGACGAAAATAAAACATACAAGTTTCATATATGTAGATATATTATATTATACATATAACGAGAGTGAATAAAATTATAGTCAGTCCTTATTTATGCTACTCGTTATGAAGCTTCAATTATACAGGTATTTCTCGAGCTTCTACGTGTTTGACTGGGATAGCACCACTCTCATTATAGATTCAAATTCCTTCCACTACTTAATAGTCTATAGGGGGGGGAATGAATCGTGAGAAAATTTATACTTACTGCTACTGCGAGGGATTATAAAGTTATTAGATAAAATTGTACAAAAATTAATATTTTATCATTCACCAAAACTTGCACAAAAAGACACATTATGCCCAAATTTGACAAATGTGCAACATGTCTTTTCTTTTTTTATACTTCTTGTTTCAATTTTTTTTTTATCAGTTATTGTTCATGTGTTGCTCTCATTTTTTTTCGGCCAAGCTTATAGCGTGCACTTTTTAATATTGTTGTATTTATAATGTGTCTTGTTCATGTTGTATATGTATATTTATGTAAGTGTTAATGTGGATTATGTAAATGTATTAAAAAATAAATAATAGATTCCACAGACAGGATGCGTAAGATCCCAAATACAGATTAATCTTACAAGTTTTAACAAGTTTTCTATACGCACCTGTCTAGCAGGTGCTAAGCTATAGTGAGTCTGGCTAAAGGTACATATAGTTAGGCTTACCATAATTGTGATACAATCGAAACAATAGTGAGAGATAGCATAAAACTAAGAGGAACAATATATAAGGTAATACACGTTTGACTATATTAAAAAAATAAATAAGTATCAAAAGTACACGAGTACACAGATAATCTTTTGAGCAATTTATATTGAATAATTTTCGATTTTAAGTCAGAATGTAATTGCATGTTGTTGCGTGCTTATCAAATGAAATGTAATTAATCAATACCACTTTCATTTACCTAACTGAAAATGGACAAAATACATAAAAACATGTAAATAAACGCTTGAAATATACAAACAATTCGCCAGTTGGACAATATACACGGTAAATTGTAATAAATGCTATACCAGGACCGGGAAAGTTTACTCTTCTTAATCACATGCTCTTGACAGAGCAGTTGTATTCACGTATAACGTTTGGATGTACAATGCTATAGCTTTTCATTTGTCCCGAACGAATGCTTGGCAAACGTTTCCATTAATCGACACGTTGTTCAATAGTTTAATTTGATCGATCCAACGATGTGGAGATCTTCTGTGAGACCTAACTCCGTCTGGAGAAGTTAAACGTGCCACAATGGCAAGCCGCTTGGAACGATGGGGCCGTTGCCTTTTACCGGAAAAATCCCAGTAAAATATGAACCTATGGTAACCCTACAGGAACTACCTATTTACCAACTTATACTGATTCTCACTTGGAACTGCCTATACAGAAGCGAATTAATCTAGATTTCGCCCTAAGCCTATTCTACTGAAGGTAGTAATTTCAGAAAGAAAAAATAGACCCAAATAATTTCCCGTCTTACCTTAGAAACCTTCGGAATGAGTAGCTTTATAAGGTTGTTCACTTTATTGTAAGTACAAATTCGAGTCTTATATTAAAAGAACAAAACGATCTATAATAAAAGCGTTTAAAATATAACATGTGAAACACCTATAACAGTCCGTGAATTTTTCGTAATTAGCTATTTTAATGTGTTTTCCTTGTTTTTATATACATTAATTAAATATTTATATAAACTTAGCGCTGGAAAAAATAGATACAAGCATTTTTTGCTAATTTTAATAGGTAAATTTAATATTAGCTATATGAAAGAAAATTTTCAAAAAAAAACTGTATTATAAAGCTTATTAAATATTAGGTCCTTACATATGAAATTGGCGTTTTGTATGGGAGGAACAAAAAGTCGAATATAATATATTTAATTAATCAAAGTATGAACCATTATTTTCTATGCACTTTTGCCATCTCATAGGTAGTTCATTGATCCCTTTACTAAAAAAACCAGTCGGACGGGAATCAATAAAATCTTTGAAGGCGATTTGGACTGCCCCATCGGAGTTGAATTTTTTCCCTTGCAAGAAGTTATCCAAATTTCGAAAAAAATGGTAATCTGTTGGAGCAAGGTCCGGGGAGTACGGAGGATGTCTTAGACTTTCCAATTGAAGCTCTTCTAATTTAGTAGCCGTCTGTTGCGCAGTGTGTGGTCTAGCGTTGTCGTGAAGCAGCAGTGGCGTGGAGCGATTGACCAGCCTAGGTTGTTTAGCCGCTAGCTTTTCCATCATGGTTTGCAATTGCTGACAATAGACATCAGCCGTAATAGTCTGGCCAGATTTGAGAAAACTGTAATGAACAATACCGGCACTAGTCCAAATGCTTACAAGTAACTTTTTTGGGGTTAATTTTCGCTTGGGGCAGGATTTGGCTGGCTGGCCAGGATCCAACCATTGCGCTGAGCGCTTCCGATTATCGTAAAGAACCCATTTTTCATCACAGGTAATGATTCGGTTTAAAATACCTTCATTATTGCGCCGGTTTAGTAATGTAACGCAGCAGTCGACGCGCGTTTGCCGGTTTGCTTCAGTCAATTCGTGAGGTACCCACCTTTCAAGCTTTTTAATCTTCCCCATTTGCTTCAAGTGAATTAAAACAGTTTTATCACTAACATCGCAGCCTGCAGCTAACTCGGACGTGGTTTGCGATGGATCCGCTTCCACAATAGCCTTCAACTCTTCATTATCAACTTGAGTCTCAGGCCGTCCACGGGGCTTGTTCTGCAGGTCGAAATTTCCAGAACGAAAACGTTGGAACCAAAAACGAACTGTGTTTTCTTTTGCAACACGACCGCCATACACATCATTCACCCTTCGAGTTGTTTCCGCAGCACCAGTGCCACGGCGGAACTCGTACTCGTAAATAATGCGATATTTTAAGTTTTCCATTTTGTAAAATGAGTGACGCAAACAGAAAAAAACAGAAGAAAAAAACAAATGAATGACGATCATCGAAGCACAAATACATGAGTCTATAGCTGTACAAATTTGAATTTGGAATTCCTTACCAAAGAGGAGAAATTTGTGATTAAAGTGGCCAGTACGAAAAACGCCAATTTCATATGTAAGGACCTAATATTTAATCATTTTTTAATAATGTAATAGAATGGAAATAAATATACTTTACAACATTATCTCACATTTTTTACCCAATACAAACGGGTTTAACAGTCTAAGACTTAATTTATTCTAGCATATATGTACAAAATCTTTGAATCAAGTTTATTTCTTTGAAAGTAATTCTAGCCATATCAGCTGCTTCTATTTCCTTTAATAAGAAAAGTGAAACCGAATACCTATCTTTCACTTCCAATTTAATTATGTCCGGTTACTTCAAGTATTTTAATATATTTTAGTACCAAGTTATTCAGATATCTAACCTTTGCGTATATAGATTTAATGATTACGTGGCCCACAGGCCTATCTTCGTGCAAATAACTCCCTAGGTAACCCTAGAATTTTACCTTGTACCAGTCCACACTTTCCGATTGATACTCCTATACGTCATCGAGATGATTCGTTAAGGGTTTTCCTCATGTTGTATTTAAAATCAGCAATATACTGCAACTATTTAAAAATAATGTTATTTTCTGTGGCAATATCTTAAATTGTCAATACAAAAAAAAAATTAGTTGAAAAATTATTCCACTTATTGAATACACATTGTAAAATAATCATTATTCTTAATGAAGACCTTAAATATACAATAAGTACTTGCACGAGTAGAAGTAAATATCTTCTTTCGCTGCCGGCCGTCATCCTAGCCATGGTCTGCAGCGAGGACAAGTGGAAAGCCATGCTTCAAATTTCTGAGCGGGTCATGCAGCAGAAGGAGGCAGCTGAACGGACCAGGGAGTCTACTTCTACCCTACTAAGGGGTTTTTACTGTATTGGGTACAATAGGCCTGATATGCCAAAATGGCAAAAGCCCTTAAAACAATAAATAATAAAAAAAAAAACTTCTACCCTGGCTATTCGGCACCGGAGAACGGGTCGCCGACGGGGTGCGTTAGCGCGATATTATCTGCACGACCAATCCCGCCGTGACATTGAAGCGGGCAGTGGTACTTGAGGGAGTCCACTGCCCGTACATGAGGGCGGCAGTGTGCACATACCTCCGCACACTGCCTATTCTGAGGAAAAGACAGACGGGAATACTCTTTCCGTCCCCTATTACTGAGGAGGCTTAACAAGGCTCGCTGCGCACCAGTCGTGGCAGATTGCGAGTCCGCACCCACAGCCGGCGTAAAAACGGATGAAGGAGTACCCAGGAGTTTTTAGTCGGTGAGAGTCCAACACACCGGGGGGACGGCCCTCACCAACTCTCTAAGGTCCATAATGGATTTTCTCCTGGTTAAAATAAAAGTAGAAGTAAATATCTTAGGTAACACCAAATTTACTTCCTAAAAACATAAAAGTACCTAAGGAAGTTACGTAATTAATAGCTGAGTCATATTCTACCAAAGTGTGTGAAAGAGTTAATAATTAATAAGAGACCATAAATGGCTATAAGCAATAACAATAAAGAAATGGCGTACGGTACCCTCTACTTATTCATAGTACGACTCGGTATAATTATAGTTTGTTAGAACAGACATTTAAACATAAAAAAATATTATTAGGAACACATGTATAAGTATGCTTATAAATAGGTATATTGCACATGTTTCCCATAAATATACATATATATTTATTATAAACGTGATTATGCGATAATTTCTTCATTAATATTTATTTCCAAACGATAACATTTTACATTCTTTAGACAAAATATTGAATAAAAGCTTTGAAGAAACAGAAATATATGTAACCAATAAGTGCAATGAGTATATATTACATACATATGCTAGAGATACCAATCGGTACTAATAGATTTTATGTCAAATCCAAATTCAAACAGGAATTTTGACATATAGGGATGCGGTTCTTAATGGTGCAGTTTATTAATGGATAAATTAATAAAATGAAATCTGAAATATGTTGAATGCACTTCGGATACAGTAATTTAAATGGTATCAATCTGTGTGCAATTCATCATACTGTATACACTATTCGACTCTTACGAAACGTCAAAAATATATAAGAGGTAAAGTTATAATATAAACAATACAAGCGGATAATTTTTTCAACAAGCAGTATTTTATAATATTTCAAATATGAATTTAAGATAAACCGTCTGTCTGCTGAGACACTTTTTCTCAGAAACGCATGGAAGTGTCGAGTTAAAATTAGTATTAAAACTAAATAAATAAGTTGCTTGTAAGTCTGTGTGTACGGAAATCCGATATGTACGTGACCGGTTTTAAAATTCATTGCACTGCAAAAAATTTAAATATCGTTTAACAAAATTTTATCGTGAGGGTGCCTAAGTATGAAGTGTTAAGGACAAGAATCTAAATAATCCTTTTACGATCCAATATTGTGACAAGGTCTCCGTTTTGCTACAAGCATCTAGTTTATTTTCATGTGTACAGTCTGCTTACTGTGAATAATTTTACGGTTTTTATCAAATTATAAAAAGTTTACTAGGGCGAGTTATGGATTTACTGGATTGATTCAGTTGTACAAATGGATAAAAAAAATTGTTAAGATTATAAAAGCAAATTTTTGGTTAAACGATTGTAGATTACATCCCTAGTGATATGTCATATTTTTATGTTGTTGGATTTTGTTTTCATTTGTGATTATTTGTATAGTTTCTGTTAAAATATTAGAAAATGCTATAACAAGTTTGATTTTCCGAAATATTAACAGTGCGTTAGTAATTCCTGCGTGTGAACTACTAGTTTAAAAATTTTATATATGAATTATTAACTCGACTTCCTTTTAAAGTAATGATTTTGATTTAGAGGAAAGTTCCTATTAAAACCAAAGAATACATCAGGCTTTTTTTCTCATTTTTAGCTCTAACGTTTCAAAATGTCAGCATTATTGACTGCAAATTGGTTCCCATTGGACTCCTATTACAGGTAATTATATTTTTTTTATAATAGTTTCTTTAGTTTATTTGGACACAATTTATTTGATTATTAGCTTAGCTCCTGACTGCACCTTTGCCTTCTTTCATTTCTAGTACTAAAATTTTCATATATTCAAAATTGGAAGTTTTTTTGATACATTTTCATCCCATACAATGAAGAACATTCTATTTCTAAACAGTGTTAGTATTGATAACAAAATAACTACATATGTAACATTGATAAGGTTCTTGATAAAACCAGAATAAAATCCTTAATGAATTTGTACAATGTAATGTTTATTACATGTAGTAATTATGCCATAGTAATAGTAATTTATGAAATTTGATATTTGCAACAAGAGTGTAAGACATATAATCCATTTTAAAAGGCTTATAATGTTATAGAACAGTAGTCTTTAAAAAAAGGAAAATTTAAGTTCCTAAAACCTATAAATCAAGAAATATGTTGAGAAAAACATTTATATCTTCAGGAAGTTTGACCTTTACATGATGAACTGGTCAATGGATGAAGGATTGGGCAACATGATTGTGGTTGGAGCGCCCTATGGAGGACCAATGGCTGTTGTCCGAGACAGAAATAAATGTGTCCAGATTAAAACAACAACTAAACCAGTTATTACAATCTTCAATTGTGTTGGAAATGTGATATCCAAGATTTTGGTAAGAAAATTCCTCATTCAGAGACATGGAGACAAATTATTTATATTTATATATAATTTGAAAGCAAAGGTTGTATTTATAAACTTTAATGAATATAAAAAAATAATATTTACAAATACTTATGTGTATAATTATTTGGTTTCACATAAGTTTATTAAAAATTATCATTTGTTTTTAATTAACAAATTTATTTATTACTAAAAATGATGTAAAAACACATATTACATATGTACAGTATTTTATTTAAATTTTTCGAGATAAATTTGTGTTTATAACATATTAATGTTTATACATATATTTTTATTTGCATTGACATATTTTACTTTCTCTGCCTTATTTCCTACTAAACTAAATTAGCTAAAATGAAGTAAAATTACTTGCAAACAAATATCTTAACTTTTGTTATACTTTGTGAACCTCTTTTGTCATACTTTTATTGCTTTATATTTCAGTGGAATAGTGGTATTCTGGTTCACATGGGCTGGTCAAATGATGAGCAGCTTTTATGTGTTCAGGAAAGCGGTGATGTGTTAATTTATGATATGTTTGGGGCATATCAAAAAACTTTTAACATGGGTCAAGAAGTTAGAGACACAAAGGTAAGTAAGACTACACATATAAATAAATGTGTTTCAGTATAACTTATTTTTAAAATGTATCATGGCATCTAAACACAGATACATAACCAAATCAAAGAACAATCTTATGGTTTTCTGATGTATTTGTGCCAATATGCTAATATAATATTACAATTATTTTTTTATTGGTTGTGTTTTAATTTCGCTATTACTAATTCAGACATGATGTAACTATGATATTCCTTATTAAGCTAAGCCTAAAAAAAGATGGCTTATGCTCTAGTAATGTTTCCATGTTTTATTTCCGTTTACTAAAAATAACTGTATGTGGAGTTTGCTAGTTTGTCAATTCCTAATTCAAGTACGTAAGATAAATTGATTAAAATGTTTATTCCTCTCACCCATATATAAAAACTTTGCAAATATTTTAAAAGGTCTGCAAAGCACAACTTTTCCCAAATCAACATGGCATTGGCTTAGCTGTTTTGACCACAACAAACCGTATGTTTCTACTTAGCAATGTATCAGAACCTAAAGTAAGATCAGCACCAGATTTGCCAAGTAAGTGTTTTAAATATTTTGCTTTTAGAATATCTGCTTGATTATTTTTGATATTAAACAAATCAACATATAAGCACAAAGTGAATAGAACCACTAATGTATCTCTGCTCACCCAGAAAAGAATAATAAAAAAAAATATAAATGAATAAAAAAAATTTTTTTTTAAATATATATATTTAATATAAATATCATCAGCCTATAATATTTTCGGCAAAAGTAGATATAATAGTTGCTGTATCCACTTTATGTTTGTATGTCTTAAATTATACCCAATGTGATCAATGAACGAGCCTCCTTTTTACTTTTCAATTAGCGAAGCAATACTAAAAAACTCAAGCAATACAAAATTTTCCCAAACCATTTTAATATGAAGAACTTTACAAGATGCCTTCATAAATTTTCAGGAGCTAATGAACGAATATCATGCTGGTGCGCTCTTAATTCTGGTTTTCTTGTATGCCGAGACAAGGAAATCTACAAAAGCCAGTTAGGCGAATCAAGAGCTGTCCTCATGGTAATTTACAATTTTCATTTCATACTAAGTAATGTGTTTTTTGTCTTTCCAATTATAGACATTAACTTGAAAGTCCAAGCAAGATGTATTGCCATTTTATATCTATTTGCCTATTAAAAATCATCAATATCTTTGATTATTATAATTGGTTGGATAAAAGTCAAGATACAGCCCCATGACTTAGCAATCACGATCCTCTCGAAAAAGTAGATGCTACATAATAAATGCTCCACATAATTGAGCTTACTTGCTCCACTAGCTTGATTTTTGTTTTGTATGTTTTTGTGGAAACTTTGATGGCTTATGTATATTTTATTGTTTATATAATGCTGTATGTTTCCTGGAAATGTAAAAATTAAAAAGAAATTATAATTTGTTAAGATAATTTCATAGACAAATGCTTAATATCCTTTTTTTTTTTTTTGTTACCCAGGGGAAATCCTCATAGGATCGTCAGGGGAGTGGTGAGGGCCACTCCCTCCGGTATGCCGGACTTTTACCGACTAAAACCCCCGGGGTGTTCCACCTTCCGCCTACCGGCATCGAGGGCACGACTGGGGTCTCATCCTCAATGACCGGCTGGGCGTGCGGCCGTGAATGGGCCTCTACTCGTTTAGGGAGGGGTAGTGTATAGAGCTACCCCTCTCTTGCCTCTGTGTTGTAGAGCGGCACGCGGGAACACATCGCGCGCCGCTCGCACCCTTGTTGGACGACACACTCCCTCAAGCGTGCCGCCCGGTGTCGCCGCTAGAGTCGGACGTTCCTGAGAAACGCCGCTCTGCGGCGCCCTGTTCTTATAGGCCGGCGGGCAGGTGGGGACTGCGCTGCCGAAGATGTTGTAGCCAGCGCCTCCCGGACCCGCTCCGCCGCCTCCTTCCTGGCTAGCACGTCCTCGGCGAACCGCAGGACCGCCCGCCATGCATCTTCGCTGCCGACCATTAGAGAAACCAATGTCGGCAGCGAAAGGTCTCCACTAGTGATGAAAATGCCCGGGAATTTTCCCAAAGTGCCCAAAATTCCCGAGAACATTCCGTTAATTCCCGGGAATATTCCCATGGAACGTGTAAACAGAAATATACGTTTATTTCTTAAAGTTTCTTTCCGAAATAAAATAATGGCCTGTGGGTCGATTGTAAACATGGTTACATATGATATCAAAACGAGACTTTTATATTGCAGTTTATTTTCTTACTTAAAATTTAAATATAAAAAATAAATTACCTTTGCTACTTCATTCCGGATGAAGTCATAACTATTTTGAAATAATCAAAAAACTTTTTATTTATACTTATTTAAGGATGGTGTTTTTATTATATAGGAAAGTTACACGAGTGTAGTGTATAAATTGTGTGTGTATGAAGAGGTCAAACTTTTCAAAATGATTTGAGACGTAATAAACCACAAAATATTTCAAAATAGATATGTTTGTATATTATTATTTAAAATATTTTTATTGTTGAACAAAAAAAAAAATCATGATAAATACTAATATATCGTCACACTATAATCCGGGGTGAGCAGAGATACAGTAATAGTTTTATCCGAGACGGTGCACGGTGTTCGGCGCGCCGCCTGAGAGACAGGTTTTGGAGAGGTGGGCTTTACTCTTACCCCTCACAGAGAGGTAGCCCCAACAAGGCTTTCTGTACCCTGGACGTCTGGACGAATTTGGCTTCCCAGGCCCGGGTGGAGCAATCAGAGGGACACCCCGGGGGTTTTTAGTCAGTAGGAGTCTGACACACCGGGGTCGCTGCCCTCACGGCGTCCCTGATGGTCCTATGCTGGATTTTCCTCGGGATAAAAAAAGTAGTTTTATCCACTTAGCGCTTATATGTTGTGCCTAACGTGGCCAGAAGTACAGCTGATCGCCGTTCTCAAGGCACTTACACATGATATTTCTATCAGATGCCATGTAGGTTGACTCACGTTGTTTTCATTCGCCGGTAAACATGTAATGCGTAATTCCGTATTTAATCTGAAAAAACCCAGAAGTACGTACCGGGATTCGAGCCTACGACCATTTACACTCTAGCGCATAGAAACCGGTCCCTTATTATCTAGGCCACCACCGCTATACTACAAAATATTTTTGACGGATTTTATTCGTATTCTGCGATATGTTTACCAACTGTGGACCGGCAAAGCGACAAGTTGCGCGGAGGCAAACAACGCATGCGACGGCATTATACAGATTGTGAGCGTGTGAGTGAGAGCGCAGCAAGACGTTCCCGCTGACACTTTTATGTCACCGCTCAAAAATGCCGCACAGATGCGAGTCTTAATAATTAATTAAAGAATGAATTTATTTTATTTTTGTGTACTTTTCTTTTAAGATCTTCATGATTCTAGATGAACAGAAAATATCCTTTAAAATATGATTCCTTTGTGAAAACATCATAAACTGTAAAATATGCGACATAAAAGGGCACATGTTTTGTTAGTATTATCTTAAAAGTAAAATTAGAGGTACAAGGAATTGCTAATATCAGTATTTGATTTTAATTTCAGCTTAATACCTCTGGGCGTTTTTGAGAAAAAGTGTCAGACAGACAGACAAGGAATTGGTTCTATAAAGGCTCTCTTTTCCTTTTCAAATAACGACTTCTAAAAAGTAATGCAGTGTAATTATATTTTTGTACCTACATATACATTATGTAAAAAGATACAGAAAATATTATTATAGCAGAGAGTGAATATAGCTCTGGTAAATAATCACTAAACGCCAGTCAAACATTTAAAGAACTACCTGAAACACCGCCATTAGGAGATTGTCACTTGCAGTGGATCTAAAAACTTCTACTCC
Source organism: Automeris io (assembly GCA_036320925.1). Lineage (NCBI taxonomy): Eukaryota > Metazoa > Arthropoda > Insecta > Lepidoptera > Saturniidae > Automeris > Automeris io. The sequence continues at coordinate 4,814,323 of JAUDJH010000010.1, read as the reverse complement.
GGATTTATTTATATTATAAAATATTATAAAAATTATATATATAATAAATATCATTAAAAAATACACAAATCTGGAGTAGTTCGTGTACATACATAAAAAACATTACACACTAGCTGTGTGTCCCGGCGTTCCTCGGGAAGAAATAATTTACTCACTTCGCCATATGTTTTTCAAAAACGACGAAACACATATTCTTTTATTTCTAACTAAAAAACTAAATATCAATTTTTATAGGGCTTACTTAAATTGACGGATTTTAAACAAACAAACAAACTTTTCACCCTTATTTTATCTTCTTAGGGATTGATTTTCCAATAAGGTTGAAACATTTTTTTTTCTAGTTTCCAACCAATAGTCGAAATACTGGTTTTGATAGTGCTTACTTCAAAATTGGCCGATTTTTCAAACATTTTTCCAACCATAGTTTCAACACCCTCATAACGATGGAATCACAAAAACTCTGCGTTTTGTGGATACCTACATCATACCAATTAGTAGTAAAAACCAATTTCCAAATTTCATGTTTCTGGCTGTTGTCGTTTGAGCTTAACGATGATATATACATGAATCAATCAAATCAAATCATGTCATGAATGTTAGGACAAGTGATTTTATATACATATGTATATAGATTTTTGAACATAGGTAAAAACTAAATAAATATTATTTATTTAACTCATGAATAATATCGCCTTCCTTTGTTTATAAAATTCATACGTGAAATAAAAAAAAACACATGGGTTCGGCTTGCCGAAAGGTGCGAATGTCATAGTTTCCCTTTAACTTTAAATTTAATCACATAGTTTATAATAATTTCATTGTAATGTAATATATTTCCGAGGTTTATTAGTACTAAGTATAAATTACACCTTAAAAACAACCTTAAGAAAGCACGAATTGAGAAAATTATGATTGACATAATTGATGAGATTTGGGAATTTTGGACACTTTCAGGGAATATTCCCCAATTTTCCCGGGAATAAAGGGAAGATTCCCGGAAACTTTCCGAAACTTTCGGGCATTTTCATCTCTAGTCTCCACCCACCACTCTCTCCAGCTCGGCCCGCTCCGAAGCCCAGGCTGGGCATATCTGGAGCAAATGTATCCTGCTTAACTAACAATGTCTTTCCTTGTGGTTTATTTGTAAGACTTGATATGTCTGTCTTTAATTAGTAAATTAGTAGATATTGTTTATTAATTTAATACACTTGAGTTATAAATATATTACAATATAGTACTGTTCATAATAAAAAAATATATATTTATAAATTTTCAGCACCCTGAGATAAGAAATCGATATACACAAATACTGACAATATCAGTGTCTCAAAATGGTAAACACGTTGCCTTCTTTACTGACTCTGGTTTCCTTTGGATCGGTTCATCTGACTTCAAAAATAAATACTCTGAGATTGACACCGGATACATTAAACAACCAAAGGAGTTGATGTGGTAAGTTGATTAATTTTAAGTAAAAATAAAATAATGTATCTCTGAATTTTTTATTCACAAACACATCGTTACCTTTTAGCTAAGTAAATATTTGTTCCGTGTGACGATTTAACCCATGCCATAGTATTTGAAAAAACACATAACACACAAGTAAATCTTACTGAGGAATAATGTTTTATAAAAAGTTGACTTCTGTAGAAATTGCATGCTTGATCAAAATTTTAACTTAACCATTTTTTTTTCAAGACATTGCTCTAAACTTTCATTAGATCATATTGTTGTATGTCTTGTTTTTTAGGATATTACCATAGCGTTCGTTGTCAACATAAAATAGTCACAAAAAATCCACTTTGACTAAGTTTATGGTTTTCAAACTTTACCTGAATTTGTGGTACTTTGTTTCTTGACAAATTTCATGGTTCTAGGTAAACGAGAACAATCCTATAGTTTTTAATTCCTTTACGAAAATGGAAAATCGGAGTAAAACACGACACAAGCGGGAATATCTTTTGATCACGTTGATTTAAAAATATAATTTTTTTCAGTGCTACAACGTACCAAAAACCTGTTTATTTGCTATTAATTTCAAATTGATACCTCCATGTGTGTCTGAGAAAAATTATCTTGATCAATAGAGAAACAGACAATAAAGTGATCCTATAAAGGTTGCATTTTTCTTATGAAGGTATGGAACCCTAAAAAAATGCAATATTTTTCAGGTGTGGCTCTGAAGCGGTGGTAGCACATTTTGATTCCGATATTCTGTGTATCTATGGTACGAAAGGAAGCGATGTCACTTATCCGTACGACGGCCCCTTTCACCTCATTCAAGAAATGGACTGCGTTAGAGTTGTCTCCGAGATGACGCATGAGATGATACAAAAAGTTCCATTTGTGGTGGAAAAGGTTTTAAAAATAAACAGTACTGCACCTGGCTCATATTTGGTGGAAGCTTCTAGACAGTTTCAGGTGAGATTCATACCTAATTATTGAGTTCCTCGGTCCTTTTATCATTTCGTCGTATTAGCATTGGATAGATTTGTGGATTATTGTGTATTTTTAAAGGAAGGTAAACTCTATACTACACTGTGATATTAAATCGCTAACATTAATTGCTTTGAAGTCCAAAGTGACTCTAAACCGTTTATGGCGTCATCGTGTAAATCAACATACCGGCTATATTGACTCAGAACAAAAGTCCCGGCAAAAAAATACGACTTCGTATCTCGAAAACACCACTGGTTTTTACGACTATATATAAGCAGTCCCTTTGATGTCGTTATAGCAGATTTTGACTGTATATATACATCCATGCCTCGGGACAAACTAATTTGCTCATCACTGTGCAGTTTGCCGGTACCGAGACCTGAAACCATGAGCTTCAAAGCCGCAGGAAGGGTCACTACAAACTGCGTTATATGGTCGACAAATCTATATAGACCAGTCGTTTCGCTTGCTGCTGCCTTCTACCCCTGCTTAGTCGATTTAACCCCTTAACGGCAATATTACTTACAGAAACGCAGTCATCGTGCCGATGAATATATTAGGATCATAAAAGCAGACCTGGCTGTAGCAGTACAAGACTGTATCGAGGCAGCCGCTATCGAGTTCAGCCCTGAGGTTCAAAAGATGCTAATAAGAGCCGCTCAGTTTGGAAAATGTTTCCTAATGGACCAGGAACTAACTAATCTGTACGTGAAGACATGCCGGTGGCTCAGGGTTCTGAATGCTGTGAGAGACCCCAAAGTCGCGATACCACTTACATCAGTCCAGTATCCTTTATAACTACAGAGCAGATATTACAAATTTATAGTCAATTTTGTTAGTAAAAAATAAGTAGAGGTGCTAATTAACGACTGTTTTTATTAACGAGCCTGTTGTTTAAAATTAACAGTTTATATAAACTGTTGTAAATTAATATAAACCTTATTGCTCAAATCTAAAAGCTCCAAATTGTAATTCATAGTTTAAAAACTGAAAGCTAGTGCCATCTCTTATAAAATTTTCGCAACTGAAAAGGACAAATGTATCAAATTTCGCTGAAAACATACATTCGATGAGAACGGACAGTGTGACAGAAGGCATGTTGCTGTAATTGTGTTCTTACGCTTGACAGTAAAATCAAAGAATTATTGATTGCTAATATAATACTTTTTCATTTTATTAAATAGTCTGTTGCAATAATTGACATTACTAAAAATAAATACATCTTGTCGGTCTAAGGTAAATATGAGAAAACTTTTGCTAATCATGTAAGCTACTCGTAGGTCAAAATGCCATTACCACCAAACCAATCAAACCCGGTGTCATGGAGTTTTTCTGTAATATAAAGCTGAAACTCATTAACATGACGTTACAACATTTATTTTTATAATTTTATTTACTGTTTCAATGGAGACAATAATTATGATTATTTCAAATTAAGTATTCTGTCTGAATCTACTTTTAGACGTCTTTTCGGATCACCATAATTCTGGTTTGATTCGATCTTTTAGAGAATGAATATCAATGTCCCATAAACGCGAATAACAGTAACACGTGGCTATATAATTTTCAGAAGATGTATTATAATTCAATTCAGTCTTTACCTGTGGAGTGATATATAAGAGCAGTCATCTCAGTTTCTGGCCTACTCTAAACGGTAGATTTTGTGAACACGTGGTACATATTAAACACCGAAACATATAAAAAAATTATAGCCTACATAAAATATATTCCAAATTTCACTACATTAACAAATTAATACTAGTTTACTCTCTTTTGTGTTTTTTTTTAAGTGTTGGTAATAAACCCCGCTATGTAGACGGGGCCTGTATAAGGCCAAACGTCGCCGAGTTCCGAGGAAACTAGCCCTGCCTTGCCCTTGGCACACCCCGAGAGAAGGAACACCCCGGGTGTTTTAGTCGGTGCAAGTCCGACACACCGGGGGGCAAACCTCATCGCCCCCTGAGGTATGTTAGGGATTTCCCCCGGGCTACCAAAAATAAAGTGTTGGTAATAAGAGGTTTATTATAATAAGGTCCTTTGAGGTGGAATTTTGGTATTAAAATCCTTATCTAGTGAAACAGAATGTGTCACCTGACGGAGCGAGTGCTCCTCGATCGGTTGATATGGCGAAGGCTGCACTGTTTGGCCGGGCACATCGCATCCTACTTGCAAATGAAAGACGGGCGCACCAGGGTGCTCTCACATTGGGCTTGTTACAAGGTAACCAGATAAAATTACCTTAAATTTTACCCTACACATGAGCCCATTAATGGTACTAAATAAATAGCTATAAAGGGTAATTTATGAAGTATGATATTGTCTATGTTGTAATAAGTTTGCTTTGTGTTGTTATATCTTTGAAAAATGATTCATTCCTCTGTCTCCAATATATTCGTGACGACTGCACATGTTACAAATCCCTTCGTAGTGAGTCGCTTCGACTTACCCCGCTTTTGTGTTTCTCTATACATATCACTATACAGGATGATTTTATAGACGAGGGAGATATTTCAGAATACAATAATTTGTACCTTCTTATAACTAATAAAAACGTAAATAACAATATTTCCTAACAAATCATAAAGAAACATTGATGACCATATGAGAATTGACCCGTAAAAAGTTTAGACACCGCAGCGCGTGTGGTGCGCGATTGAATGGCATGCAGATAAAATTCCTTTTACGTAATTTTAGGTAAACAGGTAATTGACTCGTTACCTTTCGTACTTTATCCTGGCTTAGGAAAGACAAAATACCTACTTAATAATTAATTGTTATTTATTCTATCATGTGTGTAATTGCCCATTAATATGGCAACTATAAATTACTTTGTTTTAATGGAAATATTAAGAAATCAATATTCCTATATATGTGGAATTAGAATCGAATGCTGAATATCCTCCTTGAATATCTCCCTCGTCTATAGAATCAGCCTGAGCGTGTCAGTTATGCGACTTGAATGATTCGCCCAGATGCCAAATCTCAGTGGCGTGCATTCCATAGCAGCATAAAAAGCATTATCTTGTTATACTAAGATACAGGACAAGATTTAATCAGATTAATGAAAATAATTACGATTATTTTGCGTTTTTCATCATTAATATGATTACATTTGACACAAAATTTGGTACATTTTTGATTCTGAAATTGAATCTAGTAATTGCCTTAGTTTTAAGTCAAGATGTTCAAGCATAATAAAATAGTAATTAATGCTTTTTATGCTTCTATGAAATGCATGCTACTGCCAACCAACATGCCTGAAAAAGTTTTCAGTTGAAAAAACATGTGACTGCAGGTAACCCAACCGCATCTAGACAATGAGAGCGCTGCCCGAGAGATCGGCGAGAAACTTCGCAACGTGCCCGGCGTCTCCTACACTACGATCGCTAAAAAAGCCGCTGAAAAAGGAAGAAAAGCGCTCGCGATCAAGGTAATTATAATTAAAGGTGATTATACTATATTCTTAGTATTAAACACTAGTGTTTTAACACTAAAATCAAAACTAAAATATTAACGAGTCAGCGTGCTATGGAACGTAGTATATTAAAATTAAGGAAAATACAAAAAATTAGAAGCAAAGATATTAGAGAGAAGACTGGACTAACGGATGCACTCTAACATGCCTTAAAGCTAAAATGGAAATGGGCAGGACATATAGCACGACACAAGAATAAAAGTTGGGCTTATACAATAAATGGATGGACTGGTCCATCACATGGCAAACGGAAAAGAGGCAGACCACAAAAAAAGTGGAATGACGACATAATCACAGTTGCAGGAAAGGATTGGATGAGAACAGCTACAGACCGAAATAAATGGGATGGATTGGAGGAGGCTCTCACCCGAAAGGGATTCATAAAATGACAACGGGAAAAAAAACTGTATTTTTGTGTGCATATTGTTTCTTTTTTTATGGAATAAAAGAGCTATTATTATTATTATTATTATACTATATTCTTATGGCATCACTTAATTATTGCGTGTTTTCTGTTATGACGTACGGTGCCGAAACGTGTACTCAGACAGTAAGTTTTGGTTTGAAAACTGATTGTCGCTCAGCTGGATGGGGTTATGTAATAGGTTATGCTCGAAGTGTCTCTGGGCACTAGAATTCATAGTGAGACGATCACGCAAAGAACAAAATTGATCTAAAAAGCTAATTAAGTGAGCAAGCTAAAATGGCGACGGGTTTGTCATATTTATCACAATCTATAACTGTTGGATAAACGAATTCTGGAGTAAAGGTTGCGTCTCAGCAAGCGTAGTGTGGGACGTCCAGAGGACACAAGAACCTAGAAATCACAAATTATAATGACTTAATTATCGAAAATATACAATAGAAGAATCGAAACGAACAACCATTTATCTGAGTCCAGTGCACTAGGGTGAAGAAAGAAATTTGGTGGAAAGCAAAGAGATTCACTTCTCTATGAAATATTATGTATTCAGTGGTAATGCTATTATTTTATAGTAAAATTTTAATATAGTATAGTAACTATTGTGGCCCAATGTATACGTGACCGGCACCCATACGCGGCGACGCGAATAGTCTAGGTTCAAATCCCGTCACGTGCATCAGAGTATTTCCAGGTTAAGTAAGAATTTAAGCAGTATATGCTCGACGGTGAAAGAAACCTGCATGGCAACTAATAGAAATGTCGTGTAAGTGCCATGAGATGGTGATGAGTTGCGCTACTGGTCACGTTGGGCACGACATATATGCGCAAAGTGGATATAGCCACTGACATATCTCTGCTCACCCCGAAAAGGATATAGCATAATGATATATCGAGGAGTGAAAGGCCATTTGGTTTAAGCAAAATTTTTTGGTGATATAGTAATATATACATTTTTGGAATCGGTAAAAAACGCTGACTCCGAAAATATGTATATTACTATATCACCAAAAAATGTCGCTTAAATCAAATAGCTTTTCACCCCGAGGGGTGAAAGGGGATATCGAGATATCATTATTAAAAATATTATAAATTATTTGAAAATAATAATAAACATTATAGATTTTAGAGTATGAAACTCACAGCAAGCTGCAGGTGCCGTTGCTACTGTCGCTGGGGGAAGGTCCAACGGCTCTGCTAAAGGCAACCACGAGTGGAGATACCGATCTGGTGTATATAGTCCTGTTACATCTCAAGGAGAAAATGGGAAAACATGAATTTGAAGTATGTGACAAATTAATCATTCCTTTTTCTTATTTATCCTATTCACTCCATTATTTAAAAAAATAATTAATAAATCACACCAATATAAATGAGGATGTATTTATAGCTTCTATATTATTATGATTTTCATTGAAATTTATTTGGTAGAAATAGAGACAAGGCTTGAAATCTACGTAATAATCACCATCCTACACTAGAAATATCAGGTGAAACAGATTTTCTCAATGTTAAAGTGTTTGAAATTATAATAACTTTATTATTACTCATGAAATATATATTTCATTATTGCTGACGCAAATGAATTCGGGGGCAGAGGTTTATTATTACAAGCCTCTAAGCTAGCGGTCGGTAACCTTTCGAGTCGGAAGAGCAAAAAATTAACATTTTTAAAATTTTCGTTTTTAAAGAGCTTCAAAGTTTTTCCTTTTCAACAATAAATAGTATTTGCGTAAACAAAGTTTTTTGATCAAATAAAACTAATCTATTTATTCATATATAAACTTGACTAAGCAATGTAACTTGTACTTAAAAAAAATACGTTTGACCAACAAATTTAATGGGAGCCGCAGGTTGGCGACCCATGCTTTATACATATCAAGTAGTAGTCATTTATGCGCCATTTTTAAAACGTAGAGTGGAGTCCTTCTTTTCGTTCTAAGATCTGGTACAAGATTTAAAATAAATTGGACATCAGATTTTATTTTGTAATCATATTTTAAGCCCGACTATGCTACGCATTGTCCAATTTTCAATATCAAGTCGGAAAATCTGAATCCTTTATACGTACCGGGGTGAAATTGTTATTTTTGAGGTGGTACGGCTTTGCATGAACTTGGTCGTAACTACAGTACACAAGTGTTAAGACCGGCACAGTGACTCGCTTCTATGTTTCGTATTCCAGGTTTTGTTTGAGTATATCCAGTTATATACCTAGGCGCCTTCCGTCATGGTATATATGGGCCTATATAGCAATGGCGAGTGTTAACGAATTTTCGTCCTTTGGTCGTTGCCATAATGGTAACTACTTCGAGCAAGCGTAAAAAAATGCAATTATTCACAGTTGACCATAAGAAGCTTCCCACTGGCACACGCGTTGTACATAAAGTACTGCGCTGGACACAACCGGGAAGCTCTGCGGCAGGTCTACGTGCAAGAAGATGAGTTTGAGGCGCAAGCCAGTTCGCACATACGCGACGCTATCGGACAAACCAACCTCGGAAGCGCTGAAGCTTCGTTGATCTCTGCCCGAGACTGTTATAAGAAGGCGAGAAATGAATTAGGTACGTATCATCTTGCCTAATACGTTTTAACCGGCGTGTACCACTAGTGCAGTGGCGTTCATTCCGTACATGAATAAAAGTAATGCATACCTTACAATAAATAAGTCTTGGATAAATTACTTAATGTTAAGTACAAAAAGAGGAAACTTTATTATCATTATAATATTAGGTCCTTACATATGAAATTGGCGTTCTGTATGGGAGGAACAAAAAGTCGAATATTTTTTAATATAATATATTTAATTAATCAAAGTATGAACCATTATTTTCTATGCACTTTTGCCATCTCATAGGTAGTTCATTGATCCCTTTACTAAAAAAAACCAGTCGGACGGGAATCAATAAAATCTTTGAAGGCGATTTGGACTGCCCCATCGGAGTTGAATTTTTTCCCTTGCAAGAAGTTATCCAAATTTCGAAAAAAATGGTAATCTGTTGGAGCAAGGTCCGGGGAGTACGGAGGATGTCTTAGACTTTCCAATTGAAGCTCTTCTAATTTAGTAGCCGTCTGTTGCGCAGTGTGTGGTCTAGCGTTGTCGTGAAGCAGCAGTGGCGTGGAGCGATTGACCAGCCTAGGTTGTTTAGCCGCTAGCTTTTCCATCATGGTTTGCAATTGCTGACAATAGACATCAGCCGTAATAGTCTGGCCAGATTTGAGAAAACTGTAATGAACAATACCGGCACTAGTCCACCAAACGCTTACAAGTAACTTTTTTGGGGCTAATTTTCGCTTGGGGCAGGATTTGGCTGGCTGGCCAGGATCCAACCATTGCGCTGAGCGCTTCCGATTATCGTAAAGAACCCATTTTTCATCACAGGTAATGATTCGGTTTAAAATACATTCATTATTGTGCCGGTTTAGTAATGTAACGCAGCAGTCGACGCGCGTTTGCCGGTTTGCTTCAGTCAATTCGTGAGGTACCCACCTTTCAAGCTTTTTAATCTTCCCAATTTGCTTCAAGTGAATTAAAACAGTTTTATCACTAACATCGCAGCCTGCAGCTAACTCGGACGTGGTTTGCGATGGATCCGCTTCCGCAATAGCCTTCAACTCTTCATTATCAACTTGAGTCTCAGGCCGTCCACGGGGCTTGTTCTGCAGGTCGAAATTTCCAGAACGAAAACGTTGGAAACAAAAACGAACTGTGTTTTCTTTTGCAACACGACCGCCATACACATCATTCACCCTTCGAGTTGTTTCCGCAGCACTAGTGCCACGGCGGAACTCGTACTCGTAAATAATGCGATATTTTAAGTTTTCCATTTTGTAAAATGAGTGACGCAAACAGAAAAAAACAAAAGAAAAAAACAAATGAATGACGATCATCGAAGCACAAATACATGAGTCTATAGCTGTACAAATTTGAATTTGGAATTCCTTACCAAAGAGGAGAAATTTGTGATTAAAGTGGCCAGTACGAAAAACGCCAATTTCATATGTAAGGACCCAATATATTTAATTTTCACGCCATCTATCGTTCCTAAAAGACAAGTAAATCGTTTGCTAATACAAATTAATTATGCGAACGCAGAGCCGTTTAAGAAAAGCAAAGTAAATTTTACAGAACCTAGCGCCATATTAACCGGAGTTGTATTTGAAATATCTTATAAAAAAAAACTTTTTCATATAGCTCTCATGTATAAAATTAAATATAAATTCATAGTTAAATTATACTTGCAATAAATTCCAGGAGTGTCGATTTGTGAGGACGCGCGTAAATTATGCAAGCAACAGTCCAGTTTACAAGAAACATACGGCACAAGCTTCGTGGATCTTTCACTACACGACACCGTGAAGAAGCTTCTAGAACTCAACGAAGTGAAGCTAGCCGACAAGCTGCGATCGGAATATAAAATGCCCGATAGAAGGTACATAATATAAAAGTTCTTATGTTGTTTGGTATAGATTTCTAAAATAAAAAAAAATATGAGTTGATTTACTTGAAACTGTTGCGCGTGCCTTATTATCCCATTTGCTCTGGTTGACTTTACTAAAGATATAAGCTTATTTTTGTAAAAATAAACTTATGTCAATGTTTAAAACCTTTACTGAATTTGACCTTTTGACTATATGATAGTGCCGTTTGTAGAGATTCCTACCTGCGTTACAGTATTGGTACCAGCAGATTTCTATGATGAGTGGATGGAGTTTATCATCATTGGTATATTTTTGAATTGTGGAGGCAGGCGGCGCCTCCCACGCTCGCTGCTCGTGAACCCCTCCGATCACGTCAGGGTTGTCAATTGTAGTGGCTGGCCACCGCTCATACTCTCTAGGTCTCTACTGCTTGTGGGAGGTTTGTGACTCAAAGACAGTATTAGCTTGAATCCCTTTTATTACTTATTTAACGCGCGTTACATATAATTCGCGTGACCTAGATATCGTGCATTGAACTATAAATTACCTTACGTTGCATTAAGTGCATAAAACTTTCATTAGACATACTCAGTATAACACCACAGAATATAGGAATGTATATCTTTTATCTAATACCGATAGCACTAGCACAAGCTTAGTTTGTGGCTGGGATCAGTATGCTTAATTTTACATAGATTTTATGTTACTTAAATTAAAACTTGTTATAAAATAAGTCAAAACGTCTTTAAATTCGTTTTTCCTTGTATAGATACTGGTGGCTCCGAATTCTAACGTTAGCAGCGAAATCTGATTTCACCGAGCTGGACCGTTTCTCTAAATCGAAGAAATCTCCCGTCGGCTACGAACCCTTCGTGGACGCGTGTCTCGAGTACAAGAAGACTGACGAAGCATTGAAGTACTTACCGCGATGCCGGGACGACATTAAAGTTAAATACTACGTCAAAGCTGGGTGAGTTTTTTCTTTTCCTACCAAAATGTAACAAACATTGGGAAACCAATTTAACTTTTAAAGGAGTGTGAGACTATCTATTTCTGTCTTTAACATTATCTATTTTCTAATTCTTTTTACTATACTAACCTATAACTAACAACTATTTTAAATAACATTATTATATCTTCACTTTTTTTTACACTGGCTCAACATAGTGACTACAGAGTACCTGATGGTAAGTACAGTGTAGTCCAAAAACGAAAGCGACTATCAAAGGATGAAAATCCATTGATAGTCTACATCGTCATGTCGGCCCACATATACCACGACTGAAGGTTTCTAGGTATATGAGCTACTGGATATACACAAGCTGATCCCGAAACGCGACAAGCCGAAACTGGTCACTATGACGGGCTTTACACCCATGCACTGTGGTCGCGATCCAGACGGGCACCGACGCTGGTAGGGCTGCTGCTACTTACTTATTTATCTAAGTAATTTTATCAACACATTTCATACTAACACACTTGATATTTTATTACAATATCGTGTCGTGCGGTAGAAACGGCTTTAATTCAGAGAGCCGTGGGACACAGGCGCGTGCGGGGGAAACGGCGTATGTGTACGCGACGCAAGCGCTTAACCGTTTGCGCAGCCGTAAAAGTAGTATATAGAGCAAGATCCCAGAGCCGCCAGACCTTTCTTATTTTCTCAGAAATAAAATATATAAAACAACGTAGTGTTAGTATGTACTATGAGTGTATGCATACCCGCTAGCTTGCGCGGGCGGCCAATTTACAGGTACCAGGTGCGAAAGGTAGATAAAAATTATACTTACTTTACTTATTTTCTCAGTGCTGATTTTTATATATATTTTAGAAAATATTATTTTAAATTTATAATGATTACTGCCAGACTCGTTTCGGGGGCCATTATTTTTACTAGACGCTTTAAAGCAGCCAAAAAAACAAGGTAACTTTACTTATATTCTCAGTCTTGATTTTTATACATGATACTCAGGAAACTAATTCAATAATTTTTGCAAGCAGCCAGACCTCTCGGATGGGCCTAACATTTCCCCAGACACATATAAAGGCTTTCTGTGTGTATGAACGCGATCGTGATTGTTAGACAGCTTTATAGCATAGTTTGCTGCATTTTTGCTGCTTGCAAAAATTATTGAATTAGTTTCCTGAGTATCATGTATAAAAATCAAGACTGAGAATATAAGTAAAGTAAGTATAATTTTTAACTACCTTTCGCACCTGGTACCTGTAAATTGGCCGCCCGCGCAAGCTAGCGGGTATGCATACACTCATAGTACATACTAACACTACGTTATTTTATATATTTTATTTCTGAGAAAATAAGAAAGGTCTGGCGGCTCTGGGATCTTGGGCTATAGTCTCGATAACACACTCGATACGTTTCCACGCACCACTCGCTCGTTAATTATAGTTTTCAAGTTATTATTATTTACGTGTTCTTATTTGTATTGTTGTGCTCTTTACTTTATTTCTACTTGGACTATCATACTTGTGCTTCATTATTTCTACTAGACTTTGTACTGTGCTTCATTAAACGTCTATCTGCTTGCTGTCTGGACTTCTTCATTTCATTCTTTCATCATCTCATCTATCACGCTATCCTGCGCTATAGTGCAAGGTAGGTCAACTATCCGCCTGCATTCCTACCACGCTAAAAGTTCAAATCTATAATAACCTACCAATATATATTATTACATATTATAACAAACTATTAACATGACAAAGATTTCTATTAAAAAAAAAAAACAACTTTCTCACATAATACATCCAATGTACATGAGTATTTTATTATTGTGGTACTGTTTATAGTTAATGCTATATCCTCGAGATTATGTTCCGTATTAGATTAATTTGTAATTTTTATGTCTTCCGTTTTGCGTTTGGTTTTAAATTGTAATAATATTCTCAATTAAGTAAAATGTAATGTTTGTTTTTGAGAAATAATTTCTTTAACCCGAACAAACATGCTGAAAGGCTCATGATGGTGTGTGCCTGCTGTCGCCTTTAAACGAGCACGGCCCAAGACGTGACAGGTACCATTCGGATTCCAACAGTTTACTGCAAAGTTTGTAGCGAAGTGCCGCTCTGTATATATACAGAGTGTCCCAGAAAGAATAGATAATCCTGGAGCGCCTAATATTACAGTTATCTAGCGTCCAAAAAAAAATTGAAAAAAAAAAAGTTTTTTTAAAAAAAATGCGTTTTTATTTACTTTACTTACACGTGCACCACGTGTACAATGTGGCCGGGTAAGGCTATTTGGTTTAAGCGACATTTTAATGTTATATAGTAATATATATATATATATATATTTGGAATCGGTAAAAAACGCTGATTCCGAAAAGATATATATTACTATATCACCAAAAAATGTCGCTTAAACCAAATAGCCTTTCACCCAACGATATTATATCAGTAACCTAATATTATTATATTTTGTAAGCTTTCATGTACTCTTCAAAATAAAACCTTGGCAACCAGGGCAAGACGCTCTAAATATGTCTGGCAGTCAATAGGTTAAACGATTCAAGGTGTTAAGTTTTTATAATCGTTCGATATATATAAAACACTGGCTGTAGTGGTCTGGAAGATAATGAATCGGTTTCCATGCGCGGCTACGCGAATCTTCGTAGGTACAAATCCCGGCACGTGACGCTGGGTTTTTCCAGATTACGTAAGGATTTAGGCACCACGTGCCCACCGCTGAAGGAAAGCATAGTGGGGAAACCCGCATGGTATCTAATAGAAATCTATGTGTAAGTGCCCTGAGCAATGCGAACAGAGCTGCGCTGCTGGTCACGTTGGGCACGATGTATACGGGCACCTGCACATGCGCTGATATAACCAGATGATATATTATTATTAACCCTTAGCACTCCGAGTGTTTTTTTACTCTAGAGTGCGACAACACCGTGACATTTTTGCGTTGGAGCAACGAAAAATAAACTAAAAGCAATAAATAACTGAAATAAATAAATGAAAGCATATGGCGCAATAACGGCGCATACAGAGTTGGTGGTTTTGATAGCACTGGCGCAATAGCGGCGCTTACCTTACGGAGTGCAAAGGGTTAAAAATAACACATTGTGAGTAAAATTAAAAAGTTTTAATACATCGAAACCTGATTGGTATTTCAATGTCGTAATTTGTTACAGATTTTACGTAGAAGCGGCAGAGGTGGCGTTTGAACAGAGAGATGAAAGCGCTTTGCTTTACGTACAAAACAAATGTCCTTTGGACGAAGTAGTCAAACACGAGAAAATAAAGTCTTTAATAGAACAGTTAGCGACGAAAAAGTGAAGTAATAATATCAACGTCGGATCCTTAAAGTAATAAAAATATAGACGTAGCGTATCGCGCTTTAAAATGAAAAAAATGCAATAAATATGAATAGGAAGCTTATTTTGTTATGGAAAGAAAGCTCCCTCGTCAGTTAATAACTTACTAGTGCATAATATTCGCAAGCTCTTGTCAAGCAGTGAATCTAAGAAGTGGCCAGGCGTTGTCATATTTTAAAATACAGTATTGAAAGAATGAAAAATACATTTATTTGGCACATAACACACCATACAAAGAATAGATTATACGAGGTAGAAAACAGCAAAGGCAAATACCCTGTGCCGGCCCGGATCTACATTATTTTCTAGGCGGAGCAGAAACTAGGGCCCAAGCCAGTGTATTGTTTGTCAAAATTATGGATTAATCCAATTGAGTAATTGTATACAAAACAATTTTTCAAGACTTTTTTTGTGTTCTACAACTTTGTAAAAACCATTTATCCCGTAAGGAGCGAAATATTCACAAAAAAAAATGACTTTACAGTAGTAACAATATCTTATGAAGCTTTTGAATTCACTTTTAAACCGTGAAAACTAAGACTTGAACAAATTTTCAACCTATTTTATATGACAAAATTGGCCCGTATTTTTAGATATACATATATTATTCAGTGGGTGCGCTGATTGATGGGTTAGTCTACTGCCTCTAGAATTTGGCGCCCAGGTTCCAGGACCTGGCTTGCTTGCTCCCTTCTGTCTAGATCCGGGCCTGATCCTGTGCTGTCATGATGCCTCAAAGGGAATTCAGCTCATCATATACTAGGTGACCACATAAATCACCAAGCGCTGATTTTCAGCTGACATACATTTAACATATCTTTTATTTAGCTTTCACATTTTTTTTTTGGAACATAATTCTTTCAATACCGATCATTACAAAAACGCTTCGCCACATCTGCGGTACAATATCTGTTTGATATTGACTTTATTTGATTGCGATTGTTGAGCACGGCTATGTCTATATTATTTTATTAATCTATGGTTGATTAGCATTAGGTCTAGGTCTTTTTTTTGTAACCCGGGGGGAGGCGGTGAGGGCCGACTCCCGGTGTGTTAGACTTGCACCGACTAAAACCCTCGGAGTGTTCCTTCTCCCGTCTACCGAGAGCAAGGCTGAGCCATCTTCCTCGGCAAGCATCTCTAGGCCTAGTAATATGTTATTAATATTAAGCTTTATGTATTGTTAATATTCTCATTTATAAACTATTTTAAGGCTTGTGATAATATACAGGGGTACAGGTAACTAAGGCAAAACCTCTTAACTTTGGTATATCAAGAATACAACTTTTGTTTCACGACTTCTTCTAATTCAATTTTTATTTCCCCTATACAAAAAGTAAATAAATCATTTTTGGAGTTCTGATCGTCTTAACACTGATAGACGGCGCGATGCAACTGCAGTTGCAAACGATTTCGTAGCTTCAGCTGACAGAACATTAAGCATAGAGCTAACGATTGACAGAAATCCCCACTAAAACTAAAAAATATATAGCTTAGGATGTGTTACGTTTTGGCAAAAGTCATAGAACCAAAGTTGTTAGTCTTAACGTACCTAAGTTACTTTTAAGAGATCTGGCGTTAGCTGCCAGTAACGTTGTATAAAGAATGTATTTAAAATGTATAAAAACAAAATAAACTTTTCACAGTTGTCATTTCGCTTTATTTTATCAACATGGTAATTAGTTATGAAATTACACAATGAGCTCATACTATGATAACGTAGCACATACACCGACAGCTAATGGAAGGCGGACCCTGGTGAACAATAATTAGAGCAGTACTTAATTACAAACAGCGCTTCTCAACCTAAGGGGGCGTGACACCTAAATAAAATTAACTAAAAAGAAAATTACGTCTCACTGCTAAATCCCAATCACGGATAAAATCTGAATTTGTACGAACGAATATTCGTCTATTCATTACTAGTCGTTTGTGGCAAACGAAGACCTTGCTGTCGGATGGTGTCGGAATATTGACCAATTCAAATTGTTGTAATATTATATTAAATATCTATAATTTATTCTTCAATCAAGAGAATTGAAAAATTCTATATTTTCGTTTTTTACAAACAATTAAAATATACAAAACTAATTGAAATGGCAATTTTCATGTGAATTAATAAAAAAAAGTTTTTTTCTTCGGCAGCATGATATGCTATTGCCTGGTAAAGGCCTTCACAACTTCACCGGGCGAAAAAAATAAGTTTCTAGGTATCATGTCTCTTAGAATATAATTCTAGTTTTCTCCGTTCTTTTTTGTTAACCCGGTGGAAATCCCTACGGACCGTCAAGGGAGCGGTGAGGGCCGCTCCCCCGGTGTGTCTGACCTGCCCCAACTAAAACCACCGGGGTGTTCCTTCTCCCGTCTGCCGGATGCTAAGGGCAAAGCCGAGCCATCTTCCTCCGCATCCGGCGACGTCCGGCTTGTTCAGGCCTCACCTACTAGGCGGGGTTCTAGTTTTCTCCCTCAGTAAACTTAATATATGATTAAAAATGCAATACTAATTCACAATTAAAATTATTCATTGTTACAGCTGTTAACTTACTTTTCATATTCAAGTCCGGGCATATACTTAATAAACCTGACAAATATCTTACTGTTAATAACAGAAATGTGAAAAATGTAATCTGATTAATGATTAACGATTACAAAATATAGTCGTAATTTTAATTTTCTTGCTCTTTAATCATGATTAAATCCATTTAAAATATTAAGAAATCATAAATGTGTATACAATCTGGGATTCTGTAGTGTTTATTATATAGATGAGCAAAATGGAGTCATATTAATGGTAAAAAACGTAAAATGTAATCGTAATCATTTTTATTAATCTGATTACATTTTGCCCATCTATGGTTAATAATTTGTGAACCCCCTACTGTAAGGCCAATCGGGACCAAAGTTGAGAAACGCTGTTTTTTATAAATATGTACAATTATTTCCTTAAATTCAGCACTGATTGATAAGAATATCATAGACCTAACATGCCTGATATTTAAAATTAGTATCATGAAGGCATTGGCCTGTCGGTCACATATTGTCTTTACTTACAAATTATTCCTTAGACAATTAATATCACTAGACACATTTTGGACAAAGCAACCTTGTTACACACACCACTAACACTGAGAACGGGAAATATAGCGACTCATATTTCTTCGAACATATGTATTTGTTGACCATTTCTTGTAATTGTTCGATAAATCGAGGAACATGGTTTACAAAGACAGATTCTGGAATCCCTAGTTGAAGTATGTAATATGCGGATTACTTTGATAAAATGAAATCAATGCGGACAGACTAATATATCAAGAAATTATCTAAATCAAGACGAATTCAGCACCTAGGACCTTTTGTTATCTCGATTTATCGAGTGTTTATTTGGAAATAGTACAGACACATTTAAGAAATATCCCATACGATCGATATCCTTCAAACATGTTCCTTAAAACACAATAGAGTAATTTTAATACAGTTACTTCTACACATAACGACCACGCGTCAATACCATAAATAAAATGTTAACCCTTTCAGGACAAAAAGTTTTAATATAAAATAAAGATTTTGTTTTTTCTTTCAATTAAATAATATTTATCTTCACTTTTTATTTACTACAGAATTATTAAAAAATAAATATAACATATTATGCTATGTATATATCAAACTTTAATTTGGTTCTGAAAGGGTTTATGGAAAATAAATATCATTATGATATAGTAAATTGTTGTAAAACTGTTAAGCGAAAATATACTATTTGGGCAAATAAGAGCACTTTAATATATGTTAATAAGGCTTTATGCACAGTTTCTTAACTATATAGATTCGAAATGTAGGTACCATCTCTAATCAACAACATTAAAAATTGGTCTTTCTTTAATTGACAATAAATAATTAAAGCAAATAAATTATTTTACAGTAAACCTGTATCGCTAGTTTAAAAACAATTAAAACTAATAAGATAGTTCAAATATCCAGCACAAACTTCAAAAGAAAAAAGGTATTCTCCGAAACAATGATAAATATAAAAGCCTCCCTTCATTACAGACTTTATCGGACGATAGCGTGGGTAACTGAGTTTAGAAATCTAGCATCCCCTGCAACTTGTATTGTTCGCGCCCTAACAACCGACTACCATGTGAACTACCGATAATATAGTCTGTACTGAGTGATAGCTCTAATATTTTTGACGAACATATAATGATGGCCCAGTTTTTAGCCGCATTTAGACGGATAATTGTCTCTTTATAATAAATTATAGAAGTATAGAAGATAATTTAAGATAATAGTATTGTTTAAAAAAATATTACACATTAACAATTGACTCAGACCGACTCCAATTCATATCATGATGCATTTCTTAATAAATAAGCAAACATATAAAGCGAAAAACGAACTGTTATGCCTCACACAAGCTCAGTAATAATGAGAAGGCACCTTGTCTTTTTTCGTTAAAATAATAATTAATATTAGACAACAATATTCTGCACTATCAGTCTTAAATCAAAATCGTTATTGACGACAATGAATATAAAAACTATTACAAAATAAGCAAACAGTTCAACGCAATAAACTTTGTCCTCGCCATAAAAAAAAAAACAAACATTTTAATGTCAATAAAATCAAACAAACTTTCAACTTTAAACATGAATGTACTATCAATAGTATCATTTCTATAAATCGATAAAATAAAACTTCAAGAATACATTGAGCTTTTGGTACACTGAATTATAAACATTATTTCCAGACAGATTTAACGAAAAATAATACTTTCTATAGTAAATAAAAGAGAATCGCACTCCCCTTGATATTTCTAACCACCGAATCAATTTGAAAGCATATTGATTTAATATTATGATTAAACGGCAAAATAATAAATATATAACCATCATATTGGACACATTTACAATTTTTTTTTTTATAGTACGAGAATAAGAATATATGTCATATTATATAAATAAAACCTTAATTAGATTGATTAATTTGTGTTATTTAAAATAAATATTCTTGAGCGATACGAATTACAAATGATAAAATAAAATCTGCAAATAACAAATAAAGAATTCCTGTCGGAATAAGTTTTTTATTTAACTTTCGATCTGTCATTATAATATTTAAGAGTATCTGTAAACTTACCGTGAAATCAAATTCGACATTATCGTCATGAACAATTTGAATCGTATAATTCTTTGGCCTAATATCTATATCAATATATTTATAGTCTTGGAACATAAAAATAAAACGAATCATTGCAATATTTATAATATTAAACAAAGTCATTATTTAAGAAAAAAATTAAGATCGCGGTTAGATTACTTTTACAAATTTATTCCACAGTTTTTCGTGCACCGCACCGAGTTTTAAACATATTCTATCATATTTACATTGAAATGTAACAATTTCTCTTTGGTATTCACACTATAAAGTATTTTTAAATCCAAATATCACACTTTTTACCCGTTAGGCACCATAACCATATTACAATTATTCGGACTTGTCTGAATAAATGAGCAAATACTCTGAACAAATAGTCGACATTACTCATTGTAACATTATTTTCTGTGCAAAAATTACTACCGATTTTTATTCTAAAAAAATATATATTCGAAGAATATCACAAAAACTACACATTTCAGAATTAAATATCGGCAGGATGATTTTTATAAAGGTGGCAGAAATTTAAAGATAATGTTCATTGTCTAAAAATGTATAAAAGTAACGACGTTTGTTTTAGAGCGTTTCTATATCAAAATTTAAAAATATATACTCCTATTATGTTATATGCTACGTTTGATGACATGGCCCGCGCCCGGTCAATGGCCCCCAACCAAGGCATCGTACAAACTGAAAGTAAGAATTCCGTTTTGGAATATTTGTTCTCTTATATTCAGATGCTTTTATGGTTATAGCAGTAAATATAGTCTTTTTACAATTTAACTTGTCACAGAAAAGTTTTGTCAAATCTATTAATATCCATGCGGGAATCGCTAGAACATGACTTTATTATACAAACATCTTAGGATATACAATACTTGTTAACACAATAGCGCCCAAATTTTTAAAATTAAGAAAAAATATCTATTTTTTTTATAAAACCTTTTTAATTGAAGTAAAGAAATAGAAGAATTAAAAAATATTTGCTTTTTTTTTAAAGAAATAATGAAGATATAGTCTGTCCTATAAATAGGGCACTGGTAATTAAGCATTTAACCTCTATAATAGGTATATAAAGGCTCAAAATTACTTTTTTGCAATATCCTATAATTATGACGCTGGAATATAATCGATTAATAAGAATCATACTTATTCAAATATTCAGACAAAGTTCTTAGATATTTACAATTTCGTCTTTTTTGGAACCAACATTATTAAAATTACTTCATGTATCCTACACAAAACTCCTTCGCTAAAAGGTAGCACCCCATTTTTTTAAATATGATAAATCTCGATAATATATAAATCTGGGTTCAAATAAATCAAAATACATACATTTTATAAACACATTCACTGCTGTTGATACACGCTACACGCCTTGCGTATTTTTTTTATATTTGTAAAATAACTTTGATAGTTAGGTACAATAATATACTGTTTAATAAATCTTTGGATTCAGTGTATGCGTTGATCAAACAAAATATCCAAAAAGTGTATGAATTAGTTTGGATGGTATATTTAGTTTAAATATAATGTTAATAAATGCCCTATCTATTATTTTCGTACATATCTAGGTTTTATACAAATTTGAGACAACTTAAATAAAAAACGACAATCGATAACAGTTCGATAAAAATATCGATTCCTTTTGACAGTCACTTTAGTAATAAATACATACATCCATCTTAGCCAGCCTTAAAACTAGGTATTTAAAATACGTGTACGCTTATAAGCATTTTTTTTTTACTTTTTCTAAATTATATCACATTTACGAGTATGTCATTTAATTCTAGGTCAAAGTTATAAAGTGAATGCGTATTTTTTTTTAATTTTCTCCTTAATGATCTATGTGAGAAATCATAAATAAATAATTTAAATATAAAACCATTTTCAGTAACACATTAAGTACATACATACATATATATCCTCCATAAATAATGGCACAAAGAGATAGGGAATAATTTTAACACCACATCGAGATACCTAATTAAATACATCTACTCACATTCTGTTTATACCGTAAGTATCACAACATTGAGAATTTATTATCAAAATTGTAATTGCAAAGTAATTTTCTATACCTACTTTATAATACAAAAAGAATATAATAATAGATACCGGAGAACCAAGCAAGGTCACGTAAATATTCCGAACTTTGCTATCGAAAATGTGCATACACTCAAATAGCACTAGAACTTGACGATAAACGATCCTTACGAATGCAATCAACGAGTTATAAATTATATAATCGATATGATTTGAAAAGCGGTACCTCGGAATTATACATATAAATAAATATTTTTATATTTGTTAAATAATAATATTGAATTTTATTAAATTAAACTTACCCGATAGAGCGTGTATGCCTTACATTCGTATCATATATCTGTTAAGTTTAAGCGTTGATTTACTGCTACGCAAAGTTTAGTCCCGCAGATCGGTCGAGAGTACGAATACACTACGTTCTATGTGTTACCGCACCGCAAAACTGACATTAGAGGGTGATGAAGTGATACACCCCGCGGCCCCTCCGAAGCAGCCTTGCCAGTCTTCTCAAGGTAATCGCTTACGAAACGCTAGTAAATCAATATAAGTAGCTCTTTTTCTGGTAGTCCGCTTAAGCAGAGGATAATAGCCAAAGAGGTGTCCATGCACGGTAATCCAACCCACAATTCTCGCTAACTGAACACTTTAAGTGCCTGCCCTCCTCGTTCAATGAAGTTGTAAAGGACCTCTCAAGTTAAGAGTCACGTGGAAAAGAAAATGTATTACAGATGGCGTGCATCGGTCACATACCTCAACGCTGCGTGCATCTGATCTCTGACGCGCTGTAGGCACGTACAGCGCGCCTGGTACGCAGCTGACCGCTTACATGTGTGCGTACTTTAGTATACAAAAATTAAATGAAATCAATGAACATTGTCGATACAGAACGTAAAATATCATGGTCATATCAAAGTAAATGATAATTATTGAATTCTTATTTCCTATAAAATGGATTTATACACAACCTAGGAAAATTTTTTTTTGAGAAATCGATCTTTTGACCCCGATATCTTTGTGCATCGATACGAATTGTTCTAAAAATTTGGTCTGTTTTGAGAATGGTTATCTCTAATTCACAATGAAATTCGAACATGGCTCAAGCATGCTTGCAGGCCATCTGTAATCATACGTAACCAACGCTGCTCGCAGCCTACGTCAGCGTAACAGTAAATCAGACCAAATGTAGTTTTCAAATGCATATTATAGGTTCTACATTTTTTTTTAGTTTTCACACTTTTCTTGGGTTCGTAGATTATTTCTTTTTTTCATTTATTCTTTTAATTTTAAAAACTAAATTTCATTGAAAAGTGCAAATTCCGAGGCTTTTTTAATACTGAATACCTAAATACATACTTCATTGGATGTAATATTATACGTTACTTAACGTAAACTATCGAATGTCGATCGATGAATACCAGCTTCAAATAAATACCCCATATTTCACCTAACTAAACTTTTTTAGTTGCAAATTTTTATTTTTTACTATTAAAGTTTCTTACAAACTCACTTTTGAATTCCAAAGTTTTTAGCGCTCAATTATAAAGTCGCTAACGGGTTAAAAATAATCATTAATTGTGATTTATTTATAATTTAATTTTAATTTCGCTGTTTTAAGCGTATTGTAGCGTAGCGTATTTTAATCGCAGCACCACTTTATAAAATTCCAATGTATAAATGTTTTAAATCTAATTGATTTCTATTCCATGAAATATATAGACACTACAGTATGTCACACGTTTAAAAGTCGATAAAATTAGTACCGCCTCCAAACCTTACAAAAACAATAATTGTACACAAAAATATACATAAATACTAAATAACAAAAGATGAAACAAACGAATACGCGAACTACTAATTATATCGATAATCGATACAAAAAGCATGCCGCCAGCAATAAATAACTAAGATTCCTCTCAACAAATTAAACGAAAAAAATATTATATGTAATTTTTCATATTAGGAACTGTATACTCAAAACTATAACTAATGACTTTAAATTCGTTCCGTGGTATATGGAATCTCCGTGGCTTTTAGTTCGTAGATTCTCTGCTAAAAGAGAGTTGTAAGGGTTGGTTGGACTGTACAGTAACTTTTGGTGGCCTCTCCAGCTTTTTTTCGACCGGACTCGACTCCGGAGTGGAACTTGGTGTTAGGAGCCCGTGACGGAGATGTGTTTGACTGCCGCCAATGATGTTCAAACTAGTCAGGTTATGCTTAGGAATGGTGAAAGACGGTAGGTCCTTAGTTTTCATGCTGTCGTATATACGAACCAGTTTGTTGCCGTCTACGCTTTCTAAGATGCTCAGTTGCCGGCTGGTTGGAGACGCCGTAACAACAAGCCCTGGCATTTTCTGTACATGGACCCTGTGGGTTTCTGCCTGCTGGATCGAGGTCGTGGGCGTGGGTGCAGTTACGGTTGATGTGGCAGGCTGACTTATTGCTATGTGATGTGTTATGGAGTGGTTTTTCAATCCTTGCCCTGTTTTATAGCTTTTGCCGCATTGGCATTTGTATCCCTTTTTTACCCTGAAAATTGGTAATTTTTTCATCTTTATTAATATTACTTTATATAAAAATTTACCATAATATGAATTTTAGATAGGCTACAATTAATTTATTTCTATCTAACATGCGACTAACAATACACAAGTTACCAAATATAAAACTAAAAAAAAGTAATTTTTGATACACAGATGAATTGCCACTTATTCAATTTAATAATTTAAAAATTGCTATGTATTACTTCCTTATTCATCATTAGTATAATATAGTACATACTTAAAATGATATCATATAAAAATTTATCTAGATTTACTTTTAATAAAAAAAAAATCTCTCTTGATACAGCGCGCAGTACTCGCCGACCAAGTTTACTTGTGCTTCCTAAAATACGGACTAATTATGAAAAAACGGAATATCACTTTTGAGGGAGCACAACTCTATAACACGTTACCTTTCCTGCGTAAGAAATACAGGCTCGCTTGGCATATACAAAACTAAGTTACTACAATATATTAAAGATAAATACCAACAAATATAGTTCTTTTTATGCCAAGTGAGCTCTTACTACTTTATTCTTCCAGATAGGTATCAAAACAAAATGTTCTCATGTAATGGATTTGTATCTTTATGAGAATAAACTCTTTGAACTGAAATGATATTACGTGTATCTACCTACAGCACAAGTGACAACAATACCCATTTCTTCCAGTAATACTCTCGTGAAGTCAATTGCTTCTTCGGCGGGGCGAATAATTTTTTATTGTAATATTCTGGCATTTGCATGACTGGATATTTTCTATCACAGCGTTAAAAGGAAAACAAAATTAACCTTCATATAAATGAAAAAATCCCTTTACCTAATTGTAGACGATATTTATTATATATATCGTTTAATTGCTAATGATAACATATAACAGCACTACATCAATAAAAAATGGAATTATTTTGAAAGCATAGAAACGTGCAAGATATAACTTTTTTTCCAAAAATAAAATACCATTAAATATTTTAGTTGTCCAACATATTATTCCACATACGGTAGCTTTGGCCGTCACCGGTGGCGGGTGTCTGGAGGGGAGCTGACGGCGGAGTGCCACGAGTGCGGGAGCCCAGAGGATACGGCGCAGCACACCCTTGAGGTGTGCCCAGCCTGGGTTGAAGAACATGATGTCCTCACGGGCAATATTGGTGACGACCTTTCACTGCCGGCGGTGGTGAAAGCCATGGTCGGCAGTGAAGAGGCTTGGAAAGAGGTAGTTGCCTTCTGCGAAGCAGTTATGAAGCAGAAGGAAGCCGCCGAAAGGGTCAGAGAGCGAACATCTTCTCTGGCGATTCGGCGGCCAAGGCACCGGCGCCGGAGGGACGCGTTTGCTCAGAGCGAGCGTGACATCCACCGGTAACAATAGTCGGGCAGTAGACTTGAGGGAGTTTGCTGCCCGGATGAAAGGGCGGTGGTGCGCAGTGTCTTGCGCGCCGCCTATGAAAGAGGTACTGGAGGCGTGGGCTTTTTATTCCCAACCCTCCCAGAGAGGAAGCCTGAATAAGGCTGTTCGCTCCCCGGGCGACTGGACGAATTTGGTCTCCCAGGCCTGGGTGGAGTGATTAGAGGGACACCCCGGGGGTTTTTAGTCAGTACGAGTCTGACACACCGGGGTCGCTGGCCTCACAGTGACCCTGATGGTTCAATGTAGGATTTTCCCCCGGGTTACAAAAAAAAAAAAAACATATTATTCCACATATTTGTCACTAACCTCAGCCCTCTAGGGCTGGGGTCGGCAACCTTTTGAGTCCGAAGAGTCAAAAATTTCAAAGTTTATGAAAAGCCATAAATATTAATTGCACAAATAGTTTTTTTTTTAGTAAAAAAAACTAATATATTTATTCATCGATTCAAGAAGATTTTTAAATGTTTATATATATATATATATATAAGATAAATAGCATTTGCTTATGGAAGTAAAGAGCCGCAGCTTCACATCCGAAGAGCCGCAGGTTGCCGACCCCTGCTCTAGGGTAATGGTTGGTTATTCCTATGAGTTCGCGGGACACAGTTTGGAAATCTCTGAATTTAATATTCAATGGATGTGAGGTACTTACTTGCCATCTTTCTTATGCCCATTCTTTGAGTGATATTTAATGCCATTAACATTCTTGTACCTCTTCTTGCATCCAGGGACGGGGCAAGCAAACGGTTTTTCTTGGGCAGCAAGTCCTAAAGCACCCGAAGAAGCGCTAGTATTCATCCTGAGAAATACCACACGTTTGTTTTTTTATAATTAACATAAAAGACCGGCAAATAAAATAACGAAAAATGCAAGAGTAGATGCTGCTTGCGTTCCTAGTTTTTAGGCGCTATCTCATGGCGTAACTTCGTTGCAATATTATAATCCTGTCACTTTATAGCAGTTTTGTGAATGTGTCTCCACATGGTCACATGACTAGTGATGAAAATGCCCGGGAATTTCCCCAAAGTGCCCAAATACTTCCTTGGGAATATTCGAATTTACGAAATGTTCTAAGAAGTTTTGGGCACTTCAGGAAAATTCTCGGGCATTTTCATCACTACACGTGACCCTCGTTGCGACGCGGCGAGTATCCTTTGACGATGCAAACGTCTCTTGTGCAACTTTTGTCACAAGAGGCGTCTTCCCAAACTGTCGCTGGACTGAGCTCTTTTCAACGCAATCAATCATTGGAAACACGCGAAGATCAACAGAAGTTGTAGCAGACCGTGTCGTCGCTATATATTCGACCCAGTGGAGATAATGGCTTACCCTCGATACCTTACACGAAGCACGGATAATGCTAAACGAGTAACCGTGGCAGTAGAGGCACCATATCCATCTGAGTCACGATTATGACCCACGGGTTCTGATCTTATTGTAGTAACTGCCGTCGGTCTGCCACAATTTAGAATAATGTAGGTATGTTTAATTCCGTGTTCGCTCTTTTATTTCTATATTTATGACCCAGTACGAACTCTAGAGGTATATAGTTTGTCAAATCGTTCGACAATACGCCAGTTATTTCTCTTCGTCCATCCAGTGCATTCAAGATATATTTTAACAAAACTCCGTGAAAGATTGCGGCAATATGTTGACATTCCTACTAATACTAAGAAGCAATACGCCTACTCCTTTATTCTGTGCATAACATAGGAATGGAATTCACTGCCAGCGCCTGTTTTTCCTGCTTTATGTAATATGGGAGTCTTCAAGCAAATAAGTGAGTTGGCTTTTGCTAGGCGAGCTCGCGACGTCATCGGTAGTGGCGTGCTTCCATTAAAGCATAAAAAGCATTATCTTGTAATATATGAACATTTAATAAAAGCATTGCCTTAAAATCTTGTAATTACTAGAATAAGAGTCTCAGAATCCAAATTTTTATTCAATATGCTAAATTTCCAAATATAACAAGATAATGTTAAAACAAAACCCTTACTTGACCCCATAGCGCAATATGTATTCAGAACTGTATTCCTCAACTGTAGTCCACGAATCGTTGCTGTCTTCAGATGGACTCGCAATCTCGTCTTCATCCATATCGCTTCCTGAGAAAAGAAAGCGAAAGTGTATGCTCAACAATGTTCATTATCAGTCCAAAAGGCAACTCGGTCACTACTTTTGACCTATACTTTAAATCATTGTATCAAACTGTGAACTTCTTTCTCTGCCATTAAGGTGAGTCGACGAAGCAACGCCAACAAGCAGCCATCAAAACGACTAGTTTGTATGGTTTTTATAGAAGACATCAAGCAACGCTGCTTTAACCGAACATTATCTTTACAAATCTATACAAATCAGTAGTTTTGCTTGCTGACATACCTGCAACCTTTACATTAACTATTCCTTTCGTGCATTGCATACAGAGAAATTGTTAAAAGTCAATCTTTTTAATTAATTATTTCTTATAAATAACCTGTCGGAGTGCTGCTTCGGACTGACGGAGTTTTTGGGGCAGACAGCAAGCGCCGGCGCACGTCTGCCACGGGAGGCGCGCTGTGTATTTCTCGGCGCGAGGATTCGGTTATGAATTTCAAAACGTAACTTAGCGGGATGCATGTTGGCTGTGACGCTTCCTTTTGTTCTACCACTACTGGATCGTAATCTAAAAATGTATTATATTTGATTAAAACTCTTCAGCTTATACACGTGGCCCTTCGACGTTTTTTTTATGCAATCACACCCAAACAAATGAATGTATAAGATTGACAAAACAAACGTAATATCACATGGTCTACGTTATATAAAACCCACATATTTTTTAATTTTCCCTGACATAATATATCATTAATACAATGTTACTTTGTCTAGGCCCTGAAATAAACGAACAACGTCTAGGGATACTTAATAAGGATAGAGCTTTTTTTTTTTTACTTGGGAAAAATCCTCATAGGACCGTCTCAGCCGCACAGGGGGGTGCGCGACCGAGGTGTGTCGGACTTATACCGACTAAAAACCCCAAGGTGACTACTTCTGCGCATTGGCGGGGACTGTGGGACCTGTAATCAATTTGCCACAGCCCCGCCGGCCGCGCCCGAGGGGCACAAACTCGGGGGAAGATGATACCCTCCCCGATACTGCTCGTTGTATTTAGGCAGAGCACGTCACAATGCCCTGCCAACTTCTCGAGGGCCGCTAAACCAGTTGCTTAGGGCCCCCACCCTGAGCAGCCACGACCCCAAAGACATCAGCCAACCGGTCGTGGATCGACCGATCGGCCGGGGACTGATGCGCCGGGGCGGTTGCCGGCACCCTGGTGTCTCCTTCGAGCGGCCTTCTGCCGTTCTCGCTCTGCGGCCTCCTTCTGGGACATGACATCCTCACAGAAGGA
This sequence comes from Automeris io, assembly GCA_036320925.1. Lineage (NCBI taxonomy): Eukaryota > Metazoa > Arthropoda > Insecta > Lepidoptera > Saturniidae > Automeris > Automeris io. The sequence continues at coordinate 4,784,697 of JAUDJH010000010.1, read as the reverse complement.
GACCACGGCGCTCCAGTTGTCATACCCTGCCAGCATTGCCGACACCACTGCTGGCAGGGATAATAAGGATAGAGCTAAATTAAGCTGTCGAAACTAGTTTTTATCGATGAGGGTGATAATACTCTCTTGTGGACGGCAGAGGCATACAGAGCGACGGTAAAGAACTCAAAAAAAAAAATAGAGCAGTTGAGGCGAATCAGTTAAATTAAACCCGGATTGAGATTAAATTTATAAATCTCAATTTACAAACGCAACTGTAAGTTTGCTTAGACTTTACTAAAACACAATTTGTATTACTCAATTAATGTCAAAGGATTTGGTAAGTCACCGATTTTGTCAGCACGGATTTGCCTCTCGAATACTATGGCTATACTTAAGTTCCTATTATATATTCTGGTTTTTTATCTAAACGAATTTATTTTTTGAGAACTTTGCTAAGCAAATTCGAAATATCGTCTTTAAATCTCAGCCTAACTGATAGACAAATAAAATTATTAGCTCTCTGGATCAGAAAGCAGAAGACATTTGTTATATAACCGGAGCAGGTGGATTGTTGAATGAGACCATGAATCAGCAGACATAGGGCGGGACACCACCGGGCAAGTTGACGCGACGACTTACGAAAAGTCTCACTGTGTCCAGCAGTGGAACTGCAAATGATAATGATGGGATTAGACTTTTTTCAGGTATTTTTTACTAAAATCAAAATTATCTATTATATCATTCGTATTCCCGTTTTTTTACACTGGCTCGACATAGTGACTACAATGCACCTGGTGGTAAGTACAGTGTAGTCCAAAAACGAAAGCGACCATCAAATAATAAAAATCCATTAATAGTCTCCGTCACCATGTCAGCCCACATATACCACGACTGAAGGTCTCTAGATAGATAAGTTACTGGCTTTATTTCATTGCGAAATAAATACTTTTTACAGCTTTCATAGAAATTCCATAAGCTCAAGTATTATAAAGTTTCTATTTAATAACATATTTGTGAAATTGTGATTTTAGTATAGTAAAAAAAAATTGAATTTAAATTATCCAGTGGACGAAATAAATTTGAGAACATCTTGTCTACGTATTAGCATTTCCTTTCGTTCAGCCGTATATATTATGTCCTTTAAGATAAGTATGCATAAGTCCTTTAGTATAAGTATGTAGAAGTATAAGTGCATATCACTTCGCATATACGATCAGCTGGTTGACATAGACCTGTCATATACAATAGATTTTTATTATTACCTATTTAAGAGCCTACACTATTTCAATGTAACATTTTAGGCCAGTAAGTTACTATGGAGCAACATTATATCATTTATGGTAAAAATATATAAAAACACATCAATAGTAGTTAAAAAAGCAAGCCGATATCATATTTTATTTTAATTAAAAATTGACGCAAAAATAAGTTCCAATGCTGACAACATATAAACGTTGATAAGACGTTTAAGGGAGGGTCACGGATTACATTTGTAGCAACAAATACAAATTATTATTGAAAATATAAATAATTACATTATATTTACCTATATGGACATCCTCGATGTGTTCAATCAAATCAGCTAACCTTGGAAATGTTATACCACATCCATTAAATTTACAGATGTTTACCATGAAGACGGCCATGTCGGACAATGGTATCGACTAGTCAATTGCCAGACTGTACTAATAAGAATTTTTAAAGTGATCATCTGTTTTGTACCATGTTATAATATATTTCTATATACATAAATAGAAATAATAATAATAAATTTGCTTTATTTTCTTTAAATTGATTATTTTTAAACAAAAAATATTAAACTTATCACATTATTAGTATTGAAAGCATTTGTCACTCGCGCATATTGATCGTTGTTGGCGGCGCCGAACGGAACTGTCATCTGTTTTATCCAATAGGATTACAGTATCGATGTTCTGTTTCATCCGTCCACTTAGAAATTGAACATTCCAAAGGCCGGTCTCCTCCTTCTCGGTGTTCTTTGGTAAGTGCGGTAAAATTTTGTGGAAAAGCAATCGTGAAAGTGTATTAAAATCACAAGCTATCACCGAATATAAAGTGCTAAATCTGTTTAATATCGAAATCCAGTGCGTGTTAGTGTATATATTGTGAGTTCGCAAGTAATCACTGAAGAGTAAATCTTGTAACTTTATATACCGCAAAACGGCCATTTTCGTAACCCATAGATCCATTTACTATTGATGGTAGTATATATTACAAAGAACAAAAAATTGCGCATATAGGGACACCAAAATCGATCATTTATATAACTTTGTTGATTCTGCGCCCTCGGCCTTAGTTACGTAGACCCCCAGAAATTACGTAACGCATAGCGGTTCGTCGATCAAACTGTCAAGTCTCTAATTATCTTAGTAGTCATTCGTGTTGGAGTCCCGCTTGCAACTAGTACTGGTATTCTATTACTCAACTTACAGTCCTACGGTTTATTTCAGTTGTCGATCGCCGCACCCACAAAACACAATATGCTGTCTGCCGCCAGACTGATCGCCCCTGCAGCCAGGTCTGCTGTAAGTACAATTTATTCAACGGTTTTTTCGAAATATTTTCCATTAACGACCCCCTGTTCTTTTAAAGATTTTCATAAGATAGATTTGTAAGATAGAAAACTTGACCTTGTTACCTTTCGTAGTTTAAATAAGCCGGTATTCTTCAATTCAATAACCTAGATTTATTATATTGTTCAATTTAAATAAGTTTAATTACTTAATATAATGGAATCTATACAGCGTATAATATATTATTACATAATCAAGTGCAACTTTCGACATAAAAGCGATAAATTAGTTACTGAATTGTCTATATATGAAAATTCGGCAATAATTTTTAGATGAGAATCTAAGAAACTTGATTTATATGCATTGTCACTGCAGTATTGATTTTTTGGGTGGAGTCCATGGTTATACAACTTTGCAGTTGAAGTTCAAATTATTTTAATTACAACATTATAATTCTTATGTTCATGTAACTTTATTCTTGTACTAACTACTACTTATTAATTTATTAAACATTGAATATTGCAATTGACAACTTAAGACTGAAAATTTAAGTGAAAAAATATTCCTCCGTTTCTTATCTATAACAGAATTCTGCAGTCTAAGTTTATGACGCCCAAGTTAGTTCAACTCAAGATATTAATGACACCTGTAAAATAAGTATTCAGGGAGTGATGCTAGCCAGTGTAATGATAGTGATTATAAAACTGCTAGTATACTTCTAAAGTCTCAATAGTTGTGCTTGGCAATGGAATAAATGGTTCTACTTAACATTAGTTGTAATAATGAAGTTTTGATTTTTTTTATACATTATTTAACTAGTTTTATTGATTACAGATTTTCAGTAACACAGCCCTCGTGCGACCACTCGCAGCAGTCCCTACGAACACACAAATTGTTCCCATTGCTCCAGTTCAACTATCAGCTGTCCGTTCTTTCCAAACCACATCGGTGACCAAAGACATTGACTCTGCTGCCAAATTCATTGGTGCTGGTGCAGCGACAGTCGGAGTAGCTGGATCTGGTAAGGACCTGTTCAGTATTACTGTGTTGTATATTTTGTGTGATTGTGATATTTGTTACTGCTTTCACTGTTCCTGACACATTTCTTTTAAACTATTTTAGTCATTTTCATTTTCCCTATCCCTACCAACACTACCCAAGTTCTGTAGTTTTGGATAAGTTAAAGGTGACAATTATTTTTATACTGGCTTAATAAAGTGACTAAAGCACAACTGATAGAAACTACAGTACAGTATTCTATTTTACACTTAAAAAACCAATAATATTATTACTTTTATGGATCTCATAACTCATTAATAATAGTGCAACCTTAAGTGCTTAAAAGTACAAAATTTTGTATATAAAAGCACTTTTTAGAAATAAACCATAAATTGAATTGAGAAATCATTACTTACTTTTAATAATTATTGCTAAACAAAAATGCATATTTTTTTAATTTCTATTAAATTTGTAAATTTTAATTAAATTACTATTTTGTTGCCTTTAACTTAAATTTAGAGGAATGGTTGTAAAATAACAAATGAGCATGCTTTCTCTTCATTTATTTAATCCTTGTCCCCTGCAGGTATTGGTATCGGCGTTGTATTTGGATGCTTGATAATTGGCTATGCACGAAACCCCTCATTGAAACAACAAATATTTTCTTATGCTATCCTGGGATTTGCATTATCGGAAGCTATGGGCTTATTTTGTTTAATGATTGCATTCTTGATGTTATTTGCTTTTTAGACCTAATTATTTTATGAGACCTCTATGTACATATCATGTTTATAAAATATTTGCTTTATTTACACTGGGCATGCTTTTGTTTTTATGACAAGAATTTTTATTAAGGTGAGATAATCTTATTACATGGTAGTAGTATTTATGTGTTCATTCATTGCAAAAGCTGTATCAACATTTTTTATGTAAAGGTATTTTTTAAACTTTGTAGAAGGTAGTAGAAGTTATCAAGATATTATGTCTTTATAAGCTTTTGAAACAATCAGCTCTTCCAAATCATATTAAGATGTATTCACATGTAGCTAAATGTCCTATCATAAATAATCACAGTTAGCTAAATTCAATTAGTAATAGTTATTGTTAATTATCATAATAATAATGTGTTAATTAAATTGTTTACATTTCAGGAGCCGGTATTGGAACGGTGTTCGGTTCCCTCATCATCGGTTATGCCAGGAACCCCTCCCTCAAGCAACAGCTGTTCTCATATGCCATTTTGGGTTTCGCCCTGTCTGAGGCTATGGGTCTCTTCTGTCTTATGATGGCGTTCTTGCTGTTGTTTGCTTTCTAATTTATATATTTTTAAGAACACTACTACTGCCATCCTACATAACGAGGTTTCAGTGTATAATATCTGGAGTGGACGGCCATGGAATCGAATGAGTGGAAACCTCACACTAGTGATGCTTGGACTGATGTGTATATGTATTCCACCTACAGTGCGCGTCATCGGGAATGCAATTATTTAATTATGTAGTATACAATCTGATAATAAACTTGTTGTACGTAAAAATCAATTTAACGATGCTGCAGTTATTTCTATTCCTGATTTATGTAGACTGGTTACACTTTTAGTTTATAACATGACAAAATTCGATGATTATATTATTATTTAGCCAGTTAATACGTATTGCGTGAATATTGTCATCGGCTTTTGCTGTGAATACTGTTCGAGAATGTCAACTGTGTTGTACATTTTTAGGGCGATTAAATGATACCAACAATTTTCAATCGTTTCTTATGGTCCCACTTGTTATTATGTTTTTTTTCTTCACAACCGTCTTTTATACACCTGATGGGAAAAAAGTATACAAACACTTCAGAAAACCGCCTAGAATTAATATCTACATCATGTACATAATATTAGGGTTTAAAGTATTTATACGAAATTACTAAGTACATTAATACTAAGTGCAGTCTGCCAGTACCGGGACTCGAACCAAGGACCTTCAGCGTCGTTTTATAGTGTTATAAACTGCACTATTAGTCCGTCGAATTGACGTTCAATAGCTGATACCGCAAGTGTGAACCAAAGTATATTAAGAAAATAATAATCGCCTTTATAATATATTTATCAATACTATCACATTGCTACATTAATAGCACCTTAGTCGATTTTATTCTCAACCTTTAAAATATTAAATTAAGTAGGAATCTGTCATTTAACTTTTTGTATATGGAGAATTAAAAATACGATACTACTACAAATTGAAGATTGAAGGTAACATTTACAATAAAATCAGCTATATACTTTACTAGCTGATTCGGCAAACGTTGTTTTGCTATATAAGTTATTGTAATATCTTCTAAGATGGTCATTGAAATTAAGTGATGTCAAAGAAAATTTTGTTCACAATTAAATACTCTTAATCAACAACACATTTATTTGGATAAAGATTAATATTACGTTGATACAACTCTTAACAAATAATGAATTAATTTCAACCAAATTTGATTACCATAAAAACGGTTCTAGTGAGTTAATCTTAAAAGATAGACATATACTGCCAGGGACATTTTTTTAGATAATTTCAAGAGGAATAATTCTTTCATACATATATTTTTGGTATCTTGAACTGTTTTCGCAGCGCACGCAATGGAAGCCTTCAAGGATGAATAATTTTCCCCGATTTTTTCACATTTTCCATTATTTCTTCGCTCCTAATAGTTGCATCGTGATGTTATATAACCTAAAGCCTTCCTCGATAAATAGTCTATTCAACACAAAAATAATTTTTCAATTCGAACTAGTAGTTCCCGAGATTAGCGCGTTCAAACTCTTCAGCTTTAATAATATTAGTATAGATTATATCAGAATCTCATGATTAGACGCTGAAACCGAGTAACATTTGCGCAGCCAGTGGACAAAATCATGGCTCCGCCAAACGTGCGATAGTAATTTCGTTCCGCACTTACAAATAAAACTTTAATTTAAAGCTTTTATCGACATCGTGTTTCGTCGTAGGTAATTTGTAGTTAATTCTCTACAATTTTAGTACCTATCATTTTGATATTACGATCTATTATTATATTTTCTTTGTTACGATCAATATTTTTCTAAGTCGAACGCAAAAAATATTCCGTATTTTTTAATAATTTTAGGAAACGGCCTAAGAATAGTTTAATTAAATATGAAATTATTATATAGAAGAATACTTTTGTCGTATCTGAAATAGTATTGAGGCCGTTTCTCCAGAGATCTGCTCAATCTCATCAATTGTGTTCAGCAGAGTTCCAGTTATTGTTTCGATTGGATTAAGCAAGTCTTAATACACCACACCCACTTGATCCCAAGATAGCCATTAAGGCCTAACTATAGATGCGTATCAAGTTTCAAATAAGTACAGAGATGAAATACGAAAACACATAACAATACTCTACTTTCTTTATTAACTAACGTGGAGATTAACAATAACAAATATTTGATATGAAATAGGTTTTCACATCGGCTGCTCGTAATCAGCACTGGAGTATTATTACCTATTATCGATTGTCATTACACCACCGCGTACGAATTACACTACGACCAGTATGAGATTTGTAATGTGAATTTGTATGATACTATGTAATAACTCCTATCAGTATTGTCGATAAATATCAATTTTCAGTAAGTCCACACCTCATCCAATCGAAGGTTTAACTAATGTTAGAAAGATCCAAATTTTTAAACTGCAAACTAATAACTTATTAATTTATTTTGGTTCTTTATTGCATTTTAAGAACTTTATATAACATTTACATATAGGTTTTTTAAATATTAATTAACACAGTTCTAACGTACGGAGCCACATGTGTAAACTAACAGCAGGGCAAATTTACCAGTTTAAGGGCGCTCAGAGTGCGATAGACGAACTACCTTAGGCATCTACCTAAAGAATAAAATCGAAATGAGGTCATCCGACAGACAACCGAAGAAATCAACATAGATCTCCGTGTTAGCAAGCCTAAGTGACTGTGGAATAGCCACATGTGCCAAAGAAGCAGTGATCATCGGAGCAGACGGATTCTTGTGTGGAGAGATCAAGAATTGGCAAACATGGCGAGGGGCGCCCGCCAGAAAGGTGGCAATTATGGATTCAGTGAGACGAGCCGAAAACCGGGCTCAATAGTGAGGGAGAGTGCTATATCCAGCAATGGTCTAAGGTAGACCAAGGATACTGAATTGTTCTTTTTAATGTTATATGTAAAAAGCGAACTTATATCCCACCTGGAGAAGAATTGTCAGTGTCGGCGGTATTAAAAAACAGCAAGACTAGGGATTCAAGACAAAAGTAACTGGAGTTTTCAACAACTGTATTTCCAAAATGTATGAGATTGACATAAAGTTTCAAGATGTCACATTGACGCGTTATGTCATTTTCACTTTTCTTCTAGCATTATTGATAAATGATTGTTACTTTGTCTAGGTTCCCAAAAGCGTCGCCGTCATTTTCAAACATTTAAAAATTCCTTTTTTTTAACACAATACAATATACATATGTATATACATTTAAGCAATCGCTGATAACACATTAAAATCTTGCAACTACCCTTCTTTGTATGATTTTTTCTTTAATGGTGAAATAAATCAAGGTGATATAATTCATGTTCAAAATTAAAGGGAAAATGGTTAAAAAATCTTAGTATATATTTAGCAAAAAACAATATGATGGAAATTTCCATCATCATACAAAGTTAGATCATTCATTATCTTAGTACTAAATAAAAGAGGATATCATTGGATATTTTTTATTCTTTATGATAATTAACAAAACAATTATTATTTTTATTTAGGCACAAATTGACTCTACATTTACTACAGGAAATTGTAGAATACCCTTTACATTTAGGATATTTGCACCGGAGTGACCCACCCACTGATGGCCAATGTTCAGCACCATCTGTTCTTATATCTTTTGGAGGTGGAAGAGCTGGGGAAGCCTTTTTTCTTTTTGATTGCAGTTTATCCTCAAAGATGCTGGTGCTTGGACGACCTCGTTTTGTTTCTTTACTGGTTCCTTTATTACAAAAAACAAAGGTTAATTCATTTCTGAATTGACTCATTGTAAGTAGATTTTTCTTATGGTGGTTTATTTCTATAGCATTTTTTATATAAATTACCCACGCATATATTACTGCAAGATGCAAAACTTCGTACAAAAAACAAATTCGGAATTGTAAAAAAAATAATAAATTGTATCTTGTCTGTGAAAAAAAAAATACTCAAATACCACTTTTTTTACCTTACATGGTTTCTACCAGAGATGGGCAAAATATAATCTGATGAATGATCAACGATTACAAAATGTGTCGTGTAGAAATGTAGTTTTGCTCTGTAATCATAATTAAATCCATTAAAATCATTAAGAAATCATAAATGCGTATACAATCTGGGATTCTGTAGTGTTTAAAACATAGAAGAGCAAAATGTAGTCATATTAATGGTAAAAAACGTAAAATTTAATCGTTAATCATTTTCATTAATCTGATTACATTTTGCCCATCTATGGTTTCTACCCAAAAAACTATCCATTTTTTTTTAATTTCTTCAACGACATTGTTGAAGCAATCGGTTCATATCCAAACTATGGGGACCAGTATGATGCACTGACATGTAAAAAGGACGCCAAATAACTTGTTTATGTCAGATTCAGTAAAAGATGTACAGTGAGTCCATAAAGTATTCGTCTAGTCGCAAGTTTGAAAATAAAATCGTCTCTAAAGGACCAGGCAAATGAGAATGAGAATCTCGATTAATTGAACATGTTGAAAAAAGGAATATTAACCATAATAATGCTAAAACAAGTACATAAACAAATTTCTAGCGATAACGAAGGTAACAAAACATAAACATTCGTTTTTCGCTAGTTCAAAAAGTATTCGTCCACCTTAAAACAATAGGCGTTCGCAATATACAAGGTCACCTCTAATACTTAACACGCTTCTTTTGTTAGCTCTTACAGCCTATAGGACAATCTGTCATTATTTCGAGCTGATCGGAGAAGAGAAGTTATATTTTTTTTAATATTATGTGTCGGAAGGGCTGTGAAACATGCACGACTGAAAGAAAACTCATTTACACTTACATAAGGAGTGTAAATCTTCCTGCAAGATATCCAAGTTGGTAGGTAGACCTCTACCGACAGTACAGTCGGTGATTAATCGATTCCGTAGAATAAAAACATTGAAAAACAATCCATGGAGTGGACGCCCTCGTGCACTGACCGAACAAGACGAGAGGTTTATTGTGCGAGAAATTAAGAACCCAAAAGTTAGTGCACTTAAGCTTCCTAGAGAACTGCACAGTAGGGGCAAAAAAGCATGCGTCAATACAATCAAGAATATATGCAAAAAAAATGGGTACAATGGCCGGGTAGATGGCAAGATGTTTTGAATTAGCAAACAGAATTGACAAAAAAACGTTTCGTTTTTGCCCAAGAAGATAGATTTAAGAAAAAATATTTCTGGAAGTATGTCATATTATCCGATAAAAGCAAACAACATATTTGGTCAGATGGAAAGCAAATTGTGTCGGGAAAGATGAATACTAAAGTGCTGCCTCAAAATCTCGCGCCTACAGAACATTGTGAAACATTCCCTTATTGTGTGGGGGGTATATGAGTGCAGAAGGTATGGGAAAATTGCACTCATATTAGACATTATGAATCATAAAATGTCTATAAACATTTTAAACGAGAATTTGAATGAGTAATTGGGTCTCCATGACAATTATATCTTTCAACAGAACAGCAGTCCTAAGCACACAGCTATGAATACTATAGTAGCTGTGGCAGCTATATAACACCCCAAAACAACTTCATACGCCACCTTAAAGTCCGGATATGAATCCAATCGAACATCTTTGGAAAGTGCTTGAAGATAATATTAGAAAAGGCACATCAGTTACAAGAATAACTTAAAATGAGCACTTCAGTAAGAATGGGATAAAATACCATCTTCTGTGGCAAAATTTTTTGTTGATTCTATGCCCAGAAGTCTCCAAGCAATGATTGCCGAGAAGGGAAATCCAACTAAGTACTAAATCCTATTCTAAAATTATGTTCTGTAGCTCAAAACGCCATGAAATATGGTATGGACGAATACTTTTTGAACTAGCTAAAAATGAATGTTTAGTTTTTTGTTACGCTTATTATTGCTAGAAAAATGATTATGTGCTTATTTTTGGATAATTATAGTTAAAAAAGCTTCTTTTAACATGTTTGACTAATCGTGATTTTATTCGCTCCTTACCTTGTTCTTTAGACACGATTTTTGTTTAAACTTGCAACTAGACGAATAGTTTTTGGACTCACTGTAGATGAGCTGGGGTTACCTTGTATTATATATAGGTTTGTTTATTCCACTAATCTGTTCAAACAATCCTTTGTAATAAAAAGGGTGAAACACTGATATGTGGTTTCTAGTTATCTCAACAGTAGAAGCAACATTACCTAAGAAAGTAGTTTTCCTTCTCATATAGTGGTTTCTAGAATAATAATAAACAATGAGTAAAAATATTTTTTCACATACATTAGGAGATAATAACTGCATAGTGATGTAAAATTCTATCATGTAGTATTTTTTAAATTAAACGCAAACTTTTTCAGAAATTGCTTTCAAAATAATAGAAACTCAAATATAATAAAACAAAACCATACGTTAATTGCAACTACACCAAACAGCGGAATGACAACTTCGAGCTCGTTTCACTGATAGTGAAACTTGCTTATTTTTGACAGCTATATTTTTTTATGGAATGGACATTAAAATGTATCCAGACAACTAAATAATCAACTTAAAGTGAACTTGTTCTTTTATATAATTTTTAGGCATTCCATGTTATGATGGAAATTTCCACCATTATGCAAACAAGGGTTAAATACTTCCAAATACTCTGTTGAATAAAAATAATATATATTTTCAACAATTTATTGCAAAGGTTTTATATGAAAAGCATCTAAGTGAATACCTCCGAAAACAATTTTAAAGGATCATTAACCGATTAGCAGAGGTAAACCCTTAAATATTCTTAAGAAAATTCCTAGTATTTATGCATTCAAAATGCTGTATTTAGAATGTTTTCAATCTATAATAAATCAAAATGAATACAGTCCAAGAAACGATCGGAATGTATTCACCTTGGAAACGCCCACATTACATGCATCTCAAAGAAATGTAAAAACTAAATTTGTCACCAGTCAACAAACCACATAACATTCATGCTATACACTATTTGTACTAAAACATCTGTATTGTTTGGTGTTACAAGTTACCACTAATTTTTCTAAACATTTAGAAAGCACGAATGTTCAGTCGAGAACTCGTCGCTTACCTAAAAGTTATTAGAACACATCAATAAATTAATTAATTAGTTCTACACATTTCTAAATAATAAATTCAGTGTCTACACTTGCTTGAGAATTTTTTTTTTGTATATACGAGCAACATAATTTTCTATTAATACATACATCATAATTTTAACATTCTAGCATAATAAAGATACTGATTGTTAATTTCAAATTGCAATATTTAACATAGGGATGGCGACCTGCAAGCGATTAAAGTAAAAATCGATATGTCAGATCAAAAAAATCATATTTTGAATATATCGATATATACTACTATAGTGATTGTGTGTAAGGATGTCGTGAAATTAGGATACATATCTGTGGCGTAAATATGTGATGGCTATAAAATAAAGCAGAATATTTTGTGACGGAGAATTTGTGATTAAAAAATTAGAAGAAATTTTTCTAGAGGACTACGTCTTGGGCTTTTGTGAAGAAAGGTTGTTTTAAATTAGAAAATAGATAAAAGAGGAATTTTATGTAAGGATTCTAATAGTTATTACAAAATATATAATATAAAAATGATCAGTGTTTCGATTGAAGTACGGAAGAGCTCCACAATACGACAGCCTTACAAGTTCACTATAGTACTGAATCGATACTTCACCCTAGAAAATGGACATTCGATTTTTTTATTATGTTGTGATAAAACAATAAAATTATGCGCACTTAGTTGAATCTACTCAAACACAAATAACCATAGACTATACTCTGGAGGGTGTGCGGCTGAGTTGTATAATTTAGTTTCCCCTCCCCCTTCCACCATAAATTGACGAGACGCCGTTTGGGTTTGCACCCTATATGGTTGACATTCCTGCTACTCGCACGAAGCGATTCGCCTCCTCTTTTTTGCTGCGAACCGCGAAAGAGTGGAATTCGCTTCCTGCGTCGGTGTTGCCAACATCGTATGACATGGGAATCTTCAAACGTTGAGTGAATCGGTATTTGCTGGGTGAGCGCGCTCCACCGTCGGCCTCATCATCACTTTCCAGCAGGTGAAATTGAGGTCAAGCGCAAGCCTGTAAGTAATAAAAATAAAAACATGGATTTTTTTTATCCTAACACACCAGTGACCACCATACGCCTGATGGTAAGCATGGTGCAGCCCAAAAACGACGACTATCAATAGCAAAAACAAAAACCATCAATAGCCGTGGCGATCATGCCGGCCTGCACAAATATCTCTTCACACTGCATTTAAAAAATCCAATAATATCATAGAACGATGGGAACACGCTACAATTTACACGGAGGACAATTCCACAGCCCAACGAGCCGTGATGTGAGTTACCAAATAGCTGTGACTCTGTAGACCCGCGCGCGTGGTTCTACTTTGTAAGGGAGAGGGCAGAACAAGGTTAAATAGCTCTTCAGAACCCTCGCCATGATACAGACGGTAGAAAACGCTCCATGTAGCAACACCAAATTCCTGTCGCTCCAAGAAGAAATGAAATTCAAGGACTGATTGAAAAAGCACCAAGCAGATCTTATTACTTTGGTATGGTTGTAAAAACAACGTTAATTATTGAATTACCTGAACTAAGGAATTGTATGTTTTTAATGATAAGAGATTAGATTTTATGATGCCTTTTTTATTTTCTAAAAATGAATTTATATTGTATGTATGTATATTTTTTCTACTGGTCACTTTTAGCACGATATGCGTAAAGTGGATATAGCCAGTAATGTATCTCTGCTCATCCTGTAAGAGATATAGTGTATCGATTTATATGAGTCGATTCAACACATTGCGATTCGAACCTATCATAAAAATTGATCTTTTTTGAGAAAAATTACATCCCTAATTTAACAAAATAATTGCAGTAATTTCTTGAAACATGATATTCTTCTTCAATAATCATAGATATAGAATTATTGTTAACAATATAGCATTTGTTAAACGTATGACTGGCAAACTATTAAACAATGCTTGTAAACTCTTTACAATAATTTGACTTAGCCTACAGCAAAACAAAATAAGGCATTTCTTTCTACAGATGTCTATTAAACAACCAAACCGAAACTGTTCATCATTTGACACGGAGCCAATGAAGGTTAAATTTTCTGTTATAATGCAATCTGCTCATTTGAGATCAACATTTGTAAATATTATTTGGTCCAAAGTATTTAAAATATATTTACCTTCATAGACTCGAGTCAAATGTAACCTTACACATTATTTTTGGCGCAACATACACCCCCGGGAACATCATAAACTTTACAAACTAAACATCACCTCGTCACCATTTATATCATCTTTTACAAACTACTCATGATATTTTATTTGTTTTAAAACTAAAATTATAAATAATCTCGATTAAAAGTAGAATTTAAATCGCCTCAGTTTCAAACTGACTGCCCTTTAAAATACTTATGGGTCCATAGGTTTCATATTGTTCCACTTTCAACACTTGATGCTTCTTCAAGACGAGTATACTGTAGAATTTCTGTGCAACCTGTGAAATAATATTATATCTTTATATAGTATAGTCATGTTTGTGTGTACAGTAGGAAATAAATGATAGAAGTGAAACTTCTTAAATAAAAGGGGGTATATCAGCTGTTCACATATTGCGACTAGAACAAACATCTACAACACAAAAAAATTGCGACACTTCTCAGTATACCGCTCGTATATCCGTCACTCTCTTTTGTTCCTATATATATATATATATATATATATCGCGAAAGGTGAAAGGCTATTTGGTTTAAGCGACATTATTTATATAGGTGATATAGTAATATATATATTTTCGGAATCAGCATTTTTTACCGGTTCAAATATTTTTGCTTTGTCATATCTTTATCTCTCTCGCGTAACGACATATGTTTAAAAGTCTAGTTTTCAATTACTAGTGGATGGCCAGATGCGATTTACGCTAAAAACTAGCGGATTTTCAAACAAGCTCTCAACCCCTCTTAAGTGTTGTATACAAAAAAAAACCACCCTTAGTTGATTGATGCCTACATTATAAAAAGAACCCGATATACAAATTTAATGTTTCTAGCTTCAGTAGTTTAGGTTCTAGGATGCTTAAACTGTTCGATTGCGATAGCATTTTGAATTGAACCTAGGAAATATTGTCCAATATTGGTCAATTCACGATTTTTATTTGAGTAATCCTTCTCTGTCGGCATGAGACCTTATTACTTTTTTATATTGGAATCCTCTGCTCGCGGCAAACGGCCTGTTTGAGTATCTGAGAATATATATGCTTATGATCTTACAATTTTAACCCTTTCGCTATGGCAAGTCTCACTACAAAGTGTTTTGCATAAAACGGAGCTCCGTGTTGAAAATGCGCATATCAAATTCGCGCAGTCTTAAGCATTCAAGCTCAAGTTCAGACAAAGTTGTGGCTCTAAACGATCTTCATTCGTTTTCAGAAGAAAAAATGTATGGGTAAATAAAATATTATCACCCAAAGTATATAAGTGATATTTTTTCAGGCGGTGACTAAAGTCACCCATCGTGCACAGGTCGCGTTTCTTAGTCACCGAGAGTAGCGAAGGGTTAAGACAGATCGCCAGCTTATCAAGTTTAAACAACCCTGCTCTACGATAATATGTCAGTCAGAACAAGTCTTTATATATATAAAGATAGACAGCATTGCCTCACAAGAAGTTTCACTTCAACTAACCGAGGAGTACATTACTCCAGTTGGGATGGTCAGACTTACCTGTTTCCTGTTATTATGCCTCGGCGCCAGGTCTGAGAACATGAGCTGCATGCCGGCGGCCAGCTTGGGCCGCATCACGGTGAACAGTTGCGCCGCGCGTCTGTTCAGCACGCGCTCTTCAAACTGCTCGTCCGTCTCGCCCGCCTCGCGTTCGCCCTCCTCCGCCTGATACATAAAGCACATACTATATCTTCAAATTATGTCACACGAAGCAGTGGCGTGCAGCCCGTAAAAGCATAAAAATGCATTAAATCTTTTTATACATCGACATATAATACATATACAGTATGTTGTAAAAATGCTACCCAACTAGAATGTGGTATATTTTTAATGTGGGAAACCAAATTCATCAGAGACTTGTGGAGCGAAAAGCCTTGTTGAGGCTACTTCTCTGAGAAGGGTAAGAGTAATGAGTCCACCCCTCCGAAACCTCTATTTCAGCCTCCCTCTCATCCGAGCAGCAGACCACCTCAAGTGTACTGCTCGGCTATTGTCGCCGGAGGATTTCGCGCTCCCTCTGGGCGAACGCGTCCCCCCGGCGACGGGGCCTTGGGCGCCGAATGGCCAGAGAAAATATTCACTCTCTGAACCTCCACCAGAAGGATGCCGTCTCTTGCTATGCTTCTTCGTTGCCAACCATGGTTTTCACCACCGCTGGCAGCAAGGGCAGGATATCCACCTAACCTTATTACTTAAAAACATAGGACGGACAAAATTCTGTAAACATCTTAGTTTGATCTATAATACTTTGAAAAGGATTTTTTATTCTAAGTTGCCTCTTTACATTTTTTTTCTTTTATTGACGACACATTTTGGCTCTTTAGGAAACGAAAAGGTTTGCCAATCCGTTTCTAGGCCCTCTGATACTCTCTACGACATAATTCTACAATAAACTATATTCCGTATTAAAATATGTGCACAACCGGAAATTTCGATTTAGCTCTAACAAGACTGTAGGAGCTGCCAATTGAATTTACTCTCTCGATGCACCCACCGTGTAACAACATACACCGGCAAACTGTATAACCACACTTTTCTATCATCCCTACTATCCGGTTCCAACGTGTATCAAAAACGTACCACCGGGTATATCCTTCAAGACACCAGTTTGTTGAGAGAAGCAGAGGCTCCCGAGGAGTTGGAGAACTGGAGAACGCAGTGAGAAAACTTGTGTAGACAGTTTGTGTCACTGTTTCATAGCTATCGAATTCACGTACACGTGCCTAATTGAGTCTGTTTTAGATATTTACTGCAGACGCATTATTCGTTTAAAATATTATAGCTCAAATGCTCACGTTTTCCGGTGTCGGTGGTAAGTCGTAATCGTGCTGCGGACTCTGGTGCCCCGGCTGTTGATCATCGTATCCCAAATTCGCCATGTGCATACCGGTCTAAAAAATATATATCTAATTTTAAAGCCAGAAACACATGGCAACACTGAAATAAACACACCCAGGCACACAAATGCACGCACACATACATACGCTCACACAACACTCGCTCGTCTAGTCGGATACAGAGAGCGACCCAAAACATGCTAACAAAATTTTATATGTAAGTGTAACTTCGTTACTGGCACTGTAGTTTTATTTTTTTTCTATTTTGTATATAATTGACTTTGTAATGTGCTATGAAGTTAGTATTTCAAAAATAAATAAATTCAAGAATAGATAACCAAGATCATCATTCATTTTAGTCAAATCAATCTGAATTTATTTTCATTAAGATCGACACTTAAGCTTTACTAATAGGTGTAAGTGAGAGGGAATGAATAAGTTCCGGTATTATCACTCGCATTATGTATCTGCCCGTTGAATAGGTAACAATGATCAATTTTTATTTAGATTTGTCATTACGTTGTGGCGACCGGGTAAGGCCTTCACAACAAAACCGGGCGAGAAACAATGATCGACGTTGTAAAAACTATGATATTGACATCATTGTTAACATTTAGTACATAACATAAAATTCCAATTAAAATGTCAAACAAAACGTTTTATTAGTTCAATAAGGTTTAAGATTTCCTACTTACCTTTATTAGAATAATAATTTGAATAAAAAAATAATAAAGGCATAAAATCATAAATCTTATAACAAGTATATGCTGCTATTAGCTTTATTTTGTTCGATGTTGTCATAGTGTTATCTCTATTCCCGTGATTTTCATTTATTGCTGTTAAATTTCGAGTAACTTTACGTTTTTTAAAATCTCTATACATGACTGACTAGAAAAGTAATTTAGATAAATCGGAATCTTTGAATCTATTCAATGTTACTCCAAACCAAACTTTATGGCCGCTCTAAATATAGCCTGTTTAGTTTACGTATGGTAGTATTATATATGTTTAATTAAATTATAAAAATATATTAATTAATGATATGTTAATTGTCATAATTAAAGTCCCGCTTATATCTCCTTCCACATTAGACAGAACACCATACCGCTTTATCCAAAGCAGTCAAAAATCAAGAGACATATCTCCTATGACATCGATGGTCAGATTATTGCTTCATGACAACATCGAAGTTTTGACTTTAATTTCAACATAGGTGATAATCGAACATCGATTATCCCTCTAATGAGGGCATCTTTTGGTAATTACCTGATAGTCATGCTGATCCTCGAGCCCATGCAGCATGGGTTCCGAAGCGCGCGCCAGTATCGCCGAGACCTGCTCGCCGGCCAGCTGCGGCATCATCGGCAGCGTCTCCATGCCGGTCGCGTGCGGCAGCAAACCGCTTTGACCAGCGCCTGGTGAACGGTTATTTCACCTCACATAAATAAGAACGCGTATATTTTTTTCATTGTATTTTTGTTAAAAACTATGGTCAATATGTGGCATTAATGTTCACAATACTTTTCTGTAAAATGACTTATTTTTAAACTTATTTTTTTATTTACTTTAGATCAATCCTATTATAATAAATTATGTTGAAACCATATAAATTAATTCAATGTAATATATAATATATATAAAAACATGAGCAAAACTTTTTAATGGTGGTAAAGTGATTGCCCGAACTGGGTCATGACCACAGTACACAAGTGTAAAGACCATCATAGTGACTCGCTTTGTTCTGTCGCGTTTCGGGATCAGCTTGTATACATCCAGTAACTCATATACTTAGAGACCTTCAGTCGTGGAATATGTGGGCCGACATGACGACGGAGACCTTCAACGGATTTTCATCCTTTGATAGTCGCTTTCGATTTTGGACTACACTGTACTCCCCATCAAGTGCACTGTAGTCACTATATCGAGCCAGTGCAAAAACAAAAACTAACCTGACGGCGTCATTCCGCCGTGGTGCAAGCCTGCAGGTGTCATACCGCCGTGCGCTAACCCCGCAGGTGTCATTCCGCCGTGCGCTAAACCCGCCGGTGTCATACCGCCGTGCGCTAAACCCGCCGGGGTCATACCGCCGTGCGCTAAACCCGCCGGGGTCATACCGCCATGTGTTAATCCCACCGGAGTCATACCGCCGTGCTCCAAGCCACCTATTAACAAGAAACGTTCAATATTCGCGATAAAAAGTATTTACTCCTCTTTTTTACTAAGAGTACTTATGACTGGGGCTGATGTCATAAGATTCCTTCTAGCTGAGTACCTCAGCGTTGGCCCTCTCACCCGGTTTAGTTGTGAAAGTCTGTCCCAGCTGCCAATTAATATCCCGTCGAAAGAAAAAATGCGGTTTCTTCAGCAGTGAAATGCGATGAAGGATTTTTTTTTATTTTTATTTTTTACACTGGCTCGACATAGTGACTACAGAGTACCTGATGGTAAGTACAGTGTAGTCCAAAAACGAAAGCGACTATCAAAGGATGAAAATCCATTGATAGTCTATATCGTCATGTCGGCCCACATATACCACGACTGAAGATCTCTAGGTATATGAGCTATTGGATATGCACAAGCTGATCCCGAAACGCGACAAGCCAAAACTGGTCACTATGACGGGTTTTACACCCATGTACTGTGGTCGCGATCCAGACGGGCACCGACGCCCTACCACCTCGCTGCTGCTCGTTTAGCACCACCCAGGAGTCACGTGTAGGGAAACTAGGGTAAAGCCTACGGACGCGAGCAGGTTCGACTCCCAACTTATTATTACTTATTATGACTTATTTATTCGTTCATTCGTTATTACAAAAAAATAAAAATGTTCACCATATAAAGACTGCGAAGCCATATGTCAGGCTTATGAGCAGCCAGTGAGTTCGAGCAAACAATAAAGTTATACAAGAATAGATTACTTAATAAAGTTGATACGATTAGCTTAAGTGAATCGTATAGCGTTGTTATAATAAATAATCATGACGATCTAATTTACAACAGTGTTGTTTTATTTTAGTTAAGAGTTTAGGGGCGTGGAAGCATACATCCTGAGGTTAAAAGATTGACCAGTACATTATTGGAAAGATTGATCGGTGGACGATGGTTAAAGTTTCACTGAATAAGATTAACGAGATGAATGTACATTAGAAACAGTTATGCAACTACTAAAGATTAGAGGTCACGAAAATGGTGCAGCGCTTCTATGACTATAAAAAATAACTAATGCTGCAAGTAGGAATATTTAAAATATTTAAACTTACTTTACATATTTAGAAATACCTTCAAAAAGTTACTTCAAATCATACACAATGAGAAAATTAAATCTTTACGCACAATACAAATGCTGCACAAAATGACTTTTACATCTTGATTAGTTTCGATTACGATACGAACAGGTCTGTAAGTTTTCGTGCTCGAGTGACTGACTAATGCTCATCAGCAGAAACGCTATTCAATAAAAATGACTTTAAACATTAACACTTGATCTACCGAACGGGTCAAAATGACTGATTGTTGTATTTGTTTTAGAATTTTTTTTTTTCATTTTGAATAAAAAGATATCATTTACTAATACAAAACAGTGATAAATATTATGGATTCAGTTTTATTTCTAACAAAGCACATTAAACCGATTTACACCTATTTCTACAGTAGAAATGAATTGTTCACTGTTAGATCTAGTGTTATGGATCAAGAAACTGTTTGTAAAGGCAATAAATTAATGACTTGTTAGTGTCTAAAATCATTTTGAAAATATAAAGAGCATTTTTATAATACAACTAGGTAATAATATACCTGGAGTGATTCCGCCGTGATGCAGACCCGCCGGCGTGAGACCACCGTGCACGAGACCCGCCGGTGTCATTCCGCCTTCCAAACCCAAGGTCGGCGTCATACCTACCGAAAAAATATTCACCATTTATCCACTCTGTACAACAATGGCGAAAATAAAAGTTTCAAGAGATAAAAGAGTAGGACTAAATAGCATTTTATCGGTGATAATATTAATAAGTGTGCAAAATATATGGGGTGACATAAGCTTTCGAAATATGACTTTATCACGATATCTCAATTTCATACATTTTGAATTTTATACTGGCGTTATCGCTGAATAAACGTTAGCTTGTTTAAACAATTTGGATGAAAAATCATCCAAATCCACTGAGTTTAAATAATGCAGTGTTTTTGTAAATTCGATAAAGTACAGTGATGCATTCGATTAGTATTTCATAACGCCAATATTTTTTCTGAAATGAATTTCAATGATGACGTTACTCGATACAAACATTCGGCGCAAAGGCAATAAACACGAGCGACTCGAGCTGCGCCCGTCATTAGACTTTTGACTAGTTACAGAAACATTTTTTAAATTTTAAAATAGATTTTAAACGCTAATGAAAATCTTAAATCTGTGTGTAATAAAGGAGAGTTTTTGAAACTGGCTAATTGTGAAACACTCGTAGCTGATTTATAACTAAAAAATACCAGATAAAAATCCAGTTTGCTAGTTTAAAAAAAAAAACAAAATCCAGCGGATTCGTTGTGCGCGTTCACTTTGGAAGTTCAATGGGTATACAGTGGCGCCGACTGGACAGTTGAATAGATATATTTATAATAGAATTAATCCGTAATGATGTGATTTTAAGAATTATATTTTCATTTTAATAGGATTCGGTAGCATTTTGAAGACTTACCTCCATGACGTAGCCCAGCTGGTGTCATGCCAGTGGGAGGCAAGCCCAGGTCCACTTGTGGACCCTCGCCATGTTGCAATCCGACCGGGGTCATACCGCCGTGTGGTAGACCGCCTGGAATCATCAGCCATAGATATTTTTAATTTATAGACAACTAGATGATCAATCGAACTTCGTACTGCTATAAATGTCGTGTTAACCCACTCCCCTATTCCTCCTTCTCTATAAAAATCATATACTTTTCTCATGAATAATTATTTCCATTGGTCAACACCGCAATGCAAATCCGTTCAGTAGTATAAGATTATACGCAAACAAACAGACGCGGCGGAGTTTTTGTCTTATAATATGTACTTATAAAGACTTTTACAGATATAAACAAATTTTACAGTTTTTTTGTAGTTTTTATCATAACCTACAAATCTATATCCTGTGGTATTATTAGATAAAGTAAGAAATGAATATGAGGAAAGTGAAGATTGAGAGATTAGAGAATGGAACCCTTGACCGCGCATCCCATAATGCAGTTGTATACAGTGCAATAACATCATATAATCATGCTATATCTCTTTCGGAGTGTGCAGCTATTATATGTGAGTGGCGGTATCCACACTGCGCTTACATATCGCGCCCACTGTGACCAGTAGCTTACCTATTTACTAGAATAAAGAAACCTACCTGGTGTCATGACTCCGTGGCTTAGATCGCCAGGTGTGAGGCCAGCTTGGAGTAGCGTGCCAGGAGTGAGCGGTCCGAGAGTGCCGGGCGTTAGCGGAGCGCCCAGTGCACTCAGCATTCCTAAAACATATGTAATTGTTTTACATTAGTATCTGCTGCAGCTTGCATCCAGTTAGTTCTATTTATCTCTATCAAAATGTCTTGAAGTCTCTTTGTTTTGTCAAACAACTAGACATAGAGGTTCGAGGAACCTCTAAGCAAAAGAGGCGGCTACTACTTAAAAAAAAACTATCACCACACCGAATCCATATTAGGGTAGGCATTGAGAAAGGAACGGCACTTCTTGCAAACTTCTTTCGCTTCCTTAACACTTAACGGTCAGGCCCGTAGATTTGCGTTATTCCATTCTGACTTCCTAGGACGGAACACGTAGATCTACGTTTTTGCTTAAATTTTAAGTATGTTGCGTCATTTTTTTTTATTTTAGATATGTTTGCAGTTATTTTTCAAATTAGTAAAGTTATTTTAAAGTTACATACTCAATTCTAAATACTACGGAGAGTTCAAGCAACAGTAGCGTCAACAAATCTATTATTGTCGCGTTACATACTCTATTTTAACGTCAAAAATAATATTACACAATATCATAACGGTTAATTCAAACATTATATAGAATGGTCTTCCGGAGAGCGTGTTTCCACCAGCCAATTATATTAGGTCCTTTAAACGTAGCGCGAAGAGATATTTGTGTGGGCCGGCATGATCGTTGCCACTATCAATTGTTTTTATTTACTGTTGATAGTTGCAATCGTTTTCTGGACTGTTCCCTGCTTACCATCATACATGCGGTCACTGCTTCGAGTCAGGCTAAAAAAATTTATTTGAATACAGCCACTGATGTATCTCTGCTCACAGAGAAAGGATTACAGGGGCACGATATATTATTATAATTAAACTGTAATTTCACTTTAAGTTGCCATAATACGGAATATGAAAGTAGTATAACAGTAACACTGCTAAAGGAGGAGCCCCCTAGACAAAGTAACATTCGTTTATCGATAACGCTAGTAAAAGTCCAATTACATGGAATTGACAACGTGTCAACGTGATATTTTGAAAGCTTATGTAGAGAAATACATTTTACTCTTTCTTTTAGCGTTTTCGTTTAACGAATCTTATTTTATCTAGGCCCCAAAGTGACAAGCCGCCAAACGAATGGCTGAAATTTGATTTGTACATTAAATACTCAAAAAACAGTAAAAATGAATTTGTACTTAGGGAATACTATAAAATATTAAAATATAACAAATAGTGTTCAGGCACTTATCAGATATAGTATATTAAAGCGTAAGTATAAGCATAGTGAGTGTTAAACAAGCACATACCGGGAGTGTGAGGGGGGTCAACGTCGAGAGGCGCGCGGGGGGAAAGCGACGGCTGCGAGTACCCGCCCCCGCTACCGATCTCGCTGTCTGCACCGCCCGTGTTAATACAGTTAAGGGTTCGTCAATTTAATATCATGATAAGGTTACCAAAATCACACATATGAGTTCATACGGTGACAAAATAATCGTGACCCAAATAAAACGTGCTATCCCTGTCTAGGAACGTTGGACAATAAATGACAATACTATAATAATATCAACGGGAAAAAGTATTATATTAAAAAAAAATCCTACTTCAAAAAATATTTTTAAGAGTATTTTTTCTGGAATAGAAGATTGAAATGTCAAATTTTCATATGGGCTACTATAGATCTCATGGCCTCATACTACTCGTACCATAAATATGTATGTTTGGAAAAAGAAAAAATGTTATATAAACCATTTTGATAAACACCAACTACTAGAGCAGATTTAATACACCGTAGTCGAATTTACATGGACGATCACAAAAATCATCCAATTTTAAACCCGCCTTTGGTTTTTTTTTTCTCTTTTTTTTGGGACTTTGGATCAGGCTGACCGTGTCAGTCCCATAATCACACTATACTATTTAGATACTAATTCAACAATTTATCTGTGAGTCTACAAATTTCATGAAAAACAACCAGAATTTTTCACGAAACACTAAAAAAATTAGCTTAGGAAGTCCTTTACAGTTTAATTCGTATTTTTGCCATTTATTCTAAAAAGAATTGAATCCGGTTGCAAAATCTTTTAAAATGTTAAAATGGATTTTAGTCCCTAATGACTCGATAAATAGTGTGTATTCGGAATCAATAGTAGCTTATCTTGATAATTGAACATTACTTCTAACAGCCATTATAAAAATAAATTGATTTTGAGTTTAAGAGTTTACTGCGATATTTAACAGGCGGATATTAAACAGACGACCCTAAAGAGATCATTCCATCACCACTGAACATCAAGCGACAGTGAAACATGATTAAGGAAAAATAGTTAATCGGATTAAGATAGACTTACATCTAATGATCGCTACAATTATTAACCCTTTAACGTCCATGCGACGGATTTTCAAGCTTCGAGTTTGAGCTGATACCATGCCGTGAATTGGAACAGGAAAAATATGAAAACCATTGTATCCTATGTTTTCGAGGGTGCTCTTTCAAATGGTCATAGTTAAAAGTCCCTAAAAAGCGTAAAACTCCGGAAAAATTAGAAAAAAAAGAAAGAAAGACGAGAATTTTTGAAAAAACAATATTTTGTTCACCATGTTTCGTTCTCTATACATTTTTTTACACTTCTAAAACTGGTTTAGAAGTTGTTAATGGAACCTAAACTATCAATAAAAATTACTTGAAAATCCGTCCCGTGGACGTCAAAGTTAACCTTTCTTCAGTGACGCGTCCCATTACAGGACAAGGTAAAAAGTCCTTATCAGGTCTTAGTCCTTAGGTAATTCATATCATTTCTCAAAGAACAGTTGCATAATTCAAAATCAAGTGTAATGTTAGAAATTACATAAAGAAATATGTTTTATTAATAAAACTAATTGGAATTATACAAAATTCCATTTAGATTTAGAGAAAATCAAGTTCTGGGCTCTGTAATGGGATTCCAAGGACGACAGGTTAATAGAATTCTTTTGATATATAGTTTCACATTTGTGGTATTGATATAATGCATTAGAAAATTCCGTTTGCTAATATTTTTGGGTGCATAAAAATAGTTTGATATTTTTTAAATAAAATTTACAGAAAATAGCGGCAGCCTATTTCACCGACATACCATCTTTAAAACTTATTAATAATTTGATGTTACTATCAAAACTGCGACATTACGACTGCCATTTTCAACCACAGACTATTAGTATATCTTGGTGTATTCAAACTTTCCCATTTACTCAAACTTTTAACAATACAAATATTATTTTGGTTTCAAAAGTGATCATTATATATTTTTTATTTATTAAAAAAAATAAAAAAAATATTATTTATAAGTTTTCTGATTAAATTCTATACCTAATATATATATATATATATATATATATATATATATATAATATCCATACATACATTGTTAATATTTAATGCAAGAATGAACTGTTAAGTCTTATAGTATTTAGTAAGTAGATGCGTTTATGAGGAAGTCAGGGTTTAAGCAAACTTTAGACCTATAGTTCCTACAAATCGAATAATATTACTGAAAAGCAGAATTCCGATTTACAATTGTTTTTGCTTTCTATATCGGAACGCACCGTATTCAACTCGTTTCCGGGTTTTCGACAGACTGTGGGCGTCGGTCCAAAGAAGCGTAATATAAACACAAATCCGAGAACTGATAGGGGTATGCGCGCGCACACGTGAGACAACAGAACTTGCCTATACACTACAGTATGAATGACGTGGAGGATAAAACAGGCGTACATACCGAGTGATGGTTCATATTCTTGCGACATTGGCGCAGGAGGTTCGACTTCAGGAGTTGGGGCCACCGGTGGCGCTGGTGCAGGAGTTTCGGGAGCCTGGAAACTCTTAATTAAAAATAATATAAGGTGTCGTTGTAGAAACTACGTTCTATATTATGTTTGTAATTTATGAAACTGTAGAATAAATAAATGGAGGTTAGACCCTTACCATTTATCGTAATTATTAACAGAATAGTTGGCTTTAATTGGTATAACATGAGTTATATGAGTAATCTGCAGTTTGAGTGGTTTTATTATACAATTTTCCATCGCATTTTAGTCTCACATAATATTTGTCATTTACTGCATATAAATAAGATATTTCATATGTGTGAAACTGAAACTAAATTATTAATGTTTTTAATCTACGACAATTTCCATTCTGGTGTTTATCTATTCAAATTGATTTGTAACGGTTTCCCAAGTCATATAATAATCGTCTTCCTTTCTTTCAATTTCTTTTTTTTTACAATTGCTCGTCAAAGTGAATGCAATGCACCTGATGGTAATTACAGTGTAGTCCAAAACCGAAAGCGACTATCAAAGGACGAAAATCCATTGATGGTCTCCGTCGTCATGTCGGCCCAGATATACCACAACTGCAAGTCTATAGGTATATGAGTTACTGGATAGACACAAGCTGATCCCGAAACGCGACAGTCCAAGGCGAGTCGCTATGACGGTTTTTACACTCGTATATTGTGGTCATGATCCAGTTCGAGCAATCGGCCTACCACCACATCATCTAACCCTTCACCATTTCCTCTCATTACGGAACAGGTCAATGAACATTTAGACCACTTTTCAATTTGGCACCTCATTATACATCCTGTCTATTAAAATTTCTCTCACTTATTCTACAAAATGTGCTTGGTTTTATCAATGAAACTTATGACATGAATTTAATTATGATTGCCATGATGTACCCCTTCCGGAGTGAGCAACAGTATATTAATGGTTATTAACACTTCACATGTATATTGTGCCTCGAGATGAGTAGCACACCTGATCTCAGTTCTCACATCTCTATTCTATACATGACTCTATTGTTAAAACTTGGATAAAATCCTCCAGAGGTACATCGGTAATCGTTACAAAATAACAGTCTCATCCGTATTACTAACCTCTTCGTGTCGTCGCTTGCGGCCTCCTCGCCGGACGGCGCTAGGCTCGGGTTCTGGTGACCGCGCTTCCGCTTCCTCCGCTTCGCTTCTGAGGGTCATGTTACGCTGGTATTTCTGTCGAAATCCATAAGTTTCTATTAAAGCGCGTTTCGTTTTTCGCAGTCACAAAAAACATCGGCACAATACATCTAAGGGTCTTTTTCTTTTTCGAATATTTATAACTACAGTCGGAACTGTTTATGGCGATATCATTGCCATGATGTCTTACCTATTGACCCAGAAGAAAAGTCCCGGCAAAAAAAATAGGAATTTGTATCTCGAAAACATCACCGGTTGTTACGGCTATCAGTTTTTACGACAAAATATGAGTAGTCCCTTCGATGTCGTTAAACAGATTTTGACTGCATTTTGTCAGTAACATGTAATCTAAAATTTTGTTACAAAAAGGGATATTTATTTAATGAGATATCGCAAAAACTTACTAATATTAACTTTCATTATTTCTAAAAAAGATAAATGCTAATTAAACCGGATAAAGAGTGTTTTCACTATTAACTTGAATATTCATCGAGAATTAAAAAAAAATAGCGATTTTTTAGAATAATATATAGTGATATGAAAATCTGTTCACAATACACACACATATAAAGCTAAATAAAATCATTTAAACAGAATTAAAATTGAAAAGTACATAAATTACAAATAAATATACACATAATTAGACACAAAACGTCACAATATGTAAAGTGTATAATCACCTTGAAGAGAACACGAGATGGTATCGGCCTGGCCGGCAGAGTGAACAGTTTCTCCACTCCGCCTGTCTCTTTCCAGTGCATGAGGCGCCTGGTCGGCGGCGCCAGGTCCAGAGTAGTCACTATGTCTGATGTGTTGCTTAGCTGGTTCTTCATCTCCTCGCCTGATATGTTCTTCACCTCGTCCACGATCAGCTTCCGTTTGCGTTTTGTTTTTGTTATTCCTGTTTAACGTAATAAAAATATACAATCACGTTATTTCATATTATCGGCGAACAGACTTATATTATAAATACAATATAAACTTGATAGATCTCATTTTAAAATAATATAACAACTCAGAAAATCGTGATATTTCACCTATAGTTCCAAGATATTATAATTAATTTAATGATTTATATTATATGTTACATTTCAGGGAAACATACAGCAATATATAATCAATAAAAAAATACATAAAAGAAAGATATATAAGCCAGCAAAGATTCCACAAAAAATACAAAACAAAAATCAAGCTAACGGACATAAACCAATAAGAGAGAACTAAACAATTAAACAAAGAAAAAAAAACATTTTTTCACAACGATATTAAGAAAAGTAGCAGTAACGACCAGGGTTACCTTTGAGCACCGTGGCATCTACTGGAGCGAGCGCAAAGGACTCCTCGTCATTATTCAAGAGTGTCGTGCTATCAGTGGCCGCTGCTTCGGGTTCCGGCGCAGGAGTCGCCACACGTGCAGACTCCGATACGCCTTCATCGATCTCCTGTAAACAATATCACATTTACCAAGTTACACGTTATCACAATGTGCTAATCCATTACCACTATATACCACATCTCATCACAAGATCCTACGCGCCACCACAGATTACTATACGTCCGAATCGCTTCCGGCAACAGCCCAAAAAGAACAATGGTCTAATAAAAAAATGGTCTGGTTTGAGTCGAAGCTGCTCGCGTCCGTGGGCTTTACCCTAGTTTCCCTACACGTGACTCCTGGGTCGTGCTAAACGAGCAGCAGCGAGGTGGTAGGGCGCCGGTGCCCGTCTGGATCGCGACCACAGTGCATGGGTTTAAAGCCCGTCATAGTGACCAGTTTCGGCTTGTCGCGTTTCGGGATCAGCTTGTGCATATCCAGTAGCTCATATACCTAGAGACCTTCAGTCGTGGTATATGTGGGCCGACATGACGATGTAGACTATCAATGGATTTTCATCCTTTGATAGTCGCTTTCGTTTTTGGACTACACTGTACTTACCATCAGGTACACTGTAGTCACAATGTCGAGCCAGTGAAAAAAAAAAAGATGTATTCTACGTCCATACGTTAATTCTATATTTTTGCCCTGCAATTGAGAGCTAGAGAATAAATTATTTATTACGAGGCAAACAGTCGAAACAACTCATAAGTGTATGTATCCTGTTATTTCATCTCCACCACCTTTTTAATTATTTCTTTTTGTTATTGAGATATTATTTATATGATATTTAGAGCTGAGACTACGTCTTCTAGGAGGTCATTACACGCTCTGACAATCCTGTTGCTTAGATAGTGCTTATTTGGGTTGTTGTTTAATCAACTGGTACATAGCTTAAGCTGATGGCCTCTGAGATGGGTGTTGCTACCTTATTTGAATATTTTTTCAAAACCTTCAAAGACATAATACCCATTATATCTTATAGGTTTCCACCAAACCACCGCTATCTATGGGGTCTTTGAGCATTAGAGAAAACCTAGTTGATTGGATATTAGTTTTCAAACCATAACAATTAAAAAAAAAGGTATATTTGCAGAAAGACAATAAAAATATCAACCATCAAATTCACTTTCATATTACCACACTCACGTTCAAATCACACTTTAATACATCACTTTGCCAATTTATCTTACCATAGGTCTGACAGAAGGCGAACGAGGTACGGCTGGTGGAGGCATAAGTTCCGGCGCTTCTTCCATAGGACGGGCCTCCTCATGCGGAGGTGAACCACCCCAACTGAAATAATAGAAAAGGTTTTTCTGGTAATACATCAATAGCATTACTATAGTGTAATTTTTTACACATCTCACTTCAATATGCAAATGCAATCTTTAGCTAGTCGCAGGAAAATATCTGACCTAATATTTTTATTTAAAATATTCAATGGATATCTAGATTGTGCAGAACTTATCAATAATCTAAAAATTAATGCTCCATCTCGTTTGCCCCGCAAAACAGCTTTCCATTTTTTTTCTATACCCTTCTTTAAAACTCATCTTGGACAGTTTTCTACCATGCCAAGGATCTGCAGGCAGTACAACGCACTCTCGCGACTCGGTGATTTGGACCTGACTGTTTCTCTTTCAAAATTTAGAACAGCGTGTAGAGAGTGACTGTATTTATTTTTTCTTTTTTTTGTGTTACTTTTTGTGTTACTTGGAATCAGTCACAGTTTCGTTTGAAGTTGTTATTTATACATTCTACAATATTATCCTTTTGTGTTGTGCCTATGTATGTATGTATATGTTTTTTCTTTTTTTTTAATTTTATTATTATTCTTTAATGTAAACTAGCTTTATATATTAATCACTGTGCATGCTGTGGTGCCCTATAATTGTCGGGGCATTTATATGTTCTATTTAAGTACCATGATCCTTTTGTTTTCTTGTCTAATGTTACCCATGTTGGGCACCCTAATATGTAAAATAAAATAAATAACACAATTTAACAAATTAATGATACTGGTCTAAAAGATTTTTTCGACCATCGCTTATCCTTTTTAACGGGTGCAAGTGAAAGGGATAAAAAGCGACACAATGCGCAATTGCATATATTTACTGCACAGGTAATATAATATGTCTATGTTCTGTTACTGCTGGATTGATCTTGATAGGAAGTTTCAAATTTGCATGAATTGCAAGTATATAATTAATGTATCTTAAATGTGTAATAATAATTGTTTGTAAAATATATAGCCACCCTATATCTCATAAAGGGTGAGCAGAAATACACTAGTGGCTGTATCTACTTCACACTTGGTTTAGTGTTGTTTTTTTTTTTAAATAAATAAATGTGAAATAACATTTTATTATCTACCTATGCTGCGGCGAATGTCCGGCGTCGTAGTGGTCTCCCATATCGTCGTCACTGTCCGGTGCATCCGCACCAGCCGCGCCCCTCTCCCCCTCACCTTCGCCCTCCGTCCCCGACGGACCGACTCCTGCGCCACTCGCTTCGATCTCAGCCTACACATGTAATTGGGTATTAGACAAATTTTCGAAACAATATATTAGAAACAATCCAGCAACAATTTCAAACCTGGGTACAATTTAATGTTTACAAAAATAAGCAGATTTTATATAAAAAATAATGTTTTCCTTTATTCGTATGAAACTTACGCGTGAGTGACTTTACCATACACACATCACTTCTCCTTTACCCTACTTTCTCAAACACGCTTCAAGATGTAATAATCTAAAGTCTTGCTGATAAAACAATAAATTGTAAAGGAATTTATGAACAATTTGAAATATAGCAAATCATTTTAAACTTTCATATGGTTTTGAAATAAAAAAATGTAATGATGAATCCCTTTTAACTAATTTTTATTTATACTTGGGACATATTGACGACATGCACATATTTCACTCGCTATATCCCCTTTAGAGTAGAAATATATTAGAGATTTTAGAGGTAATTTATAGATACAATTCTTTGTCCTACTCACCTGGAGAGAACGCGGTTGCGGGGTTGCCCCGGGAGTGGGTGCGGCACCCGATGATGGCACTTCGCCAAACAAATCACCCTCAAAGAGACCTCCGGCATCTATAAAAAAATATTAGATGAAAAAACAAAATTCTTTAACCACAACCTTTACATGTTTTTTTTTCAATTTTCATTTACGTTTCGTTCGGAGTGAAACAACACTCAAATCATATAATCCATTTTTTACACCAATCTCTTGGCCAGCATTGTTCATCTATGACAATAGCAAACCTAGTTTGCTGGAAAATGGGCCTTTTTATTTTTGATAAGCTCATTAATGAAACATAATACCTAGTGATGAAAATGCCCGGGAATTTTCGCAAAGTGCCCAAAAACTTCCTTGGGAATATTTCCGGGAATTTACGAAATGTTCTCGGAATTATGGGCACTTTGGGAAAATTCCCGGGCATTTTCACCACTAATATTACCTAATAAAAACTTCCAGCATTAAATTAGTAGCTATCATAGAATCTTCGGCCTTAATTTACAACAACTCATAGCCTTTATTTCACATTTTGTGAGTGACTTCAAAAACCCTTGGGTTTTTGAAGTCACTGTAGGCTGTCCCTCAACTCCCTACCAAGTGGGTCTTAGAAGTCATATTCCTCAAACGACCCGATCAGTTACTATAACAAACACTTTATTAAATTTTTCACACATACATATCTCAGAAAGAAAGATACACCTATCTATCTATGAATTGAAGATGAGTTATTAATATGGTCAACTCACGTCCAAAATCACCGACATCGCCGATAGTGCCGCCAAATCCGTCATCTATAGGACCGTGCGGCGCAGCCTCCATCCTACGTTCGTGAGCGGGCGTGGCTAGCGCAGGTACGCCAGCCGCACTCGTACTAGGTATGCCTCCATCTTTACCGCCCAGTTCTATTGACGAGCCATCGGCGAACAAAAGGTTACTCTGAAATGCAATACAATCCTTATTTCTTTATTAGCTCATATGTCAAATATAAACTCTGTCACCTTTACAGATCCAAAATTTCACACAAAGAATTTATGTTTGCATAAAAAACATACAAGACCGCCCAGGGTATATAATTAATCAGAGTGATAATTATGTCTAATGTTAATATAGTTTAATTTGTTGGTACAAAACTAGTACACTGGTCCAACTATCAAAGATAAAAAATGAGTGGTAATTTATTCTTAATTGACATGAGATGTTACATTAGTGCTACTTTATTGAGTACTGAGTGGCATTTGCCTCTTTCAGAAGAAGTACAGTTTGAGATTAAAGTTTTTATCAACCTCTCATAATTTTTTTTTTTTTCGTACTTTATGGCATATGTCACAGACTATATAAATTCAATCAAATATGCCTATAATTGTGATTTTTTAAGAAACAAAGTCTACAATAATAATAATGACACATCCGTCACGCTATATCCCTTTCGGGGTTTGCAGAGATCCAATAGTGGTTGTATGCACTATTGTGCTCATAAGTCTATCCTATTATTTGCATATATTTCTACACAATTTAACTTATATGAATGTAATATTGATACAAATAATACCTGCTCCAAGCTCCCTCCAGTGCCAATAGCTTCTCTCATTATATCAGGATTATCAGTATCAAACCCCATATCACCAAATCCATCATCGTGTGTTACAATGTTTAAAGAACCATAGTCTTCACGCATAGTGATCTCTTCAGCTCGGGACTGATTGAGAGAGAATTGGGCTTCAATGTCAACCTCACTGAAAAGCAAACACTGTTGTTATCCATTTTTCAAGTTATTCAAAGCAATAAGGATTATTAAATCAAAGACATCTCAGAACTATATTACATCAAACATATAGACCAAACAGCTGTACTCTGCCTTAGGTCGTACACATTTAGTAAGCAAGCTCCCAGTGCAAACAATTGAATAATCTCACATTAGTGTTTGGGAATACAATCTAAGTATGCATATTATTTATGCATCAATATGGGCCACCATTTTCTTAAAACTTGTTTTATCTCTAGGACTAATGTATTCCCCTTACCAAACCACTCAAGATGCCTCAGGTGGAGTGTTTATTTATTTATTTTCAGGCAAGTAATTGAAACAACTGATAAAAGACAATATCCCTCTGTTCCACATTATTTGAAACTATTCTTTATTTTCCTTTTAAAATTATTTATATACACTTTATAGTTTTTGTAAGTGTATTGGTAAATTATATAAGATCTATTTGTTCAAAGTGATCAAAATAACAATTTATTATTTAACAGTGAATCAAAGAATAACAATTTATTATTTAACAGTGTATCAAAGTTAAAATATGGTATAAAAATAGCCAATTATTAATTAAAATGAAGAATTTGGAGCTATATTGTAATTTTTATTTTGCAACTTTATTATAACAAGACAATATATTTATAATACAAAAATTGAATTTATATTTT
Organism: Automeris io; assembly: GCA_036320925.1. NCBI lineage: Eukaryota > Metazoa > Arthropoda > Insecta > Lepidoptera > Saturniidae > Automeris > Automeris io. The sequence goes on along the minus strand of JAUDJH010000010.1, from coordinate 4,750,540 downwards.
AGTAAACCTAAAATTGAATAGCAGTAATTAATTTTAGACAAAGGGTCTATAAAGTAATGTATAAGAGTCCCTTTTTATCTATTAAGGTATAGAACCCCAAATAACAAAAAAACTTCGTTTTTTATCTTCACCATTTTTAATTTTGGAAAAGCTAAAAAAGATGCATTGTATTTTTAGGGTTTGGTTTATTACACCATGGGCATTATATATTAATAAATATTACCCAATAAGTGAACCTATTATGTATTCAACAGTATTAACTTATTTTAATAATTTAAAACACTTACTTCAATTCAGGCATTGCTGTGTCAAAATCATGGAACACTTCAGGCAATGTAATGGCATTCATAGCAGCCTCACGGTGCTCTTCAGGCAAGTCAACCATTCCTGGCCTGAAGGCCATCTGTAAAATAATTTTATAAAGGCTCAATAAAGTTACTACACCACAACTAAAGGAATGTATAGTGTAATCCAGGAATGGCAGCAACCAGCAAGATACTATTGACAATCAAGGTCATCACACCGGCCTAGATATAGTGATAGACTATCTCTATGTATAGAGACCACTGAATGTATACAAGGCTAATCCCAAAAAGTGATATGCAGAACCTTAGACTTGTCCTATGACAGACCTTGCACTTATATTCTGGAGTGACTACTGAAATGGGCAATCATCTGACTGCCTAAAAAAATTAATTCGTAATTTTGCGTTAACAGGCATCAAAGTAAGCCAGTAGAGCTACTATCATATTTGATTCAGAATCAACAAATGAAGAGGGGTAAATAACTTTTGATTGAAGACATCTCAGTAAGATGCCCAAAACTAGATGAACAGATGTCTTGTGATAAGCAGCTGAATGTTTCTGTATGTATACAGCCCCAAAATAGACCAGTGGCAAACGTAACGAGGGAACTAAGTTTGGTAGTACATCAAAAAGGGGGTAAAATTGATGACACATAAACAAACTTTTCAATTATTTTTATATATTAACAAGGATGAAATACACCTGTGTATTTGACCCCTATTATTTGACAGTGAACACCATAGAAAGGTCAAACTGTATGTACATTCCATCAGATAAATTTTCAGTCATGATGGAATCCAGTAAGTTTGTTAACAAGCAGATAAAAATATAAGCATTTTGAAAATATAAGCAATATGTTATGTCAGTCAATTTAAGAAACAGCTTTATCATAACTTACTATTGGAACAACTTATTACATAAAAAAATTAACACAAAAATAACTATAATATTCCTATCATAGGTGGTAATATGAAACTCCCTATAAGTTTCATTAGGGCATTTATTAATTGTGGGTAGTTAAAGATATTCATGACTGTTTATAGTTACTTTGAAATATTTTTATAGTCTCCGCTAATTTCAAATAACTATCCTTTAGCAGTTATTGAGATCTTAAGTTTTGTAAATGTATCTTTTTTAGGAATGGAGAATCAATAGTCCAATGAAATATGATCAGATATCCTAGTTGTAAGCAATTGAAATGAAAATTGTATGCATAGGATAATCATAAATTATTAATGGTAGACAACAAAACAGAAAGTTTAAAAGACAGAATACAATTTGGTAGGCCAAAATTTACTAACAGTATAAATAATATAACTATTGCCAAAGACCTTCAAAGAGAATTGACAACCCACTGCTTTCAATATTGTCCGTAAATGAAATTAAGGTAATTTCAAAAAATTATAAGCAGAAACAAATATCTTATTGATAGCTTTTGATCTACTTAAACGGTTATAGGTGCTATGGGGTTAGCTACATGTGGGAGTATTAAATTCCAATATTTACATAAAAACTTTCCTTACACTAACTTGCACATAAACTAAAATTTTGAATTATGGAAAAGTTCTATGAACAGATGTAATAAATATTTAGATTCAAAGAGATATGTTCCCAGTACAAAAGAGATATGTAACTAGTAAAAAAGTGCTAATTTTCTTGCACCACAAGTAAAATGGAAGAGTTAATGTGATGACTGATAATTTTGCTGGAACAAGCCTAAAAGATTCAGTAAAAATCAAAAGTACAATATCAAAAAAATGAATACTGGCAAATACTTAGCAAAAAAGCTAATAAAGAATGTTTTATTTTTTAATTCTCTCAATTTGTTATACTTATGTTTTATAAATTATTATAGCAACAATGTTAATATGGTATAAATAAGCAACACAAAGCTTGTGCTCCTAATCTTTATCAATGCTAATTTATAAAAACAGATTTTATAATAGTCAATAGAACATTAAACTGAAGCTCAATTATTGGTTGGGTTATGTCCTTAAATTGTAAAATGATACTTATGTGTTTATATAGCCAACAAAGGTTCATCTTAGTTTGCACTATTTTTTATATTTTATGTTATTTATCTTATTCTGAACAAAACAATGAACAGTTTCGATAACTTTATTTAGCATTTAGTTCTCAGCTTGTAATTTTTCAACATTATGAATTTGTAACTCAAGATTGTCTGTTTCAGTTGTTTTAAACAAAATCCAATGGTTTCATATGCTTTCTCAATTCTTAAAATAAAAAAGGTATGTAATGTTTGGAACTGTATATAAAAAATAAGTTTTGCCAAATGAAACCAGACTTACTTGAATTTATTTCATAAAAATAAGTGGAAAAACAAACCTTAATCTTGACAAATGCTTCATTACAATCCTGGAGTAAGTATTTAGCTTTTCTTGAATATATTCTAACAACACCAAGCAACAGATGGCCAGACGTTCTTAAAGCCATCTTCACTTTGGGCTTGAGTATACCGTCAACGGATTTCTCAATATTTGTCTCAAATACATGTGCTTTAGTTAATTTCTTATCCCAATGAGCCGCTAGCCAAATTTTAGCTAGCGGGCCCTTTTTGGCCAGCACGAAATGTGCGTAAAACATTTTGGTTTTTCACTGTTACTAGTCAACAGTCACATTAACCTTGCTCTGAAAAAAGGACTTAGTTAGGAACGGTGCGTGTACATTATCAGTATATTTACAAAAGGACGATGACAAAATAACATAACAATGATTAATGTTTGTCGATTTTAACGATCAAAAGTAATTTGGCGCCTAATTTATATGCTACTCCAAAATATATATTTCGTGTTACGTGAATCATAAAAATAAGTTCATCATAACATAAAGCACTGATAATTTATTTAATTACAATAATATCCAGTTTTAGGAAGTATTTCAACAATAAATAAAAAATTTCACCTTTCACACAACGTAAACATGACAACAATTACGCTTTCAAGATGGCCGCTCAAGAGAAAACAGCCGGAATGTACGGTAATTTTCGTTCAAAAATTTAAAAATTAATTAAATAAATTTATCCAAGATTTTGTGCTACTAATATGAAAATATATTAAGTAATTTTTCTGGACTGTAAGAATTCAAAATTAGAGCAAATATAAAAGAAATAAAATGTATTAAATTACACTAAATACGGAATAAATTAAGCTTAATAGTTATTATATCACATTTCCATTGTAAAAATGAAATAAATTAGTCCTAGAAATATAACTGGACCATACCTACTACATTCTTCCAAATATTTTAAGAATACTTAAACTAATAATAACGAATATAATCCTTTTCCTCTTTCTACACGTAAATTCTGTATTACCACAGTCTATAAATATAGTATTAGCAAGATAATATTTTAATCTACCCAAAAATGGGTAAACGCTTTGTCAATGTTTACTTTTCTTTCATGATCTGATTCATTATTTGAGCGTAGGGAAATATCTACTTATCAATATTCATTTAACGAGTAAGTTGAGTACTATGTGTTCAGTGTTGCCGATTTCTAAACAATTTTCTTTTTTATGAGGTATGTAATAACTTTTAGCGAAATTGTGGCGATGCCAAAATGTAGAAAATTTGGGGAGATTTTACTATAAGTCATTACTGCAAATCTAAACTTTAATATCGTTTCTGTTCTTGATTTGAAAAATTCATATACTTACCAAATAATTAGCTTTGCTATGGAAAAAGTGGAATGCATTACATTTTCATTTTTAAATCATGGTGTAAATATGCACATGGGGCGCTGCTTATGAATATAAATAGCCAATGCGAAAATTAAAAGTCTTACTTAAATTATATTTTGTTAATTAAATGTGGGAATATAAAAAAAAAACTACTACTGAGAACCATCGCGTTATTGTTACAACTTATAAAGCGAGTATGTGATACTTTTCCGCATTATATTTAGAGTCCTTTATTATTATCATGTCTGTTTTCTAATAAAGTTTCCTTGGATAAAATAATAAATAACATTAACCTTTTTTTTTTAAATTTTATTAAGAAACATTGTCGGGAAATATGCGGATTTCATTAACTTAGTAGGGGAATCTGGAATATCAACATCGGCAAGACTGCTTATCAATAAGAGCTGGCAAGACTGATGAAACTTGACTGATCTTTTCCAGCTAACCTGTGGGATAAGTGAGACGTAGGTTAAAAATTAAATCTTATATTATTTCGGTTATTGCTATAAATCATAACATTGTTTATATTGTGAATGTTTATTTTTCGTGTGTAGTTAATGTTCGCCAGTATATTTATATTATACGATCCTAAATTTCAGTGTTTCCGCCATGCAGTACAACACACGTCCCAGTCGCCCCATTTGTGGTCAGACCGATGATGTGACTTCTGATCAATTTATTGATTTTGTTGCTAGGTCTACCACAGTTTCGTCAAGATGGGCGCGTACAGATATATACAGGAGTTGTATAGGAAAAAGTTGAGCGATGTTATGCGGTTTCTCTTGCGTATTAGAGTTTGGCAATATCGCCAGTTGACTCGTATGCACCGCGCTCCCAGGCCCACGAGGCCCGACAAAGCAAGAAGGCTAGGCTTCCGTGCCAAGCAAGGTAAGCATGCCGAAAATTGATTATATCAATGTAAAATGTCAACCTTTTTTTTTAAAACCGCCTATGATTTTTACAGGCTACGTTATCTTCAGAATCCGCGTGCGCCGTGGTGGCCGTAAGCGCCCAGTGGCGAAGGGAGCTACCTACGGCAAACCCAAAAGCCATGGTGTTAACCAGCTGAAACCTACACGCAATCTACAGTCTATTGCCGAGGTTAGTTACAAATTAGGTTTAACGTGTTAATTTATTATTAACTCGATATTTCATATTTCCAGTCGTATGTAGTTGTTTCTTTGTAAAAATGCTAGTCAATATTGTATTGATTTGATTGTTTTATTTTTTAAAAATGCTTTATTGTATTAATGTGGATACATCATCTTTAGGAACGTGTTGGTCGCCGCTGTGGGGGTCTACGTGTGCTCAACTCATATTGGGTAGCACAAGATTCTTCATACAAATATTATGAAGTCATCTTGATTGATCCATCACACAAGGTATATATAACTTATGCTTAAGCTATTCTTATCATATATTACATTAAAAAATTATAGATCAATTTTATTTTCTACTCAATTGTCAGAATATCATCCAAGAGATACATTCTCATAGTTCAGATTTTCTGTAGTTGTGAGAGGAATTCCGTAAAACTTTTTACAAATATTTAAGTTGTCATGCCAGCAGTCGAAACAATTTAAGTGTCTGTATTCTGCTATTTCAGATTTTTTTATTATTTATTTTTGTGATTGCGAAAATATTTGTCTAGGCAATTGTTAAATTAGTTAAACAATAGAGTGTACGTATTTTTGTTAGGATTTAATATTTTATAACTTAGGATATTTTGTAAAAAGACAAAGAGTATGGAGTGAGTTTAATAATGAAAATTAGTAATTATTATAAATTGACACCATGTTATATGATGAACTTATATGTCATGCACCAATCTGAAAGGTTTTGCTGAAACTTCACCTACCAATTTATCTGAATATCCTTTAAATTGTCTTTAGTATCTAATTTCACACACAGAGATGACCACATTCTTATTATCTTCTCAGGCAATCCGTCGGGATCCTAAAATCAACTGGATAGTGAATGCTGTTCACAAACATCGCGAGATGCGCGGACTTACGTCTGCCGGGCGAAGCTCCCGTGGTCTCGGCAAGGGACACCGCTTCTCGCAGACCAAGGGTGGCTCGAGACGTGCTGCGTGGAAACGCCGCAACACGCTTCAACTGCGTCGCAAGCGATAAACCTGACCATCTTCTTGCCATTGACTTTCTGTTTGTATTTTACATTCAAGTTGAAAGCCAATGTCATGTCTATTAAAATATTACTAATGTATATTTATTTTTTTATTTTATAACACTTCTAGATGAGTTTTTTTTAACAGGCAAGTAGTTATTGTAAAGTTTAATTATTTTTAATTTATAAATGTCTATGCTAATACATAGTTTATAATTTCAGATGAATGTCCAAAACTACAATCAGAAAAGACTTAATTTCTCATGGTAATTATTCTTAATTTATGGAAATCAATATTATATTCATTATTCAGATCCCTCCTGGGATAAATAAATAAAGAGCCATATAAGTAGTATAAATATTAGTATATTGAGCAGGCTGGCAATAATCACAGTGTTTTTAGACTGACAGTATGTAAACAGTGTCTGGTCAGTTATTGGACTATACTATGTATAAAAGATTATATTAGGTTATTTAAGCTAGTATAAAAAATACCATTAATAATGATGATATAATGCTTTCTGATGCGCAAACCATGATTACCACGCATTTAAAACTTCCTTGGATGGCTGAATAACTGATTTTTTTAGAAATACTAATAATCATACTTTAAAAAGGCATTAAATAGTTATTTTGATCTCAGGTTGAACCAGTACATACAAAACACCCTGATGTGGCCTGAAGTCAATTTTATTCAGGTAAATATTTTTTTCATCTGCCCATATGTTTATAATTACATTAGGCCAATGTTCAGCTGTCAATTAAAACTACCAAAACTTTTAAAGCCAACAATATATTGAGTATTTTTATAATTGGTAGCATGTATATACTCAAATATACAGAATGTTTAATGTACCCAGCTAAATACTTCGTTAATTTTAAAGATAATGCAAAATTAATTTAGAATCCGCATAACTTGAATTTTGCCACTCTTTATTGGTTGGTTTATGTAAAAATCCAAATTCTTCTATTTGCACTTGTCATAAATTTGTTGACAAGTTTCTGAATTTGGAAATATTATATTGTTGTCTAGGTGAGGTTATAGTTAAGCTCATTTTCCATAAACCTCAATCCGGCAACGCACATCTCTTTTCATATATTGTAAAGTAAGACGAATGAGTATATGAAATTAAACAATTAAATTTCTTATAGGTACTGCTTGGAGTAAAGTTACTTGCCACCATACCGCGGTCAATTTGTTGCACCGTCTATAACCAAACCTTCAAACATCGTCACCAGATAATATTCATGAACCCCTCAACCTTTTCTCGTCCGTTCAGAGCTATTTATTATTATTGTAACCTTTATTAGAGACTTTATTCTTGGCTAAAAAATATAGTTTTTCAATAAGATCCTTTTAAAACACTAAGAAAATGATTAGGCCACTATCAGCTTAAACAGCCACAACATTCAAATGGTGAAATAAAATTAATCGATGTAATTAAAAAAAAAAGATTTAATGTTTTCGTTTTATTTAACCCTTACTCCTAGCTCCTTTGTAGTGGGGCTCTACATTATTTTTCTTACACCAAATCATATGTTGAGTCAAATTCGACATTATAGTGACACAATTTTAAAAATAAATTATCATTTTATTTCTTTTAAATAATATCTCATTCTGAATATTCCGAATACCTCCAAATTAATTGTAGGTAGTTAAAAAAAACAATTACGAGTTCAAAGGGTTAAATTTATTTTACCCATTTTTGCCTGTATATTTTAATTATATTCTCATTCCTAAGTAAGGCTTCGGGCCTTTATAAAAATTCATGTCAGATATTTCGGAACAAGATAAATTCTAGATATGCGTTATTGTTATATACCACGTACAGAGATGGGAAAAATGTAATCAGATTAACGATTACAAAAATATGTAGTCGTAATTTTAATTTTCTTGCTCTGTAATCATGGTTAAATTCATTTAAAACATTAAAAAACCATAAATGTGTATGCAATCTGGGATTCAGTAGTGTTTAAAACATAGATGAGCAAAATTGAGCAGTCATATTAATGGTAAAAAACGTAAAATGTAATCGTAATAATTTTTATTAATCGGATTACATTTTGCCCATCTATGCACGTACATTATAAAATATCTAGTAAAAAACGAAGTTATTGTGTTCGAATATTATTGCTAAATAAAAGGCCAGTATTTCGATTTAAATTTAATTTCATAATTTATATAATCTTAAAAGTAAGTAACAATACAATTTTCAATAATCGTGGTTGTAATAAATTTTGAAAGTGAACTTGCAAATCTCGCTTGAAAAATGTGATACAAATAAACTAATACAGTTAACAACTACGTGTAATGAACATGTTAGGAATGAGTGTAACATAAAAAAACGCGCTTACTTCTAAATATAAATACACTATTAACATATATTCATTATTTACATTTTTAAATATCAAATATTCTCATGTGCTTAAATAAGAATAAAAAAAACAAATACCCACAATATTAATTATAATAATGATCTAGAACAATTTAAGTTTGCAGCACTATGTATTTTAATACCATAACAAAAAATCGCTATTTTGGGGATGGTAACAATTAGTTTCGTAAAAAAGCTAAAGAATTATTTTATAATAATTCTATATTTGTCTATTTTCTATAATTGAATTTCAATTACTACCAGAGTTTTTAATATTTACAAATCATTCTTTTATGTAATAAATCATAGAGTGCAAAACTTTTATACAAAGGTAATGCACTATATATCGAAGGCGTATTAAAAAGTCGACATAATTAACAAATCAAAATTTGGTTAAATAGATAAATGAAACAAGCAATATAATAAAAGTTGGACAGCAATAGATAATATTGATGGTTAAGTTTTTAAAAAGAAAAACGTACACATAGCTTACAAAGATCACGTTTAAGGGAAAATACAAAGCTCCTAAACACTTATTTAAAAAAATTGAAATTATTCCACGTTTTGATACTCTAAAATAAGATTAGTCATGTCATTTGATTAAAAAATCAAGTAATTAAAATAGAAACTAAACCCCACTATACTTTCTGAAATTCGGGAATAACACGTTTATTCTGATGAGCTAAAGCTGTCTACACCAATTAAGATCGCCTCCGAAGCTGTCAGATATCTCGCGAGGTATATTTTACAAATACTAATATATTTCAGTGTTTCCCAACCTTTTTGGCTATGGACTCCTTGGAAATAATCGATGGTCGATACGGACTACTGAAATATAAAAAAATTGAAGCATATATTTTTGTTTGCTTGTTACTTGGAAAATATATAATCTCAAAGTTCAATTTCACGTTTTCCAAGGGAAGCTTTTGAAAAATCCTAAGTTTTTTACTCCTATTAAAAAAAAATTTTTTCAAGGTCAAAATGAAAGTTATACATATTCTACTATACCATACAAAATGGCATAGCTAACACAATTAATGGCCTAAGGCAAAAATAGTTATTATTGTATGGTCTTTCAAATGTAAGAACTAGCCACATATTAGTTTACCAAGTTTTAGCTTCGTAAGCAGGTTCTGTAAAATATATAACTTACAAATAGGACTTTATTCATACCACGGCTTTTGTAGGTACCAGTATCGGCTGATTATTGGCTTTGTTTTTAATATCAACATCCGCATAATCAATTCCAATTTTTAATATTACTAATCAGGTTCTGACATAACCGCTGAGGTCTGTTTAGTGCTAGCAGCCTGAGAATAGTTTGACCAGATTTAGCAGTATCATACCTTATTTACTAGATTCGACCTGAATTTAGAATTTTATTATAGATATACCAATTAAACAAAAGCCGACATAATAATTAATCATTAAAACGCCTATCAGATTTCATAGAACGTTTTGTTTTCTTTAACAAATCAGTATTCACTGATATAAAAAAGTTGTATTTTTATAACCCTAATCGAAACGGCCTATTCATATTTTTAATATTTCTCGCGAATGTAAGGTTGGAAACCGCTGGTACTATCAGATTATTTCGACATAAACCTGAAATTAGGTAGTTTAATTCTCAAGATCTAATTAGTTGTTGGGTACCGGTTGAGGTTGTGCTGGTCGTCTATCAAACTGGAACGTGTCGGAGAGATACAAACCGAATATGGCGACACTGTAGAACACGGTGAGGCCGAATAGAGCCACACTGGCGCTCGCAGTAAACATGTTTGAATATTCGCATCTGTGCACAAACATTACATTTAATTAAGACCATGAATGTTACGGAGCTTCGACTCCGACTCCGATAAGTCGGAACTTCCGATTGTTATTACACCTCCGGTTCCGACTTCGGTTCCGAAACTTTTTAATCCGAGGTATTCATCGGAGGTCACCACCACTGTTGTAGTTAATTCATTTGATTTCATTTTATATGTTGTTGAAACAACAATCAGTACTACTTAATTGAAAGAAGACATTTTTAAAAATTTAAATTAAAAAAATATTATTTAAATTATTAAATTTAAAACTAAATGTACATTTAAATTTATTACTAAAAGGTTTTTTTTATTTTACATTTACATTAAATTAAGTAAAATAGAAATTAACACAAAAACAACCCTGGAGCAAATGTGATTTAATTTGTTCACTGTTAATGGGAAAATGTTAATAAGAAACACAGCAATTATTATTGTCTAATCTAATTAATAAGGTTCACAGAATAATGTTTTTATTTGTCCCTTAATAAAACTATTTTATTCTGCCGTCACTTGTGACTGACATTGCCTCCGACTTCGGTTCCGACTCCGATAAATCAAATTTAAAAACTACGACTTCGGTTCCGATAAAACTGCCTCCGTTACATCCCTAATTAAGACATCAATGAGTGAGTGATGAGTCAATCTCGGCACATGATCGACCTCAGCCTCACCTAGGGGTCAATTTAAAAAAAACCCTTGCCCAACAGTTTCATTTACTATTTCGTGGTTGTATTTACAAACATGAAATTCATATACGGCCAAACCCGGTACAACTCCTTGTAAGCCATTATTTCCAAGTGGAGTTCGAATCTAAAACTAGACGCACTGAAATTGAACTCACCACTGCGCCAACCGATAATTGAGTATTTCCCACAATTAAAAACATCTAAAATCTAATTCCAATTAAATCTAAGTATATATATATATATATATATATATATATATATAAATAAATAAAATACAGTACATTAAAAGTAAATTGACATAATATTGATTTCATCGAAAATAAAAAAAGAACATGGGTCTGTGGAGGAGGCCTCTTCCACTTGTGGGAGGTGTGTGAATCAGAAGGCAATCTTAGCGTGAATTATCTTTATTACTCATTTGTGGCGCAATTTATATTCGTAAAATATATATTTTATATTCATTTGCATTTTTTTTCACGTGTCCTAGATATCGCATTGCATTGTACTATCTAATGCATTGAATTTCTAATATCCTTACAAGTGCATTGACTCAATAGGCCTTCTAGTGTAAGAGTCAAGGGCTTATTTTTAAATCATAAAAAAAATAACAAACTGGAATGTACGGTAATTCTAATTAATGAAATAAATAAATTAGAAATGCTTACCGAAAGAACCAGACGACAGTCAAGGCGACCGAAACGAGCGTCATGAGAATGTTTTCGAGATCCCAGGCGCGTTCCGGCTGCGCCCTCTCCGTAATCAGCTCATGAGTAGCATTTGCATTCGCCTCTTCGTGGTTACCGTGCTGCTGAATAAACGTACAAACACATTCATTAACATTATGCTGTCTCTAATAACAGTATTGTTTTAATCTTACTTTCATATTACATATCGATACGACAACCAACATGAAACAAGGTTACTTCATTCCATGTTATTGGTTTTCTGTTTATATACCAATCAATCTAGAAGCGATATAATTGGTGGGATAAAATATCGCCGTGTCCAGTACCTGATTACTGATTCATTTAGGGCGTTTCCTATTTATCCGTCGATTTAGATGCGATCTAATTGTTGGGATGGATTGTTGCCGGGTCAGTACATCACTCCTGGTTCATTTAGGATACTGATTATATAGCGATCGATCTAGAAACGATATAATTATGTGCTTAAAGTGTTGCAAAATCGATACGTGACTATCGATTCATATATGCTGATTATATATCAGTCGACATAGAAATTATAATATTGTGTATAAAATTTTGTAGAATCGGTACCTGATGACGGGTTTATTTGAGGTGCTGTTAATATACCATTTTATCTAGAAGAGATATATTTATCTGTACAAAGAATGGCAGAATCAGTACATGATTACCAGTTTAGTGTTAACACTATGCAGTCCGGCGACATCACAGTGGTGACGTGCGCAAACTTTTGTTCTTCGAACTTTCATGATAGTAGGGGAACAAGGTTGAGTTGAGAACTTATGAGAACTAACGGTGAGATTAGTAAAATTTAACAATTTATAAACTCCGGATGTCAAGGACGGCCGGCGACAAGTCAAGTGATTAGAATTAGCGCTGCCGGCGCCAAGCGGATAAATATTTACGAATCGTGCGGACGGCAAAATATTAAGGGGTGTACGGTACTTCGATAGCTCCGCAAGTGGCACGGGCTGCCTAAAGAGTTTCACTTACCGCGATCACCAGATCGCCAACTCCTCAGGGGCCCCTGCTTCTCCTCCAGGATACTGGTGCCTTTGAGGATCTTCCAAGCACACTTATACACTTTGAAATCGGAATATTTCGTTGTATTTAGGAATATTTGTATGTCGTTACTCGGCGGATCGGTTCGAGCGAGAGCAAAACTCAATTGACAACCCGAACGGTGTTGCCAGAACATAATCGAAGTTGTCCGCACACTTATTCGAATACGGAACAAGGGGATTGTTAATAACCCAGCCGATCTAGAGATGTGATAATCAGTATGAAGTGTTGCAGAGTCGGTACCTGAGTACCGGTTCGCTTGGGATGGACCAGACAGTGCACGATGGCGCGGTGGTGCAGCCCGCAGGCGCGCAGCGTGGCGCTCTCGTCGCATAACACGCGCCCGTTGAATATCAACCGCACGCGCGCCTCCGACGACAGCTCCGTTGAGAAGTGCCGCCTGCAGGAGGAGCACAACTCAGGATTGATTTGTTAAACATATGTACTTCACGTCGCACCAGTACTAAGTATCCAAACGACCATTTTGTGTTTGCTAGATCTGTATATATATATATATATATATAAACACTTGTCTTGACGTATCATCCTAAACTACTGAAGCTAGAAACACGAAGCTTGGTTAGTAGATTATTTTTATGACGAAGACACCAAATTAGGATTTTTTATATTTCACACCTAAGAGTGTGAAGTAGGGGTTAAAAATCTTAAAATAAACACTATAGAAACCGGTATTTAAATTACTGGTTAAAAATTAAAAAAAAAAAAACATATTTCAAAATGTTTAGAAAATCAACCCACCAGGGGATGTATTGTTTCCACACGGGCAACACCAGGTAAGACATCTAGTTTCCATAAGTAAAACAAATATAACAATTTTGAAACATATAGCAATGATGTAGAAGATATAATAAGAAGTATAAGTCTTTTAAATAAAGAGCTTTGTATTTATAACAAAAACATATACCGTCTACTATAAAATTTCTCAAAAGTGGATTGAACAAATACACACTAAGACCATAGATGGGCAAAATGTAATCAAATTAACAAAAATGATTACGATTACATTTTACTTTTTTTACCATTATATGACTGCTCAATTTTGCTCATCTATGTTTTAAACACTACTGAATCCCAGATTGCATACACATTTATGGTTTTTTAATGTTTTAAATGGATTTAATCATGATTACAGAGCAAGAAAATTAAAATTACGACTACATTTTGTAATAGTTAATCATTAATCAGATTACATTTTGCCCATCTCTGACTAAGACGATAATCTATTCCGATGTTCTAGGACGGCAGCGCAATGATTACCCTTCTTGCGTTGAAGTTTTCCACAAGCGACAGTGAATACTTGCCTAAGGTAGGACGCTCGCATGTTTGCCTTCCATAAACATGAAAAAAAATCCTACATTTTTAAATCACACAACTGTGGAAAAGGCTGATAATGTAACTTAGAAATGATTCATTACTATGATTTATGGTTTTTGTGAGATGGAACATATATGTACAATGAACGCTTAAGAAAATTGAATAGTCAATTAAACGAAGAAGTTGTTTATTAACTACGTAACAAATTAATCTTTTAAATAATAAGCTACGAGACATCGAGACACACAATCATTTTTGGATAGTGAAAAATGCTAAGGAATTTTATAACACTTTTTATAAAGCGATGAGGGAAAGGCTATTTCACTAAAGTGACATTCTCGAGCAATATTATTGCAAGAATCCATATCGCCTAAAAATGTCGCGTTTAGGGATGAACTCTTACCAAAACCTAGAAAATTTCGGTCGTTGTATATAAAGTCTGACATGACGCCGTCAACTGTCATTGGATTATCATCTTTTGATGGTCATTACAACTCTTTAATTGATCTATAAAAACTAAATAATCAGGTAATCGAGCCTTACATTTTGAAATCCTTAAGCAGTTCATCAAGATTGCCTTCGACTTCCTTCAGGGTATCATTCAAATACTTCAATTTAATTAATATCTTCCTGGCATCGCGTTCCACAGGAGTTGGCTGTGTGTCCCCATCAGCGGAATCCTCATTGCGAACATCGTTGGCGTGATTGACATGAGCGGTCGAAGAGCCATCTTTGATTGCCGCATTAGTAGAATTAGTTGCTGTAAAGTCATGTGAAACTCAGTCAGTAATAAGCCAAAACAATGAAGACCGTAGATAAGGTGGGCCACAAAACCTAATCTTAAAAAATACAAACTACTAAAATACTTTCCGAAAAATACTATTATAGGTATACTATATTAAATATATAAAAGAAAAGTATTTTTATTATTTTCTTTCGAGAGATATTAGACATCCTTTGTTTTTAATTAAATTTTGTATTTGTAGCGTGAACTTAATGGCGGAAATACGTGTAAAGACAAAGACTTGTCGCAGAGTGCCCTTTTCAAATTGGTTTGTAAGGCGCTCGGAAGCCCATGTTTAACATGGCTGCTGTAATAATTATCATTCTTATGCCACAAACTCTAATGTATCTTTGCTCACCCCGTAAAAGATATAGCGTGACGATATATTATTTTATAGAGCCTTTTGCCGTTGGCTGACACATATAAAAGTAGTTGTTATTTCTTTTTTTATATGAATTTATTCATTTTTGCTGTAGTTTCGCTATAAAAAACTTTAGCGAATTGAATTTTTGAAAATATTGTTTTTATAATATACACCACAATGTAATTCATTCAACTAATTAATTATTGCTTATTAGTCCAAAATAAAAATATATAATGAATTATCATATTTGAAATATTTGGAAATAATGTTTCTTTTTTTATTATATAAATATTTGTGAACTAATAAAAACGTAGAATGTCTTAATATATTAAAATATTCTCTATATATATATATATTAGGATATTGATATTTATTATTACATATTTCATAAATCATCATAAATTATAAAAAAGTATAAATTGAATAGTAGAATAGATTTATTAGAAAAGAAACTCACCATTGGACCTAGTGAAGAAGTCACAACCAGTAGTAACTTCAGCTTCCATTGCGTTTACAATGCTGTCCATCTCTCTTATTTGCGCATTGCTTGATGCTTCGGATTCTTCCTGGCCCTCACTTTCCTCACTGGTCGAATCTGTTCCGTTTTGGGAGTTGTTGAGAGCTACAATAAAATGTTTTACATTTATTTAAAGAATAAAAAATATTAAAATTTAACTCTATTATAACATCACAATAACGTACATAGTCTGGCCATAAATACCGTTACAATTAAAAATAAACAAAACTATTACTCTGGAATTTGGAATCTGTCATTTTTATACGATTGTTCATTGTGTTTTCTTATTTTCGCGCCAACATATTGTAAAATATTTTGTGATATTAAAATGGGGTGAAGTGAATAAAGAGAACCGAATCACTGTACATAAAGGTATATGGAGCCAAATACAATTTTTTAAATCCTCCATAAGCTTGGTTAGTAAAATATGTGAGTACCCGGCTATTGATAGGTACCAGGGATGTTACGGAGCTTCGACTCCGACTCCGATAAGTCGGAACTTCCGATTGATATTACACCTTCGGTTCCGAAACTTTTTAATCGGAGGTATTCATCGGAAGTCACCACCACTATTGTAGTCAATTTATTAGATTTCATTTTATATGTAATCAAACAATCAGTGATACTTAAATTAAAGATCTCATTTTTTTTAATTTAGATTAAAAAATTTGATTTAAATTATTAAATTTAGAACTAAATGTACATTTTAATTTATTGCTGAAAGGTTTTTTTTTACATTTACATTAAATTAAATTAAATAGAAATTAACACAAAAACAACCCTGGAGCAAATTTGATTTAATTTGTGCATTCTAAATGGAAAAATGTTAATAAGAAACAAAGCAATTTTTATATTCATTGTCTGTGTATGTGTAAATTTATAACTTTCTAATTAAAAAGGTTCACTGAATAATGTTTTTGTTGTCCCTTAATAAAACTATTTTATTCTTCCGTCACTTGTGACTGACATTGCCTCCGACTCCGATTCCGACTTCGGTTCCGACTCCGATAAATCAAATTTAAAAACTCCGACTCCGACTTCGGTTCCGATAAAACTGCCTCCGTTACAACCCTAATAGGTACAATGAATCTTCCTCTGTTTATGACACAAAAAGATCTGGCCGTCCACGTAGTGTTCGTACGAAAAAGGCGACCGAAACAATAAGGGAAAGAAATCCAAAAAATCATGTCCGAAAGCAAAAGATTTTATCTCAGGAAATGAATATAGCACCTAGAACAATGTCACGTATTTGAAAAAATGACTTAAAACTTGCAGCCCATAAGAGACGCACTGATCATCTCTTCACTGATAATTTAAAAAAAATAGGATGGTAAAATCCAAACAACTACTTAAGCGGTACGCAAAGAAAGGTCACAGAATTTTTTTGTTTACGGATGATAAATTTTTACAATTTAGCAACAATTTAACAAAAAAAAAGACCGTATTTATGCTCAAAGCTCTAAAAAAGCTTCCCAATTAGTCAATAGAGTACAACGTGAGCATTCTCCTACTTCATTGATAGTTTGGTGGGGTGTTAGCTATGAAGGAGTGACTGAGCCATATTTTTGTGAAAAGGGTTTCGAAACAGCAAATCAAAACAAACAAGTGTATCAAGATACCATTCTTGAGAAGGTAGTTAATCTCCTTAACAACACCATGTTCAATAACCAAGAATAGTTCTTTCAGCAAGACTTGGCGCCGTGTCATAGAGCTCGATCCACCCAATCTTGGTTAGAAACGAACGTTCCTGGATTCATCAGAGCTGAAGACTGGCAGTCATCTAGTCCTGATCTTAATTCACTTGATTATGATATATGATTGATGATGATTTATGGACAGTTTTAAAGAGTAAGGCTTGCTCTAAACGCCATGATAATTTGGAGACCCTAAAACAATCCATACAATTGGCAGTGAAGAATTTTCCCATAGAAAGAATGTGTCCTGCTACTGATAACTGGCCTCAACGTTTAAAGGACTGTATTGCAGCCAATGGAGACCACTTTGAATAAGGTTTATATATTTTTAATGGTTTTATATTCATGTTTTATATAACACAATGTAATAGTAATAAATGTATAGTATGGCAAGACTAAGTACACCATAAATGCAAGTAGTGTTTAATTCTCAGTAATATTATCAGACTAAAACAACAATTAAAAAGTTACATCTCTATTACAATTTAAAATAATAAATAAAATTGAATGTAATACTCAATACCCAGCAGATTATTCAGAGGGCCAAAACATGTAAAAGTATACAAATAATAAATACACCTTATAAATTTAAATAACAATACACAAAAACTATTTGAAACATGAAGTGTTAACAATAATACAACAATGAATGTAGGCCCAAGCTTGTATATTAGATCTAACATCAAGATCACCTTCATATGACTTTGCCCAGCCTAACAACTTGCACGGGTCATTCAATTATTGAAACTATGCTATTGAAGTATGCTACTCCATATTAATATGACCTATATGATAGTATTTAATAATGCAATACAAAGTAATTTTTAGTATTTTTGGAACACTATTATAAATAAAACATATATTTTAAAAATAAAGTCCAGATTTTATCCATTTTTAAGGATTAAAACTTTTTTGTACCATACATTTTCTATGAAAACATTGTAGGGATGGATGAATAAGTACATCTTCTAAATTTTCTTGTGTAGAATTTGTTTTTTTAATCAATATTAAAGAGCAAAGAATGTTATGAGTGTATGCACTTTGCCTTGAAATACCCTCAAGCTGTCAGCTCACCCCACAAGGGATATAGCATGACAATATATTTTTATTATTCAATGATGTTTAATTATGTAACAGCAGTCTCCAAAGAAATGTAAAGCACATTATTATAAGTTAAATCAAAGTTTGTCTATTAAGATTTGTTTAATATTAAAATAAAAAGCTAGTAGTTACAATAAATAAAGAAAAATAAATTCATATACAGGTAATATGCATTATTTAAGTATCTACAATTTCTTAGATTTGAAAGTATTTTATCGCGACATATAGGCAAAGAACTTACGTTTATCTTGTCTTAGTGTTTCAAACTGTTTGCACAGATCGTGGCCACGAGCACGCGGTGTGACGCAGTTTTTTCGCTAACGACAGGAAGTGTTTAGATCATACTTTTCGCTCACAAGATGCACTAAAGTACTTATAATTCATATACAAAGAGCAGGTTTGGAAATTGTGTTTAAGTGTTGATAACTTACATTCTATTCTTCTGTAGAAATGCAGGCGGTTGTTGTCCAGCATTGCCACATCAGCATCTACAATGCTATCCATTTCTTGTAAAGGTATCACTCTTGCATTGTCCCTCGGCGTTTCTTCTGATGCACTTACTGGAGTTGGGCCTGTAACTACTAAATACAGTGTTTTAATTGATACCTTATCGGTTATAGAAAAATTACAAAACATTATAATTATTGTATAAAATACTTATTATTGCATTTTAATAGGCATCAAGAATTTGTTTATTTTAAATGCAATATAAAAATCGCGTGGACAAATACTACCTCTACCACAAAAAGAAATAATTAAAAAAGAGTGAAATAGCAGGATACATGGTACTGCCCGCTATGTATGCGAGGCCTGAACAAAGCCAGACGTCGCCGGGTGCCAAGGAAGATGGTCCGGCTTTGCCCTTGGCACTCGGCAGGCGGGAGAAGGACCAACTGGGGGTTTTAGTCGGTGCAAGTCTGACATACCTGGAGGGCAAACATCATCTATCCCCCTGAGCTCTGTTTAGGGATTTCCCCCGGGCAACCAAAAAATAAATAAATAAAATCATTTCAAATTTTCACGCATAAATTGTAGTAAGTACAAAATATTTTCACCATTATTACCAATTTTATTAGGTCAAGGCATTTTCGTCCCATAGTGGTCATTGCCATTTTCGAACTGCACTGAACTTTCCATCTGGTGCAATGTAATCACAATGTCGAACCAGTAAAAAAAACTACATAAGAAATAAAGCAGTGGTTAGATATAATAATTTACAATTGAAAGAAATTAGGTTAGTTTTTTTTTTACACTTGTTCGACATAGTGACTACATTGTACCTCATGGTAAGTACAGTGTAGTCCAAAAAGGAAAGCGACTATCAAAGGATGAAAATCCATTGATAGTCTACAACGTCATGTCGGTCCACATATACCACGACTGAAGGCCTCTAGGTATATGAGGTACTGGATATACACAAGCTGTTTGCCTCTTAATTTCATTTATGTATCTAATATAGAAAACAAGTTGATAATTTTTATTAAAACTTTAGGTGTAAAAGACAAAGGTTGATAGGTCATAAAATATCCTTTTAAAATCATTAAAAAATGTTTTTTTATTTATTTTTACATATTGGCATGAAAAATATTGCCTAATGGTAGATATAGTGGTATCCAAGAGTAGTAGCAACTGATGAAAACTGTATATAAACAAAATATAGTGTTTTTCATGTTTTATTGAACTATGCACTATAATATGTATATTTGGGAATAAAAACATCTTTATAAAAATTTGCACATAATGCAGACTTACCAACTTCACTTGATGTAGGATTTTGAACAGGACTAGTTGCTCGAGAACTTGTCACCATCAAATCTGATCCTACAAACACATTGAAATATATTAATTTTAAAAGCCTCTGGTTCTGTGAAGATTTAAACAAAGTTGAGATAGTTTTTATTTTACACACATTTATAATTTAATGCTACTACATTTGAGTGATCAAGTAATGGTTATTTTATAAAAGAGAATACATCTCCAAGGTCATCCAATAGTTTGATTAATAATGCACTCTTAATCAATATTATGTATATTTTGATAACAAGTGACACCAATAACACCATAAATTAAAAACAATTCAATTACAAGTTTATAAATAATAATAATAATATGTAGTCACACTATATTCCTTACAAGGTGAAAATTGAGCAGTGAGCAGAAATACATTAGCAGTTGTATTCACTTTGCGCTTATATAATGTGACCACTGTGACCGGTAGCACAGCTGATTGTCATTCAAAAAGTTTGATTTATAAAAATGTATATTTTACTATGTATGAGACCTCAATGTGTGGAGTAGTGAGTTTGATTTTAACCTTGCTTGGAACAAATATTTGAATATGCTACAGGTAATTGTTCCAGATTTGAATATTTGTGGATTGGAGATGGGGAAAATTCCCAGAATAGATCTATTTTGAAATTGATTGAAATTGCATTGTTATAAATTCTCAAAAAATGAATACCTAAATGATTGATCTCTCAAATAAGTTTTTTTTTCAAATTTGTATAACATCAATATACATTAAATCAAAATATCGATATTTTTTGTACAGCCAGAAAAATTAATTCTTCAATGAATCACCATCTCTATTGTGGATGTGAAGTTCATGTTTATAAATGCACAAACAACATCTGTGTGTGTGTCAAGTCCAACATAAAAACTAGTGCTTGCTGAAATCTATTCAACTATCAATCCTAAAAATCCAATGAGACATGACACTATTATAAACATTAACCAATTGTTTAATAACGATAGAGTCTTACACTTACTAGTACGAATGTTGACTGTGACAGGATGATGAGACCTTGATCTCATCACAAGTACTGTGCGGTACCGATCAGGATGCGCATTCGTTGACAACCACGCCAGGATAGCCACCAGCAATATGACAACTGCTGCAGCAAACTGCACCACTTCATCACCAATACCATCTATTAACTGCTGCATCTTGTACTGTGATTTGTTTTTTTTACATTAATCTTACGATTAAAGCCATCAAAGAATAGAAAAAGAGCTATTTAATAATGCTAGTAGAAAACTACAAAATGTATGGAAATGACTTAACATATTGATGTGATATTTCAAAAAGTTTATGTCAATTCCGTACATTCTGCAGTTTTCTATTAGCCTTATTGATGATTGAGTGTTACTAGTCTAGGCTCTCTGTCCATATATGTGTAACATGTAATATAATACATATCTATAAAGCTAGATAGGTTTGTTCATAGTAAGCTTATAGAACAGTCCATAAATGTTGAAATATGTGACATCTAGGGAAGTAACAACTTTCTAAAATTTATAAACAGGGAACATATATAAGTCACAGAAAAAACTAAAATCATAAAATGTAAAAATCATCATAGAGACTTTATCTAGTCTTTCCTGTTTTAAGACCAGCTTGGGTACATCCAGATGTGTATATATTGAGACCTGTCATGCTTCAATGGATTCTTATCTCTTTGCCGCCAATGTTGTTCTTAAACCACATTGCACTTTCCATTAAGTGTGATATAGTCACTATGTTGTGTTAGTATAAAAATGTAAAATGCTCAAATCATGAGATGCATAAACATATTCAGATAGTATATGGTAATTTATGATTAATATTAATGTCCTATGGCCCCCGTCTGGGGCAGAAGGCATCCACAGTATATCTCTACTTCATGCTGCTTCTCAGATAAATGAATTTATAAGCGGGCTTTATTCTCTCCACACCCATCTCTTTATATTATAATTTAAGATGAGCTGATTATTATAATAACAATAATATGCTACATGTTTATTTACAATGACTATTCAACTTATCATGTAAAGTCCAAAATCTATACAGAAATTGCACAATTTAAGAAAACACGAACCATAAGTAGTTTATAAAGCTACGTAGGTTTATTGATTCATTTCCAGGTAATATCACCTGCTACGCTCAGCGAAAATATATTTATTTCTAATACAGTACATAATCCCCTATTCAAGGTCATGTATTCATAAATATATACCTGAAACGTCCACTGATGTTTGCTCCTGGTAGACGCCAAACAGCAGGTCTAGAAATAATTTACAACAAATCGAAATGAACGTCCTCGATGGTAACAAAACATTTCGATTTCAGCACATTTGAATAGAATTTCGGACGCCAAATAATATAAATTTTGATCGCCGTAAAATTCTCTATTAACTTAAATCTGTACAATAAGCAAATTTTTTTAGAAATGTATATAAATTATCACTTTGAATTAAAAGATATAAGAAAACGTAAAAGAAAATTTTCTGCTTGTGGGTTGCTATTTATGAAATTTAAGAACTGCGAAATTCTATTATAATATTAAAAGCGGACATTTAGAAACAGTCTATTTACTCAATGCACTCAAAAATATTATTATTAAGAGATAAATAACCCATTACATTTATTTTTGCAATAAACTTGCACATATATATTTTCGAATATTTATTTTACCTTTTTGTTCTTTTATTTATAATCCGACAAAAAGCCTTATATTACAAAACGTTAAGAAGGAACATAAAAAAAAAAACGAAAAAAAGGATTTTTTTCATTATGCTCCATTAGACAATGTTTATTCAATCGTACAGCCAAGTCTGATAAATGGAATTAACCAAGACTTAAGAACAATCTTAATATATTTTTATAAAAAAATCATGTAAGCTCTTAACCGTAAGGCCTACGTTTACGGTGTCGGACGTATATCCAAGTTAAAAAGAAAAATGCTGTATCTCATAAAATCAAAACTTTATACCAAAAACAAAAATTATTGTGACTATTAGTAGAATCATAGCTTTTTTATTACCGAATTAATGTCATTTTTCAAACAGTTTCATCAGTTCTTAGTAGCTTTAATCAATTGAAATAAAACTTGTCCCATAAATAAAGATTAGACCTATAGCGATCGATGTGGAAGATAAAGAATTGAACTAATTCTTAGCTACATACCGCATCAGATACCATACGTATGTGATGAGTGCTTCTTACATCTGCATGAAAAAATTTACTTCTACGTCATCAAACGAACAGCTAAGGAGTAGAATATGTTTTAAGCCATAGATGGGCAAAATGTATTCAGATTAAAGATTACGATTGCATTACGTAAACGTTAATCATGATTACATATTAACGAAATTAATCAAAGAAAGTAATCATATTCGGTGACTAAGGATTATTAATTTGTAGTCGGATTAATGATTGCTTTCATGATTACTTTTATGATTTATACTTTAAGTATATCGTCGACTTTTTAGCGATCACATTTCCACATACTTATGATTTAAGAACGTTTAAGAGAAGAGTGAATAGGTATTTATTGGTCGTTGCGGACCGTAGTCAGACTCATCTCATCCTTCCCCCAGGTGTGATTGAAGTCAGGCGGCCGCCTGTAAATCATAAAAAAATATATAAATCAATGACATTGCCTAATATCATTGCCGAATCCCATGTTCATCTTTAATTCATTGGAGTGCTTAAAAATATACAAACCTGTTTTTTAAGAAATTAAAAAACCTTGTGAGTAATATTTATTCATTTTTTTTTAAGTTAAATAGTTTATAATTTAATAAGCATTTTTTTTAATCCTACGAAATGGAAGCTCCGATTTCGTCCCATAGTGCGGCGTACAAAGGAATCCATAACCACTCGAACCGTCCAATCCGCAGATATATAATATACAATAATACAAGTACAACAGATATAAACATTCAACAACAGATAGAACATTCATGAAGGACGTTGATTTTCTGGACGTATAAATAACATAAAAATCAATATTTTAATGGCTTCAAATGTTTCTCTTCTTGCATCATTTCTTTTTATTAACTAGGAATAGTTCTAATATTTTTCATAAACAATGGATATGTCAATGTAGCTTTTTATAGAAAGGGCAGATTCGTATTAATTCTTACAATAATTACATATATCAAGTTAATTGTAAGCTAAGATGACGTTGTAAGTTATATAGGTACAAAACAAATAGATAAACCTAGATAGTAAAGGATGTGCAAAAACAAACAATCCCACCCGGTCCACGTGATACAGATGTTCCATTTCACGTTAACGTCTAAAATTGTTTTTAATACGTAATTTAGCAATATTCCTCTATATTTAATAATGAAAAAAATATATATTTTATAAAATATATATATGTCATCTTCTTAATTATATGTACTCAAAATAGATTTAAAAGTATTCCACGTGGCATTATTTTGTATTGTATAATATTGTAGATTGCGTGTAAAGGAACGTAGTTATTGCATCAGACTGCCCAACAACTTTTAGCACACGTTACGAATCAAAGATCATTCTCATTAGAGACATCGAATTATGTATATTTCTTATTAACTCTTCAGAGAATAGACTTTTATTTTTGAGACAACACGTTTAATAACCGGTGACTTGTGATTTCTAATCAAAGACTATCATCCCTTGAGTATTTCCATTAATTTACTATTTTTTAGTAATATTTATTTCTATTTTGGTCTTAGTAACTGAATGTTATTAAGACCTACGCTAATAATTTGATTGTGTAATAAAGATTAATAAGAAATAAAGCAAATCGGAAAACACCGAGATAAAAATTAACATGATCTGCGTGTCTATCCTAAAAACCAACAATATTTTGAACACGCATAGTTACGAGCATCTAATCCACAAGAATTGTAATCAACTAAATAAGCAAATTATTTTGCCTACAAATAATATTTGTTGTCAGAGAAGAGACAAGAAGTTTAAGACATCAACTCTTAGAAGACACGTAAAAATGTAAGTACATAGCATAGGTACATAGGTACATTAATAAGAATTTATATTATTTTTAAAAGTACTTCTTTATTTTATGTTTTTAAATATGCTGAGTAATTTAATTAATAATGAAAAAGGACACTAACGCTATTTTTTTGTTTGAAAATTCAATAAATATGAACAACTATCTCTGGTACATATAGTGTAAAATTTGAATTTCGCGCTAAATGGATACCGAATTATTAATTAGTATTGATACTTGGTAACTACTATACCTTTTGAGTAATAAGATTAAGATTGATTTTTTGGATCATGTATTATTTATTGCCAGGTAAGCCAAATTTAAAGTATGTTGTTCAAACAAAAAGTAGCACTGTAGGAAGATGTAGACATTTTTATTTTATTTT
Source organism: Automeris io (assembly GCA_036320925.1). NCBI lineage: Eukaryota > Metazoa > Arthropoda > Insecta > Lepidoptera > Saturniidae > Automeris > Automeris io. Next base: position 4,724,828 of record JAUDJH010000010.1, on the reverse strand, counting down.
TCACGGGGTCAATAAATTACTACACGGCACTTGATCGAAATTACAACATAGTCCAAGAACAGCATCGACTACCAAAGGAGAAGTATTTGTATATGAACAACTAATGCTATCCAAACTGATCCCGAAACGCGACAGGCCGAAACGAGTCACTAAGACGGTCTTTCCATTTGTATACTACGATCATGACTAAGTTCAAGTAATCGCCCTACCACCTGAAACCACCTATTTGATTTGATTATTTGAGATATAGCTAAGACATATTTAATACATATTCTGCATTAGACACCGATAACTATATCCAAAACATGTGTGAAATCACTTCAGTAAAAACTGCTTATATTTAACAATTTATAGCTATAAGGTTTATATAATATTATGAATTAAGTGAAAATGACTGAAATCGTAGTAGATATTTACTTTTAAAGATATTACGATAAAGCTACTACTTTGATGTACTAACAAAAAAATCTACATTGTATTTGATTGTATGCGACATATTTAATGAATGGTCTATGCTCCCGATATTTAATAGAAATGAGACTGTCTATGTAATTATGACATTGCGATGTCTACTGTGCGAGCAACTTAATCAGATTAGTTAGTTCCACTAATATTTTATTTATGAAAGATGTCACTAGCGTCGTATAAATTAATTTAATGCTGCCATAGTCGGAATATTTTGTCTTTATTTATTAAATCATTCTATTCAATAAAGCCCAATTGGAAGAAAAGTTGTAATACAATTGTTAACAGAATTTATTTATATACGCTCTAAGTAGGTATAGTGTAATTCTTATAAGCCTTAAAGAATTGTATCCAAATCTATCTTCTTATTCATATTTTTTACAAACGTCAGATCATTGTTACATAACTCCATATGCCCGCAAGCTTGGAACTACCAAACACTTTAACATTATAATGTAATTATTTGCACAACTGTATTTAATTTCGTTACTTTTACAAATCAACATAAATTAATAATAATAATATATCGACACGCTATATCCCTCTCGGGGTAAGCAGAGATATATTACTGATTGCATCCAATTTGTGCTTATATATCATGTTCAAAGTGACTAGTAACGCAGCTGATCGCCGTTCTCAGGGCACTCACACAGGACATTACTATTAGATACCATGCGGGTTACTCCACGATGTTTTCCTGCATAGGTGAGCATGTGTAGCCTAAGCTCGTACTTAATCTGAAAAAATCCAGATCTACGTGCCGGGATTCGAACCCAGTACCTATTATAACGGTCCTTTATTCACTAAGTCACCTTAGCAACAACATCGCCATAAATTGTTCGTAATAAACTTTGTACAGTAATTTTTATCCCAACCCTAAAATGTTTTTATTTGTAAGGAATGAAGAAGCCTTATAAAATTAGGGTGAAATCGAGAGTACATTTTTACAAAATTAGTCATTTGTCGTTAAAAATGGATTCCTTATACTATTTTTTAGAATTGAAAAATGAAATGTCAGATTTCATGAAGGGATTAATAAATGTCAAGCAAGCGAAAGAAGTTGACAAGAACAAAGAGAACTGGCGTTCCATTCTCTCTGCCTACCTCAATAGGGATTCGGTGTGATGATAGATCAATAGAAAGATAATTTTTTCAGAATTCATTTTTCTATTACCTTGGACACGACATATAAACGTAAAGTGGGTACAGCTACTAATGTACCTTTGCTCACCCCGAAAATGATAAATTAATATTTGTAACCTTCATATTATAATAGAAAATAGATTTCAAGCTTCATTTAGAAATCATTTTAATTATGAGAGTTAAGAATTTCGGATTATAGAAACACTTTTATTTCTAAATGTTTTCCTAAAATAATTAACAGAGGAAAGAATTTGATACAAGCATTTTAATCGTTTTGACAACAGAAACCTGATAAATTGATTTCCAAGTATTATGATTCATATATTTAGAGAATCAGTGAAGTAACACAGTTAATGTTGGAAGTATTATACCTACGGATGACGCAACTTGCACTACCGTTTCATATCATCCTTTGTGATTTGTGTATTATAACCCTTCCCATTTGCGGTCATACTGAGGATCCTTGTTATTTGACCACTATTTTACTTTGAAATATACTAGTGCGTCAGTGCTTGAAGGAATCGTAACCACAACGCTTGTGCGCAAAGACCATCATAGTGAAACAGCCCGTGGATGCCCAACTCCATTCTTCGTCTTCTTTAATGCCGGTAGACCAACGGCAATACTTCTAATGTAACTCAGTTTTACACGTAGCCATTTTCCTTCAGGAAGGCTGTGTATATTTGCCACGTCTTTATATAAATACCATTAGGTATTTAATTCTGAAGGAAGCTCTCCTCCGGTTCTGCCAGTCAGTTTTATTCAGCCTTTACCAGGTCATGTGTCTATCTAGGAGATTGCCTACTCGGTCTGTGAACTTCCTTCGAGCATTTTATTTGCTCATCTGACATAAGATTCACTACTAATACAACTCACAATACAATAAATAAATAATACAAGTCCGCCTTTGCTTTCTAACCAATATTACTATGGTTTTAATGGTCAACTTGGTCCTAATTTACATATATTTTTAAGAGACATCTCTCGTGGCGTGACTTTAGCCCTTGTCAGCTATTTATTCCATCTAAATCTAATATGCGACTTTATAATATAATACATAAATATTAGGTCCTTACATATGAAATTGGCGTTTTGTATGGGAGGAACAAAAAGTCGAATATTTTTTAATATAATACATTTAAGTAATCAAAGTATGAACCATTATTTTCTATGCACTTTTGGCATCTCATAGGTAGTTCATTGATCCCTTTACTAAAAAAACCAGTCGGACGGGAATCAATAAAATCTTTGAAGGCGATTTGGACTGCCCCATCGGAGTTGAATTTTTTCCCTTGCAAGAAGCTATCCAAATTTCGAAAAAAATGGTAATCTGTTGGAGCAAGGTCCGGGGAGTACGGAGGATGTCTTAGACTTTCCAATTGAAGCTCTTCTAATTTAGTAGCCGTCTGTTGCGCAGTGTGTGGTCTAGCGTTGTCGTGAAGCAGCAGTGGCGTGGAGCGATTGACCAGCCTAGGTTGTTTAGCCGCTAGCTTTTCCATCATGGTTTGCAATTGCTGACAATAGACATCAGCCGTAATAGTCTGGCCAGATTTGAGAAAACTGTAATGAACAATACCGGCACTAGTCCACCAAACGCTTACAAGTAACTTTTTTGGGGTTAATTTTCGCTTGGGGCAGGATTTGGCTGGCTGGCCAGGATCCAACCATTGCGCTGAGCGCTTCCGATTATCGTAAAGAACCCATTTTTCATCACAGGTAATGATTCGGTTTAAAATACCTTCATTATTGTGCCGGATTAGTAATGTAACGCAGCAGTCGACGCGCGTTTGCCGGTTTGCTTCAGTCAATTCGTGAGGTACCCACCTTTCAAGCTTTTTAATCTTCCTAATTTGCTTCAAGTGAATTAAAACAGTTTTATCACTAACATCGCAGCCTGCAGCTAACTCGGACGTGGTTTGCGATGGATCCGCTTCCGCAATAGCCTTCAACTCTTCATTATCAACTTGAGTCTCAGGCCGTCCACGGGGCTTGTTCTGCAGGTCGAAATTTCCAGAACGAAAACGTTGGAACCAAAAACGAACTGTGTTTTCTTTTGCAACACGACCGCCATACACATCATTCACCCTTCGAGTTGTTTCCGCAGCACTAGTGCCACGGCGGAACTCGTACTCGTAAATAAAGCGATATTTTAAGATTTCCATTTTGTAAAATGAGTGACGCAAACAGAAAAAAACAGAAGAAAAAAACAAATGAATGACGATCATCGAAGCACAAATACATGAGTCTATAGCTGTACAAATTTGAATTTGGAATTCCTTACCAAAGAGGAGAAATTTGTGATTAAAGTGGCCAGTATGAAAAACGCCAATTTCATATGTAAGGACCTAATATTAAAGTAAGAAAGAAATGTCTTGATATTTTACCCCTATTTAATACATTACTGTAAGTACACTCACAGCACCGCAACCGGAATTATCCAGATCGAGACCCGCAGCAAATTCTACATAGAGACCCTTGTATTCCTACAGGTTCATAAGTCCAAAGTAGTAGTTTCACCCACCCTCACCCTAATTTAGCCTAAAATCTATAAAGCTAAACCATTCAGTAAAGTAATTTATCACTGAAAATAATTTTACTTTAAGCACTTACGCTCAGGCAGGGAGTGAGTGTGGGAGGCTTCGCTTGGGCCTCGTAGCAATTTCCACATCTTGCTACGTGGTTAATCCAACACTGTTCTCAATACAGCAAAGACGTAAAAAGTTTTACTCAACATTACCAGTTTAATAATAATTTTATGTTAAGGCTCTAATAATTTTAGTTTGAGTATACGAAACTTATTCACAGATTCTTCAATTTGAGCAGGTATATCATTCAATATAAGACGAAAATGATTAATTCTTTTTTAAATTTGTGATTGAAAATTCACTAAGGCTCGCCTACTTTTGTTCCAGGAACATGCCAGTCCCATTTTAGTTTAAGGTATCATGGGACTGGCATTTTCCTCGAACAAAAGCCCTAAACAAATAAAAAATACACTAAATTTAATGATGATGAGTGTAGCCACGACTGTAAAGAGATACGTGTATTATCAACGATGACGTCATTGCCCCGTATGTTTTATTTTAAGTATATTTAAATTACTCATGTCCGGGTGCACCAAGAGTCAAAATAAATGTTTAATCGTTTGTTAAATATGACTACGAGGCATATTTCAATGCTTTTAATGCGATATTTTGTAAATTAATGATAATTGAGTGATTGATTGAATTGAGGAACCTGGTCGATAGTAAAATGTAAATCCAACAGACCGTGTGTTAGTAATTTTATAAAAAATCTAAAATACAACGCAAAATGTTGTACGAGTACGCTGTTACTTATTGATAGTATTATAGATAAATTTCTATCTTTATATTACTAGATAATCAATATTTTTTATCTAAAGTTCTACTTGTACGAGGTAACTGGAAAATCCAGTTTTCATACGTGAAGCGACCAAAACATTAACCAATGTATTTATTAGTAGTTTTCACATGAAGCAATATAGTTTTCGTCTGCGACGCGATTTATGTCGCACAACTGTCATACTGATGCCTGTGATTTGCGCTTACGTTTTGGAAAATGGCCGTGCGCAACGCCATTGTTATAAGATTTGCAGCTCGATTTTGCCCATTGGTGGGTGTATAGGCTTCCCTCATACAATGTTGTCCTCGATCGATGTCGTTTAAATATAAATAACACAGTTTGACTCCGACGCAGCCTTGAGTTTCTTTCGGCGTTTCTTCTCAAGGTAGTCGCTTCCGAAACGCTGGTAGATCACTGTTAAGTTCGTTTTTCCCTCGCGGGTCGCCCAAGTCGAGGTTCGTACCCACGGGGCTGCCCTTGCGTTCTGATGATATTACTATATCACCAAAAAGTGTCCCTTCAACCAAATAGCCTTTCACCCCTCGATATATTAGGTACTAGATATAGCTTAAGTATTCGTAAGCCGAAACTAAGTTGATGAAATCGGTGACTTAAATTATATTTTGACATTAAACAAATAATATAATTTGAAATGTTTGAGTAAAGGCTACGCAGGTCAAATTAATATTTATAAATGTCAGCCTGAAGCTCTAGCACAAACATTTCCGATGACGTATTCGTAACGTAAACCATTTTATTCCGGGTGATTTTGAAATTTAGACCATATTCCGAGTTATTTAGAAAAACATCAATCACATGCATTTGACTAACATTTTCACCGCAATATCTTATTGATAGAAGAGAAGTTTTGGTAAAAAATGTTAGTAATCTGTTGTGATTGGTGTTTTTCTAAATATCTCGAATTATAGTGCTGATTTCAGAATCCCTCAGAATAAAATTGTTAAAGTTACGATCGCATTATATCAAATGTGTGTGTGCCAAGGTCTCAGACCATGTATGACCTTTTTTCCAGTTTCTTATTCTCTTATAAGTCTCGATAGACACTTCCTATTAGGTGAGTAGTCAGCTTAATTCTCGCATTTTTGTATAAAAAAGTATTAGTTATTGGTATTTTTTCAATGTTACTTCGTAGTTTGTACGTCTCATTTATTTGTAAGTTAATATATATGCGCTCCGTGCGTACAAAGGAAACGCGCACTTTAACAATTTAAACACATATAAATAAAAATTTATAGTAAGGTTTGTTATCACAAGCCACAAGCAAATAATGTGTAGACGATAAAAATCGCAAATCATGGTTATCAAGTTAACGCTTGTAGCGACTGATGACGTAGTACTGCGACGGAGGCAGCGGGGCGGTCAATAGAGGCCCGATGGGTGGACTATTCTAGAAAACTCTATTATATCCTTCCAGATACTAGAGCTAAGATTTATATATGCAACTTTGATTTCGCTTAGACTTTACTCAACACAACATTACAATTTATATTATTTATGAATATCAAAATATATGGTAAATTATCGATTTCTTCAACATATATTTGGCTCTGTAAATACTTATCATATACTTAAGTTTTTACTATATCATTAATTTTATGTGAAAAACAAATTATTTACTAAGCAAATTCTATGTAAAGTAGTGTATATAAATCTCAGCTTTAATCTTGAACTGATAGTCACCGTTCAACGGATCACACAATATCTCAATGTCAAAAATTTCATCGCTTCAAAAAAATCTTAAATCATATTGAGGTTGTTCAACTCAGCTTGGTTCAATGTCAGGCTGGAGTGTGAATCATATGACCCAAAAACAATTTATTAAGCATGTTATTGCTTATTCCTTGATTATCAAGTGGATTGTAGGATTTCACAGATACTATCTACCTAACTAATGGAAAGTGTGAAGAGTCACTCTTCTCTTAAAGGCTCCCAATCATAAGAACGTGGAAATATGGTCCAAATTACTATATATCAATTAGGGCGGCTTGCACTAACAAATTAAATCCAGTTTAGAGTTATATAAAATGCTATTTAGCGCTGATATGTACTTATTGTCTTGCACTAAATCAAAATCTAGTTGTAACAACTCTTAAACTAAAATCATCATTAAGATGAAATCAAATCAATTCAATTAATTAGCGTTTTATACAAGCTTAAACTAGATTAATTCGTTAGTGCAAGCTGCCCTTAATGGTATAAATTATGCTCTAAGTGACAAAGTTCAGTCATTTACATACGAGTATAAGTCGTCTACACGTACTAACTTTACATATGTGAAACTGCAAAATGTCTAGACGGAATTCCAAATTAACGCTCACTATAGGCAAAAACGGTTTGGTCAAAAGGCACGATGATGATTCAGATGATATAATGGGTTTTAGGCATCCGCTATAGGTAGGTACTGAAAAGAACAATAGATCAGTGGTGTGCAATCTCATAGAAGTATAAAAAGCAATAACTTGTGATATTTGGATATTTAATAAATATATTGTCTTCACTGGTTCAAGTCAATCTAAATCAAACCAGATTTTAAGTCAATATATTTAATAAGGCTGAGATGTATAGACGCTATTTCGACTTTGCTTAGAAAAGTTCTCAAAAAATTAATTAGTTTTGACAAAAAAAAAAAATATATAATAGAAACTTGAGTGTATAGCCATAATATTCGCAGAGCCAAGTCCATGTTGATAAAATCGGTGACTTACCAAATCCTTTGACATTCATTGATTAGTATAAATTGTAATGTAAAGTAGTAAAGTCTAAGCAAACTTAAAGCTGCGTGTATAAATCTCAACCTAAGAGTCCAAATATAGCAAGGTAATGCTTTTCATGTTTCTATGAGATGCACGCCACTACAATAAGTATAGATTAAAATAATATTTAATTTCTACAGGAATAATTTTCCTTGATATGTTTGATAGTACTTATGTTTTCAAAATCAATTATATATATATATATATATACACGGTTAGTCGGAAAGGGTATATAAAGCGAAAAACCTAGGAAAGGGCCATTAAATCAAACATCTTGTGTACTATAACTTTTCGCAAAAATGAATAACTAATGAGATACAGGTACCTATAGATTTACATACTAAAAGTATAAAGAGGCAGCCCTAGAAATCATATGTTTCTTCGTGTGTCAACGACCCACAATCCTTGACCTATAAAATCTTACGGATCTTTCTATTGGTTGGCGAAGTTTTAGGTAATAATAAATAAGGGACGTCGAAAATGAAAAAAAAAATCATTATATCGATATTTATTAAAATATCAATATCGGAGTCGATATATCAAAGGAAAATATAAGGAAGGAATATCGATTAAATCTCAATAAACACGAAAGTATTTTACCAGTATTTCTTTTTATTAGATAAAATTTACAAAAATTTCAAGAACTTAAAGGCCATCTTCTAACTTTAAGACCTATTTAAGATATTAAACAAAAATAAATAATAAATAAATAAATGGCGGCAAATAATACACATGCAACAAATTCAGATGTCAGATGATATTTCGATATTTTTAATTCATAATATCGATATATTTTGAAATGATATATCCATAGAAAATATCCAGTATCGATAATTGTATCGAAAACGATATTTTTTAAATTCTTATGGCACTGAAGTCTCGAAAATCTGAAAATGTAGAAGATAGGAACGAACGAAAAAAAAAGAACGTTGTTGTCTAAGACTGTTGAGTATTATGTTTTATTACGTTGTGTGCGTTGACATCTGAATTTGATGCATGTATATTATGCCGCCATTTTGCGAGTATTGTCAGTGTCAGTACCTTATTTTCTCCTGAATTGTTTACTTTTTCATTTTCTTTAACGTCAGAATTAAAGTCACTGTGGTCTCGCCACGAAAAGCTTCTAGTTGCTGTAGCCAGCAACAAGCAATTTTTTGGGAGTCGAAGCTGCTCGCGTCCGTACGCTTTACCCTAGTTTCCCTACACGTGACTCCTGGGTGGTGCTAAACGAGCAGCAGCGAGCTGATAGGGCGTCAGTGCTCGTCTGGATCGCGACCACAGTACATGGGTGTAAAGTCCTTCATAGTGACCAGTTTCGGCTTGTCGCGTTTCGGGATCAACTTGTGTATATCCAGTAGCTCATATACCTAGAGACCTTCAGTCGTGGTATATGTGGGCCGACATGACGATGTAGACTATCAATGGATTTTCAACCTTTGATAGTCGCTTTCGTTTTTGGACTACACTGTACTTACCATCAGGCACTCTGTAGTCACTATGTCGAGCCAATGTAAAAAAAAAACAATGCAGCTAACTTTTAATGTAGCCTCTCGAAGCAACGGAATGCCGAATGAGTTGAAACAGTTCCTCGATGCTCCAAATCTATCCCGTAAAGAAAACCCTATAAAATTTTGGATTGAAACAAGACATTTTACCCCAGCTCTTTCAAATTTAGCACTTAAATACTTGATACCTACGGTTCCTCTGTACCTTCAGAGAAAGTAGCTTCTGCCGTAAATCTGGCGGTCTAACAATAGAAGCCGGCTGACAGCGTAGCATGTAAAAAGCAGAGTTTGTCTACTTTAACTGCCGGACAAATACTGGTTTGTCTGATTTATTTTTGTTTGATATCTTAAATAGGTCTTAAAGTAAGAAGATAACCTTTTAGTTCTTGATATTTTTGTAATTTCGTCTAATAAAAAGGAATACTGGTAAAATACTATCGTGTTTATTAAGATTTAATCGATATATCGACATTTTCCCATTGATATATCGACGCCGATATTGATATTTTAATAAATATCGATACATCAATATTTTTTTCATTTTCGACATCCCTAGTGGGCGTGGCTTGTCGCTATGGTTGTCAAATTTTAAGAAAAAATGACAATTTATTTTGAGTATGTAAAAATAAATTACAACTTTCAGGAAAATTACTATATTCCTTTTTAAGTATATACGATACCTATACCAATAGCCTTAGCTTGATATACCCTTTCCGACTAACCGTGTATATATATTATTATATCACCAAAAAAATGTCACTTAAACCAAATAGCCTTTCACCCCTCGATATTATATCGTCACGTTTCGTAGTGAGCAGACATTATTGCCTGTATGCAGTTTATAGCAGAACCAAAACAAATGTAGCAAATCAGAAATTGAACTTATTAATCAGTTACCTGAAAGGCATGTAGTGTCATAAAATATTATTAAAAAGGATTTTACGCTTTGTTATTTGGGTTTGCGCTATGATCTATATATTAATATGTGAAGAAAAACTTAGTACCCCTTTTTACGAAAATTGCGAGGACGGAGGAGCATAAAATTTGGTGCACTTATAGTTTATATAGAGAAGGAGTGCAAAATGCTAATACTTTTTAAAAATAATATATAAACATACATTAAATCAATAAAAAAAAAAACATTAAACACACTACCATGCATTTGACACACAAATGCATATATACTCTTTTGTTTATGGTCTTAGTTTGTAGTTTTATTATTGTGGCAATAAAACCTTTGTAATAGTTGAAACTTTTAATTTAAATTAAATATGCTCGAATTTCGACCACTTGGCGTCCACTAGTAACCACTTAAGTATGTGTTGAAAGAAGTTTTTATAGTCAAGAGAAAGTGCGTTGATTATGTTGGCGGGGAAACCCATAACAGTATAACTTGAATTCATTGGACTTCGGTGAACAGGAAATTGTTAAAACAATATAAGTATGTCTCGGATTGGAAACAAAATTCGAAATCCGTAGGCATAGAACCGATGACAGTAAATTTCGAAACAAATTCTTGTTATATTATGAAAATAGGTACCTATTCGTTTGTAAATAATGATATTGCATTATGCGAAAATCAGTAAAAAGATTGTTAATATTTTTAATGTTAAAAAAATAGGGTGGCGATGATTATATCCTAATGAGTTAAAAAAAATAAGAGCTTTAATATACCTATTGTTTTTATGTATATAAAATACACGTGAAGGAAATTGATTTTAATTTATTTTGAAGTGTAGAGTTATAACGTTGTTTACAAAACATGTGCTTTAATCCATACATCGCATTCATTTGTATAAATATGAATTTTGATAGGTATAATTAAGGTATTCAATGTTATAAAAGTTACATAAATGACAATATAACATCGCATTGCAATTGTTTTTCCCGATTGTATGAATCATCAAGAAAACAACAATTTGCTTATTTTCATCCGCGTGAATTCCCAGAGTTAAGAACTTGTACGAAACAATATAGTTATATACTATGTGTATCTATATTTCAAGTGTGCACAGCCTCGTCTCGTGACTGTGTAGGTTGGCTTCTATTGGTTCTACAAAGTTGACGACATAGGAACGGACCAATGGTGATGCGGAGTAGATATTTTTAGAACATCGGAATGGGGGGTGGGGTGGAGGAAAATTCAACGTTTTACTTTCAGAGTGAACATTGCACAACAATTTCTGCGTTTTCACGCGGCGCACGTGCCCGCTTTTCGGGAATTAATAAAATAATTCAACTTTCATAACAACCAAAGACGAGTAACTGCGGCCTTCAAATTATTGATTTTTTTTATTTTGATTTTGGTTGAGGTTGTTGAATATAATTTTTAACGACTGGAGGCGTTACATTATTTGTTCGTAACAAGGTGAGTACATTTTTTTTGTACTGATACTTAATTCGGACTTGGCAAAAAGAATAATTATTTTCCTAAATCCTAAGTAATAATACTCTGCTTTCTGTCTTTAAAACTTCTAAAATATATTACAAGTAAATGAATTAAAATCATGCAGATGAATGCACAAGTTCGAGCTTGTCATGAAGTTTGATGACGTCGTTTCGGTCTTGAGGTTGAAAGTTTAGTCACCCTCGCCCTTCTCGAGTGTGACTCCAGAAAGTGCGTGTTCGTACATTGGGATTTCTTTATGAAGATATTAAAATAATTTTTATTTAATAAGCTGGTTACAGAATAATAATTTAATTGCGCTATAATATTGTGCAATAACTAGTATCTTTGTTCGTTATCATCGTTTTACGATCTCAAAGCTGAAAAAAAAACTAAAAGATTGTTGTCCGTTTTTCATTATTATTTTATTTTAATGAGTTTTGCGCGTTTTGGGAGGTTGCCAGTTTCTCAAATAGTTTTTGCTTAAACCCCATTTCTAGATGTTTCATTTGATTTATAACTTAATATTGTTAAGTATTCTCATATAAATCGTTTATCTTATTTTGGCCCTAATAAAATTGAATTGACGTTGTGTTTCGTTCATAAATAAACGGTAAAGAGCTTCGCGAGTAATCTGAAACGTATATTCTCTAAGTTTAGTGTACACTTGTATAGATTACAGAGAGAAGAACACTTTTCGGTCTAGAAAATGTCGCGTGATCTTCGCTGTAGCTCGAAAAGTCTGGCAAGTTCATACGCGTCGCAAATGACTTTACTCCCTATAGTTTTACCGCGGACGTCGCGTCGCGTACGCGTGGGCTAAAATTCAGGAATAGCTAATAGGTACTCATATAGTCTATTTGCTTTTATGTTTTATGGGTATATCGATATCCCAGTGTGCGCATGGGGCAAATTTTATTATAGGGTAATTCCTATTAATTATACATACACTTTTCCACACGTCCATAATATCTCCGGCCGTTTTAGAATATTCTCACCTTTTGGGCACTATTCTGTTCACGGAGCTTGACTATATAGAATTTAGTGCAATTAGTCGAAGTGACCTCACCCCGATTATCGTTGAGTTTAAATTAGTTTATTTAAACAGTTAGGTGTAATATAAACAGTTCAAATAAACGAAGGACGTACAAAGCAATGAATATTCAATACGTATGAGTTAGCATAGATACTTAATTTATTAAGATCAGAATGTATGACACACTTTTTTATTGAACACGAATGATTTTCAATAACAACTAGTATAGATACTGTACCACGTTTTTAGTATGGAGATATCATTGGATAATGTGTTATTTATGTTCACTAACCACATTTCAAACACACACATTTCAAAGGCCGTGCATTTAATACGTAAGGCAGTTATTGCGAAATGATGTTACAAAAACTAGACTTAGCATGATTTTTGATGAAAAATAATACAGAGTGGGAGGCTAATAACGGACAAAAATAGCGTAAAATATTAATTAGACGAACCCCCCCCCCCCTCCCCCCCCCCACAACGTAAAGAAACCAAGTACTCGTGAAAATATTCTATTCTGTCCTTGGACACGCTATAAATAATTAGGTAAAAGTGTATAACTTGCTTACTGATGGAAAAAAGCAATGTATTTGAAACTATTTAACATTAAAATTTACTTCTATGCCATGTGACCGTTCATCTCCATTCTATCTATCTAGCTATCAGTTCCGTATGGGCTTCGAATCCACAACTTATAACATAGAACTTGTACACGTGACCACTGCGCTAACCGAGACTTCGACGTCATTTTGCACAACGTAGAATATTTGAAGCAAAAATCACGAGAGCATGCCGCTGGATCGATTCGATTTTTCGCGTATGCGTCTATCTAATGATTATCATCGAGGTCACCGATAGCTGCGAACGTGATAACTACATGCCTATTTTACAATACGAAACGTGTATATATAGTTGTCGATGTCATTGTCAAGTGTATCCATAACGCTTGGATACTCAGTGTGCTGAGACACCTCATCGACTGCTGACGTCTTTATAGCTGTCAATATTATTTCACTAATAGGCACATTTGTTACAGGCCTACTGTCGGGACCGTTACTTGTCTGCCTGCCTAAAGGGTTAAGATTTCATTAGGAGCTCAAGAGGAGTTCAAAGAAGTAAGTAATAGCGTTCACCCTATTTCGTTCTCGTTAATATTTTTGTTTACAGGAACCACGGGCGTTCTTGAAGAACTCGATCAACTTTGAACAGTCCAAAAGAACATTAACATCGAATTTAATTAGTTTCTCTTTAAAGAACCTGTTTCTACAGTGTCCGCTATTACACAACAGTTAAATAATTTGACATTGAGTAGATAATATCCGACTTTTCTAATGAGTATCAAAAGATCTTATTTTGAACAAGTCTTACAATGCTCTAATTAAAATTCTAACATTTTCAAAGGTGCATAAACATTCCCATTACAAAAAATAAACAATTAATATTAACTACCACTCGCACTATTATTTCAGTTTTTTTTTCATACGCACTAAGTCATACTTCGCAATCATTCAATAACTCATACATACACTAATGATGTTTTTCAAATTGAGTGTCGGAAATTCGTCATTTCGTCCATCTACAATTTCGTGCTCCGTCTTAAATGTTTTTAATGTTTTAACGCCTTTCCTTTGGTTATTTTCCATAATACGTAATATAGTGTGACAATAAGATAAAGTGGATTTGTTAGGTAGAATTGCAAATAAGATAACTGAGATATCAATAAGGACATACATTTTATTTGGCCACAAGCATTAAAATGAATGAAAAAGATTACGACAACTTTAAAATTAAAATTATGTCGTACATTGAATTAATGATGGAAATATACCAAGTATAGCAATTAATAATAGTAGAATAAGGTATTTTAATAGTTTCGAATATTACCATAGTTTTTTATAATTATGATACCTGTTTTTTGGCATTTAGCTTTGACTTTTTAAATAATCAAAGCATTTAGTTCTTAACGCTTCTATATATTAATTTAATTTTTAAGATGTCGATTTTTAAATAATTAATTAGTTCTAAATAAAAATTAAGTTTATGTTAAGTATTTATAATTATTTTATAATCACGCTTTTCCCTTGCGGGGTAAGCCGAGATGCATTAGTGGCAACTAATGTATCCGCTATTATTAAGTAATTATTAGTACCCGCTTTCTAAAAAACTTTTTGTCTTTCTTTAGTATTTTATAAGAAATTATTCCTGTTAAATTCAATAAAGTCATTAAACCATCAAAGGGCAGGTGACATAATTATATTCTTTGCAAACTTGAGTAAACTGAATTCAAATACCTTTTTAAAATAATATTTCATAAGTATGTATGTAAACTGGTATTTTGTTTAATATATGCACTCCTCATTACTTCCCCTATTATATGTATTCGTATTACATATATACATCTATTTATCATTAAATATCTATCCTTCAAGGTTGACCTTTATATTTATATAAACGTCTATCACAAAAAGCAAACCATTATAATAACATTGGCCATATACCTGTTTTATTTATTAACATGATTGTAAATTATGAGCTTATTGTATATCGTGTGTTTCTTCCGCATTTTTTTTTTATTTCACAAATTGTTTCGTTTTTTGTTTTTATCCTCGTCATCATGCGACCGCCACCGCTCATTCACATCGCTTCATACTATATGCACATTATGTTACGTCGTATCATTTCTGTTTGTAGTTCTATACAAAATGGTTCCTCAAAAGATCACCTGTCCGAGTCGGAGCGACGATATCGGAATTCAGTCAACCGATTCAAACACCAAAAGATATGGTTTTTTCGCAAACGAGTCACAAGACTCAAAGTCTTTTGAAAGTGGTAGAAATAGATCGTTTAAAGCCGGAAAAGAGTCAGCAGGTGAACAGTTCAACCGGAGTGGTTGCCGACGGAACTACATCAGCAATGCCGACATCACCGGCGCCCCAGGCCAGCTTTTCCGAGGTAAGGCAGAATCCAGCGCACGTGAGTACTAAACATAATACATTATTTATTACGATTAAGTTATATTTATTAATTTCTGCTCTCACGAAAGTGCTAAATTTAACATGTGCTCCTCAATTTTCAGGGATATTTGAAACCGGAACCCTTATTCGAGGACACAATGTTCCACGAAACGGACTGCGAGTTCTTCCAAGATCTGGTCCAATGGTGCTCCGCTCCCGCAAAGGAAGAACAAGCACCGACCATTGGTAAGGATACCTTGAATTCCCGTTTGAATACATATATATTCCTTAATAGAATTACAAACGGCGTACGCAAGATTACTGTGGCATGATGAGAAGAAGTATACTCTATAATAGATGCTAGGCTTGATAATGACGAGAATAAAACAAGTCATAGTTTTGCAAGATTTTCAAAACAAACTTTCCCTTCAAAAAAGAGAACTTGAGTGTTTTTAATTTCCAAATGAATAAAGTTATCTAATAACTTTATAGTTCAAAAGAATAATGTATACATATATCAGGGATATATCCCTTTCGGGGTTAGCCCAGATACATTAATAGCTATATCCACTTTGCGCTTATTTGTCGTGCTCAACAACAATAATTCTAATAGTAAACTTTAAAGTTGTCCTTAAAAAAGCTTTACAATACTAGAATTACATAAGGCTGTTTCTTTTACAGATTCCCTCAGTAAAACAGAAGACAGAGCATGTAACAACGACGCATTACACACACCAATCTCACCGCAAGGGTGGGAAGCATTTGACATTAATTCTCCTTACCAGGCAGGCTTTTATAACACTACACCACTCGATCCACTTTCACCCAACGTTGACGGATTCGCTCCGATTGGTCAATACTTACCTTACCAAGACCCAAATGCAGTATCGTTCCAAGAGCGATTTTTAGATATTAGCAAACTGCCTGTTGTTATGGGAGATTTAACGTCGGGGACAACCCCCGATAACTCCTGGACAGCCACAAAGCCTTTCGAGGCACACAACACATACGACACCAACTACAATAAAATGTACACACACAACACTTTACCCTTCATTGATCAAGATGACTCTTTAGATTCCAAACTAGTTTCCGTGACACCACGAGAGGTGGAGAGTAACAATAATATTATCATTTCCGAATACATTATTCATGATGAACACACTAGCGAGTTAGATTTACAAGAATTAGGAGTACAGAGGCGCGGAACAGGCTTGTCTGTAGACGTCGCTTCGCGTCCTGTATGGCCTGCAGACACCATCAGCACGCCAGAGGTTCTCAGCTATGTAGAGCAATTAGAAAAAGAAAAATGTTCAACAGCAGTTCTGGTAAGTTTCTTAGGAATGACGTGGTGGGAATATTGATAAAAACTCCGATTCAAAAATAAATATAACTCTATTATAACTTATATCTACATTTCTACACACAACATAGATGTCGTAACTATCATTTAAATGAAGTTTATTCCAAATGAAACAGTATTTATAAATATAATAATTTTTACGTCACGTTTTGCTTTGTTGCAGAAGTCAAAACCATGGCAAGTTCAAGAACCGGGGCCTGATTTAGAGAGTGTATGTTCCAAGGTGGACACCTCATCACCAGTAGAATACGAGCCCATCACTCCAAAAAGTGAATCTCACGCAGAGTCTGAAAACGACGATATCAAATCTCATTCCAGAAAAAGAAGTCATTCTGATAGTGAAGATTCAGATGAAACCTACACACCTTACACAGAACAAACAACTAGGAAATATAAAAGAAGAAAACCTAGTGTACCTATTAAGGATATGATTCTAGCGCTGGAAGGGTCACAGCAGCTGACGAAGGCGCGAAGAGGACGTCCTCCCAAAAGAAGGGAGAGTACTGTATCCTCAGTGTGTAGCGTGGACGAAAATTCATCGTCCATGTCTACACACGAAAATAAATATAGGGAATTAAGGGATAAGAATAATGAGGCATCCAAAAGGTCAAGAATGAACAGGAAACTCAAGGAGTTACAGATGGAACAGTTAGCTGAAGAGTTAGAAGAGAGAAATAAGAAATTAAGAGTTAGGGCAGATATTCTAGAAGAAATGACAAAGAAATTAAAAGATGCGTTAATGACAGCTATTCTGCAAAAATGAAATTGCGATCTTCAGATGTTGTTCCGCTGTAGGTTGCCTTGATTTTTCTGATCTCTGCTCATAGTCAAATTGGTCGTTGTTGCTTTTCGCACAAATGATACTGATATTATTTTGATTTGTGAGTAGAGACGACCGGATGCCATGCATATTTAGTGTAAAACCAGATTGAACTTAAATAATTTGTATAAAAAGTTTAATCTATGTTGTAGCCAGACGTATGTTAGAATAATTAAAGGAAAATATTTGAATAAATAATTTAAATAGTTAAATAAAACTTATTATTAAATGAATTATGCAAAAGTTATATTTTTTTGTCATTTGCATAATTGTTTTGCCCTTGTAATAAATGAATGGACAAATGTCCAAATCTGGCTACATCTATTTTAGGAATAAGCTATTTTAAATGTATAATATATACTTCTGCGTTATACGTACTGCGTTCATACGCCTTTATCTATAATTGACATAACACTATGTGAATATCTATTAATTGGTTTTAAAAACAATTAATTCGTAATTTTAGATTAATAGTGAAAAAAAATGTAATGTTTTTTAAAGTACAATTTTTCATAATTCTTGCATGGTATCAATAATGTTTTTGTTATTTGTGAAATAAATGAATTTAAAAAAATATATTTCTTTTTTTGTAGAAACATTACAGTAGTGTTTTTCCTTAATGAAGCCTTCATCTTATGAATCTATCAATTATTGGAGAGCTCTGCTAATAAAAGTTGTCTTTAAGTACCACAATTGAAAATGACAAGTAAATAAAAATAATTGGCGAATGATCTCTTGAATGAATAATTTCATATTGATTAACCCCTTGACATACTATGACGTCTGGGAGACGTCATTTGTGACTTATGTCAAAACAATAATTGACGTGCCTGAGACGTCTCCAATATTCCGTTACGAGTTGTTTACAGTGCAACCAAAGATCATTCTTATATCAAGAAATTAATAATTCTGCACAGTTTAAGTATTTTTGACGAAAGGTAATCGAATAGTATGTCTGAAACGAATTTATTTTTATAGTTATAATTTCTTTTTTGGTGTAACACTAAGTTTGATGTTTTGTTATTCAAATAAAGTATTTTGAACAAGATACAAAGCTATATTTGAATGCCATGGCAACAAATAAATAAATAGTATTTCTAGACACATTGCTTTTGCGTTTAAAGATAAGTCAAGGGGCTAAGTACATTGCTTTAAATTTACCGTATGGTCATAACCTAAAAATTAAATACACGGATATTGTTTAAATACAATTTAGAGAGTACAGATACGGATTTAGGTACCACATGCTCATCGATGAAGAAAAACATCGTGAAAGAAAAACGTACGGTATCAATTTAAATGTCATGTTATAAATCATGAATACAAAAATGAAATAAAATTACTAGTCATTATACGATAGGTTATCGCCAATTATAGCAGTGTCTGGTAAAACTGGCAGCGGAACGTATTGTCTAAAAGCTGGGCAAAGTTTGGCAGTCGGTGGCTATAGACATCCACCCTGCACTGTAGAATCAGCGTTTTTTACCGATTTCAAATATATATACAGAGTGAACGGTAATGCGATACATTCCTTGATAGACGATGTAGTAAAGCTTATTTGGAGTCATTTAAGTCCTATGACACCATGTCCAAAACTTGTTAATTTCTGAGATATTCAAGATTTAAGTATTTTTTAAAAAAAACTCCAGATTTTATGTTAAAATGTTCCCTTGTAGTGACCAATACAAAATAATGTTATTGTTTATGCTGTATTCGTATAGCTAAATAATAATAATCTCATTTTAAATTAAAATTTGTAAGAAGGAATCGTCATTACTTAAGTAAAAGCTAAAAAAGCAAGTATAATTTTGCAAAAAAAAAATTGTTTTAGGTAAATAAACGAAGAATTTCCAAGAAAATATGTATGGAATGTTTTATAAAGATGATATATACATAAAGATGTACATATATACAGTGACGAACATAAGTATTGGCACAGTGAGGTAAATAAAATTATTATAGTGCTAGCAATTATAAGAATACAAATAAGATCTGTTTTATTTATTATAACAATACTTCCATCCTTGATACTTCATTATATTAAAAAAAATCGATTGAAAACAATTTCGTAGTTCAGGAAAAAAATAATATAAAATGGCATCATCTATTTTGGCCGGAACAAAAGTTTTGGCACAGCACATGAAAATAACGAAAAAAATTTTTATCAATATTAAGTTGGCAGCCCTTTTCCTTTTAGTAGCTCCCTCGACCTATCAGGCATCGAATGCACTAACTTAGCCACGAATGAGGGCTCGATGGCATACCATTCTTCCACGATGTGTCTTTTGAGATCGGCTTTACTGGAAACATAATGTTTCCTTATCCTTATTTCCAGTTCGTGCCAAAGATGTTTAATCAGATTGGGGTCTAGGGATTGTGGTGGATGCGGTAGCGTGTGTGGGGTGTTGAAAACTATCCATTGACGAATGTTGTAAGCGTCTGCTTTGGATCGTTGTCATGTTGAAAGTAAAAATTACGTCAAAGATTCAGGTCATTAACGCTTTTATTTAAGTTCTCTTAAAAAAAATCATATATACATACTGGTCTATTGTTCTTTCAATGAATACGAGATTTCCAGCTTCAGATGAACTCATACAATCCCACACCATTATCCTACCACCGCCGTGTTTAACCATAGATAGAAGATTTTTCGCCTCAAGCTTATTGTTGAATTTTCTCCACACTAAAATTCACCCATCGGATCGAAAGATATTAAGTTTTCTTTCATCCGAGAAAAGTACTGTGTCCCAAATATCTAATTTCTCATACAAAAAATATTTTGCGAATTTGGTCCTCTTTTTTATTTATTTTTTGCTTATGCAGGGCTCCCTTCTTGCGACTTTCGCATTGTAACCGGCACTCCTGAGGACTCTGCGAACTGTTATGGGATGAAAAACTGTGCCAAGGTGTTCTCTTAATGTTACTGCTATCGCCATTGATGAAACTTCCAGATTTTGTTTGACTTTATTGACCACTTTCCTCTTCTCTCTCTCGTTGAGCTTGGGTGGGCCGCCGGTTTGAACGATTTTCGACGTTTTCTTTACCTTTATATTTTTAATAACGCTTCGCACATTATAGCGGCTTTTATTTATTGTTTTTGCAATTCCTGCATAAGGTTTATTTTGATTGTGCAAATTCAATATAATTGTTCTCTTGGACAATGTCGTTTCACATGTCCTTTCTTCTTTTACCTTTACGTTCCATTATTATATTTATTTACTTCTTTTTACTATACTACATAGATAATTCCTATTGCTATAACACTGGGATTCCCCTCTAGTTAGTTACACTCACCTACCGACAGAATATAGCAACATAGAACGCCTTGCCAACTTATCTTTTATACTGTGCCAATACTTATGTTCAGGTCAAAATAGATGATGATATTTACACTATTTTTTTCCTGAACTATGAAATTGTTTTCAATTGATTTTTTTAAATATAACTAAGCACCAAGCATGTAAGTGTTGTTGTAATAAATAATCCAGATATTATTTGTATTCCCATAATTGCTAGCACTATAATAATTTTGTTTACCTCGCTGTGCCAATACTTTAGTTCGTCACTGTATATATACATAAAGATATATATATATATATATATATATATAGATATTATTTACTATATCACCTAAAAATGTCGCTGAAACCAAATAGCCTTTCACCCCTCGATATAACGACTGTTTTGAAAATCTTCATTTAGAAATTAAGCTGTTAGGTTAGGTTTAAAATAACAAGTCTGATTTGTGGTTGAAAAAGTGTAATTTATTTATATCATTCATAATTAAAACACAGTGTACCCAACCAATCATCGTATTATAAATAAGGTATACATTTGCCACGTTTGCGATGCTCATGACCGATGCAACGCTTTTGCATACCAACGCGAAGTTAGGTACTTTATTCGTATCAAAATTGTATGTCACTATAAACGTGGAAACATCATATAAATACACCCCCACGCAATTACTAATATCGTACCACTTGATTATTATAGCGAATTTTGAGTGTACATATAAATAATACATTATTATACTAATAACCTAAATCGACTAAGTATTTAACATAACTGTATATTTTAAAAATAACAAAATTTTATTGAAATTGTAGCAAATCAGCTCGAAGATTAAAAATACAATTATTTTGCAACATTGTTAAAAAAAAATAGATATTATATTCACAATAAACTATAACCAGGATAAGCACCTATACCAAAATCAGTTTATACGAGATAAATCGGAACTTCAGCATTACTTTCAAACATTAATATTTTGCAACACTTCATTGCTATATATTGTAACAAACCCATAGAAAAATTTACACCAATCAGTACAATAAATGGTCACAAAAATGAGCCCCAGTCTTTATTGGTAAACCTTTTGAAGCTTTAGAAAGAATTAGTTTTATAGACCACCCAAACCAAAACAAAAAAAACGAACGTTATACGAATTTACATTTGGTTTCTGTCACAGATTAATCGGAAGACGTCGAATTAAACTAAGACCATTCCGGTAATACTATAACAACAATAAAATAACACTAATGTCACAACCATACATCAGAAACTACACTTTCAGTTAACTAGATAACTGAAATAATCAATACATATAGTTTTATGTTGACATAAATGAACTATGGCTGCAGTAATGACTTTAACAAATATTTTAAAGCAAAAGCGATCCAACGTTAATTATCTCAAAGCTGTCATAGGTTTCACAATTTGAATAAGAAATGTGATGTGAAAGTGCCCGATGGACACGACATACAAGCCCAAAGTGAATACAGCCACGAATGTATCTCTGCTTACTCAGAAAGGGATATAGCGTAACAATATATTATAATTTATTATAATTGTTGTGCCTAATAATCACTAGAATATATCAAATGAAATCATTTTGGGCCATTAGCACTGTAACTACAACTTTTGAATCACTCTGGGACCTAGACAAAAATCTTTTCTATGTTCACAATAAATGATATTTCCAAAATGTATGGAAATGACATTAGTTGATTAGAAGTCATGCTAAGTTGAAACAAATCAAAACTTTTGACATTATCATTTGTCAGTTGTATATTTAAGCTATGGTTGGACCTAGACAAAAATCTTTTCTATGTTCACAATAAATGATATTTCCAAAATGTATGGAAATGACATTAGTTGATTAGAAGTCATGCTAAGTTGAAACAAATTAAAACTTTTGACATTATCATTTGTCAGTTGTATATTTAAGCTATGGTTGCTGTAACCGGTGCCCTGATGTCAGTGGTGTGCATCCCATAAAAGCATATACTTCAACATTTAATAATATATTGACTTATTACCAGAATATGAGTTTCAGCATCCAATATCGAACAAATTTTAAATCAAAATATATATTAAATGTCCCAGTATCACAAAATTAGGCTTCTATGGGATGCATACCACTGCCTGATATTCCACCAGAATTAACATGGAAGCTCTTAATAGAAGATACAATAAAGACTGGGGCATAATTCGCAGCAGTGTGTTCATGTAGCAACGCCCTAATCGACACACATGTATCCACACTGCACTAAAAACTAATCGAGTCCTGTTACATAGAACAATGGTATGATCGTCTATGCGCTCGCAGTCCAGTTACACGTTATAACACTTGATACTCGAAATTTACACTTTTCACTTGAGTCAACCGTAATATAACGCACATCCGAATATTGGATATAATTTTATTAATCGGAACCGGTGTCTTCGACGTCTTCGAGGAATGCGAATTTATTAGACGCAACAAAATTCTGAAATTGAAAGATATCAAGTAAGAATCAAGTAATTATATAGCCCATACTGTATGCAATAAAATCACTGCACGACCCGTGAAGGCATTACTCAGTATTAATAAAAGATACTTTTTACGATTTCTTTTTTCAGTAAAAAAAATTAAAATCATATAACGGGGGTTATTACATGGTGCCACTGGGAGCGGGCATAACTCGTGAACAAAGGAAAAAGGAAAGTAAAGAATCATACTAGTAGGTCATTCCCCCCAGTGTCCTGAGCACCATTTAACAGTTAAATCATTTGATTAGACTTTTCATTTATTTTTGTAAGTCATCCTAGCTTAGATCGCTATGTAAGATAATTCAATTTCTTTAATTTAATACAAAAGTAGCTTTTTAATGTTCTTAAATAATATAATTTTTGACGTTTTTTGTTTGTTATAGCTATACTAAAATGCCCCTCTGGGGGTTTGAGAGGATATTGAATACAATCTGTGTATTTTAACAGATTGAGAGGTACGTACTGGTTTCTCCTGTTCCTTGAGCTTGGGCAGCGGTTTCTCATCGTCGTCGTGGCGGTCCCGCGAGCGGCTCTGCCGGCCGCGACCGTTTTGCTCCCCATCCGGTTTAGGGTCGCGCCCTTCTCGCTCACCAGACGCGTGCCGGTGCCGGTCGCCCGACTCCTCCCTTGAGTTACGATCACGCCTGTCCCCAGAGTACTCTCGACGGTCTCCATCCCTGCAAATTACATTGGTTTTTAATAATCTAGTTTGCAGTAATATCCGGTCGGAGATCAACTTCTAGCCGGACTGCTAACCTGCTCTTGATATTGTAGCATCATCTGGAAACAGCAACTCGTTACTAACATAAAGCAGAAGTGTTGCTTTTGAATCCATTAGGATTGGTCTTAAGGAATATGTTAGATAGATAGTCGAGTTGGGAGTTTTGGAATATTTATTTTCTGGCTTTAGCCTAGTGAATAAGGAACCATCAGCAATATGTGGCAGCCCAAATGATCATAGGTTCGAAACCAGGTATGTACTTTTGGGTTTTTCCAGATTAAGTACAGATTTAGTAACTATTTACTCACTGTTGAAGGGAATCATAGTGAAGAAATCCGCATCTAATAGAAATGTCATATTAAGGGGTGAAAGGCTATTTGGTTTAAGCGACATTTTTTTGGTGATATATGTGTATCTATATTTGGAACTGGTAAAAAATGCTGATTCTAAATATATATATATTACTATATTACCAAAAAATGTCGCTTAATCCAAATAGCCTTTCACCCCTCGATATGCAAGTGCCCTCGGGACAATGATCAGCTGCGCCACTGGGCACATTGTATAACCGCAAAGAGTATACAGCTACCGATGTATCTCTGCTCACCCCGTAAGGAATACAGCGTCACGATATGTTATTATCATTTACCTGTAATCCCGCCTTTCGGTGGACTGGTCGCGCTGATCCCTGTCGTCCCTGCGATCGTCGCGCTGATCCCTGTCGCCGCTGCGGTCCTCGCGTTCCCCGTAGTCGCGGCGGTCCCTGTCGTCCGGCCTGTCCCTCTCGTACTCTCGGTCTCGCCGGTCCCTATCATCCCTGTAGTCCCGCCTGTCCCTGTCGTCGCGCCTGTCCCTGTCATCCTTGGAGTAGTCCCGACGGTCTGTGTTGTACCCGCGACCGTCTCTGCCGCGGTCTTCTGTTTGTGGTAATTTTATAAATCATTATTATGATTTCACCACGTGTTAATTAATTAACCCTTTCACGCTCAAGGGAAACATTTTTCCCTTCTATAAAAATCGTTATCGATTTTTCAATTATTATTGAATCGATATTTTTTTTTTGAATGTCAAAATAAAACGTATGTACAAGGCGGAAAGTGTGTTTTTGAACGAATAAAAAAAAACGAACTGCGCCAAAATCAGAACACCACCACCACTTCCACTTGAGCTTCACAAGTAAACGAAATTGTTTCGTAGAATACCATAACTATTTATTTTACTTTTCTGTTCATTTTTATTGTTTTTGTATTACAAAGCAATAAATAAAATACAGATATAATAAATCTAACTCTTCGTTTATTTACTTTTATGGTCCATAGAGAAAAATATTTCCCATGAAATTATAGGAAAACTACACCCTGCTATATGTTTTTCTGGTGATATTCTCTCACTTTACACCCACAATAGCTAAAATATTGTGTTGTATTGGCATATTCAGTCTTGGACATCTTATGGTCCTGTAAGGGTTAATTTTTGTTTTACTGTAACTAGTATTAACGCCGTTAACAATGTTTATTAATAAATAATTACAAAAAAAATTTAATACATAATAATTAAATTGTCATAGATCGGATCATGCCAAAAAGAACATAGCTGCACCATGATAAACAACACATAATACTAAAGTCGAAGTATAAACAAGATAACATTTTTTATGCTTCTAATGGTTACATGACACAGCTATAAATGCAATAAGTAATTTGAAAAAACCTCATTGCTCACTAACCATTATATTTCATTATTTTGGTCATATTTATTCTTAGGTTGAGATTTATACTCAACTTTAAGTTTGCTTAGACTAAAACAAAAAAAGAATTTGGTACGTCACCGATTTTTTCAATATGTGCTTGACTCTGCATATACTATATAGCTATGCTCAAGTTCCTATTATATATTCAGTTTTTTGACAAAACAATTTTTTTATTTTTTTGAGTACTTTTCTAAGTAAATCTATAAATCTGTCTTAGATATTTCCTATATAGGTTTTCCATGGATAAATAGTTAATACTACTAACCACGCCTCGCTCCACCGCGACGGTCGCCCGAGTGATCGCTCTGTAAAAATAGCAATTAAATGATAACAATAAAAAAATAATACAACAAATTATTGATTAATTATAATCAATATGATCGACTTACCCGCCTCCCCCAACGGTCCTTGTCTTCAGCGGCGCGTCGCGCTTCCTCTTCCTGTTTACGAAGTCGCTCCTCTATTTCACGTTCTCTATAATATAATTGAGATTTTATTATTAATCGACTGGACAAATAGGTAAATGCCGATTTCTGTTTTTAAGCAGTTATTCGTCCCTAACCCTTTCGTTACCAGCGCCGGCTTTAGTCGACATTCATTTTCCGTTTTGTGTGCACCAATACATTCTTCCGCTTTATTACTGAAGCAGAATCCAATTGAAACACAAATATAAATTCGAACATCAACTCGCCATCATGCAATGTGCACACTAGGGATGTAACGGAGGCAGTTTTATCGGAACCGAAGTCGGAGTCGGAGTTTTTAAATTTGATTTGTCGGAGTCGGAACTGAAGTCGGAATCGGAGTCGGAGGCAATGTCAGTCACAAGTGACGGCAGAATAAAATAGTTTTATTAAGGGACAAATAAAAACATTATTCAGTGAACCTTTTTAATTAGAAAGTGATAAATTTACAAATACACAGGCAATAAAAATTGCTGTTTCTTATTCAACTTTTCCCATTAACAGTGAACAAATTAAATCAAATTTGCTCCAGGGTTTTTTTTGTGTTAATCTATATTTTACTTAATTTAATGTAAATGTAAAATAAAAAAAAACCATTTAGTAATAAATTTAAATGTACATTTAGTTTAAAATTTAATAATTTTAATAATATTTTTTTAATCTATAATTTTTTTTTTAAATGTCTTCTACAAATGAAGTAGTACTGATTGTTTGATTAATTGATATTATGTTTCAACAACATATAAAATGAAATCAAATGAATTGACTACAACTGTGGTGGTGACCACCGATGGATACCTCCGATTAAAAAGTTTCGGAACCGAAGTCGGAACCGGAGGTGTAATAACAATCGGAAGTTCCGACTTATCGGAGTCGGAGTCGAAGCTCCGTAACATCCCTGGTGCACACTTCGCCCCGTGCTGCCCGGTTTAGCAGCACCACTTCGGCGGAATGGGCTGCGGTAACGAAAGGGTTAATACTAGTGTTGGTATTAAGCGACCGAATCTAGCACAGAAAGCACGAATCGGTGTCTGTTAACCCTTTTGTTCTGGCACTGTCTGTTATAAAAATAACACAAAACTTAAGATATTAATTATCTTAATTTTTGTTTAGTGTGCACCTTTTTTCTAAATATTTAAAATTAAATTATATAATTAATTTTTAAATACATATTTTATTGAAATAAAAAAAAATTAATCAAAAGGCCCGAGTTTTCTTTTGTACTAACGGATTTTTTCATTGTTTAAATTAATTCAATTTAGTAAGTTAATGGATTATGGTTAATAGGTTATAGGACGGCTGTCGCAATTTAATTATCTCCCCGAAATAAATTGCATTCCCTATTTCAACACGTTCAACTTGTCGGCTTTGTCTTTTTTCAATTTATGTGCTAAAAATTCATCGAAATCGGTTCAGCCTTTGTGACGTGAAAACTATACATGCAATTTCGAATTCGCACATTGATATAGAATAAATAATAAGGCCATACTCACTTGGCAGCTGTGTCCACAGGTTTAGCAGCTCCAAACACCTTCTCAGCGGAGACCGGCTTAGGTGGTGGCACTTTGTCTGGCTGTTTCTCCTCCAAGGGTGCTCCGTCTGCTGGCTTGGTCGGAGCCTCGGTGTCGCGGGGTACGGTGCGCGGGAGCAGGTTCAATTTCGGCCGCTCTCTGGGTTTGTCTGTGGGAAAATACTAATTGAATCACGTGTGGAATGCCCAGGAATAGTCCTGGTTTAAAGCCCAGGGCTAATGAGAATCTTGATGTGTGATTTAATAGTATTAGACTATGACGTCTGCAGGACTCAGACTGGAACAACATAGTAGAACGCAGACAGGCTAAGGAGGTTTTAACTCAAGCTAACCCAAAAGTTTCCCAAGCCATCCTACATTAAATTACAGATATGTAGGGTCACCGGAGCCATAACAAGACCAATTATTTTAACAAACATTTCTTTTATTTAGGTGTCATGGAAACTACTCTATGCAGAGCATGCATGGGAGGAGACAACCAGCAATGTAATCCTTGAATGCAGTGAACTGGCAGTATACCAGGCACAACATTTCAGTACACCAAGGTCGCACCAACCAACCAGAAACATTAGGCGGCTGGTGGATTTCTTGGAGGAACTAGGCTAGGATGATTGAAATCATTACGACCCAGTCTCACGAAAAAAAGCGCCCTTAGACTTCGAGTTGCGGAAAATGAGTCCGTTTGAATCTCTCAGTGCCAGACTATAAACATTTACTTATATTGAATTGTGCAAAATCAAACGTGATTCTTGATTAGAACCAATAGTTAAAAACACGCTTAAAAGGAAAACAAGTTAAAATTTAATTAGTTCCAAGAACAGCAAACAAAGTCGATGGTACTCTTTAAAACAATATTCTATTATTTCAGAAACTTTCTATTTATTATCAAAGAAACCACACCTAAATAATTAAAAATTAATAATATTATCACATAATGCTCACCGTCTCTCGGCGGCGGATCACGATCGCCGAATCCTCTTGCACCGAAACCTCTACTCTCTCTGCCGCTGTTTACAAAAAAAAAAAGGGTTATTTTATTCTCCAATATTGCACGTTAATTCTGAATGCATTTAAAGAAATAATTCATTTAATATATTAGGTCTGGGAAAAAGTTCGTGGCGTTTTTTCCGATGAATGGCGTTGGTCGCATATAACTAAAGAAACATAAATTACAGCAACACCAACGTATGCACCTTTAAAGGTGACCTTTTGAACATTAGTTAAATGTAAGAAACATTGCAATCTGTGCAGTGGTTCGAAAGTATTTCGCACTCGAACATGGAGCTGAATAATGAAAAAATCCGTTGTATTCTACAATATCGTTATGACAGCGGAAACAACGATGCGCAGGCTTACGAAAAAAAAAAATGTGCTGTATACAATGAAGGTACTTTATCAAATTCTGCTGTATGGAAATGGTTCGCTCGCTTTCATTCCGGCAACTTTAATGTGAAAGATGAGTCACGCTGCGGTCGTCCAATCACTGAAAAAGCTGATGAAATACTTGAAAAAGTGCAACAAGATGAGCATATCAGCAGTGTCAATATTGGCATGGAGCTAGGCATCGACCATAAAAATGTTTTGAATCATTTACACAAAACTGGATATAATAAAAATAAAAGCTTGACGAATGGAGCTCGTGAGTTGAGCGCGAAAAACATTATGGACCGATTAAACATCTGCGATACGCTGCTGAAACGGAATGAAATTGAGCCATTACTAAAACGTCTAATAATCGGAGATGAAAAATGGATTAAGTACGATAACCGGAAGTATAAAATATTGTGAATAAAGGATGGTGAGCCTTCACAATCATTTGCTAAACTAACATCGACGCCAAAAGAAGTGATGTTGTGTGTGTGGTGGAACTGGATGGTTATCGTCCACCCACGAGCTACTTGCGACTGGTGAGACGATTGATTATCAACTCTACTGTGGTTGACTAGAAAGATTGGGCTTGGCGATTGAGAGAAAAAGGCCCAAATTGATAAATAAGAAAGGTATTGTCTATAATCATGACAACGCCCGACCACACACTTCTTTGATAGCCCGTTAAAAATTTAGAGAGTTCGGTTGGGAAGTTTTGTTGCATGCACCTTACAGTCCGGATATAGCACCCTCTGACTGTCATCTATTCCGATCTCTGCAGAGCTCTCTTCATGGAATTAACTTGGTTTCAAAAGAAGCCTATGGAAACTCCTTGATCCAGTTTTTTAACCAGAAACCACAGAAGATCTTCACCAATGGGATTTTGGATCTACCTAAACAATGTCGAAACATTGTCGACAATAATGGAACATATTTGGTTCAAATAAATTCATTCACGTGCTTAAGGAGACCATTCGAATTTTACTGAAAAAACATCACAAACTTTTCCCAGACCCAATATTTATCTAATAAAACATTCCATCCTCAATCTACCATAACCTTCAGCAAGCCATAATTATGATCTTTTATTTACATGTAGTAATCGAACTTGTAACCTTATTTTAAATAGGATATAGTATCGCAATGTGCATGACACACGATAGGTCACAGTTTCCAGTTCAGATTACGGTAATCAATGGCAATAAGTATAATAATAATGTTGCGTATGCGGATAACCTTATTTTAAATAGGATATAGTATCGCAATGTGCATGACACACGATAGGTCACAGTTTCCAGTTCAGATTACGGTAATCAATGACAATAAATATAATAATAATGTTGCGTATGCGGATGTATGGATGTTGAAATTCCGTGCGTGCATACGGACGTGTATGACTATGGATGTGTGCATAAATAAGTGTGTGTATGTGTTCTGGGAGGGTAAAAAATAAGATGTATTAATTAAACATACGCGAATCCTTCGCGATCGGCTGCGCGGAATCCATCACGACCTCCATAGCCACGGTCACGACCACTGTAATTGATATATTTTCATCATAGTAAACTCGAAAACATATAACAGCTATAAATCTTGAATAATTGCACTAGTACAGCATTTTAATGGCAGTGTTTAGTGGGCCCTGGAGCATTGATAACACGGCCCATAGCACTCATCAAAGACTGGAATTAGTCACAATGGGGGTTTTAGCCAGTACAATTAGTTCAATCTCAGTGTGCTGCAGTCAATGGTTCTATGAGTATTTTTTGCAAGTAAAAAAAAGGTTTAGTGAAAGAAGGCCGTACCGATCACGATCGTCCCCGTAGCGGTCGCGACCGAAGGAGTCCCTGCCTCCATAGGGAGTTCGCGCGGGCTCCGCAGGGGCTGCGCGCTCGCTGTCCCGCCAGCCGCCCGGCCGATTGTCGGCACTCGCTATACATTACATAATATTGTACATAGTATAATACTTATGCCACTATTAAAATATATATCCTTATATACATAAAGAACATTAATAGAATGTTTAGAATAAAATATTAAAGGGATATTTACATTTTTAACTTATTATTTATACTTTAAAAGATTTAAAGCTTTATAAATGAGTATGTTCATTTCAGTGACAATTTTATTTCATTACGTGGTTTTATTTGAAAAATAAGACCATCAGTAAATATGTGTTTACCAATGATACGTCTGGATCAAATGTTTCACAAAACTTCAGTTTGTTTTGTTCTTTCTTGTTTATTTGCAATTACATTTATTTTACTCGCACACTATAGACAAAGCTTTTACTTGTGTATATAAAACATAGCGAGGAAGAAAAAACAATTACAAATATATGGGGAAAAAAAAGAAATGACGTTTTGCGAAACACGAACCATTTTTTCCAAATGCACAATATTATTGTATAAGAATAAGACAAACTGCGCAGACATAACTTGTTTGCGAAGGATAAAATTATGTAAAGCGTTACAAAAATCCGCTAATACCTAGAATTTAAATTGGGATTATGCGAAATGTGCACTTCAGCACATCGCCGAGTTGGCAGTTATTATTACCAAAATCATTGAAAAATTATTTGAATCTAAGTATTGGCCTTCATAAAATAAAATTCCCACGTATACGTGAATCACAATATATCAAAATATAAAATAAAATTAATTAAAAAATAAATATTTGGTTACAGAATCTAATATTTAAACTAAATAATAATAAATACAAACATTAAAGGAATATAATACGAGATATTTTATCATTGCTATCATAGACAGAGTTGCAGACAAAAGTAATGTCACATAAAAATAAAATTGCTATCATTGGGTTTTTAATATAGATGCGAGTCACTCAGAATGTAATAAAGGAGCAAGCTGAAGACTAGTCTGAATTGAGTTACGATGTCATATCGTGTCACAGATTAAACTTAAAACGCCGGCCACGAGGGGCTTCCAAAGACTCGGAGGGCCGCGTCTCGTCCGTACGGAGTCCTAAACATAGCCCTTCAGCCCTAGTTTCTGGTGCCCTCGCCGTCGCTGTGAGCAACGCCCCCGGCTAGAGGGTTTGTGCCAACAACACACTACAGCCTTTACTCAGACCTTCCCGAGACGAAATGAGTAACTAAAATCAACATTTTGCAATTACTTTCTTACACGTGTCGCAGAAAATGGTAATTACTTTTTTCATAAAGAGGTAAATTTTAGGACTTAATCTTCGAAACAAGCCATTCCGTTACAATTTTTTTTAAAATAAATAATTCAGTTTTGGAATGCAGATTAAAATCGGCTGTATCCCACGCGAGATTAAAAAATGGGATGAAATTATATATCATAGTTATTGGTGCGAATAACATGTATAGAAAAAAACCTTTAATAAATACCTCAGGGCATGTAAATACTCATTTTCCTGGTCAAACATTGATTTCAAATAATACATCTAATTGACACAAAGTGACTCATTAAATATAGCGGCATATTTGTAAGAACCTAACGTTTGTCGTGTTCAAATAAATATGACACAAAATTTAAATTAACTATAATTACGACAGGCAGTGATGATTTTTGTACTCTGTAAGTGCGTCCCAAGTGTGACATTAAAGCTTGCTCCCGTATAATAACTAATTGCATAGTTATTTATCATCATCGTGACTTAATATCAATGCAAATATTATTACAGCCCATTATCCATTATCTTATATGGTTATTTTGAACAAACAAGAATGTTTTCCAAATACAACACAAAGTACAAATCAGATAATTTATCTTTATTCTCTGAGAAAGGGAATCTAAAGACATTTTTTTTTTCATATAGATTTAGTGCTGTCTGTACCTTGCTCTAAATGTTTTTAACCAAAAGATAGATAAATAACATTTGGGTAATTCAAAGCAATAAATATTGAGTCTGTAATATCTCTCATAAATCTGATATCTTATACATTTTCTGGTTTCAAAACCATATATTTGCATTATAAAAAAATAAGACAATAGGTCAACAAAAAAGTCGAAATAAAGAAAATACAAATTAATCTCTTTTTCAATTTTTTCCTTAGAGAAAGTGCTTTATTTTACACCATAATTTTTTTTTATGCCTCAATGTAACGTATTTTGAAATAGAATTAGCTACCCTTTTTGTTAAAGCATAACAATGTATTCAATTGTTATATTTGATAATAGTTTCTAAATGTATTCTTACTTGCTGCAAAAACATTGTTTTTTTTTTTAAATTGTTCCCATGGTAAGATTTATTTCCTAAGTATATATTGCTTCCGTGTATTATGATCACACAATTTTCTATGGGAGGCAACTTGTTGGCAATTGTAATGAAGTAAAACGAACTTACACTCTCTCTCTCTATCGCGATCACGATCTCTGTCTCTTTCGCGATCCATATTGCGGCTTCTGCTCTGCGGTTCGGGCATAGCTCGTGGGCCCGAGCGCCAGTCGCCCATAGTACGTTCTGGATCGTAGTCTCTGCGAAACACGGACCCTTATTCACAAATAATACTGGTCTGATCAATATTGTTTATCAAATACTAGCTGCAGTGGACCCCCTGTAGTATTGGGAATTTATTTTCCAAAAAACTCAAAACACATTTTTAATTTCTAAACAAAAAGCTGAATACCCATTTTCATAGTGCTTACTTCAATATTTATGGATTTTCAAACGATCTTTCAGCTCTTTATTTTAACCACTAACAGGCGGAATTACGATTTATTAAACTAGAGTTTTAAATCTTGTAGTGTATTTAAAACCAACTAATTTTCATCGGAAAAAATTAAAGCTGAAAGAATTACGCCACCTATAAAGTCCATAGATTTTTTTTTTTACCTCTCTCTGTCGGATCTACCGCCGCGACCCATACGCCGGTCATTGTCCTGCGTAGATACTTCTATTCTTATTCTCCTGCCGCTTATTGTCTGACAAACAAACAGGGCCAGTTCATTATTTTTATACAGTAAAATTGAATCGTACTGCATATTTCAAACTTGGTTTTATGTTATTACCTTTATAGAATCTTAATATTTTTATCTTCTGAGGCAAAAGCACTGTTATATAATACAATTATTATTTGATGACTTTTGATATTCAAAAGGGTCATAAATTCTAGTGTACATTTTAACTGGAATGGAGAATTCCCATATAATAACAATTTTTTTGGGAGGCTTAGCAATCCTATGAAAATAAAATTGACTGTGTTCAACTTATGTGAATCCAAGTG
Source organism: Automeris io (assembly GCA_036320925.1). Taxonomy (NCBI): domain Eukaryota; kingdom Metazoa; phylum Arthropoda; class Insecta; order Lepidoptera; family Saturniidae; genus Automeris; species Automeris io. The sequence goes on along the minus strand of JAUDJH010000010.1, from coordinate 4,690,156 downwards.
TCAGCTTTTCACATCAGGTACACATTCATAATCTTTTTATTTCAATTCAATTTCTAAGTAATATTACTTTATATGGCAAGTAACAATCCAAACAGATGAAGTGAAACAAAACGAAAACTTTTCAAATTTGTGTCAACACCCATTTTACATAAGGAAAATCCTCCTAGTTTCTGTTAATTTTCAGTTATATTTCAGTCTTACATCACATTTGAGGTTACTTTCATGTAAAAAAGTTATTTTGGTCAGAAGTCAGGGTGAAATTTGATTGAGATTGTGTTTAAAGGTTTTTAAGTTATTAGAATTATTTTTGAAATAAAAATTACTTACCAGATCTGGCATATTCATAGCATCAATAAGACTTTCCCTGTCTTCGAAATCAACATAGCCATATCCTTTGAGACGGTCACCCTCCCTGGGAAGTCTCAAGTTGGTAATCTGTGGTCAAACATCATAAAAGCAATAAAAAATATAATTAGGGAACAATATGACTTCAAAAATTAGATAAAAATATATGTTAATTGCTTTGAATGTCAACATGTTCTTGAATAGATAAACGCCGTTTTATGGAAATTTTATACATTGCTTTTGTACAATTGCTTTCAGAAAAGTACCTTTATTAATCAAACAAAAAAAAAATGCTCTGTTCACAATAATGTCTTATTATGCAAATATTTAATCTGCAATAAAAGCATATGAACTTCATATTTTCATTTGGGAAAGTTTCCATACATTTTGCCGTTTTATTTAGTTGCTTCAAAATAATTTATATCATCATAAAACATTTTATAAATTAAAACAAATTAGATAATTGGATTTATGAAGAAATCAAGCATCTATGAAATACCAAGTCATTACTTTAATAGCAATAAAAAAATATTAAGTTTGGACTGTGTGAAAGGATAAAAACGGTATATTAAGTTAAATAAGCTGGATAAAGTATTGATAAAATCCCTGATTACGCTCAGGCTTTCAAGCAACTTAAAGTTGTCTCTTAAGCAATATTTTGTGCAGGGTTACAAGGGGTGTGTAGATAAGGTAAAAAAAAATGTTTGTTCAGCTGCCCTTCATCTGGGTTAGTTTTTGCTACTTCATGTAGTAAGTGTATACTTACAACACTAATCGCAAAACATTAGTGAAAACAAAATATACCTTGAGGCCTTCAAAGAGTTCAGTGATGGCACTTTCATCAACGTCATAAGGCAAGTTAGAGATGTGAGCGATGTAGGGTGGTCGTCGAGGTATAGACTCGTCATCCACTGCCATGCCACCTCGAGCCGCTCGTGATGCTGATGGCAGCACCACGGGGGCCCTCTGGCGCGATGAGTATCCATATTGTTCGGCTAAGTAGAAAACACAACAATCATCCGAGTTCAATTCAATCAAATTAAGTAACACAGTCTCAATGCTTTTTCTTGAATTAATAATCTTTCATAGATTTATTTTATTTAAAAAATGATGACCAGTCAATCAAGCATTAATACAAACATATAAGATATAGACATATACATAAATAATAAACCTTAGCAATCACATAAATTACATTAACAAAATGTTAATAAAGGAAAATTAATCATTAATAATTAATATTATAAATAGATTTATTGGGTTAGGTTGCTTATTATTATTGGGTTCTTTAAGAAAAGCATGAAGGGATATTTGTGTAGATGGGTATGTCAGCAGGTGGTTGTTCCTTGATAGACATACTCAGTTTTTGGAATGCACTGTACTATCCATGAGGTGTAGTTACTGTGCAGAATCAGAATATAAAAAAAAAGCTAAAATAAGAAACGAAAATAAAATTTAAGATTTAAAAAACTATCATGTAGAATTAAGGATGAGTGGAGTGAATCAATGATCTCTACTTGTTCAATAAAACAGAGTTTCTCATTTGGAATTTTGGTGACTATGTATGTGGAGCCACAACAGTATCAACTTTGTCATACAGTAATGAAAAAAAAAATGCTAATCTGTCAAGAAACAGTTTTTGAAGTCAGTTAAAAAACAGATATATAGAAATTCTGTTATAATATTATTAAATTAAACTTTAAATATTTAATAATTTATAAAGTTTAAGGCATCTTAAAGGAAACATGATATTGATGTATTTCATTATGAAAGTTGAGTTAAAAGTTAAAACTGAAAAAATATTACTATCTTTGTTTCTTCTCAGTGAGGATCTAAGCCTATCCAGTGGCCAGATAAAAAATTGCATAATTACTCCATGATAAATACAGCAAAATAGTAATTAGTAATGTCTATAAAAACCCAATGTTTTTAAAAATTGCCAGAAAAGGTTAATAGTTATAATTTTACTTGGCTTGTGTTATTAATTTGAATATCCATCATACAAACATGAAGTCCTGCAAAGCTGTTTCTTGTTGAAATAAAAAAACAAAAAAGGCCCTCAGATGTGATAGGGAGCATGCCAATGAAAGACTAGTCTGAATTGAGTTGTGACCATTAGTCATCTCGAATATTATGCTAAAACAGCCGGCTGTGAGGGTTTCCAACAGTAACAGCATCTATGTCTCCTCATAGCCCCCAGGCTGTGAATCCTAGACTAGATGCTGCACTGTACTTTCTGGTTCCCCCACCTTCCTTGTAAAGGAAGCATCCTGCTAGGATGTATTTTACAACAATAAAGCCTTTACTCAGACCTTCCCGAGGCTAAGGGGGTGACCAGCACCCAGCATGTAAGCCCCAAGTTCGAGATTAACATTGGCTTGCCTTTACCCTTATTATCATCACTGGGCCAATATATTAAAAACTAATTAGTAAGCTATTTAACAACTTAAACAAACTAATGATTTCCTTTCAACATATATACACAATGTAATAATTTAAATAAACAATTTTATTTAAAAAAAATACAAATTTCAAATAAATTATAAAATTCAAATACTTTTCTCAAAAATTAGATTCAAATCACTTAAATCATAAGCATGTGCTAAGTACTGACCTAAATTATATGTAATTCAATGTCAGTTCAATTATTGAACCTAATATTAGGGATTGCTCTATGAAACAGAAAGTACATATATTTTAATATGTAGAACAAAAGATCTCTTACGTTCATCTTCGACGGCTTCTGCCCAGTTGTTTCCAGTTGCAATCGTAGTTGGTTCTGCAAAGATGCTTGTGATGCTGGTCTTGATCCATTTTGCCTTCTTTGATTTCTTGCCTGTAAATTGATTATACAACCATCGTAGATGTCAATCAAAGGTACTGGATACGTTAATAAAACAGTAAAGAACAACGATGACGCACTTTAAGTGAACGACCTACAGCATATTCTGATTTTGGAAAGCGGTTATTCGCAGTCATATAAGGACAATTAGTTAAAGTGAACATACGTTGAAGATAAGATTTTCTAACCCTAACAGTAACTTCGGAATCTCACTTTATATATACACATTCTTAATTAAAAAAGAAAAAAACTGATGGGTAAACCAAGAAATGTGGCCACGCGGTAAATCTTAAATGTCCGCAGAGGTGAAATGCTGACACGTTAGCATTATTAGATAACATGATTCAGTCTCCAAAGCAATTTAAATATAAAACTACGCATAAATTCAACACTACTTAATAATAAAAGATAAAAACAATATGAAATTATAGCTTAAAATTATATTTTTTTATCATGACAAAATTAACGAAACTAACCTGTAGCGGCCATATTACAAGGCTGGGGTCGGTGTTGCCACTGACAAGATGTCAAAAACTTACTGGCGGTGACACCATATTTTGAAGTATTATATTCTACCAAACTAATCATATTTTATGTAATCGATTAAAATTGTAGTTCTGATTGAGTCATCCTATTCTAGGATTGCCTAAGTCCAATTTGGCCATGTCGGAATCAATAATGAATGAATAATGAAACAATCTTATGAAGGAATTAATGATCATTTTTTAACTCAATCTTTGGTGCATTTTTCTTATAATATGAATGATATTCATGCATGAGTGAGTTACACGATTACTAAACAAAGAAATTTACAAGTCCGAGTAATTATTTAAGGTAGTCTTAGTATATATGGATTATCGAACTACTAAATATCGCGTCATCTCTGAGGAATTAGCCCTTTTTGTTTTTAATATGTAATCTAGAAATGTTAAGAAGAATTGGATGGTTTAATTAAATCAGCCTATAAAAATATTGCTTTCATTTAATTTTTTAATTTACTATTACAGTTATTTTAGGTAAAATATCCGTTTACTTGTAGTTTATTTATTAATGAAGCATAATCATGTTTTGGGGATTTGGTTGGAATATGTTATACTATAACGAAACAACCTAATTTATATATGTATTTCATCATCAACCTAATTTATAATAGCAAATTCAATTAACATAATGAACTTAAATACGAGATATGACAAGTATAAGTTCCATTTGAATGAATTTCACATATATTTGACTGAAATATTTTGACTTGCTATATTTATATTGATAATTATGAAAAAGTATTAATTTAAATTAATTGTAATGTAAGTTTTTTTGATAAGACTTATGTTTAACGGTAATTGAATAAAAGCAGTTCTTGGTATATTTTATTTTTTTTCTTATAATGATACATTAATTTTTAACATGGTAGCACTAAAATAATTTAAGATCCTGATCAGTTTTAAGCATATTACACGTATATTCTAATTAATTTAAGCAGGAGCGGTTGCTAACTCCTCTTGAAGAGATCTGAACGATGCTTTAAATAATTTTGTTTCTACGGATTGTATATGTAGGTTTTTCAATAATTTTAACCGTAAATGCATGCAAAGTAACATTAATTTTTTAAAATCCTGTATGGGTTACAACTAGAAAGATCCTTCGTTTAACGGAACGTAGTCTCCAGGATTTTTGTTTTTGTGACTCTCTATTGATTCCTTCTTTTTCCCCTTGTATTCCTCATATACAACGTACGTGTATTTTTTCAACGAGAATATTATGTGGAAATCCGAAACTACAAGAGATACAAAAATTGTCTTTAGTATTTTTGGCTTACAAGAATGAAGAAGAATGCTTGCTGTAAAATAAAATTGGCATAGTAAAAAATTTCAATCTCGACATAACCTACATCTGAAACACGTTAAGAAGTTATAATCGTGTGACAAATCTTCTAACCATAAAAAGGATATCACATTCTATAGCTGCTATTTTTTCTCAAAGTCAATCGATTGCATGTACCATAAGATAGGCGATGTTCATACCGTTGGCGCCTTGATTTTGCAGAAAATCGTTTTTATCTAGTCATATGTTAGATTAGATACTGACAGTAAAGGCGGAGGTGGTGCGTGTATGTCCTATGCACCGTCTAACATGGAAGCCCCGAGGAATGGGCTTCTTACAAAACTAGACATGGATCTCCACTCCGACGAAGCCTTGAGTTTCTTTCGGTGTTTCTTCTCAAGGTAGTCGCTTCCGAAACGCTAATAAATCACTGTTAGGTTTCATATTTTGGCTGGCGGCCTAAGTCAAGGTTCGTTCCCACAGGGATGCCCTTGCGTTGCAACCCAACCCATAAATTTGTCGGCTCAGCACATCAGTGTTCGCCCTCTCGCCCGGTTTAGTGGTGATGGTCTTTTCCAGCCATAACCTATATCCTGTCGGGAAAAAAAACAGACATCGAGCTTGAGAAAGATTATTCGCTCGTCGTCGGTCGTAGGAGGAATACGCACCCTTAGTCCCACATAGCAGCGAGTTAAGGGACACTGGGCGGGGTTTAGTCTGTAGGACCCACTTGAAGCCGCCACCCTCACGTCGGCCCTGAGGGTCCAATGCAAAATTTCTCCTGCGTTACAAAAACAAGGCAGTAATTTCAGGTCAAGGATTCGTCACTTTGTTATGATTAACAAAAAGACAATTCATTGTTATTTCAGTTAGGAATAGCGACGTAACAATTCCTTAGTGAGTACAATCAATTGACTTCTAATTTTTATTGATAAGAGATAATCGAAAGTTGCCATCCTTCAATTAATACAATAGCAATTAATATAAGTAAATAGCGTATCTTGTATAAAAAAAAATTAGACAAAGCGATGCAATGAAATACACTTCCTTCGACTATTTTCCCACGTTCTTATAAATTGGGAATCGTGAAAGAAGATTTATTTCCACATGTAAGCAATTCGGATATCCTTATTTTTGGCTTCGATTACGAGATAGACCTTGTTTGTACTATCTACTGAGAGCAATGGTATTTTTTTTGCCATACTATAAGGAACCTAGATAATTAACATTCAATAAACAATTACGCCAGTAGAAAAGTACGAATTGTGTATAATAGAGATAAGTATTTAAAATATGGCGTTGACACGTTATGCCAATTTCATATATTTGCACGTTTTTAATAGCGTTAACGATAAACGAATATTACGTTGTTTGCAAGTCAACAGCTCATTGTACATAGCATAGATAATATATATTCTATCACTTACGACGAACCAGTTTTCTTACTCCTTTATCTATATCGCAAATCGTCATTGGTCATAATTAGATCATGGCCACGCATTGTTTGTTTATTAATGGAACCCTAACAAAGGGGCCAGCGCCATTAATGCTGACCTAGTCCCGATTAAGGGAATCAATCACATTTGACACGTTGGGCTATAACAAAACATTAACAGAATGTACATTTAGAATCTTTCAAACATCTAATTTGTTAAAATGTATTTAATCTATTTCATCAAAATCAAAGTTGTAAAAACTATTTCTCGTGTAGATTTCATTCGATCTTGATTAGTGATGAAAATGCCCGGGAATTTTCCCAAAGTGCCCAAAACTTGCTTGGGAATATTCCCGGGAATTTACGAAATGTTCGCGGAAGTGCTGGGCACTTTGGGAAAATTCCCGGGAATTTTCATCACTAATCTTGATTGAGAAGGTTCTTAATAGCCACATCGTCCACTATCTGATACCCTAGGTAGTACGTTTATTACTTTGTTTCATCTGAGTGGGTAAATATCGACTGCTTTAAATTATTTTACTTTCCATCTCATTTTTCATCTTGTTCCTTATATTTAGTCTTGGTTAAGAAAATTTCTTGATCATAGTTCTATTCTTACATTTTTTTTTAATTAAGAATATTTTTAGACACATAATTTCCACATCCATTGCCTAAATACGCTTGCTTGGCACTATCGGTAGATTTTACACATATTTGATCCGATTCTCCAAGTCCGCGAATCGGAACACGGAAATGAATTCTTTGGCTCCTGTTTCTGTACGGCTTTCAATTAACTAAAACGATTGATGAACGAAATACATACCCTTACTATTTAGAATTATTTCGTTTTAAATAGGCACATACAAGTGCTTTAGATAAAAATTGTGAAAGTCTAAAATTCGGAATACCTATTAAACGTGGTTTTAAGAACAAAAATAGTTCCTTTCCGACTATAATTTGTGTCAATATTAAAATTCTTATCTTAGCATCGTCGTTGATTACGGATGTCATTTATACTAGTAGATATGACAAAGATATGGTTGGAATTCAATTGTATAAAAGAATTTTGTTATAGTTTGCAATAGGTGTTAAAAAATAAAACAAAACTGGGCCTGGTGACTGAATACAAAAATTACATATTCTTTGAATACCAGCTCGAGGCACCGATGCAACATTTGGTGAGTGGGCTACAGTGTACAGGCAAGAAAACCGAGATTTGGCGGCGGTAGGTGGCACTGGCAACTGGCAACAGGCAAGTGGCATTCAAGTCGACCACCGACCTAGATCGGACGCCGGTTTCGTTGAGTCGAGCACGCACCGCGACCAATCCGCTCGTTAAAAACATCTTTTCAATTTTTTTTATTATTTAGTTTAACCATCAACCACAGCCGTGTATTCTGACTTAAAAATATCGTATTTTTTTAAAGTACTATCCTATTTATTCTTTATGCCAATAAATATCTTTGCAAAGTGACGTCGGAACACGGAGTCCTATGTGATAACGGAGAGTGATGTGATTTGTGTTGTGTTTATGTTGCGATGTGCGGTTTAGTGTAAAGTGCGAACGTGGGCGGTAAACCATGGGGTATGCGTCTAGTGGAACGGGGAGGGCGGGACACGAAGCGCTGCTGGCTAGGCATGATGCAGAACTCAGGTTGATGGAAACCATGAAGCGAAGCCTGCAGGCTAAAATGAAAAGTGACAGAGAATATGCGTTGGCGTTGTCCGCCGCTGCTGCCCAGGGGCAAAAGATGGACAAGTGCGAAGAACTCAACGGTATGTGGCATTACAACCATAGATCTAATAATATAAAGAGCTAGACACCGGCTTTATGCAACTAAATTTAAAAAAAAAAGATATTTCAACTTAATAAACAAAGGTTTTAGGGTTTATTGTCTCTTGGTTGACAATAGTCATAGCCGCTTTCGGGACTACATTATATACTTGCCATTAGGTGCGGCATAGTCATATTTTTAAACAAATTTCCATTCGTTTCAAGATTTTAAATTATTAATTTTAAAATGCTCACCACCATTAAACTATTTTCTAGTTTAGCACATTTATTTACTTCATCTATTAGGTGTTAGCTCGATTTCATTAGCCATCATTGTTCATAATGATCTGTAGAAATATTAATAGTTGTATTTATCTGCAGCCGTTACATTCAAACAGGATTTTATATTTAGAGCATTAAGACAACCTGTTTCTAATCTGATCGCCTGTAAGAATTAACCTTTCTCGAGCATTACAAACAGTTTAGTGCAGTTCTTTGTTCAGCATTTAATTGAACGTTAAATATGAAATATCAAGACGACAGGCCAATTTAAATTGAGTATTGGATGGATACATTTCATAATTTTCTTTGATTCATTTAGTAAACGCGTGTCCCTACATTTTAATGGCATTCCAAGAATTTGCTTTTGTTAGGAAGCGTAGGTATTCATTCATATTCGATAAACATTTACGTTGATAAATCAATTAGATATGGCTATGGCGATTGTAAATGCTATATTATTTGAAGAAAATTTCATTTATATAAAACCTTTATTATTGTATATTGACGTATGTCATAAAACCTGAGACTAGCACTTAGTAATACTTTTACAGTTTTTAAATGTATTTTTTTTTAATTATAAATGAAAGTACCTAATTACCTACCGGAGTATAATGGATTATCCTTTTTTATTTTTAATATATGTTCTTAAACACGCGTTTATTGATAGACGGTCAAAATGATCATAATATAAAAAAATAACAAACAATTTAAAATGAGGAAATTTTGTCCTTTTTAGATTCCACATATAAATTATTCGATGTTTAGTTTCACGGGTACACATAAAAGCGATTCAACGAACTGCAATTATATTACCTAGATCAAAGATGGGCAAAATGTAATGAGATTAATGATTAACGATTACAAAATGTAGTCGTCATTTTAATTTTTTTTAATTTTCTTGCTCTGTAATTATGATTAAATCCATTTAAAACATTAAGAAATAATAAATCTAGGATTCTGTAGTGTTTAAAACATAGATGAGCAAAATGCAGTCATATTAATGGTAAAACACGGAAAATGTAATCGTAATCATTTTTATTAATCTGATAACATTTTGCTCATCTATGACCTAGATATCGTATTGATAGACTACTACAAGCATATTTATTAGACTATGGGTAAGAAAGAACATTATTTTTCGAATCCTAAATGAAATTTTAAGTAACAGTTCTGTTGACAATAGATCTTTTAGAAGTTTATAATAATATGTAAGTGTTTAATGAAAATGTAAAAGATTTCGTTATCGAAAAACATTCATCTTGAATTACATTGGCCGCTTCAAACCAGGCCATTTAGAAAACTCAAGCTTCTACCTGCCACGGACTGCCTCGTAAAATCACTGCAAAAAGACAAATGTACCCATACAAAAACTCGTCGATCCCGTTGGTTAGGTTATCTGGTAGTTTCTCAGTAAAATGTTTGTTGGTGGCTTGCGTATTCAGGGTTTGTTTGTGTTGATTTACGTCTATGTAAAATTTTAGATGATGTCATTATTTCTTTTAATATGGTTACCTATTCCTGGTGTTACTTATTTGATTATTATCATTTATAAAAATCGTTTTCCTTATGCAATATCCGAGTGACAATATTAAATCATCATATAAAGTGTTTCGTGTGCTTGAATTTTATAGCACTTGGTTTCATAAAAAGGGAACAATATTAGCCATGACTACCATGAGATTATTTATTGGCCGTGTGTCGCGCACAGATTTAGTAATATTCATTATTCTTCTTTGTAATAGTTGTTTTTTAGACGTAAAAATAAGTTTCCGCCGTTATTATTTAAAAAAAAATGTTAAAGAACGGTCGATTAAATTTAATCGAAGTTTGGTCTATCACTAGCAACTATTATTTCCAATCTTTGAGGCAGCGTGCGGATTCTACATCAGAAGAACGCCTTATTTTTTGAGGCAAACCAACCTAAATTTGGTCTCTAAATGTTCTGCTGCTTACAAATTACCATAGCTTTTTTGCACTGTCCAAATACCCATACCACCATACTTATAGAATAACCTAGTTACTGTTGATTACCAACCTTTTGAATAATATTTATTTCTAATTTTTCCTCAACTTTATATATTTCCTGTCGTTTTTACTGTCTCCTTCATTTGCATTTCAGCCAGGTGTTAATTTGTACTTTTTTAATGTTACCGGCACGAATTAATGTAGTTTGCTATTTAATTAACATTAATTATTTTTCTTGTGCTGATTGTATTACATCCTATACATAATTAAAACAAAACCGCCAAAAAAGCTTCAGGCGGGTTTTTAGAACCAGATGTGATTTTAAATATGATTTCGGATCACCGTCATGATTCTAAAAGGCCTATATAAATATATATTTTTTTAAATGTTTAACTAAATTGTTGTTTCTTCCGGGAAGGAAGTTATACGGTTTTAAAAGTATACTTTAGTATTTCAGTACTTCATATCCTACAGCAGGATTATTACGCTTGTTACGAATACGGATTCCCTGGCCCGGCTAGCAGTAAGTTGAGGGACACCATAGGGCTTTGTAGCTAGTAGGAGTCTAGACTCGTAGATTGCTCTTGACTATCCTATGCAGGATTTTCCATCGAGTTTCTATAAACGAGTTGTTATTGGTACAATAGTATCGATATTTTTTAATACCCTTATAATTTTATTATACTTGCAGGGTCAGTAATTGCGTCCGCATGGCGCACGATGACTGAGGAATGGGAGAGCACGAGCCGCATGATCAAGGCGAACGTCGAGGCTTTGGAGTCTCGCGCGCTCGATCGCCTCACGACGCTCATGACTGAGCGGCGGAAAGCAAGGAAACTGTACCAGGAAGACAACTCCAAAATAACGTCACAGTTTACCCAGGTATTTGCAATTAATAAAGCTGAGATTTATAGACGCTATTTCGACTTTGCTTAGCAAAGTTCTCAAAAAATAAATTCGTTTTGACATCAAAACTGAATATATAATAGAAACATGAGTATAGCCATAGTATTCGCAGAACCAAGTCCATATTGACAAAATCGGTGACTTACCAATCCTTTGACATTCACTGAGTAATATAAAATGAAATGTTTTAGTAAATTCTAAGCAAACTTAAAATTTCGTCTATTAATTTCAGCCTTAAGAGCATTCATTAAAAACCCTCTGTAGACTAAAATAATTTAAATATAGAATATATTAGGCCTTTTTAAAAATTGTCTTTGACATGAACATTAGCACTACCTTATACTGACTATAACTAAAAGGATAATTTATGTCTCATGTAAGAAATAAACTATCTTTTATAATAATAATATTGTTTTATATGAGACAGGTTTAAACTCGTAAGTATAAACTAGAGTACATAGTATTTATAAAAAAAACTTATTAGTATCTTTATTCACCGTAGGAGATCAGTCATATTTTTAAAATAAAAGCGCTATATTGGTCTATCTCTATGTTCGCTTATATATTACAAATTACACAATGAATCTTAATGCTGTTTTCGTCAACATATAGGAAAAATATTTCGAAAGGTTCATACGCATAACTTAATTAATACGTCCAATTTCTGATAACTGTGGGTTATAAATGAACATCGAACATATTCGAAGAATTGATTATTCATAGATTTTTGGATTATCAAGAAACGTAACACTACATCCGATCACCTCGAGTCGTGTCGCCGATAACGTAAGTCGATATAACCGATATCCTATTTTAAAGTGCAACAACTTTGGAGTTGTGTCATAAAATAGTCACGTCTTATCGATAAGTGGTGAGGTAGTAGCATTTTTGGTAACTTAATCAGAGTCCACAACACCTGGTGTAAAGACCGTACCTTTGTAAGAATTACCGGGCCGTAGTCTGAGCCTCTCTTCTTTATGTTTTTCCTCCAATTTACGCAAAAAGTGAACATACGTTTGATAAAATTTGAATTCAGAATATTATTTTTTATGGCATACTTATTTATTTTTTAAATTTACAAGTATCGAGAACATTTATGCGAGTAGTTTTATATGAAAAAAATTTGATTTACAAGTTGAGTCTTAGACTTTGTTGATGTGTGTATCATCTTAGAGCCTAAACTACTGAAGCTAGAAACAATTTTTTTAGTGTTATGTTCTTATACGATCTTGCGAAAGTTACTTCAAATTGATATCGCAAAGATAAGTAATAGAAGTATAAGATTATTCATTCATTAAATTTCAATACCAAAAATGTATTTATACCATATTTTGATACAAGGTCATATGGAATTAGTGATGGGCAAAATGTAATCTGATTAATTAACGATTACTGAATGTAGTCGGAATTTTAATTTTATTACTCTGTAATCATGATTAAAACCTCTCCAATCATTACGGTGGCATAGTATTCAATTGAAAATTCCTTAGTGCTTAAGACATAAACGGGCACAATGTAATCATATTAATGAGAAAAATACAAAATATAATCATAATAATTTTTCATTAATCTGATTACATTTTGTTCTTTTACTATATGTATGGAATTTACATGGCTGCAAAATCCCTCGCAGTGACTCGATCTGGCTTGTCACGCGTCTGGATCAGCTTAAGCACGTCCAGTTATCCATTAATCTTGAGAGCTATTGCTCATGGTATATTTACACTGACATAACAACGGCGACTGTCATTAAACTACCGTCCCTTGACAGTCGCCGGCGTTCTGGGATTACACTGTTTTTTTTATTATTATTATTTATAGGCGATCGCTTGACCTCACTCACACCTGTTGGAATATAAAGATGAGTCCGATGATGAACAGCGTCCGTCCAACAAACGCTTATTCACTCTTCTCTTAAAGACTCCTAGGTCATAAGATCGCGGAAATATGGCCGCTGGAAGCATATTCCACTCCCTGGCCGTTCGCATGATGGATGTAGAAGCGAATCTTTTCGAGCGGATATAAGGAACATCCACCACATACGGACCGTATCCGACATGATGTCTAGTGGTATTGTGATGGAATGGGACATTTTTATTTATTATAGCAGGAAAACTATCAGTTTGTAAAGGATCCTGCTCTTTCTAAATCGATTCTCGTTACACTAATGTAATCAAGGTATCTTTATTTAACTTTTGTTTCATAACCGTCACAGCTGGGTTCCCGTTTTATATAAATCTTAGCGAGCAATGCAATTGAAACAAGTGTGTCGAGGTCATCTTATAAACAGATATAGCAGCGTTTCCAATACGCCACCACGGCTCTTGACGATGCGGGCTAATCGATTGCAGTGCTTGATCTACTTACTGGTAGAGATGGGCGATGACTATTGTAGTACAGTTATATCGATAATCGATATTACAATGTCTTTAATACTATGAAATTCAATATAACTTTATTCAAATGGTGTGTGCATTTTTTTTTAATATAAGAAAATGAACCCCAAAGGGACATGTTTGTAAATTAAAAACTACTGTGGATTAGCAAGAAACTCCGATTATTCGTTTTTCAATAAATTATGGAGAGAGCAGCTAGTGATTGGCATATGAATAAATCCTTCATATCCTTTTTAACAAATAAATTTAGTAAATTCGATATAAATAATTATAATAATGTACGATAAAGAAAGAGAAATCGAATTCTTTCAGCGAGAAGTTTCTTATTATTTTTCTGAAATTTGTAATACTTTAAAAAACTTTGATCTTTAATTATAAAAACTTTTGTTTATTACAGTGTTTTTGTTAAAGGCCTTAAAATATTTATTGATATCAAGGAATATTTTCTTGCAATATCGATAGATCATGTATACTCTATTTACCGTTAAATTTGATGAATGACTAGCAAACGTAGATAATCCGATAAAAACGATTATAATTAGTTCATTTATGATCCCAATCAATGTAAACCACTGTCAGAACCACGATATCATTGTTTAATCTCAGATTACCGGAAATAGATAGTATGTTGTAGATACCATATCTACTTAATATTTTTCTTGTAATAAACCATTGCTACTGCGTTTACAGTGTAATCAAGATTGCTATCACTTTAAACCCGTATGTTTGATGTTCCCGTTAATTGATTTGTTGCAGTAATTGAAGCAATAATTCGTTAGTAATTAATTACAATGAGATATATTCATAGATCGGCAAAATATAATCACGTTAATAAAAATGATTACGATTACATTTTACGTTTTTTACCATTAATATGACTGCATTATATTTTTCATCACGCTAAGTTTCAACTGATTCTATCGATATTATTGTGTATTCTTTAAAAAATATAATAATAATTTATCTATTTATTTTATTTATAATAATAATGTATCGTTACTCAATATCTCTAACGGGGTGAGCAGAAATACATTAGTGGCTGCGGGTAGTAGACTGGAGGGAGTCTGTTGCCCGGATGAGAGGGAGGGCTGAGTGTGTTCCGGAGGGGGGTTCTTTACATCCACCCCCCTCCCAGGGAGGCTTAACAAGGCTGGTCTCTCCCCGGGCTGTTGGACAAATTCGGATTCCTAGGCCCGGGTGGAGCGATTGGAAGGGCACCCCGGGGACATTAAGTCAGTAAGACTGTGACACATCAGGATCACTGCCCTCACAGCGGTATCCACTTTGCGCTTATATGTCTTGCCCAACGTGACCAGTCGCGCAGCTGATCGCCGTCCTCAAGACACTTACGCATGACATTTCTATTACATGACATGCGGGTTTTCTCACAATATAATCCTTCACCGGTGAGCATGTAGGGCCTAAATCCGTAGGTAATCTGGAAAAACCCAGATATGCCTACCGGAATTCGAACCTGCGACAATTCGTATTGCAGCGCTTGGAACCCCATCCATTATCCAGTAGGCCACCACAGACACATAGAAATTAAATAAACTGAATTTATTACTGACAAAATCGTATAATTTGAAAAACAAGACAGTTAAATGAAGATCCAAGTTTTAAGAGTTCATACTTTCATAATTTGAAACATGATTCAGTCCAGTACTGTGTATACCTTTTTTGTTAACCCGGTGGAAATCCACTATGGACCGTCAGGGGTGTGGTGAGGGCAACCCCCCGATGTGTCGGACTCTCAACGACTAAAACCACTGGGGTGCCATAACTGCATACTCTCCGCCTTTACCAGGCTTGGGAATCCGGATACTTCCGAGAACTGCGCGTAAACCTCCATTATATTGAACCACCATCTTCAATCCTCCTCGTAAGTCAAAGTCAGTAACTATAAATTTTTTGTGGCCCACGAATTAGAATAATTGGTACTTAACTACAGGTTTTAAACATTGACTAGACTTCATAAAGTGTATCTGCGCCAAAAGTTTTTGATTTATCTATGTATATGCCTTATATGCATACATGAATAAAAATGAACCGATAAATATGTCTGAACCGATTTGGCTGATTTCTTTTTTGTTGTCATTGATGAAGTCTGAGGAAAGTTCTTATGGGGAGAAAAAACGTAAAAAAATACGAGAAAAATAGTAAAAACAACAATTTTCTTTTCCCATACAAACTAGTATCCGCAGCTGTCAAACATTTGACGTCAATCAAAACAAAACAAAGGTGCGTTAGGATTATCTTTGGTATGCCTTCAAGTTGATTAGAGGTTTCATGTCATAAATGAAAAAAATAATTTACGCGCCAAGTAATCAAACAAACATATTGTGTTCCATAAGGTATTATAATAAAAATATCAACGCAATAGATATTACTAAAGTCTTTCAATGTTATTTTATTTCTATTAGACTGCGATAGGCCAATAACTTTTAACAGAACAAAATCTATCGGGGCAGCTATTACCAAAGAGAATCAATATAACTTTGTTTTACAGAAATAAGGCAGAACAAGGTCTGCCGGGATAGCTAGTATATTATAATTTTGTTTCATATCTATATATAATGTAATTTGAACTAACAATAATTAATTTTTTACTTTGCTGTAAACTCCTTCCACTCAATGGAGCGCTGTGTAATCAATAACATTTTCTGGTTAACCCCAAACATGTTTAACATTCAATTTTCGGTACATACAGATATCATTACGGCGAAAATCTCGTTTAGCACCGGGCTCGATGCCAATTTTTTGTCGAGATGTAAATAAAACAAGGGATATTGGCGCCGTTTATTTCGCCAGACTTAGCACAGGCGTTTTGTCTGTTACATAAAATTAGGTTGTCCTAAATCAATGGCAGTCGATGTTATTTAATAACATAATGACTGATTTATGTTTAGGCAGACAGATTGGCCTGTTGTTGACCTGATACATCTAACTGTGACTGCATAATTGCTTGAATTTCGGCTCACAGTAAAAGTTATTGTTATTCAAACGAATTGATTCTACAAATAAATAAATTAACCTAAAAACAAAAGTTCATTATTTTTGGTAAACGCCACATGGGAGCAACGTCCGTCATAGTGATTTGCATCGATCTATCATATTTAGCTCGTATTAATTCAGTTATCCATGTGTGAAGTTGTAGTGTATTTAAATAGGCCAATAGGGCGAAGGCGACTGGCAATAAACTTTCGTCTTTGGTGGTCGCCTCTATACTGGAAATGCATTGTACTTACCATTTTGTGCAGTACAGCCATTTTAACCGTGTTACAATAAACAGAAAGAAAAGAAAATCACGGCAAAATTGACACAATAACTGTTGGTGTTGTGACGTAATTCGTGACTAACTGTTAGAAAGTTATGACTTGTGACATATTTTCGAAGCTTTAACCGACGGAAAATATTGATGAGGAATCCAATCGCTTAATTTATTTGTAACTTTAGCTGTCGGAAAGCGTATTTTGTCTATTATCTTTTGATCAGAATGTACGTACCTATCGCCCGTTTAATTTTATAAAGCCAGTAAATATTTTAAAACTTTAACATTGATAAAAAACAAAAAGAAATTAGTTCCTGTAACTTAGATACTCATATGCCGAACAATAAATAGATCCTATAAAAGTGTCTTATTTCTTTTTGAATTAAGGAATTATTGAGCAAGGATATATATTACAATTATCTTGTTACCAAAAATCTTATTAAAAATTATCAGTAAACAATGTAGTGAAAAGATTAACGCAATGCTGTCAAATCACGAAGTCCTCATTCCGTTCAGGATCTCGTTTTCGCACGGTTCGCACTCGGATTCGAGAAAGAAGGATGTAAAACGTAATTGCATAATTTATAATCGAGTCGCATAAAATAAAATTCTGCTTCGCGATTGGTCGCTCAAGCTGTCACCGTTCATTGGCCCTGTCTTGCACTGAGCTGCTCAGCCAACGCGTGCGCAACTGATTTCTTATTCAATATCTTTTTTTTATTTATTTGCATTACGCTTTCGAGGAAATCCATGATATACTTTATCCTCAATGTGTTTATAGACTGTTATCTGAGAATACAGAACTAATAGCCAGGCGAAAATAAATTCTAATTTTGCTGTGATTTTTTAATCCACTCGTCAATGTGATATCGTATTAGATGGAAGGTGCATTATAGTCCAAGAAAACCAGCGACGGTCAAGGCTCAAATCTGAAAATATTATTTAATTATGAAAACATGAACTCCTTTCTCTCTTTACTCTTGATCCTTGACTTTCCATTAAACCTGCTTGTTTTTCAAATTATATGATTTTGTCAGTAATAAATTCAGTATTTTTTAAATGCATGTGGTAGCCTAGTGGATAATGGATTGGGTTCCAAGCTCGGCAACGTGAATGATTTCCAGATTACGTACGAATTTAGGCACCACATACTCACCGGTGAAATTAAATCTTGTGAGGAAATTCGCATGGCATTTGATAGAAATATCATGTGCAAGTTGTCTGATAACGGCAATCGGCTGCTCTGCTGGTTACGTTGGGCAGCACATATAAGCGCAAAGTGGATACAACCACTCACCCCGAAACCTCTGCTCACCCCGAAAGGGATATAGCGTAACAATGTATTATTATTATATCGTTATAATTTTTCTTTTTATGTATAAACTAAACTAAACCATTTCATTTGGGCTGTACTATTTTTAAGCCTATGATATGCTTTTATAAAACATACATTTTTTACATATTTTCGAACTAATTTGAAAGGTAGGGATAAAATTTATATGCGTCAGTAAATTAGGAGTTTGCCTTCAAGATTATATTGCTTTACCCACTTTCAAGGTTCAGACAAAATCCGGTAGATGACGGATGTATTACGTATGTTTTGAAATATGATTACCGAGCTTTTTGCGTTTTAGTTTCTAACGCTACGAACGTTAAAAATCTGAGTCCTCGTTTTAGGCGTTACTGAGCAAATAATAATCATTGTTATGTAGGGCAGCATGGTAGAGAAAATATACAGCTGTGCCGTGCTGATTTACTTGACCGGCTGCCAATAAGCTATAACATTTGTCTGAAATCACAGTTCACACGAAGTGATTCATATAAAATTAATCCTATTTATATCATTAATGATTTTCTAATATCATCGTCATCGTCATCAGCCTATCCTAGTCCACTGCTGGACATAGGCCTCTCCTAACAAGTGCCATTCAGCCTGGTCTAATACCATATTTTTAATTAATTTAAAAAATATATATGTATGTACTCATATTTAATCGCAATAGCTAAATATGCAGATTTGAAGACATCTTATCTGCAATAAAAATATGTGCATTCACTATATATATTCAACAGAGTGATCAGGATTTTTGGTGGTAGGGGAATTGCCCGAACTGGGTCGTGACCACATACATACACAAGTGTAAGGACCGTCATAGTGACTCGCTTTGGCCTGTAGCGATTCGGGATCAGCTTGTGTCCGTCCGGTAACTTGTATACCCAGAGACCTTCAGTCATGGTATATCTGGTCCGAAATGACGAAGGAGACTCAATAAATTTTCTTCTTTTAATAGTCGCTTTCGTTTTTGGATCACACTGTATTTACCATCAGGTGCACCGTAGTCACTTTGTTGTGTAATAAAAAGAAGAGATACATTAACGACTATCGGCCGAAATTAATAACCTATCCTATTCCCTATCTTAGATTTGTTACTATAGCAACAATAGTGCATCTCTTTTCGCATCCTCAGGCTTGAAAGGGAGAGGTATGGCTATCAATCTACGAATTAAAAGTAGACAAGTTATTAGTTTCGGCAGCATATCCACTTTGCGCTTACGTGTATATGTCGTGCGGAACGTGCGCAGTAGCGCAGTTGATTGCTGTTCTCAAGGCAATCATTCATACATGACATTTCTATTATATGCCATGTGAGCTTTATCACCATGATTTCCTTCATCGTAGAGCATGTGGTGCCTAAACCCGTACTTAATCCATAAAAAATCCGAGAAATAAATAAAAAAACTTAAAAAGTCTTTCCAGCACCGTAGTTTTGATATCTCTTAATATTATTTTAACCTGCACTAAATAAATCTATATAAAGGGCACCCACCATTTTATTTAAAGTGTCATGAAAATAATATATTATATGCAGTGTGATGTTTTGTTACATCAATAACAATTTTGAATGATAAATAGAAACTGTAAAATTACAATGTAATAATGTTTCAATTATTTTACGATACTGCAAATGAAGAATGTACTCATCGAAAATTTAGCATATTTATTTATCCTGTTGTAGCTCTCTTGGTAAATAACTACGCGTGTGAAATATATCACATTCTTCATTGGAGCCTTGAAACTATGTTTGAAAAAAGAAACATTGTCTAGTAGAATTAAGAACTGTCTCGATGAAACTTGAAACAACCGTTTATTGATAAAAACTGTTGGTGGAACATAGAACTTCTCCATTGGGAAGTCTAATATTTTCGTGAAAAACATTTATTACGAATAAACTTTGATTGTTTTTACATGGGAATTATTGTACAACGTATGAAATATACATTTTCTACGTGAAAATTATAATTGAAATAAATATTATCTCATTCAATTTGAATTTTCCTTACTCACATGACCTAACAATAACTAATACATGAGGCGGATGACAAAAATAACGTTGTTCAGCTGGCGTCATCTATCGTGATTCGAGATGGACTTTCAGTTGTCTGAAGACGTTTGCGATTAAATATCAACAGATTTTGCCGGTAACATATGAATGAAAAAGCACTTATGATTGACTTTTATAAAATTAATTCAAACCAAGTTAGAAAGTTACAAGGATGTAACTGATCTCGCTACCAATAATAATAAATTAATTTCTCGCTTAAATAATCATAGATTTTTGGGTCGAATCAAAAATCGATGAATTAAAACACAAATGTATCAGTTAAAGTATTATGAACCTAAACGCTTTGATATAAAGTTTTCTTTTTATCGTCTTTGATATAATTTAGAAAGACTGGACTTTTACGAAATAAGTCGATGAATATTTTAGCGTTGGTCATACTGTATGTACATTAAGGAAATATATCTAAAGCAGCAGCAGCAACATGCATCATGACGTGCTACTGGCAGCACATGCAGCATTATTGAAATATGGTCTATACAAACTAATCGTTTTTCATGCTGCCTTGCACGTTGGAATACTATTACATGCGGCTGCTGCTTCATCGATTTATTATCATTAGATAACCGCTCGCCTGCGTATAGATCAGGGTCAAAAATATCGTTGTTTGCTGCCGGGTATAAAACAACCAAAGTCACATCATTCTAAATTAACTGTTATTACAAATTATCTCCTGCGCATTGACGCTAACTGTATATAATCTGCTGCTAGCAAGACTTTTTATAAGGTGACCATGATAACTAACTGTCAAATTAGTTCGTTCCTTGATGGACAGATTTTGCTGTAATATTGTTGTGTATGTATTAAAGGTATTTGTAAAATAAACCAGTTGTTGTCTAAATATCGTTTCATTAATACAACAAATATTAAGTTGTTTTTTTCTTTGTATAGAATAACTAGCTATTTATCATTTTATTCGTTAGTAGTACTTTTCATCTTTCTAATTTAATCATAGGCATGACTTAGATCAATATATTCTAAAGATGATAGAGGGGAAACCCTGACGCTGTATCCGCGCGCTCCCGTCGAGTAATATTTATAAATAGATAGGTTGGTAAATATTAGTTTATAAGTTATGTATATATAGAACGTAGTATTTGTTTTTCCGTTTAAAATGTAGTGGTGTGTCGTTTTTGTTCTAGCTATAAGTTTTTATTGTTGATTAGTTTTAAGAATAAAGATCTGTAGCAATGAATAAATGGCCATCACAACCTTTTCAGCGGACGGATGATTGCGTGAAGTATGAAAGATAGTTTAGAGTGTGTGATGTGCGAAAATGCAAATGCATTCTAAAGATGAGCCGAAATCTTATAGTCAACTGTGTTTGACATACTTTTTACGCCAACATATAACATTTACAATAAGGCCTTTATCATAAGCCTGACTCTATCCACAAAAAAAATATATATTGAAAAACCTCCGAGAATTATATATGATCGTAATAAGTCCTTGAATAGAAAGCGCGCCCGCAAACCATCCTCGAAAATACTACGCAAACAACATTTTTTTTCTTGATTACTTATAGTAACCGCCTGCACACGAATGGGTAGATAGCACGAAGTTCTGTTTTATTCGACGTCTCAATTTCAGTGGTCTATGGTTATCTATAACATGAAAGACTATGGTGGTCCTATTAATCTACAGAAACCAAACGTTCTCGTCACGTTTGCTCCCGTGTCCAATGCCTAAACGATGGCAATAAATATAAATTTACACTCTATTATTGAAGCTGGTTGTATTTTACCGGCACCGGCGATGCCTTCGAGAAACCTTTATGGAATAATTGTTATAAATAAGTATGAAATTGTTAATGGTTCTCTAATCGGCAAGCTAATTGTAAGGCGTGTCATAAAGTTATTGGAGTTGGCAGTAAATCGCTGGGAATGTTACTGGATAATTATATTTTTGTTTTATTAATAATTGTTAATCTATAAACAGGTAAGATTTTGAGAGAGGAATATATGGTCTTATTTTAAAATATAAAATTAACAATGTGAAACATATACTTTGAACTCATGAACTCTAATAAAGAAAGAACTAAAGAAATAATAAATTTGCTAATTAAAAAAGAAATGCTTTTTTTCTCCCGTCATTATCAATTCTTATTATACAACAAAGTACCCCACCGTGTCTTTTTGTCTTTTCTCGATAAACCCAAAAACTACTGAACAGATTTTCATGCAATTCACGAGGAAGGAAATTCTCTGTGTATAATTTATAGAGATGTGCCGACCATGATTTAAGTCATGTTAGGACCTGTTAGGGTAAGCCGATTAGTAGCTTAAAAAAGACGATTTCTGTATATTTTAATTTAATTATTTATTTAATTATAAATTAAATAGTAAATTTAATTCTTATATGTATATGTATATATATATATATATATATATATATATGTTTGTTATTCATAATGTCGGAAAAAGTAAAGCCGCCTGGAGCTTTTATCGAAGACGCTACCAAGCCTATGCTTAAAATTTAAAATCTATTGGAATTGGTAATGGTTTATTTATTCCAAATTTTAGCTATGCTTATTCCTGTCTCTTCTCTTGTTCTATTTATATTCCTGTTTGTACCTTTATAGACACACATTTATTTTGCCCAGTACATACATTTTTGTGGTACAATTTATTTGATATTGAAGATAATTTTATAACATGGGGTTGTATTTTCGAACACCGAATTCCAAATTCCGTTTCATTCAAATTTTCTAGCATATATAACGCCAGGAATACAAAAAGAGCTCTGTGTATCTGTATTATAGTTCATTATCTTTCACTGTTTCCTAGACTTTTTTTTAATTGGCTAAAGAATGTGTTTAATCTGCTTTTACAACTCCAAGAGCATTATCGTTGTTATAAACATGAAAATGAATGAATAATAAAGAAACCAATCGTTGGTTTGTTACATCTGATTTCATCTTCCATGTTTTACCTGATCCAGTAGACTAAAACTATCAAGCAAACCTTATTTTATCCTGACACGGCCCAGTGACCACATCTCTTCTGATGGTAAGCATGGTGCAGTCCAATAACGATCGGTCCAGTAGCGATCATGCCGGCCTGCACAGATATCTCTTCACGATTCCAAACCCATCTTATTAGATAACTATTCATGTAAATTTTCATGTATGTTCATTTGTGCTCTAATCGTGTTAATCTTTAAGAAGTCCTTGTGATATAAACAAGTTAACATTATTGTTTATAATTATATTTTGTACATATAATATATGGTTAACTATTGAATATATTTTTATATGATTTGATATGTTTTTCCAACGAATATCGTTCCTGTAAAATTAAAATTGGGAGCGTATTCCATCAAAGCAATAGTGGAACCGGTTCAAAGCCGATTGGAGCACATGACACGGCTATTGTTGCGCAAGAATCGAATCATCAGCGAGCGAGACTCGGGGAAAGTGAAACCTCCATTAGTGAAAGTCTATCAGGTATCTAATTTTGATAGCAGACCGGCAGGTTGGACTCCGTAATCTCTGACTACTGCTAAATCACTATTCACTGATAAAGTGATAACTGATCGATCATTGTTATGAATAAACTTTTCTATCTATCTATTATTCGTGGCATATTGGTTATGATTTAGATTAGATATAGTTGTATTATTCTTGTTAGATGTCATCGATTTAACCCAGAAGACAGAGATGTCAGTCAGTAATAGTCAGGCCCTAGGTCATTGTTTTCGATCTCAAAGGCCAGACAAATTTTGAACAAATTAGTCATTCAATTATGAACGGTTTGTAACTTTTTCAATATTAACTCTTATAAATATAATATTTGTAAAATCCAGAAATAAATTATTCATTGCTTTAATAAAACGTATCAGTCATTAAGGGAAAAACCCCTTTTTATCCAAAACTTGTTATATATATCAATATAGGTTATATTGATCAGTGTAGCATTAGCGACCTAGATAAGGAACCCATATTCATACGTGGAAATATGAGTCAAGGATTCGATTCCCGGCATACCTTTGTGTTTCTATAAATTAAGTGCTAATTTAGACACCAGTTGCTCACCGCTGAAGAAAACTATCTTGAAGAAACCTGTATAAAGAAAAAAAACGTAATTACCATAAAAACAATAATCAGCGGCGCTATTGGTTGCCTTAGGTACTACAAATAAGCTCCAAGTGGATACAGCTACTAATATATTTCTGTTCACCCCGAAAGGGATACAACGTGATAATACATTACAATTAATATAATACATTACTATCATTAGTATAGGTTATATTGAAATTAAATATTTATAACTTTATGCAAATATTTCTACGTACAAGCGACAAAACTTAAAAAGAAAATCAATCTACCACCGGTTCGGAAAGCAGAATATACCGAGAAGAGCCGACATAAAACTCTGGTAGTTGGTTTTTCAACATAATTAGGTACAAATATATACAAAGGAATGTTCTATGAGAAAAATTGCAACCATAAAGACTATGCATTTTTATCAATTGAACAGTCATTGATGGAATAATATCCCTTGTCTAACAATGTCATTTAAATAGTTTTTTTTCAAATTTCAATAGTGATAGCTCTAAAATATCTTTAAGTAATTAAAAAGCTAAAATTCAAGCTAACTCCACTGGAATGTGCCGGTACAAATTACAGGCATTGCATTACGTAACAGCGGTTTATCGTCTGCAAATTCTTGTTGTTGTACCTCTGACTTTTAAAGTTACATTGATGTCTTTACAGACGGTTAAACAACAAAGAGGTTTTTATCGAAAAGTGCATTCCAAAAATGACTCAATAAGCATTCACTTATCCTTATTTTATTCCCATGCCTTTAAGTTGAAAAGCCCTTTTACTAACAATAACATTATCGATTGTCTTTAGTTGTTCAAATGTCAGGGACACTTGCTAAGTAAGCGAATAAGGATCATGACGTCTAGAATATTTCTACCTATGTAGGCACTCAAGCAGGCTTCTAATACGAACAAAGTTACGTTTTATTATAACAACTGTTGAACAAATTACGTCAGTCGTTTTATATTTATTGATTTTTTCTCGCAGTATTGACTTCATATGCCAGGGTTCGTTTCATTACAGAATGCAATAGTTTTTTAATTCAACTTATTGTTATATACCATGACACTGTCAACTGACATTTGCCTACCTACTTCTTCACAATACCTACTTCTTCACAATAAAATACGATAACAACTTGCAAAGATATATTCAAGAGAATAGTTTTATTGTAATTTTTAACTTATTACATACATATACTGCCATATTACACCATAGTACACAGGTGCGAAGACCGTCATAGTGATTCTCTTCAACTTGCAGCGTTTTGAGATCGTGTGTTCAAGTTTTTGTACGTCCAGTTGACCATATACCTAAGACCTTGACGACGGCGACTGTCTGGATTCTCGTTAAAATCACTGCCATTTTTGGACTACACAGTACTTTCCATCAAGTGTAGTGTAGTTAATTTATATAACTATTATAAATAATAATAATAAGTCATTATGATGAATTTAAGAGAATAATAATAATAAGGAACGGTAAAAATAGTTAGCAGAGCATGTTTGGAATTTCAGTGTGATCATCGAAATCTGCAGGTTTGCATATTGTTCGTTACGAATATTTTTCGATTTGAATTTTTTAAATAGGTAATTAGTGTTCATAAGTGTACAATCTAAGCTATTGGTCCATTCAGTATGCAGGTCAATACTAAAGTTAATTTTATACTCAAAAACGGTCTTATACTTATTCATTATGAAACAAAAATGTGTTGTAGGTTAGTTGCTATAGATCCGCGTTCCGTTTCTCACTCCGGTTTTTCTGGAGGTGATCTATTTTTCGTGCCTTCCTAATGTTGGGAAAAACCTGAAAAAGCCGTTCGCTTATTGGTATTATGTCACGGACAGAACACGTAGGCTGTGATATATAGAGACTATTTCGACTTTGCTTAGCAAAGTTCTCAAAAATTAAATTCGTTTTAACAAAAAAACTGAATATATAATAGGAACTTGAGTATAGTCATAATATTCGCAGAGCCAAGTCCATGTGAACAAAATCAATGACCAAATCCTTTGACATTCGTTGAGTAATATTGTATAAATTGTAATATTTTAGTAAAGTCTAAGAAAAGTTAAAGTTGCATCTATTTATCTCAGCCTTAGTTTACACCTACATTCTGATTACCGTGGCGGGGGATGAACATTCATTCACAAGTTTTTAAACAAATAGATCACGCGTCATAACGTACATTACGACATTTATATATTTAAATTATGACTCTGCAGGTTTTAAACCTAAGTTATAAAGGTTTTATTTATGAACTTGATTAATTAATACTTACTATATTTCTTTTTTATCATTATATTTGTAACTTTTTTTTTGTAACTCGACCAAACCTGCATCCTGCTCCCTCCCGATCGTACTGGTTCTCCTTTCCATCGGGCCTGAGGGAGCTCGGACGAGAGAGTGCTTTTCTCGCTGCGCGTCCAGTTATGCACTTAAATATCTCCTGCGCAATTGACTGTTTCCGAAAACTGGAGCTCGAATTTCTTAACCGGTGTTGAAACAGTCGCCGTGGCCGAACCCGGCTAGGACATCATCATTTGTAACTTATTTGTGACTATATACTATACGTGGAACATAGACTAGTCTTAGAAATTTGGTTATATATATACATATATAATTATATATATAAATTTGGTTATATATATTGCTCTATTTCGTGTTTACCCTCTGTATTTGCGTTTTAATGAATAAATAAATAAATAATGAGAAAAATTATACATACGTAAAATAAGCCGGTTTTTATCATAGGTAAAGATGTTATTTTATAAACATACTATGTTAACAAATGTTTTTGCACTTATACCCATTGCATATAAAGCAATGATAACAAAGCTACGTTTACAAGTTCACTGTCAGCAAAATTAGGTAAAAATTTGCGTTTTGTACTCATTTATAATATTTTAACTAATCTTATGCGCAAAGAATCATATTATTATCAGCAAAATGAACAAAAATGTTGAGTTAATTCATAAAAATGGCTTCTAGCCAAAATATTTTCCATAGTAAATGGCTTGTAAAGATGTGTTGAAAGGTAATTGTATATTACAAATATTTAAAATGCCATTATTACACTAATTTGAAACAGGATATATAAAACTATTTGGGAATATAATAGTTACGCTATAAATGATGTGAATAATGCTTATCGAAATGTTTATTTAAAATAATTTAATATCAACATTTATTAAGATTAATTAACTACTTATACTTTACAATATTTATATCTGCATTTTATTTAAGCACTATATATCGACCAAAGTTTTTTTTTTGTGGGATATTACACTATAAATTAATTTTGAACTTTAACAGCAGTTTTGATAGAAGAGCCATCAATGAACGTCTTTTTTCACCTTTATCTCGTTTCTTTTTTACAATCGCATCGTTATAAAGGTCAACGCTATCACACACTATAACATCAACCGACTTGCTGCTCATCACTTGCACGGTTCCATAATTTTCCAGAACTTTAACAGAACAGTCATCTCCAATCATTATCACTTTCCCGATGTTTTTATGAATTGTTAGGTTGTTGTTATATCCGATTACTTTCAAACGATAAATGTTTTCCACCATTTCCATCTTCAAATTGTTTCCGACAAGGGTATACTTTTTCATTGTAAGATGTTGTTGATTTCAGTTGCACTAAACAAATGATTATTCTCAACACAAGCCTTAGTTTATAACCGATGCGCGGCTGTGCGAGTGAGGAAAGCGTCAGGTATTCCCCTTTAATATATAAAAAGGTAGCACGTGGCATTGTATTTAAAACATAATAACCTTCTGCATTAATCATCATAAATACATATATATACATATAAATTTAACATTTATAAGATTAGGTCCTTCTATAAGAACCTACTTTTCGTCATATATTTCTTTGTGTTATGTTCTATACAATTGCTCTTGACTAAAATAATAATACTTTTAAATATTTACTTGAAGTAGGTATTCATTTTATAGTTGAATAAAATCGAGATTAAGCCAGGTGTTGTATATGCGGAGATATCCTGTTTGAGCCGTCTACTTAACAGAACTACGACGTAATTAAAATGCTAGCTAGCATTTACCAGACGTATGAATCTTCGTTTTATTATTGTTTGTAGCGTTTTTACTTTTACGTTTATTTATTTATTTTCTTAATAATACATCTATACTACATGTAATTAAATAATGATCATTATATCAAAAATACTAATTGGGTTTGTTTATCTAACCCAGTATTTCTGATCGTCCTAAAGGGTCCGCAAATAAACTAATAAAATATTTTGAGGTTTTAAGAATAAAATAGACCTGGGTAAATTTTACAAATAAATATTTATAGGGATCTGCAGATAATAGCGAAGTGGTGTCAGGAGTTCATCTTGGAAAAAGGTTGGGGAAGGCTTATCTAAAGGCTTTAAGAGTATCGAGGATGAGACCACAGTCGTGCCCTCGATGCCGGTAGGTGGAAGGTGGAACACCCCGGGGATTTTAGTCAGTGCAAGTTCGACACACCAGGGGGTGGTCCTCACCGCCACCCGAGGTCCGTTAGGGATTTGCCCCGGGTTACAAAAAAAAGGCTTTTAAAGACTAACGTCAGTCTTTCTTATAATCCTTGCTCCGAGACTGACGGTATATTATGTTAATATTAATTTTATCTAATAAATAATTGAGAAACATACAAACACAAACAAAAATTAATTTTAATTTAGATGTAGATAATACCATTTTTACAGTATGTTTGCGTAAATATTTACAAAGTGCGATATTACGTAATACAACTTGATAATATCGTGACAAGTAAATTGCCATGTTTGCCACCCGTGCATTATATTTCTCACGATCGCGTTGCGTCGCGTCGCCTTTACTGCCGTAGTTGCAAAGTGATCCGTAATTCGCGGAATGTCCCGATTTTTCATGAATCCCTTGATCCCATGAAGGACATGTCTCTATCAACCCTTACTCCCATCCCAAATTTCATATTTTTTAGATTCTCAATAACTTACATACGCGCGCTAAGCTTTATTTATTGTTTTTCTAGTTCCTATATAATTTATTCCATATTTATTATTGCTATTCCAAAATTATTTATTTTTATAATGAATTAAAGTATTTAAGGATGCTTAAGAATACTTTACTGTTCTGTGTTTTAGTGATTCAATAAGAAAACTAAATTTCAATTTTTAACCTCTCGTCTCAATATTTACAATATCTTAGCTGGCAACACAATTCACGGCGCTCCTGCAGTCCAATTCATATTGCACAATGAGTAATACGCTTGCAGTTTCTTATTCACAAAACCTTGTCAATAGACTGTGGGTAAATTCGATCAAGACCAACGATAGTAGGTATTGCGATAAATTGTCCACATTTATTCAAAACCGCTTATGATGATATCATTGTCATGGTGTCATATGGTAACATATTGACACAGAATAAAAAGTCCCGGCATAAAATAGGACTTTATATCTCTAAAACATCACCGGTTGTTACGACTATCGGTTTTTATGACTAAACATGAGTAGTCCCTTCGATGTCGTTATAACAGATTTTTACTGCATTTATACTAATCAATCTTTTCCTTTTCGTTTTTACTATTTATATTAAATATCAGTAAACTGTGTAATCCAATTAATATTTCACGTACATAAGAACAAATACCGTCATAGTGACCCGCTTCCAGATAAATTTCAAGATCAGCTTGTGTGTGTCCGTTGTTTGTATGCCTAAGAGACCTTCAGTGGTGATATATGTGGGCTGGCATGGCTCTAGCTCTTGGCACTCGCGCGTTTTGCACTACATTGTACGTACCTGATGGAACGTCACGTGTAGTCACTTTGACGAGCCATTATATATTTAAAAAAAAGGATAGCGGATATTACTAGCGTCATTACTACTATTATTATGTTCATGTTATTGCAAGATTTTAAAACAAATTAATTCAAATATTTAAAGATAATAACCGCTAGGGATGCCATCCTTACGTGGTAGAAATTCCCCCATAGCCGTACTAATAAATAAAAAGTTCGGTTTATCCTTCACAATGCGAATATCAAAAGAGTAGAATACGCTCCCTGCGTCTATTTTCCCACAATCTTGTGAACTGAGAGCCTTTAAAAGAAGAGTGAATAGGTATTTGTACGGTAAACGCGATTCATCATCGGCATCATCTTCATCTTTCCAACAAGTTTGATTAAGAACAAGAGATAAGCTGTAAATCGTAAATAAAATCGAATTTAGAATGTTTATGTGTGTATTTTTATTGGTATAAATGTTTGTTCGGGACTTTTACCTTGTAAGTACCTATTTTCCGACTAATAAAATTGACTGTCCTTTCATGACTTGTTGGGTAGACACAGGGATATAGTATGACTAATGCGTATTCTGAACAACTATTTATCAGGAATGATAATAAAAAATAGTACCGACGTATACGTTACACAATTATTTTTAAATGTTAATGTAAAAATCAACTGAATAAAATTTGAATACAACTTCAATTCTCCATTGCAAAAATAGTTCTACCATTCAATTCATTTATTGTGTTATTGATTTATTTTATGCTATTTATTTATTTATCTTCTCCGTTTTCTTTTACTTGTTTGTATTTTTTTGCAAAAGAATTTTATTTCAATTTGTAATATTGATGCAGATTTTTTTAGCCAGATTTATAGCTTAATATTGCATCAAGATCCCCGAATTAAAATATCGGGTGGAAAGAATATATAATGACTAGAAAGAAATCTCCATTATACTTAGCATCGTGCAATACAAGGTCATATGAAACTATTATATGAATACATCGTCATCACTATCAGCCTACCTTAGTCCGTTGCTTTGTATTGGTCATTGGATTCTCCTTATAAGCGCCATTGAGAACTCTTCTCGTCTAATCTTGTCATGCTATCTTTCTTATGTCGTCGCTCAACATTGTCTGGGAGTGCCCCGTGTTTTTTTGCCGATTTACGGAATTCACTCGTAAACCCGTCTGTACCTACAATAATCGCTTTTTCTCAGCATATGTGGTCAACTCAGTTACCATATATTTATTTTATATTACGTTATTGTGTAGCTATGGTGGCCTAGTGAATAAGGGATATTCATGTGCGGTGACACGAATGGTCATAGGTTCGAACCCAGGCACGTACATCTGGCTTTTCCTAGGTTAAGTACGGATTAAGGCATCACATACACACCGGTGAAGTAAAACATCGTGAGAAAACCTTCATAGCATCAAATATAAATGTCATGTGTAAGTGCCCTGAAAACCGAGATCAGCTGCGCTACTACACGACATAGTGGCGAGACATAGTGACTACAGAGTACCTGATGGTAAGTACAGTGTAGTCCAAAAACGAAAGCGACTATCAAAGGATGAAAATTCATTGATAGTCTCCATCGTCATGTCGGCCCACATATACCACGACTGAAGGTCTCTAGGTATATGAGCTACTGGATATACACAAGCCGATCCCGAAACGCGACAAGCCGAAACTGGTCACTATGACGGACTTCACACCCATGTACTGTGGTCGCGATCCAGACGGGCACCGACGCCCTACCACCTCGCTGCTGCTCGTTTAGCA
Source organism: Automeris io (assembly GCA_036320925.1). Classification (NCBI taxonomy): domain Eukaryota; kingdom Metazoa; phylum Arthropoda; class Insecta; order Lepidoptera; family Saturniidae; genus Automeris; species Automeris io. The sequence goes on along the minus strand of JAUDJH010000010.1, from coordinate 4,658,102 downwards.
CCACCCAGGAGTCACGTGTAGGGAAACTAGGGTAAAGCCTATGGACGCGAGCAGCTTCGACTCCCAAGATACAAGCACCAATGTATTTCTGCTCACTCTGTAAGGGGCAAAGCGGGTCGATGTGTTATTATTACGTTTTTAAGGGGCAAAAACGTCTGTAGCTGTCCATAGTTATGTGTATACTCGTATTACCAACAGCGATGAAAATTGGCCGAGTTTTAAAAGTGAACTCACCTAGACTAAAGCTCTCTGCCCTGATTTAACAGGTGGCATGGCTGTATCTCGTTAGTTACAGCTTATAATAGATTTGGCTGCTGGTCGTGCCTCATATAATTCAGGACTGCACATTACAATTATATCATTCCGAGCTGATCTGGTCTCTATTATTACTCGATATATATATATATATATATATATATATATATATATATTGATATCCGTTAATTATTGATACGGAATACATAAGTCAGTTTTATAGCAGAATTAAATCGTTTATAAAAATAAGGGGAGTTTGCCTTTCATGTACTTTGTTATTAAAAAAATAGAAGTTAGCTTAAGATTGAAAAATAAACTTTTCTATCTTGATTAATTTACAGGAAAAGAACGCGGCATCCATAAGCATTGAATGTTGAGGCTTTCATTCTTTATATGTAAGAGTTGCTTTTACTCGTTGCCAGTTTTAACACACACATATTCAATATAGTTATTAAAAAACAGTGCTTTTGTTCAGTTTGCTTGTTTCTCCAATCGTTTATGTATTTGTTACATCATCGATCACTAGCAACTTAATTTTATAAATATTTCATCATTTCATTTATTTATTCAAAAACATCAATACTGGTACATATCACGCGTTTGAGGGGCAGCACTGATGGCATTGTGAGCATTTTGGCTGAGAAAGTGGATGGACCATTTATACAGTTTTGGGTGAAGAGGCTCATCATCCACTCTGGTGTTTACATTAAGAATTAATATCAACTAAAAAATGTTTTTTGTGTTTTCTTATTTGGAGTTATCTGGAATTAAAGTTATTATTATTATATCAATCAATGAAATACTATCTGAACTTATAAACTTATTGTACCATCACCCGACACACGACCCTACCATACTAGACCAACTGAGACAGAGATTTATAAACATTAACTTTGCTTAGCTTTTATTGAAACTATACCAATTAAACTGCTTAATTAAAGTCAAAATATTTGGTAAGTCATCGATTTCGTAAACTTGGATTTGGCTCGGCTAATACTTAGGCTATACTCAAGTTGCTATCATATATTACATTGTTTATCAAGACTAATGAGTAAAGCGTAAGCAAACTCAAAGTAGCGTCTATAAGTCTCAGCCCAAGACTACTTCCGCTATGCCGTTACGTAGCTGCTTACTATTGCAAGCACACTTTGGCTCACTTCTAAACATAAGACTTTCCTAAAAAGTACCATTGAATCCGGTTTTCTGTTCTCCTCATTCAATCTTTCTGCCCATCCAAGTTAAATTAAATATCGTTAATTTATTTCATAATATTAATCGGAAGTACTCGTAGAATGTATGTCTATGTAAAACAGAGATCTTCAGTCAATCGTAGAAAGTTCGTGACATTGAAATATCTACTTTGTGATCTGATAAAATATCGGTCGCGGATAAGGTTGCGCCTACATCAAATTGAATACTGAAATGTTTTTTTAATTCAGGCCTCGAGGTGTTTTTGAAAGTCATAATTACCTATTTTAACCTTGTATTACATTAATTGAGATAATATTTACTAATGCAAAATGTAAGTGATAGCTTGTAGTAGTAGTAGCAAGGTAATTGATTCAATCAATAAATAATATATATATATATTATTTATATTATTATTTTTAGGTATAGCTGTATTTGCAATATTAAATATAATTTTACAATTTTATATTAATTTGCCATTAAGCACATTTCAACTTGATTAAAATTATCTTTCTCTTAAATAATATCAAGAAGTGAAATTAGATATTTTGAAAGTTAAAAAAAACAAAACTAACTTTTAATAAATTCTTGGAACATATTCAAATGCTGTAAAATAAAAGTTATCTAAAATCAAAGCTAAATTAAACTTATAGTAAATAGTGTCTTCATAAAGTTTGTTCGCACATACGTCTATTCAGTAAATTAGGGATAATTTAACGACGAGAAAAATAATTTAATAATTCAATTTCGAACTTTTTTTTTTAACCCGGGGTAAAACCGTTATGGGCCGTCAGGGGATGTTGAGGGTCACACCCCGGTGTGTCGGAGTCGCGCCGACTAAAACTCCCGGGGTGTTCCTTCTCCCGTTTGCCGGGGCCAAGGGCAAGGCTGTGCCAGCTTCCTCAGCACCCGGCGACGTCTGGCCTATTGATGGAAGGCCCCTGGACACCATTTCGCTCTCCTTCATTTTCTTTGAGCGGTGCGCGGGAACACATCGCGCACCGCTCTCGCCTTGGAAATTTTGGGCGACGCACTCCCTGAATAGTCCAGTCAAATAACTTTTTAAATCAAAATTTTGACACTCAAGTTTGCATTTTTGATATTTTGTACTTCTAATAATACAAAAACGATCTGTAAAGGTTTTAGTGTCTGAAACCTCCGGCAAGAGTTAAAAAAAAATGATTTAAAGTTTTTTTCCACAAATACTCGAAAACGGTAATAGTTAGAGAAAAAAAATGTAATCAAAACATATAGAGCTTAAAATTATACATAAAAAAGGTAGTATGACTTTTTTTCCTCCGACCTAAATTAACCAAGTTAGGGAGGTTTTTAAGTTTAAGGGTTTTTAAATTCCGCGCCGTTGCATAAAGTCACGAGGCAAAAAGAGAGGGACTATTGCTGTCTCGCTTACTCCCATTGATACTTGACAATGAGTATTGCGTAGGCGTTCACTATAAAATGTCCGAGCATGGATATAAAACACACTTAGACTATAAGGTGGTGTGAGTTAATGTATTATTAGCAAAGCAGTCGGTTCGATTAAGGAAATGTTATTAGGTATAGAAAAGGAATTAGTTTGGTAATAGTAATCGAGAGAAGTGGATTGGTGGAAAATTAATGATGATTTTAATGAATATAATTCTTGAATAATAGTTTAATTGGAATAGCTTGCATTTAAGGATTGGAAGAAGTCGGTTGATGCATCTTGTTTTTTTTTTTTAAATGAATAGGCTTTATTATTTTAAATGTAGTTAAATGATCACGATGTTGCGTTAGGATGTGAATATTTTCAGGCTTTTAGGTGGGTTTTGAAAAAAACTTAATCTTCTTGTAACATAGTTTATCAAAAATGTTTAATTTAATTTAATTTTTTTTTTTACTAGTACTGAAGATTCAATTACTCTCTAGCAGAGAGTATTCACAAATTTGTAAAAATGTTTTTTCCCCACATAGGTAGGATAGTTGTTTTGTATTGTATAAAAAATTTAATAGGATTATCAAAAATGTTTAAAAGGAAAGGGGGGATAATGTTGTGATTGTATGTAAGGAGTGCATAAAATTAGGTAACATATCTATGACATAAATATTACGTTTAGTAAAAATATAATATTTCGTATGAAAGAATTGGAAAATAGGAAGATCGTTTTGAATTCGAAATTCGAATTTGAAAAAGGACTTGATTATTCTAGAGATTGTGTATTGAGCTTTAAGAATGAAAGGTTGAAAAAGTAGAATAAACAAATAACGAGAATATTATGTAAATGTATTAATGGTTTACTAAATTTATAGTTTAAAGTGATATTAAGAGTTTGACTGAAGAAGGAAGAACTCCACAATATCGGTCACACAAGTTCCCCTTCCACAATATATTAATATTTATCTATATATATATTACAATTAGTTATTAAAAAATAAACATTAACGTGAAGTTCTGTCTCAAACTTAAGTTTTTACTATATCCTTTATGTTGCTTATGTTTTTAGCAAGCACATAAAAGTGGAGAAATTTTGCAAATTCCAAATAAACATATGTATTTATTAATTTACTTTAATTGATAAATTAATAAAATAATAAAAATATAGCTTTTCATAGAAACTAAGGATTTTAAATAGAAATAGAATTTTTACTGTAAAATTTAAATTAAATATAGACCTTCAATTATTATATTTTTTTAGATTCGAAAAAATATTACTATCAACGGAATTTCATCCTTGGATGGTCACTTTCGTTTTTGTACTACACTGTACTTATCATCAGGTGTACTACAAATCACTATGTCGTACCACACGCCCGGTTGAGTTCCCCGCCCGGTTGAGTTGTGGAGACCTTTCTCGGTCAATCAACGCGCGTAAATCCGAAAAAAATAATCTATGTCGTACCAGTGGTAAAAAAAATAACTTGTCATATGAACAAGTTGTTTTCAATTTGCAAACCCAATATTTATGATAAAAAAGTTCAAAATTAATCCTAACATGTCAACTAAGATAAAGATGGCGTCCGCCCGTACATCGGACATAAAATTTGCACGTGACTTGGCCTTAGATGCATTGTGGCAGATGGCGCCACCAGAAATAAAGTTGCGACATTCACCCTAAGTACCCTTAAAATTAATTATATATTTGGGAGTCGAAGCTGCTCGCGTCCGTAGGCTTTTACCCTAGTTTCCCTACACGTGGCTTCTGGGTGGTGCTAAACGAGCTGCAGCGAGGTGGTAGGGCGTCGGTGCCCGTCTGGATCGCGACCACAGTGCATGAGTGTAAGGCCAGTTTTGGCTGATCGCGTTTCGGGAATAGCCTGTGTATATCCAGTAGCACATGATTGGCGACCTTTAGCACAGTATTAGGGTTCTGACTTGACGTCTTTGCTTGCTCCCTTATGGGGGGGTACGTTGAATTGCCGGCCAGGGAGACCCGTAGAAACGGTTGTACTGCTGGCCGCCCGCGGTATAGTACAGGGGCCCAATCATAGCTAACCACTATGAGAGGCTGCTCCACCATGCCGCGCATAATCTTGGGTAGGATCGTCGTGCCGGATGGTGACCGGTTTTCGGGACCCGGCGACCTATTCCGGGGGGGTACGGGGGCCCTTCCGTCCGTTGGTTCAGCTTACGTCCTCTGGGGGTTTTGGCGTTGGCCCAGTCTGGTCTGTTCTCCTTTTGCTGTGTCGAGGGTCGTTAATTCTCTTCACGTCTTCTTAACTTTTGCTTCATGTCAGCGCAATATAATAATTCTGGTAATTCAGCGGTGTTTAATCCGGAAAACACCTTCTTTATGGAGTTCACTAACATCCGTGGACTTCATTCTAACTTAAATGCTATCCACCATCATCTTGAGACAGTCCGGCCTGCACTTCTCTTTTCAACTGGTTGTCCAGCCCACCAGGCTTCTAGATGTTGTGGGTCATGCTCCCTCTTTGTTGGACCTTCTGCTGACGAGCCATCCTTCCGGGTATTTTGTGTCGGTAAATGCTCCTTTGGGTAATTCTGACCATTGCCTGGTTGGTTCTTTGGTGCCCCACGCCCTCTCACCATCTCCTCGTGAGGTTAAGCGTAAGGTATGGCATTACTCGTCAGCAGATTGGGATGGATTGCGTGAGTACTTTGCTTCTATCCCGTGGCGCCAACGCTGCTTTAATGAGTGTGATCCTTCTGCGACTGCCGTTGCGATTGCCGACGAGATCAGGCTTGGAATGGATTATTACATTCCATCTTCTGTAATCGTCGGTAATCGCTCTGGACGCTCTTGGTTCAATCGCGAATGCTCTGTCGCTGTTATTCTGAAGCAGAATGCATATCGTGCTTGGATTAAGGGTTGCGCAACTTGTGATCCTGATGTCAACGCTCTTAAAGCAGCTTATAACAAGGCTACCAAGGCTTGCAGGAGGGCGTATCGCGGGGCGGATGCTCAACGTGTTTCGCGGATTGGCCAGATCTTAGTAAACCATCCGACCAACAGTCGAGCTTATTGGGGACTGGCCAAGGCCGTGCAAACGAATTTCTGGCGCCCATCCTTTCCGCCGTTAAGATCTCCTGACGGGTCGCTGGCCCATGAGCCGCTGGAGAAAGCCAATCTGTTGGCTCACATCTTCGCGGCTAATTCCAAACTTGATGATCTCAACACCCAGCCGCCCACAATTCCTTCTTGCGGCTACACGATGCCTGACGTTGTGATAAGGCAGCGTACTGTATTACGTGAGTTGAGATCACTCGATGTGCGGAAGGCTAGTGACTCTGATGGTATCCCAGCGGTGGTGCTGAGGGCTTGTGCAGCCGAGCTTGCGTCTCCTCTTACAAGCCTGTACCGCCTTTCTCGTCCGGTGTTGTGCCTCAGGCTTGGAGGGAAGCCAACATTCAACCGATCCCCAAAAAGGGGGATCGTTTCGACCCAAACAACTACCGCCCCATAGCCGTCACCTCAGTGCTCTGTAAAATCTTAGAACGAATTGTAAATGTTCAACTTGTCCGTTACCTAGAGGATCACTCTCTTTTTAACGATCGTCAATATGGTTTTCGATCGAATCGTTCCACGGGTGATCTTCTAGCGTACGTCATGCACCGCTGGGGTGAGGCTATGGATAAGCATGGCGAATCTTTGGCTGTTAGCCTGGATATAGCCAAAGCCTTTGATAGGGTCTGGCATCGTGGTCTTCTCTCCAAGCTTCGAGCGTACGGTCTTCCTGACAACCTGTGTGCGCGGATCTCTGGCTTTCTGCACGAACGTAGAATTCGTGTCCTTGTTGATGGTCACAGTTCGCAGTTCGTGTCAGTTAATGCCGGAGTTCCACAAGGCTCTATACTTTCTCCCACCCTGTTTCTTCTGCATATCAATGATATGCTGTCTTTGGGCTGTATTCATTGCTATGCAGATGACAGCACGGTTCACGGGGGATATTGCAGCAGGCCCACTTATGGTCGGGAGGAAATCATTGGGAATCGAGAAGATCTGGTTATTGATCTCAATCGGTCCTTAAGCCTAATTTCTTCTTGGAGCGACAGGAATTTGGTTGAGTTCAATGCCAAAAAAACCCAGGTGTGTGTTTTTTCCTCCAAAAAATCCCCATTTTCTCCTCTTCCTACTCTCAAGAATGTGCCGCTTGCTGTGCGTGACAGCCTTAGTATACTAGGCATGGATATTCGCTGTGATCTCAATCTCAGAGATCACATAGGGACGGTCATCTCCTCGACTTCCCGTAGACTTGGTATCCTGAATAGAGTGCGTCGGTTTTTCACACCTGATCTTTTGTATCTATTGTATAAGGCCCAGGTCAGGCCTTGTATGGAATATTGTTCACATCTCTGGGATGGTTCTGCCCAGTACTTGCTTGATGCCCTGGATAGGTTGCAGCGTAGGGCTGTCCGCATAGTGAACGATCCAGACGTTTCTGAACATCTTGAATCGCTCCAATTGCGTAAAGATGTTGCCTCATTAAGTGTTTTCTACCGTTTGTATTATGGCGAGTGTTCTGAAGAGTTGTTTAACCTTGTTCCACCCTCTCCTTTCCTGAATAGAACCACGCGCGCGGGTTTGCAGTGTCACAGCTATACGGTATCTCACATCCCGGCTAGGACTAAGAGGTTCAATAACTCCTTCTTTTCCCGTGTCGTTGGGCTGTGGAATGGTCTTCCGGCGAGCGTGTTCCCACCATCCTATGATATGGGATCCTTTAAGCGTAACGTGAAGAGATATTTGTGCGGGCCGGCATGATCGCTGCGACTACCGATAGGCTTTTTCTTACCTTTCGATAGTCGTTGGAGTTTTTTTGGACTGCACCATGCTTACCATCAGGTTTTGTGCAGTCACTATGCCGTGTCAGTGTAAAAAAAAAATCTAATACGGAATAATGCTAAATTTCTGTCAATTATACTATTTTTTCTTTCGAATCGTCTTGAATTAAAAACCATTTATATAATCTATACTAATATTATAAAGCTGAAGAGTTTGTTTGTTTGTTTGTTTGTTTGTTTGAACGCGCTAATCTCAGGAACGACTGGTTCGAATTGAAAAATTCTTTTTGAGTGGAATAGACCATTTATCGAGGAAGGCTTTAGGCTATATAACATCACGATGCAATTATTAGGAGCGAAGAAATAATGGAAAACGTGAAAAAAACGGGCAAAATTATTCATCCTTGTGGGCTTCCATTGCGTGCGCTGCAAAAACGGTTCAAGATACCAAAAATATATGTATGAAAGAATTATTCCTCTTGAAATGATCTAAAAAAATGTCCGCGACAGTATATGTCTATCTTTTAAGATTAAGTCACTAGAACCGTTTTTATGGTAAACAAATTTGGTCGAAATTAATGCATTATTTGGTAAGAGTTGTATCAACGTAATAATATTAATCTTTATCCAAATAAATGTGTTGTTGATTAAGAGTATTTAATTGTGAACAAAATTGTCTTTGACATCACTTAATTGCAACGAACATCTTAGAAGATATTACAATAATTTATATAGCAAAACAACGTTTGCCGGATCAGCTAGTGTATGATAAAATTATACGATTACAATTATTTAAGTGTTTTCTATCTATTTCTCCATGCAAGTCAGTGGAGTTTCTTGTTTACCTCCGTGCTTTTGACTGCGTATCTGTTTGTATAAAGTAGGAAAACGCAAAAATCAAATTGATCTTTGGAATAACATGGTATTTTTGAATATATTTTATAAGCTTGTCGAATTATGTGCTCTAGTAACTTTAACAACTGTTAAGTGTAATAAAATTGCCATAGTTCAATGTAGGTGGGCGTTGTTATAGGGTTGTTGCAGTCTCATTTTATTATAATCTGAATTAAAATATAGAAAGAGGCTTAATAATTTTATTGGATACTCTTTTGTTTTCTAAATATCCTTTTTAATAGATATTAACTTAGTCGAAGAATTTAGTACACGTATTCAAACAAATATTTTTTGTAATTATCCTCATCTATACTATTATTATAAAGCTGAAGAGTTTGTTTGTTTGTTTGTTTGAACGCGCTAATCTCAGGAACTACTGGTTCGAATTGAAAAATTATTTTTGTGTTGAATAGATCATTTATCGAGGAAGGCTTTAGGCTATATAACATCATGATGCACCTATTAGGAGCGAAGAAATAATGGAAAATGTAACCAAAACGGGGAAAATTATTCATCCTTGAATTGTCTTTGACATCACTTAATTTCAATGAACATCTTAGAAGATATTACAATTTTAAAATAAATAACTAACTAAAATGCCCAAAATAACTATTCCACGCGGACGAAGTCGCGGACACAGCTAGTGTGGTTTATAAATGGAACAGGTATTATGTAATATTGATGTTAAGCATTTTACATCCACACGTACTCTAGACAATATTTTTAATGTAGATTACAGGAGCGACTGTTTCATAATCATAAACTCATATCCATTTACTGTTGGACATAAGCCTCTCCCAAGGTTCGCTACTGAGCCCGATCTTTGACGTTTCTCATCCAACAATTGCCTACCACTTTGCGTAATCGTCGCTCCACCTAGCCACAAGAAGTCCTACAATACGCTTAACGGAGGCGTGGTCTTCAGTCAAACACACGTCTACGCCAGCGGTTGTCAGTTCTTTTGAAAATATGACCAGCCCACTGTATGATTGCGACTACTTGATGACTTTAAAAACATTTTATTGGTTATTATTATTGTATGTTTTGGCCAAATTATTCGAAAGTTTATGAGGCGATTTCGATTTAATATTGTCAACCCTAGCATAGATCTAGTATAGTGGCTCGTCGCCAAGCTGCTCTTCTAAGAATTAGTTGTGGCACCGCTCTAAATAGTTCGTTGCACTGTCCACTCGCATCTCCAAACTGACCTAGCGCTCCATCAAACATATCTATCTAATTCTTTTGTGTCTTTTACTCTTGTGATTATGTAAAGGGCTTAAAAAACCTATTTTAACACATAATTAAGTGAGTGAAATAAAAAGTAGAATAACGTAAAAAATAATATTCTCTAATAAATCCTGAAGAAAAACTTAAAGAATTGGATTGTCATTGGGTAAAGCTATTTATGCATTTAAGAATTATAATTGTATACTTCACTCTACATGTTATAATAGTCAAAATCTTTTTAGCAGTTGAATTTATATTTAATTTATTCCATATACCTTCGTTCCACAGTCAACATGATTAAATCTTAACGTGCCTTTTAAAGATGCCTTTTATTACAGAAATATTAACTTTTAAATATACCTTCTTCAATATATGTATATTTTATTGTATATGAAGTTCATTATAAGTATTAAAAATTTGTAAGTACTACATTATATTAATTAAATATTTCTTTCAATGATATGAACAACTTCTTTTTTATTCCTATTAATATAAACTTTAGAAACAGTCATTTCAAGCTACTAATAGGTATCTAGATTATTATTTTGTTTTTTAACTTACATAAAGCGTTGTTACCCTTTACCGTTTACATCTACAAAGCGTTAAAAACTAGTTTATAAATCGGCATTTATACTTAAGCGGTTTTTTTTTTAATAACTGGTTTGTGACTGCGATATAAAGCAATAAAAGTTACTTTAAAAACTCATTTGGAACCAAGTTTTCGGGACTTCCGGGACGGAACAGAATAAATAATGAATTCATTAAAACTTGCAGTTTTAATTAAAATTATAAGTACAATTTTAATTTTAGTTTTAGAATTATTGTTAGAAGTTGTTATATTTGTGCGCAAGATTTTATTGCGTTTATTCTAGGTAATTAGTTTTTTTTTTCGATTCTTCTTGTAAAGGCTTTTTCTTTTTTTAATTATATTTCGTTTTAATTACTTTATTTGGTTTTATACAAGGAGAATAATGCTCCAACGCACGGTGTCTTTGTCGGAGTCTGGAAGGTGCATCACCAACCCGGTTTTATCGAAGTAAATTTTTGCGTAAAAATATTGAGAAAAAACACGAATTAAAAATGCTTATTTATTAAAATTCCCTAAGTTTTATATCAAAACAAAATTAAAATTTTGCTAAAGATTTTAGATAATTTGTAAGGTTTAGTGAACTAGGGCTAACGGATTTAAACTTTTTAAATTAGCCGTGACACGTTAGGCAAATTGTGAAACCAGACAAAAATCGCGTCAGTCGGCAAAAGTAGGTGTTGTATGACATGCCGGTACAAACTAATGTCGTGACCGGCTCTCCTTGAGGCTTGATGACGATTGATGCACGTTGTGCTTTTTTTATTAGCCGATACCGATAGTCGTAAATTGCTGTAGCCTCTTTACTACGTGAATAAAGGAGGAAATTAATAACCTACTTTTTTATAGATATTTATTATTGTTTTGTAGTAAACATACTGCGCCTCCTTTCCACCACATTTACGTGTATTGTTGCTATATCTATTTCTATCATTTTTTTTTAATTAAAATCCTATTATAATATTATAAATGCGAAAGTTTGTGAATATGTTTGTTACTCTTTCACGATAAAAATACTAGACGGGTTTGCATGAAACTTTAACAGTAATATAGATTATACATCGGAATAACATATAAGTAATAATCTAAGCATATAGGCTACGATTTATAATGATTTTATGTAATTTTGGTCGTAATATAACAATAAATGTCAATTAAGTCCGAAAAAATCTGGCCTCTGAGACCTATTTTGGCGTACACTACCTAACCATTAGAGCTACACAAAGATGATGTACCGTAGGATTGTTTGTCTTGAATAGTTCTAAATAAAAGTCCGTGACAGCATATCTACCTTTTATACGGAAGCCACTATGACCAAAAATTGTGAACAATTAATTTTACTAAATTAGATACTATTTTACAATGCGAACCTGCGGGTAAAATATATTATAATTAATACAGAAGATATTCACTAAAAATAATTTTTATGGGAGAACAATGTTTGCAGGGTAAGCTAGTATTAATATAAGTCCATAAGAATCGTAGTGGTTTCAGTTGGGTTATTTTAATTCCACATTACGTGTAGTAATATTTTTAAATATACATATATTCAAGCCAGAACGCCTTAGCACTGGTTTTTCCATTTTCATGCAATAATTACCAAAATAAATGATCCGTTTCTCTTGAGTCATTGTTATTTTGACACAAGCTTTTGGGCTATTTCGGTAGATTTTAATTATATCGAAATTGATATTTTAGATGTGAATTTATAGGCGAAGTTTTTATATGATAAATAGGTAAAAGTAACACATTTTAAACTTTCGCGTTCTGTACTCATTACAAATATTGGACAAATTCTGTATTCTACTCGTAACCATGGCCTGTGTAACCAGGTTGAAATGTCGAGCTATAATTAATTAAAAGTAAGTATCTTCCCGTAGAAGACTAAAATATTTATAAAATTTAAAAGTGTCCTATAGATATATCGTCTCGATTTTATAGAGAACTAAAACTGCGTATACGCCTTTATTGATCTGTCACTTTAGCTTTGAAGTGAATCCATTGGTTTTTGACTTTAAAATTATTTATATTATTTCAGCACTTCCCTTGCTAATAAGTATCAATACTTGCGAAGGAATATGTTAGAGAAAATGAAAGGAATTGTTTCATTTTTGCATAAATATGATATAATTGAATTGTTTGTTGCGAAACTGGGTTAAGTTACAGTTCGACCGTGGGAATTTGAATTGTTTAACCACAATTAATAAAATTATTATTTAATGGAATAGAAATATTATATAATACATAATTTCCTGTGCAACTATGATATAAGAAATTATATCGAATGTTTTATTGTCCTTTTTAACATTCAATGGCTGTAGTAGTCTTTTTTTTTATATCCTGGGGGAAAATCCTACACAGGACCATCAGGGACGCTGTGAGGGCGGCGACCCCGATGTGTCAGACTCCTACTGACTAAAAACCCCCGGGGTGTCTCTCTAATCACTCCACCCAGGCCTGGGAAACCAAATTCATCCAGTCGCCCGGGGAGCGAAGCGTTTGGGCTCGTCTGGGATAGGCAGTGGTAGCCTAAGTAGTGGCTAAGATACCGGTATCCATGTGCGGTAATAAAAATGGACAAAGGTTCCTATCCCAGCACGTACCTTTGGATTTTCCAAATTGTGTAAGGATTTAGACACCGTAGGCTCACAGTTGAAGGAAAACATCGTGAGGAAACCCACATGGTATCTAATAGAAATTTTATGTGTAAATGCCCTGAGAACAGCGATCAGCTGCGCTACTGGTCACTTTGAGCACGGCATATAAGCGCAAACTACAGCCATTAATACATCTCTGGTGACCCCGAAAGGAGTATAGCTTGACGATATATTAGTGTTGTATATATATTTTTTAATATTTAAGATATTTTTCAATTATGGTCCAAATCTTAAAGTCAATCATATTTGATGGAAAGTGAAGGTAAGACCGAGGTTTGCCCAACAATTGCTTATTAAATCTTCTTGAACGTCGAAACATGAATACAGACAGATTCCAGTACTCTCTACTTCTAAAATATGTTCAACCGACTCAATACTTGCTTACAATAAATGCCAGCAAGACAGCAATTGAAAGTTCAAGCACGGGTCAATTAAGAGCTTCCTTTGCGATGGCCAGTGTCTAAATGCTTTAATTGTAAATTCTATGTCGACACTAACTGATATCATTCTTATTTGTAAGACGCCATGTGTAATCGTTCAATAGTTTTACTTTTATTACAAATATGTATATGAAAATGTCTCTTTAGTTCTCTTTTCTTTACTTTACTCTAAAGGTGTAGAGGTTTTTGGAGTATGTCGGACTTAAATATCACAACAACGCGTCAATTAGACATACGTAAAATTACCCGAGTATTTCGACATTATTTCCTCTAGATTATTAAAGAGTTATGAAAGAGACCCACTGTTCATAAAAGGGGTGAAAACGCTTTTTAAGGTTGGCTATGCAATGACGACACTTGTACATAATTTTGAACTTGAGCTTGCTTATGTATTCGCAGAGCCAAGTCCAAGTTGAGAAAATGAGAACTTAGCATATATTTTGACATTCCTTAAATAATATTATTTATAATAACTTTGCTCAGACTTTACCCAGTCTAAGCTAAGTCAAATTAGTGTCTATAAATCCCCTGATTAATTATGTATGACATTGGTTCCTTTATGTCTCGTCGTGGTAGATCTGTGATAACTTTTATTGCTATCAGTCAATGAAAAATGACTTCATACAATATGTTCGTCTAGTCAATCTTTGCCCACGATCTATCTGTCTTGGAAACTAACGACCTATTTATATTTCACGGTGTTCCAAGCAACAGCAACACCGATCTTCTACCGTTAATTTGTATACATCGTTCACGTCAGGTACCATCCTGGCTTTAATAAAAAACAAAACTGACAGACCAGTAATATATTAATGAAAAGATGGGATACAAATATAAAAAAAAACTGGTCAAGTGCGAGTCAAATTCGAGCATCCAAAGTTCCGTACAAATAAATTATGAGCCTACTGTACGATATTTCTCTAACGGAAAAAAAAAGATTTAGGGACATGCTTTACTTAATTAAACCTATTAATTTGTAATGTAACTACGTATTTACGATATCTTGTATTCTACTTATAATACTCCTCCTTGCTCCTTCCCAAATTTCATGATTATAGGTCAACGGTAAATGCCATATAGATTTTGATTCTTTTGCGAAAACTGCAAAAACAATAAAAAAATACGATTTAAACGGGCATATATTTTGATTGCGTTGATTAAGAGGTATGATTATTTCAGGGACACAAGAAACCACAGACCTGAGTATTTGATATTAATTTCAAGATAATACCTTCACGTGTTCCTGAGAATAAGCGTTTTGACAGACAAATTAACAATAAAGGGATCTTATAAGGGTACCGTTTTTCTTTTTGAAGTACGGAATCCAAAAAGATGTTCAAATTTTAAAAGCGGCGAGCTCAAGCAACTGTTCAAGTTTATTTTGTCTGAGCGGTCGAAAAAGAGAACAAAAGTGGACATTCTTTTCTCTTATTTGCCCCTGACCTCGGCTGTTATTGACAATGGCTGCCAGAATGAAATATAACGCGCCGGTGAGGAAAAAGAGATTATGTGGACTATATTATTTCACGTCTATTGTGGACACAGACTAATCAGTTGAAGACGTCGCATATGTAACAGATTCTCTGCTAAGATGATATAAAAATGATTTAATCAGTGAAATATAATACTAATTTAGAATTATCTTTATTCCTATTACTTCAATAACTGACCACGTATACTGGTCATTGTCTTTATTTTAGCTTAATTTGTTACGTCGTGGATATATGTATATGTTTTATTTTAACCCGGGGAAAAATCCTGCATAGGAACGCTGTGAGGGCAGTGACCCCGGTGTGTCAAACTCCTACTGACTAAAAACCCCCAGGGTGTCCCTCTAATTGCTCCAACCGAGTCTGGGAAACCAAATGCATCTAGACACCAGGGGAGCGACCAGCCTTGTTAAGGCTTCCTCGCTGCGAAGGGGTGATTGTAAAAGACCCACCCCTCCGGAACTATATTGGTAATCAAACATACGAACTCATTAGACAGAACCGTCGCCATAGTTAATGCCTACATAGACATAGCGCATATACACATATTATTTAACTTACGACGTCTACTGTATGTTACATCTATGGGACAATATTATTCCACGTGAACGTTTCTATGCTAAACTTTTAGAACATAGCGCTGTTTGTCGCTTGGGATAGCTTTTTCAATGTATTTTTTTATCATCTGTAAGCTGTGATGAAGGTTGACTTGCTTTCTTAGGGTGTCAGATAGCTATGAAAACTGTTATGATGTATTATGAAAATAAAAAACAGATGTTTTTACAACGAGTTATTATAACAATAATATGAGGCTTTCAGTACCAGAGCAGGTCAAGTAATTTAGTCAAAAGTATAATGACTCAAATGAAATATGCTATTCTGGTCAATTCATGCTTAACATTTACAATGCTAACACAATTTGTATGACAAAATCTATTATACAATATTAATAGCTAGTAGGAAAAAATAATCTATACTAATATTATAAAGCTGAAGAGTTTGTTTGTTTGAACGCGCTAATCTCAGGAACTACTGGTTCGAATTGAAAAATTCTTTTTGTGTTGAATAGACCATTTATCGAGGAAGGCTTTAGGCTATATAATATCACGATGCAACTATTAGGAACGAAGAAATAATGGAAAATGTGAAAAAACGGGGTAAATTATTCGTCCTTGAGGGCTTCCATTGCGTGCGCTGCGAAAACAGTTCAAGATACGAAAAATATATGTAGGAAAGAATTGTTCCTCTTGAAATGATCTAAAAAAATGTTTCGGACAGTATATGTCTATCTTTTAAGATTAACTTACTAGAACCGTTTTTATGGTAATCAAATTTGGTCGACATTAATGCATTATTTGTTAAGAGTTGTATCAACGTAATAATATTAATCTTTATCCAAATTAATGTGTTGTTGATTAAGAGTATTTAATTGTGAACAAAATTGTCTTTGACATCACTTAATTTCAATGAACATCTTAGAAGATATTACAATAACTTATATAGCAAAACAACGTTTGCCGGATCAGCTAGTTATAAATAATTCTGACTTTATAACATTTTTAACAATATATTTCTGCGAGAAACTGTATATTACAAAAAAATATATTTGGAACACTCTATCATTGGAGATCTCACATATTATGTTCTCTTCTTGGTACTCATAATGTGTTGATGGATATTTCAACTTTATTTATTACTGCTTCCCTACTTGCAGCGACGAGATAACTTAGAGCAGGGGAGTACTTCCTATTAACTTTATCTCTTTCACACGCATAGTTTTGTCATGGTGCTATCTCGGTCCGTGTGATTTTACTTTATCACAGTTGAATAAACAGTGATTTACTTAATTTTCCCCTCTTTACATACTAGATATCCAGGGAAATAGATAGTTAAATTATTTTCTAACCTAATGGTTAGTGTTTACAGTTAACCAGGTCAAAATTTTGTACCAGAGTTAAAGATTTTTTCGTCTATTACTTACTGGATATTATTAATACTTTAAGCCTCGTAAAGCGTATTTTTGCAACCTGAAATGCTTGAAAAAATGTACTTATGAATAATTAAGTGAACGTATAACCTAACAAACCTCCAAGAAGAATAAATTATGTTATAAAAGTAGTTTTCTATATCAAAATAAGTCTTAATATCGCTGCATCCTTCAAACAAAATACAAAAAAGTAGTTACGCATAAAAAAATTGTAAGATGAATATAATTTACATATCACCTTTTAATCCTCCGATTAAAATCATATTTCATATCTTTTTAGAATATAAATGTTTCTTACGTCAATCCGATTGGATTGCTAATCAACGAGCATCGTTTAAAAAACAAACAGAACTTAAAGTATGTAAACTTTTTTTCAATAAGACCAAACTGCAAATATCAATAGTTAAAGTCAGGGTTTTTAGATGTTAGAAAAAACTTTAATGTTTATAAAGTGTTAATGATGCAAATTGATGTGCAAACATAGATCTAAATACAGTTGGCGCCTCAGGTTGTAATTATAATTTATAAGCTTGTTTAAGGTTGGTGGGAAGAAGAGAAACATTTTGTAGGCACGGTGTTTTAGGTATTACTTGAAGAAAAAAGAGCTTTTACATATATTTTATACTGGTAAAATATAATAGATATATATTACAAAACGATTTCTTCCAAATAACGTAGGTTCGTTTCGAACTGGGACCTCGCATTTATATTTTAATGTTGTAATTTGTATGAGATAAAGATTTTCATAAAAATGAAACTGCTGTTTATTAGGATACAGATTTTTTAAAAATAATTGAGTTTTAAGTTTATAAAGCCAGAGATAAATGTTTGATTATATTGTAAGTTTTTTGTTAGGTTTTAGTAGTTGTTACATTGCAGGATATTACTGATTTTATAAACATGTATCAATTTAATATTATGAACAACCGTTTATGAGATATACCTCTAGTAAAATTAGTCTAAAAATCTGACCAGGTACCCGATTTTTCAAAATCCAAATCTTAAACAAAGAAAATGTCTCCCGCCGTTTTCAGTTAGTAACTTAAAAATAATAATGTTATCCTTATCCATAAATATGAAGTGAGATGTGGTGACACTAGTGTAGGGCAGGGTAATGAAGCGGCGCGTGTGGCAGGAGGCAGACACAACAGCCGCCGCCGCTGACGCCGCGCTGTACGTTCAGAGTTGCCAGCTCCTGTCAAAATATTAATATCCCTAAAAAAATTCTAAAATATAAAAAAAGATCTAAAGTCCCGTAAGCCTCCTGAAACTATTTTATGTGTAACTTAAGTGTCTATGTGTTAAAAGTTTTAACTAGAAAATCGTAATAATAAATGATTATTAGTAATAATAATATTATTCATCAATCTACATACTTCGGCGTGAAGAGAGATACATTAATGGACATATCTACTAATTTATATATTGTGTACTAATATTTCTTTCCAATAAATTATTATTTTATGTAACAATATATAGGTAATTATAAGTTGTCAAAGATTTCTTAGGTCACACATAAAATGTTGTCAGACTGAATATAAAACGCCAAAGTAGCCCAAGAGGATATTTTGTACTTGAACAGTAGGTGCAGAAAATGAAATTTAAACAATCTTAAAGGCTTATTGATATAGCATAAATTTTTCTACTAACATAGCATTTGTCATAGCACTGAAATGGTATTAATAATTACTAGACAACAATATTCTATACGGTTTTCTTCATTATTATTTAATTTTATCACTTCAGCCACTCTGGTCCTTATGCCCTGATTTATAAATACAATAGACAGTTATCATTATAGTAAGTAATATTAAAATATGACACATGAAAGGAACAGTTTACTCTTAAATAATTTTGTCCTGTTTTTATGTTATTATCAGATTTAGTACCCTAGAAATAGCATTGAAAGTCCTTTTTTCTATTTTTGTAACCTCTAAATGGATATGTCGAAAATAATGTAACGAAAGTAATGCTTGTGTAAAGAAATAGTTTACATATAGAAAACGCAATAAATTCCACATTACCCAAGTCTAACACAACTTCAGAGGTAAAATCCCCAATTTGGCAACATTGTAACTTTTTGAAACCGGTTCAAAATCCTGTAGGGCTGTGCTCCGCCGAATTTCGCGTTGACCACCCATACCCAGGCGGCCAGCACCGTCGAGCGATTCTTATCGCGCCCGTATTTATGGATTGTAACACCGCCGTAGTCCCTCGTACGTCTTATAAAAAATAGACCGATGCGGCTTGTATGAAGGATTATAGCCTGCAGTTCTTTAAGTATGGAACCAGTTAAAAATACAGGTTCCCAGGCAATTAATGTACCATTAAACATATTGGAAATATTAATATTTAAGTACCGGTTTTTATAATAAATGATATTTTCGGTTTCAATTTTATATAATATTTATTTATGTTAAACAAAAACCTGCCCCTAATACATTCGGGTAACAGTTTTAGAATAAATATTTAGTTTATTTAAGAGTATATTCCGGTAAGCAGGTACAGAAAGAAACAGCATTTTGTGATCACTGAGAAAATAGGCGAAAGAGAGGATTGCACCGCTAGTTGCAACGTTTCCATCTATAATGAACGTGACCTAAGCTAGTAGAGATGTTATCAAATATCTTATAAATCGATCGATATACAAAAGTGCAACATAACGAATGACCTTGATTTCTAGGCTGGCTACTTATGAAACTCGCAAGTGTAAAAATGTTACCTTCGAAATACTTTTTTTAAGTTTAGTTAGCAAAGTTACGAATTTATAATAATCTCAAAATACAAACTGATCTTAAAATTCCAAGTTGCCACAGCTCCTCTGTAATATTCGTTTTAAACAAGCTATTTATTATGTTGGTGTCAATATAACAATATTATGTTTGATACTATATTTATGATCCACCGTTATGGATGCATTGCCAGAAAACTGTTCAATAAGGATATATAAGTAGTTACACTGTATATACCGATCGTAAATATTATAGAAACTGTTTGATATCATAAGAAGTTACAATGAAGAAAACAGGCAGTAAGAATTAGAAGTTATTTCGGTATACCATGATCACAGCTAATATATTTTGGTTTATGACGCGACGTGACGTCATGAGGTATAAAAAAATACACGATGCTGTTCTAAACGTTCGTGAGTGATCATTACCCTTAGTTGCGACTCGGTTTTATTTATAATAGATTACATTATATATTTTTATTTCATTACAAGGACACATTAGACACATTAGTCGATATTTTATTATTCAGCTCGAGCATTTTATTTACCAAATATCCGAAAACATTGTCTGGCCGATAATACTTTTAACTAACCTCATCGTATTTGTAACCCTTCCCTTCGACGTTGAAATGTAATCATAGGATGGTTTTAACGAATATATAGATATTGAACTTGGGAGATACGGCGTTACCCGATATGATTGCGACCACAGTGAACACGTATAAAGCTCTTCATAGGGACTCATTAACTAGCCCATAAGCTATACACACTTATAACCAGCTCCTTCTTATCTTTTTCTTTAAGATCTTCAGTACGATCATAACACTTCTGGGGTTGAACTCGGTTATAGGAATATATGGGCAAAATGTAGTCTGATCAATGATTAACGATTACAAATTGTAGTCGTTATTTTAATTTTGTTGCCTGTAATCATGGTTAAATCCCTTCAAAACATTAAATGTGTATGCAATTGAGGATTCCGTAGTGTTTTAAACATAGATGAGCAAAATGCATTCATTTTAATGATGAAAACGCAAAATGTAGTTGCAATCATTTTTCATTATTCTGATTACATTTTTCCCTTTTGGTTATAGGTAACATTTTCTGTGTGAAAAAGAAGTTAAATAATAATTATTACACACTGTCACAACTAATGATGAAAATGCCCGGGAATTTTCCCAAAACTTCCTTGGGAATATTCCCGGGAATTTACGGAATGTTCTCGAAAGTTTTGGGCTCTTTGGGAAAATTAGCGGGCATTTTCATCACTAGTCACAACCCTATAAATCTCAGTTCATTGAGTAAACCTGTGTTCCAGACAGCGCGAGTTCATCGCTGCGGGCGAGCACGACTTGAATATGTGTGCAAGCGCGTCTGTGTTGGTCAATTACGAGTATAACAAGTGAACACAAATAAAACATAGAAGAATTATTCAGTTAGAAATGGTCTCAAGTTTTATTGAGTTTTAGTCAGCTGCGTTGTGCTTATCTTGGGGCCTAGACAAAGGAATATTCGATAAATGACAACGTTAGTATAAACGTATGGAACTGACATAATGTGGCGTCATTTGGACAACTAATATCCGTTCCATACATTTTACACTTTTTACTAGAGTTGTCGTTTATATAAAGTTACCTTTTCTAAGCTCTTTGTCAAAAATTTCTACAGTGACAAAGAAAATTAAAGTCGATTAACCTTAAATTAAGACTTACACTTAATTTATCATATAATGGACCAAATCATTTAATACTACAGTTCTCTTTATTTTTTCACAAATGCTTATTCAATCATTACAGTAGTGTTCTGGCACCTGTAAAGTATATACAAAACAGTTTCTAGGTGCCAGATTTACGAGTTTCTTGGTTGAAGGTGTTTGAGAAACTGCTTCGACGTTTTCTTTGCATTCACTGCTTATTATTTGTTACCCACTGTTGAGTTTAGAAGCCTGGCGGCGCCGTTCAGGGACCTGTTTCGTTAACTTTAACAGTTGTTATTGTATAATGTATATTTATATACAATTCAGTGAGAATTATCGACCGGTTATTTATGAAATCTAATTTGATGCGATGCTCGCCTGTCCGAGGCGGTTTCGTTTTATGTCTTTTTGAAATGGAGCCATTATTTGTCTGAGATTTTTACCATTCAACTTCGTGTAGACATTAAAGGCATTTATATAGTAGAGCTTCCATCTTTAGAGCCTCGAATTTTGTCTTGAAGCTTCTGCAATTTTTTACATCATGCAGTCCCAATTTTTTTTCCAAAATAATTGTTTTCCGATAACATCACAAAGACTTATTTTATTGCAACCAAAAAAAAAACTAACATTTCTTCTTAACAAATCTCAGATTGTGATTCCTAATAATAGTGGTAGGAGTAAGTTTTTATAACATTTACTTTTGTAATACGTTAAAACTTGAAAGTGTTAAATTAAGAGTTTATTATGAGTTTTTGTTCAGCACCGAAAACTACCATAGTTTAATCTCGTGAAAAATCATACTTGCTCCTAAAAAAACTACATTATTAAAAGTCTCGATAGTGTTGAATTTTTCGGATATTTCGACTTTCGAGATTAAATCTCGAATTGAATTCGAGATTCTGGTTCCAGGACTCGTTTGTGATCTCGACTGGAAGCCTACCTAGGTGCAGCATGGTTGCGTAACAGTCAATGAAAGCATCTTCATTAAATAGATTTCCATAGTATCCGACATGAGGGAAAGTTGGACTTTCTGAATACTGATTGATTTAAAGTAAAAGTCAATGTATTTTTAATAGCCATTTTACGTAATATTACGTTAGACGTATTGCGTTACGAGGGTGCACATTGAATTCTAATAGTAATTATTAAAATGAAGTGTCGTGGTTACGAATAGCGAATATTATACGATAACAATTGACGATATTTTTATAACGTTTCCCCTATATTTTTTTTACACTGGTTCGACAATGTGATTATTGCGCATCTGGTAGAAAAACATTGTAGTGTAAGGGTGAGATTTATAGACGCAACTAGTTTACTTAAATTAACTTAGGCTTTACTAAAACATTACAATTTATAATAACTCAATAAATGTCAAAGGATTTGGTAAGTCACCGATTTTGTCAACATTTACTTGGCTTTGCGAATACTATGGTTATACCGTATTATATATTCAGTTTTTTGTCAAAACGAATTTATTTTTTAAGAACTTTGCTAAGCAAAGTCGAAAAAGCGTCTATAAATGTCAGTCTAAGAGTGGCAACGACTATTAAGGGATTAGAATCCATTGACAGTTGCCATTGCAAGATAATTAAATTCCTTCAATTTTATATGAAAATATCAGCGTTTTTTTACCGATTCCACAAATATATGTATTACTATATCAGCAAAAAATGTTGCTTAAACCAAAAAGCCAAATATATTTCACCCCTCGATATGTATTATCATTATATAATTTTCACATTAATTATGTGAATCTGCCTACTCTGTCCAAATACTGTATGGTCGTATCTGATAAATAAATACCCATACCTACTGCTATTCATTCATTTTAAAACTTAATATAATAACATTTTAAAATCAATCAACAATTTGTAGATAATAAATGTGACATTTAAACTTATTAATTGAAACTAATGAAGTACTTGTTTAAATAATGGAATAATTTTGATAACGAGGTCATCATAACATTTGTAATAATTTAAACTTGAAAGAAACTGAACACCAGTTTTTACAGGTTATTTATAAAAGTATTTAGTTTAGTTCAACTGTTAATGCTAATTAACTCGACCCAGTTCTAAGCTATACAGTCTCATGCAATGTTCTACTATTTTCAATCCAATGGTGCAACATCGTCACCGCTTTGATATAATATAACCAATTTATTGTGGCATCCAGCCTCACTTCTAACTGCTTGTAAAACACATCGTTCCGTGGAAGACGACGAAGGTCTTTGTAGTTTGGATCGTCGATAGCAAACGCGCTAGGTTTACTTAGCTGTGCAAATAATGTCGGTTTGGTAGCACGCTCGATACCAAGAACTTTCTCGTTTACTTTAGCTATAGTACTTAAATTATTTATCTTTGTTATTTCTATAAAGTCTCTGGCGGATGTAAATGATAATGGTATTTACTCTTTCATATAATGAAGAATTCTAGTCTTTTATCCTCGACTTTCCTAAGTCTTGGGAGAGTTATTAGTGCAGAGACCACCTATATTGATGAACAAAGTTTTCTTTTGCGTTGTCCTGTGAACGTGTTGGTATGCGTCGTAAAGTCAATGTCCTTAATACTTTGTTTATATTTTGTTACCTTAAAGATAAAGCAGTGTTTGCTTAGATATTTTTAGCACTGTTCACAAAATATAATATATATGGATTTGGTAGGTTAAGTTTTTGATTGACAGTCTTTAGTCTTTTATGAGTCTAAGTGAAGCTTAGAAACGGACATTTTTGTTTTCAAAATTAAATAACTATGCAGCATTTTCAGATTATTCATTTCTAATATAAAATGTAACAAAAATGTGTAAATATTCTGCAACGAGCTTCGTCGTACCGATTACACGATTTGAAATCGAAGGAATCGCATTTCTAGATACCACTATCATACTAAGGTATTTATCATACTTGGGATGCTCCTGACATCAAAAAGCCTATGGAGATTCTGCCATACGATGAAATTTGACAATTCCATTGTTTATTTCCGTAATTTTTTTATCAGTTATGTAACTATTTAACGGTTGTTCACATTAGACCAAAAGTTAATGAGAGAAAAAAACAAAATAAGTTTATTTCGTCACTCAAAGTAAAGATTAAATTAAACAAAAACAAGTAAATAAATAGATAAAAAATACAAGTACCAATCTTAATTTTATTTAAAACAAAAAAGAGAGACTTTCCTAAGGCCCTTTTACCTTTTCTAATTAAAGATTTCTCTAAACCGACCCAATTACATAAAAATAATATCTAAGTTCAGTTGCATGGCACATGTATTTTTTGTAATAAGTGCATTATTTGTGTTAGGTACTTATAATTTAATTAATTTATAATTGGAAGTTAAAGAAAATCCGTCAACAATAACAACTGTTGACGCAAAAATTAAGATGACTTCATGTTTCTTGTTAAAATAGTTTTATGAATATTACAGACTATTCTTGCGATTTAATAATATGGAATTGTGAATGACTTTTCTTCACAGAAATTAGTATACAAGTGATCGCCTACTCAGTACAGTATAACTGCCTGTAATCTATTTTTTAAGTATATTCCAATGAGCTTGAACATAATAGACTTCTGTTGTCAATTAGGAAAGAGTTGAGCATCCTGCTGGTTCCAAATAATTATATAAAATCATATAAAATAAAGATAATAATAAAAAATATACTGATTAGTATCGGTTATTTAGATGCATTCGACAATGAAAGGGTTTTAGATTGCTTATCTGCTACATTATTGCTACGCGTTCATATTTGTATAGTCAAAGCTAAAAGATTATAATTGTACATTTTTATTTTCTGCTTAATATATAGGCTACAAATCATTGCACTGTGTTATACAAGGGATAAGCATATAACCGATTTTGATGAAGTTAGCAATTTGGTTTGCAGTCTTTATCGATTTTTATAGCTATAACGAAAGTATCTTAAAATAAATTAATACATATTCCATTCATAAGTTGTAGCAGGCAATACGTGATACAAAATAATAAGCAGTATTACTATTGACATGTAATTTGTCGACTTATCGTTTATGCGGACGGTTATGTAGCGAGGTAGCTCGGCGACTGGCTGGCTAGAGAAAGCCGTTGACCATTGGACACACCTAGTCGTAGTGATTTTGTTTTCCTGTTTGTGCGGCCATCTACGCAGACACAGAGCTGTTCTACAGCACTTAGTATGCATAGACAGGCAAAAGATTGTATTAGGATTTTTTATACAGGCTTGATAATATAACAATAGCAAACCTGGTGGAAAGTACTGTGTAGTCTTAGAACGACAGACACGCCATTGACCGCGAATTTATTAAAAGTTGCCATCGACGTACCAGAAAATAAGGCCTCTAAGTACTAGTATATGAACATGAAACGACTGGACTAAAACTGAATTAATTAGATTTATTTACTTTTTGTACCAAAATTATGAAGATGTCTGAAATTTTTGAGCAATAAAACTCAATTAATGGCAAAGTCTATAAATTAAACACGAATAATTCATTAATTCAAACGCCATCCCCGTTTGCCGTATAAAAAACATATGAATCTTTGTGTATGTGCATTGATAGCGGTGACCAGCTGCGCTACTTGTCACGTTGGGTACGAAATATAATCGCAAAGTGGATACAGTCGTTAATATATCTCTTCTTTATTTTTACACAACAAAGCGACTACGGTATACCTGATGGTAAATACAGTGTAATGTAAAAACGAAAGCGACTATTAAAAGAAAAAAATCTATTGAGTCTCCTTCGTCACGTCGGACCACAAACGAGTATACCACGACTAAAGGTCTCTAAGTATATGAGTTATTGAACTGGACTGAATGCGACAGGCCAAAGAGAATCAATATGACGGTCTTCTTACCCTAAAAGGGTTATAATGTGATTATATATTGGTATAAATAATTTTTGCTGTTTATTTCTTTAAACTCTCTTCTTTTCTTTCTCGTTAGGAATTCGTAAATATAAAGTCAAGAAAACGTAAGTGGAGTGCACCACGGTTTTTATATTAAAGTTGTCACATTTAAATTTTATACTTTTTAATACATATAGCCTTGAAATCTAATTCTTTAGTTTTTAAATTAAATTTTATTTTAATGTAAACTTTTAGGCCACTGTTTCCGGTGTCTTCATTACTTACAGCTGTAACTAAGTTAGCGTATGATTCGAAAATGAATGAAAGTCTTTCTCCCAAATAGTTACAAGCGTTTCTCACGGATCGGGTCTATCGGACGCAAGTAGAATCCATTATCAGACACGTCACTCGCCCCCGGTCATTCCAGGGCGTATCCCGTCGCTGCCTGCAATATATGCAAGCAAAAAATGTTGACTGCATTCGAAATTACTACCTTCGTAACAACTTTGTGAGTCATAGTAAGATTTCAATTAAATATCATTCACGTATCTTGCTTTTTAACCTGATTAACTTAATAACTACACATTCTTTAAGTTACGAATTAATTTCACGAATAATTGGTACCATAGTAATTGTTTGGGATATTCTGGCCAATAAGGAAGATCCTAAGACGTTGTTGAATGGTCACCGGTGAAGGAAAAGATCGTGAGGAAACACGCGTGGCATCTAATAGAAATGTAAGATTGTGTAAGTCCATGACCTTTCGTTTACAACTGATTTGCACGCAAGTCGCAACCGCCGCCTGCCAAACACGATTTGTTTACTTTTTTTTTACACTGCCTCGACATAGTGACTACAGAGTACCTGATGGTAAGTACAGTGTAGTCCAAAAACGAAAGCGACTATCAAAGGATGAAAATCCATTGATAGTCTACATCGTCATGTCGGCCCACATATACCACGACTGAAGGTCTCTAGGTATATGAGCTACTGGATATGCACAAGCTGATCCCGAAACGCGACAAGCCGAAACTGGTCACTATGACGGGCTTTACACCCATGTACTGTGGTCGCGATCCAGACGGGCACCGGCGCCCTACCACCTCGCTGCTGCTCGTTTAGCACCACCCAGTAGTCACGTGTAGGGAAGCTAGGGTAAAGCCCACGGACGCGAGCAGCTTCGACTCCCAAAACTTCGCATTACGTCTTGATTTTTGATTCTGTACGGGTCAGATCACCCTGGTATCACCCTGTTATATTCGATGTAAAAATGTATTGTGAAATAAAGATTTATTATTATTATTATAACAATGAAGGTTTAATTTAAAGTAATTCCTATTAGACTTTTTACTGAGAAATACAAAAGTAAGAAGCCGTATAGAAGGCGCTTTTAGCCCACTATTTATCGACTACAAAAGTGGCCGATTAGTTAGAACATCACTATTTATAAGCAATTGTTAATTTAGGCAATGAAGTAGAAAATATCTTAATTTTGCTCACAATTCCAAATAATGGTGCTTATTTATAGTTTCGTGGGTAATTAATAGAAATTTTAGTTAACCGAAAGTTTTATAATATATGTACTTGACACTATCAACGAGCACACACCGTGCACTGACCAAATAGAGTATTGGTAGTTTTCTCACGGAACGTCTTTCGCTTACCACTTTTTCTCGGAAGTGTGTAATACATAAAAGTGTCTAATGAATCGCGTTTTAAGTAGCCCGCTGTCACCTATGCAATTTATTACAGGCCTTTGAATTTGTTAACGATCGTTTTTCTTAATTTTTTGAACGTAATTAACTTATACTTTATATTAGGTCCTTACATATGAAATTGGCGTTTTGTATGGGAGGAACAAAAAGTCGAATATTTTTTAATATAATATATTTAATTAATCAAAGTATGAACCATTATTTTCTATGCACTTTTGCCATCTCATAGGTAGTTCATTGATCCCTTTACTAAAAAAACCAGTCGGACGGGAATCAATAAAATCTTTGAAGGCGATTTGGACTGCCCCATCGGAGTTGAATTTTTTCCCTTGCAAGAAGTTATCCAAATTTCGAAAAAAATGGTAATCTGTTGGAGCAAGGTC
This sequence comes from Automeris io, assembly GCA_036320925.1. Lineage (NCBI taxonomy): Eukaryota > Metazoa > Arthropoda > Insecta > Lepidoptera > Saturniidae > Automeris > Automeris io. Next base: position 4,629,783 of record JAUDJH010000010.1, on the reverse strand, counting down.
CGGGGAGTACGGAGGATGTCTTAGACTTTCCAATTGAAGCTCTTCTAATTTAGTAGCCGTCTGTTGCGCAGTGTGTGGTCTAACGTTGTCGTGAAGCAGCAGTGGCGTGGAGCGATTGACCAGCCTAGGTTGTTTAGCCGCTAGCTTTTCCATCATGGTTTGTAATTGCTGACAATAGACATCAGCCGTAATAGTCTGGCCAGATTTGAGAAAACTGTAATGAACAATACCGGCACTAGTCCACCAAACGCTTACAAGTAACTTTTTTGGGGTTAATTTTCGCTTGGGGCAGGATTTGGCTGGCTGGCCAGGATCCAACCATTGCGCTGAGCGCTTCCGATTATCGTAAAGAACCCATTTTTCATCACAGGTAATGATTCGGTTTAAAATACCTTCATTATTGTGCCGGTTTAGTAATGTAACACAGCAGTCGACGCGCGTTTGCCGGTTTGCTTCAGTCAATTCGTGAGGTACCCACCTTTCAAGCTTTTTAATCTTCCCAATTTGCTTCAAGTGAATTAAAACAGTTTTATCACTAACATCGCTGCCTGCAGCTAACTCGGACGTGGTTTGCGATGGATCCGCTTCCACAATAGCCTTCAACTCTTCATTATCAACTTGAGTCTCAGGCCGTCCACGGGGCTTGTTCTGCAGGTCGAAATTTCCAGAACGAAAACGTTGGAACCAAAAACGAACTGTGTTTTCTTTTGCAACACGACCGCCATACACATCATTCACCCTTCGAGTTGTTTCCGCGGCACTAGTGCCACGGCGGAACTCGTACTCGTAAATAATGCGATATTTTAAGTTTTCCATTTTGTAAAATGAGTGACGCAAACAGAAAAAAACAGAAGAAAAAAACAAATGAATGACGATCATCGAAGCACAAATACATGAGTCTATAGCTGTACAAATTTGAATTTGGAATTCCTTACCAAAGAGGAGAAATTTGTGATTAAAGTGGCCAGTACGAAAAACGCCAATTTCATATGTAAGGACCTAATATTTAAAATTCTATAATTCAGATCATCGTTTCTTCATATCATTATGAGAACTCTTAAGTTAATTTTTATTCCTAACTGTAAGATCGCACTTCCTAAAACTATTGCGAGAATTTTTTGCAAACGTGAAAATGTTCATAAAAAATGGTTTTTTTTTTGGCTTATAAAATCCTTCTTTCTCGGTTTTCTTTTACAGTTACCGATAAAAATGTTATGAAATAGGTCAAAATACTGTCATAACAAGAACCATCTAGTACTAATTCCCATTCATATCAAAAATTAAAGAGTTACCTTTAAGCCGTCATAGTAGGCTGTATATATATATATATTCGGAATCATCGTTTATTACCGATTTCAAATATTAGGTCCTTACATATGAAATTGGCGTTTTTCGTACTGGCCACTTTAATCACAAATTTCTCCTCTTTGGTAAGGAATTTCAAATTCAAATTTGTACAGCTATAGACTCATGTATTTGTGCTTCGTTGATCGTCATTCATTTGTTTTTTTCTTCTGTTTTTTTCTGTTTGCGTCACTCATTTTACAAAATGGAAAACTTAAAATATCGCATTATTTACGAGTACGAGTTCCGCCGTGGCACTAGTGCTGCGGAAACAACTCGAAGGTTGAATGATGTGTATGGCGGTCGTGTTGCAAAAGAAAACACAGTTCGTTTTTGGTTCCAACGTTTTCGTTCTGGAAATTTCGACCTGCAGAACAAGCCCCGTGGACTCTGAGACTCAAGTTGATAATGAAGAGTTGAAGGCTATTGTGGAAGCGGATCCATCGCAAACCACGTCCGAGTTAGCTGCAAGCTGCGATGTTAGTGATAAAACTGTTTTAATTCACTTGAAGCAAATTGGGAAGATTAAAAAGCTTGAAAGGTGGGTACCTCACGAATTGACTGAAGCAAACCGGCAAACGCGCGTCGACTGCTGCGTTACATTACTAAACCGGCACAATAATGAAGGTATTTTAAACTGAATCATTACCTGTGATGAAAAATGGGTTCTTTACGATAATCGGAAGCGCTCAGCGCAATGGTTGGATCCTGGCCAGCCAGCCAAATCCTGCCCCAAGCGAAAATTAACCCCAAAAAAGTTACTTGTAAGCGTTTGGTGGACTAGTGCCGGTATTGTTCATTACAGTTTTCTCAAATCTGGCCAGACTATTACGGCTGATGTCTATTGTCAGCAATTGCAAACCATGATGGAAAAGGTAGCGGCTAAACAACCTAGGCTGGTCAATCGCTCCACGCCACTGCTGCTTCACGACAACGCTAGACCACACACTGCGCAACAGACGGCTACTAAATTAGAAGAGCTTCAATTGGAAAGTCTAAGACATCCTCCGTACTCCCCGGACCTTGCTCCAACAGATTACCATTTTTTTCGAAATTTGGATAACTTCTTGCAAGGGGAAAAATTCAACTCCGATGGGGCAGTCCAAATCGCCTTCAAAGATTTTATTGATTCCCGTCCGACTGGTTTTTTTAGTAAAGGGATCAATGAACTACCTATGAGATGGCAAAAGTGCATAGAAAATAATGGTTCATACTTTGATTAATTAAATATATTATATTAAAAAATATTCGACTTTTTGTTCCTCCCATACAAAACGCCAATTTCATATGTAAGGACCTAATATATATATTACTATATCACCAAAAAATGTCGCTTAAACTAAATAGCCTTTCACCCCTCGAAATATTGAAAAAGGATTTCACATAATAATGGTAGCTCTCTGTGTATCCGTAAGCGACACAATATATTAAAGGGCAGTGACGTGCATAGGGTATTTGAACAAGGTAGGCAGTGTTCGCGTAATTAATTTGAATACTATATTATGATAGTAAATATTATATAGGTGTTATACGAATGAAACATGGAGTAAAAATAAAATACGTATGAATGTATGTAGGTAGGAACTTCTTCATCTGTAAGAAATTTATTCCGGACTTATTGTAAGGGCATGCAATGCTTTCATGCATCTATGGAATGAACGCTACTGGTAAAGGGTTCGTAAAGTTTGGAAACATTAACCAAATTCTTATAATTTTATAGGATTCATATTAAGTGATTAGAAATCAAAGACACTTTTCTTTAAATAAAAACAAATCACTATAAATATTTTGAATACACAATAGCTATACTGTGAATTGAATTCTTAAAATTTTAATATAAAGCATAAAGTTTCTTGTTACCATATATTTTGTCCTATTTATAGCACTCATTGTAAAATTATATAACGGTCCAAAAGTAAATAGCTTCGGGGACGAAAATTTAAATGATGATGTCATCATGTAGAAGAGAGTTAGAGACATAATCTCCGGTGTATACACAAACCACTGATTGTAAAATATAAATACCTGAAATATAGATTAGAGTGAACATTGTTTATCTTCAAAACTACAATGTTAAACAACCAATTCTTATCTAAGCTACGTTCCACATAAAATGAGGCTTTGACATTGTAAACACCATTCTTGGAAACCGTTAGCTATCTCCTTCCGCACTCATGCGACATAGTTGCTTTTACTTTACGTTTTTGTTTACAACACTTATCCGTTTGTCAACAAAAGTCCTAACGAGCTTTGAAATTAACTAAACGATAAATCCTGCTTTTTCTTTTTAGCATTATTTAAACCTTAAACGTTAATATTGCTTATTCATCATACTGAGGTTATAAGAGGAGGTTATAAGAGCCGACTAAATGTATACGGCATGCCAAACTGCACGCAAAATGGGTACCATCTATAGCTTTTGCATGTACCTTCTCTTCGCACACCTGTAGTGCACATCCGTCAAGTCGCATTGGACAAGCATGGTGGGTTAAATGTCCAAACTCCTTCCCGTGGATTACACAAATATAGTGTAAAAAGGAAAGAAAAGCTTTTGCCCTGCATTGAGACTTATCGTGCCAATAATAATATTGCTTGTATAGAAAAAACAAGTTTTCAATCGATTTAACATAAATAAATTTATATTGAATTTTACATTTACTATTTCTTTCTTTGCGATTAAAATATATATTAAGATATGATAGACAATAATATTAAGTATGTTAGGAATAATTATCAAACTAGTAACGCTTAAACTGAAAATTTAATGATTTTGGGTTTTATGTGATAAAATTATAAGTTACTGTAACATAAGCTTGTGTAGCATTTTGTGCAATCTTCAATATAGTAGCTTTAGGTTGACATAGAATTCATTTCCTGCACTGTTCATAAATAGGTACTAATAAAAAGCATTTCTGCTTTTAATATAATCGTTTTTTGTGGTTTCGATATTTTTAACGTTTAAATACGAAGAAGGCAAGAAAATCTCTGTCTGATAAAAGATATTTAAATAAAAGTGAGAGTGTATGAGAGTCAATGAACTGTGGGCTGTTAGCGGTTTACCACAGGATTCTAGACACATGAAACTTTTGTTTATCCGCTCAGCAGCGCTACTCATGAGCACTGCTATAAAAATTACAATATAATATACGATAACATTTAGTAGACTCTGAAAACCAGTCTTGCGTGTTACAACCTGATACGAGTGCATTTTGTGGCTTATAATATCAATTGACCATATTTGTAATAAAAATGTGTTTGTCAGAAACCCCTTTCGCTTTTCGCAGAATACTGATTAGTATAATATTTCTCGACTGACCAATAACTATAGAATTTCTTTGAAGGATAAAATCTGGAATGAAATTATCTGACAAAGAAACATAGCTATTGACATAGCTTGAGTAACTAATTACAGCGGCAGTGGACTAATCATATTTGATGAAGTAATGATCCCTAGAGCAAATGTATTCCTGAGTGAAGACTGCGAATCGGTAAACGCAACAAAAACGCTGCGTGGCAAGACGGAGCGAGTACTGCGAAAGTCGACCCGCAAAGATTAAACGGCAAAAGCCGAAGACGGCTCAATGACACTGTTTTGGGAAAACTAACTAACACTGAAGTGTGCTAAAGTGGGCTGATGATGACGACTAATACAATAATTATTGTCCTCGTCGTGTTTTCGTTGATACAAAGAGATGTAGTACATATCGTATATATTGGAGTTACGAGTTTCGTAACATAAAAACCAGTAATAATAACTTGTCACTAATAATCGATTATTACAAGGCATTCAACTGCTAATAATATTTGAGTACCTTTATAAATAATTTGCGTTTAGAATTTATGTAGTTGTAAGCTATTTGTATGTTATGTGAAAGGTTTTTTATATGTACCTAGCAGGCACGGCCTACTTCGCTAAGGAGCTTTTTGCACTTGAACCTGGCGGGTTTTCAAAATAACTATTTATCTATTATTTTACCCCCAATACTAATTTGGATCACGGTCCATTTAAAAAAAAATCTTATAATTTATTTAGAATACTAAAAAGATTACCTAGTGTTTATAGATAGTACTTACTTTAAAATTAACGAGTTTTCAAACTTCCAATCCCTTTTTTTCCCTGTCAGGGTTGGAATATCAAAAATTCCCTCCATACGGGGTGCTTATATCATAAAAGAACACAATATAAACATTTCATGTTACTGCCTTTTCTGGTATAGACTCTACGATATGTCAGTCAGTACAGGTCTATATATATATATATATATATATATATACTATAAGAAGATAAGTAAATAGATTCCAGTAGAACATTAATTTTGCTTTATTTTGATAAAGGAGTTTAAAACAAAACAATTTTCCAGTTAATCCCGTGATCAAGTGAACAGTGTTTCCAATGTAGCAATTTGAGGCAAACGTTTAGTATTTTAGTGCAACCGTTTCTTTTGTATTCGTGAAAGTAATTTTAGTACAGTATAATATAACCGATGTCGGCATGAACACAGCCATTCTTACCTTTATTAAGATTTATTTTACTTGAATGACCATTAGCATGACAATCACGCTGCAATAGATATGTTCATTGTTATATTATATACTTACATCTAACGGTTTGACTGCAATCGACGATGTTAGAATGTTGACGAGTTGCTTTATTCATTGCCATTCATCTAATACTATACAGTCACATAAATGAGGAGTCTAATTTCAAAACTCACTATAACATTTTATTTAATCCCATAAATTAAAAAAAAACTTATAATTAATCTTTGACTTAACAATAACATTCCTATAAGGTATTTAAATTATTATTCTAGAGTGAAAAAGCAAAAAAGAAACAATTCATATATATTTGCTTTGATAAAAACTTTTCAAATTACTATTAGGACTATTAATTAATTTTGTACGAAAAATCGTTTATAGCGGGTTGTGAAATTAGATGCCTCAAATAATAAATAACATTAAGTAATATTTCATCTTAATAATATTTGCCATACTGTATCTCTTTCGGGGTGAGCAGAGATGCTCACTCGCTTTGAGCTTATATGTAGTGTCAAATAAAACCACAGGGCTGGCGTAACCACATGTGAGACTAAAGCACTAATAAAATTACAGATAAAAAAAAACACGACCAATAGCGCAACTGAATGTTATTCTTAGAGCATATGACATTTCTATTAGATGTCATGCAGGTTTCCTCGCGTTGTTTTTCTTCATTGGTAAGGATATGGCGCCTAAATACGTATTTAATCTGAAATAACACTGAGATACGAGCAGGGATTTGACGTTACGACCATTGGTGTTGCCGCGTATAGATACTGGTCCATAATCTGTTGGTCTGATCTTACTGGTCTTAGTAATATTAACACGTTGAGCGCCACGTCAGCCATAGGTGGCTGACACTAGACTTTCCGTTTAGACCGCGTCACCCATTGCTGGCTGACAGCGTGTAACATGAGAACTATAAAATTTACACTATTTTATGGAATTATAGAAAATTTATTTAAAATTTACTTAATTTGTTATAATACAGTTAGTGGGATTAATTAAAACATGGCAAACATAAAAATGGTTCTCCTTCACGTGTATTACAATGTGTTATAACACGCTTTGTCTTTCTCCATGCCATCACTCTACCATCTTTTCTTGAACTGATTTGACGCGTAATGTTTTGAATGAATGCCTATAGGAATCACTTTTCAAATGTAAACAATCTTCTACTGCGATCGGAAAAACCGGCCCTACAGTACCAGCGCGTAGAAGCGGCGTGCGTGGCCTGAACAGCATTGTCTTAGAAATACGCGTGGCGCTCAACGTGTTAAAAATAAACAATAAATTAATAATCACATAGAGATCGATTGAAATCATCAAGAATGTATTAATCTTAAACATAAAACACGCTATAAAATCAGTTTTGAAAGCATGGTTTATTGAAGGTTTTAAATTTAATGTTGACCTTTCATTATTGAGTGCTCGATAACGCACTATATACTGACCCTGCCAACGTTGCTATAAATCCCGAGTTCCTATATATAAGTCTATATATAAGTCCCGGTTCCGGCAAACTTTACTGTATTGAGCAGGATAGTTTGTCACAAGTCATTGATGCATATTTGACCTAAGTATTTATGTCTTTATATAGTATCCACAGTACAAGAGCAAGCTTAGTTTAAAGCTAAGTCAACGTAAACGTCTGTAAATGTTGTTATAATATTATAATAATTATATGTACTATATTTCCCTGATATGTTTTATTTGACATATTATAGTCCCTAATTTGATAAGTTCCGCTATACATATTATACAAGCTGCCAACAGCTGACGGAGTAAAAACACAGTTCAAGAGTTTACCATAATTGCGTTACAAATTGTTCGCGTCATTTTGAGCATTCACTTTATGAAGTGCTTCGGTGATCACATCACAGCATGCCACCTAAGGCCCTTCAACTGTTTCGAGTTAACAGCCATTTTAATTTAATGGTCTGCTACGTTCCATTTTGCAATTTGAAACCCCGGTCGTACAGGACTTTTACTTTTTTCGTCCTCCACCGTGGGATTCGAGGTTGTTATTATTAATTAATACATTCTTAGAATATTGTTATGAAGCGCATGAACATCCTCTACATTTTTTTTATGGCTTTGTAACTGAAATTAATTATGTCACGATTGTTTTTAATGAGGCTTTTATGTTTTGCGTTCTTGCTAATTATGTCTGTTCAGATTTTTATCAAATGATTAGGCGACGATTTGTCATTATTTTGATTTTAAATCACCTATGTACACCATAAATGAACGTGCAAGAAAATGATTACTTTTTATATAAACATCGCCTGATTTATACGAGTACCATATATATTTTAAAGATTTTCCAACTAGTTTAATATAAAACGAAATCATTATTAGCCAATTATACATATTCCTACTAGAGCTTACCATATTAATAAAATTGTTGTAAATAACAATTTTACTTGATTAAAATAATTTTAAAATACATTTACACTTACAATTATAATTAAATTAACTTCTTGTTTTTCAATAAATAAAAAATGCTTCTTATCTGAATAAACTGAAATTAATATACGTAACGAGTATTTGATTGGATGGCATTGAGTTCGAAGGTTCTAAAATAAAATAATTCAGTTTACATCGTGTGAAGTCTACATAAAATCCCAGTGAATCATCTAATGGACTCCTGTAATTTTGCTATCAACATACCTCATCGTTATTTATAATTTCAGATTTTCTTTTTTAATCTACATATTAAGATGACTGAACTATTGTATTTTTAGATTTTTTAATCTTGTTATATATTTGAATATTGAATTAATAATATCGCTTATCAGTTATTTCCATTCTTTATGAGTCGATGGCACAATATTAAATCTGATTACGAAAAATTAATTGATCAATATCAAAAGTCTTATTCTAAATATTATCTATTTCTAAATAAACTTGTGATAGACATCATGCTGGACCAGGAGAAATCAATTGGGTTACGTTGGGCACAACAAACAATCGCAAAAAAAATACAGCCACTACTTCTTTACTTTTTCTCACTCCGAATGGGATATAGCGTAATGGTATATTATTATTTGATTGTGAATACCATACAGTAAGATATATTTTTTGTCGTAATTATCAATCGTTGGTTTATTGGCTTGGCGAGCGCAGTAATGTCGAATATTTCCGGTTGCCTCTTGAAGGCTAAGTTGTTGGGTCATACTTACTTTATATAAGTGCATATGTCAACACTTCAATAATATGTTATTTATACTGAAGCGCTAAACGTTTTATTTTTACTATAATGTACATAAAATATTTGTCTTCTATATTATATTATTCAATAAATATTTTATTTTATATTTCTATTTATTTGATTTTTTTTTGTATCCCAGGGGAAAATCTTGCATAGGACCATCAGGGACGCTGTGAGAGCAGTGACCCCGGTGTGTCAGACTCCTACTAAAAACTCCCGGGGTGACCCTCTGATTGCTCCACCTGGGCCTGAGAAGCCAAATTCATCCACACGATTTATTTAATTCTGAAATGCAGTTTTTGCGATTTTATGCGTAAAATTAAATATTAAGAGTGATCAGATTGTGTATTTAAGATTATAAATTAACTATTTATTTATTCAGTTTTACCGCAATAGTTGCATTAATAAAAACAAACATAATTCTTAATTAACTTATAACCTAGTACACTATATATAATGTGAAAATAAGTATGAAAGCGTATAATTTTTAAACATATTTAAACATTTCTTTTGGATATAAAATGGATTTTGAAACTACTTGGGAAGTATATCGTTTTGAGAGTAAAAATAAAATAAGTAATAATTATGAACAATATTAGAACCGAATGCCCGTAATGTAAGTTTCATTAGTGGTAGTTAAATAGCGGTATGCAATTAACTTCATTCAACGCTATAAGATTGTCGTGAGAAACTTTCGTAATATCGCTTACTATGTTTGAATTGAAGATATTATACTTATATATTGGCGTCTCACCATAATGTGCCACTTATCTTTAGTGTTAATAATGTTATGGAAAGTGTTAGTTCTATGTTATATCATTTTCAGGGTTTCGTACTGCAAAAAGAACTCTTATAGGTTCACTTATATAGTTGTCTGTCTTTATGTCTGTCAACACGATTTTCTCAGGAACGCGTAGAGGTTACAAATAGAAATATCAAATATTTAGGTTGGAGTTCTTGTAGCTCTGAAAAAAAAAAATCAAACATCTATGTCAACGCAATCAAAAGATCATCATTATAGGGTGCTAACTTTATAACAAAGTTTGGAGGTACATGAACCATGCTGAACTCTTCAAAATCACTTCATCTCTAACAGCTTTAGCTTCTCTTCCTCACAATCTTGCCTTTGTGGTTCAAACTCGATTGGAATCCTCTCCACAACTGCCCGAAGAATGCCACTTTCCGTCTCATGTCTGTCAACAATCAAAATATACAGCTGTTTATGTTGCATTTATGTTTTTACATGTAAATCAAAACATACAAAAACTTTTCGTTGACCTAGTTTTATGAAATATGGCAGCATGATTATAAAGAAAAATCCAAAAACGGTACATTTATAGTTATATCATAAAAAAAATCGATAATAAACCTATGCCAATAAGTTAAAACGCAACCCTCGCAACACTCGCAATTAGCAGGTTTTTATTTAAAAAAAAAACAATTCGTGAACGTTTTTTTTTAGCTATACAAAGCATGCCTTTACATTATCTTGCTTTACACTTATCTTGCGTTACACATGCACCTTATTGAAGTCTATATTGAATAGAATGCAATAAAATCATTGATTGATTAAAAATTAGAATTTTAATTTGAAACGTCCATTATCATGTAGGTACGTAGGCAAAAACTAGTCATGCGTTAAATTAATTTGAAAGTATTAAGTTCATTTCTTTATAACCGATTCATTGACCTTGTTTTTATAATATGTTCTTCTATTTACTGATCCTACTAATACATATTTTATCTAATAAAATCCACCCAATATATCCCTTGTCAGTTCAACATTAAAATAACGAGTTTTTCGTTCGCTCCATAATTCTGCAAGCGCTTTTTGGCTTCACCATTGTACTGTATTCATAGTTCTTTAAATTCATGGTCACGAACTTGTTCCTTATATTCTCTATTTATCATTTACTGAAGAATAATAAGATGAATCTAGTGTTCTCGAGTTCTGAATTGGAGACCGCGTCTAGGCCAGCGTAGAGTGGGACGTCGAAAGACTAGATATAGACTGACGATCTGCGAAAGGCGGCTGGATCTTTGCTTTGGGAGAGGCCCATGTTCAGATGTGGACAAATTTGGGCTGAAATGATGATGAATCACGTACTAATAGTGTGACGGCTTATGTATGTAGTATTTGTTATTATTGTCTTGTTATTTATTTTAGTTTGCACAAATATTTGAACACGTCATCTATTCATAATTCATTTATCAAATATCAATGATAAATTATCGAATATCTGTTGCATAGCCCATATGCTCTTTAGAAACTACGATAGTGATTAATATCGGACAAAATTTCATCAGGTATACGAGATTATTGAAGTAAATGATTATTTGTTTAACTAATTTATCTGTTTTTGAAACGTAAATAATACTTAAATAAAAAGTTAGATATTTTTTATGTACAGAGTTACCTAATCAAAAATCTAAAGTAAATAAATGTGACAAGATTGGCAATCTACTAATTAATATTGATACATCCTACAGCTTGCCCAGTAAGATTTACAATCTAAATCACTATTCACATAATCATCACATTACTCGGGCATGACATCAATTCTATAATTATGGTAATCCAATTGACATGCTAAAAAGTTACGTAAGTAACCGATTTTTTTTGTGTTTGATTTGAATTCTGATCTTTTTTAAAGACGTTGCAATAATACGCTTAAACTCTTTCTTTCTTTTTTACGGAAATGGCGTTTATTTAGAAAGTCTAATTAAATATTAATAATATTACACAAAGAAACATCTGAAAAGATATATGTTATACGTATAAGCTCGTATGAACGGTGCCTACTGCAGCATGGATAAAAGTCTTCGGAATAATCGATATTAACTAGGTTTTATTTTAGAGGTCTTATTACATCTAGTTAGTACATTTAGTATGCTTTCCATCCTAATATATGCAAGCGGATTTTATAACGGTGATTTTCACTATTTTCTTATTTCTCAACAGTCAGCACCGTGTTATATGTATTTATTTATATTCAGAGATGGGCAAAATGTAATCTGATTAATGATTAACGATTACAAAATGTAGTCGTAATTTTAATTTTGTTGCTCTGTAATCATGATTAAATCCCTTCAAAACATTAAGGAGTCATAAATGAGCATGATATTGACGACGATTTAAAACATAGATGAGCAAAATACAGTCATATTATTGATGAAAAACGCAAAATGTAATCGTAATCGTTTTTCGTTAATCTGATTATATTTTGCCCATCTATGGTTATATTTAACAAATGCAATTAAGCTGAATCCTTATCAAAATAACCGATTTCTCTATTACAATCAAAATCGATTAGTTACACAGGATCTATTAGTAATATAGTTTTGACGTAAAGTAATCTGAACAAGCCGTTTTCAGTTTTATACAAGAAAAAGTTAAAATATGTGTATTGCTATTGTCCACAGTTATCAGAAGAGGTTCAGAGGAAGCAAAGCGAGTACCAAAAATGCCTCGAATCGTACAAGCAGATGAGGGCCAAATTCGAAGAGAACTACCTTAAATGTACGTGTTAATTTCAACCAGTTAGCACTTTTTGACATAGTTATTAAAAGGTTTGTTAGCAAATGTGAATACATTTGAAGGTCTTGTTTGTTTTACAGATGTATCTCTAGAAATTTGAACTAAGCCTTTTAAATACCAACAGTAAAACGGTATAAACGTTTATTTCCTAATAAAACTCTTCTTGTATTTATGCCTTCGAATTTTACTAATAGATAAAATGTCACTAGTTTTTTATATTAAAGAATAGTATCAGATTTGTAACCGATTATTAAGTTTTTTGATACATTGTAAAACATGAAACGATAAGCGATTAAGACTAACGTGTACTAAATGATGGTCAAATTTTGTATGGGTGCTTTGCTTTAGATTTGATGTAATGAAAATGGTATAAACATTTTTAAACCATTAATGACAATTCATCTGGTGTTGCCAATTAGGCGACAGGACTTTTCATTAGACGGGCATATAAAACGTCAAAACAAAATACTATTAAAATACGTATTTGTTATTTCAGGTCCGACAAGCCGGGGCGGTAGAAAACTGGACGAAACCAGGGACAAATATGGCAAAGCCTGCAGGAGGCTGCATAGAGCTCATAACGAGTACGTGTTGCTTTTGGCAGAAGCGACAGAATGCGAACGAGCATTACGCACTGCTGCCCTGCCTGCGCTGATGGAACAACAGCGCAGGCAAGGCGAAGCTACTGCAAATTCCTGGTGAGATAATAACTATAAATTTTGTTCGCAACTTCGACTACGTTGACAATAGATAGTATCGAGGGGTGAATCGTTATTTGGTATTAAGCGACATTCTTTGTTGATATAGCGTTAAATTCTCTACAAAAATAATGAATGGGTATTGCAATACGATATATCGTTCATTAGTTATAAAAGTCAAAAGAAAAAAAAAGTTTTGTCCTGTGTTATTTGTATGGGAAATCGAAAAGTGCGATGCGGACAATCTAAATATTAAGGGCTCATATTTTCAGAGGCCTATTTTGGCATTAAAACGAAACTTTTGAGCGTGGTTCCGAGGAAACATTTTTTTTTTGAAACGCCCTAAAATATTGATGAAATTATCTTCGTATCTTTTTATCCTAATTCGGCACAGAGTGGTCGCGCCACGCTTGATGGTAAGCATGGTGCAGTCCAATAACGACATCGACTAACAACAGTAAAGAAAATCCATCAATAGTTGCAACGATCATGTAGGCATGCAGAATATATTTTTACGCTTCGCTTAAAAGACCCCATATACCCCATAAGACAGTGGAGTTGTAGGTATTTGAGTTATATGAATACATTTACAACGATTCTAGTGTCGAAATGTAACTATTATGTAGAGGTCAAACTATGTCATTATTTCTATATAAACGAATAATAAAAACAATGATATTGGTGAGAAAATGCTGAAATACTATGAATGTAAATATTTATTTATTGTTGCAGTATAGTATTTTCCACATTTACTCGAGTCATTCTGGTTCTAATACCCTCATATATTGTATACCTTAACTGCAGACAGAGTTTTCATGAATACTCGTAAAACCAGTAGTTATCTATACCATTATAAACAAATGTTATTGTTTTGTCACAGGAAAGGCATTCTGCTAGAAGTTGTACAAAGGGCAGATTTCAGTACAGATAAATTCAGAGAAGTACAAAGTAAAATCGAAACCACGATACAGAACTTGAGGCCTCAGGACGAATATAAAGAATTCATAGAAAAATACAGGTAACTTATTTCCAAGGTTTAGTTGATATTCAGTAAATTTTTAACAAAAAATAGATTTAGCCCGGTTTAGTTGTGAAGAGCTTTCCCGGTCAATAAACACGCGACAAATTCGAAAAAAAAAGATTAGCTCGTTGGTGGTATCCATTTTCCGTGCGTAAAGAGGGAGGCGGCGCGCAGCGTCTAGCACGTCGCCCGTGAAAAAGGTTTGGAGGGGTCGGTTTACACTCACCCCTCCCAGAGATAAAGCCTAAAGAGGCTGTTCGCTCCCCGATTGTCCGGAAGAATTTCCCAGGCCCGGGTGGGGTGATTGGAAGGACACCCCGGGGGTTTTTAGTCAGTAGGAGTCTGAAACACCAGGGTCGCTGCTATCACAGCGCGTCTCATGATACTATGGATTTTCCCCCAGGTCACAAAGAAAAAAAACCATTTTTCTTTGAGTTATATATTTTTAAATAGAATTAAGTGCTTACATTAATGAACATACAGCTAATTACATTACGGTATATATTCGTTCATCAATTTACTAATTAATATAGGTTTATAACAATGATTCAATATGTAATAACCTTTTAAATAATTATATTTACAATTGTAAGTATAGTTACAATTGTAAATATGAGTTGTAATCTATATGTATACAGATACACAATTAGTTCTAATAGGCAAATGAAATAGTGGGAAATATACATGAATGAACCTGAGGTTATTCCAAGAAAAAGTCTTAGACGCAGCTGATTCATTCGGTCTAGGATTAATATAATTAATTATTATTACACATTTAGCTTGTGATACATTCACTGTAAACGTTTATAACGATTTCAACTCGGAATAGATATCGAAAGTTTTAAAATAAATCCAAACAATATATGTTCAGGTCAGCAGCTTGTATAAAAATGTGAGTTTCAATTGCAAATGCTGATATATGACTCCAATTTGCTAACGTAAACAATTTATTTCTACTCGCAAAATGCATGTTGCAATTCTCGGTGTAAACGAAAACGCTAACAATTGTTATGAAATTTAAAACAAAATGTACATGTTTGCTAATTTACACATTCTGGAGAATTTCCACTCGACGGTGCTTTGATCTTTTACATTAAATCTATTTAGAACATAGTAAAATCTGTTTATGTTATGCGGGGTATATTTAATAACGAACTTTGTCAAATGCCAATACCAATAATTCTTGAATAGTTAGTTATCAGTGCTTCTAACAAAATTAGTGTCCTATTATAAATCCTCCTATTAAGCTTACATGAATGGTATTGGCTTTATTGTCCTCTGATGAAAATAATATATATTAATAACTAAAAAATAGTTTATTTATTTGTAAGAACACTTCTATAGTCTGTATTAACACTAACAAAAAAATATAACACATGAACAAGATACATTACAAATGCGTCTATATTTAAAAGTGTAGTCTACTTGCACAAAGGAAAGAAAAATGAAAATACGAGTAACACACGGACAGAAACAATAACAAAAAGATAAACACTAATCTAATTTGTAAAAATTAAATAAAAAGCAAAGAAACAATAACTTATTCCACAATCTATTAGAATGATGAAATAAAATATCTTTTTTTAAAACGAACAATGATCTTTAACTAACATGTTATGCTTAAAATATCTCTTGTATATTTTGATACCGAATGTGTTTATTATTTTATAATGTCACATACTTATATTTTACGATTATACGGTAAACACAATAAAAAAATCAATACAAATACCAAAAAATATAGTTCTGTACCAAAAAAGATTTCACTTGGCATACCAAGTGAGCTCTAACTACGTTACTGTTTCAGATAGGTTTTAAAACAAAATGTTCTCATATATGTGATGTGTATGTTTATGATAAAATCTTTGAACTGAAATGCTTGTCATAAGGCACAGTTGTAAATAAAACGGTAAAGAAATCTTAATAATTAGGTAAATATTTATAAATCGTACTTTAGATTAACAGTCTCATTAAAAGATGTTTCTTTTTTTCTTTTCACAGATCTCCTCCATCAACTCCAGTATCTTTTACCTTTGACGAGAGCTTAGTAGAAGATACGAGTGGAAAATTGCAACCAAACCAGTTAACTGTTGACAATCTAACGGTGGAATGGCTGAAAGAAAAGCTGACCGACTTAGAAGCCACGCTACAAGACAATAGAGAAAAGCAAACGGCGCTACAAGGACCTGAAATTATTGGAAATGGTGTTTGTAAGAATAATAACACCGGTCTCGCAAACGGAGTCAATGGCATCGATAGGTAATTAATACACATTTACAAGGATATGAAGTACTGCAGATCATATTTATTATTTAATTTTATTACTAGTTCTTATCTCTTTCTTTAGGGATAATTTTACTACGTTGTACAGTGTGAATAAAGCCAAAAATCATTAGATTACTTTAGCACATATAAGCATCTACTAATAAATGTCATTGAATCCATTCTATTACTCTTTTCCTTTAATTTTTGCGGATTTTTTTCTCAAGTCAATGTTTAATATTGTCGTCCCATATTGTTTGCTGATGTTCATTTCTAGCAATTATTAATAATGTCAATGAACGAAATGTATAAAATATCGGCGTCCACTAGACACCGTGTAGGATACCATCCATAAGTGGTAGATATTACTTATATAGATTTGAAAAGATTCGCTTCTACATTCATCATGCGAACAGCAAAATAATAAACATTCTTGTGATTTAGGAGCCTTTTAGAGAAAAGTAAATAGGCATTTTTGGATAAACTTAGTCCTTCGTTGGGCTTATTTCACCGTCCACCAGATGCGATTAAGGTTATAAATCAAGAAAAAGGTATGATTATATTTTTTGTATTGCAGGCATTCCCCTCCACCGTTGCCAGTAACGACATCCGAACCAATGAAGTTATTAGAACTACGCGTGGCTGAACGGAAATGTGCCAAGCAAGCTGAAATGATCCGATCAGCTTTAGCTGAACTTGGTTGCGAAGAGGCACCGAGCGGCTGCCCTGATCTATCTGCTGAGACCGTTGGAGTTGATAGCCTTGATGGAAGCTCTCCAGATCATCAGGTACTTGCTTACAATTATCGATTCATAGTTAAGTTTCCTACAGACGTATAAGTAACAACGGCTTATATATTGAGATAATACTTATGCGAAGTAGTGCTGTGTATTCGAGTTTCAATAGATGGCAAATATGTTTTATTTTTGCAAACACGGTATACAGTTATTTGTATCAATTATGTGTATCTAAAACTAAATTCCACCATCAGGATCGATCGTCGTTCGACTCAAAATCCTCAGTCGATGCGTTACGACTGCATCTACACTCTATAATACCGCCGAGGCCTTTCTTCAAAATATTCACACGTCCGTTCAGACGTAAATCCGCTCCGTCCAGCCCGGCGCTGCCACCAAAAACGTATAGAAGCAGCAGCGTTGGCCCAACAGACACGGTAACCGAACAGACTCTGCGAAAAAAACCGATCAGAGTCTTTAAAAGCCGCATAAAAAAGCGTATGGATGTCTATGTGCATTGCCGTGTTCATGCCGGCGTTATGAGGAAAAGAAGAAAAGGCCGTGTTGTAGTCGTTAGTTCTAACAGTGTGGTGAGTGCTACTAACAAGAAGATAGACGCACCGATGCATGTATTCAGCATGATAAGCTCCCACGTGAGGATCCATAACGTATTGATTGTTCGAGCACTATCCGATCCGCGTCAAAGCTAATTTTAGCAAAGTTTGAACGTCACCGTGCATCGCACGAACTTCTCACTACAGTAAGCTTTCGAATAAAATTAAAATAGCACCGACACTCACTAAAACTCAGTTTCAAAATCAAGGTGAAGCCGCTTACGACGTTCCAGAAATGTTTCTGTGTTTACTTGTTGCGTCTGCGTATGTATCAGTCTTGAGTTTAACGTCAGGTTCATCCTGTTTCGCGAGGATATATAAAAATAATAAGTCATAGGTCATGTGTTGTCTAGCGGTTTGAGGTGTTGCGGTTCACCTATGGATCCGTTTTCGATGTATATAACTCATTCTGAATTGCCTCCGCCGCTCGTAGTTCCGCGAAGGAAAAAACGTCTGAAGCAACTGCAACTTGAACTGGAGAATGAAGCAGTATGTACTAAGTAACATTTTAGTTATGTGGCTCTTCTGAGAGATGTGGAATAATCTTGTGTATTTTGCATGTGTATTTAATTTTGTATTTGTAATTTTATTATTTCAATAATGTGTGTTAACAATACTTATTACACTTTTTTTTGTGATAAAATTAATAATCTAAATGTACAATATGTTATAAAAAACTATGTGTACTATAATATAATTTGAATAAAATTTAAAAAAATCTGATAATGTTGTAGGTTTCATGGGGTGATTCTTTTTCAGACAGGATTCGTCATGATTTATATCAAAATTTCTATAATTATACACAGAACTTTCTTATTTTTGTAATTATGTAGATTTAATATCAGACCTATAGCTTCTAGATTAGAATACTGAGCAAAGGCGATGTGGTAGAGCGATTTCCCGAACTGGTTCGTGACCACAGCACACCGACGTAAAGACCATCTTAGTAACTCTCTTTGGCTTGTCGTGTTTCGTGAATAGTATGTGCATATCTAGTTATTCAGACACCTAGAGACCTTCCGTCGTGGTATATGTGGGCCAAAATGGCGATGGCGGCTTTCATTCCATCAGGCGGAATGTAATCACTTTGTTGAACAAGTATAAAAATAAGAGAATAACGAACGTAACAAGGAATATGTTTCAATTTACCAAAAGTTTTTTTTTCTAACAGAATATGGTTTCATACTTATAGGACATGCCTTATGTGATGTCTTCAGAATCTAAAAAATAACGTGATAATCATTACATTTATATCCCATACATGTGTTGATATTTATTATAAGTACGGATGTTGGACGTTCATAAATGTAAAGACAGGTACTAAACAATATTGTTTTTTTAGGTGAGTGTAAGCGAAACAGAGCGTTCTCTGGTAGAACAAGAATGGTTCCACGGAGTATTGCCACGGGAGGAGGTCGTTAGACTTCTGAGAGCCGATGGCGACTACTTGGTGAGGGAGACCACTAGGAATCACGCCAGGCAACTGGTCCTCTCAGTCTGCTGGGGACAGCATAAACATTTTATTGTTCAGACAACGCCAGAGGTTTGTTTATAGTATAGTATTATATTGTTACAATGTATATCATACTTTATTATAATACCCAATAGTTTTTATTGAAGTTCAGACAAATATGCGACTTTTTTCTAATCGATTTCCTTACTTCTCATACATTTATTCGATGATTACTCACTTGATTCCGATGCAGCTTTGAGTTTCTTTCGGCGTTTCTCCTCAAGGTAGTCGCTTTCGAAACGCTGGTAGATCACAGATAGTTTCGTATTTCACTGGTCGGCCGCCCAAGTCGATGTCGGTACCCACAGGGGTACCCTTACGTAGCCGCCCACCTATAAAATTCGCTGGTTGAGCGCCTTCTGCGTTCGTCCACCAAGCCCGGTTAAGTTGTGAAGGTCTTTCCCGGACGTGCGATAAAATCAAATCGAAAAAAGACTTAATTAGTGCAGTGGTTAAACGAGCATTCATGAAATTTATAACACTGCACCGGATGGACAGTACAGTGTTCAAGAACGTCAGTGACCACCAAGATATTAAAATCCGTTGATAATCGATGATGTCGTCCTAGTCCAGATATCGCCCTGACACATAACCACCTTTCATTGTATGCTACCACCTAGCCTGCTGTTATTTGCTACCTTTTGAAATATGAAAAGTTTTAAATTATAACTTTATGAGTTATAAATAAACCTGAATCTTCCAGGGCCATTATCGTTTCGAAGGCGCCGCCTTTCCGTCAGTAGCAGAACTGATTGCATGGCAGCGCGCTAGCGGTGTGCCAGTCACAGCGCGCTCTGGTGCTCTCTTGCGAAGAGCTGTGCCCAGGGAGAATTGGGAGTTAAACAACGACGATGTACAGTTATTGGATAAGATTGGCCGTGTAAGTACAATATATTATAGTTATAGATGACTTAATAGTCGTACGAACAGATACATAGATCCTATAAAAAATACGAAGCCGTTATAGTTATTTACAAAAATATCACAAGTTATTATCATCACAGTCATTGGATGCCCTCTTAACAGTGAAGTTCGAAGATTAATAGGCAAAATGTCTTGGGATAGATACTGTGCTATTTGAAAGTCACTAGGCACAGAGATGGTCAAAATGTAATCTGATTAATGATTAACGATTACAAAATGTAGTCGTAGTTTTCATTTTCTTGCTCTGTAATTATGATTAAATTCATTTAAAACATTAAGAAATCATAAATGTGTATGCAATCTGGGATTCTGTAATGTTTAAAAAATTGATGAAAAAAACGCAGTCATATTAATGGTAAAAAACGTAAAATGTTATCGTAATGATTTTGATTAATCTGATTAATTGTTTCCCGTCTATGACTAGGCACAACGTCTTACGATCCCATGCTGCGCTCTTTAAAATAGGAAAACTTAATCAGATCCACTTTCGATGTCGTCTAGCCACTTCCGTCTTTGACGGCCTAGGTTTTTTATTTTTCGCCATATTGATAATAATCAAGCTCGAGATAATAATGTGGCAGTCTCCCGTTTCTTTCCAGATCGCAGTATTTGTTGAAAATATTTAATAATCCTCTAATGCTATTCTAGGGTAACTTTGGCGATGTGTACAAAGCACGCCTGAAGACCACAGGCCAGGAAGTAGCAGTGAAGACATGCCGCGTTGCCCTCCCAGAAGAACAAAAACGCACTTTCCTGCAAGAGGGACGGATACTCAAACAGTATCAGCATCCTAACATTGTCCGGCTTATCGGCATAGCTGTGCAGAAACAACCCATAATGATTGTCATGGAGTTAGTATCAGGTACGGAGGAAAATAGAATATACATTGATTATTTTTAAAGATTTACGGGAAATTCGTTTCATTTCACGCCTAGTGGAAGGCGAAGATGAAGCCAACGGTGAACCACAATTGGCAACTCGCATTGGCCTAACAAATTGCTATTAATTCTTTATTTAAAGCTCACATATCATAAGCACGTAAAAATAAACGCGAGGCGCTTATTATATTCCTTAGCTTCAAACATGACAAATGAAAAAGCGAATCTATTAGTGTGATTATAGGGAATATCCACCATTTGAAGGTGCTATCCAATATGCTGTTTGAGGGTTATGTAGTGGAATGTGGATGGTGGAATCAAATAATGAAGCTTTTGTGTTCTAGAGATCTCATCAAATTGTGATGAAACTAGTATACAATTATAAAACGAATTGCATCTATTACATGTAATATTATTAATTACTGCTAGTTAAATACTAAATAAAGGAAAGGAATGGAATACATACTTACTACGTAACATACTTCCGCCAAGAAGTGTAATTTTCTTCCTGCGTCTGTTTTTCCAACATCTTATAACATCGGAATCTTCAAACGAGTGAATCGGTATTTGTTGGGTAAACTCGCTCCATCGGCCTCATTATCACTTTCCTTCGGATGAGTTAGGCTTGGAGTTAGGAGGAGGTCAAGCTTGACTGTAATAAAAAAAAATCCCTTCTTAGATCTAAGTACCTGGACCAAAGCTTTCGAAATATCACCATAACACTTTGACAAATCCATACATTTTGCACCTTTCTACCAGCGTTATCGCTGATGGAATGTTACTTTGTCTAAGTACTTTGGTTTAAACAGAATTGAATTTAATTGTGTGGAATTTGAAGCAAGATTTATTTATTGTGTACAGAGATGTGGTCAATGTTTACTGCCTATCCTAATACAAATTAGGTGTGGTGACAGATGTATCTAAAACTGTTTCATATATATGCATATACGGATTTTCTAGGTGGTTCTCTACTTACTTTCCTTCGCACGCGAGCGTCCACACTAAGCTCGAGGATTATGCTGGCAATGTGCCGCGATGCAGCCGCGGGCATGCGATACCTGGAGTCTAAAAACTGCATCCATCGGGATCTGGCTGCCAGGAACTGTCTGGTTGGAGACGACAACATAGTCAAGATATCCGATTTCGGAATGTCGAGGGAAGAAGAAGAGTACATTGTCTCTGGAGGGATGAAACAGATTCCCATTAAATGGACGGCTCCGGAAGCTCTTAATTTTGGTATGTTCCTATTGGTTATTAGTAATATTTGATTAATGTGTGTTACTAGTGATTACAATGTTGTATTTTACTGTGGGTCTCACTAGAAAGCTCATGTCACACAGCGACATACATAAAGAACTACGCTTGATATTTCTCTACGAGGTTAAATCAGAAAAGAAGAACTCCGTAGACGCACGAGAGTCACCTATATACTCCAGCGGACTAACAAATTGAACTGCCAAGTGGCGATACATAGCTCGAGAGCGGATGGCCGATGGGTGAGAGAAGTTCTCGAGTGGAGACCATGTACTGGCAAACGCAGTGTGGGACGTCCGCCCACAAAGAGGATGGACTATCTAATCCCGATCACAGGACGACGCTAAATGCAAGCCGCTTTCGATCGGCCGCTCTAGAAAACATTAGGGCTCTCCTAATGTTGGGTTTTTACCTATGCCCAGCGGTGGACGTCCTATGATTGATATGATGATGATGGATATACCAGTTAACGCTTGTTTTAATTCTACTACAACAAATTGTCTTATAGAAATATAGAATTCTTTCGTTACTTTGTTGATTCAGCGTTATGATAACTATAATGGATTCACTATTTTAGGTAAATACACATCCCTGTGTGACGTGTGGAGTTACGGAGTGCTTATGTGGGAGATATTTTCAAAAGGCGACACCCCCTATTCCGGAATGAGCAATTCACGAGCTCGAGAGAAAATCGATACTGGTATGTATATCATGAAAAAAATATACTATTGATAAACCCAGATTTTAAATAGATTAATGCTCATAGTTAAATAACAACTAAGCCCACAAGACATCTAGATTCTCTGACAGCGCTAACTCAATAACCATCTAGATAATAATTACTCGATAAATTATTCCTAGTAATTAGACTCAAGTGATGTGTAATTTGAATTTTAAATAGTTTCCGACTCCCAGAAAATAGAAAAGAAGATAATATAATATATAGATGAGGTAATGTATATTAACCAACTACTGCTAGTATATAGTATTTAATATTATGGCTTGTCTCTAGAAATAGTTTCGTGTTTCGCAAAACGTATGTCTCTTTTCAAATATTTTTTCCTTGAATTATATAGACAAATGTTTTTTCTTGTGTAAAAAAACATTGAGATAAATAGAAAAGTAATCGTAAAAACAAAAAGATAAACAGATGTTGCAACGCATGAAACATTTATTGTAGAAAACCGATGTCGTCAAAGGCAAATTCAGCTTTTAAAACTTATCAATGTTTACTAATTCTCTTAGGTTTTCTAAAGTATTAGAATCTTAAATATCTTCTAAATGTAGTTTAGACGGTACTTATTAAAAAGATGATGTTCACATTTTTTCTAGGCTATCGAATGCCAGCGCCTGATAGTTGTCCGGAGGATGTATACGCACTGATGCTGCGCTGTTGGGAGTACGAAGCAGAGAAACGACCACATTTTCACCAAATCTATACAATCATCGACACCATTTACAACAGATAACATTGGAATTATTCCGATTTATTAAGTTTTATCAAATAACGACATATTTCTCTTCCTTATAATAATCGTATGATCCGCGACGTATAGCTTACTTAATTCAGCAAAAAATACTCATTCTTTAATAACAGTACCGCGTTGATCTCAAATACAATGGATAAAGGGCAGCAGGTAATGATAATGTGATTTACATTTTTATATGCAAGAAAAAAGAAAATAAAACAGTAATTGTACAAAAATAAAATGTTAAGATGATTAAACGTTTTTATATTCCCATCTTTGTAGCTATAGAGTTGTATTCGGGTTGATTTAAAAGTGATCTTATAATTTCTTATCTTGTAAATGTAAAATGTGACGTCGCCCCTTTCGCTATAGTTAAACACGATTCTTACACTCGCGTATCACCAATATCCATAATCACATTTAAATATTATGCTTATGATAATATGTGCTATACATTTATTGAGTATTCGATTAGTATTTAATTTCCGATAGTATTTTATGAATGTGTGAACATAATATAGTATATACGAACAGTTTCTTGATTTTGATAAATTAAGAGTCTAGATTGTAAATTTTTGAATTGTATACAAAAATGTATGTTGTTATTAGTAAGTATCAATAATTCTTTTATAGACAACTTACGAATACATATTTGTACAGTCGATATATAATTTTTCGATGTAAAACACCTTGTGGTCTTACTAAATAATCTAAAAATGAATTTCCGTATTTTGAGAACACTGTATACTTAAAGACCTCTATCGTTATTTTCTGGTTTCAAATATATTTTCTAAACTTCATCTAACGCAGAGCAACTAAAACAAGCTAGGTAGATTCAGAGTGCACGTTGGGTTATGTGCATTTTACTGAACATTCTTACTTGAGGCACCTTTTATAGTGAACTATCATTTTGCATTGCGTTGTCTACACGTTTTGGTTACACCGTATGAGCAATTTCTAAGGATGATAACCATTTTATGATTTTTTTTTAATTGCAATAGTTTATTATTCTAGAACTCCAAGTCTCTTTTATTTATTTCTGAAGATATCTATTTAGTTGACCCTGTGTGCTATTATGTATGTATATATATATGTATTTCTTGCTTAATTATTATAAATCTTTTCTATTCTAAATTATTTGTGTGATAGAACTCTTAAATTTTTTTCTATCTTCCTACTCAACTATTTTTTTTATCTTTTCTATCGTTTAGTTTTTAACGGTTACATTGATCTATAAAAATCTGGTTTACAAGGTGTCTCCCAAAAATACGGCGAACGCGGATTAGCAGTTTGAAATTAAACTCGATCTTAACTAGCCAATAGCCAGTGAATCCCTTAGTATATTCACTTTATGACCGATGTTTAATGGTTCAGTATTTGCATTTAAAAGAGTTAACGACATTGGTCTCTTACGTATGATAATTGAAGCTTGTAAGCCTTACCTTGAAGTGTCTTTCATACATTTTATTAATAATATAATTAAAATACAGTATGTCTGTGACTATAATCCTGGCTATAATATATTATTTTTATCGAACATTGCAATTTTATATATGGTTGTATTGTAATTATGAATTTTTAAATAATAATAATAAATTAGCACGTAATTATTATATCTATTATAGAAAGTTTATGGAAAAAATGCTAATCTCTAGATATAAAATATACCAAACTTACTCCTTAAAATATTTTGCGTCCATACATTTGCAGCTATGGTGAGTTGTGGCTGATGACATAATATAAATGTTCGCCCTACGAAGACGTTGTAACAGTGCGTATTATAGTAGTATTTGTAATGAAACATGTATTTATAAGTTATAAAGTTTTAGTATTAAGTATAAAATAAGACGATAAAGCTAAGAGCGCACTGAACGGAACTACACAAGGCGCAATCAAAGCACAAGGTTAGCTGTGAACATTATAGTGCAGTTCCGTTGCAGTAGTGTCTGATACATTTCATATAAACAATATTAGGTCGTACTGCGCAGTAGTGTCATGTACTTTTGTTTTGAAGTAGTACTATAGTAGTTTTGAAACTCAAACTGAGATCGCATTTAACTCGTCGCAAATCCTGTAATATGGCGTCATATATTTTGTCTCTTAATTTTATTTAGTGTAAAATATTTACGCACAGTACAGGTCATGATCTTCAAATGTGTTGTCTACAGTAAATGTTTCGTGTTTTTTGTGTATTGACTATCATTTTCTCTTTCTCGCAATGTTTTTCGGGCATAAGCAAATCATTTGCTAATGGCGTGCGAGATACCGAATTATAGTTGCAAATACACGAAAATAGTAAACATTTTGGAAGACGCACATATTAAACGATCTAATGGTATATTAAGTGATAAAATACTATTGAAATCATTACATTAAATATTGTACTACGTGTCGCGGTGATGTTTCGACCCTTAATTGTTGTGTCCAAATGTATTCAATCATCTATGTATGTAAATTATGCGTTTAAATTGAAATGTATTAAGAAGTAATCAAATATAATATTGAAATATATGTGTTTCAAAGTGATTAGTAATAAAGCAAATGATAATAAAAATGTAATAAGAAAAGTATAATTGTTTCCATTGTATGTATTCGTATATTTTGTAATGGACTGTACTTGTCTTTATGTGATGTCGTGTGCTTCCATGTAATGACATTAGATGCTATTGTTATTTTTATGTCTTGCCTAGTGTATTTTATTTGTATTAAAAAAGAAATGTGGCAACTTATCGGTAACTATAACTGTATCCACACAAATGTTTCATGTTTCACAAAACATCTACGTGTCTCTCTCTTTCTCGTGTATTTGCAGTTATGTTTCTTTTTCTAGTACGCCATAGACAAATGTTTTGCTTATGTACATCAAATATTGTGAGAAAAAAATAACTGCAAATACACGAGAAAGATAAGGATAACCAGATTTATTGCGAAATACGAAACATATGCTTTGGATGTAACTTTAGAGCGTGTAATCTGTTCACGGCAAGAAAAATGCAGCATCATGCCGATTGTCATTTGGCTAGCTTTAACGGAAAAGGTATGTTTAGTAAACGTAAGATAAACCAAGAATATTGTAAATATTTTTCGTAATTAAAGTGCCAGACATTTTGAACTCAATGTGGGTTTCGATGTTTTATTTTTCTTTCCAATAAATACAATTTTAATTATGGCACAACGTTTCGACCTAACTCGCGCAATAGACCCGGTAAAGTATTTATAATAAGTACCAAATGCGAAAGTTAAAAATTTGTTTTTTGACATTGTTAGCATTTATCGCCATATTTCAACTAATTTACACAAAACCATAAAAAATATACACTAAAAACGTCCTCAAGAATCACTGACTATTGGTATATAAACCGAACGAAGATTTGTTCAGTATTCTTTGGGTTTATTGCAAACAGACAGATACGGGTGGATAGTGGTAGATAGGTGGACAGATACGGATATGTACTGATTATATGAGGTTTTTTGAGTTTAATCAGTAAAACAAGAGACTTTAAAAATATTTAATATTTACAAATATAATTTTATCAATTCGTCACTAACAGCCGAAGGTGTCAGGATGCCTAGGTCAGTCATCAACAACGTTATGTAAGCCGGTGGCGTATAATCAACTAGAGGATGTTCTTTCGATAAGTCCTTGTTGGACTCGAGCGTGCTAGACAAGTATTTGAACTCCTTCTTCAGGTCCTGCTGGTTTAATGGATATATCCTGGAGAATTTGAAGCTTTCTGTTAGCACCATCACCGGTTTCTTCAATTCCGATGCTGCCATCGCCATAGAGTATGTACCAATCTGAAAACAAAAATTTAATTATAGACTGATTTTACTTCTGAAACTTATTTCTTTCCGTTTGATTTTGAAATTATTATTATTTTTGAAACTGGCTGGACAAAGTGACTATACCACACCTAATAGTAAGTACTGTGTAGTCAAAGAACAGTAGGAACGGAAATCTATTGACAATCAACGTCACCTTGTCGGTCTACATATACCGCGACAGATAGTCTTTCGGTATATGCACATTTGGACGTACACAAATTGTTCCCAAAACAAGACAGGTCGAAGCAACGTATTACGATGATCTTTGTATGAACTAATGTTAATTACTTATGCAAAATATTTATTTACAAATTTAATTGAAACAGATAATTATAGATTTCTCCATATTTAAATTCAAAAAATTTATGAAATTTCTCTCCACAACATTTAACACAACATGCCATAGAGGTAAAGTTTCCGGGCAGTAGACTTGAGGAAATCTGCTACCCAGATGAGAGGGAGGTGTGCATGGTCTCCGGCGCACCGCCTGGGAGAGAGGTTTTGGAGGAGTTGGCTTTATTCCTTCCCCTCCCAGAGAGGTAGCCTCAACAAGGCTTGTTCCCTGGGCGTCTGGATTAACTTCCCAGGCCCGGGAGGAGTAATCAGAGGGATACCCTGGGGTTTTTATTCAGTAGGAGTCTGACACAATGGGGTCGCCGCCCTCACAGAGTCCCTGATGGTCCTATGCAGGATTTTCCCACAGGATCCAAAAAAAGAGGTACAGTTTGACCAAACTTAAAAAAACACCATCGTCTTTATGAAAACAGATTCTTACTAGACAAAATTATTTTGAAGTGTGATACGGTTGATAATGCCGCATATTTTGGACACTTTAAGGCAATCAAAATCTATAGAGATTGAAAATTGACTGATAATAAAATTCAATACAAAGCTTTGTCGGGTCATTGTGGAATGGTCTTCAGGCGAGTGTTCCCATCGTATTTTGATATTGTGTTCTACGAAGCATGAGGAAATAACTGTAGGCCGGCATGAACGTGACAACTATCGGTAGGAAATTGCCTTTAATAAGTCTTACTCGGTTTCTGGATTGCACTATACTTTTTAACTGGTGTAATCAGAGTGTCGAGTTAGGATAATAAAGCAGAGTTCCATTCTTTCTGCTTACCCCGATTGGAAATCGGCTGTATTTTTTTGTTTAGACTCGCCAGTTATTGCACTATACCTGATGGAAAGTATATTACAATACATGTACATCTATTCTTCACACTTCATTTATAGTTTAAAGAACCCAATATTATAAGACACGGGGAATGAATGGGTATGTTCATAGATATATAAAAGAGAATTAGCCTTCAGTTACGTACTTTATTTATGATGCCCCCACTTTCTGTAACACCTTCAGCGCCAATCATCACAACATCTACTTGCTCCATTACGTAACCAACCGCAGAATCCAGAATTAGTGTCGCGTCAATACCAGCTGCTAACAATTTTTCTTGCATCACTTTACTGAATAAATCACAGAAATTAATATTAAATTATGTGTATATGTATGTCTTCAAAACTGCTTGACAGAGAGCTTATGAGAGGGTGAGATTTTTACACCCACTAGAAATAGAGCCTGTTTAAGGTTGGTCACCAGCAGGCTTATAAGAATAAGATAACATAGGCTTTTAAATTGAATACAGTCTTTTAGTCATAAAATATTTAAAATTGTGGCTGCATTATTATAGTTCAGTTTCATTTATAACAATAGAATAATAATAAAGTTGTTACAAAGGTAATTTTTAACAAAAAAAAAAATACAATGAAACATACCCACTATTATCAGGACCAGATATTGTAACAAATACTTGAAATCTTTTATTGGCTCTTGCTGCTTCTAACATTGCTTGCAAAACGACTCTTGATAGGGAATGAGTCAATATTTTCTAAAACAGAAAACGCATTTTTTTTTTTATTCTATAATTTGGTTAGGGCTTTAATCACACATGTGATTACGCCAGCCCTGTTTAGCTAAAAGAAGTTCACTAAAATAAAGATACATAAAAAATAACACTACACTAAATTATTCTGCTAAAATTTTTAACAGCAACATGAACAGGGATCTAGCCGCATCACACGTGGGTGCAGCGAGTATTCCATTGAACATGCCAACGTCGAAGGGATTTATACGATGCTTACTCATCATGTCCGCTCTCACAGTCTCGCTCCGGTCACACTCGACCAGAAAATGAAAAAAATCCTCTAGGGTTCCACAGACTGAGCATGAAGAGGATTCAGCCCTCCCCATCAGATGGTTGAACTTGTTAAGTGGTATGTGACCAGAGCGAAGCCTATGCGCCATCACAACTAGATCTCTTTTCATATTGCTGTTTGTACACCATGGTATTTGAGGAGGATGCGGCTGCAATGTTCTATACCATATACCTTTTACGGTACTGGTATTAATATAACTATCTTTCCATTTTTCATAAATTTTGTATCTATATTTAGTCAAAAATTCGGTAGTTTCTGGTATAATATAAGTTTCCACAGCCTCAGAAATTGCTTCCTTCGCAAGCCTATCAGCAACCTCATTCCCCCAAATACCACAGTGTGATGGAATCCATTGCAGCCTCAGATCTACACCTCTATGTAGAAGAAATATAACTTTCCTTATAATTGCATATGCTACTGTGGCACTTCGCGCGCCGGAAGCGCATAGAGCGATATGCTGTAAGGCACTTCGACTTTCAGAATAACAACATGTCTTAGATCCGAAGAACCTATAATGTAGGATAATGCCTCTGAGACTGCAAATAATTGCACAGACATAATACAATTATCCTTAGATACAATTTTAAATTTCTCCTCCACATTACGACTGGGAACATAAAAGGCTGCTCCACAATCATCACTGGTTTTTGATCCGTCTGTATACAGCTTGAGGAAATTTGGATATACAGCATTTAACATATGTAAAGAGTTTAACTTAAGTATATTATCACATTCATTCTTCTTTTGTTTTATTCCTTCTACTTCCGTATGAATAAAATTTATACTTAAATTTGACATCCAGGTATCTAACGTGAAAATATTCAAAGGATTACTAATAGTTTTGATTTCGACTCGTATATCGTTATAAATTTCAATAAGCAAAGGTTTCTTCTTTTCCTGCCAATATCTCAAATGACAAAGTGCTGACAACCTATCGAAAATGCATTTGTAACAGGGAGCAACAGAACATTTCAATTGACACATAAATCCAAGAATTTATCTTTAAATTTTATACAGTAATGCATTAGATTTGAAACTTAATGTTTGACATAACAATAAATTAATATATTTTTTAAGTATTTTTATAGAGGAATGTCAGCTTATTCAATTTATGACAAAAATTCTGATATATAAAGGCTCAAGAATGGAATAACAAGATATATTTTTCTTTACTTTGGTCAAGGAAGCAATTATGGTATAACTGGTTGTTTTCTATGCAATTACTAATTTTGTTACTACACAAATTAATACTCACATAACCATCATTAATAAAAGTCATGGCTTGCTTGGCAACTTTTCCACGAGCTTCTAGTAATGTATTTAAGAAGATATGTCCTCTTTGTAGCATAATTTTCTCACATTCATCAAATGACTGAAAAAAATTACAAATCTTACTAAATATTATAGTTGTAATGCAAATCATATGAACAATATTTAAGTATTCTAATTTACATTAGGTCCTAGTAGAGTATAACATTAGTTAGATGTAGGATGAACTAAAGTAAGATCAAAGAACAAGACAATGTAAAAATGTACTGTGGACGCTTTTTGCCTCAAACAGAGTCAATTGTACTTTATTATTATGAATTAAGCTGAAATTGTTACTGTATGATTATTCAATAAACTTTGATTTTATTGTTATTTAACATACTTTAACATCAAGTTTGGCCAAAGTGATAAATCGTTTGAATAATTCACATCCTGATGATATTGCTGCTACTGGTTGATCACAGTGTCTCATTGCATCAACAGCTTGCTGCAGGTTCCAATCCAACTCTTGAACAGTTGTCACTAGGAAATTAAAGAGATTTGTATAAATTATATTGATCATCATTTTGATTACCTGTGTAGGTAGATAGGTAGACTAGAATACTACTATAGTTACTTCACTCTATCTTTACAAGTCTCTCTGAATCTTTAGTGATAAAAAATATCATATTTTAAAATAACACAGCAAAGAAATAATACTATATTTGATGTCAAGCATAATATTGTCAAAAATTTAAGATCTAATACAACGAGAATATACATATACCAGATGATAATTCAACAGCATGAAGACTTAGCTGAGGTATGAACTAAAAAAACTTTGATGTGCGTGTTGGGATGGAAATAGGTATAACTCAGAAAGTTTATATTGTATATCTCCAGGTTTAATTTTCTTTGTAAGTGGATGAATGATGTAATATTATAAAACACTAAATAAATACCTTTATAGTTTTCTATCACTGTCAACAAGGTTTTAATAGCAGCGACTCCAGCAGCAACATCTTCTTCTTCTCGCAATATTTTAAGAAATATATTTTGAACATCTGTAAATGGAAAACTGATATTTGAAAACATTACACTATTCAATTACAAAAGCGTGTTAGAACAGACTACTTATTGCATTCTTTGATTCTTACCTTCTTTTATCATAATGAAAACTACAAATATACGAAAGATTAGAACAATATGTTATTTTTAGCCAAAATATAATAATGTTTACGTGCTATAACCTCACAATAAATTTTTGACAAACTTGACATTATAGTTAATTGCATTTGCAAAAATGCACGCAAAGGAACAAGCCATACAGCCATGTCATTTATAATAGGACAATTGACACACTGAGCTGCAACTTGCGAAATTTATACCAGATCACAAAATACATAATAATATTGGGTCTGTGAAAAGTTCGTGGCGTTTTTTTTCGATGAGTGACGTTGGTCGCATATAACTAAAGAAACATGAATTACAGCAACACCAATGAGTATACCTTTAAAGGTGACCTTCCGAACGTTAGTTTAATGTAAGAAACATTGCAATCTGTGCAGTGGTTCGAAAGTGTTTCGCACTCGAACATGGAGCTGAATAATGAAAAAATCCGGTATATTCTACAATATCATTATTACAACGGGAAATACGCTGCCCAGGCTTACAAAAAAACAAAATGCTATATACGGTGAAGGTACTTTATCAAATTCTGCTGTATGGAAATGGTTTTTTTTACACTGACACGGCACAGTGACTGCACCAAACCTGATGGTAAGCATGGTGCAGTCCAAAAAAACGCCAACGACTATCGAAAGGTAAGAAAAAACCCAACGGTAGTCGCAGCGATCATGCCGGCCCGCACAAATATCTCTTCACGTTACGCTTAAAGGATCCCATATCATAGGATGGTGGGAATACGCTCGCCGGAAGACCATTCCACAGCCCAACGACACGGCAAAAGAAGGAGTTAGAGAACTTCTTAGTCCTACCCGGGATGTGAGATACCGTATAGCTGTGACACCGCAAACTCGCGCGCGTAGTTCTATTCAGGAAAGGAGAGGGTGGAACAAGGTTAAACAACTCTTCAGAACACTCGCCATAATACAGACGGTAGAAAACACTTAATAAGGCAACATCTCTACGCAATTGGAGCGATTCAAGATGTTCAGAAACGTCTGGTTCGCTCACTTTCATTTCGTTAACTTTAATATGAAAGATGAGGCGCGCTGCGGTCGTCCAATCACTGCAAAAGCCGATGAAATACTTGAAAAAGTCCAACAAGATAAGCATATCAGCAGTGTCAATATTGGTATAGAGCTAAGCATTGACCATAAAAATGTTTTGAATCATTTACACAAAGCTGGTTATAAAAAAAGCTTGACGAATGGAGTCCTCGTGGGTTGAGCGCGAAAAATATGATGAACCGATTAAACATCTGCGATACGCTGCTGAAACGGAATGAAATCGAGCCATTTCTAAAACGTCTAATAATCGGAGATTAAAAATGGATTACGTACGACAACTTGAAGCATAATATATTGTGAATAAAGGATGATGAGCCTTCACAATCATTTTTTAAACTAACATCGACGCCAAAAGAAGTGATTTTGTGTGTGTGGTGGGACTGGATGGTTATCGTCCACCACGAGCTACTTGCGACTGGTCATACGATTGATTATCAACTCTACTGTGGTTGACTAGAAAGATTAGGCTTGGCGATTGAGAGAAAAAGGCCCGAATTGATAAATAAGAAAGGTATTGTCTATAATCATGGCAACGCCCGACCACACACTTCTTTGATAGCCCGTCATAAATTTAGAGAGTTCGGTTGGGAAGTTTTGTTATATCCACCTTACAGTCCGCATATAGCACCCTCTGATTATCCTTTATTCCAATCTCTGCAGAGTTCTCTTCATGGAATTAACTTGGTTTCAAAAGAAGCCTGGGAAAACTACTTGATCCAGTTCTTTAACCAGAAACCACAGAATGTCTTCACCGACAGAATCATGGATCTACCTAAAAAATGTCGAAACATTATCGATAATAATGGAACATATTTGGTTCAAATAAATTCAATCACGCGCTTTAGGAGACTAGCCGAATTTTACTGAAAAAACGCCACGAACTTTTTCCCAGACCTAATATATCACAGCTGTATCCTATCTTTCCTCAAATTTTTTTTAACAGGAATATCATTATCTAAAAATATTTTGTGGATTCCACGAAAGCATTTGATTTGCCATTGAAATGTATTCTTCTATTTCCAACCACCTGGAAATCTATAAAATATGTGTTCTCGATTGCGAGATTAAAATGGAATTAAATTTGGATTTTTTTTTTCAAATTTTGCCTGGTTACTGGTCTTTTTCTCCTCATTAATTTTAAGATCTGTTAGCTCGATGGTAGTACTTCTAATAATTCACTCGTTTATTACACAACAGTTATTTTCCATCATGTGAACTGTCTGCCTATCTCCTAACTTTTGGTGAAAAAAAATACCTTTTCAACCAACTCATTCATCAGCGACCGTGATGATAGTCGGCGAGGGAAAGTCACGGCCATCCGCCAAGCTTAGCTTAGCCGTAGATTTAAAGTAACATAGTCTGTCGAATGGACTACACGCGTTTCGCTACACAAAGGCTATTGTGTAGGAAGTTTTATCGGTATCTTTAACCGCCGATATGGGAAATTCCGCATCTCTAAAATTGAACGACAAGCGGCGGTGGCAGTGAGTTTAATTTTCTACATATATTTTTATATTTGTTTTTATTTTTTTTTTAAATCTGGGTTCACATAGTGACTACATCTCCTCTGATGGAATGCACAGTGTAGTCGAAGAACGGCAGCGATTGCCAAGCGACAAATCAATTTACAATCGCCATCTCGGTCCCTATATTATACCACGACCGATGGTCTTTAGGCATATGAACAACTGAATGAAAACAAGTTGATCCCGAAACGCGACAGGCCGTGATACGATTCCCCATGACGCTCTTTACATTTGTATAATGTGGTAACATCCCAGTTCGGGCATTCACCCTTTTCAACTGCAACAGGAGTCTGAAACGCCCTGCCTTGCTTCGGTCTATCGCATTTAGTATTCAGTTTGTGTACGTAAAGATCTTTACATACCCACAAACCTGGTATATATAGACCAACATGACGACGGTGACTTTTAATTAATTCTTATCTCTTGGTCGTCGCTACCGTTTTTGGACTACACTATAATTTTTTTAAGTGCATTGGAGTCGCTGTATTGAGTCTAAAATGTGGATACATTAAAACTAAAACTAGAAGAAAAGGAAGAAGGATTTCTTCCCTATAGTTTTATGGAATGCATGATTGCGATATCAATAGTTTTTATAGTTTTTTGACCGTCGTTGTCACTCCTTCATTAATTCCCACAAGTACTTAAATATTTATGAGCTGCGTCAGTTTTGTGCGAAGCCCCATAAAGAATGACTAAGATCGCGATATTATAAAATTAGCAAAAAACAATGAGTTTGATACGTTATCGTTGTGGTTTCTTTGAATCTAGTAAACTACGGAATACATTTGTTTTTAATGTTTTCAAGACCTTTGATGCTGTTATGTAATCTTGTATTTGTTTAAGGAGAATACTATTTTTACTATTACTACTATAAATGGGCATACCCAGGTTATTGGTGTGGAAGGGGATCAAATCAGATTTTCTAGCAGGGTCCCGCGAGCTTGTATTAACTTTAATGGTCACGAATGTTTTTCTGCTCAGTGTTTATTTTTAAAGGGATGTAGCGTGATGATATATTTATTTTTGAAAAAATGATTTCTTTATTATCGACAGACTTTTATTCATACTAAAAAAGTTGTATTTTACACTTCGCCGCTATTAGTAGGGTTGTAATTAAAAATATATTTGATACCCACAATACGATATTACAACAATAACTACAAGAATAATGAGTGATTTGGATATAAAACTGTGATTTATATATCTTTTCCAAAATTAGAAATTTATGACTCTGCTAGGAGACTTAATTTTAATTGAGAATAATATGAACTTTCCCATTAAAGGAACAAAAGAGAATCATTTAAAAGAAATGTTGGTTCCATATCAGCCATGGACATAAAAAGTTAGGTATTATTGCCGGTTCATTCGTTTTAAACGTCGTAATTGCACAATGCCTGAACAAGTTGCGATGAATAATGACTGGTGTTGCGGCCTCGAATTAGCTTACCGTTTGAGAGGAAGTTACGAATGATATAAACACAACTCGTGACAAAACCGTACAAATTATAAACTAAAGCGGTTTTACGTAATTTCTCCTTGATGCGTTTCTTTTGGTTTTCTTAAAAACGCCTTGCAATTATGAACTAGAATATCTAGGCTACAGCCACAGTAGCAGAAATCCAACTATCTATTCTGAGTTATTAACGTGCACTCCGGATTCTAGCAGTCACGTCTTGACAGTAGCAACCTAGAAGCGGCTGCGAAGTCTAGATGTACTGTTCTGTATATATTCATACAGAAAGGAATCTGTTGTAGGCGTTACGCGGCGCTGTCAGGCGGCATGTTAAGCGGCTTGTCAAGCAACGTGTCAAGCTTGCAACCATACCACTGCTGTGCCGCGATTTTCTGAATCCGAAACGTACTTTTAGAGTAGTTAACATTCGACTAACGATAATGGTAGTAGATAAATGTATAGTGTTCGAAATTTACATTACGTTTCAACGTGATCTTCGAAAGCTTACGTCAATTTTACACTTTTTTTCTAACGTTATTGCTGATCGAATGTTACCCTCTCTAGGCTTTTTGTGTTTCATTAAGTTTAGATTAAGCTTACATTTAGAGTAGCTTTGATTTCTGAATGAGTATAAAAGTTTTAAGGACGTTACTCCATCCTTGACGAGCGGCTAAAATGGTTGACTTGGTTTGTCTATAAAAAGGTTCTCGTGCCATGCCAGCGCGGTGTGGCGGCTGAGTGGTTTTGATTGCAACATAAAGCTCAAAATTCTCGCCAACATATCTTAGCATTAGGAATTTTGACCTACAAACAAGTGGTACACACGCCACCAAGAGGTAGTGTCAGGATTCAAACCAACGAGCATTCGTTTGAACATTGATTCTTTATCTATTTGCCTACAATATTTGTTATATCAAGTTATATCTCTTTTCCAATATGTAGTATCATAATATTTAATGGAATATAAATATTATAACAATACTTATTGATAAGAATGAACGAAGACTAAATAAATACGTCTTTTAATATGATAAGTAGCTCTAGTGAGAGTTTTTATGTGATTAACTAAGGCTCGCAGCACACTGCCAGGCGGATGGCTTTTTGCCTTAAGCTTAGCGAGTCACCTTTTTTTTTTACACTGGCTCGACATAGTGACTATAGAGTACCTGATGGTAAGTACAGTGTAGTCCAAAAACAAAAGCGACTACCAAAGGATGAAAATCCATTGATAGTCTACATTGTCATTTCGGCCCACATATACCACGACTGAAGGTCTCTAGGTATATGAGCTACTGGATATACACAAGCTGATCCCGAAACGCGACAAGCCGAAACTGGTGACTATGACGGGCTTTACACCCGTGCACTGTGGTCGCGATCCAGACGGGCACCGACGCTCTACCACCTCGCTGCTGCTCGTTTAACACCACCCAGGAGTCACGTGTAGGGAAACTAGGGTAAAGCCTACGGACGCGAGCAGCTTCGACTCCCCAAGCAACCTAGCAAGTAGCTAAATGAACCGAACATTTTGAGTTATCGCAAACAGCAATAAAGCTCGTTTGGTGACTCGCAATAACGCTAAGACGCGATTTATAGACGCTTGTATTTCTTTTTTATACTGACTCAAGAAAGTGACAACATTCCACCTGATGGAAATTATACTTTAGTCCAAGAACGGCAGCGACCGCCTAGGAGCGAAAATCTTTGAGAGTCGCCATTGCTAGGTCGACCCACATATACCACGATGGAAGGTCTCTAGGTATATGAATAATTGGATATACACACTGATTCCGAAATGCAACAGGCCGAAATTAGTCACTATGGCGGCCTTTATACTTGTGTACTGTGGTCACGACCTAGTGCGGGCAATTGCCATAACACCTCATATTTACACTTTACATTTTCTCTACTGACACATTTTCTAGTGCTTTTACTTTAAATAATGTCAAAGTAATGGTAAGTCACCAATTGCATTAACTTGGATTTGACTTTGCGAATACGTAGACTCTACTCGAGTACCTATTATATATTCAGTTTTTTTGTTGAAGATGAACTTGTTTGCCATGCTTACCGGTAAAGGAAAACGTCGTGAAGATACCCGCTACGATATATTATAATAATTATTTTTACGAACTTATTTTCTGATCAAAGAGTAAGTAAAGCCTAAGAATAGCGGTTATAATTGTCAGCCTAAGTGCGCTGAGCGAGAGTTCAATTGGCTACTCACGAGGCAACTCGCTAGACTCTAAACGTTAAGAAAGATGTCAGTGCCTTTCTATCCTTGCTTTTCGAATTATACAGGTCTCCAATTTATGGTTATAAATATGAAATTGTATAGAATTTTTGGTCCACACCTATTCCGGATCGAATGGAAATACGAAACTCACTACTGTGGTTCCCAAAAATACAATTTTACATTTTTAAACCCTAAAGTAATCCAAACACTAACGATCAAAACCTTGTAGTACAAATCATCGGCATTGTCGCGGTGCGTTCAATATTTTTTGTTATTATTATAATTGTTATCAGTGATCATTATGATGTGACTACATAATGTCTCATTATGTTATTTCGCTGATCACGTGTTAGGTTTATTTATTTTTGCGAAGAGTGATAATTTTTTATACTATATTGATTAATAAATGCAATGATAATGGAATTTTTAAGTTAGTTTTTAACGAGAGCTCAATTGAGCTCCAACTGCTTTTAAAAGAGCGTCTTAAATATATCTACCTAATAAATATTTTATTTATAACTAACAGTAAAAACTATTTTCAGTCTAATTCATTAAAAAAAAAACTGAAACATTTTTCATTGGTAATCAAGACTTTTTAAAATTTCTTGAAACGGAACTCAAATCGCATGCAATAATGTCAAACTACTATGAAAATGAGCGACAAGTGAATGGCACAAGCGATCACTTTTATAAAATTAAACGGTGAGTGGGATATTGTATTAATAAAATTATTAACGGCAAACAATTAAGAAATCTCGGTCTATTTTTAAACTAATTTAATAAGGTAAAGATTTCAAAGTTTTTTGAGAAACGATTTTATGTAACATTAGGGAAGCAGAAAATAAATAAATAAATGCTTAACCAGACGGATAAAAAGATCGAACTTTGCGGGTTTCGCTTTGTTTAGTATTTATTTCGATTTGATAAAAGTACTGGCTCGTGTTCCATGGTAAATCCAATACATTCTGCGAACCAAATACCTACGTATATGGAAAGACGAAACTTCTCGGAAAACCGCCGTAAACCTAAACATACTGAACTGGTAAATAACTTTTCACTCTTGTTTGAGAATTCGGTGTATTAGAAAGGCGAGATATTTTTGTATTTTGTTGGCATTGTTGTTTGTTTGCTGGAATTTGCAAATTTGTGTGTTTTAATTTATTCTAAAATATCACGAAATATGTGGTCAAAAACATTGGAACAACTAGAAATGATCGATTATTTGAATTAGAAAAATGGATGCTTTTTTAGTAATTCCATTTTTATCAAGAGTGATCAATTAAAAAAAAATCTGTACCTCGAAAAGGTACAAAATCTGCTATTAATCAAGTATTAATATCAACTATTTCATCATTTATATCCTTGGGCCAGTTTTTTAAGGATGAAATTTCGCCATTTATTAACTCGACTAAAAGTAATTTAAGATTTTATACTTATTTTGACCCAAATAAGTACTCTAGAAAAATCAGAGTAACTCTTGTTAAGGTTATATGGCACCCTCTGATTACCACTCGCAATAGTAATTTTTCGTATAGGTAATTTAATGAAAATGTTATTTGAGTAAGTATAAGGTAAATGAATGTATTTTTTTGATCATAGTTGCCTTACGAGTGGTCCTAACATTAGGTAAATTGTGTGACGACATTTAACCCTAAGAACTTAAAAGACGTAGCGTTTTAAAGCAGTTATCAGAATTCGAAAGACGTAGATTACAGGCGTATAATCAAATCATTTTCTGTTTATAATATTTATGTTATAATTTTTAGGCAACCGCTCTTTATCAAGGGGGTAAGCGATGGTAGCCAAGGGTCAATAGTTCAAGTGATTGATAAAATACTGTTTTTACATGCCAATTTATATGGTAAATAAATTTACGCACAACTTGACCTTTCACGCCATAATCGTATTTTTTGGCAAATAATATCAATTGTATTTTGATTTTACAATTTATTTTATATTATTTTTAGCATTAATTTTGTCTACATCCGTGCCATTCTCAATCCAAAGTACCGAACTAACTAGTGGATTGTCGGAAGTTTTACAATACGCGTAACTTCTTTTTTGGGTGATTGCATTAATTTATCCAGTTGTTAAGGACATTTCCAATATTTCGTTTAATTAATTTTTATAAAAATTCTGATAGAACCTACGTCCTATTAATAAAAAATATTATTGTTCGTTGGCAAAACTAATTTATTATATGCCATCTATATGAGTTTTTTTTCTTTTTATTGTATTTTCTTATTAATTATATCTGTAATTTTTTTGTAGTGAACTGTCAAACAGCGAGACTACTTTTTTGCAGAATAAAACACCGGTACATTTATGTGAATACTAGTAGTTGTTGTATATATAATATTATATTTTAAGCTTGTAGGATAGATACATAGACAATTGATCAACTTAGAAGGATGCTTCATTAATTATTATTTTTTAATTATATATTCATGAACAAAATCAGTTTTTCAAAAACTCGGCGCACTTATAAGTGTGATATTGTCATTTAACGAATATCAAACTGTCCGGATCAATCAGAGTGGCGCTAAAAAATAGTCAAAGTAATATAATAAAATATATAACCGAATAAAATAAAATAATGATCCCAATCGAATGGGATATTTATTCTGTTATAGACTAGAATTAATGAAAAATAATTTCAATGCTATTTCGAAATGAATTATGAAATATTGTTAGGAAAATTAATGCTACCATTCTGGTTTTTAAAACATTAAAAATTACTTGAAACAAATTTGGAATTTACAAAATAATTATCTGGAGCTACTTTAGTTCAGGCAGCCTTCTGTATGTACATACATATAAGTTTATAAGTAAATCTATCTATCTATATATATAAAACGACTAGTCCTGGCTAACATGTCATTTTAGATCGTATACTACTCAAGCTGAAACATAAATTTTACATTCGATTCTTTGTATTATGTAAGCAAAGAAGCTGGATTTCTTAACATTCCAACCTAAAGAGCGTGAAATAATGTTTGAAAAACGGCCGCTTTTAAAGATAAATTGGACCAGAGCGAAGCAGTCCGGGCCCACGAGGAATGTATACTGTAAGGTGTATTTTACAAACAGTGCCATTAGTTTCCGTTT
This sequence comes from Automeris io, assembly GCA_036320925.1. Lineage (NCBI taxonomy): Eukaryota > Metazoa > Arthropoda > Insecta > Lepidoptera > Saturniidae > Automeris > Automeris io. The sequence continues at coordinate 4,587,910 of JAUDJH010000010.1, read as the reverse complement.
CTGTCTATAGTGTGATCAAAGCTAAAACATGATATCCTAGAATTATTATAGAATATGGTCTGGTTACATTTTTAAATATTTATAAGAATGAATTGAGAGCATGTTTATTATTTTTTTGATTGTAACGCATAACGGAATAACGTCGTCTGGATGACGGGCATTCATAAGGGTGGCACTCGTACAGTAAAGACGTACGCCTGGCCATGGTTATTCTGTAAGGATATTATTAAAATATAAGGAAGGATTATTCACAAGGAATATGAGTCTGGTTAATATTATAGCTAATGTAAGGAAATGGGAATAAATGATATACGAGAAGAGTTGTTTTTGTTAAACTTCTGAACATCGATATTAGTTCAGTACGTGGGATCGAAAAGGATACATAAAACTTCCTTTCACGCCTACTAAGTGTAAGTAACCGAATTCCTACTTATTTTTCTTATTCTCTGCCGGTGTTTTTTTTTTCTTTTTATTAAATTGTGCATTTGTGATTCTAATCTGAATCTTATTAATATGAAATTAAATTAAATATAAGTGAGTTGAAACAGGTCTATCTACTTACATTTTTGAATCGTAATATCCAATTTAATTTCAATGACGATAGTGTCTTTGAGTGTTGTATTGTATAGAAGAATATTAAGTCCCATATAAGTACCATGATCTTTATGCAAGTTGGTAATTAGATAACATAATTTTTCATGACACTCCCTATAGATATATATAGATGTACGAGTATAGATATATTATTATTATCTACCTGTTGTATTTATATTACATTTTTTTTTATTTTTTTTCACACTCTTCAGTTTTGTACACTACTTTATAAATATTCTATGTATTTATTGTAATACCTATTTATTATATCGATCGGTTCTGATATTGTTATTGGCGCGTAGCAGCGTCGCCCAGCACACGCTGAGCCGAGCGCTTTTGAGATTGCTGACGGCGCACAGGACGCATGACGTGATAATTTGTATTGTTCTTTCATTGTTTTGTATAAATGCGTATGTTGAGTAACGTGTTTGTTTATTTAATTTTTTTTCTCGTAAACATTTAGTTTCTTTCGTTGTAATCTTAATACGACGCTTGAATACACCGACACTAAAATGAAATTAAAACAGTGTAATTTAAACAAAGATATCTCTATCACCAAGCCGATTATCTGTAGGGTAGGCAGAGAACAAAGATAAAATTATAACGCAAATAAAATTGCGCTATATTAAATTTATTTTAAATTGATCTTACATTCCGAATACGTAATATTCTTGTTTTTTTTTAATTTGCAATTTTTCTTTTTAAATTCCTTAAAAAAATATAGTATGATAAAAAGAGAGATGAATAATAATAACATAATAATGATGTTGACAACGCTTACATCTTTTCTTCTTATCAGATTCCTTAACTGGTTCCTTAAAAGTTTCAGAGACATGGATCGATATGTGACCCGAAGTCAAGGGTCAAATGATGATACATCTCAAGAAAAAGAGACTGATAATGACGATGATAAACGAGGCCAAGGGCCAACTGGTCACGTCGCTCGAGGTCAAGGGCTTGTGATTGATGAAACCCGGGACCAAAGGACTGACAATGACGATGATAACCGAGGCCAAGGGCCAACCGATCGCATTGCTCCAGGTTAAGGGCTTGTGATTGGTGAAGCTCGAGGTCAAGTGACTGATAATGAGGATGATAACCGAGGCCGAGGGCCAACCAATCGCATTGCTCGAGGTTAAGGGATTGTGATTGGTGAAGCTCGAGGTTAAGTGACTGATAATGAGGATGATAACCGAGGCCAAGGGCCAACCGATCGCATTGCTCGAGGTAAAGGGCTTGTGATTGGTGAAGCCCGAGGTCAAAGACACAATGACAATGATGACTGAGGTCAAGGGTAAAAGAAAAAATCACGTTGCTCGAGGTCAAGGGCTTGTGATTAGTGGAGCTCGAGGTAAAGGACATAAAGATAATGATACGCGAGGTCAAAAGATAATCGACTATATTGCTCGAGGGCAACGGCTTATGATTGACGATATTCAAGAACAAGGATCCAATGGTGATACTCAATATCGAAGGCGCATGGCTCGAAAGTCTGTGTAAGTTAAGAAAATCAAAAGAAGTGAGTTACGATTGAAAAGGCGAACGCGTAGAGGTGGAACAATTTCATCGTCGGTAGAAGACGGCGGTGAAAGACGTAGGTCTCGAAGACGTAGTTATCGTAGCACGTCGGAGTCATCAGGTGAGTATGTCAAGGCCCGATCAAGTTCCAAGCGATTTAAATCTACAGATAATGTTAGTGCTATCTTTAGATAGAGTTTTATCAATTATCAAAGTCGTGAAAAGTTCGGACAAGCCAAAACTATCTTTTAATGTAAACGTGATTCCTGATTTTTATCCCATGTCTTAGGAACAATCCATGTTGACGTGGATAACCAAAGTGGAAGAATGCGACAAAATTTATGGTTGGGATGAGAAAGAGTTAATTCACTATCTTCTTCTTAAACTAGTTGGTGTTGCGAAGACATGGTATCTCCCGACTCTACTACACTCTTGGCCAAAACGAAAAAAAAAGGTTTTAGGATCGTTTCGGTCTCGTAAAGATTATGCTGAACTTCTTACGGAGATGTAAAATAAGAGGGATCGGTGTGGAGATTTATTACAGCAGTATTACTACGCAAAAATTAATTTACTTAATCGCTGCAAGATATCCGGTAGACAAGCGGTAGACTGTTTAATGGGGTAGCTTATCGTGCAGTTAGAGTAGGTGCGCAAGCGGCTCAGTTTTCTGAACCTGAACAAATTTTAAAATATTTTCGATCCGTCAAAGTAAGACCAACAAAAGATAGTAACGATAATTTCAAAAAGGGGAGGATAGTAAAAAAAAAAATCGCTTCTTTGAACCGTTACAAACCAAATAGTTCAAAATATGAAGGCAACTCCAATATACGATGTTTTAACTGTAATCAAGTAGGGTTTCCAAGTTTTAAATGCGAAAAACCTTTAATAAAATGTACACATTGTGACAAGGTAGGTCATCAAGCGGCTTACTGTTACAAAAACAAAGCAAAGGATGGTTCTAAGCCAAATAATAATATTAATTCCTCTGAGAGAGTGGAGAGTTTCTGAACTTAGTGCTGTTAATAAGGCAAATGATAAATATGTAATTGACATAAACATTAATGGGATAACGTTTAATTGTCATGATGATCTAGGAAGCCAGGTCTTACTAATTCGAGTGAGTGACGTCCAGGTTTTGAATTTCATGTTGGAAACTGATGCAGAATTACCATTGCTTAGAGGTATAGAGGCTTAGAGGCTTGTAACCTTATTCGACCTTTAGGCCTAATTGTCGCAACTATGTAAGTACGAAATACTAAAGAAACGAGAGACATTTATATTGTGGAATATTATGTAATTAATTACCAGTTTTATTAGGACATACGTTCACAGAAAAATCGAATATGATTATTACAAAAACTCCAAGAAAAAAGTTATAGTTCAAAATATCGATGCTAAAAATAAGGATTAACCTTACTTCAAGTAAAACCATTGGAATCCTCGTCAATAACTTACGTGCTATACCAGTTACTTGCGATTCCGTAATCAGTAAAAGGGTCTGTGTTCATGGATCCGTCAGAGGACTGCAAGGACGTGAATACTTTTTTTATTGCCCGGAGAGTATAGTGTGATAAAAAAACCGTTGTGCCCTTCTTATTCATAATTTTTCCGATAGTGAAATAAGCATTAACTAACATGACTAGGGTTGTACCGGCGCGTGCCATAGTGAACGTGTGTGAAATTAACATAAATACGACCGAAATAGACGAAAAGGTTATTAGCGATCCCAGTTTGATGACCGAACAACGCCTAGCTCTCCGAAGTCTATTAACAAAATATAAAGACTGTTTTCCAGTAGTCTTATGGATTAAGGATTCACCAATGCTACCGAAACGCATATAGAGTTAGACGATTCACAACCCGTAGTTTATAGGCCTTATCGTATGTCATATTCGGAAATATGCTTCGTACGAAACATGGTTTAGGAAATGCTGGATAGTAATATTGTTCGAGACTCGTGTTCACCACACGCCAGCCCAGTTTTGGTGCAAAAGAAAACCGGAGACAAAAGGTTATACGTAGATTACCGCGCACTAAATCGGAAAACTAAGAAAGACTATTATCCGTTACCAAGAATTTCAGATCAATTAGACCTCCTTGCGGGTAACAACATGTTCATTTCACTGGACTTAGCCTCCGGATATTATCAGATTCCAATTAACGAACAGTCGCGTAATAAAACTGCTTTTGTCACGCTGCATGTTCAGTTTGAGTATAACCGAATGCCGTTTGGCCGAAGGATTATGAACAATAATTTTGTCGGAGGCAAAAATTAAGTATGCTTTCGTCTATATGGATTATTACTGATACCGTGTAAAAAAAAAATTGATGAAGGCTTAAATAGATTAACTGAAGTACTTAACTTGTTATGAAGGGGTGAGCTGACTTTGAAATTAAGTAAATGTAATTTTTTTTTTCGATAAAATCGATTTCTTGGCTTTGCAGTAAGTCCAAATGGTAATGGTAAAACGACCGGGATCGAGGAAAACCGATGTGGTCTCAAAATTTCCTAAACCTAAAAGTCAACACAAATTACGTCAATTTTTGAGACTTCCGAATTCTTTAGAAGATTTATAAAAGAGTATTCGTTAATAGCAGCGTCTTTGACTGATTTGCTGAAAAAGGATAATGGCTGGGCCTGTAATAAATTGCAGGAAGATGCTTTTACACTTATTAAATGTATATAATGTAAGCGACCACTTCTAGCATTATATAACCCCATAGCAGAAACACAGCCCCACACGGATGCGAGCAAGAACGGTATAGCTAGTACCTTGTTTCAACGTAATAATAGTGTTTTTTTCCAACTTGTATCGTATTTCAGTAGGAATCTAGTGAGGATCAAAAATACCACTCCTTTGAGCTAGTGACACTAGCCGTCAGCGCGTCCTTAAATAGGTTTCGTGTTTATCTAATAGGAATCCCATTTGTAATACTGACCGTTTGTGATGCCCTTGCACTACTATGAACAAAAGTGATTTAGTTCAAAGAATTGCTCGGTGGTAGATCCAGTTACAAGAATACAATTGTACAATTAAATATAGACCAGGGGCCAAGATGACCCATATGGACACACTGAGTTAAAATCCAATTGATCCGCAAACATAAGAGTCACATGTTCTTGATGTGTTATCACTAGATTTTGAACAAATTGGATCGCCACCGTGCAGACAACAGATGAAGAAATAGTTAGAATAAAGAACATCTAAAGCCATAGAGAAACCGAGTATATAGCTGATATTCACAAAAAATTTAAACTTAAATACGGACGGGTTTATCGTATAGTATGCAATTAGTTAAGATGTGCGGTACCTAAAGGTGCGCGTTGGCAAATATTAAAACGGAATCATGATGACGTTGTCACTACGGATACAAAAAAAAAAGGAAAATCTTGGAACGAATTAAAAAGCACTATTGGTTTAGTCGTATGAGACGATCTGTTAAAAAAAAAAACGTTTTAGCTTGTCTAGTGCTTATCACACAACCCTAGGCGGTAAACGTGGGGACTATTTACACCCTATTGAGAAAATCAGTATATCCTATCATAAGATTCATGCAGATTACTTGGGTCCTTTTATAAAAAGCAAATCGGGTAATTGTTATCTTTTAGTTATTATTGAAAGTTTCAATAAATTTGGTATTATCACACCTGTTAAAAATCGATAACACACTAAAAGTGAAAAAAAAAACATATTAGCTTTTCTGGAGTCCCGACTCGGTTACTAACCGATAGAGGACCCGGTTTCACTAGTAAAACTTTTAAAGACTTCATTATGGAATTCGGGATTAAGCATGTATTAAATGCAGTCGCAACGCCAAGGGCTAATGGCCAAGTAGAAAGGTTTAACCAAACAATTACAGAAGCATTAGCCACGTCAAACCATGTTAAAAATGAGAAAATGTGGGATGAGAATATACGCGATATTCAGGTAGGCTTAAACACGGCAGTGCATAAAACCACACAGAAATCACCATCACAGCTTTTATTTGGATTCAATGTTAATCATAGCAGTCGAGGGATATCAAATTCGGTAATTAATGATACTCTGCGCCCCATATCATCTGATGATTTAGACGTAGTTAGGGACAAAGCTGCACAACGAATTAAAGTATAACAGCAAAAGAATGCTGAATGGTTTAACAAACATAGGAAAACGGGAAAGAAGTATAAAGTAGGGGATTTCGTTAGAATTGAAAGATAAGTTCAATGACGGTGAATGTCAATCGCAAAAATTAGTAGTAAATTTCCAAGGACCCTATTGCATTGTGAAGGTGCTTGACCACGACCGATTAGAGTTGAGGATACTCCTCTATCATGCAAAAATGGTCGGCGGTATGAGTGGACAGTGTCTCTAGATAAAATACAGCCTTGGATGAGCTTTGACCGGGACTTTTAGGGATTCGGAAATTGACAGAGATCCTGATGACTCCAAGAATAGCTGTATTAGTGATAATGATGATCATAAATGATGTAAAAATGTTGAAATTAAGTAGATGTAAGTTGAGTAAATGTAAAGTAATCAAAACTTTATAGAATGCTTATTAATGTAAATTAAATATTTTTTGTTTATATTTCTTTGTAAATTATTAACCGTTAGACTGAAGAAGTAAATGATAAATAATATAAAATTGACAATGGCAGTTCCTTTTTCAATGGCATTTGTTTCTTTATACTGCCGTGATTTTGTAACTAATGTAATTAATTTTAAGCATTTATTATTATACCTATCTTTACGTCGTATTGTTATCTTGTTTCAAAATATAGGACTATGTATTTATTTGTAAGAAAATTTAATTTTTGAAACGACCGCGAAGGGACTCGCGGTAAACAGGATGGCCGAGCTGTAAGGTGTATTTTACAAACAGTGCCATTAGTTTCCGTTTCTGTCTATAGTGTGATCAAAGCTAAAACATGATATCCTAGAATTATTATAGAATATGGTCTGGTTACATTTTTAAATATTTATAAGAATGAATTGAGAGCATGTTTATTATTTTTTTGATTGTAACGCATAACGGAATAACGTCGTCTGGATGACGGGCATTCATAAGGGTGGCACTCGTACAGTAAAGACGTACGCCTGGCCATGGTTATTCTGTAAGGATATTATTAAAATATAAGGAAGGATTATTCACAAGGAATATGAGTCTGGTTAATATTATAGCTAATGTAAGGAAATGGGAATAAATGATATACGAGAAGAGTTGTTTTTGTTAAACTTCTGAACATCGATATTAATACATATAGTAAAACAATAGAATTCTATTTATATTTACGAAGATGATTTTACAAAAATATTGGCAAATTGCGACTCACGGCCAGTTTCAATCAACGGTCACATTTTATCAACACAGTTCACACTCAACCACAATGTTATCGATTTCCATGGTGTCGTATGCCATAACAATGATGAACACGATGCTGGTTGATGACATTATCAGTCGACTGGCGATATTATAATAATAACTCGAGTTATCTGTTGCCGCTGCTTATTTACTTTTACAATTACAGCTGTCTAGAACAACCATTAGAACAATGAACAACAAATAAATACTAAAGTAAAAATGTTTGCATATAAATATAATCCAAATCTATCTTGTATTTGCATAATGTGTAACAATGAGTCAAACACACGCACTTGTATTACGTAAATAAAGATATTGTTTAAAAAATTTAAATGCAAAATTGTACAGTTTAAGATGTTTCAAACAATCCGGTAAATTAATCAAAAACTCCATATTTTAAAATAAAAAGCCAAAATTAATTGGAGTTGTAAATCTCGTAAGAAGTAGCACTCGGATCTGAGATCACACTGTGTATGCTTTTAGTTCAAGAGTATAATAATAAAATGTAGTATAAAATAAAGTTAAAATAATTAAGTAAATATGAATAAATAATATGAAAAGTTGAATGTATACAATTCTAGTATTTACAAGTTATAACTAGTATGTACTATATATGTATCTGTCAGTAAATATAGTTACAAGTATAGTATAGTTTATGAAACAGGAAGAATACAAAGTATACTATTTTAGTATTTATTCTACCTATAAAATAAATTGTATAGCGCGACATGCGTGTGGCATCGTCATGTGAAAATGATCTAACCGCAGTCGATGACGTTTTGAAAAATATTTACATATTTCCGTAAAATGCAAATAGTTTTTTATATGTTTTATCTTCATACCTATATCTATTTAGGAGATAAAAATATTAATAATAGAAAAATATTATATATCACCTGGCCTGGTACGCAGACGCAGCCTTGAGTTTCTTTCGGCGAAATCTCTCAAGGTAGTCGCTTCCGAAACGTTAGTAGATCATCGTTAGGTTTCATATTTTGGCTGACGGCTCAAGTCGAGGTTCGTACCCACAGGGTTGCCCTTGCGTTGCCATTTAACCCATAAATTTTCCGTCTGAGTATCTCAATGTTCGCCCTCTCGCCCGGTTTAGTTGTGAATGTCTGTCCCTGCCATCAACCAAAAACAAGAACAAAAAGAATCAACCAAGAATCCAGTAGTAGTAGTAGTAGTAGTGATCAGTATCCAGTCAAGAAAAAAAAACTTGGCCTGGAAACGATTTGATAATACAATATTTTTTTAAATTAAATTCTTTAGTAACGCACTTCTAAGTAAATTTCTTCTGCGTACGGGATAATGAAGTGATTCGCCTCTGAACGAATATGAAAAAAACGATAGATCGCTTCCGCCCAACAAATACTTGTTAACTCAGTTTACAATGAGAACCTCTGCAGAGTAGAGTTCGTTTCCTGTGTTTGTTCTTTCGACATTGTACAAAATCGGTAAAAATTTATTTCAACCAAGAATGAATCAGTATTTTCTAGGTAAATGTACTCTATAATTATCCTGTCATCAAGCTGTGGAATGATTTATCAGCTGCTGTATTTCCTTCCTATGGGTATACACTGGGTCCTTTAAATATGTTGTACAGTAACTTTTGTTCGGGTTGATGTGATAGTAGCAACTATAGATGAACAGGTTCTTGTTTGTTTACATTTGAAGTCGGTTTTTGAACTGCGCTGTGCTTATCACTATATCATAAGGTGCAGTGTAACTATTTTGCACAAAAATAAATCGTCATATCATCACAGTTCATTAGTGAAGATTGGATCCAAGTTTTTTTTTAATCTGGTGGATTAAATAATATAATTAAATAAATAACAACTATGCACTCTAAAAGAAACACAATTAAAAAATCTTTATCACAAAAAATAAAGACTGGTTTAACGGTCGAAGTTACTTTAAAAAGTCAGTATTTTTTAAAGCGGCTGTTAATTGACTGGATTTTTTCCAGATAAACATATTATGAGCTGCCCCTGTCAGTTGCAAGGCAACGCTTGCCTCGCCGTCGCGGGACGTAGGTAGGCAGACGTAGCCCGTAGACATGCGTAGAATACTTGTAGCGTCTTGTAGACATTCCATGTTTTAAAAAATATATATCATTTTGATTTTTCCTTTGATTTGACCTAATATTGATTATTTAAATTTACATTATCATTTAAATTACTTATTGCAAAATATAATTTATTTTCATAATTCCATATATATATCGAGGGGTAAAGGCTATTTGGTTTAAGCGACATTTTTTGGTGATATAGTAATATATATACATATATTTGGAATCGGTAAAAAACGCTAATTCCGAAAATATATACATTTCTTTATCACCAAAAAATGTCGCTTAAACCAAATAGCCTATCTCCCCTCGATATATATATGTATATATATATATATACATATATAAGTATATTTTAAAAAACACTGAAAAGCGTTGATGACAAATTCCAAAATTTTATGTTTTCATGTCATTAAAATTTAGATCGCATGAAAGTATTCATATCTCGTTATCAAGTTTATTATGGGTTGGATTCTTTTTACTAAACGAAATCCAGTTATTAGGTAGCAGTGACTTGCAGTGGCCATGTCTTAAATTTGATAGTCTAATAGTAATATGTATATATCACCACAGTATTCGTAAAGTCGATATTATAAAATGTGTCAGGCCGGAAAGTACTAATAGGTTGGTCGGATTTATAATGATCTTATATTAGTTCTAACTCTAAATTGTTGGGCTAAAGTCTTTAAAGGCAACTTTATCAACATATATATGGCCCACATCGCAAAACATTGTGCATCGTAATCTAATATAGTGCCATACGCGTAATGGCTTTTCTTCATTGCCACAACGCGTTGTAGTCATATAATACGAATATCATCGTCTGATTTAAGTGATTACCATAATGAGTCGTGAGTGTTTTAATAAGGGCGAATTTCGCGATGTTATGCAGTGACCACAATGCGTTGTGTGCTATTTTTTCTTACAACGAGCGTATCATATACAATACGTTTGATTGTATAGGTTTTGTTTTTAGATAGTCGATGTACGTCCTCGTTAGATAGTTCAGTTCACATAGATTAAAGGGGTCATCGGCCGCGCCATCTGTTATCGGGCGGCCGCAACCGCAACGCGTTCCGTTTTCACGTTATCGCTGAAAAAATTTCCCGCTTTCCCAGGAGCGAGAGCGCGATGAGTCCAGCGCCCCCCGCGCACCGAGACAAAAGCAGCGCTCACATCGCCACCGCCAAGCAGTCGCTAGCGGCGAACGGAGGCAAGTGTACGCACGTCATGGAGCGCGATCGCATCGGACTATGGGGCTCCGGGGACGGGACTTCCAACAGCAAGCTGTCGGGACTCGACCGGTTGAAACATCCCGGATTGAACAAGGTACGCACTCCCTGAACCGAACACAACTCGCAAATCGTTGACCGGTTCATTCGGTTAGGTCATGGTTGCATTAGCGCGGAAGTGCTTCCACTTTACGTCATATATAATCATCTTTACATGCACATTGCACAACGAGTTCATTTCGAATTTGGAACATGGGACAGCGGCGTTCAAAGTAAGCACTTACATTCTAATTTAAATGTTTGTTTTGAACTTTACACGGGACGCAAAGTTCACGTGGGCTTCATTTTAGCGCGATGTCAACAAAAGTTTTGAACTCTCGGGTAGTTATGAGTTGTCTGTTGAATTTAAAATTAGGTTTTGGATACCCTTTTAAACATACAAAAGTAACGTATGAAGGCGAAACAGGGAGTTGACACGAAGATGAGCCGATAATATAGTACTATTATATTATATAGTACACGCTCTGTAAAATATTAACATAAGCAGTTTGAATAATGACTACGATTCATACGTAACATGAATAGAGTACCTACAACTAAGTTCCAAATTTAAATAATTTATTTTAATAAGAAGCCGTTAAAACCAGAGTAGCTCAAGGGATATCAAATGACAGTGATTTAAATTAAAAGGTGTTTTTGATCTAGTAATAATACATACAAATTGCAATGCTACAATAATACGAATGGTAATACCTATTAGATTGGTAGGACAAGTTATGTTACATCAATAAGGCTTTAAGACATTTTAAAGAGTATTTAACTTCAGCAAATTGTTAAGCACAAAATTTTCACTTGGGCCTCTCTGCCTCTAAAGGCCTCATATGTAGTTGCTAATTATACTTTGCGCAGATTTAGCAAGGACACCTTCACTTATGCATAATTCATTACTGTTAAAATCATCTAAGCATGGAGTCTAGTTGTTGAAATAACAGTAACCATTCGAAAGACTCGCTTTACCCCTCTCTCAAAGCCAGTGGCGTAGTGTGCCTTAACGGGCACTATAAAAAATTTTGATAAGGCAAATAAAAAGAAATTATTGATAATAATATTATTATTATTTAATAATATTATTTATTACTTTCAATTAATGCTCAAAGTAAATAAATTATATGATTTTTTTCTCCGGGAAGTAACTCTTAAGAGTTTAAGTAATATTGAGAATAATATCTTTCGAAGTTTTGAGGCCTCTATAGCCCGGGGGCCCCATATCATTGACACGGCTGATACAGCAGTAGCTGCGTTCATGCTGTAAGCAAAGAATCTCGGCATCTCTTAATCAGGCTGGGACAAATTATAACAAAGTGCCTGGTCGATTTTAGCTTTATCTTTTTTACACGCGTTTATACGCGTGTACCATAGTGCTACCTCGATTTCTGTCCGCGTGATTTTAATTTATCGCTGTTAAATCACCAGTGATTTTACGTTTTCTCATTTCCGGGATAAGTCTTAATAAAGATCATTGAGCCCGGTTTTAGATTATTTAACTAAGTTTATTCGTTGCCTTTAGTAAGAAGTCGATCCACCCGGCTGGAGTTCCACGGCACCTATTTCGGTACACGGTCTCCGCTCAATGACCACCAGCTCAATCGATATCGATTTTTCAGAATAATTAGCCATCCCTACCACTTTACCAATAATCCGAAAGGTTATTTCTGTTTAAGGCCATAATATGTTGATACCGTGTATATTTTTTCACCTGTAATGCACAAAGTTATCAAATAATTATATTAAACACAATTGTATCATAGTCGTTGTAACAGATATGGCATCATTATTCCTATTGATAAGTTATTCTATTACAAACATAATTATAGCAAAAACGTCATCATTTATTATCATACTATGACCATGACAATCATCTTTACTCGCCAATTTATCAATAAACACGATTCACTGAGTTTATTTATTGTATGAAATGCTATTTAACCATTAAATTATATTTACATATTGAATTTGAATAAGCAGAAATTTCTCTTTCATTCTTCTCTAACGTTGCAAACCTTAGTTTCTCTTTACTTTTGTTTTTGCCTTTATGAACCAACTGGTTTTTAAAGGTGATTTTTTGGTATTTTATTATGTACCAAAAAAATCAATACCTTTTTTTACACTGACACGGCACAGTGACGTTGGAATATTAATACCTATTAATTTATTGGGTATAACGGGACATAAAGCAAAAATCTTACGGGCTTTGGTCAATTTTCTGTGTCATTTGGTCATTAGGTTGTATAAAGATTGAATTTTCAATATAATTATTCCAAAGTAATCAACTTAATAAATTTACGTAATAAAAGTAATGGTAAACTTTTCTTTTTTTGTAAAATCCTTTTCAATTATTCACTATTTTTATTTTTAATTATATAATACACACTCACGAAGCAGTCACTTTCAGCTGCATTAAATTAATAGTAGGTGAATGCGCTGAAAGTGTACCTACTTCAATTGAAAATAATTAACCACAATATTACATGATTTGAATGGTAAAAATAATAAGTACTCCTTTTTAAAATTTAAGTCAAATTTTAATGATTAATAAATAAGTCTCACACTTCTAACTTATTCATGAATTACCATATAAAAACGTTTGTACATCTCAAACAGCAACCTTCAGAAGCGTACCTAACTTTAAGCATTTGATAATGTAATTTGCATTAAACAGAATCTACTTAATTCTGAGGAATGTTCTCCGAAAGTAAACCGTACCCTTCCCGCATCCCGTGTATATATTAAGGTATTAATATTAAAATAGATTTACATCTTTATAAAACAACTAACGCACACGGTTCGCTTAGCACGAAAGCGATTTCTATATTCTTTTTAAATTGAATACAATATTATAATGTGCGTTTTTTTAATTTTTGTTTCATGGCGCAACCCTTTCAACATGTAAAAATATTTCGCTTTCCCTTTACACTTCGCTGTTCTTAACCGTACAAAGTTTTTTACTTTTCTTTAACGTTTTTTTTTACGTTTTTTAACTTTGTTCTTTGTTTTCGCGACCCCTTTGTAGAGTATTGCGATCGACGCTTTGAAGAAGGCTGATATACGTGAAAACACTAACAAAAATCGTGACTTCAGCGTATGTAGCTATGTAGACAGAGCGTGAAATTTTATCTCTGTTTTATATAATACGAGACCAGCGAGATTAGTGGGAAACAGTCCAGTATGATTCATTATTGGCTAAAATGATTAAATTGGGTACAAGGAGGTATTTGTTTAGGGTGATATAATGAAATATACGTAGTCAATTTGTCGATAAAATGGGATATACCAAGTACAGCAATTAGTGAATGTTTTATATCCAACCTTTTATCACTTTATGGACTTAGATTTCTGTTTATTTAGGCTACCTGTTCAATTATTTCAATTGCTACCGGCAGATTAATAAGGTAGTTCGTTGAACGTGTATCTATTCAAAGGATCAAAACTTGTCAAGCTCTATTCAGTCTAACGATACCCATTATTTGTAAAGGGGGTGAAGGTAGCCGGGCGTCTCTTTGGTAGGGTGATTTGAATTTTCTATACAGAATTGTTCGGTTATGTTGTAGTAATCTTAAATTATCCAATGTATTGGTAAAACTCCCAGGAATCCCTGAATTTATATTTTAAATGTTATCACATGAATCGGAGTCTTCCGAATTACGCCGAGTTTCAGAAACGCACCTTAAATTTGAAAACGTTTTTAAACACTAAAAAATCATAAATTCGTAATTAATTGATGTTTCATTAGTATTTAAAAGCGTTTTCAAATTTATGGAGCGTTTCTGAAACTGGCCGTTAGTTTTTCTATGATAATAGACTAAATAATTATAGGGTCCGTACAGGTTAAATTGTATCGAAACTTCTATAAAATTAGTTCGTAAAGTTCAATCTAAATGAATCTTGCCGTTGGTGTGGAAAATTCCGATCTCCCTTGAACGGTGTTTCGCAAAACCAATAATTTCTTCTTTGCCGGCAACATAATGAAGTAGGTGCGCTTATTCGCGTCTGGAAATGGGGAGGGACGTGACTAAAGCATTATGAATATTATACAGCAATTTAGAAAGATGATATCATAGAATGACTTTGCTTATTTACTATTTACCAATGTAATGTTTCTAGTATGATTATTAAGACTTGTGTAATTAGTTGCATTTAAATTTATGAAAATTTTCAGTTAGTCTATTTCTGTATAGTAGGAGAGCCCACGATGCTAAATCGGGATTTACTCGAGCGTCATAGAGACCTATTGGGTTGCGAAGCTTAGATGATAAGATGAAAAAATGTCATATAATAGGTACATACCGTTTTATCGATGGGGGGAGTGGCTATAGATTTTCAAGTATGTAAAAAAAGCAGTTCCATGGACATACTAAAGCGTGTCAGATAATTATAATACCCATGTCCTACGTATTTTTAAAAATGTACATATGTTAATCTGATTGTTTCCATGGTGGGGGTAGTCGTACGTAGGGGTTGAAATGGAAAAAAAAATTTAACAAGCGCGTCAGATTTTCGAAGGGGATGTTAAGTAAACCTAAAAAAATGCTCGAGAATTTTTGATGATTAATTTTTTTTACTAATCTTTTTCTTTATCCTTGACGGGCGACCATATATAGAAGGCTCATTTTTTTTTGAAGCGGACTAACTACTGATTGCCGGGAAAGGCATTTTCAGTTCAACCGGGCTTAGGGGGCGAGCACAGAAGGTGCTCAGTCAGCGAGATTTTTGGGTTGGGTGGCAATGCAAGGGCACCCCTGTGGGTACGAACCTCGACTTGGACCGGCAGCCAAAGAAGGCTCATATTCGGTGGGAGTACTTAATAGGGTACAAGGTACCCCCCCCTCTCCCATATTAATCTGCCGCGCTTTAGTATATCCCAAAATCCCCTCATGTGCTCCCCTACTAGTAGACGTAACATTAAACTACAATAGCATTTGATGGAAAGTTAAAATAAGTCTGATGATGGAACAACGGGCCGTCACAACAAATAATATTTCAATCAATTATTATGGCTCCGGGAATTGATTTTATTTCTTAGCAATATGTATTGCGTAAATAAATTTTAGTTTATTTTTTGTGGTTTTTAGGACACATGGCACAGAAATTAACCTAGATTGTAATTATTCTTGAAGGGTTCACTTTGCCGTAAGTCGCCGTGAGCTACAAAATATTTGTGGTCGCTCCACGGTTCTATAGCTGTGTAAGTTCTAGAAGTGTTAATTACCTTGGAGTAACATTTATATTTTGTTTATTACTGCAACACCTACGTATTATAAAATGCAAGAACTTTAAATCTGTGCGACTTGTCTCCTTCATAAATATACCAAGGTTGTATTAATTACTTATTTTATAATTATTTCTCATCATTTTGTACACCGACAGCGTTAGGACAACATAATGGTGCATAAGTTATTCTTACAAATCACTTATACCTCTAAATATCCTTCATAATTCATGATCATTATATTTACCAACAAGTATACTAAATTTTTCCGAATGTGTCCAAAAAATTGACAGTTGAATATTTTTGTGTAGGATGGATGTTATTGTGTGAAATATTATTATGTATGAAGTAGTAAATGCGTAGATTGGAACGTATTGGGGTGAAAGACAGAAAGATAGAAAGAAAGAGAGGATAAACGGATTTTTTTCGATGCGAGCGCTCTATAATTTTAAGACGACAAAAAGTGTGAAGACGTTAAATTATTTTTGAGAAAGTGCAATAAACAAGTTCATAAAGTTTATTTGGTATTTATTTGGTTTGAAAATCCCCAAAACTACATTTATAATTGACTCTGAAGATCCCTAAAACTACAAAAATTGACTCGTAAAGTACAGTGCAATTAAAAATGGCAGCAACTATCAACAGGCGAAAATCGATTGCAGTAGTCAGTACGCTGCCCTACATGTACTACGATAGAAGGTCACTAGATGTATGATCAACTGGACATACACAAACTGATACACTAGACTAAACTGTTCAATTTAGTCAACTGTCGTTAACCGGTGCGTTTTCGCTCCGAGGCGCAGTTCCACTCCGACGCAGCCTTGAGTTTCTTTCAGCGTTTCTTCTCAAGATAGTCGCTTCCGAAACGCTAGTAGATCACCCGTAGGTTGTTTCCCCAGGCTGGCTGCCCAAGTCGAGGTTGTACCCACAGGGGTGCTGTTGCGTTGCCCCCAACCCATAAATTCGCTGGCTGAACACCTTCTGTGCTCGCCCCCTAAGCCCGGTTAAGCTGTATAGGCTTGTCCCGGCCCTCAGTACTTAAAAAAAAACTGTTCAAAGTAATATTATCTCTAAGGTATACTGAGGTATACTGATACTACAGGTATACTGATTTAAAATTTTAAACAGTAGCGTTCATTCCATAGACGCATAAAAGCATTGCACGCCCTTACGATAAATAAGTCTGGAATAAATTGCTTAAAGTTAAACAAATAAAGGAACCATTTATATTCATATCTATTCTATATTACGAGATTTCTGCCTACCCTGTCCAAATATCCTATGCACATCACTGATTTTAAATAACTTTTTTCGCATATAATTGTAACAGAACCAAGCCTATCTATTCAGTGTATCAGTGTGTCGAGTCATACCTCACTTGAAACGTGTAGAGCGTCTATCACGGTTATCGATTTTGGGAGAATCCTATTATTTGTCGCGACAGACTCAAATAGAACCTTTTACGTTTATGAGTATTGATTCACTGCGTTTGCATCTACGATAGTCGAACGTGTGCTTAGTATTATATTTATATTTATAGTCCTGTTCGATTTCCATTATCGTTTACTTTAATAACACAATTCTTCGAAAATTGTAAGGTAAACTTATGTAGTTTTTCATTTGATGTTTAACTTTTCTTAAATATTATTGTCCAGCTTCTCTATTTATTACAAGAGACGGTTTTGTCTACCCCTGTACGAGAGCTCCGTAAAGGTTACGTTCAATACGTACGTAGGTTACGTTGCGAGTCGAAGCTGCTCGCGTCCGTAGGCTTAACCCTAGTTTCCCTACACGTGACTCCTGGGTGGTGCTAAACGAGCAGCAGCGAGGTGGTAGGGCGTCGGTGCCCGTCTGGATCGCGACCACAGTACATGGGTGTAAAGCCCGTCATAGTGACCAGTTTCGGCTTGTCGCATTTTGGGATCAGCTTGTGCATATCCAGTAGCTCATATACCTAGAGACCTTCAGTCGTGGTATATGTGGGCCGACATGACGATGTAGACTATCAATGGATTTTCATCCTTTGATAGTCGCTTTCGTTTTTGGACTACACTGTACTTACCATCAGGTACTCTGTAGTCACTATGTCGAGCCAGTGTAAAAAAAAAAAGGTTTCCCAATTTTATTCGGATTTTTTGGTCTAACTAAAAATGATAACCTATATAGAATCTCATATTAATACTGAGTCACGCCTTCACGGGTCGGACAGGGCTTTTGTAATATACTGTATTACAAATAATTAATATAATATGTATTAATAGTGATATTAGGATCACACTGTGCGACATCGGCATAACAACGGCGCAAAAACAACGAGTTTTAGAGGCATTCCGTGATTTTAAAAACACTATTAAATTCTTTTTAATTTTAAATTAAAATTAAATTCACGATTCATTAGTAAGTAAAATGTAAGTAAATAATTACATTTTAGTAATTAAAAGCAACTTGAAGTGTAAAGAGTGTTTCTAACACTAGGCGATAATTGATTGGGGGCCCTGAGCAACTGGTTTAGCGGCCCTCGAGAAGTTGGCAGGGCATTGTGACGTGCTCTGCCTAAATACAACGAGCAGTATCGGGGAGGGTATCATCTTCTTCCTAGTTTGTGCCCATCGGGCGCGGCGCGACGGGGCTGTGGCGAATTGATTACAGGAGCCACAGTCCCCGCCAATGTCCAGAAGTAATCACCTTGGGGTTTTTAGTCGGTATAAGTCCGACACACGTCGGTCGCGCAACCCCCCTGTGCGGCTGAGACGGTCCTATGAGGATTTTCCCCAAGTAAAAAAAAAGGGGATAATTGATTAGTTAACAACATATATTGTGATATATTTCATACAGTTTAAAATCTACATTTCTTTACTATAGTACCATAAGAGTTAAATTTGTTAGTTTGTAATCAATAAATTTTGAAACTATTAAACCAATTTTATAAAATATTTCATTAGAAGATTACAATATAATTTTCCGCCGGTAATAATTATACTACAGGAACAAAATCACGGTAAAATCTAGTAAACAGTATTGGCCCGTGTCGTGCAGTTCCGTTGCCATATAGCGTATTCTTAGCTTACAAGTTACAGTAAACAGTTTGGTGGGTGTGTTGCCGTGACGCGGCGTTACAACTCAGACGTTCATACAACGTTGCGTTCATACAAGGTCGGCCTATGACTTACGAATTACAAATACAATTCAACGGCAGAATTACTTTCGCTACTTTAAATTGATTAATAGAATTAATTTAGTCAGCCTGATAGCGCAGTTTGTAGTGGCGCAAGATCTTGGGTTCGAGTCTTCTCTGTGATGATCTAATTACTTTGTCACAAGTCATGGTTGTGTAAATGAATTTAAGGATGTACATCTTTGACTAGTACCTATAGTACAAGTGCTAGCTTAGTTTAATACTAGGACAGTGTATGTAAATGTACACAGTGTTCTGTACTCTATAGAAGCATATATAAGCATTACCTTGTAATAATAGGAAATTTAATAAATATATTCATTTAAAATTTGAGTTCGAGAGAGTCGAATTTGAGATCTACTAAAACTAAGACTTTTATTGTGGTATTTATCAGGTTTTAAGTCAATATATTTAATGCAAGTATGAGATGCAAACCACTGATTACCCGTAAATATTATATAATGTTATAATTTAAGTTAAAATTGTATATTTATTTTAAAAACTACTTAGTTTGACTGAAAAGTAATGGCTTTTAATAGTTATCGACAGATATTTGAACGTCAAGACGGGTCGATCGTTCGTATATATAGCAACGCCCTTGGCCTTACACAATCTTCACATTTACTCGCTTTCAAAGATCACATTGTTCTTTTATGTTTTTAATCTGCACGCCAATCACACATTAAGGACTCAAACAAATAAGTTTTCCCGCGATAATATTATGAGCAAAATATTGTTTTTTTTTACGACAAAATATTTTCGCAATTACAGTGTTTTGAGTAAAATTTTAACTTAATTTACTGGGGATATTGTTCCTTAATACCTTACGCTTAGACCACTGATAAGCGTGTTATCCTAAATGGCAATAATCTCTATTTACGTCATGCCTGGGAATGACCATATTAAGTATGACGCTTGAAAATAGATCTCTGGCTCTACATATAGATACAATCAATATACCTATTGTCTGTCTTATCCTTAATTTACTATTGCTACCGCCTGTCAGCAATCATACTGTGTTTTGATTGGTTATAGCAAAAATGATAAATTTTGACCGAATCATGGTTATTATTACTGTTTAAATATATTAAAACGCGAATAGTATTGTTTATAATACAGTTTATATTTTTGCGATAGTAATGTAATAAAATATTTTATTGTAAAATAAAACAAATATATAAAGGAAATAGTTAAATACAATTTAACAGTTATGTCTGACCTACACAGTTGTTTCTGTGGTGGATTATGGACAGGTTTTTATGCGCGGCAACGCATATGTCCGCAGTTTCAAAAGTTGGCACGGGTCTCTGGGGTTTTTCCACATTACGTACGCATTTAGGCACCACATGATTACCGGTGAAGGAAAAACATCGTGGGAAAGCCCGCATGGCATCTAATAGAAATGCCCTGAGAACGGTGATCAGTTAACTGTTCGCTTTAGGTACGACATAGAAGCGCAAAGTGGATATAGCCACTAATTTATCTCTGCCTACTCCGTAAGGGATACAGTGTGACAATATATTGATACTAATTGTAATAGTAGGCACAAAAATAAATCCACAAATCTATACTAATTTTATAAAGCTGAAGAGTTTGTTTGTTTGTTTGTTTGAACGCGCTAATCTCAGGAACTACTGGTTCGAATCGAAAAATTCTTTTTGTGTTGAATAGAACATTTATCGAGGAAGGCTTAAGGCTATATAACAACACGATACAACTATTAGGAGCGAAGAAATGATGAAAAATGTGAAAGAAACGGGGAAAATTATCCGTCCTTGAGGGCTTCCATTGCGTGCGCTGCGAAAACGGTTCAAGATACGAAAAATATATGTATGAAAGAATTATTCCTCTTGAAATGATCTAAAAAAATGTCCGCGACAGTATATATCTATCTTTTAAGATTAACTCACTAGAACCGTTTTTATGGTAATCAAAATTGATCGAAATTGATGCATTATTTGTTAAGAGTTGTATCAACGTAATAATATAAACCTTTATCCAAATAAATGTGTTGTTGATTAAGAGTATTTAATTGTGAACAAAATTGTCTTTGACATCACTTAATTTCAATGGACATCTTAGAAGATATTACAAAACCTTATATAGCAGAACAACGTTTGCCGGATCAGCTAGTAAGAAATAAAACTGAGGCTTCCTCAACGAAAGCAAAGCTTTTATAAATGTAGAGTCATATAGTTGTTGATTGGTTTCTAAAGGGAAACCTACAAGACTCAATGTTGATATTGAGTAAAGCTTATGAGGGGAGATTAACGTCGCCATGGAAATGGAATAAAGTTTCGTACCAAGGACTTACAAGTGCTTACGATCTTTATTAATACAATGTTGTGATTGTTTTACGGAATAAATTATATATTATACAGTGAATAAACTAAAAAAGTTTGCTAAATAAAGTTTACAAATGTCATATAATAGAAAGTGTATACATCGTTGAACTATCGTTCTTTTGTTTGTAATACGCGTAAACAATGTGTTGTTAAGGTTTTAGACTTTCTCAACGCTAAATTTTAATTCAATATTTCGTTTTTTTTTGTAATAATCATAATGTTATAAACATTGAAAGTGGTTTAAGCTCTTTCTAATACTTAAATTATTTCAAACACGTGTCTAGGTTGTAACTTGTAACGCGCAGTTACTAGGTTATAAATGTTTCTATAATTGTAGGGTGTGTTCGCTTTATTGTTTTAAAGGTTATTGTGTTAATAGATCGGAAGCTAGTGCAACCTTGTGCCTTGATCCCAATGCGTCTGGTCGTCCTATGAGCTGGCTAGGTTAGCGGCCGTCGGCCACTGTTATGGCCCCGCTTGCCGTTCGATCGTTATAAACATATCCTTGTCATATATCATTTGAAAGTTTATAAATACTTATAATAATTTAACACAAATACAAAACATTAACTGCGGCTTTACTCACGTAATTTTCATTTTCTGTGTTCTATACATGTAGGATACATAATATAAAGTATCATATGTTAATTTCAACATTACACTCTACATAAAGTTTCATACATAGAGAATTATATATGTATATATTTTTAAAGGTATTTATTTACATTTACTTCAAAATTAGGGATGATTGGAATACGCGCGGTGTGTTTATTATCCATGTTCTTTTAGTCTGGGAATTGTGAGCTTTTAAAACAAGAATAAATAAGCATGTATGTACAAACGCTGTCCATCATTGGTTTTACGCTTTCCACCAGATTGTGGACTGTGTGCATGATTGTGGTCATGCGTTTGCCTGTAAATCGTAAAAAACAAAACTTTTTTGAGAAATCAACGTTTATACCAACTATTTTTCATTTTAAAATAATCCATTTCCAATACATACTGTATTGTATAGAGATGATTATTGTACACTATATATGTTTTCTAAGGTTGTCTATCTTTTAGCGGCGTTTTAAGGTTTATTATCTATATGAGAGCACGTGAAAAATATTGATCCACAGATTCGCAACAGTCGCAAAACGCGGCCCTTAATGAGGGTTTAAAAACAAACTTTGCTGTTACAACTTTTGCTTTTATAATATTTACATCAAAGGTATAATTTTCGTGAGGAGAGAAATTTATACAACTTACCAAATTATTAATATTTATCAACAAAATCATAGATAAAAGACCAGTTTACTTAGATTTTGATATAAGAACGTATTGTTATGGAATAGAAAAAATATATTATTTATTTTAAAATTAAAGTGTATCTAAAAGTGGCAATGACGTGTTAATTATTGAATATGTACATAAATAATTATGCAAATAATTGGAATAATGAAGTCATTTTCAAACGGAAACGGTACTAGTTATAGTTTTGAAAAATAAATTATGTTAGTTAAAAATATTATCATTAGGTAAACCTTAATATAATTTGGGTTTCTCGTTGAACTGTAATTTTTATTAAACCCGCAATTTCCTTATTTCAATTCTGTGGAATGATGTTGGCTTAACTTTTTTAATATCTTGACTCTTAAGACGTGAGTTTCAAGTAATGAAATAGCAACGCTAAGTTAACTGAGATTTCAATAATTTATTACGCGTTTTTTTTGGTAGGTTAAGTTTAATATATTTAGTGTAATTAGTGACTTTATAGACTTATTGTAAAATTTTTCGATAATGCTATCATCTGGGGGCGAAGTAATATTCTATCAAAGATAACGTTAGTAGAAACATTCCACTCCCACGTAGCCTTGAGTTTCCTTCGAAGTTTCTTCTCAATGTAATCGCTTCCGAAACGTTAGTAGATCACCGTTAGGCTCGTTTCACTGGCTGGCCACCCAAGTCGAGGTTTGTACCCAAACAGTTGCCATTGCGTTGCCACCCAACCATAAATCGTTAGCTGAGCACCATACGTGTTCGCCGTCTCAAGCCCGATGAAGTTGTAGGAGTCTTTACCGGACACCAACAAAAAGTGTCGTCAATAAAAAAAAAGTTAGAAGAAACATCAAAAATGTATGGGATTGATGCAAAATTTAGAAATGTCACGTGACCTACATTATGTCAATTTTGGACTATTCTAGTAGCGTTATTGCTGATCAGATGTCACTTTGTATGAATGTTGTTTGTTTGTGTTGTTAGCCTTCTGCAGAGTTATAGAAATATACTCAGCATTCAGTGTGAGCCATAAGGAATTCCGAAAAATTACACGTTAAAGGTAGACATCGTTATTATTACTAACTATTGAATCTATGGGGTAAAAAGCCGAGTTCCGTGTTCCGTGCATCAGACAATCACATCACCCAGCGGCCCACCTAGTTTAGTTGTGGAGGCCTTTCCCGGTCATCAATATACGTTCAATTCGGAAAAAAAATACTTCACGCAGCGTACCTAATCTATGTATAAAAATAAGCGTGCCGACTACTTAATAAATGGGCTGTAAATTTGTACGCCTTTATTTAAAAGTTGTAAAAGTGAACTCAAAAGTATCATAAGATCATCGTTACTATGTTTTAAGTTATGCAAGGCCAAATATTATTTTTTGTGAATATTTCCTTTCTCATCCGATAAATGATTTTTACAAAGTTATTGAGCCCGAAATCTCTAAAAATTGTATTCTAATCATTTTTTCATTGGATTAATCCATATAATTGAAAAAACAAATATAAAAGTACTGACTTTCAGACATCAATTTCTGCCTCGCCTTGAAAATATAGTCGGTTCTGCCATTGGAATCCTTTAGCAATCCATTCCTTCATATATTTACACTATATCCGGAACTTTAATTATAGCATAAAGTACGTGTTCACTTTACAAACTGATAATTTATCTTCACCTTTGTTATTAGACAAATAGGACGTGACACGTCGGGCTAGAAAAAGTGTCCATGACTTTTATAACAAAAAGCATAGTCAATCATTAGTTGACTCAATCTTAATACAACAGAGTTTCATACTGTAAAACTGCTAGAACTAAAAAGTAACAGTAAATCTTTGTCATTTAACTTTCAGTTTCTTTGACGCATCGTGACGCGTTCCTAGTGTGAATGGTTTTCCTTCATCTTCAGAAAATAAGGATAAATAATGGGAAAATTGAAGTAATAAAGACTCCAATGGCTGTGGAAATACAGCTGTGTAACTAGCAATTAGGCTCATAAAAGGAAAAGTTCAATCAAAATTGTGGTTGACTAGTATTGTGGTCTCTAATAGAGAGACTCTCTATCTAAAATCCACTCGTACTCGTATATACATATATCTACAGAATAAGATAATTCATAGAAAGCTTTCAAGGACGACAGCCACTAGAAGCACATTTGTGTCATAAAGAATTCCTCTTGCTTAAATCCTTTAATGGGTTGCCCTATTGCCTAGCGATACCAATGATATATTTTTATTATAGTTTTTTTATAGTTACTTCATATGTGTTAAGTAGAACAATTTCTAAAATTTTCCGAAACAATTTCCAGTAAATTCAGCAATTTATCTTCGTAATTACGCTTCCACCGGATAAATGTTCTTTGTATACAAGTAAAGCGCCTGCTCGCTGTTTTATTAAGAGTGAAGATATATCTCCAGGCGTTCAAGGAGAATTTTTCAAGTTACATGGGTAATAAAACAAAAACGCTGAAATTTGTGAGACGTTAAAAAGGTTTTACGATCACATAAAGATTCGTCGAGTAATATAAGATCGTTTTAAAGTAATTATTCTATTTGTTGCCTTTTCTATTTGTTGATTAAGATTACTAACATATAACTGATTAAAACATATTCGTGATTTAAATACGATTAAATTGATATAACCACGTTGATATAAAGGATAATTAGTCTTAAAATAGTCTTGAAATTACGGTCTCCGTTCCATTATGCATAATATTTGAAGTCTGGTATTTTGTTGTTGTATTTATTAACGTTTTTTACTTATTCAGGTAGATTTCCGAAGTTTGTTAGTGATAATATTATTTTTACATTACGGAGAGTTTGTTGGAAAATTATACTGAAGATATAAAACTTTAGTATTAATAATGATATTTGTGACCAACTAGACCATAGCAGTATATATTTAATTTATTTCTTTATTTACTTGCATCGCTTAAATTTAGTTCTATTGCGCCGTCGGTCGGCGCCCGCAAGTCTATCAAGTTGGAGGTTTTTACGTAACATGCCCCGTAATTGGGTCAATTTACAAATGACTAAACTGTTAAAGTAAATCTTGATTGGTAATTATTTATTAATGCTTAATTACGCGTTATGGATCTATTTTTTTTTTCTTGTCCTTGTATTTTATGCATAATTTATAATTTTTTTATTAAACATAATATCGCCGTGACTCCTTTTAAGGATTAATTTCTGTTATGTATACAGTTGACTAAGTGTATTACTTCATGTTAGGCTTATTTTTAATTTCATGCACATTAGCTTGTATTTAGTACTCAAAGCTAAAATTTGGGACAGAACTTTTCCGGTGTTGGAATGTTGTGTTTAATTAATACTAACTTTAAACAGTTAGACCTACATTTATAAGCTTTTCATTGTCACCTTCATCGAACAAAAACCAATTAACTTATTAAAAAAGAAACACATTTTTTACAGTATGTTATTTACAATTATGTATAGTCTTTTTTCAACTTACTTGTACAGTTACATACGCATAAAGTGCATTATATCTTAAATTAGGTGGCGTACTGTACGAATATCTACAAAAGCCTTCTTCAGCTGATTCCGCTCGTCTATATGTGACACATCTCTTTTCTTGTCTTGTGTCTTGTTGTGAAGTGTGGGGTTTCAATTGGTCCTGCATGGGATCTGTCCGTATTTAAAGAATTGAAAACTGTTTTATTCAGCAAAGATCGCTACAGTATATTTAACTGTTTTGATGTTATACTCCAAATGATAATAGAAAGTTTATAAAACTACTTACGTCCAATTATGGACTATTATGTATATAATATATATATTATACTCATTAGTATACCTGCTATAGATGCACCTGCTATCGATCGATCGATACCGTATTGGTCTAGGTTTTCTAGTAAATTGTTTCTTGTGAATAATAGTCGGCTCATTTTAAGAGTCAGTTAAGTTGCGATTGCCGCAAATGGCGGACAAAGGTAGACATAAATATTTTAGTAAAGGGCGATTACATTTCAAGTTCTTAATAAAAACAAACTTACTAGTATTATCGACTACATACAAGCTACGAGAATGTATGTCCATTTATAGAACTCTATTAAAAAAAATTATTAGTTGCATTGCAATGCAAGTATTTGACTTTGCGAAACATAGATTTTTGAGAACTTATTTGCATATCTCACCATTAACCAAGATCGCGAGTATTTCGATTTTGTTGTATATTTTTATGGTAATTTATAATATTCTAACGCCATAAGGAAACCCTATACATTCTAATAGAAATGTCATGTGTAAATGCCCTGAGAACGGCGATCAACAGCGCTATTGGTCATGTGGGGCACGATTAGCGATGAAAATGCCCGGGAATTTTCCCAAAGTGCCCAAAACTTCCGAGAACATTTCGTAAATTCCCAGGAATATTCCCAAGGAAGTTTTGGGCACTTTGAGAAAATTCCCGGGCATTTTCATCACTAGACACGATATATAAGGGCAAAGTAGATACATCCACTAATTTATCTGTGTCCACCTCAATAAGGCTATAGCGTGGAGATATAATATTATTATTACATTCAAAAAAATATGTTCAGCTTTGATCGGACTTAGTAGTAATTAATTACGTCACGTTCTACATATTTACATAATTTCGGTTCGTAGCGTAAATTTTTAAAAAATTAAAAGATACCTCATAAAGTGAAATGTTTAGCCAATATCGTTTCTAAGTAGTCTATTAACAATTTTTTTATTACCAAGTGACAAATATAAATAATAATTTAGATCAAAAACAGTGTTGACAAACATTGTCGTTGGGATGCTTTATGTGCAAAAAAACTTTTAGAAGCGTGATGAGTGATTTTTGTATGCTGGCATGATCGTGGCGACTATTGGCTGATGTTTACCTCGATAACGATATTCGGTTTTTGAACTATATTGCACTTTCCATCAGATGTGGTATAGTCACTATGCTACGTCAGAATAAAAAAATAACGTTATATTAATTGGCGGTCTATTATTTTTAATTACAACATAAGATAAATCGGTGTATCGGTGATTGAAGAAACCTCAAATCTAAAAAAAAAAGGTTTAGAGTTATTAAATCTAATCTATACATACGAACATAAGTTTTCGTAGTAGATTTTAGGCGTTAAAGCTATCTTTAGACATTCCTCGAAATCGGATTTTATTGAAAAAGGACGTTAAATTATACAATATCGAGCGTTAACAATAGTTTCTTTGAAGTAAAAAGTTAATATATTGGATGCTAGTGACGAGTTTCGGGATTCCAAAGTTCTTATTGAAGATAAACATGGATCGAGATTGGTGGCAGTTGACACCTCGAAGGGAAATGTACGCTGTGCCAGAGTGTTTAGCTGCAGTTGATTCAAGGGTTTGTTATTTATATTTTTAAAGTCATTACGGTTACTTTATTATTTCACTTACCGTGTAGTGTCGGGGAAAGCTGTGTCTCCTCAAAGATCGTGCCAAATCATGTCCAAGGCTGTGGAGAATTCATTACAGGATTTTCAGTTTACGCCAATGTCATTTTTCCCAAGTAAAAATGAAATACCTTAGTATTTTGAAAAAGTTAAACCATTTTTCATTATTTAAAAAAGCTAAAGCTCCTGTTCTTTAGTTTAACCCTGGACGCTCTAATTTTTTTATATTAATAATGGTAAGCAATCTGCAAGTTCACCTGATGGAAAGTGGTCTCGATCTGCATGTGGACCTATATTAGACCTGTATTTTAACGGCAACTATTGATTTTGTATCATTTGTAGGTCACCGCTGTTTTTATTCTGCAATGTACTTTTCATCGGATCTTGTGAATTTTGCCGTGTCCATATAAAGATGCTCATGTTATTAGTAAATATTTTATCATTTATAGCATATGTACAAAAGCTCGAACGTTATTGGGAAGGCTTTCCTAAAATATTTTATACTATATTATAATTATAGTTATATATTAAAACAAGAAGCAATTTCAAAATAAATTTACTTAAGATACGAAGTAAAATTATTTCAATATAATTGCGTTTATTTCGTGCGTACTGCGTATTTGTGCCGTGACCAAATTCACCTCGGGTTTGGCAACGCAAAACTAATATTATGAATGCGAGAGTGCACATATGTTGCACAAACGAAATCTACACTACAAACTCATAGATATTATCACAGAATAACTGCTAATATATAGAAGTTACACTTGTTTAGTCTTGAAGAAAGTCGTTTTTTTTTTTACTTCTCCGTTCAAGGTAAGCGTAGGATTTTACAGTCACCTTAAGGCAGACGCGAGATTTAGATTTGTCAAGTTTACTGTTTTGACGATTAAAGCGATAAGATATCTAAGATATTTAAGCGATAAGTGAATATCTATTGCACAATAACAAAAAATATCTGCTATGTCAGTACACTCATATTTTTATGACACCATATGTATTCGTGTTTATATTATCTAAGGTTTGCCGATTTCTTGATATTGCTATTATCCTATGCCTTCCAATCCAATGCCAATCCAAATCCTAGGTATTGGCCTACGAAAACACGGGTTGATAGTCTAGACTTACGTTTTACTCAAAAACAAAAAACAATAGGAAAATTAACTAGAAAATGATGGAAAAACAATATAAGTATATACAATAAAAAAACAACCAGCAAACCAAAAAAGTTATGACTAGCCTTCAATAAAGAATCTTTGAAAATACATAATAAACAATCTATTTTTGTTCCTTTTCCTGGAATTATTATATGGACTTTCCAAACACGTATTGATACGCCATGTTTGGAATATACTCGTAACAATTAATTATACAGAAAAAATGCATTTTTAATCGTTTTTTATTCTTAGACTATCGCAACGGACAAAATTCAGCTCATAGATCAATAAATCCATTTGCAGATTTTTGTAGAAAAGCGTACAAACATAAATCTGTATTTAGATGTGTCATGGAAAAATATGCTGTTTGTATTAATCAATTATGAGGCTTATTGTTTTAAATTTAAAGTATAAAATACATTGAATAATTATCGTAAGGTCGGTATGGAGCAGTCACCTTGACGTTGCTTCACAGCTGATTTTTCGACGGCCGCTGCTTAGTAATTTCCGGGGCATGACACATTACAGTATCGGAACTATAATTTTTGTTTTACCTCTATGATATATTAAAACATACTTAAATAACTCAATAGGTTTCCTTTAATTTGTAAATTAAATCGGCTGACGGAGTATTTTAAACATCAACATTATTATTTTGTTGAATCGTTTTAAACAATGGGCTATTTATTGAATCAAATAGGTAATAAGGAAATTGCAATATCAACCATGTATGTGGACATTGTACAGTTATCATATGGAGTATTAAACGACTGTGTATTCAAGTTTAAGTTAAGTAATGGGCAAAATGGTACTAAAATATTATTAAACAAATAATAAGAAGTGTTTATAATCACGTTAATTATAAAATAGGCACAATGTACGCAGGTAGACTACAATTACCATATAGACACAAAACACTTTATTATGGGCAGGAAAATTACATAAAAAAAAAACACTTCGACAAAGCACTGTGCCGCAGCGATATGAAATTATACCTACAAATAAAACTTAAATATTGTCGTCCAGTGACGAATACAGAAAATAATTGAAGCATTTCATAATAATCCGTTACATTATATAGTTTAAATTAATATCTTAGCAGTTATCGGAAAGTTAAAATGAACGCGTATAAAAGAAATCAGTTTGACTGTGGGATTTATATTCTCGCGCTGCTGTAGCTTATTAATATTTTATAAAAAGGATAGAAAACTAACAACAAAGGTTTAGGGAGTGGAGAGGATGGAAGGGGAGGTGAGTTATAAAGAAGGACAGATAAAGGGAGTAGGAAAAGTGGAGTATATTAAGCTAAGTTAACATGACATTCATTGACTGTTAGGTAGTTGCAGGGGTAAGCTGGTGATATATTATTTTTCTTGGGATAAATCGAGGCATATAACTTGTGTATAAAAAGTATATATCTTCGTACTATTAAATCAGAAGTGATTTAATCTTTGTCTGATATTTTTTTATGTATGAGTACTTTGCATATCAATTTCAATCTTGAATATTGGAATCTTTTGTGTTTCATCATGAACAACGATCTATATGTTGATAATTTTGTTAACTTTTCAACTCATAGCGTTATCAGTATTGTTATTACATAAGTAGTAATGATAACTTGTTAAACAACTGCATTTTATAATACTATCTCATCATAATGAGGATATTTGTAAATCATAACATCGTATATAAACATCTTGGTGTTGTTGCTTTACCCAACATAGAGCACTCAAAACATTATAAAATTTAAAAAATATATATATTTTATATCTCGCCTCTACTGTCGACTTCGCCTGCGTATCTACAATTTTTTTTTCTGGTAACTCGGCGGAAAATCCTGCGTAGGACCATCGAGGGCAGAGACCCCGGTGTGTCAGACTCCTACTGACTAAAAAGGGGTGTTCCTGTAATCACGCCACCCAGGCCTGGATAACCAAATTCGTCCAGTCGTCCGAGGAGCGAACAGTACTCCACTAACTCCAGTAACTCCAATACCTCTCTCTCAGGCGGCGCGCTAAGCACTGCGCACCGCCTCCCTCTTATCCGGGCAGCAGACTCCCTCAAGTCTACTGCCCGGGCGTATCTACAATTTCGACCAACCAATCGTGACGTAATATTGACAATGTTTTAAATTAACGATATTCAATTGGTAATAACACTCATAACGAATTAACGAAATACATATTTATTTTTAGGGTATGGCGTTCACAATCGAGGAGCGACAAACTCTTGGAATCCACGGCTTGCTGCCGGCAAGAGTTAAATCTCAAGAAGAACAAGTCCAGTTGTGCAAGCTGTCCATAGAAAGATACGAAAACCCTTTGAACAAATACATTTATCTTATGGGACTTTTGGTAAGTAAAAATAAGTACCTAATCAGCAAAAGTATAATTAGATTAAGCTCTTGTGATGACTTAAAGAAATATTATTTACGATAAATATAATATTATGTCGTCATGATTTCGTGAATACTGGTATGCTTTTAATAGAAATTCTAATAATGTTCTTCTGAATTCTTCTCTCTTCTTTAAAGCCTCAGAATTCTTGCATTCGATAAAGCATTTGAAAAAAAAAATGTGACATTTTTTTCTGCTTCAACAGCGACATACTATTGTTTTTTTTGTGTCCATCTATGCTATTGTAACTTTCGAAATATATAAGTTAAATTCCAATTTTTGTGTTAAATATCCGAAAGAGTATTCAATGCGATTTTACATTTCATCAAACATTTAATTTCGATTTTAAGTAAGTTCACAGTGCTTATCGATATACTCCAGACCTTTCAGAAATTTTTAAGAGGAAAAATAAACATCTTATCTTTAGCTAGTAAGTGGCTACACCTCAACTGCGATTAAAAACTATCTCCTATCACATTGACTTCGATTGAGATCGTAGACGGGCAAAATGTAATCAGATTAATGAAAAACGGTTACAATTATATTTTGTGTTTTGCATTATTAATATGTTACTAATAGGTATTTATCTGGGCCGCGGGCAGATGCTGTCGAGATCTCTCTGCTGAGGGAGGCTATGGTGAAGCGAACAGATTTAGCCCTTAAATATGTCTCTGATTGGGGCGATGCGAATCTGGTTAGTTTTAATGCTACCAAGACACAGGCGTGCCTTTTTTCCGCCAAACGGAGTCCTTTTCACCTGACTCCCTCCTTCCAGGGTGTTTCCTTACCGGTGACTGATGGTCTTGAGCTCCTCGGTTTAGAGCTGACAGCTGACTTGAACTTTGGGCGGTCGATTGAGCTTAGAGCGAAAACCGCTGCTAAAAAATTGGGTGTCTTTTTCAAGGTCAGACGGTTCTTCTCACCATCGCAACTTCTTAACATGTACAAAGCGCAGGTGCGGTCGGGTGTCAAGTACTGTTGTCATCTTTGGGACGGATCGGCTAAATATCAGTCGGCGGCTTTGGACTCGATTGATCGCAGAGCTCGTAGACTTATTGGCGACGACTCTTTGTCAAAAATTAAAATGCAAAGCATCGAGCATCGACGTAGAGTTGCCTGCCTCTTTTACCGGTTGCACGGTGGAGAGTATTCTCAGGAACTACATTCTTTGATTCCACCAGCCCCATTCCATCACAAAACCACAAGACATCGTGTCGGATACCATCCGTATGTGGTGGATGTTCCTTATATCCGCACGAGAAGATTCGCTTCTACATTCATCATGCGAACGGTTAGGGAGTGGAATATGCTTCCAGCGGCCACATTTCCGCGATCTTCTGACCTGGGAGTCTTTAAAAAGAGAGTGAATAGGCATTTGTTGGGCGGACGCGGTTCATCATCGGACTCATCTTCACCTTCCACCAGGTGTGATTGAGGTCAATTCGCTTATAAGTAATAAAAAAAAAAGATTATATTTTGCCCATCTATGTTTTAAACACTAAGAAATCCATAATTGCATACAAATGTATGACTCAATAATGCTTAGAAGTCATGAGTACAGATTAACAAAATTAAAATTATAGTTAAACTTTATAATCGTTAATCATTAATCTGATTACAGTTCGCCCATCTCTGATTGAGATAAGTTAGTTTTCTATTTTATTATAATTGTAAAATTCTTATATATTTTTGTTTCCTAAAAGGATCGCAATGAGCACCTGTTCTACCGTTTTATCGGCGAAAATGTAGCAGATTTGATGCCTATCGTTTACACTCCGACAGTAGGCTTGGCGTGCCAGAAGTACGGCTTGGTCTATCGACGTCCTCGAGGACTGTTTATCACCATCAACGACAAAGATCACGTTTACGACGTCCTGAAGAACTGGTACGAATTATACTAGTCTAAATTTGATTATTGTCACATTTGATTGTAAAATGCTGCTATTGTTTTATTTACTATAAATCAATTTTCATTTTGCGTTTAAGCTATTCATTTTAAGTAAAAGAGTAAAATTAAAGAAACGAAAAATTAATTACCTGACTGAACCTCAACATGGCATTTTAACAATTTAGAAGAAGGAATATTGGTTTTTTATATTTATTATTATTTAATAATATTAAATAAAACTCTTGGAGCGCCAGTCTTTCGGCTGGTATAATTTAATGAAAAAAAAAAAAGAATAGATTCCTTCTTGCATCGAACTTGTCTAAGCGAGCATGTTATTACGAAATCTTATTGTTAATTTATAGGCCCGAAACGGACGTGCGAGCGATCGTGGTGACAGATGGTGAACGGATCCTCGGTTTGGGAGATCTGGGCGCGTGCGGCATGGGCATTCCTGTGGGCAAGCTGGCGCTATACACCGCTCTCGCTGGCATTAAGCCTCATCAGTGCTTACCAATCACGCTAGGTGAGATCAAAATTCTTGATTAGATCTCCAAACTATTCAAACATTGGAGCTAGCTTGCTGACGAATAACACTTATTATTTATTCAAAATATAATATTATATTTAGTATTTGTAATTGCTAAAACAGTAAGAGGAATCTTGTATCTCTTTTGACAGTAATTAGGTGCATAAAAAAGACCTGGCAGAATTGTATTTAGTTGTGCGCTACGTAGAAGTATAGCCAGGCAAGATAGAGCAATCCGTGTAAGTTGCTTACAAGCTGGTACATAGCTTCACTCGTTCCAAACATACATAGCACGGGTCTTTAAATGCCCACTTGAGGTTGACAAACGATGTGATTAAGATCTTAGGATAACGTTACATCTAGTCTGCTTCTAATTACTCATTCTAGAAAACATTAAGCATAATAGGTAGGTATATTTGAAGGCACGCAGCGAATTTTGGCAGTCACAGCTCAGCATCGACCAACCCGCAAGCGGTTGCCAAAATCCCACGGTTACATTAACAGTGACTTTGGCTATTATGATTTTGACAAGTCAGATTTTTATGGTTTTGACTATGTAGGTAATTAACTATCGCAGCCTTGGTGCAAACGAGTATTTAGTTTTTTTTTAAATGTAAATGGTGTCGGTAACTGTAAGCGTATATTTCAGATGTGGGTACGAACACGCAGTCGATGTTGGACGATCCGCTGTACATCGGGCTGCGGCACAGGCGAGTCCGTGGCGCTGCTTACGACGAGTTCATAGAGGAGTTCATGCAGGCCGTCGTCAGGCGCTTTGGGCAGAACTGCCTCATTCAATTCGAGGATTTCGGTAACGCCAACGCCTTCAGACTACTCGAGAAGTATCGCGGCAAGTAAGTACTCAATACTATTATAATAAAATGTAAGTACAATAATATGTCTGATTTGATAGTAATTTTATAGTACTTAAAGGTTTTAAAGGTTAAAGTTAAGTTTACTTAAAGTAAAGCAAAATCAACTATCACCTATTTTCAGAAACGCTAGTTTAAAAACGTATTTAAATAGCATTAAAATACAAATTAATAATTATGTAGTTTCTAAATCGATGCGTATGACTGTTATATTATTATTGTTATAGTCCATTAGTGACATACATATGTTATATACAATGATGTTGATTTCGTGCCCACATGTCCGCATTGTGCCAGATCCTTCATCAGGAAAAAAATAGAGACTTACATGACGGTTTGTGAACGTCGTTAAAAATGGAGTTAGAGCAGTCGCAATAGCCGAAATCGGCTGTATGTTGATGATTATTTTTGTAAGTTGGATCATTTTTCAACAGTACAATGCTAATTAAGGTATGGTTTTTTTGTTAAGGTACTGCACGTTCAACGATGATATTCAGGGTACAGCAGCTGTGGCGGTAGCAGGCTTGCTTGCCAGTCTGCGCATTACGGGCAAGAGTCTCTCACAAAACACCATCGTATTCCAAGGCGCTGGAGAGGTAATTTATCCACCAGACCAGAGACCAGTTAAAGTCGTATTTAGATAAGATCGCACTTGGCAAGCTGAATCGATTAGACCCAACAAGAAAAAGTTTTAATCACATGGAAAAATTTAAAAGATATTTATCAGATCGGACATCATGCTTTAATTACAATTGTCAAAGAATTTGCAGCGGACTGAAGTTTTGGTAGCTTTTTCTGACAGGTGGTTGAACTGAATAACACTATGCTGATCCAATTGCATTTGTATCGTAAAAAAAAAGTATTAGCATTCGATGTGATTCGATTCAATGACGGAGTAAAGATATCGTTCAGATTTTAAAAACTGGTATCTCGGAATATATTATATGTAAGAATCATTGTCATGTAGTTTATAACGGGCAATTCTGAAGCTCATAAACGATTTTTACAGGCGTCGCTAGGCATAGCTGCGCTGTGCGTAATGGCAATGAAGGCTGAAGGTACGTCCGACGAAGAGGCTCGCAGGCGTATCTGGATGGTCGACTCGAAGGGGCTCATCGTCAAGAACAGACCCGAAGGTGGCCTCAACGAGCACAAGGAGAAATTCGCACAGGATCATCCGCCTGTGCGGACGTTGTCCGAAGTTGTTGATTTGATCAAGCCATCTGTTCTTATTGGTAAGGCTACACTGTTATATGTACTGGTCCTTTTGTTTGCATTAACAATGTTGAGATATTTTTAATAAATTCAAATTACATGACTGCGTACTTATAGTTAGTAAACCTATTTTAATTTTGTCAAAGAAACCATTTCATTGGGCATCTACTGTAGAGTGGTTACTACCACGGAGAGGTCAAACTGTATCTCTTATACCTGTGGCATACTCACTATCTATTTATTTATTTCTGTCTTTAACATTATCTAAAACTAAACTAAACTAAACTAGTCTCGCTATCACATTTGACGCGCCACTACGTTCCTCTCGCTCGCCATTCGTACCGATCTCATAGTCACTATTTACGTGTTAACAATTAAACGTTTGTATTATTGTGCTGTATAATCTATTTCTACTTGGATTATTATACTTGTGCTTCACCACTTCTACTGGACTTTGTACTGTGCTTCATTAAACGTTTATCTACTTGCTGTCTGGACTTCTTCATTTCATTCTGTCATCTCATCCTTATCACGCTATCCTGCGCTATAGTGTAAGATAGGTTACTACCACCATACCTACCACGCTAAATACCTATCCAACAAATTTTTGATAAGAATTAAAATAATGAAGACATTCTATTATGGATGATTTAATTTGATCAAACTTTTTTTATTTCATCTCTCTAGTGTGTCATAAGTTTCAAAAATATTTATATGAATTACAGGTGCCGCAGCTGTCGCCGGCGCGTTCACCCCAGAAATATTAACCAAGATGGGCGCCTGCAACGACAGGCCGGTCATCTTCGCTCTTTCTAATCCCACCAGCAAAGCGGAATGCACCGCGGAGGAGGCTTACGGTTACACCGATGTAATTATTTTTCTAATGCCGTTTTATATTTCGAGCTTCGACAGTTCCAGAGAACAAATTCGTAATAGAAAATATTTTTTGCAATATGAGCACAAACGCTATTTTCTCAGGCCTCGTTTTCTCGGCAGATTTTTTCCATTACACATCACTAATTATGATGTTTTAAGTATTATGAATCAAAAGTTGTATGCTGACTAGAAGCAGTTGCAATAGTACATTACACATTATATTATCAATTATATATACCGTCAATTGTGGTTTAAGAAAGATGCATAAAATTTGCGGAACATTTAGTGAGAGTGGCTCTAATGTAGACAGTGCCCTTCAAATTATTTAGGAAAGTACGTGATTAACCAATTATTTCTCAGGACCGCGCGATATTTGCGTCGGGCTCGCCGTTCCCGGAATACCGCACTAAGGACGGGCGGATCCTGCGTCCCGGTCAAGGCAACAACTCCTACATCTTCCCTGGTCTGGCTCTCGGAATCATCTGTGCCGGCATCATCGACGTCTCTGATGACTTCCTGTTGCTCTCGGCGGAGGTACTGTTGACGCTCGATTAAGTTTTTATCTCGTTGCACTAAGTTTTCAATAAGCTGCGGTGGTAGGGCGAGAATTCCCGAACTGGATCGTGAGTATAATACATAAGGGTAAAGACCTTCATAACAACTTGCTTCGATTTGACTCGTTAAGGGATCAATTTGTATACGTCAGTTGTCAATATACCTAAAGACATTCTGTCATTGTATACGTGGGCCGATATGGCGAACCCAATAAGATTTATCTTTATCATTCTCGAACCACTGTATACTTTAGTAATATATTTAGTTTTTATTCGTTGAATAACTTAGGTGGTGTTAAACTATATTTCGGCACTATTATATTTATGTCCAGGCTCTTGCGGAGATTGTATCTCAAGATGATTTGGATCACGGAAGCTTGTATCCGCCGCTCGACCAAATACAAAACTGCTCCGTTCAAATAGCGAAGAAACTCGTTGAACACGCTTACGCCACAGGTAAGCGTTTTTACTTATTGCATTTAGAATGTAAAGAATTTTAGTTTTCATCAATCAAGCGAGTAAGAATTACAGGATTATTCCGCCGGTGCCGTTAGAGAGTAAATTATTTCCTGGGTCTTAGACTGGCATTGTTTTCTTTCTTCTAATGCCTATTGTGTTATGTACATCGAGCGGTGAAAGGCTATTTGGTTTAAGCGACATTTTTTGGTGATATAGTACAATATAAATGGTAATATAGTAATATATACATATATATAGTAGTGTCCGACCGAAAGTTCAGTTTCGGTTTCGGTTTCGGCCGAGTTTCGGCCAAAAATCAAGCTTCGGCGGCAGTTTCGGTTTCGGCCAAAATTGGCCGAAACTTTTGCCGAAACCGAAACTGATTTCGGTAGTTGTCGTACATGCTTGCCTAGCTTCGTTTCTTGCGGCAACGCTTTGACGGACGCTGGCGGCTCTGTTCGAGATTCGGGCGCCGTTCGCATTGCTTTTTTTTTCGAATTTACGCGTGTTTGTTGTCCGGGAAAGGTCTTCACAACTTAACCGGGCGGGTGGGCGAACACTGAGGGTGCTCAGCCGGCAATTTATGGGTTGGGTGGCAATGCAAGGGCATACCTCGACTTGGACCGCCAGCCAAAAATACGAAACCTAACGGTGATCTATTAGCGTTTCGGAAGCGACTACCTTGAGAAGAAACGCCGAAAGAAACTCAAGGCTGCGTCGGAGTGTAACTGCGTCGTTTAGACGACAGTTGACGGATCTAATTCGCATTGCTCTATAGCAACACAACTTAGTCAGTGCGTTATCACCCGATGTAAAAATTCTTTAGAGGTTATGTTTTGATGGAACTGATTACATGTAAGTTTTTGTTTCATTTTTTTACTTGACCACGTTGACTTTTATACTTGACCACGTGAGTTTCGGTTTCGGTTTCGGCCGAAACTGAAGCCACGGCCGAATATTCGGTTTCGGTTTCGGTTTCGGCCGGAAAACCAGTTTCGGTCGGACTCTAATATATAGGTGTATATTTGGAATCGGTAAAAAATGATGATTCCGAAAATATATATATTACTTTATCACCAAAAAATCTCGCTTAATCCAAATAGCCGTTCACCCCTTGATAGGATGTAACATATACATAACAACCAACGTATGTACGTGTATACGTTCTATAATATATAACGGTACGATGTCCACGACGACAGCGACTGTACTGAACATACCGTCAAGTGTAGAACATTTTTTGCTGAATCAGTGAAAGCATAGTTCTCCCCAACAAAGACCCATTTTTCATTAGAGTCGTTACATCAAAACGTATTTAAAAAAATACTCTTATCACGTCTAAAGAAGTTTCACTTTTATGATTTGCAGGCGGACGCTTTTCAACAATCACACCTGGTGGAAGGTGAAGATAAGAGTTCGACATTGGACCGCGTCCGCCCAACAAAAATTTATTTAAACTTCTCTTAAAAGGTCCCAAGTTATGGAAGTTTATTCCGCTACTTGGCTGTTCGCATGATAGATGTAGAAGCGAATTTTACTTCAATTATAATATGTTACAAAGATATTACTTTAAAACTCTTTGTACGAATTGTTTCCACAATAAATTAGCCAAATAGCCAGCCGATTAGCGCACAGTGCGAAAATACTTTAAACAGTTTCACACGTCAAGTTTCTAATTCGAGATTGTCTCATAAACGTTCTATTTGCAGGCAAAGCGTCAGTGCAACCTCAGCCATTGGACACAGAGGCGTTTATCAGAGCGCAGATGTACGACGTCCACTACAACTCAGCCGTTCCGCCAGTGTACTCTTGGCCTGTAGAAACTCCGCATGTCAATATAATTTAGCCCTGCAATATATACACGTTGCCAGCATTTAACCTTTCAAGTGTCCTAAAAACAAATTAGTAATTTAATGGCATAAAATCTAAATTTTGACTGTGTGGCATTAATTACCATTGTCTTTTAAAAAAAAATGTCTATAAACACTTAACGTCCACTTGCCATCTCATTGCCCGATTATCACTTCGCCTTACAATCTCATTAGTTAAACGAACTTTAAGCTATGGGAGACATGGTACACATTAGATTGGTAAACTGTAATATACTGTTTCACATAGCTTGAGGCAGTACACACGATGCTTTGCGATGCTGTATAAAATTGTATCGGAAAAAACTTTATCGATGACGTCCATCGCTACGCCTCGTGTCTTGCGAAGCGCAAGTCTGGTACGCAAGTAGTAAAACAATCAAGGATAAGGTTTGAACATAAACTTTATGTAAAAAAAATAATATATAGTATGTATAACAGTTATTAATATTATATCAATGGGGATGTTAACTTTCCGAATATGTTGGCATGGAATTTTTATTTGTAATTAATGTTACGGTTTTTAGAATTTACAACTTTCATTATCGATTCATTTTCCGTTTTTTATTGTCATTACTTGGACGGGCCCAGAATAAGATTTAATTATGTAGTTCAGATATGCTCCGTTAACTCGCCAGAGTTAGAAATCCTATGTATGATGTTGTAATAATACTACGTTTTGTTTGTTAAATGTTAAAATATTTTTGGTTGGTTATTTATTTATTCAAAGGTTATGTTAAAAATTACTAAAAAACTTGCTTAAATTTTAATATTTATTCATATAAAGCTTGGTCAGAGACCGGTCACATTTGATATTGATGTGTACAGTTATCACTCATTTATATAAACTATTAGATTATAATAACTATATCTCAAATATTTTTCGGACTTTCCAGATAAAATAAAAATCATAGCGTAACCATATCAATCATTCACATACCATTGGTTTGTTAAGTGTTATTTTTCAGCAACCAATACTTTGATTTTTTCCTAAAGCAACCTTGCCATTATTTCTAAAAAAAGTTATACTTGTTTTTACAGGTTTTCTGACATGGCTTTTAAATTATTTATATTTGGAAAAAAGAACAATATTATGGGTATTTAAGAAAATAATAAAAAGCAACTGGTGTGCTTATATAATAGTTCTAAATGTAATAAGCACAGAATCATTTAAACCGTTATAACAATTAGCAACACGAGCATTTATTAATCTTGCCAGAAAATACTGTGTATGATCATTCCAAAAATGTGTGTTAAAATGTTATTTTGTACTTAAAAATTATAGTGAAACTATGATAAAAGCTTAACAATATTTATATTATTAAAATAGAAAGGAAAGTATACCATGTACTATCTATTGTGTATATAAAAATAGATCGCTATTAACGCGTTTTATATTTATTTGCCTCATTTGAAGAGTTCTATTCGAATAGTATATTTTGTGGTTATTAATTAGCTTTTTCAGATATTTTATTACATTCTGTTTATACATTCAATTTAAGATCTGAGCTATCAATCAACTAGGAGATTATGATGTATCGTGTATATTTTAAATAAATTAAAAATGACGCAGCACATTGTTTTAATTATCTATTAAATAAAATGTAAATACCATATTCTGACTGACAGTCTTTATTTCGTACAATAATTACTTTATAAATACAAATTGAGAAGTACCGATTCACAACAAAATAGGACTTAGAATACAACGTTCGACACATTAATTATCACTTATCACCTCATTAAAACTGTACAAGTTTATTCATATGGTGAAGCGTCCGCATGCGCAATTGATTGTCGCACTTGAGGTTTGGCGGGCCGGCATTGGCCTCACGAGGAGCTCGTGTTCCGTGGTCGGCCCCGCCTGGGCCGGGCTCGTCCCCGCGTGGACCGCGCGGCCCGGGCGCGTCCTCACGTGGGCCGGCCGCGCGCCGCCGCCCGCCGTCCCCGCGGTCTGCTCACCTGCTGAGCGAATGCGATCGCTCGCGGGACCCCGAGCTCTCCCCGTTGCACCGCGCGCGGTCATTGCCTGCAAGTGAGTGACGCACTTGTCAACTTAAGACCTCTCGAATTCTATCTTCTGTTATTCACAATGTTTAAAGGCACACTTCAGATTCTGGCAGCCGCCGTTCTGCAACTACGACCTAGCAGTGGATTCGAGGTCGCAATGCACCGCTCAGTATGTATTTATATGTGAAGCCATAGAATGTAGACAACTGTGCAGTGCTATTAGGCGCTCTGTC
Organism: Automeris io; assembly: GCA_036320925.1. Classification (NCBI taxonomy): domain Eukaryota; kingdom Metazoa; phylum Arthropoda; class Insecta; order Lepidoptera; family Saturniidae; genus Automeris; species Automeris io. The sequence continues at coordinate 4,545,642 of JAUDJH010000010.1, read as the reverse complement.
AATCCTCGAGTCGTCGAATAGCCGTACATACAAATACATGCACAGAGCGGTACGTTGCGACCTGGAAACCGCTGGATAGTCCCGATTGACAGAATCTAAAGCATGCTTAAAGCGATGTGAGTGAATCTCTACGATGCCCGAACTACTGAAGTCATTTTCATTAATTCTAATGGACATCGGAAGGATTCGACTCGCATCATATATTGATAACCATAGTTACACATAAAAGGAATCGAAGATAAATTATCATAATAGGAAAATTTAATTTAAAAAAAAAAGTACGGTACAGTAAGCGAAACAAAACTGCACACTAACAACAAAAACAAACAAATATGATTAACTGAAAACGAACGATTAAAACTATGTCATATCACAACATGTTTTTTAAAAGTAAAAGAAAAACAAAGCTTTAAGCATCTAAGAGCTGTGAATGGGCCTGACCTAAGAAATGACGGCCTTGTAAACTGGTATCCTATAACAAAAGAAATCATTCATAAATGCAGATCCAGGATTGAAATCAATCGCTGGACCTGAATACATTTTTATACAATTTACGTTTAAATTTTATTAAAATTAATTTAACCTTTAATTTCATTTTTTTGGTAACCTATTTCACTTAAAACAACAGGAGGTGTAATGTGACAAATACTCAGTTTCAGAAATACTTTTAAAATCTAAAACGTTTTTAAGCACTAATGAATTTATAAGTCGGTATATGTAATAGAATAATTCATTAGCGTTTAATGGCGGTTTTAAATTTTAGGCGCGTTTCTGAAACTGGGCGTAAACGCCTACCAATAATAAATACCAAGAGTCAATATGTAAACTTTAAACTTTTTTTTTATAACTTATCAATCATCAGAAAATGTTAGTATAATAAAAAATCCATGTTTTAGATGTTCAAAAACTAACAATATTAATATTACTGCCACCTAAGTTAGTTTTCAGGGTGAACAGAGATTGGGCATTTATAATATGCCCAACATAAATCCTTTTGCAGCTACTATATATCAATTTTTTTTTAAGGTACAATTTGAATTATGTCAGTCGCGGCTGCAAGACCGCAATGTACCGACCCGTACGCGGCGCTGGCAGCTGTCATGATCGCGAGCTTGACAGGGCCGCGCAGCCTCCCACATCTGAAGAGGCTTTAGATATAAATAATGCATACAGAGCGGTACATTGCATCCTTGCAACAGCTGCCGAAGCGCAACTTCCAAAATACGAATCGTAACTTTAGATGGCATGCGGGTGTCATCACAATGTTAATATTACGTTTCCTTTAAATATGTTTTTATTCATGTTAATAGTTTATTAATTAAAGAGAACAGAGCAAACAGCCCCGCGCTGTGTGCCGACCCTGTAGTAGTCTAGGCCCTTAGGAGCAATTGTAGGGTAGTGTAATGTACTAACCGAGCCTCTGGGTGTGCGGCAGTTTGTTGAAGAACGGGTGCTTGAGGGCGTCGCGGAGCGTGATACGTTGCGAGGGCTCGTACTCCAGCATGCGCGCGATCAGGTCGAACAGCTGTCGCGCCTCCTCGCTGTTATTCTGTAGGTACCTCTACACATCGCGGAAGTAATGATATTTTATTAAAATTTATTTAAATAAATCATGGTTAAATAGAGACTGATTGGGTAAAATTTATTACAAAATGAATCCTGTTTTGCGAATAAATCTTTAAATAAAATTCGTTACATGTTGTAAGATGTGCAGGGCCTAAGACACTGATACTCGAAAGTGAAAGTTTTCAATAGATTTAACACTCGCATGTGTAAAAATGAAATTTAAGGAAATTACTTTGTATTTTCTATTCTCTTTTCTGTCGACTGTAGAGTATCCTCTACTGTCTAGTCTCTTAGTGATACACATCCAGAGAAATATTACAAATAGACTTTAAAATTACATTTTATTTATCCTAGCAAGGTAGTGAGTGACCACACCATACCTGATGGTAAGCGTGGTGCCGTTTAAAAACGACAACGACTACCCTAACAGTAAAAAAAAACAATCGATAGCCGCAGCAATCATGCCGACCTGCACAAATATATCTTTTTCTTTATATCTCTTTCCCTAGTAAGTGATCATCATTTAAGCGTTTAATTCAAATACCTTAGTCTTATAATTTATAATCAAAAGCTTTCGAAATAACAACATGTATTATTAGAAAGTTTATTTCAACAAATAACAAGGTTAATGTTCGTGGATAATGGCAGTCATTCGAAAGACATATAAATAAAGTTTCCGTATGACGAAAATAATGATATTTTTGCGTTGAATAAAACTATACATTACGATACTACAAAAGTAGATCACGAAAGTAATAAATGAAGTGTGGAGAAAGCAACAACTCACCAATAGCGGTTTGCAGTTTTCTCTGACATATCTGCCCGCAGATGACTTCTCGTCCCAGTCCAATTTGCCATGGTAAAAATATTTTGTTTTTGTTTTGCGCGCCATCCTGAAATAGAACGGATATCATTATCCAAGCGGTAAGCGCGATTTAAGAACAAAACACAATAGTCATCTAGTGACCCAGTTCCCGACTATTGTTATTTACCCATTGTTTATTTTTGGGTTAACTTGAAGTGGAGTGGAGGAAAACGACATTCTTTTCATCGTTAAACAGTTATAATTTATGTAAAGTGCAAAAATTTCAAACAATAAATCATGCTAATGACTCACGGATCTAAAATATCCCAAATGTTTTCTTCCTAAAAAGTCTTTATTACGTAGCAAATTACCAATGTGTCATTTATATGAAAATCTAAATTCGTTTGTTCGTCATAAACGTATTAAGGCAGTGTTTTAAATATGTGAATACAAATGTTGTATGTTATATAATAATAATTCATCGTTACGGTCTAACACTTTAGGGGTGAGCAGAGATACATTAGTGGTTGTATCCACTTTGTACGTATCCTTCGTGCCCAAAAGGACCAGTACCGCAACTGACGGCATTCTCAAAGCGTTGCACGTTATATGAAATAAATAAAGTACTCGGTGCTTCAACGCTTTAACAATTGGTAAAGTCAATATTAGTACATAAAAGCGTTCTATCTGATGTTTGATAGAAATGTAGATCATTTACAAATTACAGACCACTGGGGTTATTTTAGGCATACAAAGCAAACGTGGACCTGACCATATGATAATCTTGTGAATTAAAGTTTGCTGCAAAGAAATGCTCATCAAAATATCTGAAAGCTTAACACGTTGAACACCGGCCCTTTTTCTCAATACTTCCCGTTCAAGCCGTTTTAATCTCTTTATTCTACAATAAATCCTATTTCGAAATATGTTTTTCTTATCAATTCTAGTGTTATAAATCTGCGTTTTATCACATTTTTTAGCTGGGGGTCACCGGTGCACCCCCCAGGCCCAAACAGAAAGTTCACTGGGGGTCACCGGTGACCCCTACGGCGTTCAATGTGTTAACTGATATAACATTACTTTGTGTAACAAACAATATATTAGATTGAAAATAAAGTTTGTTCGTACATAAGACCCAATATAGTATTTATAAAAAGTACAAAGATGAAATAATTTAAAATGTGTCGTTACCTATAAGGTATGGTTCCAAGGATCCTCTCCATCATGGCGAGGTGTTCCCTGTTGTCGTGTGTCTGGAATAGCGTAATACCGAGGTACAGTTCAAACATGATGCAGCCGATGGACCACACGTCGCAGGGCTGAGACCAACCCAACTCTGTAAATAACATGTTCATAATTACATTTTCCTGTTTAAATCATTTGTCCCTAGCCTAAAGCTCCTGGAAAGTTGAGGCGTTTACCTGCTAAGTTTGCAGCAACTTCGAAGCTGTGAACATGAACATGCGAAATCTGACTGACCCGTTAAGTGTAGTATTGTTTCGTTTAAAACTTTAAATAAACACGTTGATAGTAGCGATATTACAACGGCGACTATAAATGGATACTCATCCCTTGGTGGTCGTTACTGCTTTCTATCAGGTAGGTGGTAGACATTTGGTCGAGCTAGCATAAAAAGTTCTACTCGCTGGATGGTTGGAGAAATATATATCCTCAGACAGTCATTGAGCTGAGGGGTCATCCGGGGTTATTTAGTCAGTAGAATTCTGGCATACCGGAGTCACTACAGGGTCAATGACTGTTCAATGCAGGATTTACCTCGTGATACTAAAAAAAAAAATTAAACAATGGTCTTACCTAATATGACCTCGGGCGCCCTGTAGTGCCTTGTGGAGACGATGGTGCTGTGGTGTTCGTGGTCGAAGGTGGCGCTGCCGAAGTCGATGAGGCGCACGTCACTGCGCTTCACGCGACGCAAGTCATGGGTCTGCGAGATATAACCTCATTTGAATGTAAATCTCATCACGGACAACAATATTCACTAACATTTACTGAATGTTTTCGTAGCTCGGCTATCGCTCTGGCGGTATAACAAGTGTAAAACGGCATTTTTTTATTGTTAGCCTTGCGGGCGCTATAGGTCTAATCTTCTTAGGAAAAGAATCAGGTGTTAAAATGAATTAGCAAGTGTTAACGGCCGATTTGTTTCTATAAAACGTATCCTACTACACAACAATCATCATTTCGTTCTTATTCCTCCCATATTCAGCTGCAAGCTTTTAATAATTATAACATATCGTCACGCTATATCCCTTGAGGGGTGAGCAGAGACGCATTAGTGAATGTATCCACTTTGCGCTTATACGACGTGCCCAACGTGACCAGTACCGCTTCTGATCGACGTTCTCAGGACAATTACGCATGACATTTAAGTTTTTCTTAATATTATTAATGGCGTTGTTTTAATGCTATCTTTGGAAAAACATTTATTGATTATAATTGTAATTTTATGGATGCAGTAATTTAAAAAAAGCATTTCCCGCTAAGTAAATAAGTTATTCAGTAAACGGTACGCAGCATAAGTTTTAGCCTAAAAATTATGTAATTTCAAAGCAGCAAGTCAATATTCTGTTGTTTACTAAAACATGTTACAATTGATTGAGTTTTGCAATTAATATCATTATTTCCTTAGTGAGTGTTCACTACAAGAAATACCTTCTTAGAGCTCGTGTAAACGCTGACGACCTCGTAGTCGCTGTCCACGAACAGTATGTTCTCAGGCTTGAGGTCCGTGTGTGTCAGCTTGTTGTCGTGCAGGAACAGCACGCTGTAGATCAGCTGGTACGAGATATGCCGCACTTGCTCCAGCGGGTACGGCTGGTAGTTATTGTCCTTCTGTAATACAACAACACGCGACACTTACAAGATATGTAAATAGAGCTCAGTGCGAAGGGATGGAAATTAGCTGAACTAAATAACAATGCTCCTTGTGTTGCAGTCCACACGCGGCAGTAACCAATTACTATCAGATGTTTGTAGACAAAGCTTTAAAGGATATACATCACAAGATTCAACATGGTGGTGACCCTGTGTCTGCGACGCATAAAAAGGTCTAGGGTTCGAATTCAGATTCCGATCAAATTTTATGTGATGAACAGATTTTTTTGTCACCATGTATATATAAATCTATTTAATCCACCCATATTTCTCTATATACCCATAATCTGCCTTTCTTATACCATATTTGTCTTATACCAATAGGACAGGTATAACCTCAGTGTGAAACTAGGTAAATGCGTGCAATCGTTCCTAAGTGTTACCACTTTTATTTGCTTCAAAGAGAGATTATCGCTAATTTAGATTGGAATATGATGCATGCGATGTTATTTTAGCCAGCGCATTGCAGTCTTCTTATGATATAATAATAATAATAATTTGATTGGATCAAAAATTTTACATTATATAATTTACGTTGATGTATGTGTAGAAAAGTGTGTGTGTGTGTGTATATTGACTAGTTTTAAAGGAGTGTCACAGCAAGCGGTATCTGGACTACAATGAACTACACTTTATGAACACTTGGATGTTTCCAAGTATATTATAGTTTAATAATAATAAAAAAAAAACAAGCACATAGACAAATATAATTCATTATCATCTAGTCCGTGGAATCCCATCACAGGGCCCAGAACTTGATTTTTCTCTAAATTTAATTGGAATTTTGTACAACTCCCATTAGTTTTATCAATATTTTTTATGTAATTTCTTACACTACACTTGACTTTGAATTGCATTGCAATTGTTCTATGAGAAATATTGTGTCATCTAATAAGATAAGGACTTTTTATCATATCCTGTAATGGGACGCATCACTGACGAAAGGTTAAGCTCGTTTACAGTTTTTAAGATCCGCATAATAGGTAATGAAGTTAAAGCTTTAATAGTATTAACGCTCTTAGAAAAATATGAATGGAACGAAATACATATAGTTACATTGTTCCACCTAGTTTAGGCATAAATTATATAACTTTTTGGGAAGTCCTATAACTGTGACACAGTTACCCCGGATGTGCGATATAGTCATCATTATCAACATAATTTTGTCACAACTGTAACATTTTTAACTTGCACTTTAAATTACGATTTTGTAACAGAATTAGCAATATTTATACATTATTGTCGTAATAATACTTGTTATAATATGCTATACATAATAGTTTCAAATTAAATGTTAGTAGCTATAATACGATATAAAAAACATATAGCAGATACTGACATTTCTAAAGTACTGGATGATCTTAGTTTTGCTTTTTTGTACGATCAAATAACATTACTAAATCGGTATTATGTTGAAATTAAAGATTTATTGACTAAATAAGTGTTTTTTTATTAAATTACGATTCCAGCAGCAATAATATACATAATCAAGCCAAAAATAAATCAATTATGAGAGACCATAAAAAGTACATTTTAAGAAACTAAAGTAACAATTAAAAAAAAAACTTTTAGTTGAGACAATTTGAAGTTATTGGTCGTGCCTTTATTTCGTCAGACAATAAATAAATTTATTTATTTCACTAAATTATGAACTCAATTTGCATTTTTAGTCAAGATGCAACGTTTGGCTTTCCTTTAAGGATAAACAGTTTTATTGCATTCGAGTTACTTCGATAGCGGTAATAAAAAAGCGCCAGTTACTTTTGAACACGGTCTGATCGAGAGTGAATACCTATTCGAATTTTTATATCAGTAAATTCACTTTAACGAGTATCACAACGTCTGCAAAGGAAATCCAAATGTTTATTTATATGGGCATCATTAAACCAGTCGTGAGATCGTTACTCACCAGGAAGTCAAACACACTCTGTCCGAGCATTTCGAATGCGATGCACATGTGCCCGTGGTACTCGAACCAATCCAACATTTTAACGCACAAACTGAAAATATAAAAATACATTTCATTGCGATCGCTTGTATAAGCCGCAACATTGAACAGATAATTAAAAGCAAGGGCGAGCCGAATCGCGGAACAAGTTCGGCTACACGACAGATAATAATCTATAGAGTTTGAAGAAAGCATGGCTCGGTATTTTTGTGTACAGAGTTGACATCGAGTCGCTCTATGGCGGCGTGCCAACCGAGAGCCATAACGTCGCATATAAACGTGCAAGGTCAAATATTGCCACATTTGCAGGCGCAAAACCGATCCAACCTCGATTATTATCAACAAGAAACGCTTAGAAAAACTAAGTTCCCATATCTACTCACTTTTTACAATCTGGATCCACGTCAGCTAATTTTTCTAACACGTTTATTTCTAACTTAGCAGCCTCTCTATACTTCTCAACGTTCTTGATTATCTTAAGAGCCATTCTATGCTCCCTGGAAACAGACATTTAAATCTCGTTAAACATTTTTGTGACCATCTGTATTAAAATAAAAATATTTTTGTTATGTGTAGGCATCGAAAGTCGACCTGTGTTAGTATAAACAAATGAAAATAGATATGAATAATTAACGTAAGCGTGCACTGCCAAACAATGTGTGTCATCATCCGCCGGCTAGGATGTTAAAGACTTCTATATTATTATGAGCTTCAAATATTAAAGTAGATGTTGCTTTTATAGAATAAATTATATCGTTTTCAATATAAACGAAAACGTAATCTGACAATGAAAGTCGACTTCGTCCACGAATATTTTATTGCTTTTGGCTCGCTGTGACCGTCGCGCTTCCGGCAAAATGATAAAGTAGCTAATGGGACTGGAATGCAACAGACACTTACATTTCTAAATCTTTCACCTCCACCACTTTGCCGAAGGTGCCCTCACCGAGTGTGTCGATGATTTTGTCTGTAATCAAACCAAAACATTATTATCAAGCGATTATTTTATAAAGTCACATTGGAATTATGGTGTAGGCTATTAAGTCACAGAGAATCTATTAATACGTTTCAACGAAGTTTGAGAATTATAATTATTCTCTGAAGGATTCCTGTAGTATAATTATTTTAATATACAAAATTATTGAAATAAAGTGACAAACTAAAACCATTCACGGACTAGTGTTCCAACATGACTTTATCGACGGAGATTGACTTCAATGTTGCCATTGTTTTATCAAGAAAATGAAAACAAAAAAATAGCTTTAAAGGCTTAAAATCTTCTTTCTAAAATACAAATCACTGAAAAGTAGGGACTCGTTGACTGTAATGTTGTGTGAGAAATAGTTCACTTGATGTGTCGTGTGTTACTTTGACAGTTTATTTGATATATTCCTGATATGTAATGAATACATTAACATATATATTGTTATATTAAAATTATATTGTGTGTGTATATTAAAAAAAATGTGTACTTAATGTTTTTTGTATCGTAGTGTATGTGGTGCGAAATGCAGTCGATTAAGTTATTGTGTGGACACGAACATCTCGCTCCCATGACATATCCGGGCCAGTAGACCAGATGTCCGTCCTTGTCGTCCTTGACGGAGGAGCGTGCCCGGGAACTCTGCAGGCGCCAGCGCAGTCACGTCCGCCAGCGTCAGGCCGCGTCGAGAGCCGCACGCACAGTCAGCCGCACACGCGCCACACGGTCCGGCCACATGCCACGGAGAGCGCGCCACACGATCGCCACGACCCGAGTAGTGTTGTACCCAACAATCAGACAATGGAACGGTTGCCCGTCAGACAAGCGACAATTGGTATGGTGTGTTGGAGAGAGTGCATGCTGCAGTTAGGCGGACGGACCGGAAGGGTGGACGGGTGGCCGTTCGGGAGCACAGCACGCCGTGCCGCGCCGCGCCACATCGACGCACCCGAGGAAAGGACGGACCAGGATAAAAACGAGGGTTCCTTACATACATCGCACATTTTTTAAAGCCACTCTCTCATGTATACTAGGATATAAGTAGTGTCCACCCGAACTGTTCTTTACAATATTTACACTTATAACTACTCACGTTTTGCATAATTAACGAATCGTGGCATGGCTTTTTGTTATCGAAAAGGCATTGACTTTTTGAATCACGTAATAATTTAATACAAAACAAAGATATGTTAGATTTGATAGCACGCACAAGGATGTTAAATACATGCACTATCATTGCACTATGAAAAAGTATACTAATCTAACAACGAAACAACATTCAAGTGAGAATAAAAGCATTTTTCAAAACTGTTTACCGCACGAGCAAGTTTTATTGTAATACCTTCAACATAATTGTTGAAGGTATGTTGAAGGTATATTTTTCGTTGAGAAACTTCATGCATCAAGCAAAATTTATAAACTTAAACTTAGCTAACCTAGCTTTAAAATGATTTATTATAGCTTTTAATATAACTCGAGTAATAATGATGTTTATAAGAAGATTCGTCTTAACATTAGTGTTGAAGAATATATCCTATCTACAGTAAAATAACGTAATAAATGATAAATATTGGTATTATGTAAACTTTATGAGAGTTTGTTGCAACTTTTTTCCAGTTTTAAAATGGTATAATATATTATTTACGGTCAAATATGATATAGATTTAAAAGATTACTAAATTTAGTACTACTTTGTTTATTTAATATTAATATGGTCGGCACGTAGATAAGTAAACAAAGTTATTTATAAACAATTACAACTATTTGAAATAAACGATTTGTATTTAGTTATAAATAGTTTGCTTACTTATTTCGTGATATTTTACTTAAAGTATGCGTGTGATATGAAGCGTCATACATTAAGAATAAACAATTAACAGTTTTGACATAATTATTACCTACTACTATAATTTCATTTATTAAAAGCATTAATTGTATATAAATAGTTTCTAGCTTTTTCTTTTAGCTATTTCTTTAATAGCAGTAGGCAGTCAAATATTTTGTGATTGGAAAACCCTATGATATTTGGACCATCTGCTCTGTAACATGTACAATCACCTGACTGTATATTGGTTTAGCAAGGAACTTTCTAAACTACTTGCACGACTTTAATACTGTTTTTAGTATAGTTTAGAAAATTGTTGATGGAAGATCTTATGAACAAAATATCGATATTTAATGCGCTTTTTATAAAGGTGAGAGAAATTGTATTGATTAAACTAATTAAAGACGAATAACAGACATTTTTCTATCGTTATTTTCTTTTGTTTGTATAAAGGCAGACGCAGGATTCTGGCAGTCACGACATGAAATATAATTTAATTCAAATAAGCCTAATTCCAAGCACTTTTGAGTCGTAAATAAAAGTGAATCTATTATACCACCGGTTCAGAAAGCAGAATCTGCCGAGAAGAGCCCGAAAAAAATCTGATAGTTGCTTTTTTTAACATAAAGAGGCACAATAACATGTATAATACACAAAGGAATGAATGCCCCGCGAGAGAGATATTAAGATCACGCACTTTTATAATTATAACAGTCATTGATGGAATAATATCCATTTTTTAGCAATTTAGTTTTAATAGTTTTTTTTTGTGATTCATCAGCAGCTACCAGGTCGTGACGTAATGCCCTGTATACAGTTATATGTAAAGGCGACTAATGTAGGCCGCATGATTGCGAGCTCGACACGTTGCGACCTGTCAGTATCCGACGTGCGCCTTTAAACTGCTATTTTATATTAGAATTGAAAATACCGACTTAACCCTAGTCATAACATAGCTCTTTAAATTTTAAAATCGATCTGAAATTATTACTTTCTATGTATTCAACTTTATGGTGTTTGAAATTAGCGAGCGTTTATGTATCTAGATCTTAATCCCTTTAAAGTCATCGTAACATTACCAACAATGCAATATAAAGACCGTGGAATTAAAGGCATAGTGAAATAAAACGGACCATTGTATGTTAGCGGCACACAGAGGCGCAGGCGGTTGGTTAGCTTGTGCTTACAGGCGGCGTCGCAGCGCGCCGCATGAGGTGCCGCGGTCGCTGTGGACGATGCCGTGCGCGCAGCTCCGGTGGTAGGGCTACCACATCGCCCACGTTTAGCGGCTCCGGTTTCCTAGACACGGTCGTAACCTCCGTAGGCACCTTTCCTCCGATCCGACCATACACCTCATCGAGATGCGCATACTTCATTATCAGATCTTGAATCTCCTTTCGCCTGGTCTCCCTTTCACTTAAGACGCGATCACCTACTGGCGTCTTGTCGTCGTCTTCATCGCTCGATGGAAAGTAAATCTGTTTCTGTCTGCCAAAGTCCCTGACAGGGGAGGAAGCGGGCGTTCTAGTAATGTTCGATTTCGAATTCGTTTCATTCACGCTCTGCGGCGGTGAAATCAAATCGCGCGCTCCGGACTGTATGTTAATGTCGACGGGCCGTAAAGACAATTTTCCGAGTTTTCTTTCATTGTTATCACTTTTTTCCGCTCTCAGCGACCTTCGTTGGTGTCTCCGGTACACGCTGTCCCTGTCTTTTCCGTAAGCAATACGATCTTTTTGTGACGTTTCGAATCCATTTTTATATTCATCTTTATCTTTTTGTTTATGGCTTGATAATTTTCGATCAGCTGTACTTCTATATGGTGTTTTATCTCTAGTTTTTTCACGAGAATAAATATTTCTTTTAAAAGAATTTTCACCAAACACTGCGGTTGTTAAGCTTCTCATTAATCCTCTTGGGAGAGTGGGCTCCGGTTCTAATGTTTTGTCACGGTCTTCTTTATCTTTCCGAGCCTTTTCTTTTTTCTGTATTGCAATCCTATCTAACACAGAGGAATATTTGTCTTCTAAACGACTACGAGTGCTGCCCAGAGATATTGTACTTTCGATGTTATTATTAGCTTCCTTAAGAGGATAACGTTTTGTGATTGGCGATGATTTATCTTTCATGTGAGCTCTTCGAAACGAATCACTACGACTAAGGGCACTAATACCGGAGGTAGAACGTAATGGTGAAGCTTCAAGTCTAGTTTTTGGGTTGCTGAGGTAACTTGAGTACGTACGGTCATCGTTTAGCTTCCTAGAATTCGGTGCTGTCACTACTGATGTCAAAGAGGCGTATGGAGAAATGTGACCGTTATTCTCATAGCGGCGGATATTCGCCAATGATGAGTTTTTGTTTGACATCAATTTGTCATCGAAACGAGAGCGGACTGATGACAACTTTGTGTCAACAATAGGATCTCCTTTCTCTGACGGTCCACGGCGAGTTAGTCGGTTGATAAAACTGGAATAGCCGTCTGATAACATTTGAGTCACACTGGTGGTTGATGAGCGATTATAGCGTTGACGTCGCGGACTTGTAGTGCCGCTTGCTGCCGTCACGCTAGCCATCTCGTCCAATTTTGGAATTTTTATTTATGTTCAACAACACTATCCAGGATAAATCACATAATATTCCAAAATTATCATAATTTCACGTTTACCCAAAACATCGATATTACGCGATTGCGACTGGTTTATGCGGCCAGTTGTTCGCCACCGGACATCGGACTGCTTCTATCTCGAGATCGAGAGCGTACCTAAGCGCGAACTGAACGAATTTCAAAAAGATCACTAGCGCAGACGAGTGCGGCCGCCGGTGCCAAGTAATGGTCGTGGACTAAAAATATCGGCAACCCGTGGGAGCGCCCTCCCGCGCACTCCCGAGGTGCCCGAAGCGCAAGCTTTTCTTCGCATTACATACGTAAGTTCATTACGTATTACTTCGTTTTTTTTTTTTTAAATAAGGAACAATTACAAAAAAGCCACCCATCAATCAGACTTTTCTCTCATTTAAATGCTTAATATGTATGCATGTTAAGACAAGACTGCCATATTATACGGATCAATGACCTAGCAAATGGCCGTATATGCGTTTTACAAGGACATTTCGCGGCAACACCCACAACTGACATTTCATTTGGAAATCTCTTATTACTGGGATGTTAACAGAATTCATTAATTAACGTGGCTATATCAAATCCAGCATCGGCAGCGTCATTCTGCGACGGTTGAGTAAACAAATATTAAATTTCACGTGAGTAATCGTAATAGCGCTTTCCACGGCACCTTTCTTTGAACGGTGAGGTGCAGAGCCAAGACACTTCTGTCAATAAGCGATGAGTAATTGGGTCAGTGGAGCATGTACAAGTGCAGAACAATTGCGAACGGACAGTATATTGCCACGCGTTGTTTGGGCACTACACTTTATTTCTCGTATGCAGCGCAATTTCACAGGTCAAAGTTTATCTTTATCTTAACTTTATATTACCTAATCGTGTGTATGATTTGAATAAATGTTATCTCCTCGACAGTGGAGCGGGAGCAGTCTGATGCGGATGAATATGTCGAAATAGCTGAATAAAATACATCACATAACACGAATATTGTGTTGTCTCTGACAATCTTATCGTTCAAAAATTAATTCACTATGCTAAATAGTATTTTAAGCACATACTAAACATATACCTACATTTGTTACAACATACTAATACAAAATATACAATTTTATATCACGAGACTAAAAAAACCTTTAAGATTTCGAATATTTAATATTAAAATCATTGATCATTCCTAGCACCGGCAACATGTCACGATTTACATATTACGGAATGATAACGACACCATAAAGATATTATCAAGTCGCCCAGTATTACATTGTATAAATTAGTGCTTCATTGTTTGATGAAAAATGTTGACGATTTCATCGCATCGGCATTACAGCAGAATTTCACGTTCTTAGCATATCGCTACGCTCAGTTGCAGGCTATACATTTTTATAAGCGTACAAAAATGTAAACGATTGTTAAGTTTACTAAGCACAATTTAGAAAAATTCTCCGATTTATATTAATAATTAAGAAAAACTTCAATGTAATATTCATAAGAAACAGTAGCAAATTATAGGTAAATTATATTTTAAGATTTTTTATTACTTACGTATATAAAGCTATATGCATGTACCGTTTTAGATACAAAAAAAAAAGATCATACAGGTTTTGCCAAAACAAATTGTATACACATACCTGTAACAAGTCAAATTCTTCTGGTAATATTGGATAACTGAAGTTAACTATTTTATTTAATATTTTGGTTACATGTCTTGATTTTATTACATCAATGGTAAAATATAGTGGGATAATCAGAACGAGCACAACAGCTAGCATAAGTATAGTACAGTAATCATTTTTCTGCATTTTACAAATAATATTAACTGCTGTTAACACAAGTAGACTGTACCAGAAATATCGAGACACTACAGAACAGCTGTTCACTAAAGGTGTCTCGGGGATCATTGTGCGATTAACTATGGGGTGCAGGTAAAAATATTCGTCACAGGACCGGTCGCTGTCAAGCAATTTACGACGACAGAACTGGTTTACAATCAAACGCAAAGAGAGCAAAGATTGTGAATTTCAGCAATGAGAAAATTCAAATGTTGGGAAATGAATTCGGAAATAAAAAATCACAATGTTTACCGCGACGTGGTGTGACAAAATGTATGCATTTTTGGACTAGATTCACGCAATCGAAATTAACAATTACAAATATAGTTTTATGAGATTTTTCGTCCCCAATATGAAATACTGACCTTGCCCACAAGCCGACTACAAGCACCGTCTACATCGAAAAGCACTTCCGCCACTAGAGACAATAATTTGGACACTTCGTGCCATTTACATCCGTGCTCTTTGAGAAATCGCTTATAGAGCTCGTAGAAAGAGCTTATTCTGAGTGGGAACCGCGTGCCCATATGTTTTAATGACAATTCAGCCATTATGCACTCCACTGTAACACACTGCACACCGTTCCAGCTTCTTTAGAACGTAATATAACTGCGGCCGGCTCCAGGGCACGGCCGGGCTGTCGGCCGGTTGTTATTCAACTGTACCGAGCGATACCACTAGAACACGCGTCTCCACTGAGCGGCCCCACACAAGTAACATTAAAAATACTCAGATAACTTAGCTGGTACTTGGGTTCACCACGTATTGTAGAGATTACAACGTATCACCGCGCGCACACTACGACTGAACTGACTCAACTGAGGCATTTTAATTAAAGATGTTGAACGACACAAACAAATGGAGTAAATCATTTGTGAGGTTTCGGTTGAATCAGGATATATCCGAGTCCAAGCAGATGTTATTTCTCGTAATTGTCATATTCTTTGAAACATGAGTACCAATCGCTGCAAGGAACTCGACTACTCTCACGTGTTCGCATTCTATGTTATGACACATCATAATATTTGGGTCATCGCCCTGGTACTACTTCTATTTCGTTTATTGTTTCTTTTAATAAATCACGATGGTGGTAACAATCAGAGAAAAATAAATACATATCGAAAAAGCTTAAGACGAATATCAATATCTCATCAAACTTGCCTATTGTATATTGGCTGCTATCCGAGACTTTGTTCACGTGTAAATTGAGATGTGTATGTGAAAAACTCAGCCTGATGAAAATGTCATTCTCCGACTGTTAAAATATCATCACCTTGTAAAAAAATCACGTCGATCCCTTATTATGTAAAAACAAACATATTCCAAGGGATCTGTGCATTTTTCTGGGATAAAATATACCCTATGTGTTACAGATTATAATTTATATATATGGCAAATTTTATTCTGATCCGCAGCCATTCTAGCGTAAAAATAATAACAGATATTAATATGAACTTTTAACACTTTTATTAGTAATAAGAATATCTATTTTAAAAAGTTTGAAACACCTCGCGACGTGAAATGTGGTTCGTCATTTGCGAGCGATCAGTCTGCGTGTCGCTACATTACGTACGATATCTGCAAGGTCCGCCGGAAGGAACTGGACATTAACCAAATAGATTGGCGGCGGCCAACAGCGGACGTAGTGCGGCTATCGGGCCATATCTCGGCCGGCCCAGTTCGCCAACCACGCAAGAAGTGTAATGTAGACAATACAGAGATAGTGGGTATCGATCATCATTGAACTTGTATCTCACAACAACATTATGCGAAGATTTCATTTACAGAGAGAGAACATCACATAAAATATATTAATCTAAAAGAGTAGACGAATGATTTTGGCAGTGTTTGGTAGCCAAATTACCAGAGTACCTTAAGAGCACACCACCTTGTACATAACATTAATACAAAAAGTAGTAAAGCGTAGGAATCAAGATTTAAGCGCAATCTATGATGGTTTTGTCACATTCGCAAAACGGAGCAGGAAAATGTTTTTGACGGTATTACTAGTTCTATTAAAATCAGTTGAGCAGACAGAGATATCACTTA
Organism: Automeris io; assembly: GCA_036320925.1. NCBI lineage: Eukaryota > Metazoa > Arthropoda > Insecta > Lepidoptera > Saturniidae > Automeris > Automeris io. Next base: position 4,529,126 of record JAUDJH010000010.1, on the reverse strand, counting down.
ATTACTTCGAAGTAGTTGTCATCCCATACTAGAGAGTTAAGTGAAATGGTGTTTTACTGAAACATCGAAACCATTTTAGTAAATATATGGAAGAATGAATTCCCACCATAACCGTTGTGCTTCAACAGTTAATTACAGCGAACTGGATTTAAAAAGAAGTAAAAATTACTTTAACGCATATTAAGATTTTGATATTACAAATCACGCACGAGTTAAAAGTGCCTCGAAATAAATAATCGTTTGTTGACAACATCCAATTGTAGCTGCTTTTAACAAGTTTCAATTTATAGATTTGGTGCTACAATTGAAAACAATTGAAATGAACGCGTTTCTAGCAGACGTGTATATAGTACAGGCAAATATGCCAGGCACAGAACCCATTACATATGCATTTCCTCAATGCATACACATGTATTTGTTGTTAAAATGGTTTGTTCGCTATTAGTCATTAGAGGCAAGGTTGTTCAAAATGAACATCGTAAAATCCAAAACATTTCCGACGACGTTTTTATATCGCCAGAAAATAAACAATTATAACAGACATAAAATCATATTATGAAATTGTGGATTAAGAAAAATGGTTATTATTTCGATCAAGTAGACGGTGCGTGTAAGAAGGTACTGCTGTTATGATAACAGCGTGAATGTTGGCGGTTTCTCCTAGGTGAAGGTGATCGCCGCTGGACTATTTCTGTGCGCATGCGGAGTGTGTTTTTAACACATGAAAAACCACATGCGGCGCCATCTAGACAGCGTTATCGGAACTGTTTAGTTCATGCCAGCTGCTGATACTATTTTTGTCTATAATTGTATAAGTAGAATTTATAATATAGAAGTACAATGTGCATATCTTAGATGTTCTGTCGTATGGTTAAGTATATTTTGAATTCATATTTGAAGTAGTCACGTAATCACCGTGTTGTTAATAATTTAATTCGTATGAAGCAATACTAGCAAAATGTTAGTAGTTTATGTATTCATTTCAAATATAATGGATTTAGTGCATACAATCATGCAAAAATTGTTTTCTACATAGTTGTCAAATTATATACATAAACACGAATTATACCTAATAAGGTACTAACAGATTTTAAATAAAACAAAAATATTCCAAAATTGGTTTCCTTATACTTAAGAAAAATGCCAATAACATGACGATTTAAAATCCTTGGCCCAATAATATGCAAAAATAGATGCGCCACGTTCTCAATACATGCTGGCAGCCGAGTAGCGCGTTACTTTAATACAAGTCCCATTTATTCGCAATAAATTTATTAATGTTTCATTTATTTAAACTGAATATTGTATAATATTTAGTAAAAAAGTTATAAATAAAAAATATTTATTCAATCTGAATAGATTGTATCGTATTTACTCTCTAAAGATAAGGTCTTATGCATATGGATTCTGAAGGATAAAATATTTTTAGCTGACCTCTACTTCTTTCGGTTGCTTCTCTTGTTTGAGCTGGGGTACATGATTTGGCAAGGCCAACGTGGGTTGAGTAAAAGAGCACGAAGGCTGCAACTGAGTATCCACTGGTGATGGCTGGTTCGTTGTGACAGATAATTTTTTTGAACTCGAAAAAGTTTTAGCATCATCTTCTGTATTTTGTATGCAAATTTGTGGCAGGCTCCCTAAATTTATTTGATTACTAACAGGTGGTCTAGGCGGCAACCAAGAAGGTGGCACTTCTGGTAGCTGTGGAGCCGGCCGCGATATCTTTACTTGATTCATACATTTAACATTATTGTCAGATACACAGCTTTCCATAGGCGTCAGATTATATTTAAACACATTCGATTGACCTGTTTTAGTGGCTTCCGGCTCCGAGACATTCACTAAATGTTTAGCTGTCGGCAAGGTATGAGTGTTCTGTAATATCTTTGAATTTATTTCATCTTGTACTGCAAGCTCGCCTGACACAGAAAGTAGTGTGACAGGTAAATGATGTGAAACAGGAATAGATGGTAATTGGTTTAGTACTGCAGACGATAATTCCTGTGAAGTCTTCTTATCAGGCACTGTAATGTCACTTGGTTGAGAATTTTCGTCATTAGCTACTACTGTACTTGACTTGTCAGGAACCACAGGAGAACTGTCTTCTCTACTTGGAGAGAAATCAGTACTATCACAACAAGAGAGCTCCTCTAAACTTTGTACTAAATCAAGTGCCGAAGCTTCTTGATAATCCGTAGAACAAGTGTCATCACTTGTATCATCAGCATCATTAGGTATTTGTGAACATTTACTACTCGGTATGAACGCTAAACTGGATGTGACGTCGTTGGAAATATCCGCATTAAATGATTCTTCGCTTCGTGTATATGATTCTCTATTGGTAGAAATGTCTGAGACATTTTTAACGTCACTATTAACAACATTACTCAGTACACTGGAAGAAGGTGAAACTTCTAAAGGTAGGTTATCTTCAATGCAAGCATTTTTCTCACTAGGAACATCACACTGTAAAATTTCTTCAGATTCCTGATTCGTATTAGTACATGATTCGATATTGTGTACAAGAGGTAAATTCATAAACTGTGGTAATACATAATCAAGGTCAGTTAATAGCATGTAGTTTACACCATTTGGTTCCCCAACTGGAATGTTTATATGCGGAGAATAGTATTGGAACGCAGCGTTATCATTGTAATATACTGACCATGGATCGTTCGGCGAGATTAAAGGTATCTCGTCGTAAAATGTTTCATTGTTTACATCTCTATTAATTATCATTTCCGGTTTAACATTCCAGGACGGCACAAAGGAGTCTTCAAAAGCAAGGTAATTTTCTGGTAATGTCACCAAATTTTGATTCAACTGAGCTGGATCTAGAGCGCAAGAACTATCATAAAATGGATTATTAAGCACTAATGAAGGGGGTTCTAAAGATCGACACTCCATGGTTACCGTTGGTTCTATGAAAAAGCCATATTTCGAGAAATCAGGTTCCGATCGTCGATGTCGAAATGCACGAAAATCAATATCCGTAAACATATTAGCACTATAAATTTCAGAAATGTCAAAACTATGAGTTCTTCTTAAATAATTTTCCACTGGGATTTGATAACACACATCGTAATTTCCGTCCAATTCGAAATGTTCAGATCGATCATTGTATGTACTCTCATAAGTAGGCACACCAATATTGTTTATTTCTTGTAAATCATCAGCGTCGTTTGTTTGGATGATAGTGGCAGGTACAGGCTCAGTGACATTGGATAAAACGTCGCTTGGTAACAACACAATATGAGGTAGCGCCGGTGGAGGACTACGGAAAAGCAAATTATTCGGAGGTTTACGCGGTGGTGGCTGGGCAGCCATGGCTACCGCACAGGCCGCTCGCGGCCAGTGCTGCTGATTAGTTTTCACGGTTCGGGGCAGCAGACACGCGCCGGGCGGCCGGCTGAACTTCGCTACTGACTGAAGGCGTACCAAATGACGAAGGCGAACGCAAATAGAACAGGCGCAAGCGCGAAGAGGTCGCCGTCTCTCGCGCACATCTTCACGGGCGAAGGCGCACGCGCACTGGCAAGCCAAACACGTCCCGCATATTATTCCAAACAGGCTCGGTGACGTTTGTGCTTTATTCTTGTTCCGCACTTTGCTCACGATCCGTACGTATAGAAACAGGAGTAGCAGACAGGTTTCGGGTGGACACTTTATTGTGATTATGGTTGGATGTGGGATTTTAATGGTGGCAAAACCTTTAACGCGTTCAATTAGTTTAAAATAATGAAACTGTAAGACTCACCTGTTCGGGAGGTGAACGTGCAGAAGATTCGTCGCGATGATGTCTCCTCCGTCTGTGAGATGTGGGTGAACGCCGATGATGTGATCGTTTGGAACGTTCATTTCTCCGCCTCCACGAATGCTCCGAGCTGTGAAATCATCGATCGTAGGGCTGTAGGGTTAGTGAACAGGAGAAGACAGTGTAATGTATGCAAGAAACGTTTACGTGAGGTTTATTAATTCTTTTAAGAAAAATTGTGTCTGATGTTTACTAACGTTGGTGAACTTTCTCCGAAAGCAGTATGTGGGTCTATGAGTTGAGTGACATGGTCAGATGGCGGTAAGCAGCAGGCGCTCAATAGCGCCCGCACGCTAGACACGCATCTTCCTTCCGTATCGAAGTCTTCGATAATCTTTTTGATTTTTAATCAATTTTTAAAATGTAGATGAATAACTGTAAAGCAGTCTTTATGTTTCATGGTTGACATTAAAATATTTATAAACGATTATAATAAGTTAACAAGAAAACTGTTTTCTTAGGCAGTGCGCTAAGCCTGAATATTAAAATGATACTGTAAAAGTTCAGCGTTAAAGTTAAGCTAACATTTAAGTCAATCGATAAATAAGTTATAGTCGACGTATGCAAAAAAGCTGTTTTGCAACAGAATGCAGAAGACGTAACGTCGAGTGATAGTTATGTCACAATTTGACCACTCAGTGGGGACCCGGCGCGCGCTGCGGTCGCGGACGCACTGCCAGCGTCAACACAAGGAGATACTAAACTATGGCGACTTGTAACAATTAAATGATCGTTTTCTAAACAATCGTCATAGTTTATAACGAACAATCAAAACCTTCAACGTCATCCACGCAATGTCATCGTAAACGAGAAACTAACAACAAATAAATTTTACAGCATACAACAAATAAAAAACGAGGTAAAATATATCAACGGGCTGTTTGTATTACCTGTAATGATAGTTTTGCTGAGCAATACATTAATGTCACGACTCACCAAGATATCCGCAAACCAAATTGTTTCGATATTAAATTATTGTTATCTACATTAACGCTGTCTAAACTTTCACTCTTTATTTCCATAATGTAAAGTTACCATATTCTATTAAACTGGATAAAGATGCCAAAACATTATTTACACGGAACTGTCGCGTAGTACTGTGTGTAGTAGTCACAGATATTAAAAGTAACTGAACTATTGTTAAATAAGAATGCAGTAAAATATAGGACGCAGTAACCGCTAATAGAATTACGTTTTATATAATTGGTTTACAGTGACGAAGAAAAAAGCGTACGTTATAGGATGGGTAGTACAAAAGTGATACACAACAGAGATAAAGAAAATGACAATATACAATTTCATATAAACCATTTAACCAATCAATATTTATGTTTTTTGTATAAGTATCTTTTTGTGTTTTTTATTGTTAATATAGCTTTGTTTCTTTCAAAATATACATAAATAAATAATAAATACATCACAGCATATCATTACACAACATACATTTTCGTTATGTAGCGCAATATTTCACAAATCATTAATAAAATTTAGGAAAAATAAAAGGAAAATCGTCGAATAAACATATCATATTTAATTTCTTTAATGCAGTTACGACATTTTGTTGAGCTTTCACGATATCTCTACATTTACATTTTGTTTTATAGGATTTGTACGATAGTTTTTAGAGCTACGATAGATTGACCGAAAGCCTTATCAAAATGATAAGAAAAACTAAGTATCCCCCATATCAAATTAGATTTATCAATTTTAAAAGATTTTTTCTGCGATAAAACTTAACGTAAACTTGATCACAAAGTATTCTTAAATGTTGACTTGACGTATTGTGTTCAGATTAATTCACGTGAAATACGATACCGTTTTCCGAAAACCGGACTATTTCGTTTAAATTTGTTAATCAATCTAGTATTTGTAAAAAAAAAAACTTATTTATATTGTAAAAAATAACATGACAGTATCATGCGCGGGCGTCGTTAATATATCAGTAGTGTGGCCAAGCTTAATGTCACATTGTTTAGCGCCAAGCGGTTGAACTTGAACACGCCTCAGTGTTTCTAGGCAGTCAATCTGCACAAATTAACCACCTTATAAGTAACATGGAAAAGCCAAGAAATAAAAATGTATATTTTATTAAGAGCGGCATGCACTAACAAATTAAATCTAGTTTAGAGTTATATAAAATGCTCTTTAGCGCTGATCTGTACTTATTGTCTTGCACTAAATCAAAATCTAGTTATAAGAACTCTTAAACTGAAATCATCATTAAGATGGAATCAAACCAATTCAATTAATTAGCGTTTTACACAAGCTTAAACTAGATTAATTCGTTAGTGCAAGCCGCCCTAAAAACTTGTCTAGAGGAACAACGGTTACAAAGACACCGTCCTTGTTTCATGGTATAATATTATTATCGTGAAAGTTCCTATTACAATGCAACAATTAAATTTATAAAATACACAATACATTATTGTGCATTTTTTTTAATTGTAATTATTTTAATAATTAGATGATTGACAATAAAATTGAAATTCAATGAGTAGCCGTCGTGGAAGTGATCAACAAATGACGAGAATATAAAACGATTGCACAACGTACAGTGTTATTTAAAGTAACCCATGGTGGTAACAATGTTCAACAAAGCGTCGCACGTCACACGATACGTTTCGATGTCTCAATTGTGAATAACAAACACCGGAACATTCACTTTCGACTATTGACGACAACGGGCTAAAGCTAGATTCTCTAAGCATCTTCTTAAACCGTATATTATATTATTTACAAATGTAAATCAATACATTAACAATGTTTAATAAAAATAAATATTATCAAGCTATATCAGAGTTAACTAACAAGGCATTAGTGGCTGTATCCATTTTAAGCTTGTATGTTGTACCCAACACGACCAAGAAGAAAAGAAGCGTAACACATCAATTACTATTGTTTACTGTGTAAATGAAACTCGAGGTAATATTAAATGTTTTACAACCACCTACTCATGCTGAGTGGATGTATTATACAAGTGACATTTATTATTTAAATAACTGATAAGTGATAAATGCTAGCATTTATCATAATTATTAGTTATAGTTATGATAATTAATGTAAATCGATTTAAATCGACAATGTGATTAAGCGAAATTCCTTAAAAGGCTCTTCTTCAATGCCCGTAGTTACGAGTACACCGACAGTCAGCGCGCGAAGCCTTTAATTACGCAAATCTGCAATGGACGAAGGTGAAAGCGCGTGGACGTTCATGACAGGAGTATGTATTAGGGCTGTTACGGACATCCGTAATCGTATTCGATATAAATATACGAGATAACTTTGGTCTCTGATCGTCAAAATCTAAACCATCCTACCTCTGGTGAGTATACAGCTTCTCTACCATAATTCAACATTGACATTATATCGCGACATAAATCCTCTCGAAAAATCATAAAATTTCTGTTATTATTATAAATTTACTTAGTTAAATAAAAATATATATTAATAAATAAATATATAGTAACCAAAACCGGAATTATCTGTTTGATAAAATGTATACGCATACCCGAAATTGCATATTCCGAACAGCTCTAGTATATATATGTTAATAACTAAGTTAGGTACTTGCGGTTCCGCTCAAATTATGGTAAAACGCCTTGCAAGTAATCGCGCTTGTCAATATTGGTAGAAAATCTGTGAGAAAGTTTGTTTACGGTGGTAACAGGATATGAACAACTTTTTACACCTAACGTTCAATTTGTCGTATTCACTAAACGCGGCTGATGAGGTAAGAGTAATTAATAGTAACAGCGCTTTAAGCTATTGAGGAAATTGCACAAATACGGTTATCGAGCAAAATACGAATGGGAAAAAAAACATTAATTTGCAACTCGCTCAACGTGCCTCAACCGGCAACGGCATATTCACACAACGGTTCTTTATATTTAGAAATACCAAACACGTGTATCGTATTGAATCATCTCATATTATGTTTACAGTTCAGCTGGTATTTCTTAACGCCTTGTTTCATAATATTACTTTCTTCGACCTATTTGCATCTATGTATTTATATATTTATGCGCATAACAAAATTGTAATAATAACAAATAATGAATACCTGGTTTGTCACCTAAGAATAAAATGCAAACAAAAAGTTCTAAATACATTTGGAATAATTATTATTTACGCAGTTTAAAGAGAAACACATATCAATTTGAAAGTCTAGAAGTGTACCTACATAAAATGACAGTATTCAAAGGTCATACAGATATAAAAAGGCAGTCTGATCACGGCGAGTGGAATGCCTGCGGCACAATGACCATAATCGATAGGTCGGCGGGTGATCACTCTGCATGCTCGATTACGAAATTGAAAGTCACAGGCTGCAGCATGACACGAACAGCGGTCGGTCAAGGATCCACTGCACGCCAGACTTGACCGGTCGAAATAATTGTCACTCTTTATCTTGGTACGTATTCGTAACAAAAGAAAAATAAACAAATTGCATTGGTGGTATTGAAATGAGATACAAGAAATTGCTTGTTTAAAGTTGTGTAGCCCAGGGATGTTACGGAGCTTCGACTCCGACTCCGATAAGTCGGAACTTCCGATTGTTATTACACCTCCGGTTCCGACTTCGGTTCCGAAACTTTTTAATCGGAGGTACTCATCGGAGGTCACCACCACTGTTGTAGTCAATTCATTTGATTTCATTTTATATGTTGTTGAAACATAATATCAATTAATCAAACAATCAGTGCTACTTAATTTGTAGAAGACATTTTTAAAAACTTATTTATAGATTAATAAAATATGATTAAAATTATTAAATTTAAAACTAAATGTACATTTAAATTTATTACTAAAAGGTTTTTTTATTTTACATTTACATTAAATTAAGTAAAATATAGATTAACACAAAAACAACCCTGGAGCAAATTTGATTTAATTTGTTCACTGTTAATGGGAAAATGTTAATAAGAAACACAGCAATTTTTATTGTCTGGGTATTTGTAAATTTATCACTTTCTAATTAAAAAGGTTCACTGAATATTGTTTTTATTTATCCCTTAATAAAACTATTTTATTCTGCCGTCACTTGTGACTGACATTGCCTCCGACTCCGATTCCGACTTCGGCTCCGACTCCGATAAATCAAATTTAAAAACTCCGACTCCGACTTCGGTTCCGATAAAACAGCCTCCTTACATCCCTAGTGTAGCCTATACATACATATCAACATAGGTCCCCTTTTTGCAAACTTTGTGTTGGATTGTGCGTCTTTCTATTTGTATGCTCATAACGGCAGTCGTTCAAACTTAGCTCGATAGCGAACGATCCGCATCAGCCAGCCGAGCCGCACAGCGCAACTGTTATGCGATTGGATTGCAACAATGCATTTTCTCGCGTCATATTTAGGTCGAAGTTTTTGTAGATATCGCGGCAGAGTGAAGTTTTTTGATTGTTGCTTCACGAGGACAGAGATGGCGGTCAACGAAGAGTTGGCGGGCCCTGTGAACTAACCGACATCCAGTTGTTGACAGACAAGGCCGCGCCGGATGAGCGATCACTGCGATCCGTGTCAAAGCTACACCACGACTAATCAATCGTGCGGACCATATTTTCTCGGGTCAATGACAAGTTTTGATACCAAAAAATTACTTAAGATGCATTGTGGATAACAAAAAGAGACAAATGCTATTTTTTAGTTCTAGCAATCCGAATTATTTCCATTCAAATCGTTATCATACATTTCATATGTTTTATAACAGTAACTATTTATTATAGAACAAATTGTCTCTATTAATCGAGTGTAAGCCTACAATTACATAAGACTTATAATTTAAAGTTAAATGCAAATTATTTTGCTAAAATGTTTTAATCGAGCGAAACTGTATTTAGGTGTGTACATACTACTTGATTGATTGTATCTTTTTTGAGTAAATATGAGCCGTTACTAAAGTAACTGTAAACAGTATCGGACGAGTCATGACTATTACGACAATGTGCAACAATTACGACAATATCCAATATGATGACGTCGCATTTCGAAATGCTGTCAATCCATATACAGTGCAAACTCTATATAACGACCCTCAAGGGACTGTGCATATTTTGACGTTATAGAGAGTTGTCGTTAAATGGAGAGAAGAAAATTCTGTACTAGAAAAAGTTTATTTCAGACTAGTGTTAGTAATTACATAAAAAACAATTCTTATTTGATCGCTATTGAGTTTAGTCTGTTATTTTTGTCTGATGTCTTTTGCTACACCAGTAATTTTGTTGTATTTAAAAAAAAAATCGTATCTTACGATATTGAGGCATCTTGGTGATGTTCGGTATGTGTAATGCCGACAGTCGAGTTTATTACAGGCTACTATAGTAAAACGACAAAAGAACGTACACAGCTGTGCAATTTTTACTAATTTTGGCAACTTAAAAAGCATTTATATTATTAAATTGCTGTCGTTATTGAGAGTGGGTGTAACGCTATATAGAGTGTATCATTGTATGGGAAACAAGCTAAACCAACCAAAGCCGAGTGATAGCGACGTTTTAGGGAGTTTGTCGTTAAATCGAGTGACGTTATATGGAGTTTACACTGTATTTTTTAATTTCTAACTAAATAAAACTGACTAATTTGACTGACTTTCTGAAAGTCATTAACGTCCAGCCACCATTTTAGCTGCTTTCTAAAACATATTCCAGTTGAAAGAGATTACAATATAGACGAAGTATGTATGTAAGCATATTAATATTTCATGACGTATGCATTGCAGAAGAGAGTTGTGATTTGTATACTGTGAAAGTTAATAATTCCACATATCAATAGCGGACATAACATATCTGCGATACACGTAAGCATTTGCTGAATGTTTGACAGATAAACAATAAATCTTCACTGCTATTAATTGATTCAAACACTGCTCGTATATTTCACCCGCCAGCTATTGTAAAAGAGTGCTTACACACGCTATGTTACGTTACAAATGATTTTAATTCGATTTTTTTTACAAACATTTTTTTTTAATTTCATTTTTGTTAATATTACAATAAAGGATCTATTATATACTAACAATTTGATTGAAATAATGTTAATAAATGTACCATAAATTAAGGGCCTAACGCAATTTGTAGTGACCCTACTTTACGGTGCTAAGGTCCTGGGTTCGAGTCCCAGTAGTGGTAAACTTTTCTGTGATGAGCAGATGAGTTTGTTACGAGTCACGGTGGTATATATGTATATCTATCTACAGTACCTATAGTACAAGCGTAAGCTTAATTTGGGATTAGGTCAATGTGTGTAATCGTTAGTAAATATTATAAATTATCTAAGAAATTCGCAATAAAGTTGACTAGCTGACTTAACCGGCGCGAACTTCGTACCGCCTAATAGTCAATTAATGTCGTGTTAACATTTAGCTAAACCTACTCACCTTCTCTTTCCTTCCTCTCCCCTCTCATTCCCTCTGTTGTTCATATTGTATTCTTTTTTTTTTTAATAATTATATAAAACAGCGAGATGTGAAAACTACGCTTAAATTTATTTTAGCGCGCCTTAATTTTAATTTTGCGATATTTCTTAAGATATTTATTTAAATTATATGATCTACGGGGTTATCATAATGCGTATGAAATGCTTAAGGTAACCAATGTATTTAATTTGATAAGGATTAATTTTGTATCCGCCTAAATAACCTTCCACGAGAATGGATATAGTAAGCTATCCTTGAAAGATAGACATATTGGTATCGTCTCTTTTTGTGGCCCGGCAACAGAGGAACAATCCCACTATACATTGATTTGTTATACCTCAAAGGGATTAGGGACCGTTTTCGGCGAAAGCTCCTAAGCAGCTACCTTTTCCGACTTGGTTAAAAATTATCGTCTTATTTCAATCAATTTACACAAAAATCTTTGCCACGAGTCACTCTGTCTATTGATGAAAACCGCGTGATAATTCGTTCAGTACTTTTGAGTTAATCATGAACAGACAGATAGGCGTGGCGGGGGATTTGTTTTAAAATATGCAGTGACATGTTTATTTTAATAATTGACTAATAGCTTTTGTACGCAATATTGTTTACGCCAATAATAATAAGCATGTAGATAGATATATTTGAATCGAATTGGGACAAGCAATTTTATTCAGGGTAGCTTTTAATTGTACAAAGAAATATTGATTATACCTAACTTATCTGGTGTATAACAGTTATAACTACTTAAGAATTAAAGCTATGTCTCCAGTTCTACTTAATCAATCGTAACTAAACATACCAATGGTTTTTATTTTGGAAAACTATAAATTAATAATTTAAATATAAACACTAATGAAAAAGAATGGTTTGACGAATAATTATTGTAAAAAAAAATATTTAAACGAGAAATATTGTACTAAAAACCTTATATTTCACTTATTGTTATTTCCAAAGAAATTTAGAGAAAGATAGTTCGTTTAAATATTACAGTATTCCAAGATATAATTATTATCTTACTTTGTTCAATTCAATAACGGATTTTGTTATTCGCTAATGATTAAATATTAGGTCCTTACATATGAAATTGGCGTTTTGTATGGGAGGAACAAAAAGTCGAATATTTTTTAATATAATATATTTAATTAATCAAAGTATGAACCATTATTTTCTATGCACTTTTGCCATCTCATAGGTAGTTCATTGATCCCTTTACTAAAAAAACCAGTCGGACGGGAATCAATAAAATCTTTGAAGGCGATTTGGACTGCCCCATCGGAGTTGAATTTTTTTCCTTGCAAGAAGTTATCCAAATTTCGAAAAAAATGGTAATCTGTTGGAGCAAGGTCCGGGGAGTACGGAGGATGTCTTAGACTTTCCAATTGAAGCTCTTCTAATTTAGTAGCCGTCTGTTGCGCAGTGTGTGGTCTAGCGTTGTCGTGAAGCAGCAGTGGCGTGGAGCGATTGACCAGCCTACGTTGTTTAGCCGCTAGCTTTTCCATCATGGTTTGCAATTGCTGACAATAGACATCAGCCGTAATAGTCTGGCCAGATTTGAGAAAACTGTAATTAACAATACCGGCACTAGTCCACCAAACGCTTACAAGTAACTTTTTTGGGGTTAATTTTCGCTTGGGGCAGGATTTGGCTGGCTGGCCAGGATCCAACCATTGCGCTGAGCGCTTCCGATTATCGTAAAGAACCCATTTTTCATCACAGGTAATGATTCGGTTTAAAATACCTTCATTATTGTGCCGGTTTAGTAATGTAACGCAGCAGTCGACGCGCGTTTGCCGGTTTGCTTCAGTCAATTCGTGAGGTACCCACCTTTCAAGCTTTTTAATCTTCCCAATTTGCTTCAAGTGAATTAAAACAGTTTTATCACTAACATCGCAGCCTGCAGCTAACTCGGACATGGTTTGCGATGGATCCGCTTCCACAATAGCCTTCAACTCTTCATTATCAACTTGAGTCTCAGGCCGTCCACGGGGCTTGTTCTGCAGGTCGAAATTTCCAGAACGAAAACGTTGGAACCAAAAACGAACTGTGTTTTCTTTTGCAACACGACCGCCATACACATCATTCACCCTTCGAGTTGTTTCCGCAGCACTAGTGCCACGGCGGAACTCGTACTCGTAAATAATGCGATATTTTAAGTTTTCCATTTTGTAAAATGAGTGACGCAAACAGAAAAAAACAGAAGAAAAAAACAAATGAATGACGATCATCGAAGCACAAATACATGAGTCTATAGCTGTACAAATTTGAATTTGGAATTCCTTACCAAAGAGGAGAAATTTGTGATTAAAGTGGCCAGTACGAAAAACGCCAATTTCATATGTAAGGACCTAATACTTTCTGTGGGTTTATACGGACTCCATGGAAACAAACACTGTTACTTCATTACCATACACGTTGTTTATGATCAGTGAAATGAATTAATTCAACACGACAAGTCTGCTATTTACATACGTATTATTCTGTGTTACATCATTGAAATCAGTGTGTTGGGGAACTTGTAATGTTATATTACCTAATATTAGTTAGTACATAGAAATTATAAACAGTATAATTACAAAATTTTATCAAAATTTTAAAACAACGTAATAAATCATATTCGTGAAAAATTTCAATACGAAATCGTACTTAATTATCGTCACGTCATACTGATCAGTGCGCAAGAAGTACAGTAATGATAGGAATCGTACTTATATTTACACATTTAAGGCGTGAGTCGCAGTACTACGATTTATTTCGACTGTACATTAAAGGCGGGTTCGTAGTAATACGATTTATCTTATCTTTCTTTCTAACCTAACCTAACATACTTTCGTCAAGATCCCGCCTTAAATGTCTTAAGGTTAAGTTTGTAGTTTTATAAAATTACCGATTTAAAGCTATAAAATTAATTTAAAACAATGTATGAGCATACAATCTACATAAATCATTAAGTAATCCCATAGTCTAGACGAATAATGAAATTATGGAACGCGATTAATATAGCGATACAAGATATTATGAATAATAAATTTGACACTTTTAGCTCGCTACTGAAATTAATGTAAATAATGATATCGGTTTTTATATACCCACTTTGTAACGTCAACTTTTACATAAATATAATTTATTTACACTTGTATCAATTTTTGTTTGTAGTCGTTACCAAATTTAAGAATGCAGCTAAAATAAGCTTTCTCTTCAATTAATTCAAGTATTAAGTTTTACAGAGTTGTTATCGTGGAGCATGTAAAAAAATATACCTAATATTTGTGTAACTGTTAGATATGCATTGTAATATGTCGAAATTTACATAGGATCGCATGAAGGTTCCGGAGGAGCCGAAAAATAAAAGACAATAAGCAAGTTCACATTACGTCATAACGCCTACCGAGTTGACAAATCCTTTGCGAGCGTACGAACCAGGACGGGACCTTGAAACATTCACTGTGAATGCTATCGAGACGAATCTTATGAGCTACGTCTTCGTCGAGCGCCCACGGGTTGCTGTGTTTACTTGTTATGCTAAAGATATCATAAGCACAAAATACAACAGCATCGAACAAAGGAACCGCACAGTCTGCAAACACTATTTGCATGGATAATAATAACCACAGATCACGTTATACGACCTGGAAAACATCTCATCGTTTCTGTGTAAACGAGTGGACGACGCTTTATGTGATGCATTTTAGATAAATCCTCAAAGAAAGCCATACTAGGTATGCGGCAATAATTAGTCAAAATAAGAGACAAACAGCAACATGATAGAATAAAACGCATCGGTTGTTAGTCACGACTAGTTGGGCAATTCATTTGCACAAGCAGTAGCCCTCGAAACTCTATTGCACGGCGTATTAAATAATGAGCCTGTTCCAGAAGAACATTATAAGTGGCAAAAGCTTGAAAATATATTTTTTTTATTTTAGTCCAAAATTTAGACATCACACAAGAATACAGAGACAGAAGTAATCATTTAAAAACAATTAGACACTTGAATAAACATAACATACAAATAAATAACTCTAACAATAATTTAGGCTTCTTGACCCAAGTGATGGCGTCAAAATGATAGTGACCCCGAACTCAATAGGCTATTTTGGTCTAGCAATAATGCTTAAAAATTGCAATGCAATAAAAATCATCGTAGAATTGAGAGGGATCAACTTTTTTTATTTAAAATTGTTAACGGTTTCGTGGACTCGTCCTATTTGCTTAGTCAAATAAGTTTCAGGTCGCATTCCAATGCAAGAGACTTATCGCTGTTTTTGTGATATAGATATACTGTTCTGTGCCTTTGGGCCCTTTAAACGTATGGTGAGAGAGAAAATATTAGCCTAAGTTAAATTTTGTTCTATACTGTACTTTTATATATGTACTATTTATATGTAACATATATATGTATGTATATTTGATCGATTTTCTTTTATTGTTATTTATTTAGCTTGATTTTTATTATTGTACTAATTTTTGTGGAAACTTTGCTGGTTTATTTAACATTTTTTGTGTATTTTGTTATCATTTTTATATTGCTGTATGTTTCCCTTTACAATAAATAAATAAAAAAAATAAAAATAAATAACAATGACAATAAAATGTATTATATTAGTTGGCGAAGCAATGCTACATTAACCAAACTTAAAAATATTATTTGAGAGCATTGTCTGCTGTTAATTACTATTCAAGTCTAAAATATTCACTTGGGCCAATGTAACTCTGATGGCTTAAATTATAAGAAAGAAAAACGATTAACAAAACTACACATGATTGTTGACTATTTAGGTAACACATTGTTTGATTCTAGGCTTAACTGCAGGTTGGAAAGAGTAAACGATTGATATGTACACGATTAAACCAGAAATCTCTCGGAACAAATGGGAGAATAAATCAGTATTTATTTTATAAAAAGGAATCCAAAAGATCTTGCGATTAGAAGTCTATTGATGAGGGATTGAAAATTTCACTGTTTTTTACCAACGTAATCACTATCTAGATAACTATGGAACCACTTAATCTTTAGTAGTCTTATTGAACTGATCGATTACTAGTTGTATATATAAAACAATAAAGAAAAACCTTCTATGAAAAATTTAAATTGCCACTTACGATTCTCTTCCGGAACACGCTCGCTGTATTGCAAACATATTTAACTCCAGAATCAAATACCAGTTTTGTAATTATTAAAATATATATGCAACAACGCAACATAAGTGCTCAGTGCTCTATCATTTTAGTTAAGTTTCAGTTAACAATGACAAAAATAACGGTACAAACTCAACTAAATAAGTTATATTTGTCCACCGCAGACACTCCAGTTAAGGTGCGAGCGTGAATAATTGAAACATGACATTTGTTGAACTGCATTATATTAACAGGTAATGAGCGAGTAAATAAATATTCCCAAAGATTGACAATATTAAAATCGTAATGGCACTTCACTTTCTACTTAGATCAGATTTTCCAATGTCGATGCAATCAAACGACGCTCTACGGACTAGGATTGGTCATATTCATATATTATAAGAGATTTTACATGTTTTTATAAGTTCAAATACTACCAACAATTTTAGCAAACTTCAGCGCACAATACTATGTTTAACAAGTATTTAAAATGCATACACACACAGATTCCAAATGTTGGAATAAGAGAGGATTTTTATTGGACTTTGGAATGAGGATACGGATTAGGTTATGTGAGAATCCTAAAAGATACATTATAGGGACATGTAAGGTACATACGATACGCTCCACTCATGCTCGCGCATGTTCTTCTGGAATGCTGCAGACTTGGGCGTCCACGAGTCTACTCCGCGGTAAAGGGCCGGCAATTCCGCAACCTTCACCTCGAGCCGCTCGGCGAGCCTCTGGTCCACGAGCGCTTTCGGTCCGCTCGTCAACGTCCGCTGCTGCTCCTTGTCATTCCGTCGCTCCAGGCAGCCGTAACCGTTCAATCTCTCCTCATTGCTTGACGTTACGCTTCTAGGACTCTCCGTGTTGAGTAATTTACTTTTAACGGTATCCACTTTACCGTATGTTTTATATTGCACTGATTCTGTTACGTTCGCCGTACGCGAATACTTCAAAGAATCATATGTGTCGCCATTAAGGCTGCTATATTCGATATTGTTCAGGTTGATGTCTCTGTCGACTCGTTTCGATATGGCATCGTACCCGTTTCTTTTGCTGTAACGTTCCTCGTAGCTCTGTGTGAGGAAACTATTTTCAAAACTAGGTTTACATTTAGGAACATTAAGGTAATCGCTATAGCTTAAATCTTTATTGTGTAGTCCTTTATCACAGCTCTTTTTGAGTGTCTCTTGTATATCAATAGCACTACCGTTCACCCGAGTGTAAGTAAAGCTGGCTGGTTGTTCTTCCGCTGTATCAATGCATCCTACGTCCTTGTTTTCGAATTCATGTTTGACGAGAGCGACACGCGACATGTCGCCATTTTTGTACTGTGTTTTAGCAGTAAAATCTGCGGCCGTTATTCCAGCTCTCGTCTGTTCATTAGGGACGGTCCAAGTATCGTGTTTCTTTCGCTCACTACTCTTAGAAGACCACGCCTTAGCGAGCGCCGCCTTCAAAGCCTCCCGCCTCTCGTGCACGCTCACTCTGGGGTACTCGTGTATAGGAACTATAGCGGGAGCATACAATGTCGATCGAGGAGTGGCTCGGGTGATACGGAAACTTCTGAATTCCCTGTTAAACTCTGAACTCAGAGAATAAGCTGGTATCCTCGAGGTCACCATTTTGAGATCAATACTTCTTTGTTACAGTAACGTATGACTTATTTCACAAACTTATTATAGCACAGAGCACACTGAACACATATCGTCTCTACCTGGGGTTGAAAATATTCATATGAAAACGTGTTGAACTAAGTGTTGATAAAATCGGAAATGGACATGTTGGTGCGTGACACAAGTGAGCTGAACGTTATGGCGGTGTCGGTGTACTGTAGGCCGCGACCTTCGCGGTGGGCGGTGCGGCGGGACGACGCTCTGGTCAACGAACCGCCCCGTGTGCCGATCATCCGCCGCACAACCCACCTGCTGCTTGCATAACGCACTCACAGCTACTCTCCCTTATCTCAACGCTTGTAACCCCCTAACCCAAAGGGGATTTGTAACAATTACTGGAAACTTTATCGCGATTTGCTAAATTATCAAATATAATTTACGGCAACTGATAAGACCAAGTTATTTCGCTTTATAGAACAGTTAGCCTTATAAGTGCAACAAGTTTTGCCTTGATGACATCCCTAATATGGCCAATAGCGCTGCTGCCATATGGTCCGCAGTCGATACATCCTCGCCCGCCAGTCTGCTAGCCAGCTGCATTGGTATAACCGTAACATTTTCATCGGGTTTATTTGGTCCACTTGTTGCATGTCAACATTGTATGCTATTGAACGTTCAACTCTAAGTAGGTTATTATATAAATGTTTAAATATGATAAATTATTTATTATTATTATTAATATCATTTAGGTACACTCGTAAGTAAATTATTTACGAGAACAACAAACATTTACACGAATACATTTAGGTTGAATTCATTAAAACAAGATAATAAACACAAGGTGGTTTTATAAACGTATTAAACTAAAATGTAGTGTGTTTATTATAATAGAATTAGTTCAACACATTTTCAAATTGGATTTTTCACGACACTTTAATTCCAGTACAACTCATCACCGGCACAAAACACAAAAAGCGCAGTGGCTGCACTCCAGCGTGCGACACACGGTAACAGTAAGAGAGCAGAGCCAGTCGGTACATCGACGTGCTTGCCGAGGAGCACAGCCACCGGAAGCGAATATGCGTGTTGTACCGTGGTAGTGTGTCACGAGAGCCGGTACGTGCATACCTTCTCGTTGCGCGCGCGAGAACTGCGTGCGGTGTGCGTGCACCGCTGCTACTATACTGACTGAAGGGAAACAACGCGCGGGCCTACGCGAGGACCCCACCGCGGCCGCCTCTCTCCTGCGGTCCACCACTAGTGACTCTAGCGCGAGAACACTACGGCCCGAATCGCAGGAGCACTGACCTTCATTGCGAAGCCGCGCCACGCCGCAGCTGAGACGATGTTACTGGTGCCACGGTACCGGCGGGCGGTCACTTCGAATGCCTCACTTGCATTCGAACGAATGCACAACCTACGTGCCACGTTTTGAACCAAATACTGAACTTATTCAATTAAATAGATCGTTAATTTACTTCATTTATCTGTAAAACAATTGCAATTCGACCAAATGTCATGTTTTTCAAATCTCTAGTAAACCTAATAAGTAATCATCGCACATCGGAGAAATGTTCATGCCGGAGTAGTAAAATAATGCATTTAAATTTAAATATTTTTGTATCTTAGATTGTAATTTCATGTAGCACTCTTAGACTGAGATTTATAAATGCCTACTTTAAATTTGCTTAGAATTTACAAATGATTAAATATTGTATTGTTACCATAATATCAAAGTATAATGGTAAATCATCAATTTTCCTAACTCTGACTTGACACTGTGAATACTTAGGGTATATACTAAAAAGTTTATTAAATTAGGTCCTTACATATGAAATTGGCGTTTTTCGTACTGGCCACTTTAATCACAAATTTCTCCTCTTTGGTAAGGAATTACAAATTCAAATTTGTACAGCTATAGACTCATGTATTTGTGCTTCGATGATCGTCATTCATTTGTTTTTTTCTTCTGTTTTTTTCTGTTTGCATCACTCATTTTACAAAATGGAAAACTTAAAATATCGCATTATTTACGAGTACGAGTTCCGCCGTGGCACTAGTGCTGCGGAAACAACTCGAAGGGTGAATGATGTGTATGGCGGTCGTGTTGCAAAAGAAAACACAGTTCGTTTTTGGTTCCAACGTTTTCGTTCTGGAAATTTCGAGCTGCAGAACAAGCCCCGTGGACGGCCTGAGACTCAAGTTGATAATGAAGAGTTGAAGGCTATTGTGGAAGCGGATCCATCGCAAACCACGTCCGAGTTAGCTGCAGGCTGCGATGTTAGTGATAAAACTGTTTTAATTCACTTGAAGCAAATTGGGAAGATTAAAAAGCTTGAAAGGTGGGTACCTCACGAATTGACTGAAGCAAACCGGCAAACGCGCGTCGACTGCTGCGTTACATTACTAAACCGGCACAATAATGAAGGTATTTTAAACCGAATCATTACCTGTGATGAAAAGTGGGTTCTTTACGATAATCGGAAGCGCTCAGCGCAATGGTTGGATCCTGGCCAGCCAGCCAAATCCTGCCCCAAGCGAAAATTAACCCCAAAAAAGTTACTTGTAAGCGTTTGGTGGACTAGTGCCGGTATTGTTCATTACAGTTTTCTCAAATCTGGCCAAACTATTACGGCTGATGTCTATTGTCAGCAATTGCAAACCATGATGGAAAAGCTAGCGGCTAAACAACCTAGGCTGGTCAATCGCTCCACGCCACTGCTGCTTCACGACAACGCTAGACCACACACTGCGCAACAGACGGCTACTAAATTAGAAGAGCTTCAATTGGAAAGTCTAAGACATCCTCCGTACTCCCCGGACCTTGCTCCAACAGATTACCATTTTTTTCGAAATTTGGATAACTTCTTGCAAGGGAAAAAATTCAACTCCAATGGGGCAGTCCAAATCGCCTTCAAAGATTTTATTGATTCCCGTCCGACTGGTTTTTTTAGTAAAGGGATCAATGAACTACCTATGAGATGGCAAAAGTGCATAGAAAATAATGGTTCATACTTTGATTAATTAAATATATTATATTAAAAAATATTCGACTTTTTGTTCCTCCCATACAAAACGCCAATTTCATATGTAAGGACCTAATATATTTTAATATAATTTAGAAGATTTATAAATATGCACGTATCTAATTAACCTCACCTTAAACGTTTCTTTTTAATCTAAATTAATGCCTTACCTGAAACAAAGACAAATTAATGAATAAGCATTCCTTATATCATAGGCTATGTAAAAGTAGACATTTAACAATTTATCAACAAATATACCTAGCACAATAATAAAATACAAACGATTATTCGAAGAAAATCAGTCAAGAACATTTCAACCAACCGAGGCACAGAAGGTCGACAAAGTTGCGAAACGACACTACATTAACAATATCATGTACACATATATTCAGGCTACTACATAAAAAAGCCTTCAATCACATTTAAGTCTGTCTATAAGTACTTCTGTTGGGATCCGCAATCTTCCTTTTTGTCTTTGTTATGATACTTAACAACAGCAAATAATATTATACCGACAAATCGAAATTATTGTACATATTATTGTCATATATAAACAATATTGACATATAATAACAAAATACATAATAACATTTCATAAGATTATGTTATGAAACGAAACCATATAAAGTAAATAAGTAACATTTTCCACAACATTACATAACCGTCGCTAAAAAAAATAAAAAACAAACTTGATAAACTACTCATAGTTAGCCAAAGGATGTGAAGCAAAATCCAATCACATTAAATGCTCAACCATAAAAAATTAAAAAGTGAATTTCCAGGTTACCGAATACAGGAGAAAGTTTTGGAGAGTTAATTTTTAAAACAAATTGAATTAATAGCCCGTCGACGTTTCAACGTAAGTTATTTGTTATTGCTGCCTACGTGTTACTAGGAATCAAAGTAATTTGTACAATGCCAGAGATTAATGCACCATTTGAATAATGTAATATCCTACTATTTTTATTGTTGTCAAATTATTTTTTTTAACAATGTTTAAAATCAAAATTCTGTCATCGTTTATTTACATACTCTAAAAACACCGATTCGATGTGACTTGTACCTACATACATATACATACATTATCATTACATAGTTCCTTTAATATTTATTTATGTGTGAAACAAACATGGCCTAGACTAGAACATTATTGCTTATTCAATGGTGATGTGTGTCACTGCCAACGATTTTATGCTTATATGAATTTATTCCCCTTACAGCTAATGTAGCACAATTATTTGCTTGACCTATAAAACGTTGTTTATAGACTAAAATAGAAATATATAATATGAATTATGACATCGGATTCTTCAAGCAGACAGTGAACAATGTACTTCTTGGTCAGTAACGTAATAGCAACGTAATTGTAATCGTCCATAGGCCAAGGTAAACACTCACCACCAGATGAGCTTTCAGCCCTCTTGCCGACAAGAGTAAAAGAAAACTTAATATACTTTTCAGGGTGAACAGAATACATTGGTAGCTGTCTTACCACCGTATTCACCAGTAGCGTACATTCCATAAATACCTGAAAGGATTGCACGCACTTACGATAAATAAGTCTGAAATAAATTCCTTTAGTTTAAACAAAAAAAAAAGAAACCCTTTATATTCGTATCTATTCTATTGTCATGCCATCTATTTTCCATAGGAAAGTAATATAATATTTATTATCATTATATAGTATTTAAATTCATTGTGTGTATCTGCCTACCATGTCCAAATAATCTATGCACACCACTGTATTCACATTGTGCTTGATACCCGTGGTCAATGAGACCAGAATCAATCGCTATTCGTAGTTACACAAGTTATTTTCGTTAAATTAAATGCTAGATTTCTCATATTGTATTCAATCACTGGAAAACATGTATTAAGGACATACTTAAGTTGAAAAACCCAGAGATACGTGCCAGGATAAGGTTATCCTGATTGTAGGGAGCTACCTCCGATGCGGATTAACCTATTCGTATTTTGTATGAACTCCGCCTCTATACCAGTTTAGTGCCACCACAGCTCCTAGAATTATTGGTATTTAGTTAATATCAATTCTAAAGTGAATATTCTACTTTAAGATCATTGCCGCCTTATAACCAGACGTCAGTTATTTGAAATAGATTTACAGTAACATGAATTCTAGACAACTGCGTATAAATTTGCTAAACAGGATACAAATTATTTCCTTACAAGTATTTATGCCCTCCTTTACATCTTATTTATTAATGATAGTTTATATAATTAATAAATAGAACTCATTAAATCGTCGAACTATTTAGGTAAAGATAGTTGAGGTCGACGACTCAAATACTTTTCAAAGAAATGTAGCATATATCTTTCTTGAATGTAGTAGTTAGAATAACGTTTAATTTTTTAACGTTGAGTTACACTTGGAATTCGAGGATTCGCAATTAAACAAGAACCGTTAAATCAAGCATGACTACAAACACAACAGTTGGTGTGCTATATACATGAGCAAAAACTTTTCTTGACCTGCTTATTGTAGGTGAATGCGTCAACTATCATACAATTGGTAGAGCAGCGCGTTAATGATGGTAAAAAATAATGGTGTTGGAGGCGGCACAGCCGACACACAGCAAAGTCCAATGACCCAAATGATTTAATACTAGGTCGGCTAGACTAATTACTGAAAGGAAAATCTGTCAGCGTTCATTGTACGCCGTCACACGCTCATAATGTAAGTCATCTTAATGGAAAATTACCAGAACGTTATATGGATCTCAAAAGTTAGTTACAGTGACGAGCTTCAACTTATCGCGTTTCGGAATAAGCCTGGATATCTAGATATCTTAATATCCAGGTCTTTCATTGTACCAGACTTACCACCATATGAAATGTAATATAAGCATCCATATAAAATGATAATATTTTGTTTCTTATTCAACTGTAACAATGAAATAATAATCACTGAAGAATAGCTACTTAGTAATCAAGAAAAAAAAACCAGTAAATATTAAGTCAATTACTTTGTGTTCGTTGTTAGATTTCCAGCAAAGAGCACAGCGAATTAATCCGATACCATACATGGAACTCCCACGGCAACCTGATCTGGCATGCACGAGTACAACACAAACTAAATTATTTATCGAAATTGCGCCCATAAACAGACTTCCTGAAGCTCCGGGATTCTGTACCAACATTAGTTTTACCCGTGCTTAATTGACAAGTGTAAAAAATATTCTTTGCGTTTATCTCGCAGTAGGTATATATCGTGCGAATCGCGCAAGGCTCATGGAAATTTGTTGAAACTTAAAACATGCATCGTGTGTACGCGATTTACTTTTACTCGATTCACGGTAATTATCGTGTTTAGCAAAAAGCAGGATACGTTAGAGTTCCAAAAAATAACGCAATAAAAACTGAGTCAACAATAACGGTCCTCATTAATTACTATTGAGGTCAAAATCGGTCAGACAACTACACACGTACCTACGTGTATAACAGAACATTACATTTATTGATTCGTCATCGTAAACCTTTTTTCGAGGTATGATCAATTAATGGAATAGAAGATTAAAATGAAATGATTCACATACAAGTTTGAAAATTATTATATTAACTATAATTATTTCCTGTTCGCCACTTTATTGAATGTTGCGTATTTTATCTCGAAAATCTAAAACTGCATTAAATGACAGTAAAAAACCAAAATATCGTTTTACGTTACATTGTATGTTTCACCTCTAGCCGGGTTCGAAAAAATATTTATCCTTGTATAAACGCACATATAATTTTTATTCTGCATATTACGGAGGAAACAGGGTTGTAGTTCTGAATCTTTCTGAGACTTTTTTGTTTTACACTCGGTCATTTGGGACAGTATCCACTTTCCGTCAGGTGGGTTGTCAGAATTTTTGTTATCTTTAGATATATAAAAATGAAATGACTAGCTTTAAAACTGAAATGTATATTACTGAAGAGCACAGGACAAAACATCATCTAATTCCACCAGAGTAAACGAGTGATTAAATACTTTTTACTGTCGTTTTATCCGGAAAGCAGGACGAGAGAAATCAGTCCATCGACCTGCATAAAATACCTTTCCCACAAAGAGTCGTCCGCTGAAGTTCTCAGAACCATAACAAAGATCCTGTCTGTGTTCTGTGACTCACGCCTCCGGTACAGCCTTCCGATCCAGACAAACAAAAGAAAGGCCACCGTTTTTGTTATGGCATCACATTCAAAACCAACTATTAATTAAATATTGGATTTAATATTATGATGATATGATGATGAATTGGAATATTAACTACAAAAGGAAAATTTTATGAGACCAGGATTTTCACTTGGAGCTACGCACTAAGTATTCTAAGCAATTAATGAGAAAGTAAGTTTGCCCACAGGCAGCTCTCGTAGCCTGTGCAATTGGGGCAGAAAGTAGTCTTGCGACGTCGTACAGTTGAATTCGCCGAAGAGGAGGCGTGTAGGTGTCGCCAGTCACATTACCGCCGTCCGCCATCCTTCATGCAAGAAATCGTTCGTTCCCATAATTTATATTCGGGGTCGGTGTCACACTTATGATGCGAGATTAGAAAGGAGATGGTAATCGTATTTCGTAGTTAAAACAAGTTGCCTTTGTGGGTGGTCAAACTTACTTGTGTCAATACACATTGTAGTTACAGTTCGACACGAAATAACAAATTTGATACATATCTTTTTTAGCAGGAGTTGATTTAAAAAGGAATAAAGTGCAAAATTTCATTCACATCTAATATTATATTAAAACAAAATGAATGTAACACGCATATCTAATTAAGTCCTTTTTTTTAAATATAATTTAAAATTATGCCAAGTGGTACACAATTAGACTTAGTTCTTTAAAAAAAACTTTTTGGTTTACAAACATAGTGAACATACAGTGTCTTAGCAAACTTGTCAAACTTTAAATCATTGCCAATTTCAACAACTAACAACGAGGTTATCTAGAGAGGAGCAGTAGCATTGGAAGGCAAATCAGCGACGCTAAAGAGTCGTATAATCAACGGGAAATATTAAATAGGTCGGCGCCGCAGTCGCAGCCCACGACGATCGATACGAAAACATAGCCAGTCTTAACCGTCCGCATCAAAACATTACACAAGCCGTTGTTTTATGGGTCTAACTTAAAAGTTTAGTTTTTGATATATCTCGCACTAGCAAGAGTAAGAGAGTAGTAAGAGTTGGAGGTAAAAATAAAATAAATTGACAAGATTTTCAACAATTTACTGAAATGTGCGGTCGAGAATATGCTTGTTCCTATTGAGGACTGTATACGTCGAGAAAGCCAACATCGGGACGACGTGATTTTCAAATAAAATCAGCACTTGTGGAGATTAAGTTCTTATCATTGAAAGTGTTACAAATTTAAATAGACTTTTTTTTATTTAAAAATTTGGAATAAGACATCCAGTATTTAATCACATTTCACAGTATGTAAAGGTTTGCAGATTATCTTTAATATGTGCTATGGCTCTACCAACTCTTAGTATATTAAAAACAACCGATTTCACGTTGTTGACGCTGGGTTCCTTAAAATTATGCCAATTGCGTTGACAGTAAGTTAGGGATAAATCGGTTGAAATTGCGTGTACGTATGTAATATGGAATAATCCCATCAAACTTATTCATCCTTAAGGAAGTAATATATTCGTTATTGGTACGCAATAAAAGGAAAATGTTGACATTATTTGTGAATAACCTAAAGTCTTTGTCATTTCGTAATTACCTCAATTGTATTGGTACTTTGCATTATAATTAACGAAAACAATGAATATTGATTTAAAATCATTGATCAGTATACTCGTATACACTGACTGATTAATAAAAAGCACACATTTATACCTCATATTTTACATTATTATTTATACCTGTGTCTCATTAATCTCGACGCTAATTAAAAACAATCACCGTTAACACCTGAACAATGAGTCAATTGTAAAAAAAGACACATTACTGAGTCGTATTCGAAACGCGGAAGCCTGCAGTTCGTCGAGAAGAAGGTTAAACGATTGAAGTTACTTTCCGACGTGTCATTTATAAAACACAAGCGATAAATCTTTGAGCAGCTCGAGGGCTTTTTGGAAAATTTCGCTCATTAATATTATTCTTTTAGATAAAAGGGACGTTTGTTATGCGACAGACGACTTCAGACACAATTTGCTGCTCGAATGGATAACAATCAAGGCCGTCGTGAGTAGCCTTACCGCGGATTCAGGAGATGTTTGAAAATAAAAGTGATCACAATTTACGCGAGATGCGAATGTGTGATTGCGTAAATGTTCTCGGAGCTTAGCGAGCGACACATCAAATGTCGGCCATATTATGTGTTATTCTTCGAACGATAGTGAAATTTAGCGGATGCGGAAATACACCGCTATTTTAAAACTACCGTTATTCGCTTCGATATATATTTTTTGGAATACCCAATATTAAGTTAAGAAATCAGCAAAAAATCGTAAGTTGAATGTCTTATCAAAAACCAGTAGAATTATTACATTTTAACTTTGGTAACGCCTAAAACAAAACTAATTACAAATATTTTCGTGTTTTTTAGTCATTACTAAGAAAGAACACACAAATTACCAGATCAGTGCTTGGGCTCTGTGTAAAAAATAAAACAGACGTATATGTCCCTTTTTAAATTTCAAGTGGGACATATTGATATGTCTACTTTTTAAGCGTCAAATTCTATATATCGCTTTTGTTAATAAGGTAAGTATCGAAATCCACGGTGTTTTCGAGTCCTCGTGTTTTCAACAAAATCTAATTCATAAAAACGTGTTTTATTTTTATTCTGAGGGTTCGTGTTCTTTTTCTTCTGTTAATTATTTATTTCTAAATAGTCTTCTGTTATTATTAGGTTGGAAAATATTCCACTAGATCATAATTCGCAATGTTTTAGAGCTACGCCTCCTTATGTATCTGAAAAATACGTAGGTAGTGGATGCATTGTTAAGCCTTAACACCAACTCGTTTAACTACAAGTCTTCCCTAAACGATTATTATATCTATATAGATTTTGCACAAGGTTTATTGTCATTACCTCAATTAAGTTGCCATTTTGTTTAAAGAAAAAAAAATTGACAGTAATAAATATTTACACGGTTTTTTTATAATCAATACGTGAGAATTTGATAGAATTAAAATGTTGAATGTAGAGTTACCTTCTTTTGTACCCCTTGCAAATCTTAAATAATACCTAACAACAATACAGCATTTCTTAGGATTCTAAAAAAGGACATTAATGTTCTCATTTGCATAGGCTTAAGCTGTCTAGATATTAGTAGACTGACCTGTAGAACCAACCGAGTCAACTGCATTGCACGGCATAAAGCGTCAATAAAGTCTACTTACCTATTACGATAAAATGTCCATAAACGCGAGTGCGATGGTGATAAAAATTACTAATGCGTATTTTAATCGTATACTGCGTCAGAATGTAATGGTCAATGTCATTGTTACTAAGACATCTAAGACGAGACCTTGCACCAAACAAAGATAATACGTATAGGATTCGATTCAAACAAAAATGAGTATGGTGGGTTTATCGAGTACTTCCCTCGGAAGCATATCATCGTAACAAAGCGCAACCCGGGCTGCAATAACTTGCATTTCGAAACCAATAGATCGAGACAACACATTTTTTTTTATATCCTTCTGCGGCTATCCAACAATGCGTCAAACAAATTCACGTGCAACATCTTATTCTTAATAAAAACAAATAAAGCAATCAGAGACGGCATTCATGACATTTAGGTTAACGTGATCATTTACTAATGATGAGTCACAAACTTTCAGTACCACTAACTGTTGTCGGTCTAGGTTCGCACTTGCTCTGATTCCCCACATCTTTTCATATCGCATTACATTCAAACGCAACACACGTCCTCATTATAATTTATCTTTTACCACCATTAAATAACACATGTGCTTCAGTAAGGACACATATGTATTTTAAATAGACACTTTAGGTTGGTACACTCAGTACACTGAAAAGTTTACAAATTCTTTGTATAGGCATGACCTGTTTATTATTTAATACATGCCTGCCGCCCACTCGTCTACACTAAACAATACTGTAGTATGTACTTCTTCGAAATACATAGGTAACGGATAAAGTTCAACCAATATGCGCATAATTTATCTATGTATGCATCAATTAGCATTCAATAAGAATACAATAGAAGTGCGTTATCGACTTTCTTCGATAATGTGTTAAAGAAATATAACTTATCTTTCGGGGGTCCTTTGTGGATACATTTTATGTTCTGTTCAGGAGCTATACTTGAAAATATTGTTCGCCTTTCGTCCACTAACTTAAATATTATTTACAGGACAATAAGCAAAAATATTATTACGATGATTATACTAATATAATAATTACAAATACCGTTTCACTTTTATTTCCGCTCTACATAAACATTAATATTTTAAGTTGGTAATATATTATGCATAC
Organism: Automeris io; assembly: GCA_036320925.1. Classification (NCBI taxonomy): domain Eukaryota; kingdom Metazoa; phylum Arthropoda; class Insecta; order Lepidoptera; family Saturniidae; genus Automeris; species Automeris io. The sequence goes on along the minus strand of JAUDJH010000010.1, from coordinate 4,499,676 downwards.
ATATAAATTATTTTTAACTATGTTAAATCATTTAAAACACTAGACGATGACCGTTTAAAACAAGCTAACAAGAACACAATGATTCCCTGAAATGGAGAGTATAATTAACGAATGTTATAATTAATAGATACAAACAAGTTTATAAACAGCTTTCACTGTCTTACCATCGGCAGTCAAAATATAATCCCACAGACAACAGGTTTTATGATTTAGAAAAGTTTTTAAACGTCACACTTTTATCGAAACACCCACGAAATATGCTTTAGAAATGTACTTTGATTAATATTCGTTAATTATGAATTATTTTAGAATTTGATTGATATAATAAGTGAAAGTGAAGATATTCACAGTTTATGATTTCAAGAGGGAAAAAGCTGTTTTAGACTTATTAGCTAACTATTAGGTACTCACTTATAACTATAAAAAAATTGCAACAACATCAAAACTAAAGACCATTAATATTAGGTCCTTACATATGAAATTGGCGTTTTGTATGGGAGGAACAAAAAGTCGAATATTTTTTAATATAATATATTTAAATAATCAAAGTATGAACCATTATTTTCTATGCACTTTTGCCATCTCATAGGTAGTTCATTGATCCCTTTACTAAAAAAACCAGTCGGACGGGAATCAATAAAATCTTTGAAGGCGATTTGGACTGCCCCATCGGAGTTGAATTTTTTCCCTTGCAAGAAGTTATCCAAATTTCGAAAAAAATGGTAATCTGTTGGAGCAAGGTCCGGGGAGTACGGAGGATGTCTTAGACTTTCCAATTGAAGCTCTTCTAATTTAGTAGCCGTCTGTTGCGCAGTGTGTGGTCTAGCGTTGTCGTGAAGCAGCAGTGGCGTGGAGCGATTGACCAGCCTAGGTTGTTTAGCCGCTAGCTTTTCCATCATGGTTTGCAATTGCTGACAATAGACATCAGCCGTAATAGTCTGGCCAGATTTGAGAAAACTGTATGTAATGAACAATACCGGCACTAGTCCACCAAACGCTTACAAGTAACTTTTTTGGGGTTAATTTTCGCTTGGGGCAGGATTTGGCTGGCTGGCCAGGATCCAACCATTGCGCTGAGCGCTTCCGATTATCGTAAAGAACCCATTTTTCATCACAGGTAATGATTCGGTTTAAAATACCTTCATTATTGTGCCGGTTTAGTAATGTAACGCAGCAGTCGACGCGCGTTTGCCGGTTTGCTTCAGTCAATCCGTGAGGTACCCACCTTTCAAGCTTTTTAATCTTCCCAATTTGCTTCAAGTGAATAAAAACAGTTTTATCACTAACATCGCAGCCTGCAGCTAGCTCGGACGTGGTTTGCGATGGATCCAATTCCACAATAGCCTTCAACTCTTCATTATCAACTTGAGTCTCAGGCCGTCCACGGGGCTTGTTCTGCAGGTCGAAATTTCCAGAACGAAAACGTTGGAACCAAAAACGAACTGTGTTTTCTTTTGCAACACGACCGCCATACACATCATTCACCCTTCGAGTTGTTTCCGCAGCACTAGTGCCACGGCGGAACTCGTACTCGTAAATAATGCGATATTTTAAGTTTTCCATTTTGTAAAATGAGTGACGCAAACAGAAAAAAACAGAAGCAAAAAACAAATGAATGACGATCATCGAAGCACAAATACATGAGTCTATAGCTGTACAAATTTGAATTTGGAATTCCTTACCAAAGAGGAGAAATTTGTGATTAAAGTGGCCAGTACGAAAAACGCCAATTTCATATGTAAGGACCTAATATATAGAAGGAGGATCCTTAATTCTGACACCGTATATTAAAAAAAAAGTGGACAGACAACCGACATTACGCGGAGAGCTAAATCTTTAAAATATGATAATAAATTAACAAAGTATTCTATTGAGAAGATGGTCCCTGAAATTAGCAGGAAGTAAGGTGAAGCAACCCTCAACTATACTGTACATAATGATGGGACTTATCCATTCTGGAAAGAAGAATGTTATGGTGATGTGGCATCATTATGTTATGACCGGTGGTCGTGGGTGTGGTTGTAGGAAGACATGGATTTTGGCGTTTTACTGTTTATTTGCACTTTAAGGCACAACGAAATGCGACGCGCACGCACGTACTCTAGCCTTGGGTCTCGGTAGTCGACTAACCTTTTCTAGAGCATCCCTTGCGCGCGCGCATCCCTTACCCCGCGCGTCCCATAACACCCTAACGTCCTTTAGGGCCTTTACCACAAACGCGTATCGGGCGGCGTCTACATGCTATAATGTCAGTATTAACTACACATTGTTCAGTAAAAACGTGTCTATCAATTGATTATCTATTTGCTTCACCACGCTACCATTTAAGTGACGACTAAGTAATATAGTACAGAATACAAAAAAGCTGCATTATTGTATATCGGAAACTCTGAGTGTAGATTTAAATGAGAACCTCAAATGGTGCAACTTGCACCATTAATCATACGAAATTTTGCATTAAAATAACTGCTACTTATAACAATTATTTATACAAATTGTATTATATGTGAAATAGAAGAAACAGCAGATTTAACACTAAACCTACCGCGACGGGTCAAATGACCCATTTTTAAACTATTTGTTACAATTTCGTGTAAATAACAATATCACATCGCCATTTAGCTTTACTACTTTTATTTAAAAATACATCAAATGTATTTTTCAATATTTACTTCTCTCTTGTTAATTTTTTTTACCGAGAAATATATGTAATCTGCTCTAACTGCCGCAACGGGTCACTTGACCCGCTGTGGTAGGAATAGGTATACATGAAGTATCGGTAGGTTTAGTGTTAAAATACTTCCTTATAACAGGTTACAGTGAATATCGACAATTTTTGCTGGTAAAAATTGTGCAGACTATTATTTTATACATAAAGAAATATATCAGCAACAAGTTTCTCAGCAACAGAAAGTGATTTCATTTATACAAATAATACGTTTTTCATCAACTTTTAAGACGTAACGAAGTGTAGAAAAATTTGAAGATCACAACGATTTATTGCAATCTTCCATATTACAAGTTTTAATTGCAATAAACTACACTGAAGCTGGAACAATACTGTTGGTAATTGTCGTTCTCGCATGCGTTGTCTGGGTACTTTCTACAAGCTCGTCTATCTACAAGCAATCGCATTGAAGCACTTTTTATCTTTTACATTAGTAAAAGTAAACTTAACATTTTCCTTTTACGTATTCTTACCCAAGCGACAATTATAATAGCCAATTAATTATGTGAATTCCATACATCCAATACGGTTGAATAAGTGCGCTATACATTCAAATCATTAAAAGGATAATAATTATTTTTTTGAGGTTATTGAATATTGTTCACCCAACGTGTATAATATAGAATTTAATCATCCTTGCAAAATTATTTATAGAAAATCAAAATTACCCACAAAATCATTGATGTCAACACGTTCATTGAGCGTGTACGCATTGAAAAAATTCACTCGTGTGCACCGTGTTACGGATAGCAGAACAAAAAATAATTAGGTACACGTTGGTTAAGCAAACCTACACTCGCTTTCGTCTCCGAAAACGGCGATAGCAATAACGATGAGTAATGAATAGAGAGCTGCTTTAATTCGCGCCGCTGCCTTCGCCCACCTTCAGCACTTGAGTACAACGACGCGCATCCACTCGGAACAATACTTACTGGTTTACTTTCTCGATTGACTCATATATAATACATTGCATATGTCTACCATTTCGAATTAGATTAATGATACTGATCTAGATTGATCTTCGAGGACATAAAACTCGATGGACGAATAATGTCAACAATATACACTTTCACTTTGTACTTTTAGTTGAAGCACACTGGCATAGCGGCCGGGCTGTTGCACAACTTACATTTTGTTCTGGTTCCTAAACACAATGTGATTATATACATATTTGCTGGTTTAGAATAAAACTTAAATGTTGAACACACCGTTAGTTTTATACGTAACTATATATAACTAGGCAAGATAATTTAATTTGAGAGAAAAATAAGTCACTGTTTGCGAACAAATTACATGTATTTTATTATATAAGCACCTAAAGTATTTATGATATAATTTTTAATTCTAATTGTAGTCTCTTTCGCACTATAAATCTTAATTTTAACATGCAAACGAGAACTTATCATTATAATATTTTTAGGTCGATAAACAATTTAAGGTATAGGAAAAAATATAAATATTCAGAAAATTATACCTTAAAAAAACTTGCAGGTACCAAATATAAATGTATTAATTCAAAAATACATGTGCACACGATCGATATTGGGCACACACTGAAAATTCGAATTTTAAATTATTTTGATGCAAGAACAAACAAACAAACAAACAAATATTCGAAGTGGGCAGTCGTATTAACAATGCAAAGCGGAAACGCGTTTGCATCTTCCGGGACGAGGCCTTCATTATCTATCGAAGTTATCGAAAAGCTTTTTGTAAACATGCATAACGAATGAAGGTCCCAAGATCAATGATCAAAATATTATACCGTATATATATTTTTTTAAATTTTGTAAGAACATTTTTTAAGGTATTTGTTTTAATGGGATCTAAAATCTTATGAAAGTTATTTACTTAATAACTATACAATAATAAGGGTTCAGCAAAGATTTATAAAATATACAATGGAAGCAGTAAACATTACAAAAAGTTTTTATACATTGGTAACCTACAAAGTTGTAATTGTCACTTAAACCGTAAAATGTCGAATTCCTGATATTTAACCAAAGGTTGAATAACTGCTTTATAGAATATCAAAAATACTACGTTTTGTATCGAAATAACCCTTTCGAAATGACAGTGCGCTTATTGTAGATGTGTTCAGCTCGGTGCGCAAGCGTTCGTATGCACTAATGAATGTGTCGCGCCGGTGACCCCCGACCCACGCGGGTTCGACGTCCGACTCGCTTCCCCCACCCCCTACTGTAGCCCTGTGTTTGTAGGCCCTTGCACCAGCTACAACAGGAGATCGCTTTATGACGATTAATCATCCTCCTTCACCGTTTTTGTTAACACTATTCCTATCCTGACGGAGAGCCTAGATATCGTTATCATTATTTAATTCATTATAGTGGTGTTGCTTATCATAATTATAATATAAACGTTAACAAAATAAAGATATTTAAAGAAGCTATCGTTACTTATGGCCATCTTAAGTTTATTTTAAATAAAAGGTAAATAAAAGAACAAGTTATATCTAGTTCAAAAATTTGCTTTCTTTATAAAATAACATAACTGCTTCCATGCAGTGGCGTGCATCCCATATAAAGCATAATAAGCATTATCTTGTAATATTTGGACATTTAATAAATATATTGACTTAAAATCTGGTGTTTACCAAAATAACAGTCCGAGAGTTCAAATTGGACCAAATTTTAAGTATATATATATATATGCGTTAAATATCGAAGTATAACGAGATAATGCTTTTTATGCTTTATAAGGAATGCACGCTACTGCTTCCATGGTATATATGTTTAGTGTCGAGAATACACAAAGATATTTTTTTATGACTAGCGTCATCTTATTCAATTAAAAAACGAAATAGAACTAAAATTTAATTTTGGAAATAAAAGATCATTAGTATTATATAAGGATAAAAAAGCTTAGTTTTTTTTACACGTCAATAATTTTTGGTGGCCTGTGAGATAGTGGCACACTCATAAATAATAACAGTTTATAACTTACGACGGAATCTTGGTAGACATCCTATTAATATTATCAATACAAAATGTTTTCGGGGCTTATACAAAACTATATACATATCTATGGTTAGTTTATCTGATTCATTATTTTAATTGCATTTGCCTCACATATGACATGACTAATCTACGAGTACACCCGTCAAATTGCACAACAATCATATTTATGTATAATATTATAAATAATTTCCTGCAATAACAAGAAAAACCATTAGATCATAATGAGGGTAATATTACAGCGTGACTATTATGTACTTATTTAATGAGATGGTAGGGCGATTGCCCAAATTGGGTCCTGTGATCACAGTACACGTGAGGTAATGACCTGCATTATGACTCGCTTCGGACTGTCGCATTTCAGGATCAGCGTGTGTATATCCACCTACCTACCTAGAGATCTTCAGTTGTGGTGCATGTGGACTGACATGATGACAAACCGTTAATGGATTTTCTTCCTTTGATTGGCACTGTCGTTTTTTAACTACACCGTCCTTACAATCTTACGCACTAGTCTTTGTCAAGCCAATGTAAAAAAAACATACAATACATTCCATGTTTGTCAGGTAACGGGAAAAACATACATTTGTGTTTCTGTTTTCAACAGGGTTTCATAAATATCTATTCGGGAAAACCATTTAGCTTAGCACTTAAAATACTTACGTATATAGTTACGTTTTATTATTAAAACTATGTGTAATAGTGGTAGATATTTCCTTGTATATTTACAAGCAGCCCGTGAACTATCTTCTTAGATCATGGGCCACTATTCTAATTCTAGCTACTGTGAGGCTGTTTAGTCCATAGATGGCAAGGCACCTAGACGCGTGGTCTCGACACCAGATGTTAATGATAACATTACATCCGTCCTTATCGAGTGGCGAGCGGAAATGTCAATTTATTAACTTGTAACCTCAATTCGCGATAGCTTCATGGAACGTAATAAATGTGCATTAATCGACTATATTTATTGCTTCATTTAAGAAAAATAATATTAAATGCAATTTTACTGATAATAGTTGGGAATGGTTAGTATAAATTAAATATAATTTGTAAAGCTTTTAACAATTTTCACATATCTATTTACGTTACCTATTCAATTAATCAGCATTTTCAGTAACATCGAAAATAGGGCATAATAATAATGAAACTGCGTCAAAAAATTATTAACATTTACTTATATAAGTTTTTTTAATAATACCATTACAAACCAAGGAGGTTTGACTATTTATTATTTAACACTTTCAGATGTCAAATATCATACTTATGCAAACTAATTTATGAAGCTCTACAACATATACACAGTATATAGAACTACATTTGACTATAGTTTTCATTACACACCTACATTTTAATTATAGTTTTCATTATTGACAAAATAAAAAAAATAAAAATTTAACCCTAGGTAACTAAATATTCGTCCGCTTACCACACTATTTCCTACTTTATAACTATTCTTGTCAATATGTGCGTTTTTATAGTAACAGAGTCAATTAAATCTAGATTCTACTCATATACTTGACGACAAAAATATATATAATACGTTGCCTAAGCTAAAAAGTTAACAGTCAAAAATTGAGAATACTTTACATTACCAAGTCCATGGCATTATACAAAATTATGATTAAATAAATACGAAACGTTTTGCTTTCATATTTTATAGTACAAAGAAAGTAGGTACTTGAATACAAGTGAAGATTTCTCGCCTTCGCTGTTATTGACATCAATTTATCGAGGTACGTATGGTATATGAGTAAAAACTAAGTTTCCTATAATTACCAATGGTGGGCAGAGCTGCTCAGACACACCTGCAGGCAATTACTGGCACACAGTAAAGATACTTGACCACTGAAGTAAATTTGTCGTCATCTTTGCATATCGTTAATTACTTAATGGCAAAAATGCCGAGTGTAGATCATAGTTACTAATAAGTTGTAATAAAATTTACTATTACGTTTTTAGAAATAATAAATGAAAGATATATTCGATAAGAGATCGCATAGTTTTTACATTATTCAATGGAAATCTCTAAAAATTAAAATGTATTTACCACAGTAACAAATATTTTAGGCTTTCAGAAATATTCTTCTATTTGTCTCTGTATAAAGATTATTTTGTCAAAACCAAAACATTAAGCAATGGCGACAGCTTTCTTTAGGGCAATGTCAGGTATGAAAACTCTCCGAGTTTCTTTAAAGCTGTGGAATTGAATGCTGTAAAGTCAAAGTTATATTTTTGGATACAGAAAAAAGTCACAAGGAATAAAATGAGGGTTATCACCTCTAATAGCTTGTTTAATATTATATTTTAATTTCGATTGCTCTTCTATAATAATGGAGTAAATTTCGCTTTGTCTGAGGATGGATATTTGAAAACACCTAACCTTTGATTATAGCTTAATTATTACATCCTACAGATAAATCCAGATCTCAACCACAGTAAAAATATTAAATACTTTATGACGGTAGATATTTTTTAACCTAGCAAACATTCACTGGGCCATATGCAACATCATTTTCTTTCATTAACACACGAGGAATTTTATGTGAACTAAGTTTCTTGACTAGCAGAGGGTGCTGTCAAATTTGATTCATAAAGGATAATCAAAATCTAAAGTGTCTCTGCTGCCAGCTCTTATGTCATTTTTAGGACTTCATTGTAATTTTTTACTGGCACGATAATCTCACAAAAAATAATTGCACGAAAATAGTAAAGTTTTATATTTGATAGATGAAGCCAGTGAAATTTATAAAAAAGTATAATTCAAATACATTTTTTTTTCTATTTTCCGTATCTCAAAACTTTTCTAGTCCTCTACATATGACTAAGTGGAACAAAGCATTTATGGTCTTAATTTTCTAATTGAGTTATTTGCTGATATCCCCATTGATGTCGTCACCTGGACTAAATCTAACATGTAATGTATTAAACACATTCCGTGGAAGTAATGTGTATTTAAATGGATATGTTTTATTGATTTAAATAAGACCGCACAAAAATAATCCAAATCGGTCAACATTGCAGAAATCGGGATACGTAAATGTTTTTACTGTACGCTGTGGATGTAGGAATTTGCAATAATAGCACCCAAGCAGCAAGGCATGGCGACGTGACTGCTGCGAGAGCGGGGTCTGGAGGGGTGGAGTGTGGTGCGATGGCGAGAGCTGTACAATTCGCGGCCGTAGGCGCAACCAGTGGCCCTCGGGAGTCAACGTACTGTGGAACCGGTTAACTAATCGATCCCGCACCGGCTAGATCGCGCCCCTGTCCGCACCTAAACACGACTAACGGCTCCTCAGTAACCAGCCATGGCAACCTCGTGCACTTTCAGTATTCCTACAAACAATATATATTTTATGCACTATTATAATAGTATTAGATAAAAAAAAACTAAGTTAAAAACGACGCTAAGCTGGATGCTAATGCGTGTCAAAAGAAGCGTGTCCTTAATCAAGAAGACCCATCTAGAAAGTTATTAAATTATTATTCGAATAACGATTCATAAAACTTTTTTCCTATATCGCGATGCTGAATCATTCAGCTCCTTCAAATTACATTGTATACTTTTTTATATTAGAGTATCTGACGAGTTATATATGTATAATTAAAAATTATTAATGTAATAGATGAACTAGTTACAAAAATATCAAACTTTTAGCTAAACATTGTTTAAACCTCGCGTCAAACTTTTTCTTTTTTAAGATTCAATTAGCTACGTAACATGTTTTGGCACTTAAAATAATAATAGTGTCAATATCGTATTGAAACTAAATTATTGCAAGCAGCCATCGCTTTACAAGTAACATTTATAATGCGCATCAATCTTGATCTATCCAACGACAATAAAGAGAAAATTGCAGACTATCGATTACCGTCTCGGCAACAACAATTCAAAGCTGTTATTAAGTCATTATGTCACACCAATGAATGCTCAGTCTACCGAACTGAGAAAAGAAGTTTCAAAGCGCAATTTTCTCCAAACCAATACAACCGAGCGTTCTGTACGCCTGCTTCGTAGATGTGGACCGATTTCTGCGGACATGACAATAGCGCCATTGTGTTTTAAAACAAAGTATTTACCTACGTGACCATCGGGACAGTTGCGGGGAGTATAATGAAGTTCACCGTGTATAAAAATGTTAGTTAGTATACGTAACAGTCGTGCCTCAACGACATGTTTAAGCAAAACAATCTTCATTTTATCATCTATACTAATATTATAAAGCTAAAGAGTTTGTTTGTTTGAACGCGCTAATCTCAGGAACTACTGGTTCGAATTGAAAAATTATTTTTGAGTTGAATAGACCATTTATTGAGGAAGGCTTTAGGCTATATAACATCACGATGCAATTATTAGAAACTAAGAAATAATGGAAAATGTGAAAAAAACGGGGAAAATTATTCATCCTTGAGGGCTTCCATTGCGTGCGCTGCAAAAACGGTTCAAGATACCAAAAATATATGTAAGAAAGAATTATTCCTCTTGAAATGATCTAAAAAAATGTCCCCGACAGTATATGTTTATCTTTTAAGATTAAGTCACTAGAACCGTTTTTATGGTAAACAAATTTGGTCGAAATTAATGCATTATTTGTTAAGAGTTGTATCAACGTAATAATATTAATCTTTATCCAAACAAATGTGTTGTTGATCAAGAGTATTTAATTGTGAACAAAATTGTCTTTGACATCACTTAATTTCAATGAACATCTTAGAAGATATTACAAAACCTTATATAGCAAAACAACGTTTGCCGGATCAGCTAGTCGTAAATAAATTTGTGATAGATACACAGACGTGTTGTTACTTATTGGAAACAAAAACAATAAATCCCACCATTGAAGGACCGTGCAAGTGACAATGATCAGTCAGCCATGGGCAGTCTGAAGATCCACCTAGACCGAGCTTCAACTATTATGAAAATAAGTCATAAAAGTTGACCTCACAAGATGAAACTATATTTATTTTTTAACTTAACATTTACCAAAACTTGTTTCACAAAGGCAAAACTGTGAAGCATATGTCTTTAAAATACATACACTCGGGCAATAATTATATTGTTGTATTCTGTATCTTGTATCTGTTCCGTTGTATGGAAAATTAAATTTTGCGACCTGATATCTTGCATAATAATATAAATGTCGGGCCAGCTATAAAAGTGAGAATAACTGAAGATTAAAAATATTCCTAAATCATTAAATGGCTCTTGTGTGATTTCTTTTTCTTCGAAAACAGACTTTTTGATTAGTCATGTGACAGTTAATTTTAATTAAAAGAAAGAGTACAGATGAACATTAATCGTTGCAATATAACGGGAAATACATTAATGCCATATCAGTCATATGCATAATGTGGATCACATAACGTTAGTTGGAGCCAACAGTCCAAGATAAAAGCGCTCTTACGAATGATTTACAAACTAACCATGTACGGACAGAGAACGGTGATTTATACGATTCAGTATCTCGTAAAACACTCAACGTTTAACTCGACAAAGTTCACGATATTATGCATTTCTGATAAGTCGTATACCAACTAAAATTTTAACACTTATTCAGTCTGTTTCAATTAAGGTACTGCGTCCTTTTAAATCTTAAGGAAGTATTTTTACCTATTCATTTGAAAAAGATATACTGGAACGTCACCAATGGCCAGTGTAAATTTTCTCAGTCCACGATGACGATAAAACGTTATAAATCGTAGAGCTCTCACTAAATGGTCGTTGAATCCGTCTCATGCGCTTATTCTGTGTAGAATGATTGCCGGCCAGCGACACCACAGACAGGCTACCAAATGGCATCTTTATAAACTCTCAACGAGACTAATTCAGTTACAAGACTTAAACGAGTACAATGCCTTCGACTCTAACTCTTTGAACATCCTTGCAATTTATAATTGATTCGCTCAAAGGAAAGATTCCTATTTAGGTAAATTATATTATTTTGCCTGCTAACATATATTTTTTTACAAAAACCAACAAATCTATTTATCCACCATAATGTAATGTAACGAAATTAATCTTAATATATTTAAATTATTCTTCTACAAAGCAGAATATTAAAATTTGATATTTTTTAAATAATTAATACTGGTTCATATAAATTATGTTATTATATACTACTATAAATATCTGTATATAGCTAATAAAGAAATAATTATGCAGTTACAAAAATAAACATTAGCATAATGACTTTAAATATTAGTTTTTGAAATAAAGCCACGACAAGGAGGATCCTCGTGAGGCGGACAAGGTCAGCACAAGAAGCTATTGTTGAAATAGCAGGATATGATGAGCCGTGACCTCGCACCATCATAATCCAATAGGAAACAATTTTCTTTAATGATCATTGCCTTGTGTATGTAAAAATATTGTGACAACGTGCGAGCTCAACACCTTGCGGAAGAACGTTTAATATTTTTTCTCACCGATTTCAAATATGATGATTAGGTGTCGTGACGTTATTGTTTCGAAGCATAAAACGTGCTTTATATGATTGCAGAGTAATTAATTATCGAATTGAAAAACATGGTTGTAGGAAGCGATTGAATGGCATAAATCCCCGACCACGTATCGAACGTCGCGATTGAAGACAAATTCGCGGCCGCAGCATTCCGTCTTGGGACACAGAACGCGTTTCCCTGTCGAGATCTACGTTGATGGCCACGGATAAAACACTCCAGACTCCGGACAAAGATCGAAATTGAAAAATAAACAATATTTTCATTATACCACCAGCGGTAAAGCTCAATCTAACAAACAAAGTTGTGTACATTCATGTTAGCTGTTCGCAAAAAGCTCAGCGTGGGCCGAGACTGCACCTACTTACTGCACTTCTAGTTTTACTGTGTCAAGAACAACGTCTGTCGCCCCCACCCCGCAATACAGCTTAACACCATTTGTCACCTGAATAATACACGAAACACCAGGTATTGCGACAATTGGTACTAACTAGTAAGTTGCAATGCAATCTCAAAACGAACAACCCGCGAGATGTTGCATTTAAAAAATATAACAATACGATTTGAGGCTTCCTTATTTAGCAATCTGTCGTGTCTATTTCACTAGACTATTTCAAAACTATAACAATTCAGCACATTGTTTTACGTGGTTATAAGACCACAAATATCTATACAGGTATAAATGCAAGCGAGTTTAGGAATTTCCAATTGTTTAAAAAGACGTGTGTTCAGTCAAGCAAAGTAAAATCACGAATTGCTTGCGTACAGATAAAATAAAGATTACCGTTTTAGTGAGCGACCTTTCAGAGGTCCTTGGCACAAAATCGTTGCGAAAGACACGAAAATGAAAACATATCCACACGTACAATGAACATGATCATGTAAGAATTATTAAATATATACATATTGTTCGCAAGTTGCTCAACGTTAAAGATTGCCTTCTGCTGAAATAGTGCTGACAGTAATAAGCATACTGTTTTATATAAGTTATTAGCCTCGTCGGAGGCATGTAACGGAAGAAATTAGTTGTATAACCTATTAGTATATTCGCAGTTTGCAATTAAGTTATGTGCAAATCCAATAATTTTTAGGTACGAGTTAGTTCACTGGTTAATTAGTACCTCTTTTTATCACGACGCTATCTAAAAATTACGATATCTTACATTCTTACAGAAAATATGCGGTTAATTTTACAATAAATACTTATCATTTGATAATAGCGTTTACTAAGCTTTATTTTTTAAACTACCCGTTCAAAACAATGCTTTTTCAGTTGCAATTATATAGCAGATGTGATCATCATTATTTATCAAATAATTTTAAAAGTAACATACAGACGAAATCTTTAATTGAAACTATAACAAGAGGAATATCAATTGCATATGAAAACACGGTGTCGATATAAACCTTACTCTAAACTTTGAAAGCAGACGTATAAACACTTTTTAACATACACATCAAATAAAACTACACGGAAAGATGCCGACAACCATGCAGACGGTGAACGACGATGTAGAGTTGATTTAGAACGTGGGTTTAAGTTGCGACACGTTTAAAGCTGGCATTAAAGCGGGCAATGGAACACAAAAATATATCTGCGGCTTAGTGGACAATGTCTATATATCTACCTACGTACTGAAAGCACTTGCCTTCGAGGAACGAGCGACAAAACTGGATTCCACACCAGTGCTCGAAGCGAGACCGAGTTCTATTTACAATTTCATGTATGCGCGCAATTATTTTAATTCAGTAGGTACAAACGAGTTTTTCTCCCAGGCCAATTAGACCTTCGTGTACATGTACTTCACATCATGCCATATAAGCAATGCGATCATTGTTTGTGGTGACATGAGAACAATAAAAAAATCTGGGTTAAAAAGTAATAAAATAACATATTAACCAATACGAATGTCAATGCTAGTGCCGCCAAATGAAGAAAAAAGTCAAGTGCATTCCCACGATGCGACACACCTCCAAGGCTGATGCGTTAATCAGACAATATAGCAAGATTACTTGAGGTCATACCAGTGCGTACGCAATCCTATGTGTCTACTTTAATCGCACAATAAACTAATTGCCAGTTATTGGTGTAAGAAGTTGCAAACAACTGTTTTCCAATTTAAAAAATCACAAACTTACAATTATCAAGAGGAGCTAGTGAAATCACATATTAATCGCTTCTTTAGAGTCAGGTCGGAATAAATTTCACTGTGAAATGTTGCGTCAGATAATTTCAGATGATTCTTGCTCATATAAAGATACGAGATTGCATCTTTTAATAATACCTGCCTTATTTAGCTTGTAAAACACATTTAACATATGTAATTATATGAAATTAATCAATAACGCGTTTAATTCATCGCTGAAATAACGCTTACCTTAATGTAGCTCGTGTTGGTCATTAATAATTAAGCTATAATGGCTACAGTAGCCTTGGAATAATAAACTTAACCGAGATTATTTTTTATTGCTTTAAAAGTGAAAAATAATAACTATCTGTCTAAAACTTATGTTGCTAGATACAACAAAATTCTTATACCTTTAATTTAATAAGGTCTTGTGTAAAGCATTTAAGAAAACAATCCGTTTTCTTATACTTTCCTTCTTTTATTTTTATTTTGTCTGGCAAAATAAACTTATTTATTTTCTTTCTTTTTTTATTATAAGTGAACAATGCTTATACATCATAAATACATAGTTATAAATATTAAGTTGCCTTTAATTTTTATGGTGATAATAAAGGATTTGCACCGGGCTGATCAAACTCGAGTCTAAGGTTGAAATTTGTAGACGCTATTTTGACTTTGATCACACTTTGCTCAATTATATTACCTAATTTATGTCAAAGCATAAAGTAAGTCAGCGATTTCTTCAATTTGAAATTTGCGCTGCGAATACTTAGGGCTCTAGTGCCTATTATTTATAATATATTCAATATTTGTCAAAGACAATTTTATTTATTAAACAAAATGTAAGTATCAGCTAAAAAGTCAACCTAATTGATCTGGAAAAGACGTTGTTCGGAATGGTTCTTCTAACGCCTCCATTTGTCGTGATATAAAATTCAGGAATACAAGAACAGAATACAGGGCCACAGATATTGAAACACAGGCTTCAAGTAAATGCGACTCAGTGCGTTATATCATCTCTACGATTGGACGCAACCTATGAGAGAATGCACAATGAGGACCTACAATTAATTAGTACAGCGCTTTAATATAAGACCGCTTGCAAAATTTGTATTATCACGAACTTTAAACAACTCTAGTTAAAAGTAATCAACGTTTACAAATAGCAAAAATACTCTACGCGTAATATCAGCCCAATGACAAGAAGCAACTAGTGATGGAACGCGCTGTGGAAAGCAACCTTTACGAGTAACATTTCGCTGCCTGACCTATGAGTGTCCATCCCATGTAAGCATAAAAAGCAGTACTATACAAGGTTATTTCAAAAATAAATAGACTACGGTATGAAGGCCATTGGTACGCCGATACCAAAGACTTGCGTCCTAATCTTCTGTCAATATTTGCTAAAGAAATTAAACGAATCATCCTGCAAGACTCCAGCATAATTATACCCTTGTGAAGAGGTGCTGAAATAGCGTAAAGATTATACAATTACATCCAAAGCACCATTATATTCGTATTGCAAATTATTTTGCATCTCCTGGGTTTGAATATAACTGTAAATAAAATCTCATTATAAGTTAATATTTCAAATTACTACGACATCGTTATTCGTCTGCCAAGTCATCAGATCTAATTAAGATATTTTAAAACCAATTACATTTTTTTTATTAAATATTGGCGACTTGGTCTGCAAATAGTCAAACTCAAACTAAACAATTTGAAATCAATTTTACATATTAAAGACTTGCCTATTAATATAATAAGCCCAGAGGAAAGCTATGTGAGTATTTTTCTCCGACTCCTGGGCATACCTTCAGTCTTATAAATAGGGTATCACGAGCATGACATTAAGGTCATGATATTTTAATCAAACGTTAAACATAGATGTTCCTGGTGTTTACGGTAAAACCGGGCTTAGTCGAAAGTAGAGATGACACGAATATTCGGCAACTATTCGGTATTCGCCCTATTCGGCCACTTTTTTTGCTATTCGGTATTCGGCCGAATAATACGTTCTATTCGGTCGAATACCAAATCATGTAAAAAAGACGTTATATTACTCAAAGTTATGTATTTATTTCCAAATGACAACACTTTAGTAATTAAAATTGATCAGTGGTAAGTTGTGATGGATAAAAACAAGCTTTTCAGCATTTTTTGGTAGCAAACGATTACGCTTTTCATCGTAAATGTTACCAGCCTCAGAAAATAACCTCTCACACACATTCTGTCTCTCTCACACACAAACACACACACACTCTCTCTCTCGCTCACACAACTAATAAACTTATACCGTTAATATCCATATAAAAACACAAAACACCCTTTAATAACCCGAACGGAAGTGCGAGTCTCACCAGAGACAAGATTTACTTAATACTTAACACAGGGTCACATACAGGGTATCACAGGGTGATATACACAGGTATATGTATAAGTTTTGTGTTGAAATAAAGATTATTATTATTATTACTAAACACGCTACTTCCAGGAATATTCGGCGGCCGAATATTCGGCGCTTCGGCGGACAACGTTGCCGAATATTCGGTATTCGGCCAATTCACTATTCGTGGCATCACTAGTCGAAAGCTTAAAGATTAACAAAATACCGTTGCATTAAAGTACACAATAAACGCTATTTACGGTTTTTTTTTTGGTAACCCAGGGGAAATCCTCATGGATCGTCAGGGGGCGGTGAGGGCCGCCCCCCGGTATCGGCCGGACTCCTACCGACTAAAACCTCTGGGGTGCTCCTGCAGTCGCGTATGCACCTGTCCCCGGGTGCACCGAGGACTTCCAAAGGGACTGTTGCGTGATCAGCCCTGTGGGCTACTCCAGATAGGGAAGGGCTTAAGTCCCTCAACCACTGCCTAGTGGTGCACTCTATTTACAGCTCCCATAAAGTTGGCAACTAGTTGTAACTGTAGAAGGCTCTTTTATTTTTTTATATTCTTGATTAATGATTTTCTAAGATTTATTTTTACATCATGTTAAAGTTTAATCTAATCATTATGATAATATTTATCGACGTTTTTGTCTATTTGTTAACCTGAACAAAATCTACTAGATCATTACCTAATTTTTACAGAAGGTAAGTGTTTGTAAAATATATTGTTACTTTTTTTTATAAAATACTCTAAAGCGTTTATTATATCATTTTTTATTAACTTGAACTCTGACAAATATTTTCAAATAAGTATAATTAATTTTAGTTTTTATTACCGCAGTGTATAAAGTTTTCTTACAACGCCATCTAGCGTTTTTATCTATACCTTCGTACAACATACAAGCTTGTATTTTAAAACATATGTAGCGACATCTATGTAGGGAATTAAACTAATAAAACTCGTTTTTTGACGCTGTGAGGACGATATTATGTAGATAATTATATCAATTCAAGGTTGCAGTAACTTCTATAACTATATAATTTATTCAACGTCTTAAGTCAATGTAATAAACCTATCCTATATTGTTTTAGAAAACAAAAAGGATATTTAAAAAATAAATCAATCAAACATATTATGTAAGCTACAGACTTAATCATTTGTAAATATTATTTAATAAAGATGCTAATTCCAATAAAACGTAAATATAACATAACAAGAATGAACGTCTGTTTCCTACAATAAAGGTAATAGAAACAGTGCATGCTTAAGTAACAATAGAAAGTAAATTTACATAATACTAGCTCAAGCCAGTGAATTTGACAGCATTACTAAAATATGTAATATTGTTTTTATTTTTGAAAGTAAAACGTATTCAAGATTCATTAAAATATTACAAATAATCTCTCTTTCAGACAGTACGTTGTTAGTTTGTATTAGCTCAACTGAATACAGATTATTTTCTTTTTGTTTTTTTTTGATAACCTTATAGTTTGTTGTGACTACATGTCATGCTGAAAGGCCTGGGTTCTGGTCCTGGTACTAACGATTTTTTCAGTGTTGAGCAGTTTAGTTTGTCTTGGATCATGGATATGTATATCTTTGTCTATTATCCTTAGTACATGCGCAAACTTAGTATGGTGCTAGCTCAATGTGTGTAATTATCTGTAAAATGTTATTTCCTATCTGCTTTCAGTTCCATTTCAACTTCAGTTTAAAATGAATTGGATTGAACTCTATTTTGAAAATTTTAATCTACAAGTATTGCTCCTCTGATTACACAACTCAAAGGCTTAGCCTTTTTATCAAAACCTTGAACATCACAATTATACCTTGAAAATGGAACATTAACAATAATGTTTGTTTGCAAAGCTTACCTTTCACGTTCTCTGCTACGGCTGCGTTTTCTGTAGGAACCCTCAGCTGATCCATCATCGAGGCGACGTCGCTTGGCCTCATAAGACCTGGACCTTGACCTCGAGTGTGACGTGTAGTGCTTCCTACGGGTGCGCGGCATCTGTAACCAGATTTATTATTGCTTATACATGTAATGAAAGAAAAATACACATAAATGTCCAGCATTCCGCAAAGCAGTAATGTTAGCATTTCTAGCACAGTATATTATACATTGCTTAGTATATAATACATCTACAAAGCCCTGACAAGTGGATACAGCCTCTAATATATCTCTGCTCACCTCGTAAGTGATATAGTGTGAGGATATATTACAATTATTACAAAGCCCTTACTATTTACAAGCAGGCAGTAATTTCATTCCAACATAATTAATTCAAACAAATATTGTATAAATATTAAATAACATAGTCTACAAGACATAGTTGTGATTTAAATTCTAAAAATTTAGGACTATATTTTAAATTGCCTGTATTATTTAACAATAAAAGCTAGGTTGAAATTTTAAACTTTGCTGGAGGCAGAATTACTAAAAATGTTAACATTTCTTAGTGAGGAATGTAGGAGTGTCTGTGTTGTACCATCTGAAATAGTTGATGGTTGATGCTGTATGCTGTGCAAGCAAATGTCCCGAGTTGCTAGTCAATTAATGACTAACAATTGAAATACACCAGTTACTAACATTTAAATAAAAGAGTAACAGCTTATGTCAAGATTACATAATAAACAAATCAAAATTGCAGACAAAAACATTGGTAATTAGTGTATATAGTTTCCAAATGTAATATAAAAATTTATTATGGATAATTTCAATTAATTTTATTAATGTACAGTTAATGTAATCAAGTGTTAATTATGGTTTGTTATAATGCCATATTGTTACTTAAATTAATAAACCTCTAGTTTTAGTCTGTTAATTGATAAATCTGGTAATAACGTAACCATTTGTGGAGTAGCAGACCTTGGCAAATATCTGTATATATACATACAAAATAATAATGTTTTCAGTTGTGAATGTCAATTAGTTTATTCTATATTTTATGAGTATAGTAGAGTAGCATTAAGCCATTCTGTAGAACACAAATCATGCTCCAGTGTCTGTCAAAAACAATTCTAAGCTTTAATTGTTAAAATGTAATCTCTTACATCACTATGATAATTACTTTAGTTAAAGAATATACAATTATAATTGCATAGGTAAAAAGTTAGAAATAGTCTTAATGTTTTAGAAATTTATCTAGCCTTCAATTATAAGTTAGATATTATATGATTATAAAAATGTAAGTACGATTAGGTGTCCATCAAAAAAAAAAAAATACAGTGCACTATATGAATATCCAATATAATTCAGTTACTATGCTAATGTCACAAAATGTATGATGTTTTTATTTACTCTTACACCTACAGTCTCATACAATTATTTTTGACAGTCACATAATTATGAAAGTACACAAAGTACTTCCACTTACCATAAACTAAGATACCAATACGCGTATCCGAGCGGTTTAAGCTGAAAAACATAAATTGTTTAGACCTTTGACATAAAGCAAAGGATGTGTTGGTATATCAAACCATCATGCAAATCTAAAAAGCTGATTCTGACGTAAATTGAAACAAAATTGATAACATAATTTCATGGTATTTTTGAGATCTAAAGGACAGTATTGAACACATGAAAGCAGGTGATTTTGATTGGTCAGCAGAATATTGGGCATGCTATTCTTTCTCGAAGTCAGGGATTTATTTTATAGTATGAAACCATACGTATAGTTTTTACTGCTTTCAACTTTAGTGAATAAAACGTAACCTAAGGTTAATAATAATAAATAAAGCTGTGTAAATAAGATCTTAAGAAATACATAAAATTAGCACATTTATGAAATGGAAAAAATCCTGATTTTAGTTATATTCGTGGGAATATCAAGAGAATGTTTGTACATTTGACGACTTATCATAATTTACATTTTACATGAATGCGGTAATGTTAGACTTAAATCCAGATGCAAGTCTTAGCAGCATACTTAATCACATATTCTGAATTTTATGAATACAAAATATCAATTTCATGAAACCAATGCAGCAACTGTCATGGTTATTTACATTCTGACGCCATGTTGGTTTCTCTATTAACCATTGAAGCCCTAAGATACGTGTTTCGATTGTAATCATAATAAAACAAACTTACCCTTAGTTCACGTAAATATTTGAGTTTACACCAAAGTATTTGAGTAAAATTAGTAACACAATTCCAAGTACGCGATGCTGAACCTTGAAGAATATTTCTTCGCAGTAAAGGCCCAAACATCGATCCGATTCAGATTCCAGGACAGAAGCTTGCTGGTTGGTTGACAGCAATGGCGTTAAGTCGTAACTTCAAATACTTTTCCGTAAAAAAATATTGTATTGCAAAGCAATTTTTTATGTATATGTATTTAATAATATTTCATATATATATAACTAATACTCAATATGTAATAAAATGTAAACATGTGAGTAAAATGGGTACTTTCAATAAAAAGTATCTAAATTACAGGAAATCCAACAAATACAGAATTTAAATTTCTGCCATCTAGTGGATTAGAAACGAACTATGCTACTTCATTACCAACATGACAACAATTTAAGTAGCGTTCATTTAATTTAATTGTACTTTTTAAGCCATGTCGATTATTAATTACTGGCGTACTTATTTATTGGCTTAGAAGTAAGACAATTCATAAATTAGTCTCTCCGTCTAAATCAATCTAAATAGACTTTTCATGAGTGATGAGGACACAAACTTTGCAATTAAACTAACGGAAAATAATACCGCCTCTCAAAATGTTTACAGTTAACTGATAATTAAAGTATGCACTTGGTCTAGTGTTTGTTTGCATTATAAGACCTAAACCAACAAGAGAAACTAAAAAATATCAATCAGAACTGCGAAATGACATAATTTGTGTTTTATTTGTTAAAGTTCGTCAACATTGATGTTATAACTGGAATTAACTAATGATTCTACGTAATTTATCAAAAGATATGCAAAAAGTACGGCTTTTTAATTGTAGAAAACAATAAAAATTCTGACGACCTGATTGCGCAGTTTGTAAGTAGCCCTACTTACGATGCTAAGCTCCTGGGTTTGGGTACCGGTAGCGATAAACATTTGTGTGGAACAAAGTCTGAAGTTGAGTCTGTGTGTTTGTGTGAATCTTTGCTTATATATACAGAAAATATTATATTATTATTATTTTATATTATAGAACCGTACTTAGATTATAAAGGATCTATAATTTAAGCGAACAGTCATATAAAATAAATTATAAAAATATATCGTTATACAATATCCTTTTCAGGATGAGAAAAGTTACATTCATTGCGTAACCACTTTCCGCTTACATACAGTGAGTCCAAAAACTATTCGTCTACTTGCAAGTTTAAACAAATATCGTGTCTAAAGAACAAGGTAAGGAGCGAATAAAATCTCGATTAGTCAAACATGTTGAAAGAAGCTTTTTTAACTATAATTATCCAAAAATAAGTACACAAACAATTTTCTAGCGATAACAAGCGTAACAAAAAACTAAACATTCATTTTTAGCTAGTTCAAAAAGTATTCGTCCATACCATGTTTCATGGCGTTTTGAGCTACAGAACATAATTTTAGAATAGGATTTAGTAATCATTGCTTGGACCCTTCTGGGCATAGAATCAACAAAAATTTTTGCCACAGAAGATGGAATTTTATCCCATTCTTACTGAAGTGCTCATTTTAAGTTATTCTTGTAACTGATGTGCCTTTTCTAATATTAGCTTCAAGCACTTTCCAAAGATTTTCGATTGGATTCATATCCGGACTTTAACGTGGCGTATGAAGTTGTTTTGGGGTGTTATATAACAGCCACAGCTTAGTATTCATAGCTGTGTGCTTAGGATTGCTGTTCTGTTGAAAGATATAATTGTCATGGAGACCCAATAACTGCACCAATAAACGCACTTGCATTCAAATTCTCGTTTAAAATGTTTATACACATTTTATGATCTATAATGTCTAATATGAGTGCAGTTTTCCCATACCTTCTGCTCTCATATACCCCCCACACAATAAGGGAATGTTTCACAATGTTGTACTGTAGGCGCGAGATTTTGAGGCAGCACCTTAGTATTCATCTTTCCCCACACAATTTGCTTTCCATCTGACCAAATATGTTGTGTTTGCTTTTATCGGATAATATGACATACTTCCAGAAATATTTTTTCTTAAATCTATATTCTTGGACAAAAACTAAACGTTTTTTTGTCAATTCTGTTAGCTAATTCAAAACTTCTTGCGATCTACCCGGCCATTGTACCCATTTTTTTTGCATATATTCTTGATTGTATTTACTCATGCTTTTTTGCCCCTACTGTACAGTTCCTTAGGAAGCTTAAGTGGACTAACTTTTGGGTTCTTCTTAATTTCTCGCACAATAAACCTCTCGTCTTGTTCGGTCAGTGCACGAGGGCGTCCACTCCATGGATGGTTTTTCAATGTTTTTATTCTACGGAAACGATCAATAACCGATTGTACTGTCGGTAGAGGTCTACCTACCAACTTGGGTATCTTGCAGGAAGATTTACGCTCATTGTGTAAGTGTAAATGAGTTTTCTTTCAGTCGGGCTTGTTTCACAGCCCTTCCGACCCATAACATTTAAAAAAATATAACTATTCTTCTCCGATCAGCTCGAAATAATGACAGGTTGTCCTATAGGCTGTAAGAGCTAACAAAAGAAGCGTGTTAGGTATTAGAGGTGACCTTGTATCCGCGAACACCTATTGTTTTTAGGGTGGACGAATACTTTTTGAACTAGCGAAAAACGAATGTGTATGTTTTGTTACCCTCGTTATCGCTAGAAATTTGTTTATGTACTTGTTTTCGAATTATTATGGTTATTATTCCTTTTGTCAACATGTTCAATTAATCGAGATTCTCATTCTCATTCGCCCGGTCCTTAAGAGACGATTTTATTTTCAAACTTGCGACTAGACGAATACTTTATGGACTCACTGTATGTGCTAAACGTTACCAGAAGCAAAGCTGATATCTGTTCTCAGGGCACTACACGTGACTTTTCAATAAACGTTATGAGAGCTTTCTCACGATGATCTCCTTCACCAATGAACATTCGTGCGTAAAACACAGCAAAGCGGTTCGTGCTAGGATTCAAACTTACAGCTATTGGTATTTTCGCGCATAAATTAAGGCTCCTCACTTCTATTACCTCAGCCAATAAAATAAAACGAAAGTGAAATTTTTTTTTTTGATCTATTATATCTTTTATTATAGGCTATTTGCAATATAGCCAGACGTCTCCGTAGTAGTCGCTATTTTATACTAGATGTCAAATGTTCATAATTAATAGTAGCTTTTCTCTGTAACATTAAAATAGTCTTACCACATGTATATAGTAATTAATGGTCAAAGCGTTTCAACAGATGATTGTTACAGTATTGTATTGAGTATTGTGGCAATCAGGTCAGCCTCATCTATTACAACGTCCTCTATGACCATACAGACAAATAACAGCACATATTGTATATTACACAAGTGAACCGTACGTCTGCAGGAGTAGCAGATGCACGAAGGCACTTCTGTTTAATGTTATCGAGCCAGGTCTTGTAATATATATTTTTTGTTGTATTTGTTTTTCTTTATGTAATTAGTTACTTTTCTCTTATTGTTGTGTCCCTTAGATTGATTTTTCGTTTCTTTTGTTTGCTTTGCTCGCTTGCGTATCTTTTTTGTGTATTTTTTATTGTTTATATATTGCTGTGTACAGAATTCCGTTTTCTGGTTGGTCATGAGCGGGAAGATTGAAGTGAAACACTTGGTACAACTCACCACTGGTTTAATAACTGAATATAGTAATATTTTTTTCTCTCTTGTTCTTTGTTTCTCGCTTCACAATATGCCTTACATACAGCTGCTGTGAACGAAACCAACGCGATTCAATTTGGCACAACGCCATCTATGGAACCGAGGTGCACTTAAGCCATAGTCCGTTTACAGTAGCTTATTAATGTTCTTTACTCGAACAGCTGTATGTTTTCCTAAAAATATAAAATAGCTATGACTTTATTACGAAAAATACAATTACAAACTATTGTCATCAAATCAGGTTCACACGGGCTCATTTTCCGCAACTCGAAGTCTGAGTGCGCCTATTTTGCGTGATATTGTCATCAAATTATAATAGTTCGACATCCCGGAAGATATATCATGACGCCACTCTGGTCTCATGCTGGACCGCGCCTATACTACTAATACTGTAATATTAGTGTATTTGGCACAGGAATCCAGATCAAAACTTGACATATCACGCTGGCAAGAGTAATTTCTCAAGACTCTTGCATCTATAAGTCCGTATGGGTGAATGTGTTAACAAATCGACTTCAAGGAGGGTTATATCATCATTGCTTCCGTAGACGAAGTCGCGTGCTAAACTACCACGTAAACGTCCTGTCCAGTACTATGTCAATCTAGATAAACTATTTATAACACGATGAGCTGATGAGAGTCGTTGTACTTATCATAGGAGGAATATAGCCCGACTCGTCATTCTCGGCAAACGGGTTGATACACAGAACATAGTTTTCAAATGCTCAAGAAGTCCACCTACAAAGTGAACATTTGTCACTTTCAACTTATTATCGTTTATCGAATATTACTTTGTCTAGGCCCCACTCTACAGCCTCAGAATACCGCAACAACGCAAAGGTCCTTTACAACATTTTTGTAACCCATTTTGGAGTCGCGGAATTGGCTTCCGAGTACAGTTTATCCCTAAAGCTACGATATGAAATTCTTCAAGAAGGCAGTGAACACTGTTTTTCTTGGTCGGCCGCGCAACAGCAACGCTCTTTGTGTTGCAGGTGTCCACGGGTGAGGTAACCAGTTACCATTAGTTGGGCCATCAGCCTATTTGCCCATTAAAGTTAAAAAAGACAATCTAAAGGCCGTTCTGAAATATGCAATATTATTGGAGACCTATGTCCGTTAGTGGACGTCATATGGTTGATATGGTGATAGCCAAGAGTATCTTTGTGTCAATATATTAAAACCTGTTAAAGATTCAGATTTGAATTAAAATAATAGTGTAAAATGTATTATGTCAAACGTAACGAATTTCCCATTTAAAATAAATTAATATATCGCGATACGTCTCTGAAATAGAATTCAGTAAAATGTTATTATAAAAGAACAGGATACGGGTGAGTAAAAGTGTCATTGATGGGAATGGATCGGACCGAGCACCGGCCTTCTGGCGGGAATCAGCTGATCGGGATTGCGCAGTGCGCAAAAGTAAGTGAAGAAACTACGCGGCGCGTGGCGCATGGGGCTGTGCGACGGCGCTCAGCAACAGTGTTGCCAGATCAGCCGAAAAACAGTTGCAGTCCCGTTTTATTTTACCTTGAACGCTTAGCCAATGTACCTTAGAAATTTTGATTGTCTTCGTATTTTTGCAAAAAAGACGTACTTTTATCATACAGAAAAAGCATACCTTTTTAGCCATCCTATCGTTAATTATCATCGTTGAATCTGAAAACACTGTCCGACAATCGCGGTGTTGCCAAACCCCTGAAAAGGAGTCCTCGAGTTTTCGTCCTATTTTATGTTCAGTGACCGTGCCTTCGATACCTTAGGTGTTATCATGTTTTTATAAAAGAGTCGATCGTCTATGCTATGATCAGCAATTTAAAGAGGCGACCCTTATTTTCTAATACTTCGTACGAAATAAGTAGTTTACCTGACAACACAAGTTGTCAGTTAAACTACGGTTCCACGGCCGCCCGCCCAGGCTGCGCCGCCGGGCTCGCGTCCTCCGTGCGTACACCTACGCTCGTCAACCTCACTTAAAACGAACTCGAAACAAGTTCGCAACACCTCAAAACCTTTAAACTAACACAAACACTGTGATATTCATACAGATCTTATATCTTTCCTGGCCATGCGAACACGCGCGTCAGAGGGAATCGAGCCGCAACATCACGTGCTTCCGCAACCCGGGCAATCCGGTTCCCGGTTATGAGATATCGCGAGCGATCCTAATACTAGTACGAAAATGTTCGATGCGTCAATTCAAGAAGTGAACGGCAAAGGGCCTAAGAAGCGGAAAAAGTCCTTAGAACAGATCTGTGATAATGGAAAGGAACAGACACAGTTGAATGAAAATGAAAGGTGTTCGGGTACAGCGACGAGCAGTGAGGTTGTGAAGCAGGCTGGTAACAGTAAAGGCGTGGAGCTGCTTCATTGGAGAGACATGCCGCAACATTTGCAGTTCAACCCGTACGTGCTGACTGGGTATCGGCCGCTACAAGGCTGGACTGACTGTGTTCGGAGCCTCTTCTATTTCCACAATGAGACCATTAATATACTCACACACGGTAATGCTTTCCTAATTGAATTCTAGACATTGCTCCTTTCAAATTCTAGATGATATTCGCTAAGTATTTTAACACAGAGTCCACCAAAAGTTGATAATCTATGACAGTCATCATAATACCGATTCAAATATATCACAATAGAATGTAACTAGGTACATAAAAAGTTGGCTTACACGAACTGATTCCGAAATGTCATTGGCTCAAAGAAGTTACTGTAGTCACGAACCAACTGGACATAGACATTTCATTACTGTTGTTAATTTAGCACCAACCAAGGTATACACGTTAAGAGCTAAAGATATAAACGCCACATTCCACATCTGCATCCTAGACCATTTAGCGTAATTACAGGCTTACCTTATTATCGTCTGTCGTAGAAAACATTATGGTAAAAGCCTGATGTGTTGTCTTGCACCTTGTCAACATGTTTTTATTGTACCCTAAGAAATGCTATCAGATTCCAGGCCACGTTGGATTCCATTTACAAACGCAACCTGAATAGAATAGCACTCTTTAGGTACGGTACAGTAAAAATGTTTAGGGACATCGTACATTGTACTGTCCACATATTTCTTCCTAGACTTCGGAATTAAAAATAAATCTTATTTATAAACTAATTCGCTTTCTGACTGTGTGGTATCATCATCAGCACACTGAAGTTTCCTGCTGAACACAGCCCCCTCGTAATTAGCACCATTGAATTCGGTCGCGGACTTAGATTGATATTATTGAACACATCATATTGCAAGAGAAATTTACTGCAACAAATTACAACCGGAACCGTTGCTATTATTTTATATTGAGGAGTAGAGACTACGTGCTTCACATCATAACTTGCCGAGCGTTACATTTGATTTGTAACCCACGATTTTCTATACAATGTCTATAGGATTAAAAAAAAAGTTTATTGTTAAATATCGTTTTAATTTATATATGAACTTTTTAATCGCAAAAGATAGTTAAAAATAAAAAAGGTATAAATACTTCAAAATATAATTACTATCGATAAAATATTTTGTTAATAAAAAAACTAATAAACTGTTTTACACATAATATATATTTAATCTATATTGCAAAATAAAAGCTAAAATATGATATTCCTCAGATATGAATACAATAATTTAATTAGTTATATGTAGCTTTTGTGAAAAATATAAAAATGTTATCAACCAGTAAACCCGGACCTGCTGCGTCTATTCGTATACCAATGTTTATTTATTTATTTATGTTATATAATAAATTAACTAAATAAAAGGTTTTAACTTAAATAATAACGAAACTCTTATATAAACTTTCACTCGCTTTCACACAGGTACCTACCGGTATAAAAAATATATTATCGTAACAAATTTTTAAAATAATGTCACATATGATTTTTCTCTTCAAGATGATAGTATATGTTTTTTTTACTATAGACAGGCTTGCGCTTGACCTCAATCTCACCTGTTGGAAAGTGATGATGAGGGCAATGATGGAGCGCATTCACCAGGCAAATATCGATCCACTCGAAGTTTAAAGATTCCCATGTATGATAAGGATATTATATGCTTTTAATATTGGATATATTTAGATGAAATAAATAAACTACATATATCTCGCCTTAATTTAAAAACAATAGCCTATTGAAGTTGGAATTGTTTGAAGTTATTGTAAGTGTAGTCGAAATAAATTGATGTTTTTCATTGAAATTACTTTTTTACGTATATCTATATAGAACAAGTTATAGATTTGTTCAGTAATGTAACTTCCTTTATTTTTTCTTTTTATAGATAAAAACATGTCTAATAGAA
Organism: Automeris io; assembly: GCA_036320925.1. Taxonomy (NCBI): domain Eukaryota; kingdom Metazoa; phylum Arthropoda; class Insecta; order Lepidoptera; family Saturniidae; genus Automeris; species Automeris io. The sequence continues at coordinate 4,470,887 of JAUDJH010000010.1, read as the reverse complement.
GAATAATAAAGATCTTCGCAAGTTTAATCTTAAACATGAATTTCAAATTAACTTTGCCCTCTCCCGAGAAATCGCTTTTATATTCCGTTTTACGGGCACGTAGATTTTGAACCTAAGTTTCGTATATGAAATATTTTGTAGCGGTAAGGCTTTATTTGATAATCACTGTTTTAACAAAAGATACAAAAGACACACGGTTACAAAAGAGTTGATGACCCAACATATGCCAAATGACTTTAATTGTTAATACAATAAAAAATCTGATATGTAATTGTAACATGTAATATTATTAGTAATTACATCATTTAGTGATAAAGAAAGCAATTATGAAATATTCCTTTAATTGTTAGTGAAATAACTTCCACCGGAGTCGTTCAAACTAATTGCATTTATCTAACTCGCTGTAATATTATATCGACTGTATGATATAAATATGTTTGCACTAATGGACTTTTATCACAGTGTCCAATTCCCTTTTCTACTGCCTTTCTTTTTCTATTGTCAAATGGCAAATACTTATCTATGAAAGTACTCCTATAGTATGTTCGTTTTCATATCATTGAAAAAATATATCGAGGGGTGAAAAGCTATTTGGTTTAAGCGAGATTTTTTAGCGATATGGCAATATATATATATATATATTTATATTTGGAATTTGTAAAAAACGCTGATTCGAAAAATATATATGTATGAACAAAAAATGTGGCTTAAACCAAACAGCCTTTCACCCCTCGATATGTACGAGTATTTGCGTTGAGAATAAGGGTGGGAAAAACATCGTTAAATCATTGATGATTTAATATTGATAAATGAAAATCACACGAGCCGAAACCGGGATAGCACTATGACAAAAGTACGCAATCGAAAGAAATGCACCGAATAGTAAGAACGCCCACAGTTATAATTTGTTCCATGCATAAATGAGAAGGACCAGCTGGGTTACCAATCACGTTGGTCACGACATAGCACCACAAAGTAGAAACAGTAGCTCTGCATATCCTAAAAAAGATAGAATGATGACGGACTAATTATACATAATGCTCATAAATTTAAAGATGTAGATTATACATCTATGTATCATATTATTTTAGCAACTTAATTTTAGTTTAACCATTAAACAAATATTTTCGGACACAAGCAACCCTTTAGCATTATTAATAAACCACTCAAACATACTAGGGTAAGCGAATATTAAATCGAATATTCTGCCTCGGTATAGGAAGGGAAACCCTCTGTTTTCGTAAGTTCCATCCATTACAATTATTTTGGCTTCAAATTCCACAATTCCGGTTTCAATTCAGTGTTATAATTTGTTTCTAGTTTCTCTGAGCTATCAAGTAGCTAATCTAAAATACAGCGTTTGAAAAATTTACATTGATAACTTTTATAAGGGACGTTAGTTTATTTATATTGTCCTTGTAGGATATCAGATAAACCTACAAATAAAAAAATTAAAGATAATAATCTATACTAATATTATAAAGCTGAAGAGTTTGTTTGTTTGTTTGTTTGTTTGAACGCGCTAATCTCAGGAACTACTGGTTCGAATTGAAAAACTCTTTTTGTGTTGAATAGACCATTTATCGAGGAAGGCTTTAGGTTATATAACATCACGATGCAACTATTAGGAGCGAAGAAATAATGGACAATGTGAAAAAAACGGGGAAAATTATTCATCCTTGAGGGCTTCCATTGTGTGCGCTGCGAAAACGGTTCAACATACGAAAAATATATGTATGAAAGAATTATTCCTCTTGAAATAATCTAAAAAAATGTATGCGACAGTATATGTCTATCTTTTAAGATTAAGTCACTAGAACTATTTTTATAGTAATAAAATCTAGTCGACATTAATGCATTATTTGTTAAGAATTGTATCAACGTAATAATATTAATCTTTATCCAAATAAATGTGTTGTTGATTAAGAGTATTGTGAACAAAATTGTCTTTGACATCACTTAATTTCAATGAACATCTAAGAAGATATTACAAAACCTTATACAGCAAAACAACGTTTGCCGGACCAGCTAGTAAATAATAAGTCAGTGTAAACAAATTGTTCCAAATACTACCACCCGAAGCAAGTTTGCGAACGACGGTTTTTGCGCCCATGTACAGTGTACAAAAGTACCAAGCACGTACATGTAAGGAAGTTGCAAGGATGTACCTGATTTCTCAACCAACCAAATTGACCATAGGCTGTCGTCTTGAGCCAAAAACTAATATAATTAAATCATGAATGTACCAGTTAAAGTATTACCTAAATCTACATAAACGCTGATTCCTTTATTTGTCATCTACAGTAGATTAGGCTCGGTAAAGCTGGACTTTTAAGATGTCGTCCTATAACATTTAATTTTTTAAACGAATCGTAAAGAAATATCCACGTAGGTTGGATTGATCGGGGTGCCCGCGCCGCGCCTGTCGGAAAATTATTGCGTTTGGATAATCATACCCGGTATTTGACCTGCACTATACCATATATTCTATCAAGTAAATTACAATTCAAGTCAGAATAAAAAAGAAATAAGGTATGGTGTATTTTATGTGTGGTCTCACTTTATGTAATTGCGATCCAGTTGGAGAGAAATGTCGTATCACCTTCTTGTCGCTATTTTCTTTAGAATAAAATATTGTTGTAGATTCCTCAATCCTCGTTAATCATATCAGTTTTGCCGAGTTGTAAGTTTCTGATATTACCATCAGTGTTACGGATTGCCAGGGAATGCCGCCGAACTACACCATCGTTGTGACTCGTTGCAACCTGTCACGTTTCGTAACTATCTTATGTATACCCAATTATTCATATGGGGCTAGAGGGCCTTCTGTCGTGGTTTTTTTTTTAGCACTGACTCGACATAGTTACTACAGAGTACCTGATGGTAAGTACAGTGTAGTCCAAAAACGAAAGCGACTATCAAAGGATGAAAATCCATTGATAGTCTACATCCTCATATCGGCCCACATATACCACGACTGAAGGTCTCTAGGTATATGAGCTACTGGATATACACAAGCTGATCCCGAAACGCGACAAGCCGAAACTGGTCACTATGACGGGCTTTACACCCATGCACTGTGGTCGCGATCCAGACGGGCACCGGCGCCCTACCACCTCGCAAATATATGGTATATGTCGGCTGACATGGCGACGGCGAATGCCAATAGATTCTAGCCGTTATCATTCTTAAAGTATACTGTGCTTTCCATCAGCTGCGCTGTAGACACTTTCGAGCCAGTATAATAAAACAAAATTCACTATGTCATACATACAGAGAAAACTAATGTCCCAAACTCGTCCCATTCGGTGGCCTTTTTCGGAAAACAATAATTTTATTGTCAGAATAAAGTTCACCACGTCTTAGTATCGGCAAGTAATAATGTCCTAAACAGTGATATTTTAGTAATGGGTAACAAAAAGGTCGAATTATAATTCATACTTCAGTTCATTGTACATTATAGTTAAGTTAAAGTTATACGGTTATCTCAGTTCTTATCTAGAAAGCCTTTAAAAGATCAACAAACGCATATACCGTCCGTTGTATCTGAAATCTCGCGTCTGCGAAATATGATGCCAAAAAACCCATTCAATGTTAAATATTCATGATAAAGGAACGCAATATCTACAGTACTGCGTCCAATAGTATATTTATTGATTGCGCCCGAATTTGCCATTTGCTTAAATACTAGCTATAAACAAAACGTACTAAATTTAACAAATCGCTTTTATATACACACAAAATTATCTGTATATAATTTAATTACTCGCAGTTTCTTGAATGTGTAACAGTGAAAAATTATAAAGCTCTGAAAAATCCCTTGTCAATCGCGTCTTTAGTTTCAAGTTCTTTTTTTGTAGTAGTTTCAAGTGTCATACTAAAAAATCAGTCAAAATTAATTTGACATATCGAGGGGTGAAAGGCTATTTGGTTAAAGCGACATGTTTTGGTGATTTAGAGAATTTTATATTGTATATATATATATAAATTATATATTTTTGTTATATAATATATATTTAAACATATTTAATTTAAATATATTTATATATTATATATATATATATAAATATTAGAGACAATTAGTGTTTTTTACCGATTCCAATATTTGGAATTTCCAAATATACACTAGACGCAGAAATTAAAGGATATTAAAAAAGGTCCCCAATTTTCAGGTGATTTTCAAGAGGTTATTATTTTAAGGGAAATGGTCGTACAGAAGTTTTAAAAGCAGAATGTTATAGCTTCAAGGTTCTAGTTTTCAGTTTTCAACGTTAACATAATTGACGCGTAGTGTTTTTGAGTAATCGTAAGAAAAAAACAGGATGAAAAAGTTTTAAAAATTTTGCTCGTTTACAAAATGTTCTATGGACTTTAACTTTTTTTATTCAATTGTCTTATCTTAAAATTATTTTAGATAATCTATATCGCTTTTATTTGACTTACCTACGAGCCTTTTACGATGATTTAATCCGGACTTATTGTTGATCAAAGCAAAAAAGACCTTATTGACTTTGACAATTGATTACTTGGGTAATAATGATTGGACAGAATATCGAAGGAAAGTTTATAAACTAAAAAATATTCTCTATAAGATGAAATTACAATTTTTTGGTGAAACGTTACTTTTTGAAAAGAAAATGCTAAGTGAAGATAACGTAAAAAATCGCATATTCTAGGATATTTGGATAACTTGAAATAACTTTGCATACAATGGGTTAAGGAAGAATTCCGTGTAGTAGAGGAATGCCCAGCCTGGGCCTCCGAAAGGACCGAACTTGCCAGGGTCGTGGGTGGTGACCTGTCGCTGTCGGCGCTCGTTCGCGCGATGGTCGGCAGCGACAGGGCATGGCAGGCGGTCCTCACGTACTGTGAGGTAGTCATGGTGAGGAAGGAGGCGGCGGAGAGGAACAGGAAGGCAATAGCCGGCCCTGACAATCCGATCCGCCGCCCACGCAGTTCAGGACAAAGGAGGAGGGCCTTCGCCAGAGGCCTTCCTCCTTAAAACCGGATAAGACACCTGGGCGGTGCGCTTGAGGGAGAGTGCCGCCCAACTTATCCAGGCGAGAGCGGTGTGTGACGTGTTTCCGCACACCGCTCCAAGATATTGAGGTGTGCGAGGGGTGGCTCCTTACACCACTCCTCGCAGTGCATAGATGCGGCTTTACAAAACGCCAGACGTTGCCGAGGGTCGGAGAAGAGGATGACGCTGTTCCTCTGGCCCCGGTCAGACGGGAGGAAGGAACACCCCGGAGGTTTTAGTCGGTGCAAGTCCGACACACCGGGGAGCAGCCCTCACCGCCCCCTGAGGTCCGTTAGGGATTTCCCCCGGGCTATCAAAAAAAAAAGGAAGAATTTCGTCCATAAGTTTTAAGCCCTAAGGTGTCCTGAAAAAACTCTTTGGAAATTCGAAGAGTTACGACTTTGTTCTCTTCTTTACCGAAAGGTTTATTTAGAGGTTTTGTGAAAAATCAACTCAATGGACCATATTTCATTGTTTAAGTATTTATTTAAGTTTAAAGTGTTTTTCTAAATAATATTCATGGTTTTTTAACAAAAACTTTTAAAAAATAAAATAATTTTTAATTGTTTATTTTTCCCATATGGAGACTATCAATGGATTTTCATTCTTTGATGGTCGCTTTCATTTGGACTGCACCATACCTGATGGTAAGCATGGTGCAGTCCATAAAATGCCAACGACAAATGAAAGGTAAGAAAAAAGCCATCGGTGGTCGCTGTGATCATGCCAGCCTGCACAAATATCTCTTCACGCTACGTTTAAAGGATCCCATATCATAGGATGGTGGGGACATGCTCGCCGGAAGACCATTCCTCAGCCCAACGACACGGCAAATGACGGAGTTAGAGAACTTCTTAGTCCTAGCCGATCATTTTATTTTGTATTTTGTCATAATACATATACGAAGAAGGCATAAACGAAGCGATTCGCCTCCGCCTTTTTGCTGCGAACCGCCAAGGAGTGGAATTCACTTCCTGCGTCTGTGTTTCCATCTTCTTATGACATGGGAATCTTCAAATGTCGAGTGAATCAATATTTGCTGGGCGAGCGCGCTCCATCGTCGGCCAAATCATGGCTTTCCATCAGGTGGGATTGAGGTCAAGCGCAAGTCTATCAGTAATTAAAAAAACTTTGTAATTTCAGTGCAGAGTTTATTCTCGATTCTGAGTTGGGAAAAATATTTCCGTTTTACCTTTAACCAGATTCGAAGTAGGTGATCGTCGATTGTACAACGGAAGGTCGCTTGGCAGCCTTCCAAACATTACGTAACAGTCGGCAGTCTTGCGGTTAGAGCTTTATTTATATTTCACGCCCTTATAAGAGTAAATTAAAATATAAAGGTCCAATTTTTCGATGTCCATTACAAACAGAGAAGGTAAATATCAACTGAACTAAATAGTATTATCAAATATTTTCTAGAAATTTGAAGGCTAGTTTAATTTTTTGCATATTACAAACTCTAGTCTGTAACATAGACATCTGCGTGTAGCCGTGGGGTTTATCGGCAGAAGAAAATAGTACCTCCGTATATGTAATACTGAAGTGTCATAAGAGCCAACCAAGGTATATAATATTCTGACTTGCACGCAAATTTCTGACATCTAAGCTGCTGCATTTATCTTCTCTCCACATTATGCACACCCACCAACCCATATTGGACAAGCGTGGTTGATTAAATGTCCAAACACCTTTCGAAGGGTTTCACAAATATAGTAGACAAGGGGAAAGGAGGGTTTTTCCCTGCAGTGGGACAAAACTGGCTAATATTAATAATATGTAACATTAATTTATTGAACGAATTCCCACAAACACTTCTATACGATAAATATCTAGATTTTAAGTCGTCATGATTTCAGGCCGATATGACAACAGCTACTGTCATTCGATTATCGTCTTTGACGATCGTTGCTATTCTTAAACTGCATCTTCTATACCATATGGTACAGTACGGTATGGTACTCGTATAGTTTCTTTGCCATATCTTGGAAAACTAGTGTAAAATATTGATTATTTTGTAAAAAATTATGATTCCGAAAATATATACATATATTACTTTATCATTATAAAAAATATCCCTTAATCCAAATAGCCTTTCTCCCCTCGATATCATTTGTTACTCAACTCAGTACAATGAGAATTTTGAATGCAAATTTATTCTATAAGCTTTAGAATAAGTACAATGTATCGGTATTATATATTTTTTAATAAATTTACCAGCAGATTGTCGTCGGTATCAGTAACAGCATACCATCAAATGGATTGTATACCTACTTGTCTCCATTACAAAAACCCAACAAAACCAACTAAGACTAATGTTTTATAACTTTGAACAAGTTTGTACGTTAACAAAGACATTAAAAATTGAATTTCGTTTCTCACAACACAATCCCGTCCAAGTGCCAACATTTACAATGCAGTTTCACGTGACTCAACGGAGAGCTCACGTGTACACCGGGTATTAACTTATTAACCCGAGCTTCCGCACCAAGGCTCTGATCTTCTGAATAATTCAGGAGAGGTCATAAAAGCCCGGCCGCGACATCGCTCGCCTACCAGTTGTTTTCATTTAGAATTTAAATTATTATATTAGGTCCTTACATATGAAATTGGCGTTTTTCGTACTGGCCACTGTAATCACTAATTTCTCCTCTTTGGTAAGGAATTCCAAATTCAAATTTGTACAGCTATAGACTCATGTATTTGTGCTTCGATGATCGTCATTCATTTGTTTTTTTCTTCTGTTTTTTTCTGTTTGCGTCACTCATTTTACAAAATGGAAAACTTAAAATATCGCATTATTTACGAGTACGAGTTCCGCCGTGGCACTAGTGCTGCGGAAACAACTCGAAGGGTGAATGATGTGTATGGCGGTCGTGTTGCAAAAGAAAACACAGTTCGTTTTTGGTTCCAACGTTTTCGTTCTGGAAATTTCGACCTGCAGAACAAGCCCCGTGGACGGCCTGAGACTCAAGTTGATAATGAAGAGTTGAAGGCTATTGTGGAAGCGGATCCATCGCAAACCACGTCCGAGTTAGCTGCAGGCTGCGATGTTAGTGATAAAACTGTTTTAATTCACTTGAAGCAAATTGGGAAGATTAAAAAGCTTGAAAGGTGGGTACCTCACGAATTGACTGAAGCGAACCGGGAAACGCGCGTCGACTGCTGCGTTACATTACTAAACCGGCACAATAATGAAGGTATTTTAAACCGAATCATTACCTGTGATGAAAAATGGGTTCTTTACGATAATCGGAAGCGCTCAGCGCAATGGTTGGATCCTGGCCAGCCAGCCAAATCCTGCCCCAAGCGAAAATTAAACCCAAAAAAGTTACTTCTAAGCGTTTGGTGGACTAGTGCCGGTATTGTTCATTACAGTTTTCTCAAATCTGGCCAGACTATTACGGCTGATGTCTATTGTCAGCAATTGCAAACCATGATGGAAAAGCTAGCGGCTAAACAACCTAGGCTGGTCAATCGCTCCACGCCACTGCTGCTTCACGACAACGCTAGACCACACACTGCGCAACAGACGGCTACTAAATTAGAAGAGCTTCAATTGGAAAGTCTAAGACATCCTCCGTACTCCCCGGAACTTGCTCCAACAGATTACCATTTTTTTCGAAATTTGGATAACTTCTTGCAAGGGAAAAAATTCAACTCCGATGGGGCAGTCCAAATCGCCTTCAAAGATTTTATTGCTTCCCGTCCGACTGGTTTTTTTAGTAAAGGGATCAATGAACTACCTATGAGATGGCAAAAGTGCATAGAAAATAATGGTTCATACTTTGATTAATTAAATATATTATATTAAAAAAATATTCGACTTTTTGTTCCTCCCATACAAAACGCCAATTTCATATGTAAGGACCTAATATTATAATACTCACGGACCCAGGCCGAAGTACTCAAGCCCTTTTTTTTTAAATAACTTTTAAGATAGTAATTGCAATGTACAATTTTGACCTACATTAATAGCTCCAGAGTAGTCTAAAGTAAACAATTTATTTACGTATCTATAAATTGATTTCATTGTATATTGGTTCGATAGACTGAATATACTATAATGTAACCTGATGCCAAGTACAGTGTAATTATAGAACAGCAGCGATCACCAAGATACCTGAATTTATTGATAATTACTGTCATCATACTGGGTAACATAAACCACGACGGAAGGCATTTGGGCTTGAAGAACGGGCCTTATACAAGCTGATCCCGAAATACAATGTGTCAAGCGAGTTACCATGACAGTTTCTGCGCCCGTTTACTGTGGCGATCGCCCTACTAGTTTGATAAGCATAGTATTTATTACTATGCAACTTATTAAAGCTTTAATATAGATAGTAAAATCAAGTTTGTTATTTATAGTAGAATTTGAAAATTATTATTGTGGAAGGACCTCAAAGAATGGGTTATGTTTTCGCGGAGTTTTTGTAGGCCTTTTTATATATCTCAGTGTAAGTGTAAACTAATTAAATGTACTAGTTTTGAATCTTTTGAACTTATCCTATCGTGGCTTTCAGCTGCCACATACAAACCAATTTGAGCTTACATACGTTAATATTGTGCGGTACTTGTTAACGTGTTGACTTCAGATTTACTCACGGGAATCGTTGTTTGCGCTTTTGATTACCTGTAGAGTGTCGACACGTGAAAGTTGTCAACAAGGTCTACAGAATAAATAAATACTTTATCGACCTTATTATAAAACGGAGTGTATTTTATATTTAGTTCAGTTTTAAATAGTAATTAAAGATCGACATTAGAGAAGATAGTTTATCTCTGATATAAACATTTTTTATCCATTTTAGCTTTATAGAATACTAGATGACCGGACGTTGCAACATGTACATCAACTACTTATACACACTATTTATAAAATATATATAACATATCATATACCCCTGAAAAGGAAATTACTGTGACTCAAATGTTTTTAATACCAAATTAATTAATTAATTGGCAAACAAACTGACAGCCTGCATAAAGAAAGTCCCTATAGACTGTCGCCAATAGTCGGTCGTAGCGTTGAAAGGGTTATCCTTTTTTTGCCAATCAAAGGAAACTTGATAAGTTCCGTAGTATAAGTAAAAGTTGATCCTAAGTCACAATTTTATTTATTTACTTGTTATCAGGCAAGCACTTGAAACAACTGGTAAGCGCCTGTATCCTGCTATATAACTTTTTTTTTTATTGTGAAAAAGAAACAAATTATAGGGTTTCAAACAGAGATGTGCAAAATGTAATCAGATTAATGATTAACGATTACGATTACATATTGTAATCATTAATCATGATTAATGATTAACGAAATTAATCAAAAAAAGTAATCATTTTTCGGTGATTAAGGATTATTAATCTTTAATCGGATTACAATTAATCATGATTACTTTTATGATTACTTTTCTGTTTGATACGTAAAATGTGCTGCCGACAGCAGAGCAGCGCTCGCCTTTTTTTATTTATAGTATTCGACTACTACTAGCTAAACTGGCGAACTGAGTACCACCACATAGTTAGGTGTTAGGGCGATTACCCGAACTGGGTTATGAGCGCAGTACAATAGTGCAAAGACCAGCATAGTGACTCGCTTCGACCTGACTACTTTCAGGATCAGTTCGTGCTCGGTGGACATTACGTAAATCCAACGAAATCTAGTTAATCATTGATGATTTTACCATTGTTCTGAGTGATTCCCGGACTATTAGAACTGATTATCAAAATACCGCCCATATTTTACTGAAATACCGTCTCCAACTCGATAATCCACGCCCGCCTTCGGGATGGAGATAGAGAGAGCAAGATAGCGCAAAATTTTAATTGATCAGAATAAGACATTATTTTCTCAAATTTACACAAGCTTCTATAGCGCAGAGCGCAACATCACCTTTCTTGGTCATCCGTCTCTCTCTACCGACTCGGTTTCGTCTTTGATGTAAACCGAGCCGCCGCGCCGCACACGTTCGTATCGTATTTTGAATTTTAACTCATAATTAAAGTTGAGATATAGATTTAATTTTTTTTCCGGATAACTGTCGTTCTATCTAATAACTTTGATTCTTACAATAAATCAGCGGGACACATACATAGCTTTTTTTCTCAGTTCGCTTCATTTTTTTCGCATTTGACTTCCATATTCTTAAAGACTAAGGAATATAGTACTCAGAAAAAAAGAAGCAAATCAACATATGGGCACGCGCCATTTTTATCTCACTAAAAACGCTTTTTGGTTTACCAATATATATATATATATATTGTTTAATGAGTAATAAAAGTAAAAAATAGTAATTTCATTTTTCTGTTCTAAAAATTTAACTTTAACTTAAAGGATTGCACACAAAGTCTTTGGCCATTATCAGAAGTATTCTCCATCTCCAAGGCGGGCGTGGATTATCGGGTAGGAGTCGGTATTTCAGTAAAATATGGGCGGTACTTTGATAATCATTTCTAATAGTCCAGGAATCACTCAGAACAATAGTAAAAGCATCTATGATCAGTTAGATTTCGTTGGATTTACTTAATGGCCACCGAGCACGAACTGATCCTGAAAGTAGTCAGGTCGAAGCAAGTCACTATGCCAGTTTTTTCACTTTTGTACTATGGTCACGACCCAATTCTGACAATTACCCTACCAACTCAAACGGCTGAAAGCACAAAAAATGGTCCTGAACGTAATCAGGTCGAAGCGAGTTACTATGAGTTGGTAGGTTTATTGGCCGAACAATGTCGTGACTCGTGACCACAGTACACAACTGCAAAGACCCTAATAATGATTATGATTCGCTCAACGAGACGGATATTCGGGGGCGGACTTGCACCGGCTAAAACCACCGGGTGCCAGCACTGCCTAATCTTCGCCTTCGCCGGGCCTAGGAATCCAGATACTTCCTAGGGACCCGGCGAGCGCTTGGTCTTAGACAGGCCTCCTCCCTGGGAGAGGGTCGTAAAACTACCCAAACAATACCTCCCATTGGGGCGGCGTGTGAGCACACACACGACGACACCACCCCATCCTCCACTCTCCGCTGGACGCCACCCCCCCTCTCTGCTAGACGCCACCCCTACTTTCTGCTGGACGACACCCCAACTCTCCGCTGGACGCCAACCCCCCCCCCCCCCCCCACTCTCTGCTGGACGCCACCCCCCACTCTCCGCTGGATCCCCCCAATCTCCGTTGGATGCCACCCTCCCACTCTCAGCTAGACGCCACCCCCGCTCTACACTGGACGCCACCCGCCACTCTCCGCTGGAAGCCACCCCACACTCTCCCCTGGACACCCCCCACACTCCGCTGGACGCCACCCCACTTTCTGCTGGACGCCACCCCCCCTCTCTCCGCTGGACGCCACCCCTCACTCTTCGCTGGACATCACCCCACTATTAGACGGAAGTTTGGGGTAATATTTAATTCGAAATAAAATAACTTGAAAAATTAAATAAACGAGTATTTAAATCGGTCTCTCTCTCAGCCAGAACACAAAAGTAATCATTAAAATAATCATGATTAATTGAATGATTACTGTAATCAAGATTAATGATTACTCATGTAATCATGATTAAAAGTAATCAGATTACAAGTAATCATGATTTCATTCGTCATGATTACTTGTAATCTGATTATTAATCTGATTAAAAGTAATCATGATTACGCCCATCTATGGTTTCAAATAATCTATTGATCTCGACATACAGATATTTAACGATAGTACTTATGAATTCAAAAAAGGATGTTATTCGAGAAGATTGTGGAATAGATTTTCATTTTTTTGGCTTTTTTATTTTCATTTCCTTTATAATTTTTGCAAATTAGATTAGTATATTTCTTTTTGTTAATGTTCCTATCCGTGTGTTACTCGTATTTTTATTTTTCCTTTCTTCTGTGCATTTAGTGAACACTTTTAAATATCGCATTTGTAATGTATCTTGTTCATGTCTTATATAGTTTTATGTGTTAATGTACTGTGTAAGTATTCTTATAAACAAATAAAGTAAAGCCAGCAGACGAGAATATTACTTAACTGCCAAATCTGCTTCTTTGATTTACAACAAATAGCGATGTACAGTTAACTACTGTGGCATGTTTCTATAGTGACATTTCAAATTGATTCGGTGTATCTCATGCCTACCTAGAACTAATCTCTTATCTACCAATCCAGTGTATGCAACGAACTAAATTATTCGGAAATAGCTTGATTGGAGCAGGAAATTCGGTGAAGTACATACCAAATAGACTGAATTTGCTGCACAAACGATCGATGCCGGTCTGAAATTGAATATGCATCGCTGAATGCAGTTATGTTATTAGTATATCGATACCATTATTAACTTCCATAAACCGACAACACCCGAGGAAGTGACTAAATAATTCAAAGGCACCACAGTACACACGTAGAATTGTTAATTGTATTGTTCTATATTATTACTTAGATATCTGTATTTTACAATGTATTGAAATAGTTAATCTTAGTGATATAGTATTTTAGTTAAATCGTATCACAACGGGTTTTTATACATGGCTCGACAAAGTGACTACAGTGTACCTGATGGTAAGTACAGTGAAATTCACAAACGAAAGCGACTATCAAAGGATGAAAATCAGTTGATAGTCTCCGTCGTCATGTCGGCCCGCATATACCACGACTGAAGGTCTCTAGGTATATTAGTTACTGGATATACACAAGCTGATCCTGAAAGGCGACAGGCCAACGCGAGTCATTATGACGGTCTTTACAGTTGTGTACTGTGGTTATGACTTAGTTCAGGTAATCGCCCTACCGCTAAAAAAGTATAAGTAGGTTTATGTAGTAATTATATACAAAAATGAATTAGGTAGTCATTTATTTTAACTTGCCTTATACAATACTTCCAAGTTTATATCAAGGCAAACTAAAATCGAATGAGATTAATGGGAGTCGAAGCTGCTCGCGTCCGTAGGCTTTACCCTAGTTTCCCTACACGTGACCCCTGGGTGGCGCTAAACGAGCAGCAGCGAGGTGGTAGGGCGTCGGGGCCCGTCTTGATCGCGACCTCAGTACATGGGTGTAAAGCCCGTCATAGTGACCAGTTTCGGCTTGTCGCGTTTCGGGATCAGCTAGTGTATATCCAGTAGCTCATATACCTAGAGACCTTCAGTCGTGGTATATGTGGGCTGACATGACGATGTAGACTATCAATGGATTTTCATCCTTTGATAAGTTGCTTTCGTTTTTGTACTACACTGTACTTACCATCAGGTACTCTGTAGTCACTATGTCGTGCCAGTGTGAAAAAAAATTGTAACTTCGTTGTTTTTTTTTAACTTTTTTGTGCTATTTAAGGAACAATATTGGATTTTAGTTATAAACTTAAATTTTCCTTATTTACAACATAACCTTAACAAACATCTCATACAAATGTGAAGACATTTTGATGCCGCATGTCAAAGTTTTCGGTTACTAATTGTTGTTTTAACTTGATAAATACTATTAATAGATTTGTGAGTATTTTTGTAAATAGTTTAATTATTGTAAATAGAGTGATTTCACTTTTTAAATACGCCTACATTAAAAAATAGTTTGCAATTATCTATCTTCAAACAGACCGCGCGCCTCTTTTGGTGCGATGAATTGCTTGATTACGTATCAATGTTCGTGTTTTTCTATTTACTTTTTTATTTTTTAGTGTAGCCAGTCCTAAGCCTGGATAAGTATGAAGGGATTGTGGATTCAGTGTATAAATATGTACAGATTGTACAACCTTTGAAACATTAACTTACGTAGAGGCCTTTACCTTGTTCATTTTACGATGTTCCCTATGGCAGACAAATAATAGGTTGGTTTTGTTTGTGAAACAATTATTTAATGTTTTACTTTGATTCTAGTTTGTTTTAATAGTGTATTAGTACGTCAATCAATAAACATTTATTTTCACTATTTAACTAAATATGGAAATTTACGTTCAAATAATTGTTATAAGCGACTTTGTAAAATAAACAAGGTATAGGGTTAATAAACTTTCTGCTACACGATCCTTAACGCTGCGTAGTAACGTAACTTTGCGCACGACTGCATAGCACCAGCTGATTGGATACCTACGCCAGATCGAATGAAAGTTGGAATATAGAGCTAACGATGACTAGATATTCACACTAAAACTAAAAAAAAAAATCTAACGATGTATTAGGTTTTGGCAAAAGTCGTACAACAAAAGTTGTCAGTCTTGATAAATCAAAGCCACCCTTAAGAGGCCGTGCGTTAGTTACCTATAACCCTGTATAAGCCATAATTATAATCTTACATGTTATTCACAAACAGAAATATTGTGTTTATGAATGATTACTACAGAATTGTAAGGTTTTCATACCAATATTATAATAAATTATTTATACATGTACACAACCGATCACTTGCAATTACAATTTGGTTTCACTTCGAAAGCGTAATACTATTATTTATTCATTGATTCTGCCGGTACTTATCGAATAGATCATTAAGCAGTTACATTATGCTTTGTTATTTAACCTTTAAGGTTTTTTATCAAGACTAATATTATTTTTGTAGTTACTGTCTTAAATTCATAAGTAATTTTCATTCAGCAAATGAAATTTAAATGTTATCAAGTAGATCCAAACAAATTTACTATCAAAACTACAGACAGATTATCAGAATAGTTTGTTGACTATAACGTCGATATTAATATATTTCACTGTCTCATGAAGACTTGTATTAGTCATTGTAGACATTTTTTTTTTTTTTACTTGGGGAAAATCCTCATAGGACCGTCTCAGCCGCACAGGGGGGTTGCGCGACCGAGGTGTGTCGGACTTATACCGACTAAAAACCCCAAGGTGACTACTTCTGCGCATTGGCGGGGACTGTGGGTCCTGTAATCAATTCGCCACAGCCCCGTCGCGCCGCGCCCGATGGGCACAAACTCGGGGGAAGATGATACGCTTCCCGATACTGCTCGTTGTATTTAGGCAGAGCACGCCACAATGCCCTGCCAACTTCTCGAGGGCCGCTAAACCAGTTGCTCAGGGCCCCCACCCTGAGCAGCCACGACCCCAAAGACATCAGCCATTGTAGACATGAATCATGCCAATTATAAAGACCCTTCTCATAATTTGTACACGCACATGGAATATCATTTAGGGTTCACACCATACGTAATACTGAGAAATCTATTAAATGTGGCGGTAAACTGTTGAAACCGGAGTCGTTATTTTATTTTTCAAACTCATCTTAACAAGATTCTAAAAATCTCTTTTCTTTTGTGAAGATTTTATAACCGTGTCATAATAAATACAAGTATTTGGATTTTTTGCTCAATTTTATAACTTGAAGTTTATGTTTTGACTAAAAATAAATGTTTTCATAGAGAAAAGTTCGCTAGTTTGAAAGTTTAATGTGGCAGCGAATGAATCTTGAACCGAGATCATTTTCCCTCAATACCGGCTAGACAGTAATACTAAGTATAGATTCAAAAAGGCATTATAATTAATGATTTTTAAGATTAAAATATAAAAATTGTGAAGATTGGTATGGATTTTTTAAATACAACAAAATTGATAGAGTCTGATTCATGACATGATAGTGGTTTTTTTCTTATAGATACTTTTAATACATTATGATTCATCATATATTCCTGTCTTCTTTTAATAATTATGTGACATTATACAGCACGCGGCGATATCCGTTATTATAAACCAACGTCATAGACATGAATTGCAATCGATAATTTGAATTTAAATTACGTGTTTGCATGAGTTTGCTATACCTTATGTGGAGGCGATTATAATCAGCTACAATTTAAAATCAACAAAGTTAAAAAAGCGCCTAGAAATAAATTGTGGGTATACAATCAATACAATCAAAAAATGCGCAAAACAGGCTAGGTTAGATTAAAGCTACCGTTTTTTTTTTTTGGAGGTGGCTCCAGTCGTTCCCATGATCCCAGTAGCTAGAAGGGGGAACAGCCAGGGAAGGAGGCTTGAGTCGATGAAAGTCCGCCACATTGGGGTCGGCCCTCACCGCCCTCTGACGGCCCATAAAAGGTTTTCACCGGGTTATAAAAAAAGCTATCGTTTTAAACGTAACTTCGATAACCAAACAGATCTGGATGGAGAGTAGTCGAGATCAAATTATATAATTTGTCCTACCACCTTACATAAATAGTTCAATACTGTACAGTTTCACCACAGATTCAATACTCTTAGGCTCATTTCGTAGACGCCCAATCTTACCAAATGAAATGTGTAGATGATTACAAAAAATGTGTAGTCAAGGAATTCCGAATCCCCCAATGTATAAATTTCATGAAACCATAAATACTTTGACTGATAAATTAATAATGTCATATTGTCGGTCCTTAGCTAGAGCGGACAGCCTACAATTATTTAGGCATATTGTTATTGGTCGAAAACCCAGGTAAATTCTTGCAACTTTCTAACATGGTACTTCTGTAGTTGAAAGGTTGTTTTATTTCCAGGTGTATCACTGGTGTATATTCTGATTGTGCTGCCCTGGCTTCTACCTTGGGGTGGCGGAGGAGCTTCTTTTCTCTCGCTGTGTCACCTCCTCGGCGCGCTGGCCCCCTGGTGTGGTTCCTTCCTCTACCATCTATTCATGAACCATGCGCGCGGAGAGAGCCTCTACCATCGGCTACTGCAACTCGATATGCTCGGAATATGGGTTAGCCAAAGTATAGGTAAGTTATTTCTTTGCTTGATTATATATTTTGATTCTATAAGCAAAATTGTTAAGAGATCGGCTTCTACGCTACGGATCGCAAGTTCTATTCCAACATGAAACAAGTATTTGTTTGGACTATACCTATTTGGGTTTATTTATTTTTGTATGTGGAATTTAAATTTGTTAATGGAGAGAAAAGCTAGGAACGTAAGTTCAAGGCAACAGAACCATCAATGCTATTTTTATATCTTTGACCCAGACAAATTGTTAGTATAATATGTAAGAATCTGTGATGAGTAATATACGGCCAATAATCTTAATGACCCGTGCGAAAGTACACCCCCTAATACTTATACTTTATTTAACTTTTATTAAATATTTTATTTAAGATCTATGTTATATGTTGTCTCAAAGAAATGAAAGCCAAACCCGCCTAAAGAAAAAAAACCCTTAGAACGATCTAAAATAAGCACTCGCTGTCTTATTCTTACGCGTTGATTCATCTTTATCAAAACAAAGAGTTAAAAAAAGGATGTTATAAAAGGTAACATTTACAAAATCATTATTGATTTACTATTTATAAATAATGCACGCTATTCCATTTTAACTCTATAATTGAGGTTACTCGAATACCAATAGTGGCGAATAATCACGAAATACAGATGGAAAAATTGATAATAGACCACCCACGTGGTATGATCGTAGCCATAATTCTGTTAAATAATTCGATGGATTAGGTGGATTAAGTTCGTTGGTAAAAAGTATTAAAGATATTTCATCGATATGTTGCCAGAAAAATTTGTATTATTCGTCATTCCGAGCGGTTCCTGGGACGTCACGTAGATGTTTACAAAGGTCATATTAATAACGAGATTTTATTATCAAGAAAAGCTTTATATTATTCCTCTATAAAGGTTGTGGTTTACACACAAATATTTATCATTGCGGGTTAATCACCTAGTTCCGTGCAATTAAACTGCAATAATGCGGGCTTGTATTTATGAATATGATTGCGAATACAGTGTTGTGATATTTGGCATTTAGCAAATTATAATAAATTTTAATTGTATATGCTGACTACTCGGTACCCTTCAAACAAAAAACATTTTTAAAATTAATTTACTGTCCAACGCTATACATCAATCTTACCTTATCTTTAAATTGTGTGTCCAATGTGACCAGTTGCAACCAACAATTTACTAAGGGTACTACATAATAGTATGTTGATTTCTTCCTGATGTTTTCTATTACCGCTGAGTGTTAAGTCCAACTGTAAGTAGTAAAAAACATGGCAGAATTCCAACGTATAATCATTTAAATACTTAAACGCTGGCTTTTAAGCCAATTACGTTATGTACCAGGTGTCAATTCTCAATGTTCATTTAGAAAATTATAAAAGTCACTAAACCCAAAGGGGATAAAGCAGAAAAAGAAAATCAATTTTCGGTATTCTATAGCTATGACAGTTCTATTTTGAACATACAACAGCACTGATTCATTGTTATGACAAACAACAAGGCTAAATTTATTACGCACTTTATAGCTTTATAAAATATATACTGCCATCATATTCGTCAACGCACCCATCTGTGTAGGCCGTGGATGATGGAAACCACTTAAAATCATATAAAACTGATCATAAAGTCAGTGGCATTCATCTCATATAAGGATAAAAGCAATGCTTGTCCTACGCTCTACGAATATCTAATTCTAATATTATGAATTATAATCAATCAAAAATAATTTGCTTTTTCTAAAAAACTTATTTTTACGCTACCTATCGACCGATTGAAAAACCATTATAAAAATCATTTAAATCAAACATGGCGCGAGACGCGAACTCAAGCCCGCGCGAAAAGCAGAACTAACCTTTGCTTTTTTCACCATACAAAATGTGTAGGTACGTACTTCCAAAATTGCTAGGTACCTAGCGAATTTTATAAGGCCAAGACATGCATGCTTTTGAACATAAAAAAGTAGTTTTATAATGTTTTATACAAATGAATAATAGTTAAAAATAAGTTTTTCGATTTTTTTAAACATTACATTCTGATTTTGATTTCGTATATGAAATTTGGAAAAAATAAGTATTTCAATTCAATTCTGTAGTCGGACTGTTATGACAGTTCGCCATATTGTGTATTGGATCCAATGTTTTCACTTTTAGGGATTTTTTCCTTTTTAGGGAAAAATGTCTTATAATATGTATAGCTTAGGAACATCATCAACCTCATCGTGACTTTCCATTAGGTGATATTGAGGTAGCACTCAAGCCTGTTTGTAATTAAAAAAAAAACAAAATGCCAGCTAAAATTTAAGTAAATAAGATATTAAGCTTCAAATATGTCAAATGATTTGTTGTACTTTATTTTAATTATGCTCCCTAAATCTACGAATTTCTAAAAATTTTTCGGGAGAATTTCTAATTAAACTTGGGAAAAACCAAAATCGAAAGTGAAAACATTATCGTATAGTGGCACGTATTTGCTATATTATTCAATTATCTCTGATAATTACTTTCCTATTGTAGTTTTCTGTAGTTTTATACAAATGAATAGTAATTACAAATAAGTCATATGATATATTAAACATTATATTCTGATTTCAGTGACAAATATTTAATTTTGAAAAAAAAAAGTTTTATATACAATTTTCGTAGTAAATAATTATAAACAGTTCAAAATATACGAGTATGCTTGCGGTTGTGTTATGTTTAGTTTTTCGTCGAATTTAATTGTTTCTGTTAATTTATTTCGAATTATCGTGGTTTATATTATTTAGTGTACGAATCATGGAAAGAGTCTTATATGAAATTAGTGGTCGGAAATTCTGCTTCCCGAAATTATTAGAAAAAATTACCCATTTCAAAGTTATCTTTTAATTTAAAAAAAAAAACATTTATAAGGAAAGTGTATTTCTGAATTTGAAGTATCATAAAATCAGGTACAGGTAACACGAAATTTTTGCTAGAAATGTTTTAATAATATTAATTTGATGGTTGGTTTTTGTTTTCATACAAATTGCTTATTTTATGTTTTCTATATTTTAGTAATAATATTATAATTGTAATATATAGCCACACTATATCTCTTTCGGGGTGAGCAGAGATACATTAGTGACTGTATCCAGTTTGCACTTATGTATATGTCGTGCCCAACGTGACCTGTAGCGCAGCTGAATGCCATTCTTCGGGCACTCACACATGATATGTTTCTAAATGCATTTTTTTATGCTACTACATCCCATGCTGATTTCCTCACGATGTTTTCTTTACCGGTCAACATATAAAAAAAAATCCGTAAATCCGTCTTAATTAAATTCGTATTTAATGTGGAAAAACCTAGAGGTACAAGCAGGAATTAAAACCTAAGATCGTTCGCGTTTCTGCGCATTGATATCTCTATATCCACTAGGCCATCATAGCTGCATTTTATTTCGTAATAATAAAGGCAATTGGAATGTTGCGGGATATTACGATTTAAATAATTTTCATAAAGCCGCGAAAAAACGTGACCTGAAAAACTATATATTTTCGGGCACACACTACTTTATAAGTGAACCAAGAATATTGCTTGGATATGTTTTGGCTAGCTTTTTAACGCTACTAACTTAGTGCACGACGCAAAGCTCCTGTGTAGCACTAAGCTGGTGAGATGTAAAAGACCCGAGGTAAGTTTTTATACGGATTGCTTGCCTTATTTCAGAAGCCAGTGCACGCCACTGCATAAAGTGTACCATTATAACTGTAATAAAAAATCGTAAGAAGGTAGCTAATCATAATTGCAAAAATCATAAGCATAAGTATTTGAAAAAGTATGAAATAAGCGTTTTTCATCAATCATTACATTTGAAATAAGTAAATTCTGTAAAATATTGCCTTTTCTTTTTGATGTGTTTAATAGATATTTAATTTTTCCATTTCTTGTTTAGGCCGGAGGCTATAAATTTAGAAAATATCACAATACTAATTAGCTAGTCCAAAGTTATTGTAATAAATATTTAAGTAATCGTAATATCGCAAATACGGTAACAATGCCAGGGCCGAAAGCTATTTTAATATGTAGGTTTACCTTAGCAAATCGCTAAGCTATTTTTCTTGACGATAAATTATTTTATTTCTTTGTACCTAACATTCGATAACTGATCTGAAGAAACTTATTTGATATATCTTATTTATCTCATAGGCAATGTACTAGTTATAAAACCTGCAAACACTTATGGTTGTAAATTGTGGGTAAATAGTAAACAATAACTACTTATGTGTGGCAAACGGGACCACCTCTGCATTAGGTTATTATATTGTAACGAAACAGAATGCACTTAGCACCTTTAAAGCAAACCCGTTTAAGATATTAATCGCTATACAATAAAAGTAGCTTCAAATAGCTTTTCAAATATTTACGACTATGTAAACTCAGTGAGTCACTAAGTAACCAGTCAAGTAAGTAGTATGTCAATTTGTCGAGCCAGCATAAAAAAATGCATTAGCCGATATAACTACAATTTTGTATATAACTTTATATTAACAATAAACGTAGATGTAAAAGCATTAGTTAAATATAAAGTTCAAAGCACGAACAGTTTAACAAAGGAACAAAACTTTATTATTGAAAATGAAAGGGCTGAACATCGTTAACTTATAGGCTTGCTTCAGTTGAAATGAAATTTTTGCAAGTTAATAAATTGTCGTTGATTTTGAAGTCGCAGACAGTTTAATATTCGTCCGTTAAAGGAAAAGGTCTATCAATCAGTTATTTCTGATTGAGAGAACCGTTTGGTGAGTTATTTAAGCCGTGTTTTTGTGTCGAATTATTGACTCTTATTGATATTATTTTACCGATTTTTCTTTATCTTTGCAGATGATAAAAACCTTATTCTTTACTCTTTATTTCTTTACTCCATTTTAAAGATATATAGAATTAAAATATAATTTATTTTTATTTTTTTCACTCCCATATCTGCATTTATTTACTATTTTAAGTGCACTATATTATATTGTTATAATAACAATATAGCTTGTTGTAGATTTAGTTTTTAATTTATGATTATTTATAATAATATATCGTAATTTATTTCAGGTTTTTTTTTTATTAATTCTCACGTTATTAGTAACTGATTCTTCAAATCAGTTTTCAATATAAGTATATTATTTATATTGTTTTTAGAAATTATACTTGTTGAGATAGAGTCATTCGTTCTAATATATTACTCACTCAGTGAAACCCAGTTTTAGGAAAATACAATTACAATGTTAATAACTTATTGCGTTGTTATATTTCCAAATCATCGTTTTACCCATTATACTTACAAGTACATTATTTTTTTAATCTAAAAGTCAACAACATCTTATTTGATGAAACAGATTCTTTCATCCATGCTAAGTATTGTATTGTTAAAGTACCCATAATATAGTATATTCGATAATTTAAAAGTATATTTTGATAAAGTTGATGTTTGGGTATTGATAAAGAATTCAATTATTATTTACCTTTGGCAGTGACACTCAACAGCGTGTCAAAGTGATGCTGAGCTTGAGTGCTTGCACTCCGGTAATAGCATGACCCAGTTAGCGTCGTCGGCCTACTGGCATTTGTCTGTCAACAACTGCTTGGAGTTGCTATCACTATTAATCTAGATCAGGCCATGTTTTATTATTTTGAATGTAAAATGAGACCTCGTTTGTTACACAGAGCTGCTTATTCTACCCATTGCTACGCTCACATAGACGCAGGGTTTCTCAGAATTCATTGCGGATAAAATATCTCGTTTATTATTACATCATAATACTGTAAGAGGGTTATAAATGTACTCCCTTAAATCTATCGACATTTAGACGATGGCACTAAAATACCTATTAGACATCCGTAATGACAGATATTTTAGGTTATATTAATAGTGGTGACAAATATTATAGTGAGTACGATTATTACGGAGAAAACAAATATTATAGCGGTAACATAATAATACAAGTATTGCTGACAGCATATTTTTTCCCGCCCGGTTTTCCCTTTCCGCTCGGTTTTGTCCCCGGAAACCAACGAACGACAATTAAAAAAAAAACTCCAAAAACAAATACTAATCAACTCTCGATTATATACAAATTCATGTCTCATTAGTCTTTCAAGGCTTTTCAAAATTTAAGGAGTGTTTCTAAAACTTGGCGAGATACTATCAATAGATTCTGGTCTCATGACAATCGCTGTTTTTTGGAATGTAATGAACATTAATAAAATTGCTGTTTTAGTATAAAAAATCGTATTGATAGTAATTATTATTGTTTGGTTTGGCATATTCTGAACTTTATATTTCGTTTCCCAAAAAATAGTTGTTTACGGCAACACAAAGCTCACTACAAGCCCGGTCTTTTGTCTAAGCCTACTGACACCGAACAGGAATAGCCAGGTCGATGCGGCACTTTCCCTTTCATTACATATTTACTTGGCATTTTGATGATATCTAACTTTGTACAAAACACGTTGTTTACTTTTCTACAAAACTGTTTTACAAAAGATGCAACGAAATGAACGACTATACTGAAGCTTGTATATACCGAATTGTTAATTGAATTATTTTAAGATATTTTGTTTAAATGTAATAGGCTACATTTCGAAAACAATAACTTTTTATAAAGTGGACTTTAACTGATTTATCCACATTTAAAGTCAATTGTCACATTAATCGTTCCAATCGCAATCAACCCATTAACGCCAAAGAGTACACGTTCTTTTTTCATTTTCAAGCGTCATTCGCAAAAGGTAATCGATTCAATAATTTAATTCCAACCACTTATCCTTGTGTACTTTTTCGTGATCTTTAAATTTCCGGGGAAAATACAATTTCAAAAATTTCACTACTTTTCACTATAAAGTCGGTCATTTTTTTTTCTCAAGCACTTAATCACAGTTCTGACCCCGGAAAAAACAATAATAGACATTAAAGTGCAACTAGATTCTTAGGATATATTTTTTTATTTATGAGCTCTAGTTTCCTAGAACGTATTTATTTTCTGAACTTCCGCAATAATCTTGAGTCTTTTTGGTAGATAATTTTCTTTACGTCACCATATTTTTAGCTGCTTTCAAACTTTACACTTTCTTTTGTTTACATAAATAAAAGAAAGCTATAATTTAATGTTATGGTGTATTCGTAGTAACTTTATTAAAACGAATTAATATTATATTTCTAAAGGGTTACCTACGAGTAAACATAACTTTGACATTGAAATTGACCTATTCCTACACAGTGCCCTAGTTAGCCGGCAAGTCTAGACTAGATATAAATAAGCATTTGGCGCACTCCAAAATTAATTACCTACATTGTATGCACTCGGCAGACACTTTTAATACATAATTTAACGTATATTATATATATATATTATAGAACGAAAGATTTTTGTATGAATGTATACAGTGTGTTTCAAAATTATAAAATAATACTTAAAGGTACACATGTATACTACGAGACGCATTAATTAGGAAAATATTAATTCTCAAAGCCATATATTTTCTTATAATCATCTATTGTTAGTTATTGTGTTTGTTGTTGACCTTCATGAAATTAATATAAAATAAAAACAGCAATAAAACCATCACAATTAGTTCGTTCCTCTCCGACGCAGACTTGAGTTTCTTTCCAGGTAGTAGCTTGTGAAACGCTAGTAGATCACCGTTAGATTCACTTTCACTGGCTGGCCGCCCTAGTCGAGGTCCGTACCAGCAGGGTTGTCTTTGCGTTGCCACCCAAACTATAAATATCTGGCTGAGCACCTTCAGTGCTTGCCCACTCAAACTTGTTGTAGTTGTAAAGGCCTTTCCCGGTCATAATAGAACGATACTTCGAAACAAAAAATCCTTTTAGGATACATATCTACACTTAAAGGGAATTTCATTTATCTGTTACACTTGTATGTACGTAAGATAATATATGTATTTACGACCTTCGCGAAAAAAAATGAATATCTCCAATGTGCCAAATAAAACTGGAGTTATAAAAAGACACATGCTTATAGTAGGATGTCACTCTTGGGGTTACGAATTTCGTAAAACAAATTGCTTTTATTGAGCGCCACCCTTCCCGCTCCACCTGAAAAAAACATTTCACCCCTTCTTTAAACATCAATGTTAATTTCATCATTTCTTCATTCACGTGAGTTCAATTATATTTACTTAATTTATTTGAAGACGTACAAAGATACGTGAAGAATTCGTATACCAAAAGTCTTACTTGAGGTATATTTTACAGTTTAAACGTTTATTTAACAATAATGTGTAATTTAGTTACTGAAATTCGAGAATGTTAAATAATATTAAGTCAATCTGTCATTTTTGATTATTTATGAGCGGGTACATTACGGAGTACAGTAATTGGATTAGGTCATAAATACCATATTAAAAGTAAATATATTTTCATATAAAAACAATATATTACGTAAATAATTATGCTGTAATGCTGGCTTTCTGTATATACCTGACAACAACAATTGAAATAAGTATTAAAGCCCTTGTCAAACAGATAACGAACTGAAAGTTTGGGAGCCGAAGCTGCTCGCGTCCGTAGGCTTTACCCTAGTTTCCCTACACGCGACTCCTGGGTGGTGCTAAACGAGCAACAGCTAGGTGGTAGGGCGTCGGTGCCCGTCTGGATCGCGACCACAGTACATGGGTGTGAAGCCAGTCATAGTGACCAGTTTCGGCTTGTCGCGTTTCGGGATCAGCTTGTGTATGTCCAGTAGCTCATATACCTAGAGACCTTCAATCGTGGTATATGCGGGCCGACATGACGATGTAGACTATCAATGGATTTTCATCCTTTGATAGTCGCTTTCGTTTTTGGACTACACTGTACTTACCATCAGGTACTCTGTAGTCACTATGTCGAGCCAGCTAAAAAAAAAGTATGAATTTTATTCATCGTAAATTATGAAATGAAATGGGTTCGCTATCTGTTTAACAAGGCCTTAAAAAATAAAGAAAACTTAGAAGTTAAACTATTTAATACAACTTCTATTCAACTCCAATGAAGGTAGTTCTTGTATTAGTAAAAATATTTTTTAATAATAATTCAAAAATATCTATTAAGATTTCGCAAAGTAAAAAGCAAGTAAATAACATAGTAACGAATAATTAACGATTACTTAGCACAAATGTTCATAATTACATCCCTTAAACAGCATAGTTAATGTGTTATAATGAGAACGAAACGTCAGTAAGGTATAATTAATGTTTCTCACAGTAGGTATTTAGATATGATGGCAGATTTATTATATAATTTATAGAGCTTAATTTAGAATGTTAAAGATTATAAATAGATAAAATTCAAATATTATAACTGGTATAATATTTAATGTATAACTTCAATTGTATTTTATTTTTAATTCTTAAAATAGGTAAATTAATTATAATTTATAATCATGCTATATCCCTTTCGAGGATTAAAATCGATAGTTACATAGCTTAGTAGAAAATTTAATTAATGAGTTTATTTCATAGGATTTCCATCATTTTATCAGTGCAATATATTCGGCAATAAGCAGTATTAAAAATAGTTGTAAATACAAAGGAATAAAATTAAGACAACTAATATATAGAACACAAAAGTTTCTATTTCGTTTGATGTTTTACAAATGCAATTAATGATTCCCGGAAACTGAGGCAGGGAGAAAAAGGTTGATCTAACGAGCTAAGCTGTGTCGCCGTGCTTACAAAGTAAACAAGGCTCCTAAGACACTTTGATCTTATACATCGTCAGACATATGTCACTCCCTTCATGGTTCAAATAACAGCATTAAGCCGCGAAATATTGGTTAGGCAAGGAAAAGGGAGGAAATATCGACAAGTGGAAAGTGGAAACAGCCAGTAAATAATAGGAAATATAACGTGACTATATAATAATTATTTTATTGATAAAAACCAGTGGATCAAAGTTACAGATAATTGTGACTAATTTCCCTTTGTAATCCTTATAGTAGCAGGCTATTGTTAGGGTCTAAAACAACAGAATATAAAAAGTGCACAAACAATAAACCGATTTGTATGAAATATAACAACTGTAAAAAGATTATTTAACATATATATCACAAAATTATGATAATAATAATTTTGTAAATGAATCTTTGTGTATATAAGTCAAACTTTACTCGCTTAATGTTTTGAATTTCTCGCTTTCACGATATTACAGAAATAAAATGACTTAACCATTAAATTAGAAACTTAGCACATCTTTTGACTCAATGAAATATCTATTTGTAAGCTATTCATTGGGACTATTTCAACGAATTCATACTCACGTTTGAAGCATGAAGCCTAGTGAAGCCCCTTACTAATTTACGATATAAGTATCGTCACTTTTGTCGTATATTAGGGAATTCGTAAGTATCCTGCTGCTTTTCTATGTTGCAATATCGTCAGATTCTACCAAGCACGTTATAATATCATTGAAGATACTAAATTGTTACTAAATTTTGAATCGAATAAATCAATAGCAGTGGTTTTTATTCCTTAAACAGTTACAAAACAGTTGATTATATTTTTTTGCTGCTGGTCAGATTTACTTCTCAGAATATTCTTGACTAAGTTAGCTTTCAAACAAAAAAAAATTCTGCTTCAAAATCGGTTAATTCATAATATCATTAATCATTAATAGCTACGATACCACAGACATACATACATATATACAGATACACGCGCTAAACTTATAACACCCTGTTTTCCCGTCGGAGGTTAACAAGCCACCGTGGAAAATTTATATGAAGAACTCGCAACATTAAAGAGTAGATTTAATGAGTTTTGTTACAAGAAGTCGTTTACCAACTTAAATGCTCATTACCCATAACCACATACGGTTATTATAACCTAATAAATAATTTACTTGTAAGCATAGATGGGCATAATCATGATTACTTTTAATCAGATTAATAATCAGATTACAAGTAATCATGACAAATGTAATCATGATTACTTGTAATCTGATTACTTCTAATCATGATTACATGAGTAATCATTAATCTTGATTACAGTAATCATTCAATTAATCATGATTATTTTAATGATTACTTTTGAGTTCTGGCTGAGAGAGAGAGATTTAAATACTCGTTTATTTAATTTTTCAAGTTATTTTATTTCGAATTAAATATTACCCCAAACTTCCGTCTAAAAGTGGGGTGGTGTCCAGCGAAGAGTGAGGGGTGGCGTCCAGCGTTGAGAGAGGGGTGGCGTCCAACAGAGAGTGGGGGGGTGTCCAGGGGAGAGTGGGGGGTGGCTTCCAGCGGAGAGTGGCGGGTGGCGGTCAGTGGAGAGTGGGGGTGGCGTCCAACGGAGATTGGGGGGATCCAGCGGAGAGTGGGGGGTGGCGTCCAGCAGAGAGTGGGGGGGGTGGCGTCCAGTGGAGAGTTGGGGTGTAGTCCAGCAGAAAGTGGGGGGTGGCGCCTAGCAGAGAGGGGGGGTGGCGTCCAGCGGAGAGTGGAGGGTGGCGTTCAGCAGAGGGTGGGGTGGTGTCGTCGTGTGTGTGCTCACACGCCGCCCCAATGGGAGGTATTGTTTGGGTAGTTTTACGACCCTCTCCCAGGGAGGAGGCCTGTCTAAGACCAATCGCTCGCCGGGCCCCTAGGAAGTATCTGGATTCCCAGGCCCGGCGAAGGCGAAGATTAGGCAGTGCTGGCACTCGGTGGTTTTAGCCGGTGCAAGTCCGCCCCCGAATATCCGTCTCGTTGAGCGAATCATAATCATTATAAGGGTCTTTGCAGTTGTGTACTGTGGTCACGAGTCACGACATTGTTCGGCCAATACACCTACCAACTCATAGTAACTCGCTTCGACCTGATTACGTTCAGGACTATTTTTTGTGCTTTCAGCCGTTTGAGTTGGTAGGGTAATTGCCGGAATTGGGTTGTGACCATAGTACAAAAGTGAAAAAACTGGCACAGTGACTTGCTTCTACCTGACTACTTTCAGGATCAGTTCGTGCTCGGTGGCCATTTAGGAAATCCAACAAAATCTAGCTGATCATAGATGGTTTTAGTATTGTTCTGAGTGATTCCTGCACTATTAGAAGTGATTATCAAAGTACCGCCCATATTTTACTGAAATACCGACTCCTACCCGATAATCCACGTCCGCCTTGGAGATGGAGAATACTTCTGATAATGGCCAAAGACTTTGTGTGCAATCCTTTAAGTTAAAGTTAAATTTTTAAAACAGAAAAATGAAATGACAATTTTTTACTTTTATTACTCATTAAACAATATATATATATATATATATTTTTGGAAAACCAAAAAGCTGTTTTAGTGAGATAAAAATGGCGCGTGCCCGTATATCGATTTGCTTCTTTTTTTCTGAGTACTATATTCCTCAGTCTTTAAGAATATGGAAGTCAAACGCGAAAAAAAAAATTAAGCGAACTGAAAAAAAAACTATGTATGGGTCCCGCTGATTTTTTGTAAGAATCAAAGTTATTAGGTAGAACGACAGTTATCCGAAAAAAAAAATTAGATCTATATCTCAACTTTAATTATGAGTTAAAATTCAAAATACGATACGAACGTGTGCGGCGCGGCGGCTCGGTTTACATCAAAGACGAAACCGAGTCGGTAG
This sequence comes from Automeris io, assembly GCA_036320925.1. Classification (NCBI taxonomy): domain Eukaryota; kingdom Metazoa; phylum Arthropoda; class Insecta; order Lepidoptera; family Saturniidae; genus Automeris; species Automeris io. The sequence continues at coordinate 4,440,609 of JAUDJH010000010.1, read as the reverse complement.
AGAGAGACGGATGACCAAGAAAGATGATGTTGCGCTCTGCGCTATAGAAGCTTGTGTAAATTTGAGAAAATAATGTTTTATTCTGATCAATTAAAATTTTGCGCTATCTTGCTCTCTCTATCTCCATCCCGAAGGCGGGCGTGGATTATCGAGTTGGAGACGGTATTTCAGTAAAATATGGGCGGTATTTTGATAATCGGTTCTAATAGTCCAGGAATCACTCAGAACAATGGTAAAAGCATCAATGATTAACTAGATTTCGATGGATTTACGTAATGTCCACCGAGCACGAACTGATCCTGAAAGTAGTCAGGTCGAAGCGAGTCACTATGCTGGTCTTTGCACTATTGTACTGCGGTCATGACCCAGTTCGGGTAATCGCCCTAACACCTAACTATGTGGTGGTACTCAGTTCGCCAGTTTAGCTAGTAGTAGTCGTATACTATAAATAAAAAAAGGCGAGCGCCGCTCTGCTGTCGGCAGCACATTTTACGTATCAAACAGAAAAGTAATCATAAAAGTAATCATGATTAATTGTAATCCGATTAAAGATTAATAATCCTTAATCACCAAAAAATGATTACTTTTTTTGATTAATTTCGTTAATCATTAATCATGATTAATGATTACAAAATTTAATCGTAATCGTTAATCATTAATCTGATTACATTTTGCCCATCTCTGCTTGTAAGTATAGTTAATCACAATCTATTATCATTATGTTTAAATGGATCTTTCATTTAGGCCGCTGGTTTATTTGATACTATTGCAGTAGCGGAAATTAGAAAAATAATATAAGGAACTTCTACTAACTTTAAGTTATTTTATTCGGTACTTATAAAGATTATATTTTAGTATAAGTAGTAATAATAATATTCAATTTAAAGCCATGTTCGTGTTGCTACAAAATAGTGAGAAAAATAGCCCGCTTGTACTGCTCATAAATTTTTTCTTACACACTTTTCAGTTTTCAGTATTTACACATTATAAAAGAAATTATCTACAATTCAACATACGTATCAAACGAATACATTAAATAGTTTTTATGATAGACATAGGTACAAAGTATGTCTAAAACGACAATTTTGTTGGCTTACCATATTGTGAATTGTTGCCATAGAAAGTAATAGAAAAGATTTATAACTCAGCTTTAAAAAATCTTTTCAATGATATACTGCACATGCAATATTAATAACGAAAAAAAAAAAATTATCCCTCATTTGCTTCTATGGGAGTAATTTGATTTTTTTGTTATGTTAAATATTATAATCAGATTTGCGACAAAGGTATACATAATATATTATAAATTAAATTCTATATCTTATTTGGTTGGAAGTTATAGGACTCTGACAGATAAACAAACGGACAAAGTGCCAAAGCCCCTAAACATGATCCAAAAACCCCGCTCCGCTCGATCATTTAGATATCTTGGTGCATTTAAAACATTTTAATGCAATTTCCTTATTCCCTTCTAGCAATTTAACTAAATAAAACCTTCTATTCGGTTTCTTAATATTTAGTGTAGTAATATAGCAGCTACCTAAGGAGCTTCGGGCGCAATAAGGTTAAAAATAACATGAGGATGGGAGCTTTTTGTTAATGGACCGAAAGTGATATTCGATTCGCCTAAAATGATTTGATTGGCATTTTTACCGACAAGGTGAGTTTTTTATACCGAACCGAAATCTCTTAACCAGAATTGGGAGTAATGTTGTGTAAGGTTACTCGTATATAAATCAATTAATAGCCATTAATGGGGTCATAAAAGGTTCGTAACAATATATCCTTTATAAGGAAATTGGAAGAGACAATAACAGTAATTCTTGTTACAACTGTCTTTTTCTTACGACCATTTATAAAGCCCATTACGTTTTATTATTTGAAATAGATTCTTTCTTTAATTTCTATTTTTCTTTAACTAATAATGTAATATTTTTTAAACAACACTTTGAGCAGTACATTGTTATAATGATTTTGTTTTGTAATGTAAAATACATTTCAGGACCTATAGATGCAATCGTTACAAATACATACTTGTAGAATATATGTATATATTCCGTTGTGGTGATATGATTCACAGGGCGTATATTTTGTACGCATTTAGTGGTTTGATGATTCAAGTGATCTGAAACGGTTTTTTGCGTAGTGTAAATAAATATATTCTTCCTTCCTTAAAAAAATATATTCGAATAAAAATTGATTATAATAAAAAATACCTTAATAAAACTGTAATATGTATTTGCTTAGAATATAAGCATGAAATAAACAGTATGAATAAATATATCAATTGTCTTCAACAAACTTGTCTACGACAAAATGTAACTCGAAACGATAAATCATACATACAAATAGAGCTTCTCGACTCGACCCACTTTCTTTCGCCTGTCCAAACAAGCCTTGAATAACAAAGAAACTTTGGTAAAATGTAATACTTTTTTAATAAATTATATTAGCTAATTTTATATCTGACCTGATCTTTTTAAATTAGCTTTTAATTATTTAATTACCTTTATCCTTTTCTTTTTAATTGATATGATATCTAGGAAACTGAATTTGCCAAAAGCTCACTTAAAATGTGGTTTGTAAATATTGTTTTATTCGCTAACATTGTTTATTTTGGGCTTGATTACTTTGGAAAATTACGTTCTCTTATAATTAATATTAATATAACGTTACGCTATATCCTTCTCGGGTTAGCCGAGATGCATTAGCAGTTGTATCGAATCATAATTAATTAAGTTATAAAGTTTAATAATATTAAGAAAATCCTATCACGTTTTTAATAAACATACTTTCTGAATATAAATAAAGCTTGTTGAAGTAAACAGCCCACAGATGTTGCATCGCCCGGAGCGCCGTTAATGAAACAAGAGTGATGTCAACATCACCTGCGTCCATATTACCATTTTCAATAAGTAACAATTATACATATAATACATACATCTAGAAGATGTTTTAAAAGCAATCTTCACTAAAATTATAAGATTCCACATACTTTAATTTTTGTCAATTTATTAACAGACAAGGCTAGATAAGGAATCAAAATTAAAGTCACTGTCAACACAAAGTTGATTATACTACAACTTACTGTGGCGAGAAACACGTGCAGATGAGCCCAGAACAGTTAATTTACAAGGGGCTTGTAGAAGTTTAACAGGAATATGTTGCAACTTATATAGTATTTTGAAAATTAATTTAGATAGAATTTCAGGGTAATCAAGTTTATTATCCGTTTGAGTGCGGCGAAGCGCTGTCCCGCTTTACCTGTCGTATGCCAGCTATAGCGCTCCTCCGCATTTCATTCCGCTCTTTTAGCATGTATATAAGAAAATTCTTCAGCACTTAAACGATTAAGAAATAATTTATATAATAACTTTATTCATACTTTAGCACGATGTTGTTCTAAAGAAATCATTTCGTACAATAAAACTTAACATTTTCATTTCTCCTAAGATCTCATAATGACATTATCATGATTATTGAAATTTTTATTAATTATCTATTTAAACTACAGATGCCTAACTGTGGAGATCCTAAATTGAATATTTTATCTGAGGTACTTATTGTACAATTAACCTTTATTTGGTTTATAGGCACTAAATAATCACAACTTTATAAAGCATTGATTATTTATTTTCTTAAAAACTCTTTGGTAAGAACGTTAGCAAATAGAACGAGCGTTCACAAGTAGCAAAGAGATTCGCTAAGAGGTCCCATCTCCTTTATTAGAATCCCATCGAGAATGCTCGAAGATCTCTCTACATACCGGTCCTTCACGGAAGGGTCTCTCGGCATTTGTACGTTTGTGAAAATGCTCTTTAGCTCTTTTATTATATTTTTTTAATAGGAAACTTTTAAATAGTCTTCTGTAAATAAGCATTTTTGGTGACTTAAGCTTTACTTATATACGATCCAGCGAAACGAGGTTTCTGAGTTTACTTAAAGGGTTCGGTACTTTGCTCGTCTGTCTGTCACAGGCCTATAACTTTCAATCAAATAAGATAACGTCATGAAATTAAGATCTAATTATGTAAATCTATTTTTTCGGCGGTAGGCGATTGCCTGAACTGGGTTATGACCACAGTACACAATTTTAAAGACCGTCATAGTGACTCGCTTCGGCCTGTCGCGTTTCGGGATCAGCTTGTGTATATCCAGTGACTCATATACTTAGAGATCTTCTCTCGTATATGTGGGACGACATGACGACGGAGACTATCAACGGATTTTCATCCTTTGATAGTCGCTTTCGTTGTTGGACTACATTGATGTACTTACCATCAGGTGCACTGTAGTACTTTTGTCGAGCCAATATAAAAAAAAAGCTTTGTCGTAAAGCTGAAAATTATATTTAATGTATTAAAAAAAGAAATTTGAAGGGGTCTCCCATACATGTAAGTGGAGGACAAATATTTAGTTTTCATTTTTAATATGACATATGAGGTATCGTTGCAAAAAACTTTTTGAGTAGAATTGAAACTCGTCTTGAAATTTTAAAATTGTATACATCAATAATTCTTAATTTGGCAATCCCACAAAGGACTCTGTTGTCCGTATGTCTGGCTGTCAAAACCCTTCTTCTCAGAAACGTGTAGTAATGTCGAGTTGAAATTAATATCAAATACTCAGTTTCTTGTAGACCTGTTTGTACGGAACCCTCTGAACCAAATATGTATCTGGCCGGTTTTTATTAATTCGTTCATCTGTAAAATTTGGTTATTTAGTATAGTAACGGTCTTAATATAAAGGTGCTAAGTGTAAAAAAGTGTAAAAGAGTTTACGATAAGGTTCCAAAAAATCCTTTTTCCGCGTTGTTATAATCTAATAATGCCACGAGATCTCCACTTGCCACAAACGACTAGTGTTTAGTGCTTAAACTTCAGTTTGTATTAAAATTTGTTCCAATATTTAAAAGCCGTAAGTTCATTATCCGACACGTTCTTCTGTGTTTTTCTAGATAAAGTACGAATTTAGGTACCAAATGAACACGGGCAAATAAAACATCGTTAGGAAACTCAAATGGCATCTAATATAAATGTCATGTGTAAGTGCCCTGAGAACGACAATCAGCTGCGCTACTGGTCACGTTGAGCACAGCATATAAGTGCAATTTGGATACAGCTACTATTTTTGGTAACCCGTGGAAAAATCCTGCATAGGACCATCAGGGGCTCCGTGAGGGTGGCGACCTCGGTGCTTCAGACTCCTTCTGATTAAAAACCCTTGGGATGTCCCTCAAGTTGCTGCTAGCCGAGCTTGGGGATCCGTATACTGCCAACAATCTGGCGAGAGAATAGCCTACTAGGCTCCATTTCTTGGAGAAGTTGTTTTAGAGAAGGCATCCCTCGAGACCTCTATATAGTATCTCTCTAGGTAGGTTTGAAGGACACGTACGCACCGCCTCCGACTCATCCGAACGGCAGACACCCTTAAGTCTACTGCCTGTTCTGGATACAGCCACTATAGTATCTGTGCTCATCCCTGAAGGGATATAGGTAAGAATATATTATTTAAAAGTATATAAAAACACGTATGAGTAACCAGATTTATCAATGTACCAATTTTTCACTCTCTATAGTTTTTATATGCTCTTGCTAAAATAAATATTTATCTATCAAACAAAGCGCCCCGGAAAGTTGATTTAACGAATGCGTTATACGAGCACAATTCAGGTTTATTCAATAAGACAATTTTAATGTAAAATGCATTTTTACAAATAATTTCTTTTGAATGATCTTCAGGTTATGAACCAGAAATAATAATATTAAACTATATAATTTATATTTTAGCAATTAATTATATGACTCAAGGAAATAGGCATACCGCAAAAAAATATCTGGGCATACTATAGCTCACTTTACTGATTTCCGGACAGGCGCACAATACAAAAATATACTATCCACACTTTCATATATACTCGTACACACAATATAACATTTTTTTTTTTTTTTTTGGTTTAACGGGGGAAAATCCTGCATAGGACCATCAGGGCCGCTGTGAGGGCAGCAACCCCGGTGTGTCAGACTCCTACTGACTAAAAACCCCCGGGCTGTCCCTCTAATCGCTCCACCCGAGCCTGGGAAACCAAATTCATCCAGACACCCGGAGAGCGAAATGCCTTGTCGAGGCTGCCTCTCTGGGAGGGGTGGGGGTAAAGAGCCCACCCTTCCAATACCTATCTAACAGGCGGCGCGCCGGACAACTGCACACCGCCTCCCTCTCATCCGGACAGCAGACTCCCTCAAGTCTACTGCCCGGCAAACACACAATATAACAGCCATAGCTTGATTTAACCAACAAATCCATTTAAAATATAAAGAGCAAACATACCAAGTGGAATTAGGGCATTTTATTGGTCTTGAATTTTTTATAAACAATTAACCTCGCCTCTTCCGTTTTACCCTTTTTCTCGATGACCTTAGCGAACGAGCATTTACTCGACGTATTTATTGACTATGATTGATGATGCTTTTTTCCTTGAACCAAATTGTATACCTACTATTATTCGTAAAAATATCACAATATTTATATCAGAGGTTTAGTATGTCACCAAAGGAAAGACCAAATTAGATAATAGTTTTTCCTGTTAGTTTAACTATTATTGTCATATGATCTTTATTTGTGCCAAAAGGCATCCACAATGCATATCCACCCTTTGACCTGTCCTGTACATCACGTTTCAACTCGCACGTCTCAAGTTTTGTCTGTGACGGCGACGTTGTCTCGTACCTACGGAGCGTAAGTTCAATGTAGATCCATTTTTGTTTGTGATTTCTCCGCAGCGATTCCATAGATCTTCATTGAATATCTTCTCGGGTCAAAAGATACCAACAATATTGCGGAGGCAACGATTCAGGAAAACCTGAATTCGACACGTTTTTTGTTATTTTCCACGTTTTGGACCCATAGAAGAGGAAGGTTTTGATACAGTGACCACAGTTTAACTATAGTCACTGCTAAAACCTACGTCTAAACTTTAGGCTCTAAAACGAGGACTGAGGTTTATATGACATTGCAAATTAATTATATATTTGTATGTCGATATCATTCCATGAGTCAGTCCCTGTCATTAAAACGTAATTAATAATTGTTGGTAGGGATCGGCGCTTACGTTAGCATGCAGTGTGGGAGTCTAAAGATGGATAAAACTATAATATGAAGGCGACAAATGTCCAATAACATATTTGGTTGGTTAGGTTAATTGTGATGTAAATATATTGTGATCACTAAATTAATTGCTACTTTAATATAGTTAAAAACTTATTGTAATTTATCAAGTATAATTGGTGATCTAAATTTGAAAGTCGTTGATGTCTTTTGTTACAAGCAGTTTCCTAACAATTCTGAAGTATCATTTTTCCAAACTTGTTGCTTATAAAGTCAATAAACTTGAGCCGAACAAAATTATCACATAGATTTTTTTTTCATAAATAAATAAAATTTCAACTTTACTTTTAATTTTACTTTCAAACTATATCCCATTTAAGGTGAGTAGACATTCTCGTAAGTCAATGCTAACATCTCCTGCGCGGCTGTCTAACGTGCAATATATAGGACACATGCCATTATTGCTAAGTATTAATGACACTTAGGGCTTACTACGACCTTTTCTTTTACCTTTAAACTTTAGGTTTCCGGAGGTTCGTACCAGAAATTTAACATACGATAATTATCCTTTCGCATGGACGCTGGTGTTTTATTAATTCAACTACCACAGCTCCAATATTCCACATCAAAATATTGATATTATCACGCTATATCACTTACAGGGTCACCGCAGATAAAATAAAAACTATTTTATTTGTTTAAATTTTTATTTAATTAGGGAAACACACGAAAACATAAAAAGAGAAGGACAACATGGTAATAGTCTCGTCGATAAGAAAGAACTCCATAGTTCACTGACTAATATAAATAGCACGGCGATGTGGAGAAAAAGTTCGCATGACATTGCCAAGGCAAGCAATCAAGGCGTTTTGTCGACACAAAGGGCGCTCGAAGGCGCGGCTCGAGACATCACGGTCAAGGCCTTACACCAACATATTACACCGTGACAAGGCGATACTGTGAAAAATTACTCTGGTAACTTTCACAGTAAGGTATGGATGACGGTAATAAATGATTGCAAAGGAAACGATACGTACACATATAGCATGTTTATATAATATATTTTAATTTTCTCACAGGACATTCATTCCTTTGTATTTTACACATATATTTGTACATCATTATGTAAAAAAAAGAATTTACCAGATATTATTGTCGCCTCGTCTCGGTAGATTCTGCCCATTGCTTCCAAGCGGTGGTAGATTATTTTTTCTTTTCTTTTGACGATTCAAAAGAGTTTGGAATAAGTATTTAAATAAAGTTATATTTCATTTTATTACACAAAGCAAATACACAACAGTCGAATAGTGAATTAGCACCTAGATTGTGGTATACCTACATTGTTGCAATGAATAGCACCTGATGAAGCACGTAACACACCGAGCTGCGGAATTGTGAACTTAGATTAGGGCTTAATTAAAAAACTTTAGCGGAAAGTATATTCAGTTCTTATAAATTAAATTTGTATACCTGTAGTCTAAAAATCAAAATTAAGAGCACTGAATAACTATATTTTTGTATAGTTTAAATTTCAAAAGTGGTGGAATGTAAAGAAAACAATTAAAATATACTTGTAAATTAGGTTTTTTATACCTTTCATTATTATAAACGAGTACACAACCATACCATTAACAAAATCTTGTATTTTTTTAAGCCTGTCTAACATGCGGGCAATGAAATTCTTAATATCTGTTGAAAATACAATTAAAGTTTGTACGATGACTTATTAAGATATCGATATTTTTATACCCAGACTTTTTATAGAGTAAACATGAAGAACAGTATTCAGTTCATTCGTACTTTTCCCTTTCATACATATTGACTTTCGCATAATAATAATATTTTTAACCCATGCAGGTAGGTTCTGCTCCGACGCAGCCTTGAGTTTTTTTCGGCGTTTCTTCACATGGTAGTCGCTCTCAAAACGCTGCTAGATTACTGTTAGGTTCGTTTTAAACGGGCCGGCCGCCAAGTCGAGGTCTGTACCCACAGGGGAGTGCCCAACCCATAAAATTCGCTGGCTGAGCGCCGTCTACGATCGCCCACTAAGCCCGGTTTAGTTGTGAAGGCCATTCAGAAAAAAAGGCAGCTTGGTGATGTCATCAAGATCACCGTAACTCAAAACATAATCCTATATTAATTAGCATAATTACTGAACACTAACGAACAGATCGAAAAGAAAAAAAATGTATTAGAGAAAAAAATTCAGGCCTGGAATAGACCGAGTTTTATCGCAGAATTTCGAATTTTACAACCCACCCGTTTTAGTCAAATATACAACAAGCTCCTTATTGAATCGCCAAATAGCATTACCCGCTATGTCTTATCATTTAAATTAAGCTATTCACAACTCGCCTGCCACATTAAATTACTCCGTTCTCATTCATCTCGGTATTCAGAGCTTTAATATTCTCCTATGTAGTGCCACGACAACTTGCTATTCGCTTATGTTTCGTTTCGTTCAGTACCTCCAAGTATTTTCATGAAAATTCCCAACAGTTTCAATGAATAAATTGCACTGTTTTCTGTAACACGTACAATGTAGAAATAGTGACTATTTCTTAAAGAAATAGGGCGATACTAAAAGGTCTTTCACCTTTTTAATTTCTGAAAAAAAAAATTTTTATGTCCTTTGAATATTTTTGACAAAATAACTGACTAAAAGATATCAGCTCCAGGCGGGCTTCTTTCTTTAAATCAACGTCTAGGTGCGCCTATTTTGCGTGACACTGGTTTAGGATGATTTCAACCGTTTCAACCCAATTCTTCCAGGAAATCCACCAACTGCCTGACGTTACTGGTTGCTTCCGAGAGGGACCCTGGTGACAAAACTGTAAATTTTAACACAAATGGTATAATAATTATAAAGCTAGTATTTCACGGAGAATATTGTATTTTGCCAGTAGCTCATATGCCTGGTGAGCTTCGGTCGCAGCATATGTGGGCCGATATGACCACAGAGACTATCAACGGTTTTTCATCCTTGGATGGTCGCTTTCGTTTTTGGATTACACTGTACTTACCATTAGGTGTTCTGCAATCACTTTGTCGAGCCAGTGTAAAAAAAATCCATAATAAAATCTAGTATTCGAATCTACAACTTTTAAATCATTAGCTGTGACCACCACGGTGCAAAAATAAATAAAAAGCTCCTACTTAAATATGCAGCTGATATAAACAGTTTATACTTTTAGTACTTAAAATCAATTGCACGTTTCGGTCAATCTAGTCTAATAAAGAGTATATAAAGTATAGACTAATAAATAGAATGGTCAACAATATTGTGGCTGTATCTGACAGCACCATGCGCTCCATTGGCTAGTAGAAGAGGCTCTGTTCTGAACATATCGCAATTAATTCCCTCAGTACTCAGGACACGTGAATTAATCGTACGGTATATTTCTGTATCATTACCACGTGCTATGCTACTGATATTAGTTACTATCTAAAGTTTATTTATTATTTTAAAGATTATATACAGTCTTACGCTATGTTACTTGTATAAAAAAAAATTACGAACCAGGTCAACGAAATCGGTTTGATTCAAAAGTTACCGTTGATCGAAATGGATCATTGAGTAGACGGGTGAATAATGCATAAATTGTATTATCATTATCTATTATATAAAAATAAGTCCGGTTTTCATTCCTGACGCTATAACTCCAAAACGCACGAACCGATTTCCACAGTTGTGCATTCGTTGGAAAGGTCTCGGGCTCCGTGAGGTTTATAGCAAACAAAATTCAGGAGAATTTTAACAGAAAAGCAGGAAAACGGGGTAAAAAATCATTTTTCACATACAGCGCCATCTCTGATACATAGCATGTACTACAAACCAATATGGTTTTGCATGGTGGTGGAGCAGATCGCACCAGTATTTTAAGTAGATGGAGCCGATGCGTTATACATTGTTTGACAGCTACTCATTGTACTCTGCTCAGTTAATTTCATGTGACATTTATTGTGCGCACGTTCTTTCAAACGCTAACTAGAAACCAAAACGAAGCCATCTGGTGGCGAAACGAAGTTCGCCGGGTTTGCTAGTTTATTATATAACAATTTGCATTGCATTTTAGGTACAATCAGTGAAAAAAGATAACGCTATTACGCAATAAATGAACTGTAAGGATTAGGAGAAAGTGTAAAACCAACAGTCATGTTTACTTAAAAAAAACAAGAAATTATGTTTATAAAAATTAATTAGCTGCTTACTACCATTGACGTTGTTTGTGAAAAATGTATATTTATATATGTATGTATATAATTGAAATATTTACATAAATCAAGCCCGAGTTTCTTAAATTTCCATTACATATTTATTTCAACATCAAATCGTAGCACAAAACGCTATGAGGCAAATGAAAGTCTTTGATTCTATTTAAGTCAACAGGGTCGGGAAAATTTTATTTAAATAATATTTACAGAGTCGTTTAAGAGACGTTTTACAGAAAACATTTCTTTAAATATTGTATTTGAGCGGACAATAGATAAGATGTGTTGCTTGGAAGAGCAACTTTATGTTGCTTACAGATTAAATAAGTCCTCTACAGCGACAAGAGAAAACCTAGATGGGAAAGTGGAACGCGCACGCCTCTGAAAAAAAAAATAGGACTTGCTATTCATTGCTAAGCTATTGTTTATGAAGTTTATTCAGCTGATAAGGTACATGACTTTAACCTTCCCTATGTCAACTTTGACGCCGTGATTGAGGAATCGACTTGTGCGCTGAGAGTCGTGGGTTCATACCCGCTTGGAACTTACATTAGTAAGGCCCGCAGGTAGTTGTTTCCAGTGTGGATTCTTGTGACAGTAGTCACTTTCCGTCAGGTGGCCTTTCGATTTGTTTGTAATCTTTTGGTACAATAATAAAAAATAACGAGCAATTTATTGCAGTTCAATTTTTGGTTGATCAAAAAAGTTTAAATAATCATAACATTATGATAATTGGAGCTTGATAGCTCAATTTGTAGTGACCTTACTTACGATGCTAAGGTCCTAGGTTCGAATTCTGGCAGTTGTAAACTTTTCTATAATGAGCATATTAGTATGTGACAAGTCATAGTTGTGTTTATATATTTAAATATGTATATATTTATCTTCATTGTGTAGTACCTATAGTACACTGTACAAACAGAAACTTAATTTAGAACTAGGACAATATATGTAATTTTTAGTAAATATTATATAATATATTTCACATCAAACAAGCTCAACAAAAATCTATATGTTAACGAATTATCCCACGCTAAAATATTTAAAACAAACACCTTGTAAATTCATACTATATTTACGTTACATAAAAGGCAACGAATGTAATATTAATACACAAACAAGATTATTTGAAAATATATATCTCGAAAACTCCGTATATATTACCCGTCTGAGCCCAGCTGAGGGATACTAAATGCGACGGATTAGATCAGTCTAATATAGTACAGCAGCATCGGGCAAACAAAACTCATTACAAACCATTCAAGCGAGTTACGTATTTTTTAATACAACTTTGAAACAAAAGTAATTTATAACAAATACTCAACCTAACCGAATTGAAAGGGCAATAGTTAAAAACGTATTTATCATGTCGACACACGTATTTTATTGGCAGTTTCTGCCTACTAATGATCGAAACTGTGCGTAAAATTACACAAATTACAGTAAATGAACTTTAAGCAACGATTACAATCTAGTTTCATTTATTTCTTCAAGATTTTTTTTTGTGGAAGTAATAGGCACGCAGGTGTGAACATCTGACTTGATGGCAAGCGGTTACTAAACCAATAAACAACTGTAGCATTAGAAGTGTCATCATTGTACGACCGACCTAAAAGAGATTTTTACTCCTTTTCTAATGTCCTTTCTTTCTCTTCCTTTCTATTTTTAATTAAATTAAAAAATATTTAATTATTTGAATTAACTAACCCTTTTTTTAATTATCTGCATTATAATCTAAATTACAGTACAGTTTTAGTATTCTAGTGCTTAAATATACAGAAAATTAAGTTTTTTATTTTTATTTAACACATCCTTTTTTACATATTCTAATAAACCGTTGTGATGGACGCTACTTACACATCGCAATATTATACCGTTTGAACATTTAACGCCATCAAGATAACAAAAAATATAGATAAAACCCGCATACAGTTGAAAAACAAACTATTCTTTCGTCAAAAGTAAAAATATGTAACGTAGTTCGTGAAGAAACTTCACAAGTTCATTGTATTTTAAATTTTCCTGAATCAGTCTCTCTTTTTACTTAAAGTTACGGTCTTGCGAGTTTTCGCGGAATGAATTGTACTGGATTACTTAAATACGGGCTTTGCTCGTATAAAATTTATTCACTGTTATGTTAACGACTTTTATTTTATTGGTTTATTAAACTCAAAATATTATGATATCCATTTTTTTTAATGACGTACTATTTACGAATATAATTAAAATCCACGTTGTATTTGCATGCTTGGCATACATGCATATATACGACTGTACGACTAGGGTTGCCAATTTTCAAAACACAAATTGGGTCTAGTAAAATTGTTTAATTGTTAGTAAAATTGGGTGTAGTGTCTAGGCCGAACATTTAATCTAAAAGCCGGGCATAAATTTCTTTAATGTCATAATTTATATTAAGCAGGAAGTTCATTTTTAAAGTTGAACATAAATATAATAACTCTGTTAAGTAAAATACTATGATTATAAATAAACAAAAAAAAATTATCAGTTCTGTCCCTGACATAATTTATTAAGACAAAAAGCCTATTGAAAACCTTTTTTTTTGTAACACCCGGGGAAATCCCTAAGATGAGGGCCACCCCAAAGTGTGTCGGACTTGCACCGACTAATACCCCCGGGATGTACCTTCTCCAGTCTGCCGAGTGCCAAGGGCAAGGCTGAGCCATCTTCCTCGACACCCGGCGAAACCCACCGAAAACCTGATAGAATGGACATATAAATATTTGGCAGGATATAACTAAAAAGCCAAACATGACATGCACTCTGACGATAGATTTTTATCCCCTAGCGTTCGGCGTACCACTGACCTCGGGCTGTATTGTACTTACCATCACGTTCAATAAAATCATTTTGACAAATGTTATTAATATAATGGTTGTCAGGATAGAAAAATCATCATCATTATCATCACATAGGCCATAGTCCTCCTCTAATAAAATCAAGTGCGATCCATCGAAAGCCGCTTACATCCACCATCATCCTGCAATTTGGATTTGATCGTCTGTCCATCTTTTAAGTGGACGTTCCATACTGGGCTTGCCATTGCAACATTACATGTTGACGACATAAATATAGTATGTTATAAAAAAAATCAATGATCAGCCACGCTATTGATTGCATTTGTTATTGTCTACAAACTCAAAGGGTATAGCCAATAAAATAACTGCTCATTTCGAAAAGTAAACAGCGTGATAAGTTATTGTTTTTTTTTCCACTGGCTCGACATAGTGAATACAATGAACTTCATTGTAAGTAGAGTGTAATCCAAACACGAAAAAAACTATCAAAGGCTGAAAATACATTGATAGTCTCCATCGTCATGTCGGTCCTCAACTCATATGAGTTACTGGATATACACAAGCTGATCCCGAAACGCGACAGGCGGAAGCGAGTCTTTACACTAGTGTACTGTGGTCATGACCCAGTACAGACAAACACCCTACTACCAAAAAAACAATATTGATAATAATAATATTAATTCCCAGGTGCAATACCGATGGTCACTGCAACGGTGTACTGCGCGCCAACATTTTTAAGATACTCAACGCTCACAGTCTACAGCCTCGGCTGTATACTGGGACTCTATAAGGTAAAAAAAAATTAAAGTACTTTTCCGATAGGGCAACCCGGTTATAACTAATTTTAAACAGCGACGCAAACGATCACATGAACTTTAATAATATTTCTCACTTTTATTTAGTGATGGCAAATAATTATGTACGATTTTCATATTTACAAGAAGCTACGTTGATGATGAATGATAACCTCTTGTAAAATGTGCCAAAAATCTTTGATCTAAAATAAAAGTCCTGATATAACGTAATTTTTTATTATTTGATGTTTTTTTTTTTTGGTAACTTGGAGGAATCCTAACGGACCTCAGAGGGCGATAAGAATCGCCCCCCGGTGTGTCGGACTTGCACTAAAACCCCCGAGCTATTTTAATTTGATCTGATTTTACTGTAAAACTCAACTGTAAAAAATTAAGTCTGTCTTAATTTTTTTTATTCTTTTCTAATAAAATAATCTTGTCCACCAGTAGAAGATAGTGATAAATATTATGGATTTAATTTATTTATAAAAAAAAAAAAGTAAAATACTATACTTTAC
Organism: Automeris io; assembly: GCA_036320925.1. NCBI lineage: Eukaryota > Metazoa > Arthropoda > Insecta > Lepidoptera > Saturniidae > Automeris > Automeris io. The sequence continues at coordinate 4,425,159 of JAUDJH010000010.1, read as the reverse complement.
TTTTACTACTATACTTTTTTTAAAAGTAATATAAACTAAGTTATACCTATTTTTAAAATAGACATAAATATTTTGCCGGTAGCTTTGGTGTTAAAATGACAATCCTTCAGATTTATCTTTTATATATTACATTAGAAGATTTAACCGTATTACTATCGCTAAAAACAATTGTCAAGTATTAATATTATATAAAAATATTGATGACGCTAATTTGATCTAACCAACCCATCACAAAATTAATATATATTAATGTTTCCTTTGTCTTACTCACTTACAATCTTATCTCACAACTCGTCTGTACTCTATATTTACAAATTCATATTTATTGTACCCATATTGGTTTTGTGTGGAGCACTCGTACCAAAATAAGACACTTATTAATTAGACATGGGTTTTTCAAAAACATTTTTTTTTCCTTATTTTATTGGACGTACATACAGTACCGTATATCCGTGATATCTTTCTAAATACATTCTAAACGTTCTTTACAATGAATACATGTCGATAAGCAATAATCATAGCGAGTTTCGGAAGCTACGCAAGTTTGTCGTATTACAATCAACCCGCAAATTTTTTTCTTTAAGTTGATCGAAATTGGTAAAATACGATTTCCAATTAACGAAACACCAATCAAATCAACAAAGTTTTGAGAACAATACTTCCCTAAATTATATTTCTATGAAAGTAATTGGAATTCTATAATTACTTAAATAAACGAATTAAGGAAAACTAATTGACAGGAAAATGTAAACTTATTTACTAGCAAAGAGGCTTACAAGTTATTCTGATTTAATCTTGAAAATAAATGAGGTCCTGTATACGGATAAATGAATATAAGAATAATTAACTACTTAATGATAACAACTATGAAGACCGTTATCATTATTCTTGCGTATTAATCCAAGTAACTTAGAAAAATCAAAAGCTCTAATGAAATACTTTTATATTTTCTATTGTTAGATTTTCAACAAATCTGAAGCCAGACTAACTTGAATACACTCACTACTGACGATGAGGCAGTTCAGTATATTAATATCTGTAAAAAACTATCGAAAAGCTTTTAACCGAAGACAAAAGCGCCTGTATGCCTGATAATATGTAATATTGTGGTTAAAAGAGGATTATTGTTTATTAACAAACGTTCTATTGTAAAGTATTCATGAAAAAATAACTATTTAAGAGATTATATCTTTTTTTAGGACATTATACGTTTTAAGATATAATGTACACGCGTACAACGTGTCCATCGCTCAGATTTCTTACAAGAAATAAAACCATAGAAATTTAAAACCGGTAAAAATTGCTGCAACCTGTTTCAAACAACTCGGTACGAATAACAACGCGCTATAGAAAAAAACAGTGTTTCGTATTCACATAATGCGATGTCCTATCAGTCTTGTCTTTTTTGATAGATGGTGCTTTCCTAGACTGTACTAAAGACAATGAATTTATGTTTAAAATCATAAGCCGCGCATTACGCGATTTTTCTTTATCATTGTTAATTATTAGTAGGATGAGTAATACAAAAATGATTTATTCCAGGCCATGAGGGCGTGGTCTCCGTGGGAACGGAGGCTGTGTTTTGCAGCACCGTTTTGCATGCGCTTACTGCTGGCGGGAGCCCGTGCTGCACGACTGGGCGGTGGTGATCAACACGCCATACTGCACGTTTTCCTACAGGCAAGTTATAATGATACTTTTTTTTACTTGGGGAAAATCCTCATAGGACTGTCCAGGCCGCACAAGGGGGTAGCAGCCGTGGTGGGCCGGACTTTTACCAGCTAAAAACCACAAGGTGACTACCTCTGCGAATTAGTCGAGACTTCGGGTCCTGTAATCAATTCGCCGCTGCCACACTACGAATACACAATCACGGGGGAGAAACGCCGCCTCCCCCGATACCAACTAGTATACTTAGACAGAGCGAGTCACGACGCACCACAGACTTCTCGGGGGTCGCTAAACGGGCGCTCAGAGCCCAAAGATATACAAAATAGACAATTATTGTTGTGATTTCGGACATTGACATATACATTGGACAGAAGCCCACATCCCGGAGAAACTAAGAAATTCTCACTTATTTCTACCAAGGTTTTATACTATCTTCTGACATACGTATTCTCGTCGGCCTGTACGCAAAGATGGGCAAAATGTAATCAAATAAATGAAAAACGATTAGGATTACATTTTCCTTTTTTTATCATTAATAATATGATTGATTACATTTTATCTAAATACTTTGAATGAAGCGTGAAGAGATATTCGCGTTGACCGCCACGATCGCTTTATCGATCGTTAGTTTTTTTTTAAATTTTGATAGATTGTCTTAAACATTTTTTGTAGTACACCGTGTTTTCTTCACTTTAGTCACAATATCAAATCAGTTTTTTATATAACCAGTTAGTTTCGGGTAATTCCGTTTAGACATATTAATAGATATATAATAATAGTATAAATAAATGTTTTAAGTAAGGAGTGCTAATGAAACTTTTAACTTACTTATTGCAATATAGTACATGTAAGAATGAAGGAAAATTAGCTCATTTATGATTTAAAAATATGTTATTAGAATGTAATTTTGTGTACACTAAAATATTACATATTCTCTGATATTATGTCATGTTTACAATTACGAAAATAAAATAGGATATTTTAAAGCTTTATACAATGTATCCAGTTAAGTGAAATCCATCATTAACAATAAAATCAACCAATAGAACTGTGCAAAAATAAAACTCGAACCTCTTCAGGTCACAGAGAAATGTATCCCTCACTAATAAAGAGAACGATGTAATCAACTAAGTGTACCAACAACGCCGGTCGTAGAACTAATAACCGTTGCAATCTGTTACACTGTTGGCAAATACCCGGCTGCGGTTGATAGCGGGTGTAATTTACCGGCAATGATTGCAATATCGCACGCAAACAGCGGTCTGCTTCGCGACAATAGGTACTAGGGTTGACAATACGTTATTTCGGATATAAATACCATACGAATTCAAGTTTCTATTGCGGGATATCCAGAAATTTTGGATATATCCGGTTGCGGGTATTTTTAAAGAAACTCATTTATTTCATTTAATTATTTATATGAAACAACAGAATAGTTTTAATTAAAAGGTGCGAAGTAATTATTATAATTTTTTAAATATTTATTTATTTACGGGACTTTAGTTCCATGAGCATGCCAGTCCCATAATACGTTAACCTAAAACAAGAAAAAATAACAAAGAATAGACCAAACAAAAAGCTAATAAAGCATATTGTACATGTGCCACAATATTCCAGCAGCATCAAAGATTAAGTGAATTTAATAAGAGATATTTTCAAGCTAATCTATCTCTGTGGATACATATTACTAATACTACTATTAATTAATTACTAATTACGATCAGTTGGGTTTGGAGCGAAAACAGTCCCAAGAGTCGGATGTTTGCTAAACGTCTGAGTGGCTTGAGTATTTACAACTATAGGTACTGTACTCAGTTTGCAAGTTGCTCGTTATCTACACCAGTAGACGGAGGTAAAAATATTTGCCCTCTCCTACTACTGTGCTCAAAATACCGTTATCTCTACTTCTCTACCAAAAACATAAACTATAACGTCGAATAAAGGAGTCTTGTTCATTTTTTGTCCGATATGTTTACGAAAAAACATTTTTTTAATGAATTCTACCTCGACAACTACACAATACCTGATTGAAATCACATTGTAGTCCAAAATCGACAGCAACCGCCAATTTACAAATCAATTGATAGCCGCCATTTTCATGTCTGTCTTCATATACTACGACTGAAGGTCTCTAGGTATATGAACTACTGGACATACACATTACACAAGCTGATCCCGAAATGTGACAAGCCGAAGCGTGTCACTGCGACGATCTGTACACTTGCGTTCTGATTTCAAGCCTCAGTTCGGACAATCACCCGGCCACTTCATGCAAATTAAATAATTTCGGATATTTCATAGATACATATATATAGATAACGATATCCATAACATCCCTAGGCAGTGCTTAGCACGGAAAACGTGGGTAACAACAAACAAGTCGTGACAAAAGCTAGACTGAACTTCAATCGACTTTAACGATACACTGGTTTTTGTTATGTAAAGGATTAACAATCATTGCCAAGTTATAAGACCAGAAAAACCCTGCTGCATATGACGTCATTATTCTGTGAATAATTAATGTTGAGACCTTAAGAAACTTGTTAAGAAGGCTGTCTGAAAGCCTGTTAATAATAATAATATTGATCTTTGACCAGATAGAATACATATCGTCGCGTGAAAGGCTATTTGGTTTGAGCGACATATTTTGGTGATATAGTAATATATATATTTTTGGAATCGGTAAAAAACGCTGATTCCAAATATATATGTATATTACTATATCACCATAAAATGGCGCTTAAACCAAATAGCCGTTCACCCGACGATGTATAAACACTTTTAGTTGTACAATCTAAAGGTAGCCGTCGGATGCTGACAATCGCGACACGACAGCAACAAACCAGAACAACGCTATCAGCCACCCCGGATGCGACACGAACCGCTGTTTAACAGTGCTGCAGACTCACCTGCATCGGACTCCTCTGTATATAAAATACACAGCCTTACACCGCGATATCAGGCAGGATGATGTCGTGGATCAGTATGTAGAGGTCGTGACCTGGCAGTTGTTGGGTCGCTGCTGCCAGAATCCAAATCGCGCCTGAGGTTTGTTATTAAACTTGATATACTCGTATTAACTATTGTTGCATACATTTTTTACTTGTCTAGACCTAGACCTATTATGCATGACCTCCTGCGTGACTTAGAATGTCTATTTAAAGTCCAGGGTCCATGATTTAAACTTTAAATATGATTAAACCTCTATACTCACTTCATTGATATGTTCAGTTTTGCCCAACCTAATACATACGTGATAATTTTTGCATTCGCAAATAAGCATACAACTGTGAAAGATACGTCCTCGGTGTAGCAGATTCTGTATGATGCGCATAATTACGTGAAAACATTTCCTATAACATATAACATGACAAATAACCTTTTCGTAATTATATATCTCTAAATAATCAGTCTGAGTACTTTTTTATTTTCCTAAAATAACAAAATTTGACCCCGTTACGGTTTTACAATGATAGAATTGTTTACTGCGGGTAAATATTCATTGTCAACACCAATTATAAAAACTCCCAACTCGATTATATTTCCCTGCTTATAACCTATTTACTGAGTATATCCCAATGAACTTACAAATATGATACTTCTTATGTAAGTTGGTGAAGTGTTGGTATCCTCCTGATCCCAGACCATGCTGCAATATTAGATAAAGGCTGCCAATAAGGCATTAAAATATTAGTGAATTTATAGGATACTAAATTTTCAATCGATCGGACTAGTGGAAAATGTTCACATTATTTTAACAACTAATAATAAATTTACAAGGTGGTAGGGAGCTAGTCCGAACTGGATCGTGACCACAGTACAAAAGTCTACGTAAGACTTTCATAGTGACTCGCTTCGGCCTGTCACGCTTCGGGATCAGTTTGTGTATATCCAGTTGTTCATATACCGAGAGACCTTCCGTATATGTGGGCCGACATGGCGATGGTGAGCATTTTCGTCCCTTGGTAATCGTTTCCGTTTTTAAACTACACTCTGCTTTCCATCAGGTCCAATGTAGTCACTTGTAAAGCCAGTATAAAAAAAGATAGAGATGATGATATACAAACATATGAATAGATTTTTCTCTAAACCTTAGTTAAGAACATTTTCGATCAGATTTTCTTTCAAACAAAAACAAACATAATTAAAAACCGTACATAGTATCTTAAAAAGCAAGGATGCTGCAGATATACATAATTACATAGATACATACAAGTATATGAAGATATCGGTTTTTGATGTTGTTTAAAAATTGGGATGAGAATACTCCTGTTCTACAGAGTTAATGGCTTATGAACTGACCGAACCCGAATGATCAATGATTTTCAATTTTCCTTTTTCAATGAAATAATTTTAGCATTGGTATAAAACTGTATTCATCAATCATGTAATTGTCTCTGTAAATAAAGGGAAATGGTGACGGAGAAAATGAAAAATGATATCTTTTTCCTTGAGATGTTTAAACATGGTTTATTATATTAACCTAGTGTGTTTTTTTTTTCAAACTTTACCCTTTATCGATGCCTCTCACTAATACAAAGACGTACAACAAAACAAACATTAAAAATGGACGCAATTTTATACTTGTGCAGTTGTAAAACGACTTAAAAGCTTTTATATAATAGATAAGACGAGCGGAATCTAGTGCACTAGCTATTAGTACTTTATCTCTATTATGTCTATGTTTATTTCACTTATTTATATATCAATGTACAGTTATTTAGAGACTAAATTGAAAATTATTCTTGAAATAACCTATATAATGTCGCATGATGAAAATTTTATAAAATTATATCAGGCATACATTTAAATACCGGAAAATAGCTTTTACAGCGTTATTCCGTGTACAAAAAATAATGCCCGAATTTTTTTTATTTATATAATTTACAAAAACCGACGAAGTGAATGCCAGACGAGTAATCCGAGGGTTTTGTACAAATAAACTGTGAAAGTACTGTATGTTACTCTAATGAAAAGATAAACTAGATTTAGGGACAAACTAAACTTTGCCCCGTTCGAAAAATGTTATCCGCAGTCGCAGGCAGCTTACACACTGGAAGTGAATATGTTATCATTATAAATATATATATTTTGTGATGTCACTACACATTTACGATTATAGGATTTCAATAGCTTTTGACATTCTTAAAGAAACTGCACAAAGGATTTTTTCATTATGTTAACTTAGAAATTTTAAGAAGCTAAAGCTTTTGAACACAGCCTAAAAAATGAGGCTTCGTTCAAATTTTCACATAAAAACTTTAAATCTGTAACACATTGCGTGTGTATGCCTAGCCTTAGTTGAATATTGTACAATGTACATCTCAGTCCCCTTTCAGTGGGCACTCGGTATACAATAGGCCGCGGTAGGGTTGGCACGCTGCCAACCGGCCGCCTGGGGGGGGCGCCCCAGAGTTCTGGGCGCCTCGTAAACGCATAATAAATTAATCTCAGTACATCCCGTTTACAGTATTCACTCTTGAGCAGTTCTTAGGGTGTGGTTCTTAAGCTAAATAGTTAAACTAGCTTTCCCTCGTGTCTTTGCTGCAGAACGTATCCATAATATGCATTAGGATCACAGTTTGCGTCTCATTCGAGTCATCAATTTAATACTGCTATTCCTAAAGTGATTTCCGCGGATCATATGGTTACTGTAGGAATGTCACCAGGGTTCTGCGAAATTATTATTTTTTGACCACTAATTAATTAGAATTTAAAATTATAACTATAAAGTTCGGCAGAAACATCATAATGAAATAGCTTAAACGATATAATCAAAATTTTATTTATTACTAACACGCTTGCGCTTGACTTAAATCCAATCTGATGGGATTCGATTGAACTGAAATTATTAATAATATACAATGAAACGTTTACATTCTTTATATTAAAGACGAACATTTTCTATTCATATTCAAACTACGGGCTCTTTCTTGGCTTTGTAATCAATTAATATGAGATTTCATAGAATTATAAAGATTTGATAAGTAATCCGTTGCGTTAAATATTTAGGTTCCCTCAATTAATGTGGAGTAATCTCATTTACAATAATGTGTTCAATCTACATATTTATTTAATTATTACAAGGATTGCAAAAAACCAATACAATGTCTCAGTCATAGACAACATTCGTACATATCAATACTGTTACTAATGTATTATGCTTTCCAAGTGTCATGTTTTGGAAAAATTTTGCTATAATATAATATTATTCTGCAGCTAAATGACAGTGATCCATGAGAAGGAATCGATTTAATCGAGAACAATTTATAGCAAACTGCACACGGGTATTCACCGAATTGACTACGTTACACATTGTAGCTATTATTGTAGGAAGATTGAGATGCTTTCAATATTACCTTCATATAGGTATCATGCTAAATCATACTTTAACTTTTTCTTTTTTATTGACGATTCAAACGTGCTTCGATGTAGGTGTACCTAAATAAAGTTATATTTCGTTTCATTTCAATTTTCGACCCACTAATTCATGTACGGGATGTACATTCTTTCGATTTAAAGAAGATGTCAACTACTTCTCGTATCTCGAACGACGACGAAGTCTAGTAGATGCATCAGTTTGCTTGTCAACAGCCAGCCATTCGCTGAGGCTTTAATCTGAGGGTTAAGATGTAGAGGACCGTGAGACAGTACGCTACTGACTGTGGGCTTAGTATAAACCCAAACATATTTACTGATGACGAAATAACAAAATATATATTATGTATGTATGCAATTCATAGAAAGACAGCGGTTTTAAGTCACCTTGACTTGTAGGAACTTTGGTTTGTAAAATTAAGTTACACTACAGAGTACAATTTTCCTTAATCTTCATAGAATCGCTACGTCATACGACATACAAATTAGCGACACGGAAAAATTAGAAGGCATTTTTAGTGAATAAAGATAAAATAATCTGATATAGAATATTGATAGTCCTAGTACGAATTAAATGTCATCTTTATAAGAAGTAATTACATTCATTGTCATAATAATGAAACAAGTACTGTGTGTCTGTCTGTTAATTAGATTTAATGGCAAATTGGATTACACAATGCAAAGTTGGGTACGTCTATAAGTCAGCATAATTATAGGGCTTCTAGACGACCTATTATAATATTCTCATTGAGCGACCTCATTATTACCTTTGTTTTATGGAATTATTTTTATTTTTGTACTTTTCCTTCAGATCTTGAGTAAACCTTAACCGCGACTATATATCGTTACGGCGCGATTCGGCTTCTGGTATAAATTCATATAACAAGTTATCCTAGATAGAGGTGACTACGTAGCACTGTCCTCTGTCACGAGCCCGAGCTTGACACACCGGCGGACAGCGCTGCGCAGTCACCTACATCGGATATCATTTCATGTAAGTGCTTACGAGCGATGCAATGTGACTTGGCAGCATAGATGGGCAAAATGTAATCAAATTAATAAAAATGATTAACGATTACATTTTATGTTTTTTAGCATTAATATGACTGCATCTTGCTCATTTATGTTTTAAACACTACAAAATCCCAGATTGTATACACATTTATCATTTCTTAATGTTTTAAATGGATTTAATCAGGATTACAGAGCAAGAAAATTAAAATTACGACTACATTATGCAATCGTTCATCATTAATCAGATTAAATTTTGCCCATCTGTGCTTGGCAGGCGCTGCTAGCTCGCCATTGCCGAGCAACGACTGCGAGAATTTAAATCTTGCCTTGATGTAATTATACAATAGAGAACACCAATTAATACAAAATCACATACACAAATATCAACATCTCAAAACAACTAGACCTCGTGTCGGCCACCATCCGTATGTGATGGATGTTCCTTATATCAGCAGGAAAAAAATCGCTTCTACATTGATCGTGCGAACAGCTAATAAGTGGAACATGCTTCCAGCGGCCATATTTCCGCGATCTTATGGCCTGGAAGTCTTTAAGAGAACAGTGAATAGGCATTTGTTGGTCGGACACGATTCATAATCGGACTCATTTTCACCTTCCACCAGGTGTGATTGAGGTTAAGCGTTCACCTATTAATAATAATTAAAAAAATCCTGAACAGAGTTGACCAATGGCATATTTAAATGGCCGATTTTATAATTACACACACGATTCCCATTATTTTGTTCCATATATTGTTACGCAAACAATTATAACAAAAAATCTTTAATGGTATATTCAATTACTTTAGAAGATATTAAAATCTTCTAGTTAACCTGTCAATCTAAGCGTTCTATAAAATCTTATATAAATATATTAGTAGGTATAGTATAAAGTCATATAAATGTATTTCTTAGATGTAATCACAAGGAAACTTTCCGAAAACAAAACCAATCATCAAACACAAATGACCAAATAATAATGCGTAGGTATGATCATTAAAAATACATTATTAAATATAAATTGTTGTGTTAATTATAACACAACAATTTAGCGATTATTATATCACACATTATAAGTTGACCACTAATGCGGAAAACCCGGTATTAAATTTTAAGTGCGTAATAAATAAATTAATGTATTTTTGTATCAACAACAACATGTTTCTTTTAGTTGATGTAGGATTCTACTACTTCTGGGGCGAATTGATTACAGGACCCGCCAGAAGTAGTCGCCTTGGGGTTTTTAGCTGGCACGAGTCCGACACACCCTGGTTGCTATCCCCTTGCACGGCCGGAACGATCCTATGAGGAGTTTCCCAAAGTAAAACAAAATGGATTCTACTACTTATTCTGCACTGTAATTTTCGGACATATGATTCATAGAGTTATTTACCATATGTAAATCACCGTACCAATTTCAAAATAAATAAAAATTGTATTTTTAATTTTGAGATTTTTACGCCAATACCTAGATTGCCTTGTATAATACTTTAAAAGCTAGTCTCTTTCTCTAATAATGTAATATTAACCTGTAGGTTAAACCAAATATGAATTTATAAAAGAACATTATAATTACTAACAAAAAAGGAAAGCCAAAATACTGACCAGTTTAAATCAGAAAACTTTCATAAGGCTAGTTAACTGACTAAAACCACCGGTATTTAATTCTTTACAGAAGTCAATATAGTAATGAATAAAACATTCGTGTTGGTGTCCTTTAATTGCCAACAGATGAATCTTTGATGACGCCATTCTCTTCTCATGGTTTAATACATTTTCCCAGGATGCAGTATCTCTTGGAGGAGGAGTGATAGGTGCGCTGCATATTCCAGAGAAGTGGTTTCCTGGTTCTGTGGACCGTTGCCTCAATTCACACAACATTATGCACGTACTAGTCGTGCTAGCCGTGTATTCTATGCATCAGGTGAGTACTCAAAGAAGTCAAAGTCTAAAAACTCATAAATATACCTATTAATCGCTAACCATCAGGTGAGATAAAAAATATAACTCTGTAAGACATCATAGACATCTTTATGTAACACTAGCTGTCCCGGCAGACCTTGTTCTGCCATATTTCTCTAAAACAAAGTCACATTGTTTTTTTTTTAATGTTAATAGCTTCCCCGTCAGATTTTTTTGAAAATTTTTTGAAGCAACCTGGCCTTAGTGCTATATGTATAAAAATTGACAAATATTGACATTAATATTTATTTATACGTCACTCAATTGTTTTGGCTTCCCGGAACCCGTCCACTAACATTTAAACTTTATGGTATGGTGTTAAAGTTCAAATTGACTTATAACGATTTTTTTGTATGACAATACAGAAAAGTGATATTTTTAGACAGTTGCAGGGAATTTTTAAAATTTTTCTCTCCGTAATAACCTTCCTCAGACTTCATCAAACACAACAAAAAAAAAAAAAATCAGCCAAATCGGTTCAGCCGTTCTCGAATTTCGCGCTTATCAAGACATTTTGCGATTCATTTTTATATTATAGATATAAATAACGATTTTTATCCATCTATAATAATAATATATGGTACTATTATATCCCTATCGGGGTAAGCAGAGATATATTAATGGTTGTATCCACTATGAGTATAATCATTATATCGTCATGCTCATACATTCCTGCTCTGGTTAGCGGAGATGTTGAGTTAGGTAACAAAACGGCTATTGATGGCTTACTTATCTTAGATTTTCATTTTTATTTTGTGTAACGAAATAAACTAATTTTTATATTGATTTTTCTTATTCATTTAAAACATTAATAATTATACCTTTAAAGTTTCAAAACTCATTGGTAATTGTTTTTATTTCAGGTGACGACTAAAGATCTAGCATGGATGTCAAGAGTTGACTGCCGAGCGCCGCTCCGACATCTCTGACGCATATTGGTTTCAAGTCCCGTCGCCTGCCGCCACGTCTCTACCTTCCACCACCTCCGTCTACTCGCCACTTATCTCTAATGATCTCATGTGCACTATTGTAAGGCTTCCTTGCCAATCGTAAGCCTGCCGTAATTCTAAAAAACGTTTATTACAACTTTACACACATCCCTTACAACCCTCTACATTACTAAACCTAAATTATGCTTCAATAATATTTTTAGAAAGAAGTATTAGCTATGCGTGCGCATAAGATAGGTTCTCTTTATACAGAACTGGCCAATATATTTCCTATTGGTACAAACCAGGGATGTTACGGAGCTCTGGCTCCGACTCCGATAAGTCGGAACTTCCGATTGTTATTACACCTCCGGTTCCGACTTCGGTTCCGAAACTTTTTAATCGGAGGTATTCATCGGAGGTCACCACCACTGTTGTACTCAATTCATTTGATTTCATTTTATATGTTGTTGAAACATAATATCAATTAATCAAACAATCAGTGCTACTTAATTTGTAGAAGACATTTTTAAAAACTTATTTATAGATTAATAAAATATGATTAAAATTATTAAATTTAAAACTAAATGTACATTTAAATTTATAACTAAAAGGTTTTTTATTTTACATTTACATTAAATTAAGTAAAATACAAATTAACACAAAAACAACCCTGGAGCAAATTTGATTTAATTTGTTCACTGTTAATGGGAAAATGTTAATAAGAAACACAGCAATTTTTATTGTCTGTGTATTTGTAAATTTATCACTTTCTAATTAAAAAGGTTCACTAAATAATGTTTTTATTTGTCACTTAATAAAACTACTTTCTTCTACCGTCATTTGTGACTGATATTGCCTCCGAATCCGATCCCGACTTCGGTTCCGACTCCGATAAATCAAATTTAAAAAGTCCGACTCCGACTTCGGTTCCGATAAAACTGCCTCCGTTACATCCCTAGTACAAACCCTTTTAGTTATAAAAATACTATTTTGAAAATAAAAATCTTATGAATAATGGGCGATTTTAAGAATAAATTAACTACTCGCGTGGGTATCAAGGATAGAAAAGACCGTTGTCTGCAGCCCGATTTAAAACAACCCATCCCTTCGTCATAAGCCTGACTATATACAAAAAACTTGTAATAGATTGCAAAGAGCTCCGAGGATTGCAATTGATCGTAAAAGGTTCTTAAATAGAGACTGCGCGCTACACCAACCGTCCGCGAAAATGCTACGCGACTTAAATACACGCGATAACCTTGATAACCTTCCTTATAACCATATAAGGAATTTTCATATAATGCAGATTTTATTATCACAAATTGAGATACCTATCTCTATAAAAGCATTTCGCCGAGGACCACTGGAAGAATTTGAAAACATAATAGGAAAGATAGCTCAGAATAATGGTTTAGTAAACTAAAGTATGAGTTAAAGGAGAAAATATAGAAGAGTAAAAGGTTTTTGCTTTTAAAAAGCACCGAAAATGATATTTTTAGTTTTACGGCAAACTTAATATTTAATAATAATTACATATTTAATTAGATCTCACAGTATGTTATTAATGCACGATGCCTCATGCATACGGAATACGTATGTGTAACATATCTACATGAAAATTATTTATTCGCAAACACGCAGAAATACGAAGCTTTGTTGGAAATTAAAAATTGTTGTAAGTGCAACCGTAAAATTGATAAAATTCTAATATAAATTCGAAAAGACTAAATTAAATAGTTCTTGTTTAAGTATTATTTATCGTAGAATTATCATTTTATAGCCAAATTAATACATTGGGAATTATAGATAATTATTTGTAATGTTACCGTTTTTGATATTCAGTGTTTTAAATGTAAACCATAAATAAATAATATTGTTTGTCAAATTATTAAAATAAGTAATCATAACGAATAAAGCAGTTTATACAATTTTATGAAATTACTTCATTATTATTTAGGAATTTATTTTTAGTTCTTTGAATGTTGTGAACATTTTACAATAAAGAAATTCATGTCGCTTTAATATAGAGTATGTAAATTATGTAAGGTAATAATGAAACGATTAAGAATTGGTCGTCTTTTGTCAAAGACATTAACTATTTTATCATTATTATTGTTTTTGTAAATATAAATAGCACGGATATATCAAGTAAAAGTAATAATAGAACATCCATAGTTACTGATTTTTAATAGGTAATATAAAAGATTAAGGAAATGACTTTTTACGATAGTAATCTATTATTTGTCGATTCCGAAACAACTACTGAAGATTTTGGCAAGCCGAAATAAGCAAAGAATGTAGACATGTAAACATAGCTACATATATTACAGATTTTTAATAACAAAATATACAACCTTTTCTGGTATAACTAGATTACCCGTTGTCAAAAACAAATTAAATTAAATATCAGTACTTACGGAAATAACGTATATTTATTTATTTATTATAAAAATTTGCTAGTTGACAATATCACGGCCTACAAAAAGGTAGCTGGAATATTACACTAAGCAATGATTAATTCGTTTAATTATTTTAGTTATTGTAAACCAATATCATAAGAAACAAATCCACTCTGAAACAATAACTAAATTGTTAAATATTAGATAAGGCTTGGTTATCTAATAGTTTTAAAATTAGTGAGATAGTACAATTAGTGTTATCTAGTATTTACTTGGCTTTATTAATGAAAACGAATCTTCAACTATTCTAAGGTTTTTTGAATTTGCTATTTGATTAGGAAAATATTAATAGCATCTATTTAAATTGTAGAATTTAGAAGAAAAAAATATTATTCGAAGCGATAAACTATGGTCTCATTTGTTTGTATTCTAATAAAAAAAAAATAGTTCAAATGAAACTTATAAAGATGTCTAAAAATCAAATAAAATTACAATGAATTATCAGCTCTTAATTGATTAATAAAGTTTGTAATATACTTAAATTTTTAAAAACCTTTTTTTTTATATTTAAACTTTTATGTGCGTGTCCACTTAATAACTTGTAAAATAATCTATATAAACTAAAACACGAGCAATTATTGAACGGTTAAACTTTTTAAAATAATTTGAAACCTCTGATTTGTTTTGTCACTAGTATGTAGTTATGTACTAGAATATTATTTTCTGTCTTAATAACAATAACAAACATTCAGATTTATAATGAAACAAACCCACATTAATACGTGGGCTACTACATTAAGGGCGGCTTGCACTAGCGAAATAAATCTAGTTTAAATTTATATTAAACGCTAAAATGTATTTATTGACTTACAAGTAAACATTATTCAGTGTTAACCATTGTTAAATTTAAATCATCATAGTTGTAGAATTAAACTTCTTCAATCAAATAGTGTTTTATATATGAGGAGTCTACTTTCCAAACCTACTATAACATATTTTTTTCAAATCCCATAGATTTATAAACACTTATGATTGATCTTTGATTTAACAATCACATTCTTATAAGGTATTTAAATTATTATTCTAGAGTGAAAAAGCAAAAAAGAAAAATTCATTTATAATATTTGCTTTGATAAAAACATTTCAAATTACTATTAGGACTATTAAGTAATTATGTATGAAAAATCGTTTTAGCGGGTTTTGAAATTAGACGCCTCATATAAAACTAAAATTAATTTGCTAGTGCAAGCCGCTCTAACATTATAAACTAACTAACCATAACTATTAACATAATTATTGATTTTTCATTATTGTTAAATGTGCTCATAAAGTTAAATAAATTAGCTTACATGCATTAATGACTTGAATGAATATCTAAAAATAAGGAGTTCAAAGTCAGATGTCTCGCTAATAATAAGAGTATATTGTCACGTTATATCTCTTTCAGAGTGAACAGAGATTCATTAGCGGCTATATCCACTTTGCACTTATATATCGTGCCTCACGTGACCAGTGGCGCAACAGGTCGCCCCTCATTGTTAAGTGTTTTTATAATAAAAGTAATAACTTAAGAATCAGTTATGCCGAAAAAACATTGAAGCGCCACACAATTAAATAATGAATTTAAAAAAATAGTTAATTAAAATTAAAAAAAAAAATTAATTGCAAGTACATAAATTTTAAAAGTAATATTTAACATATTAACTACCAAACTGAACTTTTAGCGTATTAACAGCCCGTAAGAGTTAAGTGCCATTTAAATGTAGATTAAACTTTTTACTTTTCGTTCCACAAGGCAACGCTAAAAGTGACGTTTTGGAAATACAACGGGCCTGGCTTAAATGTATTTTTTGATTTGATGACCCTAATCTCTATCTCTAGTAAATATTACAAAATTGCTTCTTTCGTTCGAACACCAATTTGTTGTTATTTAAGATTTAAGCTCTTGCTAGTTTATAGGTGTATCTTATGTAATAATTAACAGGTCTTGTAACTAGTTAAGTAAAAAGCAATAATAAATGACAATTTTTAAAGAATTTGGCAAAAGTAGCGTCATGTGAACGTTGATAGAAATTATTAAGAGTTATGTATCGCATCTTTTGATGCCTACTTTTGTCTAAATTCGATTAGTTTAAATTATTCTTAGTAAATTAATTAAAATATTAGATTAAAAAGTCTCTATTTGGGATTTTAATAGTCGTCGAAATTAGTTCAAGAAATAACTATCTTCGGTATACAATTCTCAACTTGTCGAAGTTTCTACGTTTACAAACTATCATTCTAACAGCAGCTATCTATCTATGTATGCCTACCTAAATAAATTACTTTTTTATTTATATTTTTGGAATGTAACATTTTAATTAAATACAGATATTTTAAGATTATTTTATAGCAAAGTTATTAAACTAAATTTTCTATAAATATTATTTATATGTACAAAACAATGTTCATGCAATAGTCGACTAAAAAACACTAATTAAGTAATTTTGGTATCGTTAGG
The DNA here is from genome assembly GCA_036320925.1 of Automeris io. Lineage (NCBI taxonomy): Eukaryota > Metazoa > Arthropoda > Insecta > Lepidoptera > Saturniidae > Automeris > Automeris io. The sequence goes on along the minus strand of JAUDJH010000010.1, from coordinate 4,408,304 downwards.
TACAGGGGCCTATTTAATAATGAACACCAAAAGTATTAAAATTTGTAAGATGAAAATAGACGCCTACTTGTAAGTTAAATTATTATTCTTGCGTTCCTATCTCAATAGCACTCAGCTTAGGTATATCTAGATTGGAATTTCATAAAAATTTGTTTATAGTACATGTTTCTATTGAATAACATCATCCTTGTTTCTTCTGTTTCGCTGCCAGCTCGTGTACAAACAGTTAATCTTGTTCCTTGAGACCTTCTGTCGTGCTATTAAAAATATGTGCAGATCAGAATGGCGATTGTTAATGTATTTTCGTTTCTCGGGGATCACTTCGGTTCTACTCTTTACTTTCCCACATGTGTAGTCTCTGTAATGAACCAGAATAAACATGTATATCACCAAAAAATAAATCAAATTAGGTACTTCAGCTACGTAAATGATATTTTATATTTTTGCGTACGTTCTAATTTTTTAGTAATATAGAACTGTATCAGAGGTGAAAATTAAGTTTAAAATTTATTTTGGATTGCCGTATGTGCCGAATTAAACCAAAGCAGGACCCGTAGCAAATTATGTCGAGAGGTCTTTGGTTTGATATGTGTTTATTTAATTTAGAGAACTTCATACCTGAAATCATAAATTGTTTATAGGCTTTTCAGTTTTTAGCGACCTCAACAAAAAATATTTCTAAAAATAAAAGTTTTATTTCCACATGCACGCTCAGGCAATGAGTTTAGACGCTCAGGGTGCATAGCAACTGCTACTTTTATTATGTAGCTAGTCCGGCACTTTGCTCTTCCACCTAAGCAGAGGGTGACAACAAATAAAATTTGGAAGTCAGGAGGCAAATTTCCTGCGATCTCATACTGCGCTCTTCAAAACAGGCTCAGTCCGGTTTACTTTTGATGTCATCGAGCTACTTTCGTCTATAACGGCCTATCTAACCTATTTCTTACACCACTGAAAAATGACGATTTAAATAGCGTGAAATGTAACGGGTTAGTCTTAAGCAAATTTAGATATGTTTACCCAAGAACATCTATATAAAAGAAAACTTAGGACCTTACCTAATCAGTACCTATAAGAATGTCATCCTGAAGCTTGTTTCACGAATAGAAGTTTTCAAGTGGAATTGTAGATATACGAGTGCTGTAAAACGCCTTTACATTACGACTCAAGATTTTGATGCCTAAAGTATTATGAAACTACAAATTATCGTAGGTATTCTAGATTACTAATTTTAATTAGTACCGTTAGATAGTATTGTTGCTAAAATATTTGAGTATAGTGATAAACGATGAGCAATATAGCAGTATTTAGAAAAGTATTATACATTATTTCGTCGGCGTAAAAGGAAAACTAAATAACTACTATTTTGTAAAATATAACTTTCTAACGTTTTCGTAACACTAAATAATGTGTGTATGTAGTATTATAGTCTATGTAGCAGTTTTAGTATAGCCATTTTTACAATTTCAATTTCAAACTAATACTAAAAAGAATATTATCCTCTAAAAAAAATGTCTGTATAATTTGCCTTTTGTTGAGTATTGAATAACTTGAATAAACGAGTTATTTTATGTTTCTTAAACTTAAAAAGCCATATTAAAAAAAAAGAAATCGCGTTTTCACGATACTAAAAATTATTAGTTTTTTAGTTTTATCTTTATGACGACGAGCTATTTATTCATTTCTACTGCGTGTTAAATAAATTGTAAGACAGAGGAGTCGTTGCCTGTAGGGAAATTTATCTTAAATATTATAATCGCTAGAAAGTTAGATTAAACCATAGTAAAAAAGTAACGCGCTAAAGACAACGATGCTCGATATTCTAATATTAAATGATTTTAAAATAGATTGGTACTTCAATAATTAATTGTTTACTTGTTTGGTATTAATTTTTGGCGTTTTCTTAATAATTTAATGTTACGGCGTAACTACCGATTGTTGCATAGATATTAATTCTACCTATTGTTTTGTATAAAATAGAAGCACATAAAATGAAGATACAGAAGCACACATTAAAATATAATTCGTTATTAACACGTTCGTCGGACAGTGCGACTCGTTTGTACTTCTTACGGAGCCGAAATCCGCGTAAACAACCGATATGCAGGAATATAAACAATGCAACTCAAATAATATTATTATACGGTAATAATAATATAAATATATCGACACGCTATATCCATTACGAGGTGAACATAGATACAGTAGTGGCTGTATTCATTGTATCATGTGTGTAATGATTACATAGTGATATTATTATCTTTGATATATTGCAAAGAATTTTGTTTCTCATCTCAACTTTGTTTACATTGTTATAACGAAAACATGGGACATAGTATGATGTAATAAGTTATCATATATAAATTAAAAAAAGGTATTTTATAATTTAAATAATTAACATTTTAAGTATTTATAAATATATTTTAAAAATCCTATTAACTTCGAATTCGTCACCCAGATTTGGATGACGTTTCGACGAACGTGTTAAATACTTGTCTCATACTTAATTTTTTAATTTCGTGTGAGAATGAGAAATAGTTATGCCAAACAAACGTAACAGTGTTTTATAATGAGATCTGAGCATTAAAAAATTCATCCCGATAAAATAAAGAAGTGTATTTATATGTGTTATGATTTAAAACTTACCTGATAAGTTTGCATTAAATTTTTATAAATAGTTTATTTTTTTAATATCTCTTAACGTTTTTATTTTATTAAAAGTGATGATTCCTTTTGCCTTTACATTGCTACTAACGAACACAAAGTAGATATTGAAAAACGAGCGAATATTGCACTTATCTTTAATATTATGATAGTATTTGATCAATTAATAACATTTTTTGACAGTAGCGTGTTGAAGGATATTAAAGTTTATTTGAATTCTTTCATTGTTTTATTTACAGTGTAAACGATTGTCCACGCAGACAATATCCTCAAATTATTTTATTTTATTTTTTAGAGTCATATGCCAATGTTGAATATTTTCAAGTGCAACGATATCTCTACAATCAAACAATTAGCTATACTCTAAAAATTAATTTTACTCTTTCCAGAGAAGAATGCCTGGAAGGAACAACATTTTATAATCATACCGCCTAATACATAAAATGACTTCATAACATCCTGGTACGTGGAAAGTATACTCTAAAAGCTTTTTATTTGTTTTTGACTTGCATATTGAAATTGGATGTCAAAGAATTTTCATTTCTTGACAACCACTGTGCTGACCATCATTTGCAATATACTATAACCGTCTCGCCAAGATAGTATAAAAAATATTGGATTGAGAATACTATAAAAACGGTATGAATATCGTCATGTAGTCTTTCGACTTAAGCTGTTTATTATGACTGATAGATATGCTCCAATACAGATAACTCCCTTTTTTTTTTCGTTTCGGTCGGATTTGTAGTACGAATTCAGTCTACTAAGTTTTAACAGAAATTGTTGATTTTTTTTTATTGCAGATAGGCTTGGGCTTGCCCTCAATCTCACCTAATGGAAAGTGATCAGCTCACTCAACAAATACCGATTCACTCGTCGCTTGAAGGTTCCCCTGTCGCAATATGTTGGAAAAACAGACAGTAATTAAACAAGTACAGTTACAAAAACAGTAATTAAACAGTATTTACCAATCATTTTGTTGTTGCTATCCAATATATTTCTTGTTTTTCAATATGCAGTTATGTATTTCTTAGTATCTATGATATACAGTGTAAACTCCATGTAACATCACTCGATTTAACGACAAACTCCCTAAAGCGTCGATATCAGTCAGCTTTGGTTGGTTTAGGTTGTTTCCCATATAATGATACACTCTATATAGCACTAGCAAACCTGGCGAACTTCGTTTCGCCACCAGATGGCTTCATTTTGGTTTTAGTTAGCGTTTGAAAGAACGTGCAAATAATAAATGTCACATGAAATTAACTGAGCAGAGTACAATGAGTAGCTGTCAAACAATGTATAACGCATCGGCGCCATCTACTTAAAATACTGGTGCGATCTGCTCCACCACCATGCAAAACCATATTGGTTTGTAGTACATGCTATGTATCAGAGATGGCGCTGTATGTGAAAAATGATTTTTTTTCCCCGTTTTCCTGCTTTTCTGTTGAAAATTTTCCTGAATTTTGTTTGCTATAAACCTCACGGAGCCCGAGACCTTTCCAACGAATGCAAAACCGTGGAAATCGGTTCGTGCGTTCTGGAGTTATAGCGTCAGGAAGGAAAACCGGACTTATTTTTATATAATAGATTACACCCACTCTAAATAACAACGGCAATTTAATAATATAAAGTACTTTCTTTATCACCAAGATGTCTCAATATTGTAAGATATGAATAAAATAATTTAAAAAATACAATAAAATTACTGATGCAGCAAAAGACATCAGACAAAATTAATAGATTGTACTCAAAAGCGATCAAATAAGAATTGTTTTTTATGTAATTACTAACACTAGTCTGAAATAAACTTTTTCTTTTTTTAATACAGATTTTTCTTCTCTCCATTTAACGACAACTCTCTATAACATAAAAATATGCACAGTCCCTTGAGGGTCTTTATATAGAGTTTGCAATGTATATAGTTTTAATAATGTATGTACTATACATATAATTGTAAATGAATTAAAAACAAGTATTATCAGAACATATAAACAGAGCGACAAGTGTCAAGCCAAATTCGGGATAACCTGACACTTAATTAATTGGGTATAATAACAACATAAATCATTTCTAGGTATTTTTAATTATTGTGCAATTCAAAGTCTGATTAACTTAAACACTTATAATTGTATGCATATTTAGGCTACTCATATCACTTAGAGTTCTGAATTTCAAAAATTAAAAGTCAAATATTCTTGTAATACCTATAAAATCCAGAAATTAGGATTTTTTTCTTTGGCTTACCAATTAATTAATAATCAAGCTTACTTTTAAGTAACTTAAAAACTTGTTTAGGATCCAGGTAATTTGTTATAGTAAAACAACTGAAAATAGTGTTTAAACGACTTCTAGCGGTAACTTAAAATATCCGCTTTACACCCAATTTCAAAAACGCTCCATAAATGTTAAACACTAATTAATTAATTTGTTTTTTGTTTGTTTAATGATTCACTAGTATTTAAAAGCGTTTTAAAACATATTTAAAACTTTCGCATTTTGAACTCATTATTAATTCTTTAACGGAGCTTATTCGCGAATTAACTTACTTTTAATTATAACTCGACGTTTCGGCCTGGTTACACAGGGCATGGTCACAAGCAGACCAAACATGGTCACAAACATGGCGACAATAAGTCAGGCAATAATTAAAAGTAAGTTAATTCGCGTATAATCCCCGTTAAAGTATTCATAACGAGTGTTTTAAAATGTAAGGAGGTATTCTGAAACTGAGAGTTAATCAATATTGTGAATGAAGATTATAAAAAAAAATTCATAAGACGTGCAGAACCAGTCTGGTACTAGATGAGCGATAGTAAGAGTAGTTATATGGAACTAGAAAATTCTAACTCTATCGAATTCGAATGTTGCTTTACGCGCTGCCTCCGATTTCAGTTCGTTAAAATACAAATCAAGAATACTAATTCGAGACAACAAAAAATGTATAAATGAACTTAAATATATTTTAAAAAATCTTAAATTTATAATAATAATATATATTCACGCTATATCTCTCACGGAGTGAGCAGAAATACACGTGTGGCTGTGACCAGTAGAGCAGCTGATCACCGTTCTCAGGGCACTTACAAATCTTAAATATAATAAGGAGGCTTCTCCCCGATTCACATTACTGTTCCCCCTATTATATTATATATAACCCACCGCCCGCTCCGCTTCTCGGATAAAACTCGGATTTGGTTCAGATACAGTGCGCCAGAGTTCATACACATACTACCACTTCCGTTAATCCTACTCTTCATCGATATTCCGATCCGAATTAGAGAATAATGGATGTTGGATGGAAATTGGAGGACGAAAGACAGATTAAGAGCATGAATAAATAAATGTTATTTTGTCTAGAGGCCATCGTCAGTTATACCCACCCTGCATCACCATTTAAAAAATCATATCATATTTGTACCCAAGTGCACTGAAAACAAGGAAACGTTTGACGCAAGACGCGGCCCGCATTATTTCGCTATCTCTTATTTATGTGACATCATTATCGGCCGTGAATACTTCGCATACTATTTTTATTAATCATCTTCTATTACCAGTTGTTACTAAGGACTTTAAATAGCCACGGCATCACTAAAGTCAAACAACATATTAACGCAGTACCTATCGTCAAATCAGTAGATATATACATATATGTATATAAGCGCAGACGTTTAAACCTGCTTGATAAAACAAAGCAAGACACAGACTCCTATATCCTATACAATGTTACTGGTAACTAACGCACAACCTCTTAAAGGTAGCTTAGGTACATCAAGACTAACGACTTTTGTTCTACGACTTTTGCCAAAACCTAATACATCGTTAGATTTTTTTTTTTTTAGTTTTAGTGTGAATATCTAGTCATCGTTAGCTCTATATTCCAACTTTCATTCGATCTGCCGTAGGTATCCAATCAGCTGGTGCTATGCAGTCGTGCGCCAAGTTACGTTGCTACGCAGCGTTAAGGATCGTGTAGCAGAAAGTTTATTAACCCTATACCTTGTTTATTTTACAAAGTCGCTTATAACAATTATTTGAACGTAAATTTCCATATTTAGTTAAATAGTGAAAATAAATGTTTATTGATTGACGTACTAATACACTATTAAAACAAACTAGAATCATAATAAAAAATTAAATAATTGTTTCACAAACAAAACCAACCTATTATTTGTCTGCCTTAGGGAACATCGTAAAATGAACAAGGTAAAGGCCTCTACGTAAATTAATGTTTCAAAGGTTGTACAATCTGTACATATTTATACACTGAATCCACAATCCCTTCATACTTATCCAGGCTCAGGACTGGCTATACTAAAAAATAAAAAAGTAAATAGAAAAACACGAACATTGATTCGTAATCAAGCAATTCATCGCACCAAAAGAGGCGCGCGGTCTGTTTGAAAATAGATAATTGCAAACTATTTTTTAATGTAGGCGTATTTAAAAAGTGGAATCACTCTATTTACAATAATTAAACTATTTACAAAAATACTCACTAATCTATTTACTCGGTGTCAACACATTCGGAAATAGTCTCGCGGACTCACGGCAAGCTTCAGACAGATTGTCACCGCACCGAGCATAAACACGCACCATTTCGGTATATTCAATGTTAGTGTATCGATTTGACATTGTGATTTATGAAACGAACGCGTCACTGGGACAACTAACACGTCACGGCCGGCGCACACGCAACCAATTTGCGACTGACATGACTCGTGTCACACAGTGGTCAAGCACATGTCGCCGCGCCCGCTCACCGCGCCGCAGACCCCTTTCTTTGTTAGTAGCGACACAAGACGCCCCGTACTACGTAAGTCTGTCTACGGTCGCCTTTGTCGGCGTGGCGCGATCGTCGCCTTAGGAAGAGTTAAAAAGTTCAGAACTGCAAATCTGATTTTTATTTTTTTTGTATGGGAAAAAAAGTAATTGAATTAGAAAAAGTCGTACAACAAAAGTTGTCAGTCTTGATAAATCAAAGCCACCCTTAAGAGGGTGTGCGTTAGTTACCTATAACCCTGTATATGTAATTTACACTTCTCCAAAACCACATACCATTTAATAACACATTTTTAAACATGACAGCATATATGTGTCAGACAAATATTAGGTCCTTACATATGAAATTGGCGTTTTGTATGGGAGGAACAAAAAGTCGAATATTTTTTAATATAATATATTTAATTAATCAAAGTATGAACCATTATTTTCTATGCACTTTTGCCATCTCATAGGTAGTCCATTGATCCCTATACTAAAAAAACCAGTCGGACGGGAATCAATAAAATCTTTGAAGGCGATTTGGACTGCCCCATCGGAGTTGAATTTTTTCCCTTGCAAGAAGTTATCCAAATTTCGAAAAAAATGGTAATCTGTTGGAGCAAGGTCCGGGGAGTACGGAGGATGTCTTAGACTTTCCAATTGAAGCTCTTCTAATTTAGTAGCCGTCTGTTGTGCAGTGTGTGGTCTAGCGTTGTCGTGAAGCAGCAGTGGCGTGGAGCGATTGACCAGCCTAGGTTGTTTAGCCGCTAGCTTTTCCATCATGGTTTGCAATTGCTGACAATAGACATCAGCCGCAATAGTCTGGCCAGATTTGAGAAAACTGTAATGAACAATACCGGCACTAGTCCACCAAACGCTTACAAGTAACTTTTTTGGGGTTAATTTTCGCTTGGGGCAGGATTTGGCTGGCTGGCCAGGATCCAACCATTGCGCTGAGCGCTTCCGATTATCGTAAAGAACCCATTTTTCATCACAGGTAATGATTCGGTTAAAATACCTTCATTATTGTGCCGGTTTAGTAATGTAACGCAGCAGTCGACGCGCGTTTGCCGGTTTGCTTCAGTCAATTCGTGAGGTACCCACCTTTCAAGCTTTTTAATCTTCCCAATTTGCTTCAAGTGAATTAAACCAGTTTTATCACTAACATCGCAGCCTGCAGCTAACTCGGACGTGGTTTGCGATGGATCCGCTTCCACAATAGCCTTCAACTCTTCATTATCAACTTGAGTCTCAGGCCGTCCACGTGGCTTGTTCTGCAGGTCGAAATTTCCAGAACGAAAACGTTGGAACCAAAAACGAACTGTGTTTTCTTTTGCAACACGACCACCATACACATCATTCACCCTTCGAGTTGTTTCCGCAGCACTAGTGCCACGGTGAAACTCGTACTCGTAAATAATGCGATATTTTAAGTTTTCCATTTTGTAAAATGAGTGACGCATACAGAAAAAAACAGAAGAAATAAACAAATGAATGACGATCATCGAAGCACAAATACATGAGTCTATAGCTGTACAAATTTGAATTTGGAATTCCTTACCAAAGAGGAGAAATTTGTGATTAAAGTGGCCAGTACGAAAAACGCCAATTTCATATGTAAGGACCTAATATAAAGGAAAAACGAGCGAAAAAGGAAGTAAGCACTTATTAAATACCTATATAGACCTATATATATAGTCAAGTTTTTATTGTTTTTGGGAAAAGAACTGTAAGAGAATATTGAAGGTTTTAGTTATCAACTCCTCAAATATGAAAAGCGGTGAGAGCGCTTAAGTCAGAACTATTGAAGATATGCGTGCACTCGTAAATACTTCAGATGAAAATCTAAGGCTGACATTTCTAAAAGCTACCTTGACTTTGTTTAGTCTTTACTAAAATATTATAAATTATAAAATGTTATGTATTTATTAAAGTATTTCCCAGTTTCATCAACATAACCTAGAAGTCAAGTTATCCCGCAGTCCCCACTAATTCGCAGAAGTAGTCACCTTGGGATTTTTAACTGGTACGAGTCCGCCACACCTCGGCTGCTACCGCCTTGTGCGGCCGGGACGGCCCTATGAATATTTTCTCCAAGTAAAAAAAAAGACGTCAAGTTATATATATCATCACGCTATATCTCTTACGGGGTGAGCAGAGATACATAGTGACTGTATTCACTTTGCACTTATATGTCCTGACCAATGTAACTAGTAGCGCGGCTGATTACCCAGAGTTGTAAGTGTACACATGACATTTCTATTGCAGCCATGCAGGTATCCTCACGATGTTTTCCATCACTGGTGAGCATGTGGAGCCTGAATCCATACGTTATCTGGAAAAACCCATAGGTACGTTCCGGGATTCGAACCTAAAACGAACTGTTCACGTTGCTGCGCATGGGAACAGGTGCATTATCAGCCAGGTCACCGCAGCCACTCAACTCCTGAGCTATACTCAAGTTCCTGTGATATATTCAGAGATATGTCAGAGATAAACTTATTTTCAAGGTAAAATCAAAGTCGCTTCTATAAAACTCAGCTTAAGCAAACAGTTTGAAGAAACTCTTTCCACGACAATATAGATAGATATGCATTTTATTAACTATTTAATAGTCTACCGGGCGCCTAACAGTTAATATATTATATTTAATTGTACTTTTATTATCTACATCGCAAGCACTATTATAAATCGACATTAATTGCATGAACTAAAAACTACAAGTCTGTAACCCGCTTAAAGTTAGCAGAAATTAATCTTCATTCCATGAAATTTCCAGTGCAATAAGATAAGCAAAGATATATACAAAACAAGTAATAAATTGTCTCTGTAATGACTATTTTTCTTAAATCAGATTCAATAATTAACTGGAAGCGTGTCATGAGATCAAGGTGGAATCGTATCTTTACTATAAAAGTGTGTTTAAGTACCTATCCAAAGAGCACTTAGTACTCAACATTTTGAGCAAAATGTACCAGCAACCGTTTACTAAAAAACTTTAAATGTAGATGTAAATAAATATTAAACATCATATGTACTTTTTATTGTATATTTATTACATTTTCAGAGACACATAAACAATAAAAAATACACAAAATAAAGATAAACATGCAAACAAATTTTCCATTAAAAAAAAAACAATACATAATATTTATTTATATCTGCAATTACAGTTTTTTTCGTAAATGGTTGCTGGTACATTTTACTCGAAATTTTCAGTACTAAGAGTTCCTTAAGTATGTACTTAAACAAATTTTTGGACCTATTAAAGAGATATGGTATAATGTTTTCTTGGAACTACGAGTATACCAACATAGATTGACATTTACTTACTAATTCTCTATTGCAGATACGCTCTTTAAATTTTAAAGACTGTTTAATTAATTATTCATAAACGTGTTGCTTTGAGAAATATTAGCGCTTAAAATGGTCTTTTTACATTCAAAGAGCGTTTCTCTAACTGGGTGTAAATGTACTACATTATTTTTTTTAATATTGTTAACGCAACACAATGTGATGATAACTTTGCTTAATTCAGTATTTTAAATGTAATTTACTATGGGAAAACAAAACACATAGACTTTTGTATTTATTTTTAAATGTTTTAAGTGCACGATGTGTCAACTAGTTCCAAATCATCCATCCTTCATTCAAAGTATACACCGCAAGGCGCAGATTACAAATGCAACTTATAATAAATACCTGATAATAAACTTATTGACGACATAAGCACGTAACCGTTTAACAAAAACCTGGACGGCGACGCATCACGGAGCCGTAAAGTTGCTTCATATAAAGTAAGCTGATCAGAAGTAACTCCAAATAGTAGCACAATGTGTAGTCGAAGGCAGTTGACTTTTTCCGTGCTGGTCGCGTTAGCTGCGTGCGCGCACGCGGGCCCAGGCGCGAACGACATATTAGTACAACAGTTTAAAGAAAAAATAAGTGAGTGCACAATATATTGCTATATAACAAAATCTCTTCTATCATTACGAAAGTGAACCACTTGAACACATATTTTCATACTTTTTAAAAGGATATCCACGGTAGGTGTTAATATTTTTTTGTTTAAGCACAAGACGGCAAGTGGTTTTACAACACTAGGAAACAGGAAAAAATCAATTAAATCTTAGATTAAAATGACATTGGTATTTTATAAATATCTATATCATACCTGTAGTATGTATGTATGGCTCTAATATTAGGAAACAGTTAAATTATTATTTATACGTATGTCCAATACGACTACAAGATTATTCTTTTGTTAGGAAAGCCTCAATAGTTAAATTCACATATTTCTTATTGGAATAACGTTCTTTGCTTCTATTTATTTTTATCACAATTTTTGTTGTAGCAAATAATAATAAAATTGTTTTTTGATGTTATTTGTAAATGTATGATGTTCATAAGCATTTATTTATTAAATGTTATAATTTTTATTCTACTATTGTTTATAATCTCAAAATTTGACCAAAATAACAGTTTTACCGAATTATCCATGTGTAATCTAATTCTTTATCAGACCGATAACACTCAAATATCAATAAACGCTCCTACATATATTTACTTCCTTGTACATCTGCATTACTTGTAATCATACCATAATACATATATCTGTATGTTGTAATTAGGAGAAATAATAAATTTTGCAAATCCTATTTCCAAAAAGTGACTTTACGAGCATTTAGACAACAAAATGTTCACAAAATTAGAAAATCAACAAAAGAAATAGAGTGAGTGTACTCCTATTAGTATACTGTAAAATTTAAGTGTGATTATGTATGCGATATATATGTTTCTCGTGGTGTACACTATCTTCTATATATTTTATTCAGGTATGTAAAACTTGTAGGTAATAATAATATACTATACCTACACGATACAAACAAATATTTATTTATTTATAGATATTGTATACTATGTAATCATAATAATAATAAACAAAAGACTTAAAATCAGACAAAATATAGTTTTTTACAAAATTTATAAAAATACGGGAAAGTTATTATCATTATTTACTACTCATTTATTTCCTAGTAAATCGCATTTCACAAACAACTAGCTTTACAATTACTAGTATGAATCACTAAAGACAGCGATACAATACTATTATAATAAACAAGATTAATGCTGTTAACCAGTAATTATATTATGACCTTGTTAACTAATGTTCATATTTGTAAACAAAGTTTAATTGCTCTATATTTAACATCACAGAGCACACAACGTGTATAATATTGTGACCGACTTTTACCTTGTCATTTCGGCATAATGTCGATGGAACTACTATTTAAAATAAGTCTATATCTATCTAAGACTCTATTTAAAAAACTAATATATTTTAATTATTTAAAAAATATTTTAATAAAATTTGAGATGGTATAAATCATGATTCATATATAATATTTTGATTGATACATATGAGAATTACAACTAGCGGTCGCCCAGTGGCCGAAATTAGACAATAATTAATTTAAATTATAAGTTTGTACATTATTAAGGCTCTATTGTCAAAAAGACAAACAATATTAATCTAATCTCAATTTGACCACAGACTTTAACCATAAACAAAAGAGTATATATGCGTGTGTATCTTAAATACATGGTGGAGTGTGTAATGGTGTTTTTTTTTTAAATTAATTTAATGTGTTTTTATGCATTATTTTTAAAAATATTAGCATTCTGCACTCCTTCTCTATATAAACAAGAAGTGTGCCAATTTTCGTACTCCTCCGTCCGCGCAATATTCATAAAAAGGGTACAAAGTTTTTGCATCACGTATTAATATATCGATAACAATACGATATGAAAAATACTTAATGGTTCAAACATAATGGTTCAAAATAATTAAATAACGTGAACTAAAACTGCTAAATATGCTCTAAAACTGTACCATATGTAATACAATTGTATGTGTTGTTCAATGATAGTGAATAAATAAATAAATAAATGAATTAAATAAGTACATATTTCGACCCCTTTAGAAAATTCATGTTTGATTGTACGTCTCGACAAATTCTTTGTTTAAAACTAGTTACCAAAAGGTTATATTTAGCTCGTTTATAAGTTGTTACTTGTACAAGCCTTATTCTATAATAATATGTAACTACATATGTAAGCCGGTTCCTATATTTATTTACATATGATGATGACTATTTCATTTAAAAATAATAATTGCATCGTAGAAAAAAATGTATAATAATTATTTTACATCCGACAAACCAACAATTGGTCTGACAATGGAAATATCAATTATTGCATGGAAAATTGACATACTTAGTTTTTTCTGATAACAACCGCTCAATGAGCTCTTTGACGCTGATAGCACCAATTAGTGAGTTATTAAATAACAATTAACTATATACCTAGAGTATTTACCTACTAACTTTGTAATGTTATTGACCACAACTGCGTAGAAGGTTAAAGATAATTCAATACACAGTCGAAAACTATATAAACATGTTCACCCTTTAATAAGGGTTATTCTAATTAATACTGATTTTAATTTAAGCAAAGGCAAAGAAAACATCATTTCTTAGAAACATTAGCTTAATTTCAGTAAAAAAAAATATTAAAAACACTTCATACTTAAAATAAATCTTAAAAATCGTTTATAAAAAGCTTAGTACTACTATATATGAAATGTTAATCTATTTTTATATTAGCAATAAAATATATTTTATAATAACTGGATTAATTTTCCTTTGTTTAAGTTAAAGCCCGTCTCCTAATAAGGCTGTTTAGACCTACATATAGGATCTTTGTGTCACAAAATGTAAAAATAGTAAAAACTTAACAAAAAAATTTTTTTTCTTTAATAGAAGGGAATACAGGTTGTAATTTTTTTTAACTGTCTTAGGAAGTTGAAAACACTGTGTCAGAGGGTAAATAATCATATTTACCCTCACAGATACATGCAGTCTAAGAATGGTGGCTACCACATAGGGACGGGAAACTGTTGATAGTCTTCACTGTCAAGCCGTCCTTTCTTTGTACGACGAAAGGCTTATAAGATAATTGATATAGAGATAAATGAATAAACACGGACTGATCCCGTAACGTTACAGTCTTTTCTTTTTATATCGAAGAGAGTCGCTATGATAAGAGTCTGGTACAGACCTACAAAATCCATGCCCCTTACCATCACCCAAGAATCGAGTGTTGCATTTAGAAAGTTAAAACCTACGGACGCAATTAATACCTAATCACGTAATATGAGGCTTCCAAAGCCAGGGTTGCCTAAATGATTTCGTAAAATTGGTAATGATCCAAAGCCATCATTCTATAAGCGGTATGACGTCCGCTGTTGTAGGCGTGCCCTAATATTTTCCAGAACGACCGATCGAAAGCATATCGCCTCTAGTGTCCTCCTTGCAGATGGACGTCCCACACTGTGCTTGACACTATGTGATCTCCACGCGGGAATTTTCCTACCCGATCGACCATCCGTTTCCAGCTATGTGATTCAATGTTGAGCTTTGGTTATCAATAAATAAAACTTGAAATGCTATAACACTATCAGTGGGAAAATCTATGATATTGGTAGAAAAGGTAATCACAAATCGTCTGATTTGTGATTTTTAATAACATTGTTCTGCAGTAAACTGTTCAAGCATAAAATTAACACTTGAGCTACTCTGGTGGACGCTTCCTATATTTCTTTCAGTAAGTGTGCAAAGAAACGGGAGTCGAAGCTGCTCGCGTCCGTAGGCTTTACCCTAGTTTCCCTACACGTGACTCCTGGGTGGTGCTAAACGAGCTGCAGCGAGGTAGGGTGTCGGTGCCCGTCTCGATCGCGACCACAGTACATGGGTGTAAAGCCCGTTATAGTGACCAGTTTCGGCTTGGCGCATTTCGGGATCAGCTTGTGTATATCCAGTAGTTTGTATACCTAGATACCTTCAATCGTGGTATATGTGGGCCGAAATGACGATGTAGACTATCAATGGATTTTCATTCTTTAATAGTCGCTTTCGTTTTTGGACTACACTGTACTTACCATCAGGTACTCTGTAGTCATTATATTGTGCTAGTGTAAAAAAAAACCTAATATTTATAGTCATACTGACTCGTTTCCATCTGTCGCGTTACGGGATCAGCTTATGTACGTTCTGTTCTTCATATAATAAAATTAAAAATTTACGTTCAATTACACACATTGACCCAGTCCTAAACTAAGTTTCGCAAGCTAGCAAGATAACTAAGCTATCCAAGGGTCGAGGCCTTGGCGGTCGCTGCCGTTCTAGGTCTACAACGCACACTGCATTAAGTGCAATATAGTCTCTTTTGCGAGCTACTTATTTTTTTTTATTTCTAGTAACGCACTTACATCTACCACGATTTAATATACCTTTATACAACGTTACTGGTAGCTAACGCCAAATCTCTTAAAGGTAACTTAGGTAAATCAAGACTAACAACTTTTGTTCTATGACTTTTGCCAAAACATAACACATCCTAAGTTACATATTTTTTAGTTTTAGTGAGAATTTCTATCAATAGTTAGGTCTATGTTTTAAGTTCAGTCAGCAGATGCTACGAAATTGTCTGCCCCAGTTGCATCGCGCCGCCTTTTAAAGTGTTAAGAAGATCAGAATTACAAATTTGGTTTATTTATTTTTTATATGGAGAAAAAATGAATTAAACAGTCGTAAAACAAAAGTTGTCAGTCTTGATCAGAGATGGGCAAAATGTAATCTGATTAATGATTAACTATTACAAAATGTTATCGTAATTTTAATTTTCTTGCTCTGTGATTATGATTAAATCCATTTAAAACATTAAGAAGTCATAAATATGTATGCAATCTTGGATTCTGTAGTGCTTAAAACATAGATGAGCAAAATGCAGTCATATTTAATGGTAAAAAACGCAAAATGTAATCGTAATCGTGTTTATTAATCTGATTACCCATCTATGGTCTTGATATACTAAAGTCATCCTAAAGAAGCTTTGCGTCAGTTACCTGTATCCCTGTATAATGAATACGATTGTTTAATAATAGTGTAGTATTTGGTTTAAAAACATGTCGTAGTAACTTAAAATCACATTTTATTTTGGAATTCGCTAGAAATTAATTATTAAAAAATGTTGTAATAAATCATATACCTCAAGAGTAATAGTAATAAGTCATTATTTGTATTTAGTTTCGTCGATTTGATTCAAATTTACATCCTATCGTCATTTGTATCTGTCTAAAGAGCATTCTAAATAAATATGTCTAACAGTTTTTTTAATGAATTAACGTTTTTAAAGACGTATTCGCCAAGTTGTAACAATAAGTCATGCTATATTATTGAAGTGCCTACATCGTGCATACTCGTGCATCAAGTTATATAGTTATACTATAGTTCTGTACAACGGGAAAACCTCTTTGGGTTTTTGTGGTATTCATATAAATGTCAGTCTTGGTATTTTAAATTACGTGTGTATTCTTTTTTTGCTGAGTAGTTGATATGACTACAAGACAAAATATTATTCACATAACGTTTTAAAACTTTACATTTATATGCGATGCGACTTCAGCAAAATTACTATACAACTCCTTATAGTAGGAACAGTGTAGATATGGAATTAAGAGATACACGGAAGGATTATCTAGTAAAAAAGTGCGGATTGAAGTGAACAAACATATTTTCTATGATTTTGTAAGCATTCATGCTCATTTTGTTCTATGTTTTTTTTTTTTAATCTGTAACGTTGCTTGGTAATTAATGTAATTAAAAACAGGGCATAACGATGCGTCAACTCGCCACAAGTCATTATAATTTATTGTTGTTCCATTTCAGAACATTGTACTTTCATCAAATATATTATAGTTTCTTTATGTTTATTAATTATATGAATGCAGTAGAAAAACTATGGCCACAGCTAAAAGATAAGGATCCATTGACAGTGGCTGTAGTTATAACACTAGTTAGCTGGTCATAAGGAAGTAGGTACCGATACACGAGAAATCAAAGCGATTCAGTATGACAAGTTATGCAATTATTTCGCATTTACCGCAGTCAGTATCCGGTCACCCACAAGCGCTCTGGTACCTCATTGCTGCTCATTTTGCTCTATCCGGTCTAAATCAAGGAATGCAACCAGTTTCAAATTACTAGCACAATTAAAGTGTAGCGTACGAACTCATAGAATGCGGATATCTATGTTAGAGCATAGACAAAGTAATATTCGATCAGCGCTAACACTAGTAAAAAAGTAAAAACTATTAGTACCACGGCTACTTCCGTTCGTCAAACTGCACTGGCTGCGCACCCTAAGTGATCACCCTTTTCACTCGGTGAATTTGATGACTTCTACCGGCCATGAGCAGTTTGTCAAAAAATCCGTTCCTCAATATTTTGATTGGAATCAGAGAATGACGGACATAGTATTTAAACTATTCCTAAATGTATGTACTCTTTGAACGGAAGCTATCATACAAATAATTACTATGGCACACACCAATTCCGCTATGAATTTTTCCCGTAGTCGGCTCGGATGAAGTGTATAAACGCCCTAACAAGTCTTCTTTTTATTGACAGTAGTTAACTAATAAAAATAGTTTATCTTAAATATTTGGTATTCGCAAAGTCAAATAATTCTTATAATAGTTAATGATGTCATATAGCGTTAGTATCATGAAAAAGAATATAAAAATAACATTATATTTATCGTTGTTTTAAAAACGATGAGCGATAAATTCACGAATACGAGTATAACTAAATATAGTTTATTCATATAATTTAATTTTAATAACTATCTTATATCTATGTATATCGGCAGGTTTTAAATTCAAATTAAATACGTTTTGTACAAACTTTCATCCTACGAAACTTATGGATCTATCTTCTATTATTATTATTTATTATATACACAAATACTTGTTCTGACTGTCATGTCATCGTAGAGCCTAAACTACTGAAATGATAATATAAATATGAAGTTTTTTACATTAGGTTCTTTTTACGACGTAGGTTACCACTTGGATCGGATTTGTCTCTTCGGTTCGCCGAGGACATGCTAGCTAGGATGGAGGCGGCGGAGCGGGACCGGGAGGCGCTAGCTACAACATCTTTGGCAGCGTCGTCCCGGCCCGCCCGCCGACCTAAAATAACAGGGCGCCGCAAAGAGGCGTTCCTTAGAAACGTCCGACTCTAGCGGCGACACCGGGCGGCACACTTGAGGGAGTGTGTCATCCAACAAGGGTGCAAGCGGCGCGCGATATGTTCACAGAGGCATAAGATGGCTCTATACACCACCCCTCCTCAAACGAGTAGAGACCTACTTACGGCCGCACGCCTTGCCGGTCATTGAGGATGAGACCCCAGTCGTGCCCTCGATGCCGGTAGGCGGAAGGTGGAACACCCCGAGGGTTTTAGTCGGTGCAAGCCCGACACACCGGGGGCGGCCCACACCTCTCCTCGAGGTTCGTTAAAGATTTCCCCCGGGTTACAAAAAAAAAGGGTGAAATTGGTGTTGAAAATTTGCTTGAACATTGGAAAAAAAAAAATTATTTATCAACTAACTCGTTTCATGGTAATAACAATAACTCTGACCAAGTATTAATGCCGAGAGCGAGTCACCCTCGCACAGGGCGATGGTCTTCCATCAGCACCCTGTGCGTATTTTAAATGTGTGTGTGTCCTTCAATCAGTTTTGAGTGTAGGATACCCACATTCCCTGTGTGAAGCAGGCCAGGCTCGCTAGTAATAAATATTATTAAACTAAATAATAGCTGTATAAAAATATATAAGAAAAACAAAACAAGTTTCTAAACAAAAAATTTAGAAACGTGATGTAGCAATAGACTGATCTCAAGGCAAATATAATTTTTAATTGTGTCATGCAACTCGAGAATGACGTTATCTGTGAAGTTCCATAGTTAATCATCATTATCACCAGCATGTAATCGCCAGCCCAGGGAGTTCAGTGAGCTATTTTTACTCACTTATATTTGCTTGCATAGTAGATTATCCTTTTTTTGACGAGACATACTATTGTTGCCCTGGAACGGCCTTTACTCTTACTCCAGGCGAAAAAAATTGCTTATTTTATAGGGCCTTAACCATATATATATGCACCCTGCGCTATCTTACCTATGAGATAATTCGAAAACGTATGCCCGCATCTGTTTTAATACCCTCATAAACAGATGTATTACACTGATAGCGCAGTTCGTTTTAACCCTACTTACGATGCGAAGATCCTCGGTTCGATATCTAATAACAGCAAGCATTTTAATGATAACCAGATTTTTTGTCGCGGGTCATGGTTATGAATATATGTATATAAGCATTCACCACACATATAGCACACACACATATAGCATGTCTGTGTACATATTTATCTTTAATAAAAAAAAATCTAGCCGCCTTTGCCACCGCCACTGCATCATGAGTTAGTATGATCAACATTTCAGCCTACACATGTCCACTGTTGAACATAAACGTCTCCCAAAGCTCGTCACTCTTCTTTGTTCAGGGATACTTGCATCCAGAAGCATTCAGCTACCTTTCGCAGTTCAGCAGATCATCTGGGCTCTGGTGTCTATCACTTCGCTTGACGCGGTCTCCACTTCAGATATAGTTTACTCCAATAGTTGTCGATTCTAAAACAAATATGACTATTCCGTTGCCATTTCAACCTGCCGTCAGCCAGTTTCGTTCTCTGCCTAATAATCTCATTACGAATTTTACCGCGCACAGACACTGAGAATACCCCCGTTTTTTATCCCGGGGGAAAAATCCTGCTTAGGACCATCAACACCGCTGTGAGGGTGGCGACCCCGGTGTGTCAAAATTCTACTGGTACTAAAACACCCGGGGTATCCCTCTAATCGCTCCACCCGGGCCTGGGAAATCAAAATCATCCAGACGCCCGGTGAGCGAAAAGCCTTCTTGAGGCTACCTCTCCGAAAGCCCGCTCTATAGCTCGCTGAGCAACTTTAAGTAAGAACGAGTTCAATAGAGTCAAGATCTAAAATCTAAAAAAAAAACGCTATTTTGATAATGTCTTATTGTGATCATTTTCAGATGAAGTCGCCAGTAAAAACGAAGTTGATCAAAAAACTACAGACAATAGGGCGGTGCACGAGAGGTTTCCACATGCAGTTCTTTTCGGAGGCACTTGCGGCGGATCCATCATCAGTCCGACCTGGGTCCTTACAGCTGCTCACTGGTACGCATATTGTTTAATTTATCATAAGCAGGATTATCCTAGATATTTACCCCACCTGATGGAAACAATATGGTTGATGGTATAACTCGATAGCTTGATTGGCGCAATGGTTATGTCATGAGTCCTATCCCCACTGGGATTAAATATTCGTGCAGTTAAAATTCGCCTTTATAAAAGCTCCCATTACACAGAACGATATCATACCAAGTTAGCCTTTTACGCTACATCAGTACATCTTTTTCAATAAAGTGTCCAGCTCATCGAGCGATTGAGTCCAAGGCAACCAAGTGAAATAGTGTTCGACGAACTCGTCTCAAAGGTGGCAGCAATAATCAATACACAATCGAAATTATGTTAATATATTCTGTACAGTTTTGACCTGACTAAATTTTTACTATGCATATTCAAATAGCAAGCATACACTGTAATACATGAGGTACAAAGGTATTGTAGGAGAATTCGTTTGCATTTTTGTAAAGGTTACAATAATTACATGTGAATGTTATACATAAATTGTGTTGATGGATATAATATAATAACTGTCTAAAGTAATATGTTATTGATAAATACTTCTCGAATATAACACTTTTTGAAAAAGAATTCAATATTTCTTGTAAATTAATATGTATACGTACTCTGATACAAATGTAGATGATTGAAATATTGTAACATTAACTGATAACAATAGAATTTAATAATAAGTGAATATACTCGTAAATCGTAATGTTGGTTATATATCATTTTAAGATCGAAACATATATATATATGTGTATTCTAAATATATATATGTGTATTCTAAATAAGTAAGGATCTATAAGGATAAGACATCTCAACTAAATTAGTATATTTTTTTATAAGTGTATAATTAATCAAATATAACTTATTGCTTAACCAGACTTGTTTTTCGTAAATAAATTCGCAGCAACATTTATTTATTTCAAAGAGAATGCACACTTAATAAGAAGAGAGTATGATCTCATTTCACTTGCCACAAATAATGTAAAACTAAAAATATATTTCCCTGAAAAGTATTACCTATATTAAAAATAACTAAAATTGATTGAGATAACGATTCTGATTAAACAAGTTCTTGGAACTTAGTTTATTACGCGTTGTATATAAAAGATAAGAAATATATATATATATATATATATATATATATATATATCTATAGGATATATATATCCTCTAAGTATAATATAGTATAAATATATACTATGTTGGCTAAGAATAATTTATACCATTTTTCGTTAGAATATCGATTAAAAGCGTCCGCGTCGCTTGGTATGGCCCAAAAAACGTCTATTTTGTGGTAAGCTATTAAATAACATCCGCATTTGTGTTCGTGTAATTTTCCGTAAATGACGTTGGTTCACGATGGATATAATTATACATAATGTACCTACACCTTTAAGGGGCAATTATTTGTCATAACAACTGCGTCAACGTGCAAGAAAAACGATGAACAAACTACTCGGTTTTATTTTTATCACGTTTAATTTTGAATAAAAAATCGATAATTAATGGAACTGTTATTTACATTCTTTATTATGACAGATTAGCTATAAAATGAAGATTCAGTTAGCACTTAGCACAGTGCCTGAGCGATCAACTTATGCTAGGAGTCGCGGATTCGATTTACTCACTGTACAAATATATTTATAGCTTATAGGTTCTGGGTCTCAGTGTATTTAACTGAAGTCTCGAGACAGGAGAAAGACCTAGTAAAAGTCAGCGCTTTAAAATATGTACATTTGATAATCGTCCAATATCTTAAGCACATTTAAAACAGCATAACTGGCCAATATTCTACGTTTTTAATTATCACACTGACATTGGCGGAGTCACAAAGGGCCAGTCCTTGGAATAAAGGCATAAATTAAGAAAAAAAAATGTACATCAAAAGATAATCGATTGTGTATTGATTACATAAAATAAAAATGCAAGATTTCGAATTAAGTTTACAAGCTGAAATCTTTATATTATTTATTAACAGTGACCTTACCACAGACTCTTGTTTTTTTTATTTTTGACAGCAATTTGACGAGGCGTAAAAGTGGCAACACTATATAAAATTATATTCTATTTCCCTTTCATTCAAACATAATCCAATCAGAAATGTTATTTCATTTAAATTTATCACAATTCAAGAATGACCTTTTGACCGATACAGATTCGAGCGACAATAAATATAATGTAATTTCGATTCAAATCGACGAAATTACAAATAATTCTTTACACTCGTAATAATTATTCATAGTTTTTTTTATATATATATAAAACGTCAAGATGTATTTTAAATGTAAATTCCTGGTGTTTCTAAAATAAAATGAAATTTCAAATTGCTTTGATATGTTTCAAAAATAAATACGTAATCTTTTTCCTTTTAATAATAACGTTGCTACCACATCAGTTATCAGTATTTATCCGATTCAATTCAATTCTACGAAAAAAATATTATTTATTGATATAAGACTGTCCAATAATATTGAGATATTATTCAGGATGAAGTATAAACAAGACGCAGGTACGTATTTGAAACGTCGCGATATAGGTATTCTGTCGTTCAGAATAACTACTTTATATATTATTTAAAAAAGAAATTAAGTTTAAATAACATTTACAATTGATTATGGTTATTGTTATGCGACTGAAAATAAAAAAATTGACTTTAAGAAAGACTTGAATATATTGTAACCCATTTCAAATCGATTCTTGGTTACAAACGGCTACATTTGTAATAGACTACTTATATACATATCTAAATAGGTAGATTTAAGATGTGTTCAAATTATCCCGTTAAATTGTGATACCTATAGCTTGTGATACAGCCTCAGGTTTAACAAAGATTGCAAGAATAATCTCTAACGGAAAACAAATATTCAGCCTTAAAAAAGAAAAGATAATAACGTAAAACTATCAGAAAAACTGTGTTACATGGGAATAATATCAAAAATAATGCATAATTTTATAAATGCAAGTTAAAATCTACGTAACTGTATTATGACAAACATTGGTAGGCATTATTTTATCACAGCTTTCCGGAAAACTTAACAATATAATTATTATTGAGGATTGGCATTAGACATTCCGGCACGAAATGTATATTTTAGAGTACTTAATACGTTATGTTCTGTGATTACCGCGTAGGTAGATGATCAATAAAGTTTCATATATCTCATTTGAATATCGATGCGCAAAATACAGATACATCTTCTTTGTTTGTAGAAACAAAAGCTTGATATCGGTGTCGTGACTCACAAACCCACTTGAACAACAAGGAAACTTCAATGTATTACGATATTAATTTGAATAGGTATAAACGTACTTCAAGTAGTTAGAAAATAATTTATATTATTAAATAAATACCCTTTATAAGTATATTCTAATAATGATACAAGACACTGCTCATATTAATTGGTTAATCTTTCTACAATTACTATCTCTTTATAGCCTATTTAACCTGGTTTCAATTCTCGGATAGGTAGAAGGAAACTCTTCCAAAAATAAACATAACAAAATGTCATGCAAATTCTATTAGATACCTACGTATAAAACCTACATTTAAATAATTATTAGCATTTTTTGTAAACAGAATAACGTGTACATAATGTATAATGTTCTGGGATTTTCCTCATTTCCTACTTTACAATAAAAACGTCTCACCTTTATATTTTTTCCCTGTCACGTCAGTACACGGATGAATACACTGGACTGTAGTCTGTATTGTTCTTTTTCGTATATATTTTTAATGCAATAATGGACGTTATAAATCTTCAATTATATTATTTTACATGTTAAAATCTTTACATCAAAGACTTAAATTATATCATAAAAAACAAAGTTATCTACTGTATTCGAGTACTATTGTAATATTAAAGTACGAGTAACTAAATCGACCATGCAAAATAATTGTCTTTACAAAAATGCTTTAATAAATTATTAGGCAGTGAAAAAAGCGATTAAATATCCATCATTTGTAAACTCTAATGTTTTCTATAATATAATATTCAATATATCAGTTAAAAATAATAAATATGAATAAATAATGAACTTATTTAGTTGACAAGTTGATTATTTGAATACGAAAGCATTTGCGTTGTGATAAAAATTAAAGGTTTGAGATCTAAAACATGTTAGTTCCAAATCATTGAGAGGCACTACAGACAGTCGATCAACTCAGAAAAGGCAAACAAACCAGTATAACAGGATTCAATTAATTTAAATGATTTCTTACAACATGCGCTATTTCAAAAGTCACTTTTAGTCATAATGAAACCTGATCTAAGTGACCTTGCAGAGAGCAGTGTCATCAGCCCACTATAAAACATATATATTTGTTAAATACAATAATGTGGTTTCTATAATACTTATAAAACTAGGTCTAGTGATTAAATATAGTGCCGATTTCAGAACCTCTCGCATAAAGTGGCTAACCATACTAACGCCTTACCACGGATATATCTGCTGGTGCCTCTGCTAGCTCAACTGAATTATAATTCATGACAACAGTACATATATGCAAACTGCAATCCCGTCATAGTGACATGTTTTGGCATGTTGCTCATCTACCTAGTTATCTTCCGTCGTGTAATAAATACAGAATATAATTCAATGCTTGATTCTGATATTATTTTAAACATGATAAGTTACTTGAATTTTATATTTAATTCTGCTTCTAAAGGGTCTCTGCCATGAATATTAGTTCGCTTGCATAGAAAAAAATAAAACTATACAAATAAGAAAAATAAATATTTACATAAATACAATAAAATAAATGCTTTTTATATAAACTGATATTGGAAATACCAAAGAAACAATCGGTTATTTAATCGAATCGATTATTTTACATATTCGCTATGGCAGTGATAAAATTGGAATTGAGGTCAAAAAGTCAGTTACATTTTAAATACAATGAAAATTTACAAGTCCAGTTTATTTATGTCCAGTATAGTTCAATTACTAGTTTAATCCATGATATTGTTATTCTTATAACATGAAAACAAATTCCAAAATATAATTAAGTTTAATGAAATTTTTACAAGGTAAGCCAATATGGGAAAATTATAAATGAGTGTTCCTTATATGAGTTTTAAACGCTTAATACGTTTATTTATTCAACTTAGTACTTCACTAAGTAATAAATCGTAATTTTTTACTATGAATTTAGTTGTAATATAGAATGTGTATGTTCATATACCAAGCAAAATAACAAAAAATAAAAATAAAAGAGATATCACTGTTCCAAAATGTGTCCATGAAAATTTATAGTCAAATAGCATAAACAAAATTAAAAACATATAACAGATATAAAGGCTGATTTTCTAGCCGAGGGAGATATTCAAAGAGGATATTCAGCATTCGATTCTAATTCCAAATATATGCGAAAGAGTAACGAGTTAATTACCTGTTTACCTAAAATAACGTAAAAGGAATTTTATCTACATGCCATTCCATCGTGCACCACACGCGCTGCGGTGTCCAAACTTTTTACGGAATAGTTCTCATTGGTTCTTCAATGTTTCTTTATGATTTGTTAGGGAATATTGATATTTACATTTTTATTAGTTATAAGAAGGTACAAATTATTGTATTCTGAAATATCTCCCTCGTCTATAAAATCATTTTGTATAGGAAACATCCACACGCGATACATAAATTCCAACGTATGAATACTTTGATACAGCGAAAATTTCCACATTGACTAATTATTGCAAGTTTGTCATGAACTAGTCCCAATTGTTAAGTGAAAATAGAATGTGATCACGACCGTAATCTTTTAAAATTGACAATAAGGCAAAAATGCGACAGTTCAAAATTTGCACAAATGATATTGCTATATTTGCTATTCATACTCATTTCACAACTAATAAGTTCAATGTTCTGAATTAAACTGTACCAAAAACGTAATTGAAACTACCTAAGAATAAAAGTTGGCAAATTATTTCTACCACACACTTTAATTATAATTTTAATAATAATCCCGTGTAGTAACTGACCGTGTACTCTCTTCAGATCTTATTATCAAGTTTAATTCCAATGTACCTACTTGCCATTAATACTAAATTTTATATTTCGGAAGCATTGGTTTCTAATTATTATTTCGTATTAATTAATAATTGGCAGCCTAAGTAGACCGTGGTTTACTAAGTCTTTTAAAATTGAAAATACATTTTTTAAACTAATTTTTTAAAAAAATTGACAAAATATATTTTACAGAACAGTCACGGTCAATCAATCGTCATAGCATTAATATTCGAAAATTAAAATAAAGTCTGCTTCAAAATATGAAATGGTTTCCTCTGTAACATTAATATAACTTAAGCAATGGTCTTTCCTCATTGCTAACATAGACGAAGTCGCTGGCAGAGGCTGGTACTATACAAACATGTTTATACTTTATCAATACACCTGCAATTTGCGAATATATGTTAATCGCTAGTAATTAATACTTCTATAATTATAATAAAAAACTTGTGTTCAAGAGGTTATAATTATTATTGTTTATATATTCAAAGGATTATTGTTATTAACTACTTAGTTTGTAATAAATATAAAATGAGATTTAGACTATAATTGGCAAAAGCTTATAATATTACTGAACAGAATTACGTTTCAAAATTCTTAAAAAAGGCTATAACGTAGCGAAGTATGTCATAAGGTTATTTAAATAATGATAACTTATTTTGGGGAAACTATTTATAGACAGTTCGGAGATTAAAAAATATAAACCAAAAGTTATAAAAATGTTTTCCGTCCATTTCAAAGCTATTCATGTTCTTCACGGCTTGTTCTTGCTTGTCGCGTTTACCGATCAGCTCGTACACGTTCAGGTATAAATTATATATCTATTATTGTTCTTACGCTGTGGTATATTAAGGCCACTGTGACGACATTGACAGTCAATGTATTCTCATCGCTAAACGGCCAACCGTCGTACGTGAACTGCACTGTATGGTACAACGTAATCCCTTTGTCAAATCGTCTTGTTATGAAGCACTAGCTGATCCGGCAAACGTTGTTTTGCTATATAAGTTACTAGCTGATCCGGCAAACGTTGTTTTGCTATATAAGTTATTGTAATATCTTCTAAGATGTTCATTGAAATTAAGTGATGTCAAAGACAATTTTGTTCACAATTAAATACTCTTAATCAACAACACATTTATTTGGTTAAGATTAATATTATTACGTTGATACAACTCTTAACAAATAATGCATTAATTTCGACCAAATTTGATTACCATAAAAACGGGTCTAGTGTGTTAATCTTAAAAGATAGACATATACTGTCGCGGACATTTTTTTAGATCATTTTAAGAGGAATAACTCTGTCATACATATATTTTTGGTATCTTGAACCGTTTTCGCAGCGCACGCAATGGAAGCCCTCAAGGATGAATAATTTTGCCCGTTTTTTTCACATTTTCCATTATTTCTTCGCTCCTAATAGTTGCATCGTGATGTTATATAGCCTAAAGCCTTCCTCGATAAATGGTCTATTCATCACAAACAGTATTTTTCGATTCGAACCAGTAGTTCCTGAGATTAGCGCGTTCAAACAAACAAACAAACAAACAAACAAACAAACAAACAAACTCTTCAGCTTTATAATATTAGTATAGATAGTATAGATTAGGAGCTAGATATCAATACTCATTAAATTTGTGTTATTTCCAGTACCTTGTTCACAAGTGGCCGATACGTATTGGCTGGCACCAATAACTCTTACGACGACAGCGGAGTGACGCTTGATGTGAAGCGGTTGGTGGTACATCCGCTCTTCACCGTCGGACCTTACTGGCTTGATGCCGAGGATTTTAACATCAAACAAGTAAGTAGTAGAGATAGGAAAAATTAGAAATCACTTGTGATTTATCAGTAATAAATGAAAATCACATGAATTAAAACCAAGATAACACTATAACAAGACTACGCGAGTGAAAAAGATAAAACTAATAACAGGCACGCCCCTTGTTATAATTTGTCACGATCACGAGAGCTTTTTAAATAGCTCTCAAAGAAATAAAAAAATGTTAGAACGTTAAGATATACATAATATATCTGCTATGTGGTAGGTATAAGAAAGCACTACTAAATTTTAATTTTTGCATTGGCAGCATTTTGTAAACAACATAGGTTTATGTATAATCGATATGTTGCTAAATGTTTTTTACTTTACAGGTAGCTGCAAAATGGGATTTCCTACTTGTAGAGTTAAAGGAACCTCTACCTTTAGATGGAAAGACTATGGTTGCTGCCAAATTAAATGACCAGGCCAACCTCCCAGAAGACTTAGAAGTCGGATATGCAGGATATGGCGCCAGTCATCACGGGGTTTGTACATCTTGAATTTATAATGTAAATATATACAATTCCATTAAAAAATTGACAAAATATATGTATTCGATTTTGCTGTTATGCGAACTGAGATATATAAATTAGCATCAAAACAAAAAGAAATATTTTTTCGAAAGTTTGAACGTTTGCTAAAAATAAGCTTTGTTTTGTAACAAGACCAATGCATTGAGTCTTGCATTCTTAGACGTACTACACTCGTTTGTATAACAGTACTGTTTCAATCTTACTATTATAATACATTTTCGTACT
Source organism: Automeris io (assembly GCA_036320925.1). Classification (NCBI taxonomy): domain Eukaryota; kingdom Metazoa; phylum Arthropoda; class Insecta; order Lepidoptera; family Saturniidae; genus Automeris; species Automeris io. The sequence goes on along the minus strand of JAUDJH010000010.1, from coordinate 4,379,099 downwards.
ATGACCTCTTGTAATAAACTTAATTCCATTATGGTTTACGAAGACGTTTTAATGAAAATTCTCACGGTTCGTTAAATCCGTTCATTCAAACAACATCGTTTAAGCTAGACTGTACCAATCTTGTTCCATGTACGTCACGGTACAGCTAAGCATTATTAAAGTAAGATTGTAACAATAATGGTATAAGTCATCGTAGTACAGCTACAGTCGCCAAGGTGTCATAATATTTACTTGTCAAATTAGTTCATACTATACGAAGTGCAACGTCAACGTTTCGACCGAATAGTTTGAACATAAGACTCTATTTTGTTTTTTTAATACAATTCAAGAATTGAATTATGTAAAAAAATCACACTCTGGTCTAAAGTGAAGATAATGCTTCGATAATTAAAAAGGCAAGAAATAAAATGTTGTTAATTATTTACAGGGCGTGATGCGCCATCAAATGCACGCAATGGACCTTGCGATCAAGACCAACGAAGCGTGTTCCGTTCTAGAACAGTTCACACCCGAAGATATGGTCTGCACAAGGGGGCGCCCGCCTAGATTTGATTCCGCTTGCAATGTAAGTATTATTTCTTTTCAATATTTTTAACATTCACCTGACACTATAATAATCTTAGCACAAGAAGACGACCGCTAAAAATACACAGCATTATAAATAGTTTTTTGTAATATCAGTTGGATTCAAGTTTATTAATATATATGATTATTATAGTTTTTTAATACTATATTTTATATTACATAACGCTGCATAAAGACATTACAAAATGACGAGTTTCTAAAAATTGAAGTAAAAGCGGACTACGCAGCAACGCATGCGGGAACTGTGTATCATGGACAACAAAATACTTTGTAAGAGCAGTTACGCACTGCGTCAGATCAGAATCCGTGAAAATACTAACTTAGAAAACTCGGACCGAATTCGGGTGTTGTTTTACCACTGTCTCCAATCTCATTCCGTTAAAATACAAATATAAGAAACCACGCAGTTTGAGGGCAATAAAATAAATAAACATATAAAGTTATACTTCAATATATTTTAGAAATCATTAAAAAAAACTTAAATCTAATAATGTGGACTCCGAGACGATTCGCATTACTATTCCCTCTCACCCACCGTCCACCACTCTTATCGGCTATAACTGGGATTCGATTCGGACTAAGCATAAAAATTATTGCTACTTTTTTCATTACAATAACGGATTGAAATTACATATACATACATATGTATATTTTAGGCAATGCTATATAATAATAATAATAATAATAATAATAAACAAGCCTTTTATTTTTCCACATAACATTTTTTACAATTCAAATCTGTTAGTATTATTAGTTTTTTTTTTTTTTTTTCTTAATTCCTATTGTTAGTAGTGTTAGTTAAGATTTGTGTCGATATTATCATTTGTGGACCCCTGTTGGGTAAAGGCCTCCTCCAACCTCCTCCAGTTGACCCTATCTTGGGCCAGCTCTGTCCACTTCTTTCCCGCCACAGAAAGAATCTCATCTTCCCATCTCTTTTTCGGTCGGCCTCTTTTTCTTTTGCCTTCTGGACCAGACCACTTTGTCGTTTCTATTGACCATCTCCTGTCTTTGCATCTAGAAACGTGGCCTGCCCATTGCCATTTAAGATGGAGTGCCTGTTGCAAAGCGTCCACGATTTTTGTTTTCTGTCTAATGGAATCGCTTTTAATTTTTTGTATTTTACTTATTTTTAATAAACTTCTCTCCATAGCTCGTTGGCATGTTGTAATTTTGTTCTTTATTTTATTTGTGAACACCCATGTTTGGCTTCCGTACGTCAAGCTCGGTAAGATACAGGTATCCATTACAACTTTTTTAGACTGTATGTCATAATCGCCTTTTAAAATTTCCTTCTGTGACCAGAACTTCTTCCATGAACAATTGATTCGTCTGTCTACTTCATCATCGTTATTGAGTGGATTGAAAGAGACTTGCTTCCCCAAGTATATGTATTCTTCAACGTATTCTATTTCGTTACTTGTCACATATATTGTTTTTCTTCGACCATTTGTCATTATTTTAGTTTTGTTTGTATTCATGTTCAGTCCTACTTTTTTGCTTGCATTGTCAAGTGTTTGCATCATATTTTCCAATTCATTAGCCGATTCGGCGAAAAGTACAACGTCGTCTGCAAAGCGTAGATGACTTAGGCGACGGCCGCGTATCATAATCCCTTTGTTTTTCCAATTCACGTTCTTAAAAATTTCTTCCAGTACTGCTATAAACAATTTTGGTGATAATGGATCTCCTTGTCTAACGCCCTTGCCTATTATTATTTCATCACCTATTCTTTCCATTCTTACTCTGCTCACGCTTTGACTATAAATGTTTTTTATAATATTTATGTATGTTTTACTGATACCACATGCTTTCAAAGCTTGCCAAATCGCGCTATGTGTTATGCTGTCGAATGCTTTGGTGTAGTCAATAAAGGATACATAAAGGGGATGGTTGTATTCTATATGTTTTGCAATCACTTGCTCTAAAGTATGTATATGGTCTATTGTAGAGTATCCAGAACGGAAACCAGCTTGTTCAATGGATTGGTTCTTGTCTATTTTCGCTGTTAATCGATTTTGCAGTATTGAAGTGAAGAGTTTGTATACGCTAGATAGAAGGCTGATTGGCCTGTAATTACCGATGTCTGATGGATTACCCTTCTTGTACAATAATATTATTTCTGAACAACACCACTGCTTTGGAACTTTTTCAGATTCAAGTACCATATTATAGAGTTGTGTAAGAAAAGATGTAAGAAGAGGGGCACCTATTCTCAAAGCTTCGTTGCTAATATTGTCTGGCCCTGGACTTTTTTCTGGTTTTAGTTTATTTATATGTTTTAAAATTTCTAATTCGCTTATATATTCAATAGCATCCTGTTCGTCGTCTGTATCTGTAAAATCTGTTGTAATTGATTCGTCTGATGGTTTTCTGTATAGTTCTTTGTAAAATTCGGTTGCGTGATTAATAACGTCTTTTCTAGTTTTAGTTTCGTGTTGTCCTGCATGCAATTTTTGTACCCAGTCTACATGGTTTCTAAGTTCCTTGTAGGCTCGTTTTGAACTTCTATAGTTATTAAGATTTTCCTGTATGATTTTCTTTCTATGATTTTTATAATCTTCTTTTATGGCTTTTTTTGTTTTCTTAAAAAGGGTTCTTAGTTCTATTTTTAAACATTTTGATTTGTTTTTAGTTTTTATTAGTTCTGTACGTCTATTTATTAATTCTATAGTTTCTTTACTTAATATTCCATTTTTATTGGAAGTATTTCTTTTTATGTTTTTGAGGCTATTTGTAATGGCTACTTCTAATTTATCGTAAAAGGTCTGTACGTCTTCGTTTTCATGGTTTATGATATGTTTTAATAAGTGTTCTTTTAAATTATTTTGATATGTTAATTTTTCTTCTGTTGTTTTTGGTGGCTTTGGTAAGGTTTTAAATGTCTTTCTACTCATTTTGGGTACTTCTAACATATAAGAAGCTCTCAAGAGTCTATGGTCGGATGAAAAGGTTATAGTATTTAGTATTTCTATATTTTTAACACGTTTTGGTTTGTTGCACATAATGAAATCAATTTCATTTTTAGTTTTTTGATCTGGTGATATCCATGTCCATCTTCGACTTTGCTTCTTTTTAAAGAATGTGTTCATGATTGATAGTTTTTGTTCCATGGCATAATATAGTAATTTTTCACCTCTCTCATTTCTCTTGCCATAACCATACCTGCCCATTGCTTGGCTTCCAAATTTATTTGGTTGTCCTACCTTGGCATTAAAATCTCCTATTACTAATACATTAGGGTCTTGATGTTCTTGAGCTTTTCTTAGGTCACTGTAGAATGTATTTATTTCTTCTTCACTTGCTTTCTCAGTAGGAGCGTAAGCTTGTATTATAGATAGAGCCTCGTTTTCAAATTTTAATTTCAATATGGCTACTCTTTCTGATATTCCAATAAAATTGATAATGTTTTGTTTATAAGTTTTCTTAATTAAAAAACCAATGCCATAAAGTCCGTTCGTTTGTCCTATGTGACAAAGTATGTATTTTTGATATTCTTCAATTTTACTACCTACTCTTCTTACTTCGGCCAATCCAACAATGTCAAATTTGATTTTATCAAGCGCATGTATCAATTCTAGTAATCTCTCAGGTGATGACAGCGATCTTACATTGTATGTGCATATATATAAGGATTTATTTCTTTCTAAGGGGGTTGGAGGGTAATGGTCATTATCCCCGCGGTGACCAGCCGAGTTGGGGAATGTATTGTTAATGTTACTATTTTCGTTATTAACGCAATAATTGCATTCCGGTAATGTGGTATCGTTTTTTGTTGCGCTCAGTTTTTTTGTATCGGTAGAGTTTCCGTAAGGGAGTTACTTCTGTCTCGCATCATATCAAAGACATTTGCTCTGTTTGTTTTGGCTATGTTTGGTGTAAACTGCTTATGGAGCTGTGTAGCACTGTTGATTGGTGTTTTTGTTACATTTCGATCTGTAATGTTTGTCGCTTGTTGTTTTCGAGGCTGTATTTCCATAGTTGGTGATGTAGATGGCATACGTTTCCGATTTTCTTTCATTCCTTTTTTAATTACTATCTTATCATATTTTATGTATGCTGTATTTCCTTTCTTGATTTCTTCTTGTACAATTTCTTGTAATTCTTTTCTTTTGATTAATATGTCCTTCGGATAATCCTCAGTGACAAATACTCCTTGAAGACCCCTTTTTGTCCTCATCACTTCTGTTTTCATCAATTCTCTTACGAATGAGATTAGAATAGGTCTTGGTTTTGCATCTCTTTCGGTTCTCTTTTTTCCAAGTCTATAAATCTTATTTATATCGCTTTCGGTTATTTTTATACTTATATCGTTTTTTATTTTATTACTAACCAATTCATAAAGTTCAATAGTCGATTTTTCATTTTCTTCCAAGCCAAACAATATTATGTTGTTCTTTCGTTCTTTTATTTCTAATTTATTTATTTTATTTTCTAAAGCCGAAATTTTTAATTTTAGTATTTTGTTCTCTTCAATCAAGGGTGATAGTTTTTCATTCATTTGAACCATAATCGTATTTGTTATTGAGTTATGAATTTCTTGGGTTTGTTTATTCATCTCCATTTTTAAGTTTTCAAATAGTTCTTGCAATGAGTTATTCATTTTTGTGTAAATCGGAACGTCTTAAAATGTTTATGGTTAGTTTTGAAGTGTGAACGCAACTTAAGTTAATATCTGTGCAGACAACACTGAAGATGACGTTTGGATTATTATGTTGTCGGACTTGGTATAAGATATATGGTATAAAATTCAAATAAAGTACCCTCAAATGTATTTGATATGTTCTTACTTTTAGGGCCAAGTAGATTATATTGTTTTCTTGTGCTGCTTTTCAAAGATTTATCGTCTCTCAAGTAACTTGTCGATTGGATGTCTGTTTTTAAACATTCACTTCGCGAAACTCTCCTGTGAACTATTTTTCTATAATTTAAATGCAGAGCTAAGTAATTTGTGTTTTTACTGTTTGACAACCGGCAATGCTATATAGCAAATGAAAAATAATTGCCAATAATTTAATGGCAGCGCTGATTCTCTATTATTATTTTTATGTGACGCTCCATTTAATACTGTACAACCAAACAGAAAATTTAAATATATACATATATATAGGCCCGCCTTCCTTCGACAATGATTATTAATATTGATTCTTACTGAATATGAAATTATTCTACAAATTATTGGTTTTGTTGCAGTGATAAAATAAAATCTTATGGATTGAAACTGTCAAGTTGTCAAAAGTTGACGTTAGCATCAGAATTCAAATTTAATATAGAATAAATCCTCATATATTTTAGACACTTATATGTATATAATAAATGTGCTCTACTATAAATAATTAATTTCACTTTCCTTCAGGGCGACAGTGGCAGCGGACTAGTTGATGGATCAGGACGCCTGCTCGGAGTAGCATCGTGGGTCCAAAATGATGCCATCGAATGTAAAAATGGGAATCTGGTAGTGTTCTCCCGCGTCTCAAGTGTCATCAGTTGGATAAAAAGCGTTGCTAATATCGCGTAAAATTTATTTACCAAAGTAAATATTTTTAGAATTACATATTATGGATTACATTTGCAAAGAAATAGCATAACATCTAATGCATTCCACTAGTCAAAGTTATTGTACTTTAACGTAAATTTACTCATGTCACGTCTTTATAAAGTTATTATTTCAGATCTGTTCGCTGTCTAGCAGACCTTATAGACTTAGATAATGGTTGTTGTTATAAGTAGTTATACGAAAAAGTACAAAGTATGGTAATTATGTGGTTGTGATAAATACAAGTGCTTAGATAGCCTTTATTTGATTTATTAAAAGCCCCACTGATTATAAATTTTATATTACCTTTTCATAGTCAAACGTTGTGTGAAATCGACATTTGGTAAAATATATCATAGTCAACAAACGCAGTTTTATTCTAAAACCAAAACTCTTCATCCGACATACATAGGTGTTAAACCCATGAAACTACGCGACGCAACGCCCGTACCCTTAAAGGTATAATTCGGGTTCTGGCATTCACGACCTGGCATCCACTGCTGGGTCACCGCTGTCGAGCCACGACCGCCAAAATCCGAACTGCGCCTTTGGTGACACAATATCTGGGTCTAAAATATTAACCCTTTTGTTAACATAGTAATAGTAAAAGTTGGGAAAAAGTTTCTTCGCATTTTATATGAACAATCGAAGACATTTTTTTTTTTAAGTTTATTTACATTTAATTACAATATATTTATGTCACTTTGTTCGATGACATTCTGCGATCTTGTAGGTAGAGGCATGCCCTGTAGCAGTAGAAATTTTGGGACTTCTGATAAAAAAACGCGACAAGTAGTTTTGGCGGTCCTCTCTTGATGTTAACCTGACACTGCCTAAAGAATTCTGAAGAGACCGAAACAAATGAAAATCTGTAAGGTCAGGACGATATGGCGGTTGCATTAACACCTCCCAGCCAAATTCTCTTAATTTTTGCTGAGGGGCTAAAGATGTGTGTGATCTAACGTTATCGTAATATAAGACCATACCCTTTCTATTGATCAATTCCCGCCGCTCAACTTTTTGCTTTAATTTTATCAGTTGTTGGTACTAGAGATTAGTGATGCCACGAATAGTGAATTGGCCGAATACCGAATATTCGGCAACGCTGTCGGCCGAAGCGCCGAATATTCGGCATGGGAAACATGCTTATCGGGGGCGCGTTAGCTGTATTAAGGCAAGTTGCAACCTGTTTTCCTCGTTGCGTTGGCGCGGCCAGCAAAGACAATACAATACCCAATACAAACGAAAAAAAATACCCAAACCTTTCGAAATTAGCTAAAGTTTATCTTTCTTCTCCTGGAAGTAGCGTATTTAGTGAGAGGTTATTTTTTGAGACTGGTAACATTTACGATGAAAAGCGTAATCATTTGCTACCAAAAAATGCTGAAAAGCTTGTTTTTATCCATCGCAACTTACCACTGATCAATTTTAATGACTAAAGTGTTATAATTTGGAAATAAATAAATAATTTTGAGTAATATAACGTATCTTTTTTACATGATTTGGTATTCGGTATTCGGCCGAATAGTACGTACTATTCGGCCGAATACCGAATAGCAAAAAAAGTGGCCGAATAGGCCGAATACCGAATAGTTGCCGAATATTCGTGGCATCTCTACTAGAGATCCGAATCGATGGTTCTACCTGGCGGTAAAAGCTAGTAATGAACTATGCCCTTTCAGTTCCACCACACACACATTACCTTATTGCGAATTAACCCGGGTTTTGCCACACTCTGTGAAGCCTGATCGACCTTTGACCATGACCTTTTTCGCAAGTTCTTATCGTACGTGATCCACTTTTTATGAGCAGTTATCAATCTCTTCAAGTACCCAGTTTCTTTCAAATAGGTCAATTCCCAGTTCTTCAGCTATGTCGTAGCTACTGGTACGCCGTTATGTAGCTTCACTTTTTAAAAAATGGCGTCCATTTTATCCATAATAAGGCAACCAGAGCGAGGTGCATCTTTAACATCAAAATTCCCGGATTGAAAACACTTTTTATTTTCTTTTTTTTTTTGGTTTTCCGGGCGGAAAATCCTACATAGGACCATCAGGGACGCTGTTAGGGCAGCGACCCCGATGTATCAGACTCTTACTGGCTTACTTGTGTCCCTCTGATTGCTCCACCCGGGCTTGGGAAGCCAAATTCGTCCAGACGCACAGGCAACAAAAGGCCTTGTTGAAGCTATCCCTCTGGGGGAGGGGTGGGAGTAAAAATCCACCTCTCCAAAACCTCACTCTCAGGCGGCACGCCGGACACCGTGCACGGCCTTCCTCTCATCCGGGCAGCAGAATCCCTCAAGTCTACTGCCCGGCTATTGTCACCAGGGGATGTCACCCGTTTCTTCTCACGCCATTTGTAGAGGGACGCGAGGGTTCGAGCGTCAAGGTCCCACGGCAGGATTGAAAACGCTTAAGCCAACTTTATGATACACTTACTGAGCCTTCATTACGTCCATAAATGTCACGAATTTTTTTCGCGGCTTGCATTGCAATTTTTTCTGATATATACAAATTTCTGATCTAGATGCAAATAGTACAACCAAAGAGATTTTATTACAAGTCTATATATACTATACGCGAAAAGACTTTTTCATCGCCCTAATATATCAGGTGTGTGAAATATGGATTGCAGAATATGGAAAAATGACTTCAGAAGTGGTTCACGGCAAAAGATGAAGATTATTACCATTTTGGTATACATAAATTGCCCGAAAAATAGGAAAACATGTATAAGCAACGCAAGCACTTTTTAAGATTATCCCGAAATTAACGTATTAAAAAAACACATTCCTTACTTATACAGGTGATATCTATATATTTTCATCAAAATGTATACATATTACATAATTTAATAATGACGTAAAAGCTGTCGTCGCTGGATCCAGACATCTGCTGACCCAAGTCTCGATTGCTAGGATTTCACAATGAGGACCTTGCGGCGAGTCGACACAATGAATGCCCTTGTCATTACAATTTTGTTGTAACGACTCATAAGTCATAACCCTAATCACTCAGTTTCTAGGTGTGGATTTCATTAGTAAAAGCCCATTAGAATCATCAATGTTCGAACCCGCTATATGTTTAAGATACACCTAATTAAATATATACCAAGTATTGAAAATTCCTGATAAGAAATTTATTGATAACATAAATACGTATACAATTAAAAAAACCCAGAATGACAACGCATCGCGAAGTCGAATATTTTCATATAAAATGAGATGGTCCACATTACAACTGTCATTAGTGGCACAATGTGTAAACTCTTGCAGTTGACTTTTTTCTTACTGGTCGCGATAGCCGCGTGCGCGCATGCAGCCCCAGGCGTAAGCAACATATTACAACAGTCGGAAGGAAAAAAAAGTAAGTGATTAATTTAATATTATATGACAAAATCATCTCTTTTAAAACAAAACTAAGGCCTCTTTGTGTTAAATTTCAGAAGATTTTTCAAGTCATTTTATTTTAATGTTATTTAAATCTAAATCTCTTTTTTTAATGATTCTTATGTTTTGTGGGAAGATTTTTCTCAGAGTTATCATCGTTCAAAGCAAAAAAGTATGAGTTTTTTTTTTATTTTGGTGATCAATTACTCTTGAACCATAAATCTCATAGAAATTTTAACAAGAGTTCGAAAATCTTCAAAGTATGCCCACAACGCCTAATTATTAATTGGTGTAACCGTAAGATAAAATAATATTCACAATTTAAAAATGTTTTGTATGCGTGGTTAGCAAAATGGCCACACAGAATCCGATGATAAGTTCAGCGTATTCCAAAAAGATCTAAATTTATAAAGTTACAATTATTATCTGTGTTTAATTCTTGCTTTGTTAATTGCCGCTGACGCTAACGGTATAAAATGGTAAAAAGTAAAGGATGTAAGTTACATATATATTTCTAACTTAAAACTAATTAATTAGTATTATGTAGTTATAGTGAATTGAAAACGAATATAAAAAAAGACATGATCATACGATTTATCTTTGTTGTACAGACCTTCAACCTACAAGAAACTAATATCTCGTGTGATAAGAAAAAAATAAGTTTTCAAATTTTTTTTAAAGCGTACTCTTAGGTACCTATCATTTTAATTGTGACACATAAAATTCGAGAAGAAAATAAGGTATTGAGATAGAATGATATTATGTGTAGTTTGATAGTTAATCATTATTGTCGTCAGGTCTTGGAATCTTCCTCTCTAGGGAGTTCAATGCGTTATTTCACTTTTGGTTACATAGTAGGACGAATAGTAAGGCCACCAACACACTGAAGCGCCCTGCGGTGCTAGGGGTACGGCTAGTGCGAGTAACCAAAGTGTAATAATATATAATATTCTTTAAGTCGCCCATTTCTGAATACTTGAATAAGACCTAGAATATAATATAATAATAATAATAATAATAATAATAATATATCGTCACTCTATATCCCTTTCGGGATGAGCAGAAATACATTAGTAGCTCTATCAAATTTGCGCTTATAGATTGTGTCTAATGTGACCAGTAACGCAGTAGTAGTAGTAGTAACGCAGCTGATTCCTTACAATGGTTTCAATCACCAGTGAGCATGTGGTGCCTAAGTCCGTGCTTAATCTGGAAAGGCCCAGAGGTATATGCTGGGATTCGAAGCTTCGACTGTTTATGTTGCCACGTATGGATACCCGTCCCTTATCCAAAGATCACCACAGCCACAGTATCTAATAATATGTAGAAGAATAATAATAATAATAATATGTAATAATAGTACTATACCTGTAATATTATAAGATACGCGCCTGACTCGCTGTTGAATACTGTTAAGCACGGATATAAGCTACCATATAAGAATTAAATCTTTCCATGGAATTACAAAATACTTAGAAGGATAAAAAGAGGAAGAAATAAAACGCGCAGTTAACAGTGAAGGAACATAGTTTCTATGTTGCGTAAGCTCATGCATGTTCATTTTGTTATTTCGTGTTTTTTCTTTAACTCATAACTTTGTTACAAGCACAACAAGGAAACATCTTAACTTAGATAAAAAAATGCGGATAAAAAAACATTTTTTATCTATTTTTGTAGCTGATGTACATTGATGTGCATTGCTTTAAGGATTTGAAATATACGTAAACGGCATTTACACACCCTACATAAGGAACTCAAACTTGATTAGAAGAAAGACTTTCATTAAAATGGACCCATTAACCGTGTTAATTATATCAACTTCCAGTCTCGTTTGTTGATAATAATGATATCAATCAAGAAACGGCAGAAAACAAGAAGGTGATAGAGAGGTTTCCCCATGCAGTTCTTTTCGGACGTACTTGCGGAGGAACCATTCTCAGTCCAACCTGGGTCCTGACAGGTGCTCACTGGTAAGAATAATATTTCATAAACTGGTTAACGCTTTACCTCAATCTCACCTAATGGTATGTAAAGATGAGGCCGATTATATAATGAACTACAAATGCAAATCCACATCATAATGACTTGATTGGCACTGTGAACAAATTTTGCTTTCGATTCAAGCAAATGTTTGCGCATGTAAAATTCTTGTTTATAAACATAACCACGGCATATTAATACATAATACATTGCGGTGACGCTTGAAAAAAAAATTATCTACTTAAAAACTCCCATAAATGTGGGAAAACGTGCAAGATGTGAATATAACCTTTAACAGTACGCAGTTTAAAGTGATAAAATCGTGTCACACAAATTGTTAGTAATTCGTACTTTTTAACTACGCACTGGTGCAAATTGTTATGGCATCTTGTTGACCTACAGTACCTCTGCAAAACAAGAACGGTGGAATTACCCGAAGGCTGCCCATACCGTCGTCGAAACGACGTAATAAAGTTGCCTTTAACTTGATCAGTTACCACTAGAATTCCAAGCCTTGGATAAAGACTCACTCCCTACATTCAAGAACACAGGATCATAAACTTTTTTTAAATATTTTAGTAAAATTTTTAAGAGAAACTTAAGTACAGCCTAAAAAATATTTGCAGAGCCATGTTGACGGAATCGGATACTTACCATTTACGTCTTATTCATTAAATGACATAATTTGTAATATTTGAATAAAGTGTCAGCAAAGTCAAAGTAATATCTATAAACATGAACCTTACACCCCTCGAAGCGTGATTATATTGGGTCTGCCAGGACGACGTTCACTATCAGTCGATTCTCATTGCTAAGCAATCGCCTTCATTCTTTAATTACTTTGTGTGTACAATCAAATGCAATCTAGTCTCTTTGTACAGTATGTATACAATATTTGTATTTCTGGAAAAGAAACCTGCCATGTCCTGAAGTACTACCGGGATCAAAGTATAATTAGAGTGCATATATATAATTTTCAGTACTATATCCATGAGTGACAAATACGTGCTGGCTGGTACCGACATTTCTAACGATGGCAGCGGAGTGAGGCGTCGCGTGAAACGATTCGTGATGCACCCGCTCTTCACTGTCGGACCTTACTGGGTTAATCCCTATGTCTACAACTTTACACAAGTAAGCTAATCGGTACTTCAATATTTCAATGTTGATACTGCTCGATTTCGTGTGTTTTAATCTTGTGAATCTTTATTAGATATTTGCGGTACTATGGAGAGGCGACTTGTTTCTACAACGGATACATATGTTTTTGATGATATTGTCCTTCGTAACTTTAGACTTGAGTCTCAAGTGATGCTTACTGAGCCATAGTTTAGTGGAAAAATGTCTACATCCGACTGGATGCAGACACACGGGTAACATAGATACACGGGTGCTAGAATGGCCACTGACTGTGGCTCAAAATCAACAGAACCAACAAAGATAACTCAAAGATGAAAGGAACAGACTCTCAACCGTAAAAACCAGTGCACACGATTCGTTACGGCTCCGTACCGTCACGCAACGCAAAGATTTATCGTATTGGTGGTACACCTTGCGTTGTGACGCTTAAACGTTGTTACGACGCAATTATTAAAAATGTATCGGATAAAAAACTATATATAAGGCACCGGCGTCCGACAGATAGGAGACGCCGGAACGTATCATGTACCCTACCATGGATATTTGTATGTAAAACGACAACTCTGAATTCGCGATACTGCCGAAACATGCGCCCCAATTGTAATAATGTACCTATGTCAAAATGTTGGTACTTTAGTCGGTTCTATTTTATTAAATAAAAAAGTATTTCATATTCCATAATTTTAAAAGTAACTGTTACGAAATCATACGATAGTAAGAATGTTAATACACATCGACCCTTTTTTGATAATCAGGGGGAAAATTCTGCATGGGACCATCAAGGCCGCCGTGAGGGCGGCGAACCCAATGTGTATCAGAATCCTACGGACTAAAAGTCCCTTAATTCGCTGCTACCTGCTGGATTTGTAGATCTGTTTTTCTCCAACTATACACAAACCCACCCCAATATCCACCATCGACCATAATGTGACCATTATGTGCAAATAACATTTGGTACATCACTTATTAATTATATTATAATCATATATCAAATAACGTTTCATCCTTGTCCTAGATTAAATAAAGCGATACAGAATTTTAAAATCGGCAGTTGTGATGGTTTATAAATATAATAATGTTGTTTTAAGTATAATATTGATTAAATAATAAAAATGTCTTTTATTATAGGTCGCTGCACAATGGGATTTCTTACTTCTAGAGTTAGAAAAACCTCTACCTTTAAATAACAAGACCATGGTGGCTGCGAAAATAAACGACATGACTGATCTTCCAGTAAACCTGAAAGTTTATTTTGCAGGCTATGGCACCAGCGTACACGGGGTTTGTATTAAGTTTATATTGTAGTAAAACATTGGTACAATATTTATAGTATTAAGAAAATAATCTTTTAGGACACCATAACCTACTCCAATCATAGAGTTAACAATTGCAAAGAATCCAAAAGGGAAGCTAATAATATGTTCTTAACAGCATGAAATTACGATCTGTAGGGAATTGACGTGTCAAATAGTCCACTCCTGATTTTCATTTAGAAAACAACCAATGACATATAAAAGTAGTATATTACTACTTTCAACGATAATCATTCTCAACCGTAATCGAGAACAAATCTAAGTAAGACACTACGCTGCGCCTCGTTATTTCGATAGTCACGTGTCATTCTAGTGTCAGTATATTTTAATAAATACCTAGTACATATTGAACGCCAATGATCAAGTTTTTAAATAAACCAAATTAATTTGTTATATATTCAACCAAATTCGTAGAAAAATGCCTTGAACTGCTTACATATAGGTACATATGTATATCCATATTTTTTTGGATAAAATGTTTACAAATTATATCACAAAAATTTCGAATATTTTACGTTTAAAATAACTTGGAGTTTTAATTGGTGCCTCTACTGGGTCGGTTTGAATATTTAGCATTTTATGATTTTAACAATAGATACCTATATCTAAGTTAAATATTATATTATATATTCCTAAATAAATCTTGTATAAACTTACCTTCGGGGCTAAGGTGACAACTATTATGAGTATTTAAAAAAATACTTTATTTTTTAACAGGGCTACATGACCAATAAAATGCACGTCAAGAAGCTAATTATTAAATCCAACGAAGAGTGCTCCATTCTAGAACAGTTCACATCCAATAATATGATTTGTACACAGGGACGCCCGCCTATTTTTGATACCGCTTGCAGCGTAAGTTTTATCCTTTTTAACATTTTTACTAAGCATTTTTAATATTTAAGTTTAAAAAATAATGTCAGACCGCATATGCACATTCTACAAGAACACAAGTACAGGACGTATAAAGAATGAATTTTATAATAAGAATGTGGATGAAAGCAAACACTGAGGCAAGTACAAGGCGTATAACATGACCTCTGTGCGAAAGAACAGGAATCGGATTATACATCATATATAGATAGATTCTTCTTCAAGGTCAACAAAGTTAATGCTACGTATTCTTAGAAACCGCACTATTTGCGAGACCTTACCGTACCTATAGGTCTTCCTAGCACTGCACTTCGGGCGGAGTGTGGTCATGGAATTTCTTAGTTGATTTCAGCTTTTACGAGACGCCTCCTTCTCTATCTATTATACACTGCGTGTGTATTGGTAACACCACATACAGGACTTAATTCTGTCCATCCTGTGGGTGATTGGCCTCAGGAACATCGACCTTGTACTCTTTGAACCATCAATTGTTTTAAAGAGCTTTAGTTGCGGGTAATACAACATCCACAACTTTTATAGGATTCGTACTTGCACAAAACCTATAGATATTCATAATTCGCGACGAACTAAATCTGTTTATTACAGAATAAAAATTGCCGATATTGGGTTTCGAACCTAGGACCTCCAACGTCACAAGCACAAGCAGTGAAGCTTCACTACAGCTAGGCTATCAGAAAACAAATTCTCGTGATTGGAGGACGTTTCATTTATAATAGGGATATAATTTTAGTATAACTAAAAGAGCAATAGGCATTTCGATTAACCGAAAACATACAAACATATATCGAAAGTCAACTCAAAGTCAATCATTTACTAATTTTGGTTATTTCCCAAATTTAGATTGATATTATAGATATACATATATATTATTTGGGAGTCGAAGCTGCTCGCGTCCGTAGGCTTTACCCTAGTTTCCCTACACGCGACTCCTGGGTGGTGCTAAACGAGCAACAGCTAGGTGGTAGGGCGTCGGTACCCGTCTGGATCGCGACCACAGTACATGGGTGTGAAGCCCGTCATAGTGACCAGTTTCGGCTTGTCGCGTTTCGGGATCAACTTGTGTATATCCAGTAGCTCATATACCTAGAGACCTTCAGTCGTGGTATATGTGGGCCGACATGACGATGTAGACTATCAGTGGATTTTCATCCTTTGATAGTCGCTTTCGTTTTTGGACTACACTGATACTTACCATCAGGTACTCTGTAGTCACTATGTGGAACTAGTGTAAAAAAAAATACAAAATTTATACTAAAGATATGCTGAGCTTTAAAATTACAAGAATACCGTTGTTAGTCGGTTCGTAACCTTCGCATTATGGTTGATTTACGAGAATTTGCCTCAGTGTCATCAAATATATATTCTTTCCCAGTCTAAAGTAAGCAGAGTCTAAGCTGTGTATCTTTATCCTATTTACACTTTCTCGTTTTCTGCGCGCTGACACAATGAATGGGCGTCAGATGAAAATCAGCGCCGTGCGGCTCAGCTAGTCACTTAGCATTTTCTGAACTTAATTTCCTTTTGACGCATAATCACAACAAAGGGTATTTGCTTTTGTTGTTGTCTATCTTCATGAACATATCTCTTTATATAATTGACAGCCAGTGTTTATGTAATATTTATTTGTAAGCACAGGCACGACACAGAAGTTAAGTACTTTTATGAAGAAATAGAAAAGAAGTACCAACTGATAATTATTATGTACTATACTATAAATAATTAATTTCACTTTCCTTCAGGGCGACAGTGGCAGCGGACTAGTTGATGGATCAGGACGCCTGCTCGGAGTAATGTCGTGGGGTCAAAATGACGCCATCGAATGTGAAAATGATAATCTGCTAATGTTCTCCCGTGTCTCAAGTGTCGCCAGTTGGATAAGACGCGTTACAAATATCGATTAAGTTTTATTTACCAGAGTAAATGCGTTCGGCATTACCTACATAATAAGAATCACATATGTAAATAGAAAATCCTCCAATTTATTTCAATAGTTGTCTTATTGTACTTTTTAATTTATTGTATTTACATTATTTTTGGTTATAAATAGTTTTAACAAAAATATACTCATTTTACTTCTTTACAAATGTCTAGTTTAATTATTATAAATATAAGTGGAAGCAAGAGCCGAGGTCGAGCAAGACTTACGTATATAGACCAAATGAACAGTTCTCATGGAGAAGGGTTATGTTAACCATTTGCACTCGAGGCTGTTCCCGCGCGCATGTAATGTGGTGAGCGAGAGTCACGTTTCGAGTGCAAAGGGTTAAAAATACACGGAATCGTGGAAAGTGCATGAAGGAGTTGATTAGTGTTAAAGAAGCGAAAGAGGTTTGCAAGAATAGGGACATGTTGCGTTCCGTGCTCTCAGCCTATCTAAATATCTAGATTTTCGGCGTGATTTTAGATAGATAATTTAAGACGTATTTCCTCTCTAGTAGAAATTAAAGATTTAGATATTGGTTATTGTTTTTAACTAGTTATATGTTTTTATTATAAAACTGATTGAATAATTATATTATGGTTGTGATAATACAGACTGGTTAGACGGCCTTTATTTGACTAGTTAAAAATACTATTCATTATAAATGGCGACTACAGGGGAAAAAGGGAAAAACATTAAGATGCCAAATTAAAGTACAATTTCATGAAAATGATTCCATATTTGTTCATCTTTAACGCAGCAAAACTCGTTCGACTCAAAGACGCCAGATTTTTTTTTAGTTATTCAAGTATAACATAAATCTGAGGATCAATTAAAAAAAATTGCCAATCCTGTGTACTTTTTTTTGGGCGTTTACTGACATTTTCTACTTTGTTAAGCATTTGTTACATTTTGTCCCAATCACAGCAGCATAGCAAGTTTGGCACAACAGCTCCAAACCAGACTTTATACATTTTACATGAACACTTTATATTCCAGTTTATTACAATTCGCGTTAAGTAACATCAATATGAGCCCACTTTATTTTTCGACAATTTTCTCCACTGAATTTAGTATTTAATATTGCTGGCTAGTCATCATTTATCAGCAACACATAGCGCTCACCGACACCAATCAAAATTTAACGAATTCTCCCAGTGTTATTTCTTTTGGGAGTATATCAACAAAGAAACGAATCAAAGGCCAGTGAAACAATACAATTAAAACTCAAACAAACATTATGTTCCTGAAAATTTAATGACTTTAAAAGTAGATTAACTAAATTAAAACAGCAGGATGAAGAAATAAACGTTCATAATAATTAACATCATGTTTATCCGATTATTTTCAAGCGAATGACCAAAATTAATCAATGACCTAACAAAATATACAACAAAAGTCATTAAATAATTGAGTCCAACCAATCAGTTAGTGTAACGTGGACAACGGCCGAAGCAATCAATACACATGCCGACAACATCCGATTACAATGAACAACAAATACAAAATTACAATTTTGATTACTTGTGATTAAAAAGAAAAAAAGCTAAATAATTCTTTCCTACTTATATAAGGTGTAATAATATAAAGTGTCAACTACTTATAATATGTATAACTATCCATATCCTTACTTCAAATTTTCACAAGAGCACGGAGAGGGTAGTTGGTTACTTGCGACTAAAGGCATATTCAAACGGTTCATGTTTCGTTCCTTCTTGTCTTACATTTTACCTATTTCACTTTGAACGAGAAGTCTTGACACAAAATGAAAAATGCGGATCGTGTGAACGCGATTAAAAAGGAATCCATTCACGAATGAACATTCCCCGGAATGAATCAACTTGATTATGTCTTTAGTCGCCGCAAACCGCCACAAAATCCGTCTCGCCGAAAACACTATAACGTCACTTTCGCCGCACTTGAAACAGATTATAAGGCGCTGATTCGACACAAGCCGTGGTTACGGTCACCATATTGTGACGGTCGTGTCACCAGAGACAAGAGCGCGCGTCCCTGACGCTGCGTCACAAGTTTCACCACTCTCATAAGTTAATATCACGAATGTTCTTCACCAAACACGAGTCAAGTTCGCAGTGAAACTTAGTATTACACGGTGAACACTGAGCGCCGCGCCTCGCAACACCTACGTATTATGGTTAGTTCCGCAGTGTAGAGTGCAAACACGCGATGCTCTCCGCCGGTACCGTAACAATTTAGCTTTTTTTGGAGTTTTAATTTTTTACAATATATAGGATTTGTTTCTATAATTAATTATTATCTAATATTTACAATGGAGGTGAACGGACAATATTAAAACGCTACTTTATCTCAAAAAAAAAATAATCCAGAATGCCTACCCAAATAAAAGAACATTATCTACAACTTTTAATAAAAATTTAAAAGTAAAACTCTCGCCACAAACAAATCTAAATACATTAACGGATCGAGTCTGCGTTTCTGATTCCGTAGAGTCACACATAATGTAAATTGCTATACACAAAATATAACTTTAAAAGCGATTATGTATCCGTAAATCCATTCAGGCGGTCGGCGGCGACCTCATCAGTCAACGAGTGAATACAAAACGTAAATAAGAAACATAAACTCGATCGAATATTTATTTAGAGTAAATCATAAAACGTATGTAATGGTGGTGCGAGACTGTGGTTGTGGGACTCATATTTTATGTATCTTCTGCGAGACGACGACAGGGTTGTTACGTCGGATCTCCTGCGCGCCTAACTCTCGGTAGTCAAAGGAACAATCGTGCTTGTCGCTGTACCGGTGCACCGCGCAGAAAAGCCCTCCGCAGCGACACTCGAACCCTGAAATGAAACCATATCTTTCCTGTTATATCAGCTATTCATTTTCTGATCACAACCCGGGAATGTTCTGCATCCATACACCATGTTTTACAATCTAACCGCATCGTCATTTTTCAAAAAAGAAACAATGAACTTGTGCTGTCAAGTATATGCCAGTCGGTGCTGGAGGGGGAGACCCAGCTGTAGCTGCGCGGGTCTTCCTCATCAATAATCATAAAACATGGCCTTTATTGTAAATCTGTAAATTTAATATCTCAGATATATAATCAAAAATGGTTCGATAGTTTTTAACAAATCTCAATAAATTAATAGGACAAGACAATTCAAATTCACATTATCTCAACTCTGTTTTGTCACGAAACAAACTTTTGTAAAGAATCTTTGGACGTCTATATTTTTTTTCCATCATGACTAGTTCAAAACTTGTTAATTAGATGGCACCTTTATACACAAAGTATCCATAAACTTACTTGTTTTTAGCTTATCTTTATCATAGAATATATTATTCTTATTATATCGGAACCAAATGAATTAATTTAATATTAAAATATTACACTTATTGTGTTTTTTAATCGGGGTAATAAAGGTCTCTGATATGATTGTAACAGTTTTTCTACCATACCATATACCCATAATTTGTGTAGCCACGGCAACGAAACGAGACGTAAGTTTTAATTTCCTTATAAAATAAATAATATAATATAAAATGTAAGTAAAATTCAGAATTAATTATCGAGCGAAATCTATATAACGATATTTTATTTATTATCACATGAACATATTTTGTTGTCGTCATCGTTTTTAAATAAATGTATCATCGTATGTACTATTAAACAATATATAGATATAATTCTCATGATTGTTATTGAAATACTATTTTCTGAATATTATATTCAATAGTTACGTATATAATATTATATACAATGCTATTGGTATATCAAAATGATAATATTTGCAGCGTTATGTCGTCATTTGTATTTCTAGAATATTTCCGGCCATAAGGAAACACATATACAAAGTCTAAGAGTATACTTTTAATATCTACTAAAAGAAATAATTTTTAAAATAAACTATTTTATAAGATTTGTAATTAAAAATAAAATTGTAGTCAAATTAAAAAAAATTAAGGTTCAGTAATAAAGATCAAAGTTGAGTAAAAAGTAAGAATAAAAAACAAAAAAATAGGTGTTAAATACAAATTTAAGCAATAAATATTAAGTGGTATTCTGTAATCAGTAGGACCATCTTTACTAATTGCATTGACTAATGGTCTAAATCGTCTTAGCACGCTTAAAAGCAGATTGTCTAGAGAGGCCTGAAGAATCCTGCTCCAAGTTCATGAGAGATACAAGAAAAGATCTCTGTGCGTAAGTTTTGAGTCAACTCTTCGGACACCGTTTTGCCGAGCAAGCCTCAAGTATCCTTGATACAGTTCATATCGCACGACTGCGCAGGGCAGTGACATTATGTCCACGCAACACGTTCATCAACGAGCCTGATCCTATATACACGAGCATTGTCCAGGAAGAACACAAAATATTCGCTCGTTTGCTATCGGAGTGAAGCTACAACATGTTCCACCACCTCGTGGCAGTATTTGTCAGTTAGTGTGTCCCGTAACAAAACGAAGTCAGTTCTATTGCCAATTCGAATTTCGACCCAAACCATGATTGCTTCGCCTTGATAGGGATTAGCATCCCGTGGAGTTAAATGTGTATCCTTCTTAAATCAGGATGAAAACCGGCTATTGATTCATCAGAAAACAGGACATAAAAGAATGATATTTAGCCCCTTGTTGGTGAACCCGTGCCCACAAATAACCGTCGCACGTGACTGCCACATCTATGAGCTTGGACCCGCAGCGGCTTACGAAGCCTGAGACCGACTTCACGCATCTTGCCCTTCGCAGTTTGGGTGTTCACAACTACCTGGTGTTCAGCCTTTTTACGAGTTGCAGAACCGTTATCTCGGCTTCTCTTCTGGGTGTATTTTGTAAAAATGAAAACGGTCTTTCGCAGAGATGATGCTCGATATCTTCCAGAATGTCGTATAACCGGGATTCTAGTGACTCAATAACGTCATCACAATCATAGAATAACCGACTGGCTCGAATTAATGGCAGCAGCAACTTCACGTTATGAACATCCTTGAGCATATCCACAGCAAGTAACATTTCTCCTGGAGTCAAAGGGCGACACAACATTCCTCTTCTTCATTTCACAAAGCTTCTTTCATAAAAATTTCTTTTTATGTCAATAATTCAAATTCTCTGAAATTTTTTGTTTCTTAGTTTTTACTTTTTACTCAACTTTGTTTTTTTTTATTTGTTCATTTGACTACAATTTGAATTTAAATTACAAACAAGTATAAAATTATGCTTTAAAACATATAATATTGTTTAACAAGTTAAATTCAGTATAATTTATATTAAACGCTATTTAGTGTTAAACTGTACTTATTGTCTGGCACGGAAATATTATCCAGTTTCAACAACTGTTAATTCATCATTTAGTTCAAATTAAGCTAAAGTTAAAATCAAAACATTGTTGAATATATTTATTTGATTGTGCCCGTTAATTTAGCACTGCGGCGGTTTTTAATGATATACTTTGACACCAATAATTTATTAATTTAATAACTTTGTAAATAAACTGAACACAGACTTAAACTCCCACTAATGACATGAGATATTATATATATTGATAATAACAATAAATATACAAGAAAATAGTGCATCGCAGCGATTCTAACAATGACAATCATCAGCGGACACGGCTATTTTTAGATAAGTCCTTCTAGGAATGAGTTAAAAAAAACCATTGCAATGTAAGGAAATAGCGAGAATAACCATATACTACACACGAAGCCGGAACTGACTCACGCTATAAAATTATCAATGACACGAGGAAATAAAAACTGTTGCCGCATTTAGGAAATAGGATATAAATATGAGGGTCATTTGTAATTAAACTTTACATAAAAGAAGAATCATCTTTAGTACACTTACATATTAGCCACATTAATTCTCATGGCTAGTCAAAACTCATGGCGAACATTTTTGTTTTACAATAAACTGTCTCACAATTGCCCTCAATCAAACATAATGGAAAGCCAGTTCAATCAATAACGAATTGAGTGTTATAGGTTGGTAGCCAGTACAGTTCCCAGCATATGTCAAAGAAACAAATGGAGAGCGAATAATTGGAGAATAGGCATCGTTTGACAGTAATTGCATTATATTTGATGATAAGTATTAACTGCTCGACGTAGACTATCAGGCAACCGAAATAGTTCAATAATGTCGATGACCGATACAGGATAACAATAATGGAAAACTAGTCAATTAGCATTGTTGAAATGAAACAGAATTTTGTATTTTAAATCCTGCTCTCGCCCACAGACTTTAACTTTCTTATTGTATCTACACTCAACCTTCAGGTGTTAAGCGAACTGCAGTGATATGGTAAGGTGTCAGTGTGAATAGTTCGCAAATCCAGTTAATGAGTGCAACGACCGATGGAGTTTAAGGAATAGATTCTATCTACTTTTTCCCCAAGGGTGGCAACACGATAGCAACGCATTGTTGCATTCGATTATAAATAACAGCATCACTCTCCATTATGTCGGAAGTTAGCTTAGCTTCTCCCATTTTTTGAAAAAGACAATATTTATTATTACCTGTGAGGCCAACCTTCTTGCGGCATACTGCGCATCTGTTCTTTTTCTTTTTGTCTTTGCTGGGGTCTTTATCGTCGGCGTCATTGTCCGAGGTACCCGTGCTGGCGCCACTGGTGCCTGCACCGCTCTCATCTTCCAATTTCTGGAAACAATTTCAACACTTTATCAATATTTATTCAAAGTTTTAAATGTGGCAAGTTTAGGTGCCAGAGTACCAATGTAAGTATTGATGTAATAGAACAAAGAAATAAATTCAATATTATTATATAATTATTATAAAAGTAAAAAATGTGCCATAATAGGCACCTAGTGAGCGCTAAAGTCATCAGGTAGCGGTAGAAATGTCAGAAAAATTTTGTAAAAGCTTTAAAGGGACACATGGTCGATTCAAGAGCCAATTCGATTGGACAAATTCATTATACCAATTATTAGAAACCATTGTTTTAACGTATATTAGGCTCATCAAAGATAAAGAAAAAGTATCAAGATTTATTATAACTATATATTTAAAATCAAATCTAAAAATGTGCATATTAAATATGTTGGGACCCTGATTGTGGTTCAAAAATAACAATGGCAACCAACATCTTTTTAACGATACGCAACAGATGGTATGTGAAAAACAAATCTGATCCTTTAGAAATATATGTAGTGATAAACTTTAATATAATTATACTTATTGATACATAAGGACATCTTGAAAGTAAACTAAAACCCGTTTCTAAAGTGGTTGATTTACAACATGAAACTTACTTTTATATAACTAGTTGTTTCGACATGATATACTTTAATATTCAACTTTAGAAAATGCTGATCCAATTATAAGTTAACAAGATTTACTATCAGCATTATTATCAAATTTACCCGCCACAGCTGAAGACCGCCTTTATATAAATTCTGTGCTTAATTATATAGTATTATTAAACTTTCCTTTGAGATGTTACATTTATGTGATAAAATTAGGTTGAAAATGTTGTTCGTGACATTAGATATAGACAAAAGTATATAATTTTTATGCTTAGATATTAACGATAATTTGACTATTACAGTATTTTGTACTCATAATATATATATAACATTTAAGACGTTTAGTGCCAATCACTCGGCAACGCGATGTACTAATCGACAAAAAGGCAGACCACGCGATATCGTGTGGACGTTGCAGCGTTTTCAAGCGGATCATTATAACGGCCAAAGCTGTCAAATTAAAGTAAAATTAAATAACAGGTTCTAATACATACTGCATATACTAATAGCTGTGGGGACCCGGCATTACACGTTAGAAATCCCTTATTTACCCCCTTGGGTTTTGATTTTCCAAAAACATCAAAACATGTATTTTTATTACTATCGAAAAAGATAATTATCAGTTTTTATAGTGCTTACTTAAAAATTGATGGATGTTCAAACAAATTTTCAGTGCCCATTTTATACCCATAAAGAGTGTTATATAAAAAAAAATCCACCCTTTGTATGTATCTACGTCATAAAAGGAATTTAATGTCAATATTTCATGTTTTTAGCTTCAGCAGTTTAGACTATATAAGATGATATGTGCTAGCAAAAATGTTTTCTCATAAATATAGATAATGTAATTTTTAAATAAATAATAAATATCGATTTATACGATATTCTCAAAACCATAGCGAAGGCGAAAAAACAAAAAGAAGCCTGCTGTTAATTTCGAAATAAAAGTACACAAATAGTGCGTTGATGGCAACAAGTGGGTTAACCTTGCAATCTCCATTTAATTCACGATACAAGTCACAAGAAATAATGATCGGTCGGCTCAAATTTCGTAAAAAATATATAATTTACTATTTAGCTAAGTCGTAAGTACAGGTCAACTCTAAAACAAACAAAGTAATAACTATATAATTTTGACTAAGGATTTTTTTTCTGGTCATTACTGATAATATTTGAGCAAACATGGAAATTTAAAGTAAGGTATATAACAATACACCATACCTTCTATTTAGCAGTACCAATAGTTTTAATACCAGTTTAATTATTCATTTCTTTTAAGTTAAAAACTAACTGGAAACGAACCCTCTTTAGGTTTTTTTTCCTTCTGTCAATTTCGGACTGTTCATTGATGGATATTTTTGAAGAATTCAATTTAACTTCTTTCTTTGTCGACGATGAAGGTCCCGCAGTAAGAGATTCGTCCTTTACTTCATCAACCGTACATAGCTGCTTTTTGTCGAAGCGTACATTTTGGACTGCTGGTAATTGTGTATTGTCATTTAATTTAATTTTTTGCACGGCACCTCCATGTTCAAATTTCTCGTTCGTTCCATCCGGCGTTGGCACCGGTGTGCTGTCGTTTATTTCGATGGACAGGCGTTTATTTTCAAGGCTTTTGGACCGCGACACGTTGATGCCTTGATCTGTGGCTGAATCTTGACTGCTATTACTTGATTTACTGTTACGGCGTACTGATTTTTTTAGTATCTTCTTCCCCTTAGAATCTTCCTTTTTATTGGGGTCATTTTCCATCATTCAGATTGTTTATTTGCAAAATTGTAATTGGACATTTTGACTGTGAATAAATTACGGAATAAAGTGGTATTGTTTCATAAAAAAGGGGCATCGCGAAGAATAATATAAATATACAAAAATACATAATAAAGTTACCAGTTATGAAATATAAAGTGCCCCTCATCTCAAGTCAGTGACTCGAGAGGCTTGTGGTCACGCCAGACATTACATTTTAAAATTTGCAGTACAAGAGATAACAATATTAAGAAAAACTATATTATTTTATCCAAAATATATTATTAGTAT
Organism: Automeris io; assembly: GCA_036320925.1. Taxonomy (NCBI): domain Eukaryota; kingdom Metazoa; phylum Arthropoda; class Insecta; order Lepidoptera; family Saturniidae; genus Automeris; species Automeris io. The sequence goes on along the minus strand of JAUDJH010000010.1, from coordinate 4,353,049 downwards.
CAAAACCCAAGTAAAATATGTCCACTTTTCTGTAGTTACGCGAATTTGTCAATTTGACATAATTCTTGTTTTAAATTACACGTTTGCAATACACCAGTCGCACGATAAAATGTATTGTACTTTTTTTAAATTAATACAGTTGTATAATAGTTTCACAGTTACAATAATTTTGTTAATAAACAAGCCAAGCCAAACCAACCAACCAACAATCGTTTATATTTTTAGTACCTACCTACATTTTGATTTAATTGAACATTAAATATCTGGCGGACTTTATTGTGCACCGTAATTTATGTTATGTATTAAACTTCCTAAATGTATATTTTAAAGAATCTACGAATTGTATGCATTGTAATTTTTGCTCAGGTGATAGATATTTTGCACTAGCTGTCCCAGCAGACCTTGTTCTGCCCTATTTCTCTAAAACAAAGTCACATTATTTTTTTTTTTAATGTTAATAGCTATTGGCCTGTCGGCTGTTTTTTGAAAATTGTTTGAAGGAACCTGGCCTTAATGCTATATGTATAAAAATTGACAAATATTGACATTAATATTTATACGTCACTCAATAATTGTTTTGCCTTCCCGGAACCCGTCCACTAACATTTAAACTTTATGCTATGGTGTTAAAGTTCAAATTGACTTATAACAAATCTTTTGTATGAGAATATAGAAAAGTGTTGTTTTTAGACTTTTTCAGATAATTTTTTAAAATCTTCTCTCTGTTATAACCTTCCCCAGACTTCAACAAACACAACAAAAAAGAAATCAGTCAAATCGGTTCAGCCGTTCTCGAGTTTCGCGGTTATCAAGACACTATAGCTGATCCGGCAAACGTAGTTTTGCTATGTAAGGTTTTGTAATATCTTCTAAGATGTTAATTGAAATTAAGTGATGTCAAAGACAATTTTGTTCACAATTAAATACTCTTAATCAACAACACATTTATTTGGATAAAGATTAATATTATTACGTTGATACAACTCTTAACAAATAATGCATTAATTTCGACCAAATTTGTTTACCATAAAAACGGTTCTAGTGACTTAATCTTAAAAGATAGACATATACTGTCGCGGACATTTTTTTAGATCATTTCAAGAGGAATAATTCTTTCATACATATATTTTTGCTATCTTGAACCGTTTTTGCAGCGCACGCAATGGAAGCCCTCAAGGATGAATAATTTTGCCCGTTTTTTTCACATTTTCCATTATTTCTTCGCTTCTAATAATTGCATCGTGATGTTATATAGCCTAAAGCCTTCCTCGATAAATGGTCTATTCCACTCAAAAAGAATTTTTCAATTCGAACCAGTAGTTCCTGAGATTAGCGCGTTCAAACAAACAAACAAACTCTTCAGCTTTATAATATTAGTATAGATGACTGCTGTTAATAATCCAAATTTAGCTGCTGTTACACAATCTAACCTCCAACAAAATTGTGAATTTGTTACGTTTTATGTTATCCTCACACATTGTATGTTTAAAATTCACGACAAACAGTGCGATAAGCAAACATGAATATCTTTTTTATGTATAAAATGATAAATATCTGAGAAGTAGAACAGTGTGATCATTTTACCGGTGACGTCACCTAATCGAAAAACAGCGGTTTTTTATGTTTTGTTAATTTGTTTTGTTATATAACTAGGTTAATCCATGCGTCTTGATAAATAATACGCGTAACTATCTATATCAGTATATCCAACAAAAAACTTTTCGGGACTATATATGATTATTGTCTAGGAAGCAATTAATTAAATAAAAAAATGAAATAACTCCTAATATTTATGACATTTTCTACAACGTACCTTGTAGTATCTGCTATCGACGCTAGTCCAGGTATCACAGATGCACATATTACAAAAAAAGAGTGAAACCAAATAACTTATGATGCCGAAGATGTCCTTGGCACAATGACAAAAAAGGAGCATGTTCTAATAAATGCGTGCACAATGATTTCAGCATCTAACGCTTAAAAAATATTATAGATAGGAATATCTTTTTATTATCCTGAACTCGATACTGATAATAAGGATGGTGCAGTCCAAAAAAAAAAACGATTATTGACAGTTAATAAAAACCCATCGGTAGTCGGAGCGATCATGCCGGCTTGCAGAAATAACTCTTCACGCTAAGCTTAAAAGATTCCATATCATATAGGATAGTGGGAACACGCGCACCGGAAGACCATTATTCCTCGATAAAAGCCCAACGACAAGGGAAAAGTAAGAGTTGAAGAACTTCCTAGTCCCAGGGATGTGTAATACCGTATAGCTCGTATTTTACAAGAAAGACTGCATCATAATTATAAGCTTTAACCAAATTTCATCATTCTATATTTCAGTGTTGTTACCTTCCGTTGTTTATCAGCAGAAATCCCCATATTAAGATACAGCGGATAATACAAACTCATATATTTTTATCAAAAACAGTACGACTAATTTTTATTTTGGTATACTTATGTCATACTCGTACATCAAGACATATGTTGGACTTACATGTATGAATAGATAACATCATAAAATGTTTTATAAACTCAACTTTTAAATATTTAAAATGGCACGATCATAAGCTTTTTTTCCATGAGACTATTCATGAAATACAATTTGCTCGTTTTAACGGTGCCATCACTATCGGCCACAAATCACAAAGCCTTGTAGGCGTAACATGTGCACAAAAATGAACAAATCGGCTAACTAAAACGGCACCATCATGGACATATGGTATGAGTCTTTATAAACTTGACTTTAAAAAGCTCTCTCTAATCTAAGGTATGGATCAGTTTTTTTTTATGATCCACACGGGAAAATACTTTGTTTTGGATTTTTCTAACAAAACTATTCTGTTAATACATTTAACAGTGTATAATGATGGATACAGTCCCTACTAGATTTGTAAATTGTACTACGAATATGGATTCGACAAAGATGTAGATCCGTGCACCTAAACATACCCCAACAAAAGCGACCAGAAAATAAATCTGTTATTTACAAAATTGTTTAATGTCACAATTATCTCGATTAAAAAAACTTTCAGGTCCATAGACAAAGTCACTGCCATCTGTGATATCAGGTCGTTATGTACATAAACAATTAAATATGGCTCGGGATATTTTTAATTACAGCTGTAAAGTTAATAATGTGCAAACAGTCTCATTAGTACGGACAAAAATATATGTTTGTGATAGTGCCGTTGTCCACTGTCCCAGTCACGCAAGACGTGAGAGTATTTCGGACCGACTACAAGATTAATGACGTGGCTGAGATCGTGTCTCTTCTGTCCACTGTAATCCATGAGAGATGATTCAGCACACTGAACAGATTCTATAACCCGGCTATGATTCGACCCGCAATTTTAGATTTGGGTTAAATCAAAAAAGTTTTAATTTGTCAGCATTTCAATCGGTTGCAACATCGGCAATCTTAGTTGTAATACCCAACTAATCACGATCTCCACTCCCCAAATTATGTATGTCTGATGATCTGATAATAGTACTTATCACAATAGCACGTTATGCCGCATCTAATATTAAATACAATGCAGTCCAAGAAGTGCTATTACCACCAAGAGACGACACTCTTTTGACATTTACCGTCATACCGGCCAAAATATCCAAATAATGGCCTCTAAGGCTGAGATTCATAGACGCTACTTTGACTATGTTTAGACTTTGCTAAGAAAATAGGTTCATCTTTAAGAAATATAAAATAGCATCTGAAAATAGCCTAATTATTCACAGAGCTAAGTCTAATTTGTCGAAATCGGTAACTTATACTTTGACAATAATCAAATAATTCGTAATGTTTGAAAAAAAGCTACGCAAAATCAAAGACGCGTCTATAACTCTCAGCCTAAATATACCGATGGTCAAGTGTAAGAGTGTGACTTAATAAACCTATGAACGCGGACAATACTAAGCTTATACTTAGCGATGGTGGCAGTCAACAAGAACTGCCTACCAACAATAATTCTAAGACTAATGCTAAAGCTTTGTCTTCATCAAAACAATAAATTTGACCTGATCTAACTTGTAAGACGTTGTGAGCAGAGCGGCGTGTAGTGGCATTAATCGTGAGTTCCAAGCCAAATATAGCCACACGGAATGGAATTTATATTCTGGAGATCGCGAAAGAATATTGGATTTTAAAATATCTTAATTTTGTCATACTTATTATTATTATAATTAATTGCACATCTTATTAATAAATACTCTGCTCACCTCAAAAGGAATATAGCAAAACTATATATTATTGTTATTATTAAATTATCTTTTTTCACGTTTAAAGCCTTCATCGGCTAGGTGAGACGGAACCTAACATATCTCTAAATTAGCTCCACTGACCATGGCGAACATTATCAGTTGACGTCTGTGGCAAACTGATATGTATATACATGTGTGTATAGTAAATAATAATTTGGCCTCACGTCTGTGTGCGGCTGCGGCGAGGCGGGGAGGCTGGGCACGGTGGGCGCGGCGGCGGCGAGCGGCGTTGCCGCAGCCGGCATGAACGGCGCTGACACCGGCGACGGCGTTGTCGCTGGTGGCTGCTGTTTCTTCTTTAAAGCCTCCTGGAATGTAAAATCTAACGTGAAACAGAAAGTTTGCATGAATGCTATAACTAAACCTTCCGATCCTATCCTACAATTAGGATAACGTAGCGCATTCGATCTTAAAATTATTATCCGAATGACCAATGTTCAACTTATCCTAATTGGAAATCGGAAGGTGTGGAAGGCACTTTAGTGGTATATACGTATATATCAATATACACGTTTAATACAAATACAATTGCTATAACGGCGTGACTAATTTTGCATTGAATTTCCCGATTGCCCCGTTCAAAGTATTGTATTTTAGGATTAACTAATGTGTTGACGTATTTTAAGCGAAAATAGGTCGCCCTTACGAGAACTCCAGTATTTTAGTAGTCAGTTGAAAAAAATACAGCCGTCGACCTATCATGTTATTCGAACCATGTTTCTTGACAATCACTGTGTTCATTATTTATTACTTTACTAATCTCTGCAAATGAATGCTTTAAAGATGCTAATAACGCATTTTCTGACACACCAATGTGCATTTTTGTTATTTCAATTTAAGTTGTCAAAAAGTTTATTCGTGAACTGCGCAATACTTTGTAAACGTACCATCTTGATATGAACATTGCAGAGTTTCATACGACAATTGATCGCGGTACGGGCGAAATATATCATTATTATCAGACTTTAAATTAAACAATTGATACGCAGCGTAACTACGTCACTAGGAATAAACTATCATTCAATAGTCTATGTTCATACTAAAAAGAAGTACCTAGTCGATTTCTGTGACAAGGGTATCTATTTCATTGATCATCAACCATGATAGATTCGCTTTTCGAAATATGCTACATAAAAACATAATTGGGTGAGTACAACTGAAGTTACTTTTAGGGGAAAACCACATAGATTACAATAATAATTGCGACATGCATGCTACAGATTGTTTGGTAGGCAAATTTATAAAACAATATATTACGGCCAAAAAGTAAACAAAATTAAAAGATCTCGCAGTGATTATCACATGTATCAAAAATTGGAGGATTTTCAATGACTTTTCCTTCTGTGAAACGGGACCTGCGGCCATAATTTTTTTTTTACATCTGTTAATTTGATAACAGCTGTTTTGACACATAGTGTAATCGGCTTTCAGAGGTAATCTGCAGTATGCTGTACCCAAACGCGGGAACTTATACAGACATTAATTGATAAAAAAAAATTAAAACGAAAATAATATGATAGGATTATGTTGTTCTTGAAGAATCAACCTAATTTTTAAGCCGGTTATCATTTGCGAATTCTAACATAAACCTCGTGGCATGCGATCTCTCTCAAAACGGTGGAAACTTATTTGTACTAATTTCCTTCCGCGCTGTTAGCGTTGGATGTCTCAATTGGTCACGGAGCATTTGCAGAGCTAACTTCGCTATGGCACATCATCACAGCACAGAATGTTTGCTATTGTTGTTTCCTATCTTGATTAACCTATCCCTCTGCCCTGTATATTACGTGCCCAATAAATGCATTTTCTTTCATTCTAATAAAAAATATACAACATAAAATGTCTTCTAACTAGGGTTAACTTTAAATGGTTTGGAATCGTAATACACATTGAAAAAATACAGCTTATGTTGTTCGCTCTGTTATCTGCTTGTGTTGTTAAACGTATGATGTTTCAACCATTATAATTTGTAATAATAGCTTTATCAAACATACTTGTGGTAGATCAACTTCCATTGTATGAAACGGACGCTGATTCAAATATTCACTCGTACAGTAAACGAAATGGAAATATTTCGTAATCAATATTTGAGAATAGTGAAAACCTTTTTTCTGCACTCGTTAATGACATGATGTATTGTACACTTAAGGACTAGTTTGGCCTAACGAAGCGCATAGGGGCTAGGGTTATCATATGAGTGTACTTGTGAAGGTAAAGATGATATGGCGCACAAGGCGATTGTTCACATCTACAAATATAGTCCACAATACATGCTCTGGTAAGTCCTAACATGTATAGGGGGGGCTATTAAGCAGTATTTTAGTGTAGCTGCGATGATTTAACAGCTAAACAATCAACTACTTAACTAAACTTATATTGTCCAAATATATTTTTCTGTAAAATTACTCGTCACTCATCTATAGCACTAACGTAGTCCGAATAAGTCTATATGTATCTGTATACATATAGACTTATTGCAAAATGTATGCTATTGACAAAAAGTGATAACGTGCTATTTTGAACACTTGTGTCATATCCGTACATTTTCCACTTTCTACTGGCGTTATGGTTTATCTAATATTTCTTTATCAGGCCCGCTGTTTAGATACTAAAAAAAGCAGTCTTAAGTACAGCCGTGTGTAGAATATTGCGGCTACCTTTGGATTGGGTCCGCCAAGCATCACTAAGCAGCCTTGGACTTAATCGATCGTCGAGCTCGGCGCCTCATCGGCGATGGAGCGCTGGCATCTCATAAAACGCCAAGTTTAATACGTCGGCGTAGAATTGCCGGCCTCTTTGTATTTTTATCAACTGCATTGTGGAGAATACATTTTGGAGCGTTGACATGCGAATGACGGCTGGCAAAAATTTGATTATTGGAAGAATGGCACTTATTAGGAGAAGCCTATATCTAACAGTAGACTAACATGGACTGATTACTATGAGGCTAGAAAATGCTTTATAAGAGTTAATATCTACTTTCCTCCTTCATACAGGCCAGGTTAAATTGCAGCCTCGCGGGCTTCCACGACTATTGAATTAATATTCTTTGGGCAAGTTTGCTACATATTCCGCCTCCTTGACGGATACAAAGAGAAACGCGAATTTGTATCTTTTAAATGTAATTAAAATATACCTTAAAGCAAACTGAGCAGAGTCCGTCTGTCGCAGGGTTACCGTAGAATCCGCAGCCAGATCGGCACAAAGCCTCCATAGGATTTGATTCACGTTCCATCTTTTACACTATTAATTTCACTTCAAGTCTGGACACTTCACCTTTAGTAAACAGTTGATTGCACTAATAGTAATTATTGCACTTGTCTAAAGTAACACAAAATGTCTTACGGTGCTCAATAAAGTCTGTTGCACACGCATACGGTAACACTTTAGATTTTATATGTATCTGGCTTATTTGCGCGGTTAGTAGCTTCCCTTGCCGATGATTTGTAATTGTTCCTTTTATGTCAGGATCTCGGAGGTCCCTGAAACAAAGTTATTTATTTGAATAAGTCTGGACTGTCTGAATACACTTTCTTACAAAGATTAACCTCAAAAAGCTAGTTTAAACCAGGGACTTGTAACGTTACTAAAAATAACGTTATAGTAATGATACATAACGTTATTTTTGTATCGTTACCGCAATAACAAAATGACGTCATAATGGTATCAGTAACGTTACTCAGGTAACAGAACGAAATTTATAACAAAAAAATTAACGTTATTATAACGTTATAAATGCGACGCTGCCACTCTTATACTTTTTAAACACGCGTCACCAAATTCTGCGCTATAATTGATAGAAATATAGCGACGTTGCGGCGGCTTCTGTTTCAATACGTGTCGATGTTTAGGACTCATGCATTGCAAGCTGACGTGACGTATTTTCGACTTTTGGCTTGTTTTACAATACGGGGAGGAAAAAAGTTAGCAAAGTGTACAGATATGTTGATATAGATGAAACAAAGAAGCGTGCTAAATATTTAGTCGACGAAAAATTTTAATGGTTGTCTATTAATTAATGGTGGAATTTTAATATTTTAAAATTTTATTTTTTAGTATTTATTACAGATAGCGCTTGGCCTCAAAGTCACTTGATGGAAAGTGAAGATGAGGTGGAAGATGGAGCGCGCTCACCCAGTAAATACCGAATATTGTCTACTTTTTAAACTAATTTATAATATACTAGCTGTACCCGGGACTTTGTTTGTGTGGAAAAAATACTGTTTCTATGATAATAATTATTTCAAATTAAAAGTTTTGTGTAAACGATATAAATGCCATCGATTCTTTTTATTACAGATAAGCTTGCGCTCGACTCCAATCTCACCCGATGGAAAGTGACGATGAGGCCGATTATAGAGCGAATGAATACAAAAGATTTATTTTCATATATTTTCCTTAGTTTACATAAAATAAGTTCTTGAACACACTCATAAAAAGTTAAAACAAATCCTTTTTCAGTACTGACATTATTCTACACTTAAAATTCAAAACATGTCAATATCCGAATTTGTGCATATATCTCGTCGATTCGAAACTTTCATTTAAATACGTTCTTTAATTTGAGGCGAGAGCTTACCGTATCGACGGGATGTATATTAAATGTTTGACAGCTACGAAACTCATTAACATTTCCTGTAGGAAAATATTTTTCGCAATGGTATTATTTTTCGTCTATTTTCTAATCTTTTTAGTAGTTATTATTCTACTCGAGACAGAGACCAATAGAACAATTCAAATACTATGAAAATCGGTCAATTTCTCCAGTTATAAGTGTTCACACAAACCCGACTTTGTTATATATATATTAGGTCCTTACATATGAAATTGGCGTTTTTCGTACTGGCCACTTAAATCACAAATTTCTCCTCTTTGGTAAGGAATTCCCAATTCAAATTTGTACAGCTATAGACTCATGTATTTGTGCTTCGATGATCGTCATTCATTTGTTTTTTTCTTCTGTTTTTTTCTGTTTTCGTCACTCATTTTACAAAATCGAAAACTTAAAATATCGCATTATTTACGAGTACGAGTTCCGCCGTGGCACTAGTGCTGCGGAAACAACTCGAAGGGTGAATGATGTGTATGGCGGTCGTGTTGCAAAAGAAAACACAGTTCGTTTTTGGTTCCAACGTTTTCGTTCTGGAAATTTCGACCTGCAGAACAAGCCCCGTGGACGGCCTGAGACTCAAGTTGATAATGAAAAGTTGAAGGCTATTGTGGAAGCGGATCCATCGCAAACCACGTCCGAGTTAGCTGCAGGCTGCGATGTTAGTGATAAAACTGTTTTAATTCACTTGAAGCAAATTGGGAAGATTAAAAAGCTTGAAAGGTGGGTACCTCACGAATTGACTGAAGCAAACCGGCAAACGCGCGTCGACTGCTGCGTTACATTACTAAACCGGCACAATAATGAAGCCATTTTAAACCGAATCATTACCTGTGATGAAAAATGGGTTCATTACGATAATCAGAAGCGCTCAGCGCAATGGTTGGATCCTGGCCAGCCAGCCAAATCCAGCCCCAAGCGAAAATTAACCCCAAAAAGTTACTTGTAAGCATTTGGTGGACTAGTGCCGGTATTGTTCATTAAAGTTTTCTCAAATCTGGCCAGACTATTACGGCTGATATCTATTGTCAGCAATTGCAAACCATGATGGAAAAGCTAGCGGCTAAACAACCTAGGCTGGTCAATCGCTCCACGCCACTGCTGCTTCACGACAACGCTAGACCACACACTGCGCAACAGACGGCTACTAAATTAGAAGAGCTTCAATTGGAAAGTCTAAGACATCCTCCGTACTCCCCGGACCTTGCTCCAACAGATTACCATTTTTTTCGGAATTTGGATAACTTCTTGCAAGAGAAAAAATTCAACTCCGATGGGGCAGTCCAAATCGCCTTCAAAGATTTTATTGATTGCCGTCCGACTGGTTTTTTTAGTAAAGGGATCAATGAACTACCTATGAGATGGCAAAAGTGCATAGAAAATAATGGTTCATACTTTGATTAATTAAATATATTATATTAAAAAATATTCGACTTTTTGTACCTCCCATACAAAACGCCAATTTCATATGTAAGGACCTAATATATAAGTAGATTTCCACACATACTTATAAGTTATAAGAATGTATGAAAGCTGTGGTATTTTGTTTATTATTTCATCCATTCCAAAAAACTATCATGAATAATACCTGGACGAAGTAATTACTTTATCATGTTATCTGCACTTTGTAGAAAATATACATAGTATCTAAATATTATAATAATACATATACATGTATTATTATAATAAAAAGTATGTATTATTATATTAATAGTGTAGATGTTAAGAACCCTTTCTGCAATCCTCTCGAATAACATTTTTATTAAGTTTCGTAACATATATATGTATGGTTTATATTGAAAGTGTCTATATTTAACTTTTTTATTTTTGTGGTGGATTTATTATTTACATCAATTATTGTTAATACTCTTCAAGAAAAGTCAAGCGGAAAAATAGTATATTTGACAATTGTTTAGTAGGTACTATTCTGTATTTCAATACATAATCAAATTTTAGGTTATATGAGGACACATGTGCCAACTCTAACTTTGACTAACGGGGCTGGCTAATGACATACGTGATTAAAGCCCTTATAAGATTATATAATAGATTAAAAAAGGGGTGTGTGCCAATCACACACGATAGAAGTGAAACTTCAGTAAATCGACATAAGAATAAGATGAATATATATAACAAGGGTAGGATAGTTACAAACTTTATTTGTTTAAAAATGAAAGTATTTTGATTAATTTTAAAAGATATTTTATTTAACATATGTTTCATAATATATTGGTGATTATTAACTCTTATATTTGAACATCTATCTTGATTGTTCAATAATTGTCTTTTACTCGCGCGAAACTTGCGACTACGTTCTGTTAAACTTTTCCTGTTTTTTTTTTTGTATTTTTAATTTCATTCTTTTGCGTCGATATTCACAACACATTTCGGCATTAGTTTTCGGCATCTTATAAAATGTATTAATTAGCACAAGATATAAAAGTACAAACACTGTTAAATAATAAAACACCACGCTGACTTCTTACTAAAAAGCTGTTATACGCACATACACACCGACATATTTACTCTCTCGCTCTGGCTCACTAATTTTTGTATTTGTATCTCTTACCTGTCCTTTTCCCGTTGCATCCGGTTAAATCACAACTATTCTATAGAAGTTTCACTTAAAAAGTTTATTTTTTAGATTGCGTAAACAAGTCTCCAAAATTTCCTGGTTAAAAGATTTGTTTTTTTATAGGAATACTAACATCATCTACATTAACACATAAAATATGAAGAAGATGCATTACCAATGCGACTAAGATGCAATTAATTTCTTAGTTAACATTTTAAGAATAATTAGCAACTACATTATTTTATACTTTTTCTTTGTCCGTCGCCTCATTTTCATGATTGTGATGATTTTTCACATTTTTCATAAAGTTAAAAAAATTTACGTAGTATCTTGTTCTTATACAGGTTGACATGGTTCAGTTCTTCTAGTAACAACTGTGTAAATTGATCATTTCTTTTGTCTTGCTGTTGTGAGATGCGCAACATTCATTCTTAGAAGTTTTTGTTGTGCATATACAATTTTTTTGTCTCCCAATTTTACAATTTTAGAACTTATTTCAAACATCAAAGGGCTATTAAAAGTTTTTGAATCCATGAAGTCACGAGAATTTACTCGCTTCATTCTTTAAACACAATAGAAATGATAATTAATTCTATCTTTAAATACTTATTATTACTATATATACTTATTAATTACTGTTTTTCTTGCACAGTATGTAAAAACCCTTGACTAGAAGAGGTACGATGTTTTTAAATCCATGTACTCTTTTTAACATAGAATGCAATAGATAATTACGCAATTTTAATCAATTTATGTAATTCCAATTTTAAATTTTGATATATCTCAAAATTGAGCTAATGAATTAATTCCATCTTGCCCTCCTCTCGTTTACATAAAAGAGCTCAAGTTGCAATCAGTCTACCACTTAATTTACATCACGTTTATGTATTGGCTCCAATCTGTATTAAAAAATAATAGTACAGCATGTTCTCAGTTTGACACAATGGCAAATGGCTCAACAATGTGATTAAGCCGTATCTTCTACATAGACAGTCCAAGAACGGTAACGACCGCCAAGGAACGAGAATTCATGGACAGTCGTCATCGTTATGCCAGCTCACGTATACCACGAATGGAACCACGGTATCTAGGTATATGAATAACTGGAGGAACACTACATGCATGGTCTAGTAAATTCCCCCTTTTTTATATATATATATTTTTTTATTTATTTATATATATTTTTTTTATAATTAAAATATAAGATAACATTTTAATATTATGTATATAATATACTCAATAATATTATATATATATATATATATATATATAATAAATACATAATCATACCTTTAATTGGTCTTGATAAGATTTAAGTAAATCGACTCACTTAATGTGCAGCGCATAGCAACCAAAAAATGTCGCGTACGATACATACAAAAAGAAAAGAGAATTGAACTGAGCGAATGAGACAAACAATAACGAAAATAAATAACGTTACTTTTTGTTATAACGTTATCGAGATATCGGAACGCTAAAGAAAATAACAGAACGAAAAAGATAACGTTAACGAAAAGTAACATAAAAAATAACCAAATACTGAGTAACGTTACTCTAAAAAATAACGTTATCGCTCTTCTTGGCTTATAACGTTACCGCTTTTATACCGGTATTTAAGTCCCTGGTTTAAACAGCGAAGAAATCGAACACGTAGGCGACTAGGTGTATTTTAATGATATGTCACAAAATCTGTTTTCAATATCGATGCAACTTATTACCTTACGGAAGCCCATAAGCTCTTTTGTTTTCAGGGGTTTAGACCCATCTCATAAATTATTAAATAAACCAACATGTTTTAGAAGTATAATTGAATATTAGTAGCAACTAGCGAGAAAAGAGAACATTTCAATTCATTTCCATAATATAAAAGCAAATATATTACTTTAAAATTTGAATATATCGTATTTTTGTCTACTGACCTATGCCACTTTTAAAGAATAATTAATATATTTAATTGGTAACTTAAGAACTACGTGGACAGTAAATAGTTTTATGAGTTGATTATTTCGTTAGAAAGTTAAATTAGCCGTAGAATATGATTTTGTAGAAGCAGAACATAATATGCATAACATCGGTTTGCGTAACAAGAGAGAGTTAGAGCCGAGGCTAAGTGGAACGCGCCCGACAAACGGAACACCCGCGACTCGCGCCCCGTCACAAGGTCATACTTGCATATCTACCAACAATACGGCATTGATCACGAAAATTAAACATTACGACATCCCATCGCAACACTCCCGACCTGAAATATTACATTCTAAACACCAATTTAACCTAACACATATTTAATTTCAAATTTGGATCGATTCCAAATTTTTTTTTTCGGGTTGTCCTACTTTGATGGCCCGAGAAAGACTTTCACAACAAAATCGGGCTCGGTGGGCGAACGCAGAAAGCGCTCAGCCAGCGAAATTTATGGGTTGGGCGGCTACGCAAGGGCACCCCTGTGGGTACGGACCTCGACTTGGGAGGCCGGCCAGTTGAAAAACGAACCTAACGGTGATCTACCAGCGTTTCGGAAGCGACTACCTTGAGAAGAAATATAAAAGAAGAAGAAGAAAGATAGGATCAGCGGTCGCAAGAGCCGCGGTAATGGAATCGACGGAATTATTCCAAATTATTTATTTAGAATATAACATACCCTTTCGAACTAAATCACTTCGTCTGCCATATTCCGCATCCATCCACATGCGACAAAAGCTCACTAGATTAGCTTCTTCGTAATTAAAAAAGTCTGAACAAAATATTTAGCGAAATTTAGATAATTCAATAAATGAATATGTAGATATTGCTAGGGTGAACAGTTCTCTAGGACTTTGACACAAAAGTGAGTGTACATATTTAGATCAATCTCGAATCTCTCTAGGCTCTTTCATGGGCCGGAAGAGTATTCTTTAAGGTTTTTTTTATACCTGCTCCTCCATTGCACCTGATAGAAACTACAGTGTAGTCCAACAACAGCAACGATCGGTAATTGACAGTCACCATCGTTATGTCGGCGCACATATACCACGATAGTAGGTCTCTAGGTATATGAACTGCTGGGTATACATAAACTGATACCGAAATGCAACAACCGAAGAGTCACCATGACGCAAACAACAATTTCCTAAATCACCTAAACATTACTTTGTGAATTTCTCAATCAACAACTGTATTTGAACGAATTCCTTTTATTCTAAATAATAAAAACATGAAATAATCGTTTTCTACTAGGTTAATTTTATAAGACAACTTATCACCTTAACAATGAAAACCTTGCTAGCTACAAAATGACTACGTGAAAACGTAATTCGGAGTCACAAACTGAGAGTTAAATATTCTTTGTTCGTCACGTTGTAAAAGCGATTACTTGTAGACTAACAATAATAAACTTAATATTTCTCTGTTTAGAATTTTACAACAATATGTAAGTGAATTTAAAGAATTCTTAAGGCGATAACATTTATACTAGTAAGATTGTGTACTATAAAATAGGTATAATTTTTATTTAATTTTGTGTATCTGTAATAAATGCAGAATTAAAATGATAGGTTATTAATGTTGTTGTGTCGAAGAGTACACCGAGGTCATTCACTCCGGGCACTTGGGGGAGTCATCGACCGGACAGCACGCAGGGGTGCAAACAATCCGTCGGCGTCCGCGCACAAACTGTATCATTATTTTTACGCATCTACTAAATACGTTCTTGAAGTTTTGATGCTACCACCACTATCAAGCCAAAATGCTATCAAGACATTATAAAAATATTGATAAAAAGGAATTTTATTTATAAGAAATAGTTGTTAAACTAAACAAGTTTCAATGAAAACTTCTAATAGTATTAAAGTACATTGAAAAGAACAACTACCATAATTTTTTGTTAGCTCTTTCTTAAGGAACTTACTATCGGTGGTGAATTAGTTATCCTTTTATGACAAATTAAAACTCCTTATACTTAAATCTACCTAAATAAAGTTATATTTAACTTTTATTAGAACAAAACACATTAAAAAAATTTGCCCGCTCTATTGATCGATTTTTTTTAATTTATATCAACAGATCGATAGCCTTATTGACCTCTATAGATTACAGTGACACCGACGTGAAACTTACATAGAAAATTGTAAAACAAACACTATTTTCTCAAATAGGAACGTGCTATGGAATCACAGCCTTGTATTTTCTACATACCTTTATGTATGTGGTTTGATTTATCAATGACGCGCTAAATAAGAATACAGAATAACGTAGGCGGTGTGACGTGTCAAGGTTCTATTTCGCGTCAAGCTAAATTTTGTTGACTTTAATATGTATTATTAAATTGAATTCTAGAACAATAACTACTATAACCATAAAATTTGCATTTATTAACATTATTGTCTCAACAAGACATCTAAAGCAAGATGCAAATGTATGTATTTTACACATAAATATAGGGTAGCTGCAAGTAGTTAATCAACCTTTGCTCGAGTGGTAATTCTAGCAAGAGACATGTATTACGTATCGAAGTCTAGTTATGTACGTGACGATGAAATGCTGATTCGCCATTTCGTGCGCGATGCGCCACGTGAATCCGTCGGATTGGCTCGTTTTGCTCTAGTCGGGTCGACAATGCGTTAAAACAATTTCACTTATTGAGTTCTATTTTGCTGTTATTTGTATAAAAGAGGTGTTATATATAAAGATATTTACGCGTATTATAAGCTCTGGACGTTTATGCGTTTTTTCCTGTATTATTTCCGCATTTCTATTGTCTCCTACGTGTTACAAAATGAAGGATATTTAGCATGGTACATGTATTATTTAGTAGCATTACATAAAGTATGAACGCTCAAACAAAAATTATACTAAAAAAAAATATCAATTGTTAAGTAGCTTATGTATGATCACTCGTTACATTTGTAAATAAAACTAAATTTTTTCATCATTTTGCTAGTTTCACTAGTTTGAACATTTATTTATAGTTTCATATTTACACGCATCACGACTATTTATTACATCTACATTTCATAAATTATTTACTTGCTTCATAAGAGTGAATTAATGGCTACTGCACGCAATAGTACGCTGGTAAACAATTTTAAAGTAAAGCAATATTGATACGAAAAAAGTGTGCCAAGGCAGCGATCAGTCCATACAACGGTCGGAAACGTAGTGCTCAATTATGTTAGTATTACAATAATGGCGATGCCTGTGTCCAATTTCCAAATTAAGTGTTGCTTTTATACGTTTAACCTTTAAACTGTTGAAATAGATTTTTACCGGACCGTCAAAACGGCGTATTCGAGGCGACGTGCCATTTGGAAATAGCCTAGCATGCGTGGAACTTAAGATATACTCGGTAGTGTTGTGTTTAGAGTAGGGCATAGATAAATTCTAAGATAATAATATGTATCTATGTGTGTGTCTGTGTATTCAAAGCACACGACGCGACGAGTCGGGCCGTGCATGAGACGTGCCCCGCTGACCCAGTTGCCGAGTGTTCTCTACGCAATTCGAGCGCGACCCGCCACACACTGGCCGTATGTACTTGCTAAGCGCTGCATGCACCCGTCTCTTACCAAACAAAACAGACGAAAGAGACACATGTGATCCACACAGGGTACTTAGCGCGCAGCAATTAGGTGGTAAGACTTCACCTAACTGGATCGCAAGCACAGTACATAGGTGAAACACTCCATGGTAGCACGTTTCAGCCTATTACTTTTCGGAATGAACTCTCAAAGTTTAAATGTCGACCGTGTGAATCCCCACTAAATATCGATAGTACTTTTAAATGCGGAAATTATTAGGCACTATTATCTATTTCGATTTTTATTATTCATACATCACTTCAGGATCATAAGCGCAAGGTCTTGGAACTACTTAAAGAAAACATAACAAAGATGAGAATAAACAATACTAGTTTTATACAGCTTCGACTTATTTAAGATATGCATGGCCTTTGAATAACCAATTAATATAGGTGTGAATATCTGTTAAAGACAGACTTATAAGAAAATTGAATGGCTTAAGGGGACATTGCGATAAACTTTAAGAGTGGTTACGCTCTGCGTCCGATACGGATTCGAGAAAATACGGAAATAGAAATCTTGAACCAAATTCGCATGTTGATTTACGTATTTCGATTTCATTTCGCCAAAATTCAGATCTAAGAAATCACGCAAATCGGTAACAACAAAAAAATTAAATAAATAAATAGATCATAAAACTAGCTGAGCCCGCGACTTCGTACGCGTGGAAAAACTACTTTTGCTATGATAATAATTATTTCAAGCTGAAATTTTTGTATAAATGATATGAATGCCATCAATTATTTCTTTTTATTATTACAGATAGGCTTGCGCTTAACCTCAATCTCACCTGATGGGAAGTGACGATGAGAGCGATGGTGGTGGAGGGGGGTGAAGTAGGCTACCTTTTTATATTTTTAATTATACTTTTTTATAAATGTCAATATGTCAAAAAAAATTGAATTGAATTTGTGACGTACAATGATGTGCTTTATAGCTTTTAAGAAAAACTGTTTTAATTTGAATATATTATTTTTACCATTTAGCTACAATTTACCATTAAGTAGTTTGTTGTAAACATACCCTAAAATACTCATTCGATTTTTTTAATTTGATATGCCGCTCCGCGGCACTGTGTCACACTGTAACAGTTGGCCCCAATTACAGTATTGCGCACCATTTCAAGGTATTTAAAGAAAATGGTGCGATGTCGTTAAAGGAAAACGGATTACTGTCGTCATAGTTAAAAATATGTGGCAGAAAACGTTTGGATAACTGAAAGTGGCGTTAATCTTCGAAAAGCAGCATATGAAAAGTATGTTAATTTTATTACATTGAAAAGATATGTTCAAAGAAGAAAAAAATGTTCGGAGCAAGAAACCAGACACATACGAGTCACTCCAAATTATGCCAATAATTTGGCATAATTAATATTATCGTAATTGTGTTAATCAAGAAAACGCGTTGCAGAAATATTTAGTAAGCTATTCAAGGATGTGCTATGGACTAGAAACGGTTGAGTGCATAAAGCTCGTTTATGAGATGGCTGTTTACTATAATTTGAATATTCCAAAAAACTGAGAAGATAACATGGCAGTATTGGACTGGCTCTATATGTTTAGAAAACTAACATACTGATTTAACATTAAGAAAACCTTAACCTTGCAACGGGCATCATCATTCAATCGTCACAATGTGAATGTATTCTTTAATAACTTAAAAGATATTATGCGAATATGTGACGGTTTAATAATTTAGAAGATGTTGTAACAGACTGCCCCAGATACGGGGCTCAGTGTTACAATCGACTTATTTAATTAAAGTGCAATTTAAATTATGTAGTTGCTAATAATGTTAATGTTTGAGTTATTATAATTAAAGAGAAATAGTTAAAGTTTATTTCCATGCCAAAAACAAGCTGATTAAAACAATATTTTTGTCACTATATTCCAGTTTTTTTTTGTAACACTGTACATATCTTACCCTACATTGAATACAAAATAAATATTTTCATATATTTTCCTTAGTTTACACAAAATAAATTTCATAACGAATGGTTTAATATTTGACAACTAACATATATGAGTCAATCAATCCTTTGTCATTACTGACATTATTCTACATTTGTTAATCTAAAATACGCCATTATCAGAATAATGTGGCTATATCTTGTCAATTCGAGTACTTCATTTAAATAAGTTCTTTTATTAAAGGGGAGAGTTTACCGTATGGACGAGATGGACATTAAATGTTTGAAAATTACGAAACCCATGAACGTTTTGTATGGGAAAATGATTTTTCTTCTATTTATCCCGTCAATTTTCCAATATTTTTAAGTTGGAGATAAATACAACAAACCAAAAACCATGGAAATCGGTCCAGCCGTTCTCGAACTATAAGTATTCGAACAAACTCGACTTTGTTTTATATACACCGTGTAACCTCCATGTAACGTCACTCGATTTAACGACAAACTCGCTAAAGCGTCTATATCACTCGGCTTTGGTTGGTTTAGCTTGTCTCCCATATAATGATACCCTCTATATAGCATTACACCCACTCTCAATAATGACAGAAATTTAATAATATAAAGTACTTTTTAAGCTGACTTTTTATGTTGCCAAAATTAGTATAAACTGCGCAGCTGTGTACGTTCTTTTGTCGCTTTATCATCCTAGCCCGTAATAAACTCGACTGGCGACATTACACACACCGAACTTAGTAAGATATCCGTTATTTTTTTTACAAATTGGGATTGCTTGCACGTGTTGGCTGTTGTTAGTTGGAGTCATGGATTATCTAAACGTTATCATATTCTTAGTTGCTCACAAACTTTCAAACTGTAAACATTGCAAGTAAGAGTTTAAAACTTTTTCTTTTTCTAATATAAATTTTTATTCTCTCCATTTAACGACAATTCTCTATAACGTCAAAATATGCAGTCCCTTGAGGGTCGTTATATAGAGTTTGCACTGTATATAGATAATAATATATAGTCACTCTGTATCCCTATCGGGGTGAGCAAAGGTATATTAGTGGTTGTATCCACTTTGCGCTTGCATGTTGTGCTCGAAGTGACCAGTAAGCGCAGCTGATCGCCGTTCTCAGGGTACTTACACATGACATAATATTAAATGCCATGCGGGTTTCTGCACGATGTTTTCCTTTACCGGTGAGCATGTGTTGCCTAAATTCGCACGTAATCTAGAAAAACTCAAGAGGTGTATCCCAGGATTCGAACCTACTACCATTTGCTTTGCCGGACATGGATACCTGTCGCTTATCCACTATTCAACCACAGCCAAATAAATTATTACACTATAAATTTTTTTTTTAAATATCTTAAATCTAATATAGACTCTGCACGGAATCATATTGCTATTCTCCCTATCCCATCGTCCACAACGCTTCTCTGATACAGATTGGATTCAGGTCGGACGCAATACGCAAGCGTTCATACAAATAGTAGCTACCACTACTACTGTCTACTTCAGACTGTCATAATTTTGATCAGAATCAAAGAAATGGTTGACTGAAAGAAATCGGATGTTGGATGAAGTGCATAGGCCCGCCATACAAATTGTTCTACGGGTACTTCGAATCGTATTTTCACTGATTCGAAATGGAAGCAGTGTATGAACGCCCTAATGGAAAGGGGTAATGTAGGGCAACGAAACTTCCACTGAACGCGTGAAATTTATCGTCCATTTAATTCTATAGGTATCTACGGAGCCCGAATTTAAGTCTGGCCGAGACAGAATACAGGTCCGACCACTCGACGAACGGTAACAGTAACGGTACGAGTCACAAAATTCGTGCACTGCCCAGAAAAATCCTATAAACGTTCGAGCTTTATCCGTCGTGTCATTTAATCAAACTACGTTAAAATTAATGTGATATTAAACAGTTTGACGATTCGGTTTGCCATTTGCACTGCGGACGTGCGTCCAATTTCTACACTACGGGTTATGAGTTCGAAACCCACACGGAACAAATATATGTATATGTGCAGGTAATGGTTTCGAGTTTGGGCGTTTTTGAATGTGAAGATCATGTTTGTAAACGCACCCACGACAAAGAAGCAAGTACTAGAATGAGATAACAATGAAAAAAGTTTTCAATGCAGCGAAAATGTATAAGCCGTAGTCACTTGGAAAGATATGGAGAAAGAAATTTACATACATTCTTGACACAGCGTATGCCAAAAGTTGTTAAGGAATGGTATAATTTGTTTTTAATGAGGATACTTTATGGAAAAATAAAAACTCTAATTGTATATTATTATTAATTACAAAATCTGCTTTCTATAAAAATGTACATACATATTTATTGCACAAAGTACATAATTTTTTGACGTCACAGCGAAATAATTTTTAAACAAAACCATCTAATGATTTTTTTATTATTTTTAATTTACAGAAGAAAATATAACAATATTGAAGTACATACAAAGAAAAAACACGTCAATTTAAGTTTAGGATTTACATCATCTCTGAAGATTAAGTATAAACAGAAAAGTTTACTTTTTAATGATACTTTGAAATAAAATGTACTATAAGTCATTGAATGCATTGCTTTTGTTAACCACATCGATGAGATAGTAACAGTGGCACATAAGATTAAAAACATATTGGAAATAAATTACAACGCAAATCACTCAAAGACATGATGCCATTTTAGGCATAATATCCAACACATATTCGTTGAGAATAAACTTTTAAACTATCTACTATTAGGAATAGTTCAAAATTTATTGCGATTAGTCAAAAAATATTTATAAGGTAATCGCTACTGGTTACCTAGTTTAAAATGATGCAGTAGGTACACTATAATGCTTAATTGGGAAATTATATTTAGACTGATATACCTACGAACGTGTGGGACTAATTACAAAGAACCGCGTCACACATGCTACATGCTGTTTTTATACATTTGTTGTCAAACAAATACATTTTATACAAAAGTGCGAAATAAAGACGCGGATCGAGGTCAAAGATTTCTCTCCTGGCACGAGTTCCTATAGCAAACGTGGAATGGCAATAAACCAGTGTGTCCGTAGACAAACATTATGCGTACGTCTATCTCGGCGTAAACGTCACATACCAAAAATAGAATGACCAGGGTCTCGACGATATTCTTCCGCGTGGTTTTGCAACAAGGAAGCGAGGTCCTGGTGCTTTCACTGTCATCATCTAAGCTGCTTCCGAAAGTAGATACTATGATTAGACAAACACTGGAGAGACAATGACATTTATGAAGCTAAAGGTAAGATTAACGTCACCGTGCACCATGACGCAGCGACAATCGAGCACGCATGGCAAGATGGCTGCCGCAATGTCAGCTGATCGCGCACACGCAGCTCGGTTGGAACAATCTGCGAGCATCACTGGTATAAAGCTGAGATTATATTGCTCTCTCTTTCGTTTATAGCGATTAAACATTATAGAGAAGCTCTATCAATGTAGGAACTCAATGCCAGTTGTCTACTATGCGAGACGATGTCACATATTTCAACAATGTAATCTTTAGTTCAGTGGGGAAGAAAAGGTAGCCAACATTTGCAACATGTTGCAAGAACATTTATAAAATAAGAATAGGCGAGAAATATAATTCTTGTACGCAACCAAAATCTTATATTATGGAAAAACTATATGAAATGTTACAAGGAAAACATTTAATGGATATTAATAAATTATAACCACTCGAAGCAATAAAATTGAAAAATCTAAACGTTTTTAACAATCACTTTAAAGATAAATTATTTGAATGGTTATTCACGAAATAAAGCAACAAAAGAAAATATTAAGAAAAATATAACTTGTTTGTGCTATAGTTTTCCTGAATTAAGCGCTCTTTCATAGCTATTGTTGTTTAAGTTTTCTAAATATTGTGATACAAAGGAACAACATCATTTTAAAGATGCAGACAAATAGCCTTCAACATAACTTTCAACAATACCAATTTATGTAATAAAAATAATTGGTATTGAATAATTGATAATGAAAACTGTATTAGTATATTAATCTATGAACATATACCCAAGTGCGAAATAGTCAAGATTTACTTTTTAATATATTTACGTTTTTAAAGTCTAATTGTGTGGAGTTTTTACTAAGCGCTTCTAACGAATTTGGGAAACAAAGTATACTATTTGACTTTGAAAAACTCGTACTGGCGTTTCTACACACTGAAGGCACAATAACTTTGCACAATGTCGACCAGGATAGTTTCAAATTATATGAAAATTATGCGTGAGGACGTTGACCTTCCAACACGAAGGTCGGGGCGGCGGCCTTCAAACAGCCTCGTCTAGCTGGCGCATTGCCTTCTCGGTCGCATCTCGAAACGCAAACACCACACGCTCGACCACGTTACCTTCATGCGAGATCGAGAGCCCATAGCCACGTATCAACTGTGTCATGAACCGCAACAAATCCAGCGGAGCACGCTATCACTTGTAACTTTATTCGTAAAAGAGTAATGACGCGCACTAATTCATACTATTATCGACCAGATAAGGTACATTAGTCGCACTTGTTGAAAACGGTACTTATTTCGTCAGACGTACGATCGGCCTCGCGTGAACGAGCTCCGATGCCGTTCGCGAACTGGCGAGAACTGAGCAAAGCAATCGCGTCGTGAGCGCGACGCCTAGCCTGCAAGTATTCGCGTCATTCCATTCTACTCGCGCCGAGCACGCACTCACCAACACAAATACGCCACAACGTTTTGATAAACACACGTGCGTCGCAGCGAACCATCTCCACTCATCGAAACACATTATAAACGCCTTATACAAATGCTCTACAAGGCTCTACCTCCAGTCCATACAGTTATGGAATTGCTGTTTGACTTCGATACAGTGCGCCTGGCACCCGGTAGTCGGAATAGCTGAAGCGATTCAATCCAATCGATATGCACGAATCTCTTTAAACGATATTATTTTAATCTTACTTTCATATGTCATACTGTGAATGGTTCGAAATATGAAAGTCATGTTAAAATAATACTGCTGCAAAAGATGGTGGCACGCCTGTTGACCGGATGTATTTAACACATTGTATGTAGCTACCATTATAGCGTAAACAAAAATCATGAACCAGGAACAAACAGTACAGGGGAACTTTAATGCCAATACTGACCACCATTGACGAATTCGCGGATTTAACCCTGACGTCACAAAACTACGCATGACTCATTGTTACGAAATTATGAATCATGACTTTCATAAAACATATTATTGTTTAAAGTAGAAATATGTGGTCATTTTGTGTTAAATTATTTATAAAATGATTCGTATATTTATTATTTTTATAAAACTTACCCAGGCCTTTCCGACTGAACACTTTTAGTTACTAGGTGTTCACGAATGTTTCTCATCGATCGGCGCTTATTGATAATATTGGTGAATCATTGTGTAGCAAATTGTGACAATTAAATTATAGCCTACATGCGTGTCTCTCACACAAGAGAAATCATAAAGACCATGCGAAAGTTATTCTCGATTTTTCTTTTAACTTCAGCTTAGTCATTCAGACGAATATTTATGCAGTAACTACGATATCAAGAAAATTACCCAAGATATGAGTTACAGAATATAAACACACATTTCTTCAGCATTCAATAAAATTTATTTAAAAAAAGTACAATGCACCCACAATCGAAAGTGAAAACAATAATAAGAATCAACATTTGAATGTCACAGACATTCAACTTAGTATAATATTAACTTACTACGTAGTTTTAAAACGTGCGTTTTCAATTTGTCTTATAATAGTATAGTGTTCTATACGATTTCGTCTATGTATGTATTAGACGACTCGCTTAGCACAGTCACTGAGCAATCGACTTCTGCGCTAGGGCTCTTTTTTTTTAATTTATTTTTTAAGTATTTATTTTATTCTATTTTAAGTATATTTGGTAAGTTAAACTTCGATCTTGAATAACTTTTGACTGAGTTGATTTATCAAAAATTGACTTCAGACCTTTTTTGTAGAGAGTTAAATTCTCTACAAAATAATGAATGGGTATTGCAATACGATATATCGTTCATTAGCTATAGAAATCAAAAGAAAAAAACCTTTGTCCTGTGTTATTTGTATGGGAAATCGAAAAGTGCGATGCGGACAACCTAAATGTTAATATTAAGGGCTCATATTTTCAGAGGCCTATTTTGGCATTAAAACGAAACTTATGAGCGTGGTTCCGAGGAAAAAAAATTTTTTTTTGAAACGCTCTAATATATATATATATATATGTATATACATGAAGTAAAATGATAACTAACGTTTTAATAAATAAATGAGATGGTCATTTTAGAACAAATTTACTCTAAAATAAAACCATATTTTTTATAGAGGAAATACCAACGTGGATGAGCTTCTGCACCCAAAACTACATGCAAGACCTTCACATCCACCTTCTCAGACAATACACTCAGAATGCCATAAGCCCTTAACCGTAGCCGCATCAAAGCAGATCGCGGATGCATAATTATGAGAAAAATAATTAATTTTGCTTCGTCAAACATATTTGAGGGTCCAAAGTAATATTATGTCAGTAATATCACTAAAGCATGAAAAACATTAACCATTTATTTCGACGTCTGTCAATCCCATGCCTTTTTAGAAATTCTAATAGCGTTATCGCTGACAGGATGTTAGATTATCTAGGCCATAATACACGTTAAGTAGCCATGGGCAACCACCGATATTAACCATATCGAATTGTTATATTGACTGGCGCGTTTGCAAGGAGAGTGCAAAATGTCGCTTGAGGTCAACTCTGGCACAAACAAAGCCATATGGTGTATATGAATCGGCAGTCAGTGCACAAGGAAACAGTCGCGACAGAGGCAGACAAAGCTGCGGCGACGCGAGTCGTCGATCTCCCCCGAATTAGTCCTGCGGGGGCGCTGACCTCCCGGCGTGCTGCGATCCACGCATCGCTTTTTCCCCTCAAAAAATGCTCTGCAGACCAATTTAAAGGTTTCGTCTTTTGAGTTTAGCAAATGTATGTCGAGAAATAAGATTTTTGGGGAGAGATTTTTTAAGATTTTAAATTAATTTAAAAAAAAATAGAAAAAATAATTCACGTTTTCATACAGGTTGTGGTTCACAATACTGCTGATTATGTTGATAAGTACGTCGTTTCAGATATGACGAACAATGTTTTGTTACAAATATTTAAATATTTTTTCCTGAATAAAATAATAAACATTTGAACTTGTAGGAATAGGCATTCAGAAATTAAAAATATATAATGATTTTATACTTTACAATTTAGGCAAACATACATTTTGCTTCAGCATTTTTAAAATATTTACTAAGAGACCTAGTACTGCAATTCTTAATAAGCAACAGTTATAATCTGGTGAGCAGTTCAACTTTTATCTTACTTTCAATTAAGAATAAAAAAAGGAATTTTAGGGATTTTCTTGTTCAGGGTTATCCACTCCGTCTCGCCCTGGGTTCGACGTTATAATTAATGTAAACAAACTGACTAAATTCTTGCATTGTCACAATGAATACTTACTTTGAAACAAAAGGACAAAGACTGAAAGACTATTTGTATTAGTTCATTGAAATTATAGCACGTGGAACTGTAAATTTCGGGTTTATAACGGCGCACATACATGTCACATGATCGCAAATACGTATCAGCATTGAGTTTACTTGGCACTCATAAAATGTTTTTGTCTCAGTATGCTTCACTTTCGAATAGAAAATTCGGCTAATTTCTTTACAGCTGTTCAGTGAACCCAGTTATTGCCGTCAAATGATGTTCTATTGCATCATTGTATTATTTGGAACACAAAAGAACATTTCTCATTAAAATTTTTAGAATATCTTGTAATATATAATAAATATATTACAAATATTACAAGATATTAACGTAAAATGACCAGATCAGGTTCAGAGGCGATTTAAGGGAACTATCAACATTCTATGTATGTAATCTACATGCAACATCGAAGTTACACAAAAGTAAAGATATAAGTTCATAATTTTTGCCGTATTGATGCATGATTAAAGTCATCATATTCCACTTTAAATGCATACGACAGAAGTAGAAAATAAATTTCCATAAAAAAAACATCTACAAATACGCTCTCTTTTATGTATTAGCATCTGTAAATGGCCGAGATACATTAACAAGAGTTAACAAAGGATATATACCCGAGAATTCATACCAATAGACACAAGTGGCTAACTTGTTAGTCGCTGGAGACATCGTGTGCTACTTTTATTGTAACTATTTAGTCAAGTCAACATGTTTGACAAAGTATTTCTACGAATGACCAACTGCTACAAAATATGTAGATAAAGCAGATTTATGGGTGATAATACTTTATTTTTATGTCTAAAGACTAATCAATACTCGCGGTTTAGACGGCATAATCAAAGCATTTTATTCCACATATCTATATATATTTGGTGGAATGTTTAGGATTAATTTTTTTTTTACACGGTGCACGGTCGTCCTCGAGTTTCCAGTACGTCGTACGTATTACTCTAGTAGAGGTGGACTGTCATGCTGAATTTCGTCTAGTACAATGTCTTGTGTATTGATATTAGCTATTCTTCCTGTGCTCGTACCACCAATACCGCTGCCAGGTATTCTATCTTTCGAATAACACATGTTGTACTCTGATGAATATGCGGTAATTTAGATAACGCGCGGTAGGGTATCTTTCCATATAAAGGGCTGCAGTAGAACTTGCGTTGCCTCTACATTCACCATAAATGAAGTGCATGTTTACGTATTCTTGTGCCGTATATTGAATACGTGGCATCTTAAACCAGTACAAATACAGGCCAAGTCGTCGTAAAATCACCAAACCAAGTCCAAATAAGAAAGCAACATTAAGAATCCAATGAATTAGCCTGTTTCGTCGTTATAACACTGATTGAAAATCACAGGGAACCGTTTTTTAGATAAACTTATGTATTTTTTTTATTACATACAGGCTTGCGCTTGACCTCAATCTCACCTGCTGGAAAGTGATGATGAGGCCTACGATGGAGCGCGCTCACCCAGCAAATACCGATTCACTCGACGTTTGAAGATTCCCATATCATAAGACGCCGGAAACACTGACGCAGGAAGCGAGTTCCACTCCTTCGCGGTACGCAGCAAAAAGGAGGAGGCAAATCGCTTAGTGCGAGCAGCAGGAATGTCAACTACAAAAGGGTGCAAACCAGCACGGCGTCTCGTCAATTTATGGTAGAAGGGGGAGGGTGGAACTAAATCATACAACTCAGCCGCACACTCTCCAGAGTATATAGTCTATAGAAAACCGAAAGGCAAGCCACTTTACGCCGGTGTTCCAAACTGAGTAGTTTACGCGACGTAAGAGCCTCATCGGCAATGAGTCGCCGAGCTCGGCGATCAATTGAGTCCAAAGCAGCCAGATGGTGTTTGGCGGAACCATCCCAAAGGTGGCAGCAATACTCCACACACGACCGAACTTGCGCCTGATACAGGTTAAGAAGTTGGGTCGGCGTAAAATGCCGCCTAACCTTGAAAAGAACCCCCAGTTTCCGAGCAGCTGTTTTAGCCTTAGCTTCAATCGAACGCTCAAAGTTAAGGTCCGCAGTTATAGGTCCGGTGTATTATACCATTTTGTAAACTGCATGACCTGCGCGTTTTTTTTTTAATAGTTGGCCACTTAGGTTTTTATACATTTTTATTTTCACAAAAGGCTCTCAAACTTTGTCAAAATAATTATTTTATCAAATTTCATGTAAAACATTAAAGTTATTTTTGTTTCCAAAAAAATACAGTAAGTACTCAAAATATTTACTGCATTTCTAATAATAATGTCTGTAAGGAATAAGATAGCCTCAAAAACGCAACAAATTTTCTAAAAAAGCAGCCGTAGTACATGTGTAAGTACAGTAAGGTCAATAAAAACAAATTTTTTTAAAAACTTCATAATTTGGGCACCACATGGAATTTTTTTTTGGATATTTTTTTAACTCTAGATAACTGTACTATTAGCCGCTCCAGGATTATCCATTCTTTCTGGGGCACCCTGTATATATCTGCAAGTACTTAGTAAATACACTAGTATAAAATATTATTGTGTATGCGAAACAAAATTTTTATCGATGGAAAACATCTACACAATTTATTGTTGCAAACTCAAATATATCTAAATTGATTCTTATTAAAAATAAATAATATCTATATATGTAAAACAAAGTCGGGTATGTTCGAACACTTATATCTTGAGAACGGCTGGACCAACTTTAATTATTTTTGATTTTTTGTATTCGTCTCCGTCCTGAATAGCAGAGTAACTATATTGGAAATCTAGCGAAAATAAAAAAAAACCATTTTCCTATAAAAAAAAGGTTCATGGGTTTCTTAACTGACAAACATTTAACGTTCATTCCCCCAAATTAAAGAACGTATTTAAATAAAGATATCGTATTGAAAGATATACCCACAACATTCGGATAATGGCGTATATTAGATTTAAAAAATGTAGATTAATGTCAGTAATAAAATAGGGCTGGTTATTATTGTTATATATAACATATTAGATGTCAAAAATTTATGCGTACGTTGAGAAATTTATTTTGTGTAAACTAAGGAAAATATATTAAAATATTTATTTTGTATTCATTGTATTACTTTCCTAAAATAATAAAGGTTAGCTAATCTGTAACATAACATTAATTGACTGTTAGGCGGTACGAAGTTCGACGGGTAATATACATCTTAATATATATAAATTACGTGTCACGTTGTTTCTCCGCGATGGACTCCTAAACTTCTTAACCGATTTTAATAAAATTTACACACCACGTGCAGTTTGATCTAAGTTAAAAGATAGGATAGTTTTCATCTCAATTCACAGTCGCGATATTAGTTTTTTTTGCAAATTATTTGTTTATTATTTAGCAGTCACAATTTTTATTAATGTCCAAACGATTCTAACAGATGGCGGTATCTGTTGACTGGATTGAGTAATTATTCGTTATATGGTGCTATGTTAAACGTACCGTAGGGGTTGTTACTACAATAAATGCGTATTCAAATGTATCTACCAGATATATTATTTATTTATTAATCTTAATTTGAGTTGCAATTACAAGTCTTATAATAATATATATTAAAAAAAAAAACATTAATTAATTCATATTCTGAAAATAGGATTGAATGTTAATTAATAGGCAACAGATGATGGAAGGGAGAAAGGAAAGGGAAAAAAGTTATAGGTTTAGCTATGAGTTAATACGACATTCAGAGCGGTACAAAATACACAGGGTCAGCTAGTAATTTATATACTTGAATAGATTTTGCTTCCTGCATTTATTTTTCCAACATCTTATAGAAATTTTCAAACGTTGAGTAAATCGGTATTGTTGGGTGAGCGCGCTCCATCATCGGCCTCATCATCAGTTTCCATCGGGTGAAATTGAAGTCGAGCTCAAGACTATCTGTAATTTAAAACATTGATCACATATTACTCTTACAAAAATTTCAGCTTGAAATAATTATTATCATAAGAAAAGTAGTTCTTCCACGCGAACGAAGCTAATCTAGCTAATCTTAAATAAAATAAAAAGTTAAATGTGCTATGAACCGATTAAAATAGGTAAGTACGTATATAATAAATTGAATCCGTCAAGTGCACGTGTTTAGGTAGATACTTTCTTATATTTTTAAGTTAAAACCACGAATAAAATGTCACAGACAAACGTTTTGTACCTGTTTTCCATACTGGAGTGAACATGAAACACGTGCACCGGACAAATTTTATACACCGCACTTTTTAGAACTGTCACTTCCACGCCCCGACTGTGTAATGACAAATTGAGACATCGATTTTATTTGTAAACCATCGTGGACGTAAACTTAATTTTAAGACGTAACAGTATGAAATATGTAAGAACATTGAAACATTATTGTTTTTAAAAGTGTTACTGGTACGCTAACTGGTATAACCCCGGGAATAATCAGCTCCTATTAAAAATAAGTATTTATGTTCATTAAAACACTTTAAATGCTAATAAAAAAAGAAAAAAAATGGTATTTAACATTTATTACTAATACGTGTTATTCTTTATTTTTCTTAGTCTGAGAAGACCATAAAATAATAAGTGGTTAAAAAATATAAAAATGCCTACTAAACAAACTAAATAAATCGTTCTAATAGTTCGTTGGCATTAACATTGAATATAATTCGTCTTAACGAGCGTTACATTTAAAATCAAATCAATCGTTATTACTTTATTTTAAAATATTTTGTTGTATATACCTACTCAGCTAACTGTAACTATAGAAACCCGTTTAATTTTATATATCACTGTATTTACTGAGACAGGTAAAGTAAGGCCCAATGTGCAACAATTTTACAATGTTAACGAACAGCTTTCTGCAGAAAACCTGAGCTATATCTGTCCAAATAGCCTCAACAAAAAACTAAATTTGTTCATTGTATATAGACGGATGGACATAGTAATTATATGTATCTTACTTAAGTATTCCTTATCGACAGCTATATTAATCTCGTCTAAATATTTAATAAGTCTAGTTCAATGGAATTTTGCAGCTCAAAAAAATAACACGGAAAAAATACTTTGCGAAATGAAATATTATTTGATTTAAATAAAATAATAATAATCAAAAGGAATTATGTACACAAAAAGTACTAACATTTGCTGTGTAAAATGTTTCCATAGGAAAGTTCAACAATTAAATTTTCACTTTTCCCATTTTACTTCTTTTTACACAGGCGCCTGCATATTTTCAAAATACTTTGAATTTAGTTAAAGGTTTTTTTTACTCTTAACTGTAAAAAAAAATAACATAGTACCCAAAATTTTTATGTTTTATAATACAGTCAATTAAACACATTTACAGTATTTTTATTTAATAGGATGAATGTTTGTATGAATAAACGAATTGGCTACGGTAATAATAAAAAAATAATAATTTCCGCAAGACTATATAACATTTACGTAATTGATAATTAAGAAATAATTTTATAGGCATATGTTTTTCCTCAATGGTAAAATTCACATTTATCAATGGTAATTTTTATACAAAATAGTCTTTAGCAGGAATATTTGTACATATTTTTAACCCCAAAATTAATTTTAATTAAGTCTGGATAGATATGATCCATGTCAGAGTGGTGGGTGGAGATCTGCCGCTGCCGGGGCTAGTTCGCGCGATGGTCGGCAGCGACAGAGCATGGCGGACGGTCCTCTCATTTAGTGAAGACACATTGAAGGTGAAAGAGGCGGCGGAGCGGGACCGAGAGGCAATAGCCACCTCCGAGAATCCAATCCGCCGCCCACGCAGAACAGGACGCCGTAGGAGAGCCCACATCCGTGGCTTTTCTTCCTAAAACCGGATATGACACCTTGGGCGGCGCACTTGAAGGAGTGCGCCGTCCAGTGATCCAGGCGAAAGCAGTGTGCGATATGTTCCCGCACACTGCTCCAAGATACTTAGGTGACCGAGGAGAGGGTGGCCATTTACACCATCCTTCCTCTGCTTTTTGCAATAGGGAGAGGCCTACCCTAAGACCAAACCCGCCGGGTGCCGAGGAAGTGGCCAATGCTGTGCCCTTGGCCCCGGCAGACGAGTAGAGGAGGAACACCCGGAGGGCGGCCCTCACCGCCCCTTGAGGTCCGTTAGAGATTTCGAATAACAAAGACTAGATAATTTAAATGCTACAGTCTTCAAGTTTTTCTAATGTGCTTGGTTTTCCAATATTTGTTGAAGTCTACTTATAGTGAGGGGGCCCAAGTGCGGATTTTGGGATTTATGCGAGCTCGTCAGAATACTATACAGGAAGAAAATTTCAATCATACAATGAACTACCTACCTATTATCAACTTTTATATATAGGGGGGTTACATCTAGGCAGTCAATCAGATTAGTAACAAAAAAATCGACCCTTAAAGTAACTCGAACTCGTCCGATTAAAACAAGGTAAGTTAATTACATGTCAAAAAGTTTACATTAATATTCTGATAATTTTAACACGACATAAGAAAAAGACCGAGTGACAAAGTTGCAAAAAAAACCTGGTCATATTCGAGTACAGTTGACTTTTTTTTTTCATTTTAATGAAAATTATGTAAGGATCAAGAAAATAATATTATCTGATTATCATATTATTATTTTGGGCAAGGCGAAAAAGTTAAATTCATCGATGAAGTGTAGTACATGCAGGTGCTGAGGATAATGTAATTCCCACTATATAGATTTCTTTATCTCATTATAGGTGATTTTTTTGTACAGTGTAGTTATTCCATTTAATAGTTAAAAAATTACTGTCAGACTATAAAAACTGCTCTATAGATTTTGTCAGATTATTGATCAAGACGACAAGGACATCGTGCTGATCTGGTTGTACATATCATGATTGGTTGTCTGACGCGTTCGAGTATTCCAAAGTCTGTTTTTTTTACGTTTTTAAAAATCGGCTATTCGTTCTAGTTGTTTACGAATCGTCAATCTTTCTAATGACATCTTTAAAGGTTCACTTAAAATTCTCCCTGAAAATATGACTTGCTCGAATATTTTTTTTCTCTTCGTGTGTCTGTTACCAGAAACAGATTGAAAGGAGGAAGAGAAGGACGAGAAAGGAGAAATTTTTGAAGATTTATACTAGCTCCACTCCTCGCTCAGTTATACAGCACTAGTCAAGGGGTAGAATTAATCGATCGATATATAAACATATTCTTACAAAGGAGAATGGGCATTGTTGTTAGGAATACGGTTTCACTACAAAGAATTTTTATACAAATGATTTTTTTATATAATGATATTATTGACAAAAGCATATAAGTGTTTTTATAAATTCATACGAAATGTAGAAATGCCTATTATTTTGTTGGGTTTTTTTCTATAATTACATTTTTAGTTTGTAGGTTAGTTAGCTTCAACATGTTGAAAATGAATTGGTAATACGATCATTTATATAAAAAGAAGAGTAGATAGAACTAATTTAGCCATTTTTAATGTTTTAAAGGCCTAGTAATCACTTATAAATGAATATATCAACGAGAAGATGCAATATCGTTTTCGTAATTTTAAATCTATCAATGTTGCCAACCCTGATCAAAACATACCCTTAAAATTCTAAATATTACATAGTAATTTCAAAATAATAGCCCCCTAAAATATTACATAGTTTTACCTCAAAACTCGCATAGTCTTATTATAATGCCATGACAGTCCAAATCCGCATGATTTCAGATTATTACTGTAGTGATTTCACTGATTTTGCTATCTCTGTTCTAATCAAATAAAAAATTTGTAAAAGTAATGATGAGAATGATGATAAAAAATGATGAGAAAAATGATTCAATCAGCACCTCTTGAAGCAATAATATTCTAAGATTTTTTTATCATTCGCGTGGTTTCTTTTCTTTATAATAAAAAAGAACACTTTTTCCCAGAGCCAAAATCTGCATCGTGTGTACATTTTGACTACTAATTTTTAACATTTAATTATTTCTATGAACTAAAAATTAAATATCTTTAAAAATTCGAATATAAATCTGCTATTAATAGTATGTATAAGCTGCTAAATATTCCTGTAAATACGGATTGAACAATTCATGGGGCAACATATTTTTTATCATTATTTTTTTGTTCAGATGTATGACATAGGCAAAGATCTAAAGCTATATAGCCTTTTCTATTTATTTTAGCACTTTGAAAAATTATTATATTATATTTTATTTTATATTTCCTTTACATATACATCAATTTTTAACATCGATTATATTATATAAAAATTGCGATTGTTCTGTTTTTTAGTGTAACAAAAAATGCAATAAATTATATGTATGGTGAAATTGAATGTTTTAATGGCTGCTGACGTGATAGTCAATAACAGCTCCAGGAAGTGACTAAAATGGTTATTTTTTTTTTTCAAAAACATGGAAAAACCTTTTCAGTAATTTTATAGGAAAAATAATAATTAAATGTATCATGAATTTTGAACGTAATAATCAATAGTATTCATATTCATCTTCATAAATAATATCTTCGATAAAAAGTGAGCGCAATCTCCTTTAGTTAGAATATTTAGATTAATTTAAAAATATATGTGTATTTTTATTACAATTTTATATTACTAAACTTTTACTTTAAGTACACAAAATGTTTTACTTTTACTTTAAGTAAACAAAATGAAAAGAATATTAATTTTAATATTAAAAGAATAACAAATAAATAAAATAAGAGGAGTGTGATTCATAAAAACACATAGCAGGCTTATATTTTACATTTATCAAATTAAAAGGATCAACAACAACATCAACAGATTCAATTCAACAGATCTTGCATCAGTATGATTAAAAAAACCAGGCCATAGTAGGTAACTGTGTTGATATGACAGTGAGTATTTTGTTGTTTTAATGATTTATTTAAGAACAATAATGCAAAAAGACAAGTTTGTTTTGTCTGTAAGACAATTGTTTAATGTTTTGTTTTGATTCTATTTATCTCATAAGTGTTGTAGAATCTTATTTGAAAAATATTTATTTTCACTTTTTAAGTGAAATGTGTTAAATTTACATTCAAAGAACTGTATAAGAGACTTCATGTATTGAATGAGGTATAGTGTAGTGTCAACAACACAATTCGAGATGTATTGACCATAAATGTGCACATGAACATATGATCACACATTAACACTAAACCTACCGATACTTCATGTATACCTATTCCTACCACAAAGGGTCAAGTGACCCATTGCGATAGTTAGGGTAGATTACATATATTTCTCAGTAAAAAAATTAACAAGACAGAAGTAAATATTGAAAAATACTTTTGATGTATTTTAAAAAAAATAGTAGTAAAGTCAAATGGCGATGTGATATTGTTATTTACAAGAAATTCTAACAAAAAAATTAAAATGGGTCATTTGACCCGTCCTGGTATGTTTAGTATTAAAGGTAAAATAAATTGGAAAATAAAGGCATGATATTTTTCACACAAAATGTTGTAAATGTTCATCTACAAACAATACTAATTGAGCTTAACAAATAAAGATCACAGGGACAAAAAAAAATTTAAAAGTCAATTATTATTTCAAAATTACATAGTCCACCTTAAAATTATTGTACTGAACAAAAAAAATATATTATTATATTTATGTTACATGTTTATAGAGTGTAAAATATCCATAAAGAGAAACAAAGTGAAAAAGTGAAGAAGTGTTTACTAATAATTTATATGATAATTTTTTAATGGGTGTTAAATATTTTATCTGTTGGTCTTATATTTCTGTTCTTGTATATGTATATTTTCATATTATTTTCTATGATATTTTAAAATTAGTGTATCTGTACTCCATTGATCCCTTCCTTGCTGTTTTCTGCGCGTCGATTCAATAAATGGGTGTCAGCTGAAAATCAGCGCTGGGTGGCTCGGCTGGTCACTTAGCATTTGCTGAGCTGACTTCCCTTTGGCGCATCATCACAGCATAGGATGTTTACTGTTTTTTTTTGTTTTCTGTCTTTAATAACCTATTTTGCTGTGTTATTTGTTGTGTTGTGTGCCAAATAAATGTTTTATTATTATTATTATTATTATTATTAAAAGAACAAAAGCACTCAGAGAAAGTAACTATCCTCCTACAACAAAAAATCTATGGCACTTCGGTTACCTAGTGACCATGGCCTGTGTCACTATGAAAAAACATCAAGCCATGATTAAAAGTAAATATCTTCCCATATAAGACCTATTAAAGTATATACAATTATTACAAATGTAAAATTTTAAAAGGTGTTCATACAAAAATATGAGATTTGTGCTGATTTCTGCATTAACAAATCTGATATATGTATTTTTACTTTGATAGTTTAGTAGAGTAAAAGATACATGGCACTTCAACTGATCATCCTTGTTTTTACCATGTAGTTATCAAATGAGGAAAACACATACCTGATATTGGAAGAGTGAGTTACGAACTAAACAAATATCTTTCCAAGTGCGCAGTCCTCTTAGCTCACAAGCACACACCACATCTGTGCGGTTGAGGTCAGCATCCACCGGCATCACAATGAATGGTTGCACCACCTGATAGAAGTTAACCTGCATTTATTTTTTATATAGGTCCTCCATTTACTGTATTTGGAATTAGAGAAAATGCTAATTGCAAATATATCAAGGGGTGAAAGGCTATTTGGTTTAAGCAAATTTTTTTGGCAATATAGTAATATATATATTTTCGGAATCAACATTTTTCATTTTTTTAATAACTTATTACCATTTATTTTTATCTCATAGAATAATTTTAACAAATATGTCAATAACAGCTTTACTTTTGAATTCAAAGGAATGTAAACATTCAACAGGAGCATTATTATGAGCCTTAATTTAGAGCACAATAAAAGTATCACTTAAAAGTGACTTTTATGCATTGGTACATATTATGCCTATGGGACATGGATAGATGTTATTTCTGAAATTTCAAATGACTTTTCAAATAACACTTATTGTGATTTTTTTAATATTTCCAAATAAATATCACGATTTTCCACTGAACAGGTGTTATTTTTGATAATACATTACTAATCCAGTGTTCATTTCATATTAAAATAGACCATTAATTACCCACATCTTTTAAAGAGTTCTAGGGTGATTGTCACTTCATATACTTATTTAGATAACCAATTAATTAGTATTGAATACTATTATGAATATAATAGTATGAAATAAATAGTAAAAAAAAATCACTAATAAAATTATACAGTATGGTTACATAGATAAATAACCTCATTAACATCACTTAGAAAACTAAAACAACAAAATAAAAATCATACAATCACATTTAATCCATGTAACAAAGGAATTGAATCAGAATAACATACAATGCAAGAAAACAAAGAAATAAACACAATTAGATATTTAGTCATTGACAAAGGAATATAATTATAAAACACATTATAAAATTATAGGAACTCCCTAAAATGAAACATTTAACAAATTGAAATGTAACACACAAAAAATTGAAAGCTAATATATATTAATAAACAAGAAATTTATTAGGGTAAATATAAAAATTCTTAATTGCATTAGAATAAATGGCATATAAAAGTAATAATTCTATTTAAGGCCAAAGTTTTTAAGTATCAAATCTAATTTATAACCTAGATTACGCAAACAAACATTCTAAATTCGAGGAATAATAAAAAAAACTTTTGTCTGATGGCGTAATTAAACTATATACAACCATGTACAAAAAACTAAAATAAAGAGATCATGCAAATTATATTAACACATAATTTTGTTTGTCAGAGAGGAAGTTAGATTAAAAAGTTAATTATTACAAACAATAATAAACTGGCCAATGACTCATTGTTAAGAATCATTATTACTTGAGATATACTTTAGATTTTCAACATAACAAAGAGCTTAAAATCTTAAAAAATAATAAAAAAACTATTCATGAACGCCTTCCAAGTTGGTAGTGTCATGCAAAAAAATGCGTACCTACTGGACAAGTGCACCATTCGATCAAACATTCCAAGCGACCAAATGTTAGCATCTAAACATGCAGTTACATTCCAAAATTATTTAATTGCACGTAGAAGTCCCGTTGTTGGTTAGAAACAAAGAAAATATTAAATTATTTAGTAATTGGTATTCACGAAGAAAATGGCGTCATATCACTAGTCACGGAACAAGGTACAATTTCGTCATTAGAATACACGTATCACAACCACAATCAAACACCACATTAAAACAAATATATGCGATCCAAATGATTTTGTTCGTAAAAATTACTCACTTTGAATAAAAATTCCAAAGAAAGTCATCCAAAAACTTATAAGACTGATGACAAGGCACTCCACTCACCGTTTGCAAAACCAGACTGAAGTCACGTGACCAATGAGGGTTACCAAATTACGAAAAAATCGTATTTAGTACGTTTCAAATGTTAATACATGTACATTAAAACAAGTAAATGCTTATCAATGTAATACCTAACGATCCATAATAAAGAAAAATAGTAAATACACATTTGTCCCTTTAATAATGAAATTTTCAGTGATATATTTTATTGTCTACTAATGTATGATTGCTTGTAAAAGTTTTATTAAATTAAACGATAGCATTTCCTAATGACGTTTCTTCCAAATTCATTCATTGTCAACTATTTAATATAATCCTATTTATACCGTATTGTAAATCAAATCCTAAATTTATGACTTCTTTTGTAGCAACAATATTTGTTCAAGTTTCTAAAATACCAACATAAACAAGGACTTATGGTCTCATAAAACGCTGCACATTACATGATCGCGTGTCTTCCGAACGCGGAGAAGTTGCAGGAGTGCAGAGTATATCAGGATCGCGAATCTAGTTACTATTTTCTAGTGGATAACTATTTTTATATCTAAACATTATATGGATAATTTATAAAACTGAAATTGGCAATATATAAGCTGTCCATAGATAATGATAGACGACTGTTTTAAAGATAAAAGTAAAACAGTATATGTAATTTAGCAAATGGTAAATTGGTATATTTACATTCTTTGTAACCTAGGTACTGATAGTTAAGTCATTTTGGCTCTTTTAAATTCCAATATTCCAAAAATTCGTAGAATAGAATCTTTGTACCCACCTTTATTACAGTGTTTCAAAGGTAATTTGAAAAGTCTACATTACTATGTTGTCGGCATAGCTGGGCAAAATGTAATCAGATTAATGAAAATGATTAACGATCACATTTTACGTTTTTTACCATTAATATGACTGCATTTTGCTCATTTATGTTTTAAACACTACAAAATCCCAGATTGTATACACATTTATGATTTCTTAATGTTTTAAATGGATTTAATCATGATTACAGAGCAAGAAAATTAAAATTACGACTACATTTTGTAATCGTTAACAATTAATCAGATTACATTTTGCCCATCTCTGGTTGTCGGCTAACACACACAGTTTTTATAAATTTCAAAGGTTACAAAAAATCATTTTTTTGCGAATTACTCGTGTCCTTTTGCTCGGAGGTCAATAAATGTTAATATGAAATTATTCGTTTTGTTGCATCGGGGTCAAAGATTGTGTTAGATTTGATTCAATTAAATTCGTTTGATTGTAACAGTACTATTTGACTTTCTAGAAAATCTAAGTAATCGATTTGTCATCATTTATTGCTACTATATATGTATACTTAAACCAAGTTCATAAATTTGATTTTCTAAGTATAATGATTCTTCTCAAAAAAAAAACTTTAATTTGAATCAGAGTCTATAAATTGTTTTACATAACAATCAAGATCTAACGATTCATTAAAAAAAATGAAGATCTTATCGAGTTTGTATAATACTAGCTGTCCCGGCAGACCTTGTTCTGCCCTATTTCTCTAAAACAAAGTCACATTGTTTTTTTTAATGGTAATAGCTATTGGCCTGTCGGCTGTTTGAAGGAACGTGGCCTTAATGCTATATGTATAAAAATTGACAAATATTGACATTAATATTTATACGTCACTCAATAATTGTTTTGCCTTCCCGGAACCCGTCCACTAACATTTAAACTTTATGCTATGGTGTTAAAGTTCAAATTGACTTATAACAAATCTTTTGTATGAGAATATAGAAAAGTGTTGTTTTTAGACTTTTTCAGATAATTTTTTAAAATCTTCTCTCTGTTATAACCTTCCCCAGACTTCAACAAACACAACAAAAAAGAAATCAGTCAAATCGGTTCAGCCGTTCTCGAGTTTTGCGGTTATCAAGACACTATAGCTGATCCGGCAAACGTTGTTTTGCTATGTAAGGTTTTGTAATATCTTTTAAGATGTTCATAGAAATTAAGTGATGTCAAAGACAATTTTGTTCACAATTAAATACTCTTAATCAACAACACATTTATTTGGATAAAGAATAATATTATTACGTTGATACAATTCTTAACAAATAATGCATTAATTTCGACCAAATTTGTTTACCATAAAAACGGTTCTAGTGACTTAATCTTAAAAGATAGACATATACTGTTGAGCACATTTTTTTAGATCATTTCAAGAGGAATAATTCTTTCTTACATATATTTTTGGTATCTTGAACCGTTTTTGCAGCGCACGCAATGGAAGCCCTCAAGGATGAATAATTTTGCCCGTTTTTTTCACATTTTCCATTATTCTTCGCTCCTAATAATTGTATCGTGATGTTATATAGCCTAAAGCCTTCCTCGATAAATGGTCTATTCCACTCAAAAAGAATTTTTCAATTCGAACCAGTAGTTCCTGAGATTAGCGCGTTCAAACAAACAAACAAACAAACTCTTCAGCTTTATAATATTAGTATAGATATACAATTATCATTATTAATCAGTTTCTGCCGTCTCACTGCAGGGCCTAATCCCCTTTCACGTTTTCCAGTATATTTGTGGAATCCGTGGAAATTCGTTTGGTCATTTAACCCGACACGCTTGTCCAATGTGAATTGGAGGCGTACACTGTGTACCGAGATGGTACATGCAGCAGCTTAGGAGCTAGTAATCTGCATAAAATTCAACACGGTGTGTACCTTAGTCGCTCTTACGACAACTCAGTGTGATAAAGAGGGAGGCACTGTTTTATTCTACCAGCAAAAACCCAGTCAATATAATATGTTATAAATATAAATCCATTTTATTTTATAGAAAACAAGAATTCGATTGTTACCTCCAGTTGTATTTACAACCAGAGATGGGTAAAATGTAATCTGATTAATGATCAACGATTACAAAATGTAGTCGTAATTTTAGTTTCCTTGCTCTGTAATCATGATTAAATCCACTTAAAACACTAAGAAATGATAAATGTGTATGCAATCTGGGATTTTGTAGTGTTTAAAACATAAATGAGCAAAATGCAGTCATATTAATGGTAAAAAACGTAAAATGTAATCGTTAATCATTTTCATTAATCTGATTACATTTTGCCCATCTATGTTTACAACCATACCATAGTATCTGATGCTAAAAAAGACAATAAGTGAAAAAACTTATATTTATTTCCATTAAACAAAACATTAAACAACAACGAAATATTAAACTATCTGAATAAATTTATGGGCTTTATCAAAACAATTAAAAAAAAAGAATGTTGGTTTTCTAGGATGAAGTAACAATTACCTGAGGTAATTTAATACCCCATATCAATTTTTTTTTTATTAGCCGAAATATAGATTATTCGAATAATTGATTTCAGATCTACATCCCTAAGGCATTAGTAAAAAGTACAAAAACGTGGAGTAAAGTCAAGAGTTTTGTTTATTGTAATATCGTGTATAAAATGCCAACTATATCAGTTAACCGTGATTTGCTTTTTACTGCTCTTGGTAGAACTTACAGTAAGAATATTTATTAAAATTTATGATGTATTTTTTTCTCTGCAATACATAAAACTACTTTTTTACAGCTGATGATGAGTTCCAAAAGCTCTGTTTTGAATTTGGCTTGGAGCTGGATGAAGTGGTGAGTAAAAAAATATGGAGTTCTTTATTTTTAGTTAAATTTAAAAACGAGTTTTTCAGTTTAAACCTTCGCAGTAAAATTATTTGATAATAAACAATTGATATAACTGTAAAAAGTATTTTTATTTGTTCAATTTTTGTACTTTACTTTGCCCATTTTTAGATTTCTTTTTTATTTACGAAAAATAATTACCAGTTATTAATTTCAGACAACAGAGAAACAGATGTTAATAAAAGAACAGGGTGACCAGGCAGGTGTGGGAGTTTCGGAAGACGTATTGTACCGCATAGACATTCCTGCTAACCGTTATGACTTGCTATGCCTGGAAGGGTTAGTCGATGGACTGCTAGTTTTCCAAGGAAAGTAAGTTTAATATTCAATAAAATTATTATTACTTTTCTATAGTGGATTACTTAGAGTACTGCTGACTGGTGATAATAAATCTAATGCATTACAAAGTATTGTGTCATACTACAGTGTTTCTAAAACTTATAGCATGCTATCTTACGAATAGTTTATATTTGAGTATATGGGGAATCCTTCTAAAGTTTTTTAGTAACAAATATTTTACTTGAATGATATAATAATATATTGCCATGCTATATCCCATTAGAGGTGTATATATTAGGGGCTGTAACCACTTTAATAAATAACCAGCCTATTATTCTTATAGTTACATTCATATTTTTTTACATAAATTATATACTGTGTTGTCCCTTTTGGCAAAGGCCTCTACTGATTGCTTATACTGGGCTCTATCAGCTGCAACTCTTGGCTATAGAAGTCTCAGGGTCATTTTTAAATCATCTTCCTATCTTATTGTTTAGAATCCTCTATGCCTAATATTATCCCTGGGGTACCAGAGTCTTATTTGATGTAAAGTGTATTTGCTACAACAAAACTTTTGAATGATATCCAATATTTTACTTCAAATAACTTATGTATGATCTATAAACCCAATAAAGATATATGTGAATACAAAAATATATTTTGTATGGAGCCTTTTTCTCTAAGGGACAAAAATTGTTTGAACTTATATTTTCTATGCTTCTTTATATCTATTACTATTAAACTCTACAACAATTGCTACTTTAATGTTGCTTGGGGTTCTCAGGAAAGCTTTTTACACAATTATATCTATGAAATGAATGAAAGTTACAGTTCTATCATAGAAAAATTATAGTAGTTTAAGCCTTGAACTCTTGTTTGATCTTCCATAAGACTACAGCTTTAATTGAACTCTCATCAAATTAGATAAAATTTTAATAATTTTACACATTTTTAGAAAATCCCCACCAGAGTTTAAATTTTATAAATATGAAGACTGTTACTCTTTGCATTTGACACCGGCTACAGCACAAATTAGACCATATGCAGTTGCAGCTGTATTGAAAAATGTTACATTTACTAAGAAAGCTTATGATAGCTTCATTGACTTGCAGGTAAAATGAATTTATCAACTCAATCAAATGTTATTACCAAATATTTAATAAATTAATGAGTACAAGCAAAACAACTAAAAGGATAATGAAAATATTTGTAAAGCTCTGTGGAATAAGTATACTGCACCTAATCTTAAGCATGATGTAGTCTAAAAATTGATCTCAGCTCTTGAGAAACAAGGTACTGTCTGTCATTATCATGCTGGCATGCTCAAAAAACTCTTCCCACTTTTTTAGAGAACCCAATATTATAAAGGAAGAGGTTACATTGGCTAGTAGATCATTCCACAGCCTGAAGATAGGACACAAGTAAGATTTAGTGTGATGTGACATTTGTGATTGTCTTTTTGGTTTTCAGGATAAGCTACATCAAAATATCTGTAGAAAAAGGACGCTTGTAGCTATAGGGACACATGATTTGGACACAATACAGGGACCTTTTATCTATGATGCAGTACCACCAAATGAAATAAAGTTCAGAGCTCTTAATCAACAGAAGGAAATGACTGCTCCTGAGCTTATGGAGCTGTATTCTGTATGTTTGTATTTATTGAATTACAATATTTTATAATTACACTTGATGAAATTTTAACTCAACAAGGATTAGAGGGATCTAGGATGTATAAAATCAGGCCTCAAAATGCAACAAAAAACGAGTTAAAATCTGAAAATAAAAGTTTTTTTTAATTTATTTTTTTATATATACATACATTTCAAATCTCTTAATATTTCTTTATCTATTTTATATATTAAATTTTTACTTTAAAATAATTTTAATGATAGCCTCAATAAAACTGAAGAAAGACTACTGAGAAATATTCAAATTATAGGAAATAATATATTGACATAATTTATATATATTGACATAATTGGTTCCTTACTAGGTTTTTCTCGCCAATAGCAATGTTTTTGCTATTTGTGCTAAAACGGAATAAAATCTTTAAAAATTTTCTTTTTTTTAATTACTTTTCAGACTCACACTCAACTGAAACAATATTTAGGGATAATAAAGGACAGTCCAGTGTACCCAGTAATCAAGGATAAAAA
The DNA here is from genome assembly GCA_036320925.1 of Automeris io. Classification (NCBI taxonomy): domain Eukaryota; kingdom Metazoa; phylum Arthropoda; class Insecta; order Lepidoptera; family Saturniidae; genus Automeris; species Automeris io. Next base: position 4,308,148 of record JAUDJH010000010.1, on the reverse strand, counting down.
TGGCATTATACTATCAATGCCACCAATCATCAATGGGGATCATTCCAAAATCACCCTGGACACTAAGAATGTTTTTATTGAGTGCACAGCTACTGATTTAACTAAGGCAAGTCATGAGTAGAATTAAAATTTATGTAAAAGTTAACTGGTGCCTGACATCACATTCCCATCTATATGTTGTATGCCCTGCTTGGAGAGGACGATGGAGGATGATCTTTGCCAGAGGCCTTCTTCCCTAACCAGATACACGCCGGGCGGTGCGCTCATGGGAGTGCGTCGCCCAATATCCAGGCGTGAGTGGTGTGCGATGTGTCTTGCCTTTGGCCCCCGGCAGGCGCGAGAAGGAACACCCCGGTGGTTTTAGTCAGTGCGACCTCCCCCCCCCCCCCCCCCCCCCCCGACTCACATTAATGGGTTTCAACCGGGTCAAAAATAAGACGTATATTTCGGAAAATAGATATTAGAATAATAATCAATTTTAATATGATAAATTCTGGAATAATTATATCAGAATGTGCTGTGTTCATTTTATTAAGTGCAAAATTAATTAGAGTACAAACCTGTTAAAGGAGAAACAATGTGATGAATATTCAAACATTCAATTTATCAGTATAATTTATAAATGGAAAACGATTGCGTTTAGATTTATCTTATATGTAAGATCAGATGAGAAGGCATGTAGGTTGTTAACTTGGTAAAAGAATATTCACATGTTTTGTGATTTCAGGCGATAGTTGTTCTAGACACAGTTGTAAGCATGTTTTCCAAATATTGTGCAAACCCCAATGAGGTGCAACAGTGCAAAGTCTTTGCTCCGGATGGCACTTACGAGTTGTACCCAAAACTAAACTACAGAGAAGAGATAATTAATGTTGATAAAGCTAACAACTACATTGGCATACGGTGAGATTACTGTTTTTACTACTAGAAAGACTTTTGTTTTGACGTTGGGACTGGTATAAAATAAAAAATAAAAAATTGTTTATTACAATTGTACAGTCAAGAAGTTGTCTATAGAAGCTTTGTTTAATTTAAATACATGCAAGATACAACGTTATAACTAGTGATGAAAATGCCCGGGAATTTTCCCAAAGTGCCCAAAACTTGTATGGGGAATATTCCCGGGAATTTACGAAATGTTCGCGGAAGTGCTGGGCACTTTGGGAAAATTCCCGGGCATTTTCATCACTAGTTATAACATAAAAAAATTACAACAAATCGTTTTAATGTTGTATGCAATATTCTTTAAGAGATTTTGTTTCTCCTAAATATAATATATAACATGAAGTTCATGATTACAGAAGACATCTATTATATAAAAAACGTATATCTTTAATGAGTTCAGAGCTGCCTTGTAAGTTTTTTTTTATCCTGACTTAGCACATTGACTATATCACGCGTAAGAGTTAAGCATGGATCAGTCTAAAAAACGACATCAATTATCAACTGTTAAGAAACACCCATCGGTAGTCGCAGCGATCATATCGGCTTGTACAAATATCTCTTCACACTACGCTAAATTCATTCATCGGGCATTTCATAGAACGGTGGAAACACGCTGGCCGGTAGACCATTCCACAACCCCGCGACAGAAAAAGTGAGAGTTAAAGAACTTCTTTGCCCTAGCCAGGATCTGACTTACCGTATAGCAGTAACTCCGTACACTCGCACGTGATTCTATTAAGGAAGGAAGAGGGTAAAATAAGGTTGAATGACTACAGAACACTCGTCGTGATACAGACGGTAGAAAGCGCTTAGTGAGACAATATCTCTGTGCAACTGAAGCGGTTCAAGATGCTTAGGCACGTCAAGATCATTCACAATGCGAACAGCCCTCCGCTGCAACCTATCCAGGGTGTCAAGTAAATACAGAGAAGAACCATCCCAAGATACGAAAAATATTCCATGAAGGGCTTGACCTGGGCCTTATACAATAAGAACAGTTGATTCGGCGCGAAAAACCGTCGCACTCTGTTCCGGAGGCCAAGTCTACGGGATGTTGAAATTAAACTTTGTTTTGTGATAACTAGCGCTATCTCATCTGCAACGCAATAGCAGCGCTCCTTGTGTCGCAGTGTTTATGGGCGACGGTAAACAATTACTAAGTGAGCCGTTAGCCGATTTGCCGATAAAAGTTAAAAAATATATTATATATATTTTGATGATGACATTGTAATTGTGACTTGAATGATTAAAGTGAAAGTGGGGAGCAACTAGCGGCACTTTTGTCGCGCATGTGTTTGACGGCGACTCTCGAGGACTCGTCGCTGCGTGTGCGAGTGCCGCCCACACGACATGACGTCATACACGCTTGTGATTTGTACGAAGATATCGCTATTGCTTTCGGGTACGTCACCTTACTACCTATCAACCATCGATGGGCAAAATGTAATCAGATTAATGAAAAACTATTACAATTTTCATTACTGATATTATGACCTTTTGACCATTTTATTTTAAATACTATGAAATCCTCAATTACATAAAAATTTATGACTCCATAATACTTAGAAGGGTTTTAGTCATGATTACATTTTGCCCTTTTCTGTTATCAACAGTAAATAAAAATGTTTCCCTGTTTCTTTGATATTTTCACCTGCTATACCAGAAACGTGCATACTATAGAAGCATTATCTTATTATTCTTGGATATTTAATACATATATTGATTAAGTGTTTGAACGAAATTGGATTCTAAGAGATTCTGATAATTACCAGATTGTAGGTTAATACATTCATTAAATGCCCAACTAAAACAAGGTAATGATTTTTAAGCTTTTTGTAGTATGCGCGCCACTGCTATACACAAATTCTTTGTAAAAAATGCGAAATAATCCAATGTAAAACATCACTAAATCCTAATAATTTATGGTTTATGTATTTATCCTATTTACAATAATTTCAAAATAAAAATCTTGCTATCCTTTTGAATTATTCTATATTACCGAAAAATCAAATTGACAGTTTTTATGGTTCTCATTAGTATCCATATTTTTTAATTTTATCACGTTTTATAAAAATTAAGAACGAATGTACAGCTATATTATTACACCCACAGCTACTCTGACGAAAATAAATGAACTTGAAATTAACCACATGGATTAAAATTTGAACATATTTCTTCTGAAACGATTTTGCACGATTCTAATACGATGATGCATTTTTTTAATTAAAAGTAATGAAAAAACGCATATCCAATACCCGTCGTATTCCGGAAGAATAATTTATCCACAAAATCTTGATAACGAATTTCTCATAGTGATCACTATATAGTTATGCAACTCCTTTATCTTCAGTAGTTAATTGTTACTACATTATTGGTCTACTAGTCGTATAAATTAGCTTTCGTATTAACAATGAAAGTTAACTTCTCAAAGTGTTTATTTCCATCATTAAACATACGGACACAGGTTTAGAGTTTTTAACAATTATCATTTCACCACGACTTTTGCAACAACTTCTTTTCAACGCTATTCAAACTTGTCGGTCTGTCTTCTATACTTTCGTAGTCTTATACTGTTCCTTATTTTTCTAATGTCATTCGCATCTTATGTTTCATTCTACTCATATAAAAAATGCCATAAGTAGAAGTACTAATGCAACGACCGCCCAGCATCAGGATAAATGGAGAAAAGTCAAAAGAGTATACGATTAAGAAGGTTAATGCGAAACCGTCTGTAAAATATACAAACTGTCGATTAAAATTTCTTCCGGTAGACGTTCAATATGAGCAATTGATTGTTACAGTTACAATCGCATCGTGCGCCGCCCGCCGCAAGTGGTGACTGTCGGTGGCCAGGAGCCGCTGAACAAACTGACCGAGCAGCTGCGCAACGAATGCGCGCACGCCGGCTACACTGAAGCGCTCACATTCACACTTGTGAGTACTATCTATATTGGAAGTTCATAAACAATGCCCGATCGCAGTAGCCTCAGTAACTTATTCTGTCGCAGCCGTGGTGGCTGCCGGTAGAATAGAATAGCACCCCCCTCTTCTTGCTGAGGTGTCGTAAAAGGCGACTAAGGTATCTCTTTAACACCGCAATTCAACCAGGTGTTCAGAGAAGAACAACTCGACCAAACCTGCATCCCGCTCCCTCCCGATCGTACTGGTTCTCCATTCCATCGGGCCTGAGGGAGCTCGGACGAGAGAGTGCTTTTCTGGCAGTGCGTCCACTTATGCACTTAAATATCTCCTGCGCAATTGACTGTTTTCGAAAACTGGACCATGATTTTCTTAATCGCCATTGAAACAGTCGCCGTGGCCGAATCCGGCTAGGACATCATCAACTTATTCTGTATGTCAAAGTAATATTCAGTCACTTTGACATACCGTTTGTGTCGCTTCCAAACAGGAATCGTCCTGCGGTCGGCTCCATTCGGTATTTATATCGGTGGCTCAGGTTTCCAGCACTTTCGAGAAGATCTAGAGAGGCTTATACACCCTTTTTGAATTTGCCCAGATGCTTCAGAATCCCTTATCGATATTTTATCTTTCTTTTTTTTACACTGGCTCGACATAGTGACTACAGTGCATCTGATGATAAGTAAAGTGTAGTCCAAAAACGAAAGCGACCATCAAAGGGTAATAATCCATTAATATTCTTCGTCATCATGTCGGTCCACATATACCACGACTGAAGACCTCTGGGTATATGAGTTATTAGATATACACAAGCTAATCCCGAAACGCGACAGGCCAAAGCGAGTCACTATGACGTACTTTACATTTGTGTACTGCGACATAGCCCAGTTCGGGCAAACGCCCTACCACCAATAAAACAATCTTTCGCAGCTAGACATTCTACACTTAAACAACTAATTAAAATTAAGTTCATGTGCGCATCGTTTCTCTGCATGAGTGGTGTAAGTAAGGCAGCAATATTCAATCATCATTGACGATGTACTTGACAGTTGTCCAGTTGAAAGAGCACTGCGAGACAATATCCGCATTTTAAATCATAGCCGTGTGATACCTATAAGTCTACAAATCTTGGTTTCAAGTCTCAGCCTAGTTCCGTCGTAACAAAATTCTAATCGAAATATAAATACATCAGCACTTTTCTTAAAATGCTATCTAAAATACACCTTAATTTAACACAAGATTTCATAATATTAAACAAAAAAAAAACAATATATTTTTAGAGTTCCGTAACATAAAAGACTTATAGAATTACTTCATTGATTGTCATTTAGTCTGTCACGACCCTTTTCACAGGAACGCGTGGATATTTCGAGTTGAGATTCTTATAAAATTCTTAGTCCCTTGTAGGTCTGCTTTTACGAAACAAATTTGTATGAAAACCTCTGTACGCAAATCCGATTCGTACCTGACCAGTATTTTTATAATTGGTTCTACTGTAAGATTTGTTAATTTCATTTAGTAACGATTTTACTATTAAAGTGTTAAGGGCAAAGTTGAATGTTCGACCGTTTCTTCGAGGCTTTCGGGATGCAGTACAAATAACAAATATTTGTGTAAAAAATACCATCTACACCACTGATTCTGACATGCATATATATGTTAAACGGTTACGGAGTACGTTATGGTAAAACGTTATAAGTTTGGATTCAAATTATTGAATATTCTTTTTCAGTGTTCCCGGGAAGACGTAGCTTCAAAGCTGGGGAACAAAATAGAAGATGTACCGGCCGCGCATATATCGAACCCCAAGACCTTGGAGTTCCAAGTGGTACGCACTCTCTTACTGCCTGGTCTACTGAAGACCCTGGCCGCTAATAAGAAGATGCCGCTACCTCTCAAGCTGTTTGAAATCAGCGATGTTGTTTTACAAGATAAAAATGCAGGTACAACTTGATTATTATTAATGTAATTATACTTTGCAGAGTGTGCCATACTTGACAATCTTACGAGAGAGTTACCAAGAAGATGCGACCAATTTATATTTTTGTTCAATCTCTATATGAAAATTAAAATTTATATCTTAATTTATACCCATCCATATGTATATATTTAAATAAGGCTTCATATATAAAACATTTTTTTTTTTTTACACTTGCTCGACATATTGTCTACAGAGTACCTGATGGTAAGTACAGTGTAGTCCAAAAACGAAAGCGACTATCAAAGGATGAAAATTCATTGATAGTCTACATCGTCATGTCGGCCCACATATACCACGACTGAAGGTCTCTAGGTATATGAGCTACTGGATATACACAAGCTGATCCCGAAACGCGACAAGCCGAAACTGGTCACTATGACGGCCTTTACACCCATGTACTGTGGTCGCGATCCAGACAGTCACCGACGCCCTACCACCTCGCTGCTGCTCGTTTAGCACCACCCAGGAGTCACGTGTAGGGAAACTAGGGTAAAGCATACGGACGCGAGCAGCTTCGACTCCCAAAATATACTCTCTAATATAAAATGAACTCTAGGTAAATCGGCCTCAATTTCACTGTCCAACAGGTATGATTGAGGCTAACGTCTGCCTGTAGATAATAAAAAAAGCATTCAGGCGACGAATAATCGTTTTTGTGTAATGACCAAGAAACCGGGGGTCGCAATGAGCGGCGCGTGTGCGCGGTGCACTGCGGCCGCGCGGCCGGCTTCCAGTTCGTGCACGGGCTGCTGGACCGACTGATGGCGCTACTCCGGCAGCCCTGGCACCGGGAAACTGGCTACTATCTGCGACAGTGCGAAGGTATGTATAGTAGCGACACTAATTTCATAACATTGCACCTTATTTTACAATTATATTAAACTACTAGCTGATCCGGCAAACGTTGTTTTGCTATATAAGGTTTTGTAATATCTTCTAAGATGTTCATTGAAATTAAGTAATGTCAAAGACAATTTTGTTCACAATTAAATACTCTTAATCAACAACACATTTATTTGGATAAAGATTAATATTATTACGTTGATACAACTCTTAACAAATAATGCATTAATTTCGACCAAATTTGTTTACCATAAAAACGGTTCTAGTGACTTAATCTTAAAAGATAGACATATACTGTCGTAGACATTTTTTTAGATCATTTCAAGAGGAATAATTCTTTCATACATATATTTTTGGTATCTTGAACCGTTTTTGCAGCGCACGCAATGGAAGCCCTCAAGGATGAATAATTTTCTCCGCTTTTTTCACATTTTCCATTATTTCTTCGCTCCTAATAATTGCATCGTGATGTTATATAGCCTAAAGCCTTACTCGATAAATGGTCTATTCAACTCAAAAAGAATTTTTCAATACGAACCAGTAGTTCCGAGATTAGCGCGTTCAAACAAACAAACTCTTCAGCTTTATAATATTAGTATAGATATCGTTTTTTTTTTTACAAAAATTTAGTAATCATGTTTCTACGACCGATAGAACAATTTTTACTTGAGAAAACAGGTATCGTAAGTAAAAAGTGTCGAAGTTTGGTACCCAAATACATTGTTTCCTGAATTATGAAAAACTATTCATCATAAAAATGGACTATTTCGGCGTTTATAAAATTTTAATTGAAAGTACTATTTTATTATCCCATTAACTATTTCCACCATTTTACGCATATCTTAACTTACAATTTTATTGCTATAAAGAAAAAGTTTGTAGAACAAATATTTACGGTGTTTGATGCATATAAAATCTTTGAATTTCAATTATAATCTTTTTGTCATTAACATCTCTTAGAACCCATCTCTTCAATCTTTAATTCAGCCTTTCATGTTTTTATATTAAATTAATCATATGTGTTGGTTTCGTAACTTAATGACAAACAAGTTTCTGTTTAGTATATGAAAATGTGACCGCATTAATATAAAAAGCTTACATAAAATTGTATATATTTAATGAAATATTGTTGCTGTTATATTTTTAAAAGCAGTGAGTGCAAATTTTAGCTCAGAAACGCTTTAAATGGCTCCCCTGTAAATCTAGGAAAACTGAGTTTGAAACCTTGTTGCATTTAGGTATCAAAGTCATAACATGTTGAAGACTCAACATGTCTTTCAACGACGATCTTTACAATTTGCCTTCCATGAGCTCAGATATGACTAGAAACCACGAGAATAATGGTGTGTGCACGGAACCACACGGGTTGGTCTGTGCAGCCACAGTTTTTTTATATAAAAAAAAGCATGTAAAGTCACAGTTTTACCGTCAACTAAAAATAGGACAAATAACGGGGGCGTGCTTTTTTTGGTGATCCGTTGGAAATCCTTATAGACTTCCAGGGCTGTCGTAAGGTCGAATACCCCGGTACCGGACTTTTAACGACTAAAACCACCGGGGTGATCTTCCTTACGTTTAGCAGGTTGAAGAAATGGCCACGTCAATTTCACCGAAGCTCACCGAAGTCTGGCGTTCTACGGAGGTAGTCTCTGCCAATATGCAGAGGGTGTTGTATGGCCACCCTTCGGTCATATTAAACAAGGAGCGTGCCTGATCATAACGTTATCTCTTTCGCATGCGTAGTTTTGTCATAATGCTGTGTCGGTTCGAATGATTTTTATTTACAACTGTTTCGCCAATCCACCCATCTCTAACCGTTATTTCTAATCCGACCGCAATCGTTTTCCTGTTCTTACCACTGCCGTGTCATTAGAATGTTAATGATCCTCCAACCTGTATATTCGTTCATCCTATGATATTGAATCCTTGAAACACTGTTTAAAACATGTAAACAAATTGAAAAAAGAAGAAGAAGAAGGCGGCCAGAGCAATAGCGATTGTTAATGAATTCTCGTCCCTCGACTTTAACTTTCGTCCTTCGACTACACTGCACACCAGGTGCGGTAGTGTCACTGTGCTGAGCCGATATGAAACAATGACATAAATAGGCCACCATTGGTGTTAGCTTATTTACCTTTTGACATAAAAACAAAAACTTTTGCTACATGCTTTCGAAACACACTTCGTTAATGTGTATAATATTTCACAATTAAATTTACGTTTCAGATCCGGCGTACTTTCCCGGACGTTGCGCTGAAGTGTTACTAAGGGGCGAAGTTATAGGGAAGATTGGCGTCATCCATCCCAATGTCCTGAGTGCCTTCGAGCTTACCAACCCATGTTCCGCACTCGAAATTAATATAGAACCGTTTGTATAACCACTCACACGTCCAGCGTCCATAGGCGCTCGAGTGTATAACTATATTATATATTTATTGGCTATCTAAAGAAATTATATCAACGACGACTGGCGATGTACGGTAAAAAAGGCGAACTAGTAATGTTTGTAGTCTAGTCTGTATTAGTACAGTCAATATTTTGTAGTGTCAAAAGAGAACAGTTAATACCTCATTGAGGCCAGGCCGATACGTTTAAGAAACTAAATAACTTTAATTAAATTTAATTTGAAAATCTCTTTAAAAATAATTTATAGAGATATATAAAAAACTACATTTATTCTACAAAGTAATTTAACACGTTCACGCCGGCGCGTTCCACCGGTTGCTTACAGATAATTACCTCATCGGGCGACACGTGCCGTCGGAGACTCGCATCTGTGGGTGATTATACTGGGTGGCACATACCACCCAAAATTTAGATTGTGTATTTAGTATATTACCAATAATATAGGCAAAAATTACATAAAGGAAAAATGCTATCCAATATACACTTACAAAAACATAAATTTCAACACAGTTCTAGACGTCTATTTAATGCCATATCTATTTAGTTATAAATTTTAAGCGTTTTCTACCGTCTGTATCACGGCGAGTGTTCTGAAGAGTTATTTAACCTTGTTCCACCCTCTCTCTTCCTTAATAGAACCACGAGCGCAGTTTTACGAAGTCGCAGCTAGGTAACTCGCATCCCGGTTAGGACTAAGAAGTTCTCTAAAAAAATAATGCATGAAAACCCTTAGTTCAAGCCCGTCCGATAGATCGAAAAGTTGTCGCCGTCTATGGTCGAGATATATTACAGCGCAAGCGTTACCGTGTTAAAAAACTTTTTTATCATTGTTGCAGCAAATGAAGTCGTTATATTATAATACAAGACCACAAATAAAAAAAAATTACAATGATATAAAAAATGACCATAATGGTTTCTTTTTCACGATCAGTCAGATCAGATATTTCTTTATTTCGGCTTGACAAAGAATAAATCAAAAATAAATATGATGAAGCCAAATAATCAATATCCTTTACAACTATTTTCAAACTGTACAGTATATACATATAAAGTAATGCACTTTGAATATAAATATTTCATTTTGTTTTATGCAATCTGTTGTATGACAAACAGTTTTTATTAAAATAAATTATTTAATTATTATTCTGTGTTTCCATTATAATATATTATTAAACTATCAACATTTAAATATTTGTTTATTGATCAACGAACCCTTTCTTATGATATAAATAAAAAACCTGTAGTTTATTATTACTGTTTATACAATAATAAAACAGCACAAACATTGATTGTTATAATCACATTTAAAATACATACATATAATACAAAATAAATATATCTTTCATTGAATATAAATATATATCTAAGTAACATTGAGATTTAAGTAAACATATTATTTTCATAACATTTATAATTTAATAAGCAACATTCTACTATATTATTCTAATTAACGTTAAAGTTTTGTCATGACTGCATTAGCCATACACATAATTTCACATATCAAAGTTAACTATAAATTCCAGGTTTATAATATCAACAATGAGCAGAATCTTTTCCAAATATTCAATATAGTTACTACAAATGCTGGTCGTTACAATTTAATTGTATGATTTTTTATTTCAAACAGCCACATCTATTATAAGGAACTATGATTTATACACAACTGCAACACTTCCCTAATGTTTATATGGAAAGTGGCGATGTAGTTGGGTCGGGTCGTAAATGAGTTGCCTTCGAGAAATTGGCAGGGCATTGTGACGTGCTCTGCCTAAATACAACGAGCAGTATCGGGGAGGGTATCATCTTCCCCCGAGTTTGTGCCCGTCGGGCGCGGCGCGACAGGGCTGTGGCGAATTGATTACAGGTCCCACAGTCCCCGCCAATGCGCATAAGTAGTCACCTTGGGGTTTTTAGTCGGTATAAGTCCGACACACCTCGGTCGCGCAACCCCCCTGTGCGGCTGAGACGGTCCTATGAGGATTTTCCCTAAGTAAAAAAAAGGGTCGTAAATGAGTAGAGCGGTAAACATGACAGACAGTTAACGAGATTGGCATAACCCTAGCAGCAAAAGAAAAAACACAAATATTACAGTGCTCCGCACACTACGTAAACGCAGTGTGGAAGTAAATTTTGTTATTTTTATATGAAAAAAAAAAGAGGGCAAGTGAGTGTCGGACTCGCACACCGAGAATTTCGTACAAACAAAGCTTTGCCGTTGGCATAGATGGGCAAAATGTAATCAGATTAATAAAAATGATTAACGATCACATTTTCGTTTTTTACCATTAATATGACTGCATTTTGCTCATTTATGTTTTAAACACTACAAAATCCCAGATTGTATACACATTTATCATTTTTTAATGTTTTAAATGGATTTAATCATGATTACAGAGCAAGAAAATTAAAATTAAGCCTACATTTTGTAATCGTTATCATTAATCAGATTACATTTTGCCCATCTCTGGCCGTTGGTAAATGGTTGTCTCGATAAGTCTATGTAGGCCGCGGTCAATATCAACTGCAAATACATTATAATCATTTTTATATTAAAAAAAAAATCGCAAAAAAAACTTTTAGTATTTGTTGTAAATATATTTTTTGAGTTACAGACTATTTCATGTAATTGTGATATTATATCACTGATAAGATTTTGCTTCTTGCTAAATGACATAAACCATTTTTGCCTGGCCGTCTGCCTAGTTTCCGAAAGATCAAGTACATAAACAAATTGGACTTTTTTGGAATTTGCTGTACCTAAAGAATATGACATATTAACTATAAAGGTCAGAAGTTCCTAGTTTTTTTTTTATTTAAAAATATATCTTTTTTCAACCAGATCCATATTCATTCAGTTCTATGGAAGTTTCCATGCTTTTAATGCTTTAAAGCTAGTACAAGATGGCTCTACTACACATTGATTAATAATTATATATATTCTGTATTCTCAGATTCAATTAATATAAGTGTACAATATTCATGGACCTAATGAAAATCTAAGCATATAACTAATATCATGTGTATCTATCTACTGACATAATATAGTTGCTTATAGATATCTATTAGATCGGACCGGTACAATGCTAGCGCTAGTCAGGCGGTCCTACCGTAACTTTTTCATTAAATTACCGTTGGAACGTGTTATCCCATTAGTGCGTCATCTGCCGAAATTTTACCTGATCAATTGGCAATTTGGAATAAATATAAATAACCTGCAATCCTCAATTTTATGTATAAATATGACCAAGAAGAATATATGGTTAAAATAATTCATTTATTACTACATTCCTCTTATACTTTTGATAAATCTTCACGGAATATAAATATTTTTGTATGACATTTATATTAGTAAGGAAATATTTGATAAAAATGGCACGGGTTCAAACAGAAAATTCAATATAAATTGCTTGAAGAGCCATTTAACATTATATACTTATGTAATGAGTTTTACAGAAACATTAATTATATCATAATTTACAAAAACAAAAAAACACTATTACTACTTTAATTTTTTGTTATTGAGTATCTAGGCAAAAATGGATCATGTCATTTCGTGATTCTATGTCAACGGAAAGTACCTTGCAGGTTTTGATTCGCTTGGGAAAATAGTAAAGATGGCAAAAAAAACATCATAAATGGGCATATCTTTTGAATGTTGACTTAGAAGAATGACTTTTTTTTTTCATGGCCACAAGAGTTCGCACACCTGGGTATGTGATATCAATTCATACTCCATTCATTCCTGAGAAAATGAAGTCTTAACAGACAGATAACACAGTGATCCTTAAAAGGTATCTTTTTTTAGGTACGGGGACTCTAAAAAATACAATACTGCATAACATTTTTTTTTAAGTAATACTTTTTTTTTATAATTTATAGACGAACGCTTGACCTCAATCACACCTGGTGGAAGGTGAAGATGAGTTCGATGATGAAACACGATCGCCTAGCAAATGCCTATTCACTCTTCTCTTAAAGACTCCCAGGTCATAAGATCGTGGAAATATGGCAGCTGGAAGCATATTCCACTCCTTAGCCGTTCGCATGATAAATGTAGAAGCGAATCTTTTCGTGCGAATATAAGGAACATCCACCCCATACGGATGGTATCCGACACGATGTCTTAAGGGGTTATATCCACTTGTGATTTTCAAAAAATCGTTTTTTTTTTTGAATGTGCGTTTGAATGTACATATATTCAAGAATATTCTCTGAAAATTTCAAATCGATCCGACAATTAGTTTCGGAGATATGAGCGTAGTAGTAAGAACGTCTCCGAGCGTTCGAAAGTAGGCGGAGCACGAGCCGGAGTAGCAGCTGTTTCTTGTAGCTTCTATCCTTTTGTTCTCGACTTATATTGTGTTTGGGACCCTAAAATAATAATACAGTAGAAGAAATGAAAGATAAGAATGGAAAAAAAAAAGTTACTTGGTGGCAAAGGTAAATTGACTGGGAAAGTTATTGATAAATTAACTGTTTACTATGGTTTAGCGATTAGGAGACACTGTGATTCTGTTGACAATATGTATAAAGCCATTTGGGCATCTTATTTCCATAACTGCTCTACAGATAAAAACCCTCAGCATGATAATTGTCCTATAGGAGAAAACTCGTGATGTTCGTGGCAAAAAGCGCGAGCCTTGGGAACTTTGCCCAGCTATAAACATGATTATGAGGCCTTACCACCTGATGTTGCAACAGCTATTTTTCCAATTTACGAAGATCTAAGTAACAAAAAATTATTGGAACGATGTGTTGGTGGTTTTACCCAGAACAATAATGAAAGTTATAATCAGCTGATATGGAAAATAACTCCAAAAATTATTCCAGCTGGCTCTAAAATTGTGGAAATAGCTGCAAACATTGCAGCCGGGATCTTTAATGAAGGTAAAACATCTCTTCTTTATTATATGAGTTCTATGGGATTATCACTTGGACCCAATGCTCATTCCTACGTGAGTAAAGAGGACGCAGAGCGCATCTCAATTTCGGACGCAAGAGCGCAAGGGTCGACGCGCGAGGGGAGAATGGCTCGTAGACAACAACAACTAAACATTTTGGAGGCAAATGACGAAGCAGAGGGTTCCTCTTATGGTGCTGGAATAGATGACACGATGTAAGTTGAAAAAAAAAATTTTTAATTTAGTGTAAATCGTTCCCGAAACTTTAAACGCGTTTATCTCAAAACCGTGTTTTCAGAGTCGGTGGTCAAAATTTCTCCGAAACCGCTAAACCGATCGGTTTGAAATTTTCACACGACTTACTCAGATATATTTTTCAAGTAATGATCGAAGGAATAAGGTTTTGGACAATAATTTCGATTTTTTAAGCCCTTTTGAAGTGAAAAATTTTCATGAAAAAAAGAATTTTTTTTTTGAACGGCCGCCATTTTGTCAAAAATCAAAATTTTGACTAGACCTTCGATTATTACTTGTATTTATTTATTACAAAACTAAATATTTTTGGTTTTTGGTTTTCAGATAATTTGGACCAGAGATATCTTGGCCACCGCCAAGCACTTTTTTTTGGAGGTCACTCCGCAGATCATCTACAGGAGCTAGGGGATCCAATATTTTTTTAAATAAACCGCTGGTCGTTAAAGTACATTAAATTCTCTTTAAGTACATTTTTTCCATTAATGTATAAAATAAAATGCCTCTTTGGAAAAAATTCACAAAAAAACGCGTTTTTTCTGCCTCGCAAGTGGATATAACCCCTTAAATATTTGTAACTCTCTCATTGTGTGTTCTGTAAAGGGGGCAAGAAATATTTTTGACAACAGTGGCAGTGGCAAGATGGAATACTGTTCTCTGGTACAGATTCTGGCCATACCACATTGGATACTTAAGGCACTTGTCAATTGATATTATTTCTATATCCAGTAAGGTGAATGTTATATGTATGACTTGTTTGCAGGTTTAATTATTAGTATCTACTATGTAGATACTACAACCATTGCTAATACTTACAATAAATACTGTATTTGTAACTGTTGCAAACAATTTACACAATAATTTAAAATATTTACAACCTATTTATATATAAAAACATTTCTAATGTTTAAATAAATATCCTAAACCGTACTAACAATTATTGTCACTATAGTAGCTCAAAAGTTATATTTTAATGCATTAAAACATTTAGCTTATTAATTTGCACACATTTTTACAACATTTTTTTTAAATATTCGATCTTATTCTACCAACAAGAGACAAAGGTATTATTTGATTATAATACTGTACATCATATATACCATTATTGTAGCAGTATTTGAGAGGTAATGTTTGACGTAAGTACTTGAAATTAATCCTTTTAGTATATAATAATTTGTATAATACTAATAATTTAAAATTATTTACAAAAAATATTATAGGTACTATATGGTAGAGCTATAGGAAATTGTTAATTCTCTTAGTTCAGTACATTCATTTTATTTTGATTTTAAAATAGTAAATTACACATATCATATCTATTGAATTCTAAATATATTGTAAAATGATGGACGGATAAATAATCTGCTAGCAGCATTACAATATTAAACTCAATCCAAAAGCAATTGTATATTAAACATCTTCTCTAACTCTGTTCTGTTAAAATCTGGTGCAATTATGAAGGGACATAGATAGAATGATAGCTCCATAAGATTTGGTACACTGGTTTTAATAGCTTTAGCCACTTGCATAGTTACATGGACACATCGAGATAGACTTAAATATGTTAAATGTTGAAATGTGTTATTAGAGAAATATGAAAGCAATGCTGTTGTTGAGAAATACCCATGACGCAATTTAAGAGAGTGCAAATGTTTAAGTCTATACAAATGCAAGAGACTTGAATCAAATAGAGTTTTACAGGTCATTATATGTAGCACTCGTAAAACCCTACAATTTGATATGTGCCACACAATGTCATCATTTAAAGTATCTCCATATATATGTAAAGCTCTTAGAGTAGATTGTTTTGTTCTTAACAAAGATTCGAGGAAATCAGCTGGTATATTTTTCATTTTTTCCATATTAATACTGACTAAATTCACACATTGCAACATACTGTATAAACTAATAGGGGTCAATGCAAAGTTTGACAAGATCAGGGTCTCCAGGTCCTTTAATTTATCAAACGGTAAGTGGTATACAAAGTTTCCGTTAGCATTTTCTGAACTATGTACTATAAGGGAATTGCGAAAACTTAAAAATTTCAAATTGGGCCAATTGCCAAGATCATCAAAAATACAACTATCAACTTGAGATATACTTATTTCTAAGTGTGTTAGATTAGGACAGTAGCTTATTAAGGCAGCCCTGACTTGTGAATATAACTTGAAATACTGTAGTTTAACATTTTTTAAATACTTAGCAACAAAAGGCACAATACTTTCACTGATCTGCACATAATTCTTCATGCACACTACGAGGCGTGTGTTGTCCCATACACATGGGGTGAGGCAGAGTTGTTGCCATCTCACACAAACTTTAGCAACAGACACAAGTGATTCAAAATCTATCATTGAAAATATGTATATCAAGATTTCATTGGGTAGGTCATTTATAGTTAATATGTTTGTATATAGTTGGGCATCTGTCGTTTCCAGGTGAACCATACTTGATACCGCTTTGCAATTTTGAAATTCTGGAAATGTTAATTTAGTGCTCATAAAACATTTTCTTACATAATACATACATATATCTTTTTAGTAGAGCGATGTGAAATTAATTATTGCTTATATCTACATACAGAAGGATACAATAACAATAATTTAGGTAAGGTTGAGAAAGTTGCATTTTTTCAAATAAACAAACATGTTTCAATATATAATAAATTTTAAAATAAGTTAACGCAACATATATAATATTTACCTCGGTATTACAGTTTTACCTAGAAAAAATCGTAAATTCTGCTTTGATAAAATCATAATTTATTTAGTTTTCAATAGTATATAAAAACTACTTCCACATGACAAAAAAACTCTTCGAAAAGTTAAATTTCCTCATTAATAATTTTATGATTCATCTTTAAATGTGTACTTCGCAAATTTTTAAGAAATATTAAAAATAACTTTCATCTTTGATGCTATTTTTATATGACGTTTTGTTTGAAGTCTGTTTGACATTCGACTTATTTAGTGCGATTCACTTCATGCATATTCTTATCTTCATTGGGGATTAAAAAAAACTAAATAAAATTACTGTATATAATATTTAAATCAGTTTATTTGCAATATCGAAAATCGTAATAAAGGATAAATTAAAATACTGGTGGTAAATATGTTGCAGATGGAGTAGACAAGGATCCCTGCCGAGTAGAACCTGAAGGTGGTACATAATTTGCATTTGGCGAAAGACCGGTCACTGTTGGGCTTAGCGATGCATGTGGGAAATTATTATTTGGGGGTAAATAATTTGTATTAGTAGCGGTTACAGCGTTAAAACTAGTTTGACCACTGGTCGATGAAATTGAAGCTTCGAAGGAACCAGTATTAGATAAAGGTACATAAGTTTGAGTTGGGTGAGCGTATGACGGATCAGTGGAAACTATATCTGCAGAAGGGATGTATGTCGTGCTCTGTTGAAGAGTTCGAACGGAATTTAATGAAGGTACGTAAAAATTTCTCGGTGGTTGTGCTGCTGGTGTTCCAGATATAGCAAGTTGTTGCGAAGTTGATGGCAATATATATGACTGTGATTCTTTCGTTACTATAGGTACGTTTGGAACATTACCAGAAGGAGGTCCATATAACTGAGATGCTTTGCTTACAGATTGTTCAGTATTAGAAGAAGGTACATATGTTTGCGATGGTTTTACTTCAGTAGGTATCGAAGATGCGGGAGCAGCCGGTGGTACATACGAATACATTGGTTTTTCAGCTGGAGAGTCATTGATATCAGAATTCGAAGGAGGCTTGTATAAATCAGCAGGTTGCTGAGCTAGAGGACTCGATCCGTAATTACTTCCAGATTCTCCAGTGACTGGAGGTAAATAACCAGGAGCTTTAGTTGAACCTGTGTAACTTTTGTCTTCATTTGATATAGAATTCTTTGGTGTATCGTAACGGTAACTTGTTGAAACTGAACTAGTAGCTGTGGATCCAGACTTTGCTGCTGAATCTTTACTTGTTTGTACGGCATTAGATACAGAAATCGATGGAGCATTATATCCATATCCTGATGATTCCGAAGACATTTGGCTAGAAGTTGAACTTGTGGAAGTTTGTGTGATTCCGAGATTTGATATTACTTGTCCTGTGTCCGTTTTAGACTCTGCTGGGCCGCTATAGCCATAACCTGGTGATGCAGAGCCCGAAATTGTTTCAGATGAACTTGTTAGTGATGTTTCTGCAGCAGATCCCGATGACACAGGTGCGTCATACCGATAACTTGATGATACGGAACTTGTTGCAGTTTGGGATAAACCCGTACCCGTAGCAACTTCGACTGCATTTGCTGGTCTACTGGAACTATACCCAGCTACACCAATACCTGAATTAGCAACAAATGAAGAAGATGATTCTGAATTAGTACCTTGTTCGCCAATGTTAGGGGTTGTCATTTTGTAATCGTACCCAGATGAATTAGAGCTTGTTGTTGATTGAGATGTCACTTCATTCGCTACGTTTTTTATTAATTCTGATGTTGAAATTGCCTGCCCTGCACCTGGTGTTATAGTTGGTTTATCATAACGGTAACTTGATGAATCTGAGATCGTTCTAGCGCCGATATTTGAAGTAGGCAATGTGTCAAAACTTGTCAACTGACCTGCATTGGAAGTGATCGCTGCTTTTTCATAATTATATCCAGAAGGTGTTAGTGTGCCCGAGTTAGTAGTTTGAGATACACTAGAGCTTGATAATTGTGTTCCTATTGTGGAGCTACTTTTTGATGCATAATTATAACCGCCGTTACTGGAGCTACTCGTCGCTGTACTACCAGAAGTACCTTCAGAAATATCACCAGAAGAGTATCCTGCGTTAGTTGTTCTTCCACCGGCTGGTACTGGATAAGCGTAATACATTTGTTGCGCCTGAGCCCTGTCAACATTTATTTCTTGAGTGGGAACACTTACAGTCCGCGAAGGTAGTTCTAATGGAATACTTGGCCTATTGTACACATACCCGGCTTGCCGCTTCACACGAACTATCTCCGTCACGAAAAAATTGTGCGAACCCTGTGTTAAATCGATGTAACAGCTAGCTTTCATAATGATGAGATGCAAAATAATAGTACCATAGTTTATATTTATTTCCATTTCAATAAAATATTTATTGACGTTGTTATAACCAAGAGATGGTCCAGGGAAAGACGTTCATTAGTTCATTTACCTGTATTTATAATAGTTTTAAGGAAGTTGAAAGCTTTGCACTCGGATATTGTGTAATTCTTCCACCATTAACCCTTAAGGCGGTAGTGATGATAAAAAACATAAGTTTCAAATCTAAACTGTGAAATTAACATTGATGGGTTTCGAACGTTATAAGCTAATTTCACATCGTTTATACATAGGTATTAATTGTATTATGATACCATCTTATATTTTTTTATTAAAATACATAAACAGTGTAGTGAGTAGCGATTACTGGCAAAGCCCTTAAAATTTTCAGCGATCTCGAGACATTATTAGATTGTAACGACACAAAAAATATTTTTCAGAATCTTGTTCTTATCACTTTGCACTTTCAAATTAAAACAGACCTACAAGGAACTAAGTATCACTACATATTACAAAAGAAAGCCCCCGCTGTTTCTGTCTGTTCGGGATAAAGTCTAAAATTACTGAACGGATTCTCGTGCTGATACACACCATCAGAAAGAGTAATTCACGGGGAAGCTTTTAAAGTATCATTTGTTAAGAATTTATGTGGTCCTCTCAGTTATGTGACGGTGGGTCCACAGTGTAACGACGGCAACAGTGGATTGACCGTGGATCCACGATGGAAATACCGTAGTTAAATTGTGCTTTTTTGATGGATGTATGAGGCTTCATTCTCATCCGGCGAAACTGCCTTCACGGTCAACAACAAATTGTCCGAACGAAAAAATGAGACTTGTAAAATGTTAAAAACTCACAATGGACACGTCTTTCTAAAGATCACTTGTTAATCATTATTATCTACGCCTTGAAAGTAGTTATTGCTTAAATTTTGAATTTTTTAACTCCAGCGATAGCCCGTATACATTAATTAGTACCTATAAAAATATACATTGTTTTGTTTCTATGTGTATTATTTTTTCATTTTAATATAAAATTGAACTGAAATTATAATTATATAAAAGCAACAACTTTAAACTTAAAGCCGAGTTCGAAATACGTTACGTCGAGTAAAAGATCTAAAACAAGACTCGCACTTGCTTCGAAGGGTTTAACAAATCAATTTATTTTGTGGTTTTATTAAATTACTAGCAACAGAATCAAATTATGAATCCACTTAGCCTCATTTATGTCAAGGATAAAACTTTTAAGCTATTTTAGTGAATTTATCTTTGTTCAATATATTAGTACTGTAAATTAATATTATATATAAATTAATAAAAATGATATCGTTTATCAAATTGAATGGAAAAGAACTATATTTGATTTAAGGCTTGCCTTCTCTTGGAAGCTATCATCCGTATGGATCATTTGGATTCGTACCTAAATTTAAATTCTGTTAGGACAAACAGATACATTTAATGAAAAAAGTTTATAAGTGCATTATTTGGCAGGACGAAATACGTTGACCGAATATAAAATTGATATAAGACTTAAAAAATACAATAATATAACTTAGGTGTCCTATAACCTTGATATTCCAACAGTATTGTTCGTTAGATAACTTTGTTTAACCTAAGATTTGTTTAACCTAAACTATAAAAAACGATTACGATTACATATTGCGTTATTCATCATTAATATAATAGTATTTAGCTCATCTATATTTTAAACACTTCGGAATGCTTAATTGCATACACACTTATGACACCTTAATGTTTTGAAGGGATTTAATCATGATTACAGAGCAACAAAATTAAAATTACGACTCCATTTGTAATTGTTAATCATTAATCAGATTATATTTTGCCCATATCTGACTGTATATTAATAATAAAATAATAGTAATAATAATAAAACATTTATTATATTATATATTATAGTATTATCAGTGACGTGCATAGGGTATTTGGACAGGGTAGGCAGATTCACATAATTAATGTCCATGTTATATAATGGTAATTAATATTATATTACTTTCATAGGGAAGATAGATGGCGTGAAAATATAATAGATATGAATATAAAGGGTTCCTTTTTTTGTTTAAATTAAAGCAATTTATTCCGCAGTTATTTATCGTAAGGGCATGCAATGCTATCATGCATCTATGGAATGAACGCTACTGAGTATTATCATATCATTGTTGTAACTGAATTTATTTTATATTTAACTCGGCAAATATTTGTTTTTAGGTTCTATATATTTACTAGACACAAGGTGTTACAAACTGGAACATACTAGTGAAAGGCGAATGTTCAAACCGACGCGAGACGACACAGCTGACTGAGCTAGTCGAACGGCCTTCAGATCCAAGTTAAACGCATAACAAATATCGTGTTATTATTACGTTCTAAGGAAATTCTTAATTTAAGAGGTACGAATCTGCTTTTATCTTTAATATTATTTAGCTAACTATCCTTTATCAAATTTCTTAAAATGCTTTACCAATAAATACAAACTTAATTGACACGCTAACTGAGATTAGTACCTATTGTACTAAATTAATTTTGTAGCTAATAGACGTTTTTAGTGTCACTGCTTATTTGATAAAGTTATTATTTCATTGTGGTTACATATCGTTCTCAACATATCAACGTAAGTGAATAATCATTTTCCCATTTCTAACTATTAACCATTGTAGCCCTAGAACCATCGCAGTAACACTATTACTAATCATTATATTATAACAAGATCAAATGTTTATAACATCTATCATATTTTTATCATGTTTATAAATGTATTATGTTTTTTTGGGAGTCGAAACTGCTCGCGTCCGTAGGCTTTACTCTAGTTTCCCTACACGTGACTCCTGGGTGGTGCTAAACGAGCAGCAGCGAGGTGGTAGGGCGCCGGTGCCCGTCTGGATCGAGACCACAGTGCATGGGTGTAAAGCCCGTCATAGTGACCAGTTTCGGCCTGTCGCGTTTTGGGATCAGCTTGTGCATATCCAGTAGCTCATATACCTAGAGACCTTCAGTCGTGGTACATGTGGGCCGACATGATGATGTAGACTATCAATGGATTTTAATCCTTTGATAGTCGATTTCGTTTTTGGACTACACTGTACTTACCATCAGTTACTCTGTAGTCACTATGTCGAGCCAGTGAAAAAAAAAACATCTTCCTCTTTTTTTAAATATTCACAGTATCAATGTGTTACTCTGAAAATAAAATAAATTATTCAGAAACTAACACACACATGTTTTGTTATCTTTCATACGTTGGATTAGTTTAAAGTGGGTCAGATATGACAGAAAGTTGTGTATTGCAAGCAGTTTTTAACCAGCTTTGACCTGTGAAAGGTGATTAATTAATTTTTAGTAAAAAAAGAAACCCATGTTTGATCCCAATCTTGATCAAGAATGAAATTTAGGCACAGTCCACTCAATATTAATACATACTATATTTAAAAACGTCAATATTTCGTGCGTCTTAATAATGATCGCGGTAAACAAAATAATTCTTCAAAAAAGCAGTGAATTGCTTTGTGTGACTTGGAGAAACGGAGAGTAGCTTATCCCATAGGTGAACGGCAGATGGGTAGAATTAGCTCTTATATTATCGTGTATTTTAATTTTGATAGATAAAGATGGTGTTAAAATTATACGCCGTTTCGGATGGACCGCCGTCATTGTCGGTGAGGCAAGCTTTAACATTATTGGAGATCCCATTCGAGCTGATTAATGTGGATTTCGGGCTTGGAGAGCACATGACACCGGAATATGCACAGGTATTTTTTTTAATCATTGATGCAACACCTTACTCGCTCCAGGATTGTACAATGTGTAGTAAGGAGCGATGGCCTAGTTCATTTAAGACGTTATGCCACTTTTCCTTGTTTACGTAGGTTATTGAGTACTAGAATGCCCCAAATGATGTCGTCAAAATGATAGTAACTTAAATTAAATGAGCTATTCTGGTATAGTGAAAATAAATAAAAGTTGCA
Source organism: Automeris io (assembly GCA_036320925.1). Lineage (NCBI taxonomy): Eukaryota > Metazoa > Arthropoda > Insecta > Lepidoptera > Saturniidae > Automeris > Automeris io. Next base: position 4,284,866 of record JAUDJH010000010.1, on the reverse strand, counting down.
GCACTATAATAATGTAAATGGCAAAATCATTAGTAAGTAGAAAAAGAAAGAAGTCGAAGCTGCTCGCGTCCTTAGGCTTTACCCTAGTTTCCCTACACGTGACTCCTGGGTGGTGCAAAACGAGCAGCAGCGAGGTGGTAGGGTGTCGGTACCCGTCTGGATCGCGACCACAGTACATGGGTGTAAAGCTCGTAATAGTGACCAGTTTCGGCTTGTCGCGTTTCGGGATCAGCTTGTGCATATCCAGTAACTCATATACCTAGAGACCTTCAGTCGTGGTATATGTGGGCCGACATGACGATGTAGACTATCAATGGATTTTCATACTTTGATAGTCGCTTTCGTATTTGGACTACACTGTACTTACCATCAGGTACTCTGTAGTCACTATGTCGAGCCTGTGTAAAAAAATATATAATAGTAATTACATTTAACAGTTTTTTGCAGTAATCTTTTCGAGCACAAGAATTCACTTGGGTGACTATGGCTCTGATAGCTTCATATCCAGAGAGGTAGCCTCGACAAGGCATTTCGCTCTCCGGGCGTCTGGATGAATTTGATTTCCCAGGCTCGGGTGGAGCAACTAGAGGGACACCCCGGGAGTTTTTAGTCAGTAGAAGTCTGACACACCGGGGTCGCTGCCCTCACAGCGGCCTTGATGGTCCTATGTAGTAGTTTCCCCCGGGACACCAAAATTTGCTTTAACACAAACATTTGCTATAACTTATTCGTACCTTATTCCGAGGAGTTCTGAAATCTATTTATAAAACCCCAATGATTTTCTTTCAGATGAATCCACAAAAAGAAATACCTGTATTAGATGACAATGGTTTTTACTTAGGTGAAAGTAACGCTATTCTCCAGTATATTTGTGATAAGTACAAACCTGGTACAACTTTATATCCAGTCGATCCTAAAACACGGTAAGTAGTAACTTAATTTTTGAGAGAACTCGTAACTGTTTTTGAGATAAGACTATAAGGTAGTATGACTGATAGGTATTTAAATTGTCACTGCAAGGGATAGAAGTATTACGTGGTACTTACCATGAATATTACTGAAACATCAGTATTTATGTGATAAAGCCTTTGTGTCTGACTTGGTGAATAGCACATTACAAGGGAACAAAACAAACCGACTCTCTGAAGAGATTCGCGTATTAGTATTGGCAGCATAACTGTTTAAGCAGCTGTTGCAGTTATATATGTTAGTGATAGTAAAAACCGGTAAATCACTAGTGTTTTGCCAACAGGGACAAATGAAAATCACGCAGATTGAGACCAAGATTTTTAATCACTGTGCATGCTGTGGTGCCCTATAATTGTGGGGGCATTTATATGTTCTATTTAAGTACTATGATCCTTTTGTTTTCTTGTCTAATGTTACCCATGTTGGGCACCCTAATATGTAAAATAAAATAAAATAAGATGCTTTATGATAATACTACACGTGCGAAAGAAATACAGCTACGCCATCTATTACAATTTGCCCCTTGTCTACGTAACGAGTATAACCAGCGTTCTTATGTAGTGTGATATATTTAACGGCAAGACAGCTACGACTATCAATTAAGTGATCAGAATTTCGACTTATAATGGCTTCCGCCATTTTTTGACTTTATCAGAAGGTAGAAGATATTTTTATAACCCACCTGATGGAAAGGTACTACTGTTTTCAATGTCTGAGTGCAACGGCAGAGGTGCTACCAACAAGCGACGTTTCCTTAATAATAAGAAAAGACAAGGCGTTGGACATCTCCAACCACCAGCTGATCTTGAAATGCTACTATGTTTGATACTATGGCGTTCTTTACACTCGAATTCTGTGATCGCGATTCAGCCGCGTACTTAGGTCCCACCTACCAACAGGACCAAATTCTGCAACCTCAATAAGAAAAGGCTAATTTACACACCATTAGTTAGGTTTTGTTTTTGTTATTCCTATTAGTCTCCCATATTATATGAAAAACAATTAAATTCGTTATCGAATAGTATTTAAAATAAAGGGTGTCTCAGAATGTTTTTCATTTTTTGATGTTAAATAAAAAACAACATTATCCATTAAAACTTGTTTTATTTATTGTTAAATTAAAGAGCAGATCTTGAAGTTTATTTATGAAAAACAACCGTTTGCAAATGTTCACCATTTACTTGTTCACACTCATTTAGCCTGGAGCTAAAATTTTCAATCACTCGCTGGAGCATTGCTCTTGGAATAGCGTTGATTTCTTCAGTGATTCTTTGCTTCAAAACGTTCAGGTTTGGTGGCAATGGATTGTAAACTTTACTTTTTAGGTAGCCCCATAAGAAAAAATCAGCAGGCGTTAAATCAGGACTCCTCGGTGGCCAGTTTATGTCTCCTCGGCGGCTTATCACTCTTCCGGGGAATAAATCGTGAAGAGCAGCTAATGAGTCATTTGTTACATGAGAAGTGGCCCCATCTTGCTGGAAAAAGGTGTTGCGGTTGTAGCCAGACTGGTTTTGCATTTCTGTAGCCAAAAAAGTCCGGATCATATGGCAATATCGATCAGAATTAACGGTCTGAGTTCGACCTCGGTTATCCTCAAAAAAATAAGGACCGATAATTCCTTGACTTGATATGGCAGCCCAAACAACCACTTTTGGTGAGTACAAGGGCTTCTGATGCAGTTCTAGCGGATTCTCGGTAGCCCAGTATCTGCAATTTTGTTTATTCACGTGACCGTTGATGTGAAAATTCGATTCGTCGGAGAACCAGATGTTATTGAAACTCCTAAAACGGTTTTTCATTGTCCTGCAGAATTCGACTCGTTTATCAGGATCATCAGGCTTCATTTCTTGAACAATAACAATTTTATATGGGTGAAAATGCAAATCTTTCGAAATAATGCGATAAACCGTAGATTTGTTCAAATTCAGAGAAGCTGCGCGCAATCTCAACGACTGTCGTGGGTCGTCCATAACAGACTGGCGAACGCGGTCGACGTTCGTGCTCGCCCTTGATGTCCTTTTGCGCCCAGATGATTTGTCCGGCATTGTATTCCCAGTCTCTTCAAACTTGCACACCCAATGTTTAATTAAATTGGCACTTGGCACATGTTTTAAGCTTGTTAAATTAAAATGTGTCCTGTAGAGACGACGAACAATAGTGTAGGAATCGTTGTTTTTATAAAACGCTCGCACGCAAAACGCGCGCTGCCGTCCCGTGAAACGATTCATGGCTACTAAACTTAACAAGCCGGCCAAGCGTTTGAGACCACTCCCCTCCCCCTGCTACCAGCGATCGGCGCGTATTGGTCAATTCAAAAACGAAAAACATTCTGAGACACCCCTTAGAAGCTTTAGGAGGACTAAAGTCGCAGAAGCTTGCTAAATCTAGTCACCCTGCTACTAGACCTCACTGTTTTCCGCTTATCTCTACCCGGAAATCGCTTATAGAAGTAAACCATTGATAGTATGTATTTTGAAAATACTATTTTCAGAGCACTTGTGAATCATCGGCTGTGTTTTAATCTTTCTACATTCTACGCAAACATATCCGCTTACACGGTAAGTAGCTCTGGTGGATGCACACTCTTAAACACATGCGGAACTAGCTCCTTCGCAATTCGAGATACATTATTTATACTTAATATTATGTATATGTGTAACATTCTGAAAATGTTTACTCTAGCCGTGGTATTTTACAATTAATTGCATCACTTATGTAGATTTAGATAGGGTACGAACGTACGCGAGTTAGGATCATATAATTTAAATAACTATTAAAATAATAACACACACTTCATACAGACAACACATACAGTCAAATAATTACATTTTCTAATGACCAGGGTGTTTCCTAAAGTGTTTTTTTTTTTACTCCCTGTTCGATTTTCCCCCTTATAATCCTACTGTGTTTATTAATTTTTCAGATGGCACCAATATTCTTCGACTATGAACGCACGCCATTGGGCTTGAAGAAAGTTCATATGGCACTGGATGTCTTTGAGACTTATTTAACACGTCTGGGGACCAATTACGCTGTGGCGGACCATGTCACCATCGCCGACTTTCCTCTCGTCAATACTGTGATGACCCTTGAAGCGATCGCGTTTGATTTTTCGAATTACAATAAGGTATTATAATAAACTCTTTAATATTGTAAGTTTTCAGTAACTTTAGCCAAAACAATAAAAATATAGTTTATAAATTTTATGACCATTTACTATAACGTCAAAACTACGACGATTTTAATTTAAAAACCGTGAGATGCTGTTTTGTGGAAAAAGTAAGGCAATTTGGAAGCAAAACTTTTATTACAAATATTTATAATTAAAAGAGCAGAAATTAGTGCTTATACAACAAGTCTTCTGAATATCTATCCGAACGGGAACCTCTACTTACTAAATGTACTTACTATATGTCCAATTAGTGCTGAATATAAACAATAGATGGCACGAATACATAATATTCAGCGTTGATATATAAAATTAATTATTATCAATTATAAAATATAATTACGTATATTTAGCACTGTTTAATAAACCTGTAAAGATAAATATAGCTTTATGATAAAACCGCCTAGATTATTATTAGAGTCCGACTGAAGCTTCGGCCCAACTTCGGCTTTAGACATCTTTTGATAAGTTGTGGGGTAATTTTAATAATATCTAGACGTTTATACATATAAATCAAAATAAGCCATATATCTAAAGATCGCTATATTATTTACTTTTATTTTAGCCAATAGTAAACTGAATTTTTAGAGTTTTAAAACCTTCGGTTTCTATTTATACCGAAATTTCTAGCAATAGCCGATTAATCTGCTTCGGCTTCGGCCGGATATCGACCTATAACTGGATAAAAAATAATTTAGCAATCGCAATAAGATCAGTTAGTCTTAGACTGATTCTTGCTAGAAACCTCAAGTTTTAGCTATCCACCCATTTGAAAGTTTTACCAAGTGTTCATTTTTGACCATAGCAAAGTTTTCGGTCACATACTAATTATTACTAAAACCAAAAATACAGCTTAATCTCTCTATTAGTAATCGCCTACATACATAAGGAAAATCGTGTAAAATTATAATATTAAAAGAACAAATCAACACCATTGACGATATTTCATTAATGCTAAAGTTGATGAAGTCGCGTGCAGGAACTAGTAAATAATAAATAAATTGTATAATATATTTTATTCCATTATGATATATTACATAGAAAATACACTAGTACACTTTATGAGCATGAGTACACACATAATAGGCAATGAGAGGACTGTGATTTTATGTGTTATAACAACTTATACCAAATGCGCCTATAGAACTTTTCGGCAGGTAGGTTGTCAACTTGTTTGCCACGTTTGGTAACAAAATCGATCACGAGTATAAGTAATTTTTATTTATTAAAAATTGGTTTTATTGTCTAAAAATATGTTAAAAAACCGCCATCAATGATGATTTTGCAGTCGGTTTGTCCCCTTTGTGATAAAAAGTCCGTAAATGTAGAGAATATTATTGTGATATGCTTGTTAATTGTACGATTTTTTAATTGTAATACAAAATTGACTTTATGTAGTTATATAATGTAAGTTCTTTCATATCCTGTTCCTCAGACGCATCTCTTGAGATAGCCCATACAAACGTTGCCACAGCAATCGCTATGTGTGTCGCACTGTAAACAATTGAATATATTTAATATTAAATTGTAATTCTTGCGTAAAGTCCAAGCAAAGTCAAAGGAGAGTCTATAAATCTCAATCTACAACTACTCTAAAACAGTAACAACGGTTTGTTGCATTATATTTATTAATTTTCTATTCTTCTATCTTCTTCTATTCTATATTAATTAATTAATATTATTTAATTTTCACAGATATGTAACTGGTATAACAACTTTAAGAAGAATTACCCGAAATTGTGGAAGATATCAGAGGACGCTATGAAGGAGATACAACATTTCGCTGCGAATCCTCCTGATCTATCACATCTAAACCATCCCATACATCCTATTCGTAAAATTAATAAGTAGTAATTAAGTAAACACATATTTCTATTATGACAACTGACTTATTATTTCCATTTATAGCTTATCTTCTATTAGCGTCCGACCGAAAGCTTCGGCATCACCTTTGCCCGTTTTTAGCCAAAAATACGACACTCGGTAAAAACATTAAATCGGCCGAAATTTTAACCTGCAAGCGCGATATACAGACTGATTGAATTGATTGTGATTATTAAATTTCATTTAATAAGTATGCGATTATAAATTATTATCAATGTCTGGCCCAAGTTATAGCCTATTTATCGGCTAGTGCCAATTCACAACTAGTGCTTGCTTGTGTTAAAGCCGAAGCCGAAAGTTTTAAAGTCCCAAAAAAGCTACAGTCGGATACTATCTTCTATTGAAAAACAATGCACATCACACATACTGACAGAGATGGGCAAATTGTAATCTGATAAATTATGAACGATTACAAAATGTAGTCGTAATTTTAATTTTCTTGCTCTGTAAACATGATTAAATCTATTTAAAACATTAAGAAATAATAAATCTGGGATTCTGTAGTGTTTAAAACATAGATGAGCAAAATATAATCATATAAACGGTAAAAAACGTAAAATGTAATCGTAATTGTTTTTATTAATCTGATTATAGTTTGACCACCAATGCATATGCAGCACAACGCGCTGCCGACGGCAACAGTACGAAGTGATATCGATGGAATTGCTGTCTTGTTCGACATATCACTAGGTTTACAAAGTACCTAAATACAAACTTTAGGATCTCTAGATTCAATAATAACTAAGCTTCCACATACATTTTTACATGCATTATTTACAAGATTCGCTTATACATATGTACATCTTCTACATGTAACGTAACCTATTGTTTAATCCATTATAATAAAGGGCTTCTTTGTCAAATTTCCTTAAAATTCCTTCAGTAGTTTGATCGGGAAGCGTGTGTAAAAACACAAATAGATAAAAATTCTATAAAAGTTTGATTTTGGCATCTTTTATTGCGATAGCAGGGTTTCAAAAGTATCTAAGGTACAGACACGACTTCGCTACGATTTTATTATAGAGAACTATCACTTACCAGTAATTAATTGTCAATAACAGCTCATATGCGTTTAACAACGCAGCAATGCCCGATAACATGATGTATAAAGCTGATTGCTCAATATTTGCGCATACTATATTTTCTCTGGGTTTTTATTACAAACTAGGTATGTACATGGATAACAAATAAAAACATAATATTATAGGTTTATTTTGCTCCCCGTTATTGGGTTTTAAAACTCATACAGATAATAATGTGTGAAAATACATATAAGAGCAAAGTTTGGAATCGTACTACATAAACAATTTCTCATAGCCCGAAATACTGATGTACAGGGTACATATAGATAATAGATTCTCAAAATTTAATGAGTGCAAGAGCCCTAAACTTTTGTGTACAAAATCTACATGGAGAAGGATTACTTTTAAAACCTTGATACAGATAAAAAAGTCGGTAAAGTATCTATGTCGACAAACGTAGTTGGCGGCGCTAAGATGGAGCTAACTTTAAAAAAATGGCCAAAAGAGTTTGTATAAGAAAGGTCTAAAACTGGGCACAATGGTTATAAGAGGTCTATGTTAAACTATGGCTTACAGTGATAATGATTGTGATGAGAGTGTGTATGAGAATCACACTATGCTTGAAGCAGGAGGTGTTTCAATAGGACATATATGTACGTAGAATTGAGAAATTACAAATAACAAATTTGCAGGTAACAAATTATATTTGTAGATGACAACATAATAACATTACGACGGACTCATCGTAGTAGGGTAAGTAGTATCAATGGAATTGAGAACACAACGTCTGTATATACATTAGTTCCTAATACATCGAAAAGCGAATATTTTATTTGTATCAATAAGATTATTCATCGTATCATTCATCAATAAGAAAATTCAAATTAATTTGGTGTTTTTTTTTTATATCACAATTCGCAACTGTAAGTGTAACTTTAACTGTGCAAGTTTGCACTCGGCTTAGTTAGACTTTGTTAATGTTTTCCATTTGTTTATTTTTTTAAACTCTTTATAACAATTAATAAAATACATACAAATTCTCCAACTTTGGCGCAGTCTACATTCCCGTCTCTTACATCTAAAACAGTTTCAACGGGTAGGTCGACATCATTATTCCCGAAAGTATCTTTTGAAAAAGCTGCGTCCTTTGAATTGGAAATTTCATCGTTACTTCTTATCAAATTCCCAGTCACGTATTGACCGACGATTGTAAAGCAAAATAACAAAATGTACACACGAGACATTGTGTTCGAATGATGTATGCCACTAACAGATTTCACCGTTTGCCTGCTATTATAGGGTGGTACTGGCGATATCGACATTCATATACAATAGGTACTTATATAAAACCCGCATTAAACTAAAACTTTAAGTGATTGCGTTTGAAGTGCAGACGTAACCTACATCACTTTATCATTTGTTTACATTAAGAAGAATTCACATAAACAATAAAAATGCTAACGGATAGTCGCGTTTTGTGAGGCGCGGGGCTATAGTTGAAATTAAATTGTGGATGAAAAATAACTTAGATTATAATATAGAAATGTATTCATGTCAAATAAACTTCTTAAGTAGCATGTAATTGCGACACACTAGCCATTAATTCTTACTTCTCGTTGTGTCATATTCTATAACGTGTCAAGTCTAGCTCTACAAAGGATGGTCTAGGCGACAGTCAAAGATGTGCGCGTACCCTGCCATCAGAAGGCACAGCTGAGTATATCAACATTTAGTAGGTACAAATTTCACGACGGCAAATTATCATGAACTGTGACAGATACGTCTTTGAATATAAAGGCTTTATTACGATGAAATTATTGACTAGAATACCCAGTGGAGATCTTTAAACGGGACTTGACGCTTTTCAACCTCCATCAACAAGCAACTAAAGTTAGCCGCTAAAAACACTTGTTTTTTTCTTGTTGTTTTTGGCCTTCAGAACTGGATTCTCATTCAACTGGATTTCCAAACGCATACCAGCGATACGACGTTACACTGACACGACACGACATCGCTTCACGGCACATCGTGTCGCGATGGGATGTCGTGTCATATCCATTTGCAATATACATATATTGTGGATAATTATAACACGACTTTGTATTCCTGTTCACTTTACAACTTTACGAGGGCATATCCTGTATGTGATTTGGTACTTAAACGACTGAAAATAGGATCAGTAAATTGTTTAACTGAGAAACGTACGATATAAACCTTTAGGATTGTATTTTCTGTTAATTATCGTACCAAATATAAAGTTTCTTATACAATATTCTATGTTTATTAAATCCGAATGTGTTACATCTTAAAATCACTTTTAAATAGAAAGGTTCCTACTGGTTTCTATTAATAATACTCATACGTATGTTTTTAAACTACACTCACTTTTAAATATTTAACAACGCATACCCACAATACACCTAATGTGCTGCGATAACAATTATCCTTGTCACTAGTTACCTATTTCGATTTCACAATCTATGTAGTTTATGAATGATGCAGGTCAACGTAGTTAAGTAGTTTGACTAACAAAATATACTTAAATATTTATATAGATATTAATACTAACTTCTGCTCACGAGTTTCTCTAAACTAATTCTAAGGCCGACTATGACTAACCAGGTGCCCGGAGACATACTGTATAAATGTACTCTATGGAGAAAACTGAATTAGGACTATCATATTATCTCAGTGAGTTCTTCAAATTATAAATTAAATATTGAAAATAAGTTTTTCAACATTCGATACCTACTTAAGAAGTTAATAAAAGTATCAAATACATCAGACTGAGATTTATAGACGCTATTTCACCTTTGCTTAGCAAAGTTTTCATCAAATAAATTTATTTTGACAAAATACCGAATATATAATAAGAACTTGAATATAGCCATAGTATTCGCAGAGCTAAGTCCATGTTGACAAAGTCGGTGACTTACCAAATCCTATGACATTCATTGAGTAATATAAATTGCAATATTTTAGTAAAGTCTAAGCAAACTTAAAGTTGCGTCAATAAATCTTAGCCCAAGAACCACCAGGTATAAAACTTGCTCATCCGGAAAACGTCAGTTCGCTTCTTAGTCTTTTACCGGTTACACTCTCGAAAGTGAGCTCCAGGATGCATTCTGTGATTCCAGCGTTAGATTTTCACAGCCAAATCATTAAACGCCATGTTGTATACCACCCTTATGTGATGAATAAAAATCCACACTAATAGTGGGAACTATAAAAGAGTGGATTGCACTCCCTGCATTTATTTATCCACGTTCTTACAATTTTGTAGTCTTTAAAAGAAGAATGAATAACCATTTGTTGAGTAGACGCGGTCCATCATCGACCTCATCTTCTCCTTCCACCAGGTGTGATTGAAGTCTAGCGCAAGCCTGTCTCTAATAAAAAAAGATCGGAAAGTATAATTTGAAATGAAAATGAAATTAAATGAAATGAAAATCTATTTATTTCGCCACAAACCAACAAAAAACCAGAAATTTAAAAAACAGCAACACAAACAACACACAGAAACAAAAGAAAATACAAAACATACAAACATGGCGAAAATGGGACCTTCATCAGCCTAAAGCCACAGAGGAAGCCTGCAGCGCTGATTTTCATGAAGGGCCCCGGTCGTATTACATCTAATTATAAATATCTATAAGCGATAAAAAAATGCAATAAATGGAAATAACATGTAGCTTAAGTAATCTTAAATATAAGTGTTTGTAATAATTTGATGCGGTGACTTTTGAAAAGCAAAAACCGACAGTCAGTAGCCCATCTAAATATTAATTTCTCATGCGAATTGAGCTCGCGCCTCGAGGCACAGAAGTCGATCGGACAACCACTCGGCTTACCGAATCGTAAAAACAGTTGTTTTACGAAGTTTGAGATAGCGGTGTTTGAATGAAATATTAATTATATAATCTTTATTTATTTTGTCTATAAAGTATATACATATAAATTTAGTTTCCCTCTGCATTTGATTATAACAAAGATGTTATTATACTTTTCAAGCCTTACTAAGACCTGATATTTCTCTATATATGGCTGTTGATGAAAGAAAGAAAGAAAGAAAGAAAACGTTTTATTAACAGCAGCCATATAACAAACATTGAACAATAGAACACACATAAAAGACCAAAAACATAAAAAAGAAAAACCAACCAAACAATACATAAAAAAAAATGTTTAGGCCGCCGCCAATAAGGGCCCTGTCTCAGCTTGTGCTACAGAGCACTGGACTCTGCAGCGCTGGTATTCTGACAGGCCCTTGCGATCGACACAGCCACTTCACCGGAACAGCTCCACATATACAAACTCAATGAAGTATTTCAGTGATACAAATATAAAATCATTTTACATAATATAATACAGAAAAGACAATCAATCAACAAAACACAATAAGACAAAAGAAAACAATAAAAGAGAAAAAAAAAACAATAAACCAATATACACCTTTAAATACTATATATTATACCATAAAAAAATAAAAATATAAAAAAAAAACATATAAAAAAAAAACAGATCCACGCACATCCATGAAATTAATTTTGTTCACATAAAAGATATTTTTTAAATTTAATTTTAAACGTTGCCCAAGACTGTGGGGAATCACGGATAGGTGGCGGTATGTCGTTCCAGCATTTCGATGCCGCGAACCTGAACGATCCCCGGAATGCAGTTGTTTTATGTTGCTGTATGATAAATATATTTCTTTTACACGCTCTACTGGGATACTTGGTATAGTCCCTGGTCCATAACAGTTTTGAGTAGAGGTAAAAAGGCATTTTAGTTGAAATAATACCAAATAACACACAAGCCATATGAAGATTTCGTCTCGCTTCCATTTTCAGTAGTTTAGAATTTTTTAGGAAAGGTGTTACATGATATCGAGCAGGGATATGAAAACAAAAACGGGCACAAGCGTTTTGAACTCGCTGTATAAGTTTTTTTGTTCTACTCAAAAGACACGGATCATAAACAATGTCACAATAATTCAATTTAGAGAGAACGAGAGTTTCACATAGTTGTATCCTAAGATCTTCATTAATATAGGGTCTGATTTTGTACAGCATCTTCAGTCTGAAAAAACAGTTTTTTACACATTCAATAATATGTTTTTCAAACCTGAGAGAACTATCGAAAATCATCCCTAGGTTTCTAGCTTCGTTGACCAAAGGCAACGGTTCATTATTAATATGAATATTTAATGAAATTTTGTCTACTCTATTTATATTAAATTTCGAACCCAGCAACATGAACTTAGATTTCCTTGGATTAAGCACCAAACAATTAGAAGATGACCAAGTGAAAACTTGAGATAAATCATAATTTATCTTATTTACAGCTTCGGCTTGCTGCGATGGATAGAAAGACATATACAATTGCAGGTCGTCTGCATAAAGATGGTAATTACAGTGAGTAATTGCTGTAATAATATCAGCGCTATATAGAATATATAAAATAGGTCCAAGTATAGAACCCTGAGGTACCCCACGAGTCACAGGCTTAATGGAAGAAGAGACTTTTTCACCATTCGGTTTCATGATCTCAACATACTGTTTTCTATTACATAGATAACTTTGAAACCAGAGGACTGTCTTATGGTCAAATCCATAAAACGAGAGTTTAGATAATAGAAGTGAAGTATTAATGCAATCAAAAGCACGTGAGAAATCAAGAAGAACTAGGATACTACATTTTCCCTGATCCTGTTCGGCCAGAAGACTATCTACCACATCCAACAAAGCCGTAGAAGTACTGTGGCCTTTTCGAAACCCAGATTGTTTCAATGGAAGCAGTTTATTATTTTCCAAATATTTAGTGAGTTGTAAACTTACCACCTTTTCAAGAATTTTAGAGATGCACGGAAGAAGACTAATAGGCCGCAAGTCTTGGAAATGACACGGGTTAGAGTTTTTTGGGATAGGTTTAACAACGGATACCTTCCAACTCTCTGGATATTTACTATCAGATATGGACCTATTGATCAAAGCAGTAATTGCATGTAGAGATTGCGGCAAGGTCATGCAAAGCATTTCCAGTGAGATGTCATCAACTCCCCTAGCATTGGATTTCAGAGTATTTATAATTTTTAATACCATACGCTCATTTACTGGGGATAGTGAAAACGTTTTATTCTCATCTCTGTGATACTCATAATGTGTTAGTAGAGATATTGAAACGTTATTATCTCCCGGAATGTCTAGGAAATGTGCATTAATGAGGTCAGGATCAAGAAGATGAGTAGGAAGCTCTATTGTTTCCTTATGATTACATAAGACTTGACCTTTTAAATTTTTCCATAATATTTTCGGATTATTAATATGTTTATTAACATGTTGGGAAAAGAAACTTTTCTTTTCATTCTCAATACCAACAATGACAATTTTTTTCATAGTTTTATAACTGTCCCGATATATATTTAAATTAGTTTTTTTGTACTTGTCATGATAACCGTCTCTTATACGCATCATTTTTTTTATAGTATCAGTGATCCATGGGTGAGGGGGTCTTCTAAATTTTTTAGTGTAAGAAGGTGCATGGATATTAAATAGGGTAATTACCCAGTGAGTAAAAGTAGATGCCAGTTCATTTATATTGTTATCCAACAGAAAATAATTCCAGTCTAATTTGTTTAAATCTGCCTCAAAGAGTTCTGGCAAGATATTATTTAGTGGATGATGCACTGGAAATAAAAAAAAAATATTATTCACTTTCACTGATCGCCCATTCTGAAGATTTTATTATTATACTTAAAATACTTACATTTTTTATAATATATTCACGATTCAATATCTTAATATTCTATTGTATTTTCTTTGAAGACTTGAGACTTGGACTATTATTGATTTTTATTTATGTATTTAAAAATTATGTAAAAACTAGGTTTTAGAAAAATATTTAAAATATTTAAAATATCTAAAACACTACTTAGGTCATTAGTTACAAACTAAAGAAAAACTAACCTGAGAAAAGAATCCATTATCACATAGTCTCCAAAATCGATGAATTTATCTTCAAATACTGTTGTCTCCATGTTACAGCTGTTTGAGTCAGCTTCATGATCTCGGCTACTTACCAAGTGAAAACAGATAAATAAGACACAAAAAGAGAACAGAGGAATAGTTAACATCCTGCCGATCATCCTCCTAGTTGAAGTGATATGATCACAAATCCCCAATATCAAGAGCAACAATATTTGCATTTATATCTATGACCGGATTGAATATCAAACTATCCTTGACAGCTAAATTTACTCAAAGCATGTAGGTATACATAAGATTAACATAAACAATAACATTTACAGTTGGCGACTGAGTTAATGGCGCGCGAGACGAATGCGACTAATATTTTTTTTAAAGTTTATAACGAGTAAAGTAGTTAAGTAAGTTTCCAAATTTTATTTGATTAGAAACATTAGTTGGACACTTTTCAGTACCTTTTAATATCTCCTCACTTATTGTGAGAGAGTTATGGAGGTGAAAGAGGCGGCGAAGAGGGACAGGGAGGCAATAGCCGGCCCCGGCAACCCGATCCGTCACCCACGCAGAACAGGACCAAGGAGGAGGGCCTTTGCCGTGTGACGTGTTCCCGCACACCGCTCCAAGAAATGGGGCCTGCCCGAAAGGGCGGACGTCGTCGCGGGCCGGAGAAATGGACACTGCTGTGCCTCCGGTCCCGGCTAGACGGAGAGAAGGAGCACCCCAGGGATTTTAGTCGGTGCAAGTCCGACACACCGGGGTGACCCTCATCGCCTCCTGAGGTCCGTTAGGGATTTCCCCTGGGTTATCAAAAAAAAGTACTTTTTAATATATTCTGTATTTTTTTTTTATTTGTTCCAACTGAAATAAACCATCTTAAGAGCTTGTTGTTCTTAATCAACTGTACGCCGTGCCGTGCCGCCACAAAACAGTAGTCGCATGATGTCAGTGTGCATATTTTTGTCTACATATTACATAGATACTTAATATCAATATTATTATTAATGAAGTCCGTTCACCAGAGCGCTCAGCGCTGGCTCACCTTACAATCGTAAACTTAAACGAAATTTATGCGCGACAATATACTTTAATAAAAGGGGCGTTGTCCTATTTCACAAACTTTTAATAATTGGTGAATTCCGAGCACAAGCTATAATGGGAAAAAAAACTACCTTTACAGATTATATATTTTTATTTCTTTAACGTGTTTTTAATTACAAATTACAGAACTTACCAATTTATTGATTATTTTATCATATGAGACCACCAGAACTAGAATGATTCCAGTGAAAATTTTGTATTTGAACAATTTGATGTAAAATATTAAGACCAAATTTTTACATTTTTACATAATATCATAAAATTTGATTAATATAGCATTATTTCTTCTACAAATAATTATAATAAATTTTGATATTGAGATTGTTAAATTATTGTAAATTTTACGCTTTCTTACTTTATATAAAAACAGGGCATAATAATAAATTATGTTACTGTCATTTTGACGACATCACTTAGGACACTTTATTTCTGTAGTTCTCATATCAATCACATAATAAAATCACTTTAATAATCAAAATTAAAATTCTAATCGTTTTTTTTTTATTTGAAAATAGATAAATTTCAAACGAAACCAAAGTCTAAGAAACTTCGTCGTGTTGTTCGTCGAGTCTGTTGCGAAGCTTTTTGCGGCCCAGTGGTGCTACTACGCGTGCCACTCAGACCTGAGTAACCTGGTATATTGTTTAGAAACGGTTTATCCGGAAATTGCTTTTCAGATCCGCCTTGTCCTGGGAATACGTTTGCTAGAGGATTGTTTAATGCAAGGTTATCTAATTGGTTTCCTAATTGATTTCCTAATTGGTTTCCTATTTGGCTTCCTAATTTGTTTAGCAAATCGCCAATAAGATTTTTGCAAAGAGGTTCTTTAAACCTGTCAGTTATACCGCCCCATAAACCCATTTGACAGAACCTGAAACAATAAGTAAATCATTTGTTATCATTTGTTTTAGTTGATTACAAGATAACCTTATATTTATTTATTTATTCGGTGAGCGCGCTTCACAATTATCCTAATCATCACTTTCCATCAAGTGAGACTGAGGTCAAGGGGAAGCTTATGAGTGATAAAAAAAAAAATATAACAGGACCGCAACATTTGAAATGAAAATGATGTGATTTATGACTATGGTATTCTGCAAAAAGATGTGGATACAGGTTGTATGTCAAAGAAATAACATTGCTGTTTCGTCGAAATACGTTGCATAAAAATCTATAGAAACCAGTCGTTTTGCTTGCTGCCGGCATCGGCTGTGTATCATTTTTACCTGCAACCGCTACTTCGTCGTCATGCTATATTTAGTCTCTATTCATGGTCATTTATAAAAAAACTATTGACAATACACAACTCTAGACGGAGACTTCTGTTTGGCCACATTGGACCAATAAGACACTTTTAATAAAACTTTCAAATAGATCGAAATTCTAGCTAAAGATTTCTAGGCAAGTGTCCAACTATGGATTAAACAGATTGTTATTGGTAAATTACTTTCAATAAGTATCCGATTTATAGCTCGATATTTGACCGAATCGGATTTATTGGCTATGGAAAAGGCCACAACCTTCGGACAAAGCCGATGATTTAAAAATTAATAAAAAATCAGTTCAAGACTTGCTAAAAGTGAATAACATAATGATGTTTAAAATTTGTAAATGGAAGATTTATATTGGAGGCATCTATTATTGAAATTACCTCAAAACTTGTTAAAAAGTGGCTAAGGTGGGTCGGATACTCGTAATGAACATTAAAAATCAGGAAGAGGCAATCTTAGCAGAAAAAAAAGCAGAAGTTAGTAGTAAACTTATAAATAAATACTCCTAAACATTCCTGATGTTTAGAGATGTTCAGAAAAAAATATGAAAAACCGATATAGCTTAAGTAAAATGTCCTTATAAAATGAAGTAATCGCTCTAAAGGGTTAGTCATGGAAGGTACCAATGAAAGTAGTAAACATTGCTGGAACAAAGAAATAAATGTGAGATATAACTACCTGAAACCTTTCTCTGTAGTGATTGTGTCCGATATTTTTAAAAACTGGTCATTGCTCTCAGAATAAGATCCAAGCCCGAAAAAACCGAACCCTTTTTTTTCTTTTTCATTATTCTTGTTGTTCGAATTGTGAGCAAATTGAGAAATGAGGCTTACAAATGAATCTCTCACTTTAGCGTCAGTGCCGGACACTTCTCCCCCAATTGGTTTTCCCTCAGGGTTTAATGGTTCGAAAATGTACGCAAGTTCATCCCCGTGTGATGGTCCTTTCAACTTAGGCTTTTCAGTACTGTCGTTAGATCCTTCTACAACATAAAAATATATTTTAAAGAACACACCATAAGATATCACATGAAAGTGAATCAACAGTAGATTGATGCCATCGCAACGAACTCTTTTTTTGTAATTAGAAAAGCTACTTTATTCGCGATCAAAGCTGATCAACGTCTGTATGGCATTATTGTCTATTACGTGGTAGTTATAATTCAGATTTTTGAATATTGATCATATTAAAATATGGTATTGGTAAATATCTAATACGAGAGTTACCGACATAGGTCGGCGGATTAACTAATTGAAATGTCAGTGGACAGAATCACTGGTGAGAATCTCATAGAAACACAAAAAGCATTATCTTGTTATAAAAAAATATATATTGAGTTAAAGTCTAGTGTCTCAGAATCCAAATTGGGCCAAGTTGTAGATCGTGTATGTGTTAAATTTCCAAGTATAAAAAAATTGTATTGGATTTTGCCGCTATGGAACGTACGCTACTGGGTAGAACATATAGCTCGTAGAGCAGATGGCAGCAAAGTTCTAGAGTGGAGACCTAGTTGCTAGCATAGATGGGCAAAATGTAATCAGATTAATGCATATTCCACTCCCTAGCCGTTCGCATGATAAATGAATTAATGTTCGTTAATGATTAATCAGACTGTATTTTAGCCATCTCTGGTTGCTAATATATTACTAGCAAGCGTGGTGTAGGACACCTACCTACAAGGTAAACAGACAACCCCAACTAGATTACAGGCAGACGCTGAATGCAAGCTGGTTGTTCTTGAAACTTTTGGGGAGGTCCATGTCTAGCAGTGGAAGTCCTTAGGCTGATATGATGACTATATTTTCTAAATACCAAAGTAATAATAAACATTCTTGTTTTATACTGACCAGTTAATGCCAATCCTGGGAGGAAGAATGAGCCTTTACTTAAATTGCCCATATGCTCAAAACTGTACAAGTACGCCGGTCCTCGTAAACTCCAGGTTTGAACACTTTGGTAAGCCGGGAAATTAAACACGGCGTCTCCTATAATTGAATTTTTTTTTTAATTCTTCTTTGTTAGTTGTTTCTTGTTATATATTTCTTAAAATCAAAATCTATAACCAGACTCTATGAAACGTTGATTTGTTGTGAAATCATTAGTATTTCATTAGTGTTACCATAGTTAGTGTTATTAATATTATGTGACATGAATAACAGTAACACGCAATATTCAGGCAGACAGGTACTCCTAGTTTGGATGTCATTTGATTATAACATACCGCTCTCATATTGTTTATAATATTATACACTTTATTAAATAAAATATAATATTTTAAAATGAACACAAAAATATATAATTATTATTACAAACTCCTCGTCTATCCGCCTAATTCTAGCATTAGCATCTCTGGCATAAGCACAAATGAGCAGAGATTAAAGCTCTAAAGACAGTATCTTATACACTATTCGGGCAGTATAAAAAAAAACGACCTTTGTTTACATACTCGCCGTCATCTTTTTAGCTCTGAAATCTATCATCTCAAGGTAGTTTTGGAGGATAACTCAAACCATTAACCTAAATCGAGCTATTCCTTCATTTTCTCGGTTTCTGCTTTTATAAGGTTCGCATTATGTGGTATGACGACGTCCACTAAAAATACCCTAAACTGTACTCAGTCTGTCAGTACGGTACAGGCTTATTTAATTGTCAGGACTACGTTGACTCATACTGTAAATATTTTACAATAATATATTTTTACTATAACAAAGATTTTAAGCAAAAACAAGTTTAACCCCGAAATTCAACAAAAAATGTTACCTGCTGACAACGATTTCATTTTAAGGCAGGGGGTAAACTGTTAGGGTCGCATTATAAAGGACTTCCAGCCCTTAAATATACTTTGACATTTTGTACACAGCTGCTTTAAAGTAACAAATATGAGTACGTAAAAAATATGTACTACTTAGATTTATTATTATAACGTTGGAGAGTTAGGCTGAGATTCATAGACGCAACTTTAGAGTTTCTTTAGCAAAGTGCTCCAAAACTAAATTGATCTTTAATAAAAAAACTTATAATAGGGGAGCCCATGTTTGGATTTTGGGATTTACTAAAGCGCGGCAGATTAATATATAGGGGGATACCTTGTACCCTATTAAGTACTCCCACCGAATATGAGCCTTCTATATATGGTCGCCCGTCAAGGATAAAAGATCAGATTAGTAAAAAAAAATTAATCATCAGAAATTCTCGAGCGCATCAGATTAAGATAAGGTGCGGTAGTTACGTGCTAAAACGTGTATATTTCACTAATCTGACGATTTGAGAGTGACTTAATGAAGGGGGAGGGCTATAAAGTTGTAAAAAAAAACATCACCTGGACATTCTCAAGCGTAGCTAATTTTTTTTTTTATTTTGATGGGAATAGTTCAAAGATTACGAAAAATATATAATCTGACAATTTTCACAAGCCGAAGTAACAAAAATTCATCCATAAAATTTAATGCGTGCAGGTACGTGATGTCTATATTCCCTCCAGGTACGTGATGTCTAATGTAATTTTTTGTAATTATTTTCTTATAAATACAAGTATTCTACTTAAAAAACATGTACTTTCTCATTTGCATGCTATTTCCTCGAGCTTTTCAAGTAATTAAGTTCAATTTAAAAAAAAAAAGTATAATTGTCAGATTAGGCGAATACCTCGAGATAATTGTCAGATTATGGGACAGCACGTCTAGGGCATCATGATGAACCATATACATATGTATATCTTAATCTGACGCGCTTGATTATTTCAAAGTGACGATTTTTTTTTGCACACTTTAATAATGGCCATGACTTTGCGTCACATCCATATCGTCAGATTATTACATAAAAGCATTTTTTTAGGTTCACTTAACATCCCCTTCGAAAATCTGACGCGCTTGTTAAAATTTTATTTTTCCATTTTCAACCCCTACGTACGACCACCTCCATCATGGTAACAATCAGATTAACATATGTACATTTTTAAAAATACGTAGGACATGGATAATGTAATTATCTGACTAAGGTATCTTTTTAACACCGCAATTCAACCAGGTGTTTAGAGAAGGGAAAACTCGACCAAACCTGCATCCGCTCCCTCCCGATCGTACTGGTTCTCCTTTCCATCGGGCCTGAGGGAGCTCGGACGAGAGAGTGCTTTTCTGGCTGCGCGTCCAGTTATGCACTTAAATATCTCCTGTGCAATTGACTGTTTCCGAAAACTGGACCTCGAATTTCTTAACCGGTGTTGAAACAGTTGCCGTGGCCGAAACCGGTTAGGAAATCATCATCAATTATCTGACACGCTCGAGTATGTCTATGGAACTGTTTTTTTTTACATTTTTGAACATCTATAGCCGCTCCCCCCACTGATGAAATGGTATGTATTATACGACATTTTTTCTTTTAATCATCTAAGCTTCGTAACCCAATAGGTCTCTATGACGCTCAAATAAATCCCGATTTAGCATCGTGGGCTCCCCTACTATTAATACATAATAGGAACTTGAATAACCTAGCTTAGGATAGCCTAAGTATTCGCAGAGCTAAATTTGATAAAATCAGCTACTTACCCTATACATTGATATTTATTTGGGTAATATACATTGTAATATTTGCGTAAAGTCTAATCAAGGTCAAACTAACGTCTATAAATCTCGGCCTTAGATTTAATGCAAGGTTTATTTTATTTATTTTTTAATGTTTAAGTTATTTCCAGGAATTTTAACTTGTCGACATCTTTCAATTTTTTTTTATCCTGAAATGACAGAGAACAGACCTCAAACTATTATTGATCAGCACTTATTAATATATTAAATACGTTGACGGCGCTGACATTATTATGAAGTCAAAGGCCTTTTTTTCAAGAATTAATGTCTATATACATGGATATATATATCTATATTATAAAAATAAATCGCAAAATGTCTTGATAAGCGCGAAACTCGAGAACGGCTGAACCGATTTGGCTGAATTTTTTTTTGTTCTGTTTGATGAAGTCTGAGGAAGGTTATTTCGGAGAGAAAAATTTTAAAAATTCCCTGCAACTGTCTAAAAATAACACTTTTCTGTATTCTCATACAAAAAATTCGTTATACGTCATTTTGAACTTTAATACCACACCATAAAGTTTAAATGTCAGTGGACGGGTTCCGGGAAGGCAAAACAATTGAGTGACGTATAAATATTAATGTCAATATTTATCAATTTTTATACATAAAGCATTAAGGCCAGGTTCCTTCAAACAATTTTCAAAAAACAGTCGACAGGCCAATAAGTTTTCGCAGAATGAAATCTGACGGTGAAGCTATTAACATTAAAAAAAACAATGTGATTTTGTTTTAGAGAAATAGGGCAGAAAAAGGTCTGCCGGGACAGCTAGTATTATATATGGTAGTCTTATACTTTGTGCTAATTACACAATAACAATATTTAAAAACCAACAAAGTAACATGACAGTCAACTCGCAACATATAAGAAAATAGGTGCGTGTGTGTTTTTTGTGACAATATGAATGTGGTTGTATGTTGTAAGTTATGTTAAATTAATAATGTAACTAGGTTGTTATAATAATGATAACTAATATCTATTTATCATCACGCTGAATCCCTATTAAGGTAGGCAGAGAGACTAGAACGCCACTTCTCTCTATTCTTGCAAACCTCTTTCGCTTCCTAACATTTATTAGTCCCTTCACGCACTCGCGCCGATTCCACGTAGTTTTGTCATAACCATCCATCAGAACTCTTTTTATCGATAAATAATGACTCTTTGAGAAACGTTTTTTTTTAATACAATCACAGTTTATTTAACACATTAAGGACGACAGTTTTTCTTGTTTCGATTCTTTGGATTGAAAAAAAAAATTAATAACAAAGTGTTTTTCATGTAACAAAACCAATATAGTCGATATGAGCCACCGGTGGTATACGCCGCTAGATGAACCGTTTGCGTGTGAGCCACTAGATGTGCACGCCGCTAGATGAACCATTCGCGTGTGAGCCACTAGTTGTACACGCCGCTAGATGAACCATTCGCGAGTGAGCCACCGGTGGTATATGTCGTCCTTAACGTGTTAAATATAGATAAATTTTATTTAAATAATATACTTGACACAAATGACTGCAGTCTACATACCAGTTGCCTCGGCTATCTCCGACAGTCCATCGACGGTTTCCTTTGTCTTATTGAATACTGCTGAATAGTAACCCGATAAATTAATAGGTAAAAACGACTCCACCTGACTAATCGGCAGTAGACCATCCACTCCTTTCAACACCCCTTGTAGACCACCGATTATATCGTTCTTTAAGAAGTCCGCTATTTCTTGAAGCTGAGTTGCTAGAAACTTTTTGTATTTGCCTGTTGAAAAACATAATGACATGTTTTTTTTATCCTGACACGGCACAGATCCATGCAGTAAGCATGGTGCAGTTCAAAAACAACAACTACTACCAACAGTAAAAAAACCATTAATAGCAGCAACGATCATGCCGGCCTGCACAAATATCTCTTCACACTTCCCTTAAAAGACCCAATACCATAGGACGAAGGGAACATGCTTGCAGGAAGACTATTCTACAGCTCAACGAGTCGGCAAAAGTAAGAGTTAGAAAACTTCTTAGTCTTTAGTCGGGATGTGAGTTATCGAATAGCTGTGACCTCGTAAAGCCGCGCGCGTGGTTTTGGTATGGAAGGCAGAGGGCGAAACAGGGCTAAATAAGAAAGTTAATATTAAGAAAATACGAAATAAACAAAAACTTTTACAAGATTTACTTTTACAAGAAGGTGTGTTCTACCTAATCTATGTAATTTTTAGTAGATAGTTATAAACGATGCTATCTTAACTTTAGGTCACAACACATGAATATGTCTACTATAGTGCAACGTAATGGTAAGCAAAACATGTTGTTTATAATGATAACAGAGAAAACTAACGCACCATAAACTGCACGAGCCGTTTCAGCCGATGTCACTCCAGTCAACATTGGTGGACGCTTATCTGTTTTCTTCAGAGACTCAGCAGGTTTTTCTGATACTAACGGTGGCAGTGACCGTTCATCGTGTTCGCCTTCTACTCGAGCTCCGGTACCTAATGCATATGTTGCAACTTTAGTTATAACGTATTTATTTTAAATTTGCACATCGAATACATTTTGCCACTTAAAATGCTTATTTTAAACATTTTTGGCCGATTTGAGCTGATAACCGAGGTAATATTTGTGTTTAGATTGTATTTAGATACAACTAAATAAAGAGTTTAATTTATATATTCAGTGTACTTTTTGCCTGTACTTACCTACGCTCATATTTTCTAAATCATATAATGAATCTAAATGCGATATAATAATACATAATTTAGGAAAACGTTTTGTGAAAAATTTCTGTTTATGTATATTTGTTTCACCCATAAATAATAAAATAGCATGAAAATTTCAACGTATTGATGAGGTCCTGAAAGTCCTTTTCAGAGTGCTGACATAGCGTGCGCTGACTAAACTATAAGGTTTGATTTCTAACTACACTGCGCTGACGTCAGTCGAGCGTACCACCTAACACTACGTTCTAGATATTTGGTACCACACTGCGAAGCTGTAGTCAGCGGCTGATGAACGCGCCGCGGACGATTACCGTGCGCAGCCGCAAGTCAATTTGCCTCTTTTTTTTAGTACTATGTAATCTAATTTTCAAGAAACTGGAAGCCAAAGACGAAACAAATTAAACAAACCTGAGAAAAAAAAACGTGTTTTACTTCATACAAAAAAACTAAGTAATTTTTTCCTCGATAATTATGCGTCCTACAGTTTTTTTATAAGAAATACAAATGTTAGGTTGTACGTCGCCTATCCAAAACAAAAATCAGATCGATATCTCAACTTTAGTTCCTATGTACACGAAAATTCAGAATTGTACTATTGTGCGCGGCGGACGACACGCGCTGGTCTCGCTCGTCAGCTCTGCGTGGGGTGGTTCGCTGACGTGCACACACGGCACGCTCAGTATGCAGCCAACAGCTTACATATGCGTATACGAGTGATTTAGTTAGATACGTCAGCGTCAAGTATCCATACGTAATAATCTTAAACATATAAAATAACACGGTATATCCGCACGTAATATTCCAAATAACGTGTGGAATTAACCTTTTTTTTTTCTATTTATTTAAGGGACTTTTGTGCCTCGGCACATGCCAGCCCCATCGTATCCTAAACATGCACTACTAACATTTATTTCTGGTGGGGAGCCATCAGCCTGAACAACTCCTTTGCTTCGGCTGAATAAGGTCTTGCTAAAATTCCGCAGAACATGCCTACATCAAATTTGTTCAGGCTAAAGGTTCCCATCAGAGAATCTCTTGCAGACTGAGATCGGACACACTCCATCAGCAAATGTTGTACGTCATCTACTTTCTTACACGTGCTGCAGTTCGGTGACTCCACAAGCTTCATCAGATGTTTAAATTTGCCTGATGGAATGTGACCCGCCCTCAGCCTGTGTGCTACCACTACAAGTTGTCTGAATTTACCATTCATCTCCCATTGAGCAACAAGCGTGTGAATTTGATATTGTTTCTAAGTTAGAGTCCCTTTTGCTTATATATGTATAAGTAAACAATAAATGGTTTAATTATCAAAAATTCACGATATTTAAACACACATTTGCAGTTTGCCATCCGAAGTCGGTTTTTCAGTAAACATCAAAGCAAAATTCAAATGTCGGCACGTTCAAATATATATAATTTTAATATTAATAAAAAATTAGTTAATAGTTTCAGTGGTAGAACACTTAGACATACCAGAGCGTCCAGAAATTTCACTTATGAATTTCATAGTATCCATCGTTTTTTCCATATCTAAGTTTTCATCAGCCTGTAAATTAATTTTTAGAATAATTATTATCTATAGTCTTAATATATCAGTAAATATTAATCAGTGTACTTGTCAAAATGGTTCATAAATATATACATACATAATATATACGTAAACTGAGATACATAACTAAATACAGTTTAAATCGAAATATTTCAATTCAAGGCTTATCTCTACTCTAAACTTAAAGTAAAATCGATTTTATTTATTGTGATTGTATTGTAAATTACCAAAATTACTGCGAGGCACTGTTGATAGAACATAAGCCCTAGCACGAGTATTTGTAAATTTTGTAATCATGCTATTCGTATGGTAAATCATCGTATTTCCAGGGATTTAGAAACTCTACGTATTGGTAAAAACGCTAATCTCATGCAATTTAGTAATTTATTTAACCGCAACACCTGTTACGTCAATGAGGTATTACACTTAAAAATATTAGTAAATTGCATGTGCTTGGAGTTTTTCTAAATATCTCGGAGTTCAGAACTCCTGGGAATACGCTGATTTACCATATCAATGCGTTATTCACGCTAAGACTTCATAGGTCTAAGACAAATTAACATTTGCTCAGCGATAACGCTAATAGAAAAGTGCAAAATGTACGGAGCCAATATAACGTGACATTTCGAAAACTTATACCAATTTCATACGTATTGCACTTTTTAAATATTGTTATCGCTGATCAAATTGTTCTTTGTCTAGGCCTCCAAGATTTATATTACATAACAAAAAAATATATTTACAATAACTATTGTCTCCATAGGTAACTGCCGTAGACAAATCAAAAGTCTTTCAGGCGGTTGTGCCGGGCAACCAGTCTTACTGGCAATAGTATTAGCGTGTTGGACTGGATCTGATCTCACGGCTCCAGGAGACAGAGGAGCACCTGACAGAGCTGCGACCCCGGTCGCGCTACGTCCTTCCGGAGACATCGCCATGAGGGAGGCTGCACTGCCACCCGACCCGTGACCCATCACAATCACGCGCTTAGGATCTCCGCCAAAGAATTGTATGTAATCTTGAACCTGTAAACAGGTCATTCCTAGCGTTAACAGTGTCCGACGGCCGACCGAAGGCTTTTGTTTCGTCTTACGCCGACTTTGGTCACAGAAACACATTAGGTATAACTTTCAAATGAGCCGAAATTTTAACCAAAGGATTTTATTAAATATCCAATTACATTACAAGTAATTACCTTATACAATAAATACCAGGCACTAGATTTAATTTATTCAATAATAGTTTAAATAAATATAAATCATCTGTTTTAATTATTTCCATAACTAATCAATTTTCATTTTTCTTTGTTTATTCTCTTGTTCTTTTCCTCGCTATTTGTATTTTTTATATTAACAATATTTTTAAATAGCTTTTCCTTTGCATGTGATGTTCATTTTATATATAGTGCAATAGGTTATAAGTTTATAAAAATAATTTTTATGTTTTTTAATAGTGCCACTATTGTAGTGAAAATGAATAAATTGCATTATGTCGATATCAAGCCAAATCCGTAGATTTTCAAATCCAAAAAAACAGTTACAAAAAAAGCTAAAAGTGTATAATATAATGATTTTTAAAACATGTATATTGAAAGTTTTTGGTGATATACCTAAACAAAATATAGAGAATATTAAAATGACCTGAGAACTTATCAAAAGTAACAAAAGCCAAAGTCGCGGACGAAGTTTCGGTCGGTCACAAAGTGTTAATAATGCCACTCTGTATTATTCGCGTGTACTGTATTTTAAATAAGTTTGGTCGCTGTTAGTAAGATTGCTCGAACAGAGTCGTAACACGTGACCCACGTACACAAGTGTACAAACCGTCATAATGACTCGCTACAGCCTGTCACGATTCTCAGTTAATGTAACTCAAGTTGTTGATATACCTAGAAAGTTTCAGTGGTTGTGAGGGCATGACGACGCACACTGCCAATTGTTTCTCGTCCCTTGGTACTTGTTGCCGTTCTTGGACTACATTGGACTTTCCATCAAGTGCACTGTCGTCATATTGTCAAGCCAGTAAAAAAAAAATATTCCGCGAAATGTGACGTTTCGTGTGTCAATAATTATTTATTATTGTAATATATCCTAATGTAAAATATGATTTTTGGAAATTATATTAATTTTCTGGTATAAATAACCAAACAAATCGAACATAAAAATATACTTACCCATAACATAGCAGTATGTATATCGAAGAGACCAAGATTCCCAGCTGCATCATTATTTCCTGTACTTAAATAACCTAGTGACCCTAGACGGTATTGTGGAGTGACTAGTATCATGTCCTTTTTGGTTAAATGTTGACCCTATAAAATTAAATTAGTAAACATTAAAAATGAGATTTTTACTAATCAAATTCCATTGGTGCTTTTTTTAAATTTCGCTTATCATAATCCACCTTTGAGTACGATATTTTGTATTATTACCGAAAACCGTGTATTTATTTACTGCTCCCGGTAGATACCTTGACATTGTGTACTTCTCTATCAATTAAACATTAATAAAAAGAAATGAGCGTTGTCTTAATAAAATCTAAATCGATAAATATGTTGACAAGAATTATGTATAGTACGTAAATGTAAATCAATGATATAATAATACGTATATAATAATAATATGTAAATCATCAATCCAATGCAAATTGACATATGAATAGATTTCGAAATTAGTATTAGGGTGCAGGGTCGATTATTATTTAGAATCTACGCGCTACGGTTGATTGTTATTCGAATATATTCAAAGTAGACCCATACTCTATAAGTTGCATTTTCATTCGGAATTATTATTCAACTACACAATGCATGCGTACATTTATAATCTAAGACCATCAAGTGAAATCGATTTTCTTTTAAATAAATTCGAATCGTCAAGATTTTAACATAATTTGAATGATTTTTTTCCCGTGGGATTACACTCTTATGTGATCGATATTCCAAATGCTCATACTAGACAATTCCCTCATCTTTGCTGGTAACCTCCTGTGTATGTTTTTTTAGCATCTTACGACATGGGAATCCTCAAACAACGAGTGAATCGGTCTTTGTTGACTAAGCGCGCTCCATCATCGGCCTCATCATCACTTTCCAATTGGTGAGGTTGATGTCAAGTGTAAATCTGTAATAAAAAAAGTAAGTAATCATTACAACTAGGTAATACTTACTCCATACGTTGTGATGGATCCACTGTGATAGTTGCCACCATGAATGAATAACGCAACAGGAGAACCTGGCAAAAATATGTAGAGAATGTACTTGGAGATTACCATCATTATCGTCATTTCATCTTCCATTGCTGAAAATAGGCTTCGCCCAAAGCTCGCTACTCATCTCTGTTCTGGAATAGCCCAGAATGGATGTTTCTGGATGGGAATAGTTCACATCCAGAAACACCCAGCTGCCTTCCCCAGATCATCAGTCCATAGAGCCTTGGGGAGTCCATCACTACGCTTGCTGTCACTTGTCAATTCTGCGACAAATATGACTGCCTCATTGCCACTTCAGGCTGCTCACTCGGCTAGTTATGGTGGACACTTTCGTTTTCTACCCACGTTCGTTCGTCATGATCTCATTATGAATTTTATCACACAGAGACACTTCGAACATAGCCCGCTGCGTAGCTCGCCAAGCGATATCCTTGCGAAGATCTTGCTTGCGGAACAACCTTACCGTCATCTTCCACGTCTCGCTACTGTATGTCATAATGGGTGGTACGCACTGATTATGCTATTGGTGATTATGCTTCTTGATACGTCAATGTGAATGGTATTTTGCATTGCACTCAAAATACGAGTACATTTAGATAAACAGAGTTAAATTATAATCTAAATTACCCTCTTCACTTTCTGGCATTTTCGGTGCAAACACGTTAAGACACAAGCAGTCTTCGTTTCCTATAACCTGGTTCGGCACGTACGGATCCCGCTGAGGACAGGGCAAGCATGACTTTGTCGCGTTCAATTCACCGGCAAGGTACTGACGTATTGGACGTTGGAACCTCCGAGGACCGACTGGTGGTTGTGCATATCTATAAAAAAATTAAAACTTAACAAGAATCTTGTCAATCATTTAGTTATAAGTCAATGACAGCAGCTATGCCTACGATGTTAATAATGGTCCTGGATTCGAATTTCACTTTACTTTATACTGACTCGACAAGGTGGCGAAACTGCACCTGGTGGAAAGTTCAGTGTAATACAAGCAGCCGCCAATGAATGGGAATCTATTGAGAGTCAGCGTCGTCATGTCAGTCTAGATATACCTCACAGGCCTTGAGCAACTGGTTATCGACCCTTGAGAAGTAGGCAGAGCATTGTGACGTGCTTTGCTTAAATATAACTTCCCGCGAGTTTGTGCCCAGTGGGAGCGGCGCGATGGGGCTGTGGCGAAATGATTACAGGACCCGCAGTCCCCGCCAATGCGCAGAAGTAGTCACCTTGGGGTTTTTAGTCGATACAAGTCCGACACACTTCATGATATTCGACAACATATTCAGGTTCTGTGTTTGCCAAGTGAGCTCTTAGTATCTTACTGTTCCAGATAGTTTTTAAACAAATTGTTCTCATGTAAGTGATTTTGTATCTTAATGAGAATAAACTCTTTGAACTGATATGAGGATACGATATGAGGATTTTCCCCAAGTAACAAAAAAACAGATATACCTCAACGGAAAGTCTCTAGGTATAAGAACAACTGGACGCATTAAAGCTCACCTCCAACCGCGACAGGACGAGCTAAATCACTGTGACGGTCTTTGTATTTGTGGCTTATGGTGATGGTTCGAGCAGTCGCCCTACCACCTACACTACCGGCACACTTTTCTGTGATGATCAGATATGTTCATCGCGAGTTCTGGATGTGTATAATTATTTAAGTATATAGTTTCCGTATATATTAATACAGTATCCATAATACAAACACAAGTGTAAATATTTGTGGTGCGACAACGCACCGCCATCGCAATGCATCGTGTGCACTGGCTCTTAATTCAACTAGGCCTTTAGGTATTTTGCAGTTTGACAAGGGCAATTAAAAGTATTTTTTCTGGTACTTAGTACATGCCCAGAAAGTGTGAGCTTTTATTAGTGTTCGAAAGTTGTATGATTTTTTAAAACTATCTCTACTTAATCGTTTCGAAAAATAGTTCAATAAAATTCAAATTCAAAACGTAATCTATTCGTACTGAATATATTTATATCTGTACAAATTCCGTTAGTTTTAAATGTGTTAGGATATTCTTATCATTTATAGTATCATTAGAGGCTACGGTCAATGTAGCAGACATGATATGTCGCAAAATACCTAGATATAGCGAGTAATCTATTAAACAACGGAAACACTTTATCGAAGCATCCGCCAAATTTTGCTTGTTTTAATTTTAATCATTTGACCTTTATAATATATGTACCATATAATATACACACAACAAAGTTTAAGACCTTAAATCAAAACTTTTTTCATTAGGGGGTCCTACTAGTTAATTAATCCAACCCAATATATATTTTTAATGTTAAATTTCGTATCTCACAACTTTTTCGTTTTTTTTTTTGTAACCCGGGGGAAATCCCTAACGGACCTCAGGGGGCGATGAGGATCACCCCCGGTGTGTCGGACTGACACCGACTAAAACCCCCGAGGTGTTCCTTCTCTCTGTTTAGCCGGGACCGGAGGCACAGCAGCGTCCACTTCTCCGGCCCGAGACGACGTCTGGCCTTTTGGGTAGGCCTATCCTCTGTGTTTGGGAGGAGGTGGAGTAAAGAGCCACCCCTCGCTCTCCTCATAAGTAGTTGTCTTGGAGCGGTGTGCGGGAACACGTCACACAGTGCTTTCGCCTAGATAAGTTGGACGTTGCGCTCACTGAAGCGCGCCGCCCAGGCATCTCTCCGGTTACGAAGGAAGGCCTGTGGCAAAGGCCCTCCTCCTTGGTCCTGTTCTGCGTGGGCGACGGATCGGGTTGTCGGGGCCGGCTATTGCCTCCCTATCCCTCTCCGCCGCCTCTTTCACCTCCATAACTCTCTCACAATAAGTGAGGACCGCCTGCCATGCCCTGTCGCTACCGACCGTCGCGCGAACGAGCGCCGGCGGCGACAGGTCGCCACCCACCACCCTACTTACTTTTTACTCAGTTTTGCTCTTAATTAATCTTTTTTTTTCACTTTACTATTATACAATTTTGTTTTAAATAACAAACATGCATAAAATTACGCTTTAAATCGTATATTAATTTATTGTATATTAATTTTTTTTTTTTTAATTGCGTCTTTTTTGTAGACGTCAAAAATGTGCCCGAGTCTTTGTTGATGTGGTTTTATACGATTATGGATATACATATAATTACTGGCCATTCCAGCAATTACGTCTACGTTAGCAATGATGAAAAGCCAAGCCGGGCAGTAGACTTGATAAAGTATGCTGCCCGGATGAGAGAGATGCAGTGCACGGTGTCCGGCGCACCGCCTGGGAGAGGGGTTTCGGAGGGGTGGGTTCTTGTTCCCTGGGCGCTGGATGAATTTGCTTTCCCGGGCCCGGGTGGAGCAATCAGAGGGACAACCCGGGGATTTTTACTCAGTAGGAGTCTGACACACCGGGGTCGCTGCCCTACAGCGTCCTGATGGTCCTATGCAGGATTTTCCCCCGGGATTAAAAAAAATGATGAAAAGCCATTGTTTATGTGAAATTTATTAAGTAAGTTAAAGCTTTAATAATGTTAAGGAGGAAGCAATTCCACTTGGGAATACTACGAAGAGGTCAAGCTATGTTTCTGTAATAATTCAATTTATTTTAATGATACGTAATAATGTAGGGACTTAAAGCTTAAGTACCTACTACGACAATTTTTATATAGCATTTTATCAGCAATCATTTTTCGTATAAGTTAGCCAAAGTATATCTTCATTTATGCTCAAACAATGGCGACCAGATATAAAATCCTTGTTTTTGGTTGGAAAATATGAATGAAAGCAGCTGAAATCTCATCAAGATCAGTTCAATGGTTGCAAAGCGTTTACAAGCGTATTAATTACAAAATTCAAACATTTATGTTCAGGCGCCTTGAATAATACGACGTCTTTTTGTTATTTTTCCAGATACATAACATATCTGCTGTTTTTTCAGTACAGTATACAAATCTCGTTAGACGATTGGACAAAATCTACCTAAACAAGAAACGGACAATATCACGTATAGTATCAGAAAGCTTAGACGAAGTAACATTCAACAAGCGATAACGTTAGTGGACAAATGCGAATTGTATGAAGTTGACATAAAGATGTTTAAAGGACCTAGACAAAGTAACATTTGCCTATAAATAACGCTAGTAGAAAAGTGCAACATACATGGTATAGATGTAAGCTTTCGAAATATTACGGCGTCACTTTATTTCGCCTTTACAATTTGGCCTTTTCTACTAGCGTTATCGCCGGGGAATGGTACCTTGTCTAAGCCCTGAGTGTGGCGTATTGAGAATGCAAATTATCCACCCGCCAGCATAGGTGATCACAATAGATAAAGCTTACAAATGCGTGCAGTATACGTCAAAGATATAGGGAATTTATTAACAATAATAATAAATGGATCCCTGTCCATTGACAGTAGCTGCCGTTTTGGAATACATTGTATTTTTCAACAGGTACAGTTTACTCACATTGTCGTGCCTGTATAAAAAAACAATTCTGCTGTGGCTGGCAGTGAACTTCGAAACTATTCAGTGGATTTCAATATATGTACACGATCTATGAATTTCACGCTAGCGGAGTTGCGAGCATAATTATTATAAAAAGCAGGTCGTCTTTGGTAGATTTATAGACTACTTACTACTTTGGTGAGACTGCTCAAACATAACAAATTATATTATTGAATTAATATAAAAATATAATGTACCTTACCGATTTTCTCACCTTGGACTTGGCTGTGTCAACACTTAAGCTATACTCAAGTTGCTATTATATATTAAGTTTTTGTCAAAGACAAACTTATTTCCTGAGCAAAGTTTAAGCAAAGTCTAAGTAGCGTTTATTAATCTCACCCACAAAAGCTTTCTAACCTTATACCAAAGAAGCTATAGTATCCATTTTTATCTTTAATTCCTTCAAGTCTGGCGCTGAGCCCATTGCGTTGCACGAAGACCACAGCGGCGTCAGGTTCTGGGGCGGAGGCTGGCGCTCCGCCGACAACGGCCTCTGCCGGCGTCGACCAGCTCACCAAGACAACACTCCACAGCCAAAGCCACATCATGACTAACACCAAACTTTGCGCTCTACCGGAATTTGCAACCTACGGTTTTTAATCTCCTTGATATGTCGCTAAATTTGCTTCAGCGGTTCTAAAACTACCATATTGAGAATATAATTATAAGCACTAACGCCATTGCATTCTTAAATTATAACAAGATTGCTTGCAGAATATTAAAAATATAAAAAAGATTTACTCGCAGTTTTAGCAACGCTTTTTAAGTTTTACACAGCTTTTAAACATGAATAAATAAATGTGTATATCGTTGATGCTTAATTAATTGATTTTATATTAGTGTTTAAAAGCGTTTTAAAATATAAAAAGCATGTTTGAAATAGCGCGTGAAATCACTATTTCAAAAATTCGATCTACATCGAAACTATTTTTTTTCTTCGCCTTTTCTCAAATATCTACATTATATAGAACCTTCTAAGCAATTCATTTATTTATTTTTACTACAAGCACGCTCATACTTGACCTCAATCACACCTGATGTAAAGGGATATTGAAGCCGATAATAAAGCGAGCTTGCCAAACAGAAACCGATTCACCTGTGGCTTGTAGACTCTAAAATTGTATTTTTGTATGTCAAAGGTACTAAGTAAACTGACAACCCACCAGATGGTAAGTGGTTACTGTCGCCTATAGACTGAGATGGGCAAAATTTAATCTGATTAATGATGAACGATTACAAAAAGTAGTCGTAATTTTAATTTTCTTGCTCTGTAATCATGATTAAATCCATTTAAAACATTAAGAAATTATAAATGTGTATACAATATGGGATTTTGTAGTGCTTAAAACATAAATGAGCAAAATACAGTCATATTAATGGTAAAAAACGTAAAATGTAATCGTTAATTATTTTTATTAATCTGATTACATTTTACCCATGTATGCCTATAGACAACTATAACATCACAGCTCATATAATATCAGCTCACAAGATCATATAAGCATCACAGTCATTTGGCCGAGCTTAAAGAACATTTTTACTCCGTTTTTGAATAACCTCTCTATATCGAAGCTTAGGGAAAAAAATAGTCACAAGTAGGCCTCTCTGCAGCAAGACTATACGCCAAACCAAGTTATACGTCTATGTATCAGGAAAAAGAGATGCGAGGGAAAAATTAGCATTACGGTGTACGCTTCGGTCATAAAAGTTTCACTTGGTCCACATACGTAGTGAGTTAGTCAGACGCGCGTGATATGTTTTTGTCTTTCAAAATTAAACGTGGAATTTATTATCATTCATTTTTACATATAATTCCAATTTCCAATTTCGCAACATCACACACTCTAAATCATCTTTCATACTTCACGCAATCATCCGACCTGTGAAAAGGTTGTGATGTGTCATTTATTTAATACTACAATATTTATTCTTAAAATTAGTTAACAATAAAACTTATAGTTAAAGAACACAATAATACACAACTACAATTTCAGAGGAGAAATAAATAATGCGATACATATATACATATCTTAAAAACTAATTAGAACATATCTACATATGTATATACACGTATAGACAGGACAGGAGCACGAGGGAATAGTGCCAGGGTTGCCCCTATAAAACTATGGCGATCTATTACGATCTAATCATTTTTAGATCTTTGAGTTCGTAATAATATATCGTCATTACCCTTTCGACCCTTCCGAGTTAGGCAGATATACATTAGTAGCTGTTTCCACTTTGCACTTATAATCGCCCTTCTCAGAGCATTATCTGGACACAATGGTTTTGATATATGACACGCGGGTTCCCTCTTAATGTTTTCCTTTACCGGTAAGCATGCGACGGCACCGGTGAGCCAGGCCGTATCAAATCTGGATAAACAACAAACAAAAAGACGTGTTAGAATTCGAGCCTATGCCCATTTGAATTCGCATTTCGCGCATAGATACCGGCTTTTTATCCACTAAGCTGTTTCAGAAGATATGATTATAAGATCAGTTATATTAAAAAACACATTATTGACTAAATTGGATACGATAAATTGTAATAATTGTACAATTTCTACACTACATACAGCGTCTACTTTATATTCTAAAGAAGCACGATGGCTGGCGCTCTTTAAGTTGTAGTAGGAAAGCGCTGAATATCATTTATATAATGACAACTCTAATGGCATAGTCCAAAAATCATACAGTTTTTCGACGAAGTACCTAGTCTTCGTAGAACAATCGTGTGGAGTATTAGGTTGAATTTTAGAAAATATACTTTGGCTTTGCTTATACTTTTCTCAGGAAATATATTTGTATTTAATAAATCTGTATATGTATATAATAGCACCTTGAGTATAGCCTGAGTATTCGCATAGGCCATTCAAAGTTGACGAAATCGATGTCTCACAATATCATTAATTTGAAATGTTTGTGCTAAGGCTAATGTAGTATGATACACTAAGCAAAGTCAAAGTATTCTCTATAAATCTCAGCTTTAGAGTCGACACTGGGGAATGCAAGCTGCATACAGTTGCCCTGTGACACAGGTTGTGTTTCAGGGCCGACGCAAATTATTTAAATTTGATTTTATTACTGGTTTAGATATACATACATACATGAGCTGCTAAATGAATGTCTTTTAAAAAGTGTGTTTGGTCATCTACCATTTACGGTTATGGATGATTCTGCAAATAAATAATTTAAATTTTATCATTTAATATTTTTAGGAATTGTTAAATTATAAGCAGCGTAATAATGTTTATGACTAATAAATAAATAACTAAATTGATTAATTGTTTACCTGTAACAATCCCAACTATCGCGGCATTGTCTAGACGATAGCGTCATTTTTTATGAGATTAATCATTAATGGCATCTTTCTTTTTTATTCTGACTTGGTGTAAAACCACACTGCAACTGATGGAATGCAGAGTATAACCCACAAACCGAATATGATTGTGGAGATATAATTAACTACCGATTTTTTTTTTTGTAACCCGGGGGAAATCCCTAACGGACCTCGGGGAGAGGTGAGGGCCACCCCGCGGTGTGTCGGGCTTGCACCGACTAAAACCCCCGGGGTGTTCCACCTTCCGCCTACCGGCATCGAGGGCACGACTGGGGTCTCATCCTCAATGACCGGCTGGGCGGGCGGCCGAGAGTAGGCCTCTACTCGTTTAGGGAGGGGTGGTGTATAGAGCCACCCCTCTCGTGCCTCTGTGTTGTAGAGTGGCACGCGAGAACACATCGGGCGCCGCTTGCACCCTTGTTGGACGACACACTCCCTCAAGCGTGCCGCCCGGTGTCGCCGCTAGAGTCGAACGTTCCTGAGGAACGCCGCTCTGCGGCGCCCTGTTCTTTTAGGCCGGCGGGCAGGCGGGGACGACGCTGCCGAAGATGTTGTAGCCAGCGCCTCCCGGTCCCGCTCCGCCGCCTCCTTCCTAACTAGCACGTCCTCGGCGAACCGCAGGACCGCCCTCCATGCACCTTCGCTGCCGACCATTAGTGAAACCAATGTCGGCAGCGAGAGGTCTCCACCCACCACTCTCTCCAGCTCGGCCCGCTCCGAAGCCCAGGCTGGGCATATCTGGAGCGT
The DNA here is from genome assembly GCA_036320925.1 of Automeris io. Classification (NCBI taxonomy): domain Eukaryota; kingdom Metazoa; phylum Arthropoda; class Insecta; order Lepidoptera; family Saturniidae; genus Automeris; species Automeris io. The sequence continues at coordinate 4,247,853 of JAUDJH010000010.1, read as the reverse complement.
GTGCTCAGCCGCCTCGTCGGGGCATCCGTCACAGTGGTGGCATTTCGGTGTTGGTTCGCTACCGGCTGACCTGTGCAGATATCTCCCGAAGTATCCATGCCCCGTTAGAATCTGCTATAATTAACTACCGATAGTCAACCACGGACTTGTCGGCCTATAGAAATATTTTTTCACGGTTCACTTAAAAATCGTAATCAGTATCTTATTTATTTAACAGTAATATTTAGTTATAAGAATAAATTGTTGTATATACATTTGGGCAGGCGAAGGTAGAGTGGTTATTTTGAAGAAGAAAAAAATCGACTATACGATCTTTTTAGACAAAATCAATATCAGTCAATTACAATATCAATAATATCAATCAATCTAAATATATATATATTAAGGTCCTTACATATGAAATTGGCGTTTTTCGTACTGGCCACTTTAATCACAAATTTCTCCTCTTTGGTAAGGAATTCCAAATTCAAATTTGTACAGCTATAGACTCATGTATTTGTGCTTCGATGATCGTCATTCATTTGTTTTTTTCTTCTGATTTTTTTCTGTTTGCGTCACTCATTTTACAAAATGGAAAACTTAAAATATCGCATTATTTACGAGTACGAGTTCCGCCGTGGCACTAGTGCTGCGGAAACAACTCGAAGAGTGAATGATGTGTATGGCGGTCGTGTTGCAAAAGAAAACACAGTTCGTTTTTGGTTCCAACGTTTTCGTTCTGGAAATTTCGACCTGCAGAACAAGCCCCGTGGACGGCCTGAGACTCAAGTTGATAATGAAGAGTTGAAGGATATTGTGGAAGCGGATCCATCGCAAACCACGTCCGAGTTAGCTGCAGGCTACGATGTCAGTGATAAAACTGTTTTAATTCACTTGAAGCAAATTGGGAAGATTAAAAAGCTTGAAAGGTGGGTACCTCACGAATTGACTGAAGCAAACCGGCAAACGCGCGTCGACTGCTGCGTTACATTACTAAACCGGCACAATAATGAAGGTATTTTAAACCGAATCATTACCTGTGATGATTAATGGGTTCTTTACGATAATCGGAAGCGCTCAGCGCAATGGTTGGATCCTGGCCAGCCAGCCAAATCAAAATTGGGGCAGCCCAAGCGAAAATTAACCCCAAAAAAGTTACTTATAAGCGTTTGGTGGACTAGTGCCGGTATTGTTCATTACAGCTTTCTCAAATCTGGCCAGACTATTACGGCTGATGTCTATTGTCAGCAATTGCAAACCATGATGGAAAAGCTAGCGGCTAAACAACCTAGGCTGGTCAATCGCTCCACGCCACTGCTGCTTCACGACAACGCTAGACCACAGACTGCGCAACAGACGGCTACTAAATTAGAAGAGCTTCAATTGGAAAGTCTAAGACATCCTCCGTACTCCCCGGACCTTGCTCCAACAGATTACCATTTTTTTCGAAATTTGGATAACTACTTGCAAGGGAAAAAATTCAACTCCGATGGGGCAGTCCAAATCGCCTTCAAAGATTTTATTGATTCCCGTCCGACTGGTTTTTTTAGTAAAGGGATCAATGAACTACCTATGAGATGGCAAAAGTGCATAGAAAATAATGGTTCATACTTTGATTAATTAAATATATTATATTAAAAAATATTCGACTTTTTGTTCCTCCCATACAAAACGCCAATTTCATATGTAAGGACCTAATATATAACTCAAAGGTGATTGAATGGCTGACTGACTGACATAGTGATCTATCAACGCACAGCCGAAACCACTGGATGGATCGGGCTGAAATTTGGCATGCAGGTAGATGTTATGACGTAAGCATCCGTTAAGAAAGGATTTTGATGAATTCCACCCCCAGGGGATAAAATAGGGGTTGAAAGTTTGTATAAATCTTCTCAGATTATCGACTATAATATAATATAATAGCTTGATAGCTTAGCGCCTAATGACAGATTAGGCCCTAATTTTTTACACACGCTAAACAAAAGTAAAGCCACAAAACTATATCTAATTAATTATAATACTTCTTAACGCGAGCGAAGCCACGGGCAAAAGCTAGTCAATACATATAATAAATCTGTTTCTCAGTAACCTACACTCCGATTTTTAATTCAGTAGAAAAAATAACGTTTTAAATGACAATTTTTTTAAAATATTATTACCACATAAAACTAAGTAATGTTCTCTCAAATGAGAAAAAGCAAAATCACATTGGTCATACACCAGTGAAAAAGCACAAGAATGGAACAAATGAGAAAAAGTGGTATTGACGAATAATTATAATACAACGTGGCTCTAAGTTGTAGTACGTTGATAAATTAAAAAATATATGTATATAAATAGAACATGCTGCGTTGTCTTTGTTATTTATATAATATTTTACCTATTTTAATTGTTTTATTATGTCTGCGCAATAAGGAGCTATAATGTTATTACATGAGGCTGGTAAGCGACAGTGCAAGATAGTTCAAACTCTCGGTGTCAGTCGGCAATTAGTCTTTTCTACTGCTAAACATTATGATGAGCTTGTACATAGAGATCGTACGAGAAGAGGCAGAAAAAAACTGTTACGACGTCTATACTTTAACATATCGTCAAACAAAGATTGAGACGCAATTCACAAGCCAAATAAATAAAATTGTTCGTGATTTGGGCCCGCCATTTAAAGTTCCAACGAGTAATCAAAAATGAGCTCATATTTACAGAATACAAGCTGTTAAAAGCGCAACGTCTGAATGATAAGGATAAAAAAGACTGCTTCAAATATGTCGCTTATTGAAAGTATAATGGATTGTAGTGTAGTTGTGTGAGTGTGTGTGTGCGTGTGTGTAGTGTGTTGTGTGTGTTCTATTTTAAAGGTGAAAGTCTGTGTGACTCAAGACAGACGTGTAGATTCGCTGATGGCAACACTTACTCATGAGTGGATTAAAATATCTGAAAAGGACGTATGGTAAATCGTTAAAAATTAAAAAAAAATAAGCGTTAAAGCTGTGTATCAATGCTATAGGCGGATATTTTGAAAATAAATCGATACTTAAGTTAAAATAACACTGTATTTTTAATAATCAGAACTCATAGCACTGTATAAATGTAATCAAGAAAATTATTCATAAAATTGTTCGTCAATTTATTTTATAGCTACACTGTACGATCGATTTCTTGAACTCAATTTAATATTTAGAAAATATATAATAAAACACACACTCTACAGCTTTACATATATAATTTTTTTTTGTTTTATTTTACATAATAGGGTGCCCAACATGGGTAACATTAGACAAGAAAACAAGAGGATCATAATACTTAAATAGAACATATAAATGCCCCCACAAAATTATAGGACACCACAGCATGCACAGTGATTAATATATAAAGCTAGTTTACATTAAACAATAATAATAAAATTCCAAAAAAAGAAAAAACATATACATACATATATAGACACAGCACAAAAGGATAATATTGTAGAATGTACAATTAAAAACTTTAAATGAAACTGTGACTGATTCCAAGTAACACAAAAAGTAACACAATAAAAAAGAAAAAAATACATTCACTTTCTACACGCTGTTCTAAATTTTGAAAGAGAAACAGTCAGGTCCAAGTCTACGAATCGCGAGAGTGCGTTGTACTGCCTGCAGATCCTTGGCATGATAGAAAACTGTCCAAGATTGGTTTTAAAGAAGGGTATAGAAAAAAAATGGAAAGCTGTTTTGCGGGGCAAACGAGATGGAGCATTAATTTTTAGATTATTGATAAGTTCTGCACAATCTAGATATCCATTGAATATTTTAAATAAAAATATTAGGTCAGATATTTTCCTGCGACTAGCTAAAGATTGCATTTTATAAAAAACCAGTCCATCATGATAGCTCAAGATTTTATGCGCCTTATTATCACCGTAGGAGAGATGGTAAACAAAACGTCGTTGCACACTCTCCAAGCGTTTATTGTAGACCTCGTAATTGGGATTCCATACAACCGAGCCATACTCCGTAACAGGACGTACAAGGCTCTCAAATACTCTAATCTTAGTATACGGAAGCTTGAAGCTTTTGCAAATACTTGTGATGAAACCAAGTAATATAAAACTTTTGGATACTATTTCCAGTATATGCAAATCAAATTTAAGTTTTGAGTCAATCATAATGCCTAAATCCTTCACTGAGTTAACAACTTTTAGTTTGTGGTCGCTTATAAAATAGCTACCTAAACGTATAACTTTGTTTCTGCTAAAGTGAATATGATAGCACTTATCTAGATTAAGCAACATATTGTTTTGTTGACACCCCGAAGAAAGTCTACACAAGTCGTCTTGGAGATCAATTTTGTCTGAGTCTGACTGTATTGGTTTCATGATCTTTAAGTCGTTGGCAAACAAATATGCTTTCGAACTCTTAAAACACAATGGTATATCATTAATAAAAACGTTAAAAAGTATAGGTCCTAAATGCGAACCTTGTGGCACTCCTGATGTTGCCACAAATGGTCTAGAAAGATGCCCACTAACTGCAACCCTAGAGGTACGATTACATAAGTAAGAAGTGAACCAATCTAATAAAGAACCAGAAATACCGTGGAGAAACAGCTTATGAATTAATAAAGAATGGTCAACCTTATCGAATGCCTTGCTAAAGTCAGTGTATATTGCATCGACAGGAACCCGATTATCAAGAGACTTGATCAGATCTGCAGTATAAGAAACCAGGTTAGATACTGAGGAACGTGATTTCACAAAACCGTGTTAGTGTGGACTGATGAGATGTTTTAAACGCCAAGAAATTCGTTTTGCTATCAGTTTCTCTAGTAATTTCCCAAAAACAATAAGAATAGAGATTGGGCGGTAATTGCACACATTAATTTTATCGCCTAATTTGTGTACCGGCACGATCAAGGCTTCTTTCCACATATCAGGAAATACACATACTTTTACGGACTGGTTAAAAATCAACTGCAGTGGCTTAGCCAAGGTTACTGAACAGTTTTTAACGAATAACGGCGGTACTCCATCGAATCCAGCTCCTTTATTTATGTCAACAGAATTTAAGGCTTTTTCTATTTCTGCAGTTTCAAAAGAAATCACGCTCAGCGATGATGAATTAATGGCAAAATTGTACGGAGCTATGTAATTAGAGTTGAACAATGAGGTATTGTAAGCTTGAACAAAGTTATCGGCAAACAAGTCACATATGTCAACGCCAGTAAAAGCAACTTTATCATTAAGTGTCATTTGACCCGGGTAACTAGCGCCTCTTTTCCGTTTGCTCTTCACAAATGACCAGAAAAATTTGGGATCGCTTACAATCGCGCTTTCTACGCGTGCTATATATTTACTGTAACACCTTGCTTGCAATTTCACGCAGTCATCTCTAAGTTGTTCAAATGTGAGAGAATCTAGTGCATTGTTATATTTTTTTAACCTTTTATGTAGTTGGTATTTTACTTTGTACATATGTATTAATTCACGAGAAAACCAGATAGGATAGTGTGAGTTTCGTTTATACTTCAAAGGTACATGTGTTTTAATAAGTATTTTAAGTCTCTCGTAAAATGAATCGATCATTGCGCTTATTTATTTATTCACTACCATTGAACAGCACATACAAATATTTTACATACGGTACAATTATCAATGTGCCAATTACACAATGGTAATGTTTAAAAACTAACAAAGAAAATGAATAAAACAGTAAACTCTTAACTATTAGAAATAGATGTTTGTGCGTTGTGTCTTATAGATTGACAGTTAAGAAATTTAGATTTCCAGTCAATGGAATCCAGCTCCGCGTTGATTTTGTTATAATCCGCATTCATAAAGTTTGGTCTTGAAACTTATTTTGGTGGTATCAATTTACGAATCAACATGGGGACCGAAAACTCACGTGCAGGGTGATATTTGTCTTCAGGTGTAAGGCAAAAATTACTGTGTTCAATATTGTTAATTGACTTGTTACTTAAAATCAAATCTAATAATTTTCCATTATGATTTTGAACATTGTTAAATTGGTTCAAGTCATTAACGGCTATATATTCCAAAAAAACTCAGGTTTATTTCAGATGTGGTTACTTTTGGGGTACATGCAGTTTTCCCATCATCACCAAATGGTGTCCATGTCATGTCACTGAGGTTAAAGTCACCCATGATGATAGTATGATTTTCTGTTTGGCTAACTTGTGCGCTCTTAGTAAAAGAATCCAATACGTTGCTGTTGTCGTTGACTTTCCTATCAATTTTAATCCAGAGGTCTTCACATTCACTCTCAAATTTAGATAACCTACAAGAGTGAAGTCGCTTCGACACAGCTATAAAAACACCCCCACCATCCTTCCGTTTAGCGAACATACTGGACTCCCTATCCCTCCTATAAACATGATATCTGTCATCAAACAGTTCCGCGTTCATTACACTACCGTTAAGCCAAGTCTCTGTAAGCACCACAACGTCAAAATCTTGCAACAACATGTTATGGAAAAAACTGATCGTTTTAGTCTTTAGACCGCGTGTGTTTTGATAATAAACCCTTTTTTTTTTTGTAACCCGGGGGAAATCCCTGACGGACCTCAGAGGGCGATGAGGGTCGCCGCCCGGTGTGTCGGACTTGCACCGACTAAAACCCCCGGGGTGTTCGTTCTCTCCGTCTAGCCGTGACCGGAGGTACAGCAGCGTCCACTTCTCCGGCCCGCGACGACGTCTGGCCTATTCGGTAGGCCTCACCTCTGTGTTTACGTGGGGCTAAGTAAAGGGCCACCCATCGCTCTCCTCTTAAGTAGTCTTGGAGCGGTGTGCGGGAACACGTCACACACCGCTCTCGCCTGGATAAGTTAGGCGACGCGCTCCCTCAAGCGCGCCGCCCAGGCGTCTTTCCAGTTACAGAGGAAGGCCTGCGGCAAAGGCCCTCCTCCTTCGTCCTATTCTACGTGGGCGACGGATCGGGTTATCGGGGCCGGCTATTGCCTCCCTGACCCTCTCCGCCGCCTCTTTCGCCTCCATAACACTCTCACAATATGTAACGACCGCCTGCCATGCTCTGTCACTGCCGACCATCGCGCAAGCGAGCGCCGGCAGTGACAGGTCACCAGCCACCACCCTGGATAATAAACCCTTAATTGTGACGTATTCATTCAATAACAGTTTCTCTCTATTACGCACCTAAGCAAAAAGAAATACAGTAGATAAATCAATAACAACAATTTTAACGACAGGAGCTTCTAGGTAAGCTTAACTAAGATTTCTGCGTTGCTCACAATTATTCGGGGTGAATCCTCTGATTTCTTTAAAAATATGCGACCGTTCCGAACCTAGACAAATTTAAACCCTAATTCCTTCGCTCGAGCGCGAGTGACAGCGTGAAGATACTTATTTTCAGGTGAAAGATGTTCCACTATGTAAATTGGATAAGCCCTCTCGAGCGCCAATCCTAGATGACTTGTATTGAGGCGGTTTTTAGGATTGCCTTTATTGTACTTAAGAGACGCAGCCAGAAATCCGTCCCGAAGTCTAGGCGTGGTTAATTTTACTAATATGGATCTAGTGCGATCAGTAGTGGGGTCCTTTTTTGCTACTCTAGTACAGATTGAAATATCGGTGTCCTTTATGTCGCAATTTATAACGTTCGCAAGACTCAGGACCGTAGCTATCACCGTTTTCAGATTTGTTCTCAGGGATACACTAAATTTCGACGTTGTTTGCTCTTGCGTGTTGTTCAAGATCATGTACACGCTTTTTAAGAGTTTGTACTGACTCCAATAATAATTTATTATTATTCTCAATCTTAGTGATTCTTTCCGTCTTCTCGTCAACCACTGCCTTTATTTCCTCGTATTTATCACTGAAGAAGGAAAGTGATTGCTGAAACGAGTCTACAGTATTTCGAAGTTCCTTCTCTACTGTCAAAATATCGCTTAGTTTACTGCTTATTTCTTGATTTATGACAGTACGAAGCGCCTTCCCTGTGAGTGGGACGTCGTCGTCAATATCAGTAGATTCGCAAATATCCTGTGGAATACGTTTACTTCGTGTGATAACCGCGCTGTCTCCTTTCAGTTTTTTTAATTGGTCAGTAGTGGTCTTGATGTCATTTTTAAGCAGTTTTCAAACGTAAATATTCAGTGATCAGTTAATATAAGCGCAATCAAGTGAAACAATTTCTTCAAAAAATCCCGATATAGAAATTTATGGTCCTACAAAAACCACGCAGAAGCTGAGATGCGAACCGTCGACCCGATATAGGCTCGTACGTAGCCACCAATGCGCCACACAACGTCATTGAATATAATTGAAATAGTTCATTTGTTTCTTATAAACCCAATAGACAAATCTAAAGGTCGTTTTGATCGCACTTAAATACCCTACACTGACAGATGTAAGAAATATATGTATTTCCTAGTATAGATCCATAACACCCAATGCTTAATGAATGAGAATCCATTTATAACTAATATTAAACAATTTTATTGCTGCAGTAACGTTGCAGCATAAGATTTAAATCACTGAGGAGAACTTTAGACACTTTTCGTAAGTCACTGTTTTTAGTCCAGAAATTCCGCACAATATCCTTCACAAATAATGGTGATCCTTGACAAGGCTTAATTATAAGACTTGAAAGCCATCACAGCACAAAAAATAAAATTTTCGATTTTTTTGAATTTTACAAAAGAACAGCTTATGTTTGGAACTAGCAGTATATGATAACCCATGTAAGAGTTTCTGATGCCATTTTAAAACTTTTGAAGCTTTTGTATACAAATTTACTAAGTCATTTCCATTGCTTTTCGTAAAGTTACTCTGTATCGAAAGCTTTTAAGCAGATTGCAGTTATGTTGAGCTCTGTGACGTATCTGCGCGGTTGTCAATTTTGCATCTAATAAATTACGAAATTTATTAAGGTTTTTTTGTTTAATTATTTACAGGCAGACGCTTGCCCTCAATCACATGTGGTGGGACGTGAAAATGTTCGACGATGGACTGCGCCCGCCCAACAAATGTCTATTCACTCTTCTCTCCCACGTCATAACAACGTGAAAAATTGGGTTGCTGGAGGCATATTCTAGCTGTTCACTTGATGAATGTAGAAGCGAATCCATTCGTGCGGCTATAAGGAACATTCACCGCTTATGGATGGTATTCGACACAGCGACTAGTGGTTTTATGATGAAATTGGATTGGTGGAATTAGAGAATGTCGTTCCTGAGAACACTCTCCATTGGGCAACCGATAAATGACTCCAAGGCAGGTAACTTTACGTCGTTGCTCGGTGTTCTGTATTTTATTCTCAGTCAAAGAGATATCGCTTTAAAAATCTACCAACTCTACGATCAATCAAGTCCAGAGCGACCAGAGGTGACAACAGTATTCCACACCCGACCACACAAGTGCCTGATAGAAGATAAGAAGTTGCAATGATGTCAAGTGTCTGACCTTAAAAAGAACACCTAATTTTAGCAATTATTTTTTTATTACGAAAATAATAAATATTTTGGATATAGTCATTCGCAATGTCTACGTACTTGGTACGGAAATTTAGAAAAAAATTAAAGAAAATTAATTACATACAAAAAGTAATATAGCTGTTTAAAAACAAATAAATTCGTTCTTTTTTTATTAATTCTTGTTTTCTATTTATTTATTGTTTCATCACTATTTTTATAACGCAAAAAGTCTGCAATACAGGAAATGTCAAATTGTGCACAAAATTAAAAGTCGGAATATAGATGTAAATTTACATCTATATTACAAAGACTAATTTGCTGTAGATTTAACCTTATTCGAGAGGGTGTTTATATACAGTGACGAACTAAAGTATTGGCACAGCGAGGTAAACAAAATTATTATAGTGCTAGCAATTATGGGAATACAAATAATATCTGGATTATTTATTATAACAACACTTACATGCTTGATACTTCATTATATTTTAAAAAATCAATTGAAAACAATTTCATAGTTCAGGAAAAAAATAATAAAAATGTCATCATCTATTTTGACCGGAACATAAGTATTGGCACAGTATAAAACATAAGTTGGCAAGGCGTTCTATGTTGCTATATTCTGTCGGTAGGTGAGTGTAACTAACTAGAGGGGAATCCCAGTGTTATAGCTATAGGAATTATCTATGTAGTATAGTAAAAATAAGTAAAAAAATATAATAATAGAACGTAAAGGTAAAGAAAAGACATTGTCCGAGAGAACAATTATATTGAATTTGTACAATCAAAATAAACTTTATGCAGGAATTGCAAAACTATTTATAAAAGCCGTTATAATGTGCAAAGCGTTATTAAAAATATAAAGGTAAAGAAAACGTCGAACATCGTTCGCAAAGCGGCCGCCCACCCAAGCTCAACGAGAGAGAGAAGAGGAAAGTGGTCAATAAAGTCAAACATAATCTGGAAATTTCATCAATGGCGATAGCAGCAACATTAAGAGAAGACTTTGGCACAGTTTTTCATCCCTAAACAGTTCGCAGAGTCCTCAGGAGTGCCGGGTACAATGCGAGAGTCGCAAGAAGGGAGCCCTACATAAGCAAAAAATAAATAAAAAAGAGGATCGAATTCGCAAAATTTTTTTTGTATGAGAAATTAGATTTTTGGGACTCAGTACTTTTCTCAGATGAAAGAAAATTTAATATCTTTCGATCCGATGGGTGAATTTTAGTGTGGAGAAAATTCAACAATAAGCTTGAGGCGAAAAATCTTCTATCTACGGTTAAACATGGCGGTGGTAGGATAATGGTGTGGGATTGTATGAGTTCATCTGAAGCTGAAAATCTCGTATTCATTGAAGGAACAATGGACCAGTATGTATATATGATTTTTTTTAAGAGAACTTAAATAAAAGCGTTAATGATCTGAATCTTGGACGTAATTTTTACTTTCAACATGACAACGATCAAAATCAGACGCTTACAACATTCGTCAATGGATAGTTTTCAACACCCCACATACGCCACCATACCCACCACAATCCCTAGACCCCAATCTGATTGAACATCTTTGGCACGAACTGGAAATAAGGATAAGGAAACATTATATTTCCAGTAAAGCCGATCTCAAGAGAATCATTGTGGAAGAATGGAATGCCATAGAGCCTTCATTCGTGGCTAAGTTAGTGCATTCGTTGCCTGATAGGTTGAGTGAGCTACTGAAAGGAAAAAGGCTGCCAACTAAATATTGTTTTTTTTTTTTTTCGTTATTTTTGTGTGCTGTGCCAATACTTTTGTTCCGGCCAAAATAGATGATGCCATTCATAAAAAATTTTTCCTGAAGTACGGAATTGTTTTCAATCGATTTTTTTTAATATAATGAAGTATCAAGGATGGAAGTATTGTTATAATAAATAAAACAGATCTTATTTGTGTTCTTATAATTGCTAGCACTATAATAATTTTGTTTACCCCACTGTGCCAATACTTATGTTCGTCACTGTATGTATGTATATCACGCTAAGTAAAAATTTCGGTAAAATGGTTACAGCCTTTCCCGGCCAACAGCATAATGCCCTGCCGAAAAAAAAGTGCGTGATGCAGGTTATTTTTAATTTCTAAATTAATTCATTAATATTTATTAATTTACTATCAGGCAAGCAGTTTACGAATGTACGGCAGTTATAACTATTTATGGTTTTAAATTTAAACTAAGATTTAAAAGATAGCCTAGAGGCCAACCTAGATGTCGCTTTAGCCGGGCAGAAGAAGCTCGTCATCATTATGCTCATGGAATAAATCTTATTATGGCGTCTCATGCTATCAGACTTTATAAAAACGAATAGGTAAGATTAAGGGTAATGTAAAGATCACACTAAGATACAAAGTTTCTTGTTCTTATGTCATCGATGCAATGTCAAAAAATTGAGTATATTCAGAGATAGGCAAAACGAAATCTAATTAACGATTACAAAATGTAGTCGTAATTTTACTTTTGTTGCTCTGTAATCATGATTAAATCCCTTTAAAACATTTAGGGCGGCTTGCACTAGCCATCTTCCTCGGCATCCGGCTACGTCCGGCTTTGTTCGGGGGTCACCTACTAGGCGGGGGGCTGTTAAATAGTCGCCGCCCCCCACGTACACCTAACACGTTTCGGGGAGAGTGGTGTAGAGTGCCACCCCCCCCCCCCCCTCGTCTCCTTGAATTGTCATTGGAGCGGTGTGCGGGAACACATCGCACACCGCTCACGCCTGGATCTGGGCGACGCGCTCCCTCAAGCGCACCGTCCGGCGTATGTCCTGTTATGGAGGAAAGCCTCTGGCGAAGGCCCTCCTCCGGCGTCCTGTCCGAGCTGGGCGGCGGATTGGGTTATCGGGGGTGGCAATAGCCTCCTGATACCGCTCCGCCGCTTCCTTCACTTGCATAATCTCCTCCGTGAAGGAGAGGACCGCCTGCCATGCCCTGTCACTACCGACCATCGCGTGAGCGAGTGCCGACAGTGACAGATCACCACCTACCACCCTGACGAGTGCAGCCCCCTCCGTAGCCCAGGCTGGGCATTCCTCAATCACATGTTGTGTGGACTCATCGAGGCAATCCGCACAATGGTGGATTACATTATGCCCTGCCTTTTTTTTTTTTTTTTGTTAACCCGGGGGAAATCCTGCATTGGATCGTCAGGGGAGTGGTGAGGGCCACTCCCCCGGTATGCCGGACTCTTACCGACTAAAACCCCCGGGATACTCCTTCACTCGCGTCTACGCCAGCCCCCGGGCACACCGAGGACCTCCAAGAGGGCTGACGCGCGATCCGCCCTGTGGGCTTCTCCACAATCGGGAGGAAAATCCTCTACCAACGCCTAGTGGTGCGCGGAAGCACACACAACACCACTGGAGCTTGAAAGTCAGGCAACGGCCCCCTCAGGCTCGTTGCCCGACGCTCCCCTCGAGGCGAAACTGCCAAGCAGCGACTTAGGTGCCGCCGCTGGCGAAGCCTCCTTCTCCATGGGCTGCACGCGCACCTGGGACAACGGAATGTCGTCGGCAGTGGCGGGAGCCTTCCTCGGCTTGCCGAAGGGCCTTTTGATAGGCCTTTTGGCTGCTGCACAGGCCGCGCTGCCCAGCCGGTGGCCGGCCCGCTTGCCAGCATCCGCGCATACGCAGCAGTGAGGCTGCGCCTCGCATCCCTGGGCCTTGTGTCCAGGTTGCCCGCATCGGAAGCAGCGACCACTCCGGTTAGTGGTCGCCTTACATCCATGTCCCACGTGCCCGGGCTCAAGGCACCGGTAGCACCGGAGCACACGGGTTTCCATAAGTCGGATCTGGGGCTTGACCCAGCCGATCGTAATGCCTCTCTCTATTATAGTTTTGGCCACGGGGGCTGGGCAAGTTACCCAGATCGTGCCAAGACTGAATCTAGTCATGACTATGTCACTGGCCCGGACATGTTCCTCCGGGCACCCTCCGATGGTTGCAATGCAACTCACAATGTCCTCCTTGAGGACGGTGTCGTCAAGGCCAGAGATCTTGAGATCAGCCCTCTTATAGGGGCGTGTGACCTTGACTTCATCCTCAAGGAGGACATTCTTTAACAGCTCGTAGAGGACGTTCGCCTTTCTTTCAGCCTCTTCGGGCTCACCGGGCACATGCAGGACTCGTGCATCGGTGAGCGTGCCTCTCATAAACATATCCTTGAGGCCGTGGGCGTGCAAATCACCTGCGACCTCACGCCTCGCCTCGTCAAGGATTGTTTTGAAGGACAAGCCTTTCTCCTTCGCTTGTGGCGTCAGCGCCAGGAGAACACCGGCCGTTTTGGGCGGCCGGATCTTCTTCGGGCGCTTCTGCCCCTGCTCCTTCTTTTTACGGGCCGGTTGAGGAGGGCCCTTCTCTGTTTTCCTCTTAGATGGCTTGTCCCTCTTCACCACCTCTGACCAGCTACCATCGTTGTCGGCTGGCTGGGTCGATGTTGGAGGTGGTTGGGGTACCTCTGGAGGTGTCTCGTCCGGGTTTGCAGCGGGGCGGCTCTTCTTTCCCTTCCCCTTACCTTTTACGGGTTTGGGGTTGGGGTCAGAGCTGGGCCCCGGTGTGTCCAAGTCCGTAGTGAGGACGTCTTCCGCGGCGTCGGCTGCCGGCTTGGGCTTAGCCTTTCGCGCGGCCTTCTTTGCTGCGGGAGGCGCCCTCTCGTGTTGCAGCGGCGGACGCAGGAGTTTGCCCTCCAGTACGTCGTACCGCCGCTGCATGTCCCTCATGGTGCCCACGACCTCGCTTAGCACCGAGCGGATCTCGGCAATGTCGTGGGACTTTGTCTCGTCCGGTATAGATTGAGCAGGGTCCTTGGCGGAAGGCAGCAAGAGACCCTGCCTGTTATACTCTCGGATATCTGCTCTGAGGGAGGCGTAATCCTCCCTCAGGTCCTGCAGCTCACTTTTGAGACGAGCGTTCGCGGAACTTAGCTTCCGGACCTCGTCGCTTACAGTGGAGGTCATGATGACCTCCATGTCGACCAAGATCTCGTCGAGAGCCGACTTCCCCTCGTGGATCACGGTCCCTTTGATATTTTTCGACTTGGTAAATAAGTTCTTCACCAAGACCACGTTCTTCCGAACTCGCTCATGCCGGACGTATGCGGCGGCGTCTTCCTCATCAGTCGACGCTGTAGCGGAGAGTCGCGATGTCTGATGTGGACGGGCGTTCCGCGGCGACTCCAGGAGCTCTTTACGAGCTCTCATCTCCTCTGCGTCCTTCTGGGCCGCTAAAACTTCCTTCTTGGCCTCCCACAGACCCACGTACTTGCCGTGGATCGGCGGGCGACCGCGTCCTCGTTTTGGTGCCTCGGGGGTGGCCAAGATCTTAGCAGGCACATCCCCCTCGGACTCGTTGCTACATAACAGCTTATAACTCCTCTTCCGGTCTGTTCCGGAACCCACGGATACGAGGCTCATCTCCGAAGAGTCTGAGTCCTCGTGGCGTTCCAAGGAAACACGGAGCTCCCTATCGCGCGCAAGATCGGTGTCCTTTTGCTGTGAAGCCAGGATCGTCGGTGCAGTTACGGGGGCATGACCGTAACTGCGAAGCACCTTTTTGCCCCCCCCAGAGAACGTGGGGCTGCACCGGTCCGGAGACCGATGGAGGGATTCTCCACCAGCGGTGGTACCCTCCTGGGGTAATAACTCTTCAAAGTGTGCTTCCATGATCATTTATTTTCATTCATCAAATTTTCACTCTATCATCTGGATTTGTAAAGAAGAAAAACAAAGGGGAGATAAAAGGGGGAGAGAAGAAAATAGAAGAAAAGAAGAAGAAGGGGGGAAAACAATACAAGAAAACATACACACCTAACATAAAATCCTTACGAACAACCTAACATACTTAACCAGGAATTGGGGAACAAAGGAATAACTAAGGATGGGAAAGGGAGGCTAGATGTGAGGGGTTGGATGGGGGGTGGAAATAACGGGGCTCTTCTCACTCCTCTTCTCATTGGAGAAGAGATGGCGAGAAAGAGCAGGGAAAGGGAAAAGGGTAAGGGACAAGGACGAGTAACTGGTCTGGACTCAGACCAGCACCTCGGACTGACTGCACCAGCGAACTGGCGGGCGATGGGGTCGTCACATCCCGACGCCGGAACATTATGCCCTGCCTATCCTTTGCCTATCTATGGTCTGTGGGTAACATTTCGATTTTTTCGAAAATATAATTAATATTTTATTCGTCATTCATATTTTCAATGCATTTATTTCGCCACAAAGTAACTAAAACTAAAAATTTAAATAACAGTAACACAAACAACACACAGAAAAAAAAAACCTAAGTCTAAGACAACAAATTATTCATATTTTTTATTCTTCTAGGATGTAATCTAAGTTCTAGGATTAATATTTTATGAATTGCTACAGAGAATTGCACAATAACTGCTATGTTATTTTATAACGGCAACACTGTGCAAACTACAGTCATTGAATATAGAGTTGTATATCTATAGCGGTAAGATACAAAATACAATAGTATTGAAATTAGTGGTGCTTATTCCACAGTGTTCGTAGTTACGAAGTCTCAAGTTGACGGATACCATAACAAGATGTAATGATAAATTAAATATATTTACACAAAAAGATCAATATTTGTAATTTATCTCTACATAATTAATGGATACAATATAAATGTATAATATTATCAGAATTACAACATTAAAAGAATTCCAACAATTAATAAAACCCAAGGATTACTGGGATTACTATAGAAAATTTACTTATTTATCAAGGTAGTTATTTTCAAATGAATCAGAGATGAGCAAAATGTAATCTGATAAATGATTAACGATTACAAAATTTAGTCGTAATTTTAATTTTCTTGCACTGTAATCATGATTAAACGCATTTAAAACATTAAGAAATCATAAATATGTATGCAATCTGGGATTCTGTAGTGGTTAAAACATAGATGAGCAAAAAACAGTCATATTTATGGTAAAAAATGTAAAATGTAATCGTAATCATTTTTATTAATCTGATTACACTTGGACTGGATTAATTTCTAACAAACTGAAAATGATGAAACTACATATATTCGTTATCCATATAAATTTGTCGTGAAAAATAAAGTAAAAAATTATGGTGAACTTGAAACATTTTTACGATATTCAGATATTCAATTTAATATAAAAAATAATGAGTGAAAATTTTGCACAAGTTAAATTGAGTATAAAATTTAGTAATCTGAATTTAACATTGCGCTGTATCAGTACAGCCCAAAAATTATTATTACTTATTTCTTCAGATTAAATATTGCAAATCGCAACAGTAAAACGTAAAATAATAATACTCTGATGTGCAACTATAATATAATCATAATAGTTACATTATATTTACTAGTACTTGTATATTTTCTTTGTAAATAATTAAAATGTTTCTGTGCAAATCGTTGCTTTTACCTTGCCCTGTGACGACACGACATACGTCGCTTCTGCGTCATCATATCGTGAACAGCGCTCAAACAGGGAGGACGAGTGATGAACATATAGTGAGCCTTTAGAAGCATTGTTTTATTTTTTACCAATTCAAATGTTTCTCAAATCGGAATTATAGAGTACAAAGCTATTAGGATAGGTACGTTAGATTACGGTACGGTTACGGTATGATTAGAGACAAGATATGTTTTAACGTTGATGGTTTTTTTTATTATGTATTAATTAAAATTATTTGGTTTTTCAGGTTCTACACGGTCGCCGCCATCATGGCGTCTGACGAACAATTTTCATTATGTTGGAACAATTTCCACGCGAATATGTCAGCAGGCTTTCATGGCCTGCTGTCACGTGGAGATCTAGTAGATGTAACGTTGGCTGCCGAAGGCAGGTTATTACAGGCACACAAATTAGTTTTATCAGTATGTTCTCCCTATTTTCAAGAAATGTTCAAAATGAACCCTACTCAACATCCAATAGGTATATAATAATTAATTGGTTTTTTAATTGTGTGTATTTTTGTTTTATTTCTAATATTGTTTTTCGTTTGTTGCAGTATTTTTAAAAGATGTTAGTCATTCAGCGTTAAGAGATTTATTACAGTTTATGTACCAAGGTGAAGTTAATGTTAAGCAAGAAGAATTAGCGTCGTTTATTAGTACCGCGGAGCAACTTCAAGTAAAAGGTTTAACCGGTAATCAGAATGAAGAAAGTTCCACGCCATCGAAACCAAAGCCGACCTCGCGGCCTGGCCCGAGGTCGTCACAACAACGGCAGTCAGTTATGACAAAGCTAGAGACTGAATTAGATTCTAAGACCTCCACTCCAGTAGCAGTTAAGCGACCAAATAGGCCATCGATAGCATCAAACAATTCATCATCGTCACAAAGTGGACCCGCAAAACGGAAATGTGTCGATCCATTAGAGGCAGGCCCGTCCGGTTCAACAAAAGAAGAATTTGTAACGATACCCGATGAAGATGAAAATAACGCAGTTGCACCCAAAATGGAACCCGAATTTGTTAATGAAAATATGTGGGATGATGATGACGACGGCACGAATAATGATGAAACTACTTTTGGCGAAGATGACTCTAATATGGAAATGACTGGTAAGTTCTTCGACTCTCGATCTGCATATCGCTAATGAAGTGTTCATTGACTATATTTATGAATTTAATTGCAGGTTTTGATGGATCTACTGCTGGTGATGGTAATATAACTGGTGGCGAAGGTGGAGCTGTAGGCGACGCACAAGGTAGGTTCGCAATTCCTTTTGTAAAGGAACAGTTACTCGATCGAACGATCGATTGACTGTTTCTATGAAATTTGCTTACATGATCTTTTTTTATTTTGAAATTGTAGATATACAAGATCATGGAAGTTTTAGTATTAGAAATGAAATTTGTAAGTTAGCTTTAAGTAGTTAGTACAGTAGACATTATTAGTATCTTCCAGGTAAGAACATTAAGACTGCGTTTCAATTGATTACGTTCATTGAAACTCTAGTCACGTTGGTATTTGGTGGTAAATATGGTAGTTTTTGGTTAGAGGTATAAAATAAGGTACTACGGTCTCATGTTGGTACGAAACAATTGAGCGGGTAAATTAATAATTGTAATCGTGTTCTAAAAGGTAGATTTGTGTATTTAAATGGTTCATATTATGACATGTGGTAACGTTCTAAATAGCGTGAGGCTTATATCTAGTGATGAAAATGCCCGAGGATTTTCCCAAATGTTTTGGGCACTTTGGGGAAAATTCCCGGACATTTCATCACTAATGTCCAACAGATTGGGTGTTGGATAATGGTAATAAATTTCAAATCTGGTATGTCTTCAGTGGGTGATACTTCAGGTAACTTTCGGGACTAAGTACGTAGCGGTTCAAAAATTGCTGTATAAATCTCTTGAAATAAATTAGGGCTCGAAAAATTTCCATTTGCGAAGTTTATTCTTCAAATCTATGCATAAGGTAAGAGTTTGTTACTAGGCGTCTCAGGTCGAGCATTAAATGGCGCTGAACAGTTTCGGCGGTTACTGCAGCGTTAGTATGTTGTACTGCAGTAACAACTAAATGCGTACAAGACTGGTAGATGCGTTACTTGAATGACTACTAAAGCTGCTACGTCCAATGTGTAAAAAAATCTGTATCTGATAAATTCTACGCCGGATGTGGCTGCTTTGTTAGCGTACATACAGTGAAATGTAATCGGATTAACGAAAATGTTTACGGTTACAGTTTGTATTTTTTTAGCGTTAAGACAAAACAGGCGCCTTATAGGTCGATAATATCGCATGCGATGCCTGTTTTCAGTACATTTGGTGTTAGGATGGTCGTGTCACAAGAAATATGATGTTACGTTTCTCCGTCCTGCGATAGTTCAATAAGAGTTTTCGAGAATGTTTTGTATCAGGACCTTACACGACCGTACACACCTGCGATAATCTCTTAAGAAATATCGGATGATAACGTGTGCAAGGAATGTAAAAGGAATCTGGACGCAATATCGCATGCGATATTATCGACCTACAATATCGCGCCTGTGTGGGGGAGCTTTTAATGTAACTATCTTTCTCTGCTTCCACTGGAATCAGTATAGAGCAAAAATAACCTCTTGTAATCGTTAATCGGATTACATTTTGCACATCTCCGTCAGTTCTATAGAGTGGTGAAGTTATATGCAGATAGCATTGTGGTGTACTTACTGTTTGGTACAGTAGACGTTTAGTAGAGCTAATGTAAAACAAATACCAAGTTTGAGTGATAATTTAGCTAATACTTTGGTAGCTACGTCGGCTTTTAAGTATCTGAGTATAGAAATAATGTTCCCATCTTTGTATAATAAAATATTTGACGCTACACAACACTAGCTGGTGGCCTCTTTAAATTTAGTGCGTGCGTTAATTGGTTGTTGATCAATGATATGTAAAAAAAAATTGCAGTACATAAGGAATTTCTCTCTGGGTTAACGTCCGGAGATTGCGACGCTGTTGTAGGTCGTGTCTATATAATTTGGATAAATTGAATGTAAGATAATAATGCCTGGGGTTAACAAATATACATTAATAATTGGAGCCTCATTGCGCTTATAAACCATAGTAAGTATATTATTGTTTTTCAGTTGAATTTGTACAGAACCATAGTTTGATCTACATAAAAATATTGTTTAAAATACTAGCGCCAAATTTTGTAGCATAAGGTTTGGTTGTGTGTAACTGAATAGTCTGGTAATATGCGTCCTGGTAAGTCTGCATAAACGGAAAACTTGACACTTTCATGACTTCTGAAAGTCTTATTTGCAGATTTTTGTAAAAATTAAAAAAAAAAGTTAATTACATTTAATTAACAATAGAAAGACTGAATATAGGTATAGCACATACGTATATAGGGAATCAAGAGAGGGGGGATGTAAGTACAACTATTATTAAATGCTATAATATGTCATAATATTTTAAAAATTGGGTCGCTATTAATATATATATATATATATATATATATATATATATAAATAAATATATATATATTTATATAAATAAAATTTGAAAACAGTCAAAATGACTGCTCTGGGCAATGTGTTAACATTGTTTTTCTATCTTCAAAAAATATTCATAAACTTCGAGAGAGCTTTATTATAGTATTATGCTTACAATTAAAAAAAAGTGCTTGATCTAATAGGGATTATTTATTTCAGCATCCTAACTACGATATTCTAAAATCTTAAGAAATAGTTATATAACAGGCTGTATATAGGTTGAGCTCTCTGTGACTTAATTCCCAGTAGTTAATTTTAGACCTGTTATCATCCGATACGACTTATGTCTAAAAGATTCTCACACTTTCGTGCAGAGCATATTCGGTTCAAGCAAAATTGTAACTGAATAAGAGGTTGTATGTGGTTCACTGAGAAAGATAAGCTGAGCTATTAGTGACGTTGGACATGATATATTACCGCAAACTGTATACAGCCGCTAATGTAGTACTGCTCCCCCTAAATAGCATAGATATATCGTGATAATGTCATTATTATTATGAAATAGAATATAAAAGATATAGCGTGATGTTTTTTAATATATCATGTAATAAAATTTAAAACTTATGAGGTGGCTGTTTTATTTTGTGATCCTATCTAAAGAATTCGGCTTGATTCAATAGAAAAGAGTAGACAATAATCATGTAGCTCTAAAGTGGAACAGGAGTAGGAGGCGGCAGAACAAATGCTACAAAGTCTTTTGTGTTGGGTATTCCATAAGACTATTCATAATACAAAAAGTCTTCTAAAGCAGATAATCTTTTGGGCATGTAATATTTCATATTAAAATTAAATTGCCAGTAACGGCGTCGCGTCACCTCTTAACAAAGGAACTTTTGTTCACCTCGCCTTATGGATACTAATTAAGCTGACCGTTTGCTTCAAGAAGCACGTTTACCTAATAAATACCAATTTGCTAGTTCGAAGAAGATATCCACGTCATTGTTAGTAAATCAGATTGGATAACTTTATTTCTTGACGGTATAATACCAAAATACCTTACGTCAGATTCAAATAAATTGTAAACCGAAACAGGAATGTGAATCGGGGCAAAATACCATACCAGCTTCCTAGCTGGTATGGTATTTTCGCTGAATCCACTGGTTCAATATGGACAATATCCGTCAAACCGTGTCGTGTAGAAAGAAGCCTATCAAAGTTATTAAAAAAGGTTTTAAGAGGTAGTAAAAGATCATTCAACAATAAAATAGTTTTACACCTATTGTCCTTGAAAAGCACATTTTCCCAGAAACGTTGCTATTTTATTATGAGTGGTGCCTTAATTTCATAATTGAAATATAGTGTAATAACTCGATGATAACATGACATTGCGAAAGTTATTTATTTATTTTCACAGTACGACGCTTTATAGTTTGACAACAGATGGCGCTACCTAACACAATTTTTAGTTGCCGTCTAAAACAAAGCAATTTTAGCACATATTCTTTATACTGATTGGATGGATGGACTAATGGAAAGTACAGTGAAGTCCAAGGACGGCAATGACCGCCCAGGGATAAATCCATTAACAATCGTTGTCGGCCTACATTTACTACGACTGAATGTCTCTACATATATGAACTGGACGTACACAATATATATATATATATATATTAACGTCCTCGAGAGAGTAGTATATAAATATAATTTGTAAAATTGATTTGCATCCGTTAGGTTTAAAAGAAATTGTTAAAACTAGTGTTCCCAGAATGCCCGATAAAGAATAGTTTTTTCATATCGTATTGAATCGTTCGTTTTAAATCTTTTTTAATGCCCTGGTGACCATCCTTCACATTATTACTTTGTTTTTAGAGAAAAGTTAAGGAGTCAAGATTAAATTGATCGCTAATTCCAAAGAAATGCTTTCTCTTTAACATACTAAGTGTTCGAAATTATTTTTTGAGTCTGGTAAGACTGATAAATTTTTACTAAATATAATAAGAAAAACGAACATTATAAAGAATATTAAAAAATATCTAAATACAAAGATCGTATCTAATTATATAAACAGGTATAACAATTTCTCATTTTTAAAATTCTGTGTAATTGGGAACATAATTCCGTTATTTGTGGTCGCCGTTTTAACGCCGTGAATCTATGGTTGCAATTGTGTCACTCAGAGATTGTTTACTATTTTGGGAAATGTTTAAAATGTGTTATCATTGTAATATGTTTATTGAATGAAATATCAATTTTGCTAATGAACTATTGTTAGTGAACAATTATTAAAGTGTTGGAAATTGGAATGAAGTGAAGTTTTTAAATGTTTTCATTTTGGTTGCAAACGTGTTTATGCGAGTGTTTAGTGTTGTTTAAGTGTAAATTTATAATTAATATGGATAAATAGGAGGCCATGAATGCAGACTATTCATACGGTATGTACGGTTTCCTTACACAGAACTTTCAATATAAGGGAAAGTAACACGATATGAAAACGAAGACAGGTTGTCATTGACTGCCTATCAGTAGGTACATATTTATTGCATTCATTCTGGAGATTAACAATATCGATTTTAATTTACATTATACTCTTTATAGTGATTATTTTAAAATACTTTTTGAGAAGCATATTATTTTAATGCAGGCTCTTTCTGTCAGCTTGTAAACATAACCTACAAATTTTGTCATTGCTAATATTTTCATTCTATCATATATGTTTTATTTTTATCTTATTTATTGTAATAATAGGTTGTTAGCGGTTTTTGATCCAAAAATCAGTGCTTCTATGATAAATTGATAGTTATTATACTAATATTTTCATAATATATAATTATATCTGTATTACTTTTACTATGTGATTAAAGTTTATAAGGCTATAAACATAAAGCATGTAAGTAACTGTGTTGACATTTGTATGATTGCATTATATCTGTTTTAAATTAAAAAAAAATGTTACAAAGCTAAATTATAGTAAAGTATAAGGTGATCTAAAGGAAGTGATATTTAGAAAAAATAAAATACAAAAGAATTTGTTGTACACTGTACCTATTGTGATTAGTACTTAAAAAAGCTTTGGTCGGACACTATAAATAGGATAACCATTTAATACACAATTTCATTGCTAAAAGCTTTCATAGAGAAAACCTTTGGTACAATATAAACAATAAATATATGGCTAAATTTTCTTTAATGTGATCACTTAACATTTAATTGTTTTAATTTTTTATATTTATGGTTTGAATTTGGAAGATCTCTGAAAATTGTACTGTCAAATTAAATACAATTCAGTAACAATCTTCACCATCATCTGCCCATTTTAGTCCACTGCTTTTTTAACCCTTTGCACTCGAGCGGCGCCGACTCGGCGCTTGGCCGCATACTAATAGCAATGGTCTCGAGTGCAAAGGGTTAAATTGCCTCAATAAACTAATTTCACTGCTCCTGATGGAAGGTATGTTGTAGTTCTAGATTAACAGCAACTTTTGAGGAACAAGAATCCATCAAAATTTGCTGTTGTTATGTGATTGTTTTTCAAAATAGGAGAATAGCAGTGACATTCTTCTCATAGAAACATAAAAAGGCATTATCTTGTTATACTTTGATATTTAATACATATTTTGATTTAAAATTTGGTCCAATTTGGATTCTGTAACTCTTATTCTGCTAATCACCAGATTTTATGTCAATATATTTGTAGAATGTCTATGTATAACAAGGTATGCTTTTATGGGATGCACACAACTGGTGAACAATTACCTCACCATTGAAGTCACTAACATATCCCATCTTCCTAAGGGCTATAATTTTTAAGATGTTTGTTTTTGGAATCAAATTTCTCTACATACTAGGAAAGTTGCAAGCATCACCATTTAGCACAGTATCCTGTCTTGACAGGACAAGGGATGTGCCAAAATGCTGTACCATGCTGCAATACTTTGGTTAATAACATTCATACTACTCAGACACATCAGCAACTTTCTGTGTCCTTATCCGGGCATACTCCATCAGGAAGTGATACACATCTTCAGTCTTTTCACAAATGCTACAATTGGTTGATTTGGCTCTGCTCCATATCTATGGTCAGTTTGGCTAATCCATATCGAGGGGTGGAAAGCTATTTGGTTTATGTGATGTTTTTTGGTGATAAAGTAATATATATTTTTGAAATTGGGGAAAAAAAAAACTATGATTCTGACACTATAACATCAAATATTGTCTCTTAAACCAAATGGCCTTTCACCCCTCAATATGTATAATTTGAATTTCTTTTAAAGCTAATTGTATACCCTTGGTTTTTTAAATAAATAAATAAAAGGGCTGAGTGAAAACCTTCCCTTAATTTTTTTAAACTATGCTCTACAGTCATGAGTCAGTCTTCTTTGTCATTGGTATGTTTTTAATATTCACAATTATGCCGACCCGAATGCACATAGGCCTTACTAATGTTTGTTTTATGTTAGAATCAAACTTACAATTGGAACTGCTGAAATTAATTTCTTGTACATTGTAATATAATAACAATTTTAAATAGCCAATTTTAATTACATAAGTAGCAGAGTGGGTGTTTACTACATCAAAAATGTTATCAACCATTTGGTTTATGATATTTCTTGATATTGTAATGTAGAGGAAGATGTATGACTGTGATGCAAGATGAAGCATAGGATTCAGGCATGAACTTGAGATTAGAATTGAGGAGTCATGAGATCATAAAACATTTTAATTCACTGAATTTTCTATTTAGAACAAACTTAAATTTGGTATGTATAATTAAATTTGGTTTTTAAACAAAGATTTGAAAGACATTTAATAAGAAATAAATGTATTTAAGTATTTACTTAAATGTCCTAAAGTTCACCTTCATATATCAGTGAACTTCTACTGAAATCTGGATCTAGTATTTCATGGATTTGAATTTAAATGCATGACATTAAAATTAATAGATAGTTGTTGCATGCACCTGAATTTCTGCAATGACATGACTTAAAATGTTTTTTTTTTATTAATGGGACATTGTGTGTAATTTTATTATTTTCTTTATTTCAACTTTTTATCATTATTACCTCTTTATTTATATAATTTAAAATATTTTTACATTATAAAATATAAAGTCATGTAGACCTATTGGAGTGTGGCCTAAGGACCATTTCAACTGTAGTTAAAAGCCCAAATTGAGGAACCTTCTCACAATGCCTGCAGTTTCAAGTAACACCACCTTCTGTATTTGAATCTTGATCCCACAATCAAGCTTCTTAATGGTAATTGAGGCTCTTTGCAACCAGCCCATTACTTGGTATGTCTGTTGGGACAATAATAGTTGAATCCACACCTCAGATGCTGGTAATCTTCTGTACAAAGTCCAAATAAATTATATTTTTTTTAATTTCCATAAGATTATCATAATGTGGTATGGTGTTATCCAGAAGTGAGAGATAGGTTCAGATCTCTTTATATGGTATCCTAAGTTTAAATCTCATAGCAATGTACTGAGAGGATTCAAAGGTAGAGAAAACCACAAAGGGATCAAACTGAGAGCCTGGAAAATACCCCGCCGTGTTAATAACCTAAACAAATAATAGATGAGCTATTTTTTCTGATGTTCCTAGGTCTCAGCAGGTGTGCACAACTATCATCCATTGTTTTGCATTGTATTGATCATACACCAAACTCTATTTGTGAAGTTATGTCCAGTCTATATCATGCATCAATATACAGCACTTCTGTTAAGTTTGAAATATATGTTTTGTTAATCGGAATCTGCTTTGTTATGATACTTATTTTATTTTAAGGTTTTTTAATAATTTAATTTAAAAAAAACTGATATTTTTTTTTAAGTTTTATGATATTTCAGATTGATTGCAGATGAGTACAAATAAAAAAAAGTTACTTCAAGACTATTCCTATTTGCTTAGCTAAATAAAACTTTTATATTATCAAAAACTGAATGAAGCTAAATAAGGTAAATTAGTTTGTTAAGGCTGTTAGAAATTGTTTTCTTATTTACCACATCTTAAAACTATAGTGTCTTATTACAACTTCAAGTTTTCTATATAATATTTCTTGTCATTATTATCTCTTGTCCTCATCATTCTTGTCATAGTTATTGTTTGTTTTCATTATTTTGACCTTCCTAAATTAGTTTTATATTACTTATCAATATAAAAGTAGACAAAGATAAGTAAATCATATTAATGATTTTCTTTTACATTCAATATATAAAAATATTTTTTTTCTCTACAATGCAGGAAACCCTGAATCTAATATTATTATGCACCAAGATAGAAAACTAGAATTAAAGTAACACATTATTTAGAATTAAAATTTCATAGAATAGATTAAAATTGTAATAAAGTACATGTGTTACCCATTTTTCAACAATAACAACATTAAGTACTGCTTATTTGTTAAATCTAAAATAAATATTCAAGCATGAATTGTTTTTTTTTTTATTAACGTAATCCTTGTAAACTAATTATTAGATATATTAGTGGATATAGCCGCTAGTGTATCTCTGCTCAACATGAAAGGTATATTGATTGATGGTGATTATTATTAAGATGTCTATATATAAAAATGTCCCTTATTGACACAACTTGTTTGTTCAGTTTTAGGAGCGTTAACGAGTAATACAAAAGGAGATTTACATTTTATTCAAACGAAAAGTGGTCATCTTCAGTTAATTTACGAGCCTTACATCTTTGTGACAGACAGTGTGCGTAGTGGACGGACATTTTGGAGGTGTATGGAATATGGGAAACGATGTCGTGCCAGGATAACATCCAAAAACAATGTTTTACGAATAACAAATCCTGTACATAACCACATAGAGAATCACATGGCAAAAATCGCGCGAAAGTATGAATTCGGCGAAGTGGTGACGTGTCCGAGTGTGTAGTATAGCCAAATTATTTATTACAGACAATTAATACGACATTTCAGTTTTTTTTGTGTGATGTTTTGTTTATTTTATAGTCTTACAAATTTTGAGTTGTCCATGTTTTAAAAAGTTAATATTTAATTTTCACAAGTATCTATAGTGTCCTCCCCATTTAAAATGGACGGAAAAAGACATAAAAAAAACGTGATTATATTTTCTTGTGATTTGAAAAAGTTAGTATGTGTTGTCTTGTTGTTTTTACATCGAATGCAACTTACGTTTGTAATTTATATCTGAGGCTTTGTAGAAAAAAAAGTGCCCTTTTAGTGGCCTACCTTTCAATTTTTAATCGTACTTTGGACAATTTATGAATACATAGAAAAAAACGTGATTATATTTTCTTGTGATTTGAAAAAGTTAGTATGTGTTGCCTTGTTGTTTTTACATCGAATGCAACTTACGTTTGTAATGTATATCGAAGGCTTTGTAGAAAAAAAAGTGTCCTTTTAGTGGCCTACCTTTCAATTTTTAATCATACTTTGGACAATTTGCGGGTTATTGTTCAGGCTGTTCGCATGCTTCAATTCACCTCCTCTTTTTTTCTACAAACCTGCAAGGATTGGTATTCGCTTCCAGCATCTGATTTTCCAACATCTAACGACATGGGAATCTCTTTATACGAGTGAATCGGTATTTATTGGGTAAGCACGCTCAATCATCGGTCTCATTATCACTCTCCATCAGGAGCGATTAAGATCAAGCGGAAGCCTGTCGTGTTATTAAGAAAAAAAGTACTAGATCGGTTTGCGAATGAATCCGAGTGCATCAAATCAATTTGACGATTCCTAAAATAATTAATATGACGTAATTTCAAGTGGACGAAATTGATTAATATAATGTGTTAAAAATTTTGATATTTTATGTTTTGCTTTGTTCACCTCGAAAGGGTGACAATATAACATCATATTTACAGACGCTTACACATTAATCTACTACCATACTTAGCTTGCGCTTGTGCTATCGGTACTAGCCAAAGATATACATACTTTATACAAATACATATCTATGGCTTGTAACAAACTATTCAGCTCCTTACAGTGCTGATAGCCGGCACCGAGATTTGATCCCTGGACCTTCAGTATCGCAGACGGTGACTACAAACCGCTATCAGACAGTCATGTGATTATTACTTCTTAATTCATATCATTAACAATATTTATGCATTTTAAAATAAATACAGCGAGGCTTAAGGCCCAAATGGGCCACCGCTAGTTAGGAGGAGCCTAGGTTGAGGAACTTCTTCACAATGCGTGCTGTATCAAGTAATACCGTTTCAAGTAATGCCGTCTTTAGTATTCAGCCCGCGATCCAACAGTCAAGGAAGTACCTCTACAGATAGTACACAAAGAAAAAAACTACTGAAAGTACATTTTCCGGGACGGTACGCTTGGCATATGTCGGGCAAGCCACCATCCTGGGGAATCTTTGATTCATGTGGTTTCTTGCTAACAGCGGTACTTACAATAGATATAAAGGAGTTGCCAAGATCATTCATTAGCAACTTACTCTTTCATATGATTTTGTAAACACTGAGATGCTACTATAAGTATAGCCTCAACAAGTTCTGGAAAATGGTCGTGCAATGGTGTGCTGGGACCGATCTGTTGACACTAATACGATTATTTTTGCTAATAGACATGGCAATACAATAATAATAATATATCGTTACGCTTACATCCCTTATGGGGTGAGCAGAGAGAGATACATTAGTGGCTATATCCACTATGAGCTTATATTTCACGCCCAACGACCTGACATTTTGCCAGTAAATTGGTCTAAGCGCCAGGCTATACTTATTGATATCGTCATTCTACATTATGAAATGTCGTGAAAATAGAAAGAAAAATTAACAATATAAGACCTTGCATACATGAATGTCAGCGTGTGGGATGTGTATTCAATAATTAATTTCTCGGTAATCGCATTGACTTATAGGATGAGCGCATAGAGTCTCGATTACCTACTGCAGAGGCCTTCCCTTGATTGTTGGATCAAGAGCCGAATACAGAAGGTGATATTCCTCGATATAAAAATATACGCATACGCATTGTTACGATATTCCTCACTATGGGCTCCTAACTACCAATATCTTGGATCTCGCTCTCGTAGAACTACATGTTTTTATATTTTAAAATGTATATTTGTCTTTTACATATATATTTATTGTAAAATGTATAAATATTGTAAAGAAGATGAATAAAGAAATAATAAATACCCCAATCCCGGAAAGTACCTCTGGGTTTTTGTAGATAATGTACGGATTTCTGAACCACATGCTCACCGGTGAATGAAAATATCGTGTGAAAACCTGCATGGCATTTTATAGAAATGTCATGTGTAAATGTGCCCTGAGAACGGCGATCAGCTGCGCTACTGGTCACGTTGGTTACGAAATATAGCACAGAGTGGATACAGCAATCAATACATCCCTGCTCACCCCGTAAGATATATACCGTGATGAAATATTATTATTTATTCAATTCATACAGGAGCTACCAGTAACTTTTTTATGTATCGAAATTTGTGATGTTAGGCGTGAACGTATGTAGGTAACAACTAATTGTACGTCACATACATTTTGATGCACTTGGGCATTAGCATAAAAAAAAGACTTAAATACTAATAATGAACGTCCCTAAGAAAAATCCCAATGTATTGGTTACTTTTTTGAACAGAACTTCCAAAGCGCAAACCAATCCTTCATCATTTACGAAGAACTGCAAGTAATATGAAGCTTACAAAATACTTATTAACAAATTGCATTTAAAAAAAATTGTCGTTTGGTACGTAAATACTATGTTTTTCAATCTATATATTATGTTGTTGGAGGAGTGCTGTTGTTATAAAGAATTTTACTATAATTTAGTAAAAAAATATTATTTAAAATTGTTGTTGTCAATTATACCAATGTTCTACAAAGCCAACGATATTTTTGATGTCAATTTACTTTTTCAATTAAGTTTATAAAGGGATGGGTGACAACAGTGAACGTAAATAAAACGGAAGCATTAGCGCTAAAAATGACCCAAACTTTATTGAAAGTTCTGCACTGTGCTTTGTCCTTGCAACAAAAGTCAATAGTGGCAGGGCGAATTAAACTCAATTATCAAAAAAAATAAATTAAGTAAACTTTTATCTTACATATTGTTGGTACATAGGGTCGAATATTTCCGATGATTTAAGAGCTTCTCCGTGACTTTTGGTCAGGATTTGCCCTTTGATGCTTTGAAAAAAGTTACCGTGTTTTGTTTGCGTACACCGAGAAGAATTACTTATGTTTATTAATAGAATTAAAACAGTTTGATGTCACTGATGCTCTTATCTTCTAAAACGTTTGTGATCCCTAGCGCTCTAAGGTGATAATATTTCTGTAATAATAAACATTTGGATTTTACGTGATCGTTTTTCCTTGATTTCCATATATCGTAAGATATTTTAGTTTCCGTGGGTACTATTTTATGTCTTTAATTAAAACCTTAAGATGGTTATATTTTCAAAAACATTTAAGTAATTATGTAGCAAAATATGTGTTGCGTGAAAAGTGAGCTCTCTTTATAAAAAAGCTAAATTGGAAAATTTTAAATAATAATTTTAATAAGCATCTCCCGACTTAACGGCTACCTTTTTTGAAGCGCAATATATTTTTAAGCTGTTATGTTTAAGTGTTGAGCTATGAATCTGCTAAGTCTAACATAGAGCTAATGAAAAACAACATTGATAACTTAGTGAATTTTATGTTTACTTTTATTTTAAATCTCCCATTATTTTAGGGAATGGATCGTATCTTGTCTACGTGTATACATGAAAATGTGTGTTTTTTTTATGTTTATGTCATTTTCAGATACGTCAATAGATTGGTTTAATGTTTTGTGGCAGCACCTAGTAATTAAAGTTGGAACTTTGATATATTTATTACATATTTATATTGTAAAAATATTTTTATACCAAATTTGAAGTTTAGATTAATATTAAATGCAGCTTCTAGGGACATACATAGAAATGAAGTGCTTATAGAAATCAATAATATCCAAAATATGAATTCCAAAGATACACTAAAACATACGTTACAAGAAAGCCTTTGAATGAACCAAAGATAATGGATTGAAAAGACGCCACTGTGTTCAATGCTTTATTTTTTTTACTTGGGGAAAATCCTCATTGGCCCGTCCCGGCTACATATGAGGGAAGTTAACAGGGGGTGTGCCGGACTTTTATCGAGTAAAAACCCCAAGTTTACCACATCAGCACTAAGACGGGACTGTGGGCCCTGAAATCAATTGCTCCACAGCAACTGTGTTGGATGCTATGAGCAACAGTACCTTATAAGAATTCCATTATAGCTGGTAATAATACAAAATTAGTGAAAAAGTTTTGTGTTGATTGCTCTTCCAAACCTTATATGTGCCTGGATTATTTTCATAAGAAACACAAATCTTAATTTAAGTAGTTATAACTTTTATTTTATAATTTGTTAAACTTATTTACGCTGTGTTAATATATATATTGGGTCTGGGAAAAAGTTCGTGGCGTTTTTTTCAGTAAAATTCGACGGATCTCCTTAAGGGCGTGAATGAATTTATTTGAACCAAATATGTTCCATTATTATCGACAATGTTTCGGCATTATTTAGGTAGATTCCATGATCCTATTGGTGAAGACCTTCTGTGGTTTCTGGTTAAAGAACTGGATCAAGTAGTTTTCATAGGCTTCTTTTGAAACCAAGTTAATTTCATGAAGAAAGCTCTGCAGAGATCGGAATAGATGATAGTCAGAGGGTGCTATATCCGGACAGTAAGGTATATGCAACAAAAATTTCCAACCGAACTCTCTAAATTTTTGACGGGCCATCAAAGAAGTGTGTGGTCGGGCGATGTCACGATTATAGAAAATACCTTTCTTATTTATCAATTCGGGCTTTTTCCTCTCAATCGCCAAGCCCAATCTTTCTAGTCAACCACAGTAGAGTTGATAATCAATCGTCTCACCAGTCGCAAGTAGCTCGTGGATGGACGATAACCATCCAGTTCCACCACACACACAACATCACTTCTTTTGGCGTCGATGTTAGTTTAGCAAATGATTGTGAAGGCTCACCATCCTTTATTCATTCACTCCATTTTTCATCTCCCATTATTAGACGTTTTAGAAATGGCTCGATTTCATTCCCTTTCAGCAGCGTATCGCAGATGTTTAATCGGTCCATCATGTTTTTCGCGCTCAACTCACGAGCTCCATTCGTCAAGCCTTTTTTAGAACCAGTTTTTTGTTTTGTGATTCAAAACATTTTTTTAGTCAATGCCTAGGCATTGCTAATTGAGCTAGCTCCATACCAATATTGACACTGCTGATATGCTTATCTTGTTGGACTTTTTCAAGTATTTCATCAGCTTTTTCAGTGATTGGACGACCGCAGCGTGACTCATCTTTTACATTAAAGTTACCGGAATGAAAGCGAGCGAACCATTTTCACACAGCAGAATTTGATAAAGTACCTTCACTGTATACAGCAAATTTTTTTCGTAAGCCTGCGCAGCGTTGTTCCCATTGTCATAACGATATTGTAGAATACATCGGATTTTTTCATTATTCAGTTACATGTTCAAGTGCGAAATACTTTCGAACCACTGCACAGATTGCAATGTTTCTTACATTTAACTAACGTTCAAAAGGTGACCTTTAAAGGTGCACTCATTGGTGTTGCTGTAATTTATGTTTCTTTAGTTATATGCGACCAACGCCATTCATCGGAAAAAACGCCACGAACTTTTTCCCAGGCCTACATAATATATTTGTATAGTATGTACTTGTCATAATTTTTTACTTTGCTCTTATTTTTTACTTGATACTTTGTAATTAAATGGTACTTATGTTCTGATTTATCTATTAAAGTACTTTGTACTTCAGAAAGTTAAACCGTTTATTCAAAATGCTTTTATTTATTTGCACGCACTTTTTTATATTTGCACATGTTTACTGACTGCGACAAATACAAAAATTTAATATGATTTAGATGATTTATATGTTGGAATTTCACTAAAATATGTTGGAAGTGTGCTGCTTAAAAAATATATAATTTGCGTGTTTTTTACTTATAACATTGGCGGGTTTTATAGTAATATTCTAGTGATGCTAATCATTTTGTTTAACGCATATACAAATCCACTCCGACGCAGTATTGACTATCTTTCGGCGTTTCTTTTCAAGGTAATCGCTTCCGAAACGCTAGTAGATCACCGTTAGGTTTCTTATTTTGGCTGGCGGCCGAGTCGAGGTTCGTACTCACAGGGTTGCCCTTGCCACTTAACTCATAAACTCTCTGGCTGAGCACCTTCTGTGCCACTTTCCAAGCCCGGTGAAGTTCTGTAGGTCTGTCCTGACCATGAACAAATATCCTGTCTAAAAAAAAGCATATACTAAGTTTATGTACACTTTTCTTAACTTAAATATGCTTTTGAGTATATGAGAAATTAAGTTCAAACCGAATTGACTTTTTCTTTAAACTGCAAAAGTTGTTATAGTGATCCTTGGTTCTATTTCTTGAGCACCCTCAGCCGCCACTATTTATAACAACGTATTATTTTCGTGTTGAACGTGTTCTATAGGTATGGCAGAAGAACAAGTATGCTACACTGTGACACGAAGGGGAGCGCCATCGCTGTTGTTGGATGGGTATGGGTTCGTGGCGCGTAAGAGACGCGGTGCCAGAGTGTACTGGTCTTGCAGGAGCCGAGGTCAAGGGTGTCCGGCGCGGGCACTCACGATGGATGGACGATTGCTTGCACGTACAGATAACCATACTCATCCGAAACATGCGCCAATTTTTGACGAGCATGAGCGAATCGAAAGCCTTATCGAGACAATACCTAGTATTAAGTAGGAAAAATAAAGTGTGTCAAAGCGAAAATATGTAGGTTTTTTTATATTGTGATTTTAAAAGATATTATTCTGTTTGAAGATATAATAACCCAAGTCCCTAAATTTATTCGGGCATGAATAAGTCTGAACAACTAGCGTTGATGTGTGATAATAATGGTAAAGAAGGTTATTTGCGTTTTATTTTATTTTATTTTACATAATAGGGTGCCCAACATGGGTAACATTAGACAAGAAAATAAAAGGATCATGGTACTTAAATAGAACATAAATGCCCCCACAATTATAGGGCACCACAGCATGCACAGTGATTAATATATAAAGCTAGTTTACATTAAGGAATAATAAAAAAATTCCAAAAAAAGAAAAAACATATACATACATACATAGACACAACACAAAAGGACAATATTGTAGAATGTATAAATAACAACTTTAAACGAAACTGTGACTGATTCCAAGTAACACAAAAAGTAACACAAAAAAAATAAAAATACAGTCACTTTCTACACGCTGTTCTAAATTTTGAAAGAGAAACAGTCAGGTCCAAGTCACCGAGTCGCGAGAGTGCGTTGTACTGCCTGCAGATCCTTGGCATGGTAGAAAACTGTCCAAGATTAGTTTTAAAGAATAAAGGGTATAGAAAAAAAATGGAAAGCTGTTTTGCGGGGCAAACGAGATGGAGCATTAATTTTTAGATTGTTGATAAGTTCTGCACAATCTAGATATCCATTGAATATTTTAAATAAAAATATTAGGTCAGATATTTTCCTGCGACTAGCTAAAGATTGCATTTTATAAAAAATCAGTCTATCATGATAGCTCAAGATTTTATGCGACTTTTTTTATTTTTTTATTTTTATTTTTTTTATTGTTATTTGAAAGACTTTCAAATAACAATTACTCTGAATGACAATTTGAGGTAAATCATTATTAATAAAGGTATCATAATACAACGTAAACAATGATTCTGTTTAGATTATATTCTATTAACATGTTTATTTAATCTCTTGCTGTAAAACCATGTATAAAATTTATGGCAAGGAAATCTGGCTTAAATTACTACTACGATCCCGGGCCATCGTGCATCAGTTGGGCTTACTGTAAACAACACATGTTTGCCGTGCTTCTATTTTGTTGATGTGCTTATTTTGTGGTTGTGGCGGCCTAGCGGATAATGGACCTGCTTCCGTTCGTTACACACGTACCTCTGGGTTTTTCCAGATTGCGTATGGATTTTAGGCATCACATGCTCACCAGTGTAGGTAAACATAGTGTGGAAACCCGCATGGCATCTAATAGAAATGGCATGTGTCAATGCCCTGAGAACGGCGATCAGCTGCGCTGCTGGTCACTTTGGCCACGACGTATAAGTGCAAAGTGGATACAGCCACTAATATATCTCTGCTCACCCCGTGAGAGATATAGCGCGACGATATATTATTATTAATTTATTTATAAATACCACTTTATCTTCGATATATTGCATAGTTTTTTTTTCCACGTTTGTGTACTTTTTAAACAACCGAAACCTTACTCAAAGTAAGCAGTAATAATTATAGAATCTATTGATGTACATAATTCTTCTCAGCTTATTTTTGTCCATGTTACACGTGTATTTTCCTTTATATTATTTATATTGTGGCCATAGTATGAATTTTACTTATAGAACAAAGTTATAATTTTTTTTTTCGAATTATTGTCTCGCAATTTCACACGCTTAATATTGTTACATGAATTTTATTTGCAACTGCTTGTATTTTGTTGTTACTGCGAATGTAGCTAATAATTAAAGTTGGTTAAAAGTTACTAATTTAGTTTAGTGGGAGGTGGTGGATAGTGTTGTGACATGGGTGTTGTTTTCCAGTTGAATTCGTGATATCTAATCGAGGTCGGCGGCACATGAGGCTCGGGGGCTTTTCCTTTTATGCGGAGAAGGTATTCCCTGAGAAGAGTAAGGTGCGATGGAGGTGCACGAGGCGGACTTGTCGGGCTTATGCTCATACGCTGCATGATCGTATATTCGCATTGAGCAATGTCCATTCGCACGAGCCTCCCATGCCCGTCTCCACACCGTCTTCGCAGAGAATCACGCAGGCGGGCCTGGCTTTGCCAAAGGCCACTTTAGATGAATAATATTAACGATTTGTTTTGTGTACTAACCGTATTTGAATAATGTTGACTGCGTTGATTTTACTAATCTGCACTAATACTCAATTTTGTTTAAAGATATTTCGCCGTTGTATTGTAAGCTTATATGGTTGGTTGTGAATACTAAAAGCATGATTTACTGGTATTAAGTAGACAATTGGACTACGAAGGTGGAGTGCTTTGGGGTGCTTGGATAGAGTTCTGTGGGACTAAATGTAGGATATAATACGTTTAAAGAAATAGGTTTCAAAAAGATTTTTTTTCAATATTATATGAATGAAGTAGACAAAACAATTGAATCAAACAACTCTTCTAAAACCAAAATAAGAGCTATTTGTTGTTTAAAAAAATCACGAGTACAAACAATATTCGTAATCACCGAAATAATATAAATACTATGATAATATTTCTATTAATAAGTAACCACTTATCCAACTTGATCAAGCAAATATTTGAGGATTCTTAAATTTTTATTGACTATGTATGTTAATTGTAGACGAATATTGTCTTTAAAACTATTTTTTAAATTTAAAGATGTGATTGTATTTTGTGGAACGGGGGAAAAGACTGGTTATCCGTATTGAATATTGTGCTGCAGTGTCCTATAGGTGTTAAGGAGAGAAGACATTACAATATGATTTCAGACTTAAGATGTAGGATAAGTATGTAGAAAACTTAGGAAATTTTGTTAGGTTTAGGGTTTGTCCTACAACCAATTGGCTTTAATGATCTAGTCATATTATTTTTAGTTTTGTCGATCTCATTGTCTGTACTTACATAGTTTTAGAAGTGATCTCAGAATAAGTACAATATATTTAACTCATGTTAAATAGTAGGCTAAGTTAATTTACTTTTTTAATAATTTGAAAAATGTTTTACAGTTGATATTAACATTATTCTTAGTTGGAAAGAGAAAATGTTTAAGGAATTATCTTTAGACGTCACATTGAATTTCATAAAAGCGACCTTATTTAAAGGATTTGGCGTATTATTTTTACATAATAAATATAGAACAATTTATCATAACGTTAGTCCATTGATTCTCATTACTCATCATGCAATCATTGTTGCACTGTATCCAAATAACAATTACCTATAGTGTTCCAATTTGCTGAACGAGAATAAAAACATTATATAGCACAGTACTCTTTTTATATTTAATTTGTAGAAATACTTAGGTGTCTGAAATTAATTATATATTACTTTAATAATAGAGGTGAGTACTGTAAGTATAAAGTTATTTATTACTCAATCTGGTTGAAGTACAATTTCTCTTTTTAACTTCGAACTGTTCATATAGTTGATATATTCAATATATTATTTACCTATAGTATAATCAAAATATGTTGATGCTCATTCAAGCAGATGGATGACTATTACAACGGTAACAAGTATATAGAATTTGTCTAGTCTATATGCGTCCCACATATTGATATTGTTAATTGGTATATTTTTATTTGTTTACAATTATTTTGTTTCATAATTTTATTTAACTGTTTGTTGACTCAATTTATACACTTACGTAATTGTAATTTTATAATCATAACTCATAATCGTGCTTTGATTACTAATTATTTACATAAAAATACATCTGTGGATGTCGAATCTATTATAAAGTTCATGAAAATGTAACCAAAGGTGACTTATAGAAACACAGGTATACATACTTACTCAATTAGCAATAAACATGGAGTCGGTAAAAAAATTTTTTTACTTTATTTCACTAACTATTTGCTTTTGCTTGCAATCGTTTTGTTTCTCTTAGGTAGGCATACTTTTGAGTATAGATTCGACCTCCATGTATTGGTAGTTCTATGGAAAGATACGATTTGGATTCTGCCAGTGGCTGCTCGGCATCTGCGACGCAGCAGGGTCTACCAAGTGGCGATTTGCCGCTCTGTGTACATTTATATGTAAAGGTAGGTATGCATGTAGGCGATTATTCAGCGTTGTGTGCTGTCATCCTCTTGAGCTTGACATGCCGCTTGACAGTGCCGTGCAGTCGTCAACATATGTGTGTATACAGAGTGGTGCACACGACCTAACAGTCACTGCTGGGTGGCCGCTGCCACGCAGTGATTACCAAAATCCGAAGTGTACCCTTATTAATGTACGCTTTAATGTAATATTGCATGTTGCTAATACACTTATTATATGTATGTTTTGTATTTAGGTATGTAATGTGAGCTTAACGTTTGTGTCGCTAGATAAGTCGGTGCGTCTGTCTGTGGGTCCGGGCGGGCGGCCGCGGCTGTGGGTGCGCGGCCGGAGTTTCTACGCGGCGCACACGATGCGCTCTGGCGTAGTCCGCTGGCGGTGCACTATGGGTGGCTGCGGATGCAAGGCGTACACGCTCAATGGCACTTTACACAAGCTGGTCGGCGAGCACAACCATGCGGGCCGCTGCGGGCGGCGCCTCCATAAGCAGCCCAACGCCGCTGCGAGTGCGAATCTTCAACCGGCGTCGTCCCCTCCGACGCCCTTGTTACTTCCGCGTCTCCCTCGCGTAGACTTTGATCATTTTGATCCCAATGCTTGGGTGGTGCGGTACTAGTCATAGTTAAATTATATATACCTTACACAAGCTAACCGGTAAGCACATCGACGTGGGTCGCTGCGGATGACGTCTCCACAAGCAGCCCAACGCTGCTGCCGGTACGAATCCTCAGCTGACATGATTCTCTCTAAACGTCCTCGTCACGTCCGCATCCCCCTCGCAATTAATTTGGTGAATTCGATTCAAGCGCGTGGGTGTCGCGGAACTAGACTAGAATAATTTGTTACGTTTAAATTATGTTTTGACGTAGAAAATACCTGTATATGCGATAACGCCAGTAGAAATTGCAGAACTTTTGAGATTGATATAATACAGCAAATTAAGTAATATTTGAATAGGTTATGTCAAGCTCATATAATTTATAGTTCTCACTGATGGAATGATATTTTAACTGGGTTTTCATTGACAATAACATCGAAGTTATGGAAGAGAAGTAACCTACAGAACCTGTTTTTATCCCGTACCCATTACTCAAAAATGATGAGGATATTTCCACATTTTGATATATATAAATATATGTGCCATATTAATGTAATTTAAGTTAGGAAAATGAAAGTACAATGATTTAGTTACCTATATAAAAATGTGATAATACGCTCAGAAAAGGGAAATTAAATTTTGATCTCAATTTATTGTTAGAATAAGTGCCAAAACATGTAGTTTAGTTATTATATATAAGGTAAATATCATATTAAATATCGATGTTAGTGTGTAGCCATACAATGAAGCAAAGAGTTCGCTGAAATATGTTACTTTAACACTAAGAAATAGGTTATGATAAAGTTTTCAGTCTTCCGTATAATTTAAATTATTTTGTAATACATAAGTTATGTTAATTTCTTGGTTATTAGGTATACACCGTTATGATTTTATATGATTTGTAGAAATCAGTAGTAAACTACAATCATAAAATAAGTGTATCTATTTGAAATATCGTGGTAGTAGTCCAGTGAAAATTTATCATATACGTAATGAAATCATGATTTCACAATAGAGTATGCGTTTTGTTATTATGTCAGATAAAAACTAATATTTAATTTTACTGTTGCCATTAGAATGTAGGTATATTTTTATCCCGAAATGAAAATAGCTCGTTGGTATTTTTTCATTACGTGCAATATCAAATGATGTTTTGTCGTATTTTTATGTTGTTACAAAGCTCATGTGCCATTAACATCATCAAATGCGTCTGTCTGTGCCAAATATTTTGCTCATTTTTTACAGATCTCTTAGAGGTAAATTATCCTTATTTAAATTATGTTAAAATGAATCCGTATTGTCAAAAACTTTTGTAGGGGTGTGTTCTACGTGTATATGTGCTAAATATAATATACAGAAATCGAAACGTCTTTTATTTAAATAAACGTAAATAAAACGTTTTAACTATCATGATGTTTATTTTTGACCTTCTTTTTCATCTGATCCTATAGGGTAATATATTATCGTAATGATATATATACATATATACTTGTTTTTTTTTTGGAAAAACAACCGATGTTTAAAAAAAAAGGAAATGAGATTTGATTTTTTGAAAGCTAATGTTAAACTAGAAAGCTAAGGAAATTTTTATTTTCGATATAAAATTAATTTAAAATGATGTTGGTTATCTTTCCAAACGGCGCGAGCGCATCTCTATTCATTTTATGCTATACATGTTTGCATGTTAAAGCATATGGTGATTTTTCGGGGATATTACAAAGATGTTTTTCTTCTGTTCAGCACGCTTCATTCGCGCGGGAAAGGGACGTTTACTGCTACACCGCGGCTATACATTTCGTCTGAAGAACAATCTCGCCCACGGCCGCAAGCAGTGGTATTGCTCTTCTCGACTCACGTCACGTTGCCTCGCAGACGTCAACACGGAAGGCCCTGAAGGACACGAACGCATAGTGCGTTCTCGATACGCTCACAACCACGCACCGCCCAACGTTCGCCGGTTCGCTGACGGTCGGTACGTGGTCCGGACTCCGCACCAGAGCGGACATCGTAACCCGGCGCCACTTGATCCGCACCATCAGCTGCTGCAGCTTCAACACGCTCTGGCTTTGTACGCGGCTACCGCGCACGCGACCGCCACGGCCAATGCGACAGCCGCTGTTGCGACCACCACTGGGCCGGCTCCACAGCCGTCGCCTAACGCGTTGCCGCCTCAGACGCAACACACCAATTCGGCTAAACCGCTTCTGGTAGACACTCCCTGTAAAGAAGAAAACTAAATGTACTGTTGATTTTAACGAACAACATTACTTGAAAGCGTCACGATTATACTATTCGAAATGTTTATAAAAATGATGGTTTCATCATCAAACGATTATTAGATATTTTCGGAGCGCCTTTTGGCACGCGATATGTAGCATAATTTATTTAGTCTAAATATGTAGATTAAGAGGGGATAAGGTATCGTTTAGTTAGGATTCAGCGAGGGTTATTGTTGGTTGTTCGAAATTGGTAATGTGAATGTAATATCATCATTTTGTGTAGGTGTTGTGATGTTTTGAATGTTACGGCGACCAGTGAAGGGAACATGGAGACATCCAGTTATGGAACACGAAGCAGAACTTCGTGTGGTTTTAGATTAGGCGGTCTCGTCTAGATGTAAACGTTTTGCGTATAGGTGTGGGATATTTATCGAATCGAATAGGCATAATAAGAATGTTAAATGTGTAAGATCTTTCTGAATGTGTAATGGAGTCAACTCGTAACGGTGACAGATTTAGGCAGTTGGTTGTTATCAGGTAAACAGCCGCTTTTAGCGTTTGGTTTATTGTAATAGGCCCGCGCAGCATCATCAAGTAAATGTAATGCTAGGCGGACACTGGCAGGTCAGCAGAAGCGGCGTAGCATAGGCCTGCCGCCATGAGGACACATTGTCGAACGTAGGAAGTCAGTAGTCGACTCGAGTGCAATGAAATGGTTCGGCGGCTCCCGGGTCGCTGGACGAGCGTCGGTGACTGATAGAGAGATATCGTTCGAAACAACAAACGGATTTCCCCTGGACTGTACTTAGAATTACTTAATTTATTTTGGGAGTTGTATACTTAACAATTTCGGATACTTATTGCGACTTTAGACAATTTGATGTCCGCCTTTTAAAACTAAGGATTAACAGTAGTTATGGTTGAAATGTAATGGCGTGTCCGATGGTGCGCTCGGGCGGCGCGCGGTGCGTTTCGCTCGCGTGCCGCCCGTCGCGTGGGTTGCACTGCCTTTTGGGCTCTTAACGATTGATTTTAAGTACTTAAGCTCAATAATTTACCTCT
Source organism: Automeris io (assembly GCA_036320925.1). Classification (NCBI taxonomy): domain Eukaryota; kingdom Metazoa; phylum Arthropoda; class Insecta; order Lepidoptera; family Saturniidae; genus Automeris; species Automeris io. The sequence goes on along the minus strand of JAUDJH010000010.1, from coordinate 4,205,739 downwards.
TTCACTTTTATACGGGTTTTACAGATTAGTTTAATTATACAATTTTATATACAAGGATGAATACTCAGAAGCTTTACTCGAGTAAGGTGTCTTAGTGTAAGCGCTTAGGTTAGGTTAGTTTAGGTTAGGACGCGCCGGGCGGCTCGCCGCGAAGGGTCCGGTGTGTCATCATACTACCTCTAGTTATTATCGAAACTCGAATACCTCTTTACTTAGTTTTAACTTGTACGTGAACGTTTGCTGTTGCCGACTTTAATTAATTATATAAATGTAAGCCCTTTTTTGAGACTGTTGTCTGAATATATTTTATAAAGTTGTTTTTTTTTTGCTTTGTTGCTCTAAGAAATGTTCAACGATATCGGACATCTGCTTTTGTATGTACGGCTCTGATTTAAGTACAAATTATGTCTAAATTAATTGTTGTTAGGACCCTTAGGTTCTTGATCTTATACTTAGCACATGTATGTGTAACCTTGTTGTTTCTAGATGTGAGTATAGACCGTGTCAAATGTAGGAGTTATAAAATTGTAATTCCTTTTTAAAATATACGACTAGAAGTTAGTGGTTTCAGATAAGATGTTCTAGTTGTGCTATCATTCTAATGTTCTGGAAATGTTGCTAGAACATTTTGATCTGAAATGTACTGCGTTTGTTGAATGCTTCTCTGCTATATCACCCTTCGTTATAAATTTTTTGGCACGTTCTACTGTACCTGAATAATATCACGGAGCCAAATAACATAGACACTAACTAGTATCCTTTTCTATGAAACCGTGGCCATAGTTTTATGAATGTAATTATTATTATTTTAATGTAAATGTAAGTTTATTAAATATAATTTTAAAGCAATGACAATACACGTCAATTATGATACGGTTTTTTATGAATTCAACGAATAGTCTGACATTTATACTATTTCTCTGTAAATATTGATTTTTTATATGAATTTTTTATATATTTACGCTTTATCATCGAGTGACAATAGTTATAATATGTAAAGGAGGAGAATGATTGACCAGACTGTCTAATTATTTTGAATCTCCTAGATAGAGCACTGGGACTGTGTGCTTTATATTGAGGAGTGCTACCGCCACGGTTTCGAGAACAAAGCCTAGACTTACTACTTGAACTTATCTACCTCATATGCTGTTAACTACTCTTACACATTTATTGATAGTGTAATTTTATACTTATACCAATATATCTTAAGGTTTTTAGTTCTTATAAGCGGTAAGTTATGTGAGTTCATATTATTAAATTGTACTTCTAAACAACTGTTTGTTTTATTTCGTCTCCAAATCTAAGAACAGACTTTAAAGTTTTCTGCAGTTATCTGACCTTCGGTTTTCCCACAGGTATAAAGTTTCTTAAGTCGCGCCGCGGGAAGATTATAATGATGGTCAACACTTTTCCGTTTTGTGAAGAATCCAAGTTAAGAGATAAAGTAATATGGCGTTGCACGTCGAAAAAAACGAACTGTAAGGCGAGGATACATATGTTAGGACAAAATGTTGTAGCAGTGAAGGGAATGCACAATCACCCTCCAAGAGCATTGTGTTTACCTACTCGAAAACAGACTTCCAGGAAGCAAAGTGAAGCCAATGCAGTTCCCATACCTCCGCCTATAGCAGCTACGGCTAGCTTAGAAGCACTGGCGTTACAAACTCCAAAGTTGGAATGACCTCGAATGTATCTGCTATTGCGGATTGTGTTCACACGTTCACTAATTTAATTCAATGAGCTAACGAGGAAGTAACTAAAAAGCAATTAAGACAATAATAATATTTTTCGTACAGGGTGGAAACGTTAAGTGTGTCCAGTCGATTATTTCGTCAAAATAAAATAAATATAAATATTTGAACTAATATATACCCTGAGAAATAAGACCAAATAAACTTAAAGTTTCCCTGTACGTCTACTTTATTTATGTATATTAAAACACCGGCAACAAAAATATTGTCAATTAGTATCTATATGGGTTATACGAATATGAGCTAAAGTGTAAATTTCTTCACAGTATTTCAATTACAGTATAAAAATTTGCTATATTTCATAGAATAATTTCTACCTTTTTAAATTGTATACCACTGATTAACTATTTCTGAGTTCTGTTGTTTGATCTATAAGCCCTGTGGTATCAAAGCAAATTAAATGGTACAGAATTATATCAAATATACCACTTATCGAAAGAATATATAACTGATGTTTGGTAAAATAAACTGACTTTTAGGTGGCATAAAAACAAGAATACCTTAAAATAATTTATAATACACTAACGGATACTTTCATAATTTAGTTTGAAGTTTACCGGACAATGCCGAACACTGAATTTTATGACCTATGGGTCTAGCCAAAGTGACTTTCTGTCCGCGATAACGCCGTTAGAGAGTTCAAAAATTATTGTCAAGTTTACGTATTTACGTACGTATTACGTATGATTCACAATTTTCATTTTAGCTCTTATTTGTAGATGCCTTTCAATCTCTTAATTCATTCCAATTATTGTGTATGTGTGTAATCCCCTCTTTAGTTATTTCGTTTAGTCTTGGTGCTTGAAGTTGATGATAGTTTTTAAAGCCTTTTTTTACGGAAGTCAGTTATTTAAGTAAGTCAGCATTTCTTAAAATCGTTGAATCTAGGTTTTGTTTAAATCAAATAGTTATATATCATTTGGCATTTGTTTTGTCATGCAAAGTAATTTAACATGCGTACAAATAGAGTCTCTCTTGATATTTTACAACATACATAGTATAATTATGTTTATTGATTATTTTTAATATACTTTTTTGGAGTTAATTTATAATATGTACTATAATATACCTTTCTTATGTTCATTTTACGAAGTCCTGTATGTCAGATGTCAGTTATACAGCCCCTGCAAAGAACTAGTATCAATTTTTATCAATCGATTTACAATAATAATGACCGTCGACCACAACAGACAAAATACAATCGAAGAGCTCAGAATCGTAATAGATATTTTATGAAGTGAATAGATATAAACTTATAAATATAATAAAATACATATTTATAAATTTAATCACAATATTTACATTAATTTTACAAACATATAAACACATAAACATACACAAACATATATGGGTTAAACATATATGTGTATATTTATTGCAATAGGTTATATTGTAAATATTACACAACACAAAATTTTTTAAATGAAATATATGAAAAAAAAGACAAGTGTGATTTATAAAACACTTAGCACGCTGCTATTTTGCACTTAACAAGTTAAATCGATTTTATCTGATTCCATTCGCGTCATTATGATTAAAAGTAAATGGACTATAGAGAGTAAATGTGTTATGACAGTGAATATTAGTTAATTATGTTGTTTTAATTATTTAGGAACAACATTATTGCAAAATAAAAAATATATTTGTGTAATAATTATTTGATATTTTGCTTTGATTCTATTTTTTAAGTGTTTTTGTACATTTATTTTTAAATATTTGTTTGCACTATTTATGTGAAACGTGTAAATTTACGTTTGAGGAACTGTCATAAGGGCATTCGTGAAATGAACAAGGTATAGTTGTTATATAAAATGTATAAATAATGAATTAAAAAATATTTCGTGTCCTAAAATAACAAAACAAGATAAAATGTATTTTATCTTACTGTATATTTTAACTTGTGCAAAAATAGCGGCCCTACATTTTGAAATTTTTCAGTTGAATATGTATTAAAATACGCTAAAGTACTGTTATATGCTGTGTTATATGTATCGAAGCTTAAGAAACAAGAAAAAAATATTTCTGAGAATTTTCGATTGTCAAGGCACAGAATCTGCTCCACCGATATTAACGTTCATACAGTTATAATTATATTTCCTAATTTAAAATTGCCCATGTTTTTATGGTTTGCTTGTTAAACCTTACATACAGCTTAACCTCTGGGCATTTCCTGCCTTTAGAGAGATCAAATAAAATTTATAATCTCCGTAATGTTAAGATTAATTTGACTGACGCCCGGACGCCCCAAATGTATGCGACGTTTTAATATTTGACGTAACATTGAACAGGAGACCATGGCTTTGGAAATATTTTTAATTCGTTGAAATGTGTTCTGTATATTTGGTATTAATATAAAAATTAACAACTTTTTAAAAGATGAATTAACTTTGGTTTTTCCGCGCCGCGTGTTATTTTGCATGAAATTATTCCCAGAGATCTTCACGTTATATCCCTTTCGTTGTGAGCAGAGTTACATTAGTGGCTGTATCCACTTATAAATTATTCACGGATATTTTTCCCGTCAGTGTATGCGTTTGTATATAAAACCAAGTGTTAGGCCTTGGTCGCACTGCTAATTTTTACCCTACAGTATAAATTCTCTGTAAGGTCTAGGTTTATAACTGACGTATTGCACCAATGTTGTAAAGACTCACAAGCAGGTGCAGATACTTTCTAAATGCGTTCAATTTTAGACACTAATGAATATCAAACAATGAAAGCCATGAAATGAATTTTATCTTTAAAGGGTTGACAAATGAATTAACGACTCATGAGTGTTCGAAAGCGTCTTTCAATTTAAAGAGTGTTTCTGTAATTGGGTATCAGGTCATTGGACCGAGAAATGCTGACTTACATTACATTAAAAGACATTGCTGTGATTTAGAGTGGATACAAGTGATTAGTAATTGGAATCTGCTGAGATGTATTTTCATATAGTTTATAAACACTTGAGGCACAAACGCACTATAACTAATGCCAACGTTGTGATAAATAAAATTGGCTCATTAAATAGTTTATGTAATTTACACTATTGATATTTCTCTTAATTACTAATAATGTACTTATGATATTAATGTTTTAAACTGAACGTAAGTAAGTATATTTATTTCCTGTTGATATTGGACTATAAGAATGTTACGCGTTTAAAATATTAAAAAGTGCCTTATGTGAAACAATGGGACCATTCAGTCAATTGAATTTGATGTATTGAACATTCCTTGATATAAAATTTTGGCTTTACATTGTATTTTTAGATATCTTTATATAAATATCGATTTAAAAGACATTGTTACATATATCTTGAGTATTAATTAGGTAAGGATTAATTAAAGATTATGTTTATAAATGTTTTTTTAGTTTTTCTTATTTTGCTGTGAAACACTATTATGTACCTTTGTGTATTTTAACCTTGATGTGGTAAATTCACGATTAATAATTTCTGCTGGCAATTAATATAAAAAATATCACATATCAACACGTGAATTTGGACAAACAAAATCAATCAATATAATAAATAATGCTATATCTTTTTCGGTATATGTATATGGTTTTATTAAAATTATGGTTTGAATACCTAATTATATATTTTCAGTCAGTGCAATCATAAACCTCTATCAATCTACCTGACAATGGGTTGTTAGAGTTATTGTGTTTTATTTAGTCCTACAATAAGTAATTTCATCTAAAAAGCTAACGTTAAGCGTGTTTTATCATTTGACGACTCTACTAACTGAATATATGATACTATATATTCGGTTGTTCATTAAAAAAAAAAACAATTCCAATTTATGGATTATTCAAAAATTTTAACTTCAATCGTATTAATGACTTATGTATAATTTTATACCTATTTATAAAATATATATTTGGTATTTTCCGATATTTAAATCAATATCTCTATTATTGTTGCTTTATTTTCATTCTCTATTATTGTTGCATTTAACAAGTTAATGTTTGCTAGCTCATACTTAAATTATTTTTATAATAAATAAAATACTCACGACAAAGTAAAATAAATAGTGGAAGGCCTTAAGCTCCCAACAGTCTGTTTATTATTAATAATAATATTAAACTGATTTTATAAGTAAAAAATGTGTAGATGCAATATCGTTTATCATTTTTTACGAAATAAAAATGTGTGTTATGATCTGTTATAATAATCCTTTTTCGGCTTTTAAAGTATACGTTATTTTAATTCATTTAAATGTCACGGCGTATAATGCTTATTTGTTTAACGTTTGGGATTCCTTGAAATAGGAGATAACTTAGTACGTGAATGTAAAAGCTCATTCAAATATGAATACCTCTGTAACATACCTCAAGACGGATAATTTATATCGTCGCAGTAAGATATTTATATTGGAGGAGAGTTGTAACTGTGAGATTTATCATTACGACTACTAATATTATTATTATATGCCACTGTCTAACGCCATACCTTATCTATTATTACACTAGATGAATGCAGAAATAGTTATAAACAATATGAACTGATAATCCTTATTTATATTTCAGGTTCCACAAATAAATGAATAAGTAATATTTGTGAGATGGTTATAATGTTTAGATTGGATTCTGATCACGGCACATCAATTGAAAGAGATAGTATTTCGCTTTGAATAGTCACGACAACTCTTTATTACGACTGTCTTATGAGATTTTATTTTTTACAGTGACTCAACAATGTGACTACAGAGTACCCGATGGTAAGTACAGTGTAGTCCAAAAACGAAAGCGACTATCAAAGGATGAAAATCCATTGATAGTCTACATCGTCATGTCGGCCCACACATAGATGGGCAAAATGTAATCAGATTAATGAAAATGATTAACGATTACATTTTACGTTTTTTACCATTAATATGACTGCATTCTGCTCATTTATGTTTTAAGCACTATAAAATCCCAGATTATATACACATTTATGACTTTATTAATGTTTTAAATTGATCTAATCATGATTACAGAGCAAGAAAATTAAAATTACGACTACATTTTGTAATCGTTCATCATTAATCAGATTACATTTTGCCCATCTCTTGGCCCACATATACCGCGACTGAATGTCTCTAGGTATATGAGTTACTGGATATACACAGACTGATTTCGAAATGCGACAGGCCGAAGCAAATCACTATGACGGTCTTTGCACTCGTGTACTATGGCTACGACTCAGTTCGGGCAATCGCCCTACTACCGCAAAAATAACTTTTTATGTATGGGTCGGTATCTTACTGTGACGTATATACGAGTATATAAGTAACACGACGCGGTGTTTCAGTTTCGAAGTGTAACAATACAGGAATACAGGAAAAGTTTCTCAAGAACTAATTAGGAAATTAAATTGAGGGGTGGAAGGTAATTTGGTTTAAGCGACATTTTTTGGTGATATAGTATTATATATTTTCGGAATCAGGGTTTTTTACCGATTCCAAATATATATATATATATTAATATATCACCAAAAAATGTCGCTTAAACCAAGTTGCCTTACACCCCTCGTAAACAATCATTAGTAACTTTTATTGTATGAAACAAAAATATAATGAATGAATGTTACTGAATTCACTTATCAACTTGTTTCTCTTTAGAGTAGCAATCAGTTAACAAAACGTACTTACCTCGATTTAACAGGATTTCAGATTTGTTATAGTTTGGAGTTGATAATTGAATAGATCTCAAACATATTGAATACATATGATAATTATAGGTATTGTTCGTCCAATAGGTCGTCGAGATTCCGACACGTCATTCAGATTCAGTCACAGCGCTCGCCGAGGAGAGCAAATCATAACCACGGATAAGTTTTCATACTTCAAGGACAAAGAGTTTCCGAAAGGCCGCATCCGTTGGAAGTGCTCCCATGCTTCATCCAAATGCCCCGCGAACATCCATTCTGTTGGAGAAAACGTCGTTTTATATTATGACGAACATAACCATGACTAATTATTTAATAAGATTTTGTAATTTCGCTAAGATATAGTGGATAAGGTTACCACCAAAGGTTTAAGGATCACCAAATTCGTGTGCAGCAAATATGTTAAAAATTATGCAGATCCTGAGTTATGTATGCACTGAGCTGTAGGAGCAGTTTGCTTCACCGGCATAACGGTGGAAAAGATAATTATATTATATTAAAGATAAATATAATTTTGATTAATATACAGTGTGCTTAAAAATAAGAAAAGAATCGTGTTGTTGGGTGAAGATCATTCCTGCAAAGACGATATGAAAAGCCGACTAGATTTATAGAAGAACTGATTATATATCTCTATATATAAATACACTTGTCTTAACTGACATATCGTCGTCCAAACTAATCTACTAATATAAACCTAGAAACATAAAATTTAGACTTGGCACTCACTAAGGGGCACATTCTATCCCAAACGGGAAGGGGTCTAATAGGGGTTGAAAGTTTGTCTGGAAACGCGTCAATTTTTATGTAACCATTATGAAAATCGATATTTAGCTTTTATGTGGAAATAAAAAAGATACGCGTCATTTTGGAAAAGCAATCCTTAAGGAAGTTATTTCTACTCTTTATTTGTTTACCTTCTTGTTCATTTGCTAAATAATTGGACGTACTTTTTTCTATATGTCTAGTCAAAAATCAAAATACCTTTTTCTATAGTACTTACCTCGAAATCGATGAATTTTCAATCTAAATTTCATCCCCTATTCCACCCCATTGGGGTAAAATATTTAGCCATACGCCCTTTGCGGAAGCCTACATCATACAAAGATTTCAATCTCCAAAATTCATATATCTGGTTTTAGTAGTTTAGGCTCTATGATAATATGTCAGGCAAAACTTATGGTTTTTATATTTATATATGGATAGGTAGGTTTTTAATTATAATATTTTATTGTCTTTAGTAGGGTGGCGGAAGTTCTGTGCCTGATTGAATTGAAATCTTGTTGCATGGATGACAAGCAGCATTTATGCGCTTTTGATATTTAGAAATATTTTTCTTATAAATAACTTGCGGGATATAACAATTGCAGATATAATTATCTTTTTGCATCGTGTGTGATATATGTGTATACATTTTCTAATTAATTCACTTTTGTACTCGCGTTTATTTAAATATAAATCATAAAAACAATTTAACAGATATAAAAGCGTTATATTCGCATTAGATCTTGATTCTGTTATTTCATTAGGTATCATTGAGAACTGAAGAACTCAGTAATATTAATTTTGATATATTATTTACACATATACCTTTAGTCGAAATACGGTATACTTTTTGTAGTCCGCATTTATTATGTATAATTTCAAGTACTTGTTATGATCTTTAGTTTTAAAAATGATTATCCTGAAAACGTTATTCCACACCTGGTTCTACCCATATTCTGCAATAATCGTATATTTCGTTATCAGTCATTATATTAATTTATACTTAAATCATATTATATTATCATTATAATTATGTAAGTTGATGTTTTGTGATGTTTATTTTACTTACCTAAAATTTTTGCTTTCTAACAAAGAACCCTTTGTAAACCTTTTTGTATATTTACCATTGATTTCAATATATTGACAGTTAGAAATAGGGCCAATTTGAAATATTTATTAGAATATAACAAATTATTTTCTTACTTTTCATGAAGTGAAAGATATTCTTATATAGTATTAATATTTATTAAAATAGGCTAAAAGTTATACACCCTCGCTGGCTTGCCGATTCCGGGGGCTCCGTCGCCATTTATTGGAATGAAAGCCCTCCCTGTTCTCTACTAGAAGCAGGACAGGGCTATGTTGCCGTGGAGTGGGGCCCTCTGGCCATAGTGGGCTGCTACATCTCCCACAATGCGTCCCTCGCCGACTACGAGGGATACCTCGACGAGGTAGCTGCATGCATTCGCAGATGCTTACCCCGTCGTGTGGTTGTTCTTGGCGATTTTAACGCCCGTTCGAGGGTCTGGTGCGATCGCCTGGACAACCAGAGAGGGGAGGCGCTCTTGGAGTGGTCTGCCAGCCTGGACCTTCGGCTCCTCAACCGAGGTTCAGTCAGCACATGCGTGCGGTGGCAGGGAGAGTCGATCGTGGATCTCACGTGGGCGACTCCCTCGGCCATCAACATGGTGTCGGGGTGGCGAGTGGCAGAAGAGGTGGTCACTTTGTCTGACCACCGCCACATAATCTTAAACATAGGCCACCCCGAAATCTCCAGGAACCAAGAAAGCATCTCCCCGCGACGTTGGTCTCTAAAGAAACTCGATAAGGATTTTCTTGTCGCAGCTGCCAACGTCGCGGCCTGGCCTGAAAGGAGAGAAGTGTCCGATCCAGAAGCAGAAGCCACCTGGTTCCGGGATGAAATGACGTCTATTTGTGACGCTTCCATGCCCCGGACCAGGTGCTCTAAGCAACGGGCCGTCTACTGGTGGTCGGAGAACATAGCTTCGCTTCGCGCAGAGTGCCTCCGTACCCGACGCCAGTTTCAACGTGCCCGACGCAGAAGGCGGGCAACGGCCGACGAAATAACCACAGCCTACGTTATATATCAGGCGGCTCAGTGGGCGTTCCGAAATGCAATCTCGGACGCCAAGGCTCGGTCTTGGAAAGAATTACTTGAGGGACTAAGCAGGGACCCATGGGGACGTCCTTATAGGATCGTCATGGGAAAACTTCGCCCATGGGTACCCCCTCTGACGCAGACTATGGACCCGCAGTTAGTTGTAGAGACGGTCAATTGTCTCTTTCCGCGGGTCCATGGCGAACCCTCGAGCCCCCCGGCCACTCCTACCTTATCATCTGACTGGTACGACGAGTACAGAGTGACCGAGGGTGAACTGGACCGAGCAGTCAGCCGCTTGAAGGCCAAGAACACAGCACCAGGTCCAGATGGTATACCGGGCCTGGCCTTGGCCTTGGCTGTGACCGCTCTGGGTGATAGGCTGAGGAAGCTCTTTAATAGCTGCCTCCGTACCGGAACCTTCCCCAGGGCCTGGAAGTCGGCCGAGTTGGTCCTAATTAAGAAGGATGGCAGGGCCGCGGAGTCTCCCTCTGCGTACCGACCCAAATGTCTGCTGGACGAAAGCGGCAAACTTTTTGAGCGTGTTATTGCCGCCCGTCTCAGCCGGCATCTGTCGCGCATTGGCCCCGATCTACATGACATGCAGTTCGGGTTTCGACAGGGCCGTTCAACGGTTGACGCAATTTTAAGCGTTCGGTCCCTGTCGCAACAAGCCGTCTGTCAGGGTGGTGCTGGGCGTAAGCTTGGACATTTCCAATGCTTTTAATACCCTGCCCTGGGCTGCAATCAGGGGGGCACTTGAACATCATAACGTGCCTCCCTACCTGCGCAACATTGTCGGGACGTACCTGCGCGACAGGTACATCTCGTACATGGGTCGGAACAATATTGGTTATAGGAGGGAGGTGTGCTGCGGGGTTCCACAGGGGTCAGTTCTAGGCCCCCTTTTATGGAATCTCGCGTACGACGCGGTCCTGCGTGCTGAACTTCCCGACGGTGTCAGCGTCGTCTGTTATGCAGACGATACGCTAGTACTTGCCGTCGGGGAATCCTTCGCAGGGACCGCCGAGCTCGCCGAGCATGGGGTAGCACCGGTCGTTTCTAAGATCCACGAATTGGGCCTTCGGGTAGCGCCTCATAAATGTGAGGCGCTATGGTTTCATAAACTGCCGCGAACAAGAGAACCACCTGATTCGTCGATCTGCGTAGGTGATGTGCAGGTAAGGGTGGGCCGGTTCATTAGGTACCTTGGGCTCACCCTAGATGGCCGCTGGGGCTTCGAGGAACACATCGAGCGCATCCGCCGCTGCAGACAGAAGATACACAGCCTGCAGCGGTTAATGGCCATACGGATCGCAGCTACAGAATAATCTCATATGAGGCGGCGACGATCCTGGCACGCTTTCTGCCCTTCAGTATCCAGGCGGAAGTGGACTCGGCAGTATTCTACCGAGTCCCGATGTAGAATATTCGATGAGAGGGATCTCATGCGGGCAGCAGACTCCCTCAAGTCTACTGCCCAGCTATTGTCACTGGGGGATGTCACGCTCGCTTTGGGCGAACGCGACGCTCTGGCTTGAAGTTTGTATCGAGTTGTTATGTTGTTTGTCTTACAAATATACTTCCACCTCGCGACATTTTTCTCATTGTGAGGGTCGTGAAGACCCTGAGAATGTCTTCCGTCATATGATGGTATTACTGGCATCTGTGACGAGCATCGTGTAATTTTTTGTTAAAAGTCTCTCGAATTTGATTAGTGAATGTTAATGATCTTCGGCTACTTGGATGTCTTTCCTTAACTTTAGTAGTCCCTATTAGCTGTTCGAGTTTATTAACTGCAGCGTCTGTTTTAGCTACAGGCCTAAAAAACTCTAGTATTCGGTGCATACAAGAGATATCAAAAATACATGTCACTTAAAAAAATTGTGTGATTAAAGTTAATGTAATTAGTCGAAATTGCCTCCACAGACTATAATAATGTCTTGCGTATTACGCAAACTGCACATTTATAAAGAACAACTTTGAGCTTGCAAAACTTGGTAATGTCGTTTATATTTTTTTAATTATCGAAATATATTATCATCCATAGGAAGAAATAATTTTTGAGTTTTTTTAAACCTTTCAAATGTTTCTTGAAAGAATTGTTTCTTGGTTTTTGTATATAGTTATTATGATGTATTTCCAGATATCGAAAAGAAATAATTGAAACGATTTTGACGAGATTTTTACAAGTCATGTTTGTAAATTTGGAAAAGGGTGTCTGTCCAACTAAATCTCGACGATTCGAGATAAGTGCAAAGCCCATCATAGTAGCTCATGTCGGCTTATCGAATATCGAGAACAGCCCGCCTAGACAAAATAAAATTCGCTTATTGATAACGCACGTAGAAAAGAGTAAATGTATGAAATTGACATAACGTGTCAACGTGATGTTTTAAAAGCTTAGCTGTTCCATACATTTTGCAGTTTCTCAGTTCAAAGAGTTTATTCTCATTAAGATACAAAATCACTTACATGAGAACATTTTGTTTAAAAACTATCTGGAACAGTAAAATACTAAGAGCTCACTTGGCAAACACAACCATATTTGTTAGTATTTATCTTTAATATATTGTAGTAATTTAGTTTTGTAAATGTCAAGCGAGCTCGCGTTTCTAATGCAGGAAGGTAACGCGTTGTAGAGTTGTGCTCCCTCAAAAGTGATATTCCGTTTTTCATAATTGGTCCGTGGTTTAGGAAGCACAAGCAAACTTGCTCGGCGAGTACTACTACGGCGAGTTTCTACTAACATTATCTTTAATGGAAAATTACTTTGTCTAGGCCTCTTGTTCATGAACATATAGTTAGTTACTTTTAATATACATATACCAAAAGACCTGACTGCAATGGATTTTTATATCCTTCAGTTGTAATCTTGTCAAGCAAGTGTATAAAGAAACCGTTTTTTTTTTATTTAAGGAGCGTTTCTAAAACTTGCCTTAAACAACGTAAAGTTGCATATTTTGATTAAGTAATTTGCGTTTTTGTGAACGTAAAGTGAGGCTATGAGCTAAATCTAGTTATGTATTTTTTATTACTTTAACAAAGTAATTACATTGCACCTGATGAATAAGCACAGCGTATTCCAATAACTGATCGCAGCCGTTGAAAAACTGGAGACTGTTCATCGATAATGCCGTGACCATGCCGGCCTGCCCAAAAGAATCTTCACATTTCCTTATAAAGAGCCCAATGCTTTAATAGGAAGTGAACACTACTACGAACATTAAATTCCGCAACTTGGTGACATTGCGGATGTAAAAAAAACATTTGTGTGTTGTGATAGAAGTAACAGTTAAATTATGGTTTTGTAAAATAGCTTGTTTGGTTCTACTCCGGAAAGCAAAAGGTAAAATCAGGTTAAACATCTCAACAGAACGCTTGCTATGATAAAAATGATAGAAGACAGTAAGCTAGGCAATACGATTGTGTAAAGCAACGGTTCTAAATAAATTTTATGTTGTATGTCGCAATTTGCGCGTTAAAATTGCTTTGACTTATATATGCACAAAGTTAATAAAGTGTTAATAATTTAAAAACGTATCATTTATAACATTTTTTAAATTTCAAGATATTTGGTAACTTAACAGTAGTAACGATATGATGATTTGACTGTACATTATTGTTTTTTTGTAGGTAAAAATATATCAGCTGCTTATATACCTACTGGAAGAAATACTGGTAAATATATTTTAGTGTTAGACGGCTATACATTTAATGAGACCGCGCCAAGAGCTTGGTGTTGTTCGAAAAGAAAAAGCAAAAATTGTAAAGCCTCGGCACGCACCAACACACGCGGCGAAGTCATACGTTACGATAACAAACACACACACGAGAAACAAAAATTTTACGAGAAAACCACCAAAAAAATGATTCATCTTTAATCCTCTAATCTTTATTCTTTCGTTGAATCTAATTCAATGGGGTACACAACTAGGCTTTCAGTGTTGATTTAATTATTACTTCCCTTTTTAAAAGCCTTAAACTCAGTTGCAGAAATACTCTTTAAAAACTGTTTTATACGCTAATGGATAATAAATTCATTTCTGAAGCTAGAAATTAATGTATCATTATTATTGTTTCAAATTTTAGGTAACGCTTCTGCAACGGAGTTAGTGTACATTTACACTGGAAATATTATACTTTAAATTCACGTATGGTTGAATCAGAAGAATTATTTTAAAAAACTGTGAAAACTACATAAGTATGATATGAAGCAAAATTGTTCAAATGTTGATTCAAAAGTCTATAATTATACAATATTGTTATAAATCTGGTTTGCTTTTAGTCGACAGTGGCTACATTGCATCTGATTTATAGCACATTTCAAAAATCTGGATCAAAACTCCCCACGTTTTAAATAATGGGCAACTGTAGTTTCTTTGATAGTTATGTAAACCATACCAGTTTGCTCGAAAGTCTTATCACATTACTTTTTAAAGACCCAGCATGAGGGAATATATTTTGACAGAAGAAACACTTAATAGAAGACTATTTCACAGTTTTACAGTATGTTGGGTAATCTTGTACTGTAATTTTTGAGGATTTTATTAAAACACAAACTCAAAGAATTTTCAATAAGTAGGTGTCATTAGACAGGTTATATATAAAACATAGTAGGTTTTTTAATTTCTGTAACTATCCCGTAGTAATGTACCCTCTGAAGCAACTTCCACATTAAGTGAACCCATGAAAGTGCAACGAAACTTTTCGAGATCTGTAAGGTTGGTGGAAACGAATACAATGGTTAGGAAGTATTTATTATACGGTTTGATATTCATCACTATGCAAGTCTATCTGAACATATATTTATGTATTTTCTATATTCTTTATATTAATGTAAACATATATAAAGTGAAGCATATATAAACTCATTTTGATTTCATTCTCATTTTCAGTGGCGTGCATCCCATATAAAGCATAAAAAGTATTATCTGGTTATACTTGGACATTTAACACACATATATATACTTACAATTTGATCCAATTTGGACTTTCAGAACGCTATTTTGGTAAACACCAGATTTTAAGTCAATATATTGATTAAACGTCTAAATACAACAAGATAATGCTTTTTATGCTTTATGGTATATGGGATGCATGCCACTGCTCATTTTATATTGCTTTGATATCTGAATCGATATTTTGGCAGAAGTTAGAAGAAATACGCCGAAACGCACGTTCCCGCCGGCGCATTTTTTCATTTGATGCACCACCCGGCGGCGCGTAAATCTATGTCGCGCTTCATCTGGTGGCGCGCTAATTTGGCGTGTTCTGGCTTGCATGCATTGAGTGCTTACTTTGCAAATTGTGTAACTCGTGTTGTTTTTATATCCTGATCAGAGATCTATGCCGGTAAAAATAACAAAAGGTGTTGAAAATATATTTTTTTAATTTTGACCTTGTAAATATAATTTTAATTTTGACCTTATAAATATAATTTTAAGTTTGCCCATAACATGGATATGGAAATAAGTAATTCGTCTGATGAATGTGTAAATAGAGGCAGGAGAAACGCATCAAGATTACGAATACTTTCTTTCTCTTCAGACGAAGATTTTGTTAACGTAACCAGCAACGTTATGGAATGTTCCTCGGAGGAAGATTTGGTATCTGAATCAGAGAACGAGGATAACAATGAAGAAATAAACTGTCATATACCGGCAGATAAACATATTCTTCAATCACACGAGGGGTCGGCAAGAGAGTTCCGTAAACGCTGCAAGGAATGCTACAAAAAATTGTCCAAAACGAAAGGCAGAGATTATGCCACTGCCAAAACAACAAGAGTAAAGACGTTTTGTGGTCGCTGCGAGGGTCAGCCAGCACTTTGCTTGAAATGTTTCAAAAAATTACACAAAAAATAATAAATCAATAAGTTACAAATAAAATAATATTGAGTTATTTTGTTAATTTTATTGATTTTAAGTTACATTTATAATATTATAAGTTATTGAGCAAAAGTTATATTTATAATACATTATTAAATATAACTTTTATTCAAAATAAAGGTTTTTATATATGTACGTTAAATTATCAGTGTCTAATAGCACAATCGAATGCGAAACACCGGTAGTACACGACGCTTGATGAGGCGGTCTAGCGCGAGCCACCTGTGGTACACGCCGCCCGATGGCACAATCAAGCGCGGGCCACCGGTGGTACACGCCGGCGTGAACGTGTTAAAAAAGGGTATGGTAGTCCGTTTATAATCTAATTTATACTCTGTATTTTTTTTTAACTTTGTTCGAATGCTCCCTAGAAATAGTGGCATGCATTGACACATAAAAAAACATTATATTGTTATACTTGGACATTTAACATATATATTGTGCTAAAATTTGGTTTTATTTGTATTTAAATTCCAATTCTGGTAATTACAAGATTTTAAGTCTTTATATTTATTAAATGACTACGTATTAAAATATAGTCTTTTATGCTTGTATGGGATTCACCCCACTACCTAGGAAGAAGAAATTAAAAATGTTATTATTATTAAGTATCTCTTTTTTTATTCAGTTATCATCTATCAATGGAAAATAAAGATAAATGCGGTTTATTTTAATTGAATTTAAATTCTTTTCAACAGCATTTTTCTTACCATCGAGAGCTGGAAAATCGGTATTGATATTTCAAAGTAACAAATTTTGGATGAATAATGAGTATCGGGGCAAATTGAATTGGGCGTGTAAAGATAAAAACACTATAAGCTGTTTGTGCAGAGTCCAAACGACGAAAAATGGTCACTTCATCCGAGTCCGAGGTGTTCATAATCACGAACAAAACTACTTACCACACAACTTCTTATAATCTTTTGAGATCGTAAAACCATTCACAAAAATATGTCATTCCAGTGTATCGATTAGTAATTTATAGATCTTTATTGGTAAGACTTATTTATTCTCGTGAAATATTGTGTTTAATATAAAACTATTATATTATGTTGGAGTAAGATCTGTAGCTTTTTGCATGATTTAGAGAGGTTCGGCAATATTTATTCATGTTTTTTATTCAAGATTCTCAAATTCAAAATAAGTAGTACACACTGTTTACAAATATACAATGTTTAATTATTTATGAGGCGTCTAATTTTAAAACCCGCTAAAACGATTTTTAGTACAAAATTACTTAATTGTCCTAATAGTAATTTGAAATGTCTTTATCAAAGCAAATATTATATATGAACTATTTCTTTTTTGCTTTTTCACTCTAGAATAATAATTTAAATACCTTATAAGAATGTGATTTTTAAGTCAAAGATTAATTATAAGTTTTTATAAATTTATGGGATTTGAAATAAATATGTTATAGTGGGTTTTGAAATTAGACTCCTCATATATACATATGCTCCAGGGTATGGAGCAAACAGCTGATCCAAACTTTGGGCGATCGATAGAATTTAAAGTAAAAACAGTTGCTAAAAAATTGGGTGTCCAAAAAAGGACACCTAATTTCACACACGGACAGACTACACACCCTCGTAACTTTTGTATCCTGTATCAGGCACAGGTGCTGTCGGGTATGGAGTACTATTGTCACTTTACGGACGGGTCTGTTAAATATTAATTGGCCGCTCTGGACCCAACTAATCGTACGGCTCGTAGAATTAAAGGCAATAACTCTTTGAATGATGCTAAAATGCAAAGCATCGAGCATAGACGTAAAGTCACCTTCCTCGTAGTTTTTACCAGTTACATATTAAATAATGGTGTCTAAAGCTAGATTCTCTAATTCTATCAGCCTCATTTCATCATAAAATCACTAGAAATCGTGTCGGATACCATTCATAAGCGGTGTATGTTCCTTATATCCGCACGGAAAAATTAGCTTCTATATTCATGATGGAATGGCTAAGAAGTGGAATATGCTTCCAGCAAGCCAATTTTTCACGTTCTGACTTTGGAGAGAAGAGTGAATAAGCATTTGTTGGGTGGATGCGGTCTTCATTTACCACAGGTCTGACTGAGGTCAAGCGTGCGCCTCTTAATCATAAAACAATAATAATAATAATTCGTTGATCGGAGCCTCTAAAAAAGAGATAAGAAAGGAAAATTATTGTAAAGATCGGATTATGGTAGGATAATTTTGGACTATAATTTTTATACTTGTGGTTTAAAACATATATGGACAAAATGTAATCAGATTAATGAAAAACGATTTCGATTACATTTTGCATTTATTATCATTAATATGATTATATTTTGCCTATCTATGTTTTAAACACTAAGGAATCCTTAATTACATACACATTTATGATTCCTTAATGTTTAGAAGGGTTTTTATTATGATTACAGAGTAACGAAATTAAAACTACAACTGCATTTTGTAATCGTTAATCATTAATCTGATTATATTTTCCCCATTTTTGGTATATAACTAAAGGCAGATAATAGGAAATATTGCATTTTAAATCTTGTTAATCATCCCCTAAAACGATTCCATAATTCTCAGTAACTTGGAAATGGATTAATTTATTTTTTTAATCTTGTTATTGAGATCTTTCGCTGACAATAGATAAATGAAAGGTTTTTTTTACACTGCCGTGATAAAGTGACTACAATACACCAGATGGTAAGTACATTGTAGTTTAAAAACAAGAGCGACTTATCGAAGGATGAAATCCGTTTATAGCTTACGACCTCATGTTGGCTCACATATATCAATCAACTGAAGGTCTCTAGGTAGATATGAGTTACTGGATATACACAGGCTATGACACTTAAAATTAGTCTCTAGTGCTGTGTATCTATATTCTATTAATCCCTTCCTCGCTGTTTTCTGCGCGTCGACATAACAAATGGGTGTCAGCTGAAATATCAGCGATGGGTCAGCTCGTCACTTAGCATTTGCTGAGCTGACTTCCCATTGGCGCATCATCACGACTTAGGGTATTTGCTCTCCTTGTGTCTTCATTATTCTATTCTTCTGTATTGTACGTTACGTTGCGTGCCAAATAAATGCTTTTATTATTATTATTACATACAAATCGGAAAATCATTCTGCTCGTAAGATTTTACGATTAAAATTCGTATGAAAAACTCGAGTTTTAGCGTTCTGCCATAATATGTACTTCTGTTAAGAGAGAATGATAACAAGTTTTTAAAATATTCACATTAAATGTCTACGACATTTTTGTACTCATTATGATTAAATTTTTGTGAAATGTATAGTATTTTATTAAACTTTACACCTGATTTCTTTAATTAAAAATGTAATATGATAGAATTTTCTTAAGCGATCTCCGGTGGTTTTCCAATCCGAAATATCTTACGTTGCCATCATCTTTAGAAATTTGCTGTCTAAGAGCTCGAAATGTTCGCCCCCTCTTGTCTAGTGAAATTATAGCAATCTTACCTGGCGGATAGTACACGTTATATTTAAAAACGCTTTGTAGTGAGCAGTGTGGTATCGAGATAATATTTACAGTGCAATGGAGCTTGTCGCGCTTTGGGAATCCTGTATTAGTTATCGCCGGGCAGCGCTTCAGGAAAGCGGGTAAAAGTAATGGAAGTCGGAATAACTGGTTGTGTATAAAGTCCGATACTGGCTGCAAATGCTACGCAGTGACGGATTTGAATCACGTTGTCGCAATGGGATATACACACGAGCATGATATCAAGAGACGTTATCGTAAATCGAATAAAAAGAATAAGAAAGGCGGTGAATCAATGTTTGATCCCCGCCTGAACGGTAGACATCTCTAATATTTGAGTCCCTGATAAATGTTGTCATTGCAACTCGCTAGTCTGTACCTACTAGCATAGATGGGCAAAATGTAATAAGTTTAATGTAAACAGATTACGATTACATTTTGCATTTTCAACAGTAATATGACTGCATTTTGCTTATCTTTCTTTTAAACACTACGAAATCCTCAATTCTATACACATTTATCACTCCTTAATGTTTTGAAGGGATTTAATCATGATTACAGAGCAACGAAAGTAAAATTACGACTACATTTTGTATTGGTTAATCATTAATCTGATTACATTTTGCCCATCTCTGCCTAACAGTAGTCTAGTTATGTATACAATTTAAATTAGTGTATGGTTAAATAGATTATATGGGGAGTTTTATATTGATTTTTGAATACATTTGTTTTTAGAAACTTGGAATAAAATTTATATTCTTCGATAAAATCGAAATACTGTGTTCATTTTTATTTTATACTTTATGCGGTGAGAAACACCGAATTTCTTTAAAATATGCTGTAGTTTGTTTCCTCTTTAATTTTCTTTATGATTTTAAATCAGGTAATTATTAAAAAGTAGTATTGAGTATTGTTATTTAGATTTCTTGTGGTTATGTAGAGAGATGTTTTATATTTTAAAAGATATTAACATAATACATTAGTTGCAGGCACTGGTAACCCTCCGGAGATTACGCCAACGTTGGCTCTGCCGTTCCCCTTTCCTTGCTTCCCGGGACAATTTCGATACTGCCTAAGCAAACGCGGGAAGCCTGCGATAGAAGTTGGCGCGCACAGGTTTTGTTTCAACGGGCGTGCGGCAAGCGGCAAGGTTTGGTGGCGGTGCTCTCGTAACCCACGTTGTCGTGCTGCTGTCCACACGTTTGGATTAAGAGTTGTGCAAATGAATAGCGCACACACGTGTGGCGTACGGGCAACACCACTGCGACCTATGTTCTAACTATCTTTAATGTGGAGGTCTCTATAATGACACGCATACATGCGGAGCTTCAGTCCGCGGAGAATAAGGGTAAGACCCTCTATGCGGAATCCCATGGCGGCTTTTTAAATAATTTTCTAGTGAGGGTCTAATCATTTCTGTATTATCTATGTATATATGTATTATATAGTTTCCTTAACTGGAATACTAATATCATTGAAAATACATGGAAATCGGATTCAAACTGAACTGATGTTTGGAATTTAAAGAATTGTTTTAAGGAGCCTCAGATCGTCGATCCTCACTAGGAAATCGCGGCTAGTACCATTCGAACAACAAGAAGCGGTTCGGTGTGATCTAGGCGCGACGTAATTGGTCTCGGTCAATTCTCAATATTGTTGTGCAGTTCCGTTTTTGCATAGTGATGTCTTAACCTAATAGTATGTAAAATGGAACGTTAAGAGCTAAATTTTATAACAGGTACTGATTTTAAGCGACCTCCATATCTTCCGCTGTATTCAACCAGCCAACCAAATCCGATAACGTATTGTATTCGGCCTTAAAATTATTACTACGGAAAAAATCGGATGGTCATTTGGACTTTCATAACCTTCTTTTCCTAAACATGAAATGTGGAGGTCGTTCGAATTCTCAAAAAATCATGGACATTTATGTGACGCTTCCTATACTTTTGTTCTTTGCGGACAGAAATACTTCTAGTATGCATGAGTGCTACAATTTAAGTAAAAAGTCAATTTTATTTTAATCGAATCGACCACCGGCTCTTGAAATGTTGTTGGTATTCGGCACATATTTTGATCTCAGTGTTTATATTTATAGATCAGATATTGTAATGATAAATTATATAAAACAGATGGATTTACGCATTCGGATGGCTGCCTGTGCCTTTGCCGGTGGTCAGTACACAATACTCTCAAACTACTTTTTATCAATGTACACTTATAAACGAATAAGATTTAGCAAACCTTAGTTTGCTCCTTTGTCGATTTATAATCTTATACCCCAAAGAGATTATAATGTATACCGCATATATTATATTGACTAGAGATGCATTTATTGGTAGATATTTTTGCGCTGTGTAAAGTATACGAATATTTTATAAGATATATGTATGTAGTGCTGACCGTACGCGAAATAATTAACAGAGCGAGGTGAGAACTTGGCAGCTATTAATAATAATAATATATCGTTAAGCTATACTAGGTGACGTGAGATACATTAGTGGCTGTGTCCACTTTGCGTATATACCTCGTGACCGCTAGAGCAGCTGATTGCCTATTTCAGGGCACTTACACGTGACATTTTCCTTACGTATGCAGGCTGCTATTAATGCGATAGTATGTAAATATTCTTTATAACAAATATTGGTTATTAGCTCTAATAGTTTTACTGAAGCCGATATAATTTGCAAGAGTTTTTCAGACTCTATTTTGTTTTCCCTTGGTTGGCCATAATGTTGGTCTACGCAGTAACATTCGGTTCAGCGTAGAATTTAAATAATATTCAGTGTTCGACTGAAGTTTCAGCCACGGTTTTGGCTTTTGCCATCTTTTCACAAGTTGTGAGATAATTCTAATATTCTCTTAGACGCAAATCAACATAAACCTTACATTTAAATTTTTATAAATCATTAAGTCATTACTTTTAGTCCAAATTGAACAGAATTATTTAGGATTTTAAACCCCCGATGTGGGCTTTGCCCGAAGGTTGTGGCAATGGCCGAATAATCCTTTAATAGTATATTTATTAAAAGTAATTTAATAATTATAATGAGATTAATCCAGTCTTAGTTTGATGCTTGCAAGAAACCTGAGCTTTAGTTAAAATTTCGGTCTTTTTAAAAATGTTTACTGAATGTTGGTTTTTGGCCGAAGACCTTTATTAGACACTAATAATATTCAGATAATTTAAGGCAATACTAGTCCCACTGAAGGATCTCGCCAGCGGTGTGTGCAACTTGTTTCAATTCAGATCTTCCTTGCGTAACGGTCTAGATATAGTTAACTGTACAAAGTGATAGTTCTCTTATGATACTGAGTATTTTTATACGTTTTTTTACATTATTTTTTTAAACGATTTTATTCGTGGATATGTATATAAATTGTATGGATTGTTAAAATTGGAGTTTCCACTCCGGGGTTGTTGGTTTCGGTTCAGAATGCTCGAATGCTACGGTTATGTTGTCAAACGTACGGTTAGGTTATAGAACGAAAGTTTATTAACGAAGTCATGACTTGTATACGATTAGAAAGTAAAGTTAACAACTTGTTTATGTAGAAAATTGCATTTATTTAAAACTTATATTTATAATAATACTCGTGTATACGTTTCTATGTTAAGATTTTTCTTTAGTGAGAATTTATATTTTTTAAGGTTTTTACATTTTTTTATTTTATAATGAATTTGAAATGTATTTGTACTTAATTGTAATTTAATGGATGTTATATTTTAAAGCTATGTTACAAAGTATTATTGTCTGATAAGAGATAACTACGCATTAAAAAATGAATATTCAACAATAATCAACAGCATTGAAAATTATATTATTAATTTGGCCTACGAATGAATGGTATCCGTAAAGCAGCTATAAATAATCTGAAATGTTCTAGAAAAAATATATTTTGAATATTGCGTAGTTGCCTCAATAACGTTAACCGAATAGAGAGAGATGTTTACCAAGTAATTATATTGTTAAACCATTTAATTTACCATATAACAATGTATACGAACAATTTATGTTAACCTTCGAAGTATTATTTTTAAAGTATTATTTTTATTGTGATAAGATATTTTATTGATATTACGTATGTCTAGTGTTGAGGTAAAAATGGAAACAAAGGTAGGTGTTTTCGATCCGAGAATGGATACGCTGAGTAGTGAGTATGTTAGGTGAGGATACTGTCCCTCGTGTTTAGGTACAAAGAAATGATTATATTGCGCTGAAGTAATTATGATTTTTCATTTATTTCCTTTTACTCATTGCTAAGGTCACGTTAAACTCTCTGGATGATACAGAACATTTAAAGTTAATCATGGGAATTAACGAACTGCAGTTAACGATGTGCTTTGTTTTCTTTTATTTGTAAATTTATGTTAGGTTTCGAGTGAATTTGCTATGGACACTTATAGATCGCAGATACAAGTTAAGTTGCAATTCGGTTTCTACCAGTCGCTTCTCGGAAGCAACTCGGAACAAACAGCAACTGCCAGAATCGAAATCGTACCTTTACAGTGTATACTTCTGTATATAATATCGAGGGATTTGCTTTAAACGACATTTTTTCGTTATATAGTAATATATTTATTTTTGGAATCGGTAAAAAACGCTGATTCGTAATATATATATATATATATATTACTATATCACCGAAAAATGTCGCTTAAACCAAATAGCCTTTCACCCCTCGATATATAATATATATACGTGACATAAATAAGCAATTTATTTATTACCGATAAAAATGTCCTTATTTGTTGTCGAACTCAGAACCTTCCTTGATTTCAAGCAGGATTATATTAATGCCCACTACAGGTTTATATTAATGCCCACTGCTGATTTATATTTGAAAAACAATAAATAATTAAAGTATGTTATTATTGCTTTATATAATAAAGATAATCTCATTGCTACAGTTCCTTAATAAGCTCTTTAAATTTTAAAATGCTTGAATACACAAATGAATCGTCATTTACACGCAAATTATGATCCATTAGTGTATAAAAGCATCATTAAATTTATGGAGTGTCTCTTAAACTGGGCGTAAATACACTAAAATACTTTACGTTTCTCTACATACGTTTACAAGGTAAATTTTGTTAAAAGTTTTGAGGTATTTAAGAATCTCTATTTTTTCAATCAGTATTATTGGGATATAAATTGTTACGCAAGTTTTAAAGAGTATGTACTGCATTTGAACTAGAATTATTTATAATGAATATTTAAAGCCATCTCGATTTATCTAGAAGGTCAGCTATCTAGATCAGTGTATAGAAAATGACATTAGTTCTTTAATGCATATTTATTTTTTGTAAAGTGGAAGTTAATTCAACAATAAGTAAGTAACCTTTTTTAATATGAATATTTTAAATAAACTCGCATTGCTATACGAAGTAAAGCGCAAACAAAGTATTGAAATAGGCCTGACTTCGGTATTCTTGCAGGCTGGTTCTACATTCGGTCAGCTCGCGGCGGACTGCATCTAGTTGTCGATGGCCACATATTTTACGAAGACGGCGGCTCACACCCACGAAGAGTGACCTGGAGGTGCGCAAGATCATATCAAAAAGCTGAGCGTTGTCAAGTCGCCCTGTGCTTAAGAGATGGCAGGCTTGTATACTTCCGCGGGTCTCACAACCACCCGACTACATATAACCCGGCGAAACATGCATCGAGGAAGTTCCAAGTGGATCCCATGGGCAAGTATAAAATAGTCGTTACGCCGGCTCCGAGGTCGGTCGCAGAGGTAACCGCGCCAATCCCCGTCATGCCAGCGACCCCGCACGCCGCTTTTCTCCTCTAGGCCTGGCGCGACCTCCTCGTCCGCGGTCTGCTTGGTACTACACAATGATTGCGTATGAGGAGTGTCGCTATCGGTACATATAGAGCTCCTTTAGAGTGTATGAGCGGGTGCGTCATGCTGATCTTGGCGTTTTACAGTGCCAAAAAGGCACAGAGCTTAGCGGGTGTATTAAAATAATTTAAAACCACTTCAAAAGTCTAAACAAGATTCTCGAGTACTGTGAATGGCACAGGCGGATCGTGCTTATAGATCCAACCACGCCTGCCTTGCCACCGTGCGACTACTGTGGAAGCAAGCGGGGTCTATGCACATTTGATCTACACGTACTCGCGCCCGTTTCTGCTCTGCTAGGAGCCATACAGCTATATAAGTATTTATGAACGAACAAAAAATATGGTGATGGCTGCTCGCGTTTTCAAACCTTCGCAATAAAATCATGTTTTTTGTTTTATATAACATACGTAGATAATAAAACCTAAAAACTAAAGCCTTATTATTATCGAATAATGCCAAAGGTAAAAGAATTGTAATAAGTATTAGGATACTATAGCCGTTATAAAGGGAGTTTGTTAAGATACGAATTATTAGCAGTAGATGCTCTTTTTTTTTTCATTTGGCTTGTTTTCCTGAACGTGATGTTTACAAATCTATTATTAGTATAAAAACGTTCACGGCGCTATAACTTGTATTAATCTTCTAGTCAAAAACGGGATGCAAGGAATCCCATGTGTGTGATATCAAAGAAAATGCTTAATATGAATTTTATTAGTGATAGTGATTTTATTACCTACGGACTACATTTGAAAAATATTAAACATAAAATCATACTGAGTCTAGGCTTCACCGATGCCTTGTCCTGCCTTAGCAGACGTTTTGAAAGTGTTATTAAAGGAAACAATTATTAAATGTACTGTTGTATAAGGCGATCGTGCAATATTTTCAATATTCTCATACCAGAAATATTTAGAAATTATGTATACAAATTGTATAGCTTTAATTATAGTGTAGCCGTCTTGTTGATGCTTTTTTTTTTAATAAAAATAATCTATTTATTGACCGCGCTATAGTACGCGGCACGACTGATACCCGATGTTATGAAATACTCTAATATTTAGACTTAGAATTTAGTTTAGGTACTCTGTAGAATAATATACCAGCTTATGAAGGAAGTAATAAAGGCTATAGTTTTATATTAGAAAATATAATATACTCGTCTTAAGATCTGTTTTTATCAGAATCAAAAGATTGCGTTAATTATGTATGTAGATGTATTTAGGACAGAAGTCTGTAGGTTATTGTAACCGGCTATCTTGTTCTATATTCACCTTAAGGTATAATTTATTATTCAACAGTATTGGAATTAGCTCGTATAAATTGTGTTTATTATATTTTATTTTTCAAAATACGTTAGTAGATATTGTAAGTCTAAGATAATTAATAGTCTAGATGTAGCTTTAACCGCGTAGAAGAAATTAGATGATAAGAATGCCTATATACACCG
This sequence comes from Automeris io, assembly GCA_036320925.1. Lineage (NCBI taxonomy): Eukaryota > Metazoa > Arthropoda > Insecta > Lepidoptera > Saturniidae > Automeris > Automeris io. The sequence continues at coordinate 4,178,793 of JAUDJH010000010.1, read as the reverse complement.
ACCGCTTCTCATAAACGACAGTCGTTACTCAGAGGGCTAGTCATATTGTGTTCAAAAAATACGTTTTGTTATGGTTTGTTATGACAAACCATACACACACATTATAGTATGCTAAAGGATTGTGTAAAACCGAGGTAGGTATACTCCAGGGATATGTAAAGATCAAATTAAGTTAATAAGTTGTGGCAACAACACGTTTTATAATAAAAAAAGGGCTAATAGACCTTAGTGCTGATAGTTTTTTATGTTTACAACGTTTCCAAATTTAGTGAAACTTTCTATGTACTTTTCATTGTTAGACATATAAAAAAATGCTTATATTATGTAAATTTTTAAACGATTTTTTTTTTCAAATAAAATTTTACAGCAAAACAAATAGAAAGTGTAATTAAATAATAATTATAGAAATGATGCTGGCAAAAATTTGCATATATGCGTAATCTAATACTAATACTTCTAATTATTTGTGACGATTTTTTGCTTCAAACTAAAAAATATTGATTATAAAGATAGTGAGGATTCAAAATATTATAAATAATAAAATCAACAACATAACACTCTGCTATTAAATAATGAACAGTGGAAAATGGTCGCCACATTGAATTCAGACTAATAATGAATCCCGGAAACGTCTGCTGGAATTTTTTTTGTCAAAATTTGACTAAGATGACTGGCTTATAAAGGATTACAATCATTATGCACTACAGAAAATTTTATATATCTTTGACGTATGTTACTTACATAGATCATTTTTAATTCTCTTCAAGACAAGTTGAGTGCAAAAATAGTATGTTTGGCAGAAATATAGTATTATTTCTTATTTCAATATATAACACATTTTTAGGGTTTATGGGTTTACATGTGGCAACTTTCAACTTTGGTTAGCGGGCGGGGCGCTTGCATCTGGTAGGCCTTGACAACTACAATTTCTTACACGGACATTTTATTGTCGGCGTATGTTCATTACTACATCTAGACATATTGAATAATCTTAGATTGTAAGTATAACACTCATATATAATTTATTTGTTAGTTGGTACGACAACAATTTTAATCCCTGCATATTTCATAAATCAGTTAACAAAATAAAAAAATCTTTTATTAAATAACAAAACTACAAACAACCTGTAATTATATTTAAAAATATTGAAATGGTAATACGAGTTGATAACTTTTATAAAACGAAATAATATAGACTTGAAATATTATGTGAACGTACAGAATATAATTTCAAGTGTTACTACTATATTTCGAATGCACTGGCGTAATAAATCTGCTTGACAAATTACATTAGTGTAGCTTACCTGGTGGGGTAAAAGCCGCTCGTAAGAATACCGCGAAGTAAAAATCGGTACCGGCAGAAGTCAGTAAAAGCTATATTCTTTTTAACATTATAACTAATATTAATGGGACCTTCAAGCAATTATTACAGGTCTGTATTGCGCTTAAAGTATTTCTGAACACTGTCTTTATTCCTATTGATAAAATCTTAATGTATTCAATGTAATAATGTGAAATTGTAATCATTTTTGGACAGCTTTGGATTTACCGAAGAAGTTTATTACGCTGCCGTTTAACAAGGAGCTGCTAAAGATTGGAGCGTACTGGTACAAATTGGACGCGTATTACATGGATAAACGCAGGTGGCTGTGCAAAAGGGGATGCAGTGCAAGAATCCATACGATCGGACAAAAAATAGTTCATTCTGAAATACGACATACTTGCAGAATCGTTAACATTACTTTATGATATTTTTCTATGGCTGTTACTATCTAATCTAAACTATCTAATTTAATCATGTGAAATTATAACCGACTTTACCCAATTCGAAATTGATTACGTTAATACGTAAAATACTATACGACTTAAAAAAAAAATTGATTTTAGTGTTTGCTCTTTAAAATTAGGCTCTTCTAAAATTGTAGAAAGATCCAAAATAATCGACTAGAATTGTGAACATTCTAAATTTTTTATAATAGGTTTTACAAACCTCGGTCTAAAAAAAAACGCGTTATTAATTTTTAAATCATGACATAATGATAGCTTTAAAGACAATTAATTATATTTATTCCAATCGAAAAACTCCATCACACATGATTAATTTATTTTGTTATGATGGTTGTATCCCAGTTTTATGAATATAAAGGCGGTATGTGGATGACGGTAGCACGTAATTCTGTCGGATAGAGTTGCTACTTTATGTAGATTTATAAAAGTAGTAAATTTGTAGCGTGCACACAACGACTTAATACCTTTAAACTAAATATTGGTTTATAAGTAGATAAGTAAAATAGAATCAATCAAATATTTTACGAAGTAACCCACCCCTCGTACCCCGCACATTCTACTGTAGGCGTGGCTTTACTAAATTGGCTTTTAACAAGTGTGAACTTCATAACAATTTACTGATGCGCATAATTTGGATGGTACAGTGTACTTATATCTTTACTAAAACACGTGTAAACATTAGACTACTTTAACTTCACTACTTAATACGTATATATAGGATCAAAGAGATGCCCTTGGGTCGCCGCCAACCCACAAATTCGCTAGCTGAGTCTCTTAAGCGCTCGCCCGGTGAAGTTGTAAAGGCTTTACCACGCCACCAGTATTTTGACTATTCGAAAAAAAAGCTACTTGATTCGCAGTACTCTCCATATTGAAATCAATTATTTTCTTGCTACCGAGCAGTATTTGTTCTAGAGGTAGCACAAATAAGGAAGGAAGCTTCCTTTATGGACTTTTTATCTTGCAGTGACTAATTATTCTGTTTGAATAAATTTTTAAATCTTTGAATTGTAATATTTTGTGAATAATACAGACATTTGTGCCTTAATTTAATTTAAGATATGATGGACTTTAATATTTTAAAATAAATGTGATATACTAATAATTGTCTAACTTTTAACGTATTTGTAACGTGGTTAAATATAAATCATAGTTTCTGAAAGCATATGGTTTATTTTCAAATCTGGTTTTCTGGTGTAACGACACTATTAACGGCGTGCGGTGAGCCGATGGCCGTCTCAATAGAAAGCCGTACAAGGAAACATGTTGTTACGTTCGTAAAATAGTAATTTTTATTATAACTATTTTAAATAATATGATTTCCTTAAATTATGTCGGACTGGAAAGTACTGTTCAATAAGCAATATTTATAGTGTCCCCATCTTCTATTTTCTAAAGCCAATGTCAAACAAACAGCGAACCGAAACCGAATCAATATACTTTCGATTTTCTTTGTGACAGGTTTCATACAATACCGTGTATTATAAAACGAAAATGTCTTCCCATATATTCGCAATTTCTTCGGCTCGCTTTCGATTAGACATTGGCTAAATTCTAGGCCAAATATATCGACTTCACGAACGGAAACAAACGTTTAACTGCACCGGTTTGCATTTATTTTTGTTGGTTTTATGTTGAGTTAACAAACTGATAACAACATCACAACAACAACAATAACATGGTAACATGGTTTAGTTCAAGAACGGCTTCGATTGCCAAAGGTAATCCATCGACAGTGACCGCACGCCACGTGGAAACATATAGGATTTATTTAAATATCCACGTTCGATTTCAGTTCAAGTAGTGCACACTAAGAATGGTTACCCGAAGCTCATGCTCAACGGGTATTACTACAGGCCGCATAATGCGTACAGGAACCAGCCGAGAGTGCTCTGGTATTGCGCCTCGCGGCATAAATTTCAGTGTAACGCAACCCTGCGTACATACAACCAGGAGTTGGTCGCTGTAACCGGTAAGCACAACCACGGCAATGCGTATCTAAAAACAACCTTTGTGGCCAGCGAGGTTGGCTTAGGCGCCAACGAGGAAAGGCCCCCGTTGAAATCGAATAAGTAGATTAAGATATTTTATTAGTTACGTAATTTTATGATAGCTACTAATACGAAAAAATCAGATTTCTTTTGGTTTTATCAAATCGATTTTAATAAAACTTGTCATAATAGTAATTATAAATACGCTCTCATATTCATTAAACATTATGGACTACATATATTTTATAGTTTTGTATTAGATTCTACCCTACCCTACCAACCATGATCACACATCCTATTATAAGTAGGCAATTAAAGTAACTACAACATGAAAAGTCTTGACAGAATTGGTTTAGTACTTTAATTAATATTACAGAGAAAACCATTTCGTTGTACCTTTCTATGGCCACCATAACAGAAAGTTCAAATTGTATCTCTTTTAGTAATGCGGAGACTGTATAGAATATATGAATATAGGAAATATTGAATGAGAATCAGTTTTGTACAGAAATTAAAATAATTGCTTGTGTGTTATTTCAGTCAATATTCTTAATTATTTTAAGTGTAAATTTTTTGAATATTTATTATATTTGGATATATTTTTATATAAATCAAAACGCCAAATGTTACTTGTTAATGTTGGCAAAGTTATTTTTTGTATATGTCATTCCATAATACACTATCAAATATTCTAATATAATCATTTTCATATGTTTTAATTTAATTTAATAGGGTTTCAAACAGAGTGTGTACACATTTAACAAATAATAATAGAAAACACCACTCCAATTACATACCAGCGCAACATACACTACAAAGTAAATTCCCATACAAAGTGAACTTCGAATGCAAAAAATACTGGTGGTCCATCTATAGAAAACACGAAAGCTTCAATACACAAACTACAAATTTTAGGTAATTTAACAGTGCTTTGAGGCTAGAAAACTATAAAATATATCTTGACTTTTTGTTGTTTTGATATTTGGTTATTATCATTGGCTATTTGTCCTTGATTGATTGTATTGCTTTTAACTTTCCTTTTTAAAGTAAACAAAATGCAATAACTATAAAATATGTTGTAACTAGATTTATCCTTTCATGATAGGATTCTTCATCTTCGATAGGCGTTTCTATGGTAAGCATACTAAGCAACGAATCAATATCGTGTGTCCGTTTTGATACTAAACGTTTATATGTAAATAATAATAATATATATTCATGCTATATCCCTTTCGGGGTGAGCAGAGATACATTAGTCGTTCCATTCACTAATGTATGTTATGTATGTTATAATGTAGCTTTTCTATTATTTTTTGTAACTCTAGAAATTTGTTAATTGTTTATTACTATTAAGATTTTATTCGACGTTCAGAATGGGACCCCGTAATATGATTTATGAAAATAAATATTAACAAAAATATTTTAACTTTATCCAATAAATGATTTGAAAGTAACACAAATTTTTCATTTATCCTAAATTATTGTAGTTCTGAAATGGTAGCTAACTAATATTGTAAATTAGTGACCAATAAAATGGATATTTTGAATTAGAATTTGATTTGTTTTGAAAAACATTCCGCTTGACAATTTATCAACGTCATATGGATTAATTAAGATTTGAATTGTTCAATCGGAAGTTTGACATGGTAAATGTTGCTTGCTTTCAAGTTTATTAATATTTATGTGGTCTGAATTCAATGTGTTTACGGTTGTTTTATGGATTTTGGCGCAGCCCCGGCAGTTTACGTGCCGTCGAGAACGGGGAAGTCGCTGCTTCTCCATGATGGCTATACGTTCTACTTGAAGAATATGCAAGCTCACGGACGGAAGCAGTGGTACTGTTCATCACGCGATATGGCTGGCTGTCGCGCTGACGTCATCACAGCTCCTGCGACTTCTGGCTTCGGAGATATTCTGTTCTTAGTTCGCGGGCGTCATATACACGCACCGCCAAATTACTACTTCACCCCGGACGGAAAGTATGTCAGAAAGAAGGACGTTTACCATAGATATAGGTAGCGATGTCACCTGATCTTTAGATACAATTTCAGTAAAACGAATTATTATGATTTTTTTTTACTCGTGCACATTTTAAGAATTCAAGTATTCGAACTTTAATCTTGTTTGAAAAAATAACAAGTTAGTTTAACGATAAATAATTTGTAGATTTATGATTTTTTTAAATAATATAATCATCTTTTTTTATTTTTGTTAGTTTTTTTATATTTATTTATTTTTGTATCGATGTTTATTTTTATTATGTATTTTTTTACTTTGTGCCTTGTGGCCATATTGGCTTTTATACTCTAAAGAAATCTTAAAAAAATTATCAGTGTAAAAAGTTCCTAAAATAATAATAATGTCACAATAATGTTAGGATACGAATGTTCTACAAATTTGTTGAATTTTCTATAACGTGTACCTAGAGTACTTAAGGGTTATTGCGTTTAAATTTACTTTTAAATTGACTAATATAGTGTGAAAAACACTTATGTTGTGTTAAAATGTATTTTGATATATAATCTCTTGTTTCATTTCTATATATACTACTTTATACATTAGTTTTTACGTATATGATACATATTATTAGCATATTTCAATAACCTTGCTTAAGGCATCACACGATCTTTTTGTTGTATGAGATGCGGGTTTTCTTACAATGTTTCCGTTCATCGGATTTCAAGTCTAAAATAAATATCTAAAAGCTCGAATCAGTCGAAGGGTTGTGAATGAAACTGCGTAGCTGCGCAGTCCGTAAATGCGTAATAAAACTGCCTACGCAGTTGTGGATGGCGTGGGTCGCCTGCGTAGTGGGTGGCGAGGGAATGGCGTGGTGTGGGGATGCTGTTACGCAAGACACTACGTATTGCCTGCGTAGTAAACGTAATAACTCTCATACCATCGTTATATTCTATTTATAATATCGCTCTACCGTACTAGAACTAAAAAAGACCCGTTCTCCGTTCGCTTCCGTGGTGGTAGGGTGTTTGCTCAAATTGGGTCATGTCCACACTTACACGAGTGTAAAGACCGTCACAGTGACTCCCTTTGGCCTGTCGCATTTCGGGATCAGCATGTTTATATCCGGTAATTCATATACCTAGAGACCTTCAGTCGTGGTATATGGTAGTCGACGTGATGACGAAGACTATCAATGCATTTTCACCCTTGTAGCTTTTGTTGTTTGTTGTGTTGTTTTTGGATTATACTGTAATTATACACTCAAACACACTACACACACACCCACACACTCACACACCCACACCCCCCCCTCCCCACACACACACACACTACACTGTAGTCACTATGTCGAGCCAGTGTTCTACTGATTTTTACTTTATTATCTACAGATATCAGTTTCCCCAGCCCGTTTTTAGTTACTCTGTATGAAATTGGCACTAGATCTTCACTCAAAGGTGACCAATAAGCAGTCAGCCCAACTGAAAAGGGTCTACTGGTTCTTTGACCTGCTTTTCATATTGCCGACCTTGAATAGAAAGAAGAGAAAAAGAGCTTGATAGAGATATACATAGCCTGCTTTCGAAACAATTGGCCTAGGTGACTTACTATGATCTCGGCATTCATTTCCTGTGGTCAACATCAATCGATCAGCCGGGCTCTCGGCAGTATCTGGATTCTCAAGCCCAGCGAAGTTGAAGAGTACGCAGTGCTGGCATCCTAATGGTTTTAGTTGGTGAGAGTCCGACACATTGGGGCGGGGGGTGGCTCTCACCACCCCCCTGACGGTTAATAATAGATTTCCAACTGGTTAACAAAAAAGGGGCCAGTCAGTCACGACGTCCTACTATCTGACTGCTTCGCGCTTATCTTTGGTCACGCGTTAAATGTCAAGCATAAAATGAGCGCCAACCCCTTATTTTATAAAGAATGTTTTGCATTACATATTTGTGAATGCCATATACAACACTACAACATAATTCTTATAGGATCCTTAATTTCATTTCCCGAATGCATAAGTATATTTGTAGTTAAGTAATTCTTTATGTGTGTTCTCCCGTTGGAACCGTGGGGATATTGCTCTATTCGACCTGGCACCCCTAGAGCCATTTCGAACCCACACTTTACAAAACCGCGACAACGCAGTGGTTTCTTAGAACATATTTGTAGCGCGTTTTGGAGTTGTGGAATGGGCGGCCGGGTATAGTTTTTCCCTGTAGCTCCAAAAGGGCTTCTTCAAGAGGGCAGTGAAAAATATCATAGTCGACATTTTTATGTGTTACATGTCATTATAACATTGGACCCTTATGAAGCGATCAGTCAATAAAAGTTTCTACAGATAATTATTGTGGTACTACACTATATTTTACAAAAACATAATTAAACATTGCATTATAAACAAAAGCACAATTGGGGATAACATGACTGAATAGTAAATACGTATATTGTGCTATCAGTTACTTATTTCCACCTATTTATGATAACAACCAGTAAGCATTATACATAAATGATAATGTATTTATAATATTTAATAACTTTAGTCAAAAACCTTGAAATGCTTAAAATTAATATATTTTATATGAAATTTTGTTGATTACACCGGTAAATTTATTTATGTTTGTACACATACTTTAGTTCTCTATTGTTTAAAAAAGTTATATTTAAGAAATTAAGAATTCAATATTAATATTAATATCATATCATTAAAACTGATATAGGTACTTAAAGTAATTTCAACTCCTTAATGTTTGAAAAGCATCAGCTTACTTCCGTGTACCATTAAGGTAAACAGGGTATTAAATCGTATATAAATATTTCAAGACGTGAATTGCGCAGTTGTGTCGGATCAATACAACCTACAAAGTTATGAAAGAAAGTTCGGCAGGGCACGGGGAATCGTATGGGCGTGCCCTGCCATCCCGCTATAGCCTAGTTACGCCCTGTATGCCCTAATTTTGACGTAGTATGTCTCGTCCTTTCTGTGTGGAGAGGCCGGAGTGCGCGAGTGTGCGTGTCTCCTGCGTAACCGTGGGTTACGCACCCGCTACTGACGTCACTTGTTTGTTTTGCTATTACGCAGTTACATTTGAAGTAATGGCGTAGGCTATATGAAAATATTTCCAAGATTATTTTTCAGGATTATTATGATTTAAGACAACTACATTTGAATTAGATTTTAACGATTCGGCTGGGACAATAGCTAGATTTCTACCTGCTGCGGGTTGTTTAATTTCCACTCCGTTTATACGCTGTTGATTGTGATGTTTACTTCTTTACGTTTATAAACACAAATTATACATGCACAAATATCCAGAGCAGGAATAATTACTTATAGGCCGTACAAACATTTATTCCATATGAGGATGGAACCCATGAGCAGTATTACACAAGTTGATTGTTCAACCATTATCCATTGAAATTTAAATAAATCAAAGTTCTAAAGATTTTACTTGTTCCGAGTCTGAGGCTGAGAAAATTTGACACTACTTTGGGTTTGCTCAGACTTTTCTCAAACATCATAAATTATATTATTTAATTAGTATCAAAGTATATTTTAATTCCTCGATTTTCTCGACTTTGACTAGGCTCTGAATATATAAGCTATTCGCAATTTTCTGTTACACATTCGAATCACATTAACTAAATTAACTTGTAGAATTATAATTATTATTCTATTTGCTCAATTAAATTGTTTTTAATTCCTATTAATTTCAAGAGTTTATTAGTTAAATTTCAGATTTAATGGGAAGTTGCACATAAAGTAAAGTTGTATTTATTTAATGAGTTCGTTTAATTTTGATTAAATCTATAGAAATATAATTGGGAATAAAATATGAATTAGTAGGCTGGAAAGGAATACGTGAGCACGGCAAGGAACAAGGCACGCGAACCACCCTGTACCATGTTATCCAGCGAGCAGTATCGTGCAGTAACCGTTTAAAATGGAAGCCGGTATAGTCAACATATGGTCATCAGCATAAGGTGTCACCTTCTTAATGAAATTCGCAGATCAAAACAGGTAGTACCGAGATGATATAGAATTAAAGAAAAGAAAATATTTATTTCTTTATTTAGCTTACAACATAAAAAATAAGAATATAATAATCGACGCCATGTTTCAGAAACGCTATTTCATTTTTGTAATGCTTTTAAATATTAATGAATGGTCAGTTATATACATATTTATTATTTATTAGTTTTTAAAAGCATGTTTAAATTGAAAGAGCGTTTTTGAAAGTGGGCGTTAGATTATTAATTGTATTATTATCTAAAAGAATAATCTAGGCGGTAAACAGCAGTATAGTATTATTACCAAATTATGGGCCATATATATCGACATTGTATCGGCTACATGTTTGACTGTACCGGCTTCCTCTTTGAGGGGGCTCAGCACGGCACTGTCGGCAGGCATGCGCGCGGCGCCACTCGGTGTCCTGGTGATGGTGGCCCCAATCGATAATGCCCCAGAATCTCACTTCCGAGTCCCCTCTCCTCTCCCGAAGCCCTAACTCCCATTCCTGTCAAATTATAACATCCCATTGTAGTAATAAGGTCGTTTTTACCTCTCCACTTCCGCAAATGTTTCCTTTATGCTTAATGGTTGCTATAAAATTTCTTTTGATGCCGACTATTTGTGTTTTAATATTTTATTACGTTATTTTGGAGGTCTGTTTGGAGTAATGTCGAGATATGTAGATACATCTATGCATTACATATCGAAATATATTACGATGTGTTGAAATTAATTAACTAGTTCAAATTGGACAGGTTAATACAATGGAATAGTAAGATTTATTTTGGATTAGGAATACAGGTCTTTACCCGGCCAGCTGGATAGCGAATACAAAGCTAGGGCTAAGTAAGACTAAACTTACTAAGTAGTTACTTATGCCTAAAAGCCTCCTATGAGTGGACATCAGCTCAACCAAATCAGTAGAATAATTTTAACAAATAATAATATTATATCGTCATGCTTCGTCCCTTTCGGTGTGAGCAGAGATACATTAGTGGCTGTATTCACTTTGCGCTTATATGTCCGCACCAATCAAGACCAGTAGCGCAGCTGATCGCTTTTCTAAGGGCATATATCCATGACATTTCTATTAGATGCCATACGGGTCTCTCCTCACGATGCTTTCCTTCACTACTGAACAAATAGTGTATCTTAACTTGTAATTTTAACAAATAATGTATAATAACTAAATAAAGATATTTTATTGCTTTTCTATATTTTGTAAAAAGGCAATCTAAAACGTTGAATAATGATAAAAACACATCAAACCAGGATATTTTCAATGGAACCGTGATGTATAAACAAGACATAAACATACAAAAAATATACTTATCTCTAGAATGTTCGATACGTAAATACGATGCCTTAATGCGTAATTTTTATATATTCGTGTAGAAATATATGTGCTTGCCATCGCTGGTAGATTCGTCACGTTGCTGGCTGAAAAGTGTAATGTTGCACCAGTAGATGAAACTTACGAGTATGTATGTCGACTTTTACGAGTAGTTTTCCAAATTTGTAGAACTAATAGTTGTCACAACTTTAAATTATTAATATATCTTACTAAAATAGGAAAAGAATGGTTAAAGTACGTCAATAACCTTATTCTTTTCTAGAAACCAAACCGAAAAGTTAGTCCGTTAGTTAAGTAATTACTTAAATTAATCCTAAAACTGTCAAAGAAATGATAACTACAAAATGCAGACTCCTTAAAGAAAAAAAAAAGATTACATATTACGGCGCACGGGTTCACTCTTTGCTTGCGGACTGTTGATACAATTTAAATTTTGCTTAGGAAAGTGTACGCAAGAATTAATCACATATAAAAAATATCGTAAGGTTTCTTTTAAATCAATAGTAATGCAATTTTATTAATTAGTATAGTTAGTAGGAAATGTTGTTTCTGAAAATGTCATCCTTTAGTTCACTGTCGAACATGAGTGCTTTTATCTTACCTTATAGACTGAGTCAATTAGAGCCAAAAACAGAAGAAAAGTCAAGTATGGTTGTGAATAGTATGCAAAATCTAGTTTAGACGGTACAATAATAATAATAAAGCATTGTTTTAGCATACAAAAAATATGTTTGCACTGCCTTCAAATTAACGCAATATTTTCAGCATTTAAATAAATATGCTTGGCGTGTTGTATGGTAATGTAAAATGACGCGGTAGCGTGTTAAATGTTATTATAAATAAGTTTAATGTAATAGTAACCCAATTCCTCGGGTGGATTCGTGATATAGATTTCATTAATTGCAGTGGTGTGGGAGAGGAATTCGTGGAACGCGCGCTTGCGATGTTTGGTGTGGCGACGCCTTACTGTCACAACCATACATGCTCCATCATGCTGCGTCACAGCTCGTTCCAGTCATCATTGCAACTGTTTATTGAAAATACTTCCTTTAATATAAAAATATATATCAGACCACCACAATTAATTGCTGGCTATCAGATACTGTTCCAAAAAAATTGTTGTTAAAATATGAATGATACAGGTGAAATGGATTGCTACGCTCTTTTAATTATGTATAAGGATTAAAATTAAATTACATATTGATGGGACAATTAATGCTGAACCAATCTGATTTTAAATATTACTTTTTAATATCTTCAATTAAAGCAAACTAGGAATTTACTAGGTTTTCGTTTGGATCCGTTTGGTTTTGGAGGGGTATATAAAAGCGAATAATTACAAAAGAACGCAATGTTTTCAACTTCTTTTTATTTCCATTTAGTATTTTACTCTTTGTATTTTATTTCGGTAATCATCTTTCTACATAGTTTTTTAAGAGCGACTTGCATCATCAAGTTAAATCTAGTTTACACTTGTATAATACGCTTTTTATTGAAGAGGCTTGATTCGATCGCAACGGTGATTTAGATTTTACAGTTGTCAAAACTGGATACTGTTTTCATGCAAGACAATAAGTATAGTTTAACACTAAATTAAGTTTTATACAAGTTTAAACTAGATTTAATTTGTCAGAGTAAGCTCCCGTTAACCAACATAAACCGTCTAATGGGTGATAAATTCACAAAAAATAATCGTTCAGATCATACGGTAAAGTCTATATTAATTCATTTAGTTTAATTCTATTTGAATATCAGTGAGTATAACGTGTAATCTACTTGACTAAATATCACGCTTAGGCTGAGATTTACAGAAGTAACTTTAAGTTTACTTAGACTTTACTAAAATATTACAATTTATATTACTCAATGAATGTCAAAGGGCAAGTCACTGATTTTGTCAACATGGACTGCCAATACTATGGCGATACTCAAGTTCTTATCATATATTCCGTTATTTATCAAAACACATTTATTTTTTTAGAAATTTGCTAAGCAAAGTCGTAATAGCGTCTATAAATCTCAGCCTTAGACATTTACACCCATCGTTTAGCTTAAAGATAACAAAAGTGTGATGTTTTCTGATTAACTTGAGAATAGTGGTCAATATTCTTTTAGGTACACGGTAATATGTCATTATAGCTCGTAATAATTAATATTTTAAAATACAACCATTTAGAATATTTTGTGTTAATTTTGTAGGCAGGTGTAAATAACGTTTAAAATAGATTGAAATATAATATGATTTAAAAACACTGTACATGATAAGTATGTACCTGTTAGGAGACAGTTTATGCGTGTTTAATAATTTCAGTAATATATATTCTAATTTATGCGAATACACATCGCAGCCAAGTAAAACTGTACAAAATAACGAATAAAGTTCGTCTCTGATTTTATTTTGAATAAAATTGAACGAATTTTATAAATTACTTATAAGAAAAAGAATGCCATAATAAGTATTATTTTAATTATATTTTATAAACGTGCATATCGAGTATTACTCAGGGAACAATTCAATAAAGGTTTTAAAAACCTATTTTTTATAACTAAAAGACGATCGTAAGAGAAAGCCTTGATGAGAAAAGACTGGTGTTGATTATAACGTAAGGAATGGAGAGATTAACTGTTTTTGTTACGTTTACAACTTTATTTTGATTAATAGTATATAACTGCAATGTTACTTTTAAGAGCATTACTATAATTGAACATATTAAAATAGCTAATAGTATTTAATTGTTGCAAAAGTTGTTAAGCCTTGTTGTTAACATTCATTTTAGTATATAAGAATAGCTGCTATAATACTTATTATGTTGTTAAAAAATAATTCTAAAATCGTTATATTTTTCTGACAAGCCATAGGACAATTTATTTTTTGTATTCGTTTTTATGAATATAATATATCGTTTATACAGTGCTCGGTTTACGGACTGACTCGATAGTATTTAATAGCCCTCCGAGATGAAAAATTTACTTCCCACACTCTACATTTTCTAAGTTTGATTTCATAATTTAGTCCGTTTACTCTTCTAGCATACAATGCAATCATTAACGTCCGCGAGTAGCTAAATAGTATTTTTAAATAGCTAAGTAGTATTATTATATAAATGTAAAAAAGTATTTACAATATTAAAATATAATGCGATCATAGTAGCTATATGAATATAGGGCAGTGCTAGTGGTATAATTTATTTTTTAGTACAAATATTGAGGCATTAATTTTTTTATTTCTATTTTAATTAAGTTCTTCTTACGTAATTCGTATATATTTTTTTTTTATTTCCGCATTTATAACGTGATTATAAACACTCCAGTGACTAGGTTAATGGATATATGTTATATTTTTAAATTTGATTAATTAGGCAACTTGATAAAAGCGAAATTTGTACGTATTATATTTACATGACTCTTGTGTAAATATTAGAGTTTAATTTATGACCCTTACACCTTAATGAGGTATGGATTTAAGAGAAGATATAATAAAATCCACGAAAACACAATATATATTTTATAGGACACTTATAGAATTTATAACATGTAAATGATCTTTGGACTAGATCGATAAGTAAGTACAAAAAGTGTTTTAAAAAAGCTATTAAACTGTTAATATTGTGTTGAAGTTTTATAGTATTATCACGTTATTGTTTTTAATAATTAAAAATTGTTATACGTATGTATTACAATGTATATTGTACTGAAATAATAAACCTGGTTTTGCATAGTTTTGGTTATTTTACTATTGATATTAAAATATATTTAACCTGAGTACGGAATATATTATTGTAAAAGTATAATTCTTTAAAATGGCCTCCTTTTTAAGTTTTCCTTTGCTTTATTTTGCCATTGTCATAACTTTGCCTTTTTTTTATTGCTTATTTGAATTTTTGCATTTTCATATCTTGAAACCATTTTGTCTAGAACAAAAGCATTTATCTATTCCCTAATCTAGCATTCGCATTGTTGATTTAGTTTAAAAAAAAAAGAAATACCAAGTAAAGTTATAATTCTTGTCGAGATACAATTTACAAATATGTTACAAGAAATCATTATAAAAACAGAAATAGATACTTATAACAGTAGCTTTTGTGCCCTCTTATCTTTTATCAATATGTTAGCAATTTTTTTTTTTTCGTCGGCAAACAGTCTGTCTGCCCACGTGATGGTACGTGATTACTGCTGCCTATGGCCAACTGGTTATGGTTTAAGAAGACAGACCTTGTCACATGGATTTCTTCCTTTTAACTTGAACGATTGTTTTTATATTTTAGTTCGTTACATCTGGACACCGCGTGGTTCAAGGCTTCTTCTTTATCAGGGAAACACATACTTCATTAATTCTAAAAGAAATCAGGGAAAGAACCGTCTGCTGTGGTACTGTTCGTCCCGCAAATCACGGGGCTGTACTGCTTCACTACTCACATTCAAGGACAAACTGTTTGGTCAACAAGTGCCCGTTCATTCGCATCCTCCGAAGGTGTCAAGTTCCTGTCTTTTTTCCACATTGGATGATAATGGGTCGTTTTAACATTGTTGCCGTTTATAAAAATGTTACTTTTCGTGTATAAAACTATTTTTAATCTCAGTTATTAGCCTGTAATATGTATATTGACAAATATATCTGAACATTTCGTGCAGGGTTAAGATTCATATAATTGGTTGTATATTTTAAATTTAGGAACTTCTTTTTACTGAAATTTCTTCGTGAAGCAGACATTGAAACACGATTTTAAGCCGTTTTTTCACTGTCCGATATCTCTAAACAACATCACTTAGAATAATTATAAATACGAATAGATAAAGTAGACATCGTTTAAAGATTAGATATTTATCAAGATCGGTATCAGATAATGAAAAAGCGGAGTTGTAGGAAATGTATTTATATTGTATTTCATTTGATTTAAGCTAAATTATTTTTCTCTTATTCATATTATATATTTATACTTTCTAACAATGTAACGTAAGCAATTTTTAAATTTAATTTCTATATATTTCTAGTATTCAGATTATGTTCTCTATAGAAATTATGTTTTGTAAATTGTATCCTTAATGTATAAGTTGATAATTATATTATTATTATATTTAAAGTGCTTCGTCCACAATAGAGGAATTTGTAGAAAACAGCGAGACTTCTCTAGTCAGCCCGTATCTATACTTGTGGGTAGCAACACAACTCTCCATAATATAGATAAGACTGCATTGGCGTACATCACATACAAAGTATAAAAAACATTATCTCTTTATATTTGGACATGTGACACAAATATGTGCTTAAAATTTGGTCCAATTTGGACTCTCAGACTGCTATTTTTGATAAACACCTGATTTTAAGTCAATATATTTATTAAGTGTCCAAGTATAACAAGATAATGCTTTTTATGCTTTATATTATGGGATGCACGCCACTGGATAGGAGCTAATATGTATTCTGACGAAGCTCGATAGTATCTAGCTCTACTGCTCTATCATGAACAAAGTCCTTCCTTGACTGTAATTGAGGAGTTTGTGATTAGAACGATCTAATTTGGTTTTTACGTTTATAACCAAAACATTTTATAAGTCCATCTATTGTTGACAAGTAGCATCTAATTTTTATGCTATGTAAATTTTCACTTTAACGTAATCTTGAGTTTATTTTTGTTTTTTTTTTCAAGAAAGTTTCATTTGTAATGGTAGAACATTACTTTAACTTCCTGATGGCTGTTTAAACTAATCTTCGTACATACTATAATAGGAATGCCCTTTTGTTTTTTGTTCTCCTTACTTGCCCGTTGAAGATGTAACCAGCATATGTGCATAAAAAAATCTTATTTTTAGTCAAGCAATTCTAAATATTTTTTATACAAAAATATAAAAGGCCTTCTTTGGACATTGTAATATTTTATTGTAATTTTTTTTATTACTGCTTTAAAATTTGTTAGATTGTTTTTATAGCCAGCTCCTCAATTCTTTTAGGTTGAGATTTATGGACGCAACTTTAAGTTTGCTTAGGCTTTACTGACATTACAATTTATATTACTCAATGAATGTCCAAAGATTTGGTAAGCCACCGATTTTGTCAACATGGACTTGGCTCTGCGAATACTATAGCTATACTCAAATTCCTATTATATATTTAGTTTTTTTTTGTCAAAAGGAATAATTAATCGGATAACTTTGCTAAGCAAAGTCGAAATAGCGTCTATAAATCTCAGCCCTAGTAATGTGCCAAATGTGGAGGAAAGATAACTCATTTAACAATGTATAAGAGTATAACACGCAATAAACTATGATTTTTGTGTATTTTATTTTAATACAAAGCCAATATTTATTCTTTTTATGGTAAAAGCTGTTAATCTACTCAACCTTACTAGCAAATATATTGTATCTCTTGTGACTAGAACACATATGAAATAAATTTAATTAAAGAAAAAGTTTTTTATTCTACTCCATTGTATTATTATTTTAAAATAAAGATCGACTCTTGTATATCCTTTAATTTAATATACACTACTGAAGGTTTCTTTCACGTAAGTTATCAATATTCTTTCACATAATTTTCTTGTTACCTTGTTATTTATAATACAAGCATTTGCAAGAGCTTTTTAACTGTGAAAGGAAGTAGAATGGAACTTATTGTTATATTATTGTATTAATCGGTTAATTCGCGGGGGATCTTCGTCAGCCCAGGACAAGCATTTCTACGTTATGATTCCAGATTTAATAAGAAACTTCTTACAATGTTGAAAGGATTTAGGAGGGATTGTGTTGTGTGTTCTGGCTTAACAGGAAAAAGTGGTCGGCATCAAACACTTGATTACTGTGACACTTGGTTGAGTAAACCCAGAATGCAACGGAGAGATTGTTTCCAAAGATACCACACGATGGAGGAATATAAAGTTCGAAGTTGAGATTTTTGAAGAGATGAGTGTTTAAAATACAAATATTTAAAGACATATGTGCTAATTTTTAAATTAAAAATAAATACATCGTTTATATAATATTATGCTGCAATAATAAAACTTACAACTGTTTAGCTATACTGTTATTTCCCAAGTCCCATCTCATGTATATCTATCTCGTATATATATATAGCTGTCATTATAACAATATTAAAATATTACATATAGTTTTGAAGTTAATTTCTGGTGTTTATATAAGTTGAGTGTATAGGCTATCGCATGTGTTTAAGTTACGAGTTGTCAGATTGTAATTTTATATCACGTGTTGCCTATTACTTTTCTTACTTAAAAAACCACGTACATGATTTTTTTAATACTAATTAATTCATAATTTTCTAAATAATATATCAGAATGTGGAAATATCGACATTTTAATAGTAATTATGTACTTAATTAGTACTCGTCCATAGCTTTGATTCAAAAGTATCTCGATTGAGTTCAAGTTAGAGTTATCAAATTCATTATCTAAGGTAAATAAATCTTTAAAGTCATGATAAACGGCAGATATTTAAATAGTATTTAATAAGAAACATGACATTAATGTATTAGAAGCATAAAACGTGGGACAGTGTTTAGATAGACTGAGTGCTAAAACTTATAACAAATCTTAGAATAAATATTCGGTAAAGTAAGGAATGTTGAGATCTTTATATTATATTATCTCACATCAGATTTCTTTTTGTACTGTTGTATACAGATTTCTACCTGTTCAGTTCTCGGAAATAAAAAAAGAATGTCTAGACGTCCTGCCTTTTGATGCCCTTCCTATTTCAAAAGCTTTTTGTGGACTCTGATTGCTTCCATTGGCCTAGTCAGGCAAGCTGCAGGTAGTTGATCCCGACGTAATGCCCAAATATGGCTTTATTTTTTAGATACAAAGAAACTTTTTTTCGTTATAGGAGATAGAATGCTAGACCGTGTTTTTATGAAGTTTTGAATATTTGTGTTTCCTGTATAAACTACCTAGTTTGGGTTGAAAGATTGAGCTACTATCTACTTTGTAATAATATTTTTAACAATTGTATAAAGGTGTTCCTTTGTTAAATCTTTTTCATGCGCATCGGAATTTTTTGTCTATTTGCATTATGCAATAGGTAAATAATGAAAAAAGACATACATATACTTACTTTTTTCACGTATCCTAATGGTACGTACGAATTAACTGTAACTGAGTGTAAATTTACTAAACAAAACAATATTTTATAAACAATATAATTAAAAAAAATTTAAAGTATAATCTAAACATCGTATGCAAATCAATTTATTAAATTTTGAAACCACGAGAGTATATTGTACGTGTTATAGTATTATTGATAAACGTTTATATATAAAGCTATATCTCTCTATGATTTTATAGGCACATCACTTGAAGCATGGAAACTTCCTGGTAAGTAATAGTTTATTTGCATAACTGGTTTTATATCTCATTACATGAAAGTACGGCAGCGGGGAATTTTAAGAAGGGCAAGTATTCTAAAAGGTTCTGTTACTAGAGGAACTTGCAAGCACCTGTCGGCACTTAGTCGCGTGTACCGTTAATCCGTTCAAACTGGAAACCTTAATGAGGTATCTAACTAAATTATATTTCTTAGACCGACCAACTTAGTTGTGTAATAAAGTATGAATATATTTGAATGTATTACAATTGTTTTTTATACCAGTAATATTTAGTTTTATAATTAATGTCTTTCGAAAACAAGAACTTAGGGACTAGAGAACGAGTGCTGTAAATTGTGGAGGATGGGTTGGTTATCTTGTAGATTCTAGGTAATACTACAGTCTTATGTTAAGATTAACATTTTCTTGCAATATCTTCGAAGTATCGATTGGAACAATTTCTTGGAAGTTGCTATCCTAGATGTGTTCAGGCGGTGGTACTTCGCTCTCATCACTTAATATCAGATGGCCCGATAGCTTGTTTCCTGATGAAAGTAAAAAAGAAAAAAAAAATTCTTGTATCATAGCTGAAAACATTCGATAAAGTCACCATTCATACAAAAACAAAATACCATAGCTTAATCCATGTAGGAACCATGTTACAGTATAAAAAGGTGCACAGTCACAAACTTTAAGCTTATATCACGCTGCTTTTTGCGTCGGAAGTTTAAAAATGATCGTAATTAATCCTTAACAAATTCTGACAGTCTTTGTCGTCTTCTATTCGTTTTTATCAAAAATATAACTTGAAAAGAAGTGACTTTATTTTATAATAATCTACTAGGTAAAGTTATAGGTGAAAGCTAGCTAAAATACAAAGACTACAAAGAGGGAAATGAATCATGCTTAAGTAATATACGAGTGTTAATAAATTCTTCTCCGATATGACTATACTTGGAGTCTCCGCGGAGATATAATTAAGTTTCCATGACTCCGGCTATGTTTGTAACTTATTATCAACGTTAGCGATATTCCTATATGCTTGAAACGCCCACGACATTACAATAGTTCTTTTTCTATTTCTACTATTAACATCCTCTAATGTTTGTATATGTTCGTAATGATAATTTCAATACAACATCAAAAGAAATATTAACAAAAGTGCATCCTCTAGATAGAGCCGTCTGTTAAAGAATTAATAAAAAATCGCCATAAATGCTCGAACTTCAGAAAACAGTTAGATTAAAAAACACAGCGGTATTTTAATATAAGTCGTCTAAACTATGCTGTAAAATAATAAATATTGATATAAACATCCAGTTATGCATCATGTTACTTAATATAATGATACCTCGAAGCAATCATTCAAAACTCCGGAACCTTTATAAAAAATTGCTACACGTGTAAAAAAAATATGGATAAAATGGTCCTTGTGTGATGATACTTTTTGATGAATGTAGTATTTCTTTTGTATATTTTGTTAGAAAACGTCTTGTACATAATCTTCCAAATTTTATTACTTATATATTTTTTATTATTATAAACTTATGTGGCAGGCAATAGTATCAGATTCGTAAGTTTTATATTATTACGAAGGTTTTTTTGTAATTTGATATTCTAATTACTAAGAAACATCGTGCCTAAATTATTCAAATATTCCTATCAGTTTTACTTTATTAAAATGTCTCTGAACACTGAACCACCCTGGTTGTTGTAGGCATTCGTTACGTGATACAACTAGAAATTTAATATTGAAACTTATGGAATAATAAATACTTAATGAAGATAATTCTAAGAAGAATCAAGCATTAGAAATGTTTAAACGTGCGTATCGTTCCGGGAGAATGCAGCAGAGTTATTTAAATAGTGGCTCATTCACATCGAGTGTCTGATATGAAGTTATTTTTGTATACAGACGGCAAATTGACTACATTGCACTCGGTGACAAGTGCAATTGATTCCAAGTACTAGAACGACGGTCAAGACGCGAGAATCCACTAACGATCGGCATCTTCATATCGACCTAAATATATCAGCAGCAAAAGCCTCTAGATATTTGTATATTTAAACTGAACACATTTGAGTTCATCCTGATACATAATAGGCCGAAGCGTAGGATCTTTTTATCAGCATTAATTGATAATCTCTGCCTACAATTCAAATATTGGTTAATACAGTAATAATGACAGAAATTACTGCAATTATTGGAAAATGCAAATTAAACTAAAATATCCCGTTTCAATGTTTTTACTACTGTAATATTATTTAAGTATTCTATAATACAGGTACTATATATAAAGAGGCGACACTGAAAGAATAAAGTATTAACTTCGAATCTAATCAAACCTGACAAAGTAACCTTGATTCTATGTAAGAATTTTCAAGGTTTGTCTATTAAAAACACCGATTTGAAAATTGTTTTTGTAGTTAAGGAATTTGTTTTAAGTTTTTAAATATATATATATTTTTTACAGTTCACTTAAAGTTTCTCATCTTTTTTAACAAAATATTTGTAGTGTATTTTTATATCTTGTAAACCTGAGATTACAAATAACATGCTGTAAATTTGGTTTACGGTTGTATTGATAAATATATTCAGGTATTATTGATTGTATATTTATTGTCGAATTTTGTGCAATATACATTTAATAAAACAAATACAATATTTTACAAATTAAAATAAACAAGTTTGAAGAAATATTTAAGAATCTTTCAAAGGAATTTGGTATGTTAAAACTTTGTCAAACAAGTTTAAAGAATACAAAATATATTATAAGTTATACAAAAAAATCTGTTTATTAATCGAAATAATATAAAAACCTATTACATAGTCATGCATAAAGAGAATCATGTTAATCTGTGTAACGGTAAACTGCATTTTTGTCATCGCTGAGTCTTTATTTGGCCTAATCGATACCACAGCTCACGCAACGGCGGTAATAGTTACATGCAGGGCGGAGGCATTAGGTCCCTTTTTACGTATTCATTTCTACCAGTTTCTCGGTATCATATTACCATTTATAAAATTATTCATTTCGGGTATCTAGCGCCATCGCTTTATGAGACGTTGCTATCTGGTAACTTTTGGGCTTCGTTTACCGCAGGTTAGTAAGAGGGCAAATATTTAATAATGTCTTTATCTAGATGGCGTTGGTTGTATCTTTCAAGTAGTTATGGCAAATTACTGATGATATTTGCGATTTAAAGGGACTGCTCGCATTACGAAAATCTGCGCGACAATATTCCGCGTGAATTAAATTTTGCGGTATGCAGATGCGAAATCGCACGATTTTTTTTTATGCAGTTATCAGAAAGACGCATTTGTCACATGCGTAACTAATCGAAAATATGTTATTTTAAAATTACCTACATACATATAATAAGTTGATTATAGATTCACAAGTTTATGATAATAGTTATGATACAAATTCCACGCAAAGCTAGTAAAAGTGAGCGGAATATAATTCACGCTTTTAATGATTTCTTAATGCGAGCCCAGCTGTAGAGAAAATATAATAAGAAAAAAAAACTTAAATTTCAGTTTTTCATATTCATCTAAACGGAAACAGTTAATTTCCAGGTGTGTATTTCGTGAGATCACGCCGCGGAAACCCGATGCTCATTTACGAGGGTTTAAATTTTATTAAAGAAAGATCTCGAGGACTCAAGACTCGTTGGGTCTGCGGGAGGAAGAGACGGCTTCAGTGCACCGCCACGCTGACAACCATTGACCAAGCTATAGTCAAGAAGTATGGCTACCATAATCATAGCTAGCTAAAAATATATTTGGAAATACTTTCCAAATTAGAACTACCCGTGCGCAGTAAACTAGCGTCAGCCGTATGTACAATGTACATTAAAAAAACAAAGCCGGTATTGTTTACCATCTAGTATATTTTCTATAATCGATACAATATACTAGAGACTTAGACTAAAACATTACTAAATATTTATACAAAGGATTTGGTAAGTCATCGATTTTGTCAACATGGACTTGGTTCTGCGAATACTATGGCTATACTCAAGTTCCTATTATATATTCAGTTTTTTGCCAAAATGAATTATTTTTTTGGAGAAGCAAAGTCGAAATAGCGTCTGTAAATCGCAACCTCAATGTAACCCTAATACACTGAAACGTTCCGTCCGGTTGCAATTAACAAACTTACATATCGTATTTACTCGACTAAAAAATAATCGACTTTATGAATAGACTAGATATTTTATTCTACCGGCGTCGTTTTTAAGGTTATCTGTATGCCTTTAACATAGTGTATTGTATATTTCACTGTTGAGTGCTATAAGTACCTTCTGTTGGGAACAATAATTGTTTAATATATATATATATATATATTTAGTTACATAATTTTAAGGTGAAGTGAAGTGCCTATTGTGTATAGTGAAGTGAATATTTTTTTATTTATTATATCTCTACATATTTTATAAACATTTACAGTAATAAATATAATATATGTGTATGGCTACGGATGCCTAGTAGATAAGGAAACGGTATCCATGCGCGTCAATGCTAGTGGTCGTAGATTCGTATCCCGGCACGTACTTCTGGGTGTTTCCAGATAGAGTATGATTTTAGCCACCACATGCTCAACCGTGAAGGAAAACATTGTAAGGTGACCCGCATGACATCTCTAATATAAGTGCCCTGAAAACGGCGATCAGCTTGCGTTGCAGGTTACGTTAAGCAAGATATACGTTTAAGCGTAAAGTGGATACAACTATATTGTTATTAAATATAAAATACAACGTCTAGTATTATGAAAATCGTTTGTGGAATAATTTTTATTGTTATGTAATATTCAGGAAGAAATTAATAAACAAATTGGTTACACGATTGTTAATACTAAATTCACTGAATGCTACTATAATATAGTAATAAATAATACTACTAAATATTGCAATGCGCAATAGCTATATAGCATGAAAATTAAAAAAAATGTAGATTCAGGGTTAAATAAACATTGCAATAAATGCGTAGGGCTGTAAGTTTTTGTTAATTTATTAAAATTAAACAAATACAAAGATTTCGACAGTTTTGACATGAATCTTGTGTTATATGTATTCTCTTTTCTTTAATTTAACAATATTTAAATAGGTGTTTGTTTAGAAACCGCATTTACAAAAGGGTGCTATTTATTGATATCATTAAATTTATACATAATTTGATTTTACCTGGAAAGTAAATAAATAAAATACAATAGCTTGAGCGTTAAATGATTATTTAATTATAAATAAATTAAAATGATAAATCATTCGCCATAAGGGTTCAGTAATTTTTGACATTTTTATATACATCCTTTAGAAAAAGTAAGTATTGAGCAAAACATAAAAATTATATCTCCTCAAAAAAAAAAAGGATTTTTTTATATTTATTAAGTTAGTGTTATATTTGACTGTTATATTATAAATATTTAAGTGAAATTGCATTTGTTTGTATGTTCCATAATTTTGGTCCTACAAGGTGCCTTATGATAGATACGATGTGGATTCCAGTAGTCGCCGCTGGTACCGATGGCCCAGCTGCCGCTGCTGAGTCCAATCTTTCTTTAAGAGAAGTAAAGGTATACGTAATACTTAAAGTTATCTTTTTAGTGCTATAAATACGCACATAGAAATGCTAGTAGTATTAATATACTAAGTAATATTAAGTACTTAATATGTATTATTTTTTATTTTCTATTATTTTTTGTTAAAACAAAGTAAAGACTATTTATAAAATAAGATTAAAGTGATGTCATTCTTATGATAAAAAGGAACTTATTATTGTTAAAAAGAAAATAAATGTTTTCATTAATTTTCTAATAAAGCTTGTATGTATTTTGTATTTCCAATTTATTTCTTTAAATATGACTATAAGGTTATGTAGGTAATTGTTGTTATTAATTTGTTTTTTTTTTTTTCAGAAGGAACAGATCAACATTGTTTACGTACAAGGTCATTTTCATTTTACGATCTAGAGTTAGCCCTGCATTATTATTCGAATGATTGAAAAGTCAAATCTACGGGCATCTGTATTTATTGTTGTAGCCGAGATAGTATAAATTAACACAAATGATGTGACATGAAGTTACTATTTACAACTAACTAGTCTTTGTAGTTTAAGCAATTCGTCCACTATAGAATTGTAGACCTAGAGATCATGTATTTTCTTACTTTGCCCCGAAGAGTTCCTAAAATGTAGATATACTTTAACAAGAAAATTATCGTTATATTGTATACGTTGTAATATAATTATTAATTACACTATGAGACTAGCTCTTCGTTCTATTGCTCTATAATGGACGCCAAGTAATATGCGGGTAACACGCCATTTTATATTATTAAAATGTCACTGTTTAATGACTGTTAATTAATAAAACTTAACTATTTTTGTACCTAATAGTTTGTATTCTTTCCCATGTCAAGTTTTATTGGAATAGTTAGAATGAAACGCCACCTCTCACTATCCTTATACTGATGCCATAGCATTCATTCTGTTTACATTATGCTCTTGCCAATACAAAGTTTTTTTTAGTTAATGTTTTATCAGAACCCACTTTCTTTGGTCTTCGTGGGTTAAATTTCGGTTGGTATCGGTTTTTACTTACATTTCTATTCGTATTGTAGGGTATATTACATCCGTTCGGCAATTCTTTATGATTCAATCACTGTCCAAATCAACCAACAGACTAAACATGCGAAACATGTTCTTATACATATATGTATGTCGTCAATGACATAATTTTAAGTTTATCCTTTGTCCTAATAAGATTCGCATAATGGTGAAAAAAATTTTTTTTCGGTTTTATTTTATAATTTTTGGTTAACTTGAATACATTTATAAGTTACAAATTGTATAAGATTTAGATTGACACGTGTGAACAAGTTATTGGATGTCAATTTGTATCTATAAATAATGCTTTTTTATATTATAGCTTAATTTGTTTTCATTGTTTTCTATTGCTTGCGATATTCATTAATTTAATAAATAAAATTTAAAAAAATGTATACTAAATTTATGAAATTATATTATAAGAGACGCATTTTAACTGTGGTTGTTAATACGAAAAGCGAGGTCCGTTGTCCGGACATATTATAAAGTGTATAAATATATTACAGGCGATTGTGCAGCCATTCTAGTGCCTTGGGCAAGGCCGACCGGTAAGAAATACACCCTAAAGTTGAACGGATACACATACCATCAGATCGATTACGGGGTACGCGGTTGTGCTCTTCGATTAAAACCTCGGTTGTCTGTGCAAACTTCGTCGCTCGGAGTAAAGTCAAATAATATAAATATACGTAAATTAAACCCTTGATACATGAATGAATCCATGAATTATAAGCACATCACTGTTCAAATTTGAAAACACTTAAATGAACTAACTGAGACAAAATATCGTTATCAACTTTTTTGTACTTAATTTTTTTATATATTGTCATTTACTTTTTGTACGTAATGCATTGTCTGTCCGAAGCTTCGTCTTAAGCCCTTTTCTGAGGTAATTTTATTTACCTGTAGATATTAACTTTAAATGTAAAAGTTTTCATATCATTATATTACCCACTTGTAGTCAATCTTGAACGTAATTATTTGGGTTTTGAGACCCTCAAGGTTGTGGCAAGTCGAATAATCTGCTTCGGTTTCGGCCAAGATATCGACCTATGTATAATGTATTATTTTTTTAAAATAATTTAATAATCACAATCAGATCAATCAAACCAGTCTTAGTTTGAGGCTTGCTAGAAACTTTTAGTACTAGCTAAAATTTAGGCCCTTTTAAAAGCTTTACCTAATGTGGAAAATGGCTGAAACCATAGCTTTCTGTTAGACATTTCGGCCCATTTGAAAGTTGTACGGAATGTGGATTTTTTTATCGAATATTGCATAAGACGAAGACTTCAATCGGATTTTAATGGCATCTCTAATTGTATCCTTACATGAACTTAGCTTATATTGATAGTGTTAAACTAGAATACAGGATGGCCAAACTACAGCTCGCGAGCATAGATGGGCAAAATGTAATCAGATTAATGAAAATCAATTACGTTTTGCGTTTTTCATCATTGATATAACTGCATTTTGCTCATCTATGTTTTAACCACTACAGTATCCTCAATTGCATACACATGTATGACTAATTAATGTTTTGAAGGGATATAATGATGATAACAGAGCAACAAAATTAAAATTACGTCTACATTTTGTAATCATTAATCAGATTACATTTTGCCCCTGTCTGCTCGCGGGACGTATGTTACTCACTGATAGCCTTGCTGAAGCCTGTGAAAATGGGTTCATATACATTTACATAACGTTGAAATTCGGCCCGCTTATTGCACGGGTGGCCAGCTATGGTCTAGAACTTAATACTTTAGAAATAAATATGTATGTATGTATAAACCTGAGAATGTATTTCGCTTTTAGGAAAACATATTTTTTCATTGGCTGTGCAGGCCCAACTTATTCTAAGATTTAAAAGTTTCCTAGTTTATTTGACTATTTATGTTAAAACTATACATATGTTATTTTGTATCTATATGAAAGCACTTTTTATTTTTTTACTATTGAAGAAATTGTTGTAACATCTAATTGTTAGGACATACTGATGTTTAACAAATGAATTCTGTGCGTATATTGCAATAAAAGTATGTAATATTGGATTAATTGTGTAAATAATTCGACTTTTTAATTGAATAAAGAATTAAATAAGCTTTATATACTGATTACTAAGCCCAATTGGTGTTCCAGACGTGCAGTTCATTCCTACGGAAAAGGGAAAGTATATACTAGTTCTGCGCGGTTTCACGTATTCTCAAGTCGGGGGCCGGTTTTTCTACTGTTCCTCGAAACACATGGGCTGCCGAGCGAGAGTACGAATGATATCGGGGAAGCTCGTCGCCTCGGGAGATCCGCACAATCATGCGCCTCCGTCGCACGCACGTTGTGGGAACGGTGCCTTTGTACAGTTGCGACCACGTAGCCAAATCCCCCTCAGCAGTCTGTCCTCAACAGCTATACTTCCATCGCCGATCTCCTCACCCACTGCGGCCGCGCTGGCCCTCCACGCTCTCAGTTTCCCTAGAATAATACCCGCGACGGACTTATGGCAGCGGCCGCCTAATCCTGATAGTAAAAAAGATTAGATACATTCTTATACCAGCGTGCCAATCGCCACGCACACATGACCATTGCGATTTTCAATTTTTCTTCCCTGAGAGTCATCCCTGTTTTTAGACTACATTGTACTTAAGCTGAGCTTTATAATCGCTACTTTGTATTTGTTTAGACTTAAACATTACCACCAACGGCTGGATTTCGGACAGTCTCCAAAGCCACCTTAGGACTGGGCCTTAGGGTTTCAGTGTAAAAAAACTGATAGCGCTTATGCCAAATGTAGTCGTGCTTGATGCTCGCGAATTGTTCGTAGGTCTAAAGTAGGTAAGTCTTTGGGGCCTTAATTTCACAGTTTTTCCTTTACCGGTTAGCATAAAGTGCATCAATCCGCACTTAATTTGAAAAAAAATCTGATGTACGTGCCTGGATTTCAATCTATAAATTATACTATTTCATTAACATAAAAATATATCGTAACATTTTCTCAGCTTGGACTTGATTCTACTATATTCTAATTCCTATGGTCTGTTCAGATTTTTCGGATAAAGATGAATTTATTGCCTGAGCAAAACCTAAGCAAAGTCAAAGTAGCGTCTATAAATCTCAGCCTTAGTATCAAGTATAATACTTTACCGGCCGATATAAAAAAATAAAGAGTCCAGTTATACTGTGGGTGCCAATAAACATGAGCAATGATATGACGTAATTATAAACATTTCTAGTTATTCAGTGTAAAATGTTTCTTCGATTTGTTGATCTCTAAAATTATATTAATAACTTTTCGATAAATAAGACTAAGCTTCGCGTCTCACAGAATCAGTGATATTTTTTAATGCGATACGTAATTTGGTGATATATCTAGGTTAGTAATTTTATGAGCCTTATTATATTCTATGTTAATGTTCTACTTATAGATGTTATTATAATATTACGTTTATATTTAAAATCCTATTTTATAATAAACACTTTTGTTTATGAATTATATTACGCTTGAAGAATTAATATCTTTCTTTTGAATATTTTTTTAACAGCACTTCATAATGTGATAGATTAGTCATTACATTTTTACCCATCTATAAAAACTGTTCGTCTTGTTGCATTTTCTTCAGTGGACCTTGATTTTTCACCCTGTATTATTATAATTGAAAGTCAATATTAAAATCGAGGTTTATGATTGAACAATTTCACAAGGTTTTGGTTTGATACTTTTCAAACTGTCGCGTTTTGTACTCATTGTAAATACTTTATCGGGTCTTATACGTGAATCAATTTACTTTTAATTATGGCTCGACGTTCCGACCTGGCTATACAGGTCAGGGTCACTGGCAGACTGACACGCCACGGAGTTTGCGTCGGGGACGAGAAGTTACTTTCTCTACCCTCTTATGTTCTTGATCATTTGAATAATCACGACACGCAACACTTAGTGCTCTGGTCGAAACGTTGAGCCATAATTAAAAGTAAGCTAATTCGCGTGTAAGACCCGATAAAGTATTTACAATGAGTACAAAAAGAGACAGTTTGAAACGTATTAAGACAAAACTGGCGAAATTGTTCAATCATACACCTTGATTTTAATATTGACTTTTAATAATAATAAGACAAGGTGAAAATAAAGATCAGCTGAAGACATGTAACAAAACGAACAGTTTTTATGAATGGGTAAAAATGTAATATCTAAATATGCATAGCATTGCTTGCATAGGATATTGAAGTATAAAAGATAATTATTTCAATTATTTCGATGATAGTAAATTATTAAATTTCGCATTGCCTATTGGCTTAAGATAAAATAGATATAAATGCCATTTTATATCACACCACGTAGGTGTTTGGGGCTTTTTAAAGATTATAATTTCATTTTATTTGCTCTATAATATCAACCTATTTATGAGTAAATCTTCAGAATTAATGACAGGAATGACAAGGAAATCTTTTCAAACCCGAAACAAGATGTAGTTGGTAGTGGAACTGAAGCTATTGTGCCAACAAGTATAAATCGACAGGTAGTTAATAAATTATTTTACCTTTGTCCTTAATCATTGTCTATGTAAGAGATAAAATAATGATTTATACCTACATCTTCAAAATGTTGTTGAATTGGTTCACGTTTTTAAATGTTAAAAAAAATCCATGAAATCTGCCTCTCTTAAGGCAAAATGTAGTTTATTTTTAAGTTTACCCGGTGGTAAAAATGTGTAATTTATTTATTGAATAAAAATCTCAGCTTATTACAAAACATCTTAAACTAATACATATTATACAAAAATTAGCCAAAATTTATTTACCTTATTTAATTAAGCTATTATTTAAAAAATAATAGGGTAAACTTCCAATTAAAAAAAAAAACAATACTATCTTGACAATAAGGTTCTTATGCATAAATGTATGTATTATTTTTGTATAAATTAATTTTTACCACTGTTTAAACCCATTTTAAAAATAAACTTTTTGTCTGCGCAATGGCATTCTAATTTGCAATCACAAGCGTCTTTTTTGTTACAGTTATACCTTATCTGAGCACACCTGAATATATTGACTCGAGACGAGGCAATCGCCTTATGTTGCTAGGACCTTTTCAATACAAGCGCCAAAGCGGTACCAACGAGAAGACCACATGGGTCTGTTCTAGGGTTCACAAAGGATGTCGAGCGTCAGCGACTACCGTTGATAATGATATAACGAAGATTTTCGGAGTTCACAATCATTGATTGGTAATTTATAATATAGTCAGCTAATAGCTACATTACTACAAATAAGAAATAGCAAGTTCCTATGATTATATAATAATAATAATTTTGTTTAGCCGCAATCTAGGACAGAAGAGGACGTTCACAATGCATATTCACTTTGAGCTATCCCCTGTATCGTAATTTAATTCTGCTTATACCTCGCCAGTGACCTTAGACTCCGCCAGGATGGCATTTCTCCAGGTTTGTCTACAGCAGCCACGCTTTCTCGTGCCCTGAGTGGTAAGTACTTCATTCAAGAGCCTGTTCAAATCCGAGTGTCGTTTCTACGCAATGTATTGCTAATTCAGGTTCTATGTAATACAGTTGGATAGTTTAACATAAAGACAAGTGTAATAACCTATTTTTCGTTCGTAGATTTTATATCTGAGTGTTGTATGTACTAGAAAGTATTTATTTAATTACAGCTAAAAACATAAATAATTATTACGATTTTGAATTATGCAAACGTAAACCACGGTTACTTTTAGCTGACTATATATATACATAGTAATATTATTTTATAGAATGAGCTCTAAGACTGCTAGTAAATATAAATAATAATAAGTAATAAAAATCATCTCGCTATAGCCTCGGCGGGATACACTACAGATATGTTAATACCATAGATGGGCAAAATGTTACCAGATTAATAAAAATGATTACGATTACATTTTACGTTTTTACCATTAATATGACTGCATTTTGCTCATCTCTGGCTAATACCATTACGTTGCAGATAATACCATTATTACTAAAGACATTTTACTTTTGTAGATGATGATATTAGATGGTATTTTTCATGAATTGTAATTTGATTAATTTTTTCGTTTGACTTTTTTTATATTAGTACGGTAAAGTGATTACGCTGCACCTGATTTAAAGCATAGCGCAGTTCAAAAATCGACTACACCTACCAAAAACAGGAGACAGTTCGTTCGTGGTACCCTTGATTATACTGGCCTGCTCAAAAGTCTCTTCACACTTTGTTTCAGGACCCAATATCATAGTAGGAAGAGTAAATAATTGCTAGATCATACCAGTCTAATGACAGAACAGAGGTAGGAGGTGGAAAAAATGTTGGTACATGTCGGAATTGAAGTAATAGCAAAACTATAGCTTTTCAAACCAGTCCACGTAGTTCTATTGTGAAAATGAGAAGGTGGAATCAGATTGAATAACTTAACAGAACACTCGTAACAATACAAACGATAGAAAGGCGAGCGAGAGCTATGCAACCCACTATCTCCATTAATACTATTCTTCTTATTATTTTATAATACTTATTTCCACTATAGTAATTTTAGTTTCTACAATCACATTAATCACAGATGACATCCACCATTTGTTGATAGAACGTGTCCGATCTGAATCTGCGTTTGTGAGTGCCTTTGGTCTGAACAGACTTGACGTCGGGATGTCTAACACAGTCATAACAGAACTATTATTTGCTGAGACGTCTCGTTTGCTTAGATCAATGGCACCATATGTCATAGGTTAGGTATTTTTGTATAAGGGTACGATGGGGATGACATTCGTACACAAAAAATGTCCCCATAATAAATAGAATTAAAAAAAAACACAAGAGTTTAATGAAAAACCTTCATTTATTTAGTTGTGATAAACACACCAACAATAATACAAAACACAGTCTTCTGTATTTACGTTGGATATGTTCACAAACTATTGCTGTGCATAAAATCTGTTGTATGTATATATATATATATAAATATACATATATATCATTTACACAGATTGATAACAGATTTGTTATATATACTATATATATAAGTGTTATATTTAATTATATTATTTTATTTACTGTAATAAAAGACGTTTTCAATACATTATTGGTCTTATTTTTAAGTTGAATAAAGATAACTAATAAACCATTCCAGGTAACGAGTTTGCAATGTTTTTTTAGTCTTAATATATCAACAGTACAATTTAAGAAACACATAATTAGATTTTAAGGCACACGATAAAGGCTCTTTTAAAATATAGTACTAACTGTTTTCTTGATTTTTAGGTCAAGCACCAGCTCTCGAGTACTATTTTGCAAAGAGTAAAAGGGGTAATAACCCAGTGTTAGTTATGGCTGGGAACCGATACAAGCTTATGAAGAAGGACGGTGAAAGAGAACGCTGGATTTGTATAAAAACGAGAGAAAAATGCAACGCTTTCATAGTTACAGTGAATTCAAGCGTAATCAAAATGAGCAGTTGCCACACGCACTGAAGTAGGAAATATCGTTTTATTTTGTATCTCCTCTTATTTATTAAGACAGAGGTATTTTTGTTGTATATTAATGAATTTTGAGTATTTGACAAGTTGATAATTAAATATACATTTAACAGTCAGAATTTATTGCGACGCTTTGAAATATACATTTACCATCAGTTTATATATGTATATAAAAGTAACAGACACTGACATACTGACTCACCTAGTCTGAGATTTTTTGATGCTATTTTTACTTTGTTTAGACTTTGCCTAGAAACTAGGTTCGTCTTTAAGAAAAGACTTAAAATATAAGAGGAAGTGTAGCCTAAGTATTCGTAAAGCTAAGTATAAGATGACGAAATCGATTACGTATTATATTCTTTGGCATTAATTAAATATATTATTGTTATGTTTTAATAAAGCTAAGCAAAGTTAAAATAGCCCCTATAAATATCTGCTTAAGTGAGTATAAAATATCTGAAACTATTTGTATGCAATTTCTATAATTTTTATGATATAAGTAATCATGAAATTTAATACTTAGATTCTCAAAAATAAAAAAAATATATACAATATGTCATTCCTTTTTTCCATCTCAGTCTAAATCTATATTTCTTTTTGTGCACGTGATTATTATATCGAGGGGTGAAAGGCTATTTGCTTTAAGCGACATTTTTTGGTTATATAGTAATATATATATATATATATATATTTGGATTTGGTAATTAACGCTGATTCCGAATATATATATATTTTACTATATCACCAAAATTGTCGCTTAAAGCAAATAGCCTTTCACCCATCGATATAATTGACAACCTTATGGTTATTGTATATATTTGTTTCGATAGCCTTTGTTTTTTTATTAATATATCTAATGTTTTATCAGTTTTAGCGTATCCAGGCGCTTTGAGATTTGATTTGACGAAGTTCGGAAACCCAACCATAGCGTGGGGTAACTATCGTTTCATTAAAAAGTTGACGCGCCGCAACAAAACATGGTGG
Source organism: Automeris io (assembly GCA_036320925.1). Classification (NCBI taxonomy): domain Eukaryota; kingdom Metazoa; phylum Arthropoda; class Insecta; order Lepidoptera; family Saturniidae; genus Automeris; species Automeris io. The sequence continues at coordinate 4,144,308 of JAUDJH010000010.1, read as the reverse complement.
GAGTGCACTTCACGGAAAACCAGCGGCTGTAGGTGCTTAGCCGTGACCGTCAACGATAAACTCACCAAATTAAATGGATGGCATAATCATTAGAATGTTACGACCATGGTTTTATTTGTTACTGACAATGTTTTCGGAGGTTAAGGATATATTTTTATAAAATTCTTCATTCCATTTGTTTAATATAGACAATTTTTATTTAAAGGAATCGCTTGCCATGCTACTTTTTAAAGTATTTTATAGAAATTTTACAAGCATACGGAGGAACATCGATTATACACAAACTAGTCTGATATATAGGAACAAAAGGTTACAGCCCTGGTCTTTGATCAATAGTTAAAGAAATAAAGAAATTATTGGAATCTGTTTTTTTTTTATTTATTTAAAAAATTACCTATATCTGTAACTCAACTATACTTGAAGAAACGGAGATAGTTTTTAATTTATCATTATTTCTAAAATTGTTGTTTAACTATTTATTTTTTAACTATTAATCAAACAACGGGGCCATAGCAAAGCATTACGAGTAAAAACGTTGGCTGTATGTATATTTATTTTAAAAATATATGGGCTATTTATTTTAAAGGTTTTATAATATACATGTTTTATGATTATCTCCTTGATTGAAGTGTTACCAATTTTTAAAATATACTTTTGATGGTAATGTTTTGGCGAATTTTTGAAGTCAATCAAATATATTAAGTATAATCTATATTTTATAAAAGATCTTAAAAATTAGTTAATGCAATATAGATTAATTGTAAAGTTAACTTGTTATGTATGGGGTGAATATGGTTTTATTCCGGTATTTGTACAACTGCAGAGTCCCAACGGTTGCTCAAATACAATTTTGTATTTTTTTATGAAATTTGTTAGAAATGTTCCGAAATACTAACTAATTTACAAAGATATCAATGATATAAGCATTAGATAGACAGTGTGTTTGTATTTCGATTAAAATGTGTTAATTTTTGGGTTATTAATATTTGTGATATTGTTTGTTTGGTATTTTGTTTACAGAAATGCGCTTTATGTGAGCAAGCAAGAGATAGGTTCAAATTATGGGGTATAGTCCGTGTAACCCTAACGCAAAGCATATACGTTGAACTGTAGCTGTCTCTTTGCCAAATATGTAACTGGGTATTTTTTAGTAAGTTTATTTTCAGGGGTGGGTAAATGATTATGGGGAGTTTTGTACGTTATAAATTTTGTGTTAATCAAAAATCAATGACAATAATATTTATATAAACCACTTTAAATTAAATGGCCTTATTAGAAAACTAGTTTTAACGTAAGTAAAGGTTTAAACTGTCAAAAGTCATTGATACTAAACGAACTCTCCTCTTCGTAGAACGTACATTATTAACAGAGTGGTTGTTTTATGATGATGCTTTTATCCTTGATAACGCTATTCTTACGATGCGCCTCCACTTGTTGCGGTTATCAGTGTCACATTGGATTATACAGATGATCGAGCGGTCGACTTCTTGCCTTCCACCTACCCTTGGACGATAAGTCGTTTTGTGAAGCATTGGTTTCGAACAATATATCCAAAATATTAGTGAATTCTTATTTGCATAGCCGAAGAGAATCGCTTTTATTTTAATTGTAAGTTCTAAGGTCGAAACATTGGTACGAATCGCTGCCTAAAGGGGTACGCAAGAGCCGTCGCCAGCATCACATATCAAGTGCATCATTTTTGCGTCGGTCTTTCAGGTGAACCGTTCACGTTTCTGCAACATATAGGAAACGATATTCTATTGCTAATATATAAAATAGACTACCATTTGATACGGTACTAAAATTTTGATATAAGATTTAAGCTTATTTTTGTAACAATTGACTTTTGCCAATGTTTAAAATTTTATATATGTTAAAATTAGTTTTCTAGTAAGGCAATCCGTGTATTATACTTTAACTGATTACCAATTATTTGTAAAGCGCTATTTTACTTTTTATATCTTATATTTTAAAGGATAAAACTGTTATTTACTTATGAAAAAATTGTTATATGAATATCCCAGATTTATATTTGATTACAACAGTACAGTTGTCGGTATATTTTGTAGTTTTTTTTTTAAATTATATATAGTGATAGCTATGCCCAAAATATTTATTATTATAGTTACGAAATTTTTTTGAGCGCCCAGAGTTATAACAAATTAGCATTATAATTATTTTTACATACAAGTAACATAACGGTTTTTTATTGCAGAACCGAAGTTTGATTTATCACAACGCGGCAACTTGGTGATCCAGATCGGGGAATGGCGTTTCAATAAACACGCTTGTTGGGGATCCAAAGTTAGATGGACTTGTATCAAGAAAAAGAGTGGATGTACCGCGTCAATTACTACAGTTGATAATGTTATTGTAAAAACACTCGGCAAACATAATCACTGAGACAAACAATAATGCTTTCCTCTTAGAGATACGATACTCTTATCTTAAGACTTACAAGTAAAATAAAAAGGCATTTCCAAATAAAAAGCTAGTTTATCAAAATAAATGATAAATAAAAGGTACTTAATTTTTTTATATTTTGATTGTAATTTGTTTTAAACCAAAGGGTGAGAAGCAGGCTAATGAAAGCAGCTCACCGGATGATGAACATTTAAAGTTTTTGATTTGGTTTCGTACTTATAAGTAGGTTTATTTGGTTTGAAAACATTAGACGTACCACATTCTATTATAGTAGTATTGTTTTTATTTCACTTTCATATTTGACACGAGCCCAACGAGGCGTAAAAGTGTCAGTGCTATGTAAAAATTACACTAAATCTCTTTTGATGAAAAAGAGAACAAAGTAATTTTATTTCACGGAATTTCTAAATGAATTATGTGCACCGCTAATACCATCGTTTATCAATCTTTTAGACGTGGAGACTTAGAAACAGTGTATTACAATACGGAATATATATTTAGTACGTTATATTAAACTAAATCCAAAATTTTGATATTACAATATGCAGCTTATCTTTAATAACCTAAATAGATACTATCTTTTGTTACAATAATAATATTTATATATAAAAGATAAGCCATTTTTGCAATAACAAATTTTAACGACTGTTTAAACCTTACACCAGTCTTCATCATCATCATCATATCAGCAATAGGACGTCCACTGCTAGACATAGCCTTATTCATGTTTTCCAAAGCTATTGGTCGGCAGCAAATTGCAATCAGGGACACCCTGAGATCGGAATTAGGTCGTCTGCCCCCCCTATAGGTAGACGTCCCACAGTGCGCTTGGGAGTGCTTAGTTTCTATTCGAGAATTTTTTCCCACACCGGATATCTGATCTACGAGTTGTGTGCCCTGTCCACTAGTGGTAGTGAAAACATTTGCTGAATTGCTGGGTACTGTCGGTGACTTTCGTTCACCTTTGGAAGGTAACACCTAGAATAGTCATCTCCTCAGCTCGCTGTGTGAATCGTGTTAAACCAGTACCAACGATAAACTTTTTCTATAATAAACCCCAAGCAGTTAATATCCTTAATAGATTATTTTCCAGTATAACTGATCAAGGTATTCGCCTTGTCAATATTCACCTAGTTTCATACTTGAGGTGTCCCAGCCTAAGGGGTATGATACTGGGGTTGAGAAACTAGGAGCAAGCTTATTCTTTTTGTTTTCAATAAGTTAGACGAACTATAACAGGACTTACGATGATACTTTCCAATCAATGTAGGTTTTAAGTAGTATTTAATATAGGATATGGAGCAATGGCGTGGATGCACTGCTAGAAGTATAAAAAAGCATTATCTTGTTATATTTGGACATTGAAATTTGGATTTTAAAACTCCTATTCTGTTAACACTTACAGGACCATGAGATGTCCATCACTAAATATACCAATACAACAGAATATTTTAGCTATTGTGTTGGAGTTCTTTTTTTTATTTGTTCAGAAAAACATTTGCCGCCTTGGACGTACGTTTTATTTTGACATTTAGTAAAAAAAATTATCGCTTCAATAATAATTGAACAATCGATAACGATTTTTGTAGAAGAAAAAAATATTTCCCTTGAGCGTGAAAGGGTTAATTATAGGATTTTTAGGCAATATATTAAATAAATACCCAATTACAAATACAAAATAACAAGGTATGTTAATGCTTGTTTGCTCCACTGATTTAGAGGTGAATTGTAGGATTGTATTTTGAATATGATTTTAATTCGTGAACTTTAAATAATTTAAGCTTATTAAAATATATGCGTAAGTGGAGAGAGCACCTTTTTAGTCGATACTTGACGGTTGACTTGAAACGGTCAAAGGATATTGTGGAGTTAACTTGTGACAGTCTTTTTCTTTTTATTTCTTTTTTATGAAGTGTGCATGTTATCTATAAGTCGAATTATGATCTGAACTATCTACAGTCTATGTATTTAGTTTTAAATAAGTTAAGAAAAAACGCATTTATGGTTAGACGAAATGAAAATGTAGTACTTGTCTATTTAAATCAGCTAATATAGGTTAATTTTAGGCAGTATGTTTGTAAAACGGTATTGCTGTTATATAAATTAATTGTGTCGAAAAATAAATCGCATAATTATTGTATTGTTCTTTTGTACTAACACCTATGTACAGTCGACTAATCCAATTGTAATCTAAATATATAAACAACAATTTGTTGCATTAATAAAGGTACTAATTTGCTTTTTTTTTTGCAGATCTTAATCCAGTATTTGCGCAGTCACAGCGGGGTAACCCAGTTATCATGATTGGACAATATCGTTTTAATCGAGTTAACAAATACGGTAGTAGAACTAGATGGGTTTGTGTTAAAGCAAAGGCTGGTTGTAGGGCATCTCTTCATACCATGGATAATGCTATTGTCCGTGTCTGGGGCTTCCACAACCCCCTGGCGCACACGAGCGCTAATCGGTTTTAGATAGAATGGTTACTTACTTATAAGGAGATTTTAGTTGAATTATTTTAATGATGGCTTCTCACGATACGTTTTATCACAAGCTGCGTCTTACGCTGAAAAACGCATCAAATCGAGCCATAATATGCCTTTCAAACGACGTCTTCTACTCAGCACATAGGCTCGATTTGGTGTGACTAAAGGTGGTCACGCACTGTATCCGATCTCAGTCCGTAAAACACAGATCTAAGAAATCACGTAATTTGAAACCAACAAAAAATAAACATATTGATGAGTGTAATTAAACGTATTGTAGGAATAATAAAAAATATCTTAAATCTTATATGGACGCTGCGCTGAGCCATATTAATAATCCCTGTAACCCACCATCCGGCCCACTTCTCGGATATATAGTTTGATAGCAGTGTACGAGTGTTCACATAAATAAAACTATAGCAACTTCGGTCCGTCAACATTTTTTGGTGGTCCCTACCATTGACCGAACTGGGTCATGACCACAGTACTGTGATGGGTTTTCCTTATTGTGTTGATGTGGGCGTTGTAGAATGTAGATTGCGTAGTCGAGCTCCTTCTTACTTCGATTGAAACACTTATTATATTCTCAATATATATATTTTACACCACAAATATCATATTTACATATTAATTATTATTTTGCATATTTTAATTTTTATACAACCATTCTTCTACAAAGCTAAAAGAAACATTCAATTTAAAATTCAAAAGCCGATCTTCCTTTTTTTCCTTTCTTACAAAAACTTATTTTTTTCTCAACGGTCAACATTATAGTAATGTCATTGATATACAACCTCTTTATAATTTACTCTTTCCATCCAATCACTACAGTACATAAGTGTAAAGACCGTCATAGAGACTCGCTCTAGCCTGTCGCGTTTCGGGATCAGCTTGTGTATATCCAGTACCTCCATATTCTTCGAGACATTCAGTCATCCCTTACTTGCTGTTTTCTGCGCGTCGACGCAATAAATGGGTGTCAGCTGAAAATCAGCGCTGGGTGACTCGGCTGGTCACTTAACATTTACTGAGCTGACTTCCCTTTGGCGCATCATCACAACATAGGGTGTTTATTTTTTTGATTTCTGTCTTTAATAACCTATTTTACTGTGTTGTTTGTTGTGTTGCGAGCCAAATAAATGTATTATTATTATTATTATTCATGGTATATGTGGGCCAACATGACGACGGAGACTATCAATGGATTTTCATCCTTTGATGGTCGCTTTCGTTTGTAGATTACACTGTACTTACTATCAGGTAAACTGTAGTCACTATGTCGAAACAGTGTAATTTTTTTTTAAAAGTTTCGAATTATGGAATAACGCATGACGTATTTAAATTGGATTACGGGTGACGAATGTAGTGCGTTCGCTACAATGCCAGTAGTTCTACAGCAGCTTTAGGCCGTATATTCACGGTTTCGGATTGAGAACAGTGAGTAAACGTCCTTAAGGCGGATTATGGCGTTTTGTGGGAAGCCACCATAAGATATGCACACTGACAGGTGGCCTTAACCTAAACCTATGATAGAATAGTAAGCCGGCCTTGTATTTGTAAGCGAAGGGTTTCATTGAATATTTTGACTTATATTTCTACAGCAGTATATTCTCTAGGTATAATAAAGTAGAAGAAAATCTTTGATAGTTTTTACATCGCCTAGATTTTATACAAATGACCACCAGGATCGGTTTTTAAGAATAATACATAAGTTTGCTACATTAAGCGTTTTCTACTGTCTATATCTTAAACAGTATTCTAAAGAGTTGTTTAACCTTATTCCACCCTCACATTTCTATAACAGAACGACGCTGCAGGCTTAAAGAATTAAAATTTTCTATAATAGTAACTCATGTACCGGTTATGACTAAGGCTGAGTTTTATAGATGCTCCTTTGATTTTGCGTAGGAGTCACTCAAACATTACAATGTACACTACTCGATGAATATCGAAGGATATGATAAGTCACAGATTTTGTAAAATTGGCGTTGGCTCCACGAATACTTACGCTGTACTCCAGTTTCTCTTATATACTCAGTTCTCTATCGAAGACTAATTTATTTTTTGAGTCTGAGTCTATAAATCTTAGTGTAAGATGTATTCTAACTCTCTCTTTGCCGAGTCATTATGTTGTGTAGTGGTATTGGTTTCTTTTAATGAAGCGTGAAGAAATATTGGTGCAGGCTGACATGGTCACTAAGAATTTTAATGACTTTTCTTTACCGTTGATATTCGAAGTCGTATCTTGGACTGTGTCATGCTTACCATCTGAAGTGATGAGGTCACTATGTTGAGTTAAGATAAAAAAAATAATTAAGTTATGTATATCCTAGACAGATAAACTAAAATACTTGAAATGTAAAATACTTAATTCGCATAGACTTTTTTTTAGTTCGAATAATATAATTTGAGAGAAATTTCGCATCTAAGTACAGGGCGGCTTACAGCTTATGCACTTAATATTTTTAGGTGATGTTATTAAAAATATGTTCTTGTTAAGTATTTTTGTGGAAGTTATAGCTTATTATCCGTTACAATTAGATTTTACGTTAGACTTTTGTTTTAATATCTACTGCAATAACATATGACCAATTTACTGTTAAATCCTACTGAAGATTGGAATTTAATCATGAAATATATTACAAGTATGTATAACAGTAATTATTTCCATTTTTATATTTTAGCTAGAGTTATGTATTAATGAAACATGGTGTATTCAATGAAAGATTAATAAAATATCGATTTTGATGGACGTTTTAAAGGCAAGGATTACCTTTTTCAAAAATACTATATTGGATTTTTAAGTCAGGATTTATTTATTATTGATTTTTTTAAATAAGTTGTACAATCGAATAGAAATTTTGCGCTATTGATGTATTTTGATTTTTCTTTGTTTTCATGTTCTAAAGATGGAAATAAAAACTAATACGAGGTTTATAAAATAACGACATTCCAATTTTCAAATTATTCTTTATTTTATGACTTAATGATCCACATTTTTAGAGCATAATCGAAAATTATGGATAAATTAAGTAAAATGATGAATAGATAATTTTGAAAATTAATTTACAATACTTTGCTTTCAAAAAAAATATTTTGCTTAAAAAATAAAATAAAATATTAGATAGTGAATCTCCTACGACATCATGACAAGGTGCTGATTTCAGATGTTGCTTATTACAAGAGTTTTCATATTGAGGCTTCGATTATATTTGAGAAAGGAATTAGTTTTGATGATTAATTATATTAGTACATAAACAATTTATTATCATTCATTTGGGGCGGGGTTTAGTTAGTAAGTGTTACAATTTAGTATTAAGTTCAATTAATTGCTAGTGTCAACTAACATTAAAGTTATAAAATAATTCTTGCACATAATGCGCTACTAACATAAATATTACTTAGGTTTTGGTGGTGGATAAAACTAGTGAAAGCTTTTATTCAGTATTTAATCGTGAGTAATGTTTATATTTATTATTTTCATACTTAGATACAAATTAATGTATTTATCATTTTGTAATTGTTGTTTTATTTTATCATCCAACTTTTAAAATTCCCTTTCATTCGTTTGTTATCTTGCGTAACGTTTACTTGGTAATTCACTGTAGTTTTATTGCGTTCTGTGGTACTTATACAAATATTTTGTCCTGTGTGCAGCTTACTGACTTGTAATTCCTTCTATTATTGTGTTATGTTTTGATCACTAGGTGGCAAGAATCCTCATGACAGATTGAAATAATCTCGGTAACAAAGTTCAGTCTCAGTCATTTCTTAGTAATTAATTTATCTTCAATTAAATACGTATTTTTTTCTATTTAATAGAACGTATTTACCATATGGCCTAGACGAGGTAACATTCGATCAGCGATAACGCTATAAATAGAGTGCAAAGTTATTGCTGATCGATTGTTAAATTGTTCATTGATAACAAGGATTTGCGCCAATATGATCAATTTTACATCGTTGCGATTTAAGGTGGTAAACTTTCCAATTTTATGCTACGTTAATGTATATTTCAGTTATAAAATTCGTAACAAACCGAGGAACAATGATGCTGGTGGCGGATGGTTACCGTTTTTCTAGAGAGAAAGTTACCGGTCCAAAGACAAGATGGCAATGCTCGGTGAGGTCACGCACTAAATGCAAAGCTTTCATCACGACATTCTACGGACACGTATTAAAGAACTTTCTGGAACATAATCATGAATTGTGACACGAAGCTCCGGTAATTTTTGGTAATTTTTGTACTTAGAACGGCTTGTACCAATAAATTAAATCCAATTTAAGCTTATATAATACGCTATTTCATTGAAGTGATTGAATTCTACCTTACTTATGATTTGAATTTAACAAATGTTATATCTCGAAAATTTACGTACAAGCCAATAAGTACATTTAAAAGGTAAATAGCGTTTTATATAAGCTTAAACTAGATTTAATTTACTGGTGCTAGTCGTCCTTAGACTAATAAAAAATATAGACATGGCCGTGATGAACAATCGCAACAAAATTCTTATTCTTATTATATACTTTATTGTAAAGCGCGAAATGTTCCATTTTTTTTGTATTACGAGTACTTTAATATTGTAAGTTAATTAGTGCCTTAAGGTGGAGGGATAGCTGTCTATAATGCAAAATCATATGTTTATAAGATTATTGTATGTGTAGTACACATTGTGTACTTTGCCTCGGAGTTTAATAATGGTATTAGGCGTAATTCGGCGTTCAGAGACAGAAGCAGAATACAGAATATTAGGTATGTATCATGCACAAAGAAGGGCCAGACTTTTTAGTCGTTGCAATTCGCCGTAAACGCAGTCCCTAATAAAATGTATACAGGGTTGTATTACATTTATAATAGTTGTTATATTTTAATTATTTTTTAAGTAAGTAAAACGATTGACATGAACATATAAAATATATTAATAAGTTGAATTGTTCCTTTTCGATGTTCTGTTCGATGGTATGTAACTAAGCCAAGCATTGTTTGTTTAGGTCACTACCAGAGTTTATTTAGTCAGTAGAACAGACGGTATTTTGTAGATCGTGCAAGTGTACGGTAAGCCTGGTTATTCATTAAAGTTTGTAAAATTGATAATATAAAGTTTAAAATTCGTTTTGTAATGTATTTTGTTTGTTTTTCATAACATGACGTTTGGAAATATAATGTTTTGTTACCAACTACCGTTGTCTGTTATACTATATGCAAATCCATAATATTGCTGGTTGAATTCGTTAAGCGGCCTACCTTTCTGACGTAGTAAAATTGTTTTGGCATGTGGCCATTTGACGAGACATTTCACTAAGCAAATAAACTGCAAATGTTAGAAATCGTTCTAATTTCAATTAAGAATTAATTACTATTAAAAGACATAAATTGTTTCCATTTATCAATAATGGTTTGGCATAGTGGAATGTTTCATCAAAATGCAATATAGATATAAATAAATAACATAAACGTAATCCAGTTACAGAATTGAAAACGGGTAGAGGTACTCATATGCTGTTGTCTGAAGGCTACCGCTTCTCCAAGGTTTATGGTTCGAGTGTTAGGGCCAGATGGCAATGCACGACGCGCTCGCGAACAAGATGCACGGCTTTCATGATCACATGTTACGGTGAAATCATAAGAGGCAATATGATTCATAATCACTGATACATTCAAATTGAAGGTAAAGGTCACTGTGAGTGGTTAAGTGACTAGTGAAAAGCAAGTTGCTTGGTGAATCATACAAAAAAAAAATCAGTTTAGGTCATTTGACTAAAACTACACTAGCACGTGGCTATGAAATGAATTATAAATTTATTCAAATGGACCTACTTCCAAACACTTATGGATCGTCAAAAAAAGGAAAATGGGTACATCACCGGTTCTGAAAGCAGAATCTACCGAGAAGAAACGGCAAGAAACTCTAGTAGTTGCTCTTTTCTACATAATTAGGTACAAATACATAAAAATAGATAAAGAAATAAATGTCGCGTTACATATAATTGCTACTTTTTTGTTACTTTAAATGTTACATCTGAAGGCTGGCTCCTAGTAAATAGGTAAACTCCTTAGTCATTTACAGTCATCTATTTAGTTTCCACCCACGTGAAATTTACATAAGAAGATATTTTAGCTTCCTGCCTTAATTTTATATTTGCTATTAAAGAACTTTTTGCCGTTCAGATTATTTTGTATTTGATAAACGTATCATTACAAAAGTACATAAATTTTAATGACCTTTTAGACTTCTTAGGTTTGAAAATTAATTGATGTCAATTACATCTTATTATCTCAAATTTACTTTTAACATTTAAACATAACATATTATATGAGTTGTATTGAAAATTAAGTAGTTTCTAGCAAGATAAAATTGTCCTTAAAAAATATAAATTAAATCTCAGAAAATTATTATTAAGTATTGTATTTATTATCAACTTTTAGTATTCACTCTTGAATGACTTTCGTTGATTCCTTTAAAATTAAGTCTTTAAATTATTTTATGTAATATTTTGAAGTATGTAAATTAAAAGTAGCTTACAAGTTACTAGTTTATTTAGATAGTTTCCTGGTAGAGTTTTATTTTACCATATTTGGTAATTCCGTAAAATGATTTTACTATTTATATAGAAGAGAAAACAATGAATAAAAATATTTGTTACTATTTTCTCGATTACGAGTACTGTCTTTTTTTTCGACAGGACCTAATGCTGTGTGGCAAAAGACTTTGCAACTTCACTAGGCGTAGAGGGCGAGGATTTCGGATGCTCGGTTAGAGAATTTATAGGTTGAGTGGCAACGCAAGGGCAAAAAACCCAACGATGATCTATTATCGTAACGGAAACTAATACCTTGAGAAAAAATGCGGAAAGAAACTCATAGTGCTGTCGGAGTGGAGAGTAAACAGTAAACAGGGTTGTTTACTATTTATGCTTTTAAGTAGGCAATTCTGAGGATAATATTGTGCTAAAGTACCATTGATATGGTTTGTATTTAGGAACGTTTCTTTAACCTTACCAAGGTGAATTGATGTATCCAATAACTTGGGCTATGTTCATATGACTCATTAGGTATCACTGAATTTATAAACGAATGACTTTACTTCGTAATGTGTAAATGTTTAATTGCAGGTTATAAACTATGTCTAAACTCGAGAGGTTCGGCATTAATTGTTATTAACAATCGCCGTTTTTGCAAACAAAAAGAATGCCAAAATGGAAAAGTGCGATGGCAATGTATTGCTAAGACACGCTCGAAATGTAGAGCTTTCGTCTCCACCTTCAGTGGCGTCGTTATAAAGAAAAATCTTGCACATAATCATTAAACTCAGTTATTTCAAGTTCTTTCCGGCTTTTTGTTTGTTGTAAAATTTTCATTTGGCTTATTTCTGTATTTGTACATTCGTTTTATTTGGTTTTGCTATTAGTATGTATTGATTATATTTTTATAAAGTGTTGGATTTTTAATTAATAAAATAATAACGTTATTTTGTATCTTTCTGGAATAACGTAGAGTTGATTAAGCTGTTACGCGCAGATTTTGAATGAATGTTATCTATCTATCTTCGAGGTGGTATGTCGATGAAGTAGAAGCAGCAGGCAGCAGCAAAGTCAATGATGCTCTATAATAAGCAGCATTGCTGCTGTATCGGAATGAATTCCATACAAATCTATACGAATTACTCATTTTGCTGCTTGATGCTCTGTATTGGTACAATTGCTACTAAAGATACGATTCAGATTCTGGCTGTTGTTTCTTCGCAGCGGTGAATGAGCAACAGCATCCAGGTCACAGTCTACCACTGTATGCATTTATATGTAGGCGAATCCGCTGTAGACGACTGTCAAGCGTTTTCGCTGTCACGATCGTGAGAATAGTAAAAACGAATACATACACAGCAGTACATCGTGCCCTGACAACCACAGCTAGGTGCGAGTACCCGAATCGCACATTTACATCGACATAGCGCCTTTAGTATTTGTTTATCGTAATATAGTATTTTTAACCTTCAGTGTGCAACACATTTTCCCGAAAAGGTGCGCTCATCCTACTGTGCGGGAATCACCGGTTCGCTAAGTCTGGTTTGGTTAGCCAGAATGGGATCCAAAGGTGGCAATGTACGACCAAAACCCGAACGAAATGCAAAGCTGCTATAACCACCATCGATGGTATTGTTATACGAAAAAGATTGGAACACAACCATGAATAGTATGTTTAGTAATGTGCTCATTATCTAATATTAATTTTTTTTTAATTAAAATATTTGCTCCTAGTGTCAGCTTAAAAAAAACTATATGTTAACCTTTGTTGTTCCTGTATTTCTTAAATTATTTTTATATATTATTGTATTTTTTTCTAGTTCTATTGTATTCTCTTCCTAATTATTCCAAAAGTCAATTTTCCTTTGCGTTACACATTACTATTACATGTATTAACTAAAGCATACAAAGAATAAAAACGTGCTCTACCTTTATCGACGACTTTATCTGTGACCTGATACTAATGCATGTTATCTCTTTTTTATATTATTAATACGGATTATTTAAAGGTTTGTCATTTAAATATATTATAATAATAGTTATATTGTTACTTATACACAAATTTTATAATATATAAAGAGAGCGTTATTTACGGAATTATCTTTAAAGTGTCCATTAGCAATGATATCAGATTAATTAATTTTTATATATATCAAATATTTGTTTGCTTTATATGGTTAATATATTATTCTAAAATATATAATTAATTTTTTGGAAATCAAATATGATGTTTAATGAAATAAAATCAAATATGAAGAGGTACGTAGAATGGTTGATTTGAAAGATAGTGTTGTCACCGATGGCATGCACAAAAACATACTTATGGTTCGGGCACGTGGATAGTATAAATGATGAAAAGATAACAAAAATGATATACAATATAATTGCGAGTAGAAGTAATAGCAAAGGCCCAAATATCTACACAGAAAAAAAATAGAAAGATTTCTGATGCAGGGTGATGTCAAAAGTACGCGGAACCGGCGAACGTGCATAAAGGGAGTAGGAAATAGAGCTGCCAAGTGTTAGACTATTATTAAAGTACTATTATTATGCTAAGCTTTAGAATTCTTACATTTAGTTTTGCTTATAGACCTTATGTTTGTTTAGTGAGAAGCTATTTAAGTTTTATTAGATTATAACGTATTTTTTTTTTGTGTTGTATTATTTTGGCTTATAGAAAGAAATTTAAATTATTTTAGTATTAATGAAGGTCACACAACACAGAGATTATTTTGTATTTTGTTCGTGCTCGGCTAGATCGGGTTAAGACAATTGCCTGATCATTGCATAACTATAGTTTGGGTTATAAATCTACCAGTATATTATAATTGCTTACAAAGTATTTAAAAACATATTTTGAAATATTCTAAAAATAAAATATGTTTGACAGGTCCAGTTTTCGGAAGGACATCTGCTGGTAACCCTGTTATTACTCTAGGTTCTTATCGTTTCAATAAAGTGACCAGCTGCAAAGGCCCAAAACTGAGATGGACTTGCGTTAAATACCCTTACGGATGTCGGGTGTCTATTATCACTGTCAATGATGTCATCGTTAAAACTTCAAATTCTCATAATCATTAGTGCCTTTGATGATTCTAAGTATATTGTTATTGCTTAATTAACTGTCTTTTAGAGAATAATTTGTAGTTTACAAAAGCCTGCTTCGATTCTCTTTCCGATCATTATTACTTAAGTAATCGATTGTCAAAGTCAATAAGGACTTTTTGTTTGATCAACGATAAACTCAGTGTTAAATCATCGTAGAAGGCTTATAATCAAGATCAAATTAAAGGGAATTAAATTATCTAAAAGAATTTTAAGGTAAATGGAATAAAAGAAATTAAAGTTCATAGATCTATTTGAAGACCAGAAAAGTTTTGAAAAAGAAAAGAATTGGTATTTTTTTTACGATTACTCAAGAACCCTGCTCATGAAATAATGTTAACGCTTAAAACTGAAAACAAGATGCTTGAAACTACAACCTTCTTTTTTTTTAAACTTATGTACGACCATCTCCCTCAAAATAACAGCCTCTTGAAAATCACCTAAAAATTTGGAACTTTTTTAATATCCGATAATTAATGTGTCTAGTATATAAGAAAATTTGGTATAAAGGATATAAAATTCATCTGCGTGTTGTTATTATATTTAGACTGTTTAACACACAATTTACGGGAAGCAAGGAAATTATATCTCTAATTTCGTGGCAATTTTCATTATCACGAGGATTTTTTTTTACAGAAACCAAAATTGAACAGCTCAAGATAATTAAGTCTAGGGAAGAGATATTAGCAAGAAAACGAGTAAATGAAAGAAAACGTTATGAACGAATAAAAAATGACCCGGAAAAGCTAAATACTTTAAAAAACTATAAAAAGCATTACTATTTAAAGTTAAGAAATACAGGGAAAATAGAAACAATAACTGAAATGATCGATCGTGAAATAAGGCTTTCTAGGAATTCGTGGCGGACTATACCTAGTAAATACTATAAGAAAAAATGTGCTAAGGAGTGAGTGGCTACGCCGCGAAGCGTATGTCGTGAAGGTAATCAATCCATGTCGTCCCAGATTCTTCTATCGCCACTGCAAAAATCATTTGCCGCTCAACTTTGTGATTTCTTATTTGTAGCTATTAAACAAAAACAAATATAAAATTAAAGTAGTTTTCTAATGGTTAGGTATTAATATTTTGTTAATGTAATTATGTGTTAGTTTCCTATAATTTTGTAATCTATGCTCGTGATGTGTTCAACGTATTTGATTGCGTACGTATAAATGCTCAAATCAAATGATCGTATAATTCAAAGGATAACTAATGGTAATTATTATGTATTACATAATTTTCTTGCTTAAAACGTTGCAAAATTTTAACGGTGCAATATGTGTTTTTTAAAGCTTATTAATCTATTGCTATGTAGTTATTTATATTATTAGTAGTTTAACTGGTGTATTAAAGGTCGTATCATAAATTCAAGTAAAAATATAACTCAGTCTCTATTTTATAAAAAAAATATTTGTGGTGTGTAGTAAAAAGGCTGAACTAATCAGTATGATTTCATTAAAGCCGTGCTTTTTAATGATTTAGCTGTTCCGTATTGCGAAAAATTGTTATTATGATTCTGTTGTGAGAATTGTAAGTGATTTTATTATTTTGTTAATTTATATTTAGAACTAGCTGTCCCGGCAGACTTTGTTCTGCCCTATTTCTCTAAAACAAAGACACATTGTTTTTTTTTTTAATGTTAATAGCTATTGGTCTGTCGGCTGTTTTTTGAAAATTGTTTGAAGTAACCTGGCCTTAATGCTATATGTATAAAAATTGACAAATATTGACATTAATACTTACACGTCACTCAATTGTTTTGCCTTCCCGGAACCCGTCCACTAACACTTGAACTTTATGGTGTGGTATTAAAGTTCAAAATGACTTATAACGAATTTTTTGTATGGGAATATAGAAAAGTGTTGTTTTTAGACTTTTTCAGACAATTTTTTAAATTTTTCTCTCCGTAATAACCTTCCCCAGACTTCAACCAACACAACAAAAAAGAAATCAGCCAAATCGGTTCAGCCGTTCTCGAGTTTTGCGCTTATCAAGACATTTAGCGATTCATTTTTATATATAAGATATAATATTATAATATAATATTCAGAAGCAAAGGAGTTTATTATGTTACACTAATGGCAAAAGAAAAAAACTGCAATTTTTTTAAGATTTTTCTTTTACCTTTAGAACTCTTGGACTATACTTTTGTTTTAAATTTAATTAATATTTTTTAAAGGAAACGACTGGATGATATTTACAATGCTCACAATTTCGATAGATGTTATATTAAAAGATTTATAAAAGAGTAATTAAAAATAAATTGACTTGATTATACACACTATCTTTTTTATTATTTATAGCATGTAGGCGTAACCCGATACGCTCTTGTCGCCCTAAGGGTCGTTAGGGTGTTACAAGACGTGCGGGGTAAGTGGATGCGCGCGCGCACGGGACGCTTGTAAGTTAGTCGACTACCGAGACTCAAGGCGGGAGTACGTGCGTGTACGTCGCAGTTCGGTGTGCCTTAAAGTGCAAATAAACTGTAAATCGCCAAATTCGTATCTTACTATAACCACACCAACGACCACCGGTCATATCTGGCGTCCAACGTGGTTAAATATTTCTTTTTTACTCACCGTCTATGGTAGTTACTTGTAGTTAGACTTCTTAGCTAAATGCATGGTTTTACTCTCATTGTTTTCAGTACCCGTGTTTGGTCAAAGTCGCACCGGAAAACCGACGATCTTAGTAGGTCCATATAAATTTTGGGCAATGGGGAAAATAAACAAAGGCAAGCAGCGATGGATATGCAGTTTGAAAGGCTGCAATGCGGCCTTGATTACTAAAGATGATGTCATTATCAGAACAGTCAGTGAACACAATCATGGGTAACGTGCAAACTATACAGGTGATAATTTATAGTGGATCACAGGGGTAGGCATATTCACTATTATAACTACAGGAAGATGATTATTAATAATTTCTATGGGTTACCGGTAAGGCTGATGAAAGCGTCCAAGAGGTGGAGGTTTACTAGATAGACAAACGCCTATAATAAAAAATTACGCTATATTTTTATTACAGATACACTTACACCTACAAAGTATTTAAAAAAATTGTTTAGATATTGTTCCGCGTAGTTGGCAATAACCTCATAACATTGTATTGTTCGTCCGGAGTATATGTTAACTTTGTTACCCTTTATACCAATTTTATTAGATTTATAATGAGTCTAGCTGTAAGACTAGTTCTATTTAATCTTTTAGTTTTTATTAGTAACTTTTAAAACCTAATTCTCTTGAGACATAATCCTTAAGAACGCTGAACATAGGTTAACAAATTTTTATAAGGCATATGTTTTTGAAATTTGAATTAGTTAAATATTTCCTGGAGATACTTAATAATAAGATGATACATTTTGAGTATTGTTTGATTGTTCTCTATCTTTTTAAACATTTCTTTTAAAAAATATTGGATGTTAAGAATATTAACTAATGTTTATTTTGTTATTAAGATAATATTTAGTCTAATTCAAGATCAATGAAAAGAGGATGAGACAATGGTGTCAATTAATCAGTTTTCATTGTCATAATTATTGCTATGTAATATAACTAAGTACTTTTAACTTCATTCCAATCGTAATGTAAGTTACTCCTACTATTTGTATAGATAGAGCAAACAAACTATTACTTTTAGAAATGTTTGTTTTACGAGGATAAAATCAAAGTGACTTAAAAGTATTAGCATGATAATTCTCTCATGTTGATAGCAGTTGATATAAGACTTATCATTTAAAGATTTTGTGAGTTGTTTGTATATTATGAGGCGTAAAAATCATCTTAAATTATTTATAGAATCACCCGTATTTTTTGATTGAAAGCAATTTTTTACATTTATATTCAAAACTAGGTTACGTTTTTAATGCCTTTTGCGACAATATAATTGTCAATTTGGGAATATGGCTGTGATGTGACGTATGGTTACATATAAATATGCGCTTTTGTCGGATATAACGTATCTATTTTATACACGATTGTGAAATTAAAATACATTCTTTTTTCTGTTCCTATTTACCCAAATAAATAATTTAGTAAACAAGACATGTTAACTTATACCTTAGATAATGGTAAATATTTAGATTCACAGAGCGTTTAATTCGATATTGTAATTTTTTTTTTAAGACATGATCAATGTTTATATCATCTTGTACAATCAAAAGCATTATAAATAAGATATACTCATTTTGATATTTGTAACGCTTTTGTATAATATTTTACTATACAATAAAATTTATGTAAAGTAATCGTATTCAATAGGGTGTCAGATTTTTATAAAAACTTTGTAAGCATCATTTGATCTTTTATTTAATTTACCTAGTCACACCGATTTCGGAAAAAAAAATACAGTTTACATTATTGCACCACAACTGGTATTATCAATACTAAGTATCGTATTCTGGAAAGTAATGACATACGAAACATTATAACAAAATACGGTTATGATATTGTGAAGTAATGTGTAGGTTTATTATAATCTGTTTTTTTTTTAGGCGTATATATCCAGACACTGCCGTCAGGAGGTCAAGCACTGTGTTTGGATAATTATCGTTTTTACAAACATAGCAGTAGCAAAGGGCATAAGACCAGATGGACGTGTAGCAAGGCTGCCATGAAGTGCAAAGCAACAATAATTACGCTGGACGATAACATTATGCGGGTGATGAATGAACATAATCATTAACCCTTTTCTTGATAGTGTATCTGTGAAGATACATCATAATTTACAAAACCTATTGCCATAAGTTTTTAGCGCAAACTTAATATTTTTATATGAATATTTAGGTAATTTCTCAGTTTATGAACGCACGGTTAGTTTCTATTAGACATCCTTGGAACATAAGGGTTAAACGGTATGAATATTATTTTGATATTGAAAGAAAGAACATTCTGCCAAGTTAAGAGTTAATTATCATCATCATAACTACTTAATTATTGTAATGGAGTAATAGATATATTGCTATTCTGAACTTGGCATTTACTTTTGTGATATCTAGGGGTGAAAGGGTATAAGGATATTTACATTACATATACATAATATATATATATATATATATATATATATCCTATATATATATATAGGATATATATATATCCTATATATATATATATAGGATATTTTTATTTTTACATTAAGAGGCATTTTTGTCAAGTGTGTTTTGTTGTAAGTGTGTATGTGTGTTTTTTGTGTTTTGTGTGTGTGTGTATATATATATGTTGTATATATATATATATATATATATTATTCATAGCTCTTTTCATATATATTTCAGTGACCCCAAAGATACAAGTAGTCCTGTCAAAAAGATATAAGTAGTTGGGCGTCAGCTGACTAATATACTGCTTTCAAACTGTTTTTCTAAATAAATAATTTATTATTATTATTTTTATCTTATTAATGTTGCCAAAAATGCCTCGAAAAGCAAATTACCTTAATTAGATATGGTTTAGTTTCCTCACTTGGGCTAAGATTTATATACGTATCTTTGAGTTTGCTTAGACTTTACTAAAACATGACTATTTATATTTCTTAATAAATATAAAAGGATTTGGTATTTCACTAATTTTGTCAACAAGGACTTGACCCTGAGAATACTATGACTATACTCAAGTACCTGTTATGTATTCAGTATTTTGTAAAAATGTATTTATTTTGAGAACTTTACTAAGCAAAGTCGAAATAGCGTCTATAAATCTCACCCTGAGACCTCAGGAAATATCAAAATGATTGGTAAACTACTTGGTCGGAATGCTCTATATCTTATGTACTGAGCATTCTATAATAATATAAGCACTGTTGATGTCGTTCCGGAACAGACTGACGGAGGAAGTTATTTGATGCTATTCTTAAAAAGCAATTTAGACACGTATGATTGATTTTATTTATATTATTTAATCTTTTTTTTTATATTGTTAAATATTAAAAAAGACATTTAGTGTGGTCCCACTTACTCAGTTTGTTATTTTGCCATAGAACGTGGTCGCTTCCTTCATTTCTGAATGTTTTCTCAGATGTATATTTCGAGGACTTACCGTCAGGAAGCCGGGCGCTATGTCTTAGCGGATATCGCTTTAATAGACATAGCAGTAGCAGAGGCCCTAAGTCCCGGTGGAACTGTGTCAAGACCAAATATGGATGCAGAGCGACTGTTATCATGTTTGAAGATACTATATTGAAAGTATTGCACAATCATAATCACTGATATTATTACGAATTTTAAAATATTGAACACATATAGTATAAACGTACTGCAGATTTCATTGTTTTTTTTTTTATAACAGCAAACCTCTTCACCGTATGTCATGAATTTTATTTTACCACTTAGCGGTTAATTGGAAAATTATACACTATTTTAGTCTATAAGCTATTGACTTTTATTTTTATTTAAGTACATGTGTAAAAATGTTAATGTATGCGATGTAAATTTACTGATATTTTTATATGATTTGTTCGATATTTTATGGCTCACTATTGGTGCTATATTGCCATAGTTTAAATTTAATACATTTAATATATTTATTTCGGTGTTATATAGTACTCCTACGGCTTATTGAACCAGTAATAACGAAAAAAATATATAGAACCCATAAATGTCTCAACACTTACAGGATATAATAATAGGCGAAATAATAAAAAGATCACTAGCAGAAAATAAAAGAAAAATATATTAATTCTAAAATGTCTGATTTGTAAATGAATTTATATTAAAAAGAGACAATTTAAAATTTATATTCCGTAAGCTTGAAACGTATGACTCTTGAATAAATCTTGATGTAATATAAAACATTATTTTACATCAATAATTAAATAATTTAATTTTTATTTCTAATAGGAATATCATGTTTATGCCCCCAGAGAATGGCGAACAGTTGCGCAAATGCTTTGACATTCATTGAGTAATATAAATTGTAATGTTTTAGTTAAGTCTAAGCAAACTTAAAGTTGCGTTTATAAATCTCAGCCTTAGTGGATGTGGTGGCCTAGTGGTTAAGGGAACGATTTCCAAGCGAGTCGAAGGTTCGAATCCCGGTCCATACCTCTGGATTTTTCATATCACCTCGCCACATGCTCACTGGTGTAGAAAAAATCGTAAGGTAACCCGCATGGTATTTGATAGAAATGTTATGTGTAAGTGCCTTGAGAACCTTGATCAGCTGTGCTACTGGTCACATTGGGCACGAAATACAACCACAAAGTGGTTACAACCACTAATGTATCTCTGTTCACTCCATCGGGATATAGCAGGCCGATATATTATTATTTATACTTTTTCACTTAAGTAAGTTTTTATTCAGTTTCATTTGAGTCACTTGAGTAAACATAAATAAGAATAAAATTAAGAGTCGTATAATTAATTATATGCCGAATAACTATTGCCTGTAGTAGAAAAGTGTAATCATAGTGTAAATATAATATTTTTGTACAAAATTCAGAGAAAATAAATTAGTTTTGTTTCTTTTGTTTAGTATCACTAATTACTTTACTAATATTTTTCAGAAAATGAAGTTATGCCACTTTATATGTACGGCGTTGATACCGTTGATATTTTTTGTCAAGTTTAATGATATCATTTAGTTATAAGTGCAATTAGTAAATTGCAACTAATTAATAAAGAATTGATTAGGCCGCTTCCCACGGCGCGTGTTTGCGTCAAATCGTGTTAGCAAAAGACTACGCGTTGTGAGAAAATTATCACTCAAGATAGTGCAGTCCAAAAATTGAAAACGACTGAAGACGAAAGATAAACCTGTCGATAGTGGCAGTGATCATGCCGCCCTGAACAAATGTCTTCTCTTCCCGTCTTTGCCACAAATAGTTGAAAGTTTTTATAATTATTAAACCGCTTTATAAACGGACCTTTGGTTTTCTCTGATATAACTGCTGTAACAGTAATGACAGTTCGAGACGGGATGCTTTGCTTGTGTTTTAAACTGCTTGCACATCGTACGGCGATTTTAAATACATTTTGTTATTTCAAGTTATTTCTTTCCAGACACTAGAATCAGATTTGAAACGACACGCTTCGGAAATCCAGTGATTGTTGTGGGTAAATACCGGTACAACAAGTGGAGCGGCAGCAAGGGGCCACAAGTCCGATGGATTTGTATCAAGAACCAACAAAAAGGATGTAGATCAACTATCACAACAATTGAGAACCTTATTGTAAAAACGAAAAATTATCACACACATGATTAGAAATTAATGAATCTTTTACATCGTCTTCTACGAAGTCCCAATGTAAATTCGTAATAATGTTGCTGGTCGTGGTGACCTCAACGTAGCGTATAAAAATATAGCTTAATGTAAATGCATTAATCGAGGTCGAGAACATATTATTAATAACATACATTTAATTCTATGATTATTAATATGTGTATTTGTTTGCTATTATTAAATAAGGCCGTTTGAACAGTTTCTTATCTCGGAATAATTTATACAAAATTCTGAGCCTTATAGTGGTAGTTCTGAGATATTTAACATACTGTTCGTATACAGAGGGTAGAGGCTGATCTCTTGTTTTGAGATTCTGCGAACGAAGATTTCACAAATAGTGATAAGTGTTTCTAAATTTGATAAAAATAAAATACGTGGAAAGGTTACCTTTAACCCTTTGCGGACGTATTAAATTTGGACATTGGTATCGTACTGGTTGGCATTAATTTCCATCGAAAGAGCAGGGATACATAACACGTAAGATTACGATGGATAAACAAGATTTGGTAATTCTTTTGTGAACTTTAGATATCTATTTGTTTAATACAGTCATCCATCCGTTAATTTTGTTTTGAAAAAGTGTAAACTGGATACATTGTTGCATACAGTATAGGATTCATATGGTTCCTTGCTGTGGTGGCTGAGAGCAGTTATACGACCGGAACGGTAAAAAGGCTTTTGTGGTTGAGAGTAGACGTACGACCGCAAAGGGTTAATAATAACAATAAATAATATATTGTCTCACTAACTCTCTTTCGGAGTGAGCATAGATACATTAATGGCTGTATCCACTCTGCGCTTATGTATCGAGCTCAATGTGCCCAGTGTTGCAGCTGATAGCCGCTCCGACGGCACTTACTCATGACATTTTTATTAGTTGCCTTGCGGCTTCCTCACGTTTTTCTTCACCGGTGACATGGTGCCTAAATCTGTACGTAATCTGGAAAAATCCAGACGTACGTTCCGGGATTCGAACTTACGACCAGTTCAGATTCCATTTATGTAGTATAAAATATCTATACCTGTTTTAGCCATATATTCTTCTTCTTATATATAAAAATGAATCGCTAAATGTCTTGATAAGCGCGAAACTCGAGAACGGCTGAACCGATTTGGCTGATTTCTTTTTTTGTTGTGTTTGTTGTGGTCTGGGGAAGGTTATTACGGAGAGAAATTTTTAAAAATTCCCTGTAACTGTCTAAAAATAACACTTTTCTGTATTCTCATACAAAAAATTCGTTATAAGTCATTTTGAACTTTAATATCACACCATAAAGTTCAAGTGTTAGTGGACAGGTTCCGGGAAGGCAAAACAATTATTGAGTGACGTATAAATATTAATGACAATATTTGTCAATTTTTATACATATAGCATTAAGGCCAGGTTGCTTCAAACAATTTTCAAAAAACAA
Organism: Automeris io; assembly: GCA_036320925.1. Lineage (NCBI taxonomy): Eukaryota > Metazoa > Arthropoda > Insecta > Lepidoptera > Saturniidae > Automeris > Automeris io. The sequence continues at coordinate 4,120,142 of JAUDJH010000010.1, read as the reverse complement.
CCGACGGGGAAGCTATTAACATTAAAAAAAAACAATGAGACTTTGTTTTAGAGAAATAGGGCAGAACAAGGTCTGCCGGGACAGCTAGTATTTTAATAAATTCAAAGTAAATATAAACAATGTTGCATTAGTTTATAATATAAATAACATCATTAAAATATAATGTTCCTGTTTGATTAATTTATTTTGCATGACGGATAGTTTCTGCGAAGAAAAAAATTTAGGATTTTTTTAATTAAAAATAGGACATTATTCTTATCACGTAATACATTGGGCAGTAGTTTTGTGTAAGCATAAACAAATATAAATTCGTCGTTTTTTATCTAACACAGCTGTTTTTATGTTTTGGAACATATAAAATATTCTTCAGTATTTGTGATTTATTTATGTTAACATAGAAATATATACACATAGACATTACAAATGTTTTATTTTCACTTGTCTACCATCATTTTTTATATTATTATTATTAAACTAATTAACTGATAGATAAATTGTAGCGATGTCGCGTAAAAATTTTGTATCGATTAAAAAACAGTATCGTAAAAAATATTATATGGGGTCTTTTAAATGAAGCGTGGAGAGATATTTTTGCTGGCCGGAATGTTCACTGCGAGTATCGATAGGTTTTTTACTGTTGATGTCGTCGTTTTTGGGACAGCACCATGCATAATTAGGCTTATCATTAGGTGTTATATGGTCACTCTGCCGAGACAGTATATTTTTTTTACAAAGAAGTGGTAAGACAAAGCAGATAATGGACTGCGTTTGATCAGCCATGCCTACTCTCTCTTCTCTTAAAAACTCACAAATTATTAGTATTTGGAAAAATAGACAGGCATATCGTGTTTCACTTCTCCGCTGTTCGGATTATGAAATAAGAAGCAAATCTTTAATTAATTATAACACAACTTTATAAAATATCATTTAACCCGTCCAGATATCTTCCAGGTGTAATTTACACTCAATACTGGAGGAGTTTCAAACAAATATCTCGGGTTGAATACCGAAAACTCTGCCCTTAGTTGATACCTACGGCATAAGAAGAATCTAATATTTCATTATTATAGCTTAAGAGTTAAGGATCCATAATGGTGTGGCAGTCAAAGGAAATTTTTTTATACGTACAGATCTCTAACTGGAAATTGAAAACCGTATTACAAAAGCTACCCCGTTACTATCAGCCATTTGACATTCAGGACACCTTGTGTACCTACTTGCAATTAATAATGCTAAAATGGAAATCGGTGTTGTATAAAATACTTGTTAAAAAAGTTGTTGATTACAGGAATGGAACTAGTATTAACGAAATCCCGATTCGGTAAACCGGTTATGATTATAAATGGACATCGCTACAATTTTAGAAGTGATAACAAAGGACCTAAAGCAATTTGGAACTGCGTTAGGAAAAACAGTGGATGTCGTGCGACTGTGGTCACCTGGGAAAACACAATAATTAAATGTTGCAGAGAACACAACCATGTCTAATTTTGGAATTCAGTGTTGCACCTCTATTATTACGCTTTGTTTTTAATTCATCCTTGTCAATACATTACTTTTAAGAATCAATATTCAGTATTTTATTATAAGAGTCTTAAAAACAGTTAAAACTAGTTTAATCTAAATACTCCCAACCATCACACGGGATGATTTGTAAAGCAATATTTATGTTGTACAAAAACTTCCATCATGACGGCCCGATATCGCAATAGTCGTAATTCTGCCTGCAACGCTGAAGCTCCTCGGTTCAAGTAAACTTTTCTAAAATTAATAAATTAGTTTGTCTCAAGTTATTGATGTAAAAATATATATGTATTTGAATGTGTATATTTTTGTCAAGTACCCATAACACAAGTGCAATCTTGCTCTGGAACTAGGTCAATGTTTGTAATTGTCCAATAATGTTATTATCTCGACGCGCACTGAAAAGGTCTCCAACACTGGTCTGTGTTTTATTCTCCCAGCCAGATTGTTCTCATTTTCTATGACATTAGGCACTAAAGAGACTTGTTCAGTCTGCACAAGATGTGTCAGATGTTGACGGTAGTTTCGACGGATCCATAAATCTTGTCTCTCGCGTTAATTTAGAACGTTTTATAGACATCACTGTGGTAAAACCAGGTATAAAGCAGGTCATTAAAAAAAAAGGGATTTAATTTCTCTTTTGTATATGTCGGCGCAAAGCGCAGTTTACCGATAGTAATAGTTTAATATTAATAATTCTATTTAAATTTAAAATAATTTTAAAGAATAAAAGGAAAATGAAATACAGTGCAAACTCTATATAACGACCCTCAAGGGACTGTGCATATTTTGACGTTATAGAGAGTTGTCGTTAAATGGAGAGAAAAAAAATTTGTATTAAAAAAAGTGTATTTCAGACTAGTGTTAGTATATACATAAAAAACAATTCTTATTTGATCGCTATTGAGCATAATCTGTTATTTTTGACTGACGTTTTTTTGCTGCACCAGTAATTTTGTTGTATTTTTTAAATTATTTTATTCGTATCTTGCGATATTGAGACATCTTGGTGATGTTCGGTATGTGTAATGCCGACAGTCGAGTTTATTCCGGGCTACGATAATAAAACGACAAAAGAACGTACACAGCTGTGCAGTTTTTACTAATTTTAGCAACTTAAAAAATATTTATATTATTAAATTGCTGTCGTTATTGAGAGTGGGTGTAGTGCTATATAGAGTGTATCATTGTATGGGAAACAAGCTAAACCAACCAAAGCTGAGTGATAACGATGTTTTAGGGAGTTTGTTGATAAATCGAGTGACGTTATATAGAGTTTACACTGTATGTGCTACACTTGCGCGCACTGCAAAATCTTATGTCTGGCTTTCTTATTATCATCTGACCATGTCAATTATATTTTTTTAGCAAACTTTTCTACACACTCATTTTATTATTCTTCTTATATATATATATACTCTATTATTTTTATTACATTATATGAATTCGTTATTTATTTATGTATTATTATTATTACGCCTTATCGATATTTACTCTCAAATGATATCGACAAACGCTGCTCTTTAAATCAATAACGGGATTGTTTCCGATGGAGGGTAGGAAAAATAATTTACGATTCTTTCGTTGACATAGCGCGCGCGCTAAACATTAAAATAATTATTCAACTTTATTTAATGACTATTTCCGAGTTTATTATGTCCGGTTCTACTAGTGTTGATTAAGGTTTTTTATGCTGTTGTGTATAATTAATTATATTGTTCCTTCGTTGAACTTTGTGTGGACTGTGATATTAAATCTTGGAACTGTAAGTGTTTTCCTTTTCATTTTCTCATCTTAAACTGCCTACTTCATCTATTCAATACCCTTGACCACTTAAAATTTATAATCATTATTACAAAACAATTCAAGTAACTGGCTACTTGTTTTTAAGTCTTAAACTTTAAGTCTTTTCTCATCTAATGAATGGGATTTCACTAACTGAAACGGGTTAACGTAATCACGCACACTCTGTATCATAGCTCCTGTATTCATAATATTATTTTTATTATAATAATAACATCTTAAATCTGAATTTTGGCAGTTGCAACAGATTTTTTTTTGGTAACCCGGAGGATTCCTACATAGCATCATTAGGGTTGCTGTGAGGGCAGTGATCCCGGTGTGTTAGACTCCCATTGACTAAAAACCACCGGGGTATCCCTGTAATCACTAAACTCAGGCCTGAGAAACCAAATTCGTCCAGTCGTCTGGGGAGCACACAAGTCGGATCCTGGTAGCTGCTGATTGATATTGTTTATCAGAAATTAATAATAATATGCGTTCACTTCTCTTTATTTATATATTCTCTTTCTTCGGTCTATCAATACTGAATAGACGTCAGAAAATGTCAAAACGAAGTGACAATAAAGTGTAATGACCTCTGTTTGAGGCCATCATCGTTTCTCGTCTGTAGATTTGCCTGGAATGGCCTAGCATTTTTTTTTCGACCATTACTGGTGTGTCTGTTTGGACACTTAGGCGTCGTTTGTACAAATTCCAGATCCATTTCCAACGTTTGATCTGCCGGGTATTCTTTGCAGCGATTATATAGTTCTTTCTTGGCATTTTTCTGCTGTTATTAAAATTCTATTAAATTTTATTGAATTGTGTATTATTGTTCCAGGTGCTCGGGCTCGGTTTACAATGTCACGACTTGGAAGAACAGTACTTTTAATTGGGAACTACAGGTATAATCTGGCAGCGCAAAGCCACAACCACAGGAAGAGATGGGTCTGTGTGAAAGTAAAGCGAGGGTGTCGAGCCACAGTTATTACCTATATGAATTCCATCCTTAACTGTAATTATGACCATAACCATTAAGTCACTAATTGTGATTTGTTATTATTAATGTTTGCCAAATTTTATTACTAAAAACAGTTTTGCCCAGTAAATGAATATAAAATAAAATAAGCATTCCTAACGCTAAAACTGATACAATTTTTATGGAGTCTCAGCAGTTTACGTTACGCCTTAACTTTGCAAGATAATTTGGGCTTGTCCATAAATTTAGATCACACAAATTTAATTGTCATATGTGATCACATAATGTGTCACACTTAGGATATTGCTGGGTAAACACTGTCTCTTATTGGCTGTAATTTTGTCTTCTACTAGGTGAGATTAAATTAAAGCAACAGTCTGTAAATCTTAAACTAAATAAGATGAACTATTAATTGTGATACACTTTTAGCGTAACGATAGAATAAAACAAACACGATCAAAAGCTCGTGTTTGTTATAGAAAAGTAAGCAGCAATGAATTCATGAAGGCATTTGCAACCTGTGGCTAATTAAGTTCCTACAAAAATATATAAAAACCTGTTTTGGTAAATAGTCAAATTCTATTATTTAATTATCTTAAAATTTATTAACTTTATATTATTTATAAGAAATATTGTTACATTAATTGTTTTTCAGAGGCTCTTAATACGTAGGTTTTATATATTACTGTCTGTAATTTATAATTTAGAAATAAAAACAATTTTTAAGTGCCTTTTGGACACCAAGAAGCAAGTTTTTTTATTACCGTAATATTTAATTAGGCGTATATTTGAATCCCATTTTGTCAATTTAAAATAGGCGAACTAATTGCATTTTGAGATGTGAATTTTGTTATGTTGTTCACGTTGAAAATTACTTTTACGGATCGTTTATCATTAATACATCTAAATTCCGAAAACTTGTTTTTTATAGATAACAAACAATATATCGTTACAATAAATTATAATCGCCTTATAATCGTTAGTATGACGCGAGTCTGCGCTCTTAATAAAGATTCACACAAGCCACTTAAATAGTAGAAATAGCCTATTTTGATGATGATTAGAATAACGGTGTGATGGCAAGTGGTTATCAGCCTCTACATCTGTTTTTTAATTAAAGTATAACATTTGGTTGCCTTTATAACGTTTTATTTTAGATGGAAAAGATTAATTATTTTATTGGTATGAAAAAAAAAAACATGAAATCTTTCTTTGAAAATTGTGCGGGTATATTCGTCTATGTTTCTACATACAGTCAGTTTTGTAAAGCCTTGTCGACGCATCTCAGTAAATGATGTATCAATTATCATGTGTTATAAATGTATAAGTTATATTTTATATCTATTTGCTCTTAGGTCTTAAACTGCAGTTCACGACATCTCGTTACGGGAATCCGGTGTTATTGTTGGGGGAATACCGTTTTAACAGATGGATTGGAAGCTCTGGGCCCAGAGTGCGATGGCTGTGTGGCAGAAAATCAACGTGTCGTGCTTCAGTTGTTACCATGCATAATGTTATTGTACAAAACAAATATCAACATAATCATTGACAAATTAGACCAGAAATTAGAATTAGAATTAGAAATGATTAAATTAGACCTCGAAACAAGAGGAGTTACGCACTGCGTACAATCTGAATTCATGAAAATTTAGAGTATTCGAAACAAATTCGGGTCTTGTTTTACACACTGCCTCCGTTCTCAGTCCGCCAAAATACAATTCGGGAGCAATAAAAATAATATAAATGCTTAAATCTAATACGAATGCCGCGTCGAATCATATCGAGGGGTGAAAGGCTATTTGGTTTAAGCGACATTATTTGGTGATACATTAATATATATAGTTGGAATCGGTAAAAAACGCTGATATATATATATATATATATATATATATATATATATATATATATATATATATATATATATCACCAAAAAATGTCGCTTAAACCAAATAACCTTTTACCCCTGGATATATACTATATTACCAGTATCCTACCGCCCGCCTTTCGCAGTGCGCAAACATTCACACAAGTACATCGTTACGGAACTGTTACAGGAATAATTGCATCTAAAAATGATTGTAAATTGTGTTGGTGAATGTAGAATGTACTTGTATCTGTTGCCTCGTCTAAAATTGTTGATATAAGAACAACAAAAAAATATTTTTTTGTTGTGTTTATAATAGTAGATATTTTTATACTTGTTTTTGAATAATTAGAAGAGTGATGTTTCTTAATAACTGGTGTTAACTTTAGTCAATGTTTAAGATATTTTGTTAAATGTTTTCTGGTCTATATATTAATTAAAAGTTAACGCTACACAGCGGATATAAACTACAAGTAAATTATTATGAGAATGAATAAGTCTGCCACCCAAGATATAGGTAATCCTAATTTGAGTGTCAGTTGACTACAGTTTTTTTTAATACATGTTGTATTACAATATTATATTTATTTATAGTTTCACGACTTCGGATTGTATTTTCATGGATTCGGATCGGATGCAGTGCGTAGCCGCCATTATTGATAGAAACTGTTTGATCGTTATTTTATGAGTACACATTTAGTAACAAGTCAGTGTTAATTGAATTGGAGTATCATATAATAAATTACTTTTTTTAAAGAATTCATATCATAGTTTTGACTCGAAAAGACTGTATTTTTACATTCCATATAAAAACACGCTGTATTTATATGGGGGTCTTTTAAGACATGTTTTATTAACCATTTGTACTCAAAATTATTTTGTATTAACTTACATAAAAAAGTTGTTTATATATTTTCAATAAACTGTTATGATGTTTTTCATTTATTTAACTTTCAATTCCATTATTCTACATCATACATTTAAGCCAGATATTTTTGTGATTTTACTCAATTTTATCCCTTAAGCTTTCTGTAGTTTTTTTGTTCTTTAAAGATATTTATAATATAAATAACAACAAAATTCTCAGACAATCATTTATATAGAAAATGAGTAATACACAATTAAGGTGCATAAAAAAAAAATTGAGAGATATCTACATATATCCTTTGTCCTTATGAATTCGTAATTCGACTCCAAACCAAATCATGTCCAACTTGCGAAAGTTATATCGCTCCGTCTCTAATGACTGGCTAATAACTGAAAATATTTTAGAAGAAACAGTGGAGTTCTCAAGATCCCGCTTTGGAAAACCAGTAATAGTAATTGGATGTTACCGGTATAATTTATATGCCCGCAGCACCGGACCTAAGTTACGTTGGAATTGCTCCAAAAAGTCTTCTGGTTGCAAAGGTTCAATTTTTACGATAGACCGCAAAGTTCTTCTTAAAAATCACCCACATAATCATTAATTACATACCTTAGTTAAATACATACAGTTTACGATACAATTATTAAATGACAATATCTTAATAAAATATGTTTTGATGTGTTTTATATTTTGACTACGTTATTTTAAAAACGAATAGAGGGTACAACAGTAAAGCTTAACACAATAATCGCCAACAGAATAAACTTACTTTTCAAACGTAGACGAATGTTCTTAAATAGTAATGTTATTAATTATTAGTTTGTGATTTACAGACAAACGCTTGACCTCAATCACACTTGGTGGAAGTTGAAGATGAAGTCTGTGATATATCGTGCTTGTTAATTAAATCTCTATTGACTCTTCTTTTGTTACAAATTATAATTACAAAATATAATTTAACCAGGAAGAGATAAAAAATAAAATATAAGTAAAATGATTGTTTGCTAATATAAATAATATGTATTATATGAAACTTTATGCGTGTGTTCTGCTTATCTGTTTGGTTGGAGCTTTGCACGTATGAGAAGATTTCTTCCCCTTAGAATTAAGACACCATGGAACATTACTCATAAACACCGTCTGTACCTTACTAAATTTTATAAATGGATGAGTGGAATTTAGTTTTGGTTTCATAAGCACATTTGTATAATAAGTATTGTGTTATCTATTACCAATTGGAAGTATACAGTTTTGGCTCTGTAGTTAATGTGGTCTCTTTAATGGGTGCATTCAAATTATCATGCGGATATTAAGTTTCAAATATAATAAAATAAAAATATATCGTCACGATATATCACTTTCGGTGTGAGCAGAGATATATCAGTAGCTGTATCCACTACTATGCGCTTATACTCCTATATCGAGCTCAATGTAACCAGTAGCGCAGTTGATCGCCCTTCTCAGGGCACTTGCACTTGATTTCTATTAGATGCTATGCGGGTTTCCTCACTATGTTTTCCAAGTCATTATCTTATTCTTGGAGTACAGTGGGTAGCCTAGCAGTTTATTATAATATATTTCATCTATGATACATATCTCAATCTGTTGTGTTCTTGTAAAATTTTATTTTGGGAGTTTTATCAAGAAATGATGATTAATGATGTCTTAATATTTTTAGAATTTATAGATGAGCCAGTGTTTACGCACTCTCGGTATGGTAAACCAGTAATTCAGATTGGAGAGTACCGATTTAATAAATGGAGTGGAAGTAAAGGTCCCAGAGCTCGTTGGATTTGTGGCAAAATAGTTAAAGGTTGCAAAGCTACTATAACTACTATAGACAATGTTATACTGAAATATAATAATGATCACAACCATTAAATAGGTGTTTTCCTTTCATCCTCATTATTCACAAGTTTCTAATTTCTATTATTATGATTATTGTTCACATACCAGCGATCTATTATTTGGTCTTTCTCATAATTCATGTTAAAAACGGCATCTGTGTATCCACAATTTTTTATCTTTTTTTAGACAACACTTGCATGATTTACAAAATCACTAGCTAGAAGCTAAGTGTTTTTTTTTAATATGTCATACAAATGGTAAAGCTATGCAGTCAGCTTTATAGTTGTAATATTTATCTTGATTTTGAAAGCTGACTTAATTATTTAGGGTATGTTTTGTAAGAAATTGTATTATATTATCTTTACTATGAATCCCGTTTAAAATTTGTCATACTTTAATCAGTCCATTCGAAAGAGGAATCAGGACAACATCACATTCGAATACTCTCATGTGATTTATAATGTTTTCAAAAAAACGCTCGTTGATAATAAAATTGTTTTATTTTTAGAAAATGTTCCATATAAATTAAGCCTTTGACCATTTATTTTTACAGATTATGCTCTTAAACCGGTATTTACAACGTCCCGTTTCGGGAACCCCGTTCTCTTGGAACGAGGATATCGGTACAATTTGAAATGTGGCCGGAAAGGCCCACGGGCACGATGGATATGCGCTAGAACAGCCAGAGGATGTCGAGCCACACTTGTCACCTTGTTTAACAAAATTATATTGTATTCATACACGCATAATCATTGAAGTTAATGCGAACAGGAAAGGACTCGAATGCGCTACCCGCGTCTATATTACTATGTTTTTTTTATTTGGAAGTCTTTACAAGAAGAGTGAATAGGCACTTGTTGGGTCAACGCGATTCATCGTCGAGTCGTGTGGTATCTAGTGAATTGAATTCACTTTGCATCAGGTGTGATTAAAGTCAGGATTTTGCCAGTAAATCATGAGACAAGTATAGCATTTCAATGGAATTCACCAACTCGTATTCATACTGAGGTAATAATTTTTACTAGATAATGGGGCGCGGTAAAAACGCTTTGGTGGGAAATGAGTGTAACGTGCTCCATCTAAATCTATGGAAAGTGCTCGTCTATCATATTTCTCTTTCTATGAACGCCATTAACTTAGACGTTATTTTTAGATTGTATACCATTTGTGAGTTAACTGTGAACTATACAGTATTTTTACGCTGTTAACATGTGTCCAATGACAAATAATAGGAATTTTCAACGCACAATTATGCCGAAAGTTTTCTTTATTTCATAATACAATGCTTTTTAACTTAAATTTCGTTTTCATAGAAATATTTGTATAAGCTTTATGTATATTTTTTTACTTCTGTGCTACATATCGCCTACGCGATGTATTGAAATTTACAATGTTGTTCTATATTTATGTTCTATGTTGTTAATATAAAACAATTTACTATTCCCAAAGAGTTCGAATTATTCGTTTACTTTTAAATATCTGTAAGTAATTGTCCAAGATGTAAACAGTTACTTAATAGCCGATACCTTCTGTTCTTCTTCTTTATTTTTTTCATATTTACGAACAAAATCAATAGTTATATCTTCGTTTTGTTATTTTTTCCTAGTAGGAATAAAGAGGACATTATATACTAACTGTTATAAAAATTCATGGATGTGTTTAACACATACGATATGAGTTGTAATAAATGTTTTCACGTTCTTTGTGATATTCAGTTTGTTTTATTTAAGTTAGTTTTACCACATATTTTTTATAGAAATACCATAACGACTATTTTTTTATTACTGTTTAGGTAAAGTGTCTAAAAGTACAATTTTGATGACATAAGTAAAATCAAAGGAGTTTTTATCAATGATTGTCTCTGGAATTTTTTTGAAAATAACGAATATTAGAGACAACCCGTCCCTACTCGATGAATCTTGCTTTACGAGCTAATGGCAGAGTTATTTTATTGATGATCTAAATGTGCTTATAATACATAATTACTTAGTTATTTGAGATTTGTGAATATAAAAATATAGCCGGGATAAATGATTAAACTTTAGTACGGACCAGGAAATTAATTATAATGTGTACTTACATAAAAATATACTCATGTTACTGTTTATAAACATTTGACTAGAAACTAGAGATTGGAAAGCGAAATCAATGGTGATATAATCTAATAGTGAAAAAGGAAAATCACACAGACCGAGATCGAGACAGCTCTATAACAAAACAACTCGTGCGAAAGAGATAAATTTAATAGCAGATACGCTCCTGTTATAATTTGTCCCATGCCTATTAAAATCGTAAAGTTTATATATTCTATTTGGTTTTAATAATTTAATATTTGTGTTTCTTCCTATAGACATTGAACCAGTGTTCTCAACATCGCGTTTCGGTAAACCTGTAATCCTATTAGGACAATACCGGTTCAACAAATGGAGCCGCTCTAAGGGCATCCGTGTGCACTGGGTTTGCGTAAAGCAAAGTTTGGGTTGCCGCGCAAAAATCCTCACTGTGGAAAATGTTATTGTAAAACTAAATACTAATCATAATCATTGAGTAAACATTTTGAAAATATTAAGTTTATTTTTTATAGTAACTTAGAAAGGTGACTAACAAAACTGCAGCTGATGGTAAGTGCGATACAATTTAAATCCTTTTTTTGTATCCCGGGGGAAAATCCTGCATAGGACCATCAGGGACGCCGTGTGGGCAACGACCCCGGTGTATCAGACTCTAAATGACTAAAAACCCCCGGGATGTCCCTCTGATTACTCTACCCGGGGCTGGGAAACCAAATTCGTCCAGACGCCCAGGGAATAACATGCCTTGTTAAGGCTACCCCTCTGGGAGGGGTAGGAGTAAAAGCCCACCCCTGCAAAACCTCTCTCAGGTGGCGCGCCGGACACCGTGCAGGCAAAACTTCGATCTTGAATAACTTTTGACTGAGTTGATTTATCAAAAATTGACTTCAGACCTTTTTTGTAGAGCGTTAAATTCTCTATAAAAATAATGAATGGGTATTGCAATACGATATATCGTTGATTAGTTATAGAAATCAAAAGAAAAAAAAAAAAAACTTTTGTCCTGTGTTATTTGTATGGGAAATCGAAAAGTGCGATGCGGACAACCTAAATATTAATATTAGGTCCTTACATATGAAATTGGCGTTTTTCGTACTGGCCACTTTAATCACAAATTTCTCCTCTTTGGTAAGGAATTCCAAATTCAAATTTGTACAGCTATAGACTCATGTATTTGTGCTTCGATGATCGTCATTCATTTGTTTTTTTCTTCTGTTTTTTTCTGTTTGCGTCACTCATTTTATAAAATGGAAAACTTAAAATATCGCATTATTTACGAGTACGAGTTCCGCCGTGGCACTAGTGCTGCGGAAACAACTCGAAGGGTGAATAATGTGTATGGCGGCCGTGCTGCAAAAGAAAACACAGTTCGTTTTTGGTTCCAACGTTTTCGTTCTCGAAATTTCGACCTGCAGAACAAGCCCCGTGGACGACCTGAGACTCAAGCTGATAATGAAGAGTTGAAGGCTATTGTGGAAGTTTTATCACTAACATCGCAAACCACGTCCGAGTTAGCTGCAGGCTGCGATGTTAGTGATAAAACTGTTTTAATTCACTTGCAGCAAATTGGGAAGATTAAAAAGCTTGAAAGGTGGGTACCTCACGAATTGACTGAAGCAAACCGGCAAACGCGCGTCGACTGCTGCGTTACATTACTAAACCGGCACAATAATGAAGGTATTTTAAACCGAATCATTACCTGTGATGAAAAATGGGTTCTTTACGATAATCGGAAGCGCTCAGCGCAATGGTTGGATCCTGGCCAGCCAGCCAAATCCTGCCCCAAGCGAAAATTAACCCCAAAAAAGTTACTTGTAAGCGTTTGGTGGACTAGTGCCGGTATTGTTCGTTACAGTTTTCTCAAATCTGGCCAGACTATTACGGCTGATGTCTATTGTCAGCAATTGCAAACCATGATGGAAAAGCTAGCGGCTAAACAACCTAGGCTGGTCAATCGCTCCACGCCACTGCTGCTTCACGACAACGCTAGACCACACACTGCGCAACAGACGGCTACTAAATTAGAAGAGCTTCAATTGGAAAGTCTAAGACATCCTCCGTACTCCCCGGACCTTGCTCCAACAGATTACCATTTTTTTCGAAATTTGGATAACTTCTTGCAAGGGAAAAAATTCAACTCCGATGGGGTAGTCCAAATCGCCTTCAAAGATTTTATTGATTCCCGTCCGACTGGTTTTTTTAGTAAAGGGATCAATGAACTACCTATGAGATGGCAAAAGTGCATAGAAAATAATGGTTCATACTTTGATTAATTAAATATATTATATTAAAAAATATTCGACTTTTTGTTCCTTCCATACAAAACGCCAATTTCATATGTAAGGACCTAATATTAAGGGCTCATATTTTAAGAGGCCTATTTTGGCATTAAAACGAAACTTTTGAGCGTGGTTCCGAGGTAAAATATATATATTTTTTAAACGCCCTAATATATATATACATATATATAAATTGCAAAAAAAGGTAAAAAATATGGCTACGTATAATCTGTTTTTGTATACATTTCAGGGATAACTCCAGTATACGGTCTCTCACGATACGGCAAACCTGTAATATTTTATAGTAAATACCGATATAATATAGCTACTCGAGGCTCTGGCTTAAGGAAGAGGTGGACTTGCTCCAAACGCACTATGGGATGTAAAGTTTCATTAATCACCGATAATAATGAAGTAATCGGTGTTTATAATAATCACAATCATTGAAATTGGGTTGTCATAGCTTATCATGTCATTTAATTTACGTTTAGTAAAATATTTTATGCAAAAATTTTCAGTACTTATTCTAATATATACAAATACTTTTTGATTTTGTAAAATTTTATTTAACTTGTTATATTAAAATGTTTTATAAACAACTGTGCTGTATTGATTCAAGTATGTTTGATTTTGATTCTGGAACTTTATCTTATTATAAGAACTCATTAAATTTAAAACAGATAAATTAAAAATAAAAAAAAAAGATCTTACAATCTGAGACTGAGACAGATACAGAGCTGAGATTTATTAGCGTTATTTGGAGCATACTATTACAATTGCTTATATTTTTAAAAAGGTAATTCAAATGTGTAAAATATTCTATTTATATAAGTTGACTATTGCATATTTTATGAAATATAAATACCTAATATAATTAATATTTATTAATTCCCTAAAAAACTTTCTTGGTATATCATAAATTATATGAAACAAGTAATAAGTTTATAAAGATATAAGTAATATTTCACTTGTGATCAAGTTTTCAGATATTAAACTTTTTATTGTGTGTTTGTGAGTTAAAGCGTGAGCATAAAAATATTTATATTAAATTTCAGGAGAAAAATTAGAGTTGACTACATCGCGTTATGGAGTGCCTGTTATCAGGATAGGCCGGTATAGATTTAACAAGCGAAAGAGCAAAAATGTGGGCCTCAAAGCAAGGTGGCGATGTACCCAAGTGGGTAACGGATGCAAAGCAAATATCCTCACAGTTGGTATGGAAGTCGTGAGTGTTCACAATATACACAACCACTGAGAATGTATTTGTTATAATCTAGATATTTATTTTGTTGATCTCTTAGTGCCAATAAATATATAGAACTGTTGAAATTATTGTTGTTCTAAATATGTACATTATTTCGTTCTATTGCAATTCTTTACTAATAAATATATTATTATTAAGATAATAAATATATGATTATCTTAATAACCATGATTCATAAGACAATAAATATATTATTTAATAGCTGACCCGGTGAACATCGTACCGACTGCTGTTACTTACAATGAATAATAATTAATAACACAAATAAATGCCCGTAAAATTATTTTAGGGCTACTGTATATACCGCCGAACAGAAAAAAAATGTGCAAACATATTTAATGTTTAACAGTAACTCACGAAAACGTATTATAAATATAAACTAGAGATGCCACGAATATTCGGCAACTATTCGGTATTCGGCCGAATAGTACGTACTATACGGCCGAATACCGAATATCAAATCATGTAAAAAAGACACGTTATATTACTCAAAATTATCTATTTATTTCCAAATTACAACACTTTAGTAATTAAAATTGATCAGTGGTAAGTTGTGATGGATAAAAACAAGCTTTTCAGCATTTGTTTATAGCAAACGATTACGCTTTTCATCGTAAATGTTACCAGCCTCAGAAAATAACCTCTCACACACGTGTGTGCCGAATATTCGGTATTCGGTATTCGGCCAGTTCACTATTCGTGGCATCACTAATATAAACTATATACGTCAGGAAAATTTAATGACAACTGACAGATAAGTTGCGTTCCATTTTACTCAATACATTTTTTCAATAAATGATCAACGTCTTTTTTTAAACCGACATAACGTTTTTATTTATTAACCGCTTGAAATAAAATTAGCACTATGTTAAAGGCAGCCTTCCATAACTTATTAGTGAAAACTGCATTTATAATGGTTATGTCAATTTAGAGATTAGAAGACATAAAACGCGTACAGATCGATATTAACGATTCTCATACATTTTTACTTTTTACTAACTTATATCGCGAAAGTAAAAGTAAAGTTTTTCTGGGCACTCGCATATATACACGAAGTTGCAAATCATGGTATTTATGAAACTCGAAAAGATGGCTGCGGAATGCATTTATTATATGTATTGATAATATAATTACGATATAATACTATTTTAATAATTTAGAAAATGAATTGTTAAAGATTTTTTTCTTGAAAAACATACAATAGTTGAATGTACTCCCATGTCGGGTGTTTGTTTACGAAAATGAATTTCGAATGCTCAGACACTTAGGCATAGAACAACTATTTGAAAGTCTATCAACTGTTTGACTCATATTGGAATCCAACTCAATATCCGTAGCGCAGGACTAGTGATGAAAATGCCCGGGAATTTTCCCAAAGTGCCCAAAACTTGTATGTGGAATATTCCCGGGAATTTACGAAATGTTCGCGGAAGTGCTGGGCACTTTGGGAAAATTCCCGGGCATTTTCATCACTACGCAGGACTCAATCGCTCAACCAATGCGTCAATCGACTTGTATATTCATAGAATGAAAAATAAATTGGAGCAATATGGTAAGATTATCATAATTTTCAAAGTATTAACTTTTTTAAATCATATGAATAAAATATATAATATTATAGGTGCTTAATATCAGATTTAAAGAATAGCTAAAGTTGATATTTATAGTCGCTACTTTGTTTTAGTTTACACTTTGCTCAGAAAGCTTTTTGTGTTTGACACAAACTGAATACTTAATAGGAACTTAATAAATACTGGCAGAGCCAAGTGGTAATTGAAGAGTGTATTAACACCAAACATACCATAACGGGTCAAATGACCCATTTTGAACTTTTGCATTGAAAATACAAGTATCATCTTATTGTTTTTGCACATTTGACTTCATGATTTTTTCTAACTAATTAACCTACAGTTAATTTAGTATTTTTTTATTATTTTTGTTTTATTTATTTCGAATAATACTTGAACATGGCGCCGATTTTCGAGAAGCCAGTGAACAACCAAAAGAAAAAAAACGAAAGAATCGTAGCCTTACTCTCCTACAGATGCTTATCAACGTTAGAATTGTCAAATAGGATACTGTAAAGAAAATAAAACCAAGAAAATTTGCTCTAAATGTAAAAAATATGTTTGCGGAAAATTAACAATGGATACACTTATATGTAAAAATTGCGATGAGCAATAATTAAAAATTATTATTTTTACTTTTGTAATAGAAATGGTCAATATACAGTTTTTTTAATATAATAAATTTTATTATTATGTTTATTTCCTTCCTAATATCCATATAATACATTCAAGCAGGAAATAGGTATCTAAAAAGTGTTGGTAGGTTTAGTGTTAACAGTATAATTAACAAAATAACCATTAATAAACCTTAAATAAACCTTAATAAACCTTATAAAACCGCGACAATACAGCGGTTCTCTAGAAAATTGTTGTCGTTCGCTTTGGAGTTGTAGAATGGGTTGGCGGGTATTGATTTTCCCTGGTATTACGACATGTGGTTTCTCAAGAAGACAGTGAACAATACCCATTTTTGGTCAGCTACGCAATAGCATTGCTCCTTGCGTTGCAGTTGTCCATGGTTGATGGAAACCGCTTACCAGTAGCTGGATTGTCAATGTGTTTTGAAGTTAAAGAAACGTTTATAAGTCTGTCTGATTGTCTAATTATTTAAAAAGGTCTTAATTTAAGAATTAATCATATTTCCAGATGCTACGTTTGTGTCGTTTTCACATTCACGTTTCGGCAAGCCGGTCATTCGAGTTGGCAAGTTCAGGTACAATAAGCACTGTCTCAGTAAAGGGCTCAAGGCTAAATGGTATTGCTCGTCTGGGAGAGGCTGCAAAGGATCCGTAACTACTATAGATGGATCTGTCGCATATTTAAATGAAAATCACAATCATTTATAAGATTTTTTCCCTAGCATGAGACGTCTAAAGTATATTTACTCGTATTATTATTACGGCAATACAGATAATTAATAATATATAGTGACGCTATATTTATTTTAGGACGAATAAAGATATGTTAGTGTTTTTAAATATATTTGAATGTAGGTATGACGATTGCCGATTGGGCAGGAGTTCTCGAGTGGAGACCAATTACTAACAAGGGCAGTTAACCTATAAAATAGATGGACGACTTAATCCTGGTCGAACGGCGATATTGGACGCAGGCCGCTTGTACTTTTTATTATTATTTAAAAAATTGTAACTAAATTTCAAATTTATTATCAACGTGTAATAATTTACTAAAACTTTAGGTAAAATTAATATGTGTAAATCAGCTTTAAGTGATATAGTTTTTTACTTTTGAAGTGTAATGCTATAATTTATTCTTGGCTTCACTAAAATGTTTTTTTTTTTTTTTTTTAATTATAACATAAAATAATTCCAGGCGATCAGGTATTATATTCATTATCCCGAAATGGAAAACCAGTCATTATTATTGGGAAGTACAGATACAACAAATATTGTCGCAGCAATGATATCAAAGCGAAGTGGGTCTGTTCCTACGGCAGAGGCTGCTCCGCAACAGTGACCACTGTAGAAGGAAATATAATACGATTCAATGGCAATCACAAACATTGAATTTATGATAGCATAAAAGCAGAGGCTAACTTTCAATAGTTTACTATTATATAATGTGCGAATCGGTAAAAGTTCGATGCTAGTTCTCATTACAAATATCACTGCGAATGCTTGTTATGGGACTTAGTTTCATGCATGCTATTTCTTAGCCAGAGTAGTGGAACGTATTCAACTGTACTTATGTCTAATGATATATAATCTAATAATATAATAGTTGAAGGGAATCACGAGAGAATTTTGAGTGTACCACGCGGCTCTCTCTTTGAGAAGCGCAGCTGACTGCAAGCCGGTTTCTACTGCTGGTTTCTATAATGCTTGGGTTATAACGCAATTCATTTTAATATAGTAAATGTTGTAAGTCAGTTGCCACTTTAAGGATTTATGTGCCTCATATTTAGTGACTTGTTCGCGGCATTTGTTGCAATGTTTTTCATTATTACATATTTGATGAAGACGTAGTCGTAGGCTGCGATTTTACTACTACTTTAATTTTGCTTAGCCTTTACTTAAACATTAAAAATTATACTATTTAATCAATGTCAAAGTACGATTATGTTGCAACTGAGTTCGTCAACTTGGATTTGAAACTGCGAATATTTAGGATATACTCAAGACCCTATTATACATCAGTTTTTTGTTAAAGACGAACCAATTTTCTAAACAAAATCAAAACAATGTCTAAAAATCTCATCTTTAGAGTAAAAATTACTTAAAGATGTATATTCTAAGAACGTATTCTCGTGAAATTGATTTCAATGGAGTTTTATCGCTAGGTTGCTCAGGAATACATTCGTAATAAACAATGAAACAAACATGTTTAATATATTAATTTAATGAGATTTCTGCATTGTTATATGTATTTTTATGGTTCTTTTACGAACATTTAGAAGTTTTTATAAAGTAAAAGAACTTCTGTCTTACTCATAAATGTAGAAATCATAAAGGCTTGATAATGCTTCTTTTAACAACTCCAACATCATATTCATGTATCTCTTTATAACGGATATGCATAAATAATAAACCAAATTAAGTTGGATTTTTTTTTTCGTAATTGTGTTGACTTTATCAATATGATGAATTTTGTATACAATGGACTCTGTAGATGATGGAATGTTTTATACGCCATGGCCTCGGATTTTAATTCAATACGGAACAGATTTTTACTTACTATCAATATATATACATATATATTTATTTTAATATTTAATCCAAGTGCGCTTACAGGCTGCTTTCGATCTGAATCCGTGAAAACGTGTGCTTAGAAAAACTTGTTCAAACCATTCGTGATCGACCGTGACCGTAGACCGTTCAGACTTGTTGACCGTGTTCAGATATTATAATATCTGAATATATATCCCGCACTGTATTGGATTCGCATTCGTGGAAATATGGATCATTACATTCACCACAACGCGTTGCGTCAATACAACAGGAGATTCGATATAATTGTTCCTCGATCCTTATTTTCGCTGATTTGGATCGGGTGCAATGCGTAACTGCCCTACAGACAGTTGGTCCAGTTTTGGGTGTTGTGCATGTGTAATAAATCATATTTGTAAACATACCCTTGAAACAGGAGTAAATCCTATTGCGGGTCTCTTTTTTTAAGTTTATATTAATTATTAATATACTTTTTACACTAAAACGCGGCAAACAGGCTGATAGCCCATTTGCTGGACAGTGAAGTAACATCGGACGTGCTGCCATCGTGTCGTCGATTTAAAAAAAAGATGTAAAATACGATTAAAATAACTGGACATATATGTGCTGATTCTAAAACATGACAGGCCAAATTAAATCACAATGTCGGGCATTGTAGCTATATATTTTTGTCGTGATCCCTGGGATATTTACCACTTCACTGCTGCTCATTTAGCATCACCCGGTTCAAGTGTAGGATATCCAAGGAACCTTCCTCTCCCAATTATTCTTTGTTTTACTTTTTTTATCATTATTAATCTCCTATGAATCCCTTCAGGAATTTAGGGTGTTTACAATGGATTTCCATTTTGACTTGTCCTGCGCATCACGTTTCAACCCGCACCGCACCCTGTCAATATCTCTAGACCCCCCAGAACCGTACTTATCCAGGTTTTTCTAAGACAGCCATGTTTTCTCGTACCCCAAGCACTCTAATCAAGAGCCTGCTTCGATATATGGGCGTAGTTCCTACGGAGTGTGTGTCCAACCCAGGTCCAGTTCTTTTTAAATCATAGTTCTAAATAATTGTGTTACAGATGTCGCCATAGTACGCACTCAGTCACGTTACGGCAAGCCAGTTCTTCTTGTGGGAGGATATAGATTCAATAAGATTACGTCATACAAGGGTCCCCGAGCGAGATGGTTGTGTTCTAGATCCGGATCGGGTTGCAGAGCCGCCTTAATTACTCTTGAAGAGGATATTGTTTGCATTATAAAAGAACATAACCATTCGTAATCAAGAGTGCCATATACCGCTAAGGAGTGGAATTTACTTCCCTTATCTATTTTGTACACAGGAAGTTTTCAAGCGACGAGTGAATCGGTATTTCTTGAGTGAATTCGCTCCATCATCGTTCTAATCATCGCTTTTCTTTAAACAAAAAATGTAATATAAAACATTGTCTTATCCACCTGAGAAATTAAGGTTGAAATTTATAGACGCTATTTTAACTTGGCTTGGTAAAGTTTTCAAAATTGTAATCCATTTTGACAAATATTGAATATATAATAGGAACTTTAGTATAGCCATAGTAATCGTAGAGCCAAGTACATATTGACAAAATCGGTGACTTACCAAAACCTTTGACATTCATTGAGTAATATAAATTGTAATGATTTGGTAAAGTCTAAGCAAATTTAAAGTTGCGTTTATAAATCTTTGCCTTAGTCTTAAATATTTGTATTATGCATAGATAAAACTAGACTGTTGTGTGGCTGTAGTGACCTAGTGATTGAATGACCGGCATCCATGCGTAACAACACAAATGATCGTAAGTTCGATTCCTGGCACATACCTCAGGGTTTTTCCAGATTACACACGGATTTAGGAACCACATGCTCACCGGTGAAAGAAATCATCGTGAGGAAGCCCGCATGGCATCTGATATAAATGTCAAGCGTAAGTGCCCTGAGAACAGCGATCAGCTGCGCTACTGATTATGCTGGGCATGACATATAAACGCAAAATGGATGCAGTCAGTAATGTTTGCTCACCTTGATAAGGATGTAGTGTGAGGATATATTATTATTAGACTAGAAAATTACACGTATGTAATCGTTTTACGAAAGTGATTCTTTGTGTATGTATTTTGTATTTCTTAATTATTAACCCTTACAGTCCGGGCACACTATTCATTACGGCGCCGCGCAGTACGCTTACCGGACTAGTGACGCGAGATGAGGTAAAGAGGGGGTAAACGAGTAAAGTGATACAATCTATTTCGATACATTTTTAATAAGCTGTGTTATATCAACGTTGCGGCGTCGCAACGCATCGTGTGCGCCAGCTCTTACAATTAACTAAGTTTGAATGTTCGTAACTTTATTATTCGTTGTAAATCGGGAAGAGATATTGATATATTACTATACTATATCAGTATAGTATATACAAATTGTCAAATTACCAAAAAATATTTATCTATCTGAGATATAATTAATAGAGGTATTCCAATGTTTAAATGAAGTTACCTCCATTTCTAGTTTTAAATACCAATTAAATTATTACAAACCATGTATAGTTATAGTTATTTAATCATTATTTACAGTTTTTACATATCAAAAGATCATATCATAATGGTAAGTCATAGTATGCTTTATACTAAAGTTATTCTTTCGAAAATATGGATGAGTAATTAATGATCAAAGTTGAAGTGTCAATTTATGATTGATTATAATTCGCATGTTTATTAGAACACATTCTCTAGATGGCAATTAGTTTATTAAACTTTTTTGTGATCGACTTTACAGATTCACCAATTTTTGATACATCGGTACGAGGTAATCAAATCATCAAAGTTGGCCAGTATACATTTTCCATGCTGAAGCGTAGGAATGAGGGTGTCAAGAAAAGATGGGTCTGCACTAAATGCGCTTTCGGGTGCAGGGCGGCTATTACCACAATCGAGAACAATATTGTCAAATATAATGATTCGCATAATCATTGATATGCTTGTAATTATTTTGACTTTCGTTACTTCATGAGGGTTGGAACAACAAATGGTACTTTTTATATTGCATATTTTTTCATACTTGAATAAAATTTGAAGTCTATATTTTATTCAATTTGAGCTAAACACTTGTGTGGCTTTGTAAGTATTCGTAATGTGGTTTCGTAATTTACATACAATAGAAGAGTATAGGACGAGTAAGTATCCAATGGAAATTACTAAAGAAGGTTCATTTAACGGCTTTAGCATCACATATTATTTGTTATGATTATATTAAGTAAAGTTGGGTGTCTACTTGTAAGGATTTCAACATTCACTGAATACTTCTGTGCAGACCGATTGGATGTTATAAATATTTAATAAAATTAAACAGCTTTTGTTAAAATCTTTTTGGTATTTATAAAACAATAACACCGAAAATTGTATTTTATTTTTACACTGGCACGACATAGTGACTTCAGAGTACCTGATGGTAAGAACATTGTAGTCCAAAAACGAAAGCGACTATCAAAGGATGAAAATCCATTGATAGTCTACATCGTCATGTCGGCTCACATATACCACGACTGAAGGTCTCTAAGTATATGAGCTACTGGATAAACACAAGCTGATCCCGAAACGCGACAAGCCGAAACTGATCACTATGACGGGCTTTACACCCGTGCACTGTGGTCGCGATCCAGACGGGTACCAACGCCCTACCACCTCGCTGCTACTCGTTTAGCACCACCCAGGAGTCCCCCACCCCCGGACGCGAGCAGCTTCGACTCCCAATATTATGCCATTATGTTTATGCC
This sequence comes from Automeris io, assembly GCA_036320925.1. Lineage (NCBI taxonomy): Eukaryota > Metazoa > Arthropoda > Insecta > Lepidoptera > Saturniidae > Automeris > Automeris io. The sequence goes on along the minus strand of JAUDJH010000010.1, from coordinate 4,097,122 downwards.
ATTATATTTATGACTGTACTATTGGCCACTACAATTGAAAAGATTTATTGGTTTTTGATGATTGTACCTAATGGTTGTTAGTTAAAAATCAGCGCACAGTGGGCATAGGTAGTTACCTATTAGTACCTGCTGTTCTGCTATCTCTTTAGCGTATCAACACACCACATGGTTTTGTTTAGTATGTTTTTGTAATAACTGGTTTTGTGCCAAAAAATGTTTCCTTTATTCTTGTGTGGATTTTGCTTTTGATTAGGTTCTATTGATAAAGGTAAAACCGAATATTGTTACTTATTACGATTGAATTATTAAAATTAGATGAGTCCGTATTAGTTACAGCGGTCCTTATTTATAAATTAGAATATTTATGACTAATTTCAAAACACTACTCATAAGATTATATTTATATATAATGTAAAATTAGATTTTAATTTTCTTTTCGACTCAATATTCTTGATGCTGATAAGTGTATAATTTTTATAACCTGTAACATACTCGTAATAAACCGACTTCCAAAGACTACTTCGTTTGAAATATTTAACATAGTTAAATGCATAGTAGCTATTTTAAATATACTTGTGTCACATTTTCCTTGAATGCATATTTCTTTGTGTCAATGATTACATTATATTGTATTGCATTATATCATTGTGGCTATGGTAGTATAGTGGATAAAGAACCGATATCCTTGCACTGTAACACGACTGGTGACAGTTTCGAATCTCCGGTACGCATCTATGAATTTTTCTATATTAAGTACAGATGTGTTTTGGGAGTCGAAGCTGCTCGCGTCCGTAGGCTTTACCCTAGTTTCCCTACACGTGACTCCTGGGTGGTGCTAAATGAGCAGCAGCGAGGTGGTAGGGCGCCGGTGCCCGTCTGGATCGCGACCACAGTGCATGGGTGTAAAGCCCATCATAGTGACCAGTTTCGGCTTGTCGCGTTTCGGGATCAGCCTGTGCATATCCAGTAGCTCATATACCTAGAGACATTCAGTCGTGGTGTATGTGGGCCGACATGACGATGTAGACTATCAATGGATTTTCATCCTTTGATATTCGCTTTCGTTTTTGGACTACACTGTACTTACCATCAGGTACTCTGTAGTCACTATGTCGTGCCAGTGCAAAAATAAAAATAAAAATAAAGGCATAACAGACTCACCGGCGAAGTAAAATATCGTCAGGAAATCCGTATGATATTTAATAGAAATGTCATATGTTAGTGCCCTGAGACCAGTGGTCAGTTGCGTTACTGGTCACGTTGGTCACAACATATAAGCCCAAAGTGGATACAAATTCTCTGTTCACCCCGAAAGGGATATAGCATGACGATATATTATTATTAATTGTAACATTACTTTTCCAATTTAAAATGGAATCAAGTGGTAAATATTAAGAAACCACTACTATATAAAAAATAAACGTAACCGCGTATATTTACTCTTGATTTACGAAATGTTACATTTAGTTATGTCGAAAGTTATATTTAATGCATTATTATAACAGGAGGGCATTACAGTGGGATGGGACAAACATACATGAATGAGAGAAAAAACTATTATAGATTAGGATTTAGGACATAGTGGATTAGGATTAGGACACACAAATTACAAAAGCAATTACTCTTATACATACAAGTTGAGATATATGGAATACGGGCTGGAAGAGGCTTCGAAATCTCCCAACCAGCCGCGACTCGCGTCTTTTCTCAAGCAGCAAAGAATTTTCTGAATCTGTTAACTACATTGTTTTTTTGCAGATGTAATAAATCCTCAGTTTCTTCATACAGCGAGGGGTAACACCGTTATTATTATGGGGAGCTTTCGCTATTATTCCAGCCACAAAAAAAACCCGTTAGGTTTGTGTAAAAAAACGTTTCGCTGTTCCCGATGGGACAAGGGTTGTCGGGCCACCCTTATCACCGTTGAACAGACAATTATCGCTGTGAGAAATCAGCACAATCACTATTAATTCAGAGCATTTAGTTACAACTGTTTTTTATTTTAATTTATTTTTCTTTAAATTTTTTTTTTTACTTTTTAGAGATACATGTGCATTTTCTGAAATGTTCCTTACTTTAAAAAAATTTTTTTTTGCACATACAATAACATACAACACAGAAAAGGACACGTTAACCAATTTAGAAAATAAAAATATACATTCTGTGCTGTGATAATGCACCAATAGGAAGTCAGCTCAGCAAATCCTGGGTGACTAACTTCGCCACTCAGCGCTGTTTTTCAGCAGACAGCCATTTACAAACATTGTAATATATATTTTTTAATCTATAATGAAACAAATTTGTATCCAATTGATGATCAATTATTAATTTAAAGAGCGTTTCTGAAAGTGAGTGTCACCCGCTTATTGCTTATTAAGTCTTTCTCATTATCAAGGTATACGTTTATGTATGTTTTATTGGTTGTAATAAAGTGTTTTGTATTATATTGTACTGTATTTTTTTATGGACCTTTACAGGTGACATTGTGGAACATTAGTAATCCACACAGAAGAAAAAAGTAAACCAACTGTTTAAAACCTTATTTTTAATTGTCACCTTTATTCTCTCTTTAATGTATTTGTAATTTTTAAATTCAGAAGAAGATTATTATTGTTTTTGTTTTTGAGATGTCAAATATTAAAAAAATATATGTTAAATAGTAAAAAAACGTAAAATTATTTAATCATCGCCTTCAAAGCAAACACCAACAATATTTACTATTTATAAACAATCATAGCTTTTTTAACAAATGGTTAAAGAAAATATTCAAAATCAAATATTTTGTATATTTTTTTAATATAATGTGTTAATTATTTTGATAAATAACACAGATAATTATTAAAACTGCTTAAGTAAATAAAATATAGGCAGTATGGTATTGTTTTCATTTATAAGTTTTATTTACGAAATAGCAAAGTTTAATAAAGAAATCTCGTATCATTTGTCAAATAATATATGATCTTACTACTTACTTATTACTTTAGTAATCAACTGATTGTGAGATATTTACTTTATTGAACTGATTTCTTTACCAAATTGATTCAAAATTGGTTGGCTTTTTACTATGAATATACTATAGGTCATTTTATTACAATACAAAACAACAGAGAAATCAAAGACGTAACATATAAACTGACAAAATTTCTAAAAAATCTGTTGATACGTTTTCGAAAGCCTGTAAATATATACCTATATTTTTTTTTTTGATAGCCCGGGGGACATCCCTAACGGACCTCAGGGGACGGTGAGGGCTGCCCCCCGGTGTGTCGGACTTGCACCGACTAAAACCCCCGGGGTGTTCCTTCTTCCCGTCTGACCGGGGCAGAGGAATAGCGTCATCCTCTTCTCCGACCCTCGGCAACGTCTGGCCTTTTGTAAGGCCGCATCTTTAAGGAGTGGTGTAAGGAGCCACCCCTCGCACACCTCAATATCTTGAAGCGGTGTGCGGAAACACGTCACACACCGCTCTCGCCTGGAAGCCTGTAAATATGGATTAACTCCGTTTATGTAAAATATCTTGCCATAATAGAATTTAACACCGAATAATTGTATAATAAGAGAGAAGAAATTCACTTTCAGAGGCACTGTACACCAAGTCCAGGTTTGGAAAGCCGGTGCTTATTTACGGAGGTCACCGTTTTAACAAGCATACTAACAGTAGAGATACAAGTGGGTTCTACACTTGCGTCAGATGGAGTAAAGGGTGTAGGGCAAGAATCAAGACATACGGTATCGAAATTATTAGTGTACACAATCAACATACCAATCATTATATTTAACCAATAAATAAACTATTTGTTGAATTTTTACAATAATTTGTATGGTCACTATACAGTATACAGTAATACCCCGCCTTACGTAAATTGTGTGATACGCGGTTTTTTTTAGATCGGTTTTTTCGGTTTGTGGCGCAAACAAGTAAATATTATTTGCCTAACTGCTTTTTATTGTAATGTACGAGTATAAATAAAGTAATGTCCATCCTATAGTTTTTAGTTGTTACTTTCTCTTGTTTCGTATTTATATGCAAAATTGAACCCCGACTTACGCGAATTCGACTTAGGGCGGCTTGCACTAACGAATTAATCCAGTTTAAGCTTGTATAAAACGCTTATTAATTGAATTGGTGTGATTCTATCTTAATGATGATTTCAGTTTAAGTGTTGTTACAACTAGATTTTGATTTAGTGCAAGACAATAAGTACAGATCAGCGCTAAATAGCATTTTATATAACTCTAAACTAGATTTAATTTTTAGTGCAAGCCGCCCTTACTCGGCTATCTCTTGGTCCCACCTATCGCGTAAATCCGGGGTATAACTTTACTCATAAATAGCTTGACTGGATTCAGAAAGATTCTACGATAGCAGTCCTAACCACACCGTTAATGGGCTAATTTGTTTTTCATATTATAAAAATTTGCACGAATACTTCTACTCGCGTACCGAGAGCGACCCAAAACATACTAACAAAATTTAATATGCCGCATAACTTCGTTACTGGCACTGTAGTTTTTTATTTTATTCTCTATTTTGTATATAGTTGACTTTATAATGTGCTGTGAAGTTAGTATTAAAATAAATAAATAAATAGTTTACATCATTACTTCACTAAAGACAATTAATTAATTATTTTCTTCTATGTTGCCTTTAAGAGATATTTAGTTTGAGTACGACAAACCTATATCATTACATTAAAATGAAATGTTATTACATTTGTGTTTGGTGTTTATTTGGTGTCTAATACAATGGACACGTAGATTAGAATTTTCCTCAATTAAAGAAACAGTAGATAATAAATTGATGAAATAATTTTAATATTGGTAAATAATTATATTTCTACATAATAATATTTCACAAGAATATAAACACGTCTTTCGTATGGAGTGCGGACAACTACTAGGAAAGGCGTGGTTTTTTATTTTCTCAGATTTATTTTATATTTGCTTTCAGTTAACGTATTTTAGGCACCACTCGTTATGTAACAATGTATTGATGACGAAATAAATATTTTAGGGCTAATGTTCGGTAAGTCCTGCCGTGGGAGGCCGGTGGTCATGTTCGCTACGCATCGCTTCAATTTGCACACATCCGACGGTTACAAAGCCTCGTGGAGGTGTGTCAAGTGGCGCAATTGGTATTGTAGATCCACTATCACTACATATGAAAAGTCCCTCATCAAGATCGGGAGACCCCACAATCATAGGTGATAAATTCTAACGACAAACGATGAGAGAAATATGTGCTTTAAGTGAACAATTTCATTTGCTTGTTGATATTTTTCAGTTTTATTCAAAAAAAATTGAAAATTATAATTAATAGTTTATTTTGTTGTGAATACAGCAAAAAAATTAATGTTTATACTTATAGGCTGTAAAGAAGTATTTTAAAAGATTGTATCAAGTGTCATGTCGCACACAATATAGATTTGAAATTGATTTGTACAGAGCTAATATAAATTTGTTATATAACATTTTTTTAATAATAAAATACAGTTCAGCTATTATTCGGATTTATCAAAGACATTTCTTGTCCGCTTCTATAAAAAAAATTCGAATGGATGCTCATCCATGATCTATTTTATTTACATTTACAACGTCATTTTCAAAATTGGTCTTACTTTTTCTTCTTTCGGTTACATTTTTTTATTATTAATGCTATGTATAATAGTATACTTTTTATTTTAGTATTTAATTGTTTTGAATCAATGTTTCTTTGCAAGCGAGTTTGAAATTATTTAAATAAATAATAAAAAAGGATAATTATGTTATTAGTTTCCTGACAATTTTATAATACTAATTATAAATCATTTTTGAGTGGTACTATAAACGCGTACGTTAAGAAGAATAAAAACTATAAAATATTTTTATTTCCAGATGCTTTATATGGTACATCTAGGTATGGTAAACCGGTTCTCATAATTGGCAGTAACAGATATAATATACATAAATCGAATGGTCCCAAAGCCGTTTGGAGGTGCGATAAGTGGAGAAGAGGGAACTGCAGGACTACGCTAACTACAATAGCCAACTCCGTCGTTAAAATGAACAAACAGCACAACCACGAATGAGAGTAAAAGTATGTGCACAATCGTTGCACATTTATAAATCTCTTACGGTATCTGTCAGTATAAAAACTAGTTAAAGAAACAAATATGTAGTTGACTTGGGCAATTTCGGCTAATCGCTATAACTTTTATAAGGACTATGACCGGTGGTCGTGGGTGTGGTTTTAGGAAGACACGAATTTGGCGTTTTACAGTTTATTTGCACTTTAAGGCACACCGAATTGCGACGTACACGCACGTACACCCGCCTTGGGTCTCGGTAGTCGACTAACTTCCAAGTGTCCCGTGCGCGCGCGCATCCTCTTACCCCGCACGTCTCGTAACACCCTAACGACCCTTAGGACGACAACTGCGTATCGGGTTACGGCTACATGCTATAGGACATTGTTTAACTAGTTTATTACCTAAACTCTAGGTATTGTTTCACTCTCTTATATACATCTTTAAAATGAAATGAAATGAACAATATAATTTTTGAAAATCAATTATATACAAACTTAAACATTACATGTTACAAACAGCATTAAAATAGCTTTCTGCTAAAATTGATTGGTGTCAAATATCCCTGTATAAAAGCTTTCATAAAATGCAGTTAGTTGAATTTATGTCTGCCACATTTTTCTAATTTACTTTAAAATAACCAGATATCTGTTCTACGATAAATAAAGAAACTTGTAAACCTACTTTGTTATATTCATGTTCTTATGATATGTGAATAAACTATTGCATAGGGCGGAATAGTCACGCTGAGTTGTTATATTAATTCTCGTCTCATGATGGTCGCTTACTTTCTTGACTTTAGTTCAATATGATAAATTTTAACTCAATATAGTAAAAGTATTATCTTGTTATATTTGGATATTTTATAAATATATTGACTTAAAATCTGGTGTTTACATAAATAGCGGTCTGAGAGTCCAAATTGGACCAAATTTTAAGTATGTAATTACGAGTATATGTATTAATGTATGTATTAATATGTGTTAAATGTCCAGATATAAACGAGATAATGCCTTTTATGTTTTATATGGGATGCGCGTCACTTAAATAATGTTAAATGTCTGAAACACAATATATAATTAGGAAATTATTTTCAACAGATAGTTCAATTTATATAGATAAAATACTAAATACTTTTTATTTTTTATCTCCTTATAACCATTAAAGTCATTGAATTACTGTTGATAGTATTAATATTATTATGAAATGTATATATTAGGTGTTGTATGTATTTTCAATATAACGATGTGAAAACATTCCTACATTTATATATGTGAATATTTTATAAACTGTGATTTTGTAAATAGTGTTGTGGTTTTTGCGTAAGTGCTACGGAGTTATGAAGAGCTGTTTAAGGAAATAAAAATATATTTTACATGATATTTATGTACATAATCAACATTTTGATGAGTTCAAATCTAAGTAATCGTCGACACTATCCAATCATACTTCAGAAAATTAATAAAATGTTTGAGAAGATAAACTAGTTTCATTACTAATTGGTTTTGTATATTTATTTAATAGGAGCTGTGAGAAATGTTCAAGGATCATAATTAATAGAAATGTATTAAAAAACCTAAAAATATATAGTTAAGCTCTATCATTTTCGGGCTGAGTAGATATACGCTAATAACTTATACCCTTGGCATTTATATGTTGCGCCCATAGTGACCAGCAATTCTGCTTATTGCAAAGCTCAGTGTGCTATAAAACATTATGTTATTATTAGATGATATTTAGGTTTCGTAAAACAATTTATTTGACCTAAATTGTAATATAAACAATTAATAATTATAATTATTATTTATAAAATAATTTGTATATTATATTTTAAGATTACAGTAGTGAACTCTTATAAAAATGTATTGATTCTGAAAAGAAAATTGGACCGTTAACGAAACATAGCAATTAGTTTAAAGTGAGATTTGTTTTAGTGCATTGGACCGTATCCAAAAAAGGAAATAAGATGCTTCAACTGGATAACTATCGCTTCTATCAGCATAGCGGTTATAAAAATGATAATCCTAAAATCCGTTGGGTTTGCGTCAAGTGGTGTACCGGATGCCGAGCTTCCATTTTCACAGTTGATGGCTTTATACTTAAGGTGGACAATATACATACGCATAGGTAAAATTATTATAGTAGATATAACGTTAATATAATGTACTTTGTTAGCTGTTATAGTATCAATGGTCAAAATTCGACAATACAAGTCATACACATCTTTATTACAATCTACTTTTTTTTCTTAACTTCTTTCACATTTCTAACTTAATGCTGATTTCGATTTCGTTATTACAATAAACGGATTATCTGTAATATAAAACTACTGTGCCTTGGCGTCTTCATGCAGACGCCATTTCTGTACTAATTTTAAACTGAATAAAAATGAATTATTCTTTGTCTTGTGTTATATGAATCTATCTTCTTTACATTTACTACATGACGGTGCAAACCGCATTCGTTTAAGATCTGTTGCTTAGTTTAGAATATATAAGCAAACAGACTAAAATAGCGACTTTATTAATACGTAAATATTTTTATACCTCTAAAATATATTAGTGATTGTGTCAAACTAATTGGCTGTATTTCTTCTCACCCTGAACAATATTTAGTTTGATGAAATATTCTCGTTTTAAAGATTCTTATTATTATTACGTAAGAAAAATTAAAAACTGCCTAAGCAGGATGTGTGAATTTTGAAAAATATATGTTACTTCATTTTATAACATGGTCTTATGGTACGAGTGAGCGATTTTAAAGATTAAATTATATTTATTACATGAAAAATACTTGTGATTATTTTATAAACTTGAATTATTTCGATTTGTTATGATATTTAATATCTCATCCCTTTTCAAATCCGTTTCCATACAAGAAAGTTTATTTAAAAAATATTCAGTATACAAGTAGACTTTATTGTTGATATTATAAGAAACGTTTTAATCCGAAAATATATATCAAAAAAAATATTCTACCTTCACTTTACATAATTCACCTTTACACATCTTTGTCATTTATATATGTTGCTATAAATAAATTAAAGTTGAAATTATTTCAGAAACTAGTATAAATATCTCTTCATGCTTCTTGTAAGGGACTTATAGATGCGAACAGTCATCCATGTAAGACCTGACCTGTACCTTATACAATAGGTACAGTTGATCCGCCGTGAAAAACCGTTGTACTCTGTTCAGGATACCAACCAAATCCACAGGATGAGACAGAGGTAACAAACCTTATATGAATTAATAATGCCCTGGTGTGAATTAACGTGTTGTTTTTTTCTTAAATTAAATTAAATTATAAGCAGTTACAAAGTCGGACCTATACCAAGAAATGCTGCCAAGCTAAAAAAAACCACACATGATAAAAGTATATCCCAATAACTTATTTTACTAAGATCGTTTTGATGACAACTTTTGGGCCACTCTGCAGATTGCAAATGCCTTTTGCAGACATATTTACGAACCGTCGCTATTTTATGAGGACATGTTTCAGCGCCAGTGTTTACAACTTCCCGCTTCGGTAAGCCAGTCATACAGGCCGGCCCGTACAGGTTCAATAAAAACAACAGGAGCTCTGGACAGAGGGCTTACTGGTCTTGCACGCGGTGCTGTAGCAGTGGGTGTAAAGCCTTCATCAAGACTTTCAACAATGTCATCATTAATTACAACTCATCTCATAACCACTGAATATTTTGTGATAAAATGAGATAATGAAATTACTGTTAATATACAAGGTGTCTCAAAAGAAAGTTCACATTTAAATCTTTTTTTAAAAGAAAAGTCTTAGCTTTATTGAAAAAATGTTTATTTTATATTGAAGTACAATGTTTGGGAATTTATTTTTTAAAAATAACATCGTCCAAATGTAAACCGTTGCGCTCTCGGCATTCATTTAGCCGGGCACTAAAATTGCCTATGACAGCTCGGCAGGTAGTCTCCGTGATGGCTGTCATTTCATGACGGATATTTTCTTTTAATTGTGCCAGGGAAGTCGGTTTATTAGCGTAAACTTTTGATTTGACATAACCCCACAGGAAAAAATCCATAGGCGTTAAATCGGGACTCCGTGGAGGCCAATTTATGTCACCTCGCCTGGAGATTAATTTGTTCGGAAAAATTTCTCGAACTCGAGTCAGAGATCTGTTGGACGTGTGTGAAGTTGCTCCATCCTGCTGGAACCATGTTCTTTGGTTGTAACCAGGAAAGTTTTGCAGTTGGGGTACGAAAAACTCGTCTAACATCTCCACATAACGCTCTGAATTCACTGTGAGTGTGCGTCCCCTTCCATCTTCAAAAAAGTAAGGGGCGATAATTCCTCGCGCGGACATCGCTTCCCATACGGTGACTTTGGGTGAATGTAGTGGTTTCTGATGTTTTTGTTTTGGGTTGGTTGCACTCCAGTAGCGACAATTTTGCTTGTTTACATGCCCATTCAGGTGAAAATGGGCTTCATCGGAAAACAAGATGTTGGTGAACGTTGGAAAGCGCTCAATCATCTGATTTACAAAGGCAAGCCTCTGACCAGCATCTTGAGGCTTCAGTTATTGCACTAACTGAATTTTGTACGGGTGCAGCTTTAAATCTTTGTGTAAAATGCGGCATAATGAAGATCTGTGCACATTTAAAGCAACAGCACGCTTCCGAATCGAGAGGTTTGGATCATCTCGAATAGACTGAGTAACACTGTCCACGTTTTCGGCTGTTCTTGATGTTCTTGGCCGCCCAGATTTTGGTTTCTCCAGAGTTGACCCAGTCTCTTCAAACTTCTCAACCCATTTTGCAATGAGTCGAGTGTTAGGCGCATCATTTAAGTGACGAATATGTCGAATACTGCAGAATTTTCTACGCGCTACAGTCGCCGAATTACCGTTTTTGTAAAACTCACGTACGCACAATGCACGGTCCGCACCAGAGAAACGCTCCATAGCAACTAAATTCCCAAGAGCCAGACTACCGACTGACATACCCCCCGCGCCCCTCAGAATATTTGGTTTCGCGTAATAAGATAAGCAAATGTGAACTTACTTTTGAGACACCTTGTATTATTTATAAATACATTTCATACTATAGGTAAACTAGATAAACTAGTGTAAAATTTTGACCGCTTGCCGTTCGCTCCTCGCGCTTTTCCCTGTGTCGTCAACCGTCACAAGCATGGACTGATTTGTATGCAGTTAAAACTTCTGTACAATTTGAATTTGTGTATATTTATCCATTAATTATCCAACGTATTTTTGTCGTTTAGTGTTACTATTGTTATTCGTTGGGAAACATTTTTTTTTATTTATGACATATACAATATTATACTCCGGCTTTTAATTCAATGCACCGAACTGACAGCATTAATGTTTCCAGTATTTATTTAAGTAAAAAAGTAAACGTCAGACATCAATAAGTACATACGCTATATGTATTTTTGTTATATTTAATGATGAATAAAATTTCTGAATTATTTAGCTTAACAGAAAATTTAATGAAAATGATATGATTAAAATAAAATACGAACCGTTAAACAATATAATAATGATAATAAAACTTGAACAACACCGGAGGAACTGAGTTGCTTTCAGTCAGCGAAGATGATGACTAATGGAAAATTTTAATGAAATGGGTACTCGAAATTTTTTATCAAGTTGTATTTAATGAATGCTCTTGCGGAGATCTTTTTTGTTACGTGTGGTATTGTTATTACTATAGCGAATTAAGAGCCAGACCGCACTGCGATATTTTAACGTACGGTATTTACTCGCTCGAATATTTTTTCGCGTTATGTTTCTAGTATGAAAATTTTATGCGAATTTTGTTCACACTTTCATACGATTCTTAGTGTTCCAAAATTTATGTTACAATATCGTGCGATGAAAATTCACGGTGCGTGGTGAGTGTAAAGGTCCAGTGTCGATGATTTCAGGTTTAGAACTAATATTTCTGATACAGTGCAGTCCATGTAATGAACATTTTATACTGTTTCAGTGTTTTCTATTTATATTGTATTTTTTATATTAGCCCGACAAAATGACTCCTTTTTTTTGTGTCTTGGAGGAAAATCCTGCATAGACCATCAGGGTCGCTGTGAGGGAAGTGACCCCGGTGTGTCAGACTCCTACTGACTAAAAACCCCCGGGGTGTCCTTCTAATCGCTCCACCCGGGCCTGGGAAACCAAATTCATCCAGACGCCTGGAGAGCGAAATGCCCTGTCGAGGCTGCCTCTCTGGGAGGGGTAGGGGTAAAGAGCCCACCCCTCCAACACCTAACTCACAGGCGGTGTGCCGGACACTGCACAACGCCTCCCTCTTATCCGGACAGCAGACTCCTTCAAGTGCTCGGGTAAAAAAAAGGCTACTTTGCTATAACTGATATTAACCCCAGAGTAGTTTAACAACCATCGAAAAATTGTATTATCTGTTATACTTTATTGTTATAGTTATTCTTTATTGTCTATTATTTTAAAATCTTTAGTACTGTGGGAATGTGCCCTAATTGTTAAAGAAATAACGAAATAGTTTGTGTTTGAATAGTTTTTGCATTTCTAATATTAGCATTTATTTTCTAGAGCCCTTATTCTCCGTGTCCCGAATTGGAACGCTAGTGCTCCATTTAGGAAAGCATAGATTTTACAAAAACAATCGTAGCAGCGGACCGAAGGCTGCGTGGTTTTGCAGCCAAAGGCGAAATGGTTGCCGAGCTTCGCTAACAGTTTACTGCGAGACTGTTCTCGCCTATAAAAATGAGCATAATCACCTATGAAGATTTTTTGTAGTCGTTTAATATAACCTAAATATTATTTATTTATAACAGTACCCCAATGACGACATAGTCCAAGAACGACAATAATCGTTAAGGGACAAAAATTAGTTTGATAATCGCCGTCGTCATGCTGGCCCGCATCTAACATGTCAGAAAGACTCTACATATATTAATAATTGGACGTACATAAGTTTATTTCAAAACGGGACGGATCAAAGTGAGTCATTATGACGGTCTTTGCACTTATGTACTGGCAATTATCCAGTCGCCAAATTTCTTTACTACTTTACATTTATCTACTACCGATCTTTTTTATATAATTTATTGTTTTTGATGTTGTAGCAGTAGTGTAGTTTTTTTGTTTTCTAATAGGCCTCTTTTTTTTATTGGTATTCCGGGGGAAATCCCTGACGCATCTTCAGGGGGCAGTGAGGGCCGCCCCCTGGTGTGACGGACTTGCACCGACTAAAACCCCCGGGGTGTTCCTTCTTTCGCCTGCCGAATGCCAAGGGCAATGCTGAGCCATCTTCCTCGGCACCCGGCGAAGTCTAGCCTTCTGCAGGGCCGCCTACTTGGCAAGGGGTGGTTAAATAGTCGCCCCGCGTACACCTAACACATTTGGCGAGGAGAGTGGTGTAAAGTGCCACGCTCACCTCATCTCCATGGTTTTCTAATAGGTGTGCGTATAGGAGATTGCTTCTTTAAAACTGTTTTTAGTGTTTTGTCTTTAAATTGTTTCGGCGGATCTAATGTTGCTATTTATTTTCTAGAGCCGATATTCTCCTAGTCCCGATTTGGGACTCTAGTGCTCGATTTAGGAATGCATCGGTATTACAAAAACAACCGTAGCAACGGACCGAAGGCCACGTGGTTTTGCAGCCAAAAGCGATTTGGTTGCCGCGCTTCGCTTATAATTTATTACCAGAATATTCTCTCTTATAAAAACGAACATAATCACGGTTGAAGAATTGCCATCATTATTTGTTTTTCTTTTTTTTAACTTTATCAAAAATTGGGTATACTCCTATGTTGTAGATGCGTTTACAAACATGAATTTTTACATGCATATACACTTGAAATAAACAATCTAAAAAAGTCACCCAAATCACATCATTTTATCTTTTGTTAAATTAACTTTCATAATTTAACAGAATAGGCAATTTTCTGTCTAAATCAATAGTTTAATTATTTTTTAAATTACATAAATCGCTACTTTTGATTACATTTTCTTTCAAGGTTCTTAAAAACTTGAGAACGAAACCTCACACAAATAAACTAAATATATAGACACATTCGTACACCCTGGAAGTACTTAAAAAACTTAAACATTATACGTATTCTTATTTTTCCGCTGTCCGCTTCATGTGAAATGCTCTAATAACTCAGGCGCTAGTCCAGTTTGGAATTAAAACAATGTGTACAAATTAGAGATTATATTGGAGATTTAATATTAAAATTAGAATAATTATAATTGTTGATTGTACAATATGCGTTATAGAATAAGAGCGGTTTTTCACGGTTAATTAAATATAAGTAACACATGGTGTATATTTTTGAAATGCTGTGTCCAAATAAGTATTTTTAAAAATGATGTAGTAAAGTGTCTTATTTTTGTCCCATACATAACACGCGGATTCGTGATTGGGACTTTATGTGCAAATAATAAATATTATGTTTATAATACGAATTATTTTTAATTTTTCATGTATTTCTCCAAGCCGCATTATTTCCTTTAACAAACAATCTTAAATTGTAATTATTTTTAAATGTGTACTGAGTAGAAATGAACGTTGGACATTTTATTCAGTTTTAGATGTTGTATTCACCACGACGAAGAACGGACGGCCAGTCATTCTTTTAGGTTCACATCGTTACTACAAGAACAATCGTAGCTCGGGCATAAAAGCCACTTGGTTCTGCTCACGGAATGGATATCACTGTCGATCCTCCATCGTTACTGTAAATGACATAATAGTTCATATAAACGAAAAACATAATCACCCATAGAATGTAATAAATGTCAGAAGCTGTTAATTCGTTTTTGTATTGTCAACAGTTTCAAAGGAGTTTTTGGTTTTGTTGTGCAGTAAATCGCTTAGAAGCGTTTTGTACTTTAACGATATAGAACGGTAGAAAGGTAGATAATTTCGAGACTTATCTAAATGCAATATTTAATTTTAAAAACTTTTTAATACACAGGATAGTATAAAAAGTTCGCATGTTGTATGTGGTCGAATCAGGAAACGCTTACGTAGATTTTATAGATAGCTAAAAAAGTTTACTTAGAAAAGTCTCACAACTGTCTAGATTAATTTTATGTAATATTATTCTATTGTAGACTTCTGATTTTTGAGTGTAAATTTAATGTATACCGTTTCTATATCATGTATACTTTAATACATAAAACATTATGTATAGACTGCCATAATAAATTATATAAATAATTTAAAAAAAATTACAAGTGCTTTTGGATTTTCTAACTTATGAACCAATCTGAATCAGGAATAATAACTACGAAAAGAAAATTATGTTTCTAATTAAATTTGCTATATAAACTACACATAATAATAAATTGAAATTAATCATAAACACTACTATCTTTTGCCAGTTACACATTATTCCAGCTGAATTGCAGAGAAACTTCAAGTCACTCCAAGCATTAAACTAGTGGATTGAGACATTGATACAACTAAAATTAATATTTATGATAATTTCACTCTGTTCTGTGGACCGCAAAAAATATATGGGCGAGTTTTGAGCATCTCGCGGGTCGCAGTTTCGGCATCCTTGGTCACTATACGAGTGCTTTACAGTATTTGGGAGTTTTAATATGTATATAGTAAATGTAATCAAGACATTGGTTGTAAAAAAAACTTTGAAAGGGAATGCGGTAGAGATATTATAAATAGTAGTCAATAACAAACTGCATTAATAAAACATTTTAAAGAATAACTTCTAAAGATTTTCATTCATAAGTTTGGCAGTTGGACTCCAACGTTTAGAATTTTAAATGAAATGTAACGCCACTATTATTAGGGAAAAAAAAAAAACATTTCACCGTTTTATCTAAAAATAAACTAAAATCGACGTCTTTTAGTATTTGTATTGAAATATAAATTTTAAGTAATGTTTATATCTACGTATGTCAAATAATTCATCAATTATTTTAATTTTAGGACCTCGATTTACGCAAAGTCGTTTTGGTAAACCAGTTATAGAATTCGGAAGGTACCGGTTTAACCGGAATAACCGGAGTAATGGCTTAAGGGCCTTGTGGGTATGCTGCCGCTCTAGCTCGGGGTGTCGCGCTAGCCTTACAACATTCAATAATCTTATAATTAAACAGAAAAATGTTCACAACCACTGACATTGGCTATTTTTAACAAAGTCGTCATGTTTTTGTTGTTTTATATTGTGCTTTAAGTATAATTTGTTAGGGTACTTATTATTTCAACTAAGGGCAAGATCGTACGTAGCAAAGGAATTACATGATAATAATACTGAGGTATTGCACAGTATTAATGAACATGATTTTAGGAAAATGTCTTTAACATACCACACTTTGCTACATTGGATTTGAGATAAGGTGACAACTCAATATTTCCACAAGCCTTGGTCATGTTATGCCACGTCGTATAGTTCTGTTATTGAATACGTGTGGACTTAATTTCATGAATTTATTTTTAAATTAATTTTGATTAATGGCATTAAATTTTAGTTGGGTAATCATTAACACCTTGGCATGTTTTTTTACTATGTATGTACATATAGTACCTATCAGTTAAAATAAGGTGTATAATAAAATGTAATGCGAATATTCGTAATTGAAATTGATTTACTTGACTGATACACAGTTTTTCTATTTGCGTTTTTAAATATATTATATTTGTTTTTATGCTTACATAAGTTTTGCTTTTTCTTTAATAATGAAACAATTTATATAATGAAATATATTTACGCATACAAAATAAGGGGGAAAAAGATACTATCGTTTGTAAAAAAATTTACGAGGTAAAATATATTTTTTTAGTTTAGTTTATAAAGAGGTGTGTTTTGGATTGATATTTCCCATACAAATTTTGACTATATTATTTCTTTGTTAATTTTAATTGTAATAGTACATATTTTGTTTGAACTTTTGTTGATTTTTTATTAACTACCTATATTTTTTTGACTATCATATACGAAATATAATTGTGAGGCGAATTAAGTGTAATAAGCTGATATTTATGATAAGAGATAAAATCATAATTTCGTTATTCTACGTAAACTTTTTGACGCTTTCAAGTGTTCTCATAACAAAATAGTTTATATTATTATAGTTATATAAAGTTAGTTATATAAAGATTTTTAAGATTTATATAACAACATATAAATTTCTAGACTAAATGCCGCATCTAATACACAACCAGTTTATTTCAAAAGATAATAACTCAAAGTAAGTTTTAAAATCGCGTTATAATAATTGATAACATAGATGTTAAAATTCGCAATAATCACTAGAGACCATTTTAAAACAAAATATATAATAGACATATGAAAAATCTTTATATTATAATATATTACCTATACATTTTTTCAGGACCGATGTTTCGAATTTCAGTCCCAAATCGGAAGTATCCGGATTCCCAGGCTCGGCGAAATCGAAGATGCAGGTCCGATACACCGGGGTGAGTGGCCCTCACCACTTCTCCTGACGGTCCGTAGGTATTTCCACCGGGTTAACAAAAAAAAAGCCCCAAGTGTAGTATAATTGTTAGTAATGTGACTGGAACTTTGAACTTTCCTTTTTTTAACTTTAATACGTATTTTGTTATAGCTCATAATGAGTCATACTAAAGAAATGTTGATATGATGCCTGTATAACGCCTGGTTGTACAGGGAAGAGTAAATTTAGTTAAGTCTCGTGAAAATCAAAGCTTTGACCAACTCGTCAACCAATGAAGAGCCACGCCAAGCATCAGGCTGTTGGAAGTAAAGAGCTGTAGTGCTTTTCACCTCTATAACTTATGCCTGAGCACAACTCCTCTGTCAAGAGCATAGGATTGTGAAGTACAGAAATATTCTGTTTTATGGGTAACTATATGAGATAAAATTACATTATTTAACCAACATCTTTCAGTCTATTAATGAACCTTTTGTTTTCTGTGTCGACACTAACTGACCCTAGCACTTGGTATGTGTAAACGTTATTCTGTTTCCCCTCATTCTCGTGTAAATTAGTGGTTGAAAAGTTTGATGAATTTTTATTAAGATTAAATTCAAATCTAAATTTTTTTTTTCTTTCAGAAGCGCTATTCTCTACTACTAGAAAAGGAAAACCATTGATTATAATAGGCAGTTACCGATTCCATATGTGTTCAGTACACAAAGTTGACGGTAAATATAGATGGCAATGTAATAACCAGAGAAAAGGATGTCAAGCTCGGTTAATAACTAAAGACAATATTATTGTGGAGATGAAAAATATTCATAACCATTAGTGTTGCCTGAAGTGAATTCAAGAAGAACATTACAGAGACTGTTTGACATGGTATTGCTTTATTTCGTTTACTTTCCATATTTTTAGTTGACTTTACTGTAGAGCCCAAACGAAGGCCAATGTTTGGCCGAAACGGGAGATTTAAAAATTCTATCAAAATTAGTTCAAGATTGACTAAAATTGAATAATATGATGATTTTAAAATCTCTAAAACTAAACATTTATTTTGTCCGTTTAAAAATAATAACATATCCCGTTTCGAAGTCTGCTAAAAATAATAAGATTTTGAAATTGTTTCGTAACATTTTCTTGAATTCTGGTATTTTCAGGAAATACTCGGTTTCGGTCAAAATTGAAAAAAAAAGGAATATAAAAAACTCACCATGTTCGATAATAATGTGTCTATACAGGATCACAATACTGTGATTTTGTAAAAAATAATCTCAAATAATATAGTCCTTACTTGTGATCTCGTATTTTTAAACTTAAACTTAAAATAATATTATTAAAATAGGCCCATTAGAAGCAATTTTGAATCGACTATAAAATTAATCTACCACCGGTTTGTAAAGCAGGATCTATCAAGAAGAAACGGTAACATCTGGTAAACGCTCTTTTCAAAAGATTGTTCCTCAGATACAAATTAAATTTATGAATGAATTGTAAGAAATCCAAAATATTAAAGCTATGCATCCTTTATCAACAAATGACCATTGAAGAATAGTAAGCTTTCTTTATCAATGACTTTCTTACTATATTTTTAAATTTCGCATTTGGAAGCTCCAAAATGGTTCTAAGTATTTTCATACACATGAATATCGAGCCCCATATAAGAATTACACTTATCAAAACAAAGAACTTTTTAATTTGAGTAACAATATTTTATGTTTATTTTATGTGTTAACAGTATGATTACCGCTATACTTAATATAATAAACAAATTCAATATTTGACGTACAAATTTAAATAATAAATTGCGAGATTACAGTTAAAATGCCATTTTGTAAGCCTTTCTCTTAGGGAAACTTTGGACCTATGCGCTCTATAATAAACAATGATAGTTTCCTGGGTTTACATAGTAATGCATTTAAGTGTGATATAGAAAATAATTGTGTTTACATAAAAATACATTCAATAATATTTCCAAAAATTTTGATTTTGTTACCTTTTTTCAGAATTATTACCCGTGCCTATATATTCAACGTCCAAAGTATGGGAAAACGATAATAATTTTAAGCAATCATAGATCAGTATCTATGATTGCTTAAAATTATTATCGTTACAGTTATCCGATCACGCTATAGAAGATCTAAGACCAAAGTATGCTGGCAATGTACTAGGCAAAGCAAAAATGTCGTGCAGTGCTTACGACTATAGACAATTTTGTTGTAAAAATGGGAGGAGTACATAACCATGATTAATGTACTGGTACTTAATATTTGGATTGTTAATATAGCCCTTCACTTTAATATCACTAACTATCATAAAACAAAGTTCCCGCCACGCTCGTCTGTCTGTTCGCGACAAATTCGAACTGGGCGAATAGTTATTTTAAATTGTTTGATGGACTTTCCAGTAAACATGGATATTTATATATATTAGATAATTTTTTATACGAATTTATTACTTAGAGTGGAGTGTTATAATTGGCCTATAAAGAGTTATAATTGTTATAATGAAAATCTATTAGTCATCATGCCAGTTTCCTTTGGAGTTGGCAGATAGAATGTATTCCAATGGTAGAAAAAAATCTCTTATAATGTTTTAGTGCGTTTTGCATCAGCTTATAATTATAATAATAATAATAAATAATAATAATTTTATTGGATCAAAAAAGTTACATTATATAATTTAATTTACGTTGACGCCTGCACTAGTCGTGAGACTGTATCGCAGGCGTCAGCGCCCACCATTACAGAGAATACAAATAATTACAAAAATATATAAAAATATACAGACGTGTTGTGTATAGGTGTGTTATGTGTAGAAAAGGGTGAGTAAAGAGTGTTGTGTGTGAGTGCAGATTGTGTATAAGTATTTAAAAGATTTTCAGTTTGTAAATAATCAAGCTGCAACAAGTAATCCTTGACTTTGATTTCCTTTTTTTTTTGAATGAAACTGAAACAAATTAATTAACAATAGAGGCAAGTGGCGAAAAGGGAAAGGTCCATGTTCAGCAGTGGATCGATGCAAGCTGAAATTATGATGATGATACAATTGCTTTGATTTGCAATTCTTTTTTGTTAGATAACTACTTTCCTTTCTTAACTTAGATACTAATTTTTCTATTAATTTCATTTTTGTACTATACGAGCCTCATGTTAGACCGTAGATATTATGAGTAACATAGTAAAATATAATTATACACTTTATTAAAATTGTTGACAATGTTATTACATATTAAATAGTATGTACCTTTTATTTAGTAGTAATGTTGATCACTGTAGAAAGTGTTACTAGAACTAGATCAAAATATTTATGTTTTGTCGAAATATTTATGTAAAATAATTAGAATTTTTATTTTACAGCCTCTGGTAAAATAATAGTGACACAAACGAAAAAAGGGAAACCGCTTCTTAAAATCAACGGGTATACATATAATTGCAAGCACATTATGGGTGCCAAGACTTATTGGACTTGCAATAAGGCATTCCACGGTTGCAAAGTCACTATTCTTACGTACGATAATATCATTGTTAGAATTACAAATGAACATAATCATTAATTTATGTTGTAAATCTGATTACACAGTTGATGTATAATACTTTAATAAAATACAGACTAATAAATAAATACACACATTAACTTTTCTGATTAACTTTTAAAGATTTATATCATACTTTTGTAGATTTGTGTAATTTTCTCAACACTAAATAGTATGTTTATAATTTATTACAGAGCCAATGTTCACATTTACAAAGAAGGGTAAACGCGTTTTACATTTAAATGGACACACGTTTAATCATATGAACTGTAGCGGCTATAGATCATATTGGTTTTGTAATCAAGCACACAAAGGATGTAAAATGTCTGTCATTACTTTTAATGATATCATAATTAAAATAAAAAAAAATCATAATCATTGACCTCCTGAGACCCAAGACTAAAGTATATAACCCACAATTAAGATTGCTACTTTTAACAGCAAGGTACTACTTATTATTAATAAAAAACAAGAGAAAAAATCCTCTCCTTCTCCTTTTGGCATAAGAGATGGTACCACAGGTGATAGATACCTTGGGACTGCATTAGTTTACAACAACGTTAGTATTCATATTATTTTTATTTTCAATTTACATCTAAAAATGGCACATTAGTCAGACTTTATATTAAAAAACCTACTGGGAACTGAGATAATCAAAAAAGCAGTTCCTGTTCACATTAAATTCGTGGAAGATCAAGTACACTCATTGCCATTGAACATCTAAAGAATTAAGTTTATCAGGCGTTGTTTTCAGGTATTTTCCTCTCCTTGATACGCTGCAAACATTTGTACATTGGGCCATAATTTCAAGTAAACGATCATCAATATAATGACCAAAGTACTCTAAAGAACTCTTAACAATTATGCTAGGATCGAATGTGAGGTTCAGATCGTCTTCATATGGAGTAAAATATATTTTTTCGCTACGTTTCTACCATAAAAGTATGTTTCGAGACAATTGGGGTTGAACACGAAAAGATGAGAGAGGTTCATGATCCGATTCATCCAACCTTCTTCATTATTGTGGGATTACAGTGGGATTTGCTGACTAAATTCTTCCTCTCGGCATGCTAGTAGGTCACTTTCGCCATTAGTGAATTCTTCCATATCTGACTCATTGTAATTGAACTTTTATCATATCTCTTTCAAATAACTTACCTGTAAAAGAAACCAAAAATAAAACCAAAATGCCCAAAGTATGACGTAGTATATAGTAGTACTCCTAGAAAACGTAAAATTTAGAAATAATTATTAAGTTTTTATATAAAATATTTGTATTAATAGCAAAATTACAATGTATATAATATTGATATGATATGATGTATACAATATAAGATTGTGGTATAAAAACACTAAAATAACAACTAAAAATTATATTTACCTTTACGCGACTTCGCCATGTCGGTTAAAGCAAAATTTTCAAACTTGCACTGATTCCACATAATCCGAATTTTGACAAGTAACAATTAAACGGCGAATGGAAAAACAAAAGAAAGCTTCCGCTAACTGTTGAACGACGAATTACTTTAAGATCTCGATATATGACGTGTGAAAAAATTTTCAACTAAAGTTATCACTGGTCATACCAGGGTTCTCAGGAGGATATAGAATACTTAGTTATATACTACAAGAATTTTGTATTTGATATAATTTACATACGTTTTATAAATAAGCATGTTAATATATTTTATGTTTTATAAATTGATGTACATTGATATATACATATTTGTTTTGTATTTTATTTGCTTCATTTTGAATTGATATTTTAATGTCATTAGTAGTAGCTTACCAAGCCTAGATTGCTAAGAGATGATTTACAGGTAGATGATCAGGATGTGTGGAGGAACTGGACCGAGTAACGTTACGTCAGCGATACCATTTGAAGAAATTGTTAAAAATATACGAAATTTAACTTAGTGATCTAAGTTGAAGTTAATCATAACAATTTTACAGCTTATGTTAGCCCAATTTTTGGATTTTCGACTAATGTTATCGCTGATCTAGTGTGAATTTGTCTAAGCTCTTTGCTACTGATTGATATATTTCTAATCATTTACAGAACTGACATTCACATTTACAAAGATGGGTAGACGCGTTTTACATTTAAATGGATACAGATTTAATGAAAAGGATATTTACGGCAGTAGATCATATTGGTCTTGTAATCAAGTTGGTAAAGGTTGCAGGATGACTCTCATTACGTTTGATGATATCGTTATTAAATCTAAATATGCTCATAATCATTAAGAATTATGCTTAACCTCTTAAGTTTCGTTTGACGAAATGACCCTACCTGCCCCCATTTTTCCCATACAAACGCAATGAATGTTACGCGGACTCCTAAACATATATTTATACATATATAACACTCAAGCTAACATTCGTTTTATCCATAGTGGTATACACAATTAAATTTATGCGAATGCGAAAAAAAGGGGTTTTGTAATGCATATTATGTTGATAACCTATATATCTGTCATATGCACTTAAGAGGTTAATATGACTTATGTACATTTTATGAATTAGTAAAATTTATTTATATCTATCTAACATCACGCCAAATCCCTATTCGGGTAGGCAGAGAGAATGAATCACCACTTCCCTCTATTTTTAGAAACCTTATTCGCTTCCTTAACATTCATTAATCCCTTTATGTACTCTCGCCTATTCTACGTACTTTTAACATTACCCTCCATTAGAGCTCTTATTTTTTTCTAGTAATTTTTTATAATATACATTTTGAAACATTATACTTTTTCATTGATATCTTCATATGTAGGGGATATATTAAGCAAGCCTAGTTATCTTAGTTTTAGTAATGAATTACACAGATCTGCAAGGTATTGTTCTTGGCCAAGTGAGGGTCATTTCCGACGTAATTTTTTGCATAGCACCTTCAAAAACATAAGATACAATGGTTCTCATATTTTTTCCGTTCCAATTCACGGTATGGTATCAGCTCACACTCGAACCTTGAAAATCCGTCCCGTGGGCGTTAAATCCTTATTTTAAATTTGAAAAATCTTTTCTGCCGGATTCGGATTCTACGCAAAAAATTACTTCTTAAATGATCCTCAGTATGTCACCAACAATCGCAACCCATTTTTTTGCAGATCTGTGTCATTAAAAGGAATGATGTAAATGATGATATTTATGATGAAACCTGTTCAGTACCCACTGATCAATGTGTTTATAATCATTTACAGAACCAACGTTTACATTTACAAATATGTGTAAACGGTCTCTAGAATTAAATGGATACAAGTTTAATCAAAAGCTCTGTTACGGCAATAGAGCATACTGGTCTTGCAATCAAATAAGCAAAGGTTGCAGAACGACTCTCCTGACTTACGGTGACATCATTATGAGAACCAAAAATGTTCATAATCATTAAGATTTGTATACAAAAACTCTGAAGTTATACATGATTTATATATGTTTTATAAATATACTTTTTGTATTTATTTTGAATAATTTGGGTTTAGTTGTTTATGTTTAAGGAATATCAACAATTTAATAACAGCTAGTTGAACAGTATTAAGTTTAGTAGTGAAAAATGATAGGAAAATGACAATGATTATAAGTAGGTATGGATTGAAGTGTTTATAATCAATTCTAGAACTCTTATTCACATCTAGAAATATGAATGAACTACGTTTACATTTGAAGGGATATAAGTTTAATCAAAATATTTATTGACGTCAGTGGATCGTATTTGATTTGTAATTAAATATGCAAAGGTGGCAAAATGTATTTGATGATTTTATTATTAAAACTAGAAATAATCATAATCATTAAGAGTTTTATAGTACAAAAATTATGTATTTGATATAATTTATACATATTTTCAAAAATATATTGTTTGTGTTTATTTTGATTATATTATTTATTATGAAAATTGAATTTTCGGATTTCTGTTTAGTTAGAAATAACAAGTTATAGCATTCTGAGTCTACATTTAGTAATAAATGATTATAATAATAAGTATAATAAGAAGAATAATATTCATACTATCTTAAAAAGCTCTCGCTTTGTTGGATCAAAGTGCACAGGATACAGAAAGCAATGTTACTCGATACACCATGTATTGTTAGGAGGTTCCTCAAACTACCGGTGGCTTGGGCCTTATTTTTTTATATCGGGGGGTGAAATGCTATTTGTTTAGGTGACATTTTTGGTGATATAGTAATATATATATACATATATATATATTTGGAATCGGTAAAAAACGCTCATTCCGAATATATACATATATATATATATATATATATATATATATATATATATATGGAAATATTCGCTTCTACATTCATCATGCGAACGTCTAAGGAGTGGAATATGCTTCCAGCGGCCATATTTCCGCGATTTTATGACCTGGGAGTCTTTAAGAGAAGAGTGAATAGGCATTTGCTAGGCGATCGCGTTTCATCATCAAACTCATCTTCACCTTTCACCAGGTGTGATTGAGGTCAAACGTTCGCCTATAAATAATAAAAAAAAGAATAAAGAGTTATAATAATAGGGTATATTAAATACAAAAATTGTAAAATTATAAAACGTGAGAATATTGAAGGATACAAAATACAAGTATTAACAAAATAAAAAGAAATAAGGTTGTACAGAAACTTACAACTTCATCCATGACTATAAGCATCCCACGAGCTCAGTACAATTAAAAAAAAAATAGGTTTCTTTAAAATGTACATATTCGAAATACATTGGTATTTTCGTGGGTCTCTTACAACAAATTTATTTTATAAGGCCCAAGCTACCGGTAGTTAGGATCTGAGTGAAGAATCGAACAATGCGCGCCGTATCAAGTATTATATATACTGTTTATTATTATCTCTTTCTAGTAATGTATGAAAATTATCGCGGTCGTCAATACTTGTTGTTCAGAGGATGCCGTTATCGAAAGAATAATAGTGCGAGGAATAAAATTTGGTGGGTATGCACCAAAAGACATTCGATGAACTGTCGTGCTTCTTTAGTCACATACGCAGGAATATTACTAAAAACAAATTCAGATCATACTCACTAAAGTTGTTCATGTGCTGACGAAGAAACCACATTTTGAAATATTATCAACTGAAGACAACAGGGGGACAAAAGAAAAAGTCAATTGAGATATTTGCAAACAATTCTCCGTGTACATTATAAATAAATTAACGTGTCTTATACGCGGAGACGCGAGAAACATAAGGCTGAGATTTATAAATGCCACTTTGAGTTTGCTTAGACTTTATTAAAATATTACAATTTATGTTAGTCGATAAATGTGGCTATACTCAAGTTCCTATTATATATTCAGTTTATTGTCAAAACGAATTTATTTTTTAAGAACTTTGCTGAGTAAAGTCGAAATAGCATCTATAACTTTCAGCCTAAAAGCCGTCAATATTTATAAAGAGGACAAAATGCGTACAAAAAGAAAGTGATCTTCTGTATACTTAATACTGAAGAGTAATAAAACAATTGATTGTGACCAGTACTAAATGAACACATTATTTCGCCTCCTACCCCATGTATGGCATATATTATAGAAAACATTGAACTGAAAACATATCTGTAAATATTAAAAAAAAATTTTTTTTAGTTAATCTCGCTGTTGCTTTAAATTGACCAAGTGATCCGATATCGATTTTCTAGTGATTGATACTACAATTTGTAGTTCTGTGTGAAGATCTTGGTTCTATTTCCTTTTCATGTATTGCTTTCTTTCTGGAATAATGTTTTATAAGTTATCTTTACCTACATGGACTAGTTATATTATTTTGTTTTTTTTTTCTTTTTTTCTATATCTACGGCTTGGAAACTATTTATTTTTAGTTAAAGGTTTATATCAATTTTTTATATTGTCTCTTTCCATTTATGGTTATTTCAAACTCCCTAGGAAATTGGCGTAGTGTTATTCAACTTTTTTGTAGTAACTATTTGTTACATAAATGTTTGCAACTGGATTGGTCTCCATACAAATGAAATAAAATTATATCAAACTTGCGGCAGATTTGATTTCAAATAAAACACTTCTCATTAATATTCATTCGTGAATGCGCAATATTGTATTGAATGAAGATGTTATACTAAAAGGTACTCTGGACTCTTTATTACTTAAAAAGAAACAATCTTTTTTTATTCTACTTCTATATTCTTTTATTTATTTTTTTAAATTTTCAAATAAAACAAGTATTTGTATTACTTACATTTCCGGAACTCATAAATCAATACCGAGGGGTGAAAGGCTATTTGGTTTAAGCGACATTTTTTAGTGATATAGTAATACATATATTTTCGGAATCAGCGATTTTTACCGATTCCATATATATATATATTACTATGTCTTGACTTTGTATTGCTTTGTGTATTCCTTCAAATACAGAATATTTTGGTATCAAATAATTTGGATCGAAAGATATGCAGTACTCGATGTTTACAGTAAACGTAGATAACAGAACACGTTTTTATCTTTAAGTTGTTTTTTATTTTTACGTATTCATCATAAGTATAAAATTTAATAACACCAAATAATGTTTGTATAATTTTGTTTACTTTGCAGGAAGAAAAACTGTATTAGTCGACAGCATTGCCAGAAGATTTGTTTGGTTCCACGGATATCGATACAAGAAGTATAAAGACGCAGGCAGCAAATGTTGGTGGGTGTGCAGTAGGCGAAAGCAAATGAGATGTCCCGCTACTATGATCACTTACGACAAAAAGCCGATCAAAGTTAACGCTAAACATAACCACAAAAACTATTAACACACCTCATCATGCAAAATTACATTCAAATATTGTTTTATCTTTTACTAGTGGACTCGGCCTAGCGCTTTAACCTTGTGCGATTTACCCTCACCCAAATTGACGGTTTTGTGAACAAACTTTCATCTCTTATTTCATCCACATAGAATTTGATTATAAAAATCCACCTATAGTAATCATATAAAGAACCCAATGTAAGAACGTGTTTCTAGCTTTCAATAGTTTACGTTCGACGTGTTATTTAGGACAATTCATTTATATATAAAGATTATCTCCATTTCTCGTTCATTATTCACACCATCTGATTTAGAAATTAAATTGTACATACGATTTTTCAGTATTAATAATTAATATCTGCCTGCGATACATATTCGGATAAATAGGATTGGGTCAGGTTAAGTTGCATTTGGCTTTACGTATCTACCTCTGACTATATACTCTATATGGTATAAATATCATGTTCATTATAAAACAATTGTAGCGCGGATATTCTCTAGTGGCGTCTATAACGGAATACGTAACGCGCGGCTAACGGAAACATCCGCATTCTGGCAAATCTTTCATGCGACCTTGAATCGACCAATCACAAGGTGTGTTCCAAATAAAATCTAACGGCCGCGGCCGTTGCCTATGAACTACGTACGTCCTACACAATATAATTTGACACACTATTTAATGCGTTTTTATGAGTTATTTGCTTTTGTTTGAAAGAATTTATATAGGCTTTCATTAATTTCCCTTCAATGTACTAAGAAAAAGATGTACGTAGACATTGAATGAATTTGTTTTTAAATACCATAAAATCATAGAATTAGGAAAAAAGTAACCGCGCTAGAAGTGTAGTTAATAATATGTTCTTAAAAAGAACGACATCACGCGTTGACGAATCATAAAGTAGAGTATTAAAAAAGGCTATTAAAATAAAAATGTTACTTCATATTCATGCGTGCGTTTTGTATTAGATTGTTGTTATATTTATAATTACCTGTTTTAATATTATAAAAATTGTTATTTATTACTAGGACTTAGGTAATATTTACGAATATATAATATTTTTAAAGTACGGCAATCACCTGTCAGTAGCACTTTGCGCTTAATGTGGGTACAGCCACAAATATACCTCTGCTTATCTCGAAAGAGATACAGTGTGATGATACATTATTATTATTACTATCTTAGAAACTTTCATATATTGCCTTATAATAATATTATAATACTCATTATATGTTTTTGTCTCAAATAATTTTAATTTTGGCGCTGCTCATGCTTGGTACTTTATGCAAGTTCGCAAAATAATTACATTATGATGCAAATAACTGAAGTACTGAAGTTAATATTTTCTTATTTTTCTCTACTAATTATCGAGTTATTAACATAATTCTTATACACTTTTTCAATATTAAACATGTGTTATGGTGTTAATACTGATATTAATAAAAATGTTGATATTATTTTAATCGGCTTTTAATTTCATCTGCCTTAATTTGGAAATTAGTTGCGAGATTGCAGTACCAGTCGTTCGTGGGGAACGGTGACTTCGCTATTATATACGATTTGAAATAATAGATTAAACAATGCCTTTGCTCTTTATTTATAGGTACCTACCTACATCAGATATTATTTTTAATGTTGTTAATTATTAGTTTTAACTTTAATATTTACTAATAAAATATAACTGAAATTACATATAAAAGTAACAATTTTCAAATTAAAGCCATGTTTGACATATATCACAAAAACTGTAATTTTTTTATTAAAATTTTATAAACGTGTGCTAGTTTTTTGTATTTATGATAAAGTTATCGGATATTATACAAAATTGAAATTCAACATACGTAGCAACTGAGTACGGAAAACCACTTTTAAAATAGACCTACGGACAACATTGATCTAAAAACGACCACATTGTCTTCTTACCAAAAATTTTGAATTATTGACGTAGAAAAATTTAATACACAGATTTAAGCTGAGCTTATAAATACGTAAAGTAACACACAATATTATTAGTGCAAAAAAAAAATTGCTGCTGTTTTGCTTGTATGGGAGACACTTCAAATTTACTTTTTTATAACCTTAAATATAATTTTCAGCTTTCGGCCAAAGGTTTTTATATTATATGCTAAAAGCATAATGTTATCTTAATTGGCGTAAAAAAAAATCCTTAGTTTTCTGACACACGAACAGTCAGGCGGAGATAGTGCCGAATTCATGATTTAACTTAGAAACCTTGCTTCGGTCAGCTAAATATTTATATCTGAATGTCTCATAATGTACATTAATTTTATTTGTGCGGGTTTTGAGTATTTAATTCTTGATTGTTAATGTTTTAACAATCGCTATCGATCCAGTATTGTTATACTCACTGTCAACAGTTAAGTATTAAAAAGTAATTTCAAGATGAGAATCAAATTTTGTAAACAGTTCTTTGATTAATAATTGTTTGTGCAGATATAGTTCCAATCTTCTCGACAACACGGTACGGGAACCCTTTAATGATGCTCGGCGAGTATCGATTTAATAAAAGAATGGACCGCAAAGGTCCGCCGATAAGTTGGATTTGTTGTAAAAAAGATAAACATTGTCGTGCCACAGCCATTACATTATACGGCAGAATTGTCCAACTTCGCAATATACACAATCATAACTGAATAATTTATTGCACTGCGATTATTTAAATAATAAAAAGGTAATTTTATAAAAACATGTCAACAATAAAACAGAGATATATAATAGGAAAAAAGAAGAAATTCTTAAAGGAAACTAAATTAATGAACTTTTTTTATTTTACTCCGTAATTAAGACTAGAAATAGACGTCTTTCACATGTTGGTGTTATGTTTCTGTTACTTAAATCGCAAACCTGATTTCTGAACATCTGCACTGAATTATATTTAAAAAAATGTACATATAGATTTATAATAAATGATAGATGTTTTGTCTTTGAAATAACATTTTGCCAAGGTACATTCATATATCCGATATATGAAGACATAATTGATAATCTTATTAATTATATCGAATATTTTGAAAAAATACAGATGCTAAAATGTGTATGTTAAGTAAGTTAATAAATAAACGTGATTGGATGACGGAATTTTATTTATTTTACGATAATTATAGAATTAAATACATCATTTTTAGTCAGTATTTGGTAGTAGTAGTTTGTATGTTACAAGATTACTGCAGTATTACAATGTTATTTGTAAATTACAGATGCTGTATTAATTCCAACCAAACGCGGAAGTAAGAAACTTATTGTTGATAATAACACTTTTATAAGGAATAAAATTTGGCGCAATGGAGAAAGCACGCACTGGGTCTGTCGGAAGCGGCGTATTCACGGTTGCAAGGCAACTGTGCTAACATTCAAGGATTCAATTATCAAAGAAAATCAATGTCATAATCATAATTGAATTGGTAGGACGCAGTGCTGTTTTTGTTACGGCGTTTGCCGCAATATATTAAGTCAAGAAAGTACCGGGAATTGATTATTTAAAAAGTTCGATTAAAAGATTGTCGATAAAATTTTTGCCGACTTACAGAAGTTGCTACAACTGTCCTCTTCTATAAACGCGCTAATTTTGATCGATACTTGTTTTTTAGTTCGTATACAGTGCGCTATTTCGTCAGTTAATTTCAAATGTGTTTTGAGATTTCTGTATGGTTCCTGCCGACATATTTCTTTATACAAAACGTAAATAACCCCTTAGAGACACCTGTTTTCTGTCAAATTATATACGAGAAAATTTGTGGTATGTATTTAGGTCCAGTGAAGCGCATCAATAAATAGTATTTGGTTATAATTGGATATTATAAAAAAAACATATTGTCTTAAAATTTGGTAATTACCAGAATAAGAGTCTCAGACTCGAATTTGGACCAAATTTTATATGTAGTATATATAATGTTTAAGTATTACAAGATGATACTTTCTTCTGTCTGCATCTATGCAATGCATACTACTGCTTTAAAATTTTGTTGATTGGGTTATTCGTGGGCATAAGTGTATAAATTCGAAAGGAAGAAAGATCAGGTATTTCGTTGTCAAGTTCCTAGTACTTTCTTGACACAGTAATATTTAGTTATATAGGGATAAAAAAATAAACGAAAAAAAAATCAAATATATTTTATTGTAAAAATATCAAGTAAAGTATATCCTAATCCATCAAAATAACGGTTATTGAAATCCGTAAATAGGACAACCCAGAATTGAAATGAAATTAAAACAAAATGAAATTAAATATGATGAAAATGAATATGAAAATGAAATGAAATGTATTTATTTCACCACAAACTAACTAAAAATTTAAATACAGTAACACGAAAAGAATTGGACAAAACAACGTTAGTGCGACGCGGTTTGTGGCTAGTTTGATCTCAGCTACAGACTGCGTGAAAAGCGCTCGGCAATGTATCGTATATTTGACGTTAACGAATAACATAACGTGACGATATGATATTTTGTTAGCATATGTCAATACTTTGCCTACATATTTTGCGCTCTCCTACAAGCGTTATCGCTGATCGAATGTTACTTTGTCACAAACCCTCTGTTCTCAAAGCACGTTATGAGGGAATAAGTAACTTTGAATAGCTTATGATCAGTAGTCGAGATCTAGTCCAACAAACCTATCACATCACTTGCTGTTTGTTTTGAATTTGTGTTTTATTCATCTATTTCGTGTTGTTCATGTTTATATAAATAATGAAATGTTTGTTATACAAATACATTTAAAAAATATTTTATTTAAGTTAGGATTTAATTAGTGAATATTATTATTAATTAGTGTTCGACCGAACGTTGATTTCTGGACGAAGCCGAAACCGATTAATCGGCCATCGCCACAACCTTCGGCTGCAGGTTTAACAATTCTAAAAAAAATCATTTAATACTCGAAATGTGCATATATAATGATTTTAAAAACTTATAAAACTAAAGGTTTATATTGAATGTTTAAAAAAAACTTCTGGAACGATTAAAATTGTTTCAATTGTTTTCAAAAAGGAAGATTTGTAACGTATAAAAAAACACTATAACTGTATTAAATACAATATTATTATTATTATTAACAAACAAAACCACACTGCAGGAAAAAGGTCTGTCTCACTTCCCTTTTTTCACTATATTTCTGGAATCCATGGGAAGGGGTTTGGATATAACAGGTTTGGTTTGGATTAAATACAATATATTTTATTAATTAAAACAGATTTATTATTGTATATTAAGAAGTTCCATTTATTATCAATAAAGATCTTCATTAGACCATATTTCGCTATAAAAAATCTTTTTTTGTGTATTCTTTTAAAGAAAACATACAAAATAAAATAATAAAAAAATGTCAAACCAGATCGGTCTATGTATGACAGAAATAGGTATAGAGGGAAGAAATAGGTTTTGCTTTTGTTCTCACTTATATCGTCGGCGAATTTAATCAGACCTACACTATGTTAAAACGAAACCAAATTCCTATGCAAATCGTTCGATAAATGGCGTTGTGATGGACTACCCACATAAAAAAATACGTACATAAAACATAAACCTTTCTCCTTTTTGAAGTCAGTTAAAATTATAATAAAAAGATTTCGAAACAATTTCATAACAGTTGGTTAAATTCCGGCACATTCAAGAAACCTTCGGCTTTGCCCATAACTTCGGCCAAATTTGGATAAAGGTCGAAGCTGATACTTCGGTCGGACACTATTACTATGTAAGTGTTAATAAGCACCGAAAAAAAAAAAAAACTTTATAACATTTTAACACAGATTCTGTTGAGTCTTATTTAAATTTAAGAGTGTTTTGTGTGACACGTTTATATTATTAATGCACCTTAAAAACTTAAGTTAATCAAAATCCATTATTTTGGTATAATTCTAGATAAGTTATATAGACTTCGTAATAAATGATCTTATAAATAAAGTACTCATACACACGAGTATGTTATTTCATTTACACAATATTCGAATGCGAATAACATTCTTACAATACCGATTCTTAATCTTAATTCTTCACAATTGCTAAGCATGATAAAGATAACTTTAGGATTTTACAATGAATCCTTACTAATATTTTAAATGCGAAAGTAACTCTGTCTGTCTGTCGCGCTTTCACACTAAAACTACTGATCCGATTTAAATTTGACACACAGATATTCGACAGCTTGAGAAAGGACACAGGCTACTTTTTAATGCGAAAAAAGGGTTGTAAGGGGTCGAAATGGGAGGGGAGATAAAAATCTGAATGGAAGTATCGTAATTTTTAGAGCGAAATCCTTGAAACTTATTTTTTAGGCTGTTGATCCGATATAAATAAATATAACACTCAAAGTTTGTAAAAGTTTTACCCACAAGGGTGTTTTTTTTTACACTGGCTCGACATAGTGACTACAGAGTACCTGATGGTAAGTACAGTGTAGTCCAAATACGAAAGCGACTATCAAAGGATGAAAATCTATTGATAGTCTACATCGTCATGTCGGCCCACATATACCACGACTGAAGGTCTCTAGGTATATGAGCTACTGGATATGCACAATCTGATACCGAAACGCGACAAGTCGAAACTGGTCACTATGACGAGTTTTACACCCATGCACTGTGGTCGCGATCCAGATGGGCACTGGCGCCCTAGCACCTCGCTGCTGCTCGTTTAGCACCACCCAGGGGTCACGTGTAGGTAAACTAGGGTAAAGCCTACGGATGCGAGCTGCTTCGACTCCCACTAGGGTAAAGCCTACGGACGCTAGCAGCTTCGACTCCCAAAAAAACAATAAAAACAACAATAAAACATGTAAAATAACAATAGGAAATAGGGGGTGAAAGTTTGTATGGAAATATGTAGGGTGTATTGTTTTATTAGATTGCGACAAGATACAAAATATTAGAGCTATTTTAATGTAACTTTTACAGAAATAATTAGAAATGCTACCCAAAAACACTATTCCACGCGGATGAAGTCACGGGTACAGCTAGTATTTTTATACACTCGAGAATTTGTATGATAATATTACTCCTACCGCATTATTATTACAAATAATATTGTATAAAACTTACTGTTAACTTTAGATTATTAGACAGCTTTGTTTTTCAATGTAGCATGCAAGCTTAATTGTTTTTCTTGTTCACTGCTTTGACAACACGTAAGGAATTTCCAAATTGATAAATTTCTTGTATAATTTCAGCATTTTTCGGTTTAACAGCCAGCGGCAAGCGTTGTCTCCATGTCGGCAGTAACAGATACACCGTTCACCAAAATGAAGGCTTGAAAACGCGTTGGAGATGTGTTAAGAAAATGACAGGATGTACTGCCTTCGTTACAACCATCAACAACATCATTATTCGGTTAAGAGAGGTGCATAATCATGCTTAAAGCTACTTTATATTAGATATTGGAGGTATGGGTACATCACAGTATTAATGGAGCATGGGGTAATATGTTCCTAAAATGGACGGTTGTGTCTAAGATTAAATAATTATAAAGTATGTATAAGTATTGCTACGAAATCACAGACTTTAATGAAATTCAGGCTTTCTAAGGCAATTCCATATAAAAAACGAGCTCTATATTTTTACAAATAATATGCCATAGTGAGTATTTTCATAGCTGTCGAAAAAAATAAAAATTACGTCCAGTTTACTATAAACAACATCGCCGATGCATATTTTAAATATTTTTATGTTTGACTTAGTGTGAAGTAGTGATTTAACACTTAACGGACAGACCGAATCTGTTCTGTCTTTCCTAGTTTCTTGGCATTTTTCAGGGGAATTAAATAAACATTAATATATGGATTTAAATCGCTGTAACTACAATAAAACTTAATTGAATCAGTTATATTTCTTGTAATATTTCATAGCAGTATTTATTAAAGCGTTTAGTATTTTTTAAGAGTGTGATATGCTGAAAATGCATGTACCTTTATGCAGTGGAACCTGACAAAAATGACAAACATATCTTGTTTCGCTTCTTTTTTTCGTTTTTGGGGATATCTTTTCTTTTTGAATCCCATAATTTGTGTAAGGTATGCTGTTTCCTGACAATCTACCGCAAAACTCTCTCTCTAAAAACTCTTTGTTGCTTGCCATTTTTACCGTTATAAAGTTATTTGGAAATACTTTCTAAAATCAAAAGTAAAACCGTAGGAACAACAGGCAAATAGTGCTAACTAATGGCACCAAGAAAAATCTGTAAAATAAAAAAAACTAACGCAACCTACCTAAAATTTAAGCAAAACGTAGATCTACGTGGCCCGTCCTAGGAAGTCAGAATGAAATAACGTAAATCTACAGGGCCCGTTCGTTAAGTGTTAAGAGGATTTTTAAGTTAATCGACAGTTATGAAAAACGAAATATATTTAAATCTTTAATGTATTTATACCTAGTAGTAATGATATTTTACAAGTCATCTGATGCTTGGATTATACACAGTTTCATTCAAAAATATTTCTTTTTCACAGCAATTAAAAATTAAATATAGTTTTTCTACCTCAGCGAAGTAGATGTGATTTTAATTTAACTCTTAAATATACTTTTAAAAAAGTAATAATTATTGTTATATACTTTGAAATATTTATTTATTACTCTTTTGTTTTGTAATTTATTTAAAATAAAGTTTAAAGTGCTTCATAAGTATTTATACTATTTTGGTGATTACATATCATTGAATTGTTCAATTCACTTGTACAATTTATTTTTAATACCTTCACGGCCAAGTTAAGAAACGCATTATAAATTTTATGGCGCTTTTAACATTAATGGGAGATACATTCGTGTGCAATTGATAATACATTACCGCTTAAATGTATTATTAAATTTAAATAACGTCTCTAAAACTGAACATAAGTCTCCTAGTTTAGAGACCGGCAACCTTTTGAGTCAGTAGAGTCAAAAATTACAATTTACAAAATTTCAACAATAACAAGTACTTGCATAAATGTAGTTTTTTGATAAAAATAAAAACAATTCTATTTATATCTTCATCAATTCAGAACGTTTTTATGTGTTTATATAAAATAAATAATAATTGCGTACGGAATTAAAGAGCCGCAGCTTCACATCCAAAGAGCCGCATGTGGCTCGCGAGCCGCAGGTTGCCGACCCCTGTCCTAATAGATATAGATGGTGATTGGTGAAAAAGTTAGTGTTGTTTTGTTATACATCATGTTTAGATAATTTACTCGTTGCCAAATAAGGTTATTATTTGTTGTAATAGTTTGAAATATTTGTATCTACATATTTTATTTGAGCATTTGTAAGTTTACACACCATTTTGTTTAGTGTATGCAAAAAAAACAATTCGCATTAATAGCAGTGGACGGTGCATTAAAGTTTTTAAGCACATTTAAATTTTTCGTTTTCTTGTATGTGGTGTATATATATATATATATATATATATATATAGTTACTTACTATAAGCACGGTATTTATGCTATCAAAATAGCCCGGTATAGATACTGATGCTCTATTAACGTCAACATAACGTCACTATCAAGCATCTTGTAACTATTTACATTTACTTTTTTTGGAAAAACCTTTGGCTATTTCTCATTTACTGTTCTTATATGTAAATGTAATTTGTCTTATTCTCTTCCAGACATCAAACCCATTTATCAGGAAACCCTTCGAGGAAATATTCTAATGTTGTGCAACGGTCATAAATTCTTTAAGGAACGCGAACGGCATTACAGAAAGGAGTGGCGTTGCGCAAGGCGAAGGTTTGGTTGCAAGGCTAACATTCTCACTATAGATGGCTCTGTTGTGCGCTGTGCACTAAATCATAACCATGAATAAAATAAGCGCATATTTATCGTGTATTACAAACAGATAGAAACAAAGATGCTTCTTGAACTTTCTGTAACACACGTGATCAAAAATAACGGAGCTCTAGTCAAGTGTTACATTGTTACAGTAAAATAGACTTAGTAACTGCATATTGACATATTGCATTAAGACGAATTTGTAGTAATAACCTTTGGGGTCTAGAGAAAACATAATACTTACGTATAATTGTTTGCTCTTTACTACATAAGCGTAATTTGACATGATTACAAGCCGCAATTTGCATCAATCGCAATGTGTTGTACAATAAAAGTTTGATATGTGTTTGAAAGTTTCATTAATATCGTAATAATACGAAACAAGTATTTGACTTCGACATATTTCGACGTTACAATATAATTATTATAAGCAATATTTTTACCGCAAATAGTTACGATTATATATTTAGTCATGTGGGTCAAGTGTGCGCAGCGAGTAAGTGTGCGCATGCCAGATATCTAGGAAATGGTATATAATTACAGAATGTGACCCCCTTCCCTCAGTGCCCCACGTGACTCAGCACCCTTTTATTTATTTTTTTGTCTCGGGTGAAAATCCTGCTTAGGACCATCAGGGACGCTGTGAGGGCATGGACCCCGGTGTGTCAGACTCCTACAGACTAAAAACCCCCGGGGTGTCCCTCTGATTGCTCCACCAGGGCCTGGGAAGTCAAATTCATGCAGACGCCCAGGGAAGAAAAGTCTTGTTGAGGCTACTTCTCTGGGAGGGGAAGAAGTAAAGCCAACCCCTCTAAAATCTCTCTCCCAGGCGATGCGTCGGGGACCGTACACCGCCTCCCTCTCATCCGGGCAGCAGACTCCCTCAAGTCTACTGCCCACGGCAACTATCAACAGTAACAACTATAATCCATAGCTGCATTAATATAATATAACACAGATCTGCAAGGTTTTGTTATTGGCCAAGCGAGGGTCATTTTCGAAGTAATTTTTTTGCATAGAATCCGAATCTGGCGCCAGAATTGCTCCATCACGTCAGGTTTTTAAAATTACTTAACCTAAAAGTGAGAAAAAACCGATTTTTTAATATATTAGCACTAATGTAACATTGTGAATTTTATTTAACGAGTCGAGCCAGTTTATAGTACTACTGTTACGCTTCAAAATTCTTATTTTATATTAAATTAGGTTTAGTAATATGTTGATTTCGTTAAATACCTTTTTTTTAACTTTTAAGTTAAGATATTTTGAAAACCTGACGTGATACAGCAATTTTGATACCGGATTCAGATTCTACGCAAAATAATATTTCTTAAATAATCCTCAGTTGATCAATAACAATCGCAACCCATTTTTTTTTGCAGATCTGTGTAATTTATTGTTATGTTGACTTGGCTCTTTGTAGTGATTATAACGAGTTCCTATGTTAGTATTTACGTCCTTGGAGTAGTTAGATAATTGTTATCCTATTTTCTATATTAGGCAAACACTATTTTTTATACTAGCTCGATAAAGTGATTGCATTGCAACTGATTGTAAGTACAGTGTAGTCCAAGGACAGAAACGATCGCTAAGAGACGAAAATCCGTTAACTGGCGCCATAGCTATATCGTCCCATATATACCACGACGGAAGATCTCTAGGTATATGAATAACTCTCGCCAAGTGCCGAGGAAGTGGCCAATGCTGTACCCTTGGCTCCTGCAGACGAGTAGGAGGAACACCCCGGGGGTTTCAGTCGGTGGAAGTCCGACACACCGGGAGGCGGCCCTCACCGCCCCCTGAGGTCCGTTAAGATTTCCCCCGGGTTACAAAAAAAAGGTATATGAATAACTTGAAGTACACAAACTGATCCCGAAACGCGACAGGCCGAAGCGAAGCTCTATGATGGTCTTTACACTTGTGTACGACCCAGTTCTGGCAATCGCCCTACCACCTTAAAAATGCTGATTGATTCTGTTTCTGATTATCTTGCAAATTCTGAGCCCATTTATCTAGAAACACAACGGGGAGAAATTGTAATGTTTTACAAGGATCATAAATTCTTTATGGAACGTGAAAGAAAATTCAGAAAGGAGTGGCGTTGTGCAAAGCGAAGGCTAATATTATCACTATAAGCGATTGTGTTGTGCGGTATGCACTAAATCATATCCATAAATAAAATCAGGACATATCGTGTCTACATTATTACAATTTTCATTATAATCGGTGGTATCCCACCGAAAGAAAGGTATGGCTTGAACTTTCCCTAATACTCATAATCTTCGGAAGTATAGTGAAATGGATCGTCCACATAACAATGAAATAGCTTTGCTATATAATTTAACCTAAAGGCGCCATTCAGACTCTGCCAGTCACTGCTCAGCAGCGGCGAATCAGTAGCGACTGCCAATTCGTGAAAACTGACAGCGCCGCGTAGTTTCCTACATCGGATGCGTTTCTATAATATATAAATACAGGCAGAGCGGTACATTGCGATTTGGCGGCCGCTACTGGGTCGCCACTACTAAGCAGTGACTGATTGAATCAGAAACTCGCCTTAAATGGGCATTATTTTGTTGCTGTAGAAGAAGCTGTTTAGTGAGAAGATTTTAATATTTTTGCCAGTCTTTTTATACGAAAGTATACTCTCACAGTGTTTACTGCCCTTTGAACACGTGGCTAGTTTGTGACGATATCAACGAGTGTTATTGTCCACATTATTAATTTGGAATATTATTCATTTCAGAAGTATCGTATGTCTACAATCGTCACGGTAATAAGACGTTGATATTTCGAGGCTGTAGATACAACAAGAATTACGAAAGTTCGAACAGGACATCATGGAGATGCGTGAAGCGGAACGACGGCTGTAGATCTATGGTTATCACAAGTTGTGATCAAGTAATGCATTATTCTGAACATAATCATTATTAAGTATTTAATTAAAGGCGTATATCTTAAAATAATGTTATTTTGTCACGCCGTATCTATCTCGGGTTGAGCATAGATTCATTAGTGGCTGTATTCACTTTGCAATTATAAATCGTGACAAACAGCTTATGCTATTTTATGATTTAAAATAGTGTTACAAATACAAATTAAACATAAGATAAGCCCAATGTAATAATTATTAGATAAATAGTTATATTTAATATGGCAAAAGGAACAGAAAAATTCAATTACGCCTTAAGAGAGTTGCTTAAGAGAGTATTAATTATTAATGTACGTAATAAACATCTGGCACAGGTTTGCAAGAGTTTATTTGATAGGACTAATAATTTTGTTCACGATTTTATGTTTTCTTAATATATACATATTTATTAACTATATTGTCAGTTTGTCATGAATTAGGATCAAAATATGTTTTAGATTTGTGCTAAAATGTATGAAAATAATATTGATTAGTTATATACTAACTACATAAATAAACGTGTTTATTAGATATTTATTTTTAGTTTTTTTTTGTATCATGTATCATATTTTTGTAAACTGTACTTATTTTTTTTTTCAATTGTTCAAGTTGCAAGTTTTGTAATCAATCGCTACGGTAACAAAAACCTGGTGTACCTCGGCGAGCAGTATAACAAAGACACCGGCGATGAGGCTAAGGTGAAATGGCGCTGTGTCAAACGCAACACCGGGTGCAGAGCTCAAGTCGTTACATACTACAATTGTATTATCAAATTTACTGAACACAATCATTGATACTTAACACAACTATATTGCAAAACAAAAACCAATTCAAAATGACTGTATTTAAAGCGTACATTTCCTTAATCTTACGGCGGATAGTCCTGGATTATTCATTGGTGCTGCATATACTTACAGAAGTATATGCAGTATTTAGTAGAGGGCTCAGGGCTAAAAGTACCTTTTTCTGTGTGAAACATGGTTAAGGCTAAATTTTAAATAATACATTTTTTTTTGGCTTTACTTGCATTTGATTCAACAGTACTCTTTATGCCGAGCGAGGCAACGAATTTTTCTTTTATACGGCTTTAGATATAACAAAAACCACGCACAGAAAGATTCTAAGATATCCTGGAGTCGTATCAGAAGAGCCGGCGGATATAGATCTATAAACATTATATTGAAAAAGTAATCACAATATTTATAAATGCGATACTGCTTTGTGAAATGCAGATAGCAGATGTAACTTACAATACCGCAATTGTCATTGAGACTAAGCGGGTCATGTCTAGAGATGAAAATGCCCGAAAGTTTCGGAAAGTTTCCGGGAATCTTCCCTTTATTCCCGGGAAAATTGGGGAATATTCCCTGAAAGTGTCCAAAATTCCCAAATCTCATCAATTTTGTCAATCATAATTTTCTCGATTCGTGCTTTCTTAAGGTTGTTTTTAAGGTATAATTTATACTTAGTACTAATAAACCTCGGTAATATATTACATTACAATGAAATTATTATAAACTATGTGATTAAATTTAAAGTTAAAGGGAAACTATGACATTCGTACCTTCCGGCAAGCCGAACCCATGTGTTTTTTTTTATTTCACGTATGAATTTTATAAACAAAGGAAGGCGATATTATTCATGAGTTAAATAAATAATATTTATTTAGTTTTAACCTATGTTCAAAAATCTATATACATATGTATATAAAATCACTTGTCCTAACATTCATGACATAACATTCATGTATATATCATCGTTAAGCTCAAACGACAACAGCCAGAAACATGAAATTTGGAAATTGGTTTTTACTACTAATTGGTATGATGTAGGTATCCACAAAACGCAGAGTTTTTGTGATTCCATCGTTATGAGGATGTTGAAACTATGGTTGGAAAAATGTTTGAAAAATCTGCCAATTTTGAAGTAAGCACTATCAAAACCAGTATTTCGACTATTGGTTGGAAATTAGAAAAAAAAATGTTTCGACCTTATTGGAAAATCAATCCCTAAGAAGATAAAATAAGGGTGAAAAGTTTGTTTGTTTGTTTAAAATCCGTCAATTTAAGTAAGCCCTAT
Organism: Automeris io; assembly: GCA_036320925.1. Classification (NCBI taxonomy): domain Eukaryota; kingdom Metazoa; phylum Arthropoda; class Insecta; order Lepidoptera; family Saturniidae; genus Automeris; species Automeris io. The sequence goes on along the minus strand of JAUDJH010000010.1, from coordinate 4,054,615 downwards.
AAAAATTGATATTTGTAGGACGAACATAGGTCATAGGCGACGGTTGCGGCCGTTGGATTACGTTGAGGGCCTCGACTATATGTTTTGCGGAATTCCCCTTCTGATAATGAACTGTGATTGGTCGACTGAAATAGCGTTAGGGACTTCCCTTTCTTATTTATCGATCACGTGACCGGGATCACGTGAGGATTGCGCAGGAGCGCGGGTCGGTACGTTAGCTGCGCGTCACGTCAGTCCGCAAGAAGCTCCGCTCGAACACACCCGCGCTACAGACTGGCGCCCAACGTGGGGCGATCTTACGTCCTGTATAAAGAGTCTCTCTGTAGGAATGTTAGTTAGCCGGATTAAAAAGTGAAAAATCACTAATCGTGACCCTAGTGAAACTTGTGGGTGTAGGTAGTGTGTTTAATTGTGCTTGTGCTATTAATCGAAATAAGGGGATCTTTCAAAATGCCCCGTATCAGAAAAAGCCGTAGTGCTGAAGACGCAGAGGAAATTAATAACTCTAGTGGGTTTATGCCTGGAGGGCAGCTCTCGTCGTTCTTGGAGGCGTTCGCGAAGGCTCAAGCGGAATCCAACCGTCTACTGGTTGAGAGCCTCTTCGCTTCGTCGGCCGTCAACGCCAGAGGGCCCCCGGCATCGCCAGTCGCGCCTTTGACAGCACCAGGGGGGAATTTTTCGGCTTGCACCGCACGATTCAGCGGAGTTCCGCGTGACGCGGAAGTGCTAGAAGCTTTCTTGGACTCAATCGAGATATACAAAGAATGTATGAATATCACGGACGAACATGCCTTGCGAGGTCTGGCCATGCTTCTCGAGGGTGAAGCTGCTGTATGGTTCCGAGGCGTTAAATCTACCATCAAAACATGGCAAGATGCTATCATGAGGCTACGTGCCATGTATGGGAAGCCCCGTCCAGCACATAAGATTTTTCGGGATATTTTTGTCGCTGAACAGGCCGAAGCGGATCGTTCTGAAGTGTTCATTGGAAGAATACGAGCATTATTAGCAAGATTACCATACGTCTTACAAGAAGAAGTTTGCATTGACATAATTTATGGATTGCTGCATAAACGTATTCGCAAGCGTTTGTCCAGGGACAGCGTACAGACTATTGATGAGCTCGTGGAGAAAGCTCGCAATATGGAGGAAATGCTTCAAGAGTCGTCGAGCGTCTTCCAGGCCGGTGAACGTCAACCAGATAGTGTGTGTGACGTCACATCGAGCGCGCGAAACGTGAACAGTGCGCGTGCTACGCCTTTGAACGTGCCGGCGGCATCAAACGTGCATGCGACAAGCGACGCGTCCAGTTTACCATCGCGCGTCCAGACGCCGTTTCGTGTTTCCCCTATGTCCCGTACCATTGTCCCGCGTACGCCGGTAAGATCGACTGATTCACCGAGTTCCGGTAAGCTGTTTTGTATTTACTGTAAAAAGACTGGACACTCTCGTGATCAGTGTTTTAAACTGAAAGTTAAAAGTGAAAAACCATCGGTTTCTTGTTTCGGTTGTGGCACTTTGGGTGTTATTCGTGCCAATTGTGTAACTTGTAAAGCTAAGAACTCGAACGACACGTTCTGTTCATGTGATTTTGATTTATGTACCCATAGTAGGGGCTTAGATAACGATCTTTGTTCGCATACCAAGGGGTCGCGAACTCAAAAATGTTTCGATGTTAATTTGAATAAGAATATTTTGTGTAATTGTAATTCGTGTAATAATTGTTTTCACAGTAGTCATAATTTAAAAGATAAGATGATTTTATGTAATTCTTTTTGTAATATTGATACCGATGTTTCTTGTGTTTGTAAAAATAATTCTAAGAGTTCTGTAAGCAATTATCATTGTAAAACGGTACCTGACGCGCGGTTGACGGACAGCCCTCGCCCCGATATTACGCGTTCGGACAAGTGTACTAGAGGCCGTCCTATTTTAGAAATCGAGATTTGTGGATACCGCGGTACCGGTCTTATAGACACTGCTGCTAAACGTAGCGTTGCCGGATCTACGCTCTACACATTGCTGCTTAAGTTAGGACATCCGATGCATAGTAGTGTCATGTCTGTTAAACTTGCGGATGGTGTAATGCGAGATGTTAAGGTTCAACTCGCTGACGTCGTAGTTAAACTCAAAGGAGCGTCCATACCTATTGTTTTTGTCATTTTTCCGGATTCTATTAATAACGAAACGTTGCTCGGTATCGATTTCTTACGTAAAGCTCGTGTATGTATTGATATTAGTAATGAAAAGTGGTTTACAGCTGACCGACCTCAGGTCATTCACCCCTTGCGTTGCGAAACGTCTCGTAACTTTATCGGATGCGCCTCAACGGACATTTTGCGCCCCGATGAGGGTTCGATGCTGTCACCACAGGAGAGGATCTGTCTTGCTGAGACGCTGCAGGAGTACGAGGACATCTTCAGAGAAGGGGGAGAAGCGACTCCGCATGCAGAGCACCGCATCGACACAGGTACTCACCCGCCTATCGCTGTGCCACCGTATCGTCTCACGCCTGCCAAGAAGGACATTATGGAGGCTGAGATTGAAAAGATGTTGTCCGCCGGCATAATTGAAGAATGCGAGTCCCCGTGGGCAGCACCAGCACTACTCGTCCCTAAGAAGGACGGATCCTATAGGTTTTGTGTTGATTATCGTAAATTGAATGCCGTAACGAAGGCTGACTCTTATCCACTCCCAGTGATCGAGGATTTGCTGCAGTATACTGGTAAAAGTTGTTTCATGAGTACGATAGATCTTAAAGCAGGTTACTGGCAGGTTGGAGTTCGGGAGGAGGATCAGGATAAAACTGCGTTTGTCACTCCGTTCGGTATATTTAGGTTCAAGCGTATGCCATTTGGATTACGCAACGCTCCGGCGACCTTTCAGCGACTAATTGATAGGTTTCGCTCGGGTTCATCGTTAAAAGGAATTACGATTTTAGGATACATCGATGATTTGATAGTGATCTCGGAAAACTTTGCCCAACACATTAGGGATCTGCGGGCTGTTTTCGATCGCTTGCGTGTATTTCAACTTCACGCTAATCGAGCTAAATGCGTTTTTGCTAGGGAAAGTGTCAAGTACCTAGGTCACGTGATTTCGTCTCAAGGTATATCGCCTGACCCGGATAAGGTCAGTGCTATTGTGAATATGAACGAGCCAACGAATGTGAAGCATCTGAAGTCCTTTTTACAGACATGCTCGTGGTTTAGAAAGTTCGTTCCAGACTTTGCCCGTATCGCACAGCCGTTGACTATGCTTACAAAGAAAGATCAGTCTTGGGTGTGGGGTGAAGCTCAGGTTGTTGCATTCAACGAACTTAAGGGATTGCTTACTTCGCTATTCGATTTGAGACGGTATCATTCGCGAGAAGGTGAATGTCCTGATGTACGAAAGCTTGTCGCCTCTAAGCGCCGTCGAGGACGACCGCGTAAGTTTTGTTTGACCGAACGTCAGGGGACATATTCGGTCAAAAGGGGGAGGGTGTAGGACGAACATAGGTCATAGGCGACGGTTGCGGCCGTTGGATTACGTTGAGGGCCTCGACTATATGTTTTGCGGAATTCCCCTTCTGATAATGAACTGTGATTGGTCGACTGAAATAGCGTTAGGGACTTCCCTTTCTTATTTATCGATCACGTGACCGGGATCACGTGAGGATTGCGCAGGAGCGCGGGTCGGTACGTTAGCTGCGCGTCACGTCAGTCCGCAAGAAGCTCCGCTCGAACACACCCGCGCTACATATTTAGTTTTTTAGTTAGAAATAAAAGAATATGTGTTTCGTCGTTTTTGAAAAACATATGGCGAAGTGAGTAAATTATTTCTTCCCGAGGAACGCCGGGACACACAGCTAGTGTGTAATGTTTTTTGTGTATGTACACGAACTACTCCAGATTTGTGTATTTTTTAATGATATTTATTATATATATAATTTATATAATATTTTATAGTATAAATAAATGCGGAGTAGAAGTTTTTAGATCCACTGCAGGTGACAATCTCCTAATGGCGGTGTTTCAGGTAGTTCTTTAAATGTTTGACTGGCGTTTAGTGATTATTTACCAGAGCTATATTCACTCTCTGCTATAATAATATTTTCTGTATCTTTTTACATAATGTATATGTAGGTACAAAAATATAATTACACTGCATTACTTTTTAGAAGTCGTTATTTGAAAAGGAAAAGAGAGCCTTTATAGAACCAATTCCTTGTCTGTCTGTCTGACACTTTTTCTCAAAAACGCCCAGAGGTATTAAGCTGAAATTAAAATCAAATGCTGATATTAGCAATTCCTTGTACCTCTAATTTTACTTTTAAGATAATACTAACAAAACCTGTACCCTTTTATGTCGCATATTTTACAGTTTATGATGTTTTCACAAAGAAATCATATTTTAAAGGATATTTTCTGTTCATCTAGAATCATGAAGATCTTAAAAGAAAAGTACACAAAAATAAAATAAATTCATTCTTTAATTAATTATTAAGACTCGCATCTGTGCGGCATTTTTGAGCGGTGACATAAAAGTGTCAGCGGGAACGTCTTGCTGCGCTCTCACTCACACGCGCACAATCTGTATAATGCCGTCGCATGCGTTGTTTGCCTCCGCGCAACTTGTCGCTTTGCCGGTCCACAGTTGGTAAACATATCGCAGAATACGAATAAAATCCGTCAAAAATATTTTGTAGTATAGCGGAGGTGGCCTAGTTCATAAGGGACCGGTTTCTATGCGCTAGAGTGTGAATGGTCGTAGGCTCGAATCCCGGTACGTACTTCTGGGTTTTTTCAGATTAAATACGGAATTAGGCATTACATGTTTACCGGCGAATGAAAACAACGTGAGTCAACCTACATGGCATGTGATAGAAATATCATGTGTAAGTGCCTTGAGAACGGCGATCAGCTGTACTTCTGGCCACGTTAGGCACAACATATAAGCGCTAAGTGGATAAAACTACTTTTTTTATCCCGAGGAAAATCCAGCATAGGACCATTAGGGACGCCGTGAGGGCAGCGACCCCGGTGTGTCAGACTCCTACTGTCTAAAAACCCCCGGGGTGTCCCTCTGATTGCTCCACCCGGGCCTGGGAAGCCAAATTCGTCCAGACGTCCAGGGTACAGAAAGCCTTGTTGAGGCTTCCTCTCTGTGAGGGGTAGGAGTAAAGCCCACCCCTCCAAAACCTGTCTCTCAAGCGGCGCGCCGAACACCGTGCACCGTCTCGGATAAAACTACTACTGTATCTCTGGTTACCCCGGATTATAGTGTGAGGATATATTAGTATTTATCATGATTTTTTTTTTATTGTCCAACAATAAAAATATTTTAAATAATAATATACAAACATATCTATTTTGAAATATTTTGTGGTTTATTACGTCTCAAATCATTTTGAAAAGTTTGACCTCTTCATACACACACAATTTATACACTACACTCGTGTAACTTTCCTATATAATAAAGACACCATCCTTAAATAAGTATAAATAAAAAGTTTTTTGATTATTTCAAAATAGTTATGACTTCATCCGGAATGAAATAGCAAAGGTAATTTATTTTTTATATTTAAATTTTAAGTAAGAAAATAAACTGCAATATAAAAGTCTCGTTTTGATATCATATGTAACCATGTTTACAATCGACCCACAGGCCATTATTTTATTTCGGAAAGAAACTTTAAGAAATAAACGTATATTTCTGTTTACACGTTCCATGGGAATATTCCCGGGAATTAACGGAATGTTCTCGGGAATTTTGGGCACTTTGGGAAAATTCCCGGGCATTTTCATCACTAGTCATGTCCTGTCGTATTTCGAATAAGCTGGGTCAAAAGTAACCAAACTGTGGGTTCCACGATATGTAAGACGACATTTCGGCCGGCTCAGATGGAGAGAGTGGAATCAGACGGACACTTCTGAAGGTTGGGTTACGAAACCCGGAAACAGAAAATATGCTAGAAAAGGGACGGGAGACCTTACATTACATTGGGGCGATATAAGCTGATAATAATTATTCGTAAATGTGCCAAATATACTAAACGCTAGAAAAAATATAGAACAAACAACAGTTCATATTTGATGCTGATAAAGATCTTTGGACTGTACAGGGATATACATAACACCAAAGTAGTAGGATGTTTGTACTGTTTGGAACGTCCTGATTAAAGTTTGCTTCAGTCAAGCCGACGGCAACTTCCAGTAGATTCTCGTCTTTTGGCAATCGTAGGTTGATCTATAGTAAATTCAATGATAAAATCGAAATTGAATCGAAAGCTTATTATAGAAACGGCTTATCGTATTTGTCTAGAGAAACGGCTTGTATAGATATTAATAAAGATATGTTATATATTTTAATGGTTGTTGTATATATATATATATATATGATTTGAAATTAAACTAGTCACTGATGTAGTTCAATTTATATTAATTAAATTTCTTTTACAAGTGAAAAAGAGCATTAACCATTGAAACTTACAATAGTAAAGGTAAAATTTCTAAAGTTATTTTAATTGTATTTATATAATATAGATTTATTAAATGAAGACTGTAGGACGTACTTAGTTTCTAGAAAACAGTCGCAGCTGTTAGATTTTGTTGAAGGTCGGGAGATGTGTGGGGCGCGCGATACAGCTTCCTGATTGGTCGATTGAGGGTGGCGTGATGAATGCGCCAGAGTGCGACGGGATGTCGCCCTAACCGCGCGTTAGGCAGTAGAGATGTCGATAATGAAAAAAAAATGTTATATCGATATTTATTAAAATATCAATATCGGCGTCGATTTATTGAAGGAAAAATATCGATATATCGATTAAATCTCAATAAACATGAGAGTATTTTATCAGTATTCCTTTAAATTAGACAAAATTACAAAAATATCAATAACTAAAAGGCTATCTTCTAACTTTAAGATCTATTTAAGATAGTTACACCTTCCTGCTTGCCCCTTCCTGTAGTGGCGTAGTATTTTTGTCCCAGAGCAGTAACAAGATATGCTTAGCTCGCATTTAGATAAGGCGACCACCGGGACAGAAATGCTCCGAGACGATCGGGGTTTTTAATATTAAGTTTAGTCTTACATCAGCTTCCACTTGAAGTGGTAGTAAGAATAAATGTTTTAAAAAAGCTCACTGCCGTCTCCCTGATCTTTCTGGCGCAGCCGGGTAGGATCTGCCATCATCACCAGGTCAATTTTAGGAGCACAAAAATCGGTTCTGTTGGCTGGTTTTGTAGAAAAACGTTCAAACGTTAGGCGGATCCTTACGAACCAAATAAATAAGTGAGTCAGTGGAACAAAGGAAGCTGAGAGACTCCCAAGGCGATGAATTGGTGCAGATCGTGAGTAGACCTTTTCACTTTTCCTGCCCTTCACCTAATATCCCTTGGTTATCTGATTTTGCAGTACAAAAATCGACAGCAAAATTAGTTGTACGATACTGTGGTCCAAACTTACCGCGGTACGTGCATAAATATTAGACTGTCCCAAAATCGACAGTTCGACTTTAGTTATAAGCATCTTTAAAATATTACTGATTTTGCAGTACTAGAAATCGACAGCGAAATTAGTTGTGCGATACCGTGGTCCAAACTCACCGTGGTACGTGCATAAATATTAAACTGTCCTAAAATCGACAGATTAATTTTAGTAATAAGAATTTTAGACTGTCCCAAAATTGACAGATTAATTTTAGAAATAAGAATATTAAAAGAATATTGAATTAAATAAACTCAACTGATTTTACTGTCCACGTTTAATTGTATTTTATATTTGTGTTTTTTATAATTTTGTGTTTTAATTTTGTGTACTTTTAAATTTTATCGTGTCTTTTATTCGTAAATTGTATTTTTTTTATTATTATTATTTTATTTTAATTTTTTTATTTTAAAATGGAAAGCGTAACACTTATCCCTAAAGAAATCTCGGATCTTATCCCTAGATACGACGGAGATGACAAGCTATTAAATTTATTCGTGGGAAAATGTTCTTACGTATTGAAATGCTTTCAAGCCCCGGCAAATGCCGCGCGAGATCTTTATATATTCCATACAATAACTAGTAAACTTACTGGAAGGGCAGCCGCGTTAGTTAGCGAACGAACAGATATTAATACGTGGCCTCAGTTAAAGGATTTATTAACGGAACATTTCGGAGACCCTAGGTCCGAGGAATGTATAGCGATCGAGCTTGAAGGGTTAAAAATTAAAACAGGAGAAACACATATAGACTTTGCACACAGAATACAAAATGTTAGAAGTTCATTGTTAGCAAAAGTTAACCAAATTGCCGACGAGGGTGTAAAAGCCGCAAAAATGATAATATACAATAATACCGCATTAAACGTATTCTTGTATAATCTGTCGCAAGAATTAGTCAGGATTGTACGACTTAGGGGTAGTACGACTCTTGAATCCGCATTAAGTATAGTTACAGAAGAAATAAATTTCTTGGAACAGTACAAAAGTAAAAATAAAATTAACACAACGACTATGCCATCAGCAACGCAAAAACCACCCCAATTCGTTCCACAGAATAATTTTAAATTCGGATTTCAACCAAATAACGGTAACATGAACACTAACTTTAATCCACAAAGATTAAACGCACCACCTCAACAACAAGGTTTTAAACCATCTCAATATAACCCTCAAACACAACAACCAAACCGATTTAAATTTGGGATACCACCCCAACAACAACAATTTAAATTTGGCATTCCGCCACAACAAAGGCTACCACAGCGCCTCAATACAGATGTGTCGATGCGAACGGCACCAATACGTAACAACATGATCGAAAATGATGACCCTTACTCTTCCCAAATGCAGGAGAATTATGAACATGAACAAGACAACTATAACGATACCCAGAATGAGGAGTATAACGAATATGAGGACGAAAATTTTCTTATACCAGCCTCAGAGGAGGAGATCCTGAAATAATATATACTAACTACTGTGATAGTATATATAAGCTACCACACATTATAATACCAGAAATCAACGCACGTTTTCTTATCGATACGGGTAGTAATAGATCGTTTATTAGCCCAATTAAAGCCAATGAATATTTTAGTAATTATAAGTATCATGAACCATTTACAGTAATAAGTACCCACGCACGGAGTACGCACGAAGAAGTGATATATATTCTCGTTCTACCAACTTTTCAATCTAATTTATCACATAAATTTTATGTTTATGACATCGATGACAGATACGACGGTCTGATAGGCTCTGATCTATTAAAAAAATTAGAAGCAAATATTGACATGAAGAACCAACAGTTAATTACGCCCGACACTAATATTCCTATTAGGTACAGTCCACCATACGAAATCCATGTAGAACCTAGAAGTGAAATGCGTGTTAAAATACCTACAAACTTAAGAGAAGGAAATGGAATATTAAAATATCAGCAGTTTGCTCCGGGAGTGCGAATGCCGACCGCACTTGTTAATTGTATAAATTCATTTGCGTCAACAATAATACAGAACTCTACCAACAAAGGAATTAAAATCACCTTTAAGAAACCGTTTGATATCACGCCTTACGATTCTCCAGTAAACGTCACGGATACACGTTTACGTAATACCCATCAGATGGACGAAATTTTAAAAGACAACCTAAATAAACTACGTCTCGAGCATATGAACGAAGAGGAACGTACCAGCATTAAAAAGCTTTGTTTTGAATACCGTGACATATTTTATTGTGATAAAATCCCTTTGTCTTTTACCAACCACGTTAAACATAACATTAGGACGCGTCATGAGGACCCAATATACATAAGACCGTATCGTCATCCAGCGTCACAGAACGAAGAAATCCAGCGACATGTAGAAAAATTACTAAAAGATGACGTAATTGAACCGTCACACTCACCATGGAGTGCACCAGTACATCTAGTACCTAAGAAAACAGATGCATCAGGCGAAAGAAAATTCAGAATGGTAATTGACTACCGACGACTTAACGAAATTACAACAGATGATAAGTACCCATTACCGAATATTACCGACTTGTTTGATATTGTTGGGTAAATCTACATATTTTAGTACAATAGATCTGGCTAGTGGATATCACCAGTTAGAAGTGAATGAAACAGATAGGCAGAAAACTGCATTTACAACACAATCCGGTCATTACGAATTTAAAAGAATGCCTTTCGGATTGAAAACAGCCCCAGGAACGTTCCAGCGTGCCATGGATAATATACTTAGAGGACTACAGGGCATCCACTGCCTAGTATACCTTGATGATATAATCGTGTACTCTAGCAGCTTAAAAGAGCATATAGAAAAACTTAGAATGATTTTTGAAAGACTCCGAAAAACCAACTTAAAGGCTACATTAGATAAATGCGAGTTCCTTAGGAAGGAAGTACTATATCTAGGCCATACGATAACTAAAGAAGGTCTTAAACCGAACGACGAAAAAATTGAAGCTGTTTTGAAATTCCCACTGCCTAAAACGCCGACGGAAATTAAAAGTTTTCTGGGACTAGTAGGATATTATAGAAAATTTATAAAAGATTTTTCAAAAATTACAAGACCCATGACAGCTTGTTTAAAAAAGAATAAAAAAGTGTCAATCACTAAGGAATTCATAGACGCCTTCGAAAGGTGCAAGGAGTTATTGACAAATGCTCCATTGCTACAATTCCCAGACTTCAAAAAACCTTTTATTCTCACTACCGACGCATCTAATTATGCTTTAGGTGCAGTATTGTCTCAAGGTTCCGTTGGAAACGACAAACCAATAGCGTTTGCGAGTAGAACGCTTAACGATGCAGAGACCCGATACAGCACAATAGAAAAAGAACTATTAGCAATAGTGTGGGCCGCGAAACACTTTAGGCCATACTTATACGGAAACAAATTTATCATATACACCGATCATAGGCCCTTAGCGTGGCTCAACTCAATTAAAGAACCGAATAGTAAGCTAACAAGATGGAAATTGCGCTTGGCGGAATTTGATTATGATATCATATATAAAAACGGAAAACAGAATGGTAACGCGGACGCATTGTCCAGAATACGAATTAATATGGTAGGTGGAAACGATAACGAATCCATGGAAGTAAATTTAGACAATAAGGAACAGCAACTACAGCGCTATCTTGAGGAAGTTACTGAAAATATAGTAAAACTATCGAAGAAAATTAAAGGAAGACGCGATGAAACAACATCTCCGATAACAATCTCGTCGAGCTCAGAGAGAACCGTGAGCATCCATTCTGACACAAATATGCAACAAAATTCGAATTCACATTTAGTACCATCTATCGGAAGCTCAACATTAACGGCTTCTGAGAAATCCGATACAAAAACAAACACAATACATTCAGCAGAAGACCTTGATACTGAAGGTATTCCTATACTACATGAAGCAATTGATACCAAACGTAATCCAATTTTAGTATATACCTGGAATAGGGACAAAATGTCAGTGAAAGATCTATCAAATAAAAACCAAAAAATACTGGAAGTACACTTGCCATTAAGAGTACCAGAATTAATCAGTATATTCATAAAAGAATATATAAAGCCAAAAATTAAATATTTCATATATTTTGAGAACAAAGAACATCGTAACGAATTTACACAAGCCGTAATAAATCTATTTAAGAAAAATACAGTTAAATTTTACCAGTGCACCGATCGAGTCGTTTATATAGACGACGAAAATGAACAAAAGGAAATAGTACTGAAATACCATCAAGGAAAGAATTGTCATAGAGGAATTAAAGAAACGCTAATACATTTAAAACGAACATTCTTCTGGAATAACATGGACATAACAGTGTCCAGCATTATTAATGCATGTGAAACATGTAAACGCATGAAATACGACCGAAAACCGCTAAAACCCGAATTACAACTTACGCAAACGCAAAATAGACCATTTCAGAAAATTTTCATAGACGTATTTTCAATAGAAGGCAATTACTTCCTTACTGTCATAGACGCATTTAGCAAATTAGGACAAGCGTTCCTGATCGATACTAAATCGACACCCGATATAATTAGAGCCCTAATTAAGTATTTTTCGTTTTACAAACAAAAATAAGTGCTGATTCAGGAACTGAATTTAACAATGAATTAATTAGAGAAATGTTATCCTTTTATAAAATACACTTGCACATCGCTACACCACACAACCCTAATTCTATGGGTCTTGTAGAGCGCTTTCACTCGACTATTTTAGAAATATACCCCCTTGCAAAGTATGAGCAAAAGCTAACCGATGCAGCTACGGTTATGACTTACGCTATCATGTCTTATAACCACACGATACATTCTACTACGGGCCTTACCCCCTTTGAAACCGTGTTTGGGCACACAGATTCAAATAACATATTTCATGTAGACTTTAATAGACAGTACACCCAAAAATTAGTTAGAGAGCACGCACATAGGACTAAACGCCTATACGAATTTCTAACAGATCAAATGATCACGCGAAAAGAAAAAGTTAAGCAAAAACGTGGGGGAGAAAAGAACTTTGAAATAGGAATAGGAGACGATCTATTTGTAAAAGGAACAAATACCAGAAGAAGTAAAGATAAGCCGAGATATTACAAAGCCCAGGTGATAAAACCTATAGAAAGAAACATTTTAGGAATTACTACCAGGGGTAGGGAAATGAAAGTACCTATTAAAGACGTAAAACGCCCTTCACAGGTTAACCCTGCTGGCAATCCCAGTGATCCTAATTCAGGCCCTTCAACTTCAACCAGTTGAGAAAAACCCTGGCCTGTTACCGATAAGAAAAGGGAAGGCATTTGTCTCCAACAACAAATGGACTATAGTTAAGATTTTAGACTTAAGACTAGTAATAGAGGCCTTAAATGTAAACATTGATAAGTATACTACGCTTGATGAGCACGCTCATCAACATTTTAATATTAATAATTTTGATTCTGATTTTAATGATGTAAGGTCTCAAGTTATGTTTGTAATAAATTTAACGATAGAGAAATTCAGACAACTGATCCCATCAATTCGTGTCAAACGAGGGTTGCTTAATCCTCTCGGTACATTAATTAAAGTTTTTACTGGTAACTTAGATAATGATGACGCCATTAGATTCGAAAGGACAATAGCCGAATTGAAAAGTAAACAAGACGCGATAGCTAAGAAAATAACTCTAATCACCGAAATGGTGGGAACTTTTACAGACATAGCTGTTGTTACAAAAGTAAATTTTGAACAAATAAAAGAATTCATCGAAGAATTTCAGGGTAACCTAAATAAGACAAATCTATACCAAATAAGCAATAAATTTGTTCACTTATTTAACACATTTTTACATAATTTTCAAACTCTCTATACTAGATTGAATGAAATCGAGACCGCGATAGCTTTAAGTAGAGTCAAGATATTGCATCAGTCGGTAGTAGACACCAGTGAGTTAATTTCAGTATTAACAGAAATAGAAAAAACAGATAAATTAATGTATCCCGTAAGTATAGAAAATATAGTTAAGTTGGAAGAATGTATAGAGATAAAATCGTATATAAAGCAAAATCAGATAACGTTCCTAATGCAAATACCACTAATTGAAAATGAAGAATATAATTATTTTAAAATACTTCCTTTACCAACCCTAAATATTACGACCGGTGTTACGACCGTCATTTTTCCTAAATATCCTTATCTCCTAGTGAAAGGTCCGAACACGAAATCGCTCTCGCAACCATGTCGCGAGATTGATGAAGCCCGTTTTCTTTGCAACGAAGATGATGTACACCTATTCACGGGAAGAGATTGTGCAGCGGATCTTATGAAGTTTTCATTGGACATTTCATCTTGTGAACAAGTTCCGGTAACAATAGAGGATATTAAAATAAATCTGATACAAACTAATCGTTGGATGATTTTCACTAAAAACGAGACCGCCTTAAATATATACTGTTAAAATGAAGTAAGTCAGAAAATACTCCGATGAACATATATACTTACTATGGACGATGACTGTCACGTAAAAATAAGTAACTATTATCTGAAGAAACGACAAATACATGGCAAAAATATGAACTGTACCAATTTTCCTATAATTCAATTACCTTTACTATCCACGACCCAGAAGAATCAGAATAGACCTGTTAACCTGCGCGGATTGGATTTAAACGACTTGCAAACCTTGGTGTATGCTCTGAAGAAAAGTGATGTTGTGAATGGTGAAACTTACACTAATTTCATAGAACTAAGAAGTGTTAGCGTTAGTACAATTATACTCTATGCCATTGTATTCGCGATAATTGCGGCATTAATATATAAGTTTAAACTTTACAATGTATTATGTCGAAATCATCTGCCCAAAAAAGAGACAGATGACTTCGAGCTCAAGGAGGGAGGAGTTACACCTTCCTGCTTGCCCCTTCCTGTAGTGGCGTAGTATTTTTGTCCCAGAGCAGTAACAAGATATGCTTAGCTCGCATTTAGATAAGGCGACCACCGGGACAGAAATGCTCCGAGACGATCGGGGTTTTTAATATTAAGTTTAGTCTTAAATCAGCTTCCACTTGAAGTGGTAGTAAGAATAAATGTTTTAAAAAAGCTCACTGCCGTCTCCCTGATCTTTCTAGATATCAAACAAAATTAAATAATAAATAAATAAATGGCGGCAAAAAATATACATGCAACAAATTCAGATGACAATGCATGTTCGGTCGTATCTTCTACAGTTTCTGATTTCAGCTACTTCACTATCATAAAAATTAAAAAATATCGTTTTCGATACAATTTTCGATACTGGATATTTTGTATCGATATGTCATTACAAAATATATCGCCCAAAAATATCGATATATTGAATTGAAAATATCGATGTATCGACATTTATTCGACAAGTCTATTAGGCAGTCACGGTCGGCTGTTCCTCGAGTAAACACGCGCTATAATACTTAAAAATAAATAAGATTCTATACTTCCTCTATCTCCTTTCTTTTAAAAGGGCAATAATTTATAATGACGCCTGTGATATTTCAAATAATTGTTGTGTATTAAGCATCTTTCAAAGAGGTGTTGGCAGATTTACATTGTCTTTTTTTAACATAGAATTATGTCAGTGGTTTTAACAACTATTAAATGCTTTCTCTATTAGGTATATTTTTATTTAAAATCAAACTGTTATATGGCTCATATTTTTATTGAATTCTGCTACATATGCTGTACATTTATTGTTAATATTGACAAGTTTCGTATCGTTTATTTCAGTGTCTTTCATACCCAGCCCGCTCAAAAAGAAGAAACTGTTAATGATCAATGGTTATACATTTTCGGAATACAGTCCTAATTTTTGGTATTGTACTAAAAGGAGGTTGGGGTGTCCGGCAAAAGCACGGACTGTCTGTAATGAAGGTCGACTGAGATATTTATACGAACAGCATGATCACAAACCCCCAGTTTACCACGTAACACCTAGCGGGGAATTTGTTAAGTTGGATTATCGTAGTTAGATTAGATACATAACTGTAAATGAAAATATATGATTATAAAATGAACAAGTATTTTTAAATGTTATTTACTTTACTAAGCGTTGAATTCCACGGATAGTATTTGCCACGGCGATATTAACAACTATACGAACCATCAAATTCAAACAATAGTAGCTGTATGAAAAGAGATTGCTCTGTGAAGATGGGTATCTAGGTATTTATATATATTTTCGGAAATTTTTAGAAGTTTCAAGTTTCTTAATGAAATGAAACATATATGATAAAAATAATGGCAAAATACACTATTCCATACATATAAATAACGATAATTATAAGGATGCTTTAGGAATTTAAAATAAATATTTAAATTCAGTTTGATTACATTTTAATATAACTAGATGAATTGTTCATAGCATATATATTAAAAAAAAAGATCTATTGGTGTATTACTTATGATTTGAGCAATTCAAATTTGACTTAATGTATTTTTGTCTGATATTTCAGGAGAAAAAAAAGTGTTTTATGAAGGATACAAAAATATTTTGGGGTGAAATTTATATAAAGTGAGTAGCAACACTAGAGATAGAGAATACACGAGTGTAAAATGTCCAAATGTGAAGTTGCGATATGTTGTAACACACGAAGATACGCTGACGCAATCGTTTTTGTACTGTGAAGATTCCGCGGCGGCAAAAGGACGTGAAGATCGCAATAAATTGTCTCCGTGGAAATGTTTCTTAATTTGTAACATGTTCGCATACATTTTCAAATTTTTAAGTAGTTATATGAAATCATATATATTATATTGTATTATATTACCATGGCGACTATTAATGGGCTGTTATTCTTGGACTACATTGTCCTTCTATCAGGTGCGGTGTTGTGATTATCGAGTTGAACTAGTATAGGAAAAGTATATATATCTACTTTGTATGGTAACTTAAAAAAATAAACTTTTACAGCTTGGATGGCGTCAATCCTCCGGCCGCGTTTTTACAGAGAGCCTACAAACATTTTTATTGGCGGGCACAAGTTCTTCAGACACTCACGCTCTCTCATCGGCGACAGGATCAGGTGGACCTGCTCCAAGAAACACAGGTTTAAATGCAAAGCATCGGCTGTTACTGTGGACGGCATAGTTATCTCCACGACTAATATGCATTCGCACGCTTAAAGTATCGATTAGGAGCGGAACAAGATTTAAAATGAAATTAATGTATTGTTAACATTGATGCATCCAATCAAATATTAACTATTTTGAAAGTACATACATTGAAATATAACTTGGTGATTTTTTTAAATTCTATCGCAATAATGAGTGTTGAACTGACCAAATTTAAAATCTATTAGCTTAGCTTAGCTGTTTAATGGACTTGAGTTTTTCCTGAGACGGTTCTCATTTATATAATATATCCTTCACTGAGAATAGAAATGTAAAGGAAAACTATATCTGAGTGCCTCAAACTTTAATATACGGGCACAAGTTAGACTAGTACCTAAAAGTATTGATTGGCAAAACTACAGAAGTTTATCGGCCGATTTTTGTGTTATAATATTATCTGTTACGACTTGTTATTCCCTCCTGTCCATTCCCCTCACTATGAACCGACTCAAAGAAGCATGCGCCGCGCGCATCCTTAGCGCCGGCGCATTCAAAATCTAAACCGTAACAGCGAAAGCACACCGGCCGATAAAACTGGATAAAAAAAAACCTCATCACCACCAAGTACCCTCCCAGTAAGTACTTTTACCTTCCTTTAATACAAGTCGTTAACACCCAACACAAGAGAAATCATATTAAGTAAAAACAATCTAGTTCAATTTATAACATAAATTGTGGTCCTGAATCGAGCGCGAATGCCTATAAAATATAGTTAATTTGCTTATAAAATCAATATCAGTGTATATGTATTCAGTTTAAAACTTTAAAAATTAAACATCTTTACGAAATAATCAGTAATAAAACATCAATATAAATCTCTTAAACATTTCTTTGTGCTTAACAATCTTATTCTAGGCATAGATCGGTGTTTGAATTTATCAATTTTTATATTTGTAAGCTTTATATGCAATCCATAACAAAAAATATACTCAAATATTATTATTTCATTACATTATCGAACAATCCAGAACAAGTTCAAAGTACAAGCTCCTTTAACAAGCGCATTCTTACAGTTGTTTTACACCTACCCTGTATCGAAAAATATCAATGCCCGATCTCACGGCGCACGGTGTATCTGCACGGAGCTGTAATTAGTTCGGGATAGGCAGAATTCGCTTGTGAGAGACTATCTTACTGAATTTGTATTTTTAAATCTTTTTATATTATTGCAACTTAATCTTGATCGATTTATATAATTTTTTTTTATACCAACTGGACACAGTGACTGCACCATACCTGATGGTAAGCATGGTGCAGTCCAAAAACGCCAACGACTATCGAAAGGTAACAAAAAACCCATCGGTAGTCGCAGCGATCATGCCAGCCTGCACAAATATCTCTTCACGCTACGTTTAAAAGATCCCATATCATAGGATGAAGAGAACACGCTCGCCGGAAGACCATTCCACAGCCCAACGACACGGCAAAAGAAGGAGTTAGAGAACTTCTTTGTCCTGGCCGGGATGTGAGATACCGTATAGCTGTGACAACGCAAACCCGCGCGCGTGGATCTATTCAGGAAGGGATATCTATTCTATCTTATTTTGTTTAAAAAATGGAGTACAATAAACTAAAACTACTAACGTCACAACGTGCACACATCTTTAGGGACATGCAAATCTTGTATGATCTTTCAAAGCAAATAACCCAGGATCGTGGCAAGATCAACAATTTTAAATCTCGGTTTTCGAGAATGGAAGGTTTGTGACAAGAATTCGTGGATACTAATCAATAGGTGCAATCCTTAAAAATTAACATTAAATCCTAAGGAAGATGTAGACTTCCAACAACTAAGCGCGTTGGACGAGTTGTATTACGCCGTGACTGAGGTGGCCAGCAGAGAACTTGTAAACACTTCTGCCGAGTTATCACAAGCAAATACTGAGTCAGGCGGCAACTGTACCCTACAACCTCGATTGCCAAAACTTGACTTGCCAAAGTTTGACAGCAATGTTGAACAGCGGTCTACCTTCTACGATAGCTTCGTGACGCTAGTGCATAGCAACCCACGCATTTCACTGGTTGACAAATTTAATTACCTTATCTCGTGTCTTTCTGGCCCAGCTCCTGGCAATTGCAAAAGAATTGCCACTAAACGTGAATAATTATTTACCTGATTTTGACGCATTAATCGAAAGATTTCAAAACAAACGTATACTGGCAACAAAATATCTTGATAAAATTCATCACTTTCCACAAATCAGTGCTCCTACCTTTCACGATTTACAACATTTAACAAACACCTTATATGAATCGCATAGTGCACTCAAAGCTCTAGACATCGAAAACCTCGGTGATTACATCTTATTCTACTTGGCTTCACGCGCGCTCGACTTTGACACGCGGCAGCGCTTCGAAAGTCAAAAGAAATCGAAAATTCCCACATTTCAAGATCTTCTCACGTTTCTCCAAGAATACGTCAAAACCTTAGAAGACTCCCACTATCGTATTGAGCATCGGACGCAGATACTCGACTAGCCCAGCGCCAGGCAGGAACGTCACCAGGCATCCTGACCACCGGCCACATAGTAGCTTTCAGAAACGCTCATGTATAACTGTTCGATCAGGGTTTTATTATTAAAATTCACTTTCTTTATCAGAACAAAACGTTTTATTTATTTTGAATAACGATTACAACAACATGACAAGAATACTACAGTGTTACCATAAATTATTATTTTTTAATAATTATTACAATAATAACTATTGAACACGCTAATCCGAAACATTCAATGTCTTTACAGTGCAGCTGTTGTGGTTTAGCACACCATATTTACAAGTGCCCTACATTTAAAGCTCTTCTTCTCTTCTCTTCTCTCAGTAGAATTAAATTAGTTGAGAACAAAGCTTTATGCGCAAACTGCCTAAGATCAAATCACACCATAGACAAATGCTTTTCTGAAATAAACGGTCTTGTATGCCACTCGGGACATCACATTCTTCTCCACATCGCTGACCAATCTCCAGCCCCCAACTCCATTACAGTGACTCACATTGGTACTAGTACACACATAGGGCACAGCAGCACCAGTACGCGTGTACTGTTAGGCACTTGCGTCGTAAGCGCTCTAGATGCACGGGGCAAGCCTCAGCCAGTACGTGCGTTGATTGATAGCGGTGCTCAAGACTGCTTCATCACGGCTGAGTGTGCGAAACGATTAGGGCTACCACGCCAGCGCTGTAACGTTTCTGTAGCAGGACTTGGGCAAACCGCGGTGTGTCGAGTCTAAGGGAAAATGCGTTGCACTGTACAGCCACAAGACTGTCCCGAGCCACGGTTTACAATCGGGCATCTCATTTTAGAGAACATGACATCACACATGCCTACATTTGAAGTTCCTACATCCATTCGAAAGCATTACTTACGAAAGACTTCGATAAATCCTCAAAGATCGATTTGTTGCTTGGTGCAGAAATCTTTGACGCGATATATGACGGACAACGCGTAAAGCTAGGGAACGGCTTACCAGCCGCCCTGCACAGCGTGTTCGATTGGGTCTTGAATGGCATACTCGAGGTCCTTATTCAGCAGCCACATGAGTCCAACCCTTCCTTGTTCGCTTCCACAACTTTTTCCAACAACTTGGTCAAGCGGGTTCCAGGAGTTGATATGCTGACCTCGGCTGGTAATATCATCCAGGATCAGTCGCAAGCCGTATCTCGCAGTCTTATAACAACGAACTCAAACAATAGACGTAAAGAAACCTCACCTCGAAAACACTATAACATCTTAAACCTTGTTCCAACATAATACCTTTAAAAAAAAAGAACATACACTTTCTAACCTTAACTCAACTGATTTATATCATAATATTAACCTATATTATGATATAAATCAGATATATATATTATATATATAATATATTATATTATTATTTTATTATAATTATATTTACCTTACCTTCTAACGCCGTCAGTTCTTAACTTGTCGGTTACTGTATCTCTTAAAAAAAAAAAACAAATCATAAGCTGCACCTATCTCACAACTTTAGAAGATAGTTGCACACAATCTCACCTTCCAAATCACAATCTTTTGTAATCTTCTAGCTGTTAATCGATTAATGGTGCTATGCAACCTTGCTAGCACCTGTCTTAACACACACGTCCACTTTGCTTGTCATCGAACTCATCATCACGCAGCAAGGGTTCAAGCAAGCGGTGACTAAAATCAACTCTATAACACTTTATTTTCTTTAAACAATCATTACAACATAAAGCTAACTTATATACAAAGCATTTAACTCTTTCCCACTTTTGAACACAGAGGGGTCACTTGTGAGTGGGGGACAACTAATCAATACCAGCGTTACTTATCTAAATCTTATATTCAATACTTTATCGTCTTTTGCGTGATTCGTATCACAGGGCTCACCAAGACCGCGTAACAACACATAATTCGGAACTTTTCTACCTAAATTCTTAAAACTTTAGCTGTAGTCCAGGGTCTCACCGCCGGGCACCTCAGATGCTCGTTGACAGCTTCTTCACAACTGGTGTGAAAATCCACATCAGACGAGTCGGTTTCGAAACGGTAAATACGTCCAGCGGTTGTTGATCTTGTCGCGGTCTTAGAACGGTTCCTACCTCCCTATCGAATAGCAGCTTGCAAGTGTTATTCGAGTTTCTCTTAGCGAGGGAAGGACGGTGCGCGTTCTGATACTTAGAACAGGAATAGCCACGTCAGTCAGACTTGCATGAGGTCTGTCCACTAACGATTACAACTCATTGATTTTTCTCATTAACTTTAACTAAGTCGATCAACTTTTAACTTTGGTATTAAAATCAACTCATCGTAATTCTTTAGTCTTGAAACATCTTGGAGGATCTGTTCACACATCTATCTATCCTAGCTGCGCTCAGGTCCCATCATGGGATGACATAATCATGTGTTTATCTTGTGAAATCTTGACGATTTCAAGTGGGTGGATATGTTACGACTTGTTATTTTCTCCTGTCCATTCCCCACACTTTGAATCGACTCAAAGAAGCATGCGCCGCGCGCATCCTTAGCGCCGGCGCATTCAAAATCAAAACCGTAACAGCGAAAGCACACCGGCCGATAAAACTGGATAAAAAAAACCTTATCACCACCAAGTACCATCTCAGTAAGTACCTTTACCTTCCTAATACAAGTCGTTAACATTATCAATTCTTTTTTTCTTTGTTTTTCGCTTTTTTAGGGAATTGGCGCGTTTATAGATTGGATATTTTCTTTAAATACTCAAAAAGGGCTAACATTACATTATAATCTCTCGCTTAATTACTAAAAAATTCATTGTTTTTTATCAAAATTGTTCTTGAAAATATTTGACTTGTATTAATAATTCATTTTTATTTAAATTTTTGTCAAAAGCTTAAACTTAGCATTTTCACTTCTTAAAAGATCACCTCTTTACTTGATAGAAGAGTAAATAAAAAAAAATACTTTGAATGTTTTAATAACTGTATAATGATATAATTGTATAATTTCTTACTTGAGCAGAAAATCGTTCTAGAATTATCATGCTAAATATTCGACAGGAAAATCTATTTAAGATTGTATAGATAAAATCTATCTTTCGAAATGTAGTTCTAAAAATATACGTTATGTGGATATAGGTTATACAAAGAACTTTTAGCAGAATAATGATGTAGTATTTTTATAGTACGTCTACTGTATTATTGTGATCATAATCGAGAATCGTCTAAATTAATACGGTGCCTAATCTGAAAGTGCACGTGCAAAACAATGCGAGTCGATATATAATGAGTGTAATTTTCAAAACTATTTCTGTAAATATGTATTTTATGTAATATTTATTGTCAATTGTTATTTATTTATGTTTATTATTGACTAACTGTAAATATTAATGTTTGTTGTATGAACGTTTAATATATGTATATATATACATATATATATATATACATTCCGTAGTAACTAGAACGTTAGTTTTCGAAGTATTCTTTTGTTTTAAGTGTTCACAATTATAGTTTGCTACCAAAGGTTAAAGTGACTGTATTATTATATAATTAAACTAGAAGTAAATATGATTTAATCGAGGGATGTAAAAATTATCATTGATAAAGTGTTTGCCTTATGAAGATGCTGGAAATAATTGTAATCATTAATTAAAATGTAAATTTCTAATCTGGTTTTTCTATCTTGAAACTTATACATTTTATTTATAGACTGTTTATATAAACTGTATTTATATGCGTAGTTAATTCGGTACTGAAATGTAATAATTTTTGATATATTTAAAAATTAAAAGAATACTGTTTTAAACTTGTATTATTTTAAAGCACTTTATATGTGTACATAAGTAGGTGTGTATACTGAAACCCACTCGGGGGTAAGTGAATAAAACAGCGTGAACCACCTTGCAAGCGAGTATTATTACACTAACTGTATTCTCGTATGTAACAATTAACATCACTTTCTTGAGGAAAAACTTACGATGGTACCAACGTTGGGCTTCGATAATTAATTTTTCTAGAAAATTCTGAACCTTTTATAACGTAGGAATTATTTTATAAAAGTAATATTCAATTTATATGAAAATCCGAATTTTATACCGTAAATTTAAAATAGTACCGCGAGTACTCAGTTCGCGACGAGTTTCTTTTTTAGTGTCGACTGTATTTTAATAATTGTGGTATCCTTATGTTTTCAGGAAGACTTATAAGAATGCCTCGAGGTGGGACAGCGTTGTTGCTAGACGGCTTCACGTACAACAGAAGACAAAAAGCCAAGTACAACAGTCTTAGATGGTACTGTTGTAATTACCATCGAGGGTGCAATGTAGTTGTCATCACAAATGTAGACTATAAAATCATAGAGACCTTTGGAACACATGACCACGATCGACCAAACTTATTTAAGCTCGGGCTCTATGAATATATTGAATAGTATTTATTGGTAAATAGGTTTTAATCGCCTCTAATTTTATTAAAAAAAAAACTAATTACGTTTTTAGATGACTTGTTCCGGGTCTGGAAGTCTGTGTATATTTTTGTATTAGTTTAATGTATTTTTGTCGCGGTCGCTGGGTTTGAATGCAATTGATCACCGCAGTAAATCTGCTATTTGCATAGTCCATTGACATATCTCACTAATCTCTGAGGAACTTTTCTAGGCGTGGTCTTGTGCAGTGCTATACAATCTTTAACGAGGTAGTAGGGTATCTGTAAGTATAGTGCCACGGTTGATAATTCGATGTCTTTAGAAAAGAAGAAATACAATTTATTGGAAAATACCAAAAATCAAAAGAATAATATTAAAACTACAAACTCATTTTTCCTTTTTTGTTTTTACCAAATAAATGCAGTTTTGTTCACGTATTTTTCTATAATTATATGTATTAATAATTATTTTTAAATAAAATATAATAATATGATAGTTTTTATGTGAATATTTAAAACTTACTTAAAATTGGGAGGCGGTTATGATCTTAGGCTGATGTTGAATGAAATCCCATTTTGATGTGTTTTACTGGAACTATTGAAGAAGCCTGTGTTTAACAGTAACGTACAAAGATGATAAATATGGCGATGGCTACGGTGGTAAGGCCGGGTCTAGATTTGGATATCGAAAAACAATATATTAATATTATTGTATTTTCCGAGAGTAGATAGTACCACGAGAATTACTGTAACGCTCGTCGAAACACGCACTACACTTTATCTTACATTATATTACAGGCTACACAAGTGTGGACATCAAATGTAAAAGGATATTGATTGTTTAAAATTCGTCATTCCAGAGGTTCAATTTGTAACGACTGCGTTTAGTCAAAAGGCAGTGCAGATCGATAAGTACAGATATGTTAAGGACCATCAATGTGGCAGCAAAATCAGATGGCGGTGTGTGAAGAAGCAACTGAAATGCAAAGCTGCCATTACAACTGTTGAGGATCTCATTGTTAAAGTTGTTAGCACTCATAATCATTGAACGACTGGCCACAATGTCTATACTCTTCAGCGGCATGGAGAATTTGATTTTATTTAATGTTTTTTTTATTCAACACATACAAATATAAAATACACAAAGACTGAAATATACAATTACGATACTGTGTTATAAACAAAAGTATTAAGAAAAGACTTTCTAAATTTTATTTGATACCTACTTTTTGTTGATATTAAAGTTATAAAGATTTTACTAGCCCAATTTTTGATATGGCGTGTAAGAAATTTTTAGATGTTATAAATACTTATAGAATTTATACGGAATTGGTACGAGTTTGTAATGTACATACAAACTTGAAGATATCTAATATGGTACATTATAGAGATAATAATAATTTTCTTAATAAAGTTTTAAATATTTGGTTAAGTCTTTTCCCCACCGAATACGAATATCAAACGCAATTAAAGCTTAAAATAAAAGTTCCAAGTAAAAACGTCAATTTACGATTCGGATTTTCGCAGTCGCTTCTCGTTAGCGGCTGTCGGGTAGTGTAGTATTGCTGTGTTTGCATTTATATGGATAGGCGTTCGATGTCGGTGACAGCGCAGAGTTGTCAGGAGACATGCCAAGCTCATGATCGTGACAGCTGATAGTGCTATATTGCTTCCACATCAGACGGATTTACATTTAATTGCATAAAGAGAGATGTATACATACAGCGTCGTCGCTGGCGAGTAGTGACTGCCAGAATCCAAATAGCGCCTTTAGACATCGGAGTCAACATTTCTAACCACCACAGTATCAGAACTACTCGGAACTTCCCATAACGTCGTTTTTGGGAGTCGAAGCTGCTCGTGTCCGTAGGCTTTATCCTAGTTTCCCTACACGTGACTCTTGGGTGGTGCTAAACGGGCAGCAGCGAGGTGGTAGGGCGTCGGTGCCCGTCTGGATCGCGACCACAGTACATGGGTGTAAAGCCCGTCATAGTGACCAGTTTCGGCTTGTCGCGTTTCGGGATCAGCTTGTGTATATCCAGTAGCTCATATACCTAGAGACCTTCAGTCGTGGTATATGTGGGCCGACATGAAGATGTAGACTATCAATGGATTTTCATCCTTTGATAGTCGCTTTCGTTTTTGGACTATACTGTACTTACCATCAGGTACTCTGTAGTCACTATGTTGAGCCAGTGTAAAAAAAAAAAACATGCGGTATAGTCACTTGCTAAGCTAAATACAAAAGTATCAAATTGACTCCAGTTTAATGGAAATTGATATATTCATTTCAGATGTAATAGTAAAGTACACGGTGACCAAGTCTGGTAAACAAGCTATTAAGATGGGCCAGTTCCAGTTCACGATACATTATCAGAGAGGCACAAAAATTAGGTGGCGATGTGAGAAGACTACCCATTGCTATGCGTCATTCATAACAGATAACGGCAAGATTGTTAAATGGGGCGCTAAACATACTCATTAATAATACTGTTATGAGCGCGGGGTAGTAAAACGCCGGTTTAGACGATACATCGATTTATTAATCGATGGGGAAGTACACAAAATCAGAACGCAGCTACAGAAAGGTCTTGAAGCGCAGATGTCGAATGATCACGATATCAAATAGTCGAAAGTTCCAGGAACACGTCGAAGAATGCTCTCGAAGCTCAGTCGTCAAAAGTCCAGTCGCAGAAAGTTCTCGAAGTCCAGTATCAAAAATCCAGTCGAAATAATCGCACGTAGAATCAATATACAGTCGCAGTATGATCGCAAAAGTCCTTGAAGATCGCCTGTAATATCGCACTGTGTCGCTGTCCAAATTAGAACTGTCCTGTGATCTTTTTTTTTTTTGAAGCGGACTAACCTCTTATTGCCGGGAAAGGCATTTTCAGTTCAACCGGGCTTAATGTCCTGTGATCACATCGAGCACGTATTTATATCAGAACAGCCGCCATCCAGTATTTTCGAGAAAGAACTAAACATTATAGAGATTTTTGAACCTTATGTTTTTACTCGAAAATTCCAGAATGGGTTCATCGACCTTTAGCGAATTGAAATTCCACGAACAGCGTCCGTCTCACCTATATATGCGTCACAAACTCGGGCGGCAAGATCAATCAGATGCGACCCCTCCGATGTTTTCCACGGTAAACAATTTTTGCCGATTTGGTTGAGTTACTTCAATCGAAGCAGTACCTCAAGACCATCTATGCGTTTTAAAATTATGGTCGTGCGATGCCTGGGAGCCTATAAATCTACGGCTAAAGTTTAGCCCTAGTTCCGTCGTAATAATACAATAAAACTAAACCTTTCAACATTTTACTAATTAGTTTTCTTTATCTCGATTTTATTTCGTTACAGGTTATAAAAAATATGAATTCTATACGAGCCAACGTGGCCAATGTGTGCTACAAGCGGGAAGGTTTAGGTTTACGAAAGATTACTCAAACGGGAGTAAGACCAGATGGCGTTGTATCAAAAAGAACAATCGTTGTAAAGCATCACTCACTTTGGTTGACAATGTTATTGTTAAATGTAACGAAATTCACAACCATTAAAGGACAAAAGATGAGACACGACGTCAGCAATACTTTTTTATTACAATACGCATGGGTACAACTGCTTTAATTTAATACTCAAAAACCCATAAGTATTTAGAAATTAGTAAAAATATCATAAAAATAATAAAGGACTCCGGAGAAACCTGTGTTTCTAAGAACAAACAGATGTGGCGGTATATTGTATGCAGTGGCGTGCATTGCATAAAAGCATAAAAAAACGTTTTATATTTGGAAATTTAATAAATAATAAATACATTGTTTTAAAGTTTGGTCCTTTTTTAATTCTTAGTTCCTTAATCTGGTAACTACCAGATTTTAAGTCAATGTTTATTAAAATTTCAAATATAACAAGATAATGGTTTTTATGCCTCCATGGAATGCACGCGACTGCATACAATAGAGTGCCGTATCTGTTTATTCTTACAAACAAAGCTTTCTTCTGAATCTTTAATTATTTTTATGATACATTCTCGTCGTTTCTGAATACTTATGAGATTTTTTGAGTATTAAGTTAAAGTAAGAAACATATTTTTAAACTCATATCTTTTTATACAATTAGACACTGATCAAATAAATAACTGCAAAGAGTTTTGATATTATATTTACAGTAGTAGTTAAGATGTATGTTTTGTTTTTCAGTGCGCTATGCGCAGAATAAAGGGGGCAAAACCTTAGCTGTTTTAGATAATTACACTTTTTATCGCGCTACTCAAGGCTTAGAAAATGGTCTATGGCGATGTACGAGGTGGGGACGCTGCAGATGTCGAATCATCATCAACCGTAAAAATGTCATTATTGATTCTGGCATTGGACATAACCACCCACCTGCTAATTTGGTGATGTACGGCGGAAACTATTATAAAATTTAAAATGGTTCTTATGTTTCTCTAATTTTTAATTTTATTTTAAAAAATATGTGAATGCGTCTATGATCTTTCCAACTTTGAAGATTATTGTCATCATGATAATTAAACAGAGTGTAATAAATATCTTGTCTGACCAGAAAAAGGCATATTGTTGTCTTGATAAAATTAAAATAAATAAGAAAATCAAATAATTTATTACACTCTGCAATATATATAGATATGTTTTTTTATTAGTATCAACTATGGACCCTGTTGGGCATGGCATCAATGTAGGCAAGAGGGCTTCAATATCAATAGGGCACCATACCACTTTTGTATATACATACATACATATATTTACATTTATATTCACGCATGTAATATAATTTATAGTTTATCTTTTATATAATCATCTACGGTATAATAACAGTTGTCAATAAACATCCGTCAATATTCATGAATATTAAAAAGTTATTTTTATTTATGATTAAAGGAATGAATTATCGTCATGCTATCTAAGTTCGGATTACTTATAAAAATCGGTGTAAATACTAATCAAATTATTTAACTTATAAATGGTGCTTAGGATCTACGAGGTCAGGAATTACTAGCACGATCTTTTACTGTCCTTTTATTCAGATTTGTTTGTGCTTTAGCTAAAAGGGTTAACATAAATGGAACTTAATATCAATACCAAATTACGAATAAACGGATAGGAAAGGGTTTTTATTATATACAGAATAAATGCGATGTACCGTTTTAAAAATTAAGATTTAGGAAATAGTAGTGTTAGACGTAGTCTATGTTCGTCATGTGCATAATTTTGGATCACAATTTAGAACTAGGAACAATATAGATAATAAGATCATTATAACTCCGCCCGCCGTGCAGTACTTTCCAGTCAGTTACATTGTAAGAGCTAAGCCATATTTACAAAAAAAAACTTACATAGACTGCACGTTTAACCGTATATGCTGTTTATAGTATGTAGACGCCGCCCGATACGCGTTTGTAGTAAACGCCCTAAAGGACGTTAGGGTGTTATGGGACGCGCGGGGTAAGAGATGCGCGCGCGCAAGGGATGCTCTAGCAAATTCAGTCGACTACCGAGACGCAACGCGAGAGTACGTGCGTGTGCGTCGCAGTTCGGTGTGCCGTAAAGTGCAAATAAACAGTAAAACGCCAAAATCCGTGTCTTTCTACAACCACACCCACGACCACCGGTCATATGTTTCTATAGTACGTTCACCGCTGGGCGCCGATGGGTTATAAAACTTGCATACGGTTGAAGTCTGGTTCATAGTGTGTCGATGATGCGAGTAATTCTGCTACGCTGGCCGCGTACCAGCCTCATTACTGAGTTAACATGTGTCCTATGACCCTTAACGCTCGTAGTAGCGCGTTGTTTTCCTTGGCGTATTATTGCGCGGAAAATTGGATTGGCACGGCTGCGATTTGTGATAACAGGCGTCCTGAGAGACCATAATGACAAATTTATATTAATCGTGTTTATTGTTTGGGAGCGATTATATCGTTCGGAATTGTTGTCGCATTTGATGGATTTTTTATCAAGTTCAGTGTGGACTTGTTGCTAGTCCGAAACGTACTGTCTTGCCGAGTTTCTCTTTTCACGGCTTCGGTCTAATCCAGCCGGTGTGCACGAGGGTGCGTTGACGGCCAACAGATAGCAATTGCTTCCACATAACAATTGTTCAACGTGAAAGATACGAGGGTGCGTTGACGGCCAACAGATAGCAATTGCTTCCACATAACAATTGTTCAACGTGAAAGATTGGCTTATTGCGTTGCTGCTAAAAAGGTTTTACACACTTTACACTTACACACACACTTTAGAAATTGTTGATAAAGGAACGCAATTAACAAGGCAATTCTAAAGCGTAGTAAACCCGAACACATTATAATAAAGGTAAAATAGACGCGTTTTGTGTACCTACAACTCCTTGTGTCATAAGTAATTATTATAGATATTATGTAAATAGCACTAGGTGTTTAACACGTTTCCGCCAGCGGTTGAATTCGCTGTCTTCGCGGCATCTGACGGTTTCTAAAATCAAATTTCTCTCATCGGGCGGCGCCGTTTGCACGTAATCGCATATCTCTCATTAAGTGCTTCTGCCGACTATGCCAGCGTTCAATAGCAAACTTTTTTTCTTTTTATTAGCAAAAATACAAATTACATTGATTCCATTCATTGTACCAACAATGGTACATGACGGCGGGAACGTGTTAAAGGTACGATTTGAATTCTGCCAATCAATGCTTGGTAGTAGCGACTACGCAGCGGATGCCAGTTTTTAAAATTCTGGTTTATATGCATAAATCTACACATACTTAAAAGCTTCCGATTTAGGCTAATGTGCAGCGCTGTCAAGTGGCATGTCGAGCCCGCGAATGTTCTAGCTAACAGCGCTGAATAGCCAAATAGCAAAACTGCCGGGTCTCTACTTCCAGTGTCCGAATCGTACTTTTAAATTGTAGAATGTTATGTAAAAAAATTGTTGAGGAAAATTTCGTGTTGCATACTTTATGTATTTTTATTTAATAATGTACTAGTAACCACGGGTCTACTGTTATATTTGATTAATCTATCTATGTTCAATATTTATGTGACATTTATAATTGATAGACAGTAAAATAGGTAGTAAGGTATAGGTAAGGTATTTAATGTAACATTAAAAATAAAATGTTCAAAGTTCTCATAAACTTATTGTTGTACAAATTGAGTGTTTTTTTTATGTAACGAAACAAAATATTAGGTCCTTACATATGAAATTGGCGTTTTGTATGGGAGGAACAAAAAGTCGAATATTTTTTAATATAATATATTTAATTAATCAAAGTATGAACCATTATTTTCTATGCACTTTTGCCATCTCATAGGTAGTTTATTGATCCCTTTACTAAAAAAACCAGTCGGACGGGAATCAATAAAATCTTTGAAGGCGATTTGGACTGCCCCATCGGAGTTGAATTTTTTCCCTTGCAAGAAGTTATCCAAATTTCGAAAAAAATGGTAATCTGTTGGAGCAAGGTCCGGGGAGTACGGAGGATGTCTTAGACTTTCCAATTGAAGCTCTTCTAGTTTAGTAGCCGTCTGTTGCGCAGTGTGTGGTCTAGCGTTGTCGTGAAGCAGCAGTGGCGTGGAGCGATTGACCAGCCTAGGTTGTTTAGCCGCTAGCTTTTCCATCATGGTTTGCAATTGCTGACTGACAATAGACATCAGCGTAATAGTCTGGCCAGATTTGAGAAAACTGTAATGACCAATACCGGCACTAGTCCACCAAACGCTTACAAGTAACTTTTTTGGGGTTAATTTTCGCTTGGGGCAGGATTTGGCTGGCTGGCCAGGATCCAACCATTGCGCTGAGCGCTTCCGATTATCGTAAAGAACCCATTTTTCATCACAGGTAATGATTCGGTTTAAAATACCTTCATTATTGTGCCGGTTTAGTAATGTAACGCAGCAGTCGACGCGCGTTTGCCGGTTTGCTTCAGTCAATACCCACCTTTCAAGCTTTTTAATCTTCCCAATTTGCTTCAAGTGAATTAAAACAGTTTTATCACTAACATCGCAGCCTGCAGCTAACTCGGACGTGGTTTGCGATGGATCCGCTTCCACAATAGCCTTCAACTCTTCATTATCAACTTGAGTCTCAGGCCGTCCACGGGGCTTGTTCTGCAGGTCGAAATTTCCAGAACGAAAACGTTGGAACCAAAAACGAAGTGTGTTTTCTTTTGCAACACGACCGCCATACACATCATTCACCCTTCGAGTTGTTTCCGCAGCACTAGTGCCACGGCGGAACTCGTACTCGTAAATAATGCGATATTTTAAGTTTTCCATTTTGTAAAATGAGTGACGCAAACAGAAAAAAACAGAAGAAAAAAACAAATGAATGACGATCATCGAAGCACAAATACATGAGTCTATAGCTGTACAAATTTGAATTTGGAATTCCTTACCAAAGAGGAGAAATTTGTGATTAAAGTGGCCAGTACGAAAAACGCCAATTTCATATGTAAGGACCTAATACTTTTGTAAAAATGACTAATATTTTTTACAAGTCTGTTTATAACGGAAATGCCTATTAAATTTCTTCTAAGTTGTAAAAACTGAAATAGGGTTGATTCGAATCAGCATTTTTTAAATTAGAAACGGCGGAGATTGCTGCCAAAATTGAGAGCAAAATCGCAATAATTACAATTGACCTGCCAACCTAAACAGAATTATAAAAAAAGCTGGCCGCACACGGTGGACTTGAAACTAGACCGACCTTAAGCGATTCATTACGATGGTTTAGTCTATATTTTATTGTCTTAACCAAGTAAATACACCATACCTGAAGGAAGTTATTGTGTGTAGATCAAGAATAGTAGCGTCCGCCAACTAAAATCCATTGACAGTCATCATCACCATGCTGGCCGATATATACTAAGCCAGAAGGTATAAGAACAACTGGACAAACACAAGTTGATTCAAAAACACAATGGGCGCAAGCAATTACCTATGACGAGCTTTATATTTCTGTACTGTAGTAATGACCTAGTTCGGACGGTCGCCCTAAAACCGAAAACATGTCTTGTGGCCACGATTTAACGATGCACTGATACACAATCACTGGCGTGCGTCTTATAGAAGCATTATCTTGTTATACTTGACGATTTATTAAATCTGGTAATTACCACATTTCGTGTCTCAGAATTCAAATGCAACCAATTTTTAAGTTAATGCATTCATTTAATGCCGAAGTATAATAAGATAATACTTTTTTATTCTTCCATGGGATGTAACAACTTTTTCTACGATCTCATTGCCGCATGTGCTAAATCATTAGCACCACTTGGGTGCACGCGTTAGGTATCGTAGTGCATTAAACCTCATAGATAATTTCCATGGATAGATAACTCACATTTATAAAAACTGAGGTCCAAAACGTCGTGAAACGAATTGTCACTCAAGTGTGGATGAACGGGTCTCTTGGCTAGGCGTTCTGATGGTTTTTGGAGTAAGGCCCTTACGGAATGTGCCCGGAACCCAGAGACCCGTTGTAAAGTGGGCCGATGACATTTATAAGATCATGGGTAGCACTTGGCCACGAGCGGCATAGATATAATCCTATGCCTATGCCATGGAGAGGCTTAAACTCAGCAGTGGGTGCGAATAAGCTGATGGTGATGATCATGATGTTGTGATAAATAACATTTTATAATGCGATAAATTCTGTAGGCTTATAAGCTCATTTAATTCATTTTTAAATTGTTAAAGTACTGCTACTTTACAGCATTATCCTAATTATAGGTACACTACTGCGCAAAAGCAAGGCGTCAATAAAACACAGTTATATACAAATAATTTTATTTTTAATTATAAACCATGCTTCTACATTTTTATTTCCTAAATGATGAGAGTATTGTCAAAGAATATTTCACTTTCCAGTACAGTGGGTGAAAAAATCTACAGGATCGCATTTGGCCATGGTTGATAACTATACATTCTATTGCGACGGCCGAAGCAAAACGACGGACACGTGGATATGTTCTTCTTCAGGCGGGACAAAATGCAGGGCCCGTTTCTTCATGACTAAAGATCGACAAATGATTCGGTCCAACTTTGAACACAATCATCAACCTCCCAAATTTGCCATCGTCAATGGCATATATATCAAGATCTAAGGCAACCGCAATAAGAGTCAAAACTCACCTAATGCAAAGGAAATATTGGAGAAACCCGTGGAGTATTTTATTTATTTTTTAAGTACGGCGTTTGTTTTGAGAATGGTAGTGGAATATAAATTAACTTAGATGTAAAATTAAACCATATTAAATCGACAGATGTTGTAGGCTACATTGCCTGCCCTTCAATGCACGACAATTTGATTATGATGAATGCTATCGAATAACATTCGAATATTAAAATTTGTAGTTTATAAGTAGAAGAGTTGCTTAAGTCATTTTATACTTGATATATTTAAACCAATATTCTTGTAACAAAATTTGAAAAGTTTCATCTCTGATCTCTTCGATGTACGCGATATTAGCAAAGGAATGACAAATGTCACGGGCTGTATACAAAGTATGTTTTATAATTGTCTAAAAATTGTACAATAAATTAATATACCAAGTTATATATTTTTCTTTTCCCCTGTATGTTGACATCAAACCCGCTTGCTTAGAATCGAAAACCATTTAGATGAACCTAGAAAAATGTATTTGGACAAAAAATATAACAAGTTCTCTTATTTTAGTGACATGGGCTGTTAACGACAGAGGCAATGAAATGGTTATAATTAACGGATTTCCATACTACTGTGATGGAGTCTACAAGAAATCGGTTTCTTGGAAATGCACCAAAAGTAAATGCAGAGTCCGAGCAACCACAACTAAAGATAAAACCTTCAAACGTATCGACATGAATCATAAGCATGAAGCTCCAAAGTTTTCTATTGTCGATGGTATTTATGTTAGACTGTAACTTAATTGTAACAGTGTGTAAATTTGCATTATTATGACATTAGTTAATCTACATGTCTATTACTAAGGTTCCTAAAACATTTGATTATTTCATGGATTTCCTCGGTTCATGTAATCACACCGAGGAATACAAGATTCACATATGAAACTTTCACATTTATATTGAAATTGTTTCATAGTTTTCTATCGTCAATGGTATTTACGTTAGACTTTAACTTAATTGTGTGTCACATTGTGTTATTATTAGATCTGTTAATCTAAGCATATGTCTCTATTAGTAAATTTCTTAAAAATTTAATCATTTTATTGGTTTCTTTAACATGGGTAATCACACAGAGAAATCTATGATTCACATGCAAAACATTCGCATTTGTAATGACATTGTTTCATAGTTTTCTATCGTCGATGGTAATATGTTTACGTTAGATTTTAACTTAGCTATTATATAGTATTTAACTTAAACACACCCACAAACACAAGCACACAAACCTATTTCTTATATGTTGCGAGTTGACTGCTATTTTATTTTCCTTTTTTTTGTTAGTTTTTATATAGTTTAAATATTATTATTGTGTAATTGGCACAGCATTTGTTGGAATCAATATTACTGTGCTTGCGGGGAAAAGCGTCTTTAAGAACTACATCGTTGTTCTATTTAAACAAATAAAACGCCGGTTTGATCATGATGGTTTTTAGTACAGCAGCTTACGCTATACTGGTGACTTACCTATACCATGATACAGTCTATCTATCTCTACTGGAGTCCTGTACAACCAATGCTTGCGGCATTTACCTACTTCGACCTAGACGTTCGAATGTTTGTAGTCTAATAATTTTGAGGTGAATCACCAGGCATTTCACGTGTGAGCATTATTGATCTAAGCATAAGTCTCTATTAGTAAGTTTTTTTATATAATTGATCTTTTCTTTGGCTTCTTCGAGACAGTTAATATAAAGTTTGCCCATAAAAATAACACATTTGTATTAAAACTGTTTGTAGTTTCCTTATTAATTGTATACTATTTAATAAATTCTTATAACCAGTAATATGCGACTTTTACTTTCATGATGACATTTAACTCGCTTACTTAATGGATAAGTAAATGTATTTTTAATTTTGACATTTTTACCTGCACAAATATTATAAAAAGTTTTCTTATTTTAGTGACATGGGCTGTTAACGACAGAGGTAATGATATGCTTATTGTCAACGGATTTCCATACTACTGTGATGGAGTCTACAAAAAATCTGTCTCGTGGAAATGCACTAAAAGTAAATGCAAAGTCCGAGCAACTACGACTAAAGATAAAACCTTCAAACGTATCGACATGAGCCATAAGCATGAAGCTCCAAAATTTTCAATTGTCGATGGTATTTACATTAGACTTTAACTTACTTTGTACAGTGTGTAAAGTTGCCAGTTAATCCAAGTGTAAGTCTCTATTAGTAAGGATCCTAAACACTTGATCATGTTTCAGTCAGATCAATTGTTTACTCGGCACATGTAATCACACCGAAGAATCCAAGATTCACTCACAAAACACTCACATTTTTACTAAAATTGCTGGAAAGTTTTTCTCTTGTCGATGGTAATTACGTTAGAGTTTAATTTAATTGTAAGTGTGTAAAATTGCGTAATTATTAGATCATTTAATCTAAGCGTAAGTCTCTATTAGTAAGGTTCTTAAACATTTGACCATTTCATTGGTTTCTTCGACACAGGTAATCACACCGAGGAAACCATGAACACAAAACACATTTGTATGTCAATTGTTTGAAAGTTCTATGGCCGATGATATTTACGTTTGGCATTAACCTTATTATAACAATATGCCAAGTTTCATTATATTTAGTAAAACTCGGCACAAATTTCTATTATCATAAGCTTTTTAATATCTGACTGTTTCATTAGTTTCTTCAATATAGTTAGTTGCTGTAGGAAATCTCAGATTTACATAGAAATAGAATTTACATATATTAAAATTGTTTGTAGTTTTCCTATTTTTTGTAGTATATTCAATAAATCCTGATACCAATTAGTATTTTATTTCTTTCAAATTTTACACAATCTCTTTAAAATATACCATATATTTACGATATGAAGAATAGACGATTATGAGAAAAACGATTTCCGCAAGTTTAAAAATAAATGTTTTCTTGTTTCAGTTATATTTACTGTTAACGAAAAAGGAAAAGACATGCTTATAATTAACGGTTTCCCGTACTACTGTGATGGAGTCTATATAAATTCTGTCTCATGGAAATGCACCAAAAGTTCATGCAAAGCACGAGCAACCACGACTAAAGACAAACACATTAAACGAATCAATACGGGCCATAATCATAATATACAAAAGTTTACAATTATCAATGGCATTTACATGAAACTTTAATATTCTTGTAACAATGGGTTGATACATTTAAAATTTTCGATTATTGTACTTATTATAAGGGCGATTTCGCTATAGACGATTTCCGATATTATTTTTTAAATCACACTATTATTTGTTTTTTTTTTTATTAGTGAAAAGTCAAAAGAACAAAAAAGTCAAAATTTAATTTATTTTTATTTGATTTTCCTCCATATTTATTTTTCTGGCGCGTTTGAAAATATTACAACCCAAAGAATAGGTACAAATAGGAAAGTCGTACCTAGTAAAAGTGGCGCGAAACAGATTTTGTTAACAGTTATAGGTTATGTTTTACCGGCTAAACGTGAAGTGACAAAGTTCATTTATCCTTCTGTCCTAAGAAATGTAAGTACATGGTGTTATTTATTAAGTATTATTGACTGCTAATTACCTGTAAGTAATTTTTGCACCCGCGATACAAAAGATATAAAAGTTTACTTTTTTCATAGAAATAAAGAGCTAACATTCTAAATCTTTGCAGAAGAAAAAATCAAAATTAAACTTAAATTATTTGTTTTTAAGAGTGTAATGATTGTAAGGTTAATATAAACGATAGCTTAAATCGGTTGCACCTGTGATCTTAATGTCAGATCGCGGGTGCAACCTTTTGTCACTTAACCTTTTTGTGTGATTAATTACGAAACTTTTTGTTTTTATATGCTTTAACTAATAATATTTGCTGAATTCGATAGATGATATATATTTAATATACTTGCTTAAATTATATTCTGTACGTTTTACAGAAATATCGGTGAAAAAGACAACAGAACAACACAAGGAGACTGCTTCTCAGAAATATAGACGGAGATTAAAAGAAAATCCTGAGCTTCATGCCGAACACCTCCGTCGGGAAAGGGCTCGTGATACTAAACGGAGAGAAATAATGAAAGGAAAAATGGAGACAGATGTTCATTTCAAAATATCGGCTAGATTCACATCCAAAGAAAGAATGCAGGCAACTAGAAGGCGGCGTAAACAAGAACAAGTTAAACAAACATGTACTACATACAGAAGTTCTCGCACACTAGAGAAGGCTGTGGCAAAGTAAAACGTAATATAACCAGCCAGTCCCACTAAAGCGGTAGAAGTTGTAAAAAAAATAGCTCCTGAACTCCATATTGCTGCATTTAACAAAATTGACGCCCCTAAAGTAGCGCCTCGAAAGTTAATGGATGAACGGAAAAAACAGATTTGTAATTTTTATATTAGGCATGATATTAGGAGACAAATGCCTAGCATAAAAGATGTGTAAACAGTCATGTCCAATACGGGAACGAAAATGCGAATTCAGAAAAGAACAATGATAATGAGCATTCCAGAACCCTTCGAATTTTTTAAAAAAACTTATCACGAAATATCTATAGGCAAGACTATTTTTTATAATGAAAGACCAGATCATATTTTGCCGATTAACGATACTCCTCATAACGTTTCCGTATGTACAACTCACTGAAATTATATTAATCTTCTTCTTGCTATTTCAAAACATGCGACAGATTTTCCCAAAACTCATCAAGAGCTTCTGAAACAGGTATCTTGTAATGTTGACAATAAAGATGAATTTCATTAAAAATGTTTTTTATTTAATTACACGAAACTAAAACATGCATCTAAAAGTTGCACCCGCGATAATGGAATGACTCATATTGGTTGACGTTTCGACTTGGTTATATAAGCCATGTTCATAAGCCGACTGAAGCACTGCGGGGCTTTCATTGGGAGCGGGAAATTACTGCCTCTACACTTTTTTGTTCTTGATCATTTGAATAGAACGGTACTCAGCACTCATTGTATCAGCATTTATCTCTCATCATATCACAAGGCGAAATGTGACTTACTTATACCCAAACGTAATACGGATACGGATCCTGGGCCACCACATGCTATAACCAGGAGACGTTCAAGATATCTCTGCCAATATAGTACTACAGGTCTTCAATACTATATGCCTGAACAGAGAGCTCTCTAGATGTAAGGTGAAAATCACAATAGATCTTTTAGGTCACAGTGATACAGGCTGAATTAGACTGCATAGTCCAACATTGCATAATAATAATAATAACAAAGCTCTAGTTTTCTAATCACTGGGTTCCACGCCAACGAAAACTTAAACCCATCATCTAGATCAAAAGTTATGTAGGCCTGGCGGTGGACGTTGAGGGCGTCCGCCGTCCGGCAGAGAGGACAAGGCGTCGTGTGTGTGCCCACACGACGTCTCATTGAGAGGTAGTGAGGGGGCAACGACTAGCCCCCCTTCCAGAGAGGAGGCCTGCCAAGGCCAGTCGCTCGCCGGGTCAGTAGGAAGTATATGGATACCCAGGCCCGGCGAAGGCGAAGAGAGGACAGAATTGGCACCCCGGTGGTTTTAGTCGGTGCAAGTCCGACACACGAGGAAGTGGCCTTCTCCACTCACCCGACGGTCCGAAGGGTATTCCACCAGGGTAAAAAAAATAAAAAATAAATAAAAGATTAAAAGTTATGTGCTTCATAATTTCGATCGCTTCTTGAACCAGTCTCGGATAACAGAAACGATCTCTGGAGAGGATTTTTGGCTTATGTAACTCAGTCTAGTGATTGGATCCATCTTTGAGCAGCTCTTCCGTTACGACTAATTTATGCACATGCTGGTTTTTTGCATATAAAGTCTTTTAATGTATTAACAGTACAGTAGTTTAAGTTGTATTATAATTGCTTAATCTAAGCATTAATCTTTATTAGTAAGTTTTATAAACATGATTCGTTTTCTAACTTTCTTACCATAGGTACTCGTAATCACAGTAAGGAATCTAAAGGACATCCACAAGACGCTTACATTTGTATTAAAATTGTTGGTAGTTTGCTTAGTCATTGTAGACTGTTCAATAAATAGTTATATCAAATAACATATTGTTTATTTTTTTTATAGTGAAACGTGTACCGTTTGTGTACAATCTAAAAAATGTAGACAAAGAGGAAACATTTTTCATAAGTTTATCGATCGCGACGAAAATTTTTTTTTCTTGTTTTAGTGAAATGGGCTGTTAATTATAGAGGTAAAGATATGCTTATAATCAATGGCTTTCCATACTCCTGTTCTGGAACATACAAAAACTCTGTCTTTTGGAAATGCACTACACGTACATGCCGAGTCCGATCAACCACGACTAAAGATAGAGCGATTAAACGTTTCGCTTTGAACCACAGGCATGCAGCTCCAAAGTTTACTATCGCCGATGGAGTTTACGTTAAACTTTAACTTTATTATAATAATATTGTATTTATTTATTAAATAAAAACCATAACTTATTACAAAACATCAAACTTAAATATACATAAATAAAAAATAAATAAATTAAATAAAAAATTGC
The DNA here is from genome assembly GCA_036320925.1 of Automeris io. NCBI lineage: Eukaryota > Metazoa > Arthropoda > Insecta > Lepidoptera > Saturniidae > Automeris > Automeris io. Next base: position 4,014,471 of record JAUDJH010000010.1, on the reverse strand, counting down.
CCTTTACTTAGTTTAAGCGTAAGTGTATAACATTTTTTTTTTAAATATATGAATCTGATTGGCCCTAAGATAGATCCGAGGCCGACCAAGACTTACCTACACAGAATTACTTTACGAACGAAAGAATTACGAGCTATGATTCCTGCTCATCACCACTTCATTTTGCTAATCCGATGTAATAAGTTTCAGGTTCATTATTATCCAATTTATAAAATTAGTTAATTACGAACGGTTGTAATCTAAAAAAGAAGAAATCTAAACAATATTAACACGTAAATTACTTTGCAGTTCAATGGTTGCATACTGCAAACGGGAAGAAAATCGCGTTAGTGAACGGATACAGATTCTCCGTGGATAGCCGCTGCAGGACTACAGACAGTTGGCTGTGTAAAAGGAAGGGATGCCGCGCTCGGTTCACCACGACTAAAAGTCGTCAGCTATTAAGAGCCATTAATCTGAAACACACTCATCCCGCAGTTAGGTACAAAGTCGTTGACGGGATTTATATTCGTTATTAACCTTTCGCCTATTGCTGATTGATATTCTAACCACAACTACAAAGTACTTATGATAGGAAATATTCCAGATATTTCTATAAACACATGAAAATATTTCTGCGATATCACTTTCCACGCACACGGTCCCTTTACGGAGCAGTGTTGTATTTTTGCACTCAAATAGAAGCAACAATGAAAGAAATGCCGTTATACTGACTTTGTTTGGTGTTACGAGTATACGGCATCAACAAAGTATTCTTACGATTTAGTGACAGTTCAGCTCATTAGATGATAACACCGGTCTACAGCATTTTTGCGCACGGGTTACACATACGTTATTTTCATTGCTTATATTCCTAGAAACAAGAATAAGAAGAAAAAAGAGTTCTGAATTTGCTTTTATGTGTGAAAAATGGAAAATTCAAAGCTACGCAAAATCAAAATAGTGTCAATAAATCACAGCATTTGTGCATATTTGTTCAAACCACCGACGATGATAAATTTTATAGCAGACAGTGTTTGTTCTATTTTGAGTACAAAGCTTTTTTTAAAGGACTCTTATACTTTTCATTATTACTACATTGATGCTTTATGTGTCAGAATAATAAATATTTATTATTGAACGGGTATAAATTAGGATTATTTTTTCTATTTTTATATAGGGATAGCACAAATGATTTCCAGCGTTCGAATTTCTAAAAGTAAATATTAATGCATGTTAGAGTTATGCCGATTTATAATATTAGGAAAATGTTTTTAAAATTTTGTGCTAATATAAAGCATTGCTGAGAGTGCTTTTGGTAAGACATTGATTTTGTAGATTATTATTTGTACGTTCAACCTTTAGACTTAATATAAATCTCATAACTTTTATGTATTACTTATGATGTAATTATAATAATTAAACATGTTCGCAGAGGCAGTAGTTTTTCATTGTAAGTATGCATTAATCATTAAAAATTATCTCCCGCTATAATTACCGAAAAAGTTTTAATTAAGTATATGAATATGATTTTTGGTTGTAGTGTTTTGGGTGCGTAACCGGAAAGGCAAAGAACTAGCTCTGATCAACGACTTCGTATATTATAATGATGGTGGCAGTAAAAATAGAGAGAAATGGAGATGCAGCAAGGCAAACTGTAAAGCGCGTTTCACAACGACGAAAGATAGGCAGTTAATGTGTATTAATTTAATACACAGCCATCTGCCTAATCGCTACGTTTTAATTAATGGAATATATATTAAACTTTAAAGGCTATGAGATGATTACTACAATATAACGGTAGTAATGTGTTATTATATGAAATATTTAAAGTTCATTATTGGTGTCATTAAATATATTTTATTAACATGTTTTTGTATCTATCGTTACACCGAATTCTTATTAGGGTAGGCAAAGAGGATGAAATACTACTTCTGTCTGTTGTAAAACTCTGTCACTTCTTTAAAATTCATTAATCCCTTCGATTACTCTCGCTGATTCCGCGTACTTTTGACATTATCCAGATTCGGAACTCCCCTTACTTGGTCTGTGTAGGTTAGGGTCGGCTGGCTTCGGCTTTTACTTTCACTCACATTCATATTGTATATCCTGTTCGTCATCCTTTGTTTACTCGTTATTGTCAAATGTTACAATACGTAGTTATACCTTCCTGCTTGCCCCTTCCTGTAGTGGCGTAGTATTTTTGTCCCAAAGCAGTAACAAGATATGCTTAGCTCGCATATAGATAAGGCGACCACCGGGACAGAAATGCTCCGAGACGCTCGGGGTTTTTAATATTAAGTTTAGTCTTAAATCAGCTTCCACTTGAAGTGGTAGTAAGAATAAATGTTTTAAAAAAGCTCACTGCCGTCTCCCTGATCTTTCTGGCGCAGCCGGGTAGGATCTGCCATCATCACCACGTCAATTTTATGAGCACAAAAATCGGTTCTGTTGGCTGGTTTTGTAGAAAAACGTTCAAACGTTAGGCGGATCCTTACGAACCAAATAAATAAGTGAGTCAGTGGAACAAAGGAAGCTGAGAGACTCCCAAGGCGATGAATTGGTGCAGATCGTGAGTAGACCTTTTCACTTTTCCTGCCCTTTACCTAATATCCCTTGGTTATCTGATTTTGCAGTACAAAAATCGACAGCAAAATTAGTTGTACGATACTGTGGTCCAAACTTACCGCGGTACGTGCATAAATATTAGACTGTCCCAAAATCGACAGTTCGACTTTAGTTATAAGCATCTTTAAAATATTACTGATTTTGCAGTACTAGAAATCGACAGCGAAATTAGTTGTGCGATACCGTGGTCCAAACTCACCGTGGTACGTGCATAAATATTAAACTGTCCTAAAATCGACAGATTAATTCTAGTAATAAGAATTTTAGACTGTCCCAAAATCGACAGATTAATTTTAGAAATAAGAATATTAAAAGTATATTTAATTAAATAAACTCAACTGATTTTACTGTCCACGTTTAATTGTATTTTATATTTGTGTTTTTTATAATTTTGTGTTTTAATTTTGTGTTTTAATTTTGTGTGTTTTGTGTACTTTTAAATTTTATCGTGTCTTTTATTCGTAAATTGTATTTTTTTTATATTGTTTTTTTTTTTTTTTTAAATGGAAAGCGTAACACTTATCCCTAAAGAAATCTCGGATCTTATCCCTAGATACGACGGAGATGACAAGCTATTAAATTTATTCGTGGGAAAATGTTCTTACGTATTGAAATGCTTTCAAGCCCCGGCAAATGCCGCGCGAGATCTTTATATATTCCATACAATAACTAGTAAGCTTACTGGAAGGGCAGCCGCGTTAGTTAGCGAACGAACAGATATTAATACGTGGCCTCAGTTAAAGGATTTATTAACGGAACATTTCGGAGACCCTAGGTCCGAGGAATGTATAGCGATCGAGCTTGAAGGGTTAAAAATTAAAACAGGAGAAACACATATAGACTTTGCACACAGAATACAAAATGTTAGAAGTTCATTGTTAGCAAAAGTTAACCAAATTACCGACGAGGGTGTAAAAGCCGCGAAAATGATAATATACAATAATACCGCATTAAACGTATTCTTGTATAATCTGTCGCAAGAATTAGTTAGGATTGTACGACTTAGGGGTAGTACGACTCTTGAATCCGCATTAAGTATAGTTACAGAAGAAATAAATTTCTTGGAACAGTACAAAAGTAAAAATAAAATTAACACAACGACTATGCCATCAGCAACGCAAAAACCACCCCAATTCGTTCCGCAGAATAATTTTAAATTCGGATTTCAACCAAATAACGGTAACATGAACACTAACTTTAATCCACAAAGATTAAACGCACCACCCCAACAACAACAATTTAAATTTGGGATACCACCCCAACAACAACAATTCAAATATGGAATACCACCCCAACAACAATTTAAATTTGGCATTCCGCCACAACAAAGGCTACCACAGCGCCTCAATACAGATGTGTCGATGCGAACGGCACCAATACGTAACAACATGATTGAAAATGATGACCCTTACTCTTCCCAAATGCAGGAGTATTATGAACATGAACAAGACAACTATAACGATACCCAGAATGAGGAGTATAACGAGTATGAGGACGAAAATTTTCCTATACCAGCCTCAGAGGAGGAGGTCCTGAAATAATATATACTAACTACTGTGATAGTATATATAAGCTACCACACATTATAATACCAGAAATCAACGCACGTTTTCTTATCGATACGGGTAGTAATAGATCATTTATTAGCCCAATTAAAGCCGATGAATATTTTAGTAATTATAAGTATCATGAACCATTTACAGTAATAAGTACCCATGCACGGAGTACGCACGAAGAAGTGATATATATTCCCGTTCTACCAACTTTTCAATCTAATTTATCACATAAATTTTATGTTTACGACATCGATGACAGATACGACGGTCTGATAGGCTCTAATCTATTAAAAAAATTAGAAGCAAATATTGACATGAAGAACCAACAGTTAATTACGCCCGACACTAATATTCCTATTAGGTACAGTCCACCATACGAAATCCATGTAGAACCTAGAAGTGAAATGCGTGTTAAAATACCTACAAACTTAAGAGAAGGAAATGGAATATTAAAATATCAGCAGTTTGCTCCGGGAGTGCGAATGCCGACCGCACTTGTAAATTGTACAAATTCATTTGCGTCAACAATAATACAGAACTCTACCAACAAAGGAATTAAAATCACCTTTAAGAAACCGTTTGATATCACACCTTACGATTCTCCAGTAAACGTCACGGATACACGTTTACGTAATACCCATCAGATGGACGAAATTTTAAAAGACAATTTAAATAAACTACGTCTCGAGCATATGAACGAAGAGGAACGTACCAGCATTAAAAAACTTTGTTTTGAATACCGTGACATATTTTATTGTGATAAAATCCCTTTGTCTTTTACCAATCACGTTAAACATAACATTAGGACGCGTCATGAGGACCCAATATACATAAGACCGTATCGTCACCCACCGTCACAGAACGAAGAAATCCAGCGACATGTAGAAAAATTACTAAAAGATGACGTAATTGAACCGTCACACTCACCATGGAGTGCACCAGTACATCTAGTACCTAAGAAAACAGATGCACCAGGCGAAAGAAAATTCAGAATGGTAATTGACTACCGACGACTTAACGAAATTACAACAGATGATAAGTACCCATTACCGAATATTACCGACTTGTTTGATAAGTTGGGTAAATCTACATATTTTAGTACAATAGATCTGGCTAGTGGATATCACCAGTTAGAAGTGAATGAAACAGATAGGCAGAAAACTGCATTTACAACACAATCTGGTCATTACGAATTCAAAAGAATGCCTTTCGGATTGAAAACAGCCCCAGCAACGTTCCAGCGTGCCATGGATAATATACTTAGAGGACTACAGGGCATCCACTGCCTAGTATACCTTGATGATATAATCGTGTACTCTAGCAGCTTAAAAGAGCATATAGAAAAACTTAGAATGATTTTTGAAAGACTCAGAAAAACCAACTTAAAGGCTACATTAGATAAATGCGAGTTCCTTAGGAAGGAAGTACTATATCTAGGCCATACGATAACTAAAGAAGGTCTTAAACCGAACGACGAAAAAATTGAAGCTGTTTTGAAATTCCCACTGCCTAAAACGCCGACGGAAATTAAAAGTTTTCTGGGACTAGTAGGATATTATAGAAAATTTATAAAAGATTTTTCAAAAATCACAAGACCCATGACAGCTTGTTTAAAAAAGAATAAAAAAGTGTCAATCACTAAGGAATTCATAGACGCCTTCGAAAGGTGCAAGGAGTTATTGACAAATGCTCCATTGCTACAATTCCCAGACTTCAAAAAACCTTTTATTCTCACTACCGACGCATCTAATTATGCTTTAGGTGCCGTATTGTCTCAAGGTTCCGTTGGAAACGACAAACCAATAGCGTTTGCGAGTAGAACTCTTAACGATGCAGAGACCCGATACAGCACAATAGAAAAAGAACTATTAGCAATAGTGTGGGCCGTGAAACACTTTAGGCCATACTTATACGGAAACAAATTTATCATATACACCGATCATAGGCCCTTAGCGTGGCTCAACTCAATTAAAGAACCGAATAGTAAGCTAACAAGATGGAAATTGCGCTTGGCGGAATTTGATTATGATATCATATATAAAAACGGAAAACAGAATGGTAACGCAGACGCATTGTCCAGAATACGAATTAATATGGTAGGTGGAAACGATAACGAATCCATGGAAGTAAATTTAGACAATAAGGAACAGCAACTACAGCGCCATCTTGAGGAAGTTACTGAAAATATAGTAAAACTATCGAAGAAAATTAAAGGAAGACGCAATGAAACAACATCTCCGATAACAATCTCGTCGAGCTCAGAGAGAACCGTGAGCATCCATTCTGACACAAATATGCAACAAAATTCGAATTCACATTTAGTACCATCTATCGGAAGCTCAACATTAACGGCTTCTGAGAAATCCGATACAAAAACAAACACAATACATTCAGCAGAAGACCTTGATACTGAAGGTATTCCTATACTACATGAAGCAATTGATACCAAACGTAACCAAATTTTAGTATATACCTGGAATAGGGACAAAATGTCAGTGAAAGATCTATCAAATAAAAACCAAAAAATACTGGAAGTACACTTGCCATTAAGAGTACCAGAATTAATCAGTAAATTCTTAAAAGAATATATAAAGCCAAAAATTAAATATTTCATATATTTTGAGAACAAAGAACATCGTAACGAATTTACACAAGCCGTAATAAATCTATTTAAGAAAAATACAGTTAAATTTTACGAGTGCACCGAGCGAGTCGTTTATATAGACGACGAAAATGAACAAAAGGAAATAGTACTGAAATACCACCAAGGAAAGAATTGTCACAGAGGAATTAAAGAAACGCTAATACATTTAAAACGAACATTCTTCTGGAATAACATGGACATAACAGTGTCCAGCATTATTAACGCATGTGAAACATGTAAACGCATGAAATACGACCGAAAGCCGCTAAAACCCGAATTACAACTTACGCAAACGCAAAATCGACCATTTCAGGAAATTTTCATAGACGTATTTTCAATAGAAGGCAATTACTTCCTTACTGTCATAGACGCATTTAGCAAATTAGGACAAGCGTTCCTGATCGATACTAAATCGACACCCGATATCATTAGAGCCCTAATTAAGTATTTTTCGTTTTACGGTACCCCAACAAAAATAAGTGCTGATTCAGGAACTGAATTTAACAATGAATTAATTAGAGAAATGTTATCCTTTTATAAAATACACTTGCACATAGCTACACCACACAACCCTAATTCTATGGGTCTTGTAGAGCGCTTTCACTCGACTATTTTAGAAATATACCGCCTTGCAAAGTATGAGCAAAAGCTAACCGATGCAGCTACGGTTATGACTTACGCTATCATGTCTTATAACCACACGATACATTCTACTACGGGCCTTACCCCCTTTGAAACCGTGTTTGGGCACACAGATTCAAATAACATATTTCATGTAGACTTTAATAGACAGTACACCCAAAAATTAGTTAGAGAGCACGCACATAGGACTAAACGCCTATACGAATTTCTAACAGATCAAATGATCACGCGAATTGAAAAGTAAACCAGACGCGATAGCTTTAAGTAGAGTCAAGATATTGTATCAGTCGGTGGTAGACACCAGTGAGTTAATTTAAGTATTAACAGAAATAGAAAAAACAGATAAATTAATGTATCCCGTAAGTATAGAAAATATAGTTAAGTTGGAAGAATGTATAGAGATAAAATCGTATATAAAGCAAAATCAGATAACGTTCCTAATGCAAATACCACTAATTGAAAATGAAGGATATAATTATTTTAAAATACTTCCTTTACCAACCCTAAATATTACGACCGGTGTTACGACCGTCATTTTTCCTAAATATCCTTATCGCCTAGTGAAAGGTCCGAACACGAAATCGCTCTCGCAACCATGTCGCGAGATTGATGAAGCCCGTTTTTTTTGCAACGAAGATGATGTACATCTATTCACGGGAAGAGATTGTGCAGCTGATCTTATGAAGTTTTCATTGGACATTTCATCTTGTGAACAAGTTCCGGTAACAATAGAGGATATTAAAATAAATCTGATACAAACTAACCGTTGGATGATTTTCACTAAAAACGAGACCGCCTTAAATATATACTGTGAAAATGAAGTAAGTCAGAAAATACTCCGAGGAACATATATACTTACTATGGACGATGACTGTCACGTAAAAATAAGTAACTATAATCTGAAGAAACGACAAATACATGGCAAAAATATCAACTGTACCAATTTTCCTATAATTCAATTACCTTTACTATCCACGACCCAGAAGAATCAGAATAGACCTGTTAACCTGCGCGGAGTGGATCTAAACGACTTGCAAACCTTGGTATATGCTCTGAAGAAAAGTGATGTTGTGAATGGTGAAACTTACACTAATTTCATAGAACTAAGAAGTGTTAGCGTTAGTATAGTTATACTCTATGCCATTGTATTCGCGATAATTGCGGCATTAATATATAAGTTTAAACTTTACAATGTATTACGTCGAAATCATGTGCCCAAAAAGAGACAGATGACTTCGAGCTCAAGGAGGGAGGAGTTATACCTTCCTGCTTGCCCCTTCCTGTAGTGGCGTAGTATTTTTGTCCCAAAGCAGTAACAAGATATGCTTAGCTCGCATATAGATAAGGCGACCACCGGGACAGAAATGCTCCGAGACGCTCGGGGTTTTTAATATTAAGTTTAGTCTTAAATCAGCTTCCACTTGAAGTGGTAGTAAGAATAAATGTTTTAAAAAAGCTCACTGCCGTCTCCCTGATCTTTCTACGTTTACAATATTAGTAATATAATGATAAGGAATATCTTTGTGTTTAATACTATGCAACTTGGGTAAGCTAAGCAAAACTCTTAGATTTAATGAAACAGTTGCAGTTTAGTGCTGCGCTCTATAAACTATAATAATTACAAATTATATTATTTAATTAATGTCAAAGCATATGTATGTCAGATTTCGTGAATTTGGACTTGACTCTGTGAATACTTAGGTTATACTCAAGTTTCTCGTACATTTTTGTTTGTTAAAAACTAACCTATTTTCTGAGCAAAATTTAAATATATCATAGTTGCGTGTATAAATCTTAGTTTTGGCAACAGGTATTATTATAAAGATGACTTGTATTAGTAAATATTTTAGATATAATATATTGAAATCAAATGATATCTAAAATACATTATACTATAGTATAGTTACATAATATAGTTTAAGCCGAGAAAATTCTCGTCTTAAACTTATGGAGTTATAAATTAGTCTCTTTTTAGTGTCCTTTATTCGCATTATCTAGTTTGAAATCACAGCGATCCTAAAGAAGTTTCACTTTAATAACATTCTGTTTACTTTGATTAGTGTTCATTTTTTCCTATCTCTCTGAGTCTTGGCTTAAGATGAGAGCTTCAGTTTATATTCGGAATTGTGTTTGCCGGGCTAAGAATAAAAAGCAAATAATTTGCATTGACAAATATTTGATCAGTTTGGGATATTGACTCGACTCCTGCGAAGCAGAAGATATTTTTGGAGTAAATTTTAGGCTATAAAAAATAAAGTTTTTTATTCTATTATACTCGCTTTATTTTACAGTGCGATGGGTTCGTAATCTAAACGGTCACGAGATAGCCTTGATCAGCGAATATTCTTACTACCGCGAGGGTGGGAGCATGACAACCGACCACTGGCGATGTACAAAGATGTGCAAAGCCCGATTCACCACAACTAAGTGCAGAAAAATCATACGCAAGAACTTGCACCATTCACACCCGCCAACTCGCCATGTAGTGATAAATGGAGTGATTGTAAAAATTCCATAGTTATTAATTTTTTCATTTAAAGTTAACTTGATAACACGTGTAAGATATTTAAAGTTTATTTTTCTATGAAATATTTGTGGTTTTAAAATAGTGTTGGTATGTATCTTTTGTTGCACTTCATTTTTGAAGGCAGAGGTTGATACTGGTGGATTTTATGTGTCTTTGACGAACTATATAGACTACATGAAATATAAGAGAGTAGTAATAACTTAGAACTAGATTTATATACTCTCATATCTTTTAACGAGAATTCCAGATGGATTACAATGAACGAACTGCTTGTAAACTCACATTTTAACGACGTTGCAGTTCGCGCTGATATAATTACGTAGTTATAATGAACTTGACACACTATAGCGTGCTATACTGAGACCGTGCTATGAATGAATCAAATAAAAAAAAATCTTGTGTTGAAATTAATGAGACCATGCACACACGACCTTTTAGTCACCAACCAAAACCGTAGAGTGTTCAGAGCTCACAGCAAGGTCATAGCAAGGTCACAGCAAGGTCAAGGTATACTGTAGTGCCCCATGAACTCTTGACTCTATAGTGTGTCAAGTCCATCGTACTGATAAATTTTTATCACATTGAACATATCTAAGTAAAATAAAATCTGTATTATGATTAAAACTCGATTACGTTTAAATGCTTCTTTTACTTTTAAAGCATTTTACAAAATTAGTGTAATTAACTATAACGGTATGTTAGCATTATAAACAAGGGATGTTTTCGATTTCAGTGCAATGGGTTCGTAATTTCAAAGGCAAAGAGCTGGGTATAATAAATCAGTATGAGTTTTACCACGCCGGTGGCAATGCGAAAACGGACTACTGGCGATGCAGCAAGGCTCAATGCAAGGCGAGATTCACCACGACAAAGGATAAACAAATAAAACATGCCAAAATTACGCATGCGCATCAACCTTCCCGACATACTTTTATTAATGGTCTTTTTGTACGAATTTAAATGCTAAAGATATTCATGTGTGTATAAATTTATTTGCAAGCAATTAAGACACTCTAATTGCCAACATTGTACGAGTATATTGTGTTAAAATGCCTGTTCTTATGCTGTCGCTGTACAATAGAGTAAATAAAGAGTTATCATCAAGATACAATATTAATGTCCTAGGTAGAGGAAGCACCTTACATTATTTAGTATTATTTTAGTCTATACAGTATTAATAATAAAAACAAAAGATAATTTTGTTATAAAAGCAACATCCACATCAACGCATGTTACATCGCTTTAGGATGTAACGTGCATTAGAAAACGGATTTCCAGTTTTATAATACCTGAAAGTATCTAAATATATATAACTCAAAGGTGACTGACTGGCTGACTGACATAGTGATCTATCAACGCACAGCCCAAACCACTGGACGGATCGGGCTGAAATTTGGCATGCAGGTAGATGTTATGACGTAGCCATCCGCTAAGGATTTTGATGAATTCCACCCCCAAGGGGATAAAAACGGGGATGAAAGTTTGTATAAATCTTCTCAGATTTTCGACTATAATCTATACTAATATTATAAAGCTGTAGAGTTTGTTTGTTTGTTTGTTTGAACGCGCTAATCTCAGGAACTACTGGTTCGAATTGAAAAAATATTTTTGTGTTGAATAGACCATTCATAGAGAAAGGCTTTAGGCTATATAACATAGCGATGCAACTATTAGGAGCTAGGAAATAATCGAAAATCTGGAAAAAACGGGGAAAATTATTCATCCTTGAGTGCTTCCATTGCGTGCGCTGCGAAAACGGTCCAAGATACCAAAAATATATGTAGGAAAGAATTATTCCTCTTAAAATTATCTAAAAATATGTCCGAAACAGTATATATCTATCTTTTAAGATTAACTCACTAGAACCGTTTTTATGGTAATCAAATTTGGTCGAAATTAATGCATTATTTGTTAAGAGTTGTATCAACGTAATAATATTAATCTTTATCCAAATAAATGTGTTGTTGATTAAGAGTATTTAATTGTGAACAAAATTGACTTTGACTTTGTCTTAATTTCAATGAACATCTTAGAAGATATTACAATAACTTATATAGCAAAACAACGTTTGCCGGATCAGCTAGTATAATATAATAGCTTGACAGTTTTAGCGCCTAATGACAGATTAGGCCCTAATTTTTTACACTCGCTAAACAAAAGTAAAGCCACAAAAACTATATCTAATTAATTATAATACTTAACTTATAATTAATAATAATTAACGCGAGCGAAGCCGCGGGCAAAAGCTAGTTATAAGTGTGACTGCATTACACGTTATTCTATTGGTAAGATCGGATCGGAAGGTTTGAATGCCGCTGTATAATATTGTTAATTAATTATTTGATTCTAAAAAAAATATTTTGATTAAGTATAAAATTCAATCTAAATATATTTTTATTCGTATTCTTACTGATTAACATTAGATAGCCAAGTCGTTTTGATTGTTTTTCAAGTTTAGTTATATAAAAAAAAATATTTTTATAAGGAACTAATTTTTTTAAATATTATGACTTTTTCTATATTATCTTATAGCATTTATTAATAATTGTACTTACCTCCCCCCTCTCTTTATTCCCTATATACCTATGTGCTATACCTATATTCAGTCTTTCTAGTGTTAAAGACGTTAATTATATTTTCTATAAAGATGTACTTTTTCTTTATGTAGGTATTCTGTATATTGGAACGCCTGCATTCATTCGATAATGTCGGTAGTGAGTAGCTTCAATAGTGCCCATATCGCAATACATTCCGCAAAGATTTGTCCATTGACCACCCGGCACGCAGGCGATTGATTCGTATCGCATAATTTACTTGAAAGTTTATATTTGTACCATACCCGCTATAATAATATTACCGCTCCTTTATATCCTATCTTCCCCATCCTAATATAATTTCGACTACAAAAGCCGGCGCAGCGTTCGCGAACGTGTGTTATATTAAAGAAGTGCTGACCGGCCAGAATTGCAACCAGAAAAACAATTCACGTATGTACTTTATATACCTCTCTTATTTGTAACAATTCGTAAATATAGTCCATTACACACTTAATTATGGAGGTAACAAGATCCTCTAACTTTTAGAGTGTTAGGGTGAGATATATAGACGCTATTTCGACTTTGCTTAGCAAAGTTTTCAAAAAATAAAATCGTATTGACATAAAACTGAATATATAAAAGGAATATATATATATATATATATATATATCCGAAATCAGCGTTTTTTACCAATTTCAATTCAGGTATTTATGGAAATGAATATGCAAACCAAGTGGCTAGAGATGCAGTTGAGTGTGGTGATGTTTTTCCTTTTTGTAACTTCTCATATGACCTTGTTTCTCTACCGTCTTCTTTCCTCCGCACATCCTGGCAGTCTTATTGGTATGAGAGCTGTAGCGCTAAAGGTAAACACTACTCTATGATCCAACCTGAGATTCCAGTTAAACCATGGTTCTTTAAATTGAAAACGCCAAAAATTATAACATCTATAATTCTGCAGGCTTAGGCTGGGTCATGCCTGCACTCCAGCACACCTAGCTAAACTACATATCAGGAGTACTGCTGTTTGTGAATGTGGCCTGGACATAGGAAACCTTAATCATATATTCTTTTCTTGCCCTCTATATGACAGAACAGCTTTTATGAAATCACTTATAATGATCGGTATTCCTTTCCCATGTCAGATTTATGACCTTCTGATTTCTCTTAACTTGAAAATCATTGAAGCAATTTTTTGCTTCGTTCGCCATAATAACATTAAATTATAATATGTACTTATGTTTATGTATTTTTGTAATATAATTATTGTATATATTTATATGTACCTACAATAGTTTCTCTGTTTTAGTGTATGTACTAATCCTTAGTAAAATGTGTGTCTTTAATAACAATATATATTTATTTTCAGATTGTCATATATTTCACTGTATTTACCCAAAATTTTTAGCTAGTTTAATATTCAGAAATAAATAGTAACATACTTTGACACTGGCAGTAGTGAAAAGGTTGCCATAAATAAGAGAAGATAAGAAGATACCAATTTCAAATATTAGGTCCTTACATATGAAATTGGCGTTTTGTATGGGAGGAACAAAAAGTCGAATATTTTTTAATATAATATATTTAATTAATCAAAGTATGAACCATTATTTTCTATGCACTTTTGCCATCTCATAGGTAGTTCATTGATCCCTTTACTAAAAAAACCAGTCGGACGGGAATCAATAAAATCTTTGAAGGCGGTTTGGACTGCCCCATCGGAGTTGAATTTTTTTCCTTGTAAGAAGTTATCCAAATTTCGAAAAAAATGGTAATCTGTTGGAGCAAGGTCCGGGGAGTACGGAGGATGTCTTAGACTTTCCAATTGAAGCTCTTCTAATTTAGTAGCCGTCTGTTGCACAGTGTGTGGTCTAGCGTTGTCGTGAAGCAGCAGTGGCGTGGAGCGATTGACCAGCCTAGGTTGTTTAGCCGCTAGCTTTTCCATCATGTTTTGCAATTGCTGACAATAGACATCAGCCGTAATAGTCTGGCCAGATTTGAGAAAACTGTAATGAACAATACCGGCACTAGTCCACCAAACGCTTACAAGTAACTTTTTTGGGGTTAATTTTCGCTTGGGGCAGGATTTGGCTGGCTGGCCAGGATCCAACCATTGCGCTGAGCGCTTCCGATTATCGTAAAGAACCCATTTTTCATCACAGGTAATGATTTGGTTTAAAATACCTTCATTATTGTGCCGGTTTAGTAATGTAACGCAGCAGTCGACGCGCGTTTGCTGGTTTGCTTCAGTCAATTCGTGAGGTACCCACCTTTCAAGCTTTTTAATCTTCCCAATTTGCTTCAAGTGAATTAAAACAGTTTTATCACTAACATCGCAGCCTGCAGCTAACTCGGACGTGGTTTGCGATGGATCCGCTTCCACAATAGCCTTCAACTCTTCATTATCAACTTGAGTCTCAGGCCGTCCACGGGGCTTGTTCTGCAGGTCGAAATTTCCAGAACGAAAACGTTGGAACCAAAAACGAACTGTGTTTTATTTTGCAACACGACCGCCATAGACATCATTCACCCTTCGAGTTGTTTCCGCAGCACTAGTGCCACGGCGGAACTCGTACTCGTAAATAATGCGATATTTTAAGTTTTCCATTTTGTAAAATGAGTGACGCAAACAGAAAAAAACAGAAGAAAAAAACAAATGAATGACGATCATCGAAGCACAAATACATGAGTCTATAGCTGTACAAATTTGAATTTGGAATTCCTTACCAAAGAGGAGAAATTTGTGATTAAAGTGGCCAGTACGAAAAACGCCAATTTCATATGTAAGGACCTAATATATATACTACTATATCACCAAAAATATCTCTTAAACCAAATAGCCTTTCAACCCTCGATATAATATTTTTCGTTAAAACACGTAAACCACATTTGAGGTAAGTAATAAAATTCTTTGCGTTAAATCGAAAATAATAATATCACAATATAATAATATTCAAGTTACATTGTTTTCATTTCTGCGTATCCCTTGTTTATGTGGATTTGGGCACCGTGAGAAACACAAGAGTTATCACGCTGGGCTACGAACGTGTTAAGATTATATTAATTTACCATAATGAGGTACTCACAAGTAATACTTTTGATTTCAGTCCACTGGGTACGTAACCTCAAAGGCAAAGTGCTAGGTATAATAAACGACTATGATTATTATCAGGACGGCAGCAATATGACGACAGACAATTGGCGGTGTAGCAAGACTTTATGCAAGGCGAGATTCACAACGACGAAGGGTAAACAAATAATACATGCCAATCTCACGCATGCTCATCCACCTTCACGATACACGTTTGTAGATGGAATTTACGTACGAATTTAACTCTAAAATGCGCATGTATTTAAGAAACACTTTTAATGTATTTTTTTACCTCTTTCCGATTTTAACTAGGAATAGCTTAGTAACTACTAGCCCTTATATTTGAAATGTAATGAAGTACATGAAGATTTGTTTCGCCTCTTGCGAAAGAGGTAAAATAATTGGAACTATGTCGTTTAGCTTTCATATGGTAGCCACATGAATGTTCTGGGAGAGCAGGTTGTCCTTGACGAGATCAGCGCGAGGAGCCCTTTTAAGCTTTGTCTCGTCCTTGAGAGCATATATGTGATAACCTATATTCCTGAGTCGGAGGAAATCCGTTAAATTTCTATGGAAGCCCGGAGAAGGAATGATAACCCAAATGCATTTAGGCGTTGAGATTGCGCGGGAGTACTGTATTTTCTTGCTCTTGAGTGCAAGGGAAATTATTTTCCCAGTCACTCGTATCCCGTGTGATAACGAGGGGTGGGTGGCCTATACGGAGGATTATAGAACAGGGAAAATAAACTTATATAATTTATAAATGTAAAATATAGTATTGTGTTTATGTTAACATTGACAAGGCAACTAAGAATAAGTTTATACATACATAAGTCTATGTAAATTTTTCTTACAAATTCTTTTATAATACTCCAAAACGGCCTTCGGCAATTTAACTATTCCTATTTTAGACCTAAGTATAATATTTTTTATATATTGTTTTTTTTTACATATTTATTTGTTCTGTATTAGAGCCATGACGAACTCCTATGAAATTTCAATAAGAATGTAGGAATTAAGGAATTACTACTGAGACGTTAAAAAATTGGTTCTGATTCAAATATGTAAAACAGTTATCATCAATTATCCGTCTTGGATATTATAGTATAAATGTTCTTACTAGAAATTATGTTTGAATTATGTGTATTGTTATTATATTAAAAATTACATTGAATGGTTTTTCTGTCAAGTTTTATCGCCAGTATTATATTTCTCCATAAATATGATCATTTGCAAGTAAAAACTCATACAATTATTTGTTTTTGTCGCGCACTTTGGAGCTGAAGAATGGCCAGTTTTTTTCCCAGAGCTATAATGTTCTTCAAGAGGGAGATGAACAATATCTTTCTGAGTTGACAAAATAATAACAATGCTCCTTGTGCAGCAATCGTCTGTAAGTGACTGTAATCCCTTGCTATCCGGTGGGATGTCTGTCTGCTAGCCGATAATAGTAAAAAGTAAAATAAAAGGTAATGTTTTGGCTTTCAGTGCAGTGGGCTCGTAGTCGTAAAGGGAAAGAAATAGCTTTATCAGGAGGGTATCAATTTTACCTCGATCACAAAAATAGAAAGACAAAAAATTGGCGATGCTGCAGAGCTAAATGCAAGGCCAGATTTACTACGAATAAGCATAAACATATCATATCTTGCAAGTTAAAGCATTTCCATCCACCTCCTCGATATACTCTTACTAAGGGTATATATAAGAAAATTTAAATTTGCGGACAGAGATTGACTTTTAACATTTACGTTTTAATTAATGTGTTATAATGCGAACACTACGGCAGTTTGTGCAGTTAACCGAGCTGCTCTTCGCTGTGATTTTTTATAGGCACTGTCCTACGTAAGCGACAAGCCGCGATGCGATACGACACGATGCAATGGGACTCTTTACGTTACAATTCTATACATTCCTTTTGATTAAAATCACGAGAAAATATACTGTGTAAGTACATTCATGATTTTAATTACTTACCTTACGAATAAGAAAAAAACGAATATTATATATTTACAGCAAAATAAATTTAGAGAGTTGCATCTTTATACACAAAACTATTAAACGCGCTTCGTCACATGAAAACTAAATTTGAATCCCGGTAGGTACCTTTGGATTTTCTCCAGAGTAATTACAAATTTAGGCTACACACTTACCGTTGAAAGTAAATCTCTTAAGGAAACCGCATGATAATAGAAAAATCACGTGTATTGCCCCGAGAGTGACGATTAGCTGCGCTACTGGTCCCATTAGGCCCGACATATGGGGGCAAATTTGGGGGCAAACGTAGTTCTGTTCATCTTGACAGAGATATAGCGTAGCGCAATAAACTGTGTGTTGCCACGTTTATCGCTTACGTAGAACAACAGACAATATAAGCTCGCTCCAAATAAACATATTGTACTTAAATGCTACAAGTCAGTCTCTATCATCAGTGTTCATCATTAAAGAAAAAGTACCGTTAAAGTATTTTTATATGCTGTTATAAATATATTAAAAAGAGTCCATTCAATGTCAATTTCTTTTTTATTTTAAATGAAAAGGTAAAATTTGAATTCTGGCGCTCATTGGTCGACAGCCATAGACGGGCAAAATGTAATCAGATTAATGAAAATGATTAACGATTACATTTTACGTTTTTTACCATTAATAAGACTCCATTTTGCTCATTTATGTTTTAAACACTACAAAATCCCAGATTGTGTACACATTTATTATTTCTTAGGGCGGCTTGCAGTAACAAATTAAATCTAGTTTAAGCTTGTATAAACGCTAATTAATTGAAGTGGTTACATTCGATCTTAATGATGTTTTCAGTTGAAGAGTTGTTACAACTGGATTTTGATTCTGTGCAAGACAATAAGTACAGTTCAACGCTAAATAGCATTTTATGTAAGTCTAAACTAGATTTAATTTGATAGTGCAAGCCGCCCTTAATGTTTTAAATGGATTTAATCATGATTACAGAGCAAGAGAATTAAAATTACGACTACATTTTGTAATCGTTCATCATTAATCAGATTACATTTTGCCCATCTCTGTCGACAGCGGCGACCTAATAGAGGATGTCAGGTCACGAGGTACCACTCTGAACGCATATGCATGGAAAGGTGTCCGATGTAGGTCACTGCGCAGCGCTGTCAGCTGTCACGATTGTGAGCTTGACACGCTGCCTTTCCTTCTTTGTTTTGATATTTTTTTATCAGATTTAAATTTATCCCAATTTTTCAGTTTCGTTTTAGAAACCCTACCACACACCTACGGAATGTTTATATTAGTGAATTCCTTTATTTATGCATTTGAAAAATTTATCTGAATTGTTATCAGCGAAACCTTTTTTTATAACGTTTATCTTTGCCACCGGGGAACGCTTACTCCATTATTGCAATTGGTTCTTTGTAAGGTGTTTGATAATTAATAATATTTTTGTTTTTAGTGCAGTGGTTGCGTAATATAAAAGGGAAGGAGATAGCTTTAAAAGATGGGTATTCGTACTACCTGTATCATAGCTATAAGACTTCGGATTACTGGCGTTGTAGCAAGTCACGATGCAATGCAAGGTTTACAACAACTAAAGACAAATTGATAAAACGCGCCTATCTCGTTCACAGCCATCCAGCTGCACCGTATACATTTGTTAATGGATTATATGTAAAATTATAATTAAAAAAGTATGATATTATACATTAATATTAATGTTTGCATCTACAATAATCCTATATAAAATATGTGTCGGTCGTACAACTACATTACGCGTTATAGCGTTAGTTATGACTTGGATATATTTTTCGGTTGGTTTAAAAACTTAATCTATATACATTTGCGTTAGTTTCGTTCATAATTAACTACAACGTTTCTTTACTTGTCTGTGTACTAATTTTTCTATAATTTGTAACTTGTTATTGTAGCTTCATACTATATTTGGAACGACCTATGTGCACATATATTTGTCAAGTTTAAAGTTTAATTTAGGTTGTATATATATTGCTGTTTTTAAGTTTTATCCTCATTACTGGGGGCCTTTGTGTCTGCGTTTTTTTGTACGAACTTAATATGAATTAAAAAAACAATAATATGTTAAATGCTTTTTATTCATATCTTAATTTGTCAGTGCACGCCATATTGTTATGTTCATTATCTAGTAAAAGACAAGTAATGATTTTCTTTTAGTGCAATGGGTTCGTAATTTAAAAGGAACTGAAAGAGGTTTGATAGGCGGATATGATTTCTACCACGATCGTACCAGTTTTTCGACGTACACCTGGCGATGCTCCAAGAATCATTGCAAGGCGAGATTTACAACGACTAAGGATAAACAAATAAAACATGCCAATCTTAGGCATGGCCATCCGCCATCACGCTATACATTTGTTAAAGGTTGTTACGTGAAAATATAACATGTCACAACTAGTGTTTAACAGAAGGCTTCGATTCCGGTCACCTTCGGCCTAAAACCTACATTCAATAAAATTCAAATAGGCCGGAATTTTAACTAAATTCTAAGGTTTTATGCAAGGTTCAAACTAAGCCCGATTAATCTGATTGTGATTACTAAAGTATCTAAATAAGTTTCCGATCATAGGTCGATATCCGGCCCAAGGCGAAGCCGATTAATCGGCTATTGCTACAACCTTACTTGTCGCATTGCATGCCTATTTTTCAAGTGCTAAATAATTTTGTTAGATATTAACTAAAACTGAATAATGTGATAACTTAAAACTTTTGGTGAGGTCTATACGAGTATGATATGGTTTATACATAACTACGAGGGTTGCCTTTTATATTTCGGGATTAGAGAACAAAAACAAATAATATTCATCAAAAGTCACTTTCATGTTTTTCAAAATATTCCCCATGAACATCTATACACTTTTGCATGCATTTGAACCAATTGTCGAAGCACTTTTGAGTGAGGTATTTCCAAAACATGCATTCTGAATGCAGCAACCGCTTCTTCAGGTGTTGAAAAACGTTGACCTCGCAGTTTGTTTTTTACGTAAGGGAATAAAAAGAAGTCTTTCGGTGCCAAGTCAGGACTATACGGCGGATGACTCATCAAATCCATGTTTTGGGTGCTCAAAAATGCAGTTGTTTAAGCAGATGTGTGAAATCTCGCATTGTCGCGGTGAAGAGTGGTCCGTCTTCGGCGGTTGGTTTTCCTGATTTCTTGGAAGACAACTGGCAAACAAATGGTGTGTCCCACTCAGAATTGACTGTTCTGCGTTGTTCTAGTGGTACGGTTGCGACATGTCCAGTTTTTCCTAAAAAAACAGGCGACCATTTGCTTGGTAGTGCTTCGTGCGCGAACAACTTTTGTTGGTTTTGGCTCATTTTGAAACACCCATACAGTCGACTGCTGTTTACTTTCGGGCTCATACGCATAAATCCATGATTCATCACTTGTCACGATGTCATAGACGTGTTTCGAAGCACCGCAATCGTATTTTTTTAGCATTTCCTTCAACCAATCCACACGAGCCTGATTTTGAGCGATTGACAAATTGTGTGAGATCGAAAGCGAAAAATTTTTTTTGACAGTCAAATGTCTATGCAATATTGAACATACGCTGGTCCCACTAATGCCTAAGGTTGTCTCAATCTCATGATAGGTCACATGGCGATCTTGCAATATCAGTTCACGCACAGCATCAATGGTTTTCGGAACAACAACTGATTTTGGACGACCTTCACGAAATTCGTCTTGGAGTGAACTACGACCACGATTTAATTCACCATATCATCGATAAAGACAAGTCCTTGATGGAGCTTCATCGCCAAAAATTGAATTAAGTTCATCCATGCACTGTTGCTAAGTTAATCCACGTCGAAAATTGTAAAAAATAATCGCACGAAAATGTTTACGACTTAATTCAATTTTTGGGCCGAGATGAATCTTTTAAGTTACTCTAAACAACACAAATAGCGCTCGTATGTCAAAACGTTCTGAGTACGTATGAGCTCAAAAATGTCCAACTTTACGATAGAGCTGTTAGTTGCCAGATTGCAACACTAGGGTTGCCAAATCCCGAAACATAAAAGGCAACCCTCGTATATCTAGTTACGTCTAGAGATGGTTAAAATAACATCACAACCTGCCAAAATATTGTTAAAGCCGAACTTCGGTGTCATACACTTGTCATACAAAAAACAATTGTACCAACTTTATTTTGGAACGGCAACATTGGCAGGGTCCACATGAAAAAACCTGGTAAAGTTCCCACCCAGAACAAATATTTGTATCCACTGTAGGGTAAATTTATTTAAAGCGTAAGTTAGGAATGGAATTTTTTTAATCAAAGTATTCATGATATAGAAACAAATGTATCTGAAGAATAAGAGTTAAGCCGCTACGCGAATTTTTACCATCCGCACAAATTGTAGTTGCATTGTCTTGTCAGTCTAGTACAATTTTTTTCGCCAGTGCGTGTGCTTTATAGAGTTCCTAGGCGTTACAAAATTTGAAGTAAAATATTGCGTGGTGAAAATTCGTAATACATGCAAAGGATAACATTATCTAAAAGAAGGCTACAATTTATTAATTTTATTTTCAACATTTAAGCCATTAATTAAAATTTACGTTAGTTTTATAAAATAAATATTGCGACAAATGTATAGGTGTTTTATTCTATTTTTATAATGTAACGGTAAATTGCAAATGATGATAAATATTGTGTAAACTTTATCCATAACTTTTAAATTTTCTTTTTACCACATTAATTGTATTTTTTTAACTTATTATGACTAGAATTTCTTAAATTGTTTTTGTATGAGGTGTTCCCTTAGTATATAGCGCACTAAATCATAAATTTATAAAGATTGTTTATATTTTTGAGTGCATTTACAGTAGTAAAAATAAATTTACATACCACAGCTAAACATTTATAAGTATACAGACAACTAAAACTCTGTCATAATGTTGCACAAATGTAACATATTTTATAGTATTTTATAATTTTACAGTTGAATGGGTGCGTAACAAGAGCGGCAAGAAACTGGCTATAATAAACGGCTACACGTTCTACTGCCACGGGCACAGCAAGTCGACGGATATGTGGCAGTGTACAAACACCAACAAATGTAAGGCGAGGTTCACACTATCAAAATGTGGTAAAATCCTTCGATCGAATCTGGTGCACACTCACAATCCACCTAAGTATGTCGTCGCAAACGGAATCTACACTAAAGTGTAAATATGACCATTGTACTTAGACACATTATTCTTTCGTATCGATGATATATGAATACTATGGCCTAATTAGTAAGTTGCCTCAATAGTTTTGTGGGATGCTTCAATCAAATTCCTATAAAAGCCAGTGCACAAGAGTAAATGTATGTAAGGTCAACAAAGGCAAGTGTGACATAAATTATAATAGTAATAATTAGATAGTTATGTTTTCATTTAATTATTTGTTTTTTATTGGTATTTTGTTGAACAAATACGCAAGTCTGTTTCAGTTATATGCCGCATTATAATTTAAGAAAAACCAAGGCAGGAATTCTGACTTTCAACCTTGCCTTACCCAAGGCAAATGTAAAAAATCCTGCTTATACTTTTTGAGTTCGTGGGTTTGAAACCTCAAAAAATATGACACTTTAAAGTATCATTATTATATTGTCAAACTCACCTTGCATTCTATTAAAAACAAGCCCGCATTATTATGAAATTCTTGAAAATTGTAGTAACAACTCACCAGTAGATTCGTTTTGCAAAATGTCGTCTAGTGATTAAATATTAAAAGTTTATTCAGTTTCGTTCACACAGTCAATAATATAAAAGTTTCTATGTTATCTGGTATAGACTTTTAAATACAAAACTTGCATAAGCGGATTTATTTGAAATTGTTACGTTTGCCTTATTGTTACGCTTATCTTGGTTGTCCTTACTTAGACTGAGATTTATAGACGCGACTTTTACTTTGCTTGCATTTAATCAAATATTGCACATTATATTATTAATGCCAAAGTTTATGATAAGTCACCAATATCTTCATTACAGATTTGACTCTGCGAATACACAGGTTACACTTATGTTTCTGTTATGTATTCCATAGTTTTGTCCTAGACGAACTTATTTTCAGATTAGAGTGTAAGCAAACTTAGAGTAGATAATGTCACCCACAGCATTTGCCTACCATGAGTATATATTAAACTCATCTAAATATTGTATAATTATTTACTAATTATATATAATTATTTATGCATAATTAAAAATTAAATAATTATATTTAGAAACATTTAACATATACTCAGTTCGATAAATTAAAAAAAAACATGGCTGTCTACCACTCAATTAGGAATTATAAAGCAATCTCATAGAAGTTAAGCCGAAAATATGTGCTTAAATAGAACAACAAGTAATAGTAATCTCTAGCGTGGTTTTCCTGATTCTTTTTATGTTATATAGTTTCTGTGTCGTACTTCTGCAATGAAATACTATAGAATTAAAGAAAAATCACGGTAGAACACATTTGTCGGCGTTTATTGTACTAAATTATCCTTCCTTATTACTTAAGTCCATGTAATCTATACGAAGATTCCTTAAAATTCTATGTGCCTATATACCTTTAACATTGATGTAAAATAAAACAATCAGAAAAAAACCAGTAAACGTCCATAATATTTGCATTATTCATTAGTATATCATAGATGTAAAAACAGGTTTGATGTATTTGAAATATTATGTCAATAATGTCTAGACATTTTTTTGTATAACAAATAAATTCACGCTTGATCTCCATCTCTCCCCGTGAGTAACAAATATAGAGCGCATTTGTCCAAAATACTGAATCACCCTTCGCATCAATGGCTACGCTTCAAAGGGTAACCATCAAACCCTTTAGACATTTGCATTATGAATTGCTTCGTACACATTTATTTATAAACAGTATGTTCACAGCAGAATTTGCATTTACAAGCATAAAGTCCTTATGTACATAACTTACATTAGAAACAACTAAATAATACTTACTTTTAAATCGAATCAACGACTCGTGAAGCAGAAATTAGTTTGTTAGCTAATGCGCTCACCGAGTAATGCACTGATGTTAGCCCGCGGCTTTTTTATGATTTACAGGCTAACGCGCAACTTTAATCGCATTTAGTGGTAAGTGAAGATGAGGCCGGTGATGGACCGCGTTTCCCAACAATTGCCTATTCACTTTCCTATTAAGCTCCCAGATCGTAAGATTGTAGAAAAACAATCGCAGGAAGCTAATTCCACTCCTTTGTTGTTTGCATTATGAATGATAAAGCTAAGTAATATGCGGGAATTTGTTACCCTGTGGTCAAACGGAGAACATCGATTTTTTATCTTTATTTTTAATTGGATTTTGTTCCCAGGTAAATGCCTGACTAATCGAAACTTAAGATAACATGTAAACAATAGAAATAAACATTTATTTAGTACATAACAATCTTACAATCTGAGAACATACGAGAGTGAGATTAATCCGACTATTTATATTGCATATTCTCCAGAATACGGTCGATGAATAGCCGAAATGCAGACAACTATGTCGGTAAAACAGTACTGTAAGATATTAGTCCATTGCTGCTGATGCGCCATCGAACCCAATGACCAACTGAATTTTAGACAACTAAGAAATTCCTGGTGAATCTTTAAAGGTGGCTAAAATATTCCACATACGACGATTTTAGCGCCTGGTATAAATAAAGTAACTGGATCAATGCGAAATACCTTAGCAGAAGTTTTCGTTTTGATCTTAATCGAACATTCAAAAGTAAGATTACTTTGCCAAAACATGTTTATTGCTTTAATTTTTTTGTCATTTTATTTAATAGTCGTTAAGATTATTTGTTAACATTACGGATCCTATAGATATTAATATTAAAAGGTTTATTTATTTTCATTCGGATTTACATATACCCGTAAATATGTGTAAAATTGTTCATGTACAGTTATTACCGAGGAAACAAATTAATTTATCTGCACAAAACTTTTATAAATTGTCTTTGTTATTCAATCCGATCTTATAAATTTATTATAATTTATTTTTTATTTTTGTGGTCCAGAACCTTGTCTAGATTAACCGGAGTAAAATATACTGGAATTACTTGATTTGGGCGCCGAAATGATATTAGAAATATACTGAAATCTAGCAGACTCGGCATGGCTTCGCCTAAGAGCGATTAACACTCAAAATTGGCGGATTTTCGTACAAACTTTCAACCCGCATTTTCACTATCTTAGGTTTGCAATATTAAAAAAAATCCTAAAAGTTTCTAACTTCAATAGTATAAAGTTCTACGACGATATGTCAGTCAGAACAAGTCTAGATGTCTAATCTAGTCTAGAATAGTTAACACATGCATGTGAAAACTGTTGAAATAAATATTTATTTCAAATTTCAAGTCAAAGTAAAAATTACTAAAAAATTTACTGGTAAGA
Organism: Automeris io; assembly: GCA_036320925.1. Lineage (NCBI taxonomy): Eukaryota > Metazoa > Arthropoda > Insecta > Lepidoptera > Saturniidae > Automeris > Automeris io. Next base: position 3,988,465 of record JAUDJH010000010.1, on the reverse strand, counting down.
GCGCGTGGAATGTGCATAATAGATGCAAAGTTGACTAGATCGTTGATTCTAAATTACATTGATTAGTTTCAGTTACCTGGGCGCAGAGTAAATATGGCAAGGAAGTGCTCATCATCGACGGATATTCTTATTTTAGGAGATTTAACGGGAAGACGACTGAACGGTGGCACTGCACTCGTTTTCCAAAATGTAAATGTCGTATTATAATGTCTCATGAACGTGAAATAATAAAATACTTTATCGTTCATAACCATGAACCACCAAATCATACAATAGTCGGCGGTGTTTACTACAAAATATAATATACAAGTTTTAAGTATGTGTCATGTTGTAGTTTCATTTTTATTTGTTTTGTATTTAGCTTTTAGATATTATACCAATGCTCTAATGACGATTATTTATTATCATCAAAATATATATATGTACATAGAGAGGAGAAAGACTTTTTGATTAAAGTGACATTTTTTGGGATTACTGACTTTTAATAACCAGCTCCAAAAAGGAGCAGAAGGTTTCTGTCTTCGACTGTATGTTTACCAATTACTCCGCCATTTCTGGACTGATTTGGATAAATATTTTTTAGTTTGATAGGATGTAGTATAAAGTAATTTCCATTTTAATATGGTGTTCATTTGATGAAGGTCTTCGGACATATACGCTTGAATGTACAACAGCAAAATATATAGTTTTCCCTCTAAATCTCCGTCGTGTATAAACTAGTTTCGATAATTGTTTTTTTAGTTCAATAGGGTATATGCATAGTTGATTTAGAATTAACACTGTGAAGGTTTGATGGAGATCTTTCTTAGTTTGTCTTTAAGGCGAATTTCAATAGGGATTTTGTTTCAAACACGGTAAATGACCTGAACGATGGCACTTCAACGTCTTTTTAGAATAAAGATTCATTAGACTTCAAAAAGTACATAATAATTGTAAATAAATCAATCAGACTGTGATTTTTGAAATCAGTGCCTATTTATATATCATAATTTCATGGACTACAAACATGACAAAGTTTGATTGGTAGTTGTCATATTATTATTTACTTTTTGAAGTCTATTGAATTTTTTTATAATAACGTTTTATATATTTTCGGATTTATCGTTTTTCAGTGTTTCGGAATATACATATAATATTGCTAGTAACCTTAAATTAAGTTTGACATCGCTTATATAATTATGTTAATTATAATTATTGTTACAGTGCAATGGTTTAAAAAGTCAAATGGTAAAGAGATCGCAGTTATTGAAGGGTACACGTTCTATAAGCAAAGTTTCACGAAAACTACTGAGACTTGGCATTGTACTAGTTCCAATAATAGAAGCAGATGTAAAAGCCGCTTCGCTTTAACCAGAGACAAGGAAATCATTCGCACCTATTTAACTCACACGCACAGTCCGCCGAACTATGTTGTACATAACGGAGTCTATATAAAAGTCTAATTGTTTTATCCATGTGTACTTAGAAATACGTATAAACATGGTTTATTTTACTTTGTTATGAATAAAATGAAATCAATAATATTTATCACTATCTGGTATTAGGAAAAATATGTTATTTTTCAGAATGAGACAATATTAGAAAATAAAAAAAAATGCATTACAAATATTTTGACCGGTTCGGTAAATCTAGTGTTAATGCGCTTAGATTTCTGTATAAAGAAGAGCCCGGTTTATGTTCAACTTGGTTTTATAATATACTCCGAAACAGCTTGTTTTATTTTGTGACTATCCTTGTGATAAAAATAATATTGTTTATTTGACCACACTCACTGCTCCTTTGTAAATTATGTGCTTTGTCTTGCTGTGAGTGTCAAAGACGAATTAATGCGCACTATAATATAATATGAGCACATTTCAATTTTAAAAATGTTTGAATAACATGGTCCGGCCAAAATTTACAAAATGTAGCATGGGCCTATGCCAATGGCTATCCATTAATCTGCATGACGTATGGTTCGATTTATTTGTGAAATAATGATGCTCGGGATGTGATTTATATAAGCTACTTTGACTTTTCTTAGACTATACTTAAACATTATTAATCATTTTATTTTTCATTTTACCATGGAGGGCTTGCCATATCCGCCACGCTTGGCAGATAAGCTGGCGAGCGCAGAAAGTATTTCTTATGTTCACGACGCTTCTTCCTATCATTAGCTACGAAAAGTGGTCTTTCCCTACTGATCTCATTAGAAAGCTCATCGTCACACAGCGAGCTATGAAGATGACTGTACTTAGTGTTTCGGTACGCGATCGAATCATAAATGAAGAAATCTGTAAATGAACTAGAGTCACTGACATATCCCAGCTGATTAGTAAAATGAAGGGGTTGTGGGCAGGATAAATCGCTAGTAGAACGGATGGCCGATGGACCAGAAAAATTCTCGAATGGAAACCACATAGTGGCAAATCCAGCGTGGGACTATCACTTAATCTAGATCGCAGGTTGACACTGATTGCAAGCCGCTTCGAATGATCGCTCTGGAAATTTTTAGGGAAGGTCTATGTCACACAGTGTACGTCCTTTGGGTGACATGATGATGAGAATTCTTGATTTTCTGGAATGACCCGCAGCTTATATATAAAAAAAATATATATATATATTATATTATTGAATGAAAATCAAAGTACATGGTAAATTTCTGAATCCCTCAACTTGGGTCTGTGAATTTTTAGGTAATATTCAAGTTTCTATTATATATTCTGTATTTTTCTTCAAATACGAGCCTAATTCCGAGCAAAATCTGAGCCAATTCAAAGTAGCATATATAAATCTCAGCCTAAGTGTGCGTGTGTAAAAGAATTCAGGGCTTTTAAGTATTTTCCATTTATTAAATATACCATCATCTGTGTAATAATTCCATGAAAAATAAACTGTAAAGATTTATAAATATAAATAATAAATATTTTTTATACCGAGGGGTGAAAGGCTATTTGGTTTAAGCGACATTTTTTGTTGATATAGTAATACATATATTTTTGAAATCTGTAAAAAACGCCGATTCCGATTATTATATCATCAAAAAATATCGCTTAAACCAAAAAGCCTTTCACCCCTCGATATGATATTCTCATACCGAGATAAGCTAAATGGTGACGTTGATCTTTAGTTATTTTCCATTATAATACTTCCTTTCCAAATACTTATGTTTTGCGTCCACTGAGTGAAAATATTACATATTTTTAGATATCTTATTACTTCATGTAAAGCTTAGTCGCTTATGAGAAGATGATGTAAGTTAGATTTGAATGTATACGTTACGTGTGCTATATTTCCATTTCATTTTAATTTTAAAATTGTTGGAAAAAGTAATATAAGTATACTTTTGAAATAATTAAATTTTTAATAGCCTTTTGTCGTTTTCTTTATTTGCCACACTTATATTATAAAAAAGTTTGTTTATAGATTGGTTAAGTAGAAACGAAGAGGTTACTTGCTGTTTTTCATAATATAAAAATAAAACAAATATGATTAGATAGTTTGAAATAATATTTATACAAATTTATATGTTCTGTACTTTATTTTAAGCAGTTTTACTAATTATTCATATGTTAGCGTTTAATAGATATTATAACGTATAAATAATTTTACAGTAGAATGGCTGAAAAGATCAAATGGCAAAGAGATCGCGATTATTGAAGGGTACACGTTCTATAAGCAAAGCGGTAGAATAAATACGGAAACTTGGTTATGTACCAGCTCCAGTGGTAAATGCAAATGCAAAGCTCGCTTCCTCATCACTGCAGACAAACGCATCATTCGCACCAAATTGAGTCATACGCATGATCCGCCAAATTACGTTATACATAATGGATTCTACGTAAAAGTCTAAATTTTATCTACAGTATGTTATAACAACTCTGTCACACCCGTGAAGACGTTACTTAATATCGATATCAGATACTATTTAAGTTATCCTTTTTAGTTAAAGAGAAATAAAATTAGAATAAAATAAAAACTTATTAGATTAACTTACATAGCAACAGTTCGTGAACAAAGGAAAGCAAAGGATTATGCTAGTAGGTCATTATCTCCGTTGATACTAAGTACCGTTTATCAATTAAATAATTTCATTACTCTTTAAACTAATATTTGTAAGTAATCCGAGCATAGATCGTATGTAAAATTATTCATATTCTGGTGAGGCGGTTAAGATACTTCCGCTTCATACCAAAATCCTTCTATCACTCCATAAGTTACTTGCGAATGATATAAGGATAATCTGCATCCTTAATCTGTAGTGAAACCGATAGATGTCGCCATTCTACCACCGCTCTTGTTTGACGTCACAAAAACGTCATTCATTCATACTGTATAATAATTGTATGCAACCGCCGCGACGTCGTGCTATCTACGCTTATTTTAAAAATATATTTAAACCGCCTTATTAATATAATAAAACCGCCACACGACGTTGCTATTGAGAAGAGAAATAAGGTGTAATTGTGCAAGAGGAAACTTACTGTGCCCGTGGCCTCTACCGGACTCCTGGAACCTTACCGTGCTGTAGCATATACTGGACGAGCTGCAGACCTACAGGTTAGTGATTCAGACATTCTGGTATATCAGCTGCGATTTATGGAGTGATAAGTTTCCTTAAACTCGTTTTTGACCTAATTTTAATTTCTCTTAACCGCCAACCAAGATACGTTCCCCGCTCATATGGAGGGCTATTTACACGCCTCTCCATATTCTTCAATTTAATATGACAATCACTTTTTAATATTCACTAATAATATATTTTCGTTCCATCAGGTCCGTCAGAGTATTCAAAACATACTGTATAAATATTGATAATTTATCTAAATATCTCAACGGTCTTATCATAAATGATTATTATGCAGACTAGAGACTAGGTCTAGCACAGGTTTAAGTTTTTTTTGGAACTAAGGGAGAATCCAGCATTGGGCTGTAGAAGTTGTCGCAAGGGCATGACCTCATTGTACCAGACTCCTACTGACTAAAAACCCCCGGGGTGACCCTCTAATCACTCCACCCAGGCCTGGGAAACCAAATTCGTCCAGTCGCTCGGGGATCGAACAGCCTTATTCACACTTCCTCTCTGGGAGGGGTGGGTATAAAGAGCCCACGCCTCCAATACCTTTTTCCGCACCCACCGCCGCCGTCTCATCTGGGCAGGCAATCGTCTTTAATCTCACCTCATCTTATCTTTTACTTTTTATCGATCCTCTGTAGAAGTAATTCGTATATATAGTATTTTATATTTTTTCCTTTTAGTAGCTAAATAGAATTGCAAATCGATTTGCTAGAATCGGAAATATTTATTTGTAATCCTATTGGCTAAAAACTAGTTTTGATGTAATTCTGAATAAATTCTATTATATTTTAATTATATTTTTGTACGAAAAATACCATATTGTTAACTGTACGTAAGTTGCATTTAAAAATATTTAGCAATTAACGATTATATTTACAGTGTCATGGTTTAAAAAATCAAATGGCAAAGAGATCGCAATTATTGAAGGATATACGTTTTACAAGCAAAGATGCATGATAAGCACGGAGACGTGGGTATGCACTAATTCTAGTATGCTCAACAAATGCAGAGCGCGCTTCATTATATCCGGGGACAAACAGATTGTCCGCACCTACTTGATACATACGCACAATCCGCCGAACTTTATTATACACAACGGGCTCTATGTTAAAGTCTAATTGTTATATCTGTACGTGCTGATATTACATTCCTAAAGTTTGAGTATCGTGCAACAAAACGAAGTGAACTTATGGATTATTAACAGTGACTAGAAGGGCGCTATTACAAAAAAAATATCGCTTTGTTAAGAAATTCTTAGCTAAATAACAAATCTTTACATTTACACTAAATATAAACTTAGTTTTGTAATAAAATATTACATATGGCTGATATTGTATATGTTTTTTTGTTAGAATGTGTCGAAAAATGGAATTTATGTATTTTGAATGATGTGAGCGTCAGAGGGAAATGAGGAAACTTTAGCGTTCTTCGATATCAATCAATACTGTTCCGCCAATTTTTAGGTGTTGTAAAATTCAATTATATTATCTACGGAGGTAACAATTTTTCAAACTACAAAGAAATAATAAACCATCTAAACTTAATTTAATTAAACTTAATTTAAGATAAGTTTAGGTTTACTATGTGTATAATTTATAAATATTGTATTCATCTTTTCTAATACAATATAATATTTATTAGGCACAGTTAGTTGTAGAATATTATAAGTAATATATATATAAGTAGTATATATATATATATATATATATATATATAGTTGATATAACCTACTCTGTATGTTAGATGTTTCCATTTTCTATAATAAAACATATTTTTCTAAACCGAAATATTTATTGTTAACTTTTACAAAGAGGCACTTTAGAAATTGTTTTAATTTTATAAATACTTTACATGGCCTTATGCGCAAATTATCATAGTTTTATTTATGTCTCGACGTTTTAGAAAATGAAAATCTTGTACATATGTTAGTCTATTTTCAACAAACTTCATTTATATTAGCAAAAAAATATATGGCTATAATAATTGATAACTAAATTTTGCCACTGTTTAAATCTTTAAAAAGCAGGAAAAGTGTAATATATTAGACAAGAAAATATGATTTAATTTATAAAGAGGTGATTATAATACATTCCTTTTTTTCAGTGAAATATGTACATAACAAAAAAGGTAAAAAACTCGCCTTAATCAACGGATACACCTTTTATCTATCTGGTTGCGGATACCACAGGGAGAGATGGATGTGTACGAATTCGGGACACAATAGATGCAAAGCTCGATTTACGTTAAAGAACAAAGATAAAAAAATAGTACAAATGCAAATAGAGCATACTCACGAACCACCGAATTATTATGTACAAAATGGCCATTATATAAAATTATAAGTTTTCAGATTGAAAATAAGGATAAAATAAAAGTATTTTCACATTCCAATTATTTTACTTTTTCGCGGCAGTATTGGTCTTAGCTGTACACCATCGTAGAACGTAGAAGTTCTCTAACTCTTACCTTTTCTGTGTCGTTGGGCTGTGGAATGGTCTTCCAGCGAGCATGTCCCCATCATCCTATGATATGGGATCCTTAAAGCGTAGCGTGAAGAGATATTTGTGCAGGCCGGCATGATCGCTGCGACTACCGATGGGTTTTTCTTAACTGTCGATAGTCGTTGTCGTTTTTTGGACAGCACCATGCTTACCATCAGGTGTGGTGTAGACACTGTGCTGAATCTGGATAAGAAAAACACTCCTAGCTGTAGTGATCTTGATCATGGATTGTCTACTCGTTTGGTTGCGACTATTCCGAGACGCTTCCATCCCTATTAGAGGCACTACGTGAGAATTCTATAAGGAAACACCTCATTGTGGACTTAATTAAATCTGTCCATCTTGTGAGTGATCAGCCGCGGAAACGACCCTCTACTCCTTGTACCATCAAACGTTTTAAAGAGCTTTCGTTTCGCATGATACTTCCAAAAGCATCTTTAGTATTCGTACTTGCACAATCGATTAAAGTCTGTGTACGATGCGAAACTCTTTCAGCGTGATAACGTTAGTGCAGAATACCGTCCATTCTATCCGCAGCAAATGCCTCCAGTACCACATCTCGTGGCATTACAATGCTTAGTTTTATTAACACTAGATTGCCCACAGTAGTCATTTTGACTATTTTTAAAGTTTAGTTATATAAAAAAGTACCTATATATTTATAAGGAACCAATTTTTTAAAAATATTATGACTTTTTATATATTATCTTATAGTATTTAGTTGTACTTACCTCCCCCCTCTCTTTATTCCCAATATATGTATGTGCTATACCTATATTCAGTTTGTCTAGTGTTAATTGGGAAATCGTTTTTCAGTAATGATAATGAAGAGATCTCGGAACCTCCCAGTGTTGATAGCAGACGGATATACATTCTACTGTAAAAGGAAACAGGCCCGTTCGGATTACTGGGTGTGTTCTAGCCATAATATGTGCAAAGCAAAGGTACAAAGGACGGTGAATTGGTGGCATGTGAAGGATCTCATACACACCAACCACCTAAAATTATAATTTGAGAAGGAGTCGTCATTAGAATTTATTGTAATGATCAAAGGCCCTGACATGAATATTTCCGATAACTTATTCGTACGATAAACCCATTAATACAGAATGATTCTAAAGTCAGAACTATATTTTGCGATATTTATAAAAAATCCAATGACATATATTTTACAAATTTTTTGAACCGCAATATTAATTACTATCATTGAGATATTGTAATAACAAATTAGTAAAGGTTGCCGTTGGATTGTGGCAGACGCGTCTCGGCAGCGGTTGTTAAGTCGCGGTTTATCACTCTGTGTGAATTTATTTGACGGCTTGTTAGTGCACTTTGTAGCGACCCTACTTACGATTCTAAGATCCTGGGTTCTAGTCCTGGTAGTGGCAAACTTTTCTGTAGTGAGCGGAAGAGTTATCACGAGTCATGGATGTATTTAAGTATATCTTTGTCTAGTACCTACTGTACAAGCGCAAGCTTAATTTAGGGCTAATATAAACCACAATAACACGAAAGAAATTAACAGAGAGATAATTCCTTGAGCAATATGGCGAACAGTTCGACTACGGAGATTGTAATTAATAACTTTTATATTTCTAAATTTAATATTCGACACTAAAATCAGAATAAAATACTTATAAAATCGTATGACCTATTTTTAATTACTATTCACCAGTGGCGTTCATCTCATACAAGCATAAAAGAAATGCTTGTCCTACGCTCTACGAATATCTAATTCTAATATTATAATTTATAATCAATAAAAAATAATTAGCCTTTTAAAAAATAAAAAAACTTATTTTTACGCCATCTATTGACCGATTGAGAAACTATTATAAAAATCATTTAAAACAAACATGGCGCGAGACGCGAACTCGCTTTTTCACCATACAAAATGTGTAGATACGTACTCCCAAAATTGCTAGGTACTAGGGATGTAACGGAGGCAGTTTTATCGGAATCGAAGTCGGAGTTTTAAAATTTGATTTATCGGAGTCGGAATCGGAGTCGGAGGCAATGTCAGTCACAAGTGACGGCAGAATAAAATAGTTTTATTAAGGGACAAATAAAAACATTATTCAGTGAACCTTTTTAATTAGAAAGTGATAAATTTATAAATACACACACAAAAAATATTGCTGTTTCTTATTAACATTTTCATAGTACTGTGAGAAAGCGATTACCTGAGCTACTGGTCGCGTAGTCCACGACATTTAAGCGCAAAGTGGATAAAACCACTATTGTATGTCTGCTCACATAGCGTGATAGCGTGAATATATGTTATTTATTATATCTTAAATTTGATCCCATTTTAATATGGTGCAGGATTGATACATGTCTTCGAAAGTATAAGCCAGAACTTTTGAATTTACAACAACATTGTCTCATAGCCCGGGGGATATTGTTGACGGACCTCAGGGAGCTTTTTGGTTGTCGGACTTGCACCGACTAAAACCCCGGGGTCACACAGCGCTCTCGCCTGGATAAGTTGGGCGGCACGCTCCCTCAAGCGCATCGGCGGCGTATATCAAGTTGGGTCAACACAACACAACACAACACAACACAACACAACACAACACAACACAATACAACCGAACACAACCGAACACAACACAACCGAACACAACACAACACAACAGAACACAACCGAACACAACCGAACACAACCGAACACAACCGAACACAACCGAACACAACCGAACACAACCGAACACAACCGAACATAACCGAACATATCCGAACACAACCGAATATAACCGAACACAACCGAACACAACCGAACACAACCGAACACAACCGAACACAACCGAACACAACCGAACACAACCGAACACAACCGAACACAACCGAACACAACCGAACACAACCGAACACAACCGAACACAACCGAATATAACCGAACACAACCGAACACAACCGAACACAACCGAACATAACCGAACAAATCCGAACACATCCAAACACAACCGAACGCAACCGAACACAACACAACACAACCGAACACAACCGAACACAACACAACCGAACACAACCGAACACAACCGAACACAACAGAACACAACAGAACACAACCGAACACAACCGAACACAACCGAACATAACCGAACATAACCGAACAAATCCGAACATATCCGAACACAACCGAACACAACCGAATATAACCGAACACAACCGAACACAACCGAACACAACCGAATATAACCGAACACAACCGAACACAACCGAATATAACCGAACACAACCGAACACAACCGAATATAACCGAACAGAACCGAATATAACCGAACACAACCGAACACAACCGAACAGAACCGGACACAACCGAACACAACCGGACACAACCGAACACAACAGAACACAACCGAAGACAACCGAACACAACCGAACACAACCGAACACAACCGAACATAACCGAACATACCCGAACACAACCGAATATAACCGAACACAACCGAACATAACCGAACACAACCGAACACAACCGAACACAACCGAACACAACCGAACACAACCGAACACAACCGAATATAACCGAACACAACCGAACACAACCGAACACAACCGAACATAACCGAACAAATCCGAACACATCCAAACACAACCGAACGCAACCGAACACAACCGAACACAACACAACCGAACACAACCGAACACAACCGAACACAACAGAACACAACAGAACACAACCGAACACAACCGAACACAACCGAACACAACCGAACACAACCGAACACAACCGAACACAACCGAATATAACCAAACACAACCGAACACAACCGAACACAACACAACCGGACACAACCGAACACAACCGGACACAACCGAACACAACCGAACACAACCGGACACAACCAAACACAACCGGACATAACCGAACACAACCGAACACAACCGAACACAACCGGACATAACCGAATATAACCGAACACAACCGAACACAACCGGACACAACCGAACACAACCGAACACAACCGGACACAACCGAACATAACCGGACATCACCGAACACAACCGGACACAACCGAACACAACCGGACACAACCGAACACAACCGAACACAACCGGACACAACCGAACACAACCGGACACAACCGAACACAACCGAACACAACCGAACACAACCGGACATAACCGAATATAACCGAACACAACCGAACACAACCGGACACAACCGAACATAACCGGACACAACCGGACACAACCGAACACAATCGGACACAACCGAACACAACCGGACACAACCGGACACAACCGAACATAACCGAACACAACCGAACACAACCGGACACAACCGAACATAACCGGACATCACCGAACACAACCGGACTCAACCGAACACAGCCGGACATAACCGGACATCACCGAACACAACCGGACACAACCGGACTCAACCGAACACAACCGCACACAACCTAACTTGGGCAAATAAAAGCTGTTGTTCACAAAGTGTTGGATATATCAGAAACCGTTGTCCTCCAGTGAACATTGTCCAGTGAACAAATTAAATCAAATTTGCTGCAAGGTTGTTTTTGTGTTAATTTCTATTTTACTTAATTTAATGTAAATGTAAAATAAAAAAACGATCGGAAGTTCCGACTTATCGGAGTCGGAGTCGAAGCTCCATAACATCCCTGCTAGGTACCTAGCGAATTTTATAAGGCCAAGACATGCAAGCTTTTGAACAAAAAAAAAAGTAGTTTATAATGCTTTATATAAATGAATAATAGTTAAAAATAAGTTCGATTTTTTAAACATTACATTCTGATTTTGATTTCGTATATTAAATTTGTAAAAAATAAGTATTCAATTACAATTTCGTATTCGGACTGTTATGACAGTTCGCCATATTGTGTATTGTATTCAATGTTTCCACTTTTAGGGACTTATTCCTTTTTAGGGAAAAATGACTAATAATATGTATAGCTTAGGAACATCATCAACCTCATCGTGACTTTCCATCAGGTGATATTGAGGTAACACTCAAGCTTGTTTGTAATAAAAAAAAACAAAATACCAGCTAAAATTTAATTAAACAAGATATTAAGCTTGAAATATGTCAAATGATTTGTTGTATTTTATTTAAATACGCTCCCTAAATCTACGAATTTCTAAAATATTTCGGGAGAATCTCTAAATAAACTTGGGAAAAACCAAAATCGAAAGTGAAAACATTATCGTATAGTGGCACGTATTTGATACATTATTCAATTATCTCTGATAATTACTTTCCAATTACAGTGTTCTGTAGTTTTATACAAATGAATAGTAATTACAAATAAGTCGTATGATTTATTAAACATTATATTCTGATTTCAGTGACAAATATTCAATTAAAAAAAAAAAGTTTTACATACAATTTTCGTAGTCAACAATTATAAACAGTTAAAAATATACGAGTACGCTTGTGGTCGTCTTATGTTTAGTTTTTCGTCGAATTTAATTGTTTCTGTTAATTTATTTCGAATTAACCTGGTTTATATTATTTATTGTACGAATTATGGGAAGATTCTTATATAAAATAAGTGGTCGGAAATTCTGCTGTCCGAAATTATTAGAAAAAATAACCCATTTTCAAAGTGATCTTATAATTTAAAAAAAACATATTTATAAGGACAGTGTATTTCTGAATTTGAAGTATCATAAAATCAGGTACAGGTAACACGAAATTGTTGCTAGAAATATTTTAATAATATTAATAGGTGGTTGGTTTTTTTTTCATACAAATTGCTTATTTTATATTTTCTATATTTTAGTAATAATAATTGTAATATATAGCCACACTGTATCTCTTTCGGGGTGAGCAGGAGTGATACATTAGTGACTGTATCCAGTTTGCACTTATATGTCGTGCCCAACGTGACCTGTAGCGCAGCTGAATGCCATTCTTCGGGCACTCACACATGATATGTTTCTAAATGCATTTTTTTTATGTTATTACATCCCATGCTGATTTTCTCACGATGTTTTCTTTACCGGTCAACATATAGTGCTTAATTAAATCCGTATTTAATTTTGTAAAACCTAGAGGTACAAGCCGGGATTAAAATCTAAGACCGTTCGCGTTTCTGCGCATTGATATCTCTTTATCCACCAGGTCATCATAGCTGCATTTTATTTCGTAATAATAAAGTGAATTGGAATGTCGCGGGATATTACGATTTAAATAATTTTCATAAAGCCGCGAAAAAACGTGACCTGAAAAAACTATATATTTTCGGGCACCCACTAGTAGTAGTAGGGATTCACAGGTTCTGGCTCACCGCCTTTGGCTCTCTCACAGGTTCTAGCTCACTGATAACGGCGGCAACCCTGACCTAAAAAAAAAAAAAAAAAAAAAAAAGGTTTTCAGGGTCGCTGAATCGAATGCAAGTATTTAAAATTGCGTAGCTTTAACCGTTTCAGAGATAGCATAACATTAACTAGGCTATAATAATACAAAAGCAATGGGGTACAGTTAACAATGGATCATCCGAGCAAGGGTCACCTATTGTTCGGCTCGAACGCTATTGTTGTGTTACGGTCGGGGGATCTCAGGTACTTTTTCTATGTATAATAAAAAGCCGTCTACATTCCTTCATTAGTCATATTCATTTATTTTAAAACAGTAATTAAACAAATTCCATAATAACATATCATTGTACATGGTATCGATGTCAAATTGATTAATAAAGTAATTCATTGTACAGTTGTGCAACTTGTAGTACAAATACATTAAACAGTATTGACCACATACTGAAGTCCAATTGTTTTGCAATATTTTTTTATTGAAACTCCATCGGTGGCTATTTCTCTTTAAGAATGCATAGTGATATCCAGAAGGTGGTCGTCCATAGGAGTCGAAAAATTCACCAAAACCATTTTTGTCTATATGTAGTGCAACCCAATGTGATCCAGGTTTTGTATCGGGGTCCAAATTACTAATTAAATAAGTAGGAGTTTCCATGTATATCGGTAATCTATTTGCAGCATACACATTATACCGCAAACTTGGATGTATTTCGTTCAAATATTTCTGTAGTTCTATTGTATTCATATTTATTTAAAAATACAACTTTCCAACCCCAGAGATCGCAAACATGTGTGCGATTGTAATTACAGTAACTTATTATATATCGAAAGGGTGATTATTAAAAATAATACAAAGTAAGTTCATTTTAATTAATTTATTCAAATGTACACACAAACAGATACATACAAATATTACAAAGTTAATATTTTTACAAAATATATATATATATATATATTCAACTATTATAATCGACGGATACATTGCGGTTTTTATCTATTTCAATAACATTATCAAATTCGGCGTAAACAATACAGTTAATAGTTTGTACAAGCGTTGACTCAAATCGAACTTCTAATCTTACAGTGCCATGTCTTATAAGATTCCAATGACCTGAAGAGTTGGCTGATAAATCCGGAGTTAAATCAAAAGCTAACAAACAGTAACCTTTCGAATATTGTTCTCTCGAAATTCCATTCCCTTCATTTAAAAAATGTATACCCGTACCCGAAAATAATGTATGATAAGCCGTGGTGAAAATATGGTTTTCAAACGAAGGTTGTAAAGCTTTCGAAGGTATTTGTTGACCATCAATATATAAACAAAATGTGTTAATGTTGTAATTTTCGAAATTAAATGGATTTTTAGTGAGATTACCGTTAAATGCCCCGTTATCAACAAACCCAATAATACATCTTTTTGGGACTTGCCCCAAAAAAATGTTGTCAAGTGTTTTGCCTTGAATCCCAGATGGTATAGTTAAAACTTTCACTTCAGCTCGAGTGACGGGATATTTTGCTGTAGAAAAAGCCAATGCTTTTTGATGTGCAAGTAAAACAGTTGGATTGATTCGTGCTTTACGAACGATAAGTGTTGCATCTGTAATGCATACTTTAAACTTTGAATCACTTGAAGGGGCCATTAAGTTAAATGTTTCTCTAGAGCGAACTAATTTAACTGACATTTCTACACCATTGATCAAGAACTTTTCTTGGTTAAATATATCGCCATGTAAGTGTCCAATCATTTCAATTTCTTGACTTTCAGAAGCTAATTTTTGTCTTTTAACAAATCCTCCATTTTCCTCGCCGGTTTCATTCATTTTGTTGGCTGTATCTTCATACCAAAGGCCACACGTAAGATGAGATTCTTTAGCTGGTTTAGCATAATTCAACAAAGTTTCCATGTAGGCACGATACGCATATGTATTATTTGGAGGTTGTAGCGTGCACTCTGCCGATCCACTCTCGCGGACGCCGTAATGTTTATACGGATCGCTTACGCATCGTCCGCGGTGGACGGTAGGAGGGAGATTCACGTGACGTCTCTCGATCGGCCGCGCGCCTGAGATACGGACTCGTATTATTATTGGTGTTATATGTAATTTTATATGTTTAATCTAAGTATCTGTGCATTAAAGAGATTTGTGGTGAACTCTGTGGTGTTTTTACTGCCTTTAAACGTTATATTGGCGCCCAACGTGGGGCCAGCGATAAGGACAGTGATTCGGGTTCAGGTGATGATTATGAAGATCCATCACCAGTGCTTATGTCCGGGGATCAATTATCGTCGCTGTTGAACGCCTTTATAAAAACACAGGCGGAAGCAAATCGCCAGCTGATTGATTCCCTTTTGGCATCGCACCAGGGTATGGGATCTTCGAACCAGAATACCAGCACGTCGGCAGTACAACCGCATCCATCATGCACGTTGAGCAATTTTGTAAACTGTACTGCTCGTTTCGACGGAACGTCGCGAGACCCTGAAGTTGTAGAAGCCTTCATAGACGCGGTCGAGATATATAAACAGTGCGTCTCGGCTAGCGATGACCTTACTGTACGAAGCCTGCCCATGCTGCTGCATGGTGAAGCTGCCGTATGGTGGCGAGGGATCAAGGCGGAGGTATCGTCGTGGACTGAAGTGTGTACACGTCTACGCGCTATGTACGGGGTACCGCGCCCGGCGTATAAACTTTTCCGCGATATTTTTGCCAGCGTACAGGATATGGAGCATGCTGACAGCTTTGTTATTAGACTGCGAGCCATTTTTTCTAAGCTACCATACCAATTACCAGAGGAAGCAAAACTGGATATGATCTATGGTTTACTCGATAGGAGAATCAGGAAGCGTTTGCCAAGAGAGCTTGTATGTACCATGGAATCTCTTATCGAACGAAGTCGAGATATAGAAGAGTCTTTGCTAGAAAACTCTGCTGCGAGAGATGGTATACTGTCGCCGGGCGGCGAGTGCTCCGCGCTGCGCTCTCATATTGCACCACCGCCGGCATCGCACGGACGTCACTCATCACCCACGAGTTCAGTGGTTAGCGACCGCGCGCGCGCTCACAACTCGTCGAGTTCGATCCGGAGTAGTATAGCCGCTACGCAGGTTTCAAACTCGGGATCTCCGCTTCAATCTTTGCGTAATGTTAGCCATGGTGATAATGTTGTCAATGTTAATGGTAGTTCTAAGAAGTTATTTTGTAATTACTGTAAAAAGAGAGGTCACGTCCGCGATTCTTGTACTAAACTCCTTAGGAAATCTCCAAATACAACGTCAAGTGTTTATTGTTATAGTTGCGGGGAGAAAGGATTTATTAGAAGTAATTGTCCTAAATGTAAAAATAGTATAAGTAACTCTAACGAATCTATTGTTGAAACTAATAATGTTATGTTTTCTTCTTGTTATGTAGACGACGAGCGTACAATCACGAATTCGGCTCGTACGACCAGTCGAGGTAGACCTACCTTAAACATCGGTGTAAGCGGGTACTTAGAGACCGCGTTGATAGACACCGCCGCGCGACGTAGTATAGCGGGTCATAGATTGTACGTATTATTACAGCGTTTAGGTTTTACCTTTCGTCCGGAAACAATGTCAATTAAACTAGCTGATGGTACTGTTTCAAGTTTACCTGTTTTATTGACAACAGTTAATGTTCAACTGTGTTCGTTTCTTATACCTACCGAGTTTGTTGTTTTCCCGAATTCTTATAATAATGAGACGTTGTTGGGTATAGATTTTATTACTAAGTCAAAGTTAGTGCTTGATTTTTATAATATGTCTTGGTATTTAGCAGATCGGCCTAAAATATTATTTCCTTTACAATTCGAAACCACACGCAAGCTGGTAGGGTGTGCCACCACGAACACGCTTCGAGGTATCAAGGATATATCTCCAGATGAAGATCCAGTACGTGCTGGGTTATGAGAACGCCTAGGTGTATCCAGCATCTTCGTATCTTTCTTCAGAAGTGTTCTAGGCTGCGTAGGTTTATTTCGGATTTTACAAGGGTCGCTGAACCATTGACTCGTTTATTGAAGAAAAGTTATACTTGGAAGTGGGAGTCTGGATAAGTTAATGCTTTTGCCGGTCGAAAAGTGCTCTAGACAACAGCCCCTGTTTTTGTTCAAGTGTGTATATACAAAGCTATGTCATTCGAATATTTTCAAGCAATTCTACATTGGAAGCAGCTTTAATCCAGGGGGAGCCACCCTACTATGAGCGTCCGCTCGGATTCGCTAGCCGTCTTCTCTCTACAGCTAAACGTAAATACTCCGCTAAGGAGCGGAAGGTTTTACTGGTAGTAGGAGCTGTTGAGATGTTCCCTAGCTATATTGATGCTCATCGGGTATTGGTTAGGATTGGTCAGCTGCCCTTGAAGTGACTGTTTTCACAAAATAACCCAATGATGTTGCTCGATTCGATGGGCTTCGAGATTAAGATCGTTTCATCACCAAATGTAATATATGTATAATGGTAACGGTCGTGAGCGTATAGTTCATTTTAAATACCGCTACGTTGGTTTGATCAGGCGGAGAGGCCCTCCTGACCAAAAGGGGGAGTGTGTAGCGTGCACTCTGCCGGCCCACTCTCGCGGCCGCCGTAATGGTTGGACGGACGGCTTGCGCGCCGGCCGCGGTGGCCGGTGGAAGGGAGATCGTGTGACGTCTCTCGATCGGCCGCGCGCTTTAGATACAGACGCTCGCACTATTATTGCTTGTTTTGTTTTTGCAAGTTTTGATTGTTTATTTTAAGTACGTGCATTAAAGGTATTTGTGATGGACTTTGGTGTTTTTACTGCCTGTGAACATTATATTGGCGCTCAACGTTTAGGCCGTGAACTTTATACCGTAGGAGTGTCTACGTGATTAAAACTGTAATAGTTTTGTGCACCGACCGCATAAATAAAAAAAAAAATATGCTACCACGGAAAGTTCACGAAAGAACCGTGTTCAGTGTACGAGGGTAACCCCCCGTTTATGAGGGTCAACACCGTCACCAATGCTCATGTTCAGGGATCAGTTATCGACGCTTTTGGAACGCCTTTGTGGAAACGCAGGCGGAAGCAGATCGTCAACTGATGGAGTCCCTTCTTGCATCGCACCTGGAAACGAGCAAGAGATATGGAAGAATCTCTCATAGGAAATACTGTGGTGTATGGAGGCATGGTGTCGTCGTCCTGGGATGAGTACTCAGCGCGTTGCTCCTGGGCGAGTACTTCACGTCGTCGCTGCCGGACGAGCAACCCTTGTCGTTGCCTCCGGACGAGCTCCTCACGTCGCGGTGGTCTCCGCCGGGCTTGCGCTCCGCGCTGCGTCAGTGCGTCGCACCGCAACGCGCCGTTCTCGCCGACGCAAGGTGCATCACCAGAGTCCAGTTCCGAGCGCAGTTTGTTTAGGTCTTACATGGACTGGTACAGCCGCCCCGCAGTGTTCTCGCTCATTATCTTTGGTCTAATATACACATAGCGTTTGCATTGACACCATTTGTGCTATAATAGTATTAAGAGATCCCGTATATTGATTTTTATTGATTATTTTGTTGATATTGATGTTTATTGATTTTTAGTGATTTTTATTGATTGTTGATTGTTATTGATTATTTTGTTGAAATTTGTTTAGTTAATTTGTTTATATGTATGGTAGGTATATCGACCTTGGTTTATATTGTCGGTAAAATTGGCCTATATCACGCAGTAGCATAGATGGGTGCTTAGGGACTGTGTTTAGAGCTTATCTTTTGTACCTATACAATATTTGTAACCAATATGGATGTTATACTCCAGGGGGAGGTCAAACATCTAGTCGTAAGATATTATAACTACTTTGAGGACCGGCCTTAAGCCTTGCGCCTTATATATATTTATCTACTTTGAGGACCGGCCTTTAGCCTTGAGTCTTGTATTTTAGCGCGTATGTCTGGGACAGGTTTCCTTTTAATCCCAGCTGACGCTGCTCATTGCGTTTGAATTCTCTTTGAGGAAGGAAACCTCGTCTTTTGCAGACCTACGTACTAATCACGTACGTATCACGTTAAGGTCGTTATCCGTATGTGGAACAGGCCTTACGTTTTTTTTGTTCTTTATTGTCAGTTTGCTCAGTCGGAGAGTCCTCTCCTGATCAAAAGGGGGAGTATGTAGCGTGCACTCTGCCGATCCACTCTCGCGGACGCCGTAATGTTTATACGGATCGCTTACGCATCGTCCGCGGTGGACGGTAGGAGGGAGATTCACGTGACGTCTCTCGATCGGCCGCGCGCCTGAGATACGGACTCGTATTATTATTGGTGTTATATGTAATTTTATATGTTTAATCTAAGTATCTGTGCATTAAAGAGATTTGTGGTGAACTCTGTGGTGTTTTTACTGCCTTTAAACGTTATAAGGTGATATAAGTTTTTGATTTAAATAGACATCAAGTTGACTGAAGATTGAATGCAACCAATTATTAACCGGAGCCACTACCGTTGAGGCAGCTACCTTAGAGGAATCTTGATGCAATATCCTGGCTTTTATATGAATCAAAGTATGAGACAGATCTATATAATCTTCACCAGTTCCTGGTACTTGAAATTCGAGGGGCCCATCATCAGCTAGAGATGATATAGGTTTATAATGTATCCATATTCCATTTTCTATACTAGTTTGTGTTGAGGGTAATGCAAATAAATCTAACTCTGATTTAATGCACTCACATGATTTGTTATGTAGAAATGACATTTTATGAAAATATGTCTTTGATTTTAGTATGACTTGACTTTGATTTTTTGATACCTTTCACCTTGACATTCGGTGCTGAAATGAGAGAATTCAAACGGTTCCTCTTTTTTATATATCCTGAACCGGACATGTTAATTCGATTAATTTTATCTTGAGCTTTTTTGTGTAAATTTGAGCTGGCCTCTTTCAATCTAGTTCTTATTGAATCTTCCATGGGGCGTGCATTAACCATATCCGATAATAGACCCACACCGGCATTTAAAGCCTCTTTACCCACTACTTTAGCACCACTAGAGAGCAATGGTAAAACAGATCTAAATAAGCCTCCTAAAAAACTACCAATTCCATGTCCACGCTGATACGGTGCTCCTCGATAAATCACACCAATACCGTGACCAGCTTGATGTGAATAATAGTGCTCATAAGGACAAATTTCATTATATTCTTTGGAATACATTATAGTTTCATAAAGTGGAGTTTAATACACAATGTCCCAAACTGGAATGGTATTTTTTGTCCTGTGCCTGATCTTATATTTATTTCAATCGTGTCAAACTCCCTGCGCATAACAGGTATGTAGTGAGGTGGTGAGAAAACATGCATTTTATTAGCTCCATATATGTATTTTGAAGGGTCTAGTGGTATTATTCTTAATAATTGTGTCATCACATCCCCAACAATTTGCGGTTCAATAATATCACTATAAACAAATAACTGGGATGGTAGCCCTAGATGTAAATTCGCTGAACATTTTCCAAAACCACCCCTGTGTGCTAAGTTTCTAGTTGGTTCAAATCCTAGTTGAAGACTTAAGCTAGGTGCTAACGTAACTGATCTTATTGATTCATCCATTACAGTTACAGATACAAACTTTGAAATTTCATCATATCGAAATATAACTTTATCATCAATGCTGTTTAATGCTGTTAAAATTTGATTAATATCATCATAGTTGGTGGCTGGTATATAATGTTTGTAGTATATTAGTGAAGGTTTATCCTCATGGGGCATTACAGCCCATTTTGTTATATAAACAATATTTTCATGTTCCTGAACTGTAAACATCGTGCATGGATATTGAAATTCAACGACACCAACAGACCATCTACCTTCAAGTATAATAGGTTTCGGTAATTTGGTTGAAAACTGGGTTGTCGTATTTTCTGGGAAGTATTCCATGGAGCTATTACTCAACAATGTTAAATAAAAACTTTCCTTCATCATATTTTCTTTAAACTAGAAGCCAATATCCAACTATTAAATTTATCCGGATAACCTTTCCACTTGACCAACACTTGCTTTCTGTTACCGGAATAGCGGGAACCGATAATTTTATCTATTTTATAACTTGAAGTAGGATCATAAGATATTTTTTGTAACTCTTTCTCATAAAAAGTTCCTGTTATTGGTTCATTTTGTAAATCTTTTAATGTGTATACTACCCACGGTGATCTATCTATTATAGAAGATATAATAAAAATTTCATCACTCCAATTGGATTCATATCCCTTTTGAAAGATATGTTTGTGTTTGGTGATTCTTACATAGTCACCAATATGAAATTTTGGAAGTGGAATATTTGTAGGTTGACTAACTTTTTCTCTGTCATACAAATTATTCCAAACAGTCATTATATTATCAAAATTTACATCGCAAGGACACATCTTAATACTAGAATGATAGCTATGGTTATATGCGTATATTAAGTTCTGTAGGATATCTATATACCTATGGGTATTTTTGTGAGTGAAATAACGCCACATTCTCATTTTTAGTGTCCTTTGGAATCTTTCTACAATGCTGGCTTTAATATCAGGGTTATTTGTTGTATAATAATTTATATTTTTACTCTTTAAATAACCCTTTACATCTTTTGAAAGGAATTCACTTCCTTTATCAGATTGTATATGTGTTGGTGTGGTATTAGCTTCACTAAAAATACTATCAAAACATGATTTAACTGTTTCAGAATTTTTATTTTTCATAGGTCTAGCATAAGCATATTTAGTAAACACATCAATAACACAAAGTATATAATTAAATCCGTCATTATGTGTAGAATAAGATCTCATATCACTTAAGTCTACCTGCCAAAGTTCATTTAGATTGGACAAAATATATTTGTTTCGAGGAAATTTCCTATGTACTGGTTTATGCAACGTGTATGTTTCTTGTAACCGTAGCCACTTTTTAACGTCTTCCTTAGTCATTTTACCTTTCATAGCTTTCGACAATTTTTCAATACTACTGTAACCAGCAGGATGTGATGGATCATAATAAATCTTAGTTATCTCTAGTATGGGGTCCATTTTTCCCAACTATTTTTTTTTCTTATAGGTTTTTTTATCTTTTCTAGATTGTTTTTTTTATCATTAAACTCTTCATCTGTAGATACTTGGTCAATATCCTTTAATTGAAGCCGGTGTATGTATTCACTTCTAGCTGGATTCCCAACGTAAGTCAACGGTACTTTAATATCCTTCAATGCTGTTGCAAACTTTTCCCAACCTATTGGATCACTTTTTTTTAACGGTCTAATTGCATCATTTAACAAATCTACTATATTACTTCCAAGAATTTTTTCGTTATCTATAATGACTGTACCATCATCATTCCAATGAATTTTATTTGTACTTAGAGTTAGCAATTCCAATAAAGACCCACCTTTCTTTACATAGGTTTTTGGTATTAAACTAAGAATTTGATCTTTCGTGTAAGGAAGTTTTTCATAAGATATAGTACTCTCCTGATTTTTATCTTCAGTGTTTGGTGGCAGAGCTGTAACTAAACTCTTGTCGTCGGTATAATTACTTTTATTAGATGTATTTACTTTTACTTCTGGAGTGGTAGTATCAATACTTTTAGTTATTATTGGTATTTCATGAGGTTGACGGTCTTCTCCAGTAAAGTGTAAATATCTTTGTAAAATTTGTAGATATAGAATACATTTTTTCCTATCATCCATATTACTATTCAAAATATTTTTCATCTCAGCATCTAATCTAGAAGTGGGTCTATCAGGAACTTGGTTGTATTTTAGTTTGTCCATCAAACTTGGTTCAATGAGCAACATTTTCTTAGCTTGCTCCATTTTTATTACATAAAATAATTAACTAAGCCACTCAAAATTGAACCCAATATTATTGGTAGAAATGCACCACCTTTTTGAATAATAATATTTTTTCTTATTTTATTAGAACTTTTATGTAACAATTTCCGCAGTATAGATTTATATCGTTTAAGTTTTTTTTTCTCTTTTTCTGGTAGTTCCACTTTACCTTGGAGGACGTTATGTATACATTCACAAATACAGTTAATTTCCTTTTCGTCACACGATTGTAAAAGAGCTTTCTTATATTTAGGTTTAAGCTTATGTAGTGCTCTCAGTAAGTCTTTATGCGTGTTTAGACTTCGCGGCATTATGTGTAAATGACAGGAATTTGTTGATTCTTGCTATATTTAAAGCCTTTGGTGGGGACATAAACAACGCAATGTACATCTGGAGGAAATATTTTTGTTTTAATTCGACACATTTCATCAGTGTTTTGTTTAAGATCTATCATTAAATACCCATGTGCTTCCATAGTTGCATTACGATAGGCATCTTCAAGAAATTTTGGATTTTCTGGTGATACTTGGCGTGCTAAGTATCGTATTTGAGTTTTATCTCGGGGATTTTTAAAATAAACAATATAACTTGAATTTAAAGAAATGTCTCTTTGTCCTTTACCTTGGTGAAATAAATTTTGTGTGATGTAAAATACACTTAAGTTTCTATGGTGGCTTCCTTTGGTAAAAATATCAACAATGCGACCATCAGACTCTCTCATAAGATCATCAATTATTACAAGGTTTGCGTTCTTCCCATCAAACATATTAAGATCTGGTATACCTTGATGATAATTTACATTTGGCAAGTTATATAAAGGTTGCATTTCATCAAAGCACCAAGTAATTTGTGTAAACTCCCTACTACATATGTCATTAATATATTTAATGAAGTTTGTAACAAAATTTGATTTTCCACAGCCACTTGGACCTGCAACTATTGCAGTAAATGGATGAATAAAGTGAAACATCACGTTGCACGTGTGTAAATGCTTGAGAGTTACAGAGAGAAATAAAACATTTCGTTCAATTGTTGGTTTATATATTCACTTACTACATGCATATTAAAAAATAAACATAAGAAAAAGTATTTACAAATATTAACTATTTATTGACAATAATAATTGAATAAAAGATACATCTTAAGACTAGTATACAAATACAGCAGTGTACAGCAACATATTTACAAATATTATATTCATAAACTAATCGAAATACATACATATTTTAGTTAACATTAAGGTACTTAATTAGAACATTGAATAGAAATATATATTAACAAAGAAATATTTACATACAGATTTTTCTATAATCTATTTTAATTTGTAATGACCCCACGCCAGTGTATCCATATTATTGGGTAGAATATAACGCTTTGTGTCGTTATAAGACAAACATCTTTTGTTTATTTGCTGGGTGAAAATTGTGTGTTTAATTGATTTGAATCTGTACATGTTGCAAAATTGGATATTTTTAGTGAAGAGACAAGTCTTATAATTTTCCATGGTCATTTTTTTTGTAACACATTTATTAACACCCTTTGCTTTTGCTGTCAATTTATTTTCGACGTCAAATGCATACATTTTAGATCTTAGACCTACAAACTCTTTTAAAATTTTTCCATTATTTTCATCTTTGAAAAATCCTAGTTTCTTTTTATTGATTTTTGGATAACCATATGTATTATCTGATGGATAATCGGATGTATCAAATCGATAAACGAGGTCGGTTTTAATATCATTGTAAAAGTTGTCTGTAAAAATCTGATATATTAAACTATCTGTGTCAGTATACAATAATTTTAATTTATTATCAAACTTCCTCATCATGTAGTTGTAGTGAAAGTCATACATAAGAGTTTTTGAAATATCCAATATACAAAATCCTAAATAAATGGGTTTATTATGAACCAACTTTGTTTTTCGCAATTGTACTGCAACTAAGTTTTCTGCAAAAATCGATAAACTGTGAAATTCCGGTTTTGCAATCAAATCTTGTACACCTAGAGTTTTACCGTTATTTTCCCAATGCGTTAACAATTTCACATTAACCCTTTTTTCAATGTTTTCCATAGTTTTCCCAAACACGGAATTATTCATTAATTTATAAAAATCCTTTTCAAAATCCGAGACTGCCTCTATTCTACGTTTTGTATTTAAATCAATGTATTTTTGCAGCCATGAGCTCTGTCTAAATTTTAGTATTCTATGAACTTTTGTTATTTTCATTCCCATATTCAGACACTGTTTAAGATTTCTATAATGAATTTTATATCTGATCTTATTATAAAGATTTGGTATTAATTTGGTTTCTTTAGAATCACTACTTATACATATTTTCTCAGGGCAAAGTGGAAAATCAGAGTGTAAATCGTGAAGTTCAACTGGGTACTCTAAATCTACTTCTAAAATAAAACCGAATTCAGACGTGTCGGGTATATCAAAACTTGTATTTGGACTGACCCATTCAAATCCTCCTTCAGGTAAATATTGAGACATAGCCCAACCGTAAAGGTTATTTGCATCGAAATAAGCAAGATATGATGTAGGTTTATTTTCATCATAATTATCTAAAAATTTATTATTAGCTTTAGCATAACGATTGCTGCATTGTGATACCCCCCCTCTAATACCTGCCTTGATGAAAGCAATTTTATCAAAGTCTGTTAATAATTCTAACTCTATTTTTGTATATTTTAACATAGCATCCCAGCTCAAGCCCGGTGCTGTATAATAATGAGCAGGATCTAATCCATAAGTTGTTATACAAATATTTCTAAAGTTTTCGAATACATCAGTTAACAATATAACATCTGTTTTCAGATATAAGTTAGAGTAATCCAGCATATTTTGACAACCAAAATGTTGCCAAACATTCTGTGCATGATTATAATCATCATTAGATACATTTGAATCAGTTAATGAACTGTAAAATTGATTTTTAGTGGGAATAGATGTTAATTTTAAACAGTCGTATGATGTCATAAATTCATAAGGATAAATACCTTTTCTCCTAACATACCTGAAATCTTCATTTCTTGGAAAACTATTTTTTAAAGTAATAAATTGTTCATCGTTGAGATTTTTAGCTAATTGCTCAAGACTACATGGTAAAAATTTTAGGGAATCAAGAAATCTTAAATTCAAAATTTGGCTATTTATTATTAATGTTTTAGAAAAAGATATGTATCTTTCTTTGTTTTGGGGAATGACATCCACATCACCCTCTACAAAGTTTAATGCATGAACAATGAAATGTGCATCGTAGTGGCTGAGATTATGTAGGAATACTGGAACATGACGTGGTATCCTAAATTTGCTTATACAAATATCGTGTGCAACACCTCTAAAATTACCTGTATACCAATCAAAATATGAAATCTTTTTATCATCAGAAAATTCTATTTCACATATACAACAGAGTTTAGAATTCGCAATTTCCTTTTCATTTTCTGCAGTCAATGGTTTGGGGCATTTTTGAAAACTATTTTTCTTACTTATTATTTTTAAATCATCATATAAACGATTCATAAATATCTGTACACAATCTGGACCGCTATACGTTACATATTTTGACAAACTATTATCATATGAACATTTAATATAATATCCAAAACTATAAACTTCATGTTTGTGAACATTTTTAGTATACGGTTTATTTGGATCGTTAGAACACGTTTTTATTGGATTTAAAAAGGCTTCAAAATCTGCATATATAACGAAGGCTATCTTTAACTTTTTATGAAAATTTTCAAATTTTAATTGAGTATTTGACACTAGTTGTCCAAACCAATTTTTATATCTTTTATCTATATTTGGTAGTTCTACAGTAATATGTGAACAATCATATTGTCGATGGTTATTCAACCTTTCCTTTGTGGGGAAATGCAATAAACATCCATCGCATATATAAACCGCATGATTTTGATTTGAAATTTGTTTACTGACCAATCTTGATAAGTTTTTAATATAACAATAGTGGTAAGTCCTTTCTCTATTTATGAGTAATAAATTAATGTGACTATTTCTACGACATTTAGTTAAATATAGTGGACCCACTACACTATGCCTTTTCATTTCTTTATTAAATTCTAAACCGAATACATTGATACTAATATTATTTAATTTTTCAACTTTTGATATATCATTTAATTTAACGGGAAAAGATACACCATTAAATTTTAGTTTATTTACATGCATGCTATAGGACGATACTCGATTTGCGTTCTTACTCACTGGATATAATGCCGAAAGTAATGCCCATTGAAAACATAAATTGTCAGAGTTTTTTACGTTTATCACAGCTTTTTTATTACTAATATCTTTAGGTAAATCAATATATGACGTACCACGTAGCGGATTAAATTTATTAATATTCATGTCTAAGCAATTAATTTGTTTAAGACTCCACCCACTGTCTTTTTGTTCAAAAGCACTTATTTTATTTGTTATAGCATCACATAATGAAGAAAAGAAAATATTTAAGTCATCACCTCGAAAAATTATATAATTACATGTTTGAAAATCAAATGAATTTAGAATATCTTTAGTTTGTTGTATAAAATCTGCGTGTAGTATAAAATTTACTTTAAAAGCAGTATGTTTCTGCATAGATTCTTCAATCAAAAATAGCACATCATCTTTTATAGAACTTAAAAACAATTCCGGCGTTTCAAAATCTAACATAGATGATAAATCAGATTTATTTTTAATTTTATATGTAATTATTCTATTTCCAAAGGCTGTTTCAGCAATTGATACATTTTTAAGAGATGTGTGAGAAGTTAAAACATTATTATTATGAATTTTGCTTTTCAAATGATTGGTAAAGTATTTTCTAGTTATCAAAATTTTACACGTGTTACATTGCACCTTGTCGACATCGAGGTCTGCTGATATCCCGATCGATGATAATGAAGTTGATGGCCTATCTTCATATCTAGTCTTTTTCTTATTATTGTCATCATCCTTCGTACAACAAAGTTTCTTAGACCCCATCCCGATTTGATATGATTGTTTTGATTGTCTAAAACAAAGAAGAAACATATTTATAGAAGAAGAACAAAATAATTCTGTAAATTTTGAGATAATTTAAGAAGGCATACTCACGCTATGTTTTCCTCAACTACTGCACAAATATTGTACAATTCTTCATCATATGTGGAGTCTTTCAATCCACTCTCTGGAACTATTCCCCACAAATTATACATTCCATATTAGATTTGCGTTGAAGAAAGGTACAGATATAATTTTAGATTATGTTTCAATAAAATGGAAATATATGACACGAACTTATTTAAAGAAAGTACTAATAAAAATTTGTATTTACAAAAATAGTTTTTTTATATTCTAGCTATAAAATACACATGATTATTATATTCAGAAACTATAAGTAAATAATATATACACGAATATTAATTGAATGGAATGCGTTTATTACTTATTACTAAAGTGAGATTTTTTACAATTTTCAGTCTTAGAAATTTCTTTAGTTATTTCGTAAACAATGTTTCTAACGTTTGCAGAATTTTTGTGTTTATCATTTGTGTAATATTTAACTCTAAAATCTGCGTGCTTCCAATGTTCTGTGGAGGCTATTTTTGCAATCTTTTTCATGTCATATATTTCTATTTTAATAAGTTTACTTGAGCTGGAACCATCATCAACGTTTGTTGATAAACAGACGGTATTACCTTCTTCATCGATTCGAGATACAGTGGATGAAAGTTTTTTTCGTTTTATTATAGGACCTTCAAAGAATTCATCTAAATTCTTGGTAATAATATTTTGCTCCCTCTTCTTCTTTAGTTTTGATTGTACATTACTAAATAAATCCTGACTACCTTCATCCGATAGAGGATAGTAGTAATTTTTAAAAGTATTTTCTTCATCAATAATTTCCAGTGAGTTCTGTAAAAATATTTTATAAATTTAAATCTGAATTGATGATTGTTCGTAGTGTAGCGATGGTTTTTTAGTGTATATAAGTGTGGTATAAAGTAATAACAAAATTACTTACATTCATTGTTGTATGAATCTATGTCACTAATACTTTGTAAATTAAATTTATACTTGTATTTCACTTCACTTAGAAATACACGAAATATAACAAACTAAATGTTCACTATAGAAAAGACACTTTCACAATGTAACTTAAACAGTTCCAACCCTATATATATAGAAAATATCGCTCCTACACCATGACTCATGGGTCCAATGCACAAAAGGTTTGGGATAATGAATTCCGGCTTCGATATGAACAAAAGATATGAATAGGTTTATAACATTTTGTAAGGTGTCTTTGTTAGTCATCTTTCTATTAAACTATTGTTAAAAATATTTTGACTCATTGTTTAGAAATTTTTGTAATACTTTGGAACTTTTTTCTGTTATCAGACAATGAAACAAGTTGTAACATGAAACTGTTAGAAATGTTTGAGTCATAACTGACAAATTTTGGAATGCTTTCGTCAAAACGGTAAGAAGATATGACGATTATATAGATCTGTCTCATACTTTGATTCATATAAAAGCCAGGATATTGCATCAAGATTCCTCTAAGGTAGCTGCCTCAACGGTAGTGGCTCCGGTTAATAATTGGTTGCATTCAATCTTCAGTCAACTTGATGTCTATTTAAATCAAAAACTTATATCACCTCCAAATAATACATATGCGTATCGTGCCTACATGGAAACTTTGTTGAATTATGCTAAACCAGCTAAAGAATCTCATCTTACGTGTGGCCTTTGGTATGAAGATACAGCCAACAAAATGAATGAAACCGGCGAGGAAAATGGAGGATTTGTTAAAAGACAAAAATTAGCTTCTGAAAGTCAAGAAATTGAAATGATTGGACACTTACATGGCGATATATTTAACCAAGAAAAGTTCTTGATCAATGGTGTAGAAATGTCAGTTAAATTAGTTCGCTCTAGAGAAACATTTAACTTAATGGCCCCTTCAAGTGATTCAAAGTTTAAAGTATGCATTACAGATGCAACACTTATCGTTCGTAAAGCACGAATCAATCCAACTGTTTTACTTGCACATCAAAAAGCATTGGCTTTTTCTACAGCAAAATATCCCGTCACTCGAGCTGAAGTGAAAGTTTTAACTATACCATCTGGGATTCAAGGCAAAACACTTGACAACATTTTTTTGGGGCAAGTCCCAAAAAGATGTATTATTGGGTTTGTTGATAACGGGGCATTTAACGGTAATCTCACTAAAAATCCATTTAATTTCGAAAATTACAACATTAACACATTTTGTTTATATATTGATGGTCAACAAATACCTTCGAAAGCTTTACAACCTTCGTTTGAAAACCATATTTTCACCACGGCTTATCATACATTATTTTCGGGTACGGGTATACATTTTTTAAATGAAGGGAATGGAATTTCGAGAGAACAATATTCGAACGGTTACTGTTTGTTAGCTTTTGATTTAACTCCGGATTTATCAGCCAACTCTTCAGGTCATTGGAATCTTATAAGACATGGCACTGTAAGATTAGAAGTTCGATTTGAGTCAACGCTTGTACAAACTATTAACTGTATTGTTTACGCCGAATTTGATAATGTTATTGAGATAGATAAAAACCGCAATGTATCCGTCGATTATAATAGTTGAATATATATATATTGTAAAAATATTAATAGTAAAAATATGTGTGTACATTTTTGAATAAATTAATTAAAATGAACTTACTTTGTATTATTTTTAATAATCACCCTTTCGATATATAATAAGTTACTGTAATTACAATCGCACACATGTTTGCGATCTCTGGGGTTGGAAAGTTGTATTTTTAAATAAATATGAATACAATAGAACTACAGAAATATTTGAACGAAATACATCCAAGTTTGCGGTATAATGTGTATGCTGCAAATAGATTACCGATATACATGGAAACTCCTACTTATTTAATTAGTAATTTGGACCCCGATACAAAACCTGGATCACATTGGGTTGCACTACATATAGACAAAAATGGTTTTGGTGAATTTTTCGACTCCTATGGACGACCACCTTCTGGATATCACTATGCATTCTTAAAGAGAAATAGCCACCGATGGAGTTTCAATAAAAAAATATTGCAAAACAATTGGACTTCAGTATGTGGTCAATACTGTTTAATGTATTTGTACTACAAGTTGCACAACTGTACAATGAATTACTTTATTAATCAATTTGACATCGATACCATGTACAATGATATGTTATTATGGAATTTGTTTAATTACTGTTTTAAAATAAATGAATATGACTAATGAAGGAATGTAGACGGCTTTTTATTATACATAGAAAAAGTACCTGAGACCCCCCGACCGTAACACAACAATAGCGTTCGAGCCGAACAATAGACGACCCTTGCTCGGATGATCCATTGTTAATTGTACCCCATTGCTTTTGTATTATTATAGGCTAGTTAATGTTATGCTATCTCTGAAACGGTTAAAGCTACGCAATTTTAAATACTTGCATTCGATTCAGCGACCCTGAAAACCTTTTTTTTTTTTTTTTTTTTTTTTTTTTTTTTTTTTTTTTTTTAGGGTTGCCGCCGTGATCAGTGAGCTAGAACCTGTGAGAGAGCCAAAGGCGGTGAGCCAGAACCTGTGAATCCCTACTACTCCCACTACATTATAAGTGAACCAAGAATATTGCTTGGATATGTTTTGGCTAGCTTTTTAACGCTACTAACTTAGTGCTTGACGCAAAGTGTAGCACTAGGCTGGTGAGATGTAAAAAACCCGAGGTAAGTTTTTTTACGGATTGCTTGCCTTATTTCAGAAGCCAGTGCACGCCACTGCTGTTCACGTGTATAAAACATTATAAAACTAATATTTTTTATCCAAAAGCAAGCTTGTCCTCTCAGTACAAAAAAGATCCTAGGTACCTAATATGGTGCTGGCATCTACCTACATATTTTGTATGAAATAAAATGCAAGGGTTAGTTCTGCTTTTCGCCAAGGTGCGCGCCTATGTCGCCTTTGTACAGCGCGAGTCGGTTCGTTTCGTTATATTTCTCTTTGATATTAGGCATGAACGTTTTATTGTAATGGGTGGATTTATAGATGACATAAAAATAAGTTTTTTAGTAAATGCGATTTTATTCATTATATTTACATTGTATGATATGAACGCCACTGCATTATTAAAAATATTTGTGTTTGGGTCTCAGGTACAACGACGCAGAACTAAAATTATCGATATATCTCTTCGAATTAATAAGCCGAAGTCGTAGCGGACTTGCTACTTTACCTAATCGCTTTTTATTTTGATTATAAATTGTGAATAAAACACTCAAAAAACCAATTGCAATAAAGTTTTTAGTTTGTTAAAATGATCTTATTTAATGCTAACCGTCAAGTGATGATGTCCTAGCCGGTTTCGGCCACGGCGACTGTTTCAACACCGGTTAAGAAATTCGAGGTCTAGTTTTCGGAAACAGTCAATTGCGCAGGAGATATTTAAGTGCATAACTGGACGAGCTGCCAGAAAAGCACTCTCTCGTCTGAGCTCCCTCTGGCCCGATGGAAAGGAGAACCAGTACGATCGGGAGGGAGCGGGATGCAGGTTTGGTCGAGTTTTCCCTTCTCTAAGCACCTGGTTGAATTGCGGTGTTCAAGAGATACCTTAGTCGCCTTTTACGACACCTCAGCAAGAAGAGGGGGGTGCTATTCTATTCTGCCGGCAGCCACCACGGCTTAAACCCCCCGGCTTAACCGTCAAGTATTGCATTCGTGACACACGATGCATTGCGGTCGGTGGCTGTGCGTTGTGGCGCCGTATCGTATGCGTACTGGACTTGCGTGTTGCGACACAAGGCGAATCGTTATGAATGATCATCATGTGCGCCGGTTCTTACATAGTATATAGTATCTACAAACTGAAATAAACGCATGAATGCGTTTTTTCTTATGTCGGGGGAAAATCCTACATAGGACCATCAGGGACGTTGTGAGGGCAGCGACCCCGGTATGTCAGATCCTTACTGACTGAAAATCCCTGGAGTGTCCCTCTGATTGCTCCACCCGGGCCTGTGAAGTCAAATTCGTTCAGACGATGAATGCGTTTTCTCTCAACTGTTGTGGTGCTATATACGTATGTTTATTTCTATGAGTAATGCGTATGCTTATGGTTGAAATTCAACTAATTAATAAATAAAAATCCTGTATCTAGTTACTATTTTTCTAGCTTTTTTATACTGACTTTGTCAAGAGACTACATTGTACCTAATTTAAAGTACAGCGTAGTTCGAGGCTCAGATTTTATATGGTATTTTAACTTCGCGGAGACTTTACCCAAAAATAGGTTCGACTTTAATTAGTTTCGAGGTTCGAGCGAATTCCAAGTTGACGAAATCTGTTACCATATACTTTGATATTAATTAATTCATACATCTTTAATTCCGTACGTAATCTGGGAAAACCTATAGGTTCGTGTCGGGATTCGAATTTAAGACCATCGGTTTTGTCGCGGATGATAACTGGTCCATTATCATCTAGGCCATAACTGCCACTAAAAAAAAAAGGATAATGAGAATGTTTTGTCGAGCTAGTATAAGGCACATAAAATATAGCAACTTTAATTTAACACTAGATAGCCCAGAGCAGTTATTTCGACTGTTTCTAAAGTTTAGTTATATAAATATATATATATATATATAACTAAACTTATATATATATATAATACATATACATATATATATATATATATATATATATAAGCAACCAATTTTTAAAAATATTATGACTTTTATATATTATCTTATAGCATTTATTAATAGTTGTACTTACCTCCCCCTTTCTTAATTCCCCATATACGTATGTGCCATACCTATATTCAGCATTTCTAGTGTTAATACAAGATGGTAACAATAATGATGGTTATGATTTAAGATTATTAAACCTCTATTTTTTTTTACAGTGATGTGGGTGAAAAACAAACTTGGCAAGCAACTGGGTATCATAAACGGTTACACATTCTATAGCAGTACTACTACTAAAAGTACCCAAACTTACATGTGCACGAACTTCGGCTCAGGAAGATGCAGAGCTCGGTTTATCTTATCCAAAAGCGATGGGCAATTCCTGAAAATGTACATGAACCATACGCACCAGCCGCCCTCCTATATTATTCACAACGGCAGTTATGTGAAAGTCTAATGGTTTTAAAGTAATGTGATTTATTTAATCGATGCATTAGAGTGTCTTTTTTTGGGGAAACCCATTATGGATCGTCAGGGTTGCCATGTGTGTCGGACTTTCACCGACTAAAACCCCAGAGGTGTCCATCTTTCACCTACCGGGATGGAGACTACGTCCAGGGCTTCTTCTCGGTACCCGGCTAGGCGTGCGGCCCCAATTTGGCCTTTAATCGCTTGAGGACGGGTGGTGTAAAGAGCCACCCCGAAGTTTCCGGAATCCTGTTTAACCTGTAGTCTTGGACTTGTTTATGGTGATTATACATATTGATTTCCTCAATCACTTCATTATCTTCCCTATCTTATATGTATTCACAATGATTAAAGTACTCAGGTCTTAGTATGTAATAGTATCATATTCAAATTATATATGATGTATCAATTGTAATAAAAATTGCACAATTTTGTATAGTATATGAGTAGCTGTTGTTTAATTCGCTTTTAAGAAAACGGGTAGACATAATATAATATTTTGTAATTTTTCATAACTATTGCACTTTATACTGCCAGGTTAAGAATTCCTATATATTATAAATGTGTATTATTTTTTTCGAAAAATCAACAATATCTATTGTGGAATAGCTAACGTAGTAGTATTGTGGAGTAGGTAACAATGTACAAGAACATTTGTTTATCATAGTAAATACATTGTAATTCTGTAAACGTTCTCTAATATATGTGTGTATTATAATACTATATCTACAAATATACTGACCTTTTTAAATATAACCTAACTTAGGATAATAGAAAAATATTTTATCTTCTGCTACTGATTAAGGTGAATATTATTCATAAATATAATTTTTTCATGACTAGTATTAACTTAAATGGATTTATAGATTTTTTTTATAGTGAAACATTATTCATTCATCGCGTTCATTTTTTGTTGTGTTTTTGTTTCAATATATTTTGTGGAAAATGGCCGATACGTTCTATTGCTCATAGCAAATGGCTTTACATTCTTCTGTAAGAGAAGGAAAAGCTCAAGCGACTACTCTAGGTGTGTTCGAGTAAGATAAGTGCAGACTCCAAATATTTACCACAATGAGTGGTGAGGTGCCACGTTCTGAAGCATGCCACACACAGACCAACGTCTTTAATTATTCGTGACGGAGTTTGCTTTAGAGTTTAGAACACTCCCCGCGATCTTAAGGAACTCCGAAACGATTAATTGTGATTGTCAATGAGCAGAGATAGGCAATATGTAATCTGATTAATGATTAACGATTACAAAATGTAGTCGTAATTATAATTTTCTTGCTCTGTAATCATGATTAAATCCATAAAAAACATTAAGAAATCATAAATGCGTATGCAATCTGGGATTGTGTAGTGTTTAAAACATAGATGAGCAAAATGCAGTCAGTCATATTAATAGTAAAAAACGGAAAATGTAATCCTAATCATTTTTATTCATCTAATTACATTTTGCCCATTTATGTCAATGTGTACGTGATTGACGACAATTGAAATAAATTTAGATCAATGGCAACTGACGCGCCATTTATTGACGCTCTTTGATTCGAATTTATGTTTTCAAACTCGATCGCAGCACCGAACCTGACAGATTTGTCTAGATACGACACCGACGAGATTTGGCCTGCTTGCGATGATATATTAACATAATGGGTTTGTTTTCTTTGTTACTATATCATTGTATAGGTATTATCCTGTTTTGTGATATAAAATTAATAATTATAAGAACTAAAACAAAATTAAAAAAAAATGTGACGCATGTAAGCATCTCTTTTGTCAATATACCACCAAAATCAATTCCAATAATATGTCAAATGTGTTCTGGTCTTATACGTAGAAAGTATTTACTATAATCCGCCTAGTTTCTTCTTCTTAGTTAAGCCTAAGTTCTTTGCATATTTATGAGTTTAGCGAAATGTCATATAATAATGTTATTAAAAAAAAGCATAAGATTTTCTGTAAGAAAATGGAAATCTACATTTCAAATCATACCGAGGGGTTAAAGGCTATTTGGTTTAAGCGATTTTTTTTGGTGATATAGTAATATATATGTTTTTGAACCGGTAAAAAATCCTGATTCCGAAAATATATATATCACCAAAAAACGTCGCTTAAACCAAATAGCCTTTAACCCCTCGATATTAATGTTCTATAGACTTTAGTTAGTTCTATAGTTTTAGTTCTACAGACTAATAACTGAATGAGACGTGTGCATATTATCTACCAACAATTGATGCATCATTTGAAATCCTCTAGCGCGTACTCTTTCATTAATCGTTTCGGGGACCTTTAAAAACTATTACTGATCTCCCATTCACTGTCGTGGATTAGCCTCATACTTTGTTGCAACAGCGCATACTCGTGTGCAATAGGTACTAGATTGGTATGCCCAAGACACGAATAAATGCGACATTTGTGATAACGTATTTGTATGGTAAACAGTTATTTCGAAGGGTTCTGAAATCATCACTATACTCAGAGGTATTTAAAAAAGTTGCTAAATAATTTAACCATGAAATAAACTTGACCAATTTGGTATTTGTTTTAGTTGTTACGTTATTTATTTTAGTTTGTTGATGCTCGATAAACTCTTTGCGGCGATATATATATTTAAAATGTACGAT
The DNA here is from genome assembly GCA_036320925.1 of Automeris io. Lineage (NCBI taxonomy): Eukaryota > Metazoa > Arthropoda > Insecta > Lepidoptera > Saturniidae > Automeris > Automeris io. The sequence continues at coordinate 3,951,473 of JAUDJH010000010.1, read as the reverse complement.
TTTAAACCATATTGTTGATTTTGCTGTATGTTTTGTTTTAGTGTCTATAGTCAAAAATAGTAGAAATTTGCCATTGCTCATCGCATATGGGTACACATTTTACTGTCTAAGAAAGCAGATCAGTACTAACTACTGGGTGTGTACCAACAGGAAAAATTGTAAAGCCAGAATTATCACCACCAAGAGCGGCGAGGTGGTGCGGTCTGAGGCAAATCATACCCACAAGCCACCGTCATTTTTCGTTCGTGACGGAATTTGCATTAGAATTTAGATTTTTTTACATTATATTCTGTTAAATAAATAAATTAGTTAAGTTTTTTCTGTTATTCGGTGTGGGGACAAATACAACAAACCAAAAACCATGAAAATCGGTCCAGCCGTTTTCGAGTTATAAGTGTTCGAACAATCTCAACTATGTTTTATACATAGATTCTGTTGTTTTAAAAAAGGACAAAAGCTAGAATTCATCTATTTAATTAGAATTAGGTCTTTTTTACATATGGGAAATCTTCATTGTGTCGCTCCGATCGTACGCGACGGTAGCTCCATCGAGGTGTGTTGGACTAAAAACTCCAAGGTTTACTTCTGCATATAGATAAAGTCTGGATCCTGTAACCAAATCTCCATATATGACGACTACGATTTGAATGGAATAGCGAAAGTCTTAAAAATGGTATCCGAAATATATTCTAACGTAATACCATATAACTAAAAATATTCATGAGATGTATAATGTTATGTATTCATAAACAAAATTCAATAAACTGTATCATATTAATACAGTTTTTACCTGCAAGCGTAGTAAGAACGCATTTTTCTGAAGAAATCCGATCATAGCTTTAATTTTTGTCATTTTTTTATTGGAAAACTTATTTGTTCTTTTCTATTTGGTGAGACTAATTTTGTAATTAGTTTCGGTGAACCTTTACAGCCTCACCAGACTTTGATGGTGTGTGCTTAGGCCAACGGTGTTTTTTTTTCAAATTGGGCAATACATTCGTGGCCTGGATAGTTCTTCACAACTAAACCGGGTGAGAAGGCGAACACTGAGGTGCTGAGCCGGCAAATTTATGGGTTGGATGGCAACGTAACGGCACTTCCGTGGGTACGACCGCGACTTGGGCTGCCAGCCAAAATACAGCGACTACCTCCAGAAGAATCGCCGAAAGGATCTCAAGGCTGCGTCGGAGTGGGAGGCGGCCGGTGCTAAAGGTTACCGAAAAAAGCAGTACGTTGGAGTGAAACATTTATTAACTAAACACTTTGTTATATTTACAGTAACGTGGGCAGTCAATCGTTCTGGCAAGACTGTAGGAATCGTCAATCGCTATACGTTTTTCTGCTTGTATCGGTCAGAGAATGGAAGCAATTGGAGATGTACCCGAACATCGACAGGATGTAAAGCGAGGTTTACTGTCAGTGCCAATAAAACTGTGTTACGGGGACAATTTGTACACACTCATACACCTTCTCAACATGTCATTCGAAATGGAATCTACATTAAACTTTAATTATAACTCCGCTTGTACTGTGGGAATGTTTCAGATAACTATTTAACTAGTATCACTAATTAACTAAAATGCGCGTACCTTGTGTCGTTGGTTGCTCACACGTTTGTTCCAACAATACTAACAACACCGGGCTTGGCAGAACGTGCTGGACATTAAAGCTAAGAGCTTATGGCATGAGATTCTTCAAAAAGGGAGTCAAACAGTTGCTTCGACGGTTTGCTGCGTTGTTGGATCAGTATCGTTTGTTTAGAACATCAACCTATCAACCTTATTCATTTATGCAGCTAATGAGTGTTATTTTATGGTATTATTATCATCGTACTTTGTACAAAAATAACTTTCAATATTTACTATCTGTGAGTTATGTAGATTTCATAACAGTGTAAATAGTTCATTTGTATTTAAAAACAAATATCCTTTGGAAACGTGTCGCGTGAATAAATATATTACAGATAAAATTGATTTGCCATTTTTTCATTTCTTTTTAGGTATTTCGATAACTGGGCGGGTGACGTTGAGGGCGTCCCCGTCTAGCGGAAAGAGGTAGGGTCGGCGTGTGTGTGCTCACACACCGTTCCCATAGAGAGGAAGTGAGGGGTTCCAATTCCCCTCCCTGAGAGGAGGCCTGCCCAAGGCCAACCGCTCGCCGAGCCGTCGGAAGTATCCGGATTCCCAGGCTCGGCGAAAGCGAAGAGAGGGCCGTGCTGGCACCCTGGTGGTTTTAGTCGGGGCAGGTCCGACACACCGAGGGGAGTGGCCCTAACCACTGATCCTGACGGTCCGTAGGGATATCCACCGGGTTAACAAAAAAAAAGGAGTTTCGGTAAATAATCATTATCATCATCCAACCGATTTTGGCTACGTCAACCGCTACAACCCCGTTGATGACGACGTTCATGTGACTTCATGTACCTTATACATCGTATTTGCCTAAAGGATCTGGCACAATACGAACGCATGAGTACACCGTCAACATAATTGTATTGATATTCCACTGATGGCCAGGCTTTAATTTCGTCGCGCTTGATACCTAATTCAGTAGGCTGACGAGTTATTACCCTCGTAATTATTTGGATATGTAAATATTATATATAATGTTATAATATGAACACACATACACACCTTAGTAGCTTTATCCACTACACTCTTACTATATGTAAAGTGGGTTTAAATGTTTATAATTTACAACAAAATTTTTCATACAGGTCTAATAAAATGGGTGAAAGGTCGAGGTGGACGGGAATATGCCTTATATCAAAATTATACGTATTCCCCAATAAGTAGATACTGCAGAGTTGGAATATGGCGATGTACAAGAACATCTCCGAGATGTAAAGCCCGGTTTACGTTGACCAACGACTGCAATATAACTAAAGTTCAGCTATATCACAATCACCCTCCGCCTAATTTTATTGTACGTAACGACATATTGATTAAAATTTAATGTGCTGATTTATGCTCTGCTTTCATTAGAAGTCTCAGCACCACCTCGAGTTACAATATATTCTTTAAAAAGTGTTAGAGATAGTGGTTGTTGGAGTAAGACTCTCACGGAATGGTAGCTGAGGGTGTCCAGGAGACCTTATAGTAAACGCTCTGCGAGATAGACGGCTGATGTGTTTGTTGATTAAGGGGGGAAGTCCATGTAGAAGCCTCAAAATCGGAAATTTTGTTAAACATATTTTTAAAACTGATACAATAATTATATTGTTTTGAAACTTTATTTAACATTTCGAGAGTACAAAAAAAAAACATACATATATTATAATATATAAGAGTATTCCCACTTACTGGACAAAATAAATATATTGTGTAGCACGGGTGTGTTCGAGCGGAGCTTCTTGCGGACTGACGTGACGCGCAGCTAACGTACCGACCCGCGCTCCCGCGCAACCCTCACGTGATCCCGGTCACGTGATCGATAAATAAGAAAGGGAAGTCCCTAACGCTATTTCAGTCGACCAATCAAAGTTCATTATCAAAAGGGGAATTCCGCAAAACACAAAGTCGAGTCCCTCAACGTAATCCAACGGCCGCAACCGTCGCCTATGACCAATGTTCGTCCTACAATTGTTATTATAATGGAAGGGACCCTTTTACATGAAGCGCTCCGACTACCTGGCTCGCTACTTTACAATCATAGATGGGCAAAATGTAATCAGATTAATGAAAATGATTAACGATTACATTTTACTTTTTTTACCATTAATATGACTGCATTTTGCTCATTTATGTTTTAAACACTATAAAATCCCAGATTGTATACACATTTATCATTTCTTAATGTTTTAAATGAATTTAATTATGATTACAGAGCAATAAAATTAAAATTACGACTACATTTTGAAATCGTTCATCATTAATCAGATTACATTTTGCCCATCTCTGTTTATAATACGCACTCCGGCCTGCTCTATTATTATAGCTATAACTTCATGAATATTCAAAAATTTTTTCCTGTCGTCAGTACACGCTCAACATACTATATCTTCAAATTATCAAAAAAAAAAATAGATTTTTTGAAAATTTTACATGGACTTGCCCCCTTAGAATATAAAGTGTTTATTCTGTTTTCAAGAGCTCTGTGGAAGAGCGTTACATTTGTCAGTAATTTTGTATTACGGTCTCTTATGACAGTATTGTTTTAATCTTTAATATTGCATATCTGTAGCTACTTGAACCAGAATTGTTGTAATGTTGCTTTAGCGATGTTGTTTGAATGATATACATATATTTTTTTTTATTTACGTGACAATGCAACGGTTCTTTAGGACATTTTTGTCGCACATGTTAAAGTTTTGGAATGGGCTGCAGGGTATAGTTTTCCCGCCGCGCAACAATATGGTATTCTTCAAGAAATATGAAAGTGTGAAATATGTCCGTCTTGGTCGGTAACGCAATAGAAGCATTCCTTATTCTGTTAGGTGGGCCGTCAGTCTGTTTGCTGACAAAAGTTAAAAAAAGAGTAGATAATTTTGGTATAGCGCTGTAACTTTTATACCCCGTTTGGATGCTATAAAATTGAGTGAATAATTTTATTGAAATGTCTTTGTTAATCATCAAGGCATTTTAGTCTTTAGGACATCATAGTAGGAAATATGAAAGTCAGGTAGCGATAATACTGTTATAAAGGACCGTAGTAAGCTTATTGTTTCTTGGATTGCCATTCTCTGTGTGGCATGCTGCTGGAGAACTAAATACTCTTCCACTTTCGAGAGCTTCGTAGAATTTTTGTCAACGTAAATAGTAACTGTCTTTTCTACCTTAAATATTTAAATGTCTGTATATTATTGTATCTAATTTTGGATGAAATTTATCAATTTCCATTATTAGAAATCAATTGATAGACAATATTTTATTTAAATAAACGTATGAGAGACAAAATTGTCGTTACTATTTAGATTTCGCTTCCTTTTTCGTGGTTTTGGGAAATTAAATATAAATTTATTCTAATTTAAATACAGTCAAATACTTTTGTATTGTCAAAAGAAAATTAATCTATCACCGGTTCGGAAAGCAGAATCTATCGAGAAGAGCCGGCTAAAAAATTGGTAGATCTGGTAGATGGCAGTAGGCAATAATAATAACTCATCATACAATATCCCGTACAGGGTATGCCAACACGGTAATGCGTACCCATGGATGGGCAAAATGTAATCAGATTAATAAAAATGATTACGATTACATTTTACGTTTTTAACCATTAATATGACTGTATTTTGCTCATCTATGCTTTAAACACTACAGAATCCCAAATTGCATACACATTTATGATTTCTTAATGTTTTAAATGGATTTAATCATGATTACATCAGCAACAAAATTAAAATTACGACCTAATTTTGTAATCATTAATCAGATTACATTTTGCCCATCTCTGCTTGTACCTAATATACTGTATGTATTGTGACTGTATAACAATGTTGACTGTATTAAGTATTTGTAAATTATCGATATTTTTTCATACAGGTGCAATAAAATGGGTGAAAGGTCGAGGCGGAAAAGAATTTGCTTTATATGAAAACTATACTTATTATGCAAATAATAAGTTTACCAAAGTTGGAATATGGCGGTGTACAATGACATCGCCTAGATGCAAAGCTCGTTTTATGTTAACCAAAGAAGGTACTGTAATTAAATTTCAGCCGCGTCACAATCACCCTGCATCAAAGTTCGTCTTACGTAACGACATATTGATTAAAATTTAATGCGCTGATTTATACTTATCTTTCATTAGACGTTTCAAGCACCATCTCACGTTATAATATATTCGTTAAAAAGTGTAGATATAGTGGTTGTTGGAGTAAGACTAGTCACGCCAAAAGGCGCAACCCCAGAACATCAAAACAATAAAATGTAAAAACGCATCTAAACCCAAACGCCACCTAGCGAATATTCATTCACTTCTTTCTTAACAGTTCTTACTTTCAAACTATAAACATCGCATCGCATTCTTTTTCCCGTATAATCGTATCTAATTATTATTCAAACTCGCAACACACAACACAAATTCTCAAACACCATACTCCACATACGCATTCAATTACATACATCGTGAGTAGTTTGTAAAGTGCCTGAATACCGCTGCCAACCGGTAAGTACTTTTTGAACTGTCTCAAATTATCGCAAATCTTTATTTTGAAAATCATCCCGCCTACGAGTGTGCATTTGTCCAACGGCATAAGTGAAAGACTTATCGCGGCCCGCGTAAAGACCCTCAAGGACTGATAGCTGAGAGTGTACTAGAGACTTTTTGGTGGACCCGTTGCTAGGTAGGCCGATGACTTTATAAGGCCATGGGTTGAACTTGGTACGTGGGACAAAGATAAAAACCTTGTGGTATGATAGGGAGCAGGCTTATACTCAGCTGTGGTTGCGAATAAGCTAATGATGATGATTAGTATAGAGGTGACATCCCCAATTTTTCTACTATTTTGACTCACCAATTTAAAATATACTGTGCCATAAACAACATAAAGTTTGTTTATAATGGGATTGTCAAGCAAGGCGGTGATGGTTGAGCGTTGACACGTCTAATGGACGATATCCACCAGTCTTAGCTTAGTTTTTAAGCACTTATAATGGTAAAAGTGGAATAACGGAATTTCTACTATGATCCCTTGTATATTGCATCAGTCTTACGTTAGAAACGTTTGATTTAAATCAATTAACTAGAAAGAGATGGTGTGATTTTTATATACCGCAGCTATTTTTTGTGTTATTTTATGTCATCTAGTTGTCTATGTTGTGTTTTTCTTTTTCTCGATAAACGTTTTTTTTTTTTTTGTTGCAAGATTCCGAAGTACGGCTATTTTTCCCGGATTAAGAAATAAGCATTGTCGTTCTTCGTGTGGCAATATTGCCAGCATTTTAATTGTTTGCGCACTCTATAAAAGCGCGTAAATTTTATGTAATATATTAGTTTAGTTAGTTCTGTTCGATATTAAAGTAGTAAAAAACTAAGACCGTCTTTTAATGTATTTCTATAACGGCTCAAATGTCAACGTCACTGTATTGAGAGTCTACTGTAATTATTAACTTTAAAATATGTTCTTAATTGTAAATAATAATATTAAGTTAATGTATATATGTACTATATTTCAAAAGTTTTATTCCTATATGGATGAAGTTATACGGAGAAGACATACATATCAAAACAAAATCAAAAATTAATAAATAACTCATTAACGTTCAGCTCAAGCTATGGGGACCTATTGAAGTCATGACCCTTATGTCATGACCTACTAGCACGATCCTATGCTTCCCTGTTTCCTCTGTTCACGTGCTACGCACGCTCCCAATGTTTCCATGTAAGTTTCTCCATTTACTTCATCTTTATTTTATTCGGGTATTATTTTGCTCTTTAACTGAAAATATAACGTAAATAGAATCTTATATCGACAGCGAGTAATGCCTTCATGAATCGGACAAGGTTTTTAATACAATTTATAATTCATATGATTTTATTTCAGTGACGTGGGTGGCAAATACATCCGGCAAACCAGTCGCTATAATAGCAGGTTTCAACTTTTATCAAGAATGCAAACGAGATGACAGATCCACGTGGCGATGTTCAAAAACCACTCTCAAATGCAAAGCGCGGTTCACTTTACAAAATGGTAAATTTATACGTTCGCAACTACATCACAACCATCCGCCCTCCAACTACTTTGTACGGGAAGGCGTATATCATAGATTAAGGAGTAGTGAATAAATATATGATTTATTTAATAAATTCACATTTTATTTTAGCAATATGTAACATATCATTATTAATAAATAATTAAAGACCAAGGTTCGTCGAACCTTAGAGGTGAGGCCTACCGAATGGGCCAGACGTCGTCGCGGGCCGGAGAAGTGGACGCTGCTGTACCTCCGGTCCCGGCTAGACGGAGAGAAGGAACACCCCGGGGGTTTTAGTCGGTGCAAGTCCGACACACCGGGGGGCGACCCTCATCGCCCTCTGAGGTCCGTCAGGGATTTCCCCCGGGTTATGAAAAAAAAAAAAGGTTCGTCGAACCTTGGTGTTTAATTATTTATTATAATTATCTATTAACCACGCGGGTAGTTGTGTTCTCTGTTTCGTCCATCAGAGGTTTGTTGATTTGTCGTTCTTGTAGTCTTCTAGACATTGTAATCGTGTTATCTGGACTAGCGTTGTGAGTTTAGACAGCGACAATATGTGGGGTGGCAAAGAACTGCGGAAAATATATGATTTTCCTGATGTGGTGTGAAGTAGCTCGCCACTTGGATCGTTGGTTTTGACGTCAATAAGAAACTACAGAATATTAAAAACACTAATGATGGACTTAAAAATATTTGTATTTAGAGCCGTAAATCTTAAATTAAATGAAAAAGTATATCGTCTATCTATCACTAGTATTTCGTAGGAAGTATCCGGATTCCCAGGCTCGCCGAAAGCGAAGAGAGGGCAGTGCTGGCCGCCGGTGGTTTTAGTTGGGGCAGGTTCGACACACTGGGGGGAGTGGCCCTCACCACTTCCCCTGACAGTCCGTAGGGATTTCCACCGGGTTAACAAAAAAAAAAACAACAGTATTTACCCATATAAGGATATACTTGATTTGATATGGAAGCGTCGCCAAGGCGAATAGTTGCGTATTCAAAGTTAAAATAGTTTTCAAGTATTTAAGATGCCTTTTGTTTTCAGTATTATGGCTGATGAAGTCAAACGGAAGAGAAATTGCAGTCCTAAATGGATACACTTTTTATTGCCATAAAAAAAGGATAGGCACTCAACACTGGTCTTGTACTAACGGAGCACCTTGCCGATCTCGATTGATATGTACTAATGCTGTTATTCCTGAAGACAGGATCATTATATCTGCCATATTTGAACATAGCCATGCCCCGCCCAGATTCTACATCAGAAATGGTATTTATGTGAAGTAGTTACGTAATGTCTCGTATTGTTTTTTATAAGGAATAATTTAATGTTGATAGTACTCATAATTAGCTTAATTAATAACTAGTCTAAAAACTATCTAGTCTAGGTCTTAAAACCTAATATAATTAGTATTAAAACATGAATTCATATGTTATATGAATATATGTAATATGTACTTTAACAAAAGAGTTATTAATTAAAATAGAATACGTATGTTTCGTACCAATATAATACAAATATTACAACTTGATTTGAGTTATATTATTTGATTATAAAATATATAGAACAGTATTAAAGTGTTATTGTATAATATTGTAAGTTTAATACTTATATATCTTTATTTAACAAATAATGATATAAAGTCTCAAGAAGAAATTAACAACCAAATATTAAACAACAAGTATAGAATAAAGAAAATGCGAACATTTTGCAGGAGTTTTTATTTCCCTTTTACTATCTACAATATTTATATGGCCAAAATTGGCCAGGATTATCAGTATATAAAGGAGTCTTTAAATTTAAGGAGCTTTTCTGAAACTGGACGTGAATCTCTTTTCTTATTAGTAGGAATTATTGACAACTTTATAGGTAATTTGTAGTAACTAACTAAGGTGCTAAAAGTTCTGGTTACAAGCTCAATCACTGGCAAGTTTTTCTGTAATGAGCGGATTCGTTTGTTGAAGGTCGTGGATGTGTACATGATTTATATCTTTGTCTAGTACCCACAGTACAAGCGCAAACTTATTTTGGGGCTAGATCAACATTTATAATTGCCCGTAAATGTTAGTATTATTAACCATTGGTTAAAATAAGTGGTATTTGTTTCTGTTTACTTTATTGATCCCGTACCTTCTACCCACTTACCTTACCTACCGTAGTACGAAAACAGCGTATAATAATATAATAGTGTAAGAAGTATAACATTAAAATAAAAGAGTATTAATTAATAAGGCTATATCAGAACGGGGATAATAAACAGAGAAAATGATTTCAGTAAAATGGGTGATCAACCGCAGCGGGAAACAGCTGGCTCTGGTAAACGATTTCACGTTTTTCATGAACAAGCGCACCGGCAACGTCACTACTTGGAGATGCTCGAAATCTTCGTCGAACTGCAAAGCCCGTTTCACACTCGGCGGAGACGGGAATATGGTCCGATCTCAACTTAATCACAACCACGAAGCTTCGAAATATGTGATTCACGACGGAATATATTTCAGAGCTTGATCTTTATTTTAACTTTTTCGTATTATATTCTGAAAGTAATTTCCTGCTTGTTATATGGAATTGAAAAGATGTGTTTAAAATTACAGTAAGAGTAGGTGCTAGGTTTAATTCTGACTTATCCTAAAATTTACTAATAACCTTAACACTTGGCATGCGGGCATACTTAGCCGCCGAATTACACCTGCAGCGGGAGTTTTTTTCGTGAATCGCATGGAAATTTGGTTATTCAGAAGGCTCGCAGTAAATCGAAAATTACTTCGTTTTTATGGACGAACCTTATCTAAACAACAAATTACACAAATCTAAATACGTATTTTTACGACACCCGCGCTCTATTGACTGCAAAAAACGTAAAAATACGTTTCCCGCATGCCAAGTGTCAAATACGATTATCATTATTAACACGTTCGTAACACGGACCGTTTTTTGAAGACTTTCCGTTCAGGCCGCGTGGGGCGTATGCGCCCCACGCTTTACACTTGTATTATTTTGTTTCTGGCGAATGCCTTACAATAAATAAAATACCGCAAAAATCATAATTATCAAGGAAAGGTTGTAAACGCTCCACGATTAAATGAAGGCATCAGCAGTAGTACTAAGATGCCCGTAATCGACTGCATATTGAAATTTTAAAAAATTCTTCATTTTACAATGATAATACCAAATGGCATGAACGGAAAGTTCAGCGTGGAGCGCATACGCCCCACGCGGCAGGGAACGTGTTAAACTAATTTTTAATATTTTTTGGTGATGGAGTTTTATAAGTATTGATTAGATATAATAATATTTAGAATTTTTACGGATATTATTTCATTTTATGCAATTGTATAGAATAATTAAGTATTTGGATTATGATTAGCTTGACATTCTTATTTTTCTAATTTTGCAAATCCTTTGATAATACGTAAATTTAAGCTGTACTAATAAAATAAAAATGGTTAAAAATTATACTTACTATTTTGTCTCACTCTGAATTAAATTTTATTATATGAATTATGCCATGAATACAAATATACGAAATTATGCATACTGGTATGTATTTTGTTGTACTTATACTGTTGTATTTTAATATGAATTCCTATGTCTACCTATCTACCTTAAGTATAAAACTTTGTCTACATATCTTCCTGTTCACATTAAATAATTAATCTACCTTAAAGTATTTTACTTTTTGTATGTAGAGAGCTATGCTGTATAGAATCGTTTCTACAAAATGATAATAAAAATGATTAACTAAGACCTGTCGTGAATTGGCAATCTGTTTACATTAAAAGAGCTTATTATAAAAATTAAATGGAAAAAAAAATTGTAACCTGGGAGTAAATTCTGCATAAAATCATTGCAGTTGCAAATTGCAGTGAAAGCTGTGGCCTCGGTTATATCTGACTTGCATCTGGCTAAAAACCCTTCGGGGTGTCTCTCAACTCGCTGATGGCTGGGCCTGAGTGTCTGTATCATCTTGTGAACCGGAGAGCGAATAGCTCAATTTATTCCGTTTCTAGGAGAGGCCTGCGTAAAGAGTCCTCCCCTCAGAAGGAGTCCTGAGAAGTCCCTCAGGCGGTGTGTAGCAGTAGCAGCAGACTCCCTTAAGTCTACCGCCCGGTAAACGTTGGAGAGTGTTACTTCGCTCACCTTGTGAGAAGAGATCCCTCTTGCGACGATGTTTAGGTCACCGGATTTCGAAGGAAGAAGTTTTTACCTTCCCTTTTTCGGCGGCATAATTTGAACACCAACAATAACATGTTTTTTTTACAGTGCAGTGGGTATCAAAACCTAACGGGACGCAACTAGCGTTAGTCAACAGGTATTCTTTCTACCTACGCAAGAGGAAAGGGAAAACCCTCATATGGCCTTGTACCAGCAACCATATTTGCAAGGCCCGGCTTTTAACTACAAATACTGACAATGAATACGAACGAGAAGTAATAGCCGCCAAATTAGACCATAATCACCGCCCTCCGAATTACATTATAAGAAAGGGTCATTATATTAAAATATAGTAGAACGACTATATTTTTAACATTTATCTGACAAACCGGCATTTATATTTACAGGCCAAAGGTGCGACCAGACTTGTGACATTTTGTCGTAGCAGGAACCCGTTATCGTGTCATAGTAACAATACATCGTAACACTGCTTACGCACTGTGTCCGATCTAAATACATGAAAGTATGTTGCTAAATATCCGTAGAACTATTTGTATAGTAAATTATCCACTATATACGTCGTCCGATTTTTATCCGTCATCCTTTAGTCTCGAATTCAGATCCGATTATTGTCATACCGAAATAGCTATAGTATTATTTTATGAATTCTTGTGCGCACTGCGTTACAGCCGAGTCCAAACCTTGTGGAATTTTCTGTCTTGTTGATGTAATGTATTAAATGAAAGACGGACTATCGCAGACTGTTTATTTATTGGTCAATCATATGCACCCGTTGATGGCGGGTGGTTACATAAAAACATATTTCTTAATACCTACAATATAGCACATTATCCTCTCTTTTAAACTAAAAACTACAATTACAAAACAGCAACAAACAACACAATTACAAATAAAAGTAATAACTAAACTAAATAATTACATTTAACAATTTATTATACACGTTATTTAAGATTATCTATGTGGTAACGGCCTAAGAGTCATGGTAGACCCTTGTGCTTTTTTAATATTTCGTGGTCTGAGCGTCATAGCATGAGTAGTCCCCAGATGTTCGTCACTCGACTCCCCTACCAACTCTTGGTCCTGACCACAAGAGTCAAGTATTTCACTATTCGTGTCAGGAGAAACATCATCAATATTGGAAGCTTCACTACTATTTGTATTTGTCTGCTCGGTGCCAATGCATGAAAGTGAGTGTCTAGACTTCCTCTGACCTATAATTTGATCAATATGCCGTCTGTGAATGCTATTGTCGGTTTTATCTTGAACTGTATAAGAAACTGGTCCCGTTCTACTGACTACTACCCCTTCTTTCCATTTCAGATCTTTGTTAACGTAATCTCTCATCATTATAGTCTCCCCTGGGGAAACTTCGCGCAACCTCCCGCCGCGACGCTCCTCCTGCGCGCATTGCTTGTCGCGAACGAGCTCGCTTGTATCGGGTCGGAGTAAATCTAATCTACCACGTAACCTATGTCCTAACATTGCTACTGCTGGCTCTTTTTGTGTAGTACAGTGTTCAGTGTTCCGGTGTGTAAATAAAAATCTACATAATGCTACATTTACGTCCTCATTTTCAGTAGTTGCCTTTTTCAATACTTGTTTGACTAATTTTACTGCATTTTCTGCGGCTCCATTACTAGACGGATGATACGGTGCTACTAAAATCCGCCTAATGCCATTAATTTGTAAATATTTGAGATATTCAGCCGAGCTGAACGGCGGTCCGTTATCGCTGACTATACTGCGCGGAAGTCCGAAACGTGCAAAAATTTTCCTTAAGCTGTTAATCACTGCAGAGGCCGAAGTACTAGGAACGTTTTCTACCTCTATCCATTTTGAGTGGGCGTCTGCTATTACCAAAAAATATCTGTTACGATATGGGCCTAAAAAGTCTATATTGAGTCGGACCCAGGGTTCCTTCGGCCAAGACCACGAATGTAAAGGCGCTGGCGGGGCATGGTCGCGTTGCGAAGCGCACGCCGAACATTCACGACAAGTTCGTTCAATATCCGCGTCTATGCCCTCCCACCAAACGTAGTTACGTGCTACTTGCTTCATTTTGACAACTCCGATATGCCCACTATGAAGCTCATCTAAAATAATAGCGCGCAAACTAAGCGGTATCACAATACGATATCCCCACACTAAGCAATTATGTTCAATAAATAAATTATCTTTCTTTAAAAAATATACCCTATCTCGTTCATTTTCAATACGATCTGGCCAACCGAATTTAATATAACCAATAATTTTATTTAGCTGACTATCTTTCCGTGATTCCTCTTGCACTTCCTGAAACGTTATTGGCAATTCATTTTCCACATAATTCAAATAACTACCTTTATTATTGTCAGTGTAACAAGTATCGCTGTATATATAGTGTAATGGCAAACGAGACAACATATCAGCAAAACAATTATTTTTCGATGGTACAAATTCTATGTCAAAGTTATAAGCGCCTAACCGCACCGCATACCTTTGCAAGCGGCTTGCAGCCGTCTGCGGGATGCCTTTGTGTTTACCAAAAATGTAACTTAATGCACGATGATCGCTACGCAAGAAAAAATGTCTGGCGTATAAATATTGATGATGTTTGGTGACACCGAACACGATTTCCAGAGCTTCTTTATCTAACTGCGAGTAATTACGCTCGGGCGCATTCAAAGTACGCGAAGCGCAACTAATGAGCCGCTCGGAACCGTCCGGGTACTTGTGCGTGAGCACGGCGCCCAGCCCGTAAGCGCTGCTGTCCACTGACAGTATCACCGGCAACGCAGGGTCGTAGTGCGCGAGCACCGGGCTACTGCTCAGCAAACTTTTAATCTCATTAAAAGCACGTTCACAACGATCATTCCAATACCATTTAACCCCTTTCTTAAGTAAATTGTACAAAGGCTGTAAAATATTACTAAAATTAATACAAAAGTTTGAATAAAAATTTACTAAACCTAAAAAACTTCTTAATTGAGTTATGTCTTTAGGAGCAGGCGCAGAAACTATCGCCTCAATCTTATTAACATCAGTGTGCAATCCGGTTTTGTTTATCCGATAACCTAAATAGGTTACACAATTTTTAAAAAATTCGCATTTAGACAAATTCACACGCAACCCTGCATCCCGCAACCTATTCAGTACAGCTCGCAAGTTCTTAAGATGAGTAGCTCTGTCTACTCCTGTTATACAAATATCATCCTGGAAAGCCACCGTGGACGGCAAGCCATTTATAGTTTCTTCTATTAATTTTTGGAAATTTTCTGGTATACACTTAATACCGAATGGTACACGTTTATAAACAAAAGTACCTATATGGGTGGTTATAGCCGTCATCGGTTGCGAGTCTTCCGTAAGAAGAATTTGCTGATAGGCATTAGATAGATCTATTTTTGTAAATTGTTCTCCTCCAGCTAAACTGGCAAATATGTCTTCTATACGAGGTAGCGGATAATGAAAATCTTTCAAACGTGGATTAATTGTGACCTTATAATCACCACAAATACGTATGTCACCATTTTTTTTAATTATAGGAACTATAGGTGTTCCGTAATCTGAACGATCCACCCTGTATATGACGTCCTCGCGCTGCAGCCGCGCTAGCTCGCGCTCGACCGGGCCGCGCAGTGCCAGCGGCAGCGCGCGCGCCTTCACGAACACTGGGCTCGAATCAGTTAAATGCAATTTTATACGAGATTTATATGTACCTAACCCCTGAGCAAATACTTCTGGAAAGTCTTTTCGTAACCGGTCTACACTCTCGTCAACTGATTCTGATGTAATATTATTACAATGTGTTACATTTAAATTCAAACATCTTATCCAAGTACGACCCAATAGAGGCGGGCCCCCATTTTCTATGACGAATAACTGTAAATTTGTATTTAATGACCCAAATGCAACCTTCACCACAATGTAACCTAACGGCTTGATTACGCTGCCAGTGTAAGTCTTTAATCGGGGCGAATCGTTAACTAATTTTAAATATGAAAAACATTTATCATAACAATCCTTAGAAATAACAGATATTTTACTACCGGTGTCGATTTCGAATTTAATTGTGCGATTTTCAACGTTAATGTCTATTAAATAAGGTCCATCCGTACCGTCATTTACAAAATTGTAAAAATTAAGATCACCTTCAGAATTCGACTCATTTAAAAAAAACTGACCTTTGTCCCTTCCAGACAAACCTTGATTGCTGACACTTTTTCTGCACATGACCTTCAAATGTCCTTTTTCGCCGCACCGATCACAGGAATACATCCTGTACCTGCATCGCGCCGCAACGTGATTAAATTTTCCGCAGCGCGTACATTGATCTACACGGCTAGCGCGCTGCCCGCTGCTACCGTTGTCACCGCCGGCGCCTGGCGCTGCAACCCCTGCTGGTACTCGTAATCGATGCTGTCCTGGGCGTGCGCTCCGGAGCGTGCCGCTCGAAGTGCCTGTGTAGACCGGTGTCGTCGCCGTTATGCCGACCCGATGCAGCCCGTCGAATGCTGCGCCCGCGCTGTCCATACTGCTAGCCCCGGGTCCGCCAGCCGCCGCCGCCGCTGCATGCCTGTCCGCCGCTTCCAATGCCAAGGCCAACTCCACCGCTCGCTTAAAATCTAAATTTTGTTCGGCAAACAGCCTGGATCTCATATCCTCAATGCGAAGTCCGGAAACAAATTGATCTCTAAGATTTTCTTCTAAGTTTTTACTAAAATTGCACGTCTTAGCAAGATGTTTTAGATTTTGTAGGTACTCGCTAACGGTTTCTTCGCTGCTTTGCTTCCTTTGCCGAAATATATGTCGTTCTGCGATCTCCGACCGTCGTGGCTCGAGATGGTCTTTCACTATGCGTTCCAATTCCTCGAATGATTTACTCTCAGGGTCATCCGGAGAGCACAAATCGCACATTAGCTCATAACACTCAATTCCTATGTGTGTCACTAAAGTAGCTACTTGCAAGTCCTTCTCGATTTTATTTAATCTAATAAACTGTTTCACTCGTTTACAGTACGCGTCCCAATTATGTACGCCTATTTTGAAAGGTTCCACTGTACCGAAAGGCATTTTTTAGAATTTTATAGTTTAGTCCGGCTGCGCCAATGTAATGTATTAAATGAAAGACGGACTATCGCAGACTGTTTATTTATTGGTCAATCATATGCACCCGTTGATGGCGGGTGGTTACATAAAAACATATTTCTTAATACCTACAATATAGCACAGTTGACGAAACGTTTTGTGATGATTAAAATGAGCTCCTAGGTTCATATTTACACACTTTAAACTTTTGCTTTTTGCACTCATAAGTATTACTTATGAGTGAATTTGCTTACTGTTTTTTGTCATCCTTTCATGATTCATCTTCTCCGCGCGCCCGAACCATCGAAGCACGCTTTTGTGCACTATCTTTCAAACGAACTATTCTACGTATCTCTTTGTTTATAACGCGATCCGTAAGCGTTATTTCGCATATAGAACGATCGCATATCCACTGCAATTAATTAATAGAGATTAATTGATTGGCGATGATATTAAGAAGCAGAAAACTTTTAATCCGGATCATGGGTTTAATTATCCTATTTTAGTCGGATCGAACACAGTGTATACCCGCCATAACAATATATCAAAACAAACTTTTGTATGACAAACAACCTTATGAGTTGTGTTATGGTGAAATATCACAAGTCAGTAAGCAACTCAGTTGAGACCTTTTTTAAATTTATTTTTCTAATTAGTATAGTTTTAATGCCACATTATTACAACAATGGGTCTGACGTATGATGCAATTATGTAAAAGTCCACAAAAAATAGAATTAAACATTTCTATTCGTTTTTGTGCACTGATTGATAAGTTAATAATGTATGAGTAAATATAATATCCACGTATATTGAAAAAGTTTATAGATGTTTTTACTAAAAATTGTTTATTCCGTTTCTAAAAATATTTTGTTAGAAATCAAGTTCATTAATTATTATTAATATTTTTTATTAATCATTTAGTTTTAAGAAATATTAATGTTTTTGTACCATTGCTTTAAAGTTTAACATGCCATTAATTTATTATCTATATTAAATAAACTAAATAAATGTAACTGTCATTTCTATTATGTTCTTGGTGTCTTTCGACTCAGTGGGCTCTTTGAAGTAATAACTCTAGGTGAGGGTGATTTGCATCCCATAGTAGTATAAAAATAATTACCTTGTTATACTTAGATATTTAATAAGTATATTCGCTTAAAGTTTGGTTGTATTTGGATTCTGAGACTCGGAACTTCGGAATCTGGTAATTACCCGATTTCAAGTCAATGTATTTAAAATATGTTATTTTTTTACTCTCGGAAAATCCTCATTGGACCGTCCTGGCGGCACAAGGGGGTAGCAACCGGGGTGTGCCAGACTCGTACCAGCTAAAACGCAAGATGACTGCTTCTGCGAATTAGTGGGAACTGCGGGTTCTGTAATCAATTCGCCGCAGATATATGTTCTAGTATAACAATGCTTTTTATGCACCTAGGGTCCATTGATGAAATGTACATTTTATATGCGAATATATTAAACCCAATACTTATCAATCTGTTATACGAGAAAACAGTTAGAGAAATGATACTCGCTTGTAAGTTGGTCACACACTGTTTTATTCAGTTACCCCCGTGCGGGTCGTAGCCCGCATACCTACTTATATACATATACAACACAAACCAGAATTATTTTTTCGACAGGACAATATGCTGTTGTCCGCGAAAGGCCTTTACAACTACGTCGAGCGTAGAAGGCGAGAACTGAAGGTGCTCAGCAAGCGAGTTAATTCAAGATCGCTCGACGTCGTAGTCGAAGTTTAAGTCTAAATTTATAACGTATTTAAAATATGTGGTTCAAAATATTTTTTGTCTGATACCGTGTGCAATATAAGGAGAAGGCAAATCGCTTCGTACGATCAATTGGGTTATCAACATGCTTGCGTTTTGCTTCGGCCTGTCGCGTTTCGGGACCCGCTTGTATAGGTCTGTGCACTATTTTGTGGTTGCTGGTGGTATTTGATAATTGAAATTGTCCTTTAACATATTATAAATAATATATATTTTCGC
Source organism: Automeris io (assembly GCA_036320925.1). Taxonomy (NCBI): domain Eukaryota; kingdom Metazoa; phylum Arthropoda; class Insecta; order Lepidoptera; family Saturniidae; genus Automeris; species Automeris io. The sequence goes on along the minus strand of JAUDJH010000010.1, from coordinate 3,932,589 downwards.
CGCACGAAGGGGCGCGACGCGAGCTAGAGCTGCCCAACTTGAATGATTGTCACAGCGGATTGTTAATCGATGTTTGTGAACAACGTCCAATTGTTCATATACCTAGAGACGTTCTGGTGTTTGGCGGTTACCGTCGATATTGGACTACACTGTAATTTTAATCAGGTGCGGTGTAGTCACTTTTAAAAACCAGTATAAAAAAACCTTTTGATGTAATCTCGCTCGACATAATGTTAACTTACGGTAAAAGTTGACAGTGGAATTAAATCGCGTAGTTCAGCTGCACTTCTGCAAGGTATAGTCGATAGACAACCGAAAAGCAGGATTAGTCTACGAACGAAAGCGAGTTTTAGCTAACTTGATCTTCGATCCACATAGCCCACAGTCCTACGACCGGTTACTTGTCTCTATTCGAGCATTTTATCTTCAGTGGAGTTCTTTAGTCGTGGTGTATTTAGGCTGGCATGACGACGCCGTTATCATTACACTGTTGTATTTGTCATCAGGTTCCTTGTCGTGCTGCTTAAAAATATCTTTATGATTTTAAAACATATTTTCATTTCAGTACAATGGTTAAGGAAATCAAATGGAAAGGAAATCGCAATAGTGGACGGATTCACATTCTACTGGCATAGGAGCATGATAAAGACTCAATACTGGGTTTGTACTAACGGAGCCCTGTGCCGAGCTCGGTTTAAAACTTCAAACTGCTCAATAGCTGAGAACAGGATAGTTTACATTACCAAATTAGAACACAACCATCCGCCTCCTAATTTCTGTATCAGAAATGGAATTTATCTTAAGTTCTAATAGACCGAGTGAAGCGAAGTTTTCGAGTCAAGTTGGGGCGTTCGGCACTTAGTTTGTCTGTTAGAGGCCCCTAACTTTTAAACCAAAGATGATATTGATTTGAAATTATGATGTAATATTGAAACTGTAAATGTAAAAGAGACAAGATATAAATTAAAAAAAATATTGTAGGTGGCTCCCATGCATGCAAATGGGGGAGCATTTTGTTCTTCGCTTTCAATATTCCATCTGGGCTATCGTGTAATGCAGTGCAGTGTATCCCATATAAAGCATAAAAATAATTATTTCGTTATACATGGACATTTAACACACATATATACTTAAAATTTTATCTTATTTGGACTCTCAGACTGCTATTTTTGTAAACACCAGATTTTAAGTCAATATATTTATTAAACGTCCAAGTATAACAAGATAATCTTTTTTATTATTATAAGGGATACACGCCATTGGTGTAATGTATACGAGCACACGCAAAAAGTAATTTCTTGCAGCGAATCTATTAATGAAGATATACTAATCTTAAGAAACAAAAATTGTGTGACCAGAAGAGACAAATGATAATAAATGATTTTTTTATCAGTAATGTGTATTAAATTCTAGTATTTTTAGCATCACGATCACTTATTACCAGGGGTAAGATAAGCATTTATGCATGCTAAAAATGTACACTACTGCATGTTACGTATCCAGAGTTGAAATATTTTTTTAAGTATTTAAGGTGTCTTCTGCTTTCAGTATTATGGCTGATGAAGTCAAACGGAAGGGAAATCGCAGTCTTAAATGGATATACTTTTTACTGCCATAAAAAAAGAATAGGCACTCAGTACTGGTCTTGTACTAACGGAGCACCTTGCCGATCTCGATTGATATGTACTAATGCTGATATTCCTGAAGACAGGACAATTATATCTACCATATATGAACACAGCCATCCCCCGCCTAGATTCTATATCAGAAATGGTATTTACGTGAAATGGTTACGTAATTAGTATTAAAGCAGTAGCATTCATTCCATAAATGCATGAAAGCAATGCATGCCCTTACGATAAATAAGTCTGGGATAAATTCCTTTAATTTAAACAAAAAAAAGGAACCCTTTGTATTCATATCTATTCTATTTTCACGCCATATATCGTCCCTATGAAACTAATATAATGTTTATTATCATTATATAATATTAAAATTAATTATGTGAATCTGCCTACCCTTTCCAAATACCCTATTCACGTCACTGGGTTAAGGCAAGTGTAGCAGTAAAGCAAGTGTAACTATTTCATTTAAATCGGCTCATGGAAATTTTTTTTTTAAGCGATATATATTAGACAAAATACGAAGTTTTATATTATTGGCTGTATAAACGACTTACGACAATCTTTTAATATTTAATCCCTAGACGACATTTTGTAAAATTAATCCACTGGAGAATTGTTACTGCAATTTTTTAGAATTTCCCGATAATTTAGACTTGTTTAATAGAATACAAGTGAGTCTAATAACATAATAATAACACTTTAAGCATTATATACTGGGACTTCAAACCCTTAAGTTAATAAAAGCAGGCCAGCGTAAAAGTCTTCTATCTACCTGAGTTTTACTTAAATTATATTTCGGAATATCGTTGACACAGATTTACATATTTGATTAACGAAACAATCACAGTGAAACAATTGTTTTAAATAAAAACTTTATGTTTTTAACCTATACAGAGTAAAAATAATTGAATGAAAATATTCTTATCTATGAATTTATGTCACACTTGCCTTGATTAACCTTGCTAGTATTGTTCATTATTGCAAGAACAGACAATTTAGTACATTACTTTTACTCATCGTATAACACTGTTGTTAAGAACTAAAAACGTAATAATATATATCATGCTTTATCTCTTTCGGGGTGGGCAGAGGTACATTCGTGGCTGTATCCATTAAAAAGTAGCTGTTAATAGTTCGTTGATTTCACTGTCAAGTGCAAGCACACGTTTACAGCAAAATGCTATTTGGCAGTGTCCGTTGTTAGCGAATGTATGACATTTGTTGATGTCAACTTTACGAGATATGGCGCTGCTACAGTTCACAAAGTTTTAAAGTGTCAATTACATATTTGTGCCTTGAGGCTTAAGCAATAAAGTTTATATTGATTTTTGGGAAATTCATGTAACTTTTGCTTATTTTGTCTCCATATTACAAATTTCAAAAACAGCCTAATTCATACATAGATTATTAATTTATTTAGATCTTTTATTGACATTATTAAACAGGGACATACAAATTTTCCATATTTCCTGACACATGAGGTCTTGAAACAGAGCTGGTCTATATTTCACATTTAATTTTAATGCGTTAAATCAGCGCCTTTAAGCCTTCAACTCCACTTTCCATCACATTGTAATTGCATAAACTTGTTGTTAGTTGTATTGCAATGAAACTTGATCTCTTTTATCCATTTTTGCTATAATCGCCAAGAGAAATACATGTCTGTACCTACATAGTATAATGATATGATACGAGATAAAATAGTTAAGATTTAGAATTAAGTCGTAATTTAATATTTTGTATATGTGTGTGTGTGTGTGTGTGTATTTGTGTCGAATAAGATACGAAATAACCCTTTGTTTAATGATTGGCATTGACCTTGAGCGCTAGGAATCTTAACCCTTAAATGTATAGTGATGTAGATCTGAATCATAAGTTTAAAACGTCATATCTCACTATCCAGCAATTCTTATATAATTATTTTTTACGGCTATCTCATCCTTTACTGTCTATGAATGTTTTAAAAGAGTATCGGTTACAGATATACGCTAATTTTCAAACAGATTAAGATGGAAGATTCCACTGTTTAAGGACACATAGGGATCGTGTAGGGGTGTGTAATATTTCCTTATGTTATAATGCTAAAAATAATGGTTGATTTGAGAATTTTTAAAGATTTGTGATGTAATGAGAAGTGTTAATTATATTTAAAATATTATATTACTGTATAAAATAATTGCAGAACTCAGTGGGTCACTGTTTTTAATAATATTGTATATTTGAATCAATATTTTTTGAAAACTAGAGAAACATTTTACGTCTTTTTCCTGTATTTTCAATTAACTACATTCATTATTAGTTATTAATAATATAGCGTCACGATATATCCCTTTCGGGCGAGTCTCAGGGATACATTAGATATTGTATCCACTTTGCGCCTATACGTCTTGCCTAACGTGACCAACAGCGCAGGTAATAGCCGTTCTCAGGGCACTTACATATGACATTTCTATTAGATGCCATAAATTATAAAAGCATATCGTTCACTAAAATAAAATTCGTGCATTTAAGGGTTTGTAGCCTACTATCTTTCAATTTCTTTCTTTTCGTACTGTGTTATGCTTTGGAATCGTATGTGGTGAGTGGTAAGGTTGAGAGCCACTGTATACCGGAGCGCGCGGGGGGATTGCGCGGGCGCGCGCGATGCGAGCGTTTCACCGCCCGCGCGCCCGGCACAATAGTCTCGCTATCACATTAGACGCGCCACTACGTTCCTCTCGCTTGCCATTCGTACCGATCTCATAGTTGCTATTTACGTGTTGTTATTCGTATTATTGTGCTCTGTACTTTACTTCTACTTGGACTATCTTACTTGTGCTTCACTACTTCTACTGGACTTTGTACTGTGCTTTATTAAACGTCTATCTACTTGCCGTCTGGACTTCTTCATTTCATTCTGTCATCTCATCTCTATCACGCTATCCTGCGCTTTAACCTACGGTAGGTTTACTATATACTTCCTGCATACCTACCACGCTAAAGGTTAATATATTTTAAGCATTGTACTTTTAAAGTAAAAAGTTTCTAATCAAATAATATGTTTTATAATTACTATTACAATTATGTTCTATGGGAATTATTCTGAAGAATGTTTGATCTGTTGACCGTGATAACATTCCTGGCGAGTACTTTGCGCATTTGGCTATCGGATCATCCCCACCTTTAAAGGCTCATCAGCTCGCAATAAAAATTCGGTTCTCTGGAATATTTTTGTCGCGCACTATAAAGTTGTGGAATGACTTTCCAGGCGTATTTCCTCTTGATTATCACATGGAGCTTTTCAATAAAGGTGGAAAACTGTCTTTTACGTTGAAAGCTCAGTGATGACACTTCTTGTGTTGGAGTTGTCCTTAAGCGCCAGTTACCGCCTTGTATCCTTTCTTTCAGATAAAAAAGTGTAACGAAGTTGGATCTTTACATTAATTTTATAAAAAATGTCGGGGTCAACTGTTGGGATGTTTCTGAACACAAACAGTTATATTTAAAATTTGTCATGTTTGTTTATTTGGAAATTACGTAGAACAACATACTGCCTCATTTTTTAGTTTAAATTTATGTTTTATATTTCTGTGATAATTATTTTTAGTTGGGCAGAGCACTGCCGGATCTCTAAGTAATCGTGATTATTTACATTTAAGCGGGTATTTGTTTAAAATTCACCAATAAGTTACCGCATTTAATAGAAGCACTAGCCATACTGTCGTGTAATAAGTAAATACGTCCTATTTTTTAAGTAATATAATCAAGACATATTAGAATTTGAATTACAGCTAATTTTATTTGTATAACAACTATTGCTATAGGTGTTTTTCCGAAATAAACAATCATTACTCTGTACAGTAGTTCAATATTAAGTGGTTTTGAAGTGTCTTAAACATTAACCAAAAAAGGTGAAGTATGCATACAATTTGTTTTTTTAACAACGGATATATTTCTGAAAAACAATAATTTTAAAGAACCATAATATTAAAAATAAATACCTTAAATGTTTGTCAACATTTCACTAGTTATCGTCGCGTCGAGAAATGTCATTGACCGGGCGCTGCGAGCCACAGTTGACAGAATTAAGCGTGTAATACGTGTCCATAATTTTTGTTTTCAATTGATAAATAACCTTTAAATCATTTGCATATTATGGTATTTCACTGTTGAAAATTTTCACTTCAAGATGTCTAGGTTTTTAGCACTAACATATTTTGCTGCTATTAGCTGGCGAAATCAAGTATCGTTTAAATATTGACAATCGTATAAAATTAGAATATACTATTCTTTTAAATGAAATTTCCTGTGAACATGAATAAATGATTGATATTTAAATTTTAATGTTCCTATTTCTTCTATTGTATAAAAGTTTTGTTCGATATGAGCTGCTTAAGAGAGATACTTCTAGCTTTAACATCGTAATTTGAAGTATGTGAATTTTATTTGTGTATATTTTATTTTAAAAAGTGTGTAATGTACGTAAAAGTATTTTTTTTTAATGATTTACAGGTTGCATGCTTGCCCTTAATCACATATGGTGGAAGGTGAAGAAATCGACAGTAAACTGCGTCCGCTGAACAAATACCTATTCACTCTTCTTTTAAACGCTCTCAAATCGTAAGAACGTGGAAAAATAGACGCGGGCAATGTATTTCACTTTTTTGTTGTTCGCATTTTGAACGAAGAATCGATTTATTTTTATGCTAATATACTCATACTTTTTAGATTTCTCCTATTATATGGGCCATCCAATACAGTGTCTGATGGTTTTGTTGCTTAAAATAGTTGGTAAAATTAGAGAATGCAGCTCACAAAAAAGGCAGTCAAATGTCTGATTTAGTGGATGTATTGGAGTTACAATCGTTTTCTAATATTGCTGTTACATTTCAGTGATACTATTGGCCAAATCGCGTTATTCAGGAAAGCATCTTGTGATGTATAATAACTACACATACTACTGCAAGAAACAATGTAAGAAAACGAAATTCTTTCATTGGTATTGTTCGACGCATAACTGTAGGGGTTGCAATGCCAAACTGAAATTGGATGAGAAATTCGCAATAATCGGCCTTGAGAATCATCATACGCACCCGCCGGCCCAATATTGTATACACGAAGGCCAATATGTTAAAATTGTTTGATATTTATTTACACATTTCTTCCATAATAATTTGTGTCATTCTTTAACCCAAGTGTTACCGGTATGCATTCACAAGTTACAAAAAAAATCTGTTGACATCCATGCGAAGTATACACAAATATTTATACCTCAAAAATAATAATAATAATAATAACCGTGGCATGCTTAATGGTATGGACCTACATAACCGTGAGATATGCAATCTCAGGAGTTATTTCCTTCACAGTGAAGTGGATATGCATATGGATGTAGTAAAGGTGGATAAAGGACTAACTCCGCTTTATCTGGCAAATAGGAACTGGCAAAATCCAAAGGTACTGAGTACCTTGGATCGCAGGGATATATGGAAGAGCAAAGAGCTTCATGGACGGTTTTATCGGGCTCTTCATGCGCCTGATGTAGATTCGATTGCCTCCGTTTCTTGGCTGTGTTTCGGCGACCTTTTTGGGGAAACCGAAGGTTTTGTCTGTGCAATTATGGACGAGGTTTTCAAGACAAACAACTACAGAAAGTATATCCTCAAGGATGGTACGGTCGACATATGTATGTCGGGCATGCCACCGTCCTGGAGAATCTTTAAGGCATGTGGTTTCTGGTTGTTCGTTTCTTGCTAACGGCGAGTACTTACACAGACATAATCAAGTGGCCAAGATCATACACCAGCAACTTGCTCTTTCATATGGTCTTGTGGACAATGAGGTACCGTACTATCAGTATGTACCTCAGCCAGTTCTTGAAAATGGTCGTGCAATGCTGTACTGGGATCGATCTGTTATCACTGATAGGACTATTTTTGCTAATAGACCTGACATTGTGGTAGTAGATCGGTCGGCGCGCTGGGCAATACTCGTTGATATCACCATACCACATAATGAATATCTCGTAAAAGCTGAGAAAGAAAAACTATCCAAATATTTAGACCTCGCACACGAGATTACCAGCATGTGGGATGTAGATTCTACGATTATTGTCCCGATAGTCGTATCGACTAATGGGCTGATCGCAAAGAGCCTTGATTACCACCTTTAGAGGCTCTCGCTTGGTTGTTGGATCAAGGGCCGGATACAGAAGGCAGTTCTACTCGATACGGCACGCATTGTTAGGAGGTTTCTCACTTTAAGCTCCTAACTACCGGTGGCTTGGGCCTTAGGCCTCGCCCCTGTAGGTCTACCTATTTTTATATTTTAAAATTTATATGTTTTTTATATGTATTTATTTTAAAATGTAACTATATTGTATATATATAATGAATAAATGATAATAATAATAATATATCGTCACGCTATAACCCTTTCAGCATGAGCGGAGATATATTATTTTTATATCTCATAAGTGATGATAACTTTGTCTTTGAAGTGAAGTTGTAAATGTTTTTATGTTCCAGTTATGTTCGTCAAATCGAGATTGGGCAGCAATATGATATTCTTAAGGCACTATACGTACTGTTTCGATCGAAGGTCAGCGTCAAATAATGATAGAAGCTTCTGGAAATGTTCATCGCATAATAATCGAGGATGTAAAGCTAGATTGGTCCTCAATAACAGCGATAATAAATTAATTTTCGTAAACCTAGACCATACACATACTCCTTTAAAATATATGCTGGTTGGCGGGAATTATATAAGATTGTAAAAAATAACAAACTTGCTGATCAGGCGTACTTTGTACTGTCATAAATTTCGTGCTTACCTATTTTCCCTCTCTGATTTCCCCTCTCCTCTCGCCCTTTACCCGACTCCCTCTCCTTCTCCATCTCCACCTCAACATGTTTGTATTCTATTTACTTTTTGAAATAATAATAAATATCTAGTGACTGATAAATTTTGCACGCGTTTGTGCTTGTTTTGTGATAACTTCTAAAATATTCGTTTAAATTATGCGGTGTACAAGATTACCATAATGTAAATGAAGTGTAAGCACTTCAACACACTTAGACCGCCTTAGGTATTTATGTTGTGTTTGGTACTTCGATAGCTTTGCAACAGTGGTACGGGCTGCCTAAAGAGGTTCATTTACCTCGACCACCAGTTCGCCAATTCCTCAGGGGCATCTGCTTCTTCTTCAGGAAACTGGTGTCTTCAATGATCTCCCTTAGCACACTTGTAAATTTTTGGAATCGGATGTATTTAAAAAAGTATATTTGTGTGTTGTTTCTTGGTGGATGGGTCGAGCGAGTGAAACTCAATTGATACCCTTTCCGGTGTTACCAGAGCTATGTTGAAATTACCCGCACCCATATTTGAATACAGAACATGTTGATAAGGATTAATATTGTGTTGTTTTAAACAACTTTCCAATTGCCGTTGATTGAACCTGACCATTTCTTTAGAAGTTAGAATGGATATAATAAGCTGTCATTAAAAGGTACTTATGTTATCCGGGAATTTTCTGTAGATCTATAAAAGAGGATTAATCTTACCATATAATATACCTAAGGGATTAGGTAGTGTTTTCGATGATAGCTCCTAGGTGGCTTGATTTTTTCCGACATTGTCAACAATTATCGTCATATTTCAATCAATTTAGAAAAATAATACACTAAAATTATTCTCTTAAATTATGCGCCTATTGGTGAAAATCCGTTCAGTAGATTCTGAGTTTATTATGAACAGACTGAAAGACGTGGCGGGGTATTTGTTTTATAATCTGTAGTAGTATGAGACCCCTTAATATCTTTAATGCTCTACACCAGGTCTTCTCAAACTGTGGGTCGCGACCCCAAATGGGGTCGCGTAGCAAAATACTGCGGTCGCGACAGATTTTAATGTTAAATAATTATATATGTATACCATTTTATAATATCACTAGAGTTGGCGGAATACAGTGGACTTGCAGCGTCTAGACACGCGCATTTGTTGATTGAATACATATTAAATCCCAATATCGTTCAGCGCTAAAAAAAAATTGAAAAGGTCTTATGTCCAGCAGTTTCAAACATTCCACCAAGATTTGATTTATTATGCAATAAAAAAAACAGGCACATCCATCTCATTAAATTTTTTTACTTATATTTCAATTTAATACTTACCACGCAACTACTTGAATATATTCGAACGAATTAAGACGGTCAGAATCCACTTTTATTTTTGAAACTATAATAAATACAATTTTATAATTTTTTGTGCAATTTATAATTTTAGATTTTTGTATGTTTCAGAACGAATTCTAAAACTATATATTTTCATACGTATATGTAAAAGTATATTGTTACCTAATAAATAAATCATCAAAAAATATTTATTTGTTTTTCTTTTATATTTGTATGGGGTCGTCATTTTATGCTATGTAATAATTATTATAAAAAATACTTTAAAATAATTAGCTTTTACCACTGTATAAACATTTACTTAGCTAAAACTCGTTTGGTAATAAGGTCACATATATATTATGTTACATTTGATTATAGATTAAATATAGTTTACATCTTAATACTAATAATATATATAAGGTCGTCGGGGGGGTTGTCGTTTTATAAGGTTAAACAATCTTCAACGGTAAAAGAAAACAAACTCTATTGTTGCTCTGAAAAAACAAAGTAGAGATTTAATACATACATGTTTCACAATATTTATTATCACTATACAATTATTATTATTACTCAATATACCTGAAAAAACAAAGAAACGACAATTATGTTTGTTTCTTTATTTTCACCGGACATTAACGGAACGCTTTATAACTTTATTCAAAAATACCACGGCCGAGTCTCTGTCACCTGTCAAAACAACGTTCCACAGTTTTTAGGAAGCTGTAGTGGCACAGACTCCGACACACACAGCCGCGCGAAGAGTGACAACATTCAAAAATCCTAAAGGAATTATATTTCCTTTACATATATATATAATGTTTAATTTTCCCTTAGCCTATGGGTAGAGTATGACGCTTTTATTGATAAAAAAAACCATACATCAATTAAATTATTTTATTAGCTTTATGCTAGTTTTTAAAGCTAGACCCAATTCTTTGCCATCATACGAGAACAGTGTGAAATAATTATAAAATCTTTTTCAGGTAGTAAAACTACGATACGTATTGATGGATATGTATACTATTGCAAAAGGCGTGATCGAGTTAAAAATCGTTGGTACTGCAAAAATAGAAATATGTCGAACTGTCTGGCCTTTGTCTTTACTGTACACGATAAAATAATCTATAAGAACGGAGATCATAATCATTAATTGAGAAAGCCAAAATGCGTCTACCGTCAACTTTGAACTGTAAAGAGCTCGTGGCAAAAACATTAAACGGACTGACTTTCTGGATTATCCTTCTCAATCTTTAAGCTTAACCGTATAAGTGAGGAACTCATTTTATTAACATATGCCAAAAATACGCATAAGCTTGGGTATATATAAAAAATAGATAATTAATTAAATCACAAACATTGTGAGGATTGTAAAATGTAAGAACAAATTCTTTAAAAAAAATCTTACCACTAAATCGAGAAATTGTATGTTTCGCTAGAGCAACTAGTTTCCATTCGCACCAAACCGAGAAAACAAATAGGAACGCAGTTACTCTCTCTGTATTTTTGACATGACGCCATAGGTGAGCTATCGCGCTTCCCGCAATTTTGATATATCACCATAGGAGCGATATTGCGCTAACCGGAATTTTGGCATATAACCAGAGGAGCGCTATCGCGCGTCCCGCAATTTTGACATATAGCCAGAGGTGCTCTATTGCGCTTCTCTGCACTCAAACGGCTAAAGCTAAGAAAATATTTAGTGGATATATCTTGAGTAATATAAAACTACGTTGATATGTTAATTCTCATTTTTTTACTTAATTGTAATTGTAAATTTTGGTGTGGTAGGGAGATTGTCCAAACTGGGCCGTAATCACAGTACTGAAGTGCAAAGAACATCGTAGTCACTAGATTCAGTCTGTTGAGCTTGAGGATCAGGAAGTACACAGTTATTTATGTAGCTAGAGAACTGAAGTCGTGGTATATGAGGACCGGCATGACGACAACGACTGCTAAATGAATTCTTGTCCTTTGGAAGTCGGTGCCGTCCTTGGATTGCATTGTATTTTCCATGAGATGCCTCGTCACTTTGGTAGCTAAAAAGTAAGAGATTTTCGTATTTTATAATATTGGGATCTGGTTTTTTAATTTAATATTTATATGCAATTTAGTTTAATATAAATGCTTATTGAAAAATATTAAATTCTTTTAAATTTATGAGCATTATAAGGTGAATAGTATTGTTAACTATTTATAGAAATTAAGTACTTTGTTTTAGGACACCATATATTTAGAGATTTGGTTTTCTTATATGTTAAAGCTCTAATGTATCTTTTTTCTAAATTAATCTTTATACCAATAATTTATTGTTTTTATTTTCTTATTCATAACCGAATATTTCAATTTAAGCTATAGGAAGGATCTGATACTTTTATTGATTTATATATATATATATATATATATATGATGATGTCCTAGCCGGTTTCGGCCACGGCGACTGTTTCAACACCGGTTCAGAAATTCGAGGTCCAGTTTTCGGAAACAGTCAACTGCGCAGGAGATATTTTAGTGCATAGCTGGACGCGCAGCCAGAAAAGCACTCTCTCGTCCGAGCTCCCTCAGGCCCGATGGAAAGGAGAACCAGTACGATCGGGAGGGAGCGGGATGCAGGTTTGGTCGAGTTTTCCTTCTCTGAACACCTGGTTGAATTTGGCACGTCACCGCAACACTGGATATTTGTTTTTGCTGTTTTTTTTACCTTGACAAGCTCATTCGTGTGTTGTATGTTTTTATTAGTTTTGTAATAGTTTTGAAAGTATAGTCCAATTCTAACATGTATAGTCTATTATTATATGTGTACACTGCAAAATAATAGCATTTGTTCAGTGGTCTTTACTAAGACCACGATTTGTGTGGAATGGTTTGTGTATTACAAAACACGTTATCGAAAAAAAGAACGTTGATACTGCAAAAATTGAAAAATTGAAACTGTCCTGCGTATATTTTAACTATACTTGATATAATTGCTTACAAGAAGTGTGGTCACTACCATTAACAGAATGTGTAATTGTGGAATCTAAAGGTAACTGACTTATAACACTAAGGGGTAAGATATCGCGTTACAACACGAGCATTACAGCAGTCTGTGCCATCAGCTACGTCGTTAGTATTGTTACATTTCTGTCTCCACTTTCATATGAATATTAATTATAAATATTAAGGAATTATTGGATGAAACAAAATGGCGTGTTAATGGCCTTATGAATCGCGTTTCTTCATTCTGCCTAAATAATACAATGCTTTAGTCATGTTACATGGAGAGGTTTCGGTAACCAGGAACGAATGATAATAACCGCGAAGATAGAGGGGAAAAGACCTCGAGGCCGGTGCCCTAAGCGGTGGTCAGATCAGGGTTCCGAACAGCTGGCGATTTCCGTTAGCGCCGTGTTCCTCCAGGCGGCAGAACGAAACCGGCGAAAGCGGCTAGTTTGCCAAAGGATTAAATCCTTGTGATCCAATCGTGACTCTAGAAATTTTAGAGTCACGATTCTCGGTAGTGAGGGAATAATGAGGAGGAAAGAGAAAATTACGGTTATTGTAGAGAAAACGATCCAACTTAACAAAATAACTTTATATTTTTGTGTGGATCTGGTGGCCTAGTGGACAAAGTATCAATTCACCATGCGCGGCAGCGTGATTGCTCGTAGGTACGGATCCCGGCATCGACCTATATATTTTTGCAGATTAAATACGGGGTTTAGGCACCACATGTTAAGCGGTGAAGGAAATCATTGTGAGTAAATTAGTATGGAATCTCTAATAGTAATTCTACATATATTGACTAAATTCCGACAAGTTTATCAATATTCCTTATTAAGACCCTAAGTACTGTTTCATGACACTTTAGTAAAAATCAGTTCACCTTCATGCACCATAGTTGATGTAAAATATTTATTTACACGTTACAGAAGTCCACCGTGTGGATTACGAAGCGTACTTTTGTCCTCCGTATAGATTTCTTTCATTCATGACTTTACGAAAATAAACCATACTCGTACGTAAACAGAAAAAAGGTTATTAAACATATCAATATGTATTATGAAGTTTTTAAAGTATTTTTAATCAATTTATTTGCAAACTAAGTTTTGGTAACTAATTTTCAGAAATCCCTCGCGGCAAAAGTGCAATGCACAAGGATGGGTATGTGTATTACTGCAGAAGGACAGATCGCAAGACAGCCCGTTGGTACTGTAAAAACAGATACCTGTGTCAATGTCCTGCTTATATCGTTACTATAGATAATATAATAATTTGTACACAACATAATCATAATCATTAGTTATTTTATACTTTTATGCAGACTGTTAACTTCTAATTGTGCTTTATGAACAAACAAGTCTAAATAAGTGGATCAGCATTGTCATAAGACATTATAAGACATTAATTGTGGCTCACAAGCTCTTTCAATTATCAGCAAGAAGAGAACTGAAATCTTTTAAGAAAAAAAAAATTAAGGACTTTTCTTTGAAAAAAGGCATCGTCCATTTTACGCCATGTTCCGTTTGACAAAAAACCACGGTCTTTTCCTATTCTTTCCCTCAACTATAGTAGGGTTATTATTATCGACCTCTTTAAAAACGTCCTAATAGAAACTTTTAGGTATGATCAAATCGCAGTAAAACTTTATGGTGTAGGCACGTGGCTCGATGTATGAATGTATTATAATAATTATGTTTATGTTTTATATTTAAGTCAAAAGAAAATAAAACTTTATTATCACGTTTACACTTTTATTTAAATTATTAAAATGCTTTACTTTTTGGTTTAGTTGAGGATTCGTGTTTGTCATATGTTTTCACGAAGGAACACATAATTACCATCGTTTTAAAGTACCAAGTCTGGATCGAAGCGGCACAAAAAATATTTTTTGACTCCAAAGCCAGTTCTTTTATATTTATTTCTAAATTCTATGAACTAATCCTATTAAAAGTATTTACAACATACGTTGTAGAGATCTTTGTGCTTTATTTAGCTTTGTGCTTTTATAACTTTTTTTTAAATGTAATTATCATCTATCGCATAAAATAGAAATATTCACGAAAACCAATTATCGTGTCCTTTGACTTTGAATAACTTATATGTGATAACGGTATCCTATGAGTTCACTATTAAAACGTTAAAGAAAACCTTTATACAAATTTTTAGCCTATTATTTTATGCAGAAGTTGGTCGACATTTTTAGATAAATTATTTAGTGGGTACACTTGGTGGCGTGCTCGTCTGCAGTGTTAAGAAAATGGCGGTCGGGGCACGGGGACATGTTGGCTCCCCGTATATCCGGGACTAAAGGGGTAAAGAGGCAACAAAAGTCCTGAAATGTTGCATTTTTATTTTAAAGAAGTACCAGGTATAACAAGTTAGAACCGTTGCCCTAAATCAGGATATGTGTAGCATGTTTTTTTTTGTTTCTAATGTATTTTTTATAATTCACGTTTCTATTTTTTAGGTATTGGTAGAAAGATGTCAATGTGTGTGGACGGCTATGTATACTACTGCAAGAAGTACGGACGAAGCCGCGTCCGGTGGTACTGCAAAAACAGATACCGGACCGACTGCCCCTGCGTGCTTATTACTATAAAGGAAACAATCGCATGTACTCTGGGTTCTCATAATCATTAATTCAAAACCACGTTAATAGATCATTTACAAAGTATTGGCGAGACTTTGCTCTTTTGATGATAAATGTTTTGAGACCTTTTACGAAATCTTGGAACATTCTACAATTTATGACGACAAATGTAGTTCGTTTATAACTTAACTTTAAAATCTTCACACAGCCTCCCATTTTTAACGACAGTTGAACTTCGTCTATAGCTTAATCCCATGAAATCTTCGCATGCCCTTCCACTTTTGACGGTAATTTTTCTATCTTTAAGCCGTTTACAAAATCTTAGCATATTTATTTACTTTAAATAAAAAGTTGTATGGTTTCATAAATCGTTTACAAAACGTTTTACACACTTTCACTTTGATGATATTGTAGATATGTCGTTTATGGATCATATGCGTATGAGAATAGATAAGCGTTTCCATTTTTACGTTAAATGTGTTTTATTTATGAAATCTTGACGCACTCTTCTACTTGTGACGTCAATATTTTATACTTCTCTACCTGTGTTATACATAAAAAATATGATAATTTGTAAATTGATTTTCTCGTACCTCTGCAGTAGCAATTTAATTTTATATTGTAATGAAGTTTATACTACGGTTGGGTAGCGTCACCATTCGTTTAAATCTAAACCATTAGAAAAATTAAACTAGAAATTTAGTGTAAATGTATGCTTGAAAATACTAATCGACTTTAAATTATTCTTATGCCATATTTCTATAGTGAAAATAAATAAATAAAATATCGTACGATAGTAGTCATTATAATTTTACTATAATATACTCGTATTAATAATAAATTTATAATTAAAACTACTAATCTTTCTAATTTGTGTTTGTGGTAGTCTCCTCAATCAGACGAAGTATGGCTTTACATTGTTTACTGTAAATTTTTCTGTCTTCGTTTTTAGTCTCTATTTTTATGTTTGGAGATAGTTGGCTTGATATAAACCTGAAAATAAACAGGTTAGAGTACTTGGTAACGAGAACAATATATCAAAAATTCAAAACCAAGACCACTTTTGCGACAAGTATTTACACAATTTTGTCACTTAAATAATTGCTAAACATAAAGACTGAGATACTTTTCAACTTAGTTAAGGAAACTAAAGATTTGGTTTCAATATTTTTTTATACTATTAATGTCTTTCCTATTAATCTCTATTTCTTTCTCATATTCAAAGATCATTATATTAGGTCCTTACATATGAAATTGGCGTTTTGTATGGGAGGAACAAAAAGTCGAATATTTTTTAATATAATATATTTAATTAATCAAAGTATGAACCATTATTTTCTATGCACTTTTGCCATCTCATGGGTAGTTCATTGATCCCTTTACTAAAAAAACCAGTCGGACGGGAATCAATAAAATCTTTGAAGGCGATTTGGACTGCCCCATCGGAGTTGAATTTTTTCCCTTGCAAGAAGTTATCCAAATTTCGAAAAAAATGGTAATCTGTTGGAGCAAGGTCCGGGGAGTACGGAGGATGTCTTAGACTTTCCAATTGAAGCTCTTCTAATTTAGTAGCCGTCTGTTGCGCAGTGTGTGGTCTAGCGTTGTCGTGAAGCAGCAGTGGCGTGGTGCGATTGACCAGCCTAGGTTGTTTAGCCGCTAGCTTTTCCATCATGGTTTGCAATTGCTGACATCAGCCGTAATAGTCTGGCCAGATTTGAGAAAACTGTAATGAACAATAAGGCACTAGTCCACCAAACGCTTACAAGTAACTTTTTTGGGGTTAATTTTCGCTTGGGGCAGGATTTGGCTGGCTGGCCAGGATCCTACCATTGCGCTGAGCGCTTCCGATTATCGTAAAGAACCCATTTTTCATCACAGGTAATGATTCGGTTTAAAATACCTTCATTATTGTGCCGGTTTAGTAATGTAACGCAGCAGTCGACGCGCGTTTGCCGGTTTGCTTCAGTCAATTCGTGAGGTACCCACCTTTCAAGCTTTTTAATCTTCCCAATTTGCTTCAAGTGAATTAAAACAGTTTTATCACTAACATCGCAGCCTGCAGCTAACTCGGACGTGGTTTGCGATGGATCCGCTTCCACAATAGCCTTCAACTCTTTATTATCAACTTGAGTCTCAGGCCGTCCACGGGGCTTGTTCTGCAGGTCGAAATTTCCAGAACGAAAACGTTGGAATCAAAAACGAACTGTGTTTTCTTTTGCAACACGACCGCCATACACATTATTCACCCTTCGAGCTATTTCCGCAGCACTAGTGCCACGGCGGAACTCGTACTCGTAAATAATGCGATATTTTAAGTTTTCCATTTTGTAAAATGAGTGACGCAAACAGAAAAAAACAGAAGAAAAAAACAAATGAATGACGATCATCGAAGCACAAATACATGAGTCTATAGCTGTACAAATTTGAATTTGGAATTCCTTACCAAAGAGGAGAAATTTGTGATTAAAGTGGCCAGTACGAAAAACGCCAATTTCATATGTAAGGACCTAATAATTAGTTCTCGTTACTGCTAAAAATGTCTCCGGATTATCATTGTTGTAAAAAAAAGAAATGTCACAGCAATTTCATTTATTTTTTCTATTATAGCCTCAAATGTTGTGTACATTCCCCTGGCGACTGGTAAACATTTGCTTTGTATCAACAATTACACTTTTTCCACCAATACCAAGAATATCGATGGCCTTGTGACGTGGTACTGCTCGAAACGAATCAGCAAGAGGTGTCCTGTCCGCGTGAAAATGTATAAAAACACTGTGTCACTTATTGTGGGTGAACATACACATTAATTCACTATCTATAACAGCGGCGTGCATCCCATAGAGGCATATAAAAGCATTATTTTGTTATACTTAGATATTTAAAACATATAATAAATTTAAAATTTGGTATACTTGGATTTTGAGACTCCTATTCTGGTATTTACTAAACGTTAAGAAATATATGTATTAAATGGCTAAGTATAACAAGATAAAGCTTTTTATGCCTTTTTGGAATGTACATCACTGATCTATAAATATAAAACTGATGTTTTTATAAATTTAAGCGGTAAGGAGGTAGAAAACATTCTTTTGTGCCAGAAATATAAGTTTAATATATACTCTAAAATAATTTACATAGTCTTTTTTATTATACACCCAATATTCTATCGTAATATAAGCAACGCTATTTAAAATGGTACACTGGCTGATATCTTTTGTTGTTTAGTTTTAAATCGTTATCTATATAACTTTAAATTTTTATAAACGATAACAATATAAAAATGTTGCATAAAATACAAATAATTACTACATTTCTGAAGCTGAAAGATCACATCTTTAAACGAAATTCTTAAGTTCTGGTGTAAAAGTCGGGTCATGGTGTGGGGACATTTTAAATGCATATCAACTCGCAATAGTAGTACAGTTCTCTAGAACTTTCTTATCTCACATTTTACAGTTGTAAAATGGATTTCCAGACGTAGTATTTCCTCCGGATAATGACATGGATGCTTAAAAAAAAAAGAGTGAAAAAGGCTCTTCTTTGTTGACAACGCAGTGACGACACTCCTTGTGTTGCATAGTTCATAGGTGATAGTTACCTTTTACCATCAGGTTGGCAGCTCTCCAGTATGACTTTCTTTCTCAAAGAATTCAATTAAAAACAAAGTTTAAAATTGTGGCTTTTGATGAAATTAAGGGTAATTTGCACTAACAAATTAAATCTAGTTTTTGCTCGATTTAATTGAAGCTAATCGCCATTTAATTGAAGCGGTATATTTTACCTCAATGACAATTTTAATTGGACAGTTGTTAAAGCTGGATAGTGCTTTTGAGCATAACAATTATACAATATAAATAACGAGTTCTAAGTGCGAATTAACTCACTTTTAACTATGGCTCAAAATTATCAAGGGCGAAATAGGGTAGAGGAAGTAATTTTCCACCCCTGACAAAATCCCCGCGTCAGTCTGCTCGTGACCATGAACTGAGTAACAGGCTCGAAACGTCGAACCATAATTAAAAGTAGGCTAATTCCCGCATAAGGCCTATTAAAGAATTTATAATGAGTACAAAAGCCAGAGTTTAAAATACAACAAGTAAGTACAAAGTAAGTAAGTAAGTTACAATAAGTATAGTTTAACGCTAAATAATCTGTTACACAAGTTTAAGCTGGATTTAATATGTTAGTGCCTTAGTATTTTTATACAATGTAGCAATTAAGTTACCATCCTGGGACACTCAGGAGGAATACGTTTGCTTTTGGGCTTTATTATTTTGCTCGATTTTCAACTTTGCTTTTGTAATTATTATTTTTTTCTGAATATAATAAGTAAATAAATTATGTAATGATTATTTACAGATCTAGATATGGAGGTTATGCCTTTGCCTTCAGGTAAATATCTTCTGCGTATAGACGACAATACATTTTGGAGCAACAATCGAAGCTTGGATGGTATAAGCAATTGGTATTGTTCGAAGAGAGCTAGAAGAAAATGTCTTGTACGTGTGAAAATGTATAACAAAACGATATCTTCTATTTTAGGCTATCACAATCATTAATGTTGAAAGCTATTTCTTTATTGTATGTCCAAAAAAAATCTGTAAATACATTTTTATTAAATTATTTATTTTGTTTGTTTGAAAATGTTTTACTTAGTTATTCTGTTATGAAATAAATTAGGTTTCAGAAGGATTTTATTTATTTAGGCACACAATATTGAAAATAAACATGAAAATACATCAACATATCGTAACGTGTGGTCTATTTACAACCAAACTGATGAGACTAGTCTATCTTCCAAATATATGTGCACACAGGAAGTTCCAAATATAGTCTGTAACTGCAGCAACAAGTTATAAATTATAGAAATTTTAAAATAAAGACAAAAAGGAAAAATAATTATAAATACCAATGCATTAAGTAACTAAATGTTCAGAAATTAAGGTTTTAATACTACAGAGCCTTACCTGAAATAACAATATCAATGTCAATATTATATATTTTGTGATTTGTACTGATTTCTCAGCAACTCTGTTTACTGTGCCAATGATGAACACAAACTTAACTACCGAAGTATGTATGTATGTATGTGTGTGTATCTATCGTGCCGCTTCATTTCAAACATATTGTGATTTTAAAGATATCAGGGCGCTATATTGGAAATTATACAGATTTATACTTAGACAATTAACATTGGATCATATATCTCGCTAATAGAAATGTCTAGAATGTATGGAATAGACGTAGCGTATCGACGTGGACGTGATATTTTTTGAAAGTCTATGTCATTCCCATAGATTTTGTGCTTTTCTAAGCGTTATGACTGACCGAATGCTATTTTGTTAAAGTTGTCTGTAAGGCGAAGATCATCGTCATTGTATTCAGCTAACTTGAATATCGATCTTCATTCTGATTTTATTTAAACAATCTTTGCGTAATAAGATTTCTAATAATGTAATACTTGTATTTTTGACAATGGTGTTCGTTTTATAAATGTATCTAGAATATAATTGTGTTTATTCTAGTATAGAAATATTGTTATGAGTGTTACAAGATAAGTTTGATTTTGACAATTGTTTGTA
Source organism: Automeris io (assembly GCA_036320925.1). NCBI lineage: Eukaryota > Metazoa > Arthropoda > Insecta > Lepidoptera > Saturniidae > Automeris > Automeris io. Next base: position 3,911,663 of record JAUDJH010000010.1, on the reverse strand, counting down.
CCTGAGCTTTTAATTTAGTTCTGTAATTAATTCAATCGTGTGGCGTACTTGTTGTTAAGAACACATTTATTTTTTACTCTTTATATGGGTATATATCTAGGTATATACAAACTAACGCGGTAAAGTTGAACTAACCTATTCATTTTTTGCTTACAGGTACTCAATTACCTACAACGAGCTTCCAATAAGGTATGAATAGTTTTAGTTTTTGTTGACTGATGAATGGAAATATTTTTGTATTAACAGCTGTGTATTTGGTACTAACTTAGAGCCGGTGCACACGATGCGTTGCGATATCGCATAAATATATCGGAAAAGAATATACCACTACGTCATCACAACGCGATAAACGCAAGCCCGATACGCAAGCAGTGCGTCGCCGCAACGCATCACGTGCGCACCATGGATATTTATATGTAGGACGACGGAGAGACAACGCACAGGCGCCGCCTCGCCGCCGCAACGCATCGTATGCCTCGGCTATGAGTAATTGAATGAAAACTAGACTTTTCTAGAAATTGTTTGAATCGGGGTGTTATTTTGAAATATAATAAACAGGTAATACTGAGTAGTATCTACGTAGGTATTGTTGAAATTTTGAAATGTTTTGTTTCAGTTACCGTTATTATAAAGAGAGAAGATCCAGAACTTTGTTCAATTTTATTGGCAATACTGTATTTATATAATAATTTATTAAACATTTAATTTTAATTATGTTATTTTATTTCATATTTATATTGATAAATTTATCAAATTATAAAAACCTTTAAAGAACTCATTCATGAGTTACGACCGAAAGTTTGAAGAACGAAGTTCAATACACAATAGGTTTCATGGAAATTAAATAATTTTTATTATAACAATAAGTTTCTCGGTTCGTATTTTTATTGGAAATTTGTTTATTATTCCTAATACAATTTTAATATAATAACTGATTAATCAACTAGAAATAATATCAACAGTAATGATGGCGAGATCACAAAAGGGTCAGTTATTGCTGCATTGTGCAGGATATACTTTCTACCTACCGAGTGGATATCGACATTTGAGACGAAGACGGTGGTACTGTTCCACTGATAGACCGAGAGGATGCGGCGCCTACGTCATCACTGAGGATCAGAAAGTAGTATCAATGAACAACATCCACAATCATGTGATAAAGCCTTCATCGGGAAATGTTAAGTTTATTAATATTGCTAATTTTAATCCAGCAGCTTAGATAATTGTATAAATAAAACGTATATTTAACGAAGTTTGGATTTCGCACGAGTTGCTGGACTCGAGTAATTAATATTAAATACAGTATGAATTAAAAACCCTGTCCACCCCGTGAAGGTGTCACTTGATATCGATATTAGATTCTATTAAATGATAATTACATTTAGTCAAACAGCAATACATGAATAAAATAAATAAAGCAAATGGGTAAACTTAAATGGCAACGTAATACAATACGTAACTCTTGCACGAAGAAAAAAAAGGAAAGTGAAAGATCATACTAGTAGGACATTAAGGCATAACAGTCATGTCCATAGTAAATCACAAACACCGTTTATTAAATTATTCGAGCTTAGATTGCATACACATTATTCAATTCCTTAAATTTTAAATGTTCTTGAATATCTAATATAATATTATGGTGTATTTTGGTAATGTTATCATGGCACCAATATGCCGGTATTTCGGGTAGGACAGGATTTTTAATACATAATTAATAAATCATTTCATTGAAATGGTAAAAACAATAAGTTTCTGAGATTATATGTTCTATACTATAAGAAATTGAAATTGAATTTTTAAAAATCTCAACGGTTCTATGTACTTCAACAGGTATCTGAAAGAGGAGGTTTGAATGTAATTTTAATTTATTAAAGCTAATAAATAATTAATTCATTAATTACTTAGGAATGATTTCAATGTAACAAGCACGTGACGATTTGAACTCTACGTATGTTATGCTTAAATCTTCGTACTTGATTGAAAACGTTTTTTATTTTACTTTTATTATTTAATATTATATGAAACAATATATCTATTCTCGTCGCGGTCAATAAACTCACTTTCTCAAAGCCCGCGCTTTTTGATTGTTTTTTTTTTGTGTTTAAAAACCTTATCAGCCAGTTATAATGCTATACAGCCAATTATAAAAATCATTCATAAGTTAAAATTACATTCTGACTGTTTTGTTCACACACCTATTATAGTAACCTCTAAATTACAATATTAGTAAAAACTAATATAAATAATACTAATATTGATCATTACTATTATTACACATTTTGTGGTATATTAACACGTTCCCTGCCGGACCGTTTTTTGAAGACTTTCCGTTCAGGCCGCGTGGGGCGTAACCGCCCCACGCTTTACACTTGTATTATATTGTTTCTGGCGAATGCCTTACAATAAATAAAATGCCGCAAAAATCATAATTATCAAGGAAAGGTTGTATATGCCCCACGATTAAATGAAGGCTTTAGCAGTAGTACTAAGATGCCCGTAATCGACTGCATATTGATTTTTTTTTTAATTCTTCATTTTACAATGATAATAACAGATGGCTTGAACGGAAAGGTCACGCGGCAGGGAACGTAAATAAATTTATGATCAAATCATTTGGGAACGCTGTCAACTTATTTTGATAATCCCGTAACCTATTCTGTGGGTGCGTAGAATTCAATTATCCCCGCAGCTGATTTTTCGACTAAATAAATACATGTAACCTTCCCACTGGCTTGATTTCTTAGGAAAATATAATCAGTATTCGTTTCTAACGGTTTTTTTGCAATCATTTGGAGTTAGCTTTTATATAAGGTATTATTCACGTCTACAAAATATGACTAGAGCAAAGCCGCTTTGTATCAAATTACAAATCCAAGTTCAATAAAATGTCTATATCTATATTGTCTAATATACCTACATTTAATTATTGCTGTTATAGATATTATGTTTTTTTAAATTCTAAATGAATATAAATTGTTGTTAAATTCAATAGGTATGCAATTTTTTTTAAGATTCTATTTTATTAGTACTTCAGTATATAGAATTAGCCAAAAATATTATATGTTATTTTTTAAGCTTTGTTATTGGTTTTTACATTAATTACAATAAAATATATTGAAATGGATAATCAAGTACATTTTAATTTTTAAATATCACGAATAAAATATATTAATGTTTTTATTAAAATGGTTTTTGTTGAGACAGCAATTGGCATAAAAAAATAATATATTACGAATCTTTCAGTAGAAGTAAAACCATCTACACAGAAAATCTCATGTAAACAAGGATGTAGGATCCTCAGTTTTTTTTTTTAAGTTTCACCGTGAGCTTCGAATTTATATTTGTGCACTCTAGCCATTCGCACTTTCGAGGATACAATAATATCCAACAAAAATATTCCCCAAAGGCTAGAGATTTTCTGTTGGTGTCAGTGATTAAGTTGAGAATCTTTACTCCACTTACATATTACCTTATATTATACTTAGAGGCCTTTCAGCCGAGGCCGACCGAGATTTACCTACACAAAATAATAAGAATTCTGATTGAAAGTAATGTAAAATGTACGCGGGATCATCTAGAATACATGAATGAGGAGATTGTTGTATGTTAATGAAGCGAATGAGATTTTTAAGAATTGAGAAAAGTTGCACTCCATTTTCTCTGTCTACCCTAATAGGGATTCGGCGTGATGACAGATAAATAGAGACCCTCCGATTTATATGAAATTGTCAACGTAATGATAAATATCTTTTGTATTACATTTACCTATAGCCACAGTACACGCTTGCCATCTGGCAGGTTAATCAACCAGTATGCTGTCCGTTAAAAAAAAATCATTATGTGGAAAGTGATAAATCAATGTAACTTGTTCCGTCTCTGTTTTCCAAAAATTGTTTTTTTTTTATGTCAAGAGATTGTAGTAAGTAAACTAATGCATGTAACATTCTTTTAAAATACTGCAAAAGAGAAAAACAAATCTATTAATTAAATTTTAAAAGCCAATTATTGTTTCGAAGTTTATTCATTGTTTTAAAAAATATTATTTTGGCTGATTAATTGATTTTGTTCACGCTTGATTAACTCTCTTTAGAAGCATATGACAAGATATTAAAGATTGTTAATTAAATCAATAACAAAAATAGTTCAAAAAAATTTCAGCTCACATTATAACAGCGCCAAATGGTAGAGAACAAATTAGGCTGAGAGGATATAAATTCTACAAACATTCTGTTATTTGCGGGAAGATCCGGTGGTGCTGTACGAAGAAGGGATGTAATGCCGGCTGTTATACTGTCGATTCACAATTCGTTAAAATACAAGAAAATCATAATCATTAGAGACACTCTTGTCTCAATGTACTTTACATTTCTTATTTAACTTAAACAATAGTCATGTTGGTTAAATTATTTATTATTACTAGTAAGTCTTGTTTTTGCATAGAATTCATCCTTTAATAAAAAAAAAAACGCCTAGCTGGACGCTTAAATTATTTTATTGTTCATAGCTATGCTATTTTTTATCTGTGATATATATGTTTACTGATAATAATAATAATATATCGCCACGCTTTCCCTTTCTGGGTAAACATAGATTTGTTAGCGACGATATCCAAACTGCGTGGCTGATATAGTTTGTTTTCCTAATTTTATTAATATAATATATACGCCCAAAGAGCTGCTTCAATTTTTAACAAAATAATGTAATTAATTTAATGTAATTTAAATATTCCAATGACATGAACATTAGAAAATATATATTTTTACAAAGTATTATGGGTATTATTACGACTCTTAAAACCTTGTTTATACATACAGTAATCCCCCTTATAACACGGTACTCGCATAATGCGTTTTTATACTAAGCGATTTCAGTCCCTCGTATAACACGGGTATTCCCTCATATAATGCGGGGATTTCCCACGTTATATTTCTGTACTGTGAAATTTATAATGATTTGTACAGTTCATAATTCATTCAGATAGCTCCGATAGCGAATAAACATATAATAAAACTGTTTTTGGTATTATGTAATATATTTGAAATTAATTGTTTTGGTTAAAATTTTCTTAATTTGATTTTCATTTCGTTCATAACGTAGTTTTATTCTTAATATTCGATATAAATCTCCTTTAGGTAAACGTGAATCATTTGTACATAACGCGTTATACGGGGACATACAAGTGTGTTATACCAGAATACTCATACAACGCGTTTTTTATGACGCCGAACCAAGCTACCGTGTTACAGGGGGGATTAATGTATATGCGCATGTTTATTTTAAAATATTTTAAACTTGATATGTTAAAATTACTCGATTCCAGGCTACAGACCATTTTATAACTCATCAAGCTTCTTAAGATTCAATTCGGATTTTGGCAGTCGACAACGGCGATCTAGCAGTCGCTGCCAGGTCATGATGTACCACTCTGTATACATTTTTGGAGGCAGGGTGATCTCTACCGCTTGTGGGAAGCGTAATGATTAAAAGGCAGCCTATAATTGAATCGTGTTTATTGTTTCAATAGTGCGCTTTTATATTATTTGCGTGGTCTAGATAGCTTAGAGCAATCACTCACTCGTGTACGAACTTCAAATAACCTTACAGGGTGTAACATTTATATGGAAAGGTGTCCGATGTAGAAAGAAGAAAGAGAGACGTTTAGCACTGTTAGACGGGGTGTCAAGTTCGTGATCGAGACAACTATCGGATCGCCGGACTGCCAGAATCCGAATCTTGCCTTTATACAATTTCAAACCAGTTTTTTTTAACAAATATTATATTTTTAGCATCTCCTGTTCCATATGAAGAAAAACTACGAAAAAACTCGGATTTGTATGAATTCTTGATTAGAGAATTGTTTACGAGCAGTAGCAACGATAGTGATTTATGATATCATCATCAGCCGACAGTAGTCAATTCTGGACAGTGCCCTCTACTGATAAGCTTCAGTGAGCTCGGCTTCTAGCTCTCCGATATAATTTAAATATTTATTTTAAGTGGCATGATAAAGTTATTGTACCGAAATTAACAGTAAGTATAGTGCAGTTCCAGAATGACGGTGGCCGCAGATACACCAACGACTGAAGGTCTGTAGGCATATCAATAAATGTATTTACACGACATATCTCAAAAGGTTACTGGCCAAAGCGAGTTACGACTGTTATATTAACTCGTTAGCCTTGTGAAACATTCCGTACATGCTTTTAACTACTAGTTTTACTGATGTTTCGGCCGCGGTTTCTGTTTTAGCTACCTTTTGACAAGTTGTAATGTAATTTTAATAATTACCACACGATGTTTATTTACGTCAACAGAAACCTTACCTTTAAAGTTTTAATAAATATTATATTGTTAACTTTTACAACCGAAATTTCAAACCATTTCAAAACTGTGCATGCGAAAAGAGGTGTACTATGTTGCTATAGTAGCAAATCTAAGATGGGGGATGGGAGGGGCTATTAATTTCAGCCATTAGTCAATATTGAACATAATTATTTTGAAATCTTCGTCCTCGGCTTCGGCTTCGGCCGGATATTGACCTATAATCGGATACTTATTAATAGTAATTTAACAATCATAATGAGATCAACCATTTTTAGTTTGAAGTTTTGCAGGAACCTTAGGCTTTAGCTAAAATTTCATTCCATTTAAAAGTATTAAGCCGAAACCGAAGTCTTCATTCAGAGACTAAATATTACTTATAATTTACTTAATTGAATAAAGTTATTTTAAAAAATCTGATGTTTTTTTGGAGGAGTCCTTAAATATTATGATTTGTGTGCACCCTTTCAAAGTTCGATTTGATTATAAAGTTTTAATGTTTTGATGATTATAAATTAATATATTTTCTAATATTTTTTAACATACAGTCAAAGGTAAAGAGAATAAAAAGTAGGAGGGAAAAGTAAGAGATTCTGTTTTCAGCTGTGTTTTTTACTGATAATTTTATAAGTAATAGGGTATATTATAAAATTTGTCCCGTTATAATATGGGGCAGTTATGTTGAATATCACCCGAGATATAAGCCATAGGCAAGCCAACGCTTGAATGGATAACAGCAAAATCCTCCACCCCACTCCTACCTTCCATCTCAATATATATCTCAGTCAAGCATAAATGGATCTTTTTTTTATTAATTATAATCACTGGGAATAATAAAGTGTATTATAAAATGTTCTAACTTTACCATTCGCTTATTGCAGCAAAAATTGTAGAAACTGTGCGTGGATTCAAATTTCTTGTTTTACGAGGATACACGTATACAAGAAATAACGTGTCTAAAACAAAAATCAGATGGAGATGTTCCAACAGATCTTGTTCCGCAGGGGTACATACTACAAGAGGTGCCGACGAAGAAATTATTTTCGTACGCGAGACTCACTCCCATCCTCCTCCAGGCTTAGATAGACTCTTACTAAAAAGAACCAGTAAAAAGAAATGTTAAAAAGAGTTATTATATTGAACAAGCTTTCTTTGGAGTCTCACTCCAGGATATAATCTGAAACGAGCTTATTCGAAAGATAACCAAAGGTATCGACTAAGGTTAATATATATACGCTATTTTGACTTTGCTTGCAATTAGGTTTAGCCATGGGACAAATTAATGGTGTACATCGCCATAAAGCATAAAAAACCTGATTTTGTTATCTTTGGCATATAATAAATATCATTATCACCAGCTTATCCGCACCCACTGCAGAGTCTAATCCTCCCCATCATGTCACAAGAATTTTATCTGTGCCGCTCGTGCCCAAGTTCTACCCATGACCTTGTAATTATCATCGGCCCACCTTGCAACGGGTCTCTGAGTTTCGGCCATATGTCATAAGGGCCTTACTAAACAATCATCAGTACGTCTAGCCAGGTGTCCCGCCCATCCTCACTTGAGTGATGTAATTTGTTTCACGAAGTCTTGGACTTTAATTCTTATAACTATGGGCGTGACAACTCCTTATTACCTCTAACTTTTTCACACGCGTAATTTTGTCATGATACTATCTCGTTAACCGTCCACATTTTTTCTCTTTAACACTTATAATTTACTAAAACATTATAAATTATTATTTAATAGTGCTAAGTCGCCGATGTCGTTAAATTGGACTTGGGGTGAAAGTACTCAGGCTATAGTCTAGTTTCTATGTGATATACAGTTTTCGGATAAAGTTGACGTATTCTCTGAGCAACGTGTGAGCAAATTCAAAATAGCTTCTATATATCACTGCCTTAGATCTCTGGATTAGCAAGCTGAAGTAGCAGTCTCATAAGCTGAAAAATCGTTGATTGCTGAAGCAGGCGGGATATTGACAGCAGACTGCGATTCGAGAAATGTAATATAAGAACATTTCAAGGTGAGGTAGAGCGGGGACTTGCATATGGTGTTCAGCAATAAAGATGGGCAAAATAAGTAATTGAGGATTCTGTAGTGGTTTAAACATAGATGAGCAAAATGCAGACATATTAATGATGAAAAATGTAAACGTAATCATATTACATTAATTTCATTACATTTTAACCATCTGTGGGCAGGAATAACTAAAAACGTGGAGCCGAACATTGGTTTCAGTGGCATTTATAAAGGGAGACCTACGGCCAGGAATGGAGTAAAATAAGCCGATGATGAATAGGATCTAGACAAACTAACATTCCAATCAGCAATAAGGTAAGTAGACATCCAAAAATGTATCAGATTGACTTAAGGTAGGCAAGAACATTTTGATAGGGTGTATCAGTTGTCCAGGCTCTAGATTTTTGGATCTTTATTTAATTATCAACAAGCTGATTTCCTATTGGGGTCGGCAAAAATAATTGAATTTTTGCTAACATTATTGCTGATAGAATGTTACTTCTTCTAGGCCCTGGAGTCTAAGACTTTAACTTAATTGATGTAGGTGGTCAGCGGTTGTGGTCTCATACAGAATAAATATATGTACTATTAGTTTTTCCGATCCAGGGTTTTTCTGTAAATGGAGCTTATGTTTGTGAACGCATCAAAGGCACAAAAGAAAATCTTACTGATAGAATTATTTCATTTCTTGTTAAATTTTAATGATCCGTTATTATATGATAAAAATATAATAAAATATAAATGTACAATGTAATGTTTTATGTTTATCAAAAATGTAAATATACCAGTAATTGAAGCAAACCTCATGAATATAGTGCAACATAAATATATTTAAATATTTATAGACTATAAGAATTTTGAAATATATTTTTATGAAATATATTGTTTTCTATACTTCAAGTTTTTTTAATGAAATTATTTTTTAATTATACATACTTGAAATTTACTCAAATATATATTTGGAGATCGTGTGTTCGCTCCTGATATAACGATCGGCTTGTAGTTTGATTCGACTGTGAGAAATCATTATATTTTTTTATACTGGCTCAACAGTGTGACCATAGGGCATCTGATGGAACGTCAGATGTAGTCCAAGAAAGGCAGCGAGCGCGAATAGACTAGCATTGATTTACCAGCACTAACGTCATGCCAGCCTGTGTATACTACGACCATAGATGGGCACAATGTAATCAGATTCATGAAAAATTATTACGATTACATTTTGCGTTTTTCATTATTAATATGACAGCATTTAAACACTACGGAATCCTCAAGTGCAGACATATTTATGACTCATTAATGTTTTGAAGGCATTTAATCATGATTACAGAGCCATAAAAATAAAATTACGACTACTTTTTGTATTGGTTAATCATTAATCAGATTACATTTTGGCCATCTCTGTCTACGACTGAAGGTCTTTATGTATATCTACAACTGGGTGTACACAAGGTGACTCCGAATCGCAGCAGGGTGAAGCGAGTGGTCACGACTCAGATCGGGTAAATCATTTTATCACCTCAGAAATTTTATCACCAAACTGTGGGTTCTTGTATTTATGTTATGTAAAAATCACGAAGATTGTTTAATTAAATTAAAATTAATAATTAATTCATTGCAGCGAAGTTTGTTAAGACGCGTCGTGGATTTGAGCAGCTCATTATGCGAGGATACAGGTATACAAGGAAAAGCAAGACTAACAGGAAAATCAGATGGAGGTGTTCCGATAGGAAATGTACTGCTAGAATTCACACGATGGACGGCGATATTGTTTTATCATGCGACAAACACAATCATCCACCTCGATACTAGGGTGTTTTTTTTAACTTTAATTTGCATTAACCGTATCAGTCTCATAATTAAGCCTTACATAACCACGACAATGCATTGGTTCTCTAGAACATTTTTGTTGTGCAGTTTGAAGTAGTGAAATGGACTGCCGAGTACAGTTTTCCCTCCAGAGCTCTGATACGAGGTTCTTCTAGAAGGTAGCGTACAATGTCATTCTTGGTTGAAAAGGCAAACGCAACGCTCCTTGAGTTGCAGTTTGCTTTGAGCGACGCTACAAACATACTATCAAGTAGGCCGTCCCTTTGTATGTCGAGTAAATCGAGTAATCAGCCCATTATTCATGGTCATAACAACGCTGTAAACGTATAATTTATGTGAAAAGAAGATGGATGAACAGTCCACTTGTTGCTAAGTGATTACTGTCGGCTATCTACTGGCCTACATATCATTGCATCGCTGACCTAGAAGAGTCTTTCCCTACATTTTTGAAGAGCTCCATGTTATAATCCGAAGAAAATATTAAGACTAAGGCTAATTTACAAATATAATTGCCACAGTAAGATATTATATATAAGGAAAATCCGGAACGCGTAAAGGTTTACTCGAGTTTTATAGATTGTTTTTTTTTAAATTGAATCAAACTATACCATTAATAAATGAAATTATATGTCAACCAATTTCAATGTTTAATTATGTTCATAGAATTATATAAATAAAATATATATTTATTGACATCAGTTTTTCCATCAAGAACGACCACATTAATGTCCCTTATCTTTTACGCATCATTTATTACAATACTTTATTTGGCATACCACGCTTAAGGAGAATTCGAAAAACAGACTTTATTTTTATTAGTGAGTGACTAGAATCCCATAGATCAGGGGTCGGCAATCTGCGGCTCGCAAGCCACATGCGGCTCTTTGCGTGTGAAGCTGCGGCTCTTTAATTCCATACGCAAATATTATTTATTCTATATAAAAATTAAAAAACGTAAAACTGAAAACTCGTTTTGAATCGATGAATAAATAGATTAGTTTTTTGTTATCAAAAAACTTTATTTATACACTCGTATAAATACTAAAACTACTACTTAGTATACTTTAGTACTTACTAAAAGTACTAAAGTAAGTAGTAGTATTGTTGGCAAGAAATGTTTTTGTGGCTCTTTATAAACTTTGAAATTTTGTAAATTTCAATTTTTAACTCTTCCGACTCAAAAGGTTGCCGACCCCTGCCATAGACCAATTTCTTATAACAAATTCACGGTATACTAAATTAGGACAAACTTAAATCTCTTTCTGTTTTCAGATTTAGCGAGATTTTACTACAATTCGAGAGGATTTGAAAGACTCCAAATTGGGAGCAACGTTTTCCGAGCTCACTATAAAATATCGTCAGGACGAATCTTCTGGAGATGTATAACTCATGCCCGGTTCCGATGTAGAGCCAAGCTTCGTACCGTTGGGCATAAAATTGTCTTTTATGATAACAAGCATATCACTTCGTATGATTACGAAGATGATTGATATGAAACTCAAAAGATTGTCTATCATTTTATTAAGTATAATTTCCAATTTATATTTTAATGATGCTCACTTATGACACTATTCTATAGTGACAATATATTGTCATTGACACTCAGTATACTGATATTGTAAGCAACTAGTACTCTATTTTTGTATAATTAATGTTAAAGAGTTGGCAACCATCTGCCCTCCATTTTATTAAATTGAAATAAATGTTTTTTAATAAATAAAATACTTAACCTGTAAAAACAAACACCGGCTTAGAGTGGCCTGCCTTTCGGTTTTCTATAGACTATACTCTGGAGAGTGTGCGGCTGAGTTGTATGATTTAGTTCCCCCCTCCTCCTTCTACCATAAATTGACAAGACACCGTGCGGGATTGCACCCTTTTGTGGTTGACATTCCTGCTGCTCGCACGAAGCGATTCGCCTTTTTCTTTTTGTTGCGAACCGTGAAGGAATGGAAGTCGCTTTCTGCGTCGGTGTTTCTAGCATCTTATGACATGGGAATCTTCAAACGTCGAGTGAATCGGTATTTGCTGGGTGAGCGCGCTCCATCGTCGGCCTCATCATTATTTTCCAGCAGGTGAGATTGAGGTCAAGCGCAAGCCTGTAAGTACTAAAAAAAAAACAAAATAAAAATTAGTTCAAATAATTTTAAACGGTGCACTAGTGTCCGATCGAAGTTTCGGTTTCTGCTACTTTCGGCCAAAAACCTACCTTTTACTAATAATTTCGGGTTCGGCAAAAATGGGTCGATACTTTAGTAAAAACCGCATGTTTTACTAGCAATTGACATTCAATGAATTGTAACGAAAGCGTACATAATTTAAAAACCATAATAATAACTAAAAATTGTGTGGATGCTTTCAATATTTTAGATTATTGATTCATTATTGTAGGATTAGTCGTTTTGTTATTTGTTCAGTTTTCTTCCTCCCGTGTTATTTAGTTATTCAAGTAAATAAGTAAACCGACCAAAATATAGCTAATAACAATAAAAAATCGTTATGTTATATGTCCCACAAGGGGAAACATATATTAATGCTTGTGTGGTCGTAGTTAGGAAATAAATATAGTAATATTACTTTTTGTCGTATTTCGACATATAAAACGTTTCATTTAGAAAAATCATGAGTGTGTTTATTTAGCATTTGTTTTTTTTTTTGTAAGTATAGTAACATAATTTGAACATAACGACGTTATTATATAAATGTCATATTCCCTACTTTTATAGTACTGCAGTATTTACCCTGTGGCTAGTGTTCGGTAGTTTTCATAAAATTGTGTTATTGAGAAGACGCGACAGTGCAACTGTTGTCTGCGTTTTATTCTTCGGAACCGTACACATGCGCTACAGCAGTACTTAAACATCCTAGAAAGGAGAATTCTTTTTATTTTAATATTCATAAAGGAATTGGTTTATATCTTAGAAGATTACAAAATTAAAATAAGAATTAGTTTAGAGCTATGAATTGTGTATCAACTCAATTTGTGTTGAAAGAAATGTTATTTTTGAAATAAATAAAAAAATCAAATGTATTTATTTGTTTTATTAAAAGGTAAACTATTTGCAATAACAGTACTTAATAAAGTTATAAAGATTAATTACAAGAAATATATTTATTACAGTTCATTTCTTCAAGAACAATAGAGGCAACGATATACTCATAATCGGCAGTAATAAGTATCGTGTGAATAAGGCATACCAAGGGAGGGTCCGATGGCGATGCAGTACTCACGAGAGGTTCAGGTGTCGAGCTAGAGTGCACACAATCGACTCGCATATAGTGTATTTCGTTGACGAACATACGTACAGTTAATTCCAGGAATATTCATATTATTTACAAGCAGGCGCCTGAAAAGGAAGAAATAATTGATACTTACCAATTTGATTATTATTTTTACAGAATGTTATCGAACATAGCTCTAATATTTAAATGTTTGCGTATATACATGAAGCTATTCCACAGCTCACATAGTACTGGCCCCTCAACTAAACGCGTGCTCGAGGTATCATTATACTCACTGAATGCACACTCACAGATATTACACTACCCTTAATAAATATTAGTTCTTCTTTCTGTAGCAATCTATACATATACAGCGAAGTAGATTTCGAGGCATATATGTTGGACTCGGAATGAAAAACCCAGAATTAATTTCACTCACGTCATAGAGGCGTTAACGACGCAATACGTCCCAGGACTTGAGTTATCTGAAGCTCACTATATCTTCGAGTATGTAAGACTAAATTACTCATTATTTATGGGCTTTTATAATAAAATTGTATATCATTCCATGTGCCTACGTATTGCAATATTTTATATATCACTTATTTAATATTGTTATTTAGTGTTTATATCATCCTACTTTGTTAGAACCGTAATATACGTGTATTTAGTAACAAAACAAATATGTACGAGTACATAGAAATAAGGATAGTAATAAAACGTCATCGGTAATTAATAAGCGACCGTAGACCGTCATAGTGACTCGTTTTGACCAGTTGCATTTCGTGATCAGCTTGTGTTTATCCAGTTACTCATATACCTTAAACCGTGGTATATGTCCGTATCGTGTCGTATCGTGGTATATGAAATCTTTTTTGCGACCTTATGGTGCCATTTGGAATGGAGGTCGCGATATACCGCTCTGTGTGTATTTCTAAGTTAAGGAATCAGATGTAAGTAGCTGCACAGCGCTGTCAGCTGTCACGGTCGTGAGCTTGACACTCCGCCAGACAGCGTTGCGGAGTCACCTGTATCAGACGCCTTTCTATAGTAATCCATACAGAGCGGGGTATCGCGGCGAATCCGAATTTTACTTTTAGAAAGCTTTGATTGTGACTGCCTTCATGTTGCTAACCAATAAGCCCTACCTCTACTATATGAATTATTGCTATAGCCATAGATGGGCAAAATGTAATCAGATTAATAAAAATGATTAACGATTACATTTTACGTTTTTTACCATTACTATGACTGCATTTTGCTCATTTATGTTTTAAACACTACAAAATCCCAGATTGTATACACATTTATGATTTCTTAATGTTTTAAATGGATTTAATAATGATTAGTGAGCATGAAAATTAAAATTACGACTAAATTTTGTAATCGTTCATCATTAATCAGATTACATTTTTGCCCATCTCTGGCTATAGCACTATTATGCCTTTTATATTTTGTAATATGAAATTAAGATTGAAATAATAAATGCTTTATGCAGCTTTTAGGAATGGTTCGCAGTGTTAAAGAGTATTCCAATATTTTGTAACGAATTCGTAAATTTAAATAAATTCTTGTGATATCATTTTCTTTGAAAAATGTACTTGCTGATTGAGGATATGCCTTATTGTAACCAATTAGATTGATTTGTACCATTAAAAAGAAAATTAATACAGTAGATATTTCTTTTCATAAATTTACTTTTCATAAATAACATATATGTAGATAAGAAAGTTTTACATTACAAATTAATATTTTGTAGACTAAGTATGAAATAATGTAAAAAAAGGGTTTTGTTCCAGGGTACCTCATCGTGAGATCACTTAAGGGCAAGCCTCTTATTAGTTTTGGCAATTACACTTACTACCAAAAGGCTGTTCATAGACATAAGATACGATGGGTTTGTTCTACCCATCACAACCGAGGTTGTGGCGCGGCGCTTTACACTATTGCCGGAAGGATCGTCAAAATGACTAGTGAACATATACACTAATATACTATTCAGTTTGTATTAAAAACCTTGTCCTACCCAAAAGGGTCATATTGGTGTCACGATAATATCACCAAAATGAATCAGAAAATTATATTTAAAGTCTTTTGGCCGATATCAGAAGTATTCTGCACCTCGAAGGCGGGCGTGAATTATTGGGTTGGAGACGGTATTTCAATAAAATATGGACGGTAGTTCGATAATCACTTCTAATATTCCAGGAATTACTCAGAACAGTAGTAAAATAATTAAAAAGGAAAGTAACAATAAAAGAAGTAGAATTAAAGATTAGGTAGATTTTGTTGGATTTACTTTAACGTCCACCGAGCACGTGGTCGGGTGCGCGCTTCACTAGTCACGTAGTGACGTTCGTCAATAGAATGCCGGTTACTGCAATATGGCCGCCTCCCCAGTGCTCGGTGTTCGTTCTGACAAGTCTATTTTACAAGTTAGCAACATCGACGTTAAAATGCAAGCGCGCCGACATATTCTATTCGGGTATTTTTTGTTGTTCAACTAAAATGATAACATAAATGGATTATAATGTTGATACTGAGTAACGCATTCACGAGTTGGACAGGTTTTTTAATACATATTGAAAAATATGTGTTCCAATAAAACACTCCATAGATAGCACACATTTGGCCGCATTATTGAAAATTTCGAGTAAATAACAGATATCCATATATGTACTTGTTTAAAAACAATTTTTCCGGTACCCTTACAAAAATTGTAGTCAATATATAAAGTTTCGTCTAAATGCTATCCTAATTTTAGCCGATTCATCAGGGATATTTCCATTTAATCGGTTAGATTCAGTTTTAGATAATTCCGATAAAACAATAATTTTATTTTCCCGAAATAAATGTGAATTGAAATAGATGAAATACCTCCGGATCTAGAAGTGATATAAATTATAACAGAGGGCGTAAGGGCGTTTTGTTAGTTTAACCGAATAAAAAAATGGGAGGTTCTGTTTTCAACTGTATGTAATTTTTTATGTATGTTCACATATAAGTTCACAATTTATTGACCGATCGAATATTAAATGGATATTTTTTAAATTAAATTTCTATATAATTTTCTAAATTAAGCGGTCAATATTATGCTGCGCCTTAGTTACTAAAAAGACAATCCGTTCTTAAAAATTTGATGGGTGCTAAAAGTAAAACATTTTTAATGTTATTAGTGTAACTACATATAAGATAGTCCATGAAAAGTGTCTTAATTTTAAACTTTGTATTTTATGAGGTTGGTGTTTTATTACTTCGCCGATAAATTTCAAACGTGTGTGTGTGGATAAGTGATTCTTATTAAATTATGAATATTTTATAGTATAAGAAAAATTTACAATTGTTCATATAATAAGAGATATGAAAAATAATACAGTTTACTGTAAAGTCTAAAATTATTCGTCGCTTAATAGGCACGTACGACACTTATTACGTCACGTTTTGCTTTTTAAGAGTTAGATTTTTCATATTTATATAAAATAAGCGTAATATTATATTAAAACACGCCGTAATGCGTTTTTATGGTACTATATGTATTATATAATGGCGAAAATAATTGTCATAGGGGTGCTCCATTCTTTATTTCTAATTTAGTAGAGATACCAGATAAAACCATACAAGGTGTGGTTATATGAATGTGCCTTTGTCATATAATTTCATATAAGTCTTAATAATTGCTAATTTTTCTTAGGAAATTTACTTGTTACATGTTAGTTAGTTGTTAGATGGTCGCTATTGGATGATAATATTAATTTTATTGAAAGAATTTAATTTCGTTTCTGTTTATCGTACAGTGTATAATATATTACTGTTTCTCTTGTAATATAATATTAGTTAATATTAAATAATAAAAAAAGGTTTAGAAAAATACCCTACTTACTTAAGTAATGTACCATGTTAATTATTTTGAACTATTTTTGTATTATAATATAATATATCTCTGCACTCCGTATGTTAAGATTTCCTCTTTTTTTGTATGATATTAAAAGAGTTCCGTAGATAACTTAAATTGTAAGGAATTATAATTACTTAGTTGAATTACTTACATGACTAAGAAACAATATTTACTTTGATAAACTATGAATTTTTCATAATTATATGATTTATTTATTTTCACCAGAGTTTATTCCAATTAAAAAAAAATGTTTACTTACACAGTCGAAAATCTTATATGTTTCTCATAGGTTTTTGGATTAGTTACAATTATCCCACTTCTGATATCATGTATCAAAAATTTTATAAAAATTAAAATTTCTTTATTCGCGTGGAAAGATGCGATACTTCGAAAGTGAAATTAATGTTTCATTCATTTCATTTTTTAAACTTTAGTATAATCGCCAAGATTATTATATATATTTAAAGTAATCTATAACTTAATTTCAGCATCTTCGATAAGTGCTCACTACTTCAAGAGTACCAAGGGCAATAAAGGCCTTTTTGTTGATGACATAAGATTTCGTTACAACGGTATGACTGGCCCGAAAGTAAGGTGGAGGTGCGCCACACACGAAAGACTGCATTGTAAATCTGTCATACATACTATAGACGACGTTATCGTTTTCTACAATAATCAACATATTAGTAAGGAGACTGACAAATCCATTATGAGCGATGAAATTCCAACAGACAAATAATTGTGATATATATTTTTTATTTTATTATTTATAAGGAATTTTGCCATTTTGGCATATCAGCCCCATTGTACCCAATACGGTGAAATACACCTCAGTTCTGAGAGAGTCGCTGATGAGTCAATGCTACCATGTCCACCAACAATTTCATGGCATTCCCTGTCAGGTGATATTATTTTATTTGAGGAGTAAAACTTGATTGGCCTTGTCTGAAAACAAGATTCAAATTTAAGTAAAAGTTTAAACTGTGGTAAAATCTATTATTATGTACTTTAGTTTCTATCTTACATAAAACACTTAGTACTATACCAAATGCTAGTCTTATATAAATAAATAATAATCTAATATTAAATATTTTTTAAAATAACTGATTTATACCACTGTTTAAGCTTTAGTTTAAAATATTTTTTAATAAAACCGATTAAGTCGAGAGAACATTAATTTGCTGTTACGATATCTCAGGACGCTTTAATATTCTCGTCAATCGATACTTTAATGTTAATTTTATAATAATATATATTAAACATTCTGTTGTTTTGGGGTTTAGCACTAAATCTTCGATTACTTTTGTTCCATTTGTTTGTTAGTGTTACTTTGTATCGATCTGTCTTTATATGTTATAATTAAAAAAAAATCCTGCAATTTGCTTATACATAACAATGTATAAGCAAATGCGACAGCCAAAATCCGAATCGTACCTTGTACCCTACCGTGTTATGTATATGCAAAGTGGATTTTTTTTAATTATAGCATAAAATTATATGATTACAAGCTGTTATTATTATTCAATTGTTTAAAAAAACTTTAGTTTCTATTATTAGTTTAAATAAATATTTCCTCGAATTTACTTAATAGTATCGACATAGACATAAAATAATGTTTTACATGTTCATCTTGATGTATAAACATTTATATAAAGCAGTTTTCTGTACTATTATTAAATAAGTAAATTATATATAATAACTTCGTCGCATAACATTGTAATAAAAGAAATAAATATTATTTCGAATTCATATGTAGATTTTTTTCTTAATCTATTGCTAAAATAAAATCTATTATGATGTCTGAATATACAACTATATAAAGAAATATTTTTTTCGTCATTATCATATTATTAATTTGGCAATGTGAATGAATGACTTTGAAATTGTAAATATTATAATTATTGAAATATTCCTGTTATGGTCTTTGACTATATACTAAAAGCAAAAAAGCATTATTTAAAATATTTTGAACAGTTTGTTTTATATATTAACATCGTCATAAAGGTCGCGCTGTACCGCTTATATGACTTTATATTTCAAGCTTTTTGTTATAGACTGCACGGTCGGGAGCTTGACTCCCCGCCTAACAGCGCCGCGCAGTCGCCTACATCGGAAACCTTTACATATAAATGGATACAGAGCGGTACATCGCGATTTGGCAGCCGCAGCTGCCGAGTCGTGGTTACATGAATTAGACGACTGCTTTAAAATTACTTCCTTGTTGCGCATTGTGATTATAAACGTAATATAACCATTCTAGATATATAATATTCATTTATTTATCCATTTTAATAATAACTTCACAGGACATTACAAAGTTAAATACACGAAATAGAAAATAAAATAAAAAAACTACAATGTCAGTACGCAGGTACGCTTGCACATTAAATGTTAGCGTATTTTGGGTCGTTCTACAGTATTCGAGTAGACGAGAGGCTGCGTGAAGTTGTGTGCATGTGTGTGTTACACAATAATACACACATACTACACATTATCATTACACAACATACGTTATTAATTTTTATCTGAATTCTGTTGGACGAAAAGAAGGATGACTATTGTTTATTAACAATTTTAAAACAAATGTTTTATGTTCCAGTTCAGTTCATCAAATCACGTCGCGGGAAAAACTTATTATGTATTGGTAAATATACGTTTTCATCCCGAGGCATCCGTGGACCGAAGAATCTATGGAGGTGTTCCACTCACAATAGTAAAGGATGCGTAGCCACCGTTACGACTATTGAAAATATTGTTGTCAAACTCAGAAATGAGCATAATCATTTATGACTTTTTGTTAGCACTTATGGGTTATAAATAAATAAATTACAGCAAAGGCATTTACGTCATACAGCCATGTCTGAGGTCTGTTCATTACAAATCTTCTTAAATATCTCGTAAGTCTTCCAGCCACGTTCCAATAACACTGTCGTAATTTCAAATTAATTCAATCTAACTTTTCTTAATTTCCTGTTCGTTGTACCTTTCTAAGCATACACAATATAAATGGCAAAGAAGACTATGTACATTGGCGGAAAAACTCAGTGGTCCAAGAGACGCATCACTCCGCTAGCATCTCGCAAAAAAACATTTATTTCCTATCATACGGTCACTTTCTGTAAAAGACAAACAGGTCTAAAACGGAATGACGATGTTCGGCACACCTTTCCATTAGTAAAGGCAAATTAATGAATACGAGTACAATAATTCTCAATCAATTTTCTTTCCTTTATGCAGGCTGAATTTTTAAGATAGAACTTTATGGTTAATAACCATGGTACTTTCTATTAACGTTTTCATATACGCCCAAAAATAAAAATAACAACTCACATCATTTTTCATTTTACATATATAAATTTCTCTTTTTGTTATACATATCTTATAGAAACATTATACAATGTAACACAATAATAAAATATATAACTATATAGTATGTATAATACTTGTAAAATTATAACAAAAAACATTGATTAAAAAATTTAACCTACGTCTACCTTTTATTAAAAAAATCTCACGATACCCTGCGCGATACTCGCTAACCAAATTTGCGTATGCTTCCTAAAGCACGGACTAATCATGAAAACGGAATATCACTTTTGAAGGGCTACAACTCTACAACATGTGGGTAACGTGTTTTTGGACTAGCTTGGCATATATAGGCCTAAGTTGCTACAATATATATATATATATATATATTTTACACTGGCTCGACATAGTGACTACAGAGTACCTGATGGTAAGTGCAATGTAGCCCAAAAACGAAAGCGACTTTCACTCCGACGCAGCCTTGAGTTTCTTTCGGCGTTTCTTCTCAAGGTAGTCGCTTCCGAAACGCTGGTAGATCACCGTTAGGTTCGTTTTTCAATTGGCCGGCCGCCCAAGTCGAGGTCCGTACCCACAGGGGTGCCCTTGCGTAGCCGCCCAACCCATAAATTTCGCTGGCTGAGCGCCCTCTGCGTTCGCCCACCAAGCCCGGTTTTGTTGTGAAGGTCTTTCCCAGGCCACCAACGTAGGACACGCCGAAAAAAAAAAAAAAAAAAAAAAAAAACGAAAGCGACTATCAAAGGATGGAAACCATTGATAGTCAACATCGTCATGTCGGCCCACATATACCACGACTGAAGGTCTCTAGGTATATGAGCTACTGGATATACACAAGCTGATCCCGAAACGCGACAAGCCGAAACTGGTCACTATGGCGGGCTTCACACCCGTGTACTGTGTTCGCGCTGGAGACGGGCACCGACGCCCTACCAGCTCGCTGCTGCTTGTTTAGCACCACCCAGGAGTCACGTGTAGGGAAACTAGGGTAAAGCATACGGACGCGAGCAACTTCGACTCCCAAAAAAAAAAACCAAAGATATTAAAGAAAAATACCAGAAAATATAATTCTGTTGACGGCAACTGAGCTCTTACTACTTTACTGTTCTAGTTAGGTTTTAAAATAAAATCATCTCATGTAAGCGATTTGTATCTTAACAAGTGTTGTAGATGACGTAGGGGAAATAATAAACTCTGCAGAGTTTCCACCTTTTTCGTTTATTTCTCACTTGCTATACAATATGTAGTACTTGCTTGGCGACTTGAGTATCGAATGAGCTGATACTTCAAATGTCATGGTTTTATATCGTTGTTTGTTTACATTATTATTATAATATTGGCTATACTGCTGACATTAGATTTTAATAAATTAATTATATAAAATAAAGATATATAAGACTAGAAGTTTTTAAATTTACAATAGTATCTAGTAACTCTTAAATAATGTTACATATTTACTTTATAATTAAATAATATAACTCGAATCAAGTTGTGATATTTGCATTATGTTGGTACTGCACATATGTATTCTATTTTAATTAATAACTCGTCTGTAAAAGCATATATTACGTATATAATGTGACGTAGTATATGATTTCATGTTTTAACACAGATTATATTAGGTTTTAAGCTTAGAAACTTAGTTTTTACTTAGCTAATTACAAGTACTGCCATCGTTAAATTATTCGTCCAGAAACAGTAAGAGTACGACTATTAAATATAACATTCTATTCTAAAAAATAATAATAACAATCAGCATATTAATTTAATATTATTATGAACACATTTAAATAATAATAATGATTACTGCCGTCTGATGTTAGTGCTGCCAGCTACTTAAATAGGAGGTAATATTGTATCATTAATTATTGGCGTCTGTTGATAGTGTTGCCAACTCTTTTAACACAAGAATAAATTATTTGAACAAATAAACACCCTGATGCAAAACATCTTTACGTAGACAGTAATAAATATGAAGTCTTTTGGCCGTTATCAGAAGTATTCTCCATCTCGAAAGCGGGCGTGGATTATCGGGTTGGAGACGGTATAACAATAAAATATGGGCGGTAGAAAGATATTCACTTCTGCTATTCTAGCAATCACTCAGAACAATAGTAAAATAGTCAATGATTAGCTAGATTTAGTTGGATTTACTTTAACGTCCACCGAGCACGTGGTCGCGTGCGCACTTCACTACGTTCGTCAGTAGACTGCCGGTTCTTGCAATATGGCCGCCCCTCCAGTGCTCGGTGTTCGTTATGACAGGTCTATTTTACAAGTTGGCAACACAGACGTTAAAATGCAGGCGCGCCGACAAATATTTTTTCAGCATGCTCGCAGCGCAGGTACAATTACTCAGTATGTAAATAAAGCTATTGATTCAAATTAATGTCAAACTATGTTTCATTAACAAGTGTTTACATATTTTAGTGCAATTTGGGAGGTCGAGAAGAGGTAAATCTTTAATGAGTGTTGGCCCTTTTTCGTTTTGCATTCAGAGGATAATAGGAGAGAAGATATCGTGGCGCTGCTCTACACACAACGGTAAAGGTTGCAGGGCAAAAGCTGAAACGTTCGAATCCACTGTGCTCAAACTAGACAATGTACACAATCACTCAGCTTCCAACAAAGGATTTGTTAAATCAATGCCTCCGGTAGTTTATTTTGGTGTATAAACTAGTTTTGTTTCCGTATTTATGAGTTGTATAGAAATATGGTTAATTGTGTGTGATTAATCACCGTGTCGGATACCATCCGTATGTGGTGGATGTTCCTTATATCCGCACGAGAAGATTCGCTTCTACATTCATCATGCGAACAGCTAAGGAGTGGAATATGCTACCAGCAGCCATATTTCCGCGATCTTATGACCTGGGGGTCTTTAAAAGAAGAGTGAATAGGCATTTGTTAGGCGGATGCGGTTATCGTCGGACTCATCTTCACCTTCCACCAGGTGTGATTGAGGTCATCCGTTCGCCTTAAGTTATAGAAAAAAAATACTTGAAAAAATGTAAATAATTTTAATAATAAATAAAGCGCTTATAAGAATTGTGTGCGTATTTTTTTAGATAAATAAATTAATAATAATTCCTAAATGAAATATATCTTTATTCAGATAGGCCTACTTCCAAGCACTTTTGAATCGTCAATAAAAAGTAAAGTGAATCTACCGCTGCTTCGGAAAGCAAAATCCACCGAGAAAAGCCGGCAAGAAACTCTGGTAGTTGCTCTTTTTAACATAATGAGGTGTAATAACATGTATAATATATAAAGGATTGAAAGCTCCGCGAGAAAGATTGCATGTGAGAAAGACCACGCACTTTTATCATTTAAGTATGAGTTTATTAATAACTTTATTATTGAAACTCTTTTGATTCTTCCTTATAATCATACACCAACTTTAAGTGGACTTATGACAAGGAATTTTAATTACCTAATCCATCAAGCCAGTCCATCTGTCCTGTTGGTCATATGCATAGAGATCTTCAGTCGTG
This sequence comes from Automeris io, assembly GCA_036320925.1. Lineage (NCBI taxonomy): Eukaryota > Metazoa > Arthropoda > Insecta > Lepidoptera > Saturniidae > Automeris > Automeris io. The sequence continues at coordinate 3,887,557 of JAUDJH010000010.1, read as the reverse complement.
GTATCTGTTTGCCGATATGACAAAAACGACTGCCAATGGATTGTCGAATCAGTATAGAAAAATCATCTTTGTTGAGATCAAGCATTTACCTGGATTAATTCAATCTAACTATATCAGACTAATCATGTCTAGAATAGATGTGGTTATATTTCGTTATTACAGGATAGTTCTAAAATACGTTGACAAAAAAAAAAAAATTTGCATTTATACAATGCTGTGAGTTCTAAATAATAATACCACTTAGTTAACGCCAATGCATGTAGAAATACTGCTTAAATTACAAAGACATCGCAGCATGCTCTATTTTTAATATTTTACATTTGTCAACGTAATTTAGTGCCACCTGTTATTAAACATATTTAATAATAATAAAAATCTTGTTATCTAAATATATAAAAGACAAACAGTCCTATGTAATAATAGATGTAGGAATAATTTAGATTTGTACCACAGATAACCTTTATTTTCAGTAAGGAAAATTTTTATTTCTCAAGTTCCGATCCATTAATCTTATTTTCTGATTCTACCATCCCCTTTTTACCACTAAACCACTAGACGCAATATGGGATTGGTATCTCACAATATCTACTACGTAAGGATGGTTCCTTACGTAGCAAATATTTCCCATATCTATACTAAAAGATTCGCGTCATCCTTCATAATGTGAACAGCAAAGCTCCCTTTACCTGTTTTTCACAATCTTCCAATCTGGGTACATTTAAAGGAAGAGTAAATAAGCATTTGTTGGGCAAACGTGATTAATTGTCAGCCTCATTGTCACCTACCGCCAGGTGTGATTAACGTCAAGCGTGAGCTTGTAAATCATAGAATCATAGATGATGAGCAAGTATTTTATTACATACTCGTTTAAACAATATGATTAAATTACAACGTATTATTTTTCAGCGGTATTTGAAAAGTCAATACGAGGAAATACTTTGCTCAGAATTGGAGGATATACATTTTGCGTGCACAGAATCGTTGGACTGAAGACTTCATGGCTTTGTTCAACGCACAATGGGAAGGGATGCAGAGCGAGAGCGCATACCGTAAACAACACCATAGTAATGCTTAAAAATGATCACAATCATTACGTTCGTGGCTATATAAATGTCGAAGGAAATAAACGCTAAAGCATGAAGCGGATTATTCCAGTAGATGTCTCCACTGACTGAACCACTGACGTGCATTCCACAAAAACATAAAAAAAACATTTCTTTGTTATAATATATTTGGTCATTTAATAAATATTATTATGAATCCTCATTTAATACTTAATTTCTTTTATATATAGAACTAGCTGTGCCCGCGACTTCGTTCACGTGGAAATACTACTTTTGTTATGACAGTAATTATTTCAAGCTGAAATATTTGTACAAATTATAATATAAATGTCGTCTGTTGCTTCTTATATAAATTCAATAAAACACAGCTATGAGTTACAATTTTATAAAAAAATATAATATTATGAGTATTTACCGGTAAGAACTATAGTCTTAGTCCGGTCCGGTAGTATATTTAATTTGCCTTCGTCATAGTAGCCTTATGCATGCAAAGTCTCAGCCTGATCGGTTTAAAATTGACAAAATTTTAATCTTCTTCTAAAAACTTTCATCCCCTATTTTATCCCCTTGGGGGTGGAATTAGTCAAAATCCTTTCTTAGCAGATGCCTACGTCATAACATCTACCTGCATGCCAAATTTCAGCCCGATCCGTCCAGTGGTTTGGGCTGTGCGTTGATAGATCACTATGCCAGTCAGTCAGTCACTTTGAGTTATATATTATATATTTAGATAGATTGCGTTTGATTTTATCGTAAGTTGTCACTTGTAATATATGTATTAGTGGGTACTATTAAATAAATCAGTCTATACCGAGCGTCGGACGTTTCATTACATGGTGGCAGCGGTGAATAAAATTATTGAAATTTTAGTTATTCAAAGCATAGTAAAAATAAGTTTAATAGTGTATTCGTGATTAAGTGCACATATTTCATAATTAGTAATAATGGAACACGCTCGGCCTCCGAAAGAATTGTGTTTGGAAGGAAGTCCCGCGGCTCGCGGTGATGCGTGGCGTAAGTGGTACCGGCAATTTATAATATTTGTTAAAGCATCGGGAGTGTACAAGGAACCAGCGGATGTTCAAGCGAACCTGTTAATTAACCTTATAGGATCAGAGGGTTATGATATTTACACCACTTTTAAATTTACAAAAGCGGAACAGAATGAATTTCAGAAAATTGTTGATAAATTTGACGAATATTTTACTACCAAGCCAAACATAACAATGACACGTTTTAAATTTTTTACTCGTAATCAAGATAAGGGAGAAAATATTGGTGATTACGTTACTGCTTTAAAATTACTAAGTCAAAATTGTGAATTTGAGCACTTGGAACATGGACTAGTAAAAGACCGTATTGTTTGTGGTGTGTACGAGTCCACGATACGAGAAAAATTACTTAGAACGGAGGACTTAACATTATCAAAGGCGGTAAAAATTTGTGAGGCTCACGAGATGTCAAATGAAGAAAATCGTCAAATAGACAAAGTAAACAGAGACAATTTAACATCTGCGTCAGCGACGTCATCAGGTATAGACTCATTGTTAGCGGCGGGTACCTCGAGCGCACGGGGACTGCGGGGCGACGGGCGGAGGGGACGCGGCGCGTGCTCTGCCAGGGTCGCGGCGCAACGGCGTGATGATAAGGCTACTTACACACGGTGCAACGGTTGCGGGGATTCCAGGTGTAATGGATTGCAGTGTGCGGCTAGGTACGCTAAGTGTTTTGTATGTAACGAACGAGGTCATTACAAAAAAATGTGTCAATTAAAAAATAAAAATAGCAATAAGGTATTTGAACTTATGGAGCACGGCTGTAGTGATGATGAAGAGGGATTGTTTTGTATATCCACCTTGGAAGAACAATACGGGAAAAATGTGTCAGTGAGTAACGGTAAAAATAACTGTAAGTGGTATGAACCATTATTTTAAGTTTCGAACGGATTAAAAATAATGTTTAAACTGGACACTGGGGCGGACTTTAATGTACTTTCACTTAATACGTTTTTATCATTAGGTTTAGATTATAATATTATTCAGAAATGTGAATTAAAAGCGCAGTCATATTGTGGTAATTATTTACCATTATTTGGCAAGTGCAGTTTGAACTTATTATGTAGAAATAAAACCTATACTCTTGAATTTATTATCACAAAAATAGAGGGCCAGAGTATTTTAGGAAAATATGCTTGTGAACATATCGGTTTAATAAAAAGAGTCTTATCACTACAAAATTTTCTTAGAAATATACTAAAATGGAAACCAGCGCATTTTATTATTCTTTATTTATTTTCGATATTTTAGTCTCTCAATAAATATATTAACTTCAATAAAATCTGGTATTTATCAGAATAGGATGCTCAGATTCCAAATTTAAATCAATACATGTATAACAAGATAATGCTTTTTTATGCTTCTATCGGATGCACGCCACTGCTCGTAATATGCACCTTGTGTAGAAAATAATGGACTGTACAACCCGCAAGAGTTAACTTGAGACTTCGTTCGAATGACGTAAGCGCGAGATCAATTTTGAGATTTCTAACAGTACTGACGCGTCGTAGGCGAGAGCACCAAAAAGGCGGGGGTCGCGAGGGCACCGCGCATTCCGCTCACCTCTCAAGTTAACTCTTGCGGGTGGTATTCACGGAACAGCCAAGACTCATTTGCAAAAACAAAACGCTAGTAGAAAAATGAAAATGTATGGAATCACATGAGCCTGTCTACGGTGCATTTAGGTCATGTCATTTCAGTTTACCTTAACTCTATCTATTTGAAAAAAAAAATGAAAAAGTATTTATTTCGCCACAAATATACAAAAAAATTAGAAATTGAAATGTAGCATTACAAACAACACACAAAAACAAAAGAAAATACAGAACATATTAACATGGCGAAAATGGGCCCTTCATCAGCCTAAAGCCACAGAGGAAGTCTGCAGCGCTGATTTTCGTGAAGGGTCGTGTTACATCTTATAAGATTCTTTGTCGTGTTATATCTTATTATCTTGTTATCTTAAGTGTTATCTTATCTTATCTGTCTTATCTTATTTAAGTTCTTGCTGATCATTGACATGTGTAATATATTCCAAAATTAACTTAAAATCTCGTTAACCCTTTATGGCGCCGTGTTGTATTTCTGCAACATACCACTCAAATAGAAGCAACAATAAAATAAATGCCGACAGACTGACTTTGCTTGGTGTTATACGGTACCAACAAAGCATTCTTACGATTTAGTGACAAATCAGCTCACTAGATGACGAGACTTGTAGGTAATAATGTTTCATTGTAGTGTCGAACGAATACACGCCTGTTTTCAGGTTTTCAATTTCATTTACGAAAAATTAATTCTTGGTGAAATACTAATTTTTGACTGTTGAAATTTTTGTAAGTAAACGGTAAGAGGATGTTTTTTAATAATCTGTTCCTAATTTTAAGTTTAATGATTTAGTACTAATCTAATGTTGCATTTCTAGTACATGCAAGGTTTTTAAGAATTATAAACGATACATTTTTAATATTTTTATAATTATTATTTTCGTTAACTATACACTATTTACCACCTAGTTTTTACAAAATTAACAAATTTAACGACCTTGCGCTATAAAGGGTTAAGTTAAATTTGATAACAGAATCGTTCTTCTTTAAGTACTTAATAAACAATCTACTATATTTTTTATTTTTGAATGAAGCGGATAGCGGATACAATCTACGTCTGGTTTGTTGTCTACACTTTTATAGTAATGAATACTAATATTATAAAGGGTAAAGATTGTTTGTTCGTTTAAGATAATCATCTAGCCGACTTCAAAAACTTTTTTACCGATATTTAGAATGGACTCTTAGGGTGGATTTAGGCTATTATATTATCTCGTTCTCTTAGAAATGGGAATCCTATCGAAGCCAAGCCGCTGGCAGAGGCTAATCTCTTAATAAAGCTCATGCTATAATTTCACTTTATCCTCTTTTAAATTCACAATAATTATTAATACTCATTCGTTTCTAAATTCTAACTCTTAACAGCGATTGTACTGTAATCAATGAAAAGTACAGTCCAATCCAAAAACCGAATACCACTAAAGAGAGACAATCACCTGCCCGATAATCACTGCGATCATGCCGGCATGTACAAATATCTTTACATGCTTTGCTTAAAGAACCCGATATCATAAAACAAAGGGAACACGGTCGCCAAAAGACCATTCCAAAAGCCAATGTCCCGACATATGATGATAACACTTATCGTATATATTTTATTTAAAGACATCAGCTAGTGTATTTATATTTCTTCCTCCGACAGGGGACTGAGGTGTATTTCACCGTAATGGGTACAATAGGGCTGATATGCCAAAATGGCAAAAGCCGTTATAAATAATAAAATAAAAAAGTATATATTTCTTCCTACTTTTATTATCAAAGTGGACTTAACAAGGTCCGAACAGTGGAGTAAAGAAGATATATCGTATCGAAAATTTTGGGTCTTTTCATTGCATACTTGAAGAATTTGCTATAAAGAAAGGCGTGATTAAAATTATATTTCTATTGCAGTGACATATGTTCTATCCAAACGAAGAAAGCATCTGTTAAGTATTGGAGGGTACACATTCTGCGCGCAAAAGTTAAATGGAGCTCGAACTAGATGGATATGTTCAACTCATAATCATAGAAAATGTCGTGCTAAGGCCCACACTATCTACAGCAAACTAGTTAAAATAAATAATCATCACAATCATGAGTAATATCAGTTATCGACATGTCATCACTCTAACACTAAGCGATATGGTGAAGATCTAAGTAAAAGCAATAAAAAAATAGTTTTATCTCAATTTCATTGAATGGAAAATGATGATAATATCGATGACAGAGCGCACTCACTTAACAAAAAGAATATACAAGCAAGTTATAATTTAGACAATGGTGCGAACCAATATGTTAATCTAATCACTAAGGCAGTACACATACCTAATTACCTTTTCCCAAACTCTATTTTTATACCACCAAAAAGACCGATAAATTAATATAGACTCTACTCAGCGTTGACGATCTTTTCAGAGCAATAATATTTGTGGAACTTATTTAAATAAATTGTGTGATTACATCCGGTCCCGATGGCACTAGAAGTATTGAGAAGAAATATCTTTATCCTGGACACTATATTATATTGTTAGGTATTTGCGCTTCTTGGCGAGGTTTTTCTTTCTCGCTGATCTTAAGTTAAAAATAACATAAACATTTGATTAAATATGTAAGAATTCATGTAGTAATGCTTCTTACTATGTAAAATCCTGTGTGATATTAAATGAATATTTCAATTTTTAAATGTATCTTTATGTAATCAAGACAATACTAAATACCTTGATGTGATTATGCTATGGTGCTAACAGAGAGGAACTTTCAGTATTCCACTTCTAGTTTTATTTATACTTTCACGCTGAGTCTCTACTGGGTTTGGTGGGAAACAAGAAGCATAGAAGTTGAATGGACCTTCCAGTTTCATCTCTTTAATATACATATATGACTAAAAATGTAAGTAAGTACATTATCACTAAATATAGTGTAGCTTTTATTCGAATTTAAATACTTTAAGGATAATAAAACGTGTTTCATTTGGTGATTCATCATCACCAAGTAGAAACTAAGGTAATAAAATACTCCGAGTTAAGTCTAAAATATTGGGGTAGTAAGGAATTCAAGACACTCAGATTCTTGTTTTAAAAAGTTTAATTGGTCATATTTTATTTCAGCAATATATGTAACTTCGAGAAAAGGAAAAAAGTTATTAAGCGTTGGAGGTTTTACATTTTGTAAACATAAAGAACTAGATGGTTTGAAAATTAGATGGATATGTTCCACTCATCACAATAGAAGATGTCATGCCGCCGCACATACCTTTGAGGACAAAATTATTAAAATTAATAATTTGCATAGTCATAATTAATTATTGTAATGCAAAAAGCATAAAAGACAAAGAAAAGAAAAGATACATTATATTTTTGGTTTTTCCTTTTTAATTACTTATTTTTTTACATCCAACGATTGAAATACTTTCAGAGACGTAAAAGAACTTCGCCAACAAAAGGACGTAGTTTTGTAATGTTGATTGATGTTTATGAAGACGTGACTATTTTTGTGTGTATACTCTATAGGTATACTTAAAATGTTAATATCTGAATATCGTATTTGAAGAATGTTACACAGAGGGCTTAGCAGAGAAACATTCAATTAGAGATAACGCTGATCCAAAATGTATGGAGCTGACATCATGGAATGACGTGATATTTGGAAAGCTACTTTCAATCGAAAATGCTTTGTCGTTCGGTATATAATGTTCTTTAAGCCAGTGTATTTCCTTCACTTAACTATATTGGGCTATTTAAAAGAAGTGAGAAAAGACTTTTGAGCAGGCCGGCATGATTACGGCGAATATGAATTAACAATATCTAGTTTCTCATAGTTGCGGTTGGTTTTTTGATTGCTCTGAGCTTAACATCAGGTGGAGTATATTCCGTTTGCCGTGCTAATATTAAACATTACAATTTAATCGATTAAAATGAATCAAATTGACCACCAAACCAAACCATCAAATCTGCTCTTGTAGAGCCTGGCAGTGATTATTGAAGTTAATCACACTAGAATGCATATTCAAAGCACTGATAATTCTGGTTATATATGTTTATTTATTATCGATTACCAATTATTGTAGGCAGATAGATTGAAACCCCATTTCTATCTTTGCAAATGTCTTTTGCTCCCCTTACATGAATAACCTTGCTGATTCCGTTTACTCCTGACCTTGCCCACCGTTAAAGCTAATCTAATCATGATTTTGTATTTTAGAAAGGTATTCGTTTGTGAAATCACGAAGAGGCAAAACTCTTCTGAACGTCGAAGGATACAACTTTTATTACCATTCGGAGAAGAATCTTAAAGTAAGATGGCTTTGTTCGACACACCACAAAAAAAAATGTCGTGCCAGCGCCTATACGTACGAAGGTTGTCTTATTCAAATCAATAATGCTCACAACCATCCAAATGTAATTGATTAGTTTTTAATTTTTGTATTATACAAAAAATAATTTTGCTAATGCAAGATCAAATGCATAAAAAATTAATAAAATTAAGAATCGGTGCACACGATGCGTTGCGGCGGTGGTGTGGTGTCGCTTGGCAAAGATGTATCGCTTTGGTGTGCACACGATGCGTTTTGACGTAGTATTAAATATATCGGAAAAGACTGTACCACTCCGTCATTGCAACGCATTCACCTCCACCCGCTCCGTCTCACGATGCGCAATTTGATACGTGGCGCCGCATTTTACCGTGTGTGCACCACGGCCATTGCAGTGCATTGTGTGCCCCGGCTGTAATACATTGTTCTTTATATATAAACCTTGGATGTACCTGTGTGTATAAATAGTTCAGTGATAGGTGGTGTGTGCAGAATTTTAGGACAGGATAAAGTCTATGGAGTTAGCTAGTATACAGTTATATGTGGATATTAGGGCGTTTAAAAAAAAATCTCCTCGGAACCACGCTCAAAAGTTTCGTTTTCAAGCCAAAATAGGCCTCTGAAAATATGAGTCCTTAATATTAATATTTATGTTGACCGTATCGCACTTTTCGATTTCCCATAAGAATAACACAGGCCAAAGTTTTTTTCTTTTGATTTTTATAACTAATGAACGATATATCGTATTGCAATACCCATTCATTATTTTTGTAGAGAATTTAACGCTCTACAAAAAAGGTCTGAAGTAAATTTTTGATAAATCAACTCAGTCAAAAGTTACTCGAAGTGTACTGTCCCTCGCCTAGTGCTAGAGTTGGGCGGGTGTGTAAGTAGTTTGTTATAATGATATCGCAATGCTATATCTCATACGGGGTGAGCAGAGATACATTAGTGGCTGTATCCAATTTACACTTATATATCGTGCCAACATGACCAGCTGATCGCCTTTCTCAGGGAACATGACCCTTCTACTAGATAGTATATAATAAATATATAAGATCAAAATTGTAACAAAAATATTATTTAGTCTTCATAAAAGTTTAAAATGTATTATTATTTTTAAATAGTTCAGAGTTAGGTTCACTTGTGGTCCAGATTCATTTTGCAAAATAAAGGATAATTTGTAAATTAATTGTTAAATGTTAAATTAATAGTCAAATTACAGTTATTTTCGTAGTATACATTTCAAATTTCAGTCGCAATTTTACGTTAGTCAATTTTTGCAGACAAAAGAAGATATGGTGACATTGGGAAAATTACTTCATGTATTTTAGTGTAATAATTTTGTTATAGATAGCGTGTCGTATGTCACATCTCAAAGGGGAAGGACACTTTTAAATGTGGGCGGATACACGTTCTACTCGCAAAAGGTGATGGGCCCAAGAACTAGATGGCTCTGCTCTACGCACAATAATAGAAAATGTCGCGCAGTGGCGCACACTTACAACGGAGAGCTTATAAAGTTAAAAAATTATCACAACCACCAAAATTAAATGCAAAAAGCAGCTTTCGTATTATTACATAAGAATTAAGTTCAGTTGTTTCAAATTACCGCCATACGCTGTGGTGTAGTACGGAGAGTTTGGCCTCTCTCCCTTTCAGTAAAGTATTTATATTACGTTCATTTGTGCAGACAAGTCAGTCTGCCGGAGATTGCGGAGCTGAACGGACGAGATTGCGGTGTGTAGTGGCAAACTAAATACACTATAGCAGCTATTAAAACCAATTCGTAACTTAATGTCGCGTGATGAACTGATATGAGTTGTACTTAGCTTTACATTGCATTAGGACAATTTAATTACACAGAGTCTTAGAAAAATGACTGAATAAAAAAAAATAACCATTACCATTATAATACACTTTTTTATTTGCTGTAACAATCAACATTCAATAAATCAATTCTCAAGCTGATATACCCTTTGGTAGTTGCCAATTGTTATTGGCAGCATGATTTTAAATTATTTTGAATTATTGTTATAATTTTTTATTTCTATATAAAATTATCGAAACACTTTCTAAATAATTTGGCATTTTTAAAACAACAATATCATAACACTTAACGGACGAGCTCCGTAGATCTACGTTATTCCATTCTGACTTCCTAGGACGGGCCACGTAGATCTACGCTTTTGCTTAAATTTTATGTACGTTGCATTAGTTTTTTTATTTTACAGATTTTTTCTTGGTGCCATTAGTTAGCATTATCTGCCTGTTGTTCCTACGGTGTAGTTTTCGGCCCATCCGTTAAGTGATAAAAGGTATGGATATGACTTGAATTAGAAATTTATTTAAGATTTTTAAAAAACATATACCGAGACTATTATGAACAACTACATTTATTATACTACTACCATAAATATATATTGAATAGAAAGAGTAGTTGTTCACAATTGTGTAGATACATCCGTACTCTGAATAATTGAGGCTAGTTTGAATTGTAATTTCAAAATCAGGCAAAATGTTATATTGTTGGTCTAGAATAAAAATAAGTTATATTAATTTGACAGTTAATGTTACTTTTGTAACTACAGTGATTAATATTGCAATAATTTTATGGAATAATAATAAATATTCTCTATGAACCTTCGTGTTTTAAATAAGGTATGGTAACAACTAAAAATGAATTTGCATAACACATTGTAAAATAAATTGAATTTTCTACCATTCAGTTGCATAAACGGTTTTTTTATTAATTAGTATTAAAGATATTATTTATTTAGATAACGTTTCTGTAATTGGATCTATGTCTATTAGATCGGATATAGCTAAAGGTTACATCAAGATCCACCGAAAAGAATTGCGTTTGTTGTATACTTAGACCGCATGCATGAAAATTATCTCATATTTATTTATAATATAGATTAAATATAATATAAATTATTTTATAGCTATATGATATAGTGTTCAAATGTGTATGTATAATGTATATGTACCATAAGACAAACTAATTATGAGTGCATTATTGCTCAAAGCTTTGATTTAATTTCCATGTTACTTTGGGTTACACAATTTGTTGTTTTTGATGATAAAACATGATTATTTAATTTTTAGCTACGTTCGTGAGGTCTCAAAGAGGCAACCAATTACTCTATTTACAAGGATATACATTTTGTACAAAATGGACAAATGGTCTACGAACTAGATGGGTATGTTCGACTCATAACCACAAGAAATGTCGAGCCACAGTACAAACTTATGGAGATGTGGTACTCAAATCCAATAACCAGCATTGTCATCAAAGTCAAAATTTTCGTAAATATTGAAGGCTCAAATTGTCTCCGGATCTCATATAGAATTAATTATTTTTATTATTCTGCATAAACCAAATTCCCTATTTTCCAGTTCGCATTATAATCTCGTACTTTGTAATCTCGTATGCTATATAAAGCCTATACTTTGATAAGATAAATAATATTTCACCATTTTTGGTAAGACAGGCCAGGGTCAAACCGGATGTTGCAAAGCTAAGCCTGATATTTATAGACTCCATTTTGACTTTTCTTAGACTTTGCTCCGGAAGTATAATGTGTTTGATAAAAAAAACTGAATGTATAATAGAACATTAAGTATAGTCCAAGTCCAGATTAACACTAGAACTACGAACCTGTCAAAATGACCGGTTGCATCATTTATTTATACCATTTTCTCTTTTAGTCTTATTTAATATTTTACGATAATGTCATGATTTTTATTAAATTTGTGTATAGAATAATATTATAGATTATTTTGTTCTTACACTTTTAATTTACAGAGATAACTATAAAGATAATTATAAGACAGTTATTTTTTTTGTTTTGTTTCTTCGTAGTTTTAGTGTTAAGGTAACCAGTAACTGGCCATATACTACTCGGATATTAATCGAATAATATAATTTGTAATGCATGTATAAAGTCTAAGCAAAGTCAAAATAGCGTCTATAAATCTCATAATTGTGATAATATATTTTCAAGATGGTTGAATAAACGTTTAAAGGATATGGGATTATGGAATGACGTCAAGGAATTTTTGCAGTACCAGGGACTAGAATTACAAACCAATACAAAAATATTCAACGGTCGAAATTAGCTAAAAAAATTAGGTGGGGTCTACTAGTAGGCACGGTTTTTGTAAAGGCTTTAGAGAACATATTGAGATTACCTCACCACAGCGGCTCTGTCGGTAGCATAAGAATGAAAATATTTAGATTAATCTTAAATATTTTACTGTAATCTTTTACTAATCGTTAAGTGATTGTTCTCTCTATTGTAGTATATACTAGTGAAGCAGGTCTTGTATCGCCTAGGTACAGTTTACACACAAAAAACCAGATTTTTAAATAAACTTTCACTGTTTATTTTACCCACTTGGGGCGGAATTTAAAAAATCAGTTTTAAATGAGTGACTACATTATAAAAAGCAATTAATGTAATGTTTCGAGCGTCAGTAATTTACACTCAATGATGATATGCCGGACAGTATAAAGCCTTTTTATAGATAAATATATTTAAAGAATGGGTTAACATATCGTTATTATAAAAAAATGGAGAGATTTGGTAAAACAATTATTTTCATAATTTTAAAGTAGCCTCACCAACTTAACTACCAATTTTGTGTGATATAATGTGTGATGTGACGTTAAATGATTAATTTTGCTTGTAAAATTCATATAGATTCAAATGAAATAGTATTTATCAAGCCGTTGTTTTAATTTCTTCTATTCGTCTATGAATTTAAACGCTTAACTTATGTACTTTCCTTGCTTTATCTTGCTTATTTGCTTGGTTATTTTTATGCTTATACATTTAAAGGCGACCAGTGGCTAACACATTATGAAAAATAATAAATAGTTTCGTAAATACACCTGTACTAAAGTGCTGTGCCGTTTAAGGCCGCCACATCATGTACCAGAAAAAGGTAATAATACAAAAACTTAAATCAGAGAGTTCTTAATAACGTACAAATATTATTAAAAAAAAGTAAATTTATTACGCAATTAAAAATTACACAATAAAATATAAAGGACAAAGAACCAAAAAAACGATCTTCCTTTCCATTTTATTGTTAGTTTGAACAATCGTTGAATTGAGAAAGATCAACTTTTTTTTTTATTTTACACTATTAGAGGTCTCATAGACTCATCCTATTTGCTGAACCAAATATGTTTCAGGTGGCAGCATTTCAATGCAAGGGACTTTCCGCTTTTTAATGTCCCATTTATTATGTTAATAATATTTTTATTTTTCGTGCCTGTGAAATGTATAACAAACTTTTTGTGGTGTCGATACATTTCGAACTTGTACATTTGGCTCCTTTAAAATAATAGTGAGGAAAAAATTACAGTTCATTTTTTCTGTATTATATTTGTTTTTCTTGATGTAATGAGTTAGTTTTCTCTTATTGTTCTATGTCCCTTACGTTTTTTTTTTTGGGGGAAAACTTTTCTGGCTTTTATGTGTAATTTTGTAGTAAATGTTGTTGTATGATTTCCCGAAAATATATAATAACACATAAATTGATATTTTGACGTCATACATATAATATATATTTTTTTAAGAATTTCACTATTTAGTTATAATCATTTAACTTTCAGTTAAATTCGTGCAGTCTCGACAAGGCAAACAATTACTATGGTTAGAAGGATACACGTTTTGCTCTCAATGGACTTCTGGCCAGCGAACCAGATGGGTATGCTCGACTCATAACAATAAGAAATGTCGTGCGACAGTGCATACATACGGAGATATGGTGCTCAAATATAACAACAAGCATTCTCATGCGTTTAATTTAGTCTGTAACTAGTGAATCATATTTTTTTTTTCTTGCGTAAATTTGGTATTAAAAATTGTCTTGCTTCGCTTTAGGTAACTTATTTGTTAAAGCCTTTTTAAATAAGGATTAATAGAACTGGAGATATAGCTTGTACAATGTATATTACCACCTAAAATTGGTTATTAGAAATCAGTAAAGTAAGGGCATATTTATAATATCCAGCTTTCATGTTCCTTTTTCCGGTTGTGTTCCAGTTGTTCATATAACTAGAGATTGTCAGCCGTAGTATTCGGCATGCCGGCATGACATCAGCGACTGATAATTAGTTCTCGTTCCTTGGTAGTCCTTGCTTTTCTTGGAGTACATTGTATTTTGTATCGAGTGCAATATAGTTATTTGGCCGAGCCAGTATAATTAAATTCTCCGTTGTATAGAAGCAGGAGTACAATTTCAACTCTTTTACCCGTTATCATATACTAGTGAGGTTATGTGAAATGGTTCTGGTTCATAAAATACATTGCTCTACGGAGTAAATGGATACAGATATACTTAACACTCGATTACTGTCATCAAAAAAACTTCCGTAATTGTTAACCCCGTATTTGTGACATATGCGTCATTATTTCCGAAGCTTATCCACTTTTTACACTAGTGTTTCCGAAGAAAGCTATTTATAAATAAATAAATAACTAGATGTATGTCTTTTTTGCCTTTTTAGTAACCTACGATCCTAACCTAACAATATCAAAAGTATATAATATTTATTATTTAAACGAAGTGAAAAATATTAATTTTACACGAAATACTTTTGACTAAATTATTTTTAGTTTCAATAAATTCTAAATTTTACTTAAATCATCACTGATTGCATTTTTTTTAATGTTTCATTTATAACACATTTCAAATGTCACCGTTTTGTACTCATTATAAAAGCTTTAACAAGTCATACGCCGTACTTAGCCTAAGCCACATCGTAACGTCGAGATAATTGAAGGTAAGTTTTTCGCTCTTAGGACCTGTTAAAGTATATTTAATTCCTTATTATTATGTACAAGTGCTATAATGACTATATTACTTTTAGTTAAGTTCGTGACGTCTAAACGAGGTAAACGGTTACTATATGTAGAAGGATATACGTTTTCTTGTCAGTGGACTTCGGGCCAACGAACTAGATGGGTATGTTCGACACACCACAGAAAAAAATGTTACGCCACAGTACATACTTACGCAAATGTGATACTCAAATCTAACAATCAGCATTCTCATGATTCTACTTTTGTTGATTTAGATAATTTAACAAATTTATGTAATATTCGCCTTTAAAATGTATATATGCAATATTACCAAAATTATACACCTCTCAGGTAAATTGGACCTTTTAAAATGAACATTTTACGTACAGACTTTTGCACCTGACAGGTTTGCCTAATCAGATAAGGTCCTTAATCTGAAGCATCTCAGGTGCTTGCACTTTACATTGTGCCATATTACAAGCTTTCGTTTTCTTAACGGGCATATTTACATGGGTGTGATATCTGTGCAATAAAAAATTTATGTAATGAGGAAATAAATTACATAGTTAAATATTATATCAATAAATAATAGTGTCCGACCGAAGCTGCAATTTCGTATTCGGCCTGGATATACCGAAGCCGAAAGTTTCTATTGAGCGCTGAAATTAAGCGTACTGTAATTATTTATAAACGCATGCATTCTTTTGAATTGACGAAACAAGATTCGATAGTTTACTTTTCACAAGTGACAGGATAATTTTTATTCATCTATAGAAGTTATTTTTATGCAGTGAACATAAGTATATTTTTTTAAATCATTATATTATTCACTTTAATTAATCTGGTCCCGATTTCTTAGGATTTTTTACTGTTCGTCCTCAGCCAGAAATCACTACTACACTGTTATAGAATAAATAAATAAATAGTTATTACCAAATATGCGCTTTTCTATCCAAAATCTCTACGAATGCTGAAATACAGTAAAGGATTTTTATATTATTTAAGTAAATCCTTCAAACTCCTTTTTTAAAACACGTTTAAGCAATAATGACTCTTTAATTTTTATGCAATTGATGATTCATAAATGTTTAAATGCGTTTTAAAACTTAAGCAACATATTTGAAAATTAAGCGCTGAAGATAAACATTTAAAAGGATAATAAAATGGCGTGTCAAGCTTGCGGTCGTTACAGCTTTCAGCGCCGCGCAGTCACGTACATCAACCTTTACTTATAAATGCATACAGAGTGGACAACGCTACATTGTGACCTGGCAGCATATGCAGGGTCGTTGCTGACGAGCGACTGCCAGAGTCGGACTTGTACTTTAATATGTGACTTGTACCTTAAACAAACAGAGATCGGATAGACTATAATACATTCTCAAAATGTGTAATAAAGAGTATAGAAAAATAATTTAATATTTGTACTGTTTTTCAGAGGAATATGATTACGAGATTGTTCGTTCACGTCGAGGCGCTCTCATGCTTCTCGTCGGAGGGTTTACCTATTCCTTCCAAGCTTATCACGGAACGAAGAAAAGATGGCGCTGCTCAACGCATCATTGCAAAAAATGCCGCGCGTTCGTGTACACTATTAACGAAAAGATCATCCGCATCAATAATTATCATGACCACGATTGAGAAACAAATTAGTCCAAATTATACTCCATACTTAGTCTGCCTCAAAGTACAATTCGCATTCTGGCAGTTACTGCTCGACAGTATCTGCCAACTTGCGATGTACGGTTCTGTATGCATTTATATGGAAAGGCGTTCGATGTACGTGACTACGCAGCGCTGTTAGGCGGGTCAAGCTCGCGACCTTGATAGCTAAGGTTGAGATTTATAAACGCTACTTTGATTTTGCTTGACTTTGCTCCGGAATTAAGATCATCTTTGACAAAAAAATAAATCTATAATAGAAATTTCAGTATAGCCTAAGTATTCCCAAATCCAAGCAATAAGTACGAGCGAGTACAAGCTGAGAAAGCGACTTACCATTTTTTTTTATCCTGACACGACACAGTGACCACACCACGCGTGATGGTAAGCATGGTGCAGTCCAAAAACGGCAACAACTACCAACAGCAAAAAATCATCAATAGCCGTAGCGATCATGCCGGCCTGCACAAATATCTCTTCACGCTTCGCTTAAAAGACCTAATATCGTAGGACGATACCATATACGTTCACATTAATTAAATAACATAAGTTATAATGTTTGAGTACAGTCTAAGCAAAGTCGTGTATATATTTTAACTTCGGAGTGTTGTGCAGTCACCTACATAATACGTCTTTCCATATAAATGTATACATTGATGGTATATTACGACGTTGCAACCGCCCGTTGATTCGCTTTTAGTGTCGCGTCTTTATAACGATTTTGATATGAAATGTTATAGGTTTTAGTTCGTTCTGATATATTTCCGTCTCAGCGTTAATAATTTAAATATTTTTTATCTAATCAGCTTAAGATCCTTGCGTAGGGTAAGCTTTATCGTTTACTGTTAAATTAGTTCGTTAGAACCATAGACTTCAATTGTTAAACTAAAATTAAGAATGTACTGTGAATTGAGTAAGTGTTTAAAATGAGGTGGATTTTGATAGGTCCTTCAATATCTTTGAAAGAAATGTGAATAATTAACCATATCGAGAGGTGAAAGGCTATTTGGTTTAAGCGACATTTTTTTGGTGATATAGTTATAAGTATATATATATATATATATTCTCGGAGTCAGCGTTTTTTACCGATTCCAAATATATATACATATATGTTATTACTATATCACCAAAAAATGTCGCTTAAACCAAATACCCTTTCACCCCTCAATATTGTTATGCGGACATAAACTACGATAGTTCACAGAAGGCTTTTCCAAATAATACGAATGTATTTGCTATGATATCATGAAGTTTGATATTTATGTAACACTTAGATGTAATTATATTATATTTTATGTAAGCCATTGACTAGTATAGATACAACCAATAATGTATTACTTGAGTGCACCGTGTAATAAACTAGTCATTGTACGTAAATTGTTTTTTTTTATTATAGCACGTTTGTTATTAATAATATATAGGCAGACGCTTGACCTCAATCTTACCTGGTGGAAGGTAAGGTAAAATTAATCTGATGTTGAACGGCGTCCGCCCTACAAATGCCTATTTACTCTTCTCTTAAAGACGCCCAGGTCATAAGATCGCGGAAATATGGACGCTGGAAGCATATTTCCACTCTTTAGCTGTTTGCATGATGAACGTAAAGGCGAATCTTTTCGTGCGGATATAAGGAACATCCACCACATACGGATGGTATCCGAGTGGATGTCTAATGATTAATAAACCAATAAAAAAGAACCTCATGAAATATTTTATGAGGAGGCTGGTATAGTATTAACAGTATTAAAGATCTTTTGATAAATATGAATCCACTCTCAGGGTTTATTGTATTGCACCGGCTTTTACGTATCACGGAACTGCCAGCTAGTCGTAGCTATAGTTATATGACGTGATTTTCAATCCAGAACTTGTATTCTTAGGTAACAGTGTTTTATTTAAATTATTAATCAAATCTAAATACATATCTTTGACGAATATCCCGTTATGCTTTTTGTTACTGCTATATTTCACATTGAAATGCCTATTTATTTGATTGTTACGGGGAAATACGCTTGTTTAGTTGATTGAGTCATTGTACCCCCAACTTGGTATGGGAATATAATAAAATGAGAAATTTAATATGTAATATAGTATAAAAATAAATATTTTCAGTGAAGTTCGAGTATGTGCCATCGCAACGAGGATCAACGATGCTTCTTGTCGATGGATTTACTTACTCCTTTCAAGCAAAGCGCGGCATGAAAAGTAGATGGCAGTGCTCAACGCATCACAAGAAAAAATGTCGTGCCTTTATTCACATGGTTTGCGATAGAATAATTAAAATTAATAGTTTGCACAATCACGATGCAGGACGAAATATAGAGTTTATTTCTCGCTTAGCCCTAGAGAGAGAGAAAAAAAATCTTACCGAGGAATACGGCCACGATTCTTTTGACCTGGACTATAATAAATTATTTTAATCTAATAATGCATGTAAGTAAGTTAATGAAAGAACTTGCTAACTTTAAATATACTAACAGTTTTATTTAGTAAACCTGTATTTTTAATTAACATCACTAGAAAAACTAAATCTTGTGCACACGATATTTCTTTAGCCATTGGGACGGTTATAACATAGACATTTATCAGATATATAGAGAGGGGACGTAAATGCGCATAACATCACGCTATATTTATTATATATATTTTAATTAGACACTGTAATGCCTAAAGTAAAACGCACCTAACAATTAAACTGGGTCCGCTAATGATCATTAAACTTAAATAAATTGGTTATTTTTTTACTTGAGTAAATACTAATAGGATCTTCACGGCCGCAGCTGGTGGTAGATGTACCGAACTACTACAACTAAAAACCTCAAGGGGATTACTTCTGTACCTTGGCGAGGACTATGGGCTCTGTAAACAAAGCTCCACAGCCTCGCCAAACAAATAAATACGTTTACATTAACACTTTTTCTTTCGCGTTTTATACTTATAAGTACTTTAACACGTCTTATGCGCGAAATAACTTACTTTTAATGATGGCTTGACGTTTTGACCTTGTTATACAGGCCATGGTTACGGGCAGCTTGAAGTGCTGCGGAGTTTTCATCGGGGACGGGAAGTCACTTTCTCTACCCGCTTTTCTTCTTGATAATTTGAATAGTTACAACACACAACACTCATAATATTATTATTTTTAAAAAGCTACATTGACGTTTTAATTTTCTAATTACTGGGCTCCTCGCCAATGATACACCCATAACATATTACCATAATCCTCATTAAAAGTTTTGTGCGTGTTAATTTCGATAGCCTCTCGAACTAGTCTTGTGTGAAATAAGCGATCTAATAAATAAATAAAAATATATAAAGGGAAAAAAATAAATAAATGAAATATGTACTAAAAAGTATTATGTATTTTTCAGCTCAGTTCATAAGATCACAACGTGGCACCCCCTTGATACTTTACGACGGTTATAAATATTGCAAGAAAACCTCCAGAGGATATAAAACTAGATGGGTGTGCTCCAGTCACGCCTACAAGGGCTGTAGAGCGACGTTGGTTACACTAGCTAATAATATTATACATATACGACCCGCCCATAATCATATTAATACAAAATTGTCCTACAATTAAGATTTTCTCATCAGGCTATAATATCACACGTAAAACTATACCGAAATATAAATTTAGGACTCTAATTGATATTTATAAAGTGTAAACCGAATATTTATGAACCTATCCGATGTAAATTAAAAGTATTAATAACTCATTGTGCGCTTATGTGAGCAGATAGTTACATCATCTAATTTTTTTTAATGTTAACCAGTACGCCACACCAGGAGCAGCAAGTCCATAGAAGCATAAAAAAACATTATTTTGTTATACTTTGTACATTTAATATATAATATATTAACTTAAAATTTGGTCTTGGATTGTCAAACTCTGAATATAATAATTACCTGATTTTATGTCGATATATTTCGTGAAGCGGTCAAGATATTTCTACTTTATATATAATTATTTACATATATAGGTTATTTTTATCACTCTATAAGTCATTTGCGATGGATATAAGGAATAATCTCTTTTTCTAATACTTTAGTATATAATATGTGACAGATAGATATCGTTTAACTGCAGTCGCAGTCGAATGACGTTTACCTACGTCATTCATTACAGTTTTCGGATTTCGCTCTCGCTCATCGTCGTCAAATTTCAACCGTCTTTTTCATATTTAAACCGAATTGCCTCGTTTATGGGGATTCACTGGGTAGCTGTAATATTGAGCTAAATCGTAGTGTAACATAGTTCATCGGAGCTAGGAAAAAGTTTGGTGTAAAGTATATGTGAGTGAGATTGTTCCGTTCTCGTGTCCGGAGACCGAGAACCAAATATCTGGAGCCGTGCTCTGCTGAACAGCTTGCTCATATAAGGAGCTGAAGACCTACAGGGTAGTGGACACAGATATTCTGGTATATCGGCTGTGATTTGTGGAGTGATGAGTATCCTTCATCTATATCGTTTACCTGTGAAATTTCTCCGAAACCACCAGCCAAGTTATCCCCGCATCTATGGAGAGCTATTGACACGACTCTTTAGCATTTATTAAATTACCATATATAATAACAATGCAATGCTATTATAGGTTGCACGCCACTGCGTCATACCTAATTACTAGCTGATCCGGCAAACGTTGTTTTGCTATATAAGGTTTTGTAATATCTTCTAAGATGTTCATTGAAATTAAGTGACTATTTTGTTCACAATTAGATACTCTTAATTAACAACACATTTATTTGGATAAAGATTAATATTATTACGTTGATACAATTCTTAACAAATAATGCATTAATTTCGACCAAATTTTAATACTATAAAAACGGTTCTAGTTACTTAATCTTAAAAGATAAACATATACTGTCGCGTACATTTTTTAGATCATTTCAAGAGGAATAATTCTTTCATACATATATTTTTCGTATCTTGAACCGTTTTCGCAGGCACGCAATGGAAGCCCTCAAGGATGAATAATTTTCCCCATTTTTTTTTTACATTTTCTATTATTTCTTCGCTCCTAATAGTTTCATCGTGATGTTATATAGCCTAAAGACTTCCTCGATAAATGGTCTATTCAACACAAAAATAATTTTTCAATTCGAACTAGTAGTTCCTGAGATTAGTGCGTTCAAACAAACAAACAAACAAACAAACAAACTCTTCAGCTTTATAATATTAGTATAGATTAGATTTATATCCGAAAACATATCTTATTAAGTGTAATCTACATTCTTAACTAGAGTTTAAAAAAAGGATAAAACAAAAAACTCTAAGGTTATATTTTTCGATCAGATTTATTAACTATTATACAGTAAGTAAATTAGTCCTGTTACTCTAAGCGTCTAATACGTAACACTATTTTTTTCCGATAAAAACAAATAAATAAAATAGTCTTACTTATCACACCTTGCTGTGTGTAGCTATGCACATAATATAATATTATAGTTTTATGTGAACGCGTTAGCAATACTTCAACCCCAGTAGTATTAGATAAAATAGTGATGCATAGAAAATAATTAATAGAAATTTAAAAAAATCTAGTCTTTTTGCTTTACATAGATTCGTAACTTGATAATTTTCAAGAAAATAATTAGTTTTATCTAGCTTAGATTTCAATAGTGTAATAATTTGAGAAATGATGGATATAGCGTTAATAAAATATTCGGTATTTGAAAACTTATGGCGGCCCAATTAATTAACTCTAGTTTAAACTTATATAAAATGATAGTTAGCGTTAATTTGTACTTATTATCTTGCTCGGCAACATTATCCAGTTTTAACAACTATCAAAATTAAATCACCGTTGAGGCTAAATCAAACCGCTCCAATTAAGTATTGTTTTAAATGCCTAAACTAGATTTAATTACTTGGGGCAATTCACCCTTAATTAAAATAGTCATTGATAGTTTGTTGGTATTTACCTATATGCCAGTTTATAATGACGATAAGTAGAATAGTTTTAATATTAAACACGTGAAAGTTAATCTTTGTTATGCCGGATCTTTATTTTGATAATGTTCTTGTAATAATTACTAACAGGCGCCTTTTTATATAAATATTTTATATATATTCATTTTTTTTATTCCTAATACATAATTTTAGTTTGCCATGAACGTATTTATAAGTAAGGTTTTGTTCTCCATAATGTAATAATGTTTTATTGGCAGTACAAATTAAGTGACATATAAGCGCTAAGCGGATACAACCACTAATGTATCTCTGGTCATCCGGAAAGGTATATAGCGTGACGATATATAAATAATATATATTAGTACAAATTAGGCTGATATTTATAGACACTACTTTGAATTTGCTTACGCTTTAGGCAAATATTATAAATTATTATTATTTAAATAATGTCTAAGTATGTGGTAAGTCACCGATTTCTTCAACTTGGAATTGGCTCTGTGAATACTTAAGATACATTGTAATTCCTACTAAGTAATCCGTTTTTTGCCAAAGACGAACTTATTTTCTGAGCATAGTTTTAAGAAAGTAGTGTCTAAAAATCTCAGCATAATTAAAACACTTACCTTTTAATATAGTACCATTTATATTTAATCTGTCAATATAGATAATTGCCTTACTATCAGTTTTGGAAACGCTTTTTAAGCTTTAAAACGCTTTTAAACACTAAAGAATTATAATATGTGTATGTAATTGAGTATTTATTAGTTTAAATGGGTTTCTAAATTTAAAGAACTTTTCTGAAACTGGGCGTTTG
The DNA here is from genome assembly GCA_036320925.1 of Automeris io. NCBI lineage: Eukaryota > Metazoa > Arthropoda > Insecta > Lepidoptera > Saturniidae > Automeris > Automeris io. The sequence goes on along the minus strand of JAUDJH010000010.1, from coordinate 3,864,326 downwards.
ACAATAATTCTGTAGCTATATTAGTTTATGTAGCTTGTAAAAATCTGGATATTTTAATATACCTAAGTAATATACATATATATTACAATATACATAGATGAGATTAAAATGGAAATATAGTGATTGAAACATTAAACAAATGTGAAGAAACAAGATAATCTTTATTTTTAAAATATTTGTAATCTCTAATATCTCTCATTTCTTGATATAGATATTTAAAAGATTGGTGTATTACTTTTAATTTTCTTTAAAATATTTTCATTATTTATATTTATCAAAACTAATCCAATATTTGGACGATCATTAAATATTAAAACTATTGATTAACCATGAATAGAATTCGTGTTTAAATTATTTTTCATCACGCTTGCTCGTACCTATAATGGTATATTATTACATCACTTTTAAACTCATAATAACCTTTATTACCACACTTGTGGGCTTGTAATTACAATAATTGAAATTGAATAGTACATATCTTCACAAGTTCGATGAAAAACGTCGTATTATACGCGTGTGCGTTATGATCTTTATAGGCTTAGCACACTCGTACTAATTGCATAATTCTATTAATTATTACAACAAAATGTGGTAAAATTAAAATATAAGATTGATTTGGTACATTAAGCTGAGATTTGATTATAAAGCAACTAAACTTCATGCTATATGAACTATATCACAAAGGCATATAATTGGTCACTTATTAAATATTGCTGTGTAATTTCTTTGCCGAATAATCTCATACGATTCCCATATAAAGAATACTAGGGTATACTATACAGGGTATCTAACAGTGCGGTTTAATTTAATAAAAAAAAATATCAGCAAATTTATATTTGATTTAAAATTATTATCTGTTTTCAGTGATGTACAAACTGTCACAAAAAGGCAATCCATTGGTTACCGTCAATGGTTATACTTATTTCATTAAAAGGAAAGCTAGATACGGTCTGCAAAAATGGTCTTGTTCAACTCATCATGCGAAGAAATGTAAAGCTTTTGTTATTACTCTCGATGGCAAAGTGAAGCGGGTTGTACAAAAACATAATCACATGAAAACAACGTTGTAATGTAAATTACAATAATAAATAAGAAATAATTAAAAAAATCTTTGTTTTTCTTATCCTTACTTTGTACAATAATTGTTCATTGCTATTGTGTCTCATAGAACTACGGTATTCTACTAGATAAAGATGTTTTGCAAGCGCTATCCTTATTTCAGCAATCTCAAACACACGATTTTATTTTTTAAATATGGGTTTACATATCTTCAGATAAGTGAACATTCATTCAAAATTATCCTCAAACATTGGCATCATTATTATAAGCCCAGTTTAGTCCACTACTAAATATAGGCCTCTCCAGATAAGTGCCATAGAACCCGAGTTTTGACTTGTTTCATATGATCTTGGCCTTGAACTTTTGTAAGTTCCACACTATGTTTGGCGTTTCGTGGTCTTCACTCGAGGATACAACTGGTACAATGACCACGTTCTTTGGAAAATGAGGCCAACCCATTTCCATTTTAGCTTGCTAATCTGCAGTGGTGTGCATCCAATAAAAGCATAAAAAGCATAAAAAGCATAGCTCTGGATATTTAATAAATATATTGAAAATATGATCATTACCAAAAAAGGATTCTTAGGATCAATATTGGATCAAATTTGAAATATATATATATATATTAAATATCAAAGTATAACAAAATAACGCTTTTTATGCTTCTGTGGGATGCATGACAATCTAAAATGCTATGTTGATACACTGGCGGATGAATCATATTGGAATTTATCCTTCAGAGAGATTTCCAATATAGCTGGGGCTATCGCAGGCAGAGAATCTTTAGCTAATGGACTAACCTAATTGTGATATCTCAGTCTTTATTCTTTACGTAATGACAGGTAGGACACAGATTGAAAATCTAGTTTTCAGACAATGTTGGATAGATGAGGTACAGTAATTTACCGAATGCTGCTCAGCGCAATAGAACTGACTTTTAGCTTACCTCTTGAAGTTGTTCTTACCTAACTGACATGTCTGCCCCTGTATTATGTATTTTTAAACAAACTCATGTGGGAAGTCTTTACTGATAATAACGCTTTGGGTTAATGTGTTTTAATACGTGAACATTCGTACACAGCATACTGTCTACTGAAATAACAGCTGCAGATAACTTCTTAATGATATTTATTTATTATTGATTTCAGTAACTCTTATAAAAACTAAGAAAGGAAGAATGAACATTAAAATTGGTAAACATACGTTTTACGCAAAACCGGGAAAGAAGAAGATATCGAAAACAAACAAAAAGCGCTGGGGCTGCAGTCAGAACAAATATTGCAGAGCCTGTCTTCATACTGTTAATAATACGATTGTGGCCATATACAATGAACACAATCATGAGAAGAAATAATAATTAAAATCAGATTAAGTAATTAGCTTTTTTAAAGTCGAACACTTTGTTGATTTATCATTATCGGTTAGTTGACTGAAAGAATTAAATACTACTGTGGAGCCACACATTCCATATCCCATTTACTCTCGTGTCCCCAAGCATCTGCCCTTATAGGGATATGATTGAGGATCAGACAAGGCTATAAAGGTGGTTTTACATTGGTAAAGGAACTTTTTCAATCAATTAGTCATCAACACTCAAGAAGATCAATATCAGTATGTACAATTACTTCATCTAAACTACAGAATTTTAATGTATATTTCGTTTACAAGTTTTTATATATATCATATTTAATTCTTACCTATTTTTTTCAATTAACATACAATTTGATCTTCTTTTCGATACATAATTTATACATACAAACTCACAACGACCTGGTGGATGCACTCATCGTGCGTCTGCATTATGGGTTTTGATTTCGATCACCATAAGGAACAAATATCTGTATGGCCTACAGGTAGTAATTTCGAGGCTGGATTTTGTTGTTGAGAAGTTTATATAGTTCGTCATGTTCATATTTAGAAGTATAAATATAAAAAAAATAATGTAAAAGTATAAGTATACATTATATACATTATAATAAAGACTGTTAATTATTTTATAAAGCACATTTTTAAGGGTTTGGGTCTATCTTCTACATTGTGATTTACTAAATAAATATACCATAAAAAAAAGATAGAAGTGTATATTTTTTCTTTTTGGCGAAATCATCCAAATTATGTATAATTATCAAACAAGGATTAGTTGCCATTTTGTATATTACAATGTTTTCGTAACATCTTGGTTGATTTTAGTGAAATTCGTCACATCGAGGAGAGGGAATAAAATGCTCTACTTAAATGGTTACACTTTTACTAAGGTAAGAGATAGTAGAAGGGCAGAAAATAGACTAAAAATTCGATGGACATGCTCCAACCGATCTATTTATAATTGCTCCGCTAAAGTAGTTACCATTTGTGACAAAATATTCTATTGTAATAATGAACACAATCATCCTGGAAAGAAATACTAAATAATTAATTATTTTGGGCAAACGATTACCGTCTTTACATTTTACAAGGTATTTTTACTGAATCTTTTATGTACAAATAGTGGAAACATGTACACCTAGTTTATATAACTTTCAATAGGATTTAGTTGAACTCAGCATCAAGCAACATTTAATAGTTAGCATATTTAATTATTTTTATTAAACCCTTTTTCTATAAAATTAACTGCAATCAAAGAGTCCTTGCTTGTACTCTTTTATGTCACTTTGTAAAATTGTACAAATTGTTCTATTTATAGATCCATTACGTGATGTTGTTATTTGACAAATTTTACGTTTAATACAATATTTCAAAGGCACATATTGTTGCTGTCTTAGAATTGAATTTTTGTTATATTTTTTTAGAAGTTATATTTATAGTTATGATTTATATATTTTAACTGGAGCGTAATTATAAATATTATATATTTTTATAAAACTGTTTACTCTAGAGATCTTATAGGTTTAAGCTGTTTAATTTTTATACTTGGAACTTTTTGAACGGATTCTGTGGACAGTTAATTTTTACGTCACGCAAGTTTAAATAAAACTCTAAATGGTAATAATACTCGCAATTTTCACAAATTAATATTTTAACCACATGTCCTATAACGATTTCAATTATAGAATATTTGGCCGTGCCGATTGTGTCAGTATCGATTATTGTAATTTGTCTACATAAAATGTAATCTTAAAAAATTAAAGTAAAATCTTATACTCTTCCACTTTTATTTATTTTTCCCGCACATGTTCAAAGGGAACAAATAAAAGACTTGTTAAAAAGCATTCTCAGAAAGCGCTCTGTGGATGTATCGATAGAAGCGCAAACAGTTTGTGGACTATTATGAAAAGAAAGTAAGTTTAACGCTTTTAATTTTGGTTTTTCCTTCTTTTTCCTCTATCTCTATTATCTGTTGTCGCACGATGATGATACTCTTGATGTTGTACCTGGGCATCTGCAAAAGACGGGAGAATCGATATTTATTAGGCGAGCGCGCTCCACTTTCGACCTTGTCATTACTAATCCATTATGTAAGTTTAAGGTCAAGCGTGAACCTGTCTGTAATAAAAAAAGGGTTATTATAATAACGTTAATATTACAGCTGCACCATTCTTCGGTATATCAAATAGAGGAAATCGGTTACTTTACTACCAAGGACACAAATACACGTTGCATAAATCTTACTTCACTGGAAGTAAAAACAGATGGCGGTGCACTAGCCATAGTAAGGGATGCAAAGCAGCTGTATACACCGTGGACAGCACTATTGTGTCTGTTTCAAGTAATACACACTCACACTAGGGAATACTTTATGTAATCACTACTTGTGTGTGTTGTGTACTTTATGTATCCTTCTGTTAATTGTTTTTTATGATAATTTTTATCATATTGTGAGCAAAAAATGTCTTTTCAATTCATTTAACTGCTTGTAATCACTCATTTGTACATTCCATTTATTGTCGTTGTTTCTGTATAAAACGATATATAATGGTTTGTTACAATATTCTATGTTCAATTCAGGGATAAATAACTATACATATCTCTCTCAGACCTATACGTATAAAAAGAGACGTACTATCGTTTCTGTAACATGGACCGTCAGAAACATTATTAAAATCGTTCATTTAAGTCGTGCTTAATTATAATTAATTGTACATTAATAATTCATATGTAAATAAACAAGAGATACTTTTAAGAAAATTTTATTTTTTTTCATATATAAATTGTGTTTCATAGATAACTACGACAATATATCACACATTAACATAAGTGCATATCGTTACTAATATTATTGGTTCGAAAAAAAAAAAAATGTTTTTATGTTGTTTTCATATCAAAATCGTAGAAACGATTTTTAGAAATTTTAGGATAGAAGTAGGACCTTTCGTTGCGAAAATAAAACTTAAAGGGATTGAAAACAGATACGAGATTTTTTTTAAGTTGGGTATACAAATGTACGTTTTGTATATTTGATTCTTTGATATAATGTGGGGGGAATGGAGAGGTGGTAAGAGGGAGCAAGTGAGGTCGGGAGAAGGAGAGTGGGAGAGGGGAGTATGTTTTGATAAAATTTAACAACATTCGTTGACTGTTGGGCGGTTACAAGTTCGTCGGATCAATATAGTTCAACGCTTTCGGCTTGTCGTGCTTCGAGATCGGCTAGTATACACTCAGTTTGTTTATATACCTAAATATCTTCTGTCCGGGTACATGTAGGTCAACATATAGACGGCGACTGTCTATGAGTTCCCGCCCTATCCTTTGATAGTCGCTACTTTTTTTTTTTTTTTTTTTTTTTTTTTTTTTTGAAGCGGACTTACTACTGATTGCCGGGAAAGGCATTTTCAGCTCAACCGGGCTTAGGGGGCGAGCACAGAAGGTGCTCAGCCAGCGAAATTTTTGGGTTGGGTGGCAATGCAAGGGCACCCCTGTGGGTACGAACCTCGACTTGGACCGCCAGCCAAATAAAGTACTAACCCTACGGGTGATCTACCAGCGTTTCGGAAGTGACTACCTTGAGAAGAAACGCCGAAAGAAACTCAAGGCTGCGTCGGAGTAGAACTGCGCCTCGGTGCGTAAACGCACCGGTTGGCAGCAGTTGACTGAACTATCCTTCTTCGGCGCCGCCGGCGACGCCGGTGTCTTGGAATGAAACTAGTGCGTGTGTGTACCTCACTGTTTGATCGATCGGTGGCTCTTTTTACAGCCACTGTGATTGGATCATCCGGATCCCCTAGCACGTCGCGAGGACGACGAATGACGGGTGCGAATTCACTCTTGCGTGCGTAGACGCAAGATTTACTGATTAACTGATTAGAGTGGTGCTGCGCCTTGTCGAAGTAACGACGAGACGCTTCACGCATGTAACTGGCGATCGTTTCCAGACCGAAGTCGTCATGGAGATCGAGGTTGCGTATGTACCGTGGTGCGTTCACGGCTCTACGCATGAATTTTGTTTGAACGACCTGAAGGGTGTTCAAAGAGGACGGGGAGGTGTGGGCGAATACTACAGAAGCGTAGGTCATCACCGGTCTAACGACAGTCTTGTAAAGTGTCACCTTATTTCTAAGGGACAGTTTACTATGACTGGACAGCAAATGATACAATTTGCAGAGAATGAAGGCGGCGCGATTTCGCACGGTCCTGATATGTTCTGAAAAGGTCAATCTATCGTCGAGTGTGACCCCGAGATATTTGACCTTTTTGAACCATGGGATGGGTTTGTCGTATAGGAATACGTTTCCTGGCAGAAATTTCGGCCTCCTCCGAGAGAAGAGTATTGCTACGCTTTTCTCGGGGTTGACTTCAATTCTCCACTTCCGGAACCATATGCCTAGAAGAGTCATGGCTTTCTGTAATTTGTTAATAATAACAGAGAGATTAAAGTCCGACACGTAGAGTGCGGTGTCATCCGCATAGAGAGCTAGCTCTACGCTCGGGTGCTTCGGTAAGTCGTTGGTATACAGACTGTACAGAAGCGGGGCGAGTATGGAGCCTTGCGGGACTCCAGCTCGAATAGGATGTGGGGAGGAGAGAGTTCCCTCGACGCGATAGCGAAAGAAACGATTCGACAAGTAGTCTCGTAAGATGTGCACGAGACTGTCTGGCACGCCGTAAGTGTGAAGCTTGTAAATCAAGCCGTTGTGCCAGACTTTGTCGAACGCTTTCGCCACGTCGAGGAAGACTGCTCCGGTATGGGCTCCGTGCTTGGAGCGAGAGAATTGTTGAAGGACATGCTCAGTGATGCGATGCACCTGATGGACGCATGAATGTTTGGCTCGGAAGCCGAACTGTTCATCTCTGAGGATGTTGTTGGACGTTACGAAGTCCTGGAGACGGTTGAGAAGCAACCGCTCGTACAGCTTACCCATCGTCTTGATGAGACTGATGGGTCTATAGCTTGTCGGGACATTTTTGGGTTTACCCGGTTTGGGGATCCCTATGATGCCTGCGTCTTTCCACGCGTTTGGAAAGACGCAATTCTTGATCGCCGCATTGAAGATGACGACGAGTAATAAAATTAATTTTTCGGGTAACGACCTGAGTACACGGTTCGAGATACCGTCCAGGCCGGGGGCTTTCCTAATAGGGAGGCGTTTGATGATGTCCTTGACTTCATCGGCTGTAACGGGCGCCAGTTCTACACTAGGGGGGGTGGCGACTATGCGTTCGACTTCGGAGTCAACGCGGGCCAAAAATTCGGGGTCCACTGGAAGAGTGCTAGGAGAGCATTGGCTCTCTAAACTGTCTGCCAGACATTCGGCCTTTTCGATATCATCGAAAGAGACAGAGTTGTCTGGCCCTACTAGAGGAGGCAGTGAGCGGTCCTGATCGGATTTGAGAGATCTCGCCACCCTCCAGTAGGCCTGGTGGGAAGGTGAGATCTCAGACATGAAGGAGTCCCACTGTGCATTACGGAGTTCGGATATGCGCTTCCTTACTTGCCTCTGTAAGGCGCGCAACCTCGCTCTGTTTTCCACAGTGGGGTATCTATCGTGAGCCCTGGTGGCGGCGTTCTTTGCAGTCATCAACCTCCTCACGTCATCAGGGAGTCTCCAGCGGTGTAAGTCACCCACTGGGGCCTCCATGGTGGCGTCGGCGACAGCGCCTTGAAGATGGCTGGTGAGCGCATCGATTGCCCGATCGGTGTCCTCTATAGAGGAGAAGGTGTCAGGGATCTCATCGAGAAGAGGTTGCGGATCATCCGAGGCAAGGGTTGCCCCCAGCTTCTTCCAATCCGTAACCTGTTTGACAGGGACGGCAGGAGGGCGTAAAGCGCCCAGCTGCATGAGTACCGGTCTGTGGTCAGAGTCTAGTTCATTGATCGTTTCCATCAAACGCAGTGGCAAGGCTACGTTTTTAAGAAGCGCAATGTCCAGAATATCAGATCTATGATTTAGATTGTAAGGATAGTGGGTTGGAGACATCGGAGCCACGATGTCGAAAAATAATCTAGTGCTGAAATCATGCAGGCGAATACCATTCTGGTTGGTCGAATGGCAGTTCCACTGTACATGCTTGCAGTTAAGGTCGCCTGCAATGACGACGGAGGGACCTAGGTCCAAGAGAGCTTTGAGATCTCCCCTTAGAATCCTTTTGTCGGGTGGCAGGTACACCGACGCTAAATAAATAGGAGAGTGACCGCTCATGCCCAGCCTGCAGACTGAGGCCTCGAGATTCTCGAGGCCGGGCGGATCGATCGGCATGCAGTGCAGATGCCTCCGGTAGTAAATGGCAGTACCTCCGCCTCTGGCGGCGGGCCTGTCATTCCTAACCAGGTGGTAGTTGGCCAGATTCGGCCCCCTAACACTCGGCTTGAGCAGAGTCTCCTGCACTAGCATGACGTCTATTTGGTGGGTTGTTAGGAACTCGCCGACGAGATCCTTTTGTCGTTTAAGGCCGTTTGCGTTGAACAGCGCGACGTTCAACGCATACGGTTTGACCCTGCTCGTTGCAAAGAGCATTGGGCCGGCAAAGAGAGAACACGGAGGACGGGAGGGCGTCTATTTGGACGCACCGAATTTTTTTAGTGTCCTTAGTAAGTCTGCATGTTTGACTACTAAGGATAACCTGACTGCGGAGTTGCCTACTGACTCACGGAGCTCTCGCGAGAGTTCTAAGATTTCGTCGACATCAATGAGGTCGGCGAAATCGCAGCAGTCGGCGAAAGCTGCGGAAAATGGAGTCGGCGCCAGGGGCGCCGGCAGAACCGGCGCTGAGGGCGCCCGTGGAGCCGGCGCACTACGACGCACCCAGGCATTCTGGATGTGTGCAGGCTCGGCTGGTGGATTGGCGGCCTCTGGGGCACGCACGGCCGCATTCGCGGGAACGGGCGCAGGCGGAGCTGCGGGGGAGCCGGCGTTGCCGGTGGTGGCGGGCTGCTGAGCCGGGGCGGCGACGGTGCCGTTGGGCTCTGCTTGACCTCGAGGTGGGAGGGTTGCTCCACGCCTCGGGGGAAGTGGTGGAAAGTGCGAAGCGGGCGGGGGCCTGACGGCCTCCGTGCGCATGCGCGGTACGGGCGCCCTGAGGGGCTGTGAGTTGCGCTTCAAGCGCGGCGCACACGGGCACCCGCGGTAATTGGCGGGATGACCCTCAGTGCGGCAGAGGACGCAACTAGGCGGAGTGGGAGCGTCACGAGTACGCTCGCACTGTTTGGTGCCGTGATCGCCCAGGCACTTGACGCACCGTGGGCGCACATAGCACCGAAAAGCAGAGTGGCCGTACAGTTGGCAGTTGTGACACTGCCCGGGTACGCCACGTTTGTGTGGGACTTCGACTCGAAGCCCGCTGAGGCAGCAGACGGTCGTGATATCGAATATTTTTTTGGCCTCTTGAGAGAGAGGGAGAACGACGAGAACCATATCGTATGGTTCCCGTGTGGAGGATTTATACATACGGTGGACCTCTTCCACCGGGAGGGACTGGGCTAGGAGATCCTCCTTGATGAGCTCAGAGCTGAGCTCTTTTGGCAGGCCTCGGATAACGGCCCGGAGTTTGCGCTCCTCCTCGAGAGCATAGGTATGAAAACCTATGTTCTCGGCTCTTAGGTACCGTGTAAGATCTTTGTGATCTACAGGTGTGGGAACGACTACGCGGATGCCTTCGAGGGTTGCAGTAGCCCTCGTGTATGAGATGGACTTGTCTTTCAAAGCCCTAGAAATGCGCTCCCAGGCGCTCTTCTCCCGTATGATGACGGGGGGAGGCGGCCCTGTGCGGGGAGCGGGAAATTTGGCAGCCCTTTTGGGCTTGGAATAATTGGCGGCGGGAGCGCGCGCCGACTCGTTGGGATTGCGCTTGGCGGCCTTGGACGGGCCGTCATCGCGGACTATTTTTCGCTTTCCGTGAACGACAACAGTAAAGCCGTCGTCCACGGGGGCGGGAGGATCGGGTGAGTCAGGTGACTCGGTTGTTTCCGATGACTCCGATGAGTCATTCGAAACGTCATCCACAGACATCGCCGGCGATGTCTGTCGACTGCGAGACGGGCGCTCTGTGTCAGAGCGAGATCGCGAGTTAGAGCGAGAGCGGGAATGGGACGCGCCTACCTGCGAGCGCTCGCGTGTAGAGTTGACGTCACGACGGACGCGGGGCTCGCGGCGTGTAGCCGCGGCATGCACGGGTGGGTGGGGAGCGAGGGGCTCCGCGTCGGGGGAGGCAGGGGAGTCGAGCAACTGCTGCGACGTCACAAATGTAGCCATAAGGGCTAACATTTGCCCTATTTGGGCCTCGTTGAGCTGAGGAAAGGTGGCGGATAGAAAGGCCCTACCGCCGGCCTCCATTTTGAGTAAAATTCCTCAAAAAAGAGGCAGACGAGCACCTAGAGATGCGGAGGCAGTCCCCCAGACCCGTTTAGGGCCCGAGGGGTGAGTACCTAACGTCCCTGGCAAGGGTTGAGTGCCTACTTTGGCACACAGAGACAGGGGTCCGCGCTAGCAGACCCAAGCCAAACTGTGGGCCGGTAGGAAATCGGGATAGGAGGGTGTGGAGGGCGATAGTCGGGGTTGACTAGGGGGTCACTCCCTGTGCCAACTGGTCCGACCCCGTCCGGTATTTGCGGTTGCCTGAAGGGCAAACGCGAGCGCCCAGGGCACGCTCTAGACCCGGTCGTTAAACACCGCCAGGTATCCCCGGGTCTAACCACTAAAGTCGTGGTTTTTCAATAGCGTATGACGGTCAAGGTTAACGAAACTTTTCGCCTCGGACGCCTTGAAAAAGGCCCCTCGGCGAGAGACGGCGTTTACGATGCGTAGTTTATAGAAACTTGTACGTTTAGGAAGCCTTGAAAAAGGCACCTAAACGTGAACAATGCGCAACGTCGCACGCGGAGACACGTGTTGCCGGCGTCGCGCTCGAGAGCGCGCGTCTGGCGAACAGATGTGATCGCACGGAGAGAGGCGGGGAGAGGCACGGCGTGTACAGGGACACGTGTGCGCTCGACCGCTGCCTGAGCCTGATAGTCGCTACCTTTTTTTAACTATAATATACCAATTTTTTTTTATTCTTCATTTATTTATTCTTCGCTGCTAATAGTCATAGTAATTTTGTCATGATCACTATGTCGAGTTAGGATAAAAAAAAAACGACTTTTGTTGCAGGAACTAGCCCGTGTCATCGTAGTGTGGCAGTCCATGGCCAGGATATAAATATCAGATAAGTAAATATGTAATTATGTAGTCACAGAAGAATAATAATATCTTTTATTTAGTAGTTTATAGTTATTTAATTTTATTTATTATTCTATTTGCATTTATTTTTGTGTGTATCTGTATATTAATGATAATAATGTATATGGTATGTGTATCTAATATACTTATATATTTGTGTTCTTGTCGATGTGTATTTTCTAATCATTATCTATGAAACTTTGGAATTAGTCGCTAATGCTGTGTATCTGTACTATATTGATCCCTTCCTTGCTGTTTTCTGCTCGTCGATGCAATAAATGGGTGTCAGCTGAAAATCAGCGCTGGGTGGCTCGGCTGGTCAGTTAGCATTTGCTGAGCTGACTTCCCTTTGGCGCATCATCACAAGACAGGGTATTTGCTTTTGTTGTTTTCTGTCTTTATTAACCTATTCTGATGTGTTGTATGTTATGTTGTGTGCCAAATAAACGTTTTTTTTTATTATTATATTTTTTATTATTATTTATAGGAGGACGCTTCTTCGCCATCACACCTGGGGGAATGTGAAGATGAGTTCGATGATGAACCGCATCCGCCCAATAAATGCCTATTCACTCTTCTCTTAAATACTCCCAGGTCATAAGATCGTGGAAATATAATCACTGGAAGCTTATTCCACTCCTTAGCTGTTCGCAAGATAAATGTAGAAAGGAATGTTTTCGTGTGCATATATTTTAATAACAATTAATGTTACAGTTGAACCATACTTCGGTGAGTCCAGAAGAGGAAACCAAATTCTTATTTTTCAAGGATACAGATACACTTTGCATAAAGACAGATCTTATTACACTGGTTTAAAAAAAAGATGGCGCTGCACTCGTCATAACATGGGTTGTAGAGCCGCTATTTACACCATAGAAAGCACAATTGTATCTATTTCTAAGGTCCACTCCCATTAGAATATATTTTTATGAAAATATATTTTTTTATGTTTTGTCGGCAGTCGGGCGGACGGTCCACTTGATGGTAAATGGTTACCGTCATCTATAAACAACTGTTACATATTTCGTTTTGTTATTGCGTTACTGATCAAGGAGGACATTGTTTACTGCCCTCTTGAAGAATATCAGAGTTTTGGATAAAAACTGTACAAGGCAACCCTCCGATGTCGTTATAACAGATTTTTACTGTAATTCATATTATTTAATTAATATCGAGATACATTATAAAGTACCGATTTTTTTCAACTTAGATTTATTTATTTATTAACACTGGCTCGACATAGTGACTACATAGTACCTGATGGTAAGTACAGTGTAGTCCAAAAACGAAAGTGACTATCAAAGGATGAAAATCCATTTATAGTCTACATCTTCATGTCGGCCCACATATACCACGACTGAAGGTCTCTAGATATATGAGCTGCTGGATGTACACAAGCTGATCCCGAAACGCGACAAGCCGAAACTGGTCACTATGACAGGCTTTACACCCATGTACTCTGGTCGCGATCCAGACGGGCACCGACGCCCTACCACCTCGCTGCTGCTCGTTTAGCACCACCCAGGAGTCGCGTGTAGGGAAACTAGGGTAAAGCCCACGGACGCAAGCAGCTTCGACTTCAGCGTTACATTGTTATATATTTGTCCAGCATTATAAAATTGATTGTCATTTGAATCTCATATCTTTAGCGTTCATCGTCGGTTCAGAACTGAATTGGATTAACAATCAATTCCAGTGAAATTATTTAAAAAAAATGAAAAGGAAATTAATCTGCATTGCACTGATTCGTTCATGTGGACTCGTTATAACAAATACTAATAAATCCTTAATATAATTTCGTCAGTGACGTGTCCTATTACAGGGTACGGTAAAAATTCTTTATCTTATTAGTTAACTCATTATTTCTCATAGAACAGTTGCAATGCAATTCATAGTCAAGTGTAGTGTAAGAAAATAGATAAAGAAATATATTTTATTGATAAATTGATTAAAGTTTTATAAAATTCCAATTAGATTAAGAGAAAATTAGGTTCAGATTCATGGAATGAGAGTCCACGAACGAGAGGATATAAGATTCCTATCAACACCAGGTCGAAATCTCAAGCCATAATTAAAAGTAAGTTAATTTGCGCAAAAGACCCTGTAATATGGTGACTTGCCCGCCATAAATATAAGACATTAGCCCTAGTTACAAAAAACATTTACAGAAATAGATATATGTGTGTAACGCGTTAAGGTACAATAAGATTCCTATTACAAGAGACTACTAGACAGATTATAAATATTGATAATAATAAAGTGTTTTTGAAATTAAGTTACATGTAAGTTTAATGTACATTGAATTATATATTTAGCCCGGCAGAGGTTGTCTTGCCTTTTCCTGTAGATAACGTGGCACATTGTATTCGAAATCTCTTGACAAATATATTGAATGGAAAATTGAATCGCTTTCAAGCCTTTACCGCCTGATTATTCTATAAATTTTTGTAAAGATAGTATGAGCTATGTTATAAAAACATAATAATTTATTTATGCAAATCATAAATAAATAAATTTATAAAACATTGTGATATTTTTCTTAGAATAAAGTGGTTGATATTTTCTACATCGTATGCATATTTCCGACGGTCTATATACAATTCAATAGGCAGGATCATAGTAACTAAAAATCACTAAAATGATTTTTTTCTAGCAATTGTTAACTATGAAGAACATCTAAAAAAATGTTTATTTTTAGATTACAAATGAGATTAGTATTATTTAAGTAAACAATATAAAATAATAACTGTGTATATTAGGTTAAACACCAATCAAAAATTGCGTAACGTCATGTTTTCGTGGTGTACAGAAAAGGCCTGTGTCGAAACAAAAATTGAACAAACAAGTTATAAAGGATTTACGAATTAGTAACGTCATACACGCACGCCATTGCTGTTTAACTTTTTAGTGCGAATTTAAACGGTGTTCTACAAAGGTCAAATATCAAAAAATTCTCAAAAAGAAAAAGAAAAAATTGATATAAATAAAATTTATTTTGTTTAAAGCAGATGTGTAAAATCATCTTGCACTGCTTCTCATGTCATCAGTCATCATGCCTATTGTTATTGTAGATGGGTTGATAACCCCTTCGGACCAGGCGTCCAGAAATAGGGATATAATTATTTTTATTAAATTAAATCAAATTTCGAATCTAAAGTAATAATTATGGACCCACATCAAAGTAAATTATGTTAGACTATTTAAGTCGTTTATTATATTATTATAGTTATTTTAAGTTATTTTTAGTTTTTTTTTAAGCCGTGGTGGCTGCCGGCAGAATAGAATAGCACCCCCCTCTTCTTGCTGAGGTGTCGTAAAAAGCGACTAAGGTATCTCTTGAACACCGCAATTCAACCAGGTGTTTAGAGAAGGGAAAACTCGACCAAACCTGCATCCTGCTCCCTCCCGATCGTACTGGTTCTCCTTTCCATCGGGCCTGAGGGAGCTCGGACGAGAGAGTGCTTTTCTGGCTGCGCGTCCAGTTATGCACTTAAATATCTCCTGCGCAATTGACTGTCTCCGAAAACTGGACCTCGAATTTCTTAACCGGTGTTGAAACAGTCGCCGTGGCCGAAACCGGCTAGGACATCATCATCATCATCATTTTCTATTATTTATTTTTTACACTTTCAACACATGCTCACACTTTTTAACCCCCTACGTACCTCGTCATTCCTCTCTGCGTTCGAACTTTTCAATTCAAAGACAACGCACACGCTTTTAAAACTCTTGAAAAACGCTATCTCGCTGTTCTTTGTAATATTTAGTGCAAATTTGAATGCTTTACGCTTAGAAACTCTTCCTTAATCTCAAATGCGTGAAATCGTATTGTGTCGCACCCGGACCAGCGCCGTGGACCGGAATCGATTAGCGAGTAAGTTCGTTACCGGATTTCCTTTTCTTTCCTTTCTCAACTCATACACATCGTAGACTTTTTGTTGCCTTATTGAGATCCATGATTTTATAATACAATCTCATCTCTCTTAGTTGAAAAAAAGAAAAAAACATAACAAACCGTTCAAACGAAACTTGTGTTCGCGGTATCAGTAGATTTTTTAAGTAACAGTAAAAAAAAATGCTGTTAACTATTATGATATTTATATCTTTGATATCTTTTGTTACAGGAAAAGCTAAGATATTTCTCGGTAAGCGTGGCAACAGGTTGTTAAGGTTGAACAGCTATGATTATTCGATATATTACATGAGGAAAGATGTAGCGGGCAATATGAAAATAACCTGGCAATGCTGTAACCGTATTTCACGTAGTTGCAAAGCTACAATTAAATCAATAGACGACGTCATTACCTCTATCGATAATTACCACAGTCATGAGCCAATACACGAATAATAGATTATGAAGCAGTATTATATACCTTACGTTTGTTTTGAGTACGGTATATTATTACATTTTATTCTTTATTTATTATTTAAAATCTTTAAATCAAAGCCAGGAGTTACTTCCTTTACCCATTAACGCCGAAATGATCACAATTTTTACTAACTTTTCAACGTTTACTTATTATGTTATCGGATCAAAAAAATAATGCTATACCTCTATTCCTACGCAAAATTTGATGCTCTTTCAGATATCTTTTTTTTTTTCGGTGTCTAATAGAAATTTTGCGTAGGCTGCTTTTGAAATTTTGCTGTATTTATAAAGTAGAGCCTTATTTTGCTACTGTTGAACTGATTTTAACGATTTGAATAAAAAATCAAATTATTTATAAATTAACATAAAAGGAAGCTTATTATAAGGACGTCATAGTACAAAATATGAAAATAAGACTGAAACCTCAGATACTGTTATAACTGCTATAAGAGTACATAACACATGTTGACGCTCGAATATCGTGACGTCACGCCAGTTTTAGAGAAAAAAGATCCTGGTATACTAGTGTTGTAGTAATAATAGTATATATATAGTATGTTATAATTGTTTTTTTTTTCATAATGGCTCGGTAAAATGACTTTGCTTCTAATAGCGAAGTTTTGAAATGAACGAGTGATTCTGAAGCGAACTGAAGTTCGACCATGTTTTGATTGGCTTGCATTAGCAAATTAAATCTAGTCTAGAGTTACACAAAATGCTATTTAGCGCTGAACTGTACTTATTGTCTTGTACAGAACCAAAATCCAGTTGTAACAACTCTTAAACTGAAATCATTATTAAGATTTAATTAAACCGCTTCAATTAATTAGCGTTTTGTTTAACCCTAAACTAGATTTATTATGTTACTGCCAGCCACGCTTAAAAATTAAGCCTCTCTTTAAATTATTTTAGGTTTAATCAGTTTTGTATTTGTTGATTTATATATTTTTTGTAAGTTCATTTACAATACGTACAGGCATCAATGTAATTGATAAAAATGTTGAACACATCAAAGCTTGTTGCATTCAAAACAATAGGATAGTGAGTTTTATGGGTTTAAAAAACCAAAAGTTTGATTTATTTGTGATAAATATTACCTGTCTGATAAATATGCTACCTAAGACCGTCTAAAATTTGGATTTTTTAAAAAAGAGTAACTTGTAATCCGACAAATTATACAAACAATCTATTTGAACAACGTATCGTCATTATCATTGAATAACATCGTATTACTAAATACGTATGTGAAATTCGTATGTACAATCAACAGTAATAAGCATATCGGATTACAGGAGCCGCCGGATTAGACAGGGGCCGTATTACCGGGGGTCCACTGTATTGTTAAAAGGATTAATAAAACACTATTACATTTTACGATCTGGAATAAATCATAAGTTCTAGAATCTGTTTTATTTTCATACGATTTGGTGCAATTTTTTGGTGTTTTTTTTTAATTGTAATTTTAATGATGCAACTCAATGTTTTACTTCAATCAAAAGATTGAATGTAATTTTTTTTTTGTATATTAAATATTGTTTTATGCGATATCGCGATGTTGATATTGTGTCTCAAAACTTCAATATCATGTGGCATTCAGCTCCCTCTTGTTCACCGGATTCAGCTGTCAATAACTTCTAGCTTCCTTCAAAGAAAAAGAAGAGAAAACAAATGGTATGTCAGAACTTAAATATAAGTTATACAGAATGTAATATATAGCCTGTCTGACCCAAAAAGGGCGTATTGGTGTCGCGATAACAGTACCAAACTATATCAGAATTTTTTTTGTTCTTGTACATGAAAAAGTTATTGTTATATAATATTGAAGGAAATAATTATCTTACATGTGATCCAAGGCTCGGTTACATACAAAAAATAATGTAATTAAACGATTTCACTGATAGTGCTTGGGCTCTGCCGAGGTCATGACCTACTAGCACGGACCTTTCGTTTCATTGTTTCCCTTGTTCACGAGCTACACACGCTTCCACGTGTAAATTTCGCCAATCAATTAATTTCTATTTTTAAATATTTCATTCGGATTTATGTTTTGTTTTTCAATAAAAAAGAATAAGGTAAGCAGAATGTAATATTGACACTGAATTACACCTTCATGGGTCGAACAGGGTTTTATTGTAAAATGAGTGTAATTGTTTTTTTTTAATTGTGAAAAAGAGTCTATGTCATATGTAGTAAGTATTGCCGCATCTGATTTATTTTGTATTTTTTACAGATAATGGAATTTTCACAATGTCAAATCGTGGTCAGCAACAAATTCTACTTAACGGCTATACGTATTATTTGAAAAAGGATAACAGATACGAATGCCCCTCCGGTAAAAAGATATGGGTGTGTTCGACTCACAATAACCGAGGTTGCAATGCTCGGATACACACAGTCGATAATGTTATAACAAATACCATTAATAGCCATAACCATCCTGCCAGTACAACTGGTAAAAAGCCACGTAAATTAAAAAAGGCAAAGAAAAGTGCATGGAGTCGTAAATAAAACCAATATATTCGAAAGACCGACATAGAGCTATAGAGCTTGGCAAAAAAGTATGTCATGTTGGTTATCGATATCATCAGGCAACCCTATTCCACCTTTGCACGTAGCCTCTTTTAATACGAAGCATTGAACCCGCTTTTGTTCGTTCTTCATACTTAATATTAACAATTTAATGTCAATTAAAAAAAAAACACAAGTAGCCTATGTTAGGGTCTCCGCCATTTTTTCATATTTTTTGCGAAGTTTTATATTTATTTGGTATTTTATTTAAGGTTAGGTAGCAACGTTACTATTTTTTTTAATTAGAAGTAAAAAGCGATTAATTTGACCGTATATGAAGCTATAAAATTCTTAATGTCCTTATAATTAGGCTGAAGGCAAACCATACTAATGTTTTTTAGTATATGTCACATTAAACAACATATGAATAAGGTTTTACGCAGAAATAACTTATTAACAGTTTTTTTAAAGAATAATAAAATTTTCTTAAGATTTTAATTTCTCTTAACATTTTTTTTTACACATGATGTAATTATTAGTTCAGTTTAAAAAGGACATGTTTCAGGCTTTATCAAACTTGATATCTTTTGAACCTTATAAAATATATTTGTTATTCCCTGATTGAAATCAAGGAATTTTGTTAATAAAATCTGCTAATATTTTCTGCATCATTTCTTTTTATTTCCTTATTAAAAATCACTAATCAATAAATTATTCACACTAAAGTTTTAATTATAAACATATAAATACTAAAAGAAAATATTTACGTATGTAAGTTACATACGTGCATTGATGTTTGATTGTTTGACGATGATTTATTGTTGATACATATTACCGACATAAATACATATTTATCAGAATATTTTTTTTTTTGGTTTGAATAAAAAAATTAAGAGTTGGCGCTACCGCGTATGTCGTTGGAGACCTTTTGGCGCAAATAGTAAGCTGAAGATTAATGTAAATAATTTAAAAATATCAATTTTTTTATTTATCATTCCCCCCTATTACGCATTTCTATTGCATCTTATTTAGATATATAAAATATATTGTCAAAAGCCAATATATTTTTTATTTCATCGAAAATATTGTGAATAATATAGTCGGCATATATTCGACATCTAAGTCGAAAATGCAGTTTATTTATTAAAAGTATTCTCAGTTCAAAATATTTTTTTACCACTAAATTTCGTAAAAAAAATACCATTAATAATTAGAAAACGAACAGTAACGTTATACTTATATACGTCATAATTTATCTTCGCCTTAATAAAATAAACCAAATAATCTCGTATTTTTTCTAGTAAACTAGTATATATTGCTTGTACCTGGAACTAAACCAAACAGACAACTGGAATAAATGACTTTGGTAGTTCAAAGCGAAGTAAAAGTAAAGGACCAAAAACAACTTTGAGTACCAGTTTCGACTAAAAATAAAAAAAGGTGTCTTAATTTTCTGTATAGTTTTATTTAGACCCAGAGCTGCCCGGTAGATATATCCTATTTTACCTCCTTAGTGGTTAATTTTCCAAAAACGTCAAACGTCACGTATTTATCATTTCTAAACAAAAAGCTAAAGACCAGTTTTATGGGCTGGACATAAAATGGACGGACTTTCAAATGTACTCTAAATCCCTAATGCACTCTCTTAAGGGTGAATACAGAAAATCAGCCCATAATAAGTGCCTACGTCATAAAAAGTATCCAATGTAAAAATTCCATGTTTTTAACTTCAGTAGTTTAGGCTCTGCGATAATATGTCAGTCAGGAAAAGTCTTTTTATATATACAGATAGACATGCACTTTAAAAAGAAATTTTGTCAATTGTTAGTGTCCAACCGAAGGTCTTGGTTTCGGCTTCGGGCAACTTCGACCAAAAAAACTTCATTTGGTAAAATTTTCAAATTTTAACTACACTAAACTTAAAAAAAAATTAAAAGCTTTAGCGTAAGGTTTATAAAAATTATCAAACCTAAATTGTTTGATCTGATTGTGATCGTTAAATTACTTTTAATAAGTATTCCATTATAGCTCGATGTCTGGCCAAAGCCGAAACCGATTGGCATAACCTTCATAAGCTTTTAAAATCCTACATATTTCCGTTTAATATTGACTAAAAGTGAATAATATTATTTTTAAAACTTTTAAATGTAGAGTATATATTGATGACATAAACAACGTGAAGAGATTATTAAAATGTCCTCACAATTTGTCAAAAGGTTGCCAAAGCCGAAACTGCAGCCGAAGCTTCGGTCAGACACTAAACTGTGTACCTGAAGATTCATCCTTGCTGGCATTATTCAATAAATACCAGCTTTTATTTAAGCGCAGTTACCGTAGCTTTTGGATTGTGCAGTACTCACCATGAGGGCTAATACATAACTTTACCTATACATTGAAATAATTAACATCTTTTTTTAGCAACTTTCACACGATCTAGAAAAGGAAAAACATTATTAACCCTACACGGTTACACTTACTACGCAACATCGAATTCGAAGAAGCTGTTGATATGGCGGTGTTCTACACACAATTCTCAAGGGTGCAAGGCAGTCGTGTACACGCAACAGAATGCCATAGTCGCGATAAGGAATCGGCACAACCATTTACCGTCTGGCAAAACAAGATTTCCTTACCTTTAACGCCAACTATTTTCAGAGCAAAATCTTGTCACATAACTTCATGTATTTCTTTTTACGAGTAATTCTGAATGCAAAGATCATCATTATACTTCTGATATTGTAAAAGACATCCGAATAAAAACCAAATGTGCTTTTAAAAAATATTTATTGAATCTGTATCACTGTGATATTCTAAATTTGGTTTAAATTATTTTTAATCGTAATAAGAACATCTTTATTATTAAGTAAATTAATTAAATTTTAATCCATTACATTATTTATTTTATTTTAAATACATAAATGAATCATTCTTGGCTAAGATAATTTCAATAACCAATGCAAGTTTATTCAAATTTGCTCCAAAGTTAAACGAGGAATATTTATATAAACAAATTACATATCGATAAATTATGATGTTTTACTGATAATCAATATTTTTGTTTCAGTAAAATTTGTGATGTCGCGTAAAGGTAAACCTCTGTTACAAGTGGAAGGATATACGTTCTCTATAAAACACTATAAGGGCGTCAAGAAAACCTGGAGGTGCTCAACCCACAGTTCCAGAGGTTGCAAAGCCTTAATCTACACGTTTAAGGATGAAATTGTTGATCTAGTACATTTCCATAACCATGCTCCGCGGTACAATCGATAAAATTAACGATTTTATATTTCATATTTTTAGGGTATCTAATGGGCTTTTTAAGATATGGGTTTGGTTTACCGACAGCAGAATTTTTAAAACTATTATAAGAACTGATGTTCAACTTTTATCTATCCTCATGCCGCTTCTTAATGGGGTAAGCAAAGAGAATGGAACCTTACTTCTATATTTTTGCTAGATTTCGCTGTCTTAGCATTCTTTAATCCCTTCATGCACCCTTGCCAATTTCGCATTCTCTTGACTCTCATTTATTTGGTTTGTGTAGTTGTTAGTAGTTAAGTCACGGCCTGCTTCGGTTTTTACTTCGACTCACATACGTACTGTGTATATCTTTCGTGACTCTTTCATCATTTATCCTCCCCACGCGTCCGAACCAACCACGCATGCCTTTTTGCATACTGTCGGTGACATTAGCTTTCTAATCAACTGTAAGAATCACTTCGTTTTGAATGCGATCCGCGATTTTTACTCCACATATAGAATAAAGACGGATTTCCACTACATTAGTTCTATTTTCATTCTTCTTCTGATATACCTAGACTTCCCTACTTTACATTACAGTGAGCACCAGAAAGGGTCCATGCACTACTAGCTGTGTATTTTGGAATGTTTTTACTATTTACAACGCCACCCAGTCTGGCACCATTACTCGTACTTTATGCCGGTCATGACTCGCCTCTCTACATACATATCACATATATATATAGTATATCTTATAAACGTAGCGCCAACTACCAATATATACAGTTTAGGTATATTGTACATAATAGTTAAACATACTACATACGTATACCTGTTTTAAGAAACAGGATGTTATATTTAAATAAATCTTCTTAAAATACTTATTTTAAAAATGAAAAAAAAAATCGAAAAAGCATATCTAAGACAATTCATAACAAAAGGTTTTTTTTTTTGTTCTGTTAAGTATTTTATATATTTATCGTCGTTTTAAACAAATAATAGGGAGATTCTAATTTTGAATTGCTAAACGGATAATTTATTTTTAATTTGTTATGAAAGAAATGTTGAAGAGGTCGACGTCTGTAGGTTCATAAGGTTTTTATACAAATGACAAAAGTCATATCACGATGAATTTAGAATGTGTGACATAAGAAAATTATGGTGTCATAAAATACGTAATATATAATATGTGCGATCTAAATATGGTTTTTAATTAATTCCTCTGCGCCTGCTTCAAAAGGTTATGGGCCCAGGCTACAAAAATGGCCTCTATAAAAATAGATGCGTTGAACGGTGAAAATTACGATACATGGAAAATTCACATGAAGGCTATTTTGAAGAAAAATGACTTATGGGAATATGTATCAGGAATTTTACCAAAACCGGATCGCACTGATTCGAAGTATGCAGACTGGATTAGAATGGACGGTAAGGCCGAATCAGAAATTATATTGGCTGTATCGGCAAGTGAACTGATTGCATTAGATGGCTTGGAAACGTCAAAAGCGGTATGGGACAAGCTGCAATCTATGTACCAGTCGAGCGGGCCTGCGCGAAAAGCGTCATTATTAAAAAGGCTAGTTTTGACACGAATGCAGGAAGAAGATGACCTGCGTCAACACTTAGCGGATTTCTTTGATGTCGTAAAAAAGCTCAAAGAAATCGGTTTGGTTGTCATTGATGAATTATTAGCAATTTTGCTTATATATAGTTTACCTGATTCCTTTTCAATGTTTCGAACTGCAATCGAATGTCGCGACGATCTTCCGACAACGGATATATTAAAAGTAAAAATTTTAGAAGAATATGAACATCATAAATCGAAGATCAAAGAGGATCAGGGGGCTATGATTGCCAAACGTACGAATAATGCCAACTGGAAGAATTATTCCAAAGAGAATAGAAATGATAGAAATATCAATATTATATGTCATCGTTGTGGTAAACGTGGTCATATAGTAAGAGACTGCAAAGTCAAATATGTAAACAAAATCAGACAAAGAGTACAAAATCCGGAAACCAATATTGTTGCACAAGAAAATTTATCTATGCTTAACACTACCGAAGAGGTAAACTGGAGTGAGCAGAAAAATTCAATTTGGTGTATTGATAGCGGATGTACCGGACATATGTGCAATGAGAAGAACATGATTCAAAACTTTAAAGAAATTGATACACAGCTAAATTTAGCTAACAATGAATGTACTCAAATTACAGGAACAGGAAAGGTAACAATTTCAGTCGACACAGGAAATAAAAATCATGATATAAATATTGAAAAAGTATTTTATGTATCGGATCTACGAACAAACTTATTGTCAGTTGCTAAAATCACTGATCATGGTTTTGAAGTACATTTCAGAAAAAATGATGCTATTGTACTAGATAAAATGAATAAAATTCAGATGCGTGCTGACCGAAAAGGTAATTTGTATCACGTTCGTATGAGTCATTCTGCTAATAATGTAGAATTAACGAAGAAGCCCATTGACGTATGGCATGAGCGACTAGGACATCTCAATGAACGCGATTTGAAGATGATGGCAAGGAATGGTCTTGTTCATGGATTAAATTTGAAAGACAACGAAAAATTGTCACAATGTGAGACTTGCATTAGTGAGAAGATTACTTGTATGCCATTCCCTAAAAGTAGTGCAAAGCGCACAAGTGAATTGTTAGAGATTGTACACAGCGACGTCTGCGGTCCAATGAACCACCAATCTTTTTCAAAGAAAAGATATTTTGTCACTTTCATAGATGACAAGTCGCGCTGGTGTGAAATTTATTATATTAAAAATAAAAATGAAGTATTTGACGTATTTCAACAATATAAAGCTTATGCTGAAAAATTCACGGGAAATAAAATAAAGACTCTTCAGTCTGACAATGGTGGAGAATATGTGAATCATAAATTTGATGAATTCCTGCGAAATGAAGGGATTAGAAGGAGGCTGACCACGCCCTATACACCGCAACAGAATGGTGTAGCCGAACGGAAAAATAGAACATTAATCGAGATGACAAGATGTATGATGCGTCAAGCTGGTAGTCCTCCGGAATTTTGGGCAGAGGCTATGAATACTGCAAATTATATTAGAAATCGTTGTCCAACGGCAGCATTGAAAGGAGAAATTCCGTTTACTGTATGGACCCAAAAGAAGCCTACAGTTATTTATATGCAACTATTCGGAGCGAAAGTTTATTATAAACAAAAAGGTTCTAAGAAAGGAAAATTAGAATCAGGAGCTAAACAAGGAATCTTTATGGGATATGACAGTCAATCGAAAGCTTACAGAGTTCATAATCCCAAATTTAAGACAACGATTATTACACGTGACGTAAAATTTTTACATGAAACTGCATTTAGACATGAGTATAAAGATATCCTTGATGATGAAAATGTTGATGATGGAGACATATTACTTGATTCAAATGATTCTGTAGTTAATAAACACGTAGAAATCAATGATGATAATAAAAAGGATTACACGTCAGATAATAATATAAATGCACCAATATCTTGGAATATACCACTGGAACCCCCAAAAAGAGGTAAAGGAAGACCAAGATTAATAAGATCAGGCTTACCAGGTAGACCACGTAAAGAGTACATATCTGCTAAAGTAGAGTCAGAAAGTGCTGATGATTCAGAAAATGATGAGTCACATGAAAGAATAACTGCAAGTATTGCTGTTTGTGAACCGTTAACATGGCATGAAGCTGAAAATTCAGATGACTGTGATGCATGGAGAGGTGCTTTAGAAGATGAATATTTGGCACAAATAAAAAACGGAACATGGGAAATTGTTCCGAGACCAAATAATGATCGTAAAGTGATCGGGAGCAGATTTGTTTTTAGAACTAAAAGCACAGGAAAGAAAGTACGTCTTGTTGCAAAAGGTTGCGCACAGCGACCAGGAGAAGATTTCCATGAAACGTCGTCACCAGTAGTAAGATATTCATCGATAAGACTGCTTGCTGCAATATCAGCAGAACTTGGACTAACTATCCATCAAATGGATGTGGTGACAGCATATTTAAACGGTTCACTAGATGAGGAAGTATATATGAAAATACCAGAGCAACTAAGCGATGTTTTAGATAGAATACTCGCAAAGAAGAAGATAGGCACTTGCAAAAAGGTTGTGCAAGACAGAAAAATATTAGATTCTGCTAAACGCTGGCATAATGGTATGAATGAATCTAATAATGTCGTATGTTTGTTGAAAAAATCTTTGTATGGTTTGCGTCAGTCAGGTTTGCAGTGGCATAAAGAACTAGTAAGAAAGTTGACGGATGCTGGTTTTAAGGCTTTGCCACAAGATCCGTGTATGTTTATGGCATATAAGGGGGAACAAATAATGCTGATAGCTATTTATGTTGATGATATTATCTTAGCTACAAATAATAATGTATGGTTATGTGAGGTGAAGAGAAAGTTAGCCAATGCATTTGAAATGAAAGATTTAGGGAAAATTAATCATTGTTTAGGTATTGATTTTACTCAACATAAAAATAAAGTATACTTAAAGCAAAATCTATATTTAACGAAAATTCTTGATCGTTATAATATGAGTGATTGTAAGCCGTCAGCAACTCCTATTGATGTAAATGTTAAGTTAGAAAAGCCTGAAAGAGTGGACGTTGAAATGATGAAACAGTATCCTTTTCAAAATTTGATAGGTGCTTTAATGTTTTTGGCTGTTTGCACAAGACCAGACATTGCATACGCTGTTAATTATTTAAGCCAATTCAATACTAACTATAACTTAGAGCATTGGAAAGCGGCAAAACGTATTTTGAGATACTTGAAAGGCACATCACATTATGGCTTAGTGTATAAAAAAACGGGATCACCACTCTATGGTTTTGTTGATGCTGACTGGGGCGCCAATGTAATTGATCGTAAGTCATATTCTGGTTTTGCATTTATTCTAGCTGGTGCTCCTATAAGTTGGGAAGCACGGAAACAGCGAACAGTAGCGTTATCTAGTACCGAAGCCGAATATTTAGCACTTTCAGAAGGTACTAAAGAAGCGATCTATTTGAAAGATTTTTTGAATAATTTAGGAATCAAATGTGATTGTGTGACTATGTTTAATGATAATCAGGGAGCAATCAAACTTGCTCAAAGTAGGAATTATCGCTCTAGAACCAAGCACATAGATGTGCGACATCATTTTATACGAGACGTGTATGAACAAGGCATGATAGATTTGAAATACTTATGCACAGAAAAAATGCCTGCGGATGTTTTAACTAAGGGTTTGAACAGTACAAAACATTATCAGTTTGCTTGTGACCTAGGAATGAAAGATGTGTGTAAGTATGAAGACAGTTGTACCTACGACTTCGAGGGGGGGTGTTGAAGAGGTCGACGTCTGTAGGTTCATAAGGTTTTTATACAAATGACAAAAGTCATATCACGATGAATTTAGAATGTGTGACATAAGAAAATTATGGTGTCATAAAATACGTAATATATAATATGTGCGATCTAAATATGGTTTTTAATTAATTCCTCTGCGCCTGCTTCAAAAAGAAATACATTAAGTATTTTATGTTTTTATTAAGTAACATTTTATTTATATGTTTTTAATTTTTTATAAATATACAATAAATATGTATACATATAGTAAGATTGTATATACTGTTATATCAAATGTTCATGTTTTTAATATAATTGTGCATTTTATAATTTATTACTATTTTTCTGACGTTCAAGTCATTTATTAATAAATTTATTGAATTTGTCTGTATCTAAACATAAATATAGAACTTTAGTTTTTAAATAATTACGTAATAGATAAATATTCCGCTATAATGTATTGTAGACAGCCTTTTTTTGGTAACCCGGGGGAAATCCCTAACGGACCTCAGGGGGCTGGAGTGAAGGCTGCCCCTCGGTGTGTCGGACTTGCACCGATTAAAACCCCCGAGGTGTTCCTCCTACCTGTCTGCCGGGGCCAAGGACAGCACTTCCTTGGCACCCGGCGACGTTTAGCCTTAAAGTAGGCCTCTCTCTGTTGCTAATGCACGGGAGGGGTGGTGTAATTGTAGACAGTCTGGTATAGTGATAGCGACCGTCATAATGCCTTGTTATTTAGAACAGTTGCTACGGTCTTTTTTCCCGAGCCATGATAAATATACGATGTACGATGGTAATGCATTTTTTTTGTATGTCAATACATATTTTAATTATCAATAGATTTAAAAAGTTGGTGTTTATTCTTTCACGTACTTGTACATTAATGTAAATAGTACAAAATTATATTTTTTATCAAAGCGGTTTTTCTATAATCATTTCTTTATAACTAATATATCGATATATCTTAGTAGGTTATAAATTAAAATGAAAACTTATTTGCCCTTTTTTATTATATAATGAAATATTCATAAAATAAACAATTGTTAAACTAGAAAATTATTTTGTTTATATTTGACTTTTTATTGGCTTATTGTAAAGTTATTATAAATGTGGGGTCATTAAATAAATAAATGATTATTCTTTTATTTATTCGTTTCTATTCAGAGGGTCTAGAGAAGATAACATTTGATCACTTGTTTTTTCGTCAGGATATTATTCATTTGGCCGGGAAAGGCCATTTATAAATACACCTGGCGAGTAAAGTATAATGGTAGTAGAAAAGTCTGAAATGTATGGGATTGACATGACCTTTTCAAATGTAATTTCGTCATGTTATGGCAATCTCATACATACTACACTTTTCTACTAGCGCTATCTCTGATCGATTGTAACTTTGTCTATGTCCTCTGTTGGTTTTTCTATTTTATATATTAATTAAATGCCATGCGTTAGTCCCGTAAATACTCGAAAATAATGCGAATTATTTGTTTTATTCGCATTAAAATTATAAGATTGTATCGGTTTATTGATTATTTTTCTTTTTGATACGTGGAATGTGTCCCCGAGTGGCACTCGTTTCATCAGTTATTCATTTACGAATAGTCGCTCTTCGTACCGCCTAACAATTATTTAATGTTGTGTTAACTTTAAGCCAAATTTACTCTCCTTCCTCCTTCTTCACTTTCAACTCTTTCTGCCGTGCTTCCTCTCTCCTCATCAAGCACTCTCCTCTCCCCGTTCTCCTTCCCGATCCCTCTTTCCTAACTATAGTTAAAAAACCTATAATCTGTCAAGCTCATTTCGACTAAGAGAAAATTTCGGCTGCTAGCATTAATATTATTATAAAATTGTTTTATGTATTTATTTTGTATTTAAATTCTACATTTATTTTTTTTCTTCAGAGACTTCAGTATATGATACTTCGAAGGGCGAAAGGCTATTTGGTTTAAGCGACATTTTTGGTGATATAGTAATATATATATTTTCGGAATCATCGTTTTTTACCCATTTCGAAAATATATATCGAAGGGTGAAAGGTTATTTGGTTCAAGCGACATTTTTTAGTGATATAACATAGTAATATATATATATATATATATATATATATACCAAAAAATGTCGCTTAAACCAAATAGCCTTTCACCCCTCGACATAAAAATACTTGTATGTATAATTATAACAAAGGTACCTAATCCAATAATACAACTAATGTTTCATTACAGTTACGTACCTGAAATCTAAAAAAGGAAAGCAACTGATTAGTATGAACGGGTATACGTATTACAAAGTGCCCACTAAAACCATCAAAGCGCGATGGAGGTGTTCCACTCACGTGCCTCAAGGATGTCGCGCCTTTCTCCTTACTTTAGATGATGATATTATTGCCGTCAACGATACCCATAATCATTAACATTGTTCATAATTATTGAGGGGTTAAAGCGATTGCCCGAAATAGTTAATAACCATGATCACAATTCGCAAATACATAGATCGTTATACTGACTGGTTTCGGCTTGTCGCGTACCAGTATCGAGTTGTCTACTGTTGATGTCTTGTCGTGTGTGTTAAAAACATGTAATATGGTTGCTATAATAACGAAACTGAGATAAAGGATAGTTTAGATAATTGATTTCAGCCGTAAAGCCTACATTTATGTTGAGTTCTTATTAGGGTAGGAAGATCAAATATAACGATACTTTTGACTTCAAAAACGAGTTTTGCTTTTGTAATGTACATTTATCTATTTGTGTACTGTCTTCGATTTCGAATGATTTAGTTTGAAACTATTGAAATAATACTGTATAAATAACAAGACTATTATATTCT
This sequence comes from Automeris io, assembly GCA_036320925.1. NCBI lineage: Eukaryota > Metazoa > Arthropoda > Insecta > Lepidoptera > Saturniidae > Automeris > Automeris io. The sequence continues at coordinate 3,834,367 of JAUDJH010000010.1, read as the reverse complement.
ATACTTCTATCCGGGTTTTTATTCCACCATCCTCTTTTATACGCCAAACCGCCAAAAAGTATAGTTTGCTACCATCGCATAGTTTTATAAATCTATATAATAAAGGAGTCTGTAAGAAATAATTAAATTAGCTTTTTTACTATTTTATTAGATTTTTATTTATTTATAAGAACACATATATAGTCTACATTAACACAAACAAAGAAATATAACACATGGACAAGATACATTACAAATGCGACTATATTTAAAAGTGTAGACTACTTGCATGGAAGAAAAGAAAAGTAAAAATACGAGTAACACACGGATAGGAACAGTAACAAAAAGAAATACACTAATCTAATTTGCAAAAATAAAAAAGAAAACAAACAATAGCCTGTTCCACGATCTACTCGATTAATATCCTTTTATTAAGATTAAATATTTCCATAAAATATATCAAGATGTACTTATCTCGACATATAATTGTATAGCCTTGTCATTCTGCATAAGGGTGCATTGTGAACTAAATTTATGGAATAATTAGGAATTTGGAACAAACTAAAATTAGATGCTCTGGGTAATCTAGTAAATTATAAATTTAAATTGTAACTTAGCCTTTTAATTGCTTTTCGTTAGTTGTGATCTAACATAAGCATGTTAATAATTAAAAAAAAGAAACAAAATCAATTTTCTTTAATATTCGTTTTGGAAAGTAGAAAAAATGTACTTTCCAATTTTTTGTTCTACTAATTATTGCTTTTTTATTTTCAGAAGAAACAGCAACCTACGTGTACTCTACAAAAGGGAATCCATTGATTTTAAGAAGAGGCTATAGCTTTTACAAACATAGTATAAAACAGGACTCGAAAATCCGATGGATTTGTGCGACACATCATCGCAAAGGATGTAAAGCTGCTTTGTATACTCTTGACAATGTAATTATAAGGGATATTACACACGATCACAATCATGGCCCAACAGCAAAACAAAAGCAATATTTTCGTATGTCCATAGGTACTAATGGATTACTTCAATAATAATAAATTGAAATCATAGAACTCAATTCTACTTTTTTCATATTTACTTAATAATGTATAAAAACAATTAAGATATATTTCAGTGGCGTGTATTCCACAGTCACAAAATAGCATTGTTTTCTTTATACTTGGATATTAAATACGTACGGGTATATTTATTTAAAATTTGGTCCAATTTTCATTCTTGGATTCCTATTCTGGTAATTAATCGATTTAAAGAGTATATATCTATTAAATGACAATGAATAACACGGTAATGGTTTTATGGGTTACACGCTACTAATATATTTATCATTTTGTGCAATTCTCAGTGTATTAGCCAAGACTTACCGTTTTCTGGTTAAACGTGTATGATGGCAAAGTTTTTTCTTGTTTTTAGCAATAATTATCACAAAACTACTGTACCTGTGTATGAGTGTTTACTGTGGATTAATTAATGATAAATTTAATTTTCTGGTGTGATATAATGAAGGACTTATTAGGGCTTACCTCCACGGGCAAAAGGGATAGGTTCTTATAACGTTTGTTTAACTGCGCACTCTGCAAGTCTAGAATTTAAGCCACACATTATCCAGTTCACTTTAGAGTTTACCTACGCAGATGGACTCGTCCTGTAATCTGTACTGTGTGTAGGACCTATTAGGTCAAACGAAGAATTAAAATTATATCCAATCTACGTATGCTTCATTTTATTTTGAAAGTATTAGATTATCTTTAAAATATGATATAATATTTCTAGCTACGTTAAAATTGTTGAATTTTTTTGTTCTTATAAATAATTGTGTAATAATCTTTGTATAAATGTTGCAATTCTATATTTTACATATAATTACATATTATAAACGTCATAATAATATAACCATTAATCTTAGAATACTTATAAAAAAACTTTTAGCTGCTTATTAAATGTCTGTGTGTATGCCGTAAGGCTCATTCTTGTAAGAACTGTTTAATCTCGGCGCTAACCTAGTATTTCTTATAGAATGACCACTTTTCGATCCCATACAATACTACTGTTAGGGATTATTGATATTTTTTTTTTATTCTATTTATTTAAGGGACTTTTACGTGTGTACGTATGTCAGCCCCATCGTACCCTAATACAGAAATACCTAACATATTACATATGGTGCCATTGATCTGAACAGGCCAGACGGCCTGATCAGATAATAGTTCTGTTAAGATTTTGTTAAACATCCCGACGTCAAGTCTGTTCAGACCAAAGGCACTCACAAACGCCTCTCTCACAGATTCAGATCGGAGATTATTGATAATTGTAAACTGTTGTTGATGTTACTCGTAGTATTTTATGATATTAATGATATGTCTTAATAAGACATATTATGATACTAAACTACCAGAAAAAGGATATAACGTTATTTAATAAATAGAATCATGACTTCATATAATTTTATTTCTCTCTGTTTTTAAAACTATATATTTATACAGGAAATTAAACAAGAGTTTTTTTGGGGAAGGGTGTATAGCAGAGATGTAATTTAAGTTAAGGGTAGCTACTGTATAAAATGAGATAGTTTTACATAGTAACAAATCTACAAGCAAATACTTGAGTATTTTTGTATGAGACAAAATTTATATATTTTCTGTAATGGTTGCTCTGGCGTAAGTTTTTTTAGATATAGTTTGGATAAAGTATTTAGTAATAAAACAACATCTCTATGTTGTCTTGATCCGAGAATTAGTTACATAATTCTGAATTTAATTTTTCAGGTATTCTATTCTCCACGTCAAGCACTGGTAAACCAATGGTGTATTTTCATGGCTACCGATTTTGTCTGCACCGCAAAAATGGCCTCAAGTCCCGATGGCAATGCTCCACGCATAACAGTAGAGGGTGCCCTGCTGTCATCGTGACAATAGCAAATGTACTTGTTAAAATACTTAATGCACATAATCATCCACCGCCAAAAAACAAGTATTGAAAGTGGAATAGTTAATTTCTTATATACAAAAATTATCCATGTATCTTGATTTTTCTCGAATTTTATTTTTTATTTTGATTTTAGTGAAGTAAATAAATAATAATAATAATGTAACCTTCATTATAGCTTAACTTAAATACTATGAATGTTGTTTTCTAAATTTTCTATTCTACTTCTATTCCAACAAAGTTCTCTTCTAAAGGATTTTTCATTTCCAGTTCAGAAGAAAACTGTTTAGAATTATAGTTGGCTTTATAAAATTATAATCTATTATAAATAATTCGTTGAAATTTCTTATTTTTAATTCTCCATTAGACCGTTCGGGTCACCGCGATGCCAGTTACCCTAGTATACCTGTCTCCTACTACCTAAAAACCCCGGGATGCCTCTCAACTCGCTAGTAACTAAGTCTGGGAATCCGTATTCCTCTCCTTCATTCATTGATATTCCTGATTGAATAGCTGTCTTTTGTTGTTTGTCTATTAAATGGGAAATCGTTTTATATTTCATCGTTCCGACTTCGGTATATCCCAGTGTAGTAGAAAGCTACCAATATTTAGAAGGTACAGCAACTACACTCTATATTAAATACGATGTTTAACCCTGTTTCGGAAAAAAACCATAAACGTTAAAATCTCGAAAATGGATTTATAGTCGTAATCACTATCTAGCTATATAGTAACTACTTAATCCTTAGTAATTAATAATTGCTTAACTATTCGATCTCTTGTTTTATAAATTGGATTTCGTTGTGTTAATGTTTATTAAACCCCCTGGTAAATTTTAAAGTATAATGGATTTGGTCTCTATTTAATAATTTATGGATGGGCATAAATTAAGACATATCTTTTATGTTTATATGGGAATGGAATAAGCCTACAGATTGGTTGTTTGTTCAAAAAGCACTGGAACGACGACTTCATAAAAATATCACAAAAAACTTTAGAAGCACTTATAGGCTTCTATCTTTCTACTTCTATCTTTTCGTACTGTGTCATGCTTTGGAATTATGTGTAGTGGGCGGTAAGACTGAGCGTCCGGACTAGTGATGAAAATGCTCGGGAATTTTCCGAAAGTGCCCAAAACTTGCTTGGGAATATTCCCGGGAATTTACGAAATGTTCGCGGAAGTGCTGGGCACTTTGGGAAAATTCCCGGGCATTTTCATCACTAGTCCGGACAGCGACGCCGGCGCCGCAATCACCCAATCCAGTCTCGCTAAAACATTTACCGCGTCGCTACGTTTCTCTCGGTCGCCATCTGTAACGTTCTCAAAGTAATTACTTTTGTGTTGTTATTTGTTTTATTGTGCTGTGTACTTTATTTCTACTTACACTATTTCACTTGTGCTTGCTTATTCTTGCTGTAACTTTTTACTGTGTTTCATTAAACGCCTATCTATTTGCTGGCTGGAATTTCTTCATTTCTATCATCATCTCATCTTTACACGCTTTTGTGCGCTATAGTGTAAGGTAGATCACTATCACCCGCATAAATGCCACACTAAACACTAAAGAAATTACATGTTCTGTAAAAATTTTAAATTTCGCTTACAACGTTCTTTCGGAACGCACTCAATATATATTCGAAAATTTTGAGAAGTGATAATATAATATCAATCGAATACCTTCCAGATGATGTCGTTTACAAAACTATTGAGTTAGTTGAAATCAAAGCCGTTAAGAACTTCAAAAAATACAAAAGACCGACCCTGGTGGGAGGACATTACATAGAAAGAGGGCGTTCGGCTAAGATGCGATGCCGTTTATGTGCCCTCTATGGTCGAGAATCACGTACAGCACGGCAATGTGATACCTGCAAAGTGCCTTTATGCGCGGACCCCTGCTTTAAGAATTTTCACACAAAATCATGAAATAGCCACATTTATTACAATTAATTAGTTCTTCGTCGCAAACTGAGACATCGCGGTGCTAGTTGGATAATAGTAAAAACGTGGAACAAAGAATTTCATATTATATTAATAGCACATTTGAGCTCATAAAAATATATGCTGTTGAAACATATTTTTTAGTTATAAATGATGCTTATTGTAGAATTTACGTTGTCCGTTGTTCAAAACAATAGATTTCCTTTTTTAGACATATTATCCATATTACAATACGGGTTTTAATTTAAGCAAAGGTTTGTACAGTGACAACAGTAAGTTATTACAAAAATTTGTCTATTTCTCATACACTTATTAAACTATAGTAATTATTTTATTTACTAAGTTTTGCTACTGTTTAAACCTTTGCTAAAGTTAAAACCCTTTTTTTAATAAGGCGGATTATGTTTTAAAATTGGTTATAATAATTGTTATTTCTTAATATTTATTAATAAGTTTGTTAAGATGATGGAAATAGTATTTTATATAAAATACATAAATTAAAAAAAAACTGTATTTATTCATGAGTTACTTTTGAAATATATCAATAATATTCTCAAATATTGCCAGCTTTTACAGAGATAAACTGTTTGCTTATTTTGCTTATAACTTTTAATTATATATATTTTTTAAGACAAACTGGTATAAAAACAGGTACATTGCGGGCTTATCAAATTGCGATATTCGCTATATAAAAATGTGTTCACTTTTTCAGGAGCAATATTCACTGAAACTTCAAGAGGCCGAGTGATAATAATACATGATGGTTATAGTTTCCGGCGCCATTTAACACGAGGGCCCAAAACACGTTGGTACTGCAGCCAGCAGTATAAGGGATGCAAAGCGCACCTGTATACTATAGATAATATTATAGTTAAGCATAATTACGGCCACAACCATGAGCGGCCAAAATCTAATAATTATGAAGTAATTTTCTAGGTGGTTTATTTACTACCCGTGATAAAGTGTACTCAAAGACGGTCCTTTCATTATATTACAGTAGTTTTTCAATAATTATGTTATATTGTTCACCGATAATAATTTCTACAAACCATTGCATGTTAATATAAACTTTATTTCTTAAACCCAAGAGCTCATAATTGTAATTGATAGTTAAAAAAACAGCGACGCTAGTGTCATCTCTTATAAAATTTTAACAACGGACAACGATTAATGTTGTTGCGCTGACAACAAAAATTCGTTGAGAACTGATATATAGTTTGCCAGATTGCATGTTACTCTATAAATATATTCTTGCTTGACTGTAAAGTCAACGAATTATTATTGGTCACTTTTTTTAAGTTGTTAACAGCACTGTTATCCGTCAAATAGTAACAATGCACTAAATGAACAGTGCTAATTTGCAGGTAGCAGGCAGTGTTATTTTTATTTTTCAAACTTACATGTTTGAGAGAAAGAGAGATACAAACAACTCTCTGGTTTAAATTTTCTCAGTAACAATATTTTGTTGGTTTAGACTCGACTGTAAATCAACAAATCAGGTTAGCTATCTTTAACTATATATATTGATAAAAGATAAAATTACTTTAGACGTGTAGTTTTTGGAAACAGGACTATTAATATCCTTAAAAAATACCGTTTTTAGAAAAGGAACCGAAAAAACAAAACCGACGGAACTAAGTTATAGTTCTAAGAAAGGAGATGTGCTCGTTCTACAGCCATAAAATAAATGTCTTTCAAATTTACACGGTTGTTTTGCGAACTAAATGTTGTTCCCGTTAGATGAACGGTGTATACAATTGAAGATTTCTAAAAATGCTGGAAATAAAATAGTTTTAAATTTATATTTGACTGACAGAATAAACATTTAAACATGCCTTAATTACAAATCTGATAGTAATACAACTCAGTATATTAAAAAAAAAAAGTAAATTTAAGATTCTCCTATATTTCTCCCAATATTCTCCTCAATTTCAAATAAGTCTCGCACATAATAAAATGAGGTTGCAATCAAAATTGAGTAGAGAGTTGAGATTTTTTTTTAAGTTCATAAAACTTGAAATAGTCTTTTGGAGACTTCAAAATCACCAAAATTCTGTTAACATTATTCATTCAATCAGAATGGTAAAGAAATCATAGAATGAACTTTATAAAAACATACCCTAAAGCGATGATAATTCGTTATTAGCTGTATGTATAATAGGAAAGGTTTTATTATACTTTTGAACACAAAGCGCCATAACAGTGAGCAGAATAGTAGCGCCACTCGTGGTGAAAAAGGGTACTATAAATATGTAAGGCTACCTTACATTATCCGTATTAACACTCTCTAGCAATTAATTTAGTTAAGTACATATGAAGCCAGTATTAAGTTGCAAGTTGGCTATGATATTTATAAAGTCATGGGTAGAACTTGGGTACCGGCGGCACAGATATGTTAAAATCCTTGTGACACAATGGAGAGGAGGTTTATACTCTGCAGTGGATACGAATAAGCTCATGATGACGTCTAAATAAAAAAAAAGTAATAATAATAAAGCCTTCTATTCCCAGAATGCAAAGCAATAATTATTATAAATAATCATTTTAGTGAATGGCTTTTGCATGTTTTAGATTATATCACAAATAAAATTTGGTAAAAGTTATTTAAATTTTCAGAAGCAATACTTAGCATGTCGGCTCGGGGCAGCCATATCATAACTATAGCCGGGTATCGGTTCAGCAAGCATTATAAACTGGGGGAAAAGATGCGTTGGAATTGCTCCACTCACATGAATAGAGGTTGCCGGGCAGTTCTCCATACGGACAATTGCGGTAGGATCATTAAATGTAAAAATATACACAATCATGAACCGAAGGCACATATGAAACTTGTATGAGCGTAATGCATTCACGAAGGTGAAAGATCTTTTAATATTTTAATAAAAATTTAGTGCTAACAACTGTTCTACTGTCTCAATTTCATTATTAAACTAAAGATTGAATTAAAGCAAACTCAAAATAGAAAAATTGTATTTTTAATTACTCGAGTGATTTTATTTGTAGTAACCGGACTAAAATCCTATATAGGACCGTCAGGGCAGCTTTTAAGGGTAGTGGTCCCGATATTTGACTCCTACTGAATAAAACACCCCAGGTTGTTCCGAAATTTGCTGCCAGCCAGACCCGGCAAGCGAATAGTCTTTCTCAGGCTCCATCTAAAGGAGTGGTGAGTTTAAAGAATTCACTTCTCAAGACCTCTCTATTAGGCGGATCGCAGGACGCAGCACTACATCCACCTTATTCGTGGTCTACTTGAATTAATCTAAATAAACTGATTGCTACTTGATTACATTTTACTCATCACCCGTTATATAACAGTGATAAAAATAAATCATATGCCCCACTTGTTACAAAAAATTATAATTTGCTACGTATTCCGCATAACATCACGACTTGGTCTGCATGTTGTTAATTTATCACTGTTTAAAGAACTAGTGAAATGCGTAATAATCCTATTTCTACTAACAACAAATATTATTTACTGCCGAAGAAAGACGCGTAAAAATGTACGAGTATACTTAAATTTTATGTAAAGCTGGATTATGTTAAGTGGAGCAAGCAGCACATAAAAAATACTATAGAAAAACTACTGCCGTAAAAATATGTGAATTATTTTTTCACCTGCTACATTTCAGTGATAAAAATAGTAATTTCACATCGCCACTGTTATGAAATAAGTAGCAATCATTCCCATACATAATTGCTACTGAATCGTAATTGTAGGACTTTTAATTAGTTGTAATCGGTCATTAAACACAGGTTCCAAAGATTAATGAAACTCAGCAATACCAAAGCTTTAAATTATATATTCGTACCAATTTAAAGTTGTGGTATTGGTTTCCAGATTCAGTATTTCTTCAAAATTTGGCTTTAGGGCTCTTTAAACAAGGAGTGAAAAACTTACATCTAGGTCTGCAACGCAATGATGGTACTTTCAGTATTGTACTTGTCCATAGATGATAGTAACCGATTTCTATCAAGTGGGCTGTACACCTGTTTGCTTTCCTTTCGGAAAAAAATACATATATTAAGGTGTTATGAATTTAATTTTATATTTTTGGTCAATACCAAATGATAATAATTCTTTCTAGTGTATTTCATTACATCGTCGTCACGTGGAGCCCGTCTCGTGATCATAAATGGTTTTAAATTCACTCGTCACTATCAACGAGGATTGAAGAGCCGATGGTACTGCGCTACGCATCGTCGCAAGGGCTGCAACGCCGTAGCATTTACAATCGACAAGGAATTGGTAAAGTGCAATAACACGCATAACCACCCGCCACCAGAATACGCTGAAGAAATTTCTCACCAGACTACTTATATGTAATTATTAGGGTTGCAGCGAATCTCCGTTTTTCGCAACAGTAACTGCGGACCTTCCGCATGAAATGAAATCCCCCCACTCAGTTCCGCATATTTACATACGGATGCATAACGTGGGTCGTTTTGAAATTCATAAATCTGTAGATGCAATTTATTCGTGCGATAATATGACAACTACGTTATTACGTTATTACGTTAGTACGATAAAATGCAAATATACCAAAATAGAGTATTTATTTTATGAAAAAAAAAAGCAGTAAATCCACGTGGTAACCGGCCCATGGGGTTATGGCGAAGACGATTACTGTTATACTACAGTTAGGGTTTAGCCGTGGTGGCTGCCGGCAGAATAGAATAGCACCCCTCTCTTCTTGCTGAGGTGTCGTAAGAGGCGACTAAGGTATCTCTTTAACACCGCAATTCAACCAGGTGTTCAGAGAAGGAAAACTCGACCAAACCTGCATCCCGCTCCCTCCCGATCGTACTGGTTCTCCTTTCCATCGGGCCTGAGGGAGCTCGGACGAGAGAGTGCTTTTCTGGATGCGCGTCCAGTTATGCACTTAAATATCTCCTGCGCAATTGACTGTTTCCGAAAACTGGACCTCGAATTTCTTAATCGGTGTTGAAACAGTCGCCGTGGCCGAAACCGGCCAGGAGATCATCATCATTAGGGTACTGTTAGGCTGAACCCCACGTGGTAACCGACCAATGAGAGTGCTTGCCGTTTAAGTCCCTTTAAGTTCGAGCTCATTATTGTCAGCATCGGTTTGCGTCCATCAAGTCTTATTAGGCTAAGATTTATAGATGCAACTTTAAGTTTGTTTAAAGTTGAAATAGCGTCTATAAATCTCAGCCTTAGACTCAGCGCGGGGCTCAGTTTCACCCTTCGAGGCCGTTGCGGTTACCGTTACATTTCGGAACTCCACACTTGCGTCCCCGGACTCATAACAAAGAGCGAGCAGTTTGTGCGAATCTTGCGGCTAACATTGACGCAAATCGATGTACCTGTTGTTGTGTACTACTTTATCACTATAACAACTTAACTTGTAGTTTTAGTGTAACAAGTTTATGAACTAAAGTGTTCCAGTGTATTAATGTTTTTATTCTGCTTCAGATCCAGAACCCGCCTACTATAATATATATATACATATACATTAGCTGACCCGGCAAACGTTGTTTTGCCATATAAAAAATATCTAGGCAACATTTACAAAAAAGACGGTAACTGATCAGTTATCGAGCGGGTTGAAAAATGATTAAATTACTAAAATGGCTATTAAAATATAGGGGTCAGTGATAAAAGGGAAAAATTTAGGGTTGTATGTATTTTTAATGGCACATTACAGAAAAAAAAATGTTTGGCTAAGATTTAAAAAGAAATATTAAGGGGGAATAACCCTTATCACTTAGGGGTATGAAAAATAGATAGTAGCCGATTCTCAGACCTACTGGAAAAATTTTGGTAAAAATCGGTAAAGCCGTTTCGGAGGAGTAAGGTAACTAACATTGTGACACGAGAATTTTTTTATATATATAGAGAAGATATATATTTTGTATTATTCAATTCCATCCTCGCTTCCGTTTCTGCAAAATTTAAGTACGAAAACTTTGCATGGGCTTCTTTTAAGACGCCTGCGTAACAACACTTGCAATTATAATAAATCAATAATTAAAATACAATTGATTGATGGTGGTATCACTTTCATGCCTTGCTTATTGGCATAATCTCTAAAGTTATAATGAAGTGTGGCTGTAGTGACATAGTAGCTAAAAGACCGGCATCCACGCTCGGCAACGAGAATGGTCGTAGATTCGTATCCCGGCACGTACCTCTGGGTTTTTCCAGATCAAGTACAGATTTCAGCGCTACATGCTCACCGGTGAAGAAAAACATTACGAGGAAAACCCGTGTAGCATCTTATAGAAATGTCATGTGTAAGTGCCCTGAGAACGACGATCGACTGTGTTACTGGTTACGATAGGATCAACAGACAAGCACCAAGTAGATACAGCCACTAATCAGTAGCGTTCATTCCATAGATGTATGAAACCATTGCATGCCCTGACCATAAACAAGTCTGGAATAAATTGCTTAAAGCTAAACAAAAAAAGAAACTATTTATATTCATATCTCTTCTATATTCACGCCATCTATCTTTCCTATGAAATTTCTATCATAATATGATATTTAAATTAATTACGCGAATTCTGCCTACCCTGTTCAAATATCCTATGCACGTCACTGCCTCTAATGTATCTCTGCTCACCCCGGAAGGAATATAGCTTGACTATATATTATTATAACGCGGGGGGTTTCCTTAAATCGTTCGCGCATTACGGTATATACCTCTCTCCCCTCGCCTCTAGGTTGCCCGCGCCACAGATCGCCGCGCAAGCATCGTAGCCCGTCCGCCGTTCGTGTTGCGCGCGTCCTTTTCTTTGTTTGTTTATATATGTATACTAGCTGATCCGGCAAACGTTGTTTTACTATATAAGTTATTGTAATATCTTCTAAGATGTTCATTGAAATTAAGTGATGTCAAAGACAATTTTGTTCACAATTAAATACTCTTAATCAACAACACATTTATTTGGATAAAGATTAATATTATTACGTTGATACAACTCTTAACAAATTATGCATTAATTTCAACCAAATTTGATTACCATAAAAACGGTTCTAGTGAGTAAATCTTAAAAGATACACATATACTGTCCCATACATTTTTTTAGATCATTTCAAGAGGAATAATTCTTTGATACATATATTTTTGGTATCTTGAACCGTTTTCGCAGCGCACGCAATGGAAGCCTTCAAGGATGAATAATTTTACCCGTTTTATTCACATTTTCCATTATTTCTTCGCTCCTAATAGTTGCATCGTGATGTTATATAGCCTAAAGCCTTCCTCGATAAATAGTCTATTCATTACAAAAATAATTTTTCAATTCGAACCAGTAGTTCCTGAGATTAGCGCGTTCAAACAAACAAACAAACTCTTCAGCTTTATAATATTAGTATAGATTTTATTACATGTATGCTCGGACTGTGTTTGCAAATAAACAAATCGAAAACAGAAGAACCCCGTTTCAATGAATATCCGTTAGATTATTATTTATAATGAATTCACTCATGACATGAATTATAACTAATATGACTGTATGTTGTAAGTTATCCATCTGTTTTAGTGTTGTGGAATTTCTGTCTTGCACATTTGGCTTTAGAAGAATGGTGAGAAAAAATGTTATATAACAAACCGTACTTAATAGATTAAATTGTGTTAAGTTAATTTTTTTCTTTTTTGTATTCGTTTTTCTTTATATAATTCTCACTCCTAATGATTAACTGAGTCCATCGAGTTGGCGTGTGGCTATGAACATGTCTCAACATGCAGCTTCCTGTGATTCATTGTTGCGTCATACTGCAAAACTTTCCTAGTACCCTTTGTACCTAACCAAACACCTTGTTAAGAAATATGTATTAAAAAGAAAAAGTTACATTAAAAATCGGTTTAGTAAATTAGGTGCGATGTTTGTATATGCTTTCAAGCAATGATTTTGTAATATAATATATGATGTAGTCCTAGCCGGTTTCGGCCACGGCGACTGTTTCAACACCGGTTAAGAAATTCGAGGTCCAGTTTTCGGAAACAGTCAATTGCGCAGGAGATATTTAAGTGCATAACTGGACGCGCAGCCAGAAAAGCACTCTCTCGTCCGAGCTCCCTCGGGCCCGATGGAAAGGAGAACCAGTACGATCGGGAGGGAGCGGGATGCAGGTTTGGTCGAGTTTTCCTTCTCTAAACACCTGGTTGAATTGCGGTGTTAAAGAGATACCTTAGTCGCCTTTTACGACACCTCAGCAAGAAGAGGGGGGTGCTATTCTATTCTGCCGGCAGCCACCACGGCGAAATATAATAGATAATATTGCAGTGACGTGCTATCATAAAAGTATTTAAAAACTACCTTATTATACTTTGAAATTAAATTTATATAAAATATCGACTTGAAATCTAGCAATTAATAGATGCAAAGTTTTATTACAAAAATTATACTAAACCTTAAGTAAATACATTTTTCATATTTTTTTTTATTTTTTTTTTATGTTCAAATATAACAAAATAATGCTTTCTTATGTTTCCATAGGACGCACGCCATAACAATAGAAATGTAATAATTAATTGTATTCTTAAATTAAATTAAAGTTCTTATACTTTCCTATAGCAGTTATATTTCCTTGTAACTTTTTCTATATTTGTTACTTCGCTGGTTGTTTTTGTATAAATGTAACTCTGCTCACTCCGGAAAGGATATAGTGTGAAGATATATTACTATAAAATAAGTTATACATTTATAATTTACTATAGTATATGTATTTTTAAGTTTTTAAATAAATTGTTGCTGCTCTAAAGTATAAAAGGATACAGTAATGTATTCGTCGACATACCGCCGCAATACAAAGTATACATTTCTCATGACTACGTCTTTCTCTTCCAGGTCTGATGTTCGTGAAGTCTGCGCGAGGTAATATGATGATTTCCCTTCGTGGATTCACATTTAGTAAGCAAAGGATTCGAGGTCTAAAGACTCGATGGACCTGTTCCTCACATCACTACAAAGGATGCCGTGCTGCTATCACCACTATTGAGGGACGGATTGTTAGTTTCAATCTGGTTCATAATCATGGAACTGCGGTAGTGTCATGACTTACTTTTTATTAAAGCGGTTTGATCAAACGACAAATTCGAGTTACTATCAACCATACATCCAATAACTAGAATCGTGTAAACAACATCATAGATATTGATTGATTGCTGATGATTATGCGAAGAGATATTGCCTCAATAAGCGATTCTGTCCTTCTGTATCACGGTGAATGTTATGATGAGTTGTTTAACTTTTTTGTTTCTTCCATAAAAGTACCACGTGAGCGGGTTCATGGAGGCACGGCTATACGGTAATTCGCACCCCCGGCTAGGACTAGCAAGTTCTCTAACTCTTAGCTTTTATCGAGTTATTGTGCTGTGGATTGGTTTTCCGGCGAACGTGTCCTACGATATTGGTTACGAAGCGTGAGTGAAAGTGAAATTCATACATATATACTAGCTAACCCGGCAAACGTTGTTTTGCCATATAAGTTATTTTTAGGTAATTTCTAGTAGAAAAAAAAATTGTCCACAAAATTAAAAAAGATGTTAAGGGTGAACAACCCTTATCACTTAGGGATATGAAAAATAGATAGTAGCCAATTCTCAGACCTACTGAATATGCATATAAAATTTGGTAAAAATCGGTAAAGCCGTTTCGGAGGAGTAAGGTAACTAACATTGTGACACGAAAATTTTATATTGCTAAATTTAAATTGCTAGTAGATAGTAGATACATTAAATCTTAAATCTTTTCTAGCTCCTAGGTTTACGACATCTGTTCGAGGTAATATAATGGTTTTCTACGACGGGTTCAAATTCAGCAAGCAAATAACTCGGGGCTTGAAGACGAGATGGATTTGCTCTTCTCATCACTACAAAGGCTGCCGAGCTGTCATCACCACCTATGGGAAAACTGTAGTTAAAATGAAAGTTGATCATAATCATTAGGTAGTCTTCTATTAATAAACATAATTTATCTTGAGATGCTATTAACTAAGTGGGGAAGTACTTTAAATATAAACTTAGGCACCACATGCTCACCAGTGAAGGAAAGCGTTTTAAAAACCCCGCATGGCATCTAATAGAAATGTCATATAAAAATGTTTTAAACGGCCATCAGCTGCCTTACTGGACACGTTGGATACGCCATATAAGCGCGAAGTCACTAATGTATCTCTGCTCACACCAAAGAGATTACTTTTTAACCCGGTGGAAAATTCTGCCTAGGACCATCAGGGACGCTGTGAGGACAGCGACCCCGGTGTGTCAGACTCCTACTGACTAAAACCCCGGGGCGTTCTTTTAGTTACTTCACGCGGGCCTGGAAAACCAAATTCATCCAGACGCCCGGGGAGCAAAAGCCTTGGTGAGGCTACCTCTCTAAGAGACCCAGAAAGGGATATAGCGTGACAATATACATTTTTTGTTGTGATTATTACTTCATGTACTCTTGACAATTAATTATTGAAATGGAAATTAAATTATTTATGAGTTTAATGTTTTTATTTCAACAGTTTAGAAATATTTTATGGCATAATGCCTTTGTTGTATCATTGAAATGTGTTGTAATATTCGTGATAACGTATCTCTTTTCGCTTATGATATTGAATATTTTACAGCTAAGGCCGCACAGCGAATTTTTATCCTGTGATGGTATAAGTATTGTTCAGGCGCAGGGCATGAGTATAAAAAAGGTACTCGAAATCCTTTCTGCCCTCCCTACATCCCATTTCACGCTCGGCCCTTAACAGTGACACTTGTTTACGCACGGCGGTATCGTTGCACGGCGGTATCGTTACACTTACCATCTGCGGCGAACTCGGTTACAATACACTACGGAATAGTCAGTTGCTTTGGACAATACGGCGAAACATCGAAAGTAGCTTGTCCTTATCATCCAGTTTCCAAGTGAGTGCCTTTTGAATATTTCATTGTCACTGTGCCTGAACGAATTATTGGTCGCCTAATTACTCTACGCGGAAATCCGAGTATACCACTTGTAATCAAATGATAGCGCACGCATTAGTGAACGAAATGTGAGTGAAAAATCGTACTTAAATCGCATGCGGCACAGAATGTATGCACGTTGAGGACTAAACAATTTGAGGACTCGCTTTTGCCTTGCATTGTTACCGCTTCATCTCCTATGGTTGAGCGGATGCTCTTCGATGTGGTGGACTGTATAAGCGGTATATTGAGGGTGAACAATGCTTGCCTCGAGACTCGTTTCAGGGATGGATAAGGGAAATAGGACTCACCGTAATCACCTCCAAACAAATCCCGATTCTGCACTTTCACTGACACAATCACAATATTGGCGATAGAAACAATGTTATTCGTTTCCTTATGCGGTTCGCGGCGGAGCGGAGCGGAAGCAGAGCGGAAGTCCCGTGCACGCGGCTGTCTTTAGTGGTAAGGCGATAGCGGTAACAACGTCGAAAACGATAGCGGTAATAACAACGTCTGCCCGTGACGACGAGATTCGTGACACCCACTGTAGTCGGTGGGGGGATAGGATAGTGGGACCGAAATGAATGAATCGGCCTCGAGTATTTCACAAGCACATAGAAAAACAATCTAAATGGCGCAAACATCCCCCCCAGCTTGACAGGACAAAGTCCTTCAAAAGGAACTAGAAAAAAAAGCGGAAAGCGGACATAACAAGAAAAATGCGGTTTTACTATGCGGTTATACAAATGCGGTTTTACTATGCGGTTATTCAAATGCGGGTAAGAGACATATAGATAGTTTACAAAACAAACAAAAAAAAGAAAAGCGAGAAGAAAAGATAAAATTGTATTACTGTAGTGGTAAAGGACAGACCTTTACCACGGGACGTTTATATATACCAGAAGTTGTTCGCACTGTGACCACCCTAACAATATTATCTGAACCTGCATGCACAGATTCTACAATACCGACAGGCCATTGCAGCGGAGAGGTGTTCTCATCTCGCAGTACGACCACGGTGTTTACCGTTATAGGCTTTTTGTGAGTATTCCATTTTTGACGTCCCTGTAGACTTGATAGATATTCGCGACTCCAGCGGGTCCAAAAACTCTGGACTAAGCTATTTAATAAGTTTTTTCTTTTCACTAGAGAAGCGCTATCATCATAATCGACACAACTCTGAAAATTCTTAAGCGGTCCCGAATTAAGGAAGTGAGCGGGTGTCAAAGCGGTTGGTTCGCTGGGGTCTGAACTAAGTACGGTGAGCGGACGGGAATTTAGAACGCACTCTATTTGTGTAAGGACGGTGAGAAGTTCCTCATACGTGAGAAGCGTGTCACCGATAACGCGTTTTAAATGCAACTTTACACTACGAATATTACTTTCATAAGCCCCGCCGAAGTGGGGGGCGTTAGGGGGATTAAAATGCCAATCGACACGTTGAGAAAGAGCTTCAATAGAAAAAGAATTATGAAACTCGCGCGATTTCAAAAATTTATGCAGTTCGTCTAAATGCGTTTTAGCGCCTATAAAATTAGTGGCATTGTCGGAGAAAAGTGTGGTGCACTCGCCCCGACGAGCGATGAAGCGGCGGAAAGCACGAAGAAATGAATCAGTACTTAGATCTATAGCTAATTCTAAATGTACAGCTCGAGTGACAAAGCAAGTAAAGAGGCAAATATAAGCCTTTTCCTTTCTAGCGCCGCGAAAACGACTTATTAAAATATATAGCGGGCCTGCATAGTCTACTCCGGCTACGGCAAATGGTTTGGCTTCATTAACGCGAAACGCGGGTAGACTTGCCATGAGCGGGGTGACTGACCTTGGATTAGCTCTAAAACATTTATTGCAAAGCCGAAATCTTTTTCGAACGATATCGCGACCCGATATTATCCAATATTTCTCTCTAAGCAGAGACAATAGCAAATTCGGTCCAGCGTGCATGTTTTTTCTATGATAATAATCTATAAGCAAATTGACTATGTGTTCTTTTTTCGGTAATAAAATTGGGTGCTTACTATCGAAATTTAAAGCGGACTTGTCAATACGGCCTCCTACACGTAGTATGCCATCACATAAAAAGGGTGAAAGCGGTTTTAAAGCCTTCGAAACTTCCCGATGTTTCGATAAATTATTTATTTCGTTTTTAAAATGATTTTGTTGAAGACTGCGTATTAGATACTCTTCAGCAACTTCTAAATCTGAGCTTTTAACAAATTTAGAACGCGGCAAGCGTTTTATAAAGTATAAAACGTAAACAATGATGCGTAATAACTTGCTCCACGAAGAAACGCGAGCACTAAGTTCACATAGAAGCGGATTTTGAGCGGATGCGGATGCGGAAACGAATGCCTTGACAGCGGTAGTTTTGTACTCTAATAATTTATTATCTTCTTCTTCATTGAAGATAAAGCGTTTGATAGGCCAAGTCGATGTAGAAGCGCAAGTCCATGTGGGTCCATGCAGCCAGAGCGGATGCTCGAGGAGCTGTGCGGGAGTCAGACCGCGAGAAAGACAATCTGCGGGGTTTTCTTTTGTAACTACGTGATAAGTATCCTTAGGGGAAAGATTGTCATGTATTTGTGAAATGCGGTTCGCGACGAACGTATTAAAACGGTGCGGAGACGAATGTACCCAATGTAAAGCAACTGACGAGTCAGTAAACGCATAGACATCAGGTGCGATACCCTTTGACGAAACAGTTTGCAATACAAATTTTATTAACTTAGACAGCAGTAATATCGCGCAGAGTTCTAAGCGCGCTAAGGAAATCACTTTAAGCGGCGCCACCTTGCTTTTGGCACACAATAAATTTACATTATTTGGTTCCTTAGCATGACAAATGCATAAATAGACTACAGCGCCATAAGCGCTCTCACTCGCGTCAGCAAATCCTAAAATGATTACACGGGAATTATCATGCGACAGACCAATAAAGCGCGGTATTTTTAAATTATTAAGGCTTGGCAGTTCGTCTTGAAACTTATTCCAAGCTAAGCGGATGTGTTGCGGCGGACATTCGTCCCATGATATTTTAGCAAGCCACAGCGATCTTATCAACAATTTTGCGAATAAAAGCACGGGCGCGCAAAAACCGTTTACGTCCCATAACCTAGCGATTGTCGATAACATAGTGCGTTTAGTACACTCTTGCGGGGTGTATTTCACGGAAATAGTGAGAAGGTCCTGCACGGGACACCAATCTAAGCCTAAAATCTTAAAATTATCGTCTGTAGTGAAGCTAATCTTATCCTTCAATCGATGATTTTGCGGAATTGACTCTAATACTTTAGGTGAATTGCTAATAAATTTAACTAACTTGAAACCTCCTAAGTTAAACAAATTCATTAAGTCGCGCGCTAGCGCACAGCCATCTTCTTCAGATCGGACTGACGTGCCCAAGTCGTCCATGTAAAGATCCTGTGCCGCTACCATGGCGGCATGCGGGTATCTACTTCCTTCATCAATAGCGAGCTGTTTCACTGTTCTCATCGCTAAATAAGGACTACATTTAAGTCCAAAACAAACACGGTTAAATTGGTAAGAAGTTACTTCTGCTTCATTTGCGAATCTATAAAGAATGCGTAAATAATGTCTATCTTCTGGTCTAACAATGATGTTCAAAAACATCTGCTTAATATCAGCTGAAATAGCGACTGGAAATAATCTAAACTTTAAAAGAATAGCTGTTATCTCTGATTGCAAGTTTGGTCCTGCGTGGAGGCAATCATTTAGCGATAAGCCTGAAGTCGTCTTGGCGCTCGCATCCAAGACAACGCGTAACTTTGTCGTCAACTTGTCATCACGACAAACACCATGATGCGGTATATAATAACAAGAGCTATTTATTTTTGTATGTGATGTCGGTGAAATATATCCTAAATCAACATATTCCTTTAAGATTGCGTCATATTGATTGCGTAAATTGGCATCAGTTTCAAATTTACGCTCCAATGCCTTGAAGCGGTACTTAGCGGTAGCGAATGAATCCCCTAATTGCTTAGGGTCACGTGAGAATGGTAAAGCGGTAATATAGCGGCCAGTACTATCTCGATGTGTGTTACTGGAATAAAATAACTCACATTGCTTATCAGCGGGGGATAGGTGCTGTCTAGAAGGCACCTCCTCTAATTCCCAAAACTTTGTTAATAAATCCTCTACAGTTTGCGCATCCTTAACGTTTTCATCAAAGGAAAGAAACGAATTTACGTCAGTGCTAGATTTAATATTTAATAAATCTGCGGAACCTATAATAATATATCCGAAGGCGGTTTCTAAAGCGTCTGGTTTCCCCTTTGGACCCAGAATTTTACCGTTTCGTAAAATCTCCACAAAAACTTCTGAACCAAGTAACAAATCTACTGAACCAGGCATATTAAACCCGGAATCGGCGAGCGGTAGCGTAGATAAGTAGTCAAGTGACGTACAATCAATTTCAGAGGCGGGTAGATCACTAGATATTTTATTTAAAACTAACGAACGAATAGGTAAAGAATAACTCGTATCATAACGCGAATATAGAACCAGATTCGTAAAGCCCTGTATACTTTGAGCACTGTCTCCTATACCTTTAACAGAAGTTCTATCATTATTATGTAAAATACTCAATCCTAATTTTTTACAACAATATTTCGAAATAAAATTATTTTGCGAACCCATATCAATCAATACGCGAACTGTACGCATAAATCCATTACGATCTTTGATATTTACTAATGCGGAACCCAAAAGTGCAGTTTTTAATTTTAAATCATCATTATTAACAGGATTAATGCTACACAAAGAAACGACCTGATTCGCACTCACATCAGAATCTTTCATCGGAGCGGCGGCGGGCGACTGCGCACCAGCGTAATCCAACGCGGATGAACTTGCGTTCTTTAAGTACTTGGCGGTTGAAGCGGTCGTGGTTATATTATCATCTAGATGTAGTAGTGTATGATGGCTGAGTGAACATTTTCTACATTTTGTTGAAGATTTACAATTACTAGCCCTATGCGATGCGCTTAAGCAGTTGAAGCAACAATTATTATCTTTAACGAAATTTAGTCGATCGCGGGGGTTCATTTTAAACTTAAAAACGTCACAAAAATAAAGTTGTTGATGCGATGGCGATTTACATATTATACATTTACTATTATTATTAATAACAAAAGTATGAGTATAATTTTGCGATTTTTTATTATACAAATCGTTAACGGGCATATTTCTTGGAATAAAACGCGCGCGGGTAGGTTGTGTATTAGAAGCAGCGTTCGTTCTGCTTAATATTTTTACTTGTTCACGAACGAATGATAAGAATTCGTCGTATTGTGGTATAGACTGTTTGCGTACGCTCATCTCAAATAACTTTGCTGTATCCGTGTCTAACTTTCTCAAACCAATATGCACAAATATGAAATCGAGCAAATTGTCTAATTTAAGCTGTTTCAATGCGGCAACAGATGTGGAAAAAAGATCAATGAAATTTTCTAATTGGGGAGCAGATGGTGAAATAACTGGTTTTATATTCAATATCTTATCAATATATGCGGCGGCTATAGCCCTATTATCTTGATACTTTTCTATGAGCGTGTCGTAAATTAATTTATAATTTTCTGCTGTCGGATTTATGCCTAGCCAAATGTTTTCAGACTTTCCCTTTAATTTCGCAACCAAATACCTAACGCGGAGAGTATCGTCTAATTCGAAGTTATTGTGCACTATAGAATTAAAGGATTCTATGAACATAGGGAATTTCTCCACTTCGCCATAGAACTCGGGAATACATAATTTTTCCAATTTAGTTGATTTCATGCAGGAATTTTGTGTCGGTTGAGAGTTGTATTTATTATATGCCAACTTTACAATGTTGTACAAATCTTCAAAGGCCCAAATAGCCTCGTAAGATGGTTTATAAGCGGGGTCACACTGCAAATTTAATTTATTTATTTTGTCAATCAAATAACTGAATTCGCTACGAATATTATCGATAGATTTAGCTCTTATAAGAAACATTTCCAAACCGGGATCCGAACTTGACGCCGGTATAGAATCATGTATAGTTTGTATTCTATAAAAATATGATCTACGCTTCTCCTCTAATAATGCAAGCTCCATTGTATTAAAGTTTTGCTTTTCTGTCATATTTAATAAGTGGGTATAACCAAGTAGGTACGACAAGTAAGTATGGAATGCTCACAAAGTACTACAAACTCGAACTAAATGCAAACTTAAACAGTAATATGCGATGATTATTTACTAAAGCGGTAATTTGGTCACAATGCGAAGAAACGAATATATAACAAAGTCTTGATATGCCATTAAAATGGCGCGGGGTAGTTAGTTAAAAAATCACTCGAAATGCCGATGCAATCCGGGCTCGAAATGGGCCAAAATATGGTTGAGCGGATGCTCTTCGATGTGGTGGACTGTATAAGCGGTATATTGAGGGTGAACAATGCTTGCCTCGAGACTCGTTTCAGGGATGGATAAGGGAAATAGGACTCACCGTAATCACCTCCAAACAAATCCCGATTCTGCACTTTCACTGACACAATCACAATATTGGCGATAGAAACAATGTTATTCGTTTCCTTATGCGGTTCGCGGCGGAGCGGAGCGGAAGCAGAGCGGAAGTCCCGTGCACGCGGCTGTCTTTAGTGGTAAGGCGATAGCGGTAACAACGTCGAAAACGATAGCGGTAATAACAACGTCTGCCCGTGACGACGAGATTCGTGACACCCACTGTAGTCGGTGGGGGGATAGGATAGTGGGACCGAAATGAATGAATCGGCCTCGAGTATTTCACAAGCACATAGAAAAACAATCTAAATGGCGCAAACATCCTATATAGTTTCTACCTTGACTCTGGTTTTTGTACTTAAGAAGTAAAGTAAAAATAGATGCATAAAGCAAATACATTTTCTTGATTAGATAAATAAATTATTATTTTTAATTTTTTAGGTCTAAGGTTCATAACTTCGAGACGAGGTAACAAAATGATTTATTACGGTGGATATAAATTTACTAGAATCAAAGGCTATGGTGTCAAGACTAGATGGGTATGTTCTTATCACAGTAGCAAGAAATGTCATGCAACTATAACTACTATTGAAGACAAAGTCGTTAACTGTAAAATAATCCACAATCATTAAGATAATAAACTATTGAGCTCTCTGACATTTTCAGTTTGATGTTGCAGTTTTATTTATATTTATCATAAATACGAAATTTCCCGCTTGATCTTGAAGCTTATAAAACAGCAATGTTGGTGTATCAGTCCGGCACGAGAGCGGGCTATGCTACATTACTGTTCTGCTATATTCCTACTGCGGTATATGTGTAACGGGTGTAGTATAAAAACTTAATACTAAAAAAATTTGTTCGTTTTGCCTTGCATTGCTACCGCTCTATTTTGTGTATAGACTAGAGGACGCAGGTTTATGTATTTAAAAAATAAAATAAGACTAAACTTACAAAGCTCTGCTTACGATAAAGGAATTAGTTTTTATGTTATTATTATTTTCTAGGTCTAAAATTCATAACGTCAGTCCGAGGCAACATAATGATTTACTATAATGGATATAAATTTACTAGAACCAAAGGCTATGGTGTCAAGACTAGATGGGTATGTTCTTATCACAGTAGCAAGAAATGTCATGCAACTATAACTACTATTGAAGACAAAGTCGTTAACTGTAAAATAATCCACAATCATTAAGATAATAAACTATTGAGCTCTCTGACATTTTCAGTTTGATGTTGCAGTTTTATTTATATTTATCATAAATACGAAATTTCCCGCTTGATCTTGAAGCTTATAAAACAGCAATGTAGGTGTATCAGTCCGGCAAGAGAGCGGGCTATGCTACATTACTGTTCCGCTATATTCCCACTGCGGTATATGTAACGAGAGAAGTATAAAAACTTACTACTAGAAAAAATTGTTCGTTGTGCCTTGCATTGCTACGCAGATTTATGACTTAAAAAGCAAAATAAGTATAAACTTACAAAGCTCTTCGTGAGACAAAGGAATTAATGTTTGCCATTATTATTTTCTAGGTCTAAAGTTCATAACTTCGGTCCGAGGTAACATAATGATTTCTTACGGTGGATATAAATTTACTAGAACCAGAAAATGTGGTTTCAAGACTCGATGGATTTGCACGTTTCAGAGTAGCAAAAAGTGTCGAGCGTTTATTACTACTGTTGAAGACAATTTTATTGTTAACAGTAACACTGTCCATAGTCATTAAAATTATAAATTATTGAGCTGTTATACGAGATTAGTTAAATACTTAAGTTTTATTTATCTTTAATGTAAGTAGTAATTTCTTCTATTTAATGTAAAGCAGGCAACAAACCGCGATTAAAGTTTTGAAGCTATTAAATGTAAAATGATAATACTTCGCTTCACCTGTTTGATTAGAGTCCTTTTTTTTAGTTTCTTAGACCGAGATTTATCAACGCAATTTTAAGTTTGCTTAGACTATACTAAAACATTACTAAATGAATGTCAAAGGATTTGATAAGTCACCAATTTTATCAACATGGACTTGGCTTTGCGAATACTATGGCTATATTCGAATACCTATTATATATTCAGTTTATTGTCAAAACGAATTTATTGTTTGAAAACTTTGCTAAGCAAAAACGAAATAGCGTCTATAAATCTCAGCCTTACCACTTGACTATGGATTGTGCACTACATTTATGTGTGATCTGTAATTTGCTCTATCAATATATTTTATCATTGGGCCAGCGGTTGAGTTTTACTCTACGCAAGACGACGATAGATGATCCTTTTTATGCAAATAAATAAAGCTTTGCTTTTGATTGTTTTCTAGATCTGCGGTTTGTAACTTCGGTTCGAGGGAACACAATGATCTCCTGTTATGGCTATAAATTCACTAAGCATTCTACATATGGAGGCAGAACTAGATGGACGTGCTCTTTTCACAGTAGCAGAAAATGTACCGCCTCCATTACTACTATTGAAGACAAAGTTGCCCATTGTAAAATTGTTCATAATCATTAAAATAATAAACTGAGCATTCGTATGAGATTTATTTGAAGGTGCAGTTTTATTTACGTTTAATATTTTCACAGATTCTATTATTAAAAATATTAACATTTCTCTAAGCATTATTTCATTTTTGTTTCTAGGCGCGGAAGCGCGAATTGTCGTAGATGGAATCCCGATATGTACCTCTGGAATCTTTCAGATGAAGTCCGGATTTAGGGACCATTTGCTTACTGGTGAACGAAAATATTGTTAGGAAACCCACACGGCATCTAATAGAAATGTTCTATGTTAGTGTATTGAGAACGATGATCAGCTGCGCTACTGGTCACATTGGGCACGATATATTAGCCCCAAGTGAATACAGCCACTAGTGTATCTCTACTCACATTGAAAGGCATATTGATAATATAATAATATTTATATGTTGATAAGGTAGTAAAAAAAATATGTCAATTCTGAGTACCCTTATATTTTCTCTAAAGAATACAATTTATTGCATTATAGAGAATAAATAGAAATTATACACGCCGCGCCATTCTCATACATGTGTTATATATTTTATTTCTGCAAGTCTATCGCTAGATGGCGTTATTCGGCAACCATGGAGATTCGCCTCGGAATCGACAAGCAGGGAGTATTGGAATTGCTGTTCCGTGTTACCTTGTCTAGGTTGACTGTACCTTTTTTTCAGAGCCCTTAGTGTTTTGTGTGGTGTTGTCGTTGTGAATTGACATTTTTTGTCTCGGTGTCGGCGTCGCGTCCAACGGATTTTTTCAATTTCTCTTAAGGTGCGCTTCAATGCGCAGGATTCGCTGTCCCAACAGCTATTCCTGGATCCAGGTAAGGAGACACGATGGCAAAGGTAAGCAGAACAGCTGCATATACATTCGGTAATGGTCGTGTGCCTTTTTTAGGGACCGAATACCACCTTACCAGTATCTAATAAGAATACAGTCTTAATCTTGTCTTAATCGAAAACTACCGATAAAAGCTGCACTTTACCGGCGTGCACAGAAATATTTTAGAAAATGATATAGAAAATTATATAGAAAATTGTCACAGATGTCTTAAATATAGAAGAAATGCTCACAAAACCATTAATCCAACTATTAAAAAAACTAACTCACTTTCTTATCACACCATTATCATCATATCCGCTGTATTATTTTTGCTTTAACACGTTCCCGCCGGCGGATGATATCGTTGTCTTCGGCATCTGACGGCTCTGTAAAATCAAATTTGTCTCATCGGGCGGCGCCATTTGCACGTAATCGCATATCTCGCATTGAGTGCTTCTGCTGACTATGCCTGCGTTCATTAGCAAACTTTTTTCTTTTTATTAACAAAAATTACGAATTAAATTGATTCCTTCCATGGTACTATTAATGGTACACGCCGGCCGATGGGACAATTGTGTATGTACCACAAATGGTACACGCCGACCGATGAACAGTCCTCAATGTACCATTAATGGTACATGCCGGCGGGAAAGTGTTAACGTTGTTTTTTGTAACTATTGAAAATATTGAGATTACTAAAGTACATTGAAATGTATGAAGCGACTATAATAGACTTTCCCAGTCAGATAAATTAATGATCTTTTATTTTTCCTTGTTTTCTAGGACTGAGGTTCATATTATCGGTTCGAGGTAACAAAATGATCTCCTATGGTGGATTTACATTCTCTAAAAATTCTAAATATCGTGACAAGACGAGATGGGTATGTTCTTCACATCACCATAAAGGATGCCGTGCCTTTATTACAACTATTGAAGACGACATTGTGAGCTGTGATATCATACATACACATTAAAATATTAAACTATTGAGTTTTCGTACAAAATTAGTGAAATGGTCAAGTTTTAATTATGTTTAATAAATGTATAAATTTCTATACCCAATAAAGCGTGATACATACCGTGGATACAGTGGATGCGGTCGGGCTCGAGATCAACTTTTACTATGATTCTGTTATTTTTCAGATGTTATATTATGCAAAAGCAGGTTATTTAAAAATGTACTGCTTAAAAAAACTAACTTATTTCTTATCACACTGTTTCCATCCTATCTGCTGTATGTATTGATTCTTGCTTTTTTTTTCAATTGTATTGAAAATGTTAACATTACTTAAGTAGTACATTAAATGCGTAAAGCAAATAAACTTTCGCAGTAAGATGATTTAATAATCTTTAATTTTTTCTTTGTTTTCTAGATCTGAGGTTTATAATATCAGCTCGAGGTAACAAAATAATTTCTTGTGATGGATATAGATTCACCAGAAACTCGGAACATCGTGACAAGACGAGATGGGTTTGCTCTTCTCACCACAATAAAGGATGTCGTGCGTTTATTACTACTGTTGAAGACGAAGTTGTTAACTGTAACACCACGCATACACATGAAAACAATAAACAATTGAGCAATTCTATTACGCGCTGATCAAATGAGTGTTGGCTAAAATCAGCTCACCTAGCGTATGCTGAGCTCACTTCCATTTGGCGCATCATTACAAGACAGGGTATCTGCCTTTGATATTTTCTACTTAGATTAATCTATTTTTCGTTATTGTATGCAATGTGCTAAATAAATATTTTTCATTCCTTCTTTTTTTAATTCGTACGAAATCAGTTTTATAGTTCAGTTCTATTTATTTTCAACATACGCACAATTTCTCATGCTAAATTATACCACGTTACCCTTGAGTATTTTTTTTACACTGGCTCAACATAGTGACTACAGAGTACCTGATGGTAAGTACGGTGTAGTCCAAAAACGAAAGCGACTATCAAAGGATAAAAATCCATTAATAGTCTACATCGTCATGTCGGCCCACATATACCACGACTGAAGGTCTCTAGGTATATGAGCTACTGGATATACACAGCTGATCCCGAAACGCGACAAGCCGAAATTGGTCACTATGACGGGCTTTACACTCATATACTTTGGTCGCGATCCAGACGGGCACCGATGCCCTACCACCTCGCTGCTGCTCGTTTAGCACCACCCAGGAGTCACGTGTAGGGAAACTAGGGTAAAGCCGACGGACGCGAGCAACTTCGACTCCCAAAAGCAAGCATGACAGCTGTGGTAAGTTGTGTAAGAGCGGGTTTTTCTTATAATCCTGCTATATTTCTGGCATGGAATTTAACGTGACAGATGTAATTAAAAAATTACTATTTAAAAAAAAAACCGATTCGCGTTATTTTTTCACACCTATTATGTATATATGTGTTTTGTAATGGTGGACGTTGAAGCATGCCGTGCAGTCCCACGACTAGAGCAGGCGTCAACGTAACTTGAAATTTGTAAAATATTGGGATTTGGAATCAATAAATTATTATTATATTAGGTCCTTACATATGAAATTGCCGTTTTTCGTACTGGCCACTTTAATCACAAATTTCTCCTCTTTGGTAAGGAATCCCAAATTCAAATTTGTACAGCTATAGACTCATGTATTTGTGCTTCGATGATCGTCATTCATTTGTTTTTTTCTTCTGTTTTTTTCTGTTTGCGTCACTCATTGTACAAAATGGAAAACTTAAAATATCGCATTATTTACGAGTACGAGTTCCGCCGTTGCACTAGTGCTGCGGAAACAACTCGAAGGGTGAATGATGTGTATGGCGGTCGTGTTGCAAAAGAAAACACAGTTCGTTTTTGGTTCCAACGTTTTCGTTCTGGAAATTTCGACCTGCAGAACAAGCCCCGTGGACGGCCTGAGACTCAAGTTGATAATGAAGAGTTGAAGGCTATTGTGGAAGCGGATCCATCGCAAACCACGTCCGAGTTAGCTGCAGGCTGCGATGTTAGTGATAAAACTGTTTTAATTCACTTGAAGCAAATTGGGAAGATTAAAAAGCTTGAAAGGTGGGTACCTCACGAATTGACTGAAGCAAACCGGCAAACGCGCGTCGACTGCTGCGTTACATTACTAAACCGGCACAATAATGAAGGTATTTTAAACCGAATCATTACCTGTGATGAAAAATGGGTTCTTTACGATAATCGGAAGCGCTCAGCGCAATGGTTGGATCCTGGCCAGCCAGCCAAATCCTACCCCAAGCGAAAATTAACCCCAAAAAGTTACTTGTAAGCGTTTGGTGGACTAGTGCCGGTATTGTTCATTACAGTTTTCTCAAATCTGGCCAGACTATTACGGCTGATGTCTATTGTCAGCAATTGCAAACCATGATGGAAAAGCTAGCGGCTAAACAACCTAGGCTGGTCAACCGCTCCACGCCACTACTGCTTCACGACAACGCTAGACCACACACTGCGCAACAGACGGCTACTAAATTAGAAGAGCTTCAATTGGAAAGTCTAAGACATCCTCCGTACTCCCCGGACCTTGCTCCAACAGATTACCATTTTTTTCGAAATTTGGATAACTTCTTGCAAGGGAAAAAATTCAACTCCGATGGGGCAGTCCAAATCGCCTTCAAAGATTTTATTGATTCCCGTCCGACTGGTTTTTTTAGTAACGGGATCAATGAACTACCTATGAGATGGCAAAAGTGCATAGAAAATAATGGTTCATACTTTGATTAATTAAATATATTATATTAAAAAATATTCGACTTTTTGTTCCTCCCATACAAAACGCCAATTTCATATGTAAGGACCTAATATTATCTCTTTATTTATATTACTCACAATATTTTTAATTTAAATATATATATATATATATATTTAAAATACATTGTAAGATATAAAACATGTAGACCTACGGAGGCGAGACCTAAGGCCCAAGTCACTGGTAGTTAGGAGCTCAGAGTGAGGAACCTCCTAACAATGCGTGCCGTATCGAGCGATACTGCCTTCTGTATCTTATGTATTTATGTTATTATTATTATTAATTGTCATCTGTCTGTGTCAATTAAAGTTTCTTACGAACGTTTATTATTTGTATTCAATGTTAAACATTAAACTCATTATAGCATTGTAAATGTTCTTACTTAATTCGTAATAAAGGATTCACAAATTCTTCAGTTCCGTTACCATCAACCTATACCTAACCAGTAGTGTGATTCCTGACATAGCTTTTATTTTGCAATTTGAATTGTTCGTCGCCATGTATCTTTTGTGATTAAATAATTTGTTTTATACTACTAAATATAATCTTCTAATACAGAAGTAAATTAATAATCTTTATTTTCTTCATCAGAATTGGCATTTATTACATCGAGTCAAGGTAACAGAATGGTCTGTTATGGTGGGTTTAAATTCAGTAGACATTCAGGCGGCGGCATCAAATCCAGATGGAGATGCTCTTCTCATCACTGCAAAGGATGTCGTGCTTATATTACTATATTGGAAGATAAAATTATATCATGTAATACAAATCATAATCATTAAAATAATATATTATGTAGCAAATAATATAATGATGTGATTTTATGTTGCCTTAAATAAGTAAATTTTTACAAATTGCCAAGTGTGATATAATTAAATCTATAAAAAAAGGTCTATAGTTTATGTCACTTGAATATTACTGTCAGTCTATATTGTCTGTAATAAACGTGTGCCTATCTTTACAATATTACATATAAAATAAATATAGTATTATTTTCCACCCAGCTCAAATGATAATATGGTGTTCAGTAGAAACATAAATATAAATTAAGCAATATAAAATAAAATAATTTGTTTAAAAAGAACAGGTAAACAAAATTCTGTCAAATCAATTTTAAAGGATTCAATATTCTTAACCTAAATTTGGAGATAGAATGAAAAGTGCGCTTATTGCGTAAAAAGCAAATAAACTTTCCTAGACAAATAAATTAATAATCTTTCGCTTTTCCTTATTTTTTAGATCTGAGGTTTATAATATCAGCTCGAGGTAACAAAATAATTTCTTGTGATGGATATAGATTCACCAGAAACTCAGAACATCGTGACAAGACGAGATGGGTTTGCTCTTCTCACCACAATAAAGGATGTCGTGCGTTTATTACTACTGTTGAAGACGAAGTTGTTAACTGTAACACCACGCATACACATTAAAATAATAAACAATTGAGCATTCGTACAAGACCTACTTAATGTTTGAATTTTATTTATGTATAAACACTCCTCACGCTAAGTAATAAAGTTTTAAAAATTCCACGAATATGGCGCTTGTGGTCTGACGCAAGGGCGGATTTGCTGTAATCTCACTGTACTTCCAAAGTGTTTATATGCGCGCCAGATCCCATTCAAAAACTTACAATTAAAAACCCGACCAGTTTTGTTTTTACACCGTTTCCACCAACCTGTACTCGACCTGTAGTGTGACTTCTGCCTTAAGATATATTTTAAGAGATTTCATATGAATACCGCTATTTGTCTTTTATCGCTCTAACCTTCTATAACAGAAATAAATTGATGATCTGCACTCCTTCACCAGAACTGAAGTTTATTACGTCGAGTCGAGGCAACAAAATGGTCTTCTATGGTGGATTTAAATTCAGTAAACATTCAGATAGCGGCATCAAATCTAGATGGATTTGCTCTTCTCATCGTTGCAAAGGATGTCGTGCTTTTATTACCTTAATTGATGGATGTATTATATCATTTAACGCAAATCACAATCATTAATACAATAAATTATGGAGCTGATGTTTTAATAATACAATTTAATGTATGCCTTAAATACTTATATTTACAAATTAGTACTTAGTATCTACTAATTCCCATGTGTCATATATTTAAGGGGTAATATTACCTTGTAAATACGAAATAAAAGGCGAATTAACGAGTTCATTAAAGAGAAATGGATTTATATATTGCAATTTTATTTTTCATATTTGATTGTACAGCTTTTATAGTAATTAAATAAAAAAAAAATGATAACAAAATAGCGGCGGAGCATCTCTTGTCGAAACTTCAATTTTTTATGTATACCCTCCTCGGCCGGACAGCTTGCGATCGCAATTTTGCACCTAGAACAATAAATGTGAGAGATTTAAAAAATATATATGAAAATGAAGTGAACATCATAGGATTTCTTTAAAAAGCCATATTTTCGAAAAATAGCGTCATCTTTAATATAGAAGTACTGTTTTTAACGAAAAAATTAGCCAGATATCGGTTATAAAATTGGCACATTTAAATTTATCGAAAAAATACTACGATGTTCACAAGAGAATGTGAATATCAAGCTAAACTCCAAAATCGGAGTCAGCTAGTCAATAACTGTAGTCGCTAGTTGTCCGGCCAGCTTGGAAAACATAGTTCTCAGTAAAATACGTTTAAAGTTTCATGCACTGGAATCGCAATGAAATTTTCTATTTACCTCTACTACAATGCCTGCGCCGTAGAGTTGACCCTCTAATTTAATATTTTCTTGCTCTTGATCTTTCCTTGAAGACAGTGAGGCTCTACGGGCTTCTTGGGCTTCTGCAGAGAGGTAGCGCTCAGAATGCGTGATACGCGTGACGTCGGCTTCAGAGCAAAAGTTGTAGCAATTCGATCTAATTACTGTGCCTAATTCTTTTATGACTTGCATGATTCCATGAAATCTATAATTGAAATAGACAACTGCAAGATCCACAGCAATTTCAAGCACTGTCTTGCCACTGGAAACTTTTCGGAGCCATAGACCACACTAGTGCATTAAAGCTCTCGTTCGAGTTTTGAGTGAACCCGCCCAAACAACGTGTCAGCAGCTTATCACTGCTCAATTCTTCATAAATCGGTTTCATTCAATGTCATAATTATCGTTTGATAACCTTATTATTTTCGCGGAGGTGTCTAAATTCTCAGCTGCCAGCTCTTGCATGTACAGATTATTCACATTACGACTTTTGAAACTTCTATTTTTATTGATGCTCCTGAATAAAATTTTGTTTCTTTCCGGGATGAACACTGATTCTTATTCATTTTCGCACATACATAGTATGAAAGACACAGATAATATTACTCAAACAACGAAAAACGGTTATTATTAACTAACATAAACAAAACGCCATGTTGTGCAAACATCTGGCATTAGTGTTTGAAAATTTGAGCAGTGGAGATATCTGCTACTAAAATTTAGTTTATTGGAACTATTTTCAGTCGGTAACATTTGTTTAAAAAAAACAAGAACATTTGCTGCACTGCATTCCAGTGCGCACGAATAACAACAAAACGACGCTGTGACTATACTCGGAAAAGATACTTTTTGGACCACTTAAAGGTTTCACCCTTACATAAAACCTTTTGGGTATCATGCTCCGAAACCCAAAATAGAATGACCTATTAAAAAAAATGTCATAACAAAATTTATAAGGTGATATTACCCCCTAAGTCAAAAAAAATGTCTATAGCCTATGTCACTTAAATAATGTCACTGTCAGTCTACAATAAACGTGTGTCTGTCTTAATAATAATAATAAATATAAAAGAAACACGAGTATAGTATTATTTTCGATGCAGCTCAAATCATAATATAATGCTAGGTGGAAACATTAGGCATTAGACATTAGGTCAAGTGTTAGGCAATATATATACCCAATGAGATAAAATAAAATCACTTGCTTTTTTTCACACCGTTACCACCAACTTATAATGTGTGTGTTCAGATAGATTTAATTGAAATTTAATATGAACACTAGCATTTGCCTTTTATCGTTAAATAATTTGTGTTAATAAACTAATATATCTAATCTTGTAATAAAATAAATTAATAATCTTTAATTCTTCACCAGAATTCCAGTTTATTACATCGACACGAGGTAACAAAATGGTTTGCTATGGTGGGTTTAGATTCAGTAAACACACAGACTGCGGCATCAAATCCAGATGGAGATGCTCTTCTCATCAGTGCAAAGGATGTCGTGCTTATATCACTATAATGGATGGAAAAATTATATCATGTAATGCAAATCATAATCATTAAAATAATAAATTGAGCAAATGGAGCAACTGCTTTGATAATTCGATTTAATATATGTCTTAAATTGTTAGATACCTAGATATTCCTATGTAACCAACCTGAAGTGAGAAGCAGACAGCAAGCAATAGCAGTCTATCCGAGTGAAAAACGAAAGTGATGTTTGTTGCAATCTCGTTTAATATAACGGCAATAGTTGCCTCGATATTGCTTCACTCGTTTTTGTCGTGAATGCCATATTGTGTATTGCCTACGCTCCTCGTGGTTACATTTTTATGATTCCTGCCTTAAGCCAGTATTTTGTGACTACTAGAGAAGGTCTTATGGATAGACTCTTTACACTTACCCCTCAGAGATGGAGCCTGTGAAAGGCTATTCGCTCGCCGGATTATAGGAGGAATAAGGATCCTAATGCCTGGCCTACAGCGAGCAGAAGAACCCCGGCGGTTTTAGCCAGTAACCTGGCACACCCAGGTGACACCGTCACTTCAGGATCTTATGAAGGTGTTACCCTCGATTTTTATCGTATAGACATTTCTCTTTTATATTTTTTTAGTTATATATTTTGCTAAGAATTATTTTTTAAGAAAGTAAGTACACTAAATTATTTACCTCTTCATCATTCTTTAGATCTGAGATTCATAACATCTCGTCGAGGTAACAAGATGATATACTGTGATGGGTTCAAATTCACCAAAAACGTAGAACGAGGACTCAAGACTAGATGGAATTGCTCTTCTCATCACGCCAAAGGGTGTCGCGCCTTTATTACCACTATAGAAGAAAAAGTTGCAAACTATAATACAAATCATAATCATTAACATAAACTATCAAGCATCTCAAGTGCATGGTTTTATTTTCATAATATGACTTTACTTATTTTTCAAGTAAGTTCAAATTTCCTGGACAATGTAGTTTCGCCTTATACACATTGTCCTAGCAATTATTAATCGCAAGAGAGCACTGAAGCCAACAATTATTAGAGAAAAAGTAGCTTCGAACTAATGCAGAGAAAATCCCAATGTGAGTTGCCTAGATTTATTTTCGAAGGCAGGGTTCCAGGAAAGAGCAATACATGCTGTTAGAGATGGAAATAGTTAGACGACATCAAAAAGTGGACGAGTCTGAACTTTCCTATTAAGAAGTGCGTGACAAAATTTGCCTATTGCTGAAAAATCTTGGTCGCGGCTTGAGTGTGATCTTTGCTATGGTTGTCAAAATGGCTGTCGAGATATTCCTATAAAAACACCGCAATACCGTCATGTTGTTGAAATGTCTTATACAAAAATTTCTTACCCGCTTTCAATTATGATCTTCCCAGCAACATTCGCTTTGAGATTCTCGCTTCAAGGTAGATTTTTTGAACTTAATTAAAATTATAGACATTTCTCTATTATCGTAAAATAAGTGCCAATGTGAATAAATTGACTAAAGAAATTAAAAAAGTTATTTACCTCGTCATTACTGTCCAGCGGCCGTATCAAAGCATATTATTAGTATTGCTTCCATCATACTTTTGTATTTATAACGCTAGCTTTTAAATGTATCTAGTAAGTACATTACTTTATAGCTAACCATGGATGCGTTATTTGTCCATATGAATGTATAGCTTTGTTTAGTATCCATAGCACGAGCGCGAGCTTAGTTTAGGGATTAGTTTAATGTCTGTAATTGTCAGTAAATGTTATACTTTTTACCTCTTCATTTCATTCCAGATATGAGGTTCATATTATCAAATCGAGGCAATAGAATGATCTATTATTGTGGACATAGGTTCAGTAAAAATTCAAGTCGAGGGGTCAAGGAAAGATGGATCTGCTCTTTAAACAGCAGCAAAGGTTGTCGTGCCTGTATTAATACTATTCAAGACAAAATTGTTAGTTGTAACACAAATCATAATCACTAAGTTCAATAAACATATAACAATAAACAATAAAATCATGGGTTTGATTTAATTATGCGGATTTGTTTATGTAAACGTAAAAAAAACATGAGTACATGCAAATATCCTAAAGCTATGAACAAACACCAACTAATAACGAAGTAGCTGCGGTCGCATTGTATTGCCCCCGCGGTATTGTATATGAGTTGTTTTATAAAAAGTGTCAATAATAAAATATTTCCGACTCACTTTTGCTTCGCAACGTCTTTGTCCCAACTGTTACGTCGTTCTCGTTTTTAAGAATATTTTTGTACCTTGATATGATACATAGTCTTTCAAGTAAATAATATATTCAAATGATCTACATTAAATAATTATTACCCTATACTTCTACATTGTATTCCAGATGCGATGTTCGTAATTTCGAATAGAGGCAACAGAATGATCTCCTATGGTGGACACAAGTTCAGTATACATGGAAAGCGAGGTGTTAGGGTAAGCTGGGTCTGTACTCGTCGCATCAGCAAGGGATGTCGGGCCATTATTAATACTGTTAGAGACGAAATTGTGCGTTGTAACACGGATCATAATCATTAAATTCCAGACGAGCCGTGTCTCTTCTTCACCCACCTTTTAAGCGAACAAACCTCGGAGTCAACAGTGCTTTATGTAGAATGTCTCGGGCCTACAATCTTCTTGGAGATTCGGTTGATTTGTTTGCGGACTCCATGCCGGGATTCAGAAGAAAGGCCTTCGGGTTGTTGAGAGATGCACAAACGAATAATCTTGACATCAATTGACATCAATTACCATTCATATGACATGATATAGTATAGTATAATGTGATAAGATATAATATAGTATAATGTAATATGATATAGTGTGATATAATATAATATAGTATAGTATGATTTAGTATAATTAAACAGGCCACTCTGACGTATGTTGTGGATGCCTTAATAGGAACTATACATTTTTTTTATTGTAACTTTATGTATGAATTGTGTGAATTAGTCATTGTACCGGGCCACTGGCAACCCTGTAAAAGTAAATAAATAATAAATAAATAAATAAATTAAGGTTAATAAATTATAACGTGTCTTATACTATTGTGGGTTTGATTTCATTATACGTATTTAATTACTTACGTAAAGATCTTAAAGCGAGAAACAAACGGCGTTCAGTAGCAATGTTCCTGTGGTCGCGTTGTATTGCCCCGCGGTATTGTGTGTGACATGTCTAATTAAATTGATGATGATGCAATGATTTTTCCTCCACTAGCGTGGTTTGGAACATTCAGAATTACAGTTCCTATACTGTCCTTGTTATGGGCGAGTTTGTTTTATGAACCTCAGCTGACAGCATTGATACCTGTTCCGTCAGTTCGTGCATCCACTTATCTCGGTCATTGTATGATGTAGTCTACTGAGGAATCAGAATATCAAATGCCGTTGTAGCCTAAGCAGAATGAATCGTACGCGGCTCCGTAGCAACAATATTGCAACGGCTCGCTGTTGCGTAACTAATTGAACTGCGTGCGTCCATTGATTTCGGCTCGATCGACTTGGTACGATGCGCTTTACCGCTGGTAAAATCAGATGGCGGTAAAGGGGCTCCTTAAGTTATAAAAATGCAACTGGCTTACGCTTCACGTCGTTGTGACTTTCGCTTTAAGGTATGTTTTTGTATCTTAGAAAACACAAAAGTACAAAAAGCCTGTTTATCTCTTCATTAGTTTCTAGATCTGAGGTTCATGATATCGATCGAACTAATAGAATGGTCTTCTATTATGAGTGCAAATTTAATAGTCTTTAATCGAGGAATAAAGACTTGGAATCATCAATAGGGACCAATGCGGTGGGTAAGACTCCAGCTGTATTGTTACCAACTGTGGAGGCAGGCTGCAGGAGGCTTACCGCCAATCGTAAGAGGATTAACCACCGCTTGTGTTGGAGGCCTTTAGATTGTGGGAGGCTTGTCTAGAGACAAGCAGCGGTAGACCGCTAAGGGAGACTAGTGATTCAGAGGCAGTCGTTACTTCAAATCCCATTTATTTGTCGCGCATTACAATGCAATCGACCTACATATCGTGTATTGAATTGTAAATATCCTTACGTTGCATTAAGTGTATAAAACATCCATTATTCTTATTCTGCATAATAAATGTCTCCACAGCAGGTTTGCTTTTGTATCAACAGTAAAGGATTGATTGAAGGAGTGTATTTTTATACCACTAATGAAGCAAAAGTTAGTGACTATAACACAAATAATTATCATTAAAAATATGAAACTATCAAGTGCGTCGTATTTATTTTAATCCTGGGACTTTTGTTTAACATGAGTAAAAATGACTATGTAACCTCAAAAAGCGAGATACAAACATAGAGAAATAGCGATTTGGTTGGGGTCGCAATATATTGTGGTCGTGTGTCTCATAAAGTTACTATACATAAAATTCCCACCTACGCTGTTTAGTCCCGACCGTTGCAGTGCGATTTTCGGTTCCAAGCAGGTTTTTCACGACTTGTTTGAAAACAGCGTCATTTCTCTATTATAGTTAATTCAATGTTTATGCATATCAATCTTTTTTTTAGGATACAAATAATTATGCTCAATTCCTTTCTTTTTCAGATCTGAAATTCATAACATCTAGTCGAGGAAACAAAATGATCTACTACGGTGGTTTTAAATTCAGTAAACAAGTTCAACGAGGAGAAAAAACTAGATGGATTTGCTCTTCACATTTCTGTAAAGGATGTCGTGCCTTTATAACTACAATTAAAGAAACAATTGTTAACTGTAAAATCTATCATAACCATTAACATAATAAACTATCAAGCTCCTCGCATTTGCACGGGCTAGGTTTACTAATGCGCCTTTGATTATGTTTAACATGAATTATATTTCCTATCTAAACACACTAACGTGAAAAACCTGATTACCTCTCCACCCGCAGTAACTTTTACGCTTTCCTTACTGTCATTCAATACTGTGCACTGACCTCCCTCATATTAAGGCCCATCCTTGATCTCTTGCCTAGCTCATCTAGTTACATCCCATAAACTTGATCACAGCGTCTACCCGTCTTGCAATTCGACGTTCTACACTGCGTTTTCACAATCTGAGCCGCCACACTGTAACTTTGAAGCTGCATCTATCATTCCCTCGTTTAGCCAGATATTCTGCCTAATTCCACTTAAGAGCTCTTATAATTAAATCATCTATCTATGAATCTATAATAGTCCAGTCAAATAACTTTTTAAATCAAAATTTTGACACTCAAGTTTGCATTTTTGATATTTTGTACTTCTAATAATACAAAAACGATCTGTAAAGGTTTTAGTGTCTGAAACCCCCGGCAATAGTTAAAAAAAAATTATTTAAATTTTTTTTTCCACAAATACTCGAAAACGGTAATAGTTAGAGGAAAAAAATGTAAGCAAAATATATAGAGCTTAAAATTATACATAAAAAAGGTAGTATGACTTTTTTTCCTCCGGCCTAAATTAACCAAGTTAGGGAGGTTTTTAAGTTTAAGGGTTTTTAAATTCCGCGCCGTTGCATAAAGTCACGAGGCAAAAAGAGAAGACTATTGCTGTGTCGCTTACTCCCATTGATACTTGACAATGAGTATTGCGTAGGCGTTCACTATAAAATGTCCGAGTAAGAGTGAGAAAGCATTATCGGATAATTATTTCTTGTACTCTATTTAAGTATCTGTTCATTCGAATAGATCAGGGTAATAAACGTAGATGGGCAAAAAGTAATCTGATTAATGAAAATGATTGACGATTACATTTTATGTTTTTTACCATTAATATCACTGCATTTTGCTCATTTATGTTTTAAACACTTCATAATCACAGATCGTATACACATTTATAATTTCTTAATGTTTTAAATGGATTTAATCATGATTACAGAGCAAGAAAATTAAAATTACGACTACATTTTGTAATCGTTGATCTTTAATCAGATTACATTTTGCCCATCTCTGGTAATAAATATATCGATTGTAAATTTCAAGTTTCGAAAAAATTACTTGACATTCTAAGATACTAGATATAGTACACCAATACCTCGCTTTGGGTCGTTTCGTTTTGCGTTTTTTTCGAAGTTGCGTCGCTGCTTAATTTTTACTGATTTTCACTGTGCGTCGTTAGATTTTCGAAGTTGCGTTGTTTTGGATTCGAGTCTTTAATGTTTTTTTGAATTTTTATTTCCTAAAATATGGCAACACCTTTATTTTTAATTGCGCCATGCCATCAAAATTTGGGGATTTCCTTTCTAACTAAAAATCAACGCAAATTTAATACAATTTTATACTTATTTTATACAAACTTAATATCAATTGCTACAAGGAAATTTATTTTACGTTGTAAAAAAAGCTTTTCAACAAACATTGGACCAATTTTTTGTGAAAGAAAGTCGACCAACGACAACAGCCACTATGGACTCATCAGACAGTGATTAATTTTAATTTTACGTTCATAAATTAAATGAATATGTAGTTTATTTTGTTTAATTACGTTAATACGTTTTTTGTATATTTTAATTCTTTTATGTATTAATTATATAAATGGTTTTTAATTCAAGACGATTCGAAAGAAAAAATTGTATAATTGACAGAAATTTAGCATTATTCCGTATTGGAATTTTTTTTTTACACTGACACGGCACAGTGACTGCACCAAACCTGATGGTAAGCATGGTGCAGTCCAAAAGAAACGCCAACGACTATCGAAAGGTAAGAAAAAACCCATCGGTAGTCGCAGCGATCATGCCGGCCCGCACAAATATCTCTTCACGTTACACTTAAAGGATCCCATATCATAGGATGGTGGGAACACGCTCGCCGGAAGACCTTTCCACAGCCCAACGACACGGCAAAAGAAGGAGTTAGAGAACCTCTTAGTCCTAGCCGGGATGTGAGATACCGTATAGCTGTGACACCGCAAACCCGCGCGCGTGGTTTTATTCAGGAAAGGAGAGGGTGGAACAAGGTTAAACAACTCTTCAGAACACTCGCCATAATACAGACGGTAGAAAACACTTAATGAGACAACATCTCTACGCAATTGGAGCGATTCAAGATGTTCAGAAACGTCTGGATCGTTCACTATGCGGACAGCCCTACGCTGCAACCTATCCAGGGCATCAAGCAAGTACTGGACAGAACCATCCCAGAGATGCGAACAATATTCCATTCAAGGCCTGACCTGGGCCTTATACAATAGATACAAAAGATCAGGTGTGAAAACCGACGCACTCTATTCAGTATACGAAGTCTACGGGAAGTCGAGGAGATGACCGTCCCTATGTGATCCCTGAGATTGAGATCACAGCGAATATCCATGCCTAGTATACTAAGGCTGTCACGCACAGCAAGTGGCACATTCTTGAGAGTAGGAAGAGGAGAAAATAGGGATTTTTTGGAGGATAAAACACACACCTGGGTTTTTTTGGCATTGAACTAAACCAAATTCCTGTCGCCCCAAGAAGAAATGAGACTTAAGGACCGATTGAGATCAATAACCAGATCTTCTCGATTCCCAATGGTTTCCTCCCGACCACAAGTGGGCCTGCTGCAATATCCCCTGTAAACTGTGCTGTCATCTGCATAGCAATGAATACAGCCCAAAGACAGCATATCATTGATATGCAGAAGAAACAGGGTGGGAGAAAGTACAGAGCCTTGTGGAACTCCGGCATTAACTGACACGAACTGCGAACTGTGACCATCAAAAAGGACACGAATTCTACGTTCGTGCAGAAAGCCAGAGATCCACGCACACAGGTTGTCAGAAGGACCGTACGCTCGAAGCTTGGAGAGAAGACCACGATGCCAGACCCTATCAAAGGTTTTGGCTATATCCAGGCTAACAGCCAAAGATTCGCCATGCTTATCCATAGCCTCACCCCAGCGGTGCATGACGTACGCTAGAAGATCACCCGTGGAACGATTCGGTCGAAAACTATATTGACGATCGTTAATAAGAGAGTGATCCTCTAGGTAACGGACAAGTTGAACATTTACAATCCGTTCTAATATTTTACAGAGCACTGAGGTGACGGCTATGGGGCGGTAGTTGTTTGGGTCGAAACGATCCCCCTTTTTGGGGATCGGTTCAATGTTGGGTTCCCTCCAAGCCTGAGGCACAACACCGGACGAGAAAGGCAAGCGGTACAGGCTTGTAAGAGGAGACGCAAGCTCGGCTGCACAAGCCCTCAGCACCACCGCTAGGATACCATCACAGTCACTAGCCTTCCGCAGATCGAGTGACCTCAACTCACGTAATACAGTATGCTGCCTTATCACAACGTCAGGCATCGTGTAGCCGCAAGAAGGAATTGTGGGCGGCTGGGTGTTGAGA
Organism: Automeris io; assembly: GCA_036320925.1. NCBI lineage: Eukaryota > Metazoa > Arthropoda > Insecta > Lepidoptera > Saturniidae > Automeris > Automeris io. The sequence goes on along the minus strand of JAUDJH010000010.1, from coordinate 3,792,470 downwards.
TCATCAAGTTTGGAATTAGCCGCGAAGATGTGAGCCAACAGATTGGCTTTCTCCAGCGGCTCATGGGCCAGCGATCCGTCAGGAGATCTCAACGGCGGAAAGGATGGGCGACAGAAATTCGTTTGCACGGCCTTGGCCAGTCCCCAATAAGCTCGACTGTTGGTCGGGCGGTTTACTAAGATCTGGCCAATTCGCGAAACACGTTGAGCATCCGCCCCGCGATACGCCCTCCTGAAAACCTTGGTAGCCTTGTTATAAGCTGCTTTAAGAGCGTTGACATCAGGATCACAAGTTGCGCAACCCTTAATCCAAGCACGATATGCATTCTGCTTCAGGCTAATAGCGACAGAGCATTCGCGATTGAACCAAGAGCGTCCAGAGCGATTACCGACGATTAGAGAAGATGGAATGTATTAATCCATTCCAAGCCTGATCTCGTCGGCAATCGCATCGGCAGTCGCAGAAGGATCACACTCATTAAAGCAGCGTTGGCGCCACGGGATAGAAGCAAAGTACTCACGCAATCCATCCCAATCTGCTGACGAGTAATGCCATACTTTACGCTTAACCTCACGAGGAGATGGTGAGAGGGCGTGGGGCACCAAAGAACCAACCAGGCAATGGTCAGAATTACCCAAAGGAGCATTTACCGACACAAAATACCCGGAAGGATGGCTCGTCAGCAGAAGGTCCAACAAAGAGGGAGCATGACCCACAACATCTGGAAGCCTGATGGGCTGGACAACCAGTTGAGAGAGGTCATGAAGCAGGGCGAATGCATGAGCAGACCTTCCTGCATGGTCAGTCTTGGAGGATCCCAGCCATAATTCATGGTGCGCATTAAAATCCCCCAAAACTACCAGTTCTGCTGCAGGGTACTGCTCTTGAACGACATCAGCCGCCTGGCTGAGGTAATCAAACAGCCAAGTGGTCTCAGAGTCCCCATTATGAGATCGGTATAGGCACACGTAGACACGACTCAGAGAGCCGAGATCCACATGCACCCACAGGACAGAAAACGAGGGGTTCTCCAAACAGCGCAACCGACGGCAACAGACGTCCGACCGCACAAACACACAGACCCCGGCCTTTGCATGAAAGTTTTCCTCAAGCTGATAGCCAGGGAAATAAGATGAATCAGCCGGACGGTGTATTTGAGTTTCCGTCAAAAAGAGAAGTGCAGGCCGGACTGTCTCAAGATGGTGGTGGACAGCATTTAAGTTAGAATGGAGTCCACGGATGTTACTGAACTCCATAAAGAAGGTATTTTCGGGATTAAACACCGCTGAATTACCAGAATTATTATATTGCGCTGACATGAAGCAAAAGTTAAGAAGACGTGAAGAGAATTAACGACCCTCGACATAGCAAAAGGAGAACGGACCAGACTGGGCCAACGCCAAAACCCCCAGAGGACGTAAGCTGAACCAACGGACGGAAGGGCCCCCGTACCCCCCCGGAATAGGTCGCCGGGTCCCGAAAACCGGTCACCATTCGGCACGACGATCCTACCCAAGATTATGCGCGGCATGGTGGAGCAGCCTCTTATAGTGGTTAGCTATGATTGGGCCCCTGTACTATACCGCGGGCGGCCAGCGGTACAACCGTTTCTACGGGTCTCCCTGGCCGGCAGTTCAACGTACCCCCCCATAAGGGAGCAAGCGAAGACGTCAAGTCAGAACCCCAATACTGTGCCAAAGGTCGCCAATCATGTGCTACTGGATATACATAGGCTATTCCCGAAACGCGATCAGCCAAAACTGGCCTTACACCCATGCACTGTGGTCGCGATCCAGATGGGCACCGACGCCCTACTACCTCGCTGCAGCTCGTTTAGCACCACCCAGGAGCCACGTGTAGGGAAACTAGGGTAAAAGCCTACGGACGCGAGCAGTTTCGACTCCCAAATATATAATTAATTTTAAGGGTACTTAGGGTGAATGTCGCAACTCTATTTCTGGTGGCGCCATCTGCCACAATGCATCTAATAGGCCAAGTCACGTGCAAATTTTATGTCCGATGTACGAGCGGACGCCATCTTTATCTTAGTTGACATGTTAGGATTAATTTTGAACCTTTTTATCATAAATATTGGGTTTGCAAATTGAAAACAACTTGTTCATATGACAAGTTATTTTTTTTACACTGGTACGACATAGATTTTTTTTTTCGAATTTACGCGCGTTGATTGACCGAGAAAGGTCTTCACAACTCAACCGGGCGGGGAACTCAACCGGGCGTGTGGTACGACATAGTGATTTGTAGTACATCTGATGATAAGTACAGTGTAGTACAAAAACGAAAGTTACCATCAAAGGATGAAATTCCGTTGATAGTAATATTTTTTCGAATCTAAAAAAATATTTGAAATATAATAATTGAAGGTCCATATTTAATTTAAATTTTACAGTAAAAAAATCTATTCCTATTTAAAATCCTTAGTTTCTATGAAAAGCTATATTTTTATTATTTTATTAATTTATCAATTAAAGTAAATTAATAAATACATATACATATGTTTATTTGGAATTTGCAAAATTTCTCCATTTTTATGTGCTTGCTAAAAACATAAGCGACATAAAGGATATAGTAAAAACTTAAGTTTGAGACAGAACTTCACGTTAATGTTTATTTTTTAATAACTATAACTAAATGTAATATATATATAGATAAGTATTAATATATTGTGGAAGGGGAACTTGTGTGACCGATATTGTGGAGTTCTTCATTCTTCAATCAAACTCTTAATATCACTTTAAATTATAAATTTAGTAAACCATTAATACATTTACATAATATTCTCGTTATTTGTTTATTCTAATTTTTCAACTTTTCATTCTTAAAGCTCAATACACAATCTCTAGAATAATCAAGTCCTTTTTCAAATTCGAATTTCGAATTCAAAACGATCTTCCTATTTTCCAATTCTTTCATACAAAATATTATATTTTTACTAAACGTAATATTTATGTCATAGATATGTTACCTAATTTTATGCACTCCTTACATACAATCACAACATTATCCTCCCTTTCTTTTAAAATTTTTTGATAATCCTATTAAATTTTTTATACAATACAAAACAACTATCCTACCTATGTGGGGAAAAAACATTTTTACAAATTTGTGAACACTCTCTGCTAGAGAGTAACTTAATCTTCAGCTCAATTAAAAAAAAATAAAAAAATAAAAATTAATTTAAATTAAACATTTTTGATAAACTATGTTACAAGAAGATTAAGTTTTCTTCAAAACCCACCTAAAAACCTGAAAATATTCACATCCTAACGCAACATCGTGATCATTTAACTACACTTAAAATATTAAAGCCTATTCATTTACAAAAAAAAAACAAGTTGCATCAACCAACTTCTTCCAATCCTTAAATGCAAGCTATTCCAATTAAACTATTGTTCAAGAATTATATTCATTAGGATCATCATTAATTTACACCAATCCACTTTTCTCGATTACTATTACCAAACTAATTCCTTTTCTATACCTACTAACATTCCCTTAATCGAACCGACTGCTATGCTAATAATACATTAACTCACACCACCTTATAGTCTAAGTGTGTTTTATATCTCTGCTCGAACATTTTATAGTGAACGCCTACGCAATACTTATTGTCAAGTATTAATGGGAGTAAGCGAGACAGCAATAGTCCCTCTCTTTTTGCCTCGTGACTTTATGCAACGGCGCGGAATTTAAAAACCGTTAAACTTAAAAACCTCCCTAACTTGGTTAATTTAGGCCGGAGGAAAAAAAGTCATAGTACCTTTTTTATGTATAATTTTAAGCTCTATATATTTTGCTTACATTTTTTTTCTCTAACTATTACCGTTTTCGAATATTTGTGGAAAAAAACTTTAAATCATTTTTTTTTAACTCTTGCCGGAGGTTTCAGACACTAAAACCTTTACAGATCGTTTTTGTATTATTAGAAGTACAAAATATCAAAAATGCAAACTTGAGTGTCAAAATTTTGATTTAAAAAGTTATTTGACTGGACTATAATTGATGCTTTATTTACTTATTGATTGTTTTCTAGTACCGAGGTTCATAATTTCGAATCGAGGTAACACAGTTGTTGGCGACGCGCTCTGTTATCGTAAGACATTATAACCCTAGTATAAAAATGTATGTATGTGTTTAAATATTATATAGTATTCCGAGGCGAAGCGTACGCGCCGCGGACCGCGACCCGCTGTGGCATCAATGTTTTTTAAAAATCAGTTCGGATAAGGTCACCGACAGGGTGGGTCGCGTCGCGTGCGTACCGCCCCTACAAATAAGTCGTGCTTCTACTCTGCCTTACTTGCAATATACGTGTTAAAATCGTGCACATCTTGTTTATTTTGACCGCGTCAAGCGCACACAGCGGCTACAACAGTGATCTACTACGGTGGGTTCAAATTCAGTAAAAACTCACAATGAGGACTGAAGACTAGATGGATATGCTCTTCTTACAACTACAAAGGGTGTCGTGCCTTTATTAATACTATTGAAGGGAATATTGTTAACTGCAAAATCAATCATGATCACTAACAAAATCAACTATCAAGCGTTATATATTTGAATGGGTTTTAATGTAGTTTTAATTAAATGTTGTTTTATATTATACTAGCTGACGTGGCGAACTTCGTACCACCTAAGAATCCATGAATATCGTGTTAACTTTTTCTTGTTCGTGTTAACTTAATCCTACTCCTTTTCAAACATTCTTCCCTTCCCTCCGTCTCCCACCCATCCGTCTCATCCTCTTCTCTTCTAATCCGGCTCCCTCCTTCCACTTTTTCCTTATTAAATCAAGTAATACTATATAACTCTTCAATCTCTTCCAGAACTGAGATACATAACATCTCGTCAAGGTAACAGAATGATCTACTTTAATGGGTTTAAATTCAGTAAACATAGACACCAAGGAGTCAGGAGTAGGTGGATTTGTTCTACGTACCACAACAAAGGATGTCGTGCTTTTATTACTACTGTTGAAGGAAAAATTATATACTGCAATCCCAATCATAATCACTAACATAGTATGACATTTGTTGTCATAAGTTATTATTGTTATATTTGTATATATTCTACCGGCTGCTGACTGCTCTATAAATCAATAAATATTGAGAGTTTTGATAAACAACAAGATTAACGGAATAATGCAGTTTTATAAATTTTTAATACAATGCAGCGATGTGAGAGCAAAAGTCCCGCGATGCTTTTTTATAATAGCTCCACAAAGTGACTACGCCGCACGTGATTAAAAGTAGAGTGTAGTCCAAGTCTTTTGGGAGTCGAAGCTGCTCGCGTCCGTAAGCTTTACCCTAGTTTCCCTACACGTGACTCCTGGGTGGTGCTAAACGAGCAGCAGCGAGGTGGTAGGGCGTCGGTGCCCGTCTGGATCGCGACCACAGTATATGGGTGCGAAGTCCGTTATAGTGACCAGTTTCGGCTTGTCGCGTTTCGGGATCAGCTTGTGCATATCCAGAATTTCATATACCTAGAGACCTTCAGTCGTGGTATATGTGGGCCGACATGACGATGTAGACTATCAATGGATTTTCATCCTTTGATAGTCGCTTTCGTTTTTGGACTACACTGCACTTACCATCAGGTACTCTGTAGTCACTATGTCGAGCCTGTGTAAAAAAATAAAAAAAAAGAACGGCAGCGACTATTAAGAGAAGGGTTTCTATCGATAGTCATCGTCGTCGTATCGACCCAGATATACCATGTCAGCTGGCCACTAGGTACATAAACCACTGGACTTATATAAGCTGGTCTCGTAAAGTGACAGGCCAAAGCGAATCATTGTGACAGTCTTTGCACTTGTGCACGGTGGTCACGTTCCAGCTCAGGTAGTTGTTCTAACACCATAAAAACCTGCTTTTAATATATCTCATACAAATATATACACAACAACGTCTGCTCCGCTTTTGGTTCGCAAATTGACCCGCCCGCCCATTGTGTAATTTACAATTGAAATAAGTTTTGATTAAAATTATGAATATTTTGTGTTTTTTTATTACCAACAGACTTGTATTTGACTTCACTTGATCTGATGAAAAATACAGTAGCGTTCATTCCATAGATGCATGGAAGCATTCTGGAATAAATTGCTTAAAGTTAAGCAAAAAAGGAACCATTTATATTCATATTTATTCTATATTCACGCCACCTATCTTTCTTATGAAAGCAACATATTATTTACTATCGTAACTTAGAATTGAATACGTGAATTCTGCCTATCCTGTCCAAATAACCTATGCACGTCACTGGAAAAATGATGATGATGATGGTGTGCTCTCACCCAATAAATACCGATTTACGTATCGTTTGAAGATTCTCATGTCATAGGATACTGGAAAAACAGATGAAAGAAGCGAATGCCACTCCTTGGCGGTTCGCAGTAAATCACCTCGTGTGAGTAGTTGGAAGTTGTAATGTCAGGCACTTAAGTACAAACTCGTATGGCATCTTGTTAATTTAAGGTAGAAGGGGAAAGGAGGAAATGAATTGTAAAATTCAGCCATATGTTTTACATCAGTGTTCTAAGCTAACTAGCTTACGCGACGTAGAGCTGGGATTTATAGATGCAACTTTAACTTTGCTTACATTTTACTAAAACATTATAATTTATATTACCCAATGAATGTCAAAGGATTTGGTAAGTTATTGATTTTGTCAACATGGACCTGGATCTGCGAATACTATGGTTATACTCAAGTTCAAATCATATATTCAGTTTTTTGTCAAAACGAATTTATTTTTTAAGAACTTTGCTAAATAAAGTCGAAATAACGTCTATAAATCTCAGTCTAAGTGTTTCATCGGCAACCAGTCGCCGAGCTCGGCGATCGATTGAGTCCAAGGCTGCCAAATGGTGTAAAGCAATTCGAATTCGCTCTAAGTTTTCTAGTTCCGTAACGAACCGGGGTCAGTTCGGACACAGTGCGTAAACGCCCTAAAAATTCTTATCGTTTTTAGACCGTATGTAGTCAGATTTTAGAAGAGGATAAAAGGCTAAGCAATGCTATATTGATACTGGTGCGTGAGAGTTGATGAGGAATAAGAAGGAATTCCGGGAACGAACTTACTTGTTTAGATCCCGGTCCATGGCGCTGGTTCAGGCGTCCACACCACAATTTCACGCGTTGTTAGGGTAAGCAGAGCGTTCGAGTTGATACCAATTGTATTACACAGCGTTGTAGCGTTTTATATATTTTTAAAGAGTTATTACAGCGAGCGCGTTGTAGTTTTCGAAGCGTTCGAACCCAGAGAGGAAAACGGATGAGGAAGGTAGGGGGATAAAAATGTCGAGTGAGTGTTGCTAGTGTAAGGATAGATTATATAAGAGAATATATATTAAAATATTATAAATAAAGAATAAAAAACATAAAATAAATGTAAATTAATAATAAACGGCGCAAACAGATACTAGAAATACAAATGCAAGATATACAAATGAATCTTTGTCAAAATATAAATAACTACTACTTGCTTCTTTGTTGTTTCCCAGGTCTGAAGTTTATAACATCTAGTCGAGGAAACAAGATGATTTATTATGGTGGGTATAGATTCAGTAAAAATAAACGTATAGGAGTGAAGACTAGATGGATTTGCTCTTCGCACCACTGCAAAGGATGTCGTGCCTTTATTACTACTGTTGAGGGAAAAAATGTTAACTGTAACACCAATCATAACCATTAACGTAAGAATCGAGCAGCTCGCGTTTGTACAGGTTTAGTTTAATTAACTCTATCAGGCTTGGATTTATTTTTTACCTAAGACTGATGTACGTAGTTTTTACACACTATTAAAGTAACAGTTAAACTTCAAAATTTTTACTTTTAATTAATACGTCTTATTCTATTTTCAGTCCTTTTCAAACCCCACTCTCTCCAAAATACACAATTCATCTCCTCTTTCTGTATATCCTTTCTACCTTTCACACATTTTCGTTCTGTTTAACAAATTTACTACCTAATATATAATAATATTTTATATTCTGACAACCATCCTCTTTTTGTATCCGATGGTCTAATAATAATGATAATCATCTTTATAAAGTAACAATGACCCAGTTTGTTAGTAAAGTACTAAAACTGAATATTATTATGCCTAATTACAAGGTTGTGTGGCGGTAAATACAAATGTTTATATAAGGGCAGTCTAGCCTGCCGGCTATCATAGCCAGTACAGTGTTACGGCTGGCCCGTACTCTGCTCAGCAATGACGCGCACCGCTTGCGCAGAGTTGCGAAGAAGCAATCGGTGCGCATCAAAGATGAGCAAAATGTAATCTGATTAATAATGAACGATTACAAAATGTAGTCGTTATTTTAATTTTCTTGCTCTGTAATCATGATTAAATCCATTTAAAACATTTAGAAATGATAAATGTGTATATCATCTGGGATTTTGTAGTATTTAAAACATAGATGAGCAAAATGCAGTCATATTAATGGTAAAAAACCTAAAATGTAATCGTTAATCATTTTTATTAATCTGATTACATTTTGCCCATCTATGGTGCGCACCTTGGCGAACATGGCCGACGCACTGCAAAAGCGAGGCAGCCGCAACAACGTCCGGAATGCATTATTAACAAACTAAGCAAACTTCAAGTTGCATCTATAAATCTCAGCCTAAAACCACCAGGCTGTACCGCCAATCATATAATGCGGCGGGTTACAGGAAGAGTAACCGCGCCTAGACGCATGATCCACCCAGACGGCTTTGTCTCGCCGGTAGGTTAGGAAAAGAGCAATACCACCCTCATTTGTTTTATACTATTTAAAGTAGGCCACTTTTGTCTGTAATATGAGTAGCCTAGTGCGTAGGTACACGCACTACGTTACTAGAGCATCAAATAATATTAATGTCAAGGAGTTCTCCCTCAAGCACACTCTGCGAGTACGTCCTATTGGCGGTTGATTTGCCTAGTACACTTCACTTTAAACAGGCTCAGATACTGTGATAATGTCGACAGCCATGCCCCGATCTATCTTCATCATGTAGCCTTATTTATGTATGTAATAGTGTAAACATTATATTATTCGAACGTAATAGTTGTTTTAGTCTGTAGTTTTACAATTTGTTCTGAATAATGTTGTTTGTTCTGAACATTTAAAAAAATGTTAATAGCAATATTTCAATTATAAATTTAACTGTAACGTATGGACCTAAATGTAACTTTCGTATGAAAGTTATTATTCGAATGTTTATTAATATCAAGTCACGACACGTCAAGGGTGCATTGGTATGCCGGACGCCAATGCCATCACACGGGTCGTGTTGACTGCACCACCATACTGTTTGCTTTATTTATACTTAATCTTATACGTCGAGATTGAATAGCATATTAATTATATATATTTTTATAAAAGATTTCAACAAGAAAAATCAAATAAAACATTTAATTCTTTAGCTATTAAAAAATTAACAAACTAAAAATACATTATACCTTGACTGGTCTACTGAAACAATCCACGCCATTCGTACATACTTCCACAAAGCAGGAATGAGGCTAAGCTTCGCCGGATGCCGAGGGAGATGGCCCGGCCTTGCCCTTGGTACTCGGCAGGCGGGAGAAGGAACATCCCAGGGGTTTTAGTCGGCGCAAGTACGACACGCCGGGGGCCAACCCTCATCGCCCCCTGAGGTCAGTTAGGAATTTCCCCGGGTTAAAAAAATGGAATTAGGCTAAGCTGCGGAATGAAAAATATTAGGAACTCATGAACTGTGAAAATACTACACCAACGAAAATGTGAAAATAATCTGTTGTATAATAAATTATATATATATATATATATATATATATATATATATATATATATATATATATAATTATATAGAATAATAAATAAGATTATATTTAGTATAAATGTACATAATGGGAAAGCAGATATAAACACTAAAACGACAGTGAAAACAAACAGTGGCCCTATAGGTTTATACTATATATAGGGACACATAGTATAATGTTTACGTAAGCTATGGATTTTGATAGCGTGATTTATGAAAGTGCGAATATTGCTTAAATGAGGAACGTATGTATGTATAAAGGGTACCTACTTAACAGTCTTCAACGGTTTAAAAAAAACAAAGTCTGTTGTTGCTCTGAAAATACAAACTGTTTATTTAATACATACATGATAACTTACATCTTTAACAATGTATACAATTATTAATATCACTATACCTAAAAATACAAAGAAACGACAATTATGTTTGTTTCTTTATAACTTTTACCGTACATTAACGAAAACGCTTTATTTACATTCAGAAAACACCACGGCTGAGTCTCTGTCACAATTGTCAAAACAATGTCCACATTTTATATAAATTTGTACAGGCATAGAATTTTTCACATACAGCCACGCGAATAGCGACAACATTTAAAACCTTGAAGGAATTATATTTCCTTTACATGTATTTAGAGACGGCTGCGTCCGTCGCTTAAGTTAGTTCGGAATATACACAGTTAACAGCAACACGCATTTTATTTCCACAGTCCCCGAACTCTATAGGCTACCACTAATAACCTAAACTATATATTAAAAAAATGCTCCAGTTTCACTTCGCTCCGGTATCTTCTTAAGGCACGTTTTTAAGGACTTGATTAAAAACATTTTTCTGTATTACAGTTCAATTAAATGTTTTAAGCCGAGATATATTTTGAAAAGTAAATTACTGTAATATTATTATATTTAAATCTTTATTATTTTCTAGGACTGAAATTCATAAAATCTCGTCAAGGTAACACAATGATCTCCTACCATGGGTTCAAATACAGTAAAAACACACAACGAGGAGTCAAGACTAGATGGATATGCTCTTCTCACTACTGCAGAGGGTGTCGTGCCTTTGTAACTACCATTGAAGGAAAAATTGTAAACTGCAACATCAATCATAAACATTAACACGTTCTCGCCGGCGGCTGAATTCGCTGTCTTCGGCATCTGACGGCTCTGTAAAATCGAATTTGTCTCATCGGGCGGCGCCGTTTGCACGTAATCGCATACTTTCATTTAATGTTTCTGCCGACTATGCCTACTTTCATTTGCAAACTATTTTTCTTTTCTTTAGCAAAAAATACCAATTAAATTGATTTCTTTCATTGTACCATTAATGGTACATGCCGGCGGGAACGTGTTAAGATAGCAAACTATCTTTTTAACAGGTTTTTTTCAAGATTAAAAATAACGTAATTCCTCTGTTATCGTTAAATTAAATGCTTTATAAAAATAAATGATTGGTCCAAGCCTGGAGCACGATCAAATGTATTCTCTGTTTCCTCCATCGGAGGATTGTTGATTTGTCTTTATTGTGGCCTTCTGGGCGTTTTGTTCTTTGTATTTAGACTGGTATTGTGGATCTGGACAGCGAAGAGATGCCAGGACGGCAAAATGCTACAGGGAATTGTTAATTTTTCTGATGGGGAGGGTGGAGTGTGCTTCACTTCGGTCGCTGGTTTTATTGTTAATCAGAGACTATAAGAATACTCAAAATACTAACGGCAAGTTCAATAGGGCTTGTCCCCAGAGATATATATTTTTTTTGTTTTAAAAAAAACCGAAAATGTATTAACACTATTTCTTCTTTCTTTTCCAGAACCGAGGTTCATAATTTCTAGTCAAGGTAACAAAATGATCTACTACGATGGTTATAAATTCACAAAAAATGCACATCGAGGAATAAAGACAAGATGGAACTGCTCCTCTCACTACTGCAAAGGTTGTCGTGCTTATATTACTACTATTGAAGGAAAAATTGTAAACTGGAATACTAGTCATACTCACTAATGTAATAAAATGTCGATGTTCTCGTGTTGTCATAACCTTCATTTAACAATAATAAGTAACTGTGGTAGCTTAGTACAGGGGTCGGCAACCTTTTGAGTCAAAAATTACATTTTACAAAATTTTTAAAGAGCCATAAAAATTTCTCTTGCAAATAATAAATAATAATTGCATAGAACTAAAGAGCCGCTGGTACACATTCCAAGGGCCGCATGTGGCTCGCGAACTGTAAGTTACCGACCCCCTAGTTAGTCTAGTTCTCCTATTATCATTAAGGTAATCCGTTTTCGCTTTGCAACGTTTTCTGCACGCCTGCTTTGCAAATCCTGTCATAAAATTCGTTTTAAACTATCGACATTGTTGGTTTAACGCACTTTTTAAATAAATTAATTATTTCTATATACGTTTTCATTATTTTCCAAATCCAGGGTGGTTGTATTGTTATAATATATTGTATTAGTGGCTCATGTATTTACTGGCTATTTATATTAAAAGTATTATTAAAAAAAAACGTTTTTTTTTTGGTAGCCTTGAGGTTATCTTGTTTAGGACTATTAATGCAGCCGGTGAAGGCGACAACCCCAATGTGCCAGACTCCTACTTACTTAAAACCCAAGGATTGTAACTCAACTCGCTGCCAGCCGGGCCTTAACATCGATATTCTTTTAACAAAAATACTACTCAAATTAAGTATTTTATGATAGTGAGATTTAAAATTTTGGTAAATTTAATTTTAATTTTTTATCGTTTTTATTTGTATTTTTCTATAAATAAACCAATAAATCCTACAGTTAACGTATAATGGTCAAAGCGAAATTTATTATACTTTTCATGATCTATTTTCATAAGTAAACAATGGGCATATCTAATATGGTACATCTGACTAATTCTTCACTAGCAAGTCATTTAGCCCATTAAATGTTTTAACATGCCAATTTCCAACTTTTAAAGCACGTACTTTGAAATTTTCACTAGACTTTTATACACAAAACCCTATCTTGGCGAATACATATTTTCTCACTATTTTTTTTTTATGATATTGATACCTTAGAAACTGTAGGCCTTACGACCTACAGAAAAGTAAAAATACGCCTCACTACCAAATATGCATTTCAACTAAAATATATCCATTCTTTTTAGGTCCGATATACGTACCTTCTGCTCAGGGAAATGAAACGTTAATTTACAATGGATTTAGATTCTCCAAGCATTGGCATCGAGGCTATAAAACTAGATGGCTCTGCTCTAATCATCACCGAAATGGATGTCGAGCTGCTGTTACTACTATTGATAAAGAAATTGTAAAATTATATATGGATCACAACCACTAACCAACGATTTTTATGTAATATACAGTTTTCGTCAACTATCAGATTTGTAAAACATTTTAAAAAGATCAATTCTTAAAAACATTTGTAAAAAAAAGTGTTTTCATGAAAGTATAATTTAGTATGTATATACTATATACATAATGTAAGCACTTTGAAAACGGGAATTTAGCTCTTTATAGAAATAAAAAAATATATATTCAGACGTTTTTGGAAAACCATTTACCGATAGGTAAAATAAAGGGATGAAAATTTGTTTGAAAATCCGATGATTGGTATATCGTATCAAGGTACGATAGATCGGATCTGTTTAGTTTGGTAGAAAACGCGCAGCTAAATTTTTTTTTTACACTGGCTCAACATCGTGACCACAGGGCACCTGAGAGTAAGTACGGTGTAGTCCAAAAAAAAACGACCATCAGAGGATGAAAATCCATTGATTGTCTCTGTCGTCATATCGGCTCACATATTACGACTGAAGGTCTCTAGGTATATAAGTTACTTAATATACACAAGCTGATCCCGAAACCCGACAGGTCAAAGCGAGTCACTATGATCGCCCATTATTATTCTATAATATAAAAATGAATCGCAAAATATGTTGATAAGCGCGAAACTCGAGAACGGTTGAACTGATTTCTTTTTTGTTTTGTTTGATGAAGTCTGGAGAAGGTTATTACGGAGAAAAAAATTAAAAAAAATATCTGAATAAGTCTAAAAACAACACTTTTCTATATTCAAAAAATTCAAATAAAATATAATATTAAACAAAATATTTCAAAAAATTCGTAATAATATTTAAAAGTCAATTTGAACTTTAATACCATGCCATAAAGTTTAAATGTTAGTGGACGGGTTCCGGGAAGGCAAAACAATTGAGTGACGTTAGTATCGTATAAATATTATTATCAATATTTATCGAATATAGAAGATATTTAATAGAAATAATTTATATGGCAGGACAACGTTTGCCGGGTCAGCTAGTTATATATAATATTATATATAAAGCAATATTGTTTCTATATTTTCGTAAGCTCACTCATGTTAGTTTTGTTTTATCATGTTTTTCTTGAATTCTGTAACATTTCTTAGCACAAATGCGTCACGGAATTAGTTTAATGAAATTTACAATTAAGAAATCAAGGATGCGTCAACACGCTAGACAACATTGGAATTTCGTTTTTTATGTATTTAAGAACATAATACTGGCGACGCGTGAATGTAGTATCTATATTTTTCTGGTTCATAGAATATATCATATGTAGTACTCATCAATAAATAGTGAAAATTATAATGACATGTGTTTTGCTTCTGTGTTCTTTTTTTACTGGCTCTAGAAAATGACACCACACCTGAAGGAAAGTACCATATACTCCAAGAATCGCAGCGATAGCCAAGTGATGGGATCGATTGACTGTCGCCATCATCATGCTGGCACACATATACCAGGACTAATGGCTTCTACGTATATGAACAACTGAACGTTGAGCCCAAAACGCGATGTCCTAGAGCGGATCACTATGATGATCTTTTCAATTCTGTACTGTGGTGACGGCTCAATTCGGGCAATCTTTTTTTTTGCAGCCCTGAATAGATGAAGTATCCTGCATATGACCATCAGGGCCACTGTGAGGGCAGTGACCTTGGTGTTTTAGACTCCTACTGACAAAAAACCCCCAGAGTGTTCTTCCAATCACTCCGAGACAGAGAATCCAGATTCTTCCAGACGAGTTTGGTCAATCGCCGTATCATTTATTTATTTATTATAATTTTTTTGTTACCCGGGGGAAAATCTCACATGGAACCATCAAGACCGCTCTGTGAGGGCAGCGACCCTGGTATGTCAGTCTCCTACTGTCCAAAAACCCCCGGGGTGTCCCTCTAATTGCTCCACCCGGGCCTGGGAAACCAAATTCATCCAGACGCCCATGCAAGTCAGTATTATCACGCAAGTTGAAACAACAAATAAGTGCCTGCATCCTACTATTTCATTTTTTTTAACATTATTTATTTTTGTGATTTTTATAATTTATTTCCAGGTGATTTTTAAATTGGTTTACATTTAGAGCTGAGATTAAGTCTTCTGGGAGATCATTTCACGCTGTGATAATCCTGATGCTTAGAAAGTGTTTGTTCGAGTTGATCAACTGATATATACGAGTACCTTAAGCTGATGGGCTCTGACATTTCACTACATTTTATTAATATTGTGATAAGTATTATTCACGCCTTTGGTCTTTTTAGGTCCAATATACGCACTGTCAAGTAGAGGTAATGAAATGATCATCTACGACGGATATAAATTCACCAAACAATTACAACGAGGTTTTAAAACAAGATGGTTTTGCTCTACTCATCACCACAAAAAATGTCGTGCTGCTGTCACCACTATTGAAAAACGAATAATTAAATTAAATCTTGATCACAATCACTTGTAGTTAATGTCTAGATGAGTGACCGCTTAGAATATCCAAATCTAAATTTACTTTCAAAAATAGAATTAAAATGATATTTATTTAATAATCTATTAGTTACACGTAGTCTATTTCATTTATTTTTACTTATACTTTTTTTTAGGTATACATATATTTTTACTATAGTATCTATCACTAATACATTTTGTAGTCGATTTATTTATTGTATGTAATAGTTTATTTTAGTATCACTTGTATTTATTATTTAAGCTATATGTATTTTGTTGTTTATCGATAATTCTTATAAGATGTAACGCGACCGGGGCCCTTCACGAAAATCAGCGCTGCAGACTTCCTCTGTGACTTTAGGCTAATGAAGGGCCCATTTTCGCCATGTTAATATGTTCTGTATTTTCTTTTGTTTTTGTGTGTTGTTTATAATGCTACATTTAATTTTCTGTTTTTTTTTTTGTATTTTTGTGGCGAAATAAATACTTTTTCTTTTTTTTTTATATTAGCTGTAACGATAAAGGTTAACTGCTACTAACTGCTTAGCATTAACTAGTAAAATTTCCTTATTTTAACCCCTTGGTGATTACTTTTCCAAAAACGTCAAAAAAAAACAAATATAAATGTTTAATGTACTTACTTTAAAAATTTATAGGTTTTTAAACACATTTACAACCGACGTTTCACTCTGTTAGTGGTGAAATCTTAAAAAATCTGCCCTTGATTGATGTCTATTACTTCATAAACGAACATGATCAAATTAAATGTTCAGTAGTTTAGGCTTTACTATGATATATCAATCAAGAGAAGGCTTTTGATATACATATATGTATACTTAGATATATCGTCTTGTTAATGATTACTAATTAAATTATTTTGAATATGTTTACTATTATTTAAATTTTATTAGTATACCAACGACAAATATGCATCACAAACAAAAGCCAGATTTGTTTCATGATCAATGCATAAATATACTTCACAACCAGAAGACACACATATGCCTATGATAAATATGCCTCACGTTCCGTTCATTTTAGGTCCAATATACGTACCATCTGTTCGAGGAAATGAAATGATCATCTATTAAGGATATAAATTAACCAAGCAATGGCATCGCCGTTATAAAACGCGATGGGCCTGCTCTACTCATCACCACAAAAAATGTCGTGCTTACATCGCTACTATTGAAAAACAAATGGTTAAATTAAATGTGGCTCACAATCACTAGTTATTGTTTATATACATAGTCTTCATGAAAGCCCTAAAATCATGTTAGATTGTAATACAAATAATGTTTTATTGGAACACTGGTTTTCTATTTCACTATTTTGCCTGGTTCTTTGTTGTGGGTCAATATAACTGGTATGTTATTTATTCTACACGATGTCGCCATAAGCGGTTTTGACTGTAATTTACTTAACTACGTATTATTTTTGTAATTATAGTTATCGACAGTTTTCATTAAATAATACAACATGTTTATAAGTTGTTTATTTAGCAATTAGCTCTTTTATTAAATTATTATTACCTAAACGCTGATTTAATATAGTATAACATATTACTCTTTGAGTGTGCCATATCAATATGCTATTGTTCAATCTAATTTTTTTATGTATGTTAAGGCCTAACACGCCCTGTAAATATTGGTCGCCCGATTTTTTACCGCAAATTTTGTAACACTAGGAATAGTATGAAAGCGTTGCAAAGCGCTAAAAATTCGTACAAAAAACGTAAAATGAAACTAGTGGAGGTATAAAATTCGTATTGTTTCAGTTATACGTCGGCATAGAACAAATTATAATAGTAGGCACCTATTAGCTTTATCTACTTCACACACGTAGTGTTGTCATAATGCCGTCTCGATTTTACCCCATATAACTCTTTTATCACTGTTAAATCAGCAGTGAATACACGTTTTCGCCTATCTCTATTAGTATGAAAACAATATCTGTGTGGTCAAAAACCGCGAAATTAGTTTTGCAGTCCGAGCTACCTGAATCTTCAGTCGTGAATAAAATTTGCGATATTTTCCCGCGCGGAGAAATTCCGCAGTGCCGTCTAAACCTTAAAGTTTTACAATTTGCTGTAAAATATCGCGAGGTAAAATTTACAGTGCGGCCTGAGTGTAATTCTTCTTAAATACTCCTCTCAACTCCATTCCTTTTTAGGTCCAACATTCATTACATCGGGTCGAGGCAACCTAATGATCATGTACGCGGGATTCAAATTTACTAAACATGCGAACAGAGGTTTGAGGACTCGGTGGACTTGCTCGTCTCATCATCGGAAAGGATGTCGTGCCAATATAACCACCGTTTATGGACATATTGTTGGCGGCAATGTCGGCCATAATCATTATTAGTATTGTGCTCACATTATCTCCGTGCACCTCTCTAGATTTCGATGTCTTTTCTATCCCTAAAAGCTCATTTTCCAGGTTCAATAAATCGGTACTGTGGACCAAACCTTGAACGAATATGTGTGATAAATTATTCGTATGAAAATCCACGGTATTCAGAAAAACTTAATCACTTACAGTTTACAATTTTTTTTTCGTTTTTAAATACAGTACTAGTTGCTTAGATAATGTGACCGAGTAACAGGATACATCACCTCATCATTTTTGATTAAAAATGCCTTTGTAAATGCAAATTTTTAACACTTGATCTACCGGCAAAAAATATATATCGATTGTAAAAATTGGTACAACATGATTTTTTTTTTGCTTTGTTAGAAATAAAATTAAATCCTTAATAATTATTATTCTTGTACTAGTGAAAGATATGTAATTTTTTTTAATGAATACATATTTGAAAAGAAAAATAATTTCAAGACAAATATTACGTAAAGACCGGTTATTTTGACCAGTTCCGTACATCTAGTGTTAAACCATACGTTCTTCTTGTATGTCATATTATATTGTATGATCATAAGAATTAGTCGGTTTTGTATAATAATTGAATTGTTTCTGTCATGATACAATGGTAAAATTAAAATGCTTTCGAGACATTAACAAACATGTTTTTTTCCCTAAGTTTTGCGTACTAGTGACAGTAAGTATAAACAATCTCACAGAATACATACAATATTAAACACGTTAGCTCAGTATGTTATAGCACCGATATAAATATACATATAATATGATACAATATATACTTTGTCCCGATAACTCGTGCTATTTTTACAGGTACAAATTAATTACCGTATAAGACAACCTACATCCTATTGTTCTATAATAAATGTAATGTTTTCTGTAATTTACATTTTTTATTATAATGTGTAAGTAAGTAGCTTCAATATTATAAAAATAAATCGTCTTTGCATAAGAGTAATTATTGATCTATGGATCAAACCCGCTCGTTTGAAATATTATTCTTATTATTAATAATATTATTCTTTTGATGGTAGGACGATTCCCAGAACTGGGTTATGACCACAGTACACGAGTGTAAAGACCGTCATAGTGACTCGCTTTAGCCTTCGGTATCGCATTTCGGTATCAGCCTGTGAATATCCAGTAACTCATATACCTAGAGACCTTCAGTCGTGGTATATGTGGGCCGACATGACGACGGAGACTATCAATGGATTTAATTTTTTTGATGATTGTTTAGCGTGATAGGTATGACGGTGACCTACCTTAAACTATAGCGTAGGATAACGTGATAGATAAGATAATGTAGAATGAAATGAAGAAAGGGGGGATTGCACAGGCGCACGCGGCGCGAGCGCTTCACCGCCCGCGCACCCGGTAAACTAGCCTCGTTACCACTAATCACGCCACCCACACGTTTTGCCTGCTCGCGCTCTATACCATTTTATATTATTGTTTTCGAGTTCGTTTTTATATTGTTTCTCTGTAGACTTTTCTTTTGACTTATCTACTGTACTTGTGCTTGCTTATTCTTGCTGTGACTTTTTACTGTGCGGTGTTAAACGTGCTTTATCTACTTGCTGTCTGGACTTCCTGCATTTCTATCACTTCTCATCTCTCACGCTATTTTGCGCTATACTATAATGTAAGTTGACTGAACCACCATCATACCTACTACGCTAAAATCGCTTTCGTTTTTGGACTACACTGTACTTACCATCTGACTATTTCGAGCTAGTATAACAAAGTATCAAGAGAATTTCATGGGATGTTTCAAACGTCGAGTGAATCGGTATTTGCTAGGCAAGCGCGCTCCACCAGTGACCTCATCACCGCTTTCCGTCAGGTGAGATTGAGGTCAAGCGCAAGTCTATCAGTAATAAAAAAAAAATGAATTTTATGATATAAATAAATGGGTACAGCCCCTTATGTGTCTCTGCTAACTCCGAAAGAAATACAGTGTGACGATATATTATTATTCTTTTGAATATTCGTCACGAGTTATGTAGGCATAGCACACGCAACCTACATACCAGGATCGGAATACATCATTATACCTTATCTTAATAGGAAGCATTATTGTGTTAATTGTAATCATTAGTCATAAGCATCATCTATTATCTTTATAAGTACTATTTAATGGTTTGTTTACCAAGTGCATGCATCCCCACTTGTAAAACATTAGTATATAAGCGATTGTATTGTTTTAATAAAGAGAGTTTAGTTTCATCAGTTGTCATAGGCTCCCCAAGACAACAACTTGTGTTTTTTATCAAAACCTCACATCCCCCCATATCTCACTTCGATCACAATTAAGATCAACAGGTGTAATACTTTTATAAGTGTAAATTATTTTACGCTTGTTGGGAATTTAATGCGCGGAAGAAGAGCTGGATTCACGTGTAGGGATGTCGGAAATGAAAAAAAATATCGTTATATCGATATATCGATATTTATTAAAATATCAATATCGGAGTCGATATATCGAAGGAAAAATATCGATATATCGGCCAAATCTCAATAAACGCGAAAGTATTTTACTAGTATTGCATTTTATTAGACAAAATTACAAAAATATCAAGAACTAAAAGGCTATCACCTAACTTTAAGACCGATTTAAGATAACAAATAAAAATAAATAATAAATAAATAAACAGTCATAGACAATATAGTTCGTGTTTTTTTCGTTCGGTCCTATCTTCTACAGTTTCAGATTTCAGCAACTTGATTCCCAGGCTCGGCGAAGGCGAAGAGAGGGCAGTGCTGGCACCCCGGTGGTTTTAGTCGGGGCAGGTCCGACACACCGGGGGAAGTGGCCCTCACCACTTCCCCTGACGGTCCGTAGGGATTTCCACCGGGATAACAAAAAAAAAAAAAGATTTCAGCAACTTCACCGCCATAAGAATTTAAAAAATATCGTTTTCGATACAATTTTCGATACTGGATAATGTATATCGATATATCATTACAAAAAATATCGCCCATAAATATCGATATATTGAATGTAAAATATAGATATATCGATGTATCGATATTTATTCGACAAGCCTATTCAGGTGACAGTCACGCTAGGAAACGCGCGGTGGTCCGAGCAGACGGTGAGTACTGCGCAGTTAAAGAGTTTCCAATTCTGACTTACAGTACAACGACTGATATATTTTTGTTTATATCATTGGTAGTTAATATTATGTAAGAATGTATGGGGTTTAAATTAAGGTTTTTTGGATATCACAGCAATCAAAAAACTTTGTGAACCGTGATATTTCATCGATGATAAAACAATGACAAAAAATAATGATTTCACGTAAATATCATTAAAAGTTATCAATTATTTCATATTAATAAATTACCTTTTTTTAGATCCAACATACATAACATCTGTTCGAGGTAATCCAATGATATTGTACGGAGGGTTCAGATTTAGTAAACAACATACTATCGGCTTGAAGACTAGGTGGAGATGCACGCATTACCAAAAAGGATGTCGCGCTGCCATCATCACTATTGAAGGAAATATTATTACCTTTAATGATGAGCACAATCATAATAAGTAATAATGTGGTCCAAAACAAAAACCCTTTCTGTCACCTCTTTTCAGGTCTTATTTTCTTAAATCTCGTCGTAGCAATGTATTGGTCGTTAACGGCGGCTTTAATGTTTTAAAAGGATGTTAAGTGGCTGTAATGACTTTTGATAAATAAAATACAAGATGTAACTCTCTGTACTGTCTGTGTGTGTGTCTGTGTAAACTGTAACGTCGATTATACTCAATATAAATTAGTTTTATTATAACCGATATTTAATTTTTCAATTATTTTTTATAATTCGATCGTTGTTACATAGAATTTTCATATGAACAACATACAGCAATAAAATTAAAATTACGGCTTGTACGATTTTGTAATCGTGCATCATTAATCAGTTTACATTTTGCCCATCTCTGTTTTAAAGGCTCTCAAATTGAAAGATCTTATCACGAGTGTGTTGGCCTAGTGGATAAGGGACCGGGACGCGGCGACGCGAATCGTCGCAGGTTCAAATCTTGGCATGTATATCTGATTTTTTAGATTAAGTGCAGGTTTCGTCTCCACATGTTCATCAGTGAAGGAACTCAACGTGAGGAAGCCCGCATGGTATTTAATGGCATTGTTATGTGTAAAAAGCCTTGAAAACAGCAGTCAGCTGCACTATTGGTCACGTTGGGCACTATATGTAAACGCAACGGGGATCCAACCACTAACGTGTTTCTTTTTAACCCGAATGGGATGTAGCATGACGATATTATTATTATTAAATCATAAGAAGGTGGATACGCCGGAAGACTATTCCATTCCATTTCACGTTTCTCATTTAAATGAAATTTTCAAACGGACATAGGGAATATCCACCACATAGGGTATTTAACACGAATAATTCAACTCCATGACAAGTTACTGTAATTTTTTATTACGTACATCCGTAAAATATTTTAATAATTTTCAGGCCCTACCTTCTACACAACGGAGCGAGGAACTCAAGTAATGCTTTACTCAGGATTTAAGTACACTAAACACAAAGTGTGGGGTAAAAAAACAAGATGGTTCTGTTCGTCCCACCACAACAAAGGATGTCGTGCGTTACTTCATACTATAGAGAATGTAATCGTCAAATATTATACAGAACACAATCACTAAGTACAATCTCATGTTTTACAAATGTAAAGGAGCAAGTCGGATTCCGGCAGTCGCGGCTCAGCAGCGCATGCCAGGTCGCGATATACTGGCTATGTGCACTTACATGAAAGCATATAAAGATGATTTACACAACACTGTTTACGACCTTTGAGGTTTGGATAAAAGAACACCTTATAGTAAGTGCTTGTAATAACTTGTATTATTAATGCATTTGAACCAAGTAAAACAGCTCGATCTTCTGTTTTTATATATACTCTTTGTTCGAGTAAAAGAACATTAGTCAGCTGCTGTGAGCAGATTATGGCGTGATGCATGTCGGCTCGGTAGATGGCGTTGTGCAAAATTGCATCGCATTATAGTTTCGTTCACAGCAGCTGCATTATAAGGCAAAGGTGCCATATTGTATATTGTGACGAAAAGACAGAGATACCTAAGAGATATCAAGTATTGGTTTAACGTGCTATATATGTTTAATTATTAAACCAGTGGTGATCTGTATCTAGTGGTTTCAATTCAATCTCCCCGCTCATGACCCAGTAAAGGGAAATCTGTACACTCTTTAATAATAAAGTTGATAATATTGAGGTGTTTCAATAGTATTACAAAACGCTACCATATAGACTTCCACACAATCCAAGAACTATTATTTGATGTAAGTGGCTTCCATTCTAACCTAATTTTTTTTCGATAATACTCATAATATGTATAAACATGTTCTTACACAGAATAACATGAAATTTCAACGAGCTTTAGTGAAATAGCACGCATGTGATCGTTTGACTTTAATTACATTAGGCAGTTTCTGTGTCGCATCAAGAAATGCTACAGATTTGAAAAAAAAACACCATACAACCAAATAAGGATGAACGATTTGACGAAAACAGAAAATACGTTGCTTCGCTGTCGTGCAAATGACTATTCACGCTTCTTTTAAAGCATAGATGGGCAAAATGTAATCAGATTCATAAAAATAATTACGATTACATTTTACGTTTTTTACCATTAATATGACTGTATTTTGCTTATTTATGTTTTAAACACTACAAAATCCCAGATTGTATACACATTTATCATTTCTTAATGTTTTAAATGGATTTAATCATGTTTACACAGCAATAAAATTAAAATTACGACTTATACGATTTTGTAATCGTGCATCATTAATCAGATTACATTTTGCCCATCTCTGTTTTAAAGGCTCCCAAATTGAAAGATCGTATCGCGAGTGTGATGGCCTAGTAGATAAGAGACCGGGACGCGGAGACGCGAATCGTCGCAGGTTCAATTCTTGGCACGTATATCTGGTTTTTTTAGATTCAGTGCAGGTTTCGTCTCCACATGTTCACCAGTGAAAGAACTCAACGTGAGGAAGCCCGCATAGTATTTAATGGCAATGTTATGTGTAAAAAGCCTTGAAAATAGCAGTCAGCTGCACTATTGGTCACGTTGGGCACTATATGTAAACGCAACGGGGATCCAACCACTAATGTGTTTCTTTTTAACCCGAATGGAACGTAGCATGACGATATTATTATTATTAAATCATAAGAAGGTGGATACGCCGGAAGACTATTCCATTCCATTTCACTTTTCTCATTTTAATGAAATTTTCATACGGCCATAGGGAATATCCACCACATAAGGTATTTAACACGAATAGTCAAACTTCAAGACAAGTTACTGTAATTTTTTATTACGTACATCCGTAAAATATTTTAATAATTTTCAGGCCCTACCTTCTACATAACGGAGCGAGGAACTCAAGTAATGCTTTACTCAGGATTTAAGTACAGTAAACAAAGAGTGTTTGGTAAAAAAACAAGATGGTGGTGTTCCTCACACCACAGTAAAGGATGCCGTGCTACTATTGGCACTATAGACGACGTCATAGTTAGTTGTAACATTAATCATAATCATTGATTGCTTTTGATTTTGATTGTTTTTTTTTTGATTGACACGTTCACGCCAACACGTACCACATAACCACGCGTGCTTAACCCATTAACGCCGAGATGAGCAGAATTTTTACTAACTTTTCAACGTATTTATTCATTATGTTATCGGACCGAAAAAATAATGCAATACCTCTATTCCCACGTGAAATTTGATGTCTTTCAGAATCTGATCTCAAAATTTCGATTAGACACCGAAAAAAAAATAGCCGATTTAAACGTGAAAGACGTGAAACTTAAGGATTAAAATATTTTATCACATTTTTTTTTTCACAATGATACCGTAAATGTATTAACTTTCTACTATGATCAGAGGTACTCATGGCACTCGAACATTAAGAGGATCTTTTTTTAGAAAAAAATTATCGACGCGTTTTCTTAAAATGGCAGCGAAAATTAAAAATTTGTATAAAAATCTTAATCTATCGTTTTTTTAAAAACTATAAACTTTAGAAAAACATTTCTAGGAACAAAAATGACTTAAAATTAGTCAAAGAACGCTCTCAAATTATTTCAAAATTTTTAAAGACAATTTTTCATTTTCGTAAATTTAAAAAAATCGAATTTTTGAAAAATACCTAAATAAAATTTGAAAAAAATTGAGAGTGTTCCTTGACTCATTATAAGACTTTCTTGTTCTTAAATTTTTTTCGTAATGTCTATAGGTTTAGAGAAAAAAAAAATCTTAAATGGTACATAAAATTTTGTGTACCATCATTTCTCTAATCCTATAGACGTAACCCGTGATGGCAGCGGTCCCGATATGTCGGAGTCTTTTCGACTAAAACCTCCGGGGTGCTCCTCCTCCTGTCTGCCAAGTGCTGAGGGAAAGGCAAAGCCAGCTTCATCCACTTTAATTAAGGCTTGGCTACCTTTACTCTATATTTAATTTGTTGTTAAAAGTACAAAAATAGCTTTAGCTTAGCTTTATTTAGTATGGGTAAAACTAGTCAAAAGAATAAACCAAAATAGAACTCCGTAATTAAACTTGTAATAAGACAATATTGTTTTATTTGAAACTAGCTGTCCCGGCAGACCTTGTTCTGCCCTATTTCTCTAAAACAAAGTCACATTGTTTTTTTAATGTTAATAGCTACTGGCCTGTCGGCTGTTTTTTGAAAATTGTTTGAAGAAACCTGGCCTTAATGCTATATGTATAAAAATTGACAAATACTGACATTAATATTTATACGTCACTCAATTGTTTTGCCTTCCCGGAACCCGTCCACTGACATTTAAACTTTATGGTAAGGTGTTAAAGTTCACATTGACTTTTAAATATTATTACGAATTTTTGTATGAGAATACAGAAAAGTGTTATTTTTAGACAGTTGCAGGGAATTTTTAAAATTTTTCTCTCAAAAAATCAGTCAAATCGGTTCAGCCGTTCTCGAGTTTCGCGCTTATCAAGACATTTAGCGATTCATTTTTATATATAAGATGTAACCAAAATGAATCTCCTTTTTTAATAATTACATCATTCTTTTTTTTCCTGCGTACCGCCAAAGAGTAGACTTTGTTTCCTGAGTCTTGTTTTTCCAGCATCTTACGACATGGGAGACTTCAAGCAACGAGTGAATCAATAATTGTTGGGCGATCACACCCCATCACCGTCCTCATCATCACTTTTCATTAGATGAAATTGAGATCTAACGTAAGCATTTCTGTGAAAAGATCCATGTAGCGTGCACTTTGCCAGCCCACTTTCACGGACGCCGCAATGTTTATACGGATCGCTTGCGCACTGGCCGCGGTGGACGGTGCGAGGATAGAATTCATGCAACGTCTCTAGATCCGATCGACCGCGCCTTACATACGTCGCTCGCTAGATTATTACATAGCTTATATTGTTTTTGTAGTTTTATATGGTTTAATCTAAGTTTTCGGAGAATAAACGTATCTGTGATGGACTTTATGGTGTTTTACTGCCTTTGAACGTTATATTCTTGGATCTACTTTGAACTTGAAAAAGCACATTTACCTTACTCAAATGTATACATTCAATATTAGATATAGCTCATAAGAAACCGAAGAATAGTAAATGAAAAAGGAATACATCTTACAAGGTCACGTGAAGTTATAATTGTCCTACCCTTACCTTCCCCCTTAATAAAATGACTCATGAATATCCGAAATGAATAAAATATTTATCAAAAGATAAAATAACAGATTGCAGACATATTACAAGTCTTTTTCTCTTTTTTTTTTGAGTAATTGTATTATTTATGCACAACTAGATCCAATTTACTTATGACTGACATTTAAAACCTTTTCTGGATAAAAATTGCATCTGGTTGTTGTAAATTAAAAATGCATACGAGTGAATAACATGACATGGTTTACTTGCCTCGAGTTTTTTTTTAGATGTTTATAAACAAATATATGCTCGACAAGATAATTTACAATTCAAATTTGTTTCAGAAACTATTTTCACCCTAACAAGGCGTGGAAATAAAATGATTGTTCATAGTGGATATACCTTCACAAAGCACGTAACAATAGGTCTGAAAACAAGATGGTATTGCGCAACTCATCAAAAGAAGGGATGCCGAGCTACTCTGTGTACAATTGACGATGTAATTGTACAAACTAAAAATGAGCATAACCATTAACAATGATGAAGATGAGCATACATGTAGATTAAGGACAAAGAGGCCGTTGACTGCGGCTGGGTATAAAACAACCCAGCACTCATATATTTTCAAATTAACCCTTATGCAAAATGATAAATCTGTACATGGCGAGATCTACTGATCTCGATATATTCAATGACAATATTCTGAAGAAAAAAGGGATGTTACTCGACAGGATTGTGGAACAAATTATTGTATTTATTTTCTTATTCTCTGTCTTATTTATATTATATCTTTTTTTGCAAATTAGTGTTTTTCTCTTTGATTTTATTACTAATCGTGGGTTACTCGTATTTTCATTTTTCTTTCCTCTGTGTAAGTAGTCTACACTTTTAAATATAGTCGCATTTGTATTGTATCTTGTTTATGTCTTATATGTTTATGTATGTGCTAATGTAGACTATGTAAGTGTTCCTTTAGTTAAAATAATGTTTTTTTTTTCGTTACAACCGTTGCTTTTGTAATGCTACGATATTTTAGCTCTTTTCATCATGTTCTTTTCATAAGAAGTTTCTTATTCTAATTTACTATATCTGCTTACAATACTCTTATCCCTGTTATTTGCTCATTCCTTTCTGATAATACTACACTATACAAATACTATACACAGCAATACCAACTTAACTTAAAAAACAAATCAAATATTTATATCTTTAGGGACACTTAGTATAATGTTAACGTAAGTAATTGATTTTGATAGCGTGATTTATGAAAGTGCGAATATTGCATAAATGAGGAACGTATGCATGTATTTAAAGACGGCTGCGTCCGTCGATTAAGTTAGTTCGGATAATACACAGTTAACAGCAACACTTATTTTATTTCCATAGTCCCCGAACTCTATAGGCTACCACTTACAACCTAAAATATCTATATTATATTTATTCTACCTTAAACAATAGTTTTGTATATCTTTGGTATTAGTATTGGTTGAGTTGGTATTCCAACTCAAGGAAACAAATCAAATATTCTACCTTATACAAAATCTATATTAAATATAATATCTATGTTATATCAATCGAGGGGTGAATTGCTATTTGGTTTAAGCGATATTTTTTGGTGATATATTAATATATATATTTTCGGTATCAGCGTTTTTTACCGATTCCAATAATATATATTAGTATATCACCAAAAATGTCGCTTAAACCAAATAGCCTTTTTCCCCACGATATTAAGTAAATATAATTCTAATTATAAGCCGGTAACGAGTTTCTTTTTAATTTCAGATGCTTTATTCAATACATCTCGATATGGGAATCCTATGATAACATATTCTAGGTACAATTTCAGTAGGCAAAGATATAAAGGTCCAAAGGCGCGATGGTGGTGTGCCACTCACCATCACAGAGGGTGCCGAGCGGCCTTGGTCACTATTCAGGATACTATTGTTAAATGGAACCTTAAACATAACCATAAAATTAAAAAAAAAGTGATTGAAATGCCATAAGACGAGTGAAAAAATTTCTTATTTTTAAATTATCATAAGAACAAAAATTTTTATTACATTTTAATATATTGACGATATTTTTTGTTTTTTATAGAAACCATATTCAGGATTTTCGATATTCACAACGAGTAAATGCCTATAGAAAGAGATGAAAAAACTAAATAGGTTTATTATCAGTCACAGTATTTACAACACTAAATAACTAGAATGTTTGACCGAAGATCCATTTCTGGCCAAAGTCGATTAATCAACTATTCAGAACCTTCAGCAGAAGGACAAAACTGAAAGTTTGAAAGTCCTCAGATTTAATTTTAATATTTGCTCCGCAAATCGATTACACTACATGTAAAGCACAGCCCATTCCAAAACCGATCGTAACTATCACTATATAGGAAACTGCGTCGACAGTCGCCGTGATCAAGCCGGCTGACTAAAAAGGCTCATTACACTTATTTTAATAGACACAATATTATAAGAGGAAGGGAATAGATCTACTGGAATATCATTCCTCACCCTGATTACTTAGCAGAGTTGATAATTGCAAAACTTTTTTAGTAATGGAAGTAGCGCTAAAATGGAATACAAATAAATAACACAATGGTTTTAAATTCATTTAAAATTAAGGTATATTATATAACATTACATTGGAACTTGTCAAAAATAATAACATTTCGATATAATGTGAGCGTTCATAAAAATTTCTTCCATTTCAGCACTTGCTAGAAAATCTTCGATCTATTTTATCAGGAATTTATTCTGGCTGAATCCAAAGGTCTTGCCGGTAGTTTTTTTTTTGGTTAAGGCGGAACCGAAACCGAAGTTTCAGTGTAAAACTATAAATAATTAATCCATCAACTAAACAACTGGGTTATTATTTTATTCAGGTCACAAATTCGATATGCAGCGCACAAACAGATTCATAATGAATTGGTAGCGTGAAATAATTAGTT
Source organism: Automeris io (assembly GCA_036320925.1). Classification (NCBI taxonomy): domain Eukaryota; kingdom Metazoa; phylum Arthropoda; class Insecta; order Lepidoptera; family Saturniidae; genus Automeris; species Automeris io. The sequence continues at coordinate 3,762,878 of JAUDJH010000010.1, read as the reverse complement.
ACAACATATAATTTTGTTTTAGGCGCTGTGTTCACTGTCTCCTCACGTGGCAAACAAATGATCTCGAACGCCGGGTATTATTTTTACAAGCATTCACAATCCGGCGTCAAAGTCCGTTGGTTTTGCAAGCAGTATCGGAATGGGTGCCGCGCCACGTTAATTACCATTGAGGACGAGATCGTAAAGAGCTTCCACGAACACAATCATTAGGGAGCGGCCACACCTACTGAAGCAGAATTGCATTAAAGATTTTCGCTCAGTACTCCGTACCATACAATGTCATTGTGCTAGTGGATGGTGTGAAAGTCTAGAGTAGATAAAGTAGGCAAGTGAAAGACGAAGAATAAAAAAAAACAGACGCAGTTCCACGATTTATTAGCACAATCTACATTCAGTTCAAATAAGGAGCAAGATAAGTATATCGAGGGGTGAAAGGCTATTTGGTTTAAGCGACATTGTTTGGTGACAAAGTAATATATACAGTGACGAACTAAAGTTTTGGCACAGCGAGGTAAACAAAATTATTATAGTGCTAGAAATTATGGGAATACAAATAATACCTGGATTATTTATTATAACAACACTTACATGCTTGATACTTCATTATATTAAAAAAAAAACAATTGAAAACAATTTCATAGTTCAGGAAAAAAATAATATAAATGTCATCATCTATTTTGACCTGAACATAAGTATTGGGACAGTATAAAAGATAGGTTGGCAAGGCGTTCTATGTTGCTATATTCTGACGGTAGGTGAGTGTAACAAACTAGAGGGGAATCCCAGTGTCATAGCTATAGGAATTATCTATGTAGTATAGTAAAAATAAGTAAAAAAATATAATAATGGAACGTAAAGGTAAAGAAACGACATTGTCCGAGAGAACAATTATATTGAATTTGCACAATCAAAATAAACCTTATGCAGGAATTGCAAAAACAATCAATAAAAGCCGCTATAATGTGCGAAGCGTTATTAAAAATATAAATGTAAAGAAAACGTCGAAAATCGTTCGCAAACCGGCGGCCCATCCAAGCTCAACGAGAGAGAGAAGAGGAAAGTGGTCAATAAAGTCAAACAAAATCTGGGAATTTCATTAATGGCGATAGCAACAACATTAAGAGAAGACCTTGGCACAGTTTTTCATCCCATAACAGTTCGCAGAGTCCTCAGGAGTGTCGGGTACAATGCGAAAGTCGCAAGAAGGGAGCCCTACATAAGCAAAAAATAAATAAAAAAGAGGATCGAATTCGCAAAATATTTTTTGTATGAGAAATTAGATTTTTGGGACACAGTAATTTTCTCGGATGAAAGAAAATTTAATATCTTTCGATCCGATGGGTGAATTTTAGTGTGGAGAAAATTCAACAATAAGCTTGAGGCGAAAAATCCTCTATCTACGGCTAAACACGGCGGTGGTAGGATAATGGTGTGGGATTGTATGAGTTCATCTGAAGCTGGAAATCTCGTATTCATTGAAGGAACAATGAACCAGTATGTATATATAATTTTTTTAAAGAGAACTTAAATAAAAGCGTTAATGACCTGAATTTTGGACGTAATTTTTACTTTCAACATGACAACGACCCAAAGCAGACGCTTACAACATTCGTCAACGGATAGTTTTCATCACCCCACACACGCTACCGCATCCACCACAATCCTTAGACCCCAATCTGATTGAACATCTTTGGCACGAACTGGAAATAAGGATAAGGAAACAATATATTTCCAGTAAAGCCGATCTCAAGAGAATCATCGTAAAAGAATGGTATGCCATTGAGCCCTCATTCTAATGACTAAATTAGTGCCATGGCTAAATTAGTGCATTCGATGCCTGATAGGTCGAGAGAGCTACTGAAAGGAAAAGGGCTGCCAACTAAATATTGATGAAAAATTTTTTCGTAATTTTTATGTGCTGTGCCAATACTTTTGTTCCGGCCAAAATAGATGATGCCATTTATATAATTTTTTTCCTGAACTAGGAAATTGTTTTCAATGGATTTTTTTTAATATAATGAAGTATCAAGGATGGAAGTATTGTTATAATAAATAAAACAGATCTTATTTGTATTCTTGTAATTGCTAGCACTATAATAATTTTGTTTACCTCACTGAGCCAATACTTATGTTCGTCACTGTATATATTTAGAATAGGTAAAACACGCTGATTTCACCCTTCGATATATATGCATACAATAGTAGCATTAGAAACACTAGTTAGTACAAATAAAGGGTTTTTCAATTGGGACGTTCGAACTTTGACCGCATAGAGCGACCACCTCGGTAAAGCGACTCCTGTCAAATTTGACGGTAATATATATTTTGCCGTGATATTTCACCATGACGAACGCTAAATGATTCAATGACACGTAAAAATTGTGAAAATTAGATGAGAAGTTCAAGAGCTTCATCTTGTATGGTGATGACATTAATACCCATACAGATCGTGTGACTTAACACTGTTCGATTACTTTATACGAAGCTACACGATAACTTTGATCTACGTAGACTAGCCACAGATAATTCCCACCCTGATGGCTAATATAATCCGCGTATTTAATCAAAATTGACTCCATTTAAGCGAAAATGTTATTCAAAATTGGTCCTTCAGGATATACCCACAGCGGAGTCACGGTGGCCATTTCGTAGGAATTATATTTGATAAATAATATCATCGAATATCCTTTAAAATAGTGTGAAAATTGTAATACATTTATTGTTATATTTCATTTCAAAGTTCGAGCACTCTTAATAAAAAGCCCTGTAGTATAGAATATAATAAACTTAGAAATAGCCACTAAATAAAATAGATATAAGTATTTAAATGTTTAACGAAGTGCACCTTATCAACGAGAGAATTGTAACTATTTTTTTCTACCCCTTATATGAAATATATCGAGCCCGTCTTTTCCAACTTAGTTTATCGATATGTTAAAAGATTGTCGTTATCGACAGCCAGGTAGATATAGTTAATGTTAATACACATAGTTAATTAAATCATTTAAAATAAGTATTATAATTATTTAAAATGATTTAATAAACAAATATAATAATAGTGTAAAGTGTAGGTGTATAAGAGAGTAGTCGATAGTATTTATTATGAAATATTTATAATTATCAGTGTTCTTAGTTTACTACAAAATAAGATTTATAGCAGCGAAAATGATTAAAAATGGTATAAAAAAAATATATATAAGTTAAAATTTACCCCTTTTCTATGATATTTACAAAAAAATATACGGACGGTTATCAGGATAACTTAACATGCAAATATATTTTTCATCCCATTCCGAACAACTGTTTCATATCAGTATTTCATAAAATATGGATTAGGATTTAATATTCGTAATAAATTATATGAAATCGGCACAGTTTTATTTAATTTTGATCAATGTTATGTCAGCCTACAATAAATATCTTATAGTTAAGATTATCTTAATAATGAAAGTACTATTTTGGCTTTGTATTATTTTTACTGAAGGCTCGGGATCGGAACCCTGCGGGTTGTAGTACTTTCCTCCCTGCAATTCCTTTGTGTGAGGTATTGAAAGCCCCCTACAGGTTGCAACGCATGCTTTGAAAGCCCCTTAAACTAAATAAATTAAATAAACTGTTCAGTTCAAAAGTTTTTTTTCTTTATGTTAGCATTTTAACCCTTTCAGATCGGAACTATTATTATCTAAGGATTAATGTAATTGAATTATTAAGAGTAGCTTGAAATAACAAATTAATATGGAGAAAAAAAATCACAATACTGTATTAGATATAGTGGTATGTTCGCAAAAAACTTTAGATATACATATATTTATTAGTTCTAGTATATAATATATTTTGTGTCCTCATTTGTGGACTCTAGAGTCTAGTCTGGTCTTTAGAGTTAATTAAAAGGATTGAATGAATCAAGGTCATAGTTTCAACTAAAGCTCTTTCAGTTAGATTTAAACTAATGATACGCTATAAAATGTTCACGTCTAAAGGTGCGATTTGGATTCTGCCAGTCGCAACTCGACAGTGGCTATTCGGTAGTCCAATATAGGTGACTGCGTAGTGCTGTCAGGTGTCACGATCGCGAACTTGACACGCTGCTTGAAAGCGCTGTACTCTCTGTATATATATATATATATATATATATATATATATATATATATAATCCTTGTTTCGCCTTTCCCTTCCTGAATAAAATCACGCGCGCGGGCTTACGGAGTCACAGCTATACGGTATCTCACATCCCGGCTAGGAGTAAGATGTTCTCTAACTCTTACTTTTGCCGTGTCGTCGGGCTGTGGAATGGTCTTCCGGCGAGCTTGCTCCCACCATCCTCTGATATGGGATCTTTTAAGCGTAGCATAAAGAGACATTTGTGCAGGTCCGCATGTTCGCTGCGACTACCGATTTATTTTTCTTACCTGTCGATAGTCATGGGCGTTTTTTTTGGACTGCACCATGCTTACCTTGACGTGTGGTGGGGTCATTGTGTCGCATCAGGATAAAAAAAACATCTCAGCTGTCGGGAGGCCTCTGCCAAGCAACAACTGCCAGAATCCGAAACCCACCTTTATTATTTTACACGATTAACCCATTGACTGCCAGACATATTTAGAGCGTCTTGCCCTGGGTGCCAAGGGAATATTTTGAAGAATACATGAAAGTTTACAAAATATAATTATATTAAGTTCCTGATATAACATTGTTATAGCATTTACAGTAATTATTATTAAAAAAAATGTTTCATTGAAATGGCCATTTGTAATTAATCTAAAATTACAGGACGCACTAAGAGATATCTCGTAGCTGGCAGTCAATGGGTTAATTAATAACCTTCAATTTCAGTATATGCATCAATTATTTTTATCAAATTAATTTCAGTCAAGTATATACCGTCTCCACGGGGCCGCATGCTGCTAGTCTATGGCGGTTACACATTCAGTAAGCATAGGGAGACAGGTCTGAAGACGCGTTGGTGGTGCTCATCTCATCACTCCAAGGGTTGCAAAGCTGTCGTATTCACAAGGCACGATAAAGTTATCAAATGCAATAGTGAACATTATCACAAATGTTTTATAAAGAAAAAAGCATGCGTATAATAACTTTTCTACTACTTTTATAAGATTCTATCATCTAATTTCAGAAACGGCCCTAAAATTAAAAAAAAAGTTTTTAAACACTAATATATCATCAGTTATGTACAAATTTGTATGATGCGAAACAAACAATAATTGAATATGCAGTCAATATCTGCTATAACGACATTGAAGTGACTACTCATACTTGGTCGTAAAAACCGGTAGTCGTAACAACCGGTGATGTTTTCGAGATACGAAGTCCTATTTTTTTGCCGGGAACTGTGTTCTGGATCGATACCATCGATGTGTTGTTCTAAACGGTGTCGCCATAAATGGTTTTGACTGTAGTTTTATGAATTCATGTTTTTGTTGTTGGTTCCGTATTTAGTTATATACTTATACATATTTAACAGAGTGTCAGTAAACATTTAATGAGTCAGAAAAATCGTAATATTTATGATGCAGTTATGGCTTTAGTATCTGGCAGATTTGTATAATAACACGATTCCCTGATCTGTTCAAGTAAAAATAAGTTTATCGTATTTATAAAATTTATCAAACACTAGCGGACCCGGCCTTCTTTATTTTTGTATCCCGAGGGATAATCCTGCATAGAACCATCAGAGCAGCTGTGAGGGCAGCGACCCCGGTGTGTCAGATTCCTACTGACTGAAAACCCCCGGGGTGTCCCTTTGATTGCTTTGATTCTTTTTTGCACTAGACCTATAAAACATAGGGTAGATAGGCGACGGTGGGTCAATATTCATAATAAGTACCTATTTAATATTACAGGGTTATTTTCGCCCTTTTAGGCATGTTTGACAAAAGTTCAAAACAAAAATTTAACAATAATAATGTTACGGGCAGGTAGTCTAGCTTCCTCTTAACTTCTTCCTTTAACCTCTTCTTTCTTCTCTTCTCTTGACTTTACTCTACACTGCTGACCTCGAGTATTCCCAACGTTCGGCTTATACGGCCAGTCAATAGAACGATGGAATGCGTAATTCAAATTATAATTCAATTTTTTTTAAACTTATTTTTCTAAAAAGAGTTATACCAGCTAAAGAGACCCCAACCACTAGACAAAGAGACATCAACCAAACGGACCCCCGTTCGTAAAAATAACTTAACAACCTTTAATAATGATTTTTTGTAATCGATATTTGTTACTGTCTCTTATTCGTGTCCCATCCGTCCGACCGATGTAACAATGTACAAGCGTCTATTTTCAGTGTTATGAGTATTTCACTTTAATTCACAATTTGAAGATAGTTCAAAGAATAACGATAAACTATCCATATTAATACGTTCGCTACCAGCGCCGCATATATGCGTCGTCTCAGTTCTTGTTCTCTCTCTTCTTTCTCGTTCTTGTTGTCTCAGTTCTCAGTGAGCCCGCCGCCGCAAACGAGCGGCGTGTTTACTTTCTCGGTTTATTACCAATTCTTACACTAATTTTTCTCCGAAACAGTTATAATGGCCTGTAAAAGAACGTAATGGATGCAAACTGACCTTGGTCTGAAGATAATTACGTTTTTATTGTAAATATAATATAAAAAAATTCAATGCCATTTAAAGTCATTATAAGAAAAAATTCCATTCAAATTCAATTCTGTGGTTCAAGATTTTCTTCACAAGCACCGGTAGCGAACGTGTTAAGGGGGAGGGAAAAATGTGAGTACTTTTTCCCCCTATAACGGACCGCAAGTATGATGTTATGCATTTATATAAAAAATGTGCTAGACATAATAAATGTCGTCAGACTGGATGCAGCAAAAAAAAACTAAAATGATGTGCCGTAAATGACGCTTATATTTGTCTTTCATATCGCAATGTTTCCATGATATCCTTACGACACGTTCAGACGTAACCCATAATTGAGGCAAATCATAAGTATCTTAATGTTTTTCTAATTTAATATTAGTTTTCGGTGCTTTCATTGAAGTTATGTCATGTTTACGTGCTTTACTCTGATTGTGGCATATTAAAGGACAAGTTTGTCCTCTGAATTGTCCTTCTTTGATTGAGAAATATAATTTTTAACGTCTTTTAATCTTAATTATTACTAAGACCCTAAAGGGGTAAACTCCTTTTTTTCTTAGTTCAGAATCAAATGTAGTAATTAACCGGTAAAAATATTTTTAATGCCATGCGTAAGTGCTATGAGAACGGCGATATGTCACGTTGGGCACGACATGTGAGCGCAAACTGGATATATAATATTATGTCAAGACAGAATGATATAGCGTGACGATATATGTATTACACGAGTAATGTTTTAAAATATGTTTTAACAGATATTATTGTAAAATCGATATGAATACTACCCACCACTATACGGCACATTTTACAAAGCACCTCAATGATAAGGATAGGACTATTAAAAAATTTATAAGACTTAATATTTAGATCAACAGCTACATATCGACGGGTGATATATATATATATATATATTACTATATCACCAAAAAATGTCGCTTAAACCAACTAGCCGTTCACCAGTCGATATGTTCTTACCACATCCGTGGTGGTGCCGAGACTCAAATCTACGACCACTCCTGTTCCTTAATAACTAGGTAAGCCCAGCCACTATAATATTAGGACGATATTAATTTAATTGTCCTTTTCAGTTCCGATATATTTTGATTCCTCGAGAGGCAGTAGGATGATTATGTACGACGGGTACAAATACGGAATACATTCGACTAGTGGTCCGAAAACACGATGGTGGTGTTCCTCGCACCACAAGAAGGGTTGTCGAGCAGTAATCATTACCATATGTGAGAATATTGTGAAGTTGAATACAGAGCATAACCATTAAAAATTACTCAATCTCGATTTTTACTGACGTTCTTGGCTTATTAACACTAGGTTTACGGACGTTTCTTATATACATATCTCTACGGAATCCGTCAAATGGACGGGTGAATACAACACGCATTTTCTAAAAAAAAAAGATTTATTCATGTTAACTCTATATTGCACAATATTCCTTCATGTTTAAATAAAGTATCAAAAAATAAAAAGACTTTGTGGCTTTTAACAACAGGCTGTTACTTCGGATATCAGCGCAAATTTATCTCCTTATCGAATTGTAGGTTTTTTTTTATGGAAGCGTAGGATTCTTACAATTTCTATAATTTAATCTCTGCTCATTGTGTTTCTCACATAGGAAGCTTTTAACGATCTCGTCCTCTCATCCTTAGAGTCAGAGATAGAAAAAATACGCATTTTCTTGCTCCAACAGACTGTAAATAAATTCTACTATTCTCTATCTAAAGATAGGTCTGTCCATTCACTTCCAACAGATTGTGTAGTTTCACTTTTTGGTTAACTTTCACTAATTCACATTCATTTCCTTCGGAGGTATCCTTATCTTATTACATCCTGGATTTACGCATGATTGGTAGAAAAAAGGGAACCGGTCAATATAAAAAATACTGTGTTGTAATTCCATTACCCCATTGTAAATATCTACAATAAACGGAGACTCTCTACAAGAACTAAGCATTTTTGACACTGTCTTTCTGAAACGTTCGTACACTGCAAATGTGCTGCATTCATTCTGAAGATCTTTTCTTGTTCTTGAGTTCTTTTCGGCGAAAAGAAATAACAGTTCCGTAGTAGACCAAAATAATCACTGAGGTAATACGACCCGCTTTATTTTACCCTATCGAAGCGAGCTTGAGATAATAAATTGGAAAGGGAGAATATAAGGATATTACTTTCACTCTTGTATTTCCTACTTGATGAATAATGTGAGGAATAAAGCAAAAATAGAAGGATTATTATCGATATAAGCGTACCCCTCAATTTGAAGGGTCCCGTAGAGATAGGTATACCATACCACATATGAATCTCAAAAAGTAAGAGGCTTAGGACAAAAAAATCAGTATGTATAAATTGTTTTGAAGAAATGATTAATTTACGGTGCAAAACGATTGTAATCGATCAACCCGTTTTCGAGATATTTCATTGCAAAATTTTAATTCCGTCAAATAGACGAGTTCCGTAGATCTACTGTTAAGAAGCTCTAAAATTTTTGAATCCTAGGAGATTGTAATCAATAATAAATTATATTTTGTAATCTTTGCGTTTTTTTAATAAAAGCTCTAGGTAAAGTGAATACACTGTACCTGATGCACAGCGCAGTGGAACCGCCATGAGTTGGAGGGTCCCGTGGAATTTAGAAAGTGGACTGTAATTTTTCTAGGTCTTGGCTCATGCGATATAACTGTTGCCACCCACCTGTTAGGCTGTTCAGCAGTCCTGACGATATGATGTCACTTCCACAACACAGTATTTGTATGAAAACCAAAATATATAAATTATTGAGGTGCACCGTCGACGCGTATGTATGTTGCAAGACGAACGGTTTAACAGTGGTTAGGCAAACTACCCCCCTCTCGGACTGGGTGGCAAGCAAACGCAACAAGAGCCAGACAAAGCAAGGACTTATTATCTGTGGCGTTACCATTTCCCCCCGACCTTAAAGAGTTGCCTTTAAGAAAGTATTAAACTAAATGTATTAACAATAACTATAAACTTGCTATATAGCACAGTAATAAACTTAAAGTAAAGCGTACAGTTTGCGAACTTATTAATCTAATAAAGATTATATTAGTATTTAAGATGTTAAAATCCTTAAAAGTAAATAATAATGAGTAAATATAAAATAAACAAGTAAAGAATAATTATAATAAAATGTTATTGAGTTGGCAAAGAGTTTACCATAGGATGAATAAGCATCCTTTAAACGTTCTGGTCGTCGCGACACAAGTTGCCCCATCAATTGACAAATGAGATGTCTTGACAATATCCAATGGCCATGAAACAGACAGATCATAGTGAACTATAATTACCCCGAGACCCATAGTGATTGGGATGAGGGGAATTTTCCATTTCGGATGAGTTCGCAATATATGCAAATACTCGAGTCGCCACTTCATCGAGAACGCTTTCTTGAAAACCATACCTAGAAGAGAATAAGGTCTCTTCTTGGACACTGATTCAGTAGTTAAAATATCGGCAATTCGATGTAAAGGCTTTTGCGTCAGATTTAGTAAAACCCAAGGCAGGCCATCATATGGGATAAAGTGATTTAATAAGTTACAAGATAGTAAACTGAATAAAACGCAAATAGCAATACCCTTCTCTTGCGCAGCATAGTAAAATATGCTCGACGAAAAACTCTTCATAGTTTTCACAACGCGATTCATAATAAATATTTGCCATCGGTATGTCAGTGAAATAGACCAAAAAAGAAACGTTGAGTTGGTAAACTCAAAAATACTCACGATAACGTACCGCGGGCTATTAGTACTATGGGTGCAACGGAGTAATCGTGAACGCAATCTAATAAAACAAAGCTCAAATATTGATAAAGTGAGTGTTTTAGTCAAGTACATTTTAAATTTAGCATATCCGAACTCGTTGTTGATTTGACACAAAAGGTTCTGATATCGCCGGTCATCTTCACGCATACCTATTTGCAGAAGTATCTGCTTCATTTCAATACAAAAGGCAACAAGATACAGCCTATAGCTTGGAAGGATACTAGGCAAATCATTACTTTGATCAAAACCTAAGTGAAGTATACGATTTGAACAGATACCTAACCTGGTCTCAGACCCAATATTATGAACGAGGCTAAAGGCAGACGATTTTTCGGATCTAAGCCTACCATGATTGGGTATAAAACAAGGAAATGTCTGTTCGTTTACCGAAATTTTAAGAGATGTTGAATAATTTTTGTCTATGTGATTTCTGGATTCATTTTCGTAGGCTTCACCCAGTGGCTGTAAATACTCCTTGTTGCGCTTCAAACATAGATTTCGCCCTTTTACATTTTGCATGAAATCACCTAACAAGTAGGATTTTTTACTAAACGGCAGAGCAACTGCATATCTACCGGGTTTGTTTAGAGTAATATCAACTGTAGAAATCCCTTTGTACTTATGATCATCTAGATCTTCAGCATGAGGAACTGATATCTCTTTTAGGTTCACAAAGCACTGTGGAAGAGAATCAATACAATTTTGATTGATAACAGAACAACATAACACCGTAGTAACGCAAGTGATCGGTGCCGGTGTCATTGTGGGTAGTGACCCAACCACGACATAGCCCAACACAGTCTCAATGACAGGTGATATTTTAGGAGAATTGCTGGCTACCCTACCTGGCAGCAGCAAATGAGAAAACAGGCTGGCACCTATAAGCATTTCAATTGGGCCAGGCGTTGCGAACGTCTCGTCGGCAAGTTGCAACGGCTTCAAGTGAGGCAGAGCCGCCTGGTCAATAGTGAGCATAGGTAAATAGCCCGTGATGCAATCAACTACGAGAGCATTCATGTCGTAGAAAATATTAGGATTATATTTAGAATGAAATCTTATATCAACAACACCCTTTGTTCGCTTCTCAGATCCACCTACACCTCTCACTATGATATTAGACTTTTCATAATTAACTAAACCCAATCTCGAACAACAGTCGCTTGAGATGAAGTTACTCTGTGAAGCTGAGTCTAATAAACACCGCACGATACGTTGACGACCGTGAATATCATACACCACAACCTGCGCAGTGGCAAGAGCAACAGTAGTATATATATTACTAGGCTGGCTCAACGTATTGCTAATGCAAGAGGTAGAAATATCGGGTGTGTTGTGCAATGTCGGCTGAACCTCAAGCGGTGACGTGAAATTTGAGCTAGGTGAGGACTGAACTTGTGCGGACGTACTGTCTATAAAATGAAGCAATGAGTGATGCCTTTTGTTACATACATTGCACCTCATAGGCGATTTACATTGCCCTGTATTGTGTCTGATGGATAAACAAATAACACAGCCACCTTTCGACTTAACGCAATTGTATCTATTGGAAGGTAACATATCTTGAAATTCAGGACATTTAAAAAGATGTTCATGAATAATATTTACGCACAAGCAACTTAAATTATTTTGAGAAACCTCGGCTACGTACGACTGCGGGCTTGGAACCTTCTGAACAGGCTTCTGATATTTGAGCTTAAAGTTCTTACTCGCACCACTGGCAGCAAACCGCGATTGAACTGAACTGTAATGGTATGCTTGACCCTGTGTCCTAATAAAATCATTTAACTGAGCAAATGTTGGAATTTTGGCACCGCGGGTGTACATGTGAAAATTCATTACGGTATCTGTATCCAGCTTTAACAATGACAGATAAAGACACATGTAATCTGCCAAATCTGATAACTTTAAATTTTTTAAAGCATTCACAGCAGTGACTACCTTGTCAGTAAATAACTGAAAATTATTAGAGGACGGTCCACCAACAAATTGAAACTCTAATATCTGTTCTAAGTAAGTGTTGGCCATAAAACGTTTATCTTCAAATCTATCAATCAGGGTCTGCAAAATGAGCGCATAATTTTCACTACTTGCAGTAATACTCGATACAACTTCAAGAGCCTTCGGAGACAATTTACCAAAAAGATAATATAATTTTTCATCGTCCGTAAGCAATGGGTTCTCGTGTATGAGCTTCCTAAAATTATTATAAAACAATGACCAATTCCTTACATCCCCGTCAAAGGGCAGCAACTCAGTAGGGGGGAGCTTAGGTCTCGTAGGATATTTGTCATTAATATGTGCAACTTGTGTCGAGTTGACCGAGCTTAAACTATCTAAAACACGTTTAACCGCGCAGTACATATCCTCAAACGCAATAAAAGAATCATAGCTCGGTATCGCATTAGAGTCTCTCTTCATATTCAATATATTAAACTCATCAAGAGCAGCCTGAAACTCCGTACGAATATCTTTAATAGTACTCGCCGCGTTAAGAAAACTATTCTGCGTATCGTCGCCCGTAATATTCTGTGATAAATTATATACACTCTGCATACGTGCGAACAATGCATTGCGCTTAGCGTAGATAAGACGAAACTGCGGACTTTCATCTGAGTTATCTTCTTTTTCCTTCCGAGACATTTTTTTTTTTTAAACCTCAAAGCAGTAAGTGAATATGTACTGCAATTAATATTAAGATAATAAAATATTTATTAAATTACAAAGTTAAATTGTTTCAGTAAATTATTAGTTCGACTGTACATCGACTCGTATCATTCACAAACAAACATACAACATATCAAAACATGAATTCAATAATAAGAAATTAGATTATAGTGAACACTATATTTATGAGCATATAATTAAGTTAAATGAAACTAAGCGCTGTTTCTGTGGACATATATCATAACTATGATGGTCACGTATTAGGATCAGCTATATATAAGTTATAAATAAAACTTTTGCGTCTCAACTATTGTAAAATATGACCCACAGTAAGTATATCACAGCAACCGTGCGCTCGAGGAGGTATTACAATCTATTAACATTAAATTTGAAAGTAAACAATGATATAGTACTCAAGTTAAAATGTTATATTTTTAAAATGAATTGTAATTGCATTATATTTCGCAAATTAATTAAATATACAGTCAAGCTGACTCTGCAATATTTTATATTTACGTTAATATTATTTTAAATATAACATTAATATTATTTATATGTATAGACTTGTGTATTATAGCACCGTATAAGTAATACAGAAAACAGAATAACTATTACTGTGTTAGCTTGAGTTCTTGTATACTAACAATTGTTGTTCAGTAATACAAAGAAACTAACAAAATGCTAAACGACAATAAAGTAAACAGCTTCTATATACTACAACTGTGTAAATAATACAAATACAATATGAAATATATATTTCCTGGATTGCTAAATTATCATCGAACGGTATTTTATAGGTACAAAATAACTGTTAGACATACAAACACGGCACGATTTGTTTTCTTTGTACCTACGACACTAAAATATCAACAGAAAATTTAGCAATTTTTCCTGCGTTTTGGCTTATAGGCATATGAAACTGGTTATTTAACGTGGAATTATAGTATTTAGTACTAATATTAGTATACCTAAAATACTAAATTGATATGTAAACACAATATCCAGGCAAATTATTACTAAATAGGCAACCTTTCAAGGTGGGACGGAACTGTTTCAATTAGGCCAAATATAAATCGGGCCTTAACTGGATCAAAATATAGATCCGGTATCGACTGGACCAAATGGAACCGCCATGAGTTGGAGGGTCCCGTGGAATTTAGAAAGTGGACTGTAATTTTTCTAGGTCTTGGCTCATGCGATATAACTGTTGCCACCCACCTGTTAGGCTGTTCAGCAGTCCTGACGATATGATGTCACTTCCACAACACAGTATTTGTATGAAAACCAAAATATATAAATTATTGAGGTGCACCGTCGACGCGTATGTATGTTGCAAGACGAACTGTTTAACAGTGGTTAGGCAAACTACCCCCCTCTCGGACTGGGTGGCAAGCAAACGCAACAAGAGCCAGACAAAGCAAGGACTTATTATCTGTGGCGTTACCACGCAGTCTAAAAAACGAACTGCAACTATCAAAAAACAGGAGACCGTTCGTCGATAGTCGCCGTGATGATCACCTGCTCAAAAGTATTTTCATGAATATTTTAAAGGACCTAATGCTATGACATTCCTACTGGATTACTATTCCTATGGGAGGGAGGAAATACATCCGCTTAAATATTACAATCTGATGACACGATAGAGATAAAAATTCTATTTTTTTTTTTTACTTTTGGCCCTTTTTTAAATTCTAATCTAAGGTCATACATTTTTAATTATAACTTTTAACTTTTGAACCCGAAGCCTTTATTCAGTCAATATTATTGAAACACTCTGTATTGACTCTCAAATCAATTGTTGATATTTTGAATGTTATACTAGATTATGATTATTGAGATATTAAGAATTTTATTTAACTTGTACACCTCTTAAAAGTTCATGAAAACGGCGTGAGTGTATGAAAAGATTAATTAATGTTAAGGAAATGCAAGAGGTTTGTAAAAATAGAAAAAAGTGGTGTTACATTTCCTCTGATAGAATTAAATACGGCTGAAATGAAAGTACAGGTTTTACGTATAATATAATAAAACTTTATCTTTCCAGGACCAATATATATAAATAAGAGCGGGAAGATAATGATTGTATATGGGACGTACAAATTTGGAAAACATTCAATAATAGGCCCGAAAATTCGTTGGTGGTGTTCCTCACACCACAATAAGGGTTGCCGCGCTGCCTTGATCACGATAGATAATAAAATAGTCAAGTGTAATAATGAACATAATCATTAAACTTTCATTCAATTCTTTCTTGTTAGCATCATTTAGAAAGTTATGTTCAGACACGTGAAAATGTTTGTGACGACAATATTTTCACCGTCTTCAAATACTCTCTATTCGAATGTATGTTCACCGATAAATCCTATCCATCAATTTATGGATAGATTCGGTAATCCTTTTTTAAGCTATTTGTTATGTTGTAAAATTAGTCCCATTTTAATATAGAAAAGTTCTAATGAAGGTCTTTGGAGATATAGAGTATAAAGTTTGAATAAACAACAGCAAAATGCATCATTTTCCTTCTATACCTCCGTCGTGAGTGGACACATTTTGCAATTTACTATTGTGTTCGAAAGTGTATACACTAAAGTTACTGGAAATGTAATACAGTTGTCTAACTAATAAAGGACTAAGCTTTTGCTTACAATTTAGAGTTAGATAGATAAGTAATAAAAGATATAAATCCGGCCAACTGAATAATATTTTCCAGTTCACAAAAATATTAAAAATAAGTCATTATTTACTATCTTATATATTATGTTGGTCTTAATTCGGAAATAGGATAAGACCAAAAAAAACAAAAAACTAATAAACGATACTTTAGATCAATATTTAATACCCTTATTACCAGTCTGTGATAATCGCCGAGACAATTGTAAGAACTTGTGCAATATTGGAACAAGTTAAGCGGTAGGCTCTTCAGCTAATGCAAAAACCATCTGATCTTGCTTCAAAAGACCCCAGTCATCATTATCATTTACAAATAGCTTCACACTAGGTCCATGTGTATAAGTGTTTTAAGCATATCATAAAATATACTGGTATTTCGAATTTAGATTACATCGGCTATCCCATAGATGGTCAGTGCACAACTCTATTGCCTTTTCAAATATACATATGTGTGAATTGTTGATTAAAATATTATTTTTATTACTTTGTTGTTTTGTATTTGTACTAAGTTTTTCTTGAACTATAGATATGTCAGCACTGGGCTTTGGCCTTTTTCGTTTGTGATCGTAAGATTTAACTATAAATTTTTATTTGTAATAGTTTATTGTTTCTTTATTCAAGCTTTCATTGATTTACTATAAGATTACATTATGTATTATTGGTACTGTATTTTTTATCACCATAAAACCGATGCAAACGGTGGCCAAAGCTCACGTACTTATGTCATCATCATAGACTCTAGAGCCGCGAGTGGGCTTTTGCCTGGTCTAGTAAACTTTTCTAATCATATCTATGGCCCCTGACTGCCAACACTGAGTGTTTTTCCATCCTGTTCATCGCACTTTGAGCCTACCTCAACTTCAGCGGCCATCCCAGTTGTAGATTCAATTATATTTTATTAACAATTGCATGTGTTCTATTACCATTATTGAGACCAATGAATATCATTTATACACAAACTCACGTTTAAGCACCTGGCAAAATATTTGTGAGGGTATGATTGTTGAAGACTAGGGTGTGTTGAATTTTTTTTAGCAATTTTCTCATTTTATTCAGTAAATAATGCCAATAATACTAATTCCAAGTTATAAAAGAAGTTGTTATTGTTGTTAAAGGTTATTGATATATAACTAATGTGTTTCCAGATAGTTCTTAGTTGAATCTGACGCCTTCTTCCTGAGCTATGAGTGCAAATTCAAATTTATTTAATTTTCAGTACCGTTTTTCATTCAATCAGCACGAGGTCGTCAAATCCTGATATTGGCTGGTTACAAGTTTTACAAGCGTTACGAAGCCGGTTTGAAGATTCGCTGGTGGTGCACCTCCCACTATAGTAGGAGATGTAGGGCCACCGTTCTTACCATCGAAGACAAACTTATTATGTGCAACAACAATCACAGCCATGGCGTACTCTGAAATAACTAGATGTATTTTTGTTAAATGTACTTCTTTGACTCTTATATCAACTTTAATTCTTACACAATCTTTGTGTTAATAAAAAATATACAACTTAAAAATGATCATTATATCTTTATTATAAAACCCAAACCCACATTGTCATTATCCTGACAGCTGGGGCACACGATGCATTGCGGCGGTGGCGCAGCGCCGGAGCGCTGCAGCTTCATCAATATACATAAAAATACCCATGGCACATACAAATGCGCTTCGCAATACGAGGTTATATAGTCTATCCGACACATTTTTATGCGGGGTCTTAATGGGGTAATGTATATCCGTTCAATCACGACTTATGCTTGAATTTATAGAGACTGATGAAATAATATCAGACATTAGGTAGGTCATCGGTCAGCCATGACAGTGAATTTAAACTGACAATAAAACTGCAATGTCTTCATTGGCTTAAGTACTATAGGGCTGGTAGTAAGAGAAAAGTAGCTATGCAAAACAAGTGTGAGTGTTAATTGAATTCAAAAAAAGATTTTTCCTTTGTAAGGCAAACAAAGTCGCGGGTAGAGGATATAATTTTACGAAGGAACGCGATATCACATGCCAAATCTGCTGCGATAACGCTCCTTTTGTTTTGTTAAAATTGCAAAGAGAGTGATTAATCCTCCAGTTTCTTTTCTCAATTTGGTGTGAATATAACCCTGTTGCACTAGTGAAGCATGACTTTTCCATTTACAAGTAAAAGTGACTAAAGTGGTGAGAGACTTTTTTAATTAGTTCTTTATTTTACAATTCTCAAAATAAATTTGATAAACCCTACTTTTTATTTAATTTTTAACTCGATTTTTATGTTCCAGTTAGTTTTTTATTTTTTATATATCCAAACTCATCCGCATTTTTGGCATATGCAAAATTTGCTTGGCATTCAAGCGGTTGTGACCTAAATATATGCTTTGTTTCCAGAGGTGAAATTAATCGCGTCTCAGCGTGGCAATCCGTTACTAGTATATGAAGGATTCCGGTATTGCAAAAGATCAGAGATTGATGGATTAAAAACTCGCTGGGTCTGTTCCACACACAACAGCAAACGCTGTCGAGCGGTCATCCATACCATTGGAGGTGATATTGTAAAAGCGATGACTGAGCATAACCATTAATCGCTTTGTCTATGATATGAAGGCAGAATTAAATAAACACGATTCAATTTTACATTGAAACTGTTGAGGGTTGATAAATTCGATATAGCAAATTAAAGCCTTATCTTTGTTATCTTGTCTATCTTTCTTAATTTATTGTTTTATTTATCCTAGCTCGACACGTGACCGCACCACACTGATGGTAAGCATGGTGCAGTCTAAAAAACGACAAGGACTATCGACAGCTAAGAAAAACCCATCGGTAGTCACAGCGATCATGCCGGCCTGCACAAATATCTCTTCACGCTACCCTTAAAGGACCCCAAATTACAGGATGATGGGAACACGCTCGCCGGAAGACTATTAGTCCCTAGCCGAGATGTAAGTTACTAAAAAGCTGTGACTCCGTAGACCCGCGCGCGTGGTTCTGCTACGGACAAAAAAGGGAGAGGGTGGAACAAGGTTATATAGTTCTTCAGATGGGAATCTTCAAACGTCGAGTGAATCGGTACTTGCTGGGTGAGCGCGCTCCATCGTCGGCCTCATCATTACTTTCCAGCAGGTGAGATTGAGGTCAAGCGCAAACCTGTATGTCATAAATAAAAATAAAAAAACTCTCTTTGATACAGACGGTAGAAAACGCTCAATGACGCAACATCTCTACGTAACTGGAGCAATTTAATAATCTTCATAATGTCTGGAAAATCCATAATACGGTCAGCCCTTCGCTGTAACCTATCCAGGGCACGAAGTAAGTACCATGCAGCACCGTCCCAGAAATGCGAACAGTATTCCATGCAGTGCGTGACCTGGGCTAACCGAGATGCCGATACGAGATTGATTTACAGGAAAATTGATTACGTAATGGGATTTAAATGATTAGTGAACAATTATCTTATGTGTCTCAGTTAAAGGAAAAAACGATGAGATTGGGAAACCCTAATAAAAAATCACCTAAACATAAACTACCACTGACACACACCCATAACCACTTAAACATTGTACCTAGTCAGATACAATATAGTGTAAAATAGTGTAGTTGTAGATACAGTGTAATGTATAAGCCGAGTAAGACTGTGGGGGGTTTATCACGCCGATCTATTCAAGCTTCAATGAAAGATTCCAATATCATAGGGCACACTTGATGGATGATTTTTCCGTATTATATGACAATAGTAAGTGAAGATTTATTAATTCTAGCTTAAAGTTAAATTATTTTAAATATTTTTTTTGCCTATCCACCTTGAATTATAATGGAATTATTACAGGAAATAGAGTTTCTATATGTTTGTATTTATTTTCAGTCAAAATACACCTACCTGAGTACTTTCCTAGAAATAAAGATGGACAGCGACACAGAAAGAGATGTAAGGTGTGCAGCAAAAATAAGAAACGAAAGGATACTACATTCGGGTGTAAAGCCTGCCAAGGTTTTCCAGGATTGTGTTTAGAATGCTTCCGAGAATTCCATAACTATAATTAAATATGTTTTTTCACAACTACTTAAATGAAATTGATATATGTAACCAATAAATTAATACATACGAATATGTGAATTCTTCATTTTTATGGTTAGCTATAAACTAATAGGCAATACAAAAATAATTAAAAGGAATTAGGTACCATGAAATAGTGTTTCAATCCAAAATTGTAAATGCAATAGTCGATAGCCCAGAAATTCTACAGAGCATTCCGCTGAAAGTGCCACATTCAGGCTCAAGACCTTGCGCATATGAACCGTTTACCACAATACATATCCGTATCAATCTTGGCAAACGGGCTCCTTCATGGCGTATATGTAGGACCTTTAATAAGATTTATAATGAAAGTCAAGATATATTTTTAGTTCTCTGACCTTTTTTAAAGCAAGTCTTTTAAAATTGTTTCACGGTTAATATAATTAAAAATTCATAATTTGTGTATAAAGGATCTCTTGTTTCCATATCACTGTGCCATTAGAAATTTATGCATTCGAATTTCACTTTGTTTATATGGAAATTTGCTTTGTAGTACATGTTGCGCTTTCACGTAATTGGAGTGACGCACTGTATGTGTATATGGCATGATATCTATTGTTATTTTTGAATGTATACACTCTGTTTGAAAGCCTATTAAAATAAAATAAAAATAAAATAAGACCGATTTTACCGAAATAAAAAAAATAAAAAATTTGTTCGACTGATTATAGAAACGTTTTAAATTAGCTGTTATAAGATTTAATTTTTCACTAGACTATTTAATATACGGTTTACACAACCATCTAACCTGCAAGTTCTGCCTATGCTTTAGATGATGTAATGAAAATGTCAAAGTTTTACAATCCAAAATACTATGACGAATTCATTGGTTATTTAATTTGAATGATCTTCGGTTTGGCGGGTAAGTAATTTGTTGTTGATGAGAGATCAGGATGTATACATCCCTTAAAGTTTCTAACTCGGTAATGTACGTGGTTAGATAAAATTAAAGCAGAGTAAAGGGGATGATTTCGCATACTACGAGCGAAGACTAGACGGACTTTGCTGGAGATGAAATGGAGGCGGTGTACATGTGTCTTGCGAGCTACCTGATTGATAGGTTTAAAGGCTGGAGCTCATTATACCCACAGCCATCAAAAATGAAGCTTAAGAAAGACCCTTCGCTCGCCGGGTTGTTGGAGGGCTATGGATGCCCAAGGTGGTAGCGAGATGAAGGGAATCCTGAAAATTTTTAATCAGTAAAATTCTGGCACACATCTACTGCCGTCTTCACGGCTGCCATTTTTTTTTTGTTAACCCGGGGGAAGTCCCTTACGGACCTAAGGGGGCGATTAGGTTTGGACTTGCACCGGCTAATGCCCCCCGGGGTGTTCCTTTTCCCGCCTGCCGAGTGCCAAGGGCAAGGCCGGGCCTGCTTCCTCGGCACCCGGCGATATACGGCTGCCATGATCGTCCTGAGCAAGATTTTTCTCGCATTTCTAGACAAAATATAAAAAAAAAGTGTCTATTTATTATATGTACTTGATCAATATCTAACTTTTAAGATATCGGGCCTAATAAAATCGTCATAATTACAGAGAAACTCAGTTGCAAATAACACTTTTTTTTTAACGTTTTCTAATCGTTATGTTTGTTGTAGAAGCAGTTTACACACGATCTTATTACAACGGAGCACCAATTATCTGCGTTAAAGGATATAAGTTTACGAAACACTACAAAATGGGCTTAAAGATTAGATGGAGGTGTTCGCAATACAAGCGGGGATGTTCAGCCTGCCTTTTCACACTGGGAGAGTCAGACATTCTGCCAAGAAACATGTTACATAATCACGACCCTCCTGATAAGCTATAAACGACTAGCTCTACTGACTTGGCGTTATTCTGACAAAAATAAGTTTATACATGTGTTATAGTGAATTGTCGAAGCACCAGCTGTTTTAGGATTGCTAGTCAAACCTCACCCCTCCTTTTTTAAGAAGGGAGGGTGAAATAAAATGAAAATCTATTTATCTCGCCACAAACCAACAAAAAACCAGAAATTTAAAATACAGCAACACAGACAACACACAAAACAAAAGAAAATACAAAACATATAAACATGGCGAAAATGGGACCTCCATCAGCCTAAACCCACAGAGGAAGCCTGCAGCGCAGGTGAATGGTGTGTCCACCTCTTTGCTATTTCTTATTACTTTTATATTTTTTCTTATTTACGTATTGGTTTGTCACAATTATTCTAATGTTATTATATGTCAAGCTTTATGCTGAGTAAATTATTCTACGGAAAATAAATTATCATAAGAATACATAGTTTTATTCAACATAAAACTTGATAAGACTAATTGAATAATATAAGGATAATTGTGACGAATCAATGTAAAAGTAATAACAAAGACTACAAAGTTTTAGTGAAAGTAAAAATTTATAGCTTATTTCGGCCTTTGATCTTAACTTTTGTTTATCTTTGCTGGGGAAATTTCAAAAAAATCTCAGTTGTTTCCTATCCTTTATAAATTACCTTCATGTTAAATTAAAAAGCTATTACTTTAAAGCGATAACAAAATGTCTGTTTTTCTCATTTTATACAATATCTTACGCCACGAAGGAATTCTTTATATATAACATTTCATATTTCAACACCTACGTACGAAATAACATGTTCTCTAAAGTTAAAATTCAGTAAAATCTATAGCATTCACTGCGCAGAGAAGAGCTCTTGTTCTAAATGTAATTTAATACATTTAACTGTCCTGTATAGTTCTAATTGATCAAAATACGGGAATTCTTTAACCAAATTTCATATATAATTTCTACGTTCAGGATTTTTAATTATAACGTCTCGAAAGTCAGAGAAACTTCGAACTATTTAACAAATAATTGCCTCTATAAATATTTATTTAGACCATATATATGTTAGTGTTAAAGATAGGTATAGCTATACATTTAATTTAAATATATTTAAATTAGATTTCATATTTTTTTCTATGAAGGAGTTTTTCAATAAATTTACATAATTGTAATTATTATTATAGCACCAATTAACTAAAAGACTATAACGATATTTTAAAAATATCTAGCTAAACCTAACCTTACCAAATTTTATACGTCACACTTTTTAGCTTACAAGGTTTTGGTATTATATATTTTTTCATAAAATATTGTATTAGAAATATATACATGATTATAAATTATTTTACAATAGCAATATGATTATTTTATATCGTAGCTAAGCCTGCAAAAACCTACAAATGCCCGGTATACTAGACTTCTACTGAACAAAAACTTCCCGGGAAGTCTCTCAAACTCGCTACCAGCCGCACCGGGAGATCCATATTCCTTTAATAACCCGGCGAATGTAATATAGTCTAACTTGAATTAAAATAAATATTTTCTTATTTTCTTCATTTTCAGAATCAACTTTTATGCAAAAGTAAAGCTTAGAATCGAAATTTCGAACATGTAAAAATCTTATTCTCACAAGAAAACGTTTATAGGATTTTGCAGACAAACCACGAAATAGTTAGAACTGAAATTGTGATATATTTTATTATCGCAATATTTTAAGTAAATTAAAAACTAAGTGGACTTAATCATGTTTATTTATATTATTGTACCTTTATAAATCATTAATACTTTCATAAATAAACACACGGAGAAAAAAAATTGGCCTACCAGATTCTCGGACTATATGTGACAGCAGGATTTATACCTTGTTCATTTTAGAAGTACCTTATGACAGTTCTTCGAACATAAGACCCGTTTTATATAAATAAATATTTATCAAAGAAGGAACTTAACACTAAAGCTACCGGCGAACAATTTATATCTATTTTAAAAATAGATATAAAATGGTTTAACTTCCTTTGCTATAAATACAATACAATCGATAAACTTATCACTATCTTATTATTTAAAATGTCTTGTTATTGTAAAAGACGTTATTTTTCAGAATGAAAAATATTAGAAAACGAAAAAAAATTAAGATAAATATAGAGGCCGGTCATTTGAACGGTTCGGTAAATTTAGTGTTAAAAACTATTAAAATAAACTTAAATCAAAACAAGACGGCAAATAATTATTTCACAAATAAAGCCAATATATTTTTGTCTTAGGGGACTTCGTTAAATGAACAGTTACGATTATTTTGTTAGAGAATGTAGTGATGACTAGAATATGTAATAAATAGTACGGTACCATTTTCTTAGTAATTAGACGTATGTATCACGAGAGCATAGACAAAGTAACATTCAATCACGACAACGCTAGTAGAAAAGTGTTAAATGTATGGAATTCACATAATCGATATCTCATGTCGTCACGTTATATTATTCCCATACGTTTTGAACTTTTCTACAAGCGTTATCGATAAACGAATGTTATTTTTTCTAGGAGCTCAGGCCCGCAATTTTTTTTCTCCGTGTTACAATACAGTAATGGCACTGTGGAATTTTTTACCAAAATTTTACTATGAAATATTACCTTTTATTTTACCAGTTACGACAAGTGGGTAACAGCTGTTGATAAGTGCTATTTTGTTCCCAGAGCCAGTCTTCATGACAACGAGTCGCGGCGCGCGTACCATACTCCTAGGAAACTTTAGATTCCTTCGCCACAGCGTCAGTGCCCATAAGACACGTTGGCGATGCGGTACTCATCACCTACACGGCTGCAAAGCCACAATTATATCTATCGAGGAGCACATCATCAAAGTCAACAACGAGCACAATCACTCGCCGCCTCCAGCTCTGTCCCATAGTCAAAATTTATATTCTATCTATAATTTATAGGCTGAGATACAGAATTTTAGAACATAGAAAACCCATTTGCGCAACATATACTAACTTGAAATCAGATTATTAAAAATATATAACAGTTCCACGAAAAAAGGAAAATTTAATATAAAGATAATTATCCCAATTAACCATATATATATATATATATATATTGTATCTTAATACTTATACAAAATTTACTATCTATCACGCAGACTCCTGATTGATCAATTTACGTACACTGAAGTGCAAAATATCATTTCTACTACCAAAATACAACAATATACATCGCTTCGCAGTATTCAATTAGTCATTTATAATTTTTCCTTTGTAATTTAGAATTCATAGACGTATGTATAGGCACTTTTTTTTTAAGCCCGGGGGAAACCCGTTATGGGCCGTCAGGGGACGATGAGGTCACCCCCCGGTGTGTCGGAGTCGCACCGACGAAAACCCCCGGGGTGTTCCTCGTCCCGTTTGCCAGGGCCAAAGGCAAGGCTGTGCCAACTTCCTCAGCACCCGGCGACGTCTGGTCTATTGATGGAAGGCCCCATAGACACTATTTTGACTTTGATTTACTCAAACATTACAAATTATATTATTTTATTAATGTCCAATTATGTGGTTAAGTCACCGATTTTTTCAACTTGAACTTGGCTTTGAGAATACTTAGGCATACCCAACCTCCTAATATACCTTCTATTTTTGTTATAGGCGAGCTTATTTTTTAGCAATATTTAAGAAAAGTCGAAGTAGCGTTGATAAATCTCAACCTTAGTTTGATGCTTGCTAAAAACCTGAGGTATTAACTAAAATTTCCGCCTACTTAAAAGATTTACCAAATGTGCTTTTTTTAGCCGAAGGTGACAGATGTTGAACTCTTCGGTAGGACATTAATTCCAGTCAAAATTTATAATCTATTTGTAACACTTGGTCGTAAGCGTTTTTTCCACACCTTCCGTGTGTAAACGGAGGTCATTCTCGTTCTGCCGTATTTTCACTTCATAATTTTAAAACATTCATTTTGAAATACTAAGTGAAAATTCTCGTAAATTAGGGACAAAAGGGGGCGCCTGCCACTTTTCTATTTAGCAGATATAAATAGGAATTGATTTCGCCCGGACACAGGTTACCCCCTGTTCACAGACGAAGTGTTAATTCATAAACAATTATAGTTTTCTCTCTCAGACACTTAAATGAGTAAAGTGATGTACTATATTTGCTTTAGTAACAAATGTCGGAAAATAGACTACCAATTTCTACCTCTAAAAAGCATAACTACTTTTAGCATAGTTTATAGGGACCCTCCTTGCAACGCTAAAGGTCTTGGGTTCGAGTCCCGATACCGACAATGTGCTATTTGATGAGCAAATTAGTCAGTTGCGAGTCACTAATATATTTACGTCAATGTACGTACTATGTACCAATATCTTTGTATTTTTTATTGTATATTTTTATGTATAGTACAAGTGCAAGCTTAGTTTGTGGTTACGTCAATGTGTGTAATTTGTGTGACATATAACTATTACATTAAAGCTTATGACAGAATGTAGTTAAACCATTTTATTAAAAAAATATCGAATTTCGTTGTAAATACCAGTTGAATTATTAAACTGATGTAATAACAATTGTAGTACATAGAATTTAGAATGTGTGCCTGTGTGACATGTACTCGAATCTGATTGTTACAATAAATGTCAGGTCACGACATATCAAGTGAACATTACTATGGCGGCAACCAAAGTGATCGGTGTCGTGCTGACTGCAACATACTGCTTATTTTATCCCTAATTGTCCCTGACGTCCCGAGCTGACTGTACAACAATATTTACCGAACATTAGGAGTTCTAAGCGTCTCAAATCAACAATAACCAAAAGTTGAAAGCTCAGCCTACTGACAATTTATCAGTGATATTATTTTAATGAATAAAATAGTACACCCGTCAAATAAACGACATTATTACGTTATTTTTGACTATGGCTTCTGTGCAGATATTTTTATCGCTATGTATGTTGTATATATAAGTTATTATCTAATAAAAATGAACCTAATTTTATTTAATGATAATCTCGAATGCGTTTTCGCTGGCTACACTGATGGCTGTAACGGTTGGGTTGTAACACGAAACATTAAAACGTTCCCGCCGGCATGTACCATTAATGGTACATTGAGGACTATTCCATCGGTTGGCGTGTACAATTAATGGTACAATGAATGAAATCAATTTAATTTGTATTTTTATTTGCTAATAAAAAGAAAAAAAGTTTGCAAATGAACGCTGGCATAGTTGGCAGAAGCACTTAATGAGAGATATGCGATTACGCGCAAACCACGCCGCCCGATGAGACAAATTTGATTTTACAGAGCCGTCAGATGCCGAAGACAGCTAATTCAGCCGCCGAAGGGAACGTGTTAAACCTAAAAGTAGGATTCGTAGGCTAGCAGTCACGGCTCGACAGCGGTGCTGGCTCAGCTGATGCTATAATCCGAATAGTACCTTAAATATTACAAACTTAGATAATAGTATTAATAATGTGAGGACATATGTACGTAACAAATGCCATTTTTCAGATGCATTCTTCACTACATCGATATATACCAAAGGCCCCGTGGTCTGCATCGCCGGTTACAAATTCATAAAGCATGCAAACTGCGGGGGTAAGCAGCGTTGGAGATGCAGCAGCTATAAGCATAACTGCAAGGCCTTCATCTATACTATAGACGGCAATAGCATAGTCAAACAAGTTCTAACTCATAACCATGATCCGCCTAAGAAGATTTAGGATATTGAAGAACAAAACAGAATAATGAGAATGGAATTTAAGAATTGGCTTTACATTCATATTGTGAGCTACGAAGGAGTATGTACCCACCTAGCGTTTTTTCTTAAGGATTTACGATTTGAGTGACATTAACCTTTAACTTGGCAGTAATTTTTAAATATCAAATTATTATATATTATATATAAATTATTTCTACCACTTAACCCTTATAATCCAAGGAAGTTTGGAAAAAACTAAACGTGCGTTCCAAAACTAAGAAATTACCTAAAAAATCATATATAAATATCGAGTTTGTGCTAATAATTAATGGCACTATTTTTTTTTTCTGATGTACGCGTGTCTTTACACTTACATTATCAAGAAAATGAAAAAATGGTTTAAAGAAGATTAAATAGACATTCGTTGACTAATTGTATTCGCCTGCCCCATCTTCAACTTTTTATTTATTTACTATAAAAATAACACAAATCGGTTAGCGCCAATTACATTGAATGCTCAGAATATATGTGGATTATATTATTAAATCTCCCAATAATTTGTATATTTTTTTAGAAATTTAAAGTTATAAGCTGGTATTACTATGAAACTGTGCAAAAGACGAATGACGTTTAGTGATACGTTATTTTGAAGGTGGTTGTAGCAAAAATGTATTATAAAGAGAATAACAATCAGAATCCGCGTTTTTTACCGATTCCAAAAATATACATATATTACTATATCACCAAAAAACGTCGCTTAAACCAAATAGACTTCCACCCCTCGATATATAAAGGTCATATTTAAAGGTTTTTAGACACGATCAATTATACCCTCAATTTGTTGGCGTTGAAATTAACCGTTCCCTACCCACATCTCAATCTTAGCTCTTTTGACTATCGTCTCAGTGTAAGTCTCAAAAGTTGTTAGAATGAGTTATTAACAATGATAAATACGTAGTAAGTTCTAGGTATAATTATGTAAGTAGTAAATTAGTTATTGAGGATTATTAATTTCATTCGAAGAAAATATGCTAAATTATCTTTATATGAATAATAATTTAATTTTATATTATCATTAATAGTATGCCTTGTGTGTCCATAAAAAGCATTTATGCAAGAAAATCGTTTCTACTTTACTTTAAGTAAGACATTTGAAACATGTAATTATAGAAAATTAATAAAACAATTTATTATGTAATGTCAAATGTTTTATTAATATCCTGTTCTGGAATCAAGCTTAAAATGCGAAAAAACCTCCTTTTCGAAGTGATTACTATAGGAATTTCTTGAATAGGTCTAGCTAGATACGAGTACATTGATATAGATCTATTGTAGAGCTTGCTTTAGACTATACATAATATCCAGACTTTTCGTACATTCCTGCATGTTTGATAGAAGCTTCAATGTGCGAGTTCAACTAGCATTCAGCTGGTATTTTTCTATTCCATTAAAATTACTAGTTGAATCACCTATGAACACACATCAAGGGCTGCGTCCTGCAAATTTATGATTAAGATAGAATAACTTCCTAAAATTTCGTTTCCAAGTAAAATATGAGCCTGTATCAATCCAATAGTGGGCATAAGTATCTCGAAATGTTCACCATAGAGTACAATCATTGTCTCTTATCATTTAATAATTGCCTACCATTTTCTGCAAATAGCCGTTCCAACTAGTCGGAGAGCTTCCCACATTACGTTTGCCGAGTCACGATCTCTACTCAAGATCTCTTCTACGCTCTTTTTTTTGTAACCCGGGGGAAATCCCTGACGGACCTCAGGGGGCGATGAGGACTGCCCCCCGGGGTGTTCCTTCTCGTCTGACCGGGGCCGGAAGTACAGTGTTATCCTTTTCTCCGACCCGCGGCGACGTCTGGTCTTTTATTAGGCTGCATCTCTGCTAGGAGTGATGTAAGGAGCCACCCCTCGCTCACCTTTGACCTTCCCCTTGTCTTAGAGAGGTGTGCGGGAACACGTCACTTGTCTACCCCAACTATTATTAGATATTTAAACAATATATATTATTGTATATTTTCGACCTGCCAACTGTCACTTCAGCCTGCTAATAAGGAGATTTTTTATACTGTCTCGACAATGTTACCACATCACACCTGATGAAAATTACAGTGTATTCCAAGAATGACAAAGACCTCCATGGGAAGAAAACCCATCCGAAGACGCCATCGCTATGCCGGCCCACATACATCACGACACAAGATCGCTGGCTATATAACCAACTGAATCTACACAAGCTGATGCTGAAACGTAACAGTCCGAAGCGAGTCACTATGGCGGTCTTTGCACTTGTACTGTTGTCGCGACTCAGTTTGGGCAATTGCCCTATCACATCAGAAACTAGTTCGAGATTAGCTCAGAAGAGCTGTGTCAATGACTATTCTGACAGATCACCTCATTTATAAATGTATGTTTATGTTATCTCAAGTATTTATATTTATAGTGACCGACGTGACCAGCTGGATAAGTAAGTTATAGTGGTAATAGATCGGTCATATTTGTCGCTGAATCGATTACCGTTGGAGTAAATTAGTTCTACACTGAAAATTGCGTCTCGACAAGCGTTATGTCAGACACCCGGAAGATTATGTACCAATAACTTGCGAAAGACAAGCGGCGAGCTTTGGGAGAGGTATTCAGCAGTGTGCCGATGCAGGCTGTGATGACGATGATGTTTTATATTTTATACTTCCAGGTCCTGTATTTACAAGATCGCAACGCGCACGCAACGTAATTAGCCTGGACGGATACAAATATTCCAAACAGTACACACGAGGAATCAAAGATAGATGGCGCTGCTTTGAACAGTGCAAAGGATGTAAAGCTTTTCTCTTTACAGTTGATTTTGAGATTGTTAAAAAATACACTGTGCATAATCACGAACCACCGAAGTAAAAAGAATATTAATTAATTGTGCAGTCTTCCTTCGAAGTATTATATTATATTTTGACTTTACATTTAAAAGGAAAAAACCTAGTTGTAAAAATAGCTAATATAAAAACTATTTCAAAAGCTAATTTAGTTTGCTAAACTATAAATTTGTTCACTAAAGCACAACTATGATTAATGAATAGATATACAAAGAAACCACACGCCAAACAACCAACAACAAGTTAAAACAGCCAATCTTTACAAATAATATGTGTCAATCATGTACGAATTAAATAGATATTTGTATGACGTAATAAATAATAAGATAAATAAAAAAATCTGTTATATTTATATGTTATTTATGTATATTATTAGTTATATATATTATTAGTCACTTAAATAAAGATTTGTATCGTAATTTTATTTTTGTTGGCAGGCAAATTACAACTAAAAATAAAAACTATCAAATATCAAGATGTAGTCCAAAAATGCTCTAAAAAGAAAAGGCGAACATCGAAATATTCCATTACAATATCTGGGGAACGTAAGCATTGCCAAATCGGATATTGCAATTCTAACAAAACCTCAAAAATTTGTTATAAATGTAAAAAATATACCTGTGGTAAATGTGCAACGAGTACGTCCATTGTTTGCAAGAAATGCATTATTGAATAAATATTTTTACCCATTAAACAGTGTCATCTTTTATAAATGTTATTATTAAAAATAAATTAATTTAATAATCTCTTTATTTATTTTATTTACAATATTTTTCATTTAAGAATATATACATATAAAAACATGTACATTTTAAAATACAAAAACATGTAGACCTATAGGATCGAGGCCTAAGGCCTAAAATACTAGTAAAGGAAAGGAAAGGAGTCCAGATTGAGAAATCTCAATGCGTTTACCGTAACAAGTAATACCGCCTTCTGTATTCGGCTCTTCAACAATCAAGCGAAAGCCTCTTGAGATGGTTAATCGCGGTTTTTAAAATTTATTATTATTACCGATTACAATATAATAAGTTAGGATAATCATTTTGCGCAGTAGATCAGTGGTCAAGTTTTGATCTACAAGTGGTCAGCGTTATTTTTACATGGAACAAATATTAATATTAGGAAAGGATCTTCGATACAAGAGGAATCTTAATTTATAAAATACTAGCTGATCCGGCAAACATTGTTTTGCCATTATTTGTAGTGAATATCTTCTGTATTATAATATA
Source organism: Automeris io (assembly GCA_036320925.1). Classification (NCBI taxonomy): domain Eukaryota; kingdom Metazoa; phylum Arthropoda; class Insecta; order Lepidoptera; family Saturniidae; genus Automeris; species Automeris io. The sequence continues at coordinate 3,731,469 of JAUDJH010000010.1, read as the reverse complement.
CAATTTTGATCATAGTGGCTTCCACATAAAAGGTATATATATGCTGTCGGGGACCTTTATTTAGAACTATTCAAGACAATTAATCCTATGGTACATCATCTTTGTTTAACTCTAATGGTTTGGACAGTGTACGCCCAGATAGCTCACAGAGGCCAGATTTTTTCCGACTTAATTGACGTGTATCGTTATATTACGACCAAATTATATAAAATCATTACAAATTGTATGCCTATATGTTATTCCGATGTATAATCTATATTACTGTAAAAGTTTCATGCAAATCCGTCCAGTAGTTTTATCGTGAAAGAGTAACAAACATATTCACAAACTTTCGCATTTATAATATTATTAAGTAGGATTTAAAAGGAATGATAAAGTTTCACTTAACAAATGGTTATATATTATATGTGTATCGAAACATATGAATTGAGTGGAGAAAGCAAATTGGCAATCGTGAAGTGACGACTTGCAAAAGAAAGAAATGTGAAAGCAAGAAAGTTACTAATAATAATAGGTAGTCCGTGCATATTATGTGTAACATATACATAATGCTTTGAAAACCCTGCCCGACCCGAAAGGGACATATTGGAGACTCAATATCATTACAAAATTGTATCAAAAAAATATATTATTCGAGAATGTTAATAAATATTGTTACATAAAATAGCAGAAATTGAATTATTGTATTTTCCAAGCGATTTTTTCTAAACTCAGATTAGTACATGTTACTGTGAGCTAATATTGAAAATATCAAGCATTTCAGGAATTAAAAAATAAATCATATTTGTTTCTACAACAAAATTGATTAAATAATAAATTGATTACAGGAACCACTTAAACATAAATATATATATTTTTTATTTTTCGTTAACAGGAAAATTAAAGTTAAAAGACGAAATCACTAAATATCGGGATTTAGTTAAAGAAATAATTATAATGGAAAAACAAGAATCAATAAATTTCACCGGAAAAATTGAAGAACGAAGATCATGTCAAATCGGATTCTGTAGAAAGAATAAATCTCCAAAAATATGTTGGGTATGTCAAAAATTTGCTTGCGGAAAATGCTCGGTGGATACGCCCACCATTTGTAAAAAATGCGTTGCGGAATAAATACTATTATCAATTAAACAGGTTTTATTACAATTATGTTTTGCAACCTTATTCATGTGATCTATAGTTGTAATGTTTTTGACTCCATCGTTAGTATTTTTTAATATTGTCTCTGATTGAAGTCAAAACCAACGACCCAAGCGACACGCACTCCACCCCACGCCATCGAAGAATAACTAATTCCACGCAGCATTTTGCCATCCAGGTCTTTTGTCGCTGTCCAGGCCAAAAACTACCAAGAACAAACGTTCAGAAGACCACAGCAACGATAAATCATTAATTCTTCGATGGATGAAATAGAGAACACAACCGCTCGCTTTCTACCTTTGGACGTCAATCCATCTACTATCTTTGCACGACGGTTAAACTATGTTATTTTTTATTTAGTTTAATTTATATTATACTTCCCGCAACCATGCGTCCCCTCCACCGCAACCTTGGTGTGAAGAGCGTTTAGTTTGGCTCAGAATTTTAGAGCAAAGGTTATTTTTATGCTATACTGATATCACATGTTACCGTACATGATAAACCGTATTTCTCTCAGCGAACTGATAATAAAAATGTATATAGCTATGTTATCCAATACTTTTTAACATATGTCTAATATCCAATTTGTGTTCATCATGAATATTTATTCACAGTGATGGTGACGAAAACGGCGCGTGGTATGGACATGGTTATATTTAAAAATTACACATATGTCAAGTGTTCAATCACGCGCAACAAGTTGGGCTGGCGCTGTGGAACTCACGGAGGCAGTAGGAAATGTAAAGCAGTAATATACACAGATACTGAAGATTATCAACAGGTGCTTGGTATACGCTATTCTCATAATCATCCATCGATTTTGGAACGACAAAGTTCTTAAGAGCTTTCTCCACGAGTGTGTTTGTAGCGTCGATTATGCCCGACTGTTTTTCGTTAATCTCCACATAATTTTCACTATTTATCTAATATACGCAAATCATATTATGGATAAATATAGGGTCCATGCAATCCACACAACCATTAATTCGTGAATGGAGAAGTGTCAGCTTTGGTTATTTAGCGCGAAGTTCACCGTAACAAACTTGCTTGTGGAGATGGATCCTTAGTTACGGATCTTTAGCATTTTGTTACAAAAACAATACAGGAAACATTTTAATATTATAATAATTTATAGTATCTAAAATATCAAAGTTTAAACATAAGTTACGTTAAGTTTTCATGAACCTTGTTTTTAGCAAAAATAAATTCGTAAGTACTATGTAAGATTGTGTTTTGATTTTAAAATAGTTTGCGTGGAGTTGATAATTCATTTTGAAATAGTATTACTTAAGACAAAAAGGGATTATATAATATAAATGATACAGCTGCAGTAGCTCGCAGGTCCAATGTTGCTAAAGCAGCAAGGAATAAAAGTTGGTGCGATAAATTAGTACTGGTCGTTTTCTTTAATATATATATATATATATATATATATATATATATATATATATATATATATATATATATATATATATATATATATATGTAAGTGCCGGTACGCGTTAAGGCGGTGTTTAACATATATGTAAATATCCATGGGCGCATATAGTGCGTTTCAACGTCGCGCCGCTCATGCACCGGACTTGCGCTTCGCTAGAAGAGGCGGGCAGAAGAATGCACGTGTTGCAATGCCTTTGCGGTAGTGCTCCGTAATTTTTCCAATATTTTTTTGAGTGGTGCCGCTGCGGCGTTACAAAGTTACTACTACGCACCTCGAGTGTGCTTGCCAGTGGGGTAAATCGTTGCGGTGCGGCGCCGCCTTAACGCATCGTGTGCGCTGGGTCTAAGAGTAAATATTTTTTATTTCATCATTTACCCAGTAGTAGTTCTAATTTTGATCAAATATTGAGAAAAAATAAATTCCAAGATTTACACCTGAATAAAAATTTTCATATAAGTATTAAGTGTTCTTTATTTACCCCTATCTATTATTACTGTTTATTAGTGTTCTAGATATTAAACTCACTATAATTTTTTTAACAACATGTGAAATAAAGAAAATCTGTCATTGTTTTTTTTAAGTTACTCTATAGTCTATGTTTACTTTTGTTCTTGCATATTATTAATTGCAATACAATTAAATACGTACAGTGAAAAAAAAATGAAATCCATTGTTAAAATAAGATCAGTCGTTAGTATTTGTGGCCCAGTGTCACTCAGACGTAGCTTCGATTTTGGTGTTCTTTCTCAAGGTTTTAAAATGACTGAAGATCACCTAATTCCTACAGAGGTGCACCTTTGCGTTTTCACTAAAACTCACACAACTTACCAGCTTACCTTGAACGCTCTCTGTTACAAGAACAGTAAAGTTACAGAATTTATCCTAACAGAGTATATCCGGTATGTCAACTTATTCTTGTGTAGAGAGGTATATCTTAGTGGGATTTTGGCCTAAGGTTGATCATGGCATTAAGCAATATAAACTCCTTTTCATCTCCTGGGGGTCATCGACATTCGAGAACTATATTGTTACTACCATCATGTGCCGTGCCATCACTTTGTAGTAAAGTAAAAACTTGTTTATTTAATATAGTTAGACTAATGTTTAAACTGGTCTTCTCCCTGTGGTTCTGTCAGTGATCTGTTCCTTGAGTTTTATTCTGTTGTGACGGAACTAGGGTGAAACTTGAACCCTACATTGCTAGACTGAAAGTTATCACATGGCTATGATTTAAAAACGCAGAGGTTATCTCGAGGTGCTCTTTCGAATGGACTAACTTTCAAACAAATCTTAAATGATGCGTCATAAGAAACCAATGTCTAAATTTCATATTTCTAGCGTCAGTAGTTTAGGCTCTACGATTATATTATATAAAAAATAGATAAAAGATGAGACAGGCGGCTAAAATATTTGTTAAGTGGCTATGTAATACTCAGACTTATATATTCCACAATCTTTTTGTGTTTTTTTATGATTGAAAATATAACTTTCCAACCTGTTTTTACATTGGCTGACATTTTTAGTTGAGATTACTTCTAAGAGACGATTATTTGTGGAGTAGAATTGATCAATAAATATGAAAACGTTTTAACTATTGTTTTTATACAACAGACGATGAAACCATTCACCGATATATAAAAATGGACAGAAGGAGAAACTGTGAATTTTGCTACAAAATCCTGAGGCTTAAATTCTCTAGTCGAGATGCTAGTAGACGGGTGAATAAAACTTCTTCACTTTGCAGTAAGTGCCAAAAAGCGTTTTGTTTAAAGTGCTTTAACAGAGAGCATTTCAGACTACCGGTTTTTTATTTATGTTAAATATGAACCAACTATGTATGGTATACAGTATGTTATAAAAACCCTGTTCCCTCCGGAAGGGGCATATTGCTGGCGCGATAACATTTTCAAAATACATCCAAAATTATATTAATTCTGAACAATTAAAATTATGGTCATATAACATTGAAGGAATTGCATTATATTTCTAGTATATGCGATCTAAGCTCGGATTACTTACAAAAAGCAGTGTAAAGGTTAACCAAACAATTTAATTAATAAACGGTGCTTTGTATCTACGGGACTCCTGATCCTTATGACGTCATGATTTATTTTCATGATCCCTGGCTTTACTTTTCCCCTTCATCCTACCTCTTCCTAATTCATCAAACTTACAATAGAAAACGTATATATTAAAAAAATAATTTTATATCCTACTTTATTAATAGAACGAAAACTACAGTCCTGTATTTTAAGAAATATAGTTTACGTATTTATAACTATTTTAAAAAGTGCGTTGTATATATCTAATTTTTGTTTTATAAATATTTTACTGTAGGAAAAAGAAATTACCTACATATTTTATTAAGAAAATTACCAATTCAATTAAGAGAATTCATATATATATATATATATATATATATATATATATATATATATATATATATATACATATATATATATATATTAATGATATAAGGACGGATACAAATGCCTTTGGAAATAAAAATAAACATGTTGGACATACCTGCAAGTTTTATTTTATCACCCATCTTTTTAAGATAGTTCATGAGTATAATAATTGCAGAAACAGTAAATTTGTTTAACATTGGATAACTACGTTTTTTTTTAAATATTATTATGTCACAGTAGGATTTACTTCGTGGGACTTCATATCGACTAATATATAGACCTGGAATAATCTATTTGTACCTCATACAAATATGTGTTCCATGTGAGGATCGTAAACACAAATGGACACGCTGAGGTCACACGCATGACAACTGCGCCAGTCGAGTCGTTAGTCATCGTATAGTATGTGCAGATATTTCATGCAATAACTGATTTATATACATAGCCAGTAACATAATGTAATATATATGATATTAGTATAAATAATCGTGAGGTATGTTTACTTTTTTTCGAAAGTTTTGTTGTGCACGAATGTTTCTTTTCCCAGGGCCGATGTTTTTAAAGAGCCTTCGAGGTACCAGGATAGTAGTAATGAATGGCTTCAAATTTCGCCGACATAGAATGAAGAATGACATAATTCGTTGGAAATGTGGTACGTACCACAATTGTTCAGCAGTACTCTATAGTCCGTTGAATTGTGAAGAAATTATTGAATTTAAAAGCTATAATATTCACAACCACCCAAGGCCTTGTCTCAAACTTTTGAACATATCTGGAGTAGGGTTGGTTTGTTGTACTTGAATGCTGGTTATAAGGCTCGCCACGACGTCATTCGCGTTGGCTTGCAACTGGTCCGTTATCTACTAGGCACTAATTAACCCTTAACTTGGCAGAAATTTATTTTTTAATATCAAAATAATCTCCTACTACCTTAATTCTTATGACCCAAGGATCTCTAGAAAAAAACTAAAAATTCATATAAAAATATTAAGTTTGCACTTAAAAAATTATGGCACTAGATTTTGTTAATTTTGATGTATCTCCACAGATACTTTATCAAGAGAAGTGTTAATTAATGTGTAATTTTTAGTAATCCAAAAAAAAAAATACTATTAGTCACTGATAATAGTATATTATGTTATAAGTGTCCTAAGATGGTCATTACAGACGAGGCGAAATTATGCGCGAGCCGCCAGAATTTTTATAATCACCAAGAGGTACACGCGTGTTATTCGGGAAATTTCATCATACTTATCAAATAAGAATCTTGATGCTAACTTTTAATCATTGTAAAAAATATTGAAGGTACGATTGTCACAGTTTGATGGCAGCTTGCATTTCGTGTCTCGATTAATATTTCTGAAAAGATCAAACCTACATCTTGCTCGTCTGTACTACTTGAAGACTAAAGTTTTGATTATAATCATAGCGAATACATAAATACATATACATACACCACAACAGCATTTGTATTTGCTTTAACAAAATATTACCCATGTTACAATATGAAAGTGCCAGGATAATCAAACATAAAACGCACGAATGAAAACGACGTAAAGATCATCTTTTCTATGATTTCGTAAGCTCATCCATGCTCATTTTGTTCTATCGTGTGCCATTTCTTGATTGACAAGTAAGACACAATGTAATTAAACCCAGGAGATCACAAAGTGTTACCTCGCTACAGATCACTGAACTTTAATGTTAATATATTTAAAAAAATATTGTTAACGTCATTTTAGCTCGTATATGTATATGGATTCTTTATATTTCGCAATTCTATTAATATTACATATTACGTTTTTAAAATGACGCGAATTTTTTTGTCACTCATCATGTTAACGATACGCTCTGCTTATAGTCAGTGCTAAAATCTCTTTGTTCAGATTAAAAAGAAAAACCTATTAGTCTGTTAAATTAAGAATGCTTCTTAATAACATTCATGTGCGGTAATGATATTATAGGTCTAATGCATAATTTGGATACTTATGCGTCTAAAAGGGATGTAAAAGTATAATTGTTACAAGGAAGTGTGATAATGTATATAAATACTCCGAAAGGGGTATATCACTTCTTCTTCGGGAATCTGTAGATTATGACCTGTAAATCGAGTTTAGTTATATTTTTATTTATACAACATCATTATTTGTAATTATGCTGTGAACTGTAATCATAATATGATGTAAATTTACATTTTTTGTTTAATAAATATTTTACCCAAGTTGCTTGAATATTGTTTACAAATTCTTTCATACATGTAATAACTTATTTTAATGTAAAATTTTAACATTCTAAGCTTTAGTTTTATAGACGCTACTTCGCTTACATTTTCCTAAAACATTACAAACTATATTATTAAATTAATGTCAATGTGTATGGCAAGTCACCTATTTCGTCAACTTCGGCTTAGACGGTACGGCAGAATTTCACTGCGCGAGAAAATATCGCCTCAATTTATTCGTAAAGGAAGATTCACATAGCTCGCACTGCGAAACTAATTTCGCGCGGTTTTTGTGATCTCAGAGTTGTTCGTTTCATATAAGTAAAATAAAGTGCAGCGCGACGCACGAAATTCAAACCGCCATGTTTTAAACCATGTTTTATTTTAGCGATTTTTACTGCCTGTATGTGCGCTTTTATACATTAATTCCTAGTGTTATTAAATTTGCGGTAACAAAAAGCGCGCGGTGTAAATTTGCAGTGCGTATTAGACCTTAGACTTTTGCGAATACTTCGGCTATACTCAAGTTCAACTCAGTCAATTATCGATGTACGTCGAGCCATTTCCTTCGGCTTTCCAACAATATATTTAAATAAATTCATTTATTACGATTTTGTTCCCAAATTGCGTTGTTTTCTATATCTGTGTTTTGACGGATTGAGATCGGAACAGTGCCTAAAGCAAAATCGAATTCGGTCCTAGTTTACTAGTTCCTTATTTTCGCAGAATTATATTGAAAGCAGTTCGTAACCGCTGTGACACGTTGCCTTGATTTCAAACTAAACTTATTTTTGAAACAATTCCAGATGGACCCAGTTTCTACACATCTAACAACGGTGCGAAGATTATGAAGCTGCGAGGATACTGGTACACCAGACACTCCGTGTGCTCGTCTAGGGTGAAATGGCTCTGCGCTGACAGCCGGGCTAGGGAGTGTCACGCGATTGTAGTCACCATCGGCCTCACCACCGTCGACCGTCACAACAAGCACACGCACCCGCCTAGTTAATTGATGAGATATTTGTGGCTGAGACCCATAAACCACTAAATATTTGAGACACTCGTAATTTTCTTTGACTATAGTTTAAACAACAGACTTGTGGCGTACCTTTGGTCAGCTAAAATTGTGTTAAGATTTAAGAGTCATGACAAAGTTACAGAAACGCTCTTTAAAATTTTAAATCGATTTGAATTATTTTGATTGCAGATGTAATACAAGCAAAAAGAAAAAAAAAACTCTGTTAGTTGTTTTAAATCGACGAGATTTTGCTAATGAAACATTTATGTATATGTTCTCTTTATAAATATATTTTTTTAAACGCCAATAATTATTATTGGTCATGAAAAAAAGATTCAGGAGTGTTTAAAATCCGCTTTAAATTTAAGAGCATTTCTTGACCTGGATGTGTATCATCAAAAAAGAATTGAGCCAATTTTGATCGCTTTTCATGTTTCATAATTAATGTAATTTGCATTTCTTTTGTCATATAATAATATATGTAAACTAGCTCTCCGCCTGACTTTGTTTTGTCCCAATGCAACTGATAGTAGGCATATATAAATTGAATTCCAAATGAGCCTCACAGACTCGTGAAATGGATCTATTCAAGTCCAAGTTTTAAGATAATTTTCAAAATTTTGATGAAAACAGTTATTGTTATTTACAATTTTTAGTTAATGAGGTCTTTAAATAGTTCTGAAAAACAGTGACTATCTGGAGCACGACTTACCTATCAACATTACTAAAGCGATGGCAACTAAAAATATAATTTAATTATTAATAAAAATTTGCTGTCTATGTTAGTTTAATCTCCGAAAAATCTTTAAAAGTATTTGTAATGTTACAATAACCTAGCGTAAAATTCTAGTATCTTTTATGAATTCGCCAAAGAGGGTATTCTATTAAAAGACAACACGATTCTTCGTTATTTTTACTTAAGACAAATATGGGACATTTCTAAATCAATTTTATCATTTTAAAATAAGAGACGAAAATGAGTAAAATCTAAGGAGTGACAAAATAATATAAATATCATATATATTCTATAAGTGTCGGAATTAGATAGGAAAGTATAAAATTTTAATATGAGAATTATACCTTTAAATAAATTATATACGAATTGACTGTGAAGTAATATATATTGGCCGTGATTAGAATACTATCTTTACATTATATTATTGTATATATAAGGAAAATATATATCTTGATTAAAATATATGACGATCTCAATTTAATGTAAAAGATTAAGCTAATCAGATTAAGCAGATTTATTAAAAGTATTAATTAATGTTAAAACTTATGAATGTTGTAAAATAATATATGTAAACATTAAGCTTATAAGTGTAAAATATACTTACCATAGCGTAGTATTTTCTTTTAATTATCCATATGGTTTTTACTTTCTTTAAATTGCAATAATTTTAGTCAAGAGATATACAAGAAAGTCACCCTTAAGAAGTTTGGCGTTAGTTACCAGTAACGTTGTGTATTTCTCATAATCTGCAACCTACCCTACTTACTGTTGGATATAGGCCTGTCATAATAAGCACCACTGAGCCTGGTCTTCGGCTCTTCTCATTCTATTCGTACCGGCAACTCCTGCACGTCGTCGTCCCTACCTAGACGATTTGCAGTCTTGCCGACTTTGCAGTAGAGACTGAAGAACCCGCCTGCTCCGTCGGCTGAGCACCTCAGTTTTTGCCCTCTCGTCCGGTTTAGTTGTGAAGGTCTTTCTCAGCCATTAATCCATATCCTGTCAAAAAAAACTGCTTGTTCCGACGAATCGGTTCTTCAGCAAACATGGCCTGCCCACTGCCACTTCAGCTATGTCTGAAGAAGTAGATGACTTCTTAAATATTAATTAATTAAAATATAATATGCAGTAGCTTACGGCCAGTTTCAGAAAGGTTTTTTGAATTTAAATACTTTTTTTAAAAGTAATGAAACATTTTGCATGCTATTGAGAATTCCTTAGTGCTTACAAGCACTTTAAAATTAAAGGAGCATTCTAAAGCCGAGCGTATATTGGTAAATGATGTCGTTAATTTGAAAAGTCGTAGTTTCAAATACCGATATGTACGTCAGGATTTTCTAGGTTTATGTACGGATTTTAAGTACTTACTACATGAACCCCGATAAATGAAGGATCATGAGAAAAGTCGTTTATAATTTAATAAAAGCAATCTGTAACTACAGCTACTAATGTATCTCTGCTTACCTCGTAAAGGATATAGCGCGACGGTATATTATTATTATCAACACTTCGCCTGTAAACGTTTTTTCCGCACCTTCTTTCTGTAAATGGGGTTTTTTAGCGTCCTGCTGTTTTTCACCTCTGTACTCAAAAAATTCAGAAAAATCACGCTACTGTTCAAACATTCATTTTACCAATTGAAAACTTATAGGAATAGAAGAGGGCGAACCAGTTATACCAGCCAAATATCTGCAAAATAGCTGGTATAAACAGATATTGATTTTGCTCGGACGCAAATGGCCCCCGTTTACAGATGAAGTGTTAACAACAATTTGTTCCGCTGCATGGATACAGCCACATAAAGATCTATTCATCCCAAATGAAATACTAGCTCAGTATTACTAGTAGTTTAGTACTACCTCCAATTGTTCACAACGTCGGTCTATGGATTCTCGTCCCTTGGCGGTGACTGCCTTTCTTGGACTACATAGTACTTACCACCAGGAGCGGGGTAGTCACTTTCTCAAGTCAGTGAAAAATATAGCATGATTATTAATCTATACTAATATTATAAAGCTGAAGAGTTTGTTTGTTTGAACGCGCTAACCTCAGGAACTACTGGTTCGAATTGAAAAATTCTTTTTGTGTTGAATAGACCATTTATCGAGGAAGGCTTTAGGCTATATAACATCGCGATGCAACTATTAGGAGAGAAGAAATAATGAAAAATGTGAAAAAACAGGGAAAATTATTCATCCTTGAGGGCTTCCATTGCGTGCGCTGTGAAAACGGTTCAAGATACGAAAAATATATGCAGGAAAGAATTATTCCTCTTGAAATGATCTAAAAAAATGTACTGGACAGTATATGTCTATCTTTTAAGATTAAGTCACTAGAACCGTTTTTATAGTAATAAAATTTGGTCGAAATTAATGCATTATTTGTTAAGAATTGTATTAACGTAATAATATTAATCTTTATCCAAATAAATGTGTTGTTGATTAAGAGTATTTAATTGTGAACAAAATTGTCTTTGACATCACTTAATTTCAATGAACATCTTAGAAGATATTACAAAACCTTATATAGCAAAACAACGTTTGCCGGATCAGCTAGTAAATTACTAATTCTGAAAATGATTGCTTGACAATCATAATCGAATCATAATCGATTTTGGGAGTCGAAGCTGCTCGCGTCCGTAGGCTTTACCCTAGTTTCCCTACACGTGGCTCCTGGGTGGTGCTAAACGAGCAGCAGCGAGGTGGTAGGGCGTCGGTGCCCGTCTGGATCGCGACCACAGTACATGGGTGTAGAGCCCGTCATAGTGACCAGTTTCGGCATGTCGCGTTTGGGATCAGCTTATGTATATCCAGTCGCTCATATACCTAGAGACCTTCAGTCGTGGTATATGTGGGCCGACATGACGATGTTGACTATCAATGGATATTTATCCTTTGATAGTCGCTTTCGTTTTTGGACTACATTGTACTTACCATCAGGTACTCTGTAGTCATAATGTCGAGCCAGTGTAAAAAAAAATCGGGATAACATGATAAAATCACTTTTGGTCGTAAGCTCCCATACAGTGCATACTATAGTTTTTATTAGAGACAATAAAGTTTTGTTTTATTTTTTACATTACAAAATGCTTTTACGCACTGGCATATAATCCCAAATCCCCTTAAAAGTATTTTGAATAGCATTGTGTTTCTCAAGCTGCTATATTTTAATACATTTTTGTACATTAATTGCGATATTATTTATTAATAGTGTTATATTTTATCAAACAGGAACGCGAATTATATTCTCATCGGCAGGGAGAAAGATTTTAGTACACAATGGATTCAGGTACGGATTCCGAAGAGTATGCGGAATGAAGACTTGGTGGCGATGCGTGCGGCACAGCAAGAAGTGTAAATCCGTGTTGATGACCGTTGAAGACCAGGTTATCAGTGTAAGAGAGCATAACCACGAAAAGCCGTATAGTTACGGTCCCCTAGAAAATCGTACAATACAAAAATATGTTTTTACAATATAAGCAAAATACAAATTATTCCTTCTTCTAAGCAGTACCTATTTTATATTATTTGTCCGACCGCAGGTTTTGGAGTTGATTTCGAGTCGAAAAAATCATGTCCGGTAAATTTTCAAATGGACTGAAATTTTAAAACCTAAAGTTTCTAGCATGCACCAGATTGTGATTTATAAATAACGTTTTATATTTATCCGATTATAGGTCGATACCTGAATAAAGTTGATTAAACGGCTATTGCCACAACCTTTGGCTAAAACCGAAAGCGAAGGTTTTAATATCTTAAAAACATGAACTCAAGTTATCAAAAGTAATTAATATGTTGATTTTTAAAACTATCTTTAGATTTTAGTTTATTAGAAATGAAGCTGCAGCTGAATCTTTGGTCAGACACTATTATCCCATATCATTATCATTTCATCATCATAAATTGTATTACATTTACTATAATATGTGATAAATAAATTATTACAGAACTTCAACAATTTAATATAAAAGTACCATATAGTAGAAGAATAGTAGAGTGAACGAAACCTACTGAATATTATTTTGTAAATGAAAATATTAAGTATATATTCTTTGAATGATCGAGAAAATCTAGCGTGCGTAATTGATAGCCTAAGTTACACAGCACATTTACAATATAATATTATTATAAACAAAATAAATAATGCATATCGTTGTTACATTCTTGAATTATTTTATTCATAATGTAATCTTAATTAAGATGAAAAATTTATTTCAAATTTTATATGATGTTCCTGAATACACCAAAACTGTAAATGAAATTGTGTCTTTTTTATTTCAACTATCCTTTTCTATCTCTGTTCCTTAACTGTCCTGTCACTATTAACCAAACTAAGTCTTAGGGTATAACATACCCAAGCCCTGATAAAGGTAGGTAGGTTTTTTTTCTTAAACATTTTATTAACAAAACGTAAACTCTGAGTAACTAAAATAATATTTGCGAGAAAATAAAAGTACTTTAATGTCATAAAGGACATCAGACTAGATTCTAGCGTAAAACACATGGGTGTATAAAGCCCTGGTATATACGACGGTTTATTTTACGTGTAAAATATGGCAATTTATTAGTTTTTTGTTTAAATCAGTTTTGTTTCAATTTGAAGAAAACAATATTCTTATTAAATTTAGCCCTGTTTCTGTGTCCCAAACACCTACAAACAAGAAAAAAGCAAAATTCACTCATTATGTTCGATGTCGTGAATGTCCTGCTAAGAAAGATCGAAAGACTAAATATACATGCAATATCTGTTCGAAACCAATTTGTATGGAGCACTCAATATTTTTATGTCAAAAGTGTGCTGATATCGATGGATAACATGGTAGAAACCGAAAATGATAGAAATAAATAGTGCATGTTGTGGTAAATTTTAATTGTTTTTTAGATATTTCAGTAGCGTTCATTTCATAGAGGAAGCATTGCATGCCCTGACGATAAGTCTGGAATAAATTACTTAAATTTAAATAAAAAAGTAATCATTTATATTCATATCTATTGTATATTTACGCTATCTATTTTTCCTAAGAAAGCTATATAATATTTACTATCATAATATAATATTCAAATTAATCACCCGAATTCTGTCTATCCTGTCCTGTGTTGAGAGTGCAGTGTGAATATAAGAGTGTATAATGTGTAAACAGTGGAATGTTAGGGTGTTTATACCCGATCACAGTATATGGGTCAAAAGTCCGACACAGCGATACTCCTGTCGCGTTTCGGGATTAATTTGTGTACCTACAGTTCTTTCAGTATTGGCGTATTAAGGCTGGCAAGACGACAGTCACTTTCAATTAATTTTAATCTCTTTAACTTTTGCCTCTATTTTAAAAAGATTTTTACCTATTATACAATCAGGTATTGTGTTGATATTGGGCCAAGTCTTTAAAAATAAATAAATTTTACAAAATTATATATTCAATAAAAAAATATTAATTATTATTATTAATAGGTACCCTATAATATAAATCGCTTTCAGGATCAGCAGAGATATGGCTGTATCGAGTTTGCGCTTATACGTCGTGCCTAGTGATGAAAATGCCCGGGAATTTTCCCAAAGTGCCCAAAACTTGTATGGGGAATATTCCCGGGAATTTACGAAATGTTCGCGGAAGTGCTGGGCACTTTGGGAAAATTCCCGGGCATTTTCATCACTAGTCGTGCCTGACGTAACCAGCTGACCGTTGCATTTCTCAGGGCACTTCACATGACATAACTATTAAATATTATGCAGGTTTCCTCACGATGATAAAAATGAAACTAAAAAATTTCATTGGTAACTGAATTTTAATATTCTAATAGAAACCAATATATTGAAACCATCATTGAAAACACTTCATCACATAATTCTGTTATCAAATACTTATATTGTTAATTTCCAAAAGCTTTTAGAAAATTATTAGATATCGTCTATTTTCATTTAATTTACAAAATTCATTCTTAACTCACTTGCCATAGCGGCAATGTAATTTTCAAATTCAGTTTCTATTTTATAGTAATATAACAATAATAAATATACTTAATAGTAATAAAACATTAAAAAAATGTAAGTACAATTTTCTCATAAAATTGAGTTATCTATAAATAAATACAAAAAATAGTACAGTGTTATGAAATTGAAATGTATATTAAAACGAACGTAAATAAAAACATACAATATCTTATATAGCCATTATTTTAAAGTTCTAGAGATAAATTTCGTAGATAAAATAATAGTATTAATATTAAATAATTATTGAAAAGAGTATTATATTTTCTATTTTTTTTTGTGTTTTTATTTCTGCACAAAATATAACAAGGATATTTTTATAACAATTTACAACAACGATTTTTTATAACTATAGATAATACGGAATGTTAAATTTACTTATTTCAAGAAAAAAATACAATTCAAATATACAAATCACGTTATTAATAACACTTGAGTTAACAGCCTCCATGTTTATAATAAGTTACATATTATATAACAATATGAACAACGTAACATTATAATTAAGTAATACATAGAACATTGAATTTGTGGTAAACTTCAAAATCATTAAAGGTATATATCATTCCTCTGTGAAATCAAGATTGTATCGGATATCTACAAGATGTTTTTTGTATAAACAAATTTGCACAAAGGAATTCCAAATATCAGGAAACTTTTAGATTACGATATATTTTTTTTAATAAATCTTAATTATTTCAGTACTACTCTAGTAGGTTTACAAATATGAATAATTTTACTATTGATAACCCATGAAAAAATACACATGCTCATTATTTTAATTCATTTCGTGAATAATGGAATAATAATGACCCTTTATTATGAAACCCTTTTATTTATTTCATCAAGGCGTATAAAACAACTTTATTAAGTCTTTGTACCTGATTACAAATATATTTGGCTACACAATACAAAAATTTTACTAAAATATACAATATCATCCAAAAGTCATGATCTAGCTTTCCTGGTACCGGCATGATCATGCACATTATATATTTTTATTATAGCATCGTTCAAAGTAGTCAACTTTGCTTTGCAGCCTTTATCACATTTATTACAGACCCAGTGCGCTTCTTGCTTTTGATTTAAATGTTTTGACCTCTTCTTAAAGCGATATTGACCCAACAAAATAATGGCATTCCCTTTTCTAGACCAGCTATAATGGGGTATCAGCGTTTCTAAAACGAATTTTTTATCGAATATTAGTATTCAATTGATTTAAATGATGATGATCAATTGATCGTAGAATTCGTAGATTTGTGGGTGATGATTCTTTGACTGAGGCTAAAATGCAGAACATCGATAATCGACCTAAAGTCGCCTTCTTCACAGTCTTTTACCGCTTGCACAATAGAGTGTACTCAAAAGCTACATTTTCTAATTCCACTGGACCCATTTAATTATTAAGCCACTAGATGCCGCGTCGGATCCCATCCGTATGTGATGAACGTTCCTTATATAGGCACGAAAAGATTCGCTTCTACATTCATCGTGTGAACGGCTAAGAAGTTGAATATGCTTCCAGCGACGATATTTCCACGTTCTTATAACTTGGCCGACTTTAAGAGAAAAGTGAATACGCATTCGTTGGGCGGACCTGGTACATTGCTGGAATCATCTTCACCTTCCACCAGGTGTAATTGAGCTAAAGTGTCCGCTTATAAATTTTTTAAAAATATATTTGCACTAGAGTACACAAACCAGTTATTTTAACTCCTTTTTAACTTTAGTTAAAAATAAAATTATAATTATATATATATATTTTTTAATTTTGCCAACTATTATATGTAATATAAATGTATTTATTAATTAGCAGTACTTACCTCACCCGCTTGAAATCCCAGTCCCAAAAAACAAAGCAAATTGTGTGTAAAGGTTTTAATATTTCTAGCGTTATATTAGGTCCTTACATATGAAATTGGCGTTTTGTATGGGAGGAACAAAAAGTCGAATATTTTTTAATATAATATATTTAATTAATCAAAGTATGAACCATTATTTTCTATGCACTTTTGCCATCTCATAGGTAGTTCATTGATCCCTTTACTAAAAAAACCAGTCGGACGGGAATCAATAAAATCTTTGAAGGCGATTTGGACTGCCCCATCGGAGTTGAATTTTTTCCCTTGCAAGAAGTTATCCAAATTTCGAAAAAAATGGTAATCTGTTGGAGCAAGGTCCGGGGAGTACGGAGGATGTCTTAGACTTTCCAATTGAAGCTCTTCTAATTTAGTAGCCGTCTGTTGCGCAGTGTGTGGTCTAGCGTTGTCGTGAAACAGCAGTGGCGTGGAGCGATTGACCAGCCTAGGTTGTTTAGCCGCTAGCTTTTCCATCATGGTTTGCAATTGTTGACAATAGACATCAGCCGTAATAGTCTGGCCAGATTTGAGAAAACTGTAATGAACAATACCGGCACTAGTCCACCAAACGCTTACAAGTAACTTTTTTGGGGTTAATTTTCGCTTGGGGCAGGATTTGGCTGGCTGGCCAGGATCCAACCATTGCGCTGAGCGCTTCCGATTATCGTAAAGAACCCATTTTTCATCACAGGTAATGATTCGGTTTAAAATACCTTCATTATTGTGCCGGTTTAGTAATGTAACGCAGCAGTCGACGCGCGTTTGCCGGTTTGCTTCAGTCAATTCGTGAGGTACCCACCTTTCAAGCTTTTTAATCTTCCCAATTTGCTTCAAGTGAATTAAAACAGTTTTATCACTAACATCGCAGCCTGCAGCTAACTCGGACGTGGTTTGCGATGGATCCGCTTCCACAATAGCCTTCAACTCTTCATTATCAACTTGAGTCTCAGGCCGTCCACGGGGCTTGTTCTGCAGGTCGAAATTTCCAGAACGAAAACGTTGGAACCAAAAACGAACTGTGTTTTCTTTTGCAACACGACCGCCATACACATCATTCACCCTTCGAGTTGTTTCCGCAGCACTAGTGCCACGGCGGAACTCGTACTCGTAAATAATGCGATATTTTAAGTTATCCATTTTGTATAATGAGTGACGCAAACAGAAAAAAACAGAAGAAAAAAACAAATGAATGACGATCATCGAAGCACAAATACATGAGTCTATAGCTGTACAAATTTGAATTTGGGATTCCTTACCAAAGAGGAGAAATTTGTGATTAAAGTGGCCAGTACGAAAAACGCCAATTTCATATGTAAGGACCTAATAAATGTTTCACAAATTTATATACTTACATTTCTGTGTCAGCATTAATACATTTTTGGATTTAAGCACTTTTACTGCTGTAGCGTATAAGCCTTAGTGTTTATGTGTGATACTCTACTATCATTGTTGCAATAATTTTAAAGTCGCGACACGCCAAATCAACATAGTTATGGCGGATGCCAGGCAGATTGGACATGTCGTGAATTCTGACTGACCATAGTGTTCGCTTTATTTATACTAACTAATTCCAGATGTTCAGAGTGGACTGTACAAGATGATTTAATAACGGTGAAGACCACCATATATTTATAATCTATTGATAATTATCAATATATCGGTGGCGCCGTGCTAATGCTGATCCACAGTTGGTAGATCTCTACGGTTATAGGTAATTGGGTTTACTAAACCAGGCAAATTTAATTTATAAGCCGATGTAAAACTTTCTTACAGTAACTTATTTAAATTCAGTGTATTGTAAATTGAACCTGCAGTCAGTTATGATACGCAGCCTCGTATCATGTTTCCTGATATGATAGGTGTCAATAAAAAATGTAGTTAACCATATGTAAAAAACACTTTATTTTTATATTCGTATCTTTGATTATCATAATATAAATAAATGAGACTATATTTAAATAAATTTAGTTATACAATTTACCAGTCCATGGTTTCATTTAGATTTTAGGATACCACTCTTCTAAAACTACTTACGGTATATAATTCAAACATTACGTTTATACATATTAAATATCTAATATACTATATTTTAACAGAATATACTTCAAAATAAATCAACAAATTTTCACTTATAATCAATTTCTCATACCTTACAATAAATTCCCTCAAAAAACCCAAGCGCAGATAAATAACCTTTTCCGATAATAAATACATCTTCTACAAATATAGCCTGCTTATACTATAAATTAAACAAGAGATTTTATTCAGAATAAGAGCAAACCGGAAAGTATTGGAGCTCGCAATGTTTGGTATTAAATGTCAAGATCGTGTGCTCAACCTTAAAAACCGACATCGTACTAAGGCCAACATTGTGGACCCAATAACGGCTTCAAGTGAAATTGGACAAAAGGCCTGAGTTAATGAGGTGATGTCAAATGGAGTTGTGAAGTTAGTGTATGGTGACACAGAGTGTAAACTAAGCGTAGAACTGCTGTGAGATGGTTAGACGGTGGTCAATGCTGTTGGCTGTAATTGGATGAACTTGATACGTGATCAAGATTAATGGCTCAATAAAACGAGGCCTTCGTCCATAAGTGGAATAAATTGGGTTGCAAATGATGATGATTGTCATGATAATGTTATAAATAATGCCAGCAGAACCTTAGTGACTCAAGTAAGAACAATTCGTTGGGTGAAAGGCTATTTGGTTTAAGCGACATTTTTTGGTGATATATAATATATATATATATATTTGGAATCAGCGTTTTTTACCAGTTCCAAATATATTATTATATATATATTATATATCACCAAAACATGTCGCTTAAACCAAATAGCCTTTCACCCGACGATTTATAGATTCCAGTTTGCTACATTAAAACGTTTAAAAATAGACCATTATATAGAATCAATAAAATTTTGACGGGAACATTTAGACCGGTTTTCGGAGCATCCATTTATAATTACAGTTTTAAACCATAATAATTATAAATTCTGATAATCATAAATTTAGGACACTCGTAGACGATTGGGTGCACTTGAACAAGTAAACAAAATGAAATACGTTAAGCATAATTGAATATATGTTAATTACTAAGACAAAATATATGTCATATGTCAATGCAACAGACAATGAAAACAAAGCAATATTATACTTCAAAGAAAATAAAAAAAATATTTGTAAAGTTTTTATAATGACGCTTACGATGATTTATCTAAAAAGAATTGATATACGAAATCATAAATAATATTTTAAGGAATCTTTCGTTTTTCTTTTCTTACAACGGACGGCAACATTCCGGCTCTTAAGCATTTGTTGAATCTACAAAATCTACACCAGGACCTCGATTGTATATTGATATCGCAGTTCAGATCTCCCATACACACATAAGACACGTCTTTGTTAAGTTGCACTGTACGTTTGAAGAACAATTTGCAGGATTCACACGTCCTCACACCGTAATGCATGCCAGATGTGACGTCATAGCATATTGGACAATAACCTGGAGAAAAACAAAGCATTTATTTTCTATAAGCAATTATTATTATTACCAAGCGTATGCATTTTATTTTATATAACAACTAAATAGTCTCTGAGCCTTATGGATAACATGAAACACTGGTTGTGTCAAGGTGGTAGAGTTAGGTCCCGAGGGAGTACCTGTCAGATCAAATTCCTAACCAACGTGTCGCTTAATGAGAGCGCCCGCATCAGCACAAGACAAATGGAGAGCTGCATTGCTGCGCACCTTCAAACGACATACATACCTGACCACAACTGCTCTGCCAAGAGCAAGCGAATTTTTTTTTACACTGACTCGGCACAGTGACTACACCAAACCTGATGGTAAGCATGGTGCAGTCCAAAAAACGCCAACGACTATCGAAAGGTAAGAAAAACCCATCGGTAGTCGCAGCGATCATGCCAGCCTGCACAAATATCTCTTTATGCTACATAAATAATAAGTAGAAATAGCCGCGTCTTTGTGTTACCAATTAGGAAATATGGTATTTCCGTTTAAAGCTATTAGATGAGTACCTTTAATTAGTATCTTTAATAATACCGAGAAAACTTTTTTACTTTACCTTTGTAATGTAGGATGGCTATTACTACTGAAAGAACAAGTTGTTCCTGTTTCTATCTAGCAGATTTTAATTAAATTTGTCATAATGTAAAGGCTACAGGAGACCAATAATACGTCCTCATTTTCATTCAACTTTGTCAGGATTACAAATACAGTGAAAACCATTTACGGCGACATCGTTTAGAACAACATACCGTTTATATTGACCCACATTAAAGGCCCCGGCTAAAAAAAATAGGACTTCGTATATCGAAAACATCACCGGTTGTTACGACTGCCGGTTTTTTTGACTAAACATGAGAAGTCCCTTTGATCTCGTTATAACAGATTTTGATTGTATACAAATCCGTTATGCAATTTTTTTTTCTATACCAAATACGTATTCGAGTGGCACCTCCATGCCTTGAAAACTCACTGTAGAGGGACACATAGTATTTACTACATAGTACATAGATCTTACTTTTTGTTTACGATGTCTCAGATGGGTAACTACGGCATCAACGCAAATTAGGTGGGTAACCGGTTACTTGAAATCTTAAATGCGCTTCCTATATAATAATAATATAACGTTAAATTTTACCTCTGTCAAGGTGATCAGAGATACGTTAGTGTCTGTATCCAATTCATCCATATATGTCATGCCCAACGACTTCTGTAGGGTAGTTGATCGACGTGCTTAAGGCATCTACACATGTTATTTTAAATAAATGTCATATGGATTTCTGCAATGTTTTCCTTTACCGATGAGCTTGCAGTGCCTAAATCAGTACTTAAACTGGAAAAATCCAAACGTGCAGGGATTCGAAACTATGACCATTTGAGTTGACGCTATTGTATATCGGTCGCTTATCCACTAGATACTCAGCAGCAGCCAGCTCACATTTCCTATACTGTTTTGAAATTTTTTGGACGTTTTACCTGAAAAGGTTGTACATTTCAAAATGCTATAATATTTATTAAGAATATATTTGATATGTATTACATTAAGAAATATTTCGTTTTTCCTTCCTAATCATGGATGGTAACATTCCTGCCTTCAGGCATTTTTTAAACCTGCACAGTCTGCAGCACGAGGGTCTCGTTTGTACATTGATACTGCAGTTCCAATCTCCCAGACACACGTAAGATGATTGCTTGTTTAGCTGAACTGTTCGTTTGAAGAAAGACTTGCAGGATTCACAGGTCACGGCACCATAATGCATACCCGTCGTCAAGTCTCTGCATATTGGACAAGAGTCTGGATCATCTGGAGAAAAATATTAGAGTTTAGTTTCAACAAAAAAAAAACATATTTGCTTTTAAGATTTAGTACAGAAGCCATTTGATCAGTTATTCCACGAACCCAGCCATTACTGGCACTGTATAAATACAGACAATAAAGTTAAAGTGCTTTCTTTTTTTTTCTTTTCTTTCTTTTTAAGATTTTTTAGCCAATTTGCTCAGTGGAATAGTTTTATCAAATGGCATTGTGTAAATACAGCCTTATGGTCAAATGATAATCATTCTTTTTATCAAGTGTGTAATTAAAGGAAGACACAAATGAAGGAATAAATAAATATACAACAAACATAGATAAAACATCTGTATATTGCGAAAATCGAGGATAATGGATGTATTTCACATTATAACTGCCCTTTTAGGGAATGCGAAGATTGATCTATATTAATAACCATACATCCAATCATTACCATTAAGATGGGACAAGTGTTTATGTTTTATATAGTTAAGAAAAAAACAACTACTTATATGTAACGCTCAATGAAATCTTCATCTTTTAAAGAAAATATATTTAATTTAAAACAGCTTGTTGAACATAAATATGCTATATCTGTAAAATCGAATTCTGTGCGATTGATGTATTGCACTTATTTTAGTTTTAAAACAAATAAATGCTAGTTTTAAATTTAAATTTTTTATTACATAAAATCCACACATTTTTAACAACATCGCGTTTTAAATACATTTCTTCCCAAATATCTTTAACCTCACAAAAAGGTACTCACTACTGGATGTTTCCAGCCATAATATTCCTACTAACAGTGTAAAGTATAATAAATTAAATAAGTATTCTTCATAACTATCAAGTTTGGTAACTTTATAGAAATTAATCTAAATAGAATTTCACAATAATAAATGTTACTAAATATACGGCAGTGTTTTATATAATTCTTATACAAAAAAAATCTTTTAATATTAAAGATCAGTCGTTTAATTTAATAAAAACTCCTCTAAATTTATATAATTAACATATCGAGGGGCGAAGGGGTGAAAGGCTACATATATCACCAAAAAATGTCGCTTAAACGAAATAGCTTTTCACCCTTCGATATCTACTTTAAAAATTTCATTAGCTAACCATATTCTAGAAAATATTTTAAAAAATAATTTAGGTTGTAGACACACGCTATCCTAGTCTCAAAGTTTTTCAATAGTACTATGAGTACATACAAAGTAATAATAAATAGATACCTTAATTCGTATACCTCCATGACTCAACAAATAAATCTCTTTATCGCAAAAAGAACGAGATTTAAATCCTGGAACTTCAACATTAAAAAGTAGGTTTAATACAAACTAATGGCAATAATTAATAATCTATCTTATCTTCTTTCTTAAACTTGTTACTATAGCAACTATAGTACATCTCTTTTCGCAAACGCAGGTTTGAAAAGGAGAGATGTAGCTATCGACCTAGGAATTAAAGATAGTTTATTAACCTGGGTAGTAAGATTGCTCACATTGTAATCTTAATTGTGAATAAAATATTTTCAACTTTATTGCGGAAATTGTATATAAATTTTGGTTTAAAAAAATATATATACATATATTATATTTTTACGTTTTAACATAAAACCTTAAAAAGTACATATTAAATTATCAGGATTACAAAACGTTAATTAATATAAATAAAAAAAAAACAATATTATAATCGTTAAAATGAAAACGCGGTGAAAGGTTGTTTGCAATATATTATTAACCCTCGTGTTCGTGGCCAACTTCATCAACGTTGTTACGCGCTCGGGGTACCCGGGTGCCCACCTCTCATTTCTCGACATTTTTCGAATGCTACAGTCTAGGAATTTGTTTCTTAGAATTTATTTCTATAAATAAACATCACTGTAAGTGGTAAGACATTTCTAGCTACCTCTCTTGAAATTGGAAAAGGGGAATAAACGATTGGCATACGAGAAATTTTCGTCTTTCAGCATTCTTCGTTCGAGTGTCTCGTTATGTTTTCAACGAACTCCTGTTTTCTTATTCAAAACGAAATATTTATATTTCTACCTTGTTGTTAGAGCAATCAGAACTGTCTATTTTTGTGAGAGCTTATCGTGACAAGCCTCCGAAGACGATATGGATGAATTATCAAGAACAGAATTTGCAAGGTAATGTTACGTTTTTCTATAGCGTTTATTTATAAAATTTTGATTCCACTGTCTTTTTTATCAAATAAGCTAATAATGCATGACATTATCAGATTGAAAGCCGCACAAAAGGAGGTTTATTTGAAAGCGATTTTTGGAGAAAGCGACATAGATTCTGATTCGCAATCTGACAGAGAGAACAATGACTGGTGGTGGACAGAATGAAATTTTGATCGACCATCCCGCTTCTGACAGCGATGAACCTGTCAATGATTCAAGTAATTTTTTTAAATCAAAGTTGTATAAATATTTGTTTATAAATAATAGTTTTGAATAAAATTTATTGTATTATTACAGAAAGTCAAGACGTATCATTGAGCGAAGAAAATAATCGAACCAACGAAAAAAGTAAAGAAAATTTCTATATAAAACATCACATCGTTAAATAATTTTATTTATAGTGCAGGTAACATAACATAACATATAGTTTATTTTTAGGTTGCGAAGAAAACACCGAACAAGCAAAATTAACCCCCATGGAGATCGCTCCAGGGCCCTCAAATGAACGAGATAAAACAGGCAGGATAAAAATAACGGGATCCTGTCATATCTGCTGTAAAGGAGCCATCAAGAAGAGGAGGAAGACGCGAAAGACTTGCTGCGACTGTAACAAACCAGTGTGCGACGAGCACGCAAAAACTTTCGCGAAGTGCGGCGAATGCAATACCTAATTGTTTTCTGTAAATATTTCGATATACATCTTATGATCACAAAACATTTCGACGATTAAGACATGAAAATAATCGATAAAAAATTGATAATCTACTGAAAACTGGTTTTTTTTCATGATGGGCACCCGCGTACCCGGGCGCGTCGGTGACGTACATATGTATGTTCACTATAGACTCGTTTTTTTAAAGAATTTAATTATTTATTTATTTCCTTCAGTAGATCACATGCTTACAATCAAGATAAATAACATCGATTCGGAGGTTTTTTCTGGAATTTCAATTTTTAACGGCTTTATAACGGTTTACGTAGTGTGGTGGGCACCCAGGTACCCGGGTGCGAACACAAAGGTTAAGTGGGTAACCACAATATATTATTCAGATGACTAACAAAGACTTTACAATCTGAACAGGAAATAGGATTTTTTTTATTTCAATATATTATTTTATCTATTATCAACCATTGTCCGTGGTTTTAAAAAAATCGATAATATATAACCTATATCCACCCTCATAGTGCATTCTATAAATATATACATAAATATTTTTAATAGGATAAATAAATATTATAGTTTCTGAGATTACTTCTTTATAGTAAACAAATATTACCTTTTTACTACTCCTATAGATTAGTGTGTATATAATTCAATAAACTATCCCACAATTATAACTGACATACTAAATCCTATACATTTATTTAACTATAGCTTAATTTAATTTTCATCATCACGATATGATGATTAAATATTTTTACTATATTTTACTTAGCTAAAGCGACGAGATCTTTGTAATCAGTCTACTTTTTTTAAATGAGGCCATTGTTTAGTATTATTTACAATTTAGTACTCTCTCTAGTAATTGAAACATAAGATATTCGGATTACAGGAAAGAAATTAACGTGACTTCCTTTATTTTCTTTAGGATTTAAAATTAGCGCTACATGCACGCAGATACATTTCGATATTATCTTTGATATTATATTGGCATTATGTCACTACGATATTTGTCATAGACCGTGAACAGATTTCACTAGATTCTGTTTCCCAAGCAAGGCGGCACTCCTAAACGAAATATCATTGGTTCCATATTCCACTTTTGTTTATTATATATTACTTTTACTTACGTTTACTTTTGAAATATAAAAAAAATGTACAAGAATGGAATTAGTCAACAATGACCGTAGTCACAGAATCTAACAAATTTTAGTCAAGCTGTTAACAGAATTGCACAAGGGGACATTATGTCGACAATGGAATTGACCGTTCGAAAAATCCGTAGATTTGACAGATCAGAATTTTTCACAAGCATTTGGTTTGTTCATGTCGATTTGTATCTTAAAAATTAAACTTAAAATAATATAAATTCTCCGTAGTAAATTCCATCCCGCATTTCAACCCTTTCAAGTTTTATTTTCGCAACGAAGCCTATGCCCGTGTCCAAGGTTAATCTATTTGTATATTATAACCGCTGGTCGTGGGTGTGGTGGTAGAATGATACGGATTTTGGCGTTTTACTGTTTATTTGCTCTTTAAGGCACATCGAACTGCGACGCACACGCACGTACTCTAGCCTCGGATCTCGGTAGTCGACTGACTTAGCAAGCATCCCGTGCGTCCCGTAACACCCTAACGACCCTTAGGGCGTTTTAACACAAGCACGTATCGGGCGGCGTCTACATGCTATAATAAAATTCAACAAAATCGGTTCTGCCGTTTTGACATGAAAATGGAACATACAAACATATTCACTTTTGAATTTATGATAATATATCGTCACGCTATATCCCTTTCTTCTATTTATTATATCTTATATTTATTAGTTGTCATGCGGGTTATGATATTACTGTACTGTGGAAGCAAGGATACTTATTTTGCTAAATATATTAAGGATCGACCGCCGCGTGCTCGATCTAGTCTTACCAAATCAGGCCTCATGCCTGATAGAATACACTTCTTGAACCTGCAAAACTTACAAAAAGTTCTCGTGAAGACATTTATAACACATTTTTTTTTCTGCTTGTTGCATTTATATTGTATGGATTTGTTATATGCAACAGTTCGTTTAAAAAACGATTTACACGACTCACAAGTATAGATTCCGTAGTGTATGCCATTCGCGATATCACCGCATACGGGACACGTATCTGCAAACAAAAAACCAAGCAATATTTATAACATTCAACTCAAATGTTAATTATTTAAAAATAATAAAGCATATTTATGTTGATAAATATCAAACACCCGTATGCTCACGTTAAGTGGAAAATGGAATAAAAGAAATGAATAAATTATGGCATTTCACGTGAAACGGACAAATAAGAGTGAGGTTTTGGAATTTGTTAATATAATATTTGACTTGTATTTTTAAGGTGTATTATTATTAGGGTGTATTTTATTATTAGTATGATGTATAGTTCTTTAGTTATGAACTTAGAAAGAAGTGATGTAATTATTATAAATTTCTAAGGAGTAGTTTCTTGAATTTCAAGAATGTCAAGCTCATTAATTTTGAGTAAATATAACTGCCCTCTTTTATTATAACAGTAGATTTGAAATAACTCTTTTTTTTTCTTGTACAATACCTGAGTTAAATTCCATTTTTTTTTTAACTTTAACCATTATTGTGATATTATATTTATTTTAGATTATAAAAATAACTTAAAGTGTACTGATTGTATATTTAAAGTGGCATAATGGGCCAAATGTAGGTTTTGGAGATATATAGATTAATTTTCACATATTAATGTGTACTGTATCATATTAAGTAGAAACTAAGGTATCTATGTAAGTAACTAAACTTTTTAAAAACAAAATGAAATTGATGAACAAAATTAATTCGTTGTAAAAGAATCAGATAATTTAATACAAAGTGTGGCTTTGTCTGCTGTTTAACACTTATCGGCCCCGATTATTCATAGAATCGATGAGTCTATTAACGGTTCGGCAATCGCTCCCATTGTATTTTAGCAAATTTGTCAACTGCACCCAGCTGTTGTTACTTTGCCAAATCCTCTTAAACACCTCTCTGAAAGTAGAGGTTTAGCGATAGTGTAGGCTAGAACAATACCAGGATGTTTTCTATTGCCAACTACTCACTGGTTCACAAAGATGTATGCGAACGCGCATTTGCATGCATTAATTTGAACTCGGAGTCAAGTGTTTGTACAAATGGATAGGCACGAGGCCTAAGAACATCTTCAACATAATTTTTAACATTCATATTTACAAAAACGAGTTCAGTTTGTCTGTGCTTCATAATAACCCTCTCAAACTATAATTATCATGCCGCTGTATGGATGAACATCTTGGACGCGCCTTTTAGTATAGCCAGGATGACGATACATTCTTACCCTTTGTTTGCGCCATTTAGATTGTTTTTCTATGTGCTTGTGAAATACTCGAGACCGATTCATTCATTTTCGGTCCCACTATCCAATCCCCCCACCGACTGCAGTGAGTGTCACGAATCTCGTCGTCACGTGCAGACGTTGTTATTACCGCTATCGTTTCGACGTTGTTACCGCTATCGCCTTACCACTAAAGACAGCCGCGTGCACGGGACTTCCGCTCTGCTTCCGCTCCGCTACGCCGCGAACCGCGTAAGGAAACAAATAACATTGTTTCTATCGCCAATATTGTGATTGTGCCAGTGAAAGTGCAGAATCGGGATTTGTTTGGAGGTGATTACGGTGAGTCCTATTTCCCTTATCCATTCCTAAAACGAGTCTCGAGGCAAGCATTGTTCACCCTCAATATACCGCTTATACAGTCCACCACATCGAAGAGCATCCGCTCAACCACCCTTCCTATATCAGGCCTAAGCTCGAATCAAGACTCATTGAAAAATAAAATTTTATCTCATTAACACATTTTAAACTTTTCCTTTTTGTAAACTTATTATAAATACTTTAACGGGACTTATGCGCGAATTTACTAGTTATGGATCGTTTATTGTTGACTAGTAAAAATGCTGATACTGTGAGTGTTGTGTCGTGATTGTTCAAATTATCAATAACAAAAGAGGTAGAGGGAGTAGCTACCCGCTTCCGACGAAAACTCCGCGGTACAAGTCCCGTTAAATTATTCATAATTTTATCCCATTGCTCCTGGTTCCACATTATGTGTGCCCTATACGACGAGCGCAATTCATGTGACGTATAGGTGGGCACGTGATAGACTCGCGTACTCGTGCAACCGATTTCGCACTATTTGGGGGCTAACAGCAACACCACTTGAGTTTTGTAGCCTCAAGCCTAAGTCTTGGACGGTTAACATCGGCTGACGTCTTGCATTCAGTTGTAAGTATCGGTCTTATCGAATAATTGTACTCTTTCCACGGCTTGGGTGCTGCTCAGCGGAATTTTCTGTGGTAGGATAACGCTGCCAAAGAGGTCAAATAATGATTTTGTTGACACCAAAATATCAAGATATCTTCCCGCTTGCAACATCTCTACAGCACTTTCCATATCATCTGCGGTCTAATGACGTCGTTCAATGACGCCAGGGATGTCACCCAATTGAATATAGTAGGAAGCTCTATATAAATTATTATTAAAATTATAAAATCAAAACTATATTCCAAATTTCCGTTAGCAAAGAAACATATTTAAATTTTAACAAAATGCAATCGCTCTTACTTTTATGAAAAAAATAAAACATAAAAAAAGTTTAAATCAGCCAGAAAGGAAAAAAAGAACACAAGTTTAAAATAAAAAGATATAATTATTAAACAATAATTATTAAAAATAGTCATAAATAGTACTTTTTTTTTTCTAGTATTTATATTACAGATCTAGCACCGCCGCGTGTCCGATTGACTAAATCAGGTATCATGCCCATTTGAATGCACTTTGTGAATCTGCAAAACTTGCAATAAATTCTCGTGTAGACGCTGATAACACATCCATTCGTTCGCTTCAGGCATTTATATTTTGACATTTTGTCGAATGCAACGGTTCGTTTAAAAAACTCTTTGCACGATGGACAAGTGTGGATCCCGTAGTGAATCCCATTCACGATATCACCGCATACGGGGCATTTATCTGCATAAAAAAACAAGTAAACGTTACAACATTCAACTCATAAGTTAATTACTTAAAAATAATAGAGTATAAGTCTATTTGTGTTGATAAATATCAAACACCTGTATGTCCATGCTAAGCAGCAATGAATATTGAAAATTTTCGAGGTGGAGCAAAAATTACTGTCTCCCCCTCATCCGCCCAGTCCTTAACTTTTGTTTCTCAATTATTTGAATTAATCGAATAAAACCTGTTGTCAGTACAGAGATTTTGTGGTCTACGACTTTGTAAATATCATTTATCAAATTTCAAGGTAATAATTCACTGAAACGATCTTTAAACTTGCATAATGATATCTTATGAGAATTACGACTTCACTTTTAAAGTGTCAGAACAATCATATACTTTACAGCAAATATTATATAGAGAGGTAGACCCGCTTTTTTTAGATATATTATTTAGTGGATACGCTCGGTGGTACGCTCGCCTGCCGTCCCAAGAATAAGACGCCCAGAGTGCGGGCTCTGGCTTGCCCCTTGCCCCGCAGATCCAGGGCTGTTTTTAACCAAAATGTGAAAAATGGGACAAAATAACTAAATAAATTATGCGTTTTTACATTAAACTTTAGCTCGTTTAATTTTATATCCAGATCCTCAAAAGCAAATACTTGTAATTATTTTTAATACAGTTATGAATATAAATAAAATAATATTCATAAATTATAATTTATTTAATTTTTATTTTACACTTAGGCTGAGATTTGTACACACTATTTTCACTTTGTTAAGCAAAGTTCTCAAAAAATAAATTTATTTTGACATAAACCTGAATATATAATAGGAACTTGAGTATAGCCATAATATTCACAGAGCTAAGTCCATGTCGATAAGATCGGTGACTTACCAAATCCTTCCAATCTCAGTTTATTGAATATTATAAATTGTAATACTTTAGTAAAGTCTAAGCAAACTTAAAGTTGCGTCTATAAGTCTCAGCCTTACCTACAATAGACAGTATCATCTTCATCACATATCGTATAAGGTTCACAAACATTGAGTAGCACTTATAAAAAAATACATATTTCGAATTTGTTACTATAAATAAGCCTGTAGTTAGTTTTGGGATATTTCAAACCACCATAACCAGAATGGCACAAAATTTGAATTTTCAGTTATTCTGTCTAAAAAAAGGCGCACGTTAGATTCCGGCTGTCGCGACTCGGCATGTGCAACCAAGCAACGTTGCAATGTACCGTTTAGTCTGTATTTATATCCAATCTAGACTATTGTGCGATGAAACGCGAAACTGGGTTCAAGTCGACGAGTCGTGACCGTTAGAATCTGGTGCTCACCTTAATAATATTAGGTCCTTACATATGAAATTGGCGTTTTTCGTACTGGCCACTTCTAATCACAAATTTCTCCTCTTTGGTAAGGAATTCCAAATTCAAATTTGTACAGCTATAGACTCATGTATTTGTGCTTCGATGATCGTCATTCATTTGTTTTTTCTTCTGTTTTTTTTCTGTTTGCGTCACTCATTTTACAAAATGGAAAACTTAAAATATCGCATTATTTACGAGTACGAGTTCCGCCGTGGCACTAGTGCTGCGGAAACAACTCGAAGGGTGAATGATGAGTATGGCGGTCGTGTTGCAAAAGAAAACACAGTTCGTTTTTGGTTCCAACGTTTTCGTTCTGGAAATTTCGACCTGCAGAACAAGCCCCGTGGACGGCCTGAGACTCAAGTTGATAATGAAGAGTTGAAGGCTATTGTGGAAGCGGATCCATCGCAAACCACGTCCGAGTTAGCTGCAGGCTGCGATGTTAGTGATAAAACTGTTTTAATTCACTTGAAGCAAATTGGGAAGATTAAAAAGCTTGAAAGGTGGGTACCTCACGAATTGACTGAAGCAAACCGGCAAACGCGCGTCGACTGCTGCGTTACATTACTAAACCGGCACAATAATGAAGGTATTTTAAACCGAATCATTACCTGTGATGAAAAATGGGTTCTTTACGATAATCGGAAGCACTCAGCGCAATGGTGGGATCCTGGCCAGCCAGCCAAATCCTGCCCCAAGCGAAAATTAACCCCAAAAAAGTTACTTGTAAGCGTTTGGTGGACTAGTGCCGGTATTGTTCATTACAGTTTTCTCAAATCTGGCCAGACTATTACGGCTGATGTCTATTGTCAGCAATTGCAAACCATGATGGAAAAGCTAGCGGCTAAACAACCTAGGCTGGTCAATCGCTCCACGCCACTGCTGCTTCACGACAACGCTAGACCACACACTGCGCAACAGACGGCTACTAAATTAGAAGAGCTTCAATTGGAAAGTCTAAGACATCCTCTGTACTCCCCGGACCTTGCTCCAACAGATTACCATTTTTTTCGAAATTTGGATAACTTCTTGCAAGGGAAAAAATTCAACTCCGATGGGGCAGTCCAAATCGCCTTCAAAGATTTTATTGATTCCCGTCCGACTGGTTTTTTTAGTAAAGGGATCAATGAACTACCTATGAGATGGCAAAAGTGCATAGAAAATAATGGTTCATACTTTGATTAATTAAATATATTATATTAAAAAATATTCAACTTTTTGTTCCTCCCATACAAAACGCCAATTTCATATGTAAGGACCTAATATATGAAACTCAAATACTTTATTAAATAACACTCACATTATCACAATATATATATATATATATATATAATTTAAAGATTTATTATTTTTAATAAAGTTATATTATTTAAATTTTTATACATTCTTTTAGAATCCAGGGATTTTGCCATACGGTCACGTAGTTTTATTAGAATTAGAATAACATTGGAATAATAATGCCACGTTAATTACAAAAAAATACCCCAAAAGTTGCATCAACAAACGAGTCACCTGTGACTCATGAACTTATTTCAAAAGTTCTTCGTGAGTCATATGTGACCCATTGGACAGTTAAGTTGTTAATACATATATAATAATATAAAATGGTATCTAATAAATAATGATGGTCGGTTCCAATCTTCAATAGGATTTTAAAAAATTAAAAGAAAGGAGTAGTTATAAGGAAAGATCAATAAATAAAAAAAATGTGTATAAAAAGGCAGAAAGATAAATTTGCTATCTTCAAATGCTTTTACATCTACTTTAAGTTAAATATCGTTAAGAGTAAGAGCATTCCTCCTTAGGGAAATCATCTCACCTTTGCTCGAGGTAGAACAATTAGTTTTAAAATATTTTTAATTATTAGCGGCCTTATGTCTACACTCAGCCACCACAGCAAGGAATCATACGTATCCTATACTGTATGCCACAATGTATCAGTTTAGACTTTTGGATTACTGTATTAAATAAATAGATATCTAAAGTTCACAAAAGAATTACCAAATCTTGTTTATCCATCGTAATATTACGTGTTATGTATTCCTTCTCTTTCGACGGAAATTAATTCCAGTACGATACCAATGTCCAAATCTAATACGTCCGGAAAGACAAAAGGTTTAAAAGCATTTTCTGCAGCAAACTTTGAATTACATTTTTCTTTATTTGGGCCATTTCGGTTTTGATGGTCACATTTCAAATAAAAGCTGTTTCATAAATATATTTTTCATGGCTCGTGATTATGCACTGTATTGCTGTATAGAATAATTCCCGCAGAAGTGTGTATAACAGCTTTACATCCGAAGTAACTCCTTCGACTGCACTGCCATCTCTCCTTCGAATTTCGAGAGTAATGTAAGGAGAATTTGTATCCATTAACGATCATTACCATCCTTTTATTCCTCGACAGAGTGAACTCGTAGGTTACTAAAAAATAACATGAAAATAAATATCTAAGATTACCAAGTGGTTTAAACTATTTTCTACGCGTAAATTTTATATAAAGTTGGCATACAAGCCAATAGCTCATCTGATGGAACGTTCCCATTATTACATGTAGTATTAAACTAGGAGTATTACCATCTGGTCGCCGAGCTTGAAGAAAAGAAGAAAAAGAAGCTAGATTGAGCTGATCCTTGAAGCCCTGTAAATGAAATGAGACTTGCAAATGCGAGTTAATATGACTGTTTTGTACTGATTTACCATGGATCGTTCCAGGTGGCCATAGATTCCCAAAAAATTTCTTGTTAAGGATCACATCCATTTTTTCTAACATAAACCTAAATTATTATAATAATTTTGAAGGTATCATCATCATCAGCAGTTTAATACTGCCCATTGCTAGGCATAAACCTCCCTCAGTACCCCACCGTCCTCGATCCTGTGCAAAGATCATCTATTTATGGCCTGCAAACCTGACCGCGTCGTCCATCCATCTTGCAGCCGGGTATCCCATGCTACGTTTTCATAATCTTGTCCACCAGAAAAACTCTTAAACTCCATCTACCATCACCTCGTCTAACCAAATGTTCTTGCTCAATCCTACTTTCTTAAAAACCGTCATCCGATCTCAGACATGGTGGATCTTAGTGCTATGTCGGATTTCAGAGATAGGCACACGATTTTGTAACTTAATTCCGAGCGTTGTGCGCTCCATCGCTCTCTACACTACACTAGTTAAAGAGACGGGTCTTCAGGCATTAAGGAATATACTTAAATCTTAGGACGTCTTCCAATTGTCCGAATGTGGTCCATCCGAGTTATATTTTACGGGTGATCTCCTTATTCTGATGTTTTGCCAAAAGCTATAATATTACTAAGGTATAATTTTCAAGGCACATAACCCTAAACCTTCTTTTGTCCAGTTTCGCAAAATATATCGTTTCGCAACTTCAGCTGTTGACTTGTATAAAGTAACTTGTAATGCTCAAATTGATGTGAGCTCGTGTTTTATAATAATAACATAAGTTAAGAATGTTGTCGGAAGCTCTAAGGTATAGTTTTATATACTGGATCAATAAAGTGCATCTGATATAAAATATAATGTAGCTTTGACTGATTGATGGGCTGTTTTTCGTTTACCTCATAAAAGATAACGATAAAAAAAAAGAAATTCAACGTACTATTTAACAACTTACAACAGCTGTTATAAATTTAATCTAAGAACAAAACTATCCATTTTCTTAAAAACTATTAGCAATTAAATATTTATTATAATATAAATTTTTCACCCGTAAAATTATTAAAAAATATCCTACTTATTTACAATATATCTTAGAAATGGAAATTTTGGATCTGTAAATTCAAAACACAGATATATATTTTTTAAAACAAAATTTATTCAATTTTAATTATTTTAAATTATGTAATAGCGACCAAATTTGCATTTATGTCCATCTTTTAGTTTCGGCTATTGACAATGGTTAACTTGAGAAAAATATAACCTAGGCAAAATTAATTGTTTTTGACAATTTTGACGACCTATGATGACCTAGATCAAAAAGCTAATACATTATTATGTTAGCTTATATATTACTTTGTACTATATAACATTTAAATAAATTATAAAATATTAGGAATATCAGCCCACTGCACTGTCGTCTCTGGTGAACCGGACTTTGTTTATAGTGCGGATATATTTTGTCAGCCCATCTAATATTCATTGACATATACATTTTAATAACGAAAGAATATATTATTTATTTTCAATATTAACTTTAAACTGTTGACTACAATTAAAAAAAAAAAAACTTAATATCATACCCAAATAAAAAATTTGTTCGAGAATATGATAGTTTTACTACTCTTTTCTAATACAGAAACATTATTAAATAACAGTCATTTTGTAATATACTATCAAGGTATATATGTGACACCGTAAAGGTTAAAGTGTCTACCAAGTACCAATCCAATCCAATGTTCAATGTTCGTCTTTCATTGAAGAAAATATTACAATACACCGAATGAATTTATCGTCGTTTTCGAGCTGAAGGATTTTGTTTCTATTACGGTAATATATTCGAATAAAAAAAAAACATTTTTGATAAACAATATTTATTTTTTCATTAAAATTGGGATTTATTGCCTAATTTAAAAAATGGGATGAACGTCTAAAAGTAATCAAAACGAACCGAAAAACTTTAATTCTGTTTCGGAAAATGACATTAAATTCCAATATTCAGACAAAAAATATAATATTAAAAAAAAGTATATTTTACCGATAATATTACCGATATATAACCGAAACCCACAGCTATAAAACGACTATAATGTTAACCGGTATCTTTTGTTTAGATATATGATAATTAACGGTTTGACCACGAATTTGTTATTATTTTCGTCAATCCATATATTTGAGTAACTGAGTAAATTGTAATAATAATTGGCAATATAAACATTGAAATAAGTAGACTTGTGTGACACTTTTATTACTTATGCGATTTTTCAAATCAAATCGTCGACTTTCGGCACCGTTAACAAAAAATATTAATCTTAGAAACTTCCATTACTCTTGAAGTTCCAGAAAAAAAACTGTCTTATGACGCCAGTCGAATAAGATGGCAGTAACGAGTCGGCAGCAACCATATTAGTGCAACATAATATTTTCAGATAACCGCGGTACGGAGTCGCGACGAACATTGGATATAGAAGACATGAAAGAGTATTATGAAATATCTTTCTAAAAAAAAAAAAAAAATATTATATTATTTTAAGCGTATTATAATATATAGTAATGTATTGTATTATAATATTGTAGGATAAATAAAATACAAGTTGCACTTCCGGATCCCTACTGAGACGACATAGCAGCGCCGAGACCGTCGCAAGCTATGCACTTTGCCTGGCAGTGCCTCATAGTCGTCTACGTCGCAGGCTTTTGCATATAAACGCATACAGATCACTATACCGTGACCTGGTACACAATATAAATAATACTGGCAGTACGAAAACTACCTACAAACGCTCGAAACGGCACACTCACACAAACATGCTCACAGACGAGACCCCTTAGCGGTTGTCGCGGTGCCGAAGGCGCACGAAACGTATTCGTCCAACCGCGGCTCGTGTTACGTCCCGCTAAAACGTGTAAAAGGTAACGCCGTAGTGACAAAGTTAAAAATCTATAGTTCTGCAAGCTGTTGTGTTAATATTAACCCTTTTCTTGATAGTGTATCTGTGGAGATACATCAGAATTTACAAAACCTATTGCCATAAGTTTTTAGCTCAAACTTAATATTTCTATATGAATATTTAGGTAATTTCTCAGTCTTTGAACGCACGGTTAGTTTCTATTAGACATCCTTGGAACATAAGGGTTAAACAGTATGAATATTATTTTGATATTGAAAGAAAGAATATTCTGCCAAGTTAAGGGTTAAACTGTTTTCCGTGTTTTAAACTATTGTATTTTCCTGAGATTAACCGACGCCTATTCGACGAAGTTTCACTATTTAATTTGTATATTTAAGCTAGTTATTTCAATTCGATTGATTGATCACTACAGAACAAAAATGTTTCAATAATAAAGACAAATATTATCAAAAACATTAAAAGTTACAACACTATTGATTCAATGGAGCGTAGGTATTTATTTATTTCATCAACTAGGCTTAGTTTCCGTACTGTCTACTATATTTATACTGTGCCTGCTAGCTTTCTACTGGGTCAGCGCTGCTGAGTAAGGACTATCTGATTACGTATTCTATCTTAACGGTCTAGGGGCGCTACTTTTGTTTTTTTATTTATCATACAAGTTTTTTTAGTTTATCTTAACACAAGCGTTTTACAATACTTTTTTACGTGTAACTGACTGTGTACCGCAGTTATCGAATATGCTTTGCCGTGATACAGGATGAGGTTGTTGCTGACTCCCGACCGGCAGAATCTGACTGGCGCCTTTAATATTCTAACCTCATAGCACTACGTAATCAAATGTTATACAATGTATTCCTCATTGCCGGTTTTAGCCAGGAAATGCTGAAGCGGCATTAGCTTGTCCGCATCTCCGCAGATGTTAGGGAAAATGAGTTTACCACGATTGATCAGTAGCTCGGAAGCGTCATGGTTGTGGTGTCCCTTTACTTCTATAATATGCGCACCGCGCGTTTTGACCACAGCCTTGCAGCATTTATAGGAATGGGTGGAACACGTCCACCTGACTGTACCTCTTCGAATAGAATGTTTGCAATACGAGTACTGTTTGTAAATTATCAAAGGTTTTCCTCTGAGTGATTTCGTGAAGAATGCTGCAATAAAATTCACTTGTTAGTTATCGTTGAATATTTTTATATTTAATAAACAATATAGCTTGTTTTACCTTATAAATGTACCATACATGATAAAATGTCTTAGTTATAAAAAGAACAATAACCTTAAATAGCGAGCTGTGGTTGTCTGTAATCTAGTATTATAACATTTAATATATATTCAAATCATCTTAGAGAGTAATTGACGATTCTTAAATAAATAAATTCTATTGTAGCCTATATACCTCTGTGAGCATATTTGAGCGTACTCTTGAATAATTGGAACCTTAAGGTTTCTCTATAGCACTTAGTGTACTGTTTATATTTTTATTTTTTATATCTATATTTATGGTGTAGCACGATAGGGCTGGCATGACTGCATGCGGCAGTCAAAAGCCCTTTAAACACACTGATTAAAAAAAATGTACATTCTATGTGAATTGTAATAATTTCCTATTCATGGAAAGCTTTTTATCAGTTACAAAATATATCATGTATTACAGCGTTCGTAGATCTATTGAATACATTGATTTAATTTATTTAATAATGGCAACAAATTTAAACCACATAAATGCTTTGAAATACTAGATTACTATGAAAGAAATGAAAAATGTATATGTTTTTTAATATTTATTTAAATAATACGGCTCATACAAAAATAGAGAGCAATAGACTAATCAATACTGAAAATATATTAACCATGACACTATTTGTACTAACACTAAAATAATAACGGCTTGATTACAAAAGAAGTTAATTTTTAGTAACTATACGTTTGAATGTAGTTTAAATAAGCTTCTACAAATAGTTTGTAGGTTTTTTACGTGAGAATATTTTGTAATTTACAATTATAAGCATCGATACATTTCGATACATTTAAAAGTACCATAAGCGCACATTGTCAATTGGCAGATAGATAAACTTAATTTAACGAGGAAAAAACAATATCCGTTATATACTTTTGGACTATTTTGCGATTTTATAAGAAATTAAATGTAACAATGACGTACAAATTGGTAGAATGGAACACCAACGGAACTTTAACTACGTCCTGCTATACTAAAAATAAACCTCGTTTTGTAATGAGATCAGGCAAGAATATACAAAGAGATCACGAGTAGTTATTAACATTTATCACAATATTAGCACCTGATAAAACATTATTTATATTACATTCGATTAAAATTAATAATTCGAGGAACTCACTCATTTTCTATATTACCCAGGGAATGTAAATAAATGGAATAATTTTCTCAAGGCATAAATTACAAAAACTATAAATTTTCAAAATGATTTTCAATTTACATATAAACAATGTATAATATAAGAATGTTAATAAGTACTTTTTATAAAAAATAATCTTAAATATTAATTGCCTCTCATATTATCTATATTTATAATACAAAATACATATAATATAGTCTGGTCAAATTAGACTAAAAAAGGGACTAATAGTCCAGTCAAATAACTTTTTAAATCAAAATTTTGACACTCAAGTTTGCATTTTTGATATTTTGTACTTCTAATAATACAAAAACGATCTGTAAAGGTTTTAGTGACTGAAACCCCCGGCAAGAGTTAAAAAAAAATGATTTAAAGTTTTTTTCCACAAATACTCGAAAACGGTAATAGTTAGAGAAAAAAAATGTAAGCAAAATATATAGAGCTTAAAATTATACATAAAAAAGGTAGTATGACTTTTTTTCCTCTGGCCTAAATTAACCAAGTTAGGGAGGTTTTTAAGTTTAAGGGTTTTTAAATTCCGCGCCGTTGCATAAAGTCACGAGGCAAAAAGAGAGGGACTATTGCTGTGTCGCTTACTCCCATTGATACTTGACAATTGAGTATTGCGTAGGCGTTCACTATAAAATGTCCGAGTAAGAGTGAGAAAGCATTATCGGATAATTATTTCTTGTACTCTATTTAAGTATCTGTTCATTCGAATAGATCAGGGTAATAAACGTAGATGGGCAAAAAGTAATATGATTAATGAAAATGATTGACGATTACATTTTATGTTTTTTACCATTAATATCACTGCATTTTGCTCATTTATGTTTTAAACACTTCAAAATCACAGATCGTATACACATTTATCATTTCTTAATGTTTTAAATGGATTTAATCATGATTACAGAGCAAGAAAATTAAAATTACGACTACATTTTATAATCGTTGATCTTAAATCAGATTACATTTTGCCCATCTCTGGTAATAAATATATCGACTGTAAATTTCAAGTTTCGAAAAAATTACTTGACATTCTAAGATACTAGATATAGTACACCAATACCTCGCTTTGGGTCGTTTCGTTTGGCGTTTTTTTCGAAGTTGTGTCGCTGCTTAATTTTTACTGATTTTCACTGTGCGTCGTTAGATTTTCGAAGTTGCGTTGTTTTGGATTCGAGTCTTTAATGTTTTTTTGAATTTTTATTTCCTAAAATATGGCAACACCTTTATTTTTAATTGCGCCATGCCATCAAAATTTGGGGATTCCCTTTCTAACTAAAAATCAACGCAAATTTAATACAATTTTATACTTATTTTATACAAACTTAATATCAATTGCTACAAGGAAATTTATTTTACGTTGTGAAAAAAAGCTTTTCAACAAACATTGGACCAATTTTTTGTGAAAGAAAGTCGACCTACGACAACAGCCACTATGGACTCCCTGCCAAGAAGGCGGGGCCTGCAGAAGGCTAGACGTCGCCGGGTGCCGAGGAAGATGGCTCAGCCTTGCCCTTGGCATTCGGCAGGCGGGAGATGGAACACCCCGGGGGTTTTAGTCGGTGCAAGTCCGACACACCGGGGGGCAACCCTCATCGCCCCCTGAGGTCCATTAGGGATTTCCCCCGGGTCACAAACAAAAAAAAAGTCACTATGGACTCATCAGACAGTGATTAATTTTAATTTTACGTTCATAAATTAAATGAATATGTAGTTTATTTTGTTTAATTACGTTAATACGTTTTTTGTATATTATATTTCTTTTATGTATTAATTATATAAATGGTTTTTAATTCAAGACGATTCGAAAGAAAAAATAGTATAATTGACAGAAATTTAGCATTATTCCGTATTGGATTTTTTTTTACACTGACACGGCATAGTGACTGCACCAAACCTGATGGTAAGCATGGTGCAGTCCAAAAAAACGCCAACGACTATCGAAAGGTAAGAAAAAACCCATCGGTAGTCGCAGCGATCATGCCGGCCCGCACAAATATCTCCTCACGTTACGCTTAAAGGATCCCATATCATAGGATGGTGGGAACACGCTCGCCGGAAGACCATTCCACAGCCCAACGACACGGCAAAAGAAGGAGTTAGAGAACCTCTTAGTCCTAGCCGGGATGTGAGATACCGTATAGCTGTGACACCGCAAATCCGCGCGCGTTCTATTCAGGAAAGGAGAGGGTGGAACAAGGTTAAACAACTCTTCAGAACACTCGCCATAATACAAACGGTAGAAAACACTTAATGAGGCGACATCTCTACGCAATTGGAGCGATTCAAGATGTTCAAAAACGTCTGGATCGTTCACTATGCGGACAGCCCTACGCTGCAACCTATCCAGGGCATCAAGCAAGTACTGGGCAGAACCATCCCAGAGATGCGAACAATATTCCATACAAGGCCTGACCTGGGCCTTATACAATAGATACAAAAGATCAGGTGTGAAAAACCGACGCACTCTATTCAGGATACCAAGTCTACGGGAAGTCGAGGAGATGACCGTCCCTATGTGATCCCTGAGATTGAGATCACAGCGAATATCCATGCCTAGTATACTAAGGCTGTCACGCACAGCAAGCGGCACATTCTTGAGAGTAGGAAGAGGAGAAAATGGGGATTTTTTGGAGGAAAAAACACACACCTGGGTTTTTTTGGCATTGAACTCAACCAAATTCCTGTCGCTCCAAGAAGAAATGAGGCTTAAGGACCGATTGAGATCAATAACCAGATCTTCTCGATTCCCAATGGTTTCCTCCCGACCATAAGTGGGCCTGCTGCAATATCCCCCGTGAACCGTGCTGTCATCTGCATAGCAATGAATACAGCCCAAAGACAGCATATCATTGATATGCAGAAGAAACAGGGTGGGAGAAAGTACAGAGCCTTGTGGAACTCCGGCATTAACTGACACGAACTGCGAACTGTGACCATCAACTAGGACACGAATTCTACGTTCGTGCAGAAAGCCAGAGATCCACGCACACAGGTTGTCAGGAAGACCGTACGCTCGAAGCTTGGAGAGAAGACCACGATGCCAGACCCTATCAAAGGCTTTGGCTATATCCAGGCTAACAGCCAAAGATTCGCCATGCTTATCCATAGCCTCACCCCAGCGGTGCATGACGTACGCTAGAAGATCACCCGTGGAACGATTCGATCGAAAACCATATTGACGATCGTTAATAAGAGAGTGATCCTCTAGGTAACGGACAAGTTGAACATTTACAATTCGTTCTAAGATTTTACAGAGCACTGAGGTGACGGCTATGGGGCGGTAGTTGTTTGGGTCGAAACGATCCCCCTTTTTGGGGATCGGTTGAATGTTGGCTTCCCTCCAAGCCTGAGGCACAACACCGGACGAGAACGGCAGGCGGTACAGGCTTGTAAGAGGAGACGCAAGCTCGGCTGCACAAGCCCTCAGCACCACCGCTAGGATACCATCAGAGTCACTAGCCTTCCGCATATCGAGTGACCTCAACTCACGTAATACAGTACGCTGCCTTATCACAACGTCAGGCATCGTGTAGCCGCAAGAAGGAATTGTGGGCGGCCGTGTGTTGAGATCATCAAGTTTGGAATTAGCCGCGAAGATGTGAGCCAACAGATAGGCTTTCTCCAGCGGCTCATGGGCCAGCGACCCGTCAGGAGATCTTAACGGCGGAAAGGATGGGCGACAGAAATTCGTTTGCACGGCCTTG
Organism: Automeris io; assembly: GCA_036320925.1. Lineage (NCBI taxonomy): Eukaryota > Metazoa > Arthropoda > Insecta > Lepidoptera > Saturniidae > Automeris > Automeris io. The sequence goes on along the minus strand of JAUDJH010000010.1, from coordinate 3,688,396 downwards.
GCCAGTCCCCAATAAGCTCGACTGTTGGTCGGATGGTTTACTAAGATCTGGCCAATCCGCGAAACACGTTGAGCATCCGCCCCGCGATACGCCCTCAAGCTGATAGCCAGGGAAATGCAAATAAAATAAATCAGCCGGACGGTGTATTTGAGTTTCCGTCAAAAAGAGAAGTGCAGGCCGGACTGTCTCAAGATGGTGGTGGACAGCATTTAAGTTAGAAAAAAGTCCACGGATGTTAGTGAACTCCATAAAGAAGGTGTTTTCCGGATTAAACACCGCTTAATTACCAGAATTATTATATTGCGCTGACATGAAGCAAAAGTTAAGAAGACGTGAAGAGAATTAACGACCCTCGACACAGCAAAAGGAGAACAGACCAGACTGGGCCAACGCCAAAACCCCCAGAGGACGTAAGCTGAACCAACGGACGGAAGGTCCCCGTACCCCCCCGGAATAGGTCGCCGGGTCCCGAAAACCGGTCACCATCCGGCACGACGATCCTACCCAAGATTATGCGCGGCATGGTGGAGCAGCCTCTCATAGTGGTTAGCTATGATTGGGCCCCTGTACTATACCGCGGGCGGCCAGCAGTACAACCGTTTCTACGGTCTCCCTGGCCGGCAGTTCAACGTACCCTCCCATAAGGGAGCAAGCGAAGACGTCAAGTCAGAACCCCAATACTGTGCCAAAGGTCGCCAATCATGTGCTACTGGATATACACAGGCTATTCTCGAAACGCGATCAGCCAAAACTGGCCTTACACTCATGCACTGTGGTCGCGATCCAGACGGGCACCGACGCCCTACCACCTCGCTGCAGCTCGTTTAGCACCACCCAGGAGCCACGTGTAGGGAAACTAGGGTAAAAGCCTACGGACGCGAGCAGCTTCGACTCCCAAATATATAATTAATTTTAAGGGTACTTAGGGTGAATGTCGCAACTTTATTTCTGGTGACGCCATCTGCCACAATCCATCTAAGGCCAAGTCACGTGCAAATTTTATGTCCGATGTACGAGCGGACGCCATCTTTATCTTAGTTGACATGTTAGGATTAATTTTGAACTTTTTTATCATAAATATTGGGTTTGCAAATTGAAAACAACTTGTTCATATGACAAGTTATTTTTTTTACACTGGTACGACATAGTTTTTTTTTTCGAATTTACGCGCGTTGATTGACCGAGAAAGGTCTTCACAACTCAACCGGGCGTGTGGTACGACATAGTGATTTGTAGTACACCTGATGATAAGTACAGTGTAGTACAAAAACGAAAGTGACCATCCAAGGATGAAATTCCGTTGATAGTAATATTTTTTCGAATCTAAAAAAATATAATAATTGAAGGTCTATATTTAATTTAAATTTTACAGTAAAAATTCTATTTCTATTTAAAATCCTTAGTTTCTATGAAAAGCTATATTTTTATTATTTTATTAATTTATCAATTAAAGTAAATTAATAAATACATATGTTTATTTGGAATTTGCAAAATTTCTCCACTTTTATGTGCTTGCTAAAAACATAAGCAACATAAAGGATATAGTAAAAACTTAAGTTTGAGACAGAACTTCACGTTAATGTTTATTTTTTAATAATTAATTGTAATATATATATAGATAAATATTAATATATTGTGGAAGGGGAACTTGTGTGACCGATATTGTGGAGTTCTTCCTTCTTCAGTCAAACTCTTAATATCACTTTAAACTATAAATTTAGTAAACCATTAATACATTTACATAATATTCTCGTTATTTGTTTATTCTACTTTTTCAACCTTTCATTCTTAAAGCTCAATACACAATCTCTAGAATAATCAAGTCCTTTTTCAAATTCGAATTTCGAATTCAAAACGATCTTCCTATTTTCCAATTCTTTCATACGAAATATTATATTTTTACTAAACGTAATATTTATGTCATAGATATGTTACCTAATTTTATGCACTCCTTACATACAATCACAACATTATCCTCCCTTTCCTTTTAAAATTTTTTGATAATCCTATTAAATTTTTTATACAATACAAAACAACTATCCTACCTATGTGGGGAAAAAACATTTTTACAAATTTGTGAATACTCTCTGCTAGAGAGTAACTGAATCTTCAGTTCTAGTAAAAAAAAAAAATTAAATTAAACATTTTTGATAAACTATGTTACAAGAAGATTAAGTTTTTTTCAAAACCCACCTAAAAGCCTGAAAATATTCACATCCTAACGCAACATCGTGATCATTTAACTACATTTAAAATAATAAAGCCTATTCATTTAAAAAAAAAAACAAGTTGCATCAACCAACTTCTTCCAATCCTTAAATGCAAGCTATTCCAATTAAACTATTATTCAAGAATTATATTCATTAAAATCATCATTAATTTTCCACCAATCCACTTCTCTCGATTACTATTACCAAACTAATTCCTTTTCTATACCTAATAACATTTCCTTAATCGAACCTACTGCTTTGCTAATAATACATTAACTCACACCACCTTATAGTCTAAGTGTGTTTTATATCCATGCTCGGACATTTTATAGTGAACGCCTACGCAATACTCATTGTTAAGTATCAATGGGAGTAAGCGAGACAGCAATAGTCCCTCTCTTTTTGCCTCGTGACTTTATGCAACGGCGCGGAATTTAAAAACCCTTAAACTTAAAAACCTCCCTAACTTGGTTAATTTAGGTCGGAGGAAAAAAAGTCATACTACCTTTTTTATCTATAATTTTAAGCTCTATATATTTTGCTTACATTTTTTTTCTCTAACTATTACCGTTTTCGAGTATTTGTGGAAAAAAACTTTAAATCATTTTTTTTTAACTCTTGCCGGAGGTTTCAGACACTAAAACCTTTACAGATCGTTTTTGTATTATTAGAAGTACAAAATATCAAAAATGCAAACTTGAGTGTCAAAATTTTGATTTAAAAAGTTATTTGACTGGACTATAAATAATTCTTTCGACTTTTTAAATCGTTATATGTCAAAAACAGTGGCTCTTAGGAAAAAAGTATTTAGACCTTTTTTATAGATAATTATCTAATCTACAATTTTTGTCTGAGCTAATTATTATTTATGGTAAAACTTACCGTTTTGCTGAAAACCACGAAAAACCCGTTTTAGTGACCTTTGACCCTGAGTAAATTTTTTTGCACGTGCCGGATCGGTGAGGACTTTTCACATTTCCTTTATAATAGTGTATTGAACAATCCTACCAATATTCAGCCAAGTCGGAATTTTTGTAACCTTGGATGTCTAAATTGACCGGACTAAATAACGAATACAGAATAGTAGTAGTGTAAACGGATAATAATTGTAACAGTAACATGACAATCTCAATCAGTACAAAAATACAAAATATTAATAAGCATTTATTAAATTAAAATAAATAATAATCTAGAACTTCTAGGAAAAGAGATTCATCTATTGAAAAACCTAAAAACTTATATTAATATTCATTTATGTCTAGTTTTAGAAAGGCTTAATATGTATAGAACGCTTTTAAACACTAATAAATCATAAATGTGTATTCAATTGACGAATCGGTTTTTTAAGTGAAAGGAAGTCGAACATGCGAACATACCACCTGATGGTAAGCGGTTACTGTTACAACACTAGAAATGTAATCGTTGCGGTGTCGAACCAGAAGAACGTCTTTCAATTTTATTTGAAAAGCCTTATGTAGTAATCCAGAGGAAATTCTCCGCGTGGAAGTTCATTCCACAGCTTTAAAGTGTGCGACAAGAAGGTTCTAGAGAAACGCAATGTTGTTGTCATCTGTTGAGACTTTAAAGTGTGAAGATGAAATGAAATGTGCGAGGTGGTAGGGCGTCGGTGCCCGTCTGGATGCGAAGTGGTAGGGCGTCGGTGCCCGTCGGGATCGCGACTACAGTACATGGGTGCGAAGTCCGTCATAGTGACCAGTATCGGCTTGTCGCGTTTCGGGATCAGCTTGTGTATATCCAGTATTTCATATACCTAGAGACCTTCAGTCGTGGTATATGTGGGCCGACATGACGATGAAGACTATGAATGGATTTTTATCCTTTGATAGTCGCTTTCGTTTTTGGACTACATTGTACTTACCATCAGGTACTCTGTAGTAACTATGTCGAGCCAGTGTAAAAAAAAAAAGATGAGTCGATAGCCAACCGCGCAAATTACGTTCCAAGGTGATGAAGGCATCAAATCAAACAATTCTTCAGAAAACTTTCTTTTGTATAAAACACACAGTATAAAAATGCATGGGAAGGGGTTAGACAATTAACCTACCACGCTTGTCTTATACATGTTGGCAAGATATACGAGTATATAGACTACAACTCTTTTTTTTTTGTTAAACCGGTGGAAATCTCTTCTGACTGTCAGGGGAGTGGTAAGGGGCACTCCCCCGGTGTGCTGGACTAGCACCGACTAAAACCACCGGGGTGCCAGCACTGCCTACTCTTCGTCTTCGCTGGGTCTAGGGATCCAGATACTTCCGAGAGCCCGGCGAATATAGACTAAAACTAATAAATTATATATATAGATCTGCCTACATAGCTTTCAATTGAACTAATATTAATAATATTTTGGCATACACACATTAAATATTGAAGCTAAACTAGAATAGAAACAGTGTCAAACAAAGAACTCAGTCGGCGGATGATTATGAAGATTCTTGGCGAACATAAGCTTACTGCTTTCGGTATACACTTTGGCCGGACATCCGAAGTAGTTGTGCGTATAGCATGACCAGTAGCAGTGATTTCCTTTGCTTTGTGTTTTCGTAAATGTAAAATCTCCAAGCTTCAACAATTTATCGCCGTCGCAAGACGTCATGAATTTCACTGAAATGAAAATAGACATAAAATTTAATTTTTATATACATACAAAAGGTTTTACCTTTTTCCTTATTAAAAATCTTCACAAACAATGTAGAGGACACTGTAATATATGGGTGTAAGGAAGCCATCGAAGTAGGTTTCTTTATCTGTGGTGTGAATTAGTGATGGCCTATAAATAAAAGTGCATGAATTCAGACAGAACGAAAAAAAGGAATTTCTTAAAATAGGAGACAATTTTCTAGTGGATTATGATTTTGGAAACAAAAAGAAAGTGGCGTAGTAAATAAGTTCTATAGATAAGTGAACATATTGTTATATTACTTCCAATATATATGATGAAGTATATCAGCGTTTTATTTAAATAGAAAAGTTACACAACACGACTGTCCTATACAATCCAGTACTATACCTACCTTAGTCGCTTTCATTCGCTTTAATTCGCGTCTTTCTCGCTCCATCAATAACGAGAACTTTTTTTTAATAGTTCGCCCAAGTGACTACACTGCACCTTATGTTAACATAAGCTCAGCTTAAGCCCAGAGTAGTCCAAAGCCCGACTGCAATTGCCAACAAACAGGAGACTGTTCGTCGCCAGTTGCCATGATCATGCCACTCACTTTACTCATAAATCTCTTCACTCTTCATTTTAAGGACTTAATATGGTAGGAAGGGCAAACATAGGCTGGAAAATCATCCCACAACACGAAGACACGGCAGACGTGAGATTAAATAAACATTTGGATCCAATATCGAAATGCGTTTGCCTAGTTCCATATATTAAATGCACTATTTTTTAACATTACTATATATTAGTCAAGGGAAAATGGCGATGGATTATTTTTAATTGAATTAAATAAAAACAATTAAAATAGTTACATATATATTTCTTTATTTGTTTAGTAACCATACAAAATGCTTGAATCAATTTATTTCTATTGACTAATTCAATTCATGCCTGCGTTTTTCTGTTCAGTAAATATTAGGTCCTTACATATGAAATTGGCGTTTTGTATGGGAGGAACAAAAAGTCGAATATTTTTTAATATAATATATTTAATTAATCAAAGTATGAACCATTATTTTCTATGCACTTTTGCCATCTCATAGGTAGTTCATTGATCCCTTTACTAAAAAAACCAGTCGGACGGGAATCAATAAAATCTTTGAAGGCGATTTGGACTGCCCCATCGGAGTTGAATTTTTTCCCTTGCAAGAAGTTATCCAAATTTCGAAAAAAATGGTAATCTGTTGGAGCGAGGTCCGGGGAGTACGGAGGATGTCTTAGACTTTCCAATTGAAGCTCTTCTAATTTAGTAGCCGTCTGTTGCGCAGTGTGTGGTCTAGCGTTGTCGTGAAGCAGCAGTGGCGTGGAGCGATTGACCAGCCTAGGTTGTTTAGCCGCTAGCTTTTCCATCATGGTTTGCAATTGCTGACAATAGACATCAGCCGTAATAGTCTGGCCAGATTTGAGAAAACTGTAATGAACAATACCGGCACTAGTCCACCAAACGCTTACAAGTAACTTTTTTGGGGTTAATTTTCGCTTGGGGCAGGATTTGGCTGGCTGGCCAGGATCCAACCATTGCGCTGAGCGCTTCCGATTATCGTAAAGAACCCATTTTTCATCACAGGTAATGATTCGGTTTAAAATACCTTCATTATTGTGCCGGTTTAGTAATCTAACGCAGCAGTCGACGCGCGTTTGCCGGTTTGCTTTAGTCAATTCGTGAGGTACCCACCTTTCAAGCTTTTTAATCTTCCCAATTTGCTTCAAGTGAATTAAAACAGTTTTATCACTAACATCGCAGCCTGCAGCTAACTCGGACGTGGTTTGCGATGGATCCGCTTCCACAATAGCCTTCAACTCTTCATTATCAACTTGAGTCTCAGGCCGTCCACGGGGCTTGTTCTGCAGGTCGAAATTTCCAGAACGAAAACGTTGGAACCAAAAACGAACTGTGTTTTCTTTTGCAACACGACTGCCTTACACATCATTCACCCTTCGAGTTGTTTCCGCAGCACTAGTGCCACGGCGGAACTCGTACTCGTAAATAATGCGTTATTTTAAGTTTTCCATTTTGTAAAATGAGTGACGCAAACAGAAAAAATCAGAAGAAAAAAACAAATGAATGGCGATCATCGAAGCACAAATACATGAGTCTATAGCTGTACAAATTTGAATTTGGAATTCCTTGCCAAAGAGGAGAAATTTGTGATTAAAGTGGCCAGTACGAAAAACGCCAATTTCATATGTAAGGACCTAATATTTAAGTATATAGATAATAAACGATGTCATCGAAATAATTGATAAACGTTTAAATATAAAATGTTAGTAATACAAATAATAATAAGTATGGGTTTTGTTCTAAAAGTAATATTAACTACATTTCAGCAGCTTAGTATAGCAAGTAGTTTGTGGTGTATCGCGCTGTACACATTTTTATGGAAAGGTGTCCGAAATACGCGACTGCGCGGCTATATCATTATCAATATTAAAAGAAGAGTACACATCAATAACCAATCTGAATAAAATAGAACGGCCTAACAATTTACGTATACTGAAGTGCAAAACATCATTTCTACCGAAATACAATAATATCGGTAGCGTTATTCAATAGATGCATGAAAGCATTGCATGCCCTTACGATAAATAAGTCTGGAATAAATTGCTTAAAGTTAAACAAAAAAGGAATCATTTATATTCATATCCATTCTATATTCATGCCATCTATCTTTCCTATGAGAGCAATATAATATTTACTATTATAATATAAAATTCAAATTAATTATGCGAAATCTGCCTACCTTGTATAAATATCCTATGCACGTCACTGAATAATATATATGGTATGAGAGTACATAATTACGTGTTACCTAAATTAATTATTAGTTTCCCTCGCGGAATGCAGGACGTATACCTCCATGCCCCTAAGCCCTTCACAAAATAAAACAATATTATTCTAAACTAGATCGTCGTGAATATATATTATAACAACGTTATATGATTGATTTAAGCTAATCATATCACTTTTATTCATTAAGTGGTCTATGCTTGTATGTAAATTGTATGCTTCGAATTCACAGGCCGCGCATTAGCCTGACATATGGCTTCGCAGTGTTCAAATAGTTATTCTTCTTGTAATTTAGAACTAATAAATAAATAAAAATAAATATGATAGGCGATGTGTGAAGTTCGCGATTGTGATAGCTGACAGTTTTGCACATCGGATGCCTTTCTATATAAATGCATAAAAAGTAGTACATGATAACCTGGGAGCCACTAGTGGGTTGCTACTGCAGAGCCGTGACTACCAGAATCCAAATCGCATAATACTTTTAGATAGAATTGCCCGAGGAAATCCTTTAGTCCAGGGCTTCCCAAACTTAATTTAACTGTGACGCCCTAGGGAAGTTGCCATATTTTTGCGACCCCCTGGCCTCAGTACCATACATTTATCTACTAGTTGTAGTTCTAGCCTAGTATATATTCTGTAATTTGTCTGAAAAACTCCGAATAGCATCTAAATTTTTATTAGAAAATAAAGAACAAAACATTGTGCTTACTTTTCTGAGGATAGTTTCTCAAAACTAGGCTCAAATTTCGAAATTGCCACACTCGTGTCTTTCTCTAAATTTATTTTCGATCTGTACTCGTTCTTAATTACTGCAACTGCAAAGAAACCTGTCTCGCACATGTATGATGTCGCTTATGATCGATCAGTCGATACAGACAGCCAACCTATTTAGCTAGCCTCATGACGCCCCTAGGCGTCGCGACGCACAGTTTGGGAAGTCCTGCTCTAGTCTATAATTGGCCGAATATTAAAGATAATAGTTTCTGCTAAACCACGTGAATACATATACGACAAAAGTTAACAATTGCGTTCATTTGGCCTCGTTCGACTGACCGTAATAAAGTTTTACTGATTTCGTGCGGCCCGCAGTTTGATAGCCTAGTCCCTAGTGTGTACTCACCTTAACACAGGTTGCAGCAGGTTGGCATAATGTCCCCGCCGGCCTAAAAGAACAGGGCGCCGCAGAGCGGCGTTCCTCAGGAACGTCCGATTCTAGCGGCGACACCGGGCGGCACGCTTGAGGGAATGTGTCGTCCAACAAGGGTGCAAGCGGCGCGCGATGTGTTCCCGCGTGCCGCTCTACAACACAGAGGCACGAGAGGGGTGGCTCTATACACCACTCCTCCCTAAACGAGTAGATGCCTACTCACGGCCGCACGCCCAGCCGGTCATTGAGGATGAGACCCCAGCCTTGCCCTCGATGCCGGTAGGCGGAAGGTGGAACACCCCGGGGGTTTTAGTCGGTGCAAGCCCGACACACCAGGCGGTGGCCCTCACCTCTCCCTGAGGTCCGTTAGGGATTTCCCCCGGGTTACAAAAAAAAAAGGTTGGCACTTTGCGGTGTTCCTCCCTGGGGCAGGATATTGCTTCCTCTACGCTGATTTATTCTTAATGATTTCAATAACCATAGCTCACATAACTCACACATAGTATCAGCTTTTTTACAAAGCGACACAAAATATTACATTTTTTTTTTGCGTAAAAAAACAAAGAACGGGTTTTTTTTTAATTCTATTTATTTAAGGGACTTTTACGTGTGTACGTATGTCAGCCCCATCGTACCCTAATACAGAAATACCTAACATATTACATATGGTGCCATTGATCTGAAAAAGCCAGACGCCTCATCAGATAATAGTTCTGTTAAGATTTTGTTAAACATCCCGATGTCAAGTCTGTTCAGAGCAAAGGCACTCACAAACGCCTCCCTCACAGGTTCAGATCGGACACATTCCATCAACAAATGGTGGATATCATCTATGATTCCACAATTTACACACAGTGGAGAATTATTGAGTTTCATAAGATGTTTAAATTTGTTAGATGGAATGTGTCCGGATCTTAGTCTGTGTGCCACTGACACCAACTTCCTGCACAAAGTTGTTCCAGAAAACCAGGGTATACGAGGAGGTTCGCTTTGCAAAGTTTTATACCAGATCCCTTTCTCTCTCGATATTTCATTAAAGTAAGCTTTCCATATTTCATAACATCTATTTTTATGTTTTGGTAACAATTCTGAGAAATCTGGTAGTGTATTAATAATTTTTCCGGTTAAGCTACCTATCTTTGCAAGCCTGTCAGCCTCCTCGTTACCCTGGATACCAATATGCCCAGGAACCCACTGCAATCTCACAATCATTCCACTGGTAGAAAGTTGGTGTATTAAATTTAGAACCACATAAGCAGTCGATACATCTCTGTTGCCAGAGGCGCATCGTGCTGTGTTGTAGTGCACTTTTGCTGTCACTAAAAATAACGGTCTTCCTCCTATTAGCACTTTGAGCAAATATAAGTGATTGTGAGATTGCAATGAGCTCCAGGGTCATAATACTAAGACAATTATTATTTATCTTAAAACAATCATATGAGCTTGTATTTCCCAAATGCTCTGGGATATAAATGGCAGCTCCACATCCAGATGTACTCTTGGATGCATCAGTGTAGATCACATTCCAACCAGAATATTTTTCTTGCAGCTCTCTTACGACATTACATTTTAAATTATTTATTTCATATGCATTTTTTCCTTTCTTTATAGCTTCTAAGTTAGTATTAATTACATCTAAAGCAAAGAACATATTTATAAAAAAAAAAATATAGTTTACACTCTAATATATGTGCCGTTTCTAGCTTTAAAATATTTTGGTGGCTCATGAGTATGATTTAGATTGTAAGTAATGATATCGCCTGAACTATTTAGCTTCAGCTTTGCCTGACAGCGTGAAGTAATCCTCCTGCTGCAATGCCAATAGCGGGGGTCGCTTGTTGTCTGAGCGAAGGTGTGCTTCATTAACATTATCCAGGGTCGTTTCGTTCCAACGTTTATAAATTCGTATGCAAGTCCTATAAAAAATATTTTTATTGACGTTTTTAATAATCTATTCAAATAAACTTATTTTTTTATATTGTTAATAATACATATGATAGGGCCTCAAAAATCGCAGTTTTGGGGAACAAAATGTTCAACGCAGCGGGATTCCACACATAGCAATAAAGAAAATTATACAAAGTATATAAAATAATATAACTTCACTTTTATTCCAGTTTTACTATAATATTAAGGTGAGATCATCCCATTCGCACTGTTAATTTGTAGATATTAAAGACAGAAAAAAAAGCAACTATATTACATTGAACTTGGCTTTTATATGTTCACTAGCTGATCCGGCAAACGTTGTTTTGCTATATAAGGTTTTGTAATATCTTCTAAGATGTTCATTGAAATTAAGTGATGTCAAAGACAATTTTGTTCACAATTAAATACTCTTAATCAACAACACATTTATTTGGATAAAGATTAAGATTATTACGTTGATACAACTCTTAACAAATAATGCATTAATTTCGACCAAATTTGTTTATCATAAAAACGGTTCTAGTGACTTAATCTTAAAAGATAGACATATACTGTCACGGACATTTTTTTAGATCATTTCAAGAGGAATAATTCTTTCTTACATATATTTTTGGTATCTTGAACCGTTTTTGCAGCGCACGCAATGAAAGCCCTCAAGGATGAATAATTTTCCCCGTTTCTTTCACATTTTCCATTATTTCTTCGCTCCTAATAATTGCATCGTGATGGTATATACACTAAAGCCTTCCTCGATAAATGGTCTATTTAACTCAAAAAGAATTTTTCAATTTGAACCAGTAGTTCCAGAGATTAGCGCGTTTAAACAAACAAACAAACAAACAAACTCTTCAGCTTTATAATATTAGTATAGATTTATAGTGTCACTACAAATATAAACTTAGTGGAAATACAAAAAAAAACAACACCAGGTATTTACTGTTACAAATTTAATTTTTGACACAAGTATGTAAAATAAAAAAACAGTCTATACACATGGGTGGACTATCAGAACAATCATTGCACTCCATTGTCGTTTGAACTCTTCTTTTGTTACGATAACAATTTCTACAATCTTTTCTAGCAGTTGCATGAACTTTTCTTCCTGCTCCCGTTGTACGTTCTGTAGTTTTTATTATTTTAGTTAACTTATGACTTTCCTGCAATTTATGAATCATTACAAAATTCTCACCACGCTTTGTTTTTTTATCTTTTAAATTCACAAAGTCTGAAACAAAGGAATGTTTAAAACTATAACGACATAAGTCTTTTAAAATCTATAGTTTATAAAGTATTATTAAAATATTTTAATCTTTTTTTACACTGGCTCGATATACTGACTACAGTACACCTAATGATAAGTACAGTGTAGTCCAAAAACAAAAGCGACTATCAAAGGATGAAAATCCAATGATAGTCTCCGTCGTCATATCGGCCCACATATACAACGACTGAAGGTCTCTAGGTAGCGAGTCACTATGACGGTCTTTACACTTCTGTACTGTGGTCATGACACAGTTCGAGCAATCGTTCTACCATCAAAATAACATAATGATAGTAACAAAACGTACAGTGTGGCCCAAGAATAGCGACAACCACTAAGAGATGAGATCCATTAACATTTACCGTCGTAATATCGGCCCTCATATACCAGGACTGAAGGTCTCTGGGTGTATACAACTAGGTTACAACTACAAACTCGTTCTAAAATGCGAAAAATCAATGCGAGCCGCTGTGACTATTATATTTAATTTCTTTTTTATATAAACACTAATTATAAAAATACCTTTTTTACGAAATTAGGGAAATTCTAAATCAAACTGCTAGTGGATTTCCAACAATAGTATAATTAATCTTACTATATTTCTTATTTGTCTTTTTTTTAAACATTCGGCCATATTATTGGCTTTAATAGACGTAGTGCATAAATCATTATCTTAACTACTGCACCAATCGAAACGTCAAATCAAATATTTTTGTAAACAAGGCGTCCACAGACAGTGTGGCCCGAGTGAAAATTTTATGCTGAAACAGTTTGCTGCAGAAAAATTATTCTTTATAGATCAATTTTTACGTTATTTCCAACTTAATCAGGTTATATCTGAACCAACTCACTTCACCGAGCATAGTCAAACTCTGATAGATATTGTCTGTACTAATGGGAATGTTTGTGGTACTACTGTTAAATATTGTCCTGATCTTGGTGCTCATGCTTTTTTAATGGTGGAATTTAAAATAAAAAAAGAAACAATGGCTCCACGATGGATAACATATAGACCACTAAATAATATCTTGCCAGAACTCTTTGAGGCAGATTTAAACAAATTAGACTGGAATTATTTTCTTTTGGATAACAATATAAATGAACTGGCATCTACTTTTACTCACTGGGTAATTACCCTATTTAATATCCATGCACCTTCTTACACTAAAAAATTTAGAAGACCCCCTCACCCATGGATCACTGATACTATAAAAAAAATGATGCGTATAAGAGACGGTTATCATGACAAGTACAAAAAAACTAATTTAAATATATATCGGGACAGTTATAAAACTATGAAAAAAATTGTCATTGTTGGTATTGAGAATGAAAAGAAAAGTTTCTTTTCCCAACATGTTAATAAACATATTAATAATCCGAAAATATTATGGAAAAATTTAAAAGGTCAAGTCTTATGTAATCATAAGGAAACAATAGAGCTTCCTACTCATCTTCTTGATCCTGACCTCATTAATGCACATTTCCTTGACATTCCGGGAGATAATAACGTTTCAATATCTCTACTAACACATTATGAGTATCACAGAGATGAGAATAAAACGTTTTCACTATCCCCAGTAAATGAGCGTATGGTATTAAAAATTATAAATACTCTGAAATCCAATGCTAGGGGAGTTGATGACATCTCACTGGAAATGCTTTGCATGACCTTGCCGCAATCTCTACATGCAATTACTGCTTTGATCAATAGGTCCATATCTGATAGTATATATCCAGAGAGTTGGAAGGTATCCGTTGTTAAACCTATCCCAAAAAACTCTAACCCGTGTCATTTCCAAGATTTGCGGCCTATTAGTCTTCTTCCGTGCATCTCTAAAATTCTTGAAAAGGTGGTAAGTTTACAACTCACTAAATATTTGGAAAATAATAAACTGCTTCCATTGAAACAATCTGGGTTTCGAAAAGGCCACAGTACTTCTACGGCTTTGTTGGATGTGGTAGATAGTCTTCTGGCCGAACAGGATCAGGGAAAATGTAGTATCCTAGTTCTTCTTGATTTCTCACGTGCTTTTGATTGCATTAATACTTCACTTCTATTATCTAAACTCTCGTTTTATGGATTTGACCATAAGACAGTCCTCTGGTTTCAAAGTTATCTATGTAATAGAAAACAGTATGTTGAGATCATGAAACCGAATGGTGAAAAAGTCTCTTCTTCCATTAAGCCTGTGACTCGTGGGGTACCTCAGGGTTCTATACTTGGACCTATTTTATATATTCTATATAGCGCTGATATTATTACAGCAATTACTCACTGTAATTACCATCTTTATGCAGACGACCTGCAATTGTATATGTCTTTCTATCCATCGCAGCAAGCCGAAGCTGTAAATAAGATAAATTATGATTTATCTCAAGTTTTCACTTGGTCATCTTCTAATTGTTTGGTGCTTAATCCAAGGAAATCTAAGTTCATGTTGCTGGGTTCGAAATTTAATATAAATAGAGTAGACAAAATTTCATTAAATATTCATATTAATAATGAACCGTTGCCTTTGGTCAACGAAGCTAGAAACCTAGGGATGATTTTCGATAGTTCTCTCAGGTTTGAAAAACATATTATTGAATGTGTAAAAAACTGTTTTTTCAGACTGAAGATGCTGTACAAAATCAGACCCTATATTAATGAAGATCTTAGGATACAACTATGTGAAACTCTCGTTCTCTCTAAATTGAATTATTGTGACATTGTTTATGATCCGTGTCTTTTGAGTAGAACAAAAAAACTTATACAGCGAGTTCAAAACGCTTGTGCCCGTTTTTGTTTTCATATCCCTGCTCGATATCATGTAACACCTTTCCTAAAAAATTCAAAACTACTGAAAATGGAAGCGAGACGAAATCTTCATATGGCTTGTGTGTTATTTGGTATTATTTCAACTAAAATGCCTTTTTACCTCTACTCAAAACTGTTATGGACCAGGGACTATACCAAGTATCCCAGTAGAGCGTGTAAAAGAAATATATTTATCATACAGCAACATAAAACAACTGCATTCCGGGGATCGTTCAGGTTCGCGGCATCGAAATGCTGGAACGACATACCGCCACCTATCCGTGATTCCCCACAGTCTTGGGCAACGTTTAAAATTAAATTTAAAAAATATCTTTTATGTGAACAAAATTAATTTCATGGATGTGCGTGGATCTGTTTTTTTTTATATGTTTTTTTTTATATTTTTATTTTTTTTATGGTATAATATATAGTATTTAAAGGTGTATATTGGTTTATTGTTTTTTTTTCTCTTTTATTGTTTTCTTTTGTCTTATTGTGTTTTGTTGATTGATTGTCTTTTCTGTATTATATTATGTAAAATGATTTTATATTTGTATCACTGAAATACTTCATTGAGTTTGTATATGTGGAGCTGTTCCGGTGAAGTGGCTGTGTCGATCGCAAGGGCCTGTCAGAATACCAGCGCTGCAGAGTCCAGTGCTCTGTAGCACAAGCTGAGACAGGGCCCTTATTGGCGGCGGCCTAAACATTTTTTTTTATGTATTGTTTGGTTGGTTTTTCTTTTTTATGTTTTTGGTCTTTTATGTGTGTTCTATTGTTCAATGTTTGTTATATGGCTGCTGTTAATAAAACGTTTTCTTTCTTTCTTTCTTTCTTTCTTTCTTTCTTTAAACATTCCTTAATGAATTGATGTACCATTATTTTTTCTACCAATATTACGGCTTTTACCATTTATATTTGTAGTGTACGCAAATTATAATGAAAATTCTTTGTTTCACAGTAACGTCGCACACTGCAGTAGTACAAGGAGAGGGTGGAAGGCAAACCTCTCGCTTCTCGGGAATGTCTTTATATTACGCTCGTTCGAATGGACAAAAACTGTCTGCTAGGAACAGTAAATAAAGCAGGGCGGTCTCATTTGTGGTGAGAAGTAGTGAGCCAATACAATATTCAATACCTGTGGACCCAACCTAGCTTCACCCAGGTGCGATTTATAATCAAAATTGATGGATTTTTAAACAAATGCGAGATCTTTATTTCCCCTCTTAGCGGTGTAATGTAAAAAAAACGCCCTTAGATCCTCTTACTTCATAAAAAGAGCTGTAAAAAATGTGGTGTTTTTAAGTTCAGTAGTAGCATCTAAGATGGTGTGTAAGATATAATGTATTCGTTATTATTTAATTGTCATAAAGATTTGTATGTATCCGATAGAGTAAATAAATTAATCTTGCATGGATCACCTTTGTTTCATTTCACAGATATTCCATAAGTCAGGATATGTTTATATGTATAGTTGATACCTTAGGGGTTGTGGCCTCTCAGGGTGGGGGCTATGAGCGACCGTTTAGCGACCCCCAAGAAGTCGGCGGTCCTTTGTGACTCGCTTTGTCGAAGCACACTAGGTGGTATCGGGTGAGACGGTGTCTGCCAAACGTGATTGAGCCTTATAGGTGCGGTGTAGTGGGGCTGCAGCGAATTCATTACAGGACCCGCAGTCCCCACTAATTCGCAGAAGTAGTCACCTTGGGGTTTTTAACTGGTACGAGTCCGACACACTCCGACTACTACCCCCTTGTGCAACCGGGACGGTCCTATGACGATTTATCCCAAGTAAAAAAAAAGGATAAGTTTATATACTATGTATAAGTATAAATAAACACATACACACACATTTGTATATGGATTTACTAAAACGGAATAGGCTTTTTGGCTCACGCTTGGTAGGCAAAGAATCCAGGATCCGTATATTTAAAGAGTCGTGTTTCTTAATCAGTTAGCTTTACAAAATACCCATCCATAGTCCGAACATAGTTGGGTGGAGAATGATTATGTATGAGACAAAAAGGAATGACATCTTCTGAATTATACAGTTTCACTTTAGCGTTACACTGCTTTGAAAGCTTGCTCGAGCACAACCAAATGTTTGAATTCTTTGAATGTTTATAAAACGTGTATCTATCTATCATGGCAAGAGTAACGCCGCGTGTCGTCGTTATTAAGTTACACTTAATATAACCTGAAACAATAGAAATTAATGGATATATAATATAATTCAAGAAGTGGAATTCGATGGCAGCATGTTTTCCAGCATTTTGCAAATTCTGACTCGCCACACTGAGTACAACGTACAGTGAAATGCAAAACCATTACGACTATCGACACGTGGTTGTCTGTCTGCCGCGGTCATGCCTGCCCACACAAATATCTATTCAAACTTCGTTTAAAGAACCTAATATATTGACGACATAAACGACAGACATAGGATGAAGGGAACACGCTCGCCGGAAGACCATTTCACTGTCCAATAACTCGATAATGGTAAGCATTCACAGCGCACGTAGTCCGCTTCATATAATATAGAAAGAAGTCTTCAATCAAGTGAACAGATATTTATTGGGCGATCGTGCTTTACCATCGACCACATAATAGCTTTTCGTCAAATGTAATTAGGGTTCTATTTGTACTCTAGTCGTTTCCAAGAATAAAAAGACATTTTTAATTGAAGAAAATAGCTAGGAAACGTCTCATAAAGTGGATTCCTCGCCCCACACGCCTTGCGGCCGAGGTCCATCGGACTTGTACTGACTAAAAATCTCAAAGGGAGATATTATTGAATTTTAACAGTGGCTTGTAATCCACAAAATTACACAATTGTAATTCCCGAAATAATAGAGGCGTCTGTTTAAAGACTAAGGTTCCCAAAGTTTGACAAAATAAAGACTTTTTTTAATCGAATCGATAAATCTTTATTTCTTAATTTTCCAGGAATTATAAGAAATAATAATTATTATATTAGCTTATATCTAATCTAAAACTAATTAATAATGTGTATACGCACACGTTAGCAAGACATATAAATATTTTTCCTTACTTAGAATCTAAAAGGACAGAAAAGCAGAACATGTATATCGATTACTACCACCAAAGAAAATTGGATCATAGTTATTTTTTATAGCATTTGTACCATATACCACATTAATACATATTTGTACAATGTACTTCAGATAACTGAAATTGCTTAACTTATTAAACAGTTTATTTCAAGATATTTAGGATTTTATTAAATTATCATTACATGATATATTGTGTCAAAGTATTGCATTTGTATGCGATTATACAATCGTATACGAAATACGTTCAATGCTTAATCTATAAAATTTTCAATTTTAACACGGACTTATCAATATGCTCGACTATGAAAGGAAACGTCTTAAAGAAATCTTTTTGTACTAGGCAAAACAAAATTAAACACAATGTTCTATAAACGAATGCATCATTATCATCAGCCTATATTAGTCCACAGTGGACATAAACTTTCTCCCGATAAGCGCCATTGAGCGCGGACTTTGGCTCTTTTCATCCAATATTTTCCCGCTAACTTTCAAAGTCTATCGGGGAGCGTCCCGCGCTACGTTTGCTGATTGCGGTCTCCATCATTTGGTCGTACAAGACGTCCTGGAGTCCACACTTATTACAAGTCTGTTCCCAAATTTTCATCAATTTTTCTTTACGATTTATAAGGGAATATAATTTTTTACATTTTCAAAGAGTCACAAAACGCTGCATCATGCAATGTGTCCTTTGTTTAAAAAAATACTAATCTTAAAAGCAGAGATCAGTTGTACTTTTCTAAACACGTTTATTTATTAACTTAATAATTTTGTATTCAAACCAATGATATAACTTCGAAATATCGAGCTTATATTAATGAAATCGTGAGAAAAACATGGCAACACTGCCTTTTTTTTAATTAAATAATTCTGAGTAGAAAGTATACCTAAAAATATTCCTCTACACTACATCTTTCTACAACGTATATATCTTTAATAGGTAGGTAAAATATATGTGAGAAACCTGACTTGGTTTCTAATTATACGAGTACTTGCTAAAGTCAAAAGAACCTTTTTTGACAGTTAACATGTTTTTAAGCAATATTTAATAACAAAAAGAATTCAGGAATAAATAATTAATTTATATAACTCGGGGATATTATATTTTTTGACAGAAGCCAATTGTATAGCTAGCTAGTTATCCCAAAGTATTTAGTTACTCGTATCAATTGCTCTAGATCGATAATGGCTTTCAAAAAACATTTGAAATTTAGTTTACTATAGCCCTTTATTTATTGCAGACAATTTTCCCCACAAATTGCTTCACTAATGTAAAATCACCTGTTGGATTAATTAAACTGCCAACCGGATCGTTCATTGACTCTACTATACTTCATGGTTTTTAATTGATTTATAACTTATACTACATAATTTTAACAAAATAGCCTCCCTGTTTCTGTATGTACTGGGGTGGGGGGTGATTGTGAACTAGGAAATCTCGTATTATCGTATTTTCAGGACTCAAATTGAACTTGGCCGTGCATTTCGCCGAAACTCTGCTGGAACATCGCCACTGGCAGCAACCTTTTGATGCATTAGAAAACGTATATCCGTCAACCATAAGTATCTTGCCACGGTAAGTTTCCAAAACTTGATATCCTATATGACCTGAAACGTTGCAATTCAATTGTTGATCTAGTTCGTACCAGTTTTATTATCCAGATTGTTTTGACACATTCGCTGTGGGAGATTTTACACAAAATTTTCAATTAATTTGGTTATATTGACCCCATAATACATAGTATTATTTAACGACCAGTACTATGACCCATCGGGTCAATATGACCCCGTCCCGTCGCGGATGTGTGAAGATCAGTTCGTGAAGTAGTAGCGAGATGGAAATGTATTTATTACCTTTCAGTCCCGCAGTGTTACCTCAAGAACTAGAATAAACTAAAATATCTCTACAATTTTTATTTATTATTAGTGTTACCTCAAGAACTAGAATAAACTAAAATATCTCTACAATTTTTATTTATTATTACCTTATGTTAAAAATGAAAAGAAATTGTAAATGTATACATTTCTTTATTATACATACCGATAATCATCATAATGACAGTACGAATTAGTTAAAACACAATTTACACACACAATCTACACACACAATTTACACACACAATTTATAAAACAAATTAAAATATGGCTGTTGTTGCCTAGTGAATATAGGACTGGTATTTATAAGCGGCAACGCGAATGGTCAAAGGGTTGGTTTCCCGGCACGTGCCCCTGGGTTTTGTGTACATGTATGTATCTGGGTACATGTTTACCGGTGAAGAAAATCATCGTAAGGAAGTCTGAATGCCACCCAATATGATGATGTCCTAGCCGGTTTCGGCCACGGCGACTGTTTCAACACCGGTTAAGAAATTCGAGGTCCAGTTTTCGGAAACAGTCAATTGCGCAGGAGATATTTAAGTGTATAACTGGACGCGCTGCCAGAAAAGCACTCTCTTGTCCGAGCTCCCTCAGACCCGATGGAATGGAGAACCAGTACGATCGGGAGGGAGCGGGATGCAGGTTTGGTCGAGTTTTCCCTTCTCTAAACACCTGGTTGAATTGCGGTGTCAAAGAGATACCTTAGTCGCCTTTTACGACACCTCAGCAAGAAGAGGGGGGTGCTATTCTATTCTGCCGGCAGCCACCACGGCTTAAAATGCCACCCAATAGAAATGCTATGTGTATGTAGTGCCTTGGAAACGGCGATCAGCTGCGCTACTGGTCGCATTACGCTCGATATAGATATAAGCGCCAATTGGATGCCGCCACTAATGTTTCTCTGCTCACCGCGAAATGAATATAGCGTGACTGTACATCATAATTATTATAAATTTTATAACTTTTAATCAAGATTGTATTGATATGGTGATTATACTTAGAAAAAAAGTAGAAAAGTCACAAAATGGCAGAATAAACAAAAAATATCCTTTAAAATAAAAACCAGATAAGGTATTAAATTAGAATCTGGTAACGTCAAGTAACATGTCTGATATTTTTAATGTTAACATTTACCGGTAAACATCTAATTCTTACTTTTACATCGTAACATTATAATATCTAATATGTAATTTCATAGGGAACATCTGCCCATTGTAAAGTGAGCCTATTTCCTCTGTTCGTCCGTCTTTTGCCTTATGATTGTTGATTTTGTTTCAACAAAAATAAGGAATGTAATAAATAATTTCAATTTGAAAATATATACTCGTAACTACCTTAAGATATTTGTCAAAATATTAATAGATAATTGTCAAAATGGCACAAAGAATATGGTTGAATCTAGCATTTAATATATGTGCCTTCTTTGGATTTATAATAACTAGGGGCTTCATGATTATGCTCGACGACAACTGGAAAAACTTTGGATCCATTGAATCGCACTCTAGCTTCGCACTGCTTCGACATCTTACTGGAGCAACACCAAATTTTTGAACCTCTATTGCTTTTTGAGTATGTATAGTTGTTTACCATCAACAATTTGTATCCTCTGACGGTATTTAGTAATTCGTATTTGAAATCTGTAAAAATAAATGGAATCGTATTAGTTATGTACCATATCATTAATCCATTGACTGCCAGCTACGAGATATATCGTATTAAGCGTGTGTATGAAAACTGCCAGCTACAAGATACTGCGTGCTGCAATTTTAGATTAATTACAAATGATTATTTCAGTTATAATATTTTTTCAATAAAAATTACTATAAATGCTATTACAATATTAAATCAGGAACTTAATATAATTATATTTTGTTAACTTTCATGTATTCTTCAAAATAATACCTTGGCACTCAGGGCAAGACGCTCTAAATATGTCCGGCAGTCAATGGGTTAAGCATCCTTTTTTTTGTTAACCCGGTGGAAATCCCTTCGGACCTTCAGGGTGAGGGCCTCTCCCCCGGTGTGTCGGACTTGCCCTGACTAAAACCACCGGAGTGTTCCTTCTCGCGTCTGCCGGATGCTAAGGGCAAAGCCGAGCCATCTTCCTCGGCATCCGGCGACGTCCGGCCTTGTTCGGGCCTTCCCTACTAGGCAGGGGGCGGTTAAATAGTCGCCGCCCCCCGCGTACACCTAACACATTTCGGGGAGAGTGGTGTAGAGTGCAATCCCCCCCCCCTCGTCTAAAAGTCATTGGAGCGGTGTGCGGGAACACATCGCACACCGCTCACGCCAGGATCTGGGCGACGCACTCCCTCAAAGCGCGCCGCCCGGCATATGACCGGGTCACGGAGGAAGACCGTTGGCGTAGGCCCTCCTCCGGCGTCCAGTCCGAGCTGGGTTAAGCGTACTGAGGAAAATACAGAACGTCACTTACTCGTCCAAGTGTTACATTGTTCAATAATATGGACCATTTGCTTACCTCTAAATTTTTCTAGATAAAGTACTGCAATTAGCACCACATGTTTGCCAGTGAAGGAAAACAGCGCGAGGGGGCTCACATCCTACTTCCTCAATACCCTGGATAGGTTACAGCGTAGGACTGTCCAAATTGTGATCGATCTAGACGTTTCTAAGCATCTTAAACCGCTCCTGTTGCGTAAAGATGTTGCCTTATTGAGCATTTTCTACCGTCTGTATCATGGCGAACGTCCTGAAAAGCCATTTAACCTTGTTCCACACTCTCCCTATCTTGTCTATAGCAGAACCACGCGCGCGGGTCTTCGGAGTCACAACTTTCCGGTATCTCATATCCCGGCTAGGACTAAGAAGTTCTCTTACTCTTACTTTTGCCGATTCGTTGGGCTGTAGAATCGTATTCCGGCGAGTATGTTTCCATCGTTCTTTAAAGAGCAGCGTGAAGAGTTATTTGAGCAGGCTGGTATGATTGCTACGGCTATCGGTAGGGTTGTTTTTTGCTGTTAGTGGTCGTTATTGTTTTTGGATTGTACCATGCTTACTATCAGGCGTGACGTGGACTCTACCGTGTAAGGTAAAAAAAGGTCATACGGCCACTAATATAAATGCCATGTTTAAGTTTCTGTCTTAAATATCTCTGGTCGCCCCGAAAGGGATATATCGTGACGTAATATTATTATTATCGAAGTTCAATTTTCAATAAATGTTCTTATTAGACCACTTGACGATCAAAAATCGACCGTTCGATGGATTATGACCAAAGCACACGTCACGCAAAGCTCTTCGGATGAGCAACCTCTAAAGGCACATTGACCACATATGCTGAAGAACTAATGTCCGCTAGAGTAGATAAGTCTGGATGGCGACATAAGTTGGCTAGAAATAACTGTGCGAGTATCGAAAACCGGGTTCAATGGCTCTTATTAAGAGAAGCCGGTATCCAACAATGGGTAATGTGAGCTGATGATAACAATAATAGGTCATTTAGAAAGGTGATTATTTTCTCGGAATTAAACACAACTGCTTATCGGTCGTAAAATAGTTCGATATGCAAATGACGTATCGCTTCACCGCCAAAAGTTGGTCAGATTATCGAATATAAAGAAAAATTTTAGCGGATTTTGACGGTAGGGTTTTTATAAGACTTCCTTCTTGAGTCATTTTATGAAAATGTTGTATTTTATAGATGAGCCAGTAGAGGCGTTGATAAAAAGAACAAACGAAAATTGACAACACAAAATTTCTAAAATGTATTGTTTAGCATTCAGAATCCTGTAAGTAAATAGTTGATTCGCATTAATTCTTAACACTTTTCCGTCCGTACGATTATTAAATATTTATTCGTATTACTAGCTGACCCGGCGAACTTTGTTCCGCCTAAGAGGCAGTAAATAAGCAGATTTTTGATTTAATTAATTTTTTTATTACATTTATTTTAATTTTTTGCATTTTACAGGCATTTTTTAAAAAAAATATCTCCGTAATAATCTTCCTCAGACTTCATTAAACACAACAAAAAAGAAATCAGCCAAATCGGTTCAGCCGTTCTCGAGTTTTGCGCTTATCAACACATTTAGCGATTCATTTCTATATTATAGATTTATTTGAGCGCTAATTCGGATCACTTGACTTGTCGCCGGCCGTTCTTGACATTATTGGGAGATAAATAAATTGTTAAGTTTTACTAATTTCATCGTCAGTTTTCATAAATTTTCACCATAACTATACAAATTCATTTCTTTTAGTTTGAAAATTTGAGCAGAAACGTAGATCTACGTGGCCCGTCCTAGGAAGTCAGAATGGAAAAACGTACATCTAAGAGGCATTTCCGTTAAGTGTTAAACATGTAAAAATCAATTTATCTTGATATAGGAGCCTGAGTTAGTCATAAAATACTTTGGCGGGTCATGAGTATGATTAAGAATATGCGAAACAATTACACCATTTTCAACAGTTAGCTTGGCCGGACAATTCTTAGTTTGTTTACTTGAACAACGCCAAAATTTTGAACAGAAGCTATTTTGAGAATACGTATAATCGTTGATCATCATCAAACTTGCACCTTTGATTGTTTTTATCATCTCAAATTTTATACCTGAAAAACATAAAATAGTTAAGCAATTACTTATACCCATAGATGGGCGTAATCATGATTACTTTTAATCAGATTAATAATCAGATTACAAGTAATCATGACGAATGTAATCATGATTACTTGTAATCTGATTACTCTTAATCATGATTACATGAGTAATCATTAATCTTGATTACAGTAATCATTCAATTAATCATGATTATTTTAATGATTACTTTTGAGTTCTGGCTGAGAGAGAGACTGATTTATATACTCGTTTATTTAATTTTTCAAGTTATTTTATTTCGAATTATATATGACCCCAAACTTCCGTCTAATACTGGGGTGGTGTCCAGAAAAGAGTGGGGGGTGGCGTCCAGCGGAGAGAGGGGGGATGGCGTCCAGCGGAGAGGGGGGGTGGCGTCTAGGGAAGAGTGGGGGATGGCTTCCAGCGGAGAGTGGGGGGTGGCGTCCAGTGGAGAGTGGGGGTGGCGTCTAGCTGAGAGGAGGGGGTGGCGTCCAGCGGAGTGGGGGGTGGCGTCCAGCGGAGATTGGGGGATCCAGTGGAGAGTGGGAGGTGGCGTCCAGCAGAGAGTGGGGGGGGGCGTCCAGCGGAGAGTTGGGGTGTCGTCCAGCAGAAAGTGGGGGTGGCGTCCAGCAGAGAGGGGGGGTGGCGTCCAGCGGAGGGTGGGGTGGTGTCGTCAAGTGTGTGCTCACACGCCGTCCCAATGGGAGGTATTGTTTGGGTAGTTTTACGACCCTCTCCCAGGGAGGAGGCCTGTCTAAGACCAATCGCTCACCGGGCCCCTAGGAAGTATCTGGATTCCCAGGCCCGGCGAAGGCGAAGATTAGGCAGTGCTGGCACCCGGTGGTTTTAGCCGGAGCAAGTCCGCCCCCGAATATCCGTCTCGTTGAGCGAATCATAATCCTTATAAGGGTCTTTGCAGTTGTGTACTGTGGTCACGAGTCACGACATTTTTCGGCCAATAAACCTACCAACTCATAGTAACTCGCATCGACCTGATTGCGCTCAGGACCATTTTTTGTGTTCTTTCAGCCGTTTGAGTTGGTAGGTTAATTGCCAGAATTGGGTCGTGACCATAGTACAATAGTGAAAAAACTGGCATAGTGACTTACTTCGACCTGACTACTTTCAGGATCAGTTCGTGCTCGGTGGCCATTAAGTAAATCCAACGAAATCTAGCTGATCATAGATGCTTATACTATTGTTCTGAGTGATTCCTGGACTATTAGAAGTGATTATCAAAGTACCGCCCATATTTTACTGAAATACCGACTCCTACCCGATAATCCACGCCCGCCTTCGAGATGGCGAATACTTCTGATAATGGCCAAAGAATTTGTGTGCAATCTTTTAAGTTAAAGTTAAATTTTTAAAACAAAAATGAAATTACTATTTTTTTACTTTTATTGCTCATTAAACAATATATATACATATATATAATTTGGTAAACAAAAAAGCGTTTTTAGTGAGATAAAAATGGCGCGTGCCCGTATGTCGATTTGCTTCTTTTTTTCTGAGTACTATATTCTTTAGTCTTTAAGAAACTAGAAGTCAAACGCGAAAAAAAAATTAAGTGAATTGAGAAAAAAACTATGTATGTGTCCCGCTGATTTATTGTAAGAATCAAAGTTATTAGGTAGAAGGACAGTTATCGGAAAAAAAACAGATCTATATCTTAACTTTAATTACGAGTTAAAATTCAAAATACGATACGAACGTGTGCGGCGGCTCGGTTTACATCAAAGACGAAACCGAGTCAGTAGAGAGAGACGGATGACCAAGAAAGGTGTTGTTGCGCTCTGCGCTATAGAAGCTTGTGTAAATTTGAGAAAATAATGTCTTATTCTGATCAATTAAAATATTGCGCTATCTTGCTCTGTCTCTCTATCTCCATCCCGAAGGCGGGCATGGATTATGGAGTTGGAGACGGTATTTCAGTAAAATATGGGCGGAAGTTTGATAATCAGTTCTAACAGTCCAGGAATCACTCAGAACAATGGTAAAAGCATCAATGATTAACTAGATTTCGTTGGATTTAATTAATGTCCACCGAGCACGAACTGATCCTGAAAGTAGTTAGGTCGAAGCGAGTCACTATGCCGGTCTTTGCACTATTGTACTGCGGTCACGAGCCAGTTCGGGTAATCGCCCTAACACCTAACTATGTGGTAGTACTCAGTTCGCCAGTTTAGCTAGTAGTAGTCGTATACTAAAAATAAAAAAAAGGCGAGCGCTGCTCTGCTGTCGGCAGCACATTTTACGTATCAAACAGAATAGTAATCATAAAAGTAATCATGATTATTTGTAATCCGATTAAAGATTAATAATCCTTAATCACCGAAAAATGATTACTTTTTTTGATTAATTTCGTTAATCATTAATCATGATTAATGATTACAAAATGTAATCGTAATCGTTAATCATTAATCTGATTACAATTTGCCCATCTCTGCTTATACCTATTTAAGTTCAGAGATCTTTTAGCTATAGTTTACCACACGAAAGTAGGTAATGCTCAGTAGTTGCGCTGTTAAAACACGGTTTTTATTGCGTTGTCCCAAAACTAATCAATACACGTGAGTTAGACAAATATAAGAAGTAAGAACACACCGTTTTCAATACTTATAAACAAACACGACTCAGATGATGTTCCTACATTGGGGTGACTATTTGTGTTACATTATAAATACTTCCACTGATTTTTTGCGCAAAATAACTTTTACTTTTAATCGTTTGTACTCGAGAGGTGATTCTCTCTCACCATATGATATACGCTCGGCAACGCTAGTGATGAAAATGCCCGGGAATTTTCCCAAAGTGCCCAGCACTTCCGCAAACATTTCGTAAATTCCCGGGAATATTCCCCATACAAGTTTTGGGCACTTTGGGAAAATTCCCGGGCATTTTCATCACTAGGCAACGCCTTCGAGTGCAAAGGGTGTATAAAGTATTTGTAATAACTAAAAAAAGTTTAAAATATGTTTCTGTGGTACAGTTGTCTATATGTACATGTCAGCAGCCACATTAGGTTTGTATCTTTCACGTTTTAAAGCAGAGATAAAGAGCTCTGTCTATCGACGCATAAGCGGCAATCCTTTTTTTTACCTTTGTTTCTCAATCATATGAATGAATCAAATGACAAAATTTTAACAGTTCAGATTTTAGAGATTCTTTGCTGTATAACATTGTATATATATAAGTATATTTTATAGGATAAGAAAGAAGCGCATAGTAAGCAAAATATTTACGAAAATGACCTTTAACCTTGCATAACTTAAGACGTGGTAACGATGCTGCTGCGAATTGATTACAGGACCCGCAGTCCCCACTAATTCGCAGAAGTAGTAATCTTGGGGTTTTTAGCTGCTAAAAGTCCGACACACCCTGGTTTCTACCCCCTAGTGCGGCCAGGACGGTCCTATGTTGATTATTTCCAATAAAAAATAAAAAAAGCGCGGTAACTATATCGTATGAGAGTTTTGAGTTAACTTTTAAAACATCAATAAAAAGGTTTGTACTATTTTTTTATGATTATTCAGCGGGTACACGCCGGGGAAATGACTTATCTGCCGCCCCTAGAATTTTGCACCCGGAGCGCTGACCCTGGCGTGCACCTTCCTTGATCCGGGGCTGCATTTTTGCGCTTGACCTCAATTTCACTTGCTGGAAAGTTATAATGAGGCCGACGATGGAGCGCACTCACCCAGCAAATACCAATTGATGTTTAAAGTTTCCCATGTCATAAGATGTCGCAAAAACAGACGCAGGAAGCGAATTCCACTCCTTGGCGGTTGACAGCAAAAAAGAAGAGGCGAACCACTTCGTGCGAGCAACTGGAATCTAAAATCCAAATTTTATCTGTGTACAAAATTTGGTTATAACTGGATGACTTATCCTTTGTATAATATTTGGAATAAAATAGTAATTCAAACAAAATATTGTTTCGAATCTTTTATTGATAAGTTTTATTTGGAAAAATACCGACAATGTAGCACCATTGAAATTGACATTAATTATTAGATTCGAATAAAAATAGTATTCAATTACGATTCCTAACTAAAGTTGCTAAGCAATATATAACTGTATATAGATTGTTTATCTGTACTATAAAATTTCCAACAAACTATTAACTTTGATCATAATACATTTTTTTTAGCTTGAGGGTGTCAAAAACGCGGCTTGTGGTTCCTAATCTACAGTTTAAGATTAATTTCTCGACAAAACATTACACAAAATGGATAATAAACCATTCTTTATTTCCAAAAAATTTTTGATTATTTATGTAAGAATTTGAATGGAGTAGAACACATGATGCAAATAATATAGAATGATAAGGAACAGTGTATGAGTGTGAAAGGGATAAAAAGTATAGGAGAGAGAGAGACAGATTTGAATGGCAGGGAGAATAAGTTGCTGTGAGTGCCGTGGTGAAATAATTATATATAAAACTGTACCTATATTTTTATTGTGTTAAAAAAATGATTTGAAAAACTAAAATATTTCTACATATATACATATATAATAAATATTGACTATCACGTCCATTCTACAGGGTGAACGATATGATGTGTTACCTTTTAAAAAGGCTACCATCTTATAGTCGTAAAAAAATTTTTATTAATCTAAGAAAAAAAATATAGGGACATTATCAAAATTTTAGAATTAATTTACTTTAACCCGACGTGGCCACCTTTTGCTATGACTTTGACCTTCAGACGGTCAAAAAATGAGTTGCGGACTGCACGAATGTGATCCTGCGGTGTATTGTGCCATTCACGTCCATTAGCTTTTTTTAGCGCATCCAGACTGGTATATTTTTTAGTCCTCAACTTGCTCTCTAAAATGGACCAGGTGGAAAAGTCCATCGGATTTACGCGTGGGGAATTCAAAAGCCATTGCGTGGACGAAATTCAACGTGAAATACGATTTTCAAATTCTTAATTCAAACAAGCTTTGCGAGCCGGGGCAGAGCCTTGTTGAAATGTCCACGGCCTACTATTGAAGTGTTTGCATGCCCACGGCTCCAATGCAGCTTCAAAACATTTTTCTGATAATAAGTCATATTACTTTGACACCAGGCTGGATAAAAACGATTGAAGAGCGTCCATCAGCTATCACTGCTGATCACACCATTACTTGTTATGGTAAAACACTTCAGGTGGCCATTCGATGGCGTAAATTCTCGTATGTACGTTGGGTCAAGTAAATATGATCGTTTTGGGTGTTTAAGACTTTCTCAATTAAAAAAAAATCTCATTAGAAAACACAGTGTTCGAAAATTGATCGTTCTCGTGCAAGCGCAACAACTGTTTTACTCTTTCGAGGCGAACTTTTTTTTGCCTTGGTGTATGATCATGTACTTTCTGGAGCCTATAAGGATTGACTTTAAGTTAATTTTTTAACATGCGGCGAGAACTATCTTGGAATATTTTCAACTTTTTAGCTATTTGCCGTCCACATCGACGTCGATTTCGCTCGAACCGCATCTTCATTTTCCGAACCATTCCAGGTGACGTTGCTGTCTTTTTCGGTCCACCACCATAGCGTTAGGCAATGCTCCCAGTATCATTATAATGTTTTATGGTGCAGTACAGAAACATTTTATACGCTTTGAGGTGACTGAGCTCACGAACGATAGATGGTTGTCATTGTCCTGACAAATATAACACAATCACACTATTACGTTTGAATTTCATTTCGGATATTTTTTATTTCACTGTCATAAGATGCGAATGCTTCTGGTAGCTTATGAACAAGGTTATGAACTGTCAAGAAAACAAGTGCGACATCGCTGTGTTGAGAAGTTTGTCAGATATGACCAGTGTGTATTTGGTAACACTTCATATCGTTCACCTTGTACTTAGAAAAATTACGTCAAAATAAAAAATCTCACTGAAATAATTCAACTTCTTTGTGTAAGGTACAAGTTGCAATCAACCAGATGCCAAAAGCGGGTTCAAGCATTGACATGACTGCACCAATCTATACTCCTAAGTTTAATAACTTTATCAATCTGAGTATACTTAACTAACAAGGCATCATAACTTTGACATTTCAAGTGCACTAAACCAAACTTTTGAAAGAGAATAATTGTCGAACAGGCAGTGTGTTTAAATTACTGTTTCACTTGCTGCACAAAAAGCATAGAATTCGGCGGATTCTTAAAAATGGTGATATAATGTCGATGAAATTGGTACATTTATATTTTGACATATTGCTTATCCTTAATTCGCATTAACCTTGGGGGTGAGTGGTTATGAATGGTACAAGCTTTTAAAATACACCCGCGATCGTCAACTGATATTTTCGCTTGACAGTTCATCGATAATTTGCTCGAGCAGTAAGCGTGCCGAAATGACGACCCTCTTTTAGAAAAAGTATAATCTTTATACAAAAGTACCTCTTTACCTCTTAAACTTATAATGTCGTATGAATCTGAAATTACAAAAAAATACTCTAAAAACTCCATCTAAGCCTAGATATCGTTAAAGGTCCCACAGTCCCGTATCAACCCGCTGATGAGGTCAACTTTGGGTTTTTAGTCGGTAAAAGTTCGACACATCCCGATTCCAAGCCCCACATGTAGCCGGGACGGTACAATGAGGATATTCCCCAAGTAAAAAAAATCCTTAAAAGTAATACAATGAAAATTATTTATATTTTAACATATTCTCCGTTTGACATTCGAATGAGGCGTGGCGGAGAATGATTGTGTTCTGTGTAAGCCATCACAAGACATTTATTGTCATCAAGTTCCAATTTCGCTTTGCATCCCATCGACACCTTCTTAGAGCAGTAAAAATGACGCTTTGAAGCGCCTTGTTTTGAAAACGTATGATTATCGTAGCGAACGATTCTTTTCTTATTTATTACAATGAATTCGTAATCTATAAGAAGAAATGATTATTATTAAAATGTGTAAATCTATGGGTAACCAGTATTCAGTACTCGTAAAGTACTGACATTAAATTTAGTATAAACAAGAATAATTTAGTGGCAATTAAGAAAAACAATTATGGCTCCGGTTAATACAAATTACAGTTTAATATCTCCAATTTGGTAGGTATATTTTGATATACAAAAATAATCAGTTGAACCAATTCATTCTCTAAATCAAGGGTGAAATTGGGATAGGTGGGGCCTGTAGAAGGCCAGACATCGCTGGGTGTCGAGGAGATTGGATCAAGCGTACTCTTGGCTCCGGCAGACGGGAGGAGTACCCCGGGGTCATATTCGGGCTTCACACTCACGGTGACGGCCCATGAAAATATTCCCCGGGTTATCAAAATAAACATACAACGGAAAATATTGCAAAACACTTTATTAACTACATCATCTACCATTTAAAAGAATAATCGTACTAAGATCGCGTTATTTAAGGTGTTAGCTATTGTGAAGTCGATAGAGACTATCTAGTAATTACTACTGGTTATTTTTAGTAAAAAAAAATAGTAAAAATTTGTGTAGCTATGCTTTGTTTTTTTAATTCAAATAGTTAACTGCAAGCTGCTTAGTTATTCATCAAACAACGGGGCCTAAGTGACGCTAAATATTGGCGTTACCAAATTCACAGCGCGCGACAAATGACACAGTACTGTATTTTTTAAGTAAACATATGCTATTAGCTTTAGACAGCTTTTATAATACAACTACAGCGACGATTACAAGTTGGTGATGGTTATATATTATCTGGTTAACTGTAATTTATCTAGAAACAATCTCCGGCTTCAGCCACTGAGTAGTAGGAAAAGCTCTAACTCAGTAATTGTGTGATCACATCATTTATAGTAGCGCGGGAAGGATTATTTGTTCCTTGAGACTTCTCGACCTGAGAATAGTTTTTTAACATATCTCTTTTTCCCAACACAATAATATAGTGTAGGTATCTTCATGATCGAAGAATATTTAATAAAACAATGTCACCTATTTAAAATATCTCAGCGTCAGCGCTTCTGCAAACTTCATGACAATAAAATAAATTTGGGAGTGATTATACTCGTATTGTTCGGAATTGATTTCGGATTCGAAAGAACTTTTATGAAGTTCAGTGTGGACTTGTTGCTAGCTCTAAACGTACTCTCGTGCCGAGTTTCTCTTTTCACGGCTGGAGTCTAACCCATTTGGGGTGCACGCAGGTGCGTTGGCGGCAAACTAACATAGCAATTGTTTACATAACAATTGTTTTATGTAAACAAATACTATGTTAGTTTGCCGCCAACGCACCTGCGTGCACCCCGGATGGGTTAGACTCCAGCCGTGAAAGATTGTCAATTGCGTTATTGCTAAAAGCTCTTACACTTTAAAAATTGTTGACAAAGGAACGCAATTACAAAGGCAATTATAAAGCGTATTTAACTAAGACACATCAAAATAAAAGTACAATAAACACGTTTTGTGTTGACATATATAGCACCGTACGGAAAAATTACACATTATAAGTATCATTGCACCTCATTTGAATGCAATGCTCTCTCGGTTTCATATTTACCTGCCCGCGTTTACCTATTTTTATTTATATTCTTCTATCACATAAGGTACCTGGGTCGAATATGGCCACGTTAAGGTTTCTTGTCCTTTTTTTATAACTTTAAAGATAAAAACGACAAATTATAGTATTCGTTCATGAAGAGTAACTATTTAAGTTTATAATTAAGGCAAAAGAATACAAAGAAATTAAATAGTAATATGTATTTTCCACGTTAAAAACAAAAAAGGAAAATTGGCCATATTTCCGACGGGGGATGTTAATATGCCCAATATGTACTTTATGAATATACTTTTATAGATAACTTCTGAAAAAAGTGACAAACTATTATTTTAATAAATAAACAATGAATGTCAAATTACAATTATCATACAACATTATATAGTGCATAGCCAAGATTCATATTTGAAAAATAATAAAATATAGGACAATATTTAATTAGTGTTTTTGTAACCTCAATACTGCTTTTTACTGTAACGGACACTGTGCGACTAGTAATTGCGCGGGAGGGGTGGCAGTTACGCCGATCGGATGCATCCGATACTAGCGACAATTTATGGTCACGTTCAGGATATAAAAAATCTTCGTGTTTGATATAATAGCATGTTGCCATATTTATCGGCCGGCCATAGTCGACCAAGGTACCTTAATTAATATTTCTTTTAGAATTATGATCGATGTCGATTCGAGAGAGTATCGATTATATATCTTCGTCTTTAATATACACGATTATATATGATATAGATAGAGTCCTAAAGTTTTGGCCAAGAATATCGACCGAGCACTAAATATCTTTCATTCTATATTTATTAATATTTCATGTTTCTAGGTAGTGGTTCTAAAAATCTGGACTTAAGCGACTATGTAAATTAGTATTATTTTATTTTAACATATTCTCCATTTTGCAATCGGACAAATTGTGGAGGCTCATGATTGTGGTCAATCTGTCCACCAATGATACATCCATTGTTATCGAGCGTCAATTTAGCCTTGCAACTCTTGGATACCTTCTTAGAGCAATACATATGGCATCTTTTCTGCGTTGTGATGCCTTGCTTTGAATACGTGTACTTGCCGTATCTCAGGACAGTTTTCTTGTTCAGTGTTATTAATTCGTAATCTAAAAAATAAAATAGGCTAATTGCAATGTTGTTAGTCTTCTTGGATTATATTTTACTATTTATCTGATTAAAATGTATAGACTAGATAAATGTAATTTACGCACCGAAACGACTGTTTCACACGCTGTTGAAAATGTTCATCTTTATGCAATATATTTAAAACAAAGATTCCCTAACGAACGAGATGTTTATTTCTCAGCGGAGCAAAATAGTTATAATAATCTCCAGGACAAGAAACCGGAATCGTTATTTCACATCGCACACTAGATTCAGCCAGATACAATGTGGATATACACTTTTTTGTCAATGAAAAAAATGCGTTATTTTCTTCTACGGGCAATTTCTTCCACGTGATAGGTTTAAAAAAATAGTAAGTGTTTTGATTTAATAAATCTTTTCTCCTGACACTGACATACATTAGTATATTGATTTTATGGTCAATATAATATATTAATTATTATGCTATATTACATTAAAATATTGTTAACTGGAAAACATGTCATCTTTACGTACTTCCGAAAACAGCTCACGTTGGTAAAAATTATGACAAAATTTAAAGATTCTTCATTCTATATTTATTTATTATTACAATTACAATTTTGTAGGTTGTGGTCGTGTAAGGCTTAGACTTATAGACGCTACTTGGACTTTACTTAGGGCAGCTTGCACCAACTATCTAGTTTAAATTTATACACGTAAAAAAAGCACTCAAATGACTCGGCGAGAA
Organism: Automeris io; assembly: GCA_036320925.1. NCBI lineage: Eukaryota > Metazoa > Arthropoda > Insecta > Lepidoptera > Saturniidae > Automeris > Automeris io. Next base: position 3,653,722 of record JAUDJH010000010.1, on the reverse strand, counting down.
TGCATAAAGGGACTAATGAATGTTAGGAAACAAAAAAAGTTTACATAAATAGAAAAAAAAATGATGTTATATTCTCTCTGCCTACCCTAATTGGGATTCAGCGTGATGATAGAAGATAAATTTATACAAAACGATATTTAGCATTAATCTGTTCTTAATGTCTTGCACAGAAACATTATTCAGTTTTAACAAATTTATTTTGTGAGGTCGAATTAAGTTCCTTTAATTAAATAGCGTTTTATACAAGCTTAAAATAGATTTAACTTGTTGGTGCAAGTTTCCCTTCAACTTTACTCAGAAAATAAGTTCGGCTTTGGCAAAAAACTGAATACAGAAATTTAAATATAGACTAAGTAATATTATTATAGACTAAGTAATAATATAAAGTATAATTCATAGAGCCACAACTAAGTTGAGAAAATCAATTTCTCATCATATTCAAATAAAATATCAAATATTAATTAAACAATTTAAGTTATAATGTTTTAGTAAGTCTAGCAGAGACAAAGCACCGTCTATAAACCTATGTCTATGCTTTCTTAAGCAGCTAAGTAAATTGTTATTATCTAATATTTTATTTTGTAATATTCTCCATTTCGCATTCGAATAAATTGTGGAGGGTCATGATTGTGCTCTGTCTGTCCACCGACGATACATCCGTCGTTGTCAAGTACCAATTTAGCCTGGCAGCCCTTAGTTGTTTTCCTGGAGCAGTACATATAACTTCCTTTCTTTGTTGAAAGGCCATGTTTTGAATACGTGTAATCTCTGTATTTTAAGACAGTTTTCTTATTCAGTGTTATTAATTCGTAATCTAAAAATAAAAAATAACATCGGACAATTAATATTGACCTAGCCACAAACTAAGCTTTCACTTGTATTACGGGTTCTCGAGAAAGATATACACACAGCCGGGCAGTAGATTTGAGGGATTCTGTTGCCCGGTGTCCGGCGCGCCGCCTGATAGAAAGGTTTTGGAGAGGTAGATTTTTACTCCCACCCCTCCCCCAGAGAAGTAGCCTCAACAAGGCCTTTTGTTCCCTGGGCGTCTGGACGAATTTGGCTTCCCACGACCGGGTGGAGCAATCAGAGGGACACCCCGGGGGTTTTTAGTCAGTAAGAGTCTGACACACCGGGGTCGCTGCCCTCACAGCGTTCCTGATGGTCCTATGTAGGATTTCCCGGACCGAGACTCGAACTCAGGACGTTCAACGTCGCATTTAGTGTTACAACTAACTGCGCTATCAGGCCATCGAAGTAAGTAAATTCCTTCTTCCTCGTATTTTTCAGTGAGTAAGCCTCAATTGATGATAATACTAAAAGTCGTGTTTGTTTTTAAGTTAGTTTATTTGGTACTAGAGCATTTTGTCGATGTTATTAATGTTTTTTTTTTTAATTATTTTATGGCTTGTTATTAATGATGAAAGATATTCGTTTGTATTGACTTAATGTTATACACTATCAATCTATTTTCACTATAAAATAACGATTTAACCCTTAATTGCATGACTTTTATGTATACTTTAAAAAAAAAAATATATATATATATATATTTGCAGATAAGTACACTACAAGGCAGAGAAAAATGAAAAGAATACATATATAACAATTTTTATACTAATTTATTTAAAAAAAACCTTATGCTGCAGATATATAACACTAAGCATTTACTGTACACTATTGTATTTAAGTGGTATGTTGCAGTTTATCATAATTATGTATTTAAGGGTTAAGTCTCTAAACCATGTATAAATCAGAATGTGGCTCCCGAAAAGAAATAACTAAATACTCACCAATATAGTTTTCTTATTTACGACTCGAAAATAATGTCTATATTTCGAACTTTAACCAATAAAGTGACAATTACACAAGTATCGTTTATTTTATCTTTATTTTTTATAATTTTTCTTAAATTAATTAGTGCTTAAATTGTCATCTGTATGTGTGTTAAGTAATGGCTGGACACAGCCTGATTCCCCTAGTTGTGATTTACACTCTGAACTAGCAGATTATCAAACGAAGATCTAAATTAATCATATTAATTTCATTAATTATATTAAGTGTATATTTATTTGTTCGAGTAATATTATTTGCTTTGAATTCAGCAGCTGTCTATGAGCCTGTGACATGTGACTTGGCAGTCTATAATTAACAGTTTATGTAAAAACGAATTTATTTTTTGAGAACTTTGCTAAGCAAAGTCGAAATAGCATCTATGAATCTCAGCCTTAATGCCTACGTCATAAAAGTAACTGTATGTCCAAATTTCAATTTCTAGCTTTAGTACTTTAGCGTCTACGATAACCTCGATTAGGAGAAGAAGAATAGTAAATTGTATAATAAGTAAGATATGTTAAAAATAGGGAGTTTAATGAATAAGCGAATAGAATAATGAGGGAGACAAGGTCGTTGCATTACAATAGTAACGGGATGTAGTGATGGGAAAAATAAAAAAAAGTCGATTAGGATATGTAGATTGAGATTATGTTATTTTCAGATATTCTCCATTTCGCAATCGAATAAGTTGCGGAGGGTCATGATTGTATTTAGTTTGTGCATAGATAATACATCCATTTCTATCAACTGTCAATTTAGCCATACATTTTTTGACTTCTTCTTGGAGCTGTACATGTAACAAGATCCATTCTGCGATGACAGTCCTTTTTGCGAATACGTATGATTTCCGTATTTTAGGATAACTTTCTTGTTAATCGTTATAAACTCGTAGCCTAAAAATAAAATTGTTTATGTGATATTTAAAGAAACACGTTTATGTGGTTTTAGTTGCAAATTGGATACAGCCATATCTGCTTACCCCGAAAGGGATACAGCGTAACGATATATTATTATTATATTTAAATAATGCCGTGGTGGCCGCCGGCAGAATAGAATAGCACGCCCCCCTTCTTGCCGAGGTGTCGTAAAAGGCGACTAAGGTATATCTTTAACACCGCAATTCAACCAGGTGTTCAGAGAAGGAAAACTCGACCAAACCTGCATCCCGCTCCCTCCCGATCGTACTGGTTCTCCATTCCATCGGGCCCGAGGGAGCTCGGACGAGAGAGGGCTTCTCTGGCAGCGCGTCCAGTTATGCACTTAAATATCTCCTGCGCAATTGACTGTTTCCGAAAACTGAACCTCGATTTTCTTAATCGATGTTAAAACAGTCGCCGTGGCCGAATCCGGCTAGGACATCATCATATGTAAGTTTCAATAATTTAGCCTCCGTTATTCCAGAATCTTAACTTGATTAGCTGGGTCCACACATAGGTTTGCAAATTTTAGATTTAGAGATCTTTGAATTTAGAGTACTACAACCAAAGGCAGGCTAATAGATGATACAAATAAAATTAATAAGTATTTGTCGTTATAGCACTTATAACTGGCTCATGTTATAATAAAACTACGATTAACAATTACAATACTATATCGAATTAGCACTTTGACGCTGGCGCATACAACTGTATTTATTTTTCGAGAACTTTCCTAAGCAAAGTCAAAATAGCGTCTATAAATCGTAGTCTAAGATTTACTTACAGTACCGTCGAATATACTACAAATTCGCGTATATACAATAGACACAAACTAACTTACAGGTAAGAGTCATAACATTAGATATAACTTCTTTTACTTCTGGTAAATGTCTGATTTTCTCGTAGAAAGCATTGAGTCGTGTGTTCCAAGTACACCTAAGAACACTTTAAAGTTATTATATTATTTTATGATTTGTACTCATTGTTATTAGTTGAGCGGTTTTGAAATCATAGTACTGCAAATATTACAAATAAAAATAACAAAGCAAAATATGTCTTGACCATTTCCCAAAATATAAAGGTATCTTAATCTTTTTTAGAATAGCTTTCCTCCGAAATTACTAAAAACTATAAAACAAGATCACTAGCAATTAAATCGATTCGAGTTTATTTTATCAAAATCAGTTATTATATTATGTTATAGGAACAGTATTTCGTATTTAAGCTAATCAAATGAATTATCAATTAATTACCATAATTAAATTCAATTATTATTAATAATTTTCTGTATTATATTTTTAATCAATTATCGATATGTTTGAATTATCGATAAAGTCTCGTTTGCTTTTGCTTCATATAAATGATGTTTTTGTATGTCTATAAATGCAAGATTGAGTTTAGGTCGGAATACGATTATGAACATTTATGATTTACGAGAATCATCTTTCAGATACCCGCATATATTCTAGTGTCTCTATGGTCGATTGCAACTAAAACTGAGAAATCATATGTGTATCAACATAGGACATTTTTCTTTTCAACTTTTTTTTTATTTTTGTAAATTTAATATTAGTAATCAATGCTTTTGAGGCATTCCGTAGTTACGTGTTAATAGTATTTATTGTCGACATTTAACTAATGCACGCAATTTTATTGTTAATAAAACAATGGTTCTCTCGATAACCTTTAAATAATTAAATAAATCAGTGTTTTACGTATGTCACTCTATTTTGGGTAAAGTGCTGAGGTACACAACACGAACACAAAGTTAATTTATTCTATAGTATTTTCCGTCATTCGATGTAATTAGTTTTGGAGGACGGTGGTTGTGCTCCGTCTTGGCGACAAGAATTCTACCGTCCTTATGCAGAAGTAATTGAGCGCGACATTGCAGAGACCGCCTTCTCGAACAACAGTAATACTGTTGTTCTTTGCGGCCTTGTTTGGAATACGTGTAGTTATCATAAAATAGTACCATTCTTTTGTTGATTGTGATGAATTTTTAGGTACCTGCGAATGGACTGTTAATATGAATTCACCGCGTGTTTTCTTTTTACATTTCGCTAGAACATGAACCAATATATTCAAATGTTGGAATTAAAAACTAAAATTTTCTCGTGATAAATAATTTAGTATGACTTATTAATTAATACCGTGTATGTTGGCTTGTATTTATCATCTCTGATGTGTATAAATATATGTTTTAGCATAATATCAACTAAATTTCCAATTTTGGATTTATTTATTTATAGGGCAGCCAGTGACCGATACATTATAAAAAAATATTACCATGACAATCATTAACAAAAAAAAAAAAACATTAGAATGCATCAACCGGTGAAGGCTACCACAACATGTACCAAAAATTAAACAAAAATATAATTAATAATAACAATTTTGGTAAACAAAATTTACATCAAGGCCAACTAATTAAGAATCGTTGACAAAAAGACAGAAAGTTCAGAATAGGCACACACTATAATGAAAACCACAAGAACAACAATAAAAAACCCAATTTGATTGTTCGTTAATGTGCTTTTAACAGGGTTGCTGACTTTATTACTTGTGGTGGCCGAGTGGTTGAGAAATCGGTATTTACGCCTGGCAATGCAAGTGGTCGTATGTTCGTATCCCGGCATGTAATTATTGTTTTTTCTAGATTAAGTACGGATTTAGGCACCACATATTCATTGATGAAGGAAAACATTGTGAGGAAACTCCCATGACATCTAATAGAGACCTCATGTGTAATTGCCCTGACAGCGGTAACCAGCTGCGCTACTGGTCGGGCACGACATATAAGCGAAAAGTGGATACATCCACTAATGTATCCCTGCTTACCCCAACAGAGATGTAGCGTGACGATATATATATTTTTTTTTAAAAATCCCAAGGGTAAGTTTTTCGTGATGCCCTTCTCAAATTAATTTAAGTTTTTAAAGATATTCTTTCCAAATTGTATGAACATTATTGATTAGAGCTACCGTAAGATAGTTTGATAAATAAGTCATAATCGTGCTGATAAAATTCAAAACACAAAAAAGCAAAAATGTAAAATTTTATTGTGTCAATGTCAAATACGAACTGTGTGATACATTCCATTTGAGTCTTTCCAAATATTCGGAGGCGGATGATTGTGCACAGATTGGATCTTTTTTATAGAATTGTCCTTGAATAGATTCATTTTAGCTCTGCAACCTTTTGATGATATTTGAGAGCAATAGTAGTTACAATAGTTCGCTCCCTTCTTCGAGAAAGTGTAATTTTTGTAAAGTATTACTTTTTTTCCATCCAAAGTGATAAATCGATGTTCATAATTTTGAGTAGCTGTAAGTTAATAAACACAATTAATCATGTACTATAAACATATCGTTTTCATATATAGTTGTGTAAATGTGTATTTTCGAAAATTACAGTGAGCAGACTTAGTCAAGTCCTCAATGAGGTTTTAGCGTGGTAGGTGGTGGTAACAACCTACCTTAGGCTAAAGCGCAGGATAGCGTGATAAATGAGAATTGAAAAAAATGAAGAAAGTCCAGTCAGCAAGTAGATAGGCGTTTAATGAAGCACAGTAAAAAGTCACAGTAAGAATAAGCAAGCACAAGTGGAGATAAAGTACACAACAGAATAATAAAAATATGAACATAAAAATATTAACTACAAGATCAGTACGAATGGCGAGCGAGTGGTGCGTATGGCTAGTTCAAATGTGATAGTAAGACTGTTTACCGGCTGCGCGGGCGGTGAAGCGCTCGCGTCGCATGCTCATGCGCAATCCCCTCGCGCGCGCCTGTATACCATAGCTTACAGCTTTAGAGCCCATTGCGAGTTTTCACCGCACGACACGATATTAGAAATAAATAGCAAGTGTGTTAGTATGAAATGTGTTGATAAAATTACTTAGATAAATAAGTGAAGATATAATAATGTTCTTTAAAATAGTTGTTAGTTATAGGTTAGTATAGTATAAAGAATTTGAAAATAGTTAATATTAAGGACAGAAAAAAATGAATAGATAGTGAGTTGACCACAAGATCTTCATAGAATGCACACGCAGTGCCTCTAATGTAATAAGATAGAGGCATCTCGTAAAAGCTGTAACCAACCCATTAGATAATCCATGACCACGACCACTCCGTCAGGAGTATACGATTAAGAAGAAGAGTAACACCAAAGTAAGATCTAGTCGAATTTTCCTCTAGCATTTCTGTTTGGTTTGCAATTTTGTTTACTATTGGTTTTTGGGGTTTTGAACGCAGACCATAGCAATCTCCAATTGGGGAACACTTTGGCGTGTAATGTTATAAGGACAACCAAGACAAGTGTAAGTATGCCGTAATAATCGGTCACATGGGTTTTTCTATAAAATTGTCGGGCAACATTGCGTAAAGCTTGACGACGATATGCCAGTCAGAACAAGTGTTTTTATATGTCTGGACAAACAAAAACTGTAGTAAAGTTTTATTATATGTATTAATTTGCCTTCATAGTTTGACTTGACTTAACTTGACTTCATAGTTTCATAGACTTTTCTTAAATAATACAGGGATGTAATGGTTGTGGTTGATGAAAGATCTCTTGATACTTCCATCTTTATTAAATGCTAGTTTGGCTGTGCATTTTGCTGTTTTCTTAGAACAATATAGATTAAAAAATGATACTGGATTAATTCATCAGGTATCTGTCCATAACTTTTTCAATATTCATTGTCTTTATTCGTTTTTTAATGACAATAATATATCGTCACATTATATACCTTACGGTGTGAATAGAGATACATTAGTGGTTGTATCCACTTTGCGCATATATGTCGTACACAATGTGACCAGTAGCACAGCTGATCGTCGTTCTCAGGGCACTTACACTTGCCATTTATATTAGATAACATGCGAGTTTTCCCATGATAATATCCGTCGCCGGTGAGCTTGTTTCATTTTTTGGACCAGGTATTCACACAAAACATAGTTCACTAGGGTACTAGTTAATTAAAAAGGATGTTTGTGTTTTATCGGTAAAACTATTGTAGTTAAATAAGTAAATAACGCTATGGCGACACTATTCGTGCGCAGTTGCGCGCATCCCACAGAAGCATGAAAAACCTTTTCTTGTTATACTTGGATATATATATTTTTAAATAAATATATTGATTTAAAATAAGGTCCAATTTGGATTCTGTACACTAAATTTAGTAATTACCAGATTTAAGTCGTTTTATTCACTATATGTCCAAATAGAACAATGATTTTTATGGGACGAAATTAAAGATAAAGCAAATAACAGGTATGTCTCCTGTCATAAATTGTTCTACCTGAAGGTGACCAAACAGCATCACAGGCTATCTGATGTAAAGCAACTACTGTCGGTATTAACCAAGTGCGACACCAGATATCACGCTATCGTGGTGCTGAGTTTGAAGTAGAAAAGAGAATGACCTGGACACATGAGGACTAATCTTGAAAGGTGATTGTCCGGAGCGAAGAACCACAATGCCCTTCTTTAAACCCACGTATCGTGGTCGCGATTATGGATTATGTTTAGGCATATTTACGCATTTTAAGTGTGGTAACGTACTGCTTCCAATTACCAATCCGTCAAAATACGAGCTTAAAAACTTGGACCGGGTATTGCATTTCGCACTGCCTTAGCCGTGAAAATATGAATCTCAAGATGACAGGAGATTCTAAATAGATCTGACTTAGTTCGGACGTATAAAATAAATCTGATGTTGATAATGAAATACTGGCTGATGTCCCGGCAGAAGGCCGGCTGGTAGCGGCCACTGGTGAACGGATCTTAAAACTATCGCGCTGCTCGTATGAACAGTATAGCTCTAGTCTTGTCTCAAACTGGACCACCGTGTGCTGTACAACACTCCTCCATTCGCACAACCCTTCGCATGCATCCGCCACAGCGTTAGTTCAAAATTGTAGCGCTTTAAAGATTTCATCAGAACAAAATAATACTATAGCTATTTCGGTCTGACATTCCTTTATCAATAACGCTTGTAGAAAATGTATAGGATTGACATAGGCTTTCAAAATACCACGTTGACATATTAGTCAACTCAATGCATTTGCGCTTTTCTACTATCACTATCGATAAACGTGTGTTATTTTGTCCGGGACCCCAGGTCCGAAGCATATAATAATGGATGATAGATAATAAAAATTAATGAGTAGGTGTAATGTTTGCACTACAATACAAATAACCCTATAGTTAATTTGGAACGTATTTTCACGGATTCATCCGGGCGCAGTATGTACTAGTGATGCCACGAATAGTGAATTGGCCGAATACCGAATATTCGGCAACGCTGACGGCCGAAGCGCCGAATATTTGGCCGCCGAATATTCCTGAAAGTAGCATGTTTAGTAATAATAATAATCTTTATTTCAACACAAAACTTATACATATACACAGGGTGATAAGTCTCACCAATTAAGTATATCTTGTCTCTGGTGAGACTCGCACTTCCGTTCGGGTTGTTCAAGGGTGTTTTGTGTTTTTATATGGATATTAACGGTATAAGTTTATTAGTATGTGTGTGAGCAAGAGAGAGAGAGTTCATGAATGTTTGTGTGTGAGAGAGAGAGAGTGTGTGTGAGAAGTTATTTTCTGAGGCTGGTAACATTTACGATGAAAAGCGTAATCCTTTGCTACCAAAAAATGCTGAAAAGCTTGTTTTTATCCATCCCAACTTACTACTGATCAATTTTAATTACTAAAGTGTTGTAATTTGGAAATAAATATGTAACTTTGAGTAATATAACGTGTCTTTTTTACATGATTTGGTATTCGGTATTCGGCCGAATAGTACGTATTATTCGGCCGAATACCAAATAGCAAAAAAAGTGGCCGAATAGGCCGAATACCGAATAGTTGCCGAATATTCGTGGCATCTCTAGTATGTACTCATTGTAACAAACTTAGGAATTGGTAAAACGACAAACATGAAACTCCAAACTTTTGTACTTAATATTTTTTATGAAATTTTTCAAAACAATTTTTTTTATACGTCAGACAGAGGGCCACGTTACACGCAGTGCAGGACCACCTCGACCGGTGCTGGTCAGCTCGCGTGCTACATAACGCGCACCTCCTTGGCGTGGAATGTGTTGGCAAGTGAGCCTCTTGACTCCATCTTATTTCTAGTGGAACAAGTTGTTTGTAGTTTCTTACTATAGTTTCATCAGTGGATGAACCTCCTCGATTTGTTTCTGCGTTAAAAAATCACATTCTATTTAATATACATGTGTATAAAAGATAATTCACTATAACGCAATTGATAACATTTCAAAATTGTGAAGACCCTAAAATAAAAACACTACTTTTATATTTTAACTAGCTGTCCCGGCAGACCTTGTTCTGCCCTATTTCTCTAAAACAAAGTCACATTGCTTCCCCGGCAGATTTTATTCTGCCAAAACCTATTGGCCTGTCGGCTGTTTTTTGAAAATTGTTTGAAAGAACCTGGCCGTAATGCTATACGTATGTATAAAAATTGACAAATATTGACATTAATATTTATACGTCACTCAATAATTGTTTTGCCTTCCCGGAACCCGTCCACTAACATTTAAACTTTATGGTATGGTGTTAAAATTCAAAATGACTTATAACGAATTTTTTGTATGAGAATACAGAAAAGTGTTATTTTTAGACAGTTGCAGGGAATTTTTAAAATTTTTCTCTCCGTAATAACCTTCCTCAGACTTCATCAAACACAACAAAAAAAAATCAGCCAAATCGGTTCAGCCGTTCTCGAGTTTCGCGTTTATCAAGACATTTTGCGATTCATTTTTATATTATAGATATCCTGAATTATGTGTGAACGACTTAACGAGTGTCCTATAATTTTAGTATTTCAAATGTCATTACTCTGCTACCATTTTAAGCTGTTTCGTAGTTTTAAATGTGTAACACACGAATTACGCTCAATAACAATTGTTACATAAACGACTCGATTTAACTTCTCTTACTTCTGCGCCGAGAGTTGCTTTTGTAGTAAGATTTGTATTGAAAATCATTAACTATGTCCTAAACCAAACAAAAAACTATGTTAAATAACTTTTTAATATTTTTTTTGTCTCGGTCGAAATGCTCATGGACCATCAGAGCTACCGTGAGGGCAGTGGCCCCTGTGTATCAATCCCTACCGACTAAAACCACCAGGGAATTCCTCCTGCTCATCTGCCGGGCTAAGAGTACGGCCAAGCCAACTTCCTTAGCTCGCAGCGACCTTCAAGTGTCCGAACTTACAAATCATATAAATCGTTGTTTACGTCTGTCTTGAACGGGGCAAACTTTAATACTAAAATTCTATATAAAAAGGATTTAATTTCGAAATAAAAATTGGTTTAATGTTGTACCTAGTTTCACGTAATTTATACAGTAATATAATATTTTATACAGGCATATTAAAAAAACCATTAAGGATCCGTAAAAATTATGTGATTTTTAGTAAATATAGGAAAATAAATAATATTGATGATTTAACAGTGTTCAATGAAAATCACACGGACTGAGGCCGAGATAGTAATATAACAAAACTACGCGAGCCAAAGAGATAAACTTAGGGCCTCTCATGCTATAATTTGTCACATGCATACCCTTAGAGCAATTTAGTGCGATTAAATATTATTCCATTTTTAGTTTTTGCTTTATTTAGTCTACATTCTCCACTATATTTTTACTAGTACAATCCTTATACAAATTTTATTATTAATAATAAAAATATTAGAGAGAAAGCGTGCACATAACATACATATATCATCAATAAACAAAACTTTATACAAAAAACAACTAAATTATAATAACACGAGCGCGTTTCATTTTTGCGTCTTGAATTAATTTTCCTTTATTTTGTTAGTATTAAATTAATAATAATATTATATTATATCGTCACGCTATATCCCTTTCGGGGTGAGCAGAGATATAATACATTAGTGGCTGTATCCACTTTGCGCTTATATGTCGTGCCTACCGTAAGCAGTAGTGCAGCTGATCGCCGGTTTTTAGGGCACTTACATATGACATTTCAATTAAATGCGGTGTGGATTTCCTCACGGTGTAAAAAAAATTATAACTGCAAAAAAGAGTAAAAAAAATTAAAACTACTTCATAAAATTAACCTTTTAATACTTTTCAAAATAATAATACTCAGAAAGCTTGCATTTACGTTTATTACATTTGCGTTGTAACAACAAAGCCAAGCTAGTCGATATTCTGTTCTTGAAACTCAGTTTAACTTTGGATTTACATCGGTTTAAAATGGTTAAGCTGTGTAACATATATGCTCAATTTCTTTAATAAATTTCGTATTCTCTGATCTAATGAATATATGACTAAATAGAGCAATGTAGCCTTTTATTTATAATAAAGGTTAATTTGTAATATTTATGCGTAATGTATTGTATTACAAGTCACTTCCCACACTTTTAAACTAATCAAATGACAATAATTAAGCTTCAGGTTATAGCCAGGATACGTGATGAGTTGCGGCGGCGGCGCGACGCCGGAGCTCTGTCGTTTTACATACAAATATACTTGGTATCTCTACGACGCAACCTTGAGTTTCTTTCGACGTTTCTTCTCAAGATAGTCACCGATAGTTTTTGTATTTTGGCTGGCGGCCCAAATCGAGGTTCGTACCTACAGGGGTGTCCTTGCGTTGCCGCCCAACCCATAAATTGGCCGGCTTAGCACCTCAGTGTTCGCCCACGCGCCCGGTTTAGTCATGAAGGTCTATCCTGAACATCAAACACTACACTGTTGAAAAAAAAACTCGGTATACACACGGTGCGCTGCGGCGCGGTACTGCGTGTATTGCAATAACAGAGCGGTATCGACTTTTATAATACATTTTTATTCGGCGTCGTAAAGCTTCGTGTTTCGCCAATGCGATAAATCTCTGCGTTTCAACGCTGTAAAGCCGCCGCAACTCATCGTGTGCACTGGCTTTACGTCGTCAGTATCAGCTGTTCTATGTCATAAAGGATGTTAGACTACTTTTCACTGATCACGATATTGAGTAATACATTCCTTTTGCTGTTAAAATTATTTTCGGAGGTTCATGATTATGATCATCGTGAACTTGATTGATTGAACCATCATTGTTGAGGTTTAACTTCGCCTTACACCCTAGCGATATTCCCTTCGAGCAATACTGATTTCGAAACGTGCGGCCTCTCCTTGAGTATGTATGGTTTTTGTATAGAATAACTTTTCTTCCATTTAAAAGCACATTTTCATATTGGAAGACACCTGAAAATAATTGTTGAGAAGATAATTAACTTTTTCTATATTTAGTACCAAACAGTAGCAGTAATTATTAGTTTCTGAGCTGCATAATCTTATAAACACCAGATTATACGCTTTTAATGCTTCTATGGAATATAACTATCCAGAGGGGCTATATACAAGCAACATTCGATAACGACATAGAAAAGCGCAAAATGTATATAAAATTAATAGAACAAGACGACCTGATATTCCGAAAGCTTATATCAATTCTATAAATATTTCTCATTCTACTAGCATTATCGCTTATATAATGTTACTTTGTATAGATTCTGGACCTCTTGAATCGATTTTGACTTATTTTTTTTATCATAATAGGTTTTAAAGTCCACTTGTGGTCGTAGGCTGTTCTTAATGAGCGTCATTTATTCCCGTCTTCAGCTTTTCTCATCCCGTTATATCTTTTCTAGTGCGCTTAAATGTGATCTCATGCAGCTGATGTAATTAACCCTTCTAGACAAGCTTCTTGTGCAAAACGTATATGTAATTTATTGATAAAAACTCAAAATATGACAATCTGATGCAAAAAACTCCACTCAATTATATAGGTTTTTGGTCTTCGAAGTCATACCTTTCCTCACCGATCGCGCAATAGGTCAAGGTTCGCAAGTACAGCCATTCCTAGTCAATGTGTTAATTCATATCAATCATTTAAACAGTAATTATTTCTACAATAAAGGCGATATGTCCAAGGAACCAGAAGTACCACTGTTCCGCTACCGGCAGCAAGTAAACGACTGGATTGTTCAGATTTCTATAAATGGAATTCCGATGAAGACATTCCACCATAATTAACTAACTGCCTGTCTAAATAATAACTAATTGCCTAAATCCTGTAATCGTCTATGTAATTATTTTTTATATTTCTTTTAGAATTTATTGCATCCGATATTATTTGGGACACGACATCCAGCAAATGGGAACTGGCAGCTTTGTTAGGAAGTTCGAAATGTTTCTGAATTGTACCGTATTTTTTAAATATTGCTTAGAAATAAAATAACCATAGTTAACATGAAATGTATTGTATTTTATATCATATACGGTTAATAACAGTGTACTGGTCACGTTGGGCACGATGCACAAGCACAAATGCAACTCATAAATGTATCTTCGGATACGGCGATAGGCGTACAGCGCTAACATCATAAATATTTATTCATATATTATATATCATATATATACATATATCGGTAAAAAACGCTGATTCCGAAAAAATGTCGCTTAAAAAAACATTCAAGCATCTAAATATTATTCACATCTTAAAATAATTTCCATCTGGGGACCGATATATGTTAGGGCACTCGTGATTGTGTACCGTGACAGCATTTTTTATACTACCGTCTTTATTGAGCATCAATTTCGCTTTACACTGGCGTGTGGTCCGCTTGGAACAATACAGATAACGGAACGACCGGCTCGACTGAGAGTAGGTGTGATTCTGGAACAAAATCACATTTCTTCCATTCAAGCTAATATGATGGTACGTGAAGTATGCTGAAAACGACAATTCTTTATCTTTATCAAATTCTTTAATTTATTCAATCATAGGAACTGGAATATAAAAAGGTATTCAAACATTTATTAACATATATTCAATAACAGTGTACAGATATGGGAAGGTATACACATTTTCTAATATAATTAATTAAGCTACTTCTAACACATAACAATTATGGCAAAGATGGTATTAAACCTGAGCTACATATATAGGGCACAGGAGGACTCGGGTCACATACTATTTAGAAAGCACATCGAATATAACTCAGATCTTTCTGACTATACATCAAAATGCAGTACCTTGATAATGTCACCTAACTGAGCGCTTACTAGTTACTGCCATCATAACTAACGTAACTCGAATTATTTTAAAGAATTTTCACTTACTTTGATTATACGATTCGAGAACTCTATTGGCTATGTCTATGACCCGGAAATATATTTATAGATGATAAAATGTTAGCCCTAAAACTACCCACCAATATAATAACTATCATTTAGGATAAAACAGTCTAATATATTCAGGAATGAGTAAATATTCATAATTAATTTAACAAGTACATCGACCTATTAGCCTTCAAGGTTTTCGAAAGTAACTGGAGCAATAGATCACAACTGCACACACCGTGAATGGTATTTCTCTTCATAGTTACGAGTCAAATATATGAATGATAAAAATACTTCATCGCCATATGCGATCGGCGAGGGCGATATGATAGGTAGCCAAATGCCACTGTCTTCTACGTTTTTTTTTTTTTTCAAAGCAATCTATAAATGTCAGAGTATTTACTTTCAACGTCTGTATGCAGTTTATAGTTGTCTGCAGTCACTTTCGAAATCATACATACATAATATTATTTTTCAAATGACTAATTTGCGCACCTCAATGCGGATTACTTTGGCCTATTGTTTTACACTAATGTAACACAATGAGTACGACGCACCAGATGGAAAAGTACAGAGAAAAAGACAGTCGCCGTAGCTATTTTTGCCCACGTATACTGCCACAGTAGGAGTCTAAGGATTTGAACAACTGGATTCACATAAGCCGATCCCAAAACTTGAGAGACTAAAGCGAGAACTATGGCGGCCATTGCACTTAGGCAATTTGTGTGTAAATCCATTTATTCAACTTGAGTCTTCAATTCTGAAGGAGATCCTTAATTATCACTGTTTTAATGTTTGCTTAAACTTGCAATGGGTTCCTTCTCACGTCGGTTTGGTTTGAAATGAGGAGGCTGATCACTTAGTAAAGTTAGCTCTATCAGACGGTTCTCTAGTAAGCATTGCATTGTTTTATACTGAAATTCTCGGCAAATATAAAAATCAAGATCGAGTTATGTAGAAGGATTATTATAATAAAATCTTTCAAGTAAAGTGAATTTGATATAGAGCGCAACAATGCCAGCCTCCTTCTATTACTTGCGTAAATACGCAGATCCTGTGAAACTGCAACATTTAGTCTAAGACCAGGTCACATTACATCAAGGAAGTTTGGACATCTCATAAAATTGGTCGACTCACCTCTTTGTGAAACGCGTGGTAAAATTGACGATGTCCATCCCTTTCTGATTAAATGTGACAAGTATAAAAAGAAAAAAATCCCTTGTAAATAGATTGAACCTTAATATATATGATGTAGGCATGTTTCACAGCATTCTAGTGGAACCAACCTCTGGTGCTGCTGGAATGTAATGGCACATGTACATTAGTTCATAGTTCTTCATTTTTTGTTACCTTTACTGTCTTTTTGTGTGGTGTTAGGTTAGGGTAAATGATGGGACTGGCATTTTCTAGTTAACAAGTCCTTTTAAAAAAGCTTGATTCAATTTTTGACTACAAAATCACTGTTTTTATGGAGAAATTCTAAATTGAGAATATTAAAATTTGTCCCTAAAAGGGCTCTTATTATGGCACTCTTCATTTTAAGCCTTAACATATCTTCCATCGCTGGTAACGAGAAAACGCGGCGGAGAATGGTTGTGATTCGTGAACGCTTGCTCGATTAATCCCTCTCTGTTTAACTTCAAACGGGCAGGGCAGTTACCGCGTCTTGTTTTTGAGCACAATAAATTCTTCTTTTTGGAATCGTAATGAAAGGTGTAATCTTCGTACATAATTAGAAATCTGTCGTTTGATAACGGTATAAATTGATAGGATTTTCCTGTAACAATGATAATATAATTAATAAGCACCTATAATTATTGTAATAAAGCAATTACAAACGATTTAAATAGCTAAATAGTTTTAGTAGTACCAAATACATATTTTATATATTCTTTATTTTGAAGAATATAGACGATAAATTACTATCAAACCATAAATAAATAACAAATTATACGTATTAAAATAAAATTTTCTTACTTATAGAAAAACTAAAAATCATCAGGACAGAACACAAAATAAACCAATGATTGTCTCAATCATCTTTATAATAATGTAATCGGATTTTACTGTAAATAAGTAATTATTAAAACATTTTAATAATATATCATCAAAAACTTTTAACATGAATTAACTAAATATAAATATTCGTATAATTTAAATTGTTTACTATTTACGACAGTGTAAAAAACATCAAAGCATATTAAACGAAGTCTATATATTTTCGAGTAATTATCATAAAAATCGCTACCTTGCATGAATCAATTCCATTATTATCTTTAATGACGACAGATTATAATAATTTTGTGCTTTCATTTTTCCTATGTAACCATAAATATATTACCTATTATATTATAATCCAATTATAATTAAGCGCTTGAATTAAATGTTATTTAATCACATTTATTGTATTACTGTACTAATTTACTTCAATAAATTATTCTTATTTTGTACGTAAAAATCTTTGTAATCAAAGCACGCCAAATAAGATGAACTCCTACGTTCGTGCGTAAGCATATAATCTTTTTAGACAACTCAGGGCTAGACTGAAGTAAGTATTCGTACCCGGTTCACAAAATAAGTTGCGTTCCATTTCGACTTTTACACTCATCAGGTATAGTTTTGGCACGATCTGGCAACACCGCATTATAGAGAGACGCTAGTGCTCAGAATAAGGGCTGTGCAATTTTAGCAGCTCGTTTAAAGAGGTCAGTGGTCATTGAATCGCTGATAAATGCTCAGGCGATACTCAAAACCCTGATAACGGGCGGCGCGGTGTTACGCCATTGGGTTTTAAGCTGGTAGCTTTTTAATCAGTCACCCAACGTCACCCCTAATTAAGCTCAAAAATTGCTTGCGAGTTGGCTAGGGCATGTGCGCATGAATTTTCTCAGCAATAAAAAAGGTTGCTAAAATAGAGTCCTCAACTTCGCGTCCCGCTAACTCAGCGCCACGGCCGGTTCAATTTTTAATTATTGTACACGAAGTCATTCTGTTTTTTCGTGACCAGAGGGCCTACATAAAGCAATATTCGATCAGCGATAACGTTAGAGGAAGTGCTAAATGTGTGAGAATTGTATAAGCTTTCGAAATATCATGTCGACACGATACGTCAATTATAACTGATCGTATGTTAGTTTGTCTTTGTCTTTGTCCTAAGGTGTCAAATCAATTGATATTCAGAAACAGTTTGTTCTTGTATACAGACAGAGGTGACGAATAAGTCTATGGTAAGAAATTGAATTCATGGGTTTAATTCAGGGAAACATTTGATGCATTCACTATATAGTCCAGACAGTTCATTCCATAAATGCATAAAAGCATTGCATACTCTTACGATAAATAAGATTGGAATAAATTCCTTAAATTTAAACAAAAAAAGAACACTTTATATTCATATCAATTCTATTTTCACGCCATCTATCTTCCCTATAAAAATAATATAATATTTATTACCATTATGTAATATTAAAATTTATTATGTGAATCTGCCTACCCTATGCACGTGACTGAGTCCAGAGTAATACCTTTTCACGGATTGAAGGGAGATATTAGTCGAAAATACGACAAGGGAATTTAGGAAGCTGTTATGGGTTGCACTATGACGCTGGCGCGAAGCTTATATGGAGGGGAAATTTCAAAACTCGTTTTCAGGTAAACGAAATACCTAATTATGTAATACGTAATTGACGTGGCTGGAGATTATGGGGAAAAATAATAGATATCGCGTCACTATCACTGTAAATTTTAGATTTTTTGTAAAAAACGGAGCTTATTTTGTGAATATCCCTCCTAAATTGGTAATACGTAAAGATTTCAATGTTAATCAATTTTCATCACCGTACCAGTGGCACTCCTAAATATTCGAGGCGGTGGATGATTATGTTCTGCATTGTAATATATCATAAGGCCCTTATTATTAAACTTGATTTGAGCTCCACACAGTCCCCGCTTCTTCTTAGAACATACTAAGATTCGTTTGTGTATGTCACGATAAGAATAGGTAAAATTTTCATAAAGCAATACAATTCCTTTCCCTGGTACTGAAATTTCTTCAAATTCACCTGTAACCAAATTATACTACTGTTTAAAATTTATTACCAGCTGGACAAGCTGGTAGCGATCTGTGAACGTTTAAGAAGGAAGCTAAAGCAGTTATACCTGTAGTCTACATGTAAGTAGATATTAAAGTAGAAAGTAAAAAATATTGTATGTTCTTAATTCTTTACAATATGACTAATTAATAAATTTCTGATGAAGGAAAACATCATGAGGAAGCCCGTGTGTCATCATATAGAAATGCCCTGTGTAAGTGCCCTGAGAACGGCGATTAGTTGCGCTACTGGTCACGTTGGGCACGACATATAAGCGCAAAGTTGATACAGCCACTAATGTATCTCTGCTCACCCCGAAAGCGATACAGCGTGACGATATATTATTTAATAAAAAGTAACATAGTATTAAAGTTTCTTTATCGATAAGATTTAATTAATTAAGATCTGGTTCAAAGTAATAAGTACTGGAATGTGTCAAATTTATTATTATTATTCTGATTACATGCCACAGTTATTACCAATCACAAATAAGTCAAATGTTAGAGAAAATGTCAATTCTAATACTAAAATAATTTAAATATGATATTTCCTGTACTATTTTACTCACAGTACAATATGACTAAATAGTATGACTGGGTGAAGAGGTTTAACCTCTTAAGTGGCTCCACTACCTGCCCCCATTCTTCCCATTCAAACGCAGCGAATGATACGCGGACTCCCAAACATATGCTTATATTATACGCAAGCAAACATATTCGTTATATCCATAGTGGTATACACAATTTAATATTGCGAATATATTCGTCTTAGGCGTTTTGTAATGCATATCTTGATGACGTATGTATCCGTCATAGGCACTTAAGAGGTTAAATAACTGTTTATAAAACAATACAAGAAATAAACACAAGCATTGTTATCACAAGAAATGAGTAATTTTTATGTCTTGACTAAAGCGATCTACAACATACTGATACGGTTGTTTAGTTCTTCTTTTTAGGCATAAATCGGTTTAAAATATCGCTCACTCGATCTACCGGATTCCTTTGTTCTTTTGACTCCCTATCGGCTGGAACCATAAAACGATGAGGGTTCTTGGATCTAAACTGTCTGTAATATCGCAGAAACTCTGGGACACCTGTATTTTAAACAGAAAGTAAAATTATTTCCTGTTTTTATTAAACATTTGGCTACTAATGTGTTATATAAAAATCTTAAAAGAAATTCCCCATAACATAAATGCGTAATGTACGTACGTAATGGTTAAATGAAATATACACACAATTGGTTTTATTTTACACTTTATTATTTTATACTAGTTTAACTATAACTACTAATACTAACTAAACTACTAACTATACTATACTCTAACAAGTTACACTATGCGAAATAATCGCTCCGAATCCGTCATAAGCCGTTCTGATTTTCATCATCCGATTTTACGTCATCCATTAATATCTCATTCTGATCAAAACATTCATGGACCAAAGTCACTCTAGTATTATTTTATGAGCTATTGAACAATGAGTCTGAACCGAATCTGAACTATGTCGAATTTCCTCTAATATTGACGTAAACCTTGGAGGTGATTACATAGAGATCCTAGCTTAGTATTTTTATGGATTCGAATGAGAGGTTGGTTGTACGAAATGCAATACCTGTACTCAATCCGAGTTTTTCTAGTGACACAATGGACACAGATACCAATGTATTATAATGTATGTGCTCACCCCGAAAAGGACATAGTGTTACGATATATTTTTTCACGGATTCAGATTGGATGTAGTGTAAAATTGTTTTACTTCAGTTTCGTAATTCTCCATTTACATTTGCTTACGTCACGACCACAATATTTTGTTTGAGCTTAATAGAAACGATTGTGTAGTGAACAGTGATACTCTCTACTATGAATATGAGGGTAGAATTCGCAATAAACCGGCGCGGATTCGAATAGAGGCGAGAGTCAAAGAGATACATTGAAGTGAGGCCAGTACTAGTAAATACACCCAAGCAATCGTTATGTCTCAGGATATATAAACGAGTGTAATGCCTTCATTAGAATAATTCAATTAAAAACGATATAGTCTTCCATCAGCCAATCTTTTTACGTCCGGAGGAGGGTGCATATGCGAGCTCAATTCTTGGACAACTTTCATACCCTCGACTTCAATTTTCGCTTTACAACCAGTTGCCTTTTTAGAGCAATACCAACGTCTTTGACTAGTCATGCACGAATATGTATGATTTTTGTAGTAAAGCGTTTTGCCACCGCGTCGGTTGGCATATAGGAATTCCGCAGTATTATTATCTGAGTAATACAGAATAAAATAATCTTATTAGAGATATAACATGTAAATTACAATTAAAAAAAAAATACATAACAATTATATTTATACCATAATTTTATTATTGCTTCAACCACTATTAATTCGTAACAATACGCGGTTACGCTGTACAATTTTATTGTGGAACATTCAAGTTTTGGTACATATACGTATTTGTATCATAATGATATCTTTAAAAAGTTCCAGAAAATCTTACTGATCCGTTAATAAATTAATATAACTTTTATACTGAAATAAAAAAATTATCTAATGCTCTCTGTGTTCAGTTAAAATATTTTTGAAAATACCAACTGTTTAATGGGGAAATCATTAATATTGTAAACGCACATCAAAAGCATTATTATATAGTATTTTTGATACTGCTCGATAAAAAGATTACACTTGGCACTGATGAAAAATAAAGAGAAGTTCAAAAACGACAATAACTATCAAGAGAGGAGAATTCGTTGACGGTCAACGTCTTCTAAAGGTGAAACTGTGGAACGTGACAGATAACTAAGGATAGCGATTTATGGAAATTCCCCTTAACTCTACACTGACAAATTTTTTAAAGTTATTGTAGTAATGTTTTATAACACCATCAATAACATACAATATTCCGTTATCAGTGCTGTTGTATTTACCGAAATTGTATTTTTTTTTTGCGAAAGATTCTGTAGTGAAACATTCCCCGATAAAATTTCACCTAATTTCTTTTGGAATAATAAAAAAGAACATCCGAGTATATGAGCCAATATCCCTGAATATGTTAAGATAGTTTAAGGCGCACGTTGGATTCTGGCAGTTGCGACTTGACAGTTGCAACCGAGGAAGGGTTGGCAGGTCGCCATGTACCGCTCTTTTGCATTTGGCGAAAGCTTCCGATTTGGTGACTCTGCGGCGCTGCCAGGCGGCGTAGCAGGCTCGGGACCGTGCGGATTGACCTGGCAACCACTGTTGGATCGCCTGTCTCAAACCGCGACTGCATAAATCCGACGCGTTTAGATATTTATGGTTAATAGACTAAAAATGTACGCAGATTATTTCTGTTTTGATTTATATCTATAAAACAAATTGTTATTTAAAAAAATATATCATTTGCAGTCTTGTGATGTACCTAGACTTCCTTCGTTTTAGACGTTACCAACAGGAGCATGATTATGTGAATGAATTGCGCAAAGAAAACTCCCATCTTCCGTAGTAACCACGCGAGCTTTGCATCCAGATGCTTTCTTCGAGCAATACCATCGTGTTTTACTTCTCATTTGGCAGTAAGTGTATTGCTTATAGCTCATAATGTACCCCTTGCTACGGTTACTAGGAATAAACCTTATAGACGCGTCTCCTGAAATCAATTAAACACATTTTAAACTTTCGCCTTTTGTACTCATCATCAAATTTACTAATACTATTATTACTTAAGGGTGAAGTAACGAGCTGGATTGTTGCAATGATTAAAATGAAGGGTTTCAGAATACCTTAAAGTACGAGTCGGATTCTGGTAGTCGCGACTGGCAGGTCTCGATGTAAACGATGTAGGCGACTGTATGCATACTGTGTCTGATGTAGGCGTCAGCTGTCATAATCGCTAACTATACACGCCGCCTGACAGCGTTGCGCACTCACCTACGTCAGACCCTATTACATACAAACACATACAGAGCGGTACATCGAGATCTAAAAACCGCTATTGGATCACCGCTGCTAAGTCGCGACTGCTATAATTCGAAACGCGCCTTGGCAATGAAATTCTATCTAGAGAAAACTATCTATTCTTAGTAAAAAACGATGGTAACACAGAGCTTTCATTAAAAAATAATCTGTCAAGTAATATTATTATAAAATAAAATATAAACTATAATGAAAACAATGCACACTAAACAAAATACTATGGGCGCGTTCCCCTCCTGATATAGGTCGGGCGGTGGAAGTTGAGGGCATCCGCCGTCCGGAAGAGAGGACCAGGCGTCGTGCGTGTGCCCACACGACGCCTCATTGAGAGGTAGTGAGGGGGCAACAACTGACCCCCTTCCAGAGAGGAGGCCTGCCAAGGCCAGTCGCTCGTCGGGTCCGTAGGAAGTATACGGATACCCAGGCCCGGCGAAGGTGAAGAGAGGACAGAATTGGCACTCCGGTGGTTTTAGTCGGTGCAAGTCCGACACACCGGGGGAGTGGCTCTCAGCACTCCCCTGACAGTCCGAAGGGATTTTCACCGGGTTAACAAAAAAAAAAAAAATACACGTCAATAAAAAAGACCATAAAAGACAATTTATTTTTATGAAAATAATGTTCTAATAATCCTAAATAATCCAAAATAATACATCCAAGTTTTTTTGTACCTTTCATTTTTAATGGTAACTCATTTTGATAGTATTTCTATTTCAGTAGTAGTTTTTCTAATACATATATTACATTATTTGTTGCGCAAAATGTATACAAATATTCTTACATACTTTTAACAAGTTTTATCAAAGACTGAGCGAAACTAGTCTTATTTAGAAATATACGTTTTATAATAATTTTTATTGATTTCAATTTCAAATTTTTACATAATTAAAGTTACGTTGACGCCTGCACTAGTCGTGAGACTGTATCGCAGGCGTCAACGCCCACCATTACAAAACATACATATTTTACTAAATATACAGAGGAATTGTGTATGTGTGTGTTTATGTATATAAAAGGGTGAGTAAAGAGTAGGTGAAAAAAAACTTCAGTTTGTGAATAATCAAACTGCATCAAGTAATCTCTGATTTTGCATTTAAGTTCGTAAATGGAAAGTGGATAGATATTAAGAGTTTTGCTTTTAAAAACGAAGGGGCCTTCGTTGTTACAGATATAAGATAAAAATATTAACTTGGAACCACACCACAAATCACTACTTTTATCAATTGAAATCCACCGCCGTCTCTGTCTGTCTGTTCGCGATACGCTCAAAAACTACTAACTGGATTTTTAAGCGGTTTTCATTAATAGACAGAGTTTAATGAGGAAAATTTTAGCGTATATTTTTTTAAAGATTTGCGCGAATTGGTTGAAATATGACATTTGTTGACAAAGTCAGAAAAAATCAAGCCTGGGAGCGTTCATCGGAAACACAGGCTTATTTATCTCTTTGAGATATAATAAATCAATGTATGGTGAAATTATTCCTCTTTCATAGGTCTATAAAAATGTCTAAGATAGTGTATCTTTTAGGGATATATTACCATATCCATTCTGACTTTTTAAAAAATGATCACGTAGTTGCGGGAATTTGAAAACTATTTAGACGAATACAGTATTTATCCTTATCAACCGAAACACGTATCATATAATTTCATTGATTACCTAAGGAGCTATCGCAAAACTAAAATAAAAAAGAATAATACAAAAGTAGGTCACACACCGATTACGAAATGTAAATAAAATTTATTAAGTCACTACATATTTATTAATATTTTGAAAAGGAGATCAAATATAAACAACAAGTGGAGGGAGAAATGAGTTAGTTAAAGAAGAGGGGAAGAGGGAAGAAGAGAAGAGATGGAGTAAATTAACACGACATTAATGGCGGTATGAAATTCGCCAGATCGGCTGTTATAAGACAAAAAAAAAAAACAAAATAAAAAAAATCAACCACATATTTTAATAAAGAATCCTTCGGAACATTCTTCATACAACGGCGGGTCATGATTGTGATTATTCTCAATTAAAACAACTTCAGTCTCAGCTCTGTTTAAAAATATCCTCGCCTTGCAACCCTTCGCTTTCTTCGAGCAGTAGAAATGTCTGGGTGTTGTCTGCGCAAACGTGTACTTGTCGGCCATCAACAGTCTTTTGTTTCCTTGTAAAGTGATGAACTTAATATCAACTAAAAATAAAAATAATATTTTCTTTTTATTCACATTAAAAATACCAAATACAGAACAACAGTCAACAAACTATTGAATCATTTTTTTTTATAATACACAGTCTGTTACATAGTCTACCATGCCTGTAAATTTATGCTACTAAATTAAAATAATACAAATTGCATTCTTGACCCAAAATTTTGTTCTTTTTTTAACCTGAACCGATGAAGTATTGCTTTTTTTTGTCTTTGTTTCTCAACGTGGTTATGACTTTTTCGTCGTTTGTTTATTTGTAATTGTATTTGCATAGCATTTTGTATATTATATTTGTACGTTATATTCACATCAAGTAGGTTGTTTCTCAAAAATGTGTGTTTTAATATGTTGTATTTTATAAGTCGTGAGATGTAACCAATTTTGTGAATTAAATAAAAAAAAATACATATAAACTACCATTGTTTATGGTCCAAGGAATCCTTTCATTTATTCAAGTGTATTCATGATTTTGGTAATAGTAGGATTCACACTTTTAAAAACCGTTTTTTTATCCTCTTACGATACAGTTACCACACCATACCTGATGGTAAGCACGGTGCAGTTCAAAAAACGACAACGACTATGGACAGTTAAGAAAAACCCATCGGTAGTTGCAGCGATCATTCCGGCCCGCACAAATATATTTACAAGCTACGTTTAAAGGATCACATATCATAGGAAGGCGGGAACACGCTTGCTGGAAGACCATTCCACAGCCCGACGACACGGCAAAAGTTAGAGAACTTCTTAGTCCAAGTTGGGATGCGAGCTACTGTATAGCTGTGACGTTGTAAGCCCGTAAATAAAAATATTTAAATGGATAATAATAAATGTGAAAAATTTATTATTATTTTAAAGTAAAATAGTTATAAAATAATCAATACGCTGCAGATTTTTGAGCAATTAAATAAATAAACACACGATACATTTAATTCTTTATATTTTATATATAAACGAATGTATATACAAATATATTATGTTTTTGTATTTAATGTTACTAATTTATTTTAAAAAATATAGAAAAAACATTAACAACGTTAACCTTTTATAATATTTGGACTTCTAGCTATTACTTTAGAATACAGTATAGTTTACTTTATTACAATAAAACGAAACGAACTGTAATTTAGTATACAGCAGAATATTTATCACATACTTAAGGTAAATAAAATAACATTATTAAGGCTTCAGATTGTACCCAACCGTTTTAATTCCTTTTTCTGTGCAACTTAACCAACCTTCTATGTTTAGAAGCTATCTCCGCGACTGAATCTTGTGGGATAGGCATTTTGCGGTAACAAAGTAAGACAGCCGGTCTCAAAAGTTACCGGCTAAAATTAGATTTTCCACAATCATAAACGCCGTAGCGTACATACGACGCTCAACAAGACTAGCATCTTTACTAGATATTAGAACAGCTCAAAACTGTATGAACTTGTGAAAAGTAGCCGAACATTATACAGATCCAAAAATATCTTTAACCAGTTACAAATATATGTCACTAAACAATATAAAATGTTCACTAAACAATATAAAATGTTTGTTGTTTAAAATGTGGTTAAGTTTAAAATTAAAACATGATGAAAGTACAATAGCTGAGCATTATAAAATGCCATCACAGTTTAAACTCAGCCCAAACGAACATTTCATATTATTACCAATCTCAATGCTATATATGTATGTATATCTGTAAGGGCAGTTCTTATATGGGATGCACGCCACTGTATAAAGGCAATCTTCTTAGATTTGTATAGACTTGATACTATAATAATTGTTGTAAAATAAAAAAAATGTCGAACTAAGGGAACGTCGAACATTATTGTTAAAGGTGGGTGGTATTATTGCTGGTTATTTGTATCGTATTTGTAAATTTTTTTTGCACGTTTTTTTGGTAAAATTTTATTTATATATCTTTCTATGTTCTGTCTGTGTTTTGGTGGTATTTTGACGTATGATCCGTCATTCAATTTATAGTATTTCTTCGGCGGATGACAATGAACATTGTAAATTTCAATGACTTTATTATCTTCATTGAGCTTAAGTCTCGCTTTACATTCCTGCATCTTCGTGGAACATGACCATCTACCTCCTAATATTCTCGTGAAAGTATACCCATCAATTAGTATTAAGTCTCTTCCTCTTTGTGATTTTACTATTTTGTACTCTACGTTTGAATCTGGAAAATAAAAAGCAAAAGGATGATTAAAAATACGTGAATTGACGTGAAGAAATATTTTCTGTTTCGTCAGCTGATTCGTGTTCATCTTGTTCTATTGAGTTTATTCTTTAGCTCTTAGCATTTCTGGATACAAAGTACAACAAAAAAACAGCATTTAATTAATATCATAAGACCACTATACGCCAATTGCAACAAAAAGTGCTTAAAAATTCATACAGATATATTTAAAAACATATCTAATTATACATATACATAGTTGTATATACCATCAATATATGTGCCACTTATTTTAATTACTTACTTCTAAGGACATAAGAGAGATTATAATAATATATTGGCGATAGGCTACCATCTGCGCGTATCATTATGAATGACCTGCGCAACGTGAAAGGCAAGTATCTACAAGCAGTGGCGAGCATAGCAAATTTACCACAGACTTGCAAATGATATGTATGTTTTATTTTTTGTATTCAATTTTAGTAACTTATCTAAGACTTATTTATTGTAAGATATGCATCGCTTTTATGCGTATATGTGATACTGTCTACGAGATATCACAGCGCCGCTCGCTGTGGTCCGAGGTCCTTGCCTAATGCGTTCGTACATTATTACGTTCGTATATTTCCGTCACAAATGAAAATCCCTCATAGAATTTAATATGACTTTATTCCAAAACAATTTTGATACTACAACGAAAATATCTTCGTAAGTTTCAAATAAAATATGAGAATAAGAATAACAACGTAATTTCAGCTTTAAACGTAAGAACAGGAACATAAACGTAAGAAATCACAAAATAATACTTTAGGCTTTCGAATATAAGATTGTCTCAGTAAAAAAGTATTAAGTCAAAAATTCCAAAAGAACTGGTAATATTAAGTATTCTTCGTCACACCATTGACAGTTTTCATACAAATATTACAAACAAAATGTTGCTACTTTAAATAAAAAAACACAACACGCTTATTTGGTTTATAGCATACGATTTAAGTAATACAAGTTAATTCAATGAAGCCACCTATAAATGCCGGTCGTTAATGATCCACTTAGAATTAACGTCTAACTTTAAAAAAGTTACTAGTACAAATACCCGTAATAAAAAAAATGGTTTCAAACTTATTAATAACACTAAAATTTATATTAAATTTAGTAAACCCAGCGAACTTCGTTTCGCCACCAGATGGCTTCGTTTTGGTTTTTAGTTAGCGTTTGAAAGAACGTGCGCATAATAAATGTCACATGATATTAACTGAGCAGAGTACAATGAGTAGCTGTCAAACAATGTATAACGCATCGGCGCCATCTACTTAAAATACTGGTGCGATCTGCTCCACCACCATGCAAAACCGTATTGGTTTGTGAAAAATGATTTTGCCCGTTTTCCTGCTATTCTCTTGAAATTTTTCCTGAATTTTGTTTGCTATTAACCTCACGGAGCCCGAGACCTTTCAAAGGAATGCAATACCGTGGAAATCGGTTTCTGCGTTCCGGAGTTATAGCGTCAGGAAGGAAAACCGGACTTATTTTTATATAATAGATAATTAAATGTAGTTACAATAAAGTTCTCCTACATAAACAGCGGACCGAAAGCGAGGCGTGAAAATTTAATTTTGTAATTTACACTATTGTATGAAATATGTGAAACAGAAAAGTGAAAGCGATCCGGTTTTCAAAATAAACACGTTACGCCACACCTTTAGAGCGCTATCAATTTGGCAAAGGCTTATGGATAAATATATTTAAAAATCCCAGAAAAAATTACGGGCGGTTTTTTTTTTTAATTTATAGACGAACGCTTGACCTCAATCACACCTGGTGGAAGGTGAAGATGAGTTCGATGATGAAACGCGATCGATAGCAAATTCCTATTCACTCTTCTCTTAAAGACTCCCAGGTCATAAGATCGCGGAAATATGGCCTATTCCACTCTTTAGCCGTTCGCATGATAAATGTAGAAGCGAATCTTTTCGTGCGAATATAAGGAACATCCACCACATACGGATGGTATCCGACACGATGTCTAGTGGTTTTGTGGTGGAATGGGGCTGGTGGAATCAAAGAATGAAGTTCCTGAGAACACTCTCCACCGTGCAACCGGGTTTATGGGTTAATAATAAAATACCGAAATCTTTAACGGAAGCGCCTAGTCATGTTATATCAAAAGGCCCTTCAAAGCAATTTTACGAGCAAGGACGCTCTTGGCCGATTTGAGCCACACGTTACCGAATTCCACCGGAGTACCGGAGTCCACACGGCGAAACCCCTCGCCAGGTTGCGCAGGACGTCGCTCAGTAACAATCTCAACACTCTTCCCAAAGCAAGTAGGCAAGTTGTTGGATACCTGGGCGTCAAGCACGCCATCGGAAAGCCTCATTGCTATAAAGATACGTAGATATTGTTTTACTTCGATTTAAAAAGACAATTATGTTCTAAAGCATTATTTTTTTGACGAGGACTACAAATTCTATCCGGAAAGTGTCTCAGAAGCTGGAGATAAAACGATGGACCACCAGCCACCGGTTTACCAGTGGAGTAAATTTCATAGAAATATAAAAATGCCTCATCTTGTTGTGATTGGACATCGAAATAAACATATTGACCTATAATTTCAAAAACTTGAATTTTGAGATCTTGAATCTGGTAATTATCGGATGTAAAGTAAATATTTATGAAATTTCCAAGTATAACAAGACAATCCTTTAATTTTTTTATGGGATACCCGCCACTGTGTCAGACTACATCTCCGAACAACTGGAGCTTTCTTTCAACACCATACTTCACTAGAGAATTGAACACAATCGATGGAGACTATTTCCAGGATAAAATAGAGTCGAGAATCACGATCAACAGCAACGAAAGATGAATCAAGATAGAGAGAGATATATAGATATCTCCATCAAATAAAAAGAAAACAAAACAGAATCGATACATAATCTTTAATTTCGAAGCCTTTTTGTATTTAAAATTAACGTATATTTTTGCACTGTCTTATTCCACTATGTGTAATTTGGTAATATAACAAAGTCATGATAATAACTAAATAAACATCTCATTTCTAACAAATCTTACCCACAAAATAATAGCTTAAAATGAGTTTATTTCAATTATCTGAGGCGCATACGTAATAGTATATTATGACACGATTGTGCTAAGTTGGTCATTACAGACGAGGCGTAATATGTGCCAGCAGTACGGCGAGCGCCACAAAAATTCAAGCCTGTAGTGATCAAATGCAAACGATTTTCATCATGCTTGCGAGGAAAAACAGTCTTATACTATATTATTAAATTTTAATTATTGAAAAAAAAATCTTGGAGTAAATTTTTTAGGATTTTAAAAGCTTTGCCTTACGCTGAAGGTTGTGGCAATAGCCAATTAATTGGCTTTAGCTACAGGTTCGGTCAAATATCGATGTATAATCAGATATTTATGAAAATAAATTTAATAAACAAAGTCAGGTCAATCAGGTTCATGTTTGACGCTTTCTAGAAACCTTAAGCTATAGTCAAAATTTCAGCCCATTTGAAAGTTTTACCGAATGTGTTTTTGGCAGAGGGTAGCCGAAACTGAAACTTTCGGTCGCACACTAATTACGACATAAAGCAGGACGATCTACATTAAATAACAATTTTTTCTATCATTTAGGTTACAAGTAAAGACTAGTTTTAATATTTTTTATTCGGTCTGTGATTATGTTTATTACGCATTCTAACGACGTTCCCTCTCTCATCAATCTTCAGATTCGCATTGCAATACGGCACTTTCATGGAACATACATATCTTAAACCCCCTGAATTCGTAAAGGTGTATCCGTCCACCAGAATCAGGTTCCTTCCGCGCTGCGATTTCACGACTTCATATTTTATGTTCGTCTTTGCTGGAAACGAAAAGGAGCGAAGATAAAACATTACTTTAAACTAAAGAGAAAATTACTATAGCTACATAAAAACCAGAACATCAAAACTTAAGTCAATATTATCTTTTTATTACTTATTTGCTTCTATCTAATCGATGCTACATACCAAAGAGCCAAGATAAAGTAACACTGAGTGATAACGCTAGTAAAAAAGTGCAAAATGTATGGCATCGACATAAGCTTTCGTTATATCACTTCAACAGGTTATACCGATCCCATACATTTAGCACTTTTCTACTAGCGGTATCGCTGGTCATATATTACTTTGTGTAAGCCCTCGACATCGCGTGCTTACTATATACCTGATAGAAAGTCACATTTGAAGTCAGCGAACACATTGCTAAAAACCCATGGGTAGGAAAAACGAAATTTAAATACCTCGTTTTATTGTGTAGCGCCTCTTGAGTAAAATTCTCTCTGTGACTGCTTTTCTATCATCGTTTAACTTGCGAATTTTCAAGCAACAATTGAATCGGTATTAGAAGGACTAGCTCGTCCACCATGAGTTTTATCTTATTTTTCTATCCGATATATTGAGTTTAAATGTTTTAACACGTTCACGTCGGCGTGACCCACCGGTGGGTTACACTTAACTGTTCCGTGGGAACGAGATAAGACAGTCCCGCCTCACGCGGAAAAACGTAGATATTCGCCCAGGCGTGAAAATTTATCGACATTTTGCAAACCTATTATAATGTTATAAGAAGTGTCTATGTCCTTTCTAGTAAATCACAGATTCGTATGGTTTGGTAGGGTTTTTTAACAATCTATTAACTTGCTCGGATGTACATTAACATATTAAATAATCAAAAAAATAAAATGTTATCATTTATTGTAAACATCAATTTACATTTACAATATTTTATTCTTTTACAAATTTTCAAATACACAAAGATATCAAGTACTTATTTATGAAAAAATGTATTAATATCTAAATATTCAATAAAATATGTAATTCCTATATACTTATAACATTTATAAGTAAATATATTGCACTTAAGTATTATACTAGAAACTATAAACGACAATAATTTACTTAATCTATACTTATCGTATTTGTTAACTGTCTACATGAGATCCTTGAAATTATAACAGCTAATTTACACGTATAAGTATTAGAAATTTTTAACTAAAGATTAAATAAATTCGTAAATGTAACACAGTTCTAATAACAATTCACAAAAAAAATTGTTTACAACCAAAGAAGTAACATAAAATTAATTATGTATTTTCATTAAATAAGCCGTTGACAGGGTGACAGGAGGGATGTGGTGATTGGAAGATTTGGTAAACTATTGAGGTTTACTAATTATTTACTTAACAATTTAACACGTGTAAATCTGCTATTACAGATAAAAAACATATAATGATTGTACACATACAATATATACTATTCTAATGACTCTTATATTCTAACATATGCACCATTCCTTAACTGCATGAAATTCTTTCTCGGGTGGTTATGATTGTTGTTCAGTGTTAAAATACGACCGTATATTTTATCCATTTTCAGTTTTGCTTTGCATTTCTTATTCGAACACACCCAGTATTGCGGCCCAATGTTGCAGAACGTAAACCCTTCTATCAATATCAAGTTTTTACCTCTTTGCGATTTTACAACTTCGAAGGGGATTTCTGAAAATTAAAAATACTGTTAAATAACGTAGGGCATTGAATAAAACTAAATAATTAATTTAAATTGACATTTTTTTTTTTTTTGTTAAGCAAAAACAACCCTATGCGGCAATAGATCAGAATAATACGCCATAGAACGTCGTAACTAGAGAGTTCAAATTTGCGTGCAGTTCTGCTGCCGCATAGTGAAGTATATACCACATTCCTTTAATTTTTGTATTTGCCGATACCGGTAAAAATTACGTAACCACGTATTGACTTCCTTTTTGTATAAAAAAGGAAGAATGTTACGAAATGGATATCTATAGATGGTTGCTGTAATCATGCTGGCTTATAGCCACAAGAATTCTATCAAATTTAATTGCCAAAGACATTAACAGAAATAAGATGCTTACTAGCTGAAAGATTATTTAATGCACAGATTAATAATATGACAAGATATGTAAAGGCGCGATTCGGATTTTTCAGCAGCGGCAACCCGACTGCGGTTGTTAGGTCGCGATGTAGTGCTCTATATGCTTTTATATGGAAAGGCGTTCGATATTCGTAACTGCGCGACGCTGTTAGCTTTCACGATTGTAAGCTTGATACGCCGTTTAACAACTACTGCTGGGTTGCCACTGCCTGCAACAACGGTCAAAATCCTAATCGAACCATTAGATATATTCCTAGTTTGAGCCATAATAAAAATGATTTGTTCCTGTTATATTAATAATGTCCTATGGCTCTAATTCACCGCAGAAGACGTCTAATATGCATCTTCACTTGGACATGTCCTGCGGATTTCACTTCAGCTTGTCCTGACAATACTTATTTTGTTTCTGTCTATTATGAAGGCAAGGAAATTGAATTTGGAAGACAAAAGGAGAGTGAGATAAACAAATTATATATTTCCATTACAGTTATACTACCTTGGTTTGCTACAATGCCTAAACCCATCAGTGCATGCAAATATGAATGAAAATGAGTCCTTCTTCAAGAAATGTACGTAACCACAATAATTTAATACTTGTATCGCGCAGTAATTAAGCGAGTGCCTTCAATATTTATTCAAGATTCAGATCCCACACAAAAGAAACACGAGAACAATTTATTCCTTATGAAGGACTTTTTTAACAATAATAATGATTATTTAAAAGCCAATAATAGAACGGCATTTTCAAGCCATTTCTATGAAATTTGTCAAAATTAATTTAAAAGTCGCGAATAACTTAATTAGCTTATAAGCATCTTCATAGGCATATTAATTAAATGGTCTTTGTATGCTCAATGCAAATCGAACATTTGTTAATATCCCATATTATATGGGATATTGTTTCACGGAAGACATCATAAGCCGTATTGCTGAAGATACTCGAATTACTTTTAAAAGTAGTTATCCATTTTTTTTGTAACCCAGGTGAAATCTCTAACGGACCTCACCGCCTCCCGATGTGTCGGACTTGCACCAACTAAAACTCCCGGGGTGTTCCTCCTACTCGTCTGCCGGGGCCAAGAGTACAGTATTGGCCACTTCCTCGGCACCCACCGACGTTTGACCTTAAGGTAGGTTTGGCTCTCTCTGTTGCAAAAAGCAGGGGAGGGGTGTTGTACCCACTCCTCGCTTGCCAACTTATCTTGGAGCAGTGTGCGGGAACACATCGAACAGTGCTCTCGCCTGGATCATTGGACGGCGTACTCCCCCAAGTGCGCCGCCCAAGGCGTCATATCCGACTTTTAGGGAGGAAATGTACGGATGTAGGCCCTCCTCCGGGGTCCAGCTCTGCGTGGACGGCGGATTGGGTTCTCGGGGATGGCCATTACCTCCCGGTCTCGCTCCGCCGCCTCTTTCACCTTCAATGTGTCCTCACTAAATGCGAGGACCAAAAGTAGTTATCCTATATATTTAATTAAATAATAATAATAAATAACATCTATTTTAATGTATGCTTATTTATTTGACTAGACATATAAAGAATTCGCAGGATATCCTGCGGGTGTTTACGTTATACTTATTATTTAGTTTAGATGCTTCGTATAGTGTGTAAGACTCAACAAGAGCGCGCCTAGGTTGAAAAAAAAAATTATATCCTAATCACGGTGCCGTTTTCTAGCTTCATGAAACGTTTCTTCGGATGTATATGGTCAAGATCGAGACGCACAATTTTGCCTTGATCGTCCAACTTCACTTTAGCACAGCAACGCCTGTGAGAACATCTCCAAGAATTTTCCTTTAATTTGGAATAAGTATGACCCTTTATCAATATCATCGTTTTTCCTCTCTGTGAAGTAACGAATTCGTATTCGTGTCCTGAAAATATTTACAAATGTGTACGAGCCTCTAATTTAAAACCAATTATTGGACAACTGGCAAACCCTACATTAGCCTGTTCTAACTTTCTTTGATTTCAAAATAAGAAAATAATGTAGACGATACGATATAGATCTTGGCAAGAACTATATCCGTGCACCACTTTATAATAACCATGTTTTGTGTTCAATTTATAGAAAAATGTAATTTAAGTAATATACCAAACACTCTCAAATTTCACTTTATTAAATTAGTTTCAACTTTTACATATGAACTTTCACTATTTCGCTATTTATATTCGTATAAATGTTCCATCCGTATCCCTAACATATTTTTTAGAAGGATGATTGTGTATTTTATCTACGTGAAGCACTGTGCCATCTTCGTGGAGCCTTAGTTTCGCTTTGCATTTACACGTTGAACAGATCCAACCCCTCTTAGAAACCTGTGCGAAGGTGTACCCATCTATCATGATCAACGATTTTCCTTTTTGCGACTGAACAACTTTGTAACTGATATCTGGAATTTGTATTTATAATAATTTTAATTATTAGAACTGCACGTTAAAATAGATTTAATTAAGAATTAAATAAAACTTAATCGTTACATGCATTCTTTATTATACTAAACACAAAGAAATATGTGTTACAATAATAGAGGAGCACAACGGCAAATGTCACTGATAAGCTAGGCTGGATTTATATCCAGCAAAAATAAAATATAATAAATATAAATAATATATAAAAAATAAATATAAATAATAGTTATTAAATGCTAAATATTAATGTGAACACCATTAACAATTAACGTATACCTTACAATAAATATATTTTAGGTTAGCAAGCATAAAGAAAGTGACAGGAAGGAGATGGCGGGTTTGGACAAGTTTTAATGGCGGCGGCTTGAGTAGTGGAGTGGCGAAAAGGAAGGCGTTTGATATTGTGTTGGAGTTCTGTAAATGAATAACAAATAATTATGTGGTCGGAGTTTGATGCAATGGTCCTCACAGGTGTCCATCGATCCAGTACGAAGCCTAGAACACAAATAAAGAGATGTCGAATGGCGAGGTTACCAACTAGCAGATAAGTTTTAGAGTTTATAATATTTTATCCTTTTAAAATATGGCATCAAGACCGCCATTTGCCACCAGCGGTAAACAGTAAATAGCGCTTTCGCAAATCGATTATAACCCATATAAAATCAATTTTGATTGTTTTTACTATATCAAACGTACTTCCTACTGTATATAAAAATAAAATATCTTAATAAAATTTATGGTATATTTCTTGTCAAAAATCGTCGTGTCGCTAAATAATGAGTACAAAAACCCTGATATAGTTTGGGGCCATATTTCAAAATAAATAAAAAAAATTGTTTAACGAAAACTTATAGATCCATCAGTCTTTTTTATTATATGGCGTGGACGATGTGTGTGGACGTTATAGATTGAAACAATATCCATATCGTCGTTTAACTTCAATCTAGCTTTACAGCGCTTCTTCTTCAATGAGCAAATCCAAATGCCCTCCGTGCTTTTTTCCGAAAACGTATGACCGCCAACGAATATTACTTCTTTCCCCTTTCGCGATCTCATCAAATCATAATCTATATCTGAAAGATTTATGTATGTTAAAGAAAAGATCAAAATTCAACCATTTTTTATGTACGATTTACCTCAAAATCAATGTTTAAAGGGCACAATGATGGAAAGGGTATGTATGTGTCCTAAGTACCCTTTAAGAGAGGCGCTTCTCCTTTGACAACATGGAGCCTGAGTAAATTTAGCGTAAAAAAAAGTTAGCGTGCAGGGGCATAAAAGGAATATGGTTTTCCAGGGTAAGGTAGTGGCGAGTTAAAAGATACCCCGAGGTATTATAATTGGTGGGAGTCTGACACACCATGCCTGTCACGGCGCTCCTGTCGGTCATGAGTAAGATTTTGCCGCGGTTACCAAAGAAAAAAATGATTATTCAGTCTTCTTAACCAAGCTTCTAAATAATAAGAACACAAAAACAAATTAACGAAGGAAAGTATTCCACTCTATCGATGGTCGCATTACGAACGAAGAAGTGCAGTACTCGTGTCCGTAAGTTTACCCTTTGATACCTGTTACGACTTGTTATTTTCTCCTGTCCTTTCCCCTCACTATGAATCGACTCAAAGAAGCTTGCGCCGCGCGCATCCCTAGCGCCGGCGCATTCAAATCAAAAACCTTATAACGAACGGTCTGCTGCAAAGGCGTGGTGTGGTGGAACGCGGTACCGCAAGCCTCACCACCACAAAATCCCAGTAAGTACCTTATCTATACTAATATTATAAAGCTGAAGAGTTTGTTTGTTTGTTTGTTTGTTTGAACGCGCTAATCTCAGGAACTATTGGTTCGAATTGAAATTTGTTTTTTGAGTTGAATAGACCATTTCTCGAGGAAGGCTTTAGGCTATATAACATCACGATGCAATTATTAGGAACGAAGAAATAATGAAAAATGTGAAAAAAACGGGCAAAATTATTCATCCTTGAGGGCTTCCATTGCGTGCGCTGCAAAAACGGTTCAAGACACCAAAAATATATGTAAGAAAGAATTATTCCTCTTGAAATGATCTAAAAAAATGTCCGCGACAGTATATGTCTATCTTTTAAGATTAAGTCACTAGAACCGTTTTTATGGTAAACAAATTTGGTTGAAATTAATGCATTATTTGTTAAGAGTTGTATCAACGTAATAATATTAATCTTTATCCAAATAAATGTGTTGTTGGTTGAGAGTATAATTAATACTGAACAAAATTGTCTTTGACATCACTTAATTTCAATGAACATCTTAGAAGATATTACAAAACCTTATATAGCGAAACAACGTTTGCCGGATCAGCTAGTCCTTTATACAAGTCGTCAACACTCAACATGAGATAAATCAAGTTAATTAAAACAATCTAGTTCAATTTACACCAATCCCCTATATGGTATACGTGACTTCCAGGTGGTATTAACCGACCAGCAGTCGGTGATAGAATGTTTGTGTCCGATGAGAAAGCGACCACGGCAGTCAGTTCAGCCTATTATGTTTCGGGTACAGCACAAAAATCAAAGATCAAGAATGAAAAATCCCTACCAGCCATGTAGGACCAGTAAGGATATGCCAAGAGGGTCACTCCAGAGGGGGACCCCGGGGGTTTTTAGTCAGTAGGAGTCTGACACACCGGAGACGCTGCCCTCACAGCGTCCCTAATGGTCCTATGCAGGGTTA
The DNA here is from genome assembly GCA_036320925.1 of Automeris io. Lineage (NCBI taxonomy): Eukaryota > Metazoa > Arthropoda > Insecta > Lepidoptera > Saturniidae > Automeris > Automeris io. The sequence continues at coordinate 3,615,277 of JAUDJH010000010.1, read as the reverse complement.
TCCCTCGAGATACAAAAAAAAAAGACTATAATGTCATAAAGTAAATAGGCAAGCCTACAGGTTGCACAGTAGAGCTAATCATCCGAGTGAGAAAAAGAATAGAAAATAGTACAAAGATATGGAAATAGGATACGATAATTAAATCACGATTAATCGAGGATATGGAATTTTTTATTCATGCCCATTCATTTGATATCCATATTGTGGAATTTATAAGAAAATGTAATCCACCATTTTATGGCTTCTGTCAATTGGAATTTACAATTTTACTAAATACATAATATAATCGTATAATTTTTAGTATTGATAAATAAAAGCGTGTACCGAATTCTAAATCAGGACGGTTTTCAAGACGGGATAAAATTTCAATGAATATAATATATTTCAATCATAAGATATAAGTACAAAGAAAACTACATAAAAACATCTTAAATTTGCAAGTATACTTAGATAATGATAATTTACAATACAAAACACTATTCTACTCAAGTAAATACGGAGGCACATGTTTATGTTACATTTCAGTATAGATCTATAGGCGGGACATGTTAATAACATCCAAGATAGTTTAAATATATTTACAATTAATGTTTTTCATTTTTCATGCATGCCATTGTAACTTAGCAGACAATATATCAATTTTAAATCTGAAAGCAAACGAAAACTCTGAGTTAAAATGCTGACCCGCCATATTTAGAGAAGTGTTTAGAAATATTAATTCAATCTTCGCAGGAAAACTCTCGTTACTCCTTATAGAGTTCACGTTAGAAATAATTACTTCAATAAGTTTTATTTTTCATTTGACTCAACATATTGACTAAACTGTGCCTTACAGCGTTATTAATATCGTAATATTGTTGTCCATTAACCAGCACGACCATACAAATCAACATCTCTTCACTTGTCATTTACAGATCCCAATGTTACAGGATGATGGAAGATTGGCAATTTATTTAAAAACACAATTTTTCGTTTAATTTTATTTACAGATTTGTACAAAGAGAGAGTTTTTATTGTTTATCGCCTTCGAATTTTAGTTGTCATTCATTATATTTGTGTGACATAGAAACCTAGGCTGAGATTTATAGACGCTACTTTAATTTTTCTTACACTTTGCTCAGATAATAAGAACTTGACTTTACACTTGGTATAGGCAGTGTTTTCTTAAGTTGAAAAAAATAAATAAAACGGTGTCTTTCTTTGTATGTAAAGTCACAAATTGTTTTATTTAAAATAAATAATTAAATAAAATAATTTGTAATATTTGAGTAAAGTGTAAGCTAAGTCTCAACTTAAGGGCTCAGCTAAGACTTAGACTTCTTGTCATTTATTTTATCAGTCCTGAGATATATTATTTTGTCGTTATTTATATTTCTTTAAATATTAATCTCTACTGAAATGGGACCAAAAGAAATTTTATTTCATTGTGTACCCATTGACGACAAAAAGGGAATATGGCAATATACTCGTGAAAACGCATCGTGAGAAGTTACCTTATGATGCTGTCCGCATGTTATGTAAGGGTAATGCTATGAGTTTCATTAAAACACTCCAAACACAACGCAGGCAAGTCATAACAACCGCCACAGTAAGTCGTAACTTTTTTGGTATAAGATCTTGCTAATTTCCTGCCTACTTCATTAGAATTTTTTTTATAGCATTTTTTACAGTATCTTCTTTTTTTTCCTTTTTCTCCTTGCATTAATTTTAATTCATGTCGACATTTTTTCGAGTTACAATCTTCATCCTTAATTTCGATAAAAATACCTGAAAATTGTGTAAATATTGTAACAAGTTAAGAAGATCAAACAGAATTATTTAATGTTCAACTGATGTCGAATTATTTCATACCTGTAAAAAATGTATGTTATTTTTTCTGGTACTCCGGCTTCTTTTTAATCGTATGCAGAATAGTCATGGTCAGGCATGACGTTTTAAGGTTAGCAGCACTACAGCTATTCATTTTTTCCGAACTGTTGCTTGACTGGCATTTACTCTTACCTATATAGACCTAAAATAATACTTTTCTGATCCATAGACATAAGAAACGTAATCGTTTGTTACCATTGAAAGTCTTTGGCTTTGCACCTTTTGTGCTCGCCCACTCAAGCCCGGTGTAGTTGTAGACATAGATGGGCAAAATGTAATCAGATTAATGAAAATGATTAACGATTACATTTTACGTTTTTTACCGTTAATATGACTGCATTTAGCTCATTTATGTTTTAAACACTACAAAATCCCAGATTGTATAAACATTTATTATTTCTTAATGTTATAAATGGATTTAATCATGATTACAGAACAAGAAAATGAAAATTACGACTACATTTTGTAATCGTTGATCATTAATCAGATTACATTTTGCCCATCTATGGTTGTAGAGGCCTTTACCGGCCAACAACCAAATGTCTTGTCGGAAAAAAGAAAGAAAATACAATTAAAAGATACTATCAAAATTGGCTTTATTATATACATACAATATATATAATGGCATATACATAGAATAGATATAATAAAATCGTATCGTACAAATAATAATAATGCTTAAAAGCTAGTTAATCAAACGCGCAAGGACCAGAAAACCTAAATTAAGCTTTTCAATATTTAATTATTTGATTCAGAATTAAGTAAACTACTTCTAAAACAAAAACTCTAATTAGGCAGTCTAAAGTAATCACTAATAAGTCATCAATAAAATGATTCTAACAATCATTTAGGCAGCACCATTAATGCATTTACTAAATAGACACCACTAATTATTTCCTATGTTTTTATTGCTAACCTACAAAGAATTACCAAAAGTACTTAATACAAATCCATATATAATATTATAAATCCGTAAATGTATATGTTTGTATGTCCCATTTATAAATCAAAACAACTAAACCGATTCCGATGAATTCGGCATATAAATAGATTAAGTTTATTGATTTTTGCCGCTACAAAGATCGCCATGTTTGATAATTATTTATATTGCTGACTCTATATTGGCGTCCTAATTTCAATATTTAACGAACAGTTTCAGAAACTTTCCTAAAATATAAGACGCTTTTAAACACTAATGAATCATATTCTATGCAAATGACGATTCATTCTTGTTTAAAAGGATCTTAAAATTTACAAAACGCTCCTTATATTTGCTCACCCCGAAAGGAATATAGCGTGGCTACATATTATCAGCTCTTTATTTATCATATTTAAAATATCTTGAAAATTTAAATATATACATATAAAAAGATAATACATAATTTTAAAATATAAAAACATGTAGACCTACGGTAGCGAGGCCTGAGGACCAAGCCACTGGTAGTTGAGTGCCTAGAGACTTCCTAACAATGCGTACCGTATCTAGTAATACTGCCTGCCGTATTCAACCCTTAAACCAACTACCAAGTGAGAGCTTCTTTAAGATGGTAGTCGAGGCTCTTTGCGATCAGTCCGTTAGTCGCTACGACTATCGGTACATTATTATTATTGTTCATAATTTTAGGAGAGTTCTGAAACTGAGCCTTAAGCATGAAATGTTATTTATTTGAATTGTAAATTACAACATTAAATATAGATTATCTTTGTGCTTATATGAAAAGTATCTTTCCATCCCTGTCTCTCGTGTAGTTCCTACTCGGGTGCGTGTGTGCGTTGTTTAGTCGGATTATTTTACCGAAATTATTTAATTTCAAACTGGCTTTGCAATTGTTCTTCCTCAGCGAGCACACCCAGTTGGTATGATCGTTCTGTGAAAAAGTATATCCTCCGATAAACAGCATTTCTCTACCCCTTTGCGACAACGCCATTTCGTATTGAATATCTGTAATAAATCCATACAGACACACATAAAATAAATATTATTTACACTATTATCATAGTAAATATACAGTAATAAATATCCTGTTTGACCTGAAAAAGGCATACTGGTGTTACGTAAACATGTTGTCATATAAAATTGAAACTTTTGAATTAGCTTACATGCGGTCCGAGCTGGGATTACTTACAAATGCAGTGTAATAAATAATCAACGATTAAACTTATAAAGGGTGCTTGGGATCTACAGGTCAGGACCTTCTAGCGTTGTCATTAAGTTTCCTTACTTCATTAATTTATTCTAATATTTATTTAATTTAATTTAAAATAATAATACAAATCGATTCTAATATCAATATCGAGTAACACCGCCTAGGATCGGACATAATTTGATTACATACTGTATAACGTTATTATTAAATATTATTAGATAGAAAAAAATAAACTGTTTCTACCCAATATAGAAACCGTTTATAAGCCGATGCAGACTCCTCGGCCAGGGGGATTCTTGTTTGAGGCTCTGTGCGGAGCGGAGCTCTTGCTAGTTTACGTGAGGATTGTATTATTGTGTCGAATCTCTGATAGTTGTGGTTTTGGTTATCTCAGTAAATGTTAAATCGTGTTTAGTTTAAGTCACCACGTATATTTATTTGTTTATTTTTAGTAAAATGGCTTTTGATCCTGACATTTATTTATTTTTTTTGGGTAAAATAACTTCTGATACTAACAATATATTTATAAGCCCAAATTGCAAGGCTATGCAATAGTCAATTCAATCACTTCCAATAGTCAACAATTTCATTTGACCGATAATATCTTATAGAATTATATGAAACTGCCAGATTCAGAGTGGGGTCAAATGAAACTTGTATGCTAAAACAGTATGTCACAGAAAATAAAAAAAAATGTTATACTGATTGAATTATATTATCTACAAATATAATAAATTTTTGCGAATATTCGTGTTTTTGTAGTTTTATTTTTAGGTAATGTTTTTATGAGTTTGTCATTCCTATTGTTATATTCGATGCAATTTTTTTGCATTATTATTAAACCAGAAAAGCCAATTTATTTTAAATCACTCGGCCCACTCTGGCCTTAGCGGTCTGATATCGGTTTTGACAACAGGCTTAGAGATAAATATTATCTGCAATGTTAATAAATTGAGAACACATTTAACCCTTTGCATCCGAACCATTTTTTATTAAGGCTACCCCACAGTAGTTTTAATAAAAAAATGTAATATATCAAACATAAGTATTTTAAACAAAAGTAGTTTATTTAAATGTTTCATTTCTATTTGCATACTACAAACAATATTTTAATATTACACTTTATAATTTTCCATAGTGTGATACTTAAGGAAACACTCTCCAAGGTGTATCCTAGGATTTCCAGGACATGTGTCACAGTAATAAACCGTTTCACGTCTTCCGTTTTTCTTTTTCGTTCGGTCAGAGCACACTCTACAATCTTTTTTTTTTCCTTTTTGCATCCCATGTAGCTTACCATTTAATCGGATACTGTCATCGGTAGTTGCAGATGTAGAACCACGGCCAGCTACAGGGTCTTGTCGATAATCTCCTTTTAGCTGATTCACTAATAATTTCACAAATTTTAAATGATTAATTGATCGCTCGTTTCTCTGCCTATTCCCCACTTTATAAAACATATAGGAATTCATGACGCATACTTCCAACCTCCAAAAGAATAAATTTCGCCACCATTTACAATACAAGGTACAATATTATCATAAATAGTAATGGCGCCTCTAAGGCGCCGTTTGAGTTGCAGTAATAAATAAGATGGCTCCTGAGAGGCGCCGTTCGGGTGCAAAGGGTTAATACCGTTTTAAAAATAAACTTCATTTACAATAAGTCATTAAGTGGCGGAAATTATTACTGGAAGTTAAGGAGTACCAAAAGAAAACCAGTACAGTCCTTTTATTATATATTCTTTTAATATATGACTACACAAAATATACACATAATTACTACATAATTTTAAGATGATAAATTATCAAAGATAATATTATCCAGTACAAAATTCCTATAAATTAGAGTTATTATAATGCATATAACATTTTTTCACATATAACTTTGATATCATACAATACTTTCGATGCATTTAAATCATTCTAAAAAATAATTAACAAAAAAACATGTTAGCATTTCCGATCTGGTAATGCTAACATTTTGAGAAACACGAACGGGTCTTTAAAACCAGCATCACGTAATATAATTACAGAAATAATAGAAGCTAAAGATAAATTATACTATTAATTACATACTGCGTAAGCCCTAGAGTTTTTGATGACTTAATTTAATAATAAGCATAATTCATATTACGCAAATTAATTTAGAAAAAGGCCAAAATAGAATGTAAAAATTCATAAATTATTGATTTATTTATGTGTTTTGTTGCATTTTTCACACGTTATTTAACAAAGACGTACAGAGCGCCAATTATCGTTATTTATCTGTTTTGAAAAGATAAACCGATCAAATTAAAAATATATTACGAATTGGCTAAAAAGGGTATTCTCGTAACTTGAGGTTCAGCATATCTTTAGTATAACTTTAATACATCTATAATATCAACCAATTAAGATTTGGTAAATAAGCAAAATTAGTAAGAGATTGGCTTTTAGTTAACTTTCGATATAAGCAGTAGCGTTCATTCCATAGATGCATGGAAGCACTGCATGCCCCGACGATAAATAAGTCTTGACTAAATTCCTTAAAGTTAAACAAAAAAAGGAACCATTTATATTAAAAATCCATTACATATTCACGCCACCTATCTTTTCTATGAAAGCAATATTATGTTTACTATCATAATATAATATTCAAATTAATTACGCGAATTCTGCCTACCCTGTTCAAATACCCTATGCACGTCACTGGATATAAGTATATTTTGATGCATAGATGGGCAAAATGTAACCTGATTAATGAAAAACGATAACGATTAAATTTTGCGTTTTTCAACATTAATTACTGCATTTTGCACATCTATGCTTTAAACACTACGGATTCCGCAATTGCCTAACACATATGAGGCGTCCCGCTAAAACGATTTTTCGTACAAAATTACTTAATAGTTCTAATAGTAATTTGAAATGTTTTTTATCAAAGCAAATATTATATGTTTTTTTTCTTTTTTGCTTTTTCACTCTTGAACAATAATTTAAATACCTTATAAGAATGTGATTGTTGAGTCAAAGATTAATTATAAGGTTTTATAAATTTATGGGATTTGAAAAAATATGTTATAGCGGGTTTTGAAACTAGACGCCTTATATGACTTCTTAATGTTTTGAAGAGATTTAATCATGATTACAGAGCAACAAAATTAAAATTGCGACATGTTGTATTCGTTAATCAGATTACATTTTGCCCATCTCTGTTTTGACGTTGTTTTTGATTCAAATATGAGTTTAGTTATACTAAAAATATATTATAATATATCGACACGATATATCGAGGTGAACTGAGATAGATTGGTGGCTGTATCAACTTTGCGCTTATATATCGTGCCCAACTTGACCAGTAGCGCAGCTGATTACCGTTGTTAGAGCACATACAGATTTCTATAAGACGCCATGTGGATTTCCTCACGATGTTTTCCTTCATCGATATGAAGGGCCTAAATTCGTACTTAATCTGGAAAAACCCAAATGTATGTAGCTATATACATATATATACCAATTATAAACGGAACATTTTTACAGTACGAGAATTAGCCTTCAGCTTTTTGGTATTGTAAAGGACTATACCTATTGTATCCTCAGCATAAATGGCGTTTGATAACATATCGAGGGATGAAATATATATATTTTTGGAATCGGTAAAAAACGCTGATAGTAATATATATTGTTACAATAATAGAGGAGCACAACGGCAAATGTCACTGATAAGCTAGGCTGGATTTATATCCAGCAAAAATAAAATATAATAAATATAAATAATATATAAAAAATAAATATAAATAATAGTTATTAAATGCTAAATATTAATGTGAACACCATTAACAATTAACGTATACCTTACAATAAATATATTTTAGGTTGGCAAGCAAAAAAGTAAAGTGACAGGAAGGAGATGGCGGGTTTGGACAAGTTTTAATGGCGGCGGCTTGAGTAGTTGAGTGGCGAAAAGGAAGGCGTGTGATATTGTGCTGGAGTTCTGAATAACAAATAATTGTGTGGTCGGAGTTTGATGCAATAGACCTCACAGGTGTCAATCGATCCAGTACGAAGCCTAGAACACAAATAAAGAGGAGTCGAATGGCGAGTTTAGCAACTAGCAGATAAGATTTAGAGTTTATAATATTTTATCCTTTTAAAAATATATATATTACTGTATCACAAAAAAATGTCGCTTAAACCAAATAGCCTTTCACCTCTCGATATGTATAAAATGTCTGATAATGCTTTTTATGCTTCTATGGGATACACGCTACTGGTAAGGATTAAATGAAATGTTTATAATAAGTATATATTACCATTTCATATATATACCATATTTCCTAACAGGATGCGTGTGTGTATTGTTCATTTGAACAATTTTACCTTCATCATCGAGTTTCAGCCTTGCTTTACAGTTATTAGTCCTAACTGAACATTTCCAGTGATAGTCCTTGTACTGAGAATACGTGTAACCGTCAACAAATACCAGTTTCTTGCCTTTCTGTGATACAACAACTTCATAATGTATTTCTAAAAGAAATAAATGAGAAATTAATGTCAATAAAGTTATTTTTTATTATACCTTTGTGTGCGCGAAAAGTGAGGAAAGTTTGGATTTTTTTTTTAATTATATTGCAATGATTTTATCACTTTGCCTATATGATTTATTGATAATACATATATTTACGAAGAAAAGTAGCTTTGGTTTGCATAAAAATGTTCATAATTAGCGGAGCTATGGCGTTTTCCGCGAAATACCAATTTTTTTTAACGAGGCTCGCGGTGACCACGATGGTGATACAGGTGGTCAACTGAAATAAAAAAATCAAGAAAATTTGAAAGTATAGGGACATACCCTGTTTATGAACGTTTATTTTAATGAATATTTTGCTCTGTTTGCATACGAGAAAGTTTGTAACGAAAAATCCAAATTTTTAGCTACAAAATGTTTATTAAAAAATTCTTATCTCCAAAACAATAATTTATGCATAAAAAAGGAATCGTTCACAAACTAGCTACATTAATTACGCACAATTAAAAATAAATACATATAAGAAGATCGGCCAAATAGTTTGTTCTGTAGCTTGATCACGGCAAAGGCACTTTCGAAAAATATTATTCCGAAATAACCGCGTTCAAAGTTAACTGCCGCCGTACGCTTAGCCTTAACCCTTTCGTTGCCGCAGTCCGTTCCGCCGAAGTGGTGCTGCTGAACCGGGCAGCACGCCGCGAAGTGTGCACATTGCTTGATGGCAAGTTGATGTTCGAATTTTCTTATTAAGGTGTATATTTAAAAATTTTGCTGGCATATTCAATTAAAATTAAAATTCTAAATGATAATTCTTAGTAATGTATTTTTTGCTTTTCTAATAAAAAGCCGGCACTGATAACATAACGGTTAAGACCGTTATGAAAAGCGATTCGAAACGTAGCAAATATAGCTCGGATCTCTTTGAAAATTTGGGAAAGTGTTTTGGAAGAATTCTACTTTCATATTGAGCAATATTTTTTTTTTCGAAGTTTTGAAATGAAAAATGTATATAACCCCTTAACCGTTTGATTTTTTAATATTCAAATCTGTTTTATGCCTTGGCATTTTTTGGTTTTAAACTCATGGTCGTATCATCATAACACAAAATAAAAGATCGACAGCATTATCTAATGCTTCCAGTGAGACGATATACATTTTAAATAACTTTTGTTGATTTTGCAAACATTATATGATTTGACACTAGTTTGTATATTAATTTTGATAGAAATTCTGTCATTTGACTAAATAAAGAAATGTAATATATAATCCAATACCAAATACCGCCTTTTTAAAAGTCCGTCGTTAGTAAAAACTTATGTATATACAATGAGTAATAAAATAATTAAAATAGCATATCGTCATGTCATCCCCTTCAGGTGTAGCAGAGATACATTAGTTGCTGTATCCACTTTACGTTTGGATGTTGAGCCCAACGTGACCAGTAGCGCAGCTGATCACTGTTCTCAGAGCACTTACACATGACATTTCTCCTAGATTTCCCGCGGGTTTGCTCACGATGTTTCTCTTCACCAAAGAACATGTGGTGCTACTATTAAATATTAGACAATAAGTAAATTATATCACTTTCTTTTGTATTTCCGGTCTTTTTTTCCAATATAGTTATTTTCATTATTTTATATACGTAAATTAGTCACTGTCATTACGAAGGTTTAGATAAAGTTTCATTCGAATAGAAAATGAAATTAGTAGAAAAGTTCACAAAGCATTAAAATTTCACATCGACATATTAAGTCACATTTTGCGCTTCTCTCCTCACGTTGTCGTTGATCGAAGGTTACCTTGTCTAAAGCTGAGATTTATATACGCTACCTCGACGTTACTACGCAAAGTTCACAAAAAATAAATTCGTTTTCAGAAAAAAAAAAAAATAAGAACTTGAATAAAGCCATAGTACTCGCAGTGCCAACTCCATGTTGACAAAATCGGTGACTTACCAAACCCTTTGACATTCATTGAGTAATATAAATTGTAATGTTTTAGTAAAGTCCGAGCAAACTTAACCCTTTAAGGCCGCGCCACAAAATAACCACTTATAGTTGACACTCGAAAACCACACAGCACCGGTCGCGATCGCGCCAAAAAAGTGTCAAACAGTTTTTTTTATACTAAGCCGAGTGAAGTGAAATCCCATAGAGCCACTTCTATAAAGCATACGTTGGTAAAGTTACCAATGCCAAAAATGATCCATAAAGGTATAAAAATTACTAAATTATGAATAACATGAATTCACGCCCGCGGGCGTCAAAGGGTTAAAGCTGCGTCTATAAATGTCACCCTAAGCCCTCTGGACTGATCTCTCCTAATGAAAATAAATTCAAATTTTATTAAAGTACTGTTTGTGATGCATCTTAAAATTAAACACAAAATTAGAGCACACTATGTAAAACTATGAAATTTATTACGTATACATTCTACAAAATACAGTGTAATACGAAAATGTAAAATATTATAATAGCTATGACCCATAAAATTAGAAAATATAAAGAAACTGCACACTCGCATGTCTAAAATGAAAACGAAATGTTCTTAACACGTTCCCGCCGGCGCATTATTTCATTTGATGCACCACCCGGCGGCGCGTAAATCTATGTCGCGCTTCATCTGGCGGCGCGCTAATTTCGCGTTTTCAGGCTTGCACGCGTTTCTTGTTTCTTCAGTAGTACACTGAGTGCTTACTTTGCAAATTGTGTGACTCGTGTTGTTTTTATATCCTGACCACAGATTTCTGCCAGTAAAAATAAACGTTTTTATGTATGTACGTTAAATTATCAGTGACTAATAGCACAATCGAATGCAAGCCACCGGTGGTACACGCCGCCTGATGGCGCAATCAAGCGCGAGCCACTGGTGGTACACGCCGCCCTATGGCGCAATTAGGCGCCAGTCACCGGTGGTACACGCCGGCGTGAACGTGTTAAACAAAACAATTTTAAATTGCAATGGTCTGTTGCGAGTTGACAGTCTTTTTTTTACACTGACTCCACAAGGTGCAATGTAGTCCTAAAACAAAAGCGACTACCAAGGGATGAAAATCAGTTAATCCGTCGTCATGTCGGCCCTCATACACCACGACTGAAGGTCTTTAGGTATATTAGTTACTGGATACACATAAGCTGATCCCGAAACGCGACAGGTCAAAGCGAGTCACTATGACGGTCTTCACACTTGTGTACTGTAGTCATGTTGATAGTCCAGTTCGAGCAAACGCCCTACCACCATGAAAATCAGGAGGTCGTGGTCTTCTAATCTTAAATAAAGTCTGCAGATTATGACCTGTATCAAGAAATGCTACATACTTAAAGAAAACCACGATAAAAAATAAGAGTATGATTAAGCTCACAAAAACAGAAAATATGTTTGCTTAACACTTCGTCTCTAAACACGGGTCATCTGTGTCCGAGCAAAATCAGTTTCTGTTTATACTTGTTAAATAGAGGAGCGGCGAACGCCTCCTTCTGTCCCTAATTTACGAGAATATTCAATTGGTATTTCAAAATGAATGCTTTGAACAGTAGCATGATTTTTTAAGATTTTTTTGAGTGCATTAAAGTGATGAAAAGACGAGAGGACGCGAAAGACTCCATTTTTCAGAAGGTGCGAGAAAAGTAATCGCTTAAACGAAGTGTTAACATTGATCCGCGCATCTTGTACTAGAATATTCTTACATCCATTTCTTTTTTTTTATATTAAATTTTCCGGTTCTGGGTACAAGCCCTTTTGAGCCACATTCATTTCTTAATTCCAGTGGTGATGGTTGTGGTGTTACCCCACTCGATTATTACAATATCGACAATTATTTGTTATACAAATCTAATAAAGCATAATTTTTCCATCAAAGCCTCTAGCATACTTTCTCGAAGGATGCGTGTGAATGTTGTAAATGCGAATGATTCTGCCTTTCTCGTTAAGCTTCAGTCGTGCTTTACAATTATTCTTCTTCACCGAGCATTTCCAATAAATACGATCAACCGTGGAGAACGTGTGCCCATCTATGAATAAAAGCTCTTTTCCCCTTTGTGATACCACCACTTCATATCTTCCACCTAGAAAAAAAAAAAACAATTACCAAATATACTTAAAACATGATATATGTAAGTATTATTTGTATCTTCAATTCAAATATATATAGTTTATACCATTTTTTTCTATAGTGCTACTGATGTTCACAATTTCATTAGTATTATAATAAACAACATAGTACTTCAAAACGTTTTTTTTTATCCTCACACGGCATAAAGACAACGCCACGCTTGCTGGTAAGAACGGTGCAGTCCAAAAACGACTACAACTTTCAACAGTAAAGAAAAACAATCCATAGTCGCAGTGATTATGCCTGCACAATTATTTCTTTTCGCTTCGTTTAAAGGACCCAATATCATTAATGTCTCGTTCAAGATTTACAGTTTTATATTTTACATAGATAATTTAATGTTTAGTAAATACAAGAATGTTTACTACCTATAATATAAAAGTGGTCATAAATAAAACAAACTTTTAACAAATCTTTTTTTAATTTAATAAAACAATGTTGGTGGTATTAGTACAGATCCCCAATTAATAAATTAGTTCAAGAAGTTTACTCTTAATAGGTATGTAATTTCTCTAACTAAAAATTAACCAAAAAATTATTCATGAGATATGAATAATTATAAAGGCTAAAAAACTTCTTTTATTTTTAGTCTTCTTACAATCTCACATCACGTTTAAAGTTTTCTTCATATCGAAGGGTGAAAGTCTATTTGGTTTAAGCGACATTTTTTGATGATATAGTAATATATATTTTCGGAATCAGCGTTTTTTACCGATTCCAAATATATATTATATATATATATATATATATATTACCATATCACCAAAAAATGTCACTTGGACCAAATAGCCTTTCACCCCTCGATATAAATATTTTCATTTTTGACATTTGTGAGACTTAAACTTAATCGAAACTAGATTTTTAAGATACAAGATTGAAGTATTATTATGATTCAATAACATTTTAAAATATATATAAGAAGTGCATTATCTATGTTTAAAATAGTTGACTTCATATGAAAAATAACAGCAACATTGTAAGCACATTAAAGAAAACCAGGAAAGTAATAAAAGTATACCAATAATCTATAACATTTTCAAGATAAACACTGATTTTTAGCGGGAGTATCCACTTTGCGACCGAGTCAAGCGTGGCCACAGGACTTAGACAAAGTGACAAGTGATTGTAATACTAGTAGAGTCCAAAAATGTATGGGATGAAATAAACCATAGATATATCACATGGTCTCTTTATATCAATCTTATATATTCTTGGACTTCCTACTAGCGCTACCACTGATGAATTGTCGCTTTACTGAAGAGCATGGCGTAACTTATCTAAATACCATGTGATCTATGATTTATTAAGTCCATACATTTTTAGACTTTTTACTAGCGTTACCTCTGGTAGAATGTAGTTTTACTGAAGAACGTGGTATAAGCTTCCGAACTATCACGTGTTCTTTGTTTGTAAACCTATACATCCTTGAACCTTTTACTAGCGTTCCTGCTCGTAGAATATTGCTTTACTGAAGAACGTGGCGTAATTTATCCAAATATCACGTGGTCTGTGTTTTACCAAAGCCATATATTATGGGATTTTCTACTAGCAATACCGCTGATTATAAATTGTTACCTTCTTGTTTCTTGTTCCTCTTTACATTCATCTGGTGCGTTACCGCCAAATATACCTAGTTAAGTTTTTTATATTCTCCATTTAAAGTTCTCACAAAGTCTTTCCTCGGATGGGCGTGACCCACGGAAGAAACCCACGTCACTCGATGCCCATCTTCACTCATCCGCGCCAATGCTTTGCATTGTGGATAATGCGACGAACAGATCCAATTTTTGTGTGATCTGAACGAATATGTGTATCCGTCAATTAATAATAGCATCTTTCCGCGCTGTGACAAGACAAATTCGTACGGTATATCTGTGAAAAATCATCAATAAAATGATTCATTATTGTTTTTTATTACCTATATTCATAAGTTTTATCGTAATGAATCGAGGTATAAAAAGTGTGATGTAAATGTATAAATTCAAATCATATTTACTTGGAAATGACCAAAAAATAAAACACTTTGATATTGTAATGTTGTTAAAAACAAATGACATTTAACATTTAACCAAAATAAAATAAAAACATAAAGAATATAAAATACACAAAAACAAAAATCAAGCAAAGATGCATAAAACAATAAGAGAGAACTAACTAATGACATTAAGAAAAAACTGTCACTTTTTCTAACCATTCTTCTTAAAAAGCTAAATGTACAAGACAGTATTTCGACATCAGAAGAACCTTTGTTATATATAATATTGAGTCGTGTTCTGTTGATTTATCATAATACTAAAAATGTGAAAAAAGAAATAAATTTTATTAAAAAAAATTGTACAGTTTATAATATTATATATTAACGCTACAATAAACACTTTTTAACACCCAAGAAAAAACATAGGTACCTAAATTTAATATTACAGTAAGGGCTGTAGACGCCCTTATCACCAACAATGTTTTCTTCCAGATAACCATTTAGAAAAGGGATACCAAAATATATATAAAAAAAAACAATCGATCATAATTTTTATTAAAGTTTAATATATCTTCCATCCTGCAATTTTTTAAACATTGGTGGATCGTGGTTATGTTCGGTCATTGACGATATTATTTTCCCGTTTACATCTAACTTGATCTTAGCTCTGCATATTTCTTTCTTAGAACAGTAATAATTGAAACTTGTGCCACGACGGGAAAACGAGAATTTCTTATAGATAAGGAGAGACCAACCTCGATCTGTTGTTATTATTTGATAGTCTTCACAAGCTTTGAAATTAAAACAAACATAATATTAATTAAAAACTTTACAAAGCATATGTTTATGTCGCTATTGTCTATCTGTCTCTTTCCTTAAACTTCGAAAGTAGGTAAATGATATTAATGCAGTCTTCATCATTTATTTCTTTTATTTTTGTACAATTGATGGCGGCCAGTGCCCAATGTATTAACTAAAAATAATAAACAGTCAGATAAATATTTATTTATTTATATATATATATATATAACAAACATACAACAACAACATATTTATACATAATATAAATATAAATAATAATATAAATAATATAAATTTATATAATATAAATATATATATATATATATATGTATAAATATGTTGTTGTTATATATATATATATATATATATATATATATATTGCGCTGGTCAAGGCCAGCACGTCGTGCACTACAGAGATAGGTAAAATGTAATCTAATGAGTGATTAACGATTACAAAATGTAATCGTAATTTTAATTTTGTTACTCTGTAATCATGATTAAATCTCTTGAAAACATTAAGGAGTTATAAATGTGTACTATAAAATTATGCCTATGCATTCACTACGTCATGTTATACTTCCCTAAATATGTGTTGATGATGATATAGAATGTGTAGTGGTAGAACTCCAGCTCGCTTCAAATAATACACTGATATAACTTTTCAATATATATTATGCTTCACTATATAACAATTACATTTATTTTATATTTTTACTTTTATATTATATTATAATTTTTATTACGCGACTAATCCCTTCCAAAGCTTCAGATTCAATCTAATATAATAATTGAAAAATCCTTTTTAACTTAATATTCAAAAGGCGATGTTCCTTCTTCTCTTATATTATTTAACATAAAACTTATTTTCTATTCAATGGCCAACTCTGATATAAGTGCCATAGAGATGTAACCTATTTTAGTAAGCCTTTCATACAATCACTACAGTATGCAATTGAGGATTCCGTAGTGGTTAAAAAATAAACGAGCAAAATGGAGTCATATTAATGATGAAAAACTGAAAAGGTAATCGTAATCGTTTTTCATTTATCTGATTACATTTTGCTCATCTATGGCGCAAATAGAAAAGTAAGCAAATATAAAATGTAGATAGCAAATGTATTCTACGAAATTTATGCGTATAACGCATTTATATGAAATTTAAAAATATAGAAACCAATCCAGCTAAGCTCCACTAGTGTCTAATGTCTTTCACTCTTCTCCCACCCCGGACCAGCGAAACGAAGCTCTTTGGGCGGATCACGCGCCGGACCGCGGTTAGACCAACGTCACATTCCCGTAGTCGGGCGCACCCTGTGCTTAGCGATGCGCCCCAGTGGTTTTAGTCGGTGAGAGTCCGACACACCGGGAAGTCGCCCTCACCGCCCCCTGACGGTCCATAATGGATATACACTGAGTTACCAAAAAAAAAAGTCTCTAATGTCTTTAAATACGAGTAGTAAGGCGTCTGGTGAACTGGTTTACAACACGTATGTGCAAAGACTGTCTTGATAACTCCCTTCGACTTGTTGTTTTTCGGGATCATCGGTTGTATATCTTGATATATCCATAGATATTCTATCGCGATCTAGTGATGAAATCGCTTAGCCTTTATCATGACAATGGTTGTCATGCACGAGACATGTCTACTCCGTGACATGTTTAAGACGACGCTAGTCTCAAATCAAACAACAATTCGTGTGTGAAAAATTTGTAAATATGTAGAATATTAATTTTATTTCCGTAGATTAGCAACGGTGATACCGAGCATGTCAATAGATATTCAACAGAGCTAATAGGATATGGAAGGTAAGGAATAAAAAAAGAATAACAAAAAAAAAGTGTAATTTTTCAATTATCTAATTTTAGATATAATCCTGTTGATGATTTCATATATTTAGGAGGAAAGTGATTATGCTTTTCGTTAGCCCTCACAATCATTCCATAACTGTCTAACTTCACGCTGGCTTTACAATTGCTAGCCTTTTTAGAACAGTAGTAAAGGCCAACGCCGCGATTGTTCATTGAATATGTATACCCGTGGAGCATCAACAAGGGTTGTCCGCGGGAAGTTGGGATCATAACGTAATCGTAGTTACCTAAAAACACAGATTTTTAATCAAAACTGTCCACAGACAACTTGAATCATACGATTTCTCTTATTTCGTAAACATCACCATACCGCCATTAACATTCTTAATATTTAGCATTCCGGTCAAAAATTAACCGGAACAGGACAATATACCTCTGAAAATTAAAATTTATGATGAAAATCAGACACTCAGAAAATCTATTCAGTCCAAACTTAGCGCTCCATCTTTGAGCATGGTTCCCAATTAGTGTGTACCCAGGTATTAACTTCGTATTAAGGTATTAAGTCCGACACACCGGTGGACGGCCCTCATCTAGCCCTTTGAGGTCCATTAGGGACTTCCCCCGGGTTAATAAAAAAGGTATTAACTTCGTGAGCCACTGCGTCAGTTTGAAGTCAATCCGTGTTGCCAAAAAAATCGAATACTATTATGTCGATTTCTCTATTATTGTTGATCTAATTAAATAAAACAATATATACGTATCTGAACCAAAATTATATTAAGAATAACAATCTTTCTCCAGAACTCTTCATACTTGCTGTTGTTCAAATATTCATCATTCTGACCTCCGTAACATTGTAAAACTGCCGTATGATAGTTGTTTAAAGCGACTACTATCTTCCTTGTTCATTACGCAGAGGCGCGTCATCATCATTACGACAGTCGACATTAAGCAAGCAGTTCAAATTGCCTTTGAACCTTTTCCTTCGTATACCTACGTGGGACTTCAAACAAATATCCTGTACTGATAATAACGCATGGATCGAAATCGACAAGAAAAATGTACTAATTCTTTAGAATTAAACACAATTATAAATTATATATATTACATATTTTTATCGTTTTTACTTTATTCACAATCAATGTTACAAATTACTACTATATTAATAAAATATTACTGGTAGTAAATGATGCCAATCATTATAACAATTTTTTACATTTATAACAAATATATTTACAATAATATTTTGAAAACATTATGACTATCAATACATTTAAAATATCTTCTTTATGGATCAATAATATACGCTTCTTGGTTTCCGTCAATTACCACATTTTGATCACCACCAACGCTTAACAAATTATGGTCTTCCAGGTCGCCTATGAAGTCGGAATGAGTATCCTTGACGTGTTCAAAAAGTAGCTTCTGGTTTTTATCGCAAACAATTTTCTTTTTGCACTTTTTACATTTGTAGACTCCGTCTTTTAACAGGTGGAAGTCTATGCTCCTTTCACCCTTTATGATAACTGTAAAATTATTATCCAGTAAATTAATTTATTTAATTGCCAATACATATCAAAGTCATAAAAACTTACATTAATTAAAATAAATTAACGCTTAACCTTAATCGTGTCTTTTGGAAAGCTAGTTTAGTTTGAGGACGACAATGGGTTCAACATTTACCTAACAATAAAAGATTCACTCTTCTTTTGAAGATTTCCATTTCATAAAACATAGTGAAATACCATACACTCTTAGAGGATGCAGTGTCTTCGTCGGAGAAGGGAAGTTGTTCCCTCTATCCATTTATTTTAGATAACTGTATTGATTGCACTCAACTGTGTCGATGACGACGGCTGGCGAATTTTAGTAAGACATTTCGACCAGGTTATATAACACAATCGAAATGCCTTAGGAGCATTAAAAGTAAGGGTTTTTACGTATAAGCCCGATAAAAAAATAATGTGCGTTAAACGCAAAAGAGTTAAATTTATTATTTACCTGATTTCATTGTTTCTGTTTCTGTTCGTTTGTTGTATTTTGTCATGCATTCCGGAGCGTATTTAAGAATCGTTTTATTCAGAGACATGTGTTTAGTTGTAATGTGTCTCTTCAGATGGCCAACACAGTAAGGGTTAACTAGCACTCGATCTTTACAAAATTTGCATTTGTACAGATGATTTTTCTTGATAGCAGTAAAGAAATTCCAAAAACATGACTTTCTTCCTATTTCTTAAACAATAAAAACTATTAAAGCCAACTAGCAATTAATATAAAATTAACTATCTAATTTCATTAAATTTCCTATAACAAGAACTATTAATTTGTTAAAATAGAAAATTAAAGTTCATTCCACTTACTTGGTTCGTCTGTCTGCATCATACAAAGTTCTTTAATTATGTTTTCAATGTTAGGATCATTTGCACGCAAAAAATGAGACTCTTCATCTTCATAATATGAAATATCGGAATCATTAGATTCTTCGCTTAATGAATTGTTCTTCATTCCAGTGATTGTTGTAGAAGTAGTAGCAAGAGCAACATTTATTTCATTTGTCATTGAAACTAAAGCACTATCTTCTAAGTCATCCTCTATATGCGGATCATTAGCGTCGACATATTCTACTGCATGTTCTTTCTGGTCTTCTTGATCTTTCTGAGATTCAGTGCCCTTTACAATTATTGTGTCTCTGGATTTACGTTCTTCTTCTTCATAAGTATAAGGATGTCTCAGGCGTATATGTCGTTTCGCATTACTAAAACCAGTACTAGAAATTCTTATGAATTTACGACATAGGTCACAACGAGTACACCTAGAATCTATTTTTTTAACATACTTGTGTATCCATGACGGACGGATATGATAATTTTGCTTTGTATGTTGTTCTGAAATGAATTATATTGATATAAAAGTTTCATGACCATTTTTATTTGGGAAATATCTTCCGCTTTACTAATACAGTATTAGGTTTAAGATTTTGCAACGCTTGCTTTTAATTAGTGTCTCAAAATTTTATTACCTATGAAAAAATATCCTATGAACATTGTTTTATATTACTAAACATTTCAGAAATTTGTTTATCCTTAATATCTTCACTTTTGCCCACATATATTCAGTTTCAGCTAAGTTGAACCTTATTCCAGAGTTCATTTAGTATCAATCTCTCACAATAACTTCTTTCCAATTTATTCAATTGATATAAATATCTATTAATTTCTATAAAAGTACAAATTTCATGTTATTTTGTTATAGCGTGGACATAATTTACGGATTAAGGATTTCAGGATATTGATAGTGACACAGGTACATTAAATAATCAAAACATAGTTAGATTACCTCGGTCACCAAGAGAAGATTTATCTTTTCTTTTCCTGGAACTCTTCCACTCTTCATATTTGTTTGGGTGTTTTAGAAGCAGATGCCTACTTGCATTATTTTTCATAATAGCTTGACATATCTTGCAAATTATCATATCACCTAACTTTTCAAAGTAGTGCCATATAGTACTCATTTGTTTTGTGCTTTCTGATTTCGATGCAGCACGTTCGTCGTCCGGATCTAGAGAATTTTAAATTAACGTACTGTATGTTATCAAATTATTATATTATATAGGAAAAATATTTGTGTAGCACCTAACTGAACACTATAATTGTCCTAAATCGTGTGTCTATCAATACAATCAACAATGTTACGCGTCTGCAATATTCAAGTTTGTGACCACCACTAAATTTCAGTTTAAAGTATACTGTACATTAAATAGTACATACTATTGCGCGGCTTATTTCTGAAAACAGATAAGTGTGCTTAAAAATCTGTTGTTGGACGTTAAGACTATCTCATAAAAAATTTACCTGGGAAAATATGAACGGACTTTTAACAGACTTCAAAAAGGAGAAGATTTGGTTGTATTTTTTTTTATATGGTATATGTTAATTGTAAATAAATTTTCCAAGTTACAAAGAAAAATATTATATATATTTTATGATAGCCGGTAGCCATTTAATGTACAAAATTACGCAAGGTGAAGAATTTCGAAAAATCCAGATTACTAAAAAAATATCTGTTACATAATTTTCGCTAGCTTAATATATACATAATTATAGATATTCTTTTCCCTAGATTATCGAAAAAATATTGTATAACTTGTTGTAAATATACACTTTAAAGAAAATAATTTATCTATCACACAAGGAGTTCATGAAAATATTTATTAGGTTTACTTACCAATAGTACATCGTGGTGAATAGGGTTGAATTTGCCTAAAATATTTAGGATGTCTAATCCGTAAGTGTCTCATCAAGTGGCTTTTTATAACTTTGTTGCAGATTTTACAAACAGCATAATCTTCAGCAATTTTCTCAAAGAATCTCCATTTATTGGTGTTACTCATATTAGAATCTAAAACATATTGTAATCGACACTTGAAAAGAGAAGTGTAATACTTGACTCTTATATTAATATTTATGACCGGTGGTCGTGGGTGTGGTTATAGTAAGATACGAATTTGGCGTTTTATAGTTTATTTGCACTTTAAGGCACACCGAACTGCGATGTACACGCACGTACTCCCGCCTTGGGTCTCGGTAGTCGACTAACTTACAAGCGTCCCGTGCGCGCGCGCATCCTCTTACCCCGCACGTCTCGTAACACCCTAACGACCCTTAGGGCGACAACTCCGTATCGGGTTACGTCTACATGCTATATATTGTAAATTAAATTATTAATTAATAAGTCAATACTAACTTTAATCATTTACTAAGGGATGCTTTACAATACAATATTTTTGAAAGTGCTATACACTATGTAATTTACAATACCTTTTAGTATACTCGCATTGTTCATATATTAGATTAACCTGTACTTTGGTTTTTTAAGGACAATTAAACATAAGTTTACTATTTATTTATTAAATAATTTCTTTACATTGACATTATTATATGTGACGGGTTTCAGCTACGAGCAGTCTTAAGACCAAATTCTTAGCGTACAATATAATAGATCTGTTTCCACATGGACACATTTTACTGGGGTAATTTCAGCCTAAACTCACAACTGAGAAAAAGGTTGGCAATTATTGGTTATCAATTGCTGATGCATTCTAATTGAAAAGAAGTATATAATTCTGTATGATTTACACAATGAAGACGTGAAATAAACAAAGCAGAAGACAATTACAATAACTTAGAATTAGGTTTATTTACAACAGATGGCACCTTATTTGTAGGTCTGATTATTGAATGTCTGATAGATTTACGCGTCAACGACATAGTTAATATACTTATCGTTTTAGCATATAAATCAGCGCATCTATTATTAATTAACCAGTTTGATTGTAAGTCTGAAAGGAACATTGATAATAAACAGCGTCCTTAGACCAGTCCTTCGGGAAAGTACTGAGAAAAGTGTAGATTGTTCATTTGAAAAATGAGAAGTTACTTGAAAATTATAATATGGTCATTAACTCGACAATTCTTATAGTGCAAAACAGTAGCCAGTATCTAATAAAATTACTTTGGTTAGATATATGCGGAGGCTTTTGTAGAATATGTTGCCATTGAATTAGCTATAAATTTTGACATATTTCCCTTCCATAACAGCATATTTTGGAGGTTTGTGTGTATGCGTATTTGTCGCTAGCATAATACAACCGTTAGAGTCTAATTTAATTCGAGCTTTACAGCCAGCATCCTTTTTCGAGCAGTAATAATTTCCACATTTGTTAAAAGAAAAAGTAAAGCCATTAAGCATTAATAATTTTTTGCCCTTGCCAGATGGAATAAATGTGTAGTCTTGATTGGCTGAAATATATAAGCAATATATAGTTTTTAGTACAGAATGAGATGTAATTATTTCTGGAAATTATATGTATAAAAATTACGTATTGATCTACAAAAATAAAGATATTCCTAAAGAGTACCTTGTTTCACCCTCTCCCTTCCATAACAGAACCACGCATGCGGGTTTGCAGAGTCACAGCTTTACAGGAACTCATATTCCGGCGAGAATTAAGATGTTCTCTAATTCTTGTTATTGCTAAGTCGTTGAACTGTGGAATAAACTACCGGCAGCCATGTTCCTGCAGTGTGTGTATGTTGTATGTGTAAGTTAGTATATAAGGAAATGCGCATCCGTTGCACGGGGCGCACATAATAAAGACATCATTACAGTACGGACGTCTAATTTGTCTACTCCCAACATCTCATTCCCACCGTACTATGATATTTTTGCAAGCCACCCTGGTCACTGCGATATCGATAGCTTTTTCTTTGCTATTGATAATTGAAGTCTGGAGTTGTGGTCGCTCACGGTGGGGGCACTGAGTGACTGATTAGCGACCCTTAAGAAGTCAGCAGAGCATTGTGCCGTTCTCTGCCTAAATACAACGAGCATTATAGATCATCATTCCTCGAGTATGTGCCCAGCGGTTGCGGCACGACGAGGCTGTGGTAAATTGATTACAGGCCCGCAGTCCCCGCCAATGCGCAGAAGTAGCCACCTTGGGGCATTAGTCGATACATATCCGACAAACCTCGGTCGCGAAACCCCCTGTGTGTGGCGGTCCTATAATGATTTCTAAAAGTAAAAATAAAAATCGAAGTCGTTTTTAGCAATGCGTCATGCTTTTTAACAGGTGTAATGAGGTCGTTATGTCGAGTCAGGTTAAATTTATACAGGTGATTTTTTTTTTTCAAATAGGTCTATAACGTGTGCATTATAAATCACATTGTGTAGGTACGTTGACTTTTACCTTTAAGTATCTTTTAATTTTAACTATATTATTTTATCCTGAGAGTATTATCGCACACGTGATTTTATTGTTACGCACATCTATGGCATAAATGTCCTTTTAAGTAATAAATCTTATTCCTCTTTTTAACTGAAATTCCAAAAAAGGTCATTCATTTTTGATATCGTGTGTTAATATAATAGCATTTATTTTTGTAAACTATTTAAAACAATATCATAATATAAGTACAGTTACATAAATAATACAAAACAGATTTATTATATCAATTCAACTCGTTGATTACATGAGCTTAAAATAATTAACTCTATTTTGATATTTTACACTATAACAGATATTAGGATCTCTATACATAATTACAAAAAAATATTTACTTCCTAAGATTTTTTTTTCAATAATAATTACGAAAAAAGCTTAGAATGTATAGTTATTATAGAAAAAACATTAAAGAATACGTAATAATACACTATTTTTAATATTATAGCTGACAATTTATGACGTATATTCAAAGCTTAAAAAAAAAAGCTTAATTAAAAATAAGGCCGCACTGCGATTTTTTCACTTTCATACGATTCCTATTATTACAGAATCTGTGGCAGAATATTGCGCGGTAAAAATGAACACTGTACATGTTACTATTCATGTATACTAGAGACTTGCTCAACAATAGAAAAAATCAAGAAATAAAAAACCATTTAAAAATACCGTTCGGTTGATTTTTGATACATAGAAAATGTTATTATATGTAGCATTTATGCGCTTATTTTCTTTAATCATAATCTTTATTGTTTCGCTTTTACAATTACAGTACAGTTATTCCCATAGTCTACGCGTTAGGTAATACTATTTATTTACATATTGTTAAGTGCATTACAATTATTTCTGTAATAAGTCACTGGCATATTGCAACTTTGCCGCTCCGTAATCATTCTGACTCCTTCGCTAAGCTGGATACATAATAATACGATCAGCATGTTCTTCTGTGATATGATCGTAAAGAAGTTGATAATCGTTTCCACTCATCACTACCTTGTGGCACATGTGACATTTGAAGCAGCCATCATCCACTCCATCGAAGAGTGATGTGATTGGCGAGTCCATTATATCTGTAAATATTTGAATTAATTTCTTCCAAATCCCATACAACTTGACCACACAAGAATATCATTTTTTTAAGTGTAAATTAATACATTGATAATACAATAGTGAATTAATTGATTACTTTTAATATCACAATGATCGGCATTTGAAGCCATTTGAATGGTCATAGATTCACATGCGCATTTTTCGTAAATAACATCGTTCAAGATCTAATTCCAAACAAATTTCAATCTTGCATGCACCAAAATGCCAAACCATGGTCGTCCTAGAAAAGTCTAGAAACGTACAGTCTTGGTGGAGTCAAGGACATTGGAAGACATGGAGCGAGCTGAAATGCGATGCACAGTACAAATCGAAATGGAGCATATATGCATTATAAACGATCTCTGCCCATAGGACATTAACATGATACACCAAAATTAATATTATTTATACGAAAAAAAAAATTAACTGTCGTCTGAGATTGAATATATCTAAAATGGGTAAAAAATAAAAAACAAGAATTCTAGTATATCGAAGGAACATAGCCAGGATTTTTTTTTCAAACATATTAATTGCCCGAATAGTCTTTCACAACTAAAGCGGGCGAGACCTTAACCAGGTCATACCATGATTATATTTAATTTTCCTAACGAGTTAGTCATTACACTGACATATTTGTCCCAAAAATACGTACCTGGTCTATCCACTTCCTCTTGTTTTGCTTTGGCCTGTTTACAAGTATCATATACTGGAGCGTGTTTCACAATCAAATCAAACTGCCAAGGATGTTTTGTTGCTATATGTCTTTTCAAGTTATTTACACTTTTCAAGCAGACCAGAACGTTTCGCCCACAAAACATACATTTGTACAGGCGATCCGGGGTAATAGCAGTAAAGAAGTTCCAAAAGCAAGTTTTACTTTTTTGTTCTGAAATATTCGATATGTTAGTATTAACCTGTACAGATAATAAAAAACACGACATCACATGCTCAAACTATAACAATAAACACATACTTCAAATGTGTACAAGTTTCTCTGAATAAGCTGAATAAAGCTAAAGTTCGACTTACTTTTTCCTTCCACTTCTTTTGTACAAATTGTTTTAATTTTTTCCTCAATATATGGGTCATCATCAAGTAACAGATCACTTGTTTCTAAAGTTTCGACCTCGTTGTTAAATTCATCGACTTCTGCGTTTTGTAACTCATTAAAATCATCTATCGTTTCAGAAGCGTCAATGTGCTCCTGAAACGCATCATCGTCGCTCGACGCATCGTTTTCTGGATCTAAATTGATGTTTTTCCTTTCTTGATGCAAATTACCAGCATCTATATATTCGACTACATATTCATATTGTTCCTTATCTTTAGCACTGTTATTTGAAATCATATTTTTTTCAAATTGTTCTCTAAGTTCTTCTTCTTCTTTCATTCTTTCTTTCTCTTCTGTGAGTTCCCTCATTTCACTTTCATAAACGTGAGGATGTTTTATGCGAATATGTCGTTTCATATTACCAAAGTCGCAGCCTCGAGGCAGTTTCAAAACCAGTTGACATAAATTACAGCGATAATATTCACCACCACATTTAGTTTGGTATTTATGGACCCAGGCACGGCGTCGGCGTTTCTTGGTATGTGGTGGTTTATCTAAAAAGTCAAATTTTATTAAATACATTTATATTAAAGTGGAAACAATCAGTTTTTACAGGTTTTTTTTTCTCAGTTTTTATGCGTTGAAATTTATTATATTAAATCTATGTTAACGGGACTTTCGCAGGTGTTATAAATAATTTCCAACTTGTAGACACAAGCCTCTAATCTCTAAACAGTCACTCTTTCTTATTGCTTAATATCTGTAAAAAAGAGAATTTGACTACGAGAAATTTTAAAATAATATAGAAGAGATGTACTTAATTGAATAATTCCTTTCCTAAAAAAATCATAATAATATAGGTTCATAAGTAGTGAAAATAGATAAAATTACAAAAAAACTATTGGTTTTCTGACAATTTCGGAACCCTAACCTAGTACCATACCATATGATTAATTTTCTCTAAATAAACTCTACTTTAAGCACTTAGAATAAATATATATTCTATACTCACTTAGATTACGTGAAAAAGAGAAAAAAATACAATTTGACATAAAAACTCCAAGAAAATTGCGCCAATCTTATGGAAAGTTAAAAATAACCAACTTCAAAATTCCAAACCGGCCCTTTGTCGTTTTATTTAATACTAGCAATCCTGAAAAGGTCACTTATACAGAAGAATAATGTAATAAATACCTTGAGTTACAAATTTTTCATATTTCGTTTTCTCTAAACGTCTCTCATATCTTGTTTTTTCTAGACGTTTCAATTTACGATAAGCTCCTGGATGTTTATTTCGTAAATGCCTAAATTTGTTGTTCTTCATAGTGACACTGCATAACTTGCACATGCCCATGTCGCCTATTTTATCATAATAGATCCATGCTAAGCTTCTTTTTCTATTTTTAACATTAGGTTCAAAAGAAGCATCCATGTCTTGTGATTCTGAAATTTAATCATATTTAAACATACATTTGCACAATGTACAGGCTGTGTAATAGCAGTAAAATAGATCCAATGAAGCTTTACTTCTTTTATTATACGACCATTGTCGTGAGTGATGTGGAAGTTTGTTGATGTTTTTTGGCAGTCGAAGCTGCTCGCGTCCGTAGGCTTTACCCTAGTTTCCCTACACGTGACTCCTGGGTGGTGCTAAACGAGCAGCAGCGAGGTGGTAGGGCGCCGGTGCCCGTCTGGATCGCGACCACAGTACATGGTTGTAAAGCCCGTCATAGTGACCAGTTTCGGCTTGTCGCGTTTCGGGATCAGCTTGTGCATATCCAGTAGCTCATATACCTAGAGACCTTCAGTCGTGGTATATGTGGGCCGACATGACGATGTAGACTATCAATGGATTTTCATCCTTTGATAGTCGCTTTCGTTTTTGGACTACACTGTACTTACCATCAGGTACTCTGTAGACACTATGTCGAGCCAGTGTAAAAAAAAAGTTTTCGCTAGGATACTGATCTTCAAGTAGTGATGATGAAAACGTAGGTTTGACTCTATCGTAAATACGAATTAAGGCACGAAACGCCAGTTGCCACAAAGCTATAAGAATTATGCTTTTACTAATATTTCAATAATTAACAAGAGTTATTAAAAATATAAAACATATTTTTTCCTCGCAAGTGTGATAAAAATCGTCGTATAGGACGCCAGTATCTTTAGGCCATTGTAGGTCAAATTTACACAATTGTTTACTTTTTTTTGTCATTTACAAGCAAAAATGTCGACTGTTTCAATAAGGTAAATTTCATACTGACATTTTTTATTAATGTTAATTAATATTTACTACAACATATTAATTATTGAGTCTAGAGAAATTATTAATATTTTTAGTTTATTATTTTATTTTACATAATAGGGTGCCCAACATGGGTAACATTAGACAAGAAAACAAAAGGATCATGGTACTTAAATAGAACATATAAATGCCCCCACAATTATAGGGCACCACAGCATGCACAGTTCATGTAAAAACACAGTATCAATTTTATATTTTATTTAAAAGATCAATTATATTAGATCATTTTACTTATCACTATTGCTTGACAAATCATACAGATGCTATGTTTGAGTTAGTTTGATACGTACTTAGTATTTTGATAGGACAGTACTTATCACATTTTATTCAATAAAACAGTAATACATATTATATTCTTATATGCATTTAAATACAACCCTATTTAAATTATTGTATGTGTAAGGTTATCTCTATAAAAAAGCAAAAATTCAACTCACCCCTTTCTTCCAAATCTGTGCAAATTGTTTTTATTTTCTCCTCAATATCAGTATCATCATCCTGTAATGAGCTACTTCTTTCTAAAGTCTCGTTATTGTTATCTAAATTATCAACTTCTACGCTTTGCAAATTTTTCTGAACCTCGGTTATCGTTTCAGAAGCAGACTGATGGGCGTCCTTGTCACTCGACTGATCGTTTTCTGGATCTAAAGCAATATCTTTGCCATCATTTTCTTCAATATTACCAGTATCAACATATTCTACAACATATTCATATTCTACCTTGGCTTTTGCACTTTCATTAGATACAATACTACTTTTCTTCAATTCTTCTCTAAATTCTCTTACTTCAGTGTCATAAACATAAGGATGTTTTACACGAATATGTCGTTTCATATTACTAGAGTCGTCATTAGGCATTTTTAAAATCATTTGGCATAATTCACAACGATATTGATTATTGTCGTATTTTTTCATATATTTATGTTCCCAATATTTTTGTGGGACCGTTACATTTGATGGGTCGTCTAAAACGTCGAAATTTAATTAAAATCATAATTATTTTTACACATTAAAAGTAATATTTACTATAATAAATTGTTAGAGGAAAATCTGTTTTCTTTCAAGATATTAAAGAAATCGAATGGAATCCACTGATTAGATGCGGATGATTATGAAATATTAACTTTTTAGAAAAAAAATTACCATCGCTCAAGTGGACTGGCAGCATTTTGGTATGAAAAAGTCTAGATTTTTAAAATTCAACATTTCAGAATGATGAGATGAAGAATAAAATAATAAGTACCTAGAAGTAACAAACAATTTTCTTCTTTTGAGATCTGATATCGTTTCAATTTACGATAAGCCCTGGGGTGTTTATTTCGTAAATGTCTGAATGTGTTGTTCTTCATAGTGATATTGCATATCTTACACATGGCCATATCGTCCACCTTATCATAATACATCCATATAGAGCTCCTTTTTCTATTTTTGCCCGTCTTTTCAAAAGGAGTGTCTTTTTCTGGAGATTCTAAAATACATTTTATTAAATAGTGTCGAAGTGACGAAATATATTGCTTGCCCCATCCAAACACCGTATTCGTATAAATCAGAGATGGGCAAAATGTAATCTGATTAATGATTACAAAATGTAGTCGTAATTTTAATTTTCATGCTCATAATATATAATGCAATAATCATGATTAAATCCATTTAAAACATTACGAAAAGATAAATGTGTATACAATCTGGGATTTTGTAGTGTTTAAAACATAAATGAGCAAAATGCAGCCATATTAATAGTAAAAAACGTAAAATGTAATCGTTAATCATTTTTATTAATCTGATTACATTTTGTCCATCTATGGTATAAATAATGCATGGGTGCTGATACGCCGCTCTGATAACATGCGTGATCTGCTCCATGTCAAGTTGATTTATGGTTAATGTACACTAGACTAGGCTCA
Source organism: Automeris io (assembly GCA_036320925.1). NCBI lineage: Eukaryota > Metazoa > Arthropoda > Insecta > Lepidoptera > Saturniidae > Automeris > Automeris io. Next base: position 3,584,923 of record JAUDJH010000010.1, on the reverse strand, counting down.
CCTTAAAATCTCTTCAGTTAAAAACGAATTAAGTACCTTGTGACACAATCTATTTTAGCTTTGTAATTCGAAAAGTGAACTTTATGTTGCCCATTCAACGCTCGCGCACCGTTAATTCGACTAGTTGATAGTTTTCGAACCACCCGTTGATGGCGCGGACGACTTTTGAATATCACGCGGTCGCTCATTACCGCTAGCTGTATTGCGCGGACGACATGTAGGCTCAAATTGGACGCTTGAGATCAATCTATACATCAATTCGGTTTTATGGCGTTATTAAAATCTATATTTGTTAAAATGAGGTTAGCTTACTTTGGATTTTTCCGAGGATATGTCTTTGCCATTGCGTAAAAGATGTAGGATGTTTGTACTTCAAATGTCTCGACATGTTGGCCCGAACCATTTTGTTGCAAATTTTACAAATAGCACACTTTTTAGTAATTTTCTCAAAATAATTCCATATGTATGAAGACTTCGAATGATCCTCGCCTTGAAAAAAAAAATTGATTAGCGTATGTTTCATACAATAATACAGACGTACATATACAGATATACTTGAATAGGTAATTGAAATGCATATTTATTCAAGTACACTTGTACACACACAACATAAAAAAAAATCAAACGAAATGAAATTTTTGGATAGTTAAAGAAAAAAACAAGAAAAATTCAAACCTTTTATTATAATCTTATTTCTTTACAATAAAGCCATTCTTTCACAAATACTACAACCAAAACAGTCTTAAATACAAAGGAAAAAAAGTTAATAGAAATGTAATTTAGTTTACATGTATTCTATTTAAAAAAAAATTGTTAAGTGTTCGGTTTATAATTTATTTTTTCTAACTGTTCATTATTACATTCATATACTTTAGCAGTTAAAAGTGCGATTTTACTCAATTATTATTATTACATTGAACTGTTTCCCATTTGATGGTACGCTATGCTGCTCAGAGCTAAGCAGTACCAGTGGAAAAGGTCTAGCAGAACGAAGGGTGTATGCAAGATGTAGCGAGGAAGAACTGCAAGCCTACCGGTCAATAGATAGCATTAATAGAAAAAAGTAAAAGCTACCCATCTTTGCACGTCTCTGATGGTTACGATCGCTACACATTTTTCTGTTTACTCCTTCAATTGTTAACAAGCCTTACATTTTTATACAAGATATTTAAAAAAACCTGTCTCTGAGGAAACACGGTGCTGCTGATAAAAGAAATTGATGAGAAGCAACTAAAACTAACATAGTATCGTTTGTGGTTGAACTGTTTTTGTGTAAGTCTACAGAATAATAGGTAGATCTTCCGATTTCCGTTTGTTTCGCTTTTTTTTTATAATCCTCAAGAAACTTTTGGAGGACAGCATAAAAAGCTCGCAATCATATTATACCGGACACCACCTACCGGAGTTCATAACTAATTCTATCTATATATCTATACTTTTTACTTGAAGAAAAATCTCATAGGACAGTCAAGGGAGGAATGACAACCGAGCTTTGCGATACTTACACCGGTCAAAAGTGTTCTTGCGTGGAGTTCGGCCCGTTTTATTACCGTTTCGGATTTAACAATTTAAGTTCTCAAGAAAAAAACATTTGTTCAAATAATATCACATAAATTACGTACAGCTAAGCAGCTATTAGTGTATTTATATTTTTATATATAAACCTGAAGGAATTTGTACGTAACGCGGCGGAGAATGAGTGTGATCCGAGCATATTCGTATCATCCTACCGGTGGAATCCAATTTTATTCTGCTCTTGCAATTCTTTCGCCTTGATGAACAGTAATAAAGTGTCGGGCAACGATTGTCTTTAAGATAAGTGTAATTTCGAAATCTCAACAGATAACACCCTTTCGTTGTACGGATAATGTCGTATGCTAGATCTTCTGAAATCAATTATAATAAGAGAAGTATATATTTATGATAATAAAGCCTTATTACAAAACAAAGTTTATGTCATACGCGATTAATCTTGTGATGATGTCGTTTTAGAAAGGATGGATAAATTAATGTAAATTGATTACACAGCAATCCTCATAACATTAATAACACATTACTAACGAAATGAAGTAAATTGATTAACATGTTGAGCGCCGCGTCAGCCAGCGATGGCTGACACTAGACTTTCCGTTTAGGTCACGTCAGCCATCGATGGCTGACACTAGATTTTCTGGATTGTCTAACTGTCGAAACTAATAACTTATCTATCTTTAATTCGTAGATTGATAGCTATACCTCTCCCTTTCAAGCCTGTGGATGCGAAAAGAGATGCACTATAGTTGCTATAGTAACAAATCTAAGATAGGTGATAAGATAGATTATTAATTTCGGCCGTTAGAAATACGCGTGGCGCTCCACGTGTTAGTACTACTTAAATGTGCATAACTTAGACAAGACATTTAAAAAATTTAGTAATTGAGAACCAATGAATAAAGTTATGAATCACACGGAAGTTTTAAAAACTTTAACTGTGGGAAATACTTAAAAAGCAAATTTAATAAGTTTTTGTAGCTTTTGGTTTCATAATGTAATAGACAATTGCTTACATGGTGACCACAACAGTTACAATTATTTTTTTACAATTATATTAATTTGCATTTATTTATTGGTGTATTTACCAACAACAATACTTGCATTATAAAAACATAAACATCAGACTTAATAAACTTATAACCTATATATTAAGTGAATATATTTGTTTCATGGACGTAAAGAAGGTTTTAACAGGTAAAGTTACTTTTCGCGATAACGCGGTACGAGATGGAATTTTTTAGGTGAATAATGAATTGATATTTTTACAATATGAGGAAATTGGGGTCGATCGTGAACTTGTTCATTTGTTTTAAAAAAAAACATACAGCCGAATTCACATCCTTCTCCTTTTTGAAGTATGTAAATAAGACTAATTTTTGTACAAACTTTTACTATATTTAAATAGTTCATCTATGTAGTAACATTTTAGAGTATTTTATAACTTACGAGTGGAGCCGGCCTGACTTTGTTCAGGTGTTATTGACATTCAAAACTGAGGGATTCTCAAACATATTTTAAGCCCTTATTTCACATTCTTTAGGGGGGAATTCAAAAAAGTCCGCCTTAAGTAGTCACCTCCGTCATAATAACCCAATATAAAAAATGCATGTTTTTACCTTCTGTAATTTAGGCTCTACGATGATATGTCAGTCAGAACAAGTATTTTTTAATATATAGATAGAAGAACAATAAGGCCTATTTTTTGTAATCATTTTAACTAAAGCTGATATTTATAGACTTTGTTTCGACTTTGCTTAGGAAAGTTCTCAAAAAATTAATCGGTTTTGACAAAAAACCTGAATATATAACAGGAACTTGAGTGTAGCCATAGTATTAGCAGAGCAAAGTCCATGTTAATAAAATCGATGACTTACCAAATTCTTTGACGTTTATTTGTAATATAAATTGTAATGTTTTGCGAGGGTTGCCTTTTATATTTCGGGATTTGGCAATCCTAGTGTTGCAATCTGGCAACTGACAGCGCTATCGTAAAGTTAGACATTTTATACGTACTCAGAACGTTTTGACATACGAGCACTATTTGTGTTGTTTACAGTAACTTAAAGATTAATTTCGGCCCAAAAATGGAATTAAATCGTGAACATTTTCGTGCGATAATTTTTTACAACTTTCAAAGTGGATTAACTCAGCAACACTGCGTGGATGAACTTAATTCAATTTTTGGCGATGAAGCTCCATCGACCAGTATTTATCGATGGTATAGTGAATTCAATCGTGTTCGTAGTTCACTCCAAGACGAATTTCGTGAAGGTCGTCCAAAATCAGCTGTTGTTCCGAAAACCATTGATGCTGTGGGCGAACTGATATTGCAAGATCGTCATGTGACCTATCGTGAGATTGAGACAACCTTAGGCATTAGCGGGACCAGCGTACATTCAATATTGCATAAACATTTGACTGTCAAAAAATTTTGTTCGCGTTGGATCCCACACAATTTGTCAATCGCTCAAAAACAGGCTAGTGTCGATTGGTCGAAGGAAATGCTCAAAAATACGATCTCAGTGCTTCGAAACATGTCTACGACATCGTGACAGGTGATGAATCGTGAATTTATGCGTATGAGCTCGAAAGTAAACAGCAGTCGACTGTATGGGTGTTTCAAGATGAGCCAAATCCAACAAAAGTTGTTCGCGCACGAAGCACTTCCAAGCAAATGGTCGCCTGTTTTTTCAGAAAAACTGGACATGTCGCAACCCTACCACTAGAAAAACGCAGAACAGTCAATTATGAGTGGTACACAACCATTTGTTTGCCAGTTGTCATTCAAGAAAGCAGAAAAACCAACCGCCGAAGACAGATCACTCTACACCACGACAATGCGAGCTCTCACACATCGGCTCAATCAACTACATTTTTGAGCACCCAAAACATCGATTTGATGAGCCATCCGCCGTATAGTCCTGACTTGGCACCGACTGACTTCTTTTTATTTCCGTACGTAAAAAAAAAAAAAACTGGGAGGTCAACGTTTTTCGACACCTGACGAAGCGGTTGCTGCATTCAGAATGCATGTTTTGGAAATACCTCAATCAGAGTGGCAAAAGTGCTTCGACAATTGGTTCAAACGCATGCAAAAGTGTATAGATCTTCATGGGGAATATTTTGAAAAACAATAAAGTGATTTTCGATGATTAATATTTGTTTATGTTCTCTAATCCCGAAATATAAAAGGCAACCCTCGTAGTAGTCTAAGCAAACTTAAAGTTGCGTCTATAAATCTCAGCCTAAGTATACACAGCTTCGCTAAGTAACATTACGAAGTATTTCCACAGCTCATTTTTAAATAGCTATGCCATCCAAAGCCAAAGCAGGGAGGATGGGAGGGAATAAATCAAAAATTATATTTTAACATATTTTCCATCCGCAATGATGTAGTTTGGAGGTAAATGACTATGGTTTCCTAATAGATATTCAACCTTTGCATCATTACTTAGTTTGACCCGACCCTTGCAGCCCGCTCTACGCTTAGAACAATAGTAGAACGGTGTGTTGTTCTTTTGCCAGAAGGTGAAACCATTTACCATCAATAAATATTTGCCACGTAGACTGGGAATAAAACGTACGTCATACACTTCTGAAAAGAAAAATTCGTTTTAAGTATTATAACGTTATTTAAAGTACATAATGTCTGCCTAGTTGTTGTTACCTAGCTTGTTGGTAGTGAGTGTTGACCTTTTTTGCAACGCTGAAGCTCCTGGCTTCGAGTCCCAGTTACGTCAAACATTTATGTGAGAGAAGGCCTAGACAAAGCAACATTCGAGGAGTGATAACATACTAATGTTAGTTTTAACTAAAAAGGGTAAAATGTATGAAATTGTGTTGGGATATATACGATGGGTTTTCGGAATATCACGTTAGCATAACGAGTGCGTTTACGCCGCTGTTAAAAACGACACTTTTGCCAACGACACTTCCAATTATCCACAACAAATTAAGGGAACTTTAGTTGAATATGTCGAAATAGCTAAAAAAATATCTAATATTTTTTTACTTGTTTTACACATTGTTGCTTATTGTTTTTTAATCAGTATAAGTTATTTCATAAAACATTTTTGACCAAATTAGATGAAGTAAATGCATTAATTCACGAAAATCAAATTATTAACTACAGTCAAATTTACTGTCAAGTTAAAATGGTGTTACTTTCGCTATCGTGAAGCTTCACGAAGAGATCGAAGTTGGTCATAATTGAAAAAAAAGTCAAATTTGATAACGTCATAAATCACGGCTGCTCCGTGGACCGTTTTTTTTTCGTTACTGGCGTAAATTTTAAACACCGTGAACACACTTTATATGTCTATTCCATACATTTTGTAAGTTTCTACTAGCGTTATCGCTGATCGTATGTTACGTTGTTAAAGCCCTCAGATACGTTTGTCGCAAGTCATGTGTGTATGAATATCCTTATTTAGTACGGCGAGATGAACACAAGTTGACGTGCTAATGAGATTTGACAGGTGTGAAACTGATTCTCACTCTGTCACACAGGATTCAACTTATATATCTCAAATGATTACTATATAACATGTTAAAATGAAATTGATCTCGATACGGTGGCATAAAAAAATCGAGTGAATGATTTTTTTTTCAAATTTACGCGTGTTGGTTAACCGGGAAAGGTCTTCACAACTAAACCGGGCGGGTGGGCGAACACTGAGGGCGCTCAGCCGACAATTTATGGGATGAGTGGCAATGCAAAGGGCACCCCTGTGGGTACGAACCTCGACTTGGACCGTCAGCCAATAAATACGAAAACTAACGGTGATCTACTAGCGTTTCGGAAGCGACTACCTTGAGAAGAAACGCCGAAAGAAACTCAAGGCTGCGCCGGAGTGTAACTGCGTCGTTTTGACGACAGTTGACGGATCTAACCTTACTTGTCGTCGTCGGCGGTGTCGTGGTATGTATCTAGTGCACGAGTGTACCTCACTGTTTTTAGGATCTGCGCTTATCAAGGTCGCGGTAATTGGATCGTCCGGATCCAACAGGATTGAATGAGTGAATTGTTTGTTAAGTTTAAAAGTATTATTCAGCAATCCGTATTTTTATACAGGCTCGATAAAGTGTATACGCACCTGATGTAAAGTAGTGTAGTCCAAGAACGATAGCAACAGCCAAGGGACAAAAGTCCATTAACAGTTACCATCATTATGTGAGCTTACATATACCATGATAGAAGGTATTGTGGGTGTTTCTATAAAAATTTCAATAAATCAGTTGTTTACCCGACACGGTCGTTTCATTACACAACAGAAAGTATGTATATATAACATCTGAATGTACATAAACTTATTTCGAAATGTGATAGGCTGGAGTGAGTTACTGTGACGGTTTTTGCACTTGTGTACTTCTGTCACAACCCGGTGTGGGTAATCATACTACCTTAACCGTCTTAGTGCCATACATTTTTTTTGCAATATATGTGAAAAATGCCAAGAATAAGTACCCTTCTTTTAAGAAATTTTAGAGTAAGTATGACTTTGAAAAATCTTTCAATTTTTAAAATTGTTTCAACATCTTTTTCTAGTTGGAAATTGGAATACATTATGAAAACATTTGCTAAAAATAAAACAATTTTTTATAGAATCAAACAATTTATTTACTGAAAAATGAAAAAGTTAAAAAGTACATATATGTTTCCCAATACAAAGTCCATGAAGGCCCCTTTTACACCGCATGCAAATCAAATTGGAACGCTTTACTGCGCTGCGATCTTTACTACTGCATACTACGCATCGCCGTAATTTTCTTCCTGGCAGTTTTTCAAGGCCAAGGTTATGTGTAGGTGTTGGTATTGTCGGAAATATTTCTGAAATATTTTTTGCTCGGAGTAAATTTATCCAAAAATGAGTTTTTTTTTATATTTACAAAAGTTTGAATACAGTTTAACATAAATTGTAAAACAAATGACACATCTGACGCACACGACTGCTGCTGTCGCAATTCAAAAATACACTGACGCGAGAGTCGCTACCGCGCATCTGGAACTTTTAGAATAAACATTGGCATTTGGCATTGAGACGGTTAAACATGATAAAAAGGCTTTATAATGATCTCCTTACCTATTCTCTCCAACTATATTGTAAGCCCAAGCTATGTACTTTAGAATCATAGACTACATGTTTGACTGTGCTTGCTTCCTTTTGTATGTTCTGTGAATGCTACTAATGAAGAATGCCACATCTTCAACATATTAATTGTTCTATTTAGTGTCACCCATATTTGGGTGACAAGTATACTTCTGTAGTGAACTCTGTCTCCCAAAACATGGTTACAACTTTTCTTGTTCAAATAAGCACTGAAATATGTACATATTTTACATACGTCATGGCTAATAATAGTTTTAAGGTGTAAACTTTTTTTAAAGTTATTTTTTGGTTCACAGTATTTCCCAATTAGCAATAGGAAATAAATGTTAGGGAAACTTTTAAAGTGCCTTCAGTCAATTTTAGTTTTACAAACCATTTCAGTCATCTATACTAATATTATAAAGCTGAAGAGTTTGTTTGTTTGTTTGTTTGAACACGCAATCTCTAGAACTACTGGTTCGAATTGAAAAATTCTTTTTGTGTTGAATAGACTATTTATCGAAAAAGCTTTAGGCTATATAACATCACGATGCAACTATTAGGAGCGAAGAAATAATGAAAAATGTGAAAAAAACGGGGAAAATTATTCATCCTTGAGTGCTTCAATTGCCTGCGCTGCGAAAACTGTTCAAGATACCAAAATATATGTATGACAGAGTTATTCCTCTTAAAATGATCTAAAAAAATGTCGGCGACAGTATATGTTTATCTTTTAAAATTAACTCACTAGAACCGTTTTTATGGTAATCAAATTTGGTCGAAATTAATGCTTTATTTGTTAAGAGTTGTATCAACGTAATAATATTAATCTTTATCCAAATAAATGTGTTGTTGATTAAGAGTATTTAATTGTGAACAAAATTGTCTTAGACATCACTTAATTTCAATGAACATCTTAGAAGATATTACAATAACTTATATAGCAAAACAACGTTTGCCAGATCAGCTAGTAATAAATATTAGGTTGATTTTTACTTACTTTTCAGATATTTTAACTTTTTTGTAAATCATTAACTTCAATGAAAATTAAGTAGATACATTTAAAAAGTAAAAAGGATATATAATAGCAGGATACAGGTACATGTCAGTTGTTTCAACTGCTTTCCTTATAATAAATAAATAAAAATTACAGCTGAAAAAAATGTCATTAAGATAATAATAAACATAATTTAGAAGAAACATATTTTATTAGAGCATTAAAAAATTCTTTATTTATATAGGAATTGTGTTAATTACCCTCCATATTTTATATGATTATTTTTTAGAATTTTTATTCTCAGTTAACCATTTCGTTTTTCAAATTAACAAAGATATACTACCTGTTGCAACAAAGATTAAATACAAAAAAAAATCTTTGTGTCTGTTCAATAAAAACATATACATTAAATTATATTTAAAGTAAAAAGTATGAATTACATTAAAACAATTCAGTGGGTATGTTGAATGAAAGTTTATTTTTAATGTTGGCAATACTGCCATACAATACAATGCAAAATTTTTAATATGTAATCCACTAAGTCCTCTCTGGAAATTTATCTAAGAAAAATAAAATTTCACACATTCAGATAGACACTTGCAGTGTTTTAACACAAAAGTCTTTGAATGAATAATTATCGGTTAGAATATGTTTTTATATAAAAAACAAAACTTAGAATTAAAAGTGTGAAAATTTCATTATGTCACTCAAAATATATTAGTAATGAAGGCTGATATTACTTGACACTACTTTACCTTGCTCAGTCTTTGTTTAGGGAATAAGTTCATCTTTGACAAAAAACTGAATAAATAATAGGCACTTAGTTACAGCTAGTAATGTGTATTTAATAGGAACATAAAAATCGTTACTTTTCTATACTTTTATAAATATATTGACCTAAAATCTGATAATTATTAAATTTAGAGTTTCAGAATCCAAATTGGAGTAAATTTGAAGTAAATATGATATGTCCAAATATAAAAAGATTATGCTTTTTATGCTTCTATGGGATCCACTCAAATATATAGCCAAGGTATTCACAGAGCCAAGTCTAAGTTAAGTAAATTGGTAACTTACTTAACTAACATAATTTGTAATGTATAAGTAAAGTCTGAAGAAAGACTAAGTAGCATCTAGAAATTTCAGTACTAAAAGCTATACTTAAAAAGCCCTCTTAAGACTTCATAACAAGAGCTTAACTCAACTGAGTTTGAAGGAGAACTTCAAATATGCTGCAAAAGGTGTAGACATTAAACAAAATTATAAATGCAGTGAAATATAAATTATGCCTAAGTAGAACACGAGATAAGGCCATTCATAGTGCAAAGTTGATTATATAGACAGTTGTGTTATATTTTGAAATATCTGTAATGCTTAATTAATTAATAAAAATAATAGGATGATAGTTTTGGCCAATTTTAATCAATATAAGAAAATATTTTTTTACAATGATGAGTTTGTTTTACCACCTTAATTCATACTCTAGTATAAAAATTTCACATAACAGTAATAAGAAGTTCCGTATTACAGAATAAACTAACCCAAATACAATAAAATTACAATCATACAATTATTAGGTAAATACAAGCACAACTGTCAATTATTGTTATTAGCTAGGTACTTACCTTATATCAGCAAACTCGTATCTTTGAAGGGACCCTAACTTTTTAAAAACATTCACAATAACTCCAATACTCAATTATTAATGAAACTTACATTCTAACAAGAAAAATCACGAAAAATACACAAAGCACTTTTTAGGTTATCTTTTTTTGCCACCATAATTTTCACTTTATAGTTTTAACCGATTTTATTATAGTGTTATCCTTTAAGTATGACTTCGTTTATCATAACGCCATAATTATTATACCAGTTTATTTTTGCGTTATAACAAAAAAATGTATCGCGAAAATTTTGACATTACAATCTGTTTACTACCAACTGATGTATTACCCACAATAAAAAATATATGAATATAAAAAAAGAGTATTTTATTCTAATATTTCATCATTAATGACGTGGAAATAGCTAGATATATATCTGTTCGACGTGATGTGCTAAATATTATATGAAATAATATTGTTTTGGAATATAATAAGTCACACATTTTTAATCAGTTGGTTATCTAACTTAGCACTGTTTGTATAGGAAAAGATACATTATTGGCTGTAATTATTTTGCGTTTGTATTTTGTACATTCCTGTAGAAAAATAAATTCATAGAAACTAGTTTTCGTGGTTTCTTTAATATTTGCCCAGTGTAGAATCTATAACTGTCGATACATCATTTCTCAAAACGAGATTACGCTCATTTTAAAAACAGCGTAACGATGCCTACAAATGGTTATATCACTTTTATTTGTAAAAAATTGAATTTTAAAATAAGCCTAACTTTGAGTGTTATTTATTATTTTAAATCTAATAGGTAATGTTACTAGAAGTATCTACATCCAGCTGCAGACCAATGAGGGCTCATTCTGATGATAATAACGACTATGTAATAAACACTCGATAAATAATAATAAACAATATTTTAAATTCAGTTCAATTATAATCAAATTATGTATAAATTATAATTGAATTTGTTATTTAAATAGTATTCTAGCCTTATGGACTTGAATTTATTGAATATGTACTTAGATATTTAAATTAGTATATAGAACATTTAGGTTTATATGCATCCAAAACTATGATTTGTACTGGTTCTTTTAGTACTTGCTGGTACAAGAAATGTTTCCTGTAGTCACTTACTAATAATAATGAATCGCCACGCTATATCCCTTTTGAGTTTATTTATTTATTTATTTATTTATTTTAAAGGGAAACATACAGCAATATAAAAATGATAATAATATACACAAAAAATGTTACATAAGCCAGCAAAGTTTCCACAAAAATTAGTACAAAAATAAAAATCAAGCTAATAAATAACAATAAAAAAAAATCAATCAAATATACATACATATATATGTTACATATAAATAGTACATTTATATTTAAAAAAAAAATACATTATAGAACAAAATTGAACTTAGGCTAATATTTTCTTTCTCACCATTCGTTTAAAGGGCCCAAAGGCACAGGACAGTATATCTATATCGCAAAAACGTTTATTATATAGATCACAGGCGCGAAAAACAAAAGTATTATTAACATAGTTTGACCTTAAGAATGGCACCTTAAACAGCGAAAAGTCTCTTGCATTGGAATGCGGACACCTGAAACCTATTTGACTAAGCAAATAGGACGAGTCCACGAGACCGTTAACAATTTTAAATAAAAAAAGTTGATCCCTCTCAATCCTACGATGACACAACGCAGGAATTGAGCTACAAGGAAGGTTGTGTAAATCAGATTTATACTTTAAATGTTTTAGAAACTTGTTTTGTATGCTCTCGAGAAGATTGATGTATTTTTTATATTGAGGGTTCCAAATAGTAGAGGCGTATTCGAGTAACGAGCGAACCAAAGCGTTATATAGAAGGATATAAGTGTTAGGGTTCTTAAAATCTTTAGTCATCCTTAGGATGAAGCCAAGCATTCTAAACATTACATTTCATAGCATTAATAAATATTAAGTTATTATCGCAATAAGAGCAGAGGCTATCAAGATCTTTCTGAAGTGCAAAACAATCGTAGCCCGATTTAACAATTCTGAAAATCTTCATATCATCAGCATATAAAAGAATATTAGAATTAACAAATGAGGGAACAATATCATTAATAAATAAATTAAACAAGAGAGGACCAAGATGCGAGCCCTGGGGGACACCTGACGTGACAGGAACAAATGAAGAGCAAAAGCCCTTGTATGTTACTGCCTGACTTCGATCCCGAAGGTATGAGGTCAACCAGCGAAGCAAGTCGCCGTGTATGCCAAATCCTTCTAGCTTCCTGATAAGTAGCGAGTGGGATATTTTGTCAAAAGCCTTAGAGTAGTCCGTATAAACTACATCAACCTGAAAGCCAGAGTTCATTGCAATAGCTAGTCGATGGACAAATTCACATAAATTAGATTCAGTAGACTTTCCTTCAATAAAACCATGCTGTTCATCGATGATTACAGGCTTAATCACTGGAAAGATATTATCGTATATAATTTTTTCGAACAATTTAGCAATAGTACATAATTTAGATATTGGTCTATAGTTAATAATATTATGTCTATCACCAGACTTATACACAGGTACAACGAGGGATCTCTTCCAATTAACGGGAATAACACCGGAACTAAAAGACATATTAAAGAGAATAGAGACAGGGTAAGCTAACTGCATATGACAAGATTTAAGAAATAAGGGGGGAAGGCCATCGGGTCCACACCCTTTATTAGGATCTAATCTTTTAAGATATTTCAGTACAACATCCGGCCTAAAATTAACTGAGTGTAAGGATATCTGATTATTAAGGAGATAAGGTCTCATGACATAATTATCCATAGATTGGCGATGGATGTTATCATTAACAAAGGCGGACTGGAAGCACGAGTTAAATAAGTCACAAATAACCTTACCGTCAGAAGAAGATTGATCACCAAAAAATAGATAATCTGGTAAATCGTTAGAGGATTTTTTTGATTTTACGAAAGACCAAAAGTTTTTACTATTGGACTTAATTTTAGATTCACACTGAATGATAAATCTTTCATAACACTGAAGTTGAAGGCATTTCTGACGTTCTCTAAGTATACAGAAAGTATCATAATCACTAACACGTCCATATTTTTTCCATTTTCTATGATATTTTAGTTTTTCGGAAATCATTTTTATTAAGGGCTTGGAAAACCAAATGGGGTGACGAGATTGTTCCTTAAAAGATTTAACTGGAACATGAATATTAATAATATTATTAAGCGTGTTATAAAAAACTCGCACGGCCTCTGATACATCGAGATTTGAAAAAAGGCTATCCCAGTCGACAGCCGAGAGCTCATTATTAATCATGTCGTAATTAGCAACACTGAATAATCTAACGTCACGAGAGATAGGTTTAACATTACAAATATTAGATATTTTGAGTTGAGCTGGTATACTTCTGAGATAATTTAATAATAAAATTGGGCGAGTCCGTTTTATTTTATAATTAAGACACTGATTTTTTTTTTATTGTAGGTTTTTGGTGTGGTAGGGGGAAGTTGAAATATTTTTAGGGATAATTTTTTGTGGTATCTTAGATTTTGGTAAGTGTTGGCGATACTTAAACAGTGACGTTTTTGACAGTTCCTCGACGCTCAGCATAACCTATAAGTTTTGTTTGTTATGTATTTTTAGTTTTATTGCTAAATATTGAATAATTGTTTGTCATAGGTAGTTCTTACAAGTGTCTGTTGTCTAAACTAAGTGTTTTTTTATAAATGGACATGCGTTTATAATTCTTTTACATTACGAACACAGTATAACAATATCTGTTCATGTTGGGGAATAATTTCATTATTATTGAAATAATTGTTTATTTTTAATACTTGAATCCTATAGCGTGTTACAAGAGCTTTAAAAACTTTTTTATGTGCCAATATAAAGTGATTTAATCAAGTGTTCACGTGAATTTAATAATTTTATTGTGACAGAAACTATCCAGAAGATAATGTTTTACACATGCATTGAAAGGTAAATATTTATGTTTATTATATTATGTCAAATGCTTGTGAATAATTTGATGAAAACTTTTTGTTTAATTTTGCTAGAATTATTGAACCCTGTTCAAAATTTCTTTTAATTTTGCACTTAATAACATAAACATATTATGCTTAAATTCGCAAAAGTAAGCAAAACATACTTGAAAAAAATAATAACATGTGCGTTTGTTTAAGAATTATGACCAAGCAAGTTCTCCTTTTATTAAGAAAAACAAAATTTCTGTGATTAAGGACAATAACTGTCTGTATATCCCACATGACCCTCACAATGTTGACTAACACATTTTTGTGAGTTGTAATATTTATAACAATGTATGAAGATACAAGAAAAAAGAGGTTTTTCTAATACTTACAGTAATATTTTTTTCATGCAATAGGTAGTAAACATACTTACAAACCACCTGACGGAAAGTGGCTACTGTTTGTATATAACTCAGTACATAACTGGAGGTGTAAATGAAAAAAAGGAACTGGATATACCCAGGGCATGAGTTGGTCACAAAATGCAACTTGTTAGTGCATTGGCTGGTGAAATAAATATTGACTTTTTAGTTTTATGAGTCATACATACATACTTGTAAGTTAGGTAATACACCATATAAAAAAGGCCTATTTAAAAAAAAATACTATTCTATTTTTTCATTCATTGTTTTGTCTATTGTCTATGTTAATTATAGATAATATATTTTCAGGTAAGTCAACAAGGTGCAGTATTGGTGAGTGAATATATTTCAAGTCAAAAGTTCACCTTTTTTAATTAATGTTTGTATATTATTAATTAAATTTTGATAATTGTTTATTCAAAATAGAAAGAACTTTTATGTTTTATTTTTAAATACAATGACTCTCAACTAAATATTGTGTTTTATTTACTTGTTATCTTATTAAAACCATGTCTTTGTTTCATAATTTTGTTTTATTTTAATTAAATTTTACAATATTGAGTATTTTAACAATGCTAACTGAAGTGAAATGTATAGGTACTTTACATATTTTAGGTATTTTTTAAGAATATTTGGTTATGTTCAAAGAAAAGTGAAAAATGAATTGTAGGACATTAGAACTATGGATAAGAGTGAAATTAATAACAAAGTGCATGGAATAAAAAATAAATCTGCAGAATATATGTGTTAAATATATATATGTGTTGTGAAATAAATAGAGATTTATTTTTTACATGAAAAGTAATGTAGCAATATTTTGTAGAAATTTGATAAAAATATTTGTATACCTTTACCAAAAAACTGAATTTACCTTAAGAACTAAGACATATTTATCCCTATATATGGTGTAAGAGGTAATAATAAACAACTTCTTAGTTACTTGAAATATTTATAACACTGAACTAAAATTTTAAATAAATTATAGTAAAAATATTCCTTTTGCACTATAAGGAATAAAAGAAACCCTATCACATATACATACTTTACTAATTATATTTACTGGTATGTAAGTTATTTTTTCATTTTTATAATATAAAAAGGTAATTGCATACTGTAAAATGAGACAATCAATCCAATGTAAAATAATTTTTCAGCTAGATACTTGCGCACATCAACTGGGGCACTACGTGTTATACTCAATGGATACGTCTACAGGCAGCAATGTAAAGAAACTAAATTTGGTGTGAAAACTTGGTATTGTATCAGCTATGGTTCGAAATCTTGCCCTTGTGTTATTAAAACTGATCACAATGACCACATTATAAGGATTAAGGGGAAACACAATCATGTAATACCAATTGTTATGGAATCACCTAATGGTGTTATTAGACAATTAAAAAATCGAAAATACTATGCACGGTAATATTTAATTCTCCTGCATGTTATGGCTAAATATACAATTTAAATTCTGGCAGTCACTGAGAAATTACTTTTTGTTTAATAATTAAAGGGAGCACTACACTAGTAAATGATATGTATATGGACCCTGTTTAATATAGTTTAGTAAAATTAGAGCTAGGTATAGGTACTTATGGTTTAATTGTTCTAACATCATTGCAACTGTAATAATAAAAATAAACAAGCAATACAGCTTTCTGCCTAAAAATAATAAATAAAGATTTTCATTTCTTTCCATGGTGTATTTCCATGTATATGAATTTATTGGGCTGTTTCAATTTAAAAAGTGTTGGATTTCGTGATCTGGATATTTTTAAAATTTAATCTGTAAAACTCATAGTTCCAAAATAAAAATATATATTATATTAAAAGGTGAGTAGCTAAAGTGAGTAGAGAAGCAGTAACATTTTATAATATTTGTGTTTCTTTAAGTTCTAGTAAATGTATAAAAAATCATTCTTTAACAATGGTTCCAACATTATGTTATAATTCTAATAGCAAATGTATCTATTATATTATAATATCTAATGGTGCCTATTTTTGTATGTTTACACAAATGAGACCTGTGGCCTCATATGTCAATATACATCACACATTATATATTACATCAGTGGAGATAAAATTTTGGGTTGAATTAACTTTTTTAATTGTAAACTATTCAATCAACTATTCAACTATTCAATTTATTATTTTTTTATTCAATTATTATTATAACTTTAGAGATAGGCTTTTATAAAATATAGGCATAAAAAAATACAACTTCATGTCAACTGTGATCTCTTATAGCAATATTTGACTGAGAATGAATCCAATTGTCCAGTATTCTCCATTTTAATTAATCGTTTGTCATTTTCTGTTCTAAATACATACACACACACACATATATTATATATATAAAATAAAAATCATTATATTGTTATCCTTGGACATTTAACATGATACATATATACTTAAATTTTTTATCTAATTTGGACTCTTAGACTGCTATTTTGGTAAACACTAGATTTTAAGTCAATATATTTATTAAACGTCCAATTATAGCAATAAAATTCTTTTTATGTTTTATACGGGATGCACGCCACTGTATATGATGATATACACTGTATCTGAATGAATTTGTGACATTATTTTATACAATTAGATAATACTTTTAATACAAAATATTTTTTTCTAATGTGATGCTCTTAAGCCTATTAATGCATGTAAATAAAGAAATAATGTTATTTCATTTAATTGGTTTAATTTAAGATTACAGCTTTTATTTTAAAATCATAAGCGCTACTTTCATTTGGTCTGGGAATGTAGAAGAAAATGTGGCAATCAATCTGCTATCTCTATTTGGATCTTTGCCGGATTTTAGCATAGACAATCTGTCCTAGTTTTATTGGTATGTTATAGTAAATACCTATTTGATTTTTTTACCAACCATCCTGAGGCAACTTATTTTATCCTGTCTTCTTTGGTTTACGTATTATAAAAATATGTCCTTGATTCGCGTCCGCTGATTTCAAGGAATAAAATTTACGGTTTGTGGTGTTGATACTCCTTCAGAAGTAATAGCAGTATTTTCGACTCATTACCATTTTTAAGGTATATGTTTTCTAAAGCGTTAAAATATGTTATAAACTTTTATTCATAGTCAACGGAATTTTCACTTATAAACTTCTTACTCTTTTTCGATGAAAAAAGGGTGGATGTTTTAGAGAAAAATATATCTGTTATCTAACTTATTTTCAGTTGCTTTTATCATACCGTCCAGAACAAAACGAGGTAAAGGAATGCTCCTATTTCATGGTTACACATATTCTTGGAGGAATTTTAAGAAGAACGGCAATTACTGGACCTGCTCCAGTCACCACAAGAAAGGGTGCAGAGCCCACGTCGCGACAGATGAATCCGAGGAACCTATTGAAATCACGAAACTCAATGAAGAGCATAATCATCCTCCGCCTAAAACAAAACTCAAACGTCAAAAAAAATAATAATCATTTTTTTATCGATTATTTTTGTTGGCTACTTTCATATATTTTCATAAGGCCAGTAAATTATTTCAAAACTTTTTGAATATATTTTCTTTAATTAGGAAAAGGTTTTTATACAACGATAATCATTTGAGCTATTACACACATTGGCTAGTTCCAAACGGGGGTTTATTTCTGTACTGGATATGGTTTCATTTGTTAAACACATCCATGACTTGCGATACATCATTTTTTATTTATCACAGAAAAAAAAATCTACTACAGATACTCAAACGCAAGCGTCACTAACAGTAAGCTATCAGACTTTTCAGTAAAGCATGAAATCCAATTTTCTGTTTAACTTAAAATCGTTCACTACTTGTTTATTTTTAGTAGAGGGTATTTATATTTTTTAAGGCTCTTGCCTTTGATTAAATATTTTGTGTACAACATTATCAAAAAGCATCTTATGCTGTTAGGTTAAGACTTAACAAACTCTACATATTATATTGTTTTAAATATTGTTGAGAAATTATTAAATATTTTATAAAAAAATCTGTTGTATCATTGACCATTATTCTGTATTATTCATAATTAACTTTAATATTTAATTAAACGTATGAATTTAACCTAATTTGTTTCAGAAATTAGCTTCATACCATCAAAAAAAGGTCATAAATTGCTTGTATATCAACAATATACATACGCTAGAAATTGCATCAGCAAGAATAAGGTAACATGGGCTTGCTCGTCTAGATGTTCAAAGAAATGTAATGCACAAGTAATATTGACTAACAATGGCATCTTTTCTGTTATTAACGCTGCACACACGCATGAGCCTCCATTATTTTACGTTAATAATCAGGGGGAATACGTCAGAATGAGTCGATGGAGATTAAATGAACTAGAGGTTGCTTCTGACCAACATGAGATTACGAATGCGAAAGAAAATATAGATACCGAAAATCCGAATAAGAATCCGATTGGTTAATTATTAAAAACGAAACTAATTGATTAGTTTAAACCGCACAATTAAAACAAGATTATAATTCAACACTAGTTTAGCGATTATAGCGTTCTAAATACGCAATGATTTGAAAGTTGTGTTTGATGATATTTTATGAAGAAATTACAAAGAAAGACACCAAAGATTTTTGTTTTGTTTTAAATTGTATACGCAAAGAAAAAAATGTTATTTTGATTATTTAACTTATCCGAAATTACTATAATAATAAAAACGGATGAAGAGAAATAAATTGTATAGTTTTACAAACTACGATACATCAAACTGACAAACTGAGAATGTAAACCAATGCAAACTTCAGAACTTAAACAAAGCAGTATTCTCTCAACTGGAAATAGAAACATATATGTGATTGACATGATGTGATTTATCTATATTTCATATCAATCACAAAAAACCTGTACTTTCTAGGTACTAGCATTATTGCAGATTGAATGTTGCTTTGTCTAGGACCTCAGGTTATTCTCGTCTGTCCAGAAATTATAAACCAAAGGTAAAGGTTAAGGTTGTTCGCTTCGTTAACACATCCTTCGACATGTCTCCTGTATTTGGTTACGGGTAAACTTCCTTGAAAGCCCGTCACCAATATATGGGTGACGTTTGTGTTGAAGTTAATGGAATTTTTTGTAGGATTTTTAAAAGAAATGTAATGGAATGTAGCATGTATAATATTTAAATACTAAAAATGTTCACATTATATGTACTATGTCGCATGTTTTTCATTAAAACATTCTACACACACTTGAGGTGAGGAACTCTTTGCGAAAAAACGAAGATAATACTAACATAATATAATCATAATACTCGAGTTACATTATTTATATTCCCGCATATCCTATGTTTACGTTACGGCGCGCAGAGGCGGATTTGGGCTCCGTGAGAAACGCAAAACGCCCTAGGCGACGACCGTGATAAAGTTCTTTAGTGAACTGAATAATTTTCTTTCACTTTCTGTTTACTTAATATCTCTTCTTTTTCAGGCCCAGTTTTGATAAGAGCAAAAAAGAAAGGAAAATATGTGCTTTTATATAAAAACAACACGTTTTCAAGAATAACTAAATCGAAGAAAGGTACTGTTTGGAAGTGTTTGTGCAGTAAAACAGAGGATTGTAAGGCTATGGTCACAACAGATGACAATTTAAATGTTGTACAGGTGAAAGGAGATCACACGCATAAACAACAAGCTATCGACACAAAGCCTAAACATGTCTATTTTACGACGCAATGATAATTTGAGTATAACCTTACGATCTCGTAGTATTGTATATTTTTAATTAACCCATTATCGCCGAGATGAGCAGAATTTTTGCTAACTTTTCAACGTGTTTATTTATTATGTTACCAGACCAAAAAAAATATGCAATACCTTTATTCCTACGCGAAATTTGATGCTCTTTCAAAAAAAAAAAATCCTTTTAACCTGTTAACCGGGGAATTAGCTATTGCTCAACTCGTTTCAAAATGGGGACTTTTTGTTCGCAGCGGTAAATAATATCACACCTCAAATAATAAAAGAACATCGTTTTTGACTTATGGTTTTTATTTATTTTGATAAAATATTTAATATATTACGATTACTTTCCATGACGAAAAATGTCGTCATGCCCATTGCAGTAGGCTTTTATGTATGACGAAATATTTCGTCATACCCAGTTAACAGGTTAATGTTCGAGTGCCATGAGCACCTCTGATCATAGTAAAAAGTTGATACCTTTGCGGTATCATTGTGAAAACAAAAATGCGAAAAAAAATGTCACGTTCAAATCTGATTTTTTTTCTCGTTGTTTAATCGAAATTTTGAAAGAGCATCAAATTTCGCGTAGGAATAGAGATATTGCATTATTATTTTGGTCCGATAACATAATAAATAAACACGTTGAAATGTTAGTAAAATTTCTTTTGATCTCGGCGTTAATGGGTTAAGAGTCTTCCATTTCACTACAACATACGGGGGGGGACAAAATGTGACTAGGGAAATAGTGGTAAAAATAGCATCAAGTATTTACATGCACATTGTATCTTCAAAAAGGGGCGTGTATTTTTCTGTGTCTACCTACAATTAGTACCAATACTCTACTTAAACTACTTGTACCACATGTATTTCTACTATTCTAAAACTGTGTCTACTTTAAAATTCTAAAAACTTAAATTATATTATTTGTAGATTTAAAAAATTAATAGGATTAATCATAAGATTAAGAACAAAACAATTCAGAATATATTTGGTTGTTTCTATGCATGTCGAAGTAAATTGTTTATTATAACTACGTAAATAGAAATATAGTTTTATTTAAAGGTATATAGTACTTATTTGAATTATACGGGTGTATTTCTATAGTAGTAATGTATACGAAGTAGCGGGAATAAGCTAGTTCAATTTAATGGAATATCCCTACGTTTTTATATACTCAAGAAAATTTAAACGGATAGTTAGCATATGTTGAGGTGTCATTTTGTCCTTGCTTTTAATTAAATGCGTGTTTTGATAATTATTAGTTAAAAAACATATTTTTTAGTGCATCAAAAGAATATTTCCATAATGAATAGATTAAAGTAAATAATTTGGTAATTAAAGGTACGGAAAAAATGTTGTTATTTTAAGAAATTACTCGTACAATATATTTTTATTTCGATCAGTTTGTTGATCTATATCAATTGTATACCTAAGAAAAAAACTCGTGAAAAATTTGATTTTTAAATCATGATGTTCATTTACAGAATTTTAATAAAGAAAAATATTAAATTAATAAGTAATAATATTATACGAGTATTAATATTTTAGTACATGAATAGAATTTATGTCACAATGAGAATTATATTTTAATTCTAAATCATTTTATTGCACCATAAGGTACGACTTCTTAATATTTTAGTAATTGTTATTGGACCTGCCTGTGTAGCTGAAAGTCTTAAGTTCATATTTCAGTAGTGGTAATTTTTTAGTGATCGATAGATTCTGGAGAATCTTTTGGAATTAATATAATTATTTATAATAAGGCTTGCAGTTCAAATCACAAGTGCCTGTATCCTGCTATAACACATTTTTTATTATTTTTTTATATAGTATCATAAATATAATCTGTACCTGTACATATCTTTGTCTCGCACTACAAACTGTACTAAGGTCCTAAGTATTTTGTGACTATATCGATTAAGTATCCATAACTTTTTAAGATAAACGAAATTGTGTAAAATCATTGTAGAATTTATACTAACAATAAAGCGAAATTTAAACGGAACGTCTTGATATTTTCTCTACACATATGTTTGATGATGAATGTTAATAAAGCCTTGACGTACGTAAATTAAATTTACCTTCTGACGAACATTTTTGAAAGCAAAAATACTGACGGAAAAAATATGTGATGACCAACTCTTGTTCACCATGCCGGTTTGTACGCAGCTGATCCCTCATTTTCATTTATTTTAACTAGGTAGCTCTTAATGGAAATTTACTGTTATATAACATTTAAACTGCTAATAGTTTTTGCTGTGGATTGAGCCTCGTTTCTAATGCTCTCAATGTTTATTAATGGATTTCCTCATTATTAAATATAGTAACAAAGGTCAATTCAAATATTAATTTGATTTAAAAGATACAAAATAACAGACAAATACGTTAGGGTGAGTTATATTTAATATCGAATGTATAGTGTTATTAGTCACCGATGTGGATGTAACTATGTTTTCTTTAAGACAGGTAAATCTTGACTTGAGCTAAAAGTTCAGAGGTACAACCAAAGATGTGATATTGCATTAGGATGTTTCCTAAATGTTATTTACTGTAATATCAAATTTATAGTGTCAGTGGTCACCGCTGTGGATGGAGCCACACTCCTAATGCTCAACGGTTATTCTTTCACCAACCCATCACCGATGTCGGAAGGTGAAATGTGGTACTGTTCGGGAAGAACTCGCTGGAAGTGCAACGTTTGTCTTCATGTAAACGATGATTACGAACTGGTTTCAGTATCGGAAAAACATACACACCCTGCACCGATATATTGTAAAACTCAAAATGAACTCTATCTACAAATAAACTTGTAAAAAAACAGCGGACTTAGAGTGGCTTAAAAGTTACCGTCGATATCATAAGGAGCTATGTGAAATAGGTCGTTTTATCAAGTAAAAATGCACGCAGATTATACAACATGAATGACAAATTCATAAATTACAGGGAAGTCTGATGCTAATAATGAATTCAATATAATTTCACATATGCCATTCTAGTTCTAATATTAGCAAATTAACGTGCTTTTCAATGTCATAAAAACTCACATTTGGGCTTCTATATTAGTAAAGACAATAATTTGTAGCATATAATTTAAAGAAGAAATAATAAACGCGGACTTTAGACCCACCGAAAATGTCTATTTTGCCCACCGCAAATAAAAACTGATTTATTTACAGTAACATTAAAATCACCAAAGATTCATGGTCTGTTTTTAGCCACACTTTGGACACTACATATTATTTATATTACAAAACATGCCTTTAACAAAAGTCCATTTGAAAATAATGGAATTTGCTTCTTTGAAAAAGTATATCAAATTGGATTATTAAAGATTATAAATGAGTTAAAGAAAAAATATTTTAAAAAACATATTTTTCCTAATATGTTGATATATTTTTTGTTAACTGTACAGGGTATAAATATTTTATAATTAATTATTATTAAGCTAATGTTTAACATTTTCAAAGCTAGTTCTTGGCCTTTTCTCCAAGTTATAGAAATATCTTTTGAGATGTTCTATATTTAGGTTATTATTATATTGTTATGCAAACATTGTGCAATTGTTTGAATTAAAATGGGGTCTTTGAAGATGTTTTTAATTTATTACCCGAATCCCTAGCGCTTCACTCACTACAAAACCGTAGAACTTAAATTGTTTCTAGATTAATAAAAATATATTTGCAGAATATCGATAATTTTTACAATACTTATAAAGTTTTCACGCTTCAGTTAGAGAGCTGATTTTCTCACGATGTTTGCCTTCGATGGTGAACATGTGGTCCCTAATCTACCTAATTTGGATAAACCCAGAGGTACTTGCCGGGATTCGAACCTACGAAAATTCGAGTTTCCTCGCAAGGATAGCAGTCTCTTATCCACAAGGTCAATGAGATTGTGCTTGATTTAAACCTTACCTGATAGATACTTACGATAAGATCGCAAATGAAGTGTAATCATTTAACAAATACTGATTCATTCGTTGTTTGAACGCTCCCTTTGTATATTATGATGAAAAAAACAGACGCCAAAAGCGAATTAACTTCTTAGCAGTGCACAATAAAAAACGAGACGAATTGCTTATCTTCTTAAATTTGGTAAAATGGGAAGGAAAGAAGCCATATCGTACAACGGGGCAACTCCACAAAATAATCGATAAACACAACAATGCACAATATTCTCCAGGCATCATATTCAAGTCTTGTCCCGAAATCACCAATAATCTCGTATGTTCTCGCGATTATCTGTCTCATTATGCTATATAATAATATGTCACAATTACTAGCGGGCCGTTTTTTGACTGTTCAAGTTTAATTTACCCTGTTGCTAATAACAATTCTTGAATGCTCGACGATCAATTAGACTCAATAAAATTAGGTAATTTCCCTAGACCCAGAACCACTCCTTAAATTTTAAGCTGTTTTTAAATGCTAATGAATTATACATTTGCAGGTAATTTAGAATTTGTTAATGTTGGAAACGTTTATAAAGAAGTGTTTTTAAAACTAGACGTGAGTAATCAATAGGCAGGTCACAACGAAAGCCTGGTTGAATCTGGAATATCTTTAGTTCTATTATAATTTCCTAGAGAATAGAATCTATAGTCCTAGATCAGAAATTAATGAGCCCATGTTATTTTCAGATAAGTTCAAAAATTTCAACCCGATCCGTCATCGACTTGAAAAAAGAGATGGTCCTAGATCTAAGGTGAGAAGACGCTGCGTGGGTTGTTATAAGATGTATTCCACGCTACATGGCAGTGTTAAGGCTAAAAATATAACAACTAAAGTGAATACTTACTGCGCTCAATGTCCCGGGGAACCGTACTACTGTTCGCACTGCTTCTTAAAGCAACATGGTTACTTGCTGCCTCGGCCACCCAATCGTTCGCTAGATACGCTAAAGAATGAATCTCATTCTGGAAATGATTCATCGTCTTAACTTCTCCTTTTTACTTTAATCCAATAATTATGACCCAAGGATGGATGATCTAATACAAAACGCGCGTATAAAAATGAAGAAACGTATTTTGAATGCTTTTTAAGCTCATTATTCATTATGAATACTTTGTTTTGTCGTGTTGTTTTCTTTAACTCAAGCATTTATTGATACAAGGCGACACAAAAATGGCACCAAGCTATTAAAATCAAGAGATCATTACGTTTCGAATCTCTGCCGATCGATATAAACTTTGTTCTAATTCAGGACATACAATTGCATTGGTTTTGGGTTGTTTAATCGATTTTATTGTAACTCCTAATTTAAGTTACGGCTACAAAGTACTCGAAAGAAATTTGATGTTGTTGAAAACCGCAAAATGAAGTCGCTTAAAAGCATTAGTTAAGACTTAAGTAAATACAAACCAATACTTTATATCTATTTATTTCTTACATTACGGTTTATTAAGAAAAGTTTATATTTAGTACAGGTTTAGAAACAGTAGCAAAAGCTTGATAATACAAATGACAGCTTAGCTACATCTTACAAATTAATGTATTGATGACAGGAGATATTTTATCTATAGACTTGTAATAAAGGAAAAAAATTGAAATAAAATAGATTTATTCCTTTTAAAAATATACTAAGCTTTTTAATAACGATAAGGCCGATTAAGTTAATACCAGATCTGGGCAAAATGTAATCTGATTAATGATTAACGATTACAAAATGTAGTCGTAATTTTAATTTTGTTGCTCTGTAATCATGATTTAATCCCTTTAAAACATTAAGGGTCATATATGTGTATGGAATTGAAGATTCCGTATTGTTTAAAACATAGATGAGCAAAATGCTGTCATTTAATGATGAAAAACGCAAAATATAATCGTAATCATTTTTCATTTATCTGATTACATTTTGCCCATTTATTGTTAATACATAACTTATTTTTAATTAATGTATTGTATAATTTACGTGACTATATAGATACTTCGTAAATAATAATAAAAGATATTATTCTTTACTTTTCTGGTTTTGCAACTAAAATGCATAACACTAAACTATTTTAAATACCGGAAGATAAAAATCACAATTCTTAATGAAGTAGTATGTAAGTCATAAATTATTTATCTAAATCAGTACCTAACTATTTTAAATGGTACAGTAGATATATAACCACACTAGAATAGGACGAGTTAGTAAATTATGGACTTTTATTTAGGCAACTGATATATTTGAATGTACTTACAAAAATGTGTTTAGGTATTTTTAATAATTTGTCACAATCTATTATTATTAAACTCTATGGATTTATGAATATTATATTGGAGAAGAGTAAATGTAAATAAATTTCGGATAAAGCTCTTTGCCCAATACAATATATCATACCGTGCTATGAATATATCACGCAAGAAATGATACGGTTAACTTGCCCATTAGAATGAAGCAACCTCGTTTCATACCCATTTAAATTGGTGGCCATCATTCGCGTTTCGCCGCCTAATAGCCAGCGCGCATCAGTTTGACATCGTCGCTTTCCACGTTTGAGTGTATAGACACAGGTAAACGCATCGTGTATGACGTGCTACGGTCTTGGTTGGTGATTGATCGGTCTAATGGACATAATCTCGTACATTTTATACATTCATAGCATGGTCATGGTTTGTTACACTTTAATGGGTCAAGTGCTTTTCACCACACGTTTAACTAATATTATATTTAATATACAAATATGGGCATGGCACTACATATTAAGTTTAATTCTAATAATAATCATGATTAAATGACTTCCTAGTATTGAAAAATGTGTTTCATTTGAAAATGTGTTTTTATTTTAAACTCTAAGAATTTTGTCATTATTATTTGCGATGTGCTTATTATTAGCATGTATTTATTAAAATATATATATATATTTTGCGTATTTTAGCCTTAGATTTTTATTTGTTTGTATGAGCTTTAGAATGAAATTTTATATTACTTATTATGTATTCAGTGTCTTTAGTCAAAGCAGTAGAGATAGTTTTAGCATGAATAGCAGTAGTGGTTTATTTTAAATAGAAGTATTAATGGTACTTGTTTTTTTAATGAAAATATTTCTCATATTGATTGTTGTTTATGTTGCTATCGCTTTATCTTTAGTTACAGTGGTTACAATGTCAACTGGTAAAACGCTACTGATTGTCAACGGATATACGTTTAAAAAGGAACGCGGCCTTATGGATGGCACAAGATGGTGCTGCAGCGAACCAAGTCAAAATAAATGCAATGTTTTCGTTCACGTGAATGACAAATATGAGCTCATGTTGATGGAAAACGCTCACAGTCATGAGCCAATACTGTGCAGTGTATTTCAGAAGAGGATATTTTAAAATTATAGATTAAGAAATTGCAAATTTGAGCATATTGTTGATTTTAATTTTAACTGTATCAGACCAGGCGTCTACAAAGGACACAAAATTTATATATTATACTAAAACCTATAAATTAATATCTGGAATTGATTTATTTGGAATATTTTTTTTTTCATACTAATTAAGTCTTAAAATTAAGGTGCAATAATTAAGTCTTAAAATTAGGTTTAAAAAAGATGAATAATGCGGGTCTGAAAAGGTTTAACGTTGATACTTTATTGTAATTGTTAATTATCATTTGATCTCATTATCATGTTTTTATTATTGTTTCAATATTTCTAATAAAATATATAATTATTAGTAAACAATGTTTTTTTTTGGGTTGTAATCATTTCTGTGCAAATTGAAATGTTATGATTTAGTATAAGAAATATAATTTTGATTTTATTACGTTAACAGATAATGAATACACAGATGAAGAAACATCGCTACAGATTTATGAAGAAGAAGAACGAGAAGAAGTAAAAGATAATGTGGCACTTCTAGTGGAGTCACGTAAAGGAAAGAAAATTTTACAATACAATGGCCACAGATACAGAAAGGCTTGCAGAATTAAAAACGCTACGAAATGGGTCTGCTCACAAAGAAAGAACTGTCCCGCATCTTTGTATGTAAACGATGATAACGAGATCGTCATGTCTAATGAAAAGCACAAACATCCAAAGGCCCAAAGAACTGAAAGAGAAGACAACCTTCAAAACGGTGAGTTAAAACATCGAAATTAAATAACTCCCTGCTGGTGAATCCGATGCTGAGATTTAGAGACACTACCCTGAGTTTGCTTACACTTTGCTCAGAATATAGGTTCATCTTTAATTTAAAATATATATATCATAGTAATTTCAGCATTGTCTAAGTATTCGCAGATGTCCAAGTTGACAAATAGGTGACTTACTATTTTTTTTTATACTGGCTTGACTAAGTGACTACACCACATTTGTCGCAGAGTACAGTCTAGTTCAAAAGTGGCAGCGACTACCAAAAAACATATCTATTGGCAGTCACCATCGCTTTGTCGGCCTATACATTTCACGACTGAAGGTCTCTAGGTATATGAAAAACATACATGCTGATCCGGAGCGTGACAGACTGAAGCGAGTCACTAAGACAATCTTTTTACTGGTGTACTGCAGTCATGACCCAGTTCGGACAATCGGGGTACCAACTCCAACCAACCTCCATGGTTCTGTAGTAAGAGTATCACTATTCCTTTGGATATTGGAGTATTACCAGATTAAACATAGATTTAGGTATAACTAGAACGGTATATGCTCTTAAGACATGATTCAGATCCTGAGAGTAAATGCTCGGCTACGGAGTCGCAGTAGCTGCTGCAAAGCCGCGATGCACCGCTCTGTATATGTTTTCATTTTTTTTTGTTAACCCGGTAGAAATCCCTACGGACCGTCAGGGGAAGTGGTGAGGGCCACTCCCCTCGGTGTGTCAGACCTGCTCCAACTAAAACCACCGGGTTGCCAGCACTGCCCTCTCTTCGCTTTCGCCGAGCCTGGGAATCCGTATACTTCCGACGGAGTATATGTTTACATAGAAAGTTGTCAAATTTAGGTGACTGTGCAGCGCCATCAGCTAACATGATCCCGAGCTTGTCATCTACATCAGACATTTTTCTATATAAGTCCATACAAAACGGTATATCGCAGCCTGATTCAATTAATTAACCGCCGATCCGAAAAATAGTGAGGTAATCTCATGCACTAGATACATACCACAACAACGGCGGCGCTGTATAAGAAGGATAGTTTTTTGTTTCTGATAACTCGGGGGAAATCCCTGACGGACCTTAGGGAACGTCGGACTTGCACCGACTAAAACCCCCGGGGTGTTCCAGCTTCCCGTCTGACCGGGGTCGGAGTTATAGTGTTATCCTCTTCTCCGACCCTCGGCAACGTCTGGCCTTTTGTAAGGCGGCATCTCTGCACGCTCTCTCAAGCGCACCGCCCTGAGAAGAAGGATAGTTCAGTCAACTATTGCTAACCGGTGCGTTTGCTCTTCGAAGTGCAGTTCCACTCCGATGCAGCCTTGAGTTTCTGCAGGCTTTTCTTCTCAAGGTAGTCGCTTGTATAACGCTAGTAGGTCACCGTTAGGTTTTGTATTTTGGCTGGGGGCCAAAGTCTAGATCCGTAACAACAGGCACTCCTGTTGGTACGCCCCCAACCCTAAAATTTGACGGCTGAGCACCTCAGTGTTCGTCCTCTCGCCCTGTTTAGTTGCGAAGGTCTATCCCGGATATCAACCAATATCTAGTCACTTCTCTGTCGCCACTACCAAGCAGTGATCGCCAGAATGCAAATCATACCTTAAGAGCAAATACTGTTCTGTCATTAAATTTATTAATGTTTTATTTTAAAACAGACACAGCTGTGGTGATCACATCTAGGAAAGGCAAGGAGATGCTGTTATTTCGGCAGTACACATACAGAAAACAATATTGCAACAAAAATCGATCGCGCTGGGTCTGTTCCACAATGAAAAACTGCCGAGGCTGTGTGTTCACGGACAGCAATAATTACATCATATCAGCCTTCGAAGAGCACGAACACGACCCGCCTAAGTATTACCTACAGCCTGATCATGTACTCGGTGCTATCAGAGAGCCGTTGATTCTCGAAACTGATTAAAAAATACATTACCGAGTCTCATACGCAAAAAAGACTTGGTTTGAGGTTTGGGCATGGTAACAAAGGGTTTAAAAAAGTACCTTTCGATCAGCAAGACTAGTAGAAAAGTGCAAAATATATGGGATTGACAGCACGTGTCAACATGATGTTTGAATGCTTATGTCACTCCCACACGTTTTTCAATTTTCTACTAGCGTGATCGCTAATCGAATGTTACTTTGTTTATGTCCTCTGGTGACGTATGCTGTGATTATTAAAATAATTAATATTATATATCGACAAACTATCCCTTTCGGGGTGAGCAGAGATACATAATAATAATGTAAAATAATTAATAACAGATTATTTAGTATGAGTGTAAACTATTTTGTAACTGGATATTACAATAGATCATTATTAAATTTTGAATACTTTTCCCAAATTAATGTAAAATGCGACAGTCATAATATTGTGGTACTTGTTCTCTTGTTATGAAAAATAAGGAATATTTTAGCGTGTTAATTAAATTATCATTATTAATATATCTTATAATAATATCCCGTTACGCCACTTTGCACTTAAATGTGGTGTCCAACGTGCCTTTTTTAAAACGATTCTTCTCCATATATTAAACGATTTATTTATAAGGGAGTTTCAAGTTAATATTCTAAGTAAAAAAATAATCTATCGCATTTTTTATACATTACCGCTATTATAATTTATTTTTATTGTACATTATCGAGTTGTTGACGCGTAAAATTTACACACCAGGCACCAGTTTTCTCTAGACCACAGTACGTCCAAGAAGATTAAAGCCACGGGCAAATTAAAGTTAGTTTAGTGTATATGTTTCGATACATGTCATGTTATTTGTAGAATTCCTTTTGATTGTCTATTTTTTATTCAAAGTACATCTGTCCATTGTAATTGCTAGAATAATCAAACTGATAAATTTTGTCACTTATCTGTTAAATATTTCGTTTAATGTAATTAAATTGTTACATAACATTTAAGAAATAAAAATTTGTAATTATAATTTTGTTTTTAATTCTTATACTATTAACATTTCGAAGTATACTTGTAGTTTGGATTTATCAAGATTAAAATAGTAAAAGCCAAGTACAATTGCAAAGTAGGTACAGTGTAGTTTAGAAACCGTGCGTGATTATTATCAATATTTTGCATGCATTGACTACTGTGTAGTATTTGCGGACCCAATATAATAAGCAGAAGAAAATACTCTATTTTGAAGTTTATTCTATAGCCTAATGACGCCATCTAGGTAAGAAACCTTTGTAAGAAAATATTTTAAAAGAAATACTGTAGCCTTTAAAATCAATAGAAAAATACCTTGTAAATTGTAACTTTTTTTCCGAGTTGATTAACTGGCATGTGCTAAATTTCTAATTGCTGAAATATAGGTATATGTTAATAAGTAATCGCAACTTTATTTGTAATAATATTTTTAATACAACATTTAGAAAATATTAACTGGGCCCTAGCAGTGTCGTGCATAACACAGAAGCATTAAAAGTATTAATTTCTGGTATTTACTAGATTCAGAGTTTCATCATTTAAGTTGGGCCAAATTTAAGTCAATATATTTATTTAATGTCCAAGTATAACAAGATAATACATTTTTATGGTTCTATGAGCTATAAGCCACGGGGCCATAGGTGTGATTAAAATAAAATAAAAAATTCTGTGTCATTCGTATTCAATATAAGATCTCCATGAAGCAATTGATGCTACTATTATTTAAATAAGATTTAATCATAAGTTGTTTATAAGATAAATAAGATTTCGTGTATATTGTCGATCAAGCAAGCAATTTCAAGTGATCATTCGATAAGAAGTAATATCGGGACATTATTTAGGTGATTTTTATTCTAGGACCCTTTTAAACTGAAACTGGTCTTAAACAATAACAACAATAGAAAGGGGTTGACAACCTGCGGAACGTCGATAATAATGAATAAGTACAGTAATCCCCCCTAGAACACGGTAGATTGGTTCCGCGTTATAGGAAAATGCGTTGTACGAGTATACTCGTATACTGCGCTTGTCTGACCCTGTATAACTCTTGACGTAGAAACGAGTTACGTTTAACTGTTCTCGTTAAACCCTTGAGTGGAAATGACGAGCACCGCCCGTCAAGATTTTCTGTACTAAATTCAAATTTGACGGGCGTCGCCCGCAGTATATTTTTTTTCATATGAATTTCTTTAAACTTGTAAAAATAAAAATATTAATATTATTGCACATGTTTTTTTTTTATATTGTAGCTAAATTGACCTTAACCCATTTCGTCCCAAATGTCCAAAATTTTTACAGTTTTCAACGCGATAACTTTTGACCTAAACGTCGCAAAAAAAATTTGAAAAGTACCAATGTCGATGGTTTTTGATGTCCTCTTTCGAAATCCGTGGTCTATTTTGGCCTTGGATTTTTCGATAAAAAGTTATGACCATTTTTTTGGAAAAAAAACGCGATTTTTTCGATATTTTTCTCTAAAAATCGTATATTTTCACATCAAATAAAGTATAATCGACCGTTGAAAATAATTGTAATCGAGGATTTTTTATATTTCCTTTTTAGTTGCGTTTGAATTTAAAAAAAAAAAAAAAATGGCGGCTCGAAGTCAATTTTTTCGTTTTTTTTCTCAAATATCGACTATTCCATCGTTTTTTTTTTTGTAGAAAGTATAATATGTCATAT
This sequence comes from Automeris io, assembly GCA_036320925.1. NCBI lineage: Eukaryota > Metazoa > Arthropoda > Insecta > Lepidoptera > Saturniidae > Automeris > Automeris io. Next base: position 3,551,928 of record JAUDJH010000010.1, on the reverse strand, counting down.
TCCTCATCGTCTGTTTCATTTCCGTCACTTTCATTGTCAAATTCAGATTCGAGATCAGAATTATCCTGTACTGGCGCTGTACTGGGATTTCGAAAGAGGACATCAAAAACCATCGACATTGTTACTTTTCAATTTTTTTTTTGCGACGTTTGGGTCAAAAGTTATCGCGTTTAAAACTGTGTAAAAATTTTGGACATTTGGGACGAAATCGGTTAATATATGGTTTTAAGAGTTATTTTTTAATAAACCGTTAGATTCTCTAATTGAAATTTAGCTATAGAGCAATTGTTCGTAATTGAAAAGAAGTTTTAACGTTTTATTAAATCCAATTCGTATAAAATAATTCTAAAAATGTCTGAAACAATTGAAAATGTATTACACGAAAATGATAATTCGGACTGTGAATTTCAAAGGCGCTCGTCTCGCGGTTTACTGTACTTGAGATGGCGCGACAAAAAAGATATCTACATCCTTAGTACAAAGCAGAGATGGGAAAAATGTAATCTGATTACAAAATGTAGTCGTAATATTAATTTTCTTGCTCTGTTGCCATGATTAAATCAATTTAAAACATTATGAAATCTATACTAATATTATAAAGCTGAAGAGTTTGTTTGTTTGTTTGTTTGTTTGTTTGAACGCGCTAATCTCAGGAACTACTGATTCGAATTGAAAAATTATTTTTGTGTTAAATAGACTATTTATCGAGGAAGGCTTTATAACATCACGATGCAACTATTAGGAGCGAAGAAATAATGGAAAATGTGAAAAAAACGGGGAAAATTATTCATCCTTGAAGGCTTCCATTGCGTGCGCTGCGAAAACGGTACAAGATACCAAAAATATATGTATGAAAGAATTATTCCTCTTGAAATGATCTAAAAAAATGTCCCCGACAGTATATGTCTATCTTTTAAGATTAAGTCACTAGAACCGTTTTTATGGTAAACATATTTGGTCGAAATTAATGCATTATTTGTTAAGAGTTGTATCAACGTAATAATATTAATCTTTATCCAAATAACTGTTTTGTTGATTAAGAGTATTTAATTATGAACAAAATTGTCTTTGACATCACTTAATTTCAATGAACATCATAGAAGATATTACAATAACTTATATAGCAAAACTACGTTTGCCGGATCAGCTATGTCTTGATAAGCGCGAAACTCGAGAACGACTAAACCGATTTGACTGATTTCTTTTTTGTTGTGTTTGTTGAAGTATGGGGAAGGTTATTACGGAGAGAAAAATTAAAAAAATTGTCTGAAAAAATCTAAAAACGGTCTAAATTCGGTTGTGTTCGATTATGTTCGGTTGTGTTCGGTTGTGTTCGGTTGTGTTCGGATGTGTTCGGTTATGTTCAGTTGTGTTCGGTTGTGTTCGGTTGTGTTCGGTTCTGTTCGGTTGTGTTCGGTTCTGTTCGGTTCTGTTCGGATGTGTTCGGATGTGTTCGGATGTGTTCGGTTGTGTTCGGTTGTGTTCGGTTGTGTTCGGATGTGTTCGGTTGTATTCGGTTGTGTTCGGTTGTGTTCGGTTATGTTCGGTTGTGTTCGGTTGTGTTGGGTTCTGTTCGGTTGTGTTCGGTTGTGTTCGGTTGTGTTCACTTGTGTTCGGTTGTGTTCAGTTGTGTTCGGTTGTGTTCGGTTGTGTTCGGTTGTGTTCGGTTATGTTCGGTTCTGTTCGGTTGTGTTCGATTGTGTTCAGTTGTGTTCGGTTGTGTTCGGTTAGGTTCGGTTGTGTTGTGTTGTGTTCGGTTGTGTTTTGTTCGGTTAGGTTCGGTTGTGTTGTGTTCGGTTGTGTTGTGTTGTGTTCGGTTGTGTTTGGTTGTGTTCGGTTGTGTTTGGTTGTGTTCGGTTATGTTCGGTTGTGTTCGGTTGTGTTCGGATGTGTTCGGATGTGTTCGGTTGTGTTCTGTTGTGTTACGTTGTGTTCGGTTGTGTTCGGTTGTGTTCGGTTCTGTTCGGTTCTGTTCGGTTGTGTTCGGTTGTGTTGTGTTGTGTTCGGTTGTGTTGTGTTGTGTTGTGTTCGGTTCTGTTCGGTTGTGTTGTGTTGTGTTCGGTTGTGTTGTATTGTGTTGTGTTCGGTTGTGTTGTGTTGTGTTCGGTTGTGTTGTGTTCGGTTGTGTTTTGTTGTGTTCGGTTGTGTTGTGTTGTGTTCGGTTATGTTCGGTTGTGTTGTGTTCGGTTGTGTTGTGTTGTATTCGGTTGTGTTGTGTTGTGTTCGGTTATGTTCGGTTGTGTTCGATTATGTTGTGTTGTGTTCGGTTGTGTTCAATTGTGTTGTGTTGTGTTGTGTTCGGTTGTGTTGTGTTGTGTTGTGTTTAATTAAAATTAAAATTATCCAGGCGAGAGCGCTGTGTAACCCCGGGGGTTTTAGTCGGTGCAAGTCCGACAACCAAAAAGCTCCCGAAGGTCCGTCAACAATATCCCCCGGGCTATAAAAAAAAAACCTTATATACGCTTGGAAACAGTCTCGATTCTCAACATCTGTCTACACACGAGGGAGATGTAGAGGGACATAGATTATGCTGTTGTCAATTCAAAAGTTCTGGCTTATACTTTCGAAGACATGTATCAATCCTGCACCATATTAAAATGGGATCAAATTTAAGATATAATAAACTAGCTGATCCGGCAAACGTTGTTTTGCTATATAAGATTTGGAATATCTTCTAAGATGTTCATTGAAATTAAGTGATTTCAAAGACAATTTTGTTCACAATTAAATACTCTTAATCAACAACACATATCTATACTAATATTATAAAGCTGAAGAGTTTGTTTGTTTGAACGCGCTAATCTCAAGAACTACTGGTTCGAATTAAAAAATTCTTTTTGAGATGAATAGACCATTTATCGAGGAAGGCTTTAGGCTATATAACATCACGATGCAAATATTAGGAGCGAAGAAATAATGGAAAATGTGAAAAAAACGGGGAAAATTATTCATCCTTGAAGGCTTCCATTGCGTGCGCTGCGAAAACGGTACAAGATACCAAAAATATATGTATGAAAGAATTATTCCTCTTGAAATGATCTAAAAAAATGTCCGCGACAGTATATGCCTATCTTTTAAGATTAACTAACTAGAACCGTTTTTATGGTAATCGAATTTGGTCGAAATTAATGCATTAAGAGTTGTATCAACGAAATAATATTAATCTTTATCCAAATAAATGTTTTGTTGATTAAGAGTATTTAATTATGAACAAAATTGTCTTTGACATCACTTAATTTCAATGAACATCATAGAAGATATTACAATAACTTATATAGCAAAACTACGTTTGCCGGATCAGCTATGTCTTGATAAGCGCGAAACTCGAGAACGACTAAACCGATTCTTTTTTGTTGTGTTTGTTGAAGTATGGGGAAGGTTATTACGGAGAGAAAAATTAAAAAAATTGTCTGAAAAAGTCTAAAAACAACACTTTTCTATATTCTCATACAAAAAATTCGTAATAATATTTTAAAGTCAATTTGAACTTTAACACCATACCATAAAGTTTAAATGTCAGTGGACGGGTTCCGGGAAGGCAAAACAATTGAGTGACGTATAAATATTAATGTCAATATTTGTCAATTTTTATACATATAGCATTAAGGCCAGGTTCTTTCAAACAATTTTCAAAAAAATCTGTCGGGGAAGCTATTAACATTAAAAAAAACAATATGACTTTGTTTTAGAAAAATAGGGCAGAACAAGGTCTGCCGGGACAGCTAGTCAAAAATGTGTATGAAATCTGGGATTCTGTGGTGTTTAAAACATAGATGAGCAAAATGCAGTCATATTAATGGTGAAAAACGTAAAATGTAATCGTAATAATTTTTATTAATGTTATTACATTTTGCCCATGTATGATACAAAGCATACTAATGCTAATATGATGCACGAGAAAAAAAGTTATAACAAAGACGGTAGTGTAGAGGATATTATAAAACCAGGGTGTGTCATTGAGTATATCTAAGGGAATGGGCGGCGTGGATAAACAGAACGATACAAACAAAAAAATCTTTTTCTATATGATTGATACGGCACTTTATAATGTTCGTGTCTTGCATTCCAAAATCCACGGCAAAAAGCAATGATTTACGACTTTTCGCCTTGATATTGCAGAACAATTATTATCAAAAGTAATATTACCAAATTACAACACACGAGAACAGCCTGCCCAACTTCGATTACAAGCTAGGAATTGGAGTAATTTTCCAGAACGCGTTCCTCCAAGTAATATCAAACAAAATCCTTCAAAAAGGTGTCATGTTTGCGCCAAACACAAAAATCGAAGTGAGACCACTTGGCAATGTAAACGATGTAAAGTGGCTTTACATTTACCAGATTGCTTCGAAAAGTATCACACACTCCAGGATTATTAGTTGCAGTTGATTTCCATAAGAGAGAAGAAATATTTTATTATTATATTAATGAATTTAAATATTTTGTTAAGTTTTTTCTGTATTTATCAAGAATTTTATTTGTTTCATCTTAATTTCATTATTACTTAAAGTTTTATTTAACAATTTTTATTTAATATAGTCATTACTTAATAAACCTGTTGTATTACAAATGAAATAGATTTTACTTTTATATAAATATCTATACTAATATTATAAAGCTGAAGAGTTTGTTTGTTTGTTTGTTTGTTTGTTTGAACGCGCTAATCTCAGAAACTACTGGTTCGAATTGAAAAATTCTTTTTGAGTGGAATAGACCATTTATCGAGGAAGGCTTTAGGCTATATAACATCACGATGCAATTATTAGGAGCGAAGAAATAATGGAAAATGTGAAAAAAACGGGCAAAATTATTCATCCTTGAGGGCTTCCATTGCGTGCGCTGCAAAAACGGTTCAAGATACCAAAAATATATGTATGAAAGAATTATTCCTCTTGAAATGATCTAAAAAAATGTCCGCGACAGTATATGTCTATCTTTTAAGATTAAGTCACTAGAACCGTTTTTATGGTAAACAAATTTGGTCGAAATTAATGCATTATTTGTTAAGAGTTGTATCAACGTAATAATATTAATCTTTATCCAAATAAATATTTTGTTGATTAAGAGTATTTAATTGTGAACAAAATTGTCTTTGACATCACTTAATTTCAATGAACATCTTAGAAGATATTACAAAACCTTACATAGCAAAACAACGTTTGCCGGATCAGCTATAGTGTCTTGATAACCGCGAAACTCGAGCACGGCTGAACCGATTTGACTGATTTTTTTTTTGTTGTGTTTGTTGAAGTCTGGGGAAGGTTATAACAGAGAGAAGATTTTAAAAAATTATCTGAAAAAGTCTAAAAACAACACTTCTATATTCTAATACAAAAGATTTGTTATAAGTCAATTTGAACTTTAACACCATAGCAAAAAGTTTAAATGTTAGTGGACGGGTTCCGGGAAGGCAAAACAATTATTGAGTGACGTATAAATATTAATGTCAATATTTGTCAATTTTTATACATATAGCATTAAGGCCAGGTTCCTTCAAACAATTTTCAAAAAACAGCCGACAGGCCAATAGCTATTAACATTAAAAAAAACAATGTGACTTTGTTTTAGAGAAATAGGGCAGAACAAGGTCTGCCGGGACAGCTAGTATTAAATAAAAACAAAAATATTTAAGTTTTATTTTATGATAATTCCACTCATAAAATTGCGCTAAATTTAATTGTCTGCACGCATACTATTCTTCGAGATTTAATCGTGAGGTAAGGGGTTAAAGAGGATTTACAATAAATCGAATAGAAAGAAAAAACTGTTATGAACGAAATATGTTCGTTTTATTAAAATCAATATTTTAAATAAAAAACTTATGCAAATGTTACTTTTCAATAAAACAGTTAATTTTGAACTGTAGAAATCAATATAAATTTCACAGTACAGAAATATAACGTGGGAAATCCCCGCCGTGCTTTCATGCCGTTGCCTACAATGAATAATAACTACTAACACAAAACAATTCACAAAAAAGTTATTTTAGAGCCATATATATATTCCGCTGAACAGAAAAAAATTGTGCAAATACATATAATATTTAACAGTAACTCACGGAATAACGTAATATGTTTATATTATACTTACAAGCTATACGTCAAACGTCAAGAACATTTAGTACCATGACAATAACAACTGACAGATGAGTTGCATTCCATTTTACTCTATAAATTATTCTCAATAAACGATCGACGTGTTTTTCAACTGACAAAACTTTTTTTTATTTTTGAACCGATTGAAACAAAATGAACACTATACGTTAAAAACAGGTTTCCATAACACATTAGTTAAAACCGCACTGAAAACGGTTATGCCGATTCAGAGATTAGAGAGCACAAACGCATACAGATCAATTAACGATTCTTATACATTGCTATAAATCTACATCGCGCAAGTGAAGTTTTTCTGGGCACTCGCATATATGCATGGAGTTGCATATCATAGTATCTACGGAACGCCGGAGAGGGGACTGCGGAACGGATTTATTATTATATGGTATCTACGGAACGCCGGAGAGGGGACTGCGGAACGGATTTATTATTATATGTATTGATTATTTATTGTCTTTACCACTAGGGATGTCGAAAATGAAAAAAAATATCGTTATGTCGATATTTATTAAAATATCAATATCGGCGTCGATATATCGATTAAATCTCAATAAACACGAAAGTATTTTAGCAGTATTCCATTTTATTAGACAAAATTACAAAAATATCAAGAACTAAAAGGGTATCTTCTAACTTTAAGACCTATTTATGATACCGAACAAAAATAAATAATAAATAAATAAATGGCGGCAAATAATATACATGCAGCAAATTCAGATGACAATGCATGCAACGTAACAAAACAATACTCAACAGTCATAGACAATATAGTTATTTTTTGTTCGGTCCTATCTTCTACAGTTTCAGATTTCAGCGACTTCACTGCCATAAGAATTAAAAAATATCGTTTTCGATACTGGATATTTTATATCGTTATATCATTACAAAATATATCGCCCAAAAATATCAGCATATTGAATTGAAAATATCGATATTTATTTGACAAGCCTATTTACCACTGCAGTTTGGAAATATTTCTGGAAGTTATGCTTGTTTTAATTGATTATTCATCATCAAATTTCAGATTCCTGGGAAGACGATGATTCTGAAGATATGAATTTTGTAAAATCTAGCAGGGGTACATTAATTCTCATGTACAAAGGATATAGGTATAGGAAAGAGCGTGCAACCAAAAAAGGCATACGCTGGGTTTGTTCTGTTAATAAAAAATGCAATGCCTATTTATGTTTGTCCTCTAGTAATCAGATCGTTAAAATAGGCAATAAACACATACATTTGGAAAAACAAAGATTGTATGCTCAATATGTGAGAATAAAAACTTAAAACTACAATTCTTAGGTTCGAAATACAGTATAGGCAGACTTATCTGTAATGAGGAGATTAAGTTATCGCGAGTCATGGTTTTATATCTTTTGACTAATAACTTAATGATAATGTTTATGTTAATAACTATAACATACTATCTTTGTCTAGCACCCATACAAAGTAAAAGCGTAAGCTTTGGGCATAGGTTAATGCATGTAATATCCACAAATATACAAATCGATAACTAGAGGACCAAAAATTGATTATGAGCGATAACTAACATAATAAATATAGTTTTTTTTAAGATATGCGTGTGAAAAATGACATTACCATAGTTGCCATAGTAACAAACATGAGTCAAGGAATAGATAGATAATTAGTTACGGTTTAAGACGTTCCCGCCGGCATGTACCATTAATAGTACAATGAAAGAAATTAATTGAATTTGTATTTTTTACTAATAAAAAGAAAAAAAGTTAGCAAATGAACGCAGTCATAGTCGGCAGAAGCACTTAATGAAAGATATGCGATTACGTGCATGGAGAGGCGTGTAAATAGCCCTCCATATGAGCGGGGAACGTATCTTGGTTGGCGGTTAAGAGAAACAAAAACAGGTCAAAAACGAGTATTAAGGAAACTTATCACTCCATAAATCGCAGCCGATATACCAGAATATCTGAATCACTAACCTGTAGGTCTGCAGCTCGTCTAGTATATTCTACAGCACGGTAAGGGTCCAGGGTCCTGTCATCGGCCACGGGCACAGACAAGTTTCACTCTCGCACTATTACACCTTATTTTCTCTTCGATAGCAACGTCGTGTAGCGGTTCAAATATTGTTACGGCGGGTTATTTACGTATATTTTAAAATAAAAGGTTGATCACGACGTCGCGGCGGTTGCATACAATTGTTATAATAGTAATGTAATGAATGACGTTTTTGTGACGTCAAACAAGAGCGGTGGTAATATGAGCGACATCTGTTGGTTTCACTACAGAATCAGGGATGCAGATAATCCTTATATCATTCGCAAGTAACTTATGGAGTGATAGAAGAATTTTGGTATGAAGCGGAAATATCTTAACCGCCTCACCAGTGCAAACGGCGCCGCCCGATGAGACAAGTTTGATTTTACAGAGCCGTCAGATGCTGAAGACAGCGAATTCAGCCGCCTCGAACGTGTTAAAAGAAAATATAAAATGTAAATATAGGAGCAATATGTGAATAATAATGTAATATATAGAGGTCTACGAGTGTGGATCGAAATTATACAGGTTGTCGCCAAAGGCTTATAATAGTTTATTTTTTCGTGTATTTAAAATTTTGTTTTTTTATATTTTACTTAATAAATATCTATAAACCGATATATTATTTTATTTCAACATAAATTCTTCTCCAAAATTATGTTCAAGATTTGATGAAACAAAACTGAGGCTGCCATTGACAAACAAGTTTACCTGAGGTGTAAGGGGCATTGAGAAAGCACGAGGTTTACTTAAAAAATCAGCAGAGGTAATACAAAATGTTAAGGATTTGGAGTTTAAAGCTTAACTTAAAAAGCTACTACAGAGAAATAAGAGAGCCACAATTGTAAGCACAATTGATCAGTGATTATAATGTAAGGAGTTTTCAAATAAAATTATTTTGTTTATGTACTCACGCTTTTATTTACCCGCGCTTTAAAAAGTTTGTAGCCCACCCTACGCCTTGAATTTGACGTCTATATATTTCTGCGTAAATGACCTTGGCCCTTCATTAACAATCATAATAATTTTAGGTGGGCATTCCAATGAAGAAATTGATGAGAACTCAAAAGACGTCGCTGTTATTACCAGGACAAATAGAGGTTCCCATATATTAAAACTGAATGGGTACAGATACAGAAAAACTTACAAAAGTAAAAGAGGAGTGCGTTGGTCTTGCTCGGTCGACAAAAACTGTCATGCATATTTGATTTTGACGGAAGAGGATCAAATTGTGAAAATTCACGAAGAACATCGCCATGCTTTAATTAAACCTATTGATCAAACATTATCTGGCGAAAAAGGTAGATTATCACATGGTTTTTACTATTATATTTTTACCTGATTCTGTTAATATAACATCTAATCTTCATCAGGGAATCTTAAAACAACCAGTGAATTGGTATTTATTATGTGAGCATGCTTCATCCTCATCATCACTTTCCGTCAGTTGAGATCGAGGTTAAACGCAAGCATAAGCTTGCGAACCTATAAAGGTATTAAATGAAACATCTGTCTAGTTTCGGACCGATGGTTTAAAAATCCTAAGAAATTTAATTCAAGACTAACATAGCATAACATTTACGGACAATTACACACCTTTATCTATACCAAACTAAACTTGCGCTAGTAGTATGGGTGCTAGACAAAGATATACATGCTTAAATGCATATACACATTCATGACTGGCAAAAAACTAATCTGCTCTCCACAGAAAAGAGTGTTGGTACCAGGACACGATTCAAGGATCAAATCGACGAAAATGTAATATTATAATGACTTTAAAAAGTTATAAGTTAACTTTGTTTTGACTTTAAAATAATAATATCTATATTTCAGATTTCTCTACAACACAAAATATAATTACGAACAAAAATAATCGACGACTTGTAGCGTAGTTTATAGTGATACTGCACTGTGATGAGCAAATTAATTTATCGTGAGTCTTAGATGTGTATACGTATATAATTATGAATATCTTTGTCTAGTGCCTATAGTACAAGCACAAGCTTTGTTTGGGGTAGAGTCAATGTGTGTAATCATCCGTAAATGTCAATGCTCACATTTAAAACTTCAATGTTGTTATCGTTCACAGAAAAGGCAGTGCCGGTGGAGTCACGTATAGGAAATTTAAATTTGATGTATCGTGAGTATGCATATCGAAGACATTACGCCGGTTCGGACAAGAGCCGATGGGTTTGCGCGACGGACAAGTCTTGCCGCGGATGCATATTTGTCGACAATGAATTCTATGTCACATCCACGCCTAAGGAACATTGTCATCCGCCACCGCGTTACTACCAAAATATCAGTGTTTGTACATTAGCTACGGAAGAATCGCCGAATATGGACAAAGAAGAATTAAAATCAGATAAAGCTACTTCCGATTCAGATTAAAATTTTATTATTTTATGTATTTTGACAACATAAAATTAATTTTATCTATTTTATAGTAAAAATAGGCAAAAATGTATTAAAAGTTTTTTTTTATTAAAAGGAGATTAATTTCTTTAAAATACTGATACCTATAAATGCCATTTTCATACTTGATTTTTGAATTGCATGGGGTTTCTATAATGATGCAAATATACTTAACTATTTTAATATAAGTTGCTATTAAAATATTATATGAAAGGTAAGCGGTAAGAAACTGCAAGATTATTTGGTTACATATCCGCAAAAAGGGCGAGTTTTTTTAAAGTAATTATTTTGATTGCTTTTGTAAGAAATACTTTTTGTGTATATAAAAGGAGGGGACACGAAAAAGTTAACATCCACCTGATGATTTGGCGTTTAATGACACCTATGAATAAATTCAACACGTCGTCCTTTCTATGCCGACCTATAGGAGTGTTTTTCACTCCTTTTTAAAGAGCTAGATGTATTAATCAAGAGGAAGCAATGAGCGTCAAAGCCATGCCTATTTAACAACTTTAAAGAATGGCGACATTTGTCAAATAAGAAATCAAATTTAATAACCATATTAATTTCAGTCAGTAGTACCGATGTTAGCAATGATAGATATTCAACAGAGGTGGGATTTCTTATTGAAACAGAGCACGGATCTACGATATTAAATCTAAACGGTTACTGACATAGAAAGCTCAAGAAGGTTAGGTTCGTTCTGTAGACAAAAGGTTATGCGTTTTAACTGAAAATTATGATATTGTAGCGGTTAAAGTCAAGAATGTGATCATACAACTAAAAACAAATCTTAAAAATTTTGAACAGTGTTTCTTTCCAAAAAAAGTATTTCTTTTAATTTATTGCAATGTTTCACTAGATTAGGCTTTTGCGTAATAGTTGTACGAATACATAAAGAATACAGATTCATTAAATAACTGTAGCGTCACTTTTAATCAATTTATGACAAGTTGAGGTAATTCTAATAATCTTTAGACGTCGTTTATATATACATGAAATAAACTTTAAATTTGTTAGATGTAGGTATAGTAATAAGATCTTGTAACGATAATCTGTACGCGCGGTGCGCGGGCAGTTATAAAATAAACGTGCTAGTGTCAGTATATGTTCTTTTATTTACGCAAATAACAGTGGCGACGGGACGACCACGCTTATAATATAGTGATGGCTAATATACCAATTGGGATTATAAGTGTTTTTAACCATGAAGAGCAAGAATGGACCTTATACAGAGACCGATTGGAACAATGGTTTTTTGCAAATAATATAACGGATGACACAGACAAATCCGGCACAAAACGGAGGGCCGTTTTATTAAGTAGTTTAGCTGAAGCTACCTACAGACTCACGCGGGACTTGGCACTCCCAGAAAATGTTGGCACATTAGCTTACCAGGTAGTGGTGAAGTTGCTGGATGGCCATTTTTATAAAAAAACATGCAGTTTCGCGGAAAGGAATAAATTCCACAGTGCGGTACAGAATGCCACAGAACCTTTTACTGCCTGGGCGGCGCGAGTGAGGGGCTTAGCAATAAACTGTGGATTCCAGACCACTATCCTCAACGAGATACTGAGAGACCGTTTTGTGTTGGGTATGACAGCAGGGCCTGAGAGAGATAGACTATTCAGTGAAAGTCTCGATGATTTATCATTAGAAAGGGCGTTGCAATTGGCGGAAAATATTCGATCTGCTCGGGAAGGAGCTCGCCAATGTAACCCAGAGGTTATCGACTCCCCTGCCTCAACAGGCTTGCACGACGTTCACAAGGTGTCAACGGCCACCAGCACTGCTAGTTCCGGACAACGACGTCGTTATTATGAATCACAGGGTTCCACCAGCAAACCTCGAGTTCAGGATTCATCGTACGGCTGTGGCGTTTGTGGTCAAAGCGGTCATAGTAGTAATCGTTGTAGGTTTAAAAACTATACTTGCAAAAATTGTGGACATAGGGGTCATTTACAACGAGTGTGTAAAGCGAGCGAGCATTCTCGTAGAGTGCACTTTTTGGAGTGTTCTGCAGACATGGATGACGTAGGTGATGATGGTAAGTCGTTAGTGTTTAATATCCGTAGTGTGCACGGAGAACCCATGCAGGAAACGATACTAGTGAGTGACGTCCAGCTAAATTTTGAAATTGATTCAGGGTCCGCGGTGACTGTCATATCTGATCGGGACTACACAAAATATTTTTCTAGTCATCCCCTTCAACGGTGTACAAAAGGACTACTAAGTTATACAGGAACAAATATTCACACATTAGGCAAAATTACTTTACCATTCAAATATAAAGGGGAAATAAAAAATATAGACGTGTATATAGTAAAAAAAGGAGGTTGCCCCTTATTAGGACGTGATTTTATGTCGAAGTTTAATTTAGAAATAGGACAAGTCAAGTTTTGCGATATACATTTTGATATAAATAAAATAATAAATCAGTATCCAAATTTATTTTCAGACAAATTAGGGTGTTGCAAGGGAATTAATATAAAATTGGAACTAAAACCGGAATCAAGGCCTAAATTTATTAAAGCGCGTCCAGTACCGTATTATCTTCGCACTAAAATTGAAGAAGAATTAAATCGGTTACAAAAATTAGGTATTATCGAACCCATTCATTTTTCCGATCACGCTAGCCCGGTCGTTCCTGTTTTAAAACCTGACGGAGGTTTAAGATTATGCGCGGATTATTCTTCAACATTGAATAAACAATTATTAGTAGAGAAATATCCCCTCCCGCGTGTAGATGAATTATTCAGTAAACTATATAAAGGAAAATATTTCACAAAATTAGATTTATCTAGTGCTTACAATCAATTACCGTTACATCCGGACTCACAAAGTTATACGTGTATTAATACACATAAAGGATTATATAAGTATACAAGATTAGTATTTGGACTATCTAGTGCACCCGCTATTTTCCAAAGAACTTTAGAAAAAATCCTATCCGGCATAGACGGTGTGTTACAATTTTTAGATGATGTTTTAATAGTGACAGATACAAAAGAACTTCATATCGCTAGGCTTCACGAAGTCTTTACCAGATTGGAAAATGCAGGGCTGGTACTGAGGAAGGACAAGTGTAATTTTTTCGTAGATTCAGTAACATATCTAGGATTTATTATCGATAAAAACGGGGTGCATAAATCACCAGACAAAGTTAGAGCAATACATGACGCGAAAAGACCAGAAAACATATCCGAATTAAAATCATTTTTAGGTCTTGTTAATTATTATAGGATGTTTGTGAAAAACGCAACCGACGTTTTAAGTCCTTTTTACTGGTTGTTACAGAAAAACCGTAAATGGCAGTGGGAGAAATCACAGGAAGACGCATTTAAATTAATAAAAGAAAACCTATCGTGTGACAATACATTAGCGCATTTTAATCCGGATGCAAAAATTATATTAACCGTGGATGCATCACCACACGGCCTGGGCGCAATACTCTCACAAATAGATAGCACCGGTATCGAAAAACCAATTTGTTATGCCTCACGTTCGTTAAATTCAGCAGAAAAACGGTACAGTCAAATCCAAAAGGAGGCCACTGCCATCATTTTTGGAGTCAAAAAGTTTCATTATTACTTATACGGCAGGCATGAGCCTTTTATTTTAAGAACGGACCATAAGCCGCTCATATCTATTTTTAATCCACATAAAGGTGTACCACAAGTGTCTGCAAATAGGTTACAACGTTATGCACTTTTCTTATCCGCTTATAATTATACTATAGAATATGTTAATACTGCATACAACTCTGCCGACTACCTTAGTCGTTCGGTAAGCGAGAATTTGCCCGCCGCGCGCACTGCCGAGACTAATAAGCAACGTGAACATAGCTGCGATCGCGCCGAGACCGATGCACCGGCCGCCAACAGCGAGTGCGCGCGCACCGATCAAGCTGCGTATGTTCACTTTGTTTGGGCCTCGGATTCAAAACCGATTACGCGAGCGCAACTACAAAACGAAACACATAAAGACATAATATTGTCACAAGTTACCAAATACATATACGAAGGGTGGCCACCAAAATTAAAATTAGATTTAAATTTTAAAAAATACTATGATTGTCGTTTTGAGCTAGCAGTGGAAGATAAATGTTTATTACGTGGTACAAAAGTAGTAATTCCGGATATTTTGAGAAAAACAATAATTAAAGAATTACATAGAGGTCACTTAGGCATTGTCAAAATGAAAGCAGAAGCACGCACGCGATTTTGGTGGCCAGGTATGACTGCTGACTTAGAAGAAGCAGTGGCCACTTGTGATGTCTGCACGCAGCTGAGGCCTAGCCCGCCTCGTGCTGCACTCACACCGTGGCCTTTTCCCTCGGAACCGTGGCACAGGGTTCACTTAGACATATTAGGTCCAATTAATTCAAAAACTTACCTAGTCATTGTAGATGCCTATTCTAAATGGGTAGAAGTATTTGACGTTAGCCGGGGATACGGGTCGAGAATTATTTTAGAAAAAATATGCGAATTAATGGCTAGATTTGGGTTATTTAACACCATTTGTACGGATAATGCCACATGTTTTGTATCAACTGAATTCACAAAATTTTGCACAGAAAATGGTATAAAACACTTGACTTCTCCTATTTATCACCCGGCTAGTAATGGGCAAGCAGAGAGCTACGTGAAAATTATTAAAAGAGCGCTGAAATCAATAATAATTTCGGGGAATAATGACAAAGACTTAAATGTAAAATTAAACGAATTTTTATTTAATTATCGTAATTCAGAGCACTCAACAACAAATCGTTCTCCTGCAGAGGTTCTATTCGGAAGGAAACTACGTTGTAGGCTAGATTTGATGCGCCCATCATCACTCTCATCATGCCAGCAGACACTGCCAGCACTAGTTAAGGACAAACAGTCCTTGCAGATTAAATACTATAAGGGTAGAAGGAAAGTTTATTTTTCAATAGGACAATTAGTATTAGTTAAAATTTACCATAATCAATATAAAAAATGGGAAAAGGGAGAGATAGTAAGGATCATGGGGAAAAGTATGTACTTAATTAAATTGATTTGCGATGGAACAGTAATGAAACGGCATAAAAACCAAATTTATGAAATCAAGGAGAGAATACCAGACGAGAATGAAAGAGTTGATGCTAATAATAAGGAGAAGATTCTACGCGAGGATCATAAGCCAAAAGATCAAACCGCTGACAACTCCGCTTTCTTGCCTCAATGGATATTTATGGATAACCCGACTACTATAGAACAATGTACAGACATAAATCCTCAAACACAGCAAGAAGAGGTTATTGACAGCGAGCATACGCTACCAGTCTCAGCACCGACTTGCGCAGATGGCAAAGCGGCAACCGCATCAACAAACTCTTGCGAATCAACAGTTGATATCTCTCCAAGATTAAGACCAAAAAAACGTGTAGATTATAAACAGTTTTTTAAATAGTATGTAAAAAAAAAAGTATATGTATAGAATATTATGTTGGGATTTATTGGTGGAGGGATGTTAGATGTAGGTATAGTAATAAGATCTTGTAACGATAATCTGTACGCGCGGTGCGCGGGCAGTTATAAAATAAACGTGCTAGTGTCAGTATATGTTCTTTTATTTACGCAAATAACAAAATTAAATAAAAAAAAATACATTATTCACTTTGAGCCTATCTTGAACTAATTTTTTTATGATTTTAAAGAGGGTTGGACAACAGCTAATTAATCGGCGTTGGCCAGATATTGACCTAATCGGATACTTAAAGGAATTTAACTCTTTCAATCATTTTTAATTTGATACTTTCGATCCTTGTCAAAGTTTCACCGAATGTGGTTTTTTAGTTGTAAATGGCCGAAGCCGACTTTCAGGCGGATGATGTAAATAATCAATCTCATTCCGTTTTTTAGCAGTTATATGTTGTATCAAACAGAAAGAGTAGAGGAGGTTGTGTCACATCAAGGATATGTTAATTTTGATATTTCGGAAATTCGCATTCCGTAAGATATTCCGCAGCGGATAAGAGCCGCTGAGCTTGTGCAATGGACGAATCGAATCGAGGGTGTATTTATGTCGACAATGATAATTAACTATATCATATCAGCACTGATGGAACATCTTTATTCTCGACCACATTTTTAAAATGAGTTTGATTTTTAAGCCCGACATTGAAATTGGATGAAGAAAATAACTTGATGACCATAAACTTCCGATACTGATCAAACTCTAATTCATTTAGATTGAATAGAACCATATCAGTAGACCATAAGCAAAAATAGGAAATAAGCTTTGCTCTTTCGTTTTTCTTACACGTAATGCTTAAGCAAACTAAGATTCGATCAGCGATATTGCTTATTTTACGACAAGAATGCTGTTGGCCGAGATTTTTACAACTTCACCCTGCGAGTCCGATATCGCAATATCCGATATAGAAAAATGCAAAATATAGTAGATTGATTATAAATACTTTAATGGGAATTATGCGCGAATTAACTTACTTTTAATTATGGCTCGACGTTTCGACCTGGTTATATACAAGTTATAGTCACGAGCAGATTGATGGGCCGCGAAGTTTTACAAGTACAAAACACGAAAGTTTAAAATGAATGTCTGTAGACCTTTCAAAATATCGAGTCGTCAGCGTCACCTTATACCAAACACATTTCGGACTTTTCTTGTAGCGTTATCCGGATCGAGTGTTATTTTCTTCCTCTGAGCAGTTTTTGTCATACAAAAGGTAATCTTATGAAATTCTTGTCTATTTTTTAAACTGCGGAAACAAGTTTATTTATACGTTTCCTATATTTTCAAACTTACTCTCGTAATCGCATCATGTTTGTTATTTAATTAATGATGCTGGATAATTTTATAATGATTATTTAATCTGGACGAGATTGGGCATTCGATAAATAGCTTGTGAACGAGCATTGCACATTATTACATCTAATGTCAAGGAACCTATCTATTTACGTTTTACCTTCAGATTTTTTTTTTCGAACTGGGCAATACATTGATGGCGGGGTTAGACCTTAAGAACTAAATCGGGCGAGAAGACTTTCTTTCTTAATTTAGCAGACAATGTGATTACTCGCCTAATGGAAAATGATTAATGTCGCCTACCCCTTTTTTTGGTAACCTGGGGGAATATCTTACCGGGCCTCAAAGGGCGGTGAGGCCCGCCCCACGGTGTTTCGGACTTGCACCGACTAAAACCCGCGGGGTGTTCCTCCTACTCGTCTGCCGGGGCCAAGGGCACAGCATTGGCCACTTCTTCGGCTCCCGGCGACGTAAGGCCTTAAGGTAGGCCTCTCCCTATTGCAAAAAGCAGGGGAGGAGTGTTGTAAATGGCCACCCACTCCTCGCGCGCCTATGAATGTCGCCTACACAATCTTCAATTGATAGGACTATTAAAGAAACTGAAGCTGTAATTATATGTTTCTGTTTTTACTTTTCTTAAACTAGGTTTAGTTAGTGTTTAAAACCTTAGTATTCCTGGAATAGTGATAATTTTGTACAGGAGAAATTATTGTTCTAAATAAAAAAGTTCTGATATCAATATCTCCTTTATTAAATATAAAAAAAGTACAGTTTGTAACAAAATACTGAGGTAGAAGAGTATTATATCAGTCTTATTAATTAATATCAGTCCATTACAACTAAGATTTTTAAATTGATTACTTACTATAAAATGACTCCTAAACAATAAATTACATTTGGTCCTTCAAACCTGAACATTGTCATGCATTTTGTGATAAAAATTATAAATTGAATTTAAAAAATGGATAATACAGTGATTGATAATAATAATAAATGTCAATCATTTCATAAGTATATATTGTATAGCAAGTCATCAATGCTATACTTTTCAATTTCCATATTTTTTACATTCTACAACTTGTGTATTTCACTCTTTGCATAATGTTAAAACTGTTAAACTATAATTACACCTACTTACACAATAATTTAGTAAAAATATACATGAGGTAGAAAAGTTTAAACTTCAGTCTTATATAAAATGAGCAATTTTTAAATTTACTTATAAATAAATAAGTACTGGTTAGATTATATGGAATCTTATGTGTACTTTGTGCTATGTAAATTTAAAATAATTCTTAAAGGCTTCTGTGTAGAAACGATGAAGTAATTGTGAAAGAATTATTACCCAAAGTGTTTCATTTCCCTTAGTTATTAACACTACAGTAAATATTAGTAGATGTTTTTAGAATAAAATCATGGATCTAAATGATAATATAGTCTCAGAGTATGTATACACTAAAGTATTATTTCATACCTCTGTATCAACCTGAATATATTTTAACACTTTCATACTGTAGTGGTACGTCCACTGGTAGCTCACAGATAATTGCCTCTCAGGGCTGTGTACCACCAAAAATTTAGATCTTATATTTAGTATATTAATTGAAAACATTTATTTTTAATAACAATGGAGTGAAAAACTTTAAGTGCAGCCATTTATGTGCGAAAAACATAAATTACAGCACCAGCATGAACTTGTTAATATCAATACATTAAATTTCTTGTAGTCTCATAAAACCAGTATACAAACAGCCAAAATATTACATCACATTGTTTTGAAAATTTAAGGACATATAGAAAAATAGTCATTGTTTTTAGCACATATTATTTGCTTAATCTTGATCTCATATGATTGATAATATATTTTATATACATTATTAAATTACATAAAATCTGAGATACAAATCTAATACATTTGTGGCTCCTTTAAATATTAATCAGTGTGGTTAGAACATTCATGGATATAATAATATCCACAATTAAAGTGGTTCCAAAGGGTAGAAATTTTTTAACGTTTGAGTTGTTATGTTACTTTGGATATATAAAATGTATTTGATTTCAATGAGCTGTAGGTACAAAGATGGGTATGTATGGTGCATTGATACGAAAATGGAATAATAACATTGATTTTAAACCAAATTTTGTCACCAGTCTAAACTACTACACATACTAAACTTGAACAATATATAGAAATAATGTGTTCATATTATTAGTTATAGTTCATAGTATTAAACAACTTTAAAAGATCCATCTTTACGTCTATAAAAGCCAGGAGGTGGATGATTGTGTTTATTACGTACCCTTTGAATGACATTACCCAGTCGATGGATAACAGTTGTTATGTCCGCATGACATCCAGTTTTTGTACGGGAAGTGCAGTACCATTGTTTTTTACCGTAAGCCAATTTGTTCTTCAGACGGAACGCATAGCCTTCGTGCACAAGTAACAGACTTCCTTTTCTTGTTGGAATAAAATTAGCAACTGAAAATAAACATTTAACGTTAGGTACAATTTATGGCTATTAACTGTTGTAACTTTGAAAAAGAGAGGTTTTACAACTGTACCACTGCATTTTCATTTTATTTAGCTGTAGACTAAATCTTGATAAACATTTATTTAGTTGGAATAAAACGAAAATATTTTTCTACTAATAAATTTATTTATACATGACATCTGTGATATAAATACTACATATGTTATAATTTCATACAAATCAAATATTAATTACTATTCGGTCTACACTTCATTCATAATATATCACTTTCTAAATTTCATACGCGCACTTCTTAACCTAAAATATTTAGGCACAAAATTTTTTTAGTATTCTGCAATGAATATAATCACAGGTATAATTTATATTCTTAAGATTAAAACTAAAACATAATGAAGTAATGAAAATACAAACAAAACAAGCTAATAATTGCTTAAGTTAACGATAAAGTTTATAAATCAGTGTCAATTTAAATTCAGTGTTGTCAGCCTCGGATGAAAAAATTCCAGTTTTAGAGGTAAAGCATAAATATTAGATTAGGTGCGTGGAAATGGTATCTACACAAATATTGGATTACCTGAGCTAAAAAAAATACCTGAAATTTAATATTGGCAAAATCTCTATGCCGCATGCAAGATGCGCTTATTGTAAAAGATGTGCCTAGTGCTTATAGGTGTTTCGCACCTACTATTTATTCATTATTAGGCCGCACCAGATATTATATTAGTTTGTCTATCTCTTTCCCACATATAACTTTAAATACAAAAGAGAACACTTAATATTTAGAAAATATTCATATATTTTTAATAGACATGTGACGATTATGACAATGACGCACTGATTTTTAGTTTTGCACGGGTCAGAGCGATATTTTTGTACAACAGAGAATTATTACCCTGTTACATGTAAAAATTTGTTGTAAAATAACAATTTGTTATTATTGTAACAATCAATTTACGTAATTCCTTTTATATACATTTTACTAAGAAATAAATACATCAAATAGTTTAAGTAACAGTACCGATTTGTTTTGTTTTTTTTTTCGAATTATACTGACCAATTATTCTATCTTTTCTTATCAAATTTAAATCTTTTCATTTTTGTCTCAAATACAAAAATCTTAATCGTTTAAATTTCCCTTGTGAGAAAAGGTCTAAATTTAGAACAAACTCTCTAAGATGCCATTATTGTTGTAGTCAATTTATTCTAATTACAAGATCACACCAAAAAATATTGGATTTGTCAGGTATTAACGATTTTTAATTAAATATGTATATTTTTGTAATTTTTTTTTTTGTTTTTTTTTGTTTGTCTTTTTTTGTATCTAAATATCTGATTGCTGCACATCTTTCTTTTACCTGCAAAGTACTAAAAACACCAGTGTGTTATCGAAGCGATCGAACACAAAGTTGCATATATAACTACATAAGTTTTGTGTATGCAAAATAAAATTCTTGTCAATGGTAAACATCTACACATTTTAGTGTTACCAAATCAAATACAGGGCAATTTTTAACAAAAATAAATAATGTCTTACGTAAAAACATTATTTTTATTTTATTAATGCTAAATGCGCTATGAACTGATTGAAATTATTAAGTAAATATAATTTATTCATTGAAGTAGTTAAGTTCTTTTGTTTAGTTTGGTAGTTGCTTATGTTTTTTTTTCCTTAAAATCATGAATATTTACGTTAAGTATAATTTTTTTGTTAGAATTACAAATCAGCAAATACTTATGTCCATAAATAAAAGTTTTGTGCAGTAATTATTGTACCGGCACACTATGGACGGCGTATATGTGTAGGGCGTGTACACAAAACACGTGTACCGGCTTATTATTTTTCATTGTAAAATACAATGATAAGTATCAAATTAGGACGCTTTTGAAGCAGTTTTTGCATAAATCTCAATTCTGTATTTATATTATGTTAATATATTTATAACAAATGTGTTTACGTTTTAGAATTGTAAAATAATTGGAAAAATATGTATATTAGATGTATACTCGTGTGTTTTTATATTATAATTTACTTTGAGCAATTTATTTTAACCATATGCTATAAACACATCGTTTATGTCAAAAGTGACATATGCTGTGATTGTGGACTATGGTGAAGTAGGCTGTAGAAAGGATAATAAAGGATTATTTGATTCGATTTGGGTTATGTGATCGTATTACTTTGTCAAAAAATTATATTTGTGCTCAATAATAAACTTAATAATATTTGAACAACTGGTGATAACGTCTGTGCGTTGTGCCAGGCGCTAGGAGTGTTGAAAAGGTTTTTCGTAGATGCGGCTTATGAAGAAATGTTTTATTTCGTTTATCAGATTTATGGTAACTCTAATAATGGGTAGGTTGTTAATTATGGTTAGATCAGACTGATTGCTTGTTTCTAATTTGATCAGAATAGTGTAATGTGTGTGTAACACCTTAAGATTTATTGTGGTGACCATTAATTTATGTGATAGTATTAATGCTACAGTCCATACTTTCGTAAGATAAAAAGTATTAATATCTATTCCTTATTATTCTTTACTTCATTCTATTAAGTTGAATCAATAGTTGTAAAATTTGGAATGTGTTAATTATAAAAATCAGAGCTTTTCCTACATAAAACTGAAATTGAGCATTGCATTTTTTTGGTTGTGTTTTGTATATCTCTAAACTAAAACCGGAAGAAATATAAGTCCAATTATTTAAACACATTTTTTTAAATTATTCAATGAAAATAAGTAATTCCAGTTAACTTTTTGTAATTTAACTCAAGTTGTATTATTTTTATATACCTTTGATTATGATGAATGTCTTTTATTTATTTATCAATTATATATTCATATATTTAATAAAATAATACAAATTATTTGTATACTTGTTTATGTGTAATTTCATTGTGGAAAATTCAGTTTCAGGAAAGTAAAGGAGAATATAAATATTGTCATTAAATTGTTAGTAAACTGAATTTGTTTTATTTATCTTCCTTATTCATAAGTGGGCAAAAAATCCAGATTTCACTTTCAAATTTTTAATATTAATATATTTTTCAGGTATATTTATAAATACCCGGGGAAATTCTAAATTATTTATCTACCAGAATCATACATTTCGGTTTATGTACAAGAAAGCTTATGGTAGCCAACTATGGTACTGCTGGTATTTCTTCAGCAGGTGTTGTCCTGCTAAATTAAGAATAAACAATGCTGGAAAAGTAACAGAATGTATCGGCAGACATAATCATGACCCTCCAACCAGTTGGATGACTCCGGATGGAAAATCTTACAGTCTACCTCCACTCCCAGATAAACGTACGTCGTAATAATCCAATAAGAATGTGTGTGAATATTAAAATTGAGAACTAAAATTATAACAATAGACTTTAGAGACACTCTTAATAGAAAAAAAAAAAAAAAAATCCTTTGTCAAATAATGACTCCTAGCTCTTTTTAAATGTTCTTGTGTGACCTATGAAAAAATCTATGATTAAAAAACAATTCATAGTTTAATTTTTTGTGTTCCACATTTGTTTTTCATCTAAATATAAATTTCAGGTTCACTGCCATTTTTTTTTAATCAAAGAATGTTAAAATGAGATTTATTTGCATTATGTGTAGGAATGTTTAATTTTTTATATCTAAGTTTAATGTTTGATTACGCAACCAAACTATGGCTGTATAGTAAATATGTGTTACATAGCTACCAGTTTGTATTTTAAAATGTAAAAAGTTGTGTTAAATTAATGTAATTATAGTCATGGAGTGTTATTTATATAGTAAATGCCCTCCACTTATTTTAAAAATTGTATTGTATACATTTACTGTGCATTTTAATATTGTATTAAGTGCCTAGAAGGCACTATTACATGATTTATATTGTATTTTGATATGTTGATAGCTTTTAATAGTTGTGTTCCTCAATAAATATAATTGCTTTTTATAGTTAATTTCAAATTAATATATAAAACGTATCACTGGAAAGAAAATGAAAAGGAAAAGTTCCTAACAATATTATAATTTGAGAATAAATGCAAAACATTAGTCATCCATGTAACATTCTATGAGTTTAGTTTTATTTCTTTATACAGATATTTTTGTAAGATTGATTATGTATTTGTTATCTGTTAAGGTAAAATAGCGTTTTTTAATGTAATTTACCTCCACATCTATCTACTGTATTTAAATAATAATGATTGTTTAAAAATAATAATAGAGTATGCTCTTAAAATATTAATACTGAACGAAAAGGAGGAATTTAATTAATGTTTGGCTTTATTCAAAATTTATTAAATGACTAATATATTATGCCTTTAAAACATTCCTATGGAAATTTTATTATTTCCGTGTTCTTTAATGAATGAATATTGAAACTGTTTTATTTACATTTAATATAAATTTCAAATAAGCTGTATAAATACTAATTAGTTTAACCTGTTAAATTGTTATATAGTGATGATTTTTTTATTTCTTGCCTTTACCTTGCTTGCTCTTGCTAGCAAGAATTCATAATATGCATTTTAAGAATTGTACGCACGCCAAATACTATGAAATATAACAAATAACTCGCAAAAACTGTATTTGATTTCAGTGCAATTATTTTGTATAAAGTATTTATAGATGATTCTTCACTCAAGTCTATAGGGCTTAAAGTATGATTCGGACTCTGAGAGTCTCGATTTATCGTGTTTTTTTTTTTTATTTTTTGTCGACGTGTCAAGTTGATGTTAGCGTGGGAGAACATTTACAACTTTACGGGGCTTAGGGTGCTCAGCCAGCGACATTGGTGAGTTGGATGGCAACGCAAGGGGACCCCTGTGGGTTCGAGCTTCGACATGAGCGAAAGAATCTAACGGTGATCTACTAACGTTTCGGAAACTACTATTTTGAAAAGAAAATCAAGGTAAATTTCGCTCCGTATGTATTTATATGGAAAGGAAATCAATGTAGGCTACTGCGTAGCGCTGTTAAGCTACGATTGTGACAGCTGACAACGCTGGGCAGTCATCTACATCGGACGCCTTAAGGTAGCTGTTGCTGAGCAGGGACTATCAGCGATGTGAACGTTAGTTTATATCGTAAAAATAGAACTAAAGCCTTCAGCCTAAAGGATCGTTGTTTATATTTTAAAACGTTTTCAAGCACTTATGAGTTTGATATCAGATTCGGTAATGATTGAAAGCGTTTTAAATTTAAGGAATATCGTGATTGGATGTAATCTTTGGAATTGATTTAAAAATTTGTTAATCTATGTATATGTATTTTTTTTATTTATGTATACCTATAGGTATATGTAAATTCAAGATAGACATGGGCCGTATATTATCTCGTTCCCACGCAAAATATGATTTCTGGTCGGGACAAGTCGCGGACACAACTTTTTCTACCTACTACCTACTCAAAACCTACTCAAACATTTGGTCTACATTAATCACGTGAAGAACCATAGACGCAAGGGTGTTAGTGGAGCGAGTAAAATGTAAATAATCTTTTTATACAATCAGCTAATTCGATAAAAAGGTGATAAATCAACGCCTAGAAATGTAAAAGTATTTCATGTTTTCAATAAATTAGGGATTACTGCAGTTTAATTATCAAAAATTAATAACGTCAGTTTTGTTTATAATGCCGCAGAGCTAGATAGAAGATTCCCGAACTTTTTTCTTGTAGACCTCTTTAAAAGTTCACTTGTTTCGGTGGACTCCAGCCTCTTCATTACTATCATATTACCAAAAGTTGTCAAATAATGTGAAAATTAGAATGTCAAAGCTTCTAAATGCTAAAAAGTCACAATAAGAGAATTTTTCGCCGAAATATAAGCTGTCAAAAGACACTGAAAATTCTGTATTTTATTTGCTCTCCTGATTTTTAAGTAGTGATTATGTTTGCATTGATGATAATGCCCAGCAAACATTTTTTTTTTTCCATCGAAACCAAGTAAACATTTGTGAACTCCCACTTATAACTTGTGAATCCGCTTTTTTATGCTAGCGTACGACTCCTTTGAGACTACCGTGGACCTTTGAGGTCCAACTTGACCATTTCGGGAATCTTAGACCACTGCTAGGTAATTATGCATAAAAAATGAAATATTCTAATTGAAACTGGCAAAGAAGAGCTCCTATGACGGTCTTTGTGGTACCCTAGTACTGTAAGTAATTTAGTATAAATATATAGAGAGTTTATGCAATGTGTCGGAAGCACCCTTTATCGAAAAGTTACACAAGCCTACTGATTAGTAAACGACTTCTATCGTCTATGTGGATTTTGAAATCAATATCTGTTAAGTCATTCTTCGGATTCAGGCTGCCGAATTGTGATGTACCGCTCTGAATGCATTTCTATGGAAAGCCATTATATAGATGTTGCACAGCGCTGCTTTTGTTTTTCAGCAGGATAAAATGCTGTTGACAACTTCCTCGGGCGAAACAGCGTTGTCTACTGTTACGATCGTGAGTTTGACATGCCGTCTGACAGCGCTGCGCAGTCAGGTACTGGGCATACGAGCTGGGCAGTAGACTTGAGGGAGTCTGCTGCCCGGATGAGAGGGAGGCGATACGCTGTGTCTGGTGCGCTCCCTGATAGAGGTCCGGAAAGGTGGGTTCTTTACAACCCATCTTTTCCAGAGTAGGTGTTCTAATGGATTGTTTGCTCCCCGGGCGCCTGGAAGAATAAGGAATCCCAGGCCTGAGTAGAGTGACTTGGGGGATACGCCGAGAGTTTTTAGTCAGTAGGAGTCTTACATACCGGGGTCGCTCCCCTCAGAGCGACCCGGAAAGTCCTATGTGGGATTTTACCCCGGGTAAAAAAGTACATGCGGAACGCTAGTAAATCACCGTTAGGTTCGTTTGTCTGGCTGGGCGCCTAAGTGGAGGCTCATACCCACAAAAATGTCCTAGCGTTGCCACTCAGCCCATAAATTCGCCGGCGGAGCACTTTAAGTGCTCGCCTGGTGAAGTTTTAAAGCCCTTTCCTGTCTAATAGTAAACAATCCAGCAAAAAAAAAAAGTGAGCTGTAATTTAAGTAATAAAGAGATAAGTTAGGGCAAAGTACACGACTGAAGTTCAGAGAGATTGTAAATTGCATGTCATGATTTTTTAAACCTTAATTACCGTTGCGCACACGATGGTAATTCTATAACTCTTTTCAAGATATGATAAAACTGTAAAGAGTGATTAGACATTTGATAACTGCGTGTCTATCTATTATTAGGCTTTTCAAAGATATTAAATGGAACGGATTTAAGAATATTGAACGGGAAAAAGACTGAGAGTTTTACGGAAACACTTAATATTTTTTTATTGGAAATTTGTTATCTTACAGTATTTAGTGCATCCAATATTCAATTATCATAACTAATTATTTGTCATTAGTCACATTGAGCATGACATATAAGCAGAAAGTTGATATAGCCATTAATGTATCTCTGCTCACCTCCAAAAGGATATATTATTATATTGTAACTTGTTTAAACAACCATTACTAGGCCACCGTTAAGTTCTTCGCTTGGCTGGCGGCCCAAGTCGCGATCCGTACCCACTTGTGTTGCCCAAACCATAACTCGCTCCGGCTGAGTATCTTAACCCTTTTCCGGCCTACAGCAAAGTGTCCTGCCGAAGAAAAAACCCATTTTACAAATTTTTTTAAACCGTCCTAGTGCCTCGCCTTGGCCATCGGCGTTTCGGCTTTAGACTTAGCTCTTTTTTTCTCTCCTTTTTCATCAAAGAAGACTTCTCTTCCAATTCTGGTGTTTTATCTACACTTTTATGTGACGTGTTATTTATGTTACTGATGGAAGGTGAAGATGAGTTCGATGTTGGGCTGCGTCCGCCCAACAAATGCCTATACACTCTTCACTTAAAAGCTCCTTAGTCTTAAGTTCGTAGAAATATGTTCGCTGAAAACATACTCCACTGCGTAGCAGCTCGCACGAATTTAGAAGCGAATCTCTTTCGTTTTGTTCCTTATAGTACGTCTACCACATACGAATGGTATCGATACGGTGTCTAGTTGTTATATTATGAAACGGAGCAAGTGAAATTATAGAATGTAGCTCGTGACATCACTGTCCATTGTGCAACAGGTAAAAGAATGTATTTTCTATGAGATAGGCTATATGCTCGTTTGTGGCCTATTGGTACAAAAAAATGACTATGGCAAAAAGAATTATGGCAGTCGTTGCTTGTGGCAAACTACCAGTGGCTACCAGGGAACAAAGACGTCCGATTAGGTGACTGCGCAACGCTGTCAGCTGTCATAATTGTGGGCTTGACACGTCGCTTGTTAGCGCTGCGCATTCACAAACATCGGACGTCTTTTCATTTAATTGCATACAAAGTCGTCTATTGCGACCTGGTAGCTGCACCTGAGTTATTGCTTCCGGTATCTATATCACGCTTTTATATAACGACTGAATACGGATACAGCGCTTAATAATTAAGGAGTCTGATTTCAAAACCCGCTATACATGTTTTTTTTTCACATACCCTAAATTTATAAAAACTTATAATTAATCTTTGACTTAATAATCACATTCTTATAAGGTATTTAAATTATTATTCTAGAGTGAAAAAGCAAAAAAGAAAAAAATTATATATAATATTTGCTTTGATAAAAACATTTCAAATTACTGTTAGGACTATTAAGTATTTTTGTATGAAAAATCGTTTTAGCGGGTTTTGAAATTAGACGCCTCAATTGGTTTAAATTTAGCTTACATCGAGATATTTTTAACGAGTATTTGCGCGAGCTACGGTTTACGTAATTTCCCGTAGTGAGCGTTATCAGTTACACTTTACAGCCTGCGTCAGAGATATCCACTGCAGTCTAAAGTCCGCACATTTGACAGCTGACCTCGGTTTATTGGCGTAATTAGATTTTTTATATCAAGTTCGAATTTTATCAGCTTGTCAAGGCGATTAATAAGGCCTTTCAAGAGAGATATCTAGAACACGAAATATACAGTTAGTTGTTTTCGATAACAACTGATGGTAAGCACGGTGCAGTCTAATAAACAGCTATGACTAATAATAGCAAAAAAAAACTGTTATCTTTTTTCGCTTCATTGAACACGTTCGTCGCCCAGCACGATCCGTTTGTTTCTCACGGGGTCCAAATCGGCGTAAACAAGCGATATGGAGGAACATGAACAATGTAACTCGAATATTATGATTATATTGTGATAATAATCTTCGTTTAAAAACTATTTTGTTCTTCGCCTCAAATGCGTTTAGAATGTAAAACATGCGACATAGTATATGTAATATGTTATCCTATGTAAATAGATTAAGAATAGGTATTACATAATGTTTTTTTTTGTATTTTAATGTTGTACATCTTATCTTTTTATATGTGTTTAATCGATTAAATTCCTTTCAAAAATATAATTAAAAATCGTATTAACTTCACAACCAGAAGAGTATCATATAGATATGAGCGAGGTGGCGACAAACATGTTAAAGGACTCTAAATTTAAAATGGACTTTGAAAGCTCATCAGCTCGCAATAACAGTGCGGCTCTTTAGAATCTTCATATCGCATATGTTACGCTCATTGTTCCTATGGTAACACTAATCGTTGTCTTGACGTCAAAGCTAACTATTAATATGGCCACACTATTTCTTTGTCCTTATATATAGCTCCCGCGAGGTTGAACAGTGAGTTTACCGACCGATCAAACAGTGAGGTACACACACACACACTACTTTCACTCCACGACACCGGCGGCGCGGAAGAAGGATAGTTCAGTCAACTGCTGCTAACCGGTGCGTTTTCGCACCGAGGCGCAGTTCCACTCCGACGCAGCCTTGAGTTTCTTTCGGCGTTTCTTCTCAAGGTAGTCACTTCCGAAACGCTGGTAGATCACCCGTAGGGTTAGTACTTTATTTGGCTGGCGGTCCAAGTCGAGGTTCGTACCCACAGGGGTGCCCTTGCATTGCCACCGAACCCAAACATTGCGCTGGGTGAGCACCTTCTGTGCTCGCCCCCTAAGCCCGGTTGAGCTGAAAATGCCTTTCCCGCCAATTAGTAGTTAGTCCGCTTCAAAAAAAAAAAAAATTGAACAGTGAGTAGTCTGCCAGCTCCAATGCGAGAAACAAGTCTAAAAGAGATTATCAAAGTGAGCCAACTGAAAGTGGAGTTGATTATCAGGATTCATTTTAATATATTTCAAAGCGAGTTTTACACACACACTTTAAACTTGTGGAAAGAACTTCAAGGCACAGTAAATAGAGATGAAAAACTATATTTTAGATCGATAGCGCAGTGATGACATTTGTATTCCAGTAGTCTATGGGCGACAGTGACCGCTTAACGTCAGGTGGAATATTCGCTTGTTTGCCATCCTATCCTCACTATATTTTCCTTTACCGGAGAGCACGTTGTTCGTAAATCTGTACTTAATCTAAAAAAACCCAGAGCTACCTGCAGAGATTCGAACCTATGAATATTCGCGTCGCCGCAGCACGTATACTGGTCTCTTATCCACTAGGCCACCACAGCCACAAATTTGTATGTAATTAACATTACGTGATGACGTTGATATTTCGAAAGCTCAATTCCATATATTTTGCACTTTTTTACCACCATTATTGCTGATCGAATGCTACCTTGTCTAAACGCTCTGCAATCCAAGAACTGTAGCGACTGTCAAGTGGTAGGAAGCTAATATCAGTTGCCATTGTCATACTGGCTTAAATGCTCCATTAATGAAAGTTTCTAAGTATAACTAGACGTACACGAATTGATCTCGAAACGCGGCAAGGTCGAAGTGATTCATTATAACGCACTTTGCACCCATGTACTGAGTTTGTACTGATAGATTTCCGTTTTTAGTAACTCACTAAAGGAAAAATAGTTAGAAAACATATTTATAATTGAATTTGAAATAGCTACTCAAATAATAACGTTCAAAATTTGAACTGGCTGTATTGCTCCAGTAGATAAGAAATGATGGGTTACCGACCATGCGCGGATACACGAATGGTGGTAGGTTTGAACCATGGCACGTATATCAGGGTTTTTACATATTAGGTTCGGATTTAGACAGTACACGCTTACTGATGAAGGAAAAAGATGTGTGGGAAACCCGGACTGCATTTAAAAAAAGTCATGTGTATTTTAAAGCGGTCAGCTGTATTGCTGGTCACGTTGGGCATAATATATAAGCGCAAAGTGAATACTAAGTGTTATACTTTATATAGGACAATCTGGGCAGTAGACTTGAGGGAGTCTGCTGCCCGGATGAGAGGGAGGCGGTGCACGATGTCCGGCGCATCGCCTGGCAGAGAGGATTTTGGAGGGGTGGGCTTTACTCCTTCCCCTCCCAGAGAGGTAGCCTCAACAAGGCTTCTTGTTCCCTGGGTGTCTGGATGAATTTGGCTTCCTTGGCCCGGGTGGAGCAATCGGAGGGACACCCCGGGAGTTTTTAGTCAGTAGGAGTCTGACACACCGAGGTCACTGCCCTCACAACGTCCCTGATGGTCCTATGCAGGATTTTCCCCCGGGATAAAAAAAAAATATAAAGGACACTAATGTGTATCTAGTATAAAAATAACAATTAGCAACATATTAAAACTAAAAAATAATGATAGTAAATTCCCACGTGTAGATACTTATTTACATAAAAGTAAAAGTATCACGTTTGAAATATGAATTACAATTAAATAACGTTAGAAAGGAAAATAGGAAATAAAAATGTATCAGGGCATTGATCCACATTGTTTCAGAAACAACGCTAAAAATTGTCTTTGCTTTTATCAGGTGGTCTCCAGATATCTTTATGAGTATACTGGAGATATTATATCTATCTACTATATATACACAGGTTGTAGTTTGATAGTTATTTTTATCTATTATTTTCGGCCTTGACTTCCGTACATGGGTTATCAATGTAGTTAACGTTATGTAACAATTACTATAGCATTTGTTTAAAATAATTTGTGATAAAGTTATACTTTTTATAGCTAAACCAATATATGGTCTATGACTTCAAATATCGGTCAATTTATATTCAAATATTTTGACACACATATCGCATTATTTGTTAAATGATTTTTTTAAATTTAAGTATAGGAATTAGGATGCTACCAGTTACTTGTTGAGTACCAGCCGGGAGTCATGTGTATTGTTTGTGGTACCAAAAGTGTGTATATAAGCTATGAATAAATTTTCTTAGATTAACAATTTTTCCACAACAATACACAAATCTTAAATAGTGACATTCAAAAACAATGAATTGGGCATCTTTACCGTGATTACAATTATTTTAAATAGCCTAATTAATTTTATTAAGCCGCAATTGCCTACATTCTGATTACAACTTCGTATTCAGCGCGCATCTGTTTTTTTTGTAGAAATGGGTAAAAACGTTAAAAGCACTCGCATCGAGACAGAGATAGCGTTACGACAACACTACGTGCGCGAAAGAAATAAAACGAATAGCAAGTAGGCCTCTGTTTAAAATTTGCTTCATACCTAGTTCATTATTAAACAGAGGTATATCCCAAGGCTCGCCGCTGATTCACAGATAAGTATATTTGTCTCTCTTGGTCTCGAACTGTGAAAAGATACGTATCGTGATGGCTATATTAATACGCAATTGTCATTAATATAAGCTTTCAATCTTATTTAGAGCCAATGAATAGATGATGAAAGTTTCTGTTGGTCAAAATAAATACTAATGCTCCGTATTCGAATAAGTGTGCGGACAACTTTGATTCTGCTCTGGCAACACCGCACGGGTTATCAATTGAGTTTTGCTCTTGCTCGACCGATCCGCCGAGTAACGACTTAAAAACCATTCAAATATTCATAAAATTCAAACAATCCGATTCCAAAGTGTACAAGTGTGCTAGGAAGATCCTTAAAGACACCAGTTTCCTGGAGGAGAAGCAGGGGCCCCTGAGGAGTTAGCGAACTGGTGGTCGCGGTAAGTGAGACTCTTAAGGCAACCTGTGCCACTGTTGCGGAGCTATCGAAGTACCGTACAACTAATATCCTCCCGGTATATGCTTT
Organism: Automeris io; assembly: GCA_036320925.1. Lineage (NCBI taxonomy): Eukaryota > Metazoa > Arthropoda > Insecta > Lepidoptera > Saturniidae > Automeris > Automeris io. Next base: position 3,519,092 of record JAUDJH010000010.1, on the reverse strand, counting down.
CGAAGTGAGGAGATATACGTTAGTACCTGAATCCGCTTTGTGCTTATATCTCGTGCCCAACGTGACCAGTAGCGCAACGGATCGTCGTTCTCAGGTTTTTGTTGCATGATTTTTCTATCCGATGGCATGTGGGTCAAAATAGATAAGTCAGGTGTTTTTCAATAATGCATTTCATTTTTCGAGTTTTGTATTTGTAGATCAACGGGTCTTACGCACGAAGAAACTGTAATAATTAAAAGTAAAATATTTCGCGCCTAAAATCCTTTAGAATATTTAAAACAAGTATTATTCAGTAAAGGGTTTATTTTAGGCCGTCGTAAAATCCATAGTAACATATATATATATATATATATATATATATATATATACACAATGAAAGCTATTATCGTAATAGATAAGGAGTGGCGTGATATAGGAGTAAATGTTACAAAAACATTAACGTACGTTGTGCCTAACAGAACTTGAGGCGCCATCTGTTGTCAAGTTTCTATATTAAGATATTTTATCATTATGATCAAGGTAAGAATATTTCAAATTTTATAAAATCGATTCTTCATCTGTTTCAATTTATTAATATATTTGCTTAATTCGGATCTTCTAATTCGGATTATAATATTGACGGACCGAAATAGCACCAGTACATTTGTACAAACGCTCGCGCACTACATTTGAGCCTAATCCGATTTATATCTGAGATTTTTTTGGTAGCACGGTGCAAAATCCTACATAGGACCATTAGGGTTGCTGTGGCAGCGACCCCGGTGTGTCAGACTCCTACTGACTAAAAACCCCCGGGTGTCCCTCTAATTGCTCCACCCGGGCCTGGAAAACCAAATTCATCCAGACGCCCGGGGAGCGAAAAGCCTTGTTGATGCTACGTCTTTGAGATGGATGGGCGTAAAGAGCCAACTCCTCCAATACTTCTCTTTCAGGCTACGCGCCGGATACAGTGAACCGCCTCCGTCTCATCCGGGCAGCAGACTGCCTCAAGTGTACTGCCCGGAAGGGTGAGAATACTAATATAACTTGGCGTGGTGTTCATATTATATATAAGATTTCTTTTAAATTATTTCTGTAACATATTTAAGAACATTTATTTATTTATTCAATTTCTTGTTGTTCTCGAATTGCATGGTTTTACAGATTTTAACGGATTTAGATCGGAGGCAATACGTAACGAGCCTTGTTATGAGGTGAAAAAATTAACAGGTGAACGTTGTTCCAGCAGCAGAAGTCATACAACTGATATCTGGGAAGGAGCTTCTGCTTTACACCGGTTTCACATTCTGGCGCGGCAACTACTACGGAGCCGTGAAAGACAGCACGCGGTGGTATTGCTCGTCGCGCACCAAGCATAAGTGCACCGTGGCACTCCAATGCCGTGGGAATGAAATACTCTTGGTGAAGGGTGAGCACAACCATCAGCCGCCACGTCTCGGCCGTGACTTCGAGGGTAGATATTACAGGATAGTCCAGAAAGAACGAGTAGGACTTCGTTGAATTAACTAGGGTACATTCTAGAGATATATTTGACTTTACAAAATTATAATAACTTTAAACCAAAAATGTTGTTTCTTCATTATAGTATTCCGAATTCAAATAGTTTTTTTTTCGGCAATGCGTCAAGAAACGATATTTTAATTAAAGTTTAGAGATCACTACGCGTCAACGCGCGCCGTGTCGTTATAATTTCATGTTGTTCTATTTAAGCACATATTATTGGCTTCCACTGTGGCGTATGTGGTTTTGTTTATTCTAATTTTATGGATTAAGGATAAGAGCAGCTGTGCATTATGTTCGATTCCAATCTATGAAATACGGAACTAGAAACCGCGGGCCGAATTCGGTTGTTGGTTTACACACTGTCTACGATTTTAATCCGTCAAAATACAAATATAAGAATACGCATGATTCGGGACGTACTAAAAAAAGTATTAATGAATGTTCTTAATTGTATTATAAAAATAAAATTAAAAAAAAAAACAAATCAAATACAGACGCCGCGGCGAATCACAGTACTATTCCCGGACCACCCTATCCCACAGTAAGCCCCGCTTCACGTATATTCTTCGAATTCGGTTCAAGAACGTTTATAGAAGTGCTATTGCAACTTTGGTGCGTCAGTATTCTGATCTAAATCAGAGAATAACCGATAACGGATGGAAAACAAATGACGGATGAAGTTTGAAACCTACCAAAAAAATTGTATTACGTTTACTTTGGATCGTATTTTCGCAGATTCTAATCGGATACAGTGCGTAAACGCCCTAAGTCACCATTATACGGCAATAGTATTAAACATTGTGACGTCATTTTTTTTAGATATATAATTAGGTAAGCATACAGCAATATAAAAACAATAAAATAGTACTTAAAGAAAATAGGTAATATGTCAGAAAAGTTTCAACAAAAAATATTCTACAAGATAAAAATCAAGTCAAAGGCAATAAAACTTTAACAGAAGATAGATGATATAAAAATAATATATCATCAAGTAATATCCCTTTGGGGGTGAGCTGAGATATTGTATACTAATGGCTTTATCCACTTTGCGCTTATGTGCCGTGCCTGACGTGACTATTAAAGCAGCTAATCGCCGTTCTCAGGGCACTTACATATGACATTTCTATTAGATGCCATGCAGGTTTTACTCGCGATTTTTTCCTTCACTGGTGAGCATTTGATGCCTAAGCTCGCACATAATTTGGAAAAATCCTGAGATACGTGCCGGAAAAACTAACAATAATTAATTACAGTACAATACAGTAAAGTATCATCACAGTTGATATTACAAAAGCCTAAATTAGCAACAATGGTGGTCGAAATCCCTGCAGCTATAAACACGTCGGTATCGTTCCATTGCAATCTACATTATCATATTACGAACATGACCATTTCAAAGAAAGGATCTGAAGTTATGACACGAGGTATAAGGTATCCTAACGTACATTGGTGTCATATTTATTCTGAGTATTTTGACTGGCAACGGTACGAGATTAACAAAGAGTTAAGAAATATAAACAAACCACATATCGTGCCAAGAGTAGGAATAATATGGACATAAATAAAACATGAAAAATCCAACGATCTGTATCGAGTTGACGCGTCGTAATTTCCTAATTTTAATTATATTACGAAATTTGTTTCTTACTAGTATCAAGAAATGCCACAGGGTGAAAGAAAAAACACAACAAAAGATAAAATAAAATAAACATGAAAAAGTTTACGAAGACAGAAAATATGTGGTTTCACTTTTAGTCGTGATCGATTAGATAATACTTCTATGTATTTTTAATTCTATGTAGATTCATAGTCCTATGGTTGCACAACTGCATAGGTCAATATCCGCTGAGTACTTAGTAACCAGAAACCAAAGCATAGCAGACTACAGGTTTTTCGATTTCAGTGACATTGCGCGGTAATCAATTTTGGATATATTAAGTACCGGGGCATAGCATGCATTGTGGCGACGGCGCGGCGCCGGAATAATGTCGCTTCGGCATTTTATATACAAATACCAATGGTGCGCGTCAGCCTCGGATCTAGGATACAATCAGGGGCCCACGCCCTGGGCGCCGAATTCTAGGAGCGGCAGCCGAGTACATCACCTAGCGTACCCGCTGAATAATACTTATAATAAAGTGTAGCAACTTCTTCAAAAAAATTTGCTGAAAATTTGTATGAGCATTTGTTTTGACGTTTTAAAAGTAAATCAAAAATCTCATAAGATGTCAACTATGAGTGATTGTTCACGAAGTTTGTTTTTTCATGAATATTTTCCTTCCTGTGCGATAAATAATATTTACATTTCTACAAAAGTTATACCTTGAGAAATAAGGATAAAAGAACTTAGGCTGCAGACAGTAAATTTAGCCCCGCATCTAAAAAATTCAAGACACGATGCATTCTGGCGTCGCGCAGCGCATGCATGGATTTGCGCAGCACGAGACAAGGCGGAGAGGGGTGCACGCATTGTGATACCGGAGCGGTAGCGTAGGGTGGTCTTGTCTGATAAACTTTTAATAACAGACTATATTGAGTGGTACCGCTTCGCCGAAACAACGTTTTGACGACTCACCAACTATTGATTAATAAGAATTATTAAATGCAGTTGGAATTTGTTATTAAAATATATTTCGCACTGTTTTAGAAGCGAAGTTTATACGAATGACAAACGGAAAAATTCTTCTGCTGCACAAGGGTTACACGTTCTGGAAGACGAATCACTGTAGCCTTATTTCTGGGAACACGAGGTGGTATTGTTCTTCAAGGACGAGGGCAAAATGCATAGTCTCTCTCCTGTCTCGACATAACCTTGTACTAAGCGTGAAGCATCGCCACAACCACCCAACTCCGAAACTCACGTGCGACAGAAAAGGGAACTACTTTAGATTGTCCAAAAATGACCGTAACCCAGACCTGTCTAGGACCATTTTCCCAATGGCGGAATTAGTGAAAATTAGTAAATAATAAAACGGCCACCGCTAAGACAACTGAGGCGTCTAATTTCAAAACCCGCTAAAATGATTTTTCATACAAAATTACTTAATAGTCCTAATAGTAATTTGAAATGTTTTATCAAAGCAAATAATATATATAATTGTTTTTTTTTTCTTTTTTGCTTTCTCACTCTAGAATAATAATTTAAATAACTTATAAGAATGTGATTGTTAAGTCAAAGATTAATTATAAGTTTATATAAATCTATGGGACTTGAAAAAAAATGTAATAGTGGGTTTTGAAATTAGACTCCTCAACTAACGATTTTTATGGCCATCATCTGCCACCCAGCTCACCGTTGAGGATAGGCTTCCCTCGTGCTGTGGCACAATCATCGATCCTGTACTAATTCCATTCAGGCACGCCCCACAACTTCAGAATATAGTCAGATTTCGGCGTCAGACATCTTTCACTCAGCTTACCCAGTCCGGGCTACAACTGGCTTATAAAATAACTCGAACTCTCAGTTCCGCTTGAGAGCCGTTAATCTTTTTTTTTTATAATAACAATATCGTTACGCAATATCCCTTTTGAGGTGTGCAGACATACATTAATGGTTGTATCAACTTTGTGCGTATATGTCGCAACATTACCAGTAGCGCAGCTGATCGCCGTTCTCAGGGCACTTACGTATGACATTTTTATTAGATACCATTTGGTTTATCTCACGATGATTTCCTACATCGGTAAGCCTGTGGAGCCTAAATCTGTATTAAACATAGATAAATCCAGCGGGAGATGCGGGACTCGAACATGCCAGTACTGCGGTATTGGCGTAATATGCCCAACTTGTATCGGGTAAAAACACCATCGTGACTACTTCTGGATTAGGACTTGGACTGCGGGCCCTATAATCAATGTTCCACAGCCCAGCCGTGCTGCACCCTCGTAGGCACAATCACAACACAAAAGGTGTTGCCTCTTCTTATACTTTACTATATTTTCTGACATAGTACGTCCTCCAACTACATTTCCATGTATATAGAATATTATTAATCTGACTCTTGTGCTGTGGAGGCTTTTACAAACATACATTCACAAATACCCAGCGCCAAATAACTATCACGCGGGACATACAAACAAATGTCCCGTGTAAGGATCAATAGTATAGTAGGCTGTATTTAAGTAAAATGGCTAGTTTCTTAGTAAGATAATTGTTTTATTACCCTCAAGTATACATATGTATATTGTTTAAACGAATATTTTGTTTTTGTACCTAAATACAAGCGCAGTACCAAAAAGCAGTTACACGCTTGTAACGCAAGCGAGATTGCGAGAAGTTTATATAAAATACTAGCTGACCCGGCAAACGATGTTTTGCCATACAAGTTATTTCTAGTGTAGACAAAAAAAGTAACTTATTTTGTGTATTGTGTTGTCTGTGCGTGTGTGTAAGGGTGTTAAAAATTTTAAAAAATGTTTAGGGTGAACAACCCTTAATGCTTAGGAGTATGAAAAATAGATAGTAGTCGATTCTCAGACCTACTGAATATGCATATAAAATTTGATAAATATCGGTACAGCCGTTTCGGAAGAGTAAGGTAACTAACATTGTGACACGAGAATTTTATATATATAAAGATTAGTAGTGTTAGATAGTAAGTGCGTAATGATGTATAAGAAAAAAAACATTTGTAGTTACAGTCCCTAATGTATTTCTGTTAACCCCTAGAGACGTATACCACTATCAAAACAAGTTGATGTAGTAGTTGTTAGATAGTAAGTGCGTAATGATGTATAAGAAAAAAACATTTGTAGTTACAGTCCCTAATGTATTTCTGTTTACCCCTAGAGACGTATAATACTATCAAAACATGTTGATGTAGTAGTGTTAGATACTAAGTACGTGATGATGTATAAGAAAAAAATATTAATAGGTACAGTCCCTAATGTATTTCTATTTACCCCCTAGAGACGTATAATACTATCAAAACAAGTTGATACTGAATAGGCTACCGACGACATCTATCGACTATTTCTATGAATTATTGTTTGTTCGTGAAAGCGCTATCTAGTGGAGTGTTCAATAAACACATTAAAATTTATTATTCGTTTTATTTCAGGCATTATTCAGAGAATAATGAATTCATATTATTATTATTTTTAACATGTACTCACAGATTTATTAAACTTATGCAGTAATGTAGTATTTAATTGCAAAATTAAATGACAACTACAGATTATTTTTGTATTTCCACTTCCATTTTTTAAATGCTTTTTTAATTGTTATAAGTTATATATTGTAACAATTTACATATAAAATTATATTTTCGATACATAATTCATAGCAATATCCGTAAACGCACATTAATATTTATAAATTTTATTTTGACAACTGACAGCTGCGTTACGTCACTTGGTAAATATTTGCAACGTTCCCACGTTTATTTTTCTATTTTATTTGTAATTTTTTATGCTTTAATTTTTGTTTGAAAGTTTATTTGTCATAGAAATTGATTTTTAAACATTTTTAAGCTAAACGTGTATTACTATAGTAGTAAACACTATGAAAATTGTAAAAATCGTCATTGTTATTGGTCTTAATATTATATTGTTAACCAGAAAGTTTGTGTATATTATTAACTGTGTTTGAAACATTACAGATGATGATTTAGTGCGATGTGTGCCGACGAGAAAAGGCCACCATATTTTGTACAAGGGTTACACTTACATTTTTAAAAGTACGTTGCAGTCTGGTTCTGAACAGTGGATATGTTCCTTCCGCCAAAAAACGGGTTGCATATCAGCCATAAATATGCACTCTGATGGTGTCGAGGTTTTGAGAGACTTTCATAATCATAAAAAACCAATGTTTTCAGATTAAATCACAGTGTGAAGCATACAAAAATAAATCATGATGATGATTTAAAAATAAATATAGTATGGTGTTTATGTAAATTTGCTTTAATTTTATAATTATAAAAACATGATATTACTAGTAACTGCTGCATAAACCTAAGAATATTTGTAATATTAAGTTGAAAATGCTTGTATGGTGATTACAGATTAAATATTTAATATTTGATATTTGGTACTAGCCTAATTTTTTAATAAATGTTTTTACACAGAATTGTGCAATGTAGTTCTGTTTGCAACATTTGGATGTTACAAAAATATAATTTTAAATAGAAAAATTAATAAAACAAGAAAGCATTATGAAATAAATTTCTTATTCCTAAACATTTGTCTTATTGTTTTGATTTACATTTATAAAATCATTAATACACATGATATTGCATATGATGGGTGTATATTGGTAAGTTCAGATAAAATCTCCTATCAAAAGTGACACAATTTTTTAATTTCCCCAAATTGTATTTTTCAAACTCTTGTTATACAAGAGTTATTGTTAATGTATTGTTATGTTATTGTAAGCAAGAATCGTAACATAATTAATTCAAAAGTAAATATCACAAATATACTAGTGGAGCATCGGTTTAGTACAGCACAATGCTTGGGGCATCTGTTTATACTGATACAAACCATTAAATTTATAGGATATTTAGTAAATTTATTTTACTTAAATACATGTTGTTTTTAGTCATATTTAAATATTGAAATTCTATTCTTAGAGTTTTACTATGAATTTTTATTTAAAAATATATTATTACCAGAATTTAGAGGAAGAGAACAATTATTGAATAGAGATGTATCTCAGAGGCTGCAAGCAAAACACTTTGGTCATTTCCTCAAGCACATCGACCCAACACCATTGAAATCTAGGCCATCAAGAATCTGTAAAGTTTGTTCAAAGCATAAAAAACGTAGTGAAACTACCTGGGAGTGCAAAATTTGTAAAGTGCCTTTGCATATAGCAGATTGTTTTGAAAAATATCATACAATTGAAGATTATTGATTTTTGTATAATTCTTGCCTATCTTTATGGCTGCTGTGAATATAGCACTCTGTCAAGTTTACACATAGTAGTATGTATATGTTGAGTCAAATTGTAAATATATAAGCAGATAATAATAATAAAATTGAAAATGGCTTAAATGTTATTTAATCTCTGATAACTTCATGCACAATAGATGTAACACATTGCAACTGTATTAACGGGGCTATAAAGGTTGACTTCTATTATAAAAACAATATTTAAATAAAGTTTTATTCATAAATTGCATTTAAAGTTTTTTTTAACAAATCTTTGTGACATACCTTTATCATAGCATTTCTTGTTTGATATATTAATTTAAAATGTTATTGTTTATAAATAAAAAAAGAACATTAAATCTATAATACTGTAAATGTGTATTTATATTCCATAGATTATTTTTTACACAGCTCTTTTTAATCCTGCTACTGAAACTTAAAAAATTGGCAAAACGATAAATAGATTATCTATATTTGTTAAAAATCCTAACATCCAGTGCTATTTATTACAGAAATACAGCTTCCAGAGTGGACATCAATATATTACATGAAAGTAGCAGATAAAGAGAATGAATTGAAATGTAACCTTTGTGAAGATATTTTGTACACTCATGAAAAATCATTAGAGCTTCTGGATCATATAAAACATAATCATATAGACATATACAACCTACATAAAGATAACCCTCAGGCAAATGTGGGGTTTCGTATAGAGTTTCTGCATTTAAATGTGATGAAAGATGATGATGATAATAAATCGCAACCAATAATACTAGGGGAGGTTTGTGAAGCTGAGACTGTCACATTGCCTAAAGTACCTGAGCCTGTGACTGATAGAGACGATGAAATAAACACTCAATATGTTCTTTTTAACAAGAAAAAGAAGAAAAAATCTGTAATAACAGGTAAATTCATTTAAATATTCACATGACATCAGTAGCGTGCATCCCATAGATGCATAAAACACATTATCTTGTTATACTTCGACATACAATTAAAATTTGAACCAATTTGGATTCTGAGACCGCTTTTCTGGTAATCAATTAATTTGATTTTAATTAAATATATTTATTAAATTTTCAAGTACAAGGAAATGCTTTTATGGGATGCACGGTCCTCCATCCTATTTACTTTGAGTTGATTGAGATAAGAAACATATATCTACAATTTAAACACAAGTATTAAGTTTATAATATTCATAATAAGTTAATTCCACTCCAACGCAGCCTCGAGTTTCTTTCGGCGTTTCTTTTCAAGGCAGTCGCTTCCGAAACGCTAGTAGATCACCCGTAGGTTATTTTCTCTGGCTGGCTGCCCAAGCCACAGGAGTGCCCTTGTGTTGCTATCCAACCCATAAATTCGCTGGCTGAGTACCTTCTGTGCTCGCCCCCTAAGCCTGGTTAAACTGTATAGGCCTGTCCTGGCCTTCAGTAGTTAGTCCGTCAAAAAAAAAGTTGATTTTAGTTATGCTGTTTTAATTGGCCTTACTAGAAAACACATTTGAAATTTAACAAAGGTTTTTTCTTTTTATAATGGCTCAATAAATGACTACATTGCATCTGATGGAAAGAACAGTGTAGTTCAAGAACCTCAACAACCGCTAAGGGGTGAAAATCCGTAGTCAATTGTTATCGCCATGTCAGCCCACATATACCACAGCGGAAGGTCTCTAAGAATAACAACAATTGATTATACACAGATTGATCCCGAACGCGACAAGCCGAAGCGAGTCACAAAGACGGTCTTTACATTTGCATACTGTGGTCACGATTCAGTTCGGGCAATTGTCCTACCACCAATAAACAAGTGATAAAAGTCTAAAAACATTCCTAATATAGAAAAATCTTAGTTATCAAATGCTAGTCCATCTTGCATCTATCTTTTCTTTATGTAACCCGGGGGTAGTCCCTAACGACCTCGCGAGCGGTGAGGGCCGCCCCCCGGTGTATCGGACTTGCACCGACTAAAACCCTCGGGGTGTTTCACCTTCTACCTACCGGCATCGAGGACACGACTGGGGTCTCATCCCCGATGACCGGCAAGGCGTGCGGCCTTAAGTAGGCCTATACTCATTTGGGGAGAAGTGGTGTAAAGAGACACCCCTCTCTTACATCTTTACAGCACATTTACATCTACAGCACGCGGGAACACATCGCGCGTCGCTCGCATCCTTGTTGGACGACACACTCCCTCAAGTGTGCCGTCCGGATCTTGCATCTATCTAGTCTATGTTATAGGGACCCTAAATATACAAATCAGACTTTTATGTTCAGTGGCTGGGTACTAACTTTAAAAATATATTACTTTTGAAGTCTACATTAAACTAAAAAACATTAATATATCGTCACGTTATACTCTTACGGGGTGAACAGAGATTCATTAGTGGTTGTATCTAGTGGGTAGTCTTAAAAATACTATGCTATGACCGGTGGTCGTGGGTGTGGTGGTAGAAAGAAACGGATTTTGGCGTTTTAATGTTTATTTGCACTTTAAGGCACACCGAACTGCGACGCACACGCACATACTCTAGCCTTGGGTCTCGGTAGTCGACTGAATTAGCAAGCATCCTGTGCGCGCGCGCAAGATGCTTTAGCCCGTGCGTCCCGTAACACCCTAACGACCCTTAGGGAGTTTTAACACAAGCACGTATCGGGCGGCGTCTACATGCTATAATGCTATATTTATTATATTAGCAATGAAATATCATTTGCTACTATTTAAGGCCTTTATTATTATTATACAGATTTATTTTAATGACTATTTATATTTAAAAAGGAAAAAAGCAATGTATTTATTTTAATTTTCAGACACTAGAAAAAGAAGTTGGGTTTGGAAATATTTCTATAAACTTAGCAATATAATATACAGATGCAATTTATGCCATGTCGTCTTATCCATAAAGGGATGTAATACAAACAATATGAATCGCCACATCAGGACAAGGCACCCCCAGACGTACAAGAAGGAAATGGTGAAGCGTGACCTCAGCGACAATATTGAATTGAGCGGGGAAATTGACACTCCCTTTGCAATTAAAACTGAAGAGATTTATGCCAGTGACCGAGACATGGAAGAAATTATAGGTAAATATTAATTTATTATAATTATATGAATGCTGATATACAATATAAATACATATATGTTTAAAATAAATAATAATATATCGTCACGATGTATCCCTTTCGGGGTGAGCAGAAATACATTTTAATTGTTTCCAATTTTCGCTTGTATATTGTGTCTATCGTGACCGGGTATCACAGTTGATCACCATTCTTGGGGCACTTACACACGAAATTTCTATTAGAGGTCTTGCTGGCTTCCTCACGATGTATTCTTCACCGGTGAGCATGTGGTACCTCAATTCTGACATTCTTGTCTTATGAGCACAAGACAAAATATACTTAGATACATATACAGGTGATTTTATAGACGGGATATATTTCACGATGCAATAACTTGTACCTTGCAACTAGTAGAAATGTAAATAACTCTATTCCCTAATAAATCATTAAAAAAATTGATGAACAAATGAAAATTGATTCGTAAAATGTGTGAACAACATAGCTCGTGTGGCGTACGATTGATTGGTAAGTAGATAAAGTTCCTTTTATGTAATTTTGGGTAAACCAACTCGTTTTACCTTCCTACTTTACCCTGCAGGCTAAATTCACTTATTCATTGTGCTCTGTAATTATTTTCTACTTAGACTATCATACTTGTGTTTCATTACTTCTACTGGACTTTGTACTGTGCTTCATTAAACGTCTATCTACTTGCTATCTGGACTTCTTCATTCCAATTCTGCATCATCTCATCTATCATGCTATCCTGCGCTTTAGTATAAGGCAGCTCACTACCAGCTCCATACCTACCACGCTAAATATTTAATAAACAGTTGTTATTTTTTCATTTATGTGTTTGTCCCTAAATATGTTGACTAAGTTGTATGTTGATAATATTAAGATATTACTATTTTTACATATCTGCAATAGGAATGGAATGTTGAATATCCTCCCTGAATATATCGCTCGTCTATAAAATCACCTGTATAAGGTAAACATCCATGACTCGTGAAAAACTAATCTATTTATATCTTGACACGGTAAAGTGGCCACACCACGCTTAATGGTAAGTATGGTGCAGTCCAAAAACGATAACGACTATCAACAGTATAAAAAAAACTTACCGATAGTTGCTGCGATCATGCCGGTCTGCACAAATCATTTTTCACGCTTCGTTTAAAGGACCCAATCTTATAGAACGGTGGAAACATGCTTGTTGGAAGACCATTCCACAGCTCAACGACTACGCTGCAATAAGAGATAGAGAACTTTTTAGTCCTAGCCGGGATGTGAGCTAACGTATAGCTGTCACTCGGTTAACCAGCGCGCGTGGTTCTATTATGGAGGGGAGAGAATGGAACAAGGTTAAACTCTTTAGAACACTCGTTATGATACAGACGCAATATCTCTGCGTAACTGGAGCTTATTTATCATAGATAAGTTCGCCGCTACCGGGACTCGATCGCAGGAACTTTAGCATCGTAGGCAGGGTCAATACCATTGCGTTATCGAGCCGTCAAATACAAAAGCGAGGTTTGTTTAACACTGGCTCGACAAAGCGTCTACACCACGCCTTGATAAAAAATATAACGTAGTCCAAAAACAACAGTGACTGTCAAAGGACGAAAATCCATTACAGTTGCCGTCGTCATGTCGACCAGCATATACCACAACTGAAGGTCTCTAAGTATATGAGTTACTGTACACACATAAGCTGCCGCTAATTGTTTATTATATGCAAATACTTACAGAATCGCCTAGTCAGAAGCTGCGCAGGAGTTGGATTTGGTCGTACTTTGAACGCGTGTCGGCCACTCAAGCGCAATGCAAGCTATGCCGTCGACACATTACGCACGGCGGCAACGCCACCGGAAATATGAACAGACACCTTAAAATGATACACAATAAAACTGGATATCAAGGTAAAACTCATTCTCATTTCTTTTTGGCAATCTATATATCGAGGGGTGACATTTTTTGGTAATATAGTAATATATATATACAGAGATGGGCAAAATGTAATCTGATTAATGATGAATGATTACAAAATGTAGTCGTAATTTTAATTTTCTTGCTCTGTAATCATGATTAAATCCATTTCAAACATTAAGAAATCATAAATGTATATACAATCTGGGATTTTGTAGTGTTTAAAACATAAATGAACAAAATGCAGTCATATTAATGGTAAAAAACGTAAAATGTAATCGTTAATCATTTTCATTAACCTGATTACATTTTGCCCATCTATGTATATATATTTTCGGAATCAGCGTTTTTTACCGTTTCCAAATATATATATATATATATTTAATACCAAAAAGCCTTTCGAAAACTCCTCGATGTTATTGTTAGAAATTCAGTACCGCGAATATGAAAATATATCCACTTTAGTATAGAATATAGTATCCACTTTGCACTTATATGTCGTGCCCAACGTGACCAGATGCGCAGCTGAACGCCGTTCTCAGTGCATTTACACATAACATTTCTATTATATACCATGGCTACATAAGTATAGGTATGTGGTGACCGGCGCCTAATACACAATGCCACCACAACTACAATTTATTCATTATGTACTTTTATAGTACTTTTTCTATTTTAGAGTATTTTCTGGTCATATTTCAAATATACAATTGCGTATTTTATGAGATATTATCGAATAAAGCTAAAATAAAAATAGGCAATTTTCATCACTGCGGTACCGGATCTTGAACGATGACATGTAAAAAAACCTTCTGAGATAACATCATAGAGTACTGAACATTACTGAAGTTAGAAACTAGAAAAGAACATTGGATTCTTTTTATAACCTAGGAACTCCTTGAGTACATTTTTTACACTCCGAAGCAGCCTTGAGTTTCTTCTCAAGGTAGTCGCTCCCGAAACGCTAGTAGATCACCGTTAGGTTTCGTATATTTTGGCTGGCGGTCCAAGTCGAGGTTCGTACCCACAGGGGTGCCCCCTTGCATTGCCACCCAACCCATGAATTGCCGGCTAAGCACCTTCAGTATTCGCCCACACGTTCGGTTTAGTTGTGAAGACCTTTCCCGGTCAATCACGTGCGTCATTTCGAAAAAAAAAAAAAATCCTTGAGTACATATGCTAAGATTAAGAATAGCCTTTAATTGGGCTTTGCGTAAATATTGCTCCGAAAATAGGGTTGGTCTTCAACAAAAAACTGAATATATAATAGCAATTTGAGTATGGCATAAGAGTCTTCGTAGAGCGAAATCCAAGTTGACGAAATTGGTGATTTACCTCGGTATTCATTAAATAATATAATTTGTAACCTCTAAGCAAAATCAAAATAGTTTCTATAAACTTTAAGAGGTAGAAATAGATATTGAAAGTTATCTGGAAGAATAAGGATTCCCAGGCCCGGGGGTAATTTGTGGGACACCCCGTGGGTTTTTAGTCAGTAAGAATCTGGCTCACCAGGCCCCTGTTTTCTCGGTTGTCCCAATGCTTCTATTGAGTAAGGATAGATAAATAGAGAAGATCGTTATTAACTTACTATAATTTGAACAAATCTTCGTTGTAGATGACGAGAAATCGAATAGCGATTGGGTTTGGAAGGTATTCACGGCTGAGGAAGACGCAAACACCTGCAAAATCTGCCAATGCAGGTGCATCAAATACGAAGACAAGGACAAAAACATGACCCACATGTTGCAGCACTTGAAGCAGGAACACGGCGTCGTGTCCGGAGACCAGATCATCACTGGCGCTGATTGCAACGAGTTACAATGATTTGTGAGTCTGATGGCGCTCATTTTGAATTTAGTTGTGGCTTTTTTGTTGAGTAGCAGGGTCTTTATACAATGGTTTTGATGCCGGTGACTAGGAAAGCCGATATAGTTAAACATGTACCTAATCTGTAATTATAACGATCAGGTTTATGCTTGACTTCAATCACACTTGATGGAAAGCGATTATGAATAGTTGCGTAGCATACATTCGCCCGGGACTGACCGGAAATTCATCAATCTGTCTATTTTTATTATTAATTCAAATATTGTAATCATTGTATCTAATGTAAGATCAACCAAGGCAAGTGTGAAAATATGGGAAGTGTAACAGTTTAAAATAAATCTGCTCATACGTGTTTAGTATATACCAGACAACGTTTCCTACGTTATATTATTGACTGTATCAAACGACACGAAACAGTTTTTTAATATTTAATCACTAGACGACATTTTGCAAAACACATCCAATGATGGGTTATTATTTAATTTTTTAAATGTTTTCTTAATGTAAACTTGTTTTATAGGATACAAAGTGAATCTAACAACATAACAATAGTATATTAATCGTAATATGTTTTGAAATATTAAACCCACAAAAATAAAGGTTTATTACACTTGGCTTTGGTAAAGACAAGCTTGACAGTATATTTCGAGGTATCACTGACACGAACTTGCGTATTTGATCAACGAAACAACAAAAAAACGATGTTTTAAATAAAATCTTAGTATATTTAACCAATACAGATTAGAAATAATTACATGAAAACATTCCTACTTAAGAATATGTCGTTCTTGCTATGGTTGACATTCAATCGTATAATTATTGGAAGTCGGGATATATGTCGGCTCGCATATACCACGATTGGAAGGTTTCGAAGTATATGAACATCTGGATATACACAAACTGATCTCGAAACGCGACATGCTGAAGCAAGTCACTATGACGGGCTTTACACTTGTATTCTGTGGCCACGGCCTATTTCAGGCAACAATCCTACGACCTCAGCAATTACTGCCACCGTTTCACAAGGAAAATACATCTATAGAAAGAAATGGTACAAAGATTCACACGAAAATTCTTTTTTTTTTTAATACTGAATCGATATAGTGACTACAGTGCATCTGATGGTAAGTACAGTGTAGTCCAAAAACGAAAGCGACCATCAACGTCGCTCGTCATGTCAGCCCGCATATACCACGACTGAAGGTCTCTAGGTATATGAGTTAATGGATATACATAAGCTGATCCCGAAACGCGACAGGCAAAGGCGAGCCACTATGAGCATTTTTATACTTGTGTACTGTGGTTATGACCTAGTTCGGGCAATTACCCTACTACCAAAAATCTACATCTTTCAATTCATGTTTAAATGTCAGAAATGTTTACAATTACATACTAAGTTAATTGTTTATTACTTACAACATTGAATAACAATAAAATTAATGCAATCTACTGTACTCTTAGGTATTCATATAGCCAATGCTTCTGTTGTGGTATATGTGGGCCGTCATGACGAATATCGCGCGCGGCCAATCAATTTACCTCTTTTATTTTAATGAGTACTATGTTATTTAGTTTCCAAGAAACTGAAAGCTAAACATGAAACATATTAAAGGAACCTGAGAAGAAAAATAAACTACGCTATTGTTTGTCTCGAAAAGTATGCGTCCCACAGATTGTTTGTAAGTAACAAAATTGTTCGTCACCTATACTGAAAAAAAAAATCCGATCGATATCTCAACTTTAGTTCATATATCCACGAATAATCAGAATTGGGCTACTGAGCGTCATGACAATGGCATCTGTCACTCGATTTGCCCATTGGCGGTCGCTGTAGTTTTAATCAGGTATGCCGTAGTCACTGTGTCGAGCTAGTATAAAAGAATCGACATACGAACGTAAACTATGTTTGACTATATCGGTTTTCATTTAGAATTCTTAACGAATATCTCACCCCATGCACATCTGGTTTACATTTAAAACTATTCACAATTCTGTTAATGGTCGATCTGTCAGCGAATTTGTTTATGATCTATGACTAAGCACACTTTAAGTCAAATTAAAAGCGATTATTGTATATTTCATACAAACTTTAATCATGATAAAATTTCAGTACTTACCATACTAATGCAAGAATATCAATACATTAAATTGACACTGTTTCGTTAATATAATAACCTAAAATATATTTTATTATACGTAAGTAAACGAAATAAGATAGATTATTTTTCTTTTATTTTTATCAATTTATCTATAGTTTAAATTTTAAATATATCATTTAATAATAAATATTATATTATGTACATTTATGTTCGTAAATAAAGAGCGCTTTATGACATATTGTTTTTATTTCGCATATCAGAATTAGCTCAATCTATTATTTCCATAAGGTAGGATTGAGCTCATGTGTATTCTGTTTACGACGTTCACGCCAACATGTTCCGTCGGTAGCTCGTACTGCTTCATGGGCGGCGAGTACCGCCGGTGGCTCGCACATGTCTGCCTCATCGGGCGGCGCGTACCACCTGTTGCTCGCATCTGATTATGAGATTAGGCGATGGGTACCACCAAAGATTTAGAACTTGATTTTAATATTAAATTTTTAATAATGATAGAGTGAAAAGCTATCAAGCTCTCCCGCGTGGAAGTGTTTAAAAACTATTACTTTAAAGAAAAGGTGCTCTTTTTATGAAGTAGACCAACGAACTGGCTACCGGCTTGATTAATAGTAAGTGATTTTGAGATATAAGTGATATTGCTAATTTTAGTATTATATTTATTTTTGTTACTTATTCCTCATTGGAAGTCTGTAGACTCACTCAAGTTGAAAAAAAGAGTCATTATTAAACACGAAATAAACATTAGTTTGTTGCTTTTATAAATAAATAAATGATTTATTGGTGTTCAATGATTATGTTTAAAATTAAAGAGCGTTTTTTGGGATTCTATTTAAATGTTAGCAATTAATGAGTTACCAGTGGCGTCTCTTGTTATAATTGGGAGTTTTATAAATATATTGACCCAAAATTTGGTCCAATGTGGGTTCTGAAACTCTGAATCTAGTAATATACTAATTTTAAGTCAATATATTTATTAAATGTGCCATAATAAAGTAATGGTTTTTATGCATCTCTGTGATGCACGCCACTGTGACTTACAATGTAAGTAATCTATTTTGGCACAGTTATAGGTATGGTATTTGTGAAGGAATATCAAAACGAAGTAAAAATAGTTATATGACTAGTTTTATTTTCCCACATACACATCAAAATATACATTACAGTATGGTATAATGTGACACATTCGAGATACAATAAATATATTTAACAATAACCGTTGCTTTTATAAGTTATATCAAAGTAATAATATTTTAAATTTTATGTTAAAAAAACACTAGGAAATAATAACGATAATACGTAGAAAATACCTCCATAATTTGTCCATTGACCGTAAGTGTAGTTTACGTGTTTATAATACGTTGTGTAACATATATAAATATTAAGTAAACGGAAATAGGCTATTGTTAAATATATTTACCACATAGAAACTATTTGGCATACGTGAGTGACCAGGAGTATCGATAAATATCAAAAGCCTGTAAGTCCATATACATATACTAATGATAATATGGGAATGCAAAACACCCAAATATATAATTAAATTATTCATTTTTACATCATATTTTGATTCTATTTAAGTTAATACGAGTACATGTGATATGAAAAGAAAATCGTATAACTATTAGTAATTTAGCTACAAACTTAATTACATCCTTGATGTGCTGTGTTGTGACTTACTGGGATATGATATATATCGACACAAGTACTGTACACAATCATAAGACCATTTTACAGTGCTCCGAGGTAATAACGAGTGGCTCAATTCACATTTTATATGTACATAAAACTAATATTTTCATATGTAATAATTTTCTTATATACTTTTTAATTCTAAACAAAAATATGTCATGTTAATTGATAAGCGATTATTAAACCCTGTATTTGATCCTGATACAATCCAATATTGGCGCGAATGAAATATGCTATTATAAAAAAAAACTCTGCCTGAACGCCCATTTTCTTTACGTAATTTCAAAATTTGCCACATTTGTTTCCTCTGCATAGTGAAATATTTGGTCGTCCATTTCAAAACCATCGTCACCGAATTAAATATTCCACATGAGTAAGTTTTATAGTTTTTAGGTGGTCTTTGGTACATTTACTAGCTTTAGTGGATTTTAAATTACTATCATGTTCAAGATGATGCTTTATCATATTTTGGCGTAATTTACCAGGAAAGATAATTTTGAATAAAAAGAAATTATTTAATTTTTCCCTTACTGGGTTATGAAATAAGACAGCTGAGTTATACCCAGGATAATGTTAAAAAGAGTTTTATAAATCCAAACCGTATAATTATGACAGGCTTTTCATGTGGAAATTGTAGAGCCACAATCAAGTTGGAGATTCTTCCATCTTTGAAAAATCATATAATTAACCTGTTATGTAGGATTTGCAATTATTTCTTCCATCGATTTGGGTATAACTAAATACATCAACAAGATTAAGGTTGAGATTCATAAACGCTACTTCGACTTTGCCCAACAAAGTGCTTAGAAAATAAATTTGTTTAAACAAAAAAATGAATATATAATAGTAAGTTGTAGGATGTACTTGGTTGCTAGGCAACGGTCGCAGCCGTAAGATCTCGTCAGTCCTTGAAATCGAGTGATGTCACAGGATGTGCCAAACTGCTTTCTGATTGGTTTTCGGAGGTCGCGTGATGTTAAGAGACGCGCAAGCGACTGGCAAGAAAAGTTCCTTACCGCGTGTCAGTCGCACGGCTAAGAGAATAACCACGCGCTACAAACTTTGATATAGTCTAAGTATTCGCAGAGCCCAGATGACAGAATCGGTGATTTACATATCCTTTTACATAAATCGAGTAATATAAATTACGTTTTAGTAAAGTTTAAGCAAGTTAAACCAGCGTCTATAAATCGCAGCTTAAGAATCAAGCACATATTTGATACCAATTAAAAAATTTAAAATTAATGACCTTAGTTTTGTTGATGTTATGTACACAAGGCATATTAATCATGTATTTAGTTGTAGGGCAGTTGCAGGGACGAATGGATAAGGGTTGTTTATACTTACAATCTCTAGTTGATATATGAAAGAGTCTGAGGACACGGTGAGAAAATTCTCAAAGTCCCCTAATTATAAATCTGCATCGTGTCTCTAATGTAGTACTATAATGAGACGGTTGTCATACATATAAAACACTTCCTACGTATATAACTATCTCACAACACTAACATCTAAGAATATCATAAAGATAGACAATAATACCGTTGAGGTAACTTTCTTAACCTATTTGCTGTATTTTTTTAATAATTTACAAATTTTTAAATAACTTTTAACAGGACGGTAACTATTCTTTACAAATTAAAACATATTTCACAAAGTTTATTTAAAACAAAATTCCACGAAGAGTCTATATTATCCTTAGAAATACAATAATTGATTACCGTAACTATAATATCGATATTCATATGTACAATTATATACATGTAAAAAGATTTTTTTTACAATGTTATTAATGCCATATTTTTGTACTATATTTTACTGTCTCATACATATACCATATATATATATATATATATATATATTATAGCTATTATAATGTCTGAACGAAGTTTGATTTCTGGCGGACGTCGAGACTTATTAATCGACTATCACCACTGAGGAATTAAAAATCTTAAGAAATTTAGTTCAGGACTGACTAAAAAAGAATAATATAATTATTTTAAAAACTTTGGAATTAAAGGTTTATGTTGACCAACTTTTATAGGTAATTATGATTATAATTTGCAACTTGAACTTGGCAAACAACATTTCGAAATATTACGCGCATTCGTAACAATTGGTTCAATTTCGACGCTTGCTAGGAACCGGACTATTGCGGCCGAAGCCGTAGGTAATTTTTTAGCAGTATATCGCCGAAACCGAAACTTCGGTCAGACAGAAATCTCATTAATTGAAATTCAAACATTTTGAATAAAGTGCAGGTAACTGATTAATAATCTTATATATGGTCATCCGAATATTTTGGTTTTTTATTAAGTACCTAAAAAGTAAATTCGAGGTAGTTTACTTACATTTTATATATTAAGCTATATTAATAGTAATATGTTATTTTGATATTTTATATTATAATAATATAAATAATACATATTTTAAGATCTTAGGTAGCTAAGTTATGACAACGAAAAAGTTTAGATATTGTTTTATCTCTTATAGCTGCCACCATATTTTTTATTCTTATAATTTCATGTTTTTATGGTACCCAAGGTTCGCTTAGCAAGATATCAGAGATCACTTTTGAGGTAAAGTTGCCCGTTAGTAGTCTTAAATCAGTGTTTTAACAAGCTTCATGGTTATCTTTTTGGTAAATATAAAGTAATTGTTACTAATTAAAATTCAAGAAACAAAACTTTATTTGAAAGGTACTTCTAACTTGCTTCCGAGCGAAGGATCGAACTTTCTTTAAATTTCGCATGGTTATAAGAACTCTCGTACCTAAGCTACAACAGCAGTTAACACTTAATATTTCACTTTCGATTACAAATTACATATTCTCACTCCCTACCTTACCCAGCTGGTTTAGGCCCGCAATTATGCAAACTTTGAATGTAAACGATTCTTCCCCGGTAAGTATGGAGAGCCGCTTTGCACCAAGGTCCACGGGAACACCGCCACCTGATCTTTCCGTTCCTGGCACAACCGTTGAATCGAAACCTATAGCCGCCGACGTTGATACCCATTTTTCCTTGTTTGCTGAGGCAGTAGGAAGCAAAGGAATCTATGCCGGTGCCGATGAGACCCACTGTAACAAAGGTCAGTGTTTAAAATCCGGTAAGCATGATCACAAATCTAGAGTTAATACACTACTGGACACAACTAAATAATGTATAAAACTTACAAACTCAGTAATAGAATGTAGATGTAAAGCCTGAGCAATAAATTACACCATTAGCAAAATAACATTCGCCATACTCGAGTGGAAAGACCACAAGGAACGAAAAACTGCACTACTATAGTGTTTTCTACTGGAAGTCATCTTGCAGAACCTTTAAAGTATATCTGAAATGCTATTATTTGTATGAAATCTGTTAGATCTGCTAAAATTAAGTATGCATTATTGACATTAATGTATTCATCGGCAACAATATACGTGTTCTTGGAAGAAACATCTGAAAGGATGAGATTTTGATATAATAATAAATGAACCTGCAAAAACTTAACATTGTTTCCTTTTTCCAGTTCGTTTCGGTTACTCCAATCGTGGCCATCTTGTCGTTCATGTCGGTGACCATAAGTTCATCAAACACGAATGCTACAGGAAGAAAGTTCGATGGACCTGCTCTAAAAGAATCCAGATGGGATGCAGAGCAAGCATCACCACTCACAATGCAGTTATCGTCAGGTCTTTTTTGGAACATAACCATGACTAGCATTGAAACTTAAGGAATGAAAGAGATTTAAGAGATTTTATTCGAAAATTGATAATATTTTTTTACATTGAACTTAGATTTAAGATATAAATTGAGTGCCTTCGTAAATTTAACTGAAGCTTTATTGTTAAAGACTAAAATATTTACAAGGTAATTTTAGTTTGTTGATGTCAATTGTTAGGCTTTATTTTAAGCGAAAGCAACAGATAAAACTATTCCCTCCGTCATTATTACGAATTTAAATAAATCAGCGAATCTTGATTGATGTAAGTTAGTTGTATAAACAAGCAATGTTTAAAATTAGTTCGTGTTTTCTAAGCACAATTACATTTATTGAAATATTTGCAATGATAATTGTATTTGTTAGAATAATGTTTAAATTATAAGATTTATTCTTTAAAACTTTTTTGTATTTGATTTATCATTCCTTTATTTAGCTCTGTATGGTGGTTTATATATTTTTATAAATAAATTTAATTAAGAATAGAATGTAATTTTGAAAACTTCAAGTTTAGTTTTCAATAGTTAAGTTTATGTTTAAACTATTCGAAGAAAAATCTGTATATGCAATTTTTTTTAATATATAATTTATACATAACTACACTACTTATTGGTGATTACACCACTTAACATAACTTATATGTTATAACAGTAAAATTTTAAGAAACTATAGGTACTTTATTATTTACGTTATTTAATAGAATAGAAATATAATGCACTGTACCTAATGGTAGTAAAGATGCCGCCATCGTTGACAGTTACAACCATAGATTGGCAAAATGTAATCAGATTAATGAAAATGATTAACGATTACATTTTACGTTTTTTACCATTAATATGACTGCATTTTGCTAATTTATGTTTTAAACTCTACAAAATCCCAGTTTGTATACATATTTATGATTTCTTAATGTTTTAAATGGATTTAATCATGATTACAGAGCAAGAAAATTAAAATTACGACTACATTTTGTAATCGTTAATCATTAATCAGATTACATTTTGCCCATCTCTGGTTACAGCAAACGTAGCCGTTGATGGTTATCATTACTAAAATTCCAACATTTTACAGATTTATAATAAAATAAAGTAATCAAAAGCAACGAAATTAACTATATGTTTGCTTTCCTAAAATATCAATACAAAATAATAGATGTAACAGCAAACGACACTTTTATGAAAATATAGTCACGAACGTTTCAACGATTCATCGCTTTCTATTACAGCAATATGTCTAAAAATAATAAATCCGATAGCATAGAAAATATTCCCGAAATCTCCAGGAAACGTATTAATTATTACATTAATCAGCAACGCATTTTTAATTTAAATTGACGAGAAAATAGTTTTTGAATATCCGTATATACTAGTCATCGTAATTGTACGGCCGAGCGTTTAAATTATAATTTTCATATTAATTTCAAATAATTTTTAGTAATTTGAACATTGAAATCGAAAAATATCATAGTTTTTCTATCAAACATAGATAGTTTTACAAGAAAAAAGTGATTTTTTTAATCGTTATTTCGACCGTTACGATTACTGTGGTGTGTTTTTTCAATCAAAAATTGTATAATACCACTTTTTACACGTTCGTCGCCTAGCGCGATTCGTTTGTGTTCTTAACGAAGCCCAAATACGCGTAAACAAGCAAGATGTTCTTTATTTTTTTGTTGTACATGATTTACATGAAAAACATGCGACATAGTATAATGTAATATGTTATATACTACAACTATATAAGCTAATGAAATATATTGTATAATGTGAATATTTTTAGTATTTTAATGTTGTATATCTTATAATTACTCATTATATTAAATTCCTTTTAAAAATCCAACTAAAATTCATAAAGACTTCGACAAGAGGGCAACCCAGATATGGGTGGTGTGGCTAGTGATGAAAATGCCCGGGAATTTTGCCAAAGTGCCCAAAACTTCCGAGAACATGTCGTAAATTCCCGGGAATATTCCCAAGGAAGTTTTTGGGCACTTTGGGAAAATTCTCGGGCATTTTCATCACTAGGTTTGGCGACGAACGTGTTAAGCAAACAGTTATAACGAATACCACACTTGAGTGACGTTAATTAATGATTTTATCCGTAAATTTACATTGATAAGTACTTAAAACTAAAACGATAACTTTTTTTTCTGAGAGTGTAAAGTTTTTATATTGACACCTATTTTTGAAGATATCTTTATTGTTTATTATTTTCATGTTATTAATAAGTTTTTAAAAGGAGCAATGATTTAATAAAATGTGCCTTTAGCGATAAGATTTGCATGTGATGCGCATATTAATAAGCTTTAAAGTTTATAATATTTTGATATTGTATTGATATATAATATAGATATTAGTTATATATTTTAAATCACGATTCAGATGTAATATTTAATAAATATTCATAAATTACATCAAAGATTTTTTGATTTATTCCTAATAAAATATTATTGGTCAGAGTGCAAAATGATAATATATATTATATATATACCCAAGAGCAGTTAAGCAAATAACATACAGAAAAAAAGTCTTGTGTTATTGAAACTGTTTTTGTAATATTATTACTATATTATGAATTAGTAAGTGACTAAAAAAATAAAACAAGTATTACATATGGTTATAGTTTTTATTTCATTGTATTAGTGGTATTGAAACAATTGATATTATTTTACAAAAAATACTACAAGTAGATTATATTACTTGTAATTTATAATAGAAAATTAACGACTGTGACGATATTTTGAAAATCTAGAGAATTTTATACTTAAAGTACATTTTGTTATTTTTACTTGAAGCTCGTACAGATTTTAAAAACTATCAAACTATACTACTGCATTCTTAATATGAATAAAATTACTATCTAGTAGCGTCAAAAGGCGCAACCCCAGAGCCAATAAAAAATAGAAGCACGAAGGCACCCAACTACAAGCGCCATCTGGGTTATAAAATTTATTTATTTGAAAAATTATCTTTGAAAAATTCAAGTTTCCCAGTACATAGTTCTCGTCACGGACAGTAAAATAATTTTGAAATTAAGTGTAACAATCACAAATCCTCAACAACACCAGACTGTCACACATATACGTGTAGTTTTGGGGATCTTTAGATCAAATTAAACACCAAATTAAACTTTAAATTCACTTTATTTTACGTTTGAAAATGATTTAACATCTTAACACTTTTCTACGTCTTAATCTCACAGTGCGTTCTCCTCGAAAATGAACCTTTTTCCCCCTCTCTCATTCTATGTTTACTTCCTTTCACTGACATAGGTTTCGTTCTACGCATTTACTACTTCATACATAATAATATTTCATACAAAAATCTGTACAAATACGAATATATGTAATATATATTGTAAAAAGTTTCGTATGTATATACATACTTAGAAGATAACAAACCGATTTCTCTTTTTTTTACCCATATTTAGAATGAGCTTTCATGGTTGACATAGGGTCTCTATTATACCCTGAGGTTGTTCTCAGTGATGGAGAATTGATTACAGGAGACGCAGTCTTCGTGAATGCGCAGAAACACCCACCTTGGTGTTTTTAGCCGATATAAGCCGGCAGATCTCGACCGATAAAACCCTAGACGGTCCTATGACGGCTTATTCCAAGTAAAAAATGAGTTATATATTCTCCGTTCTTACGGGTTCATCTTGAAATCAAATTAAGTCAAGTATAAAAATTACCTTACAGTTGTTATATAATATAACTTTCTATTTAGTTCAATGCAGTAATGTCACCCATCAACCTAAACCTTATTTAAAGGATTAGGTTTCACTTAAAATTACTCATATTGACCACTTTAAAGATTTCCTTATTTTTTTTTAAATCATTTATAGGCGGAAGCTTGACCTCAATCACACCTGGTGGAAGGTGAAGATGATCCGCGTCTGTCCATGAAATGTCTATTCACTCTTCTCTTAAAGACTCCCAGTTCATAAGATCGCGGAAATACGAGTATGCTCGCTGGATGCATATTCCACTCCTTAGCTGTTCGTATGACGAATGTAGAAGCGAATTTTTTCGTGCGGATCTAAGGAACATCCACCACATACGGATCCGACACGGTGTCTATTTTTATTCAAAGAATGAGCATAACTTCTTGCTTTGTAAATCCAGCTTATTTCTTATTGATGAATGTTATACACAAAATATATGTTTATGATCACAGATAGTTTTTAACATAGCTATTATATTTGACTAAATAAACAATAACTAAAAAACGATTAAGTCAGTTTTCTCTTAAACAACATACTGCAACAGAAAAACAAACGCTGATGTAAAATTATTGTATCCTATTTTATTTTCTGAATTATAACATATAAAAAAGTTATATAGACTTCAATAAAAAAAAGTTCTAATTGATGTAGGTGTTTACAGTGATAAAGTATACCTACGAAATCATTTATACACATATCGTTGTCTATAATAAATGTACTAAATATATTAAGTATTAACTTGATGTCAACATGTTAACCTAAGGCATTCTGTGTGCTATCTACGTATTAATGGTTATGTACATTGGTGAGTTTAACAATAAGATTTCCAGCGGTGAAAGCAGTAGCCAAGCACTTGCTGAAGGCTCTGCAGCACCTCCACCGCACTGCACCATGTTGGGTCGTGTAGTGTTTCATAAAACGGTACTTTCCAATCATTAGCGCATTCCGTCCGTTATATTCTATAAATTCTGCAGGGCCGTAACCTAAAATTGTCAAAACAAAATAATAGGGATCCATTAATTTGTTTGTGACTTACTCAGACTTAGCTAAAGTAAAGATCCTCAATCACGGCAAATTTTTGTTAGATTTACAAATTTGTTAAATCTTCTGTATTTATTACACTGAAATCTGAAAAGAATAACGATAAGACTAGTGCGACGAGCGAAGAAAAGATGGCAACTCTTGTGGAAAATATTTAACTTTTGAAAACTTTTATCTTAAAGTGTCAAACAAACTCCACTGTTACATTAATCACACTGGGTTATTTAGATTTTGAAAATAATAACACCTGAGTTTCTCTGTAAACAAAGCGATAGTTTTATTTATAATAATACAATTACCAAGCTATAGTTCAAACCTAACACACAGTTAAGCACAATCTTACCTGTAAACAATGAAACTACCATTAGCGTTATTTCCTCCTTTGTAATGTTTTATATAAAAGTAAACAATTATTGTTGATTCCATGAAAGTTCGTTATTTGCATAGGTTATTTGAGGTATTAACTGTCACTTTAAAAAAAAAACTGCACCCACATAGATCAGCGTGTTTAAAGCGGCAAATCCCGGCAAACCGAAAGATACTGAAGAAACGTTCTTTACATATATATTATCAATTTTATACTAGTGCTTGTGTAAATGCTTCTTTTATGGTAGACTTGATAATCTTTAATTAAAAATATTAAGGCCGCAAAGCTAAAATTTTTATAACAAGTATTGAGTATATAGCATCAACTATTTTCCCCGTTACCTAAGCGTAAAAGAAATCTATGTACTTACTATTTACTTGTAAGAGTTGAGTGAAAATAAAGAAGAGGTCCATTGGGATGTTATAAAGGTACAAAATTAAAATTTTTATGATAGAATAAAATATTTTTATTAAGCAAACACTGCATTACATTAAACTAAACCTACTTTGAAAAAATAATGCTATAATTGATAATATGTCAAAAACAAATTTAATCATTTTTTTGTCGGAAAAGAACACAAAATTAAAACGCCAACCGAAAATATGTAAATCAATTTAGCAACAAAAACGTTTATAATTGCCGGCTTATTTATTATAAATGGGCTCACAATTGTCACCTGACAGAAAGTGAAGATGGTCAATGATGACGCGGGCTGATCCAACAAACACCGATATAGTAGTTGCTTGAAGCCTTCCTTATAATATAATTCTAGAAAAATAGACGCGAGGGGAAAATTTCACTCCTTTGCGGTTCGTAATTAACACGTTCGTTGCCTAGCGTAACTCGTTTGTGTTTCTCACGGGGCCCAAATCCGACTCTCAGTAAGCAGTACCATTGGCAAGCGATATATAAACAATGTAACTCGAGTATTGTGATTATATTATTATCTTTGATTTATTGCAAAGAATTTTGTTCTTCACCTCAACTATGTTTAGAGTGTTTTAACGTAAAACATGCATCATAGTATAACGTAATATATCAGATTATATAAATCAATAAAAGAATACATACATATAATTATATACATACATAGATATAATTTGAATATTTTTAGTATTTTAATGATGTATGTTCTATATTTACATATAGAAGCTTATTTCATTAAAACCCTATTAATTTCAACTAAAAATGCGTCACCCATATTTGGGTGGATTGCGACGAACGTGTTAAAAAAAACAAGTCGCTTAGTCAATTACAATAATTGAAATCTTGTGCAAACTTGTGAGGTCTCTGTTACCTCTTAAATCACAGCACTCAGTAATATAATACAAAAACCTATAAAAGTTTAATGTAAACCTAGTAGTTACATGGATCTCAATTATTTTACCAGGAAAGTTTGCAGTCTCGTTTTACATCCATGTCGAACTTTTTAGCTGTATTTCAGTTATTTTCTAGGATAACACAAATTTGGTAAAGTTCAATTATTTTTAATAAATATAATTAATCTAGTTGTTTAAAATTAGGGGCCATTATTAACTGCTATTTAGTTATAAGGCTGTATTATTCACTTATTATTGTAGGTTGTGATATTACAATAATTTTGAAACATTAAGAAAAAAATGCTATAGTAATAATTTGATCCAGAGGCTATGCTGGCATGGTCGCCAAGTGATGTCAAAAATTTTTTAGAGTCTATATTTCCAATTTACCTTTAATTTTTTGAGGTTTTTAGTTGTTAGTTACTATATCTCAATCCAAATAGTTTACAAGTGGAAAGCCGATCAGTTTTATAATCACATTTCAGAGTACATAGCCGGCTAACTTTCCTCGTTTTCAACTCAACACTTTGACATTGGCGAGGTTACAAATAACAGTCTTTGAAATGAAGCCATAAACAAAAAAAAGGTCTATGGTTCCTAATTTCCAATGCCTATATTCTTCTTTTTGCATCTTTAATTGGGTTATCCAAATGGTATATACATATATCAAGTTACTAGTCGCCTGGAAGTATTTTTTATACGTCTCTCTGTGTAAATAACAAAATTACTACAAATTTATCAATATTTTTGATAATTGCAGAGTCAAAATTGTAAGCGATTACGTTGAGTAACTAGATTTTCATTTATAACAGAGTCAAAAGTAACTCGAAATAGACTATTACACTTGGCCAACCGGTGCATTGTCTTCTTTTTTTTTTTTAATTTTTTGGAAACAAATTATTTTAAACATTATCATTGCAAACTTCGGTTTTATTTACATCCATATCTATTTTGGTCTCTGTAGTCTCCTCAACAGTTTCCGAAGTAGTTTTCTCTGCGATTTTTTCATCAAAACTATCAATCTTATGGGTCATATTATTATCATTACTAATGTCAGTATTATTATCATTTTTAATTAAATCCTCATTTTCAGTACGTACAGGCGATATATTTGTCAGAACATTCTCAGCTTTGGTAAAATTTGTATCGTTAGCGTCACTTTGAATATTCATTTTTAATGGATCATCTAAATTCTCATTTAAGTTCTTCTCCTCTGTTTGAGGTTCCGTAAAAGAAGGCAATGAAGTAAAGTGAAAATTTTCTACAGCAGCCGAATCTTGTTTTTGTCGAGTCTTCTCTATTGCCATTTCTTCACCGTCGGATAAAATTTCAATGGGAGCTTCATCTCTAACCACTTCAATAACATCGTCATCCGAAGCATTATCCTGGAAGATATGAGAAACTATTTCGCTGATTTGGATGTTCATAAAGTTGTCTCCTGTAACAACACATAAGTATAAAGCTGGTTATGTAGCATATTTTATTAGTCGTATTACTTAATACAGTCCAGCGTGCACACTATTTTCAATGGAAAATAATATTATCCCGTGTTCAAAAAGCAGTCTAAACTACTCAAACTCTTGTTTTCCCGATGGTGATGAGACTGTAAACTGACTACACAAATATTTACAAAGGTTATGGTGTTAAAATATTGAAAAAGTATAAAAGACGGCATTGTGAAAAATATAATGTGTATATTGCAGTTACAAAAGCTACTTTAACAATTATGTAATAGATTGATACGACATACATTCAACAAAGACAATGAAAACCGGGGCTAACTGCTCTTTGCGTTGCTTGTAGTCAGGCCAAGCTCGGACTACATCGCAAATCAGAGATAAATAGAAGTAACCAGTACTTCGCTTATGACCAGCACGGGCGTAAAGTTCAGGGTTGCATTATTGATTTAACTTTTTCGTCTCAAAGACAATATTAATAATTGTTTTAGTATCTAGGTTGGTATTAATTTATTAGTGACATCATTACCTCGTTCTTATAAATAAATGTAAATTTAACAAAAATATATTCTTATATTATTACCTCCTAGTTAACACATTTTTCCCTTCAGTGACCGGATTCATGTGTATGCTCATTAGAAAGATAAATTTTTCCACCGATTATGCGAACGCTACATTTACACGAAGATGTTACTCGTCTGGAGCATCTCCAATAGCTTCTCTCCTTATTAGCATATTCTCGATGAAAACGGTAACCGTTGAGTACCAAACCCTGACCGCCTTTCATAGTCGTGTAGATATGACCTTCAAAGAAGAAAAGAAGTAGATGAAACGGCTACATTCGTTTTTCTCTAAATGACTTATAATTATAATACATGGTATAATAATGGGCGTCAAGGCAAATTTTACTATTTAGCAGTTTGTTTTACGAATGAAGAAATCATTCGCTTTGGTACGAACCACGGTGTGTCGATAAACCTGTGGTGACACCTTAACGTTAAAATCGAGACATGTCGCCCTCGTTTTCATTAATAAAAATGCAACCTACAGGAGGCTAAAACACAGACGACCCTGTATCAATACTAAAATTAAAAGAAACACTAATAAAATCATTAAATATTTAAAGCGACAATAGCTATAAGAAATGGGCATTTAGGAAAAACATTATAGGTCAAAATTGTGAGAAGCTTCAATAACTCAAGAACTAGGCCATTTGTCTATTTTGGACGGTCGTTCCTAACTTCCAGGTTTAGCTTAGCAGCAATGGATGCCAATATTTAAGACAGGTTTCAAGTTGATTCTTTTCAGATTAAAATACCTACGTCAAAAACAAAGGGTGAATTTTGATTATTTAGAAATTAAACCATAAATTTGGCCCATTAATACAAAATATCAGATTTTAAACGACGATAAATAAGGTATAAAAACGTTAATTACGTTCCAATCACTTCTGATTGTGTAATAAAGCATCAAGCAATCTCTCCTTTATGCATATATTTAATTTGAATATTTTCTTGAAAAAGAACAAAATCAAACAAAATTTGATTTTTTTATTTAACAACAAACAATAAAAACAAAAATTATAGAATCAGATCAAACTATGATTCCGTCTGAGCAAATTTATATTTAAGAACATTGGTCGGATGGTTGTGGTCGTTATTGAGATTGACTATTTCATCTTGTACTGTATGGACCTTTGCCGTACAGTCAGCATGAGTGGCACATTTCCAAATTTTCTTAACATGATGAAGGCAATAGGTCCTACATATGAAGGAATACCCGTTAATAATAAGATGGCGAGTACCTCGCGCGGAAGTTTGGTAGAAAACTGTAAAGAAATTAATTTACATTTAATAGTTTTACTTAGCAAAAACAATAATCATGCTATAAACCATTGGATATAAACAGAATTCATTCTGCTATGTTTATTTCACGCTTTTAATTGTGTCCAATAAGTCCGATACAAGTACTATCTGAAAGTAGTTCGGAAAGCACAATTCTTACCATTTTTATTGAATGTAGACTATGTATTTTCTTTTAGTTTATTCTGTATGTACTTCTAAGATTGGTAATTTTTATTAGAATTAGAAATGGGTTAACCATCGGGCAAAGCTTATTTTTTTAACATATGGCTTTTCTCCTTTGTATAATGATTCGGGTGAGTTCTCTCAGGGTAGATTATTCTGTAATTTGTACATAAATACGGTAAAGTAAAAACAAAAAATAATAAGAATATCTTTATTTGTTCGGATAACAGATATCCATTGTTAGTAACAATTTAAAACTTACAATATAATGTTAATAAAGTTGGCGATAATCCCGTTTTAAACTTTAGGTACACCAAATATCGCAAGACCGTATCAATTAGGAACTGCTGTGATATATAAAATTTCATCGAAAATTTTGCTTAATTCTACCCTTAAAACGTACTAGTTATTCGTAGAGTAGGTACTAAATTTCGCATAAAATAAGCATTGGTGCACATTGAAGCATGAGTAATATTAAATTAAATATATCCGTATCGTGTTTTAAAATTTAAGATTACATTGAAAACCACTATAATGTTTACCATTAAAATGTTTATTATATGCATAAAAGCAACTATTGATACATTTTAAAATTTTTTTTTTTTAATAAAATAAAATAATGACGTCCATCTAAATGGCAAATAATCAATAAATTAGATGAAAATAGTGTTAAACGTAAGTCCGGAATAAAATAAAGTTGATTCAAATCTAGCCAATATCTTTCAACCTCTGCTTTTAAATTATTTTATGCAAAGTAACAGTTTATTATTAACATTCATTAACAATATTTCTATATCTAAGTATTAATAAACCTACTAACTATCTTGAACTCTTACTTTTGACATCTTACTGTTGTACATTTATATATAGTAATAATACGTTTAAGTAATATCTATCCTAAGGTATACTTATATTTAAAGGTACATTAAGCGAATATAATTTATACAATATTTAAAATTGACCACAAATTAGATATTTTATAGATCAAACGTTACAATTTACAGAGTTACACGGCAAAGTACAAATTGATAAAATGGTTTAGTTCCTTTAAACAAAGCTTTTCAAATTCACAAGCCAGGTACCGCAAAACATGTTTGAGTATTAAATCGTAAGCTAGTTTAAATATCCCGTTTAAATGAAATAGTGAGATTCATGATACATATCACGTTGTCATCCCTTATTATTTACATATTTATTTATTACATTTTTAGAGATCGTACGAAATAAACATTTTTTCAAAAGAGAAAAAAAATGAGGGAGTGTATTGGATATTATCAATAATTCAGAAAATACCTAACTAGCCGTGAAGCCGTTAAAAAAGTAAAGACCATATGTGTCGAGTGTGAAAAACCTTTATGTCTGGACTGTCTCAACGCAAAATACGCCTGAGGCTTCAACAGCCTCATTTTCCTATTAATACGTAGATAACGTATATACAGAACGTAGAACGTATCTAATAACAGCGTCATTACTAAAATCAAATATTAAAAAAATGCTTCAGAAATAAAAACTTTTATAAAAACAGATAAATGTGGAATCGATATGTTTAGATCGCAATGTAGCTTTCAATTTAAAATTATTACTTGTACTATACGCACTTCGAGCTTAATAAAATTTGATTTTACACACTAGTGTTTTAAGTATAAATTGTTTATCCTACGTAACGTTTAAGTTATTAAAGTATATAGTAAATTTATTTATTCGTCGAAATCATTACACCAAACTTCTTGGAAAAGTATAGCAACTCAAAAAATACTGTAGACTTACATAAAGGGTTAAACGCGTTAAATTTTTTTACAGTCCTATATTGGCATACCCATATAATATATACTTCATTTTCTATTTACTGTACAATTTAGTACTGCTGCTAAAACACTTTTTATTAATAACTATTAGAATCAGTTAGAAGACCGATTTTTCGTCAATTTCAATTGTATTTCGATCTCGTGTTACATATGCCGTGTGTAATTTATGACACACAGGAGATAGAGGATTAGATTATAATTAGATTTACAACATTTTTTATCAACGAGAATTACACTTGTGGTCAAATGTACTGACATTTATAGATTTTGTTGATCATCCTTAGATTATGCCGCAAGTGGGTAAATGGCCACTTGAAAATAATATATGCCAATCTAATTTAAATAAAGGCACTGTATAATAATTTTCATGTATAGTATGTATTGTAATAGATATGTGCGAAAGAAAGTCATCAAATTAGTTTGCTTTACCTATGATGCGATTGAAAACATAGAACAAAGAAAGAAAATGGACGAATTTTGAATTACAAAGACGCTTTTCTAGCATTGATTTACTATTAGGCTGGAAGAGGAGAAATAACTACTTAACTAGAAGAGGTCAAACACAGCTTTTAATATTTTATTTCTCATCGGTCAACGCTCATTCACACCACAGGTAAAGCAAATTAATTTGATGGCCTCCTTTCGCACATATCTATGTTATCATAGTCCCTTCATTTTTTTTTTCATTACAGCCTTTTTTTAAGCAAATATCCTGTTATTCTACCGTATTATTAGATACATCGACAATTTATTGTACAATTATTAATCCTAAGTAATTTTACATTACAATTGCCATTTTCGTTTTGTCATCACCTGATTAACAATGACGAAAGTTTTCAAAACGATCATTAAAAAGCATTATAAAGTTGAATTATAAAATATATTCAAACTTAAACTCAATTTAAGTTTTAAGGTTCTTAGGGCGGCTTGCACTAACGATTTAATCTAGCTTAAGCTTGTATAAAACGCTAATTAATTGAATTGGTTTGATTCCATCTTAATGATGATTTCAGTTTAAGAGTTGTTATAACTAGATTTTGATTTAGGGCGGCTTGCACTAACAAATTAAGCCTAGTTTAAACTTTTATAGACGCTAATTAATCGAAGTACATTAATTCCATCTTAATGATGATTTGAGTTTAAGGGTTGTTACAACTGGGTTTTTATTCAATGCAAGACTATTCAGTACAGTACAGTTCAGCGCTAAGTAGCATTTTATGTAAGTCTAAGCTAGACTTAATTTGCTTTTTTTTTTGTAACCCGGGGGAAATCCCTAACGGACCTCGTGGAGAGGTGAGGGCCACCCCTGGTGTGTCGGGCTTGCACCGACTAAAACCCCCGGAGTGTTCCACCTTCCGCCTACCGGCATCGAGGGCACGACTGGGGTCTCATCCTCAATGACCGGCTGGGCGTGCGGCCGTGAGTAGGCCTCTACTCGTTTAGGGAGGGGTGGTGTATAGAGCCACCCCTCTCGTGCCTCTGTGTTGTAGAGCGGCACGCGGGAACACATCGCGCGCCGCTTGCACCCTTGTTGGACGACACACTCCCTCAAGCGTGCCGCCCGGTGTCGCCGCTAGAGTCGAACGTTCCTGAGAAACGCCGCTCTGCGGCGCCCTGTTCTTTTAGGCCGGCGGGCAGGCGGGGACGGCGCTGCCATAGATGTTGTAGCCAGCGCCTCCCGGGCCCGCTCCGCCGCCTTCTTCCTAGCTAGCACGTCCTCGGCGAACCGCAGGACCGCCCTCCATGCATCTTCGCTGCCGACTATTAGTGAAACCAATGTCGGCAGCGAGAGGTCTCCACCCACCACTCTCTCCAGCTCGGCCCGCTCCGAAGCCCAGGCTGGGCATATCTGGAGCCTGTGCTCAGCCGCCTCGTCGGGGCATCCGTCACAGTGGTGGCATTTCGGTGTTGGTTCACTACCGGCTGACCTGTGCAGATATCTCCCGAAGCATCCATGCCCCGTTAGAATCTGCGTCAACTGGTAGGACACCGTGGCATGGCTACGATATAGCCACTCCTTGAGTACGGGACGGATTGCCCCGACGGTTCGCAGGCCGGCGCTTGGTCGCTCCAGCCTGGACTTCCACGCCTCTACTGATTCGGCGTCCAATAGGCGCCGTTTCGCTCGCAACTCGGCCGGGGCCGTCCGCTGTCCCTTGACCCTTCGCTCCTCACGCCATGTAAAGAGTGACGTGAGGGCTCGGGAGTCTAGGTCCCACGGAATGGACCCCGCCAGCAAGCAGGCCGCTTCGCATGACACTGTAGAGTACCCCCGTACAGCCGCAATCGCCAGTGCCCTTTGAGGGCGTCTCAACAGCCTGATGGTATGGCTGTTGAGGGCATCGGCCCATACGGGGGCACCATACAGCGCCATGGAGCGGACTATGTTTAGGTATAGGCGCCTAGTGGACGCGCCTGGACCTCCTACATTTGGCATGAGCCGCTTCAGCGCTCCCGCGACACTCAGCACCCTCGGCAACAGTTGGCTGAAGTGTGGGACGAAGCTCCAGCGGCCATCAAGGAGAAGACTAAGATATTTCATGGTTCCCCCGACGGCAAGCCTGGCCCCGCCCACTACGATGTTAGCGTCTGGAGGCGGCGAAACCCGAGGGCCGCGAAAACACAGAACCTCAGATTTGTGCAGTGCCACCTCCAGGCCCAGCGCACGTATCCTCCTAATTACATGCGCCGTGCCAGCTGTTGCCGAAAGTGAGGCAAGGCGATAGTTCCTTGCGCGGGCCGTGACCAGAGTGTCATCTGCGTAGCAAATCACGCTGACACCCGGAAGATTCGACCCGCGCAAGACCCAGTCATATCCCGCCTCTGGAGACTGTCTCCTGCGCTAGGAGTTTCACCTGCCGGATCGCATAGACTTAATTTGCTAGTGCAAGCCGCCCTTAGTGCCAAACAATAAGTACAGATCAGCGTTAAATAGCATTTTATATAATTCTAAACTAGATTTAATTTTTTAGTGCAAGCCGCCCTTACATGATTTTTATTCTTTATTGACGGGTATAAAAAAATATATTCTTGATTACTCTTAAAAATTTTAGAGGTGGGAAAAAAACTTTCGAATTTTAATAAATTCTCAATACTAAAAAATCAATACTTTCAAAATAATTGCCCGCAATGGATATGTCCCTATTGGTTCTCAACCGAATAAAGCGGTAATAGAAAATGGTCACCGTGGGGAAAGATAAAAAAGAATACTTAATAAAAATGTTTGTGTATAACATAATGTAACACTGTCATTAATACACAATGTAATACGTGTCTTACAAGTTTAAAAATTAGAATTACGAACTGAAACGCCATTGGTTGTCCCTATTATGAAATGTAAATATTAAGTATTTTTTAAATTGGAAATATTTCTATTTGAAAAATCGGAGATGCATATTGGAAGCATTCTAAATATAAAAATATGTAAAAACTCATTTACCACTTTATTCAGTTGAGGCAGCGTTATGATGAATTCAAAGTTTCTCTGTTAAGGAAATTCGTTTTTTACACTGCCTCGGGAGCTTGTGTCTTGCAACTTGCTACCTTTCTTCTTCGGCAACGATGTATGGCTGTGTTGGTCGTAGAATATGAATATTTTGTCGATATTGTCTGGCCGAGTCTTGATGAAAGCTTTGCAGCCGGTTCTATTTCGTCTGGAACAATGCCACAGAACGCCTGTTGCGGATAGCACTTTGAAGGTATACGTATAGTTCTTATACATTAGTAATGGGTGCTTCCCTTTACCTGATGGAATTAGTACTCCTGGAACAACGTACAATGTCAGAATATACCATGTTGAGAGGTGAACAATATTCTAAAACAGATCATTATAATATTTTCAAAGCTATATTTAATCTGAAGAAGGATTGCGTTGTGATCAGGTTCGTAAATCGGACATGGCAAGGTGAGGGCATAAACGATATTATTTTTTGGCCAAAAAAAAAACACGGATTTAATTTTTTTATTTGGGCAATTTAAAAAAAAAATTCAAAACGATGTCCTCTTTAGAGGACGCTATGACGGAAAGGGTTAAAATTCAAGCGTAAAATAAAACTAAGTTGTAATAATTTTACATTTTTATATTGGTGTTTATACTATCATGGTTACAATAACAGTAATAATATTCCTCAATTTACGTAGAACTCAAAGCCAATAAATAATATAGTGACACAGTAACTGCAACAGTCAAATACACGCTACGTTAAGTGATAATGGATTATCATCTACA
This sequence comes from Automeris io, assembly GCA_036320925.1. NCBI lineage: Eukaryota > Metazoa > Arthropoda > Insecta > Lepidoptera > Saturniidae > Automeris > Automeris io. Next base: position 3,480,414 of record JAUDJH010000010.1, on the reverse strand, counting down.
CAAACACCCATGAATAAAGATAATTCGCAGTTTCTTAACTTACAAAATATAATAACAACGAAACAATTATTAAATAAAAATGCAGCAGTTCTTTGTTTTAAATTAATATATAACATTATATTACTGTTTGAACGTTAAATTGTCATACTCACAATTTAATGAACAAAGAGAACTAATAGGTTACACAAAGAGAAGAATAAAAAAAGGGAGTTTTTTTGTTTGTGAATAATATCTCCTGAGATATAATTTAAATCATAATTAACCTCTTAAGTGGTTCATTTCATCAAACGAAATGCGCTCCTTAGTGGCGAGTTTTGTTATCCGCTAGCGTATATATACGTCTTGGGCATGATTTGGCAAAAAATAAAGTAGTATACTTTTGGATCATATTTATTAGGATACTATGTTAACAACAGTAATATTTATGACATATTTTTAACATATTTTGTCAATTTAGGTCAATTTCTTTCGTCTCTACTATGATAAATTTTGAAGCATGGTGCTGGACAAAGTCCAGTATGACAATCAGCACACCAATACCTGCTCTCTTTCCTTTTCCCATTTTTGGAACATACATCACAACGTTTTGTGGGCTTTTCTTTCGTAGTTGGGGGTATTAGATCTGGGAAATGTCGTTCAAGTAAACGCGATGGTCTCGGTATTTTCGGTCTTCTTCTACATACCTCTCTCTCTGTGGCATATTTTTGTACCATTAATAAAGTTATAAACCAAAACATAAAACAGGTCCAAACACGCACATTCAAGCACTGATCCGATAAATGTAAGTATTTATAAATACTCCCTGCCCCCACTCTTCCCATTCAAACGCAACGAATGATACGCGGACTCCTAAATATATATTTATATGTATATTATACGCAAGCGAACATATTTGTTTTATCAATAGTGGTAATTTTATGCGAATATCGAATATCTTAGGCGTTTTGTAATGTATCTATTGATGACGTATATATCCGTAATAGTCACTTAAGAGGTTAATAAGTATGTGGCATCTAATAAGCTGTATTTACAGCGTATTCAAACTTTTATTTTTAAAAAGAACAAATTAACATTTAACTCCTCGTCTATACGATCCAGGAGACCACTCATCCGTGTCCGAGCAAAATCAATTTCTGTTTATACCTGCTAAATAGGAGAATATCGGGCGCCCCTTTCTGTCCCTAATCTATGAGAATTTATAATTGGTAATTCAAAATGAATGTTAAGAACAGTAGCATGAATTTTTACAGAATCTTTTGGGTATATCAAATGGGGGCAAAGACGGTGGGACGCGAAAGGCCCCTGTTAAAAACTTTTACAGACGAAGTGTTAACCTGAAATACAATTCAAATTTCTAACTAGCAAGTTTTTGTGTATCTGAAGAAGATACCTCAATATATACAGAATAATATAATATAGGAAAGCAAGAAATAAATGCCATCGAATTCAGTTGATATTCTGTAATAGGTATTGTGGAAACAACTCTGAACATTAACTACAAATAAACATGATACATGACCTTTTTCTCTTAATATAAAGACATAGGCTGAGCTTTATATATGGTACTACGACTAATTATAGAAATTTTACATATTTAATTAATATTAAGGTGTGCGATGTGTTACTGGTTTCCTCAACTTAGACTTGGATCTATTAATACTTAGGCTAATAGTCAAGTTTCTATTGTATGTTATTGTCAGTTTTTTGTCAAAGAGGAACTTGTTTCCAGAGCCAATTCTAAGCAAAGTTACACGGTAGCGTCTATAAATCTCGGCCATATAGTCCTGACAGTAACGTTTCCGGAATTCATAATTTTCTAATTATATTTACTCTACAATATTTATGTACCTATGTGTACTACAATATGCTACTTTTAATAGTTCTTTTTTTTTTGTTCTTCACATTGTTCTAAGAATAGGAATTATTTGGCTTAGTGAAGTCTAAAGATATGATTCGTGTTTTGGCAGTCTTTGTTCGGCAGAGCCGGGCTGTAGAGTCAGCTGCTCTGATGGTAGGGAGGCAGCGAGTCCCATGAGAAAAGTTTGGAGGGGCGGGCTGTTCAGAATCACATCTCCGAGATGAAGCCTAAATAGGCTATTCGCTCCTCGGGCGTCTGGAAGAATCTGGATTCCCAGACCTGGCTGCAGTGATTGGAAGGAGACCCAGAGTTTTTAGTCAGGAGTTTGACACACCGGGATCGCTGGTCTCACAGTGGTTCTGATGATCCAATGCAGAATTATCTCTCAGGTTACAAAAAATTCGCTGCTTGGCAGCGTTGAGCCAGCAGAGAGTGCTAAGTCGCGATGTACTGCTCTGTGCAGCGCTTTCAGCTGCCATTATCGCAAGCTTGACAGGTCGCTGGACAGCGCTGCAGTCATTTACACCGGCTTTTTTATATAAATGCATATGCGATATGACAAGTGTTGCCGGGTCGAGCAGCGACCCTCAGTTGCCCTGAACGTTTATGAAGATTACCACCAGGGCAAAAAAAAAAAAGCGTTACTGGGTCCACTGCCAGAATTCGAATCGTATCTTAACAATGCCTAATAAAATCTAACAAGCTAAAATGGAGTTAAAAGTTTTAACGAAACTAAAAATGTTTATCATATTAATTCGATAAACAAAAGTAAATCGAGTCTTTCAGTTACTTATTAATATCGTGATTTATTGCATTGATCAATATTTCTTTATTATAGCAGTCGTATTCTGGTCATCTATAAAATTAGCTTCAGATGTACTAACATTACTTTCCAGAACCAGAATAAAACAAATCAAAGGCTTTAATTTCATCGAATTGTTTGTTATACTATTCAATATGTCCGGTCATCAGTGTCGGAGACTTGAAAGGGGTAAAATATGGTATTTTTATCGACAAATATCTATTTGGATTTCGTCATGTCCCCTCCATAATAAAATGGCAGCCATTTTGTTTTTTTTTACCTCGCAGTTCAGGTGCCCGTACTGATTTAATCATTGCAATGGATGTTGACGTCTTAAGAAGAGAATAGATGTGTCTTTTGAAAGCTAACAATGTAGGCAATCAAATAAAGATACATTTGATTCAATATCATTTTCATAAACCAACCAAAAATGAATAATAATTTTTTTTGTTGTTGATAATCGTTATTTTTTTTAGTTTTTTATAATTTTCTTAAAAACTAACCCGTCAAGCTACATTTATTGTGTTGTTTTCTCAAAATACAGAGTATATCCTTTAAAATAAAATTATATATTTGTCGTTAAAAAATACCATATTTTACCCCCTTCAAGTCTCCGGCACTGATGACCGGACATATTGTATATAGCACGCATTATTTTTTTCATGCTGCAATAATTGCTATGGAAAGTTGTATGAATGATTCTAGTTAATAGCTTTAATATAATTTTAAAGTATTTAATTTGATCATAGCACCCAATAATGACACTATAATATTTAAACTAGACTCAAATTGGAGTTATATTAATTATAGGAACATTTGTTGACAAATATGACTTAAATTTGATATAAGCAGATTCGCACTAAAGAATAATCTACGGCAAATCGAAGCAACTACATTTTAAAAGAATTTCTTGGTTATATCCTCCATTTTTGTGATAGCTATGATCTAATATTTTTTACGCAAAGTGTCTTTTGTTTAAATATAAAGCGGGAAATCAAGTGTAGATTTGACTTCAACGGCGTCTGGTAGTTTTGGAGGTGGGTGATCATGGGATTTGTGAGCATAGACTCTGCCTCCGAAGCTGATTGCAGATGACCTGCAGCCTTTGAGTCTTCGAGAGCAGTACCAGGTGACTCTGCCATCGGCGTTCTGTTTCTGGTAGCTGTAAGTGAAGCCGGAGAGTAGGAGCAAGGGGTGTTTGCCCCCTCTTTTCGTCCAAAGAAACGTACCTGTAAAATACAAGATGGAATTTAGTATTTCACTAATTATAATAGTAATGTCAGTGAGTATGCGTGTAGCGGGTAGAATGTTGCCTGGAACGCGCGGATGATTACAGTATTGTGTGAGCCGCAGGCGGGAGCGGTTGTGTCTCCGATCACTGGGTGATAGCGAGCGACATGCAAGCGTTCACGAACGGTTGTACAATAACTATTAGTAATACAATTATATCTATTAAATGTTTTTGATTTATTAACCTTACCTATCATATTGAAACAAGCTCCAATATTTTTTATATTGTTTTAGCATTTTTGCCTTTTTGTCACTTCCAAATCAGACCTACCTTAACCTAAAAGTAGCTATCTAGAGATCTGTTGTTGTGGTATGATAATGTCTCGCTGGCAGCTAACAAACGCCATGAGTCATCAGCGCGTATTTATATTCCAGTGACATGAATAAGCAGCTGGAGATCCACTCTCTTCTCTCCTATCTTGAATGGCCAATAGATGGGAGAACCAATACGACTAGCAAATGGTATAGGTAGGTAGGTGTTGTGAGATATTGGTAGAAGACGACAATGGACAATAAATTCTTTATATCCCTATTTGCGCACTAGACAATAGCCTAGCTTCACACAACTTGTGACTATATTTGGGAATGTCTTAATTATTTATATTAATTATGTGCGACCAAGTAAGTGGTCCCTTATGCACCGTAATATCTTTTATGTCTGATCGACTGTTCTATGAGTCGTCACTCTAAATACTTGCAATCAGGAATAGTTTACATAAAATGAAGTTTTTTACGAGTCTTAACCCTTTATGGCGCAAGGTCGTTAAATTTGTTAATTTTGTAAAAACTAGGTGGTAAATAGTGTATAGTTAACGAAAATAATAATTATAAAAATATTAAAAATGTATCGTTTATAATTCTTAAAAACCTTGCATGTACTAGAAATGCAACATTAGATTAGTACTAAATCATTAAACTTAAATTAGGAACAGATTATTAAAAAACATCCTCTTACCGTTTACTTACAAAAATTTCAACAGTCAAATATTAGTATTTCACTAAGAATTAATTTTTCGTAAATGAAATTGAGAACCTGAAAACAGGCGTGTATTCGTTCGACACTACAATGAAACATCATTACCTACAAGTCTCGTCATCTAGTGAGCTGAATTGTCACTAAATCGTAAGAATGGTTTGTTGGTACCGTATAACACCAAGCAAAGTCAGTCTGTCGGCATTTATTTTATTGTTGCTTCTGTTTGAGTGGTATGTTGCAGAAATACAACACGGCGCCATAAAGGGTTAAGCTTGATAAAAATTCTCAAATTGATTAATTAATTAATTGCAGATATATAATTGAATAGGAAGCCATTTTGTCCATTTATAAACAATCTAAAAGTGCTACTGAATTTTCTTCTAGATAGTTTTACCTCAGCCATATATCCCAAAAAGTTTAACTACTAAATAAACAAATAAAATATAAAAGTATTTTAAAATTTATTATTATTTCTCATAACAACAACAATAAACGCCGTTATTTAACTTTAACTGAAAACGACATAGATATCCATAATAAATCAAATTAAATAATAAAATAACCATACAAGTTCAGGTAAATCTGTCAGGTAAATTGAAGTATTGATTTATTAAACAAACATGTACGTATAGCTAAGGCCTAGACCGTACTGTGGAATTTCACCACGCGGGAAAATAAAGCGCAAATTTTATTTGAAATGATAAGCTAATTTAGCACTGTCTTTGTCATCATGAGGTTCTTAATTTTACGAAAATGAAGCACGCCGAGCGTATTTTTACCGCCTTTGCGTGTGTTGTCATACAATCCTAGTGTTACAAAATTTGTGGTAAATTATCGCGCAGTGAAAATTCGCAGTGCATGTTAGGCCTAAAAGACATTTATTCGTCATACTGCCCTATTATAAAACAAGTTTATATGAAGTTCGGTGCTAAACATTTTTATGAAAGTTTTTATTACAAAATATACTTTATTTAAATATAATTTTAAAAGTAATACCATTTTATCAGAAATAAACTACTTTTTATAATTAACTTTTACTATTCTTTAAACGCTTACTAAGAAAAAATTTATAACAAAATGGTATAGTGTAACTGACACATTCTATCTGTTCAAATATACACGTCAGGTACTTTTACATGTGTAGAGTACTTTAGATATATCTCTGTATAAAAAAGATAACATAGAAAATATTCATATATCAGCCATTTAATAAAAAAAACACTATAAAACGCTTTAATAAATCAACGTTACTATAATGATAAGGAAATCCGAAGGCACTTATCATGATAATTTATAGAGATTATACTTTTTTTTAAATGTAAAATTAATATAAACAGTTACAACTCATACAGCCATTTTTTATTAATCCCTCTTCTGAGATTGCCCTTGTAGACGACGTCCACTATGGGAGGTGATAATGGCATATATTTTCCAAAATATGAACGCTTATAAATTTTATATAAAAATCAGTATACCCTAACAAGCACATTGTTTTGTCTGATAAACTTTGGCTTCATGTGGCTATGAAAGCCACAGGAGGCCAAAACCTTATGCTGTAGGTTGGTGTACAGTTTGGCGCCACATTTTCTCGTTGTTCCGGGCTTCACCATCGTGCATCGCCATTGGATGACGTAATTCCTTAACTTTTGCTTGCTGTAGGTGTAGCCTTTAAATACGAGAAGCTGGCCGCCTCTTTGAGATTCGGCAAATGTTACTGAAAAAGGCATTGTTTCTTGAATTTCGTAAATTACTAGCTGACAAATAAAATAATCTAATTGAATTATCAGAATTGACAAAATTATGATGCCCCGAAAACAAAAATACCGCTTCTTTATTATAGTCATTGGAATTAAAAAGTTTTCAAATTATTTTACTGCTTCATTTCCCAGAAATACATAAAAAGCAAAATTCGGACAATCATCTCATAAGTACGGATTAATCTTTATCTCAGTAAAATAAAACCTACTAATTTCGTATTTTTTTCAAGTTAATACAAATTTGGCTATACTAAATTACTTTTTTAGTCCGTGGAAACGACCTCACTAAGAGCTTACGTCAAAAAACTTTCATTTGAAAATTCTATGTAAAAACAACAGTGTCAAATAGATACCCTAATTTTCAATCTAACTTCATTTAATATTTTCGTTAAAAATGAAATTTCAATTACATTGAAACTATATTCGTTAGTGCTAATTAATGCAGTATTAATGTGGAGATATTGTTTTAGGGTTTGAAACACTGTTCTTGACTGAATTGTTTGACCCTCAAGAACTTACATATAACCATGAAGAATTAGTGGGGTAGTAATATCTGTGCCAGTTTGTATCAAGCTGATTCCCGACAACAGTACGAGACAGTAACAAAACTAGTACCCGGCTTGAGACAGTGACTCGCCAAGGCCCGACGTGTTTCGGAATCAAATTCGTGTGAGGCCAGTTATTGATATGCCTAAAAGATTTTTGCTGTCGTGTCGTATGTATTGTGTATCGTGTCGTGTCGTGTCATATATATATATATATATATATAAGGGTGAAGTTAAACGTCGATCTTGAATAACTTTTGACTGTGTTAATTTATCAAAAATTGACTTCAGTCCTTTTTTGTAGAGCGTTAAATTCTCTACAAAAATAATGAATGGGTATTGCAATACAATATATCGTTCATTAGCTATAGAAATCAAAAGAAAAAAAAACTTTTGTCCTGTGTTATTTGTATGGGTAATCGAAAAGTGCGATGCGGACAACCTAAATATTAATATTAAGGGCTCATATTTTCAGAGGCCTATTTTGGCATTAAAACGAAACTTTTCAGTGTGGTTCCGAGGAAAAATATTTTTTTTTTGAAACGCTCTAATATATATATATATATTGTTAGATTCCTTCAAATCCTAGCTTGATATTTGAGTTCTTTGCTGCCACCAAGTGTTCTTATTTAGGAGAGAAAACCAAAACTCTGAGTTTTATCCTTTTGTCTTTTCAGTCGTGAATTCGTCTTTGAGTGAGTCATCGTCTTTATATGTTTTGAAGACTTACTTCAATGGCCAGATGCCCAAAGACTGTAGACTTCCCGAAAGAGTACCTTCACTGTTGTGCGTGTCTCCAGGGCCCAAACCGTTGTAGTTTCTCTCTGTCGTAATACCTTGTAACTGTTCTCTTGTTGAGGGCGAAATGCCTGAGAACTTTCCCAAATTCTTGATATACCCTATTAGTCGAAGGCTTGAAAGCGTAAGGTTTTTTAATAAAAAGGAAATTAACTTTTCCACCTTTTATTTGATTTACAATACATACTGAGTTACTTACAATGCTGATGAAATACTGACTTGATTTTTTTTTATTATTGTCTCCAGTTTTTTTTTGGGACTTTGGATCAGGCTGACCATGTCAGTCCCATAATTACACTATACTTTTGTAACTACACTACACTATACTATACTATTTCAATAATTGGTATGTGAGTCTACAGAGCATCTCAGTACTGACTTGATAAAGCTGATAAAACTGGGTGTAATACTGATTGAATTAATTTTAGCTCTTCCTTATGTAGGGACAGTGCTGTTACATAATTCGTTCAAAGGTCTTTTGTTCCCTTATTAGCTTATAGGAGACGGTTTTCTAGAAAGATCCTTTTAAGTGTATCATGTATTTCTTTATAGCTCTTTGTAAATGATCAGACAACACTGTTATATAATTAAATAAATGATCTTTTGTTATATTTGATGACAGATTGTCTTCACTCGGATAATGCTGGTAATTTACGATGTCTAGGAGGCTTAAAAGTACACTAAAATTTCACTGCAATAGAATGAATGGTTCAGAAACTCGTGCGACATAAACAACAACCGGAGACCAAGTGTTAGTTTTTCGAGTTACTTTTCGAATTCATTTTCATTTTAAAACGTCAAAATGTATCGAGTTAATGTTTCCCAAACTATCCGATATTGATAGTGATCAATAACTTCATACAATTTGACGTTACAAGTGTAAATTTTTTCGAGAAATAATCTAAAACAAAATTAGACTTAGTCCTAAGTTTGGGTTTTTAATTTAAATTCCACTGTATAAATTCATGAATAAAAGCAAATTTATTTGGATTCATCAAATCTTATATATTATCCATTATCACCGAAATAAAATCTTATGGTATCTTACATTCTATGAACTTTCGCTTAATAACAATATCATAATTATCCAACACTACAACATCCACAAATTCCATAAAAAAAACCGCCTGTGAAAAATATCTGAACAAGATTAAATTAAAAGAGAGATATATTCGTTTCTCTCATGAGATCTCCTGATTAAATAACAGGTTTGGCAAGGAAATGGCAATACAATAATTAGTTTTGTAGACAAAATCTTAATAACATTGTCTAATATGAATGCCGTCTTCTGTTACGTAGTATTGAGGGCGCTTGTGGTTATGATCATGGACTGCCCTCAGTAAAACCCCTTCAGGATTAAAAAATAGGCGGGCTTTACAACCCATGGTACATCTGTATTTTACATCTCCATTCGACATTTTTGTCGGTGCCCCATATGTGTAGCCATTGTAGCTTTTATATGGTTTGCCATTGCGTAGTACTATGTCCTTCACGACCAATTCTAAAATGATCAAATAATGTTAATCTTGATTAAATACTAATTAATGTATATAATTAATCATAATATATATAAATTACGTGTCACGTTGTTTGTCCGCGAGGGACTCCTAAACTACTTAACCGATTTTAATAAAATTTACACACCACGTGCAGTTCAGTCTAACTTAAAAGGTAGGATAGTTTTCATCTCAATTCATAGTCGCAATATTATTTTATTGCAAATTATTTTATTATTTGGCAGACGCAATTTTCAGTTAGCTCCAAACGATTCTAACAGATGGCGGTATCTATTGACTGGATTGAATAATTATTCACTATATGGTGCTATGTTAAACGTACTGTAGGGTAGGTGTAGTGTATTGTTACTACAATAAATACGTATTCACATGTATTTACCATATATATTACTTTATTTATTAATAATAATTTGAGTTGTAATTACAAGTCTTATAATAATACATATTAAAAAACAAACTAATTTATTTATATTCTGAAAAGAGTATTGAATATTGGAAGGCAACAGATGATGGAAAGGAGGGAGGAAAGTCAGAAAGGGTATACGTTTAGCTATGAGTTAATACGACATTCAGGGCAGTACAAAGTTTGCCGAGTCAGCTAATTAATGTATATTATAGCATGTAGACGCCGCCCGACACGTGTTTGTGTTAAACGCCCTAAAGGTCGTTAGGGTGTTACGGGGCGCGCAGGGTAAGGGGTGCGCGCGGGCGCAAGGCATGCTCTAGCTAAAGCAGTCGACTACCGAGACTCAAGGCTAGAGTACGTGCGTATGCGTCGCAGTTCTGTGTGCCTTAAAGTGCAAATAAACAGTAAAATGCTAAAATCCGTGTCTTTCTACCAACACACCCACGACCACTGGTCATAATATTAATTTATTAATTATTATTATTTGCGTAGGGATGTTGTCCAACTGAGCGTTTTCTACCGTCTTTATCATGGCGAGTGTCCTAAAGAGTTGTATAACCTTGTTTTGTCCTTTTCCTTCAATAAAATACATACCATCATACCACATACCGAACAATTCATACCATCAGGAATGGCGTGGTCATTGTATCGTGTAAGGATAAAAAAAAACTGCATTTATTTGATACTCTATACCGTATCATCACATGACCGTGCTATGATTTTATCGAGGCGAAAAATCATAATTTGTATGAGTCAAGGCCCACTTGACAGTTCCGTATCCAATCAAGACCATAGCACGTCAAACCTATAGCGGTTGCCGGCGCCGATACACTCGAACCACGACATGGGACGTTATAACACTGATGCACAAGCTACTAGGCGTCAATAGGGAATACACGCGGTTGATACACGGATGATACCCGTTTCATATCCGGTATAAACGGGGATAAAATGCGGTTGTTACGTCCTAGTGGACAAACTAGACCGTTTCGTGCCGTGCATGATTCGTTCATAAAACGGTCGTAATAGCATACACATTACTGAGCGAAGAACTTTAATTGGTTTATATCATTAGTACGAAATAATTTAACTTATTTTTTTTTTTTAAGTAATTTAACATTGTGAAATTGTTTAACTTTTCATTCAAGTAAAATCACAGCTAAGCTACGAAAAATCATGTTATAATAATTATAGGTAATTACATAGAATAAGGATTTTTTCTTTCATCTTATATTAGTTTAACGAGGAACGAAAAGCAATATACTAGTTAAAATTCCTTTTTCTTTCTAATATTAATGTTTAGGCCACTGTTAATTAGCATTTCACTAATTTTTATCCAATCCGACACAGCTTTAAGTTTCTTTCGGCGTTTCTATTCCAGATAGTCGCTTCTGAAACGCAGGTAGATCACCGTTACGCTCTTTCCCTGGCACGTACCCATAGGGGTGCCTTTGCGTTGCTACCTAACCCCTAACTCGCTGGCTTTATCTCTAATTTTAATCTCAAGTGGACTTAGCTACCTACTAGTATATCGAAGTATCTACCGGCTCATCTGAAACTTCTCCATCGCTACGAAGATATTTTTTTTAAATAAAAATGGCCTTGTTGTGTGTACTTCAATCATAAATAATATTAATAACAAGACATTTTTTGGCTATATATAATTATTAAGAGTATGGACCGCTAACTAAGAAAACAAAACGTACTATGAAGAATCTACAAGAAACAATTTTTATGGATAAATCGATCACTACATCAGTGTAAATGAATCATAACAACTGATTGAAAAAAAACAACTGATTAATTTTAAAATTCTTTATTTTCTTACTGACTGATTCTCTTACTGACAATTTTTTTTAGTGGTAAAGTAGCATTGATAATGATAGTCTAGATGAAAGTCCGTTCATACGTCGACCATAAAATTTTCGTGTCAGAATTTGTAGATCTCCGCATCATCACACATTCTAAACCTTCTTTCATATGTCATGCAATCATCCATCCGCTGAAAAAGCTTGTGATGTGCCATTTATTCAATCCTACATAGAGTTTGTATTCTTAAAACTAGTTTAGCAATAAAAACTTATATCTAGGGGAACACAACAACATATTACTACCTAAACAGAGAATGGACAAATCTTACGCGCTATATATACATATCCTGTAAATAAATATACAACATATGTATATTTACAACATATGTACAATAGAGTAGAAGGGGAACGTGGGGAAACAGTGTCAAGGCAGGTCTTCTTACTGTGGCAATTTGTAGATGTTTTGATCTACTAGACGTACGCGTCCTACCGAATAACTAAAGTTAGAGTTGCCACATGACACTCCATATACCCTAAAAAATTATTATATAGAAATACGGAAATAGTAATAAACTTCTTTCAATAATATTATTTTTGCGTTCGACTTGTCTTTTACTTTCATCATTTTTACACTTTTACATACATTCCGCTTTTATCCACGTAATATTTCGGCGGTTGGTGATCGTGACTACCCCACGACCTTAATAAATTGCCATCAAAAGTTATCAAGATATGCGCTTTGCATCCCGACGTACAGCGCCATCGCTCCCCAGACGTGGTCTTGTGTTGTAAACTATACGTATAATTCTTATACATATAGAAAGTCTTTCCGTTTGATAGTGTTATTCTCCTCAATCCTGTTTGAAACACACTTATTAAAACAATGAACTTTTTTAGGTTTTACAAACTGTAAACCGTATGAATAAAATTGATATGTAGTATAAAATATATGTACAAAGGCAAAAATTATTCACGCAATAAATTATTAATGTAGACACGTTTGAGTTCTTAATTCTTTTTTTTTTCAAAATAATCACACAGGTACAGATTTAGTAATTTTAAAGGGTTAGGCGTAGTCAAAGATAGGAGGAAAAAAAGAAATATTCTAAAATAAAATTAAAAAAATCTGATAGTAATTCAATGATTTTTATTAAACCAAAAATATTAAATTATGTTCTTATGTTTCCTTTAAATTTAGAAAAATATGTATAAAATATTGACCTATTTGTTGGGCACTGTTCCGTAAAAGGATGCTTTGCGGTGATCATCATAATTTCTTAAGAATTAACTTAAAATCATTCCAATAAAAAAAAAATAATAGTTAATCTAGCCCCTGATCGATAGATTGTTTTCTTTTGAAAATAAACACAATCGGAAATACATCGGGATCTTGTAGTCACTGGGTCGCTACGCCGAGACGCGTCTGCCAGAATACGGATGCGTGCCTTTACTGTAAAATACTACGAATTATACACAAAAACAAAATATATACTTGAATTTAATATATGTATTTATACAATAAAGGTAGAAACATACCAATTTCCGTTGTCAAATATTAACACGTTCATCGCTCAGTGCGATACATTCGTTTCTCGCAGCGCTTAAAACCAACTCTCGGTACGCTGTTACATAAACAAGTGATACTCGTATATAAACAATGTAACCCTAGTATTATGATTATTATGATATTATTATTTTAGATTTATTGCAAAGAATTTTGTTCTTCACCTCAAATGTGTTTAGATTGTTTTAACGGAAAACATGCGTAATATTATAATGTACTATGTTAATCTATATAAATTAATAAAAAGTAAAGTATAATGCGAATGAATTTAGTTTTATTTTTTAATGTCGTATTTCCTATATTTATATATAAGTGCTTATTCCATAAAAAATATTTTAAAAGTCCAACTAAAAAACCTATTATCTTTGGCAAGAAAAGCGTCACCCGTATTAGGGTGACGTGGCGACGATCGTTTTAATAAATAATATTACACACATTGACCTACTTCCAAACTAAGCTTGCCCTTGTATTATGCGTGTCAGATAAATATATTCATAAGTATATACCATTGGCGCGCATCCCATACAAAGCATAAAAAGCATTATCTCGTTATACTTAGATATGTAACAGATACATATACTTAAAATTTGGTTCAATGTGGACTCTCAGACTGCTATTTTGGTAAAACACCAGATTTTAAATCAATATATATATATATATATATATATTTATAAAATGTCAAAGTATAAGGAGATGCGAGATAATGCATTTTATGTTTTATATGGAATGCACGCCACTGCTACATACACAACCGTGATTAGCGACAAACTGATCTTCCCATCATAGAGCAGTTTGCCGCTACCGGGACATGCACACAGGTCCTTAGTTAGCATTGTAAGAAGGGTCACTGCAAATTGCGCTATTATATCAACACCCAAACAGAGCAACCACACCATCACACTTAAGGCGGAATATCGACGAGAGTTGCAACATTAAGGAAAACAAATGGTTTCTATAAGTTTGTATGGAGCATTTGCTTATATTCCCACAAATGTTTGGCGTCATTTCATCATCAGTAGTGAAAGTTACGTCAAATTGAGTACACGTGCCTCTGAGCGTGTTCACGATTTTTGAGAAATTTTAAAATGAGTTTGAATGAGCGATAATGAGTTTGCATTAAATTTTATGTTAAAAACAATTTCGACGGTACTCAAACCTTGAAAATGTTGATAAAGTGTTTTGGTAATGATTCTTTAAGGAAAACAGAAAGTTCAGAAATGCCGAGAGTCCATCGCCGATGACATGCGCAGCGGCTGGCCATCGACATCGAAAACCGAAGAAAAAGTTGGCAAAGTGAAGAAAATGTTGGCCAACAATCGCAAATTAACCATAAATTAACTATTTGCGTGTTTTAAGACGTTCGCGTGAAACAATCCGTCAAAAACGCAAGGATTTGTGGACAAACAACTCGTGGATCTTGCACCAAGATAACGCACCATCGCACAATGCTATCATTATTCATTATTGCGAGATTAAGCCGTGGTGGCTGCCGGCAGAATAGAATAGCACCCCCCTCTTCTTGCTGAGGTGTCGTAAAAGGAGACTAAGGTATCTCTTTAACACCGCAATTCAACCAGGTGTTTAGAGAAGGGAAAACTCGACGAAACCTGCATCCCGCTCCCTCCCGATCGTACTGGTTCTCCTTTCCATCGGGCCTGAGGGAGCTCGGATGAGAGAGTGCTTTTCTGGCTGCGCGTCCAGTTATGCACTTAAATATCTCCTGCGCAATTGACTGTTACCGAAAACTGGACCTCGAATTTCTTAACCGGTGTTGAAACAGTCGCCGTGGCCGAAACCGGCTAGGACATCATCATCATTCGCGAGATTTTGGCCAAAAACAACGCGAATACCATTCAAAACCCACCAGATTCACTTGATTGAGCACTTATTTAGATGTTGGAGATTATAAATGACTTCTACAAGTTTATTCGATCCGATGTTTCTTGTCATGTGGTTTCAATAATATTACAATAACATAGTAACTCGGTAACCTGAACCTAATGCTGTAGCATCATCTTAAAATCAGCAAGATACCCAAATTTTCCCCAACTTACAGCAGGAATATCGTGTTTGAGCTCATTGGAATGCTATCAATGAATAGGTTACAAATCGACATATAATTTAGTCAGGTGTCTAATAAATTTTAAATTTACTATTTTTTTATAGTTTTACATACATTCCGTGTTTGTCCACGTAGTAATCTGGCGGCTGGTGATCGTGGCTACCCAACACACTTAATAATTTTCCTTCTAATGTCACTAAAATGTATGCTCTGCAACCCGAAGAACATCGCCATCGTTCACCAAACGAAGTCTTGTGAGATATTCTATAGGTATAATTGTTATACATATAGAAGTTTTTTCCGTTAATCAGTTTTATCCTTTTTAGATCTGTAGGAAATACGATCTCATTAGCACTGAGCAGTGGTGTGCATTTAATAAAAGCATAAAGAACAATATCTTATTATATTTGAACATTTAATAAATAAATATATCAACTTAAAGTCTGGTAATTACCAGAAGAGCAATCTCAGCTTGAGATTTATAAACTGTACTTTGATTTTATTTAGACTTTGTCCAGAAAATAAGTACCTCTTTGAAAAAAAAAACTGAATATATAGTATATAATTCCTATTGATATCAAGAAGTTTTCCTGTTAAGAAGCGTAATCTTCATCTAACTTGCGTGCAGAAATCGTTCATCAAGTACTTTGCCACGTTGAAATATTTAATAAATAAAAAAAATATATATATAATTTTGAATCAAAACTTGTAATGACAAATATAACACTTATGTGGTTTTTATATACCTAATTTTCATTTCGGAACATACGCTCATTAAACGTTAGTTGTAAAATCGATGCAAGTGTATTGCTTGTCGTATTTGGTCAACTTCACTGTACATGTGTGTATATAGAGTTCAAATATAAAAAAAACCTTACCCATCTCGTATGAAAGTGTCCCCACCGCATTAATAAAGTTCAACCTTAGTTGAGCTTAAACAATGTTTTTAAAATAATCTAATTATTGATCTCATTATTTTGTAAGTAAAACAGAAATCAATAATCACACCAATTTATAGATGTCACAGATAATAAAGCTAATAGTAGTTTTAAGACAAAAGAAAAAGAAAAGCATTTATGTGGAACATAAAACACAACACAAATGGGTGGTATAATTAAAATAGAAAACAACAAAAGCAAATATGTGCTTTTATGATGCGCCAAAAGGAAGCCAGCTTAACAAACGCCACCCTGCTAATGTATAATATAATGCTACATAGCTGAGTCACCCTGCGCTGATCCTCATCTGAGACCCATTTGTTATGTTAACACGCAGAAAACAGCGAGGAAGGGAATGATACTCGTGAAGCGCTTTCATTTAACTATGAATATAACGATCAAAGCGCTATAGCATGTAGACGCCGCCTGATACGTAATTGTGTTAAACGCCTTAACACGTACACGCCGGCGTGTACCACCGGTGGCTCGCGCTTGATTGTGCCATCGGGCGGCGTGTACCACCGGTGGCCCGCGCTTGATTGTGCCATCGGGCGGCGTGTACCACTGGTGGCTCGCGCTAGACCGCCTCATCAAGCGTCGTGTACTACCGGTGTTTCGCATTCGATTGTGCTATTAGACACTGATAATTTAACGTACATATATAAAAACGTTTATTTTGAATAAAAGTTATATTTAATAACGTATTATAAATATAACTTTTGCTCAATAAGTTATTATAAATGTAACTTAAAATCGATAAAATTAACAAAATAATTCAATATTATTTTATTTGTAACTTATTGATTTATTATTTTTTGTGTAATTTGCTGAAACATTTCAAGCAAAGTGCTGGCTGACCCTCGCAGCGACCACAAAACGTGTTTACTCTTGTTGTTTTGGCAGTGGCATAATCTCTACCCTTCGTTTTGGACAATTTTTTTTTTTGTAGCATTCCTTGCAGCGTTTACGGAACTCTTTTGACAACCCCTCGTGTGATTGAAGAATATGTTTATCTGCCGGTATATGACAGTTTATTTCTTCATTGTTATCCTCGTTCTCTGATTCAGATACCAAATCTTCCTCCGAAGAACATTCCATAACGTTGCTGGTTACGTTAACAAAATCTTCGTCTGAAGAGAAAGAAAGTATTCGTAATCTTGATGCGTTTCTCCTGCCTCTATTTACACATTCATTAGACGAATCACTTATTTCCATATCCATGTTATGGGCAAAATTAAAATTATATTTATAAGGTCAAAATTAAAATTATATTTACAAGGTCAAAATTAAAAAAATATATTTTCAACACCTTTTGTTATTTTTACCGGCATAGATCTCTGATCAGGATATAAAAACAACACGAGTTACACAGTTTGCAAAGTAAGCACTCAATGTACTACTGAAGAAACAAGAAGCGCCTGCAAGCCTGAACAAGCGAAATTAGCGCGCCGCCAGATGAAGCGCGACATAGATTTACGCGCCGCCGGGTGGTGCATCAAATGAAAAAATGCGCCGGCGGGAGCGTGTTAAAGGTCGTTAGGGTGTTGTTACGGGACGCGCAGGGTAAGGGGTGCGCGCGCGTAGGGATGATCTAGCTAAAGCAGTCGTCCGCCCAACATACGCTCGCACATTGCCCGGCGTGGGGCAATGAGCGGCGGGACCTGGTCCGAAGGATCGGACACGACCTCTCCCTGCCAGCAGTGGTGTCGGCAATGCTGGCAGGGTATGACAACTGGAGGGCCGTGGTCTCCTTCTGTGAAGATGTCATGTCCCAGAAGGAGGCCGCAGAGCGAGAACGGCAGAAGGCCGTTCGAAGGAGACACCAGGGTGCCGGCAACCGCCCTGGCACATCAGTCCCAGCCGACCGGTCGATCCACGACCAGTTGGCTGATGTCTTTGGGGTCGTGGCTGCTCAGGGTGGGGGCCCTGAGCAACTGGTTTAGCGGCCCTCGAGAAGTTGGCAGGGCATTGTGGCGTGCTCTGCCTAAATATAACGAACAGTATCGGTGAAGCGTATCATCTTCCCCCGAGTTTGTGCCCATCGGGCGCGGCGCGACGGGGCTGTGGCGAATTGATTACAGGACCCACAGTCCCCGCCAATGCGCAGAAGTAGTCACCTTGGGGTTTTTAGTCGGTATAAGTCCGACACACCTCGGTCGCGCAACCCCCCTGTGCGGCTGAGACGGTCCTATGAGGATTTTCCCCAAGTAAAAAAAAAAAAAAAAAAAAAAAGCTAAAGCAGTCGACTACCGAGATCCAAGGCTAGAGTACGTGCGTGTGCGTCGCAGTTCGGTGTTAAAGTGCAAATAAAATAAAAAACAGTAAAACGCCAAAATCCGTATCATTCTATCACCACACCCACCGGTCATAGCGCATATATAATAATAAAATAATAATATATTGTACGAATTTATTGAAAGAAAGTAATTATATATAATGTCCATACATCCATACAATGGTCCTTAATTAAAATTACAACTACGAGTACATACGTATAGTTTTAAACAAAAAGTAATGTCACACCAATTGAATTTAAATATAAACTAAATTCGATCTTATTGCAAAACGATTATTAACTAAGTAATGGTTTATACAATGCCAAAACTCGGTTAATAAAATTGATAAGCTTTTATCAATCTATATATAAAATCAGTAGACCTGGATGATATATCATTGCAGTGCCTAACCTACTGAAGTTAGAAACATGATATTCTTACACTTGGGGACTTTTTATAATGGAGATACCTACTAAGGGCGGATTTTTTTTATATTCCACCCTTGAAGGGATTAAATAGAGGTTGACAATTTGTTTGAAAATCCGTCAATTTTGATGCGAGCACTGTAAAAACCGATTTAGACTTTTGGTCACAAATAAAAATACACGCGTTTCGACATATTTAGAAAATCAACCTTCCACAGTGTAAAATAAAGGTTGAAGGTCCGCTCAAAAATCCGTATATTTTTATGAAAACCGTTGTCTACATTTTTGTTAGAAATAAAAAAATACGAACTCCACTTTTTTTTAATTAACCCCTAGTAAGTAAGGTATCTCCAACGCCAAGACACTACAGCCAGTATCTTATATACTAATGTTAATGCTATATAGTTAATGCACGGTAAGGTTTTTTGAAGTTAAACGAACGAGTGAATGCAATGCACTGCTGCGATATTTAGGTCACGCGAATTATATAAAACGCGCATCAAATAAATAATAAAAGGGATTCAAGCTAAGATTGCCTTTAATTTATAAGCCTCCCACAAGCGTTAGATGGTTCACCATAATACGGCTAGAAGTTTATTCTCCACAATTGGTAACCCCAACGTGAACGATGCGGTCACCGGCGGCGGAGAGAGTCGCGCCGCCGGCATCGACGACTATATCTAATGATTTTTTTTTATATATACTACCAGTAATATATTTTTTATATAATAGCTGACTTTTGCCTCTGTGTAAGCCTTTACTTAAAATTAGTTTTCCAATAAGATCGAATGAAATACACTAAGTTCTTAAAACTATATTACAAAAGTAATCATTTCAATTTTTTACATAATATAATTTGGACTGAGAAACACAAGCTATGATTCGGGACAGTGGAGGCGGTGTGTAGAGCACGTTACCTACGTGATGACGGGAGAGGGTATCTCTTATACCCACCACTTCAAGAGATGAGGCATCTATAGGCCTTTCGCTTGTCGAGCCGAAGGACGAATGTTAACTTCCAGGCCTGTTTAGCAGCGATGAGGAGACAACACTCCGGGGGTTTTAAGCCAATAGGAGTCTGGCACATAGTGCTGCAGCCCTTACGGAAGCTCTGGCGGTCAATTGCGGGATTTTCCCTCAACCAAAAAAAAGTTATAATCCCAAAAAAAGAGACATTGCTATTGATTTTTACTTATAAGTATAAACAATAAACACATGATAAATTAAATATCCGATTTAAAATACTTGATGCATCAAGCCAATGGTCATTGGAGCAGCCGAGTTAAGACAACGAATCAGCAAAGTAGAGACAAAGCAACGACTTGTGAAAGGCGGCTATCAATACAGGATGAGAAGTGCCAGCGATCAGGCTCAATTGCGCTTATTAGGACTATATCCAGCATTGGACTAAAGTGGGCTGGTGATGGAAGCTTGATGCATCCTTGAAAATGTATAAATCTCACCCATCTCTTATACTAAGTGCTTTCATGACAAAAGATATATATTTACATGATTTTAATTTAACCCTTTCGTTACCAGCGCCGGCTTTAGACGGCATTCACAAAACGCCCCGTGCGCACCAGCGCCGGCTTCAGTCGGCATTCATTTTATATAAAAGAAAAAATAAACTACTAAGAATTATCTTCATTTAAATTTTTATTTAATAAACCAGCAAAATCTTTAAATATACACTCAAATGAGAAAATTCGAACATCAACTTGCCATCATGCAATGTGCACACTTCGCGGCGAGCTGCCCGCAGCCCGGTTCAGTAGCACCACTTCGCCGGAATGGACTGCGGCAACGAAAGGGTTAAGGTGATATGCCAATGAAATTGTAGCAGCTAGTAGCAGTACCATTGTTGATCTGCAGCAAGAATAACGATTGATTTTTGCAGAGTGTATACCGATGAAGAAGGACGTCATGCTAATGTATTCGTTGGCATATTTGAATAGCCCTAGTTGAATAGAATACGCTACATATAAAATTATATATGCAAACTAGTCGTTTTGCTGGCTACTAGCTGCCGCTGCTGGCTCGATACACCACCTTAATTTTTGTGTTTACGCATCCCAGGCCCTATGCTTCTGAGTGAGGTTGAAGTTCGCAAACGATGTAATTCGAATTTTTATTACCGGAGTCTTTTATTAGTTTGTACTTCCCGTTACATGTCTCAATAAAGACTTTAGGCGGGTGCTGATGCTCATCCGGTTCTTTCAATATAGAGAAATCATTGTTGACGATGACTCCGACGTAACAGCTGCTCGTGTTGATGCATCTCCATCTCTTTTTCAAATACGGCGTCTTGGAATAGTAATGCCCTTTATACTTCAGAAGCAATTTGTCGTGAATCGTTGTAATCAATTGCACTGAAATGATGATGCAGATGTTAGATATATGGTCATGAATAGGTTCTTAGGCCCACAAACACACTCATGCAACCGTCAATCCTTACCAGTAACCATGAACTAGAGTTTGAATACAAGGATAGCGACCCTCGAGAAGTGGGCAGAGCATTGTGACGTGCTCTGCCTAAATACAACGAGCAGTATCGGGGAAGGCAACAACTTCCCCCGAGGTTGTGCGCAATGGGCGCGGCGCGACGGGGCTGCGGCGAATTGATTACAGGACCCGCAGTCTCCGCCGATGCGCAGAAGTAGTCACCTTGGGGTTTTTAGTCGGTACAAGTCCGACACACCTCGGTCGCGCAACCCACTTGTGCGGATAAGGCGATCCTATGAGGATTTTCCTCAGGTAAAAAAAGAGTTTGAATACAAAATAACATTTCATACTTTAACAGTCGTCAGTCTTCATTTTAGGCGGCAGAATATCTAACGTTAATTAGCAGTTCATTGATTTGACAGACAGAAAAGGTTTATTCTTTAATGCGGGTCTATCCGTATAGTCAATACTGGATAGTACGGCGAATTTTTTTAATGACTCAGCATTGTGAACGCATCACTTGAGCTGCAGTCAAGAAAAACAGCTGCTACTATTGAGAGCAAAATAAATATCTGTTCCCGTTTCTTAGGGCCAAATATCAATATTACTCGTATCATACGAAGACGGGAACACGCTCGCTGGAAGACAATGTCATTGCTCAACGACTGGCAGAAGTATGAGCTAGAGATTTTTAGTTTTAGCTGGGATATGTGTTAATGTACACCTGTGACTTTGTTAACCCGCGCGTGTAGTTCTGTCATGGTAGGAAGATGTTGGAATAAGGTTGTACAACTCTTCCATTCGCTCAATTATTTTTTTATAATTTGACAAGTAGACACAGAGTACGTCGTATAGATGGAGGTAGAGAAATCAGCTACTAAAAACACAAAAGCAACATTTATTGAATAATATGCAAGATTTTTTTTTTTTATTCTTGAGAAAAAAAATAAGGCTTTTGACTACGCAGTCATGTCAGCCCCGTAAACATACATATTTAAGTTCTAATTTCTAAAAAATTTTTAACAAATTTGTAAATTAACAGTGGCTGGGTACTCCCGGGCTCGGTTAAGTATTGATGGAATGCACCGAGATGCATCATATTTATATTAAGGACTCGAAAAAGAGTCTCCCTTTCCGACTTAATCCGAGTGCATTCCATCAATACGTGTTCCGTGTCTTCCTTAACGTTACATATTTCGCATTTATCTGTATTCTTAATTTTCATTAAACTTAAAAAATTATTAAGCGGCATGTGGCCGGACCGTAATCTGTGGGCAATAACAATTTGGGATCGAGATAATTGAAATTTTGAAAACCATGGAACATGCGGAGGCTTACTAACTAATGTTCTGTATCAAATACCTTTGTCTATGGATCTTAAATCAAAATATTCCTTCCATTTCCCTAAACACATTTGCTTATATTTTGGTATAATTTCTGAAGGAACTGGATTACAAAAATATTCACTGCCAGACTCGTATGCTATCTTAGCTAAGCGATCAGCTTCTTCATTCCCCTTTATTCCTATGTGTTAAGATCTTTGCTTACACTCAATGCCTTAAGTGTAAAGACTATGATTTACCCAACTGTACACATTTGATTTAGATATTCAATAAATATTAAATAGTTTTAAGTTGCGATAATAGTTAAATAATAACAGTTTTTTTGTATATCAATTTAATACATTTAAATATAGTAAATAGGTATAAGTTTTTCATGTTTTTAATATTTATTTGCCCCGGCAATATGTTGGCAACTCAACATTAATTTTTATATTGTAACACTGAAATAAAATGTTAAATCTCTCTTCCGTTTTACCGCCGTTGTGAACAGTTGTTTGTTTTAATCAAAAATCCAAGTGACCTATAAAATCCATCCCTACAGTCCGCTATCTTACATTTCCTGCCTCTTACACTATGTGAATATGCAAGATATAACGTTGTATAAAAATAAAATACAATAGCTTTAATATAATATGAAATTCAACAGACTTATTTGCATTGTGCATAGTTTTCAATTAGAAAACAATCGAATTTTAAGTTCTCTAACTCTTTCTTTTACCGTGTCGTTGGGCTGTGGAATGGTCTTCCGGCGAGCGTGTTCCCACCATCCTACGAAATGGGATCATTTAAGCGTAGCGTGAAGAGATATTTGTGCAGGCCGGAATGATGGATGCGAATACCAAAGGGTTTTTTCTTGCCTGTCGATAGTCGTTGGCGTTTTTTGGACTGCACCATGCATACCATCAGGTATGGTGCAGTCACTGTGCCGAGTCAGTTTAAAAAAAAAAAGCTGAAATGACTGGCACTTACAGCTACATTGATTTCAGACATGGATCGGGGCACACGTTTCCATAGACAATAAAGAATAAACTTTATATTTTGTGTTAATATTTTATTTAAAGAGAAACGCGAGATGTTATAATAATTATAACTAAATGTATTTTCACAGACAACAATATATATGTAAGCAAATTCGCGTATAATACCCGTTACAGTATTTATAACTTTTAAAATATGTTGTTATCTAAAAATATGGCTGTTGACGGTTTAGCGTCTTTCTTTCTATAATTGAAGTGTAAGTACCGTCCTTTAACTTGTAATACGTTTTTGGCCGATGATTGTGTTCCTTATTATTCCTCAGTACTTTGAGGTTTTTATCAAGAATGATTGAAACATAGCAGGTACCAGTATTGATACATCGCCAAGTATTTTGGTTTTTTGTTCTGGTATAATAGTGATTATTATACTTCAGCAGCGTTTGACCTCTGGTTGTCTTTATAAATTCAACTATAAATAAAGGAATGTTATTATTTGTAGTTCGTGAAAACTAACATACAGAAGGATTTACTTTTAATACATAATCATGCTTTATTGCAAAACCCATGTTTATTTTATATTTGATATAATAAACAGAATTGCATATGCATCAATTTTAAACCATATTTGGCGACTACTTCAGTGGCTAAAGTAAAGAATGAAACAGCAATTTTTTTTTTAAATATTTACAGGCTTGACCTCAATCTCACCTGCTGGAAAGTGATGATGAGGCCGACGATGGAGCGCGCTCACCCAGCAAATACCGATTCACTCGACGTTTGAACATTCCCATGTCATAAGATGCTGGGAACACCGACGCAGAAAGCGAATTCCAATCCTGGGCGGTTTGCAGCAAATAGAAGGAGGGGAATCGCTTCGTGCGAGCAGCTGGAATGGCAACCACATAAGGGTGCAAACCCGCACGGCGCGGCGTCTTGATCAGTACTCAACGGATGATGTAAGAAAAATGCCGAAAACACTAAAGATCATACAATTTATTCATTCTTTTGAAATTATTCAAACAGTCATTTCATTTTCATTGATTTAATTTGGCGGCAACTTTCAATGGACTTTCGTGTCTTGCTAGTTGCTGCTATTATTGGCCTACACTATACTTATCGTCAAGTGTGGTGCTGTCACTTTGTCAAACCCATATAAAAATATTTAAAAAATAATAATAACATTTATTATAGACATATTGATCTAGTTTTTCTGTTAAAAATGTATAGTAATAAAAATAAAGATCATTTTAGTAATAAATATTTTTAATCACATAATATATTATCTTTTTTTTTTACAAATATTTTCCTTAAATTGTAAATATAGCCACCTAGCTACCTACCTATAGTATAGGTACCTACCTACTGTTAGACAAGTTGATAACAAATAGGAAAGAAAATCATTTGGATCCTCAAACATTGTTCCTATAATTTTGTTTTCTGCACAAGTTTGGATGACTTATTGTGTTTTGGGATTGTTAATTTTTAGACCAGATAAAATAGAAATAAATGTGTTAAGACTAAATTAAACTTACATATAGTATTGTTCAGATTATATCTGTATATTCATTTGTCCGTCAAAATGAATTATCTCGTCCTCTCGCGCTTCGGGATTACTCCGTGTATGTACAGTTATATTAATACTGAAATATATACAAATAATACGTCTGATATAACGTACAGTATTAGAAATGCTCCTTAAATTTAAAAACGCTTTTTTTTTTGGTAACCCGGGGGAAAATCCTACATTGGACCATCAGGGTCACTGTGAGGGCAGCGACCCTGGTGTGTCAGACTCCTACTGACTAAAAACCCCCAGGGTGTCCCTCTAATCACTCCACCCAGGCCTGGGAAACCAAATTCGTCCAGTCGCCCGGGGAGCGAACAGCCTTGTTCAGGCTTCCTCTCTGGGAGGGATGGGAATAAAGAGCCCACGCCTCCAGTACCTCTTTCATAGGCGGCGCAAGACACTGCGCACTACCGCCCTCTCATCCGGGCAGCAAACTCCCTCAAGTCTACTGCCCGGAAATTTAAAAAAAAAAAAGAAAAAAAAAAAAAAAAAACGCTATTATACACTAATTAATCTTCAATTGCATACAAATAGAGTTTAAAAGCGTCTTCAAATTTAAGGAGCATTTCTGGAATTTTTTTTTTTTTTATTTAAAACGCTTTTAAACTCTAACGAGTAATCATTTGCATACCCATAGCGTCAAAGCCAGGAGGGCAAGCGAACGTGTTTTCTGTTTCGTCAGTTGGAGAAGTGCTAATTTATCATTGTTACACTCGTTTGCACATATTGTTCTTGATGTCTGGCCTGGTGTTGTGGGTCTGGATAGCGACAGGATGACTGGATGATAAAGTTCTGCTGGGAATTGGTAATTTTTCTAACAGGATGGGGTGGCATCCGCGACATTTGGGCCGTTGGTTTTGACGTCAAGAGACTACTTAATATTAAAGCCCTAACAACGTGCTTAAAATGGTTTATACCCAGAGCCGTAAAACTTAATATAAAAAATCAATTGCATACAAATTTATGACCCATAGGTGTTTATAAGCGCTTTAAATTTAAAGAATCGTTTCTGTAATACGGCCTTAGCGTTAGTGCTGAGACCATTATGACTGAGACTTAATTTTCTCTTTAAAATACTTTCCATCCGTACCTAATACCAGCCTTTTTCCTTCATGGTTATGAGTGAGGTAATATTCAACAATATTACGAGACTCATTGACACTGATGAACGCTTTACAACGAGGGTAGTTTGTGCAGACCCATTTGTTGCCCATTCTTGTCTTATACCTGTAAAAAAAAGTGTACCCACAGTAGAATAGGTAGGACTTGCCGTTGGCCATTGTAATATGTTCCACTGAAAAAAGAAAACAGTGAAATGTTACACACTCACTTGCATGGTTCATTTTTATGTATAACTAGCTGACCTGGCGAGCTTCGCACCTTTCTTTCATCCTGTCGTTATATAAGACCGAAAGATTTAATGATAACAACAATAACAACTGACAGATGAGTTGCGTTCCATTTTACTCAACACATTATCTCCAATAAATAATCGACGTGTTTTTTTAAACTACCATAACTTTTTATTTATGAACCGATTGAAATAAAATTAACACTAAGTTATAAGCAGCTTCCCATAATACGTTAGTGAAATTTAAAACTATTATGTCGATTTAGGGATTAAAAGACCCAAATACGTTCAGATCGATTAACGATTTTCATACAATTTTACTAACCTACATCGTGCAAATTAAGTTTTTCTGGCCACTCACATATATACACTGAGTTGCAAATTATAGTATTTACGGCACGTCATAGGGAGCTGCGTAATGGATTTATTATATGTATTGATAAAATATCAGGCCGTTAGAAATAAAACATCCTAAGTGATATCGTCAAAATAAAAGTGACTTACATTAAACAGACTATTTTGGTCCCGTAATAATAATTAAAAATTGCAATACTGTTGTAAATTTAATATTATTGTAAAAAGTCTACTATATCTGTAGAATTTGTAATATATCGTCAATGAAAGTTTAAAATATTTTTAAGAGTACTGTTCCGCAATATACAGTACAAAGAACAAAATTTTCATTCATCTTTCAGGCTGGAAAATCTGCTAAGTTATTATAACAAGAGGACGAATGATCAAAGTTTTTATTTTCGAAATAGTAAAGTAATACATGTTAACCTTTCTTACCACTGATATCTAATCTTAGTATATCTTTTTTTATTATAGATGCATTAATATGGTTCGTGTTTATTTTACTAATTAATTTGTTATTTTGTTAAATATGTATAGAAAATTGAGAAAACAGATTCTTTTTTTAAGAATTATTTGTCAATGCTCTATATTGTTTAACAATAAGTCACCATAATAAAAGAAATATATTTAAAAGCAACTATAATATAAAATTTCCACTTACAAAACATTCACAATTACAAACGGTAACTTACAATTGCCGTGTTAAAAATAAATTATATCGTTGAATGATTAAATGCATATATTTCCTTGTCTAAAGGCAATTGTTACTCGACACATATAATAACTCTGAACCAAACGAACATATCGTGAGAAAAATTAGCTCTATCAGATACACCGTTTTTTGTAGCCTAGGGAAAACCCGTTATGGGCCGTCAGGGGGCAGTGAGGGCCGCTCCCCGGTGTGTCGAACTCGAACTGAGTAAAACCCCCGGGGTGTTCCTTCTACCCGTCTGCCGGGGCCAAGGGCAACGCCGTGCCAGCTTCCTCGGCAGCTATCGGACATATCTAAATATATTTTTACATGCGTACCGTGGTTTTAGTACATTTTCAAACGTAGTATTATAATGATTAAATTTTAAAACCGATTAATAAAAACTAAAAATTTAAATACAAAATAAAACTTAAAAAGCGTACGACTTATGATTCGTTTATAATAATAATAATATATCGTCTCGCTATATCCCTTACAGGGTAAGCAGAGATCCATTGTTGGTTATGGATCAGGGCAGTAGACTTGAGGGAGTCTGGTGCCCGGCTGAAAACGAGGTGGCATGCAAGGTCCAGCGCGCCGCTTAAGAAAGTTTCGCAGGGGTGGGTCCTTTACACCCACCAACTCCAAGCGAGGAAGCTTTAACAAAGAAGTTCGCTCCCCGGGTTTCTGAATGAATTCGGATTCCCAGGCCCTGGTGGAGCGATTAGAAGGACAGCCCGGGAGTTTTTAGTCAATAGTAGTCTGACACACCAGGATCGTTGCCCTTAGATGCCATTGTTTGCCATGGATGGTTCTATGCAGGATTTTTCCTCGGGTTACAAAAAATAAGTGGTTGTAGATGATATGTTTATGATAAACTAAAACTAGGAACTAAAATAAGTTTAAGGACATGAATGTCACTGACTAGTCAGTCATTCAAATGCATTTCAATATTTATTTTGACAATTTAATGTACTTTCCGTTCGCACACTGAACAAGTTCAGACCTCATATGCTCGTGACGTACGGATGTGTCTATTATTCTGCCATCATCGTTTATTACAAGAAACGCTTTACATTTAGGAAACAACGTGCAACACCATTTTTTCCCATATTTGCAGCTGTAGCGGAAGAAAAATGTGTACCCATCAAATAGGAGAGAGGTGCGACCACTGACCATGGTGATTAATTCAGCTGTAAAGAAACAAACATTTTAAAGGACATAAATTGTGAAATTATTCTTGTTTGTATTTATCAGTAGCGTTAATTCCATAAATGCCTGAAAACAATGCATGCCCTTACGATAAATAAGTCTAGAACAAATTCCTTTAATTTAAATAAAAAAAGGAACCCTTTATATTCATATCTATTCTGTTTTCATGCCATCACCTTCCCTATGAAATTAATATAATATTTATTATCATTATACCATATAATATTCAAATTCATTATGTGAATCTACCTATTTTGTCCAAATACCCTATGCACGCCACTGGTATTTATGAATACCTATTTTTATTATTTTATTTGATATTGTAGTAGTAGCCGTGGTGGCAGAATAGAATAGCACCCCCCTCTTCTTGCCGAGGTGTCGTAAAAGGCCACTAAGGTATCTCTTTAACACCGCAATTCAACCAGGTGTTCAGAGAAGGAAAACTCGACCAAACCTGCATCCTGCTCCCTCCCGATCGTACTGGTTCTCCTTTCCATCGGGCCTGAGGGAGCTCGGACGAGAGAGTGCTTTTCTGGCAGCGCGTCCAGTTATGCACTTAAATATCCCCTGCGCAATTGACTGTTTCCGAAAACTGGACCTCGAATTTCTTAATCGGTGTTGAAACAGTCGCCGTGGCCGAAACCGGCCAGGACATCATCATCATCATCATCAGTATAATATATATTTTGTATAACAATATTATATAAGGGGTGTTACAAAAGAATAAAATAATACTAAGTGTTTGTATATGTACCATAAGACTAAATAATTATGGAAGTATTATTGCCCAGAACGTAGATTTTATTTTAATTTCACTTACAATTATAGACAGCAATCAATACAGTAAATAACAATAGATGTATGCTTGATAAACCCATTCGACCATCTCTGGCGTAGTAGGGACTGTGGTCTTTGCCTGTGAGGAGGTCATGTCCAAGAAGGGAGCTGTAAAGAGGTAGTGGGAGAGGGCTGATCCCGCTAGAAAATGTGAGGATCGCAACCACAGCGGTGCGTATCAGCAGATCGGTCTATATACGAACCATCAGTAGGCCGATGGCTGCGGGTTCGTGGTCACTCAGTATAATATAACAAAAATCAGGAGATCATGACGCGTCAATTCGATACAAATCTATGTAATTTCATGTTGTTCTATTTAGGAACATTTTTGCTATGAATATGTTTTTTTTTTATATTTCCTAATTCTATGTAGGCAGCAATGTTTTTCAAAGATCCAGAACAAACACGGACTGCGGGTGTTCATCGCGCGATTTTTTACCGCCAATGTAACACTAGGAATTGTATGAAATCGCAAGCACTGGGGATAAAAATTCACGCGGCAAAAATAGCTAAAATGGGAGACGGCGCGCTTCGTTTCACCTTCGCTTTACTTGTATTAAATAAACAGCTTAGTGATGACGAAAACGTCGCGAAATACATTTCACAGTGCGAACTAAGATTAAGATTTATAGACGCTATTTCAACTTTGCTTAGCAATGTTCTCAAAAATACATTCGTTTTGACAAAAAACTGTATACAGGGTTATAGGTAACTAACGCACAGCCTCTTAAGGGTGGCTTTGATTTATCAAGACAGACAACTTTTGTTGTACGACTTTTTCTAATTCAATTACTTTTTTTCCCATACAAAAAAAATAAAAATCAGATTTGCAGTTCTGAACTTTTTAACTCTTCGTAAGGCGACGATCGCGCCACGCCGACATAGGCGACCGAAGACAGACTTACGTAGTGCGCGGCGTCTTGTGTCGCTACTAACGAAGAAAGGGGTCTGCGGCGCGGTGAGCGGGCGTGGCGACATGTGCTTGACTACTGTGTAACACGGGTCATGTCAGTCGCAAATTTGCTTGCGTGTGCGCCGACGTGTTAGTTGTCCTAGTGACGCGTTCGTTTCATAAATCACAATGTCAAATCGATACACTAACATTGAATATACCGAAATGGTGCGTGTTTATGCTCGGTACGGTGACAATCTGTCTGAAGCTTGCCGTGAGTCCCCGAGACTATTTCCGAATGTGTTGACACCGAGTAAATAGATTTGTGAGTATTTTTGTAAATAGTTTAATTATTGTAAATAGAGTGATTCCACTTTTTAAATACGCCTACATTAAAAAATAGTTTGCAATTATCTATCTTCAAACAGACCGCGCGCCTCTTTTGGTGCGATGAATTGCTTGATTACGTATCAATGATCGTGTTTTTCTATTTACTTTTTTATTTTTTAGTGTAGCCAGTCCTAAGCCTGGATAAGTATGAAGGGATTGTGGATTCAGTGTATAAATATGTACAGATTGTACAACCTTTGAAACATTAACTTACGTAGAGGCCTTTACCTTGTTCATTTTACGATGTTCCCTATGGCAGACAAATAATAGGTTGGTTTTGTTTGTGAAACAATTATTTAATGTTTTATTTTGATTATAGTTTGTTTTAATAGTGTATTAGTACGTCAATCAATAAACATTTATTTTCACTATTTAACTAAATATGGAAATTTACGTTCAAATAATTGTTATAAGCGAGTTTGTAAAATAAACAAGGTATAGGGTTAATAAACTTTCTGCTACACGATCCTTAACGCTGCGTAGCAACGTAACTTTGCGCACGACTGCATAGCACCAGCTGATTGGATACCTACGCCAGATCGAATGAAAGTTGGAATATAGAGCTAACGATGACTAGATATTCACACTAAAACTAAAAAAAAAAAAATCTAACGATGTATTAGGTTTTGGCAAAAGTCGTACAACAAAAGTTGTCAGTCTTGATAAATCAAAGCCACCCTTAAGAGGCCGTGCGTTAGTTACCTATAACCCTGTATATTATAGGAACTTGAGCGCAGAGCCAAGTACATGTCGACAAAATCGGTGACTTACCAAATCTTTTGACATTCATTGAGTAATATAAACTGCAATGTTTAAGTAAAGTCTAAGCAAAGTTAAAGTGCGTCTATAAATTGATTTTAGGCTGAGGCTTAAGTGAATCTTCATTCGTGAATTGGATTAGCGTGATGAAATTCCACAGAACAATCTAAACCTTAATAATTCCATATGTCATCTTTGGGTATTACTTTCATTGTGCATCTGTGACCTTTCTCGGTAACAATTAACGATTCTTTATTCAGTGCTATCGTGCCATTGCATTTACATGATGTCCTATAAACACATCTCCACATGCTGGAGCCGTCCTTATTTATTCTTTTCAAGTTGTATTTGAATTCATTCCTGACTAGAATACGACGACCTCTCAAAGAAACTCTGAAAGAGTACTCGTTCCCATCCGTTAAGGGTTTTAAACCTTTTAAAACTTTTCTTCTCTCTGTAATTATACTCATTTATCAAAAATCTTTATTTCTTGAATACACTGATTTGACATAGCACAAGAGTGCTATCTCTATTACTATTTCGACTAGAACTAAAGCTGAAATACATAGACGCTACTTAGACTTTGCTCAGGCAATAAGTACGTCTGGCCACAAAACTGAATAAATAATATGAACTTGAGTATAGCATAAGTATGCGCAGGTCCAAGTCTAAAATTGGTGACATCAATGTATTTTGACTTTATTTGAATAATATAAATACATTATTTGTAATGTTTGAGTAGTGTAAGGCACTAAGGCTGAGATTTATAGACGCTTCTTTGACTTTCCTTAGAATTCACTCAATTTTCAATCTTGTTACATAGATTATTGTACTTGAGTTTTTAATTATAAATTTATTTATATTAATTAGAACCGCCATATACATTTTATACATAAACGTTACTCTATATTTTGAACCCAGAAAAAAAAATTCATACAAACATATAATTTATCAATACTTAACTAAAATAAAACAGTCATTTTTAATAATTTTAGGACTTTTTATTCCACTTTTAAATATTTCTAATCAGCTACTATTGGCTATTTATATTACAAACGTGAAAAACACTGCTTTATATCTCTTGTAATAACCAAAGTATTTAGAACATTCAACAATATAAAATATTTTATAACTATGTAAATAATATTCTTTAAATAAAAAAAAAGTACATTTCACTTAAGTAAAACAAGATAAGTATTAAAGATACAAATGAACGAACAAAAAATATATTGAAAATGTGTAAGGCATATCAAGTTTTAAAATAATTATTTAGATGTTTATTGCCACTAAACATAATCGTTACAGATCGGAGGACAGCAAATAAGCCCTGTGCATATGTATATATATTTTAAAACTAGTATCACTTTTTAATAAAATTGATCTTGATTTTTTTAATCGTAAATTGTTATCCTAACGAAAACTACAATGAGATAATGGTCAGAATTTTACCTCGGAATATTATCTTTTCTTGTAAACGGAAACACAACCTTGGGCTAAGATCACACTACAAATTTTTCCGCGCGGTAATTCACCGCAAATTTTCTCATATTTCAACACTTGTTGACATTTGAGAGCGGTCTCGCCCGGTTTAGTTGTAAAGATCTATCTCGGCCATTAACCTATGACCAGTCGAAAAAATAATGACTTGTAGAAACACCCGAGTGAAAAATTTCATTCTCATTGGCACGCGACCTTTGAAAAATATCCACTCGGAAACATACCGCACGTTAAAAATTCTCAGGACGACCTTGGTCACAAAGACAAAAAAAAACACACAAAGAAAGGAGATAATTATTTTTTACTATGAAACAGGCCAGCAATCATTAAATGAAATAAAGTGTATTTCATATAATACAACATTTTTACAATTCATAATAAATAACACCAATATTAATTTTAAAATATAAAAATATATGGACACAGGAGCGAGACCGGAGATCAAAACCACCGGTAGTTTAAAAGCTCAGAGCAAGGAACCTCGTAACAATGCATGCCGTATCGAGTAATATTGCCTTTTATATCCGACCCTTGACCCAACAACCAAGCGAAAGCCTCTTAAGATGGAAATCGAGGTTCTTTGCGATCAGCCCATTAGTCGGTACGACTATCGGAACAGTAACAACGGTAATTTCGTTGTTATTATTATTGTTTTAGAAATTTCATATATGTTGAGCACAAAATATAACCGCAAAAGTGAATACAGCCATTAATATATATTGGCTTACCTCGAAAAGGTTATGGCGTGACATACATTATTATTATAGTATTTACGTATTACAAATCATTATTATCATTTAAGATTAAAATAAAAAAATATTTTCGGGTAAATTTGGAACGTGGAACGAGCTGGCGCGGGAGGAGAGAGCAGTTTGCGTAGGATCAACTGCGCAACGTACTCCCCTCCAGACACAGGCTGTGCGGTAGACGTTGAGGGCGTCCGCCGTCCAGCGGAGAGTGTGGGTGGGGTGGCATGTGTGTGTCCACACGCCGTCCCAATGAGAGGTAATGAGGGGGTAATTTACGATCCCCTCCCAGAGAAGAGGCTTGCCTAAGGCTAATCGCTCGCTGGGCCCTCGGAAGTATATGGATCCACAGGCCCGGCGAAGGCGAAGAGTAGGCAGTGCTGGCACCTGGTGGTTTTAGTCGGTGCAAGTCGGGCACACCCAGGGTGTGGCCCTTACCACTCCCCTGGCGGTCCAAAGGGGTTTCCAGCGGGTTAACAAAAAAAAGGTCATTTAGCACTGGCCCGATAAGGAATAATCTCGTTTGTTACCTCTTTAATATAAGCAGAATCAATAGTATGATTAATATAAGTTAACAGAACTAGCTGCACACCCTCCAACTCGCATAGGACAAGCGTGCAGGATTAAATGTCTAAACCTCTGCCCATGGACTCCACAGATGTACTGGATAAAGGAAAGTAAACCTATTGCTCTGCAATGGGACGAAACTGGCTAATAATAATAACAACGTAACTAGCTATGAATGTAGTGTGTAGATTAGTTTCATCACGAAGAATCACCATACATTAGGATTTTCCCTTACTGTAATCAGATCACATTTAGCCACATCTAAGTTAAAGTTATCCAAGGAAAAATGTATATTCCATACAATATGGAAGAGGTTGTGACTTCGCCCAGTATTTTATTAAATGACTTCGAAAAGGAGGTTCTATTTAGATTATATGTTTTTTTTTAAGTAATTAGCAGCAGTTGAAATATTAACTAATCCACTGAGAGTAGGCTTAATAATTTCGATGATGACGGTTCATGATTGTGAATTATCGCTTTCAACATCAATTCCTTGTAACCTTTCATTATTATATTAGCGCTACAATTGTTAATTCTGCATTTCCACCAGACAATGCCGCTCGCGCTCACATTGGCGATATAGTATATATGATCGTTCAGTATTAAGATTTTTCTTCCGGACGGTACCTGGAATATTCCACCCACAACTTTTTGGCCACCTAAAATTTCATTAATGATGTTAAATACACACATTATTGTTTAAAATAAATATTATGTCTGTTTATTATAACATATATACATAGCCGGCAAGTTTGCAATGCCCTTTTTTTATTTGACTTTATACAGCAAAAGTAGGAAAATATAAAGAGAATACGATTTAAAAGCATTGTCACTAAAATGCGTTTAAAATTTATTGATAATATTGTAGGTATAGTTACATTATATTATACGTTATCTATACTCGTATATTTATACGCGGGTAAACATTTTTTTATTATAAATTGAGTATACAGTACATATTAAAACCCATTATGACCCGGGAAGGCGCTACGCGGTATCGATATTAGATTCAATTTACGTTATCCCTTTTACTTAAAAGGCATAAACAAACTTGAATAAAATTTAGTGGGGAAGCTTACATCAGGATCATTCTAGTAATTCTTGATGTCATAAAGGTCCCCAGATAAGAAGGAGGCGGTGCACAGTGTCCGGCACGCCACCTGAGATATAGGTTTTGGAGGAGTGGGCTTTTTACTCTTACACCTCCCAAAGAGGCAGCCTCAACGAGCCTTTTCGTTCCCCGGGCGTCTGGGTGAATTTGGTTTCCCAGGTCTGTGTGGAGCTATTTGAAGGACACCCCGGCGGTTTTGTAGTCAGTAGGATTCTGACACACCGGGGTAGCTGCCCTCACAGTGTCACTGATGGTCCTATGTAGAATTTTCGCCCGGGATACGAATAAAAAATGATGTCATAAGGATGAACGCTGTTAATTCTAAGCAACATTTATCAAATAAATTGTTTCACTAGTCTTTACATTGATTTCAATATCCCAGCCAAAGATGGGCAAAATGTAATCAGATTAATATAAATGATTACGATTACATTTTACGTTTTTTACCATTAATATGACTGCATTTTGCTCATTCGTGTTTCAAACACTACAGAATCCCAGATTTCATATGCATTTATGATTTCTTCATGTTTTAAATGGATTTAATCATGATTACAGAGCAAGAAAATTAAAATGAAGGCTACTTTTTGTAATAGTTAATCAGATTACATTTTACATTTTGCCCATCTCTGATCTTAGCAAATATTGTATGTAAAATAATTAAATTCCTGCAATTTTATATGACAATAACTTTTTAATGTTCGTGAATAATATAATTTTCTGATTTATTTTGGGAATGTTATCGTGACATAAGCCATTTTGGATCGAACAGGCTTTTTAAAAGATACTGTATGTCTTCTATAAACATTATTAATCATAAAGATTACTTTTAAATTAAATTTTGGCGTTTAATACATTCCTTAAATATTTAGAATATACATGAATTACATTGTTTTTTGTATCAATCTTAGACTGGTTTGAAAGCATAAAAAAGTTTGCTTATATTCAACCATTGAGAAGTAAAATGTTAATAACATATTCTATGCCAAAATATAACATCATACAACAATCACCAAACAATCAAATCAAATAGTCAAACATGTTTATAATAGAATGTTTATCTATGAACATTGATCAGGTAATTTTGACAAACTAAAATCACAGAAGTAATAGATTCAAAGTAAGCGTCGATGATAATATTTGTAAACAAAGATAAAAACAGTGTTACAAATTAATTTAAAAAACAACCAGTCTAGCTTCTGAAGCTGACGCAAACCGTATACTTTAACTAGACAATAATTAAACAAAGTTTAAAATTTTAAAAATAGTCTAACAAAAATAAAGTTCCAAATAATATATATAATAGAGTACGTTAACATAATATTATAATAGAGCTCAAAAATTAAAATATTTTTGACATCCAATGTTTTTTCATTATATTTTTTCTTAAAGCTAAACCTAAAGATAGTTAGTTGATTATAGGTATTTATCTATGATCCATTATCCATGACGCTCCTCAAACAAACTAGTTGCGAACTAAAATCACTACCACGGGTCGAACATGATGCAATCAATAATTCGGTAAGGCGTCTCCATTTTGTTTGTCGGTCTGACCAATATTGTCTCGGAGGACATCTTCACCGAACATGCGTAGGCGAGCAAAAGCACTCACTAAGCTAGGGAATGTATAAATTTTGGTGACAACGCAAGATCACCCCCGTGGGTACTCCTCGGGTTGGAAAACCAACAAAAGAAAACATGGGAATAATCTACTAATGTTTCCGAAGCGCATAGAGAGATTTAAGATTACCCCGGAGTTGGTCGTCAAAACTTGTACCTCAACTATACGTGTAATTTTGTTTTGTCTCTCTGGCTGTGCATTTTATTGTCTTATTAGTAAGTTAATAAGTAATTAATCATTAATAGTTAATAATTTAGTCAGTTTTAAAATAAAAACTTTATTCAATAATTGCAATGTCAATAGTAAAATCAAGTTAAATGTCTACAGATGCCTATTTATGACCATGTACATTACTTAAAGCAATATTTTAATAAAATAATGAAAATAGTTTTCTTAGATATTAGTCTTTATTCTTTTAACATGAGATTTCGATTCATTAGAACTTATATAAAACTCATCATTAAGAATTCGGATAGGCTATCCATTTCGTCGCATATTGTATCATATAAACGTTAACATAAAATAAGAAACTAAACCTAAAGTACATCGTTTTTTCTCTATTTGCATGTGTCTACTATGATTTTATTATATAAAGATAATATTAAATCGTAATTAAGGCTTTGATTTATTTAAGGTTGTGGTATATGGTTTAGTTTCTTTTGTTTTCTGCTCTTTGTTTTTTACGTTGTCTTTGTTTCTGTTCTTTCCACTGTTGTCGCCGTTTTTCTTTTTGCTGTTTATTCAATTCAGAAATTCTTTTTCTTTTTATTTGAGCTCGTTTTAAATTATTCATGCAATATTTTATGAATTTGTCGGGATCATTTTGTATCCTTCCTCTATACTGGTGCATTATTTCTGCATTAGTTAGAGGCATCATAATACCTACAATAATTTAAACAATGGATTAATAAAATGACCTTATTTTACACTTTCTTAAACTAATGTTGCTGTTTTTTATAAGTGTATAAAACTTGTGAACCAAATTATAAATTTTTGCTGTATGGATTATCCACTTTAGAAAAATTTATTTATTATTGGGTAAAACAAAGTACCAAAGTACTCTTATCTTATTACTAAATGAAACAGACATCACCTAAAATTAATTTAATTGTAACTACAAACTCCATCTACTAAAATATGTGTGAAATAGTAATTCCTATATGAAACGGTTTTGATTTTCAACTGTTCCTTTTGGATTTTTCTTACTTTTTCAAACCACCCTATTATTGAGACGATCAAAACAAAAAATATAATCTATTAAAAATAAGGTGAGCCACTTGTAAAATAAAAGAGATACCATAAGATGGTATAAGGAAGCCCTAGCCCTTTTTGCTTGAAAATAAAATTAGCGTGGATAAATTTTTGGTCACCCTCGAACTTTCAATGTAAACATTCTTTAGATATTCAACCTAAGGTGTGTACTTTTTTTTATGTTAGAAACGATGGTGGCGATCATATTGTTTGCTTGATGTTAACGACACATTAATTGATAAACAGGTATAGTACCAATCAGAACGATGAATACTTAAGTATGAAATTCCACTCCAAGCTCAACGTCTTGAGACATTTCATATATCATGTCTCCTCCAGTCACAAAGTAACCGCAAAGATATCACAAATTTTGCCATGCTGTTATATTTTTCCATTTTAAATAAAGCAGTGCTCTGTCACCGCATTGTAATACCTGGAATGCTGGTGATATCGTAAAAGATGGTTCTATCATAAGCAGCTTCTCTTCTCATACAAAGCTTAACTGAGCTCATCATCCGGAGACAATGAATGTCTTTTCTTTAACTTTCTAATTTCCAGTGCTCCCATATTTTTGATCCTTAACATAGCACTGCTCTTATGTTACTGATTTTTGGTGCAACGTCTGGCTTGATGGTGATACTTACCAATATATATTCTTTCGGAAATGCTTCTATTTACTTTTTTGGTAATCAGGGAGTAAATCCTATACAGGACAATCAGTGGCTCCGTGCTGGCGACGGTCTCTGTGTACCAATTTTCTAATGGCTGAAAACCTCGGGGTATCTCTGAATTTGCTGCAGGCCGGTCCAGGGATTTGTAAATCTCCTACGACTCGGCGAGAGCTCCTATGACCTTGCTTAATTAACACAGGAAGGTATTGGTCGGTACAAGTTTTGACGAGAATGCTCATTTGTTTGATAGTTTATTATATAGTAAGTGGGCTAGAGAAGCCCAGTTCATTCTGGCAGATTTATTATACACATAGTCGTAAATTGTTTAGATCTAACTAATCCCTGAATAGTTAAACGGTACAGTTAAAAGGGAACGTATGGAATATTCTTCAAAACTAGTTATTCGCGAGACGATTGTTGTTTTCGAACTTCCACATTTTGCGCAAAATTGTATTCTTAGTGACTATTTTTCAATACATATTGTTATCACCGCGTACGACCTTGCATTATATTTCAAATTATTTTGAAATCTCTAAATATTTAGCCGTTCTTTTTAAGTAGCATCATAGATAATGGTGCGTTCCTATAGCGCGTGTTATAACAAGCCGTGCAGTGCTGAAGCTATTTCAGTTTAGCTCGTGACAAAACCTACTGTATATAGCCATCCTAACATTTTTTTTTATCTTCATGAGTATACAAAAATAAGAATAAGTATTTAAATATTCTTAATATTTGAATTACTCATTTTATTGAGTTTCTATTCACATTATATATACTTTAGATTCATAGTAAGTTATATATTTAGGCAGAACAAGTACAGCGCTTCTGCCATAATTTCAAAACAGCAGATTATGTTTTAAACGTGACATAGCAATCATCCCCTCCAACTGTAGCTAGCGGTGGGGGGTGGCAATGAGTGCCGTTGACTCTGATAATCTTCTCCGTTTTGTTAAGAATAGCAAATACTCTACAGCCCTTCCTCTTTGCTGAGCAACGCCATCGCAGTGTGCTTGGGTTACTTTTAGTGTGATAGGACTTATGAAAAGTGTGTTTGTTTATAACCAAACGACGAGAACCATTCGCCATAGTGATGAAGGTTGCTAAAAGAGAAAAAAAATTAGTATACTATCAAAATTAGTTAGTAGGAACTTATAACTAACGGCACCGAAGTTGAGCACTCGAACGCTGAAAAGTTTTTGTGAGCAGTACGACATTTTGAAGCAAGAAATGAAGAATGTCGGTTCACTCATATTATTTATTAATAGCAATTTAGCGCTATCCCATTCATCAAACCTTGAAGATTTATCAAATGAAAAAACGTTGGAAGGCTAAATTATGAAAAAAGGACAGTAAATAAAAGTATACGGAAAAATGTGTATTATTCATTGTTATGTTTTGGTTGGACGTGCCAGTTTTTAAACCGGTTGGTTGGATGCAAGTTAACGTTACATTCTTCACAAATGTATGGTGTTTTTACTTTACATAAGTAACAATAGTCTAGGTCAGTGGTGGGTAAACATTTTTAATGGGGTGCCACAAAGTTTAGAAATTTTAGTGAAGGGCCAGAATTTTAGAAATGAAGTAATTTTATGTTGAAGCTTTTAATCATAATATTTTAAAAACATTACAGTATTGCACACTTGTGTGTAAACTTGTGTGTTGTAATTGGGGCGTGTATATTATTCATTAAAAAAAAAATGTTAGTGTAAATTATTTATTTAAACATTTTGCATTTGCATTTTGCATTAAACATTTTGCTATCAATAAATAATAAAATATTACATCATTTATATTGTATTTCTTATTTTCATATAATTTTATTTATCTATCTCTTTCAAACATTTTTTATTGTATAAAAATAATAAGAAATATAAGAAAAACTTTTGACCCAGTTATAACAATGGCTTCATACGACGCTTGTGAAATCTCACCAAGCCGCATCATCTCAAGCTTATATGTTATGTGAGATGACGAAAACTGAAAATGTGCAGCTAGTCATCGTTTAAGTAGCATGTGATTTTATTTGTTAAATTGTATTTAAATGACTTATTGCATTATTATTGGACATGATGAGTTTTTACACATAATAATAATGGTACTGCTAGAGCGCGCAATATTGTTCAAATAGGACGTTACATTGAAATATTATTAAAAAAATATATATTGATAACACATGATGTCATTTAAATATTCCTCAACACTATAATAACAATTTTCTATTAACAGTTTCTGTACTGAGTTTCTTGATAGTTCGCGCTGTATGTAGCCACCCTTACTAAAACTAAAAAGGTGTTTGGGTAATAGCGGTACTTATTATATGATGTGGAGATTTGAACCGAGATGTAATAATATAAAGTGGTAAAAATAAAACATCGACTTCTTGTAAGCTTTCTTTTAACTTATATTGTAAGGCTAATCCCATGTTTCTAAAACCGTAGTACGTTTTATTACAACAAACAGCAACAAACATATAACTTATTTATCAATAACAAACATGAAATATATTAATATTTGTAATATAAGGTAAAATCTAGAACAACTTACTTTCAATCGTAACAATATTCCAATACTTTAAAAAAAAAAACATTTAATAACTATATAGAATGAAAGAAAGAACATAGCTCAAGAATATTGTGACGCAAATACTGTGTGTGATGATTGTCGTTTATATATTCGAAATTGTGCTAAAAATATTAAAAATAAATCAAAAACAAGATATAAACGGGTTGATATCAAAAGGTCGAGGCAAGTAACTAGTTTAGTGCGACACTGGCGTTTTAACCACTGCACTAAAAATAATCACAACTTAAAATAATGAATTTACGCCATTTTTAATAAAATATAAAACTATGATCATACAATCTGAATCGGTCGTAAGCTCCTCTAAGCTACGAAATAATGAGTGCCAACTGCAAAATATATAATATTGTGTTTTTTGCTCTGTTCTATCATGATCCACTCACCGGCTTCGAACGAGAATGTAATGTATTTTTTATTTTATTTTTGAACTTTCGCTTATAAACTTTGTTGATAGCTTAGTAATTACTTACTAAGCTAAGTTCGGTAAGTATAAGTTGGTTTTGTGGATTTCTGAAAACTGTAACCACCACTATCTAACTATTTATGGTGTAACTTTGTATTTTCTTTTAAAAGTCTAAGTTTGAATGGTTGTTTATTTTATAATAAATATTTAGCTAATGAGCCGTGCTCTTGAAGTTTTGACATAACTTCCCGCTGGAGTAATTGTGTACGATGGTTTATCGTGGTTGTGATTTAAGGACCTTTTTAATATGATAGTCTCATCTTTGCTAAGGACGACGAAAGCGTTGCATTTCTGCTTCTTCGAGCATCTCCAGCGAGAACCAAATTGGCAGCGTGCACCGATAGCTCTGTGGAATGAGTATCCTTCCACCAGAAGCAAAACCGTACCTTTCTCCAATTGAATGAATTGCATATCTGTAAATATATATAAATATGCGAGATACATTTTTATGCTTATTATTATTGTATATTTATTATGTTTGATTTTTATAGTTCTTTTATTTGGAATACGTACGTATTTGAAACCTAGTTTATTTTTGGTATCCCAGAGGAAAATCCTGCATAGAACCATCATGGCCGCTGTGAGAGCAACGACCCCAGTTTGTCAGACCCCTACTGATTAAAAATACCCAGGGTTTCCTTCCAATCATTCCACGCGATCCTGGGGAACCAAAATCCATCCAGCTGCCCGGGAAGTGAATAGCCTATTCAGGCTTCTTCTCTGTGTGGAGTGGGGGTACAAAGAGCTCACCTCTCCAAACTTTTCTCATAGGCGGCACGCCCGACTTTGCGCGCCACCTCCTTCTCATCCGGGCAGCAGATTCCTTCAAACCAACTGCCCGGGGAGAAATAGTTCTGGACTAGGTTAATGTGAGTGACCATAATTATCATTTTTGTCATGAAATAACAATTTGAAACTGAAAGATTATAATTATGAAAAACATTTTATTAATGTATATCTCTCACTTTTAAAGTATATTTATATTGTAAAAAAACATAGTATAATATCAATTAAATAAATTCCAAATTACCCACATAACTTAGAAAACAGTACTAACAATTATTAAAACTAATACCATCAGTATATTTACCCTTTCTTACATTAAAATTGAAGTACTTATTAATAATTCCAAAAACTTATTAATATATATTTTATATTTAACAACGGGATTTATATCACCTACTATAATATTTCGTAAATCTTAATGTTTTAACATACAATTATTTAAAAAAAATGTGATGTATTTCTTTAAAATACGATATAACTTCAATACTAGATTTCTATACTATAGTACAAGATGACCATAATTAGTAGTAAAAGAAATAAATTTAGTCGAAAATTATGTTTATTATGATGATTTATATTTGGAATACTTCTTATTATATTATATTTCTGTCATTAT
Source organism: Automeris io (assembly GCA_036320925.1). Lineage (NCBI taxonomy): Eukaryota > Metazoa > Arthropoda > Insecta > Lepidoptera > Saturniidae > Automeris > Automeris io. Next base: position 3,436,665 of record JAUDJH010000010.1, on the reverse strand, counting down.
AATTTTATTTAATAATATTCTAACTTAGTATAAGTGATTTCGTTGTTAGGTGAATTAAATTGATTTGTAACAACCATTTCTCAATTTTAGATGATAAAGTAATTCTAATATATAAAATCTTTTATCATAAAGAAGATTTTTTATAAAAAAAAGATATAATGTCAATCACAATTTAGGTACATACTTTACATGGTTTACTTATAAAATACTAAAAAAATAACTTTTCATTAAAGTAACACTTAAATAGTATAGACTGTTTTATTATAAATATATATTTTTTTATAGAAATATTCTCTGTAAGTGTCCTTAGAACGGCGATCAGTTGCGCTACTGGTCACGTTGGACACGACATATAAGCGCAAAGTGGACTGTATCTACTTTTAAAGTGGCTGCTCACAAATGTAACTCTGCTTATCCCGAAAGGGACATAGCGTGAGGATATATTATTAGTATTTCTTTTTTTCATATTTTTTTTTTAATTACTTAAATCCGATAATATATTTTTATATCATTATGATTTTTTTTATTTTCATCTACAGATGCAAAACATTTTTATATATTAAAAAAGGTTCATATACCTTAACATGACGCTCCTTTCCACTCTTCATTTGTGACTTACTAACATCAAGGTTTTAATTTGATTAGATGAAGATGACGTCATCTAAAACATTTTTCTCGCATGTTTTTGTGCCATGTTCGACTGATTGAACTTTTATTTTGGCTGTTATTGCTGCTTATACAGATACTACGGACGCGTTAGTGTATAAGTCATCTAAACATGATATATATTCTATGCCTTGACGTAATTTCCCGTTACTGTTAACGCATAAGTTGGTTTCTCGTGGGTGTGCTGTAAGGACTTCTTAAGAATGGTTCTGTCATCCTTGCTGAGGACGACAAAAGCGTTGCACATTTGCTTCTTAGAGCACCTCCATCGGGAACCCAAGGGACAGTGGACACCGATGGCTCTATGGAAGGAGTATCCTTCTACCAGAAGCAGAATCGTTCCATTCACCAATCTGATAAATTGAACATCTGAAGACACGATTGCTGATTAGCCATAATTACCATTTTCTTAATAAAATCACCACCGATATTTCTGACTTTTTTACGAACAAAAAATTAAATATTTCAAAGATTTTTTGTGGATTAATATTTTTAATTATGACACTTTATTTAATAAAAACGAAGTAGTTTACAAAACATTTATTAAAATAAACAAACTTTTTGACTAAAATAAAAACATAAATCTCGGAATCTATGCCTTTTGACAAAACATGCAAGGGGGTTATTATGTTTCATACTTACTTTATACATTTTTTTCATTTGGACAATGTGTGGTAAATTAAAAAAAAACATCGTTACATTGTACAACCAAAGTTACAAATACATAAATCTCATATTAATTATATTTTAGGAGAAAACACAATTTACTTACGTTTTAATATATTTACTCAGTTCTAAAGCCTTATAATTAGGTATTTCGTGGTTATTATGACAGAGGCGTGTATTAACGACGACATTGTCGTCTTCGCTTAGAACTACAAACGCATTGCACTTCTTCTTTTTAGCCGAGCACTGCCATCTGACACCTTCAGAAAGCTCTACTGCCTTGTGGAAGATGTATCCATTTACCATCAGGAGCTTTTGCCCATTTATTAGCCGGATGAATAGAGGTACTGCAATTAGACATAATAGTTCGTATAATCGGTACGTTTATCATTTACATAAATTTACATAAAATGTTAAATAATATGAAATAAATATATAGATAGAGAGAGATTTATTTATTTATTTATTTTAAAGGGAAACATACAGCAATATTAGGTCCTTACATATGAAATTGGCGTTTTTCGTACTGGCCACTTTAATCACAAATTTCTCCTCTTTGGTAAGGAATTCCAAATTCAAATTTGTACAGCTATAGACTCATGTATTTGTGCTTCGATGATCGTCATTCATTTGTTTTTTTCTTCTGTTTTTTTCTGTTTGCGTCACTCATTTTACAAAATGGAAAACTTAAAATATCCCATTATTTACGAGTACGAGTTCCGCCGTGGCACTAGTGCTGCGGAAACAACTCGAAGGGTGAATGATGTGTATGGCGGTCGTGTTGCAAAAGAAAACACAGTTCGTTTTTGGTTCCAACGTTTTCGTTCTGGAAATTTCGACCTGCAGAACAAGCCCCGTGGACGGCCTGAGACTCAAGTTTATAATGAAGAGTTGAAGGCTATTGTGGAAGCGGATCCATCGCAAACCACGTCCGAGTTAGCTGCAGGCTGCGATGTTAGTGATAAAACTGTTTTAATTCACTTGAAGCAAATTGGGAAGATTAAAAAGCTTGAAAGGTGGGTACCTCACGAATTGACTGAAGCAAACCGGCAAACGCGCGTCGAATGCTGCGTTACATTACTAAATCGGCACAATAATGAAGGTATTTTAAACCGAATCATTACCTGTGATGAAAAATGGGTTCTTTACGATAATCGGAAGCGCTCAGCGCAATGGTTGGATCCTGGCCAGCCAGCCAAATCCTGCCCCAAGCGAAAATTAACCCCAAAAAAGTTACTTGTAAGCGTTTGGTGGACTAGTGCCGGTATTGTTCATTACAGTTTTCTCAAATCTGGCCAGACTATTACGGCTGATGTCTATTGTCAGCAATTGCAAACCATGATGGAAAAGCTAGCGGCTAAACAACCTAGGCTGGTCAATCGCTCCACGCCACTGCTGCTTCACGACAACGCTAGACCACACACTGCGCAACAGACGGCTACTAAATTAGAAGAGCTTCAATTGGAAAGTCTAAGACATCCTCCGTACTCCCCGGACCTTGCTCCAACAGATTACCATTTTTTTCGAAATTTGGATAACTTCTTGCAAGGGAAAAAATTCAACTCCGATGGGGCAGTACAAATCGCCTTCAAAGATTTTATTGATTCCCGTCCGACTGGTTTTTTTAGTAAAGGGATCAATGAACTACCTATGAGATGGCAAAAGTGCATAGAAAATAATGGTTCATACTTTGATTAATTAAATATATTATATTAAAAAATATTCGACTTTTTGTTCCTCCCATACAAAACGCCAATTTCATATGTAAGGACCTAATATAAATGATAATAATATACACAAAAAATGTTACATAAGCCAGCAAAGCTTCCACAAAAATAAAAAAAAAAGCTAATAAATAACAATAAAAAAATCAATCAAATATACATACATATATATGTAACATATAAATAGTACATTTATATTTAAAAAAAAAGTACATTATAGAACAAAATTGAATTTAGGCTAATATTTTCTTTCTCACCATTCGTTTAAAGGGCCCAAAGGCACAGGACAGTATATCTATATCGCAAAAACGTTTATTATATAAAACATGAAAACATCTTGCAAAAGCCGCTAACCCATTAGACGCCGCATGAACACGACCACTCTGCCAGGAGTGTACGACTATGGTGATGAAAACATAAATTAAACATTTAGAATATCTAAAAGATTTAATTAAATAAGAATTTCTACTAACGTTTTAAGATCGTATAAATAGTGTTAAACAATCGTAAAGGTGGCTAAGAGGAATAATAGAATAACAAAAGCTTAGTTCGGAAACAGTAAGTCCCTCCATGCTGAGATCCTTGTGATACTCCAGCTGAAAATTAACGGCTTTTTTGTTAATTTCTTTGTAAAGAAATTACTTCTTTATTTGATTTATGGATCACTGTAAGATAATCTTCACTAAAACTTGATCGAAATAATCAATAGAATAACATCACTAGAATAGAATCCAAGGATTAGCATTCATTCCTTGTATACCATCAAAGGAAAGGTTTCTAGTTTGCTCACCTCAAACCAATTTGATGCAGGCTCTACAACTGACAGTCTAACGCAGTGGCGACGGCACACTAGCTCATAGAAGGTGACCAGATATCTGCGTTAGCGCGAGCTTATCATCAAATTTGTTAAGAGACATTTATATAACTGGGGCCCTTCACGAAAATCAGTGCTGCAGACTTCATCTGTGGTTTTAAGCTGATGAAGGTCCCATTTTAGTGTTTATATGTTTTTGTATTGTTCTTTTGTTTTTGTATGTTGTTTCTGTTACTGCATTTTAATTTATGTTTTTTTTTAGTGTATGGCGAAATAAATACATTTCATTTTATTTCATTTCATATAAGCTGCCTATTTTTATTAAGCTGTATTTAGTAATTACGTAGTACATTAATTTCATGTAATGCTTACGACTTAGCACATATCATAAAGAGTTCTGAAAGTAATTGATTGAAGCTCCTGAGAGATATCGACATTCGTCTTCTATTTTATAATTTAATACAAATATCTTACAAACCACCCATGAACATGTTTGTAGAATATCGGCGAAAATATTTTTTTTGGTAGCTTGAGGGAAAATCCTGCATAGGACCATCAGGGCATCTGTGAGGGCAGCGCTACTACTGACTAAAAACCCCGGGGTGTCCCTCTAATCGCTCCACTCGGGCCTAAGAAACCAAATTCACCCACACGCCTGGGGAGCGAAAAGCCTTGTTGAGGCTGTCTCTCTGGGAGGGGTAGGAGTAAAGAGTCCACCCCTCCAAAACCTCTCTTTCAGGCGGCGCGCCGGACACTGCGCACCGCCTCCCTCTCATCCGGGCAGCAGACTTCCTCAAGTCTACTGCCCGGCTATTGTTACTGGGGGATGTCGCGCTCGCTCTGGGCGAACGCGTCCCTCCAGCGGCATAAGTGAAAATCGCATCAAAGTCCTTTGTGTAATTTAAAATATGAACATATAGACACACAGAAATAACAACTTTAATGTATACCAAGTAAAAAAGCTTCAATTTTTTTTAACATAAAGCCCCTCTTTTGTGATGTAATAACTTGGGGGTGGATGGTTGTGAGTCGTTACTGCTTTCACAATCTCATTATTCGTGTTCACATGAACGTGGGCTTTGCAATCTTTCGATAGAGTGTTGGAGCAGGCGAACCTCGTTCCGCCTTGCCGGATCGAAGTATTTTTGTTGTAAGTGTACCCGCCGAGCAACAACAAAGTGGCGCCTTTGATGGTCCGTATAAAACTTGCTTGAAAAGAAAGAAAAAATATTTCATAGTAGCATTCGTTACATTTTCGTGTTAAGTATGAGGAATCTCTTAGGTAATGCTAGACAAGCAACAGGGAGGTAAGACGTCTACCAGGCAGTAAAGTTAAGGGAGTTTGCTGCCCGGATGAGAGGGAGCCGGCGTGCGGTGTCCGACGCGCCGTCTGTGAGAAAGGTTTGGAGGAGAAAGCTCTTTTCATCCACCCTTCTCAGAGATGAAGCTTAGAGTTTGCTCCCCGGACGTCTGGAAGAATCTGGATCCTCAAGCCTGAGTGGAGTGATTGGAAAGTCACCCTGGTTGTTGTTAGTCAGTAGTCTGACACACCGGGTAAAAATAGGGATAAAAAATAGAACGGATCCAGGATTCTTCTGCCTATCGTATTGGTCTTAAAAATGCGTGCAGAACAGTGAGCTATACCTCAACTTTTATGGTAACAAAAAAGAGATAGTTTTGCTACTAGATTATACTAAGGGTGTGAAGGAAAGTATGTTTTGAAGGATTGTGGGAAGATTATAGAACTTCCCAAAATAGCTATTTTGGTAATATAATTGTAAAGTTTACCGATACGTCTCCATTAAATTATTTTTACTACCCTTGAAAGGAATCTATCGATTTTTCAAGTGTTTAAAGCATTAAGATCTTATGCTATTCAATTCAATTTATTACACTCCATAAAATAGGTGTAGTAAGTACTAAATGAGTTCAGATCTTGCTGCTCTAAAAACTATGGCGCGCTGTTATTTTTTTTATATTAAAACACAATTTATATAATAAAATTACACATATAATAAATGTAGCAGTAATTTTATTTATCTGATTACAATATCCGAAAACGGGATACCGAATACATGTCGCTGGCGTACACATTTGAAAATAATATTATATATCAAATTTTTATATATGTGCCGTTTTTTAATTTTAAATAGTTAATCGGATCGTGATTGTGCTTGGTGACGGCCAGGGTTATGAGCTCGTTTGCGTCGACATGTACGTATGCTTTACAGTTTTTGGAGTTGCAACAGGAACAACTGTATCTGAACCCCGAGCCCCGCAAAGGTGCACCTCTTTTGTAGGAATAATTGTTTAACATAAGAAGCCGTGGACCATGCGATAAAGTAATAAACTTCCCTGTAAATATATAACATAACATATAATATTTTCACCATTGGTAGTGATCTATCTCCAAAGTAGGCTTTTAGTCCAGCGCACTTGATAAAAATTGTGATTAATTCTACGCACTTTTTGACACAACCCTTTATTAAAGTTAATCAGTAGCTTGAAATTAAAAAATGGGACCAAATTCCGCCGGTACATTAACAGCCATTTTAAATATACGTAATTTGTTGATATTTCAGATATTACATTTTTTTGGAAAATAATAAGAAATTTCGGGTTTTAGAAAAAAATATACGAATAATAGTTATGAAGAATCACATTTACAAGAACCTTGCTTTTTACCATTTTAAAAAATAATAAAACAACGGAGATATCATTAACAGACATAAATTCAAAATGGTCGCTAGCGCAAAGGCGAAATTTGTTTTTTTGACCAGTTATGTCCTGCCTAATGGTTAGGGCAATAAAATATCTATCAGGAAAGTTCATAAAAAAATTATTAATGACACTCAGCTATGGATACTAGGAAAAGATGTTGACACTTAAATATAAATACAACAATGACTTTCGACAAACTAACGTATTTATCGAAGAAAATTTTCCGTTTCAGAATGAGTATAGTTTGTGTGGGTTATTAAATATAACATTAATATTGCGCTTAGATATAGATCATTTTAATATTAAAAGTGATTATAAATAATTTTGAAGAACATGGAAAATAGTAGTTTTTATAGACTCTGCTTCCTTTTATAAAACTTATCCCGTTTATTGTGTGTACAGAAATTTTGAAGTTAGATATAGCTCAATACAACACTGTCGTTCTTGGACTACAATGCTCTTTCTATCAGGTGCGATGTAGTTACTCTATGAAGATAGCATAAAAACACAAATATTTAACAAAATAAAAAAATCATAATTAGCTAAAAGTATAACACGCATTTTGGGGGGGTCGATACTACGAGGGCGGTCCGATAAGTACTTAGCCTCACCGCCTTATGGCGCCACTATCGCAAGGGAAATTTACCATCGTGTAATACATTCTTTTAGACCGCTTCTGACAAAATTTCAGCCACATGAGGCTCATAGTTTTGATTTGACTCCGTGTAGAAGCAAGCTTTTTGGCGAATTAAAAAAAATGGAGAAAGAGCAGTATCGGTCCGTGTTAAGATTCTTGTTTTTGGAAGGAAAATTGCGCAGCGAAATCAAAGAGCGCTTGGATGCAGTGTACGGTGACTCTTCTCCTTCGATGGCGACTATCAAAAATTGGTTTACAAGTTTCAATGTGGTCGCACGTCGGTTTTTGATGAGCCACGTCCAGGTGCCACAAAAACGGCTACCACGGAAGATAACGTGACAAAAATCCACAATCTCATATTGGCAGACCGCCGATTGAAAGTACGCGAAATAGCTGAGACTGTAGGCATCTCAAAAGACCGGGTGGGTCATGTCCTGCATGAAATTTTGGGCATGAGCCGCGTTCGCTCACTCCGAACAACAAGCGAAATCGTGAAATCACTTCAAAGCAATGTTTGGCGCTGTTTAAGCGCAATCCGAAGGAGTTTTTGCGTCATTTCATAACCCTAGACGAAATATGGATCCACTGGTACACATCAGAGACCAAGGAACAGTCAAAACGTGCTCCGAGGAAGGCAAAGACTGTCCAATCAGCCGGAAAAGTTATGGCCACCGTTTTCTGGGATTCACAAGGTGTGGTCTACACCGACTACCTGGAGAAGGGCAAAACGATCACAGGGCTCTACTATACTGAATTATTGGGTCGATTCAATGTCGAGCTGAAGAAAAAACGGCGCCATTTGGCGAAGAAAAAGGGTTCTTCCACAATGATAACGCACCGGCTCACACCTCCGCCGTCGCCACGGCCAAATCGGTCGTATTAGGCTACGAACTGCTGCCCCATCCACCATATTCCCCGGATTTGGCCCCGTGTGGCTTTTTTTTGTTTACAAATTTGAAAAAGTCAATCGCAGAGTAGATATTTTGGTCGAATTATGAGGCCATCGCCGCCACGGAAGCCTATTTTGCAGACCTTCCGAAAACTTTTTTTTCAGACAGGTTATAAAAGTTGGAGCATCGCTGGATCAAGTGTATTGAGCTAAAAGGAAACTATGTAAAGAAATAAATTGCCACTTTTCCAAAATTTTCGTTTTTCTTTTGTAGCCTAAAGACTTATCGGACCACCCTCGTACTTGCGTCATCATTATTCAGTGCCATCATCATATGGAAGGTTAATTGCTAAAAATTTCTCATAATCCCATGTTGTGTTTTAAAACAAAAGATAGTTGCGTCAGATTTACTTTTTGACTCTGACGTCTGTAGATTTATAACTCAATTTTTTTTTGCATTTTTTACTTATTTTTCTGTAAGTCCCATTAAGGCACTGACGATATCTTGGAGGTGAATGTGTATGGCTGTGAACGGCCACGATGGGCCCATAATTTGGCACTATAAGACACGCCTTACACATACTTGTACTGGTACAACGCCTCCTCTTGTTGCTCTTTCTCAATCTGTGTTCGACATTGTAACCTTGATACATAAGAAACTTTTTTCCGTTCTCTAATATGAAATCTGTGACCTCTCCAGACTGAACAACTATACCTAGAAATATATTCAAAGGTGTAGAATAAACACAAAGGATATGTGTAGCAATAAAATCTTTAGCCAATTTAGTATTAAAAAGAGAGCCAGTTAACCACATGCTAAGACCACCTTTTCATTTGTCAATACTAGTAGAAATTACTGCATAAACATAAGAGATTTAAGTACAGTTCTACCAGTTAATAATGGTTTAATATGACTGCTATAGTATAAGAAGAAAGAGAGAAAGGAAGAAAGAAAAACAATTAGTAGGCATAGAACATAATACACAACATAGAAGAACAGGCCAATCAAGCTTTATTGTAATGATACGTCAAAGAAATTTTGACTCTGCATATGCAACTGATCAGATGAGCTAATCAGCGCTGACTTTCAGCTGACATCCATTAGCTATGTCAACGCGCAGAAAACATTGAAGAAGGGAATAATACAGATATACAAGGAATAGGTAAGTCATGGGTTTGCAATGTTTTAGCTTTGAAGTGATATGTCAAAGAAAAAGCAGTAGCAAAACAAAAGGTTTGTATATAATCTTATATAGCGTATTCCGACGAAGCAGAATTGTTGTCCGGCAGTAACAGAGTGACGTATTTCAGGCAGCACTGTTGCTTCATCGAAATAACCTCTATATCTATACATACTAGTTTTTCGTAATTGTGCTTGCTACCTAGCAACATTTCGAACAATAATAAATGTAAAATAAAGAAATTAAATAATAAAAATTAAATAACAAGCATATTTTTACAACCAACAATATGTAAAATGATAATATACCTATTTTCTTAAAAAAAAAACAGTAACATCTAAAGCGCAATGATTCGTTGTCATTTATTTAGATCAATTCAATACAACGAGATCGGCGATTTCACGGCGGCCCTGATAGTCCTGGAGAGTTTCCACCAGATCAAAAAAAGTACCCATTTCACGAGATTTTAGCTCAATTTAACCCGGCTTCACTTAGTATTCTTTGTAGTACTTGTAGAATATTTCTATGAAACGGAGTCAGAATCTCAATTTTTAATCACGTTAACACAATATACTCATACTCCAGTGTTTGTTCTTTTGGAGGGTGATTGTGGTCAATAACAGCTTTTGTTATTGCGGCCTCATTTTTGTCGAGATACACGTAAGATTTACATTTAGTAGCTGTGCTACGGGAACATATGTATCTAAAACCTCCGCCTCGTACAGCGCTATGTTTGCAAAAAGTGTAATTGTTTAACATAACGAGTCTTGCCCCACGCGGTGCAGTAATGAACTGAACTGTAAACAGGGTAAAAATTACATTACTATTTACTTTGATATGTGACTGCATAATTATTTTGTAATGTTTAAACTGAAGCGAAAACTCAAACTATCAAGTGTCAACGTAAAATTGCCAGTCACGCGGTCTTTTACCGGTCGGAAAGTCGGAATTAACCAACCACTTTTCACCACAAAACCACTATACGGCGATCTGTAAACCACCTATATATGGTGGTTCTATTTTGAAATGAAAGAACGGAATGCACTCCCAGCGTCTATTTTTTCACGTCATTATGATTTGGGAGCCTTTAAAAGAAGATTGAATGAGTGATTTGTTGGGCAGACTTGACTCTCACTGGCTTCAGCTTTACCTTCAACCAGGCGTGTCAGAAGTCAAGCGACTGCCTGCAAGCCATAAAAAAATATCATCGCCCACTCTTCACAGTTTTCACATGAATAAAAGTGATATACTATAGAAATTTTTAATATAATGAATATTCTTTTGTTTTCACATAATATTACAATAGAGCGTGAGTGGCATATAGAAGCCAGGTTCACAACCTTGTTCTTGTAAAATATCCGTAAGGTTTACATTTACAACCACCACGGAAATATTTGTCTCTAAAACCTTTCAATCCTACAGCACCATGTTTGCTGTACGTGTAATTGTTTGATTTAAGAAGTGTTTTCTGACGCGATGAAGTGATAAAGTCAACTGTAAATATCACAAAAATTGCATAGTTAAATCCTTATTTTAGAATGTCACCATATGATTCGTTGCATTTGAAACCCTTGGATTTCCAAACGAATATCGGTGCAATAAGCCATATATTTTTGGAATCTTAAAGTTTCACATATGAACCGTCTTTTATTTTCATATATTCCATTGGAGGATGACTGTGGTCTTCATTAAAATGGTAAATAACTTCGTGTTTGTTGAGATACACGTAGGCTCTACAATTATGGCTGTTGCAGCTGGAGCATCTGTATCTAGTACCACCATCACGTATTGGTGTATGTTTGTAGTAAGTGTAATTATTTAACATGAGAAGTCTTGATCCACGCGCTAATGTGATAAACTCAGCTGTAAAGAATACAAAAATTACAATCTTAATTCCTTTTAACTCTAGTTTTATCCTAATTGGATCAGGATAAAATACACTTTCATTCTTTTGGATTCTTCCATGTAAGAACGGATAATTAGAGTCCCGAATTTATTATATCTCAATACGTACAATCAATATGTACGAACAGTCATTTATTTTGAGAAAATTACATAGAGTATGATTGTGTCCAGTGACTGCTTTGGTTACATGATTCGTGTTGATATAAACGCAAGCTTTTCATTTCTTTCTGTCGCAGCTGGAGCATTTGTATGTAACCTCATCTCGTGACTGTTGTTTGCTATACATGTAGTTGTTAAACATTAGGAGTCTTGATCCACTCATTGAAGTGATAAGCTCAGCTGTAGATGGTACAAATATGCCAAGCTTAATTCCTAAATTTATAATATTGTTTGATTGGACAGAGTAGGATTAAATAGGTGAGACCTCGTGCATACTTCTAGATTATTCCATGTACGGCGGGGAAGGAAAACTATGCATTAGTCTTGATTTTTATGTATGTCCCGTCATCTCTTTTCGTATATTTTAATGGAGCGTGATTGTGGAATGCGGCCGCTCGGTATATAATCGCATCCTCGTTGAGATACACAAAAGCTTTACAGTTATGGGTGTTGCAACAGCAACATCTGTATCTAATTCCCCCATTACGTACAGATCCATGTTTGTAGTAAGTGTATTCGTTGAACTTAAGAAGTATTGATCCACGCGTTAATGTGATAAACTCAGCTGTAAATAACACAAAAATTATATTGATTAATGCTTCTATTATGTGATGTGGTTGATTGATCACCAATTAATTCCTAAGAAATGTTCGTCGATAATTATGTACTTTTTACATGTAATCACGGCGAAGAAAGACTTGTACTATTGCGTTTTCGTTTTTTGTGTATATTATTTCTGTCTTTTTTATATTTAAATATATTATGAACGTTGAACGTGGAGGTCATGGTTATGACATCATTGGCTATATACGTAAGCTGTTCAGTTCTTAGTGAAGCCAAGGGAAAGGCAGGTTTAAGGATTTTTATTAGTTTGAGATATAGTTGAGCATCTGAGCCCGACTACAAAATGTAGAACAGTGTTAAAGGAGCTGACAACTCTATCAATGGTTACCAATAATTATTATTTCAAATCGCTTTTTTAAAAATACAAATCAATACACCAACTATAATGATTGTTAATACGATTTTCTGAGAATAAAATATATTATGACTTTTAAATAGAATACCTCCTATTAAAGAAGCTGGCAACACTAACATCAGACGACAGTAATTATTATTTAAAATCTTGATAAAAATATAAAATTAATACACTGGTTGTTTTTGTGATTTTTGGAATAAAATTTTATATTTAATAGTAATGCCCTTATTGTTTCTGAACGAATAATTTGAAGATGACAGGTAGCTCATTAAAAACTAATTTCTAGGTTTCAAAACCTAATATAATTAGTGTTAAAGCATGAAATCATATGTTATATCATATTATATACGTAATATATGCTTTTACAGACGAGTTATTCATTAAAATAGAATACATATGTTTAGTACTAATATAATCCAAATATCACAACATGATTAGAGCTATATAATTTAATTATAAGGCAAATATACAACATTATTAAAGGGTTACTGGATAATATTGTAAATTTAAAAACTTTTAATCTTATATCTCTTTATTTTATATAATGAATTTATTGAAATCCAATGTCAACAGTGTAGCCATAATTATAACATATTTGTACATGTTGTATTCTCAAATGTCACAAAGCAAGTATCAATATTTGTACAGCAAGTGCGAAATAAAGATATAGGTGGAAACTAAACAAAACGTCAAAAGTAACAAATTACATCGCGCCTTGGGCACGCCCTGTCGCCTCGAAGCTCCATTACTGCATAGTAGGCTCCTTACACAGTTTTAGAAGGTATAATTTTTGTAACAAGACTACATATTATGAAATTTCTAAATTTTAATGTATTTGCCGTCGCTTGTTTTAACATAATTACATGGAGGATGATTGTGCTCGTTGGCGACCTTGGTAATAACTTGATTCGCGTCGATACGCACGTAGGCTTTACAGTTTTTACTTCTTTGTCGAGAACACCTGTATCTATTACCACCGTCACGCGTTTTTACATTTTTGTAGTAAGTGTACTTGTTGAACTTTAGGAGAGTCGGTCCACGTGATAGTTGTATAAACTCCGCTATATCTGTACAAAAATTATATAATTAATTCCTAATTATGACCTCTAGTTTTTTTAACGATTATTTATATTTTTGGCTGTTTTGTCACTTGAATTTGTTTTATTCCTCGCAAATACTTCTGATGTTGCCCGTGTATGGTGTTGAAGTAAAGTTTTATCTTCCTAATTATTTTTTAATATATATATATATATATATATATATATATATATATATATATATATATATATATATATATATATTGTTTTTGTTGAATTGAGTATGTATCGTTTATAGTTTTGTATTTATTCAAGAGATGGCGCTGGCAGAGTATTGAATCACGCTATCGTTTTGTAACACACGATTCAATACTCTGCCACAATATTTAATAAATGATGAGTAGCGAAATAGCAACTATTTGTTTTATTTAAATTACATCCCGAGTCTACAATGGTGACATCTATATAGCGTTTGTTCAGTTTTCATTGTGGTCTACGGCAGCCATTGTTATGTATCCGTCCTGTTCGATATGCACGCTAGCTTTACAGTTCTTACTTTTTCCACGGATATTTTAGTATCTAAAACCTTCATTACGCATGGACCGGTGTTTGTTGTAAATGTAACTGTCTATTACAATAATAATTGATCCGCGAGATGTAGTAATAAATTCAGCTGTAAATGTCCCAAAAATGGTAAAAATTAATGTCTTTTTATATGATATATCTATTAATGTTCTTTCCACACTATTATTAGTACTGGGATTTGGAGTATACAAATTTTAAATTTCAAAATTACATTGATTTGGCTGCATCTAGATTCAGATACGATTTCGCAACAGCTGCGACAAGAAAAAGATATGTATTAGCAATGGCTTTGAATTAACAGTCGATGTTTTGTATAAATTTTAAAAGTAGGTTACTTCGTAGAGCGATGACCAGTATGCTTGTTAGATACCTATCTAATATTCCGCTATCTAAAAATGAAGTAGATAATGAAGTTAGATTGGAGACACTTGAATCAAGATCATAAGTATATTACATACATCATATTAATCAGTTTAATTCTACTATAGTAAAAAAAACATATTTTTTATACTGTATTCTTATTACCATTCGCTACCCTGCGGCTATACTTTCTCATTATACTCAAAACAGTATATTTTTAGGTTATTCTTACGGGACAGCAAGGGATCCAACTGAAACATTATTTTAATAACATACACCTATATATTACAAACCTGTACATGTTACAATATTTAACCTCAGAAATTCTTTCAATGGTACGTATACTTTTCATTACCTCAACTGAATAAAAAAGCGCTAAGCATATACATTTGATTCGTAGAAAAAGAAATCGTAAAACATTATTATTGTTATAGAAAAGAAAAAATCTTAGCTTTCTCTATTGGAATTATGGATATTGTAAAAATAATGAGAGAAAGGCTTTATAACAGCATATTTCTGAATAAGCATTGCGTACTACAATCCACTCTAGTAGTATTCCTTCTGTAACTTTGATCTCTTATTCTGTCAGCTACATTTTATTGTTTTGTATTTTATAAAATTAATGTAAATATTTAAAATTATTTTGTGATTTTATCAATTATAATGTCATTATGTACCATAATTTTAAAAAATACATCTCTTTTCAATATTTCTGCTTGTGTATGAGATACATATATGAATGAAACTTGAGATTTGTAAAGGAGCGCCCATAAAACGTAAAAAAAAAACACCAGTTTTGACGTACAAGCATTACCGCTTTATTTGGTTAAGGTAACAGTGGAATGTAACATATTATTAAACTTTTACGTATCTGCCATCTTTTATTTTTAAATATTTATTTGGTATGTGATTGTGGTTAGTCACGGCCATTGTTATAACATCGCTGGCGTTGATATGGACGTAAGCTTTACAATTTGTAGTACAGGAGCTGGAACATCGGTATCTATAACTTCCGTTACTTAAAAGCGCTGCTTTTTTATAAGTGTAATTGTTTAACATTAGGAGTCTTGATCCACGCATCAAAGTAATATACTCTGCTGTAAACGGACCAAAAATTACATCGTTAATTCCTTTCGCCTTGATGTGATTTAATCACTGGTTAGATTGGGTTTAAAAATTAGCTTCTTTTCTAGGGATTTTTGTAAAATGCTAATTTTCTGTTTTATATGTCCATCTTCTGTGTTTATATATTTAAGTGGAGTAAATATGGTCAATGTCGGCCATGATTATGACATCGTTCGCGTCGACATACAGGTTAGATTTAGTTCTTACTACTGTAGCTGGAACTATCGAGGGGTGAAAGGCTATTTGGTTTAAGCGACATTTTTTGGTGATATAGTAATATATATTTTTGGAATCAGCGTTTTACCGATTCATATATATATATTTCACACTGGCTCGACAAAGTGACTACAGTGCACCTGATGGCAAATACAATGAGGTCCAAAAACGAAAGCGACCATCAAAGAATGAAAATCCGTTGATAGTCTCCGTCGTCATATCGGCCCACATATACCAAGACTGAAGGTCTCAAGGTGTATTATCAACTGGATATACACAAGTTGATCCCGAAACGCAACAGGCCAAAGTGTGTCACTATGACGGTCTTTACACTTGTGTACTGTGGTCACGACCCAGTTTGATATTGAAAATAATAATAATTGGGTTAGGTTATATCCTGGCCCGGACGTCTGGATTTTTGCATAAAATGGCGGTGAAAGAAGGCCAGATATTATAGAATCTTACATTCTTATGAATGCACTTTTACACTAGGTCTATTAGAAATTTCTGCCGGTTTCTCTCACACGTTTGGATACCATGAGGAAGTTTGGATGAAAAACAGATTGAACTTTCCGCTAGACCTAATATATTTGCGTAGAGCATGAATGAGACTTATAGAAGTCAATTT
Source organism: Automeris io (assembly GCA_036320925.1). Lineage (NCBI taxonomy): Eukaryota > Metazoa > Arthropoda > Insecta > Lepidoptera > Saturniidae > Automeris > Automeris io. The sequence goes on along the minus strand of JAUDJH010000010.1, from coordinate 3,420,373 downwards.
TATTAATCTATTCAGGTAGATATACACATGAGATTTACAATTATAATATTTTATACACGCAAATTCGTATTTAAATTTACCACCACGTGAACGTAAATTTTGTTATTAGTATAACTGTTCAACATTACGAGCTGTGATCGACACACTAAATTTATAAAATTTGAAGTAAATAATACATAGTTAAAAGGCAAACCTTTATTTAGCATAAACGCCATAATATACATAACAGAATAGGATTATAAACAAAATAGGATATAGGATATAATCAAGAAAAAAAAAACATCAACATTAAATACCCTGCTGATGACCGCTTGCGCTAGGTGACCAGCTGGGTCACCCAGCGCTGATTGTCAGCTGACCATCCATTTGGTATGTCAATGCGCAGAAAATAGTGAAAAATGAAATAAGTATAGGTCCCATCCCTAGAGATTATTAGAAAATTAGATGTTTAATACATTGTACTATTGTATTTAAATACTCCATGCAGTCGATTTGAGGCAGTCTGCAGCCCAAGAGAGCTGGTTGCGTCGAGCTGCCTCTTACAAAGGTATAGTTCCATTACATTCATCAATTCTAGAGTGGACGCTTGGATATGGCTGTTCTTTCGGCAGGCCCAAGGATGAATTTGTATTCTAAGGTTGCAGCGAGAAGACGTACACACTGGTCGTTTTTGGCTAGTAAAAGTCGGATTCTGACAGTTGCAACACGACTGCGGTGACCCAATAGCGGCTGACATAGCGCAATGTTCCGCTCAAATTTCAGATGTATGTATGCTGTATGGTAGCTAGTTTGATATGCCGCCTAACAGAGCCCTGCAATCATTTGCATATGACGCCTTTGAGAGCGGACGTCGGTTAATGCAAAAATAATTTACAGACTCATACAGTTGTCACTTCGCCAGAAATTGGTTTAAACAGTATGATATACCTTACGAGGCTGGCATAGTCATCAAGGATGCACTAAAGCCTCATTAAAATATTTGATAAAAAAAATAACGCCTTTCTATACAAATGCATACAGAGCGCCAATACTCGGTGTATTGCGACTCAATAGCAGCAGAATCCAAATCGCGCCTTAAGATTATATTCTTATGTATCTACCACAGTTTGTTTTCATATATTTTAGTGGAGCGTGATTGTGCTCAGTGTCCGCCTTCGTTATGCAATAATTGGCGTCCATGAATAGATGAGCTTTACATTTCTTTCTGGTATTGCTAGAACATTTGTATCTATAGCCTCCATCACGTGATATTGTATGTTTATTATAAGTATAACTGTTTAACATTACGAGCCTTGATCCACTCACTAAAGTTATAAACTGTGCTGTAAACAATAAAAAAAATTACTTATTTATTTCCTTTACTTATATCATTGGTTAGATTAGGTTTAAATACTCATCGGGCAGAAGACTTGAGAGATTCTGCTGCCTGGACGAAGCAGAAGGGGTGCGTATGTTTTACACACCGTCTGAAAGAGGTCCTGGAGAGAAGAAGTGAGTTTTTTAGATTCACTCCTCCCAGAGATGCCGGAAGAGTACCCAGGACTGGCTAGCATCGAGCTGAGGGAACCCCCGGCAGTTTTAAGCCAGAAGGAATCTGCCATACCGGGCCGCTGCTTTTATGGCGGCCGTGATTTACTTATGTAGGATTATCCCCCGGGATATTAAAAAAAAGTTTAAATACCCGCTAATACTTTCACGGTCTTATTAGAAGATGAGTTTTAACTTAAGAAAATGTTTAAACAGTGGCAAAAGTCAATTATAATAAAAGATATTTTATTGCTAATATAAAAAGACACTAGGCATTTGATAAAGTAATAAGGTTTTTTATAAGATATAAACTATTTATAGTATAACTCAGGACTGCCACTGCTTAAGCTTTTCCTTAAATTAAAATTTGTTATCAAACAAATCCGTTAGGGTTTTCTATAAAATGGTTAAGAAAACTCACATATTGTTGAATATAGTATATTCTTTATATCTTTATGACATTTTATTTTCATTTTATTGAACAGAGCGTAACTGCAGTCGGTAGCTGCCTTGATGATGACATCGTTTTGTTAGCAGGAAAATGTTTATGTTTATCTATCTTCTAACTTGTCTTCCGTATTTATAAAAAGACTTATCCTGACTGACATTTCGTAGAGTATAACCTACTGGAGCGAGAAACATATTTTGGTATTAGGTTATTTTTACGTCGTAGGGCCTACTTGAAGGATTTCTTGATATTCTATCCTCAAGACGGTGAAATAGGCGTGAAAAGTTTTTAGAAAGTCACCAGTTGTGGCGTAAATCGCACCTGGACGAAATAAACCGGGTCCGCTAGTTTATCATTAGTGTAGTTTAAATTTACGAGTCTGAGCCACTTGCTAAATTTATAAACTTCGCTGTAAATGACACAAAAATCCCATACTAAATTCCTTTTATTGTGATGCGGTTTTAACACCACATAGATTAGGAATTTTTGGAGCAGACCCGAATCTTGGAGTCTGGCACACGGAGCCGCGATTCTCACGGCTACCCTGGAATCTGTTCGTGCATATTGTTGTAAATTGAACTAGGGTTTTTTATAATTAGATTTCTTTTGTGTTGGGTGTTAACGACTTTAATGAAAGGATAAGGTACTTACTGGGATTTGGTGGTGGTGAGGCTTGCGGTACCGCGTTCCACCACACCACACTTTTTCAACTGACCGTTCGGTTCAAGGTTTTTGATTTGAAAGCGCCGGCGCGCGGCGCATGTTTCTTTGAGTAAATTCTTAGTGAGGGGAATGGACAGGAGGGAATAACAAGTCGTAACACATATTATATAACATGTATCCGCTCAGAGATGAAGCCTGGAATATACTATATGCCTGCTAGGTCTTTGGAGGAATATTAGTCCCCAGGCCCGTCTGGGAACGAGATGAGGGTTTTCGTGAGTAGATGTCTGGCATACAGGGATACCTTCATGGCTACCCTGACAGTCCTATGCAGGATTATGTATAATGATGATGAAGAACAACCACATAATCTCACATTTCTGTGCATTTACCGGTTTTCCTTTACATACGTGAAGCGTGAGTGTGGATGGTGGCGGCTACGGTTATAACATCGTTTGCGTTGACATGCACATAAGCTTTACAATTCTTGCTACAACTCGAGGAACATTTGTATCTATAACCCCCACCACTGGTACGGTAATATCTATTATATGTATATCCATTTAGCACAAGAATCTTTGATCCACGCGTTGTAGTAATAAACTCGGCTGTAAATAGCAAAAATAAAAATATAATTATTTTAGTATAACATATTAGTATAATCCTTGAATAGTAGTTTTGAATTTTAGTTTGCAAGCATATTTCTTGTATTACATGTAAATGTAGATGGTAAAAAGTCACATATTATTAAACTAAATAATAGGCCAAAGTGTAAAATGTAAAAAAAATATCTTTTAATAGTTTGAAGTAAAACTAAATTAAAAAAGCCATGCTTTCAAGCATAAACACATTAGGAACATGCTTTGATGAGTTTGAACACATCAGATAAAAGTAATGCTTATGTAAAAACTTTACCAGGTCATATACGTGAAAAACTTAAATTGTTGCTCGAAATCTCGACTGGATTCTACCGTGCATATACTGTTTGCTGCGGCCAATCAGACAATAATGCCAACAGTGATAGAGTCACAAGCAAACAAGTAAGTTTTCCGTGTATAAGACTTGATAAATTATTTTACGATGTTTTTATTACATTTCTGCGATTAAAGTTTCATCGTAAAGTAATTTATTTCTCTTTTATTTTGAAGTTTTACATAGGATTAACATAAAATTGGGAATAATAACATATACATATAAATAAATTTTCATAGTAGCGGTACATTTTTTTTTTTTTTAATCAAATATATTAATGAGGCTTTAGTGCATCCTTCATGACTATGCCAGCCTCGTAAGGTATGTCATATTATTTAAACTCACTTCTGGCGAAGTGACAACTGTATAAGTCTGTAAATTCTTTTAGCATTACCCGACGTCGGCTCTCCCAATATGACATTAATTTCTCCGACACTTCGCCAGTCCTGAGAGAGAAGTCTTCTCCTAAATTTTTCGTTGCCACTACATTCCCAAAGGAGATGATAAATGTCATCAACCACCTTGCAGCGGTCACAAAGTGGGGAAGATTTCTTTTTTATAAGAAAATAATAATTGTTTAAAGGGATATGTCCTGATCGAATCCTAAATGCTGCTACTAAAAGACCTCTAGACATTTTGTTATAAATTACCTAATTATTATGCTTTTCCATCGCGTTTCGAGATCAGCTTGTCCACATCCAGTGACTTATACAGTGACAGTGACATATACCTTGAGACCTTCAGCCGTGATTCATGCGAGCTGACATGACGATGGAGACCTCCAGTGGGGTTTTATCCTATGATAGTTACTGTCATTTTTGGACTACACTGTACATACTATCAAATGACTACAGTGTCACTTTGACAAGTCTGTGTAAAAAAACACGTAACATACTAATACATTTAAAAAAACATTTATTATTTAATTTTAATATAACTGCCATGCTTTATTTTCACATATTTAACAGGATCGTGATTATGACCCGTCACTGCTTTATTTATAACATTATTCTCGTCAATGAGTACGTACACTTTACAAGCTGTACTTTTGAAGCTGGAACATCTGTATCTAAAATTTCCATACCGGGCGCATCCGTGTTTGTTGTAAGTATAATTGTTTAACAAAAGTAGCCTCGCACCACGCGATACAGTTATAAATTCAGCTGGAAATAAAACATAAATTACATTATTATTTTAATTTTTGAATTGAAAACTTCTTTGAGCGCGTTGAGTACTTTAAGGAATGGGAAATGAGTCGGATTCAATTCAATTTATTTAATGTACTCCAAACTGTATACAGATATGTTATTGTTTTTTTTTTAAACTGGCTCGACATAGTGACTACAGAGTACCTGATGGTAAGTACAGTGTAGTCCAAAAACGAAAGCGACTATCAAAGGATGAAAATCCATTGATAGTCTACATCGTCCTGTCGGCCCACATATACAACGACTGAAGGTCTCTAGGTATATGAGCTACTGGATATACACAAGCTGATCCCGAAACGCGACAAGTTGAAACTGGTCACTATGACGGGCTTTACACCCGTGTACTGTGGTCGCGATCCAGACTGGCACCGACGCCCTACCACCTCGCTGCTGCTCGTTTAGCACCAGCCAGGAGTCACGTGTAGGGAAACTAGGGTAAAGCCTACGGACGCGAGCAGCTTCGACTCCCAAAAAAGTAAGAAGAAAAAAGTTTGTAAGTTACAAACTATGGACCCTGTTGGGTATGGCATTTATATAGGCAAGAGGGCTTTAATATTAATAATTCGATTCGCGTGTTAACAACGCTAGGATGCGTTTGTAAAACACGCGACGAGGCCATAGTTTGCAGCCGACGTACGCGCCCGGAGACAAGGAATGGCAGCCGCCAGTGTCGTGCAGACTGTTAATTACTTATTGTTGACTGTTTAATTTATAGCAATGCGTAGTCTCAATGTATGCGATTTTTTCTCACGGACATTTATTAATTTTTTGTCTTATAAATCTGTACCTCGTTTTGTTGAAAAGAACAACGACCAAAGTTTCATGTTGGCTGTAATAATTAGATTTCGCTTTCCGAACAATTGATAGATTATTTTTTTGATGATTCAAAATTATATAGCTATTGCTCTCTATTTTATTACGATATTAAAACATTGATAAAAATTATGTCCAATAAAAAATACTTGTACGTTCTATGTCTTGGAAGCCTTTAAGAAGAAAGTAAATACGCACGTGATGGGTGGACGCAGTCCATCGTCGAACACATCTTCACTTTGCACCAGATGTAATAGATGTCAAGCGTCCAACTGTAAATCATAAAAAAATAACTTCTCTGGCAATGATATTTCTCAATAACCTGAAAATAAACTTGTAATATTACTTCTGACGTACAGTCCTATTTTTTATTTAAAATATTGTTCCACAAAGGTTTTTCCTGTATTGTAAGTACGTTTAATAACAAAGATTTTCATACACAAATACCAAGAGCCGAAGTAATACCTATCGGCCAAACTATAAATAGTTCCGTGTGGGGATTGAATAAAGTCGAATTATTAACTATTATGCGAATCGAGTAGTTAATTCTTTATTTAGCGATTTAGTCGTAAACTCCAGAACGCTGAAGCTAATGTTCAATTTAGGGTAGCTAGTACTAACAAATTAAATTTATTTTAAGCTTACATAAAACGCTATTTGATTAAAACGGTTTGAATCGACTTCAATTAAATTTAACAGTATCAAAACCATCATAGAGGTTTTAGCGTGGTAGGCATGGTGGAGAAAGAGAAAAGAGAACGAACCAAAAGAACGAACCAGAGTTCTGGGTCTTCCGACAAGAAACAGTGCGCTTTAATTTTCAAATGTCGGAACGTGTACCGTTATGTGTTCTCGGGTGCTGTGGAAACGCGCACTTGTTGCGGCTGCCATTTTGGTTGAGTTATAGTCAATTTTAAAAGCAACGGATTTTTCCAAGTTACTGCTGTCACTCCTCATCTTCTACGTCCAGGATCACCAGTTGAACATGGTAGTTATGGTGGTGGTGAAGTAAAAATAGATAAAGTTATAGACAGAAATAAATAATTACATAGTGAATAGGTCAAAAGGTCAAATCAAACTGCTTGAAGTAAGTAGCGTTTTATACAAGCTTAACTACATATACTTATATTAATAACATATTAAATGTTGATGGAAGCCGCCCTAAATTTAATAGAAAACTACAATGGGTAACACGTGACCAAGGCGCTACGTTTGGTCAATTGTAAACTTTACCGCACAGTACTTAGTATCGTATAGTGCGATGTCTCATACATTTTAATGAATTAGATAATATTGAGTCATACTACGTAGTGTAATTTCTTCAGGACAGTAAATTACAACATACATAATGAATTATAGTATATTTATTTGTAAAATATCTAAAATTCTTAACAGATATTCCGTTATAACAAAACATTTGGGTGCCAATAGAATACATTTAAAACAATATTTTACAACTTGATGTACGTACCAAGTTTTGTTTTCATTAATTTAACAGGAGCATGATTGTGATTTGAGACTATCTTAATTATGGCGTTATTTGCGTCGATATGCGCGTAAGCTTTACATTTACTAGTCATGTAGCTGGAACACGTGTATCTAAAACCTCCACCGTGTAAAGGCTTACTTTTATAATGAGTGTAATCGTTTATCATAAGAAGTGTTGAACCACGCGTCATAGTTATAAATCGAGCTGAAAATAAAAAAATAAGCACATTATATTGTTTACTTTTGTACTTAATCATTTCCTATATATGTGGTGCATTTATGAAACACAATTTCCACATACCATACATACACTTGAACCTGGAGAAACAAATGTAAGCTAAACAATTATTTGGGTCCTGTGAGCAACGAAGAAATTTATAAGTTCGACCAATGAGACAATCGAGTGGTTAATTTTTTATTCAGCAATATAATCGTAAAAACGTTGTAGTCAATGTTTAATTAATGTGTTATAAAAACTAGACGGGTAAGACACGACCAAGGCGCAACGTAACTGGTTAGTTATAATAAACTTTGTCTTACAATTCCGTTACAGTATAGTAAATGGTATGTCTCATGTATTTTCGTATAAATATGATTGAGTCGCACTGTGTAGTATTATTTTTATAGGTCAAGAAATTGCATCGTATTTATTAAATTATATTTATATTTAAGGATATCTGTACTGACAATGTATAATCTTTTCATAACGCACTTGAGTACCAAAATAATATATTTAAAGGAGTATTTACAACTTGAAGTATTTGCCGTTTTTTGTTATCATGAATCTATCTGGAGGATGACTGTGGTCTGGGACAATCTTAATTATAACTTCATTTTCGTCAACATGCGCGTATGCTTTGCAGTTTTTAGCAATATAACTGGAACAACAGTATCTAAAACCTCCGCTATTTAAAGCTCTACGTTTGTAATAAGTGTAATTGTTTATCATTAGAAGCCTTGTACCACGCGCCGTAGTTATAAATTGACCTGGAAATAAAACAAAGTGCATTACAGTACCTATTTCTTTATTTAAAAAATTGCTTGTATCGTATTTGCGGTTGTAAACGTCATTTCCACATACATACACTCGAATCTGAAGCAACAAATCTAAACCATACAATTATTTCATTGTGGAGACTAAAGAAATTGAATAACCTAATTTAATATTTTTTTTAATTCTTATATGTTGTCGTAAGCCCCCATACACTTGAGACAGAGGTGATGCGCAGTATTCGGCATGCCACTTGAGAGAGGTTTCGGAGGGGTGGGCATTTTAATCCCACCCCCATCTGGGGAGATAGCATCAATAAGGCTCCCCGGGCGTCTGGATGAATTTGGTTTCCCAGGTCCAGGTGGATCAATTAAAGAGACACCCGGGGGGTTTTAGTAGAAGACTGACACACGTAAGCCATGTGAAAAGAGAAACTGCAAGTAGTAGTACGTTTCAGGGTAGTAAAGAGTCCACATTCAACTGCGCAAGTGCTTCTGAATGCGACAACAACGCCGAACGATATAATCACTCTCAAAATATGAAAAGCGCAAGCACTGATCCAATCTAATACTTAACTTTATTCAATGATACAATCAGAAAACTTTATACATCGTGATTAACGTTTAATTAATGCATTATAGAAAACTACGTTGGGTAATACGTGACTCAGGCGCGACGTAATGGGTCAGTTGTAAATTTTGTCATGCAGTTCCATTACTGTATACTGTGTTTCATACATTGTCATCATATAAATAATGTTACGTCCAGTTATGTACTGCTGTTGTGTTGTTTTTATATGACAAAATAAAATACAATATCTTAATTAAATAACGTTTATACCTAATAATATGTGAACTCACAAACGCTATTATAATAATAAAACATTCAGTCACAAAAGAATACCTGTAGATATAGGCTGCATTGCGAATTTTTAACACGCGGTTTTTTTTCAAATTCCGTATCATAAATACGCTAGCACGTTCTAGAAAAAAAATTAACTGGAATAAGATTCGGCGTGCAGAAAAACTACGCCAAGCAATTCCGCGAGGTAAAAATTCGCTGTACAACCTAGCCCTATGAATAATTTACAACCTTACGTATGTACCGTCTTTTGATTTAATAAATTTTACTGGAGCGTGATTGTGATATTGGACGACCTTAATTATAAAGTTATTAGCATCGATATGCACATAAGCTTTACAATTTTTACTAAAGTAGCAGGAACACCTATATCTAAAACCTCCGCCACGTAGAGGTTTACTTTTGTTGTAAGTGTAATTGTTATACATAATGAGCCTTGAACCACGTGAAACCGTTATAAATTCCGCTGGAAATGAAATATCAATTATGTTATATCCTTTATATACTTGTTTTTAAACGTTTCTCAGTACAGGAGTTCCTAGAGTCTCGTACATAGATTAAAATTCCTCTTACAAAACGTCAAGATCAGGAACAGCAAGTCCAGGCTATAACATATTAGGTCCTTACATATGAAATTGGCGTTTTGTATGGGAGGAACAAAAAGTCGAATATTTTTTAATATAATATATTTAATTAATCAAAGTATGAACCATTATTTTTTATGCACTTTTGCCATCTCATAGGTAGTTCATTGATCCCTTTACTAAAAAAACCAGTCGGACGGGAATCAATAAAATCTTTGAAGGCGATTTGGACTGCCCCATCGGAGTTGAATTTTTTCCCTTGCAAGAAGTTATCCAAATTTCGAAAAAAATGGTAATCTGTTGGAGCAAGGTCCGGGGAGTACGGAGGATGTCTTAGACTTTCCAATTGAAGCTCTTCTAATTTAGTAGCCGTCTGTTGCCCAGTGTGTGGTCTAGCGTTGTCGTGAAGCAGCAGTGGCGTGGAGCGATTGACCAGCCTAGGTTGTTTAGCCGATAGCTTTTCCATCATGGTTTGCAATTGCTGACAATAGACATCAGCCGTAATAGTCTGGCCAGATTTGAGAGAACTGTAATGAACAATACCGCCACTAGTCCACCAAACGCTTACAAGTAACTTTTTTGGGGTTAATTTTCGCTTGGGGCAGGATTTGGCTGGCTGGCCAGGATCCAACCATTGCGCTGAGCGCTTCCGATTATCGTAAAGAACCCATTTTTCATCACAGGTAATGATTCGGTTTAAAATACCTTCATTATTGTGCTGGTTTAGTAATGTAACGCAGCAGTCGACGCGCGTTTGCCGGTTTGCTTCAGTCAATTCGTGAGGTACCCACCTTTCAAGCTTTTTAATCTTCCCGATTTGCTTCAAGTGAATTAAAACAGTTTTATCACTAACATCGCAGCCTGCAGCTAACTCGGACGTGATTTGCGATGGATCCGCTTCCACAAAAGCCTTCAACTCTTCATTATCAACTTGAGTCTCAGGCCGTCCACGGGGCTTGTTCTGCAGGTCGAAATTTCCAGAACGAATACGTTGGAACCAAAAACGAACTGTGTTTTCTTTTGCAACACGACCGCCATACACATCATTCACCATTCGAGTTGTTTCCGCAGCACTAGTGCCACGGCGGAACTCGTACTCGTAAATAATGGGATATTTTAAGTTTTCCATTTTGTAAAATGAATGACGCAAACAGAAAAAAACAGAAGAAAAAAACAAATGAATGACGATCATCGAAGCACAAATACATGAGTCTATAGCTGTACAAATTTGAATTTGGAATTCCTTACCAAAGAGGAGAAATTTGTGATTAAAATGGCCAGTACGAAAAACGCCAATTTCATATGTAAGGACCTAATATTATAATTTGTTCCGAATGAGGATTAAACGAAATCGAACGGTCAACCTCTAAGCCAGTCGAGTAGTTAATTCCTTATTTAATGAAGTAGTCTTAACCCCACGTACGCTGCGGTCTATGTTTCATTAAAGTGTTATAGAAAATTAAGTTGGGTAACACGCGACCAAAGCTTGACGTATTTGGTCAATTGTAAACTTTGTCGTATAGCCTTACCGTATAGTGAAATATGTCTCTATTTTCGTTGAAAATGTTGTGTAGTATTGTGTGTAGGTTTTTTATAGGACAATAAAATAAAGCGTCTGAATGATGTATAATTCCGTAATAATAACTAAACTCACAATCTTAACACTTAATGGACGGGCCCCGTAGATTTACGTTTTTCCATTCTGACTTCCTAGGACGGACCACGTAGATCTACGTTTTTGCTTAAATTTTCGGTACGTTGCGTTAGTTTTTTTTTTAAATTACAGATTTTTTCTTGGTGCCATTAGTTAGCACTATCAGTCTTTTTCTTTTTTTGTAATCCGGGGCAAATCCCTAACGGACCTCAGGGGGCGGTGAGGGCCGCCCCCCGGTGTGTCGGACTTGCACCGACTAAAACTCCCGGGGTGTACCTCCTACTCGGTTGCCGGGGCCAAGGGTACAGCATTGGCCACTTTCTTGGAGCACTATCAGCCTACTAGGAAAGACAGAACAGAATCAGCCAGTCCGTTAAGTCTTAATATATATCTTCATAAGAAATATTTATATCACAAAATAATCCCTTATTTTATAACTTTAAGTATGTGTTGTCTTTTGTTTTCAACAATTTAACTGGAGCATGATTGTGGTATACAGCAATCGTAGTTATTACATCCTTTGCATCGACATGGCTATAAGCTTTACACTTTTTACTACAGACAGGCCACTTAATGCTTTACTTTTGTTGCAAGTGTAAGAATTTAACGTAAGGAGCCTGGAACCGCACGGCACGGTAATAAACATAGCTGTAAGCGATATAGAAGTTACAAAGTTAGTTCCTATAAGGCCGTCTTCATTCTTTTATATAGCTCGGTATTCGTTCGTATAATAAAATATCTAAAAGTATTTTGGCGCTCACACATATGAAATTTAACGGCATTTATAAAGAAAGTTTATTATTCTCTCAATTATTATTTTGCTGTTAAGGATGCGTGGTTATAATATGTTGTATTTCTCACAGGACATTCAATTAAATTTAATTTGCAATTAAGGAATAAACTTTTGAAAAGAGCCGTTATCACACTTTCTTTCTTGCCGGTTGTTCTCGACAGATCCTGTATTTCGAACCGTTCGTAGATATAAAATTGCAAGCCAACATGCTATGGAACGAGGCCAAAACGTCGACTCTAAACTAAGTTTTTGCGTATAAGACCCGAAAATCGATTTATAATAAATACAGGATGCGCGCATTTAAAATATATCAAAGAAAAATAAGTATAACTGGATCTAAACACCATGTTAATAACGTCAATATAAAAAGAAACTCTCCTTTCTATATCACCCTTTTATTTATATTAGTATCTAAAGAAATTACAAATACGTAGAAAAAATATCATGTAATAGAGCCTAGATTTAGAAAGGCTCGTTACATTTTAAAACAATTTTAAACACTAATGATTCGTCACTTACATATAACATATGCATTACTTGTTAGTGTTTAACAGCGTTTTAAAATTTAAGATGCCTTTTTTAAACTGAGTGTAGGACAATAAAATATTTAAGTATACATGTAACATTAGGTAAGAGATACATTTGCGGTCGAAATTAATAACCTATTGATTTGTAATTCATACATACTACTCTACTTCAACTATAGCTAAATCTTTCTATCAGACATAAATATGTATGTGAAGAAAAACGCGTTTTATTATTTATTTACTTTTACAGGGTTGCCAGTGACCCAGTACAATAACTCATTTACACAATACATATACACAGTTACTATCAAAAATGTACAGTTCCTATTAAGGCATCCACAACATACGTCAGAGTGGCCTGTTTATTTATACGACATTATATTATATTATAATATGGTTTATTATAAGGTATAATTATAAGGTTTATATTATAATTGGCATTATATTATGGTGTCAATAGTAACGAATCTGAGGTCTTAAGGGGTTATTAATTTCGGTCGCTGAGGAACATCTTATAATTTCACATATGTACCATCTTTCGTTTTCACATACTTAACTGGACCGTGGTTATGGTCAATGACGGCTTTTATTATAACATTATTTGCGTCAATATGTAAATAAGCCTTACAATTTTTACTCCCCAAGCTGGAACAAGTGTATCTAGAGCCGCCAGCTCGAACAGGGCCGCTCTTATTATAAGTGTAGTTGTTTAACAAAACAAGTCTTGATCCGCGAGATGAAGTAATAAACTCGGCTGTGAATTATACAAAAATTACATAGTTATTTATTTGGTGTTCTTTTAGAGCAGTCGTGTGGTCAACGTAACACGTTCCCGGCGGCGGCTGAATTTGCTGTCTTCGGCATCTGACAGCTCTGTAAAATCAAATTTGTCTCATCGGGCGGCGCCGTTTGCACGTAATCGCATATCTCTCATTAAGTGCTTCTGCCGACTATGCCTGCGTTCATCTGCAAACTTTTTTTGTTTTTATTAGCAAAAAATACAAACTAAATTGATTTATTTCATTGTACCATTAATGGTACACGCCGCCCGATGAGACAATTGTGTATGTACCATAAATAGTACACGCCGACCGATGGAACATTCCTCAATGTACCATTAATGGTACATGCCGGCGGGGACGTGTTAATGTCACCGGTGGGCAAAAAGCATGAAATCCGTAGACTTGGTGGACCGCAAAAGATAATCTTAAACACACACTATTGTATGTAAAAGTACCGTCATAAGACAAGTATATTTATTAACAATAAAATAATGCGTCGTCAGGGGGTGAGCAGAAATACATTATGTGATAGGAATATCTCTGACATCCAAGATATAGGTAGTCCTAGTTTGGGTGTCAGCTGACTATAAATAATGTACCGCTTTCAAACTGTTTTATTGAATTGTTTGAAAAAATTGAAATTGAATAATGGATTATTATTTTTTTATTTTAATACGTGCATTAGTTTTCTTAAGGTATTTATAACGAGTAAAGATTAAAATACGTATATTGTCGAATAGTACTTTCCAATTCGCTTTATTAAAAAAAGTCGTATTTTCAGAAAATTAGTAAAAGTTCAGTGTAACGAAACTTGGCTACTTGGATGTCCATCGGCCGCCACTGATACTCTGCACAGCAGATTCTCATGTACAAGTTTTTTACGCTAAATACTGTAAGAAACCAGAAGTCTTAGACAAATTAACAAACGATCAGCGATAACGCTAATGGTAAAGTGAAAAATATATGGAATCGATATATGTCGAAGTGATATTTTTCGAATGCTTTTGTCAATTCCATACATTTCGTACTCTTCTACTAGCGTTTTTGCTGATTAATTGTTGCTTCATCTAAGCCTTCAGGTAGTGAATACGAGTTAATTTTTTTTCTATATCACATGATGTACGTAGTCACCCACACTTTTGTAATTTTCTTTTTACTTTCGGCTCAACACTGGGCAGAATCACGTAGATAATCAAAGCGTATGTTTTAACTATAAAAACCCGAACGTTTTCTATTAAGCCCACTTATATCTTCAGAATGTAAAAATGTTGAGGCTTTATTTGCTGCTACACGACAGCCGTCGAGCGTACGAATGTAACAATTCATCTGCCGCCGACTTCAGCACACAAATCATAGTGCCAATTAAACATAGTGTTTATTCATACGCTCGACAGAATTCATTAGGGTAGCTGGGAAATGATAAACACAAAAGAATTATAACAAACGTATATAATGTATAACTTACATACATATACGTCCCCACTTAATTTTAAATAATTTTAACATTAGCAGGTATTACAAAAATATTAAAACGGAATTCACAATATACCTTTATCGTTTGAATATCATTCATATAATCAAGACATACTTAAAGGCCGGTTTTTGTTTATTCAATATCAAATCCAGTACTGAATCGCGTTCCGGTTAACGGTGCATTGGATGACCGAACACAAATGAAAAAATCTCAAAGCTAAGCGAAGTCAACTAATAATAAATTCAACATTATTAGACTATCGAATTACGAATAAAACGTTACTAAAAATAGTGTTATTTTTTACATAATAAACTAGATCATGCTTGATTTCAACCTCACCTGACACAGAATGTAATTGAAGTAGAAGATAAAGTACGCTTGTCTGACAAAATACTAATTCAGTCTGCGCTTAAAGACCCTCATGTCATACGATACCATAGAAAAAGAATAGTAACAGGAAGTGAGCGAACTCTTCGCGATAAAATCTTAAATCTTTTTTAAATGTAGTGTATTAATTTACAGAAACTTTGAACGGACCTAACAGATTTTTTATAGGTGGGCTAGTTCTTATTTGGTGTGGGTAAGCCTTTACACCTTTACTGCTTATAAGAGGGCGACTGCTTAAGGTGCTAATCCATCAAATTTATGGTAGCAACGCAAGTGCCCTAGGGCTGCGACGTATTTACGTTACCAGGTTTTAAAACCAGGTTTTCACTTCGAAGTACGGCGCCCTGGTATGAGCAGAAAATACTTGCAAGTATGAAAGTATTTGCTGTAGGTCGATGAGCGAAGATTATGAAACACTACACATACAAATACTTACATAGGAAAACGAGCCATATCTTAATAAAGATAAGAAACAATCGTAATTGTGAATCGAAAATACTTTGAAGTTCAAAGTATTTTTTTATTTATACCATTTTGCTCCTTATTAATCATAGAACGACATGGAATAAGGGTCGAATTCGTGTGCAAGTATTTTTAAATTTAGACGCCGCGGCTGGTTATACCACTCGCGTCGCAAGTAGCGCGGGGTACGGAGTGGGGGCCCTGGGTATGAGCAGAAAATACTTGCAAGTATGAAAGTATTTGCTATAGGTCGATGCGCGAAGAACTTGAAATACTACACATAAAATACTTACATAGGAAAACGATCCATATCTTAATAAAGATAAGAAACACAATCGTATTTGTGAATCGAAAATACTTTGGAGTTCAAAGTATTTTTTTATTTATACCATTTTGCTCCTTATTCATCATAAGATGACATAGAATACGGGTCGATTTCGTATGCAAGTATTTTTAAATTAAGTCGCCGCGGCTGGTTACACCGCTCGCGTCGCAAACCGCGTGGGGTTTGGAGTGTTTGTTATCTGTGAATGGAAAATACTTTGAAGTACAAAGTATTTTTTTTATTTATACCATTTTGCTCCTTATTAATCATAGGACGACATGGAATACGGGTCAAATTGGTATGCAAGTATTTTAAAACCTGGTTTTCGACTCTGGTATTTTTACGTACTCGTACTTAAAAGCCCTGGTATCGAATTTAGCAAGTATATCTCATCCCTAAAGTGCCCCTCTATCAGTGCGGATCTCGGGTTTTATAGCCAAAGGGAAAGCTCTGACAATTATCTACTAGCATTTTGATAAACTCAATGCTACTACAATGTGGAAATTCAAGACCATAATGCTAAATTTTATAAAGTAGATTAAAGTAGGTTGATCAAAGAGTTTCAGAATCAGAAAAAGGAACTTTTCACCTATTACCTATCTCTGCAGCCTCTTTTTGAACCTGTTCAAGATGGATACGGGCAAAACGCTATTTCCGGAGTATGTTCAGTTTGAGTTTGGAAATTTTAAGAGACGAATGAGAGCTTCAATATTTGTGTCCGAAGTACTGGTGAGATCTAAGAGAACATCTATATTGAAAGTGTTTTGGGTAGGTTAGCTTACTTTTACGTATTTACCGTTTGTTAATTTCTTAAATTGAACTGGAGGATGATTATGGTGTGGGACGGCTCTGGTTATGTAGTTACTGGCGTCAATATGCACGTAAGCCTTACAGTTTTTACTCATGTAGCTGGAACAACTGTATCTAAAACCTCCGGCACGTAGAGCTGCTCGTTTATTATAAGTGTAATTGTTAAAGAAAAGGAGCCTTGAACCGCGAGGTACAGTAATAAACATAGCTGTAAATGATACAAAAATTACAGAGTTAATACTTTGTCCTACGATATTAAACTTGCAATAACTGCAACTATACTCCCCTGTTTACATTTTGAAATCGTTAATCATGATTACAGATTTACGGAATTAATTAAAAAAGTAATCATATTCGGTGATTGAGGATTATTAGTTTGTAATTGGATTAACGATTACTTTTCAGATTGATGCGTGAAATATGTCGCCAACAGCAGAGTGGCACTCGCCTATTTCTATTTATATATAAGCACTAGCTTAGCCGGCTATCTGGGTACTATCTAACAGACAATTAATATCGTATTTTTTTGCTAAAACCAACATCCCCTTTCCTACTCTTCTTCTCTCGCCCCTCAACTCCCTCCCTCTTCATCTTGTCCCTACCTGTTCTTTCTTCATCTCCCATCCCCGCTCTCTTTGCCCCTCTCTCCTTCACTCAGAATTTAAGATTAAAATTGTGATTGAAAGTAATTACGACCATCTCTTGTCATTAATTCACTTCTTAAAGAGCTATCTGCATATTATGAATGGTTCATCTTTTCATTATACAGAAATATAAAAAAAAATCTATCTTCTTTTATTTAAACAAGTCTCCATAAAATGTATAAATCGATATGAAAAATATTACGCTCTATGACAATCATTTAAAAATGTAAGTATCAGTAGGAAACAATACAATTACGGCCGAAAGCAATAACCTCTCTTTTTGGTACGTTCACAAATGGGTCAATTTTACAAACATGACCACTGTTGCGGTTTAGCTCGAATCACTGTAAACTAGACTCGCTCTATTGTGCGAATTACAATTCGTCAACATCACGTTTCAGTGGTGTGCTTAATCCTTAATAATTTTCTCTGGGACGAGATAATTCATTCATGGGATTGTTTTAGGGCGGTTATATATTTAGTTTTAATTATTGTTTTCAATTTTAACTCATTTGTGAAAAATATTTAAATTTCCATAACACTTATCCCCGATTTATTACTACTCATTAATTTTGTCCACGTATTCGCCATTAATTCACTTATGACTTTTCTGTACTGTTGAATAATTGGATAAGTTTTTCCATTATCTCGCTCAGTTTCTTTTACTAACTTGACAAGATTTAAAAAAAATTTGAATATGTAGACATTACATTTATTTTTATCAAAGGTCACTTTTGGTTCTTGACCTTTTATAATTATAATAATTATACAGACTGAGTATCAGCTATTAAAATTCCGTTAAAGATCTATTTCATATTACATAATTAAAATTGAAATGTCGTATTCTGGCGTATTAATAAAAACAATATTTAAATGTATGTTCGCAAAACTAGTAAATTTCACCTCTTAGATGATGATAGAGGTTATTTAAAATGATGAGTTTTAAGTGCTTTATCATGTTCTATCCACACTACAGCAAACTACAAATTAAATTGTAGATTGTCAATTTAATACTAGCGTGATAATAAAAAAATATATTACAACAATTAATGTAGTTCGTTAAAACACGCCAAGCATAAAGCTCTGTTACATTGCCAACATCGAGTCATAATTTTTTTAGTTTTCATGGCAGCAAGCTTGCTACTTAGCGAAGACCGTAATTTATCGTAGCAGCCGACACAGCGTTTTCTGTCCAGAGTCTTTTCAAGAATATGTTTTGACCTTGACTGGTTTTGTTCATTTCGATCTGTAAATTGAAATATAGATGCTATTATGAATTTACTGTTTGATAATATACCAACTAAACATGAACTATTCCCAGACGTACAAAAGCTAACTAAACTGAACGAGAAATATGTCAGCTAATTTGTTTATAACTCTCAGGGCATTTGGATTGGCGTGTGACCAAGCATATTCCATGCTTGATCACTTGTAACATATGTTAACTCCTAAAATATATAATAAATTATTTCTCAATTTCATTCGAACGGTTTTCCTATTTGGAGTAAATTTTACAATATTTTAATGTCACTGCCTACTATTTACAATAATTTCAGCCTTTGAATTAGCATAATTATACAAATGATTAAACAAATACTGGATTTTCATAAGATAAGATTGACAAATGCTAATAAAAATAATTATTAGATGTTTAGAATTAGCCTTAGATTTAAATTTCTTGTCCTTTCTTTCTGGTTAGATTCGGAAAAATAAAACATTCAAAGTCTCTACAGATTTTTGAATACAGCCTGTAGCTACTGATTTTTTTCACATTACTAAGAATTTGCACACCACTGAAAATACCTACTCTTTTCCAAATCCGACAAATTTATAATATTTACTTGTAAATTTCCCAGCTTCGAATTACTACAAAACCCAATATTTTCAACTTTAACGTTTGCCATGTTTTGTAATTTACCATTTAACATCAAAACATTTTAGTGTATTTTTTATCATACATTAATTATGTAAAGGGTGTTTTCCCCTTTCTTTGTCTACAGGAAAATTCGTTACGCATTAGTCATAGCCAAATCGTAAAAACAGCAATCAACAAAAATCACACGGCTATCACCAAGTGGCACCTGCTGTCACATACTTTATTTCTTTAGTTGAACACTGGCTTCTGAGCCGCTACAGTAAGAAACCTCTGTTTAGAAATAGAATATGTTATTAATTTCGGCCGTTAAAAATCTTAACATTTTATATAAATACCGTTGTTCGTTTTAACATAATTAACTGGGTCATGATTGTGGTTAGTGCTGGCCTTTATTATGAAATTGTTGGCGTCCACGTGCAGGTGAGCTTTACAGTTCTTACTGTTGAAGCTGGAACATCTGTATCTAGCGCCTCCAGCTCGGACAGAACCACTTTTATTATAAGTATAGTTGTTTAACAAAACTAGCCTTGGACCGTGAAGTAAAGTGACAAATTCGGCTGTGAATTATACAAAAATTACATTGTTAATTCTTTAGTGTGATTACATTGAAAAGTCCTTTTGTACATGTTTATCTTTTTTTTTGTTTTTGTTATAGGCAACGGTTTGACCGCAATCACATCTAGTGGAAGGTAATTTTGGCAGATCATGTAAAGTTTGTCCCACTTTTAATAACTCTCAAATCAAAGGAACGTAGAAAATATACGGGCTTTTACACTAATACACTTTTAGAACTATTAATAAAGAAGCTATTTTTAAGAGCGAGAAAAAAGAATATCCTTTAGGATCAAAGTACTTGACGGACGTTCCAGGAAATCGTATTATCACAAGAAACATGCTAAATTTTAAAGGTACAATTGCGTAAGGAATGTTCATGAGTCCTCGTTGCACGGGATGGTCATTATAAATTTTTTAAGTTAATCTACTTAATTAAAAGTCGAAATTTTATTGGATACTAATATATTCAATGACATTATTACATAGCTAACATGCTTCTAGTATTCTAGGACCATATTTAAAGTCCTTTAAACCATTCCCGCCGGCGGCTGAATTCACTGTCTTCAGCATCTGACGGCTCTGTAAAATCAATTTGTCTCATCGGGCGGCGCCGTTTGCACGTAATCGCATATCTCTCATTAAGTGCTTCTGCCGACTATGACTGCGTTCATTTGCAAACTTTTTTTTCTTTTTATTAGCAAAAATTCAAATTAAATTGATTTCTTTCATCGTACCATTGATGGTACACGCCAACCGATGGAACAGTCCTCAATGTACCATGAATGGTACATGCCGGCGGGAACGTGTTAAAGAAACGTTAAATTTTGAAGTATTTACCGTCCTGTGTTTTCATATATTTGGCTGGGGCATGATTATGTTCATTAGTAGCTGCAGTTACGACGTTGTATCCATCGATATAAACATAAGTTTTACAATTCTTACTTAGGTAACTGGAACATCTATACCTAGCAGTTCCATTACCTAAATATCCATTTCTAGTGTAAGTATAATTGTTTAGCATAAGGAGTCTTGAACCACGAGATAAAGTTATAAACCTGGCTGAAAATAAAATATAAATTTCAGTATTGATTGTCGAAAGATCTAAATGTCTACCCGTTTCGTTTTAAATTTTAGCTATAAGTAAGCACACAACAAAACAAACAAACAACAGCATAAACAAGAACAAATACTAACAAAACTAGAACACAACAAACCAACAAATTTAAACAAAAACACAAAAGTTAACACACACAAGAAATTAACGATAGGCATGATCCATTTGGTTAAAAAGATGCGTTAAAAGTGCTGGAGGCATGTAGGAATACTCTAAAGATTCTTAGTCACACTGTTTAACCATGTTACAGCGTCAAAGGGGCTTGTAATTTGCTGTTAAAAACCTCCTAAGAAGTGTAACGAAGCTAAGTACTTTAATAAAAAAAACAATGAATCTTTTGCTTTGCCAGTAATAGGATGTTTTGGATAGTGTTAGAATAATTATAATAATAATATATCATCACGCTATATCCCCGCGGCTGTATCGACGTGGCACTTATATATCGTGCCCAAGCCGTGGTGGCTGCCGGCAGAATAGAATAGCACCCCCCTCTTCTTGCTGAGGTGTCGTAAAAGGCGACTAAGGTATCTCTTGAACACCGCAATTCAACCAGGTGTTTAGAGAAGGGAAACTCGACCAAACCTGCATCCTGCTCCCTCCCGATCGTACTGGTTCTCCTTTCCATCGGGCCTGAGGGAGCTCGGACGAGAGAGTGCTTTTCTGGCAGCGCGTCCAGTTATGCACTTAAATATCTCCTGCGCAATTGACTGTTTCCGGAAACTGGACCTCGAATTTCTTAACCGGTGTTGAAACAGTCGCCGTGGCCGAAACAGGCTAGGACATCATCATCATATCGTGCCCAACGTGACCAGTAGCACAGCTGATCGTTGTTCTCAGGGCATTTACACATGACATTTCAATTAGATGTCATGCGGGTTTCCTTGCGATGTTTTCCTTCTCCGGTGAGCATGTAAAGCCTAAATACCTACTTAATGTGGAAAAACCCAAATGTAAGAGCCGGGATTCAAAACTATGACCATTCGTGTCACAGCTCATGGATGACGGTCCTTTAGCCACTAGGCCACAATAGCTACAATTTGGATAATGTTTACAAAATAATCCATCAAAGTTGTTATCAGACTTGATAAAGTTAATGATTCTCGATTCTGCAACCGATAAACTATGCATGACATATTTCCGTGACCCTTAAATGATGATACCTACTCTTAGAAAGGTTTAAGATAGCAATCGGTATATATTCATACTGAAATTAAATCACAATATTTTTTTGTCACAATGGCTTTATTACATCTACTAATTAATGAAGTTTCATGATATATTATCATAAAATCCATTAATACAATCCATATCAATGAATCAAAATTATAACTTAGGCATACAAAATAATATTTTTTATTTTCTTATTATTGCAATCCAAATTGCTACTAAATATATATAAGTGAGTTAAAGTAACTATAACTTTTCTTTACTAGAAAACACTTACAGCCGGGCCGCAGAATGTGCACACGGTGCGTTGTAGCGGACTCGTACCGCGACTTGCGCTTTGCGATACGAGTCGGAGGAGGGCGAATACGTTGCGATGACGGAACGATATAGTTTTTATGCAGCGCCGCAACACATCGTGTGCGCCGGCTCTTAAATAAATTTAAACAAAAAAACATTAAAAGAGACGTTACACTTTAATGTATCTACCATTTTTAACTTTCATATAATCGTTTGGAGCATGATTATGATCATTGGTGATCCTGGTTATGACGCCATTTTCGTTGAGATGCACGAAAGCTTTACAGCACTTGCTTAGGTAGCAGGAACATCTGTATTTAAACAATCCACCACGTACACGACCTCCACCCTTGTTAAACGTGTACTTGTTTAACATTATGAGTCTTGAACCATTCGTTAAAGTTATAAACTCAGCTGTAAAGTATATATAATCGAAGTTAATACCACATTTAGTGCTAGAATCCAGTATCACTGGGTGAATAATAAATATTAGTATGCTCTACTTGATGTTAAATATCAATTTTACTGTACCCAATGCCACACTGCAATCTAAAGAGAGCACCCTGGGGTGTTTAAATTAATTAACATTCGATAAACGATAACGACAAAGAAGGACACAAAATTTATGACATTTACATAAAGCGGTATTTCTAAAGCATATATCAATTTGATTTCTTTTTCATTTTCTAATAGCGTTTTCGTTTATAGTATGTTATTTTATAGGGACTGGTGTCGTTCATTATCATGCATGCGGTGGTCGGAGGTAGATACGTCCGCCCCTGAATGTGACGAACACTGAATTATCCCCTCCATACTACCTGCATGTCTGATGTGGCGGTATTCCCACTCGCAGACACTACACCTAGAAAGGCCCATCAATTATGACTAATCCTAAATTAGTTTCACTTTGGTTGGAGAGCATCCGATGTATTCTTGGATCCAAATCGAAGTTAAAGAATTGTATGGTTTATGTTATACTATGACATTAATTAATTTAATTTGTAATGTTTTAGGGGACTTGTAGCAATACATTAAATCTAGTTTATGCCTGTATAAAATGCTATTTAATTTAAGCAGTTTAATTCGACCTCAATGGTGATTTAAATTTGACAGTTGTTAAAACTAAACAATGTTTTTGTACAAAATTATAAGCAACTTAAAGTTGAGTAGCCTTTTATAAGAATATAAACAAGATTCAATTGTAAGTACATGTCGCCCTTAGTAAATTTTAAGCAAAGGAAAACTAATGTCTTTGAATTTGTGCCTAAAAGCGGTTGCACATCGTGAGCGGAATAATAATAATAATCAATTATCAGTTATTCTGAGAAGTAGTCGCGGAAATAAATATTTTTTTTAACTAAGAATAAATAACTGTATGGAATATTAAAATTATGCTTTGGATGATTCACAGAATTACTAAGTATAGCATGTAGACACCGCTGGATACGTGCTTGTTTAAAGCGCTCTAGGGGTCGTTAAGGTGTTACGAGACGCATGGGGTATGGGGTGCGCGTGCGCAAGGATTGATACTTGTTGAGGGAGTCGACTGCCGGGACCCAAAGCGAGAGTACGTGAGTGCGCGTCGCAATTCGGTGTGCCATAGAGTACAATAAACATTAAAACGCCAAAATACGTGTATTCCCACCTACCCCCACCCACGACAACCGTTCATATAATTTTTTTTTAATTAAAACTAAACAATATAAAGAAAACAGATACATCTCCTGGGGAATGTGTTTGAAAGAAATCGCCGTCACTAATGAGTTAATCTTGAGTACCTAATTAATTTCGAAAACACCCCGCGAAAGATGAAATCATTTTATATAATAATGAAATATGTTAACTTATTTAGAATTTGATTTTGTTGAATTTATGATAACTCTATTGTTTCACCTTTTTATTGTACAGTTATTTTAATCCTATTTTTTTTATTAAGTTTGACAGCTCTGGATGCAAGTCCTTTTGAGCCCGTTGTTAATCATTTTTAATATTCAGGAGTATTTTATTAAAATATGTATAAAACGGACCACTCTAATGTATGCTGTGGATGTTTTTAAAGGCATTGTACATTTTTTTTATTGTAATTATGTATTATATGAATAAAATAGTGTGTTGGGCCAATGGAAACCATGCATAAATAAAATAAAATAATTTACATACTTATATAGCATCATTGTATATGACTGTCAAATTCATAAGAAAATTAGTAATCAAATTTAAACTGCAGGTATATTTAGAATAAAAACAATAACAATTAAAAACAAATAATACAACAATATGCATGTACAGTTAACATTATAAACTAAAGACTAATTTTATTGAAACAATTTTTCAACTTACGTATTGTACTTGCTAAAATAACCACAGGTTTATTTTAAGGACTGTTGTGCAGAACAGTGGACAATTGTAAAGAAGCGATAGTAAAATTACTAAGTAATTCTAAGTTTTGAGCGTATCTTCTAATTTAAAAAATAATTTCAATTCAATTAAAATGTTAGATTATATATTTTTGACATTCCTTAATTATTATATTACAAATAAAATTTAAATGTAAGCTTCGTCAATAAATTAAATGTATTTACTTACACTACAAATAACACAAATAAAAAATTATAATATGACTAGATTTTATAGATATAAAAGTTACTCAAATTCACAAGTAACTAATACAATATAATATCATGTTTCATTCCCTAAGCTAATAAATTATCTAACCCGAAAAAAAAACTTCTGAGATCAAAATCAAACTTTGGAATGAACTCAATTCACTTAATAAAGTATCATAAAACATCTTTCTCTTTCTTTCTATTATATATAAAAAATAAACAAAGCTATTTTTTATTTTAAATAAAAATGTGACTAGGTGATAGGAACATTTTTTTAAAACTTAAAGTGCAATAGACTACACTTTTTGAATTTTCAAATCACTGCATAAACGGTGTGCGGATATACAGAGAAAAGGAATAAAATATAATTTATACTCTGTTGTCGATTTACATAAACTTAATCTTTTCTGAAACCGCTCATAAATATAAATATGAATGCTAATATCAACTATTCAAAGTATAAAGTAGCTATACGATATGTTCCTGGAATTGGTAGACATAATATCGATCGATAATACAACGTGAGGAAATTACATACAGTAGAAATCAATAATCACATATGACGCGTAACTAAAAATTCAGTAAAACATATTCTACTCAACAAATCTAAGTTATGTAGCCTTACCCTTAGGTTGAGATATACAGACGTCATTTGGACTTCGCTTACACTCAACTCAAACCTTACAAGTTATATTATTTAATTATTAGTTTTAAAATGTTTGGTAAGTAATCGATGACGTAAACTTATACTTGGGTCTGCGAATTACCTGTGGTCTATTAGCGTTTCAGAAACGACTACCTCGAGAAGAAACGCCGAAAGAAACTCAAAGCTGCGTCGAAGTGGGAATTCTCAAGTACACTCAAATCCTTTTTAAATATTCAGTTTTTTGTCACAAATCAACTTATTTCTTGAGAAAAGTCTATGCAAAGTCAAAGTAACGTTTATAAATCCCATACCTTTGATATACTACTATAAAATGAAGGCTGAATAAATGTAATAATATTTAATGATCACGTTTTAAAAATGTTAATGGTGAAACAATTTTAGTCTGAAATGTTTGATAGAGCATTACCGTATTAGTAAGTGTTCAAAACTTTTTAGACTAACATTCGACGATCAAAATGTGAGATTTTCATAAATATTACTTCTAGAATTAATTATTGTTAAAATATCGAATTTTACAGGGTTTCAAATCGGTAGTTCTGCTGAATCATTTGAGGAACATAAACTCAATTGGCCTTATTAGAAAACGAGTTTTAACCAAAGATTTAAACAGTGGCAAATGTCATTCTCATTAGCATTTGGTACAATTAGTATTAAGATTTTATTTATTTATATCAGGTAGGTAATTGAAACTTTTTATTAGTTCTCAGTTACATAAGATACTCGTACAAGCTAGTTTTTGTAACAATTGAATGTTGTTACTGTTTAAGCCTCTTCTAAAACCAAAATAATAATATATCGTCACGTTATATCCCTTTTCGGGGTGAGCAGAGATGCCTTAGTGGTTCTGCCCAATTTGCATTTATATGTCTTATTCAATGTGACTCGTAGCGCAACTAATGACGGTTCTCAGAGCAATTACATGACATTTTCCTTCACCGGTGAGCATATAGTAACTAAATTCATATTTAATCTGCAAAAAACCAGGTGTACGTGGTAAGATTCGAACCTACGACGATTCTGTGTATTTATTATACCGATTAATTATATTCAAGGGCTCTAATTTTAGCACCGCGACATCCGCGCATTTAGTTACATTGAGCGTCAGCTGAAAATCAACGCAGGATGGCGCGTAGCAGCGTCGCCCAGCATACGCTTAGCCGAGAGCTCTTTGAGATTGATGAATGCACATGAATTACATTATGTTATATTCTTTCATTGTTTTATCTAAATTGGTATGTTGTGTATTGTCATTTTTTTCTCAAGAAACGTTTCCTTCTTTCTTTTATAAGCGTTGCCAAGCATGGATACTGTGCCTTATCCACGAGGTCACCTCAGCCACAACTACTAAAGTTTTCTAATAAGGCCGCAAATTAAAATGTAAAGCAATTCGATAAGTAAATCTTAGAATATTATTATGTAAGCTGTGATGTTATAAATTCAATAACAAGCTTACAAAACATACAGGAGAAATGTAAAACTTTACACGAAGGTCGACGTTAACTATGAGAAATAATCATTTTGAAAGTGACATAAAATCAATTAAATTTAAATACCAGATCTGGTAATTTACAATTATCTATGTACGAGCACAAACATAAAAAACAGATGTTAATTTCTAGATTACATTCACATATTTTTTACACAATAATACAGCTATGCACCGCAAATCACATGATTTTTCTAGACAAAATCACCTGTATTATGTACATCTATAATATTTCCTGTAATACCTCAAATCCATTCAAGTTTTTCTTCTCTTCCCGGGTGTTCCAAAAGGACTGTGCGTGTGCTCCATATTACTTCTAACGATTGTGAGGTCATCCGCCAAGTGTAAAAAGGCTTTGCATTTATGCCATCTATTCTTCGTGCAACCCCATCGGAAGCCGTAGCGGGTTCTGCTTTGCTTGTAGTAGGCGAAATCTCGGTAAATAAGCCTCTCTTTACCTCGCGCTGTCATGAAAATGTTCACTGAAAATACCGACCATTATCATTTTCACTTAATATTTGCTCTGCTCTACAAATCACATAAGAACACATAAGATGTCCATGTGTATAAAAGCGTGCGTTTTTCTTTAATCCTATTTATATTTCACTATACTTAATTGAAAAATGTGTCGTTCTTTTGAAGATCTAAAATATATATTAAACTTTATTCACCCCAACATTGACTAAAGTATATCATTAACCCTTTTCTTGATAGTGTATCTGTGGAGATACATCAGAATTTACAAAACCTATTCCCATAAGTTTTTAGCTTTTTTTATTTTTATATGGATATTTAGGTAAATTCTCAGCTTTTGAACGCACGGCTAGTTTCTTTTAGACATCCTTGGAACATAAGGGTTAAACGGTGTGAATATTATTTTGATATTGAAAGAAAGAACATTCTGCCAAGTTAAGGGTTAATAAATAATGTAACTTTAGCATCAAATACGAAAAATAAATATTAATTGATTCTTAACACAAAACGAAACTTAGAAAAATCGAACCCCAGTTTAACACATACTAAAAATAAACATTGTTTTATAATATGATCACGTGAGCACACATTTAACCATTCTATAATAGAAAATTAAATTTGATAGCAAACATCTCAACTATCAATATTATTAAAGGTATAGTAAATAAAGAATAGAATAACAGTACAACAATATTTATTAAATAATAACACACATAATGATTACAAAGAGTCAAATTATGGTATAAAATTTTCTGCCAGTCCTCTACATCTGAGGTGTGAGAAAAGGCAATAGTATGTTTGTAAAAAAACTATAAAATGATAATAGTATCTTTAGTACATTTCAATAGTGCACAAAAAATATGGTGATCGGCAGCGCTACTGGTCACGTTGGGCATGCCATATAAGCGCAAAGTGAATACAGTCACTAAAGTATCTTTTCTCACAGAAATATATTTATTATCATATCATCAGGGACAAATATATCATTTATTATCATTATAAAAAATATTATAGTAGTATATTTATTACATCAGTAGTATTCAACCCTACATTAATTAATGTATTCAACAAAAAAAAAAAATTGACGGTATTCAACAGGTTGACACATAAAAATGAAGCTATATATCATGAAGCTATAGCCCTTCCGGAAAAATATTTACTCATTGTATATTTAATTTTTATCAAAGACGAACTAAGTCTGTGATTTATAGACACTACTTTGGTTTTTCTTAGCCTATATTCAAGCATTAAAAATTGAATTTTGTTACTTGTTAAAGTATGTGGTAAGTCACCGATTTTGTTAATTTGGTCGTGGTTCTGTGAATACTTAAGCTGTAGTCAATTTCTTATTATATGTATATTCAGTTTATTGTTAAAGACGTGCTGATGTTCTAAGCAAAGTCGAATTAAAGCCAAAGTGGATTTATAAATCTCAAAGGAAAGTTTAAGCGAAGTGAAACTAGTATCTATGAACCTTAGACGACGCTGTACTGAATTTAAATTTTGACGTACTTCCCGGCAAAGGTCACAACAAAATTTTGCCGTGGATGAGAGTGTGGCTTCTCTGAAACTTTAACAATGTTTAATTCATCGTCTAAATGTACATAAGCGTTGCATAAATTTGTCTTCGTACAGGGCCAGCGAGTGGCGTACCCGTTCATCAGCCTTTGTTTTCTGTAATACGTATGGCCGTCCAGGAGAAACACCCGTGTTCCGCTTATTAATTCGATAAGTTTACCTGGCGAGTAATATTGATACATAATTAAATAACCCTTGAACATGCGGAATTGTACGCAAATTGACTTACGCGCTTTTTATTTCATCATTGGATAGCTGAACTGAATCTACCTGGGAACACCTAAAACACATCCTAACAAATTTAAAAAAAATATTTATATAAACTATGGACATACGTGTATAAATGAATAAAATCCAACGAAATAGTTTTATTTATAGACAAAATATTACACACAAATTTATGTAAAATATACACTTTATTACACAAATTGAAGCTTTATTCTTAATTAATAAAAAAAATTATAATGCTAAAGATTTATATAGATATAAATTGAAATGGGTACGAAACACGACAGCTCCACAGTAAAAGAAAAAACCATACCTTACTATTTAAACCATCGTACATCATATTTTAATAATTACTCTAATCTAAAGAGGTATCTTAGGAGCTAAATTTTCCTTTTTTTTTTTTTTATAACATGATTCGTTTTAGGTTACATATCTAAATGGTTCTTATAAAAATAATTTTTATTATTTCTTTATTAAGTTTACAATAAATATTTCACCACATGATCTATGATTTTATTGATTAATATTGTCATTTTTAAAATACATTTTCTTGTGAAATATTTGCTTAAAATATTACTCTCTTCTTGCCATCATAGAATCACACGCACTTGAATAAGAGCCACCCACAGTCGTCCGGAAATTTTGATTTCACCAAAAACTTAACTCTAGTAGCGTCGTTTAATTTCTGTTGAATAATTTTTCGAATGATCTATTCCTTTCTTCTTATGATACTGGATCCTTGGAAAATCTCGGTTTTTTATCAATATTTGAAAGCTATACTTTTGCCGTGGTCCCTGAATGCCAATGCTTTTAGATGTCTCATTTCAATACAATATAAATTTTGCTACAATCCACGATATTTTAAAAAAATAGGAATTAATAGCCATAAAGGTGAAAACTGACTTTTTAACATTTAGTTAAATAATAATATAAAACGAGCTGACTTGTTGTTCTACGTAAGCGACAAATGTGACGAAGTGACAAATTATAAAATATCAAAAGTAGCTTGCGCCTGAACGTAGAATACACCTATCCCCCTATTTACACGGTACTTGTTTTACACGTTTTCGCTTTTACACGGTTTTCCAAATAAGTTTTTTTTTTATCGTACTCTACTAAATGCTACTGTGTTTGAACACGTGCGCTGTGTACACATCTCACGGGGAATCCCGAGCTTATGTGCTGACTTGCTGCACATGATGAAGGATAATAAAACACCTTTAGTTTTATTTTTTGTTCTTCTGTTTAATGTATTGTAATTAAATAAAAAAAACAGTGTTTCCGTAACATATTACATATTTTAACCTGTCATTGCATTTTATTTTTATTTCTGTGTACACCTAAAAATATTGATAAAAAATCACAACTATTAAATAGCAAAATTATGCATTTTCTGCAAGCTTTTCGATTTACACGGTTTTGACTTGAAAATGTTTAATTTTCGATTTACACGTTTTTCTCAGGAACGTATCTACCGTGTAAATCGGGGGATTGGTGTAGTTTGCGACTAGATCTCGTGCCGTGCGTATTTGATTTTCGCTAAGAAGGGAATCATTTCTTAGTTTTGGTTACAAAAGACGAAACTTTTTATTTCGCTCGGAATGTACAAAATTCGTTGTCTTTGTTATTTATTCAATTTGTACGGTCAAGTGTTTAAAATTTCAATTTTGTAATAAAAACGTAGTTACTTTTGTAATTACAAAAGAAATAAAACGAGTTTGCGTCAGTAAGGACTCATGTTATGTGTTATTTTGTGTCGCAATAAATCGTATCGCCGTGGTCCCTCACGTAGGACAATGGCTTCCATTACACATAAATACGGCAAAGAACAGCTCGCCTGATTGAACAGACTGCTGTAATGCTCTGGTTGTAACTTGATACACTAGATCTAAATTTTAAAAGTCAACCTCTCCCTTTATTAGCATTTGATGTACCGCCCAGATTTGGTTTTTGTAAACACACTAGGGGGATGATCGTGATCATATTTGCCTTCTAAAATGATAAAATCCTGAGTAACTCGCACGAAAGCTTTGCAATTGTTTTTGCTGCAGCACCAGCGATCTCCATTCTTAGAATAATGCTTTCTATAATAAGGATAACTGTTTAACATCAACAGTTTTTTCCCGTTTATAAGTTCTATTATCTCACCACAGAAGCCTGTAAATTATTTTTAGTTAGAAGATACATCACAATGTTAAACAAAACAAACAATAATTCAAATGACTAGACCTTATTAAGTACTCTGGAAGTATATTTGATCGTCTATGGATACAACTGCATCAAAATAACATGAACATTCTAGATTACTTTTTCTAGAAATGTGAGTGGATAGGTATGTCTAAAGGAAATAATATAAGTAATAATAAGCATTTATTTACAGATGTAAATTAGTGGCTGTATCCACTTTGCGCTTATGTCGTGACCAACTTTACTAGTAGCGCAGCTGATCGCTGTTAACAGGGCACCCAGGGTATCTCTGCTCACACCGAAAGGGATATAGTATATAATATTATTATTTAATAATATTAATTTCTTTTTCTGAGCAGTTCGCTTCTGCTTTTTACTTCATCTATGATATCAGTATAAGAATTGTGAAAATTCTTTCAAAATATAAAATCGTTCACAATTTTTTCTGCATAATGCTTGGAAAAATGTTCTTATCACGAATTTATAGCAACAAATATAGAGTAAAATTGTCTTTTCTATGCTAAATGATAGCAAACAGGCTGACAATCGACTTGACGCTACTTTCTACAATTTTAATACCAAAAGTATTATAAAAGCATTGTCAACCTATATCACGACGTATGATACGTATAAAATTTAATATTTATATTTATCACAGGTTTTACGAAACATAAAATGTGGGTGATTATGGTCGTAATTGGCATCTACAATTTGTGAATCCTGAGTGATACGCACAAAGGCCTTGCAGTTGGACTTGTTGCAACTCCAGCGATTCCCGTTCTTAGTTACGTATTACTAACATCTGATATATTTCACACACGCGGTTTTACGTAAGACAGGTCGGGGATGATTATGGTCGTAATTGCCATTTACAATTTGTGAATCCTGAGTGATACGCACAAAGGCCTTGCAGTTGGACTTGTTGCAACTCCAGCGATTCCCGTTCTTAGTTACGTATTACTAACATCTGATATATTTCCCACACGCGGTTTTACGTAAGACAGGTCGGGGATGATTATGGTCGTAATTGCCATTTACAATTTGTGAATCCTGAGTGATACGCACAAAGGCCTTGCAGTTGGACTTGTTGCAACTCCAGCGATTCCCGTTCTTAGTTACGTATTACTAACATCTGATATATTTCCCACACGCGGTTTTACGTAAGACAGGTCGGGGATGATTATGGTCGTAATTGCTATTTACAATTTGTGAATCCTGAGTGATACGCACAAAGGCCTTGCAGTTGGACTTGTTGCAACTCCAGCGATTCCCGTTCTTAGTTACGTATTACTAACATCTGATATATTTCCCACATGCGGTTTTACGTAAGACAGGTCGGGGATGATTATGGTCGTAATTGCCATTTACAATTTGTGAATCCTGAGTGATACGCACAAAGGCCTTGCAGTTGGACTTGTTGCAACTCCAGCGATTCCCGTTCTTAGTTACGTATTACTAACATCTGATATATTTCCCACACGCGGTTTTACGTAAGACAGGTCGGGGATGATTATGGTCGTAATTGCTATTTACAATTTGTGAATCCTGAGTGATACGCACAAAGGCCTTGCAGTTGGACTTGTTGCAACTCCAGAGCTTCCCATTCTTAGTAACGTATTACTAACATCTGAAATATTTCCCACACGAGGTTTTACGTAAGACAGGTTGGGGATGATTATGGTCGTAATTGGCATCTACAATTTGTGAATCCTGAGTGATACGCATAAAGGCCTTGCAGTTGGACTTGTTGCAACTCCAGCGAACCCCCTTTTTAGTTAAATACTTCTTGTAATATGTATAGCTATCTATTAGCAATAACTTTTTCCCGTTGACAAGTTCTATTATTTCACCACCGGCGCCTGTAAATCACATTTAGAATTAGAAGCTACGATACTTTAAGGTAGAGGCAGACTTGTAATATTTAGATTTAATTTATTACGTAACAATTTGACTCTACATGCAACGGTAAAAGTCAAATGGGTTCATGTCCTGGTAATGGAAACTTTTCCTCTGATGAGTAGGTTTCGCTTATGCACGATGTTTTTGTGTCATAAAAATCAAATATTACCACACAACAATCAAATATTCCTTCTAACTGTTTGTAAATTCTATTAAAAATAAATTACCTTATTTGTAGACCACTAGTAATTAACAAACGCTACAACTTAAAAATTCAATATTTTTTATTTTTTGCGGTTCAATTATGTATATTTTCTGCCACAGAATTGGGCCATAGGATATCAATTCCACAATTTTCTAATTAAAGTTTATAGTGTCTCCCGCTAGATAACATTCGATATTTTGGGTGGGATCATGCCAGTGTTAATTTTTTTCAAAAATTACGTTGCTTTCTTGAGTAACATGAATAAAGGCCCCAGAATTGTTCTTTATGCATGACAAAACGGACAATGCCCACTTGAATATTTGGTCAACTAACTCAATCAAATTCTAGGCTACAATATACTACTGTACTTGAGTCATCATTTTGTCGGTAACTTTCAGGCAATTTACTTACGTATTTGGAAAGACAGCAAATGAGCATTTCTCCAAGACCAACATCTTCCCACTTACCTCGGGGAGGAATATTGACAGATTTCATTTTTATTAAACTTTTTAAAAATATAATGTCAATTACTACTGAGAGGTAAATCTATATCTTCAGATTCACGCAACGAATCTTAACCACACATATCGATACTTGGAAGTTGGGAAGGCACTGCTTTCCCCGACACATTATTATTTACGGCAGAGCGCACTAAATTCTCAAAAGTCGGTAACTGGTCGCTTAGGGATCTCAATAAAAAATATATTATCATGGCTAAAAATGGAATATAGAAAGGATTAGAAAATAAAATACAGGTGTATACACATTGTGAAATAAAGAAAAATAATCATTCATTACATTTAATAAAACATAAAAATTAAAAGGCAAGATTATAAATGCTGTTCGTATATAATCACTAGATTATGATAAAAATTATCGTATACAAAGTATCTAAGTATGATACCGAATAAACAGCCCCGGGTCTAGGGGGAGAGGGGGTTCGAGGGGGCTTTCCGGAGCCCATGTCCCGGGCACTGAATTCTAGGGGCGGCAGCCAAGTACAACACCCAGCGAACCCGCTGAATAAAATATATCTAAAAAAGTGGGTGAAAATTTGCACAAACGTTATGATTTGAAAACTTATTTCATAAGACATCATCTTTAACTAAAGATGATAGAAGATGGTGAAGATGAAGATGATGGTGCATAGCTATGCAGGGTGAGAGATCGTTTTCGTGTGGATGTGAAGACGCCCACAATCCGGTAGAGTAGGGGGCAGCGTGTTTGTGCCCACACACTGCCCATTGGAGAGGAAGTGAGGAGGCAATCATCCTATACCCCCTTCCACAGTGTAGGCCTGCCTAAGGCCAATCGATCGCCGGGCCACAGGAAGTATACGGATTCTCAGGCCCGGCGAAGGGGAGAAGTAGACAGTAATTTAAGCCACCCCGGGTGGTTTAATCGGCTAGTCTGGCTTACAGCGACGGTACACTCACTGCCTCCCTGACATTTCCATGAGGATTAATATCGGGTTAACAATAAAAGAAGAGGTCGTTTTAATAATTACTTCATAACCTATGCGATAAAGGATACTACTTACATGTTTACCAAATTATAAAGCTGAAATTTCTAACAATTTTGCTGTATTATTATTTTTAATTATTCCATACAATTAAGGAACAAAGATAAAAGGTGTAAGGGGCGGGGGCAGACACCAATCTTTGCCCCGGCCCCGAAATATTTCAAGATCCGGGGCTGTGACTAAATAGCTTAATTGTGTATTTAACGGCTATTTCGTAGGTACATTAATGTTTAACATAATACTAAAATACTGATTTTACAAAATACAACATCAAACTTTCAACTAGCTATTACAATGCATAGTTCCTATATATGTTTACGTCGACACAGATTTTTTGTTAGAAAAATAGTTTCATAGTAGGAGTATACTATTAAAAAAAAAACGAGATCCAAAATTTGAGATGCCACGTATCACAATATTAAATAAGCAGCCTTACGTATTAAAAATTAAATTATAATTAATAAATCACAATTAATAATACTGGATATTATATCGAAATGCAAATAAAATGTCTCAAAAGGAATAGAGTCCAGATTAATAAATTTAGACGAAGTAATACTAAAAATAATTACTACTACGAGAGTCTCTAACAGTCTAATTTGATAATCAAATGCTAATTCTAAAAGACACGTTCAAAAGGCACGTAACTAAAACATTTTCAGAAATCAAAAATTGCACAGATATTGTATGTCGCGATAAGAGTTACATTAAGATTAATACAATATTAAAGCGTGAGAATCTTGACTGGTACAACCTAGCACCAGTCTTCGGACTGTAGACACTGTTTCACTATGTCCTGCACGAATGGCCGGACAGTTCCTACGGCGCGTTTTCCTTCAGGATAAAGCAGCGGTATACATACTTATATGCAAAGGCGGACAATGTAGGCAACTGCACGATCCTGTCAGGTGGTGTGTCAAGGTCACAACCGTGCGGCCTTCATCCGTCTTTAGATATAAATGCATACAGAGCGAATTAACGCAACCTGGCAGCCAGTACTGGGTCATTACTTAGTATAGTGTATGTAATATTATTATTGTATTGTTTCGAGTTAAAATTGGAGCTACGCAACGGTTGTTAACTATATATAACAAATTGTGTGAAATCTGCTGACATCTAAGATACAGGTAGTCCTAGTTTGGGTGTTAACTGACTTTAATATGCTGCTTTGTAATTGTTTTTCCTAATAAATAATCTATTTATTTATTACTGCCGAGTTGCGATTGCTAAAATGCGATGGGTCAAGTAAGACGCTAACAGGCCATTGCATTTTTCGCCGACACCTGATTCAACAAAAAGAAGCCGACGGCGGATTGTCACGAGTGCGTGAATCCGAAATATACGGTGCAGCACACGGCGGAGCTGTGCCCAATAGAGGCTGATGAGTACTCCGAATTGAAGAGTGTGCTTGGCAGTAACATTCCAGCTGCGACTAGGGTCATGGCAGGCAGGGAGAGTACGTGGCAGGACATATTAGCCTTCGGCGAAAGGGTTATAAGGCTCTAGAAAAAGAGAGGAAGAAAACCTCAATATTCACAGGCCTGGAAATCGTCGCATGAAGGATGCTTACGCACGAGACAAATGATGCATCCTGACACTGATCGGATAGTAGATTTGAGGGAATTTGAGTCTGCTACTGCGATATTCACTATCCTTAAGCATATCATCATATATTAAAGCACGATGACAATGTAACACTCATTCTGACAACTCTCTACTGGATTATAATGATAGCCCTAAAATAACCATCTTACAGCGACATATATAACTAAATAGTAGTGATATGATGTATCATATTCTTAAATCAATACAAAAAGCTTTACTAAAGTGTTCTTAAATGTACTTACAAATTGATAAATAAAGATAGTGCACGCATCTAAGAGCGGGTGCTCACGATGCTTTGCGGCGGCAGCGCATCGTCGTACAGCAATAGGTCGTTGCAGGTTTATGTAACCAGATCGGCTCCAGAGAGATATCCGGATCATTTTTTGTGAATATATTGGTTCTAATAAGATAATTTGATTCTGCAAAGTTCTGTTTTTTTAAAGTTTGAAGTAAATCGAAAAAAAAAACGAGAAGTCAAAATCTTTTTTTCGCAATAACCGCTTATCTGGTTCTAACAAAATTTGAGCACGCTATAGATATCACAAGCTATATTTAAAAACATCATTATTGTAATAATAAACGTTACAAAAACAGGTGATTTATTGAAAATATTTTCTTCTTTCTGACGTGTTGGTACAATTTTCAACTAACTTTTTTAGATGTTTTTTTTTAACTAAAGAATTACCCCTCGATACCATAAATTGGTGGGTAATGGACACAATACTTAAAAATGACAGAAACAAATTAGTCATATAAGGTTGTAGCGACTGGCCTCTATAAGGACATCTGTGTTTTTTGAGAATATGGTATATTTCAACTGATTAAATACGTTTATTTTCTATGTTTCTTGCATATTCATATTTTAGTTTTTTATAATTAAATAAATACTTTTGAGACTATCATTTTTCATTACAAATGACAGAACTGATTTCAATGAAATGCAAACACTATAGAATGCATGAAACAAAATTACCCAAATAACTCTCTGGGGCCGATCTTGTCGTCTTAACCTGCAATGGGCATTTCCGTAATAGCAGGCACACGATGCGTCGCGATGCCGTTACGGCGTTGTAACATAACGCACTTTATTCAAAATATGTCTGAAAAGATTATACTTCTCCGGCTTTACAGCGCGTCCACGCGCCTGCACCTCGTCCCGCGAAGCCCGAATTCAGTACGCATGCGGTGTGTGTATGTCCAACCGTATATATTAATTGTGCATAAAACCATACAGCGGTATCGCTCCGACGACGCAACACATCGTGTGCCCCGATTGTAATGTTTCGCATACAGAAAATGTAATTAAAACATAGAAGCATTTTCTTACGGAGCTAAAACGTGATTCCGGTCTGAAAATCGTCTTATGGTACATTTACATACCATATAATATTATTTAATACTTCAGTAACATTCGGTATAATATATACATTATAACAATCCATTTATCTATTCACTGATTCTAAATTTTGTGCTAAAAATATCGACTTTAGAAACAACTACATATTTCACTGACTTCCTTTAAATTATTACTGTATGACAGAATGTATGTTGCTCAGCGCCAATAATTCTTCTATGTTTTATTTCCGTTCACTGTTTGCGAATCAAAAAGTGACTTAATAAGTTCCAAACACACTATGAGCCACTAAATAGTTATGAAGCGGCGATGTCAAATGATAGTTTTCTTCAATCGAAGCGGATTCGCGCTTCACTACCCTGGGTTTGGGTACTTTGTCTTCTGGTTTCCGCGCGGGAGGATGACTGTGACGGATGTTCGCCTTGAGGACCTCCA
Source organism: Automeris io (assembly GCA_036320925.1). Taxonomy (NCBI): domain Eukaryota; kingdom Metazoa; phylum Arthropoda; class Insecta; order Lepidoptera; family Saturniidae; genus Automeris; species Automeris io. Next base: position 3,381,705 of record JAUDJH010000010.1, on the reverse strand, counting down.
GGCGATCGGTGATGATGAGGTGCGCTTTGCATTTCCACTTAGATCCGTAGGCGGTGCAGCTCCAGCGATGGGCGTTGGTTCTCGCCTTCAAGTGTTTGTAGAATGTGAAATTGTTGAGACGTAGATTGATGCGTCCGTTGGGGCGAAGGTAAAATTCGGCTGTTGAAGATGTTACACATTATTACCTTGTTTACAACAGTGATTATATAAATGCAGTGTATATTAAAAAAGGAAGCTGATAGTCGGACAACTCGTGTATATTTTCTATTGATGCTTCCCGTACCTTCCTTTTTTTTTCGATTTTACGCGTTTTGTTCACCGTGAAAGGTCTTCACAAACTAACCGGGCAGGTCCCGTAGCTTCCACTAGCCGTTGCACTTTAATATTGCAAATTCATACCACGAACTACATGAAATATGATTGTTTTAGTCTTACTTTAACGATGTTATTTGAACTTTTTTTTTTTATATAGCGCTGTGCTTTTACAATTTTATGAAAACATCATGAAAGTAAGGTAAACAATGTTATTACGCCAAAGAGATTGTGGTACGGCTATAGGCAGTCATAATTTAAAAATTGATATATAATATTAACTTCAAGATATAAAAATATAAATGTCTCATCATATCTGAATCCCATTTTAATTATACACTGCATTACTTTAACGAAAACTTCGTAAATCACATAGAAAACCACGTGTTATTAAAATATAGCATGCTTTAAATAATAGACATCTAGCTAAACAAGATTATTATTAATTAAACCAGGTTTAAAGGTCTAGGACATTTTTATGTTGTTATCCCCGTATCTGTTAACAATAATCAAATTTATTTAAAATAAAAACTCGTTATATTTTTTTATATATTTAATTAAGCGACATTATTTAGTTTCTACATTAATTATAGTTTAATGTACAAATTTAATAATCTAGATTTAGTTCCTATACAGGCACCTATTTTTTTAATTAAAAAGCACTGATTCATAATATTAATAAAATCAGTCCATGGAAACAAGTTTTAATCGTTAAAAATATATGTTATTGAACATTTTTCTTATTACGAAAAGGCTTACGCTTGACTTCAATCTCACTTAACAGAAAACGATAATACGGCTAATGATGAAGCGCGAAACATTATAAACGTAAATATAACATAGAAATAAACACGTACAAACTGATTCAAAAAACACAATTCATAACACATTTGAAATTAATTTACATAAATATATTATAAAAAGATATTCAAATCAATATATCCTGTGAGGCTTTCAGAGCCAATGTGGCCTAAATATATGCTGCAGAAAATGACCTCAAATACCATATACATTTAAGTTGGTTTCATGTAGCAAGACTTTTTTTTACCAATATGATTTATTTTGCCAACAATATTAATAATAATATTGGTATTTTTTATGCTTTATTACTAGATCAGAATAGCCCATTTAATTTGGGTCTCTTTTGTCTATTGTGGCCTCTTACATTGATGAAAATATATAACTTCAATCACAAAAATATTATATCGTATCAACATTCAAATTTTGCTTAAATGACAAATATTTAACTAATATATTTATCTTTATAAAAAATAGCTAAAGGCAACGACGAAATTAACATAAAAATTGATACTATCCGATATCCGTTCTTGAATCCGATATTATAAGGTCAATCAATATTAGACCTTTATAGACTAAGTAATAATAACAAACTTAACACAATAATCCTATACTTTAAACAAGCACTTCTTGTATATTTGTATGTAATGAGTTTCTCCGAAACGGCTCTAACGATTTTGAAGATTATTTGAATTTAGATAGTCTTTTAAAATTGATTTACGCCTAGTGTCATCTCCATGATAATCCATTTTTACTTAAAAAAGGGAATTTTATTTTATGTGACATCAACTGTTCTTGACTTAAGTACTGATAGAATTAATAAGCTATCTATCTACTATTAATTCATTGATCGATAGATATACCTTTCCCTTTCAAACCTGTGTATACGGAAAGAGATGTACTGTAGTTGCTATAGTAACAAATCTAAGATAGGGAATAGGATAGATTATTAATTACTATTATAAAAAGCGTTGGTATTTAATCAACGTACAGCCATTTTATAATTTAAGCAATTCAAAAACAAATATTGCTAATTTACATTGCTATCTCATTCGACTTAGGTTTTGGTTAGAGCCATTTTCAAGAAAACTAGTTTCTATTTATAAAAATAGCTCTATTAGGTTAGATTAGACACATTATCATCCGAGTGAAGCCCGGTTGCTCATCTACTTAAAGCTTCACATTATTATTGCTTAATTTTCGTAACGCCCATGCACTTTATTAATTTTCAGTGCTAAAGGATTTATTGCCTCACTGCTTCTCTTAGCCTGAAATAAAAATATGCATAAAAAATAAAGGATTCCTATATCAATAATTGCTTTGAAGTATATGTCCGGATCTAAGTTCTTTAAGTTTAAACTTTAGATTGAAGAAGTTAAAAATAAATATTTACTTTTACACAGACATTATAAAACTCAAAACTTAAGATAAATGACCAAAGTGTAAGCATTTAGCTGGTTTACATATAAATAAAAATGATAGCTTTTACTTGATTCTGTTACCGGATAATTTGGGAAAAATTAATCTTGTAAGAACTCATACTCGAGATCGAAAGGTTTATGTGTGTTTTCGATATTTACTTCTTGAATTAATTTACGTTTTTAAACATCATAATAAATAGAGTTATTTTATTTTTCAAATTATCAGGTATCAGAGCTCCTAAGATCTAATCATAATCTTCATAAAATTTGTCATTTAAAAACGTGAACTAATTCGAGGAGCAAACCTCGAAAAAAATAATCACTTAGACCTCTAATCAATGTCTAATCTATCTTTTGTGTGACCTTTGTTATTATAAAAACTATAACAATTGCTTTTTCAAATGCTCATGTCTGAGATATGAAGCGAACATAGATGGTTATTGAAACCGGTTGAAGTGCATATTAAATATTGGATACCCACGGTGAGCGCTCTGGACTGTCTTCTGGTGTCCTCCAGAAAATAAGTAGACGGAGGATGGGTGTGCTCAGTGTGAGCTCTGACTACCAGCATTTCCTTGGTCACGTGGAGGAAGCCTCGGCAAGAGCGGGATCCCATCTGCGTGCAGCTCCAACGAAAGCCGTCTCTCAGAAGTTTGTGCTGGTAATAAGTGTACCCATTGAGCATTAACAAGTTTTTTCCATTCCGCCCTTTGACCATTAACACTGAAAATAACAGTTTTATCAACCTCTGCAAGTCATCTCTCTACACATCGTCATGTTAGTGCTTATTTCACGAAAAACTAAGCCACAGATTTCCTTTGTAGCATAAAGCTTTATAGTCCGTTTCACCGCGTTTATTTTTTACACTTTCTTTCTGTATATTGTTTTTATATGTTTTATTTTAATTGAGGTGAAATAAGTGTATTTCATTTTATATTTTTGTTCAATCTACTCGTGGTGAACTGTAGTAGACGGTATTTCTTCTCTGGTTTATCTAAAACCTTACATTAACAAAGTTTTATTTCAAATACTTTTCGTCATACCTAGCATCAATGTTGTGTGTTTTAACGTTTTAAATATATCGAGGGGTGAAAGGCTATTTGGTTTGAGACATTTTTTGGTGATATAGTAATGTATTTTTTTTTCTAGTATATAAGTATGCATAATATATTGAGATATTGATTTCTCAACCTGCCGTATGCTAAACATAAATCTTTATGCCTAGGATCTCCTTTGGGATCCGCCAGTTGATTGCTCAAGATTCGTGTGTATTTCAATCCTCAAAATTTTCATTTTGGTCATTTAAATGAATTAAAAACAAGGAATCGAACATTCATAAGCAGTATTATATTATTTACAATTGTTTGTTTACAAAATAAAACACTCCACTCACTCAGAGTTATTATTCACGATGTTGCAAGCTTTCTGCGTCTGATTATTATCAATTAGTTTAATTTTAATAAACTTCTTAACACATTCAAGGCCGTGGGAATTACCAGTGTCCTGAAGCTGTTTTTTATTAAATTTAATAAAAAACCGCTAAACAGCAGCATTTTTTTGTGCATATCTTGATTAAATACGTCAATCCAAGAGAAGTTTTCTAAGAAGAATTATTTTTCTGAAATTGCTTTTGGCGTAATAAAAATTGGATACTGTTAACATAAATTGACTCAATCACATTACACGGTTTTTTAGTTTTTCTTTTTCAAACGACACTGAAACTACTTTGAATTGTGTGTTTGTAATTTAAATAAATATAAAGTGTATTTCTCTTATCGTGAATACAAACACTACTCCTATGAAACAATCTATCAAGTTTAATAATACAAAAACCAAGAAATCATTTTTTATTTGACTTATCATTTGTCTTAACTACTTACATATTAAAGATGCACAAAGATAAATGGAAAAATATATATTCACCTCCAAAAATAACCAACTTTTAGCTTGTGAGTCGTAAAAAACTCCATTATATAAAGACAATTTAATAACATGCAAGAATAAATACAATATACAAAACTAGAATCACTATAAAACTGATAATGATAAAAACGGTCTTTATTTTTTTAATTGGGCCAGTTCTTTAAAATAATCCTTTTGAACAGGGGTGCTCAAACGGTCGATTGCGAGAGTTTTTTAAGTCGATCTTGGGAAATATTGGTCGATTCACAATTTTTGCTTGATGACCACATGATTCAAATTTAAATTGATTCAGTTAAGCCGGAATAAGCCTTATACTTTTTTTATATGAAAATAGCCCTCTGCTAGCGACAAAATGCGTTTGTAACTAAAAACGCCATTGAATAAAAGCTAATAAAGACGCATTTTAGAATTTTTTTTTCATTGCCTTATTTAGATAAGGGCCTTAAAAACACAACAAATCTGTGTTACACACACTTGCGGCATCTACCTTCACCTATAGAGCCGATTGCTTATAATCTAAAAATTTTGATAAAGATCAGGAGCTCTTCAAGTGTGAACACCCCTGCTCCCAAATGTCTTTTGATTGCTATTTTTCAGCCTTTATTTGCGCATTGTTTCATATGTACTTTAATAAAAGCTTCCCCTTTGGTATGACTTTATGTTTAGGTTCGTGTGTGTGGCAATCTCTGAGTTTTACGATATTCCCATCGTCATCGATTTTGAGATACGCAAGGCAGGTTGAGCTTCTTACATGACATCGCCAACGGAAGCCGTTTTTCTGACGAACATGTTTGTAGTAAGAATAACCCTTATACAAAACTATTTCGGTACCATGTTCGTTTCGTACATATTCTAGTACTGAAAATTAAGAACATTAGCCTATAACTTAATAAAAATTAATTACGACAACAACAGTTGTCATTGGAAATAACAAAAAAACTTACCAATTAATTACTCGTCATTACCGTCATGGGGGTAGTATTGTGAGAAGAAATCTATCATCACACCAATTTTTTATTGAGTAAGCAGAGGTAATGGGACGCCATTTCTCATTATTTTAACAAAATTATTTAGCTTTATTAACATTCAATTATCCCTTTATGCACCCTAGCGATACCGCGTACTCTTGACGTTAGCCTCCGTCAGGACACTATTTGGTCTGTGTAGGTAAGCCTTGGCCGGTCTCGGCGAAAAGTAATGAGCCAAAATAAAAGCTCGAATTATAGGACCACCGACAAAATGTTTTCAGTAGCGTCAATGTTTATTTAAAGACAGACAACGCAAAAACAGTTGTGTTATGCAAGTGTCTAGGGGTGCGTGTTTCCCCGTCCTATTATATTGAGTCCTTTAAACGAAACGCGAAGATATTTGTGCTGGCTGGCATAATCACTGGGACTATCAATATATTGTATTTTGAATATTAAATAAATTGATTAATAAATTACATGAATAACTCTAAACACTTAGTTGAGACAGAGATGTTATGACTTCATCTCAAGAAAATAATTTCGCAGCCTTCATAGAAAAAATATAACTTAAGAATGCTAGTTTTACAGGACCGTCAAAAAAACAGGTTCGAGGATAAATACGAAATCTTATAATAATAAAGTTGAGTAGTTTACGTAATTTATGAAGTAAAAAACAAAACCGTTTTCGTAGTTTCATTTATTTACACAGTTTTGGAAAAATTAGAAGAGCCTATTCCAATGTTTCCACTATCTAATCGTGGAATAAGAAAACTTGATACAAGTCAATATGCGCATATTTTTCAATAAGGTTGCGATATTACTGCTCGGGAAGTCTATATAAGTGTAGGTCAGAAAGTGGAGGTGGGCGGACCATTTATGTTCCGTTAATAGGCGGGGAAAGAAGATGCTCCAGTGAAGACTACAGACCGCTTGTTGGAATGAAGTGAGACATCCAGCCAGATGGACCGATGATCTGGCAACTGTGGCTCGGAGAAACTAGTCAATGCATCAAGCAACATGAATGGTAAAAGATGGAAGAGACTTTCTCTAAGCATTGAGTGACTGAAGATTAAAGAAATGTAGATTGTGGTATTAATTAGGCATTATGATAAAAATAACAATATTTGATATTTCGTAAAAATTTATAAGGTACATACACCGCATATTACAAACACATGAATTAAAAACCTTAATATTTCACAAAGATCAATTAATTACACAAAATATTTATTCTGATGTGTTTCTGCACGGAATTTAAAAGTAAAAAGTTCATAAAAAATGCCATTAAGTACTGTTTATAAACTAACAAGAACATGATATTCTTGATTTCTTCCAATTATCTTAAAGTACATTGTTGAAACTTGAGTTTTGTAATGGTAGTATGACGATAATGCAGCGGCAGTAGTTAGCAACAGCTATATTGCTAAGCAGCAAGTAAAGTAAACCAAGTAAGCGCTTTTGTGGTGGTAGGATTGCGCAAACTGGGTCATGACCACAGTTCACAAGTGTAAAGACCGTCATAGTGACTCGCTTTAGCCTATCGCATTTCGGGATCAGTTTATATATATATCCAGTAACTCAAATACCTTCAGTCGTGGTATACGTGGGCCGAAATGACAACGGAGACTATAAACAGATTTTCATCCTTTGATAATCACTTTCGTTTTTGGACAACACTACTGTATTTAACACCGGATAAACTGCAGTCACTCTTTCGAGTCAGTCTAAAAAAAACGACTGCTTAATATAAGATGTATGAGTGTATTTAGATGAAGTAGAACGTACTGTCGACAGCACGTACTTTCAACAATATAAGGACGGTCCGAGTAGTTAAGCACTGTGTGCGTGAATCCGTGAAAATACGGAATTAAAAAACTCAGACTGAATGTTACGTCCGTCCGAATCCGTCAAAATACAGCCTCTCTAGACGATGTACATTTCACTTTGAAACGAATCATATTCTAATTTCATCACTATTATAATGATAACGAGGTTAGATTGGAAGTCAAAGTTACAATGCCTTGCGCTCGCTTATTCCATTCGAATATTTGATAAAAATGGTGGTCAATTACGGCAATGCTTACTAATCACAAACAATGAAAACAATGTTAGGTTTTCTCTACGGATCACCGAAAGGCATTTTTTTGTCGTTTTACGTTGCTGGTACGCAATAAATGCTTTACGTACTGTGCTCAATCAAAATCTCTGAAAATACGTTCCGCAGTGGCCATAGAACTGTCAGTATAGTGGTTTACACATTAAATAATCCGGCATCCGATATCTATCCGTCACCCCTAATATCAAATTCGGATCCTAGTGCGGTCAGATCTAAATAGCTGTAGTATTATTTTATGAATATTCGTGTTCTGCATTCGAATGAACTCTGTTAAATATTCTGTCATGTTTATGAAACCCTTTGTGGTGACAGTAATGAGCTTGTAGATTCAATTTTCATAGATTCTGATAAGAGGCAGTGTAAAGTGCAATATCGGAACTCAGTCTGAGCTTCCAAAGCGTGTATCTTCACGGAATTGTAGCGGACCCTTGACATGACCGGTCTAATTTGGTTACAAATCTTCACAACCCAGCCGTTTTGCTTGCTGCCAAGCAACATTAGATCTGCTGCTGACTGTTTCTGCTGTGTCACCGACATACCGCCTTAACACTCACCTTTATGAGGAATTTCTCATTGTAATTGTTCATTAAATACTACTCAACCCAACTATCAACTTCATCTTAATAAAAAATGATATACTTATGTATAACAAATTATTATATTAAGGAATGTTTTAAAGCAGTGTGGTATTTAAAAAGTACGTAATGGGAATAACCACACTAACCACAATATTCACAAAATAAAATGGACCCGCATGAAGAAAAAAAACCTTCTTTGAAATTGATAACCCCGGTGGTGCAATATCAGATGAATAAATAGATAAAACGTGAACTATTAAAAATATGTAAACAATTTTTTTTAATTCAATTTGGCACAAATTTATCGTTTAACTGGAAGTTAAAGTGACTAGGAAATACATGAACTGATGTATATTGTATAAAAATTGCCCTAAAAAATTTAATTGCCTTAAAAAAGTTAAGTACAAAAAATACATAGTAAGCCCAATTAGAATTATTTTGTTTAAATATCTTTATTTATAGCTACTAGGTCATTATTGACTTTGCTTATTTTACATATCGAGATATGAAAGGCTATTTGGTTTAAGCGTCATTATTTGGTGATATAGTAATATACTTGTATATTTTCGGAATCAGCGTTTTTTTACCGATTCCAAAAATTTATATACTACTAAATCACCAAAAAATGTCGCTTAAGCCAAATAGACTTTCACCTGTCTAAATATTAAATTTATAATTAAAAAAAAAATTACTGAGTGATATCATTTAAAAAATTAGTAAAAATTATAAATACGGTCTAAACCGCCATCTGTAAGCGTTCTAGGTAAATTAATTTTAACTAGTTCGACTTATTACCACTAGGTGGCGTTAAAACACAAACTTGACAACATATTTGATATTGTACACAATTTGCTAATTCTAAGGATATATTTCACAGCAGTTATTATATTTTTAATGCCACTCATGATTAAAAAAAAAATTAAGTAAAAATAGCCTACCATATAAGAATTCCTATCACGTAATAATAATTTAAGCTACATAGGTATTATTATAAGTTGACGTCACACACTTAAAACTAATTAATGTATATGGAGATCACAAACGTTAATGTCTTTCACATTTTACATCACTTCTTTTACATTATTAGTATTTAGGTACATGAAATTTATAGTATTTTACTCAAATAAACTTCTTTTAGGCACAATGTTGCTGTACCTATTACAGATTACAAATAATCAGAAATTAACTAAATTTCGTACAAACTTATGTCAAGAAAGAGATTATTGATAAGTTATAGCATTTTATATATAATCAGTGCATATTTTTTCATTTATACATATTCTACAACTGATTACTCTTCAAACCTCAACAAAAGGCAGCAGAACTCAAAATCACAATTCATATTTTATTTTAAAAAAATGTTTTCAACATAAATACCTTATAATTATAATAATGATATTTATTAATAAAGCTACCACGTAAATGAAATATATCTACGCAACTAGGCATAATTATTTAACTAGTAATTCTACTATTAAATATATCATGAATACGTTTTAACTATAAAATTTATTCCGTGTGAAATGAAACTTCATTTAAAACATTTTTTTACACTAAATATTTGTATGGTTCTTTTGAATTTTTATTTAATATTGAGAAATGAACAGAAATCTCTCATACATTTGAAATTTTCGCAATTTATACACATAAATATAATATCAGGTTTATTTACTATACGTGATCTTTCTTATACGGCCTTTGTAATGGGTTGAAACGTCGAGACCAAATTAATGTATGTTTTCGCGTATAAGATCAAATATAGTATTTATAACATCAATTAAAAGCTTATTAAAAATAAATATTTGAAAAAGAAAAAGGAATGATTGATTGATTCATTTAAAACTATGATTTGATTTATCAATGAACCGTGTAAAAATAAACTTAGAGCATAGACGGGCAAAATGTAATCAGATTAATAGGAATGATTACGATTACATATTGCGTTATTTACCATTAGTATGACTGCATTTTGCTCATCTATATTTTAAACACTACGGAATCCCAGATGTCATACACATTTATGACTTCTTAATGTTTTAACTGGATTAAATCAAGATTACAAAGCAACAAAATTAAAATTACGACTACATTACGTAATCATTAATCAGATTACATTTTGCCCATCTCTACCTTAGAGTGACCAAGTAACTGATACTATTCAATACACAATATTTCGTTGATATAAAAAGCATTAACACTTTCATAGTTCATGGAACTTGTTATAACATAGCTAATACTTAAGAAAGAGGTGCTAAGTAAACTTTAATTTTTTTATGTTCTAAAGTGTTTCTGATAAATAATTAAGTACAGTATTAGGTATACCATTCACTAACTTTATTTTTCAAGATTTAATTCCCAAGTTAATTTTTATCTTTAATTGCCAATTTGTTTGGAACAATACATCAGCGTCTCTACCGAATCATCTGAGAAACTTCATATAATTAAGATAAACTTTTTTGAGAAATGAGTAGTAAAAAAAACCAAGCACTCTGATTTCTGTATGGATACCAGATAGATTTGAGTATCAAAATGTACTAAATATCCCTAACTTTGCATTACAGGTCACAGGCCCATGGAAACCCTACTTTATAACATAGGATTTATGCGTTTATTGAATGGCATATCCTAAGTTGATGGCCTGGGAAAGACCTTCACAACAAAACAGGGCTTGGTGGGCGAACGCAGAGGGCGCTCAGCCAGCGAAATTTATGGGTTGGGCGGCTACGCAACGGCACCCCTGTGGGTACGGACCTCGAATTGGGCGGCCGGCCAGTTGAAAAACGAACCTAACGGTGATCTACCAGCGTTTTGGAAGCGACTACCTTGAGAAGAAATGCCGAAAGAAACTCAAGGCTGCGTCGGAGTGAAACTGCGTTATTTAAACAACAGTTGACGGACCTATCCTTAATCGTCGTCGTCGGCGACACCGGTGTCTCGGAATGTGACGAGAGCTTGTGTGTACTTCGTTGTTGATAGGATCGGCGGTCGCAAGGGCCGCAGTAATTGAATCGACGGGATCCAATAGGACATGACGCGGGCGGCAAAGTTTGCGCGCGATGCCGCTTTCCGGTGTGTAATCGCAGGCAGTGCGGACTAAAGGATTAGGGTGATGCTGCGCCTTGTCGAAATATCGGCGAGATGCATTTTGCATGAAACTGGTAAGCGTTTCCAGCTTAAAGTCGTCGTAGAGATCTATGTTGCGCATGTACAGCGGGGCACCCACTGCTTTACGCAAAAATGTATTCTGGATGACCTGAAGGGAATCCAGAGAAGCGGACTAGCTCTGGGCGAATACTAAGCTAGCGTAGGTCATCAAGGATTTATGCAGTATGTTAATTTGTTGAAGGCTAATAATTACAGCTACGTATTGAGGTGACTGCAGGCATCGAAGCGCCATTCAAATATCAATCGTTAAAGTTATATTTAGTGTAATTATCCGCGTGATTGTGGAATCCCTTGTGCTTTATATACCTCCCTTCCACCGTTGTCTGCACGCAGCTGGTACAGCCGATCTTCTTGCGATCCCTGCAGGTCCAGTTGATCGTATTTTGGTAGCGATTATTGATCCAGTACTTGTTGTCTTTGAATATCAAGACCATACTACCGGTCCGGTGTGATGGAAGGTAGTATATATCTGAAACATACCACACGATCATTTCTGGTTCCTTTTTTTATTTATTTTTAAATAGACATTGATACCGTATTAAAAACAATCAAATAATCTCCCTATTTTCCATAGATTATTACTGTAGTGTACACAAGTGTGTATATATAACACATACTCGAACATTGGAGTAATTACGTAATTACTGTAATAAATGCCATGTCACAATACATTGAATGACCATTCCTATGTTAGACACTAGAGTGATCGGACGTGTCGTGAGCTTCACTCTACATTACTGTTAGTTCAATTATGTCAACTAATCCCATATGTTCAAATTAGATTGTGCAATTACACACAATTGACAGAGTCTGGCAATTTTGTAAACAAAACATAATGTTTTCTATATAACTTCTGTCAACATGTCTGTGAATTCTGCAATTCATAATATATTCAACTGTAATCTAGGAGATAGAGACAGGCAAGTCAGCATAAATGTGCTGTTATATTTGTATACAAAATTGCCAGATTAAAAAAAAGTACTATTTCCATATCAACACATAAGGGTAACAGGAACATTTTTTTTTTATTATTAAAAAGATAGAACATAATTTACATTCTACTCAACTCATTTTATAAATATGTTAAAAAAATATTTCTCTTTGATCAGATATAGAACATAACAGATTTATCTAGAAATAAAAGCTAAAGGTTCTGCAAGAATACTGTATTTCTAAATTTTGTCACAAAACGACAGTTCATCTATAAACTAGCAGGTCCCTACATCAGAAACATGCGTTTTAAAGACACGTCCATACAATATGTCTGTACAAATGTAAAATTTCTGTAAGTACATCACATAATCTCATAAAATAATATACATACAAAATAATAAAAAAATTAAACTATTTATAGAATCTATCACTTGAGTGCATTTCTGGATAAGTCCTTTTCTCTTATGAATCTACCATCATGACACTGCCTCAGACGGGGTGGTTCGTGTATATGTCGACCCCGAAATATAGATATATAGTCAATCCCATCTAGCCCTTTATAAGTGATCACATCTGCCCGACAGCCATGGACATCCCTTGATGAACAGTACCACTGTTTTTTCCCATGTGCTTGATGATTTTTCATATAAAACGTGAAGCCATTTAAAATCAGCAAGCCCGCTCCAGTCCTGCCTGGTATGAACTGTGCCGGAACTGTTGAGAATAAACCAAAATTTAATACCATATTTATACCAGGGTTAAATAAAACACAGAGTGTCCTTTTAAAAACTAATTTATTTGTTACCTAACATGTCTTCTTAATTTTAAATGATATTATTAAGAAAACACGTTCAAATAAATTAAAGTGTAAGGATATAGGAACACAGGATAGGTAAATAAGTACACAAAGCAGTCCTCATATATTTAATTAATATTTTCTTTTTCTTCTATTTTCATTTGTTTTTTGAAATAAATATACAACATTTTTATCTTTATTATAAAAAAATTAAATATAAATACTATATAAATAAAAATATAGCTTGTAGGATTAAATACATTTTTAACATCAATTATAGTAAAGTAATGGCACTATGGTTTAAGAATTTAAAGGAACCTAACAATCCCTACCAGTAAAGAAACTAAAAAGGATAACCAAGAACAAAAAAGGTGGTTACCAAATTTGCAACAGAAATATACTACATACCTCTAGTCTGCTGTAATTAAATCTTTTAAACAAATTAACTTGAATGCAGACATAAATACTGATGAAAATAAAAAAAGCATTTTTTTTTTCACACATTTCAATACTGTAACACAGTGCTGTAGAAGTCTACAGCCCCACTGATTAGATACTGAAAACAACTCTATTGATCTATTATTAATTAGTTCTGCCTCACATTGGTTATTTTCGAATTTATCTATTTATTGTTTAACCAAACAGTGTAACTGCTATGGCATATTAGGAATAAAAAACTCAAATGGTAAGCAACTATTGAAACCCATACTTATCAAAATAAAGGCTTTAATTTGGCCTTGCTTTTTGTTTCAATTAATGTCAAATTATATCTCATTCTAAGAATACTTTTAATTATAATTTTGATTTGACCAGTTGCCCCTTCAACTACATTTACATATAAACCTTACACATCATTATCCACTCAAATGTTCCGAAAACTTGTCTTTAGGAATGTTCCATCTGTATATTACTATTGTATCCACAAACATTGGTAGATGCTATTGTATCTATGGACAGTCAAGTCGATAAACAAACTGGCAAAATTATATTTTTTGAAGACAAGTCTTTTGCAATTTCTACTTGATGGTTTTGGATTGCTCATACTGAGAAGAATGTGGGTCGTAACTGTTAGTACCAATGTTCATCCGCAGATATTTAGACATAAGTTTATTACAAACTTGCCTACCTCTCACAAAATGTAAATAATATGATAACATAGCCTCTAGTGGGATTCCAACCTGCTTTACTATAATATTTGTCATACATTGTGATCTCTAGAATTCTAGGTGAATTTGAAGGCATTCACCTACATTTACATTAAAGCTAATTAATTACCTCATCCTCTTTTTATGATGGAATTGACTTTTTTGGGATAGCTTGTTACCTTTTTACCCTGTAATATTCACATGTCTGTTTCCATTGAGGCATGCTATACTGACAGCATTTCTTCCAAAACAGCTTATCAGTATATAGTCTGGGAATCGAACCCAAGACAATATCTACTACATTCATTTATAAAAAGAAAAGTTGACAAAAGGACTGTTAAAGTTTTTTGGAGGTCCTTTTCTACAGATTTTGGTATCCAAGCTCAAGGCTCATAAATTGTCCCTTTTTTGACAATAGGGTTTCCAATAGGCCTATTGGAATAAAGTCCTTTTCATATACAATGTCTTTGTGTCTCTTCTAAAAGTCACTGCAAGGCATAGAGCTTCTTTAAGCACCTACATGAAATGTGAGGCCAAAGGCAAATTGCATTACAATCCATTCCACCTTAAAAAATACAGGCACATCCTGATTGTGATTGGTTACTACATCATACCTACAAACATCATATTTCAAGTGACAGGTGACAAATATATTGTATTCCTGTACACCTAATGGTATGGCATTACTGTCCCTTGTGAACAATTAGTAATGAGTGGTATTGATAAATAGAAAAATCTGGGAATCGAACCCAGACTCTATTATATTTATTAAATAACACAACAACCTGTCTGTCTTAGAAATAGAACTCATGCTTCTTAAGATCTATTCAAAAATCTGTAGTTAAACTGTCTTTTCATTACTAAATAACTTTTTACTAATAGTTATGTACTGGGAGTCCAACCCAAACAGTGTTCATAAAACATTAAGAAAACGAATAGGGAGTCGAACCCCACATATATTTAAGAATACTTAAGTACCACTGGCTAATAGCTCTGGTGTATTCCTAACCAAGATCAATGAAACATTTTTCAGGATTCAAACCCAAAAACAACAATTTTTGTTTTACCAATTCCATCAGGTTTCACACTTCAAACTTTTTTTTTATCCAAGGACTTTTTATGGTTAAATGTGGCATACAAGCAGGCAGTCCACCTGACGATAAGAGTCTACCTACACTGAATGAGTCACAGTAGTCTTCATGTTGTAGATACTTTAATTATCAATATTCTATAATAGAAGCTCAATAAAGTGACTACAGTACATCTGATGGATAGTTCAATGTAGCCTAAGAATGACAGAGACCACCAAGAATCTATTGACAGTTGTCATTGTTGCGCTGGCGCACATATACCATGCCAGGTCGTAAGGCAAATAAACAACTGGACATACTTAACCTTATCCCAAAACAAGACAGGTTGAAGCAATTCACAATAACAGTTTTTGTACTTGTATACTGGTTAGAACCCTTCACTGAATCAATTTTTAACAATCATTTTTCCACCTCCAAACAGACTCCAAATTATTATATATAGATGAAAACATTATTTCTTTATTCCTTTTTTTATACTAACTCGGCAAAGTGACAACACTGCACCTGATAGAAAGTCTTAGAACTCCAGGAACCACCATAGGACTAATCCATTGATAGTCACAGTGATTATACCCATTGCAACTAAAATATATGATAATTGAAAACTGGACATACTCATGTAACATGACAGATCGAAGTGAGTCACTATGATAGTCTTTACACTTGTGTACTATGTTTATGACCTTAGAATTCACTTAGGTATTCACTCAATCACTTTAAAAAAGTTTTTTTTTAAAGTAATTCCTTTCTCAAGAACTTTAGCTAGGATTCGAACCTAGGCGTTTTTTTATTATTGAGTAACTCACACTATGATATATTTCTTAGAAAAAAACTTCATCATGGGAATCAAACCCACAATCTATTATGCTTATATAGGGTACTACAATAGATTCCCTATAAAGCTTATTTTATAGTTAACTACTTTACCTTTCTCTTGCAGAGTACAGCAGTCTATTAGGCTCTGACTATATGAATGTAAATTTTATAATCATAGTAGGAATCGAACCCACAGTTTCCTAACATTTCAATTGTGCATGGACTAACAAAATTATTCATTTATCTTTTTTAACCTTTTTGTGTTGTTTAGAAACATGTAAAATCTCATTTTATTCTTTACATTGAGAATTAAACCCCACATTTTTCTTTGTAATGGATTTTCTAATAACAGTTCCTACTTATGCTTTTTCCATCAGATAAAAAAAAACTCATCCATAATATCAAACTGGAAATTTAACCCCAAAGTCACTCACCATTCACATTCAAACAGCAACACAGTCAAACGACAAGTGCAGTGTAACTTAAAATGTGTATCTTATTTTAAATCAATAACATTATGATGATTATTTATTCCACCACACTAGAGAATTAACTATAATCATCATACTTAGTAAAAATGAAACAGTAGTAATGATGTAATAAAAAGACCTAATTTTATTCCCAAAACTAGGGAATTCCTGTTAGAGCTAATATAGAAAATCCAAAGAGACACTCCTTAAGACAGAAATAATTTTACTCGGTCTGGGTATTGAACCTAAAATTATCAATATCAATTGCTGGACATGTACCTATGAAATATGATTAGTTCAAAATTATATGAGCAAAATGTTATTGTGAAAGTTATGACAACTGGTCAATCTATACTTTTTTTTTTAATTTAGTAACATTTTAATATTCCGCAATCCTAATGATTTACCATGTTAATAATAATTCAGTAATAAATATGGTATTTATAAATTTAGTAATAAATGTAACAATGCCCCCATCTCTTAAAGAATCACTTTTACAAAACATTCAAAACTAAGTTGTTTCAACAAGCATTGTTAAAAAGTTAATGATTAAAGTTATGCTTTTAATAATTTCATCAATATTGAGTTATTGTAGGTTTCATGTACTATATTTCTACTGCAATCATGCATTGTATTTTTGGTAACTGCCTAATAAAAACTATAAACTTTTTACATAATATACAGATTAAATAAGAATATTGTAACTTTAACTAAATAATTTAGCTTGGATATCCTTTAAAAAGAGACTTACTCACTATAACTCACCAAACCGCTGCCAGCAAAGAAGAACAGGACGTCCAGAATAGCGGGAACAAAAACTAACCTCTAAACAATAACACTGTAGACCCGATTTTCGCCCAGATATCTTTTTCCCGTCAATCATAAAGGTAACAAAATTAACACTGTACTATATAACCACATATCCATTCAATTTAAATCTTGTTTTGCACCACAAATGTATTATAAACATCACAAAACAATTTGACGTAATTCAAGTGTTGAAAATGGACAAAAAATACTTTAAAAAAAGACTAACTATTACAATTTATATAACCTTATTGGGAATTGACGATCGCGATATACTCAATCTCGATGCACTTTGCAATTATGAAAGACAAAACAATTTAAAACAACAAATAGTTACTTGGCATCGAGAGAGTTATTTTGACATTTATTTACGAAGTGTGCAGTGTTGGTAACATCAGATAAAACAACATCCAAAGACCATAAATCTTTTAAAATCTCCCCAAAATAACCAGAAAATAAAAAATACCCTAGCTCTTGGGTGTTACATATACGGCCCGCATTTTCCCCATACAACATGATGCAACGCCACAGCTGCCCATTGTTTTGTACAAGTACTGCAGTTGACTCATTTTAGTGAAATTCCTAACCAAAGATCACACGATCAATTTCTTAACATGGCATGAGTCAACGAGCTGGAAAACGACAGGCCCGCAGGCTGCCGAAGACCACCAAACAACCAGAATTCCCCAGGCTCTTGCATCAACCGAACGTCTTCCACTAGACTTAAGAAACTTTATAATCTTATTAACTTTTTTGTGCATTAATGTAATTAATGTAATGTGTTTTGGGAGTCGAAGCTGCTCGCGTCCGTAGGCTTTACCCTAATTTCCCTACACGTGACTCCTGGGTGGTGCTAAACGAGCAGCAGCGAGGTGGTAGGGCGCCGGTGCCCGTCTGGATCGCGACCACAGTGCATGGGTGTAAAGTAGTGATGCCACGAATAGTGAATTGGCCGAATACCGAATACCGAATATTCGGCAACTGAGTCGGCCGAATATTCGGCCGCCGAATATTCCTGGAAGTAGCGTGTTTAGTAATAATAATAATCTTTATTTCAACACAAAGCTTATGCATATACACAGGGTGATAAGTCTCACCAATTAAGTAAATCTTGTCTCTGGTGAGACTCGCACTTCCGTTCGGGTTATTCAAGGGTGTTTTGTGTTTTTATATGGATATTCACGGTATAAGTTTATTAGTATGTGTGTGCGAGAGAGAGAGTGTGTGTGTGTGAGAGGTTATTTTCTGAGTCTGGTAACATTTACGAAGAAAAGCGTAATCGTTTGCTACCAAAAAATGCTGAAAAGCTTGTTTTTATCCATCACAACTTACCACTGATTAATTTTAATTACTAAAGTGTTGTATTTTGGAAATAAATACATAACTTTGAGTAATATAACGTGTCTTTTTTACATGATTTGGTATTCGGTATTTGGCCGAATAGTACGTATTATTCGGCCGAATACCGAATAGCAAAAAAAGTGGCCGAATAGGCCGAATACCGAATAGTTGGCGAATATTCGTGGCATCTCTAGTGTAAAGCCCGTCATAGCGACCAGTTTCGGCTTGTTGCGTTTCGGGATCAGCTTGTGTATATCCAGTAGCTCATATACCTAGAGACCTTCACTCGTGGTAGATGTGGGCCGACATGACGATGTAGACTATCAATGGATTTTCATCCTTTGATAGTCGCTTTCGTTTTTGTACTACACTGTACTTACCATCAGGTGCTCTGTAGTCACTATGTCGAGCCAGTGTGTAAAAAAAACATTTTTAAAACCTATTTTTGTTGCGGAAGTTCATATTTTGGATATATATAATCTAAATCGTAAACAATAAATCTAGTGCTTCTTTAGTTTGTCTAAATAAGTATTTTCTTGAACAATTTATAAGGTTTTCATAGATATATTTTATTAGCACACAATATAATCAAACTGATAAAGATTTGTAAATCATCAACATAATCATTTACTATGTACATGTCAGTTACATTTTTTATAGCACTGACAATTAGTATACTTTCCCTATTTCTCTTTTTCTTAAAGTCTCAAACAATTATACTTGTTAACCTTACCGTCGTAATCTACGTTTATGGATATACATTTTAAGTTAAATTTTAAGCTAGGCATTACTGGTATTTCAGAAACTAGGGTCTTACTCTTAAGTCATCAAAGCATTATTTGATATTGCTATTTGCTACTCTGTTTTATATATAATATAATAGCATATTAAAAAGATTTTTTTTTAATCAATTTATTTAAAGGGCTTTTGACTGCCGCATGCAGTCATGCCAGCCCTATCGTGCTACATCATAAATAAAGATATAAAAAATAAAAATATAAACATTACACTAAGTGCTATAGGCACACTATAGAAGATATATTAAAAAGATGTAGATGGTAACCACTTCGGAAAAAAAAGTTAATTAATTTACTGTGAAAACAAAAAACAAAAACAAGCCACTTTTTCTTTTTTGTCAAAACAATTTTTTTATTACATTATTAACTTAATGTCGTTTAACCTAAAATAATGCGCATTATTTATTAATTATTAATAAAGAATAGAATCGAAATTTCAACGTAAATGCACTAATACTAAATCCATTATACATTATTTTTGTTGAAAGAAACATAAAAAATATTAAAAATAGTTCAAATAATATTCTGAAAGATTAGAGTATAAATGTTTTTGAACTTCGAAATAAATTTTCATCCATAATACCACACTTAATTAAAAAAATATATTCATATAATTAATTAATTTTAACACTAAAAACATAGTAAGTTTTTTTTTTTCGAATTCGTCGCGTGTTGATTGACCGGGAAAGGTCTTCATAACCACAGACTAATAAATAATTTCACAACTAAGCCGGGCGAGTAACATAGTAAGGTATTTTGCGATTACTGCCATCTATTGTGTATTACTGACATTTCTAAAATGTTCCTATAATATACAAATGACAAAATATAAGTTTAATGTTAGTTAAGTGAAACAACTACTAGGTGGCAGTATATTGGGCAGTGTATATTTCTAATATAAAAAAAGCTGTATGATTAGTGATTGCTTTTTTTTACTTGGGGAAAACTGATTGCTTTTGAGGATTACCTCATAGAACCGTCTCAGCCACACAGGGGGTTGCGCGACCGAGGTATGTCGGACTTGTACTGACTAAAAACCCCAAAGTGACTACTTCTGCGCATTGGCGGGAATTGCGGGTCCTGTAATCTATTCGGCGCACAGCTCCGTCGCGGTGACTAGTGATTGCTAACCTAAGTTGTCACAATTAGGCAGTATTTAAGTTATATGTCGATATATCTGCCCATCAATCGTCGCGTCTAGTTCTCACTGGAGTAGACTCCAGATAGGGCAGATTTTTTTATTCTTGCAGTAAAATTTTAATCCTTTGGATAATTTCTTTATGATCTTTTCCGGGCTCCTGACCTCAGAGATAGAAAAACTCAACTTTTATTATTTTTAGTTTTGTATCGATTCATTGGAGTACCTATGTTGATTATCTGGACTATCTTCACAAATGAAAGTCTACTTTGAGGATATTAAATGTTTTCAAGAAGACAACTAATGCTATTAACCACCTAACGAACGTACCAATAATGCAACGTAAACAGTGTAAGCAACATACAAAAAAAAATAGAGATAGAATTTGTTTTGTTATGAGACGTATATAACGTTATTCACCCCTAACCGTTTTCATTAACTACGTTCGCTTCAATACTAAATGAAAAAGAGATACAAAATGAATACTGGATACTATGATGAATGTATTCAATTTAAAAATTGAGTTTCATAATAAACAAGTTTTCGCTGTTGGATTCTGATCTTTATAATACCTGAAACAATAAAAACTTCCCCGCTGAATGTGCCCGGAAGGTCAAATATCCGCTTTCATCAAATTCAGTGCAGTTAGGTTATTGTTGATCTCGTGGTAACTAGATGCGTGTTTTTATTATATTTTTATTATTATCATCAGCTTACCTTTGGACATAAACCTCAATTCGTCATAATCCTTTAGTCGCTATAATCCTTTTAGTCTTACATAAGAAATACATTTTTTTATAATTTTTAGGCGGACGCTTGGCCTCATTATACCTGGTGGAAGGGAAAGATGAGTCTGATGATGAACCGCGTCCGTCCAACAAATTCCTTTTCACTCTTCTCTTAAAGGCTCCTAAGTCAGAAGTTCGTAGAAATACATACCAGTAAATATATATTCACTTTCGTTTACTTGTATTATGACCCGTTATCATTTTTTTAAATTAAGTTTTACGGTTCTGGGTATAAGCTCTTTTGAACCAAAAGTTGTCAAAAGCAGCGACCAAAGCGACGCGCACTCCGCCCACCTCATTAGAAAAATAACCAATGCTCCGCAGCGCTCTATCGCTTGGTAATCTTAACACTATTTAGACTCATAACACCAGCAAACACTACATGTCCAGACGTTTTTATGGTATCCCGGGACAAAATCCTGCATCAGGGCCACTGTGACGGCAACGATCCCGGCGTGTTAGACTCCTACTGACTAAACACTCCCGGGGTGTCCCTCTAATCGCTCCGCCCGGGCCTGGGAAACCAAATTCATCCACACGCCCGGGGAGCGAAAAGCATTGTTGAGGCTAGGTTCTCTGAGAGGTGTGAGAGTAAAGAGCCCCTCCTCCAATACTTCTCTTTCAGGCGGCGCGCCAGGCTCTTCCCACCGGCTCCGTCTCATCCAGGCAGCAGGCTCTCTCGAGAGTCTACTGCCCCGCTGACATGTCCAGACTTCCACAACGACAATTAAGCAGTTCTACATTGGGTGCATCTGAGAAACCGTACGTTCACACTCCAAGCTCTGACAACAATTCTAACATAATTATTATTTTAAGAGTGGTCCCGGTGTTTCATCGAATGTGAAACAAATATCCAAGGGCAATAAAGGTCAATTCTTCTACTCTAGTATCACTCTATTGTCAATCGTATTTTGGTTTCATATCACTATTTAATTCTTCTTCAAATTTGATGTATGCGATACAGAGATTACATCAGAACTAGATTTTGAACGTTTCATTTACAAGCTGCTTTTGAATCACGACCACTTCCAAGAAGCATGATTGCTTTGAATTTTTTTAATGAAAAATCACTAAAATTTATTTATTTATAAATTTATTTTTGTTGTTTACCTTTGCCATAATTATTAAGAACCACAAATATTTCAGATGATGAACATATGATAGTAGAAGCAGATGGGTTTTAAAGTGAAGACCGCAAAATGGCAAATGTATTACGGGCAGTTCTTCTGGCAAAGTGGAGCGACGAATTGCGAAGAGAAGATCACAAGAGCCGAACACGCTTGGCACTTATTATGAGACGGCTATGTCCAGTAGTGGACTTAACTAGACAGATCGTGATAAAGACTAAAAAAGGCTTCTAGTAAATTCCTCTAGTAATATACTATATCCGTGTTTCAGTTAGGTCTGCTGATTGTCCCCCGATGTGGCCCAATTATGTCGGAACTCGCTGAGTTGGGAATTTCGCGAAACGATGAAACGTAGTTTTGTTTTAAATATTTTAGCTGATTGAGAACATCACACTAAATTTCGATTTGCTGCCTATTCATTTATTCATTGTCTAAATGCTTTTTTATTCAACTCTAAGATTAAACTATTGTAAATATTTTTTTAAAGTTGTTTAAAACAGAAATGTAGCGTCTATTATACGAGCTTATATTTGTTGTTTATGATTTAATAAGATAATAATTTAATGATATCTTCAGAACCATAGTGGCCCAAGTGATTTCGTCAAATTAAATGATCAATTGTTGTCTTATAAAAATCTGTGTAAATTGTAATGCTATACCAATATTAATAATAAAATATATTATATTTATAGAAAATAATAATGTTACATATCGATCACTTTTTAAGAGCATTTTTCTGCCGCAAACTTTTTAATCACTATACTTTCGTGTATTCTTGTAGACTTAGTATTCTGAACAAAGTGTGACAGTTTTATTTAGTTCGGATCAACTATATAAGCCCCAGGTCTAGCACTGCATGGAATACTGTTCGTTCTCTTAGAACGCTGCTCTGCTATGTTCATTTCAATGGTGATTTATTAATTTATAGGTACAATTCATAATAACTTTAATATGTTATTCGTATTGAGGGCTAGAAATTTTTTGTCATTTACATGTACAAAAAATCGTCTGCATCGGCCGGGAATCGAACCCGGGCCGCCCGCGTGGCAGGCGAGCATTCTACCACTGAACCACCGATGCTTATTGGTAGCGTCAACAAAATCAAACTAAATTATATTTTTCATAAAATTACAAGACGGTTGCACAACGCATCACTGGCACAGACAAGGCACGTTTCATTATAAAGATGACTTTGTGAAAGTAAATGGAAATATGTGCAGTTTGTTGTTTATAAAATAATACACAAGCATCGGTGGTTCAGTGGTAGAATGCTCGCCTGCCACGCGGGCGGCCCGGGTTCGATTCCCGGCCGATGCAATTGTTTTACTAATATTATACGAGCAACAAAACACGGTATAAAAACTGTAGCAACCCCATGTAGACCATAATCTATTGACTAGCCACTGTCATATCGGCTGTTATTTGAAGTAAGTAAATAGTTTTATTAATCAAGAAAAAATCCTACATAGGCCAAATCTAAAATTCAACAATTTTTACGTTCATTAGCTTACAACAATTAGTATTGTTAATATATAATTGTATTCATTTCACAAACAATTTAGTTTTATAATAG
Source organism: Automeris io (assembly GCA_036320925.1). Lineage (NCBI taxonomy): Eukaryota > Metazoa > Arthropoda > Insecta > Lepidoptera > Saturniidae > Automeris > Automeris io. The sequence goes on along the minus strand of JAUDJH010000010.1, from coordinate 3,357,602 downwards.
AATCCACAATTTAACTTAATGGAGTCTGCAGCCCGGATGAGAGGAAGTCGGCGCGCAGTTTCCGGCTTACCGTCTAAGAGATAGGTTTTAGAGGAGTGGTCTCTTGGAGGAGTGAGCTCCCACCCTTCCTAGACAGACAGCCTTAACAAGGCTTTTCGCTCCCCAGGGGACTGGACGAATTTGGTTTCCCACGCCAGGGTGGAGCGATTAGAGTAACACCCCGGTTGTTTTTAGTCAGTAAGAGTCTGACACACCGGGGTCGCTGCCCTCACAGCGTCCCTGATGGTCCTAGGCAGGATCTTCCCCCGGGATACAAAAAAATAGATAGAAGATAGATGCTAATAAAAATGGAGAAATAATTAAAATATATATTTAATTTTTGTTTCTCCAAAAATTACGTGTGTAAGCAGAGATAGGCAAAATGTAATCTGATTAATGACGAATGATTAAAAAATGTAGTCGCAATTTTAATTTTCTTGCTCTGTAATCATGATTAAATTCATTTAAAACATTAAGAAATGATAAATGTGTATACAATCTGGGATTTTGTAGTGTTTAAAATATAAATAAGCAAAATACAGTCATATTATTGGTAAAAAACGTAAAATGTAATCGTTAATCATTTTCATTAATCTGATTACATTTTGCCCATCTGTATGTGTAAGTGCCCTGAGAACGGCCACATTTCTCATGACATATAAGGATAAATTGGACACAGTCACTAATGTATCTCTGCTCATCCCGAAAGAGATATAGCGTGACGATATTTTATTGAATATTTAGATCTCGTGCACGAGATTACCAGCATGTAGGATGTGGATTCAATGATTATTGTCCCGATAGTCGTATCAACTAATGGGCTGATCGCAAAGTGCTTCTAACTACTGTGGATTAAACCTCTGGTCTTGCTCCCCTAGGTCTACATATTTTAATATCTTAAAATGTATGTTTTCTTTATAATCGCCTACTTATTTTAAACTTACACAGTATATCCCTTTCGGGGTAAGCAGAGATACATATTGTTATAAATTGAACTAGATTGTTTTAATTAATTTGATTTCTCTCATGTTGAGTGTTGACGACTTATATAAAGGATAAGGTACTTTCTGGGATTTTGTGGTGGTGAGGCTTGCGGTACCGCGTTCCACCAACCACGCCTTTGCAGCAGACCGTTCGTTATAAGGTTCTTGATTTGAATGCGCCGGCGCTAGGGATGCGCGCGGCGCAAGCTTCTTTGAGTCGATTCATAGTGAGGGAAATGGACAGGAGGGAATAACAAGTCGTGCAATTGATCGCTGTTCTCAGGGCCAGTACATATGACATTTCTATTAGTTACCAAGCAGGTTTTCTCAAGATGTTTTCTTTCACCGGTGTGCATTTGGCGTCTTAATCCGTACTCAATTTAGAAAAACTCAGAGGTACTTGCTGGGATTCGAACCCATCACGTATCCACTAGGTCACCACAATCACAACACTTACCATATAATATTTATTATTATAAAAATATTCCTATGTTTTTTTTAATGTATTATTTATAAGAGCTTTTGCCATTTTGGCATATCAACCCCATTGTACCCAGTACGGTGAAATACACCTCAGTTCTGAGAGAGTCGCTGACGAGTCAATGCTACCATGTCCATCAACAATTTCATAGCATTCCCTGTCGGATCATATAGGATACGGTAAAAGGCAGCCATATCAAATAAGCTGACTCTACATTGGCTCATCAGCGACTCTCTTGCTCTTTATTCCGGTCACACTCAATCAGCAAGTGATGCAAATCCTCCCGTCTTTCGCAGGTTAGGCGTTCTGCAGTTAGGCAAATCTCTTTTCCTCATAAGATATGCAAAACTTGCCGATGGATAGTGACCGGAACGAAGCCTTAAAGCTACCTTGATATAGTGTCTGCTTTGTACGCTATCACTAAACCATGGGGAATGTAGGGGCTGACAATGTATCGCTTTATACCAAAATCCCTTCTCTTTACTTCTCTTATCACAATGCTCCTTCCAGCTATCGGACATAAATTTCTTGCATTTCCCTAAAAATTCCCAATAATTTAGTTCCCTATGTTAAATAAAGAGTACGAATAACAATATTACGTTCTATGCTTATGTCTAGAAAATGAATTCATGAAGATACCCAAAAATGTAATGGCGGTCGACATTCGAGATAAGGCTCCATTCACATCTTATATTTATTCCTAGTTTAAGGTTCCTTCAGTCAGACGGTCGCGTTTTTATTGCTAACACTAAGCTATTCAAGTAAAATAAAACCGAATGTGTTTTAGATAGCATATCACTGAGACAAATAACAACTTGAAGCTAGAGACGAAGAAATGTATCGTACTTATTTTTATTTTAGGGTAGTAATCATACAAAGTTACTTGTATCCAAAGTAAAAACGCGGAGGTGGTGCATAAGTGTCCTACGCACCATCTAAGAGATCTTTTACACGCACTCCACTCAAAGATGAGGCCTGAAAATGGTTTTTCGCTAACCGATTCATTAGAAAAATGAGGATCTCCATGCCCGGCTTGTAACGAGTTGAGAGATACCACGGGGATTTTGGCCAAAAGGAGTCTGACACTCCGGGGCTGTACCCTTCACGACAGCCCTGACGATCCAATACAGGACTTTTCCTGGGATTACTACAAAAAAGGAACCATAAAACAAATAAATAATTAGTTAGACATTTTAGCCGTTAAATATAATATTAACGATACTTGGTACCATAGATGGGCAAAATGTAATCAGATTATTGAAAAACAATTACGATTACATTTTTCATCATTAATGTGATCCCATTTTGCTCAAATTGCATATAAATTGCTGACTCATGAATGTTCAGAAGGGTTTTAGTCATTATTATAGATTAACGAAATTAAAATCATAATTACATTTAGCCCATCTCTGCTTGATACAACATAATTAGTGATTATTAATTATAAATTTTGACTTTATTTGATTAAGCACAGATGTTAACATAATTTTATATTTTTGCAATACCAATTGCAATTTAGATTAGGGATGTAACGGAGGCAGTTTTATCGGAACCGAAGTCGGAGTCAGAGTTTTTAAATTTGATTTATCGGAGTCGGATTCGGAGTCAGAATCGGAGTCGGAGGCAATGTCAGTTACATGTGACGGCAGAATAAAATAGTTTTATTAAGGGACAAATAAAAACATTATTCAGTGAACCTTTTTAATTAGAAAGTGATAAATTTACAAATACACAGACAATAAAAATTGCTGTTTCTTATTAACATTTTCATAGTACTGTGAGAAAGCGATTACTTGAGGATTACCTGAGCTACTGGTCGCGCAGTCCACGACATTTAAGCGCAAAGTGGATAAAACCACTATTGTATGTCTGCTCACATAGCGTGATAGCGTGAAGATATGTTATTTATAATATCTTAAATTTGATCCCATTTTAATATGGTGCAGGATTGATACATGTCTTCGAAAGTATAAGCCAGAACTTTTAAATTAACAACAGCATAATCCATTTCCCTCTACATCTCCCTCGTGTGTAGACAGATGTTGAGAATCAAGACTGTTTCCAAGCGTATATTAGGTTTTTTTGATAGCCCGGGGGATATTGTTGACGGGCCTCAGGGAGCTTTTTGGCTGTCGGACTTGCACCGACTAAAACCCCCGGGGTCACACAGCGCTCTCGCCTGGATAAGTTGGGCGGCACGCTCCCTCAAGCGCATCGCCGGCGTATATCAAGTTGGGTCAACACAACCCAACACAACCCAACACAACACAACACAACACAACACAACCTAACTTGGGCAAATAAAAGCTGTTGTTCACAAAGTGTTGGATATATCAGAAACCGTTATCCTCCAGTGAACATTGTCCAGTGAACAAATTAAATCAAATTTGCTGCAGGGTTGTTTTTGTGTTAATTTCTATTTTACTTAATTTAATGTAAATGTAAAATAAAAAAACCTTTTAGTAATAAATTTAAATGTACATTTAGTTTTAAATTTAATAATTTAATCATATTTTTTAAATCTAAATTTTAAAAAATGTCTTCTACAAATTAAGTAGCACTGATTGTTTGATTAATTGATATTATGTTTCAACAACATATAAAGTATAATCAAATGAATTGACTGCAACAGTGGTGGTGACCTCCGATGAATACCTCCGATTAAAAAGTTTCGGAACCGAAGTCGGAACCGAAGGTGTAATAACGATCGGAAGTTCCGACTTATCGGAGTCGGAGTCGAAGCTCCGTAACATCCCTGATTTAGATTACCATAGTATTTATTTGGACACTTTGAAACGTATAGTTTTTGTAATTGCTTTAGTTTATATATTTTTCCCAGTTATGTTCATATTAAGTTTTCAATGCACAAATATGAACAGAATATATATTAAAAGGATAAAATAGATAGGATATTAGTAATTTCGCAACATTCAGAAGGATGTATGTGACTATATTAAGTGTGGACCGTGTGGCCTAATGGATAAGGCGTCGGACTTCGGATCCGAAGATTGCAGGTTCGAGTCCTGTCACGGTCGCGTGCAGTTTTTGTTTCGGCATTTTTTTCTGTTCTCAAGAACTACTTCAAATTAGCATTTCTTTATCGTATATGTTCTATTCTATACTTGTGACTGCACTTGTCATTTCTCACACATTCGTTTCATACGAATTGACGGTATATTCTCTTATGGTATGTAGCTGTAGGGGTCTAGAGGATAAGGAGTCGGACTCCATGCGCGGAAGAGCGATTGGTTGTAGCCTCGAATCTCCTCACGTACGTCTTGGATTTAAAATGGTCACGCTAAATATTATACGAGTTCAAAAAAAGTAATAAACAAAGTCAGGGCAGCTTACTTAAACTTCCCCTACCCTTCCTTCCCTTTTAAGTAGGTATATTTAGTTTGTTACCCAATTATGTCTGCTAATTTAATTCATATCAACATTGTAATTTATTATTTTAACTTTTACTACTAATTTCACAGGACGAGAAGTGCAAGCGCTTTATATGCTTACTCAGCGGATTTTATGGGTTTGTTCCGTATTCGAATTTGTGTGCGGGTAATTTTCGACAGCTCTGGCAACACCGTACGGGTTGTCAATTGAGTTTTGCTCTAGCTCGAACCGATCCGCCGAGTAACGACATAAAACATACAAATATTTATAAACTCAACAATAATCCGATTCCAAAGTGTACAAGTGTGCTTGGAAGATCCTCAAAGACACAAGTATCCTGGAGGAGAAGGAGGAGCCCCTGAGGAGTTGGCGAACTGGTGGTCGCGGTAAGTGAGACTCTTTAGGCAGCCCGTGCCGCTGTTGCGGAGCTATCGAAGTACCGTACAGGGTTGATGGCAACGCAAAGGTATCGCCGTGGATACTGACCGTGGTTTGCGAAGTCAACAAGGAAGAACTACGGATATTTATGTACTAGCATGTCGGAAGCGACTACTTTGAGAAGAAACGCTAAAAAACCATATTATTGAAAATAATAAAAAGCATTGCATCGGCCGGGAATCGAACCCGGGCCGCCCGCGTGGCAGGCGAGCATTCTACCACTGAACCACCGATGCTTATGCAGATTTCTACAAACAACAAACGGCACATCTTTCCATTCGCTTTCACAAAATCATCTTTATCATGAAACGTGCCTTCTCAGTGCCAGTGATGTGTTTTGCAACCGTCTTGTAATTTTATAAAAAATATAATTTACTTTGATTTTGTTGACGATACCAATAAGCATCGGTGGTTCAGTGGTAGAATGCTCGCCTGCCACGCGGGCGGCCCGGGTTCGATTCCCGGCCGATGCAGACGATTTTTTAAATATTCTTATTGTACGCCATATTTTAAACTATCTCACTTGGTACCATATAATTATTAAAAAAACTTGCGCTTTACGCGAAAAAAAAAATTATTTTTCTGATTCCATTAAAACTACCCTACATGAATTACACTATCTTAAAAGCAACATATAATGTATCACTAGGTTATTCGTATACCGGGGGTTTTAGTCGGTGCAAGTCCGACATACCAGGAGGCGATCCTCACTGCCCCCTGAGGTCCGTTAGGGAATTACCCGGGTTACCAAAAAAAAGGTTATTCGTATATGTATGTCTATTTGCTTGTTTGTAAAGAAACTTTTTCTGAGAAATAAATTTTATTTTATATCAAATAAATAGATTTTTGAACCATTCACGTTCTTTGACAATTTTCATTTTATATCGTAGTTATTTAAGAAGTAACTATAGTAAAATCTTATATTTCTAATCCTGAAATCTAACTAGCTAAAGTGAGTCTATATGACTGACTTAAGTCTCTATGCGCTTGATAAAATTCTATATAGTATGATGAGACGCCGTGTATTGAAAGAATAGCAGAATTTGAATCATTTTATTGCATAAAGAAAAAAGCATTGCATCGGCCGGGAATCAAACCCGGGCCGCCCGCGTGGCAGGCGAGCATTCTACCACTGAACCACCGATGCTTGTATAAATAGCTATAAACAACAAACTACACATCTTTACATTAACTTTCACATAGTAATCTTCATATAACAACGTGACTTGATAACGCCAACGATGCGTTTTGCAACCATCTTGTAATTTTATAAAACTATTAAAATTCAGTTTGATTTTGTTGACGTTACCAATAAGCACGTCACTTACTCATCACGTCCGCTCTCATAGTCTCGCTCCGGTCACACTCGACCAGAAGATGAAAAACATCCTCTAGGGTTCCGCAGACTGAGCATGAAGAAGATTTTCCTTTACTGTTGAGTTGTAATCGTTTTTTGAACTCCACCATGCTTACCATCAGTTGAGAAGTGGTCACTATGTCGAAACAGGATTAAAAAAAGTATAAATTTAAAATCCTAGCAACGTACACGAATAAAAATTGATTTTACGCATTACTTATATTAAAATTAAGAAACGAACAATGATAGGATCGCTCCATTGTCCATCTGTCTGCTGACTAGAACCTTTTTTATACTGGTTCTATTACAGACTACAGTCCTCTCCCTTCCATTGCAGAACTACGCGCAGAAGTCTGCGGAATCACAGCTTTTTTAGTTACTCACATCCCGGCTAGGACTAAGAAGTTCTCTAACTTTTACTTTTGCCGAGTTTTTGAGCTGTGGAATGGTCTCCCGGCGAGCGTGTTCCCACCGTCCTATGATATATGAGGTCCTATTGAGGTCCAAGCTGAGACAGGGTTCTTATTGGCAGCGGCCTAGGTTTTCTTATGTATTGTTTGTGTTTTTTTTTTAATTTTTATGTTTTATTTTTTTTCTGGTTTTTCATGTAATTTATTGTAGCATGTTGTCACTTCTGTCTGGCTGCTACTAATAAAACGTTTTCTTTCTTTCTTTCTATTGGGCTTTTTAAGCGTAGCGTGAAGAGATATTAGGTCCTTACATATGAAATTGGCGTTTTTCGTACTGGCCACTTTAATCACAAATTTCTCCTCTTTGGTAAGGAATTACAAATTCAAATTTGTACAGCTATAGACTCATGTATTTGTGCTTCGATGATCGTCATTCATTTGTTTTTTTCTTCTGTTTTTTTCTGTTTGCGTCACTCATTTTACAAAATGGAAAACTTAAAATATCGCATTATTTACGAGTACGAGTTCCGCCGTGGCACTAGTGCTGCGGAAACAACTCGAAGGGCGAATGATGTATATGGCGGTCGTGTTGCAAAAGAAAACACAGTTCGTTTTTGGTTCCAACGTTTTCGTTCTGGAAATTTCGACCTGCAGAACAAGCCCCGTGGACGGCCTGAGACTCAAGTTGATAATGAAGAGTCGAAGGCTATTGTGGAAGCGGATCCATCGCAAACCACGTCCGAGTTAGCTGCAGGCTGCGATATTAGTGATAAAACTGTTTTAATTCACTTGAAGCAAATTGGGAAGATTAAAAAGCTTGAAAAGTGGGTACATCACGAATTGACTGAAGCAAACCGGCAAACGCGCGTCGACTGCTGCGTTACATTACTAAACCGGCACAATAATGAAGGTATTTTAAACCGAATCATTACCTGTGATGAAAAATGGGTTCTTTATGATAATCGGAAGCGCTCAGCGCAATGGTTGGATCCTGGCCAGCCAGCCAAATCCTGCCCCAAGCGAAAATTAACCCCAAAAAAGTTACTTGTAAGCGTTTGGTGGACTAGTGCCGGTATTGTTCATTACAGTTTTCTCAAATCTGGCCAGACTATTACGGCTGATGTCTATTGTTAGCAATTGCAAACCATGATGGAAAAGCTAGCGGCTAAACAACCTAGGCTGGTCAATCGCTCCACGCCACTGCTGCTTCACGACAACGCTAGACCTAAATTAGAAGAGCTTCAATTGGAAAGTCTAAGACATCCTCCGTACTCCCCGGACCTTGCTCCAACAGATTACCATTTTTTTCGAAATATGGATAACTTCTTGCAAGGGAAAAAAATCAACTCCGATGGGGCAGTCCAAATCGCCTTCAAAGATTTTATTGATTCCCGTCCGACTGGTTTTTTTAGTAAAGGGATCAATGAACTACCTATGAGATGGCAAAAGTGCATAGAAAATAATGGTTCATACTTTGATTAATTAAATATATTATATTAAAAAATATTCGACTTTTTGTTACTCCCATACAAAACGCGAATTTCATATGTAAGGACCTAATATAATATGGGAGTCGAAGCTGCTCGCGTCCGTAGGCTTTACCCTAGTTTCCCTATACGTGACTCCTGGGTGGTGCTAAACGAGCAGCAGCGGGTTGGTAGGGCGCCGGTGCCCGTCTGGATCGCGACCACAGTGCATGGGTGTAAAGCCCGTCATAGTGACCAGTTTCAGCTTGTCGCGTTTCGGGATCAGCTTGTGTATATCCAGTAGCTCATATACCTACAGACCTTCAGTCGCGGTATATGTGGGCCGACATGACGATGTAGACTATCAGTGGATTTTCATCCTTTGATAGTCGCTTTCGTTTTTGGACTACACTGTACTTACCATCAGGTACTCTGTAGTCACTATGTCGAGCTAGTGTAATAAAAAAAATATAAGAGGTGAGCAGAGATACATAAATGGCTGTATCCAATTTGCACTTGTATTTCGTGCTCAATGTGACCAGTAGCGCAGCTTATCACCGTTCACAGGGCACTTATACATGACATTTCTATTAGATGACATGCGGGCTTCCTCACGATGTTTTCCTAAAAGAGTTTTATTATATTACGAAAAAAGTATTGCATCGGCCGGGAATCGAACCCGGGCCGCCCGCGTGGCAGGCGAGCATTCTACCACTGAACCACCGATGCTTATTGGTAGCGTCAACAAAATCAATGTAAATTATATTTTTTATAAAATTACAAGATGGTTGCAAAACGCATCGTTGGCGGTATCAAGTCACGTTGTTATGTGAAGATTACTATGTGAAAGTTAATGTAAAGATGTGTAGTTTGTTGTTTATAGCTATTTATACAAGCATCGGTGGTTCAGTGGTAGAATGCTCGCCTGCCACGCGGGCGGCCCGGGTTCGATTCCCGGCCGATGCAATACTTTTTTTCTTTATGCAATAAAATTATTCAAATTCTGCTATTCTGTCAATACAAGCGTCTCATCATACTAAATAGAATTTTATCATGCGCATAGAGACTTAAGTCAGTCATATAGACTCACTTCAGCTAATTAGATTTCAGGATTAGAAATATAAGATTTTACTATATTTACTTCTTAAATAACTATGATATAAAATGAAAATTGTCAAAGAATGTCAATGGTTCAAAAATCTATTTATTTGATATAAAATAAAATGTATTTCTAAGAAAAGGGTTCTTTACTAACAAGCAAATAGACATACATATACGAATAACCTTTTTTTTGGTAACTTGGGTAATTCCCTAACGGACCTCAGGGGGCAGTGAGGGTTGCCCCATGGTGTTTCGGACTTGCACCGACTAAAACCCCCGGTATACGAATAACCTAGTGATACAATATATGTTCCTTTTAAGATAGTGTAATTTATGTAGGGTAGTTTTAATGGAATCAGAAAAATATTTATTTTTCGCGTACTGCGCAAGTTTTTTTAATAATTGTATGGTACTAACTACTAAGTGAGATAGTTTAAAATATGGCGTACAATAAGAATATTTAAAAAATCGTCTGCATCGGCCGGGAATCGAACCCGGGCCGCCCGCGTGGCAGGCGAGCATTCTACCACTGAACCACCGATGCTTGTGTATTATTTTATAAACAACAAACGGCACATCCTTCCATTCACTTTCACAAAAGTCATCTTTATATTGAAACGTGCCTTGTCAGCGCCAGTGATGCGTTGTGCAACCGTCTTGTAATTTTATGAAAAATATAATTTAGTTTGATTTTGCTGACGCTACCAATAAGCATCCGTGGTTCAGTGGTAGAATGCTCGCCTGCCACGCGGGCGGCCTGGGTTCGATTCCCGGCCGATGCAATCCTTTTGTCTGTAATAGAAGAAAATTATTTGAGTTTTTGTTATTCTTCGAATACAAGGCGCCTTCCATGTTATCTTGAATTCTATCAAACCCACAGGGTCTATGTACCGGCATTACCCTGGTAACAGCGCTTATTTTACCCCCTTGGCGGTCGATTTTCAAAAAACGTCGTTACACTTTTTTTATTTCTAGCTGAAGGATTTTCGAACAAACTTTTATTTCTCATTGTACTCCTCTTATGGGTTGATTTCTCTAAAACATTTAACCAATTTTTTTATATTTCTTACCAAAAAGCTAAATACCAGTTGTCATAGTGCTTATTTCAAAGTTGACAGATTTTCAAACAAACTTTCAACCCTTATTTGACTCTCTAAGGCATGATATATAAATGACTTCACTCTTAGTTGGTGTCTACGCCATAAAAATAACCCGATATATAAATTTCATGTTTTTGTCTTCAGTATTTTAGGCTCTACGATGATACGTCAGTCAGTACAAGTGATTATATATATCGTCAGGTGAAAGGCTTTTTGGTTTAAGCAAAATTTTTTTGCTGATATAGTAATATATATATGTATATATTTGGAATCAGTGTTTTTTACCGATTCCAAATATATATATATTACTATATCACCAAAAAATGTCGCTTAAACCAAATAGCCTTTCACCCGACGATATATATATTTTGTAAAAACCCATAGAACAAAATGTTTTTTATATATTTATATATCCTGACATTATAGTCAGGATTACGGCCTAGAAAGTTTGCGGCGGGGTTATGAGGAATTGATTACAAGTGCCTCGGTTCCTGACAATACGCCGATCACCTTGAAGATTTTAGTCCATGTAAATTCGACAAACATTGGCTGCTATCCCTCAATATACGCCCTGGACGGTCATAAGTAGATTTTCTCTAAAACAAAAAAAAGTCTTAAGAAGCCATGATGCTTTACCTTGTGTATGAGAGACTGAGTAATCCTCTCAAATTTCTTTAAAAATTGCCAATGTTTTTTAACGGAGAATACTACTTATTTTCTAATTACTTTGTTTCATGAAAGTAATATTGAATGCTGAATAGGAGATTTATAGGCAAGCCAGCAATATTACACAGGCACAATTAGCGAACAAGAAATTAAGGCCAGTACAAATTACACCGGCATAAGATCCATTAGTTTAGAAGGTCGGACGAGATGATTCACGGCAACTGTCACGCTTGTACAAATCTGCTGTTCATTTTTTCTCATTTTAACTCTCGACGCAAAAAAAAAGGAGTGTTATAAGTTTTAGGGCGACTTGCACAAACAAACTAAATCTAAATATATATAACTCAAAGGTGACTGACTGACTGGTTGACTGGCTGACTGGCTTACTGACTGACTGACAGTGATCTATCAACGCACAGCCGAAATATAATAGCTTGATAGTTTTAGCGCCTAATGACAGATTAGGCCCTAATTTTTTACACACGCTAAACAAAAGTAAAGCCACACAAACTATATCTAATTAATTAATTTAATTATTATTAATTATAATACTTCTTAACGCGAGCGAAGCCGCGGGCAAAAGCTAGTCTAATTTAAGCTTGTATAAAATATTAATTGTTATTTATTTAAAGCGGTTTGATTCTACCTCAACAATGATTTAAATTAAACAATTGTTAAAATTCGATAATGTTTCCAAGGCAATAAGTACAGTTTTTCGCCTAATAGCCTTAGGGCGGCTTGCACTAAAGAATTAATCTAGTTTAAGCTTGTATAAAACGCTTATTAAATGAATTGGTTTGATTCCATCTTAATGATGATTTCAGTTTAAGAGTTGTTACAACTAGATTTTGATTTAGTGCAAGACAATAAGTACAGATCAGCGCTAAATAGCATTTTATATAACTCTTAACTAGATTTAATTTGTTAGTGCAAGCCGCCCTTAAACAAGTTTTAACTAGATTTAATTTGTTATTATAGAGTGTAAACCACAAAAATATCTATTTCCGCCATATTTTTGCCCTCCTACTGGCCTTTTTTTTGGTGACCCAGTGGAGTGCTCTTCATGAACTGTTAGAACCGCTGTGACGGCAGCGACTCCGGTTTGTCAGACTCTTACTGTACAAAGTCACCGGGGTATTCCTCCAATCCGTCTGCCGGAGCCAAGCCAGATCGGCTGTGCCAGATCCCTCAGCACCCGGCGACGTCGAGCCTTGCAGGCTTCTCTCTTTTATCTCTGGGAAATGTGGTGCAGAATGCTACATCTCGTTTACCTTATTTGTCTTGGAGCATTGCGTGAGAACATATCACGCATTGCTTACGCTTGGATATGATGAACAACGTATTTCCTCAGGTGCGCCTATTCTATTAATGTCGCCTGAACTACTGAAATTAGGAACATGTAATTTTTACATTGGGTTCTTGTTATAACGTTGATATCAGAAATGGGCAAAATGTAATCTGATTAATTGTTAACGATTACAAAATATAGCCATAATTTTAATTTTCTTGCTCTGTAATCATGATTAAATCTATTTAAAACATTAAGAAATCATAAATGTGTATACAATCTGGGATTTTGTAGTGTTTAAAACATAAATGAGCAAAATGCAGCCATATTAATGGTAAAAAAAGTAAAATGTAATCGCTAATCATTTTCATTAATCTGATTACGTTTTGCCCACCTATGCTTACACCCCATGCCCTTGATAAAATTCAATTCAGTACGAAAATGCGCTTTATATTAGAGGAATAGCAAAAGTGAAATAGTTATAATAGTAATACTATAATATGGGAGTCGAAGCTGCTCGCGTCCGTAGGCTTTACCCTAGTTTCCCTACACGTGACTCCTGGGTGGTGCTAAACGAGCAGCAGCGAGGTGGTAGGGCGTCGGTGCCCGTCTGGATCGCGACCACAGTACATGGGTGTAAAGCCCGTCATAGTGACCAGTTTCAGCTTGTCGCGTTTCGGGATCAGCTTGTGTATATCCAGTACCTCATATACCTACAGACCTTCAGTAGTGGTATATGTGGGCCGACATGACGATGTAGACTATCAGTGGATTTTCATCCTTTGATAGTCGCTTTCGTTTTTGGACTACACTGTACTTACCATCAGGTACTCTGTAGTCACTATGTCGAGCTAGTGTAAAAAAAAAATATACGAGGTGAGCAGAGATACATAAATGGCTGTATCCAATTTGCACTTGTATTTCGTGCTCAACGTGACCAGTAGCGCAGCTTATCGCCGTTCACAGGGCACTTATACATGACATTTCTATTAGATGACATGCGGGCTTCCTCACGATGTTTTCCTGAAATAGTTTTATTATATTACGAAAAAAGTATTGCATCGGCCGGGAATCGAACCCGGGCCGCCCGCGTGGCAGGCGAGCATTCTACCACTGAACCACCGATGCTTATTGGTAGCGTCAACAAAATCAATGTAAATTATATTTTTTATAAAATTACAAGATGGTTGCAAAACGCATCGTTGGCGGTATCAAGTCACGTTGTTATATGAAGATTACTATGTGAAAGTTAATGTAAAGATGTGTAGTTTGTTGTTTATAGCTATTTATACAAGCATCGGTGGTTCAGTGGTAGAATGCTCGCCTGCCACGCGGGCGGCCCGGGTTCGATTCCCGGCCGATGCAATACTTTTTTCTTTATCCAATAAAATTATTCAAATTCTGCTATTCTTTCAATACAATGCGTCTCATACTAAATAGAATTTTATCATGCGCATAGAGACTTAAGTCATTCATATAGACTCACTTTAGGTAGTTAGATTTCAGGATTAGAAATATAAGATTTTACTATATTTACTTCTTAAATAACTACGATTTAAAATGAAAATTGTCAAAGAATGTCAATGGTTCAAAAATCTATTTATTTGATATAAAATAAAATGTATTTCTAAGAAAAGGGTTCTTTACAAACAAGCAAATAGACATACATATACGAATAACCTTTTTTTTTGGTAACCCGGGTAAATCCCTAACGGATCTCAGGGGGCAGTGAGGGTCGCCCCCTGGTGTTTCGGACTTGCACCGACTAAAACCCCCGGTATACGAATAACCTAGTGATACAATATATGTTCCTTTTAAGATAGTGTAATTCATGAAGGGTAGTTTTAATGGATCAGAAAAATATTTTCTTTTCGCGTACTGCGCAAGTTTTTTTAATAATTGTATGGTACTAACTACCAAGTGAGATAGTTTAAAATATGGCGTACAATAAGAATATTTAAAAAAATCGTCTGCATCGGCCGGGAATCGAACCCGGGCCGCCCGCGTGGCAGGCGAGCATTCTACCACTGAACCACCGATGCTTATTGGTAGCGTCAACAAAATCATACTAAATTATATTTTTTATAAAATTACAAGACGGTTGCAAAACGCATCACTAGCACTGAGAAGGCACGTTTCATGATAAAGATGACTTTGTGAAAGTGAATGGAAATGTGTACAGTTTGTCGTTTATACAATAATACACAAGCATCGGTGGTTCAGTGGTAGAATGCTCGCCTGCCACGCGGGCGGCCCGGGTTCGATTCCCGGCCGATGCAATCCTTTTGTCTGTAATAGAAGAAAATTATTTGAGTTTTTGTTATTCCTCGAATACAAGGCGCCTTCCATGTTATCTTGAATTCTATCAAACGCACAGGGTCTATGTACCGGCATTACCCTGGTAACAGCGCTTATCTTACCCCCTTGGCGGTCGATTTTCAAAAAACGTCGTTACACTTTTTTTATTTCTAACTGAAGGATTTTCGAACAAACTTTTATTTCTCATTGTACTCCTCTTATGGGTTGATTTCTCTAAAACATTAAAACAATTTTTTTATATTTCTTATCAAAAAGCTAAATACCAGTTGTCATAGTGCTTATTTCAAAGTTGACGGATTTTCAAACAAACTATCAACCCTTATTTGACTCTCTAAGGCATGATATATAAATGACTTCACTCTTAGTTGGCGTCTACGCCATAAAAATAACCCGATATATAAATTTCATGTTTTTGTCTTCAGTATTTTAGGCTCTACGATGATATGTCAGTCAGTACAAGTGATTTGGATTGGAGTGTGGAATTAGCGTTTTTTATCGATTCCAAATATATATATATATATTACTATATCACCAAAAAATCAGCATTTTTTACCGATTCCAAATATATAAATATATTACTATATCACCAAAAAATGTCGCTTAAACCAAAGAGCCTTTCACCCGACGATATATATATTTTGTAAAAACCCATAGAACAAAATGTTTTTTATATATTTATATATCTTGACATTATAGTCAGGATTACGGCCTAGAAAGTTTGCGGCGGTGTTATGAGGAATTGATTACAAGTGCCACGGTTCCTGCCAATACGCAGATCACCTTGAAGATTTTAGCCCATGTAAATTCGACAAACATTGGCTGCTATCCCTCAATATACGCCCTGGACAGTCATAAGTAGATTTTCCCAAAAACAAAAAAAATAGTCTTAACAAGCCATGATGCTTTACCTTGTGTATGAGAGACCGAGTATTCCTCTCAAATTTCTTTAAAAATTGCCAACGTTCTTTTAACGGAGAATACTACTTATTTTCTAATTACTTTGTTTCATGAAAGTAATATTGAATGCAGAATAGGAGATTTATAGGCAATCCAGCAATATTACACAGGCACAATTAGCGAACAAGAAATTAAGGCCAGTAAAAATTACCCCGGCATAAGATCCATTAGTTTAGTAGGTCGGACGAGATGATTCACGGCAACTGTCACGCTTGTACAAATCTGTTGTTCATTTTTTCTCATTTTAACTCTCGACGCAAAAAAAGGAGTGTTATAAGTTTTAGGGCGGCTTGTACAAACAAACTAAATCTAAATATATATAACTCAAAGGTGACTGGCTGACAGTGATCTATCAACGCACATCCGAAACCACCGGACGGATCGCAGGTAGATGTTATGACGTAGGCATCCGCTAAGAAAGGATTTTAATGAATTCCACCCCGAAGGGGATAAAATAGGGGATGAAAGTTTGTATAAATCTTTTCTGATTATCGACTATAATATAATATAATAGCTTCATAGTTTTAGCGCCTAATGACAGATTAGGCCCTAATTTTTTACACACGCTAAACAAAAGTAAAGCCACACAAACTATATCTAATTAATTATAATACTTCTTAACGCGAGCGAAGCCGCGGGCAAAAGCTAGTCTAATTTAAGCTTGTATAAAATATTAATTGTTATTTATTTAAAGCGGTTTCATTCTACCTCAGCGATGATTTAAATTAAACAATTGTTAAAATTCGATAATGTTTCCAAGGCAATAAGTACAGGTTTTCGCCTAATAGCCTTAGGGCGGCTTGCACTAACTAATTAATCTAGTTTAAGCTTGTATAAAACGCTTATTAAATGAATTGGTTTGATTCCATCTTAATGATGATTTCAGTTTAAGAGTTGTTACAACTAGATTTTGATTTAGTGCAAGACAATAAGTACAGATCAGCGCTAAATAGCATTTTATATAACTCTTAACTAGATTTAATTTGTCAGTGCAAGCCGCCCTTAAACAAGTTTTAACTAGATTTAATTTGTTATTATAGAGTCTATAAACCAGAAAGATATCAATTTCCGCCATATATTTGCCCTCCTACTGTCATTTTTTTTTGGTGACCCAGTGGAGTGCTCTTCATGAACTGTTAGAACCGCTGTGACGGCAGCGACTCCGGTTTGTCTCTTCGGTTTGTCAGACTTTTACTGGACAAAGCCACCGGGGTGTTCCTCCAATCCGTCTGCCGGAGCCAAGCCAGATCGGCTGTGCCAGATTCCTTAGCACCCGGCGACGTCGAGCCTTGCAGGCTTCTCTCTTTTATCTCTGGGAAAGGTGGTGCAGAATGCTACCTCTCGTTTACCTTATTTGTCTTGGAGCATTGCGTGAGAACATATCACGCATTGCTTACGCTTGGATATGATGAACAACGTATTTCCTCAGGTGCGCCTATTCTATTAATGTCGCCTGAACTACTGAAATTAGAAACATGTAATTTTTACATTGGGTTCTTGTTATAACGTTGATATTAAGGGTGCATATTTTTATATACCTCCGTCAAGAGGGTAAATTTAAAAATGAGTTTGATTGAAAATACGCCAGTTCTGATTGTAAGCGTAAAGCGCGCCTAATGGAATTCAGGTCGTGTTCGCTAATCTATATATATTTGCGTTTTACTATCACTTTGTGATATCGAGGTCGTGGTCAATGAACTTTAACAAACATCTGCGAGTGCGCGCGCATCTTTACTTTTATTATGTAGTGATACGGATTATAAATTCACAACGTTATAGCAAGCATCGGTGGTTCAGTGGTAGAATGCTCGCCTGCCACGCGGGCGGCCCGGGTTCGATTCCCGGCCGATGCATCTTCTTTTATTTTAGATTAATTAAATATTTAAACAGGTTTCATATGCAAATTAATTTATTTTTAATTATAGCTCGACTTTTCGTCCTTGTCACAAGGCACACTCACCATAGACCAAACTATCGCAGATTTTTCGACAGGGAAGCAACCATGGCCTGTGTAACCTGGTTGGTCCATACGTTGAGTGATAATTTAAAATAAGTTGATTTGGGTATAAGACCCGTTGAAGTATTTATAATTCCAATTAAATTATTCGAATGGATATTTTTCATTAACCATGAAGCCCGAATCAAATGCAGCGGTGGTAACACACTCTTTAGGCATGATGCTCATATACCGAAATCGGCTTTGTATTGGAGGGCTTCGGGTACGAGGAAACGTGACCGTCTCAGACAAACTTGGAGACGTGTGGTCCTGGGAAAGACAAGGGACATTGGTAGGACCTGGTGCGAGCGCGTGATGCGCAGGGCAGATTAAAGTAGCGATGCAATGTGGACGCCCTCTACCCTAGACGAGACCCTAGGACATTAATAATGGTGGTAACTCAGGTAGAAAGGTGGCGTGTTGAAGGAAACGGCAGCACGCTGTAAAGTATGACTTACGAAAATACGATTTGTATGGAGCGTTTTCGGAGGACGTAGCTTGTGCTGTTGATAATACGACTTGCTGTAGGACAGTATTATTGCTGCATTGGAGTACATTTTTTGCTTTTTGCTGGCTGCAGCTGACCAATCACTTTTCGACAGGATTACAGCATTGCGCTTGATTACATAGATGTTTAGGAAGATAGACTTCGTTGCAAGTGAGAAAGCTCTATTCGCATAAATATTTATAAACAAAAACATTGGAAATAAATAAACATGGAAATCGAATCCGTGCTGCCCGGGTATTTTTCAATGGTGATTTATTAATTTATAGGTACAATTGATTATATCTTTAATATGTTATTCGTATTCAAGACTGGAAAATGTTTGTCATTAATATGTATAAAAAGAATGGGTTGCATCGGCCGGGAATCGAACCCGGGCCGCCCGCGTGGCAGGCGAGCATTCTACCACTGAACCACCGATGCTTATTGGTAGCGTCAACAAAATCAAACCAAATTATATTTTTCGTAAAATTACAAGACGGTTGCACAACGCATCACTGGCGCTGACAAGGCACGTTTCATTATAAAGATGACTTTGTGAAAGCGAATGGAAAGATGTGCAGTTTGTTGTTTATAATAAGTTACACAAGCATCGGTGGTTCAGTGGTAGAATGCTCGCCTGCCACGCGGGCGGCCCGGGTTCGATTCCCGGCCGATGCATACTTTTTTAAATTAGTAGTCAACCAAAACACTAGATACAGTTTTAATAACATTAGCTTAATACTTTCATTATGTTTTTAAATATTTACCTAACAATGAAATGAAAATACAAACAAAATATTAAAAAAATATGGAAGATTGGATAAAGAATTCTTTCACACATAAATATATTTTAGTAACGTAGTAAATAAGTGATGTAAAAAAAAAGATTCCTGTAGTGAAACTGTCGTATAATTCGTTATGATTAACAACCATATGCTTGACTTCAATCACAATTAGTGGATGGTCAAGAAGTAGCAGACAATTCATCGCAACATCTTGATAAATTGACATTCTGTCATGCACATTTGGCTCCTTTAGACAAAATAGGATAGGAAAAAACGGTTTGAATCTTATTTAAGTTTATTTTCTTTGTTGCATTTTGTTTTAATGTAATTAGTTAGTTTTCTTTTGATGTTCTGTTCCTTAGCTTGATTTCTATTTTGTATTTTTTGTGAAAATTTTGCTGGCATGTGTATCATTTTTGAGTATTTCTTGTTGTTGTTAATATTAAGTTTTACGGCTCCGGATAAAAGCTCTTTTGAGCAAGTTGTTATTAATTTATAATAATCAGTAGTCACAGATTAACGTCAAAACCAATGACCCAAGCGACGCGCACTCTATTCCATGCCATCAGAAAAATTATCAATTTCCCGCAGCATTTTACCATTAGGGCATCTTCTTACCATCCAAACCAACCACCAACCCAAAAAACACGACCAAGAGGCTATATCAAAGACTCAGAAACCTTCCGATGAACGAAACAGAAAACACATCCAAAAGCATAGATGCCAATGTTTTATTGTTTATACTGTTACGACGGAACTAGGACCAAACTTTAGCCCTAGATTTCTAGGCTTACAGGCATCGCATGACTATAATCTTAAAACGCATAGACAGTCTTGAAGTACTGCTTCGAATAAAATAACTTGCAACCAGATCGGAGAAAATTGTTTACCATCGAAAACATCGGAGGGGTCGCATCTGTTTCATCTTGCCGCCCGAGTTCTTGACGCTTATATCGGTGAGACGGCCGCTATTCGTGGAATTCCGATTCGCGAAAGGTCGATGAACCCATTCTGGAATTTACGAGTAAAAACATAAGGTTCAAAAATCTCTATAAGATTCTAGTTATTACTCGAAAATGCTGGAAAGCGACTATTCTGATATAAATACGCGCTCGATGCGGTCACAGGGTAGTTTTGCGCCCGGTTAAGTTGTGAAGACCTTTTCCGGTCAACAAACACGCGTAATTTCGAAAAAAAAGCAGGATAGTTCTAATTTGGACAGCGACATAGTGCGATATCACAAGCGATCTTCAAGGACTTTTGCGATCATACTGCGACTGTATAGTGATTCTACGTGCGATTATTTTGACTGGATTTTTGATACTGGACTTCGAGAACTTTCTGCGACTGGACTTTTGACGACTGAGCTTCGAGAGCGTTCATCGACGTGTTTCTAGTACTTTCGACGATTCGACATCGCGATTGTTCGACAGCTGCGCTTCAAGACCTTTCTGTGGCTGCGTTCTGATTTTGTGTACTCCCCTCAACAAATAAATTGATTGTCCATCTAAACCGGCGTTTTACTACCCCGCGCTCGTAACAATAATTATATTGCTGTATGTTTCTCCGAAAATGTGAAAATCAAAATAAATTAAATAAATAGTTCTTAAGCCATAAGAATGTGAAAAAATAAACTCCGGAATAAATTGTATCAAAACCAAGACACGTAAATCGATATAAGAGCAAGACTGGAGTCTCGTCTTGGTTTTGCTTTACACGACGCTACAGTAAAGGCTATTAACTTGGAATAAATTGGTACAATATAACTCCGCCGACAGAGAGCGGTGTCCCGTTCTCGAAGGCACGTCGTATATTCAAACCTTATGAACCTCTACAAAATTTTATAAATCTCGATTGCTTCACATCACGTACACTAGACCGAAGCGAAAGTATTGTACCCTGTAGAATATAATAAAATTGTTACTTAATCAAATTAAATCGTCTTACAAAAGATTATGTTATTAGTAACGATGTAATAAGATTTTCTGTCTGGTTTAGCCCTAGAAAAATTATAGTACACAATTTGCTTTGGCTTTTGAGACTGTATACCTGTTTTTTTTGTAACCGGTGGGAAATCCCTAGCGGACCTCGGGGGGCAGTGTTATTTTTATTTGATATCTTAAATAGGTCTTAAAGTTAGAAGATAGCCTTTTAGTTCTTGATAATTTTGTCTAATAAAAAGGAATACTGGTAAAATACTTTCGCGTTTATTGAGATTTCATCGATAAATCGATATTTATCCTTCGACGCCGATATTGATATTTTAACAAATATACTGATATCAAATATCGTCTTTTTTTATTTTTTTTATTTTTTTTATGTTTTTTTTTTCATTTTCGACATCCCTAGGCTGTGTCGGCCTAGTCGATAAGGAGCCAGTATTCATGCGTAGCGACGCGAATGATCTTAGGTCCGAATTTTAGCACGCACATTTGAATTTTTCCAAATTAAATACGGATTTAGGTACATCATGGTTACCGGTGAAGTAAAACATTGCGAGGAAACCCACACGGCAATAGAGATGTCATGTGTAAGTGTCCTGAGAATGGGGATCAGCTGTGCTACTGCTTACGTTGGCCATGACATATAACCGCATTGTGAACAAAGGAAAATAAACGCTTAAATAGTTTTGATTAGTCTTTATACTTGTTTGCGCCGTTTATTATTAATTTACATTTATTTTATTTTTTATTCTTTATTTATAATATTTTTAATATATATTCTCTTATATAATCTATTCATACACTAGCAACACTCACTCGACATTTTTATCCCCCTACCTTCCTCATCCGTTTTCCTCTCTGGGTTCGAACGCTTCGAAAAGTACAACGCGCTTGCTGTAATAAACTCCTTTAAAAATATATAAAACGCTACAACGCTGTGTAATACAATTGGTATCAACTCGAACGCTCTGCTTACCCTAACAACGCGTGAAATTGTGGTGTGGACGCCTTAACCAGCGCCGTGGACCGGGACAATATACAAGTAAGTTCGTTCCCGGATTCCTTCTATTTTCCACGCCAACTCACACGCACCAATACTGTTTATAATTAATCAGAGCTTGGCTTGCATACAATATTCCGATTCCTTCCATTTTATATGACAATAATTTTTAATGGTCCTGAATAACATAGTTTTTTGATATATTTTGATAGAGTTATCGTAACATCAAAATGCCCCTTTCACGTTAGAGAGGATGTTAATTACATTCTATATATTTGGGTGTGTTTAATTAAGGAATACTGTTTATTTCTTTAATTGTAATAACTAATAAAAAAACGCAAAAACAAACGGTATAATACTCGTATTGCAAATCCAGTTCAAGTAAATAATAATTTAAATTCAAATGTATAGTAATGCAATCAGAATATTGAAATACCTAGTTCAGTCGTACCAAGTTAAATCTCATTGTCCATTCACCGTAGAATTGTTTGGGACTCTCGGCCATGCCTGGATGTCGCTCGGGATGCTTTTGTGCTGGATTATTGAATAAGATATAAAAATTTCTGTATTCTCGTTCCTTCAACATTTTCCGAAATTCTATAACAACATTTTAGCGATTAAACTTAGCTTGGACCAACAAATTAAATGTAATTTAAACTTGTGTAAATCGCTGTTTAATTGATGTGGTTTAGTTCGACCTTAATCCTAATTTGAATTTGACAGTTGTTAAAACTGGGCACTGTTTCCTGAGAGGTGTGTTCGGCGCGCTACCTGTGAGAAAGGTTTCGAGAGGTGGGCTCTTTACACCCATACCTCCCAGAGATGAAGCCTAAAACAAGCTGTTTGCTCCCCGGGTGTCTGGAAGAATCTGGGCTCCCAAGCTCGGGTGGAGTGATTGGAAGGACACCCTGTTTTTAGTAACCCAGGGGAAGTTCCCTGGCGCACCTCAGGTAGCACTCCCTCAGGTCACTAGCACCAACTAAAACTCCCGGGTGGTTCCTTCTTCCCTGACCGGGGTCGGAGATATAGTGTTATCCATTGGAAGGACACCCCGGGGGTTTTTAGTCAGTAGGAGTCTGACACACCGGGGTCATTTCCCTCACAGTAGCCCTGATAGTCTTATGTAGGATTATTCCCCGGGTTCCGAAAACATGTGGATAATGTTTCCGAACAAAAATTAAGTACAGTTTAACGCTATACCCAGTTTAATGCAAGTTTAAACTAAATTTAATTTGTTTATGCAAGCCGCCCTAGCAAAGCAAGGGAATAGCAAAAAATATCCAGTTCGCAGGAGTTCGGCATAACGTTATAATAGATAAATTAATGCCAATATTTATTCTACAAAAATGGAGCGAAAATATATTTAGCATAGTATTTCTGGGGTAATTATTATTAATTAACATTAATTGGGTATCGAGGGGTAAAAAGATATTAAACGAATATAGTTGGAATATTTTTGAAATATATTTTAAATCCTTTTTGGGTACTTTTTTATTACTAATAGGCTTACGCTTGACCTCAATCTCACCTGCTGGAAAGTGATGATGAGGCCAACGATGGAGCGCGCTCACCCAGCAAATACCGATTCACTCGACGTTTGAAGATTCACATATCATAAGATGTTGGAAACACCGACGCAGAAAGCGAGTTCCACTCCTTCGCGGTTCGCAGCAAAAAGGAGGAGGCGAATCGCTTCGTGCGAGCAGCTGGAATGTCAACCACATAAGGGTGCAAACCTGCACGGCGTCTCGTCAATTTATGGTAGAAGGGGGAGGGGGGAACTAAATCATACAACTCAGTCGCACACTCTCCAGAATATAGTCTATAGAAAACCCAAAGGCAGACCACTCTAAACCGGTGTTCCAAGCTTTTAATTTATGAATGTTGTTAGATTGTACGAATACTAGATATTTTATTTATTTATTTATTCACTATCATATACAGCACATATATACATTTTACATACGGTACAGTTGACAAGCTGTGCCAATTACACAATGATAATATTTAAAAACTAACAAAGAAAAGGAAAATGAAAAAACAGTGAACTCGCAACAATTAGAGATAGATGTGTGTGCGTGTGTGTGTGTGTGTGTGTGTGTTTGTTGTATATATTATATAAATTAAAAAATTAAGCGCCAATAACTTTTTAGAACAGGCTAAATGAATTAATGTATTTAAGGAAATAAATTGAATCTTTCACCAATTTCTACTTGCTTTGCTCGGGTTTGATTAATACTTATTTATCTCCCCGAAACCACTGCTATCATTCGCCAGTTTGAAATTACTTCGCGTTTTGATGTATTTACGGTTCACTCTAATAGCAGATTTAATATTTTATTTATAATAATATACCAATACTACTAAAAAATTGAATAAACTGAAATTTAATATCAAAAAAGTTCTACAAATACTGAAATATGTTTAATGTAGTGCATGTTTGTTTATATCAGCGTTAAATCAAATATTATCCTTTTTTGCTTTTTTTGTTGTTATTATCAAAAGCATTAATAATTCACGTAAAACGACAATTTCATATTACTTCCCCGTAAAATTTAAGTAGACCAAATAATTCGATAAAATAGACAAAAAATGTATCTTTTAAATTGTGTAAAACATTACAGAAAGCTTGTAAAGCAAAGTAAATATTTGTTGAATGTAGTAAATCTACCCTTTAAATTGTTTTAACTGGAAAATCGAACCAAATATAACATTTTACTGTGCAAATAGTCATTAAAATTCCGCTCAAACAAATATTACCTTTCCGAACGAAGCGAACCAGTACCCAGCTCTACTATAATATTTTGAAATGCTTTTAAACCTCATTTCAATTTACCTTTTGTTTTTAAGCAAATATGTATAATCTATACTTCTTTGCAATAAATGTAATTTGCGATATGGTAAATTAAACCCAATCAACTAAAAAATAATATTCTAGTAATATTTATTTGCGATATAAAAAAAAATTTGTATTGGCATGAGTTTACATATAAATTATAAGAAGAAATATGTATATACAATATGTTACTGAATTACGAACTAATGTTTAGGGATGTATATATAATATAATATATGTGCCAGGAGGCCGTCGAATTAGATTGCTTTTCTGTAGTGTGAATGAATAGTAGCCCTTAAATAAAAAATGTCTGAATTTGACATAAATAGAATAAAAAAAAGTAGATCGGTTTTGTTTAAAATTAGAGAGAGATTTTTCTAGTGGATTACGATTGGAGAACAAGCAAAGCATAGCATATTAGATAAGTTTTATGGAAAAGTTATTAATATTATGTAACTGATGTAATAGTATTTCCAATACATATGAAGAAGAAATGTATGTGTGTTTAATTCAAGCAGAAGAGCTCACGACACTACTGCGCTGCAATCACTGGTACAGTACCTATGCAAGCAAACTGTTGTAAATATAAAAGATATCAATGTGGCCTTTAGATGTAACAATATTATTACCAACTAGCTGATCCGGCAAACGTTGTTTTGCTATATAAGTTATTGTAATATCTTCTAAGATGTTCATTGAAATTAAGTGATGTCAAAGACAATTTTGTTCACAACTGAATACTCTTAATCAACAACACATTTATTTGGATAAAGATTAATATTATTACGTTGATACAATTCTTAACAAATAATGCATTAATTTCGACCAAATTTGATAACCATAAAAACTGTTCTAGTGAGTTATTCTTAAAAGATAGACATATACTGTCGCGGGACATTTTTTTAGATCATTTCAAGAGGAATAATTCTTCCATACATATATTTTTGGTATCTTGAACCGTTTTCGCAGCGCACACAATAGAAGCCCTCAAGGATGAATAATTTTCCCCGTTTTTTTTCACATTCTCCATTATTTCTTCGCTCCTAATAGTTGCATCGTGATGTTATATAGCCTAAAGCCTTCCTCGATAAATGGTCTATTCAACACAAAAAGTTTTTTTCAATTCGAACTAGTAGTTCCTGAGATTAGCGTGTTCAAACAAACAAACATACTCTTCAGCTTTATAATATTAGTATACATTTCCATTTTGGCTAACTGGACCTAAAAATTGCCTATAATCTATAACGTGTCATTGATTGATTGTCAACGAGTTGTGGAGATTTATGAGTATTCTAGGAAAAGTGGGAGCACGCCTTGGTTTATTAAAGCGAAGTATAAAGAGACATTCATGTAAGCCGGCATGATTGCGGCGACTGTAGATAGATGAATGCCTCTTGATAATGTATTTAATTATTGATCTACACTGTACGTTATTGATTATACTATTCCGAATCAGAAATTAAAAAACCTCTAACGCCAGGTTTCACAAACTCTGTTTAAATGTAAAAACGCTTTTTAACACTAATGAATTATTAATTACATACAAAATGATTTGTTACTATATAAAAGCGTCTTAAAAATTAAGTAGGCTTACGGCAACCGGGTGTAAAGTGTTGAAATCCTTTACGAAGCTTCATTAATAAATGATAATAATGTTTAATCTTCAAATTACACCAACATCTGCTAATGACGTTAGTGAATTTATGCGCTCATTTTAGTTTGCTTCACCTTACTCTAAGTTCCCGACAGAAACTAATTCCAGACAAAACCAGTGAGTTGTAATTTCAGTGTTTTTAAGTTTATCTCATCTAGATACCAAGTATGAGGGTACTTAAAGTTTTAGATTACGGCTTTGAAATATATTTTTATTTTTAAAACTCAGGATAAAAGAAATTACTTGTAGTCGAACAATGTTTTTATACAAAATTGAATTTCGTAATAGTTTACGTTAAAAAGGACAAATTACATGGAACCTTCTATTTGCCATAAAATCCGATAAAAGCCCATCAACTCCATTATTTCTTTTTTAGAAACTTATCTTGCTTGTGAACATTTTTTGTGTATTTTTTATTGTTTATTGCTGTATGCTTTCCTAAACATACGAGTAAAAAAAAACAATTTGTAATTTCTTAAGTAAACTAAAATACACGGCCATCCGTAAATTCTGAACGAACAAGATGCGGAAAATCGCATATACAGTAAATTTGCCACTCTGCATTATAAAAAACACGGATATAATGATTACCGGAGCATAGGATGCGTTGCGTTAGTGCGGCTCACATGCACCGTACATGCGCTTCACGAGACGAGGCGGAGAGGGGTGCACGCTTTGCGATGCCAGAGCGGTACTGCTTCGTAATTTTTTCTGATACATTTTAAGTAAACAACTACACTAATTGACTGGTGCTGCTTTGGCGTAACAACGTGCCCGCCAATGCAATAAATCTTTACGAATATACGCCGTGTGTGTCGTCTTTAAGAAAATCTTGAAAAATCTTGGATTAATATATAAATCAAATCGCTGTAGTCTGCCAATTTGAAGACTACATTTTCATAACAGTTAAGTGATGGGATTCTACTTTACTGGTAAGGGTTTCCTTTTCTACATTTTAACCGTCCGATAGTTTGCCTCTTTCGGACCCACAGATAATTGTCGCAAGTTTGGTAGTTTGTGTACGTGGAGTTCAAATGATGAAATAAAAAAACAATACAATAAAGAGAAAAATATACTGAGGCATCTTAAAAAAGTTTGCTTTAATAATTTCAAACGAAATTATCATAAAATGTTGCACAGTAACGCTCTCCTTAATTTGATTTTTATGTTTAAGCAAAAGCTCTCCTTATTTAAAATGGACGGAAGGTAGTCTGGAACTAAATTAAATGAGTCTTGTTTGAACAACCTTTTACCAAAGTGCTATTTTCGTCATTCTTATTAATTTTATTCCATTGCTTAAGCTCTTAGCTTCATTTTAAATACAGCTATCTACAGTATACCTTAAAAACTCTTTAACTGAAGTAAATTACATTTAAGCCACCGTAGAAACAAGGAGGGTTTGGGAACAATCACTTGCAATTAACTATCTTTTTATTGTCATAATACTATATTAGTATTATTAGTAGCGTAGAAAAAAAACTAACCTTTCAGGCCAGTTGTGTTGACAAATGAGGCGCCTATTTCAAAACCCGCTAAAACGATTTTTCGTACAAAATTGCTTAATAGTCCTAATAGTCATTTGGAATGTTTTTATCAAAGCAAATATTATATATGAATTTTTTCTTTTTTGCTTTTTCGCTCTAGAATAATAATTTAAATGCCTTATAAGAATGTGATTGTTAAGTCAAAGATTAATTATAAATTTTTATAAATTTATGGGATTTGAAAAAATATGCTATAATGGGTTTTGAAATTAGACTCCTCAAATAAGGGAGAGGACTTTGGGAGTCGAAGTTGCTCGCGTCCGTAAGCTTTACCCTAGTTTCCCTACACATGACTCCTGGGTGGTGCTAAACGAGCAGCAGCGAGGTGGTAGGGCGCCGGTGCCCGTCTGAATCGCGACCACAGTGCATGGGTGTAAAGCCCGTCATAGTGACCAGTTTCAGCTTATCGCGTTTCGGAATCAGCTAGTGCATATCCAGTAGCTCATATACCTTGAGACCTTCAGTCGTGGTATATGTGGGCCGACATGACGAGGTAGACTATCAATGGATTTTCATCCTTTGATAGTCCCTTTCGTTTTTGGACTACATTGTACTTACCATCAGGTACACTCTAGTCACTATGTCGAGCCAGTGTAAAAAAAAAATAGGAGTAAGGTATCGGCCAACAATCAATACCGGTCAGTGCTAATTTCTAGAATCCTCCAATAGATATAATTGAGCCCTTTGCCTCAATTAGTATATTAGGCACTTTAAAATAAATGAATCGCATCGCACTGATCTCTCACGACTCATATACTATTGGTATTAGTTTCGATGTGACAATATGCTGTTAACCTGGGAGGGTCTTACAACTTTACAGGACGTGAGGCGGCGCATAAGGCGCTTAGTCAGCGAATATGTTGGGTTGGTAGCAACGAAAGAACACCCCAATGAGTACAAACTTTTAGCTTGGACATCTAATCAAGGAAAGAATTACCTATAGAAATCTACTAGCATTTCGGAAGTGGCTATCTTGAGAAGAAACGCCGAAAACATCTTAAGACCACATCTGAGTGAATGGATTTATGTATCGAGTAGATAGAAGTCGGATACAAAAGTAAAATTCTGTAGTAGATTGTGGATTACACAGGATGAGTTCAAAGAAGTTAAACCTGAGATATATTGAAGTATTTATTTGGCTATTATAAAACATGTTTTAAATCAATGTTCGTAAATACATTGTAGCCTACAGTGGAACAATATTACATTCTGTTTCCTACAGCAATGGTTACAAAAATTTACTCCACTGCCGGCCATTAATTATATTTATTTTTGCATTTTTCAATTAGCTTCCAAGTGCATAAAGATGTAAAATGAAAAAAAAAAACGACGTTGAAAACAAGAAAAATAAAGACACCTCCAATCCTACAAGTAAGCAGAAAGGCACAAATAGTAATTAAATGAGTACTGTAGTGATTGTATGTAAGGAGGACTTTGAAAATAGGTTACATGTTTATGGCAATAATATAGAGCTGGCCATTTAATAAAATAAATAAGTTTTCCGTAAGAAAGAATTAAAAAAAAGGAGATCGACTTTTGAATTTGAAGTTGAATGAATTTGAATGATTGTGATATTTTGATGATTAGTCTTAAGGGTCGAAAGTGTAAGACTCTCCCATAATCTTATCAAGCGATAAAATGAAGTTTTGTATCAAAACATTAATTTTAAGACGCGCGCTAAAGATTCCGGTATCGTGTAAAAATCCCGGGCTTTGGCAATATTTACAATGCGCTATAGAAGGATGCTGAGTTAGGTAACACCTCCTTACTTAAGCCGATAATGCCTTGGAGTTCTCGGCTGTGCCTCACTTTTAAAATTCGAAAAGTTTTCACTCCTGAGGGCTAGCAAAAATATTTGCGATAACATAATTGTATGGAAAACAAATTTATTCCGGGAGGTTTTAAGGGATCCGAGGTATTTAAAAGAATGCAAAAAACATGCAATTTTTTAAACTTTTTAAATTTATAAACCTTATTTATGTGTAATAAATGATGTTGTAGTAAAAAAAAATTACATGTGATTGGCGTTTTTTGTGTACCGCGGCTTACAGAACCGCTCAGAATACGCCTGTTTTCCATACGAATACATTATCGCAAATATTTGAGCTGAGGCCTCTTTACACATTATTTTCATATTACTTTACTTTTTAGATTCTAATATTCAGATTTCAAGCTACTCTGTCAATATCTGGAAAGCCGTTCATCCGTGTAAGCTATGCACACTTACAAATAAAATATTTATACGTTTCGATATGATTTATTTGCATAACAAATATACAAACACAATTTTATATGCAATATTTAAAGATTTAATTTAGAGTTTTAACAGTACTAACTCCCAATAGTGAACGTTTTAAGGGCTAAATAATGTTAATATTATGACTATATCTTGAAATAATAAAAGTATTTTTCGGTTTATCCGATGATATATTTAAATATAACAATCTGTCCGACTTAGCGGCTTCGCCCAGCTGCGATTTACAGTTACAACTGGTGGATTTTTCAACTTTTATACCTAATTTTACCCTCTTGGTGGTGTAATATTAAAAAGTCTGCTCTTAGTGGGGACCTAAGATATAAAAAGAACTCAATGAAAAGATTTCATGCTTCTAGCTTCAAGTATTTATGCTCTACAATGATAAGACAAGATTTTTATATATTGAAGAAGAAGAATACAGAAAGAAAAATTATTATCACTAGCTCTGAATAGCCCATTTGATTTGGCCCGATAACTACATAACTTGAACCACTCTGCTTCTTGCGGTCTCATATTATTATGAAGCTAAAATGTCATATCAAATGAAAATATATTTCATTGTAAGTATTCCATTGGCTGAAAAAAGGCTTGCAAGACTTTCAGTATCACAGTTGAATACTAATATGATATATTTGAACGTCTAAGATTTCTAGTTCGTGTTATTCTTTGATTTCTGGATCAACGTGGCCGCAATCTAATTTATGGAAGGCTGGCGTGGTGATAAATGTGTAAGACATTGGGGAATAGACATATTTTAGGGTCTTTTGTATTTTTGGTCTTCGTTAAATAGGATATATCGACCTCGTAGAGGTGGTTGGCACTCAATACGGCGTCTAGTAATTTTGTGATGAAAAGGGGATTGTGAAATTAGGGAATGAAACTCTATTTATAAATATTAGGTCCTTACATATGAAATTGGCGTTTTTCGTACTGGCCACTTTAATCACAAATTTCTCCTCTTTGGTAAGGAATTCAAAATTCAAATTTGTACAGCTATAGACTCATGTATTTGTGCTTCGATGATCGTCATTCATTTGTTTTTTTCTTTTGTTTTTTTCTGTTTGCGTCACTCATTTTACAAAATGGAAAACTTTAAATATCGCATTATTTACGAGTACGAGTTCCGCCGTGGCAATAGTGCTGCGGAAACAACTCGAAGGGTGAATGATGTTTATGGCGGTCGTGTTGCAAAAGAAAACACAGTTCGTTTTTGGTTCCAACGTTTTCGTTCTGGAAATTTCGACCTGCAGAACAAGCCCCGTGGACGGCCTGAGACTCAAGTTGATAATGAAGAGTTGAAGGCTATTGTGGAAGCGGATCCATTGCAAACCACGTCCGAGTTAGCTGCAGGCTGCGATGTTAGTGATAAAACTGTTTTAATTCACTTGAAGCAAATTGGGAAGATTAAAAAGCTTGAAAGGTGGGTACCTCACGAATTGACTGAAGCAAACCGGCAAACGCGCGTCGACTGCTGCGTTACATTACTAAACCGGCACAATAATGAAGGTATTTTAAACCGAATCATTACCTGTGATGAAAAATGGGTTCTTTACGATAATCGGAAGCGCTCAGCGCAATGGTTGGATCCTGGCCAGCCAGCCAAATCCTGCCCCAAGCGAAAATTAACCCCAAAAAAGTTACTTGTAAGCGTTTGGTGGACTAGTGCCGGTATTGTTCATTACAGTTTTCTCAAATCTGGCCAGACTATTACAGCTGATGTCTATTGTCAGCAATTGCAAACCATGATGGAAAAGCTAGCGGCTAAACAACCTAGGCTGGTCAATCGCTCCACGCCACTGCTGCTTCACGACAACGCTAGACCACACACTGCGCAACAGACGGCTACTAAATTAGAAGAGCTTCAATTGGAAAGTCTAAGACATCCTCCGTACTCCCCGGACCTTGCTCCAACAGATTACCATTTTTTTCGAAATTTGGATAACTTCTTGCAAGGGAAAAAATTCAACTCCGATGGGGCAGTCCAAATCGCCTTCAAAGATTTTATTGATTCCCGTCCGACTGGTTTTTTTAGTAAAGGGATCAATGAACTACCTATGAGATGGCAAAAGTGCATAGAAAATAATGGTTCATACTTTGATTAATTAAATATATTATATTTAAAAATATTCGACTTTTTGTTCCTCCCATACAAAACGCCAATTTCATATGTAAGGACCTAATATTTATTAACAAAATTATCCCTGTCTAAAAAGAAACAGAATGATGATAAATTTTAGCATCTAATAATCATTGCATTACCATAGTGTATGGTAGCGTGGAAGATATGTAGCCAAAGCAGAAAATTTCTAACATTTTTTACCAGGTACCTACTTACCCAATAGGTAAGGAATTTAATAAATCTATAAAATTCCATAGGTCAATCTAAGAAAATTTATATTAAATCTCGATAAAATGCATTTAATTTAAATAACTAAATTTATTTATTGATAAACAAAGCAAGAACAAGATAAGATGTTAAATAATAAGTTAATTAATTATTATTTAGAAGACAAATTAATTTAATTTCTATTAATATTATTTATATATTTTTTCCATTGTTTACCCTCTTCTGAAAACTATGATTGTTCTTCTTTTATATACAATAAAAGAAATAAATATAAAGTGAAAGTTTTTACATTCTTACGGCATCTTTACAACCGGAATACGCCCCTGTTTGATGTCTTCTCCAGTGATATGTTTATGCAAAACGCAACATTTGCATGAATATCGATAAAGGAAGCGCACATGAATTAAACATTTGCATACATTCTCCGGCTACCTCCACATAGATGTATATCCTAGGACCAACAGATATCATTCATTTTCTGTTGGACAAAATGAAGAGGATAGAATGAGTTAAAAGTACTATTATGACCGGTGGTCGTGGATGTGGTGGTAGAAAGATACAGATTTTGGCGTTTTACTGTTTATTTGCACTTTAAGACACACCGAACTGCGACGCACACGTATGTACTCTAGTCTCGGGTCTCGGTAGTTGACTAACTTAGTAAGCATCCCGTGCGCGCGCGCATCCTCTTACCCCGTGCGTCCCGTAACACCCTAACGACCCTTAGGACGTTTTAACACAAGCACGTATCAGGCGGCGTCTACATGCTATACAATTTATTTATTTACACATCATGTGCTATAGACAGTGGCGTAAAAATGACTGGATGAAAGTAGCTTACAATGAATTCTGAGGCAATCATATCACTATTTATGGCCGGCCAAAACATGCACTCAATGATGAGACGAAATGAGATGAGATCGGTGTATGAATCGTCAAAAAATATTAATCCATCACCGGTTCGAAAAGCAGAATCTACCGAGAAGAGCCAGCAAGAAACTGTAGTAGTTGCTCTTTTCAACATAATGAGATACAGATATATAACATACAAAGCAATGTGTGATACCCCGTTAGAAAAATTGTATGCATTAAGACTATGCACTTACATAGACATTGATGTAATAACATCCGTTTTTTTAGTAATTTAGCTGTAATAGTTTTTTTTTAATGATGTCTGTTGGATTGTATTTTGTAGGTGAATACTCAGCCCCATATAAGAACCAGTAAATTTTTTAAGCCAGTAATTAGGTAATAATAATTTGTGTTTATTTCTAGTATTAACCCTATGAACATTGTTATGCTCCAAAATAGATGCAGATTTTGTCGTATGTAGATAATACAGGCGTAAATATATTGCGATAGAATTCTTAAAATACCAAAGTCATTAAAAGATCTTTCAGTGAAATTCTAGTCCTTAAATTATAAATAGCACGAACAGCCCTCTTTTGCATAACGAAAAGAATTTCCAAAACACCATTATTTCTTCACAGTTAAATACCGTAAAACATAATGCTGTGAAAATAACTAAAATAAACTAATTGAGCTGTTTCAATGTGAGTTGCCTGATTTTACTGACTGCATAAGCAGCCGAGCTAAGTATATGGTGATACTATGATTGCATGCCTATTTACTAACTTGACCCAAGGCTAATTTACTTCTTCTTCTTAGGGTGCCTCTCCACTACCGGAGGTTGGCCGTCTCAGCGAACTTCCCTCTATCTTGAGCAAACGAAACAGATGTTCGGCGCTGGCAATACTGGTACACTCCCGGATCTTGCGCAGCCACGACTTCTTTCTCCTTCCAGCGCGTCGCTTTCCGTCTATTTTGCCCTTCATTATTAATTTGAAGAGTTGATATTTTTCATGTCGTAAGACGTGACCAAGATACGCGATCTTCCTCCTCTTGACGATTTGCAATAATTCACGGTTCCTTCTAACGCACTGGAGTACCCGAACATTGGAAACCTTCTGTATCCAACGAATGCACAGCATTCTACGGTAGCACCACATCTCGAAGGCCTCGAGATTTTCGGCTAATTTACAGATATAAGATAAAAAAGGTATATAAAAATACGAAATATTGTTATAGGGAGTGACACCTCTAAAAGAAAAAACTGAACCCTTAGAGGATCACTTTGTTGTTCGTCTGTCTGTCTGTCAAGTCCTTTATTCTTTGGACCGAGTGAAGTTATCAAGTTGGAATTAATACCGAATTCTAAGGTCTGTGGTCCCTTGTGACAATTCCATTCTATAAGTTTTATATGACAATAACTTTTTAATGTTTGCGAGTAATATATTCTGATATATTTTGGCAATATTATTATGACCAATGTGCCCCTTTCGGATCGGACTGCATATATATTACACTCTATATAAACGAATCAATGTTAAAACGTACGAAGTCGAAGAGTTTAACCCAGGGTATTCAATAGATTGTGAAAAGAGAAGCCCATACTGTCTATGTGATATCTACTTTACACTCATAAACTCGATATTTTTTAAGAATTCAATACTCTAAAGGGCAACATAAGGGATAGCCTCATTTGAAAATTTTAACTCACTTGCGATAAAATCGCATATAAAATTTGTACTTGTGTACGCTTCAAGATTTTGCACCTAAAAATCGCCGAAATACGGAGCGAGGAAATTGCTTTTTAAATTGCTGAAGTTGGACAGCTCGGGACGGCACCCACCGTAACTACTAAAGTGGGGAACGAGTTATGTAGTTTTTGTTGGTTCAATCAATTGTTAGTTTTCTTTTTACTGTTTCTATTCTATAATTTATCTACTAAATGTTGTTGGCCTGGTAGGACCTATATAAATACGCTGGGCGAGGGATTTCATATACACTAGACGCATTAAAAGGATATTAAAAAAGTCCCCAATTTTTAGGTGATTTTCAAGGGGCTGTTATTTTGAGGGAAGTGGTCATACAGAAGTTTTAAAAGTAGCAGGTTATAGCTTCAAGTGTCTAGTTTTCAGTTTTAAGCCATCCACCCATAGATCATTTTGTAAATGACGAAAATTTTGTAAATTTTTCATCTTGTATTTTTCTTACGATTACTCAAAAACTCTACGCGTAAATTATTTTATCACTGAAAACTATGCGTCTAGTATACATTATTAGAAACCAATTATTACAATGAATGAGAATATAACATTTTAAACACAATGATGAATTGAATCGTGATTCAATCAGTCAGTTTCACGGTCTGTCAGTCACGAATTCTAAATTAAATTCTTCAATTAACTGCACTATTGTTAAAAAATATACAATTACTAATTAACGTGTTTCTGCTCACCACTGCAAGGATATAGCGTCTTATTTTTAATTATAACAATAATGCTACAGAGAAGTAATCATGTTTTTTTTTATTCAATGTTTTTAAAGGGCTTTTGACTGCCGCAAGCTGTCATGCCAGCCTGATCGTGCTACGCTATAAATATAAATAAAAAAATAAAATATAAAAATATATAAACTAAGTGTAATATAATGCCTAAGTCCAAAATGTTGATGTTCAGGGTGCTCCTTTCTTTTTTATTCTGGACACATTCCATCAACAAATGTTGGATATCCTCTGTTGTGCCAGAATGGATACAGTTGGACTACCGCCTTTTTTCATTTTGTTTTGATAATATCAAGTACTATATAAAATTTACAACTTGACGTCAAATAATGTAAAAATGTTACTGAAATTCAAACAGTCGTTTATAAAATATATTCTAAGAATTTCTAGACTTCCTTACAAAACGGAATTGAGTTTATATTGCTTCAGGCGTTTGCCTCGTATCTCAGACCAACTCTAAGCATAAAACGTAAATAAAAATCTAGATCCAACCTAAGTATAGCTAGAATATTTTCATACCGAACATTTTTGCTGAAAAGTTAAGAGATGTTTTTTTTTTGCGAAAACATTAAAATGTATTCCGTAGCTAACATATCCAAAATAGAACTTAAGTTCAGAGCTTCCGCGTATTCAAAGAATCGCCTAGTTTTGACAAAAACCTTTAGCTTTTTAATTTTAATTACGGATAAAAATATAATAAAGAAATTCATTATTGTAATTTGATAAATGTGACAAGACGATCAACTGCTGTTGATCTTCTAACTCGATAATAATTTGCAAAGTAAAAATAGATTCAACGTCAACTTTATTCACCCTAACTCTGCCACAGATATAGCGTAATGATTTATAACTAACTGACTCGGTGAAATTGCAAGGTGAAATTCAAATTCCCAGGTGTGATTGAGGTCAAGCGTTCGCCTAAAAGTTATAAAAAAAAACGTACCACCTAACAGTCACTGAATGTCGTCTTAACTTTAAGCTGAACATACTACCCACACCCACTTCCCGCTCCCTTGCATCAACCCGCCCCTAAATACCCAAGTCTCCCCTTCTATTACTTTCCTTCTCTCCCTCTTCCTCCTCCACACTCTACAATATATAAAATAATGAAATATTAAAAATCTATATTTGTATCCCTAATTTAAACATTTCCCTGTAGTATGCTGTAGTGTGTGTGTGTTTGTTGCATTTCTTATTTCAAATCCTACAAGGTTTTATGTCAATATTGAATGTCAAATATAATTCTTTGGGAAAATTATAAAAATCGGTTGAGCCGTTTTGACGTGAAAATGGAACAAAGATACACACTGGAATTTATAATATAAGTAGAAAGTAGAATTTAATCCCACAATCGAAATGAGCGACGAACCATAAAATATTATTTCTTAAATACAACTTCTCAAAAGAAGTTTCAAACAGATGGTTATCAGTTAATTGAAAATCCTTTCACAATGCGGAAGGCTCTTCCTTAATTGAATCCGGACAAACTTCTATCCATCTTTATTCGATTCAATAAGGTATGCGCCGTCCGGATTTCGTTTCTTCAAGTTTTTGAAAATGCACTGGTATAACTCTAGAATATATTTTTTTTAATATATGCAATTTCTTTGTTTATTATGTATGTATTTTACTTTGTAACTTCCGACTATAAGGTAAAGGCACCGAGATATTCTTAAATTCACTCTTTATAATTTTGTTAATCGCAATATTTCCTAATATGAGTTTTTTTTTGGCGGTTCTTCTCAAGGTAGTAGCTTCCGAAACGCTAGTAGAACACCTTTAGGCTCTTTCACTGGCTGGCCGCTCAAGTCGAGATTCATACCCACAGGGGTACCCGCTACTCTGCTTATAACTCAACATCAACTTAATCATCTTAAGTGCTCGACCCTCTAGACCGGTGAAATTATAAAGACCTTTCTCTGCCAACAGTATTTTGTCCAGTGGAAATTAAAACTTCCTAGTAGTAATTATTACATTTGGTATTTCATTTAAAAAGTAAGTTGTACATATTTACTTTTTAAAAAGGTTTAAGCGTGAAGTGCATATAGTAATAAGTAAATAATTAATTCATCTTTAAGGTTCCGTGTCAACGGATTTTGAAACAAACTTTCATCCCCTATATCATCCTCTTTGAAGAAACTCATATAATCTGGTTTTAGTGGACCAGATAAAAGAAAACTATATATTCAATTTTTTTATTTCTAGCTTCAGTAGATTAAGCTTTACGATGATATATTAGTTAGTATGTCTTTTTTGTATATACATATAAAAGATATATGGACTTTGTACTAAATATATTCTCTTAAATATATTGATATACTAAACAAGGCAATGATCAGATAATGGGAACTAGAAGGTACTCGTAATAAAACTTGTTAACGTCTACATGCGGGTACCTTTTTGTTTCTAAACTTCGGGCTTAACTCGTTTGTAATATTCCAACTGATAAAGTCCAAATTCTTAATACATTGAAACCTACTTGAACAAATTCAGACAAGATCAAAGCTATTTCAACATTTGAAAACTAAACAAACACGACGGATACCGTACCTTTGTCTCGGTAGGAGGAACACCGCGGTGGTTTGAATCGGTAAGAGTTCAAAACTCCGGGGTCGCTGTCCTCACCGTGGATCTGACTGTCCATGAAGATTTCCATCAGAGCAAGAACAAACATAATTAGAATTAGTAATATATGCTCAAATTGTATTTATTTGAGGTTAATTTAAAAATACATTTCTATAAATATATTTAATCTCATAGCTCAGTTCATAATGGCCTTACCTGTGACAATGAAGGTCCTGGATTTGAGCCCAGGTACTAGTTAACTTTTGTATGAAGAGCGGATTAATTTATTTCCAGTCATGGCTGTGGATTTGTATGTAAGTGTGTATGTATCTTTATATAGTTCCTATAGTACAATAGTAAGCTTAATTTGGGATTTATGATATGTTAAACAAAAACCATGAAATTATAAAATCCTTATAATAAGCATACTTTAGTTCGATACTCAATATTGGCTTTTTCAAAAATGTCAAAGTGCAAAAAAATAATATGTATCAAATGATGTAACCTTAATTGGAATAGAAATACTATTTTTTTACTTGTTTACGCTAGTTAGGAACGGATATCTTTAACAAACGACTCTCTCGTAGCAGAGCGTTTCCTTGCCAATTCGCAGACAAATCCGCTTGGAAGCCAGGATGCGAGCCAAAAAGTATTTCGATTTTGCCCATAGTGTAGAATTGATAAATAACTTTTGCACTCTTAAATATACCTAAGTATTGTGCTATCGTGTTGAATTTGTTGATGTATTCAGGAATATGTAATTATCATTTGCTTAGCATTTAATATAACATTACAAATATTTATAATATCAAAATAGTAAGTTAACAATTTTTGCATCTACAACTTGTTTCTGTAAATATTTAGTCTATATTGATTCATTATATATACAGAATTTTGTCAAAATTGAACATATTTCCTGAGCAAAGTCTAATCAAAGTAAGGGAGCATCCATAAATCTCAACCTTAGACCATTATAAAAAAACACCAGTTTGAAAAGTGCTACCAGTTGAAGATGCTACTTGCTATGATTTGTATAAGCTACAATGTGTAGTATCGGGGCCAGATGAGAATATCCTTAAAACCTCAATGCGCACAGTCATAGACCATCTAAGATTTTTTTAATAGAAAGAAGAATAGAAACTCATTACTCTAGGAACAACAAAAGACATTTTATTTTATTTTTCTTTATTTTTAAAGGGAAACATACAGCAATATATAAACGATAAAAAAATATATAAAAAATGATACAAAAATCAGCAAAGGTTCCACAAAAAAAAAACATTTATATGAACAATTAGGTTTCAAGCGATAACTTTAAACTTTTGAGATTGGATAATTCAAGAGGTCACTTTAAAATATATTTCTACCAAACAAGCAAACAAAAAAGTGATCTTATAAAAAGGTCACAAATAGAGGGGCAGGAGAGGTGATAGGTGGTTTTTGAAGTGGTAAGGCGTTTGCCCGAACTGGTTCGAGATCATACTACTATGATGTAAAGACCGTTATAGTGACTCGCTTCGGCCTGTCGAGTTTCGTGATCAGTTTGTGTATATCCAGTTGTTTATATTAGGTCCTTACATATGAAATTGGCGTTTTTCGTACTGGCCACTTTAATCACAAATTTCTCCTCTTTGGTAAGAAATTCCAAATTCAAATTTGTACAGCTATAGACTCATGTATTTGTGCTTCGATGATCGTCATTCATTTGTTTTTTTCTTCTGTTTTTTTCTGTTTGCGTCACTCATTTTACAAAATGGAAAACTTTAAATATCGCATTATTTACGAGTACGAGTTCTGCCGTGGCACTAGTGCTGCGGAAACAACTCGAAGGGTGAATGATGTGTATGGCGGTCGTGTTGCAAAAGAAAACACAGTTCGTTTTTGGTTCCAACGTTTTCGTTCTGGAAATTTCGACCTGCAGAACAAGCCCCGTGGACGGCCTGAGACTCAAGTTGATAATGAACAGTTGAAGGCTATTGTGGAAGCGGATCCATCGCAAACCACGTTCGAGTTAGCTGCAGGCTGCGATGTTAGTGATAAAACTGTTTTAATTCACTTGAAGCAAATTGGGAAGATTAAAAAGCTTGAAAGGTGGGTACCTCACGAATTGACTGAAGCAAACCGGCAAACGCGCGTCGACTGCTGCGTTACATTACTAAACCGGCACAATAATGAAGGTATTTTAAACCGAATCATTACCTGTGATGAAAAATGGGTTCTTAACGATAATCGGAAGCGCTCAGCGCAATGGTTGGATCCTGGCCAGCCAGCCAAATCCTGCCCCAAGCGAAAATTAACCCCAAAAAAGTTACTTGTAAGCGTTTGGTGGACTAGTGCCGGTATTGTTCATTACAGTTTTCTCAAATCTGGCCAGACTATTACGGCTGATGTCTATTGTCAGCAATTGCAAACCATGATGGAAAAGCTAGCAGCTAAACAACCTAGGCTGGTCAATCGCTCCACGCCACTGCTGCTTCACGACAACGCTAGACCACACACTGCGCAACAGACGGCTACTAAATTAGAAGAGCTTCAATTGGAAAGTCTAAGACATCCTCCGTGCTCCCCGGACCTTGCTCCAACAGATTACCATTTTTTTCGAAATTTGGATAACTTCTTGCAAGGGAAAAAATTCAACTCCGATGGGGCAGTCCAAATCGCCTTCAAAGATTTTATTGATTCCCGTCCGACTGGTTTTTTTAGTAAAGGGATCAATGAACTACCTATGAGATGGCAAAAGTGCATAGAAAATAATGGTTCATACTTTGATTAATTAAATATATTATATTAAAAAATATTCGACTTTTTGTTCCTCCCATACAAAACGCCAATTTCATATGTAAGGACCTAATATTTATTTTTTTGACTCGGTGGAAATTCTCATGGACCATCAGGGTCGCCGTGAGTGCAGGGGCCCACGTGTGTTGGGCTTATACCGACTAAAATCAACGGGATATTCCTCCTTCCGTCTGCCGAGTGCCGAGAGAAAGGCAAGTTCTGTTTCCTCCGCAATCCAGAGACGCGGGTTTTACTCAGGCCTTATCCTCTGTGTATGCGAGGGGTAGTATAAAGAGCCAGCTCTCACTAGCTTCACGTTTTGGAGCAGTACGTGGAAATACATCATGCACCGCTCAAGTCAGAATGATGTTACGCCAGAGTAGTTCATATACTTAGAAATTATCCATCGTGGTAAATTTGGGTTGACAGAGATGGCGATCGTTAAGGGATTATCGTCCCTAAGTGGTCATTGCCATTCTGGAAGTACATTGTGCTTTCCATCAGGTGCAATGTAGGTACTTTGTCAAAGTGTATAAAAAAAGAAGGGGAAACATAAATCGTATAGCCTGTGCGGATAGAAAGAAATGAGCCGAAATTGCAATGAAACTGTGAACTAAAAGGAAGGTAGTTAACAAAGACGTTGTACTTAAAAAAGGCGTAAAAGTGCAATATAGTAAACCCTTAAATAGGAAGTGGAACATAAAATAAAATCCCTAATGTCAGTTACTGTCTGTCTGAGACGTTCGCTTGCTCCAACTAACGAACAAATTCTAAAGGCAACTTTGCCGTACTTCATTTCACAGCGGTCTTCTAGGTAATTAGGGAGGTAGTAAAAAAGTTAATTAGTCCAACTCATTAAAGTTAAATTGCATGCAATCTATTCGGAGTCGTTTTGTGGCGAATGCTTTGGCAGCCATCCTGGTTTGAATATAAGTTTGTTGATAAGAGGCTAAATTGTTGAATTACTTGCTCGCTAACAAATCCTTTTCAATGGATATCGTGTAGCATGCACGCTACGATACTGCCAAGGCTATAAATAGGTGTATTTTTTTTAAACACTCACCACAATTACTCGAGTTACCCGAAAATCACCGAGATTAAGTTAACTTGGTATTACTACACAAATTATAGTTTTGAGTATGTTAAAGCTGTGACACAAGGCACGTAGGACATTTCTCCATCGAGCGGACGACGGTACTGTAGTGATCGGTAGAAAGGAATTGATAATATTCGGTTACATATCTATGACATAAATATGATGTTAGCCGTTTAGTAAAAAAAAAATTTTTATGAGAAACAGTTGGAAAAGAGAATCGTTTGAATTTGAAATTGAGAAAGGATTTTTGATTATTCTAGAGATTGCGTATTGGGCTTTGAAAAAGTAATGTTGTATTTAAATTAATATATAAATAAAGGGAAAAATACTATGTAATTGTATGAATAATATTGTAAAATATAAAATATAATCTGATTACAACTGTTTTACTGAAGAAGGAAGACTTCCAGAACATCGTAAACACAAGCTCCTTCTCCTTTTTTTCGATACTCCAGATTAATATCTTCCTAGTTATGAAGGGTCACGAAGAGAATCATAACGGAAACTCCTCGAGAGATGCAATTTTTGATTCTTTGCGATTTTGAAGAAGGTCTTTTTTTGTTAGCTCGGTGGAAATCCCATTCGACCCTCAGGGGAGTGGTGAGGGCCACTCCCCTGGTGTGTCGGACTAGCACCGACTGAAACCACCGGGGTGCCAGCACTGCTTACTCTTCGCCTTCGCCCTCGGAAGTAGCTGGATTCCCAGGCCCGGCGAGTTTTGAAGAAGGCCTAGCAAAATATGATCATAGCATATAATTTCCTCATGAGCTGTAACCAATACTTTAACCACACACTAAAATAAAGATAAACTATGGTAATAACATTCAAACCTACGTTAAATTGTCTTCTACATATACAAGTTACACAATCACCCAATCATCTAGACAATTAAAATATATTTAAGCCAAAATCGTACTAATTTTAATATGGTTCTGTGTCTAAAAGTGGGTCATTCGAAGTAAAAACAAAGGGTTTATCCCAGTAAGGCGACGGTGAAACCGCAGGTTTGCGTGCGGCCGTCAATTTTTATGAAGGTTACTCAGTAAGCC
The DNA here is from genome assembly GCA_036320925.1 of Automeris io. Lineage (NCBI taxonomy): Eukaryota > Metazoa > Arthropoda > Insecta > Lepidoptera > Saturniidae > Automeris > Automeris io. The sequence goes on along the minus strand of JAUDJH010000010.1, from coordinate 3,313,924 downwards.
CGTATTACGGTATGCCAGGAAGGATATTTATGACCTAATCGTGACAGTCAGAGTTTGTTACGACATCTTTATTTTTTGGCTATTGATCATTGTCAAGCCCCGATTCTTCAGAAGGATTTCAGTATTATTCTATTTCTATTATAGATTCATATAGGCATATTTCAAATTTATGGTTTTAACAGTGAGATCTCAAAAGTGTCATTTCAATTCTGTTATTTTATTTCACTTTCAGGTTACAGACAAAGCTTTTGTGAAATATGTATGTAATGTACAATCTATACTAATATAATAAAAAGATAATGTTTGTTTGTTTGTATGTAGGAGATCATTTTAAAATTTATCTATCCGATTTCAACAATTTTTTTCATCGATATTTAAAAATGGACATTCAGGATAAACATAGAATAAATGTAATAATATAATACGGTGTCATTTCCTCAGAAAACTTGAATTCCATGCGGGAAACGCCGCAAGCATAGCTAGTGCTATATGTAATACATTTTTTTTGTCTCAAAAGTATTTAGATATTGTTATCAATAGCATTATTTTATTTACATCCGTTAAAATAATCACAGTTGTTTGCAACTTCGTCAGCAAAATACTTGTAAGACGGTAAACTTGATTACATAAAGTTCTTAAGAGAAACTTGAAGTTGTAGTCCAGTTTACAAAGTTATCCTAGCGTTTCATTAGATGATTCAACGTTGGGAAGGGTACGATAGTCAACCCATCCAATAAACACAAATATATTACAACAGTACGGTTTTCTAGAAATATCTTCTAACATTTTAAAGTTATGAAAAGGGGACACCAAGTACACAATAATGATATGAGGCTCTTCAAAAAAGGAGTGAAAACACTCTTCTTGTTTGGCAGCGCAATAATGATGTAGTTAGAGACTAGCCACCGCTTGTGGGAGGCTTGTGAATCAAAGGCAGTCTTAGCTTGAATCCTTTTTATTATTTATTTTGCGCGCGTTATATATAATTCGTGTGATCTAGATATCGTGCATTGAACTATAAATAACCTTACGTTGTGTTAAGTGCACTACAATTCCATTGGCCTTACTCAGTATAATATACGTCACCACAATGACACTTTTTGTTTTTCAGTAACTGCGTAACTTTAGTTGGGCTGTTTGTCTGCCGACTTATAAATACCATAAAAAAATCTATTTTTGTTATAATTATATTATTTCGTAATAAACTAATAGATTAATTATTTTAGTTCATTAACTTTTTAATCAAAACATTAATCTTGTTTTTCTATATTTGTAGTTCTTACCTTCATTATAACGTTTTGCTATTTCAACGAGCAGTATTTTTTTAATATTTTTATATTTGATATAAATATGCGTTTTTGATTAAAAAAAGCTATTGTTGTTAGATGTGAATTGTTCAGAATACTGATATAGTTGCTAAGGACTGTTAGTGAAGAATTTACTTTTTTATTTTCAGTCAAAGGGATGTAATGGGCGGTGTCAAATCATGAATAATAGTTTCAAAGCCGCCGGCAGCGTCGAACAATCTCCTTTTTTCAGCACAATTACAATATTTCAGTGAAAATTTCTCTTATATTAAATTTTATTACGATCTTACTTGCAACAGATGCTCTGATTTTGTATTCTGATTCTGTATTAGTATAAATATATTATTTTTTAACTGTTGAAAAGAATCTTCAATGATTTTATAAATACGTACCTATATACATACCTACATATATATGTTAAGCTATACGTCGCTTTGGTACATCAACACAAATGGTGTTATTAGAATATGGATTTTAATGTAAATAACCTTGAAAACTGTAGTAAAAGACTGATCTTACAAAAAAACTGATTATATTTTATATATAACTAAGTCCATTTTTTTTAATAACAATTTTACGATTAAAATGGAGAAGTAATATGTAAAAGTTACGAAAAATAAATAAAAAGATAGATTATAAAACACAAGATTGTTTTTATATCAGTAATAAAATATTTCTTATAATAACTAAGTTTCGCCACTGTTTAAACCGATACTCTTGTTAAAACCGTCTTCTATATAATAGAAGAATAAGGCCGTATGTATTTAATGCTGGTATTTATTTTCACTACAATAGTTGCACTCTCATGAAACATAAAAAAACATTCTTATAAACACATAACCTAGTGCACATAAAGTGAACACGGCATGCAAAAATAATAAATAATCTAATTTAAATATAATATTAGGTTAAAAAATACAAATTATGAGGAAAAGAAGCTATGGTGATTCCCATGAGTAATTATTTTATTATTTAAAAACAAGACAAATAATTACCTTAAATTGATATGCTAATTTTGCTATGCTGCCATCTACTAAGTATTCAATTCTTCTATTTTGACGGTCTTGTAGCGAAGTTAGCTGTGATTCTATCTTCGTCGCTGAGAGTTTTGGTATCGATTACAGGTAGCGTAAAACTTTTTTGTGATATCCACATTAGTTTGTAGTTAAGGATGCGTATATATCTTTTTAGTAGTTATAGTACAAGCCAGTCCATGATTTAGAGCGGAAGGGGTGCTCAAGCCAAGACGCATTCCCTGAGAGCCAAATTCTAGGCCTCGCAGGTGAGTACCAAGCGTATTCACTGACTAATATATCTAAAAAGGTGGACCAATCTCTCCGTGCAAAAATAGGCTTAAAATTTGCACAAGCTTTTATTTTGACGATTTAAAAGTAAACGTAAAAATCTCATAAGATACCTTTACCACGTATTAAAATATTCCTGGTAACAAAATTTGTTTTATGTGAAAGTTACCCTTGCTATGCCATAAAAGATATTTGCCTTTTTACAAAAGTTTTAGAGCTATATTTATCTACAATACACTTTATAAGTTTTATTTATAGTTTTATTAAAATAGTATTAGCATAAATGTTTGAAAAATGAAAGTTTAAAATTTTATTTGGAAAAACGGGGTGCGACAATTTAGCCAAAGGCTCGTAAAATTTTAAGGTCTAGGGCTGGTACAGGCTCAAGCTTAGTTTAAGGCTTGGGATGATGTATATATTTTTTTCGTAAATATTATGTTAATTTAAATACTACATTGTCGATGATTAAGAGGTAATTGGGTTAGTAATGGAGACATTAGCCTTGCAATCACTCTAATAGTTTGGTACGTGTTCATTCATGTAATAATATTCCCATTCCAGTCCCGGGTCGCAGTGTGAATCTAGTTACCTGACGACGCTACCCCAATACATCACTTGGAAAGTAATAGCGAATGTCAGACTGGAAGCCGGCGGACCGCTATTACGGTTGAGAATGTGGCGTTATTATAATTTATGTTGGAACACTCTGAGGATAGATAGTATATTTTAGATTTATCAAGGGCCTGATTAGATTTTTAATTGATACATTTGTTTTTATCACTGGCTGGCTTGGTGAACTTCATACAGTATGGACCACACTGCCATAAATATCGTGTTAACCCACTTCCCCTCCCCCACTTCTCTTCTTCCTTTCCTTCCTCACCCCTCACTCCTCACGGTGGAAAAGGTCCACCCCCTCTCCAATTAACTCACTCTAGGTTATATTATATCTTCAATTCAAATATTAATAAATAAAGGGTGTCTCAGAATGTTTTTCATTTTTTGATGTTAAATAAAAAACAACATTACCCATTAAAACTTGTTTTATTTATTGTTAAATTAAAGAGCAGATCTTGAAGTTTATTTATGAAAAACAACCGTTTGCAAATGTTCACCATTTACTTGTTCACACTCATTTAGCCTGGAGCTAAAATTTTCAATCACTCGCTGGAGCATTGCTCTTGGAATAGCGTTGATTTCTTCAGTGATTCTTTGCTTCAAAACGTTCAGGTTTGGTGGCAATGGATTGTAAACTTTACTTTTTAGGTAGCCCCATAAGAAAAAATCAGCAGGCGTTAAATCAGGACTCCTCGGTGGCCAGTTTATGTCTCCTCGGCGGCTTATCACTCTTCCGGGGAATAAATCGTGAAGAGCAGCTAATGAGTCATTTGTTACATGAGAAGTGGCCCCATCTTGCTGGAAAAAGGTGTTGCGGTTGTAGCCAGACTGGTTTTGCATTTCTGTAGCCAAAAAAGTCCGGATCATATGGCAATATCGATCAGAATTAACGGTCTGAGTTCGACCTCGGTTATCCTCAAAAAAATAAGGACCGATAATTTCTTGACTTGATATGGCAGCCCAAACAACCACTTTTGGTGAGTACAAGGGCTTCTGATGCAGTTCTAGCGGATTCTCGGTAGCCCAGTATCTGCAATTTTGTTTATTCACGTGACACGATACAATATATAGTGACTATATTTTTATTTGTATATTGTTTTCCAAGAATATTATTTTAAACTAGCTGATCCGGCAAACGTTGTTTTGCTATTTAAGTTATTGTAATATCTTCTAAGATGTTCATTGAAATTAAGTGATGTCAAAGACAATTTTGTTCACAATTAAATACTCTTAATCAACAACACATTAATTTGGATAAAGATTAATATTATTACGTTGATACAACTCTTAACAAATAATGCATTAATTTCGACCAAATTGGATTACCATAAAAACGGTTCTAGTGAGTTAATCTTAAAAGATAGACATATACTGTTAGGGATATTTTTTTAGATCATTTCAAGAGGAATAATTCTTTCGTACATATATTTTTGGTATCTTGAACCGTTTTCGCAGCGCACGCAATGGAAGCACTCAAGGATGAATAATTTTCCCCGTTCGCTCCTAATAGTTGCATCGTGATGGTGTATAGCCTAAAGCCTTCCTCGATAAATGGTCTATTCAAAACAAAAAGAATTTTTCAATTCGAACCAGTAGTTCCTGAGATTAGCGCGTTCAAACAAACAAACAAACAAACTCTTCAGCTTTATAATATTAGTATGGATTATTTGGTGTAAAAGATTATTAACTGTATGAAATGCTTAATGTCAGTAACGTTATGTACGTTGATAAAGATTGATACAAATCTAAATAGCTTTCCAATAACCACATTGAACGTGAGCATTTATTTGAAGTTAGAATGGGTGTAATGAACTATCTTTAAAAGATAGATACATGCCCCCCCTCACCGGAACTTTTCTGTAGACCTATAAAACAGGAATAATCACCATACATTGTTTAGTTATAACTCAAAGGAGTTAGGCAGCGTTTTTAATGAAAGCTCCCAAGCGGCTTGACTTTTTTCAACATTTTAACAATTATCGTCATTTAAAAACCAATTTATACAAAACTTCCACAAATTATACAATAAAACCTTCCTCGTGAATCGCTGTATCTATTTGGGAAACCCACACCACAATTTGTTGCGTACTTTTTTTAGCTTATCGTGCATTGTTAGGCAGACAGACATGCTGGGAGACTGTTTATGAAAACGTTATGTTCTAAGGGTATAATTGATCAAAATTGTTGTTTTTTTTTGCATGCCAGAACATAGAATAATAAAGTAATGATAAATCGATTCAAAGGCAGCCTTAAAAATATACACATCCCACATGTTACAGGAATAATTTTATATCAGGAATTAAAAATGAAATCTGAATAGAGAAAACAATCATACTTCGCCATTTAGTTTAAATAGTTTCCGAATTATCCAAAGGGAATTACTGTGGCCAGCTTTCAAACATCTATATCATTATGGAGTGCAAATTTTTATTGAAAGACGTTAGAATCTTCAATTAACCGTAATAAATCGGCGAGAAATGAAAATAAAATGTATTATTTAGTTTCATCCTTTAAAAATAATTTCCCTTTGAAATTGTTAATATAGTTCTCAAAAGTATAAATTAAATACAACCACTAATGTGACTCTGTATACTCCGAAAGGGATAATAGTATGATGAAATATTATAATTAGTTGTTTTAATTTGCTTACACAATTTATGTGCCTCTAATATTTTACTGTTACACATAATACTCGTTAGAAATAAATTTACGATTTCAATGTGACTATACTACATCAAATACCTGTAATATATAGGAAGTGTTACTGAAGAAGGAAAGCTTCATTTCAGGAGTGACTGTGATGTGTGACCCAGCGCATTAAATGAATATTGGATCAAGTAAAAGCCTTCAAAGACTCAAAGTCGACGTACTAATGCCGTCAGTTAGCAAATTGAATTCCTCGGAAACGGCCTCGAGGTTGCGATTTCAATTTATTTGTTGACTTCACTCTGGCTTTGACTCAAAATTGCTTTGGACATCTTTTTACTAGGCACACATTTCATTAGTAAAGTAGATTCAATTTAATCATTATTTTGTTTTTTTTTGTAGTGAAGTAGGATATATTTGTAATTGATAAATGCATGCGCCAAAAGATAGGGCAAATATATTCTTAAGCATAACATGAAATTTCAACAATCAATAGCGAGTTCTCACTGGTAGACTAGCGGATAATAGACTGGTTTTCATGCATGGCCACGCCAACGTTCATAGGTTCAATGTATTGTACGAACACAGTGATAAAATAAACATTTAAATCAAGTAGAAAAGTACAAATACAAACTGAGATTGATTTGAAAGAAGGGGTAACAATGAATCTGCCTACCACACGCAAGCGACTGAGCCATAAAAAGAGGGAAGTTCCCTCCCCTTATATCCCGAACGCAACAATACCGCAAACCGCTTTTACCGACCCAACGGAAATTCAAGCGGCAAGAGAAATAAATTAAACAGGCAACTACAAAGGCTCACGAAACATATTTTTGTGAGAGATGTTTATTCACAAGGACTGCACTTATATCAACAGTATTTATATGTAAAACTTTTGTTAGTGAGGCTGACAAATGTGCAAAAATAAGAGCAATACAGGGTGTTTCAAAAGAAGTAAAAATTAATTACTGGGAAATCTTAGCTTTGCTTAAAAAAGTTTGTTATGATACCTGGAAAGTTTTTTTTTTAATGAAAGTAGCAAAAAAAGGTCTGGTACAAAACGATCGTTGCTCAGCCTCTTCATGTCCCCTGGTTCAGTGAAACTAAAACAAGCAGAAAATATAATATATAAAACTGTGCTTAAGACTCCGTTCCGGGCATTATCCATAGGCAAGTTTTGCATATCTCATTAGAAAAACCGAGTCATCCAACTGTGATATGTGTCAAAAGACTGAAGATGTGCATCACTTGCTGATGGAGTATGCCCGGAACAAGACACAAAGGACGTTGCTGAAGAGCTAGTTGAAAATTAACAGACAAAGTATTAGATCATGGCACGACATTTTGGAGGATTCTTTGTGCAGTGAAGCTAGTATGCTGTGCAAGATGGTGACGCTTGCTCATCGGCGATTCCCCTAGGATGTAAGAACGTGTGTTAGGGCATAATGGGGCTGATATATTCAGTGGAATAAAAGCCCTAAATAAAAATAAACTATAAAAATTTTGTTTGTGAGACATAAGTTTTAGAATATACCTCATTATAATATGACGTAAGTTGTTATTTAGCATGGTCTACCATATACTTTAACATTTGAAGATTCGGGTTTTTTTGTTCGCCGGTGAGCTAGTTTTATAATGTGTTAAGTACGTGCGTTGCCTTTAAATCTATATTAATGTTACAAAACAATTTGGTCAACCTAAATATTTAAATTGGTCTCCTGTTTAATATTAACGATATTCTGTTGATTTACGGAATAAATAAAATAAAATATGTGTATGAGTGAAATTTTGTATAGTTTAAAGCTCAACAAGAAATTAATTTCTATGTTCTTTACGAAGAACACACAAGGGTCAACTGCGTGAGTTATTGAACTAGATGAACCCTAACTTTCTTAGATTAAACACCAGGATAAACTGCTTTAGGCCGCTCGTTAGAACGTCGGATAGATTTAATGGGGTGAATTTTTAGAACAAAAAGGTAACAAATCTGCTCAATACCATTTTAAATCTATGTGATTTATCTTACAAGGTTACCACTTTATTGTGCTTTAGCAATAAGTATAAAGAATTTTGTTACATCAGAAGTTCTTTGTAAACAAAAATACCTCATATATATATATACTTATATAATACACTTACTTACTTTTACTCTGAAGTAAAAGTATTATTAAATTAACACATTTGAAACTGTTGACATTTCAACATATTGTAGATTATTTACTGGGGCTTTTATGGGAAATGTTTTGTATACGGCAAAGAGGTTTAAAGAAAAGAATGAATAAAGCATTTGTTTTGCGCACAACATAACATAAAATATAGAAAGATATGTTAATAAGATAAAAAACAATATTAGCAAATACCGTGTATTTGATGATGCGCTAAAGGGAAGTTAGCTCAGTAAATGCCAAGTGACCAGCTGAGCCCCTAGCGATGAGTTTCCGGTGACATCCATTTATTGTGTCGACGCGCAGAAAACAGCGAGGAACAGATTAATAGGGTACCTAGTAGTTATTGTTTTACTTCATGTATTACAGCCACAGCTGCTGTAAATTTTGTATAAATTTGCAATCTGATTTGGAATGATTTCTATAAAATAAAAAAAATAAATAAGATTTTAATGTATAAGATCCAATAAGATACTTTTATCATTGGTGAATTCACTGAATGATAAGAAAAGTCTGTAATCCACGTAGTTGTGATAATGGTTTCTTAAGTTAAGTATGGACAGAAATACATTAGTGGCTGTAATTAAAGTTTGCTCAACTTAAAAGCAGGTCAGGACCTACAGGGGGCAAGCAGGGTCCCGCACCTAAGGCGCCAAATTCTAAGGACAGCAGACCATACCCGCTGAATAATAGGTAAATCTGCAAAAGTGGGCCAACCTCTCTGTAAAAAAATAGACTTATGGTTTGGGTAAGCATTTGTTTTGAAGTAGAAATAGAGTATCCCAAGTGCTTTCAACAATAAAATGTTTAAAACCAGGATAAATTGGCCTAAATTATTGCATGGTCATAAAAAAATATCTTATGACATTGTCATTGAAAATTTTATTTCTAAAAATTACAACGGTAAAATGTTAAGTTTCCACCGGTCCTTTATTGAGCGGCGGTACATAACCGACGTCATTATCCTTATTTAAGTCCCCAGATAAAGGACTTATGTACGCCGTTCCCTTCAACAGGATAGTCTGAAATGAAATTGTGTAATGGGCACGTAAATATAACTCGTTCTAACAATTTTTGTGAATACAAAGTACCAAGCAATTTTTCATGTTTTTTTATTTTTTTTATAACCTAGGGGAAAATACTGCATAGGATGATCAGGGGCGTAAAAGGGTAGCTACCACGGTGTGTAAGACTCCTACTGACTGAAAACACCGAGATGCCCCTCAAGTCGGTGCTAGCCTGGCTTAACTGTTTTATTTTACTTTTAAACTAAACTTAAAAGAGAAGACCGTTGAGGATGGTCATAGGTTGAAACCTATTAGATTGCCCGGACTTTGGACCCGGCTGGTATATTTCAGTTTTTCCAGATTAAGTAAGAATTCAGGTCCCACATGCTCACAAGAGAAGAAAACATCGAGAGAAGAATCGCGTGGCATCTAATGGATATGTCATGTATAAGAGCTTTGAGAACGGCGATCGTATGTACTACTGGTCACCTCGGTCACGACATGGACGCGCAAAGTGAGTACAGCCAATAATACAGTACTCCTCACCCCGTAAGAGATATTGCTTGGCAATATATTATTATTATTTTTAAAACAGGAGATTTTAAATATGTTCATGTAAATTTAATTATATTTTATGCAGTAAATTTTGATGTTACCTTATCTATCTAATATTTGATATAAAATATGATGATGATGTCCTAGCCGGATTCGGCCACGGCGACAGTTTCAACACCGATTAAGAAAATCGTGGTCCAGTTTTCGGAAACAGCCAATTGCGCAGGAGATATTTAAGTGCATAACTGGACGTGCTGCCAGAAAAGCACTCTCTCGTCCGAGCTCCCTCGGGCCCGATGGAATGGAGAACCAGTACGATCGGAAGTGAGCAGGATGCAGGTATGGTTGAGTTTTCCTTTTCTGAACATCTGGTTGAATTGCGGTGTTAAAGGGATACCTTAGTCGCCCTTTACGACAACTCAGCAAGAAGAGGGGGTGCTATTCTAATATAGAATATATTGCACAATTATACGAACCAAAAAAGTTATTAACGCGCATTGATGGACGGATTAATTTTAAACCAAAATCAATTGATAATCAATATAGCACGTGATAATCGATTTGTTTTAGGGCTATAAATCAAATCTAATTAAAAAAATATTTAGCGTTAAACTGTACTTGTTATCTTGTATGACATGTCATATTATTAGGTCCTTACATATGAAATTGGCGTTTTTCGTACTGGCCACTTTAATCACAAATTTCTCCTCTTTGGTAAGGAATTCCAAATTCAAATTTGTACAGCTATAGACTCATGTATTTGTGCTTCGATGATCGTCATTCATTTGTTTTTTTCTTCTGTTTTTTTCTGTTTGCGTCACTCATTTTACAAAATGGAAAACTTAAAATATCGCATTATTTACGAGTACGAGTTCCGCCGTGGCACTAGTGCTGCGGAAACAACCCGAAGGGTGAGTGATGTGTATGGCGGTCGTGTTGCAAAAGAAAACACAGTTCGTTTCTGGTTCCAACGTTTTCGTTCTGGAAATTTCGACCTGCAGAACAAGCCCCGTGGACGGCCTGAGACTCAAGTTGATAATGAAGAGTTGAAGGCTATTGTGGAAGCGGATCCATCGCAAACCACGTCCGAGTTAGCTGCAGGCTGCGATGTTAGTGATAAAACTGTTTTAATTCACTTGAAGCAAATTGGGAAGATTAAAAAGCTTGAAAGGTGGGTACCTCACGAATTGACTGAAGCAAACCGGCAAACGCGCGTCGACTGCTGCGTTACATTACTAAACCGGCACAATAATTAAGGTATTTTAAACCGAATCATTACCTGTGATGAAAAATGGGTTCTTTACGATAATCGGAAGCGCTCAGCGCAATGGTTGGATCCTGGCCAGCCAGCCAAATCCTGCCTCAAGCGAAAATTAACCCCAATAAAATTTACTTGTAAGCGTTTGGTGGACTAGTGCCGGTATTGTTCATTACAGTTTTCTCAAATCTGGCCAGACTATTACGGCTGATGTCTATTGTCAGCAATTGCAAACCATGATGGAAAAGCTAGCGGCTAAACAACCTAGGCTGGTCAATCGCTCCACGCCACTGCTGCTTCACGACAACGCTAGACCACACACTGCGCAACAGACGGCTACTAAATTAGAAGAGCTTCAATTGGAAAGTCTAAGACATCCTCCGTACTCCCCGGACCTTGCTCCAACAGATTACCATTTTTTTCGAAATTTGGATAACTTCTTGCAAGGGAAAAAATTCAACTCCGATGGGGCAGTCCAAATCGCCTTCAAAGATTTTATTGATTCCCGTCCGACTGGTTTTTTTAGTAAAGGGATCAATGAACTACCTATGAGATGGCAAAAGTGCATAGAAAATAATGATTCATACTTTGATTAATTAAATATATTATATTAAAAAATAATCGACTTTTTGTTCCTCCCATACAAAACGCCAATTTCATATGTAAGGACCTAATATATCAAGAGCATGAATTTAGATTAATATTTATTTGTGTATCAATGAATCAATTAATTGTTCAAAATTTAAAATGTTTACAACCTTAGTTTACATAACTATATATATCTTAAGTATTTTGAAATCCATGTAAGCCACATAGCCGCTGAAATGAAACTGCATGCCGCGAGAGCAAATGCCACTGCTCTTTCAGAATATCCATTGCGGCAAACTATACATTCATTCCCATTAATGATGTCACATTTAACCATAAAGTTAATCCGTTTTTAATGAATTAATGATAATAGCAATATTTTTTTTTCATATTTTTAAGGAAGAGTACAACAATATATAAACAATAAAAAATACTCAAAAAAGATACGTAAGCTAGCAAAGGTTCCACAAAAAAAAACAAGCTAAGGGACATAAAACGATACAAGAAAACTACAATTTTACATCGTCTAAAGGAGCCAAATGTATTAGACAGTATCGACATTATGAAAACATTTATTATATATTAGGTCCTTACATATGAAATTGGCGTTTTTCGTACTGGCCACTTTAATCACAAATTTCTCCTCTTTGGTAAGGAATTCCAAATTCAAATTTGTACAGCTATAGACTCATGTATTTGTGCTTCGATGATCGTCATTCATTTGTTTTTTTCTTCTGTTTTTTCTGTTTGCGTCACTCATTTTACAAAATGGAAAACTTAAAATATCGCATTATTTACGAGTACGAGTTCCGCCGTGGTACTAGTGCTGCGGAAACAACTCGAAGGGTGAATGATGTGTATGGCGGTCGTGTTGCAAAAGAAAACACAGTTCGTTTTTGGTTCCAACGTTTTCGTTCTGGAAATTTCGACCTGCAGAACAAGCCTCGTGGACGGCCTGAGACTCAAGTTGATAATGAAGAGTTGAAGGCTATTGTGGAAGCGGATCCATCGCAAACCACGTCCGAGTTAGCTGCAGGCTGCGATGTTAGTGATAAAACTGTTTTAATTCACTTGAAGCAAATTGGGAAGATTAAAAAGCTTGAAAGGTGGGTACCTCACGAATTGACTGAAGCAAACCGGCAAACGCGCGTCGACTGCTGCGTTACATTACTAAACCGGCACAATAATGAAGGTATTTTAAACCGAATCATTACCTGTGATGAAAAATGGGTTCTTTACGATAATCGGAAGCGCTCAGCGCAATGGTTGGATCCTGGCCAGCCAGCCAAATCCTGCCCCAAGCGAAAATTAACCCCAAAAAAGTTACTTGTAAGCGTTTGGTGGACTAGTGCCGGTATTGTTCATTACAGTTTTCTCAAATCTGGCCAGACTATTACGGCTGATGTCTATTGTCAGCAATTGCAAACCATGATGGAAAAGCTAGCGGCTAAACAACCTAGGCTGGTCAATCGCTCCACGCCACTGCTGCTTCACGACAACGCTAGACCACACACTGCGCAACAGACGGCTACTAAATCTAAGACATCCTCCGTACTCCCCGGACCTTGCTCTAACAGATTACCATTTTTTTTCGAAATTTGGATAACTTCTTGCAAGGGAAAAAATTCAACTCCGATGGGGCAGTCCAAATCGCCTTCAAAGATTTTATTGATTCCCGTCCGACTGGTTTTTTTAGTAAAGGGATAAATGAACTACCTATGAGATGGCAAAAGTGCATAGAAAATAATGGTTCATACTTTGATTAATTAAATATATTATATTAAAAAATATTCGACTTTTTGTTCCTCCCATACAAAACGCCAATTTCATATGTAAGGACCTAATATATCGCAGGCAGGAAAAATAAAATGATGATTAAACATAATTTGACCTAACAATGGCATTTTAAATAGCGAAAAGTCTACTAAAGTCTTAACTCTATTTCACTTTCGGGGTAAGTAGAGGCAAATTAATTGCTGCTTCCACTTTGCTCTTGTGCCTGCCCAACATAATCAGTTATGTAGCTATTTATTTTTTATCATCACGCTGAATCTCTATTGTGTAGATACAAAGAATGGAACGCTACTTTTCTCTATTATTGCAAATAAATTTCGCTTCTTTAACATTCATTAATCTCATAACATTACGCTCCATTAGAACTTTCTTTGGTATGTGTAGGCAAATCTCGGTTTGCCTTGGGTTTTACTTCCTTCAAATTCATATTGTATATATTTTTCGTCATCCTTTGCACAGCTATTAGAGTTTTCTGCAAAATCTCATTTTTTCTAAATTGTAACTTTATAAATTTCTTCAAATCTTATCACTATATACTTAACACAAAATGTAAGTATAATAAATAGACCGTTATAATAAACTGTATACGCTTATTAGAAATACACAAATTCAATTACTTTGAATTCCATTTTTACATTTTATTCTACTGACTGATGTGACTTGATTTTTATTTTGAGAAAGATATTTCAAATTTAAAATTCATGACGAATATTGAATTTATTATCAGTAATTGGAACGGTGTCGCTCGTCCGGCGAGTGTAGCTAGGGTTGACAAAATCACTTAAAATTATATTTTGTTAATTAATTATGTGTCCTGTAATAATGTACTGAAATATTTACTCAAGAGTGACTTTTCTCTTTGAAAAATGAATTGATAATATTTTTTTTATAAATTAGGGATTATGTGTATAAAAATCGAGTTTATATTCTTCTAATACAGAAGAAATTGGCATCGAACAATATATTTACAACATTTGCTTTTACAAGGGTTAAACACTAAATAAATAAAGATATTTTTTTTTTTAATAAGAATTATCCGTTCTTTTATAATTTCCACATACAAAATTTAGTTAACTTTTACGTAAATACAAGGTGCTGTAAGTTGGAAATCACGATAACCGACAGTTTGTATTTTTTTATCCTTCTGAAGGTCAATTTACCGAGTGTAATCAGATTAGTAAAGATAATATTGAAATACAACAAAAAAACTGAAACGAGTATATAATAAACAATAAAAAGGTAACATGAAAACATTCATCGAACTTAAATTCTATCCACATCCAGATAGTTTTCAAAATATCAACCGCAACATTTTGGATTGTGATACCATCCCCTACCATTTATTAAGAGATACAACATAGGGTCTACGCGTACAATGTTTTGGCCTAAGATAGCAAGCTTAAAATAAATAATATTAATGTATTAAAAATTGTACCGTCAAGTTGTTATTTTGGCAACCCTAATCTGGAGTGGTATGTTTGTACCGAAACAGAAATCCGTTCATATTGCTCTGGCAACCCGGGCCGGCGGGGCTTGAAAAATGTAAGGGCATTAGCACGTGAAGTGAAATTAAATAGCAACTGTACATTTTCCGAATGAAAACACAGTTTATCATTCACTAAAGTAACCGAGATAAGAGCAAAGTAGTATGACGTTAACTATAGCCATTAAAATAAAAATTAAACTCTCCCCATCCCTCGAATAATCTATCTATTATTATATCAGATAAGAATTGTCCCATAAGCTCCAACACAATACTTCTGCTGTAAGTTATTGAAGAGTTGAGAACTCGTGTGATTACAAATAATGCTACAGCAACAAGTTTTACCATGTAATTTTATTATTACATAGATCACATTTTTTTATATTCTAGCACGACCAAGTGACTACACTCCACCTGATGGATAGTTCAGTGTAGTCCAAGAACGGCAAAGACCACCAAAGGACGACAATCCATTGACAGTAGCCATCGCCATGTCGGCCCACATATACCATAACGGAAGGTCTTTAGTTATATGAACAACAATGTACACAAACTGATATCGAAACACGACAGGCCGAAGCGAGTCACTATAGCAGCCTTTACATCTGTGGTATCTGGTCACGATCCAGTTCGGGCAATCGCCCTACTACCTCAGACACATTTTGAAACGATTGAAATTATAGAAGTTATTTACATTCCTTTAACAAATAGAAAAGAGCTGATCTTCAAACAGCTGATAACATTAATTCTTAAATTATAGCTGGGAACACTTCCGATGGATCACGTCACTTTTTAAATAAAATATAAACGAATACAGAATCGGTTTAATAGTTTAAATTACTATGGTACAGACAGATACATAATTATGCACGTCAAAAGATGCACGCGTTAACTTATACAACCTCATTTTTGCGTCGGAGGTTCAAAAATATCTTTACGGAAAGATTTCTATAGGATGGTTCCTATATTGGCTTCTTTCTACTGGTTCATTATCAATACACGGTACAATTCCAACAGATGATTTTTCACCGAAGGCTTTGAGTGAATATGAAATGGTTTTAATTCTTGGCTGGTGAGGAACACGAGTGAACACGATAATGTCACCATTATCACAATTTCGCATTAACAGCGTATCGTTCAAAACCATCCATTGATCTGGACTCTGTACTTTTAAAGTCACCTTTGAATTGTTTCCTGAAATTGAAATAAGTCTATTTAAGTCATATTTTGTAATACTATATCGACAAAGTGGTTACACCGTACCTATTGAAAATCACAGTCGAGTTCAAGAACGACAGTGACAGTCAAGAGACAAATTTATTAACAGTCACCATCGTAATGTTGGTCCATATGTACCACGATTCAAGATATATTTGAATAACTGGACATACACAAAATGATCTCGGAATGCGACAAACCGATGCGAATCACTCTGACGGGTTTCAGACTTTGTTCTGATGTCACGAGTCAGTTTGGATAATCACCTTACTACCTCATTTTAAAGAGAAGTGAATAAGTTCTTAATTAGTGAGGGGAAGTATTCTTAATTATTACATTATTTTTTTTGGTAAATCGGTGGAAATCTAGCCTACGACAGTAAGGGCCTCTGAGAGGGCACCGGTTTCGGTATGCCAGACTCCTACAAAACTAAAAACCAATGGGGTCTTTCAACTCATTGCTAGTCGGCACTAGAGATCCATATACATTCAACGACTTGGTGATTGAATAGGCTTTCTCTCTGAGAGGAATGAGTGTTTTACACTTCAGGACTTCTACAAAGCGGTGTATAGGATTTGTATGAATAGCCTCCGGCTCAACTGGGCAGCTGATTTGCTCAAATCTACTAATTATTATTAAATCTACTCTGATCTCTATTCATTCATTGATCTACTGTAGTGCGTCTAACATATTATCCATCATATCGACGGTTCTCGGGCAGTTTTAAACTCAGACTTTGCACGTTTAGGTCCTTTCTCTTGTTCTTCTTCAAGTTTGACAGCACGATGCCAAGATTTCTCGTGTTATATTTAGTTATTGTCAACAGCAGCTACTTTGCTTCAAAAGGCTGTTTGGCATCATTTGGTATAAAAAATTCTGAGTTTTAACACAGATCCCTTCTCGATCACGTTTAATGATCATTAAACATCTATATTCTAAATTCTTTAAGAACAGTCATTAAGATATAGATTTACTCCAATTATTATCAGTAGGCCCATTTAGAGTAATGGGGTATATTTTAATTTGTGGCACTATTATTTCTTGTTTGTTCTTATTCATAGATAATGTTAAAGACACATTACGTGATTTACCTATATTTTTATTCTCCAAAATGATGATATTATCAAACATGCCCTTTCTTATGTTTTTGCTTTGTAAAAAATGCTTTCTACCTACAGAGTACTCTTTATCACTAGATTCAATTTCTAATAGGCAGTCGATCCAACTTATTCTACTATTGAAGTCTCCGTATGTGTCAGCGTATTGTTTTCTTTCCTGAAATCACATTTATCTAGTTCAATATATCTAGTATTTGTATTAGTGTTGACTCCGTACAAATTTACTACGTAATATTCTTAAACTTTGTAATTATACGAATGTTAGAATTGTCCTATAACTGATTTTAGACAATTAGTTTGTATAACAGAAATTTAATCAAGGCTGTCATATAAATTCTTGTACGATACACTTGCCAACATATCAATAGAATATTGTGATTTTATTATGCGATAAACACATGCGTACATAAATTCTTACATAATTTTAGTATAACTAATGTGTAATTCTTTATTCGTAATTAAGTAAAAAATAATTGTGTTTATAGTAAATTTATTTTTATAATATTTATTTTATAAATTTACTAAATTATACTACTTAATATATTTACAATTTAATAGGTTAAAGAAAGAATTTAATTATATTTTCAAAATGTAATAAGCAATAAAAAAATGTAAAATAATAATAATTAATTATATTACATTACATTATAATAAAAATGCGTACATCTTAAAACAGAAAATTGGGCAGGTCTTGTCTCCGCATATTATCATTTAACTTATATAGTGATCCAAAAGGCAATTAAACTTTAACTCCGATAAAACGGTTGCTCCTAAAATGACAACGAAGGACTAAGTAATTATGGGTATTAGAGATCACCCCTTTATCATTTAATTATATTTCGCAACTTTTATTTAACGTTTCTGTTTCGGCTTAAATGCTGCCGTACACCCTTTTCTTTATCTTTAGATAAAATTAATTGGAATATCAAGCAATTTCACTTTTGAAATGAATTGTGATGATTTTAAATCTTTTAAAACACTTATTAGATCACCAAATAAGGATATATTTAAGAAAACTCTTAAAATTGTTTTTATAACGAATAATAAATAATTATACCTCTGACTTCTTGTTTTTGATTGCATCATGATCTATAAAATATCATTAAAACGAAATTAATATTAAATAACTTACATCATCTGTTATTTCCTTTATATATATTTTGAAACAAGATAACTTTTCTGTCATCCGATAGTAAATTGTTTGCCAAACATCTGCCATTCTATCCAAATTAAAAACAATCCTATACTTATTGTATGGGCACACTATATCATAATTTACTTGATTCGTATTTTTCTTAAAATCAGTAACATCATTTTTCAAGTCCGTTTCACTTGGTTCATGAACTTTTAGTTCTTTATTTTCATAAGTTGTTAATTTCACGAATGGTGTGACATAATCATTTTCAATTTTTGACTGGCTTTTGCCCTCAGTTATATCTTCATTTATATCAAAATTTTGAGCTTCTTTTCTGTTACAATCACAGCAATTCCCAAGTTTAACGACAGTATAAATAAATAAAATTGGTTTAGTAAAATGCCACATTATGAAGTGCATTGTGCATGCTTCAGCTCAGAAAGATATTAATATAATACACTTATTATAGTCTCATTCAATTGTTTATGAAGTACGCTGACTGTAAACCGTAAATAAATGATTAAACAATGCATTGTGAGATAATGTTTCTAGTGTGACGCCTAATTGTTTAAATTTCTCAACCAAAGTATTAGGTAACCTTTGTTTTATTACGAATAGACTTAATCTCAATCACATCTTATGGAAATCAATGATGAGGTCGATGATGGAGCGCGCTCACCAACAAAAGCCAATTCACACGTCGTTTGAAGACTTTCATATTATACAGAGCCGGAGAATAATTTGCAGGCTCTCAGTTCTGGTATATTTTGAAGGTATTGGTTGCTTAGGATGTTGTGATTAAAATACGTGTACATATCGGGGTTACCAATTTAATAGTTACCGAGGAAGGTGATAACATAAAAATTTATAACATAACTTAAAATACTGATAAAAACGTTTAATTAATTGATCGAAACGTGAGTTTGTTTCTCCAACGCAACTGCTTATTTGGCCTGGAAATACTCCCGGCAATTGAAAGTATACCTTATATGGCATTATGTTTATATTTATATATTCTAATACGATATTATCTTTTTTGTGTTATGTCTATGTAAAACGTTCCTTTTTTTTATGAATTTAATTATGATATTCTTTTTTTATTGTAAATTTGCATTAAATATTAATTACTGTGTATACTGTGGTGCGGTATAATTATGGGGAATTATTTTCTTCTATTTTGGGTACCTTATCTTTTTATTTCTTTTCCAATGCCATTAACTATTAATAAGCTAATTTATTAAATTTATAATTTTATTTAATTTGTCTTTTTTTTATTAATTATTTAAAAAAGGATTATAGTGTAAAACCAAATAAGTTTCTGCGCCAGCGGTTTATTGGTAACCCATCTATGTAATTAAAGTGGATCGGATAGTAAAAGTTCTGATCACAGGAACGGCTAACTTTACCAAAGTGATTTCCTGTAGTTTCAGTACAATTTTCCTTTAACCACCGACTAACATTGTGGCACATTGTGTTATGTTATAAAAGGCGAAACCTTTTCTATTTATTTGATTAATTTTCTATGGCAAACCAGGTAGTAATTTTTCTGCTAAGTACCTGAGATTATTAGTGTAATTATTTAAAAAAAAAAAAAATTGCAGCTAATTATTTTTAATTGATATACCGGGTTAAATAATAGTCATTTTAGATTGGGAGCGTTTCAATTTTATACCGGTAATATTACCTATAAAATATATAATTTTTGAAAAGTAATAACATCTTTTTTATTAACATTAGAATTTAATGTCATTTTCTTACATAGAACTGAAAAGGTTAAGTTCAAAAACAATTACAGTATAATATCATGATGTAAAAAATACATAACATACTGTACAGATAGCACAGGCACAAAATTATTGTGTAGACCGGCATGATCTCTGCGTCTACTGATGAGTTTTTCTTAATTGTCGTCATTAGTTTTTGGACTGCACCACACTTACCATCAAGTGTGATGTAGTCACTATGTCGAATCCAGATAGAAAACAAACCCAGGACTTTCTGCATCCAAATACTAAAGGTATTTCGTCCACTCGTTTCGTCTCATCCATAAAACAAGGTGAAGTGCTGTAAACATTTATTACCACTACACTCTATCAAGCCATCAACCCATTTACTATGCTTAGTTATACGGAGTACTAAAACGTGAGATTGTTGCGACGGTTTCAGGGAATCGCTGCGGCGTGGTTGCTATACAAAACATTGAAATGGTATTTCTAATTAATTTTTCTTTTACTCACGTCATGTGCATGACGGGTTAAGCCAATATCTATATTGTACCCTCGAGAAGTAGGCAGAGCATTGTGACGTGCTTTGCCTAAATACAATGAGCAGTGCCCGGGAAGATAACTACCTCCGAGTTTGTGCCCAGCGGGCGCGGCGCGACGGGGCTGTAGCGAATTGTTTACAGGACCCGCAGTCCCCGCCAATGCGCAGAAGTAGTCACCTTGGGGTTTTTAGTCGGTACAAGTCCGACATACCTTTGCTGCTATCCCCTTATGAGGCCGAGACGGTCCTATGAGGATTTTCCCCAAGTAAAAAAATTAATAATAATTTGTAGTGGGGCTGCGGCGAATTGATAACAGGACCCACAGTCCCCACTAATTCGCAGAAGTAGTCACCTTGGGGCTTTAGCTGGTAAAAGTCCGGCATACCTTGGCTGCTATCCCCTTGTGAGGCCGAGACGGTCCTATGAGGGTTTTCCCCAAAGTAAAAAAAATATCTATATTATTTCAAACGGTTCTAACTAAAAAAGGGTCCTTGAAAATTAACAAACTCGATGTAAAGCCTCAAACTGCTACCGTATGAGTTCCGCGAGTTACATTGTTGTTTATGATTTATAGTATAATTTCAAACTACCGACGAAGTGTGTATTGTTTGTTGGCTCGTTTTATTTTATTTTATATCGTACATTGTGTTATACTGGTTCAATTCGTAAACTGTGTAGACTTTTGTTAAAAAAACAAGTGAGTTATTACCTCCCTTTTATCAATGCTATTTGGCGCATCATTACAACACAGGGTATTTCCTTTTGTTGTTTTGTATCTTAATTAACCTCTCCTTTCGTATTGTATGTTATCATATCTTGTGTGCCAAATAAATGCTTTATCTTCCTTTCTATTTAAGAGAAACATTTTTGAAGGCATAACTTAGAAAGTTATATCATTATCAAATTGAGATCATATATCATACTTGTTCCAAAAACCTAATTGGGAGTCGAAACTGCTCGCGTCCGTAGGCTTTACCCTAGTTTCCCTACACATTACTCCTGGGTGGTGCTAAACGAGCAGCAGCGAGGTGGTAGGGCGTCGGTGCCCGTCTGGATCGCGACCACAGTACATGGGTGTAAAGCCCGTCATAGGGACCAGTTTGTCGCGTTTCGGGATCAGCTTGTGTATATCCAGTAGCTCATATACCTAGAGACCTTCAGTCGTGGTATTTGTGGGCCGACATGACGATGTAGACTACCATTGGATTTTCATTCTTTGATAGTCACTTTCGTTTTTGGACTACACTGTACTTACCATCACGTACTATTTTGAGCCAGTATAAAAAAAAAAAGGTTTTAAATCATTTTCTCCATCGCCCATTAGTTTCTTTCATACTATATAATTAAACAATTCTCATGAATATATGAATATCTTGCGTGTGACGTAACAGACCGGGAAAATTTAGCTGAGTATCAGCTGGCCTTCTACTGTGTGACAGACACTTCTGTCGCTTACTAAGCACAAAAATGATACATTACTTGCTGCGCGTGTAACAGTCCGGAGGAAAAAAATTGTAATTCATTGATCTTTAATCCCTATGATTAATTTGTAAGAAGCTAATGTATTATTAAAATATACAAATTAATTTATTGATTCTTTACTTTGATAGTGGACTATTCCAGCTCCGAAATATTTAAGTACTTTTACTGTATTTTTATTTTATTTGTGTTGTTGTCTTGTTTAAAAATAAATGATTTACAACGTTTTGTAGCACCCGGTTTCTACCGCAATAGTAGAAAACTTTAAGGACTTTATTTATGACTATTCCCACGACATCTTTCGCGTAGAAATAGTACTTTTGTTATGATAAGATTAATAATCTTTATTAAAGGACTCGATTGTTTTTTATATATATATATATTTTTTGGTTTCTCGTGGGATAGTCCTGCATAGGACTTTCAGGGCCTCTATGAGAGCAGCCGGTGTGTCAGACTCCTACTGACTAAAACCTCCGGGGTGTCCCTCTAATCGCTCCACCCGAGCCTGGGAAACCAAATTCATCCAGACGCCCGGAGAGCGAAATGCCTTGTCGAGGCTGCCTCTCTGGGAAGGGTAGGGGTAAAGAGCCCACCTTTATTGTGCGCACCTGTGAGCCTATCTCACAGGCGGCGCGCCGGACATTGCACACCGCCTCCCTCTTATCCCGTCAGCAGACTCCCTCAAGTCTACTGCCCGACTTTTATATAAAATATTACAGCAACAACTAAATATAGAATTCAATTAATACTGATCACTTAAAATACTAAACCTAAGACTGAGATTTGTTCGAGTTTTTTTAAATATTTTTTTACTAAGAAACCATTTATTTTATTTGACGATTTAATTAGGTTATTTTATCATCGCTGCTGTAGACAGTTAAAAACCAGTGAGTTATTATTTGTCATATAGGGGAATTGCATGTGTTTTGAAGTTATTAAATGCAATATAAAGAGAAACGAAATATAATACGTTGTTACCATTTACACTACGAAATAAATATTCAAGACGTCTTCATTAGCATCGGGTCACGTTCCTTGGAAAAGAACAAGTACCAGTTGGTATCTAAGTTGCGGCGAAAGGTTATTTAGTCTGGCCACATGTTTGCCTCGTTACATGTCGAAGCCAGCAATTCAACCGTCCTGCGAAGTCTAGGTTTATTACTTGCTTGTTTCATGTATTCTCTGAACTGGGATCTAACTGTAAATTTTTCCGATATTTATTTTTGGAATAAGTTTATGTTTTTATACGTCAATTGTAGGAAGGTTCTGTTCAGCGCTACCACCGGAGAGCTTCAGAAACATTACCTCTATATATTTTGACGTTGAAAATTGTAAATTAATTTGAAAAGTAACCCAAAAAGCTCATATTTGGACCTTTTTATTCCCTTAAATTGCTTTGTCACTTAGGATCTAAATTCTCCAACAAACTCCAACTTCTTAACCTGTATCAGGCGCAAGTTCGGTCGTGTGTGGAGTATTGCTGCCACCTTTGGGATGGTTCCGCCAAACACCATCTGGCAGCTTTGGACTCAATTGATCGCCGAGCTCGGCGACTCATTGCCGATGAGGCTCTTACGTCGCGTAAACTACTCAGTTTGGAACACCGGCGTAAAGTGGCTTGCCTTTCGGTTTTCTATAGACTATACTCTGGAGAGTGTGCGGCTGAGCTGTATGATTTAGTTCGCCCCTCCCCCTTCTACCATAAATTGACGAGTCGCCGTGCTGGTTTGCACCCTTTTGTGGTTGACATTCCTGCTGCTCGCACGAAGCGATTTGCCTCCTCCTTTTTGCTGCGTACCGCGAAGGAGTGGAACTCGCTTCCTGCGTCGGTGTTTCCGGCGTCTTATGACATGGGAATCTTCAAACGTCGAGTGAATCGGTATTTGCTGGGTGAGCGCGCTCCATCGTCGGCTTCATCATCACTTTCCAGCAGGTGAGATTGAGGTCAAGCGCAAGCCTATCAGTAATAAAAAAAAAATCTCCGCTATTATTTTTTTATTTATTAGATTTTGTAATATCCCATACTCTATTCACTTCTAGTAAGTGGATCTCGTATTATATGTTTTGTAATCTAAGTTTAAGTTTAACTATATATGTTCATCAATTTTGTAAAAGCTAAAGAAGAGTCTTAGTTGGAACTGATTGCTGTAAGTAATTAAATTATAAAAACCAATAATATTTTAATCAAAAGACGTCTCAACGCGAAATGAAGGCTTTAAAACTAATTGGAACGCTTTACCTTCTTTTCCTAATCAACGGAGGACGAAAAACATTTTACGTTCATCTGTATAAAGCGATTTGTTTCATTATTTTCTCTTTCCTTAGCCCACTGATTGGAGGCTGTCTGGAATTTCAGACAAAGGTTAGGTCATACCTCACGAATTCTTGAAGATAGTTTTATCGAAATCTATTAAAAGTAAAATTCGATGAAATTAACAAAATACCAAAAACTTTGTTACAACACAATTTAGAACATCACGTCTTTTGGTAAATTTTTAATTGTGTTAATAGTACTCGTATTCTAAGATGCTTTACGCAGTGAATTATTTACTTTTTTTTTTATCTAAAATAAGGATTAATCTAAGCAGGAGAAATAGGCTTAAGAATATTACATGTGCTTACTACAGTTTTGAAAATTATCATTGGTTGATAATCTGTAAAATACTTAAAAAAGGAAATTAAAACGTCGTTTAATATTTGAAATACAAATGCAACATATTTATAAATTATTAAATTACACTATTTAAGGAGTGCGCTTTGTTACCGTTTTTCCCATACACAAGCTTAACAAATATGCATCAATAGCATATTATTTCGCTCGTCTAATTTGGAAATCTTAAAGGAAGAAGGTAGGAAGAATAAATATTTGTTCAGTTATTATAATATTTTTGGAAAAACTTCACAATTACATTTTTTCATCGCTTCGTCAAGTGTGAACGCACCATACCTTCGTATAAAAATTGAGAGGAATTCACTTTACGCAGCACAAAGGGACTATTTACTGAGATTAGATTTTTACCGGACCGTTAAAAAATAAGTAATGATCGTTATTTCAATGTCTTTATCTATAAAATGTTTATTTTATTTACTCGGGCGGTTAAAGAGATGGTATAATTTGCTTTACTTTCTTTTTACAATGGGTTTTCAGAATTACACATAATTTCTCTAATCTTTACATTTTGTTCCATTTTATATTACATTGTGATGCTATCGTTTATCTATGCTTTTATTTTTTATTTATAGCAAAACGTCGAATAGTCAGTTTATTGACCTCGACATGTCGTCAGCGGATTGAAGGCGGGGCAAATCTAGGTATAACGTTTTCACATTGACAACCGATTCGCTTTTGTTTTTCTGTTTGACATATTTCACACGATACCATGCATTATAATGACGTAATTACCTCCACGCCTTCGGATCGCCATTTGTGTATCGAGAGCTATGTATATATAAAGATATTTATAATTAAAATTTAAATCAAAAGAAATTAGCGAAAATGCAGGGAGGTAGTTATGGGTTTCAGGTGTCCGCATTCCAATGCAAGAGACTTTTCGCTGTTTAAGGTGCCATTCTTAAGGTCAAACTATGTTAATAGTACTTTTGTTTTTCTTGCCTGTGATCTATATAATAAACATTTTTGCGATATAGATATACTGTCCTGTGCCTTTGGGCCCTTTAAATGGTGAGAGAGAAAATATTAGCCTTAGTTCAATTTTGTTCTATAATGTACTTTTTTTTTAAATATAAATGTACTATTTATATGTAACATATATATGTATGTATATTTGATTGATTTTTTTTATTGTTATTTATTAGCTTGATTTTTATTTTTGTACTAATTTTTGTGGAAACTTTGCTGGCTTATGTAACATTTTTTGTGTATATTGTTATCATTTTTATATTGCTGTATGTTTCCCTTTAAAATAAATAAATAAAGTTCAAGATATAAAGAGTGTTTTAAGTGTGGAGAGAATTATTAAAATTCAGAAGATCACAGTTGGGACTCGGTTTGATTCGTTTAATTACATCATTTAATCATTATATTTTGTAAAATTAATAAATAATTTTATAAATACATGATTATTATAACTTATGGGAGAACTATATTCAAATAACGTTAAGTGCCCTGCGTGTTCAATACAACAATGGATTCCGGATGTGTTGCGGCTGCCTTGCTTCTGCAGTGCGTCGGCCATGTTCGCGGAACTTCGCAACTCGCGTAGACGGTGTGCTTCATTGCTGAGCAGAGTGTGAGACAACCGTAACACCGTGCTAGCGCATTGTATACAATGCGCGCTATATCTATATTAATATTATAAAGAGGAAAGATTTGTTTGTTTGTTTGAAATGAATAGGCTCCGAACCTACTGGACCGATTTCAAAAATTCTTTCACCGTTGGCAAGCTACACTATTCCCGAGTGACATAAGCTATGTTTCATTTTCAAAAAATTAGGGATGCTTGCTAAAACTTGAATAATCTAACCAAAGGTGTAAAAAAATAAACAAAAAACTTCCTTCAATCGCGTGCGCTGCGAAAACTATTAATGATAGAACAAAATGATGTATTACAATTTTTCAGGACACATTACTATCTATAAAAAATGTCACAGCATATCTTTCAGCATCGACAGCATGTCTCTATCTTTTATAGTTACGTCACAATAAGCGTCCTTTTATAATTTTTTTTTTATTATAATACCACCGCTATAAAAGGCTTTTTATTCGTACCTAGGTATTGATCCTTATCAAAATAAATAAATCATTATTTAAGACTACTTCAATACCTTCATCATATCACCTTTTAAATGATTCGATTCGGATATTCCATATAAAAAATATCACGAGTTTAAATAATAGAAAAAACTCCAATCGGCTAGCTATGCGTTGAAGAGATAAGGGAGAGGAGTCAAGGGAGTTCTTTTATTATATTATATTATTATGCCCGTGCGAAGCCGGGATGGGCTGCTAATAAGTAATATATGGCATTTGAAGTAAGGACTGCCTTTAAATCGCTTGCCTCCCCTAGCGATAAAGACAAGCCTTCCATAAGCTATAGAGGCCTTCACCACAAGCGTGGCTAATCCTCCACAACTGTCAACCCCGACTTAATTGGTGCAGTCCGCAGCAGGCGACAAGCCCCGTGCCGCACCACTGCACCACATTGATGACTCCACAAACTATATTATCCAGCGCACAATTTTGTAACCTACCATATTTATGTACTAATATAGTTTAAGCAAAATACTAACAATGTTTGAGACATTTAAAAGTAGCCATTAGCAAACACTTACCATACAACAGAGTCTTCTAGCAGTTTTGCCCCTATTATATTGTTGCATAACTGTAAACACATCGTGTTTAGTAAAACGTTTCAAAGAGCTATAAAGCTATCGAATGAAACAAGAAATCATAAAAGACAATCTGTTATCAAGCATGGCAAGAAATCATTCATTAAACGGTTCAGCATCGTCTAACCGCATTGAAAAATCGATAAGGAAATAACAAAGATCCATTTCAAGCATGCTAACAAAACATGCTAAGAAATCGTTCATTTAATGGTAAAACAGCATTGTCTGATCACTTTAACGCTATAAAGAAATACCAATGATCAATAAGTGGATCATTCTCGAACACCGTCTCCTTTAACCAAAAACAAACAAACGTTTCTTGTAACAGCGCTGTCCCTATATAAGGCAGAGCTGATATTCATTCAATCAGTTTAAATCCAAGTGTCAATCCGAAGTTGTATTCAGTTAAAGAGCTCTAGAATAGTTCTTCATCAGCATTGTAAGTAACTCTGTATATCTTGTGAACCAAATAAATAGTGAAATATTAAATTCATCTTTATTGAAGAACCTTACGGCCTCAAGCGGGATAAGCTCGGAGTTTTGGTATTCTCTCCTAAATAAGAACACCTGGTGGCAGCAACGAACTCAAATACCAAGCTGAGGATTAAAAGGAATCCAACAGCATTAAATTTTTGGTGGCAGCGGTGGGATACTGCAGACTTCTGGACAACTCAAAGGAACTGGAAGGCGAGTTTCAACTCCTTACTGCAGAAGCTAGCTACACAAAGGTCTTCCACATCCTAAGTCGATCAACAACTCCAAGGGCTTCTATGATCCACTGCGAGATTCATAGCCGACTGATGTACTTCTGAAGAGATCTACTTCGTGACTGGACGGACGACCGACTTTGCAAGGTCTACTACGTGACTTGAGGAAAACTTTCTTCATCACTAGGTGAGTCGACTGACTGATTATACCTCTGATTTCCATTCCTAATCCTATTCCTAGACAAAATGTCTCGCGGAAATCGAGAGTCTAATAATGCACAAATATCAGAATCAGAGACAGATGATGAAGTCTCTCAAAGTCTACAAAGGCTACATATTCATACGTTATTCAAATTTGTGCAAAGATTTGATGGGGATAGAAAAAATCTAAAACACTTTATTACATGTGTAAATAGCGCTTTTTCATTAGTAGCCCCCAATCAAAAAGAAGTCTTATTAAGATACGTAATTTCTAGAATTTCTCATAATGTAATAAATGAGATAAATCTCCAAGAAATAAATTCATGGGAAATACTTAAACAAACTTTAAAAAATTACTATTCAACTATTAAAGATGTTTCCCAATTACACGAAGAGCTTGAAACAATAAGACAGCTCTCAAATGAATCAATTGTAGATTTCTATAAAAGGTTAGATAAAATTAAAAATGAATGTATGACAGCTGAAGAAAATCAAGCTGATCATCCTGACGAGGTTCCAGCTCTCAAAAGAGCTATTCAAAAAACTGCTTTAAGACGGTTTATATTACATTGTCATCCAGAAATTTCTAAGATGTTAAGGGCTCGTGACGTAAAAACGTTAAACGAAGCATTTTCAATCGCGCAAACGGAAGAAAAATTAATGAAAATTAATCAACCGAGAACTTATCAGTCTCAGGTTAGTTACTGTAGCCACTGTAAACGAAATGGCCATCATACTCGCGATTGTAGGAAAAAATTAAAGAAGAATGAACCTCATAACTCTAACACTAATTTTAAATCTTGGTATGACTCAAATAAATTTTGTCGTTATTGTAAGTCAAAAGGCCATGATATTAGTGAATGTCGCAAAAAGAATTATAATAATTATAATAATAATAATAAATCCTTCGAACAAAGAAAGGAACAAAGAAATGTTAATCAAATTAATTTTAAAAATAGCGACGATGACGATCCATTATTATCGCAAAACTTTAAACATCAGGTTAATTTTATAAATAAGAACTGTCAAACTTTAACTTTTCAATCTGAAAACTCGGATAAACCTATTCAATTATTATTAGACACGGGTGCTTCTATTTCTTTAATTAAGCACACAGCTGTAAATCCTAGTAAGACCTACCTAAACCCTAAAGAAAAAGAAAATATTAGTGGTATTATCCCAAATCAAGTAGTTTCAACTTTAGGTACGGCAAACATTAATTTGCAAAATAATGATTACAACTCTAATTTAAAATTTCATATAATAAATGCTAGGAAAATTATAACCCCCTATGACGGAATTATAGGAGACGATATACTCAAAAATCAAAAGTCTAAAATTGACTACTCTAAAAATGAAGTTATATTTAATGATGTAATTTTAAAATTTGATAATCAAATAAATAAAATAGAACATTATAATAAAATTCAAAATCAAAATCAAATATCTAATGATAGAAAGAAAGTCTTAGATGAAAATCTACGAATGGACCATAAAAATAATGAAAATGAATTACGAAATATTTGCCAAAATTATTCTGATATTTTTCATTTACTAGGAGATGATTTAACAAGTACTAGCATTCTGACTCATAAAATTCGATTAATGGAAAATACTAATCCCATTCATACAAAAACATATCGTTATCCTAAAGCTCATGAACAAGAAGTTCAGAGTCAAATTAAGAAAATGTTAGATCAACAAATTATTAAACCTTCAAACTCTCCTTGGTCAGCCCCAGTTTGGATAGTTCCAAAGAAAATGGATTCCTCTCAAATTAAAAAATGGAGATTAGTTATAGACTTTCGTAAATTAAACGAAAAAACGATCGATGATCACTATCCAATACCAAATATCGAAGAAATATTAGATCAATTAGGTAATTCTAAATATTTCACTACACTAGACTTAGCTTCAGGCTTTCATCAAATTAAAATGGATCCTGAAGATCAAGAAAAAACTGCCTTTACAGTACCTTTTGGTCATTTTGAGTATACAAGAATGCCATTCGGGTTAAAAAATGCGCCAGCAACTTTTCAAAGAATGATAAATATGGCATTATCAGATCTTATAGGAAAAGGAATCTTTGTTTATATCGATGACATAGTAATTCATGCTGAATCATTAAAAGAGCATAACGAAAAAGTTATAAAAGTATTTGAAAAATTAAGGGAACATAATTTAAAGCTTCAACCAGACAAATGCGAGTTTTTGAAAGAAGAAATCATTTATTTAGGTCATGTCATAAATAAGGATGGAATATCTCCAAATCCTGAAAAGATTAAATCTATACAAGAAATTAATAAGCCTAAAAATCCAAAGGATATTAAATCTTTCTTAGGTCTTGTCGGATATTATAGGAAATTTATACCAAATTTCTCATCAATTGCCAAACCTTTAACTAATTTGTTAAAGAAAGATACTAAGTTTATATGGGACGAAAAACCCCAAACATCTTTTCAAACTTTTAAAGAAATCTTATCAAATAAGATTATACTCCAATTTCCTGACTTTAATAAATCATTTATTTTAACTACTGATGCCTCAAATGAAGCTATCGGAGCAATACTCTCTCAAGGTCAAATAGGCAAAGACCAACCAATCTCTTATTATTCAAAAACATTAAATAAAGCTGAACAGAATTACAGCACTACTGAAAAAGAGTTATTAGCAATTGTTTGTTCAGTAAAACATTTTAGACCTTACCTTTTTGGAAGGAAGTTCACAATTGTAACTGATCATAAACCCTTATTATGGTTACAAAATTGTAAAGACCCATCAAGTAGATTAATAAGGTGGCGTCTAAAATTATTAGAATACGATTATGATATTGTTCACAAAGCAGGCAAAATGAATGTGAATGCTGATGCATTAAGCCGGCCTATTCATATAATAAATCAATATAATTATGAAAGTTTTGAAAAATATTTTCAAGATGCTATAATTCATGAACCAAATGATATTAATAAACCTATTACAAAAATTCCAGTTTTAATATTACCAATTTCCTGCGATGCAAGTGAAAATAATTTAGGAATCAATTATATAAAAGAAATGTTTCCAGATAGAGAAATAATGGGAAACCTAAAAGAAATCAAAACTTTTACAAGTCCACATCAAAGAATATTCTTAATTTATGTCAAAAAGAATTTTAGTGATGAAATAGATCATGAGATACTTTTGGAATCATTAAAAGACTTAAGATTCTTATTAAATTTCAATAATATTAAAACATTTGCAATTTCTAAGCCTATTGATGGTGATATAACTAACGAATCAATCCAAAAATTCTATTGTATGCTTCAATTTCTATATAAAAACTTTAAATATGAATTATTCTCAAACGAGAGAATCGAATTAAAAAATCTAGAAGAAATTAAGAGTTGTTTACTCGAAAATCATGATCATCCAATATCGGGTCATCAAGGGTTTCAAAGAACTTATGATAAAATTAAAAAATATTACTTTTGGGATAAAATGAAAGAGGATATAAATAACTACATTAAAACTTGTGAAACTTGTCAAAAGTCGAAAACTAATTTCAAACCTAATAAATCACCTATGGAAATAACAACTACGTCTACAAAATTTAATCAAAGAATAGCTTTAGATATAGTTGGTCCTTTACCAGAAACAGAAAATGGTAAAAGGTTTATATTAACAGTACAAGACGATTTAACCAAGTTCATTCAAGCTTATTCTATAAGAAATCATTGTGCAATAACTGTAGCTAAGAAATTTCTAAAATATTGCACTAATTTCGGGTTTCCTGAAAGCATATTAACAGATCAAGGAAGGGAATTTATCTCAACAACATTTAAAGAATTTACAAAACTATTAAATGTGAATAAAATCACAACTAGTCCTTATCATCCTCAAACTAATGGCTCATTAGAAAGAGTACATTTAACATTAAAGGATTATTTTAAATGCTATGTAGGTGAAAATGAAAATAATTGGGATATGTTCCTAAATCAAGCAATTTATGCCTATAACTCACACATTCAAAAGAGTACATCATTTACTCCTTATGAGTTAGTTTTTGGACAAGATCCGAAAATTCCTAAAAATCCTAGAACTAGAAGTTATGATGATTTCTCACATCTAATTAAAAACAAAATCGCGAAAATAAGAGAAATAGCTCAAAACGCTCAACTTCAAGCTAAAGTAAATTCTAAGGTAAATTATGATAAAACGCATAATCAAGAATATAATTTTAAAGAAAAGGATAAAGTATTAGTTTATGATGCGCTTTCCAAAGCCCAAAATAAAAAATTAAAAAAAAACTATAAAGGTCCTTATGAAATTATTCAAATCCATGAGAATAAAACTGCAACTTTAAGAATTTCTTCTAATAAAACAAAAACATACCACTTTAATTTATTAAAACTATATAATATTGTTGCAGATACGGGAAAAGAGGAAAATAAAAATGAATAAAATAATTATATTATTATCCTTATATCCAATCCTAATTAAGAGCTTTGAAATCTCTCCTATACAAAAATCTAGTGGTATATTCTTTTATCATATGGGATCAGTTAATTTAAGTAATCAAAAATTTACTTTATTAACTTTTAATAATATCTCATTAATTAACGATAGATTAAAAACAGTTAATTCATTTCATTTAAGATCAGTAGATCTATGTATAAAGTTATCTAAAGAACATTTACAGACTCATTGTGCTACTACATTAAAATACATCGGTTTTGATATAAGACGTATGATAAATGATTATCTAATTATATCACACCAATACGTGGGTGATCAAAATAATAATAATCGAAACAAAAGACGTTATAAACGTGGAATAGTAAACGGCATAGGAATAGCATTTAAATGGTTGTTTGGAACACCAGACGCTGATGATGCAGAATTCTATACCGATTCAATTAAATCACTTATGAATAATCAGCGAGAAGTAGAAACATTAATGAAAAGTCAAATAAATGTAATCGCATCTACTATCTCGAATTTTAATTATTCTATGCTAACTTTACAAAATGATATAAATATAATGAATCAAAATTTAGAGAAATTCAATAAATTCTCAGAACAAACAGTAAGAAATGAAGAAAGATTAAACTTTGAATTTGATATTGTAGACCATATAATATTATTAACCGAAATGGTTAAACAAACCTCTGATATTGTAAATGAATACTTAAACTCATTAACTTTTATTACAAATGGTCTAATGAATTATAAAATGTTAACTCCTAGTGATCTTAAAAATGAATTTGAAAAGATTCAAACGCGTTATAATCTTCCTTTAGAACCAAATATGGATAACGTATATAAATATTATAAAATTATAAAGCCAAGTGCATTTCTAAAGGATAATTTATTAGTAATATCATTCGAGATACCAATCTCAAATATCGAACCTTATTTATTATATCAAATGTTTCCTTTACCAACTCCTCACAAGGAAAAACCTGAATTCTTATCCTATATCGAACCTTACAAACCTTATATCCTGATATCACAATCAGTGACGGTCTACTCTTTACTCAATGACTTAAATAAATGTCAAGAATATGAAGAAGATAAATTTTTATGTCAAGACATCACAATATCAAGAAGAATAGACCATCCGCAATGTGAAATACAATTATACTCTACAAGAATAAATTACATTCGAAAAGATTGTCAAATAAGAACAATTTATGCCGAAACAGAAATATGGCATCCTTTAAGACATAACCAATGGCTTTATATCTTAACAAAACCTATGGCAATTTCTATAATTTGCTATGAAATTGAACCAAAGCATGAAACAATTTCATCTATGGGCATTCTTCAACTTGATAAGAATTGTAAAGCATACACGGACTATGCGATATTAGAAGCCCAAGCGAATTTAAATACCCAAAATTTAACTAATAAAATACCTCAAATCGACATCACAGAAGATGATTGTTGTTTAAAGCTTCGAGAAAACATAACCGAAGAAATTAAATTAGATCCAATAAAATTTGCAAATTTAGACCTCAACGAGCTAAATTATGCCCAACAAAAGCTTCAACAAATTGATGAGATTTTACAACAAAGATTGAAAGAACCATTCATAATTAAGCATCACCAATGGTTCACTACTTTATTATATGTCATGTCGGGAATCCTCGTGACAATCGTCGTGTATAATGTATTAAAATGGTGTGGAATCATTGCACTCCTAAGAAAATATTTGTGTTGTACCAGTGAACCAAAAGAATCATGTGGTCCATGTATAAGAATTTATAATCAATGTATTAAAGCGGAATCTGAACCTCATCAAACACAACAAGAATACGTTGTTCATTATCAAACTCGTAGAATGAGAGATAATCAACAAGAGGAATTTCCTTCTTCGTTTCAAGTATTACCAAGTGCTCCTTCAAGGAAAAGATCAATCTCATCATCTGAGAATCTACAAATAAGAAGAAAGAAAAATCTTTTCGAATCTTAAATAATTGTATAGTATAATACTAGTGTATTTAATGATAATATTAGTCATAACTTAATTTTTGCATTGTATAAGCAAAATTATAATTCTTAGTCATGACTCTACTTTTGCATTGTATAAGCAAAGTTATTAACATTGTATAATCTCAATTCTTAGTCATGGCTTTATATTTGCATTGTATTAGAAAAATTATTATAATCTTAATATTTAGTTATGACTTGTAAGCAAAATCATTTAATTATTCTACGAATTTTTGTAACAAAAAGTTAACAAAAATTCTCTTTAAGGGGGAAGGTGTTGCATAACTGTAAACACATCGTGTTTAGTAAAACGTTTCAAAGAGCTATAAAGCTATCGAATGAAACAAGAAATCATAAAAGACAATCTGTTATCAAGCATGGCAAGAAATCATTCATTAAACGGTTCAGCATCGTCTAACCGCATTGAAAAATCGATAAGGAAATAACAAAGATCCATTTCAAGCATGCTAACAAAACATGCTAAGAAATCGTTCATTTAATGGTAAAACAGCATTGTCTGATCACTTTAACGCTATAAAGAAATACCAATGATCAATAAGTGGATCATTCTCGAACACCGTCTCCTTTAACCAAAAACAAACAAACGTTTCTTGTAACAGCGCTGTCCCTATATAAGGCAGAGCTGATATTCATTCAATCAGTTTAAATCCAAGTGTCAATCCGAAGTTGTATTCAGTTAAAGAGCTCTAGAATAGTTCTTCATCAGCATTGTAAGTAACTCTGTATATCTTGTGAACCAAATAAATAGTGAAATATTAAATTCATCTTTATTGAAGAACCTTACGGCCTCAAGCCTTCGACAAATAAAGGTATATCAATTATTTGGCAAAATTCTCAGGCATTTCGCCTTCGACAAGAGATAATTTACAAGGTATTACAACAGAGAGAAGTTACAACGGTTCGTGCCCTGGAAGCACTCACAAACATGAACTAAGATACTCTCTCGGGAAGTCTACAGTCTTTGGGCATCCGCTCATTGAAACTAGTTTTCATAAACACATAAAGACATCGACTCACCCAAAGAGAAACTTACAGCTGAGATGACACAGGGATAAGCTCGGAGTTTTGGTATTCTCTCCTAAATAAGAACACCTGGTGGCAGCAACGAACTCAAATACCAAGCTGAGGATTAAAAGGAATCCAACAATATATTCTTATTTGACAGTAATTTGATAAGGCGTAAAAGAGACAGCGCTATATACGTAAATATAATATATAGTAAATATTATACTACATATATCCCTATCATTTAAATAAAATCCGATCAGCAATTTTGTTTCATTTAGCTTGTGGTATGGCCACATCGTTAAATTAATTTTTTTTAAAGATTGTTTGTTGATTGTTTTGTCTTATATAAAAAATAAACAGTCTTTTGTAGAAATAACAACATTTTCTTATCACAGATAAACTGGATTTGTTTAATAAGACCAATTCGTAACAATTACGTATCCATACAATTACGTTTGTATTTCTACATAAGACTGGTTTTTTAGTCGGTGGTAAAAAGTAAGTTTCACTAACCCACTATAGATCGGATAGATTTGGTGGTTTTACTCGCACATTTCCTTACCTAAAAAGGTTAACAAAATTCCTTTTTAGCGATTCGGATCACGGAACTTTGTATACTCCGGCCCGCTTCTCATCTGCAAATATTTTCACATATTTCGCTGATGTTGTTCTGTTTGCTCTAATCTCGAAACTTTATAGAATCTCAAACTTACTTTATTCTTGTTTGTTTATATTAAATTAAAAAAACGAATGCTTACAGAGATTAATAACGTAACAAAAGAAGATATCTTTATTACAAAAAAATAAATAAAAAGGAATATTATTTCATCAATGAATATTACATTGATAAAGACTTGTGGTCATAATGTACTTCTTTACTCACATTAATTTATTTGTACTTCATTATGCTAAAAAGAGCAATTATTAAACTTTCTTCTCGGCTCTTCTAAGTAGATTCTACTTTTCGAAACGGTAGTAGATTAATTTTTCTTTTCTTTTGACAATTCAAAAGAGCTTGGAATCAGACGTATTTTCTATTAAAGTTATTTTATAAATTATATCAAAATAAAATAATACTGAAATAATAGACCGAATGCCTACGAATACAATAATTTTATTTTGTTTCAAAGCGATATTGTAAAATTATTGTATGTATTGTCACATGATAATGATGGAAATAAACAATAATTAATGCCCTGAGTTGGTAATGAGTTATTGCATATATCCGGCAACGATTGGCCATAAAAACCTAAAATAGCGGTGACACAGATGTTCCAGTGAGCCATTTGTCTGTGCCCTTATTACATTTGTCATGACCTTGCCCTGAATATATTCGCAAATACCGAACGTTTCTAATGCGAAGGTAACTTATATAGTAGCAAAACGTACTACAAAAAACTGCTGGGAAACTGTCCCTTTCAGAAATGTAATATAAAAGTTTAACATATTAAATAGCTCAAAAACCATAAATCTGATTTATATAGAACATTATTTTGCCTTTGTAGGTAGTCTTAACGATTATATTACGCAGGATAACCAATATCCTGAAATGAGATGGGGGCTACCAGTCATGTCAGCAATAAATCACTACATCGTATTTTATTACAGGGGTCAGGAAGGAAGCTTTTAAATAAAGGGGTTACGTT
Organism: Automeris io; assembly: GCA_036320925.1. Classification (NCBI taxonomy): domain Eukaryota; kingdom Metazoa; phylum Arthropoda; class Insecta; order Lepidoptera; family Saturniidae; genus Automeris; species Automeris io. Next base: position 3,276,580 of record JAUDJH010000010.1, on the reverse strand, counting down.
TACAAAATATAAGGCAAATCTCTTAGATAGTTTAAGCCTAAACAACTACGAAAGCTACATATTTGATTTTGAAATTATGAAATATAAAGAATTTTATAATATTTATATAATTTTAAAAACTTTCTTATTAATACTAGATTTACCGAACAGATCAAATTGACCGATCTTTATATTTGTCTTAGAATTTTTTCTTTACTAATATTTCTTCTATCAGAAAACAACATAAAACATATAAATATTATGGATTTAATTTTATTTATATCAAAGCAAATTAAACCTTATTTTATATATTTGTAAACTAGATATAAATTGTTCGCTGATAGATCTAGTGTTAAGAGCTGAGTTCAAATCAACCTAAAATCAGAATAATCAAAAGGAATTGGTAGGTAATGTTATAATAGTCTTAAAGTATATTTTGAGTATTTAATTCTGGTTCTATATATAAAGAATGATATGATAGTAAAATGCTAATATGATAATATTCATATAGCTCAGAAGGTAATTAATGCTGAAAAGATATATAAAACCTTGAAAAACTTCTTAAAATAATATTGCAAGTTTTAAAAATGTCGAGCCAAGTTGGAGTAAAAAATATAATAAAACTAGAACTAATCATGGTTACAAAGAAGCCGTGTACCGCACTCAGCATTCTTGAAACTTTCCAATACCTCAGGCGATGGTTGTTAAATTCCAGAACTAATAAAGGAATTACCACTTTAAACGCTGGCAAGTTTTAATTAGTCTTAAGGTTAACATTCTAGCAATATTCATTGTGCTTGATTTTAACGAAGCCAATGTTGGTTTTGTTAACTTTGAAATATTAGATTATTTATTCTTTGGGTGTATGAATTTTGTCTTTAGATAAAATTTAATTAGTATGGTTTTTAGTAATTATAAATGGTGATGATAATTTTTACATGTAATTCTTTTTTTTACAAAGCACTAGCTGACCCGGCAAACGTTGTTCTGCCATATAAATTAATTCTAGTGAATATCTTCTGTATTATAATATATTTTATCCGTAGTTTCGCATTGTAATATAGTATCTAATTAAATTAAATTTATGGTTCACAATTTTTAACCTAGTGGCTTCCACATAAAAGTTAGATATATGCTTTCCAGGACTTTTATTTAGAACTATTCAAGACAAACAATCTTACGGTACATCATCTTTGTGTAACTCCAATGGTTTAGGCAGTGTACCCCAAGATAGCTCTCAGAGGCCAGATTTTTTCCGACTTCATTGACATGTATACGAATTGTCGTTATATTACGACCAAAATTACATAAAATCATTACAAATTGTAGCCTATATGTTATTCCGATGTATAATCTATATTACTGTAAAAGTTTCATGCAAATCCGTCTAGTAGTTTTATTGTGAAAGAATAACAAACACATTCACAAACTTTCGCATTTATAATATTACTAGTAAGATTAGAAATAAATCACGATATATCACTTACGGGGTAAGCCGAGATACGTGTGGCTATAACCCAGTAGCGTTCATTCTATAGATGCATGAAAGCATTGCATGCCTTTACGATAAATAAATCTGGAATAAATTGCTTTACTTTAAACAAAAAAAGGAACCCTTTATGTTCATATCTATTCTATTTTCACGTCATTTATCTTCCCTATGAAAGTAATAAAATATGGTTATTATTATAAAATATTCACATTAATTATGTGAATCTGCATACCCTGTCCACATACCCTATACACGTCACTGCTATAACCATTTTGCGCTTAAATGTGCAACTGATCGACGTTCTTTGGGCACTTAGACATGACATTTCAATTTGATGCCACGCAAGCTTCCTCACGATATTTTCCTTCACCGGTGGGCATGTGGTACCCAGATACGAACGTAATCTGAAAAAAACCCGTATGATCTTGTACGGTCATAGAAACCGGTCCATTTTTTTTATAACCCGAAGGAAAATCCAGCAAAAGACAATCAAGGACGCTATGAGGGCAGCGACCCTGGTGTGTCAGACTCCTACTGAATAAAAACCCCCGGGGTGCTTTTCTAATTGCTCCACTCGAGCCTGGGAAATCAAATTCATCCAGACGCCCGGGGAACCATAAGCCCTGTTGGGACTACCTCTCTGGAAGGGGTGAGTGTAAAGAGCCCACCCCTCCTAAACCTCTCTCACAGGGGGCGTGCTGAAAACTGCACACCGCCTTCCTCTTACCCGGGTAGCAGACTCCCTCAAGTCTACTACCCAAACCGGACCATTCTCCGCTAGACCACCACAGCTAGTAAACTGTAAAATAATTATTTACAAACTGTTATTGACAATGTGAATTGTTGTCTAAATATTATTTACTAATATTTATATCCTAAATGTATAATATATATTTTGAACTATATTTTTTATTTTAAAATGTAAAGAATTTTTGTATTTGTGCATGTGTATTGTGTGTTAAATTAAGTACACTACTAATTAATAATATTATAAATGAAAAGGATCACTGATCATTAAATCAGAAATAATAAGTTCTAGAAGTTGCTTATTCTCTGGAGGACTGCCCAGCCTGGGCCACTGACCAGAGAAATCTAGCGGCAGTGATTGGAGGAGACCTCTCACTGCCGGCCGTCATCAATAATACGTTCGGCAGCGAGACGAGCTGGAAGGCCGTGCTCACCTTTGCTGCGCAGGTTATGTAGCCTAACTAGGCTCTAGGTATGCCTCACTAGGCCCACCGCTCGCCGGTCGTGCCAGATAGCGAGTTCGCGCCCACGGCCGGCGTCCGTGCGGATGAAGGAGTACCCAGATGTTTTTTAGTCGGTGAGAGTCCGACACACCGGGGGGCGGTCCTCACCGCCCCATGACGGCCCATAATGGATATTTCGGCTGGTTAAAAAAATGAGAGTGCTTATTCATCTATGATTGCCAGTAATATTAATAAACATGAATATTAACAAGCAGAGTGAGATATTATAGAAATTAACTTCAAAATCCAAAACATATATATACCTATATATAGAACTGTGAGGTCCAGTAACAATATTAGTCAGTTTTCACTTCACACCAAATGCCGGCCGGCAGCGCTTCGCACTGCCTAGTTGACTTGCTAATGAATTCGCCGGCGTTTGATTATAGCCCGGGCAGTTTAGAATTTGTCTACATGAAGTACAGCAAAATAATTAAATTTATTTTATTTATATCGGGCTCATCAGTTTAGGTTATGAAAATCTATGTTATGCAAAAAACAATTACCTTAAGTGAATAAACAAAATGATTTAATACTATTGTTTTCTGTATATGCATACCACTTGCAATTCTTTCAAATTCATGAAAAATCATGATGAAGATTTCTTCATCACTTAGAAACAACTTAAAACAGTAGTTTCTAAGATATAAAAAATTATATGAGTAATAATAATAACAATTTAGATTTATTTAATTTGAATTTGAGATGTAAACACATGTAAACACAATAATTTAGTACATTTTGGTTTTATTTCAGTTTATGAAAGTTAGTATATTTGCGTTGGTACGTTACTGGATGGAATATGTTCAAATCCAAAGTTGAAAGCTGATTACGTGCATATCACATTGACAAAGGAAACGTCCACCGCACATCGCATTATCCCACAAAGGTAAGCAAAATCCTTTATACCTGGACAAGAGAAATGTGCGGACCGTCTGCTTTGACTAGCGCACAATCACCGGTAAATATATTTAAGCTTTTCGAGCTTCGGATTTGGGAATAGTTGTTATGTCAATTATTCAAAATCTCTATATTTTAAACATTTCACAATATAACAGCATATCTCCCTTTTTAATGTCGTCATTAGTCGTTGTTATTATAATAATAAGACAATGCAATCTATTAATATTTATTAAAACTGTTGTAAAAACGTATTAGAGTTTTAATCAATATAAATATCTGTAGGCGGCTGTGCCTGACGATTTCAGAAATAACTAAAACGATTGGGGTCCTGTTTTTACTAATATATTGCGCAAAGCTTCACGTAATATTTTATTTACTTCAATCGGTTTATATATATATATAAGATATGACAGTTTAAAAAAACAAGTCGATTACTTTTTGGAAAAAAAAATAGTAGAAAATCCAGATGGTTTGGCTAAAGTAAATATATATTCTATATATATTTTTAAATAAAGTATAATAGATCGCTGGATAGGTGACTATCTTAATACCATAGATCCAAAAGAATAATTATTAGAATTTTTATGTGGGTGTTCTTTGCGCGATAATATAGAAACCTTATAACCAGAAAAAGTAGACTCTATTTTTATTTCTTAAAACTGTTAGAAAGCACTAGCGACATCTATTGAATATTGTGAGTCATTAGTACTAATTAAGATCTTTATTAATTGTTGTAATATTTTTTGTAAGAAAAGCAATCGATGGCATTTATATTATCATTATACAAAGTTTTTAGTTTGAAATACTTATTATCATAGCAAAAGTTCTTAGCATTACTTCCATGCGAACGAAGTTCCGGGCACTGCTTGTAATTAATAAAGTTGAAACATTTACAAATGCTTACGAATTCCAGCCGAAGCGGCCATTGAATGCCGATTCTGTGAAACTAGGGTTGTTTATCTAAAGTTTTACTCCCATGTGCACTCTCAAGTGAATAAGCAACTCGTTGCATCATGTGTGTACGGTCCTAATTATTCTCTAGCATGCTTAGGAGCGCCCAAACTTTGGCAGAGATGTTTATCTACATACAACACTTTGAGCAACCGACTCTGTAATCATTCAAAGTTGGAGTTTGGTCCAGCTTTTGTTTACTGTTTCGTTTGGTACATTTTAGTAATTATGTCAAATGGTTTATTTGCTAAGTATAGCATGTAGACGTAACCCGATACGCAGTTGTCGCCCTAAGGGTCGTTAGGGTGTTACGAGACGTGCGGGGTAAGAGGATGCGCGCGCGCATAGGACGCTTGGAAGTTAGTCGACTACCGAGACCCAAGGCGGGAGTACGTGCGTGTACGTCGCAGTTCGGTGTGCCTTAAAGTGCAAATAAACTGTAAAACGCCAAATTCGTGTCTTCCTAAAACCACACCCACGACCACCGGTCATATAAGTTAATTTTAAAATTTACATCGTTTCTATTTGCTGTGTAATCTTTACACTCTGTATTAATATATTTCTTGCATCGTGAGGAAACTAGCACGTCATCTAACAAAAATGTCATGAGTAGCGCCCTAAGTACGGTGATGCGATTACCTACGCTACTGTGAAGTTAGTCAAAGTCGTATACGATCAGCAATAACGCTAGTAGAAAAGTCCAAAATGTATGGAGACTGACTTAATGTGATGACGTGATATTTCGAAAACTTTCGAAGATCACATAATAATGGTACTTTATTACTAACATTATCGTTGATGGAACGTTACTTTATATAGGCTCTCACGTTTCACACGACATAAAAGCGCAATGTGCTTACTTTTTTGTACTTACAATAACTAATGTATTTCCTCTGAGTCCAAAAGATGTATAGCGTTCTAATATGTGATAAATCTCGCAACAAATGTATGGAACTTCTTTAAGAGCTACAAAAATATAGCTCTATTTCTTTTTATGTTGTGCCAATTCATCCAAATGTAACAAAAAAATATATAAAACCAAATCCCAAAACCCGAGAGTTTTCCAGTTAATAAACTGAAATTGTATTTTACGTCGACCCTATCGAAAGCAGGTTCGAGGGAATAGTTAGGTACATCCATGTTGACAAACGCAGTGGCTCCTGACATGCTTTCTGCAGGTCTATTATTGTTAACGCTTACTGCGTAAATTTTGGTGGTTCATTTTTTATCAAATCAAACCTCTAGAAGGGATGCGATATTTCAGGAATATTTAAGCAAATAACAGTTACTTTTTTTGTTTTATCTATTATATATACACAAGCATATATGAGGCGTCTAATTTCAAAACGCGCTAAAACGATTTTCCGTACAAAATTAATTAATAGTCCTAACAGTAATTTGAAATGTTTTTATCAAAGCAAATATTATATATAATTTTTTTTCGTTTTTGCTTTTTCACTCTAAAATATAATTTAAATACCTTATAAGAATGTGATTGTTAAGACAAAGATTAATTATAAGTTTTTATAAATTTATGGGGTTTGAAAAAATATTTTATAGTGGGTTTTGAAATTAGACTCCTCATATAAGTTCCTATAATTTCCTAAGCTCATTCCTATTTATTTTATCCTATAGTGTTTTTTCTTTAACCTTGTAACGTTTCTTCATACAAGTACGACATGAAACGGCATAATATAATTTCAGAAGATCACTTTATCCGCGACAGATTTTTAAAATCTCATGTCGTTTTATTTGAGAGTATATTAATGGCTTTATTTTGCGTGTATGTGGTATTTTTATAATATATTATCTAATTCTGAGCACCGATGTACTGTTGTCACAACAGGAATAATCCATATTACTGCACGTAAAATCCATGTAAAATATCGAAGGGTAAATCTTCCCAAGCGGTATTACCCTTAAAGATGTTTTCAGTTAATTAAAAACATATTTTTGCTGAATATATATTTATAAAAATTCATATTATTGATTAAAAGGGTGTAAAAGGGTTAAGTTCAGTCTCTGTGGCGAGGTTGGTTTGTCTAATCTTTGCATTTACCCCTATTTCTTTAATGTTTCAATTTACCATCCCTCGTTCACCCTTGGTTGTATTGATTGGAACAATCAGGCGCTTGTTGATTTTATACAAGTAATTTATTTGCCGAATTTTATTAACATTCAAGTAGAATTTATTGGTTTTCATTGCGGTATTCCGTTGGAAATAAAATATTTTCATGGCTTGGTGGTTTGTAACAGGAAAAGATTTGGTACGGGGGACGGCCCTCAGGACCCCCTGAGGACACAACGGGATTACATCGGGTCAACAAAAAAATAAAAGTAAAAGATTTTAAAATTGGGCACTTTTACTGGTCAAGATAATATTTATATATTTCAATGTTTTTTATTGTTATTATTATCAAAGAGAAAACTTGAGCTAGAATTACAAACAACAGAACTTTTATTAATTTTCTTTAAACGCTTAGACATTGAGCTAACAGATACACTAAAGTAGTTATTTTAAATGAAACGTCGAAAAGCCTATACAAAGTAATATTCGATAAACGATAACGCTAGTCGAAAAGTGCAAAATGTATGAAATTGACATACTCGTGTGTGACGAAATTATATTAGAAAACTTTTTTAACTTTCATAGGCAAACAGACTGAAAACTTATGTCAGTTTCCCAATTCCAACAGGGCATCAGATCCGCACAATTTGTTAATGTCAATTTTCTTATTTAGTAAATCTTTATTTACAAGACTTGTTACTGTTTCAATATAAGTTACATACATTAATCGCGCTTCATACATTTCAGTATCACCTATCTCTTATTATTCAGTAACAAGCATTCGCTAGGTTATTACTTGTTATAGGTAATTACTTGATAAAGCCTGATCCAATGCTAGAATTCAATACAACAAATTAAAATAGTTGTCTTACTTTATTTTATTCGAACACAATGACTTTTCCAAACAAATGTAATTTTCACAATAGAATTACAGAAATGGAACAACCTTATTCAGCACCAGTGCTACATCTCACAAGGGAGACATCAAAAGTGACAAAAAACATTAATCACCCAAACGCCAGATGCTGCGCAACATTCCAACCGTGCAAATACAATCTCCATCATGAGAAAGTAATTACTTATTTTTTGTGTACGAATGGAAGGCAAATTTTCTAATGGTAACGGTGTTGGGAGTCGAAGCTGCTCGCGCCCGTGGGCTTTACCCTAGTTTCCCTACACGTGACTCCTGGATGGTGCTAAACGAGCAGCAGCGAGGTGGTAGGGCGTCGGTGCCGGCCTGGTCACGACCACAGTACATGGGTGTAAAGCCCGTCATAGTGACCAGTTTCGGCTTGTCGCGTTTCGGGATCAGCTTGTGTATATCCAGTAGCTCATATACCTAGAGACCTTCAGTCGCGGTATATGTGGGCCGACATGACGATGTAGACTATCAATGGATCTTCATTCTTTGATAGTCGCTTTTGTTTTTGGACTACACTGTACTTACTATCAGGTACTCTGTAGCTAGTGTAAAAAAAAAAAGGTTATTGTCAATCAATCTATGAACAACTGCAAAAAGTATCATCGCTATGTTTCCAACATAAATGAAAGTTTTCACTCCTCCTTTGAAGAGCGCCATGTTGTAATCCAAAACCAATTATTGCGCCTGCAAGCCCATTTCACAACCTTATAATATACATACGACAAGAAGGTACTAGAGAACCGCACTATTGTAGCGATCTGTTGAGCATTTAAAGTGCAAGGATGAGCTGGTAGCGAACCGCGCAAAGTGCGTATCAAGAAAGAGGATGAGGACGCCAGATCAAACAATTTTTCAGAGCACTTCCCTCTGTACATATATACAATTAAAATCGCAGAAGGAACCGATTTTTCTACCAAGATTTTAATTTTTTTTCTAAGCATAAGAAAACATCCAAGTCAACATAGAAATAATTATCTATGAAAATGCACTTTTAATTTGTACTATAGTAAAGAATATAAAAGTAGACTAGGAAAGGAATGAGAAAGTAACTTTTATAGATCCATTGTCATGATTGCATACTGCGAAAAGAGTGATATATTAGGTTCAGTGGTGCGTATAATGGATGTGTTTTCAACGAAATGTAATAAACGGAGAAAAGTAGATACGTCATGCTCTACAATGGTTCACTGATCTGATGTTAAAGGATTAACCAATACATATATTAAACCCACGACATTAAATTATTCTTGACCAAGTGTCCGTACGTTGCACGATCCTGGCGGAGTCGAGGGACATTGGTAGGATGTAGCGCGAACGGATGCTCGATGCCCAGGACAGGTAGAAAGAGCAATGACGCCCACTGCTCGAGACGAGAACCTTAAAACATTAGTAATAAAAGTGTCCGTAAAGCCTTTTATTCTTCACTAAGTGTAGAGACCTATTGAAAAGTGCGTTATAATCCAATAACTGAGTGCGACTACAGATCTCATTAGATCTGTGATGGTTCATGTCGATAATCGTCGTAACCCTGCCCATCCTCGCAGATATCTATTCACGCTTCGTTTATATAAGTCGATATTATAGGATGGGAACATGAAGTCACTGGAAGACTGTAGCTACTAAGTATTAAACAGGATAAGTACATACTTATTTATAATACTATGTATCAAAAGTTACTGCAACTATTCTACACTTTCAAGCAAATGAAGTTTATTTTCATAATATACGAGTACAGATAATTTAATGATACTTTAGAACAAGATGAGGTAGAAGCGGTTAATCTTATTACACTCTGGTGACTAACGCCTGTTGAGTTATGAAGGTTCCTTACAAGCACCCAGATATTATGATATTTACGTTCTTTTTTATGAGCTTGTTTTTTCTGATAAAGTTTAAACTTACTTTTTTTTTACAATGACACGGCACAGTGACTATGTCAAACCTGATGGTAAGCATGATGCAGTCCAAAAAAACGCCAACGACTATCGAAAGGTAAGAAAAACCCATCGGTTGTCGCAGCGATCATGCCTGCACAAATATCTCTTCACGCTACGCTTAAATTATTTGCAACTTTTTTTACTACTTACGTTTATTTTTTGCATTTTTAATAATTTTCAACAAGAACTATCGAAATTATTGAATAATTTCTTAATCAAATGAAAATATTAACACAAGTATTTCCACTATTCAGAGTTCAGTATTTCAAACAGAGAGCTTTTTTTCTACAATCTCCACGTTGGTAGATATTTTGTAATGTTCAGTGTACAGTTCAGTAGCTCTATTATATTATAATCAATTATCTAATTCTTGCTCCCACAGTTTATCTATTTTACTTAATTTTGCCTTATTAGTTTCTGTATTTTAAAACGGTAAGTTTGTATCCATTCCTTAATTGCGAGTTACAGATGCTACGACTGCATTATTACCACCAGCTGTCTCATTGAACAGCAATTTGTGAAAGTGATATAAAATCCTCAAAACATAGTAGAAAAATATAAAGACAGATAGGAACACCTATTAAGAATAGGTTCTAAAATGATTGGAATACGATCGGTCTTGTTAGTAAGACATGTCGTTATCCGAGAAATGGTTACTGCAGACAAACGATCGGTACTGCGGGATAAACCTTTAGATGTGTTTATTCGATAAGAAAGACACATTGCTAGTAATAGCCGATATAAATAAAGCGTCTTCCTTTTAATTCTCCGGATTTTTCTCTTTTTATTTTGCTTATTTATAAAACAAGCTGCAAAGAAAATGACTTTAAATAAGATTCTAATGTAGTACAATATTTGGAGTTGATAGAACATAATACTATTAAATACAGAAAATTTTCAATATTTTGTTTAATTACAACCATTAGCTTGATCTCTATCAGACTGCTATTTGTATAGCCATTTGAGCTTATGCTCATGAGTGGGTCCAGATTAATATATTTAGAACAAAGATTTGAAGGGACGGTTGCATAATTTTCGTGCTTTATTGTCCTTGTTTGTTAGAATCCTTCATTTATCTGAGTCATATAAACCCAAAATTTATATTCCAAATGTTGTTAAGGTGGCTCATGAATTAATAATTACCAAATAAGTTTAAAAAAATATTTTTTGTAAACAGCGTTTTCATTGATTATTTGAAATGTAAAGCCATGCCAATTTGGATACCAGTTTACATAAATGATCAAAATGTTTAAAACTATAAAGCAAACAGCTGATATATCTTATTTAACATTTTTCATTTTAACTCCTAGTAAAATGATTTCTCTACCAAAATAATCACATTTTTATGCAAATACCCACATTTCATATTCCTTTTATTTATTTTAGGTTCAGTGTTCCAGTGTATCGTTATCAAGATTATAGGTAATTCATTTCGCAGAATATTAAATTTCTTTTTCTACGAAAATTTACTTAGTAATTATTTAAATTGTTTGTTGTTATAGTACTTGCTCGAATTAATCCCGACCATTATAATTACAGACGGTGGTTCTTTCACTGATCCGTTTTCGAGTGGGCTAATATATTATTATATTTCTAACACTTATATAAAGTATAAAGTATAAAGTATTGGACGGTAGTTAATACCTAAAGCTCACAAATAGTAGGCATCGTGATTATGGAAAGGCTGTTAGGGGTCGGCAAACAGCGGCCCGTAAGCAACTACGGTGCGGCCCGCGCAAGTAAGAGCCGTTGCATGGAACGCCGCACCGCAGGCAGTAAATTAAAAACACTTATAGAAATTAGTTTCTGTTTCATAGTTTTGTGTGCGCGGAAGCCGGAAATTCAGTTCAAGCGATCACAGTCAATAAAATGAGAGTAACAATAAATATGGTTAAAAATGCAAAAATTAGTTTTACCTAAAAAATTGTGTTTATTAGATGAAATATAGCCCGCACCAATATACTCATAATAGTTGTGGGCCTTATATAAGAAAAGGTTTCCGACCCATGATTTAGGCAATTGATTTCCTCTTCTCTGAACCCATCAATACCAAAGAAATAGACAAAGTAACATACAATCGTAGTAGACAAGTGTAAAATTTATGGAACGGGACGGCGTGATATTTTACAAGCTAATGTCAATCCTTTAGATTTTTGTATTTTACTATAATCGATTATTATGAGTACTTTGTCTAAGGCTTCTGGTATTATATTTTTAAAGAGGTGACATCCTTTACTTGCTCAGAGTTAGTAAATTATCTTATACTTCGTTTTGTATTTTTATTTTATGTCCGAGCTGAGGAGCGCCGTTAGGTTCTGGATCTCCGCGTATTTAATTACGGAACAAATAGTTCGTTCAGGCTTAGTGACAATGAAATATTCAAAAGGCATTTACCTGGAAACTGGATGATGAGGACAGGCTACTGCAGCTGCGAATCGTTCACCGTATACAATTAATTAGATGTTCCGCCGTATTGTCCAAAGCAACTGACTATTTCGTAGTGTGACCGAGTTCGCCGCCGATGATAAGTGTAGCGATACCGCCGTGCGTACACATGTATCACTGTTAAGGACCGAACGTGAAAATGGGAATGTAAGGGAGAACGGGATGGGTTCAAGTACCTTTTTTATACTCATGTCCGGCGCCTGAACAATTTTCAATGAAAAGTGTTTATCAACGTGTATTAATTAATTTAAACTGCTGTCTACTCTTCTCATTTTACGGTCAAAATAGTTATTTAATTAGTATTCGCATCTACTATCATATTTGGAATACATCCATTTGCTTTTCACTATCTTGTACTTGGCCTATTTTTACAGGGGATTTAAAACCATATTTGGCCTACCAAATACATGTTTGGTAGTAAAATTACTCACAAATTTCCGGAACATGCGATTGTGCGTGTAATAATACCATTTTAATACATACTTTAACGGTTAATTCTAATTCTCTATAATTTAATATCGATTGCAAACTAAATTTTACTTTTAAGTGTTACATGTATCCAAATTCTTAGCGATAATATGTAAATAACCACCTTGTTTGTAAAAAGGTGTTTTGGTTTTACTTTTAAGGCGTTGTTATAATATTACAACCATGTAGCGAATAGCAACAAATTACAGGTGTTGTTGATGATATTTTCTGGTTTTAGCGACCTTACATCGGGCCTTTATTGGTGTCAGGTCACGAAATCAAATTCTACAAAATCGCTTCATCATTTTTACTTAGACGGCTTGCCATAATTTAAGTACACGTCCGATTTTAGTGATATCGTTGACCTGAACTGAGCTGAGCTGTGTCTTGTAACTGTTCCCTAGGCGTCTGGATGAATTTGGCTTCCCAGGCCCGGGAGGAGCAATCAGCAATCACTCCGGGGGTTTTTAGTCAGTAGGAGTCTGACACACCGGGGTCGCTGTCCTCACAGCGTTCCTGATGATCCTATGCAGGAATTTCTCCCGGGACACAAAAAAAAGTGTCTCGTTATTATGGTTTAACTCTAGAGTGGTCTTCCAACGAGCATGTTGCCTTCATTCTACGATATGGCGTTCTTTCAGCGAAGCGTGAACAGATATTTCTATAGACCGGCATGATCACGGAGACTATTGGCAGTCTGTCGTCTTTATTTTTACCATGGCTCGATATAGTGACTACTGTGCACCTGATGGTAAGTACAGTGTAGTCCATAAACGAAAGGGACCATCAAAGGATAAAAATCAATTGATAGTGTCTGTCGTCATGTCGGCCCACATATACCACGACTGAAGGTCTCTACGTATATGAGTTACTGGATATAAACAAGCTGATCCCTAAATACGATAGGCTAAAGCGAGTCACTATAACGGTCTTTACACTTGTGTACTGTGTTCATGAACACATTGCCGTACCCCTAACATCGATCTCTCGTCTCTCGATAGTCCTACTGGGTTTATGGATTGCACTGTACTTTGCATTAAGTAAGATATAGTCACCGTGCCGAATCTAAATATATATATATATATATATATATATATATATATATATAATATATATAAAAGAAAAGTATAAAAAACATTATAATATTAAACGTCTTTTAACACACAAGACATTTCATAACAGCCAAGTTACGGCTAGCAAATAGAAAACCGCAAAAACTGATGTTTCTAAAATACACTTATCGAGTTTTATTCCCATGAGCGCACAAAGAAATAACGCGTTTTTCGCGTCGAACACTCGATGTCAGTAAAAGGTTAGCTGAATATACCACTTGTGTATAGAATTACGAAAAATAAAGAAACCACACCTGCGCGTCTCTACTACTAATACTAACTGAACTAATACTAATAGCTCTTTAACGATAAGTCCAAATTGCTTGTTATCTATACTTATGGATAAATAATTTATTATATTTCAAACCAACACGGCATAAGTAAAAGAGTTAGAGAACTTTTTAGTCCTAGCCGGGATGTCAGCTAACGTATAGTAATAACTCCGTAAACCCGCGCGCGTGGTGCTATTAAAGAAGTGAGAGGGTGGACCAAGATTATATAACTCTTCAGAACACTCATCGTAATACAGACAGTAGAAAACGCTTAGTGAGACAATATCTCTGGAGCGGTTCAAGATCCACAGTCACGATAGGATCATTCATAATGCGGACACCCCTCCGCTGCAACCTATCCAGGTTGTCAAGCAAATACAATTCTAACCGTCCCAAAAATAGAAACAATATTCCACACAGGGCCTGACACTTTAGGACCAGTTGATTTGCCGTGAAAAACCGTAACACTCTGTTCAGGACACCAAGTCTATGAGATGTTGCGGAGCAAACAGACCCTATATGATATGGTGACTTTTGTCTAGAATTCAAAATACAAGCGCAAGCTTAGTTTGAAACTAGAGATGGGCAAAATGTATTCTGATTAATGAATAACGATTAAAAAATGTAGTCGTAATTTTAATTTCCTTGCTCTGTAATCATGATTAAGCCCATTTAAAACATTAAGAAATCATAAATGTGTATACAATCTGGGATTCTGTAGTGTTTGAAACATAGATGAGCAAAATGCAGTCATATTAATGGTAAAAAACGTAAAATGTAATCGTTAATAATTTTCATTAATCTGACTACATCTATGTTTGGAACTAGGTAAATGTATATAATTGTTCTGGCCGTAAATATTTTGTTTCATGATGATCCGTGTGTTTTGTACTAGATCACCTTTCCACGTATTTTTTAGTTCAATGTACACGTGTAAAGACCTTAGCTGTAGACGGCTATAAAAGTTGACAAATGACGTTTCTGCAAGGTGTGTCCGCGGAGAATACCTACATAGGGAAATAAATCATGCTGCTTGCTATACTCCTAACTGTATGCATAGAATATTGTGGATTGTAGCGTATAATTTAGGAACATTTCGTCAAAATCCTGAATGTTTTACACTAGCATAAATAAACTAATAGGGCCTTATTAGAAAACTTGTTTAATTTAAGTAAATAAATAAAAAAAAAACTTTATTGTCTTGTCTTTTAAAAGGTTCACATTATACATGGTTGGCTGACCTAAACTTCAAGCTAGGATACCCTGTATTCTGTGGGTTAGTCTCTTCCGATTACATTCTCATAACAATGAGAGTTTTTGGGAGTCGAAGCTGCTCGCGTCCGTAGGCTTTACCCTTGTTTCCCTACACGCGACTCCTGGGTGGTGCTAAACGAGCAGCAGCGAGGTGGTAGGGCGTCGGTGCCCGTCTGGATCGCAACCAGAGTACATGGGTATATAGCCCGTCATATGACCAGTTTCGGCTTGCCGCGTTTCGGGATCAGCTTGTGTATATCCAGTAAGTCATATACCTAGAGACCTTCAGTCGTGGTATATGTGGGCTGAAATGACGATGTAGACTATCAATGGATTTTCATCCTTTGATAGTCGCTTTCGTTTTTGGACTACACTGTACTTACCATCAGGTACTCTGTAGTCACTATGTCGAGGCAGTGTAAAAAAAAACAATATACATATGTTTAAGATTAATCTTAACAATATAATCTTGGCATTGGCTTTGATAGGCAACAAAAGGAGAAAATGCTCTCAGCAACGGCGTATGTGTTCTAAATGCTAATATTCTAAATTAATAAAGAATAGCCAAAAGTTATTCAATCATATTACTCATGGAATCATGTTTCTAACCCAATTCAGTATAATTTTTATAAAATATAATTTTGAAAACATTTACGAAAATAAGCCTTTGAAAGCTAAAGATCATAATAAACGTGCGTTCAAATACTTAATGAAACGCGTTACAACGCAGTTTACACCTCCCCTAAGACGTATTTGGAAGTCATGGTTACATTGCATTAAATTGGTTGGTAAGGTTGTTTTTTCATAAGCCAATACCGGTAAAATTACCACAACCGATGATTTTTTTTTCTTTACTAGCGCAATTTTTAGTAGAAATCCCGTTTATATATTAATCTTGTCATCATTATTAGACATCACATATTTGGGCAGGCCGGTATGATTGCAGAAATTGTCGATAGATTCATCGTTCTCCACGTATCCTCGCTTACTTTGTAAACACTAGTAAATTAACCAAATTCCCTATTGGTGAGCCAAGAACTGGTCCCTATATACTAGAGGTGTTCTTATGATGAACTAAACTCCAAAAAAATAATAGACTAACCACCTTAATCAGTCTCTTCTCTTGTTTAATGAAGTTGTAAATAATCTTGCAGGCTAACAAAAGAAGTGTCCACCAAAAAATTACTCTCAAACTAGAAACAAACCAGTCAAGGTTACAATGTACTTATCACTATGTGAAATCACTTGAAGACTTGATAGCGCAGTTTTAGTTACCTTGCTTATGATATTATCGTTCTGGATTCATGCCCAAATTCAGGAAATCTTTATTGTGGTTTGAAGATTTTTTTTACACTGTCTCGACATAGTGACTACAGAGTACCTGATGGTAAGTACAGTGTGGTCCAAAAACGAAAGCGTCTATTAAAGGATGAACATCCATTGATAGTCTACATCGTCATGTCGGCCCACATATACAACGACTGAAGATCTCTAGGTATATGAATTAGTGGATATGCAAAAGCCGAAACTGGTCACTATGACGGGCTTTACACCCATACACTGTGGTCGCGATCCAGACGGGCACTGGCGTCCTACCACCTCACTGCTACTCGTTTAGCACCACTCAGGAGTCACGTGTAGGGAAACTAGGGTAAAGCCTACGGACACGAGCAGCTTCGACTCCCAAAAAAAAAACGAAGATTACCTTATTACGAATCATAATTCTGTATATGCATTTTTTATTCTAACTCACGGTCGGTCTAAATTCTAACGGCGGTCATACTCAGCAGGTGCTGACAGTCACGCGGTAATGCCGTACTACACAAAAATCTCTTCCAGATTCATTTAAACAACCCTGTATCATAAGACGAATGGAATACACTCGCGGAAAAGTCATTCCGCAAATCAATGACCGGAGACAGGTGAGAGTTAGAGAAGTTCTTAGTTCTCTCGTTAGTTTTTAAGTGTGTTTATATTTCTCTAGTATTCATAGTACAAGCGCAAGTTTAGTTTGGGACTAGGTCAATGAGTCTAATTGATCATAATTATTACTTTACCTAGTTAGAATAAGACATTTTGCAAAAC
Source organism: Automeris io (assembly GCA_036320925.1). Lineage (NCBI taxonomy): Eukaryota > Metazoa > Arthropoda > Insecta > Lepidoptera > Saturniidae > Automeris > Automeris io. The sequence goes on along the minus strand of JAUDJH010000010.1, from coordinate 3,259,442 downwards.
GCGTAAACAGCGCTTTATTAAAGAAGTCTATTAAAGCCAGCTGTTTTTTACTAGATCCATTATTATCCAATAATAATAAAATCAAAGTTGAGAGCCCTTCTACGTTATTATGAATTTTCTCAAGAAACAGACTATTAGGATAGAGTGGCTCGAAGTGGAAGGCGGCTGGGTCCTGCCGTTAAGTAAATAGGAAGGTCAAAGGCATTAATCTGTATACATTAGTACGCTCATTCGCCGGAGCCACCTTAAAAAGATCTGAAAGCGCTTTTCTTGCTTCCCGTTAAGCCTTAATTGAAACTAAGTTTACGAGTTGCTTACAAAAATAATATTAAAATAAATATATTCATTTTATCTTGATTAAAATAATTACTCTTGAATATTATACTTTCTAATGTTCTGTGAGTACAGGCAGAGAGGAGCAAAATATAATCTGATTCATGATTAACGATTACAAAATGTAGTTGTAATTTTGACTATGTTGCTCTGTAATCATGATTAAATCCACTTAAAACATTAAGAAATTATAAATGTGTATGCAATGTGGGATTCTGTAGTGTTTAAAACATAAAATGGGCAAAATGCAGTCATATTAATGGTAAACAACTTAAAATGTAATCGTAATCATTTTTATTAAAATGTTTACATTTGCCCATCTATGGGTATAGGACTTTAATCTTTGACGACCAGGCTGCAAGCATATGGATGCTTTATTTCATCCATCGGAGAATTGTTAATTTATGGTTGTTGTGGTCTACCGGACGTGTCGTCCTTATTTTTTTGGTTGGTGTTCAGTCTGGACAGGATAAGATGCTAGGATGGCAAAGTGCTGCGAGGAACTGGTGATTTTTCTGATGGTGTGGGATGGAATGCGCGTTGCTTCGGTCGTTTGTTATGACGTCAATCAAAAACTACTGAATATTAAAAATATTAACAACAGACCCAAAAGGAATTGTATTCAGAGAGAGAATAGACAGGTCAGTTGTAAAACACGATTACGCAAAAATGTCAGTCTTACATAGATGACATATCTATACTCATTATTATTACTTTAACGGGTCATATGCGCGCATTAATCTGCTTTTAATGTTGTACTATAATCAAAAGTATATATTATACTTAGGGCTTTCGCCCACATAAAGGCAATTTATTAAGTTTTCATTGATAATTAAGTATATTTTATTCTAGCATTAAATTGTATACTTTGGTTGCATGGCAGTGAATTTTGATAACTTGGATAAATAAATACGCTTTTCTTAATTTTATAGATGAATCAAATTATATTCTGATAATCGTATTTAAATGAAAGTAATAAAATGTAGGCTACTTTTTTATTATTAACTTTTTATATTTCAATTATACTTTTTTTAAAATCTGTCACGATGTCAAAAAATAAATTAGAAGCAAAATTGAATTTGTGACGTTTAACGGTGCGGTATATAGAATAAGAAAAACTGTTATAATATTAATATATTTACAATTGTCGCAAGTATACTCATTGTAATTTTAGTTGTGTTGGCAATCTTCTTCCTGTGTTGTGTGAACCCTACCGACCTCTACAAAAATAATATAATACATCGTCACGGTGGTAGCTGTATCTACTTTGCGCTTATACATATGTCGTACCCAACGTGACCAGTATCGGAGCTGATCACCGTTCTAAGGGTACTTATAAATGACTTGTCTATTAGATGGCTTGTGGAGTTCCTTCACCGGTATTCACTGCTTCTAAACCAGTGTTTAATCTGGAAATTGCCAGAGGTAAGTGCCTGGATTCGAACCTTTGATCATACGCGATACCGTGCATGGTTATTGTCCTTTGCCTACTAAACCACCACGGCCACAAAGTGAAGTGAAAGTTATTTTAATAATTTTAAATACAGCGGTTTTTAAACATAAGCGAGTTCATATATTATTATTTATATGTGTGTAAGGTTCATTTGGTATGATGAGTATATATATTTAAAATTAGATATACTCGAAGATTGTGTATGTATATAATTAAAGTATGAAACTAAAATAGGGATATTAAATAAAACGATTTCATTATTTTCTTACATTTAATCAAATTTCTATAATATCTTTTTCATAGCGAAATAACAATACGAAATTCGATAAAATCTAATGAATGCACAATCAAACACTGACGATACACAACATATTATAAAATACAACGATAATGTAGAAAATGACTAGACAATACGCAGATGAGATTACGATTTTATTCTTGGTTCATTACAAGTGCCGTAATTTAAATAAAAAAATCATAAAACATATTAACAAGTCAATTTTACCAAAGTACATTAGGTTTTAGACTTTTTAACATAATAATTGAATCGAAGTTTTTTATAATTATATTAATAACATAATAATTCAGCAATCAATAAAAAATTGATTTACAACATCAAATAAAATTTTCTCCAAGGATGCACAAGTTGATACAAACATTACGCTTTAAAATTATTTGAACAAAATTAATGATAATTAACAGTAATTTTCATTTAAACATTAGACCATAGATTCGCATAAGTATAGCCATAAAATTTTATCGTTAGATATGACTACTAGATATGCTAATATTATAGTAGTAAGTAGAAAGGTTCGTTGTTAAGATTAGATCCTAAGAATTTGAAGTAATTCATCGTTAAATTTGAGCCTTACTATTAAAATGAGAATTAGATAAAAATGTAACCGCTATCAAAGAGAAGTGTGAGAAATATATTCAATACATTATAGACGAATATTATTTGGATTACTACATCAACCGTAATTCAGGCAGTGTTATTTTTAAAGGTAACCTTACTGCTGAGCCTTACTCTGTTAGAGTTCAGGGCCATTGAAAGCGTTGTCACATTAAGGTGTAACCACATCTGTGGACGCGGAGTCGCTTTGAGCCGATTAGATGAAGCCGTTATGAGAATCTTTATGAGACCAAAGACGTGTTCGGAAACGCGGCTTTACTACAAATAGCCTGGATAATAGTCAATTGGTTTTAGGAATTGATGAGTAAGCCAACAATTAAGTAATAGTTGAGTTAGATTTTAGTATCGGCCATATAGTGTTGGTTACATGTGGACAGCATAAGGCAATAATTTGCCTTGGACTGACACTGATATAGACTTCATAGAACTCATAGTTACTTGATATCGGATGACAACAAATGTGTGTCATGCCGATTTGTCAATCGCTATTTTACGTCACCAATGATAGATGAATGCATCTAAAGACATCTAAACAGCTCCAGATTATCCAGATCGTTTTGATACGATAAGTGTTCGTGATACGTAATAGGCTCAAGCTGATTCAGCGCCGAGAAATGTGGTCACAGGCTTAGGATACATCTAAAGTTTTAGGAATGTTCAGATGGTAATCTTCTTAGTCCACATTCGTTTAGGGCAGTGGGATGTTAACGTTAAATATTTTTGAGCTGGACATTTAAAAGCTGGTTCTGCCAAAGATGAAGTTTCCAGGAGCATTAGGATCTTCGGTAGAGAAATACTCCTTCCAGAGTTCCTGGAATTCTTCCCAGGACACGCTGTTCTTGCCCTAATAACAATGAACACATTTTTTCTTACATCTTTCTCTTAAAATGTATAAAGTTATTTAACTTCGTGTAATCATAATCCGTAAAAAGGTTAGTAATTAAAATATTACTTTAAAAATTAAGACACAATCATTACGTCAACTGCTTTGCTGCGTCATTGGCGACGTCCATGAGCCTTCATACGATTGGCGCGTCCTATATTCCTGATGAAGGATCTGGCATGACACGGGCACGTGAGCTCGCTGTCAACATAATTACATAAACATGCCACTGATGGTAGGGCTTCAAACTCATCGCGCTTGGCATCCAACCTCAGTACGTGAACAAGTCTCATAACAGACAATCCTCTCAGGTGGGAAGACTCTTCGCCGGGTGCCAAGGAAGTTGGCTCAGCCTTGCCCTTGGCACTCGGCAGGCGGGAGAAGGAACACCCCTGGGGTTTTAGTCGGTGCAAGTCTGACACATCCGGGAGCGGCCCTCACTGGCACCTGAAGGTCCGTTAGGGATTTCCCCCGGGTTACCAAAAAAAAAAAACGTGGGAAGACTCACTCTATTCATTCCCACACTTTGCCAGGTTCCCATCAGGTTCCATGGTTCCATGGTTTTTGTTCCTATTTTTTTTATCGGATATTATGCATTTTAAATGGTGATTAAGAATATATAGGAAACAATAAATACAACATAGAGAAAAGGTAATTATAACAATAGGTAAAATACAACTGCTCACCTTGGCCATCTTCTTAAAGGCCATCTTGCACTCCTGAGGATCAATGCCGTAGGAGGAGCAAACGGTGGTGAACTCCTCGCAATCAATGGTTCCGTCGGCGCTGGCATCTTCCAGTTGGAACATGAATTGGCTATAAAGCTGCTGCCACTTGAGAGCGGCTGAAGGATTTTGAGCGTAGTCGTTCCACATGGATATCCACTCCTCTACGGATACCTACGTAAACGTACGTACGTATAATAAAACCAATAAAATAAAGAACCTACAGTGCTTTTAAAAGCAAGTAGAGTATATTCCTAAAATTATGGCTACTGATGTCTACGAATAGTAGCAGTTGTTATAGCGGCATAAGTATACTACTATGGAAGGCCTTTCTTTAGGCATATATTTAAATAACCGAATGTACATGAGCTAATTTCAAGTCGCAAACAAATCATGAATGGCATGCTATGGATATATCTCCTATAGTCATAATTCAGCAAGACGTAGATGCGCTTTTGTCTCACTAAGGCTCTGGAATTTAAATACCGCCCCCAAAGTGCTTGGATCTACCAATAATGTACCAGTAAAAACTAGTCGATTACTAATGTCTTCAGTACTCGGACTATCGTGCGACGTTTATTTTTCTTAGGGATATTTCTGTATATTCTTTCGCCTCAGTTTATGAAGGAGTATAATCCAAAGTTACAATCCGAGCATAAATATGATCTCCATATTTGTACATTTAATTAAAGTCAAAATAAAACTATTAAAATAACGTTGAGAATTTCAGTGTGAACTTTTAATTATAACTGAAATTAAATAAGGTTTATGATACTATTAAGCTTTCGTAATTAAATAATAACTTCGGATCAATGCGACTGTAAAATGTGTTCATATTCTGTATGCTTCATTACGGTATTTGATTTCGCTCATAATTACAAAAGCAAATGAATGTGTATGAACAATAATGAAATTACTCAGCGTATTCGTAAAAAAGGGACTCCCGGGGAAATTTATTCGTACCAATGGCTAAAAAACGTCACACGCATCATTGAATTTGTTAGCAACGTTGTTTTATGATATTATTTTTACAGAGTTGAAAGGTATTGTTTTTGTAATTTTTATATGGGATATGTGAGCAAAATTAAAGAAACGTGTTGCTTTGTTTATATCATTTCCTTATGTAGCTCGTTATGTTGTTGCTATATTTTATATAGAGTAGCGTAGATTAATGGAAACCACATCTATAGCAACTAGTTAACTTTGTTAATAGTTGACTTTGTCCATTAATCTCCTTAGACCTTTGATATTCTCGCAAGCACCGCCATAAATAAGTTTTATAGTGTAAAGTCTTTTTAATATTGTATTTTTAAGATACTTCTGTGTCTGAAAAGCTATGCAATAGAATATAAAGTGTCACTGATCGAAAAAGATCAACCGCCTCGTCAGATATTGATTCTCCTAGTGTTATTTAGAGCAGAGGTATTTACAAATGCTTCTCTCATAGGTACATTGAGCACAGGTCTATCTATAGACCTATATATAGGGCATGATGGTCGATGTCATCAATGATACAACAAATTTCAAACTTTTAGAAGATCAGCGATTAAAAAATTTGGATATCAAATGTCAGCTTAAAAAAATCCAACCGAAGTGAACATATCGATATACTTTCAATGCACAGGGTCAACTTTACTGTGTAGAATGTAACTGGATTTTCAAGATCGAATTTGGCTTTAGCAGTTACACCCGGGCGCACTCCAGATAATACTCGCCAAGGTGTTGGTGTCGGTAGAGTTTCGGAGTTTCGGAGTCGGTTGAGAAAGGCATCATCAAAAATTTCACAATCAGGAGAATCTTTAATTTGTTAATTGGAGTGTGCCCAAACCTTAGTTGTATCTCCGCCACTAAATTATTATTTACCATTGATCCAATCATATCAGTGTTTATGAGGAGATTTACTATGTAGAGTTTTTTATTTCTGAATCTATTATTAAAATAATAGTAAAGGGTTCTGCAATCCGAAGTTGTAACAATCCAAACCTGTCCGTCCTTGTTGGAATCAGCCCGCTTGCGGAGACCATCCCAAATCTTGATCATAATCTCGTGAGTCTCCGTGTTCTTAGCGTCTCCAGGCTTCCATCCACGGAGGCTGCAGATTTTCTGATAAAAATATTAACAATTAAAAATGTGCATGTTTTGTTTCTTCATATTTTGTAAGTTCAAGAATAGGGGCTCCGGGTATAATATAATTAACTTTGTTCAATCACTTCGCTATCTTTCTATAGTAAACATTAGATTAATCTAAATTTAAATGAAATGATAAAGTTATTCAATAAGGCTTAACTACAGATTATTACAAAATTGAAATAACTTCACTGATAACATTTATAATTACCTTAATTCATATATAATTCGTCGTCATTAAAGACCAGAATAATTTGAAGAGATGACAGTATCTTCCGTTATTGCTTACAAAATATTATTTTGTAATAGACAGGGAATGAAACACTTACCTCAATGGCCAATTCAAAATCTTTTCTTTCGATAGTCCCACTCTGATTCACATCTGTAACAAAAAAGTTTTTAAGCGAAACCAATAAACATAAGCAATAATTTTAATAAACCAACTTTTGTGTTCTTTTACCGAAAAATACGTTGAATACATAAAGAAGCTTCTTCCTTCTAAATTCAGAGACGGACATTTTGATCTGGAACAAAGAAAATCTGTATTAAAACTTTTCGCATTACTTGATATAAATGTGGATGTATATTACAGAGGGATTAAAATAAATATAGTACAAAATAATTGAGATATTGCTTATATTTTACAAGGTTTTTGCCAATAATATGAACCGATTTGAGTAAAATTTCCAGCATTTATTTATTCCAGTTAATATATTTTATTCCTAAGCTCTCGAAAATCCAATATTCAATTCACAAACAATTTATCTGATAAACGAAGCTGCATTTTCCTTTGCGAAAATATGAAACCGTTGAGAGGTACACAAATTGCGATGTTGCGGTTCAATTGGTTGAAATAATGGCTTTGCAGCATGGTATGCATTGAAAACCGTTGGACTCGCTCCAATATCACATCTATTTATTTTGAAATATTGCATGTTTTGATTTTTATACCTACATTAAATCATATTTTCACTTTGTTCAGTGAATATGTTTTAATTTTACTTTGTAGAAAATTATTCAACATTATAGGCAACATTTCTTGCGGTCCCATGCTTTCCTATCATTCAAATTGAAAAGCTCAGGTCGCTTTACTTTTTTATGTCGTTTAGTCACTTCCGTCTTTGACATCTCGGGCTTGTCTTCCCCGGAACCTGGCCTAGGTGAATTAATTTAGAAAACGTATATTGGGATTCTCCCTATATGTCCGAAGAAGGCTACTTTCTGTCTCATGACTGTCAACATCAGTTTTCTCTTACGATAGATCATTGTAAAAATAGATATTGTTGATTAATTATTAAACACCGATATATTACACGATAAGTTCTTGACTTATGCACTTGTTGTTTTTCTAGTTAAGTAACGCAATGACCTTTATTTATAACAGGCCGTATCTCCTTTCATTAAGTGAGCAGTTTGTTTTCCACCTTTTGGTATAAAAAAGCATGTTACTGAAGCAGGTATTTGGACTCTAATCTTGCATTTAGTATTGTAGGTAACATTTCGTTTCTAAAAGACATTGGTAAAAAACTGGTATGTTGGCGAAAGTCGTGAAGAATGAAAACTTCAGAGTCGAATCATAATAATATATTAGGGCACTTGCACATGACATTTTTATTAGATGCCTTGTAGGTTTCATCACTATGTTTTCAATGGTAGGTTTGTGGTACCTAAATCCATACATAATCGGAAAAAAATCTTTCGCACTGCCACTGCTGCGCAAGGATATCGGTCTTTGATCCTCTAGTCCCCCACTACCACCAGGGAATTCTATAGATAGCTTCAGAGTCTAGATTAAACATATTATTCTGAATAAAAATCGGTAAATGATATCTGTTTATACAAGATAGTTGAAATTACTGATAAAGATACAGTCAAAATTTTTATAAAACATTTGCATTTCACTGGAACCTCGTCAACCAAACTACAAGTCTTTGTTATGCCAACGACCCGGCCGTAAAACAAAATAATAATGATCTTGGAAGTAAAATATGGCGGCACGAAATCACATTACCATAAATAGAACTAAATTTTCAGCTTTCATGGTCATAAATATGTTAATTTTGGAAATATTATTTTCATTTAGAGCAACACTCGGCCGTTCCAAGCGTGTTTTGTCCTCATAAGATTTACATTCACATGTGATAATGAATAAAGGAGGTAGGTTACCAAAAGCTCTGTAGTTTTTTTTTGTCAAAGTAGGTAATTTAAATAAAATTCGTATTTAAGGTTTGGTGCGTGTGAGTTAACAAGGAAGAAGAAGGAAATCCAGGCACCAACTTACTTATGTATCAGCCTCGGTCCAAAGCGCTGGTTCAGGCATCACACACTACAATTTCACGCGTTGTAAGGTTAAGCAGTGCGTTCGAATTTTCAACAATTGTATAGCACAGCGATGTAGCGTTTTTTAGAGATTTTTCAAAGCAAGCGCGTTATAATTTTAGGCGAAGCGTTCGAACCCAGTAAGAAAACGGATGTGGAAGGTAGGGGGATAAAAAGTTGAGCGAGTGTTGTCAGTGTAAAAAAATAGTTATATAAAAGTACATATATTATAAATATACAATAAGAAATAATATAAATAATAAACGGCGTAAACAAGGTTTATAAAATAACAACAATAATGTAAAGGTTTTAAACCTAATTTAAATATTTTATCACAATAGAAAATTAAAAAAAACTGTAAATTATAGTTATAGTTTTTCAGCTTGTCGCATTTCTGGATATTGTTATGTACATCCAGTTCTTCATAGACCTAGAGATCTTTAAGTATTCATTAAGTATTTTATTATTTATAGGTGGACAATTGACCTCAATTACACCTGGTGGAAGGTTAAGATGAGTCCGATGATGAACTGCGTCCACCCAACAATTGCCTAATCTCTCTTCTCTTCAAGACTCCCAGGTAATAAAGTATACAAGGGCCGATATGACGACGGCGACTGTAAATAAATTCTCGTATCTTGGTAGCTTTTGCCGTAGTTTGACTACACTTCGCTTTCCATCAGACGCTGTGTACTCAGTTTGTCGAGGAGGTATAAAAAATCTTTAAAAGTCATAACTGTATTCAGTAAATTCATAATTTTATTTTAAATTAAACACAAATTATTTCTTGTAGATAAAAATTAATCTCTTTCACGCTTTTCAGAAATGTTCTTTAAATTTTAAAACACCATTAAACACTGACGAATCATCATTTATTTGCAAATTTTCAATTTATTTAGTGCTTAAAATTGTTTTTAAATGTATAGAGGGTTTTTTAAACTGAGCTTATACCCTTTAAACTCATCGTTTGATTTAACACATTTTAAACGTTCCCGCTTCGTACTACTTATAAATACTTTAAAAGGTCGAGGCGCGAATTGATTTACTTTTAATAAAATTACGGCTTCATGCTTTTTGATCGGATTTCACAGGTTCTGGTCGTGAGCAGACTGAAGCAGGGACGAGAAATTAGTTCCTCTACCCTCTTTTGTTCTTGATAATTAGAATAATCATGGCACACAACACTCACAGTACCAGCTCTTTTACAAGCTATTATAAACATCGTTTGATATAGTAATATAGATTGTTATAGGCAGTATGAAATACCTAACTTATTAACAAATCAAAAGCATTGGCTCTCATTACGACTATTTTTGTAAGTGTTCTCGTAGAGCGGGGTTAGGTGTACCGATTTTCCACACCTGGGACGCATTAAGCGTACCTTTGTGCTCATAATTAACCCAGAGTTTTACCATATACGTCCTTTATGTGATCTAAGTTAAGCGCTTTATGGCCGACATCTGGCACCACACTAATTAATTTCATATGATCGTATTATTTTATAGATCACAAATTGTTTACATATATATAAAGCTTTGTATAAATGATTTTGCTATCTTTCAAACATTGACAAAACCAAATTTGAGGACGTCTGATATTATCTACATATACAATATATATATATCGTCGGGTGAAGGGCTATTTGGTTTAAGCGACATTTTTTGGTGATATAGTAATATATATATATATATACATATATAACCGAGCATATTTCATTGTTATTTTTAGCATTTTTGTGGCCGTAGTGCGATTGCCCGACCTGGATCATGACCGCAGTAAACAAGTGTGAATACTGTTATAGTGACTCGCTTTAACCTGTCGCGTTTCAGGATCAGCTTTTGTGTATGTTCAGAGTTACTCATATACCTAGCAACCTTCAGTCGTGCTATATGTGGGCCGACATGAAGACAGAGACTCATACAGATTTTCGTCTTTTGATAGTTGCTTTTATTTGACCACACTATTCTTTTCATCAGGTGTACTGAAGCCAATTTCTCAGGTCAGTGAAAAAAATGAGTTCCACTAACCTACTTGAGCTTCATTGGGATCTAGTATCTGTCTCCAGGCCGCCACCTGTCTCCGAAATGACGCTTTTAGAAGTTAACAACCGTAACAGTGATGTAGTACCGCTCTTTTTTATACGAAGTAAAGGAGAAAAATAAATTGCCATATAAGCATAAAGCATACTGTTTTGACAAATAAACCTCTCACGTTCACCTTTTACTACGAAGAAAATCACAAGTAGAGATGGGCAAAATATAATCTGATTAATGATTAACGATTACAAAATGTAGTCGTAATTTTAATTTTCTTGCTCTGTAATCATGATTAAATCCATTTAAAACAATAAGAAATCATACATGTGTATACAATCTGGGATTTTGTAGTGTTTAAAACATAAATGAGCAAAATGCAGTCATATCAATGGTAAAAAACGTAAAATGTAATCGTTAATCTGATTACATTTTACCCATCTACGATCACAAGAAGGCAAAATCTTCGGTTTAACCCCAAGGTAGCACGAGCATTAATAGTAATTTACTCCAAAGTACTTGGGCTTAATAAGTCCTTATCTTTATGTAAAACCGTGAATAATTTACAATATCTACTCCTGAAATCCCTTGTCGGTGGTACTGTAAAATTTATTACCAGCCTAATACTCGTTCGGGAAGATTTATGAAAAGGATTTTTGATATTTGAATTATTTTCCCATTTGTTGTTCGAAATGTAAACAGGTAAAAATTTATTTTTACAGAAATATTTTTAATGCTTTTTTATCTCTAACATCAATTCGCAACTTTTGTGTTAAGCATTTTACGTATTATAAAAATGTCTACATTCAAAGGCGTTCTATCCATAGAAACATAAAAACTTTTACCTCATTGCATAGTATATACTGGCATATACTATTCTTTCTACATATCACTATAAGAAATCAGCACATGTAATATGATTGTATGCCCAGGCAAGATAAAAAAATACTGACCATCTTTTCATAGATACTTTAATTACATAGTAGTTCGAATACGAATCCCATAATGTAAACCCACCAATAAAAACTATTGTTCAGTTTTGTCATAACTAGTTGGATAAAAATGAAGGTGTAGTTTGACATCTTCATAGTAAACTACTAAGTACAGTCATACGAAACAGTCTTCGTAACATTAAGATTATATTATAATACTAATTAACAAATATATCTAGCGTGGTTTTATCAGTGATAATTCTTAATTATCAACATAAATGTACTCAAAAGTAGAAATAAGTATAAATATGATTGCACACCCATATAAAATAGTAAACCGTGTATAAAATATTGTTAGTAAAAGAAGTTGATTGACCTTCATTAGAGCGTGACAGATATAATCGTTGAATTTAGGTTTTTTTTTTACAATAGGTTAGTTGCTTATTTTCTTTAATTGATAAATATTTTATATATAACAAACTTATTTCCAAGAAATTTAACAGAATCTTATTTAAAAAAAACGAAGTTTGTTTAGTCTTGAATTCTTGATCAAACGTTCTCTCATTTCTGAATAAATATCCACAGAACTAACAATACTCTTTGGAGTCAGAAAAGTAAACATGATATAAATGAGCCTAAATAATCATGTAGTATTATTTATTTTAGTTGTAATAAAGGCTAATAAATAACTTCTAAAAATATGTTTACATTAAATAATAATGATTCTGCTAGGAATATTATAAATGCGAAAGTTTGTGAATATGTTTGTTACTTTTTTACGACAAAACCACTGAACGGATTTACATGAAACTTTTACAGTAATATATATTATATATCGGAATAGTATATAGGCAACAATTTGTAATGATTTTCTGTAATTTTGGTCGTAAAATAACGACACATGTCAATTAAGCCGGAAACAAATCTGGCCTTTGAGAGCTATCTTGGCTTATTTACACTGCCTAAGCCATTGGAATCACACAAAGATGATGAACCGTAAGATTGATTGTCTTTAACAGTTCTAAATAAAAGTCCATGACAGTATATATCTAACTTTTATGTGGAAGCCATTATGACCAAAATTGTGAAAAATTAAATTTAATTTATAATATAACAGAAGATATTCACTAGAAATTATTTATATGGCAGAACAACGTTTGCCGGGTCAGCTAGTTATTTATAAATCTAACAATAAAAACTAAAAAATTGTAACACGGAATTAATCTGAAATACAAAATTCAAACCTAATACATAACAAACGGTCCGAGAAAAACTTGAATATAAGATATTTACTGACACTATTTCTTCAATACTAATATTTTAAAGCTGAAGAGTTTGTTTGTTTGTTTGAACGCGCTAATCTTAGGAACTACTGGTTCGAATTGAAAAATTCTTTTTGAGTTGAATAGACCATTTATCGAGGAAGGCTTTAGGCTATATAACATCACGATGTAATTATTAGGAGCGAAGAAATAATGGAAAATGTGAAAAAAAAACGGGAAAATTATTCATCCTTGAGGGCTTCCATTGCGTGCGCTGCAAAAACGGTTCAAGATACCAAAAATATATGTAAGAAAGAATTATTCCTCTTGAAATGATCTAAAAAAATGTCCCCAACAGTATATGTCTATCTTTTAAGATTAACTCACTAAAACCGTTTTTATGGTAAACAAATTTGGTCGAAATTAATGCATTATTTGTTAAGAGTTGTATCAACGTAATAATATTAATCTTTACCCAAATAAATGTGTTGTTGATTAAGAGTGTTTAATTGTGAACAAAATTGTCTTTGACATCACTTAATTTCAATGTACATCTTAGAAGATATTACAAAACCTTATATAGCAAAACAACGTTTGCCAGATCAGCTAGTACATAACAAACGGTCCGAGAAAAACTTGAATATAAGATTTTTACTGACACTATTTGTTCAAAGATAAAAATCATACTTTGTACGTGCACTGAAACCGACGAAAAGCTTCAGGCGTCAAATATTTACATAAGAAATTATTCGTACCTTCACGTACGTGTGATATATTTGGACGTGCATATCTCACAAGGATGTATAGAACGATATTTTTTACTACCCTTCTGGGATTACAGTTACATAATTTTTTATGTTCCATTTTTCCAACTTCAATAAAAATATCTGGAAACATGGATTTTCAAAAAGAAAGAAAGAGAGAGAGCGAGAGAGAGAGAGAGAAAGAAGAAAAGATCGTAGTGTACAATGTGATGGTCTTTAACCAGTGACGTGTATAGGTGCATTGGACAGGGTAGGCAGAATTTGCGTAATTAATTAGAATATTATATTATGATAGTAAATATTACATTGCTTTCATAGGAAATGTAGATAGCGTGAATATAGAATAGATATGAATATAAAAGCTTTCTTGTTTTATTTTTACTTTAAGCAATTTATCCCAGTTTATTTATCGTAAGGGCATGCAATGCTTCCATGCATCTATGGAATGAACGCTACTGTCTTTAACAGCACAGTAGATTAGTGCAGATTTGCGATACAATGTTAGATCATTTTAGGCTATTTCTCTAGCTGGCCGCCCAAGTTGAGGTTTGTACCCATAGGGGTATCCTTGCGTTACCACCCACCTCATAACTCGCTGGTTGAGTACCTTATGTGCTCGTTCCTCTCGCTCAGTGGAGCTGTAAAGGCCTTTCCGGGACAACAGGATTTCTTATCGTGGAAAAAATAAATGTAGACGTATTTGAGAGAAAATGAATGCTACTTTGTGTAATGTGTCGGCGACTGGCCGTTGTTAATTGCAATAAAATAAGAAAAGAAAAATAATAATAATAAATAATATATAATAATATATAATAATAATAAATGCATGCCACCGTCCTGGAGAATCTTTGAGGCATGTGGTTTCTGGTTGATCGTTTCTTGCTAACGGCGAGTACTCACACAGACATAATCAAGTGGCCAAGATCATACACCAGCAACTTGCTCTTTCATATGGTCTTGTGGACAATGAGGTACCGTATTATCAGTATGTACCTCAGCCAGTTCTTGAAAATGGTCGTGCAATGCTGTACTGGGATCGATCTGTTATCACTGATAGGACTATTTTTGCTAATAGACCTGACATTCTGGTAGTAGATCGGTCGGCGCGCCGGGCAATACTCGTTGATATCGCCATACCACATGATGAAAATCTCGTAAAAGCTGAGAAAGAAAAACTATCAAAATATTTAGACCTCGCACACGAGATTACCAGCATGTGGGATATAGATTCTACGATTATTGTCCCGATAGTCGTATCGACTAATGGGCTGATCGCAAAGAGCCTTGATTACCACCTTAAGATGCTCTCGCTTGGTTGTTGGATCAAGGACCGGATACAGAAGGTAGTTCTACTCGATACGGCACGCATTGTTAGGAGGTTCCTCACTTTAAGCTCCTAACTACCGGTGGCTTGGGCCTTAGGCCTCGCCCCTGTAGGTGTACATATTTTTATATTTTAAAATTTATATGTTTATTATATGTATTTATTTTAAAATGTAACTATATTGTATATATATAATGAATAAATGATAATAATAATAATTTTATTGGATCAAAAATTTTATATTGTATAATTTAATTTACGTTGACGCCTGCACTAGTCGTGAGACTGTATTGCAGACGTCAGCGCCCACCATTACATAGAATACAAATAATTACAAAAATATATAAAAATATCCAGACGTGTTGTGTATAGGTGTGTTATGTCTAGAAAAGGGTGAGTAAAGAGTGTTGTGTGTGAGTGCAGATTTTATATAAGCATTTAAAAGATTTTCAGTTTGTAAATAATGGAGCTGCAACAGGTAATCCTTGACTTTGATTTTAAGTTCATAAAGGGAAAGGGGATAGACATTGAGAATTACATTTAGTTTGTTGTAAAATCGAGCGCTTAAAATTTTAAGGTGTCTAGAGGTGTGTCTAAATACTTATTTGAAACAAAAAATACACAACAGAGAAGATAAGAATTCAAATTTTTTGGTGTCCGTTTAAGCATTATAATCTATATCTTTGGAGAACTTCAACAGAATTGCACAAAATTGATATATTAACCAACTTTATGATAAGCTCAATAGCTTAGAAAGAGAATTATCCAAATCGGTCCATAAATGGCCGAGTTATAGATAAACATACAGTCTAAGATAGACTCTTTCATTCTTGAAATCGGTTATAAACAAATTTTACGTTTGTACGAATCAAAACGTTTTGAACAAATGCGTCGGTTTTGCTGCTTTTATTTTCTTACGCCAGCGTAAACAGCTTTATGAAGCAAGTTAGTAACAGTTTCGTTTGAGACATAAACTGAATTAATTCCACAAGAAGAAAATACGTTTACTTGAACGTAACAGCGCCCCTAGCGTAAATCCTGGGCTATTTGAGTTTCTAAGGCCAGCTCCGGATTTAAGGGGGTCAAACCGGGGCCCCTATCGTTGGGCACCAGTTTCTAGGGGCGGTAAATAACTTAGCCACCTACGGCTGCAGTACTATACTTCGTACCCAGTATCCACTGATACAGGTGGCGTACATCCTTTAACTATACGATTTTCGTAAAGTGAATACATCACACACGATGGAAAGTAAAGTGTAGTCAAATACGGTGGCGACAATCAGTGACAAGAATCCTTCGAGGATCGCTGCCGCCATGCCAGTACACCATATACCACAAAAGGACGTACAGAAGCTGTTCCTAAAACGCGTCAGACCTAAGCGACTCACTAATGTGATCATTGCTCCTTAATACTGTAGTCACGACTCGGTTAAACAATCGCCCTGTGGCGTCATGTGGAGAATTGTATTTATATGTAACATATTGTTTAAATAAACAAATATTTAATTTAATGTTGTGGAAATAATTATGTCACACACACAAATACAAGCTTGTAATTGTTGTAACCTAGGGATACAAAGGAATAATTTAGATATAATGAAAAGTTAGATCCTTTGTAGATGTTACGTAATAAAATATTTTATTAAATTTAAATAAATTCAAAGCACAAATGTCATAAAAAGCAGCTTAGAATCCAAGGAAGAGGCACACCAATTCTATATATTGTATCAAAGTTTTAAAATGTATTTTGTACAAGTAGCAAATACGACTTTATTCGCGTGTAAGTAGTACTTTTATTATGATAATAATTATTTCAAGCTAAATCTTTGTACCAATGATGTAAATGCAATAGATTCTTTCTTATATAAATTACAAGACTTAACATAACTTTTTTATTTATGAACCAATTGAAATCAAATCAACATTAAATATTAAATGAATCTTTCAGTAATACATTAGTGAAAACTGCATCTAAACAGTTAAGCCGTTTCTGAGATTAGCGGAAACAAACGCGTACAGATATGTGAATATTGATTCCGATACATTTTTACTAACCCAAGAAGAAGTTTGGGAGTCGAAGCTGCTCGCGTCCGTAGGCTTTACCCTAGTTTCCCTACATGTGACTCCTGGGTGATGCTAAACGAGCAGCAGCGAGGTGGTAGGGCGTCGGTGCCCGTCTGGATCGCGACCACAGTACATGGGTGTAAAGCCCGTCATAGTGACTAGTTTCTGCTTGTCGCGTTTCGGGATCAGCTCGGGTATATCCAGTAGCTCATATACCTAGAGACCTTCAGTCGTGGTATATGTGGGCCGATATGACGATGTAGACTATCAATGGATTTTCATCCTTTGATAGTCGTTTTCGTTTTTGGAATACACTGTACTTACCATCAGGTACTTTGTAGTCACTATGTCGAGCCAGTGTAAAAAAAAACCCACATCACGCATGTGAATTTTTTATGTATGGCGGTATATATAGAAAGTCACAAATGATTTTCACCTGAATACTATATTATATTACATTATATAAATTATATAGATGGCTAAGGAACGAATTTATAAAGTATGTATTGATATTGAAGTTTTTATTGAACATCAGTGAGATGGTATAGGACCTTGTGCCCTAATACATTTTTTATGCCGGTACTACATATGTACGACTATGTCCAAGGACTAGAGTCCGATTGAAGTTACGGCGGAGGTTTCGGTTTTAACAACCTTTTGACAATTTCTGAGGAAATTTTAACGGTTTCTAGACATTAGTTATACATGATTTAATACAGCCAGGCACAGGTGCCGTCGGGTGTGGAATACTGTTGTCACTGTTGGGACGTGTTCGCTAAATATCAGTTGGTTGCTCTGGATTCAATTGATCTTAAGCCTCCCAGTCTTACTGGCGATGACTTTTTGAGTGACGTTAAAAAGCAGAACATCGAGTATCTACATAAAGTTGCTTGCCTTGCAGTCTTTTACCGGTTGCACAATGGAGACTGTTCTTAAGAGCTACATTATGTAATTCTACCACCCTTATTTCACCATAAAACATGTCGGATACTATCTGTATATGGTGGAAGTTTCTTATATTCACACAAAAAAATTCGCTTCTACATACATTATTACTGCATACATTAAGGAGTGGACAAGCTTCCAACACCATATTTTCACGTTCTTATGACTTGGATGCCTTTAAGAAAAGAGGTATTTATTGGGTGCACTTGGTTCATCTTCATACTCATCTACAGCTTCCATCAGGTGTGATTGAGGCTAAGCGTCTGCCATTAAGTCATAAAAAAAATAAACCTTTACTTTAAAAATTTTCAAAAAATATTATAGTATTTACTTTCAGTCAGTCTTGGACTGTATTTTTAGGATTTTTTAAATCTTGGAACCTATCCAACTTAGGGACCCCGCAGGGAGTATCGGGTAGACCATCGGCTGCTTAGATAATACTCCAGACTTTCCTTCGAGTTACTAAAAACAGGATAGTAACTAAAAGCAATTTAGCAAACACAATCATTCTTACTTAGACACTAGATTAGGCTTTAGACAGAAAGTTTGGAACATTTGACAATTTTACCAATTATTTTTTAGCCGAAGCCGAAACTATCGGTCAGACACTACAATGGACCTTTAGGAAAATTGGATAAAAAGAATATCGAAAGAAATATTGTTGAAGTTTGATAAATTCTGAGCCGTGACCGTTTCCAAGCCTCAGAAATGAACAAGCTCCCGAGGTGACGTTACAGACAAAAATATTTGTCAAAGTTCTTTGCTCAAAGTAAATTATAGTCTGCAAAAGCGGTAAATCTTCGTCGAAAATACGTTTTTATTCGCTTTACTGTGAGTAAGAATGAAGAAATTCGTAGTTAATTGTCCAATTATGAAATTTATTCGGGAACAATTCCTCGAAAGACTTTAGATATTATATCAAATTGTACTCTTGATTTATATAATAAAGTAAAAAATGTAGCATTTACGTAAATATTCATTTGCGATTATCCTTCATTGTCGTTTGACGCATTGTTGCAAGATTCTAAGATTACAAGTATAAATTTTGTTTTTTTATTTATTGTTCTCGATATTAGATGTACTTCAAAGATGCACCATTTTTGTTTTATTTATAGGGTGACGCTTGACCTCAGTCAATCTCAGTGACACGTGTAAATTAGACCGAAAATAAATCGCGATTTTTTTCCGTTTATGAAAATAGCGTGTCATCTAGAGAAAGTTAATTTAGAAGTCAATACCTTTTACGTTTTGTTTTTATTTATTTTATTGTTGTTTGGCTTACTGGACATTGCACCGGTTTCCGTACAATGGTTGTAGGTACGAATTTTAGTATGTATTTCTGTTTTTTTTTTCCTGTTATGCCTCACCGGTGAAGGAAAAACATCGTGAGGAATCCGCATTGCATCTAATAGACATGCCATATGTAAGTGCCCTGAGAACGAAGATTAGATGCTACTGGTCACGTTGGGCACGACATATCCGGGCTGTCGGCAACCGCCCCGGCATATCAGTCCCAGCGGATCGGTCGAACCACGATCGGCCAGCTGATGCCTTAGGGGTTGTGGCTGTTCAGGGTTCAGGGAGCTCTGAGAGACCGGTCAGCAACCCCCGAGAAGACGGCGGTGCGTTGTGACGCG
Organism: Automeris io; assembly: GCA_036320925.1. NCBI lineage: Eukaryota > Metazoa > Arthropoda > Insecta > Lepidoptera > Saturniidae > Automeris > Automeris io. The sequence continues at coordinate 3,239,728 of JAUDJH010000010.1, read as the reverse complement.
TTCTGCCGAAGTATACTAGGTGGTATCGGGGGAGGCTGCGTCTCCCCCCCCGTGATTGTGCCTGTCAGGCGCGGCGTAGGGGGGCTGCGGCGAATTGATTTCAGGACCCGCAGTCCCCACTAATTTCGCAGAAGTAGTTATCTTGGGGTTTTAGCTGGTAAAAGTCCGGCACACCCCGGCTGCCACCCACTTCGCGGCCGGGACGGTCCTATGAGGATTTTCCCCGAGTAAAAAAAAAGGGCACGTCATATATGCGCAAAGTAGATACAATTACCATAAGGGATATAGCGAGTCGATATATTAATACTATCTTTTTTTTAGGGCCGTTCACCTGTGCTCGCTTCCTATAACTACGTTGGTGGTGTTCTGACATGTCCATTATGCAACAGGACATTCCTCACTGAGGTGGGAGACGCAAGTCATCAGCGAGTTCACCTTGGCCGATTGGGGCTTCAACCCGCGCCTACCCCATATTATTTAGAAACGTCGCCAATCGGCTAGGATTTCATCATCATCACTATATTTTAACCTATATAATTATTTCAAAGTCAAAAATTAATACCTATAAAATTCGTGTTTTTGTAATTTAGAATATGAAATGTATCGGTACTCAATTAACGGAAGAATAGTGATTTAAATATTTATTTGATTTGTACATTTTCTCGCATCTTAAAGAAGTTATTGTTTTTCTGATATACTTTTCCGTTACCAAGCTCTTATAAAAAGAAATTTGCCGATTTTAGTCTAACAAATCTCTAGAAGATCCAGACTGGAGAAAGAAACATGTGTACAATTTATTCGTAACTATGTCCTTTGGCTTTTTATTAGGGTTATCTGATTCAAATTACTTTTTATGTTTTTTATACAACTCGTATGACTTCAACGATTCTCGCATATTTCAATTTACAAACAAACTTGAATAGACGGAAAGTCGATACGTATTGAATACTTTGCCATGATAGAAAACAGGTCAAGCGTATAATATTTTCATATCCGAGAAAAATATGAAAAGATGTACAAGTAGACTGTATTGTGTAGATATTTTTATAAATGCGGATTACGTAAAGCATTTTATTAAACGATAATATAATCTAAATATATATAACTCAAAGGTGACTGACTGACTGACTGACATAGTGATCTATCAACGCACAGCCCAAATCACTGGACGGATCGAGCTGAAATTTGGCATGCAGGTAGATGTTATGACGTAGGGATCCGCTAAGAAAGGATTTTAATAATACCTGATTATCAAAATCAAAAAAAAAAGATTATTTCGATTTTGCCTAATGACAGATTAGTTAAGAATATTGTGTACAAAGAAGTTTTGAAGGCCCTAATTTTTTACACACGCTAAACAAAAGTAAAGCCGCATAATCTATGCCTAATTAATAATAATACTTCTTAACGCAAGCGAAGCCGCGGACAAAAGCTAGTGAATTATAAATCACAGTTAAAAGATGAAATAAAATTACGTTACTTACATTTCACTATATTGGAAAATTCGTTTGTTACATCAAAATTGACTTATTTATTGTATCTAGAAATATTAATTAATATTGTCACTCAACGATTGATTACATTTGAATAGCTCCAGTTGTGCAGAGATATTGCTTCACTAAGCGTTTTCCACCGGCTATATCACCGCGAGTGTTCTAAAGAGCTATTTACTCTTGTTCCATCCTCTCCCTTTCATAACAGAATAATGCCCGAGCGTTTACAGAACCATAGTTTTACTGTAAGTCATGTCCCGGTTAGGATCCAGAAGTTCTCTAACTCTTACCGAGTCGTCGAGCTGCGGAATGACCTTTCGGTGCATATGTTTCCACCGTTCTATGATATTGGATTCCTTAAACGAAGCGTAAAGAGATATCCGTGTAAGTCTGCATCAAACTGGCGATTATCGGCAGATAGTTGCCTCACGACAGACGTAGTTGGTTTTGGGTTGCACTGTAATTTTCTTCAGGCACCATCAAACTCTTGATTAAAGAATCACGCGGCCAAATTCACGCAGTAAAGGCTATACGGTAACTCATATCCTGGCTAGGATTAAAAAGTTCTGTAAATCTTACTTTTGCCGAGTCATTGAGTTGTAAAATAGGCTTTAGGCGAGCGTATTCCCGTCTATGATTTTGGATCCTTTAAACGAAGTATGAAGAGGTGTTTGTGCAGGCCAGCATGATATCTGCGACTATCGATAAGTATTTTTTACGGTTAATATTTGTAGTCGTTTTGGACAGTATAATGCTTGCACCCAGGTGCGGTGTGCACGCTATGCCGCGTAGGGTAAAATAGAAAGTAAAATCTATCTATAATAATACTTCATACACGCGAGCATTATTAATATCAAGCTATACAAGTATAATCATTGACTTGTTAAAGAGAGAATTACCAGGTTTCACTCTGTTCCTATCATTAATTGAATAGGTATCTATTGGAAATGGTAATAATCCCTTAGGCTCGTTAATATTAGGTTTGAGCCTTTAGTTTGCGTCTAAGGAACGTACATACAATGATTTATTAAGTATTCCATTGGTGGAGTAATGAAGTCAAGCTTCAGTAATATAATGCGATAATAAATAAAGAAAATCAATTCCATTGCTAGGGAGGTTAACTATTACACAAATCACTGGCTCGCAATACATACCGTATCTATTTATTATTTCCTAAAAAAACGCAATAAGCTTTTTATCATCATACTTAGCGTCATAGATGGGCAAAATGTAATCAGATTAATGAAAATTATTAACGATTACATTTTACGTTTTTACATACGTATACATGTACATTTTACCATTAATATGACTGCATTTTGCTCATTTATGTTTTAAACACTACAAAATCCCAGATTGTATACAAATTTATGATTTCTTAATGTTTTAAATGGATTTAATCATGATTACAGAGCAAGAAAATTAAAATTACGACTACATTTTGTAATCATTAACAATTAATCAGATTACATTTTGCCTATCTCTGCTTAGCGTGACTTCTAGGCACTATGAAAATAACAACGGCTGAAGTAATATGAACTTTTTTGATTACAGATAGGTTTGCGCTTGACCTCAAAACAATTATAGTCCGGTTATAATGCATCACAGTAAAAATCAAAGGGAATCAAACTTTTTGATGTTGGCTGGAATACAACGCCGGTCCATTTTAGCTACAACAATATTTTTAATGATAAAAATAATTTTAAGCAAGGAAATTAAAAAATCACTTGTGCTTGCTGAAAATCTAGTACTCGGTGACCTCATCATATTACACAATAAGCTTATTTTTTTTAATAATATATCGTCACGTTATTTCCCTTAAGGGGTGAGCAGAGATTGTGTGTTTATCCAGTTCTCTTATACGTCGTGTCCAACATACATTAACACACTTCATCGCCGTTCTATTAGAAGCCATGCGGGTATGTAGGGCCTAAATCCGCACGTAATCTGGAAAAACCCAGAGGTATGTGTCGGTATTCACGACAATTCGCCTGGCTGCGCAAGAAAACCGGTTTATTAACCACTAGACTAACACAATCAAAGCAATTTCTCTTTAAAATGTAAACTCGAGATAATATAAACCAAAAATGAACAAACTTTGCACAACCAAAAAGTTTACAATTTATGTTTGCCACATCCAGGAGTCATAACTTCAAGATTGTTTAACGCTCCCTTTGTTACTTTGACAGGGGTTCCGGAAGAACAAAATGAAAACAATGGGACTGTATCTTAATCTGGATAAGTGAGATTTTACGGGCTTTACCTACGCTATTGACTTTTTTGTTTAGAAAAGTTTTCGTTTTTGCAACTTTTTCGCAATCTCTTGTAAATACACTACTTTATTCGAGTATTAGAGTGTTTTGTTCCAGACATAGGTGCGACGGTATGTGTATGTAATATACTTATGTGTATTGTGTGTTATGTCTACTTTCATCTATGATATACGTATATCTCTCTATGATACTTTGAATTTAGTCTCTAATGCTGTGTATCTGTACTCTATTGATCCCTTCCTTGCTGTTTTCTGCGCCTTGACCCAATAAATGGGTGTCAGCTGAAAATCAGCGCTAGGTGGGTCGGCTGGTCACTTAGCATTTGCTGAGCTGACTTCCTTTTGGCGCATCATCACAACACTTTTTTTTTTTTTTTTTGTAACCCGGGGGAAAATCCTACATTGGACCATCAGGGTCACTGTGAGGGCAGCGACCCTGGTGTGTCAGACTCCTACTGACTAAAAACCCCCGGGGTGTCCCTCTAATCACTCCACCCAGGCCTGGGAAACCAAATTCGTCCAGTCGCCCGGGGAGTGAACAGCCTTATTCAGGCTTCCTCTCTGGGAGGGATGGGAATATCATCACAACACAGGATATTTGATATTGTTGTTTTCTGTTTTTATTAACCTATTCTGATGTGTTGTATGTTGTGTGCCAAATAAATGTTTTTATTATTATTTTATGTATTATTTTAAAAGGAACAAATGGAAAGCAAGATTTCTTTAAATGTTGCCCCAGTTTGTTTAACTCCTGTGTCGTGGGTACGTTTAACTAAAACATGAATTGATACCCACAAACACCCAAACATGACATGAAGACGGGGACTGTGGGTCATTTAATCAATTCTCCCCAGCCCCGTCATACGTAGGACCATTGCACCAACCGAGTTGTCAAATTAGATTTAAATATTTATTTATGAACGGAAGTATTGTTATAAATAGTGCTTAACCACTCGCGTGTGGGTGATTACTATAGGTTACTAAAATAAGACTGTCGTTTGCGTAGCGTTTTCGCGGTCGGTTGGAGGAGCGCGCGCTTTCTATTTTCAAATACTTATAACTATCACTCAAAATCCACGGAGCTCTTTGGAATCTATAACCAATTATTTGTAAATAGAGTCAAGCTTATGATGAAGAAATGATTTTTGTTGTAACTAGTATATATATTCGTGAAAGAAAGTCAAACATAGTAAGTAGATTCGTTAGTCGGCGCATCTTAGGATATATTCGTCTAAGTCAGGGTTATGATGTATTAAATGAAATTTAATCTAATTTAATAAGAGGAACAGCACTACTAACGAATAAAATAATAAATGGCATAACATTTTACAGAAATAGCAACTTAATATTGCAACGAAATCTGTTCATCAAGGTATATAATAAGGGACAGATTGCTTTGAATTTTTTATACTAAGAGAATCCAGTCACAAAGAGCGGTTAAATATCAACTTGTAGTAAATTTTGTTATATATCATTTACACAAACGCACAGAAAACAAGCGTAATAATCGTAATTTTGTAGGTGTCACTGTAGATTGTTTTATATCCAGTCGTCGGCCTTCTTGTAACTGCCCTAGACGCATGTGAGTGGTTAAATTGTAAAACATTTTGGAATGCTCAAAGATCTTAAAATTCATCTAAGTTTATAACATTTTTGAAGTACACGGTTTAGTTCCTTATTTTTTAATATAAATTTTCATCAAAACTTTTCGACAACAGGCCAACACAAACCTAATGAAACGTTTACTTTCCTTTGAAAGTTCGTAATTACATTTCATATAGAATTTGCACTCGTTTTAAAAATATAATATTTACACGAGTACCATATGACGTTATTAACACAAATTAAATTTTATTAGCACGGGTTTTTGTTATCCAGTTAAAAATCCTCATAGATCGTCATGGGCACCGTTTTTACTTTGCCTTCGGTGTTATAGATTTTTACTTACTAAAGACCGGTGGGCTCTAACGATATGTCTTCTCGCTGCATGACAACCTGAGGGTCCAAATTCCTCTTATTACATCTTCTTATCTTAAAAGAAGTTAAAATAGAGATGCGTAACGCGGTCACATGCTCTGCCGAAAACTTACGGAGGTATTAGGGAGTACACCTGCCTTGTATTTCCCAATGGGTCCCCAATAAACGGAAACAACATCGCGACGGGTTGAAACAAAGCTTTCGGGACGAACTGAGTACATTTATAAAGAACTGGTCCCTGAATTCTAAAAATAGAAAAAGTAAAAAATAAAAGTACTCTGCTTTTTAATGGGACTATAGAAGTTGAAAATAGTAACGCATTTTATTTGAGTTAAAAGAAATAGAGATTAAATCATATGATTTTTTGTTAACATTTGTCAAACTTTTAAAACAAATTCATATAAACTTTGAATTTAACTTGATAAAAGCTATAAAAGTAAAAAAAATATTAACAAAAGGTCCCATAGAAATAAAACAAAAAATATATCCAAAATTACTCTAAATTAAATATATATATATATATATATATATATATATATATATATATATATATATTCACAATTACTAAGACCAAATCAAGAGCCGAAATACTAAGAAGTATATTCTAGAAAATGACGTACAAAGAAAACTGCCTTTAGCGTTTACATATAAGCCTGCCATGAGTCCCACAGACCAATTTAGGCTAAATAGTTACGTGAGGAGAACGTAAATTGTCTTGCGGTCATGACTTGACTACTTCCAGTCGTCAAATATATTATTACTTTGTATTTAGATAGTTTCTATTATTAATACAATTAAATAACCTACAGTATAAGAAAAATTAATATCACCTGTGTCAATACAATCTCATCCGGACTAACAGAAATGCTAAAATTATTAACTCAGTATTATGATTATATTTCTGTAATTCTGATGATTTTTATTCATATCGACTTTTATTATCATCATTGATCTCATCATTCATTCTCATAAACTGATTTATCATCATCATTTATTATACTTAAAGAAGACAATATCGTATGACCAATATTCTAATCCATCCGTTAAGCTCAGTTCTGATTTAAATTTTTAACAGACAGTAATTATTGAACAAGTAAACTGATCAGTTTAATTTTGACGTGTTTAGACAAAACTGAAAATGACTTAATCATAAAGGATATAAAAAACAATACTCTCAGTGATCAATTATAACTGTCAATTAAAATGGTTTATCTGAGACTACTTTAAGCGTAAACAAACTTTATTTATAACACCAACTATCAAGTACTGAGCAAATACTTAATATTCACGAATCCTTCTCAACTAATTTAGTTTGAATAATAAATTCGAAATTCTTAGTCCACGTCTGTCAATCTCAGAATATCAAATTCAATTGAAACTGCTGAACTGTCTGTTTCTTGATACGTCCATTGTTTATCTATCCTTACAATTAACTTTACATTGGACTATACAGGGATAAAGGTAACTAACGCAAAACCTTTTAAGGGTGACTTTGGTATATCAAGACTGACAACTTTTGTTTTACGACTTTTTATAATTCAATATTTTTTTCTCCATACAAAAAAATAAATAAATCAAATTTGCAGTTCTGATCTTCTTAATACTGTGAAAGGCAGCGCGATGCAACTGTGGCAGACGATTTCGTAGCATCAGCTGACTGAACTTTAAACATAGAGCGAACGATTGATAGAAATCCCTACTAAAACTAAAAAAATATATATCTTAGGATGTGTTAAGTTTTGGCAAAAGTCATAGAACAAAAGTTGTTACTCTTAAACTAAAGTTGTTGTTACGTACATACTTAAGATACCTTTAAGAGGTTTTGCGTTAGTTACCAGTAACGTTGTATATGCTCGCGAATTTGGCCTCGTAGAATTGCCATTGCGCTTGAGAATGGAATAATACCTAGGTCTGCCCTAAAGATTTGTTCAGAATACTGGTGAAAAATTTTTGTAATCAAATACATAGTCTCGGAGATTATTTTGTTAGATAATAAAATAATTTATAACATTATATAAAAGTTGTTCGAGGCTAAGCTTGTAGCAGAAAATACATAATAATATTGAATACCCGTGGAGAACATGAAACTCATTTAACTTTGATATAGGTGATTTCATAACAATTAAAACTTTTAAGTACTGAACGTTAATTTATTCAGAAGGCCTCACTAATGAACTTTATCTTGAAACTAGCAACACATAGGACGGAGACGAAGATTTTCTCGTTATAGCGATTAGGGACAACGTGCCGAGAATTTCGGCGGCTTAACACCCTGACTCTGAATTCATGTGCGAATTTAATATTCTGTGTGATATTGTAGCTTATTCCAACATTCACCTCAATGACACAAAATTTGAGCACAACGTGTGCTGAATTCTTTTGAAAACATTTGCCAGGTTTGCCAATTTAGCAAATATTAATACCAACGGAAAAAGAAGACGAACAGAAAAGCTCCGGTTTTCGCGACAATATATGAAAAGATTTTGATTCAATTTTTTATGCGCTATGAGATTTTGAGTGAAATAATTCACTTTAGAACATAAATGCTAGTCATTCAAAAAGCTATACAGTGGTCTATATATGAGAAATCTTCCTTCGCGACCGGATAAGAATCACCGAAATTCGCTTGAGGACTAGGATGATTGACATGGTTGAAGTAACAGTACGGTAGGTTTAAAAAGTGATAGGAGATGGAGGCTCACAAATCTTGTGAAACCGGTAATAGATGAAGAAAAAAAAACTCAAGTAGAGACCACAAACTTGTCCTAGCAATGTGGGGAGTCAGCCGGCCAGATATACCGAAAAAGTTGTCGAGGTGATTGCGAGAAACTGGTTGGCTAAAGCTTGAAACTGTCAAGCCTGGAAAAGATTAGAATAGATCTTTATTTGAAGAATAAAGAAATTAGAATTGACCCTAAGACAGGTAACTTCTCTCGTAGATATACAATTAACACCATATGTTGCTTATGATAACATCCGTAAGGAAATTGTGTTTTAAAACTCTATGAACTTTCTGAGACTACCATAAGGTTTTTTTATGGCTTGATTAAATGATTTTGGCGATGGGGTAATATTCTGTGTCTTGTTACTGCTTACTAATAAATTAGTTTTAGTTCAAACGGCATCGATTTTACGATGTCTCCAAGATGGGTGAATTTTAAATGGTACATTCAAGGCGTCAAAATCGATGGAATTATATATGTTACAGGATCTCTCAGTTTAGGCATTTCAGCTAATTGCCGGTGTTACGCTACGGTTAGGTGTTATAGTTAGATGGGCAACTGTGTATACTGTGACATTAAATTATTAATTAATCTTAATATACTCCAGAGCATAGATGACCAAAATATAACCAGAATAATGAAAAACGATTACGATTACATTTTGCGTTTTTCATCATTAACATGACTACATTTTGCTCATTTATGTTTTAAACACTACGGAATCCTCAATTGCTTACACATTTATGACTTCTTATTCTTTTGAAGGGATTTAATCATGATTACAAATCAATAGAATTAAAATTACAGCTATATTTCGTAATCATTAATTGGATTACATTTTGCTCATCTCTGCTGGAGCATTCTTAAGGGTCTAAAAGTAGACGGTGATAACAACGCTTACATTGTTTTTGAATGTTATTTAACGAAGTTATGTAATTAAATAAAAATAACACCTATTATATAATACACATTTTCTATATATTTTTCATCATACTGAATCAATATCAGGGTAGGAAAACAGAAAGGAACATTTTTGTAAACGTCTTCTTAACATTCCGTTGCTCCGGAGCTTAATGTAGAAATACATTTGTATAAGTTCTGCTGTCAAATAAAGGACAGTTGGTAAGGAATTTTAAATATTTTTAGCAAGTTATGAAAATTTTCCTTGTGCAAATTTATTTATAATCTTATCGGGTAAGATTAATACTTCTTGTCTCTTTGATGAAGACAAGCAAACGTTCTGTATTTCGCGACGGGGAATTTTTCAGGTTAATTTGGTCTGAGACGTCTGGTGAGTGCAGATGGATTTGATACACTTTATGGAGAAGTGTAACACGTGTTACTGTTAATATATTTAGTCTGAGATAGTAGCACAGAATAATTCTTATCTATTTGTAAGTCTGATAGTTTATTTTTACGTCGGCTAAAATTATTCAACTTCTTTGAATGGTGATGCTAAATAACCTAATATATTTCGTAATCTAATGTATTGAAGTGTACGGTATGAATACTAGAGTTTCTTTAATTTTATTTATAGTTTGGGGTGTTTAATCTTAAAATTAAAATAATGTACAATGAATCAGTAGAGAGTAATTAGTTACCATTAATGTTTTTGTGCTTGCTCTAAAAAGAATTTAGCCTTTTCATTGGCCATTATTTTATTTAAGATATCTTTTTATATAACTAAATTATTTTCATATTTAATTCAGCCTAGGAGAAAACCTGGCAACTCATTTCACAACTCCGAAATGCCCGATAAAAATGTTCTAGAAAACCGTTGTGTTGTTTTGGTTCTGTGAAGCTTTAAAGTGCAGGTATGTGTCAACAACTAACGTCGAAAAGTGTACGTCAGAAATGGCGCTGGAGGTAATATTTTTTTGGTAGGCCTGAGGAAATGCCTACAGAGGATAATCAAGGCCGCGGTGTGGGCAGCGGCCCCTACTGACTAAAAATACCAGGGTGTCCCTATCACTCCACCTAGGCCTGGGAAACCAAATTCGTCCCGTCGCCCGGGAAGCCAATAGCCTAATTCAGGTTTCCTCTCTGGAAGGGGTGCGTGTAAAAAGCACACGCCTCCAAACCTTTCTCACGGGTGGTGCCCCGAACACTGCACACCACCTCCCACGCTGGAGGTACCAGGTTAAACACGCACTAATAGTTCACTATGATTGGTCATCTGACAGTTTTAAGAACACTTCTCATTGTGCAAACGGCAGAACACACATAGAGAACTGATGTTTCTATGTAGGTTCAGGTCATTTAAATTGTTTGTCAGTTCAGGGTCATTGACGATGCGAATAGCCTGGCGTTAATATATGTTTCGTTTCTTCAACAAAGAAATGAAATTAAGTTTTATTAATACAACGAAATCATAGAATGGACATGGCGTCCGAAAACAAAACGTAGGAGTGCTGGTCGACCACTAGTTAGATGGTTAGATGAACAACAAAATGAATAGTGTAAAATGGAAAGTACCTATACTCAGCATTGGGTGTATATGGGTTGAAGAAGATATGCGTAATGGAGCATCTAAACGACTTGTATCAAAATAAGGTATTGCTTATTTGGGGAACTCGTTAGATTTGGTGCTAAAAAAAGTTGAAATAGCAGTATAGTATCTACGCTGTTGTTGATATTACCAACTGGAAATATAAAGCTAAATGAGATCCTTCGCAGTTAGACGCTTACGTGCCGGGGAAGCAAACCGCCAGGGTATCTCCAGGATTAAGCAATATCCGTTCAAATTGGGTACGTCATTTTTAGTGCGAAATATAACACAGGTCCTAAAAGAATCATTCCTATTTTTATATACGGCAACTTCCACTTTGGTGTGTAGATTCTAGAAACTTCCATTTTTCTATTTCATTTGTCGGCAAAGTGCGATATCATCAACTTTTTTTATATTGACTAGCCAATGTGTCTTTTTAAAACCATAAGGCCATTATCCTCTTTAACCTTGTACAATGCCAAAAGTATTGCAATCGTGCTACTGACTTTGAAAATGAAAATGGGGTATTGATTAGAATTCCTACTTATCACGAAATACTATCAGTTTTCTCAGAGAAAACTTTTATATTTAAAAAATAAAACATAGCCATTGTGTTACTTCAGATTATAATCTATTTACTTACTAGTTTTAATTTAAGTCCGTTCACTCCTTTCGATATGAAGAATTAATAAGGATGCACACAACCTTTTGCTATTATGAATATGATTATATAGATTGAGACTCTAAAAGTGAAGGGGTCTATGAATTTGTTACAGATGTTATAAATGAGATAAAAATCTCTAAATAAATTTTAATTGGACTTTAAATAACTCGTCTTTCATATTTACACCGTAGTTACCAAGCTATAATACGATTTATTATATGTAAGAAAGATATTATCAATTTTCACGAAACACGATTTTACCTCGAGCCCTTTATTATAACCGATTTTAATTAAAACACAACAAAGGACCAGTTTGAAGGTTAAAGGCGTCATTTTGTGACGGCGTAATTTAATTATGTACACATAAATTGATATGTTTGACCGATTAAATTTAGAATGACGACTGAAAGCTAAGACCCATGATACAGAATTAATTTTATCCTTTAGTAAACTTATTTTCAGCCGCGGATCTATATGTCCATCCTTTAGAGGACTTATTTTCAGCTGTGGGTCAATACGGGTTGATGATGATTAAATGTAACCTTTACGAGCTTGGGACGTAGGGGTTTTTATTCAATTTTGTTTAAAGGCATTTTGTTTGGAACGTTCCAGTTTTTTTGTCCCCTTAACTATTTTTCAGCAGCTTACGTGAGTCACTTATGGCAACGCAACACAAAATCGTCCAGAATTTTATCTGGATCCAGAATTTTCCAGAATTTTATTTTTAATCTACAAAATGTTACGCCCTGGATACACCAATATTCTGGCTTCTGGCATATAATATTGAATTGAAAGGATATCAAGTGTAGTCAAGCGATCAACCTAACATTCGATGGCAAATCGAAATCCTTCAACAAAAGCTTTGGTTGTCATGTTATACTTTCTTTTAAGTTTGAAGATTTTTTCATACCCTTGTTTGGCTATACGTACTAGCGCTATTTATTTTTTGGTACTGCTATTATACTTATATTCAAGCATATCACCCCTTGATTAAACGCTCTTAGATTTAACATTATAAGTAACGCTACAAATAAGTAAGATTATTTATTTATAACTTGAAAGAGGCATTTAATGCAAGATTTAAAATATTAAATGCCTCTTTCAAATTAAAATCATTTTTATACTTTTCTGAAGTGGGATTATAAAATCTAAGTACTAAAATACCTACAAATAAATATTCCGAATTCTATCGTTAATGTTTATAGTTAATGTTTGAACATTAAAATTTTAGTATAGTAACAAAATACACCACAATTTTATACCCTTATGACGCCTTAGTGGAGGAATTTTCAAGAGTTTTTTGTACTTAATATTTTTAGGTTTATAATTAATTATAAATTATCAAATACAAGGTTAGCTGTCTCCTAGTTATTTGTAAAAATTTACAATTTATTCACTTACGGATTTTAAAATATTATTTCTTTCAATCTAGGTTTACGGGACGCGTCAATTTGACGCATTTCGTATCTTAAATGGAAAATTAGAAAAACCGTTCGCAATTTTGTTTTATCTATTCTATTGACTATTATCCATTGAACGAATTCAATATATATTATTATTTATTTTCTTCATACCTGTTGCAATATTGAGGTTTTCTATGCGACCCCTTTCCTCTACCTTTATTAATGCGTGATATATGTTCGTACAAACAAACACAACACACAACACAACACACAACAAATACACACAACAAGAAATGTCCGTAAATCTAGAGTTAAGCGGCTTTTACGTGAGTACATATATCGGCTCCAATCGTATAAACTTAAAATCGTTTTTACATAAGATGCCATTGATCTAAACAGACCAGATGTCTCATTAGATCGTAATTCTACAAAGTTTTTGTTCAACAACCCGACGTGTAGTCTATTTAAGCCGAAAGTACCCTCAAACGCTTCTTTTACAAATTCAAATCGGAAACATTGACTCACCGATTGATACAGCAACTGTGGAACAGTAAAATCTGAAATAAAAAAAATAGCAATATAATAGCTTATTCGTTAGATAATTTTGTATTTTTTTGCTGGTATGGCGATTGCCCGGACTTGGTCATGACCACAGTACACTAGTGTAAAGACCACCATAGTGACTCGCTTTGGTCTGTCGCGTTTCGGAATCAGCTTGTGTATATCCAGTAATTCATATACCTAGACGCCTTCAGGCGTGGTATATGTGGGCCGACATGACGACGGAGACTATAACGGATTTTCATCCTTTGATGGTCGCTTTGGTTGTTGGAATTTAATGTACTTACCATCAAGTGCACTCTAGTCACTTTGTCGAGCCAGTGTAAAAAATATCAATGTATATAATAACGGAATTTTCTGACAAAATACGATTTGAATACACTCTGATGTTACATAAATATGAGTACGTACATATTTGTATAATGGTTACAATCAACTCGAGGCTAATTGGGCTGTTGAACACATCTAAATTTGAACAGATATTCCAACTATAGAACGGTATTGTATTTAGGTATTAGCCTTGGGGGGTCTTGCTTAAATCTAAAAACAGTTTCAAAAAGAAAAAAGTATTTTTTTAAGGTGAAATTCATTCCCAACGCTTATAGCCCAGCGAACGCTTTTTGAAGCATCATTCCCAAATGGGTAAGTCTAATGATTAAGGCCAGCAAGAAAGTTTTTTTTATTTTTTTTATTAACTTGACAAATTGTATGTATAGTTGTAGTTAAATAACAGCTACGACAATCAAAAGACAAGAACCCATTGACAGTTGTTTTTGGCATACCTGATACCTCTCACATGCCACGACCCCAGGTAAATACGCAACTGGAGGCTCATTAACTGATCTCGAAACGCCATAGGTCGGAGCCAGTCACTATGGCGACTAATTGTCAACCTTTTAATTGGCAACTGCTTTAGTTTTTCAATTAGTGGATTTACTAATGAGTAGTTAATAAGATGTAACCAGAGATGGGCAAAATGTAATCTGATTAATGATCAACAATTACAAAATGTAGTCGTAATTTTAAATTTCTTGCTCTGTAATCGTGATTAAATCCATTTAAAACATTTAAAAATAATAAATGTGTATACAATCTGGGATTCTGTAGTGTTTAAACCATAAATGAGCAAAATGCAGTCATATTAATGGTAAAAACGTAAAATGTAATCGTTAATCATTTTCATTAATCTGATTACATTTTGCCCATCTATAAATGTAAAACGACCGGGGCCCTTTACGAAAATCAGCGCTGCAGACTTCCTCTGAGGCTTTAAGCTGATGAAGGTTCCATTTTCACCATGTTTATATGTTTTTGTATATTTTTCTTTTGTTTCTGTGTTGTTTCTATTACTGCACTGAAATTTCTACTTTTTTGTTAGTTTATGGCGAAATAAATACATTTCACTTACTAAAGACAGTACTCATTTTTATTACATAGCGATTTTTTTTTTGCTATGAATCGATGTATCTTGAATCCGACCCTGCAAACGAACTGGCGAAACTTTCCCACTCTGTAATTAGTTTTGCGTTTTGGTTATCGTTGCGTTGAATATAAGTTAGAGATGTGACAGAGACAAAAACCTACAAAGTGCGAGTCGGGCTAGCGCATTGAGGATTCCGTACAAACTTGTAGGTACAAGTTTATGATAATAAAATAATTATTATATTGATTCAATCTTTCTTCTTTCATGAAATAATTATAAAGTGATCTAAATTGAAGAGGTATTTATAAATTGCTAACTAAACATAATGTAGAATAAATAAGTCACGTTTTGATGTTAAAATGATGATTATATAAACATTTCCTAATAGTAAAACGTGTGTTGATACAATTGCGTATAAACTTTATAAATCGTTTACATAAGCATCGGTGGTTCAGTGGTAGAATGCTCGCCTGCCACGCGGGCGGCCCGGGTTCGATTCCCGGCCGATGCATCTTTTGTAATCATTAAATTTTAAAACTATTAGTAAAATACTTTTTTAGATTGATCCCAGTAATTTTAATAATATAACCCTATAAATAAACTGCGTAAACGCGTCAATATTAAATCCAAAATTATGTTCTTAAATAGAACAACATTTATACTCCTCATTAGAATTCATTTCATTTGATGAGTAGACATCTCGTGATTTCCTGATTTTAGATAGTATTAATAATATATCTTTATGCTATATCACTTTCGAGGTGAGCAGAGATTCATCAGTGGCTGTATCCAATTTGAGCTTATATGTTGTATCCAACGTGACCTGTAGTACAGGTGATCACCGATATCTCCTGATTTTAATTCGTGATACCATTTCTTGTTATGTTTATATATGTAAGTATATCATAAAATGCTATAGAGTAAAAAAAGTTGGCTAAACGCGAGTCAGTCTCGCGCACCAACAGTCCCAATGCATAGATAGACTAATAAACTATCAAAATAAATACTGTACATTGCTTTAATGGAAAGTTAATAATAATAATAACTTTATTTCAGATTTCTCCAAAATTAAAAATACATAAAATGTTATACTTAATATTAATTTATTACATAAATACCCGAGTGAATGAACTTCTTCACCCAAAACTGAATAAAAGGCCCATCCACTTTATCAGCTAAAATACTCAAAGTGCCATCAGTACTGCCTCTCAAACACTGCAGCATCGAAGCACACCGCCGACGCATGACTGCATGAAAATCATGCAATCCTGCCTCGGCAAACATACCCGACGCACTACAGATTCGGGGCAGCCCCAACAACACTCTGAAAGCATTATTATACTGAATACGCAGGGGTTAAACCGTATTTAGAGAAAAAAATCACTTTGCTATAACTGATTTGCTGTTCCCGTATATCCATGTAGTCCGTAGTAGTACGATTCCGATCCGTTTATCAGCTACAAGTACATTTATAATCGCAAAAACCTATTTTTTGTAATGGAACTATCAAATTTAGGTTTTCGGATTGTTTCCTGTACCTGCGATACAAAATCTTGCTTCGTGTCTAATTTCATGATTCTAAGTCAACAGGAAGAACCCTATAGGTTTTAATTCCGTCCTATACTTTTCATTAATTTCTGCCTACCCCTATAGACATTCGGCTTAGTGATAGATATATATGTCTTGATTGCGTTGACTAAGAAGTGTGATTTTTTCAGAGCCTCCAGCGGCCAAAGACCAGAGTATTTGATATTTCAACATTAAGTTGAAATATACCTACACACGCTCCTGAGTTTTGACACACAGGTAAACAGACAGATAGACAACAAAGTGAATCTATAAGGGTTCTGGTTTCCTTTTTAATTATGAAACCCTAAAAGCATGATAGAACCAAACGAGCATGAATACACTGTTAGTCTTTTAGCGGCGTGTCTTATTATACTAGATTATTTTTCCGTGTTTTTCTTAACACTATGCCATCCGTGCCGTAACACAGAGGTGACGTGCGCAAACTTTCGGTCTTCGAAAATTCATGAAAATAGGGACACAGGGTTGAAAACTTATGAGAACTAATGACGAGATTAGTAAGACTTAACAATTTATAATCTCCGCTTAATGTCGATAACAGCCGGCGACAAGTCAAGTGATCCAAATTAGCGCTGCCAAGTGCCAAACGAATAAATATTTACGAATCCTGCGGATGGCAAAGTGTTAATTTCTGACCTAAAGAGTTAACCATCGAAAACGAAAAAATCAATACCCAGAACAACCAAAAATATTTCATAGACAAACAAAAGAAAAATAAACAGCTCTACATATACAATTCGAGTTGCTACGGAGTTGAATCATTCGAATGGCACAGTCTGAAGTTATATATACTTTGTTAGTTTCTAACTCAAATACGGGTTTGATTTGAAAGGGTCAGAAACTCTTCAATCTACCAACGCAGGGCAAAACAATTTCTGTTTGTATAGGCCTATAATATTAGTACAGTGTTTGTTGATTTCTATAATTTTTATAAACTCAGAAATTATAAAAATCTATAATATTATAAACAAATACGTAAAAGTATAATATTGCTTAACAAATTCAATAAAAAATGATATTATTGAAATTACTCATTCATTAAAAACTGTATGAAAATATCTTGTCATAAATAAATAAAAATAATTATATCTTCACGCTATATATCTTTCGGAGTGAAAAGAGTTATATTAATGGCTGTATCCGCAATATTTTATTAACATTCAATAAACTAGAATTACTAGTATGAGTTAGTTGAAATTATCTCTAAATAATCATTTGTGTCATGATATAGGTAATATAAAAATATTCTTGGGGAAAGAAAATGTATAATGTGTAACTTATTTAAAAGGGCTGTACTAGAATATATTACTTATTAGAGCCGCTTTCACGTATAAAGAGGGTTTACTTGCTTTTTCGTTTACTATAATTTACGAGGCGCATAATGTTCCGGTGACATAAATTTAAAATCTTTAAGAGGAAACTTGTAACAAAGGCTTTCAACCAACTTTCAACATTCAGTACGAAGTTATGTACGTTAAAGTCTCTAAAACTTTTACAAACAACCTTACTTTAACCATAAAATCACACTCGCATATTTAAAGAGTGCAAAGTTTTTATTTATTAATAGTTTAGTTAATTATATAATCAAAAACTATTAATTATAATTTTTTAAACTGAATAATTTTAATCTTTTATTTCGTCTATAATTCAATAAAAAAAAAAATGGTTATTGCTAAATGGAATTCCGATTTTAAATTTGAAAATTAATTCGAAATTTGATTTTTGTAGTGATATATAAGTTTGCATGTGACAGTACCTGGTTAGTCGGCGGGCTGCTGCGGAGACGGCGCGATGTCGAATGCCGTGCGGCAGTTTGTTCCACTACGTCGTGTACTTGTGGCACGCAGCTCTGCAGTTGCTAGATCTACGGTTCCAGATTGATCGGGCTTATTTGAGACCCCTGGGATATCTTTGCTGTATCACTTTCAATTTACACTTCAAATTGAACAATTTATATACTGACTATTGCAAAATTTAAATAAAATATCGATTTCTACACTCTTTTACATTACATGATATTTCTGCTACGTTTGATTTCTCCGGATGCTACGCAGAAACTACTGTTTGATTTTTGACGGTAGTGGCGGTTCCTAATACATATTATTTTTAACTTAACTCTTACTGACCAGGCGCTCACAAATGAAAATATAAAATGTATATGTTAAAATCAATAAATACATATCAGAAAATTGTTTTATACATTTGTGTACATAACAATGAATACAATACACAATTTTTATTCTCGGATTTTATTTTGTTTTTCCGTACTAATATTTGCTTAAGTCTAATCGCCGTTCTCAGGGCACTGACACCTGACATTTCTATTAGATGACGCGGGTTTCCTCACGATGTTTTTCTTCAGCGGTGAGCATGTGGTACTTCATTCCGGTGACTAATCAGATACCCAGATGTACTTACCGGAATTTGAACCTACTACCATTCGATTGCCGCGCAAGGAAACCCGGTCCATACCCGGTCCACACAGTCATAAAAAAAAGATAATAAAAGAATCGAGTCTTATCAACATGTTAGCCAAAATTGCATCAAACCCAAGAGAGGAGTCGGTACAGTCAAACTGGTAAGAGAGAGGCGGCGCGCAGTGTCTAACGCGCCGCCTGGGAGAGGTTCCGGAGGGGTGGGTCCTGTACACTCACCCCCTCTCAGCATGGAAGACTTAACATGACTGTTGGCTCCCCAGGGTTCTGTACGAATTCGGATTCCCAGGCCCGGGTGGAGCGATTAAAGGGACACCCCGGGGGTTTTTAGTCACTAGGAGTCTGACACACCGGGGTCGAAGCCCTGATAGTCTTTATGCATGGGTTTCTCCTACAAATAACTCAAGCCAGTAATCTATGTTTGCATAGTCAATATTTATTGCTTATAATTTAGAGCTAGATAATAGATAAAGGATAATAAAAATAGTTAAAATACGTCTCAAAACGGCTATAGAACAATTTTTATGGAATCTTACGCACTATCTGTCCTCCGATTTCTATCTGGAATTCATTAATCTCTAATTCTGATAAAATCCGAAATGTCGTTATCTGACAGAAAAGCAAAGTTACAGACGTAGGCTCTTCGTGTTAGCTATCTGAAGTGGCAGTGAGCAGGTCACGTATGCCGAGGAACTTTTTGTCGGAGCAGGAAGGTTCTTGTGTGCAGATCGCGAGCCTTCAAGCAAAGCGAGGGGCGTCCACCAGCAAGGAATCGAATAGTATTGAATAAGAAGCGCCGAAGACCAGGCTCAATGGCGCTTATTAGAAACTATATACTGTAGCAAAATCGGGTGGGCTGATAATGAGAACGAAACGGTCGTACATCGATAGCTAAGCCCATATGTGGGCCAAAATTCGCCTATAAAGAAATGGAAGAATAAGTAATATTTTTCTCAACAGGTTTAATATGAAGTTACGAGTATGCCATCCTGAATTTTGTTTTTTTTTTACACAATATACAGGGTTTCTTTTTAATGCACTAATTATATGTAAGAAGTTTCATATGGGTTATTTCCTCGGTGGTAACGTAAAAACATTGACAGAGATGGCTAAAGTAAAGATACATATTGGAAGGGATGAATAATAAAAAAATGATGTGTCCCGTGTATAACATTATATAAAGCTCGAAGGAAGGTCATGTCGGTAATAAAAAGTTGTTGATGAAAATTCTCTATGACGGAATTTCATATAAATTCCTTGTCCACTAACGTTTTATTGTTTATCCATTGTGTAAATTCTTTTTTATCGACACAAGCTTCACATTCCTGTCTCTGCTTTAATGGTTACTCATTTATATCTAAACATGTTTTTATCTATCTATATATTTATATAAAAGCACTGGTCATGACTGACATACTATCATAAAGTAATTAGAAAGAGAATATTATGACCGGTGGTCGTGGGTGTGGTGGTAGAAAGATACGGGTTTTGGCGTTTTACTGTTTATTTGCACTTTAAGGCACACCGAACTGCGACGCACACGCACGTACTCTAGCCTTGCGTCTCGGTAGTCGACTAACTTAGCAAGCATCCCGTGCGCGCGCGCATCCTCTTACCCCGTACGTCCCGTAACACGATGACGACGCTTAGGGCGTTTTAACACAAGCACGTATCGGGCGGCGTCTACATGCTATAATATATATTAAACTACTACTACTAACCTCTACTCTTAACCTGTATCAGGCGTAAGTACGGTCGTGTATGGAGTATTGCTGCTACCTCTGGGATGGTTCCGCCAAACACCATCTGCCAGCTTTGGACTCAATTGATCGCCGAGCTCGGCGACTCATTGCCGATGAGGCTCTTACGCCGCGTAAACTACTCAGTTTGGAACAACGGCGTAAAGTGGCTTGCCTTTCGGTTTTCTGTAGTCATTCAATAGTTCAAATCATACATTTTATTATTGAATCTGGAAACGTATTTTTTAAATGATTATATCTTCTATTGTCAGTTAATACAGGTTTTCTTATTCTATCTTCTACTATGAGTAGCTTTTGACAATGAAAATCACCTATTTTGAAGTTGCTAATTTATTCTCGAGCTCTAAATAATTACAGAACATATAATGCACTAAAAACATAGTATATATATTGGACTGAGCTGCTTTAACAAAATCTAAGTATAGTTGAATTTCAAATACAGTACAGTTGGTGATAATGAGATTGCGATCTTTGTAATATGGTAGGATAATAACAATACATTCCGAATGAACGAGCTCTTCGGGTTAATTGGATCATTAAGTACCTACTTTTATATATACTTTGAAGTCGTTATAGCTTGAAATAGTGTTGGGATTACTGTTGTCGATAATCACTTTATTACAACTAGTCGGATGTATCCTTTTTATAGAATATGTTACGCAACATTTCGCCAGTATTAGGTTTATATTAATATTGTTTTAAAAATAGTCGTACTTTATTTGTTTGCTTTTGTTATTTCATGTGTGTATATATAATTGTTATTTATACGACTGTGGTCCGTTAAAAAAATCAGTGCAATTTATTATGTGGCACAAAGCAAAAGACGGTCATTTATTCGTTGCAATATAAATATACCCCTTTTTTACTCCTGTTTATATTACATAATGTAGTGATTCTAATATAATAGATAGTATAAATGAATGTCACAATTTTTGTATCTCTGTGTATTGGTTTATATTTTCTAAGTAACAGAAGGGACTCTAACTCGGTTTACACCATAATTTAGGAAATGTATTTCAAATAGGTCATATTTTAGGTTGGTAGATAAATTATTTCCCTTAAAATATTATTAACAAACGTTATAACCACAACTGCCAACAATATAAATAGCAGGATTTTTTTGCACATAACAATGAGCTAGAAAAGAAAATGGTTATTGTTCTTGAAGGCACAGGATTCTCCCCTCACCTGCAAAGGTGCCATGGGAACGGTACCAACTGGATTGTATTGATCAATTCTTTGTTATTCACGCTTAATTGAGTACATTGTTAAATTTGATTACTCAGATTCGTCCTCCAAGGCTCCAATCAAAATTTATACCGCTATGTATTTGTTTTCATTGTTATTATAATAACTGATGATGATATCCTCCACGAAGTATGACAAAACCCTAGACGCTATTTGGAGAGTACCCATGTTTGATTTGTGAAGCCAAACCCAATTTAAACAACGGGATTAAAATTCTAAACGTAGCTTGGGACGCACCCTGGCAAGCTGGAGCAACGACTATCGAAATGTAGCTGAAAAAGATTAGAAGAGAAGAGCCGAAATCTGGGCTCTATGGTGCTGATCATGAGAGGAAATTCCAGCAGTAGAATAATGGGAGCTGATAATGTTGATGATGATTACTTTCCCTACAAAGAAGCCATTTTTTGCGTTCGAAATATAGTGATAATTACGTTAGCCTGGATTTTTTTGAGCTTACGTAAGAAACAGGTTTTCTAGACACGAGTCTTCGAAACGTCTGCTTCCTTTATCTAAAACCCCAAATAAATAACTTCGTTAATTTCACATCCACAAAAATTATCTATGAGAACTGCTGATATTAGATAAGATGCCGAATTTACCAATGTTGTCTTGCTTGAATAATTAACTTCAGAGGTTTATCAGCATGGTGGTTGATAATTGGATACTATAAGGAGCTTGTGTGACCGATGTTGTGAAGCTCTTCCTTACTTCAATAAAACCGTTATAATCGGATTATATTCTATATTTTGCAATATTATTCGTACAAATACGTAGTACTTTTCTCCATAGTTTATATTTTAAATTAAATACAACATTACTTTTTCAAAGCCGAATACGCATTCCCCTTTTTTGGAAACCCGGGGAAATTCATAACGGACCTTCAGGGAGCAGTGAGGGCCACTCCCCGATGTATCGGACTTGCACCGACTAAAGCCCCCGGATGTTCCTTCTCCCATCTGCCATGTGCCAAGAGCAAGGCTGAGCCATCAAGACGAATTCCCAAGAATAATAATAAATCACTTCTCATTTTCAAATTCAAACGATCTTCCTTTTTTTCAATGTTTTCTCTCAAAATATTATTTTTTACTAAGCGGCCAACATCATTATTATGGCATAGATATGTAACTTAATTGTATGAACTCCTTACATACAATCACTACAATACCCATACATAAACAGACACACGTGCTTCAGATTCACGATTTACGATATATCTAATTTGTATATATCAAACACATTAATGTAAACTATTGTATTAATCGATATAAGATTAAAATAACGTTACTATTGTTTAAAATATAAAAAAGCAAGTTAATTAATACTGATTTGTAAATAAAGGGATTTATCGATAAGTTTGCGCATCACTAACAGGTGAGGAAAGATAGGAACTCTCTTTATCGATAAAGAGGCAATTAGTAGCTGGAACTTTACGTAGTTAGTGCTTTTTATCGAGATATAATCTTTTGACCCTTTCGGTGATATTAATGAGTTCTTTTAAAAATCACTAACCAACATTACAGAAAAGATAAAAGTGATTAAATAGAATTATTTCTATAAATTCTATGTTCTTTTTTGCTATGACAACAGACTGGATAGTGAGTTTATAACCACAGGACACAAGTAAGAAGATCGTCATAGTGACCCGCTTTGACCTATCCATCGACAATGTTTAATATTAATTTTACTTGTTATTTTAACTTCTCTTTCAAATAATTATATTTAATTATAATTATATAAGTAATTATACAAATAATAAATATATACAATAAGTGTCTTTAAAATATGAGGATTTATTCTGTATTAAATTTAAATTTTGATTCTGGCGCCATATTTGATAATATGATCAATTCTCAGTTCATATGATTTTATTTTATCACTGTTACAATACTAATGATTTTTTAAATAATGCCAATTTTACTAACAATCAGTATTGGTGTTTTTTTAAAGAAGGCGTGCCACATATATATTTAAATTCCCTGAACGGCTGTACAGTATTAAACAGAACATCACTCAAAAATTGAAATAAAAACCGCGACTGTCGTAAAAATATTGACAATGATTTTTCACCTGCCATAAAGAATAGACAAAAAATTATATTTCATATCGTCCCTGTTAACAAAGAAGTAGTCATTATTACCATTCCTTAAATGAACCGCAAAGAGCTACCGTGAAAAACATAGAAGTTAAAACAAGTCGATCAAAGAGCGTGCGTTGAAATATGTAAAGAACCGCATTTCCACCTTCGTTCTCGGCATCCAATGAGTTGCAGCTTTGCGGTGAATGTGATGTTTTCCGGCCTTCGACTCAAAAGGAATCGCTACCAAATGACTGGCAGTAAATGTATCGCATTTAAATAAATTACAGTATCAACATAAACACACAAATATAGAGTAATATTCAAAAGCTTTTCCACTAGAGACTTGTTAAGCATATGCTGCAAAGAAATATTCACTTTTTGATCGTAAAGTATACATTATACGTGCAAAAAGAACATTAAACAGAACAGAAAATGGCACACACACACAGACTCACACAATACTTTAACTTATTAAAATCCATATAAACATAAATTCTCTAAAAACACTCATTTACACAAGCAAATTGTTAATTGTATTTTTTTAGTATTTACTAATGAATTTGAGGTGTGGGGACTTGACGATCAGCACCACAGAGTATAACAGAGTTAACTTTTAATTATTTATGCTTTTTAAAGATTTATAGGCGGACACTTGACCTCGTTTACACGTGGTGACTGTGGTAACTGGTGGTGACTGTGGTAAACTGGTCGTGACTGCACAAGCGAATCTTTTCATGCGGATATAAGAAACATCCAGCACATACGGATGGTATCCGACTCGATGTCTAGTGGTTTTATGATAAAATGTTTGTGTGAACTTATGTGTGTTTTTTAAATTGTGTTGTGAGAAAATAATAATTATTATAAAGAAAATTTATTTATAAATTTAGAAATTAATTAAAAAAAGATATAAACTCTAATGATGCGCTACGGCGAAAATACCACAATATATTTATTGTAATAGAAAATTTAAGGAAAATATAAGTATTAATTTCGGTATTACATTTACATACCTGTAAGGAAAAAAAATTAATAATAAACTGTTACATTATTTCCCCAGAAAAATTTACCTATTTTAGGTACTAATTTATAGAACATAAAAACTAATAAATCATCTAGTTTTCCAAGTATGTCTAAAATAAAACCACAGATATTCGCTTATCTGTAAACATTTCAAATAACATTTGTAATCGTTTTTTTATTTCTACAAAAAAGTTCGGCATCCTAACGTTATTGAATACTGTAGGGCTAACAGTTAACTTCGCATTCTTGCCACGTATTTTCGATATTTATTCCCGCAAATGAAGATGTTACCTAACTAGATGTGTCTTGATTTATTATTATGGTTATCAACTTTTCTTAATTATTAAGCAAAGCTTCTAAGTTTTTGTAGAACATTGAATAAATCTGATCTTCTCACATGTATTATATTAAAAAAAAAACAACAAAGAGATATATTTTTGGTAAGAGTAAAAACAAAATATACTGTAACATTAAATCAACAATTTCATTTTATTTAACTGACAGTTTAATGATTATCGTGAGGAAATCCACATGCCCACATGCAATAGCAATAGCTGGTGGATCTTTGCTCACCCCGAAAGGGATATAGCGTAGCGATATATTATAAATAATATATAAAATAAACTAAACTATTTTATAAAATAAAAAAAATTGAAAAGTCCCATTTGAAAACTAATGACTGATAAGATTTTTGTGGGTTACATATGTTAGCGATATTGGTTAACTTCCTATTGCTCCCCATCTCTCAATCACAATCTAGATTTCCAGGCTTGGGTTGAGTGATTAGAAGGACACCCCGGGGGTTTTTAGTCAGTAGGAGTCTGATACACCAGGGTCGCTGCTCTCACAGCGCCCATGATGGTTCTTTGCAGGATTTAAACCCCGGTTACAACAAAAAATAGCTTCTTATATGAATTGACGACCCTCAGGATTGAGGGATGTGTCGGCGTAATCAGCAAAAAGTTAAAATTATAAGTACGTTATTTAGCCTAGGCTTAATATATAAGTCTAAGAACAAAGAAAGACACATCCAGGGAACATTAATCAATAGACTAGGGATGGATGTCAACATGAATAGCAGTTTTGTCGACTGTACGTGACTGAAGTTAGGGCTTGATATGTATGTCTTATACAATTATATCTATACTAATATTAAATCTGTAGGCTCCAGGATGTCTTTGGTATGTTTAATTTGCCAAAGCATGAATAAACGTAATAGAATATAATCAATAGCCTAAATTCCTTAACACTTAACGGACAGGCCCCGTAGATTTACGTTTTTCCATTCTGACTTCCTAGGACGGGCCACGTAGATCTACGTTTTTGCATAAATTTTAGGTACGTTGCGTTATTTTTTTTATTTTACAGAATTTCGTTTAGTGATTTTTGTCTGAGTGCGCGGAAACTAGGAAAGACCCTTCCGTTAAGTGTTAAGGTCTTTCTACCTATTATGTATTCTTAAATTGGTCAATCAATATAAACTTTAAGTAGACAATATATTTCACTCAATCGCCTTCTTTTTCGAAAGTTCACCGCATGGCTACCATTAAATTTAACTAAACACCCTTGATATTTATTTAATAGTGAATCTATATCAATAGTCATCGCATATACGTTTATAATGGGCGTAGCGAAAGAAAAGAAAGGCTTTTCGTATTGCCAAAAGATTGGTTGTTAAACTAATTTATAGACGAGATTGCGTCTCAGTTTGGAAGTAAATGTTACACGGATCGTATTTATGTTCGTCTAAATGTTGGTTATCGTTTGGGAGTATAAATAATGGCGCACCTTCACAGCTCCTCTGCGAAACTCCCTAATTACCGTGCTAAATGCAGATGTAATAATTAACGGGAAATTTATTAAAGTGTGAAAGGTTTGGATTAAATTATACGGTTTTTGATACAGCTGATGAAAACTCTTTTAAAATCTATTATAATGTGTTAAGAATTAATTCTCTAATTATACCAGCTATACTAAGCGTTTTCTACCGTCTGTACCACGGCACGTCGAGTGTTCTAAGGCTGAGATTTATTGACACAACTTTAAGTATCCGGACAGTAGACTTGAGGGAGTCTGCTGTGGATGAGAGGGAGGTTGCGCATGGTGTCCGGCGTAGCGCCTGGCAGAGAGGTTTTGGAGGGGTGGGCTTTACTCCTTCCCCTCCCAGAGAGGTAGCCTCAACAAGGCTTCTTGTTCCCTGGGTATCTGAGTGAATTTGGCTCTCCAGGCCCGGGTGGAGCAATCAGAGGGACACCCCGGGGGTTTTTAGTCAGTAGGAGTCTGACACACCGGGGTCGCTGCTCTCACAGCCCCTATGCAGGATTTTCCCCAGAGGTACAAAAAAAAATTAAGTTTGCTTAGACTTTATTAAAACATTACATTTTATATTACTCAATGAATGTCAATGGATTTGGTGAGTACTGTGGCTCAAGTTCCTATTATATATATTTTTTTTTACAAAACGAATTTATTGTTTGAGAAAGTTGCTAAGAAAAGTTGAAATAGCGTCTATAAATCTCAGCCTAACGGTTATTAAACCTTGATAGGTGTGTAGCCAACACCACATTTCAGATGCATCTATTATGCATCTTTTAAAAACAGTATAACATCACACGTCGTTGATTCTAAATGTTCTTCTAAATTTTCCAGATTAACTACAGGCTTAGGCACCGAATGCATACCGCTGAAGAATAGCATCGTACTAGGTACGAACCTCGTAAGGGAACTCGCATGACATTTAACACGTTAAGCCCGGCGCCGGTCCCTGGGGACCGACAATGAATTTTCTGTGTGGCCGGCGCCGCACCGGTCCTTAGGACCGACAGTATTAAAGTTAAAAAATAAATATTGTCGCAATGAAATGTGATCAAATATAGCTTTAATGAAATTTATTGAAACATTCTAAATATAAATGCGGCTTATCTTTACACATATTACAATATGCAACAACTTTTTTGTTAATATTTTTAGCTTCCTGTCGCTCATTGTATTGTATTTTATCATTGTGTGTCATTGTGTATTGCTCGCCAGCTGCCGGCTGAATGGAAAGGTCTGCAAATTCAGCGCCGGGCTTGACGTGTAAATAGGAATGTCATGTGATGCTGCGCATAAATACCGGTGCCTTATTCATTAATCCACTACAATCACTATTAAATATTCTATTAAAAATTGATACTTATTACAGTATTTCTCTATTTTATTTCTGGATACATTATAATCTTCTAGTACTTTATCTTAATCAAACGATGCTTTAAACTCGAACAATTTATTAATAGGCAAACTACGTAAGTTTTAGATTATTACTAAAATTACATAGTGTCATATTATAACTTTCTCACAAGTTTCGACGTTCCTAGCTAGGAACGTGTAACTACACGTTTTAGTGACGTAAGGGAGACTCCAACAATAATCGCTTGTGACGATGCGAATCCTATTATATAAATGTAAAGTTTAGGATCACCTTTTTAGACGTTAAGGCTTAAATTACAAGAAAGGGGCGGGTCTAGACTCTGTTGTTTTAGAAAGTACAATTTTAGTCTCTAAGCAATAAATACTGTGAGGTACTTTAGATGTTTGTGCTCCACAGGATAGCGACCAAAGTACGTACATACAAAGTTCGTCATAATGACTTGGTTTGGGTTGTTTCGTCTGTGAATTAGCTTGTATACGTCCATTTATGTACTTCGAAGCGTGTCATCGTTATTTTTTTAAATTAATTATTTACACATATATGAGTTTAATCATCAATACTACCACAATAACTGCCACAATTTTATTATAGTAGATATATATGTGATATACAGTAGGCAAAAAAAGTCATCGGCCACTTGGATTATTTGCCTATTCTTGAAGTTTTTCTTACTAAGAGATATGAAATTCCACTCCAATTCATTATATTCACTTAAATTACAGTATATTTTCATAAAATAATACATTTCTGACTAAATAATTTAAATATATCTCTTGGTATTCATATTTGTTTTAAAAAAATAGCAAATCGGGCGCAAAAAAAGTCATCGGCCACATATCATTTCTTAACATCCCACTTATGTTTCGACGCTTAATCGATGGCAATTTGGTGAATTTTGTGCATAAAGGGATGTTATTCTTTGTGGGCCAAGGCAATACATTCTCCAGCTGAGCTTTTTTATATTCAATATTATTTTTTGCTTTAATCAAGAACGTGTTGGCTTAAAGAGGTAAGTGTTAAGATTCTCGGCCTAACCATTCTTTTTTTCACATATCAATAATTCTTTAAAATAATTGGAGTGTCATATTATTATGTTCCACACGTACTCACATGAAAAAAAAAATATAAGCGCTTTACTACGACCGGTACAGTATTCAACAAATCAAGATTTGGCCGGCCCTCCAAAATAAATCGACGATTGCGCAACATCATAATCCGAGAAATAAAAAGAGACCCGATGATTTCTGTTCCAAAGATAACAAATATTGTGGAATCAATTGGAGTGAGTATAACGCCACAAAAGGTTAGAAATATTCTGCAGAAGGATGGATACCGTGGTCGAGTGTCGCGCAGAAAGTTCGTCGTAAGTAACAAGAATAAATCGAAGCGAATGCAATTCGTGAATGATAAAATAGATAAGCCGCAAGAGTACTGGAGCAAGATTATTTGGTCAGACGAGAGTAAATATAGCTATTTCAGTCGAAAAGAAGAGTTACCTTTTGGCGTCAGAACGGCACAGCGCTTGAGCCTAAAAATCGTATGCCAATTACCAAACATGGAGGTGGAAGCGTTATGGTGTGGGGCTATATGATTGCTTCTGGAGTCGGAAAATTAATTTTCATCGATGGGAAAATGGACTAGTATGTATATAAAAATATCTTATAAAATAATTTGATGTCAAGCGCCCGTCAACTAAATATTGAAGCGGACTTCGTGTTTCAGCACGATAATGATCCGAAGCATACTGCGTGCAGTGTGAAGGACTGGCTCTCCAGAAATGTTCAGAGTGTACTCGAATGGTCTGCGCAATCTCCAGATTCGAATCCGATCGAGCATTTGCGGGAAAATTTGGATTCAAAAATACACGAGCACTCTATCACCAATATCGCTCAGCTGAAATCAATTATAGTAAATGAATGGGAGAAAATTTCGGCGGATGTGACCAAAAAGTTAGTGGAATCCATACCAAGATGGCTGCAAGCAGTTCTTATAGCTAAGGGATATGCCATAAAATATTAATTATTTTTCAATATGATGATAAATTGGACCAATTCTCAACCAAGTGTCATTAAATTATACGTGGCCGATGACTTTTTTTGCGCCCGATTTGCTATTTTTTTTAAATAAATATGAATACCAAGAGATATATCTGAATTATTAAGTCAAAAATGTATTATTTTGTGAAAATATACTGTAATTTAAGTGAATAAATTGAATTGGAGTGTAATTTCTTATCTCTTAATAAGAAAAACTTCAAGAATAGGAAAATAATCCAAGTGGCCGATGACATTTTTTGCCTACTGTATATAACATATGTGACATGAATAACTTTGACACGCAAGTTATAGGTAGTCCTAGTTATATACGTTATAACTGATTTTAAAAAATGCTAAAACATTTAATTATTAATGTCTCAACTGGGAATTAGGATCCTTCAACAGAAGAAAATTGTCTTAGTGGGCTTATAACCTAGAAATAACAGAAGCCGGTATCCTAAAATTATTCCGTCCCATATTGTCCTAAAAAAGTTTCTTATCTCAAAAATTTCCAAGCTAAACTTTAGAAATAAAAAAGAAATTGTTCAAACTCAGGAAATTAATTTTATGTAAATTGCTCCTCAAACGAGATCTATTATGTTGAGGGCGTATAAAATAATCGAATTGTATATCTCGAATTTAAAAGTTTATTTTATTTGTAAGGTTTTTGTTTTTCATATAATATCCATGTACCTACACGACTATTATTTAACAGTGTCATTATGGACATATACTTAACTATAAGAGATACGAATAATATGGTCTTAAGACGCACTAGCTCATTTTTAATAAAGCGTGAACTTGCGGTAAGCAGTTACAAAACACGGATTTTTTTATAGAAATAAATTCTACCGCTATCAAGAATCATTTCTTGTATAACAAACTCTGGCACATCTACTTGGTTTTTTTTTTTGGTAACCAGGGGTAACCATTTCTAGACCGTCAGAGTCCTCCTAATCGTCCGCAGGGGCCAAGGGCAAGGACGTGCCAGCTTCCACGGCAACCGGCGACGTCTGGCCTAATGACAAGGCCACTATATTTACAACTGAAAACAAATTACTAGTTTTTAAAGAAACGCAACACATGCCCATCGGTGAAGCAAAACATCGTAAGGCAACCCGCATGGCTTCAATTAGAAATGTCACGTGTAAGTGCTTTGAGAACTGTAATCAGCTACGCCACTGGTCACGTTGGGCACGATATATAGGCGCAAAGGGGATGCAGCCACTATTGTATCTCGGCTCACCCCGAAAGGGTCGATAGCGTTATCATACATTATTATTTATATAAAAGAGAAAACGTATTCATAAAAAACTATGTGTCTATTCATAAATATTTAATACATAGTACCCAACCGAAGGCTTTGATTTTAGGCAACAAAAAATCCTACAGTAAAACTATGATATGGGCTAAAGTATTAACAACAATTTATAGTTATAAGGTAGCGTTAAATTAAGACTGATTAACTTGATTGTTAAATTACTTTTACCTAGTGTCTGATTGTATGTCGATATCTGGCTAAACAGTAGGCGATTAATTGAATACTATACCAGCGCTGAAGTCGAAGGTTTAAATCCTATTAATAAATTCTATTTATGACTGTACTAAGAGCGGTTTGCAGTAACAAATTAAATCTAGATTAAATTTATATAAAACTTTTAGCGTTAACTGTACTTATTGTTTTACACGGAAACAGTTTTGACAAATTTAAATCATCTTAGAGATTGAATTAAGTCGCTTCAATTCAATAGTGTTTTATACAAACCATAAATGAGATTTAGTTTGTTGGTGTAAGCTGCCCTAAAAGACAATAAGTATGATGATATTAATAACTTTTAACTAGAGGTGTTTGTTAATTATATTATTACAACTAATTGTTAAGTAGTTGTTGTAGTACTTCTAAACATTATTAATATTGCCTTATAAATTGTCTAAGCTAAAGCTTCGGTCGGGAACTATATACATACTAAAGAGAAATACAGAAGGGGCACACATAAACGTTCTATTACTAAAGGTATCTAAATTCCTTTTCTCTTACCGCCCGCAGTTTTCGAGTGTAAACAAAACAGAATATACCCTCTCACTCGGATCAGACATCCGGCACATCTGCGACTTCGAACTGCCTGAATAATTTATTTTTAAGCTTGTTTTGTCTAGATACGGACAGGGAGTTAAGCGATGAGACATCACAAACTCTCATTTTATTTTACGACATTAGAACAGTGGCCCTAAAAATTTTGAGTCTACAGAATACTCGTCAAATTATTGTAATTTTACGTAACCTCGCATTGAACGATTACAAATCAAAGACCCTAAAATCAAATAACAATAAAAACTTTCGTTACAAATCACATATTTTGTGCTATTTCAAAATACTATTTGTACCTAACAGTAAAATCCTAAAGTAATAAATAATTTCCCGGACACTTGTGAGTTTTCAACGGGAACTTCCGTTTCAGCGGAACCCACTTTGGGAATCTCTGTTCTTAAGAGCCTTAATACAATTATATTGTGATAAGCTATAGACATTAACATACTTATATAAGGAGTTAAGTGGTCTCGGAATCATCTGATTCAAACTACAAATTGGATAATGCTTATTCCAGTTACATTTATACATTACTTAAGTATTATGACTGAAAAATCGGACATCTAGTTTCTAATTATTTATTCATCCTAAGTTGTAAGGTCTTGGATACCGCTTTATGTTTAAATTATGAATTAAACTTCATTCTAGTTACCTCATCTACACTTTCTTTTGGTATTAAGAATAAACATATTTAATAAAGCTTACAAGTTTTCAAAGTAAATCCTTCTTAAGTTTCTTTATTCCAAAGCAAGCTGACAGTTTAGCTGGTGGGTAAGTATTCGGTTCCGCCTATGGAAAACTGTAAACACCAGCAGCGTCAGTCATGTTGCGACCTAGAAAAACGTTTTTCACTTCATTTTTCAACAACCTCATGTACATAGCTCTTGGTAAAAAGTGTCGCAGCCACCCCATTCACGAATTATAATGTGTGCAACACGAATGATTTATCAAACGATAGGATTTATGAAGTTTTTGTTGGCACAAGCATGTGAGGATGGGCTGCCAGCCAAAGATTCAGGGGTCGCGTTTGGTAGGTTGTTGGCCGCGCCAATTCGAAAAGTTCTTAGGAACATGCTTTCTAGAACATACATAATTTATACATTATCGTAAAAGCTATTGCTAAATTATGGTTTGTACAATTGTGGTGTAAGGTCAGACGAAACAATAAATTAGAAGTAAATTTTGTGGTGGTTGGGTGATCGTCAGAACTGAGTTATGATCACAGTACACAAGTGCAAAGACCTTGCTAGCGCCCTGCTTCAACCTGTCATGTTTCGCAATCAGCTTGTGAACGTGCAGCATAGATGGGCAAAATGTAATAAGATTAATAAAAATGATTAACGATTACATTTTACGTTTTTTACCATTGATATGAATGCATTTTGCTCATTCATGTTTTAAACACTACAAAATCTCAGATTGTATACACCTTTATCATTTCTTAATGTTTTAAATGGATTTAATCATGATTACAGAGCAAGAAAATTGAAATTACGACTACATTTTTTAATCGTTCAACATCAATCTGATTACATTTTGCCCATCTCTGACGTCCAGTAATTCATATAACTAGAGAGCTTCTATTATGGAATATGGAGCCGGAATGTTGATGGCGATTGACAATGGAATTTTATCCCTTGATATATAATCACTGTAGTTATTGTACTATATTTTACTTTCCATCAGATCAGGAAATTCACTTAGTCGCGCTAGAAAAAAAGTGCGAAATTAAAGAAAATATATCAGGCAAAGAACGTGAAATTGAATTCAAGACATTATCTTCACCAGCGCAGATTCAGTGAGACAAATTAATGAAACGGACAAAGGAAACCATCCTAATTATAATTTTAAATTACGTGGCGAAGTTTTATCTAAATGAATATTCAGTGACATTGCTATAAAACTTGTCAGACATTTTTTAATCATGTTAACAACAAACATTAAATCGTGTGCTGTTAAAATGAGACCACATACAGTCCTAATGGAGGTGTCATTTGTATGAATTACGATAATCCTGTGTAAAAAGGGTCATGACAAGTAAAAAGTAGGTATCTTTTGTCAGTGCTTGTGTGGATGCGAGATTTTTCGATAACATTTCATAAAGTGACTAATGTCATCCATCTAATAATGATAAAGAAGAAGTTCTCTAAGAGACAGTACACACGATGTAGATATTTAATGTATTGGCGAGTACACAACATGTTGTGACGCAGCCTTAAAATGTATCGGAAAAGACTATAATGGTTCATCATCACAATGCGTTCGGCCCATCCGCTTCGTCTCGCAAACCGCGAGTCCGGTACACAGGCGGTGCTCCTCCGCAACGCATCATGTGGGCACCTTGAATATATCTATTATACAGGGATACTGGTAACTAACGCAAAATCTCTCAAGGGTGACTTTGGTATATCAAGACTAACAACTTTTGTTTTACGACTTTTTATAATTCAATCTTTTTTCCCCATACAAAAAATAAATAAATAAAATTTGCAGTTCTGATCTTCTTAATACTGTGAAAGGCGGCGCGATGCAACTAGGGCAGACGATTTCGTAGCATCAGCTGACTGAACTTTAAACATAGAGCTAACGATTGATAGAAATCCCTACTAAAACTAAAAAATATATATATATCTTAGGATGTGTTAACTTTTGGCAAATTCATAGAACAAAAGTTGTTAGTCTTGATGTGCCTAAGTTACCTTTAAGAGGTTTTGCGTTAGTTACCAGTAACGTCGTATAAAACGACGGAGATACAACGCGCCAAAGCCGCGACGCAGCCGAAATAAATTGTGTGTCCCGATTGTAACTTTTATTATTGTCATTTGTTTGTGCTATGGTCATTTAGCCTGTACCTACCCTTCTATGGTATTGGGTTCTTTAAGTGAAGCTTGAAGAGATACTTGTGCAGGACGGCATGATCACTGCAACTATATATAGGTTTTTTTTGGCCTCATTTTTTTACTATACCTTTTATCACGCATAGTGTGGTCACGTGGTGATCATCATACTAAAATGCGATAGGCCTTAATGAATTCTATAAAACGAATTTACCACAAAATTGAAATAATACGTATAATTTTTTAATAGAAGTGTCGATAAAACCCTTAAAACATGGCGTTCGTATTCGTTAGACTTGTGTCTATCACCGGAATCCGCAATGCGGGTTTCAATACTTGCTCTTAGTTAAGTGACGCGGTGAATTTTCCTTTACCTTGGGTCTAAGAAAATACTTATGTTTTTCTTGAATAGGGCGTCGTTTTAAGTGATTTTTTTTAACTAAGACAACTTCTGCACAAGGTTTTATTATCGACGAACTATACCTTATATTGTAACAAGAGGTAATTATTCATGATTGTATTTCGTTTTAAAAAAAAAAATTAATCTAGGTCTTGTCAACGATATGTAGTTATTTTAACAAAATTACTTTATTGCCAACAAATAATTATACTGAATATATACATAAAAAATGCAGAAATTTTACATTATCTAAGACCTACAAAACTTTGTAATACAGTAGATCTTAAATCAGCTGATAAAGACTCGTCTCATTTTATGGTCGAAGTTAATAACCTTTTTTTTTTATTTGGAGAAAATCCTCATAGGACCGGCCCGGCCGCGAAGGGGGTAGCAGCCGGGGTGTGGCCGACTTTTACCAGATAAAAACCCCAAGGTGACTACTTCTGCGAATTAGTGAGGGCTACGGGTTCTGTAATCAATTCGTCGCAGCTCCACTAGGCCGAAATTGATAACCTATCCTATCTCTTATCGAAGATTTGTTACTATAGCAGTTATACATTTCTTTTTATATACATAGGTTTGAAAGGGAAAGGTATAACTATGGATGTACGAAGTAAATATAGACAGGCTATTAATTTGGGCAGTTAGTCACTTCCGAGTATTATATTAAATTATTTAAAATATAAAAATGTAAACCCTAATTATTTACATTTAACGTATAAAGTAAGACCATTAGAGCTAAAATCAATACTTCTATTATATCCCTTTAAAAGCAGCGAGGTCACAGACAGACCTATAAATACACAGAGTCACAGGTACATATAGCAGATATCCACAATAAAACTTATAACGTCCCTCTTTTGGCGTCTGAGGTTAAATATCGGTTCTATTGAGAGACCGAATCATTAATAACGTGTTACACTGGTTTGTTTTTCTCAGCACCTTTTTACACTCAAATTTCGTGACCTTCTTTGCACTTTGAAGATAGTGGCGAACCCTTAGACGCGATTCAAATAATAGGTATTATGATTTGTGTTTTGCAGAACTTGTAAATTTTAATGAATAAATCTATTATAATTCAACATGGGTGTACTAAAAATGTATATACTTATGGGTTGAGATTACCAGCTTAAAAAAGTTTATGGTTCTTATATGGGACAATAAAATTATTATTGCAACAAAATGAAATTTTAAAGACTTATTTCATTTAAAATAAACCCTATTTTTTATAAATCTTTCATAATCAACATATAATTTTACGTTTTCGTTACAAATTCATCATTTTCACGAATACGATTTAAATACAATACTACGATTTTACGATTTTTTTTAAATAGCATATTGCGCAATATATTCTTTCAGTATTGTCGTTTACGATTTCATTGAATTTGAGTGTACTGTTTTGTTACTATGTGCATATATTGTATTTTCAGTTAAACATCCCCATGAAATTTGCGGAAACGTATGCGAAAGCGGACATACTATTTCATAAGATAAATTCGCTGTTGTAGATGCGGATGCGAAGATGTATTATAACACCAAATTTAATGCATTAGAAATTCCTTACAAGTTAAACTACTACTAGTTAGACTAGTTACTTTATCATTTTTTTCTTCAACTACGCATAGTTTTCGTGAAGAGAAAAATAATTTTAGTATTATTAGATTAGTACATAACTTGATAATTTCATTACTAGACCATTTCTCACATAGCAGGTTAACAATTAGCGCCGTGACGTTCCTTCGAGCCATTATTAGCAAAGTTTACGACTTAATACATCGCTATATGATGTCGTAAATTTCCTAATTTGATGAGTTTTATAAAAGGATGGCTGTGACACAACAGAGGGTTTAGAATGATTAGTACTCATAAAAAAAATAGGCATCTAGTTCATTTCGTATTTGTTTATAATGAAAATTTGTTTTAAGGTTTCCGTGCCTCTAAAGGAACAACGGAACCCTTACCAGATCACTTTATTGTCCGTCTGTCTGTCTGAGTGTCAAAGTCCTTATTCCTAGGACCACCCGGAGCTATCAAGTTGAAATAAATATTAATCATTTGAGTTATCAAATCCTTGTGTTCTGTTGAAATCAATCATATATATTTTAGGTCAATGCATTCGAAAGATGTCTTATTATTTTATCAATTTTGATATTTTCGCAAAGAAATCACAACCTATTTTTGTTTTTAACTTTAATTTATCCCGGTGTTAAATCCTGTTTAGGACCATCAGGGCCGCTGTGAGGGCAGAGACCCCGATGTGTCAGACTCTTACTGACTAAAAACCCCGGGGTATCCCTCTGATTGCTCCACCCGGGCCTGAGAAACCAAATTCGTCCAGACGCCCGGGGAACAAGAAGCTTTGTTGAGGCTACTTCTCTGGAAATCAAAACCTATAGGCTAACTTTCCGTTAACCTAAAATCATGAAATTAGCTAAGAAGCTAAAATCTGAAAACTGTCTATTATTGTAGTAAATATATAATATGTTTGCGCGGAACCCTTGGTGGGCGAGTTCGACTCGCACTTGGCCTGTTTTTTTAATTATAAGTAGATTTGCGCTTGACTTCAATCTTATAGATAGAGATTATGAGGCAAGATGGAGCTGGCTCACTCAACATATACCGATTTACTCGTTGCTTGAAAATTCGCAAGTCGCAAAATGCAGAAAAAACTGACGCAGGAAACCAATTCCATTCCACGCAGTAAATAATAGGAAGCGCTTTGTTCGAGCAGTTGGAATATTACAATATAAAAAAAAATTAAATTAATATCGGTTTTAAAAATTAATTTCTTTCCACGACAATATCTTGTTTGTAATTGTGATCATTAAAATTAATATAATTATGAATAAAGAAATCTAAGCAGGTATTTGTAAAATCGTTGAATTTATACTCTATTTAACTTTTTTATACTCTTTAAAAAATATATTAAAATAGTTAATAAAAACTAAAGGCATTCTAACAACGACACATTTAACAGACTACGAGGCTGAAATTCCATCGCTGTAGATAAATTAGATCCTCTTGAATTCCCTAGAGCTCTGTAAATTAAGCATCAGCTGGAAAGACACTAACGTAAATTCCTAACTCTTTTATATAAGACGCAACAAGATTATATACCAGCTAAATCAACCTGTTTTTCAGTTACAAAATATAAAAATAAATGTAGTAATTTATTATAACTACATTAACTTACCGAAAGACATATCTAAGACTAAGACTTATAGACGTAACTTTAAATTTGCTAAGACGTTATTAAAACATTATAATTTAAATTACTCAATTAATGTTAGAGGTTTTGGTAGGTCACCGATTTTGTCAACATAGACTTGGCTCTGCGAATACTATGACTATACTCAAGTTCCAATTATATATTCAGTTATTTGTCAGAACGAATTTATTTTTTGAGAACTTTGCTAAGCAAAGCCGAAATAGCGTCTATAAATCTCTGCTTTAGAAGAAAAGGTAAAGTCAGACAGAATAATACGAATAAAACATAAAAATAAATTTAAAACATGAAACAGTATCATAAGCATAGATTCAACAAAATCAAATCCTTAATAATGTCATAGATTACATTATTATATGTCTTTTTTTTTACTTGGGAAAAATCCTCATAGGACCGTCCCGGCCTCACAAGGGGGTAGAAGCCGGGGTGTGCCGGACTTTTACCAGCTAAAAACCCCTAGGTGACTACTTCTGCGAATTAGTGGGGACTGCGGGTCCTGTAATCAATTCGCCGCATTATTATATATGTCTATATTATCTTTTAGTTAGATGTCACGTTATTCTAGTAAATAAAGATATTTTATTTTAAGTATTTCTTTATAGACCTTTTTAGGAAAATACTCAAGTACAGGTGCGATAAATTTCGGCAACTGTCTTCGAAGAAAGAAGTAGCACTAAAACTAGAATTATCTCACGACGCGACGGGTGGCTTTACGTAACGAAGGTTGTTTTGGCGGCACTTTTGTACTGAAGAAAAGTGGGTAAACAACCCTTTTGAAGATTTACACGAAATTATATGCATTTTAAATATTGTTTTGCTTGAATTCATAGTTATTTGGGATAAATCTACGAAATGTATCCCCTCACTAACAGACTCGCTTCACGCAATGTAGAATAAATATTAGCTAATGACATATTAATTAAGTAAAGAATGTTCGACATGATGTTGACACTAAATGTTAAGTAAAGCTTATTTATTATTTTATTTATTAGTTCTAAATTACAAAAATAATAGTTCACAATATAAAGACTGCGAAGCCATATGTCAGGCTTATGAGCAGCCAGTGAGTTCGAGCAAACAATTTTACAAGAATAGATTACTTAATTAATAAAGTTGATACGATTGGCTTAAGTCAATCGTAAAGCGTTGTTATAATATATACTAATATTATAAAGCTGAAGAGTTTGTTTGTTTGTTTGAACGCACTAATCTCAGGAACTACTGGTTCGAATTGAAAAATTATTTTTGTGTTGAATAGACCATTTATCGAAAAAGGCTTTTGGCTATATAACATCACGACGCAACTATTAGGAGCGAAGAAATAATGAAAAATGTGAAAAAAACGGAGAAAATTATTCATCCTTGAGTGCTTCCATTGCGTGCGCTGCGAAAACGGTTCAAGATACCAAAAATATATATATGAAAGAATTATTTCTCTTGAAATGATCTAAAAAAATGTCCACGACACTATATATCTATCTTTTAAGGTTAACTCACTAGAACCGTTTTTATGGTAATCAAATTGTTCGAAATTAATGCATTATTTGTTAAGAGTTGTATCAACGTAATAATATTAATCTTTATACAAATAAATATGTTGTTGATTAAGAGTATTTAATTGTGAACAAAATTGTCTTTGACATCACTTAATTTCAATGAACATCTTAGAAGATATTACAATAACTTATATAGCAAAACAACGTTTGCCGGATCAGCTAGTACGAGTATACTATAATCATGACGATTTAGTTAACAATAATATTGTTTTATTTTAGTGAAGGGTTTAGGGGCGTGGAGGCGTACGTCCTGCATGTCGCGAGGCAAACTATTCATTATTTTAGGGAACATATATTTATTTACTATCATGCCATATATATTATTGTATTTTGCTTATGATCATACATTAGAGAAAAGCACAATCATATCGATTAAGTTACCAAGATTACGCACCAACGCACAGACAAAACTCAACAGCCGTTGTTTTGGATTTTATTACGTTAATAAGGGCTCCTAATAAGTTTCTCTGACGCATCATCCATATTCAGACAGTATGTTTTATTATATGATGAGTGGTAATTATGCGAATCATTAAGGGGCATCCAGATCATACGATTCTATCCGATCTTGCTTAACGAATATTGTGTAGCGTAGATGCAATTAAAGTATACATACCATTCGTTCACTCCTTTTTCAATTTAAAAATCAAAAAGCAAGATTACTGGTAATGAAATATCAAGTGTGATTAGAAATTGCACAAATTACAGCGGTTTTATAAATTAGGGCATAAACTAAGTAGCCCTTTTAACAACCTATTGAACTTTAGCAAATTTTTAGGATAAATGATAATAGCTTAAAACTTTCACTTACAATTTTACTAATGCAGTGATTTAAGGAATGAAACTATTTTTTTAATATTGGTAACTTATTTCAGAATATAGTAATAGGTAATTTATATCTTAGAGCATCGGGAATTTTTAGAAAAGTCTTAAAATAAAGCGATCCTGGATTTTTGGATAATATTTGAAAATTCTACATACCTCCTAAACGCGCTGAAATCGGAGAATACAGTTTGCATTAAGTTAGAGAGTTACTCTTCCTTCGTTACTATTTTAGCTTTGGACTACGACTTTTGGCACAACATATATATAATCTTATGACATTAGAGCCTGATTATCTAATCAAGCTGTAATATCATAAGATTTGATTTTTTTATAAATTTAAAGGGAAGTATGAAGAGAAAGATCAACATTTCTATAAAACAGTGGTGTGGTGTTCTAATGAAGAGAAACGGGTAACAAAGTGGACTTCGGTGAATTAATAACGATGACTTGTATATTGCTAATGAATTCTGTAATCATTAGGGAAGGTTTCAAATTAAACATTACTGAATACATTTTTGAATGAATATTTATTTTGAGACAAACTTTTATTTTGTTAGTGATGTGCATCCTATTGAAGCATAAATTCTGGTATTTAATAGATTAAGAGTCTCAGAATCTAAATTCAAGCAAGTTTAAAGTCAACAGTTGATTTAATGTCCCAGTATAACAAATGTAGCCCATGAGAACACTCTCCACTGCGCAACTAGTGAAAGCCTGCGTGGCAGGCGACTACATCAATGCTTGATGTTCTGCATTTTAATCTCCATCAAAGAGTCATCGCCAACAAGTCTACGAGCTCTATGATCAATCAAATCCAAAGACTCCAACTGGTATTTAG
This sequence comes from Automeris io, assembly GCA_036320925.1. NCBI lineage: Eukaryota > Metazoa > Arthropoda > Insecta > Lepidoptera > Saturniidae > Automeris > Automeris io. Next base: position 3,197,594 of record JAUDJH010000010.1, on the reverse strand, counting down.
CGGTTTCATCCCAAAAGTTACAACAGTACTCGAGACGCTACCGCATCTGTACCTGACATAGGTTAAGTCGCGGTGGTGTAAAGTACCGTCTGATTTCAATAAGGAAACCTAAAATTTAGCAGCTGTTTTCGCTCTAAACTCTATCAAAGTTCAGATTACTTGTCAACTCTGTACTGAGGAGTTCGAGACCATAAGTCACCGGCAAGGAAGGAAGATGAAAAGAACTATGTTTGGCGGATAAAAAAAAACGCCTGTCTTTTGATACCATTAAAACTAACCAGATTCGCATAGGCATACGTACCTTTTACATTTATCGACACAATTATTCTTTGATGATAAAAGCTGAATTCATGGATAGTTCCAAAGTGTGTCAATCAACAAATAGAACAAACAAATCTAGTTATGCCATAGTTTGCCATTAAGTCGAATAGCTTTACTGGCTGGAAGCCAGTGTCCAACTGGAGAATAACCGTGGCAATTTCGCTCCATATTTGGCACATAATCGTTGTTTTTAGCACTGATGGTATAATTTTGTTTTTCGTTTATTATTGTTATTCAGTAGCGTTCATTCCATAGATGCATGAAAGCATTGCATGCCCTAACGATAAATAATATTAACGATAAATATAAAGTATGGAATAAATTGCTTTAATAAAAAAATGGAACTATTTATATTCATATCTATTCTATTTTCACGTCATCTATCTTTCCTATGAAAGTAATATAATATTTATTATCATTATATAATATTCACATTAATTACGTGAGTGTGCCTTTTTTTTTTACTTGGTGGAGATCCTCTTAGGACCGTCTCAGCCGCACGGGGGGGTTGCGCGACCGAGGTGTGTCGGACTTATACCGACTAAAAACCCCAAGGTGACTACTTCTGCGCATTGGCGGGGACTGTGGGGCCTGTAATCAATTCGCCACAGCCCCGTCGCGCCGCGCCCGACGGGCACAAACTCGGGGGAAGATGATACCCTCTCCGATACTGCTCGTTGTATTTAGGCAGAGCACGTCACAATGCCCTGCCAACTTCTCGAGGGCCGCTAAACCATTTGCTCAGGGCCCCCACCCTGAGCAGCCAGGACCCCACGTGAGCCTGCCTACCCTGTCCAAATAGCCTTTGCACGTCACTGTTGTTATTACACGTAGTACCGGAGTACTTTTATATATTGGCTTGATACAGCGACTACAGCGTACCCAGCGGAAAGTAAAATGTGATCCAAGAACGAATACTGTAACAAATATGACGAGAATTAACAGATAGTCGCCGTCGACATGCGGGGCCACATGTTGCCTGAAGGTATTTAGATCTGCGGTATATTTAAAAAATCCTGGCCGACCCAAATATGGCATGGTGATACGATACCAAACAAACTTACAAAGTACATCAGAAAACTGTATCATTCGTAAACATTAAAAAGTTATTGTTATATAAAGTTAAAGAACTAGAATTATTTAATAAGGTATCTATGGTTTGATTACTTACAAAAATCAATTTAAAGAGGAATGAAACAATTTAATAGGTGAATGGTGTCTGGGATCAACGGGGATTATGATCCTTTTGAAGGGATGACCTACTAGTATCATTCTTTACTTTCATTTTTACCTTTTTTCAAGATTTAGGCACGTATCAGTGCTACCAAGTAAGTTGTCTCCAATTAATTAATTTTTATTTTATTCTGGTATTTTTTAAGTCTTTAACTAAAAATGATAATGAAAATAAACAATAATATCGCTACCGAGTAACAACTTCACGCGTCATAACATACTGTATGCACATCTGAAGGTTTGTAAACAGATCCCGAAACGAAATAAGCCATTGCGAGTTACTATAAAAATCTTTGTACTTGTGTATTTTGTGGTCACGTTAGTAAAATTTACAATTAAAATTAAGTAAAATTAGCAGTAATTATTTTTTAAATAAATACAACAATTTCCCTTTATATTATTCAACAACTCCACCAGATTTCTTCGTAGCTTCAAGCTTGAGCGTTAACACAGATAATTCAAAAAGTTAGTCCGTTTAATGTTTTTGCCACGAGCTCCGTACGTTTGCGCGTCACACTGATGCATTTTTAATGAGACTCCTTAGCGAAGCTAACTCCTGAAATATATGACGTGCCGGCAAAGCTGTCTGATATCTATTTCACTTGCAAATGTCGTAAGCGTGGGTGAATCGTAAATTTTATATGAATAAATTTAACGTACTACGAAGAGAACTCTCTTTTATTTTTCGTCTGAAATATATTTACTGCAATAACTGTACCGTTTATAAAATTAAAACATGTTTGTTGACATTAAATTGTAAATATATTGGATTATTTATAACACGCCGTATTTGTTAACGTCAATTTAAAATCATTAAACTATAGATTTATATAAATTTACACCTATATGCACAAATTTTGGCATATTAACAAAAGTAACTCAAAAATTATCGAATTTCACCACTACATTGAGAGTACTTAAAAAGTTAAATTTTAGGTCTTCTATGTGGTCTTGCTAAAAGTACAGTGAAATACAATTACCCCTGTATATCATGAATAATGTGGCAAAGTAGATAAAAACTAGCATTTATGGCCATAAAAATTTATTATACTCCGGATTTACCAAATTTGTAATATTTTTAAAATATGTAAAATGAAATAAAACTAATTTTAAGTTTCATTACAATCTTCTAAATATGTAAGAAGTTATAAAATATTTTTTATAAAACTCGTCAAACTATTTGTAATTATAACTTATTTTACTATCCTAAATCCATTATGACGGTGTTATTATGTGTGTGCATTTTGCTTTTTATTTTTCAAACTAGCCACATATCCTGAGAGATCTAGACCTTATTGTAGACACACCCTTTTAACAAAAATGTTTTTTTTTTTTATTATTAAACCCAAAATAATTCAAGAATAAGATAGTCACGCTATTTCCCGAAAAATATATCCTGAAAAGAGATACATTAGTGTCTTTGCACCGTTATGTCGTGTCCAACATGATCAGTAGCTCAGCAAATCACTTTTTTCAGGGCACTTACTTACACATTACATTTTTATTAAGTATCATGCAGGTTCGTCACGATATTTTCCTTCACCGGTGAGCATGTGGCATTTATTTGGCGTTGGCGTACTTAATCTGGAAAATCGTATGTGCCGGTAAAATAAATTATTAGTGTTTAAATTTGTCTTAACATTAAAAAAAAAATATCTGTAACTGGGTATAATAGTCATAATTGTACACTTGTGCTTTTTATTTAAAAAATTGTACATATCATAATCAAATAAAAAAATAGATGAATATGCCCACAATATAGAACACAAACCCAGAACACAAAGCAATCCTAAGACAAAATACTGTGCCAGAGGATGACACTTGCTCATCCGCGACTCTCCTAGGATGTAAGGACGTAGGTTAAGGCACAATGGGGCTAATATATTTAGCGGAATACAAGTCCTTAAATAAAATTAAATTTAAAAAAACCAATCCTATTCAAGAAATATGATTAGAAAATGTATTAAAATCATACTTAAACTACATATTTTAATATTATCTTAATTATAAATATGTATTAGATAACTTTTCTAAAATGATGTAAGATTAAGAAAAGTGACGCCATCTGTAAATATATTCCGAAACGTATTAAAAAAGTTTCTTATATTAACTGATAGATGTCACGACTACAATTATCAAAACAAGCATGGTTCGAGATTTTATTTCCCTGACAACCTTACGGGACAGTTCATTTTCTCTACTCTTAACCTATATTTTGTTTCCCTCGCTTTTCCACAGATGGCGATAAACTTTATTATTGTATATTTTTGTTAATTATGAGATAAAATTCTTTACGCACACTAAGATACACATTTTCAAAACTACTAAAAAATATATAAAACTAGATAAAAACTGGTTGTTGAAATTATTAAAATAAAACCATTGATTCATAAATATAAAATCAAATCACTACCAACACTTACGAATACCTTAAATTATATCATTGTTAATAAAATTCGTAGCTTCAAAGTCCATACCTAATGGCCGAAATTAATAACCTATCCTATCCACTATCTTAGATTTGTTACTATAGCAACTATAGTACATCTCTTTTCCTATACGCAGGTTTGAAAGGGAGAGGTATAACTATCGATCTACGAATTAAAGAGATAGGTTATTCGTTCTGGCAGTATATTAACTTCGTAGCAATCGTAGCTAATCGTAATAATCCCTTACGGCGACATCTAGTAACCATTTTAATTAACATTTAAACGAATAAGGGAGTAATGTAATGTAGAAAAAAAAAACGTATTGGTGTTTTTTTTTCCATATTTTCAATGGATATGGATATATACATACACAAAAGGAATAAAATGGTTTCCAGAGGTATATGGATTCAGGTAGACGGAGAATCCCTAATATCTTTTGTTTGATTAGTTCCGGCCGAGCCAGTTTGGATGCCGCGTCAACAAAATGCCTATATCTCCAAAACTCATTTAAATTTTGAAAAATCCTCTCGTAGATATATTCCTAAATAGTTATACTTTGAAAATATGAAAAAAAAAACAACAAAACGTTTTTTTTTTATTTTTACACCAGAATACCCCCTTAAATAACCAACATAAAATTAATAATATAATGACGCACTTTATATCTTAAAGGATTACCTATCAAATTCATTTCTTCGCTAAATACTATACTACGATCAGAATAAAAAACTTTAATAAGTTCCCAACTGTGTCGTGTCACACTTCTTCTGTAATAATAGCTAATATAATAGCTGTTTCACCTGTATCCAGGCAAAGGTGGAACGGATCTGCTAAATATCAATTGGTCGCTTTGGTCGCTTTGGTCGCTTTGGTCTTAATTGGCTCGTTAACTTGTGGTTGACACTTTGTGATGACACTTTGACTGAGTCTAAAATACAGAACATAGACTTAAGGTCGCCTAACTTACAGTCTTTTACTGGATACACAATATAGAGTATTCTCAGGAGCTACATTCTCTTATTCTTCCAGATCTGTTTCATCATAAAACCACCAGAAGCTATGTTGGATACCTTCCGTATGTGGTGGACGTTCCATATATTCGGATTATATCTCGGCACATACCTCTGGGTTTTCCTGATTTAATATGGTTCGAGGCACCACTGGCTTACCGGTGTAGGAATAGGAAGGAATCGTGAATAATCCGCATGGCGTCTAATAGAAATGTTATCTGTAAGTGCTCTGAGAACGGTGATTAGCTGCTCTACTGGTCACGTTGGGCACGACATATGAGCGTAAAATGGATGCAACTACTGGTGTATCCCTGTTCACCACAAAAACTATATAGCGTGATGGTATTATTATAAGTATGAATTAACTTATGATTTTTTTTAAATATATTGCTTAACTTTGATCCACGCGTTTTGTACCAGATCCTTCTTCCATGGCTTTTAATTCCGTGGGATAGAGTAATTTGTGCCATAAAATATGTAATAATAGGAAAGCAATTTATTCACAGCAGTTTACAATGTCCAATGCTTTATGGCTGTTTGAAAAGGCGATAAGCGATTACTAGTAGAGATGATGTTTGTATGAACTGAAGCAATCTAATTTCATATCTAGACTAGACATTATATTGACGTCTAGATTAAAAAAAATCCGCCCAAGTGTGAGTTGGACTTGTACACTCAGAGTTCCATACAAGTTTATTGGTATAAGTTTATATTTCCAACAAGTTTTTTTTTTGTGATGAAACCTTTATGTTTTGGGCTCGTTGAAACAAAATTTTAATGAAGATTTGAAGATCAATGTTTCCATGTAACGATTGAATCATTATAGATACTCTGACTTATCTTGAAAGAATAAAATAGAAGTTGCGCGCTTTCTAAGCAAGATAAAAATAGGAATATATTATATTTTAACAGTACTTTATAATTAAAAAGCATATTATAAAAGATATTTCCCTCTTTACGTGATTGTGTAAAGCTTACCTTTTTCCTGTGTTAGCTAATTCTTGTTATTTTTATACAAATCCTAGCTTTTGCCCGCGCCTTCGTTCGCGTTAAGAAGTATTGACATTAATTAGGTATAGTTTTTGCGGCTTTACTTTTCTTTAGCGTGTGTAAAACATTTGGGCCTACAAAACTTATTTATACACAATATTCTTAACTAATCTGTCATTAGGCGCTAAATCTATCAAGCTATTATATTATAGTCAAAAGTCTGAGAAGATTTATACAAATTTTCATCCCCTATTTTATCCCCTTAGGGGTGGAATTTATCAAAATCCTTTCTTAGCGGATGCCTACGTCATAACATCTACCCGCATGCCAAATTTCAGCCCGATCCGTCCAGTGGTTTGGGCTGTGCGTTGATAAATCACTATGTCAGTCAGTCAGTCAGTCAGCCAGTCAGTCACTTTTGCGTTATATATATTTAGATTAAGATTATATATATTTAGATTTCACACTACCATTATTTCAGCTCACATCTGTCCGCTACTCGATTTAGATCGCTTTCAAAGCTCGCTGCCTATTTCTGTTTTGAGCTGTTCGCATCAAGGGACAGCATGACATGCCTTTTGTAGGTTTTTGGTATAACTAGCCTCTAAGTATCCCAAACTACGCTTGCCGAAGTGTGGTCTCTACTCCAGAACTAATTCACTCCAACAGTTGTCAATGCTGTAAAAAATGTGACTGCCTCATTGCCACTCCAGTCTGCACACTCGATAAGCTACGGTGGACACTTTTATTCTTTGCTTAATGTCTCATTACGAATATAATCGCGCAGAGCAATCTTCACATAGCTCACTTCATAGCACGCTGAGCGACCTTAAGTTTGCAGACAAACCTTACAGTCAGTATCCACGTCTCGCCTCTATATGTCAAAACGGGTAGGATGCACTGATTGAAAAACTTAGTGTTACAATATTGACGAATTACAAATACGAATATTGTATTATGCTATTATTCTTTTTTTATGAGGTTCGTAAAATATGATTCGATTTGTAGATGAAGGTTAGATTTTGGTTTGCGATATCCCCTAAGAACAAGGTCGAAAGTTAACTATTGTATCCCAATAAACTTTAACGTTCTCTACATAAAGTCTATAAACACAATATCAAAATTTATCTATATGATTTATTACAAGATATCTCTAATATCGGTTGCTTGTCATACTTATTCTGAGAATAGAACAGTCAAGGCGTCCTTGTGTCCGTCTCAAAATTGTGAATGTAGAGTGTACAAAAACAAGAAAAATATATTTAGGAAATTTATAATTTTAATAACTAGAAACAGTATAATTTTAGCCTCAACAGAAGTACTTGGGAAGTGTGTGCAAGCATGAGGCCAGAGTGGAATCATGACATCTTTTCCTAGGACCTGTCTTACTAAAAACAAACAGGACGGGCTCTAAGCATTTGCTATTCCTTTAGATGTACTTTTCAATTGCTTTAACTGTGGGAGAAAATGTCGTGTAGCTAATGGTCTATATAGCCATAGGAGACGTTGTGATGAGGCTAAATCATCCCGACACCACAATATTAGCCACTGCAACAATTATATGTCAAGGTGCTGTAGCCATTGATTAATTATAAACATAGTAATAATATATCTTCACGCTATACCTCTCTCGAGGTGAGCAGAGATACATTAATGGCTCCATCCACTTCGCGCTTGAACGTCGTGCAAAACAAAAACAAACTTAACCAGAATCGGCGCTGATGACTGTTTTCAAGACACACATGACCTTTCTATTTGATGGCATATGGGATATTCACGATATTTTCTTTCACTGATGAGCATGTGGTACCTAAATTCGTACTTAGTCTGCAAAAGTTCAGAGATACGTGACGGGATTCGTACCTAGGACCATTCGCGTTGTCGCGTCTGGATTAGTGATGCCACGAATAGTGAATACCGAATATTCGGCAACGCTGTCGGCCGAAGCGCCGAATATTCGGCCGCCGAATATTCCTGGAAGTAGCGTGTTTAGTGAGAGGTTATTTTCTGAGGCTGGTAGCATTTACGATGAAAAGCGTAATTGTTTGCTACTAAAAAATGCTGAAAAGTTTGTTTTTATCCATCACAACTGACCATTGATCAATTTTAATTACTAAAGTGTTGTAATTTGGAAATAAATACATAATTTTCAGTAATATAACGTGTCTTTTTTACATGATTTGGTGTTCGGTATTCGGCCGAATAGTATGTATTATTCGGCCGAATATCGAATAGCAAAAAAAGTGGCCGAATAGGCCGAATACCGAATAGTTATCGAATATTCGTGACATCTCTAGTCTGGATACCATTATGCACTAGGCTACCACAATAACAATTATAAACATAAAAAAAAATGTAAATTACTATGAACTTACTGAATAAACACTATTTATTTTATAAATACTATCTATTCGATAATTTTCCCAAATATGAAAGGAAAATATTTATATAAATAAGTTAATAATATATACTTTATAAATGGAGTAGGAATATAAGCAAGTACTTCTATTTTTGCATAAATAAAAATGATAAAATTGGAATTTTGATGTCAACCGCTATTTACAACACTTGTCTCCCGACAGCTGTCATAACGTGCCTGGTCATAGATCCCATGGCGGGCCGACTGCATATTGACATTCTAAGAAACGGATGTTTTTTTTTATAAATCTATTAGTAATATTTAAGGGTGTAAACGAAGCCCATATTATTCCGACAACCCTCCGAACACAGTCGGGGAGAGCCACACAGGCAATAAATGTCTAGTGTATGCCCACTAAATTGCCATATCATTAAACTGGCGGATGAGTGTTTAATCTGACAGTTTATGGCGCTAGTTACGACCAAGAGTTAAGGGAACCATTATTACAGAGTAAAAGGGCGTATTTTCGTTCAACCAATTAAATAAATTTTCACCTTTGCAGTCAACATACATTTAAATTTACAGCAAGATAGTTTTATTAATTTTCACAATAATTACTCATACTGATTATTACTGCTCAATAACGATATTTGCGTCATTGAAATTATATTGTACTAGCTGTCCGGGCAGACCTTGTTGTGCCCTATTTCTCTAATACAAAGTTACATTGTTTTTTTATGTTAATAGCTGCCCCGTCAGATTTCATTCTGCCAAAAGTTATTGGCCTGTCGCAGTCTAATAGAAATAAAATTGCATTGAAAGACTTTAGTCATATCTAAGGAAATTATATTTTTACTATAATGCCTTATGGGAAATTTTTGGGTTATTTTTTGTTTGATTACTTGGCGTATAAATTATAATATTCATTAATGACATGCGACCTCTAATGAACTTGAAGGCATACCAAATATAATCTTAACGCACCTTTGTTTTGTTTTGATTGAAATTATCGTATATGTTTGACAGCTGGGGACAGAGTTCTTATGGGAAAAGAAAATTGTTGTTTTTACTATTTTCTCGTAATTTTTACGTTTTCCACTTCATAAGAACCTTCTCCAGACTTCATCAAACACAACAAAAAATAAATCAGTCAAATCGATTTAGCCGTTCTCGAGTTATGCGCTTAGCAACACATTTTGCAATTCATTTTTATATATAGAGATTACATTGTAGTGAAAATATATCATCACGCTATAAACTTTTCAAGGTGAGCAGAGATCCATTAAGGGTTACATTCTCTTTGTGCTTATATGCTGTGTCCAACGTGATTTGTCGAGTAATGCAGCTGATCGACGTTCTTAGGGCACTTACAAATGCAATTTATATTAGATGTCATGAATGTTTCCCACCTTGTCTTCCTTCACCGATGAGCAAATGGTGCCTTAATCTGGAAAACCCAGAGGTACGTCCCAGGATTGGACTGACGGCAATTCGAGTTCCTGCGCATGGGAACAGTTCAAACATCCACTAAGCCACCGCAGCTACACGCACGCACACACACTAATAAGTAGCATAAAAATAATACAAAAAGACACTGATTGATACTGTTGTAATATATATAAGTAACTAGCTGTCCCGGCAGACCTTCATTTTGCCAAAACCTATTGGCCTCTCGGCTGTTTTTTGAAAATTGTTTGAAGGAACCTGGCCTTAATGCTATATGTATAAAAATTGACAAATATTGACATTAATATTTATACGTCACTCAATTGTTTTGCCTTCCCGGAACCCGTCCACTAACATTTAAACTTTATGGTATGGTGTTAAAGTTCAAGTTGACTTTTAAATATTATTACGAATTTTTTGTATGAGAATATAGAAAAGTGTTGTTTTTAGACTTTTTCAGACAATTTTTTAAATTTTTCTCTCCGTAATATCTTTCCCCAGACTTCAACAAACACAACAAAAATAAATCAGCCAAATCGGTTCAGCCATTCTCGAGTTTCGCGCTTATCTACACATTTAGCGATTCATTTTTATATATAAGAAGTTAATCTCTCAGGCCATAGCATAAATGACAATAATATTTCGCGTAGTTGCAAGACACTAATGAAACACTAACAGAAACACTGGCTCGGTACAGCAAACACATCGCTAGCAGACACGTATTTACCGCTGCCTCTCTCGTATTAATTAACAGATAAGTTGTATGTACTTTAATGTCAATTCATACAATAGGCAACATCAATATTAATCTACCAAATATTAATGTATACCAAATATTTGTAAACATCTCCAAACCATTTAATAGGCACTAAATTAACCTAATTTTCTTTTTTTAATAATCCGATTAAAAATCCTGCTTAGGACAACCAGGGCTGCCGTGAGGGCAGCGACTCCGGTGTGTCGGGCTCCTACTGACTAAGCACCCCCGTGGTTTTCCTGAAATTGCTGCTAGAAGAGCTTGGAGATCCGTATTCCTCCAACGATCTGGCGAGCGAGTAATCTAATAGGCTCCATCTCTTGGAGACGTAAGTGTAAAGAGCCCAACCCTCAAAACCTCTATAAAGGGGTGCGCAGGTTACGTACGCATCTCTCCGTCTCAAACTAGCAGCAAACACCCTTATGGCGCGTGAATATATCTCTCCTGTGACTGTATTTGGATCACCGAATCTCGGAGATTGTAGTTGTTTTCTCCCTCTTTCTTTTGACGGTATTTTTCTGTTTCATTACTTCCAAAAAGAAGGACAATAGACTCATCCACGATATCTCGCTTCCAACTATAGGCTTAATCACCGCTGGCAGCGAAAATCGCTGTCAATCTCATTCCTGTGGACGCACGCTCCTTAGCCTAGGCTGGGCACTTCACTAAAAATGAACTTAATTAGGATTAACTGTATATACTCTATTTCAAATAAGAAATCCTCTAGTTGTACAGTGACCTCAGTAAAATATTTGCGATAACGTTTTCGTAAGGTAAAAAAAGGTATTCCGAGGAGTTTCTGAAGTTGTACTATACTCTGAGATATTTAAAACAAACCAATCACATGCAATTTCCTTTTTTTTTAATCATAGCGCCTCTTATTATTTATTATCAATGAAATAATGTGTTAATTTCAGAGCACCTCGGAATTAAATGGTATATGTAATAAGCTATCGTAAATAATGACGCTAGAGGTTCTAGACTGTATCTGGTTTCACTATGATAATGATGTTTCATTTCTGTAACGAATAAATTATAATTAGTAATTTAGCACCTTAAGTGTTAATTAATCGAGCGAAACAAGGTCTCTGAGTCAACTTGGGGGTATTGGCACTTCGCTGTCAGTATGTTCGTCCATCTTTTTTTCTTTTTTTTTCGTCCATCTTTGAAAGCCCTATAACTTCTAAATCAAATATAATAACGATTTGAAATTAAATCGAATAATATGTAAACCTTTGACGAAAATTCGAATATGATTTCGAAACTGGTGACAAATAAAATCTAAAATGGCTTTTTTTATCAAATCTGATAAATAATTTCATTAAGTATCGGATTTTCTTTAAATGCGCATTTATTAAAATCCCTTTCGCAGGTTGTTATAATGAAGTAATGCTGCGAGATCTCAGTTTGTCGCAAACTAGTAGATATTAGTTTTCACAATTTGCACGAAACGTGCTTTGCATTCGTAGAACTATCATAAAGGATTTCGTATATGGAAATATTGAATGCAAATGTCGAACACCATTAAAAAACTAAAAAGATTCGGTTCTTTACACAGAAAATGTTAATTAAAAAACATTTATGCTTTGAGAATGTTGTGAACGTGCATTTGAGAGTGCATAATGAAAAATATTTCAAATATTTTTACAGAGATAAACGAACGAGAAGCGTAATGAAACAAACTAATCAACTCTCCTACGGATGAATGTTTATATGCATTTGAATAAAAAAATAATTAATGTATAGCTCAGCAGTTACATTGAAATGATTTCTTTTTTATGCTTTTACTAGCTTTGAATAAATAACCAATTAATTAAAAATTTAAAACAACCCCCCACACAATTTTGTATCTATTTGTAACCTTATTCATTGATACCCAACATCCCAATGAGCTCAAATACGATACTTCTGCTTAAAGTTAGTGAACAGTCGCGTAACTTACTGATTCCAAGATCCTGCAGCATCAGATCAAGGTTACTATGTTATTGTTATGCCATTGAGGTCACAAGATAACACTATTTGGTAACCAGCGGGGAAATCCATTATGGGTCGTCAGGGGAGTGGTGAGGGCCACCCCCCCGTTATGTCGGACTCTCACCGACAAAAACCCCCGGGGTGCAACGCCAATCACAGGGTGCGCCGGACTACGGGAATGTGACTAATGGTCTCACCGAGGTTCGGCGCGTGATCCACCCAGAAGGCTTCGCCTCGCTGATAGGGCTGATAGTGGGAGAAGAGTAACACCATCCCCCATCGCCAAGTGGTGTGCCCTTGCATGCGCAACACCACTGGAGCATTACAATCAGGGAGTGACCCCTTCAGGCGCGCTGCCTGACGCTCCGCGAGCTTGTCCCGTGGGCAGATGTTCGTCCTGGGACTCCTCCGCCAAAGTTGTGTAAATCCCTTCCACAACTAGAAACACGTTGATAATCTTCAAACGACTTATCAAATTTTCGTTAATTATAGTTAAGAATATTCACGATCAAATCATCTTTCAAATAAAAAAGAGGAAATACAAATCTTCGTCCGTTTGGAAGCTGCAATGTCATACATAAACATACAAATAGATCCACCTACACACAGATACACGCGCTAAATTTAAAAAACTCCCTTTTTGTTTTGCAGGTTGAAAACAAAACGAATATATTTATTAAATGTTACTGAAGAAACAGAACTATATAATCAACTATATCTCAAAAGTGGAAATACTTCAAGAATAGACTATAGATATATGTAGTTTTAGCCGGGCAGTAGACTTGATGGAGTCTGCTGCCGGGAAGAGATGGTGCGCGGTGTCCGACGCACCATTGGGATCGGTAAAAGACGCTGATTCCGGTTATATATATATATATATATATTACTATACACCAAAAAATGTCGCTTAAACCAAATAGCCTTTCACCCCTCGATATAATAATGTGTTTATAAATTTATTTTTTCTTACTTATTCTTATCATTCGTGTGACTTTAACCCGTCTCAGGGTGTCTGGGGTGTTCAAGATCCGTTCACATATATCCAATTCTTTTTCTATTCTTCTTCTTCCACAATAGCAACTTTCTATTACAAGCATATCCAATAAACCGTCTGGATATGAAAAAAACCGTTTCCTATTCAGCTTCCTATCAGTATAAAAAATCAAAAGTAAATTTTCGCGAAATCTAGATTTTAATAGTTTGATAGTAAAAGTTAATATAAATTAAGTAGATTATTAAAACCTCTACGAATAATTAAAAGTTTTATTCAAATAAAAGTAACCAACTTGAACAAAAAAAAAAAAAAACAACAACAATGTTTAAAACTGCAGTCACCTAGACTGAGCATGTTTTGATAAGCATTTGATTAAATGGAATTATTTCCGATGATGCTACGATTTGTCTCGTCCCGCTACGAAATTCGTAGCATATTACGTTGCTCGTGATTCAGTAATTCAGTAGGAAGTAGCTTAGACATTATTATATTGTGAAAGTTAAAACTGAATAAAGTTAATAGTTTAAAATTGCATTTAATTTCCACATTTATATTCTTAAACGTGTCTGACATAAATAATTGAATCGGTTAATTTCAGATTTGATTTTTTGATAACACCTGTTAAGTTTACATCACACGTAACCTAATCACATATACAACCCTATTCTTTCTATGAATCAAAAGAAAATATTTTTCAATATATTATTCATATTGTTAATATCCTAATTAATATGGATAAATAAATAAATCTACTAATTTGCTTACAATATAATTTATTACATTTCGTCATTAGTATAGCTGTGGTGAGCTAGTGTCAGGCGCGTCGCCCGTGAGAAAGGTTTGTAGAGATGGGCTCTTTACGCCCACCCCTCCCAGAGATGAAGGCTAAACAGGCTGTTCGCATCCCTGGCATCTTTAAGAATCTTAATTCCCAGGCCCGGGTGGAGTGATTGGAAAAACACCGCGAGGGTTTTTAGTCAGTATGAGTGTACTAACACATCGGGTTCGCTGCCCTCACACACAGTTGATCCTATGCAGGATAGTACAAGACCAAAAAAGGGCTAGTGGATACGTGTCCATACAGGACAATAGCAATAGTCTTAGGTTCGAATCCCGGCATGTACCTCTGAGGTTTTCCAGATTAAGAATGGAATTAGGCACATGCTCGCCGGTGAAGGAAAATATCGTGAGGAAACCCACATAACATCTAAAAAAAATGTCATGTATACTGATGCTAAGAGAACTGCGATCAGCAGCGCTGCTGGTCACGTTGGGTACGGCATGTATGCGTAAAGTGAATACAGGAACTAATATATCTCTGCTCACCGTGATATGGATTTAGCGTGATGATATTTTTTTACATGTTTTTTTTGTATAAAATATATACATAGCTGTAAATCTTCGTGATTGGAAGTTGGTTGCGTTTATTTCATCCCCTTTTCATCTCATACTTAATTGAATATATAATATTTTTATTTTGCTAAATTTAAATGCTATGACAATTATTATTTTATACATGAAAATATATTTCGTTCACAGGTTTTTTTTTGTATATAAACGAACTATTATTATGTATAATATTAAATATGAGAGAATCTTAAAATAAATTTAAAAATATTCGAAAACAATATATATGTATATCCATATCCTTTCCTGAAACAGCAATATTTTGTTTTTTATAGTACGCCTATATCCGAATCCCATATCCAAATAATTCCAGTTTATACCAGTAACCTTTAAGTTGACTCAATTATAATCTAAGTTCATACTTTCATACGGCAGTTTGCTACATGACCGCGAGTATATAAGCGGGGCTTGATCAGAGCCGCTAGTAGATACCTGTGGACCGCTGATTGTGGTGGTTGTTCCTGAAACTGAACTGTGTAAGTACATTATTTAATATCCTTTTATATTCATATTGTATTTCATCGTCGTATGTATTTAATCGTATATACTTAAAATCTATTTAGAATAAAAATATTATCTTTAAAAAATTTTTTAAAGCTTTCCTAATTTTAATTTTTACACAAAAATATGTTCCTATATTATTTATTTTATTTAATTTGTCAAATAAAAATCACAGCATTAATAAAAAAAACTAATACTACAAATAATTAATTTTAAAAAATTAATAATAAATATAATATAATAATTATTATAATGTATTAATACTAATATTAAATAAATTATTTTTAACTATTCATTTAATATGTATATGAAAACTTTTCAAAACTATTCAAGTACCTTCTAAAATATATTGTAATTTATACAATATACATATAATAAATCGGAAGATAGATTTTCTTACTCCCTAGCACAATGAATAAGCAATAATTTGATTAATTTATTTGCATTATATTTACGGGGTTAATTAATAACTTTTAACAATGCTTAGATATTTCAATTCTGTTTCGAAACAATTACATAATTACCTTTTTTTTAAATTATCGTAAGACAATTTCGACTTTGAGAGTTTTGATAATGCGACTAGCCTATTAAGAAATATTCTTCCAGTATAAAAGCTTATATATAAATTAAAAAAATGTCTCTTCCTTATAATTACAACCATAACCTGTCATTGCTTTTACTGTTTTAAATACTAAATCATTAATTTGTCAGTGAGAGTAACAAATAAATGATTAATTTGTGTTTATAATCGTCTTTAAAATGTAAAGAGCTTTTGTACCACTAACTGGGTGATTTTGCACACATATTTATACCATTGTTTGTAATTGCTATCCAATGCGGTGTAGAGTAAGCAAAAATTGTTACATTTTGTGTTAATAGCTAAAATGAAAATGTGTAAATGTTTATTCACAAATAAGACAGAACTCTCTTTTATTTCCATCACTTCTGGGTGTTTCCAGATTAAGTTCAGATTTAAGAACTAAGTACTCACTAAACATCGTGAGGAAACCCACTTGGAATATAACAGAAATATCATGTGTTAGTGCCTTAAGCGCGGCTATCATCCGTGCTACTGGTCACCTTGGGCACGACATATAAGCGCTAAGTGGATACACCCTTATTGATTCTCTGTTTTATTTAGGACAAAATTAGACAGATTACTGTTAAAGCGTTTGAAATTAAACTTTCTTTTTATCCATTTTTTTTTTATTTTATTTGTAGCTATATTTACTTAAATCCCCGATAAGATAAGAAACTCTTTCTTTTAACTCTTATTCAGATTATATGCCTATGAATCTACAGCGACTTTTAGGTATTCAATAGAAAAATATCTAAACATTTTCATAATACCGCAAACTGCTTATCTTAAGTAATCATTTACAAAAATGTTCATATAAAATGTATAAAGCATTTTTATATTTTTCCTTTAACCATGTTCTTAGGTTGAGTTTATAGACGCTATTTTGCTTTAGTTTGCTCACACTTTACTCAAACATTACAAATTACATTAATATATAATGACAAAATAAATGATAATTAACCGATTTTATTTAATTTGACGTGGCTCTACAAATACTTAAGCTATATTCAAGTTCCTATTATATATTTAATATTTTATCAGAGATGAACTTATATTCTGAGCAAAGTATAAGCAAAGTTGAGATAGGTTATTCTTGATCTAAGTCGTCTTTCTTATTATCTGTCTATCGATAACGAACGGTTTATCTATCAATATATATATATATATATATATATATATATATATATATATACCCGTCGTGAGTAACATATCATCGTATAACCTGATTTACTAAAACTAAAAACAAAAACTGTTTGCATAAGGATAATTTTATGACCTTAGGACCCACTAAAGGTGGAATTTTTGTTATTTTATCCCTAAGAGGGTGACATAGGGTTTCTTTGATAAGACTTTGATGGAAATAGAGGTTGAAAGTTAATTTGAAAATCTGACATTTTTGAATATAAATTGTACATGAGCAAAGCTGGTCGGATCCGCTAGTATTTTATAGTTTAATTTGTCTGTTTTTAAAATAAATATCCAATAAAAGGACTTCTAATTACGAAATCAGGTACTTATACAAGATTTACCAAAGCAACATTTCATCGACATTTTCCAAGCACGGTTTTTTTATCTTAGTTTTCAACTTATCTCGTCGGGCGGTACGGTAGTTTATAGCACAGAAACTAATCAAAGCAAAGATCCGTTAGAGTGTTTATGCATAATTTTAAAGAAATATTTACACTGATCAAAAATTCACGGCGTGATATTTAAGCGCAATGGAGTGTAAAGGAAATCTAAATTTTGAATTGATTAATATAATTATATAAGAATTTATTATTTAATAACTAAAGCAAACACTTCTTTCAAATATTCAACAACAAATTGAATTCATTAATTACGAAAATAACTTCACCCAAAAATTTTTTTCTTATAACGATCTTTATTTCAAAGCTAAACTTGATTTTGCAGTGTCCTAAAATTTACATTTTAGTGTCTTTTGAAAATATAACTAAAGCTTTGTTTTAATTTTTGAGCTACAGGGATATTTCATTTATTTATTACATTCTAAAACTATAAAGCCCCTAAAATAAAAATATCCTTTTGTTTATCCTGACTCGACATAGTGAGTACACCACGTGTGATGGTAAGTATGGTGCAGTCCAAAAAAACGACAACGGCTAGCAGCAGTAAAGAAAAACCCATCGATAGTTGCAGTGATAATGCCGGCCAGTACAAATATCTCTTTGCACTACGCTTAAAGTATCAGATATCATATGACGGTGGGAACACGCTCGCCGGAAGACCATTCCACAGCCCAACGAAACGGCAAAAGTAAGAAACTAAAACTTCTTAGTCCTAGCCGGGGTGTGACTATATTAAGAAAGAGAGAGGGTTTTTATTCAAAGTTCAATAAATATATTTTCAGATTTATTTACTTCTTCTGTATCTAAAAAAAAACACTGATAACGATAAAATAGACCATGAAATAAAATTGAAGCTGACTTATCAAAAACAAAAAAGTGACAATGATATAAAAAGAAAAAAAAAATCAATTATTCTTATCTTTCTCGATTTAAAAAAAAATAGATCTTCTAAAAGATGTGTGGAACGGCTTTTGAGGCGACAGGCATAATCATTATGACTACAGGCGAACAATATCTTTTTCTCGATAGTTAAGGTTGATATTTTGACTACGATTTCCTTAATATTATGAGTTATTTAACGTGTTCCACCTTCTCCCTTTCTTTTTTTTACACTGGCTCGACCTAGTGACTACAAAGTACCTGATGGTAAGTACAGTGTAGTCCAAAAACGAAAGCGACCAACAAAGGATGAAAATCCATTGATAGTCTACATCGTCATGTCGGCCCACATATACCACGACTGAAGGTATCTAGCTATATGAGCTACTGGATATACACAAGCTGATCCCGAAACGCGACAAGCCGAAACTGGTCACTATGTCGGGCTTTACATCTATGCACTGTGGTCGCGATCCAGACGGGCACCGACGCCCTACCACCTCGCTGCTGCTCGTTTAGCACCACCCAGGAGTCACGTGTAGGGAAACTACGGTAAAGCCTACGGACGCGAGCAGCTTCGAGTCCCAAAACAACGTTCCTTAATAGAACCACGCGCGCAATTTTACGGAGTCATAGCTATACGGTAACTCACATCCCGGCTAGGACTAAGAAGTTCTCTAACACTTACTGCAGCCGACTTGTTGGGCTGTGGAATGGACTTCCTGCGAGCGTGCTCCTAGCGTCCTATGATATGAGGTTCTTTAAGCGTAACGTGAGGATATTTTTTTTTTATAACTTATAGGCGAACGCTTGACCTCAATCACACCTGGTGGAAGGTGAAGATGAGTCCGATGATGAACCGCGTCCGCCTAACAAATGCCTATTCACTCTTCTTTTAAAGACTCCCAGGTCATAAGATCGCGGAAATATGGCCGCTGGTAGCATATTCCACTCCTTAGCTGTTCGCATGATGAATGTTGAAGCGAATCTTCTCGTGCGGATATAAGGAACATCCACCACATACGGATGGTATCCGACACGATGTCTTGTGGTTTTGTGGTGGAATAGGGCTGGTGGAATCAAAGAATGTAGATATATTTGTACAGGCCGGCATGATCGCTGCAACTATCGATGGATTTATCTTAACTGATATTAATCTTTGACGTTTTATGGTCTGCACCATCAGGAGTGATGTAGTTACAGTTCGAGTCAGTATAAAAAAACTGTAGTCATTTTGCCGAACTAATATGAATAAATTTAGTCCCGAAACTGAGATACCTACTGTGGAAAACCTAAAAAAGGAGAAAAATAAAATAAATTTCTTCACATAAGGTGAAGTAATCCCAACTGACAATAAATATCAGTTTACATAGAGTGAATTCACATTTACGAAAATGGTGATGATTCGTTATACATGTATACAATAACATTTCCTGAGGGACATATCGAAATTCAATGTAAGAGAAGAATCCAAACTAAACTATTCTTTTATCATAGGTTATCATTAGTATTAAGATATGAAACTAAATAGCTACTTAAAATACTTTGTCTATTAGAATTTGAATTCGAAAAAAAAGCATGTTGCTAGTCGTGTGTCGGGAACGTCCTTTTTTGGTAGCCCGCGGTAAATCCCTAACAGACCTCAGGGGGTAATGAGGTTTGCTCCCCTGTGTGTCGGATTTGCACTGACTAAAACCCCGGGATGTTCCTTCTCCCGCCTACCGAGTACTAAGGACAAGGCCGGGCCAGCTTCTTCGGCACCCGGCGAATGTGTCGGGAACGTCCTAAAGAAAAGCTAGTATAGTTAAATATGAAAAGTACATATGTTCATATTTTTCAATATAATAATAATACTAATTCTCAAGCTATATTCCCGGTGTTATATTCGGGTTAAGCAGGCATACATTAGTAGCCTGCATTCACTGTGCGCTTATATAACGTGCCAAACGAGATCAGTAGCATAGATAATCGCCATTCTCAGAGCACTTACAATGATTAGAGAATCTTGTTAGATGGTTGTTAGATTAGAGGGTTTATTCATGATGTTTTTTTTTCACCGGTAATCATATGGTGCCTAAGTTCGTATATAATCCGGAAAAACCGAGAGATACCTGCTGGGATTCGAATTTACGAGCACACCGTTTAAGCGCATGGATTGGACCAGCTCTTAATCCACTAGGCCACCATAGATATTTTTATATATTTTTAAGAGGACATACTTCAAAAGGAAAAGTAGATTCCATCCCTATATGATTATTTAGCTGTCCGTCAATCTGTCTGTCTAGGCCTTTTTCTCAGGAACATGGGCAAGTACAAAGTTGAAATTAAAAGTCAGCACAATCAAAAGATACGTCAAGTTATCCCTCAAATCGCTACTAGCCAGGCCTGTGGATCCATATTCCTTCACCTGGTTTTTCTTCCTTATGTTTTAGCCTCCATCTCTGTTTGAGGTGGGTGTACAAAGCTCACTCCTCAGCACCTCTCTATCAGCTGGAGGCCACATACGCACCAACCTCGCTTCATCCTGAAAGCAAACTCTTTCAAGTCTCTGTCAAATCTTAGTTTAATCATTAGCAAGGTACAACCCGCATCCTGCTTCGCGATTGTGTTCCTCCCGAGATAGACAGGTCATTAAACCTGCCTCACTCAATTCTAACGAACTGAGTGTAGCCTCATTACTACAGCTTGTTTACAATAGAAATACGTATATTTTATGTAATCTTACTGGAAATATATTATATCATCATGAGCGCTAAAGGCGCGCGTCAGATTCTGGTAGCCACGACTCGACAGTTGCGACCCAGCCGTGACTAATTTATTTATTTATTTATTTACTTTTACAGGGTTGCCAGTGGCCCGGTACAATGACTAATTCACACAATACATACATAAAGTTACAATAAAAAAAAATGTACAGTTCCTATTAAGGCATCCACAACATACGTCAGAGTGGCCTGTTTAATTTACTAAATCATACTATACTATACTATATTATATTATGTCACAATATATCATATTACATTATATTATTTTAAATAATAAATAATAAATCGCAATGTCAAGCTTGTATACGTTTATATGTAAAAGCGTTCGATATAGGTGACTGTACAAAGCTGTATCCGCTAAATAATATATCAAAAAAAGTAGACCAACATCTTTTCGAAAAAAATGCTTAAAATTGGTAATAGCATATATAAAAGTTATTTCAAAAGTCTCATAAGATTACGTTATCACGTGTAAGTTATTCAATATCAAAGCCTACGAATTTTTTCCTTTAGTGAATTATTTTCAACCTGCGCGATAGATGATACTTATAAAGTTTTCGAAACATTTTGGGATGTCAACATTTTTTTAGAATAATTCCATATAATTGAGAAATGAGAGTAAAAGGGGTCGCGGGAGCAGTACATAAGGGTTTGGCCTGCCTTGAAAAATTTCAAAATCCAGGGTTGGTGCTTCGTAGACATACAATTTTAACGGCGGTTGCGCGCTATTTTCAACCCAAGTCCGTTAAAATACGAACCTAGGAAAAACAGATCGAATTCGCATATTGCATTTCACACTCTCTTTGATCATAATCCGTGAAAATATGAATCTAGAAGATCATTACGATTCTCACAAAACGTTACTTGAAGACGTCAACGCGTCAAGAAA
The DNA here is from genome assembly GCA_036320925.1 of Automeris io. Taxonomy (NCBI): domain Eukaryota; kingdom Metazoa; phylum Arthropoda; class Insecta; order Lepidoptera; family Saturniidae; genus Automeris; species Automeris io. The sequence continues at coordinate 3,175,474 of JAUDJH010000010.1, read as the reverse complement.
TTCTACATAGTTCAAACTATTTAACTGTTGATAAATAGAAATCGGGTGACAGATGCATTGCGTAGTAAAAATACAAACAGAAATTTCATTCAGAGCCCCACCGAAAAATTCCAGACGAGCCGTGTCTCTTCTTCACCCACCTTTTAAGCGAACAAACCTCGGAGTCAACAGTGCTTTATGTAGAATGTCTCGGGCCTACAATCTTCTTGGAGATTCGGTTGATTTGTTTGCGGACTCCATGCCGGGATTCAGGAGAAAGATCTTCGGGTTGTTGAGAGATGCACAAACGAATAATCTTGAAATCAATTGACATCAATTACCATTCATATGACATGATATAGTATAGTATGATGTGATAAGATATAATATAGTGTAATATGATATAGTGTGATATAATATGATATAATATAATATAGTATAGTATTTAGTATAATGTAATATGATACAGTATAATTAAACAGGCCACTCTGACGTATGTTGTGGATGCCTTAATAGGAACTGTACATTATTTATTGTAACTTTATGTATGTGTTGTGTGAATTGGTTATTGTACCGGGCCACTGGCTACCCTGTAAAAGTAAATAAATAAAAATAATAAACAGTAAAACGGCTGTCATATTTTCGCCGTTTTGTATGGAATGCGTAACTGGTCTGAAACCTATTATAGTACTTATTTTGCATGGTAATCACGTTTTTTTTACACTGACTCGACATAGTGACTACAGTGCACCTGATGGTAAGTACAGTGTAGTCCAAAAACGAAAGCGACCATCAAAGGATAAAAATCCATTGATAGTCTCCGTCGTCATGTCGGCGCACATATACCGCGACTGAAGGTTTCTAGGTATATGAGTTACTGGATATACACATGCTGATCCCGAAATGCGACAAGCTAAAGCTACTCACTATGACGGTCTTAACACTTGTGTACTGTGGTCATAACCCAGTTCTGGCAATTGCCCTACCACCAAAAAAACTGTCAACATGTCTCGAATATGCTCACCAATAAATGTAATACTTAAAATGTAATAAATCTAAATAAATATATCACGATAGAAGATATTTAACAAAATTTTAGAAAAATATAATAATTTATACTCTAAATGAAAGTTCTTCCGTCCCTATGCGACATATTACAAAACCTATATCTAGAACTGTCGACTTATGCTTCCAATAAGTCATTATTTTCTATTGGGTATCCAATAAAAGTAAATGGGTTATACAAAATGACGTACAGCTACTTTATCACAATTTTATTTATTATTAATCAATATAACCACAATTATATTTTTACTGACTAACACCGAGTTGAAGAAAGGCTCCTTAAAATTTTAGGACGCTTTAGAACACTAATGGATGGAGGAATGGAGCATACATTTGTATGTAATTGACGATTCATTATAATGATGACATTTATTAATAATGATTTTTTTTTAATTTTAGAAATGTTTCTCAAACTGGTAGTAAGTTTACTGGCTATAACTAATTTCAAACAATAAAAACAAATATTTTGTCTCTTGAGTTTTTGGAGTACGTGGCAACGTAATAAATAGCACTTCTAGCGGGGACAATCCTCGTCTTGGGTTTCCCTGAGGATTTTTTCTAATTTACAAACGGTTTTTTTTATCAAAATGTAGTACAATTGTTGTAGTACAATACAAAACCTCTCAATGCAGCAACAAAGTTTGATTTACATGACAAGAATTTGACTAAGGGTTTTTTTTTACACTGGCTCGACATAGTGACTACAGAGTACCTGATGGTAAGTACAGTGTAGTCCAAAAACGAAACCGCCTACGCGACGGCCGAAAGTCTCTAGGCTTAGATAAAACTCAAACATACAGAAACTGATCCCGAAATTCGGTAAGCCTAAGCACGGTAAGCTATGTATTTCATTATGACGATCTTGACACTGTGGTGTTGGTACTGTGGTCACGGCTCAGTTTGAGAAATTACTCTATCATGTCAAAAACCCTACCTACCCTACCCTATAAAGGTATAGACCATTCGCTCACCGCTTCGAAGGACGAATATTGACTCCTAAGCCCTGCTATCAACATAGCTATGTGATGACGACAACCCATGGGCTTATAACCAATGGTCATAAAGAGACCACTGCCCTTACGACGATCCTGACAGTTCTAAATTTTCCTTCAAGCTACCAAAAAGCAACATTTTTTTAAGCAACTATCCATTGATACGTAATCTTTAACAGCGGAACTCTTGATATTTATAGTCGATTTCAGGACTGTATTGTACGTACTATTGCTTAAGAAGAGCCTTAAGAAAATTATAAAATTGATACTTTTTGAGTTTTGCAAAATGTTATGTAAAAAAGCAAAATATCACAACTGACATAAACAGAATTCTTCTATTTTCCTCTAGAATTCTAGCTACCCTAACTTACGTTGAAAAATAAATTCTATTCATATCTTTACAAAGTATAATACTTGTCTTACTGGATAGAGACATGCAAATGCATTGTTGAGATAAACGTAGCTTTTTTCTAGTATTAAGTCATAAGCGCTAGGCCATTACATATTTTATTTTTATGTATTCAATAAAATCTTGACAACCGGATTTAACCGCTCTAACTCAACGCTTGAAACTTAAGTTTGCTTTGACGTTTTTTCTCATGGTAGACTCTTCTGAAACGCTAGTAGATCAACGTCAGGTTTCGTTTTTTTGGCTGGTCACCCAAGTCGATGCTCGTACCCACAGGGATACCTTGCGTTACCATCCAACCAGTAAATCACTGGCTGAGCATATTAAGTGATCGTCTGGTGAAGTAATGAAGTCTTCAGCCAACAACAAATTTTCTTGCCGAAAAAAGTGGACTTTAATTCTAATTGTAACAGTAACCTTCGTATAACTTAAAATGTAAATATTTGTAAATTGTATGCGAATGAAATTAATTGTTTATTTAAAACATTTTCATCTTTTATTTATCATCTATACTCTCTATAGACATATATACGAGAGATTTTATATTTATACATTCCTTATTTGTATAATTGTATTTAAGTAACGTAAACATATATATATATATATATATATATATATATATATATATATTATTATCGCGAATCATGGATGTGTATAGATATATCTATTTAAGCAAATATTTGTTAAATTAGCGCAATTTTTATTTTGCGCCAGCTTCAATGTGTGTAATTGTCTATAAATTAAAAATAAATAAATAAAATGTTTTCTAATTAATTCGCACAGGCAATAAGATTTAACAAAAGAGAAATTTAGCTCATGTGCAGGACATGTAAATTTATGCGTTGTACTAGCTTTTAAATCGCCTTCGCTTATAAATTGTGGCAAACTAGAAACAGTGATTATCTTTTATTCATTTTTCTACAGAGCTACGTCCGCGATTATACCTGTAAAAACTTACAGCTTTCTTTGAACTATCTATAAACTTTCATTTCTGATATCTAAGTAAACTATCGAGCAAGTAATAGAAGTGAGGTAATATATTGTTTTTCTGTAATCGTTTGTATTAATTCTTATAAACTTTTAAATGTAAGGGGTTGGATGACGAAAATGGGTTGATCCCGACACGCAACAGGCCGATTTCAGACACTATGACGGTCCGTGACGAGCAGTATCCCAGCCCCATTTCAACATGAAACCACCAGACATCGTTTTGGATACCATTGCCATGTGGTGGTATTTCCTTATATCCGCATTAAAAGATACGCTTCTACATTCATCATGCAAACAGCTAAGGAGTGGAATATAGTTCCAGCCACCATATGACCGCGATCTTATGTCTAGGGGGTTTTTAAGACAAGAGCGAATAGGTATTTGTTGGGCGGACGCGGTTCATCGTCAAACTCATCTTCACTTTCCACCAGGTGAAAAGTAGTTGGTAGTTTCGTGTAAAATTTAACTATCATATACCGGCAACATTTCACGACGGAATGTCTCTAGGTATATGAGTAACTGGATGTAGACAAGCTGAAAAAATGCTTTCAATTACCAAATGATATTTACCTGAAGTGCTCTTACAATCTTTTTGTTCGGCTTGTAAATAATAACACAATTGTTTAAACAGCCGGTGTTTATTCATTTGTGGGCGTTATTTGGGATCCGCAAAATTGAAATCTCACTTCATTATGAATTGTAATTACCTCCGCCTCAACCCTCGCGATGACAAGTGGTTCTTCAATTTTATCAATTTATAAAATTACTTTGATATCGTCTAAGACCGTGAGGAATTAATTAACCATTTTGGTAAATAGAACAATTTTATTGAAACAATTACGTTTTTAAAAGTAACAAGCTTATTTCGCAGTCTTTTAACGACTTCAGTCTGAGAGTGTACTAAAGCGTTTCCTTCTGTAATTCCACAATCCTCTTTTTACCACAAAACCGTAACACATCTGTTGGATCCCATCCTTACGTGGTCCATGCTCCCTTTATTCGCGCTAAAAGTATGAATAAGGCTATACGCATTCATAATGCAAGCAGTGAAAGAGTGAAACACTCTCTCCGCGTCTAGTTTTCCACATTCTAATGATTTAGAAGCCTTTAAAATAGCAATGAGTTGGCGTTTGTTAGGCGAACTAAGTCCGCTATTGACGTCATCGTTATCTTCCATCAGATGTGACTGAAGTCAAGTGTATGCGTTTAAATCATAATAAAAACTTGCATTCCGTCTCAGATCGTGAAGAGATTATTAATAATTTTGGTAAATAGAACTATTAAACTTATTTAATAGTAATGATATATTTTCACGCTAATCCCTTATGGGGGTAGCAAAGATCAATAAGTGGGTGTGTCCGGCTGTGGCTTATATGTCGAGCTCAACGTGATCAGTAGCACAGTTGATCGCCGTTCTCAAGGCACAGGTACACAAGGTACACATGACATTTCTTTTAGCTACAATGCGAGTTTCTTCACTAAACCTCGCGTGTGTTTGTATAAAGAAATACTTCAGATTTAAAAAAACATCACGATAGAACAATTTGGGTATGAATGAGCTTAGGAAAACTCACAAAAAACGCGTTCAGTAGCAACCTTAACAATTAATTATATAGATAAACTAAAAATGAAATCTAAAATTTTTATTTGCAGTATTGGAGTTGAGAAATCACAATGGACAGAGCTTTCAAGCGATCCGGTCTCCACACCACAGCTGGCTCGAAGCTTTTCGTTTTTCTTCTTGTTGTTTGCTTGGCTGAATGCGTTACAGGTATGATTTAACACTATAATAATAAAATATATATACATGTGTTTAAAATATTCTATAATTGTCAGCTTACAGCATAGCCCATTCGCTTGTTGTACCAGTATCAGATATACGAAAAAGGTAGATCGAGGTGTAAAAGGCGACGTCTTCATATATTATTTTATATTATATAAAGTTCGCAATTAGTCTTTTTACTGATAGCAATCTATATGTATAAAAATCTTGTATCACGTTGTTTGTTGTCGCACTCCTACGAAACGGCTCTTCTGGTTTTTTATGAAATTGTTTACATATATTTGATAGGTATGAGAATAGGTTGTAAAATATATTTAATATCGTTACCGCTTCTTAAGTTATGCAAGATTAAAGTTGTTTCTTGTTGACATTTCGCTTCCTATGCGATAAATACACTTGAGACATTGACCTTCCTATGGCAACTATTAATGGATTTACGTCCCTTGGCGGTTGTTAGCGTTCTTGGACTATATTATCTATTCTATCAGGTGCAATGTAGTCACTCTATGGTGCCAGTATATAAAAAAAAGAGTTTATTTTATAGTGGCAGGACGATTGCCCGAATTGGGTCGTGACCACAGTACACTAGTGTAAACACCGCCATAGACTCGCTTTGGCCTGTCGCGTTTCGGGATCTGCTTGAGTATATCCAGTAACTCATACGCCTAGAGTCCTTCAGTCGCGGTATATGTGGGCCGACACGACGACGGAGACTATTAACGAGTTTTCATCCTTTGATGGTCGCTTTCGTTTATGGACTACACTGTACTTACCATCAGGTGCTCTGTAGTCACTATTTCGAGCCAGTGTAAAAAAAAAAACGTTCTTAAGAACAAAATCTCAAAAAACTGTGCAGTGAAATTTTTTTCAGTAGAGCAATCCATGTCGAGGTGTGAAAGGCTAATTGGTTTAAGCGACATTTTTTGGTGATATATATATATATTTTTGGAATCAGTAAAAAACGCTGGCTCCAAAAATATATATATTACTATATCACCAAAAATTGTCGCTTAAACCAATTAGCCTTTCACCCTATGATATATCTCTCTAATGGATTTACGATAGTATGTCAGTCATGCCAAATGTTTTTATATAAATATATAGATGGATAGAAACATGTTTAGATATAAATGAGTAACCATTAAAGCAGAGACAGGAATGTGAAGAGTGTGTCTATAAAAAAGAATTTATACTATATATATTTGGAATCGGTAAAAAACGCTGATTCCGAAAATATATTTATTACTATATCACCAAAAAATGTCGCTTAAACCAAATAGCCATTCACCCCTCGATATAATTGAGAAAAAAAATGATTAACATAAAGTACTGGCAGGGGCAACAGTACCAGATAGTAGTTATTGCCCCGCTTAGAAAATTTTGAGTATCCGGGGCTCAGATGGAATAATAATTTCGTATACTTACTAATTCATAATAACAACCGGACCCAAGCGATACACAAAACTACTTCGTATTATATTATTAATGCACAGCGTACACAAACAACATTTGAATATACGAAATATTTTCTCGAGACAGACACTCTGTAATAATAACAAAATTCTGTTTCACTAAGAACCGATATTTTCATAACATTTTGCATAAAAGTCTGACTAACCCTAAGTACACATTGAGGAAGAAACACGTTCTAAGTACCAAAGAGGTTCATGTTTATATATTTATTTTATTTTTTAGACACATAAATACATGAATACACAGTATAAATAATAAAATATAACAATAAACACACAAAGTTCTGAGACTGGTCAACCCTTTAAAAATATGTGCACAGAAGAAGATCAAAATATAGTAGTTGCTATAACAATAAATTACAGATTACAATAATAAAAATAATATATCGTTACGCTATATCCCTATCAGTGTGAGCAGAGATGCATTAGTGACTGCATACTTTTTGCGCTTATATGTCGTAACCAACGTGACCAGAATCACAGCTGATCGCCGTTCTCAGAGTACTAGTACATATGACAGTTCTGTTAGACGCCGTTCAGGTTTTCTTACGATATTTTCCTTCACCGGTGAGCATGTGGTGCCTAAATCCAGAATCCAGAGGAACGTGCCGCGTTTTGAACCTACAACCAATCACATTGCTGTGCGTGGATACCGGTCCTTGCATCACTAGGCCATCACAGACACAAATGACAAAGTATAGTATTTCACAATCTTTTCCTATAAATAGATACATATATTAGGTTGACATTTATATACTTTGACTTTGCTAAGCCTTAACTCAAACATTACAAACTACATTAATTAATTGATATCAAAGTATATAAAGTTACCGATTTTCTCAAATTAGACTTAGCTCTGTGATTACTTATGCTATACTCAAGTTCTTATCTTATATCAAGTTCATTATTAAAGACGAACGTTTTTCCTGAGCAAAACTTTAAGCTCAATCAAAGTAGCCTCTATTAATTTTAGTGTAAGGCAGATTCTTAGATAATTTATTGTTTTGTACGTAGCAAACTACAATTGTTTTTCAGTGTCTATTTTACAAAAAGAAAGCAAACGTAAAACGCTACATTGAGTGCTTAATGTAAACTCGCCTTTGCTTTGTTTTAGTGTGCAAATCTCATTCACATCTTTTAGCCCAGAAAAATGTCTTCTGGCTTTCTTAGTATACGACATGGGATCAACGAATGAAAAATATCTTGTTTGTAATATAACAGAATTTCCTGGTATAATGTGTCTACACTGTACAATTTTTTCTCTTAAACAATATATTACTGCGCGGCTTCACTGGTTTATTTCTATTACTGGATTCTTTTTATTCTGACTCGGGATAGTGACTCGTATCTGATGGAAACTATCTTACAATGCAATCCAAAAACCGAGTATCAGGAGACAAATATCTGGCCAAAGTCGCCACTATCGTGCTTAGATAAATATTTCTTAACTCTTCATAAATTAACCACGTGCGGTCATGTGACTGTTTGTGAAGCTGCGATTAGATTTTTTTTGTATACAACGTTACTGTATCTTGCTGCATGTACTAACGACGTGCAATAAGTACAATCTGTTAAGGTATAACATAGAGCAAGCATTGGGGAAGAAAATAAAAAAGGAAAATTTGGAAGAATTAATTAGCAATACAGAATACAGAGGTAAATTTTTAGAGTATGGCGTTATTTTATATGAAAGAATAGGAAAACAAAATAAAACAATATAAAGTGAAACTAATTTGCATAATGTGATAGTAATGTGTAATAAGCATATAGCATAAGTAAAATAAATATTGTACACTCGAATGTAAAGATGTGACGAAATAAATGGTAGGTAGGTAGTAGTAGAGGATTGTATTAATAATAAATTTAAAAAAACGTTACCGTATAAGTATGACTATTTTTATAATTTATTACAACTGCTATTGTAATATTAAAATAATTTATATGGCAGAACAGCGTTTGCCAGGTCAGCTAGTTAAATAATATATCCAAAAAGAGTGGGCACTTTTAAATGAATAAAATTAACTGAAAATTTGTACAAGCTTTTGCTTAGACTGCCAAAATCCAAAACGTGACTTTTAATTACATTAGGTAATTTTTTTAACCTCTTGAAAGCTCTTGAAAGATACTGCTTTGCACATGATGGATAGTATAGCATAGTTCAAAAACTTCAACGATTGCTAAGTGAAAAAATCTGTTGCTAGTCACCGCCCACTTATACCACGATGGAAAGTCTCTAGGTATTTGAACTGAATATACACAAACTGATCCCGGATCGCGACAGACCGAAGCTAGTCACTATGACGACCTTTCACTTGTTGGTCACGACCCTGTTCGGGCAAACGTCCTACCACCTCACATCAAACATACCAAACGTAATACATCAAACAACCTTAGTGTCATTTAACTCAATCAGCGAAATTGACATAAATCTTTCCCCAATAACCTCTAGAGTCGTCCACATAAACCGCAGTATTCAGAACACGCACAACAAATATCTCGTAAATACGTCACGTGTACATTTGATTTCGATCACTTATAGCATGGCGGGACATGTTATAAACTTTTATTTGCTTGACGCTTTTATTCGGTGATTAAATTATGTCCTGTGATAAATGTTTCGGGCTTGTTGTTATTTTATTATTACTTTTGACGTTATACAAATACTTTTTACTTGTGTCTGTTTAATGTGGTGTCCAAGTCATAGTTGGGCAAAATATAATCAGATTAATAAAAATGATTAACGATTACATTTTACGTTTTTTACCATTAACATGACTGCATTTTGCTTATTTATGTTTTAAACACTACAAAATCCCAGATTGTATACACATTTATCATTCTTAATGTTTTAAATGGATTTAATCATGATTACAGAGCAAGAAAATTAAAATTATGACTACATTCTTGTAAGTGGTCATCATTAATCACATTACAGTTTGCCCATCTCTGGTCCTAGATAAGGGACTGACGACGCGAACCGACATAAGTTCGAATTCACGTGCTTGTGAGTTTTTCCATATTAAGTACGGATTTAAGGACCACTTACCGATGCAGAAAAACATCGTGAGGGAACCCGCATGGCATCTAATAGAAATGTCATGTGTAAGTGCCCTGAGAACGGCGATCAGCTGCGCTACTGGTCGCGTTGGGCACGACATATGAACGCCAAGTAGACACAGCCACTAATGAAATGAAATAAAAAAGTATTTATTTCGCCACAAATATACAAAAAACTAGAAATTTAAATGCAGCAATACAAACAACACACAAAAACAAAAGAAAATACAAAACATATAAACATGGCGAAAATGGGCCCTTCATCAGCCTAAAGCCACAGAGGAAGTCTGCAGCGCTGATTTTCGTGAAGGGCCCCGGTCGTGTTACATCCTATAAGAATTATCGATAAACAACAAAATACATATAGCTAATGATCTCTGCAAACATGAAAGGTATAGGCGTGACGCTATATTTATACTATTATTATTACATATTTTGAACCAAAATTCAAGCGAAAGCTGTCGAAAGTTCAGAACAATAGTTGTTCCCAATTAATGTAAATTACAATATGATTTGTATCATTAAAATTTCAAAAGCCATCAGATAAAATCTTTAACAATAACCCTTGATAAGAAATACAATTCATCGTTAATTAATTTCAGAAGTATCTATTTGTATTCTAAATATACCTGAGACCTTTTATGAGTGATTTAGGATTTTATAACTTTCGAATTCAGCTTTGGCCGAATATTGACTTATAATTATATAAAAAAGAAAAAATATAGTTTAATGAAGATAGAGAGTAACAGAAGCAAATACCCTCTAAAGTATTATATTATCGGTCTTAGTTTGAAGCTTGTTAAAAACTTTAGACTTTTACTAAAATTTTTGGCCCATTTAAAAGTTTTATCTAATGCAATTTTTTTAACCTAAAGTAGCCGAATTAAATCCTTTGGTCTGACATTATAATTCTATAAACCACTGAAACTATGCTTATTCATAATAATTTCTGATAATTGACATGAGAAAGGTCATAAACCAGGTAATAAAGGGTTTTTCACCCACTAACATACCATGTGCAGTTCTCGTGATGCATTGGGGTAGGTCTGCACGGAATGCGACAGAATAATTATTGCTTTACTTAGTTAGCAATTAACTAGTTCAACTAGCTACTATTTCTAGTTAAACATACATTTTAAATTTTAAAAACAAATTATAACCATCTCTTGGATATACTAACCAATGACTAATCAAGTCATGACTAATTAAGCGTATTATTAGTCTCGTTTAAATATATAATTAGTCTGGATATAATGCTATATGGAAATAAAAAAATCTAATGAATATAGACTTGTGGTGTTCTTTTATGATTTACAGGCGGACGCTTGGCCTTTATTATACCTGGTGGAAGATGAAAATAACTCCGACGATAGACCGAATAGAACAAATGCCTATTCACTCTTCTCTTAAAGACTCTCAAGTTAAAGATCGCGGAAATATGCTCGCTGGGATCATATTCCACTCCTTAGCTGTTCTCATAATATATGTAGAAGCGAATCTTTTGAGGAACATTCATCACATACGGGTAGTATCCGACACGCTGTCTACCGGTTTTATGAAGAAATTGGGCTGGTAGAGTCAGAGGATGTTTCCATCGCCTGAGAACACTTCTTACTGTGAAACCGGTAAAAGACTGCGAAGCAGGCGACTTTTCGTCGATGCTCGATGGATGATTTGGGAAACAAGTGATATAAATTATAACAAATCTTCTACAAACCAAACCCAATAATAGCAATGTAAATATATATTTTTTTAAATTGGGCGTAATTTGCTGTATAACATCAGAGAGCGGTAGACAAAGACACATTCGACAGCGATAATACTAAAAAAGTACAAAATGTATACAGTTGAGAGCATGACTATGTGATGTTTCGAAAGCTTTTCTTCATCCCATATATTTCGCAATTTTTTACTAGGGATATCCCTAGTAGCTGATCGAACCTTACATTATTTTAGCCCGTGGCTTCCAGGTTCTTCTAAAAAATATTTGCCATATCTGGTATATGTAATGTCTAGTAGTATTTGGGATTTCCTAGCTTCGAATAATTATTAACTGGCAATATAAAACCATTTTAGATTAAATTTGATTGGGCATTTTCTCCAAAACCACATTTTTATTTCAGGTTTTTTTTATATTTTCAGGAAACATACAGTAATATATAATTAAAAATACACAAAAAAATCAAGCTAGTGGACTCAAAACGATAAGAGAAAACTAAATAACTAATAAAGAATAATAAATAAAACAAAGAAAAAATATAATTTGAAACTGTTTTTTTTCTCATCATTCTTCTAAAAGAGCCAAATATACTAGATAGAATATCCACAAATTATACTGTGTATATTAAATTTATTATCAATATATTATAATAAGAAAAATTATAAACCATTGTTAAATTATCTCGTAAGAATTTGAAACGGTTAATTGAAAAGTAAACAGTTTCATATTCAATTTAAACGCATACGGCATTTGACGTCAGTCCTCATTCGAACCCGGCAGAAATCCAGCCGCTTCCGACCTACCTATTGTGGACAATAAGAATACCATTTTAACATCGCTTCGTGTAGTTAGTAGAACTTATAAATAGGCAATGAATGAATATCTCAAATCCAAGTATCATGCTGGAATCATTATCATTATTTATTTCAAAACACGAAACCGATGGTTAATTATACCAAAAGTGTAAATATTAATAATTTATTTTATCTAGTTTATCATACAGAGATATGCAGTCAGAGACATTTAATTTTTAAAAACGTAATTTAATAACACATTTACATAGAAATAAACTTAAGAAAATGGTAGATTGAACCCATGCGTACACCGAAAAACAAGATTTTTTTACACTGGCTTGAGAGACTTCCTAGAGTGCACCTGATGGTAAGTACAGTGTAGTCCAAAAACGAAAGTGACTATCAAAAAATGAAAATCCCTAGATATGCTCCGTTATGTCGGCCCACATATACCATGACTAAAAGCCTCTAAGTATATGAGTTACGGGATATATTCAAGCTGATCCCAAAATGCGACAGGCCAAAGCGAGTCACTATGACGGTCTTTACACTCGTGTACTTTAGTCATCACCCAGTTCGGCCAATCACTCTGCCGCCATATAAATATTTTAGTAACAACTCTAGATTCTATTTATTTACTTGTAAGTCTCAATACCGAAATTAATCAAGTTAATTGCCGCACGGAATACCGAATTTACCGAGTTTTATTTTATTTTATTGCCGTATTTTCTGTTGTTGCATGATTAGTTTTTTTTAGCGATCAACAATTAATTAGAAAATATTTTCATTAACCAATTTATTTATCATAGTTTTTAAGGTAATGGTTTAATTCAGATAGGTCTAAAAAGGAGTATTTGTGTATTTATTATTTACGTGTATTTCATCCACAGAGCAGAGAATTAATCATAGAGATAGCAAATTGTCAGATAACATTGAAAAAATCAACGGTTGGCGAAGTCAGCGCGGAGGTATGACAGGAAAGTTGAAAAACTGAGAGCATGCGCTTTCCAGATTCTTAATGTTATATATTTTATGCACTAATAGAGTAGCTCGCACAACAGTCTTCGGCAAAACTCTTTCGGCAACTATTTCACAAAAATATCAATATTAATTCAAAGCTACGTGTGATTATGTTTTCCAATATTACAAGATTTATGCACTCTTAATATATACACGAAAGTTTTCAGTTAAACTTTAATCAAAAATGTTTTAAGATTTTTGTTTTCTCAAAAATATCGACTTATTTTTATATCTTTCAGCATTTATTGACATTATTTTAAAGCTATCTCTGATTTTATTTTATAATAGTACACATTTCTTGCACTCTTAAAGTATAACTGTTCGGTAATATTTTATACAAAAATTATTTTTCCCAAAACTATCGATATTATTTTCAAATTGTTTCCAATATTGCATGTTTTGCTCACTAATAGAGCTTTCACGAAAGCTTTGAGCAAATCTTCTGATAAAAATCATACGAAAACTTTTTTTCGCAAAATTATCGATATTATTTCTATGCTATCTCTAATTTTTTTCCTACTGTTAGCATGCCACTTCTGCGAGTATGTTTAACGTTTAAAATGTCATGTTTTATAGAAAACATGCCACAGGCATTCGTTATCATGCATGCGTTTGAATACGAATTCATTAATTTACATATAGTGTGCGCTTTTCACAGAATAAAATAATTAGAGCTTTGTTTGTAATTGACGTTTCAGTGAATTACATTGTTAAATGCAATTAATTTGATTTTAATAGAATGCATTATATGTAATAATTTAATAATAGGTATATATATTAAAGCCAATATAATAAAATATACATGTTGACTTATAATGCAGATAAATTGACGAGAAGCTCTACCGATATATCGTTTCGACGACAAATTGACACAAAAGCTTACCACTTACTAATAGCAACAGGATAATATTTTTTTTATAATAAATATCTTAGAATTAAAGATGTATAAATCCGCATTAATTAAAAAACGGTGTACCTCTCCAAAATAGTTATTTAATCAGTAAATCACCTTTCCCAAATAAATCTTTAAATCATTGACTGTTACGCAAGATTTAGATTGAGACAATTATAACAGACTTCATTAAACGCTAATCGTCCAACTTTTAAAAATTAAGAAAAAATTATTAATTTTTTATAATACCTTTTTAATTGGAGTAAAGAAATACAAGAATACAAAAATACATTTGCTTATTTAATAAATAAATAAAATATAGCCTATCCTATAAATAGGAAACTGTTAATTATGCATTTCACCACTGTAATAGGTAAATAAAGCTATATAAAGGCTCAACATTACTTTTCATTTGCAATGTCCTATAAATAGGACGCTGGGGTATAATGGATTAAGGCAAAAAGACAGAAATATATTTCAAACACACATTCAAGTAATATACTTTGTTTTCAAAATACAACTTTATGTTTATAAATTAAAGGTTCAGTCTTAATTATTGATAATTTTGAGATTATTGATTTATTTGAGAGTTAAAGATTTATAAGTAATTTTTCAGAAGGTGTACGTTTGTAAGAATAAGGTAACTTAATCTTAATATAAATAAAATAAACGCGACGAACCATGACAAACCTTTTTTATAATTGCATCAATATTTTGGGCAAGCATTTACGTTTCCCCCATTTATATACAGTCTGTCTTACTTACCTTAGAATTTAAAGTAAGAATTCAATATACGACGACTATATTTTCCCTATATAAATAAGTAAGATCTTCCTCAAAGAAACTGTAACAGTTCATTAAACAACTCATTTAATGTAGATATAGAGCACGTAGTCTAAGCCATATGAGCGAAGTCAAAAGAACTTTTACTGTTTATGCGTCCAGAGGGAAATCTTTATGCATCCAACTGATTTACGGGCGAGCGATTGTTTCGAACATCCACGGCGGTTACATCTCTTTTATTGCCCCAACTTATTTATTGTGAATTGTTCATAAAACATTCAATGTGAATTCTATATAATTGCATCTAAAGCTAAACATGATAAATTGCTTTGATGAGTATAGAGTGCACTTAATTCTGATGCCATGTCTAATAAAATTGTTAATATTTTTGTTCTATTTATTGTAGTAGATGTTTTTGCTACAGTTGAATAATTAAGTTATACCTCTTGGTAATTATTGTTAATTATAGTTAATATTTAAGAATTATTATCTGGATTACAAATATTAATTAACCATTAAAATTGAAGTTATGGAACAGATATAAACCGTACGTAAATATATTATGTGACATGAATATCACTGACACCCAGGGTATAAGTTGTCCTAGTTTTGGTAGCAGCTTACTATAATGCACCACTTTCAAACTGTTTATATAAATTTCTGAATATATTATATATTTTAAATATTAATTGTACTTTCAACTAGTACTATATGACTTCTGAGGTAACATAGATCACAAAATAAACTCCTCTCGGTGCGCCATAATGTCAAAACAGCTCTTAGATATTCCAGAAGTATTTTTTTTTTACTTTTACTGGAATATATGCGTATAGCAGCTACAGTGTTCAGCGTTGCCCGGATAGATATATTTCATTTTGGTCATATAAATCCAAAAATAACTGTTTATTTTTACGAGATACAAAGTATTATAGCCTACATGAGATTTGAAACTGTAATGTATCTCTGTGCTAAACAACCATTCTCGCGGAATAGAGTGATGAAAATAAAAACTTTCTTATTTCTAACAATAGTAAGATGAATTTAAGGCATCACACAAAAGTACAGAGTGGGCCGAAACAACCTTACAGTGTCGTGAACATGATTATTTGTTAGTCTAAATTACGAATTCTTGCTACAGATATGTTCTCTAGAAATTAAAAGAAAAATACTGAAATATTTTTTGAACAGGAAAATGTGGTTAAAGCAAAATATATTTTCAAAACAGGATTTTAATATACGATTTGTTTTTATTTTAATAAAATATAAGATCGACATTCGCAACACTGAAATATCATAACAACGTACAAGAATCATCTGGGAGTTTACCTAAAATAGAGAAATGGTAAACCATCGAGCCATACATACGAAGTTCTCCAGTATATTGGATAGCGAAGGGTTATAGCAGCATGATCACATTAAGGAGACACTTCCGGCTAATGCACCTCATAGGATGTTTATAAAGACATTTGCTACATATAGAGTTTACTGCTACTCTGAACCTAGCGTGAGCACATATCTTAGTTTTCAAAGTATATATTTTATTACCAACAATTTAAAAAATATCATAAAATGTTACTTGAAATAGCAGCATGGTGGCAGCGAATGTCAATAAATTATTGCTTATTCACAGTCGTAGCTTTTATGAAACTGTTAACAGGACATAGCCATGTTTTCAAGTTGCTAACCTTATTGGCAATAAAAATCAAAGCATTGTTACTGTTTTTAGGCACTGCATCCGATCGGAATCCGTGAAAATACGTTCCGAAATTACCCTAGATTTTATACGGAATCTAACGAACATATCAGTCATCCGTTTTCAATACATCATCGGTTATTTGATGAGCTACTAGCCATTTTACTAACGTATTCCAATCGCATGCAGGCGTATACATGTAAACAGTGTAAATATTATAAAAATATTTGCATCATAATGTACAAAATTATGTATAGGTAAATCCAATTTGTTTTTTCTAATATTACAGGATCCTGCCTGAGCTACGGACATTCCTGCTGGGGTGGTATGTAGTAAACAATTTATAACACACAATGTTTTTTTTGTTTTTTTTTTTATCTTTTTTAGACCACTTAACAAAACATTTGTTTAATGGGCGCGGTCCATCATTGGCCTTATGTTTACCTTCTCATAGATGTGATTAAGCGTCTACCAGTATATTAAAAAAAGAAGTAAGTCCGCAGTTGCTGAATGGTAGGATAAATGAAGCTACCTCATCACAATACGTGGGTGCAAATACAATGATAATACCTCGCGAGATTATATCCAGTTTTTTTCTTATCTTCTTTTTTAAGGAGGGTAGCGAAATGGCAATACTTCTTTAATTGTACTTGTTTATAAGCGAAGGCAACCACTTTCCATTAATTGGGATCTCTGGCTGTCTATCAAAATGTATGGGATTGATATAGCGTAAACCATGTTATATTTCGAGAATGTATGCTTCTCTCACTCCCTCTCATTGCTGAGAATCGTGCTTTTTTTATGATTTGCAAACCAACGCTTGGCCTCATTCATACCTGTTAGTAGGTGACGATGGGTCTACTGGAAGAAATTTTATTTTTAACCCAGATTGAGTGGTTTAAAGGGCACTCCGAAGGGCTTTAGTTAGTATGAGTCTTACACACGTGTCACACAGCTACTGCCCACACAACGGCCTGGATTGTCCTATGTAGGATTTGACTCCGGGCTACCAAAAAAAGGCTGAAGACTAGTCCGATGATGAACGGCGTCCGTGCAACAAATGCCTATTCACACTTCTCTTAAAGACTCCCAGGTCATAAGTACCTGAAAATATAGTTGCTGGAAGCAATTCCCCTCCTTAGCTGATGTTTTTTTTTTTATTTAGGGGCTTTTATTCAGGCGAATATATCAGCCCCATTGTACCCAAATCTATTTCCTTACATCCTAGGGGAGTCGCGGATGAGCAAGCGTCACCATCTGGCACAGCATTCTGACTTCACTGGACAAAGGATTCGCCAAAATGCCGTGCCATGCTCCAATAGTTTGTCTGTTAATTTTCAACTTGCTCATCAGCGACTCCCTTTGTGTCTCGTTCCGGGCACACTCCATCAGCAAATGATGCACATCTTCAATCTTTCCACATGTGTCACAATTGGGTGAAGCTGATGAATTTAAAAGCGTATCTTTTCATACGGTTAAAAGGATTGTCAACCACATTTGGATGATATCCAACACGGCGTCGGGTGGTGTCTTACTCATCAACTTACATATTTATTTTTAATAGGAATCATTATTCTAATACGACAATGATAAAATCAATCAATCAGCAATCAAGTTCGCGAAATGACAGTTCGTGGCCTCTAAACACGCGGCAAACTCTCACAGTTGGGTTTAGCGTCGGCCACTATCGTTTTTATTAGTATCATTTTAATCCCCGGCTTACTCTATATTGTTCAATAATACGCGAGATACGATGTTTTACTACGTACATGCGGTGACTTAGTCCGTTTTTCATTTGCCGACACCGATAAAAATTACTACCGCCGATAAAAGTTTGTCACTTAAATTATTTACAAGAGTGATCATCTGTAGATACTGTAGCATCACAATTTAGGAAACTCATTAGAACTACGGTCGATCTGTGTATAACTTGGATTTAAGGCATTCATATGAAACTTGTATATTTAATTTCCAACACATTGCATACAATTTATTTTATATTCATCCAATTTTTATATTTGTTTTTATTCTTACTGGGCATAGTACCACATCACGGTAGGTGGTAAGCGTCGTCTTGATAATCGACTAAGTAAAAGCGAAATCTTATACTTTTGTCACACATTCTATATATTATCCAAACTTAAAACTATGTTGATTTGTTGTTAATACTTTTTTTCATACCTTTTATATCATAATTATTGCTTATAGTTGTGTAGATAAATACTAAAAGCCTGTAGGTGCATTCTCAGTAAAATGTAAAAATGGAACAAACCAAAACAAATAATGTAATGTAAAACATATATTCGGGTTATTTTTAATGTTGTTGAACGTAATACGGGATAAAATGGTAAAAACGTAACTAAATAGTTAGTTTTTAATTTGTTATTTCTGCGATGTACTACACTGTGACTTCTAAGATTTGAATAATTGTCGGTATCGCTTACATTAAATGGTAGACTCGCTTTTTGTTATATTACAATAAGTCGTAATAAAATCTAATTTATATTGCCTTTGTCGGTTAATGTAAAAACGGTCTTACATTTATTGCTACTCTTTTACACGAAATTTATTTAATATATAACTATGTGTTGCACTTAATAGCAATAAAGCCATTTAATTTTATAAGATTGCAAAATAATCGTAACATCAAAATTTTATTCAGAATAGAAAATTAATGGGTTTATTTTATTTTTTTCATTTTTTTTTTATTATTTAAAATAGATGGCAACATAGACTCTCGACAATAATTTTCATTCGATGTTTATTTAAATGATGCAATTTTATGCATTGTGTAATTTAATTATATACAATGTACATATATCTATGCATTTCGATGTATTTTGTTAAACAAATATTTACTAGTTATGTCATTAGACATATAAGAAATTAATTTTGGTTAAACTACTTGAAAACTAGGCTTAACTACGTTGTACAGAATTGTTACAGAAAAAAAAACTTTAAATTATATATTATTAAGATTAACATTAGTCAAAGTTACACTTTGGATACTGACAGTCACCACACCGATTAATAACAGCCAGGATCCAACTCACACCTTTACTATGGCTACAATAGAATGTATTGTGTTTTATTCGAATTTACATATATATTAATCACATCTAAAGCTATTAATTTAACGTCTTTGTCAAAATATATCCACAAAGTTAATATAATCATCACCTGCGACAACTTAAACCCTGACGTCAGGCGGTCGGCCCATAATGACTTTGGTTTAGCGCGTGACAGCAATTAAAAATAGCGACGTGTGGGAAAACCATACGTGAAATGTGTTACGAATAATGATCGGACTCCTCTAATTTGGGCTTTAGGGATAGATTAGTTACATGGGAAAATGTCTTTTATATGCGAGGCCTCCACAGCCGGAGTGGCCCAAGTGAAAGTTTTGTGCTTTCACTCAATATTTGTGCTTTGGACTTTTTTTTTTGTTGTCCCGGTATAAATCATCGTGGACCGTCTGGGTTGCCGAGAGGGCAACAACCCCGATATTTCAGACTCTTACGGGCTAAAACCTTCTCGGTGTTCCTCATATTCGTCTACCGGGTCCAAGGGTGCGATTATGACAATTTACTCGGCTCCCAGCGGAGACGTAAAGTTTCCCGCCTCTCAGTCTTTTACCAGTTACACAGAGATCTTCTAGAGCCACTTTCTCTGATTCCATCATCCCCATTTCACTACAAAATCAACAGAGGCATGTCGGATACCATCCGTATGTGGTGGATGTTCCTCACATCCGCACGAAAATATTGGCATCTAAATTCATCATGCGAACAGCTACGGAGTAGAAAATGAATCCAGCGACCATATTTCTAGTTCCCACGGCTTGGAAGCTTTTAAGGGAAGAGTAAATAGGCGGCATTATTGGCCGGACACGGTCCATCTTCACCATCCACCTAGTGTGATTGAGGCAAACATCCAAGTGGACGCAATTATTTTCATAATATACAAGTGTATATTATAAAAATAATATAGGGAAATGACCTTAAATATCGTAAAGCTTATTTGATGGCGTCATATTTTTCTTACCAATGTCATAATATTATACTATTTTGGTATTGAATTTTATAGTATTGCAATTTTTATGTATTATTACTAGATCAGAATATATATATATACATATATATATTTTAGGCAACGTTGTGTGCTGCGTGAGTTGCGGTCACTCGATGTGCGGAAGGCCAGTGGTCCCGATGGTATCCCAGCGATTGTGCTTAAGAATTGTGCCGCCGAGTTGACTTCTCCACTCACTCGCTTATACCGCCTGTCCTATTCCTGTGGAATCGTGCCTCGGGCTTGGAGGGAGGCTAATGTGCAGCCGATCCCCAAAAAGGGGGATCACTCAGACCCTTTCAATTATCGACCCATTGCTGTAACCTCAGTGTTGTGCAAAGTTATGGAGCGTATAATAAATTCACATCTTATCCGGTACCTAGAAGATCACTCACTATTAAGTGATCGACAATACGGTTTTAGACCGAATCGGTCGACGGGTGATCTTTTAGCGTACGTATTGCACCGCTGGGGTGAGGCAATGGATAAGCACGGTGAGTCTTTGGCAATTAGTCTAGACATAGCCAAGGCTTTTGATAGGGTCTGGCACCGTGGTCTCTAAGCTTCGAGCGTACGGTCTTCCCGACAATCTGTGTTCATGGATCTCTGGCTTTCTCCACGAGCGTAGAATTCGTGTCCTCGTTGATGGGCACAGTTCGCAGTTCGTGTCAGTTAATGCCGGAGTTCCTCAAGGCTCTGTACTTTCTCCCACCCTGTTTCTTCTGCATATCAATGATATGCTGTCTTTGAGCAGTATACATTGTTATGCAGATGATAGCACGGTTCATGGGGGTTATTGCAGCAAGCCCACTTGTTGTCGGGAGGACTCCAACAGGAAACGGGAAGATTTGGTTGTTGGACTCAATCAATCCTTGAGCCTCATTTCTTCTTGCGGCGACAAAAATTTGGTTGAGTTCAATGCCATGAAAACACAGGTGTGTGTATTTTCCAGCAAAAAAACCCCTTTTTCCCCTCTCCCTTCTCTTCAGAATGTGTCGCTTGCAATGCGCGACAGCCTAAATATCTTAGGTATGAATATTCGCTGTGATCTTAATCCTAGGGATCATTTAGGATCTGTTATCACCACAACATCGCGTAGGCTTGGTGTCCTGAACAGAGTGCGTCGGTTTTTTACACCTTATCAACTGTTACTTTTGTATAAGGCTCAGGTCAGGCCTTGCATGGAATATTGTTCGCATGTTTGGGATGGTTCTGCTCAGTACTTACTTGACGCCCTGGATAGGTTGCAGCGGAGGGCTGTCCGCATTGTGGAGCATCTTGAACCGCTCCAGTAGCGCAGAGATATTGCCTCACTGAGCGTTTTCTACCGTCTGTATCATGGCGAGTGTTCTGAAGAGTTGTTTAACCTTGTTCCACCCTCTCCTTTCCTGAATAGAACCATGCGCGCGGGTTTGCGGAGTCACAGCTTTACGGTTTCTCATATCCCAGCTAGGACTAAGAAGTTCTCTAACTCCTTCTTTTGCCGTGTCGTTGGGGTGTGGAATAATCTTCCAGCGAGCGTGTTCCCACCATCCTATGATATGGGATCCGTTAAGCGTAACGTAAATAGATATTTGTGCAAGCCGGCATGATCGCTGCGACTACCGTTGGGTTTTTCTTGCCTATCGATAGTCGTTAGCGTTTTTTTGGCTGCACCATGCTTACCATCAGGTAAAGTGCAGTCACTGTGTCGAGTCAGAATAAAAAAAAAAATATTCGACTTTATTTGAGTCACTATCATATTAATGTTTATGTGAAAGTAAAGCAAACATCCCACCTGAGTGTAAGCGGTCACTGGCGGCAATGGACCGTCATCACAAGAAGTGTCATCATTGCGTTGCCGAACTATAAGAGAGTTTTTCACTCCTTTTCTTGAAGTGCCCCTTATCTTGTTGCAGATAAAAAATACACCTAGAAGCCTTTGTTATCTTTATCCTGTTTTATTTTTTCTTTATTTTATATTTTTTTAAATTATATTTATCTTCCGCTCATATATTTCTACTGATTTTATGTTTTAATTGTATACCAAAAAATGGAAACGAAATTATTTTTATTTTGTTTTTAAGGGCAGACTGTACCAACATATTAAATCTAGTTTAAACTTATATAAAACGCTATTTAGCGTTAAACTGTACTTGTTGTCTTGCTCGGAAACTTTATCCAGTTTTAAAAACTGTTAAATTTAAATCACCATTGAGATCGATTTAGAACGCTTTAATTAAATATCGTTTTAATCAAGTCTAGACTAGTTTGTTAATGTAAGTCTCCCTTAAGGTTTAAATATGATGTTTTCAGCTCACGGCAAACGATCTGGAAAGCTTCCATCAAGTGCTCCCGATTGGTATCTCACCAGAATCCTTCGCCGCATGGCTGCCAATGCTGAAATGGTAAGAATATGCAATGATCTTCCAGCCATTATATTTCCCCTTCTGATGACACCGGATTCTTTAAAAAAGAGTGTTATGAGACTTTTTTTACAGCGGCACGACATAGTGACTACAATGCTCTTGATGATAAGTACAGTGTAGTTCAAAAAAGAAAGCGACCGTCAATGGATGAAAATCCATTGATAGTCTCCGTCGTCATGTCGACCGATATATACCACGACTGAAGGTCTCTAGGTATACGAGTTACTGAATATACACAAGTAGATCCCGAAACGCGGCAGGCTAAAGCGAGTCACTATGATAGTCTTTACACTTGTATACTGTGGTCATGACCCAGTCTGGCCTACCATCCAAAGGTAAAGGTTGTGATCACCCCACATAAGTATAAAAACCGTCACGATTCGCTCGGACCTGTGTGTTTCGGGATCAGCTTGTGTACGTCTAGTTGTTCCTATTAGTGATGCCACGAATAGTGAACTGGCCGAATACTGAATATTCGGCAACGCTGTCGGCCGAAGCGCCGAATATTCGGCCTGCTGAATATTCCTGGAAGTAGCGTGTTTAGTAATAATATTAATCTTTATTTCAATACAAAACTTATGCATATACACAGGGTGATAAGTCTCACCAATTAAGTAAATCTTGTCTCTGGTGAGACTCTCACTTCCGTTCGGGTTATTCAAGGGAGTCTTGTGTTTTTATATGGATATTCACGGTATAAGTTTATTAGTATGTGTGTGAGCGAGAGAGAGAGTGTGTGTGTGAGAGGTTGTTTTCTGAGGCTGATAACATTAACGATGAAAAGCGTAATCGTTTGCTATCAAAAAATGCTGAAAAGCTTGTTTTTATCCAACACAACTTACCACTGATCAATTTTTATTAATAAAGTGTTGTAATTTGGAAATAAATACATAACTTTGAGTAATATAACGTGTCTTTTTTACATGGTTTGGTATTCGGTATTCGGCCGAATAGTACGTATTATTCGGCCGAATACCGAATAGCAAAAAAAGTGGCCAAATAGGCCGAATACCGAATAGTTGCCGAATATTCGTGGCATCTCTAGTTCCTATAACTAATAACCTTCTGTGTTATGTCTGGGCCGACGTGGCGACGCACTTGTCAATGGATTCTCATCCCTCGGCATTCGCTGCACTACACTGCATTTTCTATGCTGTAGTGTGAAACTACATTTTCCAATTAACGTCCGACACTTGCTGCTGAATTTAACCGGCAAAATTTTTAAATAGTTTTACCTCAAATATTTTCAGACTCACGCCATCTGATGTCCGTTTTCTAAATTACAGAAACGTGAGTACAACTTTCCGACCAAAAGCAATGATATCAGCTCAGCGCTTCGCGTGGACTCGAGAGATAATACGCCATCTACCGACAGACTTGTGTAAGATTTAACATCACATTAAACGTTTTTATTAATAATAGATGTCACCACATAACATAAAAGTATCTGTAGCGATGAGTAACTTGTAAGGCATTCATTGAATCATGTACCCACATATTTGTTAAATTTTTATCATACACCCATTAATATTTGAATATCTTGGTCATATACAATAACTTACGACAGCTCGGTTAGAAGAGTGGCATCTACATCTGATCAATGTATAGTGGATTCGATCCCTAAAACTAGTACGTATTTATAAAGTAAATAAATAAAAATAAAAAAGTAATAAAGAACTAAATTAACTTCCCCAATAAAAATAAAATAATTTTATCAGAGATTCATAATATTTTATAATAAACTTTTAATACTGTACCTGTAAACTCGTGTTAATAATAAAATTGGTTTTATAATAAAGCCGTATGTTTTTAGATCCATTTCCGATGATAGCCCTGTGGATATGTCATACAACAGGAATCCCGAGGCAAAGCCCATGTTAGACGACGATCTGCTTTCAAAAATCAAAATCTGGCAAATAATGGTATAATATTATAAAATATAGTTTTAATATACAATTTAATGTGATTAATTGAAATTGCTTCACCTGGATGTAGTCAATTTTTTATCATAAGCTACTATCAATTTTATTATAAAGAAGGTCCCAAATACGTTATAACAGAAACAATATGGTCTTATATTTTGAGCGCCTTTGAAAAGTGAATATGAATTTGGTTTTTTTTTGTTTTTACACTGGCTCAACATAGTGAGTGACTAAAGAGTACCTGATGGTAAGTACAGTGTAGTTCAAAAACGAAAGCGACTATCCAAGGATGAAAATCCATCGATAGTCTACATCGTCATGTCGGCCCACATATACTACGACTGAAGGTCTCTAGGTATATGAGCTACTGGATATACACAAGCTGATCCCGAAACGCGACAAGCCGAAACTGGTCACTATGACAAGCTTCACACCCATGTACTGTGGTAGAGATCCAGAAGGGCACCGACGCCCTACCACCTCGCTGCTGCTCGTTTAGCACCACCCAGGAGTCATATGTAGGGGAACTAGGGTAAAGACTACGGACGCGAGCAGCATCGACTCTGCTTGTTTGGCAGACACGGTCTATCATCAGTGAGACCTTCACCGTCTACCATGTGTAATTGGAGTCAACCGGGTGCCTGTAAATCACTACAGCAATTGATCCTTTAAAATCTATTAATTAGAATACAGCTAGGATTTTTATTGTAATAAAAAGATTATGTTTAAAGTTCTTCAATTAAGTTCAATTTTTTTTTTTACACTGGTTCGACATATTGACTACAGAATACCTGATGGTAAGTACAGTGTAGACCAAAAACCAAAGCGACTATCAAAGGATGATAATCCATTGATAGTCTACATCGTCATGTCGGCCCACATATACCACGACTGAAGGTCTCTAGGTATATGAGCTACTGGATATACACAAGCTGATCCCGAAACGCGACAAGCCGAAACTGGTCACTATGACGGGCTTTACACCCGTGTACTAAAAAACTGTAAAAATAAAAAAAATGTAAACATTATTTTCATGTTTTTTGTTGTATGGTATCCATGCGTAGTAACAAAATTAGTCGTAGGTTCGACTCGTGGCAGATATCTCTGGGCTTTTTCAGATTATACACGAACTTAGACATCATTGGCTCATTGGTCAAGGAAAGCATCGTGAGGAAACCCGCGTGGAATATAGCAGTAGTGTCAGGTCTAAGTGTCCTGAAGACGGCAATCAGCTGAGCTACTTGGCCACGTTAAGCAAAACATATAAAGCGCAAACTGTATGCCATCACTGATATAACTTTGCTCACACTGACAGGGATATAGCATGGTAATATATTGTTATATATTTTGTTTTCAGAGGGAAGTTCCGGAAGACAAGTGAATTACAAATAATTGTAGCAAATGTTGACTGACGTTATGTTTCAAATTTTATTTATAATTAATTTAATACTCTCATTATAAGTAAATATGTCAGTTGCAAGGCTGGGTCGTAACTGACAATAGTTTAAAAATAAATGTTTAAGATAATAACGTGCCATTTCACAAAATATAATATTAATGAAAGTTTATTTTGCGGTTTTAATATCATTTGTAAAGTAATAGGACGAGCTTGGAAATAAAACTTTGATCGAACACAAATAGAATTAACTTAACTTTGTGGTCTGAAAAGTTTTCTGTTAACCGCTCATTTTTGTAACAATTTCTTAAGTACTGTATAGATTTTTATTAATAATATTATAGTATAATACTTTTACAAAACACTTTATTTTCGACAATAAAATCAATTTTAGTTAATATTAATATAGCTGCTGATTAAAATATCTTTATTATATTACCTTAGATAATTTATACATTATTTAACATATAACTAATTACATATATTGTTTACACAACATATACATTTAAAAATATTTGGTCTTACGAGTGCCAAGATTGAAATCCAAGTTACAGGTAGTTAGGAGCTCAGAGTAAGTAACCTCCTCACAATGCGTACAGTATCCAGTAAAACTGCCTTCTGTATTCGTCCCTTGATCCAACAATTAAGCGAGAGCTTCTAAAGAGGGTAATCGAGGTTCTTTGCTATGAGCTCATTAGCCAATACAACTATCCAGACAATAATCATTGAATCCATATCTCACATGCTGGCAATCTCGTGTGAAAGGTCTTTGTTATAATATTTTTACAAATAATGTTATTGAGCAGTAAAAATTCGTGTCTTAATAGATATTAAAAATATAACAAATAAATCTTTATTAAATCAACGCTATGTAAATAAAATATATGAAAAACAGATTGTTTTAAAATAATTATATCAAGATATTTACAAACAAATAAGAATGAAAAAAAGCAATATTTAGGATTGTTATTACCTAATTTCATTGTTCTTTATTTTATCGTCCTATTACTTTAAAAACTGGTTACCTCATAACAAGAAAAAGTATACGAGAAAGATTAATTGTCTTCTACCATTATAATAAAAAATATAAATATTATATGTATATTTGTTAACTTGTAAAATGTAATAATTCAAAATTGTTAACAATTTATTATAATAAAGTGAAAATGTAATGTAATATGCATATTCATTGACTTGTATTTATTTGTCGTATTTTGTGACTATTCCTTTTTGCTTACCTTTAAGGGGTTATAGCGCAGTTCTCTACCATAATAGCTTCTATCGCGTTTTGTACTCATTTTAATACTTTAACGAGTCTGATGCGAGAGAATCTAAACACCCGTTAAAGTGTTTATAAACAACATCATCACAATTTCAGCTCGCATCGGATTACTTCGGAACACGAGTATATATAATATATAACTCTCCTAAGTTTCGACACTAATCTTTGCCCTAGCCTGATAATAACTCTATATTAATTAATGTTTGATTGAAATATAAAAGTTTGATGGAAGGTGAAATCTACCTTCCATAATATCTTCGGCTTCGGGTAATAAAAGCCGAAATTTTAGCCGAAGCCGCAGGTGTAGCAAGCGACAAAACCGAACGAACTGTTGCGCGAATTTTCTTTAAGCAATTACAAACATTGATCTAGTCAAATAGTAAGCTTGCGCTTGTGTTACGGGTACTAGATAAAGAACACCATTCTAGTAACCATAGGAAAGATTGCCAAAATTCGCCAGTAAGATCACTACCAAGCAACAAAACGCTATTAGTCATTTTTTTTATTCTATTTATTTAAGGGCCTTTTACGTGTGTACGTCTGTCAGCCCCATCATACCCTAATACAGAAATACCTAACATATTACATATGGGGCCATTGATCTGAACAGGCCAGACGCCTCATCAGATAATAGTTCTGTTAAGATTTTGTTAAACATCCCGATGTCAAGTCTGTTCAGACCAAAGGCACTCATAAACGCCTCTCTCCTATTAGTCATTAAAGGTAAAGTTTATTTACTTGTTTGGATATGTGAAGCAATTTTTAAAACTGTACATCCGATTTCAAAATTTTTTGATTATTATTTAAATAACTTGTGTAATTAATAATTGTGGGGGCATTTATATGTTCTATTTAAGTACCATGATCCTTTTGTTTTCTTGTCTAATGTTACCCATGTTGGGCACCCTATTATGTAAAATAAATAAATAAAATAATGGCGGTGGTGGCTTTGTAGATAAGGGTGTGGTATCAATGTGCGGTGAAGCAAATAGTTATAGCTTCGAATTCTAGTACGTACATCTAGATATTTCTAGATTAAATACGGATTTAGGCACCACATCTTCACCAGTGAAGATAAACAACCCGTATAACATATAATATAAAAGTTATGTGCACTAATGCTGTTAGAACGGTGGCATGCGACGGTATACTGGCCTCATTGTGCACGACATATATGCGCAAATTGGCTACAATTATTATGCATATCTATCCACCCTTTTTTTTTTTGTTAACCCGGTGGAAGTCCCTACGGACCTTCAGGGGAGCAGTGAGGGCCGCTCCCCAGGTGTGTCGGACCTGCCCCGACTAAAACCACCGGGGTGTTCCTTCTCTCGTCTGCCAAATGTTAAGGGCAAAGCCGAGCCATCTTCCTCGGCATCCGGCGACGTCCGGCCTTGTGCAGGCCTCACCTACTAGGCGGGGGGACGGTTAAATAGTCGTTGCCTCCCGCGTACACCTAACACATTTCGGGGAGAGTGGTGTAGAGAGTCACCGCCCCCCTCATCTCTATGAAGTTGTCATCAGAGCGGCGTGCGGGAACACATCGCACACCGCTCACGCCAGGATCTGGGCGACGCACTCAAAGCGCGCCGCCCGGCGTATGTCCGGGTCACGGAGAAAGGCTGTTGGCGTAAACCCTCCTCCGGCGTCCAGTCCGAGTTGGGCGGCGGATTGGGTTCTCGGGGGTGGATATTGCCTCCCGATCCCGCTCCGCCGGCTCCTTCACCTGCATTGTCGTCTCCGTGAAGGAGAGGACCGCCTGCCATGCCCTGTCACTACCGACCATCGCGCGAGCGAGTGCCGGCAGTGACAGGTCACCACCCACCACCCTGATATCTATCCACCCTAAAAGGGATGTAGTGTGATCATATATAATTATTTACAATGGACTTGAGTATCTTGATTTTTTTCGAAATATTGATCAAAAACTGCAAAATTGATAGGCATTGATGTTTGATGATGAATATCTCGTAAACGCTTAGCTTAAACGAAAAATTATAACAGACCATTTTTGTAGAGCAGTAAATTTTCTACAAAATTAAGAGTTTCATGATTTATAATAACTTTTTTTTTTCATTGAGTTATAAAATTCATAAGAAAAAAACAAATCAGCCTTAAAATAAACAAATTTCAACCGTTAATATCTTTCAAACGGTTAGGTTTACGAAAAAATTGTAAGAGACTTTTTTTGTAAAACATTCAATTTCCTACAAAATCTATGGAACGAGATATTTTTTGCGAGTGTTTGGAAGTGAGATATAAATTTTTCTTTCTGATGATAAGAAACAAATAGAAAACTGTAAGGCGGAGGACCTTTCCGTTATAATTAAGAGCTCATACTTGGAGAGGCTTTCTTACAGGTCTCTAGGAACCTATTTTTCAGAGTACCAAGCGATACAAAAACATTTGTTTTTTTTACCCACCCTAATAGTAATACATACTCGTATATAAAGCATTTAAAAATAGGTATATTTTTGACGTAAGTACAATCTCATTACACACCGAAATGCACTTGGTACTTATGTATATACTTAAACGTATAGTCTCGAAGGTAACGTCCAGCCCTTACTAAAAGCTTTAATACCTGTCTATATCTTTGTGGAGATAAGCATTACGTTACTCGTAACTGCACGAACTTACAAAGAATCATATAAAGGAGTACAAGTTGACCACACTTAAAAGTGCTTCTAATAAGAACAAAGTAAGTATTAGTAAAAAGTCTTGCTAAATAAAATAAAACTCAGGTAGTATAAAACATGATAAATTATACGGTACAATACATTGACGCATATATTCTTAATTTATTAGGAATTCAAATATTACGCCAAACAAATTACGGGCTTAAACACCACATAGCCACCGGTAAAAGAAAACATCGTGAGGAAATTTGCATGGCATGTAATATAAATTGTCATGTATACTAGTTCTGTGAGAACGGCGATCAGACGCGCCGCTGGTCACGTTGGGTACGACATATAAGCGCAAAGTGGAAACAGCTACTAATGTATCTCTGCTAATCCTGAAAGGGGTATAGCATGTGGATATATTATATTATTATTACAAACTAGCTGTCCCGGCAGTATTGTTCTGCCCTATTTGTCTAAAACAAAGTTACATTGTTTTTTTATGTTAATAGCTGCCCCGTCAGATTTCATTCTGCCAAAAGTTATTGGCCTGTCACAGTCTAATAGAAATAAAATTGCATTGAAAGACGTAAGTCATATCTAAGGTAATGATATTTTTAATATAATGCCTTATGGGACATTTTTGGGTTACTTTTTGTGTGATTACTCGGCGTATAAATTATAATTTTCATTAATGACATGCAACCTCTAATCAACTTGAAGACATACCATTGTTTTGTTTTGATTGACATCATATGTTTGATAGCTGCGGACAGAGTGGTTTGTATGGGAAAACGAAATTGTTGTTTTTACTATATTTCGAGCATTTTTGTCATAATTACTCACCTTTTAAACCTTCCCTGGACTTCAACAAGTAATTCAAAACCAAAATTAGCCAAATCGGTTCAGCCGTTCTCGAGTTTTAGCGAGACTAACGAACAGCAATTGATTTTTAAATATATAGATTACTAGAATGATCAGGTATATCGATAGAATTTTATAACAAGCCTCTCTAGATTAAGTAACAACGATACCATAACCATAAACGATAACGCTTGTAGAAAGAGAAAACCATTTGGAATTGACAAAAGCTTTTGTTTCATACATTTTGCACTTATATTTTACACTGGCTCAACAAAATGAGTAGAGTACACCTGATTGAAAGTATAATATAGTCCTACACGATTACACAATGTAGCCGTAATATTAATTTTCTTGGTCTGTAATCATAATTAAATCCATTGAAAATATTAAGAAATCATAAATGTATATGCAATCTGGTATTCTGTAGCGTTTAAAACGTAGATGAGCAAAATGCAGTCTTATTAATAGTAAAAAACGCAAAATGTATTCGTAATCATTTTTATTAATCTGGTTACATTTTTCCCATCTATACCTACAACGACAGCGATTTTCGAAGGACGAAAATCCTTTGACCATCTCCGTCGTTATGTCAGCTCAAATATACTATGACTGAGAGTCTCTACGTATATAAATTACTGGATATACACAAGCTGATTCCAAAACACAACAGACCATAGCGAGTCACTATGACGATCTTTACACTTGTGCACTGTGTCACGACCTAGTTCGGGCAATCACCCTACCAGTTCAAAACCACACTCACCTCATTTTTCTTTATCGATAACATTTGTGGAGAGTTATTTAGTAGTTATGTAGACGTGACATTTCGAAAACTTTTGTCAATACATTTTCAATTATCTATTAGCAGTATCGCTGAGTAAATGTCATTTTGTTTGACACCATATTTATAATTTTCCTTATAAAATTATTTTGTTTTTTTTTTTAAATAAAAGATAATGGTAAGTTAAATGGTTATTAAAAACATCATAAAAATATTTTAAGATTTCTTCGGTAAATTAATTTACTTCTTCCTTGCTTATTAAACTCATAACCTGAATCTGTTAATTAAGGAACGAAGTCTTAACCTTAGAGTAAAATATTTCCATGTGTTTTATTATACACTAGCTGTGGTAACTCAGGGTTGCTCGAGTTTAAATAATTTACCCCTTACTTACTATATTTTTAACTGAAAATCAAAATACTCGCTTTCATAATTTTTACTTTAAAAATGATCTATTTTGTTATAAACTTACAACCCTTATTTAACACCGTTAGAGATAGAATATCAAATACAGGCTTACGCATGACTTCAAACTCGCATAAAAGTGGAGATGAGTAACTTGACCCAATAAGGAATTTTGTTCTGAAAAAAATAGTATTTATGTTATTTAATTGGTGAAGGTAATGAGTATAGCCGCTATTTCGACTTTCCTTGGCAAAGTTCTCAAAAAAATATTTCATTTTAACAAAAGAACTGAATATATAATAGGAACTTGAGTATAGCCATAGTAGCTGCTCGCAGCGATTGCTACAACCTAAAGTATGCCTTAACAAGGCGTAAAAGTGTCACCACGATATCAAAATTTCACAATATCATTATTACTTCAGCCCGCATCGAGCCTCTGCAGAAAATAGGACTTACTCAGAGCTACCCACTTGCCTTTGTGCTGGG
The DNA here is from genome assembly GCA_036320925.1 of Automeris io. Lineage (NCBI taxonomy): Eukaryota > Metazoa > Arthropoda > Insecta > Lepidoptera > Saturniidae > Automeris > Automeris io. The sequence continues at coordinate 3,142,589 of JAUDJH010000010.1, read as the reverse complement.
GTACTCGCATCGAAAAAAAATGGCTGCAAGGCAGGTTGCATTTCGCAAGTCGTCGATCCATCTACCCTCTGAACGTCCCACATTACGTTTGCCGAGATGCGGGTTTCACTCCAAAACTCGTTTACTCGCAAGGGTTGTCATTTCTGCGACAAATATAAACGGTCAATTGTCACTCCAGGTTACTTAATCGCTTTGCTACATGGGTCACTTTCGTTCTCTGTCCGATAGCCTTATTACGAATTCTATCATGCAGGGACAATCCGAGCGCAGCCCGCTCCATAGCTGAGCGCTGAGCGACCATTATTTTGCAAATAACCGTACTGTGTGTGTCCATTTCTTGGCATCGTATACTGTATTTCTGTCACTAAAATAAAATCCAATCAGCAATTTTGTTTTATTTAGCTTGTGGTTCGGTCGCTGATCAATGATATAGCGCCGTGTTTTGTCATGTAGTTCTTTACTCTTTTTCTCCATAATGTGAGTTTACCCTTATTTTCCTGCCATAAATCTGAACTGATCTAAGCTGTAATGCAGTAATATTTCTTGTCAACAAAAAATGGTGCTGGCTCAAAAGATGGAGCTGTCTTCGATTAAATGATTCAGGAAACTACTACTAAAAGCACTGACTTGAGACAATTTTTGTATATTTTGAAATAGGATGGCTTGCCTTAAAAACTAAATTTTTGTAAATAACTAAAGTTTGTACAGGAGAATATATAATATTTATTATGAAAATTACCACTCTTCGCCTCCCAGCAGTTATAGATGAGCGTTCTGATTTAACTTTTTGCGAGAAGAAAATAAACAATTAAAACGAAAAAAAATAGTATTATTTTTGGATTTTTGGCGCTATTTCAAATAAGATATACTAAACTGTGCAGTAATTTATAAAAATATGAAATATTAAAAAAAACGTATCTAAACCATTAGGAGCATAATGATCATATTATAACTTTTGCTAAAAAAAACAATTCCTAATGTTGAGATTTACTTTGGAGAGTTCAAGGTTTATGATCCTTCACCACCTTTTAGTAATTTCATAATATTTCTTTGCTTGGACACTATTCGTGTTAAATGAAAAATGAGCAGATGTAATTTTTCACCACGATTTTTCCTTATAATGCGGACAATGTATCCCCGTTCGGTCAATGTTATCATAAAATATTAGTAATTTATTTAAAACTAATGTCCATCCAGTATTTTGTTCATAATTATCAAGTAAATATTGTAACTAAACTAAAAGTGTTTATAGCTAAGGACTAAGACATGAAAACATAATTACAGTGAAACCTAGTAAAGTGTGATTTCAAGGGGCCTAGGATTTTTTTTATCAGCTATAGAGGCTTTTCATTTACCCATTTTTCCAAATAGCCAGGTTTTAAATGGCAGTTGTCTTATCGATAGAGAGTCCTGCTAGGAAATTCGAGTGCTTGTAAACAAACGCGTTGTAACTGGTCTAAACTAGTGTGGTTTATAATGGCTGCGTGCATAAGAAATAAAATTTGTGGCTGATGAAAGTAGCCTCCTTAACGTCGAGAGCCCCCGACACTGAACATTGCAAGTTGCATCTTCCGTCTATATTTCCAGCATCATACGATAAAGGAATCATCAAGATGACGATTGAATCGGTGTCTGTAGGGCGAGCGCCCTTAGTCATTGACCTCATCGTCATTTTCCATAAGGTAAAATAAAGTTCTAACGCAAGTCTATCAACGATAAAAAATTGTCTACAAATTGAATATCTATGGTTTAGCTGTATAGCGAAAGTATTTGCCTGCCCCACAGAGGGGAGAATAGAACGAAAAAAAAAATCATTGTTTTTTTTTTTCTTTTTTCTTCAATTTTTCGATATTGTATGTTGATATCATGCAGAGCTGTGAGAGAAATAAGGGAAAGTGTTATTTTTACATTATAAAAATAATTAAAATTCCTAATTGCTTTGGCAACGAAAGAGTTGTTTTTAATTGATTCATTTTATAATTAAAATTTTATAAGCTGACGACCATTATTGTATTAATCGAAAATTACAGCACACACCAGGCAATATGTGAAGATTTTTGTAGAGAAAATTTATGAAAAAGGTACCATTCAAAATAACTAACCTCAGGTGTTCAGTCTTTTTTCACGCCATATAAGGTCTATAATATAATGATCTTCGCGTGAAACGGAGTTCATTACTCTATAAAAAAATGTTTAAGCAGTTTTGTAAGTTTCTATCGAGAGTTCATGACTGACTAAAACAATTATGCCAATTTCATTTTCAAATTGTTCCCTATTCGAATAAGTGTGTGAACAACTTCGATTCTGCTCTGGCAACACCGTACGAGTTGGCAATTGAGTTTTGCTCTCGCTCGAACCATCCGCCGAGTAACAACTTAAAACAAAATACAAAAATTCATAAAAAACCAAACAATTCAATTCCAAAGTGAGCTAACGAAGATCCTCAAGGACACCAGTATCCTGAAGGAGAAGCAGGGGGCCCTGAGGAGTTGGCGAACTGGTAGTCGCGGTAAATGAAACTCTTTAGGCAGCCTGTGCCACTGTTGCGGAGCTATCGAAGTACCGTACATAATTAAAAGAGCTAAAGCTTTTTAAGATTATATTGTCGTATCATTTGTATTTCAGGAATTTAATGTATTGCCGTACTAAAAAAATACTGTGTAGTAAGGTATTGATTAGCTATGTAAAGGTTGATATCAACGTACTGAAAAGGATGAAATGAACCCGGCGCAACATCGAGCACCGTGTCATTTAAATTGCAGAGAGTTGACACATTCGTTAAATCTGATTCAGTGAGAACACTGATATAAAGTTAATGGAATAAATAATACCTCTAAATCATATTTGTGCAACGGCACTTGAGCGGTGAGATTGCGATCTATGTCACTTTATTATACTGGATAATTTTATAAGTAAGTTTTTTAATTTTTTCTTTTTGCTTTAGCAATTACTTTGGTAATAATTAGAAAAAAGTATATCCCTAGTGATATTATCATTTATTTATTAACGGGCACATTACAGAGGATAAACATGAAATACAACAATGTATACACAACCAAAAATTTAAGGCTGGGATTTATAAAAGTTTACATCGATTAGGCTACGTCACGTATTATGGTTCAAGTATATCGGCAGTCGGCAAACGCTACGTGCTTGATTTGCTACAGTTTTGGTCGGTGCTGGTACATTCAAATGAAAGTAGCATCATATGATGATATCCTAGCCGGATTCGGCCACGGCAACTGTTTCAATGCCGATTAAGAAAATTGAGGGCCACTTTTCGGAAACAGTCAATTGCGCAGGAGATATTTAAGTGCATAACTGGACGCGTAGCCAGAGAAGCACTCTCTCGTCCGAACTCCCTCGGGCCCGATGGAATGGAGAACCAGTAGGATCGGGAGGGAGCAGGATGCAGGTTTGGTCGAGTTTTCCTTCTCTGAACACCTGGTTGAATTGCGGTGTTAAAGAGATACCTTAGTCGCCTTTTACGACACCTCAGCAAGAAGAGGGGGGCGCTATTCTATTCTGCCGGCAGCCACCACGGCTAAGCATCATATAATAAATGAATGAATCTAAGATGAAGCTGAGGGACTGGTTGTCGAACCTGGAACATATAGATACTAAGGAACTGTTGCGAGAATAGATGTACATGGGGTTTAACATTATTGTTAAATTATTATTTACTTTGATTGTATAGTGTATATAATATTGTTATATTGTTTGGAGTTAAGATTGAAGCTACGCAGCGGATATAAACTGTATGTAACAAATTGTGTGAAATGTGCTGACATCCGATATACAGGTAGTCCTTTTTTTTTTTTTTTTACTTGGGGAAAATCCTCATAGGACCCTCTCAGCCGCACAGGGGGTTGCGCGACCGAGGTGTGTCGGACTTGTATCGACTAAAAACCCCAAGGTGACTACTTCTGCGCATTGGCGGGGACTGTGGGTCCTGTAATCAATTCGCCACAGATACAGGTAGTCCTAGTTTGGGTGTCAGCTGACTTTAATGTGCTGCTTTGTAATTGTTTTTCTAATAAATAATTTATTTTATTTTATTTATTTATATATATTTCTATACTTTTTTTTATTGATATGTTCATACCATGACATGGTATAGTATGTCAAGTACATGAATGTTTATCGCACAGAAATTTATTGTTTTATGGTTAACAGGTAGACGCTTGATGTTCACTGCACCTGGTGGAAGATGAAGATAAAGCTGATGATGAACCGCGTTTACACAACAAATGCTTATCCACTCTTCTTTTTAAAGCTCTCAAAACATGGAACAGTAGACTCGGGGTGTACAAACCATTCCCTCACAGTTCGCGTTATAAATTATGAAGCGAAATTTTTTGTTCCGGATACAGGGGAAATAACCACCGTGTGAGGGTATTATCTAACACGACGTCAAGAAGTTTAACTTGGCCTATTTGTAAAAAAATATTGGGATTTTATATGAATAATTGTTAAAGATAATAAAAGTAAGCATTAAAATTTATGAACTCCGCTCTTCCAGTGTAATGTTTACATTTTTACCTCCGATTCAAATTGAATCTTTCATTGCCCACGCAATTGGCAACGAATCTAAACTGCATCGCATAGATAGAGTGACAGCTAATACGCAAATGACACAGGTCGGGAAAAATATATCAACTGTTCCATAACACACAATCAGTATTTGTAAATGGATGGTTCCCTAGAATTCTTTCGGTAAAAGATTATGTACTGTAGTTCTTATGCTCGATTTCTTCGAATATAATACAATACCAATTCGTTTCTTCATCCTTTATTTCAGGATATATTATTACACAATTACTTGCAGATATCGTCTTTTTATATAAATTGATACATCATTTTTGATTGATTGCAATGAACTGTTCAATAAGGTAAACTCTTCAGTTCCTCGTCAAGGCTCTAATCGGAAGCCCTTTTCTATCCCATTTTATAGAACAAATATTGGTAAACAGTGCTTTTAGTAGAATGTTCTCTATAGCTATAAATCCTATTTTTTAGCTATTTGTAAATGTTTTAACATTTTATACTATTCTTTATACTAAGCCAAACATAAAATTTTGCAGTGCGTACAAATGTTACATGTTTTTCGTTTTTTTTTTACTATCCTTATTTGTTTCTATAAGTATATATTTTTTATCTCAATGTTATTAATTTAGCTTGCTGTGTTAAATGTTTACACACACACACACACACACACACACACACACCTTATGTATTATTTCTTTGTTTTAAATGTATTTCTTATGTAGTTGTGCGATGACCGATTTGTGATTCAAATTAAAAAAAATACACCAATTTATACTTATATTTAAATCTTAACTATCATACTATTCTTTGCCTTCTGTCTCAATAATAAAAACTTCAATACCATATGTCTAGTTTAAAAATCCTTGATTTTCTCTAGTTTTTTTCTATGTCAACTTATAAATACTTTTTTATTCTGATCGGCCATCAATCATTCGCACCATAGGTAAACCAAACTACACAAATACACCAAATTACAGTACTGACATTAGTAAATCGTCTGTAAGCTCATAAAAAACATTGCTAACGCTATAAATAATCCACATTTACCTGATAAGTAGTCTGTCTACATTATGTCTCAAACTTGCAAGATTTGACATTCGCTTACAGGGCAATTTATTATAATTCCAGTCGACCAAAGAATATAGTCGACCTTTATACGTATTTACAAAACGTAATATACTCTGCCGACTAAATTAGGCGACCAACAACTTGTATCAATATTTTTTATACTAACTCAGCAAAATTATCCGAAGCGCAACAGACTGCCCAGTTTTGCTCCAGCGATTTCATTTTAGGGCCCCCTGCGTTACCCCAGGCACCGTGTGAGCTTGCTCGTCCCACCCTATGCTCGGACAACCCTGGGCTTTAATTCGCCAATTTGTAGGTTATCTCGCGGCTTTAATGAACTGGAGAGTGCCATCGATGTGTTTGCTGACAGTCTGCCGGTCTTTAGAAGGAAAAACATCGGGTGGTTGAGGGATACGCAGTAGGTGTTGGTGTGATTTATCTGTTCTTTTTGTTTATTTGTGATTTTTTTTGCCATTTTTGTTTTTTCTGTTCTTTGATTTATTCTTCTTTCTTAGTGTATATATTTTGTAAGCTGTATTGTATTGTATTGTTTATGTTCTGATGCACGATGTAGTGGATACAGCGCAATACATTAACGTACTTTTTTTCCGATTTTTTTTTTGTTGTTGTTCTGCAGTGTGTTGGCCACTGGCCGCCCATAATATTGTAAAAAATAAAATAAAAATGACTGCAGTTCAGTGTACCGTACATCCAAAAAAGGATTGCAACTGTCAAGGCACAGAAATCTGTTCTACTACTCCAAAGTCTCTTCACAACCCTTTTAAAGGACCTAATTCATAGGAAAAAAGGAAATGCACTGGCTGGGTGATCATTCATCAAGATGATTTGCGCTTTGAAACTTCTGTTTTGTCTTTATTCATTGTTTGACATAAATTTTCAGATGTCTAAATCAAAAATACGTAAATTATTTCCAGAGCTAATTTTCTTAGTGACATGTTTTATAAAAAGCCTTAATTTCAATAAAATATTAACGAAGAGTCTACGTCGTAGACATTGTTAGACAAAAAAGAACAGCGCTTGAGGCAATTTTTGTTTGTAACACTCAAAGTGATCAAAGGCCAAACCTTCATATCTAGTTAGTTAATAACAAATCATTACGTTAATTAGAGATAAAATCTGCTATTTTATCTTCAGAGATTATAGTCCTATTCGTTTTATAGTGACGAAGGTAACAATTAAACAATAAAAATGCATAACCATTAAATAATACAGGGTTATAAAAGAATATATTATTTACTGTTAAATATGAACTCAGAATTAATTACGTATATGTTATTACTTAAAAGCAAATATATTTTTATAGATATTATAAAGTTATAGTTAGATTTATTCAAATGAGTGGTAATTTTTACAGTAATTTAAGCCTTGAAATTATTTTTCAGGATCATTAAACTCTTATAAAAGCTTGTGTTCATCATTTTTTAAAACTTACATCCCATATTTTGCAAAAAAAAATGTGTTGAAATTATTTTTCATAAAGTAGGTATTAAATATGGGACCCTAAAATATGTGTGAAAGTCTCGATCCTAATGCAGTGCATCGTTAACGGTGCCTTATTTCCTTATTTCCAAACCTCTAAGGTTGTCAAAAAATTATATCATACTATACAAAAATTTAAAACGTCAACAAAAAATAGTCGTAGAACCTTCATGAAATAAACGCATAGAAAAAGTCGAATCGCCATTCACAAATTTGTTTTTATTTTTTTATTATATGTATTGACCAATTATTCTACCTTTTCTTATCAAAGGTAGTTAGGTACTCAACTTTTTTGTTCCAGATAACTTACTGGCTACTTGTAAAGAATACTTTTAAATGCATGTGTTCGAATTTGAGTGTTTTGCTTATTGAAATTTAGTATTTAGGATTATAGGGATGTTGCAAGCAGGTAGAAAACAATCTCAGGTATCTCCGTATTTTGGTTTACTGAAGCGTTATTTGCCGTCTTTGGCAGCTTTACCTAAGCACGGGAGATCACACAGGCCGTGGAAGGAGTACAGCTACGTAACAAGACCGATACATACAACTGGCTGTAAGACGTCAGCTGATGTTAACCACCCAAGAGATAGCTTCAAGGCTACGAAACTACAGAGGTGTTGTTAGCCGCCAAGCCTTGCTAAATCGGCTGCATGAATACCATCTACTTGACGCCCAATGAGGTGTCCACTTATAGGCCACGGAAATCGCACTCGTCGAAATGAATGATATAGTAAATACATAACATGGATCCAAAAGCCACGGGCTAAAATTTTATTATGTAATGTGTTTCGATTTGGGTTTAGGCTTGATAAGGAAGGGTAAGAGTGCAGCGTGATCCCGGTAATACTGAAAAGCTTAACCCTTAAATGCATAATGATGAAAAACACCAACATACCACTTAAATACAATAGTGTACAATAAATGCATAGTATTGTATTTCTGCAACATAAGGTTTTTTAATAAATGAGTAAATAAAATATTATATATATATATATATATTCTTTTCTATTTTTTCCTGCATTGTAGTGTACTTATCTGCAAGATATATATTTTTTAAAGTGTAAATAAAAGTCATGCATTTAAGGTTTAAGTGCGCCCAGGAAGTTTAACCATAGAGTTGCACAAAAATTCTAGGCAGGTATATAAAGAATAGACAAACTGAGCCCGATTTTGTAAATAGAAATATGAATGCTAAAATTGTCTTCAAGTTGTTCTTAGGCCTTGTGTTCATCCATTTGTATAAACCCTTGACTCCAATATAAAGTTAATGCATGACGATGCTCGTTCGCATATAGCTTTCTAAACTAATGAGTACTTGGTTTTCCTGGTATTATCCTGGTCTACACGATCGTCAGGCCTTAAAAGTAAAATTAAAAAGTATATTAAGGCAAAAATCAGCTAGAAGGCGACAATTTCAAGCAATAAAATATCAATAAAATTTGTAATTAAATCATTTCGTTTCTATAACTGGACAACCCTGAATCCACAATCTCGGTGTATTGATACTGAAAAATGAGCTGCATCGTAATAGCCAATACATCCAGAGTATTTTTTATTACACGTATTTTCCATTTTAACTTCACCCAAGTAGATAAATGTTATAAGTATCATATTTTATGTCTAACTATTATAGATGTAATCACTCGGCGTCGCCTTGTAGAAATCCCTAATTTCAACCCCGATAAAGGTTGATTTCTAAAAAACTTTATTACATCAGTTTTTTATTAATAATAATATAACGTAGCATCACGCTAAATTTTTTTCGGGGTAAGCAGAGATATACAAGTAACTGTGTTCAATTTACGCTTACATGTTGTACCCAATGAGAAGAATATCACGCGTAGTAGTGTACTTTTTCATTTCATTTCATAAAACTAAGTTTTTTTACACTGGCTCGACATAGTGATCACGGTTCACCTGGTGGTAAGTACAGTGTAGTCCAAAATCGAAAGCGACCATCAAAGGATGAAAATCCATTGATAGTCTCCGTCGTCATATCGGCCCACATATACCACGACTGAAGGTCTCTAGGTATATGAGTTGCTGGATATACACAAGCTGATCCCGAATAGCGACAGACCAAAGCGAGTCACTATGACGTTAATTACACTTTTGTAGTGTAGTCATGTCCCAGTTCGGGTAATCGCCCTACCACCAAAACCAGTTTTCATAGTGCTTACTTCAAAATGTACGGACTTTCAACTTTAAACCCATAGCTAGCCTGCTTAGGGCCGGAGTTTTGAAAAATCTGCCCTTAGTGGATTCCTGCGTTATAAAAAAATAACTTAATGTCCAAATTTATGTTTCTAGCTCTAGTAGACTCGTATTTGTTACGCTCATTGTTAATATGGCAACACTAATCGTTGTCTTGACGTCAAAGCGAACTATTAATATGGCCACACTAGTTCTTTGTCTTGTTCTATATAGCTTCTGTGAGGTTGAACAGTCAGTCGTCTGCAAGCTCCCATGCGAGGAACAAGTCTAAAAGAAATTATCAAAGTGAGCCAACTAAAATTGGAGTTGATCATCAGTATTCATTTCAATATATTTCTGAGCTAGTTTTACATATTATATCTAACTCCTTGTCTACCTACCCACGTTTTAACGTTGTGTACAGTACCAGCATAATATCATAATAGACACTAAACGATTAACATTGTCGCTAAAACAAACCACTCGTGAAAACAAGAACATTAACCGCTCTCACAATGTCGCAATGGCTCAAAATAAAGAGACTCCAGCTCGTCCAATATTCACTTTTATTGAATGTAACATTCCTCCGCTCCACGTATTCTCTTCCTTTGGCCGTATGATCGAGTGAACATTCTATCCTCTCTAATTTGTATTCCAGCAAACGTTTAGTTTGCTTAACTCAACCCATTTGGTAATTAATCCAAACTTTTAATGAGAATATAATAAAATTTGGAACACACAACATTATCCAGTTATACTGAGCTTAATTTGATAGGATGATTTATTCATCCGCAACTTTGTCTAACTGAGCGATGATATGATGTGATATATTATACGATATACACTATGTTATAAAAACCCTGTCCGATCCTAAGGGGACATTTTTGTGACGCGATCACATTAACAAAATACATTAAAAAAATATATTATTAGTGAACATAAACACTTAACGGACGGGCCCCGTAGATTTACGTTTTTCCATTCTGATGCTATTCTTTTGCAAGTCCGACACACCGGGGGGCAACCCTCATCGCCCCCTGAGGTCCGTTAGGGATTTCCCCTGGGTTGAAAAAAAAAAGATCCTTCATCCAGGTAAGTCAGCCGTTTAACTATAGAGTATAAAACGAACGTCATCTCGTCAACCTCAATCAGCGAAGATATATTACACAAACCGAGCGTTAAAATACGAGCAATAAGTCGACCGTACTTGTGATTGATACAGGTTAAGCAAACACAATGTAATAATATCATAATTGAACACAATAAACTAGGGATGTAACGGAGGCAGTTTTATCGGAACCGAAGTCGGAGTCGGAGTTTTTAAATTTGATTTATCGGAGTCGGAATCGGAGTCGGAGGCAATGTCAGTCACAAGTAACGGCAGAATAAAATAGTTTTATGAAGGGACAAATAAAAACATTATTCAGTGAACCTTTTTAATTAGAAAGTGATAAATTTACAAATACACAGACAATAAAAATTGCTGTTTCTTATTAACATTTTCATAGTACTGTGAGAAAGCGATTACCTGAGCTACTGGTCGCGTAGTCCACGACATTTAAGCGCAAAGCGGATAAAACCACTATTGTATGTCTGCTCATGTGATAGCGTGAAGATATGTTATTTATTATATCTTAAATTTGATCCCATTTTAATATGGTGCAGGATTGATACATGTCTTCGAAAGTATAAGCCAGAACTTCTGAACTGACAACAGCATAATCCATTTCCCTCTACATCTCCCTTGTGTGTAGACAGATGTTGAGGATCGAGACTGTTTCCAAGCGTATATCAGGTTTTTTTTTTTTTGATAGCCCGGGTGATATTGTTGACGGACCTCAAGGAGCTTTTTGGTTGTCGGACTTGCACCGACTAAAACCCCCGGGTCACACAGCGCTCTCGCCTGGATAAGTTGGGCGGCACGCTCCCTCAAGCGCATCGCCGGCGTATATCAAGTTGGGTCAACAGAACCCAACACAACACAACCGAACACAACCGAACACAACCGAACACAACCGAACACAACCGAACACAACCGAACACAACCGAACACAACCGAACACAACCGAACACAACCGAACACAACCGAACACAACCGAACACAACCGAACACAGCCGAACACAGCCGAACACAACCGAACACAACCGAACAGAACCGAACACAACTGAACACAACTGAACACAAACGAACATAACCTTACATAACCGAACACAACCGAACCTAACCGAACAAACCGAACACAACAGAACACAACCGAACCTAACCGAACACAACCGAACCTAACCGAACACAACCGAACAGAACCGAACCTAACCGAACCTAACCGAACCTAACCGAACACAACTGAACATAACCAAACACAACCGAACAGAACCGAACAAAACCGAACCTAACCGAACAAACCGAACACAACCGAACACAACCGAACCTAACCGAACACAACCGAACACAACCGAACCTAACCGAACAGAACCGAACCTAACCGAACAAACCGAACACAACTTAACAGAACCGAACACAACCGAACATAACCGAACACAACCGAACACAACCGAACCTAACCGAACAAACCGAACACAACCGAACAGAACCGAACCTAACCGAACCTAACCGAACACAACCTAACAGAACCGAACACAACCGAACATAACAGAACACAACCGAACACAACCGAACCTAACCGAACAAACCGAACACAACCGAACAGAACCGAACCTAACCGAACCTAACCGAACCTAACCGAACACAACCTAATAGAACCGAACACAACCGAACATAACAGAACACAACCAAACACAACCGAACCTAACCGAACAAACCGAACACAAGCGAACACAACCGAACACAACCGAACCTAACCGAACAGAACCGAACCTAACCGAACCTAACCGAACACAACCGAACACAACTGAACACAACTGAACACAAACGAACATAACCTTACATAACCGAACACAACCGAACCTAACCGAACAAACCGAACACAACCGAACACAACCGAACCTAACCGAACACAACCGAACCTAACCGAACACAACCGAACAGAACCGAACCTAACCGAACCTAACCGAACACAACCGAACAAACCGAACACAATTGAACATAACCGAACACAACCGAACCTAACCGAACAAACCGAACACAACCGAACACAACCGAACCTAACCGAACACAACCGAACACAACCGAACCTAACCGAACACAACCGAACCTAACCGAACAGAACCGAACAGAACACAACCGAACACAACCGAACCTAACCGAACAGAACCGAACCTAACCGAACCTAACCGAACACAACTTAACAGAACCGAACACAACCGAACATAACCGAACACAACCGAACACAACCGAACCTAACCGAACAAACCGAACACAACCGAACAGAACCGAACCTAACCGAACCTAACCGAACACAACCTAACAGAACCGAACACAACCGAACATAACAGAACACAACCGAACACAACCGAACCTAACCGAACAAACCGAACACAACCGAACAGAACCGAACCTAACCGAACCTAACCGAACCTAACCGAACACAACCTAATAGAACCGAACACAACCGAACATAACAGAACACAACCAAACACAACCGAACCTAACCGAACAAACCGAACACAAGCGAACACAACCGAACACAACCGAACCTAACCGAACAGAACCGAACCTAACCGAACCTAACCGAACACAACCGAACACAACTGAACACAACTGAACACAAACGAACATAACCGAACCGAAACGAACACAACCGAACAGAACCGAACCTAACCGAACCTAACCGACACAACCGACACAACCGAACAAACCGAACACAACCGAACAGAACACAACCGAACACAACCGAACCTAACCGAACAAAACCGAACCTAACCGAACACAACCGAACCGAAACGAACACAACCGAACAGAACCGAACCTAACCGAACCTAACCGACACAACCGACACAACCGAACAAACCGAACACAACTGAACATAACCGAACACAACCGAACACAACCGAACCTAACCGAACAAACCGAACACAACCGAACATAACCGAACACAACCAAACACAACCGAACCTAACCGAACAAACCGAACACAACTGAACATAACCGAACACAATCGAACACAACCGAACAAACCGAACAAACCGAACACAACCGAACATAACCGAACACAACCGAACCTAACCGAACAAACCGAACACAACCGAACAGAACCGAACCTAACCGAACCTAACCGAACACAACCTAACAGAACCGAACACAACCGAACATAACAGAACACAACCAAACACAACCGAACCTAACCGAACAAACCGAACACAAGCGAACACAACCGAACAAACCGAACACAACTGAACATAACCGAACACAACCGAACACAACCGAACCTAACCGAACAAACCGAACACAACCGAACATAACCGAACACAACCAAACACAACCGAACCTAACCGAACAAACCGAACACAACTGAACATAACCGAACACAATCGAACACAACCGAACAAACCGAACACAACCGAACATAACCGAACACAACCAAACACAACCGAACCTAACCGAACAAACGGAACACAAGCGAACACAACCGCACACAACCGAACAGAACCGAACACAACCGAACACAACCGAACCGAACCGAACACAACCGAACACAACCGAACCTAACCGAACCTAACCGAACACAACCGAACACAACCCTTTTTTTTTTTTTTTTTTTTTTGTTAACCCGGTGGAAATCCCTACGGACCGTCAGGGGAGCAGTGGGGGCCGCTCCCCCGGTGTGTCGGACCTGCCCCGACTAAAACCACCGGGGTGTTCCTCTTCCCGTCATATGCTGGGGTCGGTGGTACAGTGAGATCAGCGTCACCGACCCCCAGCGACGTCCGGCCTTTGAGATAGGCCTCTGTCTTTCTCAATTGCAAAGGGTGGTGTAAAGAGCCACCCCTCGCTCACCTCGAAAATTTGTGTCTTGGAGCGGTGTGCGGGAGCACATCACAACACCGCTCTCGCCTGGATAATGGACGGCACGCTCCCCCAAGCGGCCGCCCGGGCGTCAATCCGGTTCAGGTAGGAAGGCCATTGGCGAAGGCCCTCCTCCTTTGTCCAGTCCTGCGTGGGCGACGGATGGGGTTGTCGGGGGTAGAGAGTGCCTCCCGTACCCTCTCCGCCGCCTCTTTCTTCACCATAATGTCCTCACAGAATTTGAGGACCGCCTGCCATGCACCTTCGCTGCCGAGCATCGTGCGAACGAGCGACGGCAGCGACAGGTCACCACCCACCACCCTGAACCGAACACAACCCAACACAACCCAACACAACCCAACACAACACAACACAACACAGCCCAACACAACACAACCTAACATGGGCAAATAAAAGCTGTTGTTCACAAAGTGCATATATCAGAAACCGTTATCCTCCAGTGAACAAATTAAATCAAATTTGCTGCAGGGTTGTTTTTGTGTTAATTTCTATTTTACTTAATTTAATGTAAATGTAAAATAAAAAAAAAAAAAAAAAAAAAAAAAAAACCTTTTAGTAATAAATTTAAATGTACATTTAGTTTTAAATTTAATAATTTAATCATATTTTTTTAATCTAAATTTTAAAAAATGTCTTCTACAAATTAAGTAGCACTGATTGTTTGATTAATTGATATTATGTTTCAACAACATATAAAGTAAAATCAAATGAATTGACTGCAACAGTGGTGGTGACCTCCGATGAATACCTCCGATTAAAAAGTTTCGGAACCGAAGTCGGAACGGAGTCGGAGTATGATAACGATCGGAAGTTCTGACTTATCGGAGTCGGAGTCGAAGCTCCGTAACATCCCTGCAATAAACCCGAACTTTAAGTCTATTGTCCCTTCACAATACGCTCTCTCTAAGAAAACTTATCAAAGCTCCTAAATATCCCTAAATGCTAAGTCGACTTATTGTTTCTTATAAAAGTGTTAATGCTTTACGCATTAAAATGGTTTTGTGTACTTTGAGAATGAAATGCATTGTTAAGTGTTAATGCCGTTTTCATCAAAATATTATGTAGGTTTTTAGCAAAATAAACTCATTGAAAAGCCTTGATAACATTATAATAATACGATTAGTCTATAGCTAAAAATCAAAGTGCTCTTATTTATTTTTTTAATTATAAATTTGCTTGCGATCGTCTTCAATATCACCTGATGGAAAGTCGCTTTTTCGTTCTGCTTTCTCTAGACTATACTCTGGAGAATACGTTTCTAATGACCAGTTTCAGAAATAATACACAAATTTTAAAACTCTTTTAATGTAATATAATATGTGCTAATAACCACACACGTACGTATATTTTGAATACTAATGATTCATCGATTGCATAAAAATGTATAATTGATTAGCATTTAAAAGCGTTTTAAAGATTTAGATGTCTTTCTGAAACTCCCACCTTATTTACCATAAGTTGACAAGAAGTAGTGGAAGATTTGGATCGTTATGTGGACATTCTAACAGCTCGTACGAGGAGATTCACCTATATTTTGCTACGTATTGCAAAATAGTGTAATCCTTTTTTATTTTATTTGATTTTTACTTTTTAACTAAAAAAAATAACCTAAATAGAATCTAATATCAATACGGAGTAACGCCTTCACGGGTCGGACGGGTTTTTTTTATAACATACTGTATAAAAAAAAGTGATGATATAATCGAAGAGGGAGCCCGCTCATACAACAGATACCGATTTATACATTGCTTTAAAATCCTCATGTTTTTTTTGTAATGGATCGACTAATTAATTACACTACATTTGAAGGAAAACACAATTCAGTTCAAAAATGGTAGCAATTACCAAAAGACGAGAACCCAAACAACGAACAGCCTATTTAAAAATATCTCTAGGTATATCATCAACTAGACGTATACAAGCTAAACTAAAGACTAGCTAAATCTAAATACGGTTTCTTAAACAAGATTAAAAACATAGAAAATAATATATGTGAAATGTATAAGAAAATGTTGAATGAAATATGTAATACAAAGAGCAAAGAGTGAAATTGTAATTATAAAACACAATACGACAATGTTGCGAGTTGTCGGGAAACTGAATTAAAATCATTACGGTTAAACAAAACAAGCAAAAACAGAACAGCAAAATTAAAAGAGTGATGAAGGGTAGGTCTATAATTTATTGTAAACAAAACACTCAGATGCTAGCTTTTTAATTTAATTTTTAAAAATTCAGTGATTTATTTTTTAGATACATATTTCTAAAATCTCAAAAACTTTAAAAGCACAAATTGTTTAATGCTATGTTCAGAAATAACGGCTCCAATAGCGCAAAAATAATACCCCACTGAGCGTTTCAGCTATACTATAACTCTCATCTCTGCTAGGAATAAAAAGTTCTTCAACTCTTACTGCAGCAGAGTCGTTGGGCAGAGGAATGGTCTTCCGGCGAGCGCGTTCTCATCGTTCTATGATATACGGTCTATTAAACGAAGCGTGAAGATATCGGATATCGGTTTTGGGAGTCGAAGCTGCCCGCATCCGTAGGCTTTACCCTAGTTTCTCTACACGTGACCCCTGGGTGGTGCTAAACGAGCAGCAGCGAGGTGGTAGGGTGTCTGGATCGCGATCACAGTACATGGGTGTAAAGCCCGTCATAGTGACCAGTTTCAGCTTGTCGCGTTTCGGGATCAGCTTGTGTATATCCAGTGGCTCATATACCTAGAGACCTTCAGTCGTGGTATATGTGGGCCGACATGACGATGTAGACTATCAATGGATTTTAATCCTTTGATAGTCGCTTTCTGTTTTGGACTACACTGTACTTACCATCAGGTACTCTGTAGTCACTATGTCGAGTCAGTGTAAAAAAAAAATATTTGTGCAGACCGGCGTCGCTATGACTATTAATGCCTTTTTTTTACTGTTGTTGTTGTCGTTTTTAGACTGCGCCATGCCTCTTCTGTATCTTGGGTAGTATGGTGCAGAGTCAGGGTAAAAAAATAAAATAAATAAGTAAAACAACAATATTTATAGAATAAATTCCTAAATCGTCGAACTGGAGTAAATAATGTGAGATAGTAATTCGCGAGATATGTAATGCTTGAGTTGAGGGTTTATTAGAATGGGAAAAACATATAGGCCTTTGGGTCCATTTACGCTATTATTAGGTTATTTTCATTATTGCTACAAGTACCTACATAAAATGTAGGGTTATTTTATTGCATGTCAAGTGCATCTATTTCGTAGATTTTTTTAAACTATAGTCAAAGTATAGTTAAAACTTTTTTCTGAATTTCAACGTCAGTAAAGGCGGACATGACGGAAGGAGACCTGGTTTGTAAAAGTGTGAAATAAAGATGAAATATTTTGTTGTTAGGAACTATCGAAAGCCAAAACAATAATTTATTTAGAATGTGCAGCTTTTGGGAAAATACGTTGGGTGTTTTCATCTCCTATTCCACAATGCCTGAAAACGAAAGTCATCAACCCTTGCGTCCAAACAGTTATAACGGACAGAGCCAAAACGTGGACTGTAACGGTTTTGCTAGTACATCAGTGTATGGTCAGGATGCGATGGAATGAGATGTGTTGGGGACAGAAAACCAAAATTATAGACTTAGGTCTACGTATTAGCAAGCTAAAGTGGCAGTGGGCTGACCATGTATGCCGCAGAACTGATGAGCGTCAGCGGGTTTTTGAGTAAAGACCGAAAGTCTGCAAGCACAGCGTGGAGCGTCCCCCGGCAAGGTGGAGTGACGACCTACTAAGTGTGGCCGGAAAGGATTGGATGAGAAGAGCTGAAAACCGGGCTCAATGGCGCTTTTTAGAAGAAGCTCAAATCCAGCAGTCCCTCCACTCCGACGCAGCCTTGAGTTTCTTTCCGCGTTTCTTCTCAAGGTAGTCGCTTCCGAAACGCTAGTAGATCACCTTTAGGGTTCGTATTCTTTTTGGCTGGCGGTCCATGTCGAGGTTCGTACCCACTGGTACACACACACACAAGTTTGTTCGCCCTTGCATTGCCACCCAACCCATTATCTCGCTGGCTGAGCACCTTCTGTGCTCGCCCCCTAAGCCCGGTTGAACTGTAAATGCCTTTCCCGGCTCTCAGTAGATAATCCGTTCCAAAAAAAAATCCAACAGTCCACTAGGATGGGCTGATGATGATGTAGATGATGAACGTTCGTTAAGAAATTTAATGGGAAACAATATTTCATGTCTTATTTCTTTTTCATTTTGCCTTGTGATAACAAAGGTTATAATAATGTTTCCATCATGATGGAAAAAAAATTGCGTGATAGTTGGCAATTATATAAAATAGTTGGGTGGCTGTTTATAGTAGCTTGCGCAACCGAAACCGCATAAAAGGGCCAGTCTTAAGAAAATCATCTCAAGCTTTTATTTCATGTATGTATCCATTAAGCAGAAGATTCGTAACTGGAGATATATCGCGGGCTTACATCGTAATGAGGCTTCAAAGTGCAAAGGGATTTAGATATCTTTGTTTCAGAATTAACATCTGTATTTGAGAAATAAAGCGGCGAATGAGATTTTGTATTTATTTGAATGTATTATAAAACAGTATAATTAGGTTCCATTAGCGTTAATGCGATCCGCGTTTTGTGACCCTGTTGGTCACTTAGTATTTTCTGATCTGACTTTCCTTTGATACATTATAATATCGAGAGGTGAAAAGCTATTTGGTTTAAGTGAATATTTTGTGATATAGTAATTTATATATTTTCGGAATCAGTGTTTTTTTACCGATTCCAAAAATGTATATATTATTATATCACCAAAAAGTGTCGCTTAAGCTAAATAGTCTTTCACCAGATATAGAGCAGTACAATTAGCATATTATGCTTTTCTTGTCTACTCTGGCGATAATATTATGTAATTTTGAGCCAAAACAATGTATTTTCTTTCATTTTAACACTTCGCCTGTAAACAGAGGTCATCTGTGTCAGAGTCAAATCAATTTCTTATACGTGCTGAATAGAGGAGCGTTTTTTTGTTTTTGTATCCCGGGGGAAATTCTTCATTGGATCATTAAGGCCACTGTGAGAAGCAGCGACTTTAATAGAAATGCTATGTCTAAGTGCTCTGGGAACGGCGATCAGCTGTGTCAAGATGTGTGTGGTCAAGATGGGTACCACATATAAACGCATAGTGGAATACAACCACTTTTTTTTTTTACTTGGGGAAAATCCTCATAGGACCATTCCGGCCGCGAAGAGGGTGGCAGCCGGGGTGTGCTGGACTTTTACCAGCTAAAAACCCCAAGGTGACTACTTCTGCGAATTAGTAGGGACTGCGGGTCCTGTAATCAATTTGCCGCAGCCCCACTACGCCGCGCCTAACAGGCACAATCACGGGGGGGAGACGCCGCCTCCCCCGATACCACCTAGTATAATTCGGCAGAGCGCGTCACAACGCACCGCCGTCATCTCGAGGGTTGCTAACCGGTCGCTCAGAGCCCCCACCCTGAACAGCCACAACCCCTAAGGCATCAGCTGGCCGGTCGTGGTTCGACCGATCTGCTGGGACTGATATGCCGGGGAGGTTGTCGACAGCCCGGCGTCTTCTTCGAACGGCCTGCTGCCGTTCTCGCTCTGCAGCCTCCTTCTGGGACATGACTCCCTCACAGAAGGAGGCACAACCACTAATCTATATCTGCTCACCTCGTAAGGAATATAGCGTGACGATAATTATGTATATTATTATTAAATTTATAGTATTTCTGATTTCTGTCAAATACTTTCATTTCATATACTGTATTGTAGATATATTTTCCGTGGCTAGTTGAATAACTTTAAGCTTTATTTTATTTTAAACTTGCTCGAGAAAGTCACTACTTTTTACCCGATAGTAAGTGCAGTGTAGTCTGAAAATGAAAGCGAATATCAAAGGACGAAAATCTATTGAGTCTTCGTCGTCATGTCGGCTGACATATATCGCGACTGAAGGCTTATATATAAGTTACTGGACATACACAAGCTGATCCCGAAACGTGACAAGCCAAAGCGAGTCTCTATGACGGTTTTTAGACTCGTGTACTGCGGTAATGACCTAGTTCTGGCAATCACCCGACCACCAAAAAACACATAATTAACCTTAAACCACATAATTTTAGAATAACTAATGTAGTATCAGGACGTGCGATCTGAATAGCCCCTTAACTATTACTCAAACAACTTAACCGTTGTTTTTACCAGTTCTTTATTTTTTCACGTAGGTTTCCTTAGATGCAAATATCTTAATAATTAGCCATTAGGCGATTGAATATTGTTTATTAATAAAGTTATAAAATTCTTTACATTTTTTGCGTAATTGCAAGAAGAAATTCCGATAAATATTTTGAACAATGAAAACCATAGTAATAAAATTCAAATGAGGATACAAGCCAAGGTCTCAGGTGTAGTTCCCATCCAAGGGTCCATATTCTAATCGCCCAATCTTGAATATCCTATCCCTTTGCCCATCTCAAATATATTTTTAGATTTCTATATTCGCTCAGATATTTATCATGACAATATCACTTTGTATAAATTATCCCATTATCCCATAAAAGAACATTACGAAAATAGCCTGTAGCTTTGCTTAAAAACCAATGTAATGGTATTTACACGTTTTTTGTATATACAAAGGCACGTTCTGATATTCCTGACTGATTAACAGTCTGATTTACTATCGTAAAGCCCAAATTACTGAAGCTATAATGATAAAATGTGACAGTGGGTTCCTATTATGGCGTAGGCTATGACTAAGTCAAGATATTTTGATATCCCACCCCTAAGTTTGAAAGCACGCACTCTTTAAATTTGTATTTTAAATTTAAGCACTTGGGTAAGTAATCATAGTTTATTTGTAATATAAAGGTGGCTTGAAATGACGGATGAAAGTTTGTTTGAAAATCAGTCAATTTCGTCTTCGAATAGAGGTGTTTTATTACTAATACAGACGTAGTAGCGGGTAGAAGCTAAGTATACAGGGTAAGTAAATTAAAATTATTTTCAATGAAATCTTCGTTACAACAGGTATTTCCAATTTTTCTTTCTATATCGTAGGCTTTCTTGAGTAACTATTATCAATGTATTAGAATTACATGTTTGAGGATTTCTTCTTTTTTCATCATTCAGTTGTAATTATCAAATATTTTAGTTTAGATTATGAATGTGACGCTAAGGATTCTGAGTACGAATCCTTTTACTGCTAAAACTTTTGTGAAGAATAAATTAGTTTATCGTGAATCATAAATAAAATGTATTAAACATAAATACCCTTGTGTGGTACGCTTATAATAGTATAGTTACGAGATTAATTTGACACTAGATCAGTATGTTGTTATATGTATTTTTAGACATAGCTCCTTAATATCATATTATCTATCCCATGTTGATCAGTCGACTTATTAAAAACCCAATTGACCAATTCAATTTAATTTATTTTATACCAAATGATGGTAAACAGGTTGGCAATTGACTTGATTGAAAATGGCTACAGTTACGTAATTGTACCATCGCTCATCGTGCGTACCAGGCTAAAAAATATAAGCAGTATTTTTAATACAAGAGATTTTAATTGTTAATGACTAAAATTCATTTTTACTAATTGACTTTTTGCTGTTTTTTGTACCTGTTTATGAACACCTAAGTATATAAAAAAGGATCCCCGCAATTATAATATGAGTGGAGGGTGGAGGCGGGTCTATAGAAAGCCAGGCGTAGCCGCGTACAGAGGAAGTTGGCTCATCTGTACCCTTGGCCCCGGCAGACGGGAGTAGGAAGACACTGGTAGCTGGTAAGAGCACACCGGGGCACCGCCCTCACGGCGCCCTGACGGTCCTTGAGGATTCCCCCCAGGTTACCAAAAAAGGTATATGAAAAAAGATATTGAAAATAATAAAACACAATTGCACATACATATTGTCTCTAACCTTTTAATATTTTTAAGTACACATCAAACACTCCTATTTTATAAAGATAATCACAAATTTAGGTGCTACAGTAATAGTATATCCGATTTGATGGTAAACTTATGATACAATATGACATATGAACCAATTTAGTCGTATTTTCAGGTACCAGAAAAATATATACAATTTTATAACTTATTAAATATATAAAAAGCCAACATTTTATAGTTCTGACGTTTTATAAGAATAATTTGATAATTGCAATTAAAAGAAAATATCTATATTTTCATCGTAAATTAATCCTATATTGTAAAACTTTTTATATTATTGTAACTTAGCAATCAAAGTAAATTAAATAATTTAACATCGCTCTTTTGTTTCTAATTCTAATGTACTAATTAATTCTTTCAATTCTTTTCGAAACAACGAAGAATCAAACCAATTAAAAATATTTGTAAGTCAAAAATTTTGCTGTTATTACAAATCGTGAAACTATGGACTTAAGCAATTTCGTTATTTTCTTTAAACTTTAGAAATGTATACTTTTCTTTTTTTTTTTGTAAAATATACAATTAATAGACATAGAATATACGAAGGATGTATTCATAAAACATTTTGTCATAATATATAGCATTTATTTTACAAGGAATATGTAACATTTATATTATAGTTTTACATTGAAAAGGAAACATATTTCCAGCCTTTTCTATAACAGCTATATTTTATAAACACTAAGATAAATTTTATTTCTTATAGGTAGTTGAAAATTTTGTAATTGACAACATATATCCAGATGTTTTACACATGAAGTAAGCACCGATTTCTTGCGTCAATATTTAATAACTCTAAACATAATAGACAAATTCAAATTATCTATTAAATAATTTTAAAACACAATTCTGAAAATGAGTTTATAAGAAACAAACAGTATTTTTATGATCCAGGCTTCCTATTTAATCACTTTTAAAAATGTATAGAATAATAAATATTATATATTAAGAAAATTAAAATGTAGGCATAATATAATATTTAGCACTTTAGACAATAATATTCAGGCTCACTTCATAGGTATTGCATAGAACTTTGAAATAATGGTGAATCTGTCAAATGAGGATTCCAATTTAGTTGGTTTCCACGTAGTAACTGTCGTCGTTATTCTGCTGTGACCGCCTATAATTTTCCATCTGTGAAAGAATATCATTCACTTATTTTCTTATAATACTTATCTTAGAAATCTTAGGAAGTATTACTTGAACAATAAACATGACTAATATTTTATGTGTATATAAATACAAATTGCACAAAAAACAGATTAAAAATACAAATAGTCTCAAAAATTTAAAACCCTGTAAATATCTCTAAGAAGATTTTTTTTATAAATTAGATAATGATTGCTGGACTTATATCTCTTTGTCGGCATATATTGTGGACGGCACATGCGATTAATAATAAGCAGTAATACTGCCCAGTATTACTGCTTCACTGAAAAGCGCTCAATACAAAACTTTACAAACCAATTGATGCAAACCTTTAAGGGGGTCCTCTACTCTCTCGGGTCGAAAAATATCCATTTTTTTTTTCATAAATCATATCTACAACATGTGTAGAAAATGTGTGCCAAAGGATTTTTCGATATTCCAAGTGGTTCACAAAGTTACGGCCCTGAGTAAGTATACGGAGCGCCGCGCTCCGAACGCCGAGCGGCGCTGACCATTATAAATTTTACGAAGAAACAAATGAATTTGATTGATTTTTGTTTGAGAATTTAGCGAATCGCGAGAAGGGTAGAGGGAGCATCTCTGCGTGACTTCCAAGAAGAAGAGGAAGGCCTATTGTATGGTCCAGGCATAGCAGAGTGACGATGAGATGAAATGTTAATTTTTAGTATAAATCACATGCGCGAAATTTCAAACGCGTTTTTCTCGAAACACCATTTTTCGAAACGGTGACCACGATATTTCAAAAACTACTTGACCGATCTTGTTTAAATTTATACAGCATCTTTAATATGTTATAAGCCAGCGATTGAACTAGGATTATCATGAAAGCTTCGATAGTTTTTTTTCTACGAGCGAAAATCTTAAGAACAATGAGTAAAAAATAGAATAAAATTTTCAAAAGTGTATATATAACAAAGCCAATTTTGTAATTTGAAATTCACTCTAGTTCAATCGCTAGTCTCAAATATGACGATTAAAATTCCGTTTGATTTTTTGATTTCAGATAAGCAGAACAGCCGCAATCTTGGTCACCGTCAAGCACCCTTTTTACTTGATGTGTTCCTGTCGGCTACTACAAATTTTATTCTATTATATATTTTGACTTAAAAAAATTTGTAAAGCTTATTTAAATGTGAATAAAGATTAGGCAAAAACAATGAGATTGATTATTTCAATGGATTGCCAGTAAAAAAATATTGAAAAGGCCGCCAAAAAACAGCCGAGAGAGTAGAGGACCCCCTTAACCTAACTACTAAAATAAAACTTACGTCAAGTAATCTTTGTAACATTTACGCAATAGTTAGTCATTATTTTACTTATAGGAAAATTGTTTTAGCATAATTTAATGCAACGTCTAGTCTGACTGTACATAATAGAATACCCAATTATAGAGACACAGGTATTAAATAAATTATTCTCACCCAATGTTTGAAGATGTTTCGAAGTTTAAGCTTCATTACCTCTCTGGCGACTGGCTCGTCTATGCGGTCGTACACTCCTGAATAACGAACACCGAGTTGTGGTTTTAGTACATTCAACGCGACCCGCCCCAGTGTTATGTCTAAGTAATAACTAATTGCCGGTGTACATGAAGCGTTGCGGTGGCGGTGCGACGCCGGAGCGTTGTCGCTCCGTCGTTTAACATACAAATGATGATGATAATGTCCTAGCCGGTTTCGGCCACGGCGACTGTTTCAACACCTGTTAAGAAATTCGAGGTCCAGTTTTCGGAAACAGTCAATTGCGCAGGAGATATTTAAGTGCATAACTGGACGCGCAGCCAGAAATGCACTCTCTCGTCCGAGCTCCCTCAGGCCCGATGGAAAGGAGAACCAGTACGATCGGAAGGGAGCGGGATGCAGGTTTGGTCGAGTTTTCCCTTCTCTAAACACCTGGTTGAATTGCGGTGTTAAAGGTATACCTTAGTCGCCTTTTACGACACCTCAGCAAGAAGAGAGGGGTGCTATTCTATTCTGCCGGCAGCCACCACGGCTTAACCAAATAATAATAACACAAATAACCATGACACATGGTGGGTTCCGGCGCTGCGCCGCACATGTACCAGACATGCGCTTCACCAGACAAGTCAGAGAGTGATGCGCCCATTGCGATGTCTGATGTCACAATCGGCGACCGTCCGATGAGGCTCTTCCCCAAGTAAAAAGAGAATTTCTTTTGATAATGGCATAACTACCTCCGTCACGAATTGGTATGATGTCATCACCGGGCTGTAAGATGTTGTACTCGGCATGAGGGTACGCAGGGTGCATAGGTGACTCTTCTTGACTAAGCTGTCGCCCGGCCACGAATTCTTGGTTGGACATCTGTCAAAGAAGAATTTACACAACGTTATATTTTTAAGTTCAATCAATTGTCATCGACTATTTCGTTCACGCTCAAGGTGGAGTTCCACTCCGACGCACCCTTGAGTTTCAACGTTTCTTCTTAAGTCGTCGCTTTCGAAACGCTAGTAGATACTATACGTAGTACTTTCCTGGTTGGCAGTCTAGCCAAGGTCCATATATGAAGAGGTGCCTTTGCATTGCCACTTACCCATAAAATTAACTGGGTGAGCACTTTAATCGTTCGCCCCTCTTACCCGATGAAGTTGTAAAAGCCCTCCCAGGTCAACAGCATTTTTGGTGGGCATGTGGAGAATTGATTACAGGTTTTTCAGGTCTCGCCAATGCGCAGAAGTAACTTAGAGTTTTTGGCCTGTATAAGACCGACCGACACACCTCGGCTGTCATGCGATCTTCGTGCAGCCGGGATGGTGCTATGAAAACTTTCCCCAAGTAAAAGAAGCTTACTAAATTTTGTCCCGGCGATGAAAAATATTATATTGTTGATGAGTGAAATGTTAGGGTTTTAAAGGGATAGTAACTACTACTCTATAATTTTTTGGGTGGGATTATATCGTTCGGAAGTGCTGTCGCATTCAATAGAACATTGCTGGAGTTCAGTGTGGATATGTTGCTAGCCCGAAACGTAATACTAAAGGCAAAAAGGTAAAAGGTATTGTAATAAGTGGTAAACCCAAACACATTAAAATAAAATTACAACAGACACGTTTTGTGTGCCTACAATTTGTATTAATATCTCACATATCAGCATTTGACGAATTCGTCTTTTAGACGTAGGCTTCCTCCAGAATTGTCTACAACTTGCCTGGTCAGCTCTGGGTTTTGAGCTATTTGAAGCCACGGAGTATTGGCATTCTCTCCACTTTATAAGCCTTCCAGAAGTATTTCAGCAATTTGTCCCATCTATCTCCACCAAACCACCAAAGCTGAACTTTGCAATAGCAAACAGTAACTGCGTCCGTTACGTCATCACTCTTAAAAAATTATGACTTTAATGAACCATTACTTACTTAGCATCTGTAAGATCATCACATTCTGCTAATGAATGACCTAACCATACAACATTGTGATATTTTGGCGTTTTCTTCATGGCGACAAAATACAATCGAAACTAGATCACGAGATTGCTGTAATATAGTAATAATATATCGTCATACTATATCCCTTTCGGGTTGAGCAGAAATGTATTAGTTGCTGTATCTAATTTGCGATTATATAGCGTGTCCAATGTAACCAGTAGCGCAACTGACCGTCGTTTTCAAGGCAATTAAACGTGACAGTTCAGTTAGATTTCATAAATTATAGATTAGTCTGGAATAATCCAATGGAACTAATTGTAATTTTAGGGGCAAATAACAACTGTTAATTTTTTTTTTAATAAGTTAATAAAAATATAATAACACAAAGAAAACAGTGCAAGTTTTACTCGCGTGTAAGAAAGTAGTAAGATCACAGAAAGCTTTTAAACTAAACAAAAGGTGCTTTCGGAGTAATTATCATTTAGTTTAATTTAGGGTTTAAGAACCTCGGAGGGTTAATATATGGCAGTGACACGTACCCTTGCGGAAACATAACATTATTATTCTTCTTTCATATACATATGTTTTGCTTTTATTAAAAGTACATCCTAAGGGAGTTACATAATTAAATTTTAATTAATTTGTGATATTTAGAAACGATGTTTTCTTTTCTTGTCCTTTTTGTAGGTTTTTCTTGTATCCTTATAGTTAGATTTTATTATGATTAGTAGGTTTTATCATTTTTTAAAATAAATATTAGAACTTAGTAATATTAATCTGTTTTTTTTTTCTTTTCACAAAATGCGTCATAGCTGATGATTAGTACAGTGTGATCCGAGAACGGCGATGAATCCTAAAGGACGAGAATTCATAACTTTTATAAAATTCTATTTTATTTTATTAATTTGAGAAAGGGAATCTATTTTAAATAATTAATCGTCTATGTAAAAGGCATTCCTAGAAAGAGAAAGTAACAAGTAATGCACATGTTACCACATTTTCGTACTTTAATCACAAGCTAACGTTTTAGCATTGCTTTTATAACGCCTTGAAACAGTGACGTGCATAGGGTATTTCGACAAGGTATGCAGAATTCGCGTAATTAATTTGAATATTATATTATAACAGTAAATGTTACATTGCTTTCATAGACAACGTAAATATAGAATAGATATGAATATAAATAGTTCCTTTTTTTGTCTAACTTTGAGCAATTTATTCCAGACTTATTTATCATAAGGCCATACAATGCTTGCATACATCTATGGAATGAATGCTACTGCCTTGAAAGTAGTCCCTAAAAATACTTACATCCAAAGGCCCAGTGTCACTCGATCGCTTGCCATGTCCACCTAAGCAGGAATGGCCGAATGCAACGCACCCACCTGTGGTAAAACACAAATTCATATACAATATTTATCAAAATTTTTAAACTTCTTGTCGCATACTTTAAGGTTGTGAAAATCACTTCCAGCCGCAGTATTTTCTCTGGCGTAAGACACAGGGATCTTAAAAAGGTGTGAAAAGGTTAGTTTACTGACCATGACCTGTGTAATTAGGTCGAAACGTCGAGCCATAGAAAGTAAGTTCATTTGCGCATAAGACCCGTTAAAGTATTTATAAAAAATATTAGAGTTCTCTAAAGATTTACTGTCACATGCTACAGTTGAAGGTTAGGCGTTTGGGTAAGGTTTTCCCCTTGAACTGCGAGATAGATATCCATTTTTATTCCAAATATTGTAGCATAATAGTCAAAAATATTGTATCAATGTACTGGAAAGCGTGTCAATAAAAAGGACAAAAAAAAAGGAAAAAAAAAGAGGAAAGGATGGAAAGGAAATATTGTCAGTGAATTTTAAGGTTACAAAATTATTTAGCGTTTTACACTATATAGTGCCACATTTCAATTGTAGTTTTTTTAATAGATTCGACTGTAATTGCAAATCAATTACTTGACAGCATAGATGGGCGTTATCATGATTACTTTTAATCAGATTAATAATCAGATTACAAGTAATCATGACGAATGTAATCATGATTACTTGTAATCTGATTACTTTTAATCATGATTACATGGGTAATCAATAATCTTGATTACAGTAATCATTCAATTAATCATGATTATTTTAATGATTACTTTTGAGTTCTGGCTGAGAGAGAGACCGATTTAAATACTCGTTTATTTAATTTATCAAGTTATTTTATTTCGAATTATATATGACCCCAAACTTCCGTCTAATAGAGGGGTGGTGCCCAGCGAAGAGTGGGGGTGGTGTCCAGCGGAGAGAGGGGGCGTGGCGTCCAGCGGAGAGTGGGGGGGTGGCGTCCAGGGGAGAGTGGGGGGTGGCTTCCAGCGGAGTGGGGGGGGGGGGGGGGGGGGTGGCGTCCAGTAGAGAGTGGGGGGGGTGGCTTCCAGCGGAGTAGGGGTGGGGTGGCGTCCAGTGGAGAGTGGGGGTGGCGTTTAGCTAAGAGTGGGGGGTGGCGTCCAACGGAGATTGGGGGGATCCAGCGGAGAGTGGGGAGGTGGCGTCCAGCAGAGGTGGGGGGGGGGGTGGCGTCCAGCGGAGAGTTAGGGTGTCATCCAGCAGAAAGTGGGGGGGTGGCGTCTAGCAGAGAGGGGTGGTGGCGTCCAGCGGAGAATGGGGGGTGGCGTTCAGCAGAGGGTGGGGTGGTGTCGTTGTGTGTGTGCTCACACGCCGCCCCTATGGGAGGTATTGTTTGGGTAGTTTTACGACCCTCTCCCAGGGAGGAGGCTTGTCTAAGACCAATCGCTCACCGGGCCCCTAGGAAGTATCTGGATTCCCAGGCCCGGCGAAGGCGAAGATTAGGCAGTGCTGGCACCCGGTGGTTTTAGCCGGTGCAAGTCCGCCCCCGAATATCCGTCTCGTTGAGCGAATCATAATCATTATAAGGGTCTTTGCAGTTGTGTACTGTGGTCACGAGTCACGACATTGTTCGGCCAATAAACCTATCAACTCATAGTAACTCGCTTCGACCTGATTACGTTCAGGACCATTTTTTGTGCTTTCAGCCGTTTGAATTAGTAGGTTAATTGCCGGAATTGGGTCGTGACCATAGTACAATAGTGAAAAAACTGGCATAGTGACTTGCTTCGACCTGACTACTTTCAGGATCAGTTCATGCTCGGTGGCCATTGAGTAAATCCAACGAAATCTAGCTGATCATAGATGCTTTTACTATTGTTCTGAGTGATTCTTGGACTATTAGAAGTGATTTTCAAAGTGCCGCCCATATTTTACTGAAATACCGACTCCTACCCGATAATCCACGCCCGCCTTCGAGATGGAGAATACTTCTGATAATGGTCAAAGACTTTGTGTGCAATCCTTTATGTTAAAGTTAAATTTTTTAAACAGAAAAATGAAATTACTATGTTTTACTTTTATTACTCATTAAACAATATAAAAAACAAAACAAAAAACAAAAAAGGGTTTTTAGTGAGATAAAAATGGCGCGTGCCCGTATGTCGATTTGCTTCTTTTTTTCTGAGTACCATATTCTTTAGTCTTTAAGAAAATGGACGACAAACGCGAAAAAAAAATTAAGCGAATTGAGAAAAAAAAACTATGTATGTGTCCCGCTGATTTATTGTAAGAATCAAAGTTATTAGGTAGAACGACAGTTATCCGGGAAAAAAACAGATCTATATCTCAACTTTAATTATGAGTTAAAATTCAAAATACGATACGAACGTGTGCGGCGCGGCGGCTCGGTTTACATCAAAGACGAAACCGAGTCAGTAGAGAGAGACGGATGACCAAGAAAGGTGATGTTGCGCTCTGCGCTACAGAAGCTTGTGTAAATTTGAGGAAATAATGTCTTAATCCGATCAATTAAAATTTTGCGCTATCTTGCTCTGTCTCTCTATCTCCATCCGGAAGGCGGGCGTGGATTATCGAGTTGGAGACGGTATTTCAGTAAAATATGGGCGGTAGTTTGATAATCAGTTCTAATAGTCCAGGAATCACTCAGAACAATCGTAAAAGCATCAATGATTAACTAGATTTCATTGGATTTACTTAATGTCCACCGAGCACGAACTGATCCTGAAAGTAGTCAGGTCGAAGCGAGTCACTATGCCAGTCTTTGCACTATTGTACTGCGGTCACGACCCAGTTCGGGTAATCGCCCTAACACCTAACTATGTGGTGGTACTCAGTTCGCCAGTTTAGCTAGTAGTAGTCGTATACTAAAAATAAAAAAAAGGCGAGCGCCGCTCTGCTGTCGGCAGCACATTTTACGTATCAAACAGAAAAGTAATCATAAAAGTAATCATGATTAATTGTAATCCGATTAAAGATTAATAATCCTTAATCACCGAAAAATGATTACTTTTTTTGATTAATTTCGTTAATCATTAATCATGATTAATGATTGCAAAATGTAATCGTAATCGTTAATCATTAATCTGATTACATTTTGCCCATCTCTGCTTGACAGGCACGCACGCCGATAGAGACAAAAAGATTCAATTTATACAAATTTTAATTGTTTGTGCAGACAGAATTCGTCCAGCCTTCTATAGTATTCTTTTTCTACGATAATACTCGTATCATAAAAAGAAAAAAAAACAAACAGATTTATTCAAGTACTTAAAAAGTTATAGTGCCTACATTTAAATATAGAATTGAAATAAATTTAATAAATATCTAGACGGCATCATTATAACATACAGTTATTTGAAGTTGATATTTTTTTATAAATATAATTTTCATTATAACAATGTAATAGTACAAAAGCATGTAACAAAAGAACTTTCAATAAATGCGACACAAACAGAGCGAATAGTCGAACTGTTTTTATTTTCAAAGAATCCGAAATATTATTGGTCTGAGCGTCCAATTATTGTCACAGGTTATTGAATCCCTCAAAGCTCACGTTTTTTAATATTCAATTGTATGTATTAATAACTATGAAAAAAAATCCAACATGTTCCTTAGCTTATTAGCTTAGGTGTCTTGCTCGGAAACATTATTTGGTTTTATCAACTGTCAAATTTTCATCAACATTGAGGTGAGGTCGAATCAAGCTATATTAATTTGTTGGTGCAAGTAGCTCTTAATTCACAAAGTAGCGATTCGTGGCTCAGTAAATGCTAACCGAATAGCCATTCTGCTTTTCATCAGCGCCCAGTTTTACATTAGATCAGTTCAGCTTGTTTGTTACCGGCCATTCGCTTACTTTGTTCGAGTATATTGTTGTTGGGGCCACTAAAACAGCGTCGAAAGCGATTGTACGAGGCATATCATAATGCATGACAGTCTTGCAATTATGCAGTATATCTAAATTTTTAAATGGTTTTATTGTATTTTATTAATATAGTGTCTATTTTCAGCTTTAGACTGATACGCAAACATGTACTACGTTTGCTAGAAAAATTAGTTTAAACTCATTAATGCGTTTATGATATTTAATGTACATAGATATTAGGGTAATGATAATTCATCCTGGCACATATTTAATACTAGCTGATCCGGCAAACGTTGTTTTGCTATATAAGGTTTTGTAATATCTTCTAAGATGTTCATTGAAATTAAGTGATGTCAAAGACATTTTTGTTCACAATTAAATACTCTTAATTAACAACGCATTTATTTGGATAAAGATTAATATTATTACGTTGATACAACTCTTAACAAATAATGCATTAATTTCGACCAAATTTGTTTACCATAAAAACGGTTCTAGTGACTTAATCTTAAAAGATAGACATATACTGTCG
This sequence comes from Automeris io, assembly GCA_036320925.1. NCBI lineage: Eukaryota > Metazoa > Arthropoda > Insecta > Lepidoptera > Saturniidae > Automeris > Automeris io. Next base: position 3,110,034 of record JAUDJH010000010.1, on the reverse strand, counting down.
GGGACATTTTTTTAGATCAGTTCAAGAGGAATAATTCTTTCTTACATATATTTTTGGTATCTTGAACCGATTTTGCAGCGCACGCAATGGAAGCCCTCAAGGATGAATAATTATCCCCGTTTTTTTTCACACTTTCCATTATTTCTTCGGTCCTAATAATTGCATCGTGATGTTATATAGCCTAAAGCCTTCCTCGATAAATGGTCTATTCAACTCAAAAAGAATTTTTCAATTTGAACCAGTAGTTCCAGAGATTAGCGCGTTCAAACAAACAAACAAACAAACAAACACTTCAGCTTTATAATATTAAGTATAGATAAAAAGAAAGGTTTGTGATGTATACAGGTGCAGCGACAATACATTTACTTCGTGGCCCAAACTGCATACTGAAACGCAGTCAAAGTTTAATCTAGAAAACGTTAAACTCGTCATTATGGTCGCGAACGTAACTTGTTTTACTGTAGTCCTTTTATTGCTTTATTTTTTGTTGGTAATAAAAGTGTTTTTATTTTTTAGCTGAAGTTAATACTGACTAATTAAACTTCGGTCGTACTGCTTTTATAATTATTTTAAATTGTTAATGATTGCGATAATTTTATATATTTTTCAAGATGTGTGCAAGCAAGCTTTTCATTATTTAAATTTTCTATAACGAATTAAGTGAAAACAAACTCTTATATACATGAAAAATATCATATTCTTCTTCCCTAGCCTTTATTCCATTTTGCGACAGGATCCGCTTTCCTGACTTTTACACTTTTACTTTTGACTTTTTATTGACATGATTACCTGTATTTTGTAGGGTCAATGTTGAGAAATTGAGTGTACACTCCCTGCTGGAGCGAATGACACGTGCCCCTTTCTTAGATTGATAACGAATTGGGAAAATTGTTTAATTACATTATGTGTATTTTAAATGTACTAAAAAATGCCCAAAATCGAGTCTGATTCGCGCACCGTGGGCTCCGTGAAAATAATTACTACATACACACATATATATATATATATAAAAACCAGATTTAGGGTAAAACTTAAGTTAGCCGTTGGTAAACGGCTGGTGGTGGTTGGTATACAGGTCCCATCCTATACATCAATATAGATCACGGTTCTTTAACCAACAGCAAATACATTTATAATCATAAAAAAAATATTTTTGACAGGATCCTACATTCAATAATGATATAAAGTCTGGATAAATACCATCTCTTGGACTAATTTTGCTACAACTATGTTTCATATTTAATTTATGGTAATTATTTAAGTTTTAAATTAGTAAAATCGAATTCTATTTTCCATTAAAGTTGTGTCCGTTCTTCCTTACTTTATATGTCAATTTAATAGTACTCAACAATGACATCTATTTTTGGTTGATCTGAAGTTTTAAAATATGTAACTTTGGCTTTTATAAATTATTTAAAACATATAATATTATAACATATTAATAGGTATAGTTTTTGCTAATACTGTAATGATAATTATCTTGATAAATATTATAATCTCTGTGAAGTGTCTTTGTAAATTTGTACAATTGTTTTTAATTGTCACTGAAAAACATGTCCACGGCTCTTGCCGTGAGAGTCATTTAGTTAGTATCACTCGTATTTATTTATTATTTAAGCTATATGTATTTTTATTGTTTATTTATAATTCTTTTAAGATGTAACACGACCGGGGCCCTTCACGAAAATCAGCGCTGCAGGCTTCCTTTGTGGCTTTAGGCTGATGACGGTTTCATTTTCGCCATGTTTATATGTTTTGTATTTTCTTTTGTTTTTGTGTGTTGTTTGTATTGCTGCATTTAAATTTCTGGTTTTTTGTTGATTTGTGGCGAAATAAATACTTTTTCATTTCATTTTCATTTAATTTCCTTGTAAAAATTAAATAAATAACCAATTTTTTGTTATATAATTACAAATTTAGTGTATTCAGATTCCAATATATGTGATATAAGCGAAATTCAAATCGATGCAAACATTGTGAACACATTGGATTAATACTAACGAAGCACCATTCGTTTCCCCGATACCCCATCGCCTAGATTTTGCAACGGCTCACAAACAGATTTGTTTTCGAAATCCTTTGGTCTCAGTATAGCTCTTTGTGGTGTATTTAATGAGACACAGACTATTGCAGGCTGACTTATTAGAACATCATATTCACCTGGAATTTATATCTGACTAGCTAATCCGGCAAACGTTGTTTTGCTATATAAGTTACTAGCTGATCCGGCAAACGTTGTTTTGCTATATAGGTTATTGTAATATCTTCTAAGATGTTTATTGAAATTAAGTGATATCAAACACACACATTGTTCACAATTAAATATTCTTAATCAGCAACACATTTATTTGGATACAGATTAATATTATTACGTTGATACAACTCTTAACAAATAATGCATTAATTTCGACCAAATTTGATTACCATAAAAACGGTTCTAGTGAGTTAATCTTAAAAGATAGACATATACTGTCGCGGACATTTTTTTAGATCATTTTAAGAGAAATAATTCTTTCTTACATATATTTTTGGTATATTGAACCGTTTTCTCAGCGCATGCAATGGAAGCACTCAAGGATGAATAATTTTCCCCGTTTTTTTTACATTTCCCATTATTTCTTCGCTCCTAATAGTTGCATCGTGATGTTATATAGCCTAAAGCCTTCCTCGATAAATGTGTCTATTCAACACAAAAATATTTTTTCAGTTCGAATCAGTAGTTCCTGAGATTAGGGCGTTCAAACAAACAAACAAACTCTTCAGCTTTATAATATTAGTATAGATATGATTTAAGTCATTATTTTATTAAAATATTCTCATACGCTCGTTCTATGAAACACCTGTAGCTAGCTATCTATCCCAAAGTTAAAACTATTTACTATATTATTTAGGGCTTTTCATAGTTATAATCGATTAGTAATTTCATTAGTTTTAAAAGATAACATTAATAGTTTTTGGATATACACTTGAACACTTGTGGCTATGAACAATGGAACGACATCCATGCGCGGCAACGCGAAAGTACTTGTATGTTCGAATCTCGGCATGTTCTTCTGGGTTTTACAGATAGATACGGATTTAGGTACTACATATTCACCGGTAAAAATAAGTGTCATGAGTAACCCCGCATAACATCGAATAGAAATGTCATGTGTAAGTGCCTTGAGAACGGCGATCCGCTGCGCTACTGGTCGCGTTGCGCTACTGGTCGCGCTGCGCTACTGGTCGCGTTGCGCACATGTATGTACGCGTACAGCCAGCGTGTCTCTGCTCACCCCGTAAGATGTATAGCATGACGACATATTATTATTATCTCTTTATTTATTTTCTTTATTTTTTTTTTAATTTTAAATAATATACATATACAAAAATAAAATATACGAGTATGGTACCTTAATGTCCACAAGACCATATCATCGGGTGAAAGGCTATTTGGTTTAAGCGACATTTTTTGGTGATATTGTAATATATGTATATATTTTTAGAATCAGCGTTTTTTACCGATTTCAAAAATATATATATTACTATATTACCAAAAAATGTCGCTTAAACCAAACAGCCTTTCACCCGATGATATGAAAGTGCATTTTGGCGTTAGCAAGAAACCAACAACCAGAAACCACATGCCTCAAAGATTGTCCAAGACAGTGGCATATCCGACACATGTTAAGTTGACCGTACCGCCCTTGAGGATGTACTTTTTGTAGTCGTTCGTCTTGATAACCTCGTCCATAACTGCACAGACAAAACCTTCGGTTTCTCCCAAAAGATCATCGAAAGGACACCAAGGGACGGAGGCAATCGAGTCTCCATCAGGCCCATGAAGAGCCCGATAAAACGATCTGTGAAGCTCTTTACTATTATTATAACAGATGTTTCTTGTATCTTCTTGTAAATAAAAGATTTTATTGCAAATAAACTTAGGTGTCAATGGGCAAATATAAATGTGTCTTATAATGAAAAAATCTGGATGATTTGATATAATATATTATAATATAATCTTTATAACAGCCATCAAAGAAGTCTGCCATTGTCTGTTTTTCAATCTACGTATAATATAATCTTCAATGATTGAATCGGTTTTGTTGGATAAGCGCACTCAATTATCGGCCTCACCGTCTCTTACCATCATGCGTGAATGAAGCCAAGCGCAAAACTATTTGTAATAAAATATTTGAATGTTTGACATACAGTAAAGTAAGTACTAGTAAGTAAGAACGACGTGAAATTAAGTTACATATCTGGACGTAAATATGTAATGGCCGTTAAGTAAAAAATAATGTTTTTTCACAGAGATTAAAAAAGGAAAATCGATTTGATATGAAAATTAGAAGGGATTTTTTCTAGAGGATTACATCTGGGGCTTTCGTGAAGAAATGTTGTTTAAAATTAGTCTATAAATAAGGGATAAATTTGATGTACGTTGTATAATAAGTATTACAAAATATATATTGAAAAAGTGATAAGTGAATTAATTGAGGTAGCAGCCCTTCACAATTTGACTGCCTCACAAGTTCGCCACAGTACTATAGGTATCGCCTCGTGTTGATGATGAATGTAAATTGTGGAGCTCCTCACTTTGATTAAAATACTTATTTCATTCCCAAATTATATATTATCAAACTACTTATATCTTTATATATTACTTTCTTATTATTTATTATATATTAATTTTAATACGACAATTCTTTTCTATAGCTCAAGACGCAATTTCTAGAATAAATAAAAATTCATTAAATTTCAAATCCAAAAACTGATTTTCCTTTTTTTTTCAATTCTTTCTTACAAAAACTTATTTTTTACTCAACGGCCAATATTATATTATTGTCTTAGACATGTAACCTACTTTTAAAGTACTTCTTACATCCAATCACTACAGTACACATATTTCCAATACTATTGTACTGTTAACTTACACAATAATAAACGTGTTTTATCTCCATCTCATAACTTATTGCCATACAGCGACAATCTCTCGAAGACAAGGATTCTAAATAAAGAAAAAGTTACATATCTTGTTCGCTAATATAACTTTATATACTTTCTAAGCAATATCAAACGCCCTCAGCCGTGTGATATACTTAGGAGATACATTAAACAGGAAAACTATTAAATTTTTTACAAATCGTTCTCAAAATAGAAATGTGAATGAATGTCCGCTTATCCTAAAATGCAACGGATGAAATTTATAGACGATACTTTGATTTAGCTAACAGTTTACTCAGAAAAAGAGTTTGGCATTGACAAAGGACTACACATATAATAAAAACTTGAGTATAGCCTAAGTATTCGCAGGACCTAGTTCAAGTTTACTAAAATTAGTGACTATACAGTAAGTACTGTATACACAGTACAGAGCTACAACAGCCGCTGTAATGTTAGATATCCTTTTTAAGGTCAGGCGATATTTTACACCATCGCAGCTTCTTGACCTATGTATATCAGGCGCTGGTGCTGTCGAGAGTGGAATATTGATGTCACCATTGGAATGGGTCCACAAAATATCAGTTAGCCACTTTGGACTCCATAGATCATAAGGCTCGCAGATATTTAATTATTACTCTTTAACTACGGCGACAATGCAGTCTATCGAGCATTGACGTAGATTCGCCTCGCAGTCTTTTACCGGTTCCGCTCTTAAGAGTGTGGTCTAGAGCTTTATTTTCTGATTCTACCTTCGTCTTTTCACTACAATACCACTAGACGCCATAAAGGATCCCTAAGTGATAGATATTCCCCATACATATCCGTACTAAAAAGAGCACTTCATCCTTCACAATGCGAACACCAAAGGAGTGGAAAACTCTCCCTACATCTCTTTTCCCATTATTGTATTTTTAAACAGGTTCGACAAAGTAACTATATGGCACCTGATGGAAAATGTTATATAGTGTATTCCAAAAGCGGTAGGGAAGTCCAAGGAACGAAAATACGTTGACAGTCGGCAGCACTATCTCAGCCCACATATATATATATAACGAAAGTTCTCTAAGTATATGATGTTACAATCTGAGAGCTTTGAGAAGAGGAAACAGGTTTTTTTGGGTAAACGCGATTTAACATCGGCCACATCTTCACCTACCACTGGGTGTGAGGCAGTGACGTGCATATAGTATTTAGTCAGGGTAGGCAGAATTCACGTAATTAATTTTAATATTATATTATTATAGTAAATATTACATTGCTTTCATAGGAAAGATAGACGGCGTGAATATAAAATAGACATGAATTTAAAGGGTCCCTTTTTTGTTTAACTTTAAGCAATATTCCAGACTTATTTATCATAGGGCATGCAATGCTTGTATGCATCTTTGGAATGAACGATACTGGTGTGAGGCAAGGTCAAGTGTTGGCCTATAAATTATATAAAAAGAATACGTTGACAATAATTAAGAGAAATAATTAGCAGGGTTTGAGTAAAGTAAAAGCAAATTCAAAGACGCGACTATAAAACTCAGTCTTCAATTAAAGAAAAACCCTTTACAGATAATATTAAATTTTGCTCTGGGTCTGCTCAGTATTAATTTATTGTTTTAATAATACTGAAATATTTGTTTATTTTTAATATCCTCAAAACAACATTAAATTTACCTAAGTATTCTGCTATTATCAACTCATTATTGGAAATTAATGAAGAATTATTTTCAGATATAAATAATGCGTAAGATAATATTAGTTTCGATAAAAACAATAAATTCCATCTATGTAAATATTACCTGTTTAAACGAATTAATGGTTGATAATAATAAAAAAGGCATAAAACGCCTTTGTATGTGTGATCCTGTTTGTTTTCTATGAAACGTTAATTAAGGTGGTATTTCAAAATTTCCTTTTGTTTTGACTTACAAAAATAACGTGTAACCTTTGCGGGAACTTTCAGGGCTTTAGATGAAAAGGACCGCACAATATCAAAAGACCATTAAATATTTTGTTACAGTTCTATAACAAATTAACCGCCAATGTTTATATTTTCCTTTAGAATTTAGTCTTATATTTTTTAACTTAATAATAATAATACTATTAGTTGATGGATACAGAAGGCAGTATCACTCGATACGGCACGCATTGTTAGGAGGTTCCTCACTCTGAGCTCCTAACTACCGGTGACTTGGGCCTTGAGCCTCGCCTCCGTAGGTCTACATGTTTTTACATTTTAAAATGTATATGTTATCATTTTTATATATTCTTTAAATTGAAAAAAATATTGTGAACAAAATAAATAAATAAAATAATAATATATATATTGTCACGCTATATCCACTTTGTGCTTACATGACGTGTCCAACATTACTAGTGATGAAAATGCCCGGGAATTTTCCCAAAGTGCCCAGCACTTCCACGAACATTTCGTAAATTCCCGGGAATATTCCCAAGCAAGTTTTGGGCACTTTGGGAAAATTCCCGGGCATTTTCATCACTAAACATTACCAGTATCGCGGCTGATTTTCGTTTCACATGACATTTCTATTAGATACCACGCGAGTTTCTTCACGATGTTTTACTTCATCAGGAAGCACGTGGTGCTTAAATACATACTTAATCTGGAAAAACACAGAGAGAGGTATGTACTGAGGTTTAAACCTACCAAGCTACCACAGCCACACACAGTTCTGAACTTTTTAATAGTTAACAAACAAAAAGTTAGACATAATTTGCTCATGAGAATTGTCCTAGTTATTTATTTTTTTATCAAACCTGCAATCGATTTAGAATATAATAAGATTATTAATTTCCCTATATTTAATTTTGTCTTCCGCGCATCAGAACCTAAATAGTCGAAATCGAATCAGTTAAAAAAATATGTCGATGTCGCTATAAATTAGAAATCACTTGATCTAAAATTTATCAAAACCAATTTATTCTTTTGTAACAAAAAAAAAGGACGGAAAAAATTCCTTCTCTAACATTGTATAATATTTCACTACTAGACGAAAAATCTAAGAATTAAATACTAACTTCGCATTTATTATTCCCCGTTGTGATGTTTTTAGAATCTTTAAAAAAAAATGAACAGGTATTTTGGCAATCACATCTCATGTCAACCTTCCACCGCTGTGATTAAGTTCAATTGTTTGTCTGTATATAAATCATCAAAAAGTGCATTTATTAAACACATCCAAAGGGAAAGAACTTTTTATACAAATTTTAAAATCTTGGCGAGTTAAATCAAAATCGCCCACCGTATATCAACAATTTTGCTCAACAAAAATTGGATCTTAACAATTTAGAACCCACAAGAGGTTAGAAGATATTAAACTTCAGATATCCTGGATGAGTTATACTTTTGTAACTCCAGACTTTGGATCACTTCTGAAGCAAGAGATCTAATTTTACTTTTTTAACTTAGTTTTATTACTGTTTTAGGAACATACTAATTTCTTTCCGTGACTTCGGTTGAAATAAATTCAATGAAGGATAATTACTTCAGTTTTCAATATTAAATTTTCCTTAACACTGTAATCGTAGGATTAGGAATATATTAAAAATATATTGTTATTTATTAGTTTGATTTTTATTTTTGTACTATTTTTTGTGGAAACTTTGCTGGCTTATGTAACATATTTTGTGTATATTATTATCATTTTTATATTGCTGTATGTTTCCCTTTAAAATAAATAAATAAATAAATATATTTACGTGCGAAAAGTGAAACCTAAAATATATAGACGTCGTGTTGGATACCATCTATATGTGGTAAGCCGTGGTGGCTGCCGGCAGAATAGAATAGCACCCCCCTCTTCTTGCTGAGGTGTCGTAAAAGGCGACTAAGATATCTATTGAACACCGCAATTCAACCAGGTGTTTAGAGAAGGGAAAACTCGACCAAACCTGCATCCTGCTCCCTCCCGATCGTACTGGTTCTCCTTTCCATCGGGCCTGAGGGAGCTCGGACGAGAGAGTGCTTTTCTGGCTGCGCGTCCAGTTATGCACTTAAATATCTCCTGCGCAATTGACTGTTTCCGGAAACTGGACCTCGAATTTCTTAACCGGTGTTGAAACAGTCGCCGTGGTCGAAACCGGCTAGGACATCATCATCATCATATGTGGTAGAAGTTCCTTCAATCGGCACGAAAACATTCGCGTCTATATTCATCATGCGAATAGTTACGGAGTGAAACATAATTCCAGGATACATATTTCCACGTGCAAAGTGAATGAGCTATATTAGGCGTACCCGGTCCATTCTCGGACTCATCTTCACCTTCCAGCAGGTGTGATTGAAGATAGACGTTCGCCTGTAAATCATTAAAAAAAAATTCATCGACCCTTAGCGAGTTGACGCTTCGTGATCGCTTAATTTTAATATTGTCTTTTATGTTTCTTCAATTGTATCAAGAAGTGCTGCACAGTTACACAAACAATCATGACAGAACCATAGATGGGCAAAATGTAATCAGATTAATAGAAACGATTACGATTACATTTTACGTTTTTTACCATTGGTATGACTGCATTTTGCTCATCTCTGTTTTAAAAACTACGGAATCCCAGATTGCATACATATTTATAACTTCTTAATGTTTTAAATGGATTTAATCGTGATTAGAGAGCATTAAAACTAAAATTACGACTACATTTTGTAATCGTTAATCATTAATCAGATTACATTTTTCCCATCTCTGGACAGAACAAATTGAGCATGAATGATCCATAAAAATATGTTACTTCACTTTCATCTGCGCATTTTGTATTAGAGTATCCCTCAATATTTTTCTTAATTCCATGGCTTTAAAATAGCTTAAGATGTTTGTTCGTGTATAATATAAGAACTATTGAGGTGGAATGATAATTGCCGAAACTGAGTCGTGACCACAGTACAAAAGTGTATAATGGCCGTCATAGTGACCCGCTTCGGTCTGTCGGTTTTCGGGATCAGTTTATGTATATCCAGTTATACCTAGAGACCTTTTTTTTTTTACTTGGGGAAAATCCTCATTGGACCGTCCCGGCTACACATGGGGGATGGTAACCGGGGTGTGCCGGACTTTTACCGACTAAAAACCCCAAGTTGACCTCATCTGCACTAAGACGGGACTGTGGGCCCTGTAATCAATTGCTCCGAAGCCCCGCCGTGCACTGCATTTCTTAAGCTCTGTCTCGCAGAAAGACATTAGCAGCAATGCCTTCCCTCATCAGTCTCACGAAATGTAATATGAGCGCTTCCGCTCCATCAATCTCTATATATCGCTAACCAGGCGCCCAGGGCCCCCACCTTGAGCACCCGCGATCCCAAGGTTATCAGCCAATCGGTCATGGATATACCTAGAGACCTACCGTCCCTGTATATGTGGACTGACATAATGATTGCGAATTTCAACGTGTTTTCGTCCCTTGGCGGGCGGGGCAGTTCTTTGACTACACTTTACTTTCCATCAAGTGTAATGTAGTTACTTTATTGAGCCGGAATATTTTTTTTTTACTAAAAGTATTATAAAATAAATAAAACAAGTACATTTTTCAGACCTAACACATAACTGAATTTAAAAATATTTACTCACATAAGCTTTACATTATGGAGGTATTTTGGAAAGTTATCACATTTGTCTGCCTTAACGTTAAAACAACAAGTTACAAGTTAAACACGGCGGTTAAAGAAACTTGTGAGATACAGCTCTTTATGCCGTATATTGTTATATTTTAGTTTATGCGACCTCAAATGTACCTAGAAACTATGTTTGTTAAGTCTGCAGTGTATTTTTAAGTCTAAATTAACCGCTTTGTATGTTTCTTCGTGTAAGGGTACTGAGTTTATTTTATATTACACACACAGCTATAGGCAAAATGTGTTGTGATTAATGATTAACGATTACAAAATGCAGTCGTAATTTTAATTATGTTGCTCCGTAATAATGAGTCTTTCAAAGCATTAAGGAGTCATAAATGTGTATGGAATTTAGGATTCCGTAGTGGTTAAAACATAGATGAGCAAAATGCAGTCATGTTAATGATGAAAAACGCAAAATGCAATCGTAATTGTTTTTCATTAGGGTAGTAAGTAACCGTACTAACAATACATGTTTAGACTGTGACTATGCTTAATGTTTATCCACGCATTTCCCAACATACAGTGTTATAAGAAAGTATATTTTATCCAAAAAAAATATCTTATTGTTCGAAAAATTTATACAAAAATCTCTAAATTGTTTTCTTTTAAAATCGACAAATAGAAGGTTGTGAGTACACGTTTACACAGACACGACATTTGGGGTTAGATAAGTAATTTGAAACCGAGCGAAAAGGGTGTAATCAACAACGAAAGGTACTTTCTTCATATATTTGGATTTGTTTTTAAATACACATCGTAGATACAGAGTAAGGTTAAATGGTTTCATTGTTGCCTACTCTCCTATTGTCCAATAAAATATTTTTGTTGAGTATAAATAACATATAGTAGTTATATAAATCTATACGAGTACAAGAGTGTGTTTATTTCAATTTAAAGATCACCTCTCATTTCTATAAAAACCGAAATGTGGTAAAGTTTTTGCTTTAATCAAGAATTTTGGATGATATTATATATAGCTATATATATAATAGCATATACATATATACAACCAACCAGGTTATATTCAACCAGGTGTTTAGAGAAGGGAAAACTCGACCAAACCTGCATCCCGCTCCCTCCCGATCGTACTGGTTCTCCTTTCCATCGGGCCCGAGGGAGCTCGGACAAGAGAGTGCTTTTCTGGCTACGCGTCCAGTTATGCACTTAAATATCTCCTGCGCAATTGAATGTTTCCGAAAACTGGACCTCGAATTTCTTAACCGATGATGAAACAGTCGCCGTGGCCGAAACCGGCTAGGACATCATCATCATCATCATCATCATCATCATCATCATCATCATATACATACTTACTTGCAAGTATACATATACTTTCACAATCAGAATATTTCACTAATTTCATTACTAATTGACAAAATTCCTATTTTAGACAGGATTGTTTTGTAGTTCGAATGAAAGCCAACATTTAGCGATCTTTAATACTGGCTTATAATTATAAATGAAGAAAAAATTACGTCAATTTACCTATAATCTAAGGGTTAGTCTTTAAACATTTTGTTACTCTTTAAGTATCTTTTATCATATAAACTTAAACTATCTTTATATATTTTATATTAAAATTATTAAAAAAAAACAATTTCAACAGCGTATTAATATAATCACTATTAAAGTAATTATATAATGAATTCCTAGAGTTTAAAAATTTAAAAAAAAAATTCTTAGTATAAGTCACAAAAAAAATATTAACTCGCTTTTATTTAACAGTAAAAATTTACACAGTTTTTGATTTTAGGTGCAATAAAAATAGCCCTGTTAGTTACTATTATTTAAAAATAGTACTTACGTTTGGCACTGACTCCCTGCGACAATACTAGCACGGCGATGGTGGTTAGAGCTAGGAAGATTTGAGCCATCTTTAATCTGCAACAAATTAATTAGAAGTCAGAAAAAATTATATTCAAGAAGGAAATGAAAATGCCGAAATGGCCGCTGTACCTATAACACTACACGATAGTTAACAGTATATTTCATATTATATTAGTATTATATTTATTTATTGTATTAATATTAGTGCCCGGCTGAAGTTTCGGCCGCGAATTCGTTTTTAGCCATATTTTGACAATTTGCGAGATCATTTTAATAATCTCACACTTTATTTAAATGCATCAACATAAACCTTATATTCAAAAGTTTTAAAAATCATTATACTATTTCATTTTATACAATATTGAATCCAATTATTTAGGGATTTTAAAATATTCGGGCCACGGCTAAATATCGATGTCACGTATTAAAAATAATTTAACTGTCACCATTAGATCACTTAGTCTTAGTTTAACGCTTAAAGAAATACTAGGTATTAGCTAAAATTTAATGGGTCGTTTGATATTTCTTGAATACAAATAAATTCTAAGATTTTTCTATTACCGCAATGAACAAACAAATGCTTTACAAATATATATTTAATTGTAACAATTTAATTTAATTGTAACAGTAAATAAAGATATCTCTTTATTTACTTAAATTAAAGCTATTTACATAGCTCTTTGTAATATAATAAATTACTACGTTAGCAATTATTTAATAATAGAGATAAAATTAAATTGTTACAATGAAATATATATTTATAAAGTATTTATTTGTTCATTGCGGTAATAGAAAAAGTTTATAATTTATTTGTATTCAAGAAACATCAAAGGACCCGTTTTCTATCAAAAATGTTCATGTTTGAATCTCATAGAAAGTTATTTTTAAAAACATGCTTTTGTTTTGTTATTCTTTGATGTGATGGGGTTTCAACGCACTGATTTTTATTCGCAATATTTTGGCTGCTTAAAACGTTTAAATATCCATAGATTATTTATGTTATTTGTAGACTCCCTACCAGTATTTTGTATCAATTATTATCATTTCCTGAAATTTTCATGGCTCGATCTGTCGCACTGCGGATTAGGCTTGTATACGTTTCCTTTTCTTCTAGGTTTTCATTGACCTATAGATGAAAGTCACTACTTTCCATCAAGCTTAGTCCAATGAAATTTAAACTAGAGTCAAAATACAGTCTTTAAATACATCACATATTTGAAAAATACCCTAAGCAATCAGTACCCTGTAGGCAACAACTCCGATACATGTGTTCTAACATCCCACATCGATACATAGATAGTGACCAGTATAATTTGAACTTTCGTGACGAATAATCATCTCAACACTGGGGAAATACGATATATTTTTTAACTCAATTTACGGCAACCATCACAATGTATTGTATAGTATATATTTTTCACGGCAATGCTATTCCTCTTTTAAATTAAAAAATATTATTTCTATGTTCTGTGTTATATTACTAGTAATTCATTACAATTACACGGGTATTTTAAAAAGTATATATCAATTTTATTATTAATACATAACGATAATAAATTAATTTAGCTGTATAATTTATATTGTCCAATTAAAAAAACACTCCAAAATCTATGAAATTTTCAAGCGCTTAGTATAAAACTCTACAGGTGGGAATGCTGGTTTGTATTAGTTTAAAAATGAATACTGTCATCGAACGTGGAAAACGGTAGCTTTATTTTATGCTTTAGTATTCAAAAAAATGTTATTATAATATTAAAATCCACTGCCTATATTACGAAGTTCCCCCGCATTCTCATTACCTTGTTTTACCCATTATTTGGGATTAGTTTTTCCCTCATCTAGCCTCGCTGCAAGCCGGGCTTCAGAATTAACGTTCTCCCTACGACCCGGCGAGCGAATCCATCTTCAGCCTTACCTGGGGATGGGAGTTAAGGGCCACAAAGGGCCACCACCTCTCAGAACCTCTCAATAAAAACGCAAGCCTATCTCAAATGTTTTCAAAGTTTATCTAAAATTATTTAACTTCAAGAAAACTTCCAAAAGTGTCTAGGAAACTTAATGATAATTGAAATAAAAATGAAAAGAAGGATGCACGAAGTGCTATAGAATCCTAATTTCCTGAATTGTGAAGAAACAGTAGTTGTATTTAAAGATGTTCCAGAGCTCTGTTTATAATGGTCGAACAAGATCGACAATCTGATTTGCGGTGTACCAACGTCTATGCTAACATGCTTCTCGCCGCAGTCTAAACGTTTTAACTAATGAAAACAGACGTTCAGTAAAACGGTTCGGATTCGAATCGGTCAACCTTAAACGTTGTCCTGTTAACGAATTTTGGACTCATGAAGGCCTTTGGATAATCACTCCTTGCAATCATAGTTGGTACTAAAGTTTAAGGTTGAGATTCATAGATGAAACTTTAAGTATGCTTAGACTTTACTTAAAAATTACAATTTACATTTCTCAATGAATGTCAAAGGATTTGATAAGTCCCTTATTTTATCAACATGGACTTGACTCAGCGAAAAATATGGCTATAGTCAAGTTCCCATTATATATTCAGTTTTTTGTCAAAAGTAATTTATTTTATGAGAACTTTGCTAAGCAAAAGCGAAATAGTGTCTATTAATTCCAGTCGAAGAGTAAGTTAATTTGCGTGGCTACTCCTAAACATGATCTACGTAACTAGGTCAAAACGTCAACCCATAATTAAAACTAAGTTAATTCGCGCATAAGCCCTATTCAAATATTTATGATGAATACAAAACGCGAAAGTTTAAAATGTTTCTACGAAAATCGATGTAATGACTCTACGTAAACAACTCCTTAAGGATATTGTTTCTAAACTGCAATCAGATGAATCATACGAAACACTGAAATAAACGCGCACACACACACAACACTCCCTCGTCCACTCGCATAGTAGAGTGACCTAAAACACACTAAAAAAATTTAATATACTAAGTAACTAGCACTGTAGTTTTTTTCTCTATTTCGTGTATGATTGACTTTAATATGCTGTGAAGGACTTTTAGCGTGGTAGGTATGGTGGTAGTGACTTACCTTACACTATAGCGCAGGATAGCGTGATAGAGATGAGATGATGAAGAATGAAATGAAGAAGTCCAGACAGCAAGTTGATAGGCGTTTAATACAGCACAGTAAAAAGTCACAACACGAATAAGGAAGTACAAGTAGTGTAGAATAATTAGAAGTAATGTTCAGAGCAGAATACACGAATAACAACACGTAAATAGCAACTATGAGATCAGTGCGAGCGAGAGGAACGTAATGGCGCCTCAAATGTGATAGCGAGACTAGTTTACAGGGTGCGCGGGCGCTCGCGTCGCGTGCACATGTACAATCCCACCGCGCGCCCCGGTATCCCGCGGCTCTCTAGCTTAGCGCCGTTTCCACCGCACGACACGATATAGTAAATAAATATCAAGTGTGTTAGCATGAAATATGTTGATAAAATTACTTAGATAAATAAGTGAAGATATAATAAAGTTATTTAAAATAGTTGTTAGTTATAGGTTAGTATAGTAAAAAGAATTAGAAAATAGATAATGTTAAAGACAGAAATAAATAAATAGATAGTGAGTATGCCACAGACTAATCTTCTTATTTATATAAATAGACAGATAATTTAGATGGTACTGTAGTGTAGCTGTCTGTCATGATAATATATTAACTTTTCAAATTCCACTTAAAATAATCACGTCTAATGAAATAACCGAAGTTAAAGATAACTACTTAGTTATAAGAGTATTTATCAGATAATTATGGTCTTAAATGTGTTTGTAGTTGTTGGGATATTTCGTGGCTGACCGCTGTCTGTCTCAATCTTAACTTCGCTTACAGCCATCACAGTTACTTCGTTAACTACGGAGAGTTTAAGATATATATATAAGCAACCGTAGTTTCACGATTATCGTTTACTTTTGGACCAAAATTTTTTCTATGAAAATTCGCACTTCATATAACCTAGCACCTCGCAGCTTTTAAGCAAAGTACCTTTTCCTTGCCTTAGTACTTTAGTATGAAGATTTTACAATATATTAACTTTATTGACCATTGTTGCTTTTTTCCATTTAAGCCTAACATAACAAAATATAAAATTTGCGTACAGCTAAAGAGTGAAATATGCTTCCAGCGACCACACTTCCGCGATCTTATGACTTAGGAGTCTTTAAGAGAAAAATGAATAGACAATTATTGGGCGAACGCGGTTCATTATCGACCCCATCCTCGCCTTCACCAGGTGTGTTTGGAGGTCAAGCATCCGAGTATACATCATAAAAAAGAAAAATTAAGGAAACAGTAGGTACTGTTTAACTCTTAGAATTTATTGATTTGGCTCTTTTTCAGGATACAACGAAGACTTGGCTCCGTATATATATATATATATATATATATATATATATATATATATATATATATATTGTAAGGGGATGTTACCACATTCATTTATTACCGAAGGTGAATAAAAATAACGCATTTTGAGACTACATCCTTGTATATCTAGATCACCTAAAATTTATGTTCAAAGATTATAATCACCTATTGGTCGTTCCTATTTGAGTTCTACATGACATACGACCTCCTTCTGATATTGTAATAGATCATTACACCATTATTTAGTTTAATATTTCTTTGTTTGTTTATCGTTCTAAGTTTACTAAACACACCTAAAGTTACACCAAAGGTCTCAAAGCATTTATTTGTTCCGGAGCATGAATTTACTATGAACCTAAATGTTGGAAAACACATTTGTAAGTCCGTATTAAAAGAGGTGTCTATATTTAATTGTGATAGTACTATTTAAAAAAAATGATTAAAATCTTAAATGCACAGGAAATTAAAAAAGAAGTATGAAATGCACAATTATTTTCAATACACAGGAAAAATGTGAAGTAATTTTATAAAAAAAATAATATTTACACTAATGCTTTTACTTAACTAAAGTCAAGGTTTTAATCGAGTCGGAAAGATTGTCGATTGATTTATGTGAATCTGCGGGCCTAATCCAAGTCATTTTCTTTCTGCGTTTGCTAATTTGCTATCGCTGTAAAAGGTAGATATTTCTATATACCACTAACACGAATATGTAATATTTATAATCTTTAGTTTAGTAGCCTTAATAGTAATAAATATATATATACATAAACATTTAAAACTAAAATTGTAAGTTAATTAAGCTCCATTAATAATTAATGACTAACTTATAAAATATCATTGTAAGATTTGTTTGATTTAGTAAAATGTTGCTTAATTTTAAAGACGTCTTTATGTGTTGGATGTGTAATATGTTATAACATTTTTGTTCGTTCATTTTATTTATTATTAACATTGTATATCTCATAAACAAGAAAATTCTTAACTTTTATATGGTCACATTTTCCATCAGTTTATATTAGGTCCTTACATATGAAATTGGCGTTTTGTATGGGAGGAACAAAAAGTCGAATATTTTTTAATATAATATATTTAATTAATCAAAGTATGAACCATTATTTTCTATGCACTTTTGCCATCTCATAGGTAGTTCATTGATCCCTTTACTAAAAAAACCAGTCGGACGGGAATCAATAAAATCTTTGAAGGCGATTTGGACTGCCCCATCGGAGTTGAATTTTTTCCCTTGCAAGAAGTTATCCAAATTTCGAAAAAAATGTTAATCTGTTGGAGCAAGGTCCGGGGAGTACGGAGGATGTCTTAGACTTTCCAATTGAAGCTCTTCTAATTTAGTAGCCGTCTGTTGCGCAGTGTGTGGTCTAGCGTTGTCGTGAAGCAGCAGTGGCGTGGAGCGATTGACCAGCCTAGGTTGTTTAGCCGCTAGCTTTTCCATCATGGTTTGCAATTGCTGACAATAGACATCAGCCGTAATAGTCTGGCCAGATTTGAGAAAACTGTAATGAACAATACCGGCACTAGGCCACAAAACGCTTACAAGTAACTTTTTTGGGGTTAATTTTCGCTTGGGGCAGGATTTGGCTGGCTGGCCAGGATCTAACCATTGCGCTGAGCGCTTCCGATTATCGTAAAGAACCCATTTTTCATCACAGGTAATGATTCGGTTTAAAATACCTTCATTATTGTGCCGGTTTAGTAATGTAACGCAGCAGTCGACGCGCGTTTGCCGGTTTGCTTCAGTCAATTCGTGAGGTACCCACCTTTCAAGCTTTTTAATCTTCCCAATTTGCTTCAAGTGAATTAAAACAGTTTTATCACTAACATCGCAGCCTGCAGCTAACTCGGACGTGGTTTGCGATGGATCCGCTTCCACAATAGCCTTCAACTCTTCATTATCAACTTGAGTCTCAGGCCGTCCACGGGGCTTGTTCTGCAGGTCGAAATTTCCAGAACGAAAACGTTGGAACCAAAAACGAACTGTGTTTTCTTTTGCAACACGACCGCCATACACATCATTCACCCTTCGAGTTGTTTCCGCAGCACTAGTGCCACGGCGGAACTCGTACTCGTAAATAATGCGATATTTTAAGTTTTCCATTTTGTAAAATGAGTGACGCAAACAGAAAAAAACAGAAGAAAAAAACAAATGAATGACAATCATCGAAGCACAAATACATGAGTCTATAGCTGTACAAATTTGAATTTGGAATTCCTTACCAAAGAGGAGAAATTTGTGATTAAAGTGGCCAGTACGAAAAACGCCAATTTCATATGTAAGGACCTAATATTTTTATCTTAAAACGGGTCTATATCTAAATTACGATAAAATTATCTCAAAATACTAAGGACAACTTAGAATTTTCAGTTAATATTGGTTGTGCTATACTGTGCATGTTATAGCCGAGCAGTATAGTTGAGGGAGTCTGCTGCCCGGATGAGAGGGAGGCGGTGCGCGGCATCCAGTACGCCGCCTGAGAGATAGGTTTTGGCGGAGTGGGTTCTACTCCTTTACTACCCCTCCCAGAGAGGCGGCCTCAACAAGGCTTTTTTTTTTAATTTATTCTTTATTAGGGGCTTTTAACTTACGTCATATCAGCCCCATCGTAACAAGGCTTTTCGTTCCCCGGGCGTCTGGTTATATTTAGTTTCCCTGGCCCGGGTGGAGCGATTAAAGGGACACCCCGGGTGTTTTTAGTCAGCAGGAGTTTGACACACCGGGATCGCTGCCCTCACAGCGACCCTGATGATCCTATGTAGGATTTACGCCCGGGATATAAAAAAAACTCTGTATGTTTTATTCTAAAACTTTTATTACGTTCACCGTTTTGCAATATCTTTTTAAAATGAAAAGCTAGCATCTCTTCACTTGTATTTTTAATAGTGAATTGTTAATAAACAAGAAACCAAACGACCTAACCTTTTACACAATACTGAATAAAAAGATTTATGGATCCATTTTTTATTTCTTTCTATTTTTTTTGTTACCTGTCCACGAAGATGTTTTTTACAGCCTCCTCGATACGAAAGTGGAGACAAATCTGTTTTATGTCGATCATAAAAATCTACATAACGAACCTATAATATTTGCTTATAACACCTAAGTGAGGCACTTACCTAAATTGTTTTTCTTTTAATAGTATTATGAATACATTTGAGGACATTAAAATTCGGTAATATAAAGGATTATTTTATATATCTAATTAATAATATTCATTAAAAAAAATCCAGTTTATACATCTCCGGTTAAATATTAATAGGTCAAAACGTCATTTTTACCCAATGTGCTTTTTTATACTATAAGATTAAATATTATATGTTCCTAATACATAATTTGAGTCTTATATCTTTATGATTTTATTTTGACACGGCACAGAGACTAATCTGGTGGTAAGCATAGCGCAATCCAAAAAAGACCAAACCTACCAACAACAAATAATTCATCGATACCCGTATCGATCATGCCGGCTTGCACAAATATCTCTTCACGCTTTCTTATGATTAACGATTAACTTCCATGTTCATGTTTAATGTTTAATTTTCAAGAAAAGATAATACGTCACGCTATATCCCTTTTGGGCTGAGCAGAGATGCATTAATGGCTGTATCCACTTTATGCTTGTATAGTCTATTGTTTAGTATGTATTATTATTGTTGTATTGTTTTGAGTTAACATTGGAGCTACGCAGCGGTTGTTAATTGTATGTAACAAATTGTGTGAAATCTGCTGACATCCAAGATACAGATAGTCCTAGTTTGAGTGTCAGCTGATTTTAATTTGCTGCTTTATAATTGTTTATCTAATAAATCATTTGTTTTATTATTATGCTTATATGTCGTGGTCAATGTACCAGAAATGCAGCTGATCGCTTTTCGTAGATTTCTTACATATGACATTTCTATTAGATGTCGTATTGGCTTCCTCACGATATTTTCCTTAATCGGTAAGTATGTGGGGCTTAAGTCCCTAACTAATCTAGTACGTGCCGGGTTTTGAACCTAAGACCATTCTCGTTGACGCGCATGGTTACCGATTTCTTATTCACTAGGCCACAACCACAAAAAAAAAGGAAATAGCAAAAAACTATTGTAAAATGTATTACAATAAATGCTATAATTCAAAAATTGTTACGTAAAATATTTTTTGCTCTGGAGAGTAATATCTTTTTTTTTATCAGCATTTTTAATAGCAAAAGTCCTAAAACCTTCTAACTCTTAAATTATAGGTCAAATGGCCATGCTAATTTCATTAATTTTAATAAATTGTTAAGTTACTTAATCGTCATTACCCAAATTCTTAAACTTTAAGCCATAGAATAAACAAAAATATTTTATATACAGAGGCCAAAATACAAAAGTTTACAAGATTTGCTTCTTTAATTAATTTTTGTTTTTGAATATCAAATTGCGTATAGTTTTCAGTCAGCGCCTGTACTATATGGTTTTAAAACTCTTTTTATATTGGCTCGACAGTGAACATCCCGACCGAGATGAAAAGTACAATATAGTTAAAGATCATCAACGCCTATTAATGCACGGGAATCAACAATCAACCAACCACCTCATATATTAATACTTTTTATTATAATTCTATGTCGTTATTTTAATTTTTAAGCGCTTATATTATTTGCTGCCTTAATAATTAATAGCTTTTCAATTTAGTAATTTCAAAGTAAATTTTAAGCAATTTTTGGCACGTATATTTGAAGGATATTTTACGATAGAAATAAAGTCATTGAAAAGCTGGGCATTCACAGCTTTTTAAGAGTGTTGTTATTTTTATTTCATATTAAAATAAATGTAATATTTAAAATTTCGGTAATTTCAAATACCAGCACCATAGATCAGGCTTCCGATACATTTATATTACATTTTACTGAGAAAATTCAATATACATTGCAATTTTATTTATTTATTTATTCTTTACAGGGTTACCAGTGGCTTGGTACAATGCTTGATTTACATAACACATACACAATTACAATCAACAATGTGCAGTTCCTATTAAGGCATCCATAATATACGTTAGAGTGGCCTGTTTGTTTATATTGTATCAATAGTAATAAAAGTCAAGATTTTAATTTTGTTATTAAATTGTCTAGTTTATATAATAATCACAAATAATTTAGTTTTTGAATTATTTTTAGACATACAGTATCATTTAAAAGTAAGGGTTTACTTTAATTAATGAATTACTTTATTTATTTCAATAAAAAAACAGTTCCCTAAAAAAATCAATAACTTTTAAAATATTTGAGGCTGCTTTTATTTTTTTTTAATTATTTAATATTCGTAAAAGACAAAATTTTGGAAATCTTACCTTAAAGCTCAGGTAAAGTTTCACAAATCGTACCGGACTTTACGAACTCGCACGAGTTCCGCGATGACTCGAACTCGGAGTGCAGAGTACGGAATCGTCTGTGGCCCAACAGTTTAGCGTTCGAGTGCGCTTGGGCGGCAACGGTAGCAGCTTTTAAACGCTCACCATAGACCTTAGAAGGGCAATAACCGACAGGTGCGTAGGATCCGTGACGTAAGTAACTCATTGTAAAATCTATGTAAACATGCACGATTAAGCAATTGTAAGAATAACCTTACAATGCCAGAAATATATAATATTTTATGTATTTATTAGTGGAGGCTCTCATACGCACAAAATAAACATAAAATATAATAACTCCTGTCGATAAATATCAAATCCCAGGAAGGTACTTTCCAGTATATCGCAAATATAACCAATTTTTTAACTTAACGAGTAGTATTTGTTACTTTCTATTCATATTATGTATATTGATTTAAATAAAATTCGAAACATAGTGTATAAATGTACATTTCAATATTTTACTTATTATGAATATACAGGCTTTTGATATTTAACAACACATATAATATAAAACTAAAGTTCTAATTAATTCTAGATTTAAAATCACATGACATATTTTGTTATTTGGGTATGTGTACATAATAGAAAATAATTTCACCTTATAGTCTTATTTAAATTATTTTTCAATAAAGTTTCATGACTAACTATTAAGGCATATAAAATACGTACCAAATATATATATATATATATATATATTTTTGTTGTTGTTCCGGTGGATATTCCTGCAAAGGACCATCAGGGCCGCTGTGAGGGCAGCGATCCCGGTGTGTCAGACTTCTACTGACTAAAAACCCCCGGAGTGTCCCTCTGATCACTCACCTGGGAAACCAAATTCATCCGGACGCCCGGGCAGCGAAATGCCTTGTTGAGGTTGCCTCTCTGGGAAGGATTTGAGTAAAGAGCTCACCCTTCCAACACCTATCTCTCAGGCGGAGCGCCGGACACTGCACACCGCCTCCCTCTTATCCCGGATACGTATCAAACATCAAACTATTCTTCTTAATAACGGAATTATTATATAAATAGAATTTTTTGCATAAATACTTTTTTAAAGGTTAAAATATTTCATTAAATTTAATAATATACTATACATTTGAAATATTTATATCAGTTAATGAAATTCTCAATAAAAAAATTTACGAAATTCATAATCATATATAAATAATACTTTTATGATTTCTAAGCATTGTTGTGTCTATATTGCCCGCCCTATGTTCGCCGGCCATTCGCAAGTAAGATAGCAACTTGATTCACGTGTGACAGAGACGCACTGCACACAAGCCGTCTCTGTCTCCAAACTTGACGCACTGGTATCAAGTTATTAAACATGCAATCAGTTGATTGTGGTGTTTTTACCACTTTATTAGTAGGAAGCGTTCGTTTCATTATTCGAGTAGCCCGTTTGTGATTTTACTTCGTCACCATTTTGATGGCCGTGTGCATAGTTACTTACCAATCGATAAAGATGCTTTTGAATCATTATAAAGCCACATTTACACGTGGCTATTTGATTATATATTTTACTAAGCAAATCTGACCAAGAGTCAAAATTGTTTGCATCCAATGAAAAGATGATTTCTGAGTGAAACAGATAATTGAAATATTTCTTAGAAATTTAATTTTAGATTACTTAAAAAGATATAACGTATTTAGTGATGTATCAACTAGTTACCCACTTTCGTAGTCAGTAAAGAAGGCCGACAATCCAGCTTCTTACGATATATGTATTCAGTAAAATGTATATAAAAGAAATTCTTTTAAATTCACAAAAACACTAGACTTCGTGTCGGATACAATCTGTATGTGGTGGATGTTCCTTATATCTGCACGAGAAGATTCGCTTCTACATTCATCATGGGAGTCTTTAAAAGAAGAGTGAATAGGCATTTGTTAGGCGCACGCGGTTCATCATCGGACTCATCTTCACCTTCCACCAGGTGTGATAGAGGTCAAACGTTCGCCTATAAGTAATTAAAAAAAAAGTTAATCTTGATTATTATACGATGTATCAAATTTTTATTTCACAACAAAAAGGCACATATCTCTCCGTATTAGCAAGCGGGAGTGGCACTGGTCAGGCCATATATGCCGATGAACCGATGATAGTTGAAGCAGGCGGGTTTTTAAATGAAGACCACGAATCTGTAGCCGTAGCGTGGGGCACCCCCGGCAACGTATAGCGACGATCTGCTGAAGGTGGCCAAAAAATAATGGATAAGAAGAGGTCGTAGACTAGGCTCGATGACGTTTGTTAGGTTAATATAATTTCATAACTAGTTAGTATAATTTCATAACTAATTTTAACATATAATATAATAGCATAATCATTGTCACAGTTGTACAAAAACACCGCTCTGACCCGTGCAAAATTAAAAATCAAGACGTAATGTCAAGTAAACAATACATGTGCTGCACGTTCGCAGACGCTTAGCCCCTCGTAAACACAGAGGTGAGGCCTACCGAATAGGCCAGACGTCGTCGCGGGCCGGAGAAGTGGACGCTGCTGTACCTCTGGTCCCGGCTAGACGGAGAGAAGGAACACCCCGGGGGTTTTAGTCGGTGCAAGACCGACACACCGGGGGGCGACCCTTATCGCCCTCTGAGGTCCGTCAGGGATTTCCCCCGAATTACAAAAAAAAAAGGCGGTAGTTGCGACTTGTGCGATTATCTGTTGAAAACAAAGTGTCGTATTAGTTTTCGAATATCAACAGGGTCGTGATCACTTTAGCCGACTAATTTACTAATTGTCTAGTCGACCAATATTTTTTACGTCTTATGACACAGGAATCTTCAAACAACGAGTACATTCCTGGTTTAGTTGTGAAGGTTTATCCCAGCCATCAAAGTACAGCCCTGCCGAGAAAAAATAAATAATTAAGTGCACTATATCATCGGCCTCATCATCCCTTTCCATGAGGTGAGGTCAAGCGCAAGCCTATATATAATAATTATTAAAGAAAACATTTTATATATGTAATCTTACCGTAAATTAAGTTGAAGCTAGTATAGAAAACTATTATACAACCATGCTTCATTCATGCAAACAAAGACGTGAGAAAAGGTGTTATTTATATGCCCAAAATACCCACACAATTTACCTTTCAAATGCTTAGTTTTATAACCAAATTTATTTTTTGCCATGAATAAACTAGCCGAAACGGTTTATATTGATTTTCCTTCTCACTCTTAAAATGAATACTAAATAACTACAAATTTATTCCATATCACTATTTTACAGACATGAGACACAAGATAGTTCACTTTTCTCGGCGGTTTTTATAAGCGACGCAAAATAAAAACCAGAGATGGGCAAAATGTAATCTGATTAATGATGAACGATTACAAAATGTAGTTATAGTTTTGATTTTCTTGCTCTGTAATCATGATTAAATCCATTTAAAACGTTAAGAAATGATAAATGTGTATACAATCTGGGATTTTGTAGTTTTTAAAACATAAATGAGTAAAATGCAGTCATGTTAATGGTAAAAAACGTAAAATGTAAACATTAATCATTTTTATTAATCTGATTACATTTTGCCCATCTATGATAAAAACACACATATTTTTATATATTTAGGTGGAAAGGTTAATGTTTGAACTGTGTTGTGACCATAGTGCATAAATGAAAAGACCTTTATCGTGACTATATACATCCTGTCGCTTTTCGTGATCAGGTTGTTGTGTATCTCTAGCTTTTTACATACTTGGAGAAATTCAATCATTGTATATGTGGGTCAATGTCGGTCATTGGATTTTCACCCCAATTTTTTTGTTAACCCGGTGGAAATCCCCACGGTCCGTCAGAGGAGCGGTGAGGGCCGCTCCCCCGGTGCGTCGGACCTGCCCCAACTAAAACCACCGGGGTGTTCTTTCTCCCGTCTGCCGGATGCTAAGGGCAAAGCCGAGCCATCTTCCTCGGCATCCGACGACGTCCGGCCTTGTTCGGGCCTCACCTACTAGGATTTTCACCCCTTGACAGTCGCTGCCGCTCTTAGGCTTAGATTTATAGACACAACTTAAAGTTTGCTTAGACTTTATTGAAATATTACAATTTTCATTAATCTAATGATATATTCAGTTTGTTTGTCGAAACGTTTAGAAAATCTCAATTTTTTTTAAGAACTTTGCTAAACAAAGTCGATATACTTGTAGCATCTATAAATCTAAGCCTTAGACCACACTGTACTGTCTATCAGGTGTGATGTAGTCCTTCACGGACACAATCTAAAAAAAATAGCGCAAACAAAAGAATTACTGTCTTCTATAAGCTTTCTCTATCAAATCAACTTGGAAATTAAGTTTTCCATAAAAAAAAACCTAGATGCGTTTCTAATGCGAAAAATTTCCATATGCGCCCAGGTACCTGACTATCACCTGACATATGACTATCTGAACATTTTGTTTGGTAAATAGAAAAAAGCGAATATAAATTATATATAATTTTATTCTTAATAGCAGCCTATATTATACCGAGATAATAAGAATACAAGCATATGTATTCCATTTCTTGGTCCCATTGAATACTTGGTATTTTTAGTTCTAAGTATAATATTATCTATTTTTCAGTGAACTAACTGGATCTCTTTGTTTGCGGCAAGGTTTTATTATATCAGTTTTTGTTCATAACAATAAACTATTGAAATCCCGATATAGTAATAAGTAAAAGCTATTTCATATATTGCACCAGCTAATACCGAAACGCAATAGGCGAAGGCAGCTAATAATAATTATCTTTGCACCTATGTACTGGTTACGATCCAGAGTAGTAATAAGGCGCTACCACCTCACTGCTGCCTGTTAAGCATCGCTAAAGTAGTGAAACGTCGCTACGTTTCACTACTTATCAGAGAACAAACTCACAAATAGAAGCTGTATCAAACCCCAAATTTTCATGTTTGTTTGATGAGATTGAAGTCAAGTGTAAGTCTGTTTCTAATAATTAATAAATAATGCATAGCAGCTTAGCAGAATAATCTAATTTATCGGAGGAAACAACTAACATATATCTTACTAGCTTTGTAATGTGCGTTAAGAAGTATTATTATTAATTAGGTATAGTTTATGCGGCTTTACTTATGTTTAGCGTGTGTAAAAAATGTAGCCCTACAAAACTTCTTTGTACACAATATTCTTAACTAATCTGTCATTAGGCGCTAAAACTATCAAGCTATTGGGTAAACTTATACAAACTTTCATCCTCTATTTTATCCTCTTAGGGGTGGAATTTATCAAAATCCTTTCTTAAGGGATGCGTTCGTCATAGTAGCCTTATGCATGCAAAGTCACAGCCTGATCGGTTTAAAATTGACAACGTTTCACACAAATTTTCAGCCCCTATTTTATCCCCTTGGGTGTACAATTGATCAAAATCCTTTCTTAGCGGATGCCTACGTCATAACATTTACCTGCATGCCAAATTTCAGCCCGATCCGTCCAGTGATTTGGGCTGTGCGTTGATAGATCACTATGTCAGTCAGTCAGTCAATCACCTTTGAGTTATATATATTTAGATTATAAAATAGTAGGTAGTCAAAATATAGGGCAAATATCAGCCCGAGAAACAATGTTCTGAATGTGTTTAAATAGTTTTTTCAGTTCTTTTTATCCGGAAACGTGCTCCACGAGTAGTGTGATTTTCCTCCTATTTCTTTTATTTTTTTACGCAAACACATTTGCAAATACACTCTCATAGAATGAAAACATTTTTTTCAATATTAGTAGCTTGATACTATTTAACAGTTAATTTCTTTAAATAAAAACTAAAAAATATAAGAATATTGGTTTATAAAATATATCGTCATGCTATATGCCATTCGTTGGAGGCTCTATCCACTTTACAATTATATGTCGAGCCCAATGTGATGAGCAACAGCTAATCGCCCTTGTTAGGACTAAAAAATATTCTATATTATATTAGGAATAAAAAGTATTCGACAGGATTGGGCGGTTTTCACATTATGCATGATAATTGACTGGACAAAAGTTGTACCAAAGTTGACTGCCAACGCTAGGGGTAAATTTAGGACTGAATTTACAACTTATGAATTTGATTTTAATATTTTAGATATTCCAAACTAAATTAACGGAAAATAAAAGATTGAAACCCGTATAAAGATATGTTTATGTAATTATGTAAAAAAAACTGTCAGTTAGGCTGCACGTCATAAATGAAAACTTTTCAGTTTTACAAACCTGTTATCATAAATAATTTTGGGATTATTGCGAATTTTTTTAAGAAATATCTTCTTATCATAATCGTTATTTAATTAAAAAGCTAAATATAACTCTCTTGCAGTGACGTGCATAGGGTATTTAGACAGGGTAAGCAAAATTCGCGTAATTAATTTAAATATTATATTATGATAGTAAATATTATATTGCTTTCATAGAAAAGATAGGTAATGTGAATATAGAATAGATTTTAATATAAATGGTTCTTTTTTTGTTTAACTTTAAGGAATTTAGTCATGACTTAATTATCGTCAGGGCATGCAGTGCTTCCATGCATTTATGGAATTAACGCTACTGCTCTCTTGCATATATCTCTCTTATATGAATACACACACACACCTTTATATACAAGCGTGACTGTCACACGAGTTTACTCCTGTTGCCCCATCCCAAAAAAGTTCCCAAATACCGAAAGAAGTTTTTTCTCTCAAAAACTAAACACTGCTTTTCAGGTGTTAAAGCTTTTCAAAAACCCTTTGTTTCATAGCATTTTATAGTCTATAATATCTTTCACATATTAAGAATGACGCTTTGACAGAACTCTACTGAAACTAACTGAATCAAATCGACGAAATTACAAACAAATATTTACTCCTTTAACAATTAATTATTACAAAAATCTTGAATTATATTGTACTAATTTTGTGACGAATTCAATAATTAAAATGAATTTTTAAATTACTATATCATGTTTCAAAGATATATGCGTTCTAAGTCTTTTCTTTTTAATAATAGTATTGCTACCATATCAGTTCTCTCAATTTCTCCGATTCTAAACAATTTAAGAAAAAAAAAATGAAAAGGCCGTCAAATAATATTGAGTTAATAGTCAGACCGGTGTATAATCATTACGAAGGCATTATCTACGTGTTAAAGAGGTCTTCGTTGTCCGGAATAACAGTGGTACCATATCTTATTTCAAGAAATAAAAAAGTTTAAATAGCCTAAATCAGACGTTTTTTCATATAAATATATACCGCAACCTGGTTGCCATTTTTGGGTCGCCACTGCCGAACAGCCACTACCAGAGCCCAAATCGTAGCTCATATTAATGAATACTAAAAACTGAACAAAGTAACTTATTTTATTCATTCAATATAATCATTACTATTTTTAGATATCTGTGACATCAAGTTCCCGTTTCTCCTCGCGTTAATGACTTCCTGTAAATCCACTTTTTGCATTGTAACCCTCACTAAGTCCTTTAATATCTTCCTTATATCATCATCATTGGAGATTAATCCTTTAATCTTATCTTTTGAGAATCCAAAGTCTCTCCTTCCTCCAATAGGCGGTTGCATCTTTGCCCGTGCATCCGCCTTCTTCTTTCTCTCATTATGGATCCCAGGTTGAGAAGGAAGCTGTGGTTTTTTAGAAAGTAAAGGTTTTGGGACTTGTATTTGCATATTTCCGAAGTTAGCCTGCCTAGTGGAAAAGCTTTGTTGACCATTGCACTCGTTGTCACAAGTGAGGGAACAGCACATTCTCGGAAATCTACATTCTGGTTCTGTACTGTGCTGGTTGTACGCTAGTTTTTGAGGACCTAAGAGAGGAGTGATATCATGTGCTGGTTTATGCTGGCAATCTTTGAAATATAGAAGATTTTCTTCTATGCTCTCGTCTGATGACGAAACATATTTCTTAGAGATAACTGAAGTTAGTTGGAATGTGAGGAGTATCTGGAACAAGCCAATAATTACCATGACAATTTAAAATTAGCACAAGTGACCTTTCTGAGAAAAATCCTGAAAAGATGGCCCTTTGGAGGAATACGGATTCCTAGGCCTGGCTAGCATTAGGATGAAGGATATCTCGCGGCTATTTAGCCAGGAGAAATCTAACATACTGCGGCTGCTACCGTGAAGACTGTCCTGACCGTCCTTTACAGGATTTTCCCAGGATTACCAAAATGGGAACTTTATAAACTCACATATAGCAGAGTATAAGCCACAATAAACCTTTTAACTGTTAAATGTAACTTTGTTTGTTATAAAAGCTGATGAAAAAAAAAATCTGTTTCTAAAGCGTCAAAAAAGGGAATTCATAAATATTAATCGTAATAAATTAAATATTTTATCAAAATAAATAAAGACTATAAGTTAAAAACGATATTCTTTTATTATTTGAGGTGTGATAATAACTTATCGCTGCGAACAAAAAGTCTCCATTTTGAAATGAGTTGAGCATTAGCAAATTCCCCGGTTAACAGGTTAAACACTTATTTTGCGTACTCTGTGAGGATTTTGTAGACAACTCCTAAATTAATAGCACTGATTTTAAATAGACTTTATCTGCGACTCACATGCATTTTTGTTCCACATTTCGTCAATAATTGAAACAAATCTTCTGATTTCTAACTGCATCTTTTTACAATGCCTGTACAAAATGGCTTCATCTTACGTAATTTAATAATGTTGCGTAAAAAAGGACACAGTGCAAAAACAAAACGAAGTTTGAGATATTTAGACTTTAAATTGAGTTTGCTAAGACATTGTTCGAGAAATAATTTGGTCTTTGACAAAAAACTGAATATTTATTAGGTACTTGTGTATAGCCGAAATAAGCACATAGCCAAATCCAACTTGGAAAATCAGTCTCTTACTGTATACTTTGACATTAATTAAATAATGTAAATTGTAATATTTGAGCAAAGTCAAACAGGCGTCTAAATCTCAACGCGAGTTACAAAGGTTATTGGAAAAGACTTGCTCACATTAATATGATTCATGCTAATAAAAAACTCTTTATCTGCTAAAATAATAATATTAATGTTAAATTAATTTCGAAATATTCTCTGATAAACTCATTTATTTACTCTTGAATCTTGGATATAGGTACAATTGGTTTTATAATAATATAATATATTTATCTAGCAACCTAAACTGAACAGGATTGAGTTCTAAGCATTTTTTTATTTTAAAAATTTGTATTTTGACATATATTCCATAAATATTACACACTAAGAACTTACGAATTCAAGCAAATCCATAATTTAAGTCAAACCACTCAAATTAAGAAACATTTCACTACTGCCGTCTCATATCAACGCAGAAAAATAGAAAGAAAAATTCTTTTGTTTTATAAACAGTATCGCCTACGCCAAGATTCGATTTTTCTTTTCTGTGTGTTGTTTCTGTTACTCTTATTTAAATTTTTAGAGTTAAATACGAGTACTTTGTGGCGAAATGAATGTATTTCATATCATTACTAATAACTATATTATTTTGTTTTATATTTCCATTATTGAAGAAAAAATGTGGATAAGAAAAAGAGTCATTTTTTAACTTCTTAAAATGTTCTAATTATATTAAACGTACATCAATGTGTACAGTCGAGTTCAAAACTCTTAAAATTAATTTTTATAGCTTAAATAAAAATCCGCAGTTGCTGACGTTTTTCTTCTACAAAGATAGGTGTGTCCCTTAGCCAGTTTATCTTTTAGTTACGGCAATGTTCAGTGCTTTCATCATTAATTTATGCGAAACCTTCGGTACGTAAGTCCAACTCGCACTTTCTCGATTTTTTTCATATTTTGACGTTGTGGGTGCACAAATATAGTAATAACTCCACCGTGGGAACTATTTGCTTGCACAAAATACTTTGAGTGGCCTCTTGAGTGCAGATGATAAAATCTTATCATTTTCATTACAATATTATATCAGTGTTTATGGGATTTACGTTGAGTACGTACACAAGTTACTAGAGCGTTTGATGTCGGCTTATAAATTATTTTTATATTGATTTTTCAAAACTGTTATTTACATTGTTTTCTTCATAATTATAAAATTATTTAAGTACGTCGCAATAGTGTTTTCTGCTTACTTATTAATCTATTTTTGAATGTGCCTCTGGTATACATATATTGAAATAAAAATTATAATGCTTTGCCCAGTTTAAACAAAATCCAATATAAAACTACTAAGAAAAATAATTACATAAAACCATTTATAATAATTATATTAAATATTATATGTACAAATATTTTATCTATTACATACAAACTAAAAAATTTAGGAAGGAGTTATAGAAATATTAGAATGTTATGTTATTTTATTTTTACTTAATTTTTAAACAAATTAAAGGATAAAACACAAAATATTAATATTTTCCATAGAGATCACGAAACTTTCTAATTGAATATAGTTATGCCAGAATACAAAATAATGTTTTGTAGTTCCGTGCTAAGAGTACAAGTTTCTAGCCACTAAAAGAACTTTACGTAGAATATAAAAATATAGAAAATAAATAAACAGGTATCCACATGACTGTACGCGTATCTATAATTTATTAATGTAGCCCAAAATAAGAATTGAAAGTAAAAATCGAGAGCATCCATCAAATTAACGAATTCCAATAGAGAGATTTCCACTTGAATGAATTTGGAAATACTTTCAAAGAGGTCTTACAAATTTACACTAATTTACATTTTCATCACATTTGGAACATAGATATATGAAGAATATTACAAATATAGTAGATGGTTTGAAGATTTTCGTTTTAACTTTCATTGGCTATTATTTATCGGATAGTTTATGACAGATTTTTTTTTACACTGGCACGACATAGTGACTACAGAGTACCTGATGGTAAGTACATTGTAGTCCAAAAACGAAAGCGACTATCAAAGGATGAAGATCCAATAATAGTCTACATCGTCATGTCGACCCACATATACCACGTCCTACGTAGCTGCTCGCGTCCGTAGGCTTTACCCTAGTTTCCCTACACGTGGCTCCTGGGTGGTGCTAAACGAGCAGCAGCGAGGTGGTAGGGCGTCGGTGCCCGTCTGGATCGCGACCACAGTACATGGGTGTAAAGCCCGTCATAGTGACCGGTTTCGGCTTGTCGCGTTTCGGGATCAGCTTGTGCATATCCAGTAGCTCATATACCTAGAGACCTTCAGTCGTGGTATGTGTGGGCCGACATGACGATGTAGACTATCAATGGATTTTCATTCTTTGATAGTCGCTTTCGTGTTTGGACTACACTGTACTTACCATCAGGTACACTGTAGTCACTATGTCAAGCCAGTGTAAAAAAAAAAAAGATTACGCCTTTTAAAAAGTTTACCGCAATCATTTGCTTACATCCTCGTTTTTTGCTAACACAATTTTTATCATTATTTTTATAGACTTGCACGCACAATATAATAATAATATATCATGACGCTAAACGTAGCTAATCGCCGTTGTCAGAGCACTTCCATCAATGAGCCTAAATCGGTACTTAGTCTAGAAAAACTCAAAACGTGCCAGGGTTTTAACTTATGTCCATTTGCGTTACCACGAATGGATACCAGTTCCTAATTCACTAGGCTACTGCAGTCACAAAATCTATTGCATTAACAAACACGGTATTCGTTCAATAATTGATTTAATCATTTATAGAAACTTTTCACGTATATAGACACAAACCTTACATTTAAAAATACTAAAAATGTTAACCCCTCAAAGTTTTCTTTCGGCAACGAAAGGTAGTCTATGTCGGTCTCTGTGTCTTAATATATTTGTATGGTAAAATTTATCTAAATCGGTTCAGTTGTTTTGACGCGAAATCGGATCAAACAAACATAATATCGAAGTCATGATATTAGTAAGGACTAGTAAGGATTATAAGATAATTGAAAACTATAAAGGTCAAATCGACTTATCTGTTTTGTTTGCAATGTATTTTTCTTCGCTGAACCCATTGCAGCAACTAATAGAACAATGGCTGTAGGAACTGTTACAACTTAGTTCATTGTTTATAATAATGCCGACCATTACAATGATGAGTCACGATCCATTCATACAGAACTCTACGTATACTTTTGTTATATCGCTGCGCATAATAACTCATCTTTTATGAAAAAATATTTCTTACTAACGATAATTTCTCAATTTATTATATTTGTTCGAAAAAGTGACTACAGCGCACTTAATTGAAAGTGCAATCAGAGATGGGCAAAATGTAATTTGATTAATGATGAATGATTACAAAATGTAGTCGTAATTTTAATTTTCTTGCTCTGTAATCATGATTAAATCCATTTAAAACATTAAGAAATCATAAATGCGTATACAATCTTGGATTCTGTAGTGTTTAAAACATAAATGAGCAAAATGCAGTCATATTAATCGTAAAAAACGTAAAATGAAATCGTTAATCAATTTAATTAATCTGATTACATTTTGCTTATCTATGAGTGTTATGAAGTCCAAGAACAGATACCAGAATTAATTTTCAGTCGCCGTGGCTATACCGGCTCTCATATACCTTTACAAAAGGCCTCTGGGTGTGTGAAGAACAGAATTTACACAAGGTGATGCCGGATACAGTAGCAGGTTGAAACGAATAACTATGGTATGTTACAATAATAGAGAAGCGCAACAGCAAATATCACTAATAAGCTATGATGGATATAATATAAATAACTAATATTAAACACTAAATAAAAAAATAAAAAAATTATTCGACAAACAACTACAAGGCAGCACATTAAAAATCAACTGACACCCAAACTAGGACATCCTGTATCTTGGATGTCAGCATATTTCACACAAATTTGTTACAGTTTTTTACTGCTGCGTAGCACCAATCATAGCTCAAAACAATACAAAAAAAAAAACAACATTATATACCAAACAACAGACTATACAAACAAAGTGAATAACAATTACAAAAGAATGTTAATATTAAAGCCCAAGCACATCTATACCTGCAACAGTTCCTCTGTATCATTATATTTTAGATTCAACAACCAGTCTCTCAGCTTCATCTTACATTCGAATTTTGATAAGTTCAAGATATTTAATACATGATTAACCTTATTATAAATCCTTGAACCAAGAACCCAAAATTGTTTCTCAGCAAAATGAGACTCGTGAATCGGCATATGGCAAACATATCTCATTCTGCGAGGTTTCCTTTTGCTATCTGTCCCTGTATGTTTGCGGAGGACAAGTTTCAAGACAAAGAGCTGTCTTACTGTTAAAACTTGACATCTAGAATATAACAGCTCAGTAGGAAACCTTAAATATCGTGAACACTGTTAATTTATTATTTATATAATCTGAAATAATTATATTTTGAGTTGGCAACTATATAAAAGTGAGAGAATGGATACGGAATTGCGACAGGAAGTTTTAAAGGTGACGGCTTAAGTAAAAACATAGCGGAGAGATGTTGATATTCAGTATTCATATTCTGTAAATGAATAACAAATAATTACGAGAACAAGGGTTGATACCATGATCAGTACAGGTGTCCATCGATTCAGTACGAAGCCAAAAGAGAACCTAAATATAAGAGTTGTTGTATGGCGTGTAGTAACCAGATAAGTTTTAGAGTTATAATAATATAATATTTTATACCTTTAATAGGTACGATGTCATATTTCAGCCCTGGATCTGGTGAATAATTAGGATGTGAAATCGTAACAAACAAATAAACAACCTCACAATCGCATATATAGTATAGGTTAGGATTCTAATAATTGATAATTATTTTAATAGTTGATAATATCCTAAGTTAATAATTAAATGAAGATTTCTTACTTATATAAAAATTGTGATAAATTGTGTGATAGTGTAATCATAGCATTGTTACAAAATATTTTAAACAAAGACACATTAACGTAAAATGTACCAAATCATGCCATTTTTTTAACTCTTTAAACAACTAAATAAAGGTTTTTTTTGTACTAAGAGTTTGTTTATTACTTAGTTGAGTTTTTTATTACAAACAACCTTATGTTTGACCGTTATCTCTCCTGATAGAAAGTGATCATGGGGTAGATATGGGAGCGCGCTCGTCCAACAAATACTCACTCGATGCTTGATATTTTTAACTAATACTATTATATTACTAGCTGTCCCGGCAGTCCTTGTTCTGCCCTATTTCTCTAAAACAAAGTCACATGGTTTTTTTTAATGTTAATAGCTTCCCCGTCAGATTTTTTTGAAAATTGTTTGAAGCAACCTGGCCTTAATGCTATATGTATAAAAATTAACAAATATTAACATTAATATTTATACGTCACCAAATACTTGTTTTGCCTTCTCGGAACCCGTCCACTAACATTTTTTTTTTCTATTTATTTAAGGGACTTTTGTGCCTCGGCACATGCCAGCCCCATCACTAACATTTAAACTTTATGGTATGGTGTCAAAGTTCAAATTGACTTATAACAAATCTTTTGTATGAGAATATAGAAGTGTTGTTTTTAGACTTTTTCAGACAATTTTTTTCATTTTTCTCTCCGTAATAACCTTCCCCAGACTTCAAAAAACACAACAAAAAAGAAATCAGCCAAATCGGTTCAGCCGTTCTCGAGTTTCGCAATTTCAGCACATTTAGCGATTCATTTTTATATATAAGATTGACTAAATAAAAGTAACGCCGAATACGCAATAATAATTTTAATAAATAAGTACATTTCTTTTCTTATACCTTATCAATTCTTGTAAAGCATTCTTGAAATAAGGATTTACGGTACTCGTTGTACTCCAAACACGCGATGGTCTCATGGTAACCAGCCACTGACAGTAGAAATACCACCACGGTAACGGCAACCATGGATATATTGGATTAGATAACTTTTCCTTGCATATTTTTTTGGATGGAATCTCGAGGCAAGTTTTTCCTTCACTGCACTCCTGGACTATATTC
This sequence comes from Automeris io, assembly GCA_036320925.1. Classification (NCBI taxonomy): domain Eukaryota; kingdom Metazoa; phylum Arthropoda; class Insecta; order Lepidoptera; family Saturniidae; genus Automeris; species Automeris io. The sequence goes on along the minus strand of JAUDJH010000010.1, from coordinate 3,072,982 downwards.
GTGACGATTGGTGTAAAAAGGTTTATATTAGGACCCCAATCTCTATAGTAACAATCAGTTGATATCACAAAAAATATTATAAAACGTATTTTCATCGGTACAAACGTAAAATAATGCACCAGCGTACGTTACCATCAACATACCAGTAAACGTGAAATAATTTCATTGTAATACTATTTTTATTTCACAATAAGTTCTTTTTATGATTTATTTAATCCTTTCGCTACTATCGGAGACTATAGGCACCAGCGGTTTTTTTTTAATCTTGAAAAAAGGCATTTGACTACGCTGTCTTGTCAGCCCCGTAAACATACAAATTTAAGATCTTAATACTAAATTTTTTTTTATTGCGTAAATTAACAGTGTCTGGGCACTCCCGGGCTGGGAGCTTTATTATTTTAATCACCCGTATTATTTTTCTCTTGAAAACTGATGAAAATCGTTTTGATCCAAACATGGGCCCTGGATGCTAAAGACTGTGCCCGTTAGATGTGCGCACTTTCAGCACGAAGTTCTGTTTCCTGCAGAATACTTTACAGCGAGCGTGTCATAACGAAAGGGTTAAAAATAAATGTTTCAATATATTTACGGTTCCTACTACCAAGGTCAAAATAAACCCAGATCACTTTGTTGTCCTGCCTGGCATGACCCGTTTTCTCAAGACCCGGCGTGGAAGTATCATGTTGAAATTAATATTAGGACAGCCCTTCGGTGAAGCTCTTAAAACTTCAAACAACACAATCAAGAGATACAGCCGTTTTGCTGCATATTTTCGATTTCGCAACAGAAACAAAATCTAATAAGTACTTACTTCCCTTGAACATAGAATTAGATATTTACCAAGAAGCCTTGTACTGTATGTTTTGTAAGCCCTATCCAACCCGAAAGAAGCATAATGATGACATGATAACATTACCAAAATAAATGTTATTATAAATTTATATCTACAAGTGTCTACGAAACCCTCGTTGTACTTTTACGACTCGCACCTGTTTTTTTTAACCCCAGGGAAATCCCTAACGGACCTCAGCGGGCGATGAGGGTTGCCCCCCGGTTTGTCGGACTTGCACAGACTTAAACCCCCGGGGTGTTCCTTCTCCCGCCTGCCGAGTGCCATGGGAAAGGCTGAGCCATTTTCCTCGGCACCCGGTGACGTCTAGCCTTCTACAGGCCCCGCCTACTTATTACAACTCGCGCCTGGCTAGTTTTTTAACGACTATTATTGAACACAACTTTCTAAACAATAGGTAAGTTGATATTTCTAATGTTACATCTATTCCTTATTACAATAATCTTATATCTTGTTACACCTTAATAACTTCATATTATTTTAATAAACAAACAAGGTCTTTGAGATTTCATTACGCCTTTAATTTTTATATCCTCGCTTAAACATGTTTAATTTTAACATAGTGTTTATTATATATTTGGGATCTTATGATTGAAAAGTACACAAATTTACATAATAGATTCCGTGTTATAATCGATTAACAATTATTTACAAAAAGCATAGATAGATTTTAAGCACTAACAAAACCAAATCTAGCCCCATACATACATCCAGGGTGCATAGGAGTAATAATAAGTAGGATAGTAATAATAAGTGTAGGGTGCAGGGTATAAAACAACTTGCGTTGTTAGATTTACTTTCTTTAAATTACAAAAGCTTTTTTTTATTTGTTCTAAAAGATCTTCCGTGCACCAGCATTCCATAATTAAAATTAATAAAATCCATGTTATTTTTCCGTTCATATCTCCTGAAAAAAAGTATTTGCTTACGTAATTACAATATTATTTTAAATAAATAGGTTATGCCATAGAAAGGGTTCTACTATTATAAGTAATGGTCATAACATTGCTGCGTTCCACAAAGTATCTTAAATTTGCATTGCCGTATATGTATTGCAATGATTTCACCATATACTATTCTGAACTAGCAATGTAATACAAAGTTAAAAGTAACATGAAGCTACGTAATAATGATCTATAGTGCATACTTGATACTTGTAACCATAGATGGGCAAAATATAATCAGATTAATGAAAATTATTAATGATTACATTTCACGTTTTTACCATTAATATGACTGCATTTAGTTCATTTATGTTTTAAACATTACAAAATCCCAGATTGTATACACATTTATGATTTCTTAATGTTTTAAATGGATTTAATCATGATTACAGAGCAAGAAAATTAAAATTACGACTACATTTTGTAATCGTTCATCGTTAATCAGATTACATTTTGCCCATCTCTGCTTGTAACATCGCGGTGTCCGTTGCGGCTTTGCTTCGTATGTAAGTATCCATATAGATGTAACTATTTAATATAAATTTTCAGAAACAGTCCTTAAGTTTTAAGACACTTTAAAATATTAACGAATTATCAATTTATTTGCAATTGATATTCATTAGTTTTTAAAACTATTTTTAAATGTAATTAACAGTTTTTGAAACAGGGTGTGAATCTACTTAATACATTTATGTATTATATCTAATTTAATTATGAGTTAATTTAAAGAAATACAAAAATAAAGTGCTCAAATAAAAATACAAATGACACTTAAATTAAATAAAACAAGTACGTAATTAATATTATAGAAGTAAATTTTAAAATTAATCTTTAATTGGTAATATTGTTAATTGTTTTATCAACAATTACATTCATATTTTTGTGTAAATTAATTATATATAAATAAATTACATTATATCTATTTTAATCTATAGGTCATGTTTTAAATCTGCACGCTGGTGTTAAGTTTGTAAGCCAGCTTTAAACAAAAACTTCTTATAGGTTATAATTATTATAACATTGTTGATCAATATAGTTCAAAAAAGGACCCACCTTTAAACAACTTAGTACTTTTTAAATCAATAAACTTGGGATGATATCTATAATGCACATTGTATACTAAATATTATGACTTACCAAAAGAAAAAAACAATAATATTTTCTAAAGAAAAAATTAATTTACTGTCAACATTTTAACTTACCTTACGGTCCACCAAATGCAATTACACGTGAAATCCAATAATTTATAATCATAATTCAATTTCCGGCGTTTTCCATTATGCTATGGAAAATAAATTAATTCGTTAACTATGTAATGGCGCTTTTAGCTCCAATTTATTTCCAGTGCCTGTCACTTCAGTATAATTCTTTTACTTCTTAAAAAAAAGTGTTTTATCTTGACCGCTAGACCGCTTGCTCACGTTCCAATTTGCTCCTTATCTCAAGCGAACGGCTGTCAGATTAGAGCCATAGAATTAAAAAATATATAGGAACCCCATACATCGCCAAAGATGAAGCCATTATATTTTTTGAATAGGACAACATAAAGCGTTAACGATCTGTAGAGAGATGACGCGTCGTGATTAGTGATGAAAATGCCCGGGAAGTGATCTCATAATTTTTATTATATTTTATTATTTCTGTATCGTACTTATGTCAAGAAATACAAACTTAAGATAGATATACATCACTTTAACTTTGCTTACACTTTGGTGAACCATTACAAATTACACTAATTAATATCAAAGTATATGGTAAGTGACTAATTTTATCAACTTGGCCTTGCCTCTGCTAATACTTAGGCTATAATCAAGTTCTTATTACGTATTCAGATTTTTCTCAAAGGTGACTTTATTTTTTAAATACCTAAAGTGAAGGATCATAAATGTCAGCTTCAGAGTTTAAAAAGGGTGGTTGCGCGACCGAGGTTTGTCGGATTTTTTCTGATTAAAAACTCCCAAGGGGACTACTTCTGCGCATTGGCGGGGACTGCGGGCTCTGTAATCGCGACAGCCCCGATACGCCGCGCTTGCTGAACACAAACTCAAGGGAAGATGATGCCTTCTCCGACACTGCTCTTTGAATTTAGACAGAACACCGCGTTTAATACTAGGTTATCCTTCCGTATACTTCTTAATTCCATGATTAGGTCGTTTATGTTACGTATCCTTAAGGCCAATCAACCTGCATAGCCTTCACGTCATATGAACTCAAGGGGTAAAAATCGTGTTATTATTATAAGAAAATTCCCTCTGCATGTAATTAAAGATACATGTTATTATTGTAAATATTCGTAAGTATTTAGCGATATACCATGGGTTTACCGGCACAATACTATAATATATCCTTCGTGATCATGCTGATGTGCCGTAAGAGCTGACTAAGATATACAGTATGCTGAATTGCAAGCAGATTGCTAGTATCTAAGTAAGGATGTAACGGAGGCAGTTTTATCGGAACCGAAGTCGGAGTCGGAGTTTTTAAATTTGATTTATCGGAGTCGGAACCGAAGTCGGAATCGGACTCGGAGGCAATGTCAGTCACAAGTGACGGCAGAATAAAATAGTTTTATTAAGGGACAAATAAAAATATTATTTAGTGAACCTTTTTAATTAGAAAGTGATAAATTTACAAATACCCAGACAATAAAAATTGCGGTTTCTTATTAACATTTACCCATTAACAGTGAACAAAATAAATCAAATTTGCTCCAGGGTTGTTTTTGTGTTAATTTCTATTTTACTTAATTTAATGTAAATGTTAAATAAAAAAACCGTTTAGTAATAAATTTAAATGTACATTTAGTTTTAAATTTAATAATTTTAATCATATTTTTTTTAATCTAAATTTTTAAAAATGTCTTCTACAAATTAAGTAGCACTGATTGTTTGATTAATTAATATTATTTTTCAACAACATATAAAATGAAATCGAATGAATTGACTACAACAGTGGTGGTGACCTCCGATGAATACCTCCGATTAAAAAGTTTCGGAACCGAAGTCGGAATCGGAGGTGTAATAACAATCGGAAGTTCCGACTTATCGGAGTCGGAGTCGAAGCTCCGTAACATCCCTGCATCTAAGCTACTGCATGTACCTTTTCTGCACATAGGGCACACTCGCCAACCAGCATTGTGTGCTGGGTTAAATTGTCCAAATCCCTTCCCATGGACTCCAAACACATGGACAAATATATTCGAAAATGGGAAGGGACGTCTTTGATCTGCTGTGGGATGAAACTGGCTAATAAGAATATTGATATGCTTTTTTTTTTTCTTGGGGAAAATCCTCATAGGACCGTCCCGGCCGCGAAGGGAGTGGAAGCCAGGATGTGCCGGACTTTTACCAGCTAAAAACCCCAAGGTGACTACCTCTGCGAAATAGTGGGGACTGCGGGTACTGTAATCAATTCGCCGCAGCCTCACTACGCCGCGCCTGACAGGCACAATCACGGGGGGGAGACGCCGCCTCTCCCGATACCACCTAGTATACTTCGGCAGAGCGCGTCACATGATATGCTATATCAACTTAGCAGAGCTAAATTAGTGGCTGTATCGACTTTGCGATTGTATGTCGTACCTTAAGTAACCAGGAGCCCAGCTGATTGGTGTTCTCAAGGCACTTACTCATGACATTTCTATTAGATGTAATGCGGACTTCCTCACGATGTTCATAATGAACTAAAAATATTTAATTTTTACAAATAATATGATACCAATAAAGAAACTCATTATATTTCGTTACTTCATGATAACTTTATAAGAAAGTTCTCTTGCTATCTTTTTTTATTAATTAATTTCGGTTCTGTCATATTTAAAACTTTTTAGACAATAATTGAGATGACTTTTCTGTTTTGTTTTAATATGGATTCATAAACACAAGCACGAGTTACTAATGATACAAGTAATTGCAAATTTTATCTTTTTTTTTATTCCGGTAGGTACATATACAGTAGGTATTTTCACGATTTTAATCGTAACCGAATATACATAAATATTTTATAACAAAGAAATGTGGCCAATATTTTTAGATAAATTGTTTCCACGAGTTTTATTGCAACATAGCCATAAAAATACCTTGAAAAGTAATATCAATTTTATTTGTATTCGTGAAATAATATACCTTCAATGATAAGATTATTTTTCCTTGGTGTTTGGTAAACTTATAAATGTCAGGATCAATACAATAAGAAGTATCAGGGATTGCTGAACATGCCGCCATGATCACGGCGACTATTTTGGGACAATTTCCAGTTTCTCCATAATTGCGTTCAGGTTTTTGACTACATTATGTTTAAAATCAAGTATACCGCAGCCACTTTTACGAGTTAGCTAAAAGATAGCTTAATTATCAGCAATATATTTTAGATTTGTTTTTCGTCTAAATATAATTACGAAACTGAATAAGAGTCCTTGGGATATTTTTGGAAACAGAATATTTACAAAAATTAAACAATTCTTATGTGACATAACATAATACTTTTCTATATTTCTTATGATTGCTTTAATTTTTTTTTATTGTTTGCTAAATATAATATGCGAAATAAAATTTATATTGTCCGTATATGATATAATTAATTAAATTATTTTTTTAATGCAATAAAAAATCAACCGGTACATGCATAATTGACAAAAATTTTGTACTTCCGCGTAATTTAAACATGCAGAGCAGAAAATTAGTCACGATCATGAATCAAGTAATATACGAAGGCTTTATAGCGGGAGATCTGTGCCCATTGAAAAAAAAATGCTGATCACTTTACGCAAATCGTGCACACTCTGCGCGCGCCTTCCCGCGCTTTTTTATCTGCCATTTTTTAAACATAACTTTTTAAAATTTCAATTGAAAACCTAAATTTTAATGTGATATTTTATAAACAAATTATTTAAATAAATAAATAATGTGGTAGTCTATTAATTAATTAATTTATTAGTTATGAAATGTGATAGAATTATTTACAGTGACAATGTTAGTGAAAGCGGTTCGCCTAGCGTTATCAGAATGATTTGCCGTAAATTAAACTGTTTGGAAACCATTTATGCGGGTCTTATGGTGTTTTTTGTGCCATCTGTTCTATGTGAACCAGGCAAGTATAATTTTACATAGACATTAAAAAAAATTTTTTTTTTGTTGTCGTGATGTGTTGATGTTGCCCGATTGAATTCCTCCAGTATATAAAGTTAATGATTAAGGGTAACTGATTCTTCGACCAATAATTATTACTTTATTTCCCGCCTCAGTGATCATAAGCTGTCGACTCAAACCAAAGAAAAATAAAAATAAATATCTAATGTATCATTCAAAGTAATATAGTCGGAAAGGCTTTGAAATAGTGTTTTTTTCTTTATCGTCAAAAATATATTTCCCTCGCTAATATTCGGTTTTTACGAAGTTAGCCGAAAAAGACTGTAACTGTTGCCTGTACTGTGGATTGTGTTTTCCAATCTTTCCTGATGGAATGCGATATAAGGCAGAAACTGGAGATCTCTTAATTAATACCGATTCACTCGTTGCTTGAAGACTCCCAAATTGTACGAATTTGGAAAAACAGACGCTGGTAGCAAATGCCATTCCTAGGCCATATGAAATGTAAAGGAAGAGGCGAATCGTTTCATACAAGCCATTAGAACAGCGGTTCCCAACCTGAGGTACACGTACCCCTAGGGGTACGCTAAAGTTTGCTTAGGGGTACTTAAAGTATTATTGCGGTAAAAAGTATTATAAAATATACATTCTATGATTAACTATTTTTTTTATAATTTTGTCTCATATACAACATTATTTAACATCATATTACATTAAATATTTTTGTATGTTTATTTTTCTTCAGCTGTATTTTTTTTAAATTAAATATATTTGTATATCTGAAATTACTAAATGATTTCTTATGTGTATGTACATATATATGTGTTTTGTGTGTGTTAGGGGTACATACTAAGTAAACAATCAGGTAGATGGGTACTCTAATGAAAAAAGGTTGGGAGCCGCTGCATTAGAACATCAACGATGGACTGATTTCGTCTCACACGACCTCTTGTTCACTTGTATTAGAAAGGTGAAGTTAAAAATAAATAACGCATAATTTGGTTATGATTTAAATTAATAAAATTATGAATAGATTTTAGAGATACTCTTTTACTATGATACTCTGCATTGGATGCCACGCGTGACGAGATTAAAACTCGACCATTAGTGACATATAAATACAATTATGTTGACGGCTTATTCATGTGTTCGTATAATACCAGATATATCACCAGGAAAATTATAGAACTACGCGCGCGGGCTTATGGAGTCACAGCTATACGGTGACACACATCCCGGCTAGAACTAAGAAGTTCTCTAACACTTATTGCAGCCGAGTGGTTGGGTTGTATAATGACCCTCCGACGAGCGTGTTCCCGCCATAGATGGGCAATATGTAATCAGATTAATAAAAATGATTACGATTACATTTTACGTTTTTACCATTAATATGACTGCTTATTGCTCATCTATGTTTTTAACACTACAGAATCCCAGATTGCATACACATTTATGGTTTTTTAATGTTTTAAATGGATTTAATCATGGGCAAAGAGCAAGAAAATTAAAATTACGACTTCATTTTGTAATCGTTAATCATTAATCAGATTACATTTTGCCTACCTCTGGTTCCCGCCGTCCTGTGATATGGGATCATTTAAAGGAGACGTGTATGCCGGCATGATCGCTGCAACAATCAATAGGCTTATGTTTACTGTTGATAGTCGTCATTTTTTGGACTGCACCATGCTTATGATGATAAGCCGTGATGTGGTCAATGCCGGGTCAAGATAAAAAAATAGGATACGTAAATCAAATGATTGCACAAGAATGTGGTCAGCAGCGAAGTTCAAGAGTGATGATTATTTTGTACTGTGAATTTATGGAGACTGTGAAAACGCGCACAGTATCTGTGGATGTAGTGCATAAAGTTACATGATTTACTTTCATGTTTATATAACTTGTTGGTGACATTTACCCAAAAAGTTTGTCGGAAAAAGTACGTCATTACCAATAATGATTACTGCGTATGACCAAAAAATTGATATAAAAATGTTGTTTTATATAATTAATTAATAATTTCTTACATTAAGTGTTCGGAAGTTATTTGAGGAATAAGACGATTAGAGGTGTATTAAAAATACTAATATTATACCATTTATAGCTTATGCAATTTACACAGTATGTATTAAAATCTCTGTCCGACCCGTAAAAGTTTTACTCTATAGAGATATTTGATTCTATTTATGTTATCTTTATTACCTACAGAGCATTAAATACTAGAGTCCGACCGAAACTGGTTTTCCGGCCGAAACCGAAACCGAAACCGAATATTCAGCCGCGGCTTCAGTTTCGGCCGAAACCGAAACCGAAACCGAAACTCACGTGGTCAAGTATAAAAGTCAACGTGGTCAAGTAAAAAAATGAAACAAAAACTTACATGTAATCAGTTCCATCAAAATATAACCCCTAAAGAATGTTTACGTCGGGTGATAACGCACTGACTAAGTTGTGTTGCTATAGAGCAATGCGAATTAGATCCGTCAACTGTCGTCTAAACGACGCAGTTACACTCCGACGTAGCCTTGAGTTTCTTTCGGCGTTTGTTCTCAAGGTAGTCGCTTCCGAAACGCTAGTAGATCACCGTTAGGTTTCGTATTTTTGGCTGGCGGTCCAAGTCGAGGTTCGTACCCACAGGGGTGCCCTTGTATTGCCACCCAACCCATAAATTGCCGGCTGAGCACCCTCAGTGTTCGCCCACCCGCCCGGTTAAGTTGTGAAGACCTTTCCCGGTCAACAAACACGCGTAAATTCGAAAAAAAAAAATAGCAATGCGAACGGCGCACGAATCCCGAACAGGGCCGCCAGCGTCCGCCAAAGCGTTGCCGCGAGAAACGAAGTTAGGCAAGCATGTACGACAACTACCGAAATGAGTTTCGGTTTCGGCAAAAGTTTAGGCCAAATTTGGCCGAAACCGAAACTGCCGCCGAAACTTGATTTTTGGACGAAACTCGGCCGAAACCGAAACCGAACTTTCGGTCGGACACTATTAAATACCCGAATAAAATTAAAATAACCAAAACGGGGAAAACTTTTTGGTTAACACTGGGAAGAAACATAGTTCGTAAATAAAGGTAAAAAGGAAATCAAAGAATTATTCCAGCGGGTCTTGCCATCATAAAGGTGACAACTCCGTAGAAACTTCGAGAAGAAGTAAAGACTTCTAGAACCGAAGATTTTTATAAGTAACCCGACCTTAGGTCGCATGTAAAATAATTTAATTCCTTCTCTAACTTTTTAGTTTTTACTTTTTAGAATCATATGATTTTTTTTAAATATATTTTGGCAATGTTATCGTGACAGCACTATGCCTCTTTCGAGTCGGACAGGGTTTTAAAAACATACTGTATTGAATTAACATATACCGGGTCGTACATAACGACGAAATAATACTTAAGAGTATAAAAATGTATTAATAACTGTTTTATTGATACTAGTATAACATATGTTTGGTCTTACTGGAAGTATATAATTTATTCACGAAACATTTATTCCTGTCCTTCATTATGTTGAAAAGAACAACTACCCGATTATTTTGCCAGCTCTTCTCGGTAGATGTTGCTTTCTGAACCAAGTGGTATATACTTATATTTACTTTCTTCTGACGATTCAAATGTGCTTGAAAGTAGGCCTATCGGAATAAAATCGTGAAGACGAACTAATATTGTGAAAGTATTATTGCTCAAGGCATTGAATTCATTTTTATTTTACTTAGGGTTGTCAACAAAAAACAGTAAATAAGGCATACAGTAATGTAATAAAACAGTAATAGATGTTTATAAGATAAAACCATTTTTGAAAAATAATAATATCATAGTAAATTCTTCTCGAAGAAACTTTAACTATTATTTCATTCTTCTGTAACACTTTGTTTATTTAGTAACCATAACTAAAATTTAATATCTTCGTTAAGCCGATAACGTTCAATTAATTGTCGTATTGTTCCTTTTCCAGCATTACTCATACATATAGATACATTATTTAGGCAGCCTATAGGGCTCATTTTACCCTCAACTAGACCAAAAAATGCTAGAATGTAATTTTTTTTGTTATCTTAACAGTATTTGATCTCGCGAATTCAGAGGATTAAGTTAAATGTCTTAACCACTAATGTGAACGTTTTCTATTCTGTTTTAAATCCATAAATATATATAAATAAAACAAATATAAGTTATAAATCGAATAAACATGCAAAAGTAGAGAAGAAAGCTTATCAATGAAAAGCTGTGCCATAGAAGCGCAACGATGCGACGATTCTAATAATCGTGTTCCATTATATTGATTACACAAAGTTTTCGATTGTATTACATCGGTAGTCGATATTTTATGGTTAAATATTTACCTTCACAATTTTTTTCTATTATATTATCACACAATACATCGACATTCGATCGATCATTTACATCGATACGACGAAATTGTGACTACAACGCCTTCAGATATTGAGTTGAATGTAGTCCGAAAATGGCAGTGATAGCTAATGGATGATAAGAGAAAGACATTTCATTAAATCTATTGTCTCAAATAGTTAAAAGATTGACAAATATCTTTGTTGTCCACTTCAAAGTAATCCTCATGAGAGATTATACCCTTGGGCCAAATTTTATCCAATCCTTGAATCGTTTAAAAAAAAAAAAATTTTTTTGTTATCTTGTTCAGTTTCTTCTTCGAGACTGTCTTTATATTCTCAATTGTAGGCTATCGTCATCCTTTCATGCGCCTCTTCAATTTCGGGAATAAGAAATAGCCACAGCGGGTGAAATCTAGGAAATACGATGGCTGTGTCATTGTTAGTGTGCTGTTTATAATCGTAGCCCCTATTAGTGTTTAGACCACCAGATTGGCCCAAATCTTTCTATCTTGTGCTTTTTTATGGTATTTTTACAGTACCAAAAATGGCTCGGCTTTCTGAAATATCTTATTAAAAAGCCTCGTTTCAAATACATAATAAATTTCATGAAAACTGTGTCACAGTAACGGTATCACTTAAGAAACTATTGAAAAGAACTGACAAGATTGTTTAGTGAATATCACTGTGGAATTTATTCGAAGTTGTGAGGCAACCGAATTTATGAATGATTCTCGCCCATATTCATTAAATATAATTTAACCTTCGCATCGTGACCTTTTAAATGTGACTCTAAGGTCGAAATCTGTTTGAAAAACAATACTACGAAATTTGTATATCAATCATTACTTGACAGTGGATCTTGCACCTTAGCTCTTGCATCATTTAAAAGGTTTTTTTTTTATAAATTTGAATGCAATGATATACGACATGACACCTATTGAATGATAAATCAAACATTAGCTACATATAGATAGTTTTTTTTTTTGTAACTCGGAGGGAAATCCTATATAGGACCATCAGGGTTGCTGTGAGGGCATCAACCCCGTTGTGTCAGAGTCTTACTGACTAAAAACCCCCGGGATATCCCTCCAATTACTCCACCCAGGCCTGGGAAACTAAATTTGCCCAATCGTTAGAGGAGGAACATATAGATAATAAATTAATTAAAACTATGTATTAAAATAATAGAACATTTCGCCTACATTCTATTAATAACTAATTAATATCTACTATATAAAAACTATATTTTTATGTCATTATTAGGGCACATTAAACACACAAAAGTTTTTTATACACAACGGCTTATTTTAGTATCTAACTAATTCTATGATCCAATTTCAACCAAAAGTATAGCTTGTGTAAGACTGAAAGAAATTCATTGTTATAGAAATCAAAAGCTTCTTTCATATGTAGGTCAACTCTGATTGTACGGGCAGTTAAGATAGTTAAAATTTTACAGAAATAATTGACTAATACCTAATACAATCTCTTGACGATTAGGAAATGTTTACACAGAACCTTAACATAAATTATTACACGTTCTTTCACTCAAAGAGCCTTTTAAAAGTAATATAAATTATAATAAGTCATAATTGTAAAAAGTTTATGTGAACACTCAATCACGTATACGATAATAAAACCAAAAACCTAAACTAAACCTAACTTAACTAACTAAAACCTAAACTTTCGGAAGCTAGACGAACAGTCATAAAGTAATAGACCACGTCCTTAAGGACCTCGCCTTTACCTTACCTTGGCTTCCCAAACGAGCGTAATTTATAAACATGGATCATGTAAAACGAATCGGATATCCTAATTTCAACATCAGAAGCGTCAAGACAACTCATTTTACATAGTCATGTGGCATAGACAGGACTTTTATAGTACTACTGACTAGTGTAATCAATCGTATGCAGTGGAAATACGCAACCGAAAATTATCAACATAAACTCAGATTTAGAAACTCTCCTTTTAAAATACACTTTGAAACTCTACTGTCTTCAATATATGACAGGAAAATCTTCAAAAAGATAGTAAATAGCGTCTTTCTTGGTCAACAACGCCTCAACAATGCTTTTCCATTTTTCAAAAGGGGATGGTAGCTAGTTACCATTAGATGTCTGATGGAGAAAATTAAAAAATAATAATAAATTTCGCACTTAAAAGTATTTCAAATTCAGTATGTTAATAGTGTCTAAGTAATTATATCGTTCGATTTTTTTTGGTTTTGTGATTATAAACGATAATAATGAATCGTCACGCTATACCCCTTTCGAGATGAGCAGAGATATATTATTGGCTCCATCGACTTCGCGGTCATATGTGGATTTGGTGGCTTAGTGGATAAGGCACCAGTAGCCATGCGTGGCAACGCGTATGGTCCTAGTTTCGTATCCGGGCACGTACCGCTGGACTTTTCCAAGTACGGATTTAGACACCATGCTCACCGGTGAAGCAAATCATCGCGAGAAAGCTCGCATGGCATCTAATAGAAATGTCATGTGCAAGTGCAATGGGAACGGCGATCAATACCACCACTGGTCACGATATTTATGACTTTTTTTTTCTTTTTCATTTTACTGTAATTTCGTATTTAATATTGTTATTTATTTTTTTCAATGTCACTCACCAAATTATATAAATGAGAAATTAATATGGATATTTTTTTTGTTAACCCGGGGGAAATCCTCATAGGATCGTGAGGGCCACCCGCCGGTATCCCGGACTTTTACCGACTAAAACCCCCGGGGTGCTTCTCCACTCGCGTCTGCACCAGCCCCTGGGCACACCGAGGACCTCCAAGAGGGCTGGCGCGCGATCAGCCCTGTGGGCTTCTCCACAATCGGGAGGAAAAAATTGTCTACCAACGCCTAGTGGTGCGTGGAAGCACGAACGACACCACTGGAGCTTGTAATTCAGGCAACGGCCCCCTCAGGCTCGTTGCCCGACGCAATATGGATATATCTACTAAGGTATCTCTGGTCACCCTGGACGGATAAAGCTTGACGATTTGTTATTATTAATGTTGGGTATCGATTAATATAAAATTAAATAAGAGTCTTATTGAAGAACTTTTTTTTACACTGACACGGCACAGTGACTACACCAAACCTGATGGTAAGCATGGTGCTGTCCAAAAAATCGCCAACGACTATCGAAAGGTAAGAAAAACCCATCGGTAGTCGCAGCGATCATGCCGGCCTGCACAAATATCTCTTCACGCTACGCTTAAAATATCCCATATCATAGGATGGTGGGAACACGCTCGCCGGTAGACCATTCCGTTCCATTCCGGAACTGGACGTTACTATCCAAAAATTACGCTCATGTGACTTCATCCCAAAGTTGACCAACGAAAGATAATGGGATAATACTTAGAATAGTGGGTAATACATATCCTTATGTTCTAGAATCACTAATGCCATGAGTATATACGGTCGTAAATATATATTCATTTGCACATTTCACTCATCTAAGTAGGATTCCATTGTGATTCAACTTAACAGATGGCTTATTAAGCGCAATAACGATGCAAACCATCACAAAGGACTTGTTTGTTTTCCTTCAACATACGTATTAGGAAATAAATATTTCAAGATCATTGTAAGAAAACAAGATTTAACTATAAAATATATTTCCTACTTTAGTGTTTGTATTTGTGTATGTTAGGGATAGCGGCATCAGGGTGGTGGGTGGTGATCTGTCACTGCCGGCATTCGCTCGCGCGATGGTCAGTAGTGATAGGGCATGGCAGGCGGTCCTCTCCTTCACGGAGGAGACTATGCAGGTGAAGGAAGCGGCGGAGCGGGATCGGGAGGCTATTGCCACCCCCGATAACCCAATCCGCCGCCCAGCTATGACAGACGCCGGAGGAGAACCTTCGCCAGAGGCCTTTCTCCATAACAGGACATACGCTGGGCGGCGCGCTTGAGGGAGCGCGTCGCCCAGATCCAGGCGTGAGCAGTGTGCGATATGTTCCCGCACACCGCTCCAATGACAATTCAAGGAGACGAGGGGAGGTAGCACTCTACACCACTCTCCCCGAAATGTGTTAGGTGTACGCGGGGGGCGGCGACTATTTAACAGCCCCCCGCCTAGTAGGTGAGGCCCGAACAAGGCCGGACGTCGCCAGATGCCGAGGAAGATGGCTCGGCTTTGCCCTTAGCATCCGGCAGACGGGAGAAGGAACACCCCGGTGGTTTCAGTCGGGGCAGGTCTGACGCACTGGGGGAGCGGCCCTCACCGCTCCCCTGACGGACCGTAGGGATTTCCACCGGGTTAACAAAAAAAAAGGGATAACGGCATCGAAGGCAGCGGTGTGTGCGTACTCCCGCACACCGCCCATTTCTGAGGATGACAGGAACGGGATTTCTCCAGTCCGTTCCATGTTCTGAGGAAGCCTAACAAGGTCCACTGCGCGCCGGTCGTGGCCGGTTGCGAGCTCGCGACCACGGCCGGCGTCCACGCGGATGTAGGAGTACCCAGGAGTTTTTTAGTCGGTGAGAGTCTGACACACTATGGGGCGGCCCTCATCACACCCTGACGGTTCACAATGGATTTTTCTCCTGGTAAAAAAAGGGGATAACGGCGTCACGAGCACATAGGTATAAGAGGAAACTGTATTATAATATAATCTACGAGTACCTATCTATCTATCATTGCGCCGATCCCCTATTGGGGTGGGCAGAGAGAATAAAACGTCACTTCTCTCTTTACATGCATTCCTTCAGGCATTCTCACTGATACCGCGTACTCCGAACCCTACCCTCCTTAAGAGTTCTCTATATTTGTTCGACCGTAGCTGTTAGTTCCTCTCAAATTCGTATTGTATATATTTTTTGGTATTCATCACTCATCCTGTTCATGTTTCCGAACCAGCGACACATATAACATTATAATATACATTTTCTAAGTACAAGCCACAATGTTTTATTATATAAAACACCAATACCTCCCTCCCTTTTTCGGTAAAATGGATAAAACCATTTTGGTGAGTTGCATAATCCTATTTTTAATCTGGATTTAAGCCCTGGCCTCACAATATCCATAATTTAAAGAGTCCCTTAAATTTAATTAAAGGAATGGAAATTGCGGTTTCAATTTGGTTTTTATGAACTACGTAACGACACTAACCCCTGAACGTCAAATATTTTACGTCATTTTACTATTTTTAGGTTATATTTTTTTAATGACCCGAGTTCAGATCATGAGCCATATCATTGGTTCCATAAAAAGTTGTCGATAATTTTTAAAATTATTGATAATGTGATCGATCGGAGTCTACGTCCAAACTGGTATTTATTGAGGAATGTCGGTCATTGGCATCATGCATTGTATAATACAGATATTTTTATTCATGTTGCAAAAATAAATTACAGCATCGTTCATTCATTAACTACCAAATTCGCGCATTGTATATCATGTTTTTTACAATAATGAAGAGCTATTAAAACCGGTTAAAATCTTCGTTATGTAATAACTTTATGCGATGAACACAGTATGTGTAATTTGATAGCAAAATAAAGAGACAGTGTACCCTGATAAAAAATTATAAATCTTTACATTCAAAGAATTAGGAAATTAAAGAAACCCCATACGGGCGCCTAAAGCGTAGCTAAAAATATTCTTAAATAGAACAACGCTAAATTTATTTCTAGCGAGTGGATAAGTAGTAATCTCTTAAATTTAATCATAACATACTGGAAGCAAACACGACGTACGGCACAGAAATGTTTTGTACTTGTATCAAAAAATGCCGTAGAGTTGAAGAAATAATACGATATAATAAAATGAGCACGAATGAACTTACGAAAATATAGAAAATATATTTCTTAATTTTAGTCGCGCGTTTTGTTAGTTTGTTTGTATCATTCTAAGTATTTCTTTATGCAGTGTTTGTATTATAATGAATTAGAGGAACCGGTAGTGCAGAAATTAAAAAAATAGCGTCGAATAATTCAAATTCATGTTGATTTACTATACAATGTTAGCGCTAACTTGTTTACCATTAATAATAATATAATATTTAAGCTTAGCGCAGGAAAATATTGCGCGATATTAGTCGCACACGAAGATAAGTCCGAGCTGCAAAAAAAAACGCGTGAGTTTTGCCCGTGGGTATAGAAAACAAGGAAACAAACTTTGAATCAAAATGATAAAAGCTGTATTAATAAATAGATAACGTTTTTCCGGCCAGTGCCTACGCAAATTCTTAAAGTTACAAAAATAATACGTATTGAAAATTACCAGTGCGTGCTAGGCCTTAATGCTTATGTAACAAGTTCAAGGATATTATATATGGTGCACTGGTTTTGGTAAGGTCTCGCGTGTACCTGAAACAAAGAAGATCGATCTAGTTTTATTTTCGTTTAAAAATCTTGAAGGCTCTAATTAGATATTCCATGCTATATTATATAATACAAAGAAACGATATCCTTCATATAGGTTAAATCAAGTTCATTTTGGTAAATTATTGCGAACATAACTTGATATCACGCAACCAAGCTCGATTATCAAAACAATGGCATCTTATTTCAAAAATATAGGATTTATGTATATTTGTTTTTTTTATGTGCTGGCTCAATAAAGTGCCTACAGCATACCTGACAGAAAGTACTGGGTTGTCCAAGAAGAACAGAGTTCAACAAAGGACAAATATGACACAAGACGTATACAAGCTAATCCCAAAATGCGACAGATCGAAGCGAATTACTATGACAATATTTGTACTTATGCACTTATCCTGAATAGCAGCCGGAATATTTTACGGATTCTTGAAGTCGATATTTTTTAAATAATAAATTGAAACTTTGTAAATTTTTACAAAAGTCTTAAACATAAAGTAATTCCGATTGCTAAGTCGCGATAGCCAGATTTTGACATATGCCTTTACTTTTGCGCTAGCGATCACAATTTCGATTCCTATACGAAACAAATACTTATATGGATTTTGCTTTGAAGCAAGTAAGTAACTGTTCCGCGTCCGTACGTGTGATAACGTTTTATAAAAGATTTAATAAAAAGTAAAACGCTGATTTACATTGTAAATGTAATACTCGTTTCATAAAACATTTTTTTTAAAGCATGTGGTCGTGTTACGCCGTATTTCCATTGTTCACTGGTCATACTTTTTATCATTCATTGATTTCAAGATGTATCAAGTTTTTTTTTATCTTAAAACAAACTTACACTGCATTTCAGTAACACGTGATGAAAAGCGATGATGAGGCCAATGATGGATCGCACATGCCTAACAAAAACCGATTCATTTGTTTCTTGTAAACTCTCATACCATACGATGCGGGAAATATTGGAATTTATGGTAACAAGATGTAGGTAGAATTTACTCGTGCAGTTCAGCCGAACACTCTCCTGAGTACAGTCGATAGACAACTAAAACTTTCTCACTTACTCTTACATTCGTACTTACAGTCAATGAGATATTTACTGAGATAGGTATAATGTTAGCTACAACAATTTTGATCTTGTTCGAGACCATGAGCAGCAAGAAGTAGGATGACTTGCAAGTTGCAAATCTTACTTATGTTAGCATCGTGTCATCTTAACTACGACAATTTTAAATAATTAATTTGATTCATGTATAATTTTAAAGTAGCAAAACTACATTTTAGTAAATTACAGTGGTTGCTAATTAGAAAAAGTGACGACGTGATAACACGAATGTTTAGATATCCGAGTCTCGGTTCGAAATTATGTTTTTTTTAGACTAAGAAAATATACTTAACTATAATATCTACGTCGGTGGAAGCATCCAGAAGAAACCCGCATGTCAGCTTATAAAAACAGGTAGTGCCTTGAGAATGACAATCAGAAACTAGCTGCCAATATACATATTTCTGCTCACCCCAAAAAAGAATATAGTACGATGATATGTTCCTATTAATTTATTTAAGACTGATTCGCCCTTATTAAACGGATTCGGTCACTACACGAGTATTATTTAATTTAAGTTAAATAATGTAGTAGTGTGTTAAAAGCAAGAGTTTAAAAAAAATAAACAAAAGAAATATAAAAAACGGCAAAACTCAGATATTACAAAGAATATTTTGTTGCTTCTATAAAAATCTGGCTGTTGTGATCTGACGTTGCTCTTTAGAAATATCTAAATTGATCGGAGGGTGAATTTTCAACAATACTTTTAAACACATTTTTTTTATTTCTTGCAAGAAAATCAAATACCAGTTTTTTCCCGATTTCATAGTGCTTATTTCAAAATTCACGAATCATGGAACAAATTGTCATACCTTATTTTACCCAATTGAGGATTTATTTTCCAAAAATGTCGATGTACGTGGTTTTTTAACCATAATCTAAATACCGTTTTTAATAATGCGGACTTGCAAATTGTGGGATTTTTTTCAAACTAGTGTAAAATCTCTATTTCCAATCCTTAGGGCATAGCGAATGTCTAAGTCATACAAAGAACTCAATGAACAAATTTAATGTTTCTAGCTTCAACAGCTCAAGCTCTATGATGATAATCAGTTAGGACAAGTATTATATATACAGATATAGATAGATAAACTAACATTTGACATAGAGTTTTATATAAGAAACAAGCAAAATTTTGTAAAAACGGACTTGCAAACCTTTGTTTAAATTAAAATGCGTATTGAAATAAAAGCGATTATTTAAATTTGTATACTGAAAGCTAATGTGCTTCGTCAAAATTTATCCGTAGTCTAATCTCTCCCACTCAAAAGATTTCTTTGTTTATTTACATACCTCAAATGTCTTACGAAATACTTATATCTATAAAAATCGATGAGGAAAGCCACGGAATGTTATCATATCATAAAGTAAAACTATAAAGTATAAACGTAATATATGGCAATGGAAACACACCAAACAGCTTTCATTGACGGTCAACCGGTCTTATGTTACGCGATGATCTCCAAATTATTTCGCTTGCATGGCTTTCACTTGCAACAGATGTATTTTATGTTATAATTATCTCAGACCGATCTTATTTAGGTATTTAAAAAATCCTACAGCAGCTTACTATTATATAAATAAAATAGTAATTAGTATTTTAAACTTTTTGTTATTTTAACAATCGTATACGTAAATTGGATTGTAGATTTCAGGCTTTTTCCTTTATTTATGTTAGTTATAGAAACCATGAACGGGTAAAATGTAATGAAAATAGTGATTAACGATTATATAATGTAATTTAATTATGGCTTGATGTTGGAATATTTATAATGAGTACATAATATAAAAGTTTATAATGTATTATTAAAAATGTTTTTGTTGTTAGCAAGCGAAAGAGGTTTGCATACTCTCTGCCTACCCCATTCGGCATGATGATAGATAGATGACAATGTTGTTTATATATTGATGAGTGTAAATATTGCAATGAACGTAAATAAATATCATTTGATATAATCAATTGACGACTACAATTTTCAAAAGCTCTGTGGACACTATTAAATAGTAAAAACAACACAACTCAACGTAACATAATAAACACTTAATTTCCAGTACTTCACACAATCATTGTGTAAGATTTGTTTCCAATTTTTCAAAAAGTGTCCTACTTCACACACCTTGTTTTTGTTTTGCAACTACATTAACGATGATAATTACATATATCTTAACTAATCTTAACAGCAATCTTACTTAGTGCCAGTAATTCTGAATGCAATTATTGTGTTTATTATATTTATACGTGCCGTAATTGCGAAAATGTCTGATTTAACTCAAGTCACCACTAAATTTTTTTACTACGTTCGCAAAGTGACCCAAATGTGACACAGTCTAAAAACCGATCACAGCTATTGAGAAACTGGATAATGTCCATCAATAACTACCACGATCATACCAGCCTGCTCTTAAACCTCATCATACTTCATTTAAACTTTAAACAATCAAATGTCATGAGAGAGAGGAAATACACGACGTGGAACATCATTCCACAAGGCTGATAACATGCTAGAGGCATGAATGGGAAACCTTTTCAAATTCATGTTGAGATTATGTAGATATAATTCATTACAATATAAATAAAGATGGCCTTCTGACGATTATTGTGCTCTGTTATAACTTTATCACATTTACACGTACCATCAGACTATTTCGTAAAACCTGTGGCTTGTTGATTAAATTACATTTTAGGTGGTATTAAATAAGATTATGGAAAAACACAAACCATAACATCTTTATTTATAAATTCGTATTTTAGTTGAAATTTAGATATAATAGCGGAAAATTTGGTACAGCGACTAAGTACATCGATGATGTAATGTTTTCATTTCTTATTTATTGTGTAACATTTATTTTTAGATTACTTGCAAATTGATACAAGGAAACATAAAATCTAAATTACAAATCCCATAATTTATAACCTTACAGTTAATGGTGTCTACTTCCTAATGTGTCAGTTGTATTTATTGTTATTGTACTTCTTGAGAATCTGAATCTTCTTCTTCTTCTTGTTCTGGCATACTTCTTTACAGTAGTTTGTAAATGACTCTAAAAGTACAGTCTTAGTAATAATATCCAGCATTTTTAAAGGTTTCAATTTGAAGAAACGACAGATTTTAAATCGTATGGAAGACGGGGTCTATCATATATTGGACACATTTTGAGGTAATGATTTAAAGATAGCATATGCAGACCACAAGAGTAGATGTCGTTGTTAATGATTTTAAATCTCTTCAAGTAGGTTTTATGATAGCCGTGGTCCGTAAGTGAGATAGAATTCAATGTAAACTTGATTACACTATAGCTGAAGCAACTCGATCACTTAGCAATTGAACACATCGGACGATCGTTGCTAAATTTTTATTCGGGTCAAGTATAATATTCGTATTTAACTATTACATACGTTGACATATGCCTATTATTAATGTTGAGAAATTTTCGCTTTATTTATGGATGTGAGCATATGGGAAAATATCGCATTATTTCCATTTAAATAATCTTCAAAAATACGTGAAAATCCTTTCTAGAAAGCTTTTGAGTGTTTGCTGTAGATTTTGACAACATATTGACTGCTATAGTGACTCGCTTCAGCCTGTCAAGTTGTAGGATGAGGTTAGGTACGTCAAGTTGTTTATACACCTAGGCTCCCCCTATATTTACCGGCATAACGACGTCGACTATCAATGGATTGTCATCCCTTGGCGCTAGCTACCATTCTTAGATTACACAGTACTTTCCATTAAGTGGACTGTATCCACTTTATCGAGCCAGTTTAAAAAAACATGATGATACTGGTCACCATGGGCACGCTGTGTGAGCCACTTGAGCATCAGTCTTCAAAAGATGAATATTAAGCATAAAATATGAAGAGAAATAGTCTCGGAGCGAGTTGTTCCGTTATGCAACTAATAAGTGGGTTAGCAATTCCTACTCGTACATAAAAGTTAGACGGGCATTGTTCTATCTCCTATTGAATAAAACACTTCAGTTAATTGTTCTTATATTAACACTTATAGGCAGTTAATAACACTTTACAATTATGTAACCTTTGAAACAAAAATACAGCTTTTGAAAATTTTATGAACTTTTGACTCCTTAATTTCGCAGATAAACACTAGAAACGAAAAAATAGAAAATACGAGACAGATTTACCTTTTTATTGCATATAATTTTGTAAATTTGTATGTTTAGCTGTCGCGTTTCGTGATCAGTTTGTATACATACACTTATTAACAGGCCTAGAGATTTGATATCATGGTATACTTTATGAGAGCCTGAATGTCGACAGCGACTGTCATTAGATTCTAGTCTTTTGGTAATCATTACCGTTCGTGGACTTCGCTGCACTATCGCTCTGGTTGGCTGTAGTACGTTCGTCAAGTCAGTATAAAAAATGTTTGTTATACAATGCAATATAGGCTCTGACTGAAAACTATACGCAATTTGATATTCGAAAACATAATTTATAAAAGATGCAAATCTCATAAACATTTGTATTACGACCTCTTTATATCAAATATTATATGTCCTAAGGTTTAAGAATTTAGGTCATGAAAACGAATCAGTCCAATAGTAATCAATTATTGCATAAGCCTTGAACTATCCTCGCATACTGTTGCCCTTGTACTTAATGAGAATATTATTTGAAAAACAATCATTTGTTTTACAATCCTTATGCAGTTCACGTGACCTTAACATTATCCAATTTGGTTTTAACGTAGGAGCTCATTTTGTTTAAAGTCAAAGCTAATGTTCATTTCCTATTTCCATTATAGTAGTCAGAACATATTGTTATAAATAGTTTTCCATAATCGACTACATCAGGAGGTATTTACACTTGCCTTAAAAATGGGGCATAATTTAAAATATCAAAGTAAATAACAGCTTTTTAAGGTCAAATATCAAACGCGCATATAAGATTAAAGAAAAAGAATCCGTTTTTTTAGTTCATTCATGCTCATTTTGTTCTATCATGTTTTTTAACTTTTATCATTTCTAAGCGCGGAAACGGCACATACCTTTGACTTTTTCCAGGTTCAGTACGTATTTAGCCACCACATGCGCACCGCTGAAGGAAAACATCGCGAGGAAACTCGCTTGACAACTGATAGAAATGTATAAGTGCCCTAAGAACGGCGATCAGCTGCCCTCTGGTGACGTAGGGCACGACATTTAAGCGCAAAGTGAATTCAGCCATCACTGTACCTCTGCTCACCCGGAAACGGATATAGCGTGATATCATTTGTTGATACAAACACGATACCAATGGCATAATGTAATCAAAATCAAGAGATCTCGTCACCTCAATTTACTGGCTACACAGATCGATCAAATTTTATGGTGAATCTATATATTGGCGCATGTATGCAGTGTAATTAAACAACCTAAGTTTATTGACTAATAAGAGATGGGCAAAATGTAATCTTATTGATGATTAACGATTACAAAATGTAGTCGTTATTTTAATTTTATTGCTCTGTAGTCATTATTAAATCCATTTAAAACATTAATAAATCATAAATGTGTATGTGATCTGGGATTCTGCAGTGTTTAAAACATAGATAAGCAAAATGCAGTCATATTAATGGGAAAAAACGTGAAATGTAATCGTAATAATTTTTATTAATCAGATTACATTTTGCCCATCTCTGACCAATACTACAACAAATAGATTAAATTAAAAAGAATAATTTCGGTAATTTTTTTTTTCACTCTTAAAAATGTTTTACATACATTTTAATAATACAATAATAGCTGATATTTGTCAAAAATAAAACATTAAACAATTAACACAAGTTAAATTTAATAAGGACGGTGTCTAGAGGTTAACCTTTGACTCGATGAATTTGGAAAAAACATTCGCAAATATTTAAAATAGGACCTTACAAATTAACTCGTGAATTTTTTCTGTCCTTTACACGCGGGTCAAAGAATGTTTTTGTGGTAAAATTTAGGTCCGGCTTACGTGACTACTTTACTAAGTATACAAAACAGAAGATTTAAAATATGTAATCGTAAAAACCAACGCGCGTAAAGAAGCTGGTATTCCTGCGTATATCAAAATATTCGTTTTATTTAATTACGGTTTCAATTTACTCAATCAAAACAATATAATAGTTATATTGATTAATAAACAAGCAATTAGTGTATGAAACAAATTGCACTTGTTCAGAACTTTTTCCCTTTGATCGTCAAATACGTATTTACTTACAACGTGTTACTTTTCCAATACAAAGCAAAGGCAATTAACGCTTTATTCAATCAAATTACATTCATTCAACACTCCGTTTTAGCTATTTTCATTTTTTTTTATACTGGCTCAACATGTGCCTACGTATTGTAGGCTAATAAAAATTACAATTATATTTGTAATATAATTTATTATTAATTTAATTATATTATAATTAAAATTATATTTCAAGAACGACAGCGGCGTTCATAGGAATAAATTTCATTTATATTCGTCTTCATGTCGGTCGGTATAAAGCACGACTAAAGGACTCTAGGTATATGAGTTACTGAATGTACACAAACTAATCCCGAAACACGACAGGCTGAAGAAGTAATTATGACGGTCTTTACACTTGTGTTTTGTTGTCACAACCCGAATCGGATAATCGCTACCTAGGCGATGAAAATAGTATAAATTATTGTTTATCATTTTTTTATAAATCTGAAGATAGTGTTGTGAGTAGGTCAAGTTTTGAGGTGGTGGGGTTGCTGGAACTGGGTCATGTGTTCTCCTTCACGGAGGAGACTATGCAGGTGAAGGAAGCGGCGGAGCGGGATCGGGAGGCTATTGCCACCCCCGATAACTCAATCCGCCACTCAGCTCGGACAGAGCGCCTGAGGAGGGCCTTCGCCAGAGGCCTTCCTCCATAACAGGACATACGCCGGGCGGCGCGCTTGAGGGAGCCTGTCGCCCAGATCCAGGCGTGAGCGGTGTGCGATGTGTTCCTGCACACCGCTCCAATGACAATTCAAGGAGTCGAGGGGGGATGGCACTCTACTCCACTCTTCCCGAAATGTGTTAGGTGTACGCGGGGGGCGGCGACTATCTAACAGCCCCCCGCCTAGTAGGTGAGGCCCGAACAAGGCCGGACGTCGCCGGATGCCGAGGAAGATGGCTCGGCTTTGCCCTTAGCATCCGGCAGACGGGAGAAGGAACACCCCGGTGGTTTTAGTCGGGGCAGGTCCGACACACTGGGGGAGCGGCCCTCACCGCTCCCCTAACGGTCCGTAGGGATTTCCACCGGTTTAACGAAAAAAAAAACTGGGTCACGTGTGAATCCGTTATAGTGGCTTGCTTCGGCCTGGCTCGTTTTAGAATCAGCTGGTGTAAATCCACTTGTTCAGATACCTTCCATCGTGATCGTGGGCCGACAAAGCAAACGGATTTTCGT
The DNA here is from genome assembly GCA_036320925.1 of Automeris io. Taxonomy (NCBI): domain Eukaryota; kingdom Metazoa; phylum Arthropoda; class Insecta; order Lepidoptera; family Saturniidae; genus Automeris; species Automeris io. Next base: position 3,046,901 of record JAUDJH010000010.1, on the reverse strand, counting down.
TCCTTAGCGGTTGTTAACGTTCTTAGACTAACTACACTCTACTTTTCGTCAATAAATATATATTTTTTGTTAATAAATATATATTTCACATACAAATAGTATTTCTCGTTTGGAAAGTAGTATGAGGGAAGTAGGATTTTGATTTGTAGATAAATCTTTGCGCTATGTTGCTCATACCGTCAATTTTTACAGTAGACTGACTTCTCTACTATCGGAACGAATCTATCTGCTTTCATTGTAAACCCCCCTATTCAATTAGGCCGTATTGTTCGGAACTATTTAGTGCGTGAAACATTGTATGTAGATATTTACTTGTTGAAACAGAACAGTGTCTGTAACAAATACATTGATAAACTTTTCTAAATAATAACCTGAAATAAATATACAGTCTTGATATTATTTATTAGAACTATTAAATAGACTCCATTAACATGTACATAATTATATAAGACATGAACAAGATACATTAAAAATGTGACTATATTTAAAAATGTAGACTACTTGCACAGAAGGGAAGAAAAATGAAAATACAAGCAACACACGAAGAGGAATAGTAACAAAAAAAAGTAATTTAAAAAAAATTAACACCAACGACAACATATCAGATATAGGATGTCCACAGCGAGACACAGGCCTCTTGTAAAGTTTTCTAGAAGAACAAGTCGGAAGCGGCTTCGTCCTCGTGCGGCGTTGTCTCACGTTGTTAGCCAGTACGCGGCCTTCACGAGCTTTGGGTGCCTCATCGGACGTCCATTCTACGAGCTATGTGTTCTGCCCACTGCCGCCAGTTTCATGCAAAATGCATCTCATCGATATTTCGACAAGGCGCAGCATCACCCTAATCCTTTAGTCCGCAATGCCTGCGATTACACACCGAAAAGCGGCATCGCGCGCAAACTACGCCGCCCGCGTCATGTCCTATTGGATCCCGTCGATTCAATTACCGCGGCCCTTGCGACCGCCGATCCTATCAATAACGAGGTACACACAAGCACTCGTCACATTCCGAGACACCGGCGTCGCCGGCGGCGCCGACGACGACGATTAAGGATAGGTCCGTTAATTGTTGTTTAAATAACGCAGTTTCACTCCGACGCAGCCTTGAGTTTCTTTCGGCGTTTCTTCTCAAGGTAGTCGCTTCCGAAGCGCTGGTAGATCACCGTTAGGTTCGTTTTTCAACTGGCCGGCCGCCCAAGTCGCGGTCCGTACCCACAGGGGTGCCCTTGCGTAGCCGCCCAACCCATAAATTTCGCTGGCTGAGCGCCCTCTGCGTTCGCCCACCAAGCCCGGTTTTGTTGTGAAGGTCTTTCCCAGGCCAACAACGTAGGACACGCCGAAAAAAAAAAATCTGCCACTACCACTTCAATTTCCTAATCCGCAGAGCTATGCTGGTGGCCCTTGCTTGTCTACAAATTTCATAATTTCTGATTCGAAAATTGAACGTAATCCTTTCCATCGCTCGCTATGTAAACATTCTAATGAGACTCATAGTAAAGTACCACGTTTCTTCTCGATATAACCTTGGTATAGTCTTAATATATTATATTTCTAACTATTGATATTATGTGCTTAACTTTTAGATTTAACGCACGTAAATCTTTCTCTGAACGTAACAAGAATGGTATAATCAAAATCACAAATCAAATGGTATCGAATGGTATATGTGCATGCTGTGGTGCCCTATAATTGTGGGGGCATTTATATGTTCTATTTAAGTACCATGATCCTTTTGTTTTCTTGTCTAATGTTACCCATGTTGGGCACCCTAATATGTAAAATAAAATAAAATAAAATAATGTTGTGGATATGAGGTTTATCGGATAAATGTTTAAAGTATATTAAAACTTATACAAATGAAGTAGCTACATACTTCATTTGTATAAGTGAACATGAAAAACATACAACATGAACATTCATGTTGTATGTTGAATTTATATAATATATATTTGTATTAAATATATAAAATTCAGTGCAATTTTTCATATATTCAAAGACTTTTTCTATGAATGTATTCTTGTCTCTTGACGTTCGTCGTGTTCTTGGACAACACTGTACTTTCCTTCAGGTTCGGTGTAGTCAAGTTTTCAAACCAGAAATAAAAAAAAGATACATAATGAATTCGATGAACTGATAGCGCAGTTTGTTGTAACTCTACTAATAAGAGATACTAAGGTCCTCGGTTCGAGTCCCAATAGCGGCAAACCTGTCTGTGATGAGCAGATTTGTTGATCACGAGCCGTGTTTGTGAATATGTAATTAAGTATCTATATCTATGTCTAGTACCCATAGTACAAACGTAAGCTTAGTTTAGGACAAGGTTAGTGTGTGTAATTGTCAAAAAAAAACATTTAAATGAATATTAAAATTTCTCACTGTCATATTATAACTACCTTAGCTAACTTAAATCTATTGTTTCAGAATGGCCGCGGGAACTGACATACGATATAATTTACAATAATACTCAGTATGCACAAATACAATACAGAACGAGGCCATTAAATACACAAGTCATTAGCAGTAATCATATATATAGACATAATATAGTAGATACACGAAATAATGAAATAGATTATACTGCAAACAATGCCGGTGGTCAGGAGAAACTGCTGGTCGGTTTCGCCAGAGATCCATTCAGGCAATCTATTCCAGAAGAAGACTATGCAAAGGGAGTCAGGTAAAAATAATTGGTTTTTGTATTCATATACCAAAAATAGCAAACGTAGAATGAAATATGGCTCGGCAAAGTCTTCTTAAGTATCGAAGACTAAACAATATTAGATGATGTGGCTCGACCAGTATGAACACACCTTTATAGTACTATCAGAGGCTTCAATTAAGTCTTTATAAGAGCAGGTGACAGTGCCTAAAAGGCACAAGGGTCGATGCACCATGGTTTGTGTAATCCCGCACCCGTACACATTGCTCTCACCGTTAAAGTAGCTCTACTTCATGTTGCATCTGTAACGTCTCATATAAGCATAAAATTGGTTAAGGGTGGCAACCTCGAAGAGGAGGGAGACAATATGCGAAAAGCGGGTGGCTATAACTGAATAAGAAGAGTTGAAGGCAGAGCTTAATTATACTTATTAAGGAAAACCTATGTCCAGACTTGCCAACTTGTTGTACTACTGGTCAATTGTCGTTACTTTTCAAATAAATCGATTGTACAAAAATGTTATAAATTCAAAACAGCCATAAAAGTATATTCGTATAAATCGTAGGTTCTCAAACTTTTCTTTTTCTCGTAAGATAATATTGTATTTCACAAATTCATTACCTTCAAATTTTTTCTTAATTTATTTCTGACTGTACTCAAATGTATAATGGAAAAACAATAAAAAATACACGTATTGTTTTATACATTTATTAATAAAATTGAAATAGACAAAACCAAATGAAAATGTATTACTTGTCTATTATTTAACTTTTTTAAGTGAGATGCTTTGATAAAAAAAAATCAATATTTGACATCAATTTAGGTAGGTTTAATCTCAAATCTTACGTTTTGGCGTAAAAACTAAAATCGTCTGTGTAAGTAGATTATGCCATTCATGGAAAGCCAAAATATAATTATAACCGACTGAAATTAGATCCACTACCGTGGGCCCTCATTTGCATTTCACTGACCCCAATTTTTTTGTTTTGATCACGTGGGCCCAAACTGATATTTATCGCCCTCTGGGGGTCGATATAGATCACTTTGGGAATCAATGATGTGGATATAATAAAGTAATATAAAATGGTCAGAAAAATCCTTGGAAATATAAAATAACTGCAGATATTACATTGTTCAACTTGACAGGCTCTAGCTGTAAACTCTAATTTATTTCAAATTTTGTTGTAAATTCTAGAAACCAGCTCATTTTTCTTCACTTGAAACACACATCTTTCTCAACAACAGCTTACTTTTAGGAAATATTTTAATAGCGTTGATGTGGAGATATACTTTTTTGCAATAACGAAACATGATGACAATTTCAAACCTGCTCTAAAATTACACTTTATATATGTATAATACTCCGTTTGTGTCACAAAATGTAATCAGATTAATGAAAATCGATTACGATTACATTTTGCATTATTAATATAATTATATTTTGCCCATCTATGTTTTAAACACTAAGAAATTTCAATTGCATACCAATTTATGACTCATTATTGTTTAAAATGGTTTTAGTCATGATTACAGATTACTGAAATAAAAATTATGATTAAATGTTGCAATCGTTAATCATTACTCTGATCACGTTTTGCCCACCTCTGGTTCTAATTAACCATTAGTCAAAATAGCTCCTTGTGACGATAATTAATTTATAGACACATGGACCCGGAGGCGTACAAAAGTGATAGCCGGGGCAAGCGAGGCGTGTTACATTTGTACAACATGATATACTGCGCCACTGGGTGTGATCCACTCGCATATAAAGGCTACGGGTGTTACTGTGGCTTCCTTGGTAATGGCAGGCCTACGGATGGAATAGATAGGTACGTATATAACTAAGGGCTCTAAAGGGAGATTCCAATTTTGCCAGTCGCAACAAGGAAGATTCCAACGGCTACCTTGAAAAGTACAGGTTGTAAATTAAAAAAAAAACTCAATACGATAACTATAAATTTAAAATAATTTAACAATAAAAAAGTTTTATAATAGTTGATTTAAAAGAACTAAAAAACATATTCTGTCTTTCATTATGAACTTTATTAAGTCCTATATATACGCCATAGAAGAGTCATTATTCCATTACTATTAGTGTATCGATAATTTCTTATGGATCCTTATTAGATACATCCCTACGGTGTAATCACTATTTATAAGTCGCCTCTAAATGAAATCTCCAAAAAAACAGAAGTGGCAACAAAGTGATGCTATAAGTTTTTTTTTTTTGATACCTCATTCTTCCTAAACTAAAATACTAGTTATACAATAAAGTTCCTAATACAGATGCTGCAAAATGCACGACCAGTGCTACGAGAATATCTACTGTCCGTTCTACACGGTGTACTTCCAGCCTTACTACTGGAAATGCTACCACGGGCAGCCGCTCTGCGCTCTCGAAAACTATAAAACCCAGAACCAACTTGTTAACGGCTGCGCTGGGAGATTGTGCGAGTGTGACAGGTAACTGCTATTCTTCAAATTTAGTCTAATACAGCCTGGCACACGGTGCGTTCAGTCCATGAGATGAGACGACGGGGGGGGGGGGGGGGGGGGGGGATGCACGCGTTGTAACGCCGGTGCGGTATAATCTTTTCCGTTACATTTTGAATAAGCTGCATCGTTACCACATAATAACAACGCATCTTGTGCCCACCAATAGATAAACTTTTGCGTTCGTGTATAACCGAATCTTACTTTGTTCTTGATGATAACTTGACATGTAACATTCATCAATTGCTCGAAAGAAAGTTTATAAAAGGATTTTTAATCTTTGAGAAAAAATAATTGTAACTCATTTAACTTACAAAAGATTTATTTTGCGCACGACTCACCTATTTGAACCTCCAATCTGTTTGTTTATAATCCGTTTCCACCCTAACGAAGGGTTAATCCTTTAAAACTCCATCACCTCGGTTAATAATTTAATTAATAAGTTTTAAAACACATTAAACAAATTAATTGTTGACGTCATATTCTCTCGTATTTTTTTATTTTACTATAAATCGAAGTAATATATTTTTAAATATAAACTGTGCAATAAAATTATAGAAATATGTATTACCGACTCGTCAGTCGCATACTATCCTCATAAAGAATGGTAGCTATGTGTTTCGACCTATATTTTCCTATATCAGTCCTAATTTCAAACATCCTTAATATATATTGTATTAACGGCTGTTTTTCAATAATTAATAATCTGTTGCTCATACACAACAGTTTCTATAAACTGTTATACATAAACTTAAACAATAAAATTTATGGCTTAAATCTAACAGTTTCAAATTATAATTTACAGTTTAAAGAGAATAAACACCAGTAGGATCTCTTAAAAAAAAAATCTATTTAAAACGACGAACGTCATTGCTCCCACAATATAAATTCCTTGAGAACAGAAAGACTGACAGACATTATTTTTTTGTAAATTTTCTCTTACGTTTGGCAGTAATATCAACGAATTAGAAAAAAAGCAAGAAAAGTTTATTGAAACAAAAGGAACAACATTCACATTTATATAAAACAATGATGGAATAATACGTAACATCACATCATGTATCCTGTATGCCAGTATGCATTCACCAATTGAAAGAGCATAGGGATGTCGAAAATGAAAAAAAATATCGTTATATCGATATATCAGCGTCGATATATCGAAAGAAAAATATCGATATATCAATTACATCTCAATAAACACGAAAGTATTTTACCAGTATTCCATTTTATTAGACAAAATTACAAAAATATCAAGTACTAAAAGGCTATCTTCTAACTTTAAGACCTATTTAAGATACGGAACAAAAATAAATAATAAATAAATAAATGGCGGCAAATAATATACATGCAACAAATTCAGATGTCAATGTATGCAACGTAACAAAACAATACTCAACAGTCTTAGACAATATAGTTCTTTTTCGTTCGGTACTATCTTCTACAGATTCAGATATCAGCGACTTCACTGCCATAAGAATTAAAAAAATACCGTTTGCGATACAATTTTCGATACTGAATATTTTATATCGATATATCATTACAAAATATACCGCCCAAAAATATTGATATATTGAATTGAAAATATCGATATATCGATGTATCGATATTTATTTGACAAGCCTAAAAGAGCATTCGGCTCAGCGCATACTGGGCGACCCTTGCTACGCACCGTCCAGCGCTGATTTTCAGCCGACGTTACGCTACGCCGACAAATCATTTGTAGTATTGACAGCTAGCTATTTTAGTTATCAACAAAATTTTATCTATTGAGTATATACTATATATTAAACAGTCTGTTCTTGTAATAGTCAACAATACTAGTATTAAAATTGAAATTCATGGCGCATCGAGTGCAAAACAAAGATAACAAGCTGCTGCACAGTACAAGACTCAAATACGACCAAACACTTCTCGTAATCCCGTGAACATGTTAACCCTTTATACCGGAGGGGTGACTTTCGCTTGCCACACGATATGCGCGCTAAAACGGCCTCAAATGCAAATGACTTATAAATTATTTGCCTCTTAACAACTTCATTTTTATAAGAGATCTTTGTTTCATTTATTTTGATCGATAATGAATACCTTCAATAGTAAACTTTTCGTTGCAGGTTGTTCGCGATGTGTGTGAGACAATACCAGTGTCCTAGAAGACAGTCCTATTGTCGCTCGTCGCCAGTCCGATTGCTTCAAAATTTATTAAAATTTCGGTGACATATATCAGAACCACTCTTACCTATTTATCGCATAAAAATAACAAAGCAAAAATAATATAAAATAAAAATAAACAATATTTATATCACTGTATGTTTTTATTATATCTTACTTGTATTATTCCACAAAATAACTACAATGGACATAGTGGTAAGTGCAATCAAGTCCAAAATGCTAGGTCTAAAGCCTGTTCGCCGGGTGCCGAGGAAGCTAGCTCAGCCATGCCTTTGGCACTCGGCATAGGAATACCCCGAGGGTTTTTTCAGTGCAAGTTCGACACACCGCGTGGCGACCTCATTGTCCCCTGAGATCCGTCCGGAATTTCAACCGGGCTACCAAAAATAAAAAATAAAAAAGGTCTGGAGCCCGTTAAAGTGATTCGTGAGTGTGTCGCGTTTTCAGGTCATCCTGAGTGCACTTCTTTTTTGACTCAAAGAATTTTCAAAGTAACAATAAAGGCGACTGCAAGCTTTCTATATCTTGCTGAAAACCGTCATTATAGGCCTTGTTATATTGTACATGGCATTAAGACATTTATGGAGGGTAATCTAAAGTAAAACACGCAGCTAAAAGTAAAGCAACATATTTACTATATTTTCGTAAATTCGTTTATCCTGATCTGATTCTATCGACTTTTTTTTATCTCTGAAGAATAGAAACACAACACGAACTAGCAATATATCATTGAAATTGTGTGATGTTCTATTTGAGAATGTTTTATTGGATTTACATTTAGCGCGTTTTTATGATATATCTTTTTTTATTTGGTTCATAAACCAGACATCATAATATAAACAAAAATACAAAAGGTGTATTCTTAAATGATTGACACAACAAGCAAAATTATTAAATAAATTGGATATATTGAAAAAAGTAAAGGAAGTAGCAAAGAAAGCAAAAAACATATTTCATTTCTATACATTGTAAACTCTTATATTTAGCTGAGGGTAAGGAAGAATGAGAAATACAAGTAAATGTGTAGCATTGTTATTATTACTATTATATAAAAGGCACAATTTAGAGAGCTCTACATAAACGTATTTTAATCAGTCGTGCATGAAACTCATTACGGATGCTATAACCCATTACGGATGCTATTTACAGTAATACAGCGTAGCGACATTATTTATTTTTTAAAGTATTTAATTCTTTTTGTTTATATTTGATAACTAATTTTTGCTTAAATCTTCGTATACTTTCGACGTTATCTATCCTTGCATAATAAACTATGAAATTACATACATTATTATTTACATGACAACCCAGTGAATTTTGTGACCTTTTGGTTTGATCCTGACTGAGAACATCATCTATTGATAGTAATCAGAAGAGGTAATTTCGTATACAATTTTTGGTTCAACTTGTTCATTTATTCTTTATCATTTTTCCTGATTTGCTTTTTTTTTCATTTAGAACTAGACTTGTTAAAAAAAATTCAAGTCGGTAAAGCCATTTTCTAGTCCTGTAGACCTAATTCATAGTTATTAATGTTTATATAGATTACTGCCCAATTGACAAAGTTAGTTCCGCGATGTAACAAAAATAATAGAAAAACCCATTTCTAAAAAATGAGAGTTCCTTACATTGGGTACTGATGTCTGAAATATACAACTACGATCTCTTGAGATAGGTCGAGATACCTTCTATAGGCTATCATGGATAAAAAAATATCGTAAAATTACATTTGATAAGCTTTGGGTAGGGATATTCTGAAAATACAAAGCAATGACTTCATGTTCTCCAATCATGATGATAGAAAATATTCATTCAGAAGTTTAATTATTTTTTGTAATATTCCCGCAGTTTTTAATGGATTGAGTATAGACACATTAATGAAGTAGCTCATACACGTATTATGTGTATAAATAAATCTCTTTAAAAGTATCCAAGTAAACTAATAATAAATACGTACTTACAGCCATAGATGGGCAAAATGTAATCAGATTAATAAAAAATAATAAACGATTACATTTTACGTTTTTTACCATTAATATGACTGCATTTTGCTTATTCATATTTTAAACACTACAAAATCCCAGATTATATACACATTTATAATTTCTTAATGTTTTAAATGGATTTAATCATAATTACAGAGCAATAAAATTAAAATTACGACTACTTTTTGTAATCGTTCATCATTAATCAGATTACATTTTGCCCATCTCTGCAGTTACAGCACGTATCTGATTTTATTATATTAAATTTTACGGCTCTATGTGCAAGTCCTTTCGAGCCCGTCGTAAGTACTTTTAGTACTCAGTTGTCTCCGATTGATGATAAAACCATTTACTCCAAGCGACGCGCACTTCACCACATCTCATCAGAATTGCATCTAATAACAATGTCATACGTAAGTGCTCTAAGAATGGCCATCAGCTCCACTACTGGTCACATTGAGCACTAAATATATGTACAAACTGGATACAATCATAAAGTAGCTCTGTAGATCCCGAAAGGGATATAGTGTGACGATATAATAATTAATATAACTTTAAAAAAATAGCTTTAAGGCCTAGGAAAAAATTACGATAAGTCCATAAAACTTGAAACCAAGCTAGCTACTTTGTAATCATTTCTAAGACATCTGTGACTAATGTCATCTAATACAGTAAGACATAATTGAAAATGTATTTATTTAACGGTAATAATTGATTTTAATCGTAAAAAAAGTTACTCATTTCTTTTTGTCAAGTTTTTTAAGAGTTTAATAAGCGACAATAACTGTTATAATAGTTATAATTCAAATGTAAGTACGTTTATCTCAAAATTTTCAATATTTAAGTTTAAATTAATTTTAAATTAATCAATAAGACTGTGAACTATTATTTTGTTTCAGATGTCGTCAACACAAAAGGCGTTAATTTGGTCAATATTTGTTGTATTTTTATTGAATTTATTTCTAGAAAACAACGCCTTTCCGAATCGTGCCAGTCGTCGGGCAAAGAATGATACGGATACCAAATACACATTGTACTGGCCATATGTTTACTACTATCCTTACTACTACCCGTACTACTCTTATCCATACTATTATTACTATCCGTATCCATACTATGTCTACGGTTGAAAAAAATTCAAGAAAAAAATGAATGTACTATAAATGCGTGTTTTATTGCTCAACAACAATATATATATATATATATATATATATATATATATATATATATATATATATATATATATATATATATAATCTAAGTATATATACATATACATATATACATAATAATAATAATAGCTCTTTATTTCATAAAAATACACATAAATTAGTTTATTTTTTAATGAGAGCCTTCTCCAGACCAACCCATTTATCTCGTGTTATTTTCGTAAATAAAAGATCCGATATCCGTACACAAACTTGTTTATTTTACAACTGACCGCGCACCGCGCGCCTTGCGACAGAGACATCTTACAAAATATATCTTATACCTATACCTACATATAACATCTCGGTCTATAGCCTTCATCAACCAAGCCTTTCCTACAACTAAGATTATGTAGTTAGACTACATTTTTTCTGGTCTGCCTCTTTCTCGTTTGCCCTTTGGATTTTTTTTTTTAAGCGGACTAACTACTGATTGCCGGGAAAGGCATTTTCAGCTCAACCGGGCTTAGGGGGCGAGCACAGAAGGTGCTCAGCCAGCGAAATTTTTGGGTTGGGTGGCAATGTAAGGGCACCCCCGTGGGTACGAACCTCGACTTGAACCGCCAGCCAAATAAAGTACTAAACCTACGGTTGATATACCAGCCCTTCGGAAGTGACTACCTTGAGAAGTAACGCCGAAAGAAACTCAAGGCTGCGTCGGAGTAGTGCCCTTTGGATATGTCCATCCATTTATTATATACGCCCAGCTTTGATTCTTGTGTCGTGCTATTTGTCCTGCCCATTTCCATTTTAACTTTAACGCATGTTGTAGATCATCCATTAATCCAGTTTTCTCTCTAATATATCTGCTTCTAATTTTTGTATCTTTTTTTAGGATAGGACACATATACATAAGTTTATTGTATTTAAACTCACTGAAGGATAAAATCCAAATTAAGGTTATCCGACGGAGAGCTAAAGTTTTTAACATAGTTCTCCTGATTTGCAAGCTTTTTTTAAACTTACTGGTTCGATATAGTGACTACACTACACAGGATGGAAAATATAGTACAGTTTAAATACTGCAGCGACTCTCGGACGGGAATCTATTAAGAGCCGCTATTGCCATGTCGGTCCACATATGTCACGACAGAAGGTCTCTAAGTACTGAGGTGTCGTAAGGTATACAGCATACCAAAGAACCAAGCTGCTGCATGAACCGTCACTGCACATAGCGCAAATTCAGCAACCCGCATTAGACAAGCGTGTTGGTTTAAATGTCAAAACCCGTTGCCACGGATTCCACAAATATAGTGAAAAAAGCGATGGAAGGCTTTTACCTTGTAGTGAGACGAAAATGGCTAATAATAGGTACTAATTAATATGAAGATCTATGATAATCACAGATATTGTTCATTTGAATTTGGCTTACGTACTATACGCATATATTTAGTTTTTTGTTAAAGGCGAACTTATTCTCTAAGCTAAGAGTATGCAAAATCTAAGAAGCGTCTGTAACTATCAGTCTAAGAGCCACAGTGGAATTTATTAGACTTTACACTAATTTAATCCAGTGTTGCCCCAACCCGTGTGGGTTCACAACTATTCTTAGCTCTCAGAGTATATACTAACAAAGTATGTCCGGCATAGCTAATTGGGTAAAAGTCTTTGAGCGTTCTTGTTGAAATAGCCAACGGGCATTAACAGTTAAGATCTTTCAAGTTGTGATTTTAGATTATTTACAATAAGCAATTCTGCTGTTGACAGATGTCTTGAAACTTAACGTGGATCTAAATGTTGTGTTAAACAATTTGACGTGATTTCTCTCTTGCTTCCTATACAAATTAATCTCCCCTTTATATATTTTTAAATTCTAAATGAGAATCAGATTTTGATAATTTATTCTACAAATAATTTAGTGAGCCTATTCTAACATTGGCTGAATATGGATCCAATGATTTCGGATTTATTACCCAAGCGTGAAATATGTAATTATGTAGGCCGGCACGATAACAGCGTCTAACACCAGAACTCTTGGTCCGTGTATTCGTTTTTGTACTTCGCTGTGTATTTCCTCAGGTGTCTTCAGAGTCAGAATAAAAAAAAACTGAATATTTTCCTTTACTCCCAGAAATTTACTAAACCATAAAATAACTGTAAAATGAATACTCTCATAAAACTTAAGAGTACAAAGTCATTTAGGAATAGACTACATAATACAATATTTTTATTTCGCCAGTTTTTTCTTTGTCCATAGACTTCCACATACACCGTGCTTCCACATCGTTAAACTATACCTTAGTATCCCTGATTCGTCATCCTTATGGTAATAATCTTATTCCTATATTATTTTAAAGACCGCCATAGTGACTCGCTATGGCCTGTCGCGTTTGACGACCAACCTGTGTATGACCAGTAACTCATATACCTAGAGACCTTCAATCGTAGTATATGTGGGTCGACGTGGCGACTGAGCCTCAATAGATTTTCGTCCTTTGATAGTCACTTTCGGACTACACTGTACTTACCATCACGTATATTGTAGTCACTTTGTCGAGCCAGTGTAAAAAAATAAATAATTTATATTTTAAGAACAAAGATAAAGTATAAAACCAATGCTTCATATTTCATACAGGCGTTATCAGTATAAGTTACCTCAAGACTTACCTAATCGAGCATTCTAGATTTACTTACCGAATTTTATTAAAGAAAGTTAGTACAGACTTCTAACCCGCGCTTTGCTTACCGGGTTTGTTACAAATAATTATATCTATCTATCATGCCTAATCTCTATTGGGGTATAAATAATTATTTATTATATTGTTACTAACGTGGGTAATAAGACTCCGAGGGGAAAATGATTTTTTAATCGAAGAAAGTGTAAAATATTAATCTGTCCTGTGGTCAAATCCGCCCGGTATTTTATATCGATGGGTCAAATTTCCAGAACTTGCGAAAAAGATCCAGAAAGATCTGTGCACGTATGTACAAGAATCGCTTATATTTCTTTCGCAGCTCGACATTCCACAGATAAACAGCTGTATAATTAAATATAAACTGTATAATTAGGTCACATGCGCCCCGAATGAAAGTTGTAGTTAGGGGACAATAATTTGATGTTCAATCATCATTGATGACTTGTTTGACAGCTATTGCATTCGAAAGAGCACCTCGAATCAATCACCGCGCTTTAAAATCATGACCGTGTAATACTTATAAGCCTACCCTAGATTCATAGATACCTATAAGTCTATGAATCTAGGGTTCAAGTTTCACCACAGTTCCGTCGTAGAAAAATGTAAATAAAACACAAAAATCAATTCAACAATGATACAAAAATATACATATATTATATTTTACACTCAGTATTAATATTTACAGAAATCTCACGCCACCTATAATGTTCACAGGCCTGCCTTTGTACTTCTTTGATATATCGCTCTCGATCTGAAATTAAAAAAACCTTAATAACCAAAAATCATACTAAAAGCAACTAAGCTGAGAATTATACATGCTACTTTTTTAAATTCTGAGTCGCCGCACGCCTAAAGCCATGATGGATAGTGGGAACACACTCATCGGAAGACTATTACACATCCTAACGACACGGCAAAAGTAAGAGATAGGAACTTTTTAGTTCCGTAAGACCGCGCGCGTGTTTTTATTGTGAAAGGTAGAGAATGGAACAATGTTAAATAACTTTTCAGAACACTCGCCGTGATACAATATCTCTGCGCAACTGAAGCGGTTCAAGATGCTTAGTCACGTCAGGATCACTCACAATGCGGACAGCCCTCCGCTGCAACCTATCTAAGGCATTTAATGCTGAGCAGGACCATCCCAAATATGCGAATAATATTCCGTGCAGGACTTGACTTGGACCTTACACAATAAAAAGAGATGATCCGACGCTGTCTCTTTATAACAATTCTTTCAACGTAAATTTACATATTTAGTATAGAAAATTTAAAAAAATCGGTTGAGGTACTAAAACAATATTAAAACAAACTAAAAAAAAACATTAAATCTATGTTTCAAGAACAAAACCAATCTATTTTTTGTGTCACGGGGGACTTCGTAAAATGAACAGAGTATATTAATTGTGTATAAAAATTGCCAAGTTATAACAATAATTCAAAATTGATTACATTGTTAGTATAACATGAAATTGAAAAATTAAAAGAGTGAAATTAATAATCAATTATTAATTAATCGATAACAATATACCGTCATTGTATATCCCTTTCAAGGAAAGTAGAGTTACACTAGTAGCTGTATCGATATCAAGGAGATGAGGGGAGGGTGGCACTTTACGCCACTCTCCCCGCTAAATTTGTTAGGTGTACGCGGGGGGTGACGACTATTTAACCACCCCCTGCCAAGCAGGCGGGGCCTGCAGAAGGCTAGACGTCACCAGGTGCCGAGGAAGATGGCTCAGCCTTGCCCTTGGTACTCGGCAGGCGGGAGAAGGAACACCCCTGGGGTTTTAGTCGGTGCAAGTCTGACACACCGGGGGGCAACCCTCATCGCCCCCTGAGGACCGTTAGGGATTTTCCACGGGTTAAAAAAAGAGTAGCTGTATCGATTTTGCAATTATACTTCGTGCCCAACGTGACCAGTATATCGCAGATTTAGTGACTACAGAGTACCTGATGGTAAGTACAGTGTAGTCCAAAAACGAAAGCGACTATCAAAGGATGAAAATCCACTGATAGTCTACATCGTCATGTCGGCCCACAATTACCACGACTGAAGGTCTCTAGGTATATGAGCTACTGGATATACACAAGCTGATCCCGAAACGCGACAAGCCGAAACTGGTCACTATGACGGGCTTTACACCCATGTAATGTGGTCGCGATCCAGACGGGCACCGACGCCCTACCACCTCGCTGCTGCTCGTTTAGCACCACCCAGGAGTCACGTGTAGGGAAACTAGCGTAAAGCCTACGGACGCGAGCGGCTTCGACCCCCAAAAACTCACCGCTGACCGCTGTTCTATTAGATGCCATGATGGTTGCCTCACGATGTTTGCCTACACCGGTGAACATTTGGTGCCTTAATCCGTACTTAATTGAGAAAAACCCAGATGTATTCGGAATTTCAACCTCCGACCAGCGTTGCCGCGTCTGGTTACAAGTCCCGTATCCACTATGCCACCGCAGGAACGAGTTGGTATGAAGATGCTCACATTAGCTTGTAGCTCCTTTGTGCGCTGTATGATGCGCGCCAGCACGGGCCGCAGCTCGGCCGCGCGGGCCCCGGCCGCGACACGCTGCTCCGCCGCACGCGCTGCGAGCCGGGACAGCTTCTCGCAAAGCGTCAACTTCTGTTTCAACTGACCAGTCAACACGTCCACGTACCTATGTTTTAAAGAAATACTAATTTATTTATCGCAATGAAAAAATCTATGGAGCTAATGCTAAGATTTAGCCCAAATAGACAGTTAAATTAATTATAATAAAAAAAGAGATAAAGTGATTATTGTAATTATGAGTTTTTTTGCGACGTTTTTTTCTTTTAACTCAAAAAACATCGATCGTAGTTTAAAAAGAATAACAACTAAGTTGTAGAAAATGCTGTTAAAATTATCAGTGCCGTAAATTAGCAATAACTTTAGTTCTCAAAATAAAAATAAATTAAAATACAGGATATATAGAGAAAAATCTTAAACTCAAAATGGCGGCTTACACAATATCGGGATTTGGACGCCATTTAGAATTTAGACTAATAACGACATCCTCCTACAGAATAATGCTATACAATGTTCACGGGTTTTGTTTTTAATTACTGACAGGCTTGCCCTTCACCTCAATCTCACCTGCTGGAAAGTGATGATGAGGCCGACGATGGAGCGCGCTCACCCAGCAAATACCGATTCACTCGACATTTGAACATTCCCATAACCCCTTTTTAGGCTGCCTAGTGTTGCTTTTTTAATTAATCGAGTTTCGAATCACAGCAATTCTGAAGAAGTTTTACTTCAATAACAATGTCAACTCACCTAGGGGAATGTTTAACGTTGTGAAGATGGTTGACTTCCGGGCCAGTGAGCTGGCTGGCCGCGACCTGCACTGCCTCCAGCATAGCGGTCAGCGCTGGTATGCTCTCTGTAGGCAACTGTTGCAGCAGCGAGAAACTCTGACTCTCATTCGAGATATTTGTCTCATATATGCGCATTTTCAAAAAGGACTCGAGCTGGAAAGTCGAATAAATATGTTTTTTTTCCTTAATGATAATGTCGTGACACTATATAGTTTTCGGTATGAACAGTCATGCATTAGTGACTGTATTCACTTTGCGCATATATATCGTACCCCACGTGACCATTCGCTCAACTAATGACCATTCTCAGGGTACTTACACGTGACATTTATATTAGATGCTATGTGAGTTTCCTCACGATGTTTTACTTTACCGGTAAGCGTGGGGTAGCAACTTCCTTACTTAATAATGAACATGTCTAATTTTTTTTTTATTAATTTCAAAATTTCGTTTCGTTTATGTACCAAACGTTCAAAAAGGACTTAATGAAATACTTTGTTTCTTTTGAAGTTTATCAAATAAAACTTAAAGTATGTGTATAAAATTTATAAAAATATGTAATGGCTTGGACTGTGTATATTTCTAGAAATTTTTAAAAATAAAAAATAGTTTTCCTTTATTAACCCTATTGGTTTTTTGCATATAGGATGAGAGCCGCTCTGAGGGAGCCAACCAGTGCTTCAAACTCCTACTGCCTAAAAACTCCCGGGGTGTCCCTCTAATCACTCCACCCAGGCCTGGGAAACCAAAGTTGCCCGGGGAGCAAATACAATTATTTAGGCTTCCTCTTTGGGAGGCATGGGTGTAAAGTGCCCACGCCTCCAATCCTTTCTTATGGGCAGCTCGCCGGACACTGCGCACCACCTCCGGACAGCAGACTTCCTCAAGTTTACTGCTCGGTAATATGGGTGTTCCGTATTCATATTTATGTGCGGGTAACTTTCGACTGCTCTGGCAACACCGTACGGGTTGTCAATTGAGTTTTGCTGTCGCTCGAACCGATCCGCCGAGTAACGACATAAAACATACGAATATACATAAAATTCAACAAATTATCCGATTCCAAAGTGTATAAGTGTGCTTGGAAGATCCTCAAAGACACCAGTATCCTGGAGGAGAAGCAGGGGCCCCTGAGGAGTTGGCGAACTGGTGATCGCGGTAAGTGAGACTCTTTAGGCAGCCCGTGCCACTTGCGGAGCTATCGAAGTACCGTACAATGGGTATCCTCATTTAACCACATACCAACCTCAACGAGCTGATCTATAAATTGGTTCCTGGTTGTTGGATTGTCCAATAACGTTAACGCGTCTTTCCCTCTGGCGACTCCGCCCTGCACACCTTGATCCTCGACCACTATACCAAATTCTTCCGCAGAACCGGCTATTATCTCCGCTGATAAATCCTGTAATAACAGTATAACTACAATACATAGCAACTGGAAATTAAAATATGGCAATGAATCCCTTTTTACTTGGATACAGTCTCTAATGTATCACTGCTCACCCCGTAGGGGATATAGACTGACGATATAGATTTTTTATGATTTACAGGTCGACGTTTGGCCGCAATAACACCTGGTAGAAAGTAAAGATAAGTCCGACGATAGACTCTTCTCTTAAAGACTCCCAAGCCATAAGATCGTGGAAATATGGTCGCTGGGAACATACTCAACTCCTTAGACTTTCGCATGATGAATGTAGAAACGAATCTCTTCGTGCGGATATAAGTAACGTCTACCACATACGGATGTTATCTGACACGATGTCTAGTGGTTTTATAAATGAATGGGGCTGACGGAATCATAGGACATAGTTTCTTAGAACATCCTCCACTGTGGAACTGGTAAAAGACTGCGAGGTAGGCGACTCAATGTACGCCGTAGCTCAATGTTCTGCATTTTAATCTCCGTCAAAGGGTCTTCAGCAGCACCAGAAGTATAATGTTTCAGCTCATTGTAATGGTATCAATAAATACGTTACAAATAGACATACATACTTGAAGCGAGGGTATTTAAATTTTAACCGACATTAACCCCTTCTCTACGGCAGGCATCTCTGTAACCCTCGGAAGTATCTGGATCCCCAGGCCCGGCGAAGGCGAAGAGTAGGCAGTGCTGGCACCCCGGTGGTTTTAGTCAGTGCAGGTCCGGCACACCGGCGGGGTGGCCCTTACCACTCCCCTAACGGTCCGAAGGGATTTCCACCGGGTAAGAAAAAAAAAGGCCTCTGTAAAGTGTTTCGCGGGAAACGGAGCGCCGTGCTGAAAGTGCGCACATCAAACTCGCGCAACCTTAATTATTCAGGGCCAAAGTTTTCCTTCAAAACCATTTTCATTGGTTTTCAGAAGAAAAATAATAAGGGTTTGTATAGTCACCCATCGTGTACAGGAGGCGTTTTTTAGCTGGCCGACAGTAGCGAAAGGGTTAAAAAGGAGGTTCCATATTCATGTTTGCTTTTTACGTATATTCACCAATAACTCCGCCATTTATAGACCGATTTGTATGATTCTATTAGGTATATCCTGAAGTTGGTCCTTTTTCAATATGGTTCAGTTCTGATGAAGGTCTTCGGAGATAAAGAACATATAATGCTTGTAATGAAACCAGTAAAATGTATAGTTTTCGCTTTATATCTCCATCCTGTGTAAACTGATCCTGATGATTATTTTTTTGTTCAATAGAATAAACACCAAGGTTGCTTGACTTTCAACATGGTAAAGATCTGGTGAAGGCCTTTCATGATACAGCAGATTTATCGTATTTGCACCCGTTTCAATAAGGATTTTGTCTCTAACACAATACATAACATGAATGCGATAAATGTAATAAGGCAATAAAATAATCATCGTAATTTGTTTCTCAGATAAAACACTTACGGCATCAAGAGGTGTAGCGACGTCAATGTTGCCCCAGTCGATTTCAGCTGCCGTATCACCATCACCGAAGTCTATCGCATCTGCCGCGGCATCCAGATTTCCAAAATCTATAGTGCCACCATCTCCAAAGTCTATCTGTAATACAAAGTAACTTTTCAAAGATTTAAACAACCTGTACGTTAAATGTAACTATGACACCGTTTTTTAAGTAAAAACTATAGCACTTTTGGGATGAAAAAACACAACTCGCGTTTCTATCATGCTTAGACGTATATATTATACAGATGTGTTCGTATATCATTTATATTTACAGTCAAAATCTGTTATAACGACCTCGAAGGGACTACTCATATTTAGTTGAAAAACAAATGCAGAAAACGAATTCCAAGTCTCCGAGACAAAGACTATGTCAGTAACTCATTTTGACCAACCACATTGCCAAATCAGCCTTTATATGTCATGCCCATTTGTCACTCATTCATCAAGATTGACAGTGTAAGTCAGTATAAAATAAAATTATGACTATAATGGTGTTGGTTCCTTGTGTATATTATTTACATCATGATTTGTGTTATGTCCTTGTTCTTGTTTCTGTTTTATTAATAACTTTTTGTGTTTGTGATGTGTATTTTGTTGTAGTTAGTAGGTTTTTTATTTTAGGTACTTCCACCGGACAATCTTAATATAATTAAAATTAGGAAACACCGATCAACCTTCCTCGAATATCTTAAGTCAAAGTCAAAATGCTGACATTGTCAAAATCACATTGGTCATACATCAGTGGAAAAGCCACAAGGAAAAAAAAATTGACAGAGTGATGGTGACACCTGTATGTGGCACTGGATTCTAGGCCACAGTAGTCAAATCTCTTTAGGTGGTCCGTTAGTTTGTTTAACCCCGTTCCTCCCTTTCGGTATTAAGCACACATCATATTTTTAATTTATGCCTCACCTGATCTCCAGCACCTTGTTCTTCATCATCAAACTCAATATGTATCGGATCCGGCTCTATACTTAGTGGTGGCTCACTGTAACTCCATTCATATACTGTTGTGTTACCATGCTCCACTACATATTGCAGTAATTGTAGAACATCCAGTGCTTTGTCACCGAGTATGTATTTTGTGAAGGCTGAATATAATTGTATACCAGGTAGCAGTGGTTTTAGTGACTTTCCTATCTAAAACAATTTAATTCTTGATAGTCTGTCCACAAGAGCGCTACAGCATACTGTCATAAAATCTTTAATTAAAACTCAACTTTAAGCTGTGTATGACATATTTATTTTAGTAAAGTGGTATGGAAATAACGATGTGCAGTCCACTACATATTTTTACTAAGCAATATATTCTTTACCAACTCTCACATACCTTAAAGTTAGTTTTTAAATAACAAAATTGTAAGATGTGTTGATGATTAGATGCTGAGACAGTTAGTGGACATTTAAAAATAACTATATTGTAACATCAAAGTGTTTAATTTCTTTATGCTAACCTTCAATTTTCTTAGTTTACTGCACAGATAAACATGAAATACAAAAATATATACAACCATGGTTATTAAAATAGTCTATCTACTGAATATATGCGTACATAAGAAGTTCTAAAAATACTGTTTTCCCTGCAAAATAAAACCATAAACATCCAGTCTTATTTAGAAGTTATTTTTTCATTATATCAAGATATCTATTTTACAAAATAACAAGTGACTAATTATTTTTTTGTAAGCATGGGAATAAATACAATACATACTTACAAGGCACCTATACTGATGGTTTTCTAGAACAACTTTGTGCAGGTAGTTGGTGTCAGTGGCGCAAAGACTAAGATCCGGACACATTCCATCTAACAAATTTAAACATCTTATGAAACTCAATAATTATCCACTGTGTGTAAATTGTGGAATCATAGATGATATCCACCATTTGTTGATGGAATGTGTCCGATCTGAACCTGTGAGGGAGGCGTTTGTGAGTGCCTTTGCTCTGAACAGACTTGACATTGGGATGTTTAACAAAATCTTAACAGAACTATTATCTGATGAGGCGTCTGGCTTTTTCAGATCAATGGCACCATATGTAATATGTTAGGTATTTCTGTATTAGGGTATGATGGGGGTGACATACGTACACACGTAAAAGTCCCTTAAATAAATAGAATTAAAAAAAAAGGCACCTATATCAATGGTGCTAGTTAATATCAAGTGTCCCATAGATTAATTGACAATATATTTTTTTAAAATGTCAAAATATTATAAAATATAAAACCTTATCATATATTTCCGGGAGTTCTTGCAACCTGTCAACCAATTCCTTTTTAATTCTATCACCTTTGATCCCAAGTTGTTTGCAGAGATTTGAAAATTCAGATTTGCTAGATGCTTCATTCTTTAAATAATCTGAATGCTTCTTTTCACATTCCTGAAAAATTATCACAATGGGTTATTGTATAATAAGAACTTAAAGAAGCGGCACGAAAATTGTAGATAAACTGAATTATATTATTTAGTTAGTGCCTTGAGAATGGTGATCAGGGGGGGGGGCCACTGGCCACATGATCACAAGATATAAGTGATCATTTATGTATCTCTGTACACCCCGTTAGGAAATTAGAATGATGATATGTTAATATTGTTATCTATCCCAGTAATAAGTTTGCAGAATTACCTAATTATTATGACATATGTAACCGATACATGGACTCTCACACTTAAATTTGTCTATCCATTTAACTTGATAATATTAATTCAACACTTTTAAAACTGATATATTTTTTACTCATTATAAATAATTTTACAGAATGTATGTACACAAACATATTTTTAATTGTGGCTTAACATGTCAACCTGGTACACTGGTCTTGGTCATAGGCGGATTGGAGCACTGCAGGATTTGTGTGGGGAAGGGAGATTTTATGCATAAACCTTGTTAAGCTATTTATACCATTGGCTAAAATTTCAAAATCCTTCTTCTAGGATTCATAAAAGATTTACTAGAAAAATAAAATGAAACACATACTGTTTGTAACTGCTCCTCTTTAGTGATCTGTTTTTTTAAGCCAGGAATTTCATAACTAATATTTCTGACCAGCATTTGAGCTGCTTCTGCCAAATATAAATTCTCTTTTTCATAATGTTTAACAACATCTTGCCAATCCTTCATCCTCTGTGACCCATACCGTCCAAACAAGTTTTTCGTGTCTGCCTCCGTTTCCTTCAAAATCTCTATAATCTTTAAGCAATGGAAATAGTTTATATAGCTGCCAGAAAGGAGGGTGGCAATATCGTCATGAGCTGGCATGTCTTGGATAGCGTTGTTAATTTTTTCTCTAACGGCTATGATACTCTTTTGCCATTCTTTGTTAACGTGTCTACGACTGACCAGCCAATCTTGCAGTTTCCCTATGTTAATATCAATTGGGATGTTACTTTCCTAAAAATAATACTTTCATATAAATTATATAGTCAATAAACCATGTATATAAATTTTAACACGTTAAATACGTACATCCATATTGGCAGCAAACTGTTATTTAAGTTTAATAAAAGTATTCAGTGACACGCTTTCCGAAATTTCAAATAATTTCAGCAACAGCAATGCCCATACGGTCTGTAGCAGCACTTTGTTATGACGTCGACGTGTACAAATATGTCAAAAAAAAAAAGACTATTTTGTTTTTAAATATTAAGTTTTACGTCTATGAGTACAAGCCCTTTTGGGCTCGGAATATTTTCTTACTAAATCAATATAACCTTTGAAAAAAAAACACCTATAATATAATATTTCGGCATAAATAATTTATGGTTTCATCATAAACAATACAATAAAACGCAATTAATAAGAGAACCCAATCATTAACTAAGCCCGTTATTTTATTAATAACAACTTTATGAAGATTGTGAACAAATAATCAATCGTGTATGATAATGTATTAATCATTTTATTTCAGTTCTAACTCAGGAACAATATTTTCCTTATAAGTGGAATGACTGTTCATATAGGCAGAAATAGCAAAATAGTGGACAAATGTTTGTTTCATTTAAAAAACAAGTATAAAACCTCTCAGGATTTATAGTTTCTACGAAAAACTACCCCTTTTCATTTGTTGACCCTTTAAGTTGTTTTTTTTTTAAATAATCAAATAACTTTTCAAACACTAACAATACATTATTTGAAGTTGTATATCTGGGTTTTTCCAGATTTGTAAGGATTTAGGCACCACAAGGTCACTGGTAAAAAAAAGTAGGGCACTATAGGGTGAATAGGCCATGACGAAAACAAACCCGGAGACACTGTAATACGTTTATTCGTCGTCAAAAATCCTTAACTAAACTTAACCTATTACATGCACACCCCACATGCTTAAAAACTAATAATCAACTCCACATCTTAAAATCTAATAAATCACTATCGTTTTATCGGGTGAATTTACGCGGCTGCGGAGTCGCTCGGCCGGGGGAAACGCACGGAGGATACATGTTATCCTCCGCGCGGGCGCAAGCGAACTCCTAGCTTAAGTGGGTTTACGGGAGGCCTCCCCTCGTACTCCCCGTCGCACCCCGCGGGAACGGAGCTGCGACGCCCGTACACCTGACTGAGATGGAACTCGCGCTACAGCACGATATACAGGGTGAACGGTAATGCGATACATTCCTTGATAGACGTTGTAGTACAGCTTATTTGGAGTCATTTAAGTCATATGACACCATGTCCGAAACTTGTTAATTTCTGAGATATTCAAAATTTAAGTATTTTTTTAAAAAACTCCATTTCTTATGTTAGAATGAGCCCTTGTAGTGACGAATACGAAAAAATGTTATTGTTTATGCTGTATTCGTATAGCTAAATAATAATAATCTCATTTTGGATTAAAATTTGTAAGAAAAATCATAATTACTTAAGTAAAAGCTAAAAAACCAAGTACCATTTTGCAAAAAAAAAATATGTTTTTGGTAAATTAACAAAGAATTTCCAAGAAAATATGTATGGAATGATTCGTACAAATTACATAATTTTATTCCTTGATTCATTGGCTATTCAAAAAAGTACAAATGTCATAACAAAATACTAAGAGGTTGATTTGCAACCCTAATAATAGAAGAAGCGACCCGTTTCCTAGAAATTCTCTTCTTTATGTTACCGCGCACGTGAGCAGGTTTTGTTCGTTTGATGACACCGCCTTGCACTTGACACTGCTACAACAATAGGACTTATTGATATGAAGGACAATTTGCTCGTAGAAATTTTAGTTATCTGTTTCAGTTAGTTGCAACTATCTTCTGAGTACAGGCCTATCTTTGCTTTCTAACTACTTCTCTCTTGATTAAAAACTTGAGAAATGGCTGCCTTCCGTAATGAAGAATACGCGGACATTCGGTACGTTTACGAATAATACGACGGCGACGCTGTAGCAGTGCAAAGAGAGTACATGCTGCGTTTTCCTGACCGACGTGTACCAAACGTAAGAGTGTTTTCGGGAACGTATCGACGCGTCCGTGAAACAGGGCGTTTCGCAGCGCGAACAAGCGATTCTGGTAGACCTCGAGTTCAACTTCCTGATAAAGAAGAAGAACAACTTGATTTATTTCGCAGAAATCCAACAATCTTCATAAGGATTGCAGCTAGAAGCCTTGGATTATCCCAGTGGATGGTTTGGTTTACCGTACATACAGCAAGATTACATCCTTATCACTACACACCAGTCCAAGCTCTAGAAGAAGGCGATCCCGCCCGATGAATAGAATTCTGTCGTTTCATGCTAAATGCCGATATGGAAGATCCTCATTTTCCCGAGAAAATTATGTGGACTGATGAGTCCAAGTTTGACCGTGACGGAATCACTAATTATCACAATTCACATTATTGGGTACCGAAAAGAGAGAATCCAAGGATGAAAAAGGAAAGGGCACATCAAAGAAGATTATCTGTGAACGTTTGGATGGGAATAATAAATGGCCAACTGATTGGGCCGTTCTTTTTTTCTCAAAATTTGAATGGGGAAACTTATGAACTTTTCCTAAGAAACCAAGTGAATATTTTATTGGGAGACGTCCCTTTAGCCACGAGAAGACATCTTATCTACCAACATGATGGCTGTCCAGCTCACTTTCGGCTCAGTGTACGCCATTGGATGAATCAACAATATCCACTTCGTTGGATAGGGCGCGGTGGACCTATTCCTTGGCCAGCCAGAAGCCCGGATCTGACCCCTTGCGATTTTTATTTATGGGGTCACATGAAGGATCTCGTGTATGTAACCCCCTAAAACAACGAGCAAGAGCTTCGTGAGCGCATTCAGAGGGCAGCTCAAAATATCCGGCAAAGTTTGACAACAAGAGTCACTAAAACAGAAATGAGAAACAGACTTCGAGCTTGTATTGGAAGATGGGGCTCACATTTTGAGCAGGACTTGAAATAATCTACCCAGATAATTAGCCAATAAATGTATTATTAAAATACTAAGTTTTTCATTTATTAGAGCCCAAAAATACTAGTTGTTTGTGTGTCTTTTTATTTATTCATTTTTTTATTGAAGTATCTACTAGACATTTAAAATTCAAATAAAAAAATAAGTATGTAGTATTTGTTGACACCTGTACCTTTTTGAATAGCCAATGAATCAAGGAATAGAATTATGTAATTTGTACGAAACATTCCATACATATTTTCTTGGAAATTCTTCGTTTATTTACCTAAAACATTTTTTTATTTGCAAAATGATACTTGGTTTTTAGCTGTTACTTAAGTAATAACGATTCCATCTTGCAAATTTTAATTTAAAATGAGATTATTATTATTTAGCTATACGAATACAGCATAAACAATAACATTATTTTGTATTCGTCACTACAAGGGCACATTTTAACATAAAAACTGGGGTTTTTTTAAAAATACTTAAATCTTGAATATCTCAGAAATTATCAAGTTACGGACATGGTGTCATATGACTTAAATGACTCCAAATAAGCTCTACTACAACGTCTATCAAGGAATGTATCGCATTACCGTTCACCCTGTATAAGGGCAAATGTGAAAAATAGCCATTCCTTTACCTCTGCTCACCCCGAAACTGATATAGCGTAAGGATTATTATAATAACCATTTTTTGAAGTAACAATTTTATAATATACATTTCTAATAAAAATATATTAGATTTCATAATAATTAATATGAATAATATAAACTAAATTGATTAATAAAAAACTAGCGATAATTTCAGAGTATAAAATTCTATTTACCATTATAAAATAGATATTATTTTTATTATTTCATCTCCTCCAGTTATACATTACTACTCTACATTTTAGTTTTTGTAGACATATCGTAGTTTATAATTAATTCGAAATCATAGGTGGGCTAATTTAATCATATTAATGAAAAACGATTACGATTACATTTTGCATTTTGTTTTGTTGTAAACACTACGGAATCCTACATTGCACAGACATTTATGACTCTTTAATGTTTCGAAGGCATTTAATCATTATTAGAGACAAAATAAAATTAAAATTATGGCTATTATTGTAATCATTAATCATACATTTACATTCACATTCGTTTACATTTTGCACATCTCTGTTTGAAATATTAAACATGCATCACAAGCTTACACCACATAATATCATCAAAATACATTAATCCTTGATAAGTAATATGATTGAATCATTTTGTTGTTAATGGTAATTGTAAACACAATAATAAATAATGGGGTTATAAATATTTTGCGTACTATTATTGAAATACTATTTTCTTTTTTTTTTAAATAATCATAAGCGAATTACATAACTAAAATATTATTTTCGACAGCCCCGTTATTAATTACCTCAAGGATATATTATACGAGGAAACCCAAATATTAATATTTAGCTCTTATCGCACCTCAACGTCATCAATTCGATAACGCTACCGAGCGATGTGCACTCAAAGTAAAATCGTTTATTGCCAAATAACCATGATTAACAATAAAGTGTAAAAACTATCCATGTTATAATAAATAGTAATACAAATAAAAAATCAGTGCAACAAAGTATTTTGCAATCAAATAATGAACGACGAAGACATATTTACGAATAGGTAAGTTGCACAAAATTATAAATACTTATTTAATTTAAGTATCAGTGAATAATAATTATAAATAGTGTAAAATACATCATATAACGGTGTGGTTTACAAGTTATCATTTTAATATGTAATATAAAATTGACACACGGCATACAAATGCTAGTCAGAATTATTCTAATACATATTTTCTGGCAAACAAAGATCTCGCGGCAACAGCAAATTGTAATAACACGAGATAGGGGTATGTCGAAACCTTTTTGTGTTTTGTTAAAATCCATAATATAGGTACAGATATTTTTAAAACCTATTTGTTAATTATTACCAACGTTATGAAAAGTACCTATTCTAAAAAATATCTCACTTAAGTGCTAAGATACTACACGACAATAGATGTCGCTAAAGTTTTTATACAGTTTTCCAAAAAATGTACTAAACGCGTACGCTACGTTTTTATTATAGGATATCGTTAACAGGCAGACAAACACTCTAACAATCATTGTTTTGATTTCTATGGCATTAAAGCAGGCCTTTAATAATATTTTTTCTCATATAACTTCCACAAATGATTGATGACTTTAGTTAAACTGACGTAACTTTTTTATTTATGAACCGAATGAAATAAAACTAACACTAAATGTTAAATGAAGTTTCGCATTATATTAGAAAAACGGCATTTAAGTCATTTACGCCATTTCGGAAATAAGTGTGAAGAAACGTGTACATATACAGGTGTTCCAGAACTCAACGTCAAGCCGAAACAGGGTGAACGATTGATTGTAACCATCATAAGAAAAATCTGAAAAAAAATCTATCCGATGCAGTTTGAAAATTATGGGTATTTAAGAAAAAGCTAGAAATTTGGTCAAATTGTAACCATTTTTCGGCTATTGTGGTTAATTTTTTTATTTTTGTTCATTTAAACTTTGGAACCGTAGCCCTAAATAATATTTCTAAAATCACAGTCAAAAATAATGATACAATCGCGCCAAGTTTCCTACAATTAAGATTATTTGTTAAGCTATGAATCTAAAATTTCAAAATATGTCGAATTTGAAAGGCCCTCTTTTTTAAAAAAAAGTATTAGAGTGCCTTGGAAAGTGCCA
The DNA here is from genome assembly GCA_036320925.1 of Automeris io. Taxonomy (NCBI): domain Eukaryota; kingdom Metazoa; phylum Arthropoda; class Insecta; order Lepidoptera; family Saturniidae; genus Automeris; species Automeris io. The sequence continues at coordinate 3,018,370 of JAUDJH010000010.1, read as the reverse complement.
TAAAAAGTTTGCGCATTTAATCATGATTGTAAAATGGTACAATACTTGTTAGTTCCATATTAAAAAAAAAAACGAGTAAAAAATAAAAATCTTAAGTAACCCGATTTTTGCTAACCCATTTTAGTCAGTTAAAATGTTTTTTATTCGCACAAGCTCTTGGTAGGTTCTTAATTTTACGGCAAAATGATGAGTTAGATTGATAGTGGACATGTTTGCCATGAGTGAGGGAGATAGATTGTTTACGTCTGTAATGTGTATTATGCCTATATGGATTGATGATTCCAATATTTTTTTACAATAGTTTTAATAAATATCGATAGATGGCACTATCGCGCATATTTTTAATTAAATAAAAATAAGGGATGTAACAGAGGCAGCTTCATCGGAACCGAAGTCGGAGTCGAAGTTTTTAAATTTGATTTATCGGAGTCGGAGGCAATCTCAGTCACAAGTGACGGCAGAATAAAATAGTTTTATTAAGGGACAAATAAAAACATTATTCAGTGAACCTTTTTAATTAGAAAGTGATAAATTTACAAATACACAGACAATAAAAATTGCTGTGTTTCTTATTAACATTTTCCCATTAACAGTGAACAAATTAAATCAAATTTGCTACAGGGTTGTTTTGTATTAATTTCTATTTTACTTAATTTAATGTAAATATAAAAAAAAAACTTTTAGTAATAAATTTAAATGTACATTTAGTTTTAAATTTGATCATTTTAATCATATATTTTTAATCTAAATTTTTAAAAATGTCTTCAACAAATTAAGTAGCCCTGATTGTTTAATTAATTGATATTATGTTTCAACAACATATAAAATGAAATCAAATGAATTGACTACAACAGTGGTGGTGACCTCCGAAGAATACCTCCAATAAAAAAGTTTCGGAACCGAAGTCGGAACCGGAGGTGTAATAACAATCGGAAGTTCCGACTTATCGGAGTCGGAGTCGAAGCTCCGTAACATCCCTGATAAAAATTCATGTTACGTTTCATGTTTATAAACTTTGTTATTAAGGATAATTATATTCAATGCCTGCAAGTACTACGAGTATTTTAAACACTAGTACAAGGTGTCTCATAAGAAAGTTCACATTTAAATCTTTTTTTAAAAGAAAAGTCTTAGCTTTATTGAAAAAATGTTTATTTTGTATTGAAGTACACTGTTTGGGAATTTATTTTTTAAAAATAACATCGTCCAAATGTAAACCGTTGCGCTCTCGGCATTCATTTAGTCGGGCACTAAAATTGCCTATAACAGCTCGGCAGGTAGTCTCCGTGATGGCTGCCATTTCATGATGGATATTTTCTTTTAATTGTGCCAGGGAAATCGGTTTATTAGCGTAAACTTTTGATTTGACATAACCCCACAGGAAAAAATCCATAGGCGTTAAATCAGGACTCCGTGGAGGCCAATTTATGTCACCTCGCCAGGAGATTAATTTGTTCGGAAAAATTTCTCGAACTCGAGGCAGAGATCTGTTGGACGTGTGTGAAGTTGCTCCATCCTGCTGGAACCATGTTCTTTGGTTGTAACCAGGAAAGTTTTGCAGTTGGGGTACGAAAAACTCGTCTAACATCTTTACATAACGCTCTGAATTCACTGTGAGTGTGCGTCCCACCATGCGTTCCATCTTCAAAAAAGTAAGGGCCGATAATTCCTCGCGCCGACATCGCTGCCCATACGGTGACTTTGGGTGAATGTAGCGGTTTCTGATGTTTTTGTTTTGGGTTGGTTGCACTCCAGTAACGACAATTTTGCTTGTTTACATGCCCATTCAGGTGAAAATGGGCTTCATCGGAAAACAAGATGATGGTGAACGTTGGAAAGCGCTCAATCATCTGATTTACAAAGGCAAGCCTCTGACCAGCATCTTGAGGCTTCAGTTCTTGCACTAACTGAATTTTGTACGGGTGCAGCTTTTGCAGATCTTTGTGTAAAATGCGGCATAATGAAGATCTGTGCACATTTAAAGCAACAGCACGCTTCCGAATCGAGAGGTTTGGATCATCTCGAATAGACTGAGTAACACTGTCCACGTTTTCGGCTGTTCTTGATGTTCTTGGCCGCCCAGATTTTGGTTTCTCCAGAGTTGACCCAGTCTCTTCAAACTTCTCAACCCATTTTGCAATGAGTCGAGTGCTAGGCGCATCATTTAAGTGACGAATATGTCGAATACTGCAGAATTTTCTACGCGCTACAGTCGCCGAATTACCGTTTTTGTAAAACTCACGTACGCACAACGCACGGTCTGCACCAGAGAAACGCTCCATAGCGACTAAATTCCCAAGAGCCAGACTACCGACTGACATACCCCCCGCGCCCCTCAGAATAGTTGCTTTCGCGTAATAAGATAAGCAAATGTGAACTTACTTTTGAGACATCTTGTATAAAATATCTATTCGCATACACTACTTATGTATGTGACGCAACATTTTTGTCAATGGAAAACATTTACACATTTTAGCGTTACCAACTCAAATATAGCTATATCGCTTTTTATACAAATAAATAATAACGTAAATGAAAATAAAGCCATATGTGTTATGAACTGATTGAAATAATTAAGTACATAGACAAAAAATTGACTTAGTTAAGCACATTTGCTTAGATAGATGCTTTCTTATATTTTAAGTAAAAAACACGAATAAGGTAGGCTAAATCGTTGTCAAAGACAATTTTTTTTCTATAAATGTTTATTTGAAGTACAAAACAGCAGACGCTTTTGTCCATTAACAAATGTTTTGTACCCGTGAGTACATGAAACACATATATGGTTATTGGACACACCATTACTTTTTGGGAGTTTAGAGTGTCATTTACTATCAAGCACTAGTAACATTGATCAAACCATCCGCTGTCATCCAAATTGTCATCGGGACAATTTGTATTCACAATAATTTCGTTGTTAAAATTGCTGAACTACAATAAGTATTATTTTAAGATTTATGTGAATTTTGGTGTTAAATTATTAATTAAATACTACTAAATTTATTTTATTATTATTTATTTGTTGTGGATCAAGCATATAGGAATTGCGGTAACATAACTTACGTTTCATGTTAAATAAATAATATACGCTTTTTATATTAGAAGGTATAAAGTACTGAAATTACTAAATAAAGAAAATACAAAAATTTTTAGCACACATTTAAAGTTAAATTGGTATTTCAATATTTCTCAATAAAAGTGTTTCAGCTAACTTATTTTGAAATATTTTAAATTGATATATTGTTTTTATAAACAAAATATTGCAATTAATTTTGCATTAATTCATGTATAGCTAAATCGTTAAAATACTTTATAACAAAAATCTTTTAAATTTTAAATAATATATAATTACACAAAAAAATGTATTTCATAAAATGCTTTTCATATTTTTAGGTCTCTCAATACTTCAGGAAACCATGATGAGGGTATCATTTCAGTGGACATTTCTAGAAGTATTTTAGTGGATTCCATGACAGATATGGCTGACACAAATATACCACCAGATTTAATTATGTTAGTTGAATTTTTTATTTTATTATAATTATATCAACTTTAAAAAAGCTATCCTAGATACAGACTATTATTTCAAGTTGCTAGAATTAAAGTGACACAAAAGATTCCTACTAAAAGGATAACTACTCAAGTGAAAGGGATATGTTTGTCTAGTAATAAAGTAAAAAAGTTACTTGGCCATGAAATACAAATGGCGAAATTTATTATGATATTGATCTGACAAATAAAGTCTGGCCGTGGCTTATTTAATTTCATTTGTATTACAAAACCCAATATATGTTTTGCAAATAGCGACAATTAAGTTTTTTGTAGATTGTCTTCGTTACATCCTGCTCTTTAAAACAGAGATTAATTTTGCTTAGTACAACTTATTCAAATAATATGCATATTTCAATTTAAATATTTAATAGTATCAAGTATTATATTATATTTTAAAATGTATTCATAGATCAGCAGAAGTGGATACGGAGAATGACGATGAATCTACAAAATTAACCTTGGCTTATGAGAAATTGTATGAAATACCTAGAACTATAGTTGAGCGATTTTGTGACCACATCAAATATCTAGACATAAGCCATAACAAAATCACGTAAGTATTTCTTGAATTCCATTAATTTCAGGTATCTACTTGAAGAGTAGTAGCCTAGTGGGTAAAGGACCAAATGCTTATGTGAAAAATATGTATGGTGGATGACAATGAGAGAATAATTAAAGAGATAAAGTAAAAATATTTATACTGAGCTGTGGCTGAGACTTCCTTCATATGGAAAAAGAAGCTTTTTTTTGTGTGCCCCAAAGGAAAATTCTACATAGGACCATTAGGCCTGCTGTGAGGGCAGCAACCCCAGTATATCAGACTCCTATCAACTAAAAACCCTCGGGGTGTCCTTCCAATCACTCTACCAGGGCCTGGGGATCCAGATTCTTCCAGGTATCCAGGGAGTGAACAGGCTGTTTAGGTTTCCTCTCTGGTATGAACGGGTGTAAAGAGCCCATTCCTCCAAAACTTTCTCATGGGCGACGCACTGGACACTGTACGCAGCCTCCCTCTCATCATGGAAAAGGAACTTAATTCACTTTTTGTAAATAATAATGATTTCAAGTTGAAATCTTTGTATAACAATTATATAAATAAATGCCATCAGTTGTTTTTTTAATAACTATTGTAGTGAGTATTACTTATTAATTTTCATTTTTATTTTAGAAATTTAGACACTCTTGTGCATTTCAAGCATCTAACTTCTCTGATAGCAGATGACAACCTGATCACAGAGAATTGTCTGTTGCCACCATTACCTAAACTTGAATTGTTATGGTATGTATTCTTTATGCCTACTTATACAGCTTACATAAGATACTGTTTATATAAGATACAATTTACAGAAGATAGACCTTAAGGTTAGTTCACACAGCAATGTGTTTTACAAACTCGTTTTATTGAATATGTTTTTATTTGGTGTGTTGTGTATACCTGGATAAACAAATTCACACACAAGAGTATTCTAGATCCAGTAAAAATACAGAACATTGTGATGTGTCTGAACTCATTCATACTGTTATGTATTTTAACACTGAATAAAAATGTATCCAATAAAGTTTACCTGCCAAATAAATGACTATGTAAACTAGCTATGACATACAGCTTTTTTAGTAAATTTCGTATCTGCAGTGATACTATGAATATATTCTGTTCATATGGCATACGCGTAAGGCGTTAGTATTGTGAGAATTGTTTATGAGATGTAGTCAAGTTATCTTTCGCGTACTGTCGGTTTGTTTATAGGGAAACGTATTATTGTAACTCTCATATGCGATAGTAACATAGGTAGGGCATACAAGTAATTTTTTTTTAAATTGCCTTGTTGCCCCTTCACTTTTATTCACATTCGGTCTACTTAAGTAGGTATGTGAACTCTAATATGGGTTAGAGAGATTGCTATCTTGACTTTTTTTTTCTTATTATTGATTCTTAATAATAAATATGTTATTTTTGGTTAATTGTATAATATTAAATGAAATATCACCATATACCATTATTAAAATTATTGTATTTTTTTATAGGCTAAATCGATGTAAAATCGTTTCCCTATACCCATGGGTGGGCAAGCTACGGGATTCCTGCCCGAACTTACAATATCTAAGCCTAATGGGCAATCCAGCAGCACCTAGTTATTTCAACGGCGGCACTTTTTACGAATACCTGCAGTACAGGTGAGTTTTAAATAGAAATCAAAACATTATTTGTAATATCTTATGATTCTTGGTATATATATAATTAAATTATAATTAATTACCTCAGACTCCTCTAATAAATTTCATTGTGTTTTTCAGGTTATTTGTTATATCCCAGTTTCCATCACTCAACCATTTGGATGACCGAAAAGTAACTGATGATCAAAGAGCAGAGGCTCATAGGCTGTATAAGAGGCCGTTTTTAGAGCGGCTCACGATTCCAGCAACTCAACTAATACAATCTTCCAAGTGGACCAATGTGCAAAGTAAATTGTCTTCCTTTCTTCGTAAAGATAAGAATAATAGAAATCGTCTGATTTAAATTCTATCAAATATTGTGTATTAACTTATAGGAGAAATTCGATTCAATACTGTCTTGTTGGTAGACCATATTTAAATAATATCTTAGGAAAATGTATGTTTTATGTATGAATTGTAAGTTAAATTGTTGTAAACCTCCTATATACATCGTTTCAGCTCTTGTATATCCAGTAACTCATATACCTAGAGACCTTCAGTCTTGGTATATGTGGGCCGACATGACGGAGACTCAATTGATTCTCACCTTTTATAGTCGCTTTCGTTTTTGGATTACACTACTTACTGTTACGTGAACTGTAGTCACCTTATTGACCCAGTGTAAAAAAATACAAAAAGTAATTTAATACCTTTGTAAGTCTCTTTTCCGAAAACTAAATCTCATCACAGTTTAAACTCGGACTAAATATAAAATTTGTTTTGGAATGAGATAAATATTTTTTAACTATGAATATAGCTTTTCTATTGTAATTCATTATATACTTACAAAGCCTATAAATTCGTAATATATATTTGAAATGAATAATATAATTGTTACAAATAAGAATAACAATATTTATTAATAATAAAATATCAACACGCTCACCCCTTCCTGATGATGGGATATCCCTTACGGGGAGAGCAGGGAGCTTACTTTGCGGTTATATGTCGAGCCCAACGTGACCAGAAAGCGTAGCCGATCGCTGTTCTTAGAACACTTTGATATAACATTTCTATTGGATGCTATGACGATGCGTAATGATTTTTTTTTCAACTTTTGTGCCGCGGCACATGCCAGCCCCATCGTAACCTAAAAACACACTACTAATCTTTATTTCTGGTGGGGAGCCATCAGCCTGAACAAATCCTTTGCTTCGGCTGAGTAAGGTCTCACTAAAATTCCCCAGAACATGCCTACATCAAATTTACTCAGGCTAAAGGCTCCCATCAGGGAATCTCTTGCAGACTGAGACCGGGCACACTCCATACGCGTAATGATTTATTATTATAATGTTATTCAAGGATTTCACTCATGAAACATATTAGCACTTATTTTATAAGACAGATTAACTCTCATTTATCACAATGTAATCAGTCTTTACCAAGGATTTGTGTCTACGTAATGAACGTTTTATAGATAAATTATTCCTAAAAATTGTTTTGGTTAAAACATTGTACAAAGTGTTCAATAGGATATTTATATGATTTAGGGAGTTATTTTAACTAATAGTTATAAAAGAAGCTGTAATTAAATACATTTATTAAAATAAAAGCCTAAAATTGTAAATATATATCACAAAGGCTATTTCATACTTTATGGATAAGAGTACCTGGTCGCGCCAGTAATCATTCATTTAAAAGTCTACCCTCATCGTGTCACCTTTTCCACCGCACGCGGCCGTGGCTTAAGCACGACCATCTTTTTAATGTCGTCCAATAAATAATTCCTGACGGTCGCCGTATGAGCCGTTAGCATACACCGCGAGGACACCTCACTGTCATAGATGGGCAAAATGTAATCAGATAAATAAAAATGATTAACGATTACATTTTAGGCTTTTTACCATTAATATAACTGCATTTTGCTCGTTTATGTTTTAAACACAACAAAATCCCAGATTGTGTACACATTTATCATTTCTTAATCTTTTAAATAGGTTTAATCATGATTACAGAGCAAGAAAATTAAAATTACGACTACATTTTGTAATCGTTCATCATTAATCAGATTACATTTTGCCCATCTCTGCTCACTGTACGGGATTTATATTGTTACACCCGCTAGCGCGCACACGACAGTGGTAACAATTATTTCCTCCGCATACTGTTTTTTTTTTTACACTGGCTCGACATATTGACTACAGAGTACCTGATGGTAAGTACAGTGTAGTCCAAAAACGAAAGCGACTATCATAGGATGAAAATCCATTGATAGTCTACATCGTCATGTCGGCCCACATATACCACGACTGAAGGTCTCTAGGTATATGAGCTACTAGATATACACAAGCTGATCCCGAAACGCGACAAGCCGAAACTGGTCACTATGACGGGCTTTACACCCATGTACTGTGGTCGCGATCCAGACGGGCAACGACGCCCTAGCACCTCGCTGCTGCTCGTTTAGCACCACCCAGTAGTCACGTGCAGGGAAACTAGGGTAAAGCCTACGGACGCGAGCAGCTTCGACTCCCAAAAACTGTGACTGATGTCGCCCCACATTCAGGAAGTCTACACGTTTCCCGAGACGCGTTCTCCACTGAATCCAGTCTCAAGTCTATCTCAACGGCTATAGGTTCTCACCTCCGAATCTTTAAATGCCCTCCTCACTAGTGTTTTTACCTTAGTTTCTCAATTATATAGATAAAAAAAACAAAGGCTTGTACAAATTTTCAACCTATTGTTGTATGGAGAAGTTGGCACACCGTTTCTGATATACTATTCAGAAGGTCAACTGAGTTATGTGCTCGTCTAATCCCTCTAAAATTCGGTGCCTGGGACTTAGATCCCCCAGCTTGTCGCCAATAAATGCGGGGCTGCCAGTTCTTCGGAAAAATGGCCAGCCAATTGCCACTTCAACCTTTTAATTCTCCGACGATGACTTTCTCTGACAGATAGCGTCATTTCTGATTGGTTCCGTCAAAGAAATAGCGAGAAGAGCACGTTTCATATTACGCTGAATGACCTTAAATGTGTGTACTAGTCGAACCGTGAGTGTCTACATCTCCACTCCGTATGTAATTATAGGCAGATAAGGGCAAAATGTAATCTGATTAATGATGAACGATTTCAAAATGTAGTCGTATTTTTTTTTTGCGCTGTAATAATAATTAAATCCATTTAAAACATTAAGAAATCGTAAATGTGTATGCAATCTGGGATTCTGTAGTGTTTAAAACATAGATGAGCAAAATGCAGTCATATTAATGGTAAAAAATGTAAACGTAATAATTTTTATTGATCTGATTACATTTTGCTCATCTATGATTATAGGTATGGTATAGTGGGCTTTGCAGTATAGATGACATGAACACTCGACGTAGTTTGCCAAAAGTTGCTATATTACATATTTTTATATTATTAAGTTTATCTATTAAAATATATACGTCTCGAACTTTCCTTGACAATATTAATTTTTAAGAAACTTTGGGTCATTTTATGTATGAATGTATTTCTATTTAGAAGTGTATTTCTATGTAGCGGTTTTTTAATTAAAATTCGAATTTTTGAGATTTTATATTATGATAATCTTAAAAAAAATTAATGTTTATTAAAAATATTCTTACATTTAAGGCTATAAAATTAAATTTCATAATACAGGAATTTATTATAATATTTACAATTACTTTAAAATAAATTAATACGTAGAATTATTTGTTTCATTGAAATATATAAACCACACCATCCGTTAAAATTTTTCAATGATATTAAGTAGAAATAAACCTCTACAAATAATATTGTGCGTCTATGAGCGCATAGTATAGCGAACCACAATACTATAAGTTAGGTGAGGTAAGATTACGGGGTAAGATTGTATAATTACAATAACTACCAAAAAAGAAATAACAGGCAAATAAATTTTCAATAGTGCCCATAAAAGCATTAGCATGTTCTACAAAGCATTAATACCTTTAATTACTATTCATTTAAAATGTCCTATTTGAATCCAGTAACTCCTATACTGGCAAAATAGATGAGCAAAATGTAATCAGATTAATGAAAAACGATTACGATTATATTTCGCAGTTTTCATCATTAATATTCATTTTTCCTATGTTTTAAAAACTAAGTAATCCTCAATTACATACAACTGTATTAATCATGAATATTTAGAAGGGTTTCAGTCATGATTAACGAAATAAAAACTACGTTTACATTTTGCCCACTTCAAACTGGCAATCACCAGATTTTATCTCAAATTATACATATTACATTTCCTAGTATAACAAATAAGTGTTTTTATGGGATGCATGCCACTGATCTAAATCATACAATCTTACCCCAACTAATTAGAGACTGGAAGTTAAATTATTTTAGCCCAATTCAAAGGATCATCTAAATAAATCCAAACCAGGCTTTTTCCAAGCCGTAAGATCCATGTAAGGGATAGCATTATAGTCATCGCATCTGCATTTGGGATTGTATGCCGTTTCAGTCTCGAACGCCTTCTGCTGAACCCAAACCACGCCTTCCGTATTGTCACACAACAAGCGCGCCATAGACGTCTTCTTTATCTCTTTCAGTTGATCTATTATTGATAATGTTTTAAAAACTGTCATTAATATCCAACCATAACAAGTTGTAAGGTAAATTTAATAAGCTCTAAACGTTTTTCATGTCCTTTCGTCAGGGACGCGTCTCATTAGAGGACACGGTTTAACATCCTTGTCTTATTAGGTAACTTATATATATATTATTAATATATATTATTTCTCATAGAACAGTTGCAATGCAAATCAAAATCAAGTGTAGTATAAGAAATTAAATATAGTAATGTATTGATTAAACTAATTGTAGTTATACAAAATTCCAATTAGATTTAGAAAATATCAAGTTTTTAACCTAGGTTTCAAAAATTAATGCTCAAACTTATGTTTGTGGAAAGTCCTGTAATGGGGTTTCACTGACGAGAGGACATATATCATAAACCTTAAATGTAAATGTTTTAAAACTCATTATATTTTTCACTTTTAGCTAACCTGGAACTGACATTTTTAAGATAGGTTGTTCTTGTGATAGATAAAACAGTCGATTGATCGGTTTCGGTCAGATATCGACCTATAACGTACACACGCGTACACACACGCAAGCTATAGAACAACCCACAAAGTAGATACAGCCACAAGTGTATCTCTGCTCACCACGAAAAGGATTCAGTGTGATGATATATAATTATTTATTATTATTAAAATGCATTAGTGGCCTGTTTTATGCAGATTTTAATAACAAGAACTATTATTAATGAAAAAAAATATTAAACATGTACAATACATTAAAAACATGAAACAATTATGTAACTATAAATTTGACAAAATAATATCGTCACGCTATCCCTTTCAGGGTGAGCAGAGATACATTTGTAGCTCAAAGTAGCGCAACTGATCGATGTTCTCAAACCCCTTACATATAAAATTTCTATTAAATGCCATACGGGCATCCTTAAAATTATTTTCCTTCAACGGTGAGTATGTGGTGCCTAAATCCACACGTAATCTGGAAAACCCCAGAGGTAAGTACCGGGGTTGAAACCTACGACCATTGTGCATTGCCACGCATGGAAACCGGACCGTTATCCACTAGACTACTACAGTTACAAAAACAAAATTAAATCCCGAATAAAGTCACAAATTTAATCACCTAGTATCTCATTAATGATTGGTATATGTTATTATGTGTCTCCCAATCTTTACTGCCCTTTGACTATTTCAGAGTGACATTTACTTAGGGCGGCTTGCACTAACAAATTAAATCTAGTTTAGAGTTATATAAAATGCTATTTAGCGCTGATCTGTACTTATTGTCTTGCACTGAATCTAAATCTAGTTATAACAACTCTTAAACTGAAATCATCATTATGATGGAATCAAACCAATTCAATTAATAAGCGTTTTACACAAGCTTAAACTAGATTAATTCGTTAGTGCAAGTCGCCCTAAGGTATTAAAGCTCGATTTTATGATTGATAGAAAACTCACCAGGTGTAAACGAGTGTGGCATTTCACCATTATCGTAGAAGAATCTATCACCGACTCTCGTCCTATAAAACTGCTCTGCGACTATACAATGAAATGTATGGCCTAGAATCGAACCTTGGACGTCACGTTCCATGGAACCTCCAACGAACAAGTCTATGTCGTCGACACACTCGTACAGGTGAGAGAGGGCGTTTATGCGCTGAAAATTATGTAATTTTGGTATTGTTTAGTATGATAAAAAATATATTAAACTAGTAAAAAAATTATAATAAACAGATGGCAAACAGGAAATAGATTTTCAAAATGTATGGTCAGCATTGCTGTCAGCTCCCTAGACAAAGTAACATTCGTTTAACGATAACGTCAGTAGAATAATGCAAATTTGACATAATGTGACAAATGACATTTTGAAAGCTTATGTGAATTCAAAACATTATGCACTTTTTACTAGCGTTATCGTTTATGCCATTATACTTTGTCTACAGTAATGTCAATGACCGGGCGCGTCGAACCAGCTGATGCCGATCAGTTTCAACAAATATGTGTTAATATTAAAAAGGAATATATTACGATTTAACATATTTGGAAACATAATTCGCTTTATTACGACCTTCTGGTGTTTTTGAACGAACACCAGTGGGGCGGTTGGGTGCTTGCATTATTACAATACAGTCCCAGATTGTCTAGAATCGCCCCAAGAATTTCCGCTCCAGAATCTACCGAAGAGATTAGGTATAAAATAGACATAGAGACTCGCCTGAGCAACTCGCATTTCGGTAACAGTTTTTTTTTAATAAGTAATACAATTTTACTTACATCCTGAGAGATTTCACCGGATAAATCTTGAAAACATCTCGCCTTGTTCAGTCCGCATATTTCCCTGGAAGAAATATGAATACTGTGGGTTTTACATACATACACATTCATTAAAAAAACCGTATTATTTTAGTAATTTCTAATTAGGCTGGCTGATGGCGACTAAATTAAACTTTTCATAACGCGTTACGCAAACTCATCTATTCGACAACGTAACATTAAGGCGGTATATCGATGATGCAGCCACAGCCCTACACTAAACGGGGACAAGCTGTGGCCCGCGCCTCTGGTACCAAATTCTAGGAGCAACAGATAAGCACATCACCCAGTTTACCCACTAAATAATATATTTAAATAAAATCAATTCTCATAAAATATCTTTACCGCGGGAAATTGTGCTGCAAACCTTTTTACCATTGGATTAATCTATTTAATTGAGAAAATGGTAAACGGACTGAGGGGGAGATAGAAAGTAGGTTTTGTCTCGCCTCAAAAAATGTCAAATCCGGGGTTGGTTCGACATCAAGCAAAGCAATTGGACTGGACTGATGCAGCAATGCAGCTGGCTGCATGTAATACTGTCGGCAGCATAATTTCAGATATCATGGTCACTGTATCGGGTTACGCTTTTTTTTTTTTTTTTTTGAAGCGGACTAACTACTGATTGCCGGGAAAGGCATTTTCAGCTCAACCGGGCTTAGGGGGCGAGCACAGAAGGTGCTCAGCCAGCGAAATTTTGGGTTGGGTGGCAATGCAAGGGCACCCCTGTGGGTACAAACCTCGACTTGGACCGCCAGCCAAATATAGTACTAACCCTACGGGTGATCTACCAGCGTTTCAGAAGTGACTACCTTGAGAAGAAACGCCGAAAGAAACTCAAGGCTGCGTCGGAGTGGAACTGCGCCTCGGTGCGAAAACGCACCGGTTGGCAGCAGTTGACTGAACTATCCTTCTTCGGCGCCGCCGGCGACGCCGGTGTCGTGGAATGAAACTAGTGCGTGTGTGTACCTCACTGTTTGATCGATCGGTGTCGGGTTACGCTCCAAACGTTCCGATTTATTTGGCGGGACTCTTACCCAAACTGGATCATGAGTCGTGACTACAGTACTCAAGCGCAAAGGTTACCATAGTGACTCGCTTCGGTCTGACGCGTTTCGGGATCAGCGTGTGTACCACCGGTTGTTCATATTTGTGAGCCAGTATGACGACGGCGACAATCAATAGATTAAACTCTTCGATGCCGTTTTTGGACAGCACTATACTTTACTTCAGGTTTTTATCGTTTGTGTCTTGGCGAGTGTTCTGAAGCAGTGGCGTGCATAGAGTATTTGGACAGAGTAGGCAGTATCAAATAAGGAATTTGAATACTATATAATGATAATAAATATTATATTACTTTCATATGGAAAATAGATGGCATGAAAATAGAATAGATATGAATATAAAGGGTTCCTTTTTTGTTTTAATTAAAGGAATTTATTCCAGACTTATTTATCGTAAGGGCATGCAATGCTTTCAAACATTTATGGAATGAACGCTACTGTTCTGAAGAGTTAATCTTATTATTGCGTACCTGTAATCATTGTAAGACGCAAGCCCATGATCCCGTCCTCTCTGGATATCCATGGCTACGAGATCTAGACCCCATTGGTTCTGTGACTTGAATAGCAAGTTTGTGATCTCCCCGGTCATATAGGGGTCAGCTTCACCGGCGTTCTGAGCTATTATCCCGCGGACTATATCGTCAAAGGACTCCGAACTTGACTCCAAGAGGCTCGGGTTTGAATAATAATCGCTTATTCTGTAAATTATACGAAGAACTAGGAAATACATATCTCAATAGTGTAGGATTCATGTCTACTAACTCTTCTCTACTTTTTTTGTGACCTAGGGCAGATTCTTACGTAAGACCTTCAGGGACGCTGTGAGGGCAGCGACCCTGGTGTGTCAGACTCCTACTGACTAAAAACCTCTGACGTGTCCGTCAAATCGGTCTAGCCAAGCCTGTGAATCCTTATTTTTCCACGTGCCTGGGGAACGAGTAGTCTGTTAGGGCTCCTCCTCTGAGAAAGGTGGGTATCGTAACGTTTGAGACAAAAACAAATCTTTTTACATAAAAGTAAGCGACGATGCCTACTACACCGTCCCGTCATCGAACAAGACAGTAGAGTGACAAAAGCGTGGCGTTTTCTTACGCCGATATGTTCCTAATATATTATATATTGTCCTAAATATGAGACAAAATAACCTCTAGATATATTTTTTTTACTTGGGGAATATCCTCATAGCATCGTCCCGGCCGCACAAGGGGGTAGCAGCCAGACTTTTACCAGCTAAAAACCCCAAGGTGACTACTTCTGCGAATTAGTGGGGACTGCGGGTCCTGTAATCAATTCGCCGCAGCCTCACTACGCCGCGCCTGACAGGCACAATCACGGGGGGGGGAGGGAGATGCCGCCTCCCCCGATACCACCTAGTGTACTTCGACAGAGCGCGTCACGACGCACCGCCGACTTCTCGGGGGAACCTCTAGATATATGATAACCAAACATATACGGAATTCATTAAAAACACCACTGGCCGACAGCCCTTATGATATATTTAATGACTAAGAATTCTGATCTTTGCGCAGTCTCCGCCGTTCTTTGATTGAGATTTATAGATGAAACTTTGACTTTGCTTAGACATTACTCAAACATTACAAATTGTATTATTTAATTAATATCAAAATATATTATTAGTTATCGATTTTATAAATTTAGACTTAGCTCTGGGAATATTTAAGTAATACTCAAGTTCCTTTTATATATTCAGTTTTTTGACAGACGAAGTTATTTCCTGAGCAAAGTCAAAATGGCGTCTATAAATCGCCATCTATTTATCTAGTCTATTAAGCTATCATACCTACCAAAGAGTACTAGTATGAAAAAAGGAATTTAAAAAGGAGTTTATTACGTATTTCTCACCGATGCAAGTATGCTGCTTTGTAGCTAGAAGGGCAGGCCATGATAGTGTCAGGCACTATAGAATGTAGGAACCTGAAGGCTGCGGCTCCAAATCCATTGATAACACCGGGATTCACATCTTCGTTGTAATCCCGGCTGTAAAGGCTCGAAGGAGATATTCGGTAGTAGCGCAGGTAATTTTCACCTAAGAGTCACAATGATTGAGATTCAATAAATAATATATTTGCCTGGATCATGTTCCTGCATTTGTTTTTGGTGAGCAATAATGTTCCTAGTGTTAATACTAAAAATAAGCATGAATTCGTATTTTCCAGTGGCGTGCATCCCTTAGGAGCATAAAAACATTACCTCGTTATAAATTTGTAACAAGTTGTGTTGTTGGACATTTAAAAAATATGTTAATTTAAATTTTGATCCAATTTGGATTTTGAGACTCCTATTCTGGTAATTAATAGTTTGGAAGTCAATATATGAATTAAATGCTCAAGTTTGGCAAGATTTTGCTTTTTTGTTTCTATGGGATGCACGCCACTGACTGTTACCTAATCAACGGTTGAAGAAGTCATAATTATTATATAAGGCTCGATATTCCCCTATATAATAATAGTATATTATGATATAAATGTGCAAAGTTTGTCATTACAAACGAAATTAAATTATGCGCTAGACGAAAGGCGAGCACCATAAAAAACCTGCAATGACCAAAAGGCACACGCGTGTTATACGACGATTTTTACCGCACTTGCGAGTCAAGAAATGAAAAGATAATCTACGTAGTACGAAACGCGAGCGCGTACAAAAGTGTAACATCATAATTTCTATGATTTCGTAAGCTCGTTCATGCTCAATTTTATTCTATCGTATGGCATATATTGATACGACACAATATAATCACAAAATCACGAGATTACAATGCGTCAACTCACTACACTGTTTCATGTTATGATTCTATTTAAGAACATATTATTCGTTTCATTTTTGTATATTATTTATTTATATTTCGTAATTTTTTAGTATTATCTATAATTCGACTTGTTATTTTTTTAGACGACGCGCTAAATCTTATTTATAATACACTTTGTAAAAATTCTCACCCAAATTAAGCGGCAACCATTCCTGATACGTTATGTGCTGTATCTCGGCTATGACAATCCTCCTGGCCTCTTGGAAGAGCTTCTCATCGCTCCACATGGGGTTTAAATCGCTGAGGATATCTGCCACACGGTTGTGCTCACGCAGAAATATTGTATGCAACAATGCTAATGTTGGGGTTTGGTTCACCCTGCCATCGCCTATTATAAAAAACAAAAACAGATTTAAGGGAGTGACTATACTTATCGACACAAAAACATCTTTTAGATACCATTACGCAAAGCACGTTAGTTACGCCAAACGGCGTAACCCCAGAGCATTAAAATTAATAAAAAGGTAAACGCACTTAATCGCAAACGCCACCTGGCGAACATTCATTCACTTCTTACTTTCTTAACGTTCTCGCATTTTAACCAAACACCGCATCGCATTCTTTTAAAACTACACATCGCATCGCATCCTTTCCTTTTCCATTATAATCGCATATTAATCCTTAATCCTTTTCACACTCGCAACATACAACACAACTTCTCAAAAACCATACTCCACATTCGCGTTAACAAACATACATAGTGAGTGGTTGTAAAGTGCCTGGAATACCGCTGCTCGGTAAGTACTTGATTTGTCTCAAATTATCGCAATCTTATTTATTATAAATTATCCCGCCTACGAGGCTGCATTTTGTGCAACGGCATAAGGCAAGACTTATCCCGGCCCGCGTACACGTCGTTCCTCAGGAACGTCCGACTCTAGCGGCGACACCGGGCGGCACGCTTGAGGGAATGTGTCGTCCAACAAGGGTGCAAGCGGCGCGCGATGTGTTTACGCGTGCCGCTTTACAACACAGAGGCTTCAGAGGGGTGGCTCTGTACACCACCCCTCCCCCAAACGAGTAGTGGCCTACTTAAGGCCGTACACCCAGCCACTCGTTAAGGATGAGACCGCTTGCCCTCGATGCCGATAGAGGGAAGAAGGAACACCCTGGGGGTTTTACTCGGTGCAAGCTCGACACACCGGGGGTTGGCCCTCACCGCCCCCCGACGTCCGTTAGGGATTTCCCTCAGGTTACCAAAAAAAGTTCATTAAGTACCTGCAAGATAACAAGGTTCGGACGAATTCCTCAAATCGCAAACAGTTGATTTATCTTCCACAGAAGGCAGGAATCCCTTGACGCCGTTTTTCTTTTTCGATTGTCGCAGTTTTCCTCCCTTCTTGCTGCGAAGTTTTGACGATAACTTCTTTTCGGGGCCATAAACGGATGAACCATCCAAGAAACTGGTTACTGCATTCATCTAATTACATGAAGTGAAATATTGTAAGTCATAATAATAATATATCGTGATGCTATATACCTTTTAGGGTGAGCAGAAGATATATTAGCAGCTGTATCAACTTTAAATGTCGTCCCCAGTGTAACCAGTAGAACAGCTGATAACCGTTCTTAGAGCACTCGCAGTCCAGACACGCGGGTTTCCTCACGATGTTTTTCTTTACCGGTGAGCATGTGGAGCCTAAATCCGTACCGAATCTTGGAAACTCAGAAGTATGTCTAGAGATTCGAAGCTACGACTATTCACGGTCCCGCATATGGATACCGGTTGCTTATCCTTTGAGCCACCACAACAATTTAATTGTAAGTATATTAATACTCTATATTTTTAAAGCGCATAATAAAAACATGTAGTAAAATAACTTTATGAAAAAAAATGTCACTTCAAAAAGTCATAAATAATAATAATAATAATAATTTTATTGGATCAAAAATTTACATTATATAATTTAATTTACGTTGACGCCTGCACTAGTCGTGAGACTGTATCGCAGACGTCAGCGCCCACCATTACAGAGAATACAAATAATTACAAAAATATATAAAAATATACAGACGTGTTGTGTATACAGTGACGAACATAAGTATTGGCACAGTGGGGTAAACCAAATTATTATAGTGCTGGCAATTATAAGAATACAAATAAAATCTATTTTATTTATTATAACAATACTTCCATCCTGGATACTTCATTATATTAGTGTTGTTATAATAAATAATCCAGATATTATTTGTATTCCCATAATTGCTAGCACTATAATAATTTTGTTTACTTCGCTGTGCCAATACTTTAGTTCGTCACTGTAGGTGTGTTATGTGTAGAAAAGGGCAAGTAAAGAGTGTTGTGTGTGAGTGCAGTTTATATATAAGTATTTAAAAGATTTTCAGTTTATAAATAATCGAGCTGCAACAAGTAATCCTTGACTTTGATTTTAAGTTCATAAAGGGAAAGGGGATAGATATTGAGAATTACATTTAGTTTGTTGTAAAATAATTCTAAATTTACAGATCCGTAAATTAAATGACTTATAAGTGCATTATATTGCGAATAATTAATATAATTTGGTCATCTTTGAAGTCAGCGCCGTGTAATATTTACGTATTTTGCGTGGTGATTTATGCTAGCCATCAGTGAGCTCACCTTCGCCAAATGGAACTGTAACCTTCGCCTACTTTATACGATTTGGAAACGTCGTCAAGGTCGAAATCGGCCAGGATTTTATCAGATACCAATATAAGTCTGTTTAAGTCATTTAATTTACTGATACATAGGTGTGTAGGCTCACCCTATAAGGGATGATATATTATTATTCAGTGACGTGCATAGGATATTTCGACATGGTAGGCAAAATTCGCATAATTAATTTGAATATTATATTATAATAGTAAATATTATATTGCTCTCATAGGAAAAATAGATGGGATGAATATAGAATAGACATGAATATAAATGGTTCTTGTTTTGTTTAATCTTAAACAATTTATTCCAGACTCATTTATCGTAAGGGCATGCAATGCTTTCATGCATCTATGGAATTAACGCTACTGTTATTATTATAATTTACTGATTAGTAAAAGGCTTATTCTTTACTTTTTATTTTCTTTCTTTCTATTATAAGACGCGTCATGCTATAACAAGGTACAAGGTGTCTCAAAAGTAAGTTCACATTTGCTTATCTTATTACGCGAAAGCAACTATTCTGAGGGGCGCGGGGGGTATGTCAGTCGGTAGTCTGGCTCTTGGGAATTTAGTCGCTATGGAGCGTTTCTCTGGTGCGGACCGTGCGTTGTGCGTACGTGAGTTTTACAAAAACGGTAATTCGGCGACTGTAGCGCGTAGAAAATTCTGCAGTATTCGACATATTCGTCACTTAAATGATGCGCCTAGCACTCGACTCATTGCAAAATGGGTTGAGAAGTTTGAAGAGACTGGGTCAACTCTGGAGAAACCAAAATCTGGGCGGCCAAGAACATCAAGAACAGCCGAAAACGTGGACAGTGTTACTCAGTCTATTCGAGATGATCCAAACCTCTCGATTCGGAAGCGTGCTGTTGCTTTAAATGTGCACAGATCTTCATTATGCCGCATTTTACACAAAGATTTAAAGCTGCACCCGTACAAAATTCAGTTAGTGTAAGAACTGAAGCCTCAAGATGCTGGTCAGAGGCTTGCCTTTGTAAATCAGATGATTGAGCGCTTTCCAACGTTCACCAACATCTTGTTTTCCGATGAAGCCCATTTTCACATGAATGGGCATGTAAACAAGCAAAATTGTCGTTACTGGAGTGCAACCAACCCAAAACAAAAACATCAGAAACCGCTACATTCACCCAAAGTCACCGTATGGGCAGCGATGTCGGCGCGAGGAATTATCGGCCCTTACTTTTTTGAAGATGGAAGGGGACGCACACTCACAGTGAATTCAGAGCGTTATGTGGAGATGTTAGACGAGTTTTTCGTACCCCAACTGCAAAACTTTCCTGGCTACAACCAAAGAACATGGTTCCAGCAGGATGGAGCAACTTCACACACGTCCAAGAGATCTCTGCCTCGAGTTCGAGAAATTTTTCCGAACAAATTAATCTCCAGGCGAGGTGACATAAATTGGCCTCCACGGAGTCCCGATTTAACGCCTATGGATTTTTTCCTGTGGGGTTATGTCAAATCAAAAGTTTACGCTAATAAACCGACTTCCCTGGCACAATTAAAAGAAAATATCCGTCATGAAATGGCAGCCATCACGGAGACTACCTGCCGAGCTGTCATAGGCAATTTTAGTGCCCGACTAAATGAATGCCGAGAGCGCAACGGTTTACATTTGGACGATGTTATTTTTAATAAAATAAATTCCCAAACAATGTACTTCAATATAAAATAAACATTTTTTCAATAAAGCTAAGACTTTTCTTTTAAAAAAAGATTTTAATGTGAACTTTCTTTTGAGACACCTTGTACTATGTAACAGTTTACACTGGCAGTCGCAATATTTCTCAAAATTATTTAAAAAAATAACCGAAGGAAATCTGTACGAATAGGAGATTATTATTTAAAATACATAATTGGTGATTAAAATGGAATATTATTTATTTTTAAACTAACCTGCTCAGCATGTCCCAAGCTACAATCGTCTCGAGGCGTGGTGACACTTCGGACCATGTTCAAACATTTGATCCCGTGTGGTCGGTAAAATGGGTCATCATCAGGGACGGAAATTGGGATGCACTTATCATTTTGCATTTCGGGAGGGAGTAGCCCCTGTCCATTGCCCAAGCAGCATTGGATTCCGCCTTCATCTATCAAGATTTTTAAATTCCAATCTTAGCTAAAACTAAAACCTACGTAAAGGTTTTTGAAAAAAAAAAAACTATTATATTATAAATGATTTTAATGAGTCATGTCTCCCTTATCTGTTTTTAACCCCCGCGCGAAAAAGAAGGGTTTTTTTCTAACGGGCGATACATTGGTGGCCGGGAAAGATCTTCACAACAGAACCTTGGGGCGAACACTTAAGGCGCTCAGCCAGCAATGTATGAGCTGGGAAGCAACGCAAGAGCACCCCTGTGGGTACGACCTCGACTTGGGCCGCCAGTCAATATACGAAACCTAACGTTTATCTATTAGCGTTTTGGAAGCGACTATCTTGAGAAGAAACGTCGAAAGAAACTCAAGGCTGCGTCGGAGTGGGAAAAAAGAGGGTGTTATAAATTTAACACTTGTATCTGTGTAAATGTTGCTCTGAGTATTTGTAAGTCGCCTGTGGCATCGTAGCTTTTAATCAATTTCTATTAAATTGTTTGAAAGCTGACTTAATCGAGAGCGTGCTTTGCTATGATTAAAGAAAATCTAATCAGCTGCTTCAAGTTAATCTGTTATTTTCTAGTTGTTAAAGGAATATAAACTACTGCTATTAGTTGAATCGATTCGATATTAAGTATTTTGTGACTTCAATAATATTACAACATTGTAACATGACTTGATGCCGCAGCATCATGTGGAATCAACAGGATACTTAACTCTTCAATAACTTACAGCAAAAGTATCGTATTTGTGCCAATTAAAATGGTCTGATTGAATAGATACGTATTTGAGTCGGATGTGTTTTAATTTAATGGCTATATTTAAATTTGAGTACATTAATCAACTAAACATTGAGTTGACACATACTTCCAGCTAATTTTTAGCTATGAACTCATCTTATATAATATTTCACAATCGTCGAAAAGAATAACAAGGTTTTTGTGGTACTGAGATCTTTGATATTGGTGATCGAGTAACGTCTCTCAAGTGAAATTGGGCAGATACTTGGTCAGTCGAGGCAACGGCAGGTGGAGTAATGAGGTAGTGCTGGTCGAAACTGTGTAAACGGAGCATAGGACATCCGGTGGCGAGGTGGGCTAACGATATTGTGAAGATCGCGGGATTTGCCTGGATACAACTGGCGCAGGGTCAAGGGTGGTGCCATAGTATGAGGGAGGCGAATGCCCAGCAGTGGGCTAAAACAGACTGTAGATGATGAAGATTTGTCATTTCTTCGAAAATCTATCTTTATTAATACTTCTAAAAAGTTTGTAAAATTATGTCTTTTCTCCAGGATGAGTGCGATGTATGATTTGAAGCTCACAGACTCGCAATTCTTGTCATCGTTCGGATGTAGTTACTTTAAGTTTTAGCTAGTATAAATAAGTCCGGCACACCTCATCTTCTACCTTAATATGTAACTAGGTGCAGCGATGATCTGCGGAAGGTGGCCGGAAAGGATTGCATGAAAACAGCCGAAGACCGGGTTCAATACTGCTAGCTAGGAGAAACCTATCTCCAGCAGTAGACTAGGGTGGTTTCATGATGATGATGTAGCTAGAATGATCTGATAAGGATTTTCTCAAAATAAAACGATATTTGTATAACTAAATACATTTTTATGAATGCCAACTTACCAGTCTTTTCCATATAAGTTAGTCAAATAACTATCTCTACCTAAATATACAACGTGGACGATCTGTTGAGCAATTTCCCAAAGTAAAAAGACCTTTGTATATATAAAGACACGTTCATAAACGCTTTCTTACCAGTCGTTTCCATTAAACGTAACTGCATATCGTGCGTGATGAACTGCCCCCATTGCATGTTCAAGTAATTGAGCACTCGACTGCACACTGGCCGGTCAGCGAACAGGCGAGTGGACAGCAAACGAGGACTTGGCAGTGGACAGCCACTGCGAGCCAGCGGCATTGCGTATATGCCTGAAAAGATGAATAATTATAATCACTACCATATAACGAATCGTAATGGAAAAGCATCTTAGTTTTAGATTTCCATGTATGATTTTTCCAGTTAAAGTATTTTTATAATTAAACGAATGGTGAGAGAGAAAATGTTAGCCCGAGTTCAATTTCGTTCTATAATGTATTTTTTTATATATATGTACTATTTATATGTAACATATATATATATATTTATATATTTGATTGATTTTCTTTTATTGTTATTAATTAGCTTGATTTTTATTTTTGTACTAATTTTTGTGGAAACTTTGCTGGCTTATGTAACATTTTTTGTGTATATTGTTATCATTTTTATATTACTGTATGTTTTGCTTTAAAATAAATAAATAATAATAAGGAATATCGTCACACCATATCTCTTTCGGGGTGAGCAGAGATACATTTGTGGCTGTCTCCACTTTGCGCTTATACGACGTGCCCAACTTGACTATACAGAGCACATATCACGTGACATTTTGATAAGACGCCATGCGTGATTCCTCACGGTGCTTTCCTTCACAAAATAAGAAATATTTTTAAACGTTCGCATTTTATATTCATCGCAAATACTTTTACGGGTTTTATGCGTGAACTATTTTTTATTCTAAGTGACCGTATTGCGCAGCCGCGAAAGGCCTTCACAACTAAACTGGGCTTGATGAGGGAACGCAGAAGGCGCTCAGCCAGCACATTTTATGGGTTGGGCTGCTACGCAAGGGCACTCCGTGGGTACGGACCTCAACTTGGGCGCCCGGCCAGTTAAAAACGAACCTAAGGGTGATCTAACAGCGTTTCGGAAGCGACTACCTTGAGAAGAAACGCTGAAAGGAACTCAAGGAACGTCGGAGTGAACGTGAATTAATTTACTTTTAATAATGGCTCGACGTTTCGACCTGGCCACACAGGCTATGATTACGAGCAGAATGAAGCGCCACTCGTCAATCGTCTAGGGCAGGGGTCGGCAACCAGCGGCCCGCGGGCCGCATACTGCCCGTAAGCCACTACGGTGCGGCCCGCGCAAGTAAGAGCCGTTGCACAGAACGCCGCACCGTAGGCAATAAATTAAAAATAAGTTTCTATTTCTTTGTTTTGTGTGCGCGGAAGGCGGAAATTCAGTTCAAGCGATCACAGGCAGTAAAATGAGAGTAATAATAAATATGGATAAAAATGCAAAAATTAGTTTTATCTTAAAAATTGTGTTTATTAGATGAAATATGGCCCGCACCAATATACTCATAATATTTGTGGCCCTTATATAAGCAAAGGTTGCCGACCCATGGTCTAGGGTGTAAAGTTACTTCCTCTACACGCTTTTGTTCTTGATAATTTGAATAATCATGACACACAACACTCACAGTATCAGCATTTTTACAAGGCAAGATAAAACGAGGTCCCAGTTTTCTAATCACTAGATTCCACGCCGATCATAACTAAAACCCATCATCATTCAATCAAAAATTGAATGTGATAATGAAATAGAGTAGCAGGCGTTTTAAATAATGTAGGATTCTATAAAGCTGCTGCAACATATCTAAGATCATGATATTTATAGAATTGAATCCAATTAAGGAATATAGTCTTAACCTTAATTTTCACGAGCACATTCACCAAATATTTAGTGTAAGTGTGCACAATTCAACTTTGACCTTGTTTTGGCGCCAAGCCGATGTAATAATTCAGTTCATTACTGTTTTCTGAGCGACGTTTTGGCGCCATTGCTATTCAGCCTCATTTTTAAAGAATCTAGGTTAATCTTAAACTGTAGTCATGAAATCTTAAGAGTGCCTTTAACCGTGACATAAAGTTTTTTTTTAATTCCTTTTGTACTATGATTCCTTACCTGTGCTTCTTACAAGCGAAGATGTAATAAAACATTATTCAAACACGTTCGTTTATTCCTAAAACTGTTTCAAAGATGTTCTATTGCTCAAACAGTATCTACATATTATTTGATATTATCATAAAAATGTAAAACTTTTCACCAATAAACCTTAGTCAAAGTAGGCTAGAAATTTTATTATCAGTTTATGGTATAACATTATACAGATTTAATACTATATAGATTTAATACTAGCTATAGTGACCTGCCGTTGTCCGCTTGAAACCCGCCTCCCTTATTTTACCCTCTTGCGAATTGATTGTCCAAAAAAGATGGACGGATTTTCAAACAATCTTTCAACTCCTATTTCTTTGTTTCAGGGTGGATTATTAGAATACCCGTCCTTAGTCTTGTCTACGTTATATAAAAAAATAATGTCCAAATTTCGTGTTTACAGCTTTACTATGATATGTTAATGAGGACAAGTCTTTTATATAAATGGATTTCTAAGAAAATCTGTTTTAATACTTTACAAACTTATTTGAACATAAGAAATACTTGGTCATATAAAGAAGAGAGTACAAGGTAAAAACAACCCACCGTCCGCATATCTCGGCACTGCGATTCTGGTGAAAGGAGCTCCTTTTCTCCCCCATTGGGGGTGGTTCTCATTGTTGCAAGTCCCATCGAAAGTCCTATATCTGCTGTTGCCACAAATAGCGGCGACTGGCAAACAGAACGAGGGGTCGTTGACTCGAATCACTTGCTGCTCCAAGAATGACATGAACGTGTTTGGGGTCACCTCACAACTGTAAAATATTGGAAAATATTTTTTCACACGCAGCAGCAGCCCTCAATCTTTGAAGCCACCAGCTTACACTATGTACCCGTCAATCTAACATGCTCAAATATTCTAATCAACAGGATTGTTGGAGCGTGGAATGATCTTCCTGAAAACGTAACCTCAGGTCAAAATCACTATCCACCATTCGTCTCCGTCAATCCGCCGGTGGATGCTGTTGGTTGCTGATAAAGTGGACGGAAAACAACCAAGATGTCAAAGCCGTTTACGATCCGAGACACTCTTTACAATAATTAAACGATGCTCTCCACGATACCGAGAAGAGAGAAGAGTGGCATAACCTCTTACGACGAACGACTTCTTAGGAGTATTCACGACTCTAAGTATTGAGGAATATAATGCTAGGAGAAGGAGGAAAGATAGCAAACAAGCAAATAACTCTTTTATATATATATAATATAATAATATTTGTGGACTGTTGCTATTCTATATCATTCTATTTTTCTCATAGAAAAAATACAGAATGTACACTTGTAGAAATAGAATAAATATTAGTATGAATATTTCCTTATTTTGTTGTTTACTTTAAATAATTTATCCCAGACTTATTTATTGCAATGGCATGCAATGCTTTCATGCATCTATGGAATGAACGCTACTGTTTCATAGTAAGCTTGCGCTTATACTGTGGGTACTAGTCAAAGATATACCTACAAAATATCATAGAAAAGTACGCCGCTACCGGGACTCGAATCCAAAATATTCAATGTTGCAAGCGGGGTCACTACCATTGCGCTGCTAGGCTGTCAACTAAGCTATATAATATTTTTTAAATCAATATAAAAAATGGAGTAATGAAGCACCAGTGGATGGAAATCATGAGGATCATATCTTCTATGGCGTCCCTGAATTCACGTCTACTGTTGAAGAAAAGCAGTACATACCTACAGCACAGCTTTGTTTGTAATATCTTAGTTGCTGTCAATAGCTCGTGCGAAAGTTCAGCTGCCTTCTTTACTTCTGGAATAAGGTTTGAGGAGAAGAAATGCAGTATAGAAGGAGAATATGCCTCTAGGTTGACGCCGCTGCGTATTAACTGGTTGCCGCGTTGACTCGCCGAGCGACAGAGCTCGCGACCACATCGGAGGCACTCCGCTACTAGCTCCGACGAAATCGGACCCTCTTCATCTATAATATTGTAAATAAACATTTTCTAGGGAACCCATCGCAAAACAATTTAGAGATCTATAGCAATAATAGTCAGAAGTGCGTGTTAATTGTTTTTATTGGGCTAATTGAATGTCTATAAACTAATACACACTTTTTGTAGTTAACTTTGCTACATATACAAATTATAACGCAACGCACTATATCCCGGCTCGGACGCGCGGCCTTCCGGTGTCGTAGCCAGAACTAGAGTATCCATATACATGGCGCCCGTACCGGGCTATTGTGCGCCGGGGCTTATGGCGCGACAAAGATGGCCGAACGCATCCGATGGTTGCAGCGCTTGAGTTGCCACAGATTTTTAAAATGAAACTTAATAAGCATTCGGCACTTTTGAAATGGGGAAGAAACGCTAAAAGTGTGATTCGGATTCTAGTAGTCACGACTTGGCAGTGACAACCTAGAAGCAGCTTCGAAGTCTCGATGTACTGACCTGCATACATATATGTGGAAAGGAATCCGACGTAGGCAACAGCGCGGCTCTGTAAGGCGAAGCGTCAATCTTGTAATCATGACCGCTGACAGCGCTTTGCAATCGCCTACATCGGATGCCTTTCTATACAAATGCATATGCCTGCCTGTAAAACCGCGACTGAACAAGAACCGTGCCTTAAATTCGAGTTACTGTCCCACTAGGACGCGCTATGGCTAGCGAGCGTTGTGGTTAACAAATGTTGCGCGACAAGGATCTAGGTCCTGGCTGGAGCTCGCGCCCGAAGCCAGTATCATGTAAACTGTTACAAAATCAGTCTACGTTCGTTTACCATAAGGTGAGCTATCCTATTTGCCTTCTTTTCACACAAAATACAACGTGTAAAGTGATTAAGTAAGACCCAGAAACTTGTTATTTTGCAATCGGTATCTGAATCCAATTCAGTTATTTTTAATATAGGCAATATTTTTCATGATTTTTAAAGTTTTACATTGCTTTGTCACGTAGACCTGAAACACGCCATATATTTAGTTCGCAATCTCAATATAACAAATGAATACAATAAACCTGGTTAAGCAAAACATTAGATTTAATGAATTAAACCCCTATAAATAATATTTATTTAGTTTGGGCGTCTGAGCTCCTTACTTTATTAGAAAACACCTTGCATAATAAAAATATCGACTTTACAAGCATAGACAAAAAGTAACAATACTAGATTCCTTTTTAAATATCCACTTCAAGCCGCTGCTTTTCGCATAAAAAATAACTTTGACTGTAAATTAAAACTTACCAATAGTGTGTGATTTAAATAAATCGGAGACTATTGCACTAGTACTTGCTAGTATGGGACACACCGCTGAAAATAAGTCCTCGCTCAATAAATCCCAACCAAGGTTGCAACAGCCACTAACTTTAACCACAAATACACACAAAGTTACAAAAATTTTCGAGAAACTCTTATTACAAAAAAATATTTTCGTATTCATATTTTTTTATTATCCACGCATAGCTAAACAAAATCGTTGCTTAAAATGAAAATTATGACAGATTGTTTCCCAAAAAATATTAAGGAAAATTGAAGAATTGTGTTTTCTCGTCAACGACAGGAATAAAGAATGAGGTAAATTAAATTAATATCACAGTAAACAGTTTGGATCTAATCGCGTCACGTACCTCTATTGCATAATTTTCAATGAATTCGTAATATTTGTAACGGATAAAGCATGTATTCATTTATTACATAAACTTTATTTCATAAACCCTCAACCTTTGTCTGTTTTTATAGTTTATTCTCTTCATAGTCTTATTCATTCATAGAAATTTCTTCATCATCATCACTTCACCTTGGTCCACTGCTGGACATGGCTTCTCCTAACAAGCGCCATTGAGTTTGATCTTCGGCTTTTCTCATCCCATCCTTCCCAGCATCTTTAGGCAGGTCGATACTCCACCTTGCTGTAAGAAGCTCCATGCTACGCTAGTCGATTTGAGGACTCCGCTCAAAAACCCCCCTGCTATAACGATCGTCGGTTCTTCGGCATATATGGTCTGCCTAGTGCCGCTTCAGCTTGCTAATACGGAGAACTAATAAGGAAAAGGAATAGAAATAAGACAAGAATAAACTAAGAGATAGAAATTTAATTCGACCATAATTAATTTAGATTATAAGTTTTCACATTATTAAGGCTCTATTGTCAAAGACTACTATTACTGATTACATTCAATAAGAAAGACTATAGACAATCAATATTAAAGACAAACAATGTTAATCTATTCTCAATTTGATCTCAGACTTAGACTCAGAGTATATATGAGTGTGTGTGTCAAATGCATGGTAGGTGTGGTTGTTTTTTTATTGATTTAATATATTTCTTATGCATTATTTAAAAAGAATATTATCATTCTGCAATCCTCTACATAAAGTTTAACTCCCTTATTAATAAACTGTGATTAGCGTCAGAATAACTTTACTCCAAGACTTACGCAAAGATTAGGCAATTATGGTATTAATAAACTAGGAGTAAGGACGGAGTTAACTAATCAAAATTTACTCCCGGAGTAAAAGTTATACCGCGGAGTATCATGGTTTAACGCTTGAATAAGCATAGATTTGTGTTGTATTTCCAACTTCCATTGCGATAAATATACTAAGCATAACCTAAATATATTTGTTTGGTGTTCGTTGGATTACTTACTTGTGTCTGTTTTTGTAATTATTGTGGATTAAAATGAATACAGATTATTTCATTGACGATTTGAGAATGATAGAAGAAATGGAAGAAATATTACCATTAAGAAGGCATGTGAAATTGTATAAACCTCACAATAACCCTTTTGAAGACCTTGAAGAAGATGAGTTTAAATATAAATATAGATTTACACGCTCAACTGCATATTACATTATTGAAATGGTGAAAAATGATTTGGCTTGAGATGCAAGAGGACGCCACCTCACTTGAAAGTTTTAGCTGCAATAAGGACTTGGGCTCGTGAATAAACTTTCTCAATGAAGTAAACTATTATTAGGCTAGATCTCGGGCCTAATTGTTATATACTTTCTTGCTTGAAGTCTGTTTATAGCCAAGTTTCATTTCAAATAAATAAATATTTAGTATAATACTATCAGGCTATTAGATGTAGATAGCTAGATAGATTTTGAATCCATACCACTTATCTATTTTACAGATTCAAGATGATGCAGGACATCTGAGTGGGTTTAGTCAGCCAAGAATATCCCTTGTGTGCAAACAAGTTGCTTTGGCAATAGTTGGACACAGGGGTCAATGGATAAAAATGCCTGCCTCTGACAGTGAACAAAACAATGTGATTGCTGATTTTTATGCAATATGTGGCTTCAGACAATTTATAGGGACAATTGATTGTACACATATTGTGTTACATATAAGTGTGCCAAATTTCATACTCCTCCGTCCGCACAATTTTCGTAAAAAAGGGTGCAAAGTGATTTGTCTCCTCTTTTTTGCTGCGAATATCTAAAGTGTGGAATTCGCTTCATGCGTCTGTATTTCCGACATCATGACTTGGAAGTCTTCATATATCGAGTGAATCAGTATTTGCTGGATAAGCGCGCTCCATCGTGGGCTTCATCATTATTTTCCAACAGGTGAGATTAAGGTCAAGCGCAAGCCTGTCAGTCAGTAATTAAAAAAATAATCACTAGCTAGAAACCTTACTTTTAAAATTTTAGTCCATTTGAAAATTTACCACACGTCATTTTTTGCAGAAATAGACCAAGTTACAGCCGAAGCCTTAGGTCCGACTACATTAGTGGCAAAAAAACAACAAATTCGATGACGTTATAAACGTTTATAAACAGTGTTATTTTCACAACTGCATTGATGAAAATGTTTAACAGCGTAAACATACTTAATACGACGCGCTGCCTGTTAAAACTGCTTAATACTTTTATTGAATTGATTTTTTTTTTTTAATAATACAACAACTTGTGAAAAAATATTTTTATTAGATGTTTCTTAAAAATCAACTACTTACTTACTTAATGACATAATAGTCAACATTTTTATAAACAATATTTCAAAGGCAACATTCGTAAACGCAAATACATTTTTAAACAATTACAATTACCTTAGTACTAATTATCTATAAGCACGCTGTATCCCTGTTAGGATAAATTAAGTTCATAAACGTTGAGGTTTCACAAGTGTTTATCCATATTCCTACAGTAATACCAATACATACAGTTACAAGGTTGTACCTTATTACGCCAATAACAATTAATTTATTTCCCGTCTTAATAATCTTTGGCTGTTAGTTCGTATCAAAGATAAAAAAAATGTGATCACGTACATCCAGTCAATGTTTTATAGACCTTAACGCTTTGACAAAAACTAACTTATTAGAAAACGAATTTTAACCAAGTTAACATTTAAATAGTGGTAAAATTCAATTATATCGATGCTCAATTGCAAATAGATTAGCTTATATAAGCAAATTTGTATTACAACTGTTGGTAACACTGAGTGAAAGGATTGGCGGCGACAGCCCCTGTAAGAAAAATGTCAACTGTCAAGTATCGATGAACGCGGGAAATGGTTATATCAATTATTGTATTGATCTAATATAAATTAGATAAGTAAGAATTCTAAGAATACGCTTTGTTATTTCATAAACAGTAAAAAGACAGTGGTATATAAGTTTATACAATTGACTTTTGCCAGTGTTTAAAACATTAGTAAAGTTAAAACTAGTTTTGTAATAAAGCCGAATGATTTTTCTTTATCATCTAATATACATTTCAATTAATATGATTTGGTTTTTATGAAATAAATCAATGAGTGTTCTAGTTATAACTATACTTAAACTAAATAATTAATAAATTAAGTTTTACTATTAGTTATAGAACTTGATTGGCACAAATTAAGCACATCATCATTATTACAATATTATTTTACCGTCCATAATAAGTGACGTAATTACCCCAGAATTTTGTTATAAGCTAAGTTTATAATATGGTAACTCGTAAATCTGTAGCGTATTAATTATTTAATGTATTATATAATAAAATCACAGACTTCACTGTTATACGATATTAAAAAATATATAATATAGACATGAAACCCAAGAAATATTAATATAAAAAAGTGGCTGAATTTATGTATTATTAAAAATGTGTGAACGTATGCATAATAATGAAGGACTAGTAAATTATTTATCGTGAGAACGCTTGCAGTCTGCATTGAATTACGTTGCAACTTCGCATTAGGGTATATTGTAGATCGATACTTGACTATTTTGTACGTTTCTACTAGCCATATCGCTAATCGATTCCTACTTTGTTTGTTTAAGCCCTCTTATCCATTACGTTATAGTTTTTAATAATAAAATCTTTATTTTGAGGGATTTTGAAATCTGCACTATATTTCTGGGTTTATAGAAAAATGTCAATCATAGCTATTTTGCAATTTTTTTACACACACTATTCCTTTAAATTGGTTTAAAATCACTTTTTCACATTGAAAATAAGAATTATTTCTAAGCTTGGGATTCAAAATTTGACACATTTAAGACTGGATCTACATCAGGCCCAGATTTAGGGGGAGGGGTCAAGCCGGGTCTGCCCCCTGGGCGCCAAATTTTAGAAGGGAGAGACGAGCACATTACATAGCGCACACACGGAGTAACATATCTATAAAAAGCGGCCCAATATTTCCATAAAAAACGTAGAAAATTTATACATGCCATGAATTTTTTTTTAATTATTTCTTGACTTTCTTGATGATGATTTAGAAATAACTAAGCACCTTTTATCGAACTGAAATCTGAAGATTTGTAATCTGCATGAAAAAATGAATCGATAAATTTTATGTCAACCAAAAAATTCGGATTTGACACATAAGTTACGTGGAGTTAGCGGATCACTTAAAAAAATGTCATTTATCGCTATTTTTTATATCAATAATGGCGAAAAATTAATGTTATTATGACATGATTTTTAGGTACAGGTATTGCGTGCACGTTTTTAAACTATTTCAAGACAGAAGTACCGGTATCATTATTAAAATTTCTATTGAAAGTATTGATTTTTTCAAAAAAGTGTGTTTTTTTGTTTATTCTTAAAAAAATGTAGTTAATAAAAACAAATTCGCACATTCTAAGTGCACCATTCGAAAGGGTGATGTTAAATACGTAAGAAAAATGCTGAGCAGAGTCTCGTGCACCATTTTTCCTATAAATAATACTAGCCTACATTCCACCTCAAATTTTTGTGCATTTGATCGTTAAAGAGTTAATTAATATCAAGCAATTAGGATGAACGTTTTCCTATAGCACATTACTGTCAGATAATTATTAAAAGTTGGGACTGTATGCTGGTTGATTAGAATAATTGCCCCTAAATCAAAATCATAAATAGCGTAATTCACGTTTAGTATGGGGTATAAACAAAATAGATCACTATTATACAACAAACACTTGCGCTCGGCATAACGCATAGAACATATCATTAGAACACGCAGTGAAATGCTACCGCCAGTCCATCACTTATGTAACACATGAAAACAACACAAAAAATAAACACAAATCCTTTTGTTTGATACAAGATACAGAGATTCGTCCTTTTTCGTTGTAATCCTGCATAAGAAACGCGGGCTCGCTTGGCATGTATAAACTAAGTTACTACAATATATTAAAGATAAATACACCTATCCCCCGATTTACACGGTAGATACGTTCCTGAGAAAAACGTGTAAATCGAAAATTAAAAATTTTCAAGTCAAAACCGTGTAAATCGAGAAGCTTGCAGAAAATGCATAATTTTGCTATTTAACAGTTGTGATTTTTTTCAATATTTTTAGGTGTACACAGAAATAAAAATAAAATGCATTGACAGGTTAAAATATGTAATATGTTACGGAAACACTGTTTTTTATTTAATTACAATACATTAAACAGAAGAATAAAAAATAAAACCAAAGGTGTTTTATTATCCTTCATCATGTGCAGCAAGTCAGCACATAAGCTCGGGATTCCCCGTGAGATGTGTACACAGCGCACGTGTTCAAACACAGTAGCATTTAGTAGAGTGCGATAAAAACAAAAAAAAAAACTTATTTGGAAAACCGTGTAAAAGCGAAAACGTGTAAAACAAGTACCGTGTAAATCGGGGGATAGGTGTACTAACAAATAAAGTGCTGTTTATGCCAAGAGAGCTCTTACTATTTTTCTGTTCTTGATAGTTTTTAAACAAAATGTTCTCATGTGAGTGATTTGTATCTTTATAAGAATAAACTCTTTGAATTGAATCGCGTGGAAAAAATTATTCGTGGAAAATCTATCTACCTAGTATCACGCCAAATCCTTATTGAGGTAGGCAGAGAGACTGGAACGTCAGTTTTCTTTATTCTTGCAACTGCTTGCAACGGCTGATAGCGTAAAAATATACTCGTAAAATTCAGCCATGTTTTCCGGTTACAAATAAATTTCTGCATAGCCTTAACATACACATACTTTTTTATTTGATTCTATACACAGCACAACATTATTTTATAAGAAAACGTAAAAACAAAGCATTACTTAAAAATTAAATTTAATACTATCTTTGTTCCAAATCTCATGCACTCAGTTAAAAATAATAATAATAATATGAATTCATTTACATTTCTGCAAATAATACAATTTAAGACAAATATAATAAAAATGCATTTTCATTGAAATGAATCTGAAAATAGTTATATTATAACAACAATAATTTAAAATTGTGTTAAAACCCACTCTACTCACGTGTATGTGTATATAGTGTTCAGAACCAGACTGCCCTAAGAGGTCTCGTCAAAATAATAGTAGACCTAAATTAAATTGGCGATTCTGGTCTAATAATGTCTAATATAAATTGTATTATTATATCAATGGTAAAAACTATTTATTGAAAAAATCTTGTTACTTTAAACAATTTTTAAGAGCGATTTTCTACAACCTGCTTAAGCAGCAACGGGAAATGATTAATATTGTACGGACTATGATTTCACTACAAATGAATTTGTAAACGAACGGTATTTAAACAAAAACGTTGAAATATTATTATGTATTCCTACAAAACAATAATGTACGATTTATTTTTTGGGGTTTTTTGTATAGTATCGTTTTAATTTGTAGTTTAGTTACCCTCAACATCGAAAAATTTGTTGATAATTATGCGTTATTTCAGACTAGTATTTTCGTCGACTTGGACCACTATGGTTCATGTAGCTTCATATTACATATCATACTATAAAAAAACAACAAATTTTTTATATACTTATTTATATACTTTAATGTAAATATTACAAATATATAACTTTGGTACAACCGTCTATGTAATCTGATCATAGTATATTTTTAATCGATGTTATTTTTTAATTAAATAACTTAACACATATTTACTTATAATCTAATTAAGTAATCACTTAATGGTACATAGTAGGCGAATGACTTTTTGGCTTATAAATTATATCGTAGTTATCTTTATACGTAACAATTAATACAATTTACCAATTTAAACTAAATCCTAATTTTTTTACTTTCACATAGGTCCTAAAAACGTAGTCCCATAATTTTGAACTGATGCCGTACGCTGCAAAAATAAAAACAATATGTTACTGTAATGCTATAGGGCTTTATTATGAATTTAAGTTTGTTTCTAATTCAGTTTTAAACAGTATAATGTCGCTATTAAGGATGTTATGTTTTATATTGGAAGAAAAAAATGCTTTGTAATAATCACGAGTGTGAAACTTTATTTTTAGGACGCTTTACTTATAGGAATTGTACTTAAAAAGAAAAACGGAATTCACATATGATCACTTCGTTATCTGTCTGTCTGGTTGTCAGTCAAGATCTTTTACTCGGAAACGCGTGGATATAGTTATAAAGTTGAATAAAATGAATGTCACACACTCAGATCTACAATTTCTTAGAGCTGAGAATACAAAACATATATGTCAATGCATTAAAAAATATCGCTGTTTATGCAAATATACCAAATGTTTTGACACTCAACGAATAAAATCTTATAGAATACTTTCGGTTAATCAAAATTCAAGAATTATGGCAATAATCAATGTCTTATGATAGAAATGAATGGAAAAATCCAACAACCGTAGGTCGTAACAACATTTTGTTTTTTTTTTATAAAATTGTACGG
Source organism: Automeris io (assembly GCA_036320925.1). NCBI lineage: Eukaryota > Metazoa > Arthropoda > Insecta > Lepidoptera > Saturniidae > Automeris > Automeris io. The sequence continues at coordinate 2,982,220 of JAUDJH010000010.1, read as the reverse complement.
AATTCGCGGTGCACTATTCTAACAAATACCTAGCCTGTTTTTTTTTTTATTATTTAATGTACGATACAATAAAAATATTGATAAGGAATGTTCTAAAACTTTTCGCAGGCTTACCTTTGCTGTGGTTGACGAAATGATGGTTGGAATGATATCGCTTCATAGCATATAGGTAGGTGCCGTCTTTTGGGGATCCATGGTGTACATAATAATGTATCATATCATATGTCAAGTAACCTGAAACAAAAATATTCATTCAATTCCGTAAACATAAAGTGGTCCTCACAGGGACAGATAGTAAAAGGAAACCTCGTAGGATAAGATATGTTTGCCCTATTTCTATTCATAACTCTAATTTTGCAGGGAAACAATTTTAACGACTAACTAGGAACCCCACACAAAAAAAAACTTTAAGTCTTGTGTTAGATATTCATTATCAAAAATAATCGTAAATAAATCGATTTCTAATTGTAAGTTGTCTTGGGAAAATTAATGCATCCGTTAACATTACTATAACTTCAAACATAATATTTATTTAAAGTAAGGAATATATTTTTTTTATATTTAACATAAAAGAAAAAATCTATAATTTTGTCCTTGTTGTTCCTTAGATTTCAAATTACCCTTTTTATGGTAATCCGGTGGATATCCATTATGGATCGTCAGGGTAGCCGTAGGGTGGTCGGCCTGGAGTGCCAGACTCCTATTAAAACCACCGAGGTGTTCCTTCAATCGCGGGGTACGCCGGGCTATGGGAGAATGTGGGAATAAACATACACCGTTGGAGTATAGTCAAAGTGACCTCAGACGTGGCGCTCCCTATAAGAACCCCCTCCTATTTAGACAGGGGGGCCTAAACAGGTTCGTTTCGGTCACCGTAGTGGGGTCTTGGGCATTGCCCTTCTCCTTGCTTGCCCCTATGAGCTGTCGCCGCCGACTCTATGGTCAGCGGGTAGACATGTGACCGCGCACAACATAGAATAGGCTTTCGCCCTACACTCTTCGGCTTTATGCCCCGATTGGGCACATAATATTTAAAATTACTATTATTGTTTTAACCAGGAGCAAATTCAGTATGGATACTCAAGGAGGTGGTGAAGGCCTCACCTTGGCCTGCCACCTTTCCTCGCTGCCGATCATAGCTTGGATGACGGCCGGCAGCGAGACGTCGCTACCGATTTCCGTAATAATGTTGCGGCGCTCGTTGGCCCAGGCTGGGCAATCTCCTATGTTGTGTTGTACAGTGCTCATGGGGAATTCCCGCAGTCCTGATACTTTTCAGAGGATATTTATAATTACCCTAAACAACCAAATGTACAAAAATCAACTGAACACAAATTAGCTATTTATTGATTATTAATAACCGTCGACATCAGTATAATCATTAGACTAAAACTGAAAGGAAGGAACTGTCTATCAATCTGTTTTTATTAAGAAAATTCTCTACTTTTTTAGACATTCATTCTTCTACTCACTCGCAGCGTCTATACCTGTAATTACACACCACGCCGTTAGGCCTTGATATTCCATTTAGTTAATTTAATCCGAAGACTTAGCTATACTAATCAATTAGCGATAACGCCTATACAACGTCCCTAGTATTACTCTATCTAGTCTCTCAGGTATTAAATCAATTAATTATTACATATACTAGCTGTCTGATATAATACAATAATGAACACTGATAAATTATTCAAATTTTAAACAATAACAAATTAATACTACTCGTATGTGTATTATGAAATATTATTACGTGTTCTGTGATAACATCTTGGTTTACAATTCATCATATTCTATTGACTTGTCAAGGATCGACAGAATCTATCTTATCTCTAGTATCAGTCCATATCTTCAAACAAATAAAGTAAAACAAAGTATACGATTACTTACTACGGCATGATTAGGATATTTGTGTTTGTTAATATTAAGTTTTACGGCTCTGGATATAAGTATTTTTGAGTCATATTTGATATTTAATAGTCTTTGATTGACGTCAAAACCAATTTTTTTTTAATAATGTTTTAAAAATATAAAATATGTAAATAGTATTAAAAGTAATATGTAAATGAATCCTCAGTCTTAGAAATCCTTTTTAAAGTTTAAAATACTTTTGTAGAGTAATTTATCATAAATTTGTATGCATGTGACCATTCATTTGTGTCTAAAAGTGTTCTAAAACTGGGTTATAAGAATAATACAATTTTTGAGTATTAGAATTTCATGTAGAATTTATTTTTAAACAAATATTACCTATACTTGATACGCAATCAAAACATACCTATGCTTTAAGGGAGATGTGCTAAAATTTTTATATTAAAAAAAAATCTCGGAATATTAAGTTTTACAAAAATCATAACCTGACTAGTGCCAACTCTGAGTTACGTAAAAAAAACACTTATCTCTACAACATAATTGCTAGTTTATTTAAGATTACATTCAGATTAGATATAAAAAATGTATAGTTAACTTATTCCAGTTAAATTTTTCATGTTCACCACATGAATACATAATAATAATTTCAATAAAAAGAAAACTCTCTGCTTCCCACCAATTTTACTTTCCTAACCCTTATACGTACTCGAACAAAAGGACGGTGCGATGCGTTTGGTCGATTGTTTATTTTTGATAATGAATTAATTATATGCTGTTTTATTTTTTAACAAATGTAATAACTCTTTGTAACTAGATTCTTTAAGATAAAAATGTAATATTGTTATTGCAGTTTGTTCTATTTTTTTCTACTAAGAGTATTATTGAGTTGCGAAAACAATCATTGAGTATCTGAATAATCAAGGTATAGGGTTATTATTGGTTTAGGATTTTTAAAATATAAAAAAAAACAAAGAAAGAAAATATTTTTACAGAGAACACACAATTTACATTACTATATTTACCACCACCATAATGTGAACGGTACATAAAACAAAATGATCATGTGTATACCGAACGCAAAAAGGTTTTATTGAAAATAAAAAAATCTTTACCTATAATGTATATCACAACAAAATGAGGCGGATTTCCTTTTTTTACAAATTCAGAATCGTGAGCGTAATCCAATTTTTATATCTTATATTCTTTCACCATTCCATATAATTTAAGTCGTTTTTCACATAACTATGTCAATTGAAATTTTATCATACACGCTAAATATCAATGGTGTATTCTTTTGTAAATAAACATACACTACCCCAAAAGTATAATCTTAATTAACGAAATAACTAGCTTCTTTTTTACTTTGCAAAAACGTAAAATGTGTGACATAATCGACAGTTTCTATTGATTGTTTGATTTATTCAGAGCTACTTCAGAGCACTTTCCATTTTACAAACGCGTACCTCTACACTTCCGGAGAAAAACGATCTTGAATGACAGATAAACGGATAACAAATTAATACTTTTTTCCTTTTAGGTACAGGATACTAAAAATATTAACTTAGCTAAAATTTATAGAATTACTGGTTAATTACTTTACGCTATGTAAGTATGACTTGGTAGAAAACCTGGAGTACAATTGCAATTTAGTGCCGCCTTGAATTCTGAAACGTTTAATTTGCTACACGAATAGTTGCAAACGTGACGTAGGCTAGATAATTTAAATTTCGTTATATCACCGTGACTTCCCAGTTCACCCTCGTAATTGGAGTCAATATGTTAAGGACGGTCTAGTATAAATGTCTGAGTGATGACATTGTCTACTATCTATATAAACAATTATATCGGTCCACTGAAGCTGTGCGTTGAAGGCTTTTCAAACTACAAGAACTAGAGTAGTAAGAAAGTGATAATATCAAGCTAGTTGCTTAGTAATAAATCTTCTTTTCAATTCTTGTGATTTGAAATTCGATGAAAAGCTACACTAAACGTACAATGACAGTGGAACCCCGGTTTTGCAGGGCAATGTCGGGCTATTCAATTTGTCGGATTATAAAGTACTGCTTTAGAACCTCTATAGTTCGGATTTTTTTTTAAATAAGACTACCTTTTAATCTGACAAAGTACACAACAAATATATTGGAATTACGAATAACTACATAATTATGTATACCTCTATAATATGGATGTGAAATTTTTATGTAGGATTAATAGTGACAGGAGGTCGGATTACCGGAGGTCCGCTTTGCGTAAATCTATAGATTTATTAAGCCTGCAATAGAATGAGATAGAAACATTATGCAGCGTTTCATTTAAAGAAATCTCTTCAATACTACATGTACAATTATTTATATATAATATATTTTTACACTTTATCTATTTTTAAACTGTGCACACACATTTTTTTTATTCAATTTTGAATATTTAAAATAAGAAGTTACACAAAGTGCCTATTTTCATTTTAAATACAGAGGCGAGCTTTTTCGATTCTGTTATGGAAGACTTTTATTAATGTCGCCAGATATTTTATATTTATCTCGTGTACGGGATATGCAAATATATAAACATTGATCACATAGTCATATTTTTACGATTTTTTAAATATAAATTAAATAATACCAATTATATTTTATTTATTTATAAGAAAGGCCGTGGCCGATAAATTATATCGAGGGGTGAAGGCTATTTAGTTTCAACGACATTTTTTGGTGATATAGTAATATTTTTGGATTTTTGAAATCAGTAAAAAACGTTGTTTCTGAAAATATATATAATATATTACTATATCACTAAAAAATGTCGCTTAAGCCAAAAAGCCTTTCACCCCTCGAAATAAAATTTTGGTATTTTTATTTATGCTCTTAAAATATCTTTTATATACATTTACGAGATTCCACCCTGAACACAACACAACACAACACAATGATTCCACCCTGTTAATTTGTAGTCTGAACACAACACAACACAACACAATGATTCCACCCTGTTAATTTGTAGTTTCTAAAAACATTTCACTAAAATCGATTGGATTATAACCAAAGTAAAAGCCCAGTTTTCCTACGCATAAAACTAGCCGAATTCATAAAATTATTCCAAACGAAACCGCAGGAAGCTAATGACAAATACAACTGGTATCAAAATATTTGTTGTCGATCATTTAAGAAGCAATATCAATTCAGTAGAAATTGAAGTCATTAATGTTACTAAACAGAGGGCCTAGGCAACGAAAAATTCAATAAACGACAACGTTAGTAGAAAGTGCTAAATGTATTATGGAATTGTAAAAGCTTTCGATATATGATGTCGTCACGTTATTTTTTTTTTAACCCGGGGGAAATCTCCAACGGACCTCAAGGGGGCGATGAGGGTTGCCCCCCCGGTGTCTCGGATTTGTACCGACTAAAACCCCCAGGGTATTCCTATGTCGTCACGTTATGTTAATTTCATAGATTTTGCACTTTTCTACTAGCGTTATCGTTTATCGAATCTTACTTTGTCTAGGCACTCAGAGAAATATCAAATTTAATTAGAAATTGGTCTTCGAAAGGACTTGTTTTAAGCAGTAAGGGCCCATAGCAAATTCAATCAGTAGGCACTGTATTTTCCTTAGGTTTTTAAGTTTAAAGTGTAAAAAAAGCGACGTCGAGGAAGTTTCACCTGCGAATTTTTGGGTTTTAGAGCAAATTCGGTTATCAAAAAGAAAAACTTTCAAAAATATACGGTTAGGGAGGTGCTCTGTATGCGCCGCGCCAGGCTCGCACCAATTGCTACTCTAGCTACGTGGCTATTCCAACACTGATGTTGAGTATATATGTGAAAAAATGTAAAATCTCTGGTGACTTAATAAATAAAAAATGAAAATAACTCAGATCGAGACAGCATTACGGCAAAACTACCAGTGCGAAAGAGATAAAGCTACCCTGTCATCGCTTGACCTATTTTTTTATTTGGGGAATATTCTCATAGGACCGTCTCAGCCACACGGAGGGGTTGCGCGACCGAGGTGTGTCGGACTTATACCGACTAAAAACCCCAAGGTGACTGCTTCTGTGTATTGGCGGGGACTGCGGGTCCTGTAATCAATTCGGCATAGCCCCGGCGCGGTGCGCCCGCTGGGCACAAGCTCGGAGAAAGATGTTGCCTTCCCGGATACTGCTCGTTGTATTTAGGCAGAGCACGTCACAATGCTCTGCCGGCTTCTCGAGGGGTCATCATTTGAGCTATGTCTAGTTTTATGTAATCTCTGTATGTATTTAACATATGTATTGTTACGATGCAACTAGGGTGAAACTATTAACGATATCTAAAAACTATATAACGATTTCTAGGCTTATAGGTATCATGGCTATGATTAGAAAACGCTTATTATTATAGGTATGTTAATAATATTTTGTTTTGTGTTGTAATGGTTATTCTCATTATAACAGTATGAATGTTTTATCTTCCTTTCTTTTTAAATATCTTACCTATAAGTGCTCCTGTTAATTTCAATATTGGATAGGACAGGAATGGCCTTAGAGCCGAATAGAGCAATGTCGTCAATCCCAGGGCTGGTATCGGAGGGAAAACCTGGCGTAGACCATCAAATGGCACCTGCAAGGGAGAAGTCATTTTTTAGAAAATCTTTTATTTATGTGTCATGGAATTAAAAACTTCATGGAAGGATAATCTAAATGAAGCGCGAGGATTAACTTGTAAGAAAATGTTTCGTTTTTTTGTAAGTTTATTCATTTATGCTCGTCTTATTCTATCATTTTCTATAATAAATTATCACTGAAGGACTAAATACCTCTATATTTATGATCTACAAATTAAAGCTAGAAATTGAATAAAAGAAATTTTACCAATCCAGCTTACCAAATAGTATTCTCAAAAGTCCCACAATTTAATTTAAAAAAAAATAAACCCGCTAAATGCGAGTGCAAGGGCTCCGTAGATACATTAAACGTATAAAAAAGGATATGATTAAATATGAAAGTCCACCGTTCACATTTTTTTTAATAGCCAACAAAATAATTATCCTCAAATGAAACTGAGCTCAGTTCTGTATTTCTTTAATTTCGTAGAAAGTTTACACTTAACCTAAATTATAACTTTACGGATTTTATTTTCAAATAAAAAGTAAATAAAAAGTTTCCGTACTCTGTATTGTATTTTTTGTAGTCTAGGATTTTCTCAAATTGTCCTTTAAAATAAGATAGACTTTGCACACGAGTGCAGGAAGCTCTTTGATCAGTTTATACCTTTGTGTTTACCAAACCGCCAATCGTATTACGCATACAAAGTTTATCGCTGACTCACCAAGATAACTGATAGTACACTGTTAAATATTGATTTATTTATCTAAATACGGAGAATAGTGTGACGGTTGTAGTTTATCAGGAATTACGAAACTGTATTGATAAATAAGGCGTTGCTTGGTAAAATTCTCTATTTTACCCCGTAAGTTCATTTTCCAAAAAGATCGAAATATGTATAATATTCTTTAATTTGCAACCACAAATCTAAATAACGTTTTACATAGTGGATCATCTAAGAGGAACAACGGTTCGGCGCTAACTGATTTATTAAAAGTTTTAACACTACCTATTTACAATCTGTAATACAATTACTCCATATAGTACTTCAAAATAAACAGATTTTCGAACAAAATTCCAGCTCAACACATTCAACTCGTATTTTGCTTCCTTAGGGATGGAATATGAAAGAATCTGCAGTTATTTCATTTTTAATTTTTATATAGATTCTTCCCGGCTCAACGATGTAATAAAAAAATTGTTATATGTTAACTTGCCCAATATAACGCGAAGAGTAAAATATATTTTAGTTTTCGACCGAAAGTTCTGCTTCGGCTTTTAACACCTTTTAACTATTTGTGAAGTTATTTTTAAAAATCCCTATACCTAGATTAATTAATACATCAACATAAGCCTTACACTTGAAAATTATACTATATTATTCATTTTTATTTAATATTAAGGATTTCAAAAACTTCGGTTTCGGCTTTCGGCGAAGATTGTAATGACAATTCATTACTATTGGTCATTGATTCATTATCAGCTTGGGCTTCTGCGAGATATCGGTCTATAATGAGATACTTATTCAAATTAATTTAACAATCACATCAGTGAGTTTAAGACTTTACCAAAACGTTACAATTTATATTATTCAATGAATGTCAAAGGATTTGATAAGTCACCGATTTTGTCAACATGGACTTGGCTCTGCAAATAATTAGGCTATAATCAAGTTCCTATTACATATTCAGTTTTTTGTTAAAACGAGTTTATTTTTTGAGAGCTTTGCTAAACAAAGTTGCAATAGCGTTTATAAATTCCAGCCTTAGGCTATAGCCTAAATTTTAGCTATAGCTAAAATTATAGTCCATTTGAAAGTTTTACAGAATGTTTTTTTTTTTGCCAAAGCTATTTGAAACCTTCTGTGTAACACCAATAAATTCGCTAAATGATGGCGAAAACTGCATGAACATCTGTTATATAGTTTAAAGATATAAGCGAATGCTTTTACATCTACTTTAGTGTAGACTATGTAAACAAGTAAAAAAACCACTAGCTGACCCGGTCTTCAGTAAGGTGCGAATTACTTTTAAAACAAGAATTTTCAAAAAACCGTGATATGCATTTTCACTCTCTTAGGCGTAGAATATTAAAAAAACTGCCCTTAATAAGAAGTTAATGTATAAATATCATGTTTCTATCTTAATTAATTTAGGTCATACAATGATATATCAATTACGACAAGATTTTATATATTCTATAATATAAAAATGAATCGTTAAATGTTTATAAGCGCGAAACTCGAGAACGGCTGAACCGATTTGGCTGATTTCTTTTTTGTTGTGTTTGTTGAAGTCTGGGGAAGGTTATTACGGAGAGAGAAATTAAAAAAAATGTCAGAAAAAGTCTAAAAACAACACTTTTCTATATTCTCATACAAAAAATTCGTAATAATATTTAAAAGTCAATCTGAACTTTAACACCATATCATAAAGTTTAAATGTTAGTGGACGGGTTCCGGGAAGGCAAAACAATTGAGTGACTTATAAATATTAATGTCAATATTTGTCAATTTTTATACATATAGCATTAAGGCCAGGTTCCATCAAACAATTTTCAAAAAACAGCCGACAAGCCAATAAGTTTTGGCAGAATGAAATCTGACGGGGAAGCTATTAACATTAAAAAAACAATGCGACTTTGTTTTAGAGAAATAGGGCAGAACGAAGTCTGCCGGGACAGCTAGTATATATATAAACAATAGATTGTAAAATGTAAAAGATATATCCAACCTACTTTATGATGCATCCCGTGTAGAAGGAAATGCACTTTTATCATTGTGACGCTGGATCCTGGATCCAGATGGAACACCCATCGGTGTAGCGTGTACTCAAGCGCAGACCACAAGAGAACTCCGAGCACTACGTGGATAATATATTCAAGGGTTGAGATTGTATCTTCTGTACATGAATCTGAAATGAATATATCTCTTTATTCTCACTCAACATGGTAACCATGTTGTGCCTAATGGTAGGTACAATGTATCTAAATCAATAGAAATGGCAACTACAGCTCTTTTTTAATAATTAATTGGGAGTCGAAGCTGCTCGCGTCCGTAGGCTTTACCCTAGTTTCCCTATACGTGACTCCTGGGTGGTGCTAAACGAGCAGCAGCGAGGTGGTAGGGCGTCGGTGCCCGTCCGGATCGCGAACACAATACATGGGTGTAAAGCCCGTCATAGTGACCAGTTTCGGCTTGTCGCGTTTCGGGAGCAGCTTGTGTTTATCCAGTAGCTCATATACCTAGAGACCTTCAGTCGTGGTATATGCGGGCCGACATGATTGAGACTATCAATGGATTTTCATCCTTTGATAGTCGCTTTTGTTTTTGGACTACACTGTACTTACCATCAGGAACTCTGTAGTCACTATGTCGAGCCAGTGTAAAAAATAAATAAATAATAATTAATAAGCCTGCTGTTTATACAGATCATCGATCAGCTGTACAACTAGTCACATTATGTGTGATATAGCGTAGTCTGTGTGTGAAAAATTATTTTTTAATGTTTTTTTATTTATAAAAATTGAATAAACGGTTACAAATGTGTACATTATTTCGAAATATTATTTATTATATTTGACAAGTTGGAAAAGTAGTTTTATAAATAGAATATAAGCCTTTCGTTTGAATTTTTTTAAAACGTTTATTCTCTTTTAGTCAAACTGGAATTATATTTTACAGGATTTTTAAATCTCCCACTTTGGCTTAGGCCGAAGGTTGTTGTGATAGTCGATTAATCGGCTTCGGCATCGCTTTCGGTTAAGCAATATTATTAACTTGTAACAGATGTTTAAATAAACAAACCTAGAATAAATCAAAAGCCTTTCGATATAATCTAGTGCTGGCCTCGTGCTGGCTTATACGATACTTAGTATACCATAGGATAGCGTGATTTACCTCCACAATTAACCAGCTCGGAGTACTGCGACCAAGCCAAGTATAATATCACAGGCACCCAGAAAATTGGCACGGCATACCACGGCGTAAAAGTCAGGCTTTCAAGAAGCGAATTCTCAAAAAGCCTGCATTTTCTGTACACTGCACTATTGACCCATTTCTCGTAATGCGGGGCGATCGCTGGGAGTTGAATGAGAAGAGGCTTTGACCAGTCCAGTCGACTCTGGAAACAAAAACAAATTGATCCATGACTAAGTTCCGTCGTCCAGCAGATTACGAGCAGTTTTGTTCGGTCTAGAAAACTCTGAAGTCTGAACTGATTCTGAGCTCAGGTGGGACGCGTTAAAAGCAACCAGAGTAAATAAGGTTAAAATAACGGTGACAGGGATATGTGCCTGGAGACTCAAACATTGTCGCATTATTCCAGCTTTTAACAAAGGAGCTGTTTATTAAAATTATTTCTACTACACGAGCGAACTTGATAAAAAAAGTGAACAAAGAAATTAGACATGAATACACAAGTATATCAAGCCTAAAATATCCATCCTTCCAGGCCTTTTGGATCCTAAATATATTAGCCCGAAATGAGTTACTTTGAATTTCATTTAACTCACACACACACACAGTCACAGTTTCATTTAAAGTTGTTACTTATACAATCTACAATATTATCCTTTTATGTTGTGTCTATGTATGTATGTATATCTTTTTTCTTTTTTTCAAATTTTATTATTATCCTTTAATGTAAACTAGCATTTTATATTAATTACTGTGCATGCTGTGGTGCCCTATAATTGTGGGCGCATTTATATGTTCTATTTTGGTACCATGATCCTTTCGTTTTCTTGTCTAATGTTACCCATGTTGGGCATCCTATTATGTAAAATAAATAAAAAATAAAAAAATAAACACACCATGGTGTGTGCTGTGATGGCAATGGCCCTGGTTTACCACACTCCTACTAGCGACTAACCCCTTGGGATTCCCGCTACTCGCTACAGGTCGGGCCTAGGAATCCAAATTCTTCCTACGACCCGGCGAGAGAAAAGCTTTCTTCGGGTAGTAACTCTGAAAGGAGGGCGTATAAAGGACTCACTGCTTAAGATATCTACCTGGTGGTGCGTTGTAACACATACGCACTGCCTCCACCTTATCCAAGCAGCAAAATCTGTCAAATTTGCCGACACTCAGTTATGATTAAGGAGCGCTGTTCCGGAGTTTGTCGCTTGCGAACTAAAGACGCAGGCAGAATCAATAATATTTATGAAAATACCGTTTTCTCTTTTAGACATTCCCCGTATGTCCCAACTGAATAGATCACGAAAAGACGTATTGTATACGAATTCTTCATTGATTCTCATATTTAACCGCGTTGTTCGAGGGAGTATTGTTTAGCCTTGCTATTCCTCGTTGACCGTGCATACCTGAACTCTAATTGGGTGATTATTTAAGCGTGAAATTTAGCGCGTCGTTAAATGATGTACGTAGGTACAATATACGTCAGTACCCAGTTCATGTAATAAGCTATTTATCTATTATATAAGGTAAAATCACCGTGTTCTGGGGAATTTAGAAAAGCGCCGATAAAATACCTTCTTTAAATAATCGAAAGAGGTCTACATGACCATTTAACACTTCGTAGAATCACGCTCGCCTTATTTATTACGACTAATATACTTCAAGTGACCCCATTTTAATACAAGAGACTTATTGCTATTTTAAAATGCCAAATGTAAAATTTAAATATATTAGCAATACTTTCATATTGCGTAGCATGATTAACAAACGTTGTTGTGATGTGGACATTCTGTGTTGATTTAAGAGATTGGAAACATTGTACCGAATACACAAGAACTTAGATATTATTAACGAGTCAATAAAAAATGATGAGATATAAAGGGTTATTGCTTATTTTATAGACGATGGGTATATTTTAGGCTACAATAGTTTGTACCTTCTTTGAACGAGGAAAAATCTATGTAACTATATTCCATATTAAATCATAAGGAAAAATTGATTAACAAAAGAGAATTCGTTCGTAAAAAGTGTGGATACTGTAGCACATGTGACGTACGATTAAATAGTAAAAAAGGTAAAGGTACTTTTACGTAATTTTAGGTAAACAGGAATTGATTTGTTTTTCCTTCGTACTTTATTGTGGTTTAGTACAAGTAAAATGTCTACTTAATAAAGAATTGTTATTTATCCATTCATGTGTGCAATTGCCCATACATATTATGGAATTATGTTGACAATAATTTACTTTGTTTATACACCTTCCATTATTTAACAAACATAAACTAAGTAAATCGAATGAAACAGAATATGGTTATAATATCGACAATACTTTGTTCTATATTACAGAATCAATTGATTAATTGAACAAAAATAAATAAAAACCAAGGCGATTATACAGGTGATTTTATAGACGAGGGAGATATTTCATGATATAATAATGTGTACCTTCTTTTAACTAATAAAAATGTTAATAACTATATTCCCTAACAAATCATAAAGAAACATTTATCAACAAATGAGTTGATACGTAAAAAGTTTGGACACCGCAGCGCAAGTGACTTATGATTGAATGGTAAGTATATAAAATTCCTTTTACGTGATTTTAGATAAATAGGTAATCAACTCGCTTTCCTTTAGAACTTTATCCTGGCTTAAGAGAGACAAAATACCTACTTAATAATTAATTGTTATTTATTCTATCTTGTGTCTCATTGTTTCTAAATATTTTGACTATAAATTACTTTGTTTTAATGGAAATATTAAGATATCACTATTTCTATATACTTGGAATTAGAATCGAATGCTGAACATCCACCTTGAATTTATCCCTCGTCTATAAAATCACCCTGTATTAAACTAGATGTAATATTGAGCAATATAAAGTTAATTACACACATGCTGATAGCTGGAATACAGTTTTGAGCGCACTGGACGCTGGCGAGAGTATTGAAATTGTGCTTTTAGAAACGTATGATAGTCTGTGGAATGTGGTACGCTGTGGCTTGTAAGAAGAAGAGAATAAAAATATGTTGTGTGAAGTAAGCATGTGTCTCGCACTGTAGACATACCACAGGAAACGTTTCTAGAAGCAAACAATAAGCAAATAGCGACTATACAGTCGGCTGTCTTCTAATACATACTGAAAATGCGTTTTAAGTATGTGTTAGAAGAACAGACTATAGACACAAAAACAAAAAAATAGTAGCATATAAATTGATTCACTTATTCAAAACTGTTTTTTTTTTTATTATTGCATGCGACCTTTTTTTCTGTAATTATTCCTGGGATTAAAGAAAAGTAATTATGAAACAAATTATAGCACTGAACGTGTCTGCTATTAGCTTTATCTCTTTCGCCCTCGTAGTTTTGTCATAATGCTATCTCGGTCGTTGGCAATGTGATTTTCATTTACCACTATGAAATCACCAATAATTTTACGTTTTTTCCCCATCTCTAAAGACAAGGCAAGCATAGTGCGTGTGTTGCAATTGTCTCTTTGACATTATTAGGATTAAAATTATAAAATTTTAATTATCTTTAGTCTGTAATAGCAAAACTTTTTAAACAAGTCGTACCCGGTAGACATACTTTATTCTATTTCACGTAAATCTTCTTCTAAAAGCAAAGCTTTATTGAAATTATGTTCAATTAGCTTGTTGTGCTATATTGAAACTGAATGTCGCGTGTTTAGTACACCGCGGCGCCGACATAGCGTACCTGATGAATTAAATGGCAGTAGCCAGCATGTGTATAACATCCTTTAGTTAAGTTTAAACAAGTGCTGAATAACCTACTTCTAGAAATTATTTATCAACCGACATTGCTTATCCACCTAACAACGCCCTTCAAGTTCTGTGTAGCGATAAATTACCCTTTAAAAATAAACAATCTCGCCATTGATTATGGATTTATAAATAGAAGAGACGGCAGTGTTCTTGCTTGTTTGCCAGACCGATTAATCGGTAATCGGAACTGGGCTTTAAAGTGCCTACTAGTTCATACATCATGGAAAAAGTTTGCATTATTCGCAGATTTCGTTTTAGGCAGCTACTATCGCAGTAATCGAACCATGTTTTTTCTTATCTGTTGCATCAGACAAAATTTATGAGCAGTTCTTCGTTATTGTAAATACTCTACAATAAAATAATGATAAATAATAAATATATACTTACCAATTTATAATAGTAGCACCAACGCGTGTTTTTAGAATGATGTAATAACTTAGGATACCAAAAGTTTTTTAAAGTATAAGTGATGACCTTTTGGGTACACAAAACAAAAAAAAAACTCGATTCTAAAATATTCGGCTTACATTCGTGTTTATTTTTATACCAATATTGCATTTAAATACATTTTATTATTGCACTTAAGCGGCATCTACATTCTCTGATTTAGGATTTAGGACACGGCAAAAGAAGGAGTTACAGAACTTCTTAGTCCTAGCCGGGATGTGAGAAACCGTACAGCTGTGACTCCGCAAACCCGCGCGCGTGGTTCTATTCAGGAATGGAGAGGCTGGAACAAGGTTAAACAACTCTTCAGAATCACCACACGCACTGTCTCGGAGGAAAGCATTGTATTCCTTCCTCTATTCGCGTCACGTGAAGTTGAAGCACAATCTTCATGCTTAATCAACTCAAGTAATAAAAATACTAGATAGTACGTTATCCGTAAACAACCTATTTGCCGAAAAATATTTTTAAAAAGCGGCGTAAACGGAGGTCATTGTAACGCGTGTGTACACAAAGGCGGGCGTTCTGCTCGCGACAATTCCAATGACGTCTCGATCGAGCGATACGAACCGCGATTCACACACTCACCATGATACAGACGGTAGAAAACGCTCAGTGAGGCAATATCTCTGCGCAACTGAAGCGGTTCAAGATGCTTAGTCACGTCAGGATCATTCACAATGCGGACAGCCCTCCGCTGCAACCTATCCAGGGCGTCAAGTAAGTACTGAGCAGAACCATCCCAAAGATGCGAACAATATTCCATGCAAGGCCTGACCTGAGCCTTATACAAAAGTAACAGTTGATCAGGCGTGAAAAACCTTCGCACTTTGTTCAGGACGCCAAGCCTACGCGATGTTGTGGTGATAACAGATCCTAAATGATCCCTAGGATTAAGATCACAGCGAATATTCATACCTAAGATATTTAGGCTGTCGCGCATTGCAAGCGACACATTTTGAAGAGAAGGGAGAGGGGAAAAAGGGGTTATTTTGCTGGAAAATACACACACCTGTGTTTTCATGGCGTTGAACTCAACCAAATTCTTGTCGCCCCAAGAAGAAATGAGGCTCAAGGATTTATTGAGTCCAACAACCAAATCTTCCCGATTCCTGTTGGAGTCCTCCCGACAACAAGTGGGCTTGCTGCAATAACCCCTATGAACCGTGCTATCATCTGCATAACAATGTATACTGCTCAAAGACAGCATATCATTGATATGCAGAAGAAACAGGGTGGGAGAAAGTACAGAGCCTTGAGGAACTCCGGCATTAACTGACACGAACTGCGAACTGTGACCATCAACGAGGACACGAATTCTACGCTCGTGCAGAAAGCCAGAGATCCATGAACACAGATTGTCGGGAAGACCGTACGCTCGAAGCTTGGAGAGAAGACCACGGTGCCAGACCCTATCAAAAGCCTTGGCTATGTCTAGACTAACTGCCAAAGACTCACCGTGCTTATCCATTACCTCACCCCAGCGGTGCAATACGTACGCTAAAAGATCACCCGTCAACCGATTCGGTCTAAAACCGTATTGTCGATCACTTAAAAGTGAGTGATCTTCTAGGTAGCGGATAAGATGTGAATTTATTATACGCTCCATAATTTTGCACAACACTGAGGTTACAGCAATGGGTCGATAATTGAAAGGGTCTGAGTGATCCCCCTTTTTGGGGATCGGCTGCACATTAGCCTCCCTCCAAACCCGAGGCACGATTCCACAGGAATATGACAGGCGATATAAGCGAATGAGTGGAGAAGTCAACTCGGCGGCACAATTCTTAAGCACAATCGCTGGGATACCATCGGGACCACTGGCCTTCCGCACATCGAGTGACCGCAACTCACGCAGCACACAACGTGGCCTGAAAGAAATGTCAGGCATATAGCTGTGGTTTTTTTAGTGAATAAGAGCCGGTTCCAATACGCGGCAATGTGAATTCACGTAAGTTCGTATACTTCTAAATTTTCACAGATTAAACACGGATTTAGGACTAACATGCTTATCGGTGAAGGAAAATATCATGAGAAAACTCAAATGGCATCTAATAGAAATTTCCTGTGTGTGTGCCTTGAGAACGGCGATCAGCTGTGCTACTAGTCATGTTAAGCACTACATATAAGCGCAAAGTACAGGCACTAATTTATCCCTGTTCGCCCCGATAGGGATATAGCTTGACGATATATAATTATTATATTTTGTCCAACCGAGCTACATATTCGCCTTGGGTTATATTGGAAGATCTGGATGCCGTTTTACATCATGATTAGTGTCTGAACGAAACTAGACTTTTTGCCAAAATCAAAACTTCGGTATCTTACTAAAACAATAAATAAAATAGTGTCCACAGCTTATGTACCTCCAGTTGCTTACCTGTCCATACTTCAGTCGTGGTCAGAGATGGGTAAAATGTAATCTAATTAACGATTACAAAATGTAGTCGTAATTTTAATTTTCTTGCTCTGTAATCATGATTAAATCCATTTAAAACATTAAGAAATCATAAATGTGTATAAAATCTGGGATTTTGTAGTGTTTAAAACATAAATGAGTAAAATGCAGTAATATTAATGGTAAAAAACGTAAAATGTAATCGTTAATCATTTTCATTAATCTGATTACATTTTGCCCATCTATGGTCGTGGCATATGTTGGCCGACATGACGACGGCGCCCATCAATGGTTTATCATCTTTTGACGGACAATTTGTACTTTGGACTACATTGTAAATTCCACCAGGTGCGGCGTAGTTATTTTGTCGAGCTATGGTAGAATAAAAAGTATGCAAACCACGTCATCCAAGATATATCTACAGTAAAATTGTACTTTAAAGTTACCAATACTAGAACAACCAACGAAAATTAATACACATGTTAGAAACAAGCATAACAAAGTGTTTTTTGTTTAGCTTTAAATATAACTAAATCCATAATATTTTTTACTCCCTTGTATTATTATCCAGTATAAAAAGCAGTAGAAAAAGATTCTTAGATAAATATAAAAACCAATCATTTTAACTGGTACGGTAAATTTAGTGTTAGTTTTTAGAAAACTATACGTGGCGCGTAGAATGCGTAAATTTCACAAATAATCGTGGAATCGCCCGCCCTGGCCGCTGGCAAGTCAGTCTATCAACCAAGGCAACGTAGTACGTCCGCACTGCGTCACACCGACGAGCGTGTTACGTTGATTCTATTCATGACACTCATCTCTCTGTAATGTGCCCACGCATTGATTTTTATTATTACACTTGTGTGACATAATATAAAACCGGCGCACCTGCGTTTTTGTTTTCGCATATGAATCATTGTGCTCATATCAAAGGCCCTATCATGAACATTAATGTTAACTTTTTCGTAGGGGGAACAATCTTATTACACGAGGTACTGATATCGGCACTACATTTCGAGGCATTAAAAATCAAACGAAAATATTTAACACATGCAATTTACATACAATCATAAATTATAAAAATCGTCAGTTGCATCTATAGTATCTAAACAAAAACCTGAAACCCGTGAAAGCGTTACTCAGTTTCGATATCAGATTCTAGATAAAATCCTTTTTAGTTAATGAGCAAAAAAAATTACAATAAAATAAAAAAAATATTAAATGGGAAAACCCGCATGGCCACACTGGTACTGTACGTAGGCCGTGAACAAAGGAAAAAAGAAAGCAAAGGATCGAGTTATTAGGTCAAAATCCCCGTATATCCCAAACACCTTTAATTTGCTAAACCGTTTGATTAGTCTTACACAGATTTTTGTAAGTAATGCGAGTTTACGTTCGCGTGTAAGATATTTCAATACCTAAATTTTGTACATTTTTTTTATGTTTATAAATAACTAATATATTTTTTATGGTGTATTTTTGGCAATGTTACCGTGACACTAATATGCCCCTTTCGGATCGGACTTGATATTTATTTACACTGTGTATATCTATTACAAAGCTTTCTTCAATTAGATCCTTTTAAATTTCTAGTTTACAGACACGACTTTAATACGATTTCATTATAATAAAAAGATTGTTAAATATAGTAATTACAATATTGAAATATTTAAAATTATTAATTCGTTCAAAAATACATATAATAATTTTATATATACAAAGTGCCAAGACAAACTACTACTCAGTGAATTTAGTTCGTGTTTTAATATTTCTTTTAAGGTTTACACGTGTTCGCACTACGAATTCGAGGCGCGAGCGTATTATTTATTTGTTTATTATTGTTATATCTATGTAGTTTTTGATATATTACAGTTTACATTATGCGGCAAGTGGTGTGATATTTCAGAGAGTATATATACGGAAGAACTGGGCAATATAATTTTACAACGATAGCGCTAGTATAAACCTAAATAAACCTACTATAAAAAAATTGACCATATATTTCAACTTCCAGGGAATAACATATGCACTCCGACACAGCCTTGTGTTTCTTTTGGCGTTCACAAAACGCTGGTAGACCACTTCAGGCTCTTTCCATGGCGGTATGCCCCTGCATTGCCAACGAACCCCTAACTCGTGCACTGAGGCCCTTAAGTGGTCACCTTTCTCGCTCAGAGATGTTGTAAAGGCCGTTCCCGGACCGCAGCATTTAGTCCAGTCGCAAACAGGGAGTAATGAAACCTATCGAAAGTGTTACCCCGTTCCAGAAAATCTCCCTAAAAATAATCTAAAGGTAAATTATAAAGTTATTTTTTTGTTGTTGTTTAAATCGTATATTATAAAGTTGAATATATTTTATCAAAGAACTTATGTATTATCAAAGTTTTTATTATATTATTTACAGAACATAGTGAACTATAGTAAAACTATTTTTTATTTTAACATTATATTATTATTTTAATCGGAAGAGTTATAAACGGTATAATGTGTATGACATCATGCCTTTTTTTTCAGTTTTGATTACCTAACAGTGATAATGCTACAGAAAATTCCAAAAATATGTGGTATTGACTTGTTTTATGATAACTTTGCTGTCAAATCAAACATTACTAGGGCTGATAACAAATAGGTACGCTGTAATCGTAGTTACGAAGGTATGGCATATACAATTATAATCTATTCTTTACAAGTTACATTATTTTGTTTGAATAATGTGTGGAATTTTTTGAACCATCTGTCAACTCCCCGTTCTCTATTAACCCTTTCGTTGCCGCAGTCCGTTCCGCCGAAGTGGTGCTACTGAACCGGGCAACACGCCGCGAAGTGTGCACATTGCATGATGGCCAGTTGATGTTCGAATTTTCTCATTTAAGTGTACATTTAAAGGTTTTGCTGGTATATTGAATAAAAATTTAAATTAGGATATTCTTAGTATTATTTTTTTATTTTTCTATAAAATGAATGCCGGCTAAAGCCGGCGATGGTAACCAAAGGGTTAAGGAAGATAGAAGAAACGGAACAAAACTTCTTTTTTCTAAGCGATTTGGTATAAAAATCTAAAAATATATGGGGCTGATATAATAAAAGTCACATTCGTTGAACAATAACGCACAAATAAATGGAATTTACGTAACGTGTCAACGTGATATTTTGAAACCTTATGTCAATCCCCTTAGATTATAGTCAATCCCATTTATTTTTTTTTTCTTTTCTACAAGCATTATCGACAAATGAAAAATATTTTGTCTAGGGGCTCTGGTACTGCATTAGACACGCAGTAAGTTTACCAATTATTACGGACCTCACGCACCAATCCCTGTCTAAACATAATCTTTTAGTTGTGGTAAAATTATTTCATTGAATGAGTTTTTGTTAATCTTTATCGGCAAACAGGTTGACGGTTCACCTGATGGAAAGCGATTACCGTCGCCCTTGAACAACTGCAGCACAAGGAGCGTTGATATTGCATTGCTGATCCAACAGACAGAACACAATAATTGATTTGTAACAAAAAAACAACCAACGGACTTCGTACAGAATTTCCTATTGGTCTGGCAATACCTTATATTGGCACTGCATGTGATATTGTATATATAAAGCTTTACAGCTCTAGGTGCAAGTTCTTTAAAGCCTATCGTTAACGGCTCAACAAAAAACCCAAGCGACGTACACTCCACCCCACACCATCAGAAAAATTACCAATTCCTCCCAAAGTTTTGCAATCCGGTCATCTCGTCGCTGCTCAGACCCTAAACCAACTCAAAGAACAAGAACAACAGCTCCAGAAGACCACCCACAACTACGATAAATCAGTAACCCTCCTATGGATGAAATAAAGAACACAACCGAACGCATTCCAAGCTTGAACGTCAACCATTTGATATTATGATAACCAGTGATGGTGATTTGGGGTTTTGCCCTTTTTGGGAACTTTTACATGGCTGAGAATGTGGCTAAGAATTATTTAGGGTTCCTTTTACAATATAATAAGTAGACCCGACCTGAAACTATCTTCCTTTATTTTATTATTTTAAAGTTGGAATATAAAAAACCGCCATTATTGCCTACGTTATAAAAATAACCCAATAACGAAATTTCATATTTCACAAATAATACTTAAAACATTCTGACACTGCACACGAAATCATTAGATATTAATGTGAACACCAAATCTTAATATATTTCCTTTGAGAAAGTTCATAAGTGTCACCTTGAAATACACTTCCGATGAAATTCCATCCTGAAAGTGGGTAAACTGTTTTTTCTAACGCTTATTATATCTACGCACGTTCTTCAATTCAGGTGTGGTTATTCAACCATCTCGCTGGATACAGATTATTATTCATAATTTACCCGCAACGTGTTCATCCCGGCCGTACTAAATATTATAAATCAAGGTATTAATAGAATTCTGTGCGGAAGTTTGCCAGAACGTTTCGACTTTTAAAACTTGTATTATAGATTTAATATGCCTATCCATTCAATGGAGTGAAGTTTGAAAAGCATAAAAAACTTTAGAACGGTATCAACAATAAAATAAACTATAAAAAATTTTACTGCTACAAGCGGTTGTAGGAACCACTGGCTCACGTTCGTAAAATGATCACAGAAATTTTATAGTTGGTGTATTTCTATGTTTTTGACTAAGGACTTTAGTTACTAGAATCGACTTGTTTATTGAAATGAAATGAAATATAACTTTATTCAAATAAACCTACTTCCAAGCACTTTTCAATCGTCAAATAAAAAAAGTAAAGTGAATCTACCACCGGTTTGGAAAGCAGAATCTACCGAGAAGAGCCGGCAAGTAACTCTGGTAGTTGAGGTCAAGCATCTGCCTGTGCCCATGCTGGAGTTTGAGAATTTTCTGGCTCAACTCGGGGTTTCCGTAGGAGGGTGTCACCCCCGTCCCGTTCTAGTATCTGGGGACTTCAACGCCAAGTCATCGGCGTGGGGTTGTCCGACCACGAATGCCCGGAGCGACGCTCTAGAAGAGTGGTTAGTGGCAACCGGCCTCGTCGTATTGAATCGGGGTTCGATCAACACATGCGTCACCTGGGTCAGTAGGAGTCTGACACACCAGGGTTGCTGCCCTAACAGTGGCCCTGATGGTTCTATGCAGGATTTTCCCCCGAGACACCAACAAAAAAAAAGCGACTGCCTGTAAATAATAATAAAAAAAAATGTCCGATAACCGGGGTTCCAGTGTATGTCTTGTACCTATAGCACAAATGCGAGCTTTGTTTGGCGTTAGGTTATTTATTTGTCCGTAAATTTTATATGGGTCAATAGCAAGGCACGCGTCGGATTCCCGCAATTAGGATTCGTCAGCGGCGACCTCACAGCGGCTGCCATCCTCAAAAATCAACCTATCTATTGCGGAAAACAACACAAAAATCCGTTCAATAGTTTTTGAGTTTATCGCTAACAGCCAGACACACAAACGAAGTAGGGGACATTGTTTTATAATATGTAGTGATTCAGTATAAAATTCAGCATGAATTAAAAACTTTTGCACTAAACAGTTACCTTCTCAAGGTTAGTCAAATGGAATGATTTATTAAATGAATTTATGCCACTCGACGCCTCAAGGTTCCGACGGCCATGCTATTCGAAAGTACAGAAATATATCCGCCTTTTGAACACGGGAGTATAATTTCGTCTGTCTTGTGACAGCCGCTTTTCGTATCAACAAAAAGTTTATTATTACAATAGCCTAATATTATTCGACGTGGTTTTCATAAGATTGGCTACAAAAATTGCAACTTTTCAGGACAACCAAAAGAAAACTAGGTACAAACCGATTAAAGTCATGTTGGGCACGACATATGTCCGCAAAGTAGATACAACGACCAATGTATCTCTGTCCACTTCGAAATAGATATGGTGTGACGAAATAACATTTATTTAAAAAAAAAATGATGTACTTATAATCAATATTACTGTAAAAGTTTCATGCAAACCTGTCCAGTAGTTTTATCATGAAATAGTAACAAACATATTCACAAACTCTCGCATTTAAATATTACTAGTAGAATTAGTAGGAAGTAGGATACTAGTTCACTTATATACACTCAATGCTTGTTTGCTAGACTAGGATACGCTGTATCATATATTTTTACATCATTTTCAAATTAATAACTATCTGTGGAAACCGTGTTATTTTGAACAGAGCGTCTACAAGGATATTTTGCCTGTAAGTCTCAATAAACTGAATTTTCTAAACTGCAGACTACATCACATCTGATGGAAAGTGCAGCGTAATCCAAGACCGGTAACGACCACCAAGGGACGAGGATCCATTAATCGACGCAGTCGTTATTCTAGCCCACTGATACACCTCCTCAAAGACTCTAAATATAAGAACAACTGGAGGTACACAATGATCCTGATTTTTGGAGTTATTAATAAGTACTTGTACTTATAAGCCATTTTTAATGTTCATTCCGTAGATGCATGCAAGCATTGCATGCCCTTACGATAAATAAGTCTGGAATAAATTGCTTAAAGTTAAACAAAAAAAGTAACCATTTATATTCATATCTATTCTACATTCACGCCGTCTAT
This sequence comes from Automeris io, assembly GCA_036320925.1. NCBI lineage: Eukaryota > Metazoa > Arthropoda > Insecta > Lepidoptera > Saturniidae > Automeris > Automeris io. Next base: position 2,958,661 of record JAUDJH010000010.1, on the reverse strand, counting down.
ATTTCCTATGAAAGCAATATAATATTTACTGTCATAATTTAATATTCAAAATAATTACGCGAATTCTACCTACCCTGTTCAAATACTTTATGCATGTCACTAATTTTTAACAATGTTATTTTGGGTTTGATACATCTACGGTCCATATAAATGTTGTGTATCCCAACAATCTTATTAATATATAGTATAGCAATATATAGTGGAGTGTTGATCACGATAAACTGAGTCAGCAACATTCGTATTCCCGGTTTTAGCGACGCAACGGCGCCAACCGTCTTTCTACGTTAGATAAAAATTGTTTTCCCAATGAAGAAATTCTGGAAATGATCCAACATTTTTGTACTCTTGACCTTTGTCGTATTTATTAATACCTATGACAATAGACAAATTATATAATAACAAATAGACAAATAGAAGGCGCGGTTTTTTTATTGATAAGCAAACGCGTTGTTACAATGTTTTTATGCATAGATAGGTGCCTTCGAGTAGATTTGAGGTGATAAGGCGATTGTCCTAACTGAGTCATGACCACAGTACATGGGTGTAAAGCCCGTCATAGTGACCAGTTTCGGCTTGTTGCGTTTCGAGATCAGCTTGTGTATTTTCAGTAGCTCATATACCTAGAGATCTTCAGTCGTGGTATATGCGGGCCGACATGACGGAAACTGGCAATAGATGTTCGTTCTTTAATAGTCATTTTCGTTTTTGACTACACTGTACTTATTATCAGGTGTATTATAGCCACTTTTTTTGTATCCCGGGGGAAAATCTTGCATAGGACCATCAGGGACGCTGTGACGGTAGCAACCCCGGTGTGTCAGACTCCTACCGACTAAAAACCCCCGGGGTGTCCCTTTGATTGCTCCACCCGGGCCTGGGAAACCAAATTCATCCAGACGCTCAGTGAACAAGAAGCTTTGTTGAGGCTACCTCTCTGGGAGGGGTAGGAGTAAGCCCACCACTCCAAAACCTCCTTCCAGGCGGTGCACCGGACGTATTATAGCCACTTTGTAAAACCAGTATAAAGAAAGGAAAAAATAATTCGGTCCAACACTAGTAAGATTAAGTATAATAATAGTCCTTTATAAAAAAAAAATTATTTCAACTAACCAGTTCGTATTACCTATAAACTTATCACGTTTTATAATCAGTTAGGTTTTCCCATATATTTTTCCCGTAGTTGTTTTTTTTTTAAAGAGTCTTTTGTTCTCTACAATATGCCAGTCCCGTTTGCTGTAGATAACATACTGGACTTAATTAAATCGAGGAAAACCAATTAATAAAATATTTTAAAGTTAGATATAATATAAATTTCAGTGAAATATTATTAAATAATAAGTAGGTATTTTATGCTGAGTTTGTTAAATCTTTACAATAATTTGTAAAGGCCCGTCCAATTTTGTTGTGAAGGCCTTTCCCGGTCGGCAACGCGACTACATTTAGAAAAAAAAAATGTTGTTTCTTTATCTATGCAATAAATAATTTAAAAAAAGATGCATTTTATTTTGGTGTACTATGTGCAATCTCCTTCGACGACTATCTTGATAACGCCGGGATTGAACGAAGTTTATGAATGTAAACATTATTTCAGAAGAATAAAATTTAAACAATTTTATAAATTTTTATTGAAAGGTCACGCTTGATAAAAATGTTAATTTTACCAATATTATTTTTATTTTTAGTGAATCTTGAACGAAATATCTTAGTATTTAAAATCTCTGGCCTTGGCTGAATGTTATCGTAATGGCCGATCAATCAGATTCCATTTCGGCCAGAAATCGACTTTAGTCGATCACTAACTAGTACCATATTGGTAGAAAGTGTACAGAATGTTCGCTTCCCATTTTCCGAAATTATTTAAGTAAAAGCAAGATTTAAAGTTTATCATGCCACATTAAGAGAATGAATTATTAAAAAAAGTATTGTACATATTTAAAAAATGTTTGGAGTAATTTATAATATTCGATACAATTACTAGCAGATAAATAAATGTTTAGAATTATTTATGGTATCCTTCTGTTTCGTTAAGTTTGACAGCTTGCCGCTAAGCTAAGCTTCTGATCCAACCGACAAGGAGGGAAATAGCTATTAACTACTAATACTATGTGACTCTGCCCACTGAAGCTATTGCTCTCCCTTTCATTTATAGTAAATTATATAGTAAAATGCTGTTACTACTTATAACTTTAGGAACATGTTTGTATATTATCATTTTATCTTATTACATTTTAATATTTGGTCCCTATACTTATTTACTATTTTTAATATAAACAAAAGCAACTTTTCTACACGTTATTCGATATAATGATATATACAATTAACAAATGTAATTAAGTAAAATGATTGTTAGAAACGTTAATATAGTTTTAAAGACAAAACTACAATTAAAACTAACGATGTAAATGATTCATAACAATGATTAATTACAATTTTCGTATTGCTTATCTTCATATTTATTGTGATTCATGTCCAAAATATATTTTAATCTAGATATTCTTTAAGATATCTCGGAAACATAAATCAATTCATTAAAGAATAATCCTATCGTAAAATTATACTGTAAAAGTACATTATACTTTGTATTGTGATGAGACGCGACATTGGGCTGCATTTCTTCACCATAGTATTAATTTTAATCAGGACCTAACTTTAGCCCTTGAAACATTACATTTGCTTTTTATCAGTTCTTATTGAAAAACAATCTATTTATACCTAAATTATTTTTAATTTTAACGGAAATTATTAGAATTTGTTTCGCATTCAGAAACTTTATATAGAAAAATAATAAAAAAATGTCCCTCTGTAGCCTTTTCGATGTGAGCTGACATTTGTTAAAAAGGTAGTAAAATTATAGTATTGTTTGTTAACAGAATTAAATTACTTTACTGCTAAAATTAATATAAGAAACATGATTTACGTATATTAGTCAAATCACGTATTTAATGACAATTGATGTAAAAAAACGATCAAATAGGTATATCTTTTATTAGAACGTGGAATAATGACAAAGTAAACACTTTTCTATTATTTTTTAAATAAATTATTTATTTGCGGAAAATACTAGAGTAATTTTAAGAGGGAGTGAAAAACTCTTGAAGGTCGACAACACAAAAGCAACATTTATTGTGCTGTAATAGCCAACAAGTTATTTTTTAGAACCTACTAATAACTAACCGTTGTAATTTATCAAAATTTAATAGGATACTGTGCAATAAATATTAAGCGGTTATGGAGAACAAATCTGATTTAGACAGTTTAATTTTCTTTTCTATTTAAACATTCCATAACATTAACATGAAAAAAAGAATATATTTTTTAATTAATTTTGTATTACAATTTACAAAAAAAGACGCATCCAATGGGCTATGGTCCCGTGGTTTTACTGCTATTTACAGAGACATTAAGTTACCAGCTAACGCAAAACCTCTTAAGGGTTACTTTGGTATATCAAACTTACAACTTTTGTTTTACGACTTTTTCTAATTTAATCTTATTTTTCCCCATAAAAAAAAACAAATATACATTTCTAATCTTGACACTCTGAAAGGCGGCGCAATGCATCCGGAGCAGACGATTTTGTAGCATCAGCTGACAGAACTTTAAACATAGAGCTAACGATTGTTGACGAGGTCAATACCTACTTTTTTATCTTACATAAGACCATCAGGGTAACGACTCCGGTGTGTAAGATTCTTACTGACTAAAAACACCTAAGGCGTCCTCTAATTGCTGCACCCGGATCTGGGAAACAAAATTTATCCAGGCGCCCGCGCTGCATAGATCATGACCTACTAGCACAACCCTTTACTTTCTTTTAGGCTTTGCTCACTATTTACGCACGCTCCCAGTGTTGCCATGTAAGTTGTCCCATATAATTATTTTTATATTCGGGTATTGTTTCTGCTCTTTAACTAAAAAGAACACAAATAAAAATAATATATAATATGAATACGGAATAACACCTTCACGGGTCGAACAGCGTTTTATTAAATACTGTATAAATGCAATACATATAAGCATAAAAACGTTTTGATTAACGAATTTTGTTATAACCCTTAATATCAATATAATATTCATCTAAGTATACATAATATACATTTATAAGCCTCGCTGTACACGATAACCAGCTGATGATAAAAGAGCTTTGCACTTTTAAAGTATTTAAATTTACCTATTCGGAAGTAAAGTAAGCACGAAGGTGATATAGACCCACTAGATAGTATAGCGTAGTAAAGACGTGAAGAGTTTATAAGTTTTTATTTATTGTCTGATTATATTTTATTACCTAGCTACGGTAGTAAATGAATGAAGCTGACTTTAAATAATATTATATATAAAGTATATTTATTATTTTATACAGAATCATTTGACTAATATAAACGTAACTTTAAACAAATGTTATTTAAACCTCATTTTGCACATAAATATAGGGCACATTGGTAGTAATTTATGTTCAAAGTTTACATATATCAAGTTTATAGTCCGTATTGCTAGTCGAAAACAATACATTAATTGTACCTAATTATACTAAATGGAATATTACAAACGAATATTTATTTACCTTGTAAAACCCGAGTTTTGTAATTTCATCGCTTTATATTTATTTTAATTATAATAAAACTACCTATATAATACCTATATGAAAGGTTGGTCCCGAATATTCGAAAACAGAAAATAATAGAAAAATAGGAAGCTACATTTTTGCCCTGCAATAATTGCAGAATAATAATAATTTATAACATTAAAAATACCTCTAATTCTTCTAAAAAAGCGATCTCTTTCACATCCATGGCGGCTTCCTCGTTTGTAATAATCCTTCCATTTTCACTAACACCACCAGTCAAATTAACATCATTACTTCCGCTTTCTTTTTTAAAATCCTTCATCATATGATACGCACTATTACTATGCCCGTATTTCATCATAGCCTGCATTATAGACTTCCCTTTATACATTTTCAGGGTATTCACTCCACCGGGGTGGTCCCGCAAGAAGGTCTTTAAATCGTAAACATTGTCGTTAAATTTTACGGGAAATTCGCGAGTCGCGTCCATTGCGTAGCAGAACGTGCGAGCGCCTGATTCCCGACAGAGTTTCACTAATACTGAAGCAACTGGGCGCGTTATCAAATGTGTGAAAAAAACAGATGTTTCAGACTGACAAGCCTAACTATTGGCTTGCATTCGACCGCCTTGACTGATAGTTTAGAGTAATTAATGCGGTGAAATAGAGCCGTGAGTTATTTCGTAACAGTTCCGTCGATTATTGTCGCAGACAACTAGTTTGGCGGTAAATGAAAGTACTGTACCTATTAATTTGGCTCCCTTTCAAGTACATGTCTTCTGAAACTAAAATGGGGATAGATAGACTATATGCTAGACTACTCATGAATATTTTCGTGTTTTCTCTATTAAACATCAAGAAAGAAGTTGAATTCTTTGGTCTCACATCCCGGCTAGCACTAAAAAGTTCTCTATCTCTTACTGCAGCCGAGTTGTTGGGCTGTGGAATGGTCTTCCGGCGAGCGTGTTCCCACCATCATATGATATTGGGTCTTGTAAGCGAAACGTGAAGAGATATTTATCCATGATCGCTGCGGCTATCGATGATTTTTTTTCTGTTTGTAGTCGTTTAGTTTTTGGACTGCACCTTGCTTACCATTAGGTATGGTGTGGTCACTGTGCCGTGTCAGGATACAAAAAAACATTATACCTACACCAATATACTCCGCAGCTACAATGGCATGTAACTTATAGAATATAATTTCACATGTACCTAATACTGATTATGTTTTTTAAGCTTTGCAAGAATGTTTGTTGAAGCCAGAGTTAGGCAAAATGTAATCGGATTAATGATTAACGATTACAAAATGTAGTCGTAATATTAATTTTCTTGCTCTGTAATCATGATTAAATCCATTTAAAACATTAAAAAATCATAAATATGTATGCAATCTGGGATTCTGTAGAGTTTCAAACATAGGTGAACAAAATACAGTCATATTAATGGTAAAAAACGTAAAATGTAATCGTCATCATTTTTATTAATCATGTTACATTTGAACCATCTATGGTTGAAGCTAATAGAGACATAATCCCTTTGGTCGCGTTAATAATCATTCATAAATACCCTTTATAATTTTCATACCTTTATCCTGTCACATTTTCTATCGCACGCGGCCATGTCTCTAGCACAGCCATACTAGAGTCGTTTAATACGTCAACCCTGACGGTCACCTCACAAGCGGTCTGCCTACAGTGCGAATATACCTCATCGCCCTACAACCATTTACATTCCCGCGGAACATTGTATTCCTTAATTCACCCTCTACCTCGTTCAAGTAAAAGTAACACCGCGTCCTAGGTGAGCGATTTCCTTGCGAACGCGAAGCGATGCGACCCGGCGCGAATAATACAAACAGGCGACATGTATTCCAGTGTCCTACGTGACCAAACAGGGAGTGGCGAGACGCAAACGCGATCAATTTGTTTGATATTTTCGCGCGAATGAGACGCGGCGGCGGTTGCAAGCGTACAATGTCGGATACAGAAAATTTGATAAATACCATTCAGGAACATCCAATGTTATGGGATAAAATGATAAATGGGTTCGATCCGTAACCCTTAGCACAAATTGTGAAATGTCCTTATGTAATGCCATTATAAATACATGATATTAGTTTCACATCTCTGATGGACATGCTTTGTCAGTATATGATATTTGAGCAATGAATTCTCTAAAAGTATTACTTATTAGTTATTGGCGCGCACGTAGAACAGAACCGCCGCACCGCACCGCTTCGCGCTCGCAAGGGAATCGCTCACCTAGGACGCAGCCTTATGGTTACAATATCGTCCGCGTACTATTCGAAAGGTGTCGCGCCACAACCGGAAGATGACAGAAGTTGATGATACTTAAGCAACGAGTATACTACGGGCAATGTGTGACCATTTACTTTAAATTTTTAAAATCGCATATACAGTCCACTTATCCACAAATTCTATGGGCATCACTAGTCTTGAAGTCGGATAAAACATGTAGCGATATACCTATTATAATAACACTTTTAATTGTTTGCATGGAAACTTTTTTGTTTATATTTACTGTGCACGACAGTAAGAGTTTTTTACCGATATAAGTGGATGCTGGCTGAAGCACTATAAGTGCTCGCCCTCTCAAGCCCGGTGAAATTGTAGCGGCCGTTACCCCGGTACCCAATAAAAAATCCCGCCGAATAAAAAATAAAATAAGTGGACTATATTACTAGGTGCTGGTGAGGTTGTATTCAGACCCTAAAATTGCACAAGACCATTATCGAGCATATACACATTTATTCTGCAAACATTTGCCGCCGTGGTGTCTCACTGCCTGCATCCAGAAACAGCTATTGGTGCAGCAAATCCTGTACACTATCGTGTACTCGAAAGCAAATCGAATAAGGCTGTTGAACGTGATGCCGACTCCGTGATACAAATAGTGATAATTTACACCAATAACTACAAAATAAAACATAAACCACGTAGGCCTAGGAAAATAGCACAAACAACCGAGATAAAGTAATCTGAAAACAGAAATTCCGAAAAATATTGGTTTCATAAGCAATCCCGATGTTCCTTGCTAGGTAGTCCCAAGCGAGTGTTCGTTAGTACCTAATAACGCCATCTACCGGTAGGCGAGTGGAAATAAAATATGTATGTACAGGAATATCGTGTATTTCATTAAATATATACATGTATGTGTCTGGACATTTCCAGGACATTTTCGTAAGTACTAGAGTTTATAATCATAAACAAAAAATTTAGCTACGATTTTTATGATGAGTGATGCTAATTATTCTACATTGCACATAACATTGCAAAATAATTGCTTAAATCTTAAATTATATATAAATAGTGTGTAATTGGGGCTTGTTCAATAAATTTTCTTCAAAAATAAATACTTAATTTTTATTAACCTCTTTACAAAGACAAATATTAATTAAAAATTACAATATATTACCTTATGCTATTTAATATAACTGTGTATAATGATGTACAGGTGTTTAATCATAATTTGTACCCAATAATTTCAGGATTTTTTATATCAGTAAGTGGTAGACTTTGAAGATATAATATAATATTTCACAGGTGAAAAATTAAAGCCAAAATTTTCACAAGTATTTATACCAAGAGTCAGCATGCAAGCTTTTGTATACTGTTTTATATTTCGTAATTCTTGTATTCGAGACAATATAGACTCAGTTGGATGTTTCAAAAGCTTTAACATTTGATAGTCATCAAAAGTCTTGAATGGGCAACCCCCCTCAGAAGATGCACCCTCTGTGCTCTGTATCTGTTTGCAGCTCACAGAACTGTAGTTTCTTCTGCCACCCTCTAAGCCATACATGTGCCTTATTCCATACAAATATTTCTTCTCATCTCTCTCCCAATTATGGCAACAACTGTGACTGCCATTTGGAATTAATTGGTATTCAGCTTTCCAAAAACTTATTGATTCCTCAACTGGCATACCTATATCTTTTAAAAACAAGCTGTAATAGAATCTTTGTAAGTGTGTTAACCTATGCTTTGTTCTCAAGTTTAGGTGCAGATTTAACATGCATGGGGGAAATTTAATGGATAGATTGTCAATCTCCTTACTATGTATGATGTCCGGTTTATTTGACATAGGAACAAATTCTTTTTTAATCTTAAGAAGCAGTTCTATTATCCGGTTGTCATTTTTAACTGGAGCTAAATTTTTTCCAAGTTTGTAATATAAATTATTCATAAACAGTAATGTTAAATATTGCTTCCATCTACCACATGGTATTAAAGCACTCCCGCATTTTATTTCCACTTGTCTCCTAGCGACAAAAGTAAGGCATTGTTTAAAATGTACTGTTATATTATGAACATTACAACTAATGTCGTGATATGTCGAAATATGATGAGCAATATCTTTCAGACATAAATGTTGACATAAAACTTGCAAAGGCTCGAAAAATGCAGGTGGTTCTCCATATTTCTTAGTACTTCTCAATAGTTTCTTAGCAAAACTACGAATATCATAGGCAGACAATGACTCCAAACGGCGCCTAAACAATTCTATTTCGGCATTGATAAAGAAACTCAAAAATTCTGTATTTTCATTTAAATTAGCTGCTACACACAGCATGAAATGTCCTACGTTATCATAGGTGCTGCCTTCAATTACATATTCGTTGTATACTACAGTATTCTCTGATAAAATCGCCTTTAAGTACTCTAATCTTCGAAGGGAAATGATTTCCAATAAGTGAACCGGTATGTCGCCTTTCACTGCACTTAAATAGAAAGAAGACATATTTATATTTCATAATTATGTTGAAAAGTTTCTGCGGAACAATTATTCATATAGTTTAATTGCTTTGCCATTTTATTATAGTACTATTATATTCTTTTTCTACGGTACTTTAATCATAACATAAATTATTTCAATGACAGTTGATTTCTCCAATGCTGTCAGCCCTTTTTAAAATTTACCCTTAAAATAAAAAATAATCTAAAATTTGAAAATATTAGAACATTGCCTAAATCAAAGGCTAAAAGCAAAGGTTTCAAATCACATTTTGTTAAAAAACATATATGACTTATTAAAGTTTTATTGGATTGTACGTAAAATGTAAGACAATGTTTAACATTTCTGTATCATAGTTATCTAGTTTATGTTATAGTTTATGTTTATGTGTTGTTTATGTTGTAGTGTATGTTAGTTAGTTGTGTTATAGTTATAATCAGTAATTTTATAATTGTACATTATCGTGTACAAATGTAATTGTCGCTAAATTTGGTAATAAATTAACAAATATGTTACTTAGCCAAAGCAATGTAACGAAATGCAGGCATCACTCTCTGTGACAATATTGCGTAATAATAAAGTGGAAGAACTGTAACTTCGAAACTTAAATTTTACGCGAGTGCCATAAATGGGTTTTGATTTTTTTTGATCCCATAATAAAACTTACCCCCAAAAGCCTAAAAATCCTCCTATTCTTATAAAATATTAACGTTAGAGGTAAAACTTTCAAATTGGCATCATTGGTTAAATTATGTCAAATGTAACTACTTATAAATTGTTTCGTTCAAAAATTAAATTTATTCAAATTATTCTAACCATTCATTTAATAATTTTGTTCAAATAGTCTCTCTTTTATCCTTGCATCTTAAAACACATATTTTTATAATATTGTGTTTATATTAAAACTAACTTTTGATTGCAACAGGATAATTTACTTTGAAGGCAGGGTTGCCACATAGAGAATTTTTTCCGTTTTTGAAGGAATTTATATAAAAATTTAATATTTGTGTTAAAGTAATTGAATATTTTTAACTTAGCCATAGTCACTCGCTTCGGGTCCTGCTCTTATTTAGCTCCTTCCTTTCTTCTTATTCTTACATATGAGTAACATGATGGTGACACCTCTGGTGCTACACTTGGTAATCGGTCACAATAATAGCTTTCCGTTATATTTATGTCAGTCTGTCTACCACCTTTTAGCATAAAAAGGAACTGTTGTGCATTATACAATAAAATTTCATGTTACAAAATAAGATTGAAGCAATTACCCATTTTTTTAAAATTAATTAGTAACTGGATATAGGTATGAAAGGACAATGAACATTATGTGAGATTATATTAATAAACACCATAAATTCTATGGGAATTTTAAGCGTTATTATAGAATTTTCTGAATTTTGAACATGATTTTTTATACATTCAATTGGCAAGTATGCTCTGAATGTCAAAGAGTGAAGCTTTCGAAGCCCGATTGCAATATGTACGGTATTAGTGCAGTTTATTTTCGGAAATATTAAATGAAATCAGTGCAATTGACACAATTGAGTTAATTAAAGTTGTTAACGTAGCATACACACATTCTTCACGTTGTTAATTGACTGTTATGTGTATTGTTTGCCTGTGTTTGAATGTGCGTTGTTTATCTCGACATGTACCTATGTCGGAATTTCTTAAATAGAATAGACGTTTCATGTCGAGGCCGAGTATAAAAATAACATTGGAGTGTCGCGTCGCGTCGGAAGGGCTGACCCCGCCTATGCTATGGCTCCGGTGATGCCTTTACAACTAGTTCTCCACCTATCTTTGTTAGTATTAGGTAAGTAAAATGCAACTTTATAAAACAAATCATATTAAAAAATATGTATCAAGTAAATTATTTTATTGAATACCATATGACCTAATTTCATTAATTTATTAAAAATGATTAAATTAAGAAAACTTGTGTTATATTTTATACAAAAATAAAAGAATAATATTCCCAAAAGTTGTTATTTTTATTCATTTTTAAGACAGTAACTAATATTACTTTTCATGTTAAGTATCCTAATACATTTAGTATTTTTAAATAATTGAGATAGTTTCTTGATATTTTATGAAAAAGAATAACATATATATATATATATATATATATATATATATATATATATATAAACAATTAAATTCTATGTAACTATAAAATGCTATAGTAAAAATGTAGAGAACCAAATAAAATAACAACTCCTTACCTAGCAAGTACCTATATTTTAGTTTAACCCATATATACTCAAAAAGTTGTTAATAACCCTCCATAAAAATAATCCCTAAAACATTATTTAAAATGAAATTAAAGAATTTATTGTATTCACGCTACACAATACTAAGGGCTGATCTAAAAAACTAACGGACGGCATTTAGTCAAAGGTCTTTAGACTCTTTTTTTTTTTATTTTGGGAAAATGCTCCTAGAACCATCTTAGCCACACAAGGGGGTTGCGCGACCAAGGTGTGTCGAATGTATACTGACTAAAAACCCCAAGGTGATTATATCTACGGATTGGCGGTGACTGTGGGTCCTGTAATAAATTCGCCACAGCCCTGTCGTGCCGCGCCTGATGGTCACCAACTCGGGGGAAGATGATACCTTTCCTAATACTGCTCGTTGTATTTAGGCAGAGCATGTCACAATGTCCTGCCAACTTCTCGAGGGTCGCTAAACCAGTTTCTCAGGGCCCCCAGCCTGAACAGCCACGACCCTAGACTCATATTACAGTAACCTTACTGTGTTACCACCACCTGGTAGCCTAGTACGCCTGACACTCCTGCAATTAAAACCACCCAAGGACGACATGAATACTATCAAAAAGTAAAATCTGTATATGTGGACAGCTTAAATATTTTAGATAATACAATAAATTAGTGGTGAGTTTCTTATAAAAGCATTATCCTATTATTATTATCTTCACCTTCTACCAGGTGTAATTGAGGTCAAGCCTTCATCTATAAATAATAATAATAAAAAAATTTGAATGTATAAAGTTGACTGCCTCACAATCTTTTACGGGTTACACTATCCAGAATGCTTCTACATTTATTATGCAAACAGCTAAGGAATGGAATATGCTTCCAGTGGGCATGTTTCCATGATCTCATGACTTAGGAGCTGTTAAGAGAAGTGTGAACAGGCATTATTTTGGTGGAGGTGATCCATTTTCAGACTCATACTCACCTTTCACCAGGTGTAATTGAGGTCAAGCGTCTGCCTATAAATAATAATAAAACAATTGCTTAAAATTTGATAATTACCAGAATAAGTGTCCCAGAATCCAAATTGAAAGATATTTTTCAATATGCCTATTAAATGTTCAAGTATAACAAGATAAATGTTTTTTGATGCCAATATGGGATGCAGACCACTGCAATAAAATGGTATCAAAAGGGCAAATTGCTAATTCCTGTAAGCAACATTTTTTTGCAATGTAAGGTGAGTTCACAAAGGTAGACTCTTTCACTAGTGGTGAAAGTAACAACATTCACAGAAATTTATAATTACATCAATCTTGCCAATTTTGTCACTAATGACAAACATTATAAGACATTTTGAAGCTAGACCAGAGAACTTCAATCTTAAAATATACGGAGAAATTATATGGTATTACCCCTTAACTAGAGTATTCCTCAGACTGTATCTAACAATGACAGGAGGGCGCTTTCATGTCGCATCAATCATATTTTACTTAATTTAGTCAAAAATATGTTTCATGAATAAACTGATCCTGATAACTGGATAATAAGCAACAAAATCCATAATTGAAGTAAAATAAATAACATTAAACATCAAACTATTAATGGAGGGTATATTTTAAACTATTTCGACATATTCAACTATAGCTCCTTGAACGAGTTGTAGATGACTGAAAGTAAGATGGGTAAAAGTCTCATTTATAAAAACTTCAAAAAACATGTATTGATTATATGTCAATGTCACGAAAAAATTATAAAGCAAATAGCCTTTCACTTCTCCATATGTAAATAGAACTATGATATAGATTGTTTAATTGCCCTGTATTGATGATTTTAAATGTTTCCTGCTGATAAAATACATATTGCTATATGATGCCATTTGTAAAAACAGATACATAATATTTGCTATCAAAGTTTGATTCATAACATGTTATTTATAATTTTACTATCATTCAAAACATATTGGAGCTCTGCTGATTTTTATTACTATTGTTCAATCTGTAAACCCACATGGAATAACATTACCTAATATAAATACTACTTCCACTTTGTTTACCTTTTCATCAAACATTTCAAATTGTATTATTTATTTAATATCAAAGTATTAGTAATTTACCAATTTAATCCACACAAGCTAGGCTCTGTGAATATTTAGGCTATTAAGTTCTTACATATTTTTTTTTTTGTTAAAGACAAACTTTTTTCCTGAGAAAAGTTAAAGTGGGATCTATAAATCTGAGTGTAAGAGACATAAGAATCATGATTAACTGTGCTACTAGTCAAGTTGGACCTGTCCTCTTTACCCTTATATGTCAGGACATACAGCTGACCCCAAAAGGATACAGTGTGATGATTAGTATTGTTATTAATCAAAATAACATTTAATTGTTTTAAATAAAGACTGAATTCAATATTAAATAATTAATTTTTAATTGTTTTGTTAGTATGTCTGATTTTGACACTAAAATCTACATTGTAAAAGAATTGTATTTCAACATATTTGGATAGCAGACATTTTAATTGAGTTGTTACACCTTTATAAAATATAGTTTTTATCAATCGAAAATTATGACACTTTACTGAAAAAAAAAACAAATTTTAATTTGTTACAGAAAGTGTTGTCTAGCTAATAAATATAAACTATCATAAATATGATATAGTTATGACGCAAAGTCTGCAAACTACTAGCATAATATTTCAATCTAAAATAACCTTTCCAGGCAGATATCAACATTACAATAAATATTTAGTAAATAGTTCCAATAACCCTGCATATTAGTTTAAGATTTCTAGAAATGTTGCAGTAATTATTTAGTTCAAAAGAAAAATACGTTTTTGAAATTTGAGATACTGAGACTCAATCAAAATCTGATTTTATCAATTTTAAGTTAGGAGAATGTCAAATGCGACTTTAATCACGTCTTTTCTAGGTTTCCAAGCTACTACAAGTGCGGCTCCACCGTCAGAACAAAATCTCCCGCCGCGACCGAAAGAGGGCGGTATTACGACACGCTATTGCGAATTTTACAATGGCTCAACCTCGGCTTGCGATCCGGAGAACAATTCAACATGCACACTCGACGTCATTAGAGAAGAGTGCCAGCCAGCTGAAGCGGACAAGAGTGTTCACTGCATTGTCTTATGGCAGTTTGATAATGTAACGAACAAAGCCTACCCTAAATTGAAAGGCTGCTTTGTGGACACCGTTTCATGTAAGGACAGGTCTTCTAGCTGCCGCCTCCATAATATCAAACTGCCATTGCTCCACTGTTGCTGTGAAGGTGATATGTGTAATACAAATCTCAATATGCCAAATTTAGAAACAGTCATGGCTCAAACGGAACCTCCACCTGATGGAACGATAGCTTCACCTGCACCGACTGAGGATGACACTCAGGCGGTGATAGCATACACCCTGACACCCCTGTTCCTGCTGTTCACGATACTCGTAGCGTGCTACTTCCTGTATAGGAAGCGAAAGAGCAGCTCGTTCGCTGAGCTAGCTAGCGGCGAGGCATCGTCATCGAGACCTCCCTCAGCCGGCGCTGGTATGGAATACGAAATCGGGCATTTGGTTGGTCAGATAGCGCTCTGCGAAGTGAGGGCTCGGGGTAGATTCGGCGCCGTTTGGAGAGCGAAACTCGGCCAAAGGGACGTAGCTGTCAAAGTATTCCCTCTACAAGATAAACAGTCCTGGTCAGCAGAGCAGGAGGTGTTCAGGCTGCCTCGAATGGACCACCAAGACATATTACAATACATAGGCGTCGATAAACAAGGAGATAATCTACAGGCGGAATATTGGCTCATCACGGCTTATCATGAAAAGGTAAATATTAACACAAGTCTTTTTTTAACCCAACTTTAATGATAGCAGTTTTTCCTTTAATAAAAATATTTATCTTTTTTTATAGCACTAAAGGTATTTAGTGACAGTATTAAGTCATTACGGTTCTTTTGTACTTTATTAGAAAAATCTATTAATTTTATATTATATTCTTAGCATTGAAAAATTAGCGACGAAATTTTAACGGCGATCAGTTGCACTACTGGTCACGTTACGCTCTTCATATAAGCGCACAGTGGATATAGACGCTAATCACTATCTCTGCTCACCCCGAAAAGGATATAGCGTGACGATATATTATTTATTATCAAACTAGCAACAAGATATCTTTTTGTACTGGCACGACAAAGTGACTACATTGCATCCGATGGCAGAGATGGGCAAAATGTAATCTGATTATTGATTAACGAATACAAAATGTAGTCGTTATTTTAATTTAATGCTCTGTTATCATGATTAAGTTCATTTAAAACATTAAGAAATCATAAATGTGTATGCAATCTGGGATTCTGTAGTGTTTAAAACATAGATGAGCGAAATGCAGTCATATTAATGGCAAAACACGTAAAATGTAATCATAATCATTTTTATTAATCTGATTGCATTTTGCCCATCTATGTCTGATGGAAAGTATAGTGTAGTTGAAAAATCGTGACAAACAGTAAATATTGAAAAACTATTGACAGTAGCCGTCATCATGTTCGCTTACATATATCAAAACTAGAGTCCGACCGAAACTGGTTTTCCGGCCGAAACCGAAACCGAATATTCGGCCGTAGCTTCAATTTCGGCCGAATCCGCAACCGAAACTCACGTGGTCAAGTATAAAAGTCGACGTGGTCAAGTAAAAATGAAACAAAAACTTACATGTAATCAGTTCCATCAAAACATAACCTCTAATGAATGTTTACGTCGGGTGATAACGCACTGACTAAGTTGTGTTGCTATAAAACCATTGCGAATTAGATCCGTCAACTGTCGTCTAAACGACGCAGTTACACTCCGACGCAGCCTTGAGTTTCTTTCGGCGTTTCTTCTCAAGGTAGTCGCTTCCGAAACGCTTGTAGATCACCGTTAGGTTTCGTATTTTTGGCTGGCGGTCCAAGTCGAGCTTCGTACCCACAGGGGTGCCCTTGCATTGCCATTCAACTCATAAATTGCCGGCTGAGCACCCTCAGTGTTCACCCACCCGCCCGGTTAAGTTGTGAAGACCATTCCCGGTCAACAAACACGCGTAAATTCGAAAAAAAAAGCAATGCGAACGGCGCACGAATTCCGAACAGGGCCGCCAGCGTCCGCTAAAGCGTTGCCGCAAGAAACGAAGTTAGGCAAGCATGTACGACAACAACCGAAATCAGTTTCGGTTTCGGCAAAAGTTTCGGCCAACTTTCGAAACCGAAACTGCCGCCGAAACTCGGCCGAAACCGAAACCGAACTTTCGGTCGGACACTAATCAAAACCAATCACTATGACAGTCTTTACTAACATTATCATGTACAAAAATTTGTTTATACAACCAGGAATAATTCTGATAGTGTACCATTTGTCTTGATTCTCAGATTTTTTAAAATTATAGATAGGCTTGCGCTTGACCTCAATCTCACCTGATGGAAAGTGATGATGAAGCCGATAGAGCGCGCTCACCCAGCACATACCGATTTACTCGTTCTTTGAAAATTTCCATGCTATAAAAGTATTGGAAAAGAGACGCAGGAAGCGAATTCCACTACTTGGCGGTTCGCAGCAAAAAACAAGAGGCCAATCGCTCAGTGCGAGCTGTGCTGGAACGTCAACCACATATGGGTTTGCACCCGCACGGCGTCTTGTCAATTTATGGTAGAAGGGGGAGGGGAACTAAATTTTACAACTCAGCTACAAGCTTTCTAGAGTATAGTCAAAGGATGAAAATCCATTGATAGTCTACATCGTCATGTCGGCCCTCGTATACCACGACTGAAGGTCTCTAGGTATATGAGCTACTGGATATAGACAAGCTGATCCTGAAACGCGAGAAGCCGAAACTGGACACTATGACGGGCTTTACACCCATGTACTGTGGTCGCGATCGAGACGGGCACCGACGCCCTACCACCTCGCTGCTGCTCGTTTAGCACCACCCTGAGTCACGTGTAGGGAAACTAGGGTAAAACCTACGGACGCGAGCAGCTTCGACTCCCAAAAGCAAGAAAAAAGAATGTGATGTTGTGATAAAGTTGTAGTCTTCATCGTCAACAGGGTTCACTGTGCGATTATCTGAAAGCCAACACTTTAACGTGGCCCGAAGCGTGGCGTATCGCGGTCTGCGTGTCTCGGGGACTGTCCCACCTACACGAAGAGGGCGGCGGCAAGCCGGCCGTGGCCCATCGAGACTTCAAGTCCAAAAACGTGCTGTTGAAGGCAGACTTGAGCGCGTGTATCGCAGATTTCGGACTTGCGCTGATCTTCGTACCGGCGAGAGGGTGCGGTGACGCTCACGGGCAGGTCGGAACGAGGCGTTACATGGCGCCGGAGGTTCTCGACGGAGCGATAAACTTCACCAAGGATGCGTTCTTGAGGATCGACATGTACGCATGCGCCTTGGTGCTGTGGGAGATTGCTTCAAGGTTAGTGAAATTCCTTAAGATACGATCTGTATTTTAGCAGCGGCTCTGTATTTATTTATATGGTAAGACGACTGATGTAGTTGACTGTACAGAGCTGTCAGGCTTGCAATTGTAACAGCTGACGTCTCGTCAACCCCAACGTTTATTTATCAGTTCTTTGACAGATATGGACAGCCTACTGCCGCTTCGATCTCCTTATCCTTTAAGTTAAAGGACCCGTTACTAAGGTTATTTATAATCCATTACATAGCAATACTATATTCCTAAATGAAACAAAAAAGAAAAAAGAAGTAATATTGTGAAATAGCCAGGATGATAAAATTTCCTTGCAGATGCAATGAAGGCGGAGTGGAACCAACAGCGCAGTACCGTCTCCCTCTAGAAGAAGAAGTAGGATCACATCCCAGTTTAGAAGAGATGCAGGAAGCGGTCGTTCAAAGGAAACTGAGACCACATGTCCCGCCGCACTGGAGAAATCATCCTGTGAGTTCATAATTTTTGGTCATTGGATGTCTTTAGAAGTCACTATTGTGACTTCTAAGGACAAGGGCGGGATCTGTTAATATTGATGATATTTAAAAGAGGATTCGATGGCCATAACCATAAGCTATAAAGATGAGAATTTTTAGAATTAATTTCTGTTTGGACTAACATAAAATTACTTAACCAATCTGGAAGAAACTTTCGCAGTTCTAAAACAACATTATTTACCGACCTCAAGCTATGATTTTTTTTTATTTCTGTGTTAAATAATAAGGTCAGTTTTCTTTTGATAAAACATTTTTTTACCACAGTTTAAGATCATAAGGCTATATGATTTAGCCGTAATTGGTGTTTCTAAACCCGAGGGTACAGCTATAGAGTTCGAGGCGTATAACGTGGATTCTGTAAGAAAGAATGGGAATCAGTATCTCGCACGTCGAAACAAACGTTACAGGCTCAAAAAATACTGGCAATACATCACTGAACCAACCTACATGGAATCTCGCTATACCCCTTTCAGCCAAAGAAATACTTTTATTGACTCAGTTTTAACTTATTTACAGGGCCTCACAGTGCTTTGTGACACTATGGAGGAGTGCTGGGACCATGACGCCGAGGCAAGGTTATCAGCCTCATGCGTGCTCGAGCGGGTGACCGCTCAGCGACCGGCTACCACCGCGATACCGACGGTCAGGATGCCCCTCACGCCCGACACCACGCCGCTCCTCATCCACGAGCTCGCCGACCACCAGCCCTGCTGACGACCGCGACCGTCGACCACGTGGTACCGGCAAGAGTTGCCGCTCATTGAGTTTTAGCATCCACTATACCAGTAACGTGCGTCCCATAGAAGCATAAAAAGCATTAACTCATTATACTTGGCAATTTAATACATATATTGACTTAAAATCAGGTAATTAATAAATTCAGAGTTTCAGAATCGAAATTGGACCAAATTTCAAGTCAATATATTTATTAAATGTCCAAGTATAGCAAAGTAATGCTTTTGATACTTCTACAGATGCACGCTACTGCACTGTACCTATCACAATTTAATAAATTCACATGAACACATGTCGAATAATTCTACTTTACTGTGGATCTAATAAAAACGTTTACAAATTTAGCAAATTGTGACGAGAATTGATTTGAAATTATGTGTATTTGTAATCGATTAGAAGATACTCCATTTTTTTGGTTCAATTTTTTTTTCAGTTTTTTCGCATCACAATAGCCATAACAAAATATAAATGCTATTTAAATTATTTGTTTCTTTAAATCTTTACATAGTATAAAATGAAGTCACTTCCGCTGTCTGTTCGCTCAGATCTTTTAAACTATGCAACGAATTTTAATACAGTTTTCAGCAATAAATAGAGTGATTCATGATAAAGGTTTATATGTAGAATACATATATTTTATAGTACAAAAAAGCTGAAAAATTCAAAGATTTGTAATATGGTGTCGTAACAAAAAAATGTTGTGCGCTTAAATAGCAAACGCTGACTAAATCTTACGAGAAAGATCGAATTAATGTACTACGGAATTATATATATTGAAAAGATAGTTTAACAAGTCCGTGGTTTAAAAAAAAAAACAAAAAGATTTCAAGCAAAATTATTAAAAAGAAGATCGAGAATGTATTTGTCTTTGAAATTTTTTACTAGATAGGGGAACTGCCGGCGACCTCGTCTGTCCGTAAAAGAAGAAATTCCTCAATTGGTATTTCAAAATGAATTTTTAGTACAGTAGCATGATTTTTTTTAATGGATTAAAGTTGTGAGAAAACGGCGGGACGCATACGACCCCTGTTTTCAGATGGAATGTGCGGAAAAAACGTGTACAGGACGAACAGTTAATCGATTGAGTATATTCGGCATTATTCAAAAACAATATTTTAGTATGATCAAAAATCAAATTATGTTTAATTTTTATTCTATTTATTTAAGGGACTTTTACGTGTGTACGTATGTCAGCCCCATCGTATCCTAATACAGAAATACCTAACATATTACATATGGTTCAAATGATGTTAAAATCAAGTTTAAAATTCGTTATTACAAGAAAAAAGAACTAAACGAGTATTAAACCATCTTGTGTTAAAAAAAAACTTATATCAGACAAAAGTTATTTTATAATAACGAACTTTACACGCACTTTGAACCTTAATTAAGAATATATTTCGTAGTAATTGTATATGAAATTATATATAATATTGGCGCTCAAAGCGACAACGGTTTATCCTACATCTTGTTTTTTTTTCATATTCAGATTCTATAAAATACACCACATCATTTGGTTTGGGTCCCTTGACTCTAGGCTATTCTAAAATTTTGTGCTGCTATTTAAATAATTGAATGCTTTTATCAGGCATTTTTTTATGTGGTTAATAAAAAAAAGTATGATTTTACAAAATTATTTATAATAATTTTTACCTCTGCTGTATTTTTTTTTCAATTTGTGGCTTAAGTCGTTCTCGCTTTTTAGCATCAATATAGGCTAGATTAAAATAATGTTATTAAATAATCTTTGTTCGTAATAATGTCTACGTCTCAAAGATGAGTAATACTTCACTTTTTTACAACATTTAAAATGTTTAATAGTGACTATATTTTATGAAAAGTGCTAATTTTTCTTGATCGGTTTTATTTTTTGTAAAAAAGAAGAAAAATTAGACTAACTAAATATCAGAAAAAAAATTGAACTAGTATCAAATAGTTTAAAAAAAAAAATATTTTAACTGTAGTGTCATTAATGAGTTTTAAGATATCCAATCATTTTTTTACATATTGGTCTTTTTAGTCAAATAATTGACTTCAAAAGATTGTCATTTCATTTTAATATTGATCAATTTGTGAATATAGACTTATTTATTTTAATGCGAAATCGTTTTGCCAAAATGAAGATAGAATGAATGGATAGGTCATTTTTTTAGGATAGATAAATTCTCAAAATACCGTCCCTTACATAGACTAGCAGCTGATGTGCACCAAATATATTCTGGGTAAAAACCTTAAAGTGACCTCTTCTGCGTTGAGATAGAACTGCGGGTCCTGTAATCAGTTGCTCCACAGGATAGATAGAGACCTACTCTATATATATCAAAACTTATTGTTGCCCGTGGTATTTTGAACCCTTTGCACTCGTTCGGCGCCCAGCCGAATAGAAATCGCAAAGGCCTCGAGTGTAAAGGTTTAATAGATTTCCAATTTCTTGTTTGTGTTACGATTTAAGTCGGTCAATTACAGAAACATCAACTTTTTCTTATGTATTTGCAATTATTTTTCTCTTTCCCCTCGAAAAAGAAAATAAATATAAAAATACATAAAAAGGAAAAGACATTTTCGTGTTTTGTACTTGTATTTCTATGTATATGAAACATATAAAATATACACGCATTTAGTACCGTACATAGGTCGTGACCTCAAAATCTAGTTGCAAAGATTAGATCAAACATTAAAATAAAAAATCTCATTATTATGAAAAAAAACGTCACAAATGATGTGAGATTCATAAACACATGAAAATGGTCCTTAAATAAAGGAAGAGAATTGATATTCCAACAAATAAATATCGAATTCTATTTTTATTTTCTTGAATTAATAAATTTTATTTTTGATGAATATTTTCTTTGAATAATATTATATAATTTCTAATTACGTACCTTTCCAATTCTTGCTATTAATAAAATATTTTTATAGCAATTTATTATTTGCCTTTTTATTAAATTTAGATGCTTGGTAGCAAAACCAACTAAATTTCAATAAATGATTCAAACTGCAGCTAAATAATTGCTCACTAGAACATTATATTTCATAAATTTTAATATCGAGTACCATGAAATTTGTATTATAAAGTGAAATTTCTTTGGGAGCGCAGTATGAGTCAACTTTATATACGAGTGCATGTTATATTTAAGAGGAAATTTTCAATACAGCACATTATGACTCAAAAAGACCGAGAACGAATTTATGAAATTTTATAAGAGGGATTTATCCTTTTACTAGCGTTTGAGTCGGTATAAAGAAGAAACGTACCAAAATACAATGATGCATACTTTGCAGCGCCAAAGAATTTTCACTTTTGTCACGTGCACTGAGCTGAACGCGATTTTTTTTTTAATATTTTTTTTTCTATTTTTATTTTATATTATTGAGTACCCATCATGGGGTGACATTGAAACAGAAAAGGTTGACATCTTATGCATATAGTATAATTTTTGTTAAGAAGGGTCCAAACTATATTAATTTCATTTTTTCAAGTATTATATATACGCGAAAAACTTATTTAAAGTGAAGTCTGCTGATTTGCTCGTATCCACGGTCATTGGCTTGTGGAACAAACTCGAAACGTAAGGAAAAAAATTAACTACCTTTTTCATCACCGTGAAGTCCGACTGTCAACAACAACTCTTTTCTTGATGGTCACCGTTACTCTTGGACTGTTATGAACAGTAAATGCAATACACTATGACCGGTGGTCGTGGGTGAGTTGATAAAAAGGCACGGATTTTGGCGTTTTAGTGTTTATTGCACTTTATGACACACAGAACTGCGACGCACACGCACGTACTCTAGCCTTGGGTCCCGGTAGTCTACTAATAAAGTATAATATATTATATAGTAAGAATAAAGTGCAATAAACACTAAAACGCCAAAATCCGTGCCTTTTTATCAACTCACCCACGACCACCGGTCATAACACAAATTTTGCAAGTACATTACAAAACAAATCGAAAGTAGGATATAATTTTGAACGTCATTATGAAAAGTGAGGGTTTAGATAATAATATTCTATCAGCGATAAGGCTAGTAGAAAATATTAAATGTATGAAAATTTCATAACCATATGATATTTGGAAATGTTATGTCAATTCCATACAAGTTAATACAATTTTTTTCTAGCGGGATCGAATATCATTTTATATAGGCCCACTGTAACATTTCTATATTGGACCTAGTAATCTAGAAAGACTGGAACTAACAATTTTATTTAATCATTTCACCTCCTAGTTTTTATTTTTGTGTAAATACTAAAATCATTTTTAGTTTTAGTTTTTTTTTGGACTGCACCATGCTTACTATCAGGTACGGTGCAGTCACTGTGTCGAGTCAGTATAAAAAAAGAGTTTATATAGCGATTGCTTTAATATAGCTTTAGCTATGGTAAAAATATGAAATTTTGTATTCACGATAAAATTTTAAAATTCATTTAATTGAAATTCTATATTTAAAATTGAAGCAACAACTTTTTACTAATATAATATTTATTCGGAGTTAATTGAAATGTCGAAACAGTGCTTTAATAAAAAAAGTTTATTTTTAATTTTTATTGTCTCTTTTTTAAAAAAGGCCAGTTACCTTGCTAAACATTATTTTAAATATAGGTTTTTTTAAAATGATTAGAAATTGTTTTTATACTTTCAAAACTAATTTTTGCACTTTTTAAAAAAAACGGCACTCCTTGTATCTACATGTGTAAATAATAATGAGTTACATCATTTCAGATTTAATTAAATAACAGTGATAAATGTGTTTTTTTTTAAATTATATGTAAAAGAAAAATATGATTAAGTAACATTATTATTAGCTGTTGATCAATGTTGACGAAATAACCTTAGTGCCATAGATATATTTAAATAAAAATCAAAAAATGAATTTTCGCAGATCGCAGACACTTAGGTGGTCTATGGTTAATGTATTTTTTGTTGCAATTATTAATAATAACTGCACATCATTTAGAAGTGGTAACATCATGATGACTCTTGAAATAAATATTTCATCGTATATTTGTATACATACACACACACACACACTATCTTCTTTAGCATTTAATTTAATTGATGTCATTTGTGTTAATTCTTTTATCTTGTAAATTGTTTAGTATCAATAGTTAGAAAATTCATTAAGGAGCTGCAGTGTAAAAAAAGAATACAACAATTCACAGAATACTTAAATTTCAAAACCTCGTGGACTAAAGAAAAAAAAACCATTTTGTGTATAATTTGTCCACACCCAAAGAGGAATGAATATTATCATTGTAATTAATTACTAGTTTGTTAAAAATATCAATAGGGAATCGTGTAATGATTTGATTTTCCTATCGCAGTGTGCATATCACCACACGTAGGTTAATTGAAGTTGCCAAATGTAAATATTTAGCATAATTGTATAGGTTAGGATTATTTTTAAATGTCCATTGTTAGGCTGCGGACACATTATATTGCATGTGTATAAAAATACATAAAGTATCTATGGCGAGAAAATATTGTAGGAAATGTATGGGAATCAGCCTGATATGTGAAACAACAAAATCGCGTTATACACTTTTATTCAAGACTTCGCGTCATCATACTCGATCTTTATGTAGTTATAAAAAATAACATAGTGAGACAATAGGCTCTACACTTTGTAACTATTATCCTTAGTTAACGAGCACACTAACACAGAATATATATAATAATATACAAGTAAATGCTATCCAAGAATTTTAAATTGATTGCACTATTGATATATTTTTATAAAGAATGGCCAAAGCAAATTGATTTTAAATTAAAAAAAAAATCTGTGTGTAATTATTTTTTATAATTCACGTGCATTTAAGGATTAAAGGGTTTTGTATGGAATTTCGTCCTAAATGTGTTCGCAGCTTTCGCCTAATGTTGATTATAATATTCATTTATAGGATTTCTCACATAGCGGTGGTTTTTAGATTTTGTTAGACTAGTATATCTATTAGACATTACGTTATGTCACGTAAATGTCCTTTGTAGTGGAATAAAAGTGTCGTCATAGACATATATATCATTTTATTTTTAATTACAAAAAGTGAATGTTGAGATTTGATGTATTAAACTATATTTTCTAGACAAAATAGGTTTGTATTATTTTAACTATAGATTTTGCTAACGGATCCTTTCACATTTCCATTGTCCTTGATTATATAAAATTGTATACTTTATAATAAAAAGTAGGGTTTTCTAAATATTAAAAAAGGCGGCCGCAAATTGACGTAAATTTCTTAATAGGTATTTGTACCATTTCGCTTTTAACCCGGGCAGTAGACTTTAAGGAGTCTGCTTGCACGGTATCCGGCACATTATCGCAATTCTTAGCACTTATACGAAAACTTTAGAAGTACTACTAACTCTCTAGATACCATTCCGAGCCGAATCTCCAAAGACACTCGCAATGTATGGCCAGATGGGCCAATAATATGAAGCTTGACATTTATGGTGCCAAAACCCGGGAACCAGTCCCTGGTTCGAATTGCAATACATCTACGTTAACCCCGAAAAAGAAGAATCATATGGAGGGGTGAAAGGCTATTTGGTTTAAGCGACATTTTTTTAGTGATATAGTAATATACAGGGTGAACGGTAATGCGATACATTCCTTGATAGACGTTGTAGTACAGCTTATTTGGAGTCATTTAAATCATATGACACCATGTCTGAAACTTGTTAATTTCTGAGATATTCAAGATTGAAATATTTTTTTTAAAAGCTCCAGTTCTTATGTTAGAATGTGTCCTTGTAGTGACGAATACGAAATAATGTTATTGTTTATGCTGTATTCGTATAGCTAAATAATAATAACTCATTTTTAATTAAAATTTGTAAGAAGGAATCGTAATTACTTAAGTAAAAGCTAAAAAACCAAGTATCATTTTGCAAAAAAAATATGTTTTTGGTAAATTAACGAAGAATTTCCAAGAAAATATGTATGGAATGATTCGTACAAATTACATAATTTTGTTCCTTGATTCATTGGCTATTCAAAAAAGTACAAATGTCATAACAAAATACTAAGAGGTTGATTTGCAACCCTAATAATAGAAGAAGTGACCCGTTTCCTAGAAATCCTCTTCATTATGTTACCGCGCACGTGAGCAGGTTTTGTTCGTTTGATGACACCGCCTTGCACTTGACACTGCTACAACAATAGGACTTATTGATATGAAGGACAATTTGCTCGTAGAAATTTTAGTTATCTGTTTCTGTTAGTTACAACTATCTTCTGAGTACAGGCCTGTCTTTACTTTCTAATTACGTCTCTCTTGATTAAAAACTTGAGAAATGTCTGCCTTCTGTAATGAAGAATACGCGGACATTCTGTACGTTTACGAATAATACGACGGCGACGCTGTAGCAGCCCAAAGAGAGTACATGCTGCGTTTTCCTGACCGACGTGTACCAAACGTAAGAGTGTTTTCGGGAACGTATAGACGCGTCCGTGAAACAGGGCATTTCGCAGCGCGAACAAGCGATTCTGGTAGACCTCGAGTTCAACTTCCTGATAAAGAAGAAGAACAACTTGATTTATTTCGCAGAAATCCAACAATCTTCACAAGGATTGCAGCTGGAAGCCTTGGATTATCCCAGTGGATGGTTTGGTTTACCGTACATACAGCAAGATTACATCCTTATCACTACACACCGGTCCATGCTCTAGAAGAAGGCGATCCAGCCCGACGAATAGAATTCTGTCGTTTCATGCTAAATGCCTATATGGAAGATCCTCATTTTCTCGAGAAAATTCTGTGGACTGACGAGTCCAAGTTTGACCGTGACGGAATCACTAATTATCACAATTCACATTATTGGGCACCGAAAAGAGAGAATCCAAGGATGAAAAAAGAAAGGGCACATCAAGGAAGATTATCTGTGAACGTTTAGATGGGAATAATTAATGGCCAACTGATTGGGCCGTTCTTTTTTTCTCAAAATTTGAATGGGGAAACTTATGAACTTTTCCTAAGAAACCAAGTGAATCTTTTATTGGGAGACGTCCCCTTAGCCACGAGAAGAAATCTTATCTACCAACATGATGGCTGTCCAGCTCACTTTCGGCTCAGTGTACGCCATTGGATGAATCAACAACATCCACTTCGTTGGATAGGGCGCGGTGGACCTATTCCTTGGCCAGCCAGAAGCCCGGATCTGACTCCTTGCGATTTTTATTTATGGGGTCACATGAAGGATCTCGTGTATGTAACCCCCTAAAACAACGAGCAAGAGCTTGGTGAGCGCATTCAGAGGGCAGCTCAAAATATCCGGCAAAGTTTGACAACAAGAGTCACTAAAACAGAAATGAGAAACAGACTTCGAGCTTGTATTGGAAGATGGGGCTCACATTTTGAGCAGGACTGGAAATAATGTACCCAGATAATTAGCCAATAAATGTATTATTAAAATACTAAGTTTTTCATTTATTAGAGCCCAAAAATACTAGTTGTTTGTGTGTCTTTTTATTTATTCATTTTTTTATTGAAGTATCTACTATACATTTAAAATTCAAATAAAAAAATAAGTATGTAGTTTTTGTTGACACCTGTACCTTTTTGAATAGCCAATGAATCATGGAATAGAATTATGTAATTTGTACGAAACATTCCATACATATTTTCTTGGAAATTCTACGTTTATTTACCTAAAACATTTTTTTTTTTGGAAAATGATACTTGGTATTTAGCTGTCACTTAAGTAATAACGATTCCATCTTGCAAATTTTAATTTAAAATGAGATTATTAGTATTTAGCTATACGAATAAAGCATAAACAATAACATTATTTTGTATTCGTCACTACAAGGGCACATTTTAACATAAAAACTGGAGTTTTTTAAAAAAATAATTAAATCTTGAATATCTCAGAAATTATCAAGTTACGGACATGGTGTCATATGACTTAAATGACTCCAAATAAGCTGTACTACAACGTCTATCAAGGAATGTATCGCATTACCGTTCACCCTGTATATATATACTACTATATCACCAAAAATGTCGCTTAAACCAAATAGCCTTTCACCCAACGTTATATTATATTTAAAAGCGAATGGTAAATAAAATATTCCGTTTCATGTTCTTTTCTTTTATTATTGCTGTTTTTTTTTCACATATAGGAAACATACTTTCACTGTACAATGCGATGTTTGGACGACGTGGCGGTTTCAACATGGCAACACACGTCTTTACTTAAAATTTCACTATATTATTATGTACACCTTTCAGCTACCGGAGTTATGAAAACATCTGTTATGTTACAAACAAAGCATATTACAAAATCCGATCTCACTCTTTATTCGCAGTATATTTGAACAAAGCAGATTTGTAAGACTGAGGCACACCAGCCAGATAAAGATCCCATGTTAAATATTCGCTCGTATTTTTTCATTTTTAACCAAGTGAGTTACCACATCTTTGTTAATGATTAAATAAATATAAAAATTAAGTCAGGTATCAAATGATGTCTAGTACATTAAGAATGGCGATGGCTAACGATAATCTCACGTCGAAATGAATATGTGTGATAACCTTTCGTCAGTGACGCGTCCCGTTACAGGACACTAAAAAATCTTATTAGGTAACTCATTATTTCTCATAGAACTGTTGCAATACAATTCAGAGTCAAGTGTATGTAAGAAATTACATAAAAAATATATTTTATTGACAAAACTAATTGGAGTTATACAAAATTCAAATTTGATTTAGAGAAAACCAGGTTTTTCTAAATCTAGGGTTTGCTCAAACCTATGTCTGTGGAAAGTCCTGTATTAGGATTCCAAGGACGAGAGGATAATATTATTAATCACGATTTATAAAATTAGCATATAAATTTTTAAAAAATTTCCAAAAATCCACATTGTTTCCTGTAATATTTCGTCAACTTGAAAAGAACGGGATTTATTTATTAATGGCATGCTTAAAACAAATAAGATACACCAAAACATTTTAGGGCATTTCTGATTATTTACTATTCACAAATAATATTAGTATGTCAAGCGGCATACGGCCCCAAAACAATTGTACAATACATTAATAATCGTCAGTTGACAAATAAAATTCATTAATTTCTTTACAACTAATTTTAAAAAATAAGGTTTTTATTATTATCCTAATTTATTCGCTATTAAAGTTATTTCATAAATTATCATGAGAAATATTTCGAATGGAAAAAGGTATTGAGATTTTACTTGTCGATATTGTTGAAAAGTATGACACTATGAAATCTCTTTATTCTCTCAGTTCCTTTAGTTGTATTAGTAATGAGTAATTTCAATTTGTGCTCAGATTTTTTAATACTAGCTCGGGCAAGTGACCAAATCCTATGAAAAGTACAGTGTAGTACAAAAACGACTACAATTATAAGGGAACAGAAATCTTTTGACAGTCGCCGTTAAAAAATCGGCCCCAAGTACGTTCAACTGGGCGTACCCAAGCTGATCCCGAAATGCGAAAAGCTAAACTAAGTCAGTGAGTTTTACCCATCAACTGACGTAATCGCAGTGCGTACGTTTTTATCTACAAAATTCAACACACTAGTCAATGGAACACATTGTTGGCGTACAGTCAAGATGATAGGCGATCGAAGTGCGGACTGGGAAGCGAGTGAGAGACGAATTCAACCGTTAGTTGGGAAACCGAGCCATCCACCGATTTAGAGCTGTTAGATACAAATATCATCGCTTGTGAAATATCGACATATGTAACAGAGATTGAAGTCAAAAAATTCCTTTGTCTAACAGGGTTTTAAATTCTTGTTTTTCTCGATATTTGTTACCCCGCTTCGATTGACTAAATGTCATCTCTAGGATATACGATTTAGTGTGAGTTTTTAAAACTTTTATTCGTCAATCTCGTTCATATTAAATTCTATAGGGTTTGGGGGCAACACTTCAATCAGATCGTTTAGAGAATTTAAAATCCTTACTATTTTTTATATATAAACACTATCACATCTTAAACTCTCTATTTGTACACATTTTGAGTCTGTAATCAGTAGACTATCAGGCCTTACACGCAAAAAACTTAATTTTTGATTCAACAATTTAAGCTGGTTTCATAAACCGTGTTTACTAGCGCACTAGTGTGCTGCAACGCCTTCGTCAACCATTATGAATGAGTTCAACAGCTTTAAAAACTCACATTCAAAATCTTAAAAACTCATACTGGTTCGAATTTAAAACTTGAACATCGATATTCCTCAAACGTCGCTCGTCCATCTCTAGCGGGATGGCGGGTCAGAGCTGGGCTAGGACTGCGAGGAGGAAGGGCTCGTTGAGATGGGAGGGGAGGAGGAGGGTTCGCCTCCGCCGTCGTTTTCGTAGCGCGACGTGGATGCACGCAAGCAGTCCCCGTGCGCCTTGTATTCGATGGGCACAGTTGTGGGTAGTTGTAAAACACGGCGGAGTGTGTCGCGCACGCGACCCGCCGCCACTGTGTCCGCGGCCGTCCTATGCCACACAGCCAAATGGTCCTCCTAAATGAACAGACAAACAAGTCCTGTAGCTCAAATTAGCAGATCAGAGGGCTTCATGCCGGATCACATGATGTGTTACGGCGTCGAGGCCACAACGCATGCTGTACCCGCCAATGCGGTAAATCTTTGCGGTGTCATGTATCATGTACACTGGTTCTTAGACAAAGTACCATTCGATTATCTTTGGTAGGTATAAAACGATATTTCGCAAGCACATGACTATATTATACTCTTCTACTAGCGTTATCACAGATCAAATGTTACTTTGTCTAAACCTTAAAGTACTCCAATGTCATGTAATGTAAGAAAAATAATAGATCTACACAAAATTATTACAGCAAAATGCAAACTGAGACGAGCTCTATTGTCGCCCATCCGCGGGACGCTTTTTGTATTCGCCACAAGATAGCATTTGTGACACATTACTTCTATTACGTAGCAGAATGGGAACCAATTTCCCAAAAAATGTTTACATTGAATACATAGGTTAAATGATAATAGTAGTATTATTGAAGCAAAAGACTATTTAAATTATGAATTCTGTGAGTTAGCTGTAAACTACAGCTTATAGTACATTTGGCTGCAAAAGGGATAAACCTATTGAAAATGTGTATCTAATAACTCTCAGTTATAAAATCAGCTGCTTTAAACATTAAAATCAAGGCAAATATATAATTCTTGTTGATTACTGTATTTCTTAAATTCTGACTCACCTGGAAACGGACAGACAGGACAATCCCACAAAGCTCTGGGCCAACCATAAACTGTTCGCCCAACATCGCCATGCAAAGCTCTTCCCACGCAGTTTCCGTCATACTTTTACGTAACCTCACTGTCTGTGAAAAAATATTATAATTATTCCCTAGAATCCATGGCACAGGTATCATAAGTAGTAATAATTCCGGTTAGTCTCCAAAACTACCTTGAGAGGTTACGTTTCAGTGTTAAAAAGATGATGGCACGTATGTAAAAATCGGTCGTTCATGACACGGCGCAAACAGTGCGTAAGTTTCTTGTTTTGGGGCCCTAATTACTGGCCGTTTGAACTTATGCTAGAGATGTATTATCACTAGCCTAGCACTAGAATCAGGCGGAATGATGACGAGTTTGTAATAATATATTGTACGCCTTTTTATTGGTACACAGACCAATATTTGTATGACCTACAGGAATTTTTCCGGGTCTGGGTATTTCTGAATGTAAAGTTCATACTTGTAAACGCACCCACGACACAGGAATAAAAAAGGTGGGCCATTTTCTTTAAAAACAAAAAACAGGGTAACGCTTGACCTCAATCACAGCTCTTGGAAAGCAATGAGAGGTCAACGATGGAGTGCGTCTCCACTAACAAAAACCAATTTGCGTCTGGATGAATTTGGTTTCCCAGGCCTGAATGGAATAATTAGACACCCCGAGGGTTTTTAGTTACTAGGAGTCTGACACACCGGGATCGCTGCCCTTACAGCGACCCCGATGGTCCTATGCTGGATTTTCCCCCAGGTTATAAAAAAAAAACCGAATTATTTTTTGCTTGGAGACTCCCGTATTATAGGAAGCGTGAAAAAACAACAGCTGACCGGGAATTGCATTCCTTGGTGGTACGCAATATATAGGACGAATCGAGTTGCATCGTACAAGTGTTTTAGGGACAAGATCAGTACATTATGTTACCTCATTTTTTAACTTTCGCGTTTTTCGTTATTTATTTAGGGGACTTTTACGTGTGTACGTATGTTAGCCTCATCGTACTCTCCATCGATACCATCGACCTGAACACACCTAACGCCTCATCAGATAACAGTTCTGTTAAGGTTTTGTTAAACATCCCAACGTCTAGTCAATTCAGACCAAAAGCACAAACGCCTCTCCCACAGATTCAGATCGAACAGATTCCATCTACAAATAATGGATATCATCCATGACACCAAAACTTACACAATTATTTTCATGAGATATTTAAATTTGTTAGATGGATTGTGTCCAGATTTCAGTCTGTATGCCACTGACACGAGCTTCTTGTACAATGTTGTTCTAGGAAACGCACGTTTTGTACTCATTATAAATACTTTAATGAGAGAGTATGAATAATTTGTTTCCCGACTTTTCAAATTATATCAAAAACAAAAGGCGGGTAGGGGAAGTAAATATCCAGCCCTGACGAAAACTCCGCGGCGCTTCAGTCTGCTCGTAAGCGTGGCATGTATAACCAATTCGATACATCTAGTCATAATTAAAAGTGGATTAATTCGCGCATAAGACCCGTTAAAGTTAAACTTAATAGATAGTTGAAATTTATAATCTTTTTAATATATAGTAAAAAGGTAAATAAATAGTAAAATGTCAGCATTACCCATTTTCCACCATTAATGTTAGCTGGGTCCTCCCACATAGGTTTAATGCCCAACTTGAAGAGGTGAAGATCGGAGAGTGGTGGAAGTTCCGCCGGGCGCGCCAGGTGCGTGTATAAGCCCCACCACTGTTCCACGGACGACACCCGACCCACCATACGTAACGCCTGCAATTTTTTTTTTAAATTAAATATGAGCTGAATTGATTTAAATTTAATCAGATTGCAGTCACATTTTAATTTCGTTAATCTGTAATCATGAATATATCCTTTCTACACATTGAAGAATCATAAATGTATATGTAATTGAGGACTTCGTAGTGCTTAATAAATAGATGAGTAAAATGTAATCATAATTGTTTTTCATTAATCTGATTACATTATACACATCTCAAAATATGAGTCAATTTAGAAATCACCTGGACAAATATGTTGTCAACTAAAATTAGAAATAATAATAATATATCATTATTCCATTTCCCTTTCAGGGTGTATGCAATCCATCACTGGAGAGTATGTGGTGCCTAAGTCTGTACATAGTCTGGAAAAACTCAGAGGTTTGTGCCAGAATTAGAATCTATGCCCATTCGCATTGCCACATATGGATACCAGTTCCTTATCCATTAGGCAACCCGACCAACAGGATAAAGGAACTTTTACTAATTTTATCAGACAGGTAGCTTAAATAGCTGATAAATGCCTATATCCTGAAATTCCACAATTGTTTGAATATGTCTTTTTATGATTGGGAAAATATTTGTTCAGGCTATTTATAAATCAGTTCACATCTTGAGCTGAGATTACGTCTTCAGGGAGATCATTCCACCCTTTGACTATCCGGTTGCCTAAAAAGTTTTGATGTGGGTTATCATTCTGTGGGTGGGGTGGTGGTGTGTGGGGTATCATCATGTGGGTCATCAACTGATAAATAACTTAAGCTGGTGGCTTCTGATTCATTTATCAGTTATTTTAAACTACCTGCTTAATAATAAATATTAATTTATTTAACTGTGTATTTGTGAGAAAACATGGCCCAGCTAGACAAACCTAGTGACCCATTATCCTGGCAGATTCAAGGGATTTCGGTAGGATATGGAACAAACTGAAGTGTGATGCGCAAACCAGATCATTGGGAATATGTATTGTGGAAGCCCATTGCCCAAGATGGATGTTATAAGATAGTATACATATAATATTTGTAGCTAAAGTTTATATGTGATATCCCTTATAGGGTGAGCAGGGATATATTAGTAGCTGTATCCACTTTACACTTATATGTCATGCCCAACACGACAAATTGATTGTCATTTTCAGGGCACTTACACAGTAGATTTCTTTTAGATACTGTGCTAGTTTTCACTCAATGTTTTCCTGCACTTGTGAGCATGTGGTGCCTAAATCCATATGTAACCTGGAAAATCCAGAGGTCGTGCCAGTATTCAAACCTATGACTATCATAATTGTGCACATGGAAACAGGTCTAATATCCACAGCCATCAGGTAATGCCAGACAATGAAATCAATTGTGATTGTTTTTTTAAATTACAAGTCTTATTTCCACAAAGTATATTCAGGTGTTACTACAAAATTTGTGATTATTGTGCAACCTGTAATGTGCAAACACATTTATTATAATACTAGCTGACCCGGCAAACATTGTTTTGCCATATAAGTTATTTCTAGGTATTTTCTAGTGTAGACAAAAAATAACTAACTTATTGTAAGTGTGTAAGGATAAAATTAAAAAAAAATGTTAAGGGTGAACAACCCTTATCACTTAGGGGTATGAAAAATAGATAGTAGCTGATTATCAGACCTACTGAATATGCATACAAAATTTGGTAAAAATCAGTAAAGCTGTTTCGCAGGAGTAAGGTAACTCTGTGGCATGAGAATTTTATATATGTAACGATTTTTTATGACACAGCATATTGCAATATCACACATACTTTATAGAATTGTACATTAAAATTGTTGAAAAGGACTTTTTACAATTAAAAAAACAATTACACAATTTAAACACTACAACACTACTTTTGACAATTTAAATGTCTATGCAATAAAGAGTATTCACTATACTAAGAAAATTTCATAAAAAAAATAAAACATTTTTTACTTTTGTCGACATACTGGTTCAGGAGTAAAATGGTAAGTGATGATCACATTTACAGAATCATCTGGAAAAGCATATTTCTATCTTCTCAAAAATTTATAAATGCTCACATGAAGCTATAATGAGATCCCTAAAACTTACTAACCTCAAAATAAAATCTTATTATAATCAAATTGCACATCAAGGAGATTTATTATTATCAAATAATAGGCAAACAGCTATTAGTTGATGTGCCTATGTCTTAGCTAATGTGTTCAACTATCACATATTGTTTGGAACTCAGTTCACCATACACTAAACTCTAATTGAAAGGAGAGCCATTTATGCAGTTTCATTTTCAAACTAGTTGAAGCATGTCAACAATATCCCTTAGACAATTTATCCCAAATTTAATATATTTCTATTGAGTGAGTGGTAACCAACATTTATTTTTCGAGCTCCAACTAACCAGCTTCACACAGTTCACACAAAACGCAAGGGGACAACTATTGCCTTGAAAAATATTGCAAAGCTTGGAGCTTAAGTAAAGTAACAGAAAAAGGGTAAAATCAGTATGACTATCCTCTCAAGAATAACAACATACTCAGTACCTCTCTACAGAGATACTTAAAAAAAAAAGGCAAAAACATTTTGACTTTTTCCTGCTGATGAAATTATTGTTCACAAGTATATTAACTATTAGGTGTAACATTTTTATGCATACAGTGTTGCAAAAATCTATGTATTATCATGTTGATTCACTACTGGGTTGGGCAGAATATGAAATGCTTTTTCTCTCATTTTCTAATCTCTATGTGAGCCGCCTCTGCTTCCTAAACATTAACAATGAAAAAAAAAAATAGAATATGAATATGGGTGGAAGTACAAGCCAAGGCCAATTGAAACTTATCAAGACAGACCAAATAAGGAGAGTTCTGATGGAGGGTAAGATTTAGAGTATGCGGAATCAGCTCAAATGCATGAAAAATTAATAAATTTAATGAAAAATAACAGCCTATTATTCAAACACACAAAGTAAGAAAGTGTTGTTAAATGGTACAGAAATATATCATACCTGGCCATAACCAGTGGTGGTAGCGGACAACTCCCGGGCAGGGGGCCGCCGCGAAAACCACATCCAGTAGCTATACTCGAGCTTGTGCTCGTGTGGAGGCACTGGAGGTGCGAGTTCTTCATAATTCCTATCCTCATCGTCATCATCGTTTCTGTGGTTTGGCACACCGACTGAGCCACCCTCACCAGATCGTCGATCAGGCACGTTTAAATTGTAGAATTTGCACATTTTTCTTTCAGTCATGTTATTCTAAGAACATTAACATGTTTCACCAGCGACCTAACCTAGGACACGTTGTACTCTTATATTAAACAGACTATTTTATAAACAAATACTAGAAATATTTTATAACACTAAACAATTAAATTTACAATTGTCTAAATGTTATTCAATTAAAATTATCACTAAATATTATTAATCAGCCTATTCCCTCTTTTTCTGTATATAACCTTTTTCTTTCCGTCATCAAAATTCAAATCTGTCAATTGACAGCATGGGGCAGTGTTGTCCTGCCCAATCCTAGATTATTTCATTAAAATATTAAATTACTTTATTCAAGAAAGACAATTAAAGCATCAAAGAAATCTTTTAAATTATTGTATGATTTTTGGCCCTATAAAATATCAGATTAAAATAAAAAAAGCTCAAAAATTAGGTTATACGGCTCTATGGCTTGCGACATTTGACTGCTCTTTGGTGAACTACCCAACCACAATAACCAAAATATTGGCGATAGAGAGATTGGCGGCAAAATATCAAACAGGAGTGATTGCATCTCTTCCGCACTCTTGTTGAATAATTGTTGATTTTTTATTGTGTCGGTCGGCTGGGTGTTCAATTGTTGTCCGAGTTTGCGTTGTGGGCTTGGGCAATCGTGAAATGCTCGGCCGACCACTTGCGATGGGAAATCATGGTTTTTAATGAGACGCTAGCTGAGTGATGCGTCCCTTTGGTCGCTAAGTTTTCTCACTAATCTACAAAGTCTTCCTCGCCGTTTATATTGTGTGTGTTTAGGCCGTGGTTGCTGCCGGCAGAATAGAATAGCACCCCCCTCTTCTTGCTGAGGTGTCGTAAAAGGCGACTAAGGTATCTCTTGAACACCGCAATTCAACCAGGTGCTTAGAGAAGGGAAATCTCGACCAAACCTGCATCCCGCTCCCTCCCGATCGTACTGGTTCTCCTTTCCATCGGGCCAGAGGGATCTCGGACGAGAGAGTGCTTTTCTGGCAGCGCGTCCAGTTATGCACTTAAATATCTCCTGCGCAATTGACTGTTTCCGAAAACTGGACCTCGAATTTCTTAATCGGTGTTGAAACAGTCGCCGTGGCCGAAACCGGCCAGGACATCATCATCATCATCATTGTGTGTTTAGAAATGGTGCAATAAACAACAAATTAAGATGGATTACATTGAATTAAAACTACGATAGAGATATTGAAGTGTTGTGAGAAGACATTACAGAATTTTAATAAGACTTGTAAATTAATTACCTCAGACTTGGCTGTATGGCGTAGATGCCTTAGCTTTACCCATAAAGAGGAGAATATAACCCGAAAAAAAAGTCGGATATAGGGATGATGTTTGTAATATACAATAATGTTTAGCAATGCATCATATAGCTTTTATCGATGTTTTTCCACGTAGAGAATAGAACTGATGTTTTTAATGAATCGCATAAAATAACAAACAGAGCAAAACCAAAAAATGCTGTATAATTTCGTATCATGTGTTATTAGACCTAAAAACTCTGTGCTGGCGTTAAAAGATTTAGTAGGTGGCAAGAAAAGTTGACAGAGACTGTTTGAACAAAGCTAAAAACACTTTATTTGATTATATATTTACACACATATACATATATATATATATATATATATAAAATAAGATAAGTTGATTCAATCCATAAAAAAAAACGATATTTATTAGATAATATATACGTGACCGTTGTATCAAACCAATTCAATTAATCGAATGGCATATATAAAAGTTCAAGATGTATAAAATTATATCAAGCAACCCTAATCGGCGGGATAACCAATTGGTAATTTAGGTACAGAGGGTAAATAGAGAAAACGTAAATACAGATTTGAAGTCATTTTAACGAATAAATAACAATTAGTATCTATTATATTTCCTTTAAAAGACAAATAGTTTAAACCTTTACTAACTTTCAGGTGTTTCAAATAAGTTAACACTTAAAATTAAACATTTATCTTCAAAGAAAGTAAATTCAAAACTTTTATTTTGTATGTGTTGTATATATAAGACATATTCTACATGGCGAAAGCTGAATCAATAACCAAGGGAGATGTCGATGTAATTGTGAACGTCGACTTCATGAGGTCTCTTGTGAAACAATACTCAGAACTGGTTAGTTTTGTCTTTCAGCAATTTGTTTCTTATTAGGGTTATACTGAAGTTACATTAAAATATTCTTATATACTAATTATATAATCGGATTTGCTTTATTTGTTGTCTAGTTTCCCTATCTAGTAAAGTTTAAATGATTGAATACTGTTGCCAACCATTGTGTAAATTTTTTATGTTAAATGTAGAATGAAAATTTGTGTAAAATGCCTAGGATATATATAGAGTATATTATTATTGTATTACATGTTTATCCTGTTAGTGTTCTTTGTTTGATGCCAAAGGTTGATCTTAAAGTCTGTGACAATCACTAAATTTTGTTGCTGATGTGTGTTCACATGCCCATATTGTGATCAATCCCTCAATAAGAATAGTATTTTTGAGATACACAAGGGTAAGTTGTAAAGTAATGAGCAGAATCAGTCCTTTGGTGAAATTTGCTGTTTTTTATAAAACCTCAACAACCTCCACCCACAAACACATTCTTAGCAACAGGATAATCAGACCATGGAAAGAGCTACCAGAAGACGTAATCTCAGCTGAAAATGTAAACTAAAAATTACCTAGTCAAATTTTTTCTTAACCTCTTTATGGACATGAGTATTTATGTTTTTTTTTTAATTATTTCTGTACAATCTAGGTTAAATATTATTGGAGAATATTTCATATTTATAATGAGAATATTTCAGTTTAGTTAAACACAACTGCACTGATAATGGATATTCTATTTTATTGATGATGTTGTGAAATCATTACAATAATAACTTTAAAAAAATTATCACTGAAGAGTTTAATCATAAAATATGTAAAATAGTAGGGTACAGGCACTTGTAAGTTATTTCAACTGCTTGCCTAAATGATATGCCTGCATAATGAATAAAGAAATTAAAAACTTTAGGGACAATGGACCAGTGCTTTCTTCTGGGCTGATGCAGCGGCGGCAGCGGCAGGGGGAGGGCCAGAAGGTCCAAGTGGGGATGATGTTTGGCTCCTGGCCAGTGCAATGCTGGCACGGGGGGAATTGCACAGGGCTTCGTTTGCAGTCACATCTAGGAACCTGCATAAGTATATTTTCTTTCTTTATTAGAGATGTACAAAATAAATCTTTTGATGATAAATGAATTATAAATATTTGAATAAAGTTATAATAAGTCTTCAAGATAACTTATTGGGGTGAGTTGATATACATGTAATAATTATAAAACTTTAAAGTTAAATTATTTTACTGAGATGTGCTGGCAAGAAACTATTGTAACTTTGGCACAGTTAGGTTTCCATAGATTTTATTTTTTTAAATTAAATCTGGATTGTTTATTTATCCAGACAACATCTACTTTGCTTGGGAGTGGCTATGCGTGCACATCTTGCTGCCCGTGAGCCAAACATTGTACTTGACTTAATGGAAGAATGTGACCAGATGCTCCTGGAACCAAGGAATACAGATCAAACTCATAACGTAAGAATTTTCACCTTCTGATTCTTGTTAGGTGGTACTTAACTAAATATTGCTCCTGGAAATTCAAAAGCTGCAGAAGAATGCAATGAATTTATTTTGGAAAATAAACAGATGGCTGCAATAATTGTTTCACTCCAAAATCACTTAGAGTCTGAGTGAAGGTCGATGTTTAGATGAAATAGAAACCTAAACCATTAAATCTGCTATCACTACAACCTTCAGATAAATAATCAGTTGAAAAGTTCTCAGAAATTTACTTCAAAGTTGACTTAAAGTGGATATTATAATGGTTATAAAAACTTCTAAATTAAAAAAAAATAAGTTTTATATCTAGGACATAAAAATAATTTTAAATACTTTGTACCTTTTAAAAAATAATAACATTTAGAAGTATGAAATTATTTTTATATGATGATGTTCTAGCCGGTTTCGGCTACGGTGACTGTTTCAACGCCAATTAAGAAAATAAAGGTCAAGTTTTCGGAAAAAATCAATTGCGCAGGAGATATTTAAGTGCATAACTGGACGCGCTGCCAGAAAAGCACTCTCTCGTCCGAGCTCCCTCAGACTCGATGGAAAGGAGAACCAGTACGATCGAGAGGGAGTAGGTTGCAGGTTTGGTCAAGTTTTCCTTCTCTGAACACCTGGTAGAATTACGGGGTTAAAGAGATACGTTAGTCGCCTTTTACGACACCTCAGCAAGAAGAGGGAGGTGCTATTCTATTCTGCCGACAGCCACCATGGCATTTTTATATATATAGTATATATCAACCATGCAGATCCTAAAAACATTTGGCATCAGCCAAAACTTCGGCCCTTTCTGGCTAAGGCTGAAGTCTGAAGGCTCAGTTATTGGCCGAGGCAGAAGGTCAGTATTTGGCCATAGGTCCACAGAGTTGAAACTAAAGCTTCTGTTAGACACTTAAATTATTTGAACATAATTATATTTCTTTTTATGCCAGCGCGCATTGGCTAGTGTTTTGGTGTCGCAAGCGAAAGCTTTATCTGTATTGGAGCGACGGGAAGCTGCGGTGGAAGCCTTCGCCGCAGCGCTTAGGGCGGACTGTGCCTGTTATGAAGCTCTAGATCTGCTTCTGGATCAACATGCACTCACTCCTAAGCAAGGTCCGTATACACATTTTTTTTAAATAAAAAAATATAAATATTATAGCTGATGAAGCTGGTGGGCCATATATCTC
The DNA here is from genome assembly GCA_036320925.1 of Automeris io. Lineage (NCBI taxonomy): Eukaryota > Metazoa > Arthropoda > Insecta > Lepidoptera > Saturniidae > Automeris > Automeris io. Next base: position 2,917,399 of record JAUDJH010000010.1, on the reverse strand, counting down.
GGAAGCCCGTTAATAGGTGGGGAAAGAAAGGAACACAGAAAAACAGGAAGAACAGGTCGTAGGAATGTGAAGAGTGGCGAGACAGCCAACCAGATGGATGATCTGGAGAGGATTGATTGAAGAAATAGGTTGGCTAAGGCTCGCAACCGTCATGAGTGGAAAAGAATGGAGTAGACCTTCATCAGCATTAGATGCGTGACGGTTAAAAAATAAGATGTCATCACGCTGTTACTCTTTTAGTGTGGGTAGAGAATCATTAAACAGTTGATTTAAATGCAGACAGCTTCTTGTATGTGAGGTCACTTTAACATATTAAAAAAATATATTAGGTCCTTACATATGAAATTGGCGTTTTGTATGGGAGGAACAAAAAGTCGAATATTTTTTAATATAATATATTTAATTAATCAAAGTATGAACCATTATTTTCTATGCACTTTTGCCATCTCATAGGTAGTTCATTGATCCCTTTACTAAAAAAATCAGTCGGACGGGAATCAATAAAATCTTTGAAGGCGATTTGGACTGCCCCATCGGAGTTGAATTTTTTTCCCTTGCAAGAAGTTATCCAAATTTCGAAAAAAATGGTAATCTGTTGGAGCAAGGTCCGGGGAGTACGGAGGATGTCTTAGACTTTCCAATTGAAGCTCTTCTAATTTAGTAGCCGTCTGTTGCGCAGTGTGTGGTCTAGCGTTGTCGTGAAGCAGCAGTGGCGTGGAGCGATTGACCAGCCTAGGTTGTTTAGCCGCTAGCTTTTCCATCATGGTTTGCAATTGCTGACAATAGACATCAGCCGTAATAGTCTGGCCAGATTTGAGAAAACTGTAATGAACAATACCGGCACTAGTCCACCAAACGCTTACAAGTAACTTTTTTGGGGTTAATTTTCGCTTGGGGCAGGATTTGGCTGGCTGGCCAGGATCCAACCATTGCGCTGAGCGCTTCCGATTATCGTAAAGAACCCATTTTTCATCACAGGTAATGATTTGGTTTAAAATACCTTCATTATTGTGCCGGTTTAGTAATGTAACGCAGCAGTCGACGCGCGTTTGCCGGTTTGCTTCAGTCAATTCGTGAGGTACCCACCTTTCAAGCTTTTTAATCTTCCCAATTTGCTTCAAGTGAATTAAAACAGTTTTATCACTAACATCGCAGCCTGCAGCTAACTCGGACGTGGTTTGCGATGGATCCGCTTCCACAATAGCCTTCAACTCTTCATTATCAACTTGAGTCTCAGGCCGTCCACGGGGCTTGTTCTGCAAGTCGAAATTTCCAGAACGAAAACGTTGGAACCAAAAACGAACTGTGTTTTCTTTTGCAACACGACCGCCATACACATCATTCACCCTTCGAGTTGTTTCCGCAGCACTAGTGCCACGGCGGAACTCGTACTCGTAAATAATGCGATATTTTAAGTTTTCCATTTTGTAAAATGAGTGACGCAAACAGAAAAAAACAGAAGAAAAAAACAAGTGAATGACGATCATCGAAGCACAAATACATGAGTCTATAGCTGTACAAATTTGAATTTGGAATTCCTTACCAAAGAGAAGAAATTTGTGATTAAAGAGCCCAGTACGAAAAACGCCAATTTCATATGTAAGGACCTAATATATACTTTGACGTTCTGTACTCATTACAAATGTTTTTACAGGTCTTATGCAGGAAGAAATTTCCTTTTTTTTCTTTGTTTATTTTGACATATATTGGTGGATTAAATAATGCAGTCCTGTGATGCTAGAGGGGAGCTGGACTAAATTTTAACAGGCAGTTAAAATTTACCCTTCCTCTCGCCCTTCATGCGATACCCTTCCTCATCATTTAATTAATGCAGACAAGAATTTTCCGCCAATAAGAAAACGTCTAATTATTTGTGTACAGAGAGAGAGCTGATAGAATCTCTGCCGATAAGCAGCCAGTTGAGCGGAGTCGAGGGAGCTCTGGTACTTGCTGCGTACAGAGAACGGTTCAATAGGCATGCCCCGCTGCCGCTCGTAGCGCCTTCGCCACAGTCCGACTGCCCGGTTAGTATTCACTACAAGCCTCAGCCACCTACAACCCTCAGGATTCGGAGAACAAGGCGCTAGATTTGCCTTTCGAAACCCCCCAGTGACCGTCCAAGGTGGCCTTAAAGTATTTAATGATCCAGACCTTTTTTTTTTACTTGGGGAATATACTCATAGGATCGTCCAGGCCACGAAGGGGGTAGCAGCCGGGGTGTACTGGACTTTTACCAGCTAAAAACCCCAAAGTGACTACTTCTGAGAATTAGTGGGGACTGCGGGTCCTGTAATCAATTCGCGCAGCCCCACTACGCCGCGCCTGATAGGCACAATCACGAGGGGGAGACACCGGCACCCCCGATACCACATAGTCTAATGAACGGGCCCAGCTTGTCAGTACGTCAACCACACGCATCGCTGAATAGCTTGTTTTCTGCGTAGCGGCTATTTGTGAAACTATAGTGCCTCGCATTTATCAGGGGCCACCCTATGCACAAGAATATCTATTTCCGTCTTTGTCGATCGGATCAGAAGTTTAGCTTAGCTGAGATTTACTAGGAACGCTTCCCAAATTTGTAAAGTTTATCACAAAAGAATAATTAGATTACACTGAGCTTTCCATCAGGTGAAGTCTAGGCACTTTGTGTATATATCACTGTATATAACAAAGAGTTCGTTTTTAACCTAAATCATTGATTAACATGTTTGTAAAGTGATTGCTGAGGAATCTAATACAAGAGTACATAAGATTCAGTCGCATGTAGTATCATTAAAAAAATGTATAATTGGGTGACTTTAGTTGACGGCGGCGGCAGAGGCTGTGCGGTCGCGCACGGTGGAAGCGAGTGCGTGCCGGGCGCGCCGGCTGGCGGGCGCGTGCCGCTGGCGCGAGGCACTGGCGGCGCTGGACACCGCCGACCGGTGGTGCTGTGCCGAGGTACACACACACAAAACGCTTACACTACATAATCACGTTGTTTTTTATTATTGAGTTGCCAAACTTACACTACACTTGATGAAAAGTATTTAGCGTAGTAGGTATGCAGGAAGTACAAAGTAGATCTACCGTAGGCTAAAGCACAGGATAGCGTATAAAGAAGAGATGATGAAGAATGAAATGGAGAAGTCCAGACAGCAAGTTGATAGGCGTTTAATGAAGCACAGTACAGAGTTCAGTAGAAATATTGAAGCACAAGAATAATAGTCCAAGTAGAGATAAAGTACAGATCACAACAATGCGAATAAGTACACGAAAATAAACACAATACGTAAATTATAAGTAGCGAGCGAGTGGTGCGTGGAGGCGCGTCGAATGTGATATCAAGACTACTGTGCCGGTTGCGCGGCCGGTGAAGCGCTCGCGTCGCACGCGCCCGCGCAATCCCCCCACGCGCGCCTGTATACAGTGGCTCTCAACCTTAGAGCCATTGTATGTTAATATGAAAAGTATTGATAAAATTACTTATATAAATAAATGAAGATATAATAATGTTATTTAAAATAGTTGTTAGTTATAGGTTAGTATAGTATAAAGAATTAGATAATAGGTAATGTTAAGGACAGAAATAAATAAATAGGTAGTGAGTATGCCACAAGTATAGCGTCATATAAGAACAGTACCGGCCTCTAAGGGATGAAAATATATTCAGAAAACACACATGTGGATATCAGAACAAAAAAGTTTGGAATATATATATTTTTTTCATATATTCTATTTGTAAATTTCTAATAGTTTATTGTTCTGGTATAGTGGTGGTCATTAATTTCCGTTGCTGCATAGTGCAGTACCTATGAATGCAAATTGTATGTAATAATCTTATGACGGGATGTCTCTTATATTAAGTTGTTTAAATTTGTTTCTATTCTATGTACATTCATTTGTATATATATCCGTAGTTAATAATAATAATATATGTATATATAACATTTTAAAACAATCTCTAGAGTTTGTATCTGCACTCTGTTGTTCCCTTCCTCGGTGTTGTTGGTGCATTGACATAATGAATGGGTGCCAGCTGAAAATCAGCGCTGGGCGACTCAGCTGATTACTTAGCATTTGTTAAGCTGACTTTCCTTTGGTGCATCAGAACAGCACAGTATATTTGCTTCTGTTGTTTTCTATCTTGTTATGTGCCAAATAAATGATTATTCTTTCTTTCTAATGAAGCGTTTTAATCAATATGAAAAATATCGATATTTGTTTCGTTTCTAGGTGAGGACGGCCTGTCTAGTTGAGTTGAAGAGGACGTCTGAACTGTTCGCGTTCGCGCACGCTCTCGTGGACGCTTACCCCAACAACTGGACGTCTTGGTTTGCAGTCGGCTGCTACTACTACCTCATAGGTTAGTTTTTTTTATTTACACTGGCTCGACATAGTGACTACAGAGTACCTGATGGTAAGTACAGTGTAGTCCAAAAACGAAAGCGACTATCAAAGGATGAAAATCCATTGATAGTCTACATCGTCATGTCGGCCCACATATACCACGGCTGAAGGTCTCTAGGTATATGAGCTAGGATATACACAAGCTGATCCCGAAACGCAACAAGCCGAAACTGGTCACTATGACGGGCTTTACACCCGTGTACTGTGGTCGCGATCAAGACGGGCACCGACGCCCTACCTCCTCGCTGCTGCTCGTTTAGCACCACACAGGAGTCACGAGTAGGGAAACTAGGGTAAAGCCTACGGACGCGAGCAGCTTGGACTCCCAAAGTAAACCAAGTCCTATTAGTTGCTGAAGTCAGTGTAACATTTTTGGACAGGCAGCCACGATGGTGGTTACTCGACCTACCTTAGGCCTACAGCCCAGGATAGCATAAAATGATGGGAGAATGAAGAAAGCCCAGACAGCAAGGATGAAGCACATAGGTTAAAGTCACAGTAGAAATAATAAAGCACAATTACAGTAGGCAAAGTGGGAGTAAAGTCCACGTGGAAACAATAAAAATATGAACACACACACATATATATATTCGCCGTGGTGGCTGCCGGCAGAATAGAATAGCACCCCCCTCTTCTTGCTGAGGTGTCGTAAAAGGCGACTAAGGTATCCCTTGAACACCGCAATTCAACCAGGTGTTTAGAGAAGGAAAACTCGACCAAACCTGCATCCCGCTCCCTCCCGATCGTACTGGTTCTCCATTCCATCGGGCCTGAGGGAGCTCGGACGAGAGAGTGCTTTTCTGGCAGCGCGTCCAGTTATGCACTTAAATATCTCCTGCGCAATTGACTGTTTCCGAAAACTGGACCTCGAATTTCTTAACCGGTGTTGAAACAGTCGCCGTGGCCGAAACCGGCTAGGACATCATCATCATATATATATCACACAGTATGTGTGTATATGTCACAGTTTCGTTTAAAGTTGTTATTTATACATTCTACAATATTGTCCTTTTGTGTTGTGTCTATGTATGTATGTATATGTTAATTATTTTTTTTGGAATTTTTAATTATTCCTTAATGTAAACTAGCTTTATATATTAATCACTGTGCATGCTGTGGTGACCTATAATTGTGGGGGCATTTATATGTTCTATTTTAGTACCATGATCCTTTCGTTTTCTTGTCTAATGTTACCCATGTTGGGCACCCTATTATGTAAAATAAATAACACAAAAATAACAATGCGCTGTCAATGCCATTTTGCGAGTTAGAGGTAGGCGATGGCGTTATGGGTAGCAGACCTGAGGGAGTCTACTCCCTGGGTGGTAAGGAAACAGCGCGCTGCCCGTGAGAATGATTTGAAGGAGTGGGCTCTTCACAACCACGCCTCGCAGAGATGAAGCCTAAACTGGCTGTTCGCTCCTCTGACGTCTACAAGAATCTGAATTCCCAGGCCCGAGTGGAGTGATTGAAAGGACAGCCCGCAGGTTTTTAGTCAGTTGGAGTCAGACGCAGCAGGGTCGCTGCCCTCATAGTGACCCTGAAGGTCCCTTGCAGGATTTTCATCTGGAGTACAAAAAAAAAGGGATGGCGTTATCAATTTTAGGGAGGATTCTGCTCGGTACTTACTTGACGCCCTGGATAGGTTGCAGCGGCGAGTTGTGAATGATCCTGACGTGCCCAAGCTTGAACCGCTCCAGTTGCGCAGAGATGTTGCCTCACTGAGCGTTGTCCACCATTTGTATCACGGAGACTGTTCTGAACAGCCTTATTTAACCTTATTCCACCCTCTCCCTTCCTGAATTGAACCACGCGCGCGGGATAACGGAGTCACAGCTATACGGTAACTCAAATCCCGGTTAGGACTATGAAGTTCTCTAAATCTTCCATTTGTCGTGTCGTTGGGCTGGAGAATAGTCTTCCGGCGAGCGCATTCCCACTGTCGTATGATATGGGGTCCTTTAAGCGTAGCGTAAAGAGATATTTGTGCAGGCCGGAATGATCGCTGCAATTACCGATGGGATTTTCTTTACTATCGTTGTCCTTTTTTTGACTATCATGCTTCAATCAGCGCTGCAGACTTCCTCTGTGGCTTTAGGCTAATGAAGGGCCCATTTTCGCCATGTATATATGTTTTGTATTTTCTTTTGTTTTTGTGTGTTGTTTGTATTGCTACATTTAAATTTCTGTTTTTTTTTTGTATATTTGTGGCGAAATAAATACTTTTTCATTTTCATTCATTCATTTAATTCTTTTAATAGCTGGATTTATATGATATTAGTGTTTTCTCTTTTTAACGGAAACGTGAAATTTCTCATGTTCATAACCTGGTTAATATCTCAGGCAAGAATGACATGGCTCGGCGCTATCTGAACAAGTCGAAGACGCTGGAGCCGAACGCTGGCTGCGTGTGGCTCGCCTACGGACACAGCTTCGCGGCCAATAACGAGCACGATCAAGCTATGGCCTCCTATTTCAAGGTACTGCCTTTATTGTGTAATTCATGATGATGAAATCATGGTTCTTGTCTATTTATCGTAGAAGAGGAAGGAGGGAATTACCCAGCTACCTTGGCGACGTTTGATAGTACTTAAGACATAGTGCGATTTTTTTTTTCGTGTTTACCCAGGCATGCCAGCTGATGACCGGGTGCCACCTGCCCCCACTGTACGTGGCCGTGGAATGCTCCCGCCTGAACAATATCTCGATGTGCGAGCGATTCCTCTGCCGCGCTGCCACACTGCATAATAATGCAGAGGTCAGTTGTACTACTGTATACTGTAACTTCTTTAGAATCGCCGTAATTTAAGAGACGAACACAAAAATTTATAGAATTTATGCTTAGTTTTATAAATTTTAAAACGTTTTTAAACATTAATAAATTAACAATTTCAAATGAAAAATAACTGGCCGTGTCAGTTTAAACACCGATCACAAATTCGTCACTACTCGTTTTCATAAAATAAAAAAAAAGCATGTGAAACATTTAATACACTATAGCATGTAGACGTAACCCGATACGCAGTTGTCGCCCTAAGGGTCGTTAGGGTGTCACGAGACGTGCGGGGTAAGAGGATGCGCGCGCGCACGGGACGCTTGGAAGTTAGTCGACTACCGAGACCCAAGGCGGGAGTACGTGCGTGTACGTCGCAGTTCGGTGTGCCTTAAAGTGCAAATAAACTGAAAAACGCCAAATTCGTGTCTTCCTAAAAACCACACCCACGACCACCGGTCATATCACGAGTTAAGTTTAAGGATTTGCGAATTAGTACGTCATAGATGACGTCATTGTTTTAAGGATTTGGTGCGACTTTTAAATTGTTCTATTTCTAATTCTAAACCTTTAGGTTTTGCAAAAAAAAAAGATGTATTGTACTGTTATAATGCATTTACTAAAATTGGTCGCAGATTCTTTCAAAATTTACTATCATGTCTAATGTAATGGAAAATGAAATTTCCAGAGTGGCGTGGAAGGTCCCGCCGAGGAAGCGGATGTGGAGAACCGCGGCGGATGGGAGCGCATCGCCAACATCGCGGTGGACCCGCACGTCGCGCACGAGGCCGGCGCGGCCGCCTTCCTCGCCGGGGACTACGTCTCCGCGAGGAAACTCTTCCTCAGGGCGGTCGAGTCGGCGCGCGCCCCCGGCGCCGACGAGGTATGTACTATACATTATTGTGTCCGCGTAATTTATGAGGATTAGAGGTCATCCGTAAAATTCGTCACACGCTAAAGAAAGGGGCCAAAAATGCCGTTTTGTATGATTTAGGCGTCATCTATAGGGGAAAGGGTGTGATAACAATTTTAAGCAGTTTGCGGAATGTTGGATTGTAGGAACAGGAGTCCTCTGTCTTTTAGCTTAGATCTTTTAAATTGTTCAACAGATTTAATGCAGTTTCAGCAAGATATAAAGGTGATTCATGTGGAAGGTTTATATGAACAATAAATATATATTATAGTACAGAAAAGTCGAAAAAATCGAAAATTTGCAGTGTAATGTCGTAACCAAGATATTTTTGAGCGCTTAAGTCGCAAACGCTAGCTAAACCTTACGAGATAGATCAAATTAACCCTTTCGCGGCGGAATGCTCTGGTAAGAGTTGCGCTCTAAGCAGCCGATGCCAGATTGACCGCGCCGACAAAATACGCGAGTCGTTCCAAACGCATTAATGGCAGTTATTGATAACAAATGAACAGCGCCTTCGTACGAAAAGAGCGGCTTCGGATGGGCGCCATCTGGCGCTGTTCGTCCGCCGCGGGTAAATTTGCCTGAGCGCCGAACGGCGCTGTTCGCTGAGAATGAGCATCTATAGCTGAGCGCCATATGGCGCTGTTCGCCGCGAAAGGGTTAATGTGCTACGGAATTGTATATCTTCAAAAGATTGATAAACAGGTGCAGGATGGTATATTTATCTATAATGTAAAATTACAGTAAAATAATTTATATAACAGAACAACGTAATCCGGAATAGCTAGTAAATAATAAAGAGAATTCAAGCTAAGACTGACTGCCTTTTGATACACAAGCCTCCCACAACTGGTGGCTTCTACCGCATGTAAATATTAGTGTGAGGATGAGTGACGTGACCGGTGGCAGGTGAGTCGCGAGTGGGCCGCGACGCTGGACGGGCTCGGGCACGCGTGCAGGGCACTGGGGCGCGCGGCGGAGGCGCTGTCGTGGCACGAGCGCGCGCTGGCGCTGCGGCCCGGGCGCGGCAGCACGCTGGCGGCGCAGGGCCTGTGCCTGGCGCTGCTGGGCCGCGAACCGGCCGCCGCGGACGCGCTGCACGCCGCACTCGCCGCTGACCCGGACGATGTCGTCGCCATCGCGCTGCTGGACTCCATCGTAAACCGGCTCGATGCAGCCATTGGAGGTACCACACCGCACTCTTACTGTATACAGGGTGTCCTAGAACTCAACGTCAAGCCGAAACGGGCTGACAGAATTGATTGTTACCATCATGAGAAAAATCAAAAAAGAAATCTTTCCTATGCAGTTTGAAAATTATGGGCATTTAAGAAAAACCTAGAAATTTTGTCAAACTGTAACCATTTTTCGGTTATTGCGGTAAATTTTTTTTTTTTTCGTTTAAACTTTGAAACCGCAGCCCTAAATAACATTTCTAGAATCACTATTCATCTTCTAGAATAATTTTAAACACTATAGAATACCAGATTGCATACACATTTATGATTTCTTAATTTTTTAAATGGATTTAATCCTGATTACAGATCAAGAAAATTAAAATTAAAACTACATTTTGTAATCGTTCATCATTAATCAGATTACATTTTGCCCATCTCTGATTAGTAGTAATTTGTGAATGATAAAATGAATATATTATTTGCAGTCGATTTATTTATTATATTTAACAGCTTATTTAGTATTTAATTGTAAGTTTCATGTTTTGGTTTAATTGTATTTCCTATTTATTATTCTTGTTCTTTTTTATCTCTTTTGATAATATTTATAAGAAGCGGGGCCTTTCACGAAAACAAATGTCACTGACATCTCTGTGGTATTGAGCTAACGATAGGCTCATTTCGCCATATTTGTTTTTATCTTATGTAATTTCTATTTTTTCTGTATTTTTATTTATTGAGACAAAATAATTGTTTTTTGTTTCATGCAGCTTCACGCTAGTTCAGTGCTTTTTACGCATCCCAAAAATGCTCAAAGGGGGGAAAAAGTTTTATCTTTAAAAAAATCTGTTGAAATGAATCTGAAATCCGATTTATTTAAAAACTAGCTGACCCGGCAAACGTTGTTTTGCTATATAAGTTATTTCTAGGTTTAATTGTTCAGTTATCGAGCGGGATGAAAAATGATTAAATTACTAAAATGGCTAAAAAAAAAAATAGGTGTTGGTGATAAAAGGGTAAATAGGATTGTATGTATTTTTAATGGCACATTATAGAAAAATAAAAATTAAAAAAAATGTTAAGGGTAAAAAACCCTTATCACTTAGGGGTATGAAAAATAGATAGTAGCCGATTCTCAGTCCTACTGAATATGCATATAAAATTTGGTAAAAATCGGTAAAGCCGTTTCGGAGGAGTAAGGTAACTAACATTGTGACACGAGAATTTATACATATATATAGAGATGTAATCCGCAGAGGAGGAATTGCCTCAGTTCCCGTTCCCTGCGGTGAGCATACCCTCGTACTCGGAGCCGGGGGTGGTGGTGGAGGCAGGCACGAGGGGCGCAGACGTCACCAATACTTCTGACATGAGCATGAGCTTCGACTGACAGCGCTCAGGCAGACGCAGTCTTTACAACCGCTCTGGGTACGTATTGTTTTAGGCCAATTGCAAAATGCTTTATTTCATTCACAGAAAGTGGAATGTTAAAATGAGGTTGATATTTAACATACTTAAAAAAAAAGTTCTGTATTCGACTGTATGTATTTTCAAGGACTTTCATTTTTTTTATGTCATGTTCATTTATAACTCCGCCATGTATTGATCGATTTGGATGTTTTAAAAATCAATAAGGTATATTTTAAATATAAGGCTAGAACCCCGGAATTGACAACAGCAAAATGTGTCGTTTTCCCTCTGTATCTCAGTCATGTTTACAACGAATTTCATGATTATTTATTGTTAAATAGTATATATGGTTATTTTAAGTTTAATATGGTAAAAGTTTGATGAAGGTTCATACTGATACACTAGATTTATGGTGTTCAGTCCCATTACAATCAGGATTTTATCTCGAAAACTAAAAAAAAAAATATTTTCTCGAAATTTAGTTTATTTAAATAAACTAAATTTTATGTTATATCAAAACAACTATAAAATAAAAATATTTTTATATAAAAACATTGGTGTAAAATATCAAAAGTGGCGGATGGCCGCTGCTGGTTACGCCATCTCTTGATCAATGATGTAATGATATACTAAAGCGCACCCTATGCGTTTCTTACTGAACCATTTACTTTTCCCTAATGAAATTGGTATGTTTTCAGTTTTATATTTTCGTTACATAGCCAACAGATGTCGCCATATTCTTTTTTTTGTTTAAAAATTGATTTTGGATTTGACTGCTGCTTGCTGTATTTATTGCCTTTGAATGAATTATGTTTTCTAGCGTATTTTTTGTACAAAATAGTTTCGGATATTTCACATCTACGTTCGTCCAATATATACCTGTTAAATTCTCATTAAAAGGAATAGCTATTCAATCTTTTCTAGTTACTAGAAGCCTCAATGTGTGTTTTTGTATTATATTTTTAAATTAATATACTTGTATATTGTGGAGTGCATCTCTCTACACTCGATAGTAAAGGTAGTGTGGCTTTATGCAGTGAGTGTAGCTAACGTATCTCTAAACTCTTCGGTAAAACTTTTAACTTCTTTATTATCCCTTTCAGTTCGTGCCAAGGCAAGCGAAGGAAGCAGCAGTGATTTTGATACAAGATACACGATGATACAATGTATAAAATTATATCGCTTGAGATTACATATTGTAAAGAAATTTATACATCCAAATGCTTGGTTTTTTTTTTAACTATACTGTTAGGTGTAAAGCCAGACCAAGATGATATTAATTTATGTATGTAATATATACTAGTACCTTTAACATAAAATAAACAAATATTGTATGTGTACAAGGAGTATTCAACAGATTTAAAGAAAATCTGAAATTCGATCATGTAATTAAACTCTACATTACAAACAAAAATTACCTCGTATTATTATAGATTGGTAACATAGCAATGGCTCTAATGTATCAGTCAAAATCTGTTATAACAACATGAAAGGGTCTATACTCAATATAGTCTTAACAACCGGTGATGTTTTCGAGATATGAATTTTTTCATCAATATAACGATGTCACTAAACAGTTTTGATTGTATTTTATTTTATTAAGCCAGGAGGCTCTGTCTGCATAGTTACACCACTCATGATGGTAAGCATAGTAGAATTCAAAAAACGACAATGGTTGTCAGCAGTTAAGGAAAACCCATCGGTAGTCACAGCGGTCATGCCGGCCTGCACAAATGTCTCTTCACGTGACGGCATGTACGCGCTCACCGGAAGACCATTCTACAGTCCAACGACACGACTGCAATAAGAGTTGGAGAACTTCTCAGAGCTAGCCGGGATTTGAGTTACCGTATTAGCTGCGACTTCGCAAGCCCGCATACGTGGTTCTTTTAAGTAAGGAAGGAGGAACAAGGTTAAATAACTCTTCAGGGCACTCGCCGTGATGCAGACTGTAGAAACGCTCAGTGCGGTATCTCTGCGCAACTGGAGCGGTATTTCTTATTCAGACCAATTTCTATTTAATAAAATGTGCATTCTAGTCTCTCTACAAGCATTATTCTATAACATCAAAATCAAAATTATGACGAGGCAGCAATGAAAGTTTTGTGAAAATATAAACATTTTTGTTCAATAAATCGCCTTTTTGTTCGTAATTTTGTTTCCAGTTTCTGTCGCTGTAATATCATTCCCAAACACTTTCTTCAACAAACTTGATTTTTAAAACGCACTAGTGAAAATTTTGAAAAAATATTTTTTGTAGCGGACTCTGCGATAGTGCATGAAAGAGTTAGAATATTAAAAGCGAAAGAATTTTGCAATAAAGAGCAGTGGCATTCCATTTTCTTTGCTTACCCTAATAGGGATTCAGAGTGATATTATTAATTATTGATTAATCCACTCATCAGAGTTCACACCAGTAGTAGTTGACATATCGATATAATATATTCCTGTAATTATCATCGATCGTTAATGAACAAAAAGGAAAATCGTTCTAAAATATAATTTTGTGACCTTCGTGTCAAACATCTTCCTTCATCAACTTTTCTAGGAAAAATGTCATAGTATGTTTATTTACCGGCAAGCTACCTCTCACATCACTACCTCAACGAAATAAACCAAAAATTCTGACAGTGAGGGACTTTTAAATTATTTATAATAGAGGCGATAGATGGCTTTATGAAAAGAATGGACGTTGCGGTGGTAGAGTCCCATTTGAGATATGCAAGTGTATGTGCAGCAGTGCCTCCGAAATCCGCGATTAGCCGGCGCCAACGGTGCTCTGCCTTCATAGGACCCAATGTCTGCTCACCCCGAAAGCGATTATTAAGGATTGTCCATCGATTCAGTACGAAGCCAAAGGAGAACCTAAATAAAAGAGATGTATGTGGCGTGTGGTACAGTTTTTAGAGTTTATAATAAATTATTTTATCCTTTAATTGCTTATGCAATCGTATTTTTTAACAAAAAATACTATGGCTGTATAAAAATCCTATGTCTTATTTAGACAGTATATTATAAAAAAAGTATTTGAAGACATTTCCCAACACTTATTTCGGGGAGTCATTTAAGGTCTTACGAGTACATTTCAAACAGAAATAAAACCTTTTGAAAATCCTAGAGGCCTAATACTTATGAAAAATTACTATATTTAAACCTGAAGGTATTTGTTGTAACAATCATAAATTAAACCAATGTCACTTTATAAATCATTTATTTCACAGTACATAAAATTTCCGTCCAATTTCACAATTTACATCATATTCCCATATGCAATATATAACTTAACCTACCAAGTAAAATCATCGCTTACAATATGTAGAGTATTTGTTGTAACAATCGTAAATTAAACCAATGTTACTTTATAAATCATTTATTTCGCAATATATCATTTCCGTCCAATTTCACAATTTACATCATATTCCCATCCACATAATGCAATATATAACCTAACCTACCAAGTAAAATCATCGCTTACAATATTTAAAAGTTATTAAAATGTTGCTGATTACAGCCAAGGGCAAGAAGACTAACAATTTTCCTAATATAAAACGAAAAATTATATAAAACAACGATTTTATTTTATATTAATATTTCTATATTTACATTAAAATTTTCTAATATTTAAACGATTCATTTTACACGATAAAAATATTTTAAAATGACAATAAATTATATACAACATAAATTATATATAATATAAATTATATATAATATAAATTGTATTTAAAATACAAATCAGTAGGATCATAATTTCGCACCAAACTTCTCAAAAATTACAATTGTTTCCCATCTCGCGGTCCTCTAAAAGTATAAATAACTTTATTATTAGTTCAAAATATACTCTTTTGCCGAAACATCTTATTTGGAAGACAGTTTCAGCAACAGAAATAGTCACTTAAAGCAGAATCAACCTTAAAACTAATATGCTGGCGAAGCGCCCAACTTAATAGCGACTCTGCAAACAGCGACCGCGCTCTTTGATAAACACGGCTAGCCTCTAACACCGCGTTAAACTATACTTCCTACACATCTGTGCTATGTGCGGCATTACGATCATTTTTTAATCGTAAATTTAAGATGAGACAGATTTATAGGCATTTAATAAGACCACGAATGGAATTTAATACAATTTCCGAAGGCTTATAAGGGTTACTCAAAGTTAGATTCTTAAAATTTAAAACAGCTTTTAAACACTAATAATGGATTCACAATTCCCTTATAATATTTAAACATTGATTTTACCAACAGGGTGCCTATATAGACCTCCCTTTTGTATCTGAACTTGACGTACTATATAAGTATAGTTAAACGCGGGTCGATCTATGCGGGCGCAGAGAGGGACATCAGCGCGGCCAGGCGGGCTCCGCCGGGCCGGCCGCCTCCGCCGCGATGCAGGGCTCCTGCTCGCTCGCAGCGCTGAACAGGCTCATACCGGACCCTGACCCTGGGGACGGAATACCTGAAGGAAAATAACATTGAAACTTATACATTTATAATTCATATATTAGATATTTGAGATTTATTTAATAATCCCCGGACTTCTGATAAGTATAAATATTGTAAAAACAAAGAAACTAAGTATAATTATGTGGACACTCACTAATGTACCTCTGCTTATCCTAAAAGAGGATATAATAACGTGACGATATAATATTAAGATTCAAGAAATATGTGTAGGGCTTTAAGGCTCGAAATTTGAAAAGCTTTATTTAAATAGTTTTGTGGATCACTGAAAACCAACTACCTTGTTTATTTTAAAAAGTATGACAAAGTTAAAAAGCTTAAATGATTAGTAAAAGTATATTTGTTTCATTTCCAGAGGGAATAAGATTTATCTACGTAATTTTACTTTATGATACATCTTAACTTTGAAAGTTTTATATCTTATTGCAAAATGACTTACTGTCGTTCCGCCTGGAGTAAGCTCCGTTGTAGACGCTCTGGTCAGCAACGTCATGGGCGTGGGCGGCGATGGCCGGGAGCGGGAGCGGGAGGGGCAGCGGGAGGGATGACGGCGGCGCCGGCAGCGCGAGTTGGCGCACGCCGTTGCACTGGGCGAGCGAGACCACGCTCTTGCTGAGCGCGTTCTTGGAGCAGCGCATCAGCGGCTTGTGGTTCTTGTTGCTGTGCGTGTAGACCCAGCACGCGCGACAATAGTACCTGAACAAGACAATCACCTTTTATTACTACATAAAACAATATTATTCTACAATTCCACTGTATATGCTAGTCCCACTGAGCCTGCGCTTGTGCTACATGTACTAGATAAGATATGCTTTAATACATATCGTCGTCATATATATTACTATATCACCAAAAAATGTCGCTCAAACGAAATAGCCTTTCACCCGACGATATATATTCAATTAATTGTGGCTGCGATAGGCCTAGGTGATAAACGCGAATAGATTTTAGTTCGAATCCCAAATACGTAACCTCAAAAGAGTTCTTCCAGATTATGTACGAAATTAACCCTTGCGTCCTCCTCACCGGTGAACAAAATAATCTCGAGCCCGCATAACATGCAATAGAAATGTAGTGTGGAAGTTGCTTTGAGAACTGATCAGCTGCGCTACTGGCTATGTTATGCCACTAATATCTCTGCTGACCCCGTAATGGATATACCAATGTTATCGGCATAGGTCTCTGTATGGAGCAAGCTGAAGTGGCAGTAGGCACACCGCGTATATCGAAGAATTGATGTTAGGTAGAGCAGGCAGATTCTGGAATAGAGACCGCTAGATCGTCCCCCGGCAAGGTGGAATGATACCTTGTAAATGGAGGCCGGAAAAAACTGGATGAACCCAACGGACGTTTATTGGGGTGAAGCCTTGTATGCCCAGCAGTGGACTAAGGATATGTATGCAACTTACCCGAAGCATATCGGTTCACGGCAGAAGTAGGGTCCTTGCCGTAAATTGCAAATCGAGCACATCGAATCTTCCAAGTAAGGATCTATTTGAATCTGTAACAAATAAAAGTCATTTGAATATACACCAAACACTAGTGTTCTTGGTTTAACGTAGGGCAACAATTAAATCTTACATTGACCCCAAATCTAAATATGCAACTAAAAGCAATAATGTAAGAAAAATCCGTCTTTAGGATCTTACTACAGTCTAAAGTCTCCAACCTCACATTAAATAACCTATCAATAAAAAATATTCAAACTTAGTACAACCTCACATCAAACAAACCTATCAACAAAAAAGATATTTAAACTTTAGTTTAGCATCATTTTCATTTTACATATAGTACAAGATTATACCTTCTTGTTGAACTTGGGCGTATGTATCTCTATGAAGGCTGCGGAGATGGCGCAAATGTACGAATGCAAGTTGTTGAACGTAACGCGGCCGGATCCAATCGGGTACTTGTATTTATCAGTGTCGATACCTGGAAAATGAACACCATTGAAAGAAGCCATTTTACTCCATTATATTCTACTTTAGTATTTTTGTCATCGGCGTGGAAACTGAGCTAGAAAACTATGACCTCTTTTTATGGAGAGTTGTATGCAGTGACTATTCTAATTACCAAGAACAAATGCAAACACCAAGGTTAACATTTATAGACCGATTTTTACTAAATAATCCAAACATAGTCACCGATTTCGCTAACTTAAGATTTAATCATGTGAGCTATAACAAAGTTACATCTGTTCGCCAGAAGTTCCGTAATCCACTGCATCGCAATCTCCGTAAGACTTCAATCTGTATAGCAACTAGACTTACCGGCGTATATAACTCCCGGGAAGAGTTCGTTCATGATCTTGGCGAGGCCTTGCGCGCTCATCATGCCGTGCAGCGCGCCCACGAACACCGTGCGGTTGGGCTCCAGCCGCACCGCGCCGCTCGTCATCCAGTTCGAGTCCGATACCGCCCAAGGTATCACTTGCACCTGTACACAATATAAAACCGTTAAAGGGATTAGAGACATCGTGATAATTTCAAGCATTGGCTTGGAAATAATAGTACTTCAAGAATTTGTCTAGTTCTGTACAAAAGTGAATAATTATTGAATGTAGCGTGGGGTTTAGAGTTTTAAGGAGGTTACATGCATTTTCATAATTTTGATAGTTTGGTAAGCTACGATCTGGCTCATTAATGCAGAGATATGAGAAACCTAAGTATAGTGTAAGTATTCGCCAAGGAAAGTTCATGTCAAAATTGCATCTATAAATCTCAGCCTTAGAGACAGTTTATGAAACAATGTATCACAATACTTTACATTAATCTAAACAAGCATAAGAGTATAGAAATCTTGCAGCTGAAGATGGGTTATACGTAGAAAAAAAAAGTTGCGATAGCACAGTACCTCCTTGTTGCGCATCTTGCGCGAGGTGATGTGGTAGTACCAGTCGCGTCCGTCGCAGCGCGAGGCCGCGAGCAGCGCGCGCACTCGCCGCTCGTTCTCGAACGTCACGTACGCGTACCCGCGCGGCCCGCCCCCGCCGCCGCCGCCGCCCCCACCGCCGGACTCGCGCACCGGCCATTCCACTCTACACAAACAAGACAATATATTAAATGAATAATTATACATAGTCAATACATTAATAACCCGATAGAAAAGTTACAAGAACTAGATTTATGAATAAATATGTTCTATTTCGTTTACTTTACAAAGTAAGATACACCATAATGTAAAGTAAGTGTTACCTAAAATTAATAATTAAATTTGTAATTTAGCTCAGCAAGACAAGTATTCTGGTGTGGTGCTAGTTCAAGTTGAGACCTTTTATCTGTAGAAGTTTTTATTTTGAAGTAAATAAAGAAAAACTCGAACACACTGCTCTCTATTTAAATTAAATTGTATGAAATAACTTACCGCACGGGATTGAATTGCTTTAAAGTCTGCAATAGCGCCTGTTCCCCGATGTCCCAGGGCAGACCACCGAGGAACACCTTCGCAGAGAACCCTCCGCTCGGGTCTACGCACCGCGGAGGCAGAGATCCCGACCACATTACTATACTGCGCTTGTCCAGCAGACCTGCCCAGTCGCGCCCGACCGGCGTCCCGCCACCTACAACCAATATGATATATATAAATGCAAAACCAATTAATAAATCTATAAGAACGACAATAACTAACATTGTCTCAACATAAAAGTACCACGACAGGTATCTAGGTATATGATCGACTGAACGTACATAAAAGCAAATCCAGAAAGTCGAACTTAAAGAACAGTAATCACTTACAAAAAGAAGCTCTTCGGTTCAAGTAATTTGAGCGATTGTTCTGTGTAGAGGTCCCGGCTTGCTCCGGTGGCCAAGGTTGCACCCCCTGCAAAATAAATGCATCAGAAAGAACTAGTTACAGAAAAGTAGTTTTTTGAAACTAAACTTTCGAAGTAAAAAAATTCTACTTAGAATGGGTACAGTGAACAATTTTAATAGTATTTCAAGAATGAATACATTACCGCTGTGTCAAGCTGATCGTGGCTCAGGCTAATGGATTGTGGAACTGTGCCATACATCGAGCGCGATCTCTCCGAAGGCATCTTCATGGACTCCTGGAAATAATGATTCACGTTATTTGACTATCCGACACTTTGACTTCATTGACTTTTACAACTAGGTTATT
The DNA here is from genome assembly GCA_036320925.1 of Automeris io. NCBI lineage: Eukaryota > Metazoa > Arthropoda > Insecta > Lepidoptera > Saturniidae > Automeris > Automeris io. Next base: position 2,898,156 of record JAUDJH010000010.1, on the reverse strand, counting down.
TAAGACAGATCAAGACACGTTTGAATTAAAGTTACATTAATAGTTATTTTTAAATAGCCACTTACCAAAGAGCTAGCAAGAGCAGTTATTCTTTGCCCAGATATGGATTCTTCCGGCCACACTATCTCCAGCTGAGCGCTCTCGCTGCAACAAATTGAAACACATTAGACAATCAAGTTTGACCAAATTAAGCGAAAACAATTTAGAAAACGGAAGACAAAGCAAATATTTATATACTAAAATAATAGATTCTTTGACTTGGTGCTAATCTAAAAGGGTGGACTAACTACTGAATAAAAACTGAAGGTACACAAATGCATATGATGATGATGTCCTAGCCGGTTTCGGCCACGGCGACCGTTTCCACACCGGTTAAGAAAATCTAGGTCCAATTATTTTCGGAAACAGTCAATTGCGCAGGAGATATTTAAGTGCATAACTGGACGCGCAGTCAGAAAAGCACTCTCTCGTCCGAACTCCCTCAGGCCCGATGGAAAGGAGAACCAGTACGATCGGGAGGGAGCGGGATGCAGGTTTGGTCGAGTTTTCCTTCTCTAAACACCTGGTTGAATTGCGGTGTTCAAGAGATACCTTAGGTGCCTTTTACGACACCTCAGCAAGAAGAGGGGGGTGCTATTCTATTCTGCCGGCAACCACCACAGCTTACAAATGCATATAAGAGAGTCGCGAGAAACAATTCATAAAAATTTAGCAGTACCGGGAATCTACCCCAGGAACTTCAGGGTTGCGCAGGTAGAGTCACCATTTCCGCTTACAAACTTTAAATAATACAACAAGGGTACCTGTGGCTGGCGTAGGACGTAGAGTGTCTGGGTGGAAAGCACGCTGCCGGCACGAGGGCGCGAGGGCTTTCCGCCGCCTCTGGGCTCGAAGCCTCGTACCAGCTCCACGCCCCATCAACATACTCCTACGGGACAAACACGTAAAGTTTCCAAAGATAATATTTCTAATCCAGTTAAAAGAACGATTTTCATTAAAATAATCTACAAGTACAATTTTCCGATATTTTCAACCTAAGATAAAATTATAAGCTAGAAAGGCTTAAAAATTTCCGGTTCACAAAGCGCTTCCAAATAACTAATTTCCCACATTGAAACTGGCACGAGCATACAATGCCAGCTACATATGCCAGTGCTTTGAAAAATAGATCTACATACTCGCAGATTTGTAAAATCAATAAACAATAATCGGATCGGAACAGAGTTTAAAGTGTTGAAAAATACAATAAGCAAAGCCCATCTTGTATTCATAAAGAGTTCAATTCTACAGTCGGCCAAAACGTAGATTTACAAAAGATTCTAATTTCGAATATTTGTAGGTAGGTATGAACTGGAAAACCTAAATTTTATAACTGAAAGTATTAAGACTTCAGGGCTAAGCAATATACACGAGCTAATACAAATGCAATAAAGCCTAGCTATCCAATGTACATTATTTGGCAGCGAGAGCACATTACGGGGCGAGTATTGGCACCGAGTCTACATTAACTGCCTTCAAACCGGATGTCGTATGCTAGATTATGAACGGACAATAAAATGCACGAAACGTTACCACTTTAGATTTGATTTAAGTTTACACTTGGCTCCATACATAGGACATTGCAATAGAAATACTTTTGTTGGCTACAAAATTCTTACAAGGTAAACTGTAAGTTGGCGCCCAACATTGTACTCGTACATAAAAATTGTACAAAATTTAAAACCTGATATTGCAATTTAGTTGGTGCAAAATTTGTGCGTACTAAAAGAAAACTCATGAACGGGAGACCGTTGATCAGAAAAAAGTACAAATATTAATGGCGCCCAACGTGGGGCTTCAAACATGTGCAATATATTAGCAATTGAAAATTGTACTTACTAGCGGTTGTGAGACATCACTCGGTGCAGACATTGCAGATGTGCCTTGCATAGTCTCTAGACCTAGCAGGTCTGACAGAGACCGACGATTGAAGTTATTGTCATCGGAAGTACCTCCGCTGCTTTTATCCTACAAGTAATTTGACGAAATTTGGTTGAAAAGAAAATCTACATTCTACCACAGTAAAATTTAAAAAAAAGAAAACAAATTCTTATTTTAAATTAACTTTCTTTTTTCAATTTCGGCATAATATCAGATTAGCCAGCCAGCAAACACACACAATATTAAGGAATAAAAAAAAAACTCACCCGGCGTATAAGCGGCATGGCGGACGACGAAAACTTTCAAACTTTGAACGGGCAGAGTAACAGCTTACTTTAAGTGTTTACTGCCCGGCAACCCACAGACGACTAACAGTCGAACCAAGCTCAGCGCAACAAGAAAACGCTCCCACCCTACCAACCTCCCACTACTCACGTCACCAATTTTATGAGACCACGCCCACTTCGCATTATTTTTATTACATTATAAAGAATAAGCCAAATTTTTACTTTTCCAAGATGTATATCGGTGTTAAATAGTTAAAGGTTTGTTCTACAATAAAATTATCGATCATAGTTATTTTAATACTATTAAAATTAACACATTTTCGAAAATGTCCAAATCATAATAGTGTCTTTTAATTCAAATAAATCACAAAAACGGAAATGAAATTAGAAAATAATTTAAAAAATGTTGTAGTTTAAAATTCTATTTATTCTTATAAATAACATTAAATCGTGTTCTATAAACCAAAAAGATCAATAATAATTATTAATGTCATTATAAATTCAACAACCTATTATTTATAATAGGAAGTAAATTTAAATCACAATTTAACCATTCCGGTAATATAATATTAAGTAAAAAAGGAAAAATGTCTATTTATAGTCTTTTTTTTTTCAATAACTTCTGACATTTTTGTTAAATATGGGATTAAATAAAATAAGCTGGTTTAAATGTACAATGTATGTATGTTAATTTTTTTGCTTTCTTGTGGTCTTTCCACTAATGTATGTTAATTAATATTTCTAATAAATTTTGTGTGACAATACCACAAAGTTCAAACACAATTCCATTTAATAAAGAAAACAAACATTTAATGCGGTTAATATATTTACAGAATTTCCTTTTCTTACTTGGGCAAGAACTGTAGCATTTTAGTATTAATATACTGAAAAATAATTATTTTGGAATAAAAATTGGTTTATGATTTTTTTAATTATTTAAAATGTCACCGACAGTAGGGAAAGGGTTCCATGAAATTAAAAAAAAAATACTTCAGTGAAAAATCTAGTCATATAGCCGAATCGGATACGTCTCTAGTTTACAAATACGCTAAATACAATTAATGTGACAAGGTTCTTCAGCGCCTTACATTTAAAGTTTGTCGAATGTATATAGGTACTCGGAGTGGAAGAGGAATGTATACGGTACCGTTTTTTAGTCAAATCATGTCAGACTATGTTGCGTTACAACATTACCCTTTTAGGCTTTGTTCTGTGTCAGACGGATTCGGTTGACACTAGCAATATAACAATGTTGACGTTGGTAGATTCTGTTTAAATCTTTTTTTTACCCTGACTTGGCATAGTAACCACATAACAACGACGACTATCACCACAGAAAAAAACGCAGCTATCATGCCAGCCTACACAAATATCTCATCACGCTTCGTTTAAAGGACCCAATATCGTAGGATGGCAGAAAGACGCTGACAAGAAGACGCTGGCCTGAAGACCGTACCACAGCCCAACGGCACGGGAACAGTAAGAGCTAGAGACCTCCTCAGCCCTAGCTGGGATGACAGTCTTCATCCATGACAGATAATGCTGTCTAGCGATCATACTGAAATCTATTATATAAAAATAAGCCCGGTTTTCCTTCCTGACGCTATAACTCCAGAACGCACGAACCAATTTCTACGGTTTGCATTCGTTGAAAAGGTCTCGGGCTCCGTGGGGTTCATAGCAAACAAAATTCAGGAAAAATTGCAACAAAAAAGCAGGAAAACGGGGAAAAATCATTTTTCACATACAGCGCCATCTCTGATACATAGCATGTACTACAAACCAATATGGTTTTGCATGGTAGTGGAGCAGATCGCACCAGTATTTTAAGTAGGTGGCGCCGATGCGTTATACATTGTTTGACAGCTACTCATTGTACTCTGCTCAGTTAATTTCATGTGACACTTATTATGCGCACGTTCTTTCAAACGCTAACTAAAAACGAAAACGAAGCCATCTGGTGGCGAAACGAAGTTCGGCGGGTTTGCTAGTATTCAAATAAATGTAGACGAAATAGCGGTCTAAACGTAGTCTTAAATAAAACAAGATTTATTAATAAATTGTTTTATTAGTAATTACTTCATAATCTTTTTCATACATAGATAGTACCGTATAGGTGTCAAGCGAGTTGAATGCAGAGCTTAGAAGTTTACTAGTGCTGTGCCTAATTAACAAAAATATCGATATTCTGTCAATAAATTACGACAAAACAAGAATTATTTTTTTATAACTAGTAATGTCATGTGTGAGTGCCCTAAGAACGGCGATCAGCTGCGTTACTGGTCACGTTGGACACGACATATAAGGACAAAGTGGATACAACCACTAATGTATACCTGCTCACCCCCTAAGGGATATAGCGTGACGATATATTGTTATTTTTTAGTCATAAGTAGTACAACTATATTTTAGCTTTCAATATTGGACTTATAAGAATTTAAGAGGCTGAACTCCTTTTGAGGTCTTGAGAAGAAATAATTTTTAATCGATATTTTCTTGATTGGTAAAAAGCAAAGTCGTTGCATACATTCAAAAACATTTCGTTCATTTACAACTTTAATTCTTACTATTTTTATCCTGCAATTAATAAATAATTCTATTTGAGTTACAGTAACATTTATACTTGTTACTGTAACTAAACCAGATGGTTTCGATATAGTCATTTTAAAAACAAATTTATTGAAAAAAGATTACATCGAACGTTGACGCCATCTGAACACTACACTACGGGCGTGGGAAGCGAGCGGTATGGATGGCGGGGGCGTGATGGGTCCGCCCTTTACCTCAGCCCCCCGAACGCATTCAACTTGCGCAGTTCCTATAGTTCGCTGAGGATTTACTGTTCAATCCTGGAGCCCGAAGAGCGGAGCCTGCATGACTCCCGGCGAGAGGGGAGCGCCGGGGCGGGGCCGCGGGATGCAGCCTCGCTCGTCGCTGTACACGTAGGGCAGCCGCAGCACCCAGTACGCGGACGCCGTCAGCTTGGCCGGCATCGCGCTGCCCGTTGCCGGCACGAACACTTGACTGTCCGGCGCCGGCTGCACCTGCCCATCGATAGAAGCGGTATGAACCATACGCGGCATCGGTTAGCACTTCAAAGTCGAAATAAATACTTTTTTATTTGTGAAAGGAAGGCAAATAGGCGGACAGCCCACCTGATGATAAGCGGTCACTGTTACTTATGGACAAGTGTAATTAACACAAGAAAAGAAAAAAGAAAGAAAGAAAGAAAAAGTTTATTGAGGCAAAGGAAACAACACACAACAAACATATTTATATAAAAACAACAATGAAAGAATACATAACATCACATCATGTATCCTGTGTGCTGCTACCCGTCTCAAAGAGCACTCAGCTCAGCATATGCTGGGCGACGCTGCACGCGCCATCCAGCGCATCAAAAGAAGAAGAAGAACAAACAAAAAAAATGAAGAAACTAAAATAAAATGATGAATGTGAAGAGACATCATCTTCACGCTTATTTTACTTTTCTGAAGAAGCTCCTGTCTTAATCCAGAGGAAATGCAACGTCTGAAAGAAAAGCCGTGCAGCGGTATATCCGGCACCGCAGCGTACCTTGGGGTCGAGCGTGACGTGCACGGGCGCCTTGGGCGTGACGACGTGCACGCGCGTCAGCTGCGCCAGCATGGGCGCGCCGCCGCGGCACAGGCAGGGCGCGTACAGCGGCATGTCCGTCGCCGCGAGCCGCGCGCCGGCCGAGCCCGCCTCGCCGCGGCACCCGCCCCCGCAGCCGTTCACCACGGTGTCTGGCGACGACATCATGAACCTATGGCAACAAAGCGCATTTTCACAACAACGTCCTATCTGCATCTATGGAACTGTGAATCTGAAACTTAACAATCACTACACTACACGGTGCTTTTTTTATTTGGAAAAGTCCCGGCCGCACGCGGTGTTTGGCACAGCTGAAGTGAGGCAGACTTGTACCGATTAAAAACTCCAAGTTGAAAAGATTTGATAATATACTAGAGTCCTTTCGTAGTGACATATGTCGGCCGGCATGAAGTTATTAAGTATCAACAGATCCTTGTTCATTGGTATCCGGTGCCATTCTTCAACTACATTGCGCTTTCCATCAGGAGTGATGAAGTCACCTTATCGAGACCACGTAAAAAAAACTTTTATTAAAAAAGCAATGAAGTTACCTGTGACCTCTTGGACACTCGTATTCGAAGCCGATGAATATTTTAACAGTGAGATGATGCGGCTGCGCGGGCTTGCCGCGGCCGCGGGAGCTTGCCCCCAGGCCCCCGCGCCAGGCGCCCGCTTGCTCCATACTACAACAAAGAAATATATGTAAATCCTCATATGAGGCTCCAGCTCGGGTACATGGGCAGGAGCCTGCCTGTGTGCAGCATGCCGAGAGGCACCCTGTATAAGCACTAACCGAACAGCACAGTCCCAGGGCAGCAAGTAGTTAGTGTGTGGCAGGAAGCCCGGCTGCAGGTGTTCCGGCAGCCCAAGGCTGTGCGAGTAGAGCGATGAAGCGCCGAGGCACACCAGGCTCCAGCTCGGGTACGCGGGCAGGAGCCCCGGGGGGCTGGCCTTATGCAGCATGCCAGGGAGGTACTCCGTTGTGGATGGTTGACGAGTAATCGTCTTTTCTGGAATCGGTTATTATTTTAAACTACGGAATAAATATCGATTAATACCTCCGCGACTTTACAATGACCTTAATAACACGAAATTGCGGGGTAAATTTAGTTGAAATAACAAGGATATCATTTTCATATAAAACTGTCACTTTCCACTCTCATCTAACGTGCGTTTTGGGAGTCGAAGCTGCTCACGTCCGTAGGCTTTACCCTAGTTTCCCTACACGTGACTCCTGGGTGGTGCTAAACGAGCAGCAGCGAGGTGGTAGGGCGCCGGTGCCCGTCTGGATCGCGACCACAGTGCACGGGTGTAAAGCCCGTCATAGTGATCAGTTTCTGCTTGTCGCGTTTCAGGATCAGCTTGTGCATATCCAGTAGCTCATATACCTAGAGACCTTCAGTCGTGGTATATGTGGGCCGACATGACGATGTAGACTATCAATGGATTTTCATCCTTTGATAGTCGCTTTCGTATTTGGACTACACTGTACTTTCCATCAGGTACTCTGTAGTCACTATGTCGAGCCAGTGTAAAAAAAAATGTAATATACATATATATTTGTGTTCTTGTATATGTTTAATTTCATATCATTATCTATAATACTTTGAATTTAGTCTCTAATGCTGTGTATCTGTACTCTATTGATCCCTTCCTTGCTGTTTTCTGCGCGTCGACGCAATAAATGGGTGTCAGCTGAAAATCAGCGCTGGGTGGCTCAGCTGGTCACTTAGCATTTGCTGAGCTGACTTCCCTTTGGCGCATCATCACAACACAGAGTATTCGCTTTTGTTGTTTTCTGTCATTAACCTATTCTGCTGTGTTGTATGTTATGTTTAATTATTATTATTATTAATGCTGGGTGAATAAGCGAACATTAACAAAGAGTCAACAAATATTTAAGCGGGGCAACATGACCTCTATGTCTATTCCTGGGTCTTTTTTTGCTATTGATAATCGTAGTCCTTTTTTAGACTGCAACGTACTTACCATTAGGCTTGATGGGGGTCACTGTGACGAACCAGAATAAAAATAACTTGTATGTAATGTCCTATAACCCCGTCAGGAGTGGAGAGCATCCGCAATGGAAGGAGAGAAAGAGAGAATATGGTAATCAAAAAAAAATAGGAGACCTGAAGTTGAGTCACCGCGCACCGGCACTACGTATCTATTCTCGGCCGGAGACTTATCCTCGTCTTCATCCTCGGAGCCGGGAGACAGCGCGTGCGGCGCAGACCAGCCACCGGCCTCTTCGACCTCCGCCCCCTCGCCCCCGGAGGCGGAGTTTCCCTCTGAGCCTCTCGAGACCGCCGTCACCTCGATAGACTCTTCGGGTATCGCTCCTTTCACTGAGGCAGCCCTGTAACAGATCCAGAGAAGAAGCATGAATAAGCCTGTTCAATCTTCAGACGACTGGACGAATTTGGTTTCCCAGGCCGATTAGAGGGACTCTCCGGGGGTTTTTAGCCAGTAGGAGTCAGACACCGGGGTCGCTGCCCTCACACCAACCCTTAGTCCTATATAGGATTTTCCCCCAGGCTACCAAAAAACAAGCCCTATAACAATTAGATCGAAGCTGAGATAGCACCATGAGACAACACTACGCGTGCGAAAGGGACAAACTTAATAGTGGACACGTCACATTTTTTTTTTGTGAAAACTTTGCTGGCATATATAATTAATTTTTGTTTTTATATATAGCTGTATGTTTCCCTAAAACTGTGAAAAAATAATATTCGAGTTACATTGTTTATATTTCTGCATATCGCATTTTTACGTGAATTTGGGCCCCGTGAGAAACACAAACGAATTGCGCTGGGCGATTAACTTCTTAAAGGAACAAAAAAATCCTAAATTACCATTACTTGTTAATTTGCAAAGTATGTAATAGCATTCCATCAGGCAAATTTAAACATCTGATGAAGCTTGTGGAGTCACCGAACTGCAGCACGTGTAAGAAAGTAGATGACGTACAACATTTGCTGATGGAGCGTGTCCGATCTCAGTCTGCAAGAGATTCTTTGACGGGAGCCTTTAGCCTGAACAAATTTGATGTAGGCATGTTCTGCGGAATTTTAGCAAGACCTTACTCAGCCGAAGCAAAGGAGTTGCTCAGGCTGATGGCTCCCCACCAGAAATAAATGCTGGTAGTGCATGTTTAGGATACGATGGGGCTGGCATGTGCCGCACAAAAGTCCCTTAAATATATAGAAAAAAAAATGTAATAGCATATAACTTTTAGTACGTCACAAAGAGGTATAGACTCTCTGAATAGCATTGTATTGTTTGTACTTGTAGGTGGGCGTGGAGGGCTGGAAGACCGGGAACTCGATGGACTGCAGCGCGGGGCAGTGGCCGCACTCGTCGGCGGCCTGCGTGTAGAACGCGTAGTTGGCGGCGCGCACCGTGTACGGGTCCTCGCGCGAGCACTTGCTGCGCCCGCAGTTGCACGCGCTGACGTACCGCACGCCCGACGAGTGCTCCTTGCTGCTGTCGCTGTCACAAACACACTATTATATAATAATTACTCCTCGGGAATATCTAAGCACCTGTACCAACCTGCATCTTCGCCCTCCTTTCCTTTGGGAGTCGAAGCTGCTCGCGTCCGTAGGCTTTACCCTAGTTTCCCTACACGTGACTCCCGGGTGGTGCTAAACGAGGAGCAGCGAGGTGGTAGGGCGTCGGTGCCCGTCTGGATCGCGACCACAGTACATGGCTGTAAAGCCCGCCATAGTGACCAGTTTCGGCTTGTCGCGTTTCGGGATCAGCTTGTGCATATCCAGTAGCTCATATACCTAGAGACCTTCAGATGTGGTATATGTGGGCCGACATGACGATGTAGACTATCAATGGATTTTCATCCTTTGATAGTCGCTTTCGTATTTGGACTACACTGTACTTACCATCAGGTACTCTGTAGTCACTATGTCGAGCCAGTGTAAAAAAAAAAAAAACTCCTCCTTCCACTTTGTTACAACGAAAAAGAAATACACACACGCAAGAGAACAGAACCTCTTTTTTTAAGTCTGTTAAAATTTTCCACGAGAGCTGCAGATCCTTCAGGAAGAAGGTAGTCGAGGCTATCGGGCCGGTTTCGGCCAAGGCCAGTTAATATACGCATTTATACACACACAAAGGCACATACACAAAGTACCCATTTAACTTTCATATTATTATTTCATAACAATTATTTGAATCGCATTTATATCTCTCATATACCCTTGTTATACAAATCATTTTGGTTAATCTGATTTTTTAGCTTGTTTTCCTGTATTAATTAAATTATATGCTGTATATTTGTAAATAAATAATAAGGCGAGCGCTTCAGTATCACTAGTAGCATAAACTAAAAGAGTACAACGTAAACCAAACTGACTCATTTCACTTCGTAATCTTTATATTTAAAGATGTGAAAAAACGTGAAATCATTCGTGATTTATCAGTGATAAATAAAAATCATGTGGACTAATATAGAGACAACATTTATTATTCCTTTCTTGTGGCTTTTCCACTGGTGTATGACCAATGTGATTTTGCCAAAGTCAGCGTTTTGATTTTGACTTTAATGTTCGAGGAAGGTTGATCGGTGTTAGCAAATTTTAATTATATTGAGATTGTCCGGTAGAGGAACCTAAAACAAAAAAAAAAAACTACTAACTACAACAAAATACACATCACAAACATAAAAAAGTTATTAATAAGACAAAAACAAGAACAAGGACACAACACAAATCATGACATAAATAATATAACACAATGAACTAGAGACAACATTATGACAAAACTATGAGTGCGAAGGAGATAAAAGTCAATGGCGAGCACGCCTCCTGTTATGTTTTGTCCTATGCCTAACTGTATTGTAAACGAGTCATGATAGGATTGATTTCTTATTTTAAAGAATTACAGTGCCGAATTTGAAAAAACGATTTATGGTAAGAGTGAAAAAAGGTATTTATTGGAGGTGCTCACTGTTCGGGCTCGATGCAGACGTGCCCGGTGAGCGACAAGGCTTCGCAGAGGCTGCGCGAGCGCCACATGCTGTTGCAGGCGGCGCGCAGCGTGGCGCGAGCTCCGCCCGCCAGCGGCCCGCGGCCCATCGTCTGCAGCACCGACAGCGCCACGCTCACCTGAAACACGTCCCACATACTAACCTGAACACAATATCCCACAGACATTTTCTTCATTTATTTATAAATAAGGTCCTTAACGTGATCAGGCATTTTTGTGTTTTATACTATCATACAATTTAAACAGATACATTAAATTATACATCGCTATATATTAGGTCCTTACTTATGCGCCTTACATATAACGCCGCGGGTGAGTAATATATCGCGTGACGTGAGAAGATTCGTTACAATAAATCTAAGTGCGCCGCCCGGTGTACATCCATTAGGGAGGAAGGCCTCTGGCGAAAGCCCTCCTTCCACACCCTGCCTTGGCGGGGCAGTATAGCCGTGACTCCGCAAACCCGTTGGTGTTTATTATGTACCGTTTTTAGATACAAGTATGACACAGAAAGATCAATAATGTAATTCAAATCGGGAGATCACGACACTTCATTTCGATACATATCGTTGCAATGTTTTCCTATTTAAAACTATATTTTTGATTCACTTTTGGCATATGTATGTAGTTAATTTATTTATTTATTCGCTATTATTGAACTAAACTTACAATTGCATTAAATACACTTCAGTTTCACAGTTGTGCTAATTATACAATGATAATATTTAAAAGTTAACAAAAGAAAAACCGAGCAATAAGCAACTCGCAACATTTAACACGTTCGACGCCATGTCACCCAAATATTAGGTCCTTACATATGAAATTGGCGTTTTGTATGGGAGGAACAAAAAGTCGAATATTTTTTAATATAATATATTTAATTAATCAAAGTATGAACCATTATTTTCTATGCACTTTTGCCATCTCATAGGTAGTTCATTGATCTCTTTACTAAAAAAACCAGTCGGACGGGAATCAATAAAATCTTTGAAGGCGATTTGGACTGCCCCATCGGAGTTGAATTTTTTCCCTTGCAAGAAGTTATCCAAATTTCGAAAAAAATGGTAATCTGTTGGAGCAAGGTCCGGGGAGTACGGTGGATGTCTTAGACTTTCCAATTGAAGCTCTTCTAATTTAGTAGCCGTCTGTTGCGCAGTGTGTGGTCTAGCGTTGTCGTGAAGCAGCAGTGGCGTGGAGCGATTGACCAGCCTAGGTTGTTTAGCCGCTAGCTTTTCCATCATGGTTTGCAATTGCTGGCAATAGACATCAGCCGTAATAGTCTGGCCAGATTTGAGAAAACTGTAATGAACAATACCGGCACTAGTCCACCAAACGCTTACAAGTAACTTTTTTGGGGTTAATTTTCGCTTGGGGCAGGATTTGGCTGGCTGGCCAGGATCCAACCATTCCGCTGAGCGCTTCCGATTATCGTAAAGAACCCATTTTTCATCACAGGTAATGATTCGGTTTAAAATACCTTCATTATTGTGCCGGTTTAGTAATGTAACGCAGCAGTCGACGCGCGTTTGCCGGTTTGCTTCAGTCAATTCGTGAGGTACCCACCTTTCAAGCTTTTTAATCTTCCCAATTTGCTTCAAGTGAATTAAAACAGTTTTATCACTAACATCGCAGCCTGCAGCTAACTCGGACGTGGTTTGCGATGGATCCGCTTCCACAATAGCCTTCAACTCTTCATTATCAACTTGAGTCTCAGGCCGTCCACGGGGCTTGTTCTGCAGGTCGAAATTTCCAGAACCGAAACGTTGGAACCAAAAACGAACTGTGTTTTCTTTTGCAACACGACCGCCATACACATCATTCACCCTTCGAGTTGTTTCCGCAGCACTAGTGCCACGACGGAACTCGTACTCGTAAATAATGCGATATTTTAAGTTTTCCATTTTGTAAAATGAGTGACGCAAACAGAAAAAAACAGAAGAAAAAAACAAATGAATGACGATCATCGAAGCACAAATACATGAGTCTATAGCTGTACAAATTTGAATTTGGAATTCCTTACCAAAGAGGAGAAATTTGTGATTAAAGTGGCCAGTACGAAAAACGCCAATTTCATATGTAAGGACCTTTTGTTGATGGAATGTGTCCGATCTGAACCTGTGAGGGAGGCGTTTGTGAGTGCCTTTGCTCTGAACAGACTTGACATCGGGATGTTTAACAAAATCTTAACAGAACTATTATCTGATGAAGCGTCTGGCTTTTTCAGATCAATGGCACCATATGTAATATGTTAGGTATTTCTGTATTAGGGTACGATGGGGCTGACATACGTACACACGTAAAAGTCCCTTAAATAAATAGAATTAAAAAAAAAATGTAAGGACCTAATATATGTTATTTATTTTTCACATTTTTACACAAAAAAAAAAGAAACTGAATTTTTTTGTCATCATTCGTTTAATGGAGCCAAATGTACAAGATATAATGTCGAAATCTTAAAAATGGAACCAACAGATTTAATGGGATTTATACGCGAATTAACTTACTTTTAATTAGTGCTCGACCTTTTACCCTGGTTACACAGGTCATAGTGACGAGCAGACTGACGTATCGCAAAGTCTTCGCTGGGGGCGGGAAGTTACTTCCTCTACCCTCGTTTATTCTTGATAATTTGAATAGGCAAGACACACAACACTCACAATATCAGCATATTAACAAGGCCCAATAAAACGAGTTCCTAGTTTCCTAATTACTGGGTTCTACGCATGTTTAGTTTAGCAACCATAGCAACCTCGTTGTTGATAAAACATTTTTATTTTATTTATTTATTTTTTTTACACTGGCTCGACATAGTGACTACAGAGTACCTGATGATAAGTACAGTGTAGTCCAAAAACGAAAGCGACTATCAAAGGATGAAAATCCATTGATAGTCTACATCGTCATGTCGGCCGACATATACCACGACTGAAGGTCTCTAGGTATATGAGCTACTGGATATACACAAGCTGATCCAGAAACGCGACAAGCCGAAACTGGTCACTATCACGGGCTTTACAGCCATGTACTGTGGTCGCGATCCAGACGGGCACCGACGCCCTACCCCCTCGCTGCTGCTCGTTTAGCACCACCCAGGAATCACGTGTAGGGAAACTACGGTAAAGCCTACGGACGCGAGCAGCTTCGACTCGCAAAATGATACTTTTGACATTGTAAAGAAAATTATACGAAAATTTAAACCAAGTCACCCGCTTTTTATTAATCCTAAGTCTCATATAACTTGTTCCTGAAACGGACATTTGGTGACCCCGACGTGAAATATAGTCAGCTTCCGCTTAACTGCTACCCGTTTAGATATTATTTTTTTTTAATTTATATGCCTCTGTTTGTTTCCTTTCCTCATACTCCGAGTGACTTGATTTGACTGAGTGACTCATTTTGTTAGTTTAATATCCCTTTTACAGATTTGTTTAGATTTAGAAAAAAAAGGTAAAGAAGTTGGATTAGGTAATTAGGAGGTAAGTAGGAACAAAAAAATTGGAATGAATTTGTTTTATCAATAACGAGGTTGCTACAACGTCGGGATATACCGGTTGTCAATTATCTTGTGGGCACTTGCAACTGCATTTTGTCCTCTCCGCTTTCCGAGCAGGCCAAAATGTTAGTTGGACTTTACCTGAAGGTGGCTTAAAGTAACTTTAAGTGTTTTGCCTGTACGGGGGTGACGTGGTCACTCTGTGACAAAACCCCTTTAAATTAATAAAGAAATAAAAATAAACGAGGTTGCTATGGTAGCTAAACTAAACAACGCAGATGCCAACTTAAAACTATAATCCCGATTAAAAGATTAATGCTTTTTAATATGGATTGCTACATGAACCACGGCACGTCAATCTGCTCGTGCAGTATGTACTGACCTTATGCGCGTGGTGTTGGCTTGAATAATGCGCTGGCAAACCTTCCGCGTAGGAAGCTTGGGCTATTGGCAGTACCTGGAACATACAAAAACTTATATTGATCACAAAAATACACACATTCGTATTTATAATTTTAATGAGGATAATTAGAATTATGACCGGTGGTCGTGAGTGTGGTTTTAGGAAGACACGAATTTGGCGTTTTACAGTTTATTTGCACTTTAAGGCACACCGAACTGCGACGTACACGCACGTACTCCCGCCTTGGGTCTCGGTAGTCGACTAACTCCCAAGCGTCCCGTGCGCGCGCGAATCCTCTTACCCCGCACGTCTTGTAAAACCCTAACGGCCCTTAGGGCGACAACTGCTTATCGGGTTACGTCTACATGCTATAGAATATTTTTTCATTTTTCATCATTCATCCTCTTCATGTGTCCGAACCAGTCGATCATACCTTCAGTAATGCATCTGTGGTGATATATATTATGCTGGGTAAGGCCAATGAAAGTTTTATGCACTTCATGCAACATTAGGTTATTTATAATTCAATGCACAATATCTAGGTCACGAATAATATAATGCGCGCAAAATAAGTAATAAAGGGGATTCGAGCTAAGACTGTCTTTAATTCACAAGCCTCCCACAAGCGGTGATCAGCCACTACGATTGGTGACTTCGACGTAATCGGTGTGGTGAACGGTAAACAGCGAGTATCACGCTGCCTGCCCCCACTTATCCTATAAAAGCATAAAAAGCATTGCTTTGTTTTACTTGGACGTTCAATAAATCTATTAATTACCAGAATAGGAGTCTCAGATACCAAAATGGACAAAATTTTAAATCAATATATGTATTAAATGTGTAATTATAACAAGATAATGTTTTTTTATGCTTCTGTGGGATGTACGCTACTGCATGCTGTTGGTGACACTATTTTCAGACCTGCTATCCTGCGTATCTTTCCGTATGCTGAGTGATTCGCGAGCGTTACTCCGCATATAAAATAATAAGACAATATGAACGTGAGTGGAAGCAAGGGCCAAGGCCGGCCGAGACTCACCTAGACAGACCAAATGAAGCGGATCCTAATTGAGGGTAAGGTCTGGAGTACGCTGAATCGACGAAAGTTCATAAAAGGATTTGTTAATGTTAATGTTGTCAATGAAAGGAAGCGAAAAAGATGTGCATAAATTGTGGGAAGTGAAGTTCCATTATCTCTGCCAACTCCATCGGGAATCAGCGTGATGATAGTTAGTTATTAGTTCTGGGTGTTAGTTTTTGGGAGTCGAAGCTGCTCGCGTCCGTAGGCTTTACCCTAGTTTCCCTACACGTGACTCCTGGGTGGTGCTAAACGAGCAGCAGCGAGGTGGTAGGGCGCTGGTGCCCGTCTGGATCGCGACCACAGTGCATGGGTGTAAAGCCCGTCATAGTGACCAGTTTCGGCTTGTCGCGTTTCGGGATCAGCTTGTGCATATCCAGTAGCTCATATACCTAGGGACCTTCAGTCGTGGTATATGTGGGCCGACATGACGATGTAGACTATCAATGGATTTTTTCCTTTGATAGTCGCTTTCGTTTTTGGACTACACTGTACTTACCATCAGGTACTCTGTAGTCACTATCTCGAGCCAGTGTAAAAAAAAAAGAAAAAAAAAGATAATTAGTATTACCTTAGCGCACCTAGCTTGAGAGAAGCGCACGTCTGTAGCGAGCGCATTGTACAGTGCCTCGGTTGGACCTGACCCTGTCGCTTCCCCGCTCGACTCCTCCAAGTAGACCGGCGCCAAGGCCTGTGCTGCTGTACGCCAGGTCTTTGCGCTCGGCAACTAATAATAATAAGTCACGTTATATCGCTTTAGGGGTCAGCAGATACATCAGTGGTTGTAACTACTTTGCACTTGTAAAATGTAAAAAAATGTAATCTCATTAATGATGAACGATTACAAAATGTAGTCGTAATTTTAATTTATTGCTCTGTAATCAAGACAAAATCCATTTAAAACATTAAGAAATGATAAATGTGTATACAATCTGGGAGTTTGTAGTGCTTAAAACATAAATGAGCAAAATGCAGTCATATTAATGGTAAAAAACGTAAAATGTAATCGTTAATCATTTTTATTAATCTGATTACATTTTGCCCATCTATGACTAGTAGCACAGCCGTTCTCAGGACATTTAAGCATGGCATGTCTATTGCATGTCATGTGAGTTTCCTCGCGATGATTTCCTTTACTGGCGAGCATGTGATGCCTAAATTCACACTTAACACGTTCGCTACCAGCGCTGCATATATGCGTCTCAGTTCTTGCGTTGGAGCCCGCCGCCGCAAATGAGCGCGTGTTTACTTTTTCAGTTTATTACAAACTAGCTGATCCGGCAAACGTAGTTTTGCAATATAAGTTATTGTAATATCTTCTATGATGTTCATTGAAATTAAGTGATGTCAAAGACAATTTTGTTCATAATTAAATACTCTTAATTAACAACAAATTTATTTGTGTAAAGATTAATATTATTACGTTGATACAACTCTTAACAAATAATGCATTAATTTCAACCAAATTCGATTACCATAAAAACGGTTCTAGTGACTTAATCTTAAAAGATAGACATATACTGTCGCGGACATTTTTTTAGATCATTTCAAGAGGAATAATTTTTTCATACATATATTTTTGGTATCTTGAACCGTTTTCGCAGCGCACGCAATGGAGGCTTCCATTGAATTCCATTCAAGGATGAATAATTTTCCCCGTTTTTTTTACATTTTCCATTATTTCTTCGCTCCTAATAGTTGCATCGTGATGTTATATAGCCTAAAGCCTTCCTCGATAAATGGTCTATTCAACACAAAAATAATTTTTCAATTCGAACCAGTAGTTCCTGAGATTAGCGCGTTCAAAAAACAAACAAGCTCTTCAGCTTTATAATATTAGGTCCTTACATATGAAATTGGCGTTTTGTATGGGAGGAACAAAAAGTCGAATATTTTTTAATATAATATATTTAATTAATCAAAGTATGAACCATTATTTTCTATGCACTTTTGCCATCTCATAGGTAGTTCATTGATCCCTTTACTAAAAAAACCAGTCGGACGGGAATCAATAAAATCTTTGAAGGCGATTTGGACTGCCCCATCGGAGTTGAATTTTTTCCCTTGCAAGAAGTTATCCAAATTTCGAAAAAAATGGTAATCTGTTGGAGCTAGGTCCGGGTAGTACGGAGGATGTCTTAGACTTTCCAATTGAAGCTCTTCTAATTTAGTAGCCGTCTGTTGCGCAGTGTGTGGTCTAGCGTTGTCGTGAAGCAGCAGTGGCGTGGAGCGATTGACCAGCCTAGGTTGTTTAGCCGCTAGCTTTTCCATCATGGTTTGCAATTGCTGACAATAGACATCAGCCGTAATAGTCTGGCCAGATTTGAGAAAACTGTAATGAACAATACCGGCACTAGTCCACCAAACGCTTACAAGTAACTTTTTTGGGGTTAATTTTCGCTTGGGACAGGATTTGGCTGGCTGGCCAGGATCCAACCATTG
Source organism: Automeris io (assembly GCA_036320925.1). Classification (NCBI taxonomy): domain Eukaryota; kingdom Metazoa; phylum Arthropoda; class Insecta; order Lepidoptera; family Saturniidae; genus Automeris; species Automeris io. The sequence goes on along the minus strand of JAUDJH010000010.1, from coordinate 2,879,911 downwards.
CGCTGAGCGCTTCCGATTATCGTAAAGAACCCATTTTTCATCACAGGTAATGATTCGGTTTAAAATACCTTCATTATTGTTCCTGTTTAGTAATGTAACGCAGCAGTCGACGCGCGTTTGCCGGTTTGCTTCAGTCAATTCGTGAGGTACCCACCTTTCAAGCTTTTTAATCTTCCCAATTTGCTTCAAGTGAATTAAAACAGTTTTATCACTAACATCGCAGCCTGCAGCTAACTCGGACGTGGTTTGCGATGGATCCGCTTCCACAATAGCCTTCAACTCTTCATTATCAACTTGAGTCTCAGGCCGTCCACGGGGCTTGTTCTGCAGGTCGAAATTTCCAGAACGAAAACGTTGGAACCAAAAACGAACTGTGTTTTCTTTTGCAACACGACCGCCATACACATCATTCACCCTTCGAGTTGTTTCCGCAGCACTAGTGCCACGGCGGAACTCGTACTCGTAAATAATGCGATATTTTAAGTTTTCCATTTTGTAAAATGAGTGACGCAAACAGAAAAAAACAGAAGAAAAAAACAAATGAATGACGATCATCGAAGCACAAATACATGACTCTATAGCTGTACAAATTTGAATTTGGAATTCCTTACCAAAGAGGAGAAATTTGTGATTAAAGTGGCCAGTACGAAAAACGCCAATTTCATATGTAAGGACCTAATATTAGTATAGATTCTTACACTTATTTTTCCCAATTCAAAAATTCAATACCATTTAAAGTCATATTATAAGAAAATATTCCATGGGCTGCGGTTCAAGATTTTTTCTAAAGCGCCGGTCGCGAATTTTTTAATATGGTAAAACCCAGATATACGAGCAACGACCCTTAGGCACCTACAGCCAGTATACTACATGACATGTTAAAGGTCGTATGTCGATAATCTTTCCTTAAAATAACTCGACAAACTAACTGTTTAAAATAGTTGAGAGTTAAAAATAATAATTTCCGCTTATTTAGTATCTTTGTACTCAACTGGATGGCGCTAAGATCGAATTACAACTGACAATTGTCTTGTTACACAAAATTGTAAATATATTGAGAATTTTAATATATCATGGTTTGACAGCACGGTCTTTTATTTGAAAAGCTAGCATACCATAGTGTAGTGCTCGCGACACTAACTAACCATATATAACTTAAAGTACAATGTAGTCCAAGAATAGCAGCGACCACCGAGAAACGAGAAACCACTGACAGTCGCCATCGTCATGCCGTCATCGTCGTGGACAACATTTGGCTGGCAGGGTGGAACTACAAAAGCTAGAGGCCGCCAAAAGGATTGGACAAGAGCCTTTTTTTGTAACTCGTGGGAAATACCTTACGGACCTTTAAGAGGCGGTGAGGGCCGCCGCCCCGTTTTTCAGACTTGCACCGACTAAAACCCCCGGGGTGTTCCTTTTCCCATCTGCCGAGTGCCAAGGGCGAGGCTGAACCATCTTTCTCGGCACCCAGCGAGGACAAGAAGATCCTAAGACTGTGCTCAATGGCACTTATTGGGATAGTGCTATGTCCAGCAGTGGACTAGGGCTGGCTGATGACGATGATAATATACTTACTTCAAAGAATGAAACACTCATGGCGTATTTCCCGACGTTATCGTCAAATCCGTCTGCGAAGGCGAGGTCCACGTGCGCCTGCAGGAACTGCGAGAACGTCGTGCGGCCCGGAGTTTGGACCTGACCGCCGCCGCCCGGGCCTGTATCGACGCCCACGGTTTTGCTCGCAGCTAGGATTGACAACAAACTTTAAAATAAAAATGGAAAATATTAATATTTCCACAACATCATATAAAAAGAAGAATATTGAATAAGTGACAAATGCCTGTGACCTGAGGTTGAGGTTGTGATGTGGTTCCCCTGAGCGTCAGCTGAAAAACAGCGCTGGATGGCGCGTACAGCGTCGCCCAGCATATGCTGAGCTGAGTGCTCTTTGAGATGGGTAGCAGCACACAGGATACATGATGGGATGTTATGTATTATTCTTTCATTGTTGTTTTTTATATAAATATGTTTGTTGTGTGTTGTTTCCTTTGCCTCAATAAACTTTTTCTTTCTTTTCTTTCTTTTTACCTACAATTGTTCTCCAATAATTTGTTAATAATATTAATTTTTAAAACTGTAGGGTTTACTTGGTTGCTACACAACGACCATTAGTTTTGATTGGCTCTCAGAAGTCTGGTGATGTTAAAAGACGTGCGCGCCAGTGCTCAATTGAGAAATATCCGTTACTTATAATTTATTGTTATTCATTCATTCCCGTGTATAATTATTCTTAAATATGTTGATTATAATTTATTGTTTGAATAGAAATATTACGATATCGCTACTTTTATATATTTAGAATTTGATTCAAGTGCTAAATACCCCCCTCGTATATAAAATCATCGTATATATAGATAATAAATTCATGTATAGTATATGTATACATAGTATACTCATGAAAATAGTCTTTTATACGTTGAAGGCCGGGTCAGGCTTTTACAACTTCACCGAGCGTAGAGGGCGAGCACCTAAGGTGCTCAGCAGGCAAGTTTATGGTTTGGGTGTCAACGCAAGGACACCCCCTGTAGGTACGGATCTCGATTTTGGCAGCCAACCGGGGAAAGAATCCACGAATGATCTACTAGCGTTTTCAAATCGACTACCTTGAGAAGAAATACCGGAAGAAACTCAATGCTGCGTCAGAGTGATAGTGTAACAAAATACAATAATATTTGATAGTGCAGTTGAGTACCCCACCAGCAGCGCTCCCCGGCGCGCTGACCGCACAGCTACGCACGAGGGCGCGCACCAGGGCGCTGACGTCGCGGGCATTCGCCGCTTCTTCCTCCGCACTCATGTACACAAACTCTTCATTCTTCGGTATTGCAAACAGAGATTTTGCACTGCAAATTAACAAAAACAGTTTATAATAAATAATAACATATCGTGACGCTTTATCCTTTTCAAGGTGTGCAGAGATACATTTGTGGCTGTATACACTTAGTACTTATGAGTTATACCCAACATGATCAGTAGCGCAGCTGATCGCTGTTCTCAGGGCAGTAGCGTACATTCTATAGATGTATGAAAGCATTGCATACCCTGACGATAAATAAGTCTAGAATAAATTGTTTAAAGTTATACAAAAAATAACCATTTATATTGATTATTTTATTCATATTTATTCTATATTCACGCCATCTATCTTTCCTAAGAATCTATACTAATATTATAAAGCTGAAGAGTTTGTTTGTTTGTTTGAACGCGCTAATCTCTGGAACTACTGGTTCGAATTGAAAAATACTTTTTGTGTTGAATAGACTATTTATCGAGAAAGGCTTTAGGCTATATAACATCACGATGCAACCATTAGGAGCGAAGAAATAATGGAAAATGTGAAAAAAACGGGGAAAATTATTCAACCTTGGAAGCATCCATTGCGTGCGCTGCGAAAACGGTTCAAGATAACAAAAATATATGTACGACAGAGTTATTCCTCTTAAAATTATCTAAAAAAATGTCCGCGACAGTATATGTCTATCTTTTAAGATTAACTCACTAGAACCGTTTTTATGGTAATCAAATTTTGTCGAAATTAATGCATTATTTGTTAAGAGTAGTATCAACGTAATAATATTAATCTTTATCCAAATAAATGTGTTGTTGATTAAGAGTATTTAATTGTAAACAAAATTGTCTTTGACTTCACTTAATTTCAATGAACATCTTAGAAGATATTACAATAACTTATATAGCAAAACTACGTTTGCCGGATCAGCTAGTCCAATATAATATTTACTATCATAATATAATATTCAAATTAATTACGTAAATTCTGCTTACTCTGTCCAAATATCCTATGCACGTCACTGTCTCAGGGCACTTACCTACGACATTTCTATTAGATGTCATGAGGGTTTCCTCAGAATGTGTTCCTTCGCTGGTGAGCATGTGGTGGCCAAGCCGTACTTAATCATACATTGCCGCACATGGGTATAAACTAGTGATGCCACGAATAGTGAATTTGCCGAATACCGAATATTCGGCAACGCTGTCAGCCGAAGCGCCGAATATTCGGCCGCCGAATATTATTATATATATTTTTGGAATCGGTAAAAAACGCTGATTCCAAATATATATATATTACTATATCACCAAAAAATGTCGCATAATCCAAATAGCCTTTCACCCCTCGATATAGTTATTTTTTTATCTCTCTTATCGAAAATATAGAGGGAGTTAGTGACTTCACAGACTCCCTTTTATATTGGTGATCTGACTCACTTGATCATCAATATCTTTAAAATGATAAAAATTTGGTGAAAATGCTGTGTTAGGTTATTTGAAATTCAACATACTAGTGAGTGCAATGCACTGCAATGTCTAAGTCACGCACATTATATAAAATAATACGAATGATTCAAGCTAAGACTGCCTTTTCAAGCCTCAAAGCAAAGCAAGCTTTTTTTTTTTTTGCTATTATCAAGCCTGTCACAGGCGATAAAGGCATCACCACAATACAACCGTAAACCTCCCACAAATGGTAGGGGCTTTACAACAATACAACTAGCAGCACATTCTCCATAAGAGCTACAGACTTTTCGTTTGCAAGTTCGTTTTGTGGTGTAGATAAAAGATATGAGTGGATTTTCAAAACCTCAGCCAATAAATAGTAGAAATGACTTTAGAATTTTCAAGGCTTACCACACATTCGTGATGATCCTTGCTCGTCTGAGTATGAAATAGAGCTGATCTTCGACGGCATGTTCAAGACGTTTGAGAGCCGCGGGCGCTTTCCTCAGCGGGGTCGGGGCGCGCCTGAAGTGGAACAGAAGGCGTGGGCAGCAGCTCCGTCCGTGAGTCTCCCACACGCCGCCCAAACCGGCCTCAGCAAGTGCTACTGTTGTTAGACCTATGAGCTCATTTCTGGAACACATAATAATCCTATACCCGAGGGGCGCTCCCACTCGAATTGTTAGCTATCTACATCTCAAGGTCATTGCTTTAAAAAACGTTGATGAAAAAACAAAAATATCAATAATATATTTTTATGGGTTTTTAAATAACTAAGTTATAATTAGTTAATAGAGCTACATTTTGTTATTAACTGAGGGTTATACAGATATTAAAAGAGTAATAAGACCCTCTGGCTTCACTCTGTACCAACTTAAATGTTAATCATGTAAGTAATCATCAAACAAAAATTATGTATCGACTAATATGGGCCATGTTTTCAGAGATAGATTCTAAAACCTGTCTCAATGGTCTCAAGTAGTCCATTGCAATTAACTGTTTGAGCACCACTGCTAATCCCCATCTGAGGTGACCTTCATAAGTTTTTCATAAGTCAAGTCTTAGAAAGATTATGTCCTAATAATAAATGGTAACAAGGCCACAGTGTACCAGAGGGGTTAAGCTGAGATTACTGGATAACTGTTTTATTTTGATGCTCTATTGGTCACTTTGGACATGATATATAAGAGCAGAATGGTTACAGCCATTAATGTATCTCTCCTACCCCGAAAGAGATATAATGACAATACATTATTACCTAATCATTTATTGATATTATTTACCTGAAACTGTCAATAGCTTTAAAAAGCTGCAAGTACCCAACATCAAAAACTGGAGTGGGTGAGGAAAGAACTACAATATGACAGAGGTGGAACAGCAAAGCTATTGCTCTGCAAGAGTCAGCTGCAAGTTCCCCTGAAGCCACCAACCAGTGCGAAGCATCTGCATCTTTGACTCTGCTCTTTGAGCTCTCATCCAATGTACTTGCTAATGCTGATAGCCTCTTGGTGTCAAGGTATGTCACAGCATGTAAGTACAGGATGCTGCGTCTTTCATCCCAGTGGCATTCTATTCCATTCTGTAATAAAGTTTGTTCTAAAGTTGAGAATTTTTCTTAAATACCACAGAAATACTTCATCAGCTTTTTTATTTAAAAAATTTACTTAGTTCCATTACTTGCTTTAATATTGGCTATGCATTTACTTGCTCTGGGTGAAGTTATGGTCAAATGTATTGTGGGTTTAAAACTGAATACATTACATTACTAGACACCAAAAAAGATTTATGAGATATTATAGAATAAACTTTTTTTTTTACTCTGGCTCGACACAGTGATTACAGTGCACCTGATGGTAAGTACAGTGTAGTCCAAAAATGAAATCGACCATCTAAGGATGAAGTTTCGTTGATAGTCTCCGTCGTCATGTCGGCCCACATATATCGCAACTGAAGGTCTCTAGGTATATGAGTAACTGATATACACAAGCTGATCCCGACACGCGACAGGCTAAGGCGAGTCACTATGACGGTCTTCATTCAAAATAATATGTTATTTGTAGAATGTCTTACTTCTTCGCTTTGCACAGTTGAAACAAGAGGAGTTGTTTTATTAAGATACCTATACGGCGATTTGCCTATTACACCAACAACTACTATACGTTCTTTCTTGGAAAATTCAGGAATATCAGTTATAGAAAAAACTTTCATTTTATTAGCTATATGAATTAATAATAACTGCAAATATATATTTTAATTATTTTTTTATTATTTTGTGTTCAGCATCTAAACAACAAAATTGAAATCAATATAATCACAAAATCCATAATTTCAAAAACATCAATGTTGACAAAGTTTTTTTGAAAATATTTTCCCTTTATGAGGAAGGCAAAGGTATTTACGCCATACAGCCATATGTGAGATAATTTCTTTTCATCTGTTATTAAATTTCTTATAAGTCTTCCCGCCACGCTCCAATATCTCTGTCGTAATTTCGATTCAATATAATCCATCTACATTTCTTGTATTCTGCACCATTTTTATACGCACTCAATATAAGCGGCGAGGGAGTCTGCAGATTGGCGGGAAAACTCAATTTACTAAGGGACGCATCACTGCGCTAGCATCTCGCCATAATACCATTGGTTTCCATCGCTCACATCATAAGTTCTGAGAACAACTGAGCACCCAGCCGACCGTAACAACAAGAAAACAACAATTATTCCGCACAAATATGGTGCAGGCCACTGAAGAAAATATCTACCACCGTGAACGCATCCAATGTTGACATTTGTTCATCAGCTGGCCTGCTTACTTTCGAAATCAAACTCAAGGTTGTAAAACAATCCTAGATCGTAGAAATGTGATAGTATGTCCACGACAATATTGTGGAGTTGTTGTCAAGACGCACGCTGTGCTCTCTTATCAAAATATCGCCTCGTGGACAACCTCTTTATGAGATAAGTTATCAGTGAATATTCTTCAATTGTGACGAAGGAATTTAAGTTGTGTATAATGTCTTCATTAACGGAAGATATATGCGAACTCTTGGACAGTTACACTGGAAGAGATAAGGTGAAGTATGCGGAAACGTCCTTGACATATACGCATTTACACCAGCCCACCAGTTAACATTAACAACCTCGTTATAAATTATTATCACGAACAACTTTCAAATCTTGCCCCTCAATATTCTTTAAATGCTATTATTTCTTCCTAATTAATGATAAAAAAGTTATCATTAAAAATATATAATTAAAAAAGTTTTGGTCACCAAAATTCCATTTTGGATTTCCAGTGGTATGTTAGTAGCTATATCCCTTTTGCGACTGAATATTGTGCTCAACCGGATTATTAGCACAGCGGTTCACCTTTCTGGGAGCACAACTTATATTTTTGTTATATTAAGAGGATATAAAGCCCTAAAACATATACTCTTTTTAACAACATTTGTTGTTAACATTTAATGCATCACTGGGATAAACTCTCATGAAATATCTATAAATCTAAAATATGGCTTTGACTAAATTCTCTGTTATGCTATAGGTAGTAAAAAACTAAATAAAATTAATTAGTAATAATCAGATATTGGGTTCAATTTGGCATCATTTTTGCAACTCTACATCCAGTTCATAATTCAGTAAAAAAAAAATTCTATTTTTTTTCTAAAAAAAAACTGATAAAATAAATATTGATTTATAGGTAGTCCGTCTGGCTTGTTACACATGCAAACTATATGGCTGCTTTACTGACAATAAACCATGGCAAACAGCTGGATCAAGGCTGTCCAACGCAAGGATGATGCTGCGACTCTTTGATGACATTCCTATGATCAGGCACACATACAACTATGGTTTAGGGAAACATGTAAGTAACTGCTATGACTTTCATCAATATTGCTTGAATAGATTAATCATCTGCCAAATTTGATCCACTGCTAGACATTGGTCTTTCAAAATAAGCACCATTAAACCCAATTTTCACCATTCTCATGTATTTATTATTGTCAGCAACCTTTTGAAAATTTCTACATTGAGGTCCCTCACTATGCCAAAAATGACTTAATATTTTTCTAAATTAATTGTACTTTGTATATTTAGTTTAGTACTGAAAATATTTTAATACTATACAATTACAGACCCACTATGCTAATAAAATCATCTGAATGTGGCTATAATTTATTTTATATGTATTTCTCAGGTAAAACAATAAAGTCAACATAATTAAATATATACATATATATATTTGACTACTTTTTATACTGTTTATTATTATATTTACTTTTGTTTTTAGTTTGTTTATTTATTGTTATTATTTAATCTGGCTTTATTGTTAGGAGCTGATATGGACAATCTCACTATGGCTTAGAGAATAATAAGAATAATAAGAAACACTATTTGACAAATATAACTATATTTGTCAAAAAGAAAAATAAAAGTAAATTATTTTCATACACAGGAGTCTTCCAGAATAGCTGCTCTGCTAGGGGTTCTTGGAAATGCTGTGGACCAGGCATTCCTTCCTGTGGAGAAGGCATGTTGGCTGTATGATGTTGGTGTTCTCAAGATAGACCCAAAGGCTGCTGAAATTCTAGAGATTGTTAGCACAACTCTATGGGCTGCCAGCCTCTTCATATCATTATTACAGTAAGATTTACATTTTTTTTAACATAACATGATAAAATATATTGAGGTGTGAAAGGCTATTTGGTTTAATTGGAATTGGTAAAAAACGCTGATTCTGAATATATATCACTATATTACCATAAAATGTTTTTTAAACCAAAGAGCCTTACACCTCTCGATATATATTAGACTATAAGGGTCTCCACCCTAGATCCAAATTGGAACATAAATATGCCTGTCATAGAGACTCTTTTGAGCCTGTCCAGTTTTGTAATCAGCAAATCTTCAGGTGAATATGCCTAGGCTATTATGACTATGACAACTGTCAATAGAAAATTAACTCTTCTCAGTTGTTACGGTTCTTGGACTTTACTATATTTACTATAAGATAGAGATTAATAATTCACCACCATCATAGACCCTATTCAGTCCGCATCGAGAAATAAACCTCTCCCAAGGTTCACTGAGACTGATATTTAGCTCTCACCCTGGTATCAGCAGGTTATCCACACACACACACATCCCTACACTACAGAGTAATTATTGGCACTTAAAAAAACATCAGAGAAAAAGTTAATCTTTTAAAGATGTTTGCAAAGATAAACATAAGTGATACTATCAACCTCTTCCAATTAGGAATTTGCGAGATAATAAGTAGATAAAACCTATTTTTAATAATAAAGCTATAAATATATCAGTAAATTTTATAAAAAAAAAATTCCAGGACTTCCCGCTCCATCAGACAGTTATGGTGGAGCAGAGACTGTCTACAACACACCTCGGAGGACGGTGGGGCTGACGCACGAAGGAACCTCGACGTTAGATTGGGGTTACAGCTCGTGGCAGCAGGGAAGATGTGTCTCGACATCACGCACGCCGTCAGTTGTCTACCCCCAGGCTGTCTCTGGGGGGACATGATAGGGGGCACTAAGGTCGCCGCGATCGCCACCACATCCTCACTCATAGGCATAGCGACGTACTTCGCCCGGAGACGACTTCTTAAATAATGCTTACGAAAAATCTTTACTTTTGTTTTTAAAAATGGTGCCTCTCTTGATATACTGTAGTGTCTGACTAGATAATTCGGCTTTGGTTTAAAAAAAAATCGAAGATTTCTAGCAACTGTAAAGAGAAGGCTGATAGATTTGATTGCCATTGATAAATTGCGTTTTTTAAGTATCCGATTATAGGCCATTATTGCTGGCCCCGATAAATGGGCTATTGTCACATTCATAGCCCAAAACCGAAGCTGACTGTTTTAAAATCTTTAATTTAGTTCAAGATTGGCTAAACTTTCTGAAACTTTTAAATGTACTTTGTATGTCATGTGGATTATATCATTATACAGTGTGTCCGGACATGGACTAGCCATATTCTAAATACTTAAATATAAACTATTTTAATGTTCAATTACACTCTAAGCTTGGATCCAATACATTTCCCCGCTATGTGGCAGCCATGTTTTTTTTAATTTTTTGTTGAAATATGTTCTATATGAGTACAAAAAAAATCATATCTCTCAAAGTTTTAGTCATATTGAGATAAAAATAGTTTTATTCGTAAGCCAATAATATTGTCCACCGTCTGCATCAAAGTAATGTGTTCATGATTCCATAACTTTTGAAAAAATGTGAAAAAACCAAAAACGAAAAATTATGGAATTCAACCAATAATTGTTAGTTACTTCGTAGCGCAACTGATCACCGTTCTCAGTGTACTTACTTGGAGGCGAAAGAGGCGGCGGAGAGGGTCAAGGAGGCAATAGCCGGCCCCGACAACCCGATCCGTCGCCCACGTATTATAGGACGAAGGAGGAGGGCCTTTGCCGCAGGCCTTCCTTGAGGGAGGCCTCCTTCGCTTGAGGGAGCGCGTCGCCCAACTTATCCAGACGAGAGCTGTGTGTGACGTGTTCCCGCACACCGCTCCAAGACTACTTATGAGGAGAGCGATGGGTGGCCCTTTACTTAGCCCCTCGTAAACACAGAGGTGAGGCCTACCGAACAGGCCAGACGTCGTCGCGGGCCGGAGAAGTGGACGCTGCTGTACCTCCGGTCCCGGCTAGACGGAGAGAAGGAACACCCCGGGGGTTTTAGTCGGTGCAAGTCCGACACACCGGGGGACGACCCTCATCGCCCTCTGAGGTCCGTCAGGAATTTCCCCCGGGTTAAAAAAAAAGTGTACTTACACATGAAATTTCTATTATATGCTATACGGGTTTGCCCACGATGTTTTCATTAACGATTTAATAAATATGTCTTAAAAGCTGGTAATTACTAGATTCTGAGTCTCACGATATCAGAATAGTAGATTTTAAGTAAATATCACAGAGTAAATGCCCAAGTATTACAAGAATTATCTTAAAGGATTACCTTTTACGGGATGAAAGCCACCGCTATTGAGAGAGTCATTGAAATATACTAAGAGGTTCAGGTAAGAAACATAAAATGCATTTTAGTTTTAAAATTTTTAATAAGTGTAAAAGAAAAACAATTCGAGTGGTATCGTCCATTTTTTTTCTTAAACGGGTGAGGACATTTGTACTAGTTCACTAGTTTAATTGTAATATTAAAAAAAAAACGGAAAACTTGATATGATATATCATAGTATGTTGTATGTACTTAATATAGTGGTTAAAGAATATAAAAAATGTTTTTTTTTTATTTGTGACTATGTTCCTGATAAAGTATTTTTAAATTTATGTTTGTATAATTGATATGTAAATATAATTATTTTTATAAAAGTGTGATAATAATAGTATTGCTGTTTTATGGGAATTAAAACTTTTATTTTTAAATTCGTCAGATTTTAAACTTTATTTTAAATGGTGTACTGTAAATTTTAAAAACTATTATAGACAAATAAAATTGCCAATCTGTATCAGCAACTGCCTTGTTTTTATATTATGCATATTTTTAACTAACTTAAAAAAGGACGAGGTTTTGTGTTCGACTGAGTGTATTTTTTAAAATAATATAATGTTTTTTAATACAATTTTATTAAGAATTTTGATGTTTTATTAAGATTATTTCTCCATTAGTATAGCTGTTAACTCTCTCTCTTCCGTGTGAAATGGAACTTATTATGTTTTAATAAAAAATGCTATGTAAGAATATGTACTAATCTATACTAATATTATAAAGCTGAAGAGTTTGTCTGTTTGTTTGTTTGAACGCGCTAATCTCAGGAAGTACTGGTTCGAATTCTTTTTGAGTTGAATAGAACATTTATCGAGGAAGGCTTTAGGCTATATAACATCACGATGCAATTATTAGGACTGAAGAAATAATGGAAAATGTGAAAAAAACGGGGAAAATTATTCATCCTTGATGGCTTCCATTGCGTGCGCTGCAAAAACGGTTCAAGATACCAAAAATATATGAAGAAAGAATTATTCCTCTTGAAATGATCTAAAAAAATGTCCGGGACAGTATATGTCTATCTTTTAAGATTAAGTCATTAGAACCGTTTTTATGGTGAACAAATTTGGTCGAAATTAATGCATTATTTGTTAAGAGTTGTATCAACGCAATAATATTAATCTTTATCCAAATAAATGTGTTGTTGATTAAGAGTATTTAACTGTGAACAAAATTATCTTTGACATCACTTAATTTCAATGAACATCTTAGAAGATATTACAAAACCTTATATAGCAAAACAATGTTTGCCGGATCAGCTAGTGTTATATATGCAGCGATCAGCCACATTACTGGTCATATCGGGCACGATGATCACTACCTCACTTTAATAAAGCGGCTATCGAAAAAAAAATATTTATGCCCAAAAAATTAAAATGTTCTAGCGGCTTATATTTAGTAGTAGTTATACTGTTCATAATAATAATATTTCTTCACGCTATATCTATATCGGATTGAGCAGAGATATTCGTGGTCGTATACAATTTGCGCTTATATTTCATGCTCAACGTGACCAGTAGCGCAGTCGCGTATAGATATCGGTCCGTTATCCACTTCGCCACCACAACCACAACCACGGTAATGATGATGTCCTGGCCGGTTTCGGCCACGGCGACTGTTTCAACACCGGTTAAGAAATTCGAGGTCCAGTTTTCGGAAACAGTCAATTGCGCAGGAGATATTTAAGTGCATAACTGGACGCGCTGCCAGAAAAGCACTCTCTCGTCCGAGCTCCCTCAGGCCCGATGGAAAGGAGAACCAGTACGATCGGGAGGGAGCGTGATGCAGGTTTGGTCGAGTTTTCCGTTCTCTAAACACCTGGTTGAATTGCGGTGTTCAAGAGATACCTTAGTCGCCTTTTACGACACCTCAGCAAGAACAGGCGGGTGCTATTTTATTCTACCGGCAGCCACCACGGCTTAACCACGGCTTAACCACGGCTTAAAACCACGGTAATAATACTTTTATAAATATACATTATTTTTTATTATTATTATTAGCGACTGCAGTGACCTAGGGGCTAATGGACCGGTTTCTATGCGTGGCAGCGCGAATGGTTCTAGGTTCGAATCTTGGAATGTACCTGAGAGATTTTCCAGATTACACATGCTCACCGGTAAAGGAAACATCGTGAAGAAACCCGCACGGCATCGAATAGAAATGTCATGTATACTAGTGCTGTGAGAACGGTGATCAGCTACGCTGCTGGTCACGTTGGACACGAGATATAAGAGCAAAGTGGGTACAACCATAGATGGGCAAAATGTAATCAGATTAATAAAAATGATTACGATTACATTTTACGTTTTTTACCATTAATATAACTGCATTTTGCTCATCTATGTTTTAAACACTACAGAATTCCAGATTGTATACACATTTATGATTTCTTCATGTTTTAAGTGGATTTAATAATGATTAGAGAGCAAGAAAAGTAAAAGTACGACTACATTTTGTAATCGTTAATCATTAATCAGATAACATTTTGTCCATCTCTGGATACAACTACTAATATCTCTGCTCACCATATTAGGGATATATTATTATAACTACATTGCAGCTTTAATTGATTCAAGTAGTGATAATAGAACAAGGTGTCTTATATAGGTGGTAAGACTTCAGTCTTGTCTACTTATATAATAAATACGTAATCACCACACGACATATCTAACGCACGTCTGATCTATTGTATCGAACCATTATCTTATCGTAAGGACTCTGATAAACTTTATAATTCGTTTTACAAATTGACAGCATTGGTCGGTCAGTGTGTAAACAAGCATGGAAGTAGTCGATGGGTTCTGTGACTTGCTGCAGTCACACGCCAGCAGGGACAAGGTACCTTGGATTACAATCTGTTTTGTATTTTTTATACCAAGAATTTAAAGAATCTACTGAAATTCCATTTGTTGGAAAGTGGCTACTAGTGCCTGTAAACTTTTTGTTTTGGTAACCGGGGGAGAAATCCTACATAGAACCGTTGGGCAGTTGTGTGCATCCCATAAAAAGCATTATCTCGTTATACTTGAACATGTAACACATATATATACTTAAAATTAGGTCCATTTTGGACACTCAGACTGCTATTTTGATAAATACCAGATTTTAAGTCAATAGTTTTATAAAATGTCCAAGTATTACACGATAATGCTTTATATGGGATGCACGCCATTGCCGTTAAGGCCAGCTTGAGCATGGTGGTTCCGAAGTACCACAAACTTGCTGGCTGAAAACCCTTGGGTGTCCCTCAACTCGCTGCTAGTTGGTCCTGGCAATCCGTATTTCTCCAGCGCCCGAGCGAGCGAACAGTCTTTTATAGATATTTTCTTCGGAATGGGTGGGTGTAAAGAGAAAAAAAAAACAGTAATGTAAAAGTTCTACCGCATACAAGAAACTTCTTATTCATTATCATTTAAATTTCAATTCTTGAGAGTCGTGGCTCTAAGTGGAAAAGAAAAAATATATTACATAGACAGGTTAATTTCTAAACTTATTTTACTGCGTACTTAATTTGACTTTTCTCATATTATTTATTTATTTTATTCATTCACAAATCTACAGTATATAATTTTATAATTTAAAACAGGAAAACGTACAAAAAATCGGATTAACCAAGATGATTTGTGTAACAAGGTTATATGAATGTATGTATATATGTATGGTTATATTAGACACATACATCTTACAGGTACATCGCATCTGACAGAAAGTACGTTTTTTTTGGTAACCCAGTGGAAATCCATTATGGGGTGAGGGCCGCCCCCCGGTGTGTCGGACTCTCACCGACTTAAACCACTGGGGTGCTTCGGCAAGCACAGGGTGCGCCGGACTACGGGAATGACGTTGGTCTCACCGCGGTCCGACGCGACAAGTTCCAACAATGTGGTCCAAGAATGGCAGTCACCGCCTAGGGACGAAAATACATTGACAATCCCAGTCGTCTTGCCAGCCCAAATATCTTGACATACTGCTTCTAAATATATTAAAAACTGAATTTATCCAAGCTGATTCCTGTACGCGACAGGCTCAAGCGAGTCACAATGATAGTCTTTTTGTGTTCTTGATTGTTATAACGCAGGTGGTGTCTCTAACAAGCTACATCCTCAAGCTATGGGGAGCAACATCACAACGAGAGGATTTGTTGACGGCGAGCGCGCGCATCGCCGCCGCGCGCGCCTCGTTACGCATCTTCGATGATGCTGCAGCTTTAAAGATTGCTCTCACTTACGGTTTTGGGAAACAGGTATTCTTTTTTATAGTCAATCAATCGTGACCAAGCACAGACCATGTGTTTAGTTGGGTTTTGCGTTTTGTTAGGCTAGAGTACTTCGTCGTAGGCCTTATCATCGCTTTCCATCAGATATGATTGTGCTTTTACCACGGAACCGCAAACTTGTTTGTAATAAAAAAATACTCCTGTAAAAAATGGTTCTCAGCATACGTGTAGTGCGTAATATCGGTCAATTTTCTTTAAAAAAAAGAACTGATTCTAGTTGAGAAACTTCTGAATAGTCGATTTCACTTAGGTATTTTTCATATCTTGATATAATTTGACTACATTATATCATAAAAGATAAGTAGGTATTAGTTCATCTCTAGTGCCTTATCAAATGTTGTTTGAAAACCCTATAAATGTACACGTTGGTATAGTTACCCGAGTTGAGAAAGGCGCTCAACTACGCCACTGTTGTTTGGGTACTGGTCACGTTGAGCACGACGTACAAGCGTTGAGTAGATACAGCGAGTAACACACTATCTCTTCTCTCTCCGAGAAGGATATAGCGTGACAATATGTCATATTAAAATGTATTAAATTAAATCTACGAAAATTTACTTGAGTAAATATAGGAAAATAGTTTGACCAAATGATGTGTACAAAAGATATTTTTTCTAAAATCGTATAATCAAATATTGTTTAAAAGCCTCTAATTCAAAGGAGACTAATTTTACATTAAAGAGGCTAATTTTCACAGCTAATAAATACTGCTAAGTCGTAGTCGTAGTAGCAGATTACGATATATGTATATGACAAACTCATTTGGCTCTGATTTTCTGATTTTTTGGTCGCAAAAGGGCTGTAAGCAAAATTTTTGTCACTCCAGAAGGGTTAAGTACAAAGTCACATTCGATCACCGATAAAGCTAGTAGAAAAGCGCAAAATGTCCAATATAATTTAAATATCGCGTCATTACGAAATGTCAATTCTATTTATATTTTGCGCTTTTCTACTTTCGTTATCACTGATCGAATGTGACTTTGTCTAAGCCATTTTTTCTAAATTATTTCTACCAGTGGGTTGTTTATCTCTCCAAGTGTCTTGTCAAGTGTAAGTTTCTGGAAAGACATCATTTTACAAAGTTACAGTATTATAATAATACACAAAAAGCGATAAGTTGATCTTTATTATCTTATCGTAACTATTATAGAATCGCAACTTTATTGAGATAAATATTGATGTATATTTTTTATATCCAGGATGGTCCTATATGGGGCTCACTCGGTGTGGCAAACAGCGTGTTCACCCTGGCGTATTTACAAGGGGAGAAGGTGGCGTGGCTCATCGATACCGGAGTACTGGTGGTGTCCAAAGATTTCGAGTTCCGAGCGAAGACGGCGCACAAAATGTTCTGGTCGCTGTCAGCTTTTGTGGGCTTGATTAGGTTCGTTTATTTGTTTTTAATACATGATTATTTGTTACGTGTCGAGATACTTTTAAGGAGTCTGAGAAGAGGCAATTCGCTGTAAATTATCCGCGATAGTTATTGTTTAAAGTAATCGGTTTTTTATGTGCATTTTGGAAGAATCGGATTATGCAACTTTTGGGGGTTTTTGAGAAAAGCCTACTGGACATAAAATATATATTTTAGAAAGCCAATATTTTACAATAAATAATAGTTTAGTTAAAAAATAACAGTAAATCTAAAACGTTTTCTAATTAGATCTATGAAATAATAAGAGCTTAATATTTTTAAGAATTTTCTTTAATAAAGATAATTTTGCGTAATGAAAGAATGAGTTTGCATAATGAGCTAGTTTGTAAAAGATATTTTTTTGTTCTTTCTCTCAATAGAATTTGCTAAAAACCCGTCTCGGCTTAATCCGACACTGAATGGTGTGACGTAATTATGTCTTCTCTCGGCTGCGAAGCTTTTTTAATATCTACATGCAAATTCCACAATTTCCAACGCACCTGCTAGAAAGTAAAAAATAAGCGTGATAATATGGACCACGCTTGGACTCGGTTAGCACAGTTTGAACCCACTACACAGGGGTAAATAATATAACGCGGCGTTTTTATCTTATAAAAAACCTCTTCACTTATTTCTTAAAGGTTCCCACAACGTAAGAACGTGGAAATATAGACGCATACAGCATATTTCATTCCTTTGTCGTAAAAAGTTTCAAATTCAACAGATCCCTCCGAGCACTGCATGGGACAGCAATCGCAGTTAACAGTGAAAATGCAACCAAGTGCGCTCCGGCCCGTTTCACCCAAGCGTCTCTCACCACGACTAAGTTGTTATTTGACGTGGTACACGCGGTAAGCTGGCTTCCACCAGGCTGGCTCTGGGGCAGTAGACTGAGCACGCAGCAAGCCTCCTCAGTGGCCACTATATCAGCTGTCTTTGGACTGATTATGCATTATCATGGCAAGAAATTACTTCCTCGATAAATGCCGCAAAATGGTTTACATGTGGTTTATTTGTTTTATCTCTGTCGCTGTTTTTTTCGGATTCAGCTCATGTATGTACCTTCAATTTTCTAGGCCTTCTATTATGGTCTACCTAAGCCGGTGTGATGACGTCTAGTCTTTAATGGTAACTGTCATTTTTTAGACTGCCCTTTATTTTTGTCATGTGGCCAGTAACTATGCTAGGCTTTTCGATTTATAACTTTATCAGAAGATTCTAGTCCCATGGAGGTCGCTGCCGTTTTTGCATTACACTGTATGTAAGGTATTACGATAGCTCCGCAATAGTGGCAAGGGCTACTTAAAAACATTCACTCATCGGGTTTTTCCAGTTCGCCAACTCTTCAGGGGCTCTTGCCTCTCCTTCAGCAAACTGGTGTCTTTAAGGATCTTCCCTTTGACATACTTGTATACACCTTGGCACCGGACCAGATATTGGTATGTCGTTACTCGGCGTGTGGGTCCAGCGAGTAAATTCAATTAACAACTCGTACGGTGTTTTCAGAGCTAAAATCTAAATTACCTGTTCACATATTTGAATACGGAACATTGCACTTTCCATCAGATGCCCTTGTCATTTTTGTCGAACTAGTGTGAAAAAGTTTTTATGTAAATTATTGAATAGAAGAGAAATAATGTAGGTTTAGGGCACATAGTATAATGTTAACGTAAGTAATTGATTTTGATAGCGTGATTTATGAAAGTGCGAATATTGCATAAATGAGGAACGTATGCATGTATTTAGAGACGGCTGCGTCCGTCGATTAAGTTAGTTCGGATTATACACAGTTAACAGCAACACGCATTTTATTTCCATAGTCCCCGAACTCTATAGGCCGCCACTTACAACCTAAACTGGTGACCCCGACGTGCTCAGAAAACCTAAAATCGATCTTACTTTCCATATCTCGCACTCATAGACCAGGATGATTTCAACGCAGCACTGGTAATATAGTATTCATAATATTTCTTCAAAAGTATATGAATTATATAATTACTTGTATATACTTTGGAGTTTAATGATAAACTCAAATAAACATACGACTTTCGAGTATATTTTTATATATACATATT
This sequence comes from Automeris io, assembly GCA_036320925.1. Classification (NCBI taxonomy): domain Eukaryota; kingdom Metazoa; phylum Arthropoda; class Insecta; order Lepidoptera; family Saturniidae; genus Automeris; species Automeris io. The sequence goes on along the minus strand of JAUDJH010000010.1, from coordinate 2,860,814 downwards.
TTTACAGAAATGAAAACAACTCTTATAATTTTATATAAATTTATTATTGGACTAGTCACATATGTTAATTAGTTATTAATAAAAAAGCATTACTAAATATAGTACAATGTATTTTCACTCATGTAACATATTCCCGAGTATTAAGTGTATGAATATTTTTTATCATAAACTAAAACTTACTTTGTTAACTATTGAAAATATTAATTATTTACATTATTATTTTGAATCTTTTTAATTTTCATCAGACATATTTTTCCAATATTCAAACACCTAATTTGAGACTAATTGCGAAAACTTAATCGTTTTATAATATACATATACAATAATATTCGTTTAGAAGTCTGCCATTTAATGCGTAATAAAAGAAGATTCTTACTTTATTTATGGTTTGACTTATCGATCTGGTTAGATAGACCGAGGTCACCAGTAAACTAAAGCGATCTTGGAGTTAAAACGAATCTTAATACGTTAAGATATTTATAATAAGTACAGAACGCGAAAATTGAAAATGAAATATTATGAGCATAATAACTTAAAAAAAACAATATCAGATTTGTAGTCAATATACTCCCGACCAGATTTAGATGTGGAGTAGTTGGGCAATCGTCCAGAGCGGCAATTAAGAAGAGCGTGTGCACGAAGATATAGAAATAATAGTATTATGGAATATAGATGATGTACGTAGCGACCTCTATTGCACAGTAGATGAACCACCCTTCGTAATGCTATCTTTTGGCGAATAGCATACAACCACTAGTGGCGTCATCTATTGGAGAATAGAAAGCGATTTCTAGAAGTGTCGCTGCGGCTTAACGTAAAGACTGGAATGTACGACACGACTGAAGAATCTTCTATGCAATTGATGTGATCTGCAGCTCTGGTATAAAAATGCGGGGAGTTGTTGTCTACGGAAAGCGAAATAAAACGATCTAAGCGGAACTAAAGTGAAGCGTTATGTGCAACATTTACTGCAATGGATAGTAAAATAATAAGGATTTTATTTGTATTTGAACAAAGCAAATTTAGTAACACTGGTGTAGTCTATGAAGATCCCGAATTAGCAACAATAGTGAGAAGTACTGTGAGCCACTGTAGGTAAGCAAATGGTGAAAGTCTAATACCCCAATAACAATATTTTTACAAAAAAAAATGTGTGTATGTATTCCATACGCGGTAGAAATAAAACTGTATAACGTCGTCTATCTCATTCTCTGAGGTTTAACACGTTCCCGGCGGCGGCTGAATTCGCTGTCTTCGGCACCTGACGGCTCTGTAAAATCGAAACTGTCTTATCGGTCGACGCCGTTTGCACGTAATCGCATATCTCTAATTAAGTGCTTCTGTATTCATTTGCAAACTTTTTTCTTTTTATTTGCAAAAAATACAAATTAAATTGATTTCTTTCATTGTACCATTAATGGTACACGCCGCCCGATGGGACAATTGTGTATGTACCATAATTGGTACACGCCGATCGATGGAACAGTCCTTAATGTACCATAAATGGTACATGCCGGCGGGAACGTGTTAAACATAGAGATTTATGTGTGTTTCCTTTTGTAATTAGGTTTTACGACATTGTGCCCAAACTCTTTTTATCAAGCCGTCGTTAGTATTTTAATATTCAGTAGTTAATGATTGACGTCAAAACCATCGACCCCAGCGACGCATACTACCTACCCCATCAGAAAAATTACCAATTCCTCGCAGCACTTTGCCATCCAGACATCCTGTTACTGACCAAACCCACATTACCGGTTTAGAAAACAAGAACAACATGTCCAAATGTCCACAACAACGACAAATCAGCAATCTTCTGATACAGGGAACACGTTCACTCGCGCTTCTAGCTTGAACGCCGATCAATTTGGGTTGTTTATTTTTAGTATTGTTTTTTCTTCTTCGAGTTTCAAATCACATTCATTTCAGTCGAGCCACACCATCTATATTATTTAGTCATCAATAAGTAAGTAGGAAAATAGAAAAAGAGAATCGACATCGTCATGATCATCGTTGTATTATGTCATGAGAAGGAAACAATCCTTCTTTAGACATATGTAGAGAGCGGAACAATATAAGTTTCCTAGATTGATCATCGAAGGCAAGATTCCGGGAAAGGACCTCAAGCGGAGAGAGACGGCAGTGGCTGGACGATATGAAAAAGTGAAACAGAAGGAGTTTTCTCGTTTTGAAGATCGCAAAAAGTTTTGCCAAGTGACCTTCAAAGTTCTCCAAAGACTAGCAAGTAATCGATCTAAGCGTCTAATACATCAATATTGTAGACTGTTGGCACCATGGTCAGTTCGAGAGCGAAGTATTTTTCCTGGAGCGGGTAGAGGCGCACGGCCAGCTGGAGCAGCTGCGTCAGTTTGCAGGCGCTGCCGGCGAGCAGGTCCGCGCCCGGGACGCCGGCGCTCGCACATGCAGTCTCGTACGCGCGCCCATTCGCTTCCGACGGCTCCAGGACCCACAACGCGAAGCGGCAGAGCAGCCGGTGCCTGGTGACACGCGAAATATAACTAACTAACCGTTTGTGGCTAAAGGAGACCTCGCGGTGTTATTACACTGTAACGACGCGGGAATAGCGTTTTTTTGGAATTTTTGCAGTTAGCTCTTTAATACATATAATAAATTCTTTCCACCTCTCCGACGTTCTGATGATACTATGATTTACAACTCCGTGTATATATGCGAGTGCCAAGAAAAACATCACTTACGCGATATTGGTTAGTAATCGATCTCTACTCGTTTGTGCCCTCCAATCTCTAAATCGACATAATCTTTTGTATTATGGAAAGCTGCCTTTAACATATAGTATGAATTTTAATTCAATCGCTTTATAAATGAAAAAGTTATATTTGTTTAAAAAGACTCGTCGATCATTTATTGGAAAAAATGTGTTGAGTAAAATGGAACGTAACTCATGTGTCAGTTATCATTGTCATTCAATTGTCCTAACTTATATAGTTTGTATTTATATGTTACTGTTAAACATTTTTGTGAGTTACTGTTAAACATTAAATGTATTTGTGCAAATTATTCTGTTCGGCTTTATATATAGTAGCTCTAAAATAATTTTTACGTCCATTGATTTGAGTAAGTAGTTATTATTTTTGTAGCGGCATTCATGGCGGTTCGAAGTTAGCCAGGTCAGCTAGTTTCAAATAAAGCTGTTATAAAACCAAATAAAGAAATGAACAGCAGACAAAGAGATTCGATCACATACCTCGGTGTGGGACAAGGAGGCTGCGGCTGCAGCGACATGACGCTCAGCAACGTGCGCGTGGGGGGCGTCGCCCACGCGCTCAGCAGCGCGTACACGGCCGCCCGCAGCGCGTCCGCCCCGCACACGCCCGCGCGCACCGCCACGCATATCCACACCGCAATGATAGCGTCATTCTCATTGCTGCAAAAATTCTAATACCTTATAAAATGCTTTAATATGTGCTTTAGTATATTGACGGACTAAAATTTATTTCTTTATTATTTATTTACTTTTTACAGGGTTGCCAGTGGCCCGGTACAATAACTCATTTACACAATACATGTACACAGTTCCAATCAAAAATGTACAGTTCCTATTAAGGCATCCACGACATACGTCAGAGTGGCCTGTTTATTTATACTATATTATATCATACTATATCATATTATATTATACTACTAGCTGTCCCGGCAGACCTTGTTCTGCCCTATTTCTCTAAAACAAAGTCACATTGTTTTTTTAATGTCAACAGCTTCCCCGTCGGCTGTTTTCTGAAAATTGTTTGAAGCAACCTGGCCTTAATGCTATATGTATAAAAATTGACAAATATTGACATTAATATTTATACGTCACTCAATAATTGTTTTGCCTTCCCGGAACCCGTCCACTGACATTTAAACTTTCTGGTATGGTGTTAAAGTTCAAAATCACTTATAACGAATTTTTTGTATGAGAATGCAGAAAAGTGTTATTTTTAGACAGTTGCAGGGAATTTTTAAAATTTTTCTCTCCGTAATAACCTTCCTCAGACTTCATCAAACACAACAAAAAAAAAAATCAGCCAAATCGGTTCAGCCGTTCTCGAGTTTCGCGCTTATCAAGACATTTTGCGATTCATTTTTATATTATAGATATCATATTATATTATATTATATCATACTATATTATATTATATCGTAGTAATGGTAATTGATGTCAATAATAAAATGCTAAAATATATAAATAATACATAGAAATGAATCGTTGATCAGCTACGCTACTGGTCACGTTGTGCGCGACATATAAACGCAAAGTGGATACAGACACTAATGTAGCTCTGCTCACCCCGAAAAGGATATAGCGTCACGACATATTATTATTATATAAATATAGAATACGCTCGTTCCTTCTGCCTTGTCTAAAATTGTTAATATTGTTTGGTTGTATTTATTACAGTAGATTCTATTAGAGTCGAACCCCAGTACCGGTAAACTTTTCTGTGGTAAACAGATTAGTTTGCCTCGAATCTACACGTATGTATAGAATATATACGTTTGTCCAGTGCCCACAGTATGTATAGATGCAAACCTAGTTTAGGACTTGTTGAATGCATTCGATCACCGTAAATAATATTTTTACAAAAACAAGTATTATGTAAAATCTCTTTTCATATTTACAAAATCCAATATCGATTCGGTTTAACCCTCTACACCAGAGGTGGCCAGTCTGAGTCTCTTTTCAAAACTTGTAAGTTTTCGCGATTTGAATTTTTTTAATACATTTTTAAAGTTATCCAAAAAACTTTCTTTTTTTTTAATTTAAAATATAATAGCACAAAAATGAAAACGATAAATTTGTCGAGAGCCACATATATTCCTTTAAAAGCCTGCTCTATACCATGGTGGCTGGTGTAGACTGTAGGCAACATAGCGTCCGACCTCCCGGCAAATTCATACGATTACCTTTTTGTCATTATTTTACGTTGTAAACCGTAGTTTTCAAACAAAAGTAACAAAAAGATACGAAAAAAATCACTAGATGGCATTACCTTCCACAAATTGTTTTTTTTTTCAAACTAGCTGTTGCCCGCGGTTTCACTCGCGTTAAGAAGTATTATTATTAATTAGATATAATTATTGTGGCTTTACTTTTGTTTAGCGTGTGTAAAATATAAGGGCCTAATCTATCATTAGGCGCTAAAACTATCAAGCTATTATACTATAGTCGAAAATCTGAGAAGATTTATACAAACTTTCATCCCCTATTTTATCCCCTTAGGGTTGGAATTTATCAAAATACTTTATTAGGGGATGCCTACGTCATAGTAGCCTTATGCATGCAAAGTCTCACCCCGATCGGTTTAAAATTGACGAAATTTCATACAAACTTTCATCCCCTATTTTATCCCCTGGGGGTAGAATTGATCAAAATCCTTTCTTAGCGGATGCCTACGTCATAACATCTACTTGCATGCCAAATTTCAGCCCGATCCGCTCAGTGGTTTGGGCTGTGCGTTGATAGATCACTATGTCAGTCAGTCACCTTTGAGTTATATATAAGGGGTGTCTCAGAATGTTTTTCGTTTTTGAATTGACCAATACGCGCCGATCGCTGGTAGCAGGGGGAGGGGAGTGGTCTCAAACGCTTGGCCGGCTTGTTAAGTTTAGTAGCCATGAATCGTTTCACGGGACCGCAGCGCGCGTTTTGCGTGCGAGCGTTTTATAAAAACAACGATTCCTACACTATTGTTCGTCGTCTCTACAGGACACATTTTAATTTAACAAGCTTAAAACATGTGCCAAGTGCCAATTTAATTAAACATTGGGTGTGCAAGTTTGAAGAGACTGGGAATACAATGCCGGACAAATCATCTGGGCGCAAAAGGACATCAAGGGCGAGCACGAACGTCGACCGCGTTCGCCAGTCTGTTATGGACGACCCACGACAGTCGTTGAGATTGCGCGCAGCTTCTCTGAATTTGAACAAATCTACGGTTTATCGCATTATTTCGAAAGATTTGCATTTTCACCCATATAAAATTGTTATTGTTCAAGAAATGAAGCCTGATGATCCTGATAAACGAGTCGAATTCTGCAGGACAATGAAAAACCGTTTTAGGAGTTTCAATAACATCTGGTTCTCCGACGAATCGAATTTTCACATCAACGGTCACGTGAATAAACAAAATTGCAGATACTGGGCTACCGAGAATCCGCTAGAACTGCATCAGAAGCCCTTGTACTCACCAAAAGTGGTTGTTTGGGCTGCCATATCAAGTCAAGGAATTATCGGTCCTTATTTTTTTGAGGATAACCGAGGTCGAACTCAGACCGTTAATTCTGATCGATATTGCCATATGATCCGGACTTTTTTGGCTACAGAAATGCAAAACCAGTCTGGCTACAACCGCAACACCTTTTTCCAGCAAGATGGGGCCACTTCTCATGTAACAAATGACTCATTAGCTGCTCTTCACGATTTATTCCCCGGAAGAGTGATAAGCCGCCGAGGAGACATAAACTGGCCACCGAGGAGTCCTGATTTAACGCCTGCTGATTTTTTCTTATGGGGCTACCTAAAAAGTAAAGTTTACAATCCATTGCCACCAAACCTGAACGTTTTGAAGCAAAGAATCACTGAAGAAATCAACGCTATTCCAAGAGCAATGCTCCAGCGAGTGATTGAAAATTTTAGCTCCAGGCTAAATGAGTGTGAACAAGTAAATGGTGAACATTTGCAAACGGTTGTTTTTCATAAATAAACTTCAAGATCTGATCTTTAATTTAACAATAAATAAAACAAGTTTTAATGGATAATGTTGTTTTTTATTTAACATCAAAAAATGAAAAACATTCTGAGACACCCTTTATTTAGATGCCGATGGTACGAATAAACTCTTCCGTGCTCAGAATTGGAAAATTGTTTTTTATTATTTTTAGGGTTTATTTTGATGACATGGCGAGATACGTGAATTAACTTTAATGTCATTGACGATTATTTTATTTTATTTTTGAAAATTACTGTTTGTTGCTCGCAGGGTACATAGGTACACATGTGAAGGTGTTTGTGTACAAGGGGCTGTTTTATATTGTAGGGTATAATTTATTTCACTTTCCAACATATAGCCTGATGTTGGTTTTCTTTTACAATGTATATCGGTACTTACAAATATATGTCTTTAGCGGAGAAAGCGAATAGTGCACTCCGTATGTGCTCTTCGCCCTGTGCGTGCACGAGCGTGACCGCGTACGCCGCGTACGGACGCGCGCGCGCCACGAGCGGGCCCGCCTCGCGCCACGGGCAAGCCAGCCAACGCGCCTTCACATCCTTCCAATCGCCTCCATCTAAAACAAATACTTTTTTCACACATATACCGTCTACACGGGTCAAATAAAGAAAGTTCTCATAGAGGACAATATCAAAAGTACTCGGAATCCACGAGGGTGAATAAAAAAAATAGTGAAAGTGAAGGAAACGAAAGAGGTGTATTAAAATACAGAGAAATTGCGTTTTATTCTTTCTTCTTGTCCCAAGAGAGATTCAGTATCAAGGCGGTGGGGACGCGAAACATCTGCCTCCCCTACATTCACGGCTGCCCGTAATGGGGCAACGCGCAGCGCCGGGCTCTGGGAGAGGCGAGTAGCCATGCCCCTCGGCCCTAGAGCGCGCGGTGGACTACCCCGGGGGTTTTAGTCGGTAGGAGTCCGGCATACCGGGGGTGGCCCTCACCACCCCCTGACGATCCATGAGGATTCCCCCGGGTTACAAAAAAAAAGAAAAAAAAGAGAGAGAATAATGATATCGATATACCGTCAAATAAATCATTAGATTCTAATGAAAAATACATAAAAAATAAATATCGACTTAAAAAAAAGGGAAAGACACGTGAGAATTTCAATCTGAAACTAAAAACTAATCTGTAAACACACAGATGCATTTAATTTAAGGGTAAAATTATTGTACAGGGTAAGGTGATTGCCCGAACTGGTTCGTGACCGCAATACATAAGAGTAAAGACCGTCATAGTGATTTGCTTCGACCTGTCACGCTTTGGGATCCGCTTGTGTACTTCGAGCTGTTCATATACCTAGAGACCTTCAGTCGTTGTATGTGTAGACCGAGATGACGACAAAGCAATGACAAAAACCAATGCAATTTCGTTACTTGATAGTTGCTGTTGTTCTTGGACTAAACTTTACTTACCATCAGGCGCACTGTAGAGCTAGTATAAAAAACCATAACAACTTAAGAATACCTTGTATTAACATTTACTAAAAAATTGAGGCAGCGTCGCGGGCACAAGTTAGTTAACTTTACAAATAGGATAATACTTTGTTACTTACAAACATAGATGGGCAAAATGTAATTAGATTAATGAAAATGATTAACGATTACATTTTACATTTTTTATCAGTAACATGACTGTATTTTGCTCATCTATGTTTTAAACACTACAAAATCCCAGATTGTATACACATTTATGATTTCTTATTGTTTTAAATGGATTTAATCATGATTACAGAGAAAGAAAATTAATATTACGACTACATTTTGTAATCGTTCATAATTAATCAGATTACATTTTGCCCATCTCTGCTTACAAATTACAACACATAATTATTAATTTATGGTCCAATGTAATATACAAGTACTCATGAAGTGATCTATGTATGTATTTAAAAATATACTATAGTATTAACACCTAGATATATAAGCAGAAATATATTGATTGCGTAGATTACATGCAATAAAAAATTTATAATAAAAAAAAACATGTTGGCCCATGAGGGGATCGAACCCGCGACCTTCGCGTTATTAGCACGACGCTCTAACCAACTGAGCTAATGGGCCGATATTGAATCGACTAAAATTATCTAACACATTCTGTTTTCCTTAATATATTCCATTATCACAAAATAAATAAGGAGTCTAATTTCAAAACTCAGTATAACATATATTTTTTCAAATCCCATAAATTTATAAAACATACAATTAATCTTCGACTTAACAATCACATTCTTATAAGGTATTTAAATTATTATTCTAGAGTGAAAAAGCAAAAAAGAAAAAATTCACATATAATATTAGGTCCTTACATATGAAATTGGCGTTTTGTATGGGAGGAACAAAAAGTCGAATATTTTTTAATATAATATATTTAATTAATCAAAGTATGAACCATTATTTTCTATGCACTTTTGCCATCTCATAGGTAGTTCATTGATCCCTTTACTAAAAAAACCAGTCGCACGGGAATCAATAAAATCTTTGAAGGCGATTTGGACTGCCCCATCGGAGTTGAATTTTTTCCCTTGCAAGAAGTTATCCAAATTTCGAAAAAAATGGTAATCTGTTGGAGTAAGGTCCGGGGAGTACGGAGGATGTCTTAGACTTTCCAATTGAAGCTCTTCTAATTTAGTAGCCGTCTGTTGCGCAGTGTGTGGTCTAGCGTTGTCGTGAAGCAGCAGTGGCGTGGAGCGATTGACCAGCCTAGGTTGTTTAGCCGCTAGCTTTTCCATCATGGTTTGCAATTGCTGACAATAGACATCAGCCGTAATAGTCTGGCCAGATTTGAGAAAAGTGTAATGAATAATACCGGCACTAGTCCACCAAACGCTTACAAGTAACTTTTTTGGGGTTAATTTTCGCTTGGGGCAGGATTTGGCTGGCTGGCCACAATCCAACCATTGCGCTAAGCGCTTCCGATTATCGTAAAGAACCCATTTTTCATCACAGGTAATGATTCGGTTTAAAATACCTTCATTATTGTGCCGGTTTAGTAATGTAACGCAGCAGTCGACGCGCGTTTGCCGGTTTGCTTCAGTCAATTCGTGAGGTACCCACCTTTCAAGCTTTTTAATCTTCCCAATTTGCTTCAAGTGAATTAAAACAGTTTTATCACTAACATCGCAGCCTGCAGCTAACTCGGACGTGGTTTGCGATGGATCCGCTTCCACAATAGCCTTCAACTCTTCATTATCAACTTGAGTCTCAGGCCGTCCACGGGGCTTGTTCTGCAGGTCGAAATTTCCAGAACGAAAACGTTGGAACCAAAAACGAACTGTCTTTTCTTTTGCAACACGACCGCCATACACATCATTCACCCTTCGAGTTGTTTCCGCAGCACTAGTGCCACGGTGGAACTCGTACTCGTAAATAATGCGATATTTTAAGTTTTCCATTTTGTAAAATGAGTGACGCAAACAGAAAAAAACGGAAGAAAAAAACAAATGAATGACGATCATCGAAGCACAAATACATGAGTCTATAGCTGTACAAATTTGAATTTGGAATTCCTTACCAAAGAGGAGAAATTTGTGATTAAAGTGGCCAGTACGAAAAACGCCAATTTCATATGTAAGGACCTAATATTTGCTTTGATAAAAACATTTCAAATTACTATTAGGACTGTTAAGTAATTTTGTACGAAAAATCATTTAGCGGGTTTAGAAATTAGACGCCTCAAATAACAATTAGAAATGGGCTAAAAACGTAATCGTCGTAAATCAACAATTTTACTGTATACAATATAATTGATAAACAAAGGTAGCAGGGGTGTACCAGGGGGGTGTTACAGGGGTATGTCGGGGCGGTTGCCTGGGGCTTTACCTCACCTTGAAAAATTCCAAGACCAGGGGCTAAAGACGTGAACACATTGAAGAGTCGTTCCTTACCTTTGTGATCCATAAACGTTTTGAGGACGAGCTCAGCGAGCGTCGCGAAGTGCTCGAAGGCGGTGAGGCCGCTGACGGCGGAGACGCTCGCGCGCAGCATCCGCACGTCTGTCTTGCACAACCAGTCACTCCACACCTGTTCACACGGTCAACACGCCTCTTGTACACAGTATCAGTTGTTATCGAGTCGAAGCTGCTCGCGTCCATAGGCTATACCCTAGTTTCCCTACACGTGGCTCCTGGGTGGTGCTAAACGAGCAGCAGCAAGGTGGTAGGGCGTCGGTGCCCGTCTGGATCGCGACCACAGTGCATGGGTGTAAAGCCCGTCATAGTGATCAGTTTCGGCTTGTCGCGTTTCGGGATCAGCTTGTGTATATCCAGTAGCTCATATACCTACAGACCTTCAGTCGTGGTATATGTGGGCCAACATGACGATAGAGACTATCAATGGATTTTCATTCTTTGATAGTCGCTTTCGTTTTTGGACTACACTGTACTTACCATCAGGTACTCTGTAGTCACTATGTCGAGCCAGTGTAAAAAAAAAATTATCATTACTTTCACAATCTGATAGCGCAGTCCCTAGTGACCCTACCTGCGATGATAAGTATATAAAACAGATGTCTACTACCCATAGTACAAACGCAAGCTTAGTTTGGAGGTTAACCTCTTAAGTGGCTCATTTCGTCAAACGAAATGACAACTACCTAACCCCCATTCATATATTTATACGTATATTATACTCAGGCCAACATATTCGTTTTATATCACTATGGTTACACATACACAAAAAAAAATGCGAATATATTCTAATCTATTCGAAAATATCTGTAGTTAATCGGTACTCACAGGCAAGGCAGCCGACGCTGCGGGTTCTATACACATTATAACGATTGCACGGCTCAATAACTCTTCCAACTCCGCCTCGGAACTTTTTAAATACGGTGCTGAAAAAATTAACAGAGAAATCAGAAGATGGAGAAAATAAATGTGAAACGATAGCCGCTGTAATGATAGTCAAAATATTATATGATGTGTATTATATGACGAAATCAATATTCTATTTCCATAATAAAAATGATATACCGCCACGCTATATCCTTTTCGGGGTGAGCAGAAATACTTTAGTGGCTGTATCCACATGCGCTTGTAGGGCTTATGCGTTATAAAATGTCATTAATACGAAATTGAACTACGGCATTCTATACGGTATAACAGCTTTTCGCACAGTGGAATACGCTGGAACGTGCGGGCGCGCATGCATATTTTACTAGCAGTGCAAAGTATACCAGAGATGGGCAAAAAGTAATCTCGTTAATGGTTAAAGATTACAAATTCTCGTCGTAATTTTAATTTTGTTGCCCTGTAATCATGATTATATCCTTTTAAAACATTAAAAAGTCGTAAATGTGTTTGCAATTGAGGATTCTGTAGAGTTTTGAAATGAAATGTATTTATTTCGCCATAAACTGATAAAAAACTAGAATTTTAAATGCAGTAACACAAACAACATACAAAAAACAAAAGAAAATACAAAAATATATAAACATGACGAAACTGAGACCTCCATCAGCTTAAAGCAGCATAAAAACATATATTTAAAACATAGATGAGCAAAATTAAGTCATATTTATGATGAAAAACGCAGAATGTAATCGTAATCATTTTTCATTAATCTGATTACATTTTGCCCATCAATGGTGTACACTAGTGTTATGTGTATACCTAATTGAGTGAGCGTGTCCAAGAGTGCGGTTGAGTGCGCGGGCACGTGCGAGGCGAGTGCGGGCGCGCACGCGCTGCGCACCCACGCCGAGACGCAATGCGCGCGGCCCTCCGCACAGCGCGCGTACTCACACGCCAGCTCTGGGTGCACGCGCAGTCCACTTGCATACAATATCACGCTGAATCACAACAACATTATATATTAAAGGCAAACAAACTCAAATCACACCCAGTTGCAGAAATGTTCTAGAAATTTAAGGACGTTTTCAAACATGAATGAATCACTTATTTGTAAAAGCCACAGGTTAATATTTATAACTTTCCGTTTTCTACCGTCTGTATAACAGCGAGTGTTCTGAAGAGTGATTTAACCTTGTTTCACTCACTGCCTTCCTGAGTAGAACCACGCGCGGGGGCTTTCGGAGTCACAGCTTTGCTGTAACTCACATCCTTGCTAGAACTAAGAAGTTCTAGCTGTGTATTGTTCCTTCAGCGAGCGCGTTCCCACCGTCCTATGATATGAGGTCTTTTACAGGTAGCGTGAAGAGATATTTGTACTTCGATTACCAATGGTTTTTTTTACTGTTAATAGTTATTGTCGTTTTTGGACTGCTCCATACTTACCATCAAGCGTGATGTGGTCGCTGTGCCTTATCAGGATAAAAAAACTTATTAGAACTTTCCGAACTGGTTTTCCATGCATCGAATTAATAGGTGTTTCTATTTATTCTAGTTTTATACTTTTTTTGTAACTCGGGAGATAATCCTGCATAGGACAATCAGAGCAGCCGTGAAAGTGGTAGACCTCAGTTCACCAAACTCCTACTGGCTGAAAAGTCTCAGTGGTTTCCTTAAGGCAATGCTAGCCGTGCCGGAGGATCTGTATTCTACCTACAACCCAGCGAACGAATAGCCTTTTTCAGGCTTCATCTCTGGCACGGGTGTCTTCAAAGAGGCTACCCCTTACAACCTCTATCTCAGACGATTCGAAGGGCGTATACACATCCGCCTAGCGGGCGCTTGACCTCGATCATACCTGGTGGAGACTCCCTCAAATAGACTGTTCTGATTTTAGTTTTATCCTGAATCAAATTGAATTAACTTCATAATAACTGAGCCGTTTTAAAAGTGTATAAATATGTATATGCTAAGCAATGCATTAAAAATGTGAAAACACCAAAGAGACTCTCACTAGCACTCACGTCTCTCTATTTCTCTCTCATAAAAGTCTCATCGTTTTCTCCTTTATAAAAGCCATATCTTACTCAAACTGTGGAACTTCGTGATACGGGAGCGTAACGTTGTGATGGACGGCGAAGAACCGCTCCAAGGCGTCATCCAAAGCTGGAATCGGCAGCCTCCACCACGTGAACCTCGTTGCTTCTTTCAGCGTCTAAATCAAAGTTAAAAAGCATTCCTTCAACAAATCTACAATTACCATATTATTCTACAACAGTTTTATAAAAGTGAAACTGGTTTATATGTTACGGAATGCCGCTGTAATGGTGTTCCACACATGTACCTGATTTTTTAAATTTGTCATTAAAAAGCTTAAACGGAACTAAGATCGTATACTTGCATTCATGTAATTAGCTACATTTATATAAGAAATTTCTTAAGTAACATATCAATGTGATTCAAAATTCGATGATACGGAAAAGCACTTCTAGAAAGAGACAAACGCATAAATTTATATGGTTAATCCTGCGAGAGAATGGAACAGAATACAATATACAGTTTCACTTCTACAGCGTGTGAACGAACGACACACACACAATCTTTTAATGATAGATTGCGATCCCATTGCTGTGACGGATTGGGAAACAGTGTAACTTTCGAAAGGCGGTCGTCAATAACTGAAAGAAGCGAACCGAAGACCAAGCTTAGCGGCACTTATTAAAGGTCTACGTTCAGCAGTGGACGAAAGTGGTCTGATGATAACGATTACTCCATTAAGATTTTAGTTTATTTTAGTATCACTTGTATTTATTATTTAAGCTATATGTATTTTGTTGTTTATCGATAATTCTTATAAGATGTAACGCGACCGGGGCCCTTCACGAAAATCAGCGCTGCAGACTTCCTCTGTGGCTTTAGGCTGATGAAGGGCCCGTTTTCGCCATGGTTATATGTTCTGTATTTTCTTTTGTTTTTGTGTGTTGTTTGTATTGCTACATTTAAATTTCTGTTTTTTCTTTTTTGTATATTTGTGGCGAAATAAATACTTCACTTCATTTCATTTCATTTTTATAACAGACTAGCTGATCCGGCAAACGTTGTTTTGCTATATAAGGTTTTGTAATATCTTCTAAGATGTTCATTGAAATTAAGTGATGTCAAAGACAATTTTGTTTACAATTAAATACTCTTAATCAACAACACATTTATATGGATAAAGATTAATATTATTACGTTGATACAACTCTTAACAAATAATGCATTAATTTGTTTACCATAAAAACGGTTCTAGTGACTTAATCTTAAAAGATAGACATATACTGTCGAGGACATTTTTTTAGATCATTTTAAGAGGAATAATTCTTTCTTACATATATTTTTGGTATCTTGAACCGTTTTTGCAGCGCACGCAATGGAAGCCCTCAAGGATGAATAATTTTCCCCGTTTTTTTCACATTTTCCATTATTTCTTCGCTCCTAATAATTGCATCGTGATGTTATATAGCCTATAGCCTTCCTCGATAAATGGTCTATTCAACTCAAAAAGAATTTTTCAATTCGAACCAGTAGTTCCTGAGATTAGCGCGTTCAAACAAACAAACAAACAAACAAACTCTTCAGCTTTATAATATTAGTATAGATACAATATGGCGAATACCTCTTGAAGGTGTGGTAGCATGTTCCCAGTGAATAAGTATAGCAGAGAGGCAAGTCGTGAAGGCAGCTGATCGTTAGTGTCGGGCTCGTTCTCGTCTAGGATCCAAGTCTCGGCTCGTGTGTTGCGCCACATGTGGCAACACCATTTTGTCATCTCCTTGTCGTTTATATTACTTATCTGTAATGATATTTGAGGGTAGTTTAATATTTATATTTAGTTAAGGCTAAGAGGGTAGTTTAATATAATATTTATGCCGGCTCTGCACTATACGACATCTGTTGCAAGAAATTTAAAATTGGTTATAAAGTAAATTTTTGTCCCTTAAAGGGGTCGTCTAGTGTTAAGGCTGTTTTTTCGATGGATTTTTTAAGGATTTTTGTTCACACCATTTAAATAAAATAATTTATAAATCGTATATCATTGTCATCAACATTTCAACATTCTTTGTGAATTTTTTGAAGACATTATATCGAATATAGTCGGAGATACACCGCCCAACAGGAACACATATATACAAAAAGTGGTGCTTATGTGAGATCAAAAACCAAACGTAATTTTAATCGTGAGACTTGAGGTTCCAAGTTGAACTAAAATTAAGTTTGAATTCCAAAAAATGGCGTTTTTGTACGCTTTAGAAAAAACATTCGATTTTTCGTACTTTTTACGGGGTTTATATGGCTGATAAAAATAAAACTAACGAAGCAATCTTAATTATTCTAGTTCAACTTGTAGTAATACGTGTACTGAAGATGCTGTATGAATTTGAACAGAATTGATCGAATAGTTTTTAAGATATCATGGCAGCGGTTTGAGAAAATCGTGTTTCGAGAAAAACGCAGCGTGAAATCAGCGCTGGCTGGCTCAGGTGATTACTTAGCATTTGCTGAGCTGATTTCTCTTTGGCGCATCATAACAGGACAGAGTGTTTGCTTTTAGTGTTGTTATGTGTCATTTATTTTTACTTGTTTCGTTACATGATCAAATTTGTAGGTTATCTCGCGGCTTTAACGAGCTGGAGAGTGTCATCGATGTGTTTGCTGACAGTCTGCCGGTCTTTAGAAGGAAAATCATCGGGTGGATGAGGGACACGCAGTAGGTGTTGGTGTGATTTTTTTTTTATTTTTCTTGTGATTTTTTTTTTGGTCATTATTTTCACTTTGGTTGATTTATTCTTGTTTATTAATGTGTTTATTTTGTAAGCTGTATTGTATTGTATTGTCTACGTTTCTGATACACGATGTGGTGCCCTTAAACGGCGCAACATATTGACGTACTGTTTTTTTTTCGACTATTTTTTTTTTTTGTTTGGTAGTGTGTTGGACATTGGCCGCCCTTAATATTATAAAAATAAAATAAATGATCAAATCACAAGTCTCATTGCCAGATCGCTACAAATGCGACCCGACAGCGTTACTACATAGGGTCGCTTACGTCAAACACCTTTCCATATTAATGCACACAGAGCGGTATACCGGGACTTAGCGGCCGCTGCCGAACCGCAACTGCTAGAATCCGACACATAACTTAAGAAGTTTCCTATCACAGAATTATCGAACCTGTAAGGCGAGTTGCAGACACCACTAGTGATGAAAATGCCCGGAAATTTTCCCAAAGTGCCCAAAACTTCCGAGAACATTTCGTAATTTCCGGGAATATTCCCAAGGACATTTTTGGGCACTTTGGGAAAATTCCCGGGCATTTTCATCACTAGACACCACCCGCTGAACTACTGACGCTAGTCCAAGGGCAGGTGCTTCATTGCCTCAAGGAGCGGTGATATTTGGACTATGCCCTACTGGTGAGTCCCAAAGAAGTTAAACTTCAATGGTCAAACCTGAAAGTTAGATTGAAGACATCTCCCGCGGCACCAATAATATTGATACCAGGTTTACCCGCCCACTGCCTCCAGGAGTGGAGTATTTGAACTTGGTTTTCCTGGGATTTGAACAAAAAAGTTTGAACCTGTAATGCGAGTTGCAAACACCGGCCGCTGCACCATTGATGCCAGTCCCAGGGCAGACGACTCATCACCTGAAGGAACGCGGACATCTGGACTCGGCCCTCCTGGGACCTGCCGCTGTACACGCTTAAATACGTCTGCACGATCCACTCCCACGCTTGCTGGAGTACAGGAACCTCGCTGTCTATAAAAATATAGCCTCTCAAATCCCCAAATCTCGCGATAGTACTAATTACCAACTTTTCTCATATCCTCGCAAATTCTGATGTATTTAACAGGTTCACGCCGGCGTGTACCACCGGTGGTTCGCGCCTAATTGCGCCATCGGGCGGCGTGTACCACCGGTGGTGGCTCGCATTCGATTGTACTATTAGACACTGATAATTTAACGTACATATATAAAAACGTTTATTGTGAATAAAAATTATAATTAATAACGTATTATAAACATAAGTTTGCTCAATCACACACACACATAAAAATTTGGTATTATAAATGGAACTTAAATTCGATAAAATTAACATAATAATTCAATAATATTTTATTTGTAACTTATTAAACTTAATGAAAACACCTTTTCGTTATTTTCACTGCCAGAAATCTTTGGTCAGGATACAAAAACAACACGAGTCACACAGTTTGCAAAGTAAGCACTCAATGTACTACTGAAGAAACAAGAAACGCGTGCAAGCCTGAACAAGCGAAATTAGCGCGCCGCCAGATGAAGTGCGAAATAGATTTGTGTGCCGTCGGGGGGTAAATCAAATGAAAATTGGCGCCGGCGGGAAATTGTTAAACCTGTTATATCGAGGGGTGAAAAGCTATTTGGTTTAAGCGACATTTTTTGGTGATATAGTAATACATATATTTTTGAAATCGGTAAAAAACTCTGATTCTGAAAATATATATTTTCTTTCTTTTCTTTTCTTCTTTCTTTCTGGGTTGAAGTTTATAGCAAACAAAATTCAGGAAAAATTTCAACAGAAAAGCAGGAAAACGGGGAAAATCATTTTTCACATACAGTGCCGTCTCTGATACATAGTATGTACTACAAACCAATATGGTTTTGCATGGTGGTGAAGCAGATCGCACCAGTATTTTAAGTAGATGGCGCCGATGCGTTATACATTGTTTGACAGCTACTCATTGTACTCTGCTCAGTTAATTTCATGTGACATTTATTATGCGCACGTTCTTTCAAACGCTAACTATAAACCAAAACGAAGCCAACTGGTAGCGAAACGAAGTTCGCCGGGTTTGTTAGTTATTATTATATTTTCAATAAAACATTTGCAAGTTACCTGGGCAATCAAGCATAATTTGTTTAATATTGTCCACGAATTTGTTAAGCAACGGTGTGTACGCTTCATTGTCTCCCGTGGAAGGGAGTAGCGGGGGTGCGACGGGGTGCGGGGACACCCACGGACTCCAAGACTCCTGCAGGGCTGACCAAGAGCACCTACCCACTGTAAACGTTATATCAAAAAATATTGATTTATCATTCCTGCTGCTCGCACGAAGCGATTCGCCTCCTCCTCTTTGCTGCGAACCGCGAAGGAGTGGAATTCGCTTCCTGCGTCGGTGTTTCCAGCATCTCATGACATGGGAATCTTCAAACGTCGAGTGAATCGGTATTTGCTGGGTGAACGCGCTCCATCGTCGGCCTCATTATCACTTTCCAGCAGGTGTGATTGGGGTCAAGCGCAAGCCTGTAAGTTATAAAAAAAATCTATAAGATGTGTAGCCCAAAAATCTTGGAATAATAGCTTATGCCATGCAACAATGAGCCTACTTCCTCATCATCTGTCGTGCTAATGGTAGCCAGTCTACTGGACGATTCTGGTGAGGCAGCAAGGCATTGTGAAAGGCCTAGGGAGCTGATAAGGGTCAGTTATCAGTTCTCGTCGGGGTAATAGACTAAAAATAGATTGCTGTGGCCACTGCAATCTACTTCTCTCTAGTTGAGTGGGTTCCCCGTCCCATTAGATCAAGAGGTGATTAAGGGGGTTGGACGAGAGGGTGCGTTTGTGCAAGCGCTAGCAACAAATATATCCTACGCCGTTAACTGTTTCCAAATATTTTCATCAGCGAGTTCACCTTGGCTGGATGGGACTCCAGCGTGCGCCTACTTGATGCGATTTGGAAACATCGCCAAGGCCAAAATTGGATAGGATTTTCATCATTTGTATAACAGTATAACAGGTAAATTGATGTATATGTTACGGAGCGCCGTGTAGATAGCTCTGGGAACATACGCGAGGCAGCGTCGGCAACTCCACGCATGCGCTGGATTTTGACGGCTGTCATTAAATAACTTACAAATGGAACTAACATCTTTTATTTGCATTCATAATAATTAATATGTAATTATATGTAATTGGCTATAATTATATCATAACTCCATTCAGATTGTTATAGAATTGAAATTTTTCTTACATTTTTTACTAGAATAGAACCCTAAACAATAACATTCGACTAGCAATGTGGCAGTAGACGAGTTCTAAGTTCACGCAGCGGTTCTCTAAACTTTTTTACCGTGCACTTTGAAATCGTGGGCTGACGGATATAGTCCTTCCTCAGAGTTACGAGATAGGATTCTTCAAAACCGCTGTCAATAATGTCCTTCTTGGTCGGTAACTCATTGACAACGCCGCTTGTGTTGCAGCTGTACACTGGCGACTCCAACCATTTACCATGAGGTGGGGTCATCAGTTTCTTTGCCGATAAAGTTTTTTTAAAAACATCAAATTGTATGAGTTTTACATAAGCATTCGGAATATCACATCGAAAGGTTATGGCAATCTTATACATTTAGTTTTTTTTTTTATATTAGCGCGGCAAAGTCACTACGGTGCAACTGATGATAAGCATATCGCAGTCCAAAAACCGGCTGCAGCTATCTACAAACAGGAGGATGTCACCGAGATCATGACGGCCTGCTCAAGTCTCTTCATTCTTCTTTTAATTGACCCAAGATCATAGGCGGAAACATAGATGGGCAAAATGTAATCAGATTAATGCAAAGTTATTACGATTACATTTTCCGTTTTTTACCATTAATATGACTACATTTTGTTCATCTATGTTTTAAACACTACGAAATCCTCAATTGCATACACATTTATGACTCCTTAATGTTTTGAAGGGATTTAATCATGATTACAGAGCAACAAAATTACAACTAAATTTTGTAATCGTTAATCTTTAATCAGATTACATTTTTCCCATCTCTGGGAGGAAGGGATACTACTTACTTGCTAGAAAATTATTCACACGACAGAGTTATGGGTTGGAAGGCTTTTTAGCGTGTGATATTTAAGCTCACAGAATGGCCTATTCAATTTGGCTCATGGGCATTTTGAAGGCAACTCTTGGGCCACTGCTTCGGTGTCTTCATAGGGACTCACCTCTCTCCGGTGTGAAGCTAAGACGGAGCGCGGCGCTAACAAACGCCCGCAGCAGTGCGTGCAGTACGCACGCGAAGGGCAATGCGTACGCAGCGTACTCAAGTATCGAGTTGCCGCCTGTCGGCCCGGTGCGAGCCTCCCACCAAATCACTCCCACTTCACGGAGCAAATTGCTTAGCTGAAACAATATTATAACCGCGTCATCATCACCAGTTCACTGGAGTCTACTGCTGGAGAGTGGAGAACCCTGCGTCAACTATCATCATTTCTTCGTCATATATGGTATGCCCAATTGACACTAAACCTTGTTAATTCCAGCTTCCGAAGACTTTGGTGCTTTAATGGATAACTTTATTTCAGATTCTAGGTTTTTATAGACTCTTAACATACTTTGTTTCAACGCTAAACAACTTTAACTGGTAGGTTATCTCTACGAAGAGAGTTCACATAAGGACCAAAAATTTATTTAAAAGCAAATCCAAGCAAGTAATGCACTGTAGTTATTTTGTCGAGCCAGTATAAAAAAAAATAGTATGGAAAATAAATCCATTCAACTACTCGTGATAAAGTAATTATTACCTGATCGAGGGGTATATCGCTGGCACAGGCGCCGACCGCTTCCGCGACGTGCGACCAGTGCGAAGGCGGGATGCCGACTGAGACGGAGGCGCGCGCGCAACGCACCACGTGACCAGATATCTCCCTTGAATCCAGCAGGGTGCGCGTGTGCATGCCGACCAGCTCGACTAGAGCGAGCTTGGATTCCTCGGGCACTGGACCCCAGGCCTGGACAGCCTCTAGCAGAGCGTACAGGACTTCCCGCCGAGCCTCTGTATTAGCACTCATTGACCAATGCTTCATTTCAAACTGGAATTTTTATTTATTACTCCGTAAAGAAATAATAGATTGTGATTGTGATGGGTTAGTGGATATGGGGCCGGTATCAATGGCAACGCGAATGAACTTAGGTTAGTATCGCGGCATTATTTGAACGGACTATCTACTGAGGGTCAGGAAAGGCCTATACAGCTCAACCGGGCTTAAGGAGCGAGCACAGAAGGTGCTCAGTCAGCGAGTTTATGGGTTGGGTGGCAATGCAAGGGCACCCCTGTGGGTACGAACCTCAACATGGACCGCCAGCCAAATAAAATACTAACCCTACGGGTGATCTACTAGCGTTTCGGAAGCGACTACCTTGAGAACAAACGCCGAAAGACACTCAAGGCTGCGTCGGAGTGGTACTATCTCGGTACGTATCTCTTAGCTCATCTTCTCACGTATCTTATAGTTCTGAGTTCATTTTAGTTTGAGATTATTCACTGACTATAAACAGACGTGTTGTGAGTTTCCTATTCGTAATCGGTAGTTTTACTCAGTCGGAGGCGTCTTCTACATCTCAGCATCTGGCATCTAGTCTCTGGATATCAAAGTGTTTAAGACCAGAGAAATATTTGAACTCTTAACTCTATAATAAAGTGACGGAGTTTTTGTTTTAGGGTCTTCATAATTTAGAATTGTCAGTGGTATAAGCGGCAGTCGCACTGGCCGCCTGCAGTACCTTGCTGAGGCAGCTGAAGAGCATTTGTTCCGGCATCGCGGCCCGCAGCAGCGCGTTGTACACGAGCGGCCAGTCCGCGGGCGGCAAGCTGCGCGGCGCCACCAGCGCTGTGTAGTGCGCCTGCTGCAGCGAGCTCACGCTCTGACTGCTCCACCGCCTCAGTAGATCCGCACACACGCGCCCGTCTGAACACACCCAGCGCTGGGAAAACAGTTATCAAACTAAAACTTCTGAGGCGGCGATTTCATAATTGATAACTGAGTGAGTTACGTTCAGGTAAATTTCGTTACAGGATTGGAAAGAAATATATTATGGGAGTGTTTATATCGTTCAAGATTGATATTGCACTTGATGAAGTTTAGTGTAGACACGTTACTAGGTCGGAACGTACTGACTAGCAGTTTCTCTGTTCACAATCTACGGTCTCACTCCGCAGGTGTGTACGCACTTGTGTTTTGTGTTAGCGGCAAAAATTCATAGCAATCGTTTTGCACATAACAATTGGTCACCGTGACAGATTGACTATTGAGTTCTTGCTAAAAAGGTCTTACGCTTTAAAAATCGTTGACAAAGGAACTCAATTAACAACGATAATTCCAAAGCGTATTAATCCCAAACACATTAAATTAAAAGTATAATAGACGAGTTTTGTTTACCTACAATATGAATAGAAATGATACAGAGCGAAATAACAAGATAGTGTTGGGCATACTCGAGTCGTAGATGTACTCCTCAGACGTTATGTATGAACAGCGGAAATACGGCACAAAATTTATATAAAAAGTTTAACTTGTATCACAAGTTGCATTCTATGTTTTTTTTTTTTTAATACGCCGTAGCGCATAAGTAAGTAAAAAGGTGCTTGCTCCCTCCCTTTCTTCATCGCCAACCTATCCCTCATAATTAACTGCTGTTAGTCACTACAAAGAAAGCAGCAAACTACAAGAGACGATCGTTAGAGCAAGCGGAATCTGGAATGGAGACTGATAGGAAAAATTATTTTGAGACGTCCCTGGTAACGTGCAACGATGATTTGCCGAAAGAGCCCGGCAATAACCGGATAACAAGTTGCAGTCCGGTCTACCAAGGGCTGATAATAATTATGATCTGCTTATAAATGTATCAAATGGTAAATAAAATAACTAATTGAATTGAATTTTGGGAGTCGAAGCTGCTCGCGTCCGTAGGCTTTACCCTAGTTTCCCTACACGTGACTCCTGGGTGGTGCTAAACGAGCAGCAGCAAGGTGGTAGGGCGCCGGTGTCCGTCTGGATAGCGACCACAGTGCCAAGCCCGTATGTAAAGCCCGTCATAGTGACCAGTTTCGGCTTGTCGCGTTTCGGGATCAGCTTGTGCATATCCAGTAGCTCATATACCTAGAGACCTTCAGTCGTGGTATATGTGGGCTGACATGACGATGTAGACTATCAATGGATATTCATCATTGATAGTCGCTTTCGTTTTTTGATTACACTGTACTTACCATCAGGTACTCTGTAGTCCCTATGTCGAGCCAGATTAAAAAAAAATAAATAAATAAAAAATTGAGATTAATGATGTAAATATTTCATCTGAGTTAAAAATACCTTAGCTACATATTCAGCGAGTGTGGTAAGCGCATAGCTAGCGGGCGGGCACGCTGCACACTCGACGCTTGATGTACGCCAAATGATCTCCAAGATACGCACGCCCACATCCTTGTAATTTATACGTCTGCAACGTACAATATAGTGCTCAATAACGGTGATGATATTCTCCTCGACGTAGCTCTCAGTGGCGACACCTTGGCTATAACCAGCAGTACCCCGAATGTCGCTGGTGAAGCCAAATTAGGTCGTGAAAAGCCGAAAACATTCCACTCAGAAATGCTGACCTTCTGCATTGATACAAGTAGTATACAAAGTAGATTAGCCTTGTAGCCTAGTAGATTAGGCTTAGATAAGCCTTGGCAAGTAGTGTTCACTCATTAAATATTGGCTGTCTACTTAAATCGCTTCATCGGCCTACATATACCTCAGAAGGATATCTCTAGGTATTTGAACAACTTTTTTTTTTGTAATTTATAGACGAACGCTTGACCTCAATCACACCTGGTGGAAAGTGAAGATGAGTTCGATGATGAAACGCGATCGCCTAACAAATGTCTATTCACTCTTCTCTTAAAGACTCCCAGGTCATAAGATCGCGAAAATATGGCCGCTGGAAGCATATTCCACTCCTTAGCCGTTCGCATGATAAATGTAGAAGCGAATCTTTTCGTGCGAATATAAGGAACATCCACCACATACGGATGGTATCCGACACGATGTCTAGTGGTTTTGTGGTGGAATGGGGCTGGTGGAATCAAAGAATGTAGTTCCTGAGAACACTCTCCACCGTGCAACCGGTAAAAGACCGAGAGGCAGGCAACTCTACGTCGCTGCTCAATGCTATGCATTCTAATTTTTGTCAAAGAGTCGTCGCCAATAAGTCTACGAGCTCTACGATCAATCGAGTCCAAAGCCGCCAACTTATATTTAGCGGATCCGTCCCAAAGATGACAACAGCAGCCGGACATACACAAGCCGATCCCGAAACGAGGCAGGTTGTCCACGAGATATTACTTGTGTACGTCCGTCGCAACCCAGTTCGGACAACCACCTACCACTACATTAAAGAAGTACTATTACGTATGTAAAGATAGTTTCTTCATAACATTTGTTTTACACTCTATTTTATCACTAGACACGATGGTCGGTATCGGCGCTGTTGATTGGTCTGGAATTGACAGCTGTGTCGAGTGGCATTCTAAACGAACATAAACAATCAACGATATCGCACAAAATAAGAATTGAGCTTGAATAACGTTGTAAAAAGCGGAATAATAGCTTTAAAGGTTGTTTCTTTGATTTCAGAGAAACTTATTTGCTATTATTTATAAAAAACTTATATAAGCACATTATACGTATATTATGATTCGATACCGCAATTATCCAGAACTATCAATTTCGTCACTAACTCAAATAGGTGTAAAAATAATTTACCTAACAAGTGCATTCAGCGTTGCTATAGACTGCGCCGCGTGCGGTCGCGCGCGAGACAGCCTCTTGAACGCGTGATGTGCGCTGCTCCTAAACACAATAATTTTTTAGATGAAATAATCTTCAGCATGGCAGTGCTTTTAACTATAACTTGAGAGGTTGTTATTAAAAGTAATTTTCGTTTCTTTACGGTTATATCAGTTACCTGTTTTCTTTAATTCCGCGTTCTACGCCGGCAGATATACACCATTCTTCAGCCTGAAAAAAAAAAAGCAAAATAATAATTTTGTCTTGTGTACTTGTATCACCCGCCTACTGCCACAACTAAAACATAAAATATCGAGTTTACGAATACACAATTAATTTTTGACCGTTCGACTTTCCGCACACTGGATACTTTAAATTGACAAGACCCGAAGTCCCCTTTAACCTTTCGTCAGTGACGCGTCCCATTACAGGATACGGTATAAAGTCGATATCTTATCAGGTAACTTATATCATTTCTCATAGAACAGTTGCAAAGCAATTCAAAGTCAAGTGTAGTGTAAGAAATTACATAAAGAAATACAGTGTAAGCTCCATGTAACGTTACTCGATTTAACGACAAATTCCTTAAAGCGTCGATATCACTCGGCTTTGGTTGGTTTAGCTTGTTTCCCATACAATGATACACTCTCTATAGCATTACACCCACTCTCAATAACGACAGCTATTTAATAATATAAAGTACTTTTTTAGCTAAGATGACTTTTTAAGTTGCCAAAATTAGTTAAAACTGCGCAGCTGTGTACGTTCTTTTATCGGTTTATTATCCTAGCCCGTAATAAGCTCGACTGTCGGCATTACACATTCCGAACTTTCTAAGAAATCCGTTCTTTTTTTTACAAATTGGGATTGCTTGCACGTGTTGACTGTTGTTAGTAGGAGTCGTGGATTATCTATACGTTATCATATTCTTAATTACTCACAAACTTTTAAACTGTAAACATGCCAAGTAAGAGTTTAAAACATTTTCTTTTTCTAATACAGATTTTTCTTCACTCCATTTAACGACAACTCTCTATAACGTCAAAAAATGCACAGTCCCTTGAGAGTCGTTATATAGAGTTTTCACTGTATATTTCATTGATAAAACTAATTGAACTTATACAAAATTCAAATTAGATTTAGAGAAAATTAGGTTCAGAATCCTGTAATGGGATTCCAAGGACGAATTTTTTTTGTACGGGTTTCTACTGATTGCCGGGACAGGCGTATACAGTTCAACCGGGCTTAGAGGTCGAGCGCAGAAGGTGCTCAGCCAGTCCAAGGACGAGAGGATAATGCGTATATATATCACATATGCGCAATTTTTGGCCTTGTTACCCCCCGCGCAGCCAGGACGTTCTTATGAGGATTTCCTCAAGTAAAAAATAAATTTGTTCAGATAGAGATAAGGTCCATGTTAAGCCACACTGTAAATGATATAAATAAAACATAATTACCGGTATAGTTATTTCCATTGGCGGGCACTTGTTAAAGCATCGTTTTTTAACTTTCGGCAAGCAGCGTTGTACACGCAGCGACCTCACTAAAGCCCACAGTTGGGTGTCCAACGCTAAGATTCTGCTTACTTCCGAGCACCAGTTCCTGTGTACCAAATGCCGATTTAATAGATATAAAAACGTGTTTTATACTAATTTTACTTACCGCGCCGTACACTGAAAATGGGTTTTCGCACTGCATCGATCTTGATCCGTGAAAATAAATCTCGTAATAGCCGTAGAATTATTTGTATAGTAGCTTACACATTACATCCATCATCTATTATTTTCTTATTCGGATCAAGATTTTAATGGACTTCTTTTTTTCGATGAGACTACATAGAGGGGTGAAAGGCTATTTGGTTTAAGAGACATTTTCTCGTGATCGTTAAATAATTGATTCCGTATATACAAAATGAATGTTAAAATTCCGAATCTGTTGAATGGGAAACAGAATTCCATTAAAAAATATGTATAGTCTCCTAAGACCACTTTCGTGTAACTGCAACGGATAAGGTACTTCTCCTTACTGCCCCGCTGAAAGATTCCAACCTGTATAGTTTAATTACTATATCACCTAAAAATATCAGAGACAGACCTTTACAATTTAACCGGGCGTAGAGGGCGAGCGTTGAGGCTGCTCAGCCAGCGAACTTATAGGTTGGGTGGCAACGCAAGGGCACACTGTGGTTACGCCCTCGTCTTTGGGGACCAGCTAGAGAAGGACCTACGGGTGATTTGCTAGCGTCTCGGAAGCGAATATCTTGAGAAGAAATGCCTGCATAAAGTCAAGGCTGCGTCGGATCATAACTGCGCCTCCTTGTTCCACCCTCTCCCTTTCATAAAAGAACTACGCGTAGTAACTTATATGCCGACTGAGACTAAGAAGTTCCTTAAGTTTTACCGAGTCATTGGGACGTGGAATTGTCTTCCGGCGAGCGTGTTCCCATCGTACTATCATATTAGGTCCTTTAAGCGTAGCATGAAGAGATGCGAGGTGGTAGGGCGTCGGTGCCCGTCTGGATCGCGACCACAGTGCACGGGTGTAAAGCCCCTCATAGTGACCAGTTTCGGCTTGACGCGTTTCGGGATCAGCTTTTGTATATCCAGTAGCTCATATACCTAGAGACCTTCAGTCGCGGTATATGTGGGCCGACATGACGATGTAGACTATCAACGGATTTTCATCCTTTGATAGTCGCTTTCGTTTTTGGACTACACTGTACTTACCATCAGGTACTCTGTAGTCACTATGTCGAGCCAGCGTAAAAAAATAAATCTCAGGGTGAACAGATAATGCAGACAAGCTAAAAAGACTTTACCAAAGATTTCTAAAGCTGTTCTGCATCTCAGTAAATTCCAGATACAGTTCCTTTAATATGCATCTTTTTTATTTAGGTGTCATGGAAACTACTCTAAACAGAGCATGCATGGAAGAAGAAAAGACAGCCAGGCATATGCGCCTCAAATGCAGTGAACTATCGGGTACAACACCACGGTACACCAAGGTCCCTTCCAGAAGCAATCAGCAACATCAGGCGGCTGATGGATATCTTGGAGGAACTGGGCTAGGATGATTGAAATCGCTCCAGTCCAGTCTCACGCAAAATCGACGTCAAGTTGCAGAAACGAGCCTTTATTCCTGAGATATTAGTGCAGGCTGGCACGATCAGTACGGCTGTAATCGCTTTTTGGACTGCATCATACATACCATTTTTTTTTTGATAATCCGGGGGAAATCCCTGACGGACGTTAGAGGGCGGTGAGGGCTGCCCTCCGGTGTGTCGGACTTACACTGACTAAAACCCTCGGGGTGTTCCTTCTTCCCGTTTGACCGGGGCCGGAGGTACAGTGTTATCATCTCCGACCCTCGGCGACGTCTGGCCTATTGTTAGGCTGCATCTCTGCACTGCGAGGAGTGGTGTAGGGAGCCACCCCTCGCTCACCTCAATATCTAGGAGCGGTGTGCTGAAACACGTCTCATACCGCTCTCGCCTGGATCATACATACCATCAGGAGTTATGTGTTCAGTATGCCAAGTAAGAATAAAAAAAACTGTAGTAAATGTGGTTCCTCACTGGGCCAGTTTATCGATCTGCTGCAAATGTTGATCGACTGCGGCGCAAAGAGACTTCGAGTCCCGCACGTTTACGTCTTCCACCAATGACCGCAAAGCTTTTCTTCGAGGCCTGAAACCATTATAACTTTAGTTAATCATTATAGCCGCTCTGAATAACTACCCCTATCTACTTTAGTCATGGTTTCAGTAGCGTTCATGTCTTACAAGCATAGAAGTATTGTTTGCCTTACGCTCTACAAGCATGTACTATTCTATCATTCTGAATTAATCAATGAATAATAGATATATTCACCATTGTGATTGTGATGAGGATATGTGTTTATTTTAATAAATAAATAATAAAGTGTTTTCACAGTCCTCTAATCTCTATTAAAGGAGATTTTTCTCTAAAGAGTAAGAAAAGAGTCGAAGTAAGCTTTCTTACTGGTTGCTTGCCTTGTGTGAAAACAATATGCACGCCACTGCATAGTATGTATATGTTTAGTTCAATTATCAAAACATAATCAACCAGTTGAATAATAATAATTAAAATAATTTTAAATAGCATAAATATGATTTCTTTTAACTCTCGCCGAAACCTTATTTCTCAATAGACATAACACAATGCGGCTATATTCAGAGCGGTCATGAAATTTTATTTCTACTATACTAATTATTAACTAAATTATTTATTAAAACTATTAAAACATTCGTAGCCACGTATGTATATGTTTGTACTTTGAGAAGAGTGCCCGAAAGAAACTCAAGGCTACGTCGGAGTGGAAACTGCACCTCGGTGCGTAAATGCGGGTAAAGTCGGGTGCTTTTGTATTGTTAACTGTATGTTTGCGTTATTATACCTTTTCCGTGATCTGTCCTTGATCTGCAGTACGGCTTTGATAGCAGCATCGAAGGGACTCTGCGTTGGTGTGTTATGTGGGAGCGGGACAGCAGATGTTGTGGGCGATTCGGCGTCTGAAGGCGCTTTAGAGCAAGACAATAAGTTCTTCCATCCCGCTTCTAAGCCCTATTAAAAACCATACCGTTGTTTAAATCATTCCATTTTTTAATGTTACGAAGCCTGCATATATCACAACGGAATGTCTCTAACTATATAACTGGATACGCACAGACTGATCGCGAAACGCGACAAGCCGCAGCGAGTCACTATGACCGTCAACATACATACATAAAAAATCTAAATTAAATTGATTCATGCGTCAGAACGTAAGTAATTAAACTCAATGATTTTCTTTAATGTTTTGCAACTATAATAAAGACATATGCATTGAATTGAAAAAAAAAGCTTATTTTACCTGTTCAGGTATGAATCTGCCTACGTCCGCATGATGCGACGCTGCTCGAACCTGGTGCCCTTCTTCTAACCATGTCAAATACTCGCGGATCATTCTAGAAAAAGACACAATATTATAATAAAAAAAATTGCACCGTTCTACTAATAGTTAAAATTAATAACCTAAAAATACCTAAATAACTATTTAAAAGTTATCTTAAGGTGCAATTCGGATCCGGGAAGTCTCGACATAGTCCAGTATTCATTTATATGTAAAAGTGTTCGATGTAAGTGAAAAAAAACCAAATGATGTAATATAATGTTCTATGTAGTAAGGACTATGTGTGTGTAGCCTAGTGGATAAGAGGCCGATTTCCATGCGCGGCGACGCTAATGGTCCTAGGTTCGAATACCGGCACGTACCTCTGAGTTTTTCCAGATTACGTACGGATTTAGGCCCCACATGGCATCTGATAAAAACGACATCTGTAAGTGCCCTGAGAACGGTGATCAGCTGCGCTACTGATCACGTTGGCCACGGCATATAAGGGCAAAATGGATACAAACACCAATGTTTCTCTGCTCGCTTCGTAGGGGGTAAATTATTATTATAATGATCGATAGAAAAAGAAATTAACTCACTTCTCAGCACCTTCGTGATATTGCAGGAGATTGCCATTGTCTTCCTTTTTATTTACAACACTTTGTTTTCTCACTCCGTCTACTCTTCGCTCCGCTTTCTCGTCCCTGTAATCGGACTCTGAATCGCTGCTACTCGTTTCTCCGGTCAAATCGCCTATCGATAACGACGGGAATAGAGTACTGCCGACTACCCTAGTCGGTTCCTCGATTTCAATGATTTGGGATGCAGACAACGACTCCTGTTCAGCTTTGAGAGCTTCGGCCTTGCCGTGGTGATACGTAGCAGTTTCTTGGAGACGTTTTTTTATATGACCGAGAGTTCGGGTCTTCATGATACCGCTATAAAATAACGGGCCAACAGGTGGCTCTGCTGGGTCCTGCCTGAAAGATTACTCATTTATTAGTCGGAACATTTCTAACGCAAAATTTTTAACGTGTTTATAACTAAATACTTAAATAAAAAAAAAAATAAAAAAAGTCATTTTTTTTTTTTTTTAATTTTTTTTTAATTACAGACATCGAAGAAGTTCCAAAGTAAGCTTTCGCTTAATGATTACTGATCAAAGATATACATACAAAAATGTATACCATTCATGACTCGTGAGAAACTTATATTATACAATATATTGATAATACATTTTTTTTTTAATTTGGACTCTACATAGTGACCTCACCACGCTTAATGGTAAGTGTGTTGCAGTCCAAAACACGACAATAACTCAACAATAAATAAAAACAATCGATAGTCGCAGTGATAATGTCAGCCTGCAGAAATATCTCTTCATGCTTTCTTTAAATGACCCAATATTATGGGACGGTGGCAACACACTCGCCAGTTTTCTGCTACCGGTACTCGTGCCCAGGATAATCAGCTTTTTTTCCAACAGGACATTTGTTGATGGCCGGGATAGACCTTTGCAACTAAACCGGGCGTGTTATGTCTAAATGCCCTGAGAAAGATGATCAGCTGCTGGTCACGACTAGTGATGAAAATGCCCGGGAATTTTCCCAAAGTGCCCAACACTTCCGCGAACATTTCGTAAATTCCCGGGAATATTCCCCATACAAGTTTTGGGCACTTTGGGAAAATTCCCGGGCATTTTCATCACTAGTCACGACTAGTGATGAAAATGCCCGGGAATTTTCCCAAAGTGCCCAAAACTTCCGAGAACATTTCGTGAATTCCCGGGAATATTCCCAAAGCAGTTTTTGGGCACTTTGGGAAAATTCCCGGGCATTTTCATCACTAGTCACGACATATAAGCGCAAAGTTGATACAGCCACTAATGTATGTCAGCCCACCCCGTAAGGGATATAGCGTGATGATATATTAATATTATTACTATAAAAAAAACTCTCAGAAAGATTATTTTATTGTAACATCATACTTTTATTTAATGTTATATAGAAATACAACAAATCTGAAAGGCTCTATTTTTATATTATGAATAGCGAGAGACAATAAGAAAGAGGACATGTAAGAGATACAAATGTACATAGGGCAACACTCACATTTTATCTGGTAGTCTTTCCAAATACAGGTGCATGAAGAGTCTCCACAGCATAAGGTGGGACGGGTGACGGAGCGGTGCCACTAAAGCTGCTTGAGCGCTTTGGTATATCACCAACTCCTCTGAACTCGCCTTAAAATTCACTCGCTGTAACATAAAACCCATAGATTCTTCAACTACACGTAACACAGAAGGTTACACGTAAAAATGTAAATTTTCAATAAAGTGGGTTTTTTTACAGGCTCACGCTTGACATCAATAACACCTGATGGAATGTAATGATCCCATCGATGATTGAGTGCGCTTAACCAACAAAATCTTATTGAAGACCGCCATCTGTAATATCTATATAAAAAGGCTTGTCCTGGCTGTTATATTATTGCAGAGTCTAAACTACCGATGATAAATATATGTAATTTGAGGATTACATTCTTTTAATGATGTAGGGCCCCTAAGCTAAGAATGGACTTTTTATATTGAATTCAGTTCGAATACCAACAATCTTTATATTTCGTGGTTTCGTGGTCGTATTCGATAGGCTTTACTTTGGTCAGATACTCCCTGTGAAGATTAGAATTGGTCTCAGGTCGCAGATAATAATCTGATAGTACAAGGAAAAATAAAATTCACACGACAATTATAAGAATACGAGCAGAAATAAATACGCAATTAGTACGAAGCGTGAGCGTGCGATACGTGCAGCCAGTCTGAGTGCGACTGCGTGACTGAAACACGACGGTAGCGGCGCTCTCGTCGCGGCTTGCTCTTGCGCATTCAGTTTGCGCTCCAGAGCGTGGTGTTGCCAGATCTCCGGGCCGCTAGAGTTAATCCAAGGCAGAATCCGTAGAAAATAAATATTATAATTCGATATCAATTTTATAGTATGATACATAGAAATAAAATTTGTTAAAAATATTAATAAATAAACAAATATAGTTTTTTTTCGGCAAGACCGTATGCTGTGTGCTGGGAAAGGCCTTTACAGCTTCACCGGACGAGGATTAAATACTGAAAGAGAGAATAAGTAGGCCACAGGTCTATTAGTCGCAGCTTAAAATAATGGTGTATACCTGCAGCGCGTTGTCGACGTGTATCCTGTGCCCGTTGGCGCGCTGCGTGTTGAGCTCTTGCAGCAGCAGCGCGTACGTATACGTGCCAAGGCAGTGCGCGTGCGCGCAGCGCAGCAAGCTCTCGCACAGCAGCGGCGCCGACGCTGCACTAGCTACGGCGTTGCTCACGTACTCTTTGCCGTTTTCTCTCTGTTACAAGTAACTACATTAATCTTAACTATTTCAGATGGCTTAGACCAGGGGTCGGCAAACAGCGGCCCGGTAAGCGGTAAGCCACTACGGTGCGGCCCGCGCAACTAAGAGCCGTTGCACAGAACGCCGCACCGCAGCCAATAAATTAAAAACACTTATATAAATAAGTTTCTATTCCATTGTTTTGTGTGTGTGAAAGCCGGAAATTCAGTTCAAGCGATCACAGGCAGTAAAATGAGAGTAACAATAAATACGGATAAAAATGCAAAAATTAGTTTTATCTAAAAAATTGTGTTTATTGGGTGAAATGTAGGCCACACCCATATACTCATAATATTTGTAGCCCTTATATAAGAAAAGGTTGGCGACCCATGGCTTAGACAAAGTAAAATTCGATCAACGATAATGTTAGTATCGATCGTGAAAGTATGCTACTTTGGCTAGGCCCTCTGAAGTGGTAGCAACACTAAAATAAAAAAGTAGGAACGCAACTGCAAGAAAAGTCGCGCTCGGTCGGTCGGCAACACTTCTTAAGATGCATTTGTCAATGCGCGACGGTAACCACTTACAATCAAGTGGGCCGTCAGCCTGTATGCCGACTAAAATTGAATAAAAGGATTGAGGATGTAGTTATTTTTTAAACGTTTCATAGTAATTTAAAATTATATTTTATTTCATAATTCTATCGTTCGAAAGTTACATTCTATCGTCATTCGTAGCTGTCAAAAAGGGTTTCTTATATTGTGATAAGTAAATAATGAACGACTCTTACGAATTTGTTTGTAAGTAAACAGTCATAAATATCTAACCTGGAGAAGTAAATTTGCGTGATTGTCGATGACCGGCCAGTGTCGGCAGACCGCGACGGCAGTGTCCAGCACGCTGCGTGCGGATTCAGGCAACGATGGACTCCATAACGCATGCAGCCATACATTAAACAACGAGCTCCGCTCCATGCCGTACCAACTAGAATATTTTTCATATCAATGAATATATTAAAAGTGGATATATAGACTCTCTTTATATGAAAAAACTATTATGAGGGCTTTATTAATGCAAAAAAACCCAAAACAATGATTGTTAGAATATTTGTCTGTGACGTGGTACGCCCTAATCTCAGCAAAAGGCTGAACCGATTTGCATGCGGTTTTACTAATGTATTGTTGTTAATAATTCGCAATTTATTTTAAATTGTTAAAGAATAACGTTGAAAATCATTAAAAACAAATATTATTATAAAATAACTGTTCAGTTTATTTGGCGGTAACTGTTTATTTGGCGGAAACCTTATGTACTCAGGTGTATGTTATATTACATTGGCAAATTATACATAGGCGAAGCTATGCCGGGTCCGGTAGTTTTAAAAAGAATATATGACATATAACAGAATCTGCACTACTAATAGGCGATACGAAATATTTCCCCTATATGGAAAATGAACCCTGACTCGCAGCGCAGAGGTTGACCACTCAGCCACTACACCAATCGAATAGCTAAAGTTATCCACAGTAGTCCAGACAAATAGATTATAGGTAGTTGCGTTCAGTTAACTTAACATCAGTTGAAGTAAAGCCACTTTACATTAGAATAGTGGGTGGAGACTAGGGATGTAACGGAGGCAGTTTTATCGGAACCGAAGTCGGAGTCGGAGTTTTTAAATTTGATTTATCGGAGTCGGAACCGAAGTCGGAATCGGAGTTGGAGGCAATGTCAGTCACAAGTGACGGAACAATAAAATAGTTTTATTAAGGGACAAATATAAACATTATTCAGTGAACCTTTTTAATTAGAAAGTGATAAATTTACAAATACACAGACAATAAAAATTGCTGTGTTTCTTATTAACATTTTCCCATTAACAGTGAACAAATTGAATCAAATTTGCTCCAGGGTTGTTTTTGTGTTAATTGGTATTTAACTTAATTTAATGTAAATGTAAAATAAAAAAACCTTTTAGTAATAAATTTAAATGTACATTTAGTTTTAAATATAATAATTTTAATCATATTTTTTCAATCTAAATTTTTAAAAATGTCTTCTACGAATTAAGTAGCACTGATTGTTTGATTAATTGATATTATGTTTCAACAACATATAAAGTAAAATCAAATGAATTGACTGCAGCAGTGGTGGTGACCTCCGATGAATACCTCCGATTAAAAAGTTTTTGAACCGAAGTCGGAACCGGAGGTGTAATAACAATCGGAAGTTCCGACTTATCGGAGTCGGAGTCGAAGCTTCGTAACATCCCCGGTGGAGACCTCTCGCTTCCGACGCTCATTCCAATTATGGTCGGCAGCGAGGGTGCATGGAGAGCAATGCCTAATTTCAGCGAGCAGGTGCTGGCACAGAAGGAGGCGGCGGAGAGGGTTCGCGTAGCGCTTGCTTCAGCACCGTCATCCCAGCTCGCCCGTCGACCCGCAAGAATGGGACGTCGTAGGGCGGCGTTTCGAAGAAATGGCCGCCTCTAACGATAGCACTGGGCGGCATACATGCGCGAGCGTGTCGTCCAACAAGGGCACGAGCGCAGAGGCGAGAGAGAGGGATGTCTCTTTACACCACCCCTCCCCAAGCGAGTAGAGGCTGCACGCCTTGCCGGGTATCGAGGATGAGGCCCTAGTCGTGCCCTCGATCCCGGTAGGTTTTTTATTTTATTTATTCTTTATTAGGGGCTTTTAACTTACGTCATATCAGGCCCATCGTAGTCTAACATATAGAAATAAAACCTTTCATACCTCACCTTTCATACAGTTTCCATAGCATTTCGGCAGTTGCTTTAGTAGGCACCGCCAAAATGCTATGGAACATACCAACATCCAATCTATTTAATTTCAATTCACATATAACATCCTTTCTTACATTAGCGTTCTGGACACACTCAATCAGGACATGCTGAATATCGTCTATAATTCCGCAATCCCGGTAGGTGGAAGGTTGAACACGCCGGGGGTTTTAGTCGGTGCAAGTCCGGCCCTCAGCGTCCCCTGAGGTCCGTAGGGATTTCCCCCGAGTTATTATAAAAAAACCACTTTACATAATTCAAATGAAAAAATAAAAATTACTATTCGCTTTGTAGTTGTTCCAGGATAACCCTCGAGAGTAGTTCTGGCCCAGAGTCACCGCCGCGACCCAAAGCCCTCTGTATTAGAGACGGCCGACTACTTAACAATGTCGTGAAGAATTCCGTAAACCTGTAAATATACACATTATTAACATTAAAATACCAAAGCATACATAACGTTAGTGAGTAAATACACACATTGACCTAGGCCCAACTAAGAATATGACACAAGTAATCGAGCTGAGTAGGAGAGAAGAGCGAGCGAGAAGGAGGTTATAAAACGAAGAAATTAAGAGCACCGAATGTAAATAAATGAATAAAAGTGTACGGAAAACTAAGAAATAGGTTAGAATTGTTTTGTATTTTTATGCAGAGGTTATCAGAGCCCCAATACACTATTTAATTCACAAAATACATACATAACTACAATTAAAAATCTAAAATAGGTATTAAGGCATTCTCAACAGACAATAAAGTGGACTGTTTTATAAAAATATTAATAAAGTCAACATTACCAGTCGTAAATTATAATAAATAATAAGTTAAGAATTAGAAAAACAAATGTGGATAGATAAATGAAATAAACAATTATACATTTTGAATTTAAACTTATATCCCAAACTAAGCTTGCGCTTGTACTATTGGTACTACACATAGATATATATATATAATCAAAATACACATACATCAAATACACATACATGACTCGAGACAAACTAAATTGCGCATCACATAGATGTGTGATGCTACTGGGGGACACAACGCTATCACTCATACACACATAGATAGCATTATAATAACACTATGCGTGCGAAAAAGATAGAGCTAAAAGCAGCCCCGCTCCCTGTTATAATTGCCCTGTGCCTAGCCATACTATTGTTCTATCAATACTAATCAGTTAAAATAAGAAAGAAAACGTGTGTGGTTACTTGGGTGTGAGAGAAATGGACTCCGGCGAGTGGGACATGAGCGCCATGACGGGCGCCGCGATGCGCACCGCGTCGCGCGCGCGCGTCGCCGCCAGCTCGCACAGCGCTGCCACGCCCTCCGAGCATATCTAGCACACACAAGCCCTTGTCAAACGGACAAAGAATCAACAGCGTGACTAAAAAATATATTTATAAAAAAAAAATTAACCGACTGTAACAGTAAACAATAATCATAAATGAAATCTACCAATCTGACTGTCATATTTGAAGTCAGTGCCAAATAATATATTATGTTTTTATTTTTGACATCATTTATGTCTCGATAAGGTAACTGCATTGTATCTGGCTGAAAGTACACTTTGGTTCAAAATCGGCAACAACCGCCAAGAGACGAAAATCCGTTGACAGTCACCGTAGCTATAAATCAAAATTAGGTTAATCTGTTCTTTTTTATTAT
Organism: Automeris io; assembly: GCA_036320925.1. Classification (NCBI taxonomy): domain Eukaryota; kingdom Metazoa; phylum Arthropoda; class Insecta; order Lepidoptera; family Saturniidae; genus Automeris; species Automeris io. The sequence continues at coordinate 2,822,932 of JAUDJH010000010.1, read as the reverse complement.
CGACAGACTTGCGCTTGACCTCAATCTTATCTGATGAAAAGTGACGATGATGCCGATATTGAATATTAATATACAAAGCTACATTTACACAAATCCACAGAGCAACAAATACACGTTCTAAGCTTATAACACCGCCCTTGCTCGGGTGGGAGTTAAGAATGCAAGCGTTTCGCCACGCCTCCGGTTCGTTTTCTGTTTATCAAGGGTATTCATTGATAAACACAAAGCTGACATATCAATAGTAACACTGCATAATACCTCCAAAACGAACCACAGTTTTACGATGACTTCCATTTCTACTAGAACTAAGAAGTTTTCTGAGTGTTGAGCTGTGGAATGGTCTTCCGGCGAGTGTGTTCCCACCGTCTTATGATACTGGGTCCTTTAAAGGAAGCGTGGAAAGATATTTGTGCAAACGGGAAGGATTCATGCGTCTACCGATTGTTATTCAGTGTAAGCAAATTTATTATAATTATCTAGTATCAAAATGTTATCATTATTTTAAATGACAAAAACATAAATCGGGTAAACGGGAATATTAAAAATAAAAATATATCCTATTTATGTTAATAAAAAACAAATAAGGTGATCATTTCTCAGTATACACTTTAAATTTAATACCAATGTTTAAAAAACTCTATCGACTCACCAGTGGTATTGAGTGTCCCCATGACGACGAACAGAGCGCGTAAGCTTTGGAGAATAAATCAACAGGGTCGGCCTCAGGCGGGGGCGCATCGATCGGTTGGCCCCAGTAGGCCCTGTGCACGCGGAGCCGGCGTAGCACCCCCCAACACCACTCCCCGCCGCCGGGCGGACATCTCTGCATCCACGAGCAGAGCCATGACCCGATATTCAATTGACCGTCAAAGCTCACCCCGCTGAAACATACATCGAGTTTTCGAGATGATTAAGTTAAACTTAGGTGGTGATGCAATTATCGATACGAGCACGAGATTTCCTTACCTGATCATGACGAACGATGACGTTTAAAGAAAAAAAGGAAAGTAATACGATCACGACTCACACGTTATAGATTTACGTAACATTTTTCTTTTTTTATTGTTAGCCCGGTGGAAATCCCTTTGGACCGTCAGGGGAGTGTTAAGGACCACTCCCCCGGTGTGTCGGACCTGCACCGACTAAAACCACCGGGGTGCCAGCACTGCCTACTCTTCGCCTTCGCCAGGCCTGGGGATCCAGATACTTCCGAGAGCAAAGATGTACGTAACAGGCGCTCTATATGTTTATATAAATGTCTCCAAACTAATCAGTTTACTATCTACTAATAGTAAACTACCAAACTAATAAGATAATTCTTCGTTATGCTTCGTAAAAACAAGGACCTTCCTAGTGTTACACCTGTTTAGGTTTTACAAAAATTGATGGAATGTTGGACTTCATTTACGTTTACGCTTTTTGCGGCTAGTAAATAAAAATACACTATCAATATAGACTGAATGTTGCCATACTCAGCTCATTTTCAAATTGTAATATTCCATAATTTGCCCCTTTAATAGATTATTTGTAAATCACTGTCACTTGGTAGAAGCAGAAAGATTTTCAGCATAGTCATTCCACATTGACATCTATTATTTCAGGGATACCTAGTTTAACAAAAATCACGTGAAGTTTGGAGAATACGTCAACTAGCCTGGATTTGTCTGGTGCAGTATAGTCTATTATAAAAAAATATATATACCGAAACAAAAACAGCGAATAAACTTACGTATGCGGTGTATAGTCGAGTTCTAATAACAAATATTGCATCAGCTGCGAGCATCGCCGTTCCCAGTCATCCAGCACTAAGCGTAGTTCTCCTAAATTCGGCCTCCATCGGTTGACTGCCAAGGTCTTCAGGACTGACGGGTCAATGGGTTCCACTGTCAGAAGAAATGCAAACGATTTCTACACGTACTTTACAATACGGACACTGTAAGCTGGAGATGCGAAAAAACTTAAACACTGGTGATCACAGAACATGTCACATTTACTCTAGTGCCCCTAAAGCACAGCTGATGCTCTTATAGGGATTTGCTTGAGGCCTCCGACAAACCTATTGTGGTGATTGCATAGTTTGGACACAGGATCTGAATATAACTAGCCATTTTCGATACGAAAAGACCAAAAAATACTGTAAATAACTTACATAGATTAAGATCAGCTACCATTTGTAAGGCGGATGGGTATAGATATGCATGTACGTCCAACAGTCTAGGAATCCATTCGCAAGCGGTGGCGTTACAGTTGTTGGCACATACTGTTGTTTTTTTCTTGATACCGCACTAGAAATAATATAATTATAAAAATATTTGTTTTTTAGAGATCGTTAAAAGCAAATGTACTAAGAAATCTTTTCCTTTTTTTCGGCAAGACATTTAGCAGTATTTTCAGAGTATTATATTTAGTAATTTCAAATTTAAAATGTATTCCTGTTTGTTTGATTAGATTAGAACTGAGTAGCAGACTCTCTCCAATCTACTGCTTGAATGACGCAAAAAGGTCCCGAGGGATGTGGTCCTTTACACACATCTATCATAGAATTAGTGCTAAAAGAAGGGTTTTTGTTCGTAGGTTCGTTAGAGGAATACGGATTCCCAGATCTGACTGGCAGCGGGTAGAAGGAAACCACGGTGATTATAGCCAGTAGGAGTCTGGCACACTGCAGGCGTCACCCTCAAGACGCCCGCGACGGTCCTATGCAGCAATTTCCCCCAAATTATCAGAAAGATTCAATGGAATCGACATAATAAGAATGATTTAAAAAAGTTAAAACTCACTTGAAATAAAAAAGCCAAAACCTTTTCAGCTAACTGATGATCTTCGAGTCTATCGATAGCCGCTTGAGCCACGATGCGCACGCTCACCGCGCACTCCAATGACGGTAGTGTCACCGATAGGGACTCTATCTGAGTTCCTGACTTACCTGCCATTACAAAGATACCTTCAATCTTTTACACATATCACAATTGATGATGATGATGTCCTAGCCGGATTCGGCCACGGCGACTGTTTCAACACCGATTAAGAAAATCGAGGTCCAGTTTTCGGAAACAGCCAATTGCGCAGGAGATATTTAAGTGCATAACTGGACGCGCTGCCAGAAAAGCACTCTCTCGTCCGAGCTCCCTCCGGCCCGACGGAATGGAGAAACAGTACGATCGGGAGGGAGCGGGATGCAGGTTTGGTCGAGTTTTCCTCCTCTGAACTCCTGGTTGCAATGCGGTGTTAAAGAGATACCTTAGTCGCCTTTTACGACACTTCAGCAAGAAGAGTGGGGTGCTATTCTATTCTGCCGGCAGCCACCACGGCTATATCACAATTACTATATCTACAATCGCATTTCACAAAAAAGATAATAAAAATTCAGTTCAGGGCATTACCGTGTAAGCTGTTGATGATATTTTGACAATATTCATGAGCGGCTGAACTGCTGAGCAGCGTTGCTGGTAAAGAATATATTTCTTTACCGCCAAACAACTCCAAGCCCTCAGAGAAAGCGGCTGCCAAGTTGGCTGAAACGACATCTTCCCGCTCTGGCAGATAAAATTGCCTGTAACCATAGGACTACATGTAAATGAGCTTCAAATTTTAACTTATCCTGAATTCCAAATCATTCAACAAATTTAGGCCATAATTCAGGGTGCAAGCAGTATGACAAGGCTGTACAATCTACAAGATTGTGATCTACTGATCTCGATATATGCAATGATAACATTTTTAAGGCTCAAAAAAATTATGTTATTTGAAAGGATTGTGGGATAAATTATTGTGTTTGTTTTTCCCTTTCCCTCTTTTATGAAAATTTTGTTTTTACAAATTAATTCTTTTTTTTATTTTCTCTTGTTACTGTTCCTATCCGTGTGTTGCTCGTATTTTTTATTTTTCTGTCAACCCTTTTAGATATATTTATAACATATCTTATTCTTGTCTTATATATGTATATATATATATATGTTAGAGCAGTCTGCGTAAGTATTCAAATAAATAAATAAAAATTGTTTTTATTTGATATACATTATTATTCATTTAAAATTATTAAAGACTAGCACCAGCCCGCAGCTTCGCATGCATAGAATTACAATAATAAAAAGCGTGTTTTACAAAAGAAAAGACATTTATCCATCGTGAGGAAATATATAAAAGCGGGCACTGACAGATGTTTTTTTTTTTTAATTAGCTCGTCCGGTCTTTTTGGTGTTAAGCACAGCGCAGTGGCAAACTAAAGTGGGTTATTAAAGATCTGAAGAATTTCAGGTCTTTAGCTGCCGCAATAGCTCCGACCTGCTCAAAAGTCTATTGACACTTCTTTTAAAAAATCGAACAATATAAGAGTGAGGGAATATGTGGTACCTGGAGTGTGAATGTAGAGCTGAAAGCGCAAGGAGCGCATTGCGTGCGAGCGCCCGTAGCGCTGCGTGCAGACGCGCGTACTGTGCGTGCACACGCGCCGCCCTGCGCAGCGTGCACAGCAATACGCGCACGCCGCAGCACGCTTCTATAGTGGCGCGCAGATGCTGTCTATGCCCCCATTCATCAGAGCATTCTTCTCGTATATTCTGATATAAAAAAAAACCTAGTTTTAACCTTATATCCATAAACACTTAAAAAAACGAGCTCTGGATAAAAAATACATTTGTCAGTGCATCTTATTAGTAAAATTGATAATCAAACATTCCCATATGTTTTTGAATAATTAGCACAGTTTTTTTTTACATTAAATTGTAAGTTAAAACGCTACAAAAAAATGAGATAGGAAGGAATCAGAAAACAATCAACTCCCTCGCAGAAAGGTTCGATTGAGTAACGAGTATACTGTCGCTGATCAAATTCAAAACAAATGCATACAATAATTAATGACGTCTTCTTCTGTAAACTGTACTGAATGATTTTGTTTTAATTAAACAATTTAATTTCCTTGTTTCAATATAAGTTGAAACAACAACAATATATGTCGCTGACTACTACAATGGCAATTAATAATCTGTCAACAAAGAGAGCAGTCGAAAGTTTCCGCGGAATGTTACAAGACACAATTTAAACATCATAAAAGTTTTAATACAGGAAGCCAGTTACAAAAAATATACTAAGTTTATAGAACAGCGTGTACGTGATCTCCAGCTGCGCATTAATTAGAGATCGGACGATGCTGCAATTAACGTTTTAACCTTGATGCAAATCTTAAGGATGAATTTATCTCGCATTTCTTTTCAATCAGTACCACAATAACACGTTCCACTAATTCGGACAACGCCAGCTATTCTAGTGTTAGTATTAGGAAAGTGTCACTCACGTCCCGTGTGAAGAGCAGAAGCTTGGCTACAGTGTCCCTCAGCGGGAACGCGAGGTAGAGAGCCAGCAAGTCCCGCTCGCGGAGTGTGCCGTCGCTTACGGCGCCACCACCGCCGTGTTTGTCCACTTCCTCCCACGCTTCCTCGCTCTCTGTTAAAGGCGATACACCCATCATAATACTCAAATTCAAAAACTGTCATATTAACTTACTCAAAACCCGCGTACTGGGATCGAATTCAGTATGTTCAGGTTTATGTGGGACTGTCAATAAACGATAATCTTCTTTTTTTTTACACTGGCTCAACATAGTGACTACGGAGTACCTGATGGTAAGTACAGTGTAGTCCAAAAACGAAAGCGACTATCAAAGGATGAAAATCCATTGATAGTCTACATCGTCATGTCGGCCCACATATACCACGACTGAAGGTCTGTAGGTATATGAGCTACTGGATATGCACAAGCTGATCCCGAAACGCGACAAGCCGAAACTGGTCACTATGACGGGCTTTACACCCATGTACTGTGGTCGCGATCCAGACGGGCACGGACACCCTACCACCTCGCTGCTGCTCATTTAGCACCAGCCAGGATTCACGTGTAGGGAAACTAGGGTAAAGCCTACGGACGCGTGCAGGTTCGACTCCCAAAATCTATATCTAAATAAGCTGCCTTTTTGAGGACTTTTTTTAACGTCGCCCCATGTTTAGATTTGCTTGTGTCGTAGGTGTATTTACAAGTATAGACCGCCAAAATGTAATTAGATTAATCAAAATGATTACGATTGCATTTCACGTTTTTTACCATTTATATGACTGCATTTTCCTCATCTATATTTTAAACACTACAGCATCCCAGATTTCAAATACATTTATTATTTTTTTATGTTTTGAATGGATTTTATCATGATAACAGAGCAAAAAAATTAATATTACAACTACATTTTGTAATCGTTAATCATTAATCAGATTACATTTTGCCCATCTCTGTTTACAAGCATGAATTTCACAGCCATAAACACTCGGATATAGCTATAACTATCTGTATGAAAAATAAGATTATCATTGTTGGGAAATAAGAATATAAGTAAAAACATACAATCACGCTCTATGTTTTTGGGGTAAGCTGAGATATATTAACGTTGTTATTGGATTATAGGTCCGTTGATATTTGCAGTAACTATATCAGTCACTTTATTTACATTTCTTTTAAAGGACTCAATATCACAAGTAGAAGGTGTAGGTATATGCCCGTTGGAAGATTAATCCATAATCTGATACATAATTACACACCTGAGGTACCTATAGGTTGGCCGAAAAGCTGGCCTCGCCTATCCCTTTGACAGGCGAGAAGAGGAACTAGGGGTTTGGAGTCTCTAGGACTCTCGGCTACCCCTAGCCGCCGTTTTCAAGGCGCATGTAAAGTCCTATCAAAGACATCCACAGGAAACGAAAAAAACTTTGAATTGGAAATGGTTTTAGTCCTTGTCAAGATGTATGAAATTACCTTCAGTGCATTCTAGGGCGGTGTCTAGCCTGGGCTTCGGTCTCGCCAGCAGCACGTCTAGCAGCGCGACAACCCGATTTGCTGATATATTATCATCGACCCTCAAACATACAGCTTGAGAAGCCCATCGTACTGAACGACTTTGCCTGGAAAAGAATTATATAAGGTCAACCAAAACAAGTGTGACATAAATAGGAATCTTTTCGTTTAATTATTTTTGTATTAGTTAAATAAATAAAGCGTTTATTAAAAACATTTGTTTTAATATTTTTGTGGCTGATTCGTTGATTATATGCGCACTCTGTGTCAATAATCTTCCGAAATATTAGGTCTGGGAAAAAGTTCGTGGCGTTTTTTCCGATGAATGGCGTTGGTCGCATATAACTAAAGAAACATAAATTACAGCAACACCAATGAGTGCACCTTTAATGGTGACCTTTTGAACGTTAGTTAAATGTAAGAAACATTGCAATCTGTGCAGTGGTTCGAAAGTATTTCGGACTCAAACATGGAGCTGAATAATGAAAAAATCCGGTGTATTCTACAATATCGTTATGACAACGGGAACAACGCTGCGCAGGCTTACGAAAAAAAAATGTGCTGTATACAGTGAAGGTGCTTTATCAAATTCTGCTGTGTGGAAATGGTTCACTCGCTTTCATTCCGGTAACTTTAATGTGAAAGATGAGTCACACTGCGGTTGTCCAAACACTGGAAAAGCTGATGAAACGAATGAAAAAGTCTAACAAGATAAGCATATCAGCAGTGTCAATGTTGCTATGGAGCTAGCCATTGACCATAAAAATGTTTTGAATCATTTACACAAAACTGGTTTTGAAAAAAGCTTGACGAATGGAGCTCGTGAGTTGAGCGCGAAAAACACGATGGACCGATTAAACATCTGCGATACGCTGCTGAAACTGAATGAAATCGAGCCATTTCTAAAACGTCTAATAATCGGAGATGAAAAATGGATTACGTACGACAACTGGAAGCATAAAATATTGTGAATAAAGGATGGTGAACCTTCACAATCATTTGCTAAACTAACATCGACGCCAAAAGAAGTGATGTTGTGTGTGTGGTGGAACTGGATGGTTATCGTCCACCCACGAGCTACTTGCGATTGGTGAGACGATTGATTATCAACTCTACTGTGGTTGACTAGAAATATTAGGCTTGGCGATTGAGAGGAAAAGGCCCAAATTGATAAATAAGAAAGGTATTGTCTATAATCGTGACAACGCCCGACCACACACTTTTTTGATGGCCCGTTAAAAATTTAGAGAGTTCGATTGGGAAGTTTTGTTGAATCTATCTTACAGTGCGGATATAGCACCCTCTGATTATCATCTATTCCGATCTCTGCAGAGCTCTCTTCATGGAATAAACTTGGTTTCAAAAGATGCCTATGAAAACTACTTGATCTAATTTTTTAACCAGAAACCACAGAAGGTCTTCACCAATGGGATCATGGATCTACCTAAAAAATGCCGAAACATTGTCGATAATAATGGAACATATTTGGTTCAAATAAATTAATTAAATAATTATATAAATAAATATAAATAAATTAAGGCTTAAGGAGACCAGTCGAATTTTACTGAAAAAACGCCACGAACTTTTTCCCAGACCCAATATAATTTAAGTAAAACTTAGGCAGGTAATAGACTTTCATGATTGCCTTACCTAAGGCAAGTGTAAGGAAATCCTGCATTTTTAATTTGTGGGTGAAAAATCTCAAAACTTATTACGCTTAGAGTATTATTGCTATGTTGTTAGACTCCCCTTGTATATTATTGAAAAAAAGTTTACATTATCATCAAATTCACAAAAACTACAGAAACAACTTACCATTGGATTGCTTTTCCAAAACGTTTAGAAATTTCATGTTAAAAGTTTATTCTGTGTCGTTGATACAGTTAATAATATAAAACACCTGCCTTATTTATCTCTTAAATAAAAAAAATGTGCATGATTTGATTTATTTGAAATTGTTAGACTTGCCTTGGTTCACCTTACATTGTCAAGAATACAGTTAAAATCAAGTCAAGGTCTGCTAAGAGGTAGGGGGTAGCAACTGACCCCCTCCCAGAGAGATGGCCTGCCAAGGCCAATCGCTCGCCGGGTCAGTAGGAAGTATACGGATACCCATGCCCGGGGAAGGCGAAGAGTAGGCAGTGCTGGCACCCGGTGGTTTTAGTCGGTGCAAGTCCGACACACCGGGGGAGTGGCCCTCACCACTCTCTTAATGGTCCGAAAGGATTTCTAACGGGTTAACAAAAAAAAAGTCAAGGTCAGCTAAGTATTACAAGTGTATTCTTGGACTACATTATTTCCATCAGGGGATGTGTATGGGCGCTGTGTGTGTGTGTGTGTGTGTGTGTGTGTGTGTGTGTGTGTGTGTGTGTGTGTGTGTGTGTGTGTGTGTGTCGAGCCAGTGTAAACAAAAGAAAAGGTAGCAAATACCTAAACAGGTGGTGTATGAGAAAAAGCAGTTGACTCAAGTCCTTTGCATCAACAAGTGCTACGGCGAGTTCTCCAGCCCAACGTTCCAGTGCACTGGCCAAAGCCGGCGGTGCACTGTCGCTCAACCGCAATGTCTGCAGAATCAATGACAACGCTTCACGTATTTCCGATTTATCGCTATTTATTGTTTCTGATATTACATCTTCTATCTGCAAATAAATATTAAGCTTATCGAGTTATTAAATCAATAGCCAAGTCTATATAAATTATGAATATTAATCACTGTGCATGCTGTGGTGCCCTATAAATGTGGGGGCATTTATATGTTTTATTTTAGTACCATGATCCTTTTGTTTTCTTGTCTAATGTTACCCATGTTGGGCTATTATGTAAAATAAAATAAATATGAATTAATAACCTCTCTTATCCCCTGTCTTAGATTTGTTACTATAGCAACTATAGTACATCTCTTTTCGCATGCACAAGTTTAAAAGGGAGAGGTATAGATATCGATCTACGAATTAAAGATGGGTAGGTTATTTATTTGGGCGTATAGAGATGTTAAGGCACGCGTTGGAGTCTGGTAGTCACGATTCGGCAGTAATGACCTTGTAAAATCTGTCAGGACGTGATTTACTTCTCTTATATGTATGTAAAGGCGAACTATGTAGGCCGCACGGTCGCGAGCTTGATTGACAGTGGCATACAGTCGCATGCATTGGACGTTTTTATATATATAAATTAATACAGAAGGGTATATCGTGACTTGGAAACCCTTGCTGAGTCGTCACTTTCAAGTCGCTACTGCCAAAATTCAACGGTTACCTTAATAAATGCTGTTATATCCAGCCTTTAGCAGTCAATTTGTTAAATAAAAGTATTTCCTAATTTAATACATTTGATTTATTCAATGAGGATTTAATGAACAATCCATTCTCGCATCTTTTTTTTTCCAATATTTCAATACTTGCAGGGCAAGGCCTTTACAACTACACCGGGCGAAGAGGGCGATTTATGGGTGGGTGGCAACGCACGGGCACCTCTGTGGGTACGGACTTAGATTTGGATGGTCAGACAGGAAACGACTAACCTAACGGTGATCTAATAGTGTTCCGAAAGCAACTATATCGAGAAGAAACGCCGAATGAAACTCAAGGCTACTTCAGAGTGAATTTCAAGTGTTGTATTTGATGTAAATACAAAAAGGTATAAATAAAAAAATACATAGATAGAATATATATTAATCCTGCGCCACCATACCCGATTAAGGAACTCTGGAAGCTAAGTTAGAATTTTTATAAATGTGTCTCCTTCATTTGACGCCAAATTATGTTTCTATTTCCTAATGGAGTCGACCGATCCGACAGACTACTATACAAAAATCCCATTCCTGTTTGTAGATGCATCGGAACGAGCTTGAATTCGATCACCAATAGAGAATTCTTCAGCTCACTTCATTTAATTACTGCCACGCGTCTACCGCATCTCTTTGATACACTTGGTGGGGAGCAAAAAAAAATTGTATTTTCTAAATACCTGACAGTAAGCCAACAAAGCTTCGTGCTGGTAGTGACAGTATGAGTGCTGAACATTCTTCAACAGAGCTTCCAATTTCAACTTGGCCACTGGCAGTTTCTCTTTAAAGAATTTTGCATGTTGGTAGGAGGCTTTTAGATGAACCGTGGCCCCACATTTACAAGGTTCTGTGACGGTTACATAACGTTTTTCTACCTTCCACAAAGCACTTCGATATTTCTCCTCCTTTACAAAACTGTCAAACAGTATAATGCCTTCACGCTCAACAGCTATTAAAGATGACCTGAAATTTGGTTGTTTTTTTTACAATAATATAGTATAGTATTTATTATAATATTTTTTTATAGTACTTATAATGAGTCATCCACTCATATAGATACAGTAGTTTTGAAAATACAAAAACAGGCGTGAGAAAAGGTAGTTTGACTAATATATAAGAAGATATTGATTCATATTGAGGCTTATATCTTTAACAACATTAAATATTCTTCATCATTAGGTTATATCTGTCCACTGTTGGGCCTATGCCTCTCTCAAGGTTCACAACTGAGCCCGATCTTTGGCTCATCTCATCCAACAATTGGCTGTCACATTGCACAAATCATAACTCCACCTAGCCAAAGGATGTCTTACACTATGCCTACAGAGACATGGTCTCCGCTCATGAATCGATGACTTTAGTTCTCTAACAGATCATCTCATTTCTTATTCGATCCTTGTGAACATCACTAAACAGAGCATGTTTCATAGCATGCTGAGTGACCCTAAACTTGTAACTTGTCATAACGTGAATGTCCATTTCTCGATTTCGATGAAAATGATTAAAAGTAGGGCATAAACTGATACATCCCTTGATTGTATTAAATTTTTGTATTTTTTAAGGCCACAAGAGACTGCCAGACCTAAGTACTTGATATTAATGTCAACTTAATATATCCATGTGTTCCTGAGAAAAATGGTCTAGATTGACAGATTGAGAACAGTGATTATATAAATGTTCTGTTCTCCCTTATGAGGTAAGGAACCCTGAAAAGTAAATAGTTGAAAATATTACCTAAATGTTGAAAGCAAATCTACCAGAGGATGTTCAGGTCCACTTAAAGGTCCTGCTTCTACAGCAGCTTCCTCTGTTTCACTCAGTTTCTTTATAGCCTCTCCCTCTGTTCGCTCCAAAACTTTCTCTAAGGGTATATGCTGCACTTTCGGCTTTATTTTCTGTACTGTTACATACTGTTTTGTTGGCATGTGGGTAACTATTTCTTCTACTAACACTGGTGCCGATGGTACAACATTTGTTTGAGACAAAGACGTAGATGTATCAGGCAATACTACATTGACTTCTTCATTTTCTACATTTGATAAGCTTATTACAGACAATTTCTGATTTAAATCTTTAAAACTAATTTCTAACTTTGGTTTCATTACATATTCAGAATTTTTTGATATCGTTTCTTCATTTAATTCAGTTTTTGTTTCTTTGTCAGTCTTAATTATTATTCCTGATTTAGCAGAAAATTCGACAATACTTTGAGTATTTATTTCAGTTTCTAACGTGATAGGAACATTAGTACATGTTTTGGCTTCAACTAGTAATTCATTATTGGTGGATTTATTAGAATAAGTTTCTTTGTTTTGTAAATTTTCGTCAGTATGGACCCCATGCTTAGTAATTGAATTTTTAGTCTCAAATTCATTATCTACGCATGTAGTACTTGTAGGAGGAAATTTTTGTTTCACTTTCTTTTTCTAAAGAAAAACATCAGAAAACTGCGTAAATAAACGGTTTTAAAACGTAAGCAATGAACTCAAAGTTCAATAACATCACCTACCTCCTTTCGTTTTTCCTTTACAAGAGAAGCCATTATTTACATGAAAGATAATCGTGTACCACTCGTTGCTGACATAATTCGATTTATATGTTCTCCAAAAACTGTGAAGGGATATATTTTTCAATTCTTGTAGTGTTTTTATTGTCATTTAATTGTTTGGGCAGTATACAAATATTTCAAGAACTCTTTGTGATGAGAAACTAAATATAATTTTTAGGAAGAGAGAGCAAGATGCAATCATTTTAATGTTGATCATTGATCCTGACCTATGAAACGTAAAATATGACAATCAGCTGCTCAATACAAACTTCAACGAATGATACCTACATAAAAAAATTATTTCTTAATCTAGGGACTTCAAATGAAAATATAGTACTTTTCGTAGCTGAACTGTTTTTGGGTTTTTAATTAAATCAAGTATAAAACTTAGTGGAAAATAGGTCTAACAAAAGTTAATTAATAAACAACAAGTTTAGTTAATATATCTGCTAGCTTTAATCTGATATAATATTAACAATATTATTTAATATTTCTATACATCAAGCTCTTATAACGGCTTCACATCAATGACTTAAATATATTTTACATTACAATGTAAATACTTCAGTGGTGCTAAGTGCACCAATATTTTTTTTCTTGGATTTCTTAATAATATAATAATGCTACCAAATAGTTTAAAAAATTAATATCCTGAAACTAAATATATATAATAAACTCGCTCAAAGTCGCCATCTATAGATGCAATTAAATGAAAATTATGAGAATTATTTTTACTATAAATAACAAATGTATACTTAAAATAAGTTGGTTGTAAGTTTTACATAACATGAAATGCACTTTAAAGCTTGTCCTAAAGCTTGACATATGTTTTTTATTTGGTTTAAATTGATTTAAACAATACACATACATAACTATATCAAATATGAACCCTGTTATTGCGTACATTAAAGAATCAATAGTTACTTATCCTATAACTATTGAAAGTTATCTTATTACCTATTACCTTTTATATTGGCTTTTGGCCCTTGTATATTCTATTTAGGCTGGCATGCCAACAGTAACAGTATGTTATCCTTTGGCATTTCCGCGGCAGGTAGACACAATTTTAAATTAATAGGTAGACTAGGGTTGAAATTAGAAATCGGGTGGCAGTAGGTATATCATAGATATTTACTTTTCCTTCATGGCTGTATCCGTGGTAATAATGAAATAATAGAGAACATATCTAGGAAGTTATTTGTTCTTTTGGTTCTAAGCGAAGACATAAAGTGCGGGAAAGAGAAATATTTTCTCTGTTGAATCTTTAGTCGCTCCGAAGGAAATATAGAGTAACTACATATCATAATATTTACAAACAATCACACACATTAACCTACTAAGTTTGTGCTTATAGTATAAGTACCAAACAAAGTATATATACTTTTATATACCAAATTACATGTGCATAACTCACAACAAACTGTTTTGTCCATCATGGAAAAGTTTATCAGTACTGGATCTCGAATCCATTATCTTTAAGATTGCAGGTAGAGTCACTACAAACTGCGCTATCAGAGTGCCAGTTTATTATTAATTAGTTCAGGCTGTGTACGAAAGACTCCGAATCAGTTTCGCACAGGTGAAAACATACGTTAAAAAGACCCAAATTGATTATTGGGCTATATTTCACAAAGCTCTACTTACTTGTTGCTGGATATACCCACTGTGATGCTATTAATAATAATTTACGAAAGCCATATTAACCAGAATGAAATACGTAAATTTGTATAAATACTGGGTCTTCTCCTCTGGTCGACATCCTCGATACCTCTCAATCACGCGAGTACTTACCGGCAATTTAGACTGTAAATTTCGATTTTTCTTTCAATGCCTCTGTCAAGGGTACACCCGGCTAAACAAAGACTAGCGGTCCTTTCAAGGCTGCTACCAAAGCTATTAATTAATTATTGTTATTAATAAGACCGCTTCAAGGCACACTACTGCTACAATAGCTAGGCCAAATCATCTTAAGACACATCTCTGATACGCTCAGAAACAAGCGCATAATTTATTCGCCCCCTACGATAATGCCGCAAAGAATCCGTGTAGTCGTGCAAAAGAAAAAAAGGGGTCTACATTCAAGGTAAAAGTTAAGATTTTCAATGATAAAAGAAAGCAACAAGCTAAAAGGAAAAACTATTGCACTAATACTTTAAAATATCGATCGTGTTAGAGAAGCACATCCTAAGCAACAATTTTCTTTTTTTTATAGGAAAATTTTTATATACATTGACGGTATTTTTGTGATATTTTTTATATAATGTCATTTTTTAAAATAGCAATCGATTAGATAAGTAACTGAACAAATTAAAATTAAATACTAGTATAACTAGACAAAGACGACACTATTTTTGATGTTCTATAAATACGATATAATTTCGAAACACGCTGAATATAATTTGAAAACAAAATATACTAAAAAACGCTTTATTACTGACATGCTATACATACTATAGCAAAATCTAAATTACAGATCTGATGCTATGTACAATGCAGATCAGAAATGACTATGATTCCCATAAGGTCGCTGCAAATCACTATGATGGATATAGCACCCATGCACATTGTAAGAACAGTAATATGACGGCAGAAAGTTGCAAGGATGTACCTCGTCTTTCAACCAATATCCGTCACCGTCACGCTGCCTGATGGGACAATTGTGTATGTACCATAAATGGTACACACCAACCGATGGAGCAGTCCTCAATGTACCATTAATGGTACATGCCGGCGGGAACGTGTTGATCCTCAATTGCATACAAAATGACGCATTAACGCTTAGAAGGGTTTTAATCATAATTACAGACTAACGATATAAAGAAAAATCATCAAATCATTAACCTGATTATATTTTGTCTATCTATGAGTACAATACAAAGCCATAGAATAAGAAAGTTTCGGATGGGCGTTTTACAGATGTATGTCTCATATGAACCAGGCATAAGTTGATTTATTTATATTTATCATAGTATTTTTTATATTTTTATTACGCCCAATCGCACATTCCACTTAGGTCTTGGTTCCAGTTCTGTCTGGTACCAGTGGTCTTATCGTAGGACGTCGATCCTAGAGCCCGAAGGTTAATCATCACACCTCCATGTAATTGGGTTCTACGAAGAAGTTTGTATTTGTATGTGGTCCTGGTACGCTGTATTTTCATTTTCGTCTTCAAACTGTTGATTATTTTGTTGTGTCACTATAAATATTGGAGATTTTATCTTCCTTGGAACTGGGGAAGGTGAAGAAGAGTAACTTCTCGTTTGCGACGATCCACTTTGCATTTTAGCACGAAACATTATATTATCTATATCGTGCATTGCTACGTCTCGTTGGTGTTCATCTAGTTTCCTTAATTTCTTAGCTAAAAGCTGCCCGTACAATTCACATTCATCAGTTTCTCTTTTCTCGCCGTGAGCACATTTTACATACGTAACGTTATCGTCATTTTGACTTCTGTGCGTATATTCATTGCTATTTACCTTTGCTTTTGGAGAATTGTTCTGAGATATTGTTTTACTTCGTCTTTTCTCATGAACCGTTGTTCTATTTATGTTATGGTCTGGAATGGGTTGTGTGTCATATGATCCGGTGTTTGTATAAAACTGAAACAATAGATATTGATATTATATAACAAAACGAAAAAAGTATTTTAATTGTGTTGTGTGTTAAATTGTGTCTACCTATTAAAATTACAGAATTTTTACTGTAAATGT
Source organism: Automeris io (assembly GCA_036320925.1). Taxonomy (NCBI): domain Eukaryota; kingdom Metazoa; phylum Arthropoda; class Insecta; order Lepidoptera; family Saturniidae; genus Automeris; species Automeris io. The sequence goes on along the minus strand of JAUDJH010000010.1, from coordinate 2,806,548 downwards.
TCCATTACGCATTTAGTTATTTCTTAAATTATATTCGTTTTAAATATCAACAATATACCGTCACGCTATAATCATTTCAGGATGACCTGAGATACGTTGATAGGCGTATTCATTTTACTCATATACATTCTTAACATCAGGTGTGGTATTTTCACTATGCCCAGTCAGAATATAAAAGACATGCAAGGCTCTGATGAGTCTGTGAAAGTTAGCAAGCTTTGCTTTTATGTAATATCTTTAAATGTCGTATTTAAAAGTAATAGCTGGTTCTTTTTCAAAATCACTTGCCTCAGTCGGGTATCGTACTGGAATACGATAGTATTTTATTATTATTGATAACTGTTATTTTTAGATTCTTTCAATTATATTAAAAAATAATTATAAATACTAAGTATAAATACCATGATTTAAGATTACAAATCGAAAGTCTCGAAAATACCCCAATCGATAGTTAAAAGGATGCTCTAATCTATAATTTACTGTCATTCATCACAGCACACTCATAGAAGCTTCAATAATGAATTCCTATAGATTTAAATATACATTTTACAAATCTAACAAAATCTTATAAAACTGGACATACACTGTTTTATTGAGATAAAACCAACTCGCAAAAGCATAGCTGCATAGAGCGATGACCAATAACAAAACGCCACTATTTGTTACGTAATTGGATCAAACCCCGTCCAATATTTACCAAAATCTTACCTCTTGTTCCACTCTGTTCGTACTGTCGCATTCATATTTTCCACTAAGAAAACTCTCCATTAGCGGATAGGCGAACCAACTTATTCGATGTCCCTCCGGACATATTTTCTTTTTATTTAAATGCATTCGGAATGATGTCATTAAAGATTCTTTCTTTTTCTTAAGATCATCAACCGAACAATTTATACTCAGAGATGTTTGTATTCTGAGCCATGCATCATTATTTTCTGATCTATTGCGGTGTAAAGGGTGTTTAGGATCCCAAAGATGTTGTTCTCTTCTATAAAGCTCCAAAAACTCGAGTACTACGTCGTTACTCCAAGACATAATTATTATTATCACAAAGTTGTATAATTTGACAAAACGTCTGATCCAATATTTAGTACAAGTATGACTAAACTAACCAATAAGTTTACTGGCCAATCAGAAACAGTTACAGATCCAATGTTTGTTTATAGTTGTGTGGGTGTTGGCCTCATTCCACAAATCAATGTTTGACGAAAGTACGTCACATAATCTGGTGTCCATTTATTTTCAATCAAATATTATTTTGTCAAAAATATTAGGATTTAATTGTATATGTCAAAATTGCCAATATTATTAATTATTACTTTCTATATAAAGTACTAAAAGTTAAATATTTTATATAGGTAGCTCCATAGTCTGTGTTTTATGCTGTCAAATTATCACGATGACAATTTAAATGATGCTAGCCTATGGATATAACTCATAAATTTAGGGGGTTTTGAATGTAAAAAGAAGTATTTTTAAGAGAAAATTTATTGGTTCTTAGGTATTTCAACTCTATCAGACCATGCGCCTACAAATGTTGACGTAGAGTTTAGATAATGTAACCAATAAAATGATATCCTAAAACTGTTATAGTTATTTGCGCACATAATGCTGTCTCAAATACATTAGTGGCATTATTTATTCCTAATAATTTTAGTCCCAATTAACATCAACAATTAAATTACATTAGATCGAGATGTACAATAATCAGCTAGCTACAATAATCGAAAAAAATATGATCGAGGGAGTAGGATAATTGCTCGAACTAAGTCGTGACAACAGTACAGAAGTGTAAAAATCATCACAATGACTTGCTTCGGTCTGTCACGTTTCGGGATCAGCTTGTGTATATCCAGTTATTCATATACCTGGAGCCCATACTTCTTTGTATGTGTGGGCGAACATAGCGATGGCGACTGTCAACGGATTTTCGTTCCTTAGCGGTCTTTCCCGTTCTTGGACTACGCTGTACTTCCCGTCAGGTACAATGTAGTAACTTTGTCAAGCCAGTATAAAAAAATCGCAGTAGACCAGATTTGTAATCGAATCAACAATTATATCGACCGGACGTTTTCTTTCGACATTTTTTTACATAACGCCAATACTTCGAGCAAATTGCCAATTAGCGTGAGGCCAGACTCACCCTGGTCATGAAAAATATATAATAAACTGAGTAATTTTCGATATGTATTATAAATTATGGACCTAGTTTAAAAAATAATATGATAAATACTTTTTATGATATTATATGATAATAAAAAAAACGATTATTCCGAACTTTAATAAAAAAAAAATGTGTATGTCTTGAGAAAATTAAATAATTCATATTAACTATGGATATATTTTTTATGCTTAACTAATTAATTTGTTAGCTTAATCAAAAATTAAGTACACTGTAGCTAGACCTCTACCAATATAATAAAATTTGCACTTTTATGTACATATTGTTCATTATTTAAAATAATAATAATTCAATTGTCAGTAATAAAAGACACTTTTCTTACAGTTTCATAATTATTATGGAAATCTTTTATTTGTTCACTTTAATAAGCGTTTGAATCATACATAGTAAAAATCTGAATTGTGCCTTTAAATCATAAATCTTAATGTAATGGATTTTAGGGTGATTTTAAAATACTTTTTTTAGTAATTTTTTTTTTAGGCTGTAAGCACTAATCTCGTTATTTGTCATTTTATTTCGTCATTTTGTAGGAATAAAGTCAAAGTCCAACTAAGTTGAATCATTAATTATTTTATATATTTAGGGAAACATTCTCAAAGCGGTATCAGTCGGCCATTAACTTTGCAAGTGCTAAGTAAAAATCATATCTTGTTAAGAGTTAAAGAAAGTGTAATATTTTTAAATCATAAAAGGCGATCAAGTTTTAAGGTAGGTGAATTGTGAAAACTGGTACATTTAATTGACTAATGAAAATATTTAGGCCATCATGCTTCCATTGATATAACTACAGCAATGCTTATAAATTTATCAACGTGCGGATTTTCGGTTGTTTAATCCGGTTTCTAAATTATAAAGATAAGCCGGTTAGAATATTTCAAAAGATTAATCTAGAAGGATATTTTTACAAAACTACCCTGTTGTATATAAAATACCACATTAAACTAATAAAACTGTAACAAGTTGGATATCCAGTCAGTTATAACATAATTTGCTTAAAATTTAGGTAAGGGCCTCCAGTGTTCTAATTGGAATTGGTTCTCTTCTGTTCTAGTGTTCACACAAGCACCAATACCTAACTCCACTTTCTGCGCTTTTTTATTGCTTTTAGCCTTTACCTTTTGAGGCCTAAGAAATAGTATATATAGAAGAAAAAAGAAAACCTATTAGGGACCCTTCACAAAATCAAATGTGTACATTTGTCTACATATTATAATTTTATATTAATTTCATTTTTTTTTGTACCCTCATAATGTAATATAATGTATAATTACTTTATTCAGTAATTTACTAAAAATTGAAGTATATAAGTGAGAAGATTTTTTGATATAATGTTATTTTTTATCTGCATATCTTTTTAATATTTGTAAAGTGGATACGGCCACTAATGTATCCCTGCTTACTCTGAAAGGGATAAAGTGTTATGATATATTATTATTACATTCAAAATCTGTTTTAACAACATTGAAGAGATTACTTATATTTAGTCTTAAAAACCCATAGTTGTAATAACTGGTGATATTTTAGAGATGCAAAGTCCAATTTTATTTTTGGCAGGTACCTTTGAACTGGGACAATATAACGGATATGCTTTACCAAAGATGTCACCATAAACAGTTTTGACTGTATTTATAAACATTTCATATGCATATACATTTCTGCTGAAGTTGTAAATGTGCTGCTTAGCCAATATTACATACCCATTAATAGTGCACATTTTTTAATTTATATATCTACATATACCCATTTTTGCCTATGTAAAAATTGGTAGCATCCCAAAAAAATATTTCTTTTACCTTGGATATTTGAGTATAACAAAAAAAAAAAGATTTATTGTATTGATTTGTAGATCTCTTAAAGTACTATGTTGATATAGCAGACATATTGAAAAAAAAAACAATTAATAGTCGAGCAGCTATTAGCTGATGTACCTGTGTCTGAGCTAGTGTATTCAAACACCCCATATTGTGTAGCACTGTTTTGACAATACATTAAAACCTGAGTGAGATGATAACCATCTATCAAGTTTAACTTTGAAAATATTAGTTGATGGTGTGTCAACAATGTCCTAAAGCAATTTATTCCAAACATGCATTATTCTGTGAAAAAATGTAATTAAAATTTATCCTTTATATGTAGATGGCAACTGAAGTGAGTTCAGCTCCGTCGGCCCTCCCGCAACTGCAGTCAGTGCAGAAGGCCATGGCACTGCCTACAGTAGGAGCGGCAGTAGAGCAAGTTGGTGCATTCTACACTAAAGTTAAAGGTATATTTTTTTTTCTTTATTTTTAAGGGACTTTTGTTCTTTTGAACATGTCAGCCCCATCATACCTTAACCTAAAAATACAAAAAAATATGAAAACTAACCAAAAAATAATTATAAACTATTTATACATGTTCCACAACATCCCAGCGGCACCAGAGGTTGGTTCCGCTAGAATGCTGTGAAACATGCCTACATTATATAAATTAAGGCTTAAACTATTTACAAGGACAGATCTTTCCTTCTTATACTTGTCACATTCCATCAGGAAGTGATGGACATCGTTAATTTTGTCACATGTTTCACAAAGCGAAAGGTATATATGTATTGTCTTACTCCATGAAAAATTAATGATGAAACTAGAGTTACTATATTGGTAATAAGACTAACATTAAATTTAAAAATAAATAAAAATAAGCATAAGATATAATACCACACTGAAGTGAGCAGAGCTGGATAACTGGTATTGAATTGTGATCATGCCCAATGTATTTACAATGTCTATAAAATGGAAGAAATGAAAATATATTACCCTAAAATGGAGTAATCATTTATTAGTTAGTTACCTTTTAAAAGTTTGGTACAAATACAAACTTTGGTTGACAATAAGCAGATGAATCAATTATTTTATTTCAAGATCTTTAGTTTTTATCAAAACCCAAAAGTTCAATGACCAATAAGTATTTTATATTCACCTGATCAATAATAATGTCAATCTAATCTTGTCTATATTAATCAATTATTACAATTTTTAGATAAATATAGCTTTATTAGCTAAAAGATATAGTTTTAATAAAATAATAGAAAATAGATTATTACATGTTAGTAATAATTATTTCGTTTGTTTTTCTGATAATGATATGAGGTACAAAAATTATGCTCACAGAATAGTATTAGTCAATTATGATACATAAGTATTCTAGGTTGACAAGAGTTAAGACAATTTCCCCCATTTTTTTTATGGAAGTGGCACTTAATATACTGATTGTATTGAATAGGTGCCCACTCCCTTCTCGAATGGGCCCTGTCCACGGCGGAGGCAGGCGTTGTGCTGGCAGCGTCTACGGCAGCACCCTACGTATCAACTCCACTGGCCTTTGGCGATGCAAAAATGGCGGCAGCCATTGACCACCTCGAAAAACGCGTACCCCTAGTCACAGAACAACCTAAAGTCATCGTGGAGACCACCAAACAGGCCGTGCTCGCCAGAATTTCTCCCCACGTTAATAAGGTAAGAACTGGTGTACACTAATTATTCTACATTTTTAGGGTACCTTTGCTCAAAAGGAAAAACCAAGTTCTTATAGGATTGCTTTGTTGTCCGTCTGTGTGTTTGAAAAAACTTGTTTTTCTCAAGAATGCGTAGATTACTGCGAAATACTCAGGTTTTCAGTCTCTTAAGGACCTAAAAAATCATACTTCTAAAACATCGAAATAAAAAGATATGTCCGTTTATGTCATATTTTTTAACATATTTGTCGTTATCACATGGAAAGTAGAACCTATAGAGTGCTTCCTGTTGACCTAGAATCATGAAATTTGATAAGAAGCAAGATCATATATCACAAATATGAGAAAACATCCGAAAACTCTGAATTTGTTGTTACATTACAAAAAGAAATAGGTTTTTTTGCGATTGTAAATGTATTTGCAGTTGGTAAAAGGACCGCTACTTACATTGGTGTATGGGGACAGCCGTTTCCCAACAGCTCAGTTAGGCTTGTTCCTAAATCTTGTTTACCCTTTGGTTAGAGCAATGTACAGTACATTGATGATTTATTTGTAAGGAACCCTTGGTGTGTGAGTCCGGCTCGCAATTAGCCTTTTTTTTTATTTATTATTTTTTTTTTTAGCATGTAAACCATACCACAAAACCACATTATAAACCACATCGAGAGATGAAAAGTTATTTATCTAGGTGATATTAAGCTATATACATTTTCGAATATAGCGTTTTTCACTGATTCCGAAAAATATATACAACTATGTATTAATGGATAAAAATATACTAAAGCCAATATTCTTTCAGCCCCTGATGTATTTACAAAAGCTCTTCAACGACCCACTTTATATTGACGTTATATTATTTTAAAAAATGTAGGGTATTCGCACAACTGAACACTAATGACTCGATATACAAAAACAGTTTTCTATAACATTTTTTAAATAAAAGTATATTAGATATTATAAGCTATACAGTATCTCACGTCCCGGCTTGGACTAAGAGGTTCTCTAACTCCTTCTTTTGCCGTGTCGTTGGGCTGTGGAATGGTCTTCCGGCGAGCGTGTTCCCACCATCCTATGATATGGGATCCATTAAGCGTAGCGTGAAGAGATATTTGTGCGGGCCGGCATGATCGCTGCGACTACCGATGGGTTTTTTCTTACCTTTCGATAGCCGTTGGCGTTTTTTTGGACTGCACCATGCTTACCATCAGGTTTGGTGCAGTCACTGCGCCGTGTCAGAGTAAAAAAAAAATGTAACATTAATGTATTCGAAAATAAAAAAACTCAAAGAACCCTTAAGTAAATATGTATTGTGTCAAGTACCCTTCATTTTTTTAATAGATGTCTTCAGTGAACTTATTTTACTGGATTACGATTTTTATACTATATAAAGCGTGGAAATAAAAACTAAACACTAAATAAAAGACAATTTTTATATATAGACATGCATGTATTTAAATCATAAGGCACGAGGGGGTAGGTCGATTGCCCGACCTGGGTCTTAACTATAGCATAAAAGTGTAAAGACCGTCATAGTGATTCGCCTCGGCCTGTCCGGTTCAAAATAGGCTTGTGCACGTCCAATTGCTCATATACCTAGTGAACTTTAGTCGTGGTATATGTTGGCCGGCATGATAAAGACTATCAATGGATTTTCATCCTTTGATGGTCGCTTTCGTTTTTGAACTACACTGCACTTACCATCAGGTGCACTATAGTCACAATGTCATGCGAACGGCTAAGGAGTGGAATATGCTTCCAGCGGCCATATTTCCGCGATCTTATGACCTGGGAGTCTTTAAGAGAAGAGTTAATAGGCATTTGCTAGGCGATCGTATTTCATCATCGAACTCATCTTCACCTTCCACCAGGTGTGATTGAGGTCAAGCGTTCGCCTATAAGTTATAAAAAAAAATGTCGAGCCAGTGTAAAACTTCGATCGTGGTAATATGTGGCCTGAACTGACGATGGACTCAGTCAATAGATTGTCCCTATGTCGAGCTAGTTGAAAAAAAATTTAAAAGACATTTATAGTTTGCACATTGCTTAGGAATTTGTACCACCTGTTCTCATTCAGTAACATGATATAGTAATAGGTATTATAATTAAACGTAGCTGTGTGCATTTTGCATACGTGCTCTGACGCACACATCCGCGATTGGTGTATAACGTTGCATTGTAATTACGGACTTTGAATGCAAACGGTCAAGGTGACTTGAATTCCTGCCTTTAGACTTTATTTTATATTACCTAGACTATTACTATGTTACACATTCATGTACAAGAACTCTAATTTATTTTATTTGCACCGAGTTTGCACGCAGTTTTCTTTTTTGGAATACTTATTAAGTCTTTCATATAATTATTAATATTAAAAACAATCTAGACTATTGTTATTAATATTATCTAATGTTCGATTAGTTACGATAATAAAAGAGAATAATACCTAACCTATTGTCTGTAATGCGTCTCATTATAGGACACAGTAAAAAGTCAATATAATATACACTTATTAGATAAGACATACTCGTCCGGATGAATTTGGTTTCCCAGGCTCGGGTGGAGCGTGTAGAGGGACACCCCGGAGTTTTTAGTCAGTAGGAGTCTGACACACCGGGGTCGCTGCCCTCACAGCGTTCCTGATGGTCCTATGTAGGATTTTCCCCCGGGATACAAAAAATACCGTAACTCATATTATTTCTCATAGAACAGTCGCAATGCAATTTAAAGTCAAGTGTAGTGTAAGAAATTACATAAAGAAATATATTTTATTGATAAAACTAATTGGAGTTATACAAAATTCCAATTAAATTTAGAGAAAATTAAGCTTTCCAAAGCTAGGTTTAAATATTTTTAATTCAAACATATGTCCGTGGAAAGTCCTGTAATGGGATCCACAGGTAAGTGGCTAAAGTACCTAAATTAGGACACGTTATCGATTAATAAGTAATCATTTATTATTATTTCTTTTTATTAAGCAGACAGTAACTTAAATGACTAATGGTTAAATATATCCTTTTCCGTTGTTTCTAAAATAGAAAACGGATTTTAACAAATATTACAAAAAACCAGCCTAGCAAATTAATAAAAGTTAAGAAGTATTTTAATCAAACAAACAAATCAACTGTTGATATGCACGACAAAGATATGACTTCGGCCTTTACTATAATTATTCTAGTAAAAAACAACACGAGTAAAAAACAACAAGGCTACAAACTTGGCTGTTTGGCGTAAAAGTCTTTGCTATTCTCATAGGAGGGAAAACTAACAAAAAAATAACTTTATTTAATTGAGGTATTTCGTCACTATTACCGTAGACAATGTCCCGGTTTTAGCTAGTTAAATATTTGTAAATAAATTATCAGTTAATGTAGTAATGATGATAACATTTTCCCTTGAAATGACGATGACACGGATCCTGTTCAGTGACACAATCAGTTCAAAGTGTATTACAGTCGGCCGCAACCGGCGTGATATGATGTTTTGTCTTTCGTTATCGCTACCAAATGCCTGTTACTACATCTTGACCCGGAAACTCATGATTACACGTCATAATTACATTTTTTTATGTATGAACTGTATAAAGCCGGGCCTTACGACCAGAATTCTGTTTCGGGATATCAATTCGAAAGCAGCAAAATACATAATCAAGGGCATATCACGCACGTATAGCGGTGCTGAGACTACTAATAGACGTATAGTATAGACCAGTGACGTGCATAGGTTATTTGGACAAGGTAGGCAGAATTCGCGTAATTAATTTGAATATTATATTATGATAGTAAATATTATATTGCTTTCATAGGAAAGATAGATGGCGTGAATATAGAATAGCATGAATATAAATGGTTCCTTTTTTGTTTAACTCTAAGCAATTTATTCCAGACTTATTTATCGTAAGGACATGCAATGCTTTCATGCATCTATGGTATGAACGCTACTGATACAGACCTACGCACGCGTATAGAAACAATTCTCAAATTTTCTGTAAACTGCATAAATGTATTATTAATCGTTTTTCCTTAAATCTACCCTCAGACAATTGTTTTTTTTTTATTTTAGTTTACAGGTTTGATAAAATGACTGAGTTTTTAATACTGGTACAACAAAGTGACTACAGTGTAACTGTTAGAAAGTACAGTGTAATCGAAGTACGGCAATGACTAAGAAGGGACGAGAATCCAATGACAATTACCGTCGTCATGCCGGTTCTCATATACCACGATTTTTTTTTCTATTTATTTAAGGGACTTTTGTGCCTTGGCACGTACCAGCCCCATCGTAACCTAAACACACTACTAACATTTATTTCTGATGGGGAGCCATCAGCCTGAACAATTCTTTTGCTTCGGCTGAGTAAGGTCTTGTTAAAATTCCGCAGAACATGCCTACATCAAATATACCACGATGTCTTAATGTATATGGGTCACTGAAGGAACACAAATTAATCCCGAAAAGAAGCAGGCTGAGACAAACCCATGGTGACGTTAAAAAGCAGGTCTTTGCGGTTTGGAAAATCGCTTTAATGCCTCCAAAATTCAAAGGGCCTGAAATATATATACGAGAACGCTAGTAAATGTCCACAAATGTGTAGGATTAATACATCGAAATATCACGTGGTCTACATTATAAATACACTAGCTGATCCGGCAAACGTTGTTTTGCTATATAAGGGTTTGTAATATCTTCTAAGATGTTCATTGAAATTAAGTGATGTCAAAGACAAATTTGTTCACAATTAAATACTCTTAATCAACAACACATTTATTTGGATAAAGATTAATATTATTACGTTGATACAACTCTTAACAAATAATGCATTAATTTCGACCAAATTTGTTTACCATAAAAACGGTTCTAGTGACTTAATCTTAAAAGATAGATATATACTGTCGCGGACATTTTTTTTTAGATCATTTTAAGAGGAATAATTCTCTTGGTATCTTGAACCGTTTTCGCAGCGCACGCAATGGAAGCCCTCAAGGATGAATAATTTTCCCCGTTTTTTTCACATTTTCCATTATTTCTTCGCTCCTAATAGTTGCATCGTGATGTTATATAGCCTAAAGCCTTCCTCGATAAATGGTCTATTCAACACAAAAAGAATTTTTCAATTCGAACCAGTAGTTCCTGAGATTAGCGCGTTCAAACAAACAAACAAACTCTTTAGCTTTATAATATTAGTATAGATTATATCGTATGACGTCTAATAGATATGTCATGTGCAAAGAGCCCGGAGAACTGCGGTCAGCTGCGATACTGGTCACGCTGGGTAAAGTGGGTAATATAAGGGCAAAGTGGATACAACCACTAATGGTCTTTGCTCACCCTGAAAGGTATACAGCGTGAATATATAACTATTATTACAGTATATCAATCGTAAACATTTTTTTAACTATCTTCAAGCTTTATATCTGATAGGATTTAGTTTGTCTAGGCTAGGGATGACCAAACTGCGATCCACGAGTACGAAATTCGCCAATAGCTAAATATGGAACGGTGGATGTTATTACGTCTGAAATTCGATTTTTTTATTATATTGTTCCCTATTTATGGTCTAGGCTTACATGTAATTATAAGTATAGAGTAATCCAGTGTTATTTTGTTCTCTTTCGTGTACTCGGGTACAGTCGTCTAAAATATGTACTTACCAAAATGCAGAAAAACATTGTCTTTCGACAAAACATTATCATTGTTAAATGTTTTGTGAGAACTTATCAAAGCTCCGATAAGATAGTACTAATCGGCCGCCATAGTTGCTGCCCGTGTACTAAAACAGACAGGATTATCGAAACATTCGACTCCGTAGTGATGTATTTATCACTCTGTGTATCCATAGGGGTAACACTAGATTGCCCACAGAAATTAAGATTGGATTTTAATTTCTTTTGGGAAAATAAAATGAATAGACATTTGTTATGTATGCGCATTTGAAGTGAAATGAAAAGTATTTATTTCGCCATAACTTACAAAAAACTAAGAATTTAAAAACAGTAACACAAACAGTATACAGAAGTAAAACAAAATACAAAAACATACAAACATGGCGAAAATTGGCCCTCCATCAGCTTAAAGCCACAGAGGTAATCTGCAGCGCTGGTTTTCGTGAAGGGCCCCGTTCATCATCATCTTCTACCAGGTGTGATTGAGGTCAAGCGTTTACTTTTTATTATAAAACGAATGTTTATTACGATACAATCTATTAGAATTTTTACACTTTTTATATATGATAGAAATGTTTTCAGTGGGGTACTTAAGACAAACGGGGCCTGCGGTGGTAAGGTCTTGAGGCCCCTAATTAGGATGATTAGCTCAAATATTAACTATTTGCCCATGGTAATTTAATAAAAGTTCTATTATTATAACATTGTGCGAGGCAAATTCTATTATTACAAGACATTAAAAAAATCTGCTAATTGTAAGTTTTCGAAAACTCGGGGCGAGCCACTCTAACGCCAATCAGTATACTTGTGAATGTATTAATAGTGGTATTTACACCTCTCCTGTTTATTTCTTGTATACGTGTGTATTGTCAGAGTTCCACTAGACAATGCATTACTATAAACAAAGTTTGAATCTTATTAATGTTAAAATAGTTGCCCCACACTAAAATTTACTCTCGTGTTATTACTTTTGCGTCTACAAACTCTAATTCCACGTGCACGAATGCCAAGGCCTGAAACAAGCACCAGGACCTGTAAGGACATGCTAATATTTGCTGTGTATTAATATACCACGTCGTTAAGTAAAAATAAAGTCGGAAAAGTAAAGATAAAAAAAAAATATAAAAATAAATAGACAGAGTTGACTTAATTCCTTCAAAAACAAGTTAGATTAATTTTTTGGTGGAATATCTATATATATTAGAAGAGACTAGATGTCCAACAGTGGGCTAAAGCGGCCTAATGGTGGATGTCGGAATATCTTTAATTTGGAGCAGCTTCCACTAAATAATTAAATTTAATTGAAACTTGTTTAAAACGTTTTTAAAATAAAGCCATGTAATTCATCCTCATCCTTCCTTCGAAACTGGATAATGTTCACGTGCAAGACAATGGACAGTTTAACGATAAATAGAGTTTTATACAATTATCAACTAGATTTAATATATTATTGCAACCTAGCCATATCCGAGTAATATAGAAATACAGCACAGCATAGACACTAAGAAAATATAAACAAGTTCCCATGATTTAGAAATGGTTATACAAAAACTGGTTTAGGAAGCGGAAGGCACATAAACTATACAATCGAATTTGTAACGGTTTTAACCTTGAAATTCTATATGCATACATAATAATTATAATCAAAACAAATACAGTTCGTGCAATATTTTAAATTGTAAATTATTTTTTTCTGCAGTTGTTTTTAATAAATATTCTAATAGCATATTTTTGTTATGAGCTCGCGTTTCGAGATCAATTTATATATGTATATCTAATCTATCTATACTACAATAAAATTGTATCAAAGATATGTTTGTATATATATTTTTAGATAGCACTTAAATAAAAAAATTAAAAGCTACACTAACTCTAAAACTTCTAAAAAGTAAAAAAATACCTTCAAGTCTTCAAGTTTATGACAAGATGTAATATAAATAATAATATTAGGTATTGCAGCGTCGTCGTGTCCGGGAACCGCAAGTAAACAAACAAACATACATATGTATGAAGTCCGTTTCACACATTAATGCATTTTGCGACCTCGGTAAAGAGCAATGGATTTATGATAACGTAGAGATTGACCAAATTTGCTGTCAACTTTGTATTGCTTATAAAGACTCCGTTCCGGGCATTATTCGGCGGCAAATTTTGCATATTTCATGAGGAAAGCCGAGTCACTCAATTGTGTCACGTGTAGAAAGATTGAAGATGTGCATCACTTGCTGATGGAGTGTGCCCGGAACGAGACACAAAGGGAGTCGCTGATGAGCAAGTTGAAAATTAACAGACAAAATATTGGAGCATGGCACGGCATTTTGGCGAATCTTTTGTCCAGTGAAGTCAGAATGCTGTGCCAGATGGTGACGCCTGCTCATCCGCGACTCCCCTAGGATGTAAAGACGTAGGTTAGGGCATAATGGGGCTGATATATTCAATGTAATAAAAACCCTAAATAAAAAAAAAATGTTTTTTTTTTTACACTGGCTCGACATAGTGACTACAGAGTACCTGATGGTAAGTACAGTGTCGTCCAAAAACGAAAGCGACTATCAAAGGATGAAAATCCATTGATAGTCTACATCGTCATGTTGGCCCACATATACCACGACTGAAGGTCTCTAGGTGTATGAGCTACTGGATATGCACAAGCTGATCCCGAAACGCGACAAGCCGAAACTTGTCACTATGACGGGATCACGTACTGTGGTCGCGATCCAGACGGGCACCGACGCCCTACCCCCTCGCTGCTGCTCGTTTAGCACCACCCAGGAGTCACGTGTAGGGAAACTAGGGTAAAGCCTACGGACGCGAACAGCTTCGACTCCCAACAGATACAACAACAACAACAGAGGTTATATAGATTATTTTAAGCAGAGATGATGAGACCGATGGTGGAGCGCACTCGCCCAGCAAATGCCAAAATCACTTGTTGCTAGCAGACAATACATTCGATTGTTGATTGTCGGGTCGGACAGGGTTTTTAATACACACTGTATTGTTTGAAGCAGGTATACGGAGCGAAAGCGGCGGCCGAACAGCGCGTCAAGTCGCTAAAGGAGCTTTCATGGACGAAGGCAAACGCGCTGCTGTCGACGGCGTACGGGCAGAAGGCGTTGCACGGCGTCGACTCGGGCGCCGCGTACGCAATGCAACTGCTCGATCACTACTTGCCGCAAGTGGGCCCGCAAGAGGAACAAACCGGTCAGTGCCTTCACTCTTTATAAACAACTTCTTTCGTCATTAAAAACTCGATGAAACGAAATAGCGACATTGAAAAGAGACAAGAACATAGGCTGAATTTTATAGACACTATTTAGACTTTGCTCAGCAAAGTTCTCAAAAAATTAATTCGTTTTGACAAAAAACTGAATATATAATAGGAACTTGGGTATAGCCATAGTATTCGCAGAGCAAGGTTTATGTTGACAAAATCGGTGACTTACCAAATCCTTTGACATTCATTGTGTAATATAAATTGTAATATTTTAATAAAGTCTAAGCAAACTTAAAGTCGCATGTGGGATGTAGATTCTACGATTATTGACCTGATAGTCGTATCGACTAAATGGCTGATCGCAAAGAGCCTCGATTACCACCTTAAGAGGCTCTCGCTTGGTTGTTGGATCAAGCGCTGGATACAGAAGGCAGTTCTACTCGATACGGCACGCATTGTTAGGAGGTCCCTCGCTCTGAGCTCCTAACTACCGGTGGCTTAGGTCTTAGGCCTCGCGCCTGTACGTCTACATGTTTTTATATATTAAAATAAGCCGTGGTGGTTGCCGGCAGAATAGAATAGCACCCCCCTCTTCTTGCTGAGGTGTCGTAAGAGGCGACTAAGGTATCTCTTTAACACCGCAATTCAACCAGGTGTTCAGAGAAGGAAAACTCGACCAAACCTGCATCCTGCTCCCTCCCGATCGTACTGGTTCTCTTTTCCATCGGGCCTGAGGGAGTTCGGACGAGAGAGTGCTTTTCTGGCAGCGCGTCCAGTTATGCACTTAAATATCTCCTGCGCAATTGACTGTTTCCGAAAACTGGACCTCGAATTTCTTAATCGGTGTTGAAACAGTCGCCGTGGCCGAAACCGGCTAGGACATCATCATCATCATATATTAAAATTTATGTTATTTATATGTATTTATTTTAAAATGTAATAATATTGTAATTATAATTAATAAAGAGAATAATAATTAAATGATTTGTTTCAGGTGAGATCGCCCCACTGACCAGCGACCCGGCGCTCCACACAGTGCAGACAGTCGGCCGGCTCAGCGCGGTGGCCGCGAGACGCGTCTGGGCCAACCTCGCCTATAAGATTAACGAGCTCAGGAATTCTGGTTAGTGGAAGTCTTTCTACCTACGACAGTAAAGATCCACCGTTCCGATCGCAGTACCGATAAAACTTTTTTGTGAGGTTGAGATTAGTTTGTCACAAGTAGTGATGAAAATGCCCGGGAATTTTCCCAAAGTGCCCAAAACTTGTATGGGGAATATTCCCGGGAATTTACGAAATGTTCGCGGAAGTGCTGGGCACTTTGGGAAAATTCCCGGGCATTTTCATCACTAGTCACAAGTCAAAAGCAATGGCGATAACTGAATGAGAGAAGACGAATACGCTGCCCAATGTCACTTGGTAAATAAATTTTTTTATACCTTTACAAGCAAACTGCGTATGATTAACTGCTTTACTCGGAGCGTTTTTGTTGCTGTCGCTTTTGTTGTTTTCCGCATCATACATTGAATCTTCAAGCAATGAGTGAATCGGTATTTGTCGGGCAAGCGCACTCAATGATTGAACTCATCATTATTTTCCTTTAAGTGTGACCGAGGCCAAGCGTAAGCTTGTTTATGATAAAAAAAGACGACGAAATTCCAGATGAACTCACGCTCCAAGGGTTCCATACAGGTTCCTTGTGATATAAGATTTGGCTTGCCAATTTCATGATTCTAGGTCAACTGGAAGCACTGTATAGGTTTCAATCCTCTTGCGAAACGGCAAAAGCGATAAAAATAGGACATAAGCAGACTATCTTTTGAATATCTTCAGTTAGAAGCATGATAAGAAGGCGGCTATATGGAACCACGGACCTGAGGAGTTGATGTTAATTTATTATGAGATACGGGATCCTAACAAACATGATTGTCCGCAGGTATAGAGTTGGACGTACGCAGGTACGCCACAGCGTTGTTGGCAGCGCTGCACCTCGCCAACGTAACCAGCCAGCAGCAGCAGAAGGAAGCAGAGCAGCAGGGCGGAGTCCCGAAAGACGCAGAGCCAACGCCCGGCGACCCTGCTCCCTCCAACACCCAAGAGTCGTCCCCAACCACCGCCAGCAAGGTGAAGACTACCCCGGAGTCGAAATCCGCGGAGAGCTCCGAACAATAATTAATTTAATTTAATATTATCAGCCACAAGTAGATATACGCGCTGTATCTACGTTGTTTTGGCGTTATTTTTAAGTATTTGTATCAATAAAAGACTGTGCAATGAGTCTTATATATTTTGAAGTATTTACGGCTTTCATTATTGTAAGTGATTTTAATTGAAATGTATTTTTGAGGAATAAATAATTTATGCATATAATGAAAACACCTTTTTTATTTATATAATTATTTATTGAAATATTTAATAATTAGTTACCTACTTTATACGTTCGTTTAATCTACTTGAAAATTTCTGTTAGGCCATATTCTTTTTATTATTTCAAGATATGAAGTACTGATATGAGATAAAATTTGTAAAATGTAATAACGATTGCTAAGTCATCAAAAATTTTACAATTCAAAAGTTTTATCAAAAGGATCAACATTTTGTTACAGCAAAAGTCATACCTTATTATACACATTTAAGCTAAAACCGCACTGCGAAATTTCACCGCGGGGGCAAATATCACGCAAATTTTATTCGCGAACGAAAATTCATTTAGGTCGGACTGCGAAACAAATTTGGCACGGTTTTGTCGTCACAGAATTGTTAGTTTCATACAAAAGTGAAGTGAAACGCGCCGTGTGAATTTCATACCACGCTGCGTCTCATTGTATCGATTTTTACCGCATGTACATGCGCTTTCATACAATTCCTAGTGGTACCAAATTTGCGGTAAAAACCGCTGTGAAAATCCGCAGTCCATGTTAGGCCTAAGGTATATGTAAATTAAACTTAACAACTCCTTTTTGACAGGATCGTTTTAAAACAATTATTTTTGGCACAATCAGTAGTCCAAAATAAACGCAATAAAATTATAATAATTATACGTCCTTACAATGTTTAACGCTATATAAATACATAAACTTATATTAAGATTAAGTACTGAAGCTGCCATAGATATACAACCATTATAATGAAAATTATTTTGAAAGTTCACATCGTAAGCTGATATAAGTTACATTTTGATTTTATTAGCTAGAGTAGGGCTGTTTTCAACGGAGTCCTCGGGGCCATAAATTTGTTTACCTGGTTCACTCACAATCGTCAAGTTTACGTAGCGTGCTAGTGATGTACGTAATAGTATCGAGAGTATATCGACAAATTTTGACATTTTAATTTGTAACTACCAGGAAGAAACCACCTATGTTTATCTACAATACCATCTCACATTTTTATTAATTTTATACATAAAATATCGCTAAAGTGGAAAAAAGCAAAATATTACTTTAAATAGTAATTGACCATATAATACGTGTTCAAAATTATTAAATTCATTATGAAATTGATTTAAAAAATATACATTTTAAATATTATCGAGTTTTCGCAGGTACTCAGCCTAATGCAATTGTTAGTTTATGACCCAACAACTCAGATTTAAACGGCCCCACTATACCTACCTTTATTTAACTTTAGTTACGTCGTCACTATAACTACGTTTTTGACTATCGATTGCAAAAAAACATTATATTTCGGTTCTTTCATCATAAACAATATAACCCACAAAATATATTTTTTTCTCGAAACAAACGCTATCTTTTAACATATTACGTATAATAGTATTTTAATTTTTATTGCGTAGCGAACAGAACAACCTCATTCCCTAATCTCCCCGTGCCGAGCGAAAAACTATTTTCTGTTCACAAGAATCGTGCCGCGAATTATTTAACTATCCAGTATCTCCGTGATAGAATAGACAAACGCTGAACAAAAATTACATTTACTAAGAACACGAGATTAACGAAAGTGCAACGAATTATTTTTTACATTTAAACACATCAATAACCTAATTAAAATTATAGATATACAAACAAAAGCTCATAATTTATATCTAAGCGTATTAATATAACTATTATAAATTATGCATTTTGTATTCACTTCGTCCTTATAGACAATAATAATAAACATTGTGGATTTATTAATAGTTTTCCTTGTGCTTATAATTATTATACGTTTGTTTAAAACGTAAATAAGGACATATATCTAATATATGCAAATAGTAAATAAAATCAACTCGCAAATAGTAAATACTGCATGATGTCAATTTTAATAAAAATACAAGATAATATTAATTCAAATAAATAAAATCGATAACAAAATGAAGGGGTAAGAAATGTTCTATTAAACATTATTAAATTCATTTTTTCTAATAAAATTTAGTTATATCAAATAATACTTTTACAGATTTTATTTCTCAAAACAAACCAACGAAACTTTACATTATTTATGTATAATTATTCCTTTTATAATTCTACAGACTTAAACTTAGGCGACGTTTCAAGCGGGGCACGGGCCCCACAAAATATGAATCTGTTATAGTTAATACCAAGGCCTGATTTAAACGTGTAGATATCGAATCAGTCTGAAACCCTAAGAAGAAAACTCTAACGATACTCACACGGATGTTTGTAAATTTTAAATCAATAGATTTTATTTATATATTTTTAGGAAAACATACAGAAATATATATATATATATATATATATAAAATACACAATAAACGATAAGGGGCATAAAACAACTGGGCGGCGCACCTGAGGGAGTGCGCCGCCCAACATATCCAAGGCGAGAGCGGTTATATGTTCATGCGCACCGCTCAAAGAAAATGAAGGTGAGCTAAATAATGTGCAGGGGCCTTCCATCAATAGGCCAGACGTCGCCGGGTACTGAGGAAGTTGGCACAGCCTTGCCTTTGGCCCCGACAAACGGGAGAAGGTACACCCCGGGGGTTTTAGTCGGTGAGATTCAGAGACACCGGGGGGTGACCATCATCGTTCCCTGATGGCCCATAGCTGGTTTCCCCCGAGTTACAAAAAAGAAAAAAAAAGGGCATAAAACAATAAGAGAAAACTAATTATATAAAGAAAAATAAATACAGGAAATAAAAATTTACTAATTTTTCTCTCACCATTTTTCTAAAGGAGATACATATACAAGATAATATGAACATCACAAAAAGGTTTGTTATACATATCAAAGGTAGGATTAACATTTTTCTATGGAGTTTATTAATATATGAGCGACAGAAGTTGTAGTGTTCTTGGCAATCTGTAGCAGTTACCGTTGCTTCGTTCGTAGTCCATCCAGCATTGTAATAAACTCTAACACAAAGAGATTGTAAAGTTTCGCTAGTATTGTTAATTAGCAAAATATCACGTGGCTATGAATTGGAGTTTGTTTGATGCTAGGTCGGGAGGCGAGCAGGCTGCGGCATCGATTACCCGAGGCCATGGTCCTCGAAGAAGCCCTGCGGAGTCTCCTCCTGCAACAAGGGTCATCACTGAGCCAGTGCCGCTCGTGGCCGCGTTAGAACGACCCATCGCTTATCGGTTTCGATAACACTACTATATAAATTACACCTTTGGTATGGTCTACATATAAATTATACATGATCCGGGTATATGTGTGCATGTGCTTTTAAATACACTTACGACACACACGAGCAAACCGTATTGCCAGCTTAAAAAAAGAACCTACCCCAAAATTAATTTATTATGTATAGCAAATAAATCCTTTCCTTCATTTTCATGGAAGAACTAGGTTTTTTTCTCAAGGTCATCTAATCTAATCTGATAACTACATTTTAGTATAGTTAAAAGTTATTCCTAAATGTAAATATTGATCTAATCTGAATAGATACAGTCTACAGAAAATAAATACGAAGGAACCATTAAATCTCAGTACTGAAATTGTTAATGAGATAAACTTCTTATTAGAACTTTGTTTTAATGGCATTATTTTCAAATTTACTTTATATATAATAGACCATGATGCAAAAAAATAATCTGAATAAAAATAATCAAACAGTTTTATATAGTTTTTAACTTTATGTCCTATCGCAATAGTAATCATAGATTTAGGTAATAAAACAGTTAGCACATAAAATACTTTATTAAAATGGAATAAGGTAGATATTAAATCGCACTTCAATATAATTTCTTGATAAGTTACATTTAACACACACTTAGGTACAATATAGCACAACACAAAATATACTATTCAATTTATATGCAGTCTTCAACATGGTCTTTGTCTTTGGAAGTTTATCGTGAGAATCTGATTTTTATTTATAGAAGTTAAGTCAAATATATTATCAATTTTTTTAAGTGAAGAGTTTTTGGAATTTTTTTCTTACTGATACAGCTCCCTTCACAAATAACGTAATGATTTTAAAATAAAAATAGTCAAAATCGTTTAAAACAAATATAACGTTGACCCAGAACAAAGATCCCGGCTAAATGTTATATGACCGATCGTATCTCGAAAACATCACTGGTTGTTACGTCTATCCGTTTTTACGACTAAATATGAGTAGGTCTTTCGATGTTGTTATAACAGATTTCGACTGTATCTCAGAATTATATTTAGATCTAGCAAAGACAAATAAAATATTTTCAAGTAATACACTAATGTTCCGAAATTATAAACAAACTTAAAGATGGAACATGGTAACTAAAAGTTTGTTATTTACTAAATATTTTAACAAAGAAATTAAAATAAATTCGTTACATCGACCGATCAAAACTTAACAAAGTGGAACAATAATTTAAAACAAAAATAAATTCAAACAATACTCAAACACCACATGTAATTGGATTTAAATAATCCATATAAATTATAAGAAAAATGTATACGTGCTAATCATATCTGGGAGGTGGGTAGGGGATTGCGAACCTTCATGTCTCCCTTGGTCACACTCCTCAAATGACTAACAATACTATGTAAACTATAAAAAACCTTTTCAGACTTAACCTAAGAAAGTTTTCTTTCTAAATGGATTTAAGCATGGCATTTAGTGACTAACTTTCTATTAAAAATAATAATATGCTTGCTAAGTTTTGATAACAAATGAATTGTTTTAATAGGTTAAACTACTTTGATTAAATTCAAGATTAATATATTAATATTTACTTAGTATAATTCGACAAATACGTACTTTCAGATATATTTAGTGTTTTCAAAATTTGATATAGGTTGATCTTATTTGAAAAAATATACAAAGAAATATTTGAAAAGTTTTAGATGCACGTTTTGACCAATTAGAATTACCACACAATACATCCGGTAGTGTTCTACTATATAACGGAAAATTACAATATAAACTTTGAAATTAATATTTTATATGACAAATTCAATGGTTTTGCTCGAGAGCTACTTAATAAATATGACAGTATATATAATATTTTGCCAAAAACAATTAAAAGTAATCCGTGTACACTGTACACATATAAATAAATATGTACTTGTATAACTTCCCATTTCTTTCAAGTAGAAGTACTTTTTAGTACTTGAAAGATTTACGTAGCAATTATTCGAAAGAAAAAAAAAAGCAAATTAATAATGGCGACAATACTTCTTAGATTATATTGTATTAACTATATTAGGGAAAGAAAAAGTTGTTTTTTTTCCCATTGTCTAGAGTCATATTATTTTATAATTGCATTTCTATAATAAAATATTAAATAGAAAATTATTAGTTAATCCCTAACCCAAACTAAGCTTATTATTTTCTTACACTATGTCAATATGGATTCACAAGTATCTTACATAAACGTCACGTCTGAAAATCTGTTAACAAACTGATAATATTTAGTGCTTTAGGTCTGACATGAGGCTAATTTCATTAAAAAAAATTCTTAGTTTCAACCAACAATAATTTATCACCAATAAAACTTGTATCTATTCAAGCATTTGTATGTTCGACTTACATATTTACCTTGTTTTTGAAAAATCTATGTAAGATTCTTTTTTTAAATTTGATAATACATTCAAGTTATGAAAGGGGGTATATCTACATTTATGGCGTTTACAAGCATACAAAGAATCCTGGCTTCAAATAGGCATAGATGGGCAAAATGTAATCAGATTAATAAAAACGATTACGATTACATTTTGCGTTTTTTACCATTAATATACTTGCATTTTGCTCCTCTATGTTTTAAACACTACTAAATCCCAGATTGCAAACATATTTATGACATCTTAATGTTTTAAATGGATTTAATCATGATTACAGAGCAAGAAAATTAAAATTACGACTACGTTTTGTAATCGTTAATCATTAATCAGATTATATTTTGCCCATCTCTGCAAATAGGATATGATCATATGACGTTAATTTCTTTTTCGTCACAAAAGACGTACCTATATGATTTTTATTTTATTAGAATTTAGCGATCCGTGAATGTTTCTTTTCATTGTAGCTTAGAAAAAGGTCCAATAATTTTCGACTATACACGTTATATAATAATTTTAAAAAAACACGTTAAAAATATATTCCGGTCCACTAACAACGGCTTAGTTGGCGCAGTCATTATAATGCTTTCTGTACTGTGTCGCAGATTCGATTCCCACAAATAACACATCATTGTGTATCCTACATCTTCCTTAGTAATAGTTTTATGACTGAATATTATTTATGCATGTGGAATTTATATTGCTGACATATCTTAAGACGTGATGAAAGTCGTGTCATTTTATTAAATATTACTCTATAAAAAGATTTGAAAAATATGTTTTTTATGATTTGGTCCTTTTCCTTTAAAGTGTTTTATATAACAACGCATTGTACAACTGCCACTACGATAAATACTTACCAATATAGTGTATTTCTACATTATCTTAACAATATCCTGTGTTGAAAAATAGTATCATTCACCAGACAACATTATAATAAAATTTAACTGGTAATTTTGAATAAGACTCAGAAACATTTACACACATATAAGCTATGTCTAAAATGTCAGTGTAGAAATAGACGAGTACCTACTACTTATAAAATATTGTAAAATTGATGAAAACGATGCCGCCGATATGCCGCTTGTCAATGTTAACAATTTTATTATGTTAAGAACATCTTTCACAACAGAAGAACAATTTTAAACTAAATCGAAAGGTTTAGACTGCATTGCTGCGTTACACCACGCGGGAAGATATTACGTTTATTTTATTCGTGAACGAAGATTTGCCTACTTCGCATAGGGATACTAATTCCGCGCTGTTTTTGTCATCACAGAGTTAATAGAATTTGTGTAGGCCGGCATGATCGCTGCGACTACCGATGGGTTTTTTCTTACCTTTCGGTAGTCGTTGGCGTTTTATGGACAGCACCATGCTTACCATCAGGTAGTGTGCAGTCACTATGTCGGGTTAGTTTAAAAAAAAAAAGTTTCATATAAGTGAAATGGGAGGCAAGCAAGCCGTTCGAAATTTATAGCGCGCAATGTCTTTAGCGATCATACAATTCCTACTGTTACAAAAATTGCGGCAAAAAATCGCAGTGTGTATTAGACCTTATTGAGCTAATGTTGTGGATAATAAATTATACTAAAAGGACTCGAGCTTTGCAATTAAATTTTTTTTTCCAGCAAGACATTATGTTGTTTGCCGGGAAAGGCCTTTACAATTTCACCGGGCGAAAATTAAATGATCCTAATAAAATATTGATTTAGAAATCTCGTCTTTGTTAACAGTGACAGACGGTTTTTTTTATGTGGTGATGATACAGTCATGCATTTAGGCTCGCAGATGAGGGGCGCGTTCTTGTATTTCCCGGATGCCGACTCGATGTATATAAAGGGTGTTCAGAGCAATCCAACTTCACGCAGCGCAGCGTCGACAGTCTCGTCCTAACAAAAGTGGCACTTAAACATGCGAGTCTTTTATTAAAAAAAATCGCTTGTTCATGTTTAATCTCATATAGTATATATACTTTATTTGATTGTTCTTACGGAAAATACGAATACAATGTTTTTTATTTCATAAATATATGCAACTATTTTGGATTATTTTATTATTTCCTGAGGTTGTCCGTAGACTTTGTATCTTGGGTGTAAAAAGCCCATAGATTCAGTAGAAAAATTGCCGAAAAAGTAAGTCTTTCATGACCTAGTATATATATAGGTCATGACCTATATACTACCTATATATTCACAGTAAAAAAATTTTACGCGAAACGCGTTTGAATTGCCGGTAGGGATTGGTTTAGAAACTGACAGAAAAGATAATGAAACCTAAACAAAGGCCTATAATATAAATAATCAACACGTAAATACAGTTTCCAATTTCATAAATCTCCTTATGATCGTGACAATAGAACAAGGAAAATTTAGTAACTTTAAGATGGCGGAGGGAATTTTATTCAAAAAATCTTACACGCTAATTATAATAAATAATAGGAATTCTTAGGTAAAATAGACTAAGTTATGGCCTGATTACATATCAAGATTTTAGCGATTCACTAATAATGAAAATTCATCATTTTCCCAATCACTAATGAGATTATTATGAAGCTATCCTATTTTTGTATCTATTCATTAATAAATTAAGAATAACGCTTTGACTTTAGTTTCATCAACACAGACTATATATTAATATCGCAGAGGAGAGATAAGCATGCGGTTAATATAATCTATATGCCACACCACACCAATGACAGCATGTTGAGTGATTCCCAACGCATTGATATTCCACACCGGACTAAAAGGATTTCTGTAGCATGAGCTTTCTATTTCTATCTGCTATCTAGCTAGTGATCACATATATTTATATATATATATATTTATAGATATGATACATTTTGTATTATTTAACAAACGTTGTAGAATTTAACAATTACTGTACTATTATATTACATTTTAAAATAATGTAAGCAATTGCATACCTACGTTTCGCTATCTTTAGTGATAATACATAAGCTATACCTAGGTATATTATAGGTATAGGATTTGGTATTAGTACCAAAGTTAAAAACTCATGCTACAGAAGGGGATAGGAACCGGTTCATGCAAGAAAACAGAATTTTACTTGAATCAAATGTATTTCCAAAACCGATTAATATTAATGCATGAACAGC
The DNA here is from genome assembly GCA_036320925.1 of Automeris io. Taxonomy (NCBI): domain Eukaryota; kingdom Metazoa; phylum Arthropoda; class Insecta; order Lepidoptera; family Saturniidae; genus Automeris; species Automeris io. The sequence continues at coordinate 2,780,934 of JAUDJH010000010.1, read as the reverse complement.
CAAAACTTTACATTTAAGGACATTCTTTTACAATCAGTATCGACACAAGAGATTCAGCAAAGTGGCAATAATCCAAAATAAGGAGTAAGTTACTAGAATGGCAATCATGCATAACATTGATAAACATTGACCACGTCAATAATAAGGAAATAAGTAAATGATAGCGTTAGAAATAGATCTTAATATTAATTAATCTCTTGCAGTTTAATAGTTGAGAAAGTTGTTGAGTATTTTAACTTTTACTTGATTATGAAAGTGTAAAGCAATGTCCTTTGTACAATATTTCGATAATGATTAACTACACATAGAATATGAAGCAACAACAATTTACTAAATATATTGCTAACTATTATTATAACATGGCCTAAATGACTAAAAATATTTCCAACGATTAATACAAAATCTGTTCAAGAGATTACCTAATTTAATGAATTCTCATTGAAGAGTTTTTTATATATTGAATTATTAAAAAAAAAAATATGCGGGAAAGACAAAATAAAGAAGATATCGATAAAAATATGTATAAAAAAGAAATAATGAAATTAAAAAAATAAATAAAGCCTAGCAAAAGCACAAGCAACAAATATATTTTAAATAATGGATTAAATGGTGGTTGTACAGTGTATTGGTGTACTAAAATCACGAAATATGCATTTGTTTTAAAATATGTAGCAATAAAATATAAAATGCTTGAAAAATTTGAAATAGTACGGCAAACAATAATTTACATTTTCAATGATGTATTTGAGTAAAATATGAGAACTACAAGGCCAATAAAAATTATACTTAGAGCTACAACTTGATATATATGCATGTACATACAAGTATAGAACAATTGGTTTGTATTGATTTCCAACATTGTATAGTGTGTTAGTGCAACAATCCATCGTTCAGGTCCTGACACCGCCAGTGCATGCATTTCACAACAAAAACACAACAAATTAGCCGAGTGCAGTGAACAGTCGGAAGTCAAGCATAAATTTAGTTTATTACACATTTTATTGAAGAAAACTTTTCAAAAAGCGAAGCTTTAACAGTCTGTGTTTGATAGTAGTAATGCAGGTATTCAATAGATATGACTTACACGAAATAAATTTACCTAAATGTATATTTACTATAACACTAGTTAATGGGGACTAATCTAAAATAGATTTTCTAAAGGAGCCTCTTAATTGTATATCAAATAGTTTTTTTTTTTAATGGGCACTATAAAGCATCTACATTATTGCATTCTTTTTTCACTGAGTAAAAGTAATATCAGAAAGTCATAATAAGTTATCATTCACAAAAAAAAAATGTTTGTAAATTCACTGTAATTGATATGTATGATTGAGTATTTGTTATAAACAGTGCTCCTACTTGCTTATTCTACAAATTTATTATATTATACTAAATAACTAAAAAGGCACTACAGAGGCCATTGGTCTATTTAACTGGTCCACTTTATAATAAGTTTTAAATTTTAAAAGTTACTTTACTACTATATGGTACATTTCGATATATCGACTAGATTGATATAATAATATGAAAGTTTAAACAGCATAAAAATATGTAAATTGTTAATGTTAAATTGTTGCTGAGAAGAGACACAAGGAATACTAAAATAATATCATAAATTGAGCAAAACAAGATTACATTCTCATAGTCAAGTTCTAAATTAATTGAGCCTAACAAGTTCTAATACAACATATAATCTAACTGAAAAAATATATAGCTCCCATTTGTAACCCTAAATTCGGCCCTGCTTTAGAATATTTATCATTTTTAACCCTTTACCGCTTACACCTTTATTTTGCTTACTGTATGGAGATTCTAGACCTGCAGATCTTCTGCATTATAAAGTGATAGCAGATATTTAAATTCTAAGTTGCATTGGGTTGAAGATAATAAATATTGATTTATTAGTATTATATTACTGTTATTTAAAATGCTCAGATAGCATAAATAAATACACAAAAATTGTACATTTTCAATATCTAACACCTAGTAATTAAATTTACTTGTGAAGAAAATAATCGAGATTAATTTATTGTGACAGTATTTTGACTACTAGTATGAAAAATTACTCTAGTGCAGCTCTATAACCCCTGTTTAACCCTCATTGGGGATGTCTATCTCATGTATAAGCAACAATTTATCAGTTTTCATCAATACTACTGGCTTAAAAAAATATCTTGTTTATACAAGATGTAGCATAATAAACAAGCATCTAGCCATTGGCTACTTTAGAATTATAACCCAAATTAGTTTTATATTTTTCAGAAAACAATCAATTATAACTAATTAAATAAAAATAACACATAAGAGATAACACTGTAAAGATACACTTAAATCATGCTCACCAGTAAAAGAAAACATTGTGAGGAAACTCCGATTGCATCAGACAGAACTGTCATGTGTAGATGTGCTACTGATTACGTTGGGTATGACACATAAGCGCAAAGTGGATACAACCCCAAAAGTGATATATTGTGAGGATATATTATTATTATTGTTAAAGATCTAATATCTATACAATAGATCTAATATCTATACAATATGATACTAGTGCTGCCATCTGTCGTACATTGTCGGTAGACATGTTTTTTGTTTAATGTTTTTAAACAATAAATAGTCTGAGCTACTCGTCAATACGAATACGTTGTTTCATTTTAGGTTATGGGCTATACGCTCAAAAAATCGCGTAATTAAGTCGTTTTAACAAGGATTTTGCAGTAAAGCAAGTGTTAAAAGACAGTATTAAGTGCGGTTTAGCTGTGAACTGACTGATCGTATTAATTATCGCAGTGTATAAGTATAGAAAGTGTTCGTCAAAATGGCTAGCAACTACCTTATAAATGTGCCTAAATTAAAGGGACGTGACAATTATTCGGAGTGGTGTTTCGCTGCAGAAAATTTCTTAGTTCTCGAAGGCATGAAACATTGTATCAAGCCAGAACCGGGAAAAGAAATAGCAAGCACGGATGACGAAAAAACTAAAGCCAAATTGATTATGACCATCGACCCGGCGTTGTATGTCCACATCAAAACTGTTCAATCGTCGAAAGAATTGTGGAATAAACTACAGCAATTATTTGATGATAGTGGCTTTTCACGCAGAATAAGTCTGTTAAGAAATTTGATTTCAATCCGACGAGATAATTGCAGTTCGATGACGTCATATGTGACGCAGATTATCGATACAGCGCAAAAATTAAGTGGAACGGGATTTGAAATAAATGATCAATGGACAGGGTCATTGTTGTTGGCAGGATTGCCGGATCGTTTTGCTCCAATGATCATGGCAATCGAACATTCGGGTATTTCCATTACAGCAGACAATATTAAAACAAAATTATTAGACATGGAGGCGGTAGATTACAACGAGAGTGAAATGAACGGTGCTTTTATCATTCATTCAAATCATGCAAAGCAAAATAAGAATAATTTGTCTATGGCCAAGAAAAATTTTAATGTTGGTAGTAATACTGTTACGTCAAAGTCAAAAACAAAGGCGGTGAAATGCTACAGATGTAAACAAGTCGGTCACTACAAAAATCAGTGCATGAATAACGAAATTAATTCAGAAAATAAGAAAAATGAAGAAAGGATGCAATCAAACGCATTTAGTGCAGTATTTTTAAGTGCGAATTTCAACAAAAATAATTGGTATATCGACTCCGGGGCAAGTGTACACCTAACAGCAAACGAAAATTGGATTATGAATGCCAAATATGAACAAAATAAAGGAATTGTCGCAGCTAACAGTGAGAAGATGACAGTATTATGTTCTGGCGATGTGAAAATAACGACTTCAACTGATGATTGTGAGTACGACATTGTGATAGAAGACGTATGCTGTATACCATCTCTGACTACTAACTTACTATCAGTCAGTCAACTAATTAAAAATGGAAACAGTGTGTCTTTCACAGATAAAGGATGTTGTGTTTACAATAAAAAGCAGCAGTTAGTTGCTACAGCAGTATTGGTCAATGGGGTATACAAAGTAAACTTGGTATCTCAGGAGTATTTGGCTGCATCAGCTGTGTCAGGAGTAACATGGCATCGCAGATTAGGACATGTCAACAAGGAATACTTAAATAAAATGAAAAATGCTGTCTTGGGAATGTCATTTGATGAAAAAGTTAAAATAAGCAAGGCTTCTTGTACAACATGTTGCGAAGGTAAACAATGTCGCTTACCATTTAAAGGCAGTGGTCAGAGAAGCAGTAACTTGCTAGATTTAGTGCACACAGACATTTGTGGCCCTATGGAGACTATATCGATAGGAGGAGCAAGGTATTTCTTGTTATTTATTGATGATTACAGTCGCATAACATTTGTTTATTTTCTAAAGCACAAAAACGAGGCTCTGAAGTATTTTAAGGTATTCAAAGCACAGGTTGAAAATCAAACAAAAAGAACAATAAAAGTAATAAGAAGCGATAACGGTTTAGAGTACTGCAATGAGGAATTTGATGATTACCTAAACAGTGCTGGTATTATCCACCAGAAAAGCAATCCCTACACCCCAGAACAAAACGGTTTATGTGAAAGATTCAATCGCACAGTCGTAGAAAAAGCAAGATGTTTACTGTTTGATGCAAATCTGGGAAAAGAGTTTTGGGGTGAGGCCACCAATACGGCAGTGTACCTGCAGAATCGTACTGTGGCTGCTGCGTTGGATAATAGAACGCCATATGAACTATGGACTGGCACAAAACCAGATATTAGTCATATTAGGATATTTGGTAGCACTGTCATGGTACATGTTGCGAAACAAAAACGTAAGAAATGGGATAAGAAATCTATGAAATGTATTCTTACAGGATACCCAGATAACATAAAGGGATACAGAGTCTATAATCCAGAAACAAGGACTGTGTTTACAAGTAGAGATGTAGTCATTATTGAGCCAGAAATCAATTCTGAATGTATGATTCAAGTGCAAGACCAGAATGTTGCTTCAGTGGGGGATGAGGTTAAACCAGAACAACAAGGTCAGAAGGTAACAAGTTTTGAATCAACATCTAGTCTTGAAGATAACTCCAACAGTGAAAATGATTATTCCTATTATGATGACAATGATAAAACATATGTTCCAAGTGATTATGAAGACTCAGAGAGTACACTTCAGTGTGAAAATGAAGATTTCATGGACAGATCTAAACGAACACGGAAACCACCAGAGAGATATGGTATGTCGAATCTTTGTACAAGCGCTGCAACCTATGATGATGGGGCAGGTTTGACACTGCATGATGCTTTAAACGGACCAGAAAAGAAACAGTGGATGTTGGCCATGCAAGAAGAACTACAGTGTTTTAAAGAAAATGATGCCTGGGAATTATGTGATAGTCCACAAGATGGTAGGGTTGTACAATGTAAGTGGGTGCTTCGTAAAAAATATGATAGTTATAATAAAGTTAGGTTCCGTGCACGTTTAGTTGCTAAAGGTTTTTCACAAATTGAAGGTATAGACTATACAGAAACATTTTCTCCTGTTGTGAGGCATACTACATTGAGGTTATTATTTGCATTGTCAGTTAAGTTAGGATTGGCCACAACTCATCTTGATGTAACTACAGCTTTCCTGAATGGTGCTCTTGATGAAACCATTTTTATGCAGTTGCCAGAAGGATTTTCCGAGCAGATCCATGAGGGTCAAGTACTTAAATTAAAAAAGGCAATCTACGGGCTTAAACAATCTTCGAGAGCGTGGTACAGGAAAGTGGATGAATGTTTGTTGCATATTGGTTATAGGAGATCTAAGATAGAACCATGTATGTACACAAAAATTAGAAATAATTTGAGGACTATTGTTACAATTTTTGTGGATGATTTTTTTATTTTTTCAAATGATTGTAAAGAAACAGAATATTTAAAAAAAGTATTAGCTAGTCATTTCAAACTTAAAGATTTAGGTGAAATCAGAAAGTGTCTTGGTGTTAATGTAAATGTTAATAAATCTGAGAAAACTATCACATTGAACCAGTCTGATTATATTGATCAGGTGTTACAAAAATTTAACATGAGTCAATGCAAACCCATTCAGACTCCTATGGAAACTAAGTTGCATGTATCTAAGGGGGAAAACTATGTTGGAAAATTCCCATACCAGCAAGTTATTGGTTGTCTAATGTACTTAGCAGTTTTAACCAGACCTGATATTACTTATACAGTTGGATTTTTGAGTCAATTTAACAATTGCTATTCTAGAGAACATTGTGCATATGTAAAGCGTCTATTGAGATATTTGAAATTTACTAAAAATTATGGTTTGAAGTACACTGCTGATGGAAATTCAATATTAGAAGGATATGTAGATGCAGATTGGGGTGCAAATGTTATAGATAGGAAGTCATATACAGGATATTGTTTCACTTTATCTGGTTGTGTAATTTCTTGGGAAACTAAAAAACAAAGTACTGTAGCCTTGTCTAGTAGTGAGGCCGAATATATGGCTATTACAGAAGCATGTAAAGAAGCTGTTTATTTGAGAAACTTACTATATGAAATTACACAAAATTTGTATACTATTGATTTGTTCAACGATAATCAGAGTGCACAAAAGCTAACTATGAATCCAATGTTTCACAAACGTACAAAACACATAGACATTAAGTTTCATTTTTGTAGAGAATGTGTTGTAAATAAAATTGTAAATGTGAAGTATTTGCCTACAGCTGAGATGCCAGCTGATGTATTCACGAAGGCTTTATGTGTTGTGAAACATTATAAGTTTTTGAATGTATTAGGTATCCAAAGATTGTAATATTTTTGTATATCCATATTGTTAGATATAGTGGGGGTGTTAAAGATCTAATATCTATACAATATGATACTAGTGCTGCCATCTGTCGTACATTGTCGGTAGACATGTTTTTTGTTTAATGTTTTTAAACAATAAATAGTCTGAGCTACTCGTCAATACGAATACGTTGTTTCATTTTAATTATACAATTAAATCAATAAAATTATTACTAAAAGATAATTTAAAAAATTGTAGCAGACATTAAAATATAAAAAAGAAAAATTACATGTTACAACAAGAAATATTAATTAAAAATAATTTTAAAAAAGAAACAATGAGTGAAACATTGTTTACTGTTTGAGATTGCTTGTTAATTACAATACAACTTGTAGAAAATATTCATGAGACAACTCCTACATTCAGACAAGCTCATTATCCTGGCTACTGACCTCTTGCAGCAGATCCTGGGCTGCAATCGCCTTCAGAACATTCTTCTTGCTGGTCTCCTGGAGTTCACCTCCCAGCACCAATTCATCAAGGATGAAATATGCTTTCTCAAAGTTGAAAATGATGTCCAGTTCACATACCTGTAGATAACACCGGTTGATTGCTAATTTTATTCATATTTGTATTGTAAAGTGGGCATACAGCACTGTATATCAAGCACAATGCTGTCCTAAAACCAACCACAACTATCACGAAGCAGGTCACTGTCTGCCAACAGTCTCCATGACCATGACAGCCTGCTTCAAAACTTTTCTGTTTTTTTTAAAGGATCATATCATAAAAGAAAGGAAATACTTTGATGACACAGCGGATTAAAAATTAGAAAACCTTAGTTAAAGTTATCCTAAAAGAACAATATAAAAGCATAAACCAGGCACATTGATCCAATACATATATCAGTACATAGGCAAATAAAACAGTAAAGGAATAATTCAGCTTGTGGGAAAATATACCATTAGTGGAATATTTAAAAATTTTTTGGTATAGGTGGATATGAGGCAAACAAACAATATTTTAAAATTAATATTAACGTCTTTTATGCTTCCAAAAACATTCCAAAAAAGTTTATTACATCTTTATTCAAAAAATAAGTTAAATTCCGTGCAGAAATATTACATCCAGATAAATAACCACATTTTTTATTAATTCACTTTATTGCTTAAACTGGTTATCAGATCTGGTCTGATTGGTTGGAACTAGTTATCAGAACCGTTAATGGACTTTCTTCCCTTGGCAGTCATTGCTTTAGGACTACTCTTGACTTTCTATCAGGTACAATGTAGTCACTTTATCAACTCACTATAAAAAAAGCTTTTTGCTACAAATAATTTCAAATTTACTTTACAGTGAGCTAGAGAGCAACCATTACCAGCATAAGCTAACCATCAGAGAGCAACATTTGAACCATAGTTCATAGCTGATGACATTGTAATAATTCTAATTTGTCAAACTCTGTTTATATATTCTTAGCTTTTTATTACAAATTTACAACACATTCTGACATAGTAAGGCCATCAGACAGCATGTAGTAGTAATAACTAACTAAATAAATTGATAAAAGTACTTACACTTCCAAAATATTTATCCAGCAATTCAACATAGCGATGTATAAGTTCTAGAGTGAGAAGTTCATTATCCTCTTGCTCCATGGCGCAGCAGAAATACAGTGATGCATATCTATAATTTTATAAACTTAATCTAATGAATGTGACAAAAAGCTGTTAGAATGTGGAGAAACATGTTATTTTGAAAATTATTCAAATATAATAAAAAAGACTGCTTTATAAAATGCACATGTAAATTTGCAAATGTCTTGAGATAATCTTGTTTTTACCAGTCAAGTCTAGTTTAGGTCAAAACTAATAGATAGGAGGATTAAATGAATCCATTTTATTATGCATGTATTCTACTCCATACAAAATAGCTTTTCTATATGAGAAATAACTGAAATGGGATGTATGAGAAGAATTGAACATTATAAAAATAGATTAAATTAAAAATATGATTTTAAACATTAACAATAATGTGTTTCTTTTATAAACTAATAATTAATTAGTATTAATAATTAGCAATTTCAAATGATTAATTATTAACTGTATGATAATTAGAAAAGAAGGGACTATGGTTTTCCACAACTAGTTACATCAAAAACTTTTCCCAGCTAACCTCTTATAAACAATTTTCACATCCTTCCATTCCAGGAATGAGCACATTTTTGGCTTCCGAGCAAGCACAGTTGTGATCAGCTCCCTAGTTATCTTCTTCTTCAGTTTATCTGGATGTGCTACATACCACTTCTGCAACCTCAGCTTGCCTTGACGGCTGAACAATAGCATGAATTGCATCTGTGTACAAGCAATATTAATTTATTATTTTTTAATAAAAACTATTACTATATACTATAAGTAGCCTTTGTGTTATAAACAATCTGTGAAATTTCAGTAAAATACTTCAATAATTTGAATTGGTTATGCAGTGATAAAATAAAAAATATTGCATTAGGGTTGATTAACAATGATCTATCATGTTTTAATAATTATACGGTAAAGACAATGTCTCACACTGCTCTGACTCCACCTGAGCTCTTCTAGAGAGCGGCAGTTCTCTCTTTTGAGCAAAAAAATTTATCGGGCGCATTGACGCTGTGAGATTTCTTTAAACTTTAACGAAAATCAAAGATTAACCTGCGCAACATACTGAATAATCTTTTGGTTGGGGATTAAAATCAGATCCTATTGAATTTAGTTGACACTAACAACGAAGGTGCATCTTACCATTTTGCTTCACTAAATTAATATTTTTATCAGTCTATAAAACAAAGGAATGTCTTCTATAGGAAATCAGAATAGAAAATCACATTTTATGATACTTAATCATGACAAATTGGAACAAACATATTATTTAACTAAAAACGAAATTGCTGGCTTGGTATTTATGACAGAAGGTGATTAGGAAGTAGAGATGTGAATAAACGTGAAACCACTGGTTTATTCTCCCCTTTGTCGGGAAGGCAAAGACTTCAACGCCATACAGCCATGCCTGTCTCAGATGATGTCATTTTTTTCTTTGTAAGTTTTTTAAATTTCTGTTATGTCTTTCCGCCGCGCTTCAATATCTCTGTCATGGTTTCAGTTACTTATCCATCATAATTTTCTGTTTTTGCACAATTTCTAGACGCTTGCATGCGATATAATGGCAAGGAAGGCTGTAGAATGGTGGGAAATCTCAGTGACCCAAGGGACGCATCACTCCGCCAGCGTCTCGCCAAAAAACCATTGATTTCCCTTTGTACGTGTTTCTCTGAGCATTTCACTGCTGTCCTAGCCCACAACATAAGCTCAGATAACAATTGAACACCCAGACTATCGCCACAACAAGAAAACAATAATTATTCAACAAGAGTGCAGGAGAAATGCAACCATTCTGGTTTAAAGTTTTGCCACCAAACATCTAATTGTTTTTTAACAACACAACAACAACAACCTAACAAACATCGAAAAGATCTCAATAAAACAGCTAGGCAACGATTTTATAAACGCACACGCTCATTTTAAAGTTTGTCCTCACCTAGCCAATGTAAGTTACCTAGATCCATAATTTTTTTTTAGTATTATACTGCAAACTACTTAGAAGAAAACTTTGAAAATTACAGAAGTAGATATGATAACAAGGTAATAAAATTGGATCAATTATTATAAACATTCACAGCTACGATACAGCACATACAACCTGATGGTCCGATCAAAAAAATCGTACCATAAATGTGACTTTAGATATACGCCAAAACTTGATATATGTATGTAACGCCAAGTATCCCATTTTCATTTTGATACCCCTTATTTAACTCCTATTAACAATGGAAACTTACTAAACATCTAACTTTACTACCAAGATGGATAAATTCAAAACAAGAAAATCTACAGGATATTATTGCCCAACTGTACACAGTTGCTGTTTTTGTATATCTTTGAAGACAGGATCATATTTGATAGCAATACAAGGGTTACTGCCAGCTATTGTGTGTTTGTTTTTCTCTTCGCCAGTGGCTGGTAAATTTTTACAAGAGGAAGGATTTTCCAAATCTGAAATTTTGGCAATAGTGTCGATATATTGCATATTGGGTATTGCTGTGTTTTCTTGTCATGTTGTATTGCTTGTGGCTTGTATAACAAGACTTAAAAAATTATTTGCTATATATTTGTGGACTATGGTTTTTTATATACTCGGAAGCTTTTGTTTATCAATAGTAATAAATGTGGAAAGTATAAAATTTGGACATCTCGAATTCGGCGTATTTTCCTTTTTTGTTGCTTTTCTCTATACATTACTTTTAATTTATTTCTGGATCATAATAAGAAGTCAGTTATATGAAGAAAAGGAGGAATCAAATATTATTAATATACACATTACAATTTTATAAATAAAGTATAATTTTGAATATGGTAGTATGAATTTTGAATTTGAACTTTATCGGCCTGATACGGATTTAATTTAAGGAAAGTTTTAAATAGTAACAGAAGTCCATTCTCACAAAAAGTAGTGTATTTCTTATTTCAAAATTTTAGTACCAACGTATATATCGTAGGGTTCCAACTATTTTGCACATAGCCCAATATCATGCCCAAATAAATGCATAAAGCTCTTATGATGCGTCCGCAAGACATGTTTCTTGTTCTCATGAGTACAAGTGATACTCAAACTCATTTATATATTTATTATTTTGGTAATCTATATTTTGCACTAAATTTAATGTATACGGATGCTATTTATATTATCATTATTCTTTTCTGTAATCCCATGAGCTGGAAGTTCCGTTGATATGGTCACTTGTTCTGTATGTTTAGTGAAAGAAAGTCTACGCGTGTAATATTCTCAGAGTTGACGCGTGATAAAAGGAAGGCTGATTGACACCATTTAAGGAATAAAAATATTCTGATGAAGCACTTAAAGCGCTGTAATATTGAGCCAACGCAGTGGCGGATGCATACAGAGCGTTGCTCCGAGTGAAGAAGCCTTCTGCAGCGCAGGGTGGCGGAATTTGAGATAAGGTGTAAGCTTGAATGGAATGAGCAATGAAATCATCTTAAGGCCATCCACTTGTCACCGCTTCCTACAATCACGTCGGCGGTGTTCTACCCACCATATCACAGGGCATTTTGCACTTAAGTGGGCTACGCGAGTCATCAGCGGGCTCATCTTTGCTGATTAAGGCTATAGCCCCCGCCTAGTCTGTTTGATATGATTTAGATACGTCGTCAAGGACAATATTGACCAAGATTTCATCATTATCTTTTTTCCTGTCAATCTTATAAAATGTATATTAGAAAATAATTAGAAAATATTGTCACTTATTTCTAATATGCAACCATTTCATATTCATTTAGTTGTAAAACACCATAAGACCTCTCTAATTAAAATAACTTCGAGCCTAATCTTAATCGGTATCATATTTAAATTTTAGGCTTGAATGTTTAAATTGTTTTTATTAGTCCCGTTTTACGCTAGTACTAATGAAGGTAGTAGTTATACTATCGTTACCTACAGTTGGCTAGGTAAGGACCTAAGGACGCAGCTTTAATCATAGAACCATATCTGTCTAGAAATGACCATAAATTTAAGACAGGTAGGTAGGAAATGATGACGTTCTGACATTAGAGTGAAACTTTTGAACGACAGTAGTGTCGCCAACTTTTACAAAGCTTCCGCAATTTCAGTAAATTATGTAACAATTAGGTAAATAACGAAATTGCTCCGTTCAATTCAGTAAATCACTAAGTTCAATATTACGGATTGTTCGAAATTTTTATACATATTTTTCATTATGAAATCAATCTTTTAATGATTATGAACTTTTAATGTAAATTAGCTCATACTAAAAAAAGACTCAAAACTATAACAATAATTTTAGACGAGCTATTCATTACTGCAAATTTATTAAACTTTCTTTCTAGAATTTTGTAAAAGTGTAAAATGGATTTAGGAGTTCTGGACTTGAATGGTTAAGTTAGCGAAAAGTTTAATATTAGATCTCTCAAGAACAAAAATTAAACTTGTTGAGTTGCTAATGAAAAACAAAATGAAATGATAGCATCCAGACAAACATTAAGTCATTTATTTTTTGTTTTACTTTACTGAGGTCCTTAATGGGCAATCTCTAAAGAGATTGATCGATATTAATGGGAAATTCAAAACATTGACATCGTCAACATTCCATACTTATGATGTTTTTATCAGTTTTTGACTTTGTCAAAACAGTGCTGCCAATGTGGGGATCTTACCATTTTAAAAGGGGATTTATGAGTAGCTCTGCTGATATAACGGTAAGTATAATTTTTGGGGATACTAATATTTAAGAAAGAAATAGATCACTATCGCATATAATAGGCTATTTTAATTCATAATGCAGATGATAATGATAAATACATTTTAGATATGTTAAATTGAAATCCAATTGTATTCACTGTTTAAATTGTTTAAATACTTGTTTATTTAAACAATTCAAACTTACTTATTCTTACTTATTTATTCTTACACATACAATCCTCTACCTTTTCTGATAGATGTTTGTATAGACACTACAACTTACAAGTGCTTTTATACCTATAAGATACGCATCACAAGACTTGTGAGGAGAAAGTATCAGCTAAAGTAATTCCTTGTTAAAAAATTGTGAGTTATCTAAAAAGATAAATTGCGCTTGCAATTGTAAAGACAATTGCAAGCGCAAAACGATGTGACTCCTTTTCTTTACTTTGTACCGCCAAGAAGTGAGATTCGTTCCTGCATTTGTTTTCTCATAGTTAAACGACATAGAAATCTTCTGTTAGGAGAGCACGCTCCAACCATCGGCCTTATCATCCCTTTCTGTCAGATGAGATTGAGACCAGAAGCACACCTGATCATAGTAAAAAAAAAATATAAATTTTAATTTATTTTATTTTACGAATAAACTAAAATCTTTGATTAACTGTATACTTTTTGACTAAATATTTACTCAACAGTATGAGTTAATTTTAGGGGGATTTTTTTGCTCAGAGCTTGCAGCACGGTATCAAAAATTAAAATCAAAAACCCGAGTGAATTGAGATAATGTTGTTCTAATTTTTAAGATGAATTTACGTTGAATATTAACTAGTAAATAAATCACGGCTTAAAAAGGAAGTTTTAATTTAAATGTGTTAAATCATTTTATTTAGTGTAAAATGGTAACATATATTAATTAATATATTTCAAAGCTTAAATTTTATGTAATAAAATAGTGTTGCAAAATATATTTATTCTAAGACTAAGGTTCAAAACCTTTTTCTGTTCTAAGAGCTGCAAACTCGATTTTATCTATTATTAACTATGTCGTATTATGCTAGACAATTTGCGTCTTTAAGTTTCGTTAAAAAAATTCATATAACTCAAATTTAAAATGAGAGGTTGTGATACAAAATAACTTTAATTTTATAAAAAAAACAGCTCTTTTTAAACTGTATTTGTACTTTAAAATCCTGGGGAGGATTTACTATGTACATTATAGCAATATCTATGCTAATTAAACTACATTTGAAAAAGTTCAACATATTATGTTTTTGGATATAGTAAAATAAACATGAATCTACTTTAACCTTTATTTATGCTGACACTGAACAATATTATTGTAAACACTTAACAAATCCTACCTCAAAATGAATAAATACAAAACACAGCTGAAGGTTTCCTAAATAAAAATCTATATGAAATAGCATAAACTACTCTGAGTAATCTAAGGACATATATAAATAATAAATAAAACGTAATATGAGGTTTTGATGAAATAATTTACTTAGTACTTTGACATCTCCCATAGTGCTTTATACTTTTATTCATATATATAAATTTAAAACTTATTTATGTTAAGAGTATGCTCAATGCAAATCAGTTCTTTTGCTTGCTACTGCCTATGACTGCATGTTGTAGCTGCTTCTTTCAACATTCTGCTTTTAAGCAGTTGAAAGATTTTTGCAAATAATCAAGAACTAGTTTTCTACTCTGTCTGCCAACCCAAGTAAAGTATTGATATTGTGCAGTGAAGAGTATTTCACAGTAGCATAAAAAACATACCTTGTTATACTTGCACATTTAATAAATATGTTGATATAAAATGTAGTAATTATTAGCTTCAGAGTCTCGCAGGTCCAAATTCAATGAAATTTGAAGTCAGTATTTTTATTAAACATCCAAATACAGCAAGAGAAAGTTTTATTCTTATGTAAGATAACACACCATTGATGTGTCGATAAATAGACAAAAATAACCTATTTAGTAATCAAATTTATGTTGCAGGCTTCAGGGACTGGAACCGGCAGTGACTGTGAAGGAGAGGAACAAGAGGATTCATCCTCATCTAATCTCACAAAGAATGTTATTTCATCATCTTTGAGTAGGAACGATGGCCAGGAAGTTGACAATGACTTAAAAAATTTGAATATTCGCGACAGTTCAGAGGTTAGTTTTATTTTCTTGAGATTCTATGGTAAAGATAAAGAGATTCTAAAGACAAAATGGGCCATTGAAAGTACTGTTTCTAAGCAGATGAAGCCAAAAAGTAGTAAATAAAGAAATTACTTTGTATTTAATATATCTCTATAAAGAATAATATTTTGCAAGACTGTATTTATGTGTTTGATTTATAATTAATATTATGTTTATTATCTAAAACTAACTAAAACTGATTCATGCCTGATTTCAGTATTATATATTTATTCTTAATTCAAAGATAAAAACTGGTATCCTTCTCTCTTAGATATGTTAAAAATGTAAAGGGACATACCATGCTTACTACAGTCAAACAAAATAGAATACTGATAGAGGGAGTTGGTGAGGCAGCCCTCCCAGGGCCTTCAAACAAATTTTGTTCATGAGTTTGGTTTGACTTAGACTCATGGAGGGTTTCATACAAACTTATGGCTATGTAAACTAGTGTGATGTTTTTATTTATAATATTGCAGACTCCTGGTGAAGATGAGCTTGCAGTTTTTAGACAGCAGTGGCAACGGGAGCTGGAATCTACACCCACACCAACAAGAGACTCTCCTCGGCGGCAGCAGCCTAAAGACGAGATTGTTGAACCTCTCTCTGATGAAGATAAGGTGATAATAATAATAATAATAATAATAATATATCGTCATGCTATATCCATTACAGGGTGATCAGAGATATATTGGTGGTTGTATTTACTTTGGGCTTTAAAGTCATGCCCAATGTAACTAACAGTGCAGCTGATCGCTGTTCTCACGATGGTTACATGTGACATTTCTATTATGCAGGTTTTCTCATGATTTTATAACTTCACTGGTGAGGATGTGGTGACTTAACCTGTACATAATCTAAAAAAACCAGAGGTAGGAGGGGGTATTTTTTTTTGCTTTTTTGTTAACCCTGTGGAAATCCCTACGGACCGTCAGGGGAAGTGGTGAGGGCCACTCCCCCCGGTGTGTCGGACCTGCCCCGACTAAAACCACCGGGGTGCCAGCACTGCCCTCTCTTCGCTTTCGCCGAGCCTGGGAATCCAGATACTTCCGACGAGGAGGGGGTATGATAATAAAAATATATTTCAATAAAGAAACAAAAAAATATATTTCTTATGCAATTGGTTTTAAATGATTGTGGTCACTTATTTCTATAAGGCTACCAAGTATTAAATCTTAGAAATACGTCTTTTTATTATGCTGGTATGAACATCCATTTCTAACTATTAAAACAACATTGCAGAGACTTTCACAGTTTTAAATGATATTTTCCAACTTAAAATATTTATTTTATTATGTTTGGACAGAATTGGGATATAGTTTACCTATGTGTTATGCCAACTCTTTTAGATAAAGGACAATATAAAGAAGAACATTTATTTATTTAATGGTAACTACACAGCACATAAAAAAATTATATACAAAAATAGGAAATAAAATAAAAAATCTAAAATGCCAATAACATATTTATATTTACTACTAGCTGTCCCGGCAGACCTTGTTCTGCCCTATTTCTCTAAAACAAAGTCACATTGTTTTTTTTAATGTTAATAGCTACCCCGCCAGATTTTTTTGAAAATTGTTTGAAGGAACCTGGCCTTAATGCTATATGTATAAAAATTGACAAATATTGATATTAATATTTATACGTCACTCAATTGTTTTGCCTTCCCGGAACCCGTCCACTGACATTTAAACTTTATGGTATGGTGTTAAAGTTCAAATTGACTTTTAAATATTATTACGAATTTTTTGTATGAGAATATAGAAAAGTGCTGTTTTTAGACTTTTCCAGACATTTTTAAATTTTTCTCTCCGTAATAACCATCCCCAGACTTCAACAAACACAACAAAAAAGAAATCAGCCAAATCGGCTCAGCCGTTCTCGAGTTTCGCGCTTATCAAGACATTTAGCGATTCATTTTTATATATAAGATATTATAGTAACAGGTATAAATAATAGTTGGATATAAATAGAGATACAGATTATACTCTCAATAATAGATACTATGTTAAACTAAAAAGAGAAAAGGTCAGATGATATGTTTTATTCAGTAGCACTAAATTAGCTTTGCTAATTAAATATGTTTAATTTAATTTCAATGAAATAGAGTGGTTACATGTATACACCAAGTCATTGGCATAACCACTGGGTCTATTGGTTTTATTTCTGTAAATGAATTTCCAGGCAAAACAACTTTTCCTTAAAGGCGTGGAGTTTGAACGTGCTGGGAAACTTTACGAAGCAATCCAGCATTATAAAAGAGCGATGCAAATACTGCCAGATGTTGAGACGAGGCTGTATGAGACTTCAGAGTTACGGGGAGACACTCCGGAGGGTGAGTGTGGATGTTTTATAATGACTGTGCCTATTAGTCTATTGAAAAAAGAAAATCACATTATCAGGCTTTTACTTTAACCTGAGGGATAAGTCGTGCATAGAACTGGTAGAACAATTGTCAGGGAGGCGGCTCCGGTGTGCCAGACTCCTACTGACTAAAAACTATTGGTATGTCCCTCTAGTTGCTGTAAGTCAGGTTAATGGATCCATATCCAACTAATCTGCAAACAAATAATCTTTCTTAGGCTCCATTTTTACAAGGATTATAAAGAGTCTATTCCTCAGGATTTTTACCAAACCGTGCATGCGTGCAGGATATGTACACACTTCTCAATCTCTTCCAGGCAGCAAACACCCTCCAATCTACTGTCTGGTCAATTACCTTTTTATATATTTATCTCTATGTTCACTTAACATAATTAATTTAAGTTGATTCTTGTATGTATTAATTTGCTATTCTGATAGACATTTTAAAATTTATATTTTTTCTAGAAGAGTTGGAGACGGAGGAAGAGCCTCATACGGACGAGGCTCATCCGAGTGATGATGAAGATGCAGTGGAAGGGGAGGACTTGCTTGCTCGGTTCCAGCGTATTCTTGCCAGGAAGGGGATGCTGTGTGAACCGGCTATTCCGACCACGGTATTTCTGTTGAACGAAAGAAAATAAATATTTATTTAGCACATAACACAGAAGAATCTGTTTTAAAATATTGAATAGTCCTTTTTAGATATTTATTTTTATTAATGCATAGTTCTTATTTAGATTAACTAACAGTGTGCACGCCACTCAGGGCTGCACTGGGTTTTTATATTATGTGGACTGTATTTTTATAACTGCACACAACCATTATAGATAGATACATATATCTACTCCACTTACCTTGCCGCCGTGGTGTCTCTGCCTGCCGTGATCCAGGGAAAGATTTCAGAGCATCGAATCCTATACTGCCGTGTGTTCGAAGGTACACGAAAGTCCGTGTACGGTGATGCTGACTCCGTGCTAACTATAATTGTCGCACACGCACAAATCCTCTAAAGTACAAGAACAACAATAATCTGGTCCGTAGCCGTGATTAAAAAGACAATAGGTCTTCCGACTAAAAATCCGATGTACAAGCTATGGCGGCTTCCGAACAAGTCTAGTCGTCGCTTGTCACCGTATAACGCCATCTAGCGGTAGGCTTACGGAAACATAAGTATACAATATAATGGCGTGTATAAACAGTAATTATCACAAATGTTTAATGTTTGCCTGCGCTACAGTGAATTTTTTTAAATTAAATTATAAATAATTTGAAAAAAAAAAAAGTGTTTTAAATAACCTTGCGGTCATTTTACAACTCTTTAAAAACAAAATACTTTTAAGTACCCAACTTTCTGAACATAGAAACAATTTTGTTCGCTCAGTGAACATTCTAGAAATCGAATTGCTTGTCGCAGTTTATTTAAGGGCCTAGCTAACCAATTAGATGGCTCATTTAAGTAATTGGTTTTAGCTGTATAACATCTGTGGGCTTTCTCCAGGACGGTCACATATCATGGCTGCCATTTGAGGTGATTTTGGTGATCCTCCGGTGGGTGGTGAGCGCTGACCTGGACGCTGTAGCACTGGAGTTGGTGTCAGCTGTCTGCCGAGGACTTTACGTGGCTGCGAGGGAACCGGATATATGGCGCTCGCTGTGTGTGAGGTAATAAAATATAAAAATAATAATAATCGTCACACTATATCCTTCACGGGCTGAGCAGAGATGTATTAGTATATAAAAATATACATATATATATTGTAGAGGTATACATAATTATGTAGTACTAGCTGTCCCGGCAGACCTTGTTCTACCCTATTTTTCTAAAACAAAGTCACATTGTTTTTTTTAATGTTAATAGCTTCCCCTTTCGGCTGTTTTTTGAAAATTGTTTGAAAGAACCTGGCCTTAATGCTATATGTATAAAAATTGACAAATATTGACATTAATATTTATACGTCACTCGATTGTTTTGCCTTCCCGGAACCCGTCCACTAACATTTAAACTTTATGGTGTGTTATTAAAGTTCAAAATGACTTATAACGAATGTTTTGTATGAGAATACAGAAAAGTGTTATTTTTAGACAACTGCAGAGATTTTTTTTAATTTTTCTCTCCGTAATAACCTTCCTCAGAATTCATCAAACGCAACAACAACAAAAAAAAAATCAGCCAAATCGGTTCAGCCGTTCTCGAGTTTCGCGCTTATCAAGACATTTTGCGATTCATTTTTATATTATAGATAATTAGTAGTTCAAATAGATTGTTGAAGTTGACGGATAACAAGAAACTCTTTAAAAAAAAAAGAACAATAGAGGATGTTAAGCAGCACACTATAATCCGAAAAATTCGGTAATCCGACATCTCCCTACAAAACAGTTGTCGATTAATTCGACTTTAGATGAAATTGCGCCTATAGATAGATCGGATATTAATTGCAAGGATAATTATCCCTAAGGACGTGGGGAATAGAGTGCGGAACGCCTCGCGCGGGCGGGTACGCGTCGTGGCGGCAGATGTACGTGGAGCGGCCGCGCCTGAGGCTCAACGGCTGCTACATCAGCAAGACCACGTACCTGCGACACGGGGAGAACTCGTTCCAGGACCAGTTCTACAGGCCCTGGTACCTCATCGACTACTATCGGTACCTCAGGTGTGATAAACGACCAGCTGTCCCTTTCGATGTATTTTTATCCTTTTTTCTTCCTTTTTTCCATCTGTTATCATGATTGAAACCCTTCTAAACATTGATGAGACGTAAATTTGTATGCAATTGAAGGTTCATTTTTAAAACATAGATTGACAAAATGTAATCATATTAATGATTAACGATTACAATTTTTTTCTAATCCTTATTCGACGTTGTGACTAGTGATGAAAATACCCGGGAATTTTCCCGAAGTGTCCAAAAACTTCCTTGGGAATATTCCCGGGAATTTACGAAATGTTCTCGGAAGTTTTGGGCGCTTTGGGAAAATTCCCGGGCATTTTCATCACAAGCTGTGACTACACTGTGTTTAATGGTAAGCATGGCGTAGTCCAGGCAGGGAGACGAACCTACGGGTGACATACTAGCGTCTCGGAAGCGACTACCTTGGGAAGAAACGCCTCCAGAAAGTCAAGGCTGCGTCAAAATGGAATTGCGCCTTGGAGCGTAAACGCACTGGGTAGCGACAGTTCACTGAACTATCCTTCGTTGGCGTCGCCGGTGTCGTGGATTAAAACTAGTGCGTCTATGTTTCGTAACCGTAAAATTTCATTTACGAATTTGGTCTAACATGATTGGCTCTCGAAATGTGTCGCGAGCGCCACCTTATGGATGGCGCGATGCGTGCACAACTTGTCAAAACTGACACTCGAAAATTGTAACCGGAGCAAGCAGTTGCTAATTCTCATACGAAATCAAATAAATTCGGGAGGAAGGATACAGTTGCATCGTGCGAGCGCGCGGCATCGGGTACAGCATTTTGTCGGAAGTCATATCGCAGAGTGTGGTGTTCGAACGTTTAGCCGGCCGGTAAGTGTTGTTGACTTTCCTCATCACCATCAAGTCTACATCCGTTGCGCTGATCCCGACGAGCGCAGCAGGAAGGAACCGCCGGCCGCGGGAGCTGACAAGCTAGGACCGCGAGAGTGCCGTCGGTCAGGTTAGTGCAACGCATTGTACGCGAGAGACACACAATCGGGGCTAAGATTGTTAGCCAATTCTTAATCGCTGTCTCATTCCCATATTGTGGTGGTGAATCCTCCACAAACGCGGTTTCATCACAGTGTGTGTACCTCACTGTTATTCTGAGTGGCGGCTTCTAAGACCGCGGTAATTGGATCACCGGGATCCGTAAGGACAGGGCTTGTTTGTAACCCAATACCTGGTAATACAGAATCTGACTATTACTATGATGGTGAAGTAAGCGCCGGCTCAAACGTGGCTTCAAGGCAGGTTCAGGGCCTGACACTGTATGACCGGTGGTCGTGGGTGTGGTTATAGTAAGATACGAATTTGGCGTTTTACAGTTTATTTGCACTTTAAGGCACACCGAACTGCGACGTACACGCACGTACTCCCGCCTTGGGTCTCGGTAGTCGACTAACTTGCTAGAGCCGTGCGCGCGCGCATCCTCTTACCCCGCACGTCTCGTAACACCCTAACGACCTTTAGGGCGACAAGAGCGTATCGGGTTACGCCTACATGCTATAACTGTAATTATTGTACGGTCAGGTTCTTCCCTGAGGGTTCAGTGGCGATGTGGACGACAGCGGAGGAGCCGGCTGCGTGCGTGCCGCATCTCAAGCACAGGCAGCCGAAACCCGGCCTCGGCATCATGCACGGACACTACCGACTCGTCGGGGACAAGGTAAAGAGATAATTAAATTAAAATGAAATTAATTTATTTCGCCCCAAACAATAATCTAAAATTCAAGGACATAAACAGTATACAGAAAAGAAGAAAATACAGAAACATAAACATGGCGAAATGGGCTCCGTTTGCTTAATGCTACAGGGCTAGTATTCGCGAAGGGCCCTGTTCGCGTTACATCTTATCAAGATAATTAATAAAACATAAATAAAATACAATAAAAAAGAAAAAAACATAACTTAAAACAATATACCCATATAAAATTAAATAATACTAAACAGGCTATTACATATAATACACAAATCAAATACAAATGTAATAGTGATACCATAATAAGAATATATACCTAAAACAAGAGCAAAAGTATAAGAGAAAATAAATGAAATAAACTACTTGTAACTGATTATAAAATAGATATTGTTTTTTTTTTTCTGAACGTATATTTAGACGTGGATAGTCTATCTTTTTGTAACCCACAAAATGAGGCCATTCCTAAGAGTTTAAATAAACCACAATAATTCTGCTCTAAGTTAGTGGAGATTTGGGTATTCTATTAATGACAGTGTGAGATACTGGACGTACAAATTCCGAAATGCGACAGGCCTGAGCGATGCGAGCGTCACTATGACGGTTTTTACACTTGTGCACTGACTTCAAAAATGGTATAATCTAATTGGTCTCTCCATCTATTTTTGACGCTGAAACCGAGCCTACCTAGGTTAATTTATTTAATATTGTTTTTTTCTAATATTGTTATAACAATTATCCTGACATTATGATGTACCTTGTAATTTTTACAATAGCTTTTAATAGTCACTACAAAAAAAGTTCACGGATCTTGCCGTGGGAATCATTATAAAAAATAAATAACTATCCTCCCTAGATTATCATTTTAGTCACGTTAGGTTCACCTATTGTGGTGACAAGTGAATCAGAAGGCAGTTTTGCCGTGACTCCATAATTTATTCATTTAGTGTGCATTTAAATACAATTCGCGTGATCTAGATATTCGCAGTGTTTTGAACTCCGCAATACATTTAAGTGCACTGAAGTCCACATTTTAAAAATATATAGGAGTATCCAATGAAAACGGCTAGTAAGTGTGTACGAAATTTTTTTAGGTTGTGATAGTTATAAAGAAGTCTAGTGAGAAGAAAGTTCCGCAAGCGTCCAACACGCGGTTCCGCGCGCGGCGCAAGGAGCCCGACCAGTATGAGCAGACCTTTCATATGGTGAGAACATAACCACATATGTGAACCAGCTCTGTATTCGTACTAAAGATTTCTATTTTTTTATACTGGTTTGACAGCATTGCACCTGATGGAAAGCGCAGTGTAGTCTAAAAACGAAAGCAACCATCAAATAATGAAAATCCGTTGATAGTCCCCGTCGTCATCTCGGCCCACACATACCACGACTGAAGGTCTCTAGGTATATGCGTTACTGGATATACACAAACTGATTCCAAAACGCGACAGACCGAAGCGAGTCATACACTTGTTCTTTACACTTGTGTACTGTGTTCACGACCCAGTACGGTTACTCCATTTTGATTGGATAAAAAGGTATAAATCTTTAGAAAACAGCCATTAAGATCCCAAGTTTCTCAAATGAATATAAAAGATTTATATTGAGACAACTATAGCAGAATACGATGAGACAAAAAGAGACGGAAATATATCGCATAGAATACTAGTAGTAAATCATGTGTTCAAAATAAAACCACAACCACAACAAATTAAATCTAGCCTAAGCTTGTATAAAACGTTATTTAATTCGACTTCAGGGATGATTTAAATTTAACAACTGTGAAAACGGGATAATGTTTCCCAACAAGACAATAAGTAGAGTTTAACGATAAACAGCATTTTATGTAAGTTTAAATTTGATTTAATTTGTTTAGACAAATCTCCGTAATTTTAAGGTTTTAAGGTTAATTTATTATTGGTGATAATTGAGTTGTAATCAATGATGGCATTCTCACTTAATTCGCTCTTAAGATAATGCTCTAAAAAATTCCAAATATTCAAAAGTAGGTACTTGTTTGATATAATATGATTAAGCTTGAACATATACATATAAAAAATCGCTACGATTTTTTTTTTTTGTTAAACACTGTAATTTTCAATAATTTAGTATCAAAAGCGACGTTAATATGGAATTGACCACTCGCAGCAATGCAATTGTGTAACAAGATTGTGAAATAGAGATTTTGTATAATTTTTTTCCTAACTAAAAAGGATAACACAAATACAATCTGCGGCATCCTATGTGATCCGACTGAGAATGCCATGACACTGTTGGTGAATTTGGTAGCGCTGACTCATCAGCAACTCTCTCAGAACTGAGGTGTATTTAACCGTATTGGGCACAACGGGGCTTACATGCCAAAATGGCAGAAGCCCATTAAAAATCAGTCTAATATCGATATCGAGTCATGCCTAGTGATGAAAATGCCCGGGAATTTTCCCAAAGTGCCCAAAACTTGTATGGGGAATATTCCCGGGAATTTACGAAATGTTCGCGGAAGTGCTGGGCACTTTGGGAAAATTCCCGGGCATTTTCATCTCTAGTCATGCCACCACGGGTCGAGTAGGGTCCTCAATACGTCGTGTGCAGGAGCTGTGCGTGCGCAGCGTCCGCGGACGCCGCAACAGCCAGCTCGGCTGGCAGCGGTACGCGGTGAGCACGCGCGCGGACCACTGGACGCAGTTCGACCTCGCCGCGGGCAAGTTCCCGCCGTTCGCGTTCAGCCGCGTGCGCTCCTACACCGCCGAGAGCGCCGCGCCGCTGCCGCCGACGCACGCCTACACTTAGAGCAACACGCCGAGGTACTGCGCGCACCATGACACTCTGACTGGCGAGGCCTCTGACACACTTTACACACACGTGGTCCTTGCGCACAACGCGCTTCACCATAGCGACATATCGATATATCGATATAGATTTGGAAGTGTATATATCGTTCGGAATCAATGACGTAAAGCATAGATCTTGATAAAGTTCAGTGAAGTGTAGCCGATGTGGAAGAGTTTTTTTTTTCGAATTTACGCGTGTTTGTTGACCGGGAAAGGTCTTCACAACTTAACCGGGCGGGTCACAACTTAACCGGGCGGGATGTGGACGAGTGCCCGGCCCACTAATTTTTCGATCGATTATGGCGGTGTAAGTAACATGTATTCGGCTCGAAGACCAAAATGTAGCCGATGTGGACGCGTGACAAGGCACAAAATTAAAGGGTGCACAATTTACAACACGTATATTGCTAGAAAGGCACAAAATTACTTTGTATGGGCGGTATGCACGCGACGCTACCCACCCTGTCGGTGACTTTAATCGGACTGCTTTAAACAATGAGTAACACTGCAGGCCGCGGCGCGTACGCTCCGCCTCTGAACATTCGGGAACACTTACACATACATATTTTTTATATAAAAGTTATATCTAACAAATAATTGAGCGCGTCGCCAACATTGGTCAAGGGCTCGATACTAACTAACTAGAGACTCCGTTGTACGGCGGCTTACGAAGCATTATCTAGTGCCAAATGTTTGAAACCAATGTTCATACACGACAATAGGTCACTATGAAAATATCTTAAAAATAATTATTGGCTATTACTAAAAGGCATTTACGCTTAGAATATTGTTATCAAAGGAAAGACATGTCTAATACTGTAATAACACCCTGACAGGTATTAATAGAACTCCACGTACGTGTAGATCTAATCTGACGCTGAGGTACAACATTATTGATGATGAAAGTAACCATATTAACGGAGACATTTGAATATGTTGCTAATATCTGCTCGCCGGATCGTTCAAACACTATTTGGCTACCTTGGACTCAGTTGTTCCTCGAGCTAGGCTACCGATTGCAGATGAAGCACTTAGGTACTTCGCGGAAGCTACTCAGCATGAAACATCGATGTGGAGTAGCCTGTCTTTCGGTTTTCTATAGACTACAACGTGCGGGTTTGCACCCTTAGTCCTTATGTAGTTGTCATTCCAGATGCTCCATGATTTCAGAGAGGAGTAGAATTCCTTTCTTGCATCTGTTTTTCCTGCATCTTATGACTTGGGAATCTTCAAACGATGAGTGAATCGGTATTTCTTGGGTGAGCGCGCTCCATCATCGGCCTCATCATCATTTGCCATCAGATGAGATTGAGGTCAAGTGGAAGCCTGTCTGTAAAAATATATACACTCCAGCTCGTGGCCACAGTCTGACCTGAGTTACAATTGTATGCTGGTGACATGGATGCGTGTAACCAACTGTGCCTCATTGTGCTAGATTCCTCCTGGGTAAAAATGCCCTTCAACTCGCTGCCAACAGGGCCTGGGGTCTATACGACCTTCGAGGACCCGGTGAATACTGCCTATATTCTAGTCTTAACTGCGAGGTCAATAGCAAGCCTCATGGTGATAACAGAGATCCTTTTTTTGTGTTTGTAGGGCGATGGCCCGAACTGGGTTGTGACCACAGTACACGTGTGTAAAGACTATCATAGTAACTCGCTTTAGCCTATCGCGTTTCGGGATCTGCTTGTGTATATTCAGTAATTCATATACCTTATATACCTTCAGTCGTGATGTATGTGGCCTGACATGACGACGGAGACCCTAGAGTTTCGTCCTTTGGTAGTCGCTTTCGTTTTCTGACTACACTGAACATACCATCAAGGGCCCTGTAGTCACTTTGTCGAGCCAAGGTAGAAAAAGGTTTCTCGTGGTACCACTGTAATCCTGTGCAATAATGAATGAGAACTATCTCATGGTGTGTGTAATTTCTCGCCACAAGTCCCACCATTACGACATTTCGCACTGCTCGAGCTTTTTTTTTTTTGGTGTCTCGGGGGAAAATCTTGCATAGGACCATCAGGAACGCTGTGAGGGCAGCAACCCCGGTGTGTCAGACTCCTACTGACTAAAAAACCCCCGGGGTGTCCCTCTAATCGCTCCACGCGACCCTGGGAAACCAAATTCATCCAGACGCCCGGAGAGCGAAATGCCTTGTCGAGGCTGCCTCTAAACGGCTCGAGCTTGCGCGATGTGGCTTATTGCAACATGTTACTATTATAAATAAATCTATTTTTGTGATTTGATTAATTGTTAGTTTGAATAATCAAACTGTAAATATTTAGTGTTTATAGTCTATAAGAGTCACTAACATTCGTTTTATAGTATTTACACATAGTGTTCAATTTTTTTTTATAGTGAGCTAAGTACATGTGATCTAAAGGCAAGCTTGTGTAATAATGTAATTTGTGTGCCTACAAAATTTGGTTTTCTTTATTTGCTATCTATGTTCTAAACATTTGTTATTTGTGGCGGTGTTCATATTAACCTTGGTATCCAGGGCCGCATTCAGGATTTTTTAAGGGAGTTAATATGAGGGACAATAATATTTCGAAATTAATCGAATCGATCGACATCATTTCGTGCCATGTTTTATTTAACATTATGTATAAATGTGAGCATAAAATGTAGTATCGAACAAAAAATGGATATGTAAAAACATTAAACGGCGAGCCAAAGTATGGCAGGTGTACAAATATAAGTAATTTTGATTATTTTACAAACAAACTCTAAACAGGTGCTAAAGAATTATAAAAATAATACTTTAATGGTGTACATTAAAAACACAAGATGAATTAATTGTGAAAATATTATTGTTCAAAGCCATGATTTTATCTTTAAACATCTATTTATCTTTCATTAGCGACGCGTTCCATTACAAGACACGGTAAAAAGTCTTTATCTTACTAGGTAACTAATTATTTCTAAAAGAATAGCTGCAATGTAATTCAAAGGCAAGTGTAGTGTAAAATATTACATAAAGAAATATATTCTTTTGATAAAACTAATTGGAGTTATACAAAATGGGAATGAATATAGATTTAGAGAAAATTCGGTTTTTCTAAACCTTGGTTTGAAAAATTTGTGCCAAACCTATGTCTGTTGAAAGTTCTGTAATGGGATTCCACGGACCAGAAGTTAACCATTTGTTGTTAGTAATCCTAAGAGAGCCAAATAGAAAAGGGAAGAGAGACATTTTTCCTGAAGTGTATCGAAACTGGCTCATAATAATATATAAATCTTGGATCTATTATACTTTCACAACTACTTTCTCTTATGGTACATATACGTCCCCTTTAGTATTATTTTAAGCTTCTGTAGAATTCAATATACCTGGCAAAGTTTATATGACTTTGATTTTAACAAATATACAGTGCCAATTTCAGATAAGTTACTCATAAATACACAGTGCCCGAGTGTAAAGACCGTCATAGTGACTCGCTTTGGCCTGTTGCGGTTCGGAGTCAGCTTGTGTACCTCCAGTAACTCATATACCTAGAGACCTTCAGTCGTGGTGTTTGTGGACTGATATGACGACGGAGACTCAATAGATTGTTGCCCTTTGATAGTCGCTTTAGTTTTTGGACTACACTGTACTTACCATCAGGTGCACTGTAGTCACTTTGTCGAACCAGTGTAAATTAAAGATATACCTTTGCGGGTACTGACTTAATATATGGATAGCATCGATGGTTAATGTTTTAACACCATACGTTTTAAGCAATCGACACTCGGAATGCGAACCCATAATATTCAGAATACAAAAATACAATTCAATATTTTATGCTAGTTTTTTTAAAGGATGTACGGTCATTTTGGTACCTTCAATATTGCTCAATACGGCTCTGTGTACATAAAATATTTTAAGATGCAATTTTTTAGCTTGTATGTTGTAAAAATTGTATAGTTATAAATATTGGGAAATAAAATTACTTTTTTTGGAAAACTTTATTTTATTTGAATTTTCTTAAACCTGCATAATTGAAGTTAATTTTCCTCATCTCTTTTTTGAAGTACTCAATGTTTGCAAGTTAATAAAGAATTATGACTTGGAAACAAACATTTGTGTAGAATTTCATTCTTTTTTGTAGATGGTTTATATTAACTGATTGACATATCTGATCTGAATACCTAGGTTGCGGCAAAAAAGTTATTTTACCTACAGAAGTAATTTTGAGCTAACTATGTAAATTATTTTAATGATGTTTCTTATACTTTTTTAAATTACAGTAAACATTTCTTAGTATAATTAGAATTGGCATAAACGAATATATTTTATTACAAGTTCTTGTGATATTAGGGTGCGTAAAGTGGGTAGTCAAAGGAAAGACAACATTACATAGTGTCAGTATTTATTTCTTTACACATTCTCAAATAATAAATTCAGACTAAAAATAAAACAACCGCTAATGACTATAAATTTATTTTTTCTTTTAAGTTATGTAATAGTAGTGTTTAATAGTTTTATTTACACGAGAAGCTGCGCGCAGGTGCGGCTGTGGAAGAGAGGCGTGGGTAGGAGTGGGAGTGGGGATTGTGGGTGCCTCTGGAGCGAGCGACTCGGCGCGCGCCAGCCCTGAGCCCGGGGCGGACGCGTCAGATGGATGAGACGCTCGCCCAGGCAGAATTAGGAGCTGTCCAGCAAGGAGGCGTGATGAGGAGTAGTGGGATGTCTCAGGAGCGAGCGACTCGGCGCGTGCAGGCCCTGAGCCCGAAGCGCGCGCATCAGGTGGTTGAGCCGCCCGCTCAGCCTGAGTTGGAAGGCGTGCTGAAGGGTTGTGGGGGGTCTCGGCAGCGAGCGGCTCGATGCGCGCCGGCCCTGAGCCTGGGGCGGGCGCACCGGTTAGATGAGCCGCTCGCTCAGCCAGATTCAGGAGTCGTCCGGTGGCAGCGGTGGGGGCGGCGGTCGCGGCGGCCGCAGCATCGCCGGCTCCGTGTTGCGGCGCCGCACCTTGGCGCGCTTCTTGAGCATGGTGGCCTGCGGACAGGGCGCACGGCGCTAGCGACGGTCACGGGCCCGCCGACGCCGAGCCCGCTCCCGCGCCGCGCTTCGCTTTCTTCAGCATCGTCGCCTGCCACACCCATACACAACGCTCAGCGCACGCGTGCACACGCGTCCACTCTGACCGCACCGGGCCACGCCGCGCCTCTAACCTGACCTCTCCGAAGCATACACCGTTACGAAACATAGCCTCCCCTATGCTCAGTGAAGTGGAAACTTCTACACAGCGCATCCTTACAATGAAACTAAAGTTATTTTAGGTCACCAGAGTGAAAGTAGCCCAAGTAGAATTTTTATAATTTTTATTTATTGCACTCTTAGGTATAAGTTCAGAACGCCATTCAGCAGAGGCAATCGCTTAAGACCTGTTCAGCTGATGGTCAAGTAGATGGTTGTTCTGTTATAAGTTACTAAATAAATAGCGCTATAGTGGGTCAGCATTCTAGAGTAAGTTTCGCTATTTGCATTCTTCCCTTATTGGCTGTATTTACTTTTTTTATACATTACTCACTAGACTATAGAAGTCTAAGTCAATACTTCTTTGACAGCTACTTTGGTGCCAATCTACTAGTTCTGTTAACCTGTTTACTAGTCAATTGTGAGCCTTAGAGGTGTTCACTTCATTTGTGCAATCTAACTTGTGAAAAAATATTTGAAATTGCATCAAAAAGGCGGTACATTGTAATCGATTCTGCTGTGTGAAGAGATCGTGGCAACCATATTGCCAAGCTGTTCTAGCGGTGTCAGGTTAAATTCGCCGGTACGGGCTTGATCTAAAGTCGCTCTCTCTCTGAATGTAATAGTCGATATAAATTCAGTACCAAAGCAATAAACACAAAGATCTAAA
Source organism: Automeris io (assembly GCA_036320925.1). Classification (NCBI taxonomy): domain Eukaryota; kingdom Metazoa; phylum Arthropoda; class Insecta; order Lepidoptera; family Saturniidae; genus Automeris; species Automeris io. Next base: position 2,750,266 of record JAUDJH010000010.1, on the reverse strand, counting down.
TTACGCAGGAAGTGCTATAAATATTTGAACATTGAAAGGTTTGCATTCGAAATCTTTAAAGGCTTGGAATACGACCTATTCCAAATCCACGAACTATGAGATTGAAAATATCTTTCTTATCAAAAAACTTTATAAAACAAATATGAACTTCAAATTTTTAAAAATAGACTTATGAAAATTTACTTCTCAGGTACAGAATTATATTCAGCGAGAAACCGAATTGAGATCAAAAACTGGTGCAGAGTGGATTCGAGTGTGCTCGGGCGTAACGTGTTTTGGAAATAATTTTGAATAAATTATTACTGACAAAGTTTTCGCTTTGTTTCATATTTAACACTTTGAATGTCGCTGAATACTTAATTTCAATTGTGTTAGCACGTATTTTTCTTTGTTTCAAGCCAGTCTAGTTATCCTACGGAATTCAAGGTGTTAAATCAATTCAATATTTCATGCAATAAATAATTAAAAAGTTAAAAACCAAATAATTTAATATCATTAAATCATTAGTCGAAATTATGATATCTTACAATACTGTCTATTAAATTTGAAATAATTTCACGGGAATACAAATATTAATAAGGAATAAAAGCGAATATTTTGTCATCTATGCGAAGTTTCAAGTTATTTCGAAAATTTAATTGAAGGGTTAGTTATTAATTTGGTTTCGTACGGGAATAGGCAAGCGAACGCATGCGGTTACTCGTTAAATCTATTTATAAACATACACAAGTGCACAGAGAATTGAATTCTACTTAGAAACAGTATGAAACCTGTGAAACTTTTAATAATAGTCAAAAATCTTTTTAATTTCTCCTGTGTCGCTCCCATAGCAAAAGAGTTAACATTAATTGAGCAACAGTAAAAAATGAATTTAATTTCGCATATAATCAATTATTGTTTAATCACGATTTCTTTTTGCATATAATAAAAAAATATTTTAATATTTTATCAAATCTATCGGAATACTCGATGCGCGAGTCTGATTAGCTCTTGGACAATTTTTTTAATAACGTGTATCAATTCTGAATGCACGGGTGCGTTGTGTATAGTGATGAAAATGCCCGGGAATTTTCCCAAAGTGCCCAAAACTTGTATGGGGAATATTCCCGGGAATTTACGAAATGTTCGCGGAAGTGCTGGGCACTTTGGGAAAATTCCCGGGCATTTTCACCACTAGTTGTGTAGCATTGCGCTGGCGCGGCACGTACCTTGAGCGCCGACTTGAGGACCACTATCTCGCTCGGGGTCGAGACCCAGGGCTCTCCGTCCACCTGCACGGGCATCTCGCTTCTCAGGTTTATCTTGATGTGCCCACCCTGTTACACGAGATAGTATTTACACCGGTTTTAATAGTAACTTAATAATATATTCATTGCGCTTAGAATAATTATATAGTAAATGCTCGGTAACGCGGATGGTCGTAGATTCAAAATTCAGGCAGGTACATTTCGATTTTTTCAGATTAACACGTTGAACGCCGTGGGGGTCACCGGTGACCCTCAGTGAACTTTCCGTTTGGGCCGTGGGGTAGGCACCGGTGACCCCCAGCTAAAAAATGTGATAAAACGCAGATTTATAACACTAGAAATGATAAGAAAAACATATTTCGAAATAGAATTTATTGTAGAATAAAGAGATTAAAACGGCCTGAACGGGAAGTATTGAGAAAAAGGGCCGGCGTTCAACGTGTTAAGTATGGATCTAAATCCACCACAGATTTACGCTCCGTACGTCATAACTGGTAGGTCGCATCAGTTGAAATCTCTAGTTTTCAGGCATTGTGGAATAGAAGCCGAAAATGCCCGATGTAATTTCACAAATGTTGCTCAACCCAACTGAATTGTTTTGGTTTTCTTTTCGAAATTGTTCCCACCCAACTGCAGTGTTTGGCTCAAGGATAATCTGCCATTATGTAGAGGGGTGAAATGCTATTTGGTTTAAGCGACATTTTTTTGTGATATAATAGTATATATATTTGGAATCGGTAAAAAACGCAGATTCCGAAAATAGATATATTACTATATCACCAAAAAATGTCGCTTAAACCTAAATAGCCTTTCACCCCTCATTATGTCTGTGTGGGTGACATGTTAAGTAAGGCTCATGGAAGTTTTATCCATTTAATGCAACATAGGGATATTTACAATCGAATGCACGATATTTAGGTACAACGCGTTGTATATAATGCGCAACAAATAAATTATAAATGGGATTTGAAGTATGCACTGCCTTTGAATCTTTCTACTACCTACTAGTCTTCCCTAGCAGCAGACAAAAGCGGTGGCTAATCCTTCTACAGCATGTGGCAAGCCTTTTGCCGCCTGCCTAAAATTGGTAACAATGCAACTGGAGTCTCATTCTACACATTGGTCACGGCCGACGCGAATCCACATATGATTGTCTATGGGTGTACCTGAGCTATCCGTATGGCGTTCCGCATGCCGGACTGTATCTGGCCGAGGTGCACGACGCCCGTGACGCCCACCACCTCGAGCATGCCGTCCCAGTGGTTGGGCTTGCTGAAGTGGTCGTCCTTCTCCGGGCCCCACGGGTTCGCGCCCGAGCCCCAGCTGACAAACACCACATGGTTCAAACACGGGGACACTTTAACTTTACATTCAATTGAATGGTTCAACTTTTGTGTCTATACTCAGAGATGGGCAAATGTAATATTATTAACGATTACAAAATGTAGTCGTAATTTTAATTGTCTTGCTCTGTTATTTATTTATTTATAAGTACACTTACATAGACTACATTAACACATAAAAACTATATAAGAACATGAAGAGGATACATTATAAATGCGACTTATAAATAAGTGTAGACTACATGCACAGAAGAAAAGAAAAATAAAAATACGAGTAACACAAAAAGTTATAAACTACTGACATCATCATCATCATCATCGTTATCATGATTAAATCCATTTAAAACATTAAGAAATTATAAATGTGTATGTAATCTGGGATTCTGTAGTGTTTAAACATAAATGAGCTTAATGCAGCCATATTAATGGTAAAAAACGTAAAATGTGATCGTAATCATTTTTATTGATCTACTAGCTGTCCTGGCAGACCTTGTTCTGTCCTATTTCTCTAAAACAAAGTCACATTGTTTTTTTTAATGTTAATAGCTTCCCCGTCAGATTTTTTTGAAAATTGTTTGAAGGAACCTGGCCTTAATGCTAAATGTATAAAAATTGACAAATATTGACATTAATATTTAAACGTCACTCAATAATTGTTTTGCCTTCCCGGAACCCGTTCACTGACTTTAAACTTTATGGTATGGTGTTAAAGTTCAAATTGACTTTTAAATATTATTACGAATTTTTTGTATGAGAATATAGAAAAGTGATGTTTTTAGACTTTTCCAGACAATTTTTTAAAATTTTCTCTCCGTAATAACCATCCCCAGACTTAAACAAACACAACAAAAAAGAAATCAGCCAAATCGGTTCAGCCGTTCTCGAGTTTAACGCTTATCAAGACATTTAGCGATTCATTTTTATATTATAGATTTACATTTTGCCCATCTATGTTTATACTCACTTATTAACCCTCGACTAAAAAATAAGGATGTTAAAAGTTTAACATGTGTATCTGTGACTCTATGGATCTGAGTTTTTGTATGTCTATCTGTGGTATCGTAGCTCGTAAACGGATGAACTGATATTGATATAGTTGTTTGTTTAAAAAGTGACTTGGTCGACGGTGTTTTAGCTATGATTAACGAATAACAGATTGGTTGTTTGAAGATAATCAGCTCTTTTCTCTTAAAATTAGATATCTTGTGACTTAAATGACATTACATTAGCTAAGTTGCTAATTTACCAGACGCTGCTTGCTAACTTAAAGCAGAAGTGTCATATTTGAGGTTTTGGAATAATTTCAACGAATAGGTATATTGACAATAAATCAGTCGAAGGAATCTTTAAAATTATTATTATTGTTTTTTTTTCTTTCTTCGCTGTTTTCTGCACGTTGACATACTAAATGATTGTCAGTTGAAAATCAGCGCTTCGTTGCTCTGATATATTAAGTCCACTTCTCTTTAGCGTATCATCACAGTAATGAGTATTCGCTTTCGTTGTTTTATACCTTGATTAACCTATTATTGTGTTAATTTAACAGTACATGTAACGTAAGATTTTTTTATTATTTCGAACTTTGTCGGCTTTATAATGATTGGTCATCGTCAGTCACGCGAATTCAATGGTAGTATATATAACGAGGGGTGAAAAGCTATTTGGTTTAAGCGACATTTTTTGGTTATACAGTAATTTTTTTTTTTTTTTGAATCGGTAAAAAACGCTGATTCCGAAAATATGTATATTACTATATCACCAAAAAATGGCGCTTAAATCAAATAGCCTTTCACCCCTCGGTATGATGCAGCTGCAGCATAGATGTTTCTAGGCAGCAAGCAAAACGACTGGTTTGTTTAGAGTATTCTGACGACGCGTCAACAGTATGCCGAGGTCCTGGTAGCTTGTTTTTAATACTGATTCGACAGAGTAACTATACTGGACCTGATATGGAAAGTTTACACTATAGTCTGAAACCATAAGAACGTGGAAACACGCTAGCAAGAAGTATATTTCACTCCTGCTGTTCGCATGATGAATGTAGAAGCGAATCTTTTCGTGCGTATATAAGGAAAGTCCACCACACACGGATAGTGCCCACCACGACGATACTATATATTATAATGGTCACTTTGAGTTGAGTATTGTAGAGGTTACCTGAGGATGTTGAGTATGATGATGCCCTCGAGAGCAGGCAGCTCGACAACCTTGCCGTCGACCTCCAGACGGAGCGCCTTGTGCAGGTCCTTGCACATCTTGCGGCCCACCATCTTGCGGAAGCCCATCTTCACATATACGCCCTTGTTGCGGATCCTGCCATATAATTACAACCATTACATTCTCAAAGTTTAATACAAGTTTTTAGTTTAGTTTGGGAAGTCGAAGCTGCTCGCGTCCGTAGGCTTTACCCTAGTTTCCCGACACGTGACTCCTGGGTGGTGCTAAACGAGCAGCAGCGAGGTGGTAGGGCCTCGGTGCCCGTCTGGATCGCGACCACAGTACATGGGTGTAAAGCCCGTCATAGTGACCAGTTTCGGCTTATCGCGTTTCGGGATCAGCTTGTGTATATCCAGTAGCTCATATACCTAGAGACCTTCAATCGTGGTATATGTGGGCCGACATGACGATGTAGACTATCAATGGATTTTCATCCTTTGATAGTCGCTTTCGTTTTTGGACTACATTGTACTTACCATCAGGTACTCTGTAGTCACTATGTCGAGCCAGTGTAAAAAAAAAATTCAAGTTAAGGACCAGTGATGCATGGATTCATGAAATAAGAATAAAACTTGTCATAAGTTTTGTAGTGAGGACTTTACAGTGTAGATAGCCATAATATGTATAATTAATATAAGAAATGGAAAAATAATTAAAAATTAGAATGTACTCATAATTTGTGTTTAAATTATTGCGTATTTAATTCTTGCTTCTACTGCCATCTGTTGGTGTGATTGTAGCAGTTTCTGTTTCCATTAACTATGCTGACGGAAGCGAGCTTCGGCGTGTACGCGACAGGTAACCAGTGGACGCGAACACATGCTCCACTTGTGGTGTAATTATTTCGTTCAATCGTTTGACTCGATGGGAAGCCGGTATTCTGTATGTATTTTACTGTTATGCCTTAACGTGTAGTAATTTGACATTTATTTGAACGCACACGTCCGTGATGTGTCGCAAACACAGATATATTTAGGTTTATGTGCAACAAAAGGTACATTTATATTTATTTATTTTAGTTTTAATAATCACAGCACATTTCCGTAAAATTAATTATACATTAAGAAAACTACAGTGCCATTTAAGAAGTTACACTTGCAAATTACATTTTGTTAGTGAGTAAGTGTTGTTTCGTGTTTTGTGTGTGTGTGCGTTTATTTCATTGTTACATGTGATTCATCTGACTGCAGTTTTGAAATAATAGCCTTAAGAATTGATTATGGCTTAAATGGAGTATGTAAGAGTACTCGCCTGCTGTTGAACTTGTCGGGGTTCTCCTCGCGCGCGTTGTGGAAGTCGAGACAGAGGTCGGCGTCGATGCCGATGCCGAAGTAGTTGTTCATCACCAGGATCTGCGAGTTGTCCTCGCTGTGACACACCGTCTGCGCCACCGACACTACTAACACCAATATCACACTTTATTCACCCGGCCTCGTCTACCAGAGTCCAAAAAAGTAAAAAAAAGTAAAGTATGTAAAAGTCAAGTGAAGTTTCTTTTTTTTTTGCATCCTACAGTTTTTTTTTCTTGCTCGCAAATTTACTACAGTGCACCTGATTGTAAGTACAGAGTCGTCCAAATACGAAAGCAACTGTTATGTATCGTCAGACAAGTAAAGCAAACGGCGGTTAGTAACACACTGTTTATTAGACGTGGCTCGTTCGCGTGGGCGTAGCACGCACATCACTAACTATTACTACATATACGAGTATAACAGCAACCATCAAAGAATGAATATCCGTTGATAGTCTCCGTCGTCATGTCGGTCCACATATATCACGAATGAAGGTCTCTAGGTATATGAGTTACTGGATATACACAAGCTGAAGCATTTTTTTTTAAATAATACGATATTCCAGAGCTCTAGTGAATTCCCATTTTTATGGTTCTGAAACAAAGATTATATCGAGGGGTGAAAGGCTATTTGGTTTAAGCGACATTTTTGGTAATATATAGTAATGTATATATTTTCGGAATATGCCTTTTTTATCGATTCTAAATATATATATTACTATATCACCAAAGAATGTCGCTTAAACCAAATAGCCTTTCACCCCTCGATATAGAGATCCCTTTTTGACGTAAAAAGTTATAATGGGGATTTAATATTCAATTAATGGAGGGGAGTAGGAAATAAAATTTTAAAGCCGTGTAATGTTTTAGGCACATTTCATTAGATGAGCAAGATGAAATATACGATGACAGAAAAAGCGGAGTTCACATGCAAACGTTGTAGATGTCCGCCTCAGTCGCATAATTGAACGAAAGAGATGGCGCATACCGTATTTTAGAAATGTTTAAGGAATTTAACCTTCAACACGTGTATGGAGTTGCATGAGCAGTTTTTTATATCCTTTCTACTACTTTTTTTTTTTTCACTTAACGATTGGAATACGAACCAGGAAACTGCTTAAAGCTCTGCGTGCCTTCTTCGGCCCCCGTGCCGGTGTCCTGGTCGGGGTGGAAGACAACGGTCCAGCGGTCCAGGAGGATCTCCTCGGCGTCTATAGCGTCTCGCAGCAGACTCAAGGGGTCTTCACCGCCAGTGTAACCTGGACCCCAGCGCAATACTCGCGCAAGGTCGTTACCTGTGACCATAGATGGGCAAAATGTAATCAGATTAATAAAAATAATTACGATTACATTTTACCATTGATATGACTGCATTTTGCTCATCTATGTTTTGAACACTACAGAATCCCAGATTGCATACACATTTATGATTTCTTAATGTTTTAAATGGATTCAATCATGATAACAAAGCAACAAAATTAAAATTACGACTATATTTTGTAATCGTTAATCATTAATCAGATTACATTTTGCCTATCTCTAATGGGAATCATAAAGCAACGAGTAAATCGGTATCTGTTGAGTGAGCGCGCTCCATCATTGGTCTCATCAACACTTTCCACCAGATGTGATTGAGGTCAAGTCTGTTCATAATTTAAAAAAAGATCTAGGGTTATTTATTTATCTTTTTTGTGTATTTATAATATATTGTTTCCCTGAGACTATAAAAAACCTTTATCGGTGAACAGACTGGCGCCATCTATCGGTGAGAAGTGGTTACCATCGCATGTACAATTTCAACACAAAGGGCGTTGTTATTGCGTTGTCGACCAGAAGGACGTTATTCAGAGCCCTCTTTAACACTAGAAAGACTGAATGTAGGTATAGCACATACGTATATAGGGAATAAAGAGAGGGGGAGGTGAGTACAACTATCAATAAATGCTATAAGATAATATATAAAAAGTCACAATATTTTAAAAAATTGGTTCCTTGTAAATTGTATTTTTTTTTAAATAACTAAACTTTAAAAACAGTCAAAATGACTGCTCTGGGCAATCTAGTGTTAAGAACCTCATGTCGTAATCCTGAAGAAACTGCCCAGCAGCCCATTGCACAACTCCAAAGTCCGAAAAATAATGTTCTAGGGTGGTCCGTGGGTCTATACGTCTTTAGAGTTTGGGACGCGCCGATGACCTATAGCCAAAGGCGCGCGTTTGATATGGCACTGGATGTACCAGGTTTTTATTTAAAGATATTAAGAAATTTGTAATGCCTACATGTAACTTAATCAATTAGATCATTACAAAGATTTCAAACACGATTTTTCTGCTGTAAGTCAATGAAGTTGGGTTGTCTACTGATTTCTAATGACGCTATAGCCTCAGGTCATATGTGCCATGTTATTGTAATATCATTTAAGTCACAATACTTTTTTTAATGATTTACAGGCGGACGCTTGACTTCAATCACACCTGGTATATGGTAACGATGGACCGCGTCCGGCCAAAAATGTCTCTTCACTCTTCTCTTAAAGGCTCCTATGTTATAAGATGGAAATATGCTCGCTGGTTACATACATTCCACTCGTTAACTGTTAAATCGATCTGATAATTAGAAATTGACAACCCTTCAACAATTAGAAAAAAAAATGTCGATCTTCGAACTGTTGTCCAGGTTTCCTTTGATCAAATCACTTTTCAAACAAGAAAACTAAATCACAATTGGTTTCTCCATTCAAGAGCAACGATGCCAGAAATACATACGTTAAATTCATAATTAGTGTTACCTAATTCCCGGCTTAAAAAGGTTCATGGTTCCTACATGGGGCTCGGTATTCGCTTATACAATACAATACCTAAAGACATCTTGGAGTTACCACTATTGAAATTTAAAAAAACAATTAAAACTATATTGCTGGGAAAGGGATATTATTCCATTAATGACTGTTTGAATGATAAAAGTGCGTGGTCTTAATATATGCAATCGTTCTCGCGGGGCATTCAATCCTTTATATATTATACCTGTTATTGTACCTCATTATGTTAAAAGGAGCAACTACCAGAGTTTCTTGCCGGCTCTTCTCGGTAGATTCTGCTTTCCGAACCGGTGGTAGATTCACTCTGCTTTTATTGACGATTCAAAAGTGCTTGGAAGTAGGCCTATTTGAATAAAGTCATATTTCATTTCATTTCATTTAATATGACTTTTTTGCATTAATAACAGGCATTTTAAAAGTGGTTGACGTTATTCTATGATATAAAAAGGAATCGCAAAATGTCTTGATAAGCGCGAAACTCGAGAACGGCTGAACCGATTTGGCTGATTTCTTTTTTGTTGTGTTTGTTGAAGTCTGGGGAAGGTTATTACGGAGAGAAAAATAAAAAAAATTGTCTGAAAAAGTCTAAAAACACCACTTATCTATATTCTCATACAAAAAATTCGTAATAATATTTAAAAGTCAATTTGAACTTTAACACCATACCATAAAGTTTAAATGTTAGTGGACGGGTTCCGGGAAGGCAAAACAAATGAGTGACGTATAAATATTAATGTCAGTATTTGTCAATTTTTATACATATAGCATTAAGGCCAGGTTCCTTCAAACAATTTTCAAAAAACAGCCGACAGGCCAATAGGTTTTGGCAGAATGAAATCTGACGGGGAAGCTATTAACATTAAAAAAAACAATGTGACTTTGTTTTAGAGAAATAGGGCAGAACAAGGTCTGCCGGGACAGCTAGTTGTAAATAAACTGTTAGGTTCAAGAATTGTAATAGGTACCGGTGCCGAGGGGCACGATGCCGCAGGGCGGGTTGGAGCACTGCGAGTCCTGGCCGACGTTGTCGAGGCACTGCAGCACCCAGCCGATGGTGCCGTCGCCGCCGCACACCAGGATCTTGTAGTACGGAATATGCCGGAACACATACAACCTGACAACAATGTTTCCATTCGTAAACTACTAACGTAACTAAAAACGTAAACGTAACTAGATCTGAAACGAAACACTCGGAGGGATCATACTCTTATATAAATATGTCTATAATAAAATAGTTAACCCTTTTGCTACTAAACGCCGCCTGTATATGAATGACTAACTGATCCGGGAAACGTTGTTCTGCCATATAAATTATTCATACATATATTTTTGGTATCTTGAACAGTTTTCGCAGCGCTCGCAATGGAAGCCCTCAAGGATGAATAATTTTCCCCGTTTTTTTTACATTTTCCATTATTTCTTCGCTCCTAATAGTTGCATCGTGATGTTGTATAGCCTAAAGCCTTCCTCGATAAATGGTCTATTTAACACAAAAAGAATTTTTCAATTCGAACCAGTAGTTCCTGAGATTAGCGCGTTCAAACAAACAAACAAACTCTTCAGCTTTATAATATTAGTATAGATTAGTATAGATGACTATAGTCACCGGTTGCAAAACACCGCGTATACAGAATTGTTGCCTATTTCCTTATTTCATTCCCCCGTAATATTTTTCTTCTGAAAACTAATAAAAATCGTTTTGAGCCAAAACTTTGGCCCTGAATGCTGAAGACATGCACGTTAGATATGCGTACTTTCAGCACGGAGCTCCGTTTCCAGCGAACCCAGCTGTAGCGAAAGGGTTAAAAGTTACTTATATTAGTACAATAGAATAAAATAAATACTCATCGCGTCGTATAGCTCAGTACTGAATTGCAAAACCCTTTGGGTTAAATTCCATCGTATAATGGTACAGTACTCGCTCCTGTCCTTAGCTCATAGAGCTTAAATACCAAAATTGCTTCAAATCACTATAATTCAATCGTTCAATTCGTATTAAAAAATCATGCAACATGGAGAGCGAGGCTTCTAACCCACGGCAGGAATAATAAATTGAAATTCGACCTTTTTTAGGTATAAATATGTTGCAAACACGAAGACCCCCATTTGTGTTTTTTTTATACTTCGGGAAAATCTTCATAAGATCGTTACGGCCAAAAGATCGGTGTTGGCCAAGATGTGCAGGACTTGTACTGGCTAAAACCCCAACGTGACGACTTCTGCGCATTAACGGGGTCTATGGCGGCCTTAATCAATTCTCCATAGACCTGCCGCGCCTCTGCTGGACACAATCCCGGGGTAAAACACTGTCTCTCACAAAACTATACAGCGCACCTTGCGAGTTACCAACCGGTTGCTCAGTGCCCCCACATTAAGCAGCCCCGTGCGCTAGTGTGCCAATCCCGAAACGCAATCGCTATACCTAAATAGTTACAATAGTTTAAATATACTCACCCAGGCAATGGACCTCCGTTTTCAAGGTCAAACACCTGGTAGGGGTTGAGGAGTTTTCTAAAGGAGGAGATGAGCTCAAGGCCCTGGCAGCCGCCGGACTTGACGTTGACAAACACCAGCAGTGGGTTCACGTCTGCCGGCACCCGCGACGGCTCTATGCTGGGCAGGAGCATTACTGGACAAACATACTGCTCATCTAGCAACTCTATGATTATATCTTCCCTATTATTGCATTAAACCGTGAGACGCTTGGGCTGCGCGGAGACATTGCATCGCCGAGGTATTTTTTATCGTTTGTATAAAAGCGAGTGTTCTGAAGAGTTGCCTAACTTCATTCCACCATATCCGTTTCATAGCAACATTTAATAAAGCTCATACTTCATAAACAATTTAACAGATGCTTGAGTTTATTCCGGTGATTCAAATATTCTTTATACAAAGTCGATACAAAGTTTCTCTAGAGGGACTTACCTAACAAAGGCTTATCTTCATATTTGGCCTCTCTGAGAGCGTAAAGTGCGCGCACAGCCTTACTCGCGTCCTCATACGTGATCACCATCGATCCGTACTCGTAGTATATTGGGCCGATTGATGTGAATTTGTTCTCTGTAAAAATAATATAATAGCAATAATATTATTTACTAACATTTACACACATTGACCTAGTCCCAAATTAAGCTTGCGCTTGTACTAAAGGTACTAGACAATCTCATCTGCTCATCACAGAAAAGTTTACAACTACCGGGACTCGAACCCAGGAGCTTAGTATCATAAATAGCGTCACTACAAACTGCGCTATCAGGCCGTGTAGTCCTGTGTGTGTCCGTCCGAAAATGTCGTGATAATGGCATTGAAATTAGGTTAATATGCTCTGGTGACGTACTGCCAAGCGCAGTGTGGGACGTCTAGGTACGAGGTGGATAGGATAGATGTCCTAAAAAAGATTGCAGGACGACGCTGGCTTCACGTCGCTTCTGATCGATTGTTCTGGAAGACATTAGGCGAGATCAATATCCAGCAATGGACGTCTTATGGCTGATTTGATAATGATAGAGTATACTCTGACGAACTCCTGGTTTATTTATTTATTTAATACTAACTTTATAGCACATTACAACGCCAATTATATGCAAAATAGGAAAGAAAATAAAAAATTACACTGACAGTAACGAAGTTACGCTTACATATCAAATTTTGTTAACATGTTTTGGGTCGTTCTCCGTATCCTAGTAGACGAGTGAGTTTTGTGTGAGTTTATGCGTGTGTAAGTGCATTTGTGTGCATGTGTGTTTATTTCGGTGTTTATCATACATATCATGTTTGACCATATATGCACAATTGGTATATTGAAGACATGCTCTTATTGATATGGGAATGTAGGCTGAAAGAATTAAAAATTGCAAAATATCTTTTAAGTTCTCTTAGGATAGTTTTGCTTACTCACCAGCTCCAAGGATCTCGACGAGAATCTGCTCATATTTGCGTTCAGACTGGTTAGTTGGTAGCGAGGCCACGAACAGCGCGAGTGTTGGCCCGTGTGGGTCCTGACGCGGCTGCAGGTAGAACCGCGCTAGCTCCATGCGGCGCACCGATTCGCGGGCCAGCCGTACCAAGATGCGCCACGGTCTTTCGTCTTCATCTAGCACGCGTTCTGTCACTAAATACACAAAATATGATTCTAGAATCTGTCATATACGTTCGGTATGAATATTGTCCTTTAAGAATTACTCCTCATAAGAATAATGAATGCACAATAAACTTAAGACAATACGTCATAATATCTCTATAGTTTAGTAAGCCGCAGGCACCAGAAGTATTCCTCAACAAATTCTATTGCACAAGCTCTAAAAAAGATCGCAATTACCTACCACTTAGCGCTGAATATTAGAAACATCTAGATAATAGGTGTACATTCAACGAATGATCAATGTACCTCATCTTTTGATAGATTCGATCAGCTTTTTAATTGGCATACGACTTAGATATTAAGAAAAAAAAATCCTTACCGCCCCGGTCAAGAAGGATCTCGGAACAGCGATACTCAGCGCTGGCGGTGGCCGGGTCGAGGCCGAACCGCTCGAGAGAGGCAGCCATTAGGTTGGTCACGGTGTGCTCTCCGCTGCATGTGACAGTCACGTAGGTCTCTCCTGCTCCGGCCACGCGGCCCGGGTACACTCGTACATCCCCGCTGCCAGTTTCTGTTGGCCTAGAAGCGGGTTGGGGTGATGAGCACACAACCAAAAGCCGAGTTATTCTTATTTGTATTCAGTCTAGAGAGAGGATCTCTTGGACGCCAGATTACACAAGGTTTTGATCAACATTGATCACATATTTCGAAGTAGTTCTGATAACATGTTCAAGTAAACTATTACGTTTTGTCTTTAGGCAAGGCTTAACTTGTTTAAAAAGTTTGGGTGACAAACAGTTGTGGCACATGGGGGAATTACTATAACATAAGACAAATTAAGAGCCCATATTTGATAAAGTAGATGTTAATTGGAGACAGAACATAAAGATTATGCATGAATATGCATTATGCATGATTATTATGAATCTTTATGCCTTTTGCTAAAAATGTTACAATTAATAGCTCATTTATATAGCCTTGGGATGAATTTCAGGATTATTGATTGCCATCTTTGTATGAAGGCTGTAGGATATTTTTTATTTTTAACTTCCTATACTGTGTATCTTGAATGCGGATGATTCCGTTCGCTCCACTTTCAAGGATTAAAGTATAAATAAGGACATTAATCTTACTTGAAACGCAGGAATAAAGCGGGCCGCTTGTTTGGCAGCCTGGTGACGCGGGCCAAGGGTGTGGGGTCTCTCAGCGGAGGCTCTTCGCCTCCAGCCAGCGCGTCAGTCAGCTCGAACTGCTCAGGGTCGCGCTCCACGTGGAACGCTCTCAGCGCGGCGGTGACCAGCTCCCTCGTGTTCCAGTTTCGGCCGACCACGACGGGCCGGTACAGCCGATGTGCCCACGCGGCATCGCCATCATATACTTTCACCTCTGTTCCATGGTCACCAATGTCAAGGTCAAAACCTTGTTTCTTTATATATTTAACAAAGACACTTTCATCAAGGTTAAACGCCAGTTCCATCATAAAAAAATCAATTTCAGATCATGTTTTTAATTATTCACAAGTTACGTTTGCCGAGTTATTGAGTTGTTCGATAGTGTTTTGGCGAGCGCGTTCCCACAGTCCTATGATATTGAGCCCTATAAATATAGCATGAAAAGGTATTTGTGCAAGCTGGCATAATTATTACGTTGAATGATAGCTATTTTTGCTTTCTATAGTCGTAGCTCGTTTATTGGACTGTACTATGCTTGCCATATGGTGTGGTGTAAACTAGGGATGTAACGGAGGCAGTTTTATCGGAACCGCAGTCGGAGTCGAAGTTTTTAAATTTGATTTATCGGAGTCGGAACCGAAGTCGGAATCGGAGTCGGAGGCAATGTCAGTCACAAGTGACGGCAGAATAAAATAGTTTTATTAAGGGACAAATAAAAACATTATTCAGTGAACCTTTTTAATTAGAAGGTGATAAATTTACACATACACAGACAATGAAAATAAAAATTGCTGTGTTTCTCATTAACATTTTTCCATTAAGAATGCACAAATTAAATCAAATTTGCCCCAGGGTTGTTTTTGTGTTAATTTCTATTTAATTTAATTTAATGTAAATGTAAAATTAAAAGATCTTTTAGTAATAAATTAAAATGAACATTTAGTTCTAAATTTTCTCATTTTAATCATTTTTTTAAATTTATTAAAAGTGAGATACTTAAATTAAGTAGCACTGATTGTTTAATCTATACTAATATTATAAAGCTGAAGAGTTTATTTGTTTGTTTGAACGCGCTAATCTCAGGAACTACTGGTTCGAATTAAAAAAATATTTTTGAGTTGAATAGACCATTTATCGAGGAAGGCTTTAGGCTATATAACATCACGATGCAATTATCTGAAGCGAAGAAATAATGGAAAATGTGAAAAAAACGGGCAAAATTATTCTTCCTTGAGGGCTTCCATTGCGTGCGCTGCAAAAACGGTTCAAGATACCAAAAATATATGTAAGAAAGAATTGTTCCTCTTAAAATGATCTAAAAAAATGTCCGGGGCAGTATATGTCTATCTTTTAAAATTAAGTCACTAGAACCGTTTTTATGGTAAACAAACTTGGTCGAAATTAATGCATTATTTGTTAAGAGTTGTATCAACGTAATAATATTAATCTTTATCCAAATAAATGTGTTTTTGATTAAGAGTATTTAATTGTGAACAAAATTGTCTTTGACATCACTTAATTTCAATGAACATCTTAGAAGATATTACAATAACTTATATAGCAAAACAACGTTTGCCGGATCAGCTAGTTACATATAAAATGAAATCAAACAAATTGACTACAATAGTGGTGGAACCTCCGATGAATACCTCCGATTAAAAAGTTCCGGAACCGAAGTCGGAACCGAAGGTGTAATAACAATCGGAAGTTCCGACTTATCGGAGTCGGAGTCGAAGCTCCGTAACATCTCTGGTGTAAACACTATGCCAAGATAAAATTCAAAAAAGTTGAAGAAAAATCTGGTTACTCAGGCCACGGCTATGAGCAGATCGAATTAAACAGAGCAGAGTTAGGCATTAAAAGTAAGTTTCTTCACGTTTAAGACCCGTTAAAGTATTTATAACAGGGTTCCCCTAGTAAGTGCCATGGGGCCTGGTTTTCAGCTCTAGTCATCCATTTTTCACCGGCTACTTTTTGCAAGTCGTCGCTCTACTTCGTCGGAGGCATCTCACTTAGCATTACTGGTCTACTGGAACCTGGCCGGCTTAATGGTGTCGGTTCTTCGGTTTGTATATGCACTTACCTTCTTCGCGCTCATCGGGCGTGCGATCCCGATGCTGCTTGTGGTCAGGACGATGCTCCTGGTCCGCTGGGGCGCCCGTGGACCCGGATCCCGAGCGGCCCTCGCAGCCAGAGCTGAACTCCTCGCTCACGCTGCGAGCTGGAACACCCCATATCGCTCACATACGCCCCGGTACCCGCGTCGGTACTGACTTATGTTATTTAAAGGTAGTTCTTTGTTTCAAGTATCTTATTTTAATTATTAAAAATATATAAATCATCACGCTACAACCCTTATGGGGTGAACAGAGATACATTAGTGGCTGTATCTTATTCGCTTATATGTCGAGTCCAACGTGACCAGTAGCGCAGCTGATCGCCGTTCTCAGGGCACTTACACATCACAATGTTTTCCTAGACCGGTATGCATGTGGTGCTTAGGCACATTACATTGTGGATTTAGATCCACACTTGGTCTGGAAAAACTCAGAGGTACGCGGCAGAATTCGAACCTAGGACCATTCGTATTGCCACGTATCGATACCGGTCCCTTAACCACAATGCTATCACAGTTCATTGAAGATGTAAAGTCAAACATTAATTTCATCATGGAGGATATTCCATATATGAGTACTAAAAAATCGCTTCACGATTCAAAACCCGAATAGCAAAGGAGTGGGTTACACTCTCTGGGAGTCTTTAAAGAAGAGTGAAGATGCATTTGTTGGGTAAACTCGTTTACTATAGGGTACTATTTCCCCTACCGTCAGGTGTGATTAAGGACAGACGTTAGCCAATCAAAGTAAAAATCGTAAAAAAGACTAAAAACCACAAACACATGCGGCGACGGTATCAGGATGGTATCGACAGCAGTCTATCTTTAATGCGTCTGTCAAAGGTGACCATTTTCCAGACCGCTTCGGTTTGAGTAACCCTTAAATAGTCCGTAAATTTTTAGTCTTGCGTTTACGGGTTTTTACAATATTTACTTTTAGAAATAGTTTGTTTTTAATTAGCAAATTATCTGGAATATTATATTCGATCCTAAAGCCGCTAGATGGCATGGCCATAAACTATAAAATTTCAGGAAGTGACAATCTCGAAAATGCTCCTGTAATGATTTTCAATCCGACATCACAACATAATAATATTAATGTCCCTTAATGCAGAACTCCTGTATTATCGAAGCAAATTCACAATTCTACGACGTAACATTTAGACACAGATAAGCAAAATGTAATCAGATTAATGAAAAACGATTACGATTACATTTTGCGTTTTTCATCATTAATATGAATGCATTTTACTCATCTATGTTGTAAATACAACGGAATCCTCAATTGCATACACATTTATGTCTCCTTAATGTTTAGAAGGGATTTAATCATGATTACAGAGCAACAAAATTAAAATGACGACTACATTTTGTAATCGTTAATCATTAATCAAGTTACATTTTGCCCATCTCTTCATTTAGACATAGTGCATATGTAACATAATCCATAATAATATCTATATATGGTTGCTTGAAGTGTCTTTTTGCATAGAAATACATTTAATTTTATATGTCATTAATATCATGCATATCAAAGTGTATATAACATTTTTTTTTTAATTTAACCTCATTATTAACGTACCTATAGACTACCTTAAACTTAATTTAAACAATATTACATTAATAAATAATTTATTTTAATTATCCTTTATGCCTATATTACTGCATTAGTAATAGGAAATTTAGTTATTAATATATTAGTTAATATTAGTATAACGTTTTGTATGATTTACATCCAAGAACAAGCTAAAATATTTATCCTATAAGTTAAATTATGTATTTTTTTTTTGCGAATATCATTGATAGTCGTTTAAAAAAACATAAGGTGTGTTCAGGGTGATAAACATTTTCGATGAGAGGTAGGCGGTGAGGAGAGAGGTTTTGGAGGAATGAGCTCTTTACTCTCCCCTCCAAGAGAGGTAGCCTCAACAAGACTTTTCGCTTCTCGGGCATCTGGATGAATTTGGTTTCCAAGGCCCGGATGGAGTAATTAGAGGGGCACCCCGGGGGTTTTTAGTCAGTAGGAGTAGGACACACCGGGGTCGCTGCCCCCACAGCAACCCTGATGGTCTTATGCAGGATTTAACGCGGGTCACAAAAAAAAAACAAAAAAAAACCGAAGATATACATTTTCACCAATGGCGAAAATCACTTCACGGAGACTTATGACGTCATCACACTTGACAATTTTGTTACTAATGACAATGTGAAACTGTTCTAAAAGCTTCAACAATGTAAAAAATAATGCCACTTTTAATCTACTTCGTGGCAGATGGGAATTTAAAGGCGTTTGAGAGATGTTACAAATATATCTCATATGTGTAAGAATAGTTTGATTTTGTGCATTTACTTCAACTAATTTGGTCAAATTAATGTTGTGTGAATTAATTGATCCTGATGACAGGACAATAAGTAACAGCATCAACTCTCAGCTGAAATAAAATAATTGCCATTAAGTGTCAAACTGGTCGTGGAGTGTAAGTTTTTAGCCAATTCAACATATTCAACTATAGCTTCCTGAAAAGGTTATAGATGATCGAAAGTGGCGACGGCAAAAGTGTCGTTTTAAACAGCACCCTAAACACACCTATAATTCCACAATTATAGTAAAACTGTAATCTGACTTCTTCAACACATTGGACTTGTTTCAATGTAAATCTTACAATTCTACCATTGTATCACATTAATAGAATGTACATGTAAAATAAAAATGGCGACATTTTCAAAATCATTGCCGTGAATTTTTCCATTAAATAAAAAAAATCATCACAATCAAATATATTGAATTTATATTCAATTTACAATTTGAGAATTATGCTAATGTGTATAATGACTCAATTTTGGCTTTAATTACTTTAATTTTTAATTAATATTTAGTAAAAAAAATATAGCTTATAAAATTCATATAATTGATTGTGAAAATCTTCAATAAAAGCAATTAATGCGTAGCATACATACAATATGTATTTTTATATAGACGATGGAAAACATAAACCATATATATGAGTTAAGTACATTTTTTACTTATTAAGATTTATTTCATAACCTCGATTATACAATTGTCTGAATAAATGGCGCTCGTAGAAAGACAAACATGGCATTATAAAAACAGAAGAATAATCTAATATATGCGCGGTTAAAGTAAAGCAACATCCGTTCTGTTTTCGTGAGCACATTCAAGTTCATTTCGTTCTACTGCGTTTTTTTCTATATGCTATACTCTGGAGAATCTACGGCCGAGTGGTGCAATTTTACCCTTCCCTCTTCTACCATAAATTGCTAAGACGTCATGCGGGTATGTGCACCCTTACGTGGTCGTCATTCCAGATGCTCCATGATTCCAGAAAGGAGTGTAATTTGTTTCTTGCCCCTGTTTTCCAGCATTTTACGGCTTGGGAATCTTTAAACGATGAGTGAATAGATATTAATTGGGTGAGCGCTCTCCATCATCGGCCCCATCATCACTTTCCACCGGGTGAGTTTGAGAACAAGCGCAAGCCTGTATGTAATAAAAAACATTCTTGATAGACCACGAGTTAACTCGCTACAGTTACTTAAATTGAATATGTTTCTATTTTATAACATGTTTTTGACTTCCCTCTTTGCCCTTGTACGTGGTTTCTTAAATTTTAAATCTATGCTCACCGCATGTCAATTCCCCACAATGCGATTTGAGGTTAATGCCATCGCATCAATTCTATCTACTATTATGGAGGTAAAAGGTAATGTTTTCCCTCGTCGATACATTCAGATGTATTATTTGTACCTATAACTTGTTACCTGGATGCCGTTGGAATACTACATCACGAGTATTCTTGGTCGGTACGGCATACAATGCTTTGGGGATGGATTTGAAATGCGTAGTCTGATGAGATATTGAAAAGTAGAAATGTGATTAAGAATTCCAATAAACCACAGGACTAGTTTAAAATTTAGAAAACTTGTAAAAAATGTTTCTTCGTTGTGAAGTTATTAAGAGTGTTTCAAGTTAGTTTTAACAGGAACTAAGTAAAAGGCATGTTGCTAGCTAACAGTAACAAGGAAATGAAAATGACTAATTATTTTATACTTGTAACTCGGCTATGTTACGTTTATTATAAACTTTTTAAAATTATCTGAAACAATCGTCTACATTACTCTCTATTTTGAATATCTTATGGTGTTTTAAAAGCGAAACTTAATTAAATAAATTGTTATCAACATATCGTTGTGGTATATCCGCTTCAGGGACAGCAGAGATACATTCATTGCTGTGTCCACTTAGCGCTTGTAATTCATGTCCAATGTGAGTTAGCGCAGCCGATAATAAAAAAAAAACACTGATTAATTATTTATTTTTATATATTCGATTCATAATTAAATTAAAACGATAGCTATTTTTTTTGTTAATTCCAATCTTATTTTAATTTGCAAGAAATTTAACTTCTAACAATTTAATTAATTAATTTTTCAAGAATAAAGTTACGAATTTAAAGTATGAAACTAATGAATGGATGTCATAATCAGTGATAGCGACTGTGTGGAGGTAGTGTATGTATGAAAATGTTTATAAGAAGCGTTTTCAGCAAAAGCACAAGCATGCATCTAACACCAAGTTGGATAGAAATGCAGATAGATTAGACTACTCGATGTCCTATTTGGATGAGCGGTACAAAAGCGAACAAGAAAAGCGTTCAACAGTCGCGACTTGGCCGATCTACAGACTTTGAATGGCACACCGGACTCAGACAGTCTAATAAAGCAAGTGAGCCGATATTCCCCGTTGGACCGTATTTGACTATAACCATAGGGGTCAGCATCTATTGGTCTAAGTATCAAGATGTCTAGGTTGCCAGTTTGACCATACCATGACACGACTGAATCTCGTTCCTGCTGTCTGGTCTCCCAGTCACTGGTATCATGATACAGCCATGTTGGTAACACAGATGAATCAATATTTAGACCAAAAGATACCGACCTGACAAGAGTTTAACTTTTATGTGCATTTGAACTTGTTTCGCAAGCCATTACAAGACTCTCTTTTGGTCACATGTGCCCGTAATTTGGACACCCATGATTCCAGTAGATGAGACTTCTGAATGTCATTTGTAGGTCGGCAAAGGCAAGCGCGGCAAGCGTGCATGCTGAGTGGGAGCCGGCGGGATCGTGGGGTCGCGTTACCTCTGGAGTAGGGAGGGGAGGCTCCACCGTGCGGGCTGCAGGCGGCGGGCAGTAGGCGCCGCGCCAACGTGACGAGACGCGCCGGGCTCCAGCCGGCCCTCTCCCGCACTGCCCCAACACACACGCTCACGTTCCGCAACGCTTTACCCGCACGCGACCATGTGCCTAGCGATTCGCTCTACCCCGCCGCGACGCTCCCTCCCTACTCGTATGTACACTGTCTGGGTGCCTTGCCAAGTCGTATAGATCGAGAGCAATGAAAGATGAAGCGCCTACGAAGAAGCCGGCCGCGAATAGCGAGGCACATGTCTAGAAGGAAAGCGGTGCGGCGCGGGCGACCGTCACGCGGACGCTGTGGATTGAACCGTGCGGACACTCACTGCAGCCGGAGTCCTTTTGCGAAGCCGAGGGGCGCACGTGCACCCCGATGATGGCCTCCATGGGCACCTCCGTCCGCGGGATCGACACCGCCGACGGGGGCAGGAAGATTGGTCGCAGAGTGCCGAAGTCGCATTCGTCTGGCACGAGGGCACGGCACCCGGAATGGCACTGGACAACAAATCAAACATTTACAATTGCTTTACCTAATCATTTCTTAAAGAGCTCCTCGCTATGTATTTTTTCTTTTCTTTTATAGTTGCTTAGAACTGTCTAATTTGCAAAGTCTTTGTTTATTTATGGCTTTAACGTCTACCATTATTGACATAAAATCATTGGCTCATTAAAAGCTGACGACTATAATGTAGGTTATTTCGTTTGCACCTGTTGGAATAATATTAGCACTCTGCTAGTCTTTCTGCACTCTGCTAAACAAGGACCAAGACTCTATTGATATTTCTTTCAACTTTTTAAAAAGGTTATAATAGATGCTTATTTAATCTCCAATACATTTTTCCATTGGTTATTTATTCACCATTGAAATTACTGATGTAATGATATGTAACACGAGACATCGTGTTGGATACCATCCGTATGTGGTGGATGTTCCTTATATCCACACAAACAGATTCGCTTCTACATTCATCATGCGAACAGCTAAGGAGTGGAATATGCTTCCAGTGGCCATATTTCCGCGATCTTATGACCTGGGAGTCTTTAAGAGAAGAGTGAATAGGCATTTGCTGGGCGAACGCGTTTCATCATCGATCTCATCTTCACCTTCCATCACCAGGTGTGATTGAGGTCAAGCGTTCGTCTATAAATAATAAAAATTAAAAAAATAAAATAAAAGATTAACAGCGTTAAGACATATTTGTGTATAATCTGTGTGTGTATATAATCTGCAAACAGGAATGATTCTGCTCACCGTGATCCGGCACCAGCCGCAGCGATACCCGGTAAGGCATTCTGCAGACCAGCAGTTGCGACGGCACACGACGCACTTGGAACTAGAGGGCAAGTTCCCCTCGAACCAGTGGTGCACATGCTGAGGTTCTGTGCCCGCGGAGTATGTCGCGTTCTCCATACAATCCGCTGCCGCGAAGTCCAGACAATCTTCGTGGACATAGCAACTGCATACTGAAACGTTTTATTTCGTATAAGGATTTTATTCATAACTCATTTTAAAACATTGTCAAGACAACGGGCACGACTATTTTGAAATATTCTAGACTATTCGTACTCTTAAGGGACACACCAAGCATGTTCCCTTGTCACGAGTCCCTCTCAGTGTGACTTTTGCCTTAATAGGCTTTAATTAATCTATTCAGGAGAATGAAAATCCCTGTCAATAAATTTTAAAAAGAGTACTTGTTTATAGTGTTAAAAGATCTACTGGTTTTCTCTATGTGTTTTGTTGGTATATAATCAGGTAAGTCTCCTTGTTGCATGAAATATTATCTTCATTACATATTATAAAACCAAGTCAACGCATGTATTTGTCTGTTCACGATACTAATATGTTAAAGGTATTCTGATGTGGTTTTCACCAACAGACAAAGTGATATATGAGGTATGTTTTAGTGAATATTTTGTAAGGTTTTGTGTATTAAATTGGAATTGGAACATGACAACAATTGTTGAAAATGTTGGAAAAATTCAAGCCATTTGGGAGTTTTCATCGAACACGCTGCCTAACCTCCTTAGAGATATAACAAATAATATATATCCTCTTCGGCGTAGTTTTTAGTTTCTTTTAACGTTTCTTTTCAAGATAATCGCATCCAAAACGCTAATCGTTCATTGTCAGGTCCATTTCCTGGATGGCCGCTCAACTCGAAGTTCATACCCACAGAGGTGCCCTCGCGTTGCCACGCAACCTATAACTCCTTGGTCTGAGCACTTTAAATGCTCGCTCCTATCGCCCGGTGAAGTTGCAAAGGTTTTAACAGCCAAAAGCAAATTATCTTGCCAAAAAAAAAACAACAGTGTAGAGTGGGATTTTTCCTTTGTTACAGTTATACAGAAGAAAGTTAGCAGGAGTAGGGGAGTACATTTAGCTAAAAGTTAACCTGTCTTATTGACCATTAGTCGGTACGAAGGTCAGCTAATTTATTTTCTTTATTTAAAGATAAATAGATGATTTTGGGAGTCGAAGCTGCTCGCGTCCGTAGGCTTTACCCTAGTTTCCCTACACGTGACTCCTGGATGGTGCTAAACGAGCAGCAGCGAGGTGGTAGGGCGTCGGTGCCCGTCTGGATCGCGACCACAGTACATGGGTGTAAAGCCCGTCATAGTGACCAGTTTCGGCTTGTCGCTTTTCAGGATCAGCTTGTGCATATCCAGTAGCTCATATACCTAAAGACCTTCAGTCGTGGCATATGCGGGCCGACATGACGATGTAGACTATCAATGGATTTTCATCCTTTGATAGTCGCTTTCGTTTTTGGACTACACTGTACTTACCATCAGGTACTCTGTAGTCACTATGTCGAGCCAGTGCAAAAAAAAAGAAGAAAAAAAAGATGAATGAGCTCACTTATGCAATGTATAGCTGTAGTATCATCGAGCTTCTTCCGACACACCGTGCAAAATTTTTTTTTGTTGTGAGATGTCGGCTCTGACCAGCAATGTGGCACTGGATTCTGGAACAAGACGTGAGTTTAGTTGATTGTGTTGAAGAGGTCGACGTCTGTAGGTTCATAAGGTTTTTATACAAATGAGAAAAGTCATATCACGATGAATTTAGAATGTGTTTTTAGAATGGTGTCATCAAATACGTAATATACAAAAAGTGCGATCTAAATATGGTTTTTAATTAATTCCTCTGCGCCTGCTTCAAAAGATTGTTCATTTAAAGTATGGGACTGTAAATGTCCGTGTCGTGGCGAAGAGAAGAGAGGCGTATTTCCACTACAGACCATTGACTCAGAAATCTGATTCTAACATCAAGTAGTAGGAAAGCCAGACCGTAACTTAGTTTTTTTTTGGTGGTAGGGCGATTGCCCAAACTGGATCAGGACTAGTGATGAAAATGTCCGGGTTTTTCCCAAAGTGCCCAAAACTTCTTTGGGAATATGCCCGGGAATTTACGAAATGTTCTCGGAAGTTTTGGGCCCTTTGGGAAAATTCCCGGGCATTTTCATCACTAGTCAGGACCACAGTACACAAGTGTAAAGACTGTCATAGTGACTCGCTTTGGTCTGTTACGTTTCGGGATCAGCTTGTGTATGTCCAGTAACTCATATACCGAGCGACCTTCAGTCGTGGTAAATGTGGGCCGACACAACAACGGAGACTATCAACGGATTTTCATCCTTTTCGTTGTAGGACTACACTGTACTTACCATCAGGAGCAATGTAGTCACTTTGTCGAGCCAGTGTAAAAAAAACTGCTTTGATCTTAATCTATGTTCTCAGAGCCTATTTATATCCAACACTCGAAATTACCGATCCTTAGTTTGACTCCCGGCACGTACTTCTGGAATTTTCCAGATTAAAAATGGGCATAAAAAACTTCGTGTGGTATTCCGCATTGCATCTAATAGAAATTCTATGTATGCCCTGGGAACGGCGATCACCCTTGCTACCCAAGACAGAAACACAGAATGGCTACAGCCACTAATGTATCTCTGTTCACCGCGAAAGGGATATAGCGTGTTGATTTATTATCATTATAAATTACCTTGATAAGGTTTGGTGCCAGCCCACTGCACGGCGTCAACACTTGGCTCACACAACGCTCGTGCACAATAAAATTGCATACTGAAACAAAAGCCCAACATTATCATCGGAATTTGAGTGGGATTCTCCCCCGAGGCTATTCTACTACCGCCATATATCATGGGAATTGTCAAACGTGAAGTTAAAAGAGAATTTGTACTTATTTGTTGGCCAAGTATTTGTATCATTAGCTTCATATTTATTAGACGAGATTGAGGCAAAGTGTAAACCTGTTTTTTTTTTATTAAGCCAATTGTATAGTGATGGATTAAGTCAGGAAGAATCACTTACGAGCTAAGCATTTCTCCATGATATTGACCGGACAGACTTGAGGAAGTCTACTGTTCGGATGAGATGGAGGAGTATGTCCTACGCGCCGCCTTATAGAGATGTCACGAGGGGTGAGCTCTTTACATCCACTCCTCCCAGAGATGCAGCTTAAGAAAGGCTATCCGCTCACCAGAAATCCGATTTTCAGGCCGGGTCAGCAGCGACGTAAGGTTAACTCCAGAGATTTTTAATCAGTAGGAGCCTGGCACACCAGGGGCGCGGTCCGATAATTTTGCCAAAACAATGTAGAATCTCTTACCGCATTTCGTATTTTAGTAATTGGAATGGCTACTTATAAACTTATTACTTTAGTAATTATATTACTCTTTTAAGTACATAATCGTTGCACTAATGTTTCTTATTCTAATTGTTGGTAAGTGACGATCATTTTCTTAATATTGTTACGGAATAGGGATGGGATATGTAGCGACCTCTATTGTCCAATAGATACACCACTGTTCGCAGTGCCATCTTGTGACAAATAGCATACAGTCATTAGTGGTGTCAGCTGTTGGAGAATAGAAAGCGATATCTAGAGATGTTGCTGCAGCCTAACGTGAACGCTAGAATATACAAGACAGCTGGAGAATCTTCTATGTAATTGACGGGAGCTGGCACTCCGTCATAGATACGGGGCAAGATTTAATGCGGGACAGTAGTCATATACGAAAAGTGAAATTAAGCGAGCGAAGTGAAACTGTAGTGTAGTGTTCAGTGCGACGTTTAGTGTGGTGACTTGTTAACTTGGTAGTGTTTGAATAAATTTTTTTTATTGATTGGTATAGTTTAATTCAAGCCCACGAGCTCACAGCAATATTTAATTATCAATTATATTATAATCTTAATTCCATATTATATAATATTTTAATTTGTATATATACCCATAGTTGTTGTAATAATAGTTTAAAGATGCAAAGATCGCGGGAAAACAAACAAAATTCTTGTAGACTCATAAAATGCCGTAAACCAATTTGATCATAACGAAAACTCGCAAATAATTTGCATTTACAAAGCATCGCATCGGGTATCATTGACTTTCGTAGAAAATTATCACAGTTTAAGGAAAATTCTTCATGTTTGATTCAGCAACCGTCGTGTAAATATTTATACAGCTTCTGTGGATTAAACTTGATACTTTGGACTCTATGGGATAAAGACAATGAAACTGGCAATTCCCTACAGTTTTAAATGAAAAAAAATTAATTAATGTAATAATTAAATAATAATTATTAATGCCTTGCCTGTTTATTTTTGCAATTAAATCCTGTTTAAGCTGTATTTTTTCTAGTAATTCTACTATTCTAAGTATCTTATCGAGAGCGGTTGTGCAGATTTAGAATCTTATATCTGCAGAAGCGGAGGTGTAATAATATAACAAAACATAATTTAAATATTTTTTTTTTCAAAAATCCTTTAAATAATTTATCCGCATTTTAGATGTTTTCTATAGTTTTTTTTGTTTTTTTTATACCAGTATTTACTTTTAAGGCGATGGTGCGTTTACAAATATAACTAGTGACTCATAGTGACTCCGTGCCGCATTTCGGGATCATTTATTTATATTCCTAGAGACCTTCTATCATGGTATATCTGGACCAACACAGCGATGGCAGCAGTTAGCTGATTTTCGTCCCTTAGCGGTCGTTGTCGATCTTGGATTACTCTGTACTTCCCATCAAGTGTAATATAGTTACTTTGTCGAACCAGTATAAGATATATTTATATAAAATTCACATGTATACACAAACAAGCAAACCTTGATAAAGTAATTACTGTAGGCCATTCAAATATTTGTCGCTTGTAAGAATGAAACTCGGGACTTGATGCGCAGCATTCAGTCGTGCAACCACTACGCGTGACAGCGCGGACCGGGTCGTCCTTACCCAGGTTGCTACATTATTAAATTAGACTAACATATGCGCATGATATCCCCTAGGGACATATTGGACAAAACACGCTACTCGTATCTACCATAAAGTGATTATTAAATTAAATACACAAATTGGACTCGATCGATGAACCCTTTAATTTTTTGCTCTGATGTTTACATAGTCATAATAAATTATACGGTATATTTTTACAGCTAAAGTTTGCAAGAGTTCGCAAAAATCGAACCTGGTAATGGCCTAAAATATATTGATCTCAGAATTTCGTTGCAAGCTTGTTACTTTCGAGAGCAATTGCAACCTTAAGCGACTACTCGCAAACCCGAGTCACCCAACTGTGATTTATGTGGACCGACGAAAGATGTGCATCACTTGCTAATGGAGTGTGCCCGGAACGAGACACAAAGGGAGTCGCTGATGAGCGAGTTGAATGTTAACAGAGAAAATATTGGAGCGTGGCACGGCATTTTGGCGAATCCTTTGTCCAGTGAAGTCAGAATGCTGTGCCAAATGGTGACGCTTGCTCATCCGCGACTCCCCTAGGATGTATAGACGTAGGTTAGGGCATAATGGGGCTGATATATTCAGCGGAATAAAAGCCCCTAAATAAAAATACATTTAAAATAAGTACTCGCAAACATTAAATATCTCTAAGTTTTTTTTAATTCTTACTCGGCATAGTTACCGCAGCATCTATAATTTTTCGAGGTTATAAAGTAGCTTATGTTATTCACTGCCCCCTAAACTATCAAAACGTAAAAAATATAATCGATCCCATGGAAACCAAACATATCCCATGTGAACTAATCATTTTTCAGGAATAAAAATAGCTTTGTGTTATTCCAGATTATAATTTATCTCTGTGCCTAATTTCATCGCAAAATTTCGTATTTGTAATAGTAATAAGATGTCCTTATAACGAAAGAGGTTGCATAACGCATACTTTAATCATATTTACGAAAGAACTTATGTAAATCAGTTATGACGTTTTAGTATTCAACGACACAGTGTAGTATGATAATCCACGGTGTTCTGAAATGTAACTCGAAGTCTGCCTTTGGGTTTCATCTCGGGGCGATCGATATCGGCGCGCATGCTCGCGCAGGCTCCGTGCTTGCGACGTCACGCCTCACCTACCAAACGGCTATTCACATATTTTCATCTACCATTACACCGACTCCGTATTACAGTAGGCAGAAAACATGTAAATAAATAGAAGTAACAGACTAACTAACAATAATTATGATGTGGGAAGGTTCGGAGTACGGAGTACATGAAATCGGGGAGAGTGCATAAAGAGAATAATTAATTTTAAGAAAACGAAAGAGCCTCTTTGTCTACACCAATAGGGGATTGGCGTGATGATAAATAGAAAAACAGAAGACATGGAACGCTAGTTCTATTTTTGCAAATCTTTCTTTTACTTTTCCCTCCATCAAAATAGTTTTATTTGTCAATGTTAAATTTTTATCTGTGCGCTCATATACGATAATCTTAGCAACAGTTTAACCGATTTGTATGCGGTTTTCACTAATGTATTGTGGGCAAACTTCATTTAATATATAATGGTGGTTTTATTTAAATCGGCTTATAAATAAAAAATATGTACCTATTATTTGCAAAAATCACATCGAACATTTTTTGAAAAAGAAAATGCTATAAAATTACAATTAGTTAATGATATGTATTTATGTAGTTTGTTATGCTACTTTGGTACCATACTTAGGTCCAGCTAGGCGGGGCCCCAGACACCCCGGGGGTTTTTAGTAAGTAGGAATTTAGGACACCGTGTGCTAAACCGCCCTCACGGCGGCAGTGACGGTCCTATTTAGAATCTTCCCTCAGGATACATTTAAAAAAACGTTAGTGCTACATACAGAAAAGTTTTAAACATGGAGTGTAGTAATTTGTAAAATAAAAATAAAGTTAAGACGGTATAATAAAAATATAATTTATAAAAGGATGACAATAATATAACACTTCATCTATGGAGAAATTAAAACCAGTTTAACAAGCTGCGATATTACATTAGAGTGATGGACAAACAATGCCTTTTACAATAACAAAACACTTACATACCCTCAGAATAGATGTCCTAGAGCGGAGTGGCGATTCGCGTTATTTTTAGCAGGCGCTTGTCAATAAACGCTCCTCGTTTTGTTTATCGCGGAAGGGCAACCGAGCCGGATACGGATCAAGGAAACTATAATGCGTCTTCACACGGGTGACGAGTCAACGCGAACAACCGAATACGCTCGCACTGGTGGCGGCTGTGATAGTAATTTTCTAGTAAGGTATTAATTATTTTTGTTTAGCGTATATACTAAAAATATACTCATTTGAGTACCCTTATTATTATATAATATATAAGGAAATTAAGTTGAAAGTTAATTGTAAGAATGCTTTTCATTATTATCTATCACACTATAAGCCGCCGCTATCTCGATATCTCAATGTATTTTATATCGGCCTTATTATTTTTGAGTTAAATCCTCATCAGAGCACACCGAGATGACAGTTCACTTGTGCTGGGCTTGTTTAATAGTAGTGTCATTAAAAGAACTACAACTATCAACAAGGAATGATGTTCATTGATTGCCGACATTATTTTGCCATGTATCACGATCAAGGTTCAATCGTCGTTAATATATACTCGTATATAATGATGAAATTTATAAATGCTACTTTGATATTGCTTATCTTTTACTCATACAGTACAAATTATATTATTTCATTAATATCAAAGTATAAGGTAAGCTATCGTTTTCCTCAACTTGGACTTGGCTCTGTGAATAATTCTGCTCTACTCAGGTTTCTATTATATATTCATTGTTTTGTTAAAGCCAACTTATTTCTTGAGCAAAGTCTAAGTAAACTCACAGTAACGTCTATAAATCTCGGCCTTAGAGGACGTCGCTGTTCTAGAGTCACACTTTGCTACTATAAAATATTATGTGGACGTTTACAGTGTAGAAAATTCATTATAAAAGTAGTCAATCGTTTGATGTTCGCTGGTTTGATGTAGACGCTGCATTACCAATGACTGAGACGGATTTGTATGAATGCAGCTGAAGATTGTACGTGCGTTATAACGCGTTCGCCACTTGAATATGAATGCGATCTTACGTTGGTAAGCAGACACGTCACAACGGCGTATTGAAATAGCACCGGGGCGTGGCCACGTTTTAATAGGCTCTGTGCTAGCCCGCGAGGCACCACCTCTATCATGAGGTCACGACTAGGGATGTCATGGATATCCCTTGTAACCGTTACTGAAACTTTTCGATACCCAAAATAATAAAAATTATAACAATGATTTGAGTATTTATTCGTATTTTTTTGTTTAAAAGAGCAATTACCAAAATTTCTTGCCAGATCTTCTCGGTACATTCTATATATTTTTTTTAATAATTTATAGACGAACGCCTGACCTCAATCACACCTGGTGGAAGGCGAAGATGAGTTCGATGATGAAACGCGATCGCCTAGCAAATGCCCATTCACTCCTCTCTTAAAGACTCCCAGGTCATAAGATCGCGGAAATATGGCCGCTGGAAGCATATTCCACTCCTTAGCCGTTCGCATGATAAATGTAGAAGCGAATCTTCTCGTGCGGATATAAGGAACATCCACCACATGCGGATGGTATCCGACACGATGTCTAGTGGTTTTGTGGTGGAATGGGGCTGAAACAGAAGTAGATTTTCGTTTTCTGTAGACAATTTAAAAGTGCTTTCCAGTATGCGTATTTGAATAAAATTATATTTCATATATCGCTACAGGTATTTGTTGATCTAAAATGAAAGAAATAAAGTTTTGTTTATTTTAAATACTGAATCGAAGTTTATATGAGTCAAATTAATTTTGACAAAACTTTGATTTTGTGTGCAAGCCATGAGCGTTTAAAATATGTTTGTGAAAATGAGCTTAAAATCTCGCATGTTTCATCGAAACTTCAGCAATGTTTAGAGAAAGAAAAAGTATAAATGGGACGTAACAAAACATCCAACACAGAATGAGAGGTCAATTAAGATAGAAAACAAAAAAATGCACTCCAAAGTGTATACAGAAAGTTTTTTGTTTTTTGTTAGTTACAAACTATGGACCCTGTTGGGCATGGCATTTATATAGGCAAGAGGGTTTCAATATTTTTTTGTAATTTAATATTATTAATTTTTTAATTTTGTAAACTAATAAATAAATAAAAATTGTAGCAAAAAAGAGTTATTTGGTTATGTCGTATGTGCCCTGAAATTATTCATTCGATACAACTGAAATTCGTCCTTTGCTTCGTTTTACATCCACTTAGGTACGTGTCATGTAGAAAACCTTGTATAGTATAAAGCGACACGACATCATTCTAAATTAACGGATATTGCCTGTTTCATCCCACTTTACGTCTTTAAGTCCTCTTAATATTTTTTCTCTTCTACTTTTTCGGAACAATACTACAATACATGTAAATATCCATTTTGTCCTGTCCTCTTCATCTCACAATTATTTTCTTTTTTGTTCTCATTTCCTGTTTCCTAGTCTCCACTGTGTGGTTTCTTTGGTCTATATTTATTTTTATTTTTTACATTTTTAAGGGCGGCCAGTGGCCAACACACTACAAGACAATAAAAAAAAAACAATCGAAAAAAATGCACATTAATGTGTTGCGCCGTTTAAGACCACCATCGTGCATCAAAAATATAAACAATACTGCTTATAAAATAAAAACATTAACAAATAAGAATAAAACAATGAAAGTGAAAACATAGGCAAATGAAAAATCATATCAACAACTACTGCGTGTCCCGATGTCAACCGATGATTTTACTGATATTTCATGACATACCTAGTCCCATTGCGGCACTCAGCAGCTTTTTGACTCTAAAAAAAATCTGAAATACATTGTTTATCTACATTTGATGCAAGCATTATAAGACACGGTATTTAACGTTGTGGTAAGAAATAAAAATCATATATTAGGTACAATGTTTTGGGAAAATCAACTTTTGTTGAAGTAAGATAAAGGTTTATTGCCGGGAAATGTGTGACTACAGCTAGTAATAAATAAAATACAAAAGCAAATATTATGTGGTTAGAGAGCTCTTCACTCTGAGATGTAGGCAGTATGACAGACTCCACGAAGAAACACTACCATTGAAGAATCTAATTATGCTAGTCAATACATCCGTTGTGTTAATTTTAAACTATACAAGTCCATAACCTCTAGGAGTAAGATGGCGTTCACACGGGACGGTCATCGTCTAAGAATTTGTGTTATCATATTTTGACCGTAGGTTTTATCTCCATAGCTCTAATATAGGGGTAATGAGATTAGTTTTTAATAACAAAATCAATGACCCGATCCTAGCTGTTAATAATTTAAAACTATTTTGTTTAACTCTGACAAAAAACTAAACTAAATGTATTGCGATTCTATAGAAATTTTCCAGAATGATTTCAATTTTATTTATTTAACTTGGAGGTGTTTAATACCTATATTATACACATTGTTTTTACTATAATAGATATGTAAGTAAATATAAGAGGAAAATGTATAAAATAACGGCTGTTGAACAAGCAAATGTATTTAATTAATATTAAATTTAAATACTTTTAGAAAATAATAAGAGTTATCAGTTTAATTGTAATTATTGAATATTGAACCTTTGAGACAGTTTCTAATAACATACATCGTCATACATCTTAACCCATTAATGTCAGCATTTATAAAAAAACTTTTGTTTTTTTTTATAGATATCATCTGTATTTTGTGAACAGAAATTAAGATAAAATTAAATTATTTCTAATCATAAAAAAATAAACATGAGTGAGAATAGTCTTAAATTTGAACACAGCCTAAAGTTAATTAACAGGATGAATCAGATGCGCCGCAAATAGCACTCGGATATACATAGCCCAGCGTTGGTACCATGCGTGAACGCACTCATTTATTCCGATACCATAACGAACCCGGCTATTTCCGTGTGAACACGACGTGTTTGGTTCATTTCATTCTTACATGTCCTTAGCTTTATAAATATTTCATGAGTTACTCCTATCTTTTAAACAAGTAAATATTAACAGTTAATCCTATTTCATGTTTGAAAAAGATAAAACAAGCGAAACAATGTTGAAAAAATAATAAACTAAAAAACTTTTCAAGTGGATGTACGATGGAAAATCTTTGCCTTTGCTAAAGAAACAGAAAAGTTACAAATTGTAAAGTATGCTAAATAGCTTTGCTGCTAGGCTGTAAGGTCAGTAGTTGATGCGCTATTAAATAATGCACGAAAAGCGAAATGTATACCTGTTGATATCGCGTGCCCTCTAAACCACGAAGTGTAGTCTAATAGTCAAGTTCCACCACCTGTTTTGGTTTTTCGCGATTAGCAAACTGTTTTGGCATTTCTCAAGTTTTATCAATGCTGTCAACTTAAATAACCGATATTTCAGAGGGAACATTTTTTTCTTTTTTATTGACTACTTACACGATTCCAAAGACACAGTGACTCAATGATTGATTTCTGCTTTACAGGTGCTGAGCTCAATTGCGAATTAGAATTAGTCTGGAGTTCCTTATCTACATAAATAAGGAAAATTCTGTAAAAAAACTTAGCTTTCTAGACTCAAGGATTAAAGTTGGGCATTAATGTGTCAGTTAATATGAAGCTGGTTTTCTGTTTTATTTAATTGTATTGATTACATACTTATATTAAGATAATATTTTTATTAAAAGGATAATTATTTAGTATAAGACCTTGACTCATGTCAAGGGGGATTAGGATAAATAAAAACCTAAGAGCCATCTACGCAATAAGCGCACGTGTGCGTTGATCATCCTATAAAACACGTGTTCTTCACGTGTCCAATTACTCCCAAAACGATTAGTTGACACAGTCACCCATATTCACTTAATTGACTAAGGAACAATGATTGCGAGTCGTAGCCTTAAGTTGTACGAAGAAAGAATAATTCCGACAAAAATTCATGATTATATTTCAGAGGCGAGTGGCGCGGCCTTCGTCGGGTGTGAGGGGAGCGGGCGGGGTGCAGCGGGACGTCGGCATTGACGTCACACGGGCAGGCCAATCGCGCCCCGCCTCACCGCTGTTCGAAATTCAACTTGCCGCGGGTAGCTTAGTATCCCCATCGGAAGCTACGGCTGTTAAATATACTGCCTTTGCAATTTGCTTACGAATAATTTACGTTCCTTGACATGCAGTATGTTTGTCAATTGTAAGATATTTCTATTACTTAATTGAACAAATTAACTAAATTAAAGAAAACGAATTCATGATATCAAAACAGAAGCCTAAATATACGTATAGGAATATCGGATATCAGAAAGTAACTAATTTATTTTCGTATAGAAACGCGGTTGCCGCAAGTTGTAGAGAGTGCATTGACGTAACTACGGTAGTAACCTCGTTCTATAATTCGGTAGATTTTAGTTTACTACAATCGGATAGTGGTGCTGTACTAGTTCTTCATGCAAATATTTACTATAGTTAACGAGATTAACATTATACCTGTTCGCAAACGGGAAACTGGAAGTCTCAAGTTTAAAAAAATCAAACAGTATAAAGTCTATGTAAAACGGAACGAGTTTTTGGAGGTGCGTCATTTCTCCAAACACTACCTACCTCCTACATGATGATAAAAAGTAAGCACATTTAGAAATTTATTTTTAAATACGTTGTTTCCATGTTGAATCTAAACACGTTTTAACATTAAACAAAACATATATGTCGGCTAGTTAATATTTAGAAAAACTGAATGTTCACAATTAATTAGAATCTAAAGACAATTATTATTTAAAATCAAACATAATGAGAAAATTTGTAAAGATCTACGATACTGCGATCTTTTAGGATCAGGACGCACTGTGAATTTATACCGCTAATTTTGAAACTGTTTGAATCGTATTATGAAACCGCTCACACTGGTGAAAAAATAACCCGCGTGGCAAAAATTCGCAATGCGGTCTTGGCCTTATAGTAATTTTGTTTTCATCAAATTTTCCTATTTTACACTAACCGGGCGAGGCAAAAAAATGATACTATATAAAAATATACAATATTACTATGATTCAGACAAAACCGCCAAACAATTTTGTTTTCTATAGGTGGACTGTGAAATAGATCCATGGGCTGTGGTCTATGGGTTTTTCTAAAATTTATCTATCATATCTATGAATCGGGGTTGACGCTGGCACTAATACTCCATAAAAGTAGTATCTAACACGTTTTGTGGTAAAGCAGGGTTAGTTAATAAAGCTCTTGTGCACACTCTCCAGTGTCCAGCCAGTGAAAGACTGCAAGATTGCATTTTACGGTGATTAGTTTAATTATAATTAAAAAAATAAAAATAAAAATAATTATTTATATAACTTAGCTCACTCACAAAACAATATACCTTGATGTTACTAATTTTAGAGCACCCGGAACTACGTAAAAGTGACGCTTTAATGTTTTTAGAGTAACGTAAATAAAATATAATAATAGTCAGCCATTAAATTAAGGCACCGTGAACAATTTAATGCGTGCGCAGGCGCAGATCAAACGCGCCTAACCGGAACTACAGGACACCTGTCTCGGCCAGCGTAAACGCTGTCGTTAAATCGATATATCGATAAATATTTAACACACCGCTACTTATATATTTACGATCTGCAATTTGTACTATCTATCTGCCATCACGCTCTATCGGGGTAGTCAGAGAGAATGGAACGCCACTACTCTCTTTCACTTACCTAACATCCCTTACCCTACCCGTACCTTTACCCTAAAATTACGCTCCATCAGAACTATTTTTATTTGGTCTGTGTAAATCTCGGACGGCCTCGGCTCTTACTTCCACTCACATTCATATTGTATAAATTTTTTGTTATCCTTTCATCTCCACGTGCCCGAACCATCGCATTATTATTAAATACTAGGAAACCCGGCGAACTTCGTTTCGCCACCAGATGGCTTCGTTTTGGTTTTTAGTTAGCGTTTGAAAGAACGTGCGCATAATAAATGTCACATGAAATTAACTGAGCAGAGTACAATGAGTAGCTGTCAAACAATGTATAACGCATCGGTGCCATCGAATTAAAATACTGGTGCGATCTGCTCCACCACCATGCAAAACCATATTGGTTTGTAGTACGTGCTATGTATCAGAGATAATTTTCCCAGTTTTCCTGCTTTTCTGTTGAAATTTTTCCTGAATTTTGTTTGCTATAAGCCTCACGGAGCCTGAGACCTTTCCAACGAATGCAAAACCGTGGAAATCGGTCCGTATGTTCTGGAGTTATAGCGTCAAGAAGGAAAACCGAACTAATTTTATATAATAAATATAAATTGTATTAATATCAAATTTTAAAAAAAGATTCGGTCCGCTTCGTACGAGTACAACTTCTCTATTATTCTCTATTTTTAGATAAAAAAAAAATCTCTATATATTTAAAAAGATATGTCCTCACTCCTCGCTGATATATCTTCGTAGACTCTAAACTCCCGTAGCTAGAAACATTAAACATTGACATTAGGATCTTCTTATGATGTAGGAAATCACTAAGGAAGGTTTTTTTATTTTACACTGGCCCGAATTAGTGAATACAGTGTACCTGATGGTAAGTACAGTGTAGTCCAAAAGCGAAAGCGACCATCAAAGAATGAAAATCCGTTGATAGTCTACATCGTCATGTCTGCCCACATATTGGTATACTCGTATGTGACTGTAGGTCTCTAGGTATATGAGTTACTGGATATACACTAGCTGATCCCGATACGCGACAGGCCAAAGCGAGTCACTATGACGGTCTATACACTTGTGTACTGTGGTCATGACCCAGTTCGGGCAATAGCCCTACCACCAAAAACTACCCTTAAAGAGATTGAAGAAGATAGGGGATTGAATGGTTTGATTTTTGATTTTTGGAAATCTGTAGGTCGGGATCGCAAGTCCTAGTTCCTATCCTATCCTACTAATATTATAAATGCGAAAGTTTGTTTAATATGTTTGTTACTCTTTTACGTTAAAACTACTGGCCGAATTTGTATGAAACTTTTACAGTAATGATGATGATGTCCTAGCCGGATTCGGCCACGGCGACTATTTCAACGCCGATTAAGAAAATCAAGGCACAGTTTTCGGAAACAGTCAATTGCGCAGGAGATATTTAAGTGCATAACTGGACGCGCAGCCAGAAAAGCACTCTCTCGTCCGAGCTCCATCAGGCCCCATGGAATGGAGAACCAGTACGATCGGGAGGGAGCGGGATGCAGGTTTGGTCAAGTTTTCCTTCTCTGAACACCTGGTTGAATTGCGGTGTTAAAGAGATACCTTAGTCGCCTTTTACGACACCTCAGCAAGAAGAGGGGGGTGCTATTCTATTCTGCCGGCAGCCACCACGGCTAAAACACAGACAGTAATATAGATTATACATCGGAATAACATGTAGGCTACAATTTGTAATGATTTTATGTAATTTTGGTCGTAATATAACGACAATTCGTATACATGTCAATGAAGTTGGAAAAAATCTGGCCTCTGAGAGCTATCTTGGCGTACACTGCCTAAACCATTGGAGTTACACAATAATGATGCACCGTAAGATTGTTTGTCTTAAATAGTTCTAAATAAAAGTCCTAGGCAGCATATATCTACCTTTTATGGGGAAGCCACTATGACCCAAATTGTGAACCATAAACTTAATTTAATTAGATATTATTTTACAATGCTCATTTTATTATAATACAGAAGATATTCACTAGAAATAATTTATATGGCAGAACAACGTTTGCCAGGTCAGTTAGTATTATTATAAACGTGAAAATATATTTCATAACTAGCTGATCCGGCAAACGTTGTTTTGCTATATAAGCTTTTGTAATATCTCCTAAGATGTTCATTGAAATTAAGTGATGTCAAAGACAATTTTGTTCGCAATTAAATACTCTTAATCAACAACACATTTATTTGGATAAAGATTAATATTATTACGTTGATACAACTCTTAACAAATAATGCATTAATTTCGACCAAATTTGTTTACCATAAAAACGGTTCTAGTGACTTAATCTTAAAAGATAGACATATACTGTCGCAGACATTTTTTTAGATCATTTCAAGAGGAATAATTCTTTTTTACATATATTTTTGGTATCTTGAACCGTTTTTGCAGCGCACGCAATGGAATCTCTTAATGATGAATAATTTTCCCCTTTTTTTCACATTTTCCATTATTTCTTCGCTCCTAATAATTGCATCGTGATGTTATATAGCCTAAAGCCTTCCTCGATAAATGGTCTATTCAACACAAAAATAAGTTTTCAATTCGAACCAGTAGTTCCTGAGATTAGCGCGTTCAAACAAACAAACAAACTCTTCAGCTTTATAATATTAGTATAGATAACTGACTTTTACTACTGTAAAACTGTACTGTACTGTAAAACGGCTGAGGAGTGGAATATGCTTCCAGCGGCCATATTTCCGCGATCTTATGACCTGGGAGTCTTTAAGAGAATGGTGTATTTGCTATGCGATCACGTTTCATCATCGAACTTATCTTCACCTTCCACCAGGTGTAATTGAGGTCAAGCATTCGTCTATAAATAATAAAAAAAACTGTGTACACGTTTACTTAAGTAGAATCTCATTTTCTAATAAGGCCGCTAGTCTAATCGTTCCCTATAGACTATTCAGACGATAGGAGTGTAGAGTGATGAGCGCAAGGCCGCGTCCGGCGCGCACACCTTGTGTAACTCCCGCCACTTACGTCACCAATGACATACTTCCAGCAAACCGAGCAAGTTAAGCACCCACTCCGCGAAAACGGCGACTGATTTGAAACATCTTGCTGTAATGTGCGTACCCGCAATGTGTGTCTTACAACAGTCCTATCGAGAACCAGAATTTTAGACTAAAGATAGGATTCGGTCTTTTACCGGTTGCACGGTGGAGAGTGTTCTCAGGAACTACATTCTTTGATTCCACCAGCACCATTCCACCACAAAACCACTAGACATCGTGTCGGTTACCATCCGTATGTGGTGGATGTTCCTTATATTTGCACGAAAAAATTCGCTTCTACATTTCTTATGCGTACGGCTAAGGAGTGGAATATGCTTCCAGCGGCCATATTTCCGCGATCTTATGACCTGGGAGTCTTTAAGAGAAGAGTGAATAGGCATTTGCTAGGCGATCGTGTTTCATCATTGATCTCATCCTCACCTTCCACCAGGTGTGATTGAGGTCAAGCGTTCGTCTATAAATTATAAAAAAAATATTCGGATCATGGATCATCTAGACCAGGGGTCGGCAACCAGCGGTCCGTAAGCGACTACGGTGCGGCCCGCGCAAGTATGAGCCGTTCCACAGAATAATTTTCAATAATTAACTATCGAAAAAATAAGAAATATTCTCGATTGACCCATGAACATTTAACATCTAAAATGGAAGCACACATTAAAAAACTTGAAAAAAAAAAAAACACAAGTAGAGCCTCAAAAATTGCATTAACTTTATAAGTCTTAGTTAATTTTGTACCTATTACTTCAAAATGGGAATAACAATAAATATGGTTAAAAATGTAAAAATTAGTTTTATCCAAAAAAAATGTTTATTACATGAAATGTGGCCCGCACCAATATGCTCATAATATTTGTGGCCATTATATAAAAAAAGGTTGCCGATCCATGATGTAAACAATGCTACGATAGCCAGGGTTAACTTAAGTTTATATTGTTTCAAGTCGTAGGAAATGACTTGTAGCTGCCAACACTTATTCGAGCGATTCTCGAAAGCGACAGGTCTTTAAAGGCGGTCCTGCATTACTGTGAGGAGGTGTAGAAGCTGAAAGAAGAGTCGGAAAGAGATAGAGGCGTGAGCAATGCGCGATATGTTCCCGCATACCGCTCCATGACAATAAGGTGAGTAGAGCGTGACCTTTTACACCACCCTTCTTGCAACGTAGTAGAGA
Organism: Automeris io; assembly: GCA_036320925.1. Classification (NCBI taxonomy): domain Eukaryota; kingdom Metazoa; phylum Arthropoda; class Insecta; order Lepidoptera; family Saturniidae; genus Automeris; species Automeris io. The sequence goes on along the minus strand of JAUDJH010000010.1, from coordinate 2,709,540 downwards.
ATGGTCTGAAGATGGCCAGACATCGCCAGGAGCTGAGGATGCTGGACCTGCCTGTCGCTTGGCCCCGGCAGACGAGAGAAATAACACCCCGGGGGTTTAATCCGGTAAGAGTCAGGCATATAGGGGACACCGCCCTCTTTGCACCCTGACGGCCCATGAGGATATCCCCTGGATTAATAAAAAAAATGTCTAGCGTGAACTAAGTTGGACTGATGATGATATTTCAAAACTCAGCGCAGCGAGCGGAGGTGCTCAATGACAGCGCCAAGTGCTCCATTCTATAATTTGATAACATAAAAATTAGTGTCCGAGTGATTTACGTTTGGCGCCGCCGATATTAAAATAAATGAGCTTTGTGAGATCCAAATTGTATTTATTATGGTGACTCCAGACTCGCAGCCAAATTCCACATCGTGAACTCCACTCGATTTGCGCTACTATATACATACATTTTTTTTGCCGTCATCAGTATTAACTTAATCCTTTTACGCGAACAGAAAAACCGACTCAGAACACATAGCAAAACGCGAACAGACGTGAACACCGTAAATAGGAATTAAAGCTATCGTCACTCCCGACCACAGAGATTCGCGGATGTTCATGGCGTAAGTCTGGATCCGCTATTATAAAGATTATTTTGTGTCTCCACTATATAGTATAACAGCAACGTGTTAATGGAGGCTACGAGAATTTCTTAACCTGTAGCTTTTCGTAGCAGGGTCTGCGTAGCAAGACATGATGTAGCAAAAGAAAAAGCGTAGTCATTGCCTACTCTTTGGCATAGACAAATTATAACCAGGGTATGTATATCTGTTATTAGCATTATCTCTTTCGCACGCGTGCTCTGGTCATAATGCTGTCTCTACGTATACGTCTCGGTCTACGTGATTTTCATTCATCGCTGTTAATTCAAATGTTTTCCGAGTTGCTTTTTTGGACTAGCTCGTTAAATGTCAATATAGGCAATACTGCACCTGATGTAAAGTACAATGTAGTCTAGGCTGACTTTTATAGACGCAACTTTAAGTTTGCTTAGATTTTACTAAACATTACAATTTATATTACTGAATTAAGGGCGGCTTGCACTAACAAATAAAATCTAGTTTAGAGTTATATAAAATGCTATTTAGCGCTGATCTGTACTTATTGTCTTGCACTAAATCAAAATCTAGTTATAACAACTCTTAAACTGAAATCATCATTAAGATGGAATCAAACCAATTCAATTAATAAGCGTTTTATACAAGCTTAAACTAGATTAATTCGTTAGTGCAAGCCGCCCCAATGTGCAAGGATTTTGTCAACATGAACTTGACTCTGTGAAAACTATGGCTATACTCAAGTTTCCAAAGTTAAGATTGGAGCTACGCAGCAGATATAAACTGCATGTAATATATTTTGTGACATGTATAACACTAACAACCAAGCTACGGGTAGTCCTTGTTTGGGTATCTAGCTGACTATAATGCACCGCTTTGTAACTGTTTTTCTAATAAATAATTTATTATTTTAAATAATATTATTATATATTCACTTTAAGTATATAAGTAATTTTTACACATGTCGAGACTAACTTCTAAATATCTAATAGTGTTTATCGTCTAAGCAAATCTTCTTCGGTTACTGTAATTAAAACGGCAAATAAAAAACTGTCTAACTATATTAGTAGCACGATGCAAATTATAATTGGAGCACCTAATCGTAACGTGTGCCCTGGTTCAATCATACGGCGCAATGACGTCACGTTATCCTCAATTCGAAACAAAACAATATCGTACGATTTGTTCCGCAACGAGCGATATTTTTAAACGACCGCGGTAATTGCCGTGCTTTGTAAGGCCAGTTTTTCATCTACCGATACTGGTAGGTAAAATATATTGATTTGAGGTCGCGATGTACTGTTGTCAGAAAAACTGCATCATATACTTAAAAACATATAATTGATAAATAGTTATAGTAGTACTGGTAAAAAAAAGTTTGACAGGCAGTATTATTCCTATCGGATAGACAGATTGATATAGGGTTGTCAATAAATTTTAAGAAATAGATTAATTTTAAAGCTTGTACAAATATATGACAGTACATCATATAAAAATATAGCACTTTAAGGGATTTAAAAATACATTTCGGTTTTATTACACAATTCAATTTTCAACTTTTTTAGAACTTTAGAACAATTTTAGAACTTGCTTTACCGTTAAAAATCATTTGTCACGATTTCATTTGTCATGTTTGCTTAACAAATTTATAACAGTAATTTATCGTCCCGCTATATCAAATTTGATCATCATTCAATCTATTTGTTTTACAATTTTTTTAATGTAAACGGAACGCAAACACCTGAACAGCCTATCTGACGGTAAGCGGACACTGTCTCGTATGGACAAGTGTAACATAAGTCATATCGTCATTGCGCTTTCGTCTTAAAGGAGCGTTTTTCACTCCTTTTTACGATTTCTTTATCGTAGCCCAAAAAAAAGTAAAGCTCTTTATACAACCTTATAGTATGCGACAAGAAGGTTCTAGAAAACTGAACTGTTTTTGCGAGCTGTTGATACTTTAGTGTGGGGATAAGTTGATAGCCAGCCGCGCAAAGTGCGCCCCAGGAATAATAATGAGGATACCAGATCAAACAATTCTTCAGAAAGTTTCTCATTGTACATACGATTAAATACACAGAAAAAACCGATTTCTCTAAGAAAGCTTAACGGTTCAAAGCTGCGAGTTAATTTAAGATCGTGGACAATACATTACGTGCTTTAAATTATTGTATATGTTCGTAGTACACCTAATTAAAATATAGTAAAATTCTGTATTTTGACAATTATTGACAACCCTAGTTTGGTGGTATAGCAGTGTGCTTCTTTTACCGACTAAATAGTTTGATTGGTCAAATCTGAACGACGCGTTAGTAAAGTAGGCCAGTTTGCAGGGCTGTCTGGTCTACAAAAATACGGTATCCTCGTACAATCACAGAATACATAATAATATTTCATATAGAAGGGAAACTCTTCGTTACCCACTAATTTTTCCTTCCTAGTCCTGGTGCGTACCCGAGCAAATGGATGGACCGTTACGTACCATCTGAAGTTTTTTTTTTTTAAATGAAGTCATTGTAAGCTTTTATAATATTTTTACCAAAAATTAATAACTTTTTACTGTATTTTTTTTTGTTTTACGTATTATATTACATTGTCACACTAGTGACATTTAAACTCTGTCAAACTGTCAGATCGCCAAGAGTTACCCATTAACCGAGGTGGTTCAAAGTGGCGTAATTTCGAAATAATTCAATCTCTATGAGCGGTTTGATCTTTGGCATTATTGGCAAATTTGATGACGTTAAAAATCTTCATAAATGGTGTTATTTTCGCCGCTGGCGAAAATATCTCGCGCCCTGAACACGCCTATAGTAATTCGCTTCGACCTGTCACGTTTCGGGATCAGTTTATGTATTTCCAGTTATCCGTCAGCATCCACGACATCGTTTAATCATATTGTGATTTAGATTTTAAAATAAACCAATAATTGGCTATAGATTTAGATCGCAGTATTATTTTTGGGATATGTAATGGTTGAACATTCGCCATCCAGGTTCGACATGCAATAAATATCCCCATACTCCTTCGTTATTATGATAACATAACTTTATTTGTTGTTATAAATACCGGCAGTATTTAATATCTAATCATGAAATTCACATAGTGACACAAGTTATTTATCGACAAGTGTCAAAATGTTATGCTTGCGTTAATTTTGATCTGTCAAATTCATACATTTTAGTCGGAGTGTCCGCCTTGCAAAACAATACTAAATTAAAAAATCAGTGTACATATGATGAAATTAAATCTTTTGAATTCGGTGTCTTAAAAGTATGATTTTTGCAAAGCTACAAGGAAGTTCAGACTTAATTATTCGATATTAATTTCAACCCAATATCTACACGAGTTTCTGAAAAAAAAGTGTTTTATAGGCAGGTGGATAATAAAATGATCCTAAACAGTTCCTTTTTCTTTCGAGATGCGGAACCCTAAAAAACGTTAAGACGCGGATATTGACAACGGCTTTGATATCGCAAGGCAACCCTGGGCAAGCCGGAGTTACCTCCAGCCGATGTAGTCCAACGCACGGCGGCTATTTCCGTCCGTGCGTACAAGAATACATGTGTATTTTAGATTTAGTTGATATAAATAGAGTTATTGTTGGTGCCGTGTTTGACCCACATTGGTCGCCATTGCCATTTTTTAACGGACTGAACTTTTCTGTTTTAAGCAGCACTGCTTGGGATCGCAAGAAGTTGCCTATTGCCATCCAAACTTCATTATGAATGTGGCACCTTATAATGATGATTCCTATAACGGCAAATGGATTTTATATAAGCGGACCAAACTTTTTTTTTTTTTTTTTATCTTTATTTAAGGCTTTGTCACACATGCGACTATGTCGCCAACATACAAAACTGAAAATTAACAACAAATATAAACAAGTTAAAACTTAATACTATACAATACAATTGCGTCATGCGATAAGGGGTCGCTTAGTATGGAGTTAAATCGCTTGGTATGGAACGCATCAGATGCACCGAGTCTAGACCTAGCGCCGGCGCTTCGGACACACTCCAACAGCACGTGATATATATCGTCGATGCGGTCGCCGCCACAAGGTATTATATTCATAAGAAGGACCGTCAAAGAGATTCGCATCAACCAGTCCCAATTCGGGATCAGCCCTTGGATGTTTCGTACGTATGTATCTCTCTCCTACTTCAAAGTCGGCACTCGGTTGTAGATTACAGTAGCCGCTTTTAATCAAAAGGCCTGATAGCCTATTTGCCACTTTTTGATATAAAATAAAAAGATAGCGGGGGGAAAAAAAAAGTGCTGAACTAGAAAGATCTATCGGACTGACCAGATTTATAAATGATCCTCATTCATACACTAGCTCGGAATTGTTAGCTAAAAATATCGATTTCGTGAACGTAAACTACACGTTTGTATTACAGCTTCTTTTTTGATCGGTCATCGCACGCCACTAATAATAAAGTTGATTTATCAAACTTTACCTAACGCTAGCATTGACTCCTGTGTCGTGGGTGCGTTTACAAACATGAACTTCATATCCACAAACACTCAGACCTGGAACGACCACCTGCAGGCCATATAAATATTTATTCGCGGTATATCGAAGCCACAAACAGTAGCGCAGAAGTCAATCACTCAGCCACTGCGCCAACCGTGTCGATAATGAAAACGAAAAAACGTGTGATGACGTTATATGGATCGGAACATATCACACATTTATCTTTTCCTAAATAAAATGAGAATTTACAAGTATTATATTAGTTTTGCCCGCGGCTTCGCTCGCGTTAAGAAGTATTATCATTATTTAGGTATCGTTTTTACGGCTTTAATTTGTTTAGCGTGTGTAAAAAATTAGGGCCTACAAAACTTCCTTGTACACAATATTCTTAACTAATCTGTCAATCTGTGTAATCTGTCTTTCATCCCCTATTTTATCCCCTTGTGGGGCTAGAATTGATCAAAATCCTTTCTTAGCGGATGGCTACGTCATAACATATACCTGCATACCAAATTTCAGCCCGATCCGTCCAGTGGTTTGGGCTGTGCGTTGATAGATCACTATGTCAGTCAGTCACCTTTGAGTTATATATATTTAGATTGACATGTCAAATATATTTTTTAGCTATTAATTAAACCACATCCTGGATTTCAATGTGTAACATTATGGATGATAACAGTTGTCACATAATGGGTATGATTAGACTATAGTAGCATTTTATTTTGCGACTGGTTTTCGTTTTTTCATATGATTAGTATTGTGATTCATAAATCTTGTGCTAATCCAAATACATAGAATAATAATACATTTCAGCAAATTTTTAGTGCGTACCTAGGAAGGTTGCTGCCTTTCCTGGATTTTTTCAGTAGGACGAAATGTTGTTTGCCTGAGAGCCACTGTTAACTGGATAACTTCACTGGGCCAGAATGGCAAGCACTTAGGGTGCTCAGACATTGAATATATGCGTTGGGTGGCACCGCACTAGGGACGAACTTATATTTGGGCGGCCAACCAGGGAAAGAACCTTACGGTGATCTACCGACTACCTTGAGAAGAAACGCCATAAGAAACTCAAAGCTATACCGGAGTGGAAGTACGCCTCGAAACGTAAATATTAGCCGCAGTTAACTAAACTATCCTTCGTCGGCGCCGCCGGTGTCGTGTAACGAAACTAGTATTTAGGTCCTGGGTTCGAGTCCCGGTAGTAGTAAACTTTTCTGTGATGAGCAGATGAGTTTGTCACGAGTCATGGTTGTATATATATATATATATATATACAACCAACATATATAACAACATATATATATGGTTAAGCATGTATATCTTTGTCTAGTAGCAGAAATTTTGTTAACGCTATGAACGATTCTGTCACGGAAAACGTAATAAACCGTTTTGTAGAAGATGCTCAAAAGTTACTTTTGAAATAGCTATCCTATATATCAGTAGCGTGCATCCCATATAAAGCATAAAAAGCAGTATCTCCTTATACTTAGACATTTATTGCATATATATATATATATATATATATATATATATATATATATATATATATATATATATATATATATATACTTAATATTTGGTCTAATTTAGACTCTCAGATCTCTGTTTTGGTAAACACCTGATTTTACGTCAATATATTCATTAAATGTCTAAGTATGACGAGATAATTCTTTTTATGATTTATATGGGATGTACGCCACTGCTATATAATTAAATAAAAAAATATCTACTTTAATATTTGCCTATTAATGTGACCAGGTACCTATAAATAATTAGCAGGTTATCCTGCGGATGTTTTCCGCATATGCTTAATATTTAGTGTAGATTTTTTCCTGCAGTGTGTGAGGGAAACCAAGTGCCCAGGATTCGGCTTGAAAAACAATTAAATTTAAATCAAATATTTTCGGAAAAAAATCGGAAAAAAAATTATGTTATCGTAGGATCTTTATTCACTAAGGCTGGGATTTATAGACGCTACTTCGACTTTGCTTATACTTTGCTGCGTTTAATAAAAACAGAATATATGACAGAAACTTTAGTATATCCTAAATATTCGCAGAGAAATGTCTAAGTCGACGAATTTGGGGATGTATCATATACATTGATATTTATTAAAAAATGTATTATAATTTATTACGTTTAAGCAAAGTCAAAGGAGCATCATAATTCCCAGCCTTAAGTTTAAATCTTCTTCTATACAAAATATTATCTTTAAATATATTTATTATTAAAATTATCTGGCATTATCCGGATATCGGAAACACAATATTATTCATATATGAAATGAAAAAATGAAAATGTATTTATTTCGCCACAAATCAACAAAAAACCAAAAATTTAAATGCAGCAATACAAACAACACACAAAAACAAAAGAAAATACAAAACATATAAACATGCAACCGGTGCTGGAATTTTCTATTTTGTGTATGCGTAACCATATACGAAATTCTATATCCCGGATAACTGTATGTAAATGTAATATAACTTAAAAGTGACCTTTCATTTGTACTCGACTGGAAAGCAGCTTTGGACATTTTGCCCTTAAGTCAAAAATAGTCTGATGAAGGTCGACTCTGAACATTTATAACTCCGACATAATTAAGCTTAGTTGCCACGTGGGCGGCTTATACACACTTTAACGATAAATCAGGTATTTATTACCAGTTTATATGTACTTCGAAGATTAACGGCCCCATAGCTTTATTGCTAGTAACCCTGCCTTAAGTACTAAGATCCTGGGTTCGGATTATGTTGGCGGCAAAACTTTCTGCGATCATCTGTTCGTTAGTCATGGATCATACATTAATTCAAGTAGTAGTAGTAAAGGTTCTGAGGAATGGGCTCTTTACACCCATCCTACCAAGAAATCGAGCCTGAATAAAGCTGTTACCTCGCCGGGCTATACTAAACAAAGAGTTCGCGGTATATAAATTAAGCTTTGTGTAAAAGAGTAAGAATTAATTTTGCGCACGTCAGGCCCAAAGTTGACCACGCAAATACATCACTGAGATCAATTTACCTAGAGTCTTTTTTTCCCAGGACAAAAGGTTGTTGGCCGGGAAAAGCTTTTACAACTTCACCGGGACAATTCTAGAGCCCGCTATAACTGATGAGGTATAGCGGTAATGAGGTGATGACTTCATTGTGTGAGGTGATGATAGCACAACGAGTATTGTCATGTCATTGCTGTCGACATAATTTTTGCATGGCTTCATAAAGAATTCTTCCATAGCTCCGAGAAAAACTTAGCATATCCACATGCTCATTAGACACGAGCATCCTTGGAATATTTTGAAGAACTATTATACTGCCTTTGTTAAACTGGAGTGTGGAGTTTTCTGACAGCGGACGACGAAAGACTTTAAGGTCTCATTATTCCAGACATTTTTTTTTGTAGAACTAATTATGAGGCCGATGGTGGAGTGTGCTTGCCTAATAAAAACCGATCCACTCGATGCTATTACATTTTTTTTACACTGGCTTGACATAGTGACTACAGAGTACCTGATAGTAAGTACAGTGTGGACCAAAAACGAAAGCGACCATCAAAGGATGAAAATCCGTTGATAGTCTACATCGTCATGTCGGCCCACATATACCACGACTGAAGGTCTCTAAGTATATGAGTTACTGGATATACACAAATTGATCCTGACAAGTGACAGGCCAAGCGAGTCCCTATGACGGTCCTTACACTTGTGTACTGTGATCATAACCCAGTTCGGGCAATCGCCTTACCATCAAATTCAAATAGATTCAAATATAGTATGATGCTGGAAGACAGACTCAGGAAGCAAATTACACTGGTGGACTTTGCGCAGTGAAAAGTGGAGGCGAATGGTCTCAAATGAGCATTGAGAATATGTACATAAGGGTAATTTATCATGTGCTGCTGAAAAACTGAAATTAGGTCGTCTTTAAGCATAAATACTTTTAAAAATAAATTAAAAACCTTCTAATTGAATGAGCAGCATACCGTGCAACAACTGGATGCCTCTTTTATTTAGTTGTTTAAATTTATTTATTACTAGCTGATCCGGCAAACGTTGTTTTGCTATATAAGGTTTTGTAATATCTTCTAAGATGTTCATTGAAATTAAGTGATGTCAAAGACAATTTTGTTCACAATTAAATACTCTTAATCAACAACACATTTATTTGGATAAAGATTAATATTATTACGTTGATACAACTCTTAACAAATAATGCTTTAATTTCGACCAAATTTGTTTACCATAAAAACGGTTCTAGTGACTTAATCTTAAAAGATAGACATATACTGTTCCGAACATTTTTTTAGATCATTTCAAGAGGAATAATTCTTTCTTACATATATTTTTGGTATCTTGAACCGTTTTCGCAGCGCACGCAATGGAAGCCCTCAAGGATGAATAATTTTCCCCGTTTTTTTCACATTTTCCATTATTTCTCGCTCCTAATAATTGCATCGTGATGTTATAAAGCCTAAAGCCTTCCGCGATAAATGGTCTATTCAACTCAAAAAGAATTTTTTCATTCGAACCAGTAGTTCCTGAGATTAGCGCGTTCAAACAAACAAACAAACTCTTCAGCTTTATAATATTAGTATAGATTCTATTTGCATTTATTTTGTGTGTATCTGTATATTAATGATAATAATGTATATGATATGTGTCTGTAATGTACTTATATATTTGTGTTCTTGTATATGTGCATTTTCATCTATGATACATATCTCTCTATGATACTTTGAATTTAGTCTCTAATGCTGTGTATCTGTACTCTATTGATCCCTTCCTTGCTGTTTTCTGCGCGTCGACGCAATAAATGGATGTCAACTGAAAATCAGCGATGGGTGGCTCGGCTGGTCACTTAGCATTTGCTGAGCTGACTTCCCTTTGGCGCATCATCACAACACAGGGTATATGCTTTTGTTGTTTGCTGTTTTTATTTACCTATTCTGATGTGTTCTGTGTTGCGTTGTATGCCAAATAAATGTTTTTATTATTAAAAATAATATAGTTAAATGCTAAAAAATCCGGAACTATCCAATTCAATGCATCGCATACAGTTACGAGTATCAATTATTTCGGATATCCGATTGTTACGGATACATATATTCACATCAACCCGAGTAGGAAGTATATATATGGCGGGGCGAGATGAAAGCTCCTTCAGTTAAAGTTTTATACATTGTCGCCCGTCTTTTGTTCAGCGAGACAACTTTTGAAATAACTGGTACGTGCCTTCATTGTTCTAGATTCAGCTTTGAATAACAGAAGAGCTTTGTGTCTTGCTCTAGTTTGATTAAACATTTGTTCTTTATAAAATAATATGACGTAAAACTATAGCGGGCGAGTAGAAAGAGCCTTTTCGAGAAGAATTTTCCACACTGGTAAATGACAATCAGTGACGTGCATTGGGTTTTGAAACAAGGCAAGCAATCAGTGAAAAACTTTCCTCGGGTCTTTTACAGCTTACCAGCTTAGTGCTATGGAGGAGTTTTGCACTGTGTACTATGTTAGTAGTCTTAAAAGGCTAGACAAAACATATCCAAGTAATCTTCTTGATTTACTTATAATGTAGCCCTTAGTAGTTCTCGCCATGTTTCTGTCACTTATCAAATGTGAATAATTCATTACAATACTTTCTCAATCGATCAATAGATGGCGTAAAAATAAGTTATTTAGAAAAAGCAAATTATTGTTGATTGATTATAATTCATAATATTAGAATTAGATAGGATTAGGATTAGGATTTTTTGGGAGTCGAAGCTGCTCGCGTCCGTAGGCTTTACCCTAGTTTCCCTACACGTGACTCCTGGGTGGTGCTAAACGAGCAGCAGCGAGGTGGTAGGGCGTCGGTGCCCGTCTGAATCGCGACCACAGTACATGGGTGTAAAGCCCGTCATAGTGACTAGTTTCGGTTTGTAGCGTTTCGGGATCAGCTTGTGTATATCCAGTACCTCATATACCTAGAAACCTTCAGTCGTGGTATATGTGGGCCGACATGACGATGTAGACTATCAATGGATTTTCATCCTTTGATAGTCGCTTTCGTTTTTGGACTACACTGTACTTACCATCAGGTACTCTGCAGTCACTATGTCGTGCCAGTGTAAAAAAAAAGATATTTGTAGAGCGTAGGACAAGCATAGCTTTTATGCGTGTATGATATGAACGCCACTGGTGACAATCAACCTAATACTTACACTATGCGTTCATGCCATCATTGTTCACTAATCATTACCAACAGCCATGATCGTTTGAATTGGTCAACGATGGAATAACATCACTATACATAGGAGAGTGTAGGTGAAGTTTTATGCTGAGATTTATAGACGCTACTTTTACTTTGCTTAACCTTTACTCAAACATTACAACTTTATATTTTTAATTAATATAAAAGTGTATGGTAAGGCACCGATTGTTTTAACTTGAACTTGGCTCTGAGAATATTTATGCTACACTTAATGATCCTTTTATATATAGTATGTTATAAAAACCCTGTCCTACCCGTGAAAGCTTTACTGGATATCGATATTACGTTCTATATGGCATTACCTATTTATTTAAAAAGTAAACATAAAAAAACAGTATAAGCTAAAAAAGTGCTATAGCAGATGGAAAATTTATATACCAGGACTCCCTGTGCGTGCTTAGATCGTGAACAAAGAAAAAAAGAAAGCAAAAGATCACGCTAATAGACGCTAATAGTCAGGACCCTCGTCGATGCCAATCGTTGTTTAAACTGATTTTTATGAACAAAGATCAGATATATTATACAATAATTCAATTTCTTCAATTTTATATGACAATAACTTTTTTATATTTACATATAATAGAATCTTTTGTAGTGTTTTGGTAATGTTAATGTGTAACCAATATGCCAATTTCGGGTCGGACAGTGTGTTTAAAGCAAACTGTATACAGTTTTTTGTCAAAAATTAATTTATTTCCTAAACAAAATTATAGAAGCATCTTTAAATCCCAGCGTTAGAATATGTATCTACTGAATTTACGGATTTTGTTGCGACTCAAAGGTTCCTCTAATAAGTAGTGACTGACCTCAGATTGGTCTGCCATCAGTGAGTTTGACTAATTTTTTTTTTTACACTAGTTCGACATAGTGGCTACAGAGTTCCTGATGGTAAGTACAGTGTAGTCCAAAACGAAAGCGACTATCAAAGGATGAAAATCAATTGGTAGTCTACATCGTCATGCCGGCCCACATAAACCACGACTGAAGGTCTTTAGGCATATGAGCTATTGGATATACACAAGCAGATCCCGAAACGCGACAAGCCGAAACTGGTCACTATGACGGGCTTTACACCCATGTACTGTGGTCGCGATCCAGACGGGCACCGACGCCCTACCACCTCGCTGCTGCTCGTTTAGCACCACCCAGGAGTAACGTGTAGGGAAACTAGGGTAAAGCCTACGGACGCGAGCAGCTTCGACTCCCAAAATTTAACGACTGCGTTAACAAACAGCGAAAGGAAATGATGGTTCCTAGGTACATAGTGTGACAATCGTCACCCATTGGATCTACTAATTTGTTGACTAACTTTGTCACTATGTTAAAAAATGGCAAATGAAAATGAAGATTAGATCAGAGGGAGACTGCGCCTTGTGCGTAGCGCGACAATCGTTACCAAGTGGTTCTATTCATAGTCTACTTTATAGGATTTTTGACACGCCCCCTGAGCGATTCATGTACCGAGGGGAGGTGTTGCACAGCGCGGGGGCGAGGGGGCCATTGACGCGCGGCTTTCAATGGCAGTGGAACTGGGTCACCACGGTGTGACGTCAGAGTTGGCCTACATACGGCGGCCGCAGCCCTGTGGTGCTCCGCCAGTGCTTTCTGGTAATATGATTTTTTCCGGCAAGAGCAAGGTTTATTTATAGAACATCGATAATACAGACCCATAAAAATAGGTGCAGTTACGGTAGACTTTCTGGCAATAACTCTTCACGTGAAATTAATATACTTCAATATTCTTAATTTTGAATCAATACATATAATAAATCCGTTCCTCTGCTACATATTTATATGAACAATTATATGAGAGCTTCTATACAGGGTGATTTTATAGACGACGCAGATATTTCAGAAAACAATAACTTGTAACTTCTTGTAATGAATAAAAATGTAAATAACTATATTCCCTAACAAATTATAAACAACTATTGATGAACAAATGTGAATTGATCCATAACAAGTGCGGGCACCCTAGCGCGCGTGGGCCACGATTGATTGGTAAGTAGATAAAGTTTTTTTTATGTAATTTAAGGTCACCAGCTATTGACTCGTTTTCCCTTCGCACTTTACTCTGGCTTAGGACAAGCAAAATGACTACTTAATAGTTGATTATTATGCAGTCATTAAGTATGTAATTGTCCATAAATATTACAGAACTATGTTGAATATAACTTATTTTGTTTTAATGGAAATATGAAGATATCACTATTTTTACATATTCCTTATTAGAATCGCCTGCTGAATGACCTCCCTCATCTTTAATTTTTTTTTTTGAAGTCGACTGATTGCCCTGAAAGGCATTTACAGTTCAACCGAGCTTATGGGTCGAGCACAGAAGGTGCTCAGCCAGCGAGTTTTTGGGTGGGTGGCAATGCAAGGGCACCCCTGTGGGTACGAACCTCAACTTCGACCGCCAGCCAAATAGTACTAACCCTACGGGTGATCTACCAGCGTTTCGGAAGCGACTACCTTGAGAAGAAACGCCGAAAGAAACTCAAGGCTGCGTCGGAGTGGATCTCCCTTATCTATGAAATCATCTGTATATACCGCTTTCCAGAAAAATTTTGCTTGCGCAATGCAGGTTATTGAAAATGTATCGAAATGGTTAATCAATAGTCTATACGCGTTTATGCTCGTTAATCTCAAAAATGGCTCAACCAATTTAGATACAGTTTGAAATTTCATGTTTATTAATATATCATCTATAAGTTTCCATTATGTTTTGGTACAGGCATTAAACAAACTGCCTTCCATTTTGATATTGATTTTATATACAAATATCAACTAATAATAAAATTGAGGCATAGAATTAGGAAACAAAGAAACTATTTACACGCGCCTAAAGCGTATGCAACATTTGTCCCTAAATAGAACACGCAATTTGAACGATCTGTGGCATACTGGTGTCAATAGATGCTACAGAGTAAAAAAAATACGATAAAATAAAATGAAAATGAATGAGTTACGATAATAGAAACGATATGTTTATCCAATTTATGCGCGTGTTATGTACAAAAATATCAATACAATATCCGTGTATAGAGGTTCCTTTGCATGACGTTATAAAGAGTATGAAGTAAGCAGACAGGTTCCGTAGAACAATAAGTTGTCCATTTCCCGGGACGTTATCTGAACGTGTTCCAGTTGCAGACATGACGGGACAGGCCCATTGTGCCGCACTCTTTGTGTCGCACCGGGAGAGCCATTGTCTGCTAGCCCCGGTCCAAGATAGAGCGACACATGAAAGCTATTGTTCTGGTACCGCTTGTATGGACTGCATTTACTCCCCTTTTATAAAATACCTTATTGTGTCACCTTTTGTGGAGATGTAGAAGCGTACGGAAAACCAGGTCAAAAATTTCGACAACTCAAAATTTTCGAATTAATTTTTAAACTACTTCAAGGAGAGGAGTTTCCATATTCAACTATATGGTTTTTTATCACTTATTATTTTTTATTACTTATTTTGGTCAATCATAACGCCGCCATTTATGGAACAATTTGTTTTTTTTTTTTAAGATTACGTATATTATAAAGTTAGTCTCGGTTTCATGTGGTACAGTCCTTATTTAGTAGAAAGAAATTATAAACTTATTAAGAAATTATAAAGTTCTATTTTATTTGAAGTATTTAAAATATTCAATGTGCTAAGGATTGCTACAGTGTACGAAAAATTGTGTTAAAAAATCTTCATTACATTAATCGATTTTTTAACATATTATAAATTGGTTACTGTGAGTAAATTAAAAAAAATCTGTTTAAGATTTTTTTAAGGTTTACAATTCTGTATTACATTGATTGGATATAACTTTTATATTTTAGCCAGTGAATTCCATATAAGCGCTTTAAAAAATCTTTTTACAATTAATCGTGATTACTAAGTTTGTTTAAATGCGATTGCAATCAATATTTTTCCAGAATACGGAGTTTGCCTATAAGTACAAGTTGTTTATATGTTTTGTATTTTCTATTGTTTTTGTGTGTTGTTTGTATTGCTACATTTAAGTTTCTGTTTTTTTTGTATTATTGTGGCGAAATAAATACTTTTTCATTTTAATTTTTTTCAAGTAACAACCGCTTGCTAGGAACATCAGAAAAGAACCCCATGAAAATCGACATTACAGAGATAGCGTGGCAACGGAATCTGTAACGTAGGAAATAATCGCCTAACCACTGCGCTAAATGAGCCGTCAAATTATTGATTATTTCATATCATTATTAGGATTTTTTTTTTTTTTTGTTAGCCCGGGGGAAATCCCTAACGGACCTCAGGGGGCGTTGAGGGCTGCCCCCCGGTGTGTCGGACTTGCACAGACTAAAACCCCCGGGGTGTTCCTTCTTCCCGTCTGACCGGGGCCAGAGGAACAGCGTCATCCTCTTCTCCGACCCTCGGCAACGTCTGGCCTTTTGTAAAGCCGCATCTATGCACTGCGAGGAGTGGTGTAAGGAGCCACCCCTCACACACCTCAATATCTTGGAGCGGTGTGCGGAAACACGTCACACACCGCTCTCGCATATCATTATTAGAATTATCTAACCATTTATCAACTCGCTAAGTCCCTTTACAGGGGAAGAAAAAATCGAACGCCATCCTATTTATATACATTTATTTCACCGGTCGTAGATTCACTTTGTTTTTTTTTTGACGATTCAAAAGTGCTTGGAAGTAGGCCTATTTGAATAAAGTTATATTTCATTTCATTTCGTTTCACCTTCTGAACATTCAATGATTCCTAAATGTATGCGTCCCAATTTTTTCCTTTTTTTTTAATTTGTTAACATCTTCTTTGGCTCTGGATAAATGTGTTAATGTAAATGTGATACCCAAACTAGTGTAGAATAAAATCGAGATACGGTGCATTGTATAATATGATGACGCAATACGGCACACGCTTCTCGTGATAGTACGAGGAAATATCCCATTAATGGACAGGATTTACGTCTAAACATACTTTTAAGCGTTCATTGAAATATTGCGTAATGTAGCTAACATTTTACAAAGATTTATCTCAGACTCCTTTAAAATAATACTTTCAAACGCTACAGTTGAAGCCGGTAGCTTCAATCATTATTTATTCACTATTTCACTTCATACCCGAACCGTGTTAGACACATTAAATGACATAGTTTTTCGTTGAAGTTCGTGGGTTCAAAGTCTCTTATACGCTATCGCATAGACGGGCAAAATGTAATTAGATTAATGAAAAACGATTACAATTACATTTTGCGTTTTTCATCATTAGCATGACTGCATTTTGCTCATCTATGTTTTAAACACTACTTTTTTAATTAATCGTTTTTTATCAATCTGATTACATTTTACCCATCTCATCGTCGACATTATATGGCAGCCGTTGTAGCCGGTGGTACAATACAGCGAAGTGACGGGACAAGACCAACAAGAGAAGACAGTGGTGGTTTTTCTAGACAGCACCGACGTAGTGTGTTTTCAAAGGTGTATAAACGCAAGCACCAAATTACATAATGCGAGCACCATGGTGTCTCCGGAACGGTACGTTGCCTACTGCCCTCTGTCATTCCACCCGGCTTTTAAGATCAATGAAAGGCCTTATACCCATAAAGGTATCATAATCAACCCGTACTTATTTTCGGCTAGAAATATCCAGTTACTTCTCCAAGGTTCGCCACTGAGCTCGGTCTTAGACTTTTCTTATTTCACAGGAGCCAGTGCCAGTCTCTTGACGTAAATCGCTCCACTTAGCCGTAGAGTACTCTATGGTACTTTTGTTAAGCCATGAAATCCACATAAGAAAACATGTATCCAACCCACTACCATTTTAGCCTTTCTAACAATTCAATTAATTGCACACTATAATATTTACAGTTTATAAATAAGTAGTTTTAGATACAATTATGGACCCTGTTAGACATGGCAATTTTATTTCAGTAGAGGTAAAATCCTCTGAGATATATCAATCATTTTATTTCTCCGTCGGATCACTTGATTCCCGAATCCATTCTTGAGATAAACTCCAAGCCTGGTATGTTCTATAGCTGGTTGAATGACTATTTTGTGTATCGAACGTGAATATTTAGGTACATCTCCGCTCCGTATGTCATTACAGACAATCACTACTATATCTGGCAATTATTCTTGTTGTACGATATTTCGGAATAAAATTCGGTTTACATAAAAAATAAGTTCAAATATTTTTATTTATTTATTCACTATCATTGAGCAGCACATATAAACATTTTATATACAGTACAGTTTACAGGCTGTGGCAATTACACAATGATAATATTTAAAAACTGCAAAGAAAAGGAAAATAAAATAACAGTAAACTCGCAACAATAAGAAATAGATGTGTGTGTGTGTGTGTGTGTGTGTGTGTGTGTGTGTGTGTGTGTGTGTGCGTGTGTTTGTTGTGACAAGGTGAGTGTAAGAAAGCTATATATTGTATGTATATTGATATGTATATGAATGCAGTGTGGCGTCTGTACCCTCCTATTGTCATTATAACTTTAGCAAAGCTAAAACCGAGGCTATGAAGTTATTTCTATCTCTTATTCGTATCTCTTATCGTATTACCATGGTCATAATATCAGCCATAGGTCATCCAATGCTAAACATAACGTCAAGTAATGTCTCTCTATATGAGCGGACGGACAAGGCTGGCATCCAACTTCCTGGAATCTCAATCAGATCATCTGTCCATCTTGTAGATGGTCTTTCAACGTTGCGCTTGCCAGCCCGCGATCTTCACCACGCGGAAAACTATAATGCTTTTTTCGAGCAGGACGATATGTTGTTGGCCGGTATTCCTTGACAACTAAACCGGGCGAGAGGGTGAGCATTGAGGTGCTCAGCCGGTGAATTTATGGGCTGGGTGGCAACGCAAGAGCACCCAAACTATAATGCCTCATCGGCCATTCCACCATTACCATTGGACCATGACTTCTACGACCTAAGTGCCCTGCCTTCTGCTATTTTAGTTTGTCAATCCACGGAATTATATTGTTGATTATAGTTTCGCCATTTCTAGTTCGTTTTTTTAGGAAAATACCAAACTTAGCCTTTTCATTAGCTCATTGCGCGATAGTGAACATTCTAATCTGATCCACCGTAAACAAGTAAAAAAAAGCTTGTTTGTCAGCATAGCATCGTCATGTAGCACCAATTAATCAAATATCTTCGTTTTCAAGCATTCAGATTTATATTTATGTCGAGAATATTTTGTTCAGTCTCTTGAATGCTGTCTAGTCGAGTTGGATTCGGTGATGAATTTAGACCCATATAATTACACTATAAAAAATGGAGATAAATCATTATTTAATTTCCCCGGTATGTGAGATTTTTTCTGATAAATCATATGTAAATAATTAATAGCCAAGAGAATGAGTTAAATTATTCTGTTTGATTTAAATAAATTATTAATAACAACATATAAAGATATGCATTTATATTTTTTAAAGTGAACAACAGACAACTAAATCTAGGAATAAAATTGACCCCAAAAGTCTCATCTTTAACTTGATAATGTTCATACGTCAACACAGTTCTCGTAAACGAGTTACTATGAGTCTGTAACGTTAGATCTTTTACTTTATTCTTTAAACTTTTTAATAGTAAAGACAACAAGAGTAACAGCGGCGTGCATCCTTTAAAAATATTAAAAGCATTAACTTAGTAAACTTAAATATAAATTATTTAATAAATATACCGACTTAAAAACAAGTAATTGCCAGAATAGTAGTTTCAGAATTCAAAATGGAAATTTTAAATCAATACATATGTATGTTAAATATGCAAATAAAACAAGTTAATGTTTTTTATGCGTCTATAGAATGCACGCTACTGCATTTCTATAATGGCAAATTTGCTTTTAGTATTATAACTTGTCGTTAGTGTTTTCATAATTTGTTATTCCGAAAAGGATCAATATTTTGTTGTAAATGTTTATATACCTACTTAATTGCTTATTCTCTATATTCAGTTTTTTTTTTCAAAGATGAAATTATTTTATGAGCATAGGTTAAGCAAAGTCAAAGCAGCGTCTATAAATCTCAGTCTAGGGGCGGCTTACACTAACTAATTAAACCTGGTTTATTTTTTTATAAAACGCTCTTTAGCGTTATACTGAGCTAATTATCTTGGCTGGGAAACATAGTCTCGTCTTAACAACTGTCCAATTTAAATCACCGTTGAGGTCATCATTAAACAAGATTTAAACGTGTTGGTTGCCAGTCGCCCTCAGACTTAATTTGTAGAGCTTTCGTTTGTTTTCCACGTTGCAGATAATTATACTTTTCTATAAAGGTTTTGTATTCTATTTTTTTTTTCTTAAATTACAATCGTTTTAATTATGAAAATGTTTCAAATGACAAATTATGGTTTGTTTATGATAAGCATGAATTCATTTGCGTATTTGGGCAAATACAAATCACGAATTCCGAAATGCGCGTAATGCGAAACGTCAGCAAAATAATTACATGAAACTTCGCGTTCGGGACTATTTATATCAATTTTCAGTTACCTACTTGATTCTGACCAAAAAAAAGTATTTACATACCCGAGTTGGTTATGAGTGTGATTACGAAAGGTGCCCAATTGGTTTGGTTTGATATCCAATTGAAACCATTATCAATTCTAGTTCTCTTATTTTGTTTTGAGGTCATTAAAAGAAGGTTAACGAAGTACCTATACAAAGTACACATGATGATTAGTTAAAAGAAATGTAAAGAAGCTTATAGAGTCTGTTTTTGTAATCTTGATAGTATACGCGAAAAGGTGCGTTCCTGCGTCAGTGACGCGAGATTTACCTTGGGATTCCTTGACTGGTCGTTCCCAATGGCTACTGATCGTCACTTACCACAAGGAGCAATCATCGATCACGTTGATCTACTGGATGAGCGAGGAATGCCCCGCCCCGCCGCGGCCGCTGCTGTGGAAACAAAATCTCCCAAAAGCAGATCGATCGATATACTGTGAGTCCTAGTGATACTGACTCCGTGCTAGCGTTCGCGGCATTGACATGTTGGAGCTGGCGAAGTGAGCGCGCGCTGGTGCCGGCGGTGCGGCGCGGCGCGGACGTGAGGGTCTGCTAGTGCAGCATGGAGAAGCACAGCCTGGGAGCGCGCGGACACGCCCGGGGCCCGCGTAGCCCCGGTTGCATAATGCGCTCTGCGTGCCGGCGGCGGCGACGCGCAGGCGGTATCGACGCGCACGGAGCGCATGCGCGACGCGTACCTTCGCAGCCGTAGCCCTGCCCGATGAGGCCCCACAGCAGGTCCGAGCAGTGGTGGCAGTAGGTGGGCTTGTGGAAGGTCTTCTTGGCGAAGGAGTGGGTCTGAGATGGCGCGGGCGCGGCCTGCGCCATGGCTGGCGCGTGGGCCGGGCCGGGCGTGCGCGCTACTCATGCCGCGGCGCCCAGGGGCGCGCCGCGCTCTCACAGCGGCTGTCGCGGCCCATCATCGCGGCGCGTCTGCCGCCTGCTGCCCGCCGCCGCCGCGCGGCTACCCGCTGCGCGCACAACTCCGCCGCTGACGTCACCGCTGACTTTGTAACAGCGGCTGTTATTGTAACTTTGACTCATTATCGTATTATTTATTATTTTCTTGAAAAATATTAAAAACAACATTGTTCAGAGTTATGAGTACATTTATAAACACTAATTTTAAATGAAATAAAAATAAACCGGGAGCATTTATGCAGTTCCTAAAAAAAAAAAATTTTTTTTTCTTGTTGGATTGAAAACATCAACCGAAAATACTCAGACACTGATGGCTACTCTAAAAATTTTTGTCTGATTTTAATTATGGCTAAGCTAGTAAAAATCTACGTCCGTGGAAAATTTGAACAGTCATAAATCTGTATCCTGACAAAGTTGCGTTAAGATCATTGATTATTGGAAAAATTCGTCACGTGGGATATTTAAGAACAAAATAAGTACAGCCATTGATCAATCTATAATGTGTACCATATTATTGGAATAAAGCGATTCTTTAGACATAAAAATGCGTAAATAAAAGGAACAATCACTCTCATAGGAATCATTTTCATAAATATCAAAATAAAAAATACTACGAAATAAAGTACATGGAGCATGTCTAGGTCTATCAATTAACATTATTTTAGCATTCTATAAATATTTACTGTTTATATTTAGCTATTTTTTTTTTGTTTATCTATCTCACCGTAAACATTCTACATCATCGTCATCGTCATATATACTCTGTTAAGCGGCTCTATACAGCGTTGACTAATATATTCCCATCTGTTGTTTCTTTTTTGCCCTAAATAAAACTTATTTATTTATTTTTAAGTGAAAAAGTTTATTCGTACAATAGTTAAATAGGAAGTTTATTGATTTTTTTTTAATTCAAAACACGACTGATAAATTTTAGTACGCCACTTCAAGGCTATAGCGTGTGGCGCCTGCGCGGTACCGCCTACCAATCGAAAAAGCTCATGTTTACAATATTGAGAGGTGCTTTGTAGCGCGTAGAAACGACGCGACATACTGAGCGCCAGACGCCGGCCGGCGTCACTCCATTTAAAAAGAAACTCCTAGTGGTATTCAATACCAAAAAGACAACCAACAAACCAGGTATATAGACCAGGCTTAGTTTTCGAAAACACTATTAAATGCGCTACAAGAAGTTAGTTGACTCATGACGACGTGATAGCTTAGTTGCTACTCGTTAGTGACTCTAGCGTTGATACTGACGGTCTTAAGTTTGATTCCCAATAATGGAAAACTTTTTTGAAAATGCCTTAATTTGTCGCCTCTTGCAATTGATGAATTTATATTCACAAAAATTAAACTCTTTAGTAGATACCTTTTAATTTTCTGTAATACGTAAAACTTAAAACAAAAAAACTTTGATGAAAAGATTATCAATTTTCATAGAAAGAATTTGCTGTTGAAGTAATCAATGTAAATCAGAATCCGCAAATCTTAAAAAACATCAGCTACAACCCTATCCCAGACAAGGAAGTCTAGAGATAATGGGTTTTCAAATAAATAAACATACAATGACTGGACATTAAAACCAGGGATGTTTGGGTTTGGTTCCAGATGTGTATATTTTTTTATATCGGATAGTTCCGAAGAAGTATACCATAATAAAATAATATATTGTCATGCTATATCCATTTAGGGGAGAGCAGAGATATATTATTGACTGTACCCACTTTAAACTTATATGTCAAGTCCAACATGACCAGCGGTACGGCTGGACGCCGTTTTCAGAATACTTACACATGACATTTCTATTAGATGCCACACGGGCTTACAATATTCTCTTTCACCGTTGATCATGTGGTGCCTAAAACCAGTAGCGTTCATTCCATAGAGGCATGAAAGCATTGCACGCCCTTACGATAGATAAGTCTGGAATAAATAGCTTAAAGTTTAACAAAAAAAGGAACTATTTATATTCTTATCTATATTATATTCACGCAGTCTATCTTTTCTATAAAAACAATATAATATTTACTATGATAATATAATATTCAAATTAATTACGTGAATTCTGCCTATCCTGTCCAAATATCCTATGCACGTTACTGCCTAAAACCGTACTTAATCTTGCAAAACCTAGGAGTACTTGCCGGCCGGGCAGTAGACTTGAGGGAGTCTGCTGTCCGGATGAGAGGGTGGCGGTGTGCAGTGTCCGGCGCGCCGCCTGTGAGATAGGTATTGGAAGGGTGGGCTCTTTACCCCCACCCCTCCCAGAGAGGCAGCCTCGACAAGGCATTTCGCTCTCCGGGCGTCTGGATGAATTTGGTTTCCCAGGCTCGGGTGGAACGATTAGAGGGACACCCCGGGGGTTTTAGTCAGTAGGAGTCTGACACACCGGGGTTGCTGGCCTCACAGCGGCCCTGATGGTCCTATGCAGGATTTCCCCCCGAGAAACCAAAAAAAAAGGAGTACTTGCCGGGATTCGAACCTATGACCATTCCGAATAAATCTTTTCACAGATATTTTCATAGAAAGTGCGGAATATTTATATTATCTTTATGAAATGAAATAATATTAGGTATCTTCACGTGCTACGCAAGGTGAATAAACTCTATTAGGCGATTCTTCAAATTTTTTTAGAATACCATTTACGTTTTCCAGATTAAGTATGAATTTTGGCATCACATGCTCACCGGAGAAGTGGAACATCGTGAGGAAACCCGCATGGCATTTTAATATAAATGCAGTGACGTGCATACGGTATTTGAACAAGGTAAGCAGAGTTCGCGTAATTAATTGGAATATTATATTTTTACAGTTAGAACTAAACTGCGTATAATAGGAAAGATATTTATTTATTTATTTATTCAACGGTAACTACACAGCATATTATAAGATTATATACCAAAAATAGGAAACAAAAAATAAAAAAAATCTAGAATGCCAATAACGTAGTACATATATTAAATTTTGGTAAATGTTTGGGTCGCTCCCCGCATCATATAGTGAGTGTTGTGTGCGTGATTTGTGAGTGTTGTGTGAGTGTATTTGTATGCGTGTGTGCGCTCATATCGGTGTTGTATGAGATTCATCTAACTGCAGCCCAGAAATAATTGTCTTAATGACCTGATTACGGCTTAAGTAAAACATATCGATCTCTTTAAAATATTTATTGTAGTGAGCGCAACATCTATAGATGACCGAGTTTTGGGCATAACAGTGCTTTGCAAGAGGTAAGGCGAATGATTTTTATATATGGTATAAAAATATAATTGACATAAATATGAATATTTCTTTTTTTATTTAAGTTTGAGTAATTTATTCGAGACTTATTTATTATAAGGGCATGCAATGCTTTCATGCATCTATGGAATGAACGCTACTGTATATATGTTATGTGTAACTTGTAAATGCCCTGAGAGCGGCTATCAGTTGCGTTATTTGTTACGTTGGGCATGACAAGCAAAATGGATACAACCAGTAATGTATCTCTGCTCACCTCGAAAAGAATATAGTGTGACGATATATTAGTACTATTGTTTAGGATACGTAAGATAGATGATAAAATTATAAATGATTGAATTTATTCATATCAAACACTTTTACGGATATAGACGTTAAACCATATCATATCATATAGTTTCGGATACAGACTTTTAATCTTTTATATTTAGGATACTTATGTTCCAGGATCATCCCAGGATTCTATATACAGGTAGATAATTAGCCTAAGCCTCTGGATTCAAACTGTAACAAATAGCCTTAATTTCTTTAACGCATCCGCCCACACTTCGAGGTTCATCAGGCGTAAAATGAAAACTAAGGATTATTTACCCCGGCGCGTGGCTGGACGCTCAAAGCCTCATTTGAAGCGAAGGCGTGAATGATCATTCCACTGAGTTCCATGGACTATATATAGCCGGGTGACCGCGCCCCGTGGGTTTCTCGACCGATTACACACGTTACACACCCTGCCTGTAAGGGTTGGACAATAGAACACAAATAAACCTTAGAAGCAGAACTAGCGCTAGACACTGAACCAATTTTTGGAGTAAATAGTCTACATTGCGTCTCCATCTAGCAAGAAATATCACCGTATCCGTAACTAGTAATCATGGAACGTCAATCAAGGTTTTGAGACGACTTGGTATAGGTGGCAATAACTAGACTGGAGAATATAAGATCAAACTTAATGGAGATAGGACAGGATAGAATAGATACAATAGGAATACAGGATAAGAAGGACCTATGTCCAGTCAAGGACCAAAGTAGCTTAATTGTGTATTGTGAGGACCCAAAAAAGATAAATTTTTATTATTAGATTTATAATTATTAGGTTTTAAGTATAATTAGTCAAGTAAATTCGGCGTCCAATGAGCCTGTAGGAGCTTGTAGATTTGTGTAAAAATTCTCGTTATGATAACTTATGAAATTGCATCCATCTTTTATTTGTATTCGCTGGCTTGTACAGAAATTAGCGCCATAATTAAAACCACTCTCATAATAAATGGGAGGGGCGGATAGTGGTGTCATATCCTCAAGGGTGGTCCATTTAATACGTCACGCTATTTTTGCTTATTTTCAAACTCCTATTTATCATATTTCACTAAGTTTTCGCTATGGAATTTTATACTGTATTCTCAAAGCGGCTCATTATATATGTAGTTAGTAGCTATTACATAGTCGACCCTTGGTTGATGTATATAAAAAAAAACATATAATACTTTTCAATAACTGACAGCCAAATGAATTAATTTGATAGCTTAAAAGTTTTAAATAACATTGAAAATTTTATGGCTCTAGAACAGGGCTTCTTAAACTATGGGTCGCGACCCTATTTGGGGTTATATCATGGGGTTATGAGATTAACCGCTCGCGAGAGATTTAAATATCAAATATTTATATATACCATTTTATAACAAACGTTCCACCAATATTTGATTTGTTATGCAATAAAAAACAGGCACATCCATCTCATTAAATATTTTACTTATATTTTAATTTAATACTTACCACGCAACTACTTGAATATATTCGAGCGAATTAGGACGGTCACAATCTAGTTTTATTTTTGAAACTATAATAAATACAATTTTATAATTTTTTGTGCAATTTTTAATTTTAGATTTTTGTATGTTTCAAAAAGAATTCTAAAACTATATATTTTCATATGTATATTGTTACCTAATAAATAAATCATCAAAAAAAATAAATTTATTTTTCTTTTATATTTGTATGAGGTCGTCAAGAAACTCGCAATTATAAATGGGGTCGTGAATGACAAAAGTTTAAGAAGCCCTGTTCTAGAATATAGCTTATGATCTCTGCAAAATAAAAGACCTCATTTTAACAAATAAAATGTAGATTTTTGAACACAATGTTTTTTTTTTGGCAGACTCTTGGCTCCTCTGTCTGTAATTGATTACCATGGCCCATAGGCAACTGTAACATAAGGAGAGTTTGTAGCTTTACTAAGTAGCAAAAATGCTCTTTTTTATTTCCAAAACCAATTTTAACAGTAACAAATCATTAGTTTATTCAAAAACACAAGTGTCATTATGGTTTTAGAACTTCTTTAAATTTTAAAGGAGTTTCTATAATTGAGTGCCAGATGCTTAGCCTCTAAGTGGCTAAACATAGTATTACAAATATACCTTTACTTATACATCTAGGTCGGTATAGAACCCTCTATTTACCAGTCCATTTTACACCGGGCTATTTTTCATGCTATAATATACTGAATAATATATATATTAAAAGTAACGCTATACCTCAAACTTTACTAGGTAATAGTGCCTACATAAAAATAATAGCAAAATCATTTTGTTGAATTTTCTTGCTTTATTGTTTATATAATTAATTTATCAGAGTATAATAAATAGCTCATATCAGTCAGTCAGTTTTTAACGTAAAATATCTAAAAAACAATAAATATTTTGAGATTACATGATTCCAGATAACTTATTGGTAGATAATTGTTACATAACTAGAGAACTAATACAAAATAGGCATTTCACTTCATAGAATATAAAGGCATGGTATGTTTAATTAACAAAACATTTAGTTCATGATATCTCGCTTACAGTTCATCTACGTACAGTAGTTCAATTATTGTTTATGTAGGCCATTGAACTTCGTTACTGCCTTATTTACTGAAACGAGTGCAACATGCCGAATGATTCATTCAACTTATAAAAAATGTAGTAGTTGCCCTGACTTTGGTAAGCGTAACCAATTAACCGTTTTAGATGCATAATTTTGTATTACACAGTTAATTAAAGAAGGAATTATAGTAAATATATTTTTGTTATTTAGTCAATCAAAGCTTAAAAAATCATGTATTAAAGCATCAATCAGTATTATATATGTGGCATGCATATTTAATATTATTATAGAGTTTAATTATTTATATAATATTAATTGTTAGCCCTATTAAAAAGGTGCTTACAAAAAAATATTTTAGCATTACATTTTAAACTATTTTGTTTTATTTGACACGTACTATTAGAAACTGAATTGTATGTAAAAAATGGAAGTTTTTTTTTATGGCATGTCATTTTAAAATCCCTCATTACGTAGGTAATTACTATTACAGTTTTATCATTATTATGCCTAGATAACGGTAACCTTGGGACGGGTTATTTATCGTAAAAAATGAAATATCCACTGTGGTCTGTGGCAATTAATTTCGTAGGAGCTAATAAAATACAATAATGATATCGCGAAATCGCGTGGAATTGTATTAAAACGGTATTCAGTCACGTAAGGTGCGAACTAGTTTCTATACGTTCCTGAACGGAACGCAGCGTGTCACTGCCCGCCGGATCTGTCAAAACAAAAAAATGATTGAAGAAACAAAAGAAAAAGCTTTTTTGGGATTTGATTTTAGTACACAACGGGTATGTAAAGATATATATATTTTTATAAATACACCTTTTGCTCTATTGTTTTATAATTTTCCCAGGGATCAAATAATTAGAAATATTTTAAATTCCATATAATCGTATTGTTTCTCGTTACGGCATTTAAATATATTTTAAATTAATAAGTTTTGAACTTTTATATTTTGTAATTGGATTTTTTTTATGATGTGCTGTTATTGTATATTGATTGTCAAGATAACTTAAATTGCTATGATTGTTTTGCATAAACATTGAACTATTATTTTGACAAATTATGAAGGTCGCTGTAAACACTATTTTTTTTTTTTGCAAATAATTTATTAATATATATATTGCGACCAATAATTGAAATATGTAGTTACCGTAATTTGCTTATTATTTTGTTTTTATCTTATCTTTTTTAACACTTATGTGATAAATGATTTACAATATTACTAATATTACTTATTATCTTAATAAAACATACAGATAATACTTTTAAATAAATCAAAACAATATAAATAAGTTATAATTAAGTTATACTCAAGTTACCTACACAAAATATATTTTAATTAAATGTTTTAATTTCAATTTTTTGTGTCAAAAATAATAACCAAATTTCTTTATTGCCATGAAATTCTTAATTAAAATAAGATTCTATTAATATTTTATGAATATTTGTATATGCTTTTTTTTATTAAATAAAATTCATTTTATAAATTTTTTTGTTATTATAAATATAAATTGGATCCCCAATCTGTTTTGATTAACAAAACAAATTATGTAAGTTCTTACATCAACAGTAAACATAATAAAATGTATAACATAAATAGATTTATTTTATCTTATGTGTAAAGTTTGTATATCTAAAAATCTCAAGAGTTCAAACAGTAATCACACACCTTATCTGCAGTGTATAGATATAAGTGTTTACAATATGTCAAACTATAAGCTTTCTACATTTAGATAATTTATGTTATTAACTTTGAACACAGAATTTGAAGTTGAATGTTGAAATGTGGATACAACCACTAATGCATCTCTGCTCACCCCGAAAGGGAAACAATGTGATGATACATTATTATAAAGATCAAATTTTGATAGAAGATTTTGATAATGTTTAATACTTACTTTATTTAGTATATCATTTTTTCAAATTTTATACCCCTTTTTACAAGTACCTAAACTTTTTGTTACTTATATAAAAAAATAAATTGTAAAAGGAGTATAAAGCTTGTAAATATGATATACTCCTATTATACCAAAATTTCATTGTAATTTTGTTAATTTACAAAATACAGAATTTAAAAACATGTATCATGATTATTATTGTAAGCTCAGATATGGCCAGGGTTTGAGTTGTGTTACATATTTTAGTGTTTAACTCAATGTTTCAGAATGTCTCTTTAAATTTTAAAATACTTTTAAACACTAATGATTCACCAATTGTATACATATATAAGTTTCATTGGTGTTAAAAAGCATTTTGAAATTTAAATGTTTAATATTTAAAAATAAATCAAGTAAAGGTAAAATGCAACTGTGATTAAAAATACATGCTCTTTACAGTTAAAAGCTCTTGTAATTGGTGAAGATTATGGAGTGTTACATGAAGCAGATGTCGAGTTTGATGTTGACCTTCCAGAATTCAGGTGAGATATTTTTTAACAACCTAGGAAAGCATACCAATTGAGAAATGATAGCGAATAAGTAATAGTCATTACACTACTGTAGTGTTTGTTAGTGATACACAAGTAGTATGGGGAAAGTGTTTCTGTAAGCGCTGCTGATGGGAGACAATCAGTCTGTTTTTTTATTGTGGCTTAACAAATTCAATACATAGCATCTGATGGAAAGTAGATAGTAGTCCAAGAATGGTAACGGCCACAAAGGGATGAAAATCCATTGACAGTTATAATTGCTATGTAGGCCCATATACCACGACGAGAGGTGTCTAAGATATATAAACAACGGGATATACATAAACTGATCCGTAAACTCAACAGGCTGAAACTATTCAATGTGAAAGTAAAGCACTTGTATACAGTGGTCATGAGCCATGACCCAGTTTGGAAAATTTCTCTATTACCTCAAAAACAAAGGGATGGGTGATAGCCAGTATCATTGAAGCATTCTCCAACAACTGTATTGAAAAATCGTGTACAGTACAATACTATTATAAATGCAGAATTTGTTACTATTTATTGCTGAAATGGGTAAACAGATTAATATGAAATTTAGTATACAAATAGACAATAACTTTTTTTTTTAATCCTGGAAAACCTACGTTGGACCATCAAAGCAGCTGTGAGTATGGCAACCCTATTTTGCACAAGGAGTGCTGTTCAGCATTCATCAACCTTATTTATGTTCTTAAAGATTCTTGTCAAACTCTATGACATGAGCATCTCTTCTTCAACCTTCAGTCACCCAATTCTGAGTGAAACTTGGGTCAACGAATTTCTCCCAGTAACCGTTATCAAACTATAGGTCCAACTGGTCTGGCTGTCTCTTGGACTTTTACAAAGAGCTTCAATTATCATCTCAAAAAGCTTTCGCTTCATAGTTAGATAAAAGTAATGAGGTTGTATTTACAGGACGGCGGGCGGTGTGGTGCGCGGCGAGCGGGGTGAGGTTACAGCACCACCTCTGTTATGGGTAAAAGCTCTTGATATGGTTATGGACAGACTTGTGGTAGCTGGAGTGGACTTTTCCACCATTGAAGCATTATCAGGCGCTGCTCAGGTATTTCTTTATATACTACAAAATTGTAAACAACCTAATAGCCTATCTAATGGGACATGACTACCATCTATAAAAGAGTGTTTTGGAGTGATAACATCGTTCGGAATTAACGTCGCATTCGATGAAAGTTTTGATGACGTTCAGTGTGGACTTGGTGCTAGCTCGAAACATACTGTCTTGAAGAGATTCTGTTCTCACAGGCTTGGGTCTAACTCTCGGTCTGATTGCAGGTGTGTTGGCGGCAAACTACATAGCAATAACATTTAACATATAACAATTGGTCACCATGACAGATTGACTATTGCGTTGTTGCTAAAAAGGTCACATACTTTAGCTTTAGCCACTTTCATCTCAAACAGCCTGGGCTGTGCGTCACCAGAACCTTACCTTCGAGAATCATTCTAGGAAACTCACAGTTGGATTCTCTCTGATAGGTTCTAAGAAGGCTACTCTTCGTCTGATGACTGTGTGCATTAGTTCTCTCTTACGATTGGCGATTGCTAGCTCTTTGATGTTTGAGTTGAAATTAGTCCAGGGAATTCTGAATATTTCCCGTAGCAAACCAACTACAGTTCTCACGGGTTCTTTTTTTTTTACACTGGCTCGACATAGTGACTACAGAGTACCTGATGGTAAGTACAGTGTAGTCCAAAAACGAAAGCGACTATCAAAGGATGAAAATCCATTGATAGTCTACATCGTCATGTCGGCCCTCGTATACCACGACTGAAGGTCTAGGTATATAAGCTTCTGGATATACACAAGCTGATCCCGAAACGCGACAAGCCGAAACTGGTCACTATGACGAGCTTTACACCCATGTACTGTGGTCGCGATCCAGACGGGCACCGACGCCCTACCACCTCGCTGCTGCTCGTTTAGCACCACCCAGGAGCCACGTGTAGGGAAACTAGGGTAAAGCCTACGGACGCGAGCAGTTTCGACTCCTTCTTTGGTATATACGTATAGTAAATACTACGTGTTTTTTTAGCAACATGGCTCAGTGTGGTGGTCAAAAGATACAGAAATGAAATTAGGAAACCTTACATCAGACGAATTCTTGCACACGCAACTGGCTACGGCTTTCGTGAACGACTCGCCCGTGTGGATGGACTCAAGCGCCAGCGCCGACTGCAGAGCCTTGGAAGAAGCCGTTGGAGGACCAGAGGTATAGCAATACCTTGATTTCTATTAGCCCCACGGTTTCTCTATTGAGGAAACCGTTGAGTAGACCAGTATAATTGTGAGGACTATTTGCGAACAGGGTCCTATTTCGTAATAGTTTCACTCGGTTTTTGCGATTTTTATTTATATTCAATTCTGTAAGTAATTTATTTTGGATGGTTAATATTTTTAAACGTATCAGAAACATATAATTAATTTAGAAAATTCCGAAAAGTTTTTTATAAGAGTCTTGGGTGCATGGCGTACACATTACTAGAGATGAGCAAAATGTAATCTGATAATGATGAACGATTACAAAATGTGGTCGTAATTTTAATTTTCTTGCTCTGTAATCATGATTAAATCCATTTAAAACATTAAGAAATGATAAATGTGTATACAATCTGGTATTTTGTAGTGTTTAAAACATAAATGAGCAAAATGCAGTCATATTAATAGTAAAAAACGTAAAATGTAATCGTTAATCATTTTTATTACTCTGATTACATTTTACCCATCTATGCACATTACATAAGTGCAACGACCGTCATAGAGACTCGGTGGTTGCGATTCGGGATTAGCTTGCGTACCTTCAGTCGTAGTATATGTGGGCCGGCATGACGACAGCAACTGTCAGTGGATTGTCGTCCGTTGACAGTCGCTGCCGTTCTTCGAAAATACTGTACTTTCCATCAGAAGCGGTGTGGTCACTTTGTCGAGCCAGTATAAAAATGAGATTCACTTCAAATAATAAACTACAGGAGTTGGCGAAAATAACAGGATCCCGTGCGTACGAAAGGTTCACCGGCCCGCAAATACGCAAGGTGTACCGCACCAAGCCGCGCGTGTACGCCGCCTGCTCCAGGGTCTCGCTGGTGTCTTCCTTCGGGTGCTCGCTGTTCCTGGGCCGCGTGGCGCCCATCGACCTGGCCGACGGCTCCGGCATGAACCTCCTCGACATCACCACTATGACGTGGAATGAAAAAGCTTTGAAGGTGAGAATTAGCTTATCAGTATCACAGTCTAAAAATCGTAGCCATTCGGCGAAGGAGTCTTGACAGAGCAGTTGTACGGGTGGTCAAGTGAGAGACGCGGGAAAGTCAAGACCAATAGCCGAATTTTTCACGAGATCAAAGTCATCGTTCCTTCTCTTAGTTTCTATACTAGGTTAGGTTAGTATTTAACACCATTAGCAGTGCGATTCAGCTCATTGTAGCGTACAGACCATCGTAATATTATGCCACCATTCTCGATCCTTTTTTTTTTATAATCCTACCAAACCCTGAGGTCCATCGGGCCAGTGTGCCTACTAGTTCGCGGTGTGTCCTCACCTCATAGCAAGCCGGGCCTGGGGACACGAATTCCTCCTATGACCCGGCAAGCCAATAGTTTTATTCAGGCACCATGCCTGGTGGTGTTGTATGTAAAGAGCCCACCTCTGAAGGCTTCTCAGTCAGGCGGTGCTTAGAACACATATGCACCACTTCCAGCTCATACGGGTAGCAGATATCCTCAAATCTACTGTCCAATACTATTTTAGATCCTTAGCTATTGTTAACCTGGGTGAAATCTTGCATAATGCCAGACCCCCAATTATAAAAACCTCTGGACTATCGCCTCCTGCTGCTAGCAGCGCCTTAAAGTACACATTCGTCCTTCTTCGGCACAGTGAATGAATTACGTACAGATGTCACATCCCTTAGAAGGGTGGATGTAAATAGCCCGCCCTTTTAGTCTAGTTTGCGAATATTGTTTGGGCACTTTCTGGGAGGGGATGGTCACGAGAAAAATCACGCGTAAACATCCATCTGCGTCTTGATCTTGGACCCTGACTGTCTGGAGCCAATATTATTCTCTACCTCTCCCATTCTCTTCATCTCCTTTTTCATTACAGTCTTGCAAAATGTGACTATTCCCGATCCTGTGCCGAGTTAACACAACCACGATCAAAAACCTTGACCATGTCATCCATCCCGAAGCTTCGCTTACCCAACCTGGATTACTACGGAACTATTATTTTTTGGATTGATGGTAATGACGATGTTTTTCACAGGCATGCGGAGATGAGACTTTAGGGAAGAAGCTGGGCGAACCGGTACCAAGCGCTACGGACTTGGGTACCATATGCCAGTACTTCGTGCAGCGCTATGGGTTCAAACCGGAATGCCGCGTAGTCGCCTTCACTGGAGACAATTGTTCCGCGCTTGCTGGTACGTTTAATAATTTTTTTGCATTCCCTCTCTCTCCCATACCCCTTCCCCTCCGCATCTCCACTCTCTTCTTCAGTTCCTCAACACTTAATTAATCATCCTACTTCCTCAAACTTCCTTCCCTACCCTACGGTTTACATTATATCAAAGATTCAATTACAAAAGCCGATAATTAAGACCCCAACTTAGGAATAATCATTTCTCCGTAGTAATAAACTCTGATAACTAAAGATAAGATTCGGATTTTGGCTGTCGCGACACATCGCAACGATTGCAAAAACCCGAATCGCGCCTTCAGATGTCACCTACGAGTGTGCTAAAAAAAGATGTTTCTTGTTGACAGGACTCCGTTTGAGGTCAGGTTGGGTCGGCCTCAGCTTAGGCACGAGCGACACGCTACTCCTGGGTCTGCAGAAGCCTTCGGCGCCGACCGCCGGCCACGTGCTCGTGGGGCCGACCCCCCACGCTCCGTATATGGCGCTACTGTGCTTTGCGAATGGCTCTCTCACGCGGCAGAGCCACAGAGACCGATTGGCCGGCCACAGTTGGGAGGCCTTCAATGAGCTGTTACGAGCAACTGTCAGAGGGAACATGGGATATATGGGTGAGTGGGGTGAACTCTGGTGGACATTTCTAACTCCCGAGAATTCTTTCTCGTTTTGTACTCATTGTAAATATTTTAACGGGTTTTATGTGCGAATTAACTTACTTTTAACTTTTTTTTTAATTTATAGACGAACGCTTGACCTCAATCACACCTGGTGGAAGGTGAAGATGAGTTCGATGATGAAACGCGATCGCCTAGCAAATGCCTATTCACTCTCCTCTTAAAGACTCCCAGGTCATATAATCGCGGAAATATGGCCGCTGGAAGCATATTCCACTCCTGTATAACTGTATAACAAGGTCAATATGTCGAGTCATAATTAAGAGTAAGTTAATTCGCGCATAAGTCCCGATAACGTGTTTATTTCTAGTTGTTAATTATTTCCTGCTGGATAAAAACTGGGATGTGATTTGAAAATTAAACTGGTTATGCTTTCAAGTTGAAATTGTATCTCTGTAATAAATGAAATTTCTAATAAATGTGGCTGTGATGGTTCAGTGGTTAAAGGGCCGGTATCCAAGCGCAGCAATGAAATTAGTCGTAGTTTCGAAACCCGGCATGTTCCTCTAGGATATTTCCAAATTAAGTACGAATTAAGGCACCACATGCTCACCGGTGAAGTAAAACATCGTGAGGGAACTAGGCATCTAATAGAAATGTCATATGTAAGTGCCCTGAGAACGGCGATCAGTTGCGCTACTGGTCGCGTTGGGCACGACATATATACGCAAAGTAGATACAGCCACTAATGTATCTTTGCTCACCCCGAAAGGGATATGGCGTGACGGTATAATTATAAACTGACGTATCTTTCGATTGCGCTAACTTATGAGTGTAAATTTTTAGAGTTAAAGGGACCACAGATTTGAGTGTTTGAAATTATTTTAAACTTCATATTCCCACGCGTTTTTGAGGCAAAAGGGTTTGACAGATAGACAAAGAATTGATCTTATAAAAGGTTCTGATTTACTTTTTGAGATTCAGAACCCTAAAAGTAGTGCTAAATACCCTCATATTTCCCTGATTCCGCCAGCACCATTTTATCATAAAACCACTAGACGCCGTGTCGAATACCATCCGTATGTGGTGGATGTTCCTTATATTCGCACGAAAAGATTCGCTCCTACATTCATCATGCGAACGGCTAAGGAGTGGAATATGCTACCAGCGAGCATATTTCCACGATCTTATGACTTAGAAGTCTTTAAGAGAAGAATGAATAGGAATTTGTTGCGGACGCAGTCCATTGTCGGACTCATCTTTACGTGTGATGGAGTTCAAGAGTCCACCTGTCATAAAAAAATAATCACACATTCCTTCCTTTCACTGGAGTATTTTTTAATATAAATGTGTTTGTTTATTAAAGGTATATACTACGACACAGCGGAGATAGTGCCGCGCGCGGCGCCAGCCCGCCTGCTGTACGATGCGGCAGGACGACCCGCGGAGAAGCTCGCGCCGCAGTTCGAAGCCAGAGCTCTGCTGGAGGGGCAGGCGCTCGCTCGCAGGGCGCACGCCGAGGACATGGGCTTCCATATCGGTGAGTCAACGGATGATGTCCAGGGACCAGGTGGATTGCCCCAACTTGGTCGTGACCATAGCACACAATGCAAAGACTCTCTTAATGACTGATTTAGACCTGTCGTGTTTCGGTATTAGTTTGTGCCCTCCAGTCGTTGATATGCCTAGAGACGTTCAGTCGTAGCGTTTGGAGTCAGCATGATGACGGCGAGTGTCAAAACATTCTCGTCTCTTAGTACTTGTTGTGGTTTTTGGACTACACTGTACTTTCCATCACGCCTGTCGCTTTTTTTTATGATGGACTAACTACTGAGGTTCGGGACAGGCCTACACAGCTCAACTGGGCTTAGGGAGCGAGCACAGACGGTGCTCAGCCAGCGAATTTATGGGTTGGGTGGCAACGCAAGGGCACCCCTGTGGGTACGATCTCGACTTGGGCCGTCAGCCAGGGGAATACACCTACGGGTGATCTACTAGCGTTTCGGAAGCGACTCCTTTGAGAAGAAACGCCGAAAGAAACTCAAGGCTGCGTCGGAGTGGATCACGTCTGTCGTAGTCACTTTGGTCACTATATATAAAAAAGATGTTGTACCTGCCAGCGGCTATAGCTGTGCAGTTTACCACAAGATGGCGTTGCGTACGGTGGCTTACCTACGGGGCAATCAAGGTCGCTCCATACCTCATTATTCTGTATATAATACTAGCTGTCCCGGCAGACCTTGTTCTGCCCTATTTCTCTAAAACAAAGTCACATTGTTTTTTTTTAATGTTAATAGCTTCCCCGTCAGATTTTACTCTGCCAAAACCTATTGGCCTGTCGGCTGTTTTTTGAAAATTGTTTGAAGGAACCTGGCCTTAATGCTATATGTATAAAAATTGACAAATATTGACATTAATATTTATACGTCACTCAATAATTGTTTTGCCTTCCCGGAACCCGTCCACTAACATTTAAACTTTATGGTATGGTGTTAAAGTTCAAATTTACTTTTAAATATTATTACGAATTTTTTGTATGAGAATATAGAAAAGTGGTGTTTTTAGACCGTTTCAGACAATTTTTTTAAATTTTTCTCTCCGTAATAACCTTCCCCAGACTTCAACAAACACAACAAAAAATAAATCAGCCAAATCGGTTCAGCCGTTCTCGAGTTTCGCGCTTATCAAGACATTTTGCGATTCATTTTTATATATAAGATAATATAATGGTTGTATGTAATATGTTTTTTTTTACATTGAGAAGTAAAAATAAAAAAAAAGCCTTTTATATCTTGCTTTCCCTATGTACATTTTAATTAAGTATAAATTTTGTCTTCTAATTAGCAAGAACCCTCTCCATGAAAGGTGAAGGCCTCCTCCAGAGATGACCATTGAGAAGTAAGGAACTCTAAAAATATAAAATGTTACAGATGAATCGTCCCGGCTGGTCGCGACGGGCGGCGCCGCAGTCAACAAAGAGCTGCTGCAGATATTTGCAGACGTCTTCAACGCTCCCGTTTACGTTCTAGTACGTGCTAGGCGCTTATATTATATGAGGCCATCAGAGTCATAGTGGCACAAGTGATTTTTTTATGTGAAACTGACAATATTGTTGTCACTTTTTTTTTTACACTGGCTCGACATAGTGACTACAGAGTACCTGATGGTAAGTACAGTGTAGTGCAAAAACGAAAGCGACTATCAAAGGATGAAAATCCATTGATGGAAGCTGCTCGCGTCCGTAGGCTTTACCCTAGTTTCCCTACACGTGACTCCTGGGTGGTGCTAAACGAGCAGCAGCGAGGTGGTAGGGTGTCGGTGCCCGTCTGGATCGCGACCACAGTGCATGGGTGTAAAGCCCGTCATAGTGACCAGTTTCGGCTTGTCGCGTTTCGGGATCAGCTTGTGTATATCCAGTAGCTCATATACCTAGAGACCTTCAGTCGTGGTATATGTGGGCCGACATGACGATGTAGACTATCAATGGATATTCATCCTTTGATAGTCGCTTTCGTTTTTGGACTACACTGTACTTACCATCAGGTACTCTGTAGTCACTATGTCGAGCCAGTGTAAAAAAAAGAATATATGTAAGACTCGGTATGAAGGAATAATTGGTTGGTCTTTTATAGGAGCAGCATGGTAACGCAGCATTGCTGGGGGCCGCCATACGAGCCGCCGACGTCTGGAGCGGCCACACCGCCGTCAAACTGCCAGGTGACGTACTACAAACGCAATATGTCCTTGAAGCATTTTGCGGTATACCCAAAACTTTTTTTTGGATACCGGGGGAAAATCCTACATAAGACCATCAGCCCCCGTCCTCAAAACCTTCCTCCGACTTCCTCAAGTCTACTGCGCGGGTATCCCCAACACCTGGATCAATGGACTTTAAGAAACCTATTATTATTAACCAGTTTTGTCCCACAGCTGGGCAAAGGTCTAACTTCTTTTTTTCCTCTATATTACTGAAATCCATGGGAAGGGGTTTGGATATTTAATTTACTATGCTTTTCCAATTCCGGTTGGTGGGTATGTGCTTACTCCAATATATTAGTGAAATCCGCATACAAATGGTTAAGCCGCACAAATGAATACCTCTAAAAATTGTTTTTCTAATAAATATGTCTTCTATGTAGAGACAGAAATCAATTAAACTCTTACTGTATGTATATTGTATATTCTTTTTCATTATATTTTGGTTTTTGTTGGTTTATTTTGTTTTTCTTTTTCTTTATATAATTATTGAGTTTTCTCTTATCGTTTTATGCCCCTAGCTTTTTTTTTGTTAACCCGGTGGATATCCCTACAGACCGTCAGGGGAAGTGGCGAGGGCCCCTAGCTTGATTTTTGTGAAAGATTGCTGACTTTAGTGTCTCTTTTTGTATTCTTATTGTTTATGTATTGCTGTATCTTTCACTAAAATTTAAAAAATAAAACAAAATGATGTGTTGTGTTTATTAAGGACACGATGATATTTATTGTAGGTTCGGAGCCGTCAGTGACCCCTGTGGCAACGCCTTATCCGGACCATGACAAGATATACACGCCGATGCTCGCTCGCTATCGAAAGATTATCGAGGACATTCCCAAATTGCATTAGGACCAACGACTTTCGTAACGTATGAAACTCAAGGGACACAATGTTATTAATCATTATCGCATTTAAAGCATTTCTTCATAATAAGGCGGTCAACAAGTTTTATAAATTACTTCAATTTTAATATTTTAGTCATAATTCATTCAATAGCTTGATCGTATAAATCCCTAAGACATTACTTTTTATTTTTTAAGACTTGCAAAAGAATATTACAAGGGACACCGATTATTTTATTTTTTATTCATAAGTCAGTCAGTTCTGAGATATTTTTATAATATCAACCAATAAATTTTTCGAAAAGAAACGTTACGTTTAAAAAAAATCGTAGACAGAATGTAAAGTTTTGCACTCGGTAATTTTACCAGGTTTTGACTATATTTCATTAATAAATGTGATACTTTATATGTAATTATATGAAATTGTTCCCTGAATAAAAATTGAAAATTCTTAGAAAAGAATTCTGAATCCCGTCTTATCGAAGTGTGCGTCACGAAAACATATCATTAGTATGTTTATATCTGACAAATTATATACATTCCCTTTTCCATTTAGATATTTTTTTACATATGTTATTGTTTGTGTCATTAAATGTTTTAAATAGGTACACTTAGTATGGTAATGCTCATTTTGATACTTTCCAAATTGTTTCCAGTTTTAAATTCATTCCAAAATAAGCTTTATTTTATTGTGAATAAAACTCTCAATTATAGACGGCAACATTAAGTTACTGCTAAAAGTTTACTAATTTATACTAAATGTGCTATTTTTAATGAATTAAATGTATGTAGATATATTTACTTTTACACAGAATTTTGATATATTTTTATTAACATTTTTTTCATAATTATTGCATAATTTTTGTTGATTTATATTTGTTGAATCATCTTTTTATATTTATTTTTTGGTTAGAAACGCTGCATTCGTGATATAAGTAACTTTATTGTGATTTTTGTGTTCACTAGGAATTTTTTTAAAAACAAATATGAATAATGGTTATATTTATGCATAATTGATTTGAAATTCAATTTTGTAATGAGAATATAACATTGTATATGGGATCTGATATAATTGTAATAATAACTTGTATATCACTAAATTACTATGAATTGTATTTAATAAGTGATATGCAGCATATCCATAAGTTTTAAACGATTCCCTATAACACTGACATATCGAAAACGTCCATTAATGATGTACACGTGATTACATTTAAACTTTTGTAAGATTTTTTTATCATATTATGAACTAAGTTCCTAGTGTTGCAAATAATTATTGTGAATAAAATATAATGATTCTCATATTGTTTATAATAAAATCTTTATAACGGTGCTAAATATTTTTATCACAATGACTAACTAGTGCAATACTTTCCTCAGTAATAAGTTTTGAAATATATTTGATCCTTTACTGCTACAGTTTTTCTATTTTATTCGGGATGTTATTTTTAAAGGGAAATAAACAGCCATAGACGATCAGTAAAAGGATATTAAAAATAATACAAGCTAGCAAATTTAAGATAAAAAGTCTGTTCATATGAAATTATTTTTGTTCAGTATATTCTAAATTGTGATTATCTTTAATTACTATTTTACGTTAATTTTTTTTTCCTACATTTGTTCTAAATCACTATTTAAAGACTGTGAAGCCATATTGCTTATGGGCACCCAGTGAATTCGGAGCAATCAATTTTATAAACATAGATAACTTTAATTATAAGTTGACTGGCTTAAAGTAATCACATAACCTTGTTATGATATGTATTTATGACGATATAATGCAAATATTGTTTTATGAAAAGTATCATGTGTAAGCAGTAAAGGGTTTTTAATGTCAAATATCAATATTTATACGCTGTTTTGTTAATGATTTAAAATGAATTAATTCGCTTATAAGCTCGAGCTTTGTTATAATTTTTATATGGTTTTAATAAATGTTTATAAAAATGTTTTGTATTTCTTCTTTTAATGAAAATGCGCATTCATTATTGTCGCGCACTTTGGACTTGTGGAATGGGCTGCCGGATACAGGTTTTTTCCAGAGCTATGACAGAGGTTCTATAAAAGGGCAGTGAATATCGTCTTTATTTTTGTGGGCAACGCAATAAAAACTCTTATGTTGACCAAACCATCACCCGGTGGTTGACGGTAACATCAGCTAGACCGTCAGTCTGCTTGACAATAGACTAAAAAAAGGGAAATCATAAGAAATTATTATTTCTCATATTCTTTATTTACGATAATAGCACTTTTAAGGCATATAGTGTTTTGTATTCTTTCATCTAATAATAATATACTATTTATTTCAAAATAAATCTATAAAATTTTCTATTTAAAGTTAGTTTTGGGTGGTTTTATTACCTTATACTTCTCTTGAATTAAATATAAGACAAAATTGTGCATCGACTATTCAATTTTGAGTTGAAGCATAGAATGTCAATAAAATAATTAATATTTACCTCTAATGTAATAATGTCGATACATGAGAGATGAGCAAAATGTAATCAGATTACAAAATATAATCCGAATTTTGATTTCGTTTATCTGTAATCATAATTGAAATCCTTCTAAACAAAAATTGGCATGCAATCGAAGATTTCTTAAAGTATAAGATAAAAATGGGTAAAATATAAACATATTAATAATGCAAAATGTAATCGTAATTGGTTTTTATTCATCTGATTAAATTTTGTTCATCTATACGACGCATGCGTTTAACAACCTAATGGAATAACCATACAGTTACTATTATTCATAATAAAATATTTAAAAAAAAATTGTTACACGCTGTATAGTACAGAATTTTTGTAACATCATGTATATCAGGGTTAACCGTACACGGGATATAGCGATGTGATTTGGATATGTTACTTCTTCCTTCCACCGCGCTCCTTGACCTGCAGGTGAATGACGGCACCGGGAGGCACGTTGTAGTAAGCAAGGGTGTTTGTATCCTTGAAGAACAACCCCTGGAAAAAAAATCGTATATTAATAGTGACTATGTGCTATCCAGACTATATTATATCTCTGTGTCAATTACATCCAGATGCGTTCAGCCGTTCTGACGTTATAGAGTAACAAATATCTATCAAAACTTTCGCATTTATAATATCAATTCGATTTTGTGACGTCCATTATACGTTACGTACGTAGAGTTAAGAGTGGAGAAGTAGTTTTGATGCTCCAGAGAAACGCGTAATATTAACCCTTTTAGAGGTAAATATAAATGATCCCAGTATCAAGATCTTTATACACTTTAATTATGGTTTATTTCTCATTGATAATACTTAAGGAATTACTAATACAACTAACAAAGAAAAATGAATTTTAGTACTAAAGACTAAAGTTGTATTTTGAAAATAAGATTTACTTCTGGAATAGTTTTGAAAAATACTTCCGTTTCTTCCTTCATTAAATTTTGTTATAGTTGTCTCAATCTAAAACATTTGTGTCAGCATCATAGGTTTAAAAATTTATTTGGGAAGTGTAGGATTTAATTGTTATCTATTTCTATAGATGTAAATCTTTTTACATATCTATAGTGGCTGGTGTTGACAATTGTGTGATGTGTTCTCGTACACCGCTCCAATGGCATTAAGTTTAGAGGCAACTGAGGAGTGGCCTTTTACCCCACCCCTCCGTATAATAGTGAGTGAGGCCTCCAGAAGACCAGACGTCAGCGGGAGCCGGGTAGGAGGAACACCCCTGTGGTTTAGTCGACAAGTGTCCGACACACCTGGGCCGCTGCCCTCAAAGCCCATGAAGATTTCCACCAGGTAAAAAAAGGTATGGCTGTACTAGAGACACGTTCGTGTGCAAAAGGTGACAGGATGAGGGTAGGCAAATAATATAGGGTCGATTTGTTTATTATGAATATTGGTGCGACCAGTGGTTATTACTCTGCTGTGTACAGCAACAGTACCTCGTATTGCAGCTTCTGCTTGGCGGTGGGCATGTTGGTGGAGCGCTGCAGCAGCGCCTTGAGGTCGGCGACGGTGGTGCTGAGCGGCAGCGTAAGCGGCACCCCGCGCCCGTCCAGCCGCCACTCGCTGCGCTCCGGGGCCGACGGCAACGACACCTGGAAGACAGTTGCTCATTTAATTGAGATCTATCACATTGGCAAGTTCAGAATCCTTCAATACTACGGACACGTGATGCGCTGAAAGGATGCCATGGAACGCCTGCTTGTGCAGCGTAAGAGTGTATAGAGTCAGGTCAGGCAGGAACACTCCGGATCCCT
This sequence comes from Automeris io, assembly GCA_036320925.1. Lineage (NCBI taxonomy): Eukaryota > Metazoa > Arthropoda > Insecta > Lepidoptera > Saturniidae > Automeris > Automeris io. The sequence goes on along the minus strand of JAUDJH010000010.1, from coordinate 2,666,342 downwards.
TGAGATCTCACTTAACGAAGTATCACTGTATTTTGTACATGGTCTCCAGATGGTCAGATATGACCAATGTAACGGTTACTCCAATTATAATCGTTCTTTTTATATTGACTCGACATTTACTATATTGTAATATTTATGAAAATCAGCACCAAGTGGCTCAGCTAATCACTTAGCATTTCCTGAGCTGATTTCACTTTGGTGCATCATCACATCACAAGGTATTTGCTTTTGTTGTTTTCTGTCTATATTAACCTAACCTTCTGTATTGTATGTTATGTTGTGGCCCAAATAAATGCTTTTTCTTGCTTTTTTTTGTGTACTGTGGTCACGTTCCAGTTTAAGCAATCGCTTTATTACCCCTAAACAACGAATCTATAGCCTAGGAGTGTAAAAACGTGAAGTTAGTTACCTGTAGAGGTATGAGACCGGGGTGCCTTGTGTGCCACACGGACTCGGGCTCTAGCGCGTCCTCAGTGCGCATGCGTTTGGCGGCTGGACCCTCTTCCTCCTCGTGGAGCGGAGCGCCCGGCACGGCCGGAACGGCGCCCACCGCACCGAACCCGAATGCGGCCGCAGGGACGCCACCTGACCGGGATAACAAACTATTAACATTCTATTCGTAACCACTTTTTCAGAGAGCTAAGTTCACTTAAATAGTATTTAGTAATTGCGCGAATGGAGTGAGGGCTGCAGCAGAATACCCCGCTGGCAAGGGTATAAAACAGATGCTAGCAGCGAATTCTACTCCTAGGAGAGAATAAAATATTAATAATAGAGGCAGAGCACTGGGGAGGATAAGAGTGTTAGGTAAGGGTGAGAGGGAGTTAGGATGAGCTAAAAGTTAATAAATCTATTGATTGTTAGGTTAGGTTATCTGCTAGGTTCGAATTGATTACAGGACCTGGAGTCCCCACTAATTTGCAGAAGTAGTCACCTTGGGGTTTTTAGCTGATAAGAGTCCAGCACACCTCGGTCACGCACAAGGGGGTTGCCCCCTGTGCAGCTGAGACGGTCCTATGAGGATTTTCTCTAAGTAAAAAAAAAGTTATCCGCTGGGTTAGCTAGTATAGTCAGAATAGACTAACCGACAGGTCCGACCGGCGTCGGTATGAGTGGCGGGCGCGGCGCCATCGGCGGGATCACCATCAGCGACGGCAGCGGCTGCAGCAGGACCGGCTGGGGCGCCGGCGGCGGCAGAGGCGCGGGCGGGGCGGGGGCAGCGCGCACTTGCGCCGGCGGGGGAGGAGGCGCCCGGGCTCCACCGCCGCGACCGGCCCCACCTCCACCAGGCACGGGCTTCGGGCCTATCTTTTCCTTCTCCTCATCCGGGAGCAGACCTTTCACCTGTAATTCAAAACTTATTCAATTGGAAGACTTCTTAGGGTCCGCACCTTAGGCGGAAAAATTTATAGGATCATTATATTGTTAATCTGTATGTCTAGATCTTTTCTCAGAAATACGCGGATGTATCAAGTTGAAATTATTATCAAACACTAAGAGATCGCAAAGATCTCTAATGGCCCTGAAAAACCACAAGTGTCAGTCAAGGCAATCAAATCCTACCTAAATTGAATCATGAAATTTGGTAACAAGCAGAGATGGGCAAAATGTAATCTGATTAATTAATCAACGATTACAAAATGTAGTCGTAATTTTAATTTTCTTACTCTGTAATCATGATTAAATCCATTTTAAACATTAAGGAATCACAACTGTGTATGCAATCTGGGATTTTGTTGTGTTTAAAACATAAATAAGCAAAATGTAGTCATAATAATATTAAAAAACGTAAAATCGTTAAGCATTTTTATTGATCTGATTACATTTTACCCCTATATGGTAACAAGCAAGATCTTTATCACAAATACAGGACAAAATATGAAAACCATTAATCTGTATTTATATTATAAAATATATGTTTTTTATGATTATAAAAGTATTTGTAGTTGTTAAAAGGATCGCGACTAGTGATGAAAATGCCCGGGAATTTTCCCAAAGTGGCCAAAACTTGTATGGGGAATATTCCCGGGAATTTACGAAATGTTCGCGGAAGTGCTGGGCACTTTGGGGAAATTTCCGGGCATTTTCATCACTAATCGCGACCAATATTCCACAGCCCAACAGCTCAGCTGCATTAAGATTAGAGAACTTCTTAGATCTAGCCGGGATGTGAGATACCGTATAACCGTATAAATTTGTTGCTATTATTTTGATGTTTGTTTCCTTTACATATATAATTTAAAAACTGATAATAAAACTATTTAAAATGCACGAGATTGAAAAATGTAGAACACGCAATATTTAGACAGGGTTTCTACAAGCATTTGGAATCTTTTTTTTAAATTAAATTTATATTATTTATTAGTTTTGACAGTCTTAAGTGATGATGGAGCGCGCACACCCAGCAAATACCGATTAACTCGACGTTTGAAGTTTCCCATGGCATAAGATGTTGTAAATACAGATGCAGGAAGCGATTACGCCTCTTCAGCGGTTCTCAGAAAAAAAAGGGGGGCGAATCGCCTCCTGCGAGCTGCTGGAGCTTCAACCGCAGAATGATGCAAGCCCGCACAGCGTATTGTCAACTTATGGTAAAAGGGGGAGGGGAGAACTAAATTACACAGCTGAGCCGTACACTTTTCAGAGTACAGTCTATAGAATCTCTACATCATTGATGCCTCAAGTCTTTGACAATGAGATCACCTTGTGTATCTGTTGTATCTGATCCTCCAGGGTGATGTGAGCCCGGGCGGCTCTGGTGGCTGCCTCCACGCTGGAGGTGTGTCCGTCCCACGTGACTCGGTCATCTCGACGCTTCTCTTCCTCTCCAATCTTCTTTCCGATGGCCGTCTCCTCGTCTCCCACGCCGAAGATGTCAGTACGACGCTCGGCGAGCTGTCACAGATATTACAAAGATATTGTTAATAAGACGATCGGTTTCACTACTGGACACGAAATATAAGCGCAAAGTAGCTAGAGCCACTAATGTATCTTTGCTTACCCTAATAGAATTGTGGCGTAATGATATAAATATAAATTTATCAATATTGTGATAATGCGCCAAAGGGATGTCAACTCAGCATATGCTGACCAGTTGAGCCACTCGGTGCTGATTTTCAGTTGACTTCCATTTGGTGTAATTGAGTGCATTGTTGCATTTGAATGGTTATTAAAAATAAATTAATGGGTGTACCTGTTTGAGCGAGGCTTCTATAGCTGCACCAGGGGCAAGCGCTTCATCCCTGTCGGTTCTCTCGGCCGCAGCTCGGTCCCTTTGCTCCAGCCAACGAGGGTCCAGCAAACCAATGCGCACATGGTCCGCAACCTGCCACAGTTCATAACATTTTAAAAGTCTCCTACTTATTTTTCAGCTGGAGAAAATGCTGTTAGTTGGGGAAAGCCTCTACAACTGCACCAATAGAGAAAGGTGATCTAAAGTACTCAGTCAGTGAATATTATGGGTTGGTGGCAATGTGATGGCACCACTTTGGGTATAAATATTGGCTGGGGTAGCCGCCAAGTAAATCTACTGATAGTAATCTGCTAGCGCTTTGGACCTTGAGAAAAAAATGACGAATGTAACTCCAGACTAATAAAACCCGATATATTATTTATACTTAACGCAGATAATATTCAGTTTGCTTGCTGGGTCCTTTGAGGAATATGAATCCCCAGATCCGGCTAGCAGAAATCGAAGGTCATCCCAGGGGTTTTTACTCTGCAGGAGTCTGGCACAGTAATACTGTAGATCTTGTGGCTGTTCTAACGATATTATGCAGGATTCTCACCCGGTAACCAAAAAAAAGATAATAGAGTTTGAATTATACCTTGTTAGCAGGTATTTTCTCCCCAGTGATTGGAGAAACGAGCCACTCTTCACCCGGGGCGGCGGGCCGGGGCTTTGCCTCCTTAGGGTTGTACTTCTTAACGACCACGCGGTCTGGCCGCGGCGGCAGTGGTGCCTCCTCGGATCGGGGACGTGGCTCGGATTCATCCTCCGAAGATGAACTGGAAATAAAGGAAATGGTTATATCCATCGAAAAAGGCTAAAGGTATGCGTCTGACTACGGCAATTGGGGCTCGGAATCGTTTTCGACCGATTTAGACTACAACTGCTTTAAACACGGATGTTGACGACGTCCATGTGACTTACGTATCCAATTGTCTTGATGATGGATTTGGCAGTAGCGTTCATTCCATTAATGCTTGCAAGCATTGCATGCCCTTATGATAAATAACTCTGCTTTTGCTTTTGTAATTGCTTAAAGTTAAAACAAAAAAAAAAGGAACCTTTTATATTCATATCTATTCTATATGCACGCTGTCTATCTTTCTTATAAAAGTAGCTTAATATTTACTATCATAATGTATTATTCAAATTAATTACGCGAATTCTATGCACGTCACTGGGATTTGGCACAATAAGGACGCGTGAGAACACCGTCAACATAATTTTATATACATACCACTGATGGTCAGGCTTTAACCTAAATGCACTTGGCATACAATTCAGTATGGTGACGAGTCTCAAAATCATAGACCATGTTAGCTATTAATGCTAACAAATCATTGCTACACCCTGCCAGCTTTTGCCAGCTATTCATGTTGAATATTACACTTTTTAAAGTAGCCCTTAAGGACATTTTTGTATACATCCTCTTGCTTAGTATAAAGAATGCGCTGCACCCTATAATAATAAAATATGTGTAATACTTCAGGTGTCAGGTTCACATAGGTTCATATTCCGCAAATCGATGTCTAAGTACGCCTATTTTGCATGAGACTGGATTGGGACGATTTCAATCATCCCAACCCAGTTCCTCCAGGATTTCCGTCAGCCGCCTGATGTTGCTGAGTTCTTCTAGAAGGGACCTCGGTGTACGGAGGTGTTGTGTCTAGTATACTGCCAGTTCACTGCATTCAATGAGCATGTGCCTGGCTCTCTCCCCTTTTCTCATGCTTGCTCTGCACCAGGGATGTTACGGAGCTTCGACTCCGACTCCGATAAGTCGGAACTTCCGATTGTTATTACACCTCCGGTTCCGACTTCGGTTCCGAAACTTTTTAATCGGAGGTATTCATCGGAGGTCACCACCACTGTTGTAGTCAATTCATTTGATTTCATTTTATATGTTGTTGAAACATAATATCAATTAATCAAACAATCAGTGCTACTTAATTCGTAGAAGACATTTTTAAAAATTTAGATTAAAAAATATGATTATAATTATTATATTTAAAACTAAATGTACATTTAAATTTATTATTAAAAGGTTTTTTATTTTACATTTACATTAAATTAAGTATAATACAAATTAACACAAAACAACCCTGGAGCAAATTTGATTTAATTTGTTCACTGTTAATGGGAAAATGTTAATAAGAAACCGCAATTTTTATTGTCAGTGTATTTGTAAATTTATCACTTTCTAATTAAAAAGGTTCACTGAATAATGTTTTTATTTGTCCCTTAATAAAACTATTTTATTCTGCCGTCACTTGTGACTGACATTGCCTCCGACTCGGAATCCGACTCCGATAAATCAAATTTAAAAACTCCGACTCCGACTTCGGTTCCGATTAAACTGCCTCCGTTACATCCCTACTCTACACATAGTAGTTTCTGTGGCATCTAAGTATGTGTGCAATACTTACGAGGAGCTGTCTTCCTCCATGTCCTGAACGCGGTTGTCGTCCGGCCGCTGTTGCTGCTGCGTGCGGTCTTCCATCTCGGCCAGGTCGGTATCCGATTCAGATTCCGACTCGGACTCAAGTTGCATCTCCGTGTCATCGTCATCGTTTGCCGCAGGAGCCACGTCCTCGCCCCTCTCCTGCGCCAAGACTCGTGCGCCGACTTCCAATGGGGTCGTTGGGGGTGGAAACTCCCCAGGTTCACCCGCAGGGTAGTCTACAGTTTCTACTACGACGAAATCATGCCAGTCTATCGACGCATATGCCAGTCTTTCCTTCTCAATCTTGGCTTCATCGGCCGCCTTGCGTCTCACCTGCAATTATGTTATACAAGGTTTAATTTCTTAAAAGAAAAGAGTGCATGAAGGGTAATTCTTTCCTGTATTAATATGTAGCGAAAGAGGTAGGTCTGTCTCTGCCAATATCAATAGGGAATCAGCGTGATGATAGATAAATAGTACCCTAGCTCCCTGAAACTAGTGGGTTCAGAATCATTAGCAGAATCAACATCATATAAATCCATATTCTTTAAATAAATAAACTTAAAGGAACTATACCTTATCATGCCATGATCATGTTATGAACTTACCAGGCAATAAAATTAATTTTGTATATAAATGTCTCTACCCCCACTTGAATATTCTGTTACTAAACAAGCATGGTGCTTTTATCGACGCCGAAACATTTGAAGCATGGCATGCGAAATTGCTATATTGATCCACGTATACTGTCAAGCACGACACGGGAATACATGCCGATGTCACTCATTGCAAGCGGGTATGAAACAGTTGCTTCATTCTAATGGGCAACATATTGTTTCGTGTTATGCTTGCCTAGACAACATAACATTTGATAAACATTAAAGTTAGTAGAAAATGCAAAAGGTATGAAATTGGCACAATCTTTCAGAATATAGCGTCATCACATAATGTTGATTGCATAGATTTTGTTATTTTCTCCTAGCTTTATTGTTTACCTGATATTACTTTGTCTAAGCCCTCAGATACGATCAGAGCATGATCATGGTATATTATGGTTTACTAGGCAAGGTGTTGTAAACAGGGGTCAGAGTGGTGTATAGTGGTTGTGGTGGCCTGGTGGATAAGTGACCGGTGTCCATGCCCGGTAAAGCGAGTGGTCGTAGGTTCATAACCTAGCATGTACCTTTAGGATTTTCCGGATTAAGTACAGACTTAGGCATCATATGCTCACTGGTGAAGAAAAGCATAGCGAGCTTACCCGCATGGCATCTAATAGATATGTAAAGTGTAAATGACTTAAGAATAATGATCAGTTGTACTACTGATCAAGTTGGGCACAACATACAAGTGCATACTGGACACTGTCACTAATGTATCTACTCACCCCAAAAGAATTTTTTCATTACGTACCTGATGGGAATGCCACGCTGCACGACTCCTGGCAAGGTCAAGCACGCCATTGCGCACCTCTGTGGTCAACTTCGACACTAGTTCTTTAGGAGGTAGCAAAACTTTTGTATACTGCTCAAGCAGGCGAGTGAAATATTGAAATAGCGAATGCTGTGGACGCAGGAAATCAAATTGATGATTTCTCTCTTCCTTCTTCATGAGGTCTGTCAGGAACTGTCTTCCATTACGAGCTACAAACTGAGCTGTGAGCTTGACTATGTCCAGTTCTAGTGCTGATATTGAGGGTGGATCAGCAATGTATTCAAAATCTGGTGGCGGGTCTCGGGGCGGAGGGGGCTCACTTGGCACTGCAGCCTTCAAGAGCTCCTGTTGCCGGGCAGCTGTGGCTGGAGCCAGTACTCCCCTTTGCTGTGTGGGAGGCCCACTTGGAGGTAAAGGCAATGATTCTGGGCCTAAAAATTGATAGAAAATAATAACATCCCTTCAATTAGAATTTCATTTTTCATCCCTTATTATCCACATAGTATATACAAAATTGAAGATGTCACTATTGCTTCCGTAGATATTCAGAGGGACCTTGGAGTTTTCATCAGTAATGATCTTAAGTGGGCAAAGCATATTGATACTATAGTTAAGAAAACAAATGGAATGCTTTATGCAGTGCGCAGATCTTTTCAGCACTTAACTCCTAAAGCTTTTGTAACAATATACAAAATTTATGTACGACCTATGCTGGAATATGCCTTTCAGGTCTGGAACCCTTATTTTGCTAAAGATATAGATATGCTTGAAAGTGTCCAGAGGAGAGCTACTAAAATTCCGATTGGCTTACGTAAAAAAAGTTATGAGGAGAGGTTGAGAATTCTTCGTTTGTCATCACTTCAAAAGCGACGCCAGCGTGGAGATCTTATCGAGACATATAAGATATTAACAGGGAAATATAACTGCTCCAAGCTATGTAATACTTTTCAAGTCAATAGTTGTCCCCGTGCTCGTTGTGTGAATGATGTGCAGCTGGTTCGTTGGAATTCAAAAACGAATATTGGTTACCACTCACTTAATAACAGAATATTGCATGTTTGGAATAAATTGCCTCAGGACATTGTTGACGCACCATCCACGAATAGTTTCAAAGTTAGACTGGATAGATGGCTCTCATCTCAGTCAGTCTTTTTAAGTTGAACATACCAGCTAAGACATAGGCATATCAGCTATTAGCTGCTCGCCTATTATTTGATAATAATAATAATAATTTTTTTTATACAGGTTAAATATTAATACCCTGAACCTAATAGTTATTAAAATGAAGTCCAAGAACAATGGCAACTGTCAAAAAACAAGCCAATTACAATTACTAGTACTTCAAAGGAATACAATAAAATACAGGGTTATTTAGGATAGTTTCAAAATTAGACTAGATAGATGGTTCTCATCTCAATGAGATTTTAATGTATGGTCAACACAGTGCTAAACAATATGTCATCCTTGAACACACCAGCTGTGACATAAGGATATCAGCTAATAGCTACTTATCTATTATTAGAAGTCATACAAGTCACAACAAAATTGTTAATTATAAAATTATTTACCTTTTCCTTCCCTGATTTCCTTGACTTTATGCTGATAATATGCATGGTAAGGATCCCCAGAATTTAGAAAATTAAATTTTGGGTTGCCAAGTTCATTCTGTCTTATCCTTGCTTCAAACTCGGGCCCATTACGGGCAACGAAGCTGGCTGTCTTGTCAACAATATCTAGTTGAGATGGTTAAAGAAATTTTGTCAAAAAACAGAGACTGAAAACAATGTTTGTTAATAATTATGGCTGATATAAATACATATTATTCAGGTTCTAGTTATAATCATGCTTGTAATTTGATTTACTACTGAATAAAAAGAAAACAGGCAAAGTGTGAGTCAGATTTATACATTGACGTTTCAGTATTATTTATTCCTGTGACATAACTGTAAATTAAGGTTTTATAGGTGCTATAAGGCATTGCCTCTAGCTAATTGTTATGATTTTTCTAGTAATAGGAAGCTACTTCTAGGTTATAATTCCCCCGCGAGTACCAAAATAAGCAGCACATACAATGAAATCTTTAGATTATGTTAACTTAAAAGCTTTATAATAATTTCAATTAAACACCTATATTTAATCCTGAGGAAAGTGGATTTGACAAACAGATGTATCATGAATTGATTCTAAAAGGGTTTAAAAGTTATACAGAGTAGATTTTGATTATAGTAGTTTTGCTAAAAATAGCTACACCACACCTGATGGTAAGCATGGTGCTGTCCAGAAAATGACTGCAACTATCAAGGGTACTGAAAAACTTTCAATAGTCACAGTGATTATGTCAGCCTGCACAAATGGCTCTTCAGATTTCATTTAAAGGACTCAATATCAAAGGATAGTGGGAACACACTCACTAGAAGACCATTCCACAGCTTAATAACACTGCGAAAATCAGAGTTCATTAACTTCATAGTCCTAGGTGGGATATGAGAAACTATACAGCTGTGACCTGTAAACCTGCCCATGTGGTTCTTTTTTCAAAAGGAGAGGGTGGGACAAGGTTAAATAGATCTTCAGAACACTTGCCATGATACAGATAGTAGAAAACTCTTAGTGAGGTAATATCTCTGCACAAATAAAGTGGTTCAAGATGTATAGTAAAATCTGGAACATTTACAATATGGACAGCCCTTTGCTGCTACTTATCCAGGGCATTGAGTAAGTACTGCACAGAAACATCCCAGAAATGCAAACAATATTCTATGCAAGCCTGACCTAGGCTTTATACAATTCCCTATTGTATTTTCCATTACTTTTTACACTTTATTTACCTGTCAATGTGAAATTGTGAATCACAGAGTGTCGATGAGATATACTCATACTCCATAGTCCAGAGAATTCTCATCCCGATCCAAACAGGTAATAGTGCCTTGTTAGAAAATTATTTTAAAGTTTAAGGTTATATTTGATGGTAATGATTTTTAATATATAAACTACAAAATATGTATATATACTACCGTGTTATGCGTAAAAGGATACTTCTCACTTCGGGCGGAGGATAGATAATGCCGATTACCGGGGCTGGTGGTGGTTGAGGCTCTTCTGCCGTACTTTCCGCAATTTGCCCCGGAGGGAGCATTACATCAATGGAAGGCATTTCTACCTTTAGATCTTATTTGCTCTCAGTTGTATTAAACAATGATTTATAATAAACCGTGAACAATGAACATTTTAATCCATGAATTTACATAACAACGCAACAACGCTTAAATAATGACTTGATGATAAGGCTGCGACGTATTTACGTTACCAGGTTTTAAAACCAGGTTTTCACTTCGAAGTACGGCGCCCTGGTATGAGCAGAAAATACTTGCAAGTATGAAAGTATTTGCTGTAGGTCGATGAGCGAAGATTATGAAACACTACACATACAAATACTTACATAGGAAAACGAGCCATATCTTAATAAAGATAAGAAACAATCGTAATTGAGAATCGAAAATACTTTGAAGTTCAAAGTATTTTTTTATTTATACCATTTTGCTCCTTATTAATCATAGAACGACATGGAATAAGGGTCGAATTCGTGTGCAAGTATTTTTAAATTTAGACGCCGCGGCTGGTTACACCGCTCGCGTCGCAAGTAGCGCGGGGTACGGAGTGGGGGCCCTGGGTATGAGCAGAAAATACTTGCAAGTATGAAAGTATTTGCTATAGGTCGATGCGCGAAGAACTTGAAATACTACACATAAAATACTTACATAGGAAAACGATCCATATCTTAATAAAGATAAGAAACACAATCGTGTTTGTGAATCGAAAATACTTTGGAGTTCAAAGTATTTTTTTATTTATACCATTTTGCTCCTTATTCATCATAGGATGACATAGAATACGGGTCGAATTCGTATGCAAGTATTTTTAAATTAAATCGCCGCGGCTGGTTACACCGCTCGCGTCGCAAACCGCGCGGGGTTTGGAGTGATTGTTATCTGTGAATGGAAAATACTTTGAAGTACAAAGTATTTTTCTATTTATACCATTTTGCTCCTTATTCATCATAGGACGACATGGAATACGGGTCAAATTGGTATGCAAGTATTTTAAAACCTGGTTTTCGACCCTGGTATTTTTACGTACTCGTACTTAAAAGCCCTGGTATCGAATTTAGCAAGTATATCTCATCCCTACTTGATGACAGTGTCATTGATTTCAGCCTCGGTTTAAAAATCTCCCCTAAAGTTATTTAAAAATCCACTAATAACCCTAAAAATATTTTATAGGCAACAAAAATTAGAGTTTTACTATCTAAATCGTAAGTCATAAAAATAAATGTTTAATAAATTATTCATTTGGTAAACAAAGAGAACATTGTTTCTCATTTCTAAAATGTAGTTCATCGTAATCAGAAATATTAAACACAATATAATTTGAATAAAATCATGTCTTCTGTTGTAAATCAATTTTAAAACTCTCTCAAAATATATTCAATTATTACCCCTAAAAAATCCGTCAAGACAAATAAACCCAATATTTTGGGGCCAAACTGTAACCTGCCATTTTATGTTTTTTTGGTTTAATTGGTGTAATCGGCAAAGATTAAAATCATACGGTCACAATATTTACTTCTTGTATTAAAAACACTATAATAAATCAATTAAAAAACTTTCCTAATTAATTTATATTATTGTGCATTTTAGTATCAAAAAGGTTTAAATAAAAAAAACCTTTTTGAACATTATTTATTACTTAAACATTTTGAAAACTATAATGATGTTCAATTGACAAGGAATCGTTATACAGCTTTACAAATCCGTTAGAGCTTGTTACTGTGCGAAAACCATAGTCGAAACTTATAGTGAGGGTTATTATTATTAAATATGTAAGAAACCAAAGTAGCAAACCGCACACCAACATCCAAAACCTAACAGTCTCCGGCCGTTGATATTTTGCCACTTCTGGTATACATCCTGATTCTACCAGACAATTATTACTTTCCGTCTGAAAAAATATATATCTATATTTAATTTATAAATATATTGACAACTATTTAATATTATGGTCATTTTTCACGTTGGATAGTTTCATAAGTTGGTGCTTTTGGAGTAATCATATTGCACTGACTTTGGAAATCCATAAAAATAACTAAAGTTTATTTAATTAGCTTTAAAAATTTATGTCACTTATTACTTTCGTCACATGCTCACTTATTCCTTATGAATAGGCATTCTATATCTATAATAAGCTCTTAACCTTTTTTAACGCATTTTTTCTATATCTTTTTTTTTTATAAGGTTTCTACCATAGTTTTATATAGTTTTTATGTAAACTTTTGTAATAAATAATCTTATAGCATTTTGCTTTATTTTATTAAGATCTAGACCTTTTCTGCACTGTATTTGTTTTTAGTGAATGTTTTTCTGCTCTTACAATTACATTATTATTCACTCTTTCCAAGCATTACAGAACTGATGGAAAAATATCACGTGGTAAATATTCACAATACGCTCTAGGCCTGAAGCAGTTTTGAGATACTATATTATTATTAAAAAACAATATTATATCTTAGATATTTTATTCAAATAATATAAGAATTTTACAACTAAATCTAACATATTCGTACATACCGTACCCATTAAATATTATTTGGTGAGTGTGTTCTTGTTGCAGAAATCTTGTGCTCATTAGTGTGTATGTCTTTGTGTTAAAAAAAATATGGCGTATAAAAATTTCCATTGCTATTTTTAATATTATTATTATTGTATTTCATAAAGCTATTGCTAATTAAATAGATATTACCTAAGTTACAGATACTATATTTTATTTATATAAAAAAAAAATTGTACTTCATTTATAATTTCTTCTTACAAAATTGTTATCGTTATTTTATTATTTTTTATTATAATATAAGCTTGAACCCATGTATAACAAATACTTTCTTCATATATTTATGTATTATAAGTAATTAAAACTATAAGTAAATAAGTATTTCAATTAAATGAATAAAAAAACGGTATATCGTTGTTAGAAAAAGGCTTTTTACAGCTATCTTTTTTTTAATTCAAAGATTGGTTTTCTGCTAGTTATGTTTCTAAATAATTTAGGAAATAATAAATGAATTAAAGATTCTTAATAATATTTTCTTCAAACAACAAATAGGATTTTAGGATTTAACGAACGTGCATGGATTGTAAGCACAAAGCAAAATTAAAAAAAAAGAATAAGTAGGTACAGCTACAGCATACGAGCTGTTATATTGATGCCATATTGTGAAGGTCATTTTTTTTTTGTAATTAAAATTCTATAAACCATAATGTTTGTAGAAAAGTACAAAATGTATGCAATTGACAAACGACGAAGTGACGACATGATATTTTGAAAGTTTATTTCAAATATTTTCCAATTTTTACTAACGTTATCATTTATCGAATATTATTTTAACTAGGCACTTTGCTCTAGTTAGTAAGTAGCCTTTTAGAACGTGTATATAGAACGTCGTTCTTTCGAAGTTAAATTAACAAAATTACGATGGAGCTCTATTCTTCCGACGGCACACGTTAAACTATCAATGATCAAGTATTATATTTGGCTGTAATATTTTTAATTGAGCCCGTTTATAATTGCCAAGTCATCCCGCTGCTCATAAGCCGATCGTGGAGCAATTTTCTCGCGTTCTTCGTTTCCCGCTAGAAAAACTGCAAGGTGCTCCTAAAAAGAAAACAGTTAATTTATTTTTCATAAAATAATGATACTATTAATTCGTAGCAATTGTAAAATAAAAATAACGTATACTAAAATAAGCGTAAAAACAAGAACAAAGCACAAATGAAAAGAACAAAGTTTTTTATTTATTTTTTTATTTTATAATTTATAGACGAACGCTTGACCTCAATCACACCTGGTAGTCCAGTCAAATAACTTTTTAAATCAAAATTTTGACACTCAAGTTTGCATTTTTGATATTTTGTACTTCTAATAATACAAAAACGATCTGTAAAGGTTTTAGTGTCTGAAACCCCCGGCAAGAGTTAAAAAAAAATGATTTAAAGTTTTTTTCCACAAATACTCGAAAACGGTAATAGTTAGAGAAAAAAAACGTAGGCAAAATATATAGAGCTTAAAATTATACATAAAAAAGGTAGTATGACTTTTTTTCCTCCGGCCTAAATTAACCAAGTTAGGGAGGTTTTTAAGTTTAAGGGTTTTTAAATTCCGCGCCGTTGCATAAAGTCACGAGGCAAAAAGAGAGGGACTATTGCTGTCTCGCTTACTCCCATTGATACTTGACAATGAGTATTGCGTAGGCGTTCACTATAAAATGTCCGAGTAAGAGTGAGAAAGCATTATCGGATGATTATTTCTTGTACTCTATTTAAGTATCTGTTCATTCGAATAGATCAGGGTAATAAACGTAGATGGGCAAAAAGTAATCTGATTAATGAAAATGATTGACGATTACATTTTATGTTTTTTACCATTAATATCACTGCATTTTGCTCATTTATGTTTTAAACACTTCAAAATCACAGATCGTATACACATTTATCATTTCTTAATGTTTTAAATGGATTTAATCATGATTACAGACCAAGAAAATTAAAATTACGACTACATTTTGTAATCGTTGATCTTTAATCAGATTACATTTTGCCCATCTCTGGTAATAAATATATCGATTGTAAATTTAAAGTTTCGAAAAAAATACTTGACATTCTAAGATACTAGATATAGTACACCAATACCTCGCTTTGGGTCGTTTCGTTTTGCGTTTTTTTTTGAAGTTGCGTCGCTGCTTAATTTTTACTGACTTTCATTGTGCGTCGTTAGATTTTCGAAGTTCCGTTGTTTTGTATTCGAGTCTTTAATGTTTTTTTGAATTTTTATTTCCTAAAATATGGCAACACCTTTATTTTTAATTGCGCCATGCCATCAAAATTTGGGGATTCCCTTTCTAACTAAAAATCAACGCAAATTTAATATAATTTTATACTTATTTTATACAAACTTAATATCAATTGCTACAAGGAAATTTATTTTACGTTGTAAAAAAAGCTTTTCAACAAACATTGGACCAATTTTTTGTGAAAGAAAGTCGACCTACGACAACAGCCACTATGGACTCATCAGACAGTAATTAATTTTAATTTTACGTTCATAAATTAAATGAATATGTAGTTTATTTTGTTTAATTACGTTAATACGTTTTTTGTATATTATAATTCTTTTATGTATTAATTATATAAATGGTTTTTAATTCAAGACGATTCGAAAGAAAAAATAGTATAATTGACAGAAATTTAGCATTATTCCATATTGGATTTTTTTTTACACTGCCACGGCACAGTGACTGCACCAAACCTAATGGTAAGCATGGTGCAGTCCAAAAAAAACGCCAACGACTATCGAAAGGTAAGAAAAAACCTATCGGTAGTCGCAGCGATCATGCCGGACCGCACAAATATCTCTTCACGTTACGCTTAAAGGATCCCATATCATAGGATGGTGGGAACACGCTCGCCGGAAGACCATTCCACAGCCCAACGACACGGCAAAAGAAGGAGTTAGAGAACTTCTTAGTCCTAGCCGGGATGTGAGATACCGTATAGCTGTGACACCGCAAACCCGCGTGCGTGGTTCTATTCAGGAAAGGAGAAGGTGGAACAAGGTTAAACAACTCTTCAGAACACTCGCCATAATACAGACGGTAGAAAACACTTAATGAGGCAACATCTCTACGCAATTGGAGCGATTCAAGATGTTCAGAAACGTCTGGATCGTTCACTATGCGGACAGCCCTACGCTGCAACCTATCCAGGGTATCAAGCAAGTACTGGACAGAACCATCCCAGAGATGTGAACAATATTCCATACAAGGCCTGACCTGGGCCTTATACAATAGATACAAAAGATCAGGTGTGAAAAACCGACGCACTCTATTCAGGATACCAAGTCTACGGGAAGTCGAGGAGATGACCGTCCCTATGTGATCCCTGAGATCGAGATCACAGCGAATATCCATGCCTAGTATACTAAGGCTGTCACGCACAGCAATCGGCACATTCTTGAGAGTAGGAAGAGGAGAAAATGGGGATTTTTTGGAGGAAAAAACACACACCTGGGTTTTATTGGCATTGAACTCAACCAAATTCCTGTCGCCCCAAGAAGAAATGAGGCTTAAGGACCGATTGAGATCAATAACCAGATCTTCTCGATTCCCAATGGTTTCCTCCCGACCACAAGTGGGCCTGCTGCAATATCCCCCGTGAACCGTGCTGTCATCTGCATAGCAATGAATACAGCCCAAAGACAGCATATCATTGATATGCAGAAGAAACAGGGTGGGAAAAGTACAGAGCTTTGTGGAACTCCGGCATTAACTGACACGAACTGCGAACTGTGACCATCAACAAGGACACGAATTCTACGTTCGTGCAGAAAGCCAGAGATCCACGCACACAGGTTGTCAGGAAGACCGTACGCTCGAAGCTTGGAGAGAAGACCACGATGCCAGACCCTATCAAAGGCTTTGGCTATATCCAGGCTAACAGCCAAAGATTCGCCATGCTTATCCATAGCCTCACCCCAGCGGTGCATGACGTACGCTAGAAGATCACCCGTGGAACGATTCGGTCGAAAACCATATTGACGATCGTTAATAAGAGAGTGATCCTCTAGGTAACGGACAAGTTGAACATTTACAATCCGTTCTAAGATTTTACAGAGCACTTAGGTGACGGCTATGGGGCGGTAGTTGTTTGGGTCGAAACGATCCCCCTTTTTGGGGATCGGCTGAATGTTGGCTTCCCTCCAAGCCTGAGGCACAACACCGGACGAGAACGGCAGGCGGTACAGGCTTGTAAGAGGAGACGCAAGCTCGGCTGCACAAGCCCTCAGCACCACCGCTGGGATACCATCAGAGTCACTAGCCTTCCACACATCGAGTGACCTCAACTCACGTAATACAGTACGCTGCCTTATCACAACGTCAGGCATCGTGTAGCCGCAAGAAGGAATTGTAGGCGGCTGGGTGTTGAGATTATCAAGTTTAAAATTAGCCGCGAAGATGTGAGCCAACAGATTGGCTTTCTCCAGCGGCTCATGGGCCAGCGACCCGTCAGGATTTCTCAACGGCGGAAAGGATGGGCGACAGAACTTCGTTTGCACGGCCTTGGCCAGTCCCCAATAAGCTCGACTGTTGGTCGGGTGGTTTACTAAGATCTGGCCAATCCGCGAAACACGTTGAGCATCCGCCCCGCGATACGCCCTCCTGCAAACCTTAGTAGTAAACTTGTTATAAGCTGCTTTAAGAGCGTTGACATCAGGATCACAAGTTGCGCAACCCTTAATCCGATCACGATATGCATTCTGCTTCAGACTAACAGCGACAGAGCATTCGCGATTGAACCAAGAGCGTCCAGAGCGATTACCGACGATTACAGAAGATGGAATGTAATAATCCATTCCAAGCCTGATCTCGTCGGCAATCGCATCGGCAGTCGCAGAAGGATCACACTCATTAAAGCAGCGTTGGCGCCACGGGATAGAAGCAAAGTACTTACGCAATCCATCCCAATCTGCTGACGAGTAATGCCATACCTTACGCTTAACCTCACGAGGAGATGGTGAGAGGGCGTGGGGCACCAAAGAACCAACCAGGCAAAGGTCAGAATTACCCAAAGGAGCATTTACCGACACAAAATACCCGGAAGGATGGCTCGTCAGCAGAAGGTCCAACAAAGAGGGAGCATGACCCACAACATCTGGAAGCCTGGTGGGCTGGACAACCAGTTGAGAGAGGTCATGAAGCAGGGCGAATGCATGAGCAGACCTTCCTGCATGGTCAGTCTTGGAGGATCCCAGCCATAATTCATGATGCGCGTTAAAATCCCCCAAAACTACCAGTTCAGCTGCAGGGTACTGCTCTTGAACGACATCAGCCGCCTGGCTGAGGTAATCAAACAGCCGAGTGGTCTCAGAGTCCCCATTATGAGATCGGTATAGGCACACGTAGACACGACTCAGAGAGCCGAGATCCACATGCACCCACAGGACAGAAAAAGAGGGGTTCTCCAAACAGCGCAACCGACGGCAACACACGTCTGACCGCACAAACACACAGACCCCGGCCTTTGCATGAAAGTTTTCCTCAAGCTGATAGCCAGGGAAATGCAAATAAGATGAATCAGCCGGACGGTGTATTTGAGTTTCCGTCAAAAAGAGAAGTGCATGCCGGACCGTCTCAAGATGGTGGTGGACAGCATTTAAGTTAGAATGGAGTCCACGGATGTTAGTGAACTCCATAAAGAAGGTGTTTTCGGGATTAAACACCGCTGAATTACCAGAATTATTATATTGTGCTGACATGAAGCAAAAGTTAAGAAGACGTGAAGAGAATTAACGACCCTCGACACAGCAAAAGGAGAACAGACCAGACTGGGCCAACGCCAAAACCCCCAGAGGACGTAAGCTGAACCAACGGACGGAAGGGCCCCCGTACCCCCCCCCCCCCCCCCGGAATAGGTCGCCGGGTCCCGAAAACCGGTCACCATCCGGCACGACGATCCTACCCAAGATTATGCGCGGCATGGTGGAGCAGCCTCTCATAGTGGTTAGCTATGATTGGGCCCCTGTACTATACCGCGGGCGGCCAGCGGTACAACCGTTTCTACGGATCTCCCTGGCCGACAGTTCAACGTACCCCCCCATAAGGGAGCAAGCGAAGACGTCAAGTCAGAACCCCAATACTGTGCCAAAGGTCGCCAATCATGTGCTACTCGATATACACAGGCTATTCCTGAAACGCGATCAGCCAAAACTGGCCTTACACCCATGCACTGTGTTCGCGATCCAGACGGGCACCGACGCCCTACCACCTCGCTGCTGCTCGTTTAGCACCACCCAGGAGCCACGTGTAGGGAAACTAGGGTAAAAGCCTACGGACGCGAGCAGCTTCGACTCCCAAATATATAATTAATTTTAAGGGTACTTAGGGTGAATGTCGGAACTCTATTTCTGGTGGCGCCATGTGCCACAATGCATCTAATAGGCCAAGTCACGTGCAAATTTTTTGTCCGATGTACGAGCGGACGCCATCTGTATCTTAGTTGACATGTTAGGATTAAATTTGAACTTTTTTATCATAAATATTGGGTTTGCAAATTGAAAACAACTTGTTCATATGACAAGTTATTTTTTTTACACTGGTACGACATAGATTTTTTTTTTCGAATTTACGCGCGTTGATTGACCGAGAAAGGTCTTCACAACTCAACCGGGCGGGGAACTCAACCGGGCGTGTGGTACGACATAGTGATTTGTAGTACACCTGATGATAAGTACAGTGTAGTACAAAAACGAAAGTGACCATCAAAGGATGAAATTCCGTTGATAGTAATATATTGTCGAATCTTAAAAAATATTTGAAATATAATAATTGAAGGTCTATATTTAATTTAAATTTTACAGTAAAAAATTCTATTTCTATTTAAAATCCTTAGTTTCTATGAAAAGCTATATTTTTATTATTTTATTAATTTATTAATTAAAGTAAATTAAAAAATACATATACATATGTTTATTTGGAATTTGCAAAATTTCTCCACTTTTATGTGCTTGCTAAAAACATAAGCGACATAAAGGATATAGTAAAAACTTAAGTTTGAGACAGAACTTCACGTTAGTGTTTATTTTTTAATAACTAAATGTAATATATATATATAGATAAATATTAATATATTGTGGAAGGGGAACTTGTGTGACCGATATTGTGGAGTTCTTCCTTCTTCAATCAAACTCTTCAATCACTTTAAATTATAAATTTAGTAAACCATTAATACATTTACATAATATTCTCGTTATTTGTTTATTCTAATTTTTCAACCTTTCATTCTTAAAGCTCAATACACAATCTCTAGAATAATCAAGTCCTTTTTCAAATTCGAATTTCGAATTCAAAACGAACTTCCTATTTTCCAATTCTTTCATACAAAATATTATATTTTTACTAAACGTAATATTTATGTCATAGATATGTTACCTAATTTTATGCACTCCTTACATACAATCACAACATTATCCTCCCTTTCCTTTTAAAAATTTTTGATAATCCTATTAAATTTTTTATACAATATAAAACAACTATCCTACCTATGTGGGGAAAAAACATTTTTACAAATTTGTGAATACTCTCTGCTAGAGAGTAACTTAATCTTCAGATCTATTAAAAAAAAAAAATAATAATTAAATTAAACATTTTTGATAAACTATGTTACAAGAAGATTAAGTTTTCTTCAAAACCCACCTAAAAGCCTGAAATTATTCATTCAACATCGTGATCATTTAACTACATTTAAAATAATAAAGCTTATTCATTTACAAAAAAAAAACAAGTTGCATCAACCAACTTCTTCCAATCCTTAAATGCAAGCTATTCCAATTAAACTATTATTCAAGAATTATATTCATTAAAATCATCATTAATTTACAACAATTCACTTTTCTCGATTACTATTACCAAACTAATTCCTTTTCTATACCTAATAACATTCCCTTAATCGAACCGACTGCTATGCTAATAATACATTAACACACACGACCTTATAGTCTAAGTGTGTTTTATATCCCTGCTCGGACATTTTATAGTGAACGCCTACGCAATACTCATTGTTAAGTATCAATGGGAGTAAGCGAGACAGCAATAGTCCCTCTCTTTTTGCCTCGTGACTTTATGCAACGGCGCGGAATTTAAAAACCCTTAAACTTAAAAACCTCCCTAACTTGGTTAATTTAGGCCGGAGGAAAAAAAGTCATACTACCTTTTTTATGTATAATTTTAAGCTCTATATATTTTGCCTACATTTTTTTTCTCTAACTATTACCGTTTTCGAGTATTTGTGGAAAAAAACTTTAAATCATTTTTTTTTAACTCTTGCCGGGGGTTTCAGACACTAAAACCTTTACAGATCGTTTTTGTATTATTAGAAGTACAAAATATCAAAAATGCAAACTTGAGTGTCAAAATTTTGATTTAAAAAGTTATTTGACTGGACTATGGTGGAAGTTGAAGATGAGTTCTATGATGAAACGCGATCGCCCAGCAAATGCCTATTCACTCTTCTCTTAAAGACACCCAGGTAATATTTATTCAAAAACAATAAAAAAAAAACATTTTTCAAAGAGAGTGCGTTTATTAATCAAAATTTGTTATGCACAAAGACCAGGAACAACTATCTGTAATTATTGTTTTGCTATCTGTAACTGTTTACAATACTTTTCTATAGGCATAGGTAATATATGTCATTTATAGTGCGTTATGAGCAGAGCATTTGCTTTATTGATGTTTCGCAAAACATCCGCTTATTTTTTCTTTCTCTGGATTTTGTAATTATTTTTCTCTAGGATGGGCTATTTGGTCGTTATACCTTTACAAACACTCATTGGATATGATTGATACAAAGCAAGGTAAAGAGTTGACTAAAGCACTCACGCTGTGAGTTATTTTACATACTACCACCAAGTACTCATTTGACACAGTAAAGTATGAAGTACGAAAATACCATTTAAAATATAATTAAAAATGTTCCGTTCTGAGCGTCAGCAGCGTATCCTCGTGTCAACTATTTTTTATAAAGATTAAGGGTGGCTTGCAATAATAAATCAAATGTAGTTTAAATTTGTATAAAACACTATTTAATTGAAGCGATTGAATGTGAATAAAATTCAAACAGTTGTTAAAACTGGATGCCGATTCCGTACAAGTTAATAAATACAATTTAACGCTCATTAACGTTTTATACAAGCTTAAAATAGACTCAATTTGTTGTTGCAAGCCGCCCTAAATTAATAAGGTAACTTTATGTTGAATTTAGTTAAAGTTCTTCTGGGTCGGAAGCGTAATGATGCCACTTGTTGTTCATGGAGCGACAGTAGCCGTGAGTAACCGCTTACCATTGCAGGGCAGTTCACTTGTTTACCTTCCTTTCGCATATATCTTGATATATATTTAGTAAGTATTAATATTGCAAGTTTTAATAGACTTCTAAAACTACATAACTATTTGTGTTTTGATTCTAATTCTAAGTACCAATATTATTGATTCATATTGGGAATTAGTTTGCAGATTGTCCCTGGGTTTACTCATAACAAAATTACTTACAAGATAGGTTTTTGAAGTGGATTGGAGCTGTTGCAGGAGTATTTGAAGTTTACTCCTCAAGCCTTTAATTTCTGCTATAGCGGGCTCTACTGGCAGTGCCTATGAAATAAAAGGGATTTAGTACTTTATAATATCTTTCCGGATTAGGCCCTAAAGGGTTTTTAAACACTATAGATTCAGTCATGAGAGAATATGCAGCTTCCTTCTGACATATGCAGAGATGATCCTGGCATGAGTATCCTAGATTTATTCTTTGAAGGCAAGATTCCGGGGAAGAGAAATCCGGCCCGTCAGAGACAGAAGTATAATAGTTACTTAGTAGACAACATCGGAAATTGGATCAGGTAGAGCGTTTCTGTTTTAAAGAGCACAGCAAAGGAACGCAAGAAGTTCTATCGCCTTACTAAGACAAAATTTAAAAAAGCAATCAATCAGCACAGAAAACAGAGTTATTTAAAAACAAAACAAATTTTTTTCAATCAAAGTAAACTGCTTTGATTCAAGAATATGACACTTTGCCTCTAGAAATAAAGAAGTATTGCACGCAAGAGTCATAGTACCTTCAATAATGATTCAGCCGTTATAGATAGGTGCTTGGTTACCAACGACAAGCCTTGACGGACGTTTCTGTAAAAAAAAATATAGTTACATATTTATGTATGAATTCGTTTTGGGAATCGTTTTACGTTTTACGTTCTTTTCGATCCTTCAACAATTTTTTTTATCAACTTTTGTCGTTACCGACACATACTGTACTCCATATACAACGTGAACATTTTTTTTTTACTTGGGGAAAATCCTTATGGGACAGTCTCGGTTGCACTGGGGGGCTGAGCGAAACCGAGGTGTGTCGGACTTGTACCGTCTAAAAACCCCAAGGTGACTTCTTCTGCGCATTGACGGGGACTGCGGTACCTGTAATCAATTCGCCACAGCGCGTCGCGCCGCGCCCGCTGGGCACAAACTCGGAGGAAGATATCCTCCCCGACACATACAACGTCAATATACGTCAACCCGCACGTGTGTTTGTTTAATGGAAGGGAGCGCGAGGAACAAAGTTAAATAATTCATCAGAATACTCGCCGTAATAGAGATGATAGAAAACGCTTAGCGAGGAAATGTCTCCGTACAACTGGAGCGGTTCAAGATGCTTAGTAATTGTTCAGGCGCAGGGCATGAGTATAAAAAAAGGTACTTGACATCCCTTCCGTCTCCCTACATTCCCTTACATTCCCATTCCACGCTCGGTCCTTAACGGTGATACATGTGTATGCACGGCGGTATCGCTACACTTATCATCGGCGGCGAACTCGGTCACACTACGCGGAATAGTCAGTTGCTTTGGACATTACGGCGGAACATCTAATTGATTGTATACGGTGAACGGTGCGGAGCTGCAGTAGCCTGTCCTCATCATCCAGTTTCCAGGTAAGTGCCTTTTGAATATTTCATTGTCACTGTGCCTGAACGAACTCTTTGTTCCCTAATTCTCTACGTGGAAATCCACACCAGCGACGCTCTCCGGCGGCTACAGTAATGTTTAAATCATTTACAAAATCCCATCTGGTGTCATTCAAGGATTGGTTGAGTTTTATTATATTTAGTCTAATCCTACAATCAGTAAGGATATTACTTACCTGGGTAAGTCCGTATGCGTGTAATTGACGAGGTGCACCACCTTTCTGGCTGTCTCTCTGGTCAGCAATACAACAAGTTCCTCTAGCGTGGCGGGTCGAGCTTGGTTCTCTGGCTCCGGTTCGCTTAGAGAGGCGTAAAGTTCTTTTGCTTTTGTCCAAGCGAGTACAGGATCTGTTGCCACCTATGATCGCGTGAACAAAATCAAAGAATGATATTTTTTACTCACACCTGATTCAGGAGTTTCTCTTTTATAGGAATCAGTAAAAGTTCACTCCTTACGGTAAGTGTGTTGATTCAAGAATAGAAATCTATGTTGGTAACACATAAAGCGTTGTTGTTACATTGTAAAATATTTATTAAAATCAATTCAAATGATAAAGGTAAATTAGTATGAAGTTACCTTTATAGCCAATGATATAATATTGAGTGTAGAAATTATATTATCTGTATTGTATTATTTTAGTCGTGGTGGCTGCCGGCAGAATAGAATAGCACCCCCCCTCTTCTTGCTGAGGTGTCGTAACAGGCGACTAAGGTATCTCTTTAACACCGCAATTCAACCAGGTGTTCAGAGAAGGAAACCTCGACCAAACCTGCATCCTGCTCCCTCCCGATCGTACTGGTTCTCCATTCCATCGGGCCCGAGGGAGTTCGGACGAGAGAGTGCTTCTATGGCTGCGCGTCCAGTTATGCACATAAATATCTCCTGCGCAATTGACTGTTTCCGAAAAGTGGCCCTCAATTTTCTTAATCGGCATTGAAACAGTCGCCGTGGCCGAAACCGGCTAGGATATCATCATCATCATCATCATCATCTGTAGGAATTGGAGATTTTTCTATTGGTTTGGGATAGAGAGCGCGTGACAGTTGATTATTGAAAATTGCTATCGACTGCCTCAAAAGGACTTGAATCCAGAGCCGTAAAATATAATATTAACAAATATTGTATCAACCGATATGCATTAATATTATGATATGAAGGGCAAACTCACGAGTTCAGCGACGTATACGAGCACGTGTATTTGTTCTTTGATGGCCTTGGCTTCAGCGAGCGCCTGCCTGGTGATCCTGCGCTGCAGCTTCCTCTTGAGCCTGGCGCCGTGCTGGACCGCCTGCGCGGCCTTCGCCCTCCCCGTCTCGCCCTCGACGCCGTCCACCGCGTCAGCACTTGTCACTATGATCACCACTATGATAAGACCGTCAAGCTCAATGCGTGTGATAATTGCATCATAATATACTACTGGTACAGGGTTTAGGGGTTTTTACTTGCAAGACGCGATTTGTAGCGCGGCTATAGAGAATATCCGCCCTGTTAAATTGATATAGTTATAGTTTTTTGTTAACTCAAAAGATGGCGTTTGCAACGAAATGAATCACGATATCGTTTTGTTGCACACGGCCATATACACTCTGCAGAATATTAATAAATGTGAAGTAGCGACATAGCAACTGTTTGTTTTATTAAAACACATCCCGAGTCTACAGTGGTGACATCTATATAGCTTTTTGTTCAGTCCTGTAAGTGCAGTAGATATACCGTATATATTCTCTCTATCCATCATGGCGTCTAGTGAATGCAGACTTTCTCATGATGTTCTTCTTAACCAGTAACCATGAGATGCCTAAGTCCGAAAACACTTAAGCTGAGATTTATAGACGCAACTGCGACTTTGCTTAGCAAAGTTTTCACAAAATAAATTCGTTATTGTATTCGCAGAGTTAAGTCCATGTTGACGAATTCGGTGACTTATCAAATCATTTGACATTCATTAAAAGAATAAAGTTTAATCAAATTTAAAGTTGCGTCTATACATCTTAGCCTCAGAGATACGACAAAGTAATATTCGATAACTGTAACAAAAAGATTCAAAACTTATGGAATTAACATACGTGACGACGTGATAATTCAAAAGCTCGCGTTACTTCTAACATTTTGTACTTTTCTACAAGAGTTATCGATAAGGCATTGTTATGTTATCTAGGGGCCAGGCCCTGAACTGAAAGTTACAACCATTTACGTTTTAGCGCATAAATACCGACTCTCTATTCAGGTAATTCAGTAATTTACTGTAAACATAATTCTTGTTTTTGCTCGTTTAGGAGATATTTAGCAAATTCCATTTTACGGAAAATGCAGAGTCTATTTGTTTTAAAAACTACCAAAATGTTAATTTGCCTAACCATTTTTGAATAAATCTAATTTTAGGTATTTTTATCAAAATTATGATAAAAGTACAAAGAAACGGGGAATAAAGATAGTAAGATATTAGGCAGCTATTAAGGAATATAACGGTAGTCTGATATAATAAATATTGCGTACAAGAATAATTTAACGAGAGGCCGGTTATCGTCTGTCTGGAGGTGACAAATTAGACTCGATATCATGCCTGCAGTGGACTCTGACCTATCCATGCACCGCTGTCATGATATTAAACCACACAGAATTCCTTTGTATATTAATTTTAACTATAAACAACATCCGCAATACGGCGGTTTAATAAATTTTAATCGAACATGTCTGCTCTCACGTATTGCGTCATTATTATTTATAGATATCGATACGACATAAAATCGCTACAATTTTTCATAAGTATATATATATTTTTATTATTTATAGACGAACGCTTGACCTCAATCACACCTGGTGGAAGGTGAAGATGAGTTCGATGATGAAACGCGTTCGCCCATGTCTTGTCGTATTATACCAAAATGCTTTCTATTTTCATTACATTTGTCATTATTATGCCGTGGTAGCCTTTTTTTTTTTTTACTTGGGGATAATCCTCATTGGACCGTCCCGGCTACACATGGGGGATGGTAACCAGGGTGTGTTGGACTTTTACCGACTAAAAACCCCAAGTTGACCTCATCTGCACTAAGACGGGACTGTGGGCCCTGTAATCAATTGCTCCACAGCCCCGCCGTGCACTGCATTTCTTAAGCTCTGTCTCGCAGGAAGACATTAGCAGCAATGCCTTCCCTCATCAGTCTCACGAAATGTAATATGAGCGCTTCCGCGGCTGTGGTAGCCTAGTGGATAAGAGACCGGCATCCATGCGCGACACAGCGAATGATCAATTGAATGAATGCAAATCCCGGCATGTACCTCTCGGTTTTTCCATATTTAGTAATGATTTAAGCATCACATGTTCACCTGTGAAGAAAAACATAGTGAGGAAACTAATAGAAATGTTTTGTGTAAGTTTCCTCAGAACACATGGGCACAACTTATAATTGCAAAGTGGATATAATTCCATACATCGGACGTCCAACATCGATCACCTTTTCATACCTTTTTTTTGGGAGTCGAAGCTTCTCGCGTCCGTAGGCTTTACCCTAGTTTCCCTACACGTGACTCCTGGGTGGTGCTAAACGAACAGCAGCGAGGTGGTAGGTCATCGGTGCCCGTCTGGATCGCGACCACAGTACATGGGTGTATCCGTCATAGTGACCAGTTTCCGCTTGTCGCGTTTCGGAATCAGCTTGTGTATATCCAGTTACTCATATACCTAGAGACCTTCAGTCGTTTTCGTCGATTTTAATCCTTTGATAGTTGCTTTCGTTTTTGGACTACACTGTACTTACCATCAGGAACTCTGTAGTCACTATGTCGAGCCAGTGTAAAAAATCTATACTAATATTATAAAGCTGAAGAGTTTGTTTGTTTGAACGCGCTAATCTCAGGAACTACTAGCTCGAATTGAAAAATTCTTTTTGAGTTAAATAGACCATTTAGCGAGGAAGGCGTTAGGCTATATAACATCACGATGCAATTATTAGGAGCGAAGAAATAATGGAAAATGTGAAAAAAAACGGGGAAAATTATTCATCCTTGAGGGCTTCCATTGCGTGTGCTTCAAAAACGGTTCAAGATACCAAAAATATATGTAAGAAAGAATTATTCCTCTGGAAATGATCTAAAAAAATGTCCGCGACAGTATATGTCTATCTTTTAAGATTAAGTCACTAGAACGGTTTTTATGGTAAACAAGTTTGGTCGAAATTAATGCATTATTTGTTAAGAGTTGTATCAACGTAATAATATTAATCTTTATCCAAATAAATGTGTTGTTGATTAAGAGTATTTAATTGTGAACAAAATTGTCTTTGACATCACTTAATTTCAATGAACATCTTAGAAGATATTACAAAACCTTATATAGCAAAACAACGTTTGCCGGATCAGCTAATCTATACTAATATTATAAAGCTGAAGAGTTTGTTTGTTTGTTTGTTTGTTTGTTTGTTTGTTTGTTTGAACGCGCTAATCTCAGGAACTACTGGTTCGAATTGAAAAATTCTTTTTGAGTGGAATAGACCATTTATCGAGGAAGGCTTTAGGCTATATAACATCACGATGCAATTATTAGGAGCGAAGAAATAATGGAAAATGTGAAAAAAACGGGCAAAATTATTCATCCTTGAGGGCTTCCATTGCGTGCGCTGCAAAAACGGTTCAAGATACCAAAACTATATGTATGAAAGAATTATTCCTCTTGAAATGATCTAAAAAAATGTCCGCGACAGTATATGTCTATCTTTTAAGATTAAGTCACTAGAACCGTTTTTATGGTAAACAAATTTGGTCGAAATTAATGCATTATTTGTTAAGAGTTGTATCAACGTAATAATATTAATCTTTATCCAAATAAATGTGTTGTTGATTAAGAGTATTTAATTGTGAACAAAATTGTCTTTGACGTCCCTTAATTTCAATGAACATCTTAGAAGATATTACAAAACCTTACATAGCAAAACGTTTGCCGGATCAGCTATAGTGTCTTGATAACCGCGAAACTCGAGAACGGCTGAACCGATTTGACTGATTTCTTTTTTGTTGTGTTTGTTGAAGTCTGGGGAAGGTTATAACAGAGAGAAGATTTCAAAAAATTATCTGAAAAAGTCTAAAAACAACACTTTTCTATATTCTCATACAAAAGATTTGTTATAAGTCAATTTGAACTTTAACACCATAGCATAAAATTTAAATGTTAGTGGACGGGATCCAGGAAGGCAAAACAATTATTGAGTGACGTATAAATATTAATGTCAATATTTGTCAATTTTTATACATATAGCATTAAGGCCAGGTTCCTTCAAACAATTTTCAAAAAACAGCCGACAGGCCAATAGCTATTAACATTAAAAAAAACAATGTGACTTTGTTTTAGAGAAATAGGGCAGAACAAGGTCTGCCGGGACAGCTAGTATATATATAAAAGAGCGCTACATCGAACCCTGATAGCCGCTACAGTGTCGCCGTTGAAGCAACTCCTAGAACCGATATCGTACCTGTAGAGTAAAAGTTTTGGTTACAAACCGTCAGAAGCGTCCTGGTTGTCTGGTGGCAGGTATTTGTCCACGTATTTGTCAGCGGTGGTGAGAGCACGATCCAGGGCTGTGGCAGTAACTGCGGTCACGCGCGAGTCCAGCACAGCTGTGCCGAGCTGTTTGACGGAGTCGGCGCGCCGCAGCACGTATTGTCTCGTCTCCGAGTACATCTAATACAGTTTTATATCTAATTAATCTAAATTATACTTGTATATTTCATTAGTATAGAACAAGGATTTAAAAAAAAATCGTTACCAAGAACACAGCAACATATATAACCAGTTTACATTATCTTATCAACTGAAGGGTCTTAATATCTAGGGGTGACTATAACAGTTGTTATTTTAATAATTAACAATCCTTAGTAGCGTGCATCCCACAGGAGCATAAAAAAAACATTATCTTGGACAATTAATACGCATATTGATATAAAATTTGGTTTAATTTACATTCTGATTGACTTCTATTATGGTAATTACCTGAGTTTGAATCAAAATATGTGTTAAATGTTCAACTGTAATACAGTAGCGTTCATTCCATAGATGCATCAAAGCATTGCATGCCCTAACGATAAATAAGTCTGGCATAAATTGTTTAAAGTTAAATAAAAAAGGGACCATTTATATTTATATCTATTCTATATTCACGCCATATATCTTTCCTTTGAAAGCAATACAATATTTACTATCATAATGTAATATTCTAATTAATTGCGCGAATTCTGCCTACCCTGTCCAAATATCCTATGCACGTCACTGCTATAATAAGATAATGCTTCTATAGCATGCACGCTACTGACGACTCTATTATGATGTTCACAAATTACAATTTTATTAAACTGTTATATATTAATATAAGCTCGATTACTAAACCTTAAGCAAGAATTGTAATTTATGGTTCCCTTTTGCCTACGCAAATATATACATAAAATGTTTTCACTTACAGTCTGTGGCGGCAGATTGATGGAAGGCACGCGTTTTTCGACGACATCAAGCGACTTGCAAAGGAACTTGTCGAACTGATGAATCGGGGTCTCCAGCAATTGCACAGCCGGTAGAGCCAGTTGGATGCCGGTGGCAAGGGATTTCTCGCCCAGGGTGAAATACCAGCGGATGATTGGGTTCGATTCCTGCGTGTTTCAAATATACCATGTACAAATATACAATCTGTACCTGCTTGTATGCGGAAAAGAGCGACTAACAATTTTTCTTGACGATAGATACATTTTCTTGACTATTTAGTATAGGAACATCTTAATAAAGATATTTAACTTGTATTTGATTAACAATAATGGGTGCTTTTATACAGGCTCGATAAAGTAACTATATCGCACCTAATGGAAAGTATGATGTAGTCACAGAAAGGAAATTAGGGCTAAGAGACGAGAATCTATTGACAGTAGAGGTTGTCACAATGGTCCCTCATATACCACGACTGAAGATCTTTAGGTCTGTGTGTAAATGTGTGTGCAATTCACACACAGTAAAGTAAATATCATGGAGCGTTTTTGCTTTCCACTTATGGCCGAAATTAATAACCTATCCAATCCCCTATCTTAAATTTGTTACTGTAGCAACTATAGCACTTCTCTTTTCGCGTTTGAAAGGGAGAGGTATATCTATCAATCTACGAATAAAAGATAGATGGATTATTAATTTCGGCAGTTAGTCACCAAACGATTATACTATAAACAAGCAATTGATGTGCATGTCAACTCTGTGGCAATACTGTCAATTAAATAATAATATAATATGTGTAGACAAGTATAAACATTGACTTAGCCCTGAAGTAAGCTTGTGCTTGTACTATGTATACTAGGCAAAGATATACTTAAATACATATAGACATCCATGGCTCGTGTTAAACTAACCCCTATTCATTATAGAAAAGTTCGATACTACCGGGATTTGAATCCAGGATTTTCAGTGCTACCGGTCGGGACACTACCATTGTGCTATCAGGCCGTCAAATGATATATCATAGGCGTGATTATAGAGAGATATATAGAGATATATATATAGATTTTTCTAGAGATTATTTTAAAAAAGTTAGGTTTAAAAGTTACCATGCCACATTAAAACAACAAATAATTGGAGAACAGAAATAATACAGTATTTAGAATAAGAAAATCATGTATAATAACATTCGAGACCCTTTGGGATTAACTGATATTTTTTTTTTATTTATCTTATCCGTCTGTGACAACCCTTGTAAAGGCAGGCGTTTGATACAGCTCTCATGTATGCTTTACCACGGAGAAGCTCTTGTGAAGTGACTTAAGACTGTTTGGTAATGAAGCAGCAACAGTACCAATGCTCTCGTCAGCAAGCACAATTACTAACTTCTACAGATTTGTATGGAGCATGTGCAGATAGAGCAACAATGCTATCTGGCTCGTGCTCCTGCATCGAAACGCTCTAGAAAAATTTACATAAAACAGCCATTTTGTTATCTGTCGAGGTTAAATGCTACTAATGCTTGCAGCTACCTTTACCTTAATTCGGGAGTATAGTTTTTCTGTCACATCGATCCCAGATTCAACGATGGGAATTGCGGCAACTCTCGATACCACTTCCAGTCGCGGCATTCTCGGCGCCTCCGTCTTCGTCACTGGTGAATCAGAGATGGGCAAAATGTAATCTGATTAATGATCAACGATTACAAAATGTGGTCGTAATTTCAATTTTCCTGCTCTGTAATCATGATTAAATCCGTTTAAAACATTAAGAAATCATAAATGTGTATACAATCTGGGATTTTGTAGTGTTTAAAACATAAATGCGCAAAATGCAGTCATATTAATAGTAAAAAACGTAAAATGTAATCGTTAATCATTTTTATTAATCTGATTACATTTTGCCCATCTATGTGGTGAACATATTAAATATATTTATGATACTGAATTTATTTTTTTGAAATTATGGTACGCTGGGCTTACAGGCAGACTGACCTGTGATTGTTTTTTAAACCTTTGTCAGTGAGTAGACTAGCGGTCCACTTCATGGAACGTGGTTACCGCTTTCTATGAACAACGGCTCTAAAAGAAACATTGTTATTATGTCATCAACGTAGGAAGACATTATTAACTGTGTTATTGTCTTCAAGAAGATCTCCATGTTATAGTTAGGTCAGTTCCCTTCCTTTATAATCATGGCTTCGTACAACCTACGGTATAACGAGCAGGGTCGCACCAGCTAGAGTATACTAAACAAATTGTTACATTAACCTAATATTTATGATAAGCTCCTATAAAATAGAAAAATAAGATAGGTGCTTTTTAGTTTGTACTGAGATATATATTGCCTCATGTTGGTTATTGCATAAACATTATAAAGAGATAATAAATAATGTTTAAAGTTACTAAAATAAACAACAAAGTTATTTTCACGATAACAAGGCGTGTTCGATTGGATTCACATTAATTTAATATACGATTCAAATTAATGCTTATTAAAGAAATGGACGCTAACTGTTAAACATTTAAATTACAGCCCATGTTTCAGCCAGACTCATAACCTAGATTTTTTTTTTAAATGACGCGCGTTGGTTGTCTGGGAAAGGTCTTCACATCTAAACCGGGCGTGTGGGCGAACACTGAAGGTGCTCAGCCGGCAATTTATGGGTTGGATAGCAATGCATGGGCACCCCTGTGGGTACGAACCTCGACTTGGATCGCCAGCCAAAATATACGAAACCTAACGATGATCTACTAACATTTCGGAAGCGACTACCTTGAGAAGAAACGCTGAAAGAATGTCAAGGCTGCGTCGGAATGTTCATAACCTAACTTTTACATCATACCGATCAGTTAAGCATTCCAACTACATATATCCGATATACCAACTTCAGATCAAACTTAAAAATACACAGGCGACCAATACAATGACAGATCAATAGTCCTCAAATGAGGAGAGCCAAAAGTACACCTGTACAGGTCAAAAGTCTCAATATTTATAGAACCCTTCCAAAACCCAAATGATGCACAAACATAG
Organism: Automeris io; assembly: GCA_036320925.1. Lineage (NCBI taxonomy): Eukaryota > Metazoa > Arthropoda > Insecta > Lepidoptera > Saturniidae > Automeris > Automeris io. The sequence goes on along the minus strand of JAUDJH010000010.1, from coordinate 2,633,127 downwards.
TTAAAAATCCGACTACGACTACAGATAAGTAAAAATCTGCAGAAAGTCGCCGTAATCATGGTGACACAAATATCTTTTCAAGATCCTACTGCCATACAGAGATGGGCAAATTGTAATCTGATTAATGATTAACGATTACAAAATATATTCGTTATTTAAATTTTCTTACTCTGTAATCATGTTTAAATCCATTTAAAACATTATGAAATCATAAATGTGTATACAATCTTGGATTCTGTAGTGTTTAAAATATAAATGACCAAAATGCAGTCATATTAATGGTAGAAAACGTAATCATTTTTATTAATCTGATTATATTTTGCCCATCTATGCTGTCATAGGACTGAGGAAAGGCATTCGCTGCATGATTATTCTAAAGTTAAACGACTAGGAAAAGGTAAAAGAGAACTCCGCAGTTCTTGCTAAAATTTAATCTACCGATACCATTTATCACTATGAAATTTTTCAGAATTTGAATGGTTATAACTCTAAAATATCTTTAGGTATTGTATTATATAAGTCCCATGTAAAAATGGAAACTTTTTAAAGTGGATAATTAGTTTGAATATCTTAAACAGATACTCACCATTACTTCCCCGACTTTTACTAACAGCATGAAGGTACGCTTCAGCTTTTTTAGCAATCGATCCATTTGTCCTTTTATTAACACCTACTATGCAAGTGCCATTAAAACATCTTCTATAAACGTCTCCATTCCCTGCCATGCCGGTCATCGTGAGTTGCGCGTGGTATTCAAAAGACATTCGGAAATTGTCTTAATTTTATTAAATTCTTTCAAAAAGAGATGTTCACGGGAATTTTTCAGAGCAACTACTGAGAACTTCGATTTATGTTTGTGATGATATTGTTTATAATTACAAAGGTTATCAGTGACTTTTTAGATAATTGTAATCTAGGCTTCGTACATGTATATTCGTAGAGGTTAAAGTGTAAAACGGAGATAATATAATCCACCTTTGGCTGTGTTGCTATTTGACCTTGGCAGTTAATTAACGAATAAGACTACGATCATTGATGATTTTTTTATTATTTTTGCATCTCTGATATTGCAGAATATATACTTGAAGTACAGTATCATTCATTTTATATCGGTAAAGAAAAAAAGGTCTTGGTCAAGGATTTAATGTTTGTGTGATAGCGGGGAGCGTTGATTGATTTAAACAAAGTTGTTTTCTTTTTATTTATTGAGTTTTTTTTTGCAGTAGTGGTCAATTTGTGTGGACAAACAAAGAATGGGTTGATTTTATTTGTGAAACAATTATTTAATGGTTATTTTGATTATAGTTTATTTTAACAGCGTTTTAGTATTTCAATCGGTAAATATTTATTTCACTATTTATACTAAATATGGAAATTTATGTTCAAAGAATTGTTATAAGATACTTCCTAAAATGAACAAAGTTTAGGTATTATATGGCTCTCTCTACCTTGCAACGAATTCCAAAAAGCTAGTTGAGAGCCTTAGGCGCTCGGTTTTTTTTTTTAAATTAAGATATTAGGGCCCTCAGTAGACAACAATAAATATCCATAAAAAATGTTTGATATATTAAAAAAATTCAGTTCAATGTCATGAATCATGTTAATTGGGAAACTATGTTCTGATAATTTTATGTATAGCGATAAAGAATAAATTCCGGGTCATAGATACATAGTATGTAATTGTCTTGAATTACACAGTATTAGGAAATATTTAAAAGAACAAGTAATCTAGAACTAAATGCGTGCATAAAAGTGAAGATATATACTTACTATATTATTGTAAACTAATTTTTTTGTATTATATACTTCCGCGAGAAAATGATTCTATTGCTGCTGATGGGAAAGTATATCGTAGTCCAAGATCGCCAACGATCGAAAGGGACGAAAATATGTTGATAATAGCCTTCGCTATGTCGGCCCACGTATAGCACGACTGAAGGTATCCAGGTATATGAGCTACTGGATATACACAAATGGATCCCGAAATGCGGCAGGCCGAAGCGAGTAGCTTTGATGGTATTCATGTTAATTTTGTTCTATCGTGTTTTTATTTGTAGAATAGGCATAATATAATTAAAATAAGGATATCAAGACGTGTCAACTCGCTACAAATCGTGGAAACATGTTGTTCTTTTTAAGAATATATTTCAGTTTTATTTTTGATATAGGTTTTATTTTCTTTTTATTTCCAATTTTATTGTAAAAACTTACGCTCCAAGTGTATAATAAAATACAGATATTTCACGGCATATGAGAAAGCAAAACCATTTATTTGGCACAAAATATTACATACAACACAGAAAGAGGTTAATCAAGATTGAAAACAGCAAAACCAAGTACCCTGTGCTATGATGATGCGACAAAGGGATGTCACCTCAGCAAATTCTAGGTGATCAGCTGAACCACCCAATGCTGATTTTCGGCTGACACCCATTAGTTGTGTTAACGCGCGAAAACAGCAACGAAGGGAATAATAAAGTATAGATATACATCTCTAGAGACTGCTTTAAAGTGTCGTAGACAATGACATGTAGATACATACACATGAAAACACACCCACACGCCTACACATATACATATAAGTATGTGTACACAACACACTTACCATACACATTAATTTTATTTTAATACATATAAAATCATATTAGTTGAGATCTGTGGAAAAGGGTGGTAATCAGTTTCGCGCAGGACAAATCAGACGTTAGCAGGACAAAATTAACTACTACGAAAATACGTCACAGAGCTCAAGCTATCTTTTTAACTTTTTTGCATAGCAAGCTGACGGCCTCCTGATGAGATGTGGTTTCCGTCGCGATATAACTGAAATATAAGGAGCGTTGTTATCGCGATGCCGACCCTGAAAGACGTTGTTCACTGCTCTCTTGAAAAACCTCATGTCATAGCTCTCAAGAAAAACTGTACCCGGCAGTTCATCCTATAACTCCAAAGTAGATGACTTAGATGCTCTAGCCATTCAGCATTTGCTGCGATCTCCTATAGAATTGTATAAATTCTATAGGAGATCCTTAATTCTCATTGTTTTAATTAATGATTAAGCTTGCAATGGGTTCCTTCTCACGTAGGTTTGGCAGGAAACGAGGAGGTTGATCACTTAGCAAAGTTAGCTCTATTAGACGATTCTCTAGTTAGCATTCTATTGTTTTATACTGAAATTTTAGGCAAATATAAAAATCTAGGTCAGTCTATGTAGAAATCATCGATTTTGCCAACATAGCCCTGGCTCTGCGAATACAATGGATAGCCATACTCAAGTGGCCAATATACAATGGTGACTGTTAATGGATGCTCGTCCCTTCATAAGCCCTGGCGTTATTGGACTTTACTACACTTTTCATCTGGTGCGCTGTAGGTATTTTGTCAAGCTAGTGTAAAAAATGACTAAAGTACGCCTACTGACGAGGTGGTATGGTTTTGAAGTTTTGTGACTAGCGTCTGATGCCACGTGGCTAGGTTTAAAATGTTATGTTGTGTGTGGGAACTACCCACTTAACCAAAATCTTTCCTTCTGCCATCTATAACATGTTTTCTGTACAAACCACGAATCACCTAGTCAGTACAGTATTTATTTTCGATTTGAAAAATTTGTTATTGGTTTATTACAATTACTAAATGAACGATTAATAAATCTTTCTTATCCTAATTTGGCAGTCAATGATTCAGGGCAAGTTATACAAACGAATTAAATCTAGTTTAGAATTTAGGGATGTATAATATGCTACTTAATTGAAGCAATTTAATTCAACCTCAACAGTAATTTATATCTGCCATTCGTTAAAACTGGATAGTACTTCCGAGCAAGACAATACACATAGTTTAACGCTAAAAATCGTTTTATACAAGTTTAAACAAGTTTTAATTTGTTAATGCAGGTCGTCCTAAAGTAATACGCATTATTGTAGTTATTATTCAGTTGTCAATTTTTTTAATGATTATTGTCATAATAAAAGTTATACCTTTATATCATCTTTATACAGAACCCTCGATGCGCAAATCTGACCATACTTGACCGTTTTTTTTAATACCTTATAGCATATCGTGTCGATCTATAACCCCTCGAATTATGGCAAATTTACCCATTCTAGATAATAATAATTTAACAAATTCTTATTATCGAAATACTAAGTACATTCAAAGAAATGTTGTAGTAATTGTTAATATTATAGGAGTACCTTATTAGGTAAACTAACAATATAAATAATAATGTATGAAAACTCACTTGTAAGTAAAATGACAGATAGCGGTGACAGAACACGAAGCTACCGACTGAAGTGAGAAGACTCGTGCGCACGCCGCTAGTAAACTATCACAACAACTTACGAGCGAAGCGGACATTTAAAGAGGGTGAAATAGGGGTTAAAAGTTTGTTTGAAAATCCATTAATTTTGAAGTAAGCTTTATGAAAACCAGTATTTAGATTTTTGGATAGAAATAAAATATGTTTCAACCGTTTTGGAAAATCAATCCCCAAGGAGGTAAAATAGAGCATAGAGGGGCAAAATGTAATCAGATTAATAAACATGATTACGATTAGATTTTGCGTTTTTTACCATTAATATGACTGCATTTTGCTCATCTGTTTTAAACACAACGTAATTCTCAATTGCTTACACATTTATGACTTCTTAATGTTTTAAATGTAATTTTAATTTTCTTGCTCTGTAATCATGATTAAAATTGCGACTACATTTTGTAACCGTTAATCATTAATCAGATTACATTTTGGCCATCTCTGAAACAGAGGTTGAAATTTATTTCGAAAGTATTCTCCAAAAGCTTAATGATTTCTACCCGGGCAAAGCCGGTACACCAAAGCTATTGACTACTAAACTAATAGATCACTAGTAACTTGTAGGTATAGACTATTCACTGGATGTTATAAAAATACCACGAAAACACTATCAATATTTTAGCAGTAATAAAGGAAAATCTTCTGTAAAAAATTGCTAATTTTCACTCATGGTATTCAAAGCACGTTCGATGTTTTGGTTTTCTCAAAAATAAAAAATAAACTATCATCAACAAAGCCTCTTCTTAATTAATTGCTGAAAATTGACTTATGAAGTTTTTTTTGGAGATATATTCGTAAATGCCTTTTATATATTGCCTTTCGATAGTAATTTTCTGTTTAACTTGAATGTATCAATGGTTAAAATAATACTATTTTAAACAGGTAAGTTGAACATATAAACACTTTATAGAAAGAAAAAGAGAAATAAATTAAGAAATGAATATTGAGAAAAAAGAAACAACATACACATTATTATAATAAAATCATAGAATATAGGTGGTGAGGGATGTGTACAAAAATTTTGAATATTATGGTATATTCTAGTCTCAGCATCCATACCCTCATCAACAAAACTTGTAAACGCATTTATAACTAAGTGAAATAGTTTTATCGAATTGTATTAAAAAATGACCGCTTAGCGCTTGTATGAAAGACCATCTCATCAGTCGTAAACCATCGGCTTTGTTCGTCCAATAATACAACAAGATAAGAGAGGAAATGAAATATTACGTTTGTTTATAACAATTAATAATATATTATTATCTAATTAGAATATTATTTTAGAGTCACATATACTAATGGCATATTTTGTCAATTAATTATAAATGGATAATTTAAATATATCTATAGGTACAGTACAGTAAGTAATAATTCGATTGACGCAGTGGCTGAGCGATTGATTTCTGCGCACTGGGAATTGTGGATTTGAATCTAACATAGTTCATTTATTTGTTTGACTGTAGGCAGTTGTACCGGATCTATGGCCGAGTTTTACTTTGCTTCGACTTTACTCTGAAAATAAGTTAACCTGTATATATAATAACTTGAGTATAGCTGAAGTATTTGCGCAGACATGTCCAAAATGAAGATATCGGTAATTCACCATATATTTAAATAAAATATATTTTGTAATGTTTGAGTAAAGTCTAAGCAAAGTCTAAGTTGCGTCTATAGATGTCAGCCTAGGTATAGGTATAGGTTAAACATGTGGTTTTTGTAGTTGTAAATGCACTCCTTAAATGGGCGTAAATTCTAACGAAGGTAGAGGCCCTGCTGTGCCTAAAGATCTTCGTAGAAATATATTATCGCTCTTAGCCGTTAATATTATCACACGATCATCACAAGGCAGATCTAATGAACGGAAGCTCAGTATTGGCTAGCTTGATGGACCCTCTCACCCGGTTATAAATGCAAAAATGGATCCAATACCCTTTGAAATAAAAGGACACTAACTAGAGGTTCACGGAATTTCATATATATGGCAAACCAATAATAAAAAGAAACAATGGCGCGAATGGCGTGAATTGAATGGACGCGTTTCCTCATTTTTTTTGTAATTATTATTTATAGGCAGACGCTTAACATTAATCACACCAGGTGGAAGGTGAAAATAAGTTCGATGATGAACCGCGTCCGCCTAACAAATACCTATTCACTCTTCTCTTAAAGACTCCCAGGTCATAAGATCGCGGAAATATATTCACTGGAAGCATATTCCAGTCCTTAGCCGTTCGCATGATGAATGTAGAAGCTAATATAAGAATAATTGCTTACGAAGTGCTACATCAGAATCGTACCTTTAGCTTTCATCATTATTTATAATTTTATAAAATAAATATTTAACCCCATCAGTCGAGGGTCTACAGACTGTTTAATAATACAGTAATACTTAGATTTACTTCGTAATTAAAACACGTAAGCGTGCCTTAACTTTTTTTTTTAATTTACGCGTGTTTGTTGACCGGGAAAGGTCTTCACAACTTAACCGGGCGGGACGTGCCTTAACTGATAAAACTTGCTATTTATAGGTTGAAATTATTAGGTTAAAAAGTCACCAAAAGCACAAGAGAAGGGATTTACCCGTAAAACTGTACGGATGTCATGAATTACGTACATGGGTAGCATAAAACTGCCACTCGATATCAACTTATCAAATTACTTCTCGATAGTGAACGATAAATATAATTAATTCATGATGCGTTGCAACAGATTATAGATTTCCAAGCATTTTCCAAATACTCCTTACACATACGAGGAATCACAGTCCCCCCGTTTACTTGCAAAAGTAGTTATTAGAGTTTTTAGCTGGTACACACCTCGCCCGCGATTCCCCCGCGTGCGACCGGGATGATACGATGAATATTTTCCCCAAGTAAAAAAACCATGCATCATTAGTGTTTGAGAATTGTGTTAGAATAAAAGATTTGTTGTTGTTTTTCGTACGTATAATTGAATTGAATGAATTTATAACAAAGGACGGTTGGCGCTTAAAATTCCGTAAAACAAAAAAGACGCAGATTGCAATTCTGCCACAATTAATTTATCAGTGCGTGAACAATTAGCATTTTATTCCCGAAATAGTATTGTGATATTTTTAACCTACTTTAAAAAAGGACTGTAATCCCCGCATCATCACTTAGAATTGGTATTCTAAACAGAGTGGGCCGGTTTTCCACGACGAATCAACTGTACCTATTGTATAACTCCCAGCTCCCTGCATGGAACACTCTTCGCATCTCTGGAACAGTTCTGTTCAGTACTTATTATACTTGACGCCTTGTATAGGTTGCAACGGAGGGCTGTCCGCATTGCGAATGATTCAGACTAGGGATGTAACGGAGGCAGTTTTATCGGAACCGAAGTCGCAGTCGGAGTTTTTAAATTTGATTTATCGGAGTCGGAACCGAAGTCGGAATCGGAGTCGGAGGCAATGTCAGTCACAAGTGACAGCACAATAAAATAATTTTATTAAGGGACAAATAAAAACATTAGTCAGTGAACCTTTTTAATTAAAAAGTGATAAATTTACAAATACACAGACAGTAAAAATTGCTGTGTTTCTTATTAACATTTTCCCATTAACAGTGAACAAATTAAATTAAATTTGCTCCAGGGTTGTTTTTGTGTTAATTTCTATTTTACTTAATTTAATGTAAATGTAAAATAAAAAACCGTTTAGTAATAAATTTAAATGTACATTTAGTTTTAAATTTAATCATTTTAATCATATATTTTTTATCTAAATATTTAAAAATGTTTTCTACAAATTAAGTAGCACTGATTGTTTGATTAATTGATATTATGTTTTAACAACATATAAAATGAAATCGAATGAATTGACTACAACAGTAGTGGTGACCTCCGATGAATACCTCCGAGTAAAAAGTTTCGGAACCGAAGTCGGAACCGGAGGTGTAATAACAATCGGAAGTTCTGATTTATCGGAGTCGGACTCAAAGCTCCGTAACATCCCCGATCCAGACGTTACTAACCAACTCGAACCTCTCCAGAAGCGTAGGGATATGCCTCACTAAGCGTTTTCTACTGTCTGTATCATGGCAACTGTTTTGAAGAGCTATTTAACCTTGTCCCGTCCTCTTTCTTCTATAAAACAATGCGCGCGGGTTTACGGAGTCACGGTTGTAAGATAGCTCACATCCCTGCAAAGACTAAGAACTTTTCTAGCTATTATTGCTCGGCGACTCATTGCCGATGAGGCTCTTACGTCGCGTAAACTACTCAGTTTGGAACACCGGCGTAGAGTGGCTTGCCTTTCGGTTTTCTATAGTCTATACCCTGGAGAGTGTGCGGCTGAGTTGTATGATTTAGTTCGCCCCTCCCCCTTCTACCATAAATTGACGAGACGCCGTACAGGTTTGCACCCTTTTGTGTTTGACTTTCCTGCTGCTCGCACGAAGCGATTCGGCTCCTCCTTTTTGCTGCGAACTGCGAAGGAGAGGAACTCGCTTCCTGCGTCGGTGTTTCCATCTTCTTATGACATGGGAATCTTCAAACGTCGAGTGAATCGATATTTGCTGGGTGAGCGCGCTCCATCGTCGGCCTCATCATCACTTTCCAGCAGGTGAGATTGAGGTCAAGCGCAAGCCTGTATTTAATATAAAAAAAATATTTGCGCTGTGTCGTTAAGCTGTCTAATGGTCCTAATGGTATTCCAGCGAGTGTGTTCCCACCGTCCTTTGATATTTATCGATCGGTTTTTCTTTACTGTCGACAGTCGACGTCGTATTTTGTCTGCACCTAAGTTTACAATCAGACGTGGTGGTCACATGTAAATAATTATGTAATAAATATCACCTTAAGAGGCTCTCGCTTGATTATTGAATCAAGGGCATACAGAAGGCAGTATTATTCAGTACGCCGACCTTCTAACTATTGATGGCCTGGGTATGAGTTTTTGCTTCCGTAGTTCTGCATATTTTATTGATATGGTTGTTTATTTTTATAAAATACTAGCAAACCCGGCGAACTTCGTTTCGCCACCAGATGGCTTCGTTTTGGTTTTTAGTTAGCGTTTGAGAGAACGTGCGCATAATAAATGTCACATGAAATTAACTGAGCAGAGTACAATGAGTAGCTCTCAAACAATGTATAACGCATCGGCACTATCTGCTCTACCACCATGCAAAACCATATTGGTTTGTAGTACATGCAATATATCAGAGATGGCGCTGTATGTGAAAAAGATTTTCCCCGTTGCCCTTCTTTTCTGTTAAACTTTTTCCTGAATTTTGTTTGCTATAAACCTTACGGAGCCCGAGACCTTTCCAACGAATGCAAAACCGTGGAAATCGGTTCGTGCGTTCTGAAGTTATAGCGTCAGGAAGGAAACCGGACTAATTTTAATATAATAAATTGTAAATATGACGTGGTAAATTTAGTATAGCTTTAATTATAAAATAGATACCTTTTTAAAATAGAAGCATAGTCTTGGATTTTGATGACTAAAATAATTGTTTTATCAAAGTGATATAGATTGTTTTTTTGATAATAATGTGGATAGGAATACTCGCCTATCAATACTAACCGGCCATAATAATCGTTGTACATAAAAATATAATAATCGCAGTATAATCTTATCTGAGAACGACCATTCCATACCGAAAATATAAAACAGTCTCATAGAAAGCTTATAGTGTGTTGATACAGTGATAAATGTAAAAAGATTTTCTTTTGTTTTTTTTTTAATTAGTGTAAAAGAAACAAAAAGGTATAAGTGTTTTGTTTTTTTTTTTAATATCATAATCAAATCAACTGTTTTTTGAATTATTTTGTTTTTATTTCGTAATATTATTATATATTTTGTTTCTATAGCAGCATTTTTGTATTCTTTTTACATTATTAGGTATATTATTATTATAACTTTATCATAGAAATTGTCCATGTAGATAACTACATAACCTTTGTAGAAAACTGTGTATAACATTTAATCCAGCTACGTTTCTAACCTTCAGTATCGAGTTAATGTTATGTCTACTGCATGCTCGACAAAACTTTTTAGAAGAAAAGTCTAATATATTGTCCAAAACGTTCCATAGAAATAACATATTTACTCGTATTATTATAAAATTGTAATTAAGGATAGAAAGCGTTTTTAATACTTTACACAAGTTTGAAACTATTATTCTTTTAAGTTTTTTGTCACGAAAATAGAACGATATATTACTAGTAGAACAAAAATGATGCAATTTCGCGTAAATAAAATCTCGTTTAAAGTCAATTACATATGACGACTTCACAGTGCAATGTGTGGTGACCCTACCTATGATGCTGAAAGTCTTCGGTTCGAATCCCGGTACAAGTAAACTGCAGCAAAATAATTTGTCGCGAGCCATGGATGTGTATTTTTATATATATCGTTGTCTAGTACCCATAGTATAAGCAAAGTTTAGTTTAAGGCTAGGTTAATGTGCTTAATTGTCTTTAAATATTATTATATATACAAACGCTTTTAATTTAATTGATGTGTAAATTGGGGCTACATTTCATTTTTAACCGTCTCCATACTAAAGTTTTGAAGCTAAGATTTATAGACGCTACTTTGACTTCGCTTAGACTTTTGTCGGGAAATAAAAAAATAAAAAACCATATACAACAGAAACTTGAATATATTCAAAGTTGAGAAATTAGTGACTTACCATCAATGGCGTGCATATCGTTTTCACACAAGGCAAGCAATCAGTAAGGCAAATTACTTCGACTCTTCTATTACTCTTTCTCTATTAGAGAACTGTGAACACACGTTATTTCTTTATTTATTTTGATAAGCACACATTCCCAGCACAATGTATCTAGTATTGATTAATTAATTCATAATGTTAGAATTATATGCTAGTAGAATCTAGAGCATGCATTGTTGTTATGCTTGTATGACATGAACGCCACTGTAATACATATACTTTGATATTAATTAAATAATATAATTTACGATACTTGAATAAAGTCTTAGTGAAGACAAAGAAGAGACTGTGAATCTCCGTCTGAGGGCTTATCTGCTTTCCGAACCAGTGCTACATATGTTATTTTTTATTTATAATGATATGCCTTCTTAAATACAGTCGTATTTCCCTTCATTGGTGCTGTAAACGGAGTTATTAAAACTTCTTTTGAAATGCTCCTGTACTTTTCTATTAAATGACTTTATATGCTTATAAATACTGCACGTTAAAAATATTTAGTGAGTCCTAGACCTAATCATAGTATACACGATGGACAACACTCGATCACTATTAACAGGGGTTCTTGGTAATAAAACACTTCTTCGTTCGCAGTTCGCTTCTTTATTCTTGAGGGTAGCTCCGAGGGAATTCTTCGAGTCTTCGATCTTCGCCGCCGACCAACGATTAGGTCGCTATATATATCCCCTCGGGCTACCCTAACAACTAGTACTATATACAAAGCATTCCTTAAAACTAAGTCCGCCAATAGCGACGCCGGATTCCGCCGTAGTTCCTACGTCCGGCCGCCGCTGTCGCTGCTGTCGCCCCGGTCGACGTGCTCCTCTCCCGCACCCCTATTCTTGCGTCTCCGGCGCCCTGGGCTCGCTGTTCGTAACATCCTCCCCCCGGCGTAGCTCGTCGAAGCCTTCTTTTTCCAGCCGGAGAACAGCCAGCTTCCTTGCAGGGCGCACGAAGGTTCCACCTCTGGTGCGGATGAGAGCGCTGCGCACGTCGCCGTCTGGCCCGGGGTACACGGCCTCCACGATGCCTCGAGGCCATGTATTGCGGGGCAATGCAGCGTCGACTACGATGACTAGATCTCCGGGGCGTAGCGGGCGCTGTCGATCGTGCGCTCCGCCACGCGCCACCAGCGTCGGCAGGTACTCCCGGACCCACCGTCGCCAGAACTGGTCGGCGAGCCCTTGTGCCGCCTTCCATGCTCTCCTATCCGCCGGCGAGCACACCCCGGTCTGGGGCAGCCCTGCCGACGTCCCGATGAGAAAGTGGTTCGGAGTCAACGCCTCCGGATCCGCCGGATCCACGGAGACGTGTGTCAGCGGTCGCGAATTGATCGCGTGTTCCGCTTCTGCCAGCAGCGTCGTCAGCACCTCTTCTCGCGGTGCTTGGTCGTGTAGAGTCGCGCTCAGCGCAGCTTTTGCTGAACGCACGAGTCGCTCCCACGCGCCGCCTTGATTCGGCGCGCCAGGAGGGATGAAGCGCCACTCCATACGGCGCAGCTGCGCGTAGTCACGCAGCGCCGGCTCCCACTCGTTGTATGCTGCCCGTAGCACCGCGTCGGCTCCACGGAAGTTCGTCCCGTTGTCGCTCCAGAGCTGACGCGGCCATCCGCGTCGCGCTGCCATCCGTCGCAGCGCCATGATTGCGGAGTCGGCAGACAGGCTGCCCACTACCTCGATGTGGACAGCTCGGGTAGTGAGGCACGTGAACAACGCGCCCCACCTCTTCTCACGTCGGCGGCCGATAGTGACGGTCATCGGCCCGAAGTAGTCGACCCCGCAGTTGGTGAAGGGTCGGCGATGCTGATCCAGGCGCGCCGGCGGCAGGTCCCCCATCGGCGGCACCCGGGGCTTCGCTCGGCGCACCCGGCAGAGCGCGCAAGCCCGGGCAACTGCGCGCACAGTGGGGCGCGCGCGCAGTATCCAGAAGCGCTGCCTGATGTCATTGAGGACGCGCTCGTTGCTGGCGTGTCCCGCAGCCGCGTGTTCTCGTAGCACGATGAGTTTTGTCAGCGGGTGACGGCCGCCCAGTATGATCGGCCGCTTCGTCTCGTACGGCGCGCGCGCGGCATCGATCCGTCCGCGCACACGCAGCAGGTCGTCCTGCAGCATCGGGTCCAGCTTGGCGAGGCGGCTGGCAGCTGGCAAGGTTCGGCCAGCGCGCAGCCTCGCGATCTCCTCGCCGAAGTCTTCCTCCTGCGCCCTGCGTAGCCATAGGTGCTCCGCTCGCTCGATGTGCTGCAATTCAAGTCGGGTCGCTCTTTTGCGACATTTGTCGATGAAGGCGAGCACCGTCGCCGTCGCCCGGATCAGCCGCTCATATGATGAGAAGCGGCTAATGTCCGGCAACGGGCTCGCGTTGTCGATGATGCTCGCTGCGCAGCACGCGGCCTCCTCGATGCTGCCGGTGCTGCTCGGTCGTGCCTTTTCCTGCGGCCACGTATTCTCAGGCCCGTACAGGAAAGAAGTTCCGGTGAACCAGCGGTCATGCTGGTCGGTTGGCGCCTTACCGTCGCGGGTTGCGTCATCCGCGACGTTGTGTGCGGTCGGCACCCAGCGCCATTGTTCTATGTCAGTCGCCTCCGCTATCTCGCCGAGCCGGTGCGCGACGTAAGGCGTGTAGCGCCGCGCGTCCGTCCTTATCCACTGCAGCACCGTTGATGAGTCGCTCCAGTAGATCACGCGGTCAGCCTTCCAGTGATGTTCTTGCTTTATCATGCCAGCCAGCCGGGTTCCGATGACAGCTGCTTGTAGCTCCAGCCGCGGTATCGTATGCGGGCGCAGCGGCGCCACCCTGGCCTTAGCAGCGGCCAGTGTCACCGTGACGCGACCGTCTTCGTGCATCAGCCGCCAGTATGCTGCCGCTGCGTATGCCTGTTCGCTGGCATCGACGAACACGTGAAGCTGCCTCTCCGGTTCCGCAGCATCGTCGTCGGTGACGTATCGTCGCGGCAGGCGCAGCTGAGCTATGTCGTCCAGCGTGCTCAGCCATTGGTCGAAGCGATCCGCCTGCTCGCCCGGAAGCTGCTCATCCCATCCTATCTGGATGCGCCATAAATCCTGCAACACAATCTTGGCAGTGATGCTGTAACAGCTGAGTAGCCCCAGCGGGTCGAAAATCGACATGACCGCCGCCAGGGCCTCTCGCTTCGTCGGGGCCCGCTGCCGTTCACGGACTTGTTTTGGGACGCGTGCCAGGGTCGTGTTGAAGCCCAGCTCGTCTTTCTCGGCGTCCCACAGCATGCCAAGTGTCTTCTCCTGTTGGTGTTCGTGGCCCAGAGCGGTCGGCTCCCGGGCTCGCAGCTCTCGAGGGACGGTGTTCAGCAGGAGCGGGCAGTTGGAGTTCCAGCTTCTCAACGTGAAGCCTGCTTGAGCGTGGACGGTGATGACCTCTTCTATTGTCTTCTTTGCTTCTTCCATGGTCTTGAAGCTGTGCACGAGGTCGTCCATGTAATGGCTCCTGGTGATGACCGGCAGTGCCCTGGCGTGCGAATGCGCGTGATCCTGCGCATTCCGGTCCCGCACGCTGTGGGCCAGGAAGGGCGAGCTGGCTGCTCCGAAGATCATCGAAGTCATCTTGAACTGCTCCGGAGGGTCCTTTCTGTTGTCGCCTCTCCACAAGAATGACTGCGCCGGTTGATCTTCCGCTCGCACCTTCACCTGCAAAAACATCTCAGAAATGTCCGCTGTTACGGCGATCGGCCGTTCCCGGAATCGAAATAATATTCCGGGAAGTGATTGTAACAAGTCCGGTCCCTCGAGTAAAAAGTCGTTCAAACTTTTGTTCTGTACGCGGTGCGCTGCGTCAAACACTAGCCGTATCTTGTTTGGCTTATTCGGGTTTCGTACGGCGAAGTGCGGTAGAAACCACTGTATAGCGCTGTCTCGTTCACTCTCGCTATACTTTTCCGCGTATCCTTTCTTCAACAAATTTTCAATCTGGTGCGTGTATTCTTCTTTAAATGCCGGGTCGCGGTCCATCTTGTTCTCTATGCCCCTGAGGCGTATGAATGCTTCACTGTAGCTCGGCGGCAGCACGATGTCATCGGTGCGCCACGGCAACCCGACTTCGAATCGATTGTTCACTCGGCGCGCCGTTTTGTTGAAAATCTCGATCGCTCGTCGATCTTCTGGTTTCTCCTTGGTGGTCAGCGACACACCAAGCGCTTCCAACGTGAAGTGCTTCTTCACCAGTTCTTGAAGACGCTCGTCGTCTTCTTGCTCGGTGCTCGAGGGGGTGCTGCCGCAGTCTCGTTCCGCTGCGTGCAGATGCAGCACCGTGTTCTCCCCCCGTCGATGGAGCAGGCGAGGCTCGATGCCGTAGATGACCCACCCTAGGCTGGTGAGTGATGCGGCGGGCTCGTTCTTCTTTCCGGTCCTCATCTGCTGGGAGACCATCAGGTGCCAGTTGTCGACACCTATCAGGATCCTCGGCTTCGCGTTCTCGAAGCAGGCCTCCCGGAGATCTTGCAGGTGGGCGTACCGCGTCAGTTCCCGCGGCGCCCGCTGTCCTCGCAGGTCCAACTTCTTGACCGTGCGAGCGGTGATCTCGTGTGCGGCGCGTTCTCGCCGCCCTCGGATGCTGATGCTGACCCGCTGACTGCTGCTCTCGTGCTCCGTCGCGTTGACACCTCGCAGCCTCAGTGGTGCCGGAGTCCCCTTGGCGCCGATGCTGTCTGCCAGTTCTTGGTCGATGAGGGTTATTGACGACCCCTCATCCAGGAGCGCGTACGTAGCTACTTCTCCCCCGGGACCTGTAATGATGACGTTGCAGACTTTTAGCAACACGCTGCTGTCTTCACTAGGTGTCGCTATTGACATCACTGCTTCTTCTCTGGCCGGGCGGGGTGGTTCCTCCTCATCGCTGGATCGCACCTCTGGCTGCGCTCGCACTTGCTCGGTGTCGTGCAACAGCGGGTGATGCGGCCGGCGGCAACCGCTGACACCGCATGCGTCAGCTTGGCAGTCGGCCCGACGATGCCTCTTCTTCAGGCACTTGAAACAAACGCGCGCTGACTTTGCCCAGTCCCAGCGGGCGCTGATCTTCATATTCTTGATCTTCTTGCATTTATCCGTAGCGTGGTCTGCTCCACAGCAGAAGCACCCTTGTGGTGCGCGTCGCTCCTCTACCGTTGCGTAGACGGCTGCCCCACGCGTCGTTCGGCGTGCTGGCTTCGTGTTCTGCTGCCTCGGTCTTGCTGGCGCGGCGTATTTTGCAGTGCTGACGGCGCCCGATGTGCTGGATTGGCGCGTGTAGCTGAATGCCAAGTCCGCTTCGCGTGTGAGGAAGCGAGACAGAGTGATCACTTCGCACTCTTCCATTCCTCGGTGCAGATGTGCGTAGTCTCTCCACCTTGAGACTAGCAGCGGGCTCATTCGTTCCATGATTTCTCCCGCCAGCTGTGGATTCCGTAGATAACCGCTGTGGCCGACGTTCTTCAGCACGGCGATTATGTTCTGCACTCGTACTGCAAACACGTTGAGCTCTTGCGCTGTCATTCCTGCTTGTGGCAGCTGGCGCAGCTTCTCCATGGCGTCGTTGATGATGGTGTCCGGCTGGCCATAACAGCGCTCCAGTGTGTGCATTATGGCATCCGGGTTCTCCGCCGTGTGCAGTAGAGGCGCCACGGCGTCCCTCGCTTCTCCCCGGAGACACACTCGTAGCCTGGCTAGGTTCTCCGCCGCCGAGAAGTGGTACATCTTCGTGCTATCTCGCATGGCTGCCTTGAATGGCAGCCACTCGTTCGGTGCCCCGGTGAATATGGGTAGGTCCGAGGCTTGACGTGGCGGCACTCGTTCCCGTGCCGTCATCCTCTTCAACGCCTCGGCCAGCTCCTCGATCGCCCTCGATCTGCCCCTCGTGGGCGTGGGCGAACGTGTGCGACGCCGTTCTGTCGCATCACGTTGCTGTGACCTTTCTTCTTCGAAGGTCACTCGGGCCGCAGTCAGCTCCCCCCGTTGATCGTCGGAGGTGTGGAGGGCCGTTCTGCCTCCTCGTTCTGCTGACGGTGTCTCGGCCGGGTACGTTGAATCCCCTTCGGTCGCTTGTTGCAGCCAACTGTTCACGCGTTCGTTCGTTTCTGACACGTTGCTGCCCTGTTCGTCTCCTTCGATATTTTCGAGGTCCACTTCTAGTCTCTTCCTGACTAGGTCCGCTTCCATGCGCAGTTCCCGCCGTTGGATCTCGGCGAGACGTTCCTGTGCTTGCAGCTCCAACTGCAACCGTAATCTGGCAGCTGAGCTTGTACTTGTGCGGCGTGACCTCGCTGGCGAACGTTGTCTTGCTGCTGTAGGGAAAGAAACTGCGTTTGACGTTTCAGCGTTTGACAATCGAGCGTTTGACCTGTAGCATGTCAATGTAGCGTTTGACCTATCGCATGTCAATGTAGCGTTTGACGCCCCTGTCGTAGTCTCAACAGCAGGCCGCACTGACGGAGAGCGTGGTGGTTCAACATGACGCACCGAGGCCGGTGCGTACATGTCACACTCGTCCGTAGTATCGGCCCCCTGTGATCGAGTCTTGACCATTTTCCCCAATTCTTGATGCAATCTTCGATAAATCGATGCGTTGGTTCTACTTTCTTTCTTCTATTCGGCTTCCGATGGACCAGGATATACACGATGGACAACACTCGATCACTATTAACAGGGGTTCTTGGTAATAAAACACTTCTTCGTTCGCAGTTCGCTTCTTTATTCTTGAGGGTAGCTCCGAGGGAATTCTTCGAGTCTTCGATCTTCGCCGCCGACCAACGATTAGGTCGCTATATATATCCCCTCGGGCTACCCTAACAACTAGTACTATATACAAAGCATTCCTTAAAACTAAGTCCGCCAATAGCGACGCCGGATTCCGCCGTAGTTCCTACGTCCGGCCGCCGCTGTCGCTGCTGTCGCCCCGGTCGACGTGCTCCTCTCCCGCACCCCTATTCTTGCGTCTCCGGCGCCCTGGGCTCGCTGTTCGTAACACATAGTGTTATTTGTAATTAGCGGATGCAAATAAAAGAATAGCTGATTATCTAAATGCCACCAATATTACGCCACGTTTTATATGACGTCGTAAACAAAATGTTTGCATGCATAAAAATAAACGCGTTATCGCTTAGTCACGGGGTGTATAATTCTTCATTGTTGCAATAATACATTCAACGATTGACAAGTCTCAAGACAAATCAGGCTGTATATGTATTGGAAACAGCGCCGCACTTAGCTGCTAAGCAATTTATATTTTTTCGTCGACTATTCTCGTTGTTATCGTTGCAGCGTTTTATCTTTGCCTACGACTCAGAGGCAAGCTAAGTTTGAGACTAGATGTCTTGAGCTAGGTGAATGTCTGCGATTGTCCGTATATATTATATTGTATTGAAATGAAATGAAATATAACTTTATTCAAATAGGCCTACTTCCAAGCACTTTTGAATCGTCAAAAAAACAAAGTGAATCTACCACCGGTTCGGAAAGCAGAATATACCGAGAAGAGCCGGCAAGAAACTCTGGTAGTTGCTCCTTTTATTTCCTTTATTATTATTATGTTATATGTTCTAATTAAATCTAAATGTAGGCTCAGAGCTTAGCCGTAATATAAATTAAAAAACGTTGAGTTGAATGCAATGTTTACTTCATACGACAGGAATGTGTTTTTATCATAGCTTATCAGATGTTCAGATAGTCAAAATAATCGGGAAGTATTAAGATACATATTTAATTAGTAAAATATCGTTATGTAAACGGATAATTTGCACAGCGCGGGACTGATATCAAATCTGCAAATGGCTAATGGGGCCCTAGTGTGGATTACTTCTCCAAATAGTTTCCATTTCTAGTTGTATAGAGTTTCTTTCACAAACTATCTTTTTTTTTTACACTGGCTTGACATAGTGACTACAGAGTACCTGATGGTAAGTACAGTGTAGTACAAAAACGAAAGCGACTATCAAAGAATGAACATCCATTGATAGTCTACATCGTCATGTCGGCCCACATATACCACCACTGAAGGTCTCTAGGTATATGAGCTACTGCATATGCACAAGCTGACCCCGAAACGCGACAAGCCGAAACTGGTCACTATGACGGGCTTTACACCCATGCACTGTGGTCACGATCCAGACGGGCACCGACACCCTACCACCTCGCTGCTGCTCGTTTAGCACCACCCAGGAGTCACGTGTAGGGAAACTAGGGTAAAGCCTACGGACGCGAGCAGCTTCGACTCCCGATCTTATAAAGGCACTGCATCAAACTATTTAGAGGTAGTTTCCGATATGCTGCGTTCAAATGCTGGAACAAGATGCCGCCTTCAATTTGGCTGGATTTAATTAATCATAATTTTGAAATGTTACCAATTCTATGAGTACGCAGTAATAAAATACCACGTAAATCTAGAAAGTTGCTAGTGGCTAAGGGACGTTTAATGGTTCC
This sequence comes from Automeris io, assembly GCA_036320925.1. Taxonomy (NCBI): domain Eukaryota; kingdom Metazoa; phylum Arthropoda; class Insecta; order Lepidoptera; family Saturniidae; genus Automeris; species Automeris io. The sequence goes on along the minus strand of JAUDJH010000010.1, from coordinate 2,613,703 downwards.
GGGCAGTAGACTTGAGGGAGTCTGCTGCCCGGATGAGAGGGAGGCGGTGCACGGTGTCCGGCGCATCGCCTGGGAGAGAGGTTTTTGGAGGGGTGGGCTTTACTCCTTCCCCTCCCAGAGAGGTAGCCTCAACAAGGCTTCTTGTTCTCTGGGCGTCTGGATGAATTTGGCTTCCCAGGCCCGGATGGAGCAATCAGAGGGACACCCCGGGGGTTTTTAGTCAGTAGGAGTCTGACACACCGGGGTCGCTGCCCTCACAGCGTCCCTGACGGTCCTATGCTGGATTTTCCCCCGGGACACCAAAAAAAAAGAAAAACGTTTTATGGCTAAAAAATAATTACATAGTATTAATTACTGATAGCTAATAATAATATATTGGGGTTGGTGAGGCGGTTAAGATATTTCCGCTTCATACCAAAATTCTTCTATCACTCCATAAGTTACTTGCGAATGATATAAGGATTATCTGCATCCCTGATTCTGTAGTGAAACCAATAGATGTCGCTTATACTACCACCGCTCTGTTTTGACGTCACAAAAACGTCATTATTACTAGTATAACAATTGTATGCAACCGCCGCGACGTCGTGCTATCTACGCTGTTATTTTAAAATATAAATAACCCGCCGTATTAATATAATAAAACCGCCACACGACGTTGCTATTAAGAAGAGAAATAAGGTGTAATTGTGCGAGAGGAAACTTACTGTGCCCGTGGCCTCTACCGGACTCCTGGAACCTTACCGTGCTGTAGCATATACTGGACGAGCTGCAGACCTACAGGTTAGTGATTCAGACATTCTGGTATATCAGCTGCGATTTATGGAGTGATAAGTTTCCTTAATACTCGTTTTTGACCTAATTTTAATTTCTCTTAACCGCCAACCAAGATACGTTCCCCGCTCATATGGAGGGCTATTTACACGCCTCTCCATAATTTTGGTCCGGTCGAGCCTGGATAGTTCCAGAACAGTTAGTACATAACTGTAATTAGTACTCAACTATAATTTAGTACATAATAATTAGTACATTTAATAGAATTTATATATTTTTTATTTGGCTACCTACATTAACTTTTTGTTCACTGGTTCACTGGAAATTTCCAGTGAAGTTCGTAGGTAGTTATTTATCATTATTTGCATATTTTATTTATTGTGTATTTATTATTTGTATTATTATTAGCCGTGGGGTTACCGGCAGATTAGAATAGTGCCTCCCTCTTCCTCATACTGAGGTGTCGTAAGAGCCGACTAAGGTATACGGCATGCCCGATTGCTTGCGGCTTCATAACAACTAAGCTGCTGCATGCACCTTTACTGCACATAGTGCATACTTATTAACCCGCCTTGGACAAGCGTTCATAGATATATGCCTGTCCATTAATTCTATACATATATATAATATATATAAGTACGTATATTATATACATAAATACACACATACTATATTATAAATAAAAAATAGGTTCGTAATATTATTTGGTACCTATTTATATATTGCTTACATAATGGCTACTAATAAAGCAACCGCAGAATTATATTCTAAAATAAAAATATTAATTTGTAAAAAGGAAGCAATTTTTGCTAGGCTTAGTAATATGCACGGCTTAGCTAAAAATGTTTCTAGCTTCGAGTCCCGCTCAAATGAACAGTTCTTGACCGCGTCTGAGATTGTCGATGAATATCGAGAGAAATTCGAGCATATCATTGACGAAATTAATAATATAAAATTAACTATCAGCCCAACGGATGATCCTGATTATGAGGATTTAACTAAGTTTGACGACTTGTATACGTCAGTGAAACGAGTCCGAAATAAAATATTAAATCCAAGGTCATCCCCGAATATTGTCGCGAATAGCTCAGAAATCTCAGATTCGATAAATCTACCGCCCATAGATTTGCCAAGTTTCGATGGTAGCCTCGAGGACTGGCCTAAATTCTATGAATCTTTTAAATCTAATATACATGATAACCCTAAACTGACTGACTCGCAGCGTGGGCAGTATCTCGTGGGTAAACTCACTGCCAAGGCGTTGAGGGTGACGGCAGGCACTGTGCCTTCCGGAAAGTCCTACAGCGTCATTTGGAGTCGATTAATTAATAAATATCAAGATAAGCGACGTTTAGGTACTCACTACATAGATAATATTCTAGACATAGAATCTTGCATACACACTGCCGACAGTTTAGATACATTTATTGAGAAATATTCCGCTTTGGTTGCAGCATTGAAACAATTGGAAATCGATGATTTAACGGATTTTATTTTATTAAATTGCGCTTTACGAAAACTTGATTCACAAACAATGCAGAATTTCGAGATGTCTGTACGTGGTGTCGATGTACCCACATATGATCAATTAATTTCCTTTGTTCAAGATCAAGTTAAGATTTTGAGTCGCCCAAATAATATAAATGATAATTCTAATACGCGCGCCTCAAAACGTATTAATAAGTCTGCTGATACGACGAGGTCATCGACTTACAAGACTTTCATAACTAAAAATGCTAATATTCCTGCAACCCCTGCGCAGGTCTGTGCTTACTGTAGTGGGTCAGATCATACGCAATTATATAAATGTAAAGGATTTAAAAGTTTAAATACTCCGCAAAATAAATATGATTTTATTAAATCGAACCACGGTTGTGTGAATTGTTTGAGTATATCACACTCCGTTTCTAAATGTAAATCGTCGTCTTGTTGCGATATATGCAGCAAACGTCACCACACGTTTTTACATTTTCATAAGAAAAATAAACATATTTATATAGCTCCGCCTACCGCTCCGATAAATAGTCGTGAAGATACCGCGTTCCAATGTAATGCCAGCGCCGCGCTTGACAGCGCTCGCACGCCGCAGACGCCTGCGCTCGAAACTAATACATCTGTTGTTAGCATTGCGCGCGCGCCGTTAGGGGTCAAGCAGCCTTGTTTTAATGTTTTGCTTTCTACCGCTCAAGTTTACGCCGCTTCGAATATCGATAATAATAATAAAGTAGTAATTCGTTGCTTACTTGACAATGGTTCACAGAATAATTTAATTACTGTGGATTGTTGCAAAGCGCTTAACCAGCCGATTATTCCGTTAAATAATTCGTACATCAAGGGTGTAGGTCTTAGTTCACGTCCGATTTATGGCTATGTGAATATAAACATTCAATCACGCATATACCCGAAGAATAAATATAATATACAGGCTTTAGTGGTTGATTGCATTACTGACAAGTTGCCTTCGCACTTTATTAGTAAGTGTGACATGACTGCCGTGAGCAGCATATCTTTAGCTGATCTCACGTGGAATATACCCGGAAATATCGACCTCTTATTAGGAGCTCAGCTGTTTCCATATATATACTTAGGAAAGAGAGTTGAGTTAGGAGCAAATTTACCCCCCGCCTTTTCGACCACTCTTGGTTATGTGCTTATGGGTGACTATCCCAGCACGCATACTCACACCGCCCCCGCTTCGTTTACCGCTGTAGCACGTAATGATTTGGTGCAAAAATTCTGGGAATTAGATAAAATATCCCCTAAACAAAACGTAAGCCCTAATAACATAAAATGTACAAGTTTGTACAGATCTTCTGTCACTGGGGACACAGAGGGTAGGTACTCTGTAGCCTGGCCTTTCTGTCGAAATCCCAATGAGTTGAACCACTGTTATTCTACCGCTTCTCGTCGATTTATGACTTTAGAAAGAAAATGTAGTTCAGGAAGTTTTTCTGACGCAGACACGCTGCAAGTCAGGCAGAAATGGGCAACGCCTGAGAATCCCGTTCAAATTGGAACTGTCGTATTAATTGGACAAGAGGATTCTCCTCCCTTAAACTGGCCGTTAGGGATAATTACTGAAATATACCCTGGCTCAGATAATATTACTCGTGTGTAAATAAACTTAGTTTATTCAATAATTCAGCCGCTTATTTTATATTTATATATTATATAATTTTTCTGACTGCATAGTCAATAATTCAGCCGCTTATGTATATGTATATATAAACAATTAATCTGACCGCCTAGTTAATAATTCAGCCGCTTATTATATATTTATATATTATATAATTTTTCTGACTGCATAGTCAATAATTCAGCCGCTTATGTATATGTATATATAAACAATTAATCTGACCGCCTAGTTTATAATTCAGCCGCTTATTGTATATTTATATATAATCTATTTATCTCACCGCATAGTTTATTTATTATATATTTATGTTTCACTACAGTGCCTTCTAATACGCATCTTAACGTTTAGGGTAGCTAGTTAAGTTACTACTTGTTATCCATAAGGTATTAAGTTTGTCGTTTTGGAAGATCTCTTGACCTTCCAAAGGGGGGAGCATGGTGAGGCGGTTAAGATATTTCCTCTTCATACCAAAATTCTTCTATCACTCCATAAGTTACTTGCGAATGATATAAGGATTATCTGCATCCCTGATTCTGTAGTGAAACCAATAGATGTCGCTTATACTACCACCGCTCTGTTTTGACGTCACAAAAACGTCATTATTACTAGTATAACAATTGTATGCAACCGCCGCGACGTCGTGCTATCTACGCTGTTATTTTAAAATATAAATAACCCGCCGTATTAATATAATAAAACCGCCACACGACGTTGCTATTAAGAAGAGAAATAAGGTGTAATTGTGCGAGAGGAAACTTACTGTGCCCGTGGCCTCTACCGGACTCCTGGAACCTTACCGTGCTGTAGCATATACTGGACGAGCTGCAGACCTACAGGTTAGTGATTCAGACATTCTGGTATATCAGCTGCGATTTATAGAGTGATAAGTTTCCTTAATACTCGTTTTTGACCTAATTTTAATTTCTCTTAACCGCCAACCAAGATACGTTCCCCGCTCATATGGAGGGCTATTTACACGCCTCTCCAGGGGTTTAGCCGTGGTAACTGCCGGCAGAATAGCACCCCCCCCCCCTCTTGCCGAGGTGACGTAGAAGGCGACTATGGTATCTCTTTAACACCGCAATTCAACCAGGTGTTTAGAGAAGGAAAACTCGACCAAACCTGCATCCCGCTCCCTCCCGATCGTACTGGTTCTCCATTCCATCGGGTCCGAGGGAGCTCGGACGAGAGAGTGCTTTTCTTGCAGCGCGTCCAGTTATGCACTTAAATATTTCCTGAGCAATTGGCTGTTTCCGAAAACTGGACCTCGATTTTCTTAATCGTTGTTGAAACAGTCGCCGTGACCGAATCCGGCTACGACATTATCATCAATATTGGGCTAAGCAGACACACAGTATTGCCAATTACCGGTAGTTAATGGATAATTGTTACTTTACAGATACGAAGTTGAAACAAACAGAACATGAGAAATGGCGGTTGATGTCAGAATCGCTGCAATTCTTCTAGTATACTTAGCACCGTTTGTTATTGCACAAGGTAATTGTTTAAACAAAAACTATGATTTGTAAGCACTGCTATGAGTTTATTCAGAAAATAAGTTTATCTTGGGAAAAAGAAATTGAATACAAACTAATATGAATTGACTTGCAAACTTGGAACGCGATTGCACCTCTGATTCGTCTATCGGGAGATTACTGATTTGTCGTTGTTGTGGTCTACTGAACAGGTAGTTCTTGCTGCCTAGACTGGTATTACGGTTCTTAACAACGACATGAAACCTAGATGCCAGAGTGCTTTGAGAAATCGGTGATTATTATGATATAGTGTCGTGGAGTGTGCGTCGCTTGGGTCATTGGTTTTGACTTTAATCAGTGATTACGGAATAATAAAAATACTAACGAAAAGCTCAAAAGGACGTGTTGACGTGAAGAGCCATTAAACCTAGTAATAAAAAAATAATTTTATATGTAAAATGGGAAGTTTAGTGTATCCTAAATATTTGCAGAGCCAAATCCAAGTTCAAGAAATCAATGACTTAACATTTGTACATGTAAGCAAATTTAAAGTAATCCAAAGCAAAATTAAAGCAGTGTACCGTCTATAAAGTTCAACATAAGACCGAACTCTGGTCCTTGTTATATGGCTTTTTTTTAAATTATTTATAGACGAACACTTAACCTCAATCACACCTGGTCGAAGGTGAAGATGAGTTCGATGATGAAACGCGATCGCCTAGCAAATGCCTATTCTCTCTTCTCTTAAAGACTCCCAGGTCATAAGATCGCGGAAATATGTCAGCTGGAAGCATATTCCACTCCTTAGCCGTTCGCATGCTGAATGTAGAAGCGAATCTTTTCGTGCGGATATAAGGAACATCAACCACATACGGATGGTATCCGACACGATGTCTAGTGGTTTTGTGGTGGAATGGGGTTGGTGGAATCAAAGAATGTAGTTCCTGAGAACACTCTCCACCGTGCAACCGGTAAAAGACGGAGAGGCAGGCAACTCTACGTCGATGCTCGATATTTTAATTTTTGTCAAAGAGTCATCGCCAATAAATCTACGAGCTCGACGATCAATCGAGTCCAAAGCCGCCAACTGATATTTAGCGGTTTATATTTATGGTCATATAATAATATTATATGATAGTAGAAGCGCAAAGTGAGTGCAAAAGTATCCCAAAAGATGACACGTAATGGGCAGTACAGTGTACTCCAAGAATGGATTCGACTATCGAGAATCCACTGACAACATTACAAACACACTACAAACATTCACGTTTTGTACTTTTTATAATAACCGGACTTATGTGCGAAAAAACGTCGAGTCGTCATTATTAAAGACGTAAAAATTACATCGCGCGTAAGACCCGGTAAAGTATTTCAATAAGTACAGTTTAAACTTAAATAGCTTTTTACACAAGTTTAAATTCGATTTAATTTGTTGGAGCAAGCCGTCCTAAAGTGTGTAAGATTTATTCAGAGTCACCACCGGATAGTTTGAGAAATATTAACTGTATATATTTTGTCGTTTAAAAACGTAAACCAATTCGAAAAGAAAACTCGAATAAACTCACACTTGGGACTCTAAGTCCATAGACATCCTAGCATTAGTTTATCGATAAGACTAATAGAAATAGACATAACGTGACATTTCCAAAGGTTATGTTAATTTTATTTTTACACTGTCTCGACAATGTGACTGCAGTGCACCAGATGGTAAGTACAGTGTAGTCCAAAAACAAAAGCTACCATCAAAGGATGAAAATCCATTGATATTCTACATCGTCATGTTGGACGACATATACCACGACTGAAGGTCTCTCGGTATATGAGTAACTGGATATACACAAGCTGATCCCGAAACGCAACAAGCCAAAGCAAGTCACTATGAGAGTCTTTACACTTGTGTACTGTGGTCACGATCCAGTTCGGACAATCTCCCTACCACCAAAAAAAATAAAAATAATCCCACACATTCTATATTTTTCTACAAGCGTTATCGATATAGGAATGTTATTTATTTAGAAACTCATGTTGGTTAATCGGCCTATAATAGCAGAACAAAAGCATATATGTACATTACTAACTCAAAAATAACTCTTCTATAAGTAGATTAAGCATCAATTGTTTCAATTGCAGAAAGATGTGCCCATATGATCGCAATACCGCGGTTGCCCAGGCCTGATGACCTGCCAGACCTCGAACTCGACGGTGAGTATGTGTATGACAGAAGTGGGACTTTCTAGGGTTCCGCGTCTTAAGAGAAATAGAGATATCTTTATAGAATCCCTTCGTTGTGCGTCTGTGTATTTATCAGTGACGTGCATAGGATATTTGAACAGGATAGGCAGAATTCGCGTAATTAATTTGAATATTATATTATGATAGTAAATATTATATTGCTTTCATAGGAAAGATAGATGGCGTGAATCTATACTAATATTATAAAGCTGAAGAGTTTGTTTGTTTGTTTGTTTGAACGCGCTAATCTCTGGAACTACTGGTTCGAATTGAAAAATTCTTTTTGAGTTGAATAGACTATTTATCGAGGAAGGCTATAGGCTATATAACATCACGATGCAATTATTAGAAGCGAAGAAATAATGGAAAATGTGAAAAAAACGGGCAAAAATTTTCATCCTTGAGGGCTTCCATTGCGTGCGCTGCAAAAACGGTTCAAGATACCAAAAATATATGTAAAAAAGAATTATTCCTCTTGAAATGATCTAAAAAAATGTCCGGACAGTATATGTTTATCTTTTAAGATTAAGTCACTAGAACCGTTTTTATGGTAAACAAATTTGGTCGAAATTAATACATTATTTGTTAAGAGTTGTATCAACGTAATAATATTAATCTTTATCCAAATAAATGTGTTGTTGATTAAGAATATTTAATTGTGAACAAAATTGTCTTTGACATCACTTAATTTCAATGAACATCTTAGAAGATATTACAAAACCTTACATAGCAAAAAAACGTTTGCCGAATCAGCTAGTATAGAATAAAAATGATTACAAATGGTTCCTTTTTCGTTTAACTTCAATCAATTTATTCCAGACTTATTTATCGTTAGGGCAAGCTATGCTTTCATGCATCTATGGAATGAACGTTACTGGTATATATCAAGATCCTTTTGTTCAGAAACGGCGTTGAGATATCAAGTTGTTAATATCAAATACTGAAGCCTGATGTATTTTCTTGTAGCTTTGAAAAACTCAAACTTAAATCAGTCAAAAGATACGATTATTTCTACCGCAAAATTTACGTTATAGACTATCAAACCGCACTTCCGTAGTTTGGCTACTTCCGTTGATCTAGAATCATAAAAGTTGGGAAGAACCAATGTCTAACAGCACAGGTATGGTTCCACCTAGTAGTCACGAGCTATCAAGGACACATCTCGGTTAGGACTAAGAAGTTCTTCAACTCCTTCTTTTGCCTTGTCGTTGGACTGTGGAATGGTCTTCCGGCGAGCGCGTTCCCACATTCCTATGATATGGGATCCTTTAAGCGTAGCGTGAAGGGATATTTGTGCAGGCCGGCATGATCGCCGTGACTACCAATGGTTTTTTCTTGCCTATCGTTAGTCGTTGGTGTTTTTTGGACTGCACCATGCTTACCATCAGGTTTGGTGCTGTCACTGTGCCGAGTCGTTATAAAAAAAAGGGTTGAACGCAAGGATTTCAGCAACTCCAATCCTCAAAGATGTATTATATAGATTTAAGTTTTTAGGGCCGGATGCCTGACGGAGCAAGACAGGGCCCGTACTATGTCGCAAAATTCTAGAGTCGGCAAGGAATACATTGCACAGCGTACCCGTTAAATAATATACTTAAAAAAGTGGACCTTCTCTACATAGCTACATTAAAATTGGCTGAAGATTTATATAACCATTTGTTTTACGTAATAAAAGTTAACTGAATAGTCCGGTCAAATTAGACTAAAAAATAGGGGTGAGATTACAAAAATTCCGACTAGGCTGAATATTGGTAGGATTGTTCAATACACAATAGTTTGTTTGCTTGTATTACGGCTTCAGTGATGTAAATACGTGGTGTACTTATGCATATTATGACGATTACAACTCTTTCAACTTTTTGAATCATTATATCTTAAAAACGGTGGCTCTTAGGAAAATAAGTATTTAGACATTTTTTATAGATAATTATCTGATCTACAATTTTTGTCTGAGCTAATTTTATGGTAAAACTTACCGTTTTGCTGAAAATCGCGATCGGATCGATGAGGACTTTTCACATTTCCTTTATAATAGTGTATTGAACAATCCTACCAACATTCAGCCTAGTCGGAATTTTTGTAACCTTGTATGTCTAAATTGACCGGACTAGAAAGGCTGAAGCTACTTTTTGCCCCGCCTCGATAAATTTCAAGATCCTGTGCTGTAAGTTTTATATTATTTTTGTTTTTTTATTATTTCGGCAGGGCTAACGTGGGCTCAAAGACCATTGTTTCCGACCCCTGAGAGAGATGAAGTATGCATGGATGAGTACACTCCTATGATATCTACCATGGGTTCCCAAATTATTTACATGGATGAAGAAATGGTAGGCGATGTTCCGATTGCCAAGCTCAATTATAACGGTAAGTCCAAATAGAGAACTTTGTAATATAATATATAAAGTGGTTCTCTTTTTTTTTCCTTTAATTTATGCGTCGTGAGTATGTTTACAAATACCGGATACAGAAATATTCAGACACTTTGTGGTCAACATAAGAGTATCAGGATGCTGGTATGACCAGAATTGTACTAGCTAACAAACCAGGGTTGATCATCTATTCGTTGCAAGCCAGACCGGGGACTTCATATTCCCCCTACGACCTAGCGAGTGTAATTTCTTTTTTTTTTTACATAATACTAATGCTTTTTACAGGCTCCATATTTTGGAGGGGTTGATATAAAGAGCACTTTTGCACATTTTTATTATTATGCAATGTGGGGCTATGCAGTGTAGTTTAGCCTGTATCACTGCGACCTAAAAGATCTATTGTGATCGCCACCTACTATCTAGAGTTCTCTATCAAGGCCTACAGTTTTAAAGAACTGTAGTACTTTATTGGCAGATATATCTGGAACCTCTCCTGGGTGTAGCACGTGGCAGCCCAGGATACGGTTGCGTTTGGACATTAGCAAGTCACATTTACACAGGAGGTGCTTGGGTGTTTCGTCCGCACTTTCGCAGAATCTGCAATCTCTAGTGCTCCGGCCACCAATGCTGGACATATGTTTGTTCAGACAGCAGTGGCCAGTCAGTGCTCTTACTAATACTCGTAGTTGATTTATACTAAGCATCAGAGCTTCTGCAGCTTTACGTTGGTCGAAAACTGTAACTGACTTTTGCACATAATCATCACGACCAGTATTATTAAAACGCATGTTTTTAAATCAATTTCATATACCAGGTCCAAATACTCCAGTCGTTGTGACGCCCTTTCTGTCCGGCTCATTTGCACTGCTCGGGCCAGTAATTCGTCGGTATCCCGATGCGAACGGCGATTGGCATCTCATTATAACGCAGAGGTAAGCTTAGAATCAATATGCTAAAAATTCTTTTACAATTGACGAGTTTTTATAGCTCAGTGCCTGTGGATTTGTTACGATAGAGAAGTGGTATACGAGTGCAAACAGAGATGGGCAAAATGTAATCTGATTAATGATCAACAATTATAAAATGTAGTCATAATTTTAATTTTCTTGCTCTGTAATCATGATCAAATCCATTTAAAACATTAAGAAATAATAAATATGTATACAACCTGGGATTCTGTAGTATTTAAAACATAAATGAGCAAAATGCAGTCATATTAATGGTAAAAAACGTAAAATGTAATCGTTAATCATTTTCATTAATCTGATTACATTTTGCCCATCTATGAGTACAAATATTGTAAACATTTCATATTTTCAAATTTTTATTTCGAAGTCCTTCTTTTTATTATACACTCACCGTGATAAAAACTGTGAAAACTTTAACGTAAGCTAATATCTCCTCCCGAAATACCTCAAGTTTTTATATTTGGTAATATATTACTTGGGCAAGTAGGTCGAAATTTCATTTTTTTTCTGCAGGCAAGACTTCGAAGCGCCTGGTATGCAGCAGTACGTATTTGATGTAAGAGTAGACGGTGAAGCTCTGGTCGTAATGGTTTCTTTGCTCATAGTAAACATTGATGATAACCCCCCTATTATCCAAGCATTAGAAGCCTGCCAAGTACCCGTAAGTACTGAATTATAATCATATAACCTTAAAATAATTCTGTTAGAATCAAATGATCATTTTTAATACGACATCAGCATTATAAACTTACTCTAAGCCACTGCTGCTCTTGGACCTCTTCTAAGAATAGACATTGAGCCTAGAGAGCAGCTCTTCTTTATCTCAATTTCATCAAGCATTAAGGTTTTTTCTGCTATCGTTAATTCAAGTTTTTCCTATTTCACGGTTCTCTGCCAACGATCACCAACTAATATATATATATATATATATATATATATATATATATATTATTTACACTGGCTCGACATAGTGACTACAGAGTACCTGATGGTAAGTACAGTGTAGTCCAAAAACGAAAGCGACTATCAAAGGATGAAAATCCAATGGTAGTCTACATCGTCATGTCGGCCCACATATACCACGACTGAAGGTCTCTACGTATATGAGCTACTGGATAAACACAAGCTGATCCCGAAACGCGACAAGCTGAAACTGGTCACTATGACGGGCTTTACACCCATGTACTGTGGTCGCGATCCAGACGGGCACCGACGCCCTACCACCTCGCTGCTGCTCGTTTAGCACCACCCAGGAGTCACGTGTAGGGGAACTAGGATAAAGCCTACGGACGCGAGCAGCTTCGACTCCCAAAATAAGTCTAATAATAATAATAAATCCCGCCTAATGGAAACTAATGGTACATAGTGCAAGCAAGATCGACAACACCTCCAAGGGACGAGAATCCATTGACAATTGCCATCGTCACAACGGCATACATATACCACGACAGAAGGCCTATAGGTATATGAACGCCTAGATGTACATAAACGGATCTCGAAACTTTATAGGCTAAAATTAGTCATTATACGATTACATTAAAGTTATTTTATGTATACAGGAACTGGGTGAAGCAAGATTGACAGAATGCGTTTATAATGTATCCGATGCAGACGGACGGATCAGTACAGAGTTCATGCAGTTCAGGGTAGACAGTGATAGAGAGGATTACGATATCTTTTATATGGAAGGCTCCAATGTCCCCGGTCAGTGGATGTGGATGCTTATGACTGTGGGGATCAAAAAAGCACTCAATTTCGAGACCAATCCACTTCACATATTCAGTGTCACTGCTTTGGTAAGTAAATCTTAAACTATTTACAGTAACTTTATAAAGTACGTCTTCTTGTTGAGAATATGATGCAATTTCTAAATGCAGTGTCGTGCATTGCCTGCATTTCTTTTTTTTTGTTTTGTACGGATAACTACTTATTGCCGGGTCAGGCATATACAGCTTAATCGGGCTTAGGGGGCGAGCACAGAAGGTGCTCAGCCAGCGAGTTTATGGGTTGTGTGGCAATGTAAGGGCACCCCTGTGGGTACGAACCTCGACTTGGACCACCAGCCAAACAAAAATACTATCCCTACGGGTGATCTATTAGCGTTTCGCAAGTGACTACCTTGAGAAGAAACGCCGAAAGAAACTCAAGGCTGCGTCGGAGTGAAACTGCGCCTCGGAGTGAAAACGCACCGGTTAGCAGCAGTTGACTGAACTATCCTTCGTCGGCGCCGCCGGCGACGCTGGTGTCGTGGAATGAAGTTAGTGTGTGTGTATACTGTTTGATCGGACGGTGGCCTTCATTTCTGTCTTATTGGTCCTTTACAATTGTAACCGTTTGCATTATTTAGATTGTACAGAGATGCTGCAATCTAATTCCACTATCCACATTTCACCACAACTCTATAATACGTCATGTGAAATAACTCACATGTTGGTGAATGTTCTCAATATTAACACTAAATCATTTACTACTAAATGTGAACGGTGAAGGAGTGGAATAAGCCCCAAGCTTCCTTTTTTATGTGATTATGATTTGAAAAATGAAATCATTTGTCCAGGAATTAGGTTCCTGCGTCAACCTAATCTTCACCTTCCACCATGTGGGATTTAGATCAAGCATTTGCTTGTTGTACATTAAATAAGTCATATATATTTTTATTTTGACCATTTTTACTTGAACTTTAATTATTTTATCGTCGTATTTTCGTGATTTTCAGGATTCACTGCCAAACACTCATACAGTGACGATGATGGTACAAGTAGAGAATGTTGAGCACCGTCCACCCAGGTGGATGGAAATCTTCGCCGTACAGCAATTTGATGAGAAGACCCATCAAACATTCACTGTGAATGCTATCGATGGGGACACGGGCATCAACAAACCTATTTTCTATAGACTGGAGACAGCTGAAGGAGGTATGTGCCTAAAATATCTATGGTATAATATCACAAGAGTAAACATTAAATGCAACTTATATCATAAATGTTTTCACTATCTGGACGATAAAGTATAACAGTTAAACGATTAGCTTCGTTTGTTATAAGGTGGAAACACTCCCAACCTCTCTTAATTTGATACGCATCATGCCAAAGAACTTATGTAATAACTGTCAATCATATTTTTATAATTGATTATACAATAGATTCTCATTTCAGAGAAATCTCATTTTTACTTCAAAGTTGCGAATTGCGAATTTCACACCACCCCATTCCACTGCCTTTCATTCATCGTTCTTTCATCCATCCACTGATAAGGTCTGGGTGGTGCCATTTATTGAAATAAATTTTACAATATATTCTTAATGCTAAACTTAAGTGTATATTACAAAACTTAAACAACTAGGACCTAACTAAACCTTAACTATGAATGTACAAAAATTAACCTAAGTCTTAAAAATAGAATAAAATACAACAACAGAGGAAGTTTTTATTTTAAAATTAAAACTTAGCCTAATACAATGAAATAAGGGGGACTGAAGCGGGAAGCCGTTTCGAGGCGGACCTCCTGACGGCGGCGTTCTTCTCCGTCTGCTACGACAGACGGGTCGCTGTTCGAAGGTAGCTCGCGCGTCCTTCTTGGTGGAAAATCTACCGGAGTCCGTCTGGGCGTTTCTTGAGTGGGATCGGAATCTTAAGGGTGAGCGATCTGTACGCACATCCGTCTAGTACTTTCCAGCGCGCCCTCTCCGAGTCGGGCGCAGTCTAGGTATGGACTAGATCGCGGGCTTTAGGCTTTTTCTTTTTCCTTTTAGTACGGGATCTTGTTGCCTCGTAGCGTTCACCTTCGTCTGGGGGTCTTGCGTGGAGCGGCGCAATGTTCTGGAGGTGAACGTGCGCCGACGAGTCCGCTCTTTTAAACATTCTAGTTGCCAGGCTGCTAATAAAAGCACCCAGGCTTTCGACTCTTGAGTCGCGGGCTATGGTGGCATTGCTCACGTACCACGGCGCACCCAACACCGCGCGTAGAGAGAGGTTCTGTTGGGCCTGAAGCCGCTTCTTCATGGTGGCAGACAGGTAAGAATACCATGCCGGGGCCGCGTACGTGAGACGCGACCGAATATATGTCTTGTAAAGCCCCAACTTCGTGCGAAGTGGGAGCCTCGAAGCAAGCACTGGTTGCAGCATTCTCCTGGTTACTTTAGCCCTCGCGATCACACCCTCCGCGTGCCTCTTGAAGGTCACGTTCCGATCGATAATGACGCCCAGGTATTTGACTCTTTCCGACCAAGGGATAGTCTGTCCCTGGAACGTCAATGGTGGCGGTGCTCTTGTCTGCACTCTGGTGACAAGAGCTTGTGTCTTCCCGACGTTGACTGACAACCTCCACTTCGCCAGCCATTCAGGTAGAGCATCGAGCTGTCTTTGCAGTTTTAAGACGGCAGATTTTGCATTATACGCTGTTGCATAAAATGCCGTATCGTCTGCATACAACGCGAGCTCCGCCCGACCAACCAGCGGAATGTCATCGGTATACAGTGCGTATAACAACGGCGAGAGGCAGCTGCCCTGAGGGACTCCTGCCCGCACAGGAAAGTCCCTGGAGGTGATCCCCTCCACCGCTACCACGACGCGGCGGTTTTCCAGGAAAGATCTTATTATATGGGTAATCTTCTTGGGGGCCGATGACGTTGACAGCTTGTATAGCAGCCCCTCGTGCCATACTCTGTCGAACGCCTTCTCCATATCTAGTAGTACTGCAGCGAAGTACTCGTTATTATCATGTGTTCGGGCAATAGTGTCGATGACTTTTGTGAGCTGTAGGACAGTTGAGTGCTCTTCCCTGAAACCAAACTGTTCGTCTCTGGGTGTGATATGGGGTTTTAAAAACCCCAAGAGAACCTTTTCGAACAGTTTAGACATCGTAGAAAGCAACGTAATAGGCCTGTAACTCTCTGGTTTTTGCAGGGGTTTGCCCTGTTTAGGTATCATGACGGCCTTCCCAAGTTTCCAGTCTTGTGGGAAGTGGCCGCTTCGCAGGATTCCATTGAAAAGTCGTGTCATTGCCGCAACGGTCTTAAACGGTAAATGACGAAGCATCGTATTCGTAATTCGATCCATGCCAGGGGCTTTTCTAGGCTTTAATTTTCTGATAGTCCGCAGAACCTGGTGCGGACTAACGTATAGAGCGGTGCCTTCTTCGCTGCTACCGGCTACAGGCTCTAAGAAGAAGCGATCCAGATGTCTTTTGACATCGATATCGTGCTGGGGGTTCGATACCGGGTTCAGGGAAAACTGTCTCTCCAGACACTCGGCAAATATCTCCGCCCGATCGTTTGCCGTGAATCGTGGGTGACCGTTTTTATTCAGTAGAGGTCTGACCGGCGATGGGACCGCTGACAAGGTCCGGCACAAGCGGTGAATAGAAGGCAGGCGTGTGCTGCAATCTCCTAATTCTTCTATGAAGCTATCCCACGATTCCGCTGCGTCGTCATCGAGGGCCGCTTTAACTCGTTCTACCATCGAGTTATATTTAATTTTCATGAAAGGGCAACGGGTTTGTTGCCATGCGCGTCGCAGCGCCCTCTTCTCATCGATTAGCATCTGGATCCGCCGGGGAAGTGGCCTAAGCCGACCCCCGGTCGGAACCGTATGGCTAGATCGACGGAGAGCGCTTTGAATGCTACGCGTCAAGGCACCCGTCATCCACTCGACATCTGCACGAGAGGACATCGGTCTCGTGATGGTTGTGTTTTCAAGCTCTTTCACGAATGCGGTCCAATCTACCCTGAGACGTGATGTTGGAGCGTTGATTCGTGTTGGTAGAAAATCAGAAAACTCGAGAAGGACTGGGCGATGGTCCGACGGCAGGTCCGGGAGAACCGTCTGCCGCGGTGGCGCTCTAAGGCCTCTATAAACACATATGTCCAAAACGTCCTGCGAATTATAATCGTACCGTGTCGGCGCGTCCGGTCCGATTATCTCGTAATTATTGTTCACAGAGTGACAATAAAACGCTCTGCCCATCCAGGTATCCTTACTCGAGCCCCAGTAGGTACTCTTCACGTTGAGATCACCGGCTATCACCGTCGGAGTCGAGTCTCGCAGCAATATATCCCCGATGTCCGCGCAGAAAGACTGGCTATTCTGGTGACTCGGTGGTTTATATGCCGCGTAGAGCTTGAGGTGATGCCCTCTAACGTTCAGGAGTATTCCCAGGGCGTAGAGTGATGGGTACTCTTTATATGGTATCTCTTGATGTACAATGTTCCTTTTGACGAGCACCACTAATCCGCGATAAGCGGCGCCGTCGGACGCCTTCTCGTTTTTCCTGTAAGTGTAATAGTTCGACACTTTAAAAGTGTCGACATCACGCAGGTAAGTTTCTGATATCAACATCACGTCGACGTTCTGCTCACGAAGGAAGTGCGCCAGCAGTTTCTTCTTCCTCCGGAGCGACTGGGCGTTCCAATGTACCACCCTTAAGGTTTTATTGTCCATTACACAGGAGCTTGAACAAACCCTTAAGGGCGGCCTTCTGTCCACTCTCGCCCTCCTGCACGGCATCGAGGATCTCACGGATGACCCCGATCGTGTTGGCGAGCGTATCGAGCTTTTGCGCCGGCTGTGGCGATGCAAGTGCAGGGGGGCGCAGGTCCTCCCCCTCTGATTGTCCACTGTATGCCGCGGCTCGGCCCCTTGCCGCGGCTGACTTCCTTTTCTTTAGGCGTTTCCCTCTCGAACGCTTACCCGGCCCAGTCATGCCACTGAGGCCAGTGGGGTCGTTGGCAGGCGCCATCAGCGACGCTGGCGCTGCCTCCTCCACGGCGTTACTCAGTGGTAGCGCTTGCCCTTTGCGTTCTTTGCCTGGTCCGGTAAGTGCGACCGTCCCAGCCCGCCTGTTACGTATTTCACGCTTCCAGACCGGGCACCTTGTGTAATTGGCGGGGTGCGGCCCCTTACAATTAACACAAGTGGGAGGCTCCTCCCTAGGACGATCACAGTCGCGGGCGGTGTGCTCACCGCCGCATCGGACGCAGGCTAGCGGCCTGTGGCATTGTCGGGAGCTGTGCCGAAACTCCTGACATCTATGGCACTGTGCAGGACCCAGTTTACTGCGCCAGGCCTCCACAACCACACCCCGCATATACATGAGCTCATTGAGCTCAAATATTGCCGGGGTGAGGCCTTCATGCCGCTTTAAGATTACGTAGAAGAGGCAACCCGGGTTGCCTCCTCGAGCCCTCACGTTTTTACAAAATTCGGGCTGGAAGCCTCGCTCCTGTAAGGCGGCCATTATATCTTGCGGCTCCGTGTCTGCGGGGAGACCCCTAATGGCCACCTTGAGGCTTCGCTCGGCCGGCAGCGAGTACGTAAACCACGCGATACGATCCTCTTTCTCGAGACGAGTGAGGTATCTCTGTATCACGCGGTATTCTTCCTCGCTCTCTGGCGAGAAACGCACCCCCGTCCCGTAGGGGCGTGCGTTCGGAGACCGGCCGAGTAATTGGGCAAGCTGCTTGAAGTGGCGTTGCCACTCGGGTAATTTCTCCACAATCAGAGGGGGGAATACTTCTTGTTTCCTCTGTTGTTGCTTGAACTTAATATTAGGTCGCTGCGCAGCAGCGGCCGGGTCGGCAGCGGCCCGTCCCGTCGGCTGAGGCGCGGCCAGTGAAGCTGGCTGCGCGGTGAGCGGCGCGGCAGGTGCGCGCGCCGTCGCGGTGCCGCGCGGTACGGCGCTCGACGCGAGCGGCGGACGAGCTGGATGAGCCGGCGCACGAGGGGCGCCGACGGGTGCGGCCTTAGGGGCCGAGACGGGTGGCGGGTGTTCCGACGGAACGGGTCGCTGCTTACCGGCCTTAGTTCTTAATGCGTAACTATCCTTTTCCGCCGTAGGAATCGGGCGGGCGGCGGCTCCGATGGGTGCAGGTGGGCGCGCGGCGGGGTCCGGGGCGGCGCGCACGGCGGGCGGCGCAGCGTCGCGACGCGCAGGCATCGCAGCGGCGGCGGGCACGGCGCGCGGTCCTGTGACCGGGGGCGGTGCGGTGCGCGGCGGCGCGACGACAGCGGCGCCGGCCATGAAGGCCGCCGTCCGTTCCTCCGCTGGGCGTTTTCTCAACTCTTTCCTCACGCGTTGGGGCAAAGGCGTTTCGCGGGCGAACACGGTGGTGCGCACCGGCGGGATCTCGCCCGGCGTGGGTTCGTCACCTTCTATGACGACGGGAGGCGACAGTGGTCGCGGCGGTCGTCTCTGCGACGGTGGTGGCTGCGGCGGTGAGGCGGACGCGCGCGTGTGCCAGTGGAAGGGGTCGCGACAGGTGGAGATCGGCGATGCGGAGCGCGACAGGCGAGGGCGGACCAGTCGGCCCAGGCACTCGTCGCCGTCGCTACTTCCGCCCCTGCGCTTCCTCTTCCTCGGGCTGCGGCGCGTCACGGCAGGCTGGATTGCTGGTAGCTCAATCGTGAGCTCGCCGGCCAGCCTGAGAGCGGTGGCATCAGTGTGGCTAAGGGGTCGTCCCTCCATTTGCGCCTCACGGATGCGAAGAAACAGCGCCATCCACCGGAGCATCGGCTCCGACAGGAGCCCAGTTTCTATAAACTGGGCGAGCGTGACTAGGTCACGCTCGTACACCCCAGTCGGAGTCAACACCCCTGCAGACGGCGCGTAGTAGTCCGCAGGTGGTGGGCGGGCGGCAAATGGGGACCGGTGGGCTTCGGTGGGGGAGGCGGGGGGGGGCAACGTAATATGTTGGTCCAAACGCCTCTGTAGCTCCATTATGTTTTCGGCGGATAATTCCGCCGAAGCAGCGATGTCCATCCCGGGCTCGAAGTTAACGGGATAGTGTGCCATAACTGCTATTTCTTCTTCGGAGCGTCGCAGTGAGTCGCTGGCCCGACGCGGAGACCCGCCGATCGCCCGGGACGCATCCCCAGGCGCTTCGGATCCCGGAGACCGACGCGATGACTGTTGGCGATGAAAGTTGTTTAAATTAACCTCGTAATATCCACAGAGGAAGACTTTTTCGAAATCGAAACATTATCAGAAGGTCGCGGTGGTGCGATATTCCGCGTACACCCAATAGACCGAGATGCTTTAGAGCGGGAGGTGTTCCAGCTCTCCATTATAGCCTATAAATATGACAATGAAGACTTTTCAACCACCGCTAGCGTCGTCATCATCGTCAATGACATCAACGATCAGTACCCAGAGCCTTTTCACAAGGAATATCATATACAAATACCTGAAGAAACTCCACTGACATTGAACTTTGACAAAGATTTAGGATTCCATGATAGAGATCTGGTGAGTGCCTTTGGTTAAAATATATTGATCACGATTATGTGAAATTTTTAATCCCAGGGAAACAAGGTAACATAACATAAAAGAAAAAAAAAAGATTTCAATGGTAAATTTGACCAGCTGTTTAATACGAATTTTCTATACAATAGCAGTATATTTGACTATTGTTTTATTTTAATACAATGTGAATGTTTGTGTATTAAAATCAGTCTATTTAAACAATTATTCAAGTTTTATGTA
Organism: Automeris io; assembly: GCA_036320925.1. Classification (NCBI taxonomy): domain Eukaryota; kingdom Metazoa; phylum Arthropoda; class Insecta; order Lepidoptera; family Saturniidae; genus Automeris; species Automeris io. The sequence goes on along the minus strand of JAUDJH010000010.1, from coordinate 2,593,272 downwards.
TTTTGAAGGCAAAAAAAAAATAAGAATAGCTTTTTCATTAAAAAAAAAGTTCATTGAAAAAATGATGCAATGAGGCTTTTATTTTTATTGAATATTACTACTTTTATCTTTGTTTGTAGGGTCAAAATGCACAGTACACAGTTCACCTAGAGAGCATATCTCCACCAGGCGCTGCTGAGGCCTTTTACATCGCTCCCGAAGTAGGATATCAACGACAAACTTTTATAATGGGAACACAGAATCACGCTTTGCTAGACTATGAAGTCCCAGAGTTCCAAAAAATAGTGCTAAAGGTATTCAATTCTATAATTTTGATTTCATTAGTTTTGCTTATCTAATCTGCCTATATAAATATAAACTAAAGGAAATCTTACAAAAAAACTAAAACCTTTATAATATTATTTAAAGATTATAGTTAAAAGATTCCATTTTCCCTGAAACCATTTTACTCGTATTACAATTTTATGAAAAGTTATTACAATTTATAATCTTATGTTTAAAGTTTCTAGAAGATTTACGTGGGTTATCATTATGCTTTTGCAACTTTTGGATGTCATCTCCAGGTGGTCGCAACAGATATGAACGATACGCAGCACGTTGGAGAGGCTATTATACATATAGACCTAATAAATTGGAACGACGAATTGCCAATCTTCGAAAAAAGTATGCAGACAATTTCCTTTAACGAAACTGAAGGTGACGGTTTTTACGTGGGAACTGTAAGAGCTCATGATCGCGATATTGACGACAGAGTAGAGTAAGTTTCAGAATTGTACATAAAATAGAAATGTATACATATATAGCAATAATAACAATAAGCAATAGTCCATTTAAATTCACATTACCTTAAATACATTTAATATAATCATTCCCCGCGAGATAGTAGTAAATTTGTAATGAAGATTTTGTAAATATCGAAAGAAAATGACTGCGGCAGATATTCTACGTACGTACTGCCGTCTAGTCGGGCATACACATTTACAACTTACAAAGATGTATTAACCCTTTTCTTGATAACGTGTCTGTGGAGATAAATCAGAATTTAAAAAAGCCAGTGGCTTTATTTTTTAATAAACTTAATATTCTTATATGAATGTTTAGGTATTACAATTTCTTATTTTTCGAACGCATATTTAGTATTTTCTTGACATCCTTGGAACATAAGGGTTAAACGGTATGAATATTATTTTGATATTAAAAGAAAGAACATTCTGCCAAGTTAAGGGTTAAAATCGTTTATTATTCGCAATCAGTTAGAAACGAAAATAAAATCTACAATTCTACTACATATATTCTTTTAAAATTCATTCATTTGATTTATGATGTGATTGATAGTAAAATTTGCATTACAGACATTCTTTATTGGGTAACGCTGTTAACTTTCTGACGATAGATAAAGACACCGGTGCCATTTATGTTTCTGCCGATGATGCCTTCGATTACCACAGGCAAAATGAAATATTTGTACAGGTAAAGAGTATAAGTATTATTCTTATCATACGAACTGGGCTTTTAAACTCTTTAAATGTATTTTCTATTATCTATTAATTGTCGGAACGAATCAAAATTGTTAATCTTCTTATATATAAAAATGAATCGCTAAATGTCTTGATAAGCGCGAAACTCGCGAAGTGCTGAATCGGTTTGGCTGATTTCTTTTTTGTTGTGTTTGATGAAGTCTGGGGAAGGTTATTACGGAGAGAAAAATTAAAAAAATTGTCTGAAAAAGTCTAAAAACAACACTTTTCTATATTCTCATACAAAAAATTCGTTATAAGTCATTTTGAACTTTAATACCACACCATAAAGTTCAAGTGTTAATGGACAGGTTCTGGGAAGGCAAAACAATTGAGTGACGTATAAATATTAATGTCAGAATTTGTCAATTTTTATACATATAACATTAAGGCCAGGTTCCTTCAAACAATTTTCAAAAAACAGCCGACAGGCCAATAGGTTTTGGCAGAATGAAATCTGACGGGGAAGCTATTAGCATTAAAAAAAACAATGTGACTTTGTTATAGAGAAATAGGGCAGAATAAGGTCTGCCGGGACAGCTAGTATTATAATAATAACAGCAGCCAATTGAATTACTTTTTACATGTAGAGAGTTATTTTGATATATGTGCATGGATTTTATTGAAGAAAGTTTGTGGTATACGACAAAAGGATTTTTTTAAATTCTAGGTGAGAGCGGATGACACTCTTGGAGAGCCATATAACACAGTCACTTCACAATTGGTCATACAACTTTTGGATATAAACAATACGCCTCCCACACTTCGTCTAGTAAGTAATGGATCTTCAAATATTTAATTTGAATCTACAATATTTACATTCCACGGCTATTACCCATAACTTATCAGAATATGTTAAATAAAAAAACAACAGTGTTAGACTCTACTTAATTTTATTATAGTTAATCAATAATAATATATCTTCACTATATATCTGGGCGGCGCACTTGACGGAGTGCGTCGCCCAACATTTCCAAGGCGAGAGCGGTGCGCGATATGTTCCCGCGCACCGCTCAAAGAAAATGAAGGAGAGCGGAATAGTGTCCAGGGGCCTTCCATCAATAGGCCAGACGTCGCCGGGCGCTGAGGAAGCTGGCACAGCCTTGCCCTTGGCCCCGGCAAACTGGAGAAGGAACACCCCGGGGGTTTTAGTCGGTGCGACTCCGACACACCGGGGGGTGACCCTCATCGTCCCCTGACGGCCCATAGCGGGTATGCCCCGGGTTAAGAAAAAAAATCTTCACTATATATTAGGTCCTTACATATGAAATTGGCGTTTTTCGTACTGGCCACTTTAATCACAAATTTCTCCTCTTTGGTAAGGAATTCCAAATTCAAATTTGCACAGCTATAGACTCATGTATTTGTGCTTCGATGATCGTCATTCATTTGTTTTTTCTTCTGTTTTTTTCTGTTTGCGTCACTCATTTTACAAAATGGAAAACTTAAAATATCGCATTATTTACGAGTACGAGTTCCGCTGTGGCACTAGTGCTACGGAAACAACTCGAAGGGTGAATGATGTGTATGGCGGTCGTGTTGCAAAAGGAAACACAGTTCGTTTTTGGTTCCAACGTTTTCGTTCTGGAAATTTCGACCTGCAGAACAAGCCCCGTGGAGGGCCTGAGACTCAAGTTGATAATGAAGAGTTGAAGGCTATTGTGGAAGCGGATCCATCGCAAACCACGTCCGAGTTAGCTGCAGGCTGCGATGTTAGTGATAAAACTGTTTTAATTCACTTGAAGCAAATTGGGAAGATTAAAAAGCTTGAAAGGTGGGTACCTCACGAATTGACTGAAGCAAACCGGCAAACGCGCGTCGACTGCTGCGTTACATTACTAAACCGGCACAATAATGAAGGTATTTTAAACCGAATCATTACCTGTGATGAAAAATGGGTTCTTTACGATAATCGGAAGCGCTCAGCGCAATGGTTGGATCCTGGTCAGCCAGCCAAATCTTGCCCCAAGCGAAAATTAACCCCAAAAAAGTTACTTGTAAGCGTTTGGTGGACTAGTGCCGGTATTGTTCATTACAGTTTTCTCAAATCTGGCCAGACTATTACGGCTGATGTCTATTGTCAGCAATTGAAAACCATGATGGAAAAGCTAGCGGCTAAACAACCCAGGCTGGTCAATCGCTCCACGCCACTGCTGCTTCACGACAACGCTAGACCACACACTGCGCAACAGACGGCTACTAAATTAGAAGAGCTTCAATTGGAAAGTCTAAGACATCCTCCGTACTCCCCGGAACTTGCTCCAACAGATTACCATTTTTTTCGAAATTTGGATAACTTCTTGCAAGGGAAAAAATTCAACTCCGATGGGGCAGTCCAAATCGCCTTTAAAGATTTTATTGATTCCCGTCCGACTGGTTTTTTTAGTAAAGGGATCAATGAACTACCTATGAGATGGCAAAAGTGCATAGAAAATAATGGTTCATACTTTGATTAATTAAATATATTATATTAAAAAATATTCGACTTTTTGTTCCTCCCATACAAAACGCCAATTTCATATGTAAGGACCTAATATCACTTACGGGGTAAGGAGAAATACAATAATGGTTGTATTCAGAGATGGGCAAAATGTTATCTCATTAATGATTACAAAATGTAGTTGAAATTTAAATTTTATTGTACTCTAATAATGATTAAATCCCTTGAAAATATTGAGGAGTTATAAATGTATATGCAACTGAGGATTCCGTAGTGTTTAAAACATAGATGAGCAAAATGCAGTTATATGTTACATAATAACGAAAAACGTAAAATGTAATCGTTATCTATTTTTGTTAATCTGATTACATTTTGCCCATCTATGGTTGTATCTAGTTTGCGCTTATATGTCGTGCCCAACGTGACCAGTAGCGCAGCTGATCGCTGTTCCCAGGGTGCTCACACATGACATTGCAATTAGATACCATGCGGGTTTTCTCATGATATTTTCCTTCACCGGTGAGCATGTAGTGCCTAAATCTGTCCGTAATTATAAAAAACCCAGGGATACGTGCGTGCATTCTAACCTACGACCATACGTGCTACTGCGCATGGAAACCGGTTCATTATTCACCGCTAACAGCCATTATAGTTAATTTCTTCTTCTACCCTGATTCATTCTTGGTCATACAGCAAGACTTTAGACAATGCCAAATATTCTAAAAATCTACTAACCGATTTTTTTTATTCCTTGTAAAATAATACAATTCTTACAAGATTTATCATTTTTTATAAGCTAAAAGAAAAAAGAAAGAAAAAGTTTATTGAGGCAAAGGAAACAACACACAACAAACATATTTATATAAAAACAACAATGAAAGAATACATAACATCACATCATGTATCCTGTGTGCTGCTACCCATCTCAAAGAGCACTCAGCTCAGCATATGCTGGGCGACGCTGCACGCGCCATCCAGCGCTGATTATCCAGCTACTCACAAAAACAACGCGACTACGCAGTCAAGTCGTCAGATCCAAATGTGAAATACATTTCAATTTTTAACATAACTGTAACAATTATCCCACAGCCCCGAAGTAGCCCTCACGTTGAGGAGAATGTACCTGCTGGATATGAAATTTCAAACACAATAACAGCAACTGACCCGGACACTACTGCTGAGTTGCGTTTCGAAATAGATTGGGACACCTCATACGCTACAAAGCAGGGCCGTGATACGCCGACCGAGGAATTTAAAGGGTAAGTGAAACTTATATATTCATTTAATTTTACTAAAGAGATTACAAATTAAAACATGATAAGTTCCTATCTCATAGCATTCCCCAGAGCACACCTTTTATCGTAACGCCCATCAGATATTTAGATACAAAGCACTAAACGCGAGCCCGAAAAATAAAAACTTATGTTTTGATTCGACAAAGATTTTGTTCATTTTGTAGAAAATAGAATAATTTCGATGTATGGTGTTTAAAATTTAGATTTGTTAACAATTAAACATTATGTTAAATTTCATAGTTATAGCAGTATCTGTTATAGCTTATATAAATCTTCTTCACGGTTTTAATAATAAATACATCCAATGAATTAATAATAATAATGTCATTATTTTTACAGTTTGCATTCTGAGCTAAGATGAGGTTACCCATGTTCGAAAAATGGCTAAAATAGTTTATACAAATATCTTTATTTATTTTTATTTTAAAAGTTGTATGAACACCACACCTATTATAAGTTAATAAATTATATTTTGAATGCTTGTCTAATGTTCCATCTTTGTTTATAGATGTGTTGAAATTCAGACTCTTTATCCTTTCATAAATAATCGAGGAACGGCGACAGGCCGTATTATTGTAAAAGAGATCAGGGAGGGCGTCACAATTGACTTCGAAGAGTTTGAGATGCTCTACCTCACCATCAGAGTTCGGGATCTAAATACAGTTATCGGTGATGATTTTGACGAATGTGAGTAATATGAAGCCTAATCTATTTCATCGTATGATCAAATTTTATACGTAGTTAACCAGTAAATTGTAATTGTAATTGTATTTGTATATGTATATATAATATATATATATATATATATATATCTTAATATATATAAATCTCCTGTCACGATGTTTGTCCGCAATGGACTCCTAAACTACTAAACCGATTTTAATGAAATTTACACACCACGTGAAGTTTGATCTAATTTAAAAGATAGGATAGTTTTCATCTCAATTCATAGTCGCAATATTATTTTATTGCAAATTATTTGTTTATTATTTAGCAGTCATAATTTACAGTTAGCTCCAACCGATTCTAAAAGATGGCGCTATCCGTTGACTGGATTGAGTAATTATTCAAAAACCAGTCACAGCAAAGCGTGGCTGGTCTGCTATAATTTATATGGCAGAACAACGTTTGCCGAGTCAGCTAGTATATATATATATGATAATTTAAACAGTATGCAATAGAATATAGTTATGAATATTACTTATTGCACATCTTACAAGACATGTTCGCATCTTTGGGATGGTTCTACTCAGTACTTACTTGACGCCCTGGGTAGACTGCAGCGGAGGGCTGTCCGCATTGCGAATGATCCTGACGTGACTGAGCATCTTGAACCGCTTCAGTTGCGTAGAGATATTGCCTCACTGCGCCTTTTCTACCGTCTGTATCATGGCGAGTATTCTGAGGAGTTGTTAAACCTTGTTCCATCCTCTACCTTCCTCAATAGAATCACGCGCGCGAGTTTGCGGAGTCACAGCAATACGGTAACTCACATCCCGGCTAGGACTAAGAAATTCTCTAACTCTTAATTTTGCCGTGTCATTAGGCTGTGGAATGATTTTCTGGCGAGCGTGTTCCCACCTTAACCCACCACTCTATGATATGGGCTCCTTTCCACGTAACGTGAAGAGATATTTGAGCAGGCCGGCATGATCGCTATGACTACTGATGGGTTTTTCTTACCTGTCGATAATCGTTGGCGTTTTTTGGACTGCACCATGCTTACCATCAGGTATGATGTAGTCACTGTATCGAGTCAGAATAAAAAAAGAAACTATTATTCTCAAATTATCTATGTATATGTTATTTTCACTTATACTGTAGATTTATTCCATGTTATATTAGTTATCGTTTTCCGATTACAGCTACTTTCACAATAACAATAATCGACATGAATGACAACGCTCCTATATGGGTAGATGGAACACTGGAGCAAGAGTTCAGAGTCCGTGAGAACTCTGCCAGTGGTGTCGTCATAGGATCCGTCCTGGCTACCGATATCGATGGTCCACTTTACAATCAAGTACGATACACTATTCAGTAAGTACGATGTTATCAATATCTAAAATGCAATTAAGACCGTTGCTGAAATACACATCTTTATAGTTTTGAGATGTTTAATTTTTGTATGAGAAATTCATTATTATAGTTCTCATACCTTTAATTTTTTAGTTTGGTAAGATATTGCAATTAATATTCTGTATTTCTTTTTATTTATTTTCCTTGAAATAATTCACAGAATTTGGTTCAAAGCTACCTCTTATTCATTCTACAGTATTTCTTTTTATATTGTGCTATGTATATTTTTGCTTTTTTAGCATTTTACTAATATTCTTTATTTTACTGTAAGCTAGCATTATATATTAATTATTGTGCATGCTGTGGTGCCGTATAATTATGGAAGCGTATATATGTTCTATTTTGGGACATTTGTTCTCTTACTCAATGTCATGTTGGGTACCTAATTACGTAAAATAAAATTAATAAATAATAATAATAAGTAGAATAACGCAGTCAATAATCAAGTGTGATTATCAAGACTAAGAATTTATAAATTACACAACTGAACCATCATTGTTCAGTCAATAATTTATAGTTGCGTCAAATTCCTTCACAATTTTTTAAAGATACCAAAGTCATAGGAAAAACTTAGGTCAAATCAATTCCAAATGTTGATGTCGCAGAGTTTACGTAATTTGTAGTAGTTTATCTTATTAGTTAATATCAGGATGGAAACCTGACTTTTTATCGCTTATCTATATGCTTCCAGAGCACGAGAAGATACTCCAGAAGATTTGGTGACGATTGACTTCTATACAGGTCAAATCACAGTGAAAACTGGTGGAGCAATAGATGCTGATACTCCTCCGCGATACAATCTGTATTACACAGTCATAGCAAGTGATAAGTGCTATACAGAAGTTTGTCCTCCAGATCCCACATATTGGGATACAAAGGGAGATGTAAGTGAAAACATTATAAACTTACAGACTTCAAGTAACATATAAAAATGAACTATGTTCATTTAAATCTATGTACCGTGGTAAATTCCATTTTCACATGATACTCTTGTTGAGAATTTAATCTGTTATTTTAGATAGCCATTCATATTATTGATACAAACAACAAAATACCGCAGTTGGAATACGATGAATTTGAAACGGTTGTATACATTTATGAAAATGCAACTTCTTTAGATAAAGTGGTATTGCTGGTTGCCAGTGATTTGGACAGAGACGGTGAGTTTAAATATGTAAGCATTAAACAAAATTTCTTACAATCAATATAAAGTCCAGTTTAAGCGATAAGAGTTTTGGCCTTCATATGTGTTTATATTTGTAAGCGATTATCAAACATAAGGTTTTTATTCGATGATTCTGCATGATTACACATGATTGATTTGTTGATGATGGTGATTTGGACAGTGTGATTTGCTAGTTTAGTACATTTACCTAAAAAATAGATACGAGAATATAGAAGCTCTCCTTATCTAAACGAACATTTATTGTATTCTCAAAGAAGAAAGTTTTGTCATTAGAAATGTCACCTATTTTTAAAATAGTAGTTAATATAGTCACTACTTGTGAAATGATTAGAATATAAATATTACCAATTTTTTTTAAATAGATATTAGAATTGTTATGCATATTCGGAACAAAAAAATGTGTACTATAAGATTGGTTTTTTAACAACTAATTATTGTTTTTAGCAATATACCATACTCTCACCTATCAAATTAATTACGCGGTGAATCCACGGCTCCGAAGTTTCTTTGATGTGGAACAAGACACAGGACTGATTTTCGTTAATTATGTTACGGATGAAGTACTCGATAGAGACGGTGACGAGCCTACCCACAGAATATTTTTCAACGTTTTCGACAACTTCTTAGGAGAAGGAGGTAAGAAAATGCATTAACAATTTCATTATTTTGCATTAGCTAAAGTGCTTCCACTGCTCCCTCCATTAGTATTATGGTTATATTAGGACAGAACCAGGAAAAAACTTGCCAGCTTGCCTATTAATCCTGAAGTTAATATTCCATTGTTTTACACTGAAATTTTAGGCAAATATAAAATTAAGGTCGGGCTATGTGGAAGGAATATTTTAATAAAATATCTAAAGAAAAGAGAATTTGGTATAAGACGCTACAGTGCCAGCCTCCTCCTATTCCTTGGTTTGCTAATACTAATGTTGACGTATTATACGCCTTGTTGTAAATAAAACAGCGGTTACGATAAACAGTGCTTATTTAAATTAATTATAATATAGGTTTTACAAATCACACACAGGTATTCACTTGAAACGTTACGAAAGAAAGAATTGACATTTATAATGACATTTGATCGACGTTTTATTTAGGTTGCGTTCATAATTTCATTAACTAATATAAGCAGATCCTTTGTGGTTGCAGCATTAAGGCTAAGATCAGGTCACATTCCATCAAGGAAGTTTGGATATCTCATGAAACTGGTCGATTCACCCCTTTGTGAAACATGTGACAAAATTGACGATGTCAATCACTTCCTGATGGAATGTGACAAGCATAAGAAGGAAAGATCTATTCTTGTAAATAGTTTGAACCTTAATTTATATAATGTAGGCATGTTTCACAGCATTCTAGCGGAACCAACCTCTGCTGCTGCTCTGGTGCTGCTGGAATGTTGTGGCACATGTACAAATAGTTTATAACTCTTTATTTTTTGTTATATTTTTATTTTTGGTAAGGTATGATGGGGCTGGCATGTTCAAAGGAACCAAAGTATCTTTAAAAATAAAGAAAAATAACCTGATGTTTGTTTTTAATGCATTTTTTTGTATAATAACTTCAGTTTCTTTTCTATTCTTGAGTGGTGTGATTATACAGTATCACTAATATAACAAGAGTCATAAACATAATTATTTATTACAGATGGCAACAGAAACCAGTATGATTCTGAGGTGTTAGTTGTTCTTCTCGACGTAAACGACAATGCTCCCGAGTTGCCCGAACCTGATGCGCTATCGTGGTCAATATCGGAGAGCCTCACAGAGGTATTCAGTAATTTTTTATTCAAGTTAAAGTTGTCACTCAAATACACAATATTTTATTATATAAAATCTGACTCAGCTAACTTCGTACTACCTAACAGTCACTAAATATCGTATTAATTTTAAACTAAACCTCTTGTTCCTTTCCTACTCCCCTTAAAATTGGAATATTTATACAAATATACACAATTTCTAATTTATAATAACTATCTAGGATTATGTAACTAACAAAATGTAATATGTAAGTGTAATTTCATAACTGGCACTCTAGTTTTTTTTTTTATATTGGCTCTACATAGTGACTACAGTGCATCTGATGGTAAGTTCAGTGTAGTCCAAATATGAATGCGATCATCAAGGGATGAAAATCCATTGATAACATTTGTCGTTATGTCGGCCCACACATACCACGACTGAAGGTCTCTAGATATATGAGTTGCTGGATATACACAAGCTGATCCAAAACGCGACAGGCCAAAGCGAGTCGCTATGACGCTCTTTACACTTGTGTACTGTGGTCATGATAATTTAAATAAATAAAAAAATAATTATTTAATTGTCTATTTCATGTATAATTGACTTTATGTAATGTGTTGTGAAGGTATTATTAAACAAATGAATTATATTCTTCAAAATAAATTCATGTCACTCCTAGGTTTCAATGTTAAATTTATAGGTGTTTAATAAAACTGCTTGTAGAGCAAACCATTTTGTGTTTCTATACTTGAACTATTATTTTTAAAATACTATATATGTTCATCTATATGAAAACTATTATTTCTATATGTTGCTTCTATATGATACCTTTTAAACAGGGTGTCAGACTACAGCCGGATATATACGCGCCGGACCGCGATGAACCTAATACAGACAATTCCCGAGTGGGCTACGCTATCCTCAGCCTGACCATTACAAACAGGGATATCGAAGTACCGGAGCTCTTTAACATGATCCAAATAGAAAACGTCACCGGAGAGCTAGAGACTGCAATGGCTCTTAAAGGATATTGGGGCTCATATGACATTCATATCCGGGTGAGTATAGAAAATTGAATTTATTTGAAACTACTAGCTTTAGTTGTCATTTAATTTGGATCAAATTGGCAATTTGAATAACACTCGGAACCAGAACATCTCTTTATGAGAACGTAGTATCCAATTGTGAACACCAAATCTATTTGTTTTTTTTTTTCTAACTCGAAATAGTAACTACACCTCGTCTGATAGTAAGGGTGACAATAACTATCAACAGAAAGAAAAATCAATCCATAGTCGCTGCAATCATGCTAGTCTGGACATATATCTCTTCACGTTTCTTTAAAAAGACCCAATATCATAGAACAATAGGAACTTGCTCACCGTCCATGAAGACCACAGCTCAATGACTCAACAATAATAGCAGTTAGAGAACTTTTTAGTTCTAGCCCCGGGATATGAGTTACTGTAAAGCTGTGACTATAAATTTGCGCGTGCTTTCTGTTATGGAAAGGGGTGTGTTTGTTTATCTCGGGGGAAAATCCTGCATAGGACCATCAGGGACGCTTTGAAGGCAGCGACCCCGGTGTATCAGATTCCTACTGACTAAAAACCCCCGAGGTGTCTTTCTGATTGCTCCACCCGGGCCTGGGAAACCATATTCATCCAGATGCCCAAGGAACTAAAAGCCTTGTTGAGACTACCTCTCTGGGAGGGGTAGGAGTAAAAGCTCACCCCCTCCGAAACCTCTCTCTCAAGTGGTGCGCCTGACACCGTGCACCGCCACCCACTAATCCGAGCGGATTTTAATAGATGTAATATGTAATAAGTATATTTTAAGTCAGGCATTCGACCACGGGTATCCGCAACAATCGTCTGAGGAGACCTACGAGCTCGTCATCCGACCTTACAACTTCCACGCACCAGTGTTCCAGTTCCCGTTATCAGGAGCAACTATTAGACTTGCCAGGGTCGGTATGTCATTATATTATTTTCTTTAAATAGGTTTCCTGCTCTTATACGCTCTCTGGATCATCAAACACCATGAGGTATCACCAGATGACCTTCGTGAAGTCATCAATACTTTTACATAGAAGTAGATTACTCCAGTGTAGGAACACTGGAGTAATCTCGACATTTAAAGCACTACAATTTGACATATAGTAAATTCTTAATGCATTATATAAATTCCATATGTCTGTGTTTAAAACTTTTGAACTATTTATTCGATAGAGCCTCTTTAGGTTGTTGTACCTGATGCTCTAAGATATAATATATAGATATAAGATATAATATATAGTCTAAAAGACTGAGGTTAAAAACTTCGATGTTGTTTTAAAAAAAATAGCGAAATATTTATTTATTTTTAATTCCAGGAACGAGTTCAAGTTAATGGTATGCTCGCAACTGTAGATGGAGAATTCATGGATCGTATTTATGCCTCTGATGAAGACGGCCTCCATGCTGGTGTTGTTACTTTCGATGTGGTGGGAGAAGGTATTTCAAAATTAATTAAAATAGTTTTATATAAGTATTTAAGTGCTAATGACAACATACATTAAATAAATATAGATTTATTAACTCTAATACAACCCACAGACGGTCACAATTTATTTGAAAATAATGTCTTTTGAGTTTCAAATTATAATTTAATACATTTTCGCTATGAATAAAATAAAGTAAATTTAAATGACAATGCATGCTATTACTAAAACAACGTGAATATACCTACCTCTGCTTAACACGAAATGGATATATGTTAACCAAATGGTATTATTTACATTATTCCTAATACAATAAAATACAACAGTAATAAACTCACCATTTAGTTAAACAATTTGTATGATGTTAGTCTAAGTGCATAATTATTACTTTCAGCCGCAGAATATTTCAATGTGCTAAACGAGGGGGGCAATCTTGGTATTCTCAGGCTACATCTGCTCTTCCCTGAAGATATCAGAGAATTCCAGGTTTGTAGAAATAATTTTAGCACAAGTGGTAGACTGAATACTTGGGTTCGGAGACATTTTGGGTGGGGTTTTAAATGTCCTTTTATTATCCAGGAGATTCTTGAACAGTAATTACATACTGCGGAAAATAACAAAAGAAGAAAACTAAATAGCTCTGAATAATTCTCTTGTGAGGATTGTGGAGGAGTTGATAACTGAGCTCAGAGTCACTCATATGGGTGAATTGATATTGGAGTTTTACCTTAGAAGAATCTAATAATTTTTTTCAGTGATAAAGATGGTTTAGCAAGGATTTCCTCTTACTCTTCAGACGTTCAAGGATATAATAGTCTTCCGAGAACAGTTCGCGTAACTATGGGCGGCTAAGTTATTATTAAATTTTTACAACTTTGTCTCAAAGACAGAAGATTCGGTTCATACCCTTAAAGTTTTCAAAATTACTCATCTTGTCTCTTAAAGGTAACAATCCGAGGAACAGACGGCGGTACAGAACCTGGCAGTCTTTCCACTGACTGCACTTTCAACGTAGTCTTCGTTCCTACTCAAGGAGAACCAGTTTTTGCGGAGTCAACACATACTGTTGCATTTATCGGTAAGATAAGACTACTTTTAAAGAAGCAATGTACTATTTTTTTATTACAGTTAAGTGAAATAACAATATTGCATTGTTACTAAAAACCCATTATTTCTATCATTGAATGTATAATGTAATTTATTACACCAAAAATGATTAAAAAGTTGATAGTAGGTAGACCAGATGGATCATAGAAAATATCCTGTACCGTGAAACCGTGCCAGAAACGTGACATCGTACTGCCAACCTTGAAGAAAAGAAAGAGAAATAGGGCTTAAACATATACGGGCTGATTTCGAAATGTAACTAGATGCGGTAAGTAGCTAGAACTAACTTTGGTCCCATAATTCTGACCACGATTCCGTAGGAGACCGTCGCGGTTTAGCATCTTGGCACCAATCTAGCTTTAAATTGGTATTTGAATGCTAACGTCAATGCAAAACACAGTGCTAATGTCTAGCTAAGGCACTGATTTCCTTTTTCAGAGGGACATGCTGGACTTACGGAGTACCATGAGCTGCCGAGAGCAGAAGACCCCAAGAATCACATGTGCCAAGACGACTGTTTCAACATCTACTACAGAATCGTTGGTATGACATACCTTAAATAAAACTAAATTAGGCTTTCAGGATTATGAAAGAAACCCTGTTCTGGTGACGTCATTTATGCTATTATCAAAACTACCGCACTAATACCGCTGGAAAATGTAGTAAAGATATGATAAAGGTCTAATGATGTTGCAGTCATCATGTCAGCCTGCATATTAATAAAAACTTGACACGACGCTGTAGCAAGTTTGTATTTTCAGCTTTTTTATTATAAACGGGTCTTCACTTGACCTCAACGTCACCTGATGGAAAGTGATGATCAGGACGATGATGGAACGCGCTCACTCAACAAATAACGATTCAATAGTTGCTTAATATTTCTCGTTGCGTATGATGCTGGAGAAGATGACGAAGGAGGTGAATTTTAATTCCTGGCGGTTTGTACTCAAAAAGAGGAAGTTAGTTTTGTACAAGCAGTTGATATATCAATCACATAAGGGTGTAGTCACACAAGACACGGCCAGAGTATTCTCTATAAAAGATCTATAGACCAATATACTAGCTTCGACTAATGTCGTAGCTATACAGTCGCTTTTTAAGATACAATGTAAAGTTGTATGTATGTATCCAATGAAGTTCTGTGTGTTTAATTACTATTAGTTAATAATTAACTATTAGTTATTGTTGGTCTTTCTTTACCTAATTTTTGCAAACATCTTTGTTACCTCATTCTTTATTTCGATCCTAAATTCATGTATGTTACTAGCTTTATGTCCACTTAATCGAACCTCATTGCGTTTACAGATGGTAATGCAAATGGTCTTTTCACTCTGGATCCTGTCAATAACGTGATACGTCTCGCAAGAGAATTAAACCGCGAAGAGAACGCTTTGTACACGCTGGTGGTTGCTGCCAGCAACTCGCCGTCTTCCGCCACAACATTCCCAGGATCCACATTGACGGTCACCGTAAACGTAAGTACAAACTTGTAAACATTATTGAAATAAATCTTGTCATTTGATTCAGTTTTTTTATCATTGATCTCGTAGAGCCAAAGGTTCCCCACTGCATATATACACTAGTCGTTTGTGACAAACGGAGAACTCGCGGCATTATTAACTCGTAATGACACTGAAAAAATATTTTTCGGAACCTTGTTCTTAACACTTCATATTAGGTGTCACTACAGTAAAACTGTCACTAAATAAAAATAATCAAATTTTACTGATAAACGCAATTTAAAGAAATATTAACAAGCACAAATTAGATTCACGTACAGAGAGTTTCGTTCAAACTTATCACGTGCAAACTTATAACTGAGTATTTGATATTAATTATAGCTATACACTTCCACCCGTTCCTGAGAAACATCGTTTTATAAAACAGACAGATAGACAATGAGTTGGTAGGGCTCCTTATTCGCTCGTATTTCGTAAGTTACGAGAGCCTAAAAGCATATCGTTTTTTTAATACAGTCAGAAATCTTATGAAACTTTAAACTGTACTTTGGGAAACATTTTAAAGAAAGTGTTCCATATACATTTCATTATATTTAATCAGGTTAAGTTATAATTTAATAAATCCTATTTAATATTCTTTCGTTGTATTCCAAACAGAAAATTCACTATACTTAGTCTTTTTAATTACAAGAATTTGTAAAGCTCTCACATGTCTATTACCTTATAACGGAGTGGCTGAACTCGGACACTTCTGTACAGATAATCTGGTCCCGGTTCTACTGGTATTCAAAATTTGTTATAACATATTTTGTACTCGTAAAAAAAAGGTGTGTGTGCGATTCACACACGATAGAAGCGAAACTTCAGTAAATCGACAAAGGAATGAGATGATTGTATATAATAAGGGTAGGATAATTACAAAGTTTATTTGTTTAAAAATTTAAGTATTTTGATTAATTTTAAAAGATATTTTATATTTTATTTAACATGTGTTACATAATTTATTGGTGTTTATGAACTCATATTTGAACATTTATCTTGATGGTTCAATAATTGTTTGTTACGCGCACGAAACTAGCCACTACGTTCTAACTTCCTCCTGAACCTGAGGAACTTTTTCCTGTTTTTTTTTTTTTTGTAATTTTAATTTCTTTTTTTGCGTCGATATTGACTACACATTTCGGCATTAGTTTTCGGCATCTTATAAAATTTATTATTTAGCACAACAAGATATAAAACACTCACAAACACTGTTAAATAATAACACACCACGCTGACTTCTTACTAAAAAGCTGTAATACACATCGACATTTGCACTCTCGCTCTGGTTTACTAATTTTAGTAATTTGTGTCTCTTACCTGCTTTTTTACATTTGCTCTCTCGCTTTGGTTCACTATTTTTTGTATTTGTGTCTCTTACTTGTCGTTTTTCCGTTGCATCCGGTTTGAAATCACAACGATTCTAAACAAGTTTCACTTCAATAAAGCGTACATTCACTTGCAGGTTAGAGAAGCTGAACCACGTCCGTTATTTGATAGAGAACTCTACACTGCCGGCATATCGACGCTGGATACAGTCGGCAGAGAGCTGATCAGACTAAATGTAAGTATAGCTATCTGTCGTGGTGGGAATATGCATATTGGCAGGCCATCATTACGACTCATAATGAGCACATTCCATAGAGACATGGAATGGATAAAAAAGAAAAATGGATATATCAAAGCAACCACAAAACAAAACCGTCTCAAACAATCCTGATGGCGAATAGTTCTGAAGTAAACTTGATGTAATTTAAGCTCGGGTGTTGGACGAATTAGTGCCTGATCTCCAAGATTCAACGAATACGAATTATGTGCTCGCTAGAGATAAGTAAAGAACAAATGACTAGTGATTTGATAGTGATAATGAAAACCACATGGATGGAGACCAAGATAGCACTATACGTACGAAAGAGTTAACGCTATAGCAGGCACACCCACTGTTTGTCGCATGCTTACTGTTCACACAAGTGCAAAGACCGTTGTAGTGATTCTCCAGCTTGTCTCTTTTCAGGATCAACTTGTATAAGTCCAGTTGTTCAATTGCCTAGAGAGCTTAAATATATGTGGACCGACATAGTGACAGCGACAGTTACTAGAATCTCCTCCCTTGACAGTAGTCGTCTTTCTTGGACAACACTGAACTTTCCAGCAAATGCAGTGTAGACTTTTTGACGAGCCAGTACAAACAAAGTAAGAAGTTATATAAAACTGTTTGTACTATAGGCAACACATTCAGAAGGCGCCACCCTCGAGTACACAATGGACATGACAACGATGGTCGTGGACCCGACACTAGAGGCAGTCAGGGAATCAGCCTTCGTGTTAAACCAAGCGACAGGAGTGCTTGTCTTGAATATCCAAGTCTCCATGGCTATGCACGGCATGTTTGAATTCGACGTGGTCGTTACAGATCCAGGTAATTGCTTTTTATAAAGGTTCCAGAGAGGACTGGTTCTCACAATTTATGATTAAAGGTATGTCAAAGTCAGCTTGCTGAGGCATTCAAGTTGGGCAACAAGATTTTGACGCGTATATTAAAAGCCCTTACTATTAGCAGTGTAGTAATTTTATAGAATCTGAATTTAAAATACATTTTATAGATGTAACTACTTGGAACTGTGGAAATGATTAAAGAAAATCACTTTATCTTCTGTCAATTTCAGTGTAGTCATATAGACCTAAATATATAGGTTTCTAGTTACAGTCAACTTCGTTATAACAGCCATATGTGCATTGGCTGATGAATTGTCACATTTGAGGCTACAAGAGAGTCCCTAGTAGGAGCCTTTAGTTACAAGAAATTGGATGTGGGCATGTTTTTTAGGATTGTAGGAGAACCATATTAAGCTGAAGCAAAAAAGTTGTTCAGAGTTGTATCTGATGCTTCCACACTGGGAATAAAAACTAGTAGAGTTTATATTAAACCACGATGGAGCTGACAAGTACTTGGGCATACAAGCCCAAAAATGTGAAAATAATAATGGCTTGAGTAGCAGATGGTCTCTAAGCATATTTTATGTAACTAGATGGAGACGGGCTGAGGTCTAGACAAAATAATAATTTGATAAACGATAACGCTCGTAGAGAGTGTAAAATATATAAAATTTTCATAAGCATTTAAAATATCACGTTTTGTGAATTCCATACATTTTGAACTTTTCCATTAGCGTTATCGATTATTGAATATCAGATTATGTAGGCCCTTTGAACGCCTAAATCTATAACAGATCCTTAAAGGCTAATATTAGCATAACATGTATGTTTCAGCTGGTGCCACCGACAGAACAGAAGTCAAAGTGTACCTCATATCAGCTCTAAACCGAGTTACCTTTGAGTTTGTTAATACACTGCAACAAATCTTAGATAACCAAGATTTTGTAAGTACATAGCGAGCTATTTTTATAAATATTTTATTTCCTTGAAAACGGCTCTAACGATACCCACCTAAATCGAATGAGATAACAATTTAAATCAGCGCCATCTATTTTTGAATAGCTTACATTGTATACATTGATTAACACTAGAACTACGAAGAAACAAAACAAAAAAAAATTTCTCTTATAATTATCTTTATAGTTATCTCTGAAAATTAAAAGCGTAAGAACAAAATAATCTATAATATTATTCTATACACAAATTTAATAAAATTCATGACATTATCGTAAAATATTAAATAAGACTTAAAGAGGAAATGGTATAAATAAATGATGCAACCGGTCATTTTGACCGGTTCATAGTTCTAGTGTTAATTGTCAACGCTTTTTTACCCAATAATAGATGTAATTACATAAAATATAAATGTATTTTTTATCAGCAAACGAACTATCACGGAAATGACATTTACTTAGATTAATTGTAATCGTAAAAGGCTATCAAATTACAAAAATTCGTCAAAATCGTTAGAACCGTTTCGGCTAACCAATTATATACAAATACCAGAAATGTTCCATTTAATTATATGATATATTTTAGCCGTGGTGGCTGCCGGCAGAATAGAATAGCACCCCCCTCTTCTTGCCGAGGTGTCGTAAAAGGCGACTTAGGTATCTCTTTAACACCGCAATTCAACCAGGTGTTCAGAGAAAAAAAACTCGACTAAATCTGCATCCCGCTCCCTCCCGATCGTACTGGTTCTCCATTCCATCGGGCCTGAGGGAGCTCGGACGAGAAAGTGCTTTTCTGACTGCGCGTCCAGTTATGCACTTAAATATCTCCTGCGCAATTGGCTGTTTCCGAAAACTGGACCTCGATTTTCTTAAACGGTGTTGAAACAGTCGCCGTGGCCGAATCCGGCTAGGACATGATCAGTATATTTTCGGACTCAGCGTATTTCACTGATTCCGAAAATATGAATATCCTCATTTTAGTGTTTATTGGTTCACTCTATTGATAAAATTTATAGTAGGCAGTATTGATGAATATGAATGGACTTACATAAACATAGTAAATATGTTGCTTCACTTTAGTACGCGCGTTATATAATAGAATATATGCGATGGCAAATAAATGACTTTTATTTCTGTTAACAGATAGCGCGAACCTTTACCGTTGGTTTCGGTATGACTTTCAACATTGATCAGGTCAACCCGGGAACTGACTCGAATGGAGTCGCTGTCGACGACGTCACAGAGGTCCGAGGACACTTTATAAGGAACCACGTGCCCGTTCCAGGAACGGAAATCGAACAGTCAGTATTTTTCCTTCGTCCACACGTTGCCTGGACGAGTTAAAATAAGTTTGTAATATGAGATTCTACTGGTGTTATGGAAAACGTATTCCGGGCGGTCAATATCTTTGATACAAAGAGATGTTAAAGCGCCAATCAACAGCCAGTTACATAAATCATAACACCTGGTAAGAATTACAGTGGTTAGATTTGAATGTCGTAAAGCCATGAACGAGGGTGTAACAAATTTAAAAAATGCATGTTTACAAATCTACCGAGAATCCTGGCGAGGTAGCAAGGCATTGTGAAAACTTCCTAATCTGGAAAAATCGAAATATAGGTACGTGTCGCGATTCCAACTGACGACACATCGCATTGCCGCATATAGATATCGGATCTAGAACGCAATTAAGTACCTAGATAACATCTGTATTTGAACTGATCCTGAAATGATATAAGACAAAGTGAGACATAAATGAGGCGTCTTATTTCAAAGCCCGCTAAAACGATTTTTCGTACAAAATTAGTCCTACAGTCCTAATAGTAATCTTATATATAAAAATGAATCGCTAAATGTCTTGATAAGCGCGAAACTCGAGAACGGCTGAACCGATTTGACTGATTTCTTTTTTGTTGTGTTTGTTGAAGTCTGAGGAACGTTATTACGGAGAGAAAAATTTTAAAAATGCCCCGCAACTGTCTAAAAACAACACTTTTCTATATTTTCATACAAAAAATTCCTAATAATATTTAAAAGTCAATTTGAACTTTAACACCATACGATAAAGTTTAAATGTTAGTGGACGGGTTCCGGGAAGGCAAAACAATTATTGAGTGACGTATAAATATTAATGTCAATATTTGTCAATTTTTATACATATAGCATTAAGGCCAGGTTGCTTCAAACAATTTTCAAAAAACAGCCGACAGGCCTATAGCTATTATCATTAAAAAAAACAATGTGACTTTGTTTTAGAGAAATAGGGCAGAACAAGGTCTGCCGGGACAGCTAGTTTGAAATGTTTTTATCAAACCAAATATTATATATGATTTTTTTCTTTTTTGCTTTTTCACTCTAGAATAATAATTTAAATACCTTATAAGAATGTGAGTGTTAAGTCAAAGATTAATTATAAGTTTTTATAAATTTATGGGATTTGAAAAAAATATATTATAGTGGGTTTTGAAAGAAGACTCCTCAAATGTATGTCAATTTTAGTTTTATTGTTGTCATGATTGCATCTAGCACAGATGTCCTGTCATCTTAGCCGGTGTAATATACGATTTTTTACACTAGTTCGACAAAGTGATTACAGCGCACCTTATGGCTACAATGCAGTCCAAAGACGTCAGCAACTATTAAAGGACGATATTCCACCGATAGACTCCGTCGTTGTGTGTGTGTGTGTAGCCACGTATCCTGTAGAGCTATAATGTCACAAAATTTACAGTGTCGTCTAATACTTTCCAAAGACAGTTTAACATTTTTACAATTAAAACTTGCTATCTTATATATTTTTTTATCCATCACTGTGTGTTTTTAAATTTCAACCGAGTTATCAATAATAAAGACCCGTGGCTTCGACGAGACATAACGTGTAAATAGAATACCTTGAGGCCCTAACTTATCATCTAGATATAATTTAACTTTATGCTTAGGTACAACTTATAGGCATCGTATTCTGTGTGTCTTCTGATATTATTTTTTTGTAATGTTACAATTTCTGATGTCTTTTCCTGAATGTATTCAATTATATCAGACTCAGTTGTATCCTTGTTGACGGTTGTTATAAATAAGGGTACTTTAAAGGCAGCAGCTTTAAATTTTCCGCTCATATCACTAATCACCCATAATCCCAAAAAATCGCTTCCTCATTTTAGATTTCCGATTTTCTACAGCTATGTCGGCCCATATATACCACGACTGAAAGTCTCTATGTATATGGACAGCAGGATATATACAAACTGCATAATTTATTTCCAGGCTCCGTAGTGACCTGGTACTTCTAACGCAAATCCAGAACACTCTGGATTTGCGGCTACTGGTGCTGCGGGACTTCGTAACTGACTCAAGTCCTGACGCAGATGCCGACTTCAACCAACGGACCATCTATGTGCTTATAGCGCTTTCCGCTCTTCTAGGCTTCTTGTGCTTGATTCTACTTATCACGTTTATCATCCGGACGCAATCGTAAGTACTTGTTGTTAATTATACAGTTAGTATGTATCCCAGCGATGCTCGAGTAGAAATAATTCACTCGAACCAGGCTTTTTTTATTTATCATTAGTTATAGACGAACGCTTGATCTCAATCACACCTGGTGGAAGGTGAAGATGAGTTCGATGATGAAACGCGTTCGCCCAGTAATATCTATTGCCTCTTCTCTTAAAGACTCCCTGGTCATAAGATCGCGGAAATATGGCCGCTGGAAGCATATTCCACTCCTTAGCCGTTTGCATGATGAATGCAGAAGCGAATCTTTTCGTATGTTTTGATTTCTAACCGAAAAGCTAAATATTATTCATTTTTGAGTTTTTTTTTTACGAAATTTTAACGGATTATCAAATAAGCTTTCAGCACCTAATTTACTATATATATACTTACAACAAATTCTGTAACAATTTTTCAACCTCTATTTTACTCCTATATGAGTGAAATATCAAATTTCTCCCATTATCACAATGACAGATCTGTTCGTAAGCCTGTATCCGTCTCCAAGGTTCTTCAAGGTATTCCTATGCTATAGTAAAATTAATGAAAATCAGTTCCGCCGTTTGACGTGTAAACGGGACATACACATTCACACTTTGTTAGTGTAAGTAAAGATTTTTATATCGAATGCTTATGATAAAATTATACCAAGATAGTAAAAAAATATTAATATAAATTATAAAAAACCTTATCTCTTGGTCAAAGTATTTTTTATGCTATCAAGATAATTCTTTATGTATTTCGATCTTGAATCCACTATATCAAACAGAAATCAAATATCAATATACCCCATGAATTTTATTTAAATAAGCTTAATAAGTCAGTAAATACTGGTTTAATTAGGCCAAGTTGCTCCAGCAAAATAAATCGAGTTTAATCTGGTATAAACGGTATTTAGCGTTAAACTGTGCTTATTGTCTCGCACGAAAACATATAGTTTTAACTACTGTAAAATTTAAAGCACCATTAATATCAAATTAAACCGCGTTTTATATAAGTCTAAACCAGATTTAATTTCAAAACGCAAGCGGCCTAAGAAAAAAAAATTCAAAATCCCTATAAAACAATGCTGAAAGCTTCATTAATGCTAGTTTACAGCTACAAATTCCGTATCTATTAGATGCATAGATGAGCAAAATGTAATCAGATTAATGAAAATGATTAACGATTACATTTTACGTTTTTATCATTAATATGACTGCATGTTGCTCATTTATGTTTTAAACACTACAAAATCCCAGATTTTATACACATTTATCATACCTTAATGTTTTAAATGGATTGAATCATGATTACAAAGCAAGAAAATTAAAATTACGACTACATTTTGTAATCGTTCATCATTAATCAGATTACATTTTGCCCATCTCTGATTAGATGTACATAGTAGATAGATTATAAAAATACATGGAAAGAACATTTAGTACAAAATTAGCGAATAAAAGTGAAGGAACATTTTTTTTTATATTTTAGTGCCTTCCTTTGTGCTCGTTTTATTCTATCGTGGTTTTTTTAACCCTATAGCATTTTTTTATACGAGTAGGTACTACAGAGAAACGGCATAATGTAATTCAAATCACACCGCGTCAACTCGGTAAAGATCGTTGAAATTCTCATAATTTATATTTCAGGGCATAATTTTGGCGCGTGTGTGTGATTTCTTTAAACTTTCCATTTCTATGAGGATGCCTTAACAAGTTTATTTGGTTTTCAGATTAAACCGGCGGTTGCAAGCGTTGTCTATGACGAAGTATGGATCCGATGATTCGGGGCTGAACCGCGCTGGAATCGCGGCGCCTGGCACCAACAAGCATGCCATTGAAGGCAATCCCATCTACAACGAAGCCATCAAGCCCCAGTTCGATGCTCTCAGGTAAAATTCCTATATATCTTCACACGCTATTCCTTGGACCTTAAAGGCGACTTGCAACAGCAAACCAACATTAGTTTAAACCTTTACAAAATGGTATTTAGCATTCAACAATTTAAACCATCATTGAGGTAAAATTAAACCGCTTCAATTCAATAAGATTTTGTATTCGTTTAAGCTAAATTTAATTTGTAAGTGGAAGCCGCCTTTAATGTTTTATTAACTAGAAAGAGATAGAGAGAGAGAGAGAAAGAATGAGAACAAGAAAGAAAGAGTTATTGATATAATTGATCTGTACTGTGAAGTGTTTTGTTTTTGTATAATTACACCCAGTTTTAGAATTGTTCCGTAAATTTTAGAATGCTTTTAATTCCTAATTAAGCCTCAATTGCATGCTGTGACTGCTTAGTGTTTAAAAACGTGTTAAGATTTAAGGAGCTCCGTGTTAAATACAGGCAATCCTTTGTTTTCAGTGATGTGTCTGATGACTCCGACCTCGTCGGCATCGAGGACCTGGCGTACTTTGGCAACGATTACTTCCCACCAGACGACACCAATTCTTTGCAAGAAATTATTGGACATCCTAACGTGAGTATACCCTCTTTTTTTTATTTAAAAGTTGCCGCATTTTAGTATGTATTCCTAAGTTTGTCAATGTGTGTAATACAGCCAGTTTGTGTGTTTAAGTACTTCTAATTGTTATCTTATTTATATGCTAAGGCTGAGATTTATAGACGGAACTTTAACTTTGCTTAGGCTTTTTATATTACAAATGTCAAAGGATTCGGTATGTCACAAATTTTATTAACATGGACTTAGCTCTGCTAATACTATACCTATACTTAAGTTCCTATTACATATTCAGTTTTTTGTCAAAACGAATTTATTTTTTGAGAACTATGCTAGGCAAAGTCGAAATAGCGTCTGTAAATCTCACCCTTACAGATCTTCTTTCATGATATATGTGGGCCAGAATAGCCAGACATCGCCGGGTGCCGAGGAAGATGGTTTAGCCTTGCCTTTGGCACTCGGCAAGCGGGAGAAGGAACATGCAGGGGGTTTTAGTCGTTGCAAGTCCGATACATCGGGGGGCGGGCCTCACCACCCCCTGAAGGTCCGTAAGAGATTTCCCCCGGGTTACCAAAACAAGGGCCAGAATGACGACGGCAACTGTCAATGGATTTTCGTTTTTAGTTTAAGACTTTTCATTATGTAGTGAGTTTTTCCCTATAAGCGAAAAATCTAATAAACTTAGTAACACTGCACTGTTATTCATCTATTTTGCTTATTAAATATTGTTGTATCAAATGTCTTATATATTTATATGTTAATGTAGAATATGCAAGTGCTCCTATAAGTGAATAATTAATTAACTATAATTATATTCAACAGAAAGAGGATTCGGTAGCCAACCACCGCAACAACTTCGGCTTTAACGGGACACCGTTCACTCCTGAGTTTGCCAACAGCAATTTCAAGAGATAGATAATAATTTAAAATAGAACAATATTTCATTTCTTAGATTATTATGACATGTTTATAATCTAAGGTTTCATTTATGTATCATATAGACTTATTTAAAAATTATGAATGTAATTTCATTTTACGTCACTGTTGTATTATATTGTTAGGTTATTTTATGGATAATAAATATATTTTTAAGTATTATAAGGTTCTTTATTTTTATATTATATTTATTAATTTTAAATATTGTCCCTTTTTGAAAGAACCTTTGAATTAATATAGCTGATTAGAATCATGTTTTAATTTTTTATCTGAATGACTACAGACTTACAACCTAACCGGGCTTTTCTTAAGGCAAGCATAGATGGTACTCAGCCCGCGAATTTATGGATTGGATGGCAACGCAAGGGCACCCCTGTGGATACAGACCTCGACTTAGGCGACGCGGCAGGGAAAAAGCCTACGGTGATCTATTAGCGCTTCGGAAGCGACTACCTTGAGAAGAAACGCCATAAGAAACTTAAGGCTGCGTCGAAGTATCACGATGTATAATATAAATGTCGTTTAAAAAAAAAATACAACTTAGGCTAGCACTAACAATTTAAATCTGTTTAAAGTTGTATAAAACGCCTTTTTAATTAGTGTTTTATTTCGATCTCAAAAGTGATTTAAATTAACAATTGTTAAAACTGGACAAAGTTTCCATCAATTCAAAAAATAGGTACAGTTATCGCTAAACAGCGTTTTATACAAGCTTAAACTAGATTTAATTATTTGGAGCAAACTACTCAATGGTTTATACCTATATTGCTTTCACACTTAAATCGTGACTATTTTAATTCTATTCTGCCCCCACCCCTGACTCTATTCCCCGCTATTCTGATGTAAGCAAGTGAAACGGCCTATTGTGACTTAGTAATAATATAAAAAAACAAAATATTCTGTAACGATATGCATTACGAAACCCAAAAACATTTATCAGGATAGTAATGATGGATCATTACTTCGGCCACTGTGATGTTGCAAGTCTTATAAAGTTTTCTTTTATACTGTTTAATAACCTTTTTACAGAGATTTTTTAATGGACAGAAAATGTAGAAAAATGACAGCTTTTTCATATTCCTTCTATATTATTATATTCTCTTTGCTTTCTATTCATCTGAATGATTTGTGTTTCTATCAAAACCCGTGATATCGTATTCTGTTTTCAGTTTCGACCTAATTTTAAAACAAACTATAGAAGATGCATTATAAAAAGCATAAATGCAAACTAGGACTTGGTAATTGTTTCGTTGTTATTCGAAAAAATATTATTATACGTAGAGGTTACACCCCAATGATGTCTCTGTGATCAAAGTATATTGCGACCGCGACGACATAAAAATCTATTATAATAATAATAATCAATAACTTATTACAATCAACTCATATATTGTTTCCACTTGTTTATTTATATTAGCTAGGCAAAGTGAAATCACTTCACCCGATGTCACGCATGGGGGTAATCCACGAACTGATTGAGAAAGACTAGCCTGCTCAAAAATATCTTCACAAATTAGATATAAATTTATTAAATGGTAGACCCATTCAGGCGCTTTCGAATCGTTAAAAAAGCTCAATCTCAGATCTACCATCTGTTCGGAAAAAAGAATGTACCGAGAAGAGCCGACTAAAAACTTTGTTTAGTGAGGAAGTCAACATAATTTACTCAGGTCCGCAACCTCTTGTAGCTCCGAAAAAAATCAAACTTATAAGCCAATGGAATCAAAAGATGCGTAGGTATATGTCGCAAAAATATTATCATTTATGCAGTTTTCATAAGAGAATCTAAATCTGAAGGGTAGGTACTTCTTATTGACCTAGAACCTGGAAATTAGGCAAGATGCAAGATATTGCCGCACAAATATAGGAAGAAATCCAGAAATTGGAATCTTCTAGCTACATCACTAAAAAAATGTTATTACAAATCAGAGATGGGCAAAATGTAATTTGATTAATGAACAACGATTACAAAATGTAGTCCTCATTTTAATTTTCTTGCTACAGAGCATCATGATTACAGAATCATGATGAAATCCATTAAAAAAACAATAAGAAATCATAAATGTGTATGCAATCTGGGATTTAGTAGTCTTTAAAACATAGATGAGCAAAATGCAGTCATATTAATGGTAAAAAACGTAAAATGTTATCGTTGATCATTTTCATTAATCTGATTACATTTTGCTCATCTATGTTACAAACATATACCAAAGAGTTTGTACGGAAACCTTAGTGCCCGAGTCTGGCTCGAACTTGGCCAGTTTTTGTAAAACACGACTAAAATTTTTCAAGATAGCGTTGCTGATATTCTGTAAAGGTTTAT
This sequence comes from Automeris io, assembly GCA_036320925.1. Classification (NCBI taxonomy): domain Eukaryota; kingdom Metazoa; phylum Arthropoda; class Insecta; order Lepidoptera; family Saturniidae; genus Automeris; species Automeris io. The sequence goes on along the minus strand of JAUDJH010000010.1, from coordinate 2,565,345 downwards.
TAATTTTGTAGGATCAGGCAGCATGCTTCCTAAGAAACCGGGCACTTTCTTTAATTTATATCGCAATCTGAGGAAGCTGGCTCAAGTGACACATTACCACCCGGAGACATACGACCATATTCGCAGCCACCCGGCTGTTGTTGCTGAGAGGCAGAAACAATTGTTCGAAGAAAGAAGGAGACTGATACATCCTCTGAGTTTAGCTAGGTCTGCTATAAACTACAATACAATTAAGTAGATGGTCGATTCTCGCAAATAATGGCTTTCAGAAATCTATCGTTTCCCTTTAATCGTGATGATGAGATCAGTGCATTTGATCCATTCGGATGTGTGATAGAAAAATAGAGTTGTTTTATTAGCGACCACTATGCTCTGATTTTCACATAACAATTATATGTAGTATTATTATTATTATTATGTGATTATTATTATTATTATTATTTTATGCCTGGACACACGATGCGTTGCGGCGGCAGCATGCTCACCGGACTTACGCTTCGTGAGACTAGTCGGAGGAGAGAACGCGTTGCGATGACAGCGGTGTAATCTTTTCCGATATATTTTTACTCAGCGTCGCAACGCATCGTATGCACCGGCTCTTACTTTTGCCGTGTCATTAGGCTGTGGAATAGTCTTTTGGCGAGCGTGTTCTTAACATATGGGGTCATTTAAGCGTAGTAGGAAGAGATATATGTGCAGGCCAGCATGCTCACTGCCGATGATTTTTTCTTAACTCTCGATAGTCGTTGGTGTTTTTTGGACTGCACCGTGCTTACTATCAGGTGTGGTACAGTCACTATGTCGAGTCGGGATAAAAAAAGAACAACTATTTTGTTTAGGCTGGAATTGATTACCCCAGTGAGGCCACTATTGATTCATATCCTTGGGTTATTTTTCAGCCTAATTTGGAAAACATTTATGATACCTATAAACCTCAGTCACATGTTGATAGCATCACAGCGCATCGCGTATATTATCAATCCACCCTATGTTACATCCTTGCACGTAATGGATACAATCTTATTCGGGTTACAAATAATTTGCATCGTAGATTTACTAATCAATTTCAACTTGGGTTATAAGGATAAATGTTCGCCGAATATCGTGATGGATAGAAGACTCATTGCTGGGTAAGAATGGTCTTCTTTTTGCTTCTTTAACTATTATAGTCGTGATATTGGCTTAAAGATAGGGACATAAGACTTTCGATTATTGAGGATGTCTATATAAAATTCAGGTAATAGTCCTTGACAATAACAAGGTATAAATTGCCTTTTTTGTAACCCGGGGGAGAATAGTAAGGCCTCGCCCTGGGGTAACCACCTACTTGATTACTGTTTCCCCTACGCCTAGTTAGTATGGTATAAACTGCCTACTATGCTGTGCTATACCACCTATTAATTATCAAAAACCTGTAACAAATTAACTGGACATTAGGTCCATTAGAGCATTTGAATGGGCGATCAAATCGATCTATAATGTTTTTTTGAAATTGTATAATTTACATGAAGGCGAATATAAAAATCCAAACCATCCAAATAGAAGTGTTTATTCGTAATTAGATAATTGGTCACAAAAACAGCAAGAACCAAAGTCATTGACAATATTTACTTTTTAATGAGAGCTCACAAAGAGCAATTAGGAAAAATTATATACATAAACCGAAGATTCCGCAAGATTGCGATATTGCTACGTAGATTAAGGTAAAGACCTTCTTACCATAGACTCTTTTAAACAAAGGTTTAAAAGGACGTATCAATCTCGGTTATTAGGGAGCTGTCTGTTTTTGGAAGAAAGTTTATCAGCTTATTATGCCATAAGAAATTTTTCATAAGGTTATATATTCCACGAACTGTGTTAGTACATGTAGATACAAATTTGCTAAGTGGTTTTTTTTTTCCAGTCACTATCTTCAATGTTGGTTTCTGTTTGATTTTATCTCGAGTATCCCCGTGGCTTACTTCTTCTTGCTTTCTGAAAACTTTGAAGATCCTCGCTATATTTTAATTGCTCATGTCTTACCTTTGTTCCGAGCGCCAAGACTCTGGACGGTTCTTGCTGATATAAAAGTTTTCATGAAGGTGTGGGCTATGATTTTTCTACTATATTTACATGATTTTATTCATTTTGATTCTATATAGTGTTTGCAAGGTACCTGATGCACTGTATAGTAGTGATGCCACGAATAGTGAATTGGCCGAATACCGAATATTCGGCAACGCTGTCGGCCGAAGCGCCGAATATTCGGCCGCCGAATATTCCTGGAAGTAGCGTGTTTAGTAATAATAATAATCTTTATTTCAACACAAAACTTATGCATAACTTATGACTTTAGTTATGTATTGTTTGTGATTTTTTATTTATTTTTATGTTTTTTATGTTTATTTTCATGTAATCTATTGTATCATATTGTCACTACTGTCTGGGTGCTGCTAATAAAACGTTTTCTTTCTTTCTTTCTTTCTTTCTTTCTTTGCATATACACAGGGTGATAAGTCTCACCAATTAAGTAAATCTTATCTCTGGTGAGACTCGCACTTCCGTTCGGGTTATTCAAGGGTGTTTTGTGTTTTTATATGGATAGTCACGGTATAAGTCTATTAGTACGTGTGTGAGCGAGAGAGAGAGTGTGTGTGTGAGAGTTTGTTTTCTGAGGCTGGTAACATTTACGATGAAAAGCGTAATCGTTTGCTATCAAAAATTGCTGAAAAGCTTGTTTTTATCCAACACAACTTACCACTGATCAATTTTAATTACTAAAGTGTTGTAATTTGGAAATAAATACATGATTTTGAGTAATATAACGTGTCTTTTTTACATGATTTGGTATTCGGTATTCGGCCGAATAGTACGTATTATTCGGCCGAATACCGAATAGCAAAAAAAGTGGCCGAATAGGCCGAATACCGAATAGTTGCCGAATATTCGTGGCATCTCTACTGTATAGTGCAGTTTAAGAACAAATATCAAGAGGCTATCACCTCCTGCTGGCGGCCTACCCAAATATTTCTTCACACTTCGTTTAAAGAGCCTTACATCATAGGATGATGGGGCCACTCTCGCTGGGGAATATTCCACAATCCAATTGCCCAGCAAATGTAAGAAATAACTTCTTAGTTTTACCTGAAGTTAAAGACACCGTAACTGTGACTTCGCAAATCTAGCTCACGAGATTCTAATATGAAAAGGCAAGGGTAGAATGAGGTAAAACAGTGGAAGAGCACCAGATCACCTGCATTGACACACGCTAAAAGTCGCTCGCGAGGCGATGGCCTAACATCTACTTAATGAGAGGTACATGTGATACTGTAATAGTTTTTACCCTTTCAGCTGATAACTCGTTCGTACATATGGCACGGGGCTGTATGCTACTCAGTTCTATTTGCCGTCTCAGTCCACTGGTGCAGTTGCCTCGTGTATGTGCCGCCAGTGTTCACATACTATTGTAAGCAATTCTTGTAAATATATCTTTACGTACTTCTCACAATACGTGATCAAAATGGGATTCGAAGCTGCTCGCGTCCGTAGGCTTTACCCTAGTTTCCCTACACGTGACTCCTGGGTGGTGCTAAACGAGCAGCAGCGAGGTGGTAGGGTGTCGGTGCCCGTCTGGATCGCGACCACAGTGCACGGGTGTAAAGCCCGTCATAGTGACCAGTTTCGGCTTGTCGCGTTTCGGGGTCAGCTTGTGTATATCCAGTAGCTCATATACCTAGAGACCTTCAGTCGTATATGTGGGCCGACATGACGATGTTGACTATCAATGGATTTCATCCTTTGATAGTCGCTTTCGTTTTTGGACTACATTGCACTTACCATCAGGTACTCTGTAGTCACTATGTCGAGCCAGTGTAAAAAAAAAAATTCGCGTTGGTGTTTTAGAAAACGGTTAAAAACTGTATTATTTAACTTGCCTTATAGTTTGCTAACAGTGACCTGCAATGACTATCCCTAAGAGAACTTATTACATTCAAACATAAAGACCACATTTTTTTTTAATTTTATGATTTCTTTTTAAGTTGTGTCGGGCTGAAATGTATAGTTGTAGTAAACGGCTGGTTTGATTTATAAATGCTTTCTTGTTTACTCTCTACCTCTTAATTATAGGTCAAAAATATAAATATATTATTCGAAATAAAAAATCACTGTCTTTTTATACAAACTGTCATAAAGTAGAGGGTTATATTTCAGTTATGTTCTGTTTAATCAATTAGTATTATGTTTGTTTACAAAGGTCACTTTTCAGATATTCAAATAAACACAAATTAATCGTTTGCAGGGTCCGGAGTGATGCCGAAAAGGTACAACCGCTTCCTGGGCACAAATGATAGAAACCTACTGAAAATTGATATCAGTGATAGATATAGAAAAGGACTATTTATTACTCTCTCAGCCTTTTTTGGTAAAATAGTTCTTTTACTACACAAAAATTTATAAAATAATAATTCGTTCGAACATTTATAATATTACATCATTGTCATTACTCTACTATAATCAATTGCTGGGTATATTTTAATTTTTACTTCTAATAAGCTCTAGCGAGGCCGCTCCTCGGCTTTTGTTATACAGTTATTGGCTTACCGCCCATTTTTCGCAAGTCGTCTTGGTAGCTGAATCTTGCCGTGTGCATCTCCCGTTACTTTATTTTCGAACAGTATATGGTTTGATGGCCGAGTTAGACCTTCACAACTAAACTGGGCGAGTAATCTCACACTACATTTGCCGATTCGCAGTCTCCACTCAATAACCCACCTGCACCAGCCGTCATCAATTCTTCAGCATATCTGGCCCGCCCATTGCCACTTCAGCTTACTAATTTGGAGAACTAAGTCGATAAAATCAATAATCTTCTCAATATTATTATTATTATTAATATATACTTCCAGTTATTCAAACATCTAACTTCTATCGTGGTATGTATTAGGGATGTTACGGAGCTTCGACTCCGACTGCGATAAGTCGGAACTTGCGATCGTTATTACACCTTCGGTTCCGACTTCGGTTCCGAAACTTTTTAATCGGAGGTATTCATCGGAGGTCACCACCACTGTTGCAGTCAATTCATTTGATTTTACTTTTTATGTTGTTGAAACATAATATCAATTAATCAAACAATCAGTGCTACTTAATTTGTAGAAGACATTTTTTTTTAATTTAGATTTAAAAAATATGATTAAATTATTAAATTTAAAATAAATGTACATTTAAATTTATTACTATAATGTTTTTTTATTTTACATTTACATTAAATTAAGTAAAATAGAAATTAACACAAAAACAACCCTGCAGCATATTTGATTTAATTTGTTCACTGGAGGATAACGGTTTCTGATATATCCAACACGTTGTGAACAATAGCTTTTATTTGCCCAAGTTAGGTTAGTTGTTAGTTGGGTTGTATTGTGTTGTGTTGTGTTGTGTTGACCCAACTTGATATACGCCGGCGATGCGCTTGAGGGAGCGTGCCGCCCAACGTATCCAGGCGAGAGCGCTGTGTGACCCCGGGGGCTTTAGTCGGTGCAAGTCCGACAACCAAAAAGCTCGCTGAGGTCCGTCAACAATATCCCCCGGGCTATCAAAAAAAAACCTGATATACGCTTGGAAACAGTCTTGATTCTCAACATCTGTCTACACACGAGGGAGATGTAGAGGGAAATGGATTATGCTGTTGTCAATACAAAAGTTCTGGCTTATACTTTCGAAGACATGTATCAATCCTGCACCATATTAAAATGGGATCAAATTTAAGATATAATAAATAACATTTCTTCACGCTATCACGCTATGTGAGCAGACATACAATAGTGGTTTTATCCACTTTGCGCTTAAGTGTTGTGGACTACGCGACCAGTAGCTCAGGTAATCGCTTTCTCACAGTACTATGAAAATGTTAATAAGAAACAGCAATTTTTATTGTCTGTGTATTTGTAAATTTATCACTTTCTAATTAAAAAGGTTCACTGAATAATGTTTTTGTTTGTCCCTTAATAAAACTATATTCTGCCGTCACTTGTGACTGACATTGCCTCCGACTCCGAATCCGACTCCGATAAATCAAATTTAAAAACTCCGACTCCGACTTCGGTTCCGATAAAACTGCCTCCGTTACATCCCTAGTATGTATGTAGTCGCTGCAATTCTTACACTACACTATACTTAGCAACAGTTGCGGTATACCTAATATCCTCATCGAGCCAATATGAAAAAAAAAACATTAATTTATCCACAGAACGATTTTATAGACGAGGCAGATATTTCAGAATACAATAATTTCTATCTTTTTATAACTAATAAAAATGAAAATAACAATATTCCCTAACGAAACATTGATGAACAAATGAGAATTGATCCGTAAAAAGTTTGGACACTGCAGCGCGTGTGGTACACGATTGAATGGCATGTACATAAAATTAGTTTTACGTAATTTTAGGTAAACAGATAATTGACTCGTTACCCTTTCGTACTTTATCCTGGTTTAGGAGAGACAATATATTGTATTTATTCTATCCTGTGTGTAATGGCCCCTTAATATGACGAATGATGACTATAAATTACTTTGTTTTAATGGAAATATTAAGATTATTCCTATATATTAGGTCCTTACATATGAAATTGGCGTTTTGTATGGGAGGAACAAAAAGTCGAATATTTTTTAATATAATATATTTAATTAATCAAAGTATGAACCATTATTTTCTATGCACTTTTGCCATCTCATAGGTAGTTCATTGATCCCTTTACTAAAAAAACCAGTCGGACGGGAATCAATAAAATCTTTGAAGGCGATCTGGACTGCCCCATCGGAGTTGAATTTTTTCCCTTGCAAGAAGTTATCCAAATTTCAAAAAAAAAAGGTAATCTGTTGGAGCAAGGTCCGGGGAGTACGGAGGATGTGTTAGACTTTCCAATTGAAGCTCTTCTAATTTAGTAGCCGTCTGTTGCGCAGTGTGTGGTCTAGCGTTGTCGTGAAGCAGCAGTGGCGTGGAGCGATTGACCAGCCTAGGTTGTTTAGCCGCTAGCTTTTCCATCATGGCTTGCAATTGCTGACAATAGACATCAGCCGTAATAGTCTGGCCAGATTTGAGAAAACTGTAATGAACAATACCGGCACTAGTCCACCAAACGCTTACAAGTAACTTTTTTGGGGTTAATTTTCACTTGGGGCAGGATTTGGCTGGCTGGCCAGGATCCAACCATTGCGCTGAGCGCTTCCGATTATCGTAAAGAACCCATTTTTCATCACAGGTAATGATTCGGTTTAAAATACCTTCATTCTTGTGCCGGTTTAGTAATGTAACGCAGCAGTCGACGCGCGTTTGCCGGTTTGCTTCAGACAATTCGTGAGGTACCCACTGTTACGAACAGCGAGCCCAGGGCGCCGGAGACGCAAGAATAAGGGTGCGGGAGAGGAGCACGTCGACCGGGGCGACAGCAGCGACAGCGGCGGCCGGGCGTACGAACTACGGCGAAATCCGGCGTCGCTATTGGCTAATTAGTTTTAAGGAACACTTTGTATATAGTACTAGTTGTTAGGGTAGCCCGAGGGGATATATATAGCGACCAAACCTCTGTAAATCGGCGAAGATCGAAGACTCGAAGAATTCCCTCGGAGCTACCCTCAAGAACTGCAAATAAAGAAGCGAACTACGAACTACGAACGAAGAAGTGTTTTTATTACCAAGAACCCCTGTTAATAGTCATCGAGTGTTGTCCATCGTGTACACCCACCTTTCAAGCTTTTTAATCTTCCCAATTTGCTTCAAGTGAATTAAAACAGTTTTATCACTAACATCGCAGCCTGCAGCTAACTCGGACGTGGTTTGCGATGGATCCGCTTCCACATTAGCCTTCAACTTTTCATTATCAACTTGAGTCTCAGGCCGTCCACGGGGCTTGTTCTGCAGGTCGAAATTTCCAGAACGAAAACGTTGGAACCAAAAACGAACTGTGTTTTCTTTTGCAACACGACCGCCATACACATCATTCACCCTTCGAGTTGTTTCCGCAGCACTAGTGCCACGGCGGAACTCGTACTCGTAAATAATGCGATATTTTAAGTTTTCCATTTTGTAAAATGAGTGACGCAAACAGAAAAAAACAGAAGAAAAAAACAAATGAATGACGATCATCGGAGCACAAATACATGAGTCTATAGCTGTACAAATTTGAATTTGGAATTCCTTACCAAAGAGGAGAAATTTGTGATTAAAGTGGCCAGTACGAAAAACGCCAATTTCATATGTAAGGACCTAATATTTGTGAATTAGAATCGAATACTGAATATCCTCCTTGAATATCTCCCTCGTCTATAAAATCAGCCTGTATACAGCAACAATGAAACGTAGGAACATAAATATAAACTCTACGGTAATATTTACAAGTTGCCCGGCATCGTAGGCTCATTCAGTCCATTGGCTGAGTTGACTTAACTGCCCCAGGCACTAAATCTTATCACCAGGCACGTAAAATTTCTTGATAATAGAATTGTACGATGGTCATAATAGTTTGTGCAAGATCCTCAATCGAATAGCCAAAGAGCCACATGTGAGTTCTCAGCCACGAGTTACATACCTCTGTCCTGTTGTAAATGCAATCTCCTCACCAGGTACTGGATTTTCAATGTTTCATGCGACAGAAGGGGATGAGTTTATCGTGCACTCCGTCATCATCCTATACTCTGCTATGTTTATGGTGTACACCCTAGGTAAGTTGAGACAATTAACTAAAACATTTGTATGCAATACTCTCATTCCTTACGCCATGAGTAGAGTTAAATTAGTGGTTGCGTACGGGGTCGTGGCTGCTCAGGGCCCCCACCCTGAGCAACTGGTTAGCGACCTTCGGGAAGTCGGCAGAGCATTATGACGTGCTCAGCCTAAATCATAGATAGGCAAAATGTAATCAGATTAATGAAAATGATTAACGATTACATTTTAAGTTTTTTACCGTTAATATGACTGCATTTTGCTCTTTTATGTTTTCTTCTTCTTCTTAGAGTGCCTCTCCACTACAGGAGGTTGGCCGTCAGCTCAGCGAACTTTACTCTATCCTGAGCCAAGCGAAACAGGTGTTCGACGCTGGCAATACTAGTCCACTCCCGGATGTTGCGCAGCCAAGACTTCTTTCTCCTTCCAGCGCGTCGCTTTCCGTCTATTTTGCCCATCATTATTAACTGGAGGAGTCGATATTTTTCATGTCGTAAGACATGACCTAGATACGCGATCTTCCTCCTCTTGACGGTTTGCAATAACTCTCGGTTTCTGCCAACGCGCTGGAGAACCCTAACATTGGAAACCTTCTGCACCCAACTAATGCGCAGCATTCTACGGTAGCACCACATCTCGAAGGTCTCGAGATTTTTCTGTGTGTCAGCTTTCAGCGTCCAAGCTTCGCTACCGTAAAATACGACGGGCCAGATGTAACAATGGAGCATTCTGAGTCTGAGCTTTAGTGATAGTTTGCGGCTGCACAATACTTTCTCCATCTTTTTAAAGGTTGCTCGGGCAATTTCAACCCGGGTCCGAATGAATTTGAATGAATTTATGTTTTAAACACTATAAAATCCCAGGTTGTATGCACATTTATGATTTCTTAATGTTTTAAATGGATTTAATCATGATTACAGAGCAAGAAAATTAAAATTACGACCACATTTTGTAATCGTTCATCAATAATCAGATTATATTTTGCCCATCTCTGGCCTAAATACAACGAGCAGTATAGTGGAAGGCTTCATCTTGTCCCAGGCTTGAGTTGAACGGGCGCGGCGCGACGGAGCTGTAGCAAATTGATTACAGGACCCGCAGTCCCTGCCAATGCACAGAAGTAGTCACCTTGGGGTTTTTTGTAGGTACAAGTCCGACACACCTCGGGCGCGCAACCTCCTTGTGCGGCTGAGACGGTTCTATGAAGAGTTTCCCCAAGTAAAAAATAAAATTAAAAGTGGTTGTATACACTTCACGCTGGTACACCGTACCCTACATATCAGAGAAGCTGATCGTCATCCTAGGAATATTATATTCATGACATTCTTGTCACAAATAGGTTTTCTTAAGATATTTTACTTTGATGATGAGCACATAACGAGCGTTTAGTATATGAGCACTTAAGCCATAAAACACATAGATCCGAGTCCGGGATTTAAGACTACGATTCAACTCCAAAGAAACGAGAGCTCTTTATTATATGAAACTACCTCAACTCACCCGATTAATATGTTTTTGATTATTTTTATGGTCCAGTGTTCCTGTTAAAGGCTTATATGACGATGTTCTCTTCTACGGTACGGTACCACGAGCTGGTGAATCAAGTTGAGGTGAATGGTGTTTCTATTTATACCTACTTACTGTAACTCATGGGATTTTAAAAAAAATATTACCATTACTGATAATAAATGGCTGTAAAATACGACGTCATGGCTCAGGGTTAATAAGATGCTTTGAGATATCGGAGTAGCCGGGCAGTAAACTTGAGGGAGTCTGTTGCACCACCCGTGATAAAGATTTAGAGGGGCGGGCTTTTTACACCTGATTATATCCTAGCCGGTTTCGGCCACGGCGACTGTTTCAACACCGGTTAAGAAATTCGAGGTCCAGTTTTCGGAAACAGTCAATTGCGCAGGAGATATTTAAGTGCATAACTGGACGTGCAGCCAGAAAAGCACTCTCTCGTCCGAGCTCCCTCAGGCCCGATGGAAAGGAGAACCAGTACGATCGGGAGGGAGCGGGATGCAGGTTTGGTCGAGTTTTCCTTCTCTAAACACCTGGTTGAATTGCGGTGTTCAAGAGATACCTTAGTCGCCTTTTACGACACCTCAGCAAGAAGTGGGGGGTGCTATTCTATTCTGCCGGCAGCCACCACGGCCAAACAACCTACACCTACACCTACCAACATGCTATATATATAAGGTTATAAACAGGGTATTCGCTTCTTGGGCGACTGGGAGAATTCGATTTCCAGGCCCGAGTACAATGATTTGAAGGATACCCTGGGGTTGTTGCCCTCACAGCGGTCCTGATAGTTTTATGCAGGAATTTATCCTGGGTCACCAAAAAAGAAAAAAAGGCGGCAATAAGATCACCTCTGAGACTGTATCTAAATTTCCACGCAACGAATTTGAGGACTGAGGTGTGTTTCATTATAGGGCCATAGTCGACGTATTCATGCAGACAAGGATACGTTAAAGTTTTAGCCAGTAGAGACATCATCTACCAGCCCTATATGAGTTTTCAGTTCAAAGAAAATCCTCGAATTACTCGAGATAAGCATAGTTATTTAATCTTTGCTCATGGTATATCAAAAACATATTGTATGTATTTGTCATCTCATATTTACTCCAGGAATATATGGCGTATAAACAATTCCCAGCGGCGTTGAAGAAACGAGTCCGTACATTCTACGACTACAGGTATCAGGGCCAATATTATAAAGAAGAACGAGCTTTGGACTATCTCTCAGGTTTGTTCTGCATACAGGGTTGTTGGCAACTTACCGTATTAATGGAACCATGTGATAAAGGACCTTACATGCAACAATTTAAGCCACCCTAATACGCTAAAATGTTGCATTTGAAGTCCTCCATCACTTACTTCCATTAAAATGCCAAGTTTCCAATAACTCTGTACAATACTTTCTGTAATTACTATACATTTATGGTCTATCAAACACTCTGTTAAAAAAAGAAAGAAAAGGCATTTATTTGGCACACAAGATTACATACAACGCATAGGATAACCTGTCCTAACACAATTATAGAGCACGCTTGATCAGCAATTACCTATTCATTCATGCCTTGTTATAAGATTCAGGGAAAACATACCCGAAAAGAGAATTCCACTCCTTACTGAGTTAGCTCCTGTCTCCTTAGAGTGTACTCTTGAGACCTCAAAGAAGCAATAAATTAAAATATATTCATTCAAACAGAGGAATTACACAACGAAATCACGCTGCATACTTGCCACAAGCTGTTGAATAAAGTGGCATTGTTCGAGGGAGTCCCGGCGTCTGTAGTAGGGTCCGTCCTGGGATGCCTTCGGCCTGAAGTGTACCTTCCCAATGACCTAGTTGTACGAGCTGGAGACATTGGCGAATGCATGTACTTTATTGCCAGCGGAACCGTCGCCGTCTACTCGCTCAAGGGAGTTGAGGTAATTTATAGTAATATTATTCTTAAAGTTTAAAGTTGTTACTTATACAATCTACAATATTATCCTTTTGTGTTGTGTCTATGTATGTATGTTTATCTTTTTTCTTTTTTTGGAATTTTATTATTATTCTTTAATGTAAACTAGCATTATATATTAATCACTGTGCATGCTGTGATGCCCTATAATTGTGGGGGCATTTATATGTTCTATTTAAGTACCATGATCCTTTTGTTTTCTTGTCTAATGTTACCCATGTTGGGCACCCTATTATGTAAAATAAAATAAATAAAATAAAATAAATACCGAGTAACAGAATTACTCTTCAAGATCTCATTAGAATTTGTCAGTTTACCCACATTCACTGCTATGACTGACAAATGTTTGTATAAAATTGATTGACGATTATTTGTATGTGTATACCATACGCCACATCCGCCACACCTCAAATACGCTTATGGAAAGTGATGAAGAGGTCGACGATGGAGCGTGCTAGCAGAAAAAATAGCGATTCATTCGTAGCTGTTATTTGATTCTGGTAACACAACGCTGGCAGTAAATTCCACTCCTTAGAGATTCACAGTACAAGAGAGGAGGCCAATCGCTTCGCCCAGTGCTTGGAATATCAGCAACAAACTTATGTAATCTCACAGGACGCTTAAGTATAAAGAGTGAGAGTGGAAATACATCTTACAATTCGTGTTGATGAAAAGCCTAATTAAAGTTGTCTTTGACCAAAAAAACAGGTTTGTCATTTGGAGGACGGAGCGTATTTCGGGGAAGTGGCACTGCTTATGAAGGACAGCAAACATGTCGCGACAATAGTGGCAGTTGAGATCACGCAAGTCTACCGCCTCGATGCTAACGATTTCAGGTTTATGTCTTGATTATCATAACATTAAAACAGGGTCATAATCAAAAACTAGTAATAAATGAAGTCCGTCAACAAGAAACCTATAATTTGTAATTTTTTATTTGCATCACTGAAACTGCTCAATAGAATTCGATATAGTTTAGATCTTTCTGGTAACACATCAATGGAAGAGCATTATTGAAACTTCACGCCCTATCATATTTGGGGATATATTCTGTGTCCATACATCTCTTCAGCATCAAGACATTTATTGCTGGCTTGTATATAAATCATTAGATTAATCAACGTATAGTTTCCTATCAAAATAGCGCTAATCTACATTTAATTTGGTTACTAGGTAGAAAATGATAGGTCGACTGCTGCGGTCGCGATATACTAGATTCTTACTAGGTAAAAGTCAAAGCGGTGTTCTTCTCGCTGCAAGCTAGACTTCGGAGTTCGAATTCCAACTACCTGGCGCACATAGCCAAACTATCTAACCCACAGAATATTTTACTGAAATTTTGCGTGTTGCAGGCAGTTTGTCTTACCGCATAAGATACTGTTCGAACGAATCGAGGCGCTGGCCTCGAAGAGGATGCACGAGACTGTGCTTCTAGACGATGCATTTCGGAGAGAGCGAGAGAAGGAGCAAACCGAGTACGCTCGCGAAAATAAGGACCAATCGAGAAAAAGCAATTAGTAGGTATAAAACTGTAAAAATTTTTTAATATTAAAAGGTAATAAAAATAATAATGAAATATCGTCACGCTATATCGCCCACAAGGTTAGCAATCATACATTAGTGGCTATATCCACTGAAAGGGGGCCCGTCCATTTCGTAATTTAAAAATAAATAAAGAAAAACCTTTGTTTGGCACATTGCATAACATAAAATAAAGCAAGTATCCTGTGTTGTAATGTTGCGCCAAAGGGAGCAGCTCAGCAAATGGTAGGTAACCAGCTGAGCCAGCCAGCACTGATTTTCAACTGACAACTATTTATTGTGTCAATACCAAAAAAAGAGTGAAGATAATGTATATATGTTTTATTTTAAATAGATAAACCATGCGAGAATATGAAGCCACTGGAGGCAAGATAGTGCAAATTAAAATTAATGGTTTCATAAAAATGTTATATAATTAAAAGGATTATGTTAAGCCCTGGGACTTGTGTAAAGTAATAAAACATTTTTATTTATGAATTAAAAGTTATTTCTATACTTTTTATTAGTAAACTAACTCATACTAGTCACTTTGTTTGTCAATAATGAAGAAAAATATACCCACAGTTTGGGTTGACATAGATTATACTCAGAAAGTCAATTAGGCCTTCCTGATAATTTATCAATGGAATAAAACTTATGTTTAGTTCTGTTCTGGCTGTTGCCAAGCAGCAACTGTCAGTATTCAAATTGCGATTTTACATTTTCCACTCATGTAATATCGGCAACTATCCATTTATTTTTACCATATATAAATTAATCAATCAATGTATAGTTTTCTATTAATATTTTCTATCAGATCATTCATCAGTCCCATCATGACCGAGCGAAATGGTTGTTTTAAATTGGAAAATATATCTTAAAACTTCAAAAGACTTGTTAAAATTGTTAAGCAGCATCTCTGCAAGTCTTAACAAACATCAAGACATGGAATAGAAAAAAAGAGCTATCTTATTAGAATGTATTTAATAAATTTTTTATCTTATAATTACAAAAATATGTGTGCAAACAAACATGGAATTAAACCATTATTTTATGTATTGACTGTTGTGGAATGCACTAGAATTATTAAAACTACAATTATTACAATATTATTAGAATTATTTTAATAATACAAATAATATTATAACAATAAACAAAATTGAATTTTTATAAACCTTTTGTCACATCTTTACAAAAAGACAGATAAACAATAAAATTACCAAATCAAATTTTTTTTTTTTGTTATTTCATATTTTAAAGCTATTGTATCAGTTTTAGATTATTGCAATGTTGAGGAATAAATCTTAAAACTATGTCTAAAAGTATGTCAAACATAAATTCCAACCCATAGTAATAGGAACAATATGCCGAAACCAGAAAAAAGAGCAGCAACAAGGGACAGTAGCAACTCCTTAAATAAATCTCTTGAGACTTTCGTGCTGGTGACCTCATACACGAAGAACCATGCAGTGAAGAAGATGCCGATGCCCATAAGCAGCAAAGTGAGGTGTGGGAATATTGCCGGATTTATTGGAGATGCATAACGCACCATAGATTCAATTTCCAACTGAAAAACATTACAAATCTAATTTTATTCATTTTTGTAGTTAAAAGGGTACCTAGTACATGCATCAGTAATAATTATTGTGCAAAGCTTACACTTCTACCCGGCTCAGTGCTCAAGGAGACCAGTGGCTCAACTAATCGCCAGTCTAAACTACAGTAAAGTACTTGAATGCAGTATTAACGTATTCTGTGGTATTACCCATACAACATTTGTTAATACAAAATGTAATTTGGGTTTCCTCATGATGATTCTCTTTGTCTCTGAGCGTGTGGCACGTCGAAATCAATGTATTAAAACGTAGAAGTTCAAACTAAGGTTACTTTTGCGATTATTCGAAATGCTCATATTTATTTAAGTTCAACACAACAACAATAGCATTACATATAATTATATTTTAATTTACTTACGCCCATTTTAATCAGCTTATTTTCTGAATGTGTTTTAAATAAATATATGTTTATGGCGATAACAATATCCACCGATATCGGATTCGCCGGCGAGGCATCAATAGTAATTGTCAACGTCAGCTATATTCTTTTTTTTTTATATTGTATGAAATAGAACTCTAGCCTTTCAGCTGTAATACTTTCTTATTTTGTCAACTATAAAAAATATTGATATGACATTCTATTCATTAAAATATATATAATCTGTTTAATATCACTTTATTAAGAATTAATTATTATTATAATATGCCTTATCTCATTTTCTTATTACACTTTATTCTGATATTTCTGTATGCTTAAATAATCTATGCCTATTCCTAATCGAAATTAAAGAATGAAACAAAAACATGGCTCTTATTGTTTACAGCTGTTGTATGTCATATCATATTAATTTATATTTTAGGATTTATTTCGATATAATATGTTACTCTTATTAAAGAGAACTTAAAATGATTAAATTTAGAAAATAGAACATGTATAGATAAATAATTAATTCACAAAATGTGTTCTCAAAACTATAAAATGGGTTTCAAGCTTGCGGATCAAAATATAAGCATTTCTGGTGAATCCAAGCCACCTGTATTGATGGAGAAAGTAATGTCTTACGAGGAGAAGTCTGTTGGCTCTACTCCATTCTTTAAATGCGAGGCTTGCCCGTACATGGCTCTCGCAGAGGATGATATCAAGTTCCACTTGTTTACGGCCCACCCTGACTTGGCAAAAAGCAATGGGCTTGCCGATAACATACAGATCCCGTGTCCAGGCTGCACAAGCGTATTTGACGCTGAAGAAACCCTCCGAACCCACCTACGAAATCATCACAAAATGGGCATAAAAGATACCAAAATAATGATCAAAAGCCTCGTTCAAATCGCGTTAAAGAATGCCAAATTAAAAAAAGAGAGCAAACACGGGTTCCCTGCTGTTCCTGTAAAGGTAACAAATGACTTAAAGATCCCACAAGTTATTGAGATAGTCCCTGACATAGTAAATTCTAATAATGACCTTCCAAAAGGTGTAGCATTTATATCTGTTGATGATTTAAAGAAAATGAGTACACCTAACTTCGAGAAAGTTGATCCTAAAGAAATCATACAAGAGGCTAGTATAAATATTGTGTACACTAATGAAATTTCTGCCCAGTATGTGAATGTTACTGACCCTGCAGCAGGATCACATGACATTATACAGGTCTCAAATGTCACTCCGGATTTGATATCTTCCATACAACCTCTCACTCATACCACTGAAGGGTCAAAAGGTATACAATCTCCAAAAGAGGTTGAGGTTAATGTACCACAAATACAAATTGAGGAAGCAAACACACATTCAATGAATATAGAAGATTCTGATAAGCGAGTTGGTGTTTTATGCTCTGTTGGAGGTTGTCATATTCGTTTAAAAGAGGAAAATAATCTGTCATACCACAGACAATGCCATCAAAATGGAAAATTGGTCTGTCCAGAATGTTCAAAGGTTTGTCCAGCAGTAGATGCGCTACATACTCATTTATGGAAGATCCATGCTATTGATTTGGAGCTGCCCACATGTGAGATATGTGGTTTCAAGACATACAAAAAGTACAGACTTCATAACATACACATGAAGTGTCATGGGAAAATTAAAGCTCACTTCTGTAAGAAGTTTTTTGTGTCTTTATTTTCAATCATTTTTCCTGGTTTTAATGAGTGGTCACCATAGTCCATCTATCTGTCATTACACTAATTTCATATTTTTGCAAACCTGTATTGCTTCTCTAGCATTAATTAATTAATCCCTCCTTTTTTTCTTAAAAAAAAAAAAAATGTTGAGGTATTCAGCCGGCAAATTTATAAGTTGGGTGGCAAGGCAAGGGCACCCCTGTGGGTACATTCCTCGACTTAGGCCCCCAGCGAAAATACTAAACCTAACAGTGATCTATTAGTGTTTCGGAAGCGAGTACCTTGAGAAGAAACGCCGAAAGAAACTTAGAGCTGTATCGGAGTAGTTAATCCTTTCATCTACTCTCACTGATTCCACATTATCCTAATCTCACTTTCCGTCAGAATCCCTTTATTTGGTCTGTGTATTCATATTTAAAAAAATAATGAAATCACTGATGGTTGAACTGTGTGATAAATGAAAATAACATGAACAATATGGATTTAATTTTTTTTTAATTAAATGTTTAATCCTGGTAACATAAGCCATTTTTTATATTGGCTTAATAAAGTGAGTACACCACATCTGATGAAAGTACTGCATAGTCCTAAAATAGCAGTGACCGCCAAAGGATAAGAATCTATTTATTTTATTCAATATGTTTAAAGGACTTTTTACTGCCACATGCAGTCATGCCAGCCCTATCATGCTACTCAATGAATATTAACAACACACTAAGTGCTAATAAATAGAATTACTATACAAAAGAATCCATACAATGTTGCTGTTGTTATGCTTGTCCAGATATACCACGACTGAAGGTCTCTCACTACATAAACAACTAGAGGAATACAAGCTTATAAAGAAACATCACACGCTGAAGCAATTTCCTATACCAGCCTTTGAAGTTTATATACTGTGGTCATGACCCAGTTAGGGCACTCACCCTACCAACTCATAAAATTTACTCCAAAGTAAGGATTTTCGTAAAAATGTTTCAGGTTCCATCTGTTCAAGATCCTTCAAAAATGCTAATCAATTATCTAAACACAGGATGATTCACAAAAAGGAGTCAACACCAGTACAGTGTCCGATATGTCAACGAGAGTTCAGCAACGAAAGGCGAATGAAAGTGCATGTGGCAGCTGTCCACGACAAAGTTAAACCTTTCCGATGCTCCCATTGTGACTACACTGCGGCCAGGAAAGAGGAATTAAAACTACATTTAAGATCACATACAGGTGAGT
Source organism: Automeris io (assembly GCA_036320925.1). Lineage (NCBI taxonomy): Eukaryota > Metazoa > Arthropoda > Insecta > Lepidoptera > Saturniidae > Automeris > Automeris io. The sequence goes on along the minus strand of JAUDJH010000010.1, from coordinate 2,546,742 downwards.
TATTGTATATTTTTAGGGTTATTTACCTTAAAAGGAAAAATGAAACCCTTATAGGGTCGCTATGTTACCTTTTTTATTATTTACAAGCTACAGGATGCTTGACATCCATCACATCTGGTGAAAGGTGAAGATGAGTCTGACGATGAACTGCGTCTGCCCAACATATGCCTATTGACTCTTTTCTTAAAGGTTTCAAAGTCATAAGATCGTGGGAATATGGTCACTGGAAGCATATTCCACTCCTTTGCTCTTTGCGTGATGAATGTAGCAGCGAATTATGCGAATATAAGGAACGTATGCGTCATGGGGCTGGTGGCATTAGAGAATGTAGCTAAGAACACGTTCCACTCTGCAACCGGTTAAAGACTGCGAGGCAGGTGACATTACATCGATGGTCGATGTTCTGTATTTTAGTCTCAGTTAAAGAGTTATCGTGTAGTCTGTCAAAACCCATTTTTCTCAGAACGCGTGAAGGATAAGCTTCGCCCGGTTTTGTTGTGAAGGTCCATCTCGGCTAACAATGTATTGCCAGTTTGAAAAAAAAAACGCGTGGAGGTATACTAGTCTGTGGTGTCTTGTTGCCCTGAAAAAATCATACACATACATACATACAATGCAATCAAAAGAAACGGCTGTTTATGTCGTACTTTTTATCATTTATTCCGTTTTCGCAAGCAAATCCAAACCTAGAGGGTAGACCCTTTGACCTAGAATCAAGAAAATTGGCAACAATCAATGTTTACAAGTACTAAAAAGTCCAAAACCGTTAATGTTTAGTTACATCAGAACAAAAATTTTTTTGCTATTATAAACTTACACCAACAATTTTGTACGAAATCCTCGTTGCTTCAGTCTAACTCACACTCAGCCGATTTTTTCTACTTAACATGAGTGAAATTACATTGTAACTTAAGAACGGTAGCGACTATGAATGGACTGGAATCTTCGATGGTCCCTGTCATTATATCAGCCGACACATTCTACGACAGAAGGACTCTAGATATATAAACAATGGACATATAGAAGCTAATCCCAAAACGCGAGAGGTCGAAACGAGTGAGGGTCGTTGCATTTGTGTATTGTGACACAATTAATTCCGTGCAATCGCCCTACCGTCTTAAAATTGTATATTACTTTATGACATTTGAAATAACTTCACTCCTCAGGTGATAAACCTTACTCTTGCGATCAGTGTACCTATCGGTCGGCCGACCATAACGCTATGCGTCGACACAAGAAAATGCACTCAAAAGAGGGTGTCTACAAATGCAAATATTGCCCTTACAGCGCCATACAATCCACCGTCTTCGCTTCACATATGATTTCAAAACACCCAAAAGTAAATTCTACAGATTTGCATAGATGCCCTTACTGTCCTTTCAAATCTGTTAGCAAAGAAAAATATGTCGTTCACCTTACAAACCATGCTGATAAAGAAGGTATACAATTGTTAATCGAAATGACTAAAAATAAGGTTAATAAACCTAGCTGGACAATACCAAGTGACACTGAAAAGACAAGTGAAGAGCAGTCTAATGAAACAAGGATGGAAACAGCTAAAACTGTTAATGAAATTCCGATAGAAGTTTACGATTGTGACAGCATCTCGGAGAGTCTTCCACAAAATTATTCGAATACATACTGTGTTACATCAACCGCTGATACGCAACCACAAAACTATAATAGCCAAGTTCTAGTCACAGATCTGAGTAAAGATGATAATAAATCCGATTGTTTAATCTCTGAAAGCTCCAATGAAACAATTATGGAAAGTCATCAGTATGTGACCCAACATTCCCTACAAATGACGTATGACAGTAATCAGTCTAATCTTCATGGTTACCTCAATAATACAGCAGAACAGAATTTGCTACAAACTAGTAATGTCAACTCCCTTCCATCAAGCACGTTAGCTAGCACCATAGGAAACAACATCATGTGTAACTTTCCTATAAGACTACCGCCAATTCCCCAAAATTCGTTAAGTAGTAATATAATGCTGAAACCGGTCGATAAGATCTCGCTATCCACTGCTAAAGTGACAGGTCCTATCATAAAACCGACCCAAATACTGCCAGTGCCTATGTCAAGTAACTCTCCGGTAAACGTGACGATGGATAGCGCGCCAAGAAAGAAGCCCAAAATATCCGTTAAAAGTAACCTTATTCTGAAAGGCCCAGATCAAGAGAACATGTTTCACTCTCAGCAAAAAATGGCGTTCCGGAGGCTAGAGGATAATGAGAGGTTCGGTTTGAGTGGACCTGTGACTTTCAATAACTTAATAACGACTCAATTCATGCAGCTGCAACCGCAACAGTCGCTTGATGAGTCTCCAGGGGACATGATGCCCTACCCGCAAGAGACTCTGCTACCGAGTACGGCGACAACCCCTGAAACTACAATATCAGAAGGCTCTCAAATATTCTCATTTAATCAGCAAATGAATGTAAACTCCATGACAATGCTTCCTACAACACAGAAAATACAAACAAATGACCCGAGCTATATAAAATTGGAAGCGACTATCAAGCAGAACACACAGTCTCCGAGTCTTGAGCGGATGTGCGATGCGAATTTGCTTAATAATCCTGTTATAGGTCGAGAATATAAGGCTTCTCCACCATTGGAAGATCTACATAGGAATATTAATGAAATAAAAAACGAAGTTAAATCAGATGCTTTTTATAACGTCGCTTTAAACAATACAGCCGTAAATCCGACGATGATAGATCAGTATTTAATGGAAAATATCATGGGAGAACAGTACTCTGGTCACATAGATCTATCTAATTGTGTACTGCAGGATATCTCTGATCAGCAAAACGATGTCATTGAAATCGACGATAATTCTGATGACAATAAACTTTTACCACGTTTCGATATTAACAATTTTCCTCTAGAATCCTTGTATCTAATGCACAACGATTTCCACTTTTTAGACAATGATATTCAAACTAATACTGTACCCAATGAGGTAACTACTGACATTAACAGAATGGTGCCAGAGGTGCCAGTTTCAAATCAAAAGGAGAACATAGAAGTGCCATGCGAGACCAATAGTGGTGATTTCGCAAACTTCATCCAAGGCAAAAGGGATCCAATGATGAACACTTCAGTGCGACAAACGACGAATAAAATAAATGTAAAAAATATAGAATTAATGAAGAATTAAATTTGTAAATAAAACACCTATGGCATATTTGATTGTTTTTATTTTTTATGATAAACGGCAATGAAATCCCGGCTGTGTCTAACTTCCTGATGCTTGTAAAGATACCAGCTATCATGTAATTTATCGAAAGGTCCGGGTTCTGTATGAACCCCTTTTCCTTCGGGGCCTATGATTATCAACACATTACCTAAAAAGTGTGTTAAATAATTTTCGAATGCCACCTTATCATTGAAATAACAGAACAAAAGTGCTGTCTTAATTTTCTGCAATTTGTTTAAGACATGCTCGTTAAGTTTTGACGATGTGTAAATTAGAGGTAGAAACGTTGGCGGGGCGTATCTACAGCGCCACCATGCACCGTCTATTTCTACTCCACTCACTGGAAATCCTGAAAAACAGATATTGATTTTAAAATACGGTAATTAAATCTACGAGTTATCAGTTCGATACGGTTTTGATCGTTTTAGTTTTACTATAAACGTAGGTATTGCGTTTGATACATCATTGTGAAATTAACAATCGTAATAACAAATAGTCGAGGTTAGGAATATACTTTTATACCTGTAGATTGATTTATCATCCACTCAAGTAATCCGCTACCACAACCGATACTTGTCACTTCTTCGCAATCCAATTCCTTCAAACAATCCCTTATAAATGAGAAATTTTCTTCGCTGGGGTACACCCAAAGAAGTTTATTTCTATTCTGATGATCGTGATATCTTTTTACAATTTCTTTCCAGTTATTCTCTTTATACAGTTTTGTGATCGCGTTTACAATGTTGTCTTCCATTGTATTTTATAGTGAAACAGTCCTGAAATTATATTACTTTCTTACTATTACACCTACACTTTCAACAATTTTGCTATTTAGAGCATAGTATCATTAAATCGTTAGGTGACTATCTGTACTAATTTAAAATCATAATTTGGAGGCTACTGGACCAATTTTGAAGGGACTATCCAAAAATTAATATATACTTTTAAAAACCATCGCTTTGTTTTCATATGATCGGTTGGGTAGAACGGGAGATTTAGAACTTTTTCTAGTACCTACTTACCATAATAAACTTGAGAAGTTAAGTACAATGTTTACTACAGGGATATCAACAAAGCTGCTGAAATACACTTAATTAATTTCCTTTAAAAATCTTTTTGTCTTGTAATTATACCTTAAAATGAGTTGTTTTAAATGTGCCATCAAACCGCCACTAATAACTGTAAATCACATAACGATAAATTATAAACATTATTCTTTATATAAGTGTAGAACTTGCAAAGTGGAGCTACGAACTCAATAATCAATGATTGAGAGCGAGAAATGCGGATGCGGGCACAAAGCATTGACCGTGACTTTGATTATGGACTGCGGATCGTCGCCAGCAGGTATTGTCGGGTTACGCAATGGGAATGATGGATGGCTTTGCTGACGCACAATGGTTTATTTATATCTTACCGTTTGTAGTTGAACTCCTTACCAATAAGTAACATTATACAGGATGATTTTATAGACGAGGGAGATATTTCAGAATACCTAGTCAAGTTATAGAAGAGAAGTACTGGTTTATATCGATCGCTTAAATGCGTTTACTAACTTATAGTTAAAATCAAACAACAATATTAAGAAATTCATTATATTCATCAAATATCGCGTAGTTTACAAACAGTTATAGAATAGTTAATACACAAAACCAAATAACAAAAATAATGTATTTCATACTATATTATTTATTCACCAATAAAATATAACTTGATTATTCAAAAATATTAGATAATAAATTCATTAAAATCGACAATATTATTATGATAATCATAGATGGGCAAAATGTAATCAGATTAATAAAAATGATTACGATTACATTTTACGTTTTTTACCATTAATATGAATGCATTTTGGTCACCTATTTTTTAAACACATTTAATCATTTAATCATGAGAGCAAGAAAATTAAAATTGCGACTACATTTTGTAATCGTTAATCATTAATCAGATTACATTTTGCCCATCTCTGATGATAATGAATCCCGTTCGTATAATAACTTTATACAGGTTGTTTGACAAAAGCTACTACAGAAAAAAATTACAATTGTTTTAATTTTTTTGAGCAAGTTTGCAGATATTTTTAGAATGTTAAGTGGAATTATATTTTCTTTCTAATAATTCAATTATTCCAACTCCTTTAGCTAGCTATGTGACTTTGTATTTGAAAACAAATTTCGTAATATTTTTATATACCACATGTGATTCTTTAGCAGACCGTTTGACATTATGACGTGGGTTTATGATACTATCCAGTAATATACATTGCACATTTAAAAATTGCTACACAAAGAAATAGTTTCACTTTTATATCTTGTGTATTAATCAACAACCAAGCGCCGTGCAAACCACGTTAATATTGTAATGTCAAATACCAGTTTAAAAAAATATAAAACATAGACCTCTGTCGTAATTGTCAATCCTTCACGTAGATATAATATAAAAGTACAAAATACTTTTCTTATTTCTCTTAAATCGCCTTACAACCTATTCATTACTTTTATTCAAAATTGTCGGTTACGCCAATATGTTAATTGCTAAGAAATATAATCATATTTTATTTGTAACCCTCCTCCTCCATATCTTTCCTCTATCTTATTTCGCCCATGTCTCTAGCCATTTACCCTTACGTGGCGATTCGGTCTAGACTAATAAACTACTTGTAAATTCTAAAAAAGTATGTTTCGGAACGTCCCAATAAAAAAAAATCCCGTAGAACACAAACTATATGATTATTATGCAATACGTGGCCATACATTCTTATTAATCCTTTTTTTTTACTTGGAGAAAGTCCTCATAGGACCGTCTCGGCCGCACAGGGGGGTTGCGCGACCGAAGTGTGGCGGACTAGTACCGACTAAAAACTCCAAGGTGACTACTTCTGCGCATTGGCGGGGACTGCGGGTCCTGTAATCAATTCGCTTCAGCCCCGTCGCGCCGCTCCCGCTGGGCACAAACTCGGAGGAAGATATCTTCCCCGACACTGCTCGTTGTATTTAGGCAGAGCACGTCACGATGCTCTGCCTACTTCTCGAGGGTCGCTAACCAGTCGCTTAGGGCCCTCACCCTGAGCGGGCATTCTTATTCAGCCTCATAGATGGGCAAAATGTAATCAGATTAATGAAAATGATTAACGATTACATTTTACTTTTTTACCATTTTTTACTAAAATCCCAGATTTTATACACATTTATGATTTCTTAATGTTTTAAATGGATTTAATCATGATTACAGAGCATGAAAATTACAACTACATTTTGTAATCGTTAATCATTAATCAGATTACATTTTACCCATCTCTATTCAGCCTGTATCAATGCGACTTAAGAGATATATTGTGATCTCTGTCAAAGATCTAAAACTCTATCCAGTCCTACAACCTTAAAGATAATTTTATGACATCGGTAGTTTCAATATTCAGTTTTGAAATAAATGTAATGCCGTACGCTGAGTTTTATTTTGCTAGTGATAAATATTATAAATTGTGGCCCAATCCCAGGATTTATCAACTGGCGACGAGTTCGAACAAAACAGTGTAAACGTGTGTTTTGGACAATAAAAAAAAAATGTCAACAGGAAAGATTGAACCGTTCAGTACAGACAATGATAATTGAACTTTGTACATCGACCGTTTGGACCAACATTTTGTGGTCAATAGTATCAAAGAAGAAAGTAAAGTGCCTACATTGATTACTGTTATGGGGGAAAGGGTTACGAACTGCTGGTGACATTGTGCACACCAGAATAACCAGAAACCAAAACATTTTATGAGCTGGTAAAAATAGTTCCAATCTCTTGTGGCCGTGACACATGGCTGCCCATAATACGGTATAAAGTATAACTACCTACGCACATGTGCCAATACAAACTTCCGTATGACTGGCGAAATCCTACGGTAACATTGACTTATGATCAAATTGTGTGTGATGTCTCCATTATCTTTCCCACTGTTCACAGCATTGCAGTTCACACATTTCACATTTATAACACAAAGACGCAACCGATAATCTTGGTCTTGCGCAAGACCTGCCCAGAAAGAACAAGACCGAGTCGCAAGACTTACAAATTCAGCTCGCATTGACGACACATTCTAACTATAACAGTTTAAATAAAGCGATACATTTGCTTATTAATTAAAATATAATTTTACATTTAAAGTGGCATTCGATTTTTTTTTTCATAATATATATAATGCAAATTTAACTTTGCAATTAAAGAAAATTTTCAATTGATTAAAAAAAATAAAACAACCTGTAGATTAACATACGAGTTAAGTTACATAGTACGGTTTATAGAATGTTATACATCAACTTAAAATAACTTGAGATCAACATGTGTAGAGATCATGATTATTCAGTCGATTTATAGAAGTTATTATTTTTTAAATATATTTCTCACTGGCTTAGCAAAAAGACTAAATTGCAAGTAATGGTAAAAAGAGTTTGAGAACCGTTTCGCAACCACTTCCAGAGACGGCATCTACATCCATCTGTCGAGACGGGTACATTATCAGAAAATATTTTGTGGGAACGTTGAAAACCTGGGAATTTTAGCCTATTTCATCTCTAAGATGATATCTAGGCAAATGCAAGTAGTAAAGTACCTAATGATAAAAATATTATAACCGAAAATAAATTATCAACATTTGACCTCGCCAATCAAACCTGCATAACATCGAGGGGTGAAAGGCTTTTTGGTATAAGCGACATTTTTGGGTGATATAGTAATACATATACTTTCGGAATCAGCGTTTTTTACTGATGTATAAGTACTTATACCAACACCGATGGTCTCTGGATTATCCGATCCAAACACATTCAGTTTTATTACAAAAGGGAGTTTAATCTTAATACGGGATTAAAGAGACCTACTACACTTTTAACTTCATTATTATAAACCATTTGAAATAGTACCGACATACGATACGATATGTACCGACATACGAACTGACTTTTGGCACTGTTTAAAACCTTATTTAAGTTAAAACTCATTTTATAATAAGACCGTAAATTATCAATGACATCAGGCCAGTAGAACCGTAGTGGCTCAAGTGTCGTCGTCAAAACGATTTTGACCAGAGTAAAATTGCATAAAAACTTTAATGCTATAACAATATTCATGGCAAAACCTATTATACTGGTGATAAAATTAATCCTAGATAAATCTAGATTACCTATACTATGCACTATTGTAGCTGTATTGGCCTAGTGGATAACAGACCGGTTGCGCGGCAACGTAGGTTCGAATCCCGGCAAGTACCTCTGGTTTTCCAGATTAAGTACGAACTTAGGGCCGAAATTAATAACCTATCCTGTCCCCTATCTAAGATTTGTTACTATAGCAACTATAGTGCATCACTTTTCGCATCCACAGGCTTGAAAGAGCGAGGTATAGCTATCAATCTACGAATTAAAGATAGATAAGTGATCAGCCGCGCTACTGGTCACGTTGGGTACGACACGAGCGCAAAATGAATACAGCTACTAATATATCTCTGCTCACCCCATAAGGAATATAGTGTGACGATATATAATTTTTATTTTTATAAAATTTGCTTGCAGATATTTTTTAAAATAATTTTTGTGCAACAAAATTGTAAATCAGAAATTGTCACTTGAGCCACTCTGGATCTACTGGCCGCGTGTGCAGTATTAGTCGTTTTGCTAAACCAGTGCAATTGAAAAGGCATCCCGTATCCTACGTATGTTTACCATATTCCAATCCCATATATTAAGTGATGTAAATTGTGATGAAATTCTGCTCGCAGCGTTACAAAGTTTTACAACTAATTAGTGTCCGACCGAAAGTCGGTTTCTGGCCCAAGACGAAGCCGATTCATAGAACATCACCACAACCTTCAGCGGAAACCGAATATTGGAATATCCAAAAAATAATAATTAAGGTTGACCAACGGAGATTAATATCTTCATTTTAAAAATGTTTAACCTTTCGTTCAGTGACGCGTCCTGTCACAGTACAGTACAGTCATAGATGGGCAAAATGTAATCAGATTAATGATAATGACTATGACTGCATTTTGCTCATTTATGTTTTAAACACTACAAAATCCCAGATTGTTTACACATTTATGATTTAATGTTTGAAATGGATTTAATCATGATTACAGAGCAAGAAAATTAAAATTACGACTACATTTTGTAATCGTTAATCATTAATCAGATTACATTTTGCCTATCTCTGAGTACAGTACTGTATTTACACTCCATAAATAGCGGTACTGTCATTTTCACAGTCAACACACTTTCATAAAAGTTTAATTCGTCTATAAAAACAACATCTAAGGGTGATTAAAATTACCCTGAAACTTGTCAAAAATAATAATATTTCAAATCTTAGTACTATGATTTCTAAATAACGTGCACATTTGAAACAGTTCATTTAAGTTCTAAAAACTTTGTGCTCGAAATTTTTGGCTTCAAACGAATCTTGTTACCAATTTTGGCCGAAGCAGCAGTTTTTGCCAACGGTGGCCAAACCAGACCTGCGGTCGGACACTTTGGCTAAGATAAAAACGTGCGCACATCTACGCTTAAGTAGTAAAAACTCTAATAATGTAACTCGTAACGTAACCCTTCAATAATATAACGTAATACGTTTTTATTCTTGTAACGGATTCATTAATTATTAATCTGTTAAACACTAACGATCTTATTCATAAAAATATCAAACTCACTTATGTAGAATGTTTAAACCAAACAATAAGTTATTGACATATTAGCTCTTCGGATCAGTGAGCTGCATTGGCAGCGGGGCGGCCACATATAGCCATGAAAATAATAAATACATGAAAGGTATCATCTAATACAAAAGCGCAAGGCTATTTTTTTATACTGGCTCGAAAGTGACGACATTTCTTCTGATGAAAAGTACAATGTGGTCAAAGAAAGGCAACTCGTTAAGAGTCTCCATCGCTGTGTCAGTCTACATATACCACGACGGAAGGTTTCTAGATATATATAATCCACTGGATATACACGAGTTGATCCCGAAACGCGACAGACCGGAGCGAATCACTATGACGGTTTTTAAACTTACTTTTACTGAGCTCGCAACCCAGTTCGGGCAATCACTCTATCACCTCCAGCATATATGTGTCCAGCACATATATGTATTATATCCGTTTAAAGCGGCCTACACACGCACAGTTTTAACTGCTCAATTTGTAACTGACGCCATTTACGCCTATAGATTCAGTTAAATTTTATCATTACCCGTTACGATTTAGCTGAATAGCTTAACTTTTCAATTTTAACTGCCAGTTCCAACTGTACGTTCTTAGCTCCCTTTATAATTTTGAGGTGGTATGGTGATCGTCCGAACATAATCGGGACCTTAATAGACAAGTGGTCTTTAACCATAGTAATAACTGGCTTCCAGTTATGCCCAGTTGTTCATATACGCTGGAGACCTTCCATCGTAGTATGGTTATGGTAAGTCGACCCACAGACTTAGCGATGGCGACTGTCCACGAATTTTCGTCCTTTAGCAGTAGTTGCTGTTCGTGGACAATGCTATACTTTCTATCAGATGCAATGTACTCACTTAGAGGGGCCAGTACAAAAAAAAACTGCATATTTTTTAATGAATAAGACCGTACCTATATTAAAACTAATTACAGCTACCACATATTTTATTATTATAAAATATCGCCAAAAACAATAATAAATTATATCGGCAATAATATAAAAATAACCTTCAATATTATCGTAAGGAATTGGCGAATAAAATGATTTGATTTTAATCATTATTGAAGTAAAGCTTCTTTAGCCACAAACAAAGTATAATCTTTCGTTAATGACGCGTCCCAGGACACGCCAAAAAACTTATTAGGTAGCTCATATAATATGTCTCATACAACAGTTGCAATGCAAATCCAAGTCAAATATAATGTAAGAAATTACATTAAGAAATACAGTGTAACCTCCATATAACGTCACTCGATTTAACGACAAACTCCCTAAAGCGTTGATATCACTCGGCTTTGGTTGGTTTAGGTTGTTTTCCATCAAGCGGCGCGCGATGTGTTTCTGCGTCCCGCTCTACAACACAGAGGCGCTAGAGGGGTGGCTTTATACACCACCCTTCCCCAAACGAGTAGAGGCCTACTTACGGCCGCACGCCCAGCCGGTCATTGAGGATGAGACCCCAGTCGTGCCCTCGATGCCGGTAGGCGAAAGGTGGAACACCCCGAGGGTTTTAGTCGGTGCAAGCCCGAGACACAAAGGAGCGTCCCTCACCTCTCCCCGAGGTCCGTTAGGGATTTCCCCCGGGATACAAAAAAAAAAAGCTTGTTATCCATACAATGATACACTCTATATAGCGTTACACCCACTCTATATAACGACAGAAATTTATTAATATAAAGTACTTTTGAAGTTGTCAAAATTAGTAAAAACTGCGCAACTGTGTACGTTCTTTTGTCGCTTTATTATCCTAGCCCGTAATAAACTCGACTGTCGGCATTACACATACCGAACTTTCTAAGATACCCGTTCTTTTGTTTACAAATTGGGATTTCTTGCACGTGTTGTTAGTAGGAGTCATGGATTATCTATACGTTATCACATTCTTAGTTACTGGTGCAGCAAAAGACGTCAGACAAAAATAACAGACTATACTCAATAGCGATCAAATTAGAATTGTTTTTTTTTTTATGTTATTACTAACACTAGTCTGAAATAAACTTTTTCTTTTTCTAACACAGATTTTTCTTCTCTCCATTTAACGACAACTCTCTATAACGTCAAAATATACACACTCCCTTGAAGGTCGTTATATAGAGTTTGCACTGTATATTTTATTGATAAAACTAATTGGAGTTACAGAAAATCAGGATCATAGTCCTGTAATGAGATTTCACGGAAGAAGGGATAATACAATAAAATTTCTGAAACAACGTTTTTACGTAAGGAACTTATCTCGAAAAGGACGGCATATAGACTTCGCTATAGAATTTTGTCAGTTTGCATGTCTACACGCATCGTATAAACTAATGAATCGATTTTGTCGACACTTGAGCAATTCTTGCCGGTTCTTCACGATGAGGAATCATTTGGATAAGTTAAATCAGTTGAAATGCCTAGGAATACGCTCGTTTTTAGTTTCATTTACATCAAGCTGGTAGTTTTGAAGTTATAATAGTTTTAATTGTGTATTCACAATAAATTGAAATGAGGCTGTAGGCGTCGAACTACTGTTACGCTTGGCTCAAGACAGAGAGAAGTTCGCTGAGCTGACGGCCAACCTCCGGTAGTGGAAGGGCACCTTAAGAAGAAGAAGTAGTCGGTTAGTAGATAAGAGATCAGTATCCATACGCGGCAACGCGAGTGGTCCTCAGTTCGTATCCCGGCAATGCCCTAGTCACCACAACATAAAGTAATTTATTATTACTATCGTAAAGAAATCACGGGCAGATGCAACAAAATTTTGTATAATCAAATCATTTTATTCTACAATCGTTCAATCTACACGAGCATACATTTTAATTAGTTTTCCCTCCAAGTTTAATATCATATCACTATTTCTAAAACCATATTTTATTCTTATTTATTTCATTCAACATTTCTTACATCTTACATTTTTAAATACGAAATGTATTTTTTATTCTGCATGCTGTAAATGAGATCTAAAAAAAGTTTTTTTAATAGCTGCCGTACATGATACGGCTCTCACCAGCGTGTACGGCACCTCTTAAACGGAGAAGTGTATATTTCATGTCACTATAAGCAAAAGTTTTTTTTTCCTTAAGGATTGACACACATTTATATAAACAGGGTATGCCTGTAAGAATTCTTAAAATCAGCATTCTCTACACTAGTACATATATTTTGTTAAAAAAATGTTTATTGTTCTTTTATAAGCCTATTACAGAATATAATAAGTACTGATAATAAGCCAAGCATTTGCCCGAAGAACAATGATTAATTTGAACATAGTCGAAACGTGCTTAGTACAAAAAAGGCTTCAGCGAAATAATACATTCAAAAATATGCACATTTTGTTTTAATATATTTCTAACTGAAATTTGCCTGACAATTATATATATATATATATTTATTAATAATTTATAGGCGAACTCTTGACCTCAATCACACCTGGTGGAAGGTGAAGAGTCCTATGATAAACCGCGTCTGCCCGATAAATGCCTATTCACTCTTCTCTTAAAGGCTCCCAGGTCATAAGATCGCGGAAATATGGCCGCTGGAAGCATATTCCACTCCTTATATATCATATGCACGCCACTGGATTTCATACATATTCCAGGTATTGTAAATAGCGAATGCTCAATAATATCATCTTTTCATGTTCGTAATGGGCATGTGTGTCAGTTCCTTTCTATACACTTTGCAACCAAAATCAAGTAAAGCCGAAAAAATAACAAAAGATAAATAAAAGTGCCCAAATTTCTTATATTCCAGATCCGGATATACATATAAGCCAAATTAAACCATTATTATACAAATCTATTATATTAATTTACAAAAAAAAATTGAGATCAATTTCACTTCATAAATTTTGGTCCTTCGAGTCAGATGTTTGAAAACATATATTTTATATCCACTTAAGACCAGCAAATAAATTATTTTTATTTATAAATCGTACATCACTTAACATAACGTCTTGGACGCACCTTAGTGTTACAAATTAATAATCTTTTATATTTATAATTACAACTTGCTGCAATATTGTAAGCTTAATTAGAAAATTTTGGCTGGCCATCCATCGCGCGTCTTTAAACGCAGTCGCCGATCATAACTTCCCAAAAACATCCGAATGCAATTCTAATGTATATACGTATAGTATTAAATAGATAATATAAGTTATACATAACCCTTCTAAGTTTCCTTTCAGTCTGTCGTTAATCTGCAACAAGTTTAGATTTACATTTTACAATATTTTCAAACCATTTCTGCTATTTATAACTTTATACTACTAATCGATAAGAATTATTTATATCCATAGATGGGCAAAATGTTATCTGATTAATAAAAACGAATACGATTACATTTTACGTTTTTTACCAATAATATGACTGCATTTTGCTCGTTTATATTTTAAACACTACAGAATCCCAGATTGCATATACATTTATGATTTCTCAATGTTTTAAATGGATTTAATACTGATTACAGAGCAAGAAAATTAAAATTCCGACTATATTTGGTAATCGTTAAACATTAATCAGATTACATTTTGTCCTTCTCTGTTTATAACTAACTGATTCGTCGGACTTCGAGCCGCAGATTTTTGGCGCTGATACCATCGAGGGTGGTTTTAGAGGCTGACAGAAATCAAGCTATTGGCGCAAATCATTATGATGATGATTTCAGTGGATGCCACATCCACATGTCGGTCACCTTGTAGCTCGATTGAAATACTAAATACTAAACCGAGAAAAAGAGGACTTCCTCTTTCGGCCTCTTTATTTCCCTTTATTTATTTATTCGGAAATTTCTTTATTTCGGCCTTCGCGATGTTTTCGAGGTAGCATCCACCAAATAAACCCTAGATTGGGCCCGGTCTACTAACACGATATCAGGTTTATTAGACATAATAGTCCTATCCGTGATGACAGGCCGCTCCAAATAGTGTGATGCCGTTGCTTTCAAGAACTGGCTCAAGCCTGTACTGATACTTGTTACTGAGTTAAGAGGACATACTTCAGTACTACGTCCTAGTGCAGAATTTCGCAACCTGGTTATGCCTGTGTAAATACTGAGTAGCAAGGGTGGCACTGGAGACTACTAGAGACCACGGCTCTGAACGTCTCTCTGGGGCAAAAGCATGATCAATAAACATACAGAGTTCTATCTTTCATAATCTCTGATATTTCTGCGACGTAACAACTTGATCCTGCATCGCATAGGTGAAACCTTTCGTTTCTTCGAAAAATTCCCAAACACCTCCAATGTAAAAATGCATACTTGTCCACGCACTGCTCATGTAGCACCTTGTAAAACCTTCAGAGTTGCTCTTTAGCCTACCAATGACTATTATTATAATTATGTGGACAACTCACCAGTTCAAGCTGAGCTTCATTTTCCGCCGCTTCCAATGTCCGTCGGGGCCTGCATCCGTTGGGTCTTCTTCACGCTTTTCCCCATCATCATACATGATCATTTCTATCAACTTGTTCCTGTCTTTCGGTGGCTCCATATCGAGCGTCCCCAGGCTATCCAGCTCGTTGAGCTTGAGTATTTTCTTTTCGTCTATGGGCGGTAGAGGGATGTTCCTCTGGCTAGCGAGGGAGTTGGCTCTGCGTATCTTGTGCACGTACTCGCATTCTGGTGGGCTCGGCGCGCGCTCTATCATCGAAGGGCGCTTGTTGACGATGACGCTCTGCCGCGCGTTGTTCGCGACGAGGATGTAGGATTTGTCAATGTCGGCATGTGACTCACCGTTCGCTAGGCATAGAAAATACATTACTATAGTTTTGGAATCTTTGGATAAGAATAAACACTGGGTAAACTTTATAAACTTCTTTATTGCGCTTTTCAATATAATTTAACGTCTTAAAACTTTTTCACGTCTTTATTTACAGAGCGCTCCCGTCGTAAAAAAGCCGTTTATCCTCTCTATCTTTCCTGCATTTCACTCACAAACGTTCCGATCTACGCATTTACTACTTCATACATAATAATATTTCACACAATAACATCCATTCTACATTAGAATATAAAACACTTTATTGTACCCAGAAATCACCACACAAATCGCTATTTTAGTGCTTATTTGTTCTATCCTTAAATGGTAAAATTCATAGTACGCAGATTCTTCTCTATTTTAAACCCTTTTTATACATTTGATTATACACGCATCAATGCTCTTTTCAAAAGCATAAAAGGCATATATTTCTATTTTTGGAGATTGAATGAGCAAACTCACGCTATTTTTATGCTAGGACTTTGAAAATTGCGATGTAGACTCATGATAACAAAAAAAGTGTACCATTATTTTGTATGTATCAAAATTCGATACCAATGAATTTAAAACTGTGTTAATTTATATTTGGATATCCCATTACTGTTTCTAGCTAGTGTGTGTAGAGTAACATATTGTGTTATAAACATATTTTTACAGTATTAATCCACATAATTAAGATAACACTGGCGGTATGGCGCTCTGAAAAATTTGAAGACGCTGGCTAGTCCCAATGGACCTATAAAATAGAGTTAGACAGGTACTTACCATGAACCGACCGATCAAACAGTGAGGTACACACACACACACACTACTTTCACTCCACGACACCGGCGTCGCCGAAGGATAGTTCAGTCAACTGCTGCTAACCGGTGCGTTTTCGCACCGAGGCGCAGTTCTACTCCGACGCAGCCTTGAGTTTCTTTCGGCGTTTCTTCTCAAGATAGTCACTTCCGAAAGGCTGGTAGATCACCCGTAGGGTTAGTACTTTAATTTGGCTGGCGGTCCAAGTCGAGGTTCGTACCCACAGGGGTGCCCTTGCATTGCCACCCAACCCAAAAATTTCGCTGGCTGAGCACCTTCTGTGCTCGCCCCCTAAGCCCGGTTGAGCTGAAAATGCCTTTCCCGGCAATCAGTAGTTAGTCCGCTTCAAAAAAAAAGTACTTACCACGGGCCCCGTTAGCGTGGTCGGTCCGAGGCGAGGCTGGCGCCGCGGTGGCAGCGAGCGGCGTCGCGTCGTGCAGGGCGGGCAACGCGCGCTGTTCGCAGTCAACAGCAGCGGCGGCGGCAGCTGTCGCCTGCTCCGGGTGCGTGTTCCGTATGTGACGCTCGAGGTTGTCCTTCCTGCGGAACCGTCTAGTGCACACCTTGCACCAGAACGGTTTTAAGTCTGCAATTGGATTTTTAACCCTTAACGCACGCGTCAGGTTCTAGCAGCCAGATCGTGATGTATAGCTCAAAATTAATCTATACTAATATTATAAAGCTGAAGAGTTTGTTTGTTTGTTTGTTTGAACGCGCTAATCTCAGGAACTACTGGTTCGAATTGAAAAATTCTTTTTGAGTTGAATAGACCATTTATCGAGGAAGGCTTTAGGCTATATAACATCACGATGCATCTATTAGAAACGAAGAAATAATGGAAAATGTAAAAAAAAACGGGAAAAATTATTCATCCTTGAGGGCTTCCATTGCGTGCGCTGCGAAAACGGTTCAAGATACCAAAAATATATGTAAGAAAGAATTATTTCTCTTGAAATGATCAAAAAAATGTCCGCGACAGTATATATCTATCTTTTAAGATTAACTCACTAGAACTGTTTTTATGGTAATCAAATTTGGTCGAAATTAATGCATTATTTGTTAAGAGTTGTATCAACGTAATAATATTAATCTTTATCCAAATAAATGTGTTGTTGATTAAAAGTACTTAATTGTGAACAAAATTGTCTTTGACATCACTTAATTTCAATGAACATCTTAGAAAATATTACAATAACTTATATAGCAAAACAACGTTTGCCGGATCAGCTAGTTTATATATACAAGCGTCCGATGTAAATAGCACTGTAGCGGGCTTGAAAACCCGCCTGACAGCGCTGTATATACCTAATTTTTGCCACTGAATATATCAGCCCCATTGTGCCCTAACCTGCGTCCTTACATCCTGGGGGAGTCACCGATGAGCAAGTGTTACTACCTGGTACAGCATTCTAACTTCACTAGACAGTCGCCTAGACCTATGTAAGACACTTTTGTATATAAATGCACACGGAGCGATACAGCACGACCTACCAGCGGTTGCTGGATCGCCGTTGCCAAATCTCGACTACCAGAATCCAATATATACTTTTAGATTACGAATAGTGGTAGCATTTTATACTTTTAAAGGTTAATAATATATCGTCACGCTATATCCCTTACGGGGTAAGCTGAAACACATTAGTGGCTGTATTCACTTTGAGCTTATATGACGTACTAACCGCAATTCAACCAGGTGTTCAGAGAAGGAAAACTCGACCAAACCTGCATCCTGCTCCCTACCGATCGTACTGGTTCTCCATTCCATCGGGCCCGAGGGAACTCGGACGAGAGAGTGCTTTTCTGGCAGCGCGTCCAGTTACGCACTGAAATATCTCCTGCGTAATTGACTGTTTCCGAAAACTGGACCTCGAATTTCTTAACCGGTGTTGAAACAGTCGTCGTGGTCGAAACCGGCTAGGACATCATCATATGACGTACTCAACGTGACCAGTAGCGCAGCTGATCGCCGTTCTCAAGGCACTTACACATGACATTTCTATGCATGCAGATTCTCTCACGAAGTTTTACTTCACCGGTGAGCATGCGGTGCCTAAATCCGTACGCAATGTGGAAAAATCTTGAAGTACGTGCCGGGATTCGAACCTGCAACTATTTACAGTGCCGCGTATAAAAACAGGTCCATTATTTGATCTTACTCCTTATGACTTGCTTTCTCCTACGTGCTTCGAGGTGTAATATCGATATTCAATAACATGACGTCATGCCTTTATGAATCTCGTGACTTTTAACTTTTGTTTTTATTATTTAACAAACACATCAACAGTGACACTTATCAAACACAAAAACACAATTCTTACGATGTAACAGTATGCATCGGCTGCCCGGGGGGACGGTGCGGGCGCGCGGCAACGCAGTTACAAAAAATCTCCACGACGAATGTACGCTCGCACGCGTCTTCCGTAATCAATTATAAAGAAAATACAATTTAGTTCAGATATCGAAGTTTTTTTATTAGCCAGGACGCTTCTTTACATATAAGAAGGCCTGGTACTCAGCCACAATCGTTAACTTATGCCCTTATTTCGGATAAGTGCGCCAATTTTATACATTAAAAAGATTGATTAGATTTAGGTTTTTAAAAGGCATTTTTTACGTCTCGCTGATATCCAATTCTAAAAGAAAGGTTACGTAGTTTGTCTTCTACTATACCTGTGTGCACGGCGGCATGTCTACGCATGTCCTTTGAGGAATGGAACGCTCGTGGACACCTGGGGCACTGATGCGTGCGCTTCACTCGCACGCTCGTCTTCACCGGGTTCCCCGCACGCGCCTCCCCCCCGCACGCCTCGCACGTGCCGCACGTGCACTCCGCCTTCTTCTCAACTAAACCAAAGAAAAGACAAAGTAAATTTACACTATAGCTGATTAACCCTTTGTGTCACGCATTTTTTGTTTAGTCCAATGGGCTTGAAATTTAGTACTCGGAGGTTTTCGGGGTCGCTGATTACAATTCCACCATCAAAATTTTAATTACTCCACATCAATTCTTATTATTGAATATATGACTGACGCTGAAACACCAAAAAAAAGATCGAAAATTCGGTCGAAATTGCTCAGAAAATGGTTCTAAAACAGGTGGCACGCAGAGAGTGCCACCATGACACAAATGGTTAAAAGAAGAGTAAATGAATGTTTGTTGGAAAACACCATCCCTATCGTCGGCTTCATCTTCCTCACAGCGTTTGACTGTAAGTAAAAAAAAAAGAACATGTACTTGGTACCTGAATGTTTCTGTACGTGTTTCCTATAGTTAGATCCATCCCGAAACCTCCTGCCACAGATCTCGCACTCGTATGGCCTTTCTTCAGTATGCGTCAACGCGTGTTTCCTCAATGACGTCACGTTGTTAAACGCCTTGTTACACTCCGGGCAGACATGATTTTTTTCTTCTGGAAAGATCATAACACTATATCGCATTTGGGGTCAGCAGCAATTAAGTGCATTCTATAGAATGTATAAAACCTAACATGACTTAAAAACTAGTAATTTCCAGATCAACGGTCTCAGAATGGAAACTTTAAGTCAACATATTACAAATGAACTCCACTGATCAGCAGTAGTAGATTAGATGCTATATCGACTTTCTAGATTATGGACGGATTTAGATACCATATGCTGACTGGTTTAGAAAAAAATCGTGAGCAATCTGCATGGTATCTAGTAGAAATGTCATGTGCACATGACATTTCTACTGACATTTGCCTTAAGAATAGCAATTAGCTGCGCTTCTGGTCACGTTAGGCACGACATATAAAGGCAAAGTGAATACAGCTACTATTGTATATCTGTTCACCCCGTAAGGGATATAGCGTGACAATATATATGTCGAGGGGAGAAAGGCTACTTGGTTTAAGTGACATTTTTTGGTAATATATATTTTCGGAATCAGCGGTTTTTTACCGATTCCAAAAATATATTAGGTGCTTGAATAAGTTCTCGCTGTTTCTTAAAAACAGGCGTTGTGGCACTCTGTGCATAGAATTTCGTACAGTAACGCATTAGCTAAGTAGTACTATATGTAACCTCAAATTCTAGTCGATAAAGTTTACCACAGTGTCAACCATGTGTTTATTTACATATTTTCAAAATATCTACTTTTGTGCCAAATAAAATGTTTTTGCGGGGAATTTTATTGCACTGCTTTATTCAAAAGAAATATGCAGCTGAAGTACATAGAATTCTTGTTGATACAACGCTCTGTCGAATACAATATGTAGAGACTGGTTTATGCGCTTTAAAAATAATGATTTTGAGCTTGACGACAAAGAACGTTCTGGAGCACCGACAAAGTTTGAAGTCGAAGAATTGGAGTCATTTCTTGATCAAAATTGATGTCAGACTCTAGTAGAGCTCGGAAAAACATTTCAAAAAGATGCTTCAAAAGTTTCAAAACTTTTAAGAGCGTTAGGAATGATCCAAAAGCAAGGACATTGGGTGCCGTATGAACTGAAACCGAGAGACGTTAAACGACGTTTTCTCATGTGTATTCATTGCTTCAACGGCAGAAAAGAAAAGATTTTTTGCACCGTATTATCACTGGAGATGAAAAGTAGATTCACTACGACAGTTCAAAGCGTAAAAAATCATAGGATATGCTCGGACACGAATCAGCATCGTCCCCAAAACCAAATATCCACAGTTTGAAGCTTCTACTTTGCATTTGGTGGGATCAACAGGGTGTAATTTATTATAAGCTGCTTAAACCTAATGAAATTATCACGGGAGCTCGCTATCGACTTCAGTTGATGCGTTTGAGTCGAGTTCTAAAAGAAAAGCGGCCACTATACAAGCAGAGACACGACAAAGTGATTCTATTACATGACACTGCTCGGCCACATGTCGCAAAACCAGTCAAAACGTACCTGGAAATGCTTCAATGGGAAGATCTACCTCACCCGCTGTATTCACCAAACATAGCTCTCTCCGATTACCACTTGTTTCGGTCAATAGCGCCTGGTTTGAGCGAGCAGTGCTTTCATTCTTTTGAAGAAGCCGAAAAATGGGGCGTTTCATGGATTGCGTCAAAAGATGAATCGTTTTTCCGACAGGGGATTTAATTACTGCCAGAAAGATGGAAGAAAGTGGTCTCTAATGATGGACAATATTTAGAGTTAAAGTTATTGTAAGCTTTATATTTTAAAAAACTTTCTGTAAGCCAATAAAACAGCGAGAACTTATTCAAGGACCTCATATATATTACTATATCAACAAAGAATGTCGCTTAAACCAAATAGCCTTTCACCCTTCGATATATATTATTAGGTCTTGAATGTTATTGTATAGGAATAGTAGTAATACTAACTGGTGTGCTTTAACTTGTGCCTCTGCAACTTTGACATCTGGAAGAAGCTGTCTGTACACATGTCGCAGCGGTAGATGCGTTCATTCCGATGCACGCGCATGTGATATTTGTAGTGAGATCGGGAGGCAAAGCTCTGCAATACATTTATGTTTATTTTAAACCAATATCACATTTTTTGTGTTGGTGGGACATTTGCCCGAGCTGGGGCATGACCACAGTACACGAGTATAAAAACGGTCATAGTGACACGCTTTAACCTGTCGCATTTCGGGATAGCTTGTGTATGCCCAGTAAATCATATACCTACAGAATTTCAGTTGTGGTATATGTGAGCCATGATGACAGAGACTCAATAGCTTTTCGTCCTTTGATGTTGCTTTTGTTTTGGGAGTAACCTGTGATTACCATCAGGTGCTTTATAGTCACTTTGTTGAGCCAGTGTATAAAAAAGCACAAGCAAATCATTTTAAATAAAATAAACTATCTCTACTTAATGTAACTGAAGTAAAATGGATGAAATAGATGGCTCTCATCTCAGTCAGGTTTTTAAGTATGATCAATGCAGTGCTAAACAATATACATAGTTGAACACACCAGCTGAGACATAGGCACATCAGCTAACAGCTGCTCGCCTATTGTTTGGTAATGATAATAATAAAATAAACATGCAAGTAAAACATGAAACAAGTTTCTTATTAACTGGAATAATAATAAGCTTATTAGAAAATAAATCAAACAAGTAATTGCAATTTTACTTAAATGAGATATTATAAGATACCTTAGGACATTCTGGACACTGATAGGGTTTCCGCTGTCCATTGCAATAGGCATGGTAGGCAACTTGACTGCGAGCATGGAACTTCTTGTCACAAACAGTGCATATATAATGTCTTCCATTTCCATCTAACAATAAAAATAATGCATCATTACAATATACTCTTGAGGTAAGCAGAGATACATTGAGTATTGGCAAGTAAGTATATTTACTAATATATCTCTATTTGCAATAAAGGAAATCCTGAGTCCAGATTTATATAATACCTAACATACATTCTCCAATGTATAACACTTTTTAAGGAAAGATGGCACTAACAACCTTGCCGATGAGTTGATAATACCTTATGTTACAACCACCCAACCAACACAAGTGTGGATCGAGCTTTATAATTCAGCCTTAAACTTATATCTATAGCCATATCATAAGCCATCATTCTAATAAGAAAAACAAAAATACCCATTGAATATGTTTTTTTGTTTACATTAAGTTATTTTATAATATACAGTGATTTTTAAACTAAGAAAATATGGGAAAATCATAAACTACAAAAAATACATCAATATGGTTTCAGAAAACCTTAGCACTTTAAGTTAAAATTGACATTATTATTTGAATATTGCGATCAAGTGTGAACTTTCAATAAGAAAATAGAAAGACAATCACAGTTTTTTCATGAATTTAGTGTCCTACAACACTATGTTTCATAGGCCGTAGCATACTATCCTAATTTAAGAAAGAACACTCTGTACAGTATTTCTTCAGTAAATAAAAGTCCCTTCACCACCTGTAGCAAGGGCAAAATATGTGTGCACCCAACTGAGTTTAAGGGTAAAGCTTAATATCTAACTCAATACTATCAGATATGTTTCAGAATCTAAGCTTCTCTCTGTGATGGCAGCTAACACAACTTACTTATTATTTTTTTCGCAACAATACTTATACTATTATTTTGGCTAAGTTCAAATTCAATAAAATGTCAACAGATTTATCAAAACCAAGGTCTACCAGCCTCCTCATAAGCAAAAAAGTCACAACAAGATAACTTATAATAAATAAAGCTAATAATCATGTAAATCAGCATTAAAGAAAACATTTACAACTTACCAGTTTCAACCTTTATGTGTGATGTTTCCAATTTTGACTTGTTAATTGCTAAATATTCTTGTGTGTTATTTTTGGGTGTCTTTTCTGATTGCTCTTCAACTATTTTGACATCTTGCTGTGTTGCAGGTTCCTCAGCAGCTCCACAATCCTCAGTTGGTGGAATGCTTGTTTCATTATTCTTCTCTATGCAAGCTAAACAACCCGCTTTCTCTTGTAGCAAACAGTCCATACATTTTATATGACCACATCTTTCTGTTACTAGCCGATTAGTCGTTGAATTAACTGTTTTTTCATTACGACAGTTCACACAAACTAAGGTATTCATGTTCACATAATAATATTATAGGTTATGTTAGTTATATGTTAGTAAACAAAATTGAATCTCATAATAAAAATCGTATTGATTAAAATCACTTGTCACAGTTAAAGGATATTCTTTAGGATATATCAAATAATTTACTATTTTCCATTTTTCTCTCTTTTTGCAAAGCATCTGTACAATTGCAAGTACGTTTAAATACTCATCAAAATAAAAACATTGACGCTTCTGCTTTTTTTGTTGATGATTAGTTCGTTCTAAAAATTGGAAAATCCATCATCACATTTCAATTATACATAAAATAAATAAATAATATCTTTAATTTATATATTATGAACTGTTTATGAAAAAAATGCAATTTTCAAATATTACAAAACAAAAATTATTTATTAAACTAAATATTCGAACATTCTTTGGAATCGGATACTTGGCAAATAAACTCTATATTCGGTGTTGAAAGTTTATATGTATATTAATTAAAATCACAATGTAACATAATCAACTGTTAAATTTATGATATATATAGTAGAGTTTTGTTTTATTTTAGTTACAATCTTTAATTTATTTTCATTTAAGCAAAAGCAGATATTTTTGTTTAGCATGTATCCAAGAATATTTTATAATCTGTAAAAAATAAAAATGATGGAATTGTCATTTCGATAATTTCGCTTCATACGCCTTGTCTAAGCGTTTAACTTAAATAATAAATAGATAATATACATAATTTAAAAATAATACAAAATGGTAAGTTTTAAGTATAATTATTATAATGTATGATTAGTATCAAAAAATTTGTTGTAATAATTCTATAACTTTGTAACCTCAAATTTTAAAATTGTTTTCAGGACGTTTTTCTAATGATTAGGCGAAAAAAATTAACCATCTTCACTGACGCCAAAGACGCTACGACTGTTTTAGAATTGAAGAAAATGATCGAAGGTGAGTAATACTGTATCTGTATGTGAATAATCTATTAATAGTCGGGATACAATGACGGGCGTCTCGTCTGGTTTTGTTATGAGTGTAGATAATTTTATTATTTATGATTTATACTCGAAAATTGTCGCACATATTTATCTTGTACATGAACAAAGACTAAACTGATAACATCGATATAAATTTATTTTTAAACAAATGACAGTATTTTAATTTTGAAACTATTTACAAACATTGACTCTTTGCAAAGCACTATATTTTTAAGCATCAAATTATATTTATCGTTGGACTTAAAAAAGGTTAGTATGGTCATAGAATATGATGAATTTAAATAAAATTTTAGTCACTATAGGCAAAAAATCTACCCAAAAGCAAGCATCAGTGCCTATGCTATGATAATGCAAGAAAAGGAAAAAATGATTCTATTTGTAATATTTTTCCAACATTAATTACATTATTATTATATGCCAAAAAGTGGCAAATAAGCATACAGTACATCTAATGAGAAGTGCCATAATAAATGTATGATGAAATATTATGCATTTTTTAAAATGAAATCTTTGTGTAATTAAAAATATTGAGTAGTACTGTTAATTACTATTATCCTTTTTTATTCACTGTCAAGAATTTTTCTGCACAGTAGTTTATTAAAAAAAAATTAAGGAAGACATGTATATATTTAAGTAAGAATCAAATTAATTTATGTGCTACTAATTCTAATTACAGATATATTGAATTTTATTTAAAAAAATATATTCTTTAACATTTTAAAAGGAGGTGACTCAGTTTTTAACTATTATAAAAAATAATTACAACAGCAATTAAATTATTGCACAATTAAAAGATAATATTAGACTTCTCTTTGATGTAAAATGTGATGTTTGAACATTGTTACTCATACTAAATATGTGTAAACAATTGACTGGAAAGATACAAACAACATTGATAGAAAACAGTTACCAAATCAGTAATTTCTAAACTTCCAGAATAATTCTTTAAAACAGTATTGTTGATACAAAAGAACTAGATTGAGACAATTATATCAAAATTAAATGAGGGGAAGAAGATAGAAATAAAATTTAAATACCACTTTCTTTCTCAAAAGCTTCTTAATGAACATCAACATAAACCTTACATTTCAAAGTTTTGAATTATGAACAGTACTAGGGTGAAACTTGAACCCTAGATATCAAGGTTTCTGGGTATCACGGCTATAATTTAAAAATGCTTAGGTTTTCTTGAGGTGCTCTTTCAAATGGACTAACTGCCAAAGAAATTGATAATAGTAATTAAACATAAAAATTCCACCTTACCTACACCTTTTATTCTGAAAAATGGGAGGCTCATGATTTGATTATCAATTACAACTTTTTCTATGAAATAGCAAACCAAAAAGATGGAAACATTCCCGCAAATACAAAAGGTCCATAGATCTCTTTATACCTTTCTGAAAAATGCTGGAATACTGATGCAATGATATAAATAGTGGCTGACTCATAAGCAGGATAGTTCTGGCTTCGACACAAACCAAACTAAGCAATATCTTCAAGTGATTGAATATGTCTTTAGCAAACATGTTGAATTAGTGTCATACTGTGATTGGATAATTCTACGAGTAAATATCTCAACTGGCTTTTGCTATTGGACTATGAGTATTATCTGTGATTGGACTTTTCAATTGCCAAACTTTGGGATCTTTGTTTTGCCTATTGCAGTTTTTTTAGGTTTGCTACAAAGCTTTCATGGATGTTATTTATAGGTCGCTCATCACTGAGAACTTTTATTTTACACATGTCTAATTTGTACAGGTATACTGAAGGTGCCTCCAGCTAGCCAAATGTTGTTTAACAAAGACAGTCAATTGATGGAAGACGAAAAGACTCTTGCTGAATATGGAATGACATCGAACATTGCCAAAGCTCAATGCCCTGCACCCATCGGACTTGCTCTAAGGTATCTAGATATTAAGTAGACATATTTGTGGAGGCCTATATGAATGCGGGAAATACGTTTAGCTTTTCTTTTATTTATTATCAGGCAAGCAGTTGAAACAACTGATAAGTGCCTGTATCCTGCTATTTCACTTTTTTTTATTATTTCTTTCTGTGATTAAGATAGTGTTTGTCCAAGCGATTTTTAAAATGGGTTTACATTTAGAGCTTCTCTATCAGACTCCCTCGAGTCTACTGCTCAAACGTATCCAATCTGTGCCAGAACAACATAAGTAACAATTCACACTTTTTATATCAAATTTTTTTATTACTTCAAAGATGCTTATGGTATTTTTGTATTATTTTTTTGAAATCTAATTAATACTAGTGGTTGATTAGTTTAATCACTGTTAGACAAGGGGCAAATTATAACAGGGAGTTTGCTTGCTGTTAGTTTTATCTCTTTTGCATACCTGGTTTTGTTATAGTACTATCTCGGTCTGTGATTGTGTGATTTTCATTATTCACTATTCAATCACCAGTCATTGTATATTTTTTCCATCTCTAGTTACTGATAACTACTTAAGGGTATGTACTTACATGGCTTAATAAAGATAACTATCATTATTATAGTTATTTCCGAGATTTTGTTTTATACAAAGTTCTTTGAAAATATGCTTGATTTCTGGATATGATATATGATGAATACTCAAGACTTGAGAACATTTTGGATGTGAAATGGTTTTTAGGAACAAAGGAAACAAAAATTATTTTGATTTTTTTTTTGGGTTCACAGAAAGGAAAATGGTGAATTTGAGGCTCTTGACTTAACTCCATACTCATCACCCCCAGACTTGCCAGACGTGATGAAATCACAGGAGACCAACGGACAAGAACAGGTATAATTTGTTTTTAATGTGTACATAATTGTGGTGGACAGGCTGACAGTACGCCTGTTGATATATGGCTACTGTATCCTATACACAATTGCAAAACCAGAAGTACTGGTATCGTGCAGATGACCTTGAAGAAGAAGAGAAAAAGGAACAGGATAATATGAAAAAAAGAGACATTTTTTTTTGGGTTCGCGAAATATGGACGTTTATATACAGATTATTATTTTATCAAATTATCATAACAAAGGAATAAGAAATACCTAATAATATTAAGGGAATAACGAAAAAATTTTAGAAAAAGATATGATATTTTTTACATTTGATGACAAATGGTTGTTTACAGAACTGCCAATATAATGGTCTTACCATTAAACAATGGACTTCCAGTGTTGTAAACATAATAACTATGAATTCAGCACTGAGACAAATGAATAATTTTGACCTTGTCTGCACAGGTTTAGGACAATTAAAGTAAAATTAAAATAAATAGGCAAGTTTGTTAACACCCAACGTGATTCGTTTGTTTTGTTCACTGGGCCCAAATTAGCGAAAACAAGAGATATGCAAGAATTCACAATTTTTTTCGAACAAGACGATATAATAAGAAGAAAATATTGATGGCCAGAAAAACCTACACAACTAAACCGGGCGAGTCAGGAATAAACAATATAGCTCGAATATGATTTTGTGATATAATTATCTTAAATTTATTGCACATAATTTTGTTCCTCACCTCAAATGTGTTTTGAATGTTTAACGAAAAACTTTCAACATAGTATAATGTAACATGTTATCCCATATTAATCAATAAAAGGTATTGTAGATATAATGTGAATATTTTTAGTATTTTAGCGTTGTATATGCTATATTTGCATATAAGTGCTTATTCCATTAAATTCCTTTTAAAAATCTAACTAAAAATCCTGTTCGATTCAACAAGAAAAGTGTCATCCATATTTGGATAACATTAAATATGTACATTGTCATAATGATGAATTTAACCCATTTCGTCCCAAATGTCCAAAATTTTTACACAGTTTTCAACGCGATAATTTTGACCTAAACATCACAAAAAAAAAATTGAAAAGTACCAATGTCGATGGTTTTTTATGTCCTCTTTCGAAATCCGTGGTCTATTTTGGAAATTGGAAATCTATATTGGAAACGCCATTTTGTTTTTTTCAAAAAATTCCAACGCAACGAAAAAGGAAATATAAAAAATCCTCGATTACAATTATTTTCAACGGTCGATTCTACTTTATTCGATGTGAAAATATACGATTTTTAGAGAAAAATATCGAAAAAACCGCTTTTTTTTTCCAAAAAAAATGGTCATAACTTTTTATCGAAACATCCAAGGCCAAAATAGACCACGGATTTCGAAAGAGGACATCAAAAACCATCGACATTGGTATTTTTCAATTTTTTTTTGCGATGTTTAGGTCAAAAGTTATCGCGTTGAAAACTGTGTAAAAATTTAGGACAGTTGGGACGAAATGGGTTAAGGGGATTTTTGTTAAATTGATACATATCGTTATGCAATTTTGTTTCTATTTTTCAGATGGATCAACATTAAATGACTCTGGCGATGTGATTATTACAACTTGTAGACAAATACCAACTATGAACATCAATGGTTTTGTAAACAATGGTTCACACAATTTGAACCACCTTGCTCTCCGACCACTACCAATGGTTTGTGGGCGAAACCTTAATATTTTTTTGCATATCGACATATTTTGTTATTAATTTATCGATGATTTGTGTTCGATTTAAACATATTCTGTTATGTCTACACATTTCTTTGTAGTATTTTGTGATGCTTTTTAATGAGGTGTGTAGTGCTTTTTGTAGTATAAAATTATACGAATTAATGATATCAAAGATGCGATTGCGTTTATTATATTCGCGATATAACATTGTAACTGTCCAGAACGTGATTTGTGCCTTGTACAGGCACCTTGGTCCATCGCACCCCTGTTTAGAGATGCGATATCGAGACCTATATTCGATTCCGTTCGTAGAATTGATTGTTTTACTGACTGCGAACAATTTACTGCACTAAAATATTAATTCTGCGTTCGTCTGCGTAATTTATCGCAATAATTAACAATTTTGAATCGTTTTAAATGAGTAAATGATTCATAACACAATTTTACTAAAATTGTTCTAATGTAATATTTTTGATTTTAATTTACTAAATTACATACTTGTGGATTTGACACATTATACAATTTTAATATCAATTGTAGATAAGAACCCTAATTCTCAATATCGTATCCCTAATCCTACCGTGAGCGCTGAACGCTCGTCTCCTATTGTCCATAAATTCTGCAACGTTCGTTTAAGACGAATATGCCTTTGTGATTAATGTTTTTTATTTAAATAATTCCTCTTTTAATGCTAAATATAAATATTTTCGATATTTTTGTTTAAAATTTAGCCAATTTGGTACGATAAACGTTTCTCAATTCCAATGGACTTAAATTCGCAACGAAAAGTAAAAGTTTTACAAGTCAATAATATTAGAATAAACGTGCCTATAATGTTCAAAAATTTCTTAAGAATTCTTTTTACTAACCGGCATCAATGCATTCTTGTTTTGCTAATGCGTCACCAACCAGTTCTCGTTTTGTAAGGAAATAGCTTGGCAAAAAAATGGAGCTGTTACCTTGTCATTAGTATGGCAACATTAAGGCGTCCTATTCAACTAATAATATGGTCTATGCTTATATTATAATTCAATATATAGCTAAATACCTAATGCGAAAGCAATGATTATTAAGTATCCGTAACATTGGGTCTATTTTGAGGACAAAATCTTCCGAAATTAATAAACTAATTAGAACAATATTTATATAAATCTGATAGTTATGAGAATGATACCAGTCGATAAAGAAATAGTTTCTTATGATAAATATTTTTTTGCCTAGCTGTATTTTCATAGTAATAATACCACGTACATTTTAAATATAAAATAACTATACAATCAATCCGCAAAGGAACGTCATGGATTTATTTTTTGTTATTTGGAATAAAAAGTACTATCTTAACCCTTTATAAGCCGTACGGAAATATTACCTCACACCTTATTTTCTATAATAATTTGTTGTTCGACCCTGTAATCTGTAATGATATAAAATCATTATTTTAATTTTCGGTGTTTTGATTAATAAACTTTGCCAAATTGAAATATGTTTTTTCTTGTTCCAATGTTCTCACGAACTTTTAAAGGGTTAAATATATTAGTATTAAAGAAATGTAACCAAATGGCGTTATATAACACTAATAAAGTATATTAACGTTTTTCTGTGCGTCGCAATTACGTCGAATTTTTGATGATTTTATTTAACTCCTTAATATACTTATGCAGTGCTATGTACAGCTGTTTGAACACGTGGACACACATAATATACATTGATGTTTTGTAATAAAATTAATATTACTGTATTTAACTGATATAACATAGAATGATATATAGATAGTAGCTAATTAAATAGAAATTTAGGAGCTTTTTATATCAAACGAAATCAGAAAGTAATTTTTCCGATTCATATTTAAACATAATTCTGTCTTATTACAAAACGCAGTATATCTTTAATACGGATTTGAACTGTTTTAAAAGTGGATTACAAAAATACTGGTCTCATATAAAAATTGAAATAAATTTCAATGTTATCGTTTGCAATACCGAATGTAAAACAGTTTGATACTGTACTAATATTCTACTTCGTTTTGTAATAAGATTGAATAAAATTAAATTATATAGCGGCTAGATTTTCATTCAATTTTCACTTTTTTATAAAAATTATATAATTATAAAATATTATAGGATATTCTGTATATTTTGTTTGGACGTCACGATTGAAAAATCGTCTTCACTGATTAGCAATGAACGGTATATAATTTAGTATATGTATTTCGTAACCAAATATATTTGTCTTTTTTTTTAACCAAAATTACTAGGATAGTTGGATATTTATCGATATTGCACGTAATTGCACATAAAATAGGATAGCGAATTGTAATTTTTCGCGTATTAACGATCGAATGTCACCACTACCATGAGTTCACGTCAGTATTTTTAAAGTCATGAGCGTTTTTATAACATGCTTCTTTTTTTTACATTTCGATATATCTAATAAGTGGCTCGTGGTAGGGGATGAATGATTCTCTCGGAATAGTCAATTTCGAGATATTATTGACCGCGGGTATGGACAACTACTACTTTAATTATAAATTAATTTAATTTAACTACGCTGGTACAAATCTCATTATGGTTGACGTACTCAGCGCGTATACATTAAACGTATTTATTCTGTAACGTTTAAAGATTTAATATAAGTCCTTAATGTTTGGGAGGTTTTGTACAAACACTTAAAGATCAAAATAAATGATTTTATAGGCAACAACTGTATGCTACAAAGATACTCTCTTCTTTTTCTTACAATAATGTATAAAAATAAATAGAAATTATCGGTTCTGGTTGTATTTCAACGTAAAGGTTATTAAAAGCTCAACTAGAATAAATGAATTCGTAGTAAAAGTACTAATAATTTGATAACATGTATTAAATAGATTGTAAAGTTACTAATGAATACAGATAAAGATTACATTACATAAATAAATCGTACCATAAAAATTAAAAGAACCAATCAGCGATATGTGATTGTTTTAAAGAGCTATAGCAATTACTACATACATATCTGTTTGAGTAGGGGCGGCGCTTCTTCTTTAGATAAAATAGATTTAAAAAGCAAACTTATGTATTGATTCACAAATAATATATAGGTTTTATTCCAGTTTATATGTACAATATAAATCTATGTCATAGGAAAAACGAAAAGCACTATAACGCTATACAGTATACTATACTCTATAGCATCTATATCTCTTATCATTAAAAACGGAGTTCCTTCTCTGAAACTCTGAAATTACTGTTGTTCTTACAACCGTTTACCGAGTATCAAGTATAAAAGAAAATAAGTTCAAAACTGTCATTCATTTCCATGTGTACATTCACTTAACTGTGAATAATTTTATGATTTTTATCAAAACTAAAGAACCGAATGTTGGTTTTCTAGGGCGATGAAGTATCGATTCACTAAATCAATGTAGTGCTACATATAGTTTTTTTTTTGCCTGGAAACAAGATTTCAGGTCGCCCGCCGTCCCTACTTTGAGTAAATACTGGGGTCGTACACATACTTTTGAAATTTCGTCTCTCTCATATTTTGAATTTATTTCACCGACCATTCTTCGTTTATTGCACTATTTACATGACATTGACAGAACAGTGCTGGCGCGTCGCCATTTTAGAAAGAATAAAAAAAGGTCGTTGTTCTTTAGACCTAATATGATATTAATGAAATCTTTAAAAATAGGTTGTAAAAATGAAATGTATGTAAGATAGAGTCTAGTACAAAAAAAATCGATGATTAAGTTGTTTCAATGATAAATAACCTTTTGTTGTTAACCTTTCTGAAGTTTTAAGGATCTTTAATTTATTTGACATTGATTTTGTATGAAGAGAAGCGAGTATTTTTCGTAACATAAACAACTAATGCTTTCAATAAAATGAACAAAATCATATGTAATGAGATTTAGTAATGAAATCTAGCGTAGTATTTCGTGTACAAGAGTGGGAGTACCATACATGAGCCAGCAGGAAATAAAAGCTGTTTTGATTTGTTTTGTAGAGTTTTTATTTATATCCCTTTGTGCATGAAGGTCCACGGATATGTTTAACTCATATTCGGCATTATAAACAAATACACTTTTCAGACCAGCTATGAAAGGGAAACATAACGAAAAGAAAAATACATTAAAAAATTATACTTTTCTAATTATAATGGTGCGTCTGTAGCCTAAGTTTCGTATTTCACATAACATCTATATTTTTCGTTGTCTTTTTTACTATTTTCTTTCTTTCAAAGGTTTGCATACTTAAGCAAAGTGTTTGTCTATGGGATATATGCAAGGGAAAAATAATTGCAATTATGCGCAAAAAAAAAGATTAAATATGTTTTACGAAAAACATATTTCCTACAGACGCATCTTATAACTTTGACATTTATTTTTAATCAAGCTCTGGTATGTCAAGTCGCACGTTCATAAAATATAACCTCGAATTTAAAGTAACAAAATGTTTCTACATTAAATGAACACAATTCTTAAGAATAGTAAAGGATTCTACATATAATTCAATGTTTTTTTTTTTTATATCTAGTTATTTAACTGTTTTATAAAATGGGCAAACGAAAAGGAAAATGCGCAAAAAAGAATCCAGCAAACAAGGAAGCATTGGAGCCCGAGAACTTAGTTAAAGCACCACATTCCTTCGTTATTCATCGTGGACAGTGCAGCAAAGACATGATTGACTTAACTAAAGACTTCAGGAAGATTATGGAGCCGTTTACTGCTTCCCAACTTAAGGTTTGGGCGTTAAAAAATTTCACATTAATCAACTGCATTTTTGTGTATACCTGGTCGAGTATAATTAAGTTTTGCAATTAGACTTCGAAATTTAATTAGGATATAAATTATTTATATTGAAAAAATAACAGTAAAATTATAAATCTGAAAATATTACTTCTTGAAGTAGTAGCTGCATGTAGTAGTACTTGAAGTTTCAGCTTGCTGAAAAAGTTTGAGTGTACAATAATTATAATTATCAAATAATAGGTAAGCAGCTTTTTACTGACGTGTGTATATCTCAGTTGGTGTGTTTAACTATCACATATTGCTTAAAACTGTGTTGCCTATACAGTGAACTCTGACTAAGATGAAAGTCATCTATCCAGTGTAATCCTAAAACTATAATTTTATATTGTGTCAACAATGTCCTAAGACATCTTATTCCAAATATGTAATACTGTTAGTGAGTGAGTGAGTGGTAACTAATATTGGTTTTTAGTTTCACTCTCTTTACAGAATACATGAGGAAAAAAGTATGAAGTCTTTTGTACTGGAAACATATTGTGTGGCTTGAAGCATTTACATTTCCCTGATAATATTTTATATTATTCTATGTGATCCCCGTACTAGCATCTTTTCTGCAGAGATAATAACTGAAGAGTTTTATTCTCTCCTTGTAACTCTTTTTTCAAAACTCAACTGGTATCCTGGTAGATCTCTAAACACTTTCAAGCAAATATGTTTTAGCAAAGTAAGTTTCTTTCTTGACCTGATTTTAGCAAAGGTTGTATTCAAATTTTGTATATCTTAACAAAATATCTTAGTTTAGATGTAATGTAGTATACAAATAGACTATAATAGTAACACATGGGCTTTATCCCATGAGTAGACTTGGTTCTTATGGGAACACATGTGATGACACACGAAGTGATGCAGCTGATTTCACAAACTATATGATTTATCAAATGTTCAACCTGCAGTTAAACTTTATATATCTATGTGGGCAATGCTGGGTTAGCACAGTTATTTATATGTTCTCAAATTTTGCAGGAACGTAAAAAGAATACAATAAAAGACTTTGTGTCTGTCTCGGGATATCTTCATGTATCACATATGATGATTTTTACTGAAACAGAACTTGGGTCTTATATGAGATTAGCACGGTTGCCACGTGGACCTACTTTAACTTTCCGTATTCATAATGTAAGTACTATTTAGGGGTTTGTAAATACTGTAAATATTTTTATTTCAAAATATAGATCACCATAAAACTTAATTCAATATATACTGTATTAAGTACTATTTCCATGGGAATGAAGTCATGGTCACTATTCGAGTCTCTTAGTCTTGACTTGTAAATACATGATTTATATTTCAGTACAGCCTTGCCCGAGATGTCATATCTTCCCTTCGCAAACAATATGTCATGATGAAGGCCTTCCAGAATGCCCCATTGATAGTACTAAACAGTTTTTCAGGCGAAGGCATGCATATGAAGCTCATGGCCACCATGTTCCAGAATATGTTTCCCACTATAAACATCACAACAGTAAGTATGCTCTGTCTAACCTTAGCTTTAGAGGAATTAATGCCTACTCTTATACATAACTTTTATATTTCAAAATAAATATGTAAGTTTTAAACATGAACTCATGAAGCCAATGTGTATCCCAGTGACATAGCAGATTGTGTAGTTTGCTCCCATGACCATTCTTTACAGTGCGAGAGGAACACCTAGAGGTTTTTTAGTCAGTAGAAGTCTGGCACATCCCCAGCTGTCAACCTTAGGGTGACCGAAAAAGATTAAAATAAAGAGCCAAAAATATTTAAAAAAACATATCATCACTATATTTTTTTAATTTGAGCTGAAATATAAAGCACTATCTCCTTTGTACTCAACATAAGGGCAGCTGATCTGTTCTTTTATGGACTTTTATGCCATTTCTGTGGCTGATTATTTTTTTTCCATTACAATATATTTCATTAAAATTTTTTTTAGGTTAAACTAAAAAACATACGCCGCTGTGTTCTAATGAACTACAATCCAGCGACAAAGCTGATCGATATGAGACACTATGTCATCAGAGCCACCCCTGTTGGATTAAATAAAGGAACTAAAAAGGTACATACAAACATATAGTATCATTAAAAGAAACACAAGTTTTCCAACACAAAATAGAATTATTTTATTATCAATACAAGCTGACCTGGTGAATATTGTACTGCCTAACAGTCAATCAATCTCGTTTTAACTTTTAGCTTAACCTAATCCCGCTCTTCCATTCACTCCCTCCCCTCCCCCTCTCCTCGTTGTATCAACAAAACCAAACACAAAAATTATATAGGTAAAAGGCACTCACCTAGGAACTGAGGACAGGCTACTGGAGTTCTACACATTCATCAAGACAATTATATTTATAGAGAACAATGTTCCATCCCATTGTCAAAATCAAGTATTCCAATAAGTGTTGTTGTTTCCGCTGTCTGATCACAAGGGATTGGAAGTGAGGGAGCTGGGAAGGGAGGACAAATACCTTTTTTAGATTTATGTACTGTGCCTGAACACTCTTTAATTACATTTCAGTAAAATATTATTTTATAGTTGATAAAAAAAAACAGTGAATGCTTTGCAAGCATATGTAAACTTTATTTTCTTGTCATTTTAATGGCAACCTTGTCATATTCACAGATGGTTCAAGGAAAAATACCCAATCTAAACAGGTGTAAAGATATGTCAGAGTTCTTTGATAAGTAAGTTAATCTACTTTTTATATATTTGTGTATACATTACATACATTTTATATATTTTTATATACTTTTGAAATTGCACTTTTAGTACCTACATCAAATGCAATTGCAACGTATCACTTACCACTTACGCCTGGATATGATGGGCGACTCATTGCCTCAAGTGCACCATCCAGAGAACATTAACAGCTGGATATGGCCTCAATATTTTTTTTTCTATTTAATTTTATTACTGACGAAAAAAAAAACTTAAAAAAATACGATTTACTTGTTACTGGAAATATTTGAAACGCGTTCGACGTCGTCCGTCTAAATTATCTTTACTCTCTATGCAGGGCAGCATTGATGTCAGAGAGTGAGTTTGAAGACGATCCTAACTCACAAGTGATTCTGCCCCAGAAGCTGGCGTCTAGGGGAGCGGCCGCGGAGTCCAAATCAGCCATTAGACTCTTTGAATTAGGACCCAGGATCACCATGCAACTTATTAAGGTAACAATATATTTTTTAAGTTACAATATGTTGACTTCTCAAATTCAGATATTTTTATTTAAAAACCTTACTGTCGAAATGTGATTTAGAAATGCTATTTCTAATTTGTTTATATATTATACATTCGGAGTTAACTTTAGAATGAAAATTAATATTCACATTAAAAGCATTAAAAATTTCTGACGTGTGTAAAAACGCACTTGCAATTATGTGACTAAATATATGAACAGGTAGAAGATGGTCTTATGGACGGCGAAGTTCTCTTCCACGAGCTAGTAGAGAAGACTGAAGAAGAGAAAGCTATAATAAAAAAGAGAAGGGAAGAGAAGAGGTAAATATTTGTATATTCTACCAGAACTATTCATTTTATTAACGTTGTGTGAATAAAATGATTATTATATTAATTTCTTTTATTAGGAAACAGAAAGAGAAGCGCAAAGCGCAACAACAGGAGAATCTTAAGCGTAAGCAGAGAGA
Source organism: Automeris io (assembly GCA_036320925.1). Lineage (NCBI taxonomy): Eukaryota > Metazoa > Arthropoda > Insecta > Lepidoptera > Saturniidae > Automeris > Automeris io. The sequence continues at coordinate 2,508,868 of JAUDJH010000010.1, read as the reverse complement.
GAAGGAGGAGTTAAAACAGAAGGCTCTGGAAGGAATAAAAAAGAAAAAAGAAATGACAGAGAGTCAGAGGTAAAAATTGCAAATTAATTATTTAAAATCAGACTTATATACCAAAAACTGTGTGGAACTTTTATACTGAAATAACTGTTACATCTGAATAATGGAGCTTTGTAATGGTGAAATTATTATCAAGATTAAATAATTCGTTTTAACAATTTATCGATTACAAACAAACAAATCCTTATAATAGTCGCTAATGTAGTAAGAATCAGTTGGGATTATCCAGTGAGACAGACCATATAACAAACGAAACTATTCCAGGCTAATGGAGTTGGCGGCGGCAGAGTCACAAAATACAGAAGCAATGGATGAAGACGACAATGACGCGGATTACTACAGACAGGAAGTCGGAGCTGAACCTGAGGAGGGTATGATTATTTTAAAAAATCATTTAATAATAAGGGTATTAACGCACTGCATCTATTCCGAAGTGACGTAGAACTATTCTCTAATATGGATCTAAATATTATTGAATAGCAGTAGTAATAGCACCATTTGTATGAACGGCTGCGCTCTGCGTTTGAAACGAGTCTGCATTATATCAGAGAAGCGAGAAGGACGATGAAGTAGGAAAAATAGTAATGTAAGTAGGCGAAGAATTGTTTTAAAATATATATGCAAATGATAATAGATTGACTAGTAACACTGTGAAAGGGATAGAAAGTATAGGAGAGAAAGAGCAAGAGATTTGAATAGCGAAGTGAATAACCTCCCGTCCATGGAAACACAGAAGATCCCGGTTAGCTATAATTAAAAGTAAGTTGATTCGCGCGTAACAATCGTTAAAGTATTTATAATGAGTACAAAGAAAGAAAGAAAGTTTAAAATATGTTATAAGAACAAAATAAACAATTTAATTAGTTTTGTAGGACGAACATAGGTCATAGGCGACGGTTGCGGCCGTTGGATTACGTTGAGGGCCTCGACTTTGTGTTTTGCGGAATTCCCCTTCTGATAATGAACTTTGATTGGTCGACTGAAATAGCTTTAGGGACTTCCCTTTCTTATTTATCGACCGGGATCACGTGAGGGTTGCGCGAGAGCGCGGGTCGGTACGTTAGCCGCGCGTCACGTCAGTCCGCTAGAAGCGCCGCTCGAACACACCCGTGCTACAGTTTCTTTATCATTTGATATCACTCAGTCATTTTGGTTCTGTTGCCATATCTCTAGCTCTAACTTTTGCCGAGTTGTTAAATTATGAAAATGGTTTCGTATTAAGTGTTTTTAGCACTTAGCCGTTAACAATGAGTACCGCTGGTAGCATTACATGTGCAAATCTATATGCTACTTGCTGTCGACAAAAAAAAATCTGCATTCATCGACTTAACAATAAAATCTGATATTTCAGATCTATTTACACAAAATCCTGGCAAGAAGAGAAAAGGAGACGATAGCAATACAGCAAGAGGCTTCAAAAAAATGAGGCTTGATAAGAAAATAAAGAAAAAGTTCCAGAAAAATCAAGATTCCATTAAACCGCATAATGAAAAGAATGACAGAGAAGGAAAGAGATTTCAAAACCGAGATGGAAATAAGAGAAAGTTCAAAGACGCGGGGAGCAAAGGCAGACAGGGAGAGGACAGGCAGAAAAGTTTCGGGAAAAAGAAAGTGTTTGGTGGAAAAGTAAATAAGTTTAAAAGTGCTAATAAAGGTAGACAAGGGAAAGGAAGAAGTAAAGGGAAAAGTAGAAAATGAGTTCTATTAAAGTATTAAATATTTTTTGCGGTTATTTTGTCTTTTAATTAACCCCTTTCTTGATAGAGTATCTGTGGATACATCAGAATTTACAAAGCCTATTGCCATAAGTTTTTAGCGCAAACTTAATCTTTTTATATGAACATTTAGATAATTTCTCAGTTTTTGAACGTAGGGTTAGTTTCTACTAAACATCCTTGCAACGTAAGGGTTAAACGGTATGAATGTTATTTTGATATTGAAAGAAAGAACATTCTGCCAAGTTAAGGGTTAATCCATTAACAGCATTTCAAAATTATGAAGCTAAGTAATAATAATATATCGTCACGCTATATCCCTTACGAGATGAGCAGATACATTAGTGGTTGTATCTCTTTTGCACCTATATGTCGTGCCCAACGCTGATCGCCGTTCTCAGTGCACTAAAACTAGTGATGCCACGAATAGTGAATTGGCCGAATACCGAATATTCGGCAACGCTGTCGGCCGAAGCGCCGAATATTCCTGGAAGTAGCGTGTTTAGTAATAATAATAATCTTTATTTCAACACAAAACTTATGCATATACACAGGGTGATAAGTCTCACCGATTAAGTAAATCTTGTCTCTGATGAGACTCGCACTTCCGTTCGGGTTATTCAAGGGTGTTTTGTGTTTTTATATGGATATTGACGGTATAAGTTTATTAGTATGTGTGTGAGCGAGAGAGAGAGTGTGTGTGTGTGTGAGAGGTTATTTTCTGAGGCTGGAAACATTTACGATGAAAAGCGTAATCGTTTGCTACCAAAAAATGCTGAAAAGCTTGTTTTTATCCATCACAACTTACCACTGATCAATTTTTATTACTAAAGTGTTGTAATTTGGAAATAAATACATAACTTTGAGTAATATAACGTGTCTTTTTTACATGATTTGCTAATCGGTATTCGGCCGAATAGTACGTATTATTCGGCCAAATACCGAATAGCAAAAAAGTGGCCGAATACCGAATAGTTGCCGAATATTCGTGGCATCTCTAACTTAAACATAACATTTCTATTAGATGTCATGCGGGGTTCCTCATGAAGCTACTAAGAATAATACCATTTTTTGTATTAGGAGATCAATTTTTTTTACTGATTAATTTTAATAGCAATCAGTGGAAATTTGGTATAATTAAAAAAAAAACAATATAAAAGTCTTTTCGTTTTAATTCTTAGCTTACAAAAATATAAACCACTAACGTGGGATTACGTGATCGATTTTCAGTACACCAAAAGCATGTTTTATAAAAATACATTAAATCGATTCATAGAATCAGGAAATATATAAACAAAAATCAAATCAATAGAATGTTTTTACATATTATAAAATGACATTTTAACACTCTTTCGTAAGTGACGAATCGTGTTCTGATTACATTGTTTTTCTCTGTCGCACTTATTTCAAGAAAAAAAACACGATAGTACAATACGAGCTTAGGAAAACAGAAAATACATCACTTCACTAGCTCCGCCGTTTTGTACTAGAATATCTTTTTATGTATTTCTTAATATGTAACTTATGAATCAATATTACAACTTATAAAATATTAATGAGGCACTTTATAAATCACAGGCAACATCCGAGTGAAATTTCAGCTCAATGTCTGTTTGCTTTGAATCTGTAAAAGAAATATAATATGAAAACTTTCCTTACGCTAGTTTAACACGTTCGTCGGCCAGTGCGATTCGTTTGTGTTTCTCACGGGGCCCAAAACCGACCCGGTACGCCGTAACGTAAACAAGCGATATATAAACAATCTAACTTAAGTATTTTGTTATTATAATTTCTTCGATTTATCGCAAAGGATTTTGTTCTTCACCTCGAATGTATTTAGCGTTTAATGAAAAACATGCGACATAGTATAATGTAATATGTTATTCTATATAAATTAATAAAATGTATTGTATAATGTGAACATTTTTAGCATTGGAATGTTGTACATTTTACATATAAGTGTTTATTCCATTCAATTCCTTTTAAAAACCCAACTGAAAATCCATTTAAGTTCAACAAGAAAAGCGTCACCCATCTTTGAGTGACTTGGCGACGAATGTGTTAATATTTTTTATTACGTTATAAAGGTGCGTCCGGATCAAATGTTTCGGGTTTCGCAAAACATCTACTTGTCTTTTTATTTCTCGTATCTTTAAGATTGCTTTTTTCTTTATCGTACACCATAAACAAATCGAGGGGTGAAAGGCTATTTGCTTTAAGTGACAATTTTGTGGTGATATTTTGTAATACGCATTTCCAGAATACGCGTTTTTCGCTGATTTAAATTAGAGGGAAAAAGCAAAAAAGAGAAAATTCATATATAATATTTGCTTTGATAAAAAAACATTTCAAATTACTATTAGAACTATTAACTAATTTTGTACGTAAAATCGTTTTAGCGGCTTTTGAAACTAGACGCCTCAACTAAAAAAACACTCTTTGCTTCTATGGGATGAAGGCCGCTCGTCCCTCTGCAAGTACAGGATAAAAACTAACCATTTAAATGAGGAATACGATGTCATCCGCCATCATGACCTGGTTGGCGCTCGTCATAGCTTCGAGGGCGGACTGGACCTCGTCGCTTTCGAAGGTCCCGTGAGGGTACTTCTCATTGACGAAGCGGGTCACGCGATCCAGGGGCAGGGAATTGGCGCGCTCTGACCTGAAGAGCTCTTGCAGAGCACTCTTGAACTGATCCAGCCTGTTTAAAACAATTGTAATGTTGGTCTTTCCACAGTACAGGTGAACTAGATAACATAGTAAGTCTCTGAAGGAAACGTTTCGTGTTCTGCGAATCATCTGCTTGTCTTTTTCTTTCTCATGTGTTTGCTATTATTTTTCTCTTTCTCGTACGCCGTAGACAACGGGGGGAAAAGACAGGCAGATGTGTTGCAGAACATAAACATTTGCTCTGCACGCACCATTAGGCAGACCGGAATCTATGACCGGGCTACAGACCTAAGGCTCGAACTGGGCCAGGACCTCAGTACACGAGTGTAAACACCATCATAAGGACTCGCTTTGGCTTGTCGCGTTTCTAGATCAGCTTGTGTATATCCAGTAGCTCATACACCTAGAGACCTTCAGTCGCGGTATATGTGGGCCGACATGACGATGTAGACTATCGATGGGTTTTCGTCATTTGATGGTCGCTTTCGTTTTTGGACTACACTGTACTTACCATCAGGTGCACTGCAGCCACTTTGTCGAGCCAGTGTTTAGCGTGGTAGGTATGCAGGAAGTATATAGTAAACCTACCGTAGGCTAAAGCGCAGGATAGCGTGATAGATGAGTTGATGAAGAATGAAATGAAGAAGTCCAGACAGCAAGTTGATAGACGTTTAATGAAGCACAGTATAAAATCTAGTAGGAATAATGAAGCACAAGTAAAATAAAGTTCCCGACACAATAATACAAATAACATCACGTAAATAGCAACTATGAGATCGGTACGAATGGCAAGCGAGAGGAACGTAGTGGCGCGTCTAATGTGATAGCGAGACTATTGTGCCGGGCGCGCGGGCGGTGAAGCGCTCGCGTCGAGCGCGCCCGCGCAATCCCCCCGCGCGCGCCGGTACACAGTGGCTCTCAACCTTACCACTCACCACATACGACTCCAAAGCATGACACAGTACGAAAGGAAAGAAGTTGAAAGATAGTAGGCTACAAGTGTAAAAAAAAATAATGTTGACCAAATTACAAGAAAAGTCAAAGTAAAGTCTATAAACCTAAGCATAAGAGTCATGTACATTGATGATTATCTTTGATGATTTTCCATAAGATTACATTAAAAAAAAATGAATAAGCGCGGTCATTTAAAATATACCTTTCGGGTGCAAGGGGTTTTTGCGAAGACCTGGTGGTGCGATGCGAGGGTCCAGGGTCTTGTGAGTGCGCTGCTCGTAGTACCGGCTCGGCCTCCTCATCAGACGAGAAATCGTACGGGTCCTGCCCGTTACTGCCCTGCAATGACGAATGCCTTTACTATGCTATCATCCATAGATGGGCAAAATGTAATCAGATTAATGAAAATGATTAACGATTACATTTTACGTTTTTTACCATTAATATGACTGTATTGTGCTCATATATGTTTTAAACACTACAAAATCCCAGATTGTATACACATTTATGACTTCTTAATGTTTTAAATGGATTTAATCATGATTACAGAGCAAGAAAATTAAAATTACGACTACATTTTGTAATTTTGGGAGTCGAAGCTGCTCGCATCCGTAGGCTTTACCCTAGTTTCCCTACATGTGACTCCTGGGTGGTGCTAAACGAGCAGCCGCGAGGAGGTAGGGCGTCGGTGCCCGTCTGGATCGCGACCACAGTGCATGGGTGTAAAGCCCGTCACAGTGACCAGTTTGGGCTTGTCGCGTTTCGGGATCAGCTTGTGTATATCCAGTACCTCATATACCTACAGACCTTCAGTCGTGGTATATGTGGGCCAACATGACGATTTTCATCCTTTGATAGTCGCTTTCGTTTTTGGACTACACTGTACTTACCATCTGTAGTATCTGTACTCTGTAGTCACTATGTTGAGCCATTGTAAAAAAAAATCATTTATTATTAATCAGATTACATTTTGCCCATCTCTGCTATCATCATAATAAGCACATTTTTATCCACCTACTGGGCAAAAGCAGAGGCCAACCGTAGGTGGCCTCTTGTCTTGCCTCTTTGACTTGTCGAATGAAAAGCAACAATATACGTATATAAATTAATAACTTATACACGTTTTACTTCATTTTTGACTCTTTATAAAGTTAATCATGTATATAATATAATATTTACACACATTCGCCGTTTAGAAATTTTTCAAGACGGGGTAAAAACTTATCTGCTGCCCCTCCACTAGTAATTCCTTATACATTTCTTTCTCGTTACCCTTTCGTACTTTATCCTGGCTTAGGAGAGACAGAATACCTACTTAATAATTAATTGTTATTTATTCTATCATGTGTGTCATTGCTCCTAAATATGTTGACTGTAAATTGCTTTGTTTTCATGGAAATATTCAGATATCACTATTCCTATATATTTGGAATTAGAATCGAATGCTGAATATCCTCCTTGAATATCTCCCTCGTCTACAAAATCGGCCCATATATTTTCGGAATCGCAGTGTATTACCGATTCCAAAAATATATATTACTATATCACCAAAAAATGTCGCTTAAACCAAATAGCCTTTCACCTCTCGATATATTGATTTAAAATTTAGTCTAATTTGAATTCTGAAACTCCATTACTAGTAATTACCAGATTATAAGTCAATATATGTATTAAATATCCATATATAACAATGTAATGATTTTATGCTTTTAAAGAATGCACGTTACTGCAGAACAGTCGGTCTTAAGGTATATGAACTACTGGCACACAAGCTGAATGTGACAGGCCGAAGAGAGTCACTATGACGGCCTTTGCGCTTGTGTACTGTGGAAACGACTCAGTTCGGGCAACCGTTCTAACATCGGAAGACAACTTACAGTTTTCCTGGACCGTTTGGTGCGCGGCTGCGAAGGTTGCTCACTGTCTCCAGCAGCGGCTTCTTCATCAGACGAGGCGCGCCGTTTTCGACGCTTCTCTTTAGTTAACACCTGAACAACAAAACTACATATATCCTTCTATAAGACACACACATCAAAGGGCCAAAACTAAACAGTATTCGATCCGAGATTGACGTAAGCGCTAAAAGGGCTTTTACTATTTTGGTATATTCTTTTCTGATCTATGAATTTGATTTACCTTTTTTTAATCTGGGGGAAAATTCTGTGTAGAACCATCAGGGTGGCTGTGAGGGCAGCGACCCTTATGTGTCAGACTCCTACTGATTAAAAACCCCGGAGTGACCCTCTAATTACTCCACCCGGGTCTGGGAAACCAAACAAATCCAGCCGCTTGGAGAGTAAAAAGGCCTACCTATCTGGGAGAGGGGTTTGTAAATAATCCACTCCTCCAAAACCCCGGACACTGCGCACGGCCTCCCTCTCAACCGAGCAGTAGACTACCTCAAGTCTACTGCCCAGCTAATCTGACTTATTTTTATTAATTTTTTTTACACTGGCTCGACATAGTGACTACAGAGTACCTGATGGTAAGTACAGTGTAGTCCAAAAACGAAAGGATAGTCCCTAGTTCCCAAAAGATGAAAATCCGTTGATAGTCTACATCGTCATGTCGGCCCACATATACCACGACTGAAGGTCTCTAGGTATATGAGCTACTGGATATACACAAGCTGATCCCGAAACGCGACAAGCCGAAACTGGTCACTATGACGGGCTTTACACCCATGCACTGTGGTCGCGATCCAAACGGGCACCGACGCCTTCCCACCTCGCTGCTGCTCGTTTAGCACCACCCAGGAGTCACGTGTAGGGAAACTAGGGTAAAGCCTACGGACGCGAGCAGCTTCGACTCCCTAGCTCTGACATCGTACGACCTGTCAATTGAAACACTCTCTCAATCCACCCAACGTGTGATGACACTCACCGGCAAACTGTATAAAGCGTTTTATTACAATCCTTTCCATCCGATTCAAACGTACCTATATCAAAATGTACTACGGGAGAGATTCTTTAAAACACCAGTTTCCTGAAGGAGAAGCAGAGCCCCTGAGGAGCTGGCAAACTGACGAACGCGGTGAGTGAACTTCTATAGGCAGCCTGTGCATCCAATAGAAATGCCATGTCGTCTAGTGCCGTGAGAACAGCGATCAGCTGCGCTACTGGTCACATCGGGCACTGCAGATAAACGCAAAATGGATACAGCTGCTAATGTATCCACTTTGCGCTTATATGCGTGCTGCTCATTTCTATAGGGATATAGCGTGACGGCAGTGAAGTGCCTAGGGTATATTATATTGCTCTCATTGTATAACCAACTCCTTTCTAGTTTCAGATAATTTTATTATATTTGGTTAACAACGTTTAATGTTTGGTTTGAAATTAATTTTAATACAAAAGAAGCCTTACGTACTACAACATGAAATAAAATCTTGACACCGCGATATAGATAGCACCTTAACGCCATCTATTGTCGCACTTGTGTACCATTGTAAATTATACATCTCTTAACACTCATAGGAAATATAGACTACGTGAATATAGAATATATATGAATATAAATAGTTCCTTTTTTGTTTTACTTCAAGCAATTTATTCCAGACTTATTTATCACTAGCTGTGTCCGCGACTTCGTCCGCGTGGAATAGTTATTTTGGGCATTTTAGTTAGTTATTTATTTTGAAATTGTAATATCTTCTAAGATGTTCATTGAAATTAAGTGATGTCAAAGACAATTTTGTTCACAATTAAATACTCTTAATCAACAACACATTTATTTGGATAAAGATTAATATTATTACGTTGATACAACTCTTAACAAATAATGCATTAATTTCGACCTAGTTTGATTACCATAAAAACGGTTCTAGTGAGTTAATCTTAAAAGATAGACATATACTGTCGCGGACATTTTTTTAGATCATTTCAAGAGGAATAATTCTTTCATACATATATTTTTGGTATCTTGAACCGTTTTCGCAGCGCACGCAATGGAAGCCCTCAAGGATGAATAATTTTCCCCGTTTTTTTCACATTTTCCATTATTTCTTCGCTCCTAATAGTTGCATCGTGATGTTATATAGCCTAAAGCCTTCCTCGATAAATGGTCTATTCAACACAAAAATATTTTTTTAATTCGAAGCAGTAGTTCCTGAGATTAGCGCGTTCAAACAAACAAACAAACAAACAAACTCTTCAGCTTTATAATATTAGTATAGATATATCTGAACAATGTTTCCAAGAGATGTAAGTACTTCCCAAAGGTTGTTGAGGTTTGCTGGAGATGTGAATTATTATTATAATTTTTTGCAACTATCATTCCACTGCAAGGCAAAAGTTTCCCTCCCTTTTTCCACTATATGTGGAATTCATGCGAGGGGTTTGGACATGTAACCCAGCACACTTGTTCAATGCGAGTTGGCGGGTGTGCACTATGTTGCAAAGCAAGGTACATGCAGCAGCTTAGATGCTAGCAATCTACATGCGATTTGGCATGCTATACAGCTCAGTTGGCACTTATGATGCCTCAGTATGAGGAAAAGGGTATACAATGCTTGTATGCATCTATGGAATGAACGCTACTGCGCGGCGGTATATTACATGATTTATAAAAATAGATGAGAGGATTACCTTTTAAAGCAAGGTACATGCAGCAGTTTAGACGCTAGCAATCTACATGCGATTTGGCGTGCTATACAGCTTAGTTGGCTCTTATGACGCCTCAGTATGAGGAAAAGGGTATACAATGCTTGTATGCATCTATGGAATGAACGCTACTGCGCGGCGGTATATTACATGATTTATAAAAATAGATGAGAGGATTACCTTTTAAAGCAAGGTACATGCAGCAGTTTAGATGCTAGCAATCTACATGCAATTTGTGTTCGCGCCAAATGGTCGCGAACGACCTACGTGGAGGCTCAACCTCATAAATGTTATATTTAAAAAAATAACAGAATATGTTTTTTGGATTGTCATTCGTAAAAAGGAGATGTCAAATATATATGAAAAAATACAGTACCTAAAAACGAAATAAAATGTTATTTTAGAAAACCCTAATTACAAACCCCAAAGGGGAGGCGCTAAGCTACCCGTTAAGCCAAACGGCCTTCCCATAAAGTGGCGACCGTGACAGGACGGCCTATCCAATTTGGCATGCTATACAGCTCAGTTGGCTCTTATGACGCCTCAGTATGATGAAAAGGGTATACAATGCTTGTATGCATCTATGGAATGAACGCTACTGCGCGGCGGTATATTACATGATTTATACAAATAGATGAGAGGATTACCTTTTTGAAGTAAGCGTAGTGTACGAGCTGCAGCGCGGCCTGCGCGTCCTCCGCGCGCACGTGCATGTCCAGGCGGCACTTGGCGTGCGCCGTCGACAGCCGGATCAGGGTCTCCAGCGTGCGCGCGGTCACCGGCTGCGTCTGTTGAAAGAAAAAAAAAAAAGAAAGAAAAAGTTTATTGAGCCAAAAAGATAACAACACACAACAAACATATTTATATAAAAAAAACAACAATGGAAGAATACATAACATCACATCATGTATCCTGTGTGCTGCTACCCATCTCAAAGAGCACTCAGCTCAGCGTATGCTGGGCGACGCTGCACGCGCCATCCAGCGCTGATTTTCAGCCGACGCTCAGGGGAATCGATTGCGCGGACGTCACGGTGCTATTTAAATATTAGGACCAAATATACAAAAACATACCTTATAAGTTATAACGTACAACAAATAAGTATGACAATAAATACATAGAATACTTTTAAGTAGCATAGAAAAAAATGCAATGTTACTCTATTATTATTATGCAATGTGGGGCTATGCAGTCCTTTCAGCCTGTCTCACTGCGACCTAAAAGATCTATTGTGATCGCCACCTACCATCTAGAGTTCTCTGTCAAGGCCTATAGTTTTATTAATTATTTTAATATTACTCTAATCAATACTTCCTTTAAAGAAGCTCGGATTGTTGAAGTTAAATTTCTAGATAATGATAATAATCTCTTAACCCTTAAATGCACAATGTTGTTTTTAAACAACATACTAAAAACCACAGATAAAATTGACCATCTTTTAATTTTTTGTTAATATAGTCTATTAACAATTTTTTTTTTCAAACGTGAAACAAAAATCGTCCATTTAAGGGTTAAAGTACGATTCGGAGTCTAGAAGTCACTGCTCGCTAACTATTGCTCTATTCTATTCTAGAAGTCGCTGGAATTTTACACGGAATACTATAATTAATACTAAATTTACGGAACTTGTTGGATGATTATATTTGTCTTAAAACATTTTTCTTTTCTTTTTCGTTCTGAAAAATAACTTGTCCTTTACTAGTAAAAAATAGTGATAAATATTATGGATTTAATTTTATTTATAACAAAGAAAATAAACCATGTTATACCAATTTTTAAAATAAATATAAATTGTTCGCCGGTTCATCAAAAAATGCCATTTTTTGTTTTTGAGGGTTTATAATTTTAAAATGTTAATTTTAAGGGAACGTCACATTATGAAAGAGAAGATACGACATATAGATAGAGACAGAGAATGATGATGATGATGATGTCAGTGGTGATGTTTTAGAGTTCGTACAGCTCAATCTAATATCTTATATGTGAATTAATCGCATATACACCTATCCCCCGATTTACACGGTAGATACGTTCCTGAGAAAAACGTGTAAAACGAAAATTAAAAATTTTCAAGTCGAAACCGTGTAAATCGAAAAGCTTGCAGAAAATGCATAATTTTGCTATTTAACAGTTGTGATTTTTTTCAATATTTTTAGGTGTACACAGAAATAAAAATAAAATGCATTGACAGGTTAAAATATGTAATATATTACGGAAACACTGTTTTTTTATTTAATTATAATACATTAAACAGAAGAACAAAAAATAAAACCAAAGGTGTTTTATTATCCTTCATCATGTGCAGCAAGTCAGCACATAAGCTCGGGATTCCCCGTGAGATGTGTACACAGCGCACGTGTTCAAACACAGTAGCCTTTAGTAGAGTACGATAAAAACAAAAAAAAAACTTATTTGGAAAACCGTGTAAAAGCGAAAACGTGTAAAACAAGTACCGTGTAAATCGGGGGATAGGTGTATTTTTAACTTATGATTTCCATTAGTAATATTTATGTAGTACCTACTAACGCCACGAGATGGCAATGATTGTAAATATAATTATTATCGAGAATGACAGACTGCGTATGGCAGGCTGACAGAATGCGTATGGCAGAGGCTCACCCTGGCGACATCATTGTCCATTGTATCCTGGTCCCGGAGCCTGGCGAACTCATCGGCTATGACGTCAGAGGCCTCCTGCGTCAGCTTGGGCTGCACGAGCCGCGCGATGTGAATGTACTTCCTCATGAACTTGGTGCTTAGAATGCGCTCCTTCTTGTCCCGCAGGTTGCCGTGCAGCAGGGGATCGTATTTCTCGTATATCGTTGGGTTTGTCTCCTGAAACATTTTTAAAGACAATTATCCATTTGCCATCGTCAGCGTATCCCCACACACTAAGGCATTATTTTTAACCCGGAGGAAATTCCTGCAAAACCATTGATAAAAAAAAAAACAAATTCAACACAGCACAGCACAGAAACAGCAGGCACAATTTAATTGATTAATAAATTTATTAACAATATGTCACCCTTGAAAAAACATCCCCGTGTTTTTTCGACGAAAAGAAAAACAAAATCATCCGATTTGTGAAAAAAAAAACTAGCTTTGAAATGTCCTTGTTGATTATAGAAAAAAATGCACACTCTATCATTGGCACTCATATTTTATTACTTTAAATAAAATTCATACCTCCGCTTCATCTTGATCAGGATTCTCCGTAGATAGCATCTCAACCAGTGAACCCATCGGTAGTACCTCACCATCTTGCTCTTTCGGATTTCTTTAAATTAAATAATTGATGTCATGTGTTAGTGTTCTGAGAACAGTGATAACCTGCGCTACAGGTCACGTTGGGCACGAAATATACGCGCCGAATTGATACAGTGATATTGTATCTCTGCTCACCCGGAAAAGGATACTCCGTGACGATATATTATTAATAAATATTCATAAAATTTCAAAAACAATATTGATAAATATTAAATAGGATTAACAGGTATAGGATTACAAATATTGTTATTCGAGATTACAAATGGAAAAGAATGTGAAATCCCTAGTGATTTAACGGTGACAAATAAAAATCACATGCACCGTGATTGAGATAGCACTATGCCAACCCTACGCGTACGAAAGAGATAAAGCTAAAAGGAGATACGCCCCTTAATATAATTTGTCCCATGCTTATTCAAGACAGAAAATTGTTGTCAGTTACGTTTGATTTTCTTTTTAAATATCTCAATAATCTTACTTCTGTTATAAATGCAAACGTTTAGATAAATGATTTTGCCGGAACGGCAGGTCTGGGTTATATTTGGTGCCGAGGAAGATGGCTCAGCCTTGCCCTTGGCACTCAGCAGACGAGAGGGAATACCCCAGGGGTTTTAGTCGGTGCAAGTCCGACACACCGGGGGGCGGCCCTCACCGCCTCCTGAAGGTTCGTTAGCGATTTCCCCCGGGTTACCAAAAAAAAAAGTTCTAGGTTATATTTGGCACACAAATAGACTATATACACGGTGTATCAACTACGTCTCACGAATACTGAAGGACAATGTTAATATACTTAAAGTATAAACAAATAAAAAATATTTTATCTTTACGACCAATAGTTTATGAGTAAATTTATAAACAAATTTGTTCGCATAATGCTCGGCAAGCAATGGAAAGCGGCTATGCGAAAAGATCCACCACACCGTTAACGTTCTCAATGACGTAATTAAATCACAATATGAAAAACTTTAAAGAAGCCTACCTGCCCATCTAACATTTTTCTAGTAATTAGTGCTAACTATAAATGCGAGGAATATTAATACGTTTTAACTTTTTCCCCACTGCATACGTTCTTTAGTTATGCAATATCTATTCCTTGAAACAAATGTTTTATTTTTAATAGCGAAACTTTATTACACAATTATGTATAAGAAAAATCAGTCTTGGATATGGCTAAGGAAAATTGATCTTACCTAGTTCTCATCAAGGCGCGATCGTATGAGATGTGGCTCAAATTGAGAACCCCCTCTTTCGAGACAAATTCGTGTGCGTCTTATAGTTTCTTTGTGGACTCTCACAAGAAACGAGGGATCTTCGATACTTTTCTCATTAAGTTGTTCGAACACTGCAGAGATCCGCGTCTTCATTTCGTCCGACGTATCGCACTGACGACTGAATACTCGTTCCTTAACGTGACCCCACAGGAAAAAGTCTAATGGGGTCAAATCAGGTGAGCGAGGAGGCCAGATGCAAGTACCAAAACGGCCAATCCATCTGGAGGGAAATTCTTGATTTAAGTGATCTCTGACGACTCTAACAACGTGAGGCGGTGCTCCATCATGCTGAAACCACATATGTCCTAATTGTGCCAAAGGGACTTCATCTAAAAGATCTGTGACAGGTCCTTGTAAAAGTTCCAAGTATGAAGCACCGTCCATCCTTTGGGGTAGGTAAACTGGTCCAAAAATCTTCCCCTGGTGGATTCCTGCCCATACGTTTACTGACCACCTGATTTGATGTCCAGTTTCTTGGACTGCATGCGGATTTGTATCAGACCAGATATGTGAATTACGACGGTTCCACATACCGTTCCTGGTGAAGGTGGACTCGTCTGTCCACAAAACATTCTTTACAAATCTCAATGCGTTCTGTTGGCTTAACAGCCATCTGCAAAATTGAGTCCTTCTCTCCATGTCAGTTGGCAATAGTGCTTGCACTTTGTGGATTTTGTAAGGCCTCCGTTTGTGTTTTTTTAATATTTTGTGGACCGTTGTAAACGTAATCGAAATTCCACTACTGCGAAGAATCCTCGACGCAGTTCTGAGTCCAAGACGCGGATTTTGATTAAAAAGCTGTAACACCCGCTCTTCTTTCCTAACGTCCGCTTGGATCCTGCCTCCGCATCTTATCGGGGTGATCGGCTGGTTATCCAAAATTCGCTGATAAGCTGCAGTAATAAGCCTTGGGTCGGAAGGGTGCTGTGCGTTTGGAAATCGGCTACAATAAATAGACAATGCACGAGAT
The DNA here is from genome assembly GCA_036320925.1 of Automeris io. Lineage (NCBI taxonomy): Eukaryota > Metazoa > Arthropoda > Insecta > Lepidoptera > Saturniidae > Automeris > Automeris io. Next base: position 2,493,363 of record JAUDJH010000010.1, on the reverse strand, counting down.
GCATTGCCACGTGCTTCTCCATAACACATGAGCATTTGCCCGTATTCTCTTGCACTATACTTGTACATGCTGTACACGAACACAACACAAAAAAAAAACACAAAACTGAAATAAAACAAAACGCGGTTATTGTTTTTTTTAACTTCGTAAATGACGTAAGAAGTTCCGGAATAGACGCGCGTTAAATCGTAGCGAAATCCAAAGGCGCACTGATCAAATAAAAATTTTGATTACCTATTAATTAGAAATAGTAGGGTGACCATCCTGAGGTCTTAAAATGCTGGAATATCTAGGGTCCAGGATCTATCGGCACTAACGAGATTTAGAAGAATCTTAATAACGAATAATATGATTGTTTCGATATTTAATTGTTATTTTTTAAATTTAATTAATGGAAACCATATAAATATTACTTATTTTAACTGAATATCATTTTGTATTTTATTTTGATACGGTATAGTGATAACACCATAAGCACCGTAAAATTCAGCAAAGCCCGCAAATACACAGCATGCCTTGGAAAAGGGTTATAATATTGAACGCCAAAGTACTTGAAAAAAAAATGTCTGCTGCCAAGATGAGGTGGAGGCGGTGCGTACGTGTTCTGCGCACCACCCGATATGGAGGTCGGATGAGCAGGCCCTTTACACTCTCCAAGAGATAGAGCTTAAAAGGGTATTTGCTTGCCGGTTTGTTGGAGGAATACGGATCCCAGGTCCAGCTATCATTGATTTCGAGACAACTCGGGAGTTTTTAGTCAGTAGAAGTTTTACCCACTGGCATGACCGCTTTCGAGGTGGCTCTGATGGTCCTATACAGGATTTTCCTCTGGATTACCAAAAAAAAGCTAATAATATGTTTTCTTCTATGTTAGGATATTATGTATGGTTACAAGCGACATTTTCTTTATACAAATGCAGCGGATCTAAAATTTGTAACGTTTACATTATTAACATTTTGTACAGTCCGCGGTTGTAATCCTTCTAGACCCTCATCCAAACCTTTTCTAGGAACGGAGCCCTAACACCAGTTAACCATAATCCTTTAATCCCTTAAAATCTTGTTTCACTATTCACATAAGTGTATTTTATTCTCAAAATTTCATTTATAAATCTAACGCAATGTTCTTGTGGATAACAAGCTAGTCCTATATCACTTACCTGAAACGTCATTTCATCGTGTAACTGAAAAGGCTAAATGTGAGCATTACTGTACAGTTAGCAAGTTTTGCTATTTTCATTTAATACAAATCTAGTATATTACTATTTTGTAAAACACTGCTCTAAACTATCAATGAAATAAATAAACTATCGATTGGAAAGATATGCCGCAGAGACATAAACATTTTCCGTAGACAAACACGTAAAAAAAAGAAGTGCTAGATTTAAATCTTATAAAGACGTTATAGTGAATAACACTTAAAACTTTACAGTGCCATGCTGTACCCTTTCAATATGCAATAAAAAGTTATTTCAGGTGCAGTGTACTCACTTTGTTGTAATAAAATAGAGAAAATATGAGGTTAACCGTTTTTTGTAATAAAATATTAATCTGCTAAATTAGGTAGGTAGATTTTTACAATTGAATTTCATAATAGCGTATTTTTCATTTATTTATTTAAAATCGTTGATACTATTTCAAACGATTTGATACGAGCTGCTGCCTGGTAATAGAACATTTTTAACGTAGACCTATAATTACTATTTGTTAAAAGACTAATAATTATGTTTGTAAAGCGCTGAGACATTTATTACAGGTTTTGAAGAAAGATTTTATTTTTATTTTAGCTTGTGTTCTTTAATTATTTAATTAAAATAATACCCCGGATTATTTTTTAATTTAGAATAGCTATAAATCAGAAAAGATCACATTTTTAACTAATATGTATAGTCTCGGTACTAGAAATATGATTGTCACCCCATGTTTGCCTCGTCCTCGTGACTCCTCTGAGTTACCAGACAGAATAATAAAAATTACACAATTAGACTAATTAAGATTTAAATAAGAATTTCAGTTTTGACTACTAAAAATACAGTAGGTATAATATTTTACAGTAAACAAAAATGCTAGTTTAAAGATTTATGATTATCAATCTGACTCACTCGCTTCTATTTAGTGCAGTAATCGTTTTATAAATTACTGAATTCAAGGCTTCCTTACGTTTGAAATTGTGACAATTACTTCGTTGACGATGTATGTATGATAATGTATAGAGCATGACATCCTAGAAAAATAATTGATCTTCTATCTTATAGAAAACAAGTGACATTACAAAAGATCTCAATATCTTACCGCTAAAGTTATCCTCAATATTAAATTATACTACTAAAATACGGAGCATTCAATTTTTAATATTATTAAAAATTTTATTTGTATGTTTATTTATCTAAAGAACATTCTTAAAAAATACAGTAAATTGCTGTAATTTCAGTGTAATAGGTCGCATTGAAGGGATTATACGGAGACACCCGATTGGTCGTTCTAATTAAATCCGATTGGTCGTGCGGTGTTGCGCTTTTTTAAGAAGTCTGCACACAATACTTTATTACAGTGACGGTTATTTCATACAAACATAAAAGCAATGCTTGTCCCACGCTCTAAGAGTATTTAATTCTAATATTATGAATTATAATAAATTAATTTTGGTTTTTTTAAATAACTTGTTTTTACTATATCTATCGATCCATCGAGAAAGTATTACAACAAATCATTCGCATTAAATGTGTAGGTACCAGCGCTACCTACAACCACAACTACCGTGTATCTAGCGGGTTTTATAGGGGTAAAGCAAGCATGCTTTGAACAAAAAAAAAGTAATTTTATGGTTTGTACTAATGAATATCAATTAAATTTTATGTGTAAAATATTAATCAAAAAAAGAAAAGCATTTCATTGCATGTTCCGTAGTCGAACAAATAATGACAGTTCGCCATATTGCGTATTTTTTTAATATTAAGTTTTACGGCCATATTGTGTATATTATCATATCTTAGTTTCAGCGTTTTCACTTTTAGAGATTTTTTCCTCTTTTTAGAAAAAAAAAAACTAATAGTATGTATAGCTTAGAGACATTTTAGGAATTTAGGAAAATTTGGGGTTTCGGAGTTTTTTTTGTAAGTTAGTGAAAGACGTGTTTAGCTTTTTAAATGTTTGATAACAAAATGCAAATAGCAGACAATGAATTAAGAAACCTAGCTCTCATCGAAACCAAGTATTATGGGGTTGAAGTTGAGGAAATAATCTGGAGATTGTGCGGCTGAATTTAATTCACTCCTCCTTATCATACTATAAATTGACAAGACGTCGTGCGCTCCCATTCGCACGAAGGTAATAACCCCTTTTTTATTGTTACGATTTACCAAGGAGTAGTATTCGCTTCCTGTATCTATTTTTCTATCTTCTGATAACATGGGAATCTTCAAACGACGAGTGAATCGGTATTTGTTAGGTGAACGCGTTCCATCATCAACCTCATCATCACTTTGCATCAGGTGAAATTAAAGTCAAGCGCAAGCTTATCTGTAATAAATAAAGGAATGAATAAAATGTCAGCTAAAATTTATTTGAATAAAATATTAAGCTTGAAAGTTATCATGGTAATTTCATGTAATGTAGCAATTTAATCAATACTTCACAGCCTCGCCGTGCCGCGTCCTTGCAAGCACAATCTGGAGAGGCCTTAGCTTACTAGGTTTTACGACAAAGCGCGTCACCACGTTGCATAGACTTCTCGGACGTCACAGCCTATCGTGAACCAACGGGTCGCTAAGACTGATATGCCGGAGTGGTTGCCAGCATCACAACGTCTTATTCTTCGATTTGGATCGGATTAACTATGTGTTCAAATAATGTCCAGAATCTTTTCATCCACGGCTTTTTAAACGCAGTGAAAACGTTTTAATCTTCCGATGTTATTGTTTCCTCTTTCTTTCTCATCGAAAATTACGTCAAATGTAGTCAGATAGTCAAAATGGTTATCATTACAAATTAATTATCTTATGGTCATTTAAATAGCAACCATCCTATGGAATGGGATTTCTCAATCAAAATATTAATTTGTTCTTTTTGACGCGTCTATCTCAGGCGAAAATTCAAGTGAATTGTTAAAACCTACACCGATAAATCGGAAACTATACGAACATAAAACACCAATGCTACAGTCACCAAAACTATTACAAACGGGAATGATGTAATGTTAATACGTTTGCACGGTGTCGTGTACAGGCTCGTTAACATCGCCTTGAACTCGAGCGCACGTTAGCGAGGTTCACGGATATTGAGTAAAATTAGGTCACCCGTCAGCTGTTTTATTTTCGTTACATTGCTGTTTTTCGTATTGTTTGACTAATTTTATTAAATAACTTAGATTTTAGACTATGTAGGTTTTATTTATGGTGTATAGTGGTAATACATGCGAAAAATTAAAAATAATCATCAGTCAATTTTTTTTTTTTTTTTCAAAAATTTCAGTCCTACTGTGTTCAGAAGCTTGTTCCGATTCTATATTTTCAGTATTAGGGAGTTAAAAAAAAACACCCTGTATAGTCTGTAATAGCTCATGACTACTTTTTATCCCAAAAATTTAATCGATACCTGTGTGAACGAGGATGGGACCACGTGACGCAGTTATCCTGTAAACTCTATGATCTAGATCAAATCTATCTACCCAGGCAACCTCGTCATTCCAGCTAGTATAGAATAATTTTGTAATATAAATAGTTCTAAATAACTAAATAAAGTGAATTCTCAAAGCATTTATCAGAAATAGAGAAATCCATAGACATTTTATTAGTTTATGTTATTATTCTCTGCTATTCATATACATAGAGAACTTTTGTGGTATATGCGACTCAATACAATAACGGCGACTGTCATAAGGCATCCCCCTCGCATGACTGTCGCTGCCGTTCCTGGACGTCACTCTATATCTTATCAGTTCCGGTAGAGTATCATAGTTGTACAAGTAAAAAAAATGCACAAAGTTCGTCTATAGTAATTAAATAATTTCAATTGTGGTGGTAGAGTGATTGCCTGAACTGGGTCATGACTAGTGATGCCACGAATAGTGAATTACCCGAATACCGAATATTCGGCAACGCTGTCGGCCGAATATTTGGCCGCCGAATATTCCTGGAAGTAGCGTGTTTAGTGAGAGGTTATTTTCTGAGGCTGGTAACATTAACGATGAAAAGTGTAATCGTTTGCTACCAAAAAATGTTGAAAAGCTTGTTTTTATCCATCACAACTTACCACTGATCAATTTTAATTACTAAAGTGTTGTAATTTGGATATAAATACATAATTATGAGTAATATAACGTGTCTGTTTTTACATGATTTGGTATTCGGTATTCGGCCGAATAATACGTACTGTTCGGCCGAATACCGAATAGCAAAAAAAGTGGCCGAATACCATCATAATGACTCGCTTTGACTTTCACGTTGCGGGATCCAGCTTGTGTAAGTCGAATAACTTATATCTATAGAGACCTTCAGTCGTGGTATATGTGGGCAGACATGACGACGGGTACCCAATAGATTTTCGTCCTTTGATAGTTGCTTTCGTTTTTGGACTACACTGTATTTACCATCGGGTGCACTGTACTCACTTTGTTGAGCACGAGTAAAAAAAATTTGACAAGCAGGCGCTTGACCTCATTCCCACCTGTAGGTGATAGTAGTTAGGTGAAAATAAGCCTGATGACAAATGCCTATTCTCTCTTCTTTTAAATGCTCTCATACCAAACGTACCTGTATCTATGCATCCGGAGGACATGTTCGGATATCATATTGTCCTGGTCTGCTTCTGCAATATCCAGCATCACGAACAGCAAGTCGAAACGGGAGAGAAGAGAGTCCTGCAGGCCTATGTTTTCCATTGGAGTTTTATACTGATCGTACTGAAAATAAATTTTAAATAAAATAAAAATTTTTTTGTACACACTGCATTAGTGATTCCAGGGATAAGAAAATCAGTCCAGCAGAAGACTTGGATCGAGATTTATAGACGCCACTCTGACTCTGCTTAGCCTTTTCTTAAGTATTACAAATTATATTATTTAATTAACATCAAAGTATATGTTAGATCAGCATCTTCTTCATCTTAAAAAAAGCCCTTTTTTTACTTTTCGCTGCGGCAGGCCTGGCTGCAAAGTATTTCACAAGAAACGGAACTCCGTGCTGATAGGGTGCACATCAAACGCGCGCAGTCAGGGACAAAGTCTTGGCTCAAAACAGTTTTCATTACATATCAAAAAAAAAAAAAAAAAACATAGTCACCCTTCGTGTATAAGCGTTGTTTTTTAGCTAGTTACTACAGTCACCGATAGTCGCGAAAGGGTGAAAGGTAGAAACGGACATTGAACAGTACTCACTCTTCCGTAAACAGGATTGGCGGCGGCCAGTACGGAGCAGCGTGCGTTTAAAGTGGCGTGGACTCCCGCCTTGGCTATGGTGACGCGGCCCTGCTCCATCACCTCGTGGATGGCCGTGCGGTCGATGTCCGACATCTTGTCGAACTCATCGATGCAGACCACGCCGCGGTCCGCCAGCACCATGGCGCCAGCCTCCAGCCTAACATTACCAGAATCCATCTTCAAAATTAAGGCTGAGATTTATAGACGCTACTTCGACTTTACTTAAATTTTACTCAGAAGAAACTAAAATGTAGCCTAAGTATTTACAGAGCCAAATCCAAATTAAGGTAGGGCGTGTGTCGGAACCAGTTTATGACCACTGTACAAAAGTGCAAAGACCGTCACAGTGACTCGCTTTGGCCTGTCGCGTTTGGAGATCAGCTTCTGTATATTCGGTTGTTTATATACCTAGAGACCTTCAGGTATATGGTACATGGTATATGGTAACATAATTTGTAATGTTTGAGTAAAGGCTAAGCAAAGTCAAAGTATGCAGGATTTTCCTCCTATCTATCTACGAATAAAAGATAAATTACTAAATTTGGTCGTAATGGTATAAAGTTTGTACTTCACGAAACCTTACTGGACAGAAAACTCACCTGCGGTCACCAGTTTCTGGATCAGTGGTCACTGCTGCAGTCAAACCAACACCTGAAGACCCACGTCCGCTGGTCGTGATCGCTCTGGGCGCTGTCTGCACAACATATCGGAGCAGCTGGGACTTAGCTACTGATGGGTCTCCGATGAGTAAAATATTGATGTCACTGGGTAGGAGAAAAATAAAGCATGCTACAATGGTTACAATTTAAAAATAATAGTTTTGAGAGTCATCTCCAAAAAATTTTCTCCTCTCCATCCTTTCATGGATCACTTTAAAGATCGTTAAAAGTTTCAAGAATGATTAATTTTGTCTATTTTTAACTTTTTTTGATAAAATAGATTAAATACTATTTTTTAGATTCATATTATAATAATGCTGACCTTAACACATTAACGCCAAAATTATCAGATTTTTTACAAACTTTTCAATGTGGTTATTTATTACGTTATCTAACCAAAATAATTATGCAATACCTCTATTTCTACGCGAAATTTGATGCCCTTTCTGTCATTCGCGAGACTGAAGCGTTATTGAAGACATATTTGCATGCTCTTTATTTGATCAACAAATACATAATACTCTGTGTAATATATGGCTGTACTTGTGAACTGGGTTTATCATCCGTAAGGCCCTATTAAAATACCAGCGCTACAAAGTCTACTCTTCTGTAGCATTAACTGTGATGGGGTCCTTATCGGCGACGGCCTTGAATTTACATTTTATTTTCTTTCTTTTCGGTAATTAAATAAGAGTATTAAGACAAAGAATGAACTCACCCCCTGAGTCTAGTGCCATTTGGCAGGATTTTCTCGATCCCTCCAAGTAATAAGCAGAGTATTGCTTTCTTTATATAATCGTGTCCATGTATTGAGGGTGCCAGAGACTTGCTGAGCAGTTCAAACATATCCACATCTCTCTGTTTGGCCAACCTTTTGCATTGTTTCACATCTTCTAGAGTTATAGAGGGTGACATGTCTTTATTTATCAGTGATACGTTATTTGCAATGAGTATTGTCCTGGAAATTATAAACTTGATTTTTAATAAGGGGGACAATCTCAAGTGGGTCCTGATAAGAGTACTGTAATCTGGGAAAGAAGGTTAATATATGAGCTTAATTTGCTTTTTGCATGAAGAAATGAATAAATGGCTGTATTAATCCAATTCTAACAACAAACAATGATAACAATTATTGTAAATCAGCATCTACAAATCTCAGCCTAACCTGATTAAGACTAGTGATAACAGAAAAATATACCCATAACTGTTCAAGTGGATTAGCTCACCTAAAAGTACCAGCTGTGAAGCTACCCTGCTTATTAGGTAGGCATCTATAGTTGCCAACGATCTGTACTCTGTCTCCTGGCTTACACTTGTCCACAAGATCATCATCGCATATCACGTCAACACTGCGAGGCAGCTGGCCTGCTGGGGCGCGCTCTGGCATTTCCTGGACTATCAGGGTCTGGTGGTCTATGTAGTGTGAGAGACCGTATTCTGTCTCTAAGGGGTTGCCGTCATCATCCTGTTGGAACAGCAAGGAAGAAAAATATTTATACTGGTACATATTATAACATAAGCTACAACACATAAGAGTAGGTTAATCAAGGTAGAAAACAGCTAAAGCATCCTGTGTTGTGATGTGCCAAAGGTAAGGTTTTTACAGGTTAATTAGTTGCAGAGCAGGTAAACTCTAAGGGGTTTGCTATCCACAGAGGCTGGTTTCACTGCATGTGTGTTCTACGTACTGCATCTATGAGGACTGAGCACCGAGGACCTAAGGAGTGTGACAATTCATATCCACCTCTTCAAAGGAGGCCTCCTGAAGAAGGCATTTTGCTAGCTAGGTCATAGGAGGAATTTGAACTTGTATACCCCCTTTTCAGTGAATAAAGGTTTTTATTATTAGTTATAGAGGTTTCTTTACATTATATATGATGCCCTGAACTTGTTGCAGTGGAAGGGTGTCCAAATAGAAGATCAGGATGTTGCCAAAAAACTTAACTTTGTATCACTGTGAATGTTCAGTGTTTCACGTATGCATGAAAACATGTGAAAAAATATTTGTAATGTAAACCAAAATATCTTATTTCAAAAGGTTCTGAGGCCCCACAATGAACATAGGCGATAACATATTCCTATAATAAACCTCCTTATTCTGAGGAGTTCTGAAATCAGATGTATTTATAAGAATGTAAATCACACGTAATTTCTTAACTTTTGTAGACTAAATTATGTTGACTAAAAATAAACTGTAAATATATTATACACACTAAAGTCACATCCAGTTGTCATTACTTTGTGTGTAGCTAACCATACAACAATTGGTCACTTTTGTATGCCTATGTTAGAAAATTTATTTTATACCCACTTTAGTTTTCAATGGTGTACATTCATTACAAAATTTTTCTTTTGATATTAAATTCTCTGGAAGTGAATAATGTAATTCTTAATGAGAATATTTTTTTTTAATCCAAACTTCTTTCATTACAACACCTCATTTATTTTCTATAAGGATATTATGATAAAAAAAAAGTAAATTGCATCTCATTAGCATTTTTTTAAATAATAGATTATACCCGACTTGTGTAAAACCTTGCTTACCTTTGTTGGATATATAGCAGATGAAGGGAATGCTTCAAAAGATGTCAGATCTGTGTATTTCCTCTCCATTACTTTCTTAGTTGCTGGACAATAGTGAACACTTCTAACAACTTTCCGTCTCACTAGCGACACTCTAGTAACTATACCTTCAACACATATAAGATTCCCCAAATACCTTGAAAAAAGAAAAATTATTATTTTTTAATTACAAAAAAAGGTCACAACCAAAAACAACCTTTTCCTTTTTTAAGCTACTTTAAAAAATGATGAAATATCAAGACACAGTCACTTATCAGTTATTTGAACTGCTTGCCTGTACTAAGCTTTAATATAACAATTAAAAATAGAATTCATATTTAGCCTCAAACATTCGTTTTCTAACACATATCTTTCACCATAAATTGCTGGTCACCTAAAACGTTACAAACCTGCAACAACAAAACGGTTCTCTGAAACATTCACACCCTGCAATTTGGAGCTGTAGAATGGGCTGCCAGGAATAAGTTTTCCAAGGGCTATTATAATAGGTTATTGAAGAGGGCCATAATTACTGACCTACAAATTTGGCAATGCAATAACTCAGCTTGCATTACAGTTGGCTATAAGCAGCCATAACCACTTAATATTTGCAACTTTAGTAGTCTGCTTGCGGACAAGTTTAAAAAACAATAGTCTCATGTATATTCAGGCTCACATTTCTTTTTATTTACTTATCACAAGACAGGCTATTCAAACTACTGATTAGTGCACCTTATATTCTGCAATTCCACAATTTTTTGTCAACATATACCATGACTGAAGGTCTCCATTTCTTTTTATGGTTGAGAATAATTAATTTCAATATACAATATTTTAATTCAATAAATACAAACTTTGAAGTCAAACTTCTTGGAGTGACATGTTTATTCCCAAAACTCCCCGAAAACGCTACAAAAAACTCTTCCCGTTTTTTAGAATATGTAGGATCTATTGAGGAGACACACTCTTTCAGAGCTTTCTGAAAGGCTATCTGTTCTTCAAATGCATTTTCAAGAAGATTCCGGGTCCTTTCTGGGTTTTTCCTCCTCAAGTCGTTTATATTAACGAACAAACGTCTCGATTCGAATTCTATCATTTGTTTTACTTTTTCCATATATATTCCTTGGTCTTCCTATGAAACATACATTTTAAAATGATTAGACTTATATCAAAGTAAATGAAAATAACTATCCTAATCATATTAATGACCAAAGAAACATTGGAGTCCTAAATTAGGCTCCGTAAGTGCATTTTATTAGTCTTGAAAATACAGGAAAATTTTAAATATTGAAAATTAAGGTTATATTTATTAACATACCCCATCGTCGAGGAATTCCAGATATTCTCTTTGCAAATCTCTTAAACGTTGATCAAAATCTCCGTCTTCCATATTTTATAAATCTAAGTGCATTTACAAAGTTAACAAAAACAAATGAAAATAAAATAAAAAAAATAGGCAACTTTATAAGACTCCTACAGTTATAAAAGCATACTTTGACAGCATAAACAAAATTTAGCGCCAAACAAAATTTTTTTACTGAGAATTCCATTTTTTTTATAGGTAATATTTTATCTTTATGGGTAAGGCAAAGGCATTTTTGCCATACAGCCATATCTGAGGTAGTTCTTTTTTCATATTAAATTTAATTTTCTTATTAAATTTCTGTTATGTCTTCTTGCCACGCTCCAATATATCTGTCGTAGTTTCAGTTACATATTTATCTTCGTTTCTTGTTTGTTATACTATTTCTACACGTTTGCACAAACTATATACAGTGAGGTAGAATATCTAGATTTCCGGGTAAACTCAACAACACAAGGGACACATCACCCCGTTAGCGTCTCACCAATAAAACCATTGATTCCCCATCGGACAGAAACAGCCGAGCATTCGATTGCTGCTCAAGCCCACAACACAAGCACAGACAGCAATTGAACAGTAAACCAACCGCCACAACAAAAAAACAACAATTATTCACCGAGAATGCAGAAAAGGTACGACCACTCCGGCTTGAAGCTTTGCCACCAACCTATTACTGTTAATATAGGAAGTCCATTTCTCTATATTAATCATCACATATACGTGATTATTACTACTTATTTAAATATATACTGGTCTTTGTACTGGTAATTTAAATTTTCAAAACTGTATGGTATTTGACTTTTGCCTGTTACCTAAAAAAATATACAATACAAAAAATGACATTAGTTGAAAAATGTTTACATATCGTAATTTAATTTAGGTTTTTCGCATTTCATAAAAGGAATTACATCAATATTTGTATGATAACTAATATTTATAAACTATTAAAGAGATCAAATGACTTACAATTAAACTTATTTACAATAATCAGTAGCGCGGTAAGGGAAAATAATATTTTAAATCTCATTATAATGTCTGAACACAAATCAAGTTCTGACCAATCTGTAATACAAAATAACAAAGCGGCAGATCGACAGAAGTTGAAAATTCTTGCATTTCACGGGTACAGACAGAACGGTGCTTTATTTCGGGGTAAAATTGGTTCATTACGCAAAGCAGTTGCGAAGTATGCTCAGTTGACATTCATATCGGCTCCACATAAAGTTATGAATGAAGAAGGTGGTGGAGATGAAGGTAATTTCTTGATAACATATATAAAACTGATTTGCTGTCTTATTTTCCACTTGTAGTTATTAGAAATGAGTAAACAGTACTCCATTAGACATTTGTCTACTGACTTGTTCTAACAGCTAGAGAGATGACCCGAACGTCTTTTTCAAAATGGTTCTTTAAAAAAGAGAAAAAATTGTAACTAAAGAAATATAAAAGGGAACCATTATTTCTATCACTGAGCAGGATTTTAGCTAGTTACATAAACACATTAATATGTCTTATAAAATAGATTGATATTTTAAAAATTGTAAATTACTCCTACATACATTACATTCTTCTTATCTTACAATACTATAATATTAGAATTTAAAGTTAGAAAATAAGTATAAAATCTGGAAAGCTCCATCAAAATCCATTCAGTAATTTCTGTGAAGCCTGGATAAATCCATTTAGCACTACATGACACTCACATGTTCCCTAACATAAGGGTATGTAGGTATTTAAATATATAAAATAATCCATGTTTCAAACCTTTCAGATGGTAGGTCCTGGTGGTTTAATGCAGAAGATAACACTTTTAGTGGAAAATGCCTTGGTGGACCTGCAATTGGATTTGAGGAGACCCTGAGACTTGTAGAGAAGGCTGTAACTGAGCATGGGCCATTTGATGGGTTCATGGGATTTTCACAGGGAGCCTGTCTTGTGGGGCTTTTGGCTGCTATGCAACAGAAAGGATGTGAGTGCTGATGTTTTTAGTCATCATTATCAGCTTACTTTAGCCCACTGCTGGACATGGCCCCACCTAATTAGCACCTTTAAGCCTGGTCTATGTCTCTTCTCATTTAATTTTTTCAGGCCAGATTTTGCAACCTGATGTTTATATTAATTTTTTATAGTCTTTAACGCTACTTGATAAGCAGTCTTTGTAAGCTGTCGATTTCATTGTTGCCAGAAGAATAATTCTCATAACTTAAGAATGTTTAAATGGAAACTCAATCACAATTGGAATATTTTTGTATGTAGTAATTGGTAAGAACCAACTAACTAATGTGCTATTGTATTGTAACGTAATTGAAAATGAGCTGAATATATTTTTAATTGGCAATTGTCATAGATATTATTAATTTTATCTTTACTATATTTACCGATGGCATTGGTAACAACCCATAATTCCTTCAGACTTACATATTTAAGGTTTTATTGTAAGTTTGTATTTAATTTTCAGATTTAACATATTCATTTAAATTTGCAATCTTTGCATCTGGGTTTCGATCAGGCAGTTTAGTACACAAAGGATTCTATGATGAAGACATAGCATTGCCTTCTCTACATGTGTATGGAGAAAGTGACTCCATTATACCCAAAGGTATGTGTTTATCAGCACTAATTAGTATTCTAGTTTCCCATAATATTTTAGTGTTTGGAAGTTCAATATCATGTTATCATTGGCTTTTTTATATGCAACTAAATGCCATTGACATACACAGTGGTGAGACTACCCTTTACGCCTGTTGAAATAATTATATTTCAGGATTTGGTAAAAATATAAAGGTTCAATTTTCAATGAAGATCAAAGATTCATTTTTTAAATATTAATATTCAGTAAGATGTTTTTTTTTTTTGTTGCAGAGATGAGTGAGTCACTAATCAACATATTCATAAAATCTGTGGTGGCAGAGCATTCAGGCGGCCACTATGTTGCGTGTTCAGGTTCTATAAAGGATGCCTATCAGGATTTTTTACATGATAGATACCTGGAACTTATAGGACCTGTTAATGTTAATAGAGAAGATAATTCTAATGCATAAAAGGAGGCTGAATTTGGCATTAAAGATTATTATGCAAATACATATTTGGTTTACCCAAAACGTCTTTTAGTATGGTTTTTATTATAATAAGAATGGGCTGTAGTTATTTGGTTGTTGAAAATGCATTTAAATAATTCTATTTACAGTTGATAAAGATAGCGAATTTAACAAAAAAAAATTGGTTGGTGGCAAGGCTCCAAACTGCAATGGTTGCATCACTTCTGCATTATCGTTGAATAATTGTTGTTTTCTTGTAATGACGGTCGGCTGGGTGTTCAATTGCTCTCTGAGCTTGTTTTGTGGGCTTGGGCCACAACAGCAGTGGAATGCTCGCCCGACAGCCTGCAATGAGGAATCAATGGGTTTTTGGCGAGACGCTAGCGAAGTGATGCATCCCTTGGGACGCTGATTTTTCCAGCCAATGTACAGTCTTCCTCGCTGTTTATATTGAGTGCAAACGTTTAGAAATGGTTCAACAACGTGATCAGAAAATTAAGAGTTGAAAACAAAAGAGATCTAGACATGGCTGTATGGCGTGTAAGCCTTTACCTTCTCCACAAAGAGAAGAATAAAAAAATACTTTTGAGGTTATGTATATTATCAGATTTTATTCTGAAAGTATCGTAGAATATTAATTTCTATAATAATTCAATACATTTTTACTATATTAATAATTGTTAAAATGTGGCGACGTTACTTAATGTGGTTCGCACACGAACATATTGATTTCCGTCAAGCTGTGAGTTTATTGTTGTCATTTTAATAACTTTCTCAAAACTTTAAAACTTTGAGAAAAGTTAACATGATTAATTCTAAATAAATTCCTTTTAGGAGATGGACAGCATCCTTTCAATGTTTAAAATACCGATAAAGTTTGTCGAAAAACCGTGCATAGATAAACCGTTTTGGGTAGTTGAATTGCCTTCAGAAGAATGCGCTAGAAAAATTGCATCGCGGTCGGTTCTCGTAAAAAATTGTATAGAGCTCTGGTCTAAAGCGAAAACAGAGGTACAACTACATGTCAATCTAAAGAACGCTTTAAGAAATAATACAAGTCAATGGCTGACAGCTAATTCATCAAATACTGCAAGCGATACTAATGTTTGTCCTAAAGAATTAATTGAATCTTGTTGTGAGGCCCAGAAATCATTCAAAGTAGAGGTGGAGACATTCTGCAAACATTATTCTATGCAGGAGAAAGTGGAGAAAATTGAGGTTTGTTACAATGTTTAATAATAATGATAATTTATTTATTTATTCCCAGACAGGCAGTTTAGTATTCTGCCATTCTATATTTATTTGATTATTGTTGTGATTTAATAAATATTTCTCTAGATGATTTTTAAATTGATTCATATTTTGAGTTGAGATGACATCCTACAATAATTATCCTTTTTGGGGTGTTAAATTGGGGTGAAATTAATGTTTTGTCAAGCAATTTGTCACCTAGCATTACTGAGCTGATTCTTTTGAAATGCATCATTATAATGAATAGGTATTCTTATTCTTCCATTTTGATGATATCTTGATTTCATCATATTACAACTAATTAAATTTAAAAAAAAATTAACTGTATTAAAAAAGATCAGTGGCATTTACAGTGAATCACACACATTGACCTAGTTCCAAATTAAGCTTGTGCTTGTACTAAGTGTACTAGACTGTACACGCCATTATACTGTATACATGTGTATATTTCCGCAAGCCTACCGCCAGGTGGCGTCATACGGTGGGCAAACGTCACACTCCGTCGGACGCAACTATACCGGGCACATTGGTTTTGTATCGGAAGGCTTTTTATTAATTTATTTATGGCTACGGACCTAGTTATATTGTTTTTTTGTGCTCGCTGTGTTTTGTGTTGCGTGGGACAATTATATTTAGCACGGAGTTGGCATCAGTAACGGATTTTCGGACTTTTATCTTCGGGCACACGACTGTGTCAGATTCACTGCCCCGGAAGCTGGTCTGGATCCAGGCAGGCAGAGACACCACGGCGGCAAGGTAAGCGGAATAGATATATGTATATTTTATAATGGTCGTGTGCATTTAATAGGGCACGAACAAAGATAACCTACCAGCACCTACAAAAATACAGTCCACTATCTTCCGTGTTCGGAAAACCCAGTGCAGCCCTGAGTGGCGTGCACATATTTGCTGGTACCTTCGAGCGCGGATGGTTATCTTTACGGAATAATTACGGTCTCGGTTTTAATAAGCATAAAAAAGTCGGTGGTAGCTTACAAAAATTGTGTTATTCGGCTATTGTTTTTTATATCGGATTTGTAGGTAAAACGGTTGAAATAGGCTTATTGAGGTGGTAGGGCACTAGCCTGAACTGGGTCGTGACCACAGTACACAAGTGCAAAGACCGTCATTGTGATTGGCTTTGGCTGTTACGTTTCGGGATCAGTTTGTGTATTTCCAGTGTTGTTTATACCTAGAGGCCTTCAGTCGTGGTATATTTGGTGCGGCATAGGGACAGTGACTGTCATCGCTTGGTGGTAGTTACCGTTCTTAAACTACATCTTTATTTCGGTCGGGTGCGCTGTAGTTAATTTGTCGAACCATTGTTTTAAAAGGTAATAATTTTAGGTTTTTCGGTATTAATTTAATTTCGGGTATTTTCATAAGTTTTGTATATTACGCAGTTCATTATTTAGAATTGGATCTCAGTAGGTACATTTGGTAAACTCGGGTAGTTCGGATTTGCACGTAATCGTTTCTAGGTAGTTTCTAGAACGAAATATTTCGGGTAAAATATAACTTATTTTAAGGCAGTTAAGTTGAAATTGCAAAGATGGCAAAGTCATTGGAAATTAAATTTAAAATTGAATGTGATTGGTTCAAAAGATCTGTTGAACTAATTGAGACATCGGAATATAGTACGTCGGTATTATCAGCAAGGTTGCGTAAGCTTGAGAGTCGTTATAAAAACGCCACAGAAATTTATGAAAAATTGTTGGAGGGTACCTACGATGATAGAATGTTTGCGGAGTTCGACGCACGATATGAAGCTCTAAATTGTCAGTATGATAGTTTACTGGCATTCTCGTCGGAACATTTTGGGGCCCCAAAACCAACGGGTCCAGAGTCGAACTCAGCCGGAAATAATAAGGCTCGGCTGCCACAAATAAATCTCCCGATATTTGATGGTGATTTATTTATTTAGTGTGGTTTTATGAATTTATTTAAATCGCTTGTTTTGTCTCGGACGGATATGACGGATACTGAGAAGTTTCATTATTTATTTTCACACGTACAAGGAGAACCTCAAGGCTTAATACAACATTTAGATATGGTTGATTCTTCGTTAAATATTGCCTTAGAAATATTAAGTTCACGGTATGATAATAAGCGTTTATTGGCCGATACTTATATTGCACGGATATTTAATATGGAAATATTAAGAGATGTTAAACTTTTACGGTCATTAATTTTAAATCCTTTGCTCACATGTACGCGAGCATTAGAAGCTCTAGGCTTACCTGTAAAACAATGGAGTTATATTCTTGTACACATTACGGCTAGGAAGTTACCATCTGACATAAAAGCACGATTTGAACAGGAATACGGCGGTTCTACAACGGAGTTACCTAAATTTTGCGATTTGTTAACATTTTTGCAACAGGAATGCAATAGAATTGACACGAATAATGCCCCTGAATATCGTCAAATATATTCGTACACATGTCCCAATAACAATAATAACAATAACGGTAATAGTTTTCCTCGGCCCGCGCTGCAAAATTATCAGTCGGCTAGAAAAAATATACGCGCTAGAAATGTTAGATATGTAAATAATGTAATGCCAGCTAACTCACGGTCCAATAATCGTGCCGACCTGTGTACATATTGTTCGGCTCCGGGACACAGTATAATTAATTGCGGTAAGTTTAAAAATATTTCGGCTTATGATCGTAGGATGTGGGTTCGCAATAATGGCTTATGTTTTAAATGTTTTAATACACATAGGGCTTCTCAGTGTAACATGTTTATACCTTGTGAGAATTGTGGTAATGTCGGACACAATAAATTAATTTGTAGATTTAATAATCGATATCAGCCGCCGCAGAATCATAATATGTTTGAGAGAGCTGGGTTCGAAATGCGAGACAGGCGCGGAAGCGTGCGCTCGTTTAATGGTAACACATTGAACGTAGCGGCACAGCGGCCGGAACGTAATGGTGACCGGAGTGCGGGTTCGATGCGCGCTCAGCCGGTGCAAGACGAAAGTGAAACTCGTTATGCGCTTACTACGGGAGTCCAAGCGCAATAGCAATTAGGGTCGGAGATATCAGAGTCTCCGACAACGACCCCTAAATTAAAAAAGAACATTATTTTGCCTACGGTTATTGTCAATGTTTTATCAATAAATGGTGATGTATTTAAGGCTCGCGCATTATTAGATTTTGGTTCTCAATTAAGTATAGTACGTAGTGATTTAGTTAATCGGCTCGGTTTAAAGAGATATTATAACATTACTTCATTGTCGGGTGTGGGCGGATTACCTGCGCAAAAAAGTAATGCTATTGTCAAATTATATTTTACATCGGATCGGAATAAAAATAATATTTTATTATCAGTTAATGCGATTGTATTGAAAACACCAACAAGTTATATTCCCCCGCTTCTCGGCTATACAGATAATTCAGATATTTCGGACATGGGTTTTGCAAATTTGTCTCAGGTGGATATTATTTTCGGCTGCGATATCCTCGGGGAAATAATTGAGGGCAATAAGGTGACCATACGGCCAGGTGGACCTTATGCCATGGACACGATTTTTGATCTCGCTATATTTGGAGAATTATCACTACCGGTGAAAGGTGATATTTTACCTCGGACCTCGGATTCTTTTACGGGTGTTTCATTAATAGAAGCGGTGGAACGATTTTGGAAATCGGAAGAACCTCCAAAATTAATGATTAAAAATCCTGTTGAGGTTCAATGTGAAGAAATATTTACCAACTCGGTTCAACGTTGTTCGGACGGCAAGTACATGGTTCGGCTACCGTTGATACCCGGTCATGCAGAGTTAGGCAACTCGCAGACTACTGCAGTTCGACAATTCTTATCACTGGAACGGAGAATGAAATGTCAGCCTAAATTTAAGGCAAAATATATCGAATTTATTAAAGAATACATTGATTGCGGTCACAAGCAGCCTGCGGAATTTGACATTAATTCGGGACATGAACATTATTTCTTACCACATCACGGTGTTTTCAAAAGGTCAGGGGATACGAAAAAAATACGGGTCGTGTTCAATGGCAGTTCTAAGACTACATCCGGTGCTAGTCTTAATGACTGCTTATATTCAGGCGAAAAATTACAAAATGACATTACAAAAATTATTTTGGCTTTTCGAGTGCCTTTATTTGTTTTTACGGCGGATATTAAAATGATGTTTAGGATGACTTGGATACATCCTGATGATCGGAGATATCAACTCATCTTATGGCGTGAGAATCCCTCGGAACCTTTGCGAGTCTATGAATTGACAACAAATACGTACGGTCTGAAGTCTAGTCCCTTTATCGCTATTCGGTGCTTACATCAGCTGGCCACAGACGAAAATAATCGCTTTCCTAGAGCAGCAAAGCTGCTAGTTAACAACTCATACGTGGATGACTTAAACGGAGGGGCGGATACAATTACGGAAGCTCGTGAAATTCGGGACGAGCTGATAGGTCTCATGAACTCAGCTGGCTATGAGTTGCGCAAGTGGTCAACTAATCGAGCGGAAATTTTGAGCGATATTCCTGATGATTTCTGTGAGTCACCTCGAATTTTTGAAGATGATGACAGCCTCGGTTTTGTTAAGATTTTGGGTATACAATGGAATCCTTCATCGGACACTTTCACTTATAGGATTCGTAACTTACCACCTGAAACAGCGGTTGTTACTCGGCGCAGCATACTTTCCTCGCTAGCTAAACTGTTCGATCCCTTAGGTTGGATTTGCCCTATAGTATTTCGAGCTAAATTATTATTGCAAGAATTGCTTAGTGACGGAGCTAAACGGGTAGACTGGGATGCACCAGCTCCTGCATACCTAATAGGGAAATGGAATGATTTTGTTTCGGACTTGCCTTACATACAAAAATTATCTATACCTCGGTGCTTAAAATCTGACGGTGATGTAACCTTTTCTCTTCACGGTTTTTGTGACGGCTCTTCTTCGGGTTATGCAGCTGCAGTATATTTACGGACGGAAAATACTTATGGTGAAGCTTCGGTTCGCCTTATGATGGCTAAATCTAGGGTTGCCCCCCTAAAGACGAAAATGACGATTCCTCAGTTAGAACTCAGCGGAGCAGTTCTATTAGCTAACCTACTGCAACATGCGTCTGCGGCCATTGGTGATCTCTCTGTTCAGTTATCGGAAACTATCGGCTGGTGTGATAGGTCTATTGTGTTGGCTTGGTTGAAGACACCACCGCACAAACTAGAAGTTTTTCAAGGCAACCGCGTATCACAAATAAATAATATTAATTTACCAATTCGGTGGAGACATGTACCCGGCACTTTAAACAGTGCAGACGTGGCATCTCGCGGTTGTTCTGCTGCTCAGCTTTTAAACCATTCGTTATGGTGGAGCCCTCGGTGGTTATGTTGCTCAAGTGAATCTTGGCCACAAGAGCATACTGAAATACCAACTAATTTACCTGGTTTACGGTCTAAATTTATAACAAACACTACCATTTCGAATACAGATATTTTTTCGGATATTATCGGTCGGTACAGTTCTTTTGACACTATTGTCAATGTAACTGGATTTATTCTTCGTTTTATACATAATTGTCGGCATAAGTCTCGGACTTATGATAAACCTATTTCGGTTTCGGAACGTCGCATAGCTCTAATATATTTAATTCGGTCGGTACAGAGCATGTATTTTAATGACTATATTTCGGCTTTAAAATCGGCTAAACCTATTCGCGATTCGGCAAGAAAGCTTAATCTCTTCCTTGATAGTGACGGCTTAATACGCGTAGGTGGACGCATTCGGCATTCGGACTTACCATACTCAGCTCGGCATCCTATTTTACTTCCTGGAAAAGATAATTCCTCAAAATTGTTAGTAGAATATCATCATAAAACGCATTGTCATGTCGGAGCTAATGCTTTAGCGGCAATATTATCACGGTCCTATTGGATATTATCTATGCGTAAATTGACTCGGAGTGTTACCTTTCAGTGTGTACAATGCTTTAAAACAAAGCCTCGGTCTCAACAGCCTTTTATGGCAGATTTGCCTCCTGATCGTGTTCGGTGTAATCGTGGCTTTGAAGGCGTAGGTAATGACTTTGCCGGTCCCTTTTTTTTTTAAAGTAGTAAATTAAGAAATGCTCGGATATTAAAATGTTACTTATGCATATTTGTATGTTTAACTACTAAGGCGGTTCATTTAGAAATTGTTTCGGAATTATCAGTTGAAGCTTTTGTCGCAGCTTTTACTAGGTTTGTATCTCGGAGAGGACTTCCCTCCCTAGTGCGTTCGGACTGCGGAACAAATTATGTCGGTACGGATAAATATTTAAAAGATGTTTACATATATTTAAGAGACCATCAGTCGGATATATCACGTGAGCTAGTACAACGGAATATTACTTGGCTGTTTAACCCCCCAAGTAGTCCAAATATGGGTGGACTTTTTGAAGCGGCAGTGAAGTCTGCCAAGACTCACATGTATCGAGTTCTCGGTGATAGTAAGCTCACTTTTGAGGAGCTTACTACGTTTTTTGCAAAGGTCGAGGCGGTCATGAATTCGCGACCTCTTTGCCCCTTAAAGTACGGACCCAACGGATTTAGAGGTGTTGACTCCCGGACATTTCCTTATCGGACAACCTCTGGTAGCTTTACCGGAACATCCATACACGGATATCAATGTAAATAGACTGTCACGGTTTCAACAAATACAAAAGCTAACGCAACACTTCTGGTCGAGATGGAAAAATGAATATCTGCATACTTTGCAGCACCGGACGAAATGGACGGCTCATCCGGAATCTTTGAGTATCGGTGATTTAGTATTAGTTAAAGAAGACAATCTGCCATCTTTACAATGGAAACGGGCTCGGATTATACGGTTACTCCCCGGTTCGGACTCTGTAAACCGCGTTGCAGAGGTTAAGACGCGCAGCAGCACTTTGGTACGGCCGATATCAAAGTTGTGTAAGCTGCCCATCGGTAATTAGGTAGGCTTATTCCCGGGGGGGAGGGTATGTACACGCCATTATACTGTATACATGTGTATATTTCCGCAAGCCTACCGCCAGGTGGCGTCATACGGTGGGCAAACGTCACACTCCGTCGGACGCAACTATACCGGGCACATCGGTTTTGTATCGGAAGGCTTTTTATTAATTTATTTACGGCTACGGACCTAGTTATATTGTTTTTTTGTGCTCGCTGTGTTTTGTGTTGCGTGGGACAATTATATTTAGCACGGAGTTGGCATCAGTAACGGATTTTCGGACTTTTATCTTCGGGCACACGACTGTGTCAGATTCACTGCCCCGGAAGCTGGTCTGGATCCAGGCAGGCAGAGACACCACGGCGGCAAGGTAAGCGGAATAGATATATGTATATTTTATAATGGTCGTGTGCATTTAATAGGGCACGAACAAAGATAACCTACCAGCACCTACAAAAATACAGTCCACTATCTTCCGTGTTCGGAAAACCCAGTGCAGCCCTGAGTGGCGTGCACATAGACAATGATAAAGACAGACAAAGATTTGTATTCTAGCATGATACACTTATATACAAATAGATAGTCATGGCTTGTGAAAACTAATTAATATACAAATATTATTTTTAGAATATTTAATGTAGAAAGTGATTCTAATTTGTTATTACTATCAAACAATAGGTGAGCAGCTATTATCTGATGTGTCTGTCTCAGCTTATTTGTATATTTATTTATTTAATAGTAACTACACAGCACATTATAAGAAAATTATATACAAAAACGGAAATAAAATAAAAATCTAAAATGGCAATAACATAGTTACATATACATATTAAATTTAAACTAAATTGAATAAAAATTAATTAAAAATTACTAAACATAATTTAGTTTAAACATATTCCAAATTTGCAATATTCTGTTTTTGAGTGAGTGTTAACCAATATTTATTTTCAAGCTCCAACAAACCAGATGCACACCATAATACTAATAAATCATATAATGCTTTTACAGAGTTTTGGTTATTTGCCATTGCAAGGTCCTGTGAAATTAAAAAATCCAGATATAATATTATCATATTTAGAATTTTATGGTGCAGATCCCAATAATGTTCCCGATAAACCATATGATGTGTTCTTTGGTCGACTGGTATGTTTCTGTTTTTTATTTCACCAGACATTAAAATAAAATAATTATTTGTTGCAATATATTTTATTTTGCCCCTTTCAGGTAGCAGATGGTCAGAGAGATCTAATTAATATGCATTCTCTAAAGAAACGCAAGTTTATAGGGAATACGAGCATGGATGCTCAGCTATCTTTGATCATGGCAAACCAGGCATGCGTGAGCACTGGTGACATTGTTCTGGACCCCTTTGTGGGATCAGGGTCTCTGTTTGTTGCAGCAGCTCATTTTGGTGGTAAGCTTTATTGCAATCCTTGCAAGAGCTTGACTCACATGGTTTTTTACTGCTATTTTTGCTATCTATGGCTCAATTATAATTTAGCCTTGTCAGTAATAACCAACTTAGCAGACTTGTTTTTTTTTATACTGGATCAGCAAAGTGACTACACCATACCTGATGGCAAGTTCACTGTAGTCTAAAAACGCCAACAACTATCAAGGGATGGAAATCCATTGACAGTTGCTGTTGTCATGTTGGCCCACATATACCACAGCAGTCACTAGGTATATAAATAATGGTCCAATATAAACTGATCCTGTAGCCCGACAGACTCATGCGAGTCACTATGATGGTCTTTACAATTGTGTACTGTGATCAGCATCCAGTTCAGGAAAACACCTTACCGCCTTAAAACGCGTTAGAGTATTGTCAGTTATATGTACATTTCGTAAAGTGTAGTTTCATTTATATTTTAGCTTACATGTGGGGCTCCGATATAGACTTCATGATGCTTCACGGCAGAACTAGGCCGACGCGTGTCGGGCAAAAGGTAACAATGTATGTATTACATGTCTCAGGTGAAATGGTGTTTAAAGTTTACC
Source organism: Automeris io (assembly GCA_036320925.1). Taxonomy (NCBI): domain Eukaryota; kingdom Metazoa; phylum Arthropoda; class Insecta; order Lepidoptera; family Saturniidae; genus Automeris; species Automeris io. The sequence continues at coordinate 2,469,119 of JAUDJH010000010.1, read as the reverse complement.
AGTCCTTTTATAAATTGATATCTTATTATAAATGGATGCCCTATTATAAATAACCCTGTAATTGTGATGACCTATAAATAGCTAAGTGTTTTTACCTTTATAGTAAAGTTGCAGGTCATGTGAAAAATAAAAATAAATAATAAAAAGAGATTTATCATTGGTAGTATCAGTTTAAACTCTCATGCAAACAACTATAAAATAGCAATGAATATTATCATTAATTTATAAAAATAAACTAATATCCCGTGACTACAGTTTTAATGGATCTAAATGTTTTTTTACTTCCTCAACATAGTGACTACTGTGCACCAGATTGGAGTCTTAATCCAAGATTTGAGGCAACTACATCTCTAACTCCACCAACTCCATTTCAGCATAAAGCTACTAGACTCCGTGTAGGATACGATCCGTATTTAGTGGAGGTTCCTTATATCCGCATGAATGCAATAAGCTTCCAGTGAGATTATTTCCACGGTCTTATGACTTCGGAGCCTTTAAGAAACGAGTGAATAGGCATTTGTTGTGCGGATGTGGTCCATTAGCGGACTCATCTTCACCTTCCAGCAGTTGTGATTAAGGTCAAGCGACCGCCTTTAAATAATTTTAAAAAAAGCCTATTCACTCTTCTTGTTTGATATACTGTTATATAAACAGGTGCGTACGAGCGAAGAAAGCATACGCAGTAACATGAAGCAGTATGGAACTGCATCAAGATACCTTGACGTGGTTGTTAGCGATTTCTCATTACCACTTTGGAAGGACGGTCTCAAGTTTGACGCAATTATTACAGACCGTAAGGCTATTTATTTTATTTTTTATATTTTAAGGCGAGGCTTGTATAGTCATCAAGAATGCACTAAAGCCTCAATAAAATGATTGATTATACCCTGTCCATTATATTAACCATCTTTTGATAGATAACGATTTACATATTTAGTGATGTCCTAAAGATTCTTGAATGCGATACCATTCCGATTATAGTACCTACTATCATTAATCGAATTACGTACCTACGTAATTCGATTAATGATAACCTATGTAAACTAATAACAGATATAGAAATCAACATTTTGATTTAATATTGCCTTAGTTTTTTGAAAATAAATGTTAATCCGTGTGTATTTATTATAATCATAAAAAATATATTATACATCAACTGGCAACATCAACAGACCTTCCGCTCGGCCGCCACTTTGACGTGGTCTGTCACTCGCAACGAAACGCCCGTGATGGTCACACGCATTTACGTTCGCTGAGTGTTCTCTCGCATCTGTTACACCTTGAGTTGAGTAGCTTTATTCCTCGGTAAAACTTTTGTGAAACTTATATTAATTGATCGTGAAAATGCCGAAAGGACGTGTGTTGAAAGCACAATCGAGACAGTGTTAAAACTTCATGAGTATTTTGAGCAAGAAAATCAAAATGGCGGACATCTTATACCTATCACGCAAGTCCGAAACCGTGTTGCAGCCGCGTTGGGGATCAGTCTATCAACTGTGACTAAAATCACTACTGATGCCTACGGCAGGAGCGGCTTGGAGCAAAACAAACCATCTACACCAAAAAGAAAGCGCCGGGCTCATAAGGTGACAGCTGTTGATGACTTTGACGCTGACGCTATTCGTCGTCATGTATATGATTACTACTTGAGAAAAGAAATTCCAACTTTGAGAAAACTTATTGTTTCTTTGAAAAGAAGTGGTCTATTTCATGGTGAAAAATCTTCTTTGGTCAAAGTTTTGAACACAGTTGGCTTTTCATATAAAAAGTCAAATAAAAGAAAATTATTAATGGAACGCACAGATATAGCTATAGCACGTTGTGATTTTTTAAGCGAGGCAAAGAAAATACAAGATTGGGCAAATATTGTTTTCACGGATTGTTAAATTAAAAATGCAGAGCTAGTATAATGAACTGTATTATAATATTTAATAGTTAAACGAACACAATCTTTATAGCAAGAAGGCATTTATACGGAAACGGAATGAACATTTGACACATTATAATGTTGCTAACATTTTCAGTGTGGCGTGTTTATGTTTTAATTTAACCAATATCATTTATGTTAAAATATAATTTAACACGGATGAAACATGGCTCAACGCTAACCACACACTATCTCGTTTCTGGACTGATGATACTGCTGATTCCACTTCCTCAGTACCAATGGGAAAAGGTGAGCGCCTAATCATTTGCTATGCAGGTACAGCAAAAGGATTTGTACAAGACGCACTGTTGGCATTTAAATCGAAGAAATCAAATGACTACCACGAAGAGATGAATGCAAATGTATATGAAGAGTGGTTCAAAAAAATGCTCATTTCATTGGGAGAACCATCAATAATTTTTATTGATAATGCGCCCTACCACTCCCGTCAAATTGACAAAATGCCAACACAGGCTAATAAAAAGCATGAAATAATTAATTGGCTTCGGGACAATGTAAAAATGTGGACGACTCAATGTTAAAAGTTGAATTAATAAAAATATTAAAAACCAAAAAGAGAGCAAAACGCTATGTAATCAATGAAATGGCAGCAGAATATGGCCATACTGTTCGTCGGATTCCTCCATACCACTGCCAGTACAACGCAATAGAACTTATATGGGTACAAGTAAAAGAGCATGCTGCGAGATGCAATACAAGCCCCCCATTCACAGCGAATAAAATGTTGCAATTGCTAAAAAATGCTTGCACCCACGTAACGGCCGAGAACTGGGCAAGTGTGGTGGAAAGAACTAAAAGAGTAATATTCTCTGATTGGGAACGTGATATTGCGTTTGATAATATATTATCAAACACACAAGACTCATACAGTATCATTGAGAAAAAATTGTCAGTTCTCAATTCAATTTTTTCTCAATGATATTGTATGAGTCAATTGTACAAGATACCAAGACAGAATGACGACACCACAAATATAATTTGTTTGTTTGCTGAAGTTAATTAAAAAAATATATAAATAGCAAAAAAAAAAAGACCAAGTGCGAGTTTTTTCGAATTGACTTCTCAAATTAGGATATATAGACTTAATGTTTCTAAAACTATCTGGTGGTGGGAATGGCCAAAATCTTCATACAATTTGACATTTCTTACTAATTAAACTAATTAGAGAAGTAAAACTAAAAAAAAACTCACACTCGGGCCTCTGATTTTGAAATGTTTTACGATCCTGGGCCTAGGCAAAGTATAACTTATTTATTGAAAATGCCAGTAGGAAAGTGTATCGGAGAAAGTTGGTTCCGCGTTTTCCTCAGCAGCTTGCCGACGGAAAGGATATCCCGGCGGCTTTAATCGTTTAAAATCCGACACACGAAGGCTGCCGCCCTCACGACGGCCTTGATGGTCCGAGAGGTATTCCACCGGGTCATAAAAAAATGTAGGAAAGTGCACATGTATGTATTTATTCTATTGTGTCAATGTGATAATTTGAAAGCTTATGTAAATCTCATATATTTTGTACTTTTCTGTATTATCGGGCGCTGCTAAATTCATTTTGCAAATATAAACGGCCTTATTAATAGACGGATTTTAACTTGAGTTTTAGATAGCAGTCCATGCCTGGTCGTTGGAGGAATATGGATCTCTAGGCCTGGTTGGCAGTGAAGAGAATGAAATATGGATTCTTTATTATTTATAGGCAATCGTTAGACCTCAATCACATCTGGTGGAATGTGAAGGTGCATCCGATGATGGAACGTGTCCACCGAACAAATGCTTATTCATTCTTCTCTTAACGGCTCCCAAGCCATAATAATGTTGAAATATGGTCGCTAAAAATAAATTCCACTCCTTAGCTGTTCACATGATGAATGTAGAAGCGAATGGTTTCGTGCAGGCATGTCCACCACATAGGGGAGGTATCCAGCACGGATATTATTCTAATAGTCTACGCTTTTTCTAGCGCCGTACGGTGTCCGCGAGCCAATAGAGAAGGTGGGGATTATGAAGGAGAACTACACTCTCAGTGAGACGCATCTCCTGAATCACATACCGTCGAAAGTGGAGTACAGCTTGCCGCACATATACAGTGATTTGCTGAACTTCGCTGCAAGGCATCTGGAGATCGGGAGACGGTTGGTCTGCTGGTACCCTTTGGTGAGGTGAGTTACCTTTTAAAGATATCTCTTGAACCACATACTATCAAAAGTAGAGTACAGCTTGCGGTACATATACAGCTATTTGCTGAACTTTACCGTAAGACATCAGGCGACGGTTGGTCTGCTGGTACCCTTTGGTGACGTGAGTTACCTATTAAGGGTCCCTTACGTCAAAAAGAACTTTTATTCGCCACTTTGGTGTCCGTCTTCCTGTTAAGATCCTTTTGTCAGGAATGTTCAGGCATTCAGTCCCTTATAGATATATATAAGTCATATTTTTAAATCAAAGCATTCAAAAGATATGTCCATGTGTGTCGCAAACACTAGACATACCCACGTTGATTCCAAAAGGCAACCAACAAATAACGCTAATATCAGGGATGTTACGGAGCTTCGACTCCGACTCCGATAAGTCGGAACTTCCGATTGTTAATGCACCCCCGGGTCCGACTTCGGTTCCGAACGTTTTTAATCGGAGGTATTCATCGGAGGTCACCACCACTTTTGTAGTCAATTCATTTGATTTCATTTTATATGTTGTTGAAACATAATATCAATAAATCAAACAATCTGTACTACTTAATTTATAGAAGACATTTTAAAAAAATTTTATTAAAAAATTATTATTAAAATTATTCAATTTAAAACTAAATGTACATTGAAATGTATTACTATAAAAGGTATTAAAGTTATAAGTTATAGTTATTAAGGTTATAAAAGGTATACTATATAAGGTATTATTATAAAAGGTTCTTTTTTATTTTACATTTACATTAAATTAAGTAAAATAGAAATTAACATAAAAACAACCCTGGAGAAAAGTTGATTTAATTTGTTCACTGTTAATGGGAAAATGTTAATAAGAAACACAGCATTTATTATTGTCTGTGTATTTGTAAATTTATCACTTTCTAATTAAATAGGTTCACTGAATAATGTTTTTATCTGTGCCTTAATAAAACTATTTTATTCTGCCGTCACTTGTGACTGATATTGGCTCCGACTCCGATTCCGACTTCGGTTCCGACTCCGACTTCGCTTCCGATAAAACTGCCTCCGTTACGTCCCTAGTTAATATTATTACAGGGAGGAATATGAAGAGGCTCAGCTGCCCTCGCACCCGTGTCTGCAGTTGGTTGGGAACTCAGAGCAGGTTCTGTCGAAGGTAACCGCTCGCAGGCTGCTCACCTACGAGAAGGTATCCGAAGACGTGCCCGATATCCCACTCGATCCCAAAAGCGGCTCGCACAATTTCAGGTATAAATCATAAAGAAAGCATTATCTTGTTATTCTTGAGGTGGTAGTGCAATAGCCCGAACTAAAGACCGTCGCAGTGACTTGCTTCGACCTGTCACGTTTCGGGATCAGTTTGTGTATATCCAGTCATTCGTATATCTAGAGACCTTCCATCGTGATTTATGCGGGCCGCAGAGCGAAGGCGACTTCCACTTCTTGTCAACAAATTTTCGTCCCTTGGTGATATTTGTCGTTCTTAAACCGGTGGTACACGCCTGATTGCGCCATCGTGCGGCATGAGCCACCGGTGGTACACGCCTGATTGCGCCATCGTGCGGCATGAACCACCGGTGGCTCTCATTCGATTGTGCTATTGCACAATACGCACTCACTGGACTATTAAGCAGACATACAACGCGTATGAACGTCTAACACGGTCTAACTAGGCACAAATAGTGCCCCGCCAGATGAAGCGATACAGTAATTTGAGCGCCGCCTCACAGCGAAACCACTGAAAACCGGCCCCGGCGTGCACGTGTTAAACCATGCTGTCCTTTCTATCACGTGAAATGTAGTCACTTTGTCGAGCTAATATAAAAAAAAACTTGACCATTAAATATATTGTCCAGAGATGGGCAAAATGTAATCTGATTAATGATGAATGATTACAAAATGTAGTCGTAATTTTAATTGTCTTGCTCTGTAATCATGATTAAATCAATTTAAAACATTAAGAAATCATAAATGTGCATACAATCTGAGATTTTGTAGTGTTTTAAATATAGATGAGCAAAATGCAGTCATATTAATGGTAAAAAACGTAAAATGTAATCGTTAATCATTTTCATTGATCTGATTACATTTTGCCCATCTATGATATTGTCTCATTTGGATTCTAAATCTCTAATTACCAGACTTCAAGTCAATATATTTATTAAATGCACAAGTATAACAAGGTAATGCTTTTTATGCTTCTACGGGATGCACGCCACTGATATTTGCCCTTTTTTTCTTGTGTATTGACAATTATTTTTCTCTTTCTCAGAATTTTTTAACAAAAGCAAAATATTTGTCTATGATGTGCGAGAAAGAGAAAATAATTACAAATACACGAGAAAGAAAAAGACAAGCAGATGTTACATGAAATATTTGCTGTAGACGCACAATTAACGTGTCATCGTAATATTTTGAGAGCTCTATCCTTCTATCCTCTATCATTTTGCAGTTTTTTGGAGCGTTGTCGTTCATCGAATATTACCAATGGTCGTATTTGTTTACAGGGAAAAGTATTTCGCTCTAGGTGAATCGACGAGGCAGGAACGCCGGGAGAGAAAGGCGCAAATAGCTGCCCACGTAGCTCGTATGAAACTGGCCAAACAACAAACTTCATAATAAATCATTTTCGACAACAATATCGTTTGATTGACACCAACCTATATCATCATTTTAGCCCACATCTGTTCACTGCTGAAAACGTCTTCCCAAAGCTCGCCACTCATCAGACAGAGATAGAGGTCTGCATTCAAAAATAACAGTTATCTTGTCAGTCCATCTTTTTTTTTTTTTTTTTATTCTGACTCGACACAGTGATTGCACCATACCTGATGGTAAGCATGGTGCAGTCAAAAAAACGCTAACGACTATCGATAGGCAAGAAAAACCCAACGGTAGTCACAGCGATCATGCCGGCCTGCACAAATATCTCTTCACGTTACGCTTAAAGGATACCATATCATAGGATGGTGGGAACACGCTCGCTGGAAGACAATTCCACACCCCAACGACACGGCAAAAGAAGGAGTTAGAGAACTTCTTAGTCCTAGCCGGGATATGAGAAACCGTAAAACTGTGACTCCGCAAACCCGCGCGCGTGGTTCTATTCAGGAAAGGAGAGGGTGGAACAAGGTTAAACAACTCTTCAGAACACTCGCCATGATACAGACGGTAGAAAACGCTCAGTGAGGCAATATCTCTGCGCAACTGGAGCGGTTCAAGATGCTTAGTCACGTCAGGATCATTCACAATGCGGACAGCCCTCCGCTGCAACCTATCCAGGGCGTCAAGTAAGTACTGAGCAGAACCATCCCAAAGATGCGAACAATATTCCATGCAAGCCCTGACCTGAGCCTTATACAAAAGTAACAGTTGATCAGGCGTAAAAAACCGACGCACTCTGTTCAGGACACCAAGCCTTCGCGATGTTGTGATGATAACAGATCCTAAATGATCCCTAGGATTAAGATCACAGCGAATATTCATACCTAAGATATTTAGGCTGTCGCGCATTGCAAGCGACACATTCTGAAGAGAAGGGAGAGGGGAAAAAGGGGTTTTTTTGCTGGAAAATACACACACCTGTGTTTTCATGGCATTGAACTCAACCAAATTCTTGTCGCCCCAAGAAGAAATGAGGCTCAAGGATTGATTGAGTCCAACAACCAAATCTTCCCGATCTGGCCTTTGAGCGTCCTACACTGTGCTTGCAGAGACGGGTCTCCTTCACTCCAGAACTGGTTTATTACAATGGTTGTCTTTCTGCGGCAAACATAACTAGCCTCCTCGATTACAGCAGAGGGGTGGAGAAAACCCGTCAATCCCTTCAAAAATAGGCGGTGCGGGCGTACGCACACACTGCTACCGCCACGAATGTGCATTGGACTCCCTCAAGTACCACTGCCAGAGTGCCAGGTAGTACTGTCACGCATACATCCTCCGCTTCCGTCCAAGTCTGTTAGGAGTCGCCTCCCTGAGACGGTTCGTGAGAATTTCCAACGGGTTACCAAAAAAAGGCACCTATTTTACGTGATAATATTTTTAATACGAATAATAACTTTGGGTTCAAAACAATTTTACATATTTTACCGTTCCAAGACATTACCCATAAATATTTCAAATAAATTGGTAATGCAAACTAGTCCTCATATTATTTTTATCCCTTTAGAGATGCCTCATATATTTAAATCCGTAAAATTTATAACATATCTCAATAGGTACAGACCTACCGGAAATTCCCGGAAAACAATAGGAATGCATAATTTATCTATGGATTATTGACTACAGCTGTATGGGCCTAATCTGTTATAGAGAGTGCGAGAGTCATTTGCTCTAACGAATGTATAGATTTATTATCCTTCTGCGCTTTTCTAGAACATTCTGTGATTCGAGTCTGCACCCACTGGGACAGTTTCCACACTTCCTTCCTCTTAGCGCTGTTTCCTGAGGACTTGTAGTGGGCTAACTGGTTGTTTGTCACCTGGAAACCAGAATAGGGCTAAAGAAGTAAATAATAAAAAAACGAAAGCATTTATTTGCAAACATATAATGAAGCTTTCAGGATCATAGTGGTCAGAGTGCTATCATCAAAATCAATAATAATATATTTTGTCACGCTAGTTCCCTTTCGGGGTGAGCAAAAATACACTTATGACCGGTGGTCGTGGGTGTGGTTGTAGGAAGACACGGATTTTGGCGTTTAACTGTTTATTTTCACTTTAAAGCACACCGAACTGCGACGTACACGCACGTACTCTCGCCTTGCGTCTCGGTAGTCGACTAACTCGCAAGCGTCCCGTGCGCGCGCGCTTCCTCTTACCCCGCACGTCTCGTAACACCCTAACGACCCTTAGGGCGACAATTACGTATCGGGCGGCGTCTACATGCTATACACTATAGTAGCTGTATCCACTTTGCACTTGTATGTCGTGACCAGTAGCGCAACTGATCGCCGTTCTCACAGCACTAGTACACATGACATTTCTACTTGAAGCCATGCAGGTTTCTTCACCGGTGAACATGTGATGACGGGATCCGACATCGTCGTTAATCCGGCCCTCGTATATTACGACCGAAGGTCTCTAGGTATATGAACGGCTGGACGTACATAAGCTGATCCCGAAACGCACCAAGAGGAAGCGACTCACCTTGGCCTATGCCAGATCATCATGAAATTATTGAGGCAGGACAAAAACTATGTACCTCACATCTGCCATTTTTTTTTTCAATTATACGGCTTATCCAATGAAAAAAGTGTACACCATTGTTTAAAAAAAAATGTGATCTATAACTTTGTAAAAATATTCTCGAAAATTTATCTTTGACCTTGCAGATGTTAAGTCGCAATAATCTTATGAGACTTTTGAGTTATCTTTTAAAATTTCAAAAACAAGTTGCCGACATTTTTAGATTTATTATTCAGTGGGTGCTGTGCTCGATTGCGACTCCTAGATTTTGACGCCCGGGGCAAGGGCTTGTCCCCTCTTTCCCCTTGATACACGGCTGGTGTTTGAACTTGTGAACAAAACTTACCAGAAACAGTCCAAACAGCGCTCTCATATTATCAGGGTTGAGCTTCAAAGCGTGACAGTAGTACGACTTTGCCAATTCCATATTTTCCGTGCCGCCCTGGTACAAACATTATTTATTATTGAACTGAAACTTCTTTAGGATCGTTGGAATTTGAAATTCGATGAAACAAAAAGCGAAACTAAAAAGAGGCAAAGGTTAAACCTGCGAGAGAATAAGATAGAATATATTATACAACGTTCCACAATTTTCGATTTTCTCTTTTAGTAGTGCTCGTGTGCGACACACCGACAAACTATAAAACCATCATTTTTACTGTCCTTCCATCCAATTTCAAAATTCATCAAAATTGTAACACAGGAAAAATCTTTGAAGACATTACATTCCTGAAGGAGAAGCAGGGGTTCCTGAGAAGCTGACGAACGGTTTATCGAAGGATTAGCAAGCTGAAGTGGCAGTGGGCTGGTCATATTTGCCAAAGAACTGATAACCGCTGAGGTAAACGTGTTCTTGAGTGGAGACCACGCCTCGGTAAGCGTAGTGTAGGACCCCTCTGGCTAGGTGGAGTGACGATTTGCGCAAAGTGGCACGCAATTGTTGGATGAGAAAGCCGAAGATCTCAGTGTCGAATCTTGAGAGTAGCCCATGTCCAACAGTGGACGCATACGGGCTGATAATGGCGTTGAAGGATTTGAGTTAGTTATTGGTGAACCGTGCCATTGCTCTATTGCTCTGAGTTAGTCGAAGATTACCAAATAGCACAAATTAATTCATATCTCTAGTGACCAGCGCTGACCATCGTGTAACGTATGTCGGCGAGCCGCTGGTGGTGCAAGTTGTTGTGGGGCTGATGCAGCAGCAGCTCCTCGGCGCAGAACAGCGCGCGCGAGTACTCCTGCACCTGCAGGTACATATTACACAATTCCTGCCACGCCTCCACGTCAGACATGAACCTGAAAACACAAACATGTACATCTCTAGGGCTGTGCATCTATTCTCTATCATTCTCTTCTTTGGTGTTTCTCTGTCCATACATATATCAAATAGGTATCAGCTGCTGCTGGGAGTCGAAGCTGCTCGCGTCCGTAGGCTTTACCCTAGTTTCCCTACACGTGACTCCTGGGTGGTGCTAAACGAGCAGCAGCGAGGTGGTAGGGCGTCGGTGCCCGTCTGGATCGCGACCACAGTACACGAGTGTAAAGCCCGTCATAGTGACCAGTTTCGGCTTGTCGCGTTACGGGATCAGCTTGTGTATATCCAGTAGCTCATATACCTAGAGACCTTCAGTCGCGGTATATGTGGGCCGACATGACGATTTAGACTATCAATGGATTTTCATCCTTTAATAGTCGCTTTCGTATTTGGACTGCACTGTACTTACCATCAGGTACTCTGTAGTCACTATGTCGAGCCAGTGTAAAAAAAAAAAGCTGCAAATCAGCTCCGGGCGGCTCAGCTGGTCACCTAGCATATGATGAGCTGTGATTTCTCTTTGGTGCATCATCACACCACTCGGTTTTGCTTATGCTGTTTTCTACTTTTATTGACCTATTTTTCTATATTGCAAGTTATGTTAAGTACCAAAGAGACTAGATTTGAATTGGTAGGAACTTACTGTTTTAATAAGATTATGCCTCTAGGATTCAGCCGGTTTGTTTGCAGGACAGATAAATTCAGTAGCTTTTAGCAGGTTTAGGCAAAAAAATAACCAAAAACCGGCATTTAAAATAATAGCTTTATCTAAAATTATAATTTAAAACACTATGAAAAAAACTTAAGCACAGTTTTCTAGATTTCTTCTCAAGGTAGTCATTTTCGAATAGCTGGTAGATCACCGTTAGGTTCATACTTACAGATGTGCTCTTGCATTTACCACCCAACTCATAAATCTCTGGCTGAGCACCTCGCCCCTTTCGCTAAGTCAAGTTGTAAAGGCCTTTTCCGGACAACAGCATTTCGTCCCGTCAAAAAAAAAAACAATTTTCTTAGAAATATTTGAGTAATCAAAATTACTTTCAGCATCCGCAGATATTAAAAACAGCTTCACCAGTAACAAAGCAGTTCCTTGCAGTGACTAAAAAATGTGCTGCTGGCCAAATTGATAACGACATACAAACGCTAAGTCAATACGTCTATTAGCATATCACTGCTCACCCCGAAAGGGATATAGTGTGACGATATATAAATATAGTCTGAGTGAGTTTAAGCCGTGGTGGCTGCCGGCAGAATAGAATAGCACCCCCCTCTTCTTGCCGAGGTGTCGTAAAAGGCGACTAAGGTATGTCTTTAACACCGCAATTCAACCAGGTGTTCAGAGAAGGAAAACTCGACCAAACCTGCATCCCGCTCCCTCCCGATCGTATTGGTTCTCCTTTCCATCGGGCCTGAGGGAGCTCGGACGAGAGAGTGCTTTTCTGGCTGCTCGTCCAGCTATGCACTTAAATATCTCCTGCGCAATTGACTGTTTCCGAAAACTGGACCTCGAATTTCTTAACCAGTGTTGAAACAGTCGCCGTAGCCGAAACCGGCTAGGACATCATCATAGTGTGAGTAGCAAATTCGTTTTAAGCTTAAAGGTAACTTACTTTTTGAGATAGTCAACTAATTCCTTCATCGCTTCAGGCATGTATCCCATACCCTTCAATAACGCAATGCGACGCTTTCTCGCCAACGCGTTTGTCTCGTCCATTTTTATTATATTATCCAAGATATCCAGAGCCTCATCGTACCTGCAACGTAGCAATGAAACATCATGTGATCATCAACGAAGAGTCTCCCAGTTTTAGATAGTTATGGTTGATTTTTGGACTGTGCTGTGCCTTACATACGATGCACCGTAGTCCCTTTGCCGTGCCAGTATAAAAAAAGATTAATTGATGTGGACTTACAATTAAAATACTAACAATCACCAGAACTTTTCAAATTTAAAAGACAAAATGGATCACTATAAATTCCATGATTTATTATATTAATTTTACAATCACTATATATTATAAAACAAAGTCCCCCCTCCACGTCTGATTATCCGTCTGTCTGTTAACCATAAACTCAAAAACTACTGAACGGATTCTATGCAGTTTATGACAATCCCTTACACTATTTTTTTTTTCAATATTTACGGGCAATTACTCACATTGACCTAGTTCCAAAGTCCAAACTAAGCTAGAGCTTTTACAAAGGCTACTAGAGAAAAAAAAACTTAAATACATATACAGGATGTGTTATTTTTACTCCCGAATACTGAAAATATAGAACAGGAACAAGCTTCTGAACACAGTAGGACTGAAAATTTTGACAAAAAAATTGACTGTTTTTTTTTTAATTTCTCGCATGTGTTGCCACTATGAACTATAAATAAAACCCACATAGTCTAAAATCTAAGTTATCTAATAAAATTAGTCAAAAATACGAAAAACAGCAATGTAACGAAAATCAAACAGCTGACGGGTGACCTAATTTTACTCAACATCCGTGAAACTCGGTAACGTGCGCTCGAGTTCAAAACGATGTATAACGAAGCCTGTTCACGACACGGTGCAAACGTATTAACATTACATCGTTCCCGTATGTAATAGTTTTGGTGTGTTATATTAATATAGTTTCCGATTTATCGGTGTAGGTTTTAACAATTCACTTGAATTTTCGCCTGAGATAGACGCATCAAAAAGAACAAATTAATATTTTGATTGAGAAATCCCATTCCATAGGATGGTTGCTATTTAAATGGCCATAAGAGAATTAATTGGTAATGATAACCATTTTGACTATCTAACTACATTTGATGTAATTTTCGACGAGGAAGAAAGAGGAAACAATAACATCGGAAGGTTAAAACGTTTTCGCTGCGTTTAAAAAGCCGTGGATGAAAAGATTCTGGACATTATTTAAACATTTAGTTGATCCGATCCAAATCGAAGAATAAGACGTTGTGGTGCTGGCAACCGCTCCGGCATATTAGTCTTAGCCGACTTGTTTTTATTTTTTTTATTTGAATTTTTAGATCCGCTGCATTTGTATAATGATATATTCTGAATCTCATTAGTGCCAATAGACCCTGTACCCGAGATATCCCAGCATTTCAAGATCTCAGCATGTTCACCCTACTATTTCCATTTAATAGGTAATCAAAATTTTTATTTAATCAGTGCGGTTTTGGAATTCGTTATGATTTAACGTGCGTCTATTCCGGAACTTATTACGTAATTTGCGAAGGTATAAAACAATAACCACGTTTTGTTATTATTTTAGTTTTTTGTTGTGTTTTTTGTGTTGTGTCTTCGTGTATAGCATGATAAGTTACATACTTAACGTAAGAACATGGTGGGTATAAAGTTAAAATGTATTATTACACCTTGCAATTATAGTTAACAATGATTACTAGAAATTTTCGACAACTATTTTGGTTTTTCTTTATTCATTTCTTAGTTTCGAGTTTTCATTAAGTAATCGAATACGTTAACAGATCTTGACGTGTTTGCATGTCAGTATACATTGCTGGCCGTGCATTAGGACATAAAACTCGTTCATCAATTTACTCAAACACTACTTGTCGCAAAGATAAAATATTTTTTATTTGTTTATATTTTAGGTTTACTAACATTGTTCTTCAGTATTCGTGAGACGTAGTTGTCACACGCTGTATCTCCTATACATGACTCCTATGACTCATGACAAACCAATACGCTCAACACAGAAAAGTTTACTGCTACCGGGATTGGAACCCAGGACCTTAGCATCGCAAATAGGGTCACTACAAAATGTGCCAGCGGGCGTCAAATTTAAATGAATTTCTTAGGAATTAAAACAATACATATTTTAAAATATTTTGAAAAGACAGAATATAAACAACAGATGGAGAGAGAGGAGTCAGGGAGGGAGGGTAGAATGCATGGTAGAGGGTGAGGGAAGGAGAAGGGAGGGGAGTAGGTTAACATGACATGCATGGCGGTGTGAAGTTTGCGGGATCAGTTAGTTCATTATATATTTGGGGCTGAAGTAGTTAGGTACATAGTCAGTAGACATGAGGGACACTGCTGTCCAGGTGAGGCTGAGGCGATGCTTATGTGTTCTACATACCACCTGATAGAGGTCCTGAACAGTAGGATTTTTTATACCCACTCCTCCTAGAGATAATTGCTCTATAAGGATCTTTGCTTGTCAGGTTATAGGAGGAATTTGGATCTCTAAGCCCAATTTGCAGCAAAAAGAGACATCTTGGGGCCACAGTCCTTTTGGTTCAATGTAGGATTTTCCCCTGAGTTACTAAAAAAGCTTGGTAGATAACACCAAGCAGTAGACTTGAGGGAGTCTGCAGCATGAATGAGATAAATCTTAATAAAATAAACTAACTTTCCATTGGCCTCATGAAGTGCAGCCTGCAGACGCATGACACGCATGCTGCCGGGAAACTCAGTAGACAGCATGCTCAAAGCGATCTTCGCTACATAGTACTGATGGCAGTCTAGAGCTGCGATTATGGTTTGCTCCAGGATTATGTGATCTGATATGACAAACAAATTTCTTTTATTATACTTCCACAAATGGTTGTAATTCAAGAGATGGCTCTTCAGGTGTCAAAATTTTTTTTTCTGCATCACACCTACATATTATTAGATAAAATGCTTATCCTTGTTTGTCTGCCTGTTGGTGATAAGCTTAAAAACTACTGAATAAATTTTCTTCTGGTTTTCACCAATAGATGGAGTGGTTTATTGGAAAGGTGTAATGTAAATTGGTTGAAATATGATCATGATTGTTGATGAGTTTGGAAAAAGTCAAGCTACCTGGGAGCTTTTATCGTGGACTCTGCCTAGACCCTTTAAGATACAACACAACAATGTATGTTGGGATTATTCTTTTTTTATAGGTCTATAGAAAAGTCGCTGTTGCCCAATTAATCTATCATTTAAGAATTGATTACTATATTCATTTTATTTAAACAAAAAATATTGTCTACTACAATGTCATAATTTAAAAGCTTCTTAATGGATGCTGTATTAATCCGTATATGCCTTAGTTACCTTAAGTATTTTATGCACTATATGATAATCCTTTATAGTATATAATTGAAATGAATATCTTAGAAATTATGGCAACATATTAATTAGCACATACAAAATCAAATTCAAGTGGGAGATTCAAATCTATGACAATATATAAATAAAATTAAAGTAGTCTCTAGATATGTGTTAATATTTTTAAAGAACAACAGAAGGGCAGTGTGCACGAGAAAATGTAGAGAGGGAGAAGAGGAAGATGCGAGTGCTAGTTTAAAATTAATAAGAATCCCTATAAGTAAGTCTGTATTCAATAACTTACTTTCACTGCCATGTCCATCCAAGTTATCACCCAAAGCAATCTTCCAAATTTCCATAACATCCTCACTTCTCCTCTCATTATTCTCCCTCCATTGTCGAAGCAGATCTCTTGCTTCTATAAATTGATTGAGATTTGAAAAAAATTTAGAATGAACTTATTTAGTCTAAAGTAAAATAAAGTGGGGCCATGATGGTTCAAGAGTTGGTGTTTATGTTCAGACTAGAAATTAGTAAATCAAACTCACTATCTCAAAGAAATTTAGGATTAGTCATCAGGAATCAGGTCTAAATAAATATGCTTATTTTCGTGTTGGAGTTGGTCATTCAACAATATCAATAGTTTCCAAAAATAAGAACGAGATTAAAGACTCATTCATTCCTAATGTCTTAAAGCTGAAGAGGCTTTGACAATCAGAGCAGCAAAATGTTAACAAAGTATTAATTCTGAAGTTGTTTATTTTCTAAGAATATGCTTATTTGCTAATTATAATGAGTCTATCATTTGACACTTCCCTACGATGTCATTATAAACAGATTTCACAGTATAAGCCTGAACTAAAATAATTTAAATCAATTATTGCTTTGCAAACTCTCCTAGCCTAGAAATAAGGATTTTTTAATATGGGTTATTAAGCAGTTGCAAATGTTTATTATCAAGACACCAGAATACTTATGAACGAATTTTAAGTCTTGATGTTTCAAGTTTATAGATTGTTTAAGTAAATTATAATTTTCAAATTAGATTTTAAGGCTATTTCTGTAAAATATACCTTTGCTAGTAATTTCTTCGTAATTGTAGGACATGATCTCGTATTAAATTATACTTATTGAATCCTTCTTTTATAATTTGGATTTCACTGTTATTATCATTAAATTTAATTTATATTCTCTTTTACTATTTTATAAAATCACAGGGAAAACGAATAATACGTATGAAAAACATTTATTAGATCATTATGGTATATCCTCATATTCTCTTTGGTCTACTCGGAAAATATTTCGTAGTTTTGTCTTTTTCTTTCTCTTGTACTTGAAATTATTTTTCTTCCTCGCACATCATAGAAAATTCGTTTGTTGTGTTAGGACAGAAATCATTACGTGAAAGAAAAAAGTAATCATAAATGCTCGTCATAAAAGATAGGACGTTTTGCGAAACCTGAAACATTTGCTGCAGATGTACCCTTACTCTGTGAAACAATGTTGACAGTGCCCAATCGCGATAATTAAAAGTAAATATATGAATATAAATTTGGATGATTAGGTAAAATTATAAAATCTCTAAGGCACCCAGTGAAATATATTTCTATTAGACGTCTCGTTCTGCGACCATGCGTACTGGAATATGGTGAGAATTCTCACAATCGATAATCCTCTCCACCTCTGCATGCCACCACTCGTTACGATGGGATATTCCGACTCTTTAGATGATTTCGAAAGGGCTGAATATCAGACGGGTATTTTAGAGTTCTACTGCTCTCCGAAAACACTTTCCGCGGATCCGACTCACGCCGCTAACTTGGACTCCGAAGTCGATCGATTAACGTCGCTTTCCCCACCATTATTTTAGTGATCGTCATAGTCTACGAAATCAAGGAAATAATCAGATTCCTTCCTATAAAGAAAACTTCCAGCCTCGACGGTATTTCGAACCGTGTTCTCAAGTTGTTGTCGCAGGAAATTATCTTTCTTACTCAATATGTATTTATTTGTAACCTATTTAATGAAAACATTTCAAAAAGTTTAAAATACGATCATTCTGTCGTAAGTTAGTGAAGAGTCAACTATCGTGTTGCTTCTGGATTATGTTGTAGCATCAGATCCCTGGTTCCATGTTATTGCAGAATCATTGAAGTCCCAGGAAACTAGAGAGGGACAAAATGTAATCTGATTAATTATTAACTATTACAAAATGTAGTCGTAATTTTAATTTTGTTGCTCTGTAATCATGATTAAATGAATGTGTATGTAATCTGGGATTCTGTAGTGTTTAAAACATAGATGAGCAAAATACAGTCATATTAATGGTAAAAAACGTAAAATGTAATTGTAATCATTTTCATTAATCTGATTACATTTTGCCCATCTATGCAGGAAACTAGATTTTTAGACGATTAAGCCAATAGAAATTGTTTATATTGCTTCAACAACTAAAAATGAACTGATTATCTTTAAGAAGTTGATTAGATTTTCTTCAGTCATAGCTATAAACACTTTTAACTAAGTCAACTTTTAAACAAAATGTTTTTTTTTTAACAAAATCAGTTCGGTTAGAATCTATGATGTCACAGGTTAACAGAAGATGTACAAATATACAAAGTGACATTACACAAATCCAAAGTTACAGATACTCGCGTCATCGCGCGAAACTTTATATTAGCGTGAAATTTATAACTCCCGTATTTTTCCGACAGATGTAAAATAGTAAGTAGGGTAAAAGAAATTATATTTTGTAATTGTATTTTTAAAATCCAATCTCGATTACTGGGATTACTGATGTATTTCGGATTTTATAATTTATATAAATATTTATAATCAAAATTTATTTATTATCTCTTTTCTTTCCAAAGATGTATTTTGCGCACATCTGCTGATTTGGGGATGCCATATAAATATATAGGTTTTGATTGTGGTATTAAATCATATTGCAATTGGTTCGTTTTACGCATTATTTTGGTTAGAACAAAAATATTACTAACTAAATAAACTATATATTGGCCTATTGAGTCTCGCAGCATGAATGCGTGTAAAGAAATATCGCAGTTGAGTGAACGTGAATAAGACGTCTGCAATATGTCTGAATATGTCTGACAATTTAGAAATAAAATAATATTTAGTCTAATTGATAATTGTCACAATAGATAGTTATAAATGCAATGGATTACACATAAAAGACAATAGAATAGTAAGTGCAGTGTCCACGTTTAAGCAATTTATATGTACACATTTATTTTTTCATTGTACATAAGCTCGACTTTTTTATGTCTCAGTGGCCTTTATCTTGCGAGTTTTGTTTTCTTTTGTCCTCTGTTTGCATGTTGAACGAGTTCGTCATATAAGATATGTAATTGAAATTTCGTTATGTATAAATGATATGTTTTATTCACAGATCGATAAAGGTGAACTGTTATGTCTGAGATTGTGTGAGAAATTCGTGCAGACAGTAAATATGCTCGTCACGGATACAGTGCAGACGAGTTCTGAAGATTGAGTGTACGCACTGCGCGCGTACTACTATATAATTTGAAAAAATCGTCGTGAGGTACACATAGTGTGTGAAATTTACTTAAATTCAACATTATTCTGTGATTTTAATATTGTAGTTATGGATTCGCTGGTGCAGTGCCCCGTTTGCACGCTTTATCTCCACAATGGGATGACTTTGGAATCCCATTTGGAAACTCACCCCAAAGATCAGGTCATCAAGGCTCTTTGTAGTCTTGCATCAGGCAAAGGAAGTTATGCCAGTAGAACATCTTCACCTATACACTCTGAACGCTCATACAGGAGCAGGTCTCGCACTCCTGCTGTTGAGGACAAGTGGAATGGATCTCATCGGTCAGGTGAACATGATCGATACTGGAGACGAACACCTAGTAGAACTCCTAAGTCTACTTCATCCACAAATATCTCAAGAAATGGTACTCCAGATATGAAAATGGATGTAAAAATGGCTGATAGTATATCTATTGGCAGTAGTTCATCAAGTGGACAAAATTCTCTCTCATCATATGTTTTGAAACCAGACAAAATGCAGCCGACTTATCAGAATAGTCCCATATCAGATTTTGAACATGTGAGTGGTTTTTACCAAGATCCACATGATGATAAAGAAATTAAATTTTCTCGGAGTGTAGAGTATAATCCTATGGATAGTGGCAATGGTGTTTACACTTATAATATGCCCAGCACTGGTACAGGGCTAAGGTATCCCAATCATAACAGTTTACTATCAAACATACCAGGTAAGAAGGGTTTTGTAAAGTTTGTACAGAAACCAAACAATGTTTTTATTAAAAGTGATGGAAGTGCTATGCAGTACTTGCCTGGGACTAAACCATTGCATTTGATGGTACCAGGTGCACAAACATTTGTTCAAAGAAATATGCAGAACAATATGATCATTCCTGCTGGTATATCACAGTCACAAATGCAAATAGACGCCAAAAGCATGTCTCCACAGTTGGCTCCAAATCAGTTTAATCAATTACCTGCTGCAACTTACACTCCGGGACTATCTACTGTAGTAACCCAAAACTCGCAAATTATATATAGAGAGATGCTACACAATGTAGAAGGTAAACCGTTTATTTCTAGTGTTCCTGCAGTAATTCCTACAGGTTCTGATAATGTTTCCAATTCTATTCAGTCGGGTTCAATGTATCAAAATTTAATGGTTATGGACCAGTATGGATCTTGTATGTATACAAATCCTCAGCAAGTTTTACCTAAACAGGACACTACAGGATTGTACACTGAATCTGGATCACTAGTGCCTAGCATGCATATGTCAAATACTTCAGTGCCCCCTATTAATGATGCTAAGACTTTGATAATTGAAGTTGGGCCTATGGCTGGTCCGGAACAAGTAGTTTCTTGTAGTGTTCAGGAAGAAAGCAATGTACCTGTTCCAAACTCCAGTGTAAAACCTGATGAATTTGAATCAGATGGCACGAAAATAGAACAAAAATGTGAGACACCTGTTACAACTAAAGGATTAAAAATTTTAAGTAATATAAAAGTAGAAGTTCCAGTACAGCATAATAAGAATATAATTAATACTATTATGGACTTAACTGGTTCCAATGAGTCTGATAGTCTCAAAAAAGAAGAAAATCTAGAATCACCTGAAAAAATGATGTGTACTTTTGAAGAAAAAAAAGAAATCCTTACTCTTGAAAACATACAACCATCTACTTCTACTAATAATAATATAGTATCTGATGCATTTTCTGTAACAAACAGTGCTGTAAATGCTCCATCACAAACTGATTCTACGGTTAAGTCTTTAGATAACAAATTAGATGCAGACTTTAGTGACAGTTGCCCTGTGCCAGACCTCATATGTAATGAAAAGCCGTCAATATCACCATGCAGTGAATTATCAGAGAGTGGAGAAAACTCCACAGACCGCACAACGGTATGTCCAAAAGTAGAGTCAAGTAATAGTCAATTGTGTGAGACTATAGAGACGGTTGAGAAGAAAGTAAAATTGCCCACTAAACCAAATAAGCTAAATTTATTAAGACTGAACAACATATATGTGAAAAAAAACAAAAAAGTTTTAAAAATTAAAAATGCAAAGCAGAAGCCTGAAAAAAGTTTGAATAAGATTGAGCTGGAGCCAATACCTTCGTCTTCTACAAAATTACCAGAGAACTTTGCTATAAACAGAGCCCACCAAACAGAAACAGAGACTCAAGAAGAGCATGAATGTTCAATGTTGCATTCAATTTCAGTGGAAGAGATCAAGCAAAGCGATAGTTATATAGTAAATTATGATAAAAGTCATTACCATGCTAGTTCAGAGGGGCAAGCTATGGATATTGAGCCATTACCACAGCCTCAGTCACATACAGATGAGTTTACAACTGACATTGATATGGTGCAAGTAAAAGAAGAGATCAATACCAGTAATGAGAGTGGCATTACTAGTGAAATTACTACTTCTGAACGTATTTTAACCCCATTAGAAACCTTAAGACCGATTAGTGCTGTTTCTTACAACACAGTGCCACCTGGTGAATTCGATGATGAATCTAATCATAGAGAGCTACTAGATCTTGAAGCTGCATCTAAAACCAAACAGTTTGTGAGCATGATGAATGAAAACTATTTCGGAGATAATATATATGCCGACTATTTTACTCCTGATCGCGTAGAAGCATTTGGTAATGATAGAGACACCACAGCACAAAAGGATGGGATGTATGGATTGTGGGGGGAAACATCACAGAAAGAAAATGAATTTATCTTACCTAATTTCATACATGAAAGTTACAAAATTGTGGAGAGTAATGATGCTGCATACCCTGAGGTGGATGAAGAGAGACATGTAGATAGAGATGGTGATGGTTGTGAGAAGGACAGTAAAGCTGAAGTGTTAAGTGAAAGCCGGAGCGAATGTGAGGCACCTTTGAATATTTGTGCCGATGAGCGCATGCCTCCACGGGGTGAGCTAAGTGGACAAGAGAGCAATGGAGATATGGAGTCTTCTTGGAATGGGGTAAGAATTTATAAAATAACTCAATTATCATCTATTCAAATTTTATTTTCTAACAATTATTATCTAGCAATCATAATATATCTATTTTCACAAACTTAATCTGAGTAATATTTAACTATCCATCTAAGAAATAACAATAGGAATATAATAGATAGATTCCAGATATAAGTCTAATAACATTCTTCTTGTTTTGTTAAATATTGTGCCCACCTCTGCTCTGAGCTCATACTTAACTTCCCCATTTGCAATCTTTGTCATATTATATGGCATAGGATTGTAATTTTTGTACTAAGTAAAATTAGTGACATTATGTGTTTATACACTATATTGACAACTTTTACTCTTGCTTGAATTGGAATAAAATATACATTACATTCATTCACAAAGGCCCATGAAAGAGCTAACATTTTAGTTTTAAAAATAAAAAAACAGTATTTTTTTTTGTTATAAGTATAGAAAATATATCATTATCAATCATTGAATAAAGGCATGTATGTAGTAGATCAAATAGTCTCACAATGGTGAATCTTGTGAATAAACTTAATATACTCAATTTAGTGTTCTATAAGTTGATTTTCCTTAAATGTTTTGTTATTAAATTATTCAAAATACCCAATTTATTATTAAATAAATTGAAGTCATTGTAATGCCACTGTTGTTATTTTTTTCTGGGACTCTATGGGGAAATTTTAATTAACAGTATTATCAAGAAATTGAAATTTCACAATTCCCAGTTACTTATTACATTTTGAAAGCACACATCTTTTATTTTTGTTTTAATTTTCATAGACTCAGCAGTGTTTCTTTTTCATTTCTTAATAAAGGTTAATTTTTATTTCCTTTGGTATCATGTTCTTTTCAGCTGACATGAATTCATGTCAGAACAATGTTTCCCTTGTATTCTAATTCAAAAACCCTGCTTAATGAATACTTCAATAATAATACTTTATACAAAGGTAGGTAAATACTTAAAATAATTGAAGTTATCCCTGAATTAACTTGATTGGTGAAAAATGCAGAAACATTTTTTCTTTTGTATACTGGCTCAACAAAGTGACAGAACATATTGTTTCCATGTACAGTGTGGGTGAAGAATCGCAGTGAGTACCAAGGAATTAGTATCCATTGACGGATGCTGCTATCTTTATTTCTTAGCTTTTGCTAACTATACTTTTGTATAGTTATAGACTTACATCTCTTTCCTTTCGACACCCCTTTTCTCCCTTAAGAGATGATTTCTGTGATAAAAATCCTATGTCCTATCCTCTCCTTCCGAGGGTTTCAAATCATCTCCATATGAAATTCTATTTAAATCTGCTCCAGTGCTTAAGTGTTAACAGGTAACAGAAAAAGTTACTTTCATTTTAAAAATATTTATATGATTAGTAACCAATATAATCAATTTAATTTAATTCCATATTTAAATGATTGTAGTTTTCAAAAGTACATACTATATTGTATTTTGATATATCATATATACAAATATTATTCAATAGGATTTGGTTTCACATAGTTACATTGCCCTAGATATATGCTAATTTATTTATTTTGTTGCAGATTAATAGAGTTAACATACAAGTTTATCTTTTTTTAGTTTATTGCTATATCCCACAGATTTATCCAGAAGTGACGGCGACTGAGCCTTATGACCTGATGGCGCGCGAGAGTTGGGTCTCTGACGGGTCTGACATGGATGCCACTGAGAAGAGGGAACCTTTGTAAGTTTATTTATACTGGCTTGATAAAGTGCCTACAATACACCTAATGCGCAACGTTGTGTTAACATGAGCACAATAAAAACCTACAATAGGACTAGTCATTTTCGTACATACCAAACCATTTAAGCAGTTACAGTGTTAACCTAGGCGAAATTGGTATGGAAGTTCCTCATCAGCATCACAGCACAACTAATGGAAAGAGTAGTCTAAGAACGGCATCCATTATCAAGAATTAAATGAAACCATCTTATATATATACCATGACAGAAGTCATCTAGTTATATCAATAGCTGGGCTTACACAAGCTGATCGGGAAACGGAACAGGAATCGCAATGACAGTCTTCATGCTTGTCATGATTCCGTTTTACAGTCGCTTTACCATTTCAAAAGTTACCTTTCAAATGTTTGGAAGTGAAATTATAATTTATTTAATTATGATTAGTCCAATATCAGTAAAGTCACTTACTAGATCAAAAGGACATACTTAATTTGGTTTAGTATTGTTTTGATAGCTACATTCTGGTAATTCAGTTGGTCTCATATTTGATTTCCATTTGTTCTTATGGCCTAATATGTAATTCCGAATTGTATCGAGTAGTCTGATATTTGATTCCTATTATTTAATTCATGGTGGTAGTTTCTGGTGGCTTGATATTTAATTCTAACTACAGTGTAAACTCCATATAACGTCACTCGATTTAACGACAAACTTCCTAAAGCGTCAATATCACTCGGCTTTGATTGGTTTAGCTTGTTTCCCATACATTGATACACTATATAGCATTACACCCACTCTCAATAACGACAGAAATGTAATAATATAAAGTACTTTTTAAGTTACGATGACTTTTTAAGTTGCCAAAATTAGTAAAAACTGCGCAGCTTTGTACGTTCTTTTGTCGGTTTATTATCCTAGCCTGTAATAATCTCGACTGTCGGCATTACACATTCCGAACTTTCTAAGAAATCCGTTCTTTTGTTTACAAATTAGGATTGCTTGCACGTGTTGACTGTTGTTAGTAGGAGTCGTGGATTATCTATATGTTATCATATTCTTAGTTGCTCACAAACTTTCAAACTGTAAACATGGCAAGTAAGAGTTTAAAACTTTTTCTTTTTCTAATACAGATTTTTATCTCTCCATTTAACGACAACTCTCTATAACGTCAAAATATGCACAGTCCCTTGAGGGTCGTTATATAGAGTTTGCACTGTATTTAATACCTACTGATTGTTGCTGGAGACCTGTTATTTTATACGCACTATTTGATTCACACTTGGTTCTGATGGCTTGATATTGAATTGAATTCTAATTTAACATTTACAGGGAGGAAGAAATTAATTTTTCCAAAAGCCGCACGCACACGTGCATCCACTGTAGTGTCAAGTTCTCATCTGCGAAGGAACTGCGTTTGCACAAGAACGTTGCGCATGCACCGGCCACCTGCTCCATCACAAAGACTACCTACAGCCGGATGGTGACAGCCAGGGCTATCAAAAAGGAGGAGGAAGTCAAAACTGATGATAACCTTTTGTCATGTAAGTTATTCATTTATTATCAAGCAGGCAGTTGAAATACCTGATAAGTGCCTGAATCCTGCTATTCCTTTTATGATTGAGGAAATAATTACTCCAGCAATTTTTAAACTGGTTCACATTTTAAGCTGTGATTACGGCTTTCGGGAGAGAACTTAGAAGAAGTGGGAGAGTTGTTTTAAAATATTTGTATAGGTAGTTGATAGATCAACTTGTACCTAGCTGACCACGTCTAACAGATCATGGGGCTAGGAAAGTTACATACAAACGTGATGGTATTTTTACCCTGTTAGGGGTGAACTATAAATAAAAACATATCTATTCTAGCATCAGTAGCTTAGATTCTATGAGGATATATCGGCCACAAGAAGTCTTTTAATATATATTGATTAATTTTTATTAAAACACAGGCAACATGATGGCGATAGACACGAAGGAGTCTATAAGGACAACAATACTCCAAGCCTACGACATGGAAGAGGCGAAAGCGAAGATCGAAGGGCTGATCAAGCAGGAAACGAAGCGGAGACGGAAGGACTTCGTCTGCCCCACGTGCAAGGTGGACCAGATCACTGATGCTGCCTTCCACGCGCATCTCAAGATCCATCCGCTCGAGTGCCTGACGTGCGGGAAGTGCTTCTTCAGACGCTCGAACTTGGCGCTACACATTAAGACGCATTTAGGTATTAAAAATTACAAGTAAGTCAACTTTGTTTTATAAAGGTTTCTTTTTAACCCCGGACGCAAAAAGAGGGATGTTAAGTCTAACGAGACTATCTGTGGGACTGTGTATGTGTTTGTGGCATCATAGTTCCTAAACAGATTAATCATTGTTGAACTTATTTTTGTTTTTTATTTTTTTTATTTGTTTATTTATTGGGAATGTTCTTAACTATGATTAGAGAAAAACTAATCAGCTGTTGGACGATAATCAGCTGTTTTTTAGTTGTTGCGGTAATTTAAACTATGTAAGACTATTTATTTAAGATATTATTTATTTTTGTTAAAAATTGATTTGGCAACACTAAAATATAAAGATGTTTTTCATTGACAATAATTTTGTTTTGTATACGCAAGTTTTGTAAGGTCATCCAAGGCAACTGTACACATAAATTAATAGATAGGACTGTTTTCATTTTATTTTTCTACTCTGTATTGTTGAAATACATAAAGTTTTTTAAATTTGCGCGTTTGAGGTCTCAAAACATGTTACACTTGAACTATTTTATTATGCTGTTTGGCTCACCTTATATCCTAATAAAAGCAAGTCTACATTATTATGGAATTCCCAAAAATTGCAGTACCAACTCACCAGTGGATTAGTCTTACAAAATGTCGTCTAGTGATTAAATATTAAGACATTATTATTAATAATATATAGAGTAGAGGGAGACAGCTATTTGACCTTGTTCTACTCTCTCCCTTTCATAATAAAACCACGCGCGCGTGCTTACGGAGTGATAGCTATATTCTAGCTAACTCACGTCCTGGCTAGGACTAAGGAGTTATCTAACTCTTCCTGTTGCCATGTTCTTGGGTTGTGAAATGGTCTTCCGACGAGCGTGTTCCAACCGTTCTGTGATATGGGGCCCTTTAAATAAAGCGTGAAGAGATATTTGCGCAGGCCGGCACAATTACTGCATCTATTGATCGGTTTTATAATAGCTGTTGATAGTCCTCTTTTGTTGCACTCCACCAAGCTTACCATCAGACGTGGTGTGGCGTCTATGGAGAGTGAGGATAGATAATAAAAAATCGTGACGTTTATACGGTCAATAATATAAAGTTCCTACGTTTTCTGATATAGATTTCTTAATAAAGAACTTGCATGATCCGAGTCCGAGTGAGTTGGGGAGTCGAAGCTGCTCGCGTCCGTAGGCTTTACCCTAGTTTCCCTACACGTGACTCCTGGGTGGTGCTAAACGAGCAGCAGCGAGGAGGTAGGGCGTCGGTGCCCGTCTGGATCGCGACCACAGTACATGGGTGTAAAGCCCGTCATAGTTACCAGTTTCGGCTTGTCGCGTTTCGGGATCAGCTTGTGCATATCCAGTAGCTCATATACCTAGAGACCTTCAGTCGTGGTATATGTGGGCCGACATGACGATGTAGACTATCAATGGATTTTCATCCTTTGATAGTCGCCTTCGTATTTGGACTACACTGTACTTACCATCAGGTACTCTGTAGTCACTATGTCAAGCCAGAGTAAAAAAAAAAAGAAGAAAGTTATTTGAAATTGTTGTACATGCCTTGGATGACTTTACTGGTGTTTTTATTTTTTTTATTATTTGTACAAGTCACATGTGTAGCGGATCTACAGTTAGCGTCATAATGTGTATTTGCCGTACAGATGTGAGATATGCGAGAAGCGGTTCCTGACCCGGCAGAAGCTCGCAGACCACCACAACGTGCACACAGGCCGCGCTCCCATCAAGTGTACCCTCTGCGACGACACCTTCCGCAGATACTCTAACATGGTGCAGCACAGGTCATCATTTCATCAATCATTTTTTCTTACATCATCAGCCAACTTTAGTCTAATGCTGGATGTTGTGTTGCTTCACCTTGTCGAGGGGGGGGGGGTCCTATGCATATACCGACTTGATATTGGTTATACATCACCATACTTGATAATGGTATAGACCAAAATCCTGCTACAGCTAAAAAAACTGCGCGTTCAGGGTAGTGCACGTTGTAGAAGTGAAACTTCTTTAAGAGTTATTTATTATATGATTGATTGTATGTAATTGTCGATCCATTAGTGCTTAAAAACGTTTTAAAATTTAAGAAACGTTTCAGAACCTTGGCGTTATACTCTTATCCCGGTGATATACGTATTGTATTCGATCTAAATTATTGAAAATACATTCCGAAGTAGATGTTTGTGGACTGTGGTGGTAGGGCGATTGCCCGAACTGAGTTATGACCACAGTACATGTGTGTAAAGACCGTCATAGTGAATCGCTTTGGCCTGTCACGTTTCGGGATCAGCTTGTGTATATCCAGTAGCTCATATACCTAGAGACCTTCAGTCGTGGTATAGGTATGTGGGCGGATATGACGACGGAGACTGCCAATGGAATTTCATCTTTTTATGGTTGCTTTTGTTTTTGGAGTACATTGTACTTACCATCAGGTGCATTGTAGTCACTATGTCGAGCCAGTGTAACAAAAAAATGTCGGACACAGGAACCGTCACCACCTGCAGAAGCGCATGAAGGTGCGCGACTACGTGTGCCACTGCGGCGGCGTGTTCCACTCGCGCGCCAAGCTGCGCTGGCACCAGGAGACGCACGACGAGAGGCCCAAGTCGTGCCCGTACTGCAGCGACAAGTTCGTGCACGCGGCCTCGCTCACGCGGCACATGCGCCGCACGCACAACCAGTACCACCTCGCCGACCGGCTCAAGGGCAAGGTGGACAACGTGCCCTGCCCCATATGCAAACAGGTGACGCTCCCGCCCCTCGTACGCTTGACGCTTTCGCTCCATCGAAGTATTTCATGATCTGCGGAATTTTATTTTATTTTACATACTAGCTGATCCGGCAAACGTTGTTTTGCTATATAAGGTTTTGTAATATCTTCTAAGATGTTCATTAATATTAAGTGATGTCAAAGACAATTTTGTTCACAATTAAATACTCTTAATCAACAACACATTTATTTGGATAAAGATTAATATTATTACGTTGATACAACTCTTAACAAATAATGCATTAATTTCGACCAAATTTGTTTACCATAAAAACGGTTCTAGTGACTTAATTTTAAAAGATAGACATATACTGTCGTGGACATTTTTTTAGATCATTTCAAGAGGAATAATTCTTTCTTACATATATTTTTGGTATCTTGAACCGTTTTTGCAGCGCACGCAATGGAAGCCCTCAAGGATGAATAATTTTGCCCGTTTTTTTCACATTTTCCATTATTTCTTCGCTCCTAATAATTGCATCGTGATGTTATATAGCCTAAAGCCTTCCTCGATAAATGGTCTATTTAACTCAAAAAGAATTTTTCAATTCGAACCAGTAGTTCCTGAGATTAGCGCGTTCAAACAAACAAACAAACAAACTCTTCAGCTTTATAATATTAGTATAGATTAGGGTGCCCAACATGGGTAACATTAGACAAGAAAACAAAAGGATCATGGTACTTAAATAGAACATATAAATGCCCCCACAATTATAGGGCACCACAGCATGCACAGTGATTAATATATAAAGCTAGTTTG
This sequence comes from Automeris io, assembly GCA_036320925.1. Taxonomy (NCBI): domain Eukaryota; kingdom Metazoa; phylum Arthropoda; class Insecta; order Lepidoptera; family Saturniidae; genus Automeris; species Automeris io. The sequence goes on along the minus strand of JAUDJH010000010.1, from coordinate 2,439,451 downwards.
CATTAAAGAATAATAATAAAATTCAAAAAAAAAGAAAAAACATATACATACATACATAGACACAACACAAAAGGATAATATTGTAGAATGTATAAATAACAACTTTAAACGAAACTGTGACTGATTCCAAGTAACACAAAAAGTAACACAAAAAAAAAGAAAAAATAAATACAGTCACTCTCTACACGCTGTTCTAAATGTTGAAAGAGAAACAGTCAGGTCCAAGTCACCGAGTCGCGAGAGTGCGTTATACTGCTTGCAGATCCTTGGCATGGTAGAAAACTGTCCAAGATTAGTTTTAAAGAAGGGTATAGAAAAAAAATGGAAAGCTGTTAGCAAGACCTTACTCAGCCAAAGCAAAGGAGTTGTTCAGGCTGATGGCTCCCCACCAGAAATAAATGCTAGTAGTGCGTGTTTAGGTTACGATGGGGCTGGCATGTGCCGAGGCACAAAAGTCCCTTAAATAAATAGAAAAAAAAAGGAGTATTTCATGATGATGATGTCCTAGCCGGATTCGGCCACGGCGACTGTTTCAACACGGATTAAGAAAATCGAGGTACAGTTTTCGGAAACAGTCAATTGTGTAGGAGATATTTAAGTGCATAACTGGACGCGCAGCCAGAAAAGCACTCTCTCGTCCGAGCTCCCTCGGGCCCGATGGAGAACCAGTACGATCGGGAGGGAGCGGGATGCAGGTTTGGTCGAGTTGTCCTTCTCTGAACACCTGGTTGAATTGCGGTGTTAAAGAGATGCCTTACTCGCCTTTTACGACACCTCAGCAAGAAGAGGGAGGTTCTATTCTATTCTGCCGGCAGCGACCACGGCACAAATATAATTTACGCTAGTGTCCAAACAAAGGCCAACAAAACCACTTACGGTAAAATCTTTGTTGAAACTTTAGGTTTCTAGTAATTGTCAATTTAATACTAATTTATTTGATTATGATTGTTAAATTACTTCTTATAAGTATCCAATTATTGGTGTTATCTGGTCGCAGTCGATTAATTTGTTTATTGCCAGAACTGCCGGTCAGAGTAGAAGCCGAAGGTTTTAAAATCCTAAAAAGCAATTCGGTATTGATTGAAAATATATAATACTGTTAGGATCAGAAGTTATTTTACTCAAAAAAAAAATAAATGTCAGGATCAAAAGCCATTGTACTAAAAATAAACAAATAACAAATATACGTGGTGACTTAAACTTAATACGATTTAACATTTACTGAGATAACCAAAACAACAACCATCAGAGATTCGACACAATAATACAATCCTCACGTAAACTAACAAGAGCTCCGCTCCGCACAGAGCCTCAAACAAGAATCCCCCGCCCGACGAGCCTGCATGGGCTTATAAACGGTTTCTATATTGGGTGTATAGAAACGGTTTATTTTGTTCCTATTTTTCAATCTATCTAACAATACAGTGATTTGAAAAACGTTGAAAGGTAAGGTTTATATTGATATATATGTATATGTACTAGCTGACCCGGCGAGCTTTGTACCGCCCTGAATGTCGTAGTAACTCATAGCTAAACGTATACCCTTTCTCCCTTTCCTCCCTCCCTTCCATCATATGTTGCCTATTAACATTCACTCCTCTTTTCAGAATATGAACAATTTAATATGTTTTTGTTTTTATATATAATAATAAATAATAATATTATAAGACTTGTAATTGCAACTCAAGTTAAGATTAATAAAAAAATTAATATATATGGCAGTTATATGTGAATACGCATTTATTGTAGTAACAACCCACAGCCTACAACCTGCAGTACCTAATGTCAGACTGAATAATTAATGTAACAAAAGTCCACGACTTCCACGCGAACGAAGTCACGTGCACAGCTAGTTGGTAATAAAACCGTGGTCGTACATCCTTTCCAGGTGTACCTCAGGCCAAACCTACGCACGCACCTGCAGACGCACAGCGGCAAGCGGCCCTACGTGTGTGTCATCTGCAACAAGGGCTTCACCACCAAGTGGAACTTGAAGCTACATCGCTGGACCCACATGAGCAGGTAACAGCACAGCACAGCACTTTAACACACCTCAGACTTCACACCATTGAATAACTATATATATATATATATATCGAGGGGTGAAAGGCTATTTGGTTTAATCGACATTTTTTGGTGATATAGTAATATATATGTAAAGATAGTTTCTTTATAACATTTGTTTTATACTCTATTTTATCACTAGACACTATGGTCGGTATCGGCGCTATAGATTGGGCTGGAATTGACAGCTGTGACGTGTGGTATTCTGAACGAATATAAACAATCAACGATATCGCACAAAAATAAGAATTGAGCTTGAATAAGGTGGTAAAAAGCGGAATAATAGCTTTAATGGTTGTTTTATAATGTGTTTATATAAGTTTTTTTTATAAATAATAGCAAATAAGTTTCTTTGGTCTCAGAGAAACTTATTTGCTATTATTTATAAAAAACTTATATAAGCACATTATACATATACATATATATATATATATATATATATATATATATTTTCGGAATCAGCGTCGTTTACCGATTCCAAATATATACATTACTATATCACCAAAAAATGTCGCTTAAACCAAATAGCCTTTCACCCCTCGATATATATCCACATACAGTGAAGCCTGGTTACGTGGACCCTGGGTGAGTGAGAAACCCTTACCTTATAATTATAACACGCTGTGCGCGCGACTTCGTTAGTGTAGAAGTAGTATCCGCGAAGCACGTCACGCTTTATACAGACGTAGCTCTGACCCGTGTACGATCGTACAACCGAAGCTGAACTCTATTTTGTATGATTAACAATATTTAGATTTGATCTCAATTAACAGCATGCCGTCCGGCGACACCACAGTGGTGACGTTTCATGAAAAAAAGACGACAGGGTTGGAAACATATGAGAACTAACGATGAGATTAGTAAAACTTAACAATTTATTTATCTCCCCGATAATGTCAAGAACGGCCGGCGACATGTCAAGTGATCCGAATTAGCGTTTGAATTTATAATATGAATAAATATTTACGAATCGTGCGGACGGCAAAGTGCTAATATTGGAAGAATGCAAATCTCCGAAATTGCTTTATTTTTGTTCATACGATCTTTCAATCGTCATTCTAATACAGACTAAAGATAAGGGTAACTAAAGTTTTAGTCAAAGGAACTGAATAGTTATTTTATTAAAAAAACAATAAATGGTAGACGCTTTTTTTAAACTGTCATTTCTTTATTTATAAATATTTTGATATACAACGTTATCGGTAGCTAACGCCAAACTTCTTAAAGGTAACTTAGGTACATCAAGGCTAACAACTTTTGTTCTATGACTTTTGCCAAAACTTAACACATCCTAAAATATATATATAATTTTTAGTTTAAGTGGGGATTTCTATCAATCGTTAGCTCTATGTTTAAAGTTCGGTCAACTGATGCTACGAAATCGTCTGCCACAGTTGCATCGCCTTTCAGAGTGTTAAGAAGATCAGAACTGCAAATTTGATTTATTTATTTTTTGTATGGGGAAAAATAAGATTGTATAAGAAAAAGTCGTAAAACAAAATTTGTCAGTCTTGATATACCAAAGTCACCCTTAAGAGGTATTGCGTTGGTTACCTGTATCCCTGTATAATTAACACTAAATGTTAAAGACAGCTTTCCACATATGAGGCGTCTAATTTCAAAACTCGCTAAAATAATTTTTCGTACAAAATTACTTAATGGTCCTAATAGTCATTTGAAATGTTTTTATCAAAGCAAATATTAGATATGATTTTTTTTCTTTTTTGCTTTTTCACTCTAGAATAATAATTTATAAGCCTTATAAGAATGTGATTGTTAAGTCAAAGATTAATTATAAGTTATTATAAACTTATGGGATTTGGAAAAAAAATGTTACAATGGGTTTTGAAATTAGACTGCTCATATGTATTGTGAAAACTGCATTTAAATCGGTTACGCCGTTTCTAAACTTAGTGATCAAAAATTCATATAGACATGTGCATATTGATTAACCAAAGGGTGCATATTGATAATAAATAAATAAAGGGATATAGCGTGACGTAATAATTAAGTCGGCACAAAAGGTTATTTATTGATTATATTCAATTACAGGTCAGCCAAACCCTTCAAATGCCATCTGTGCAAGGGCGCCTTCATACGGCAGACCGAGTTCATATCCCACATGAACGCTCACAAGTCAGTGAGACCCTACACCTGTAACTACTGCGGCTGCCAGTTCATCAGACGCTACAACTGCCAACGGCATGTGAGGGAACACGAAATGGAAAAGAAGTTTGTGTGCAAAGTGCCCGAGTGCGGCAAGTCGTTCCATAGGAGCTACTACCTTTCGGAACACATGAAAGTGCATAGCGGAGTGAGGCCGTTCGCCTGCAATATCTGTGGTAAAACCTCAAGCAATAAGTCTAATCATAATAAACATATTAAAATACATCACGCGCGGGAGCCCGTGGCCACCGAAGCGTAATACACCTTGCCTTGTGTGGACGCCGAAATGCGCCGAGTCTTCCGTGTTGCTTTTCTGTTTGCTTTTACGTTCGGTCCAAAATGGATAGAATCGATATTTCCATACGGTTTATTGGAAGATAATCGATGGATTGTACAGCTCTTCTGCGGTTATCGCAACTCCTGAAGGCTTAGACAGAGAAATTCGATCAGCAATAATATTTTTAAAAAGTAAATTGTATGGGATTAACATAAGCTTCCGAAATATCACGTTCATTCGTTGTCAGTTCCATACATTTAGCACTGTTCTATCAGCGTTATCGCTCATCAAATGATACTTTGTCTAAGGCATCTGATGATTCACGGTTAGTGGGATAATTGAGGCGTGTCAGAATATTAATCGGGCTATTTCCGTCATAGATTTTTTTATGATTTCCAAGCGGTCGCTTTACCACACCTGGTGGAAGGTGAATCTGAAGAAGGACTGCGTCCAAGCTAGATATGCCTATTCACTCTTCTCTTAAAGACTCCCAAGTCATAAGATCGTGGAAATATGCTCGCTGGAAACATAAAACAGTATGTTTTATGAAACTAAAAGAATTTTATGCGCTGTAACAGAGGTTTAAAGGACTCTTTTTGAGGGATATAAAATTCTATTAGAGGGATGTTATGCCGCGTAAAAAAAACAAAATAAAAAAAAATAAAAAATAAAAGATAATAAAAGAGTTTTGTGGATTTCTTTAAATTTCACTAAGCTATTGCCGATTGCTATAATTACAATACAGTAACTTGCCCAGGGTTTAAAAAAGACGGAAATTTTAGACTGCCTCATCTTTACCTACTTACTATATATGTTTGAGCCTTAAGCGTGTGCCTGTAAATTATATTTAAAAAAAAAAAACAGGAGATTTGGCATAACACAGTGGTGCTAAATGTAACTTGATCGAATGTAACTTGTGCAATATTAGACTCATAATTGTTATTATAATCGATCAGGCAACATGAAATGCAATCTATCGATGACCAATACTATAGTGGTTTCTTTCTGACATTTTTCTACATAACTATGATATAAAGTTCCTAAATTTTTTAACGAGAAAGTTGTGAATACCTAGTCAGGGATTTGGAATATCGTTCTGTACAATTTGGACGCTGTTTTGATGTATCAAAAGTATATTTACAAATTATTTTAAACGTCGCAGGCGTCCACCGAGTGCGTTGTATATATCTAGCTAAATTTCTATTTTAATTGTAAATACAGGACCAAGAGTTTATATTGAATGGCGTTTTTGGCCACAAAGTGATACAGTACGTTCGCATTGTGCCAAGCTGTGTAGATTCATCGATCTATAAATAAAATTTCGAGCTCAAATATAAGTTTTCTGTATACAATTCTATCTAGTCTGTCTACATCACAATGTTTTTCGGCTAGTATTTTTCATATGAAGAGTTTAATATCCCACTTCTGAGTAGCATTTATCGTAGCAATTTGACTAATGAAAACGCTTATTCTCTCATGATATTAAACTCATGGAGCACGTATATAGTTTTCATAAATGTCGATTATTTTAGAAAAGTCGAAATGTATATGGCATCGGATAATAGAATAGATAAAATAAACCCGAAAGTTGAACACAGCATGGTGCGTTGTGAACCGAAGTACTTTACGAATAGTAAAATGCTATTGTCAATATTTTATGCGATTAAACATTTCATCAGAGTATAATTAATTTTTTTTTTACGCCAACAGTAATTTAAAGTGTTCGTAAATAAGCATTACCTCATTCTTCAAAAGTGCATTATGCATTCCTACTAAAAATAAGACAGTCATAGCGCCATATCATATCTAAAATTTGTAATTAAAAACGAATCTACTGTATACAAAAATAACAAAATTATTTGTTACAAATAAAAAAAAATATATATGTATTTTATTTAATGTTTAACAAAAATGGTCACCGATGGCCGTAAAATAATAGGAAAATTAATTTAAATAGTTCCGACAGTTTTTGGATATACTGTTATCTCAATTTTATTTCTGTCGGTAACTTTCTATACTAAAATCTACTACTCACTGTGTTTGACCTTACTAACATTACATTAAGGGGTTACATCCACCTTATGCTCTGAAAAACAAGGCTTTTTTAATTAGTTTTTTTAAAGGACATTTGAGATTAAAGGTATACAAATAATATAATATTGGATTAAGCAACTCTTGAAGAATAGAAAATTTTTTTTTTTTACAAAATGGCGGCTGTTCAGTGATAAACGTGCACCACTTTTTTAAAAAGGTCTTCCGCGGCGAGCTTTAGAACTCTTGTTCAACTCCAACTATAAAAAAATTTCATTATCTACATGAGTTTTTCTAGTTAAGTACACATGATTATATTTTTAGAAAGTTTTTCGCTAAATGGGTATTGTTTTAACAAAAGTCTTTTTTCCGAGGAAAAAAATCGACTTAAATTGCTTATACCTTTTTTTCTTGTTAATTAATCGCTAAAATCGTCAGTAGATAATGAAACAATGAAGCTACTGTAAAAATTTCGAGTCAATCGGATGTAAATTTTTTGAGTTCTACTGTTTGCCGATTTAGAGAACATGGTTTCGAGAAAAACGCGTTTGAAGTTTAAAAATGCTATAAATCTTAAGAATCGCAAAAATATAGTCCATAATCTTTTTTTTACCTTCACTCTGTTATCCATGCGCCATATAATTGTCCTTCCAATGCCTTTTTTTTTCTGTTCTTTTCTTTTGTCTGATGTAATGCTGCGTCTAGCCTCTTTCGCGATATCGGACATACGATGCTCAGCGGTTTCGACGCGATTGGCGTCCGTTTCCATGCAAAACTCGTACATCTTTGGTCCAACAGCCAATTCAAGAGCATCGTGAACGGCAAACAGACCCGATAAGCCGTCATTGAAGGTAATATAGGCTACGTCAGTCGCAATGTCAGCTACAGTCTCACCGCTTGACACCGTCTTTGGAGCAATTGACCACACTACAGCATTAAACGACTCGTTATTGTTCTGAGTATACGCACCCAAGCAGCGTGACAGTAGGTTGTCGGAGCTGAGTTCATTATAAGTGGGTTTTATTGCGTTAAAAACATCAGCATGCATTGGACTCTTGTGCTTGTACGTTGCAAGTGTACAAACCGCTTTACTGCGCTGACAACAACACAAAGAGTCTACTCCGACGGTACACTTCTCGTGCTGTGGATTCTCGTTCGTCGAAATTTTATGAAATAAATAATTTTCGACTGAATCGGAGTTTCTCCTAATAGCAAGTCCGTAAAAAATAAAAAGTTCATCAATTAATTTTCCGGTCAATTTTCCTCGGCCGCCAAGACCTTTCGTTGTTTTTTTTTTCATTTCATGAAGTATAGCTCTCATTATCATAGGTAACTTCTGCTAATTTTCAAAACCAAGAAATTAAAAAAGCGAGTAACGCTAAAATTAGCGAAAATTGTGAATTTAGAGCATGAAAGCTATTTGGAAAAATTTGATTTAAAAATATTTTGAGCTTAAATCGATATTTGGGCGTTGTGCATTTTGATTATAGGATTAATTTGGTATGATTTAAGCAAAAAAAAAAATAAATTGAAAAAATAAGGTGGATATAATCCCATAATTAAAATAAAAAATAGTAGTTGGATTAAAAAGAAAGGTCTAGCAAAATCTTTTTTTTTTGTGAACAGTAGCGCGGAGTAAAATTTGTCAGTAAAATGTGTTAAAAGTCATATTCTTCGTTGAAATGCATTTTAGACGCAAATATCGCTTCGAATATTTCTATCATTGTTGGCTAAAGATCTACATTAGCTTTAATGTTTAGAATAATGATAATAGCATTTGACCATCTTGTGTGGATTTAGAGTGTGACACGACAAATTTTACGAAGAGTTTTTTAAGAGTACACATCGACACATTCGACAGCTGTGATAAAAGGTATATTTCTTAAGCTACTAGTACATACACTGGTGTAAAAAGTAATTCGAATATGAAATATTTCTTATTAGGAATACAATTACTAAATTACTACTAAATCTCAAAAGAAGTATGAACTTTTGAAGTCAATATTGATTTGTTTTTTTTTGTAAACACTACAAATTTCACTATCTACAAAACCGTATAGATATGGTATAGTAATAAAAAAAAATGTATTATAACGTTTCTATAAGGATGAAGCGTCTTGTTTTGTATCTCAATATATTTTCTAAATTTACAATTTGCATGATATAACTATATATATTAGCTTGAGCTGAAAAAAAAAGAAGACTACAGTAATATCGTAAAATTTGTCGTGAGCTTGAAGCGTTCTGTATAAAAGTTAGTCAAATTAAAGGGCATTTTGGTATAAGTACCCCGCTTGTTAGAACAAGCTATTTTTTAATTTATCACAGCCAAACTTTGGAGATGTAATATTATGGTCGGCAATTGACGTTCAGTTATAACCTGTTTAAATATATTTTTTCGTTTTTATTTGTTTAAAATGACCAGTGGTCAAACACAGTTCCGTTGTCTTCGTGCAGTGTCGGGAAAAGTATGTAACTGTGTTATCAAAGGTTTGTAGTTATTTAAATGAGGTATTATTCTTGTAAATATTTAACATATTACAATAAAAATAAGATTGCTGCAGAAAATTTTTATTATATGTCAAAATAAATCTCTATCTTTTTCGGGATTTTGTAAAATATTATTTCAGTTTTCCATTTGTTGTCGTGTGTCCAAAGATAGAAGTTGTGTAATTTATGTAAATGTTCGTAAAAATATTTGTGGGAACACGAAAAAAATGTGATGACAATTCAGAAATCACGGTAATTTTGGCCGACAGTGTACGCGTGATGTAATATCTCGAAAATTATTATTGTTTTAATACAATGGGTTATATATTTCAAAAAGTTATAAACTTACGTCTGTTGCTAAGTACCGTACAAAATGTATTTATTTGTGTGTAGATGATTAAATTATTTCTTTTTTAATGATTTCAAAATTTTAAATTAAGTTATTAAGTTTTGGTATAAAACTTTGTAGATCCTTAAAATTTCAACGAAGCTGTGATTTCTATATTTTCTGCTGTAATTATTGAGAATGAAATTCTAATAAATTCTATGTCAAGGGCTAAGTGGTAAAATCGTATAAGTTCATAATTTACTGGAATCAATATATTTGCCTTGTTGGAGTAACAACTTATCAATGGAGACAGCACAAATGTATGGAATAGAAGATATACATTTTAATAGTTTATTCTCAGACTTATTAAGTTTTGCAACTTGACCCTCTATTTTGTTTTATTACGTTTTTTGGTTTTATGTTTTTTTTTGTTTTGTTCTTCTCATACAAAATTTTGTGTTTCTTTTAATGTTCTTATTTAAAAAAAAAAACAATCGGGTCTGTCGATGCGACGTCTAAATTTTGGTTAAATGTTGGTTGGTTTTATAGTATTCCTATGTATACTTTATTATTATTTTTTAAACTGATTTAATTAGATTTAATTTTATTTATTATTTTATTCTATCGTTATTGGGTAATAGTTTTGTCCTACTATAGTTATTTTTAGTTTAATCAGTTTTTCTTGTATAAGGATTTGATTGGAATATTTAAAATGTTTACAATATTTTCGGTTATTCGATATTAATGAAATAATTTTGTTGTAGGTCATTGTGCAAAAGTCATAATAAATTGTTTTTAAATTCTGATTTAAATATATATATATATATATATATATATATATTTTTTAAATAAAATGCTGTTAGACTATATGCGTTGGCGTAGGAAAATATCTTCTTCTACTCTGCCTTAATGATTTTAGTGTATTAATTTAAACAATTCATAGTTTTATTTTTAATAAAGTTTCGTTATTATAGTCATATATATTTTTTGACAGATTATCACTTAACCTAAGAAATGTTTTTATTAATGTTAAAACAATGTTACACTAGAAAGAGTTAATTTTTTAATGTAATTGATGATTCATTATTGGTTTAAAGCGATTTTTAATTTAAGAAGCGTTTCTGAAATTGCGTAAAACTGCTAATGTTAAAACTAAGCGTCACTTTCACATGTCATTCCCATTCTATTATTTATTATACTTTTGCACATATACCTACAAATTTATTATCTCAGATTATTTTTAAAATTAAATATGAATTCGTTTTGTCGCAGATTCATTTACATTTGGTGTATACAAACAAACAACTTTCAAAACAAATATCTTCACAACAGACCGATCAAACATAGCTAACATATGGGACAAAGACATATTTAAAATTAGTAATATGGTCAAGTTTATATGCTATAACTTATAAAAAAAAAAATATCGAGGGTATCCTGAAAAAACATCGTAAACGATATAAATTCGGAAATGGTTTTAACGTCGTAACCACTCTCTAGGAGTTCAACTCCTTAATTTTAAGTACATATTTGTCACTAAACCAATCGCTTAATAGTGCAAATTGGATTACAATAAAATATCATAAATATTAGATTCGCTTCTACATTCATCATGCGAACAGCTAAGGAGTGGAATATGCTACCAGCGGCCATATTTCCGCGATCTTATGACCTGGGAGTCTTTAAAAGAAGAGTGAATAGGCATTTCTTAGGCGAACGCGGTTCATCATCGGACTCATCTTCACCCTCCACCAGGTGTGATTGAGGTCAAGCGTTCGCATATAAGTTATAAAAAAAATATATCATAAAACTACCATTCCTTTTTGATAGCTTGGGGGGAGGGGGGGGGGGAACTTGCACGGGACCGCCAGGGCGGCAGCCCCCTGTGTTTTAGACTCCTACAGAACGCGGGGTGATCCTCAGCTTGTTGCAAGTCGAGCCTGATGATCCATATTGATCGAGGTGAAGCGTCTCCTTGTAACTTATAAAAAAGCAGTAAGAATTAAAAACGCAAATTGTCGCTTAAGATGTTCTTCTATAACATGTTCGATATATCCTCACGTTATACCCTTTTCAGGTGAACAGAGATCTTCTAATATTAAACATAACCACAGTATGCGTTGGTTACATTTACTAATAACCATAGTAGATGAAATCGCGTAGATGAAACAATATGTTGCTTTGGCATATCGAAGGGTTAAAGGCTCTTTGCTTTAAGCGACATTTTTTTTTGCGATATTAAAATTACATATACTTTGGAATTCAGTAAAATAATAGTTTATTCCAGAAATATATATTTCTCTTTTCCTTATCGTATCTTTACTCCTGAGGATCATGACTCTAATTGCTTTTGGAAACTAGCCCCTCTCAGTCAGTTCCGTTCTCACGTCTGGTGAAGCCTGGCGCTAAAGGGAAGCTCCAGCTGCTCAAAAACCTGGTGGAGCCACCTCTTAGGGTTCTGGCCTCTAGGTCTTTTCCCCTATATCTTCCCGATAATTATCAGCCGTTCCAGGTTACCGGTCTCTCTAAGTGCAATGACACCAACCTAATGTACTATACGTCAGTGGCGTGCATTCCATAGAAGCAATAAGGCATTATCTCGTTATATCTGGACATTTAATATAAATATTGATTTCCAATTTCGTCAGTTCAGTTTCTGAGGCTCCTGTTTTGGCAATTACCAGATTCTAAGTGAATATATTTTTTATTGTATGCACATCACTGCTATACGTTATACCGGAAATATATAATTCAATTTTACCAAAAACGTCACCTAACTTTATCGAGACCATTTTTATTTGGAGAAGATAAAAACATTTTTTAGACCATTTTATCATATTATAGGGCAAAGGTATCTCTTTAATCAGAAAATTACCAAAATTAAGTTTTCCTATGACGCTATTGGACTACGTGGTATCGACGTGAACAAAATTAAACCTGATTAAGTGCAGTAAATGTGGTGAAATATTAACTGGTCCATACAGTGTACCAGGAATCTCGAAAGGTTTAAAACAAACAGCCTTTCGACACTCGATATAATCATTACAACATTCTTGTTAATTTTAAAACGACAAACATCTCTTCAACTCTGTAATAAATCAGACAAACACATTTCAGGATATAAATTTACGTAGTTTTGTACATATTGTGTATTGAATAAAATTAAAAAACACACCAGCTGTGTTCAATGAGCAATTGATGTATTTTTTTTACACATAGAAACAATGATCTCGTTTATTTTTAACGTAACAAATGGTATATAATATTTAAGGTTATTTTGTTTATTATTTTAGTTTTAGTATTAAATCGGGTGTGGATTTAAAATCGACTGCTACTAACAAAATCTTAGAACGGTTAATTATTAACCCTTTCCCGCCAAATAACAACCATAGATGATAAAATATGATTTTCTAAATCAATAATGACATGAAAACAATATACATAGACAAAAATTAAAATTATTTTAATTTTGTCTATATTTATTATTTGTTAATTTTTCTGTGACTAGTATATCACAAAATTTATAAGTAAACTAATAGTTTCATAATTAGATGAAATTGGTTATTTATTTTCTTAAATTTAATCAACTATGTATATAAACTTAGATAATTTCTTATTTCTATTTTTTACTTTAAATGGATACACCAAAACAGTTCGGCGGGGTTATGGACTGAACGGTTTGTGTCTGCAATAAATTATTTTTAAGGATTTTATGATTGTTTCATTGCCCAACACAGATTCCTATGGAGTATGTTAGATAAAAAATCATATTTATATACTACATTATTTTTCAGAAAACAATAATATTTAAATCGACTTTTTCCTAAAAAAACATTTATTGTATACGGTTTTTTTTTTAATTAATCTAATTACTTTTTATTGTCCAAGTTATAGCTAGGATATGGATCTCACAGAATTGGGACGAAAACCAAAGTAAAAAAAAAATGAAAAAGTGGAGTTATGACTTTTTGTTTAACTACTACTTTCTTCATTAGGGTTAAAAGTATATTGAATCTATGGAGCGTATCTGAAACTGGGTGCTGTAAGGCCTCTAAAGAATCAATTGACCGGAGCTTATCTGTATGTGTACCTACTTCGCAGCCCCCGGCAGCCAATTCAGAAAATAGATATGATTCAATTGATTGTTTTATAAAATATATCGTTTCCTTGATAACTGGCCTTATCTTTCCGCATTCAATTATTAGATAAATAAACAAATCATAAAGTGCGTCACGTATTATGCAGAGATGATAGGGGAAAACGTCACACATTCTAGATTTTGGTTTAGGATAACACCACACTTTAAGAAAAAACTTTTTATAACAGGGGAATTTTATATGGAAATATAAATATTTAGTCGTAAATTGGACCGCAGACTTGCGTTGTGGTATTGATGTGTATTAATTTTACTATTATATTTGCGAAAGTTAGGATGGATGATTTTTACTTAACCATGGTTCACGGAAACCGTTCACCGTTTTTATAGGATAATAATTGTGTATAAATTATAAAAAAAATGTTTGTACGTGGCAGGAATTTCCAATACCATCCACACGACTCCAAAATTTAGAATAGATCGTGAGAGCGATAGCGTCCGATCCCAATCCGTTAAAGTAAGGGAAACATCCTCCAAAATATCTAGTAATACTCAAAGAACTATAATTAACTTATGATAATAAATTGAGAACAAAAAAACGATAGTTAAATATAAGGGTTGTGTCATTCACATCATTGTATTATCATTGAGGCCGCGACCTTATTAAAATCGAAAATATAATAATAAAAATGCTCATTATCACAATAATAACCAAATCATATCTTGGTATCGGGTAAGTGACCTCTAAAGAACAAACGATTTTGAAGTGAAGTCTGCACTACAATAAGATAACCTTTTCCGTTGATTTTTGCGACTCAATTGTGTACAGTATAACAAAGCGTAGCTTATTATTTTTAATTCAATAAAGTTAAACATACATGTTTAAATATGGTTTCCATAAGATCAATATAAAGATTAGGAGCTTTTGAACCTGAGAACACATAAGCCCAATGATATAGTTAATATCTCGTTTTCCACCCTGACACAGCTTTTTTTCGGCGTTTCTTCCCAAGGTAGCCGCTTACGAAACGCTAGTAGATCACCGTTAGGGTTAGTATTTTGGCTAGCGGCTCAAGTCGAGGTCGTACCCATAGGGGTGCCCTTGCGTTGCCACTTCACCCATAAATTTGCCGGCTGAGAACCCCAGTGTTCGCCCTCTCGCCTGGATGAGTTGAAAATGTCTGTTCCGGCCACCCAACATCCATCCTTCACAAATAATAATAATAAAAAATGAAAAAGACTACCTACTTTGTAAACCATTAAACTATATAAACGATCTGTTTGATCATACTGCATGATTTCCTAAGTGACATTAATAATCCATCGTTGAGCCTAAACTAGAATATGAAATATTATTACATGGTTAGGACTAGTGATGAAAATGCTCGGGAATTTTCCCAAAGTGCCCAAAACTTCCGAAGAACATTTCGTAAATTCCCGGGAATATTCCCAAGGAAGTTTTTGGGCGCTTTGGGAAAATTCCCGGGCATTTTCATCACTACTTAGGACGAAACAAATTTTGCCTTATTTCCGATTTTAGTGGAGTTAGACGAGTTGGCAAACGAGTTGCTTAATAAAGATAATCATTTAATGGACGTCAATAGATTGTTTTCGATTTAAGGACACAACAGCTGCGGGGTCGGCGCCTTTGCCTCGTGTGCAATGTTATTAATAACGATACTGCGAAGGCTATATTGCTATATTGATAATAATGTTGTACTGAGGCTCCAATGATACACAATATTTGTCGATAAATATTAAAAACTTGTACGTCAATGTTAAATAAACTGCGAAAATGCAATGAAAGATAAAGATGGAATTAATTAGTTATGCATTTTTACATAATATTTTGGATCTTTTTAAAATTAGTTTACGTAATTAGAAGTAAAATTATATAAATGTTTCTAATTAAGCTATGAAATTAATTATACCTTCGATTTACTGAAGTGTGACTTACTGAGAATTGATATTTATTTACATTTATTTAAGAATTGTCCACACTTTTTGAAATGATTTTTGTTTAACGTATACTTGTATAGGTACAAACAGCTCGGAGTCTCGCATCTACGCGCAGACGTCACGTCTCTATGCGTATGCTACAGTTGGAGAGTACAATGGAGAGTGCTCTAATAAATTATTAATCTTGGTACTTGCAGTATCATTTCAAACACGCAGCTTTCGCTGTTACTTTTTGGTACATCTACACACAATAAAACCTTACAGTACCGCGACAACGCAGCAGTTTTTTGAGCATTCTTTTTAAGCAATTTAGATTTGTGGAGTGGGTTGCCGGGTACTCTTTCCCCAGGAGTATAACATGGGCTTCTTCAAGAGAGTAGTGAAAAACGTTCTTCTCTGTCGGCAACGCAATACCAATGATTCTTCTGTTGCAGTCGACTATAGATGGCAATAACCGATTATCATCAGGTGAGGCCAATTTATAGTTAAATTAAGTAAGTATTAGGGTTGCTGATAATAAGCAGAAACCTATGCTCAACAATGTTTCCAACCCACTGGCCAACACAAGTATTCGTATAAATCACACATATAGTAGAGATAAAATAAGAAACATCTAGAAATTTCAAACGTGGCTGCCCACTGTTAAAGCCGTGGTTTTGATAACAACAAGGTGACAATTTATCTCGTCAGTGGGTGTGCTTAGATAACTTATTTTACTTTTTATTCGCATGAATGAATTCATTACTACGGTTTTATATCACGGATTTCATTTATTTAACTTAGCGATTCATGTGTTTGACATTATAAAAACAACTACGCTGTACAAAGAATTCAACGTCCAACTTTCATGTTTCTAGCTTAAATACAAGTAGCTATATACCTGAATTTACGCTACATAATGATATGTTAGTCCGGACTAGTGATGAAAATGCCCGGAAATTTTCCCATAGTGCACAAATCTTGCTTGGGAATATTCCCGGGAATTTACGAAATGTTCGCGGAAGTGCTGGCCACTTTGGGAAAATTCCCGGGCATTTTCATCACTAGTCCGGACAATTGTTTTAATATATACATTTAGAACCAAAACATTGAAACTACACTTTATTATTGCGTCTTAAATCTATTTTTATAATTGTCGGGTATTCCAAACGGTTTTTAAACGCTTCATACGCAATTGTTTGGTTAGTATTGCGATATACATAACAATATTTCAGAGGTTAAGGAAGGTTGAAATATTCCATTCAATCGAACAGTTCAGTGTTATCATCGACTTGATATTGTTTTTAAAACTGTATTGGTATTAGTTTAGTTTTTTAAGGGAATTCTAAGATAAGACCACATCATGCAGTAAAGACACATATTGATAATAATATGGCATAACCAATGTACATTGTAATTGGTAAGCAGATTCCGACCGCAGGTCGACTACTGGTCGATACCGAATAATCGGCTATCATCATTACCCTGAGCCGTCCAGATTGACTAAACGTCAATAATGTAATGATTTTGAAAACTTTTAATTTACACATTTATGTTGACTGTATTACAAATAAAAACAGCTTCCAGAGATGATTAAAATTACCTTGCAACTTGACAAAAATGGTAACATTTTGGAATTATGGGAGCATTTGTTAGCAATCATCTGATTGAGCCAAAATATCGCCCTATTTTGGCCGTAGCCAAAGGATTTACCAAAAATTCTCGAAGACGAGGCTTCGGCCAGACACTGGTGGCTATTTGTATACTTTATCGTGCAGTTCCACCGTTGCATAGTGTTGTATGAAGTGTAGCGCACCTGAAGAGGCAGTTGGCCGGTCATATTTCTCGAGAACTACCAACTTTCGGGGGAAATGCGTTTTAGGAGTAGAGATCGTGGCTCGGCTAGCGTAGTTTGGGACGCTCAGACATGTTTAACACTTGTTGATTATTATGAAGTAGCCCATAAATGTAACGATATTAATGCATAGAGTAATGACCGTGACGTCCGCGCAATCGATTTCCCCTGAGCGTCGGCTGAAAATCAGCGCTGGATGGCGCGTGCGGCGTCGCCCAGCATACGCTGAGCTGAGTGCTCTTTGAGATGGGTAGCAGCACACAGGATACATGATGTGATGTTATGTATTCTTTCATTGTTGTTTTTATATAAATATGCTTGTTGTGTGTTGTTTCCTTTTGGCTCAATAAACTTTTTCTTTCTTTCTTTCTTTTCTTTAATATTACAGCATTCGCATATTTCAAACAAGGATTCATAACTACTTGTATTTCAGTAGAATTTATATCGAATTGTAATGAACTTACGAATTATGTCACATTTACAGAACTTGCATCATTATATTGTACAATTTTAAGACTAATTTCGTCATCATCGAAAAATAACTATCAGATTTTTTTTAACAGGAAATAATGCTGTTAGTCGGACAAGGCCTTTACAACTTCAACGGGGGAGAGGGATGAGCATTTAAGGGGCTTAGCAAGCGAGTTATTGGTTGGGTGGCAACGTAAGAGTACGCCCTGTGGGTACGAACCTCGACTTAGACAGTCAGGCAAGGAAAGAACTTAGCAGTGATATACTAGCAGACCTTGAGAAGAAACGCCTAAAGAAACTCAAAGCTACGTTGGAGTGAAACTGCGCCTCGGAGCGTAAACACATCGGTTAGCGACAGTTGATTGAACCACCGCCTTTTGAACCTTCTTTGGCACCGCCGCCGACGCCGGTGTCGTGGAATGAATCTAATAATTGTGTGTGAGGTACTGCTTTTCGGATCCGTGGCTGTTAAGGCCGCGGTGATTGGATCGTCAGGATCCAATAAAACATTACGCGGACCCGACACTGTGCATAGATATTATCAGCATAGATATTATTATTATATTATTAAGTATTATCAGTGTATATTGTTCTTTTAGGGTGTACTTATAAAATTTACACAAATTTGTTGTATAGTCCTCCTTCGGTTATATGATTCTGCGTTTCTCTTCTATTTGTTCTCTTAAATATAAGCTGGAACTAGTGTAAAGGCCGTCCTAGGATTAGCTTCAGCCTGTCGTGTTTCGGGATCTGATTGTGCACGGCCAGTTGGTCATATAGCTAGAGATCTTTAGTCGTGGCATATGTGGGCCAATGTGCCGATGGTGTCTGTCAATGGATTTGTCCCTTGGCGGTCGCTACCGTTTTTAGTTTACACTGCACTTTCCGTCAAGAGTGGTTTTTAAGTTACTATATAAAAAAAAAATTCAATTC
Source organism: Automeris io (assembly GCA_036320925.1). Lineage (NCBI taxonomy): Eukaryota > Metazoa > Arthropoda > Insecta > Lepidoptera > Saturniidae > Automeris > Automeris io. The sequence continues at coordinate 2,420,802 of JAUDJH010000010.1, read as the reverse complement.
GTCTGCTTGCTGTTGTCAACCGGAAAGTGTTTACCCCTGATAAAATTGACCCCAATAATATGACTATTTTACTTGACTCTGTAGAAATAGAGACAGTATCGGTATTTAACCCAAATAGATAAATGAGAGACAGGGTCTGGTGTTGCCAGCTCATATGAAATGTCCAATGAAATTGTTATTTCAAGAATTGATTCGAACATTAACGATAGAATGACAAGATGGACATGAACATTTTAATCAACTACTGTAGTTCTTCAAACGGATATCAATAGTGGTCAAAGTTGAATATAACTTTTTTTACACTGATCACACTTGAAAATTAATGTGTAGTCCAGAAATCGAGTACGACTAACGAGAGTCATTGACTGGAATCATGTCGGCCTTTTTAAGACTCATAACATATACTTCATCCAGGTTTACTTTTAGCGTGCAGCCCATAGAAGCGTAAAAATGCGATATCATGTTATATTTGTATATTTAATAAATATATTGGCTTACGATTTGGTCAAAATTGAATTTTGTAATTTGATCATTTATTACAAGTCAATATATATATTAAGTGTACAAGTATAACAAGGTAATACTTTTTATGCATTTATGGGATGCACACCATTGCTTTTAAGTAATAACTACAGATCTGTTCTGTTATTCCGATGTGCTGTGTTATGTTTCAGAATAAGTACTGAGAATTTATAAGAACAGTATAGTATGACCACGTTGGATGCCAGATATGACCGGTGGTCGTGGGTGTGGTTATAGTAAGATACGAATTTGGCGTTTTACAGTTTATTTGCACTTTAAGGCACACCGAACTGCGACGTACACGCACGTACTTCCGCCTTGGGTAGTCGACTAACTTCTAAGCGTCCCGTGCGCGAGCGCATTCTCTTACCCCGTACGTCTCGTAACACCCTAACGACCCTTAGGGCGACAAGAGCGTATCGGTTTACGCCTACATGCTATAATAGTAATATCACAGAATAGAAACTGTAACATGATGCGTCCGGAGCAAATGTTTCATATTTCTCAAAACATCTGACTGTATTTTTCTTTCTCGTTTATTTTTTTAAATTTATTCAGTGTCATTGAATAGCACGTTAAACAATATATTACATACAGCTTCAGTTTTACATGTTATCCCAATTATGCAATGTTCATATTTAAAAGTAAGTAAAAAAAGGTAAAACAAGTAACAGCTTATTCATTAATATACAAAAGAAAATTGATGTATGTCAATTTATCTCTTTCTCCCACGCTTTGACAAATGTTGTGCTTGAGTAGGCAAATCATTCTGAGAATAGAGAAAAATTATTGCAAATACATGAAAAAAAAGCTCTATATATGTTTTAGTAATATTTCACAATTCATACAAAATAAACTGATATTAGCACTTAAACTTTAATACCATGTGTTGTCGGCATTACCCTTTTTTTTTTTTTTTTTTTTTTTTTATAACCCGGGGGAAATCCCTGACGGACCTCAGAGGGCGATGAGGGTCGCCCCCCGGTGTGTCGGACTTGCACCGACTAAAACCCCCGGGGTGTTCCTTCTCTCCGTCTAGCCGGGACCGGAGGTACAGCAGCGTCCACTTCTCCGGCCCGCGACGACGTCTGGCCTATTCGGTAGGCCTCACCTCTGTGTTTACGAGGGGCTAAGTAAAGGGCCACCCATCGCTCTCCTCATAAGTAGTCTTGGAGCGGTGTGCGGGAACACGTCACACACCGCTCTCTCCTGGGTAAGTTGGGCGACACGCTCCCTCAGGCGCGCCGCCCAGGCGTCTTTCCAGTTACGGAGGAAGGCCTGCGGCAAAGGCCCTCCTCCTTCGTCCTATTCTACGTGGGCGACGGATCGGGTTGTCGGGGCCGGCTATTGCCTCCCTGACCCTCTCCGCCGCCTCTTTCGCCTCCATAACATTCTCACAATATGTAACGACCGCCTGCCATGCTCTGTCACTGCCGACCATCGCGCAAGCGAGCGCTGGCAGTGACAGGTCACCACCCACCACCCTGACGAGGTCGGTCCTTTGGGAGGCCCAGGCTGGGCACTCCTCTACTGCGTGCTGTGCGGACTCATTGAGGCATCCGTCACAGTGATGGCATCTGGGGTCCGGTTCACTACCGGTTATGCGACACAGGTACCACCCGAAGCTGCCATGCCCCGAGAATACCTGTGTCAACCGGTAGGTTAGTGTGCCGTGACCCCTATTCAGCCATTCAGCCAACACCGGACGGATTGCCTCAATCGTCCGCAGGCCATAACGTGGGTTCTCCAGTCTCGACCTCCACGTCTCAATCGATTCGGCATCCAGCAGACGCCTCTTCGCTAGTAGTTCGGTCGGGGCGGTTCGCTGGCCCCGGGCCCGGCGCTCCTCGCGCCATGTAAAGAGTGACGCGAGGGCTCGGGCATCCAGGTCCCAGGGAACCGACCCCGCCATCATGCAGGCCGCATCGCATGATACCGTAGAGTAGCCCCGAATGATCTTGATGGCCAACGCTCTTTGGGGTCGCCGCAATAAGGTGATATTGCGGCTGTTGAGAGCGTCGGCCCATATCGGGGCACCATACAGCATCATGGAGCGCACCACGTTGCAATAGAGGCGCCTGCTGGGCACCCCTGGCCCGCCTAGATTGGGCATCAGTCGCCCGAGGGCTTTTGTAGCCCCCAGCACCTTTGGCATGAGCTGCCGGAAATGCTTGCTGAAGTTCCATCTGCCGTCGAGGACCAAGCCTAAGTAGCGCATGGTCTCCCCGACGGCGATGCGAGCACCTCCGACCACAATATGGGCGTCCGGAGGCAGCGCAGTCCGAGGGCCGCGAAAACACAGCGCCTCAGACTTGTGCAATGCCACCTCCAGGCCCAGCATCCTTATTCGCCGGACAACGTGCGCCGTGCCAGCAGTGACAAGCATTGCAGCTCGGCGGTAGTTGTTGCCCCGCGCGGCCACCAGCGTATCGTCGGCGTAACAAATTATGTTGACGCCAGGAAGGTTTTGGCCGCGCAGAACCCAGTCATATCCTATATTCCACAGGAGTGGCCCGAGGACCGACCCCTGTGGAACTCCACACGTCATTGTCCTTGACTCCCAGCCGTTTCGGGTTGGGTACCTGACGCTGCGATTCGACAGGTAGGCCCCTATGATTCGGCGCAGGTACAGCGGTACACCGTGGTATCGCAGCGCCTCCCGTATGCAGCTCCATGGCAGAGTGTTGAAAGCGTTGGCGATGTCGAGGGACACCGCCATCAACACCCCACCGCTGGAGACTGCCTCCTGCGCATGCGACTTTAACTGTCGGATCGCATGCATTGTAGACCTCCCCTTGCGGAAGCCGTACTGGTTTTCAGCCAAGTCTGGGCCCCTTCCATTGAGATGGCCTATGAGCCGGTCAACTACCACCCTCTCGAACACCTTCGCCACCTCATCGATGAGGACGATGGGTCGATATGCGGAGGGGGAGTCAGCCGGACGTCCGCCTTTTCTGAGGAGGACCAGCCTGCCTGTCTTCCACTTTTGTGGAATTGTAGCCTGTGACAGGCAGGCGTTGAAGATTCTTCTCAGCCACTCCTCAAGGGCATCAAAGGAGAGGACCCAGACCTTGGCGTGGATCCCATCTAGGCCCGGGGCCGTGGACTTGCCCTTAATCTTGTCCATTACAGACTCTAGCTCCTCCCTGGTCACCGGTGGCACCTGTGGATCTTGGTCGTCGATGAACCAAGCAGGCACCATCGGAGGGGGTTGGTGGTCTGCCCTGGTAGGGAACAGGGAAGAGACTATAGTCCGCAATAGATCGGGCTGGAGCGTCTCCGTTAGTGGAGGGGACCATGGGCGGAGTTTATTCCGCACCATGTGATAGGGCCTCCCCCACGGATCACGATCGAGAAGCTCCAGCAACTCCTTCCGGGCCTCATCCACGGCCCGTGCTATGGCGACCTTGAGGGCCGCACACTTTTCCCTGTACGTCGCGTACAGAGACTCCTGTCGCGTGTCGTCTCTACGCCCTCTGCGGCGGCTTCGAGTGTAGGCTCGTCTGGCCGCTACGCAGGTACGGCGGAGTTGTGCGATCTCGTCCGTCCACCAGTAGACCTGGCGCCGACGGTTGGGACCGCCCCTCAAGCGGGACATGGAGGCGTCGCAGACTATTGTCATGGCTCTCCGGAGCCGGTCTGCTTCTTCGTCCACGCGTACGTCTCCGCTCGGCTCCGGGAACCAAGACTGCACGAGCGCCGCCTCTCTGAGGAGCTCCACGTCTAGGGACTTTAGCCTCCACCTGGGAGGGTCCCCCCGTGTGTCCCTAGGGCGCGAATTGGTTTGGGCCCCCAGTCTAGGCGCAATGTTGTATCTGATGTACCGGTGGTCGGACAGAGTCTCCTCCGCGACGACCACCCTCCAGTTCGCAACTCGACTCGTCAGGACGGGGCACGTGAACGTTACGTCCACTATGGACCCGCCCCGTGCTCTGACGCAAGTCAACTCCCGGCCCACATTGGCCACGGACAGACCCGTCCCCAACAGCCAGTCCTCTACCGCCTCGCCCCGCGCATCCGTCTTCGAGCATCCCCACGCCATGGATTTGGCGTTGAGATCCCCGGCGACTAGCACGGGGAGAGGGCGGACTTGCTCTACCAGGGCTCCAAGCTGGGCGAGAAACCTCTCGAACTCGGCCAGCGTTTTGTTGGGAGAGAAGTATACGGAAATTACCGCAATCTCCTCCACGATGGCTGCAACATACCCCGTCCCTCTGCTGATTTTGCCGAAAGGAGGGGCACCTGCACCTGGCCGGCTGATAATGGCCGCAGAGTCCGTGAGATCCCCCACCCAGCAGTCGCCGTCTGAGGGAACATAGTATGGCTCCGACACCATCGCCAAGTGCACCCCCCACCGCGTCAGGCTCTGAAACAGAAGGTTCTGAGCCCTGGCGCAGTGGTTGATATTTCCCTGGAGGAATCTTAGCGGTGTGTGGTCCATTAAAGAACGGCCATCGGGAACGTCTCATCCGTTGCTGTCCTAATCGCGCCTTCGTCGCGCTCGGGAGCTTGGACCTGACCCTGCTGCTCTGGAATTGGTTGAGCTGCGGGGTTTACCTTCTTGGGCTTGAGTGGCTTGAAGGCCACTGCGCATGCCTTGCCGCCGACGCGATGCTGCGCCGGTTTTCCGGCAACCGCGCACACTGAGCAGTACGGGACTGCTGCAGTGCACTCGCGTGCAATGTGGTCTATCTGACCGCAGCGATAACACTGTCTGCTGCGGTCGACCTCTGCCCTACATTTGTCCCGCACGTGCCCAGGCTCTAGGCACCGGAAACAGCGCATGGTGCGCGGTGGCAGTAGCTTGACCTGCGCCGACGACCAGCCCACCAGCAGCTTACCCCCGTTCGTCACTTTCTTGGCGACTGCCACAGGACAGTTCACGACGACGGAACCCAGTCCCGTCCTGTCCTGGCGGATCACTCCGACTTTGACCTTATCGGCCTGGCAGTCGCCGAATCTCATCACCGCAGCCAAAACCTCGTCTGGGGTCACGGAGTCGTCCAACCCCGATACGCGGAAATCTGCCCTCTTCTCCGGCCTAGAGATTTGTACGCCGTTCTCTGGGAACAGCTCCTTCAGCTTGGTGGCCAAGGCGTCGGCCTTTTCACCATCCGCGATGCCCGGTAATCGAAAGATCCGGGCTCCAGTGGCTGCTACCTTGACCCTTAGACCACCTTCTATCCCCAGATTCACCAAGTCCAGTTCGGCCTTGGCCTTGGTCATCACGTCCGCGTATGTCAGGCTCGACGACTCCGAGCCCGACTTCAGCTTGATCATGACTGCCACAGATCTGGGGGCGCGCAGCCGAACAGCTGGAGGCTGTTGTTGCTGCTGATTCTGTGCCGTCCCGTTCTGAGCCTGCCGGGGAGCCGAGGGGGGAGGCCGTTGCGCCGCTCTTTGCGCCCTTTGAGCCTTGCGCTTGGTCCCTTTCCCGACTGCCAGAGACCAGTAGACGTCGTCATGTCCAGGTTGTGGTAGGGGAGGCTGACGAGGCGCCTCCCTCACTGTCATTTCCAATTTAGCCTTCCCTGTGACCTTCTTCCCCTTCCCCCTCGCCTGTGGTTGGGTACTGTCGGTCACTGGTTCCGGCTGTGAGTCCGCTGCAGGTGGGGTTCGCTTCTTTTTCTTCTTTTTGGGCTTCGCCCCCGGCGTGGCCTGTGAAGGCTCCTCAGTTTGAGGCTCCTCCTGCGTTCTGTCCACCGCTAACGGGGGGCGATGCCGTTTCGCAGGCAGAAGACGACCGTCCACCTGCAGCCCCTCGATCTTGGCATCGAGCATGAAGCCTAGTTTCTGTAAGAGGGACACCTCCAATTCCTCAAAGTTGCTGGGCTTCGTCGTACTCGGTCTTTTTTCTACAAGGGCAGGCAAGGATGTGGGCGCCAGTCCCAGCCCCTGTGCGATCATCGCTCGTTTCTCCGCCCGGTCGGCGGCGATGTCCTCCATCAGGTCGCGCATTTGAGCTCGCAGGCGCTCGTTCTCCCTCTGAAGGAGGCGGTTTTCCTCACTCGCAGTTCGCTGCTGGAGTTCCTCCACTACGTCCCACACATCCCGAGCGGCGTTCTTCATCTCGCGCATTGTCATCCTTTTCAGGTTCTTGGACTTATCAATGGACTCCTTGATAATTCCAAGACCCTTTTCCGCCCTTTTCCTCAGTCCAGCGGCAGTGCGGTCCTCATCCTCTGACGAGGTGATGGAGAGCCGCGATGTTTCACGCGGGCGGATGCTCCGTGAGGAGAGAACCAGCTCTTTATGCTCCTGGAGCGCCTTCTCCTGCTGCTCCTTGGCAGCTAACTCCTTCTTGGCCTGCCACAGCCCCACATATTCGCCTGTTGTGGGCGGGCGGCCACGTCCTCTTTTGGAGATCGCCGAGGTCTTAAGTGGCGAAGTTTCTCCCTCCGAGCCACTCATGGAGAGCGTGCTCGCATAGCGCCTCTTGCGCTCAGAATTTGTGGAGACAACCGTCATGAGGCTCTGACCAGAGTCGGAGTCCTCGATTCTCTCACACAGCACCTTAGTCACCATTACAGGTGAAGCAAAATCGGAATCCTTTTTCGCAGCATCAGTCGTCGGTGCGGTAGGGGGGTCTGCCCTACCGCCGAGTGCAACGTTGCCCCCCCCAGAGAACGCGGGGCAGCCCGGGCTGGAGGGAAGCTCCAGCCCGGGGAGGGATTCTCCGGCCGCGGAGCGGCCAGTACCCTCCTGGGGTAGTCCTATTTTGGGTTGCACTGCCATAATTATTTCCATTCATCAGATTTTCACGCATCATATCAGGAGTTGAAGAACAAAAGAAGAGAAAAGAATAAGAAGAAAAGAAGAACGAAGAGGGGGACAAAATGAAGAAAAGAAGACGAAGAACAAAGATGAAGAAGGGGGGAATACAAAAGAAGACATCCATCGACCTAATATGCCTAACACCGGGAATTGGGAGCAAAGGAATAACAAAAGGATGGGAAAGGGTGGGGGAGCTATGAGAGGTTGGGTGGGGGTGGGAATAAATGGGCCCTCCTCACTTCTCTTCTCTTTCGAGAAGAGATAGCGAGAAAGGGGACAGAGAAGGGAAAAAGGGGTAAGGGACAAGGACGAGTAACTGGTCCGGACTCAGACCAGCAACTCGGACTGACTGCACCAGCGAGCTGGTGGGCGATGGGGCCGTCAACTCCCTACGCCGATTTGTCGGCATTACCCATCAACTCTTTTGATATTGATTCTAACAATTGCTTAATTTTATTGTTTTTTTTTCCTCTTATTACTTTGCTTCAATTTTTTTAGCATACTGTTAATTTTTTTTTGTATCCCGGGGGAAAATCCTGCGTAGGACCATCAGGGACGCTGTGAGGGCAGCGACCCCGGTGTGTCAGACTCCTACTGACTAAGAACCCCCGGGTTGTCCCTCTAATTGCTCCACCCGGGGTTGGGAAATCAAATTAATTCAGACGCCACCCTGGGTGTAAAAAAAGGCCCTGTTGGGGCTACCTCTCTGGTAGGAGAAGAGGTAAAAGCGCACCCCTTCAAAACCTATCTCTCAGGTGGTGCGCCGGACACCGTTCACCGCCTCCCTCTCATACTGTGAAAACTTGATTGATTTGAAATGTATCTTTAGTGTATTGTTTTAAATGCATTATTATAATTGTTTGTTTTTTTTTTGTGAAATATTATCTGACACGCTCCCTAATCAAAGTCAAAGTCCTTTATCGGGCAACACAAGTCTCTAAGATAGTGTTGTTTCTGGTAATGTGAATCAAGGTTTTTTTAATCATTGACCTAAATATCTTTGTATTTATGAGATGCGATATTCTTAGGTAATGATTTAATGAACTATTGAACGATAAAACAAATCCCGATAAGGAATAATAAGCTTTAGTTGTCGGACTTAAAATCTATCTTTTTTAACGATGATAGTTTGTAAGGTTATCATCTGTTGACTTAAGTATCTTTAGTTTCCGGGCGGTAGACTTGAGGGTGCTGCTGTCCGGATCAGGCGAAGGGAGGTGTGTGGTGCGTGCGCAGGTGTCTTCAGCGCTGCCTGACACAGTAATTTTGAGCGGTGGGCTCTTTACATTCATCTCTCCAAGAGATGGAGCATAAAAGGGTATTAGCTCGCTGGGTCGTTGTAGGAACACGGATCCACAAGCCCGGTTGTAGCGATTTGCGGGACACCCCGAGAGTTTTAAGTCTATAGGAGTTTGACACACCGGAGTCGCCACTATCACGGCAGCTCTAATGTTCCTATGCTCGACTATCGTCCAGTTTTTGGAGTTTTTCTTTATATTATGAACTCCCAGCTCAAAGTTCATATCACACATTCTTTATTCGTCAGCACACTATAGTAGTATATTTAAACGACTGTAATATATTGCTGTTATGTCATAATTCTGGATAAGTAGGGTTCATAGAACTCGTTTGTGTCATGTGCTATTATTACTGAGTAAGTTTTCTGAATACAATTGTGATAACAATTCATGAATGGCTACGCTCGGAGTAGGTACCTCTTGTTACCATTACTATCGTGGATGAATGAAATACAATATTTATTCTCGAATCATCTCTTCAGTTGAATTAATTATTTTTTCCTTGATTATAGCATAATTTATACAATTGAAAGTATTTAAATATCGCGCATTGCAAGTGGCACATTCTGGAGAGAAGGAAGAGGAGAGAAAGGTGTTTTCTAATGGAAAATATACAACCTGTGTTTTCTTGGCATGGAAATCAACCAAATGCTTGTCACCCTGACAAGAAATGAGGCTCAACGACCGTTTGAGTTCAACAAACAGGTCTACCCATTTGCTAACGCATTCCTCCCTTAAACAAGTGAGCTTGCTGCAATAATCCCCATAAACTGTGCTGTCGTCTGCATAGCAATGTACACAATCCAAAGACAGCATATAATTGATATAAACAGGATAAGTGAAACTACAGAGCCTTGTTTAACTTCGATCTGTTCTTAACCTCACTGCAAGCCAGGTCTGGTAATCTATATTCTTCCAACGATCCGGTAAGAGGTTATATTCTGTCCTAATTCAAATGCTGAATCCTAGCTACGATTATGAATGTGGTATACGACAATATATCGCACGACAAACACATGTTAAGCTTTCCTATCGACTATTTTACTACAATAGTCCGAGAGAGAGTTTGACGCCCTGTCAATGAACTTGGGTATCGTTTGTTAGGGTTATCAATGTCCCCTAAGGCCTCGCGTACGTTTTACACAAAATAGAAATTGACAAATCAAGCCCGAGACATAATCTGTTTTCGTAAACTTGAGATACTTTTACATAATATGCAGTATGTGTTAAAACCCTGTCCGATCGATTGCTATCACGATAACATTACGAAAATACATTAGAAATTTATACATATTATTCCTGAACATAAAAGTTATTGCCATGTGAACTTAAAGGAATTAAATTTATTTATTTACGATTTAAACTTGGATTACTTACAAAAATCAGTGTAAACTATTATATTTATTTAATTAATAAACATTGCTTAGGATCTATAGGGTCATGACTCTTATGACGTCATGACTTACAAACATAATCTATTGATTTTCTTTGTTACGAAGCTACGCACACACCCAGATTTGCCATGTAGGTTTCACTATTTAATTAATTTTTATTTTATTTGGGTGTTTTATTGCTCTTCAACTAAAAAGGATAAGGTAAATAGAATTTAACATTGATACCGAGTAGAGCCTTCACGAGACAGACAGGGACTTTAAAACATATTGTATTATCGTTATTTTTTCCTTTCACTCAGTACTTTAAATTTTAAAACGTTTTTAAACACAAGTAATCCATTAGTGCTTAACAGCGTCGTAAATTCAAGCATCATTTCTAAAAATGAGCGTAAATGTTCTATTATATCTATAAAACTACAAAATGGATCATGACGTTGGTTGGATAAAGTATAAAATCAACACTGTTGCAAACTAGAACAAGGTAAAAACGGTTGCACCGTCTGAAGCTAGTAAATAGTTTATTACACATTGATCAAAATGCATTTACAATTCTGCTCAACCAAAGTTCATAGTATTTCAAATTGGATTATTTTTTATATTTTACACATATGGCTGTAGTGAACTAGTGCAGGGCTTCTTAGGCTTTTGTTATTCACGACCCCATTTATGATTCCGAGTTTCTTGACGACCCCATACAAATATAAAAGAAAATTAAATTAATATTTTTTGATGATTTATTTATTAGGTAAATATATACATATGAAAATATATAGTTTTAGGATTCGTTTTGAAACATACAAAAATCTAAAATTAAAAATTGCACAAAAAATTATAAAATTGTATTTACTATAATTTCAAAAATAAAAGTGGATTCTGACTGTCTTAATGCGCGTGTCTAGACGCTGGAAGTCCACAGTATTCCGCCAACTCTAGTGATGTTATAAAATGGTATATATAAATATTTGACATTAAAATCTTTCTCGACCGCAGAGTTTTGTTACGCGACCCTATATGGGGTCGCGACCTATAGTTTAAGAAGCCCTGGGCTAGTGGATAAGAGGCCGAGGCTACGCGAATGGTCGCAGGCTCGTATCCCGACATATACCTCTGGGTTTTTCCAGATTAAGTATGGATTTAGGCATCACATGCTCACCGGTGAAGAAACCCGCTTGTCATCTAATAGAAATGTCATGTGTAAGCGCCCCGAGAACGGCGATCAGCACCGCTACTGGTTACGTTGGTTGTATCCGCTTATATATCGTGCCCACTGGTCTGGATACGAGTCACTTATCCACTACGCCATCACAGCTACAAACAAATAAACTTTACTAAAAAAGATTGATTCGTATTCAAAAGTCGCTCAGAAGTCGAAATCTCCAAAATTTGTTTATTTCTTTTTTTTGGGTGGTAGGGAGATTGCCCGAACTGTCAGTGGATCTGTGTGTGCCTGTGGATCGTGACCACAGTACACAAGCGTAAACCCGGTCATAGTGACTCGCTTTGGCCTGTCGCCTTTCGGGATCAGCTTGTGTATATCCAGTTACTCATATACCTAGAGACCTTCAGTCGTGGTATATGTGGGCCGATATGAAGACGGAGACTGTCAACGGATTTTCATTCTTTGATGGTCGCTTTCGTTTTTTGTACTTACCATCAGGTGCACTGTAGTCACATTGTAGAGCCAGTGTAAAAAAAATAGATTTAAATTTAATTCCTTAACTATTTTATTATGTAGAAGTGAACGCTTTGTATTTTGTTTTCTTTTTGTCCTACCTCAAGTTCAACTTGTCTACGTATATGAAAGTGACTTCTCACAAAATTCGGCTAGAAAGCACGTGCCGAGTTCAGCTATGATAATTTTACTACAATCCTCAAGAATGACTTTGAGGCCCAGTCATCGAACTTAGTATCATTCGATGGGTCATCTAAGTTATCATCCACGCGCGAGATATGCCCAGGGTATATAAACTGGAATCTCATGAGATCTGCATACAGTAAACCAACGATTGCTCTCGAAAACAGCATCAGAAGGAATTGAATTAAAAGTTGACACTGGTCAGTGAATTGTGAGAGAAAATGCGTCTACTACGCGTCATTTTGGTCGTGATTTTGGCGATTCTTCTCTTCGCACCGGCGACTGAAAGTCGACCGAGTCGCAGGAGGGGTACATTCTGCCTGCTGAAAATTTGCAGCTACTCTCCGTACTCTTCAAAGGCTTATTGGAAAGGATAACGCGAGGGTTGAAACAAACTTTGGGTTCTTCTGGAGGGTTGAGCTTGTTACGTCGTTAATGAAGTTGAATGAAACGAGCTCGGATGAAACAGGGTTGAAAACTATGCGATGAATATTTGAAGATTGAGTCAATACCGTCATTTTCAGAAATATTCTAGTTTAATTATAGAATCATGTTCTGTATGTTTACATCAAGAAGCCATCAATTTAGTATTTTTATTTCTGAGCTTATTTATTTATGTACTGTATTCTATATTGTAGAAATTGTTAATTGTAGAAACGTAATATAATATTTTAGGATTTAATAAAATTGTTCCTTTGTAATTAAGTATATTACATAATATAGTTAAGTAATTTATTTAGCTTAAAGGATTTAGCGTAAAGAAAGAGAAAATTAGCTTTATGTAATTTAAAATTAAATATAATTTTGAATATTGTACTTTCATTATTAAGGGCTGATTTGTAATAAGCAATCGATAATGAACTTGTATTAAAACTAAATGATGTTCCTTATTAATTCTAAGTGATTATGTATAATTATGTAATAGTATTGTTTTGGTTAAGAAAAATATTTATTAATTACGTAATGATAGCGATTGTGCAGTAATAAAATTAATTTAGTACAAAATATTCCGTTTATCATTTCTACGACCTCTATATCCGCCAAACTTGCGTTATATTCTTATTTACGTAAGTGACGTTGATTTGCGATTAGAGTTTCATTCATAATTAACTAATGCCTATACATAAATATATTTTCCATATATATTGTACATTTAACGAAAGATATATTTTTTTACCCTGACTCGACACAGTGACTACACCACAATTTTTTTTACACTGGCTAGACATAGTGACTACAGAGTACCTAATGGTAAGTACAGTGTAGTCCAAAAACGAAAGCGACTATCAAAGGATGAAAATCTATTGATAGTCTACATCGTCATGTCGGCCCACATATACCGCGACTGAAGGTCTCTAGGTATATGAGCTACTGGATATACACAAGCTGATACGCAAGCCCAAACTGGTCACTGTGACGTGTTTTACACCCATGTACTGTGGTCGCGATCCAGACGGGCACTGACGCCCTACCACCTCGCCGCTGTTCGTTTAGCACCACCCAGGAGTCACGTGAAGGGAAACTAGGGTAAAGTCTACGGTAGCAGCTTCGACTCCCAAAAGCTACTTGATGGTTAGCATGGCGTAGTCCAAAAGCGACAACAACTATTAACAGTTAAGAAAAATAATATGGCGGCTTGCGTAAATATTAATATCTTCACGCTACCCTTAAAGGATCCTATATTATAGGATGGTGGGAATACGTTCGCAGGATAAGCCATTCCACAGACCAACGACACGGCAAAAGTAAGTGAGAACTTCTTAGTCCTAGCCGTGATGTGAGATGCCGTATAGCTGTGACTCTATAAACCCGCAAACCAATAATAAACAAACAATAATAACAGATACGCAAACAATTTGAAAGGTCATCGACTTATACGTACATACGCTTATACGCTTGTTTTTACAAGTTCGGTCATACAGAGTGTGAAAGTTTAAATGACATGCGGTTTTCAAAATAAAAGTTACTTAAGGTGAGGTCGTCAAAATGATATTGGACCAAAATTAAATTGGCTATTCTAGTCTAACAAGTGGTTTTTTAGTGTGGCAACTGCCCGAATTGGGTCGTGACTACAGTATAAAAGTGCAAAGACCGTCATAGTGAGTCGCTTGGACCTGTCGCGTTTCGGGATCAGTTTGTGTATATCCAGTTGTTCATATACCTAGAGACTCCGTCGTGGTATATGTGGGCCGACATGACAACGGAGACTATCAATAGATTTTCATCTTTTGATGGTCGTTTTCGTTTTTCGACTACACTGTACTTACCATCAGGTACTCTGTAGTCACTAAATCGAGCCAGTGTAAAAAAAACTATGAATTAAACGACATTTTTTGACGATGTTGAGTTATATATATTCAGAATCAATGAAAGCTAATTGTGTAAGTACTCGTGAATAACACAAGTTCAATATCATACAAAGCATTTATATTAGCTATATAGCCTTTCGACCCTCAATAGTTAAAAATGACCATGCTAAATCAATGCCTATTTGATAAATCTATAATATTTGTAGAAAAAAATTATGTAGACATGTATTATTAATACGTTTTTAAGATATTTAAGAGCATTTTCTGCAGCAAACTGTTCAGACACACACACAGTATACAAGATGAGTTGCGACGTCGCAATGTTGTTATAATACAATTTATTAAAAACTAGCTGTCCCGGCAGACCTTGTTCTGCCCTATTTCTCTAAAACAAAGTCACATTGTTTTTTTTAATGTTAATAGCTTCCCCGTCGGCTGTTTTTTGAAAATTGTTTGAAGCAACCTGGCCTTAATGCTATATGTATAAAAATTGACAAATATTGACATTAATATTTATACGTCACTCAATAATTGTTTTGCCTTCCCGGAACCTGTCCACTAACACTTGAACTTTATGGTGTGATATTAAAGTTCAAAATGACTTATAACGAATTTTTTGTATGAGAATACAGAAAAGTGTTATTTTTAGACAATTGCAGGGAATTTTTAAAAATATTCTCTCCGTAATAACCTTCCTCAGACTTCATCAAACACAACAAAAAAAAAAAAATCAGCCAAATCGGTTCAGCCGTTCTCGAGTTTCGCGCTTATCAAGACATTTTGCGATTCATTTTTATATTATAGATGTATCGAAAAAGATGACTGCAACGCGTGCAACTCCCTTCTCCAAAGCGTTATTATTGTATGTAATCTGACCACATAAAAAATATTAAATTTCTTAAATTTTATATGTGTTACAATAATAGAGAAGCACAACAGCAAATATCACTAATAAGCTATGATGTATATAATATAAATAATTATTATTGAATGCTAAATATTAATGTAACCACCATTAACAATTAATTTATATATGACAATAACTTTTGAATATTTACGAATAATACAATTTTCTGACGTATTCTGACAATATTATCGTGTCACCAATATGCCCTTTTCAGGTCGGACAGGGTTTTGAAAACACACGCATGGACGTATGTAGAAATAATACGTAATAGCTTGGCCATTGGTAATAATGATGAGCTTAGATATTGATGACGCAAAATTGCAATGAAAGCATCGTCCGATGTTAACGCCATTCGATATACTTTCAGGCTATTTCCAACTCTATCTCTCTGTGTTAAAGGTGACCGATGTTTAAGGGCATTTTGATCAATAACTCGAGAAGAGGCTAGTAATTGCATTATATTGAGCACTTATATGCAATTATAGTGACTTTTTGTAGTGACAAGTCTTGTTGACTTTTATTATATGATAAAACATTTATAATAGATAGTCGGTGTCGAGTGTTGAATTAATACATAACAATGTAATATATCGTATTTTTTTTAATAAGTCGATATTATGTATGCTAAATATATTATGTACTAGATGACCCGGCGAACTTCGTATCGTAAAACAGACAATGAATATCGTGCTAACTTATAGCTAAATTTATTCCTTCTCTACTACTCCCTGTCTTCCGGCCCTCCCAGCTCATCCCTCATCACACCAAAGAACTAATATTTATATCCATAACTTAAAAGAATATATTTTCCCCGAAGTAAATTTAAATACAGAGCATCGAGCATCGACGTAGAGTTGCCTGCCTCACAATCTTTTACCGGTTGCACGGTGGAGAGTGTTCTCAGGAACTGCATTCTTTGATTCCACCAGGCCCTTTCAATCACAAAACCACTAGACATTGTGTCGGATACCATCCGTATGTGGTGGATGTTCCTTATATCCGCATGAAAAGATTCGCTTCTACATTCATCATGCGAACGGCTAATGAGTGAAATATGCTTCCAGCGGCCACATTTCCGCGGTTTTATGACCTGGGAGTCTTTAAGAGAAGAGTGAATAGGCATTTGTTAGGTCGACGTGGTTCATCATCGGACTTATCTCCACCTTCCACCAGAGGTGATTGAGGTCAAGCGATCGCCTATAAATTAATTTAAAAAAAGTCATAATTTGTATATATAAGGGGTTCTGAGCCAGCAAGGTAAAATTGGATTATATAATCAGTAGCCAGTGTCGATAAAGATAATCAATATCCTTACATCCTTGAAGGTCATCGTTGTTCTTAGACTGCGTTGTACATACCCTCAGATGCCCTGTAGCCACTTTATCGTGTTACTATGAAAATAATCAGAAATAATACAACAATGTTGAAATAATTAATCGTATATTATACTTTCACTTTATACATACTACAGTTAACAATGTCAAACTTATTTTGGGAATACATTGAAAAGACGTAATTTATTACAAATTATCAATGATCGTTAAGTATTACCACGATAGAAAGTTTCAAGGGTACATCCTTGAAATATTGGGCACATGTACCCCTAATATTTCGACCTATAGCAATTATCTATTTGTTCTCTCAATAGACCATATGCTATAGACTCGTTCCAAGGACTCATAAAATTAAATCACAAATTTATTGGTCATAGTATTATGGACCTAAAAGTATTCTAGTCGTGGTCAAACTCTACCCGTTTCTGAATAATTAATTTAATTATTTACATTTTTACATTAAATATTAATTCAAAACTATAATTATTACTTTCGGTTAACAAAACAAAATTTCGTATTTCATATGCATTTTATTATAATTTAATTTTTAAGGTTTTGCCGAAAATTTTAATTTATTTAACAATAAATACTACAAAATAAAATATGTATGAATAAGGTACTTATCCATTTATTACATGACAATACATTTCATTCCTGACCGTATTATATAAAAAACAAAACTAAAACTTTTTCATTTACTTTTCAAATAGTATTTCATATACACGTATTTTAATTTTAAGATAAGTAAAAATAGCATTGAAAAAATCGAAATTCATTTGTTTGTATATATTATTTTCGCGATTGTATTATTATTGGCCACAATAATGACGCTTTCTCTTAAATTACATAATATAATATTATTTTCCACAATACAATCTACAATGTAAAATATCTCGGAAATTAAAATTACATTTACGCATTTAGGCAATGTGTACAAACAAAAACAAATCAGACTTTTGATAACAAAATTGAATTAATTTATATTTATTATGAGGGTTTTTTCATTGACCTCGTATTAACGTATTAGGTTTGAGGTCAAGTATGACCTTGTAAATAATTTAACAATTATTTGTCAACATTTATAAGGTTTGCCAGTATTTTCTTTTGCCTTTTTTTAATTTAACGTAATTATCATGTATTTGGTAGCAAAGAAAAATGTCGCTCGGAAATGAATGTGTCATTTTACCAGAAAAAATTCTGTGATGAACAGATTAGTTTGTCGCGAGTCTTAAAGATGAATTTGTTGTGTGTGTGAAACAAACTCTGAAATATGTGTGATAATACATGTCAGGTCACGACAAGACAATGATAACACGATGAATGACAAGGATATTCCTATAGCGAACGTCGCAGTGAACGGGTGTGTCGTGCTAACTCCACCTTACTGCTTATTTTATTTATACTATTCCAGATATTAGGAGCAGACCCTACAGTAAAGCAAACTTAGTTTGGATTAAGGTCAATGTGTTTTATTATTTATATATGTTGCTTAATTTAACAAAAACGGCATCTGTATTACCAGAACAGATATTACCCGGCTATTAGTATAATCACGTCAAGCAAATAGATTTATCTGACAGCTTGGGTAAAGATTCTATGGCGCGCATAGAAGTTTCCAAGTGTATCTTGCATTTCAATCGTCATCTCGTTTCCTTGGGCAGTCCACAGTGCAACAGTTGGTCGTATTTCTTCAACTGTTTGGATGCTAGATCAACTTGCACATCGGTTAGGTAATATGCTTCAAAATTCGCCAACGGTCTAAGCATAGAGTACAGACGTTCGGCGTATTTCCTTTATAAACAATAATTCCTGTTTTTAATATCGTTAGGGCTGAGGTTTATTAAATCAGCTCAGTATAGTATTTGGAATTTGAGAGATTTCTGTAACGTTTGACATAGCGGGAAATAGTTTTCATTATGAAGCTTCCGCGGTAAATGTTTCGTGTCGCAAAGTATCAGCGTATTCTTTTCTCTTTCGTGTATTTGCAATTATTTTTCTCTTTCTTGCATGCCATAGATAGATGTTATAATTGTGTAGGCAAGGCATTACGAGAAAGATAAAATAAACTTAAATACACGAGAAAGATAAAGACAAACAGATGCTTTGCGAAACATGGAATATTTGGAGAAAAATAGTACAAGAATAAAATTTTTACTAACCTAGTCTCGCTGTTCTTATCATCGAGCAGCGCTGCGAGCGACCTCAGGGTATGCCTTCTAGCGCAGGCTGCTGTGGGCGGACGGCATCGGAGGACTTCTCTGCCCCCTCCGCCCAGGGCGCAGCAGACCACCAGAAGTCTGGCGGCGGCGCTCCGCACCAGGCCGCTCTTGTGGCTGTCGTGCGTTACCATCTTTTCAACGGTCGTGTGTTTTAACGGCATAAAAGGACATATTGATCTATATACAGTCTAAACTCCATATAACGTCACTCGATTTAACGACAAATTCCCTAAAGCGTCGATATCACTCGGCTTTGGTTTGTTTAGCTTGTTTCCCATACAATGATACACTCTATATAGCATTACACCCACTCTCATTAACGACAGCAATTTAATAATATAAAGTAGTTTTTAAGCTAAGATGACTTTTTAATTTGCCAAAATTAGTAAAAACTGCGCAGCTGTGTACGTTCTTTTGTCGCTTTATTATCCTAGCTCGTAATAAACTCGACTGTCGGCATTACACATACCGAACTTTCCAAGATACCCGTTCTTTTGTTTATAAATTTATATTTAGAATAAAAGTTTTCGAATATGAATTTATTGGTTTTAGTATAGAAATATATTCTTATTTGTGGACGCCAGAGGGTTTACACAAAGTAATATTTAATAAGCGACAGCGCTGATAGAGAAGTATCAAATGTATGGAATTAACATATTGTGTCGTTGTGATATTACGAATGCTTACATTCCCATATATTTTTCACTTGTCTACTAGCTTTATTGTTGACGAATGTTATTTTGTCTAAGCCCACAGGTCAGTTGAAAGCTCACCTTACTCCGTGTATGCATAATGCCGTCACGGCATGCGTCAGGTCTACTCCGCAGACGACATCGTCGAGCGCCACGTTAGCCGCGCGGCGCACAGGCCGGCTGAAGCTGCCAGTCTTGCTCAGCAATATCGTCACAGCTTCGTAGAAATCCTGATATGCCGTCACTACTCTTAGAGCGGCACCACTCAGTACAGTATTTTATTAAAAATATATCGGAAAAGACTATAGAGTGGTATCGCTCTGACATCGCAACGCGTGCACTCCTTAGTGCCTCGTCTCGCGAAGCACAAGGCTGGTGCACGTGCAGGACTGTCCCAGATCGCATGATGTGCGCACTATTAATCTATAGTAATATTATAAAGCTGAAGAGTTTGTTTGTTTGTTTGAACGCGCTAATCTCAGGAACTACTGGTTCGAATTGAAAAATTTTTTTTGAGTTGAATAGACCATTTATCGAGGAAGGCTTTAGGCTAAATAACATCACGATGCAACTATTAGGAGCGAAGAAATAATGGAAAATGTGAAAAAAACGGGGAAAATTATTCATCCTTGAGGGCTTCCATTGCGTGCGCTGCGAAAACGGTTCAAGATACGAAAAATATATGTATGAAAGAATTATTCCTCTTGAAATGATCTAAAAAAATGTACCGAACAGTATATGTCTATCTTTTAAGATTAAGTCACTAGAACCGTTTATATAGTAATAAAATTTGGTCGAAATTAATACATTATTTGTTAAGAATTGTATCAACGTAATAATATTAATCTTTATTCAAATAAATGTGTTGTTGATTAAGAGTATTTAATTGTGAACAAAATTGTCTTTGACATCACTTAATTTCAATGAACATCTTAGAAGATATTACAAAACTCTATCAGCTAGTTTGAATATAAAACGGAGACAGAGCGTGTGTTCCAGCGCAGCGCCACCGCAGCAACGCATTGTATGCCCCAGTACTTACTTTAACATGTTCACGCCGGTGCTGTGATTCATGTTTCTCGCCGATAAATGGCTGCACTTAAAGCTTTACGCTCTATCATTATCAAACATAAATGTTTCCAATTAATTTACTAAACGACATATATTTTTAGGGGGAATGCACTGTGTACTATCCACAGTCAGATGCGTGCCACCAGTGTTACATGCCGCTCAATGAGGCAGACTTGTGCGAGCCAACGGAGGTCCGCGCCGGCGTGGGCTTGTTAAGATGGTGACGCATTGCGTACAGTCTGAATCCATGAAAATACGTTCCAAAGTAGTATTACGTAATTGTATGGTTGTTTGTGCTTACATCCGAATTAATAAACACAGCGATCCGAAGCTAATAGCTTATCGAAGCTATAACAGAGCATGGTTATCATAACAGACGTCTTTAACGTCATCTTAGGTTTGTATATTAGTTCTAAGTGTTTTGTAATGGTGCTGTGTGTTTTTGTTTAATAAATAAATATTATAAAACAAATAAAGCTCTTTCTTTTAGGTCCTTTGTACACGTCCGTCTTCGATACTAAGGCAGTGTTTCCAATTTAAGACAAGAAAACCGCTCTAAAATACATAAAACCTCTAAATATATTCATTTAAAGCACCGGTTTCTTTGTATAGTTGGTATTCTTGAGCACCGAAGCCAACGTGTAGCAGGCGGCTCGAGCAATCTGCGTTCTTGGAGATTCCACATGAGCGGAAATCTGTCAAATAAAAGAACAAAGTAAATAGGCAAAGAGCATGTACCAGGTACTGCAGTTTCAGTACAATAATGTATTGAGTGTGTTGCAGCTGGATCTTTTTATTCTACTTCAACATATAATAATATAAATATCCAATATCATAAGAGGGTTGTATGCTCTTGGTGCGGGGTAATTCTAAAGCCTGATGGTACCTACAGTGCGAATTGAAATACATTTTGATGTTGTTTAATGTGATCAAGTTTTTAGCGAGCGAGGTAAAGATGGATGGAACTTCCTAATGTTTCTTTACATGTAAACAACAAATAAACTTAATTGCATTTCGCGTCTTCTAAACAATATTATCCATGTTATGATTTAGTTTCACTGTAGATACAGGTCCGTAGTGGCTCATGCTCCAGTAGCGTGTGCATGACAGCTATAAAAATCATTCGCCGAGTTGTAGATGGAAAACGAATCCTCAGGACTGGCTTGCAGCGAGAAGAGGAGCATCCCGGGAGTTTTCAACCAGTAGGGCTCTGGCACACCAGGGTTGCTGCTCTTACAGGCGCGCAGGTGGCAGGGATTCCCCCGAGATATAAAAAAAGCTATTAAAGGTAATTGTTGTAAGTAATAATTAGGAACAAACTTGTCTAATTAAATCCGCTATTCTTTGTTCAGTGATGACTCCCCAGAACCTCTCCAACAGCTTCGGGACGTCTTCCAAAGTATCCGAAATTTCGTGCCTGCAGAAAGGAGTACAAGATGTTCATTCGGAAAATACAAACTTAGATGTTGATAACGCGAGTGGCGGGGAGGCTACGAGCTCACCGGGTGAATCGAAATTGTTTTGCACCACACGTGAAAGTTCCTTCAAAACGTTAAAGTACTGTGTATTGAATAAGCTGAAAGAGACAATAGGCCTCCCGTTTCTTACTGAGCTCGCACCGACGTCGATGCAGACATGCCAGCACGTAACCTTAGGGAGTTTTAAGGTGGTTTTTCGGTTTCGACCGAAAGTTGTGGCTATGGTCGGAATATGGAATATGACTAGGCTCCGGTCAGAAGTCAATCTTGCATCGGACTCTATTGATTACCAAGTTGTTGACCGCAATCGTCTCAATAGTTCCACGCAGAGCGCTTCACAGCCGCGTTCAGCTAAGTCGCACATCTTCGCTTCAGGAGACGCGGTTGAATTGGGCGAGCCGCTCCTACTTTCTGACTGCTGCCTGCCATGAAAAGAGCTATGAATGAGTTCAATAGAAACTACAATAGTAGAATTTCAAGTAATGACACTTGCGGCCTAAATGACTTTAAACTCACGATGCAATAACCCTACAAGACATAGTTAACTTTCGGCAAATATACCGAAAAAGTGGCAATGAAGCTTACAGTTAACCAGATAGAAAGTTACTATGTCTTATACATGATCGCACCGCTAGGATGCCATCATGCGTCCGGAGAAGTGGACGCTGCTATGCCTCCGGTCCCGGCTAGACGGAGAGAAGGAACACCCCGGGGGTTTTAGTCGGTGGAAGTCCGACACACCGGGGTGTGACCCTCATCGCCCCCTGAGGTCCGTCAGGGATTTACCCCGGGTTCCAAAAAAAAAAAAGGATGCCATCATGCAGTCAATGTATGCGTGCCGATCTTCAAGAAAAAAAGGAGGTGGAGATGCATGAGTTGATATCGAAAAGCGAAAGGAAAGTAGGTTAGAATAAGCCGGGCTCTGATATGTTATCGACTTACTGTTGCTCGATTAACATTAACATTCTAATATACCATCATCACGAAGCGTATTTGTGGCGGCAACATTCGCACCAAGCAATATACAAAACAATAAATTACCTATTTATTCTGTAGCGTTTATAATTTAATCGCATCATAGCTTGTTAATAACTAGTAATCACAAGACTATCGAGCCTTTAGATACTCTGAAGAAATTATTTCCGAATAATTATATTTCTAAATATAGTGAAAATTTTCTAACCGCGCATATCGCGTTTTACTGGACATCTTCAATTCCTTGATCTTATTCTTGACGCTGATAGGAGTAGGATTATGATCTGCAGTACTTCTGTCTATTCTATTAGGTCTTTGGGCAGCGTTGTTAGACTTGTAGCTTTCAATGTTAATTGGAGGTAACTGGACACTATTGTTTGTATCTGGGTACGAATCTATAAATACATAATATTAAAGATTGGATTATTCCATAACCTTATCAAGAGCACATTTTTTTTACTAGGCTCACAAATCAGGCAACATAAAATAACAAAATATAAAAGACAGCATTTTCATTTATCATGAACAGTCATATGGAAATAGGTAATGATGCCTGAAGGATGGGATCTTTATACCCAACTCTCCTAGACATAAAGCGTGAGAAAAACTAGGTAGGAGAAGTACCGACTCCCAAGTACGGCTTGTGCCAAGTAGTGGCACGCCGAGGGTTTTTATCCAGTATGCGTCTGGCACACTAGGGCCACCTAGGGCGAGACAGAGCTTGAGAAATGCCGTGCACGGCGGGGCTGTGGAGCAATTGATTACAGGGCCCACAGTCCCGTCTTAGTACAGATGAGGTCAACTTGGGGTTTTTAGTCGGTAAAAGTCCGGCACACCCCGGTTACCATCCCCCATGTGTAGCCGGGACGGTCCAATGAGGATTTTCCCCAAGTAAAAAAAAAAGGGCCACCTTAAAAGTCCAGTGCAGGATTTTGATCGAGTTACCGAAAAACAGAAGTTCACTTGGCTTTTGGGCTTGTAGTCTTTGCGTCTATCCTTCCTATCATATATCCTCCTTTCTATTTAAGTTAACAAGTACTTAATAATTAAAATGTCAGTAATGAGAAAGTTAATAAATAAATTATTACCACTTCTGCCACTTATGTGAGTGCTTTCTCCAGCTGCCAAGTCTTTTGCCCCGATCTCCCACCGGTCTGTTACCTTCTCTCTATGCCCCTCTATAACTGAAGACACAGTTCCAGATTTCGTAAAAGGTCTAGCTGTATGTGTCACAGAAAATAGGAAATTTACATGTGGGCTGCTTGGACACGATTGGTTTCGAATCGGTGGTAGTTTGAACGAATGTTGCGTTACAACTGTTTCTTCAGGCAGTAATTTAACTTTTAATCCCTCATTATTGGTGAATATAACATCTTTATCATGCGTTATACTTTTTGTTTGTTTCTGAAGATCTGAATAGCTTTCAGCTAAAGCAGTTTCTTCAGTTAACGTGGTCAACGGACTAAGCCTTATGTTTTCTTGTTCATGTGGTTTTTCAAACGAACACCCATCGATATTCTCAGATAGTTTGGTGTAAAGTTCAACAATGTCATTGTCAACTGATTTTGGTATATCGCTCGCGTCGCTCTGACTTTCTGATTTGAATTTCAGCCAGCGGTGTTCAATTAGGGAATCCTCGTCGATATCTGAATTTGTTGGTTCAAAGTCGCTTGTATTTTCATACTGAGTTTCATTTTGTTCTTCACTTAGGGCGATTTCTTTTGAATCAACATTGAAAATGTTTATCAATTTATCACTAGAGCTGTTACTTTTATTGTCTCTATCACATTTATCACATTCTGTTTCAGATACGGGATATTTTGATGATCCATCTTCTAATGAATTTTTAAATGCTTGATTTATTTTTGAAGTAAAATCAATATGATTAATAATTTTAAAGTCGCCTTTATTATTGGTTTGATCGGGCCTCGTTAGCGCTATTCTGTACTCGATAGTTTTATTCTCTGTTATAGATATATGAGAGGTTTGTGTCTCTAGTGTTTTTGTATTAATTTTTTCTGCAATATCTTTTGCTGCCAGTTCTATTATCGTTTTGCTGGTTTGAGTGTATATTTCTTGGGCTATAATAGAACACTTATTTGACATTGTAGATGCTGCTCTGCTGACTTTATTTGCTATATCATATTGTGTGTTGATATTTCGTTTCGGTATTACAAGACTCTTATTTTCTCTACTAATCAAAGTAGTCATACTTCTATTTCTCTGTAATCGGAACATTGCTTCACTATCTTCGCTTGTATCCCATTCTATAACGTAAGTTTCTTTGCCAGATGAATAGTTTTTATCTGAGCTGCAGTCGGTGAAGTCCATTGAGTAGACGTTTGAGGTGGCCACACTTTTTTGCGAGTCTGTACTACACTTGACATCAATAATTTCTTCAATTTCATTATCCTGTAACATAATTATGGCTTTATCACGTTACATTGACGGTATGTCTATTGTTATAATCTGTGTCATAGATTTATAATCTGTGTCATAAACTTATATTTTAACATACGATTGTCTATGACATCCCTCTTCCTTTCATGTCTTAAAATTAAGAACACGGCCTCTCTGTTAAATAACTCTTATAAAATAAATAAATAGTGATTAAAGACATTGGGACTATTATTACAACATCTATCAGAGCCAGGGTAACTCTTAATTTTTGTGCTTGAATAATTTGGTGTGGATATATGCTCTTGTATTGATGATTGATTATAGTATTTTTACCGTTTTATTCTTGTTACTAGACTAGAATAGCCTCTTTCATTTTGATCATTTTAAGGACATCATTTAGTCCACTTTGATTTTGGATAATATTACTTTGAAAATTTTATTTCATTTATAATAACTTAATGATATTATCTAAGGATATTATATGACTTTATTATTTTGTACTAATCAATTGCACTTCATCGTTTTCAATTATTTTCAACTATCTTTCATCATTATTACTCTTTACATGGTGGCTTTATAGCTATTTCACATGATATATAACCATGCGATAGATTCCGAAGTATAAAAATTAAACCTAAATGGTATAAAATTGAAAGTCCTTAGGGCGGCTTGCACTAACAAATTAATCTAGTTTAGAGTTATATAAAATGCTATTTAGCGCTGATCTGTACTTATTGACTTGCACTAAATCAAAATCTAGTTCTAACAACTCTTAAACTGAAATCATCATTAAGATACTCAAACCAATTCAATTAATAAGCGTTTTATACAAGCTTAATCTAGATTAATTCGTTAGTGCAAGCCGCCCTAAAAGTATAATGAAATTAAATGAACTTAGAACTTTTAATTATTTATTTGAAGTCAGTATATTTTTTAACAGCTTACTGGCTAATCGTACCCGGTAGTAGGTGAAGATGAGGCCGATGAGGACCGCGTTCGCCCATAAAATGACTATTTATCTCATGATTCAAAGATTCCCATATGGTGAGATTATGGAAAATATAGACGCATGGAGCGTATCCGACTCCTTTGCTGTTCGTATCATAAATGATGAAGTGAACCTTTTAGTAGGGATATAGGGAGTATCCGTCCCCTAAGGATGGTATCAGTCACGACGACTAGCGGTTTTGTGGCGAAAAGTGAATGATGGAATCAAGACCGGGTAATTGGTAAGCCGGGGCACACGCCCTGGGTCCAAAGTAAGCACATTAGCCATCATATCAATTGAATGTCTAAAAAAGTGAGCAACTTCTTAAAATTTTTTGATTTTTTTTTAATTTTGGGAGTCGAAGCTGCTCGCGTCCGTAGGCTTTACCCTAGTTTCCCTACACGTGACTCCTGGGTGGTGCTAAACGAGCAGCAGCGAGGTGGTAGGGCGTCGGTGCCCGTCTGGATCGCGACCACAGTACATGGGTGTAAAGCCCGTCATAGTGACCAGTTTCGGCTTGTCGCGTTTCGGGATCAGCTTGTGTATTTCCAGTAGCTCATATACCTAGAGACCTTCAGTCGTGGTATATGTGAGCCGACATGACGATATAGACTATCAATGGATTTTTATCCTTTGATAGTCGCTTTCGTTTTTGGACTACATTGTACTTATCATCAGGTACGCTGTAGTCACTATGTCGAGCCAGTGTAAAAAAAAATAGTTTCAAATTTTGTATGAGTCTTTGTTTTGACGTAAATTAATTCCAAAGTTTCATAACATCGTTACCACTAAAGTTATGCAAGGTCAAATAACTTATTTCGTGAATATTTCTCTTTCTAAGTGATAAATGATATTTACATTTTTAATAAGTCGGAAAACATAGAGCCTCTATATATTGTGCTGTTGTTAACAACATTTTTAACAGTTTTTTCATTGCATTATTCCATACAATTGAGTAACAAAGGTAAAAGGGCTGGTGGGGGATCAGACAGAAGGTTTTGTCCCGCCTCGAGAAAATTCCAAGATCAGGGGCTGGATAAAATCACAGAATGCAGCTGTTGAGGACTCTCCAGAGTGTAGTCTATAATTAATTTCTTTGAGTATTTAGTACACACGATATCCCATATTTATACTACAAGCCAGTTCTAAGTTAGTAATATTTATAAACTTTCTTACCATGATATCCAATAATTAAATTTAGAAAAAACAATAATATAAGAATATTTTGAATTACTAGTGCGGCCACATAAACGCACAAACTTTATGTATTATCAAATATTTCAATGCATTTCTGACGGGCGATGACAACTTTGAAAACCGAAGCTCTAAAAAGTATATACCAAAACTTTCAATATTCATACTTATGACATTTCTAAACAAAGAGTTCATGTACATTTAATACTATTTTTAACCCCCTAACGCTAAAAAGAGGGGTTATAAGTTTCAGGCATATTTTCTACGTGACTGCGGCATCGTGTCTGCTAAACCGATGGACCGATTTTGATTTGTTTGATAGTTGACTTGATCGAGTTTTCTTAGCTGCGATTAAAGAAAATCTTATCAGCCGTTTGAAGATGATCCGCTTTTTTCTAGTTGTTAAGGGGATTTAAATAATTTCTGCTAGTATAATTGACACGAAATTTAACATCCTGTTACATCAATAAACTAAATAATAATACTTTTTTAAATCAGACGGTATTTCACATCATCGCAACTTCTAACCTGTATCAGGTCGGGCGTAGAGTACTGTTGTCACCTTTGAGTGTATTCGCACATATCATTCTCTATGACACTGAAATAGTCTCTAGATCTGTCTGTCTATACTCAAGTTATCCTTTCCTTGCCGTTTTCTGCGCGTCGATTCAATAAATGGGTGTCAGCTGAAAATCAGCGCTGGGTGTCTCGACTGGTCACTTAGCATTTGCTGAGCTGACTTCCCTTTGGCCCATCATCACGACACATGCTTTTGTTGGTTTTATATCTTCATTAATCTATTCTTTTGTATTGTATGTTGTATTTCAAATACTTTTTCCTTTCTTTCATCCTCTCAAAAAACTATGTGGAATATTGATCTTTTTTTCCATTGCCCGTTTCTATATTAGTTATATTGCCGCAATAATAAATTAGTATTTCAGTTGAATATCTCATATTAGGTGGGAATTTTGCATACCCAAGTATTTTATTAGTCAAGTATGTAGAAGGCAATACTTTTATGAGGTACACGTTACTGAAATCAAAAATAAACGGACACGAAAGTTATAAGGTATGCTTCGGATTCAGCCAATCGCGGTCTGTTTGAATTTATATGGAAAGCCGTCCGGTGTAAGCGACTGCGCGGCGCTATAAGGTGGCGTGTTTAAGCCAGAGATGGGCAAAATGTAATCTGATTAATGATGAACGATTACAAAATGTAGTCGTAATTTTAATTATCCTGCTATGTAATCATGATTAAATCCATTTAAAACATTAAGAAATCATAAATGTGTATACAATCTGGGATTTTTTAGTGTTTAAAACATAAATGAGCAAAATGCAGTCATATTAACGGTAAAAAACATAAAATGTAATCGTTAATCATTTTCATTAATCTGATTACATTTTGCCCATCTATGGTTTAAACTCGCTATCGTGCCAGGCGCTGCTGTCGACTCGACACTATCCAGTTGCAACCGCCAGACTCCGAAGCATACCTTTACGTGTATATGAACAAAATAAAACATCATTAAAATATGTGAAACTATTTAATACACACTCAGGAATCTATGTCAGAGGACAGTAGAATATAATTTATAAATATATCACAACAATAAATACCCATTTACGTTACAATCATTCTTCATATTCCTTTTCATGTTCAAAGATAATCTCTTTTCTTCATTATCATCATCTTACTATAGAAGTAGTCATAGGACAAATTGAGTTGTGCCTGCTATTTGCTTTATCTCTTTCGCACGCGTAGTGTTGTCATCGTGCTATCCCAGTCTCGGTCGAGTGATTTTCATATTAACTGATGATGATGTTAAATCACCAGTGATTTCATATTATTTCTCTAACTTGAACCGTTTAATTCTAGAAATCTCGAAGTTTAAAACAGCGTGTTCCATTCGATACTTTCAATATATTTTTTTTTTATAAAAGTCATCCTATTTTTTTAAGAAGATTTAGCATGGATTAAAAAACTTAGAACTATTTATACATTATTTTATTCTAGATTAGAATAATTTTAAGTGTGTTTAGGGTGCTGTTAAAAACGACATTTTTATCATCGCCATTTTCAATCATCTACAACCTGTTCAGAGAGTATGTCGGGATTGCCAAAAATTTTTCGTTTCATGAACAGTTTGACATTTTATGTCAGTTATTTCATAAAACATATTTATGAAAATCAAACTATTCTTACACTAATGACATTTCAAATCTGTAAAGCTAACAGATCGCTACCTACTAGGGCTGATTAAAAGTGGCATCAATTTCGTCATCTTTGAAGCTCCGTGAACGGTGATATTTTCGCTACTAGCGAAAAAGTTTAGAACCGTGAACACAGCCTATGCAAATTTTCATTACCAAATTTTATAAAAGTGCAATATGGATTTAGGGATATCTAAAATTACACGTTTCAATTATACATTGGTAGAGTTCGAGGCATGTAAGTTGAGCTATGTGCGAAAGAGAGGAAATCACTTAAGCACGTCATAATAGTCGTTAGCAGGCATATACTTTTCAGTAACCAACTTATCTGTAGCCCGTTATAAAGTGCATTTGTTTCTATTGCCTAAAGATAAAAATTTACATTATTTAACATATCTGTATCAATCTCTCTCAGCTATGTGCATGTAAAGAGAGATGGACTATGATTACTGCTACAGTAAGAAACGAGATATGGATAGAGTACAGGAAATGTTAATTTCGATCGTGAACTCTAATTTTCTAGACATAATTAAGTATGGCGATCAGATTATCTTTGATCATATTGTTACATATATAAATACTATATGTTGAATTTTGAATACAATATATTTAAAAAATATTTTCACCAAAAAGGTTGCATAAATCCAAAATTTTCCGAATAGATTATGTATACAGAGGATTTTTCGGAAAGTTGAAAACTGGCTGTAAGCCTTCCCTAATATCGGAATAGCATATTTGGAATTTACCCAATCTTTTTGATTAGTGTTTAATAAATGTACTTTGAACCTTATTGTCAATTGCATAAGGTACATAATAAGGTAACAGTAACTACACAAATAATTTCAAACGAGTATATATATTCCTATTACAAGAAATAATTAATAAAGTGTCCCATACATGTACAAGTAGACCTGACAAGAAGGAAATCCAGAATTGGAGCTGTTTAGAAGCTACATGACAATCTCCCACTCAAAAATTTATGTAAAAAAACCAGCCTTTTTTGTGTCAATCGGGTAGTCAGATTTAGGATTTCTGCTGCCCGGATGAGACGGAGACGGTGCTTACGTGACTTATGCGAAAAAAGGAAAGCAAAGATTCATGCTCGTAAGATATGAGATCAAAAGGGTCATGATTCCAGACCGTTTATCAATTAAATAGTTTCATTGGTCTTTAACCTGATTTTTGTAAGTAATCCGAGAATAGATCATAATATATCCGATAATATAGATATTAATAATCAGAGCATAGATAATAATGTAATTTCTTCAATTTCATATGGCAATAAATGTTCAGGAATAATATATTGTGATGTATTCTGGTAAAGTCATCATGTCTCCAATATGCCCTTTTTGGGTCAGATAGGTTTTCAAATAGATTTCTAGCCTTAGGATCGTATTGGATAAATTGCCGTTTCAAATGAATTAAAGGTCCTCCGGTCCTTGCAAAAGTGCAGAAGTAGTCTACCTTGGAATTTTTAGCTGGCAAAAGTTCGGCAAACCTTGGCTATAACCCTCACATGCGAAGGACACCGTCCTATGAGCTTTTCCTCAAGTATAAAAGGTCTGATATCAATCTTTACGTAATCAAATATTCTTGTACGTGTGTAGGACACTTAATAGGTTTAGCGATAGTACATTGTGCCTATCTAAATTGTAATAAGTAATTTGTCTCAGTAATTTTTCCTCTTTGAATTTACCGATAAATGAAAAAGATATTTATTTATTATCAGGCAAGCAGTTGAAACAACTGATAAATGTCTGTAGTATCCTGCTATTTTTATTTTTTAATTATTTCTTTTTATGATTAAAATAGTATTTGTCCCGGGGATTTTTAAATTAGTTCACATTTAGAGCAGAGAGAGAGAGTACGTCTTCTGGGAGATCATTCCGTACTCTGACAATCCTGTTGCTTAGAAAGTGTTTGTGTGGGTGTATGCATATATTTAGACATTATTTG
Source organism: Automeris io (assembly GCA_036320925.1). Classification (NCBI taxonomy): domain Eukaryota; kingdom Metazoa; phylum Arthropoda; class Insecta; order Lepidoptera; family Saturniidae; genus Automeris; species Automeris io. Next base: position 2,389,222 of record JAUDJH010000010.1, on the reverse strand, counting down.
CTGTAAATTTGTTTCTCCTGTCTTGCAATCTATTAAACAAGAAAATAGACACTTAAGCACTGCATCAAGTTAGGAGTGGAATATGCTTCCAGCGAGATTATTTCTACGATCTTATGACTTGGGAGCTTTTAAGAGGTATTTGTTGGGCGGACGCGGCCCATTGTCGGACTCATTTTCATCTTCCACCAGGTGTGATTGAGGTCAAGCATGCGTCTGTAAATCATAAAAAAAAAAACACTTTCTTTTTCTATTGATTTCTAATATAGTCTAGGGCCACCAAAAATCTCTTTTGCAACTGTCTTTGAAATATCAAAGATATAAAGGTACGGTTTGGGTTTTGGAGATCCAGCTGCGGCTGTCAGGTCGCGATGTACCGCTCTGTATGCTATTTATACGCAAAGGCCTCCGATGTAGGAGTCTGTGCAACGCTGTCAGGCGGCGTGCCAAACTCGGGCTTTGTGTTAGCTGACAGCGTAGCGCAGTTGCCCACATCCGTTGCCTTTACATATAAATTAATGCAGAGCTGTATATCGTTTCTGGTAGTCGCTGCATGCCTTTTTTCCGTATATAAAACATATAAATATGTTATGTTCTTGTGTGAATACGACAGTATTCATCCATCCTTCTATAATATTATTTTTCTATGGGTTGTTTAGATAAAAACTCAAATTAATTTATAAAAAGTATTATAAAACTACTGGTATCCAACATTTTCAATTAAAGCAGGAGCGAAATCCGCGGCTGTAATAATTTAGACGTTGTTCTAGGCACAACGCAGTCGCTTCCTTTTAGTAACGTCCGAGGGCCAATTCTCGTAATTCAACTATTCTGCGAGGAAAACCCAATCAAATTAAAATTTTCAAGTACGAGAATTGGCCCTCTGATATATTTTATAGTTATAACAATATATCGTATAACATTGCTTATACACTCAACAAACATACATTTATATCTAATAATATATTCTACATAGTATTTAGTAAGTACTACATGTAAAGGTGCCATTCGGATTTCGGCAGTTGCGACCCAGCAGCGGCTGTCAGGTCGCAAAGTACCACTGATTGCATTTATATGGAGAGTCGTCCAATGCAGACGACTGCGCGACGCTGTCAGCTGTCACGCCGTTGCATCTTGGCCCAAAGTAAGCTTGCGCTTGTACTATCGGTGCTAGACAAATATATACATACATAAACACTAGTGACGTGCATAGAGTATTTGAACAAGGTATGCAGGCCTCACTTAATTACTTTTAATATGTATATGTCATTATTGCAAAAATTCAATTTTTCTCATAGAAAAAATACATGGGGTAGAAATAGAATAAGTATAATTATGAATATATAGTGTTTTTTGTTGTTTACTTTAAGTAATTTATCTCAGACTTACTTATTGCAAGGGCATGCAAAGCTTTCATGCTTCTATGGAATGAACGCTACTGATAAATACATGTCCATGATTCGGAACAAACAAACCTATATTAATTATAGAAAAGTTCACTGCTATCGGAACTTGAACCCAGGACCTTGAGCCACACCACGTCTGACGTTAGGCACGGTGCTCTCCAAACAACGATTATAACTACCAACAGTAAAAAAACTAATTGATAATTGCAGTGTTCATGCCAGCCCATAAATATCTCTTCACACTACGCTTAAAGGATCCCATATCATAGGATGGTGGGAACACGCTCGCCGGAAGTCCATTCCACAGCCCAACGACACGGCAAAAGGAGTTAGAGAATTTCTTAGTCCTAACCGGGATGTGAGATACTGTACAGCTGTGACTCGGCAAACCCGCGCGCGTGGATCTATTCAGGAATGGAGAGGGTGGAACAAGGTTAAACAACTCTTCAGAACACTCGCCGTGATACAGACGGTAGAAAAAGCTCAACGAGGCAATATCTCTCTGCAACTGAATCGGTTCAAGATGCTTAGTCACGTCAGGATCATTCACAATGCGGACAGCCCTCCGCTGCAACCTATCTAGGCCGCAGTAGCGTTCATTCCATAGATGCATGAAAGCATTGCATGCCCTAATGATAAATAAGTCTGGAATACATTGCTTAAAGTTAAACAAAAAAAAAAGGAACCTTTTATATTCATATCCATTCTATATTCACGTCATTTAACTCTCCTATGAAAACAATATAATATTTTCTATCATAATATATTATTTTAATTAATTACGCGGATTCTGCCTATCCTGTCCAGATTAGAGATGCCACGAATATTCGGCAATTATTCGGTATTCGGCCTATTCGGCCACTTTTTTTGTTATTCGGTATTCGGCCGAATAATACGTACTATTCGGCCGAATACCGAATACCAAATCATGTAAAAAAGACACGTTATATTACTCAAAGTTAAGTATTTATTTCCAAATTACAACACTTTAGTAATTAAAATTGATCAGTGGTAAGTTGTGATGGATAAAAACAAGCTTTTCAGCATTTTTTGATAGCAAACGATTACGCTTTTCATCGTAAATGTTACCAGCCTCAGAAAATAACTTCTCACATACACACTATCTCTCTCGCTCACACACATACTAATAAACTTATACCGTTAATATCCATATAAAAACACAAAACGCCCTTGAATAACCCGAACGGAAGTGTGAGTCTCACCAGAGACAAGATTTACTTAATTGGTGAGACTTATCACCCTGTGTATATGCATAAGTTTTGTGTTGAAATAAACATTATTATTACTAAACACGCTACTTCCAGGAATATTCGGCGGCCGAATAATCGGCGCTTCGGCCGACAGCGTTGCCGAATATTCGGTATTCGGCCAATTCACTATTCGTGGCATCACTAGTCCAGATACTCTATACACGTCACTGCCAGGGCGTCAAGCACTGAGCAAAACTAACCCAGAGACGCGAGCAGCACGCGCCACGCAGGGCCTGACCTGGCCCCTGTACAAGAGGGACAGTTGACCCGGCGTGAAAAGCCGTGCATTGCAGGCAGAATTACTACCATTGCGCTATCAGGCCGAGAAACGCATATAAAGCGATACTTCCACGACCTATCAGTCGCAGCTGGCTGCTCTCGAGCAGCAATTGCGAGAATCCGAATCATACCTTTTAAAATTCGCCACACTTCAACAGTAAAATATCAGAAATCTACCTTACTCTTTCTAATATGATATGAGGGAGCGGGACGACTATTGCTTTTTTAAATCATCCATTGATATATCTTTAATAATATAAACCATTACTTTTTGAATTATTTTTACTATCATCATATCACTAGATAGTCAGAATAATAAAAACTTGATATATTCATAAAATGTTTGTACATTTCTATTAATAAACAATTACATAATATTTTATAAATTAAGACGTCAAACACATATATTTAGATAATCAAAAACATTAAACATCAAAAACTTATTCGCAAAATTTAGGAAATCACAATAGATAGTTACAAAGTCTCAATAAACCGGAAGTTGAAATGAACTGATGAAAAACAACATTCAGGAAGAAAAATCGACACAAGTCCAACAGTGGTCATAGTTTCTTTGTACCGGCTCAACAAAGTCTGTACACCGCACTTAATGGAGAGTACAGCATAGTCCAAAAACGGTACCGACCACCAAGGGCCGATAATCTAATAGCAGCCGGCGTCACTATACCAACTCACATGTACCGCGACATACGGCCAGTAGGTATATTAACGATCGGGCTTATGCAAACAACGAAAACGATCGAAGCGAGTCACTATGACCGTCTTTGCAATTGTGTATTGTGGTCAAGACGCAGTCAAACAAACGTCCTACTATCTAAACCATGGTTTATGAGTAAGATGGAGTGAGAACGTTTCAGATTTATGTCATTATTTATACAGAGTGATTTTATAAATGAGGGAGATTTCCCAATATACTATAATTTCTATTTTTTTGAACTAATAAAAATGTAAATAACTATATTCTCTAACAAATCATAAAGATTTTTTTTTAATAAATGATATTTTATCCGAAAAAAGTATGGACACCGTAGCGCGCGTGGTGCACGATTATTTGGTATGTAGATAAAGTTTACGTAAATTTAGGTAAACATGTATTGACTCGTTTTCTTTTCGCACTGTATACTGACTTAGGACAGGCAAAATACTTAATAATTAATTGTTATTGTGTATAATTAATAGCCCCTAAATATATTGACTATAATATATTTTGTTTTAAAGGAAATATAAAGATATCAATATTTTTATATCGTCCTATATGAGGAGTAACGCTTACGGGACGCGTTAGGAACGAAGAGATACGTAGAATGGTTGCTTTAAAAGATAGTGTCATCGACAGCATGCATAAAAAATGTGAGAATGACAATAGAGATATACAATATGAACGTGAGTTCATACGCACAGTACATTCACCAAATAAAGAGAGTTCTGATGGAGGGTAGTGTCAAAAGTACGCGGAATCAGGAAGAGTGCATGAAGAGATTGATGACTGTTAAAGACGCGAAAAAGGTTTGTAAGACTAGAGAGAAAAGGAGTTTCATTCTCTCTGTCTACCCCAATAGGGATTTGGCGTGATGATAGAATTAGAATCAAATGTTGAATATCCTCCCCGAATATTTCCCTCATCTATAAATTCACTCTGTAGATAATAAACTAACCACTATTTACATATAATAAATTAAATATAAAATCCGAAGACAAAATACTATATTCCTATTATATTTTTATTTGTGGATATAAACCCCAACACAATCTTTTCTAAATCGTAAAATAATAAATAAAAACATTTTTGATATGTTATTTCTATAACAAATATATCTGGTCCAGATTCTTAATTTTATAAACTACATTATAACACAAAAAGCGGATATTTTTTCAATTTAATATTATTCTAATAGTGACAAAACATTAACTAATATATGACGTGATGCATTCCTATTACTAGCCACCAAACGGCCCTTTCACGGGTGCAAATTATTAAAAGGGGGCAATATATTCATGTCTTTAAGGGAGGCTTTTATTTAAAAAAAAAGGAGATAACTTAGAAAAATAGGGATTCAATACTTTTCTCAAAAAGAGCTCCACCATAGAACAAGTGATATATTTTTTACTATATCTGTTGTTAATTTGCAATAAACAATACAAATGGTGGTCAAAAAACAGTACCATAATATTATAAGATTTTTTCAACCATATAACAATAACGTAATAGAATTAATCTACTCAGAAGAAACATTCATATAATTTGTATATTCATCAACTATTTTTTATATGTATTGTTCTGTACTAAATGTGGTAAAAAATTTAAGATCATTTTGATTCTAATTAGTTTGAATAGTTTTCTAGTATTTTTAAATTTAACTTTCTCTAAACCCCATTGAATATATATATATATATATATATATATATTAACTCACTTGTGTTTAAAATACCGAATGAGTATACACATACTGTATTGTTCACTTGATGAGTCCATTTACCCTCTATTTCGCAGCAAACCCGTGAGTATACAATTTTATTTTATAGCAGAAAAGTGTTCACACAATTTACTATCCAGATAATAAATTAGTAAACCGCACAAAATGGTTAAAAAGTGTACACGCACTGTTATACTCAATTCACGAGCGAGTGTCCACACATTGTCATTTCACTCAAGTGACTGTTCACACATTGTCATTTACAGCTGATTGTTTACACACTGTTGTATTAAGCTAATTAAGTATTTACGGAAAGTTTTATTCCGTTGAGTGAATGATTACGCATTGTAGTGTTCACTTGCTGAGGGAGATGTTCACTCACACGTGTTGTGTTTCACTCACTCACTGTGTGAATAAGCTAAATAATGTCTCACGGGTTGCATTGGAATGTGCGATTCCGCCTACTCCGGCGTGAGGTACAGCCGGCGGCGGATTCGCGACAATCAGCGCGGCGAGCGCGGAGCCCAGTCAGTCTCGCCCATGCGGGTGAGGTGCTCCGAATGGTGGCGCACTATCTCCAGCACAATTGATGCTTCTATGTCGACACCTATGTGAAAAAAATATAGACTTTAAGGTATGAATCGCATTATGGCAGTTGTTGTTTGGTAGCCTGACAGCACCATACAATTCCTTCGAACAGTTGACAGTTTCATTAAAAATAGGCCAGTGTTTAGTCTAAATCACACATAGGCAATGCTTGGCCAGGCACATTAGTTAAAAATATAGTCATAATAATTACCGGCATGTACTTCTTCTCTGGTGAGCACAATCTCTTCCGTTGACTCGGGAGTGACTAGCACGACTCTGTGGTGCCTGGATTGGAGGAGATTCCCCACTACCATCTGAAAAGGTAATAAAAATACTCTACAGCAACTTTAGTATATATTTCTATATAAACCGCCTTACAGCCTTGAGATCTTCTGCTCTAAAATCATTTTTCAACTGATTAATATAGGTGGCTGAGGAACGGATTTATTATGCAAATTGATTGTAAAACCTTCGGCTTCCTCTTTGGTCGAATATTGACCTGTCAGTCTCAGTTTGATTCTTTGTTTTTCGACTAAACTGTCCTTTCCATCAAGAACTCTGTAATCACTTTATCAAGGCAGTATAATAGAAAACTTACTTTATGCTTATACTTCTCCAAGGCCGCTCTTGCCTTCGGTATGAGTAGATTCTCGTCAGTCTCCAGTTTGAAGGAGACCACATATGCATTTGGCACCCATAGATTGACCAGCGGGGCCAGCATCTTCGGCACTAGCTGTAACTGGATGATCGGTGGGCCGCTCTCCGACTGCATCTTGTGGGTCGGCTAAAACATAGTCCAGATTAAATTTATAGTGACTTATTGGCTTACTAAATCTATACTGTTTTAAAAATGGCCTTGACAAATATATCTTATATAATATATAAAAATAGATAATTAAAAAATGTAATATCAGGCATTTATCAATTGTTTCAACTGCCTGCCTGTTAAATATATACTGTTGTAGCGCGTGTTTATTTTATTATGGTTAGCCTAATTGACCGTATAACATTAAAAACATCTAAGGAGAAATCTTAACCAAAATGAAGTATTTGATTTTTTTAAATAAATAGTCATAAGTCCTTGAGGCCTAGACAAGTAACTTTTGATTAACGATGACGCTAGTAGAATAGTGCAAAAGTATGGAATTGACATAACAAGGCGTGATGTTTCAAAAGCCTATGTTTATTTATTTATCAATATGCAAATCGACAATTATCATAATACATTTAAAACAATACACTAAAGATAGACTTAAATCAATCAAATTTTCAAAATGAGCTTACACAGATAATTGAAGCAATGTTCAAGTATAACAAGAAATCTTTTTTTGCTTCTAAGGGGTTACTTGAGGGGGGGGGGGCTGAGATCCTTGGGAGTCGTAGCTGCTCTCGTCCGTAGGCTTTACCCTAGTTTCCCTACACGTGACTCCCGGGTTGTTCTAAACGAGCAGCAGCGAGGTGGTAGGGCGCCGGTGCCCGTCTGGATCGCGACCACAGTACATGGGTGTAAAGCCCGTCATAGTGACCAGTTTCGGCTTGTCGCGTTTCGGGATCAGCTTGTGTACATCCAGTAGCTCATATACTTGGAGACCTTCGGTCGTGGTATATATATATATATATATATTTTATAATTTATAGACGAACGCTTGACCTCAATCACACCTGGTGGAAGGTGAAGATGAGTTCGATTATGAAACGCGATCGCCTAGCAAATGCCTATTCACTCTTCTCTTAAAGACTCCCAGGTCATAAGATCGCGGAAATATGGCCGCTGGAAGCATATTCCACTCCTTAGCCGTTCGCATGATAAATGTAGAAGCGAATCTTTTTTTTATGTGGGCCGACATGACGATGTAGACTATCAATGGATTTTCATCCTTTGATAGTCGCTTTCGTATTGAGACTACACGGTACTTACCATCAGGTACTCTGTAGTCACTATGTCGAGCCAGTGTAAAAAAAAAAGATAAATGTTGCACTTATGCCGTTGCAAAAAGCACCCTCGAAGGTGGAATAATTTTACAATAAAGTTTTAAGATAATTTAGACAAATTATATATCAAAGGATTTACTAGTTGACAGCGGTAGTCAGGCTTTTTACAAACCACTCACTGTGTATGTATTTGTATGTGTATGATGTAAAATATGCTTTAAATGAGGATTTCTGATGTGTGTTACGAAATGCAAATTATTATAAGCGATTATGACGCAATAAAAATTGTTGAAGTTTTGAAAGCGTTCATAGTAACTAAAAAACTGTTGTACCCCAGAGGGCGCTTAAGTTTGGGTGCGTTCACATATTTATTATATTGCCGTTCGAGGGTAGCACTATTTGGCACGACTAGGGATGAACGCCACTGGGTGTTGGTATACAAACACTGCTCCATACTTATTGCTACATACTTCGGGACTGTGTATATATTTATCGCTATAACTTTAGAACCTTAATATACTTACCACTCTGTCTTTGGGTATGTAGAAGTCTGAAACCGCCGCAGCCAGGTAGAGCAGCGCCCGCGGGCCGAGGTTGGCGAGGCATTCGCAGGCCCCGCGCAACAGCCAAAAGTACTCTGACACTGTAGTAAACGAGACGTGCAGGATGGCGCCAGCAGAGTATGCCGCTTTGTATCGAAGCAGGATCGGTGCTAGCACGTCCACGCTGTCAGGTTTCACTGAAGAGAAAAGAGCAAATTATTTCTTTTTTATGTGAAAGGAAGGCAAACAAGGGAATATCCATCATCATCTCTAAAGGTATCTGTCCACTGCTGGACATAAGATTTCTCAAGGTTATCCACTGAGCACGGTCTTTGACTTGTCTCATCCAACTTTCCAATCCATTCTGCCCCTTTACACAAAGTGTTGCTTTTTAGTTTGGTAGAGAAAGGCTTTTATAACTTAACTGAGCAGAAAGGGCAACTATTTAAGATGTTCAGCCAGCAATTTACGGGTTGGCTGGTAACGCAAAGGCGCTCCTATGAGTACATGTTTTCGACTTGAGAACTTTTCTAACCCATCGGCCATCCGTTCTGCTAGTTGCGTTCTGTCCAATAGTTAACTCACATGAAAACGACTTAGTAGGATGCAGACAAGCCAAGGAGGCCTTACCTAGAGCGAATACAAAGGTCTCTAAAGCCATTTTGCATCTCAGTAGATTACAGATACGTAGGGTCACCGGAGCCATAACAGGACACGGTTATTTTAATAGACATCTTTTTCACTTAGGTGTCACAGAAACTACTCTGTGCAGAGCATGCATGAGAGAAGAGGAGACAGCCAGGCACATGCTCCTCGAGTGCAGTGAACTGGCAGGGTACCGGGCACAACACCTCGGCACACCGAGGTCCCTTCCGGAAGCAACCAGCAATATCAGGCGGCTGGCGGATTTCCTGGAGGAGCTGAGCTGGGATGATTGAAATCATCCCGGCCCAGTTTCACGCAAAATAGGCGCACTCAGACGTCGAGTTGCGGAAAATGAGCCCGTGTGAACCTGATACCTCACATGAAAAAAAAAACTAACTAACCTGTAATAGTGGTGTTGGGACCTCGCTCTTGTATGTCCAACATATCTAACAACTTCTGCCCGCTAAAGTGCCGAGTAAAAGGCTCTAAAGACTTTAGCCTATGCATGAATATAACTGCATAGCCTTGCTCGAGAAAATACTCCGCAGAAGACGATCCTCTGTTACCAGCACTGAAGTTATCCACAAAACGAACTGTGTAGTGCTCTAAGGGTATTGCCGTTCCTCCAGACTGAAACAAAATTATTAACAAGCATTAATATTGCTCTTATCTGATTGTTTAACCCTCAATATCCACCATGTGACTTTTGGGTTGTGGTCAGAGATGGATAAAATGTAATCTGATTAATGATTAACGATTACAAAATGTAGTCGTAATTTTAATTTTCTTGCTCTTTAATCATGATTAAATCCATTTAAAACATTAAAAAATCATAAATGTTTATGCAATCTGGAATTCTGTAGTGTTTAAAACATAGATGAGCAAAATGCAGTCATATTAATGGTAAAAAACGTAAAATGTAATCATGATCATAAAGTTATGGGATTGCACTGTATTTAAATTAGGCTACAATGCAGTGCCTGCCGTATAAAAAATAGAGAAAGAAAACACACTTAACTTACCGTAATAAGAACTATCTTATTCCCATATTGATCATGTCTCTCACAAAACTCTTTCAACAGTGAACGGTTGTCTTCAAAGTCTGGTGGTGGAAGGTGGGCGGCAAAGAATTCCTCCCAGCTACTGCTGGCCATTGTGGAGGGGAAGGCTTTGTGTCTGGAATTTATATTATACAATAACAATTGCTGTAGTGCTAACTACCAGAATAGAGTAATGCTTTCCTTTTCCTCATACTGAGGCGTCATAAGAGCCAACTAAGCTGTATAGCATGCCAAATTGCATGTAGATTGCTAGCGTCTAAACTGCTGCATGTACCTTGCTTTGCACATAGTCCACACCCGCCAACTCGCATTGAACAAGTGTGCTGGGTTACATGTCCAAACCCCTCCCATGAATTCCACATATAGTGGAAAAAGGGAGAGAAACTTTTGCCTTGCAGTGGAATGATAGTTGCAAAAAATTATAATAATAATTCACATCTCCAGCAAACCTCTACAGCCTTTGGGGAGTACTTACATCTCTTGGAAACATTGTTCAGATATATATGATATAAAATACAGTATTATTCTCAAGAAAAAGTACAGGTATATATCTAAGCTGCAGCTTCAGCCTTAGCATCCTTTTGACAAGTCACAAGATCACTTTAATAAACTCTAGATATTTCTTACATATATCATCTACATAAACCTAAAAAAGTATAAGTTATAAAAAAAAAAACCTTCAATGTAAGTGTTTAATAAATACATAATATTTTATTTTAGCCAATCTTGAACTGATTTCATAAGAATTTAAACAGTTTTGGCTTTGGTTGAAGGTGTGACAATAGCCAATTAATTGGCTTTGGTCTGATATAAAAGTAATCAAATACTTATTAAAGGTTATTTAACAATCATGATCAGAATAATCAGTCTCAATTTGATGTTTGCTAGAAACATTAAGCTTTAGCTAAAATTTGGAGCCATTTGAAAGTTTCATGGAATATTATTTTTTTAGCTGAATCTGTAACTTTCCATTGGTCATTACTCAGTAGTGATTTCTTTCAAATTGCATTGGATAAAAAACAATGTGTAACAAAAAAAGTATAGGAGAAATAATGTAACATGGGAAAAATCAATTATTTTCATGTATGTGAATTACAATACTTAGTTATACAGAACGCATATGCTATGTATTTAATTGAAGTGCTGTAGGTGACACTATAATTGAATATATTTGTATTTAGCTAGGTGCCTTTGTATGATGTATAATTAATTTTTAGTCATTATTCATTATATTTTTACTAGATGCTAGAACTTGTCAGAATTATTAAAGTAAATGATAAACTTTATACTATATACCAGGGATGTTACGGAGCATCAACTCCGACTCGATAAGTCGGAACTTCGGATTGTTATTACACCTTCGGTTCCGAAAGTTTTCAATCTGAGGTATTAATCGGAAGTCACCACCACTGTTGTAGTCCATTCATTTGATTTAATTTTATATGTTGTTGAAACATAATATCAATTAATCAAACAATCAAAGCTACTTAATTTGAAGAAGAAATTTTTAAAAATTTAGATTTTAAATAATTATTAAAGTTATTAGATTTAAAACTAAATGTACATTTAAATTTATTACTAATAGGTTTTTTTTTATTTCACTTTTACATTAAATAAAATAAAATGAAATGAACACAAAAACAACCCTGGAGCAAATTTGAATTAATTTGTTCACTGTTAATAGGAAAATGTTAATAAGAAACAAAGCAATTTTTATTTTCATTGTCTGTGGATGTGTGAATTCATTACATTCTGATTAAAAAGGTTTACTAAATAATTTTTTTTATATGTCCCATAATAGAACGACTTTCTTCTGCCGTCACTTGTAACTGACATTACATTTGACTCTGATTCCGACTACGGTTTCGACTCCGATAATTCAAATTTCAAAACTTCGACTCCGACTTCGGTTCCGGTAAAACTGCCCCCATTACATCCCTATTATACTATAATTTAAAACAAGAAACTAACTTCACATATATGCTAATAAGTGAAGATATTTTGAGTATTCATGGATTAATTTGTATCTAAAGAATGCTACTTCTAAATGATCACTATCAATTTCTTGCAAGGTTTTCTCAGTAGCTTTTGCTTTGTGAACTACTGGTAGGTTAATTTCTTTAGTGATTAACAAATAACTTGTAAAATTTATTTTGAGTTTTAATTTGTTTTGCAATAACCAGACTATAATAATAATATTTGTTATGGACTATTATACAAGCTTGCCTCAAATTTAGTTTGCTATTGTACTGTACAATTGGTACTAGACAAAGATATATATGTAAATATATTTACACATATAACACTCATGACAAATAAATCTGCTTATCAGTGAAGATTGCCTGTACAAGGACTTCAATTTTCACAGGTAGGTTTACTACAAACTGTGATATCAAGCTAACATGTACTGAAACTGATTGTTATTGCTGAAATTCACTCTTCTCTAAGTTTCAATGTCTACTTGTGTTTGAAGGATCTTCCATTATACAGAAATATGTTTTTAATTGATTTCTATCTGTATTGTGTCATTTGTAAGAGCATGATATTGAGTGGAGATGCTCAAGATGATGCTCTAGTCTATAATTACCTTTCTTCCTTAGCAGGCTTTAGCTAAACAAAATTTATTATTAAGATTAATAACCATGGAATGATCTCCCAGAAAACCTTTGCTTATTATATGAAACAATTTAAATTTCATTTTATATGCTATTTTTTTTATTACAAAAAAAAGTGAAATAACAGGATGTAGGTAACCTGAGATGTTTCCACTGCCTAAATGACAAGAAATAAAAAAAACCCAATGTAAAACTATTTTTCCTATGGATTGATGGTAAATTTTTAAGGCAGAGTGGTTGCATCTCTTCTGCACTCTCATTGAATAATTGTTTTCTTGTTGTGGTGGTCGGTCAGGTGTTCAATTGTTGTTTGAGCTTGTGTTGTGGGCATGGGATGCCGTAATATGCTCGTTCGGCTGTGTGCGATGGGGCATCAATGATTATTTTGGCAAGACTCTAGCGGAGTGATGGGCGTTGAGTTTTCTTGCCAATCCGCATAGTCTTCCTCGCCATTTATATTGAGTGCAAATATTTAGAAATGATCCAACAAACAAGAAATGAAGATGAATATGAAATTGAAACTATCTGAGAGATATTAAAGGGTGGCAGGAAGACATGACAGGAAATTTAATAAGAGTTGGAACAAAAATACCCCAGACATGGCTGTATGGCGTGAAAACGTTTGCTTTTCCCACAATGGGGAGAATAAAAAAAACATTTCTCATATATTTATTCATATTACAAGAAGTCAGTATCATTTAGTCTAAATTCCTACAAATACATGAAGATAAATGTACTACTTTTTCAGTCTAATTAAAGATATGGAATACATAATAATGTATTCCATATCTTTATAACTATTTATAAATAATAAATAGTTATATATTCTTAATTCACAAAATAATCCAGTCGCAATTGATTTTTTGACATACATTTGGTTTCCATCTGGTGCTCTAAATTAATTTGGTTCAGTAATCTAATTATAAAGTTAAATAAGGTCTAAAATGCCTAAGATCGCTTTCAGTTTTTCTTTATTACCAGCATATATGTATTTTGTTTCTGAATTTTACTGTATTTGTTCTATTTTATCTAGAATACATTTCGTATTGAAGGTTGTAACATAAATTATGCAAATCTTATGCAATATTTAAATAAAAACAGTTCCTAAATCGGTGCAATATTTACCGAATGATAGAACAGTAAAAAAAATTAAAATCGATGTCTAATTTAGACAAATGTTTTTAGACATATTTGAAGTATTTACCTTGTACAAAATAGCTATGATCTTGAACTTTGTCCGATGAGATCAGAACGGCGCGGCGCCGTAGATTACGTGATAAAATAAATGTTTTGAATTTAAATTAATACCTAGTTATACAAATGCAGAACAAACCGTACAAATACTAATTTACTATATATATACTAGTAGTGGGCGATATATATCGATATTTCGAACAATATCGATACATGTACGCGATATATCGCTTTAATCCGATATTATCAAATCAGCTAGTATCGAATGTAATATCGATATATTTCATCCGATATACCAAATATCGTGTCACATTCAATTTTTTTTTCTTTATATCTACTTATTCCTTTAAATCTGCAACTTTGTCAATTTGAGTAAAAATAAAACGAAATACCCCGAATTATTGAAAAGTTGCCTTCGCAATATGCTATGGTGGTGGCAGTATTGGGACTACCCAAACGCCACCTTTTCTATTTTTTCTTACAATACAAAAAAAATCTGTTGTGTCTATGTTCACTTATTTTGGCTAGCTCAGTCTTATCTGAACGACTTTTCTCAAAAGCCGCACAGGTTCTTACACGGCAGAGAAGTAGATTGCAAACCAAAAGGATAAATGAAATTTTGTTTTTGCAAGGTTTAGAGGAAAAGTACTGGGATTTATAATTCTTTAACCTGATCCCTATTTAATATTATAGACTAGTTAAATACAAGTAATTACTTACGATATTTTAAAAATATCGATATATTTGTTCGACATATCGAAAAGTATCGATATAACATTAGAATATATAATATCGAAAAAAAAAACGATATTTTTTACATGAACATCCCTAATATATACTCTTTAGCGATGCTAGGTACTCAAAATATCTAATCAAAAACCGGTTATTGATATAATAACTATGGCTAGAATATTCGTCAACTGAATACTTGGCTAATGGCTACCAGAACGCTTATGGCTTATGCGGCTTCCACAAATGATAGGGCTATAGAGAAGCGGACAACCGAGACAATACTATGCTATTTCGCCAGCAGATCGCTGGTAACTCATGCGGCTTCAAATAACTGACAAGGTTACAGAGTAGCGAACAATCGAGATGGCAGTATTGCACCAAACACAAAATTCATGTGTGAGATAGAGATAATACTAATATCTTGCTGCTCCAGCTAGGAAGTGTTTTTGGAAAATAGAATCATTTTTGTAATGTTCTTAAGTTTATTTTTACTTTTAACTAATATGATTTTTACCGTTTTCATTATCGTGTAACCGCTTAGCTGCTGTAATATTTGATTACAAAATGGCTGGTCATTACTTTGTTTACCACGTTGGTTCGATTTGGTAAGCAAAAAAATGCATAAAGGAGATAAATATAATCAATGGGATATATTTTTATCTAATATCTTACCTTCCCATCAGTTTTACGAGAATCTGGTGAAATCTCGTAAAATCGATATTGATTGCTGCATGCCACCATTCAAAGGACAATTTCGTGTCTTTTGATAAAGTCAAAAAGGCTGACAGCTTAGAATAAAATTAATAGTGAATGATATTTGGTAGGCATATATCAATCAAGTATATTTGTAATTTAATTTACAATAGTAGCTTACAATAGTTAGACCAAAACAGCAATAAAAGTTTTTTTAACATATTAGTCATCTAATTTTATGAAATTTAATGAGTTTACCTGTATTGTGGTGGCATTTGTTCGTATTAGAGACAGTGTCAACATAAATGCACATATTTTAATGTGTATCAGAATTTGTGCCATAATAAATAAATAAATCTAGATTAAAAAGTCGTGTGGTTACCTTCCTATATATCACGTATTAAAAATTCTACCATGAATTAAAGCATAACATAATTAATAGTAGTCAATAATTCATATCTATAGCAAAAAGATGGGGCTAGTGACATTGGAAAACAATAATTTCTCATCGAAGAAATATACCATAAAATAAATAGAAAAATTAATATCGTCATATTGCAATTGTAACACTTTAATAACACAATCCAAAAAATATAAATATAAGGCGGAAAATCGATCAAATTTAATGACTAACTAGAAACGCTTATTTTTATCGTGCCCTATGTATGTTTTTAGCTTTTCCCAATAAACAATGACTCTATAGTATTGACACGTAAATCGCGAGTAACCAAATAGCTGGTTTTGTAACCGGCTTCTCCACCAAAAAGGCGGTTAGATGCGATATTCAAATTCCAGCTTGTTCATCTCTAACAGGTACACATTAGTTTTGACAGCATTCACCGGAAGTGCAAGTAGGTAAGTAACTAATCGTTATCATAAAATTAAAGCTGTCATTCATGCGCAAATTTTATTCATTTTGATTAAAAGTAGCACGTTACAACGGTTGCAAAGATTTATTGATTAAGCCATCGCAATGACAATTGGATTATCAAGCTGCCCACTTAATTACAGACAAAAATCTCAAATTTTTGGGTATATTCCAACCGAAGTGGAATGTTCTTGGTATATTAATATAATAAATAAAAATACCAATGCTGTACTTACTAAAACGTTAGTAGAGTGTGCGAGTAAGAGAAAAAGTGTTCAATAAAATATTTACTTAGAGAACTTTGTATAAGTTATTATTATAAATTTATGAACTTGAAGGTAAAAACTCAATAATGAATTATTTTCAAATGTTTTTTCAATATATTTATGTAATAAGTATTATTGACGCCTAATTATCACCAACCAGATGGCTATAGATATAGAAAAGGACTTAGGAAAATGATACCTACAAAGTCGTACAGACCGTTTGAAATATCAAGACATACATTACAGCAGCAGATATAAGCAGTCGGATCATAAGTTAGACGATATTTTCGCTTACCATCTGCTTTGCCACAAAAGTATCTGTGATAGAACCTGTTGCATACGACCGTAATTCGTGAAGCGCCTTTTGCAACTGTTCTAACGCGAATAGCATGTTTTAGCATTATGACCTGACAGATTTCTGAACGAATTTAACGTTTCCGATCCAACTCTATGAATAAGAACTAGTCCACACAGAACATTATCTAGGGAGCGTTCACATCAACCGGTGTACAACAACGGTAGTTATTTTTATTTATGTAACAATTAATATCAAATCTCGCCTTTTCAGCATGGATACACCTTAAACTAACCTGATCAAATTATTACAATGTACAATTTATATCCAAGGGATTGTAAGTACAATGCATTTCAAGAGTAGATAATTCTCAAGGCATGCTAATTTATTGTCTGCATGCAGTTTATCTATCACCATCATTATGTAGGTTGTTGGTCTAATGTAGTACTATGAATAACATAGGAAAATATTAATTTTATAGATGATTGGATTTATAATAGGAACTGATTCTGAAATTTAGGTCGAAAAAATCAGAATGACGTGTTTTGTATCTATGTGCATAATAGAATATAACTGATAACATATTATAATTCATGCGGCGGATTCTAGCAGTGGCAACATAGCAACTTAGCACAGCAATTGCGACCTAGTTGCGACCCTGCAGCGAATGCTTTATACAGTTTATATTTCACGCTAAGAGGGTAATTGGTAAGATTACACTAGTACAGGATCTTATGTCAAGCTGGGGCCAGTACAACGACGGGTACGGGTCACGGTTTCTAGGGCTGAGGACGACGAGTACATCACCCAGCGTATTATTAAATAATACATGGATCTAAAAAAGTAGGCCAGTCTTTCCATGTAAATGTAAGCAAATTTCTAAAAGCCTTTGTTTGACGTTTCAAAAGTTACATTTAAGTCTTGTAAGATCGTAACTATCTATTTTTTATTATATTATAAATTTTGAATCAATTATTTCTCTTTTTATGAGATAAATGATATTTCCGGTTTTACAAAAATGTAGAGCTTAAAATTCTTTGCTGTTATCATTTTATTATAATCATATAATTAATCAATAGAGAAATGAAGGCTTATATTTTTATTTAGACTAGGAGGGGCGGCAGACAATAGTTTTTGCCCTGCCTCAAATATGGTTCGGAGCTAAATTCATCCGCCATTTTAGTATAGGTTGGTGACTCATAATGTTTAAATTATTGTGATTTGAAAATAATACACTGTATACAAATATGATAATCATTATATTCATTCCATAATCTGCGTTGTTTCTTTGCTTGATTCTTCAGGGCTTCGGATGTCGTGTTGCTCGTCTTCGTGTTTCACTATCAAACGGCGTTCATCAGGTAAAAGTAACGCCACTATACCTACAGCTGGAACAAATAATTATATAATATAACGACACGCTATATACATTTCAGAGTGAACAGAGAAACATTACTAGGTGTATCCACTTTACACTTAAAATACTTGAAACAAATAAAATGTATTTAAATTACAACAGCGAGGCACTATATCGTGACTAATAACAGTGCTATTTATTACGGCGACACTGCCATCTATTGGTGATTTTGGAATTATAATTTAAGATTAAAATATTTAAGTATTAATTATTGAAAAACGCAAATAATATTTATGTCTACGTCAATATGTAACGTATGTATGTCTTTTTTTTAAGAATGGGGGTTATGGAAAATTTTCTGCCCGAGGATTATACCGCAGCGTTCCCGCTTGCTCATGACCACGATCTGTGTAATCACGTTAAAACGTCGAACTAAAATTATTGTATAAGCAAGTTTCTTGGCGCTTAACACTGGGTTTACAGACGTTTCTTATATACGTCTGATCTCTACGAACACGCGTGACACGTTAATAGAAGTGGGAATATCCTACAGAAAACTTCAATATTGCAACAGGTATGAAGAAAATATATAACAATTTTTATTTACTTCGTTCAACTGACAATACTCAATAGAAAAGATAAAATAAAAACAGCGAACTGTTTTTATTATTTTCCTTTTAAGGTAACAAATACGTCAAATTGACGCGTCCCGTAAATCTAGTGTTAAAACCCGTTAATGTATTTTCAAAAAGCGTAAGTTAAAAATATGTTACAACTGGCAACCGTGCGACCCACGCGGCAGTGATAGTCACTACTGGGTTGTAACTGCGTTGTTTTGACTGTCACAATCTGACGGCTACTTTAATACTTACAGGTAAATAAACTGGCAAACAGGTAAAATCCAGCTTCGCAGTTCCGGGCCAGCAGCAAGTTCATAATTTGTATCGAGGCAAAGTCAGCCATTGTGGAACATGCAAGCGGCACAGCCAATGCGAATGTCCTGATACAAATTCATAGTAAACAGCTACATTTACAAGTTCTGAGGAGTATTAAAGAATTTTGGTAGTATAATCTTTTATCTTTACATGATATTACGGTGTTAATCTTTGTGTGTGTGTGTGTGTGTGTATTCGCTTCTATGGAACTACGTAATATGTAAACTACTGCACCGTACATCATAGCTGGTAGGATGCATTGTTTGAAAACTTACGTTTTCAGGCATTTCAGGCAAGGCAAGAGCAAAGAAACTTTTTCAAATAACTTTCACGGCATACCTTAAATGCGTTGGATAAATAGCGACGACGATTGCAGCAAATAAGCCGATCACTACAATCCCCATGAGGAACACAATGAAGAGGACGCCACTGGCGATGGCATTGGGGACCAGGTTGATCAGAATGCCGCAAGCTCCACACAGAGCGCAGATCGCAATTATCAGATTTCGTCGACCAACCGAGTCGACTATCTGAATAATAAAATGAGAGACTGAGCTCTATTACCTTATTAATAGATTTTTTTTATGGAACAGTTAAATAACCATGCCGGATGTATCTAAGAGTGATGGATCCAAGTAAAGATTTGTAAAATATATAGATTGATTTGGTAAAAAGGTGCACATCTGTAGAAACCCGCTATCAGACTAATAAATCTTACGCTTTCCAGATTAATCTTTAAACTATAAACAAAACATTTAAGTTGAGGCAAAAAAGATGGAAATTTTCGATTAATCATTTAAGCATCTTTTTTATACTGGCTCGATAAAGTTACTCTACTCATTTGCTGGAAACTATAATATAGGTCAAAAACGATAGCGACCGTCAAAGGACAAGAATCTGTGGACAGTCCCCGCCGTTAAGTCGACCCAATTATACCAGGATTAAATGTTTCCAGATATAATAACAACTGAAGGTGCACGCTGATCCTAAAGCGCGATAGGTTCAAGCGAGTCACTATAACGGCAGTATAAAAACTTAATAACATGTGGAGCGGTACGGCACAGCGCATTATTGACGGATTACACTGCAACATGCGTGCTTGTGATCAATTTCTTAATAGTAACTAATAGGCATTCCATTATAATCGATGTTCGGAGCCAATTATAATACACATCGTCGGGTGAAAGGCTATTTGGCTTAAGCGACATTTTTTGGTGATATAGTAATATATATACTTTTGGAATCGGTAAAAAACGCTGATTCCAAAAATATATATATTACTATATCACCAAAAAATGTCGCTTAAGCCAAATAGCCTTTCACCCCGACGATATGGTGTTATCTTTAGATTCTAATTCCGATATCTATTCGATTATTTATTTTTATTCGGACGAATGGAAAAATTTACAATCAAATAATCATTTTCAACAATTTTTGTTAGAGAAATGGTCTATTGCTAGTTCCAAGTGCTTCAGTGGACAAGGTAAGAAAATGTTACTTACCAAACTGACAAGTGCGTTGGCTGTTGCATTTATGACTCCAACACACATTATAATAATTAAAGTTGTAGTTTGTAAAAGGCAGGGATTTGAATCCGGCTGTAAAAAAGGTACCATTATTGAGTAATGCAAGCTGAATAGTCTAAGCCCTTAATAATTCAGTATTATCATTATAAATTTACTTTATGATTAAAATTTATGGTTGTACTTTAAAAACAAAATTAATAGCTTAATTGCATCTCTTAAAAACTTTGCAAAATATAATAATTTCGTCTTTTTTGTCTGAAATAGCTCTATTATAATTATCTCAATCTATTTTTTTTTGTATCACCATCACTGATTTAAAGATTTATTTAGTATGTGTAGAATTTACTGAGTTGACAGCAGTTTTTTATAGGTCTATGTCTTTTCAATCAATCAATACGGATCTTCACATTTTTTATTATGTCAATATTGAATATAAATATTTATCTACGTACGTCATCTGGAGCTTCTAGTTCCATACTTATTGCTTCACACACTGTCTGATCCATGCTTTCTCCAGATTGTATTGTCTCTAAAAACTGATTCGCTATAGTAGGCAGCCATACCATAAATGGACCCAATCTGAAAATGTAGTCCATGTTTTAAATATTTTATTGGTGATTATATGTGGAACAACTTCTACACTTTGACTTTTAATGAAAGCAAAATTTGAATAATAAAATTTACTTAATCTAACAGGAAGGAAAAATTAAAACGTATGCTTTACTCACTGAGACATGTGGAAGATGAATGATGAAAGAATTACAAAAAAAAAGATACTATTTGAACGTGAGTGGAAGTAAGAGCTGAGGCCGGCCGAGATTTGCGTACACAGACTAAATAAAAAGAGTTCTGATAGAGAGTAACGTCTGGAGTGCTCAGAATTGGCGCGAGAGCATGAAGGGATTAATAAATATTAAGGAAGCGAAATAGATTTGCAAAAAAAAAAAGTTGCGTTCCAATGTCTCTGCCTACACAAATACGAAATCGACCTGATAATAAACGGATAGAAGTAAGAACTGAGCTTAACGGAAAGTACCCGATAGGTTTTGATTGCCTCGTGAATACGTATTTTTTTTATTTTTTTAAATTGCAATATCTTTCGACTGCATTGACTGAGATGTTTGATTTTTTTTAGAACTACAAGGTATTGGCTTTGATACTTGATGATAATTTTAATTCATTTTTATTTCACGCATTTCTGAGTAGCGACTAACAGACGGATAATGAGCAGGTCCAATAAAGCCGAGTTGGATATAAATCAACGAAATTAAAAGATACGGTCGTGCATGTCACATAATTTTCGTTTTCTCAAGGAAACTAAAACCTATACTCAGTTTCAGGAAACTTTAGCACTTCATGCCTGAAAACAAAATTGGTAAAACCAAAATTTTGGCTAAGCGTGAACTTTTGATGAAATATCATCAAATTGGATAATTTTTTACTTCCATGCTTAGATTCAGTTTTATATCAGGATCATTATTTTGTACGATATGAAGAAGATCTGAACCCTTTTGGAAATCGAAATACTTGACGGAACCCTATAATAAAACAATAGTTTAAAAGTGTATTCTTTATTAATAAGCATAATAAAAGTACAATGTAATAGTTAGCTATTACTTACTTACATAACAAGTATAATAATAGAAGTTATTAAAAAAGAAAAAAAAAACTAATGGGAGGTATGAAACTGTTTTTTATTTTTCATCAATTGGTTGATATCAGGTTTGATAGAGGACAGTTGAAGTCTTATATCAGGTTCGGCGTCCAGTCTATTGCGGTATGGAGCAGCAGTGTTTTATGTTTGCTGCCATAATCTTCACACAATAATGAGAACAATCGGGATTGTAGTGGTCGTGTTTTGATAAAATTAATTATTTTTACCGCTTCATCCATAACTAATTTTAGATTTGACGGCATTTGCTTCATCGCAAGTGCTTGTTTATGCAGGATACAATGGCTGGAACTACAATTAAGCGCTTTATTTTTTATTCGTGACACTAGTCCTGCTGTATTACCCGTCATCGCCTTGGCCCCATCTGTACAAATGTCAATGCAATTGTTCCAACTGAGATTATTTTCCTCAAAAAATATATTTATTTTATTAAACATTTCTTCACCGGTAGTTTTGTGGGCAGCGGTGAACACATAAGCATATCTTCTTCCAAAGAACTTTCATATGGATATCTCACGATAACCAGCAAGATAGCCAGACCAGCGACATCAGTAGATTCATCTATTTGCAAGACGAATCGTGTTTCTTGTAGACGTGTAACTAGTTCTTGTTTGACGTAGCTTGTCAGATCATGAATTCTCCGTGAAACAGTATCGTTTGACAGCGGCACAGTAGAAAGATGCTTTGCAGATTTTTCATCGAGCATACATTTTGTTATGTCTAACACACATGGTTTTATTAAATTCTCAGCAATAGTGTGCGCTTCACCTGCTTGTGCAATGCGATAACTAACTAAATATGATGCCTCTGTGGCCTTTTCATTGATAGTTTGGGTTACATGCATCATAGTTTTTTGACTTTCCAATAACTGTTCTTTTTTACGTACAAAAAATTCTTTATTCTTGTCTTTAGACTCGGGGTGTACAGTTTCTAAATGTCAGCGCAACTTAGCAGGTGCCATGGAACTATTAGGAAGCAGTTTACTACATAAAATGCAGAGAGGTGAGCCGTTGGAATCAACAAATCCGAAACTGATATATGATTCATCATACTTCATTTTTTTCGCCTTTGAAACAGTGTAACTTGACGTCGTTGCATAATCGTCTGGATCGGTAATTGCTGTATACTGCGCGCGAACTACTTTTGAACATTCGGCTTCGTTAGAAGATGTTGTCGCAACACGTTTAACGCCTTTAAGTCAACGTTCCATTCTTCTTTATTTATAATGTTACATGTCAGAATGGTGGGGTCAAAATAATGCACGATCGTTACTGCGTAAAAGAGTTTAGGCCAAAGAAGAAATGTACAATCAGAATACAGCAGTAGAACAATAAACACTTTGTTTCTAGCAGGTAGGTACTTATCACTCCGAACACTAATCGTCGACTAACTAAGCGTCGAGGCGTGATCGCCGCTTTTATCGTCCTAGCCAGATCTCGAACATTCACAAAAATACTCGAGTCGGCGCCTTTGATAAATAACAAGCCGAAATAAAAATAGAAATACAAAAAATGCTGTGTAAACAATTTCGACTTTACATTTTAAAGTTAAAGTCGAAAGTAGCTTGTTTACAATTATTGTTAATCGCAGGGGCTAATCGCAGGCTTTTATCAAAGGGACTCGCGCTCACAAGTAGATATCGGCGGTGACGGCATAGTAAAATTGTACGAGGCGACTAAGTTCGGCTGCGCCTCGTGAATCGTGATATGCCGCGTCAGAACGGTCGACCAGAGAGAGGTGTTTAGATTTTTTTCTAAATTCTTGCGGAACCCCTACAGGGATGTCACGGAACCCTAGGGTTCCGCGGAACACACTTAGAGAATGGCTGGTCTATGCAATTAACGAAGTCCAAAGAGGCAACGAAAATTGTTTACTTTAATATACATACGTTTGTATGTATGTCATAAAGGAGGAATGATAAAGGAAAGGAGGATTTTTTTTAATGAACTTTTCTTTGTTTACTGGTAAGATTTGAACTGTAGCTTTGTAGTTGAATAATGCTATCATCTTTTTTACAGATAAACTCAAATGTTATTACATATTTTCAAAAGCCACATATAAAATCACATTATATTTGTTTACTAACTGTTGGAACATCATGAGTGCTATAATAGTCAGGGTATATTTTAGCAGTGGTTTTTTAAACAACGGCAGGAACTGTTCTTTTGTAGACAACTGTACTTTATTGAACTCTATTCCATCTCTTAAGAAGCCTTTCACCTGAAAACATCAATTGAGTTTTTAGGGTAGATTTTGTACCATATAATGCGGCAGGGCTGTCTAACTTTCATTACGAATACTACTCTCAAATAGAGCTGAAAGTCTTTAATTTCGATGATTATATCTGTACAAATTAACAAGTAGTAATCTAGTTTTTATTTAATTTTGTAGTTCCTTTTTTTACACTGGCTCTATATAGTGACTACAATGTACCTGATGGTAAGTACAGTGTAGTCATAAAACGAAGGCGACCATCAAAGGATGAAAATTCATTGATAGTCACTGTCTTCATGTTAGCCAATATATACCACGACTTAAGGTTTCTAGGTATATGAGTTACTGGATATAGACAAGCTGATCCTGAAAAGCGACAGGCCAAAGTGAGTTGCAATGACAGTCTTTACATTTATGTACTGTGGTCACGACCCTGTTTGGGCAATAGCCCTACCACCAAAAAACTTTCATTTGTCTATGTTAAGATAGCTATACTAATGTGCTGAAATTGAAGTTTGGCTTTATATTTTGCTAGGGTGTGGTCTTTAATGATAATTTATTTGATCAGAGGCATAAAGTAGACTACTGAGTTTCAATAAAAATTGGTTCATATTTATACAGTATTGCTTATTTCTTTATCTGAAAAATTGAAAGATCCATTTGGTTTGATTCCTTGAGAAAATGCTTCTATATTTTATTTACACATTTATTAACTTAAATAATAATAATCCATAAAATAGAAAAAATACCTTATACATCTTCTCAGATCCTAAATTATTTATTTTATAGATATTTTCTAAAACTTGGATAGCTCTTTCTTCTTCACCATTTACATATAAGTACTTAGGGCTCTCATTCATAAGGTAGAAGAGTAATGCAGAAGCTATAGAAGGCAATGTGTAAACAAGTAGCAGCGTTCGCCATGAGTTCCAGTAAATTCCGAGAGCAGGGAGATGGTGAGAGAATGTCAACGGTATTATGGGAATCGCCAATCCTGTAAACATAGAAATTTATTTGTATTTACACAAGCTTTTGTCCGAGACCTCCTGTACTTCGGCTATAATTAAATCATCGGTATTTAAGGCTTTTTTATACTAACACTGCAAACTGACTAGCTTTTACTGACCTAAACTATCAAAAAACAGTAGACTATTCGTCAACAGACAGTTACCGTGGTAGAGCCACACATGATTTTGTAGAGCTACAATTTATGATGACTTCTATGTTGGCTAGAACTAAGAAACTTTCCAAGTCTCACCTTTGCGAGGACATTGGATTGTAGAATGGTCTTCTGCTGTTGTGTGTGTATTCTCATTATCATATAATATTGGGTTCTTTAAAAAGGCGTAAAAATATACTTATCTAGGCTGGCATGGTCTTAGTGACTGTTGATAAGTAAATGCTTTTCTAACTCATGATTGGTTTTTGGATGGCACTCTGCTTCCCATCAGGTGCTGTGTCGTCACTATGCAGAGTCAGAATAAAAAATAACACACAATACAGAAAATCATGGCCTTTAGGCAAAGTAATGTGTCTAGCGATAATTCTAGAAGAAAAATCCTAAATACAGTGTAAACTCCATATAACGTCACTCGATTTAACGTCAAACTCCCTAAAGCGTCGATATCACTCGGTTTTGGTTGGTTTAGCTTGTTTCCATACAATGATACACTCTATATAGCGTTACACCCACTCTATATAACGACAGAAATTTAATAATATAAAGTACTTTTGAAGTTGCCAAAATTAGTAAAAACTGCGCAGCTGTGTACGTTCTTTTGTCGCTTTATTATCCTAGCCCGTAATAAACTCGACTGTCGGCATTACACATACCGAACTTTATAAGAAATCCATTCTTTTGTTTACAAATTGGGATTGCTTGCACGTGTTGACTATTGTTAGTAGGAGTTATGAATTACCTATACGTTATCATATTCTTAGTTGCTTACAAACTTTCAAACTCTAAACATGGCAAGTAAGAGAAAATCTCTGTGTATTGACGAAAAAGTTTTACTGATACGCGCAATAGAGGCGGGAGAGAAGATAAGTCATGTTGGCAGACTATTTGGATTTAGTCGCTCTACAGTGTCCACAATATGGAAAAATAAACAAAAAATTCTACAAACACAGGAGGATGGAAAATTTTCTAAAAAATTGAAGAAACCTAAATACGAAGATTTGGATCAAGCTATACTATCATGGTTCCAATGACAGCGCCTGAATAATATACCTATCTCGGGGCCGATCGTGAAAGCTAAGGCGGAGAAGTTTGCTAAAGAACTTGGTTTACTTTCTTTCAAAGCATCAGAAGGATGGCTCGGAAAATTCAAGCAACGTCATCCTATCAACTACGGTAAAATTAGTGGAGAAGCACGAAGTGTTGATACGAATGTTACTCATGACTGGATTAATAGAGTGTGGTCAAAATTAAAAGAAAAATACTCCCACTCTTACTACTAATAAATACAAGTGACATTTTTAATGCTGATGAAGCAGGAATTTTCTACAAGTTGACCCCAGATAAAACTCTGAAATTTAAAAGGGAAAAGTGTGTGGGAGGAAAGCTCTCCAAGGAGCGTATTACAGTGCTTGTGGCTGCTAATATGGATGGCACGGAAAAAAAAGCTAATGGTAATAGGCAAATCAAAAAATCCGCGGTGTTTTAAGAACATTAAAAAATTGTCAGTGACGTATAAAGCTAATAAATCAGCTTGGATGACCAGTAAACTTTTTGAAGAAGAAGTGCGAAAGTGGGATGCAGAATTAAAGGGACGAAAAATTTTACTTCTTGTTGACAACTGCCCTGCTTTTACAACAAATCTTCAAAACATAGAGTTGGTATTTCTTCCTTCAAATACGACTAGTGTCTTACAGCCAATGGATCAAAGCGTGATTAAAAGCCTCAAGAGTCACTACAGAAAGAAATTATTCATGGAGCTAGTCGAATCTGAGGTTAAAACTTCTATTAATATGCTGCATGCAGTAAATTTTTTATCTAAAGCCTGGGAAGAAGTCACACCCACAACTATACAGCACTCTTTTCAACATGCTGGACTTTGTACAAATTCTATGAGGTGGAAACGGAACTGGAGTTTAATAACGACGACGCCCTTCCATTAACTGAGTGGATTCAACAGTTCAACATGGCAGGAAAATTTACAGAAAATCTTCAAACCTACATCGAAGTAGACGACTGCCTGCTTACAATGGCATCATTTAGACAAAGAAATTTTGGATTCGGTGAGGAAAACCGAGTATCAAGACCAAGGAGATGAAGAAGATGAGACGGATGAGCCTGAGCCACCGCCGAGCATTAAAGAAGCCCTGGAAGCAGCAAAATTATAGGAAAAGTATTTTCTTTATCACCAAGATGACTCAATATCGCAAGATATGAATAAAATAATGGAAAACATACAACATAATTACTGGTGCAGCAAAAGACGTCAGACAAAAATAACAGACTATACTCAATAGCGATCAAATGAGAATTGTTTTTATGTAATTACTAACACTAGTCTGAAATAAACTTTTTTCTAATACAGATTTTTCTTCTCTCCATTGAACGACCACTCTCTATAACGCCAAAATATGCACAGTCCCTTGAGGGTCGTTATATAAAGTGTACACTGTATATACTACTACCCTAGAAACTAGCTACCCGGCGACTCCGTCTACAAAGTTTAACCTAATTCTATACTAAAACTAATCAAAATCGGTTCATCCATTTTGACGTGAAAATGGAACATCATATCGACGTGATATTTCGAAACTTTATATAAATTCCATACATTTTGTACTCTTCTGCTAGCTTTTTCACTGATCGAATCTTATTTTGACTAATCTTACAGAATAGTAAAGAAGTTATTACAAGATATTTCCAACAGCTTGCCAAGCAAACACAAATTTGTCATCTTTTTTTATATAAAAAAATATGCGTATGTTACTTACCAGCTACTGTGGATTGTGAGAGGAAATACATGCTCATTGCGACTACAACGCAAAAGTTTCGTTTTGCCTTCGGCACACACTCACTTAATAGGGTCATAGACATTGGAAACACTCCTGACGCACTACAAAGAGCGGAATAGATTAAACACTTGTCTTGGCTGACTATATCATTACAGAGCCTGAACCACTGAAGTTAGATACATTACATTTTAACTTTGGATTATTTAACGCAGAGATTCACTAAGAGTAGATTTCTGATATTGTACTCCTAAGACCGGGTGGAAGGAGGGTTAAAAGTTTCATTGAAAATGCCTCAGTTTTGAGTGTAAGTTACATCTGGGCGAAATGAAGCAGAGTCCGCTAAATTTTAGCTGTTTGCTGCCTGGATGAGACAGAGGTGTGTATGTGTTCTATGCACCGCCTCATGAAAATCAGCTAAACATTTGGGATTTCTTATATATCTTCTAATTATTGTGACTAAAAGCGGCTTGCACTAACAAATTAAATCTAGTTTAGAATTATATAAAATGCTATTTAGCGCTGATCTGTACTTATTGTCTTGCACTAAATCAAAATCTAGTTGTAACAACTTTTGAACTGAAATCATCATTAAGATGGAATTAAACCAATTCAATTAATTAGCATTTTATACAAGCTTGAACAAGATTAATTCGTTAGTGCAAGCCGCCCTTAAATGTATTATCAATTTTAAAACTTTGATGATTAATGCTCATTTCTAATACAGTTAATATTATAGCATAGCTTTTAAGAACTCAAACGATTAGTTACAGCTAAAATTTCTGAGGCTCTTAAAAAAATGTATTTATCTTTTAAAAGAACTTACAAAATGGAGATAACAAACTGTACGATCAAGAGCATAATCCAGTTGACGGAAAGGCTGGCGAGAATGTTAAGCAATGCCGATATAGTAAGTGCAACTAGCAGCATTTTTCTCCGTCCTCTGGTGTCTGCTAGATAGCCCCATAATAGATTGCCAATAATCGACCCTGGGGAAAGGACATTTTAATATTATTAACAATAATAAAATTGATAACAAATGTGTGTGCCTATTTATATAAGGTACGCGTTGGATTCTGGCAGTCATGATTTTGCAGTCACTGCCAGGTCGCGATGCGCTACTGAGTATGCATTTGTATACAAGGAAGTTATATGTAGGTGACTGTATAGCGCCACGGTCGCAAGCTTGACTCGCCGTACAGTTGCCTATATCAGACGTCTTTACGTATGCATACTAAGCGGTGCATTGCGACCTGGCAGCTGCTGCCGAGGCGCCGCTTTCGAGTCGCAACTGTCAGAATCCGACGTGCACCTTTAATATTTACCAGATATGCTTATCTGCATACCTGAATAGGTCATTTATTAATATAATATATTATGATGAAGACTCCCGAATCGCGAAATGAACAGTCAAGAAGCAGTGTGAACGCGTCCTTATGGTTTTTACTCCTAATTAAAAGGTTCACACCTGGTCTAGGCAAAGTAACATTCGGTCTAGAACGCTAGTAGAAAACTACAAAATGTATAAGATTGACCAAATCTTTCTTTGCCTAAGCCGAGTCAATTTTTGCATCCGTATCAAAGAAACTGTCTCGTACCACCTAAACAGAGAAGAATTATAACAGTGAGTTCGCCTGATATTAGCTTTATCTCTTTCATATAAATTCTCTAGAACCTTCTTGTCGCATGCTTTAAAGTTCCTATGACATGATCCTCTTTAAAAAGGAGTGAATGACGCTCATCTAGTTCGGCCGCGCAGTGATGACACTCCTCGTGCGGCAGTTGTTCATAGGCGAAAGTAGCCGCTTACCTTCAGGAGCGCTGTTTACCTTCCGCTCGTATAAAAAAATAAAGACATACCAATGACTGGTCCGGCTGCTATGATGCCTTGCTGTCCACTTGTAGTGTTCAGTTCACACGCACTGCTTGGTACAATAATAATTGATGGGTACACGACAAGAACGTATGATATAATTGCAAATCCACATATAAATGTTAAAAAATAGCTGTATAAACCGAAACCTGGAAAGATACAAACGTACATCTTTGAAGCTAGTGTTCAATCTTCCCATGGAGAATATTCATGAGACACGCAATTTACGGCTTTCTATGGTATCAGTTGCGGTTTGAAAGACTCGTGTAGCTATCCTGTGAGTAGTTGGTATTCTCAACTTAAAGTGCTATACAAAATACTTTATTTTAGCGAGAAATAACGTATAGGTACAGCTTATGGAATCTTTGTTTCTATCATAATTATGCCGATGTAGTGTACGGAACGCGTCTGGTAGCGAGTACATCGCTTTTTATTCAGAGAGTTCAAAAAGCTTGTACGCATTTTTGCTTCGATATCCCAATGAGATATCATGATACACCTTTCACCAATAGGCACTATATGCTAAAATTGAAATCACGGCAAAGGTTACATCTAGCCTATCTCTGGTGTAATCAGATTACACTATATCTCTACAATAAACTCTGCTCGATTAACATCCAGAGGCTTGTGAAGTGCAGACGGAGCTCTCAGCAGCTTATTATTCCTCATCACATTAAACCGGGTTTTAGATTTAGTTTCCGGTTTGCTCCGTCTAATTGCTGGAACAATATACCGCCTCTAATTCAATCATCTTTAAGTTTACTATCACACTTTGAAATAGTTTGTAGAGCTGTGTATCCCTTCTCCGCTATTTTCTGCGCGTTCACAGAACAAATAGGTGTCAGCTGAAAGTCAGCGCTGGGAACTCAGTTGGTTCTCTAATATTTTCTGAGTTGACTTTCTTTTGACACACCATCACAACACAGAGTACTTGATTTTGTTGTCTTCTCTGCTGATTAACCTATCCTTCTGCGTTGAACGATGTGTCAAATACTAAAAAAAATAAGGACTATCCTTATTTTTTTCCCTTCTAAATCTAAATTATTTATGCGTGTGTTTAAATGTGTGTATCTTGTTTTCAACATCAAATTTAAATTTTTAAACTTAAGGTTTATTTCTCGTTGATGATCACTGCTGGGATTCTTTTATTGAATACTTGAAACATTAAAAAAATGTATTTTATTTGTTTTTCTTTGTACTATTTCTTTTATTATTAGTATTCAATTAACTGATAAGCTGATTCGCTTCAATGCTTCGTCACGAATCATAAGTTAATATCTAATTGCAGATTAATTTGATAATATAATTATCATTGCAAGGCGCACTTTGCCTTCGTACAGTATGACAATGTCATTAGTTAATTCTTGATAAGTATTTTATTTTGACTAATCGCATTTCTAAGGGTGGCTACACACAGCGTCCGATTTACAAATCGGATCCAATGTCATATGGAAATAGCTATAGTATTATGTCCAGAATACTCGTGTAGGTACTGCGTTTGAACCGAGTCAGAATAGTTAGAATTTGCTGTCATATCGTCGTAACGCTTTGTAGTGATTGTTCAATGCAATGTTCGAAATTGGTTCGAGTTTTGTAGATTCGTCTTTTCACGGATTGGGACCTAGGATAGTAGTAGTAGTGTGTAGCCTCCTTAATAGTAGATACAGCGAAGCCCGAAAATAAAATGCGACTACCGATATGGAATCGTTGATAGCTATTGTTATCACGCAGGTCTAGAAAAATATCAATTACTAGTTGTAGCCCGCGTTTTTGCCTGTGCGGAAATACTTTTGAAATTTTTTATATGTTATTTTACCCCCTGACTTTCCAAAACGTGTTCGACATTTTTTTTATTTCTAACTAAAAAAACGAAACACTAATTTTTCATAGAGCTTATTTCAATATCGAATTTTCAAACAAATTGATAAAACTAGTTTACTGGGGTCGAATCAGTTTTTATATATTCGGGGATACAGCTCCATATCGCACGAGGCGGCGTGTGCACTAGCGGGGTCCGTGCCGTGGGATCTCGACGCACAAACCCTCGCAAACCCTCTACAGATGGTGCGAGGAGAAGCGAGCCAGGGGACTGCGGCCGGCCCCCACGGAGATTCGGAGGCAGAGGGTCCTTCTCCAGGACCAGGCCGTGAGGGATTGCCAGTCCAGGCTGGAGCAACCTAGCGCCGGTCTTCTTACAATTGAGGCGGTGCGCCCTGTCTTGCACTCGTGGTTGGACAGACAACACGGCGCGCTCTCCTTTCGGCTCACCCAGGTCCTCACAGGTCACGGTAGTTTTGGCCGTCACCGGTGGCGGGTGTCCGGAGGAGAGCTTACGGCGGAATGTCACGATTGTGGGAGCCCCGAGGACACGGCGCAGCACACGCTTGAGGTGTGCTCAGCTTGGGCTGAAGATAGGAAGGTCCTTCAGGACCGCATTGGGGACGACCTCTCGCTGCCAGCGGTGGTAAAAGCCATGGTCGGCAGCGAAGAGGCATGGCGAGGAGTCACAGCCTTCTGCGAGGTTGTGATGAAGCAGAAGGAGGTCGCCGAAAGGGTCAGAGAGCGAACATCTTCTCTGGCTATTCGGCGGCCAAGGCACCGTCGCCGCAGGGACGCGTTCGCTCAGAGCGAGCGCGACATCCCCCGGTGACAATAGCCGGGCAGTAGACTTGAGGGAGTCTGCTGTCCGGATGAGAGGGTGGCGGTGTGCAGTGTCCGGCGCGCCGCCTGTGAGATAGGTATTGGAAGGGTGGGCTCTTTACCCCTACCCCTCCCAGAGAGACAGCCTCGACAAGGCATTTCGCTCTCCGGGCGTCTGGATGAATTTGGTTTCCCAGGCTCGGGTGGAGCGATTAGAGGGCCACCCCGGGGGTTTTTAGTCGGTAGGAGTCTGACACACCGGGGTTGCTGCCCTCACAGCGGCCCTGATGGTCCTATGCAGGATTTTCCCCCGAGAAACCAAAAAAAAAAAAGAAAAAAAAAGCTTTTATATATTCAGTAACTCATATACCTAGATATCTTCAGTCGTGGTATATGTGGGCCTATATGTCGACGGAGACTATCAATGGACTTTCACCCTTTGATGATCACTTTTGTTTTTGGACTTCACTGTACTTATTATCAGGTGCATTGTAGTCGCTATGTCGAGTCAGTGTAAAAAAAAACTAGCATGTAGCATAAGATGCTATTGATCTAAACTATATAATTAGACGCATCAGATGTTAAATATACAAGATTTAATTAATATCCGACGTCGTAGCTATTGAGACCAAACGCACTCCCACACATCCCGCCACGATTCAGGTCGGATACATTCCATCCATAGATGATGGACGTTATAACATATTTAACCGTAACTTTCATAACGTGGAGATTCGATTGGTCTTATTAATACGAGTTTTAATTTAAACGCAATCTAAAAGTTCTATATGGAGTATGGACACTGCGTTTTAATGTCAATCTCCCGTTTTTAAATAAGATTAATTTCTTACCTGCTTTATGTAAACCGTCTTCAAATGGAATTAGATCCGAATCACTGTCATTGTTGTCCCTCATTTTAAAGTAATATTAATTATTATCGTTGTATTCTAAAAATTGATTTATCAATCTATCTTAATTGATTGTCCTTAATCTAAAATTAAACTAATTTTATATTGTTTATGGATTTTAACAAACGTTGCGCACAAAGGTTGAGCCATAAATGTGGAATTATTGTTGTCGCTTATAATGTTTATAAAACATCAATCAAATAAAATATCTTGATATTGTTTGTGATAAGTTGTGAAATATAATCGTATTTTATGTAATTTTATGAAATAATTATAATAATTTTACATTCCAGACTTCTAATTGAATATGCCACTGTTCCGTAGAAATAATAATTGCATGTACTAAGTTTCATTTTTATTAACAAAAAACTGCAGCCCAACTAATTGAAAGTATAGTCATTTTCGTCGCTTATAACCGAGTATCGTATCTGAAATGCTGTTTTGATACAGCTGACCTTGAAGAAAAGAAAAAAGATAAGAAACCATCAGTCGCAGATATAAGCAACAATGTCATTGATAAGAGTTTACCGATTATAATCTAAGCGGATGATTCTTAATAAATCTAAAAATTCTAAATAAATAAATCAATCAATGTCTGACAAAAAGTCCATTTATGGCCGAAAATTATTAATTGGCTACCATCACAACTATCGCCCGGAGCCAAATATTTAAAAACCCTATTAAATGTGGCCAACATTGACTAAAAGTTAATTATGTAAAGTTTTTAAAAACTTTAGGCGGTGGGTACTGTTGTCAAGGTCGGTCATAACCTCCCGATCCCTCTCCGCCGCATCATTCGCCTTCATACTATCTTTGTAGAAGGAAGGGGCTTCCTGCCATGCCTCGTCGCTAATGACCAGTGCGCGAAAATTTCCAGATCCGAGGCTGAGCACGCCCGCCATTCTTATATCATGTTGGCGCCCCATCATTTTTTGAAATGATTGTGATTTAAAAATATTACACTTTTTAATTTTAGATGTATTTTATTTGAGTAATCCCATTCATGCTTAAAGTTTCATCATTTATACCCATTTATATCCTGTTACTAAATAACAAAAAAAAAATTGTCTGTATAAAAATGGTCATAAATTAAAACTCAAGTTATGTAATAAATTAATTTATTTTTAAATAAACAATTATATTCATTCAGCAATCTGCTTTATTGCTTTTTTGCTTATTTCGTTTGGGCTTCGTTGGTCGTTATGCTGGTCTTGGTGTTTTGCTAATAAACGGCGTTCATCAGGTAAAAGTAACGCCACGATGCCTACACCTGAAACAGAAAATAATGTAACGTCACACTATATACCTTTCTGTGTGAGCAGTGAAACATTTGTGGCTATATACACTTTGCGCTTAAAATATTTGGAACAAATGAAATGTATTTAAATTACAACAGCGAGCTACGATAGTGAGATGAGAGTAATAACAGCGCTATTTATTACGGCGGTGCTGCCATCTATTGGTGATTTTTAATTCCAATTTAAGATTAAAATAATTAAGTACTACTTATTGAACAGGGCAATTAAAATTCCAGCTTGAATTAAATTAGATATAGTAATTGTGATTTCCATTTATGTAACGTAAGTTAAAAAATTAACGGAGCCTATGCGCGAATTCTTGCCTGCGATGAAAGTCCGCGGTGCTCCAGTCTGTTCTTGACTACAACCTTTGTAACCAGGTTAAAACGTTGACCTAAAATTAAAAGTAAGTTTTTTCGCCCTTAAGACCCGTTAAAGTATTTACAAATCGCGTACGTAAAAAATGTGTTGTTTTTTTATGAATTTCAGGAAACTAGATTCATTATATACAAATCACCTCTGATTGAAGTATAAAGCACGAGTCGTATATTGAAAGTCGCGATGTATCGTTTTGTATGCATTTATATCCAAAAGTGTCCGATGTAGACAACTGTGCAGCCTACCGTGGATACGGCAGCCGCTACTGGGCTTCGACAGCCAGAATCTGACGAGTACTTTAATACTTACAGGTAAACAAACTGGCAAACAGGTAAAATCCAGCTTCGCAGTTCCGCGCCAGCAACAAGTTCATGATTTGTATCGAGGCGAAGTCAGCCATTGTCGAACATGCAAGCGGCACAGCCAATGCGAATGTCCTGATACAAATTAAAGCGAAACTGGCTACATTTACAAATTGTGAGGAATATTAAAGAATTGTGGCTGTATCTCCTTTTATATTTACGTGATATTACGTGTGTGTGTGTGTGTGTGTGTGTATTGACTTATATGTCGGAACTACGTGATACAACTGCTTCGTACATCATAGATGGTAGGAGGCATTGCTTGAAAACGTAAGTTTTGTAAATGTTCACGGCATACCTTAAATGCGTTGGATAAATAGCGACGACGATTGCAGCAAATAAGCCGATCACTACAATCCCCATGAGGAACACAATGAAGAGGACGCCACTGGCGATGGCATTGGAGACCAGGTTGATCAGAATGCCGCAAGCTCCACACAGAGCGCAGATCGCAATTATCAGGTTTCGACGACCCACGGCGTCGACTATCTGGATAATAAAATGAGAGACCGAGCTATATTATCTTACTAGATAGATTTTTTTGGGGAGTGGCTAAATAACCATTACGCCCGTGTTCTAGAACAATGGTACCAAGTAAACATTTGTGAAATATACGGATTAATTGGGTAAGAAGATGTACATCTGTAGAAACCAGGTATTTGATCAGTAATTCCTACGCTTTACAAATATATTTTTATTGTCATAAACAAAACATTTAAGTTGAGATAACTATAACAGAATTCGTCGAGATATAATATATAAAAAAAAAATTTCGATTAATCATTGATTATAACTTTTTTTATACTGACTCGAACAAGTAACTCAACTCATATTGTGGAAAGCATAATATAGTTCAAGAACGGCAGAGATCTATGAAAGGGGTATTGGAGGCGTGGGCTCTTTATACGCACCTCTCCCAGAGAGGAAGCCTGAATAAGGCAGTTCGCCCCCCGGGCGACTGGACGAATTTGGTTTCCCAGGCCTGGGTGGAGTGATTAGAGGGATACCCCGGATGTTTTTAGTCAATAGGAGTCTGACACACCGGGGTCGCTGCCCTCACAGTGACCCTGATGGTCCGATGTAAGATTTTCCCCCAAGTTACCAAAAAAAAAAGAACGGCAGAGACCGCCAAATGTTAAGAATTTGTAGAGAGTGGATGTCGTTGAGCCGGCCAAAATATACCAGGTCTGAAGACCTCTAGGTATATTAACAATTGGAAGTGCACAAGCTAATCCTGAAACAGGATAGGTCCAAGCAAAACACTACGACGGCAGTAGAACAACTAAATAACTTGCGATGGAGTGTGACAACGCATTATTGACGTATTATTCCGTAAAATGCGTGCTTGTAGTCAATTTAATAATAATAATCTTATTTGCTTATAATCATTGATTGTAGTTAGTTACACGTGGTATTGTCTTCGATTTTAATTTCAATATCTATTCTATTATCGATTTTCATTCGTATTATATCCGCATCAATGATAAAATTGGCAATCATGTTATCATTTTGTTAATCTCGATTCTTTTTTTCGGAATAATGGTCTTTCGCTAGTTCCAAGTGCTTCAGTGGACAAGCTAAGAAAATGTTACTTACCATACTGACAAGTGCGTTGGCTGTTGCATTTATGACTCCAACACATAGTATAATAAGCAAAGTTGTAGTTTGTAAAAGGCAGGGATTTGAATCCGGCTGTAAAAATGGTATCACGATTAAGTAATGCAAACTGAAGTGTTTAAATCTTGAAATCCTAAACAAATCAATATAATCACCAATGATTAATGAATTTTAAGGTTGCACTTTGAAAACAAGATTTATTAGTGAAATATATCTCATAGAGAATTTGAAATATGTTTTAGTCTTTTTGTCTTATCTCTCAGTCTTTTCAACCCATCATTACGCATCTTCACATTTTTAGTTTAGTTAATATTGAATATAATTTATACTTATGACTTATCTACGTACGTCATCTGGAGCTTCTAGTTCCATGCTTATTGCTCCACACACTGTCTGATACATATTTTCTCCAGATTGTATTGTCTCTAAAAATTGATTCGCTATAGTAGGCAGCCAAATGAAAAATGGTCCCAATCTAAAAATATAGTCCAGGTTTGAAACGTTTTATTGAAGATCATATACGAAAAAACTTGTACAGCTAGACGTTGAATAAAGTTATATTGAAATACAATAATATTATTAAACTAATGTAAAAATATGTATTTTTGCTTCACTAAAAGGTACGCTTTGGTGGTCATACAGTCTCAAGAAACTTAACCGCTTCATCTGAAAATAAAATTGATACGTTCAAAATTCTAGTCAAGCGTGAACTTTCCACGATATGTTACAAAATTGTTTCCTTTTTATCTTCCAGGAATAAACCTAGTTTCCTATGTGACATGTGAAACAGTGGAAGTTAGTCTAATTCAACGATAATATTTCATACTTTTTCTTTACAAATCTACAAGTTATCTGGAACTTTCGGTGTGCGAGTTATACAGTTATACTATCACTTGACCAGTTTCTTACTTAAATATTAGAATAAAAAGTTAGTGTTTTCAATAGATAGAAACTTAAATATGAAACAACATGTAGGCGCCAACGCTAAAAATTAACCAAGTAAATATACTAACTGTTGCAGCATCATGAGCGCTATAACAGTCAGCGTATATTTTAGCAGCGGTGTTTTAAACAACGGCAGGAACTGTTCTTTTGTAGACAACTGTACTTTATTGGACTCTGTTCCATCTTTTAAGAAGCCTTTCACCTGAAAAAGATCAAGAAAATTCAGTTCGTAGAGTGGATGTGGTACCAAACAACGCGTGGATGGGCTGCGTAACATTTATTTCAAAGCACGCAGTTTGCGTCAACCAGTAATCTCATCTTGGGGATTTTAGCTGCTACAAGTCCGGTACTTCCACGTGTGGGCGAGATGATCCGATACCGAACAGCTATGCAAGGAAATATTTTTCCAGCGACCATATTTCTACGTTCTTTTCCTTTAAGAAGACTGACAAGCCATTTGTTGACCGATCTTGGTTCATTGTTGGACTCCACTTCACTTTCCACCAGGCGTGATTGAGGTAAAGGGTCCGCCTGTACATTATAAAAAAGATCCAATTATCGAAACTAAATAGTTAAACAACATTTATCATTAGCGACCCCATTTTCCAAAACAGAAAACCAAACTTTAATTGTAGCACAATAGTATAGCTGCTTTAATATAGACTAAAGAACTTGAGCGTTGTAGTCTTAATCGAACTCGCGTTTCATTACAACAAGCATTTCCCCAGACAAGTAGCATTGGTCTGACGAATGGGCTGGTCGTATGACGAAGACACTACAAAATTAAATAAAAACTAAAAGATTTACGACCTGCGCGTACATATGTAGTTATCGAAATTTTATACTTTCCACTGTATTTGAGGGTAGTATTTGTCTACCGTACTACTGTCTTAGAAGTAAGCTACAAATACATTCATTAACTGTAAATAATTGTGATAATAATCCATGAATATATAAAAAAGTACCTTAAACGTATTTTCAGATCTTAAATTGTTTATTTTATGGATATTTTCTAAAACTCTGATAGCTTTCTCTTCTTCACCATTTACAAATAAGTACTTGGGGCTCTCATTCATAAGGTAGAAGAGTAATGCAGAAGCTATAGAAGGCAATGTGTAAACAAGCAGCAGCGTTCGCCATGAGTTCCAGTAAATTCCGAGAGCGGGGAGATGGTGAGAGAAAGTCAACGGTATTATGGGAATCGCCAACGCTGCAAAAATAGAAATTCATTTGTTTCAAAATTCATTTACACAACCTAATGCGAGCTCTGTGGAGTCCCAGAAGACATACACCATTTCTTGGTGGAATGTGTTCGGAGCGTTTCTATGAGAGAAATCATGTATAAACAATTTGGTTTGAACAGGTCTGATGTGGGTCTATTTCAGAGCGTCTTAGCTGAGCAAACATCTTGCGCAGCTGAGATGCTCTGTAGACTCACATATACATTGTTGAAATAGCATTTACATAGTGTGATTATGGGACTGACATGGTCAGCCTGATCCAAAGTCCCAAAAAAAAAAACCGGAGACAATAAAAAAAAATATTTACACAACCTTTTGTCTACGGCTTTTTATACTTGGACTACTAAATCATCCACATTTAATGTTTTCTTTGCTGATTGACTACGCTGCCCCTGATGTTACTGACTACAACTATTAAAAAACAGGAGACTGTTAGACAATAGTCACCACGATCATTTCAACCTGCTGAAAAATCTTTTCAAAATTCTTTTAAAGGACCCAAGTCCAATTAAGAGAAAAATGAAAACTATTTGGCATAAAAACTCACAGCTGTATAGTTTCATTCTACCCTACTTTATAACAGAATCACGTGCATATGAGGGCGGAGCTACAATTTTACGTTGATTTCTATTCCTTCTAGAAATAAGAAATTCTCCAAGTCTAATCTTTACCGGGTCATTGGATTGTAGTATGTATGGTCTTCCGGCGAGCGTGTTCTCATCCTATAATATTGGGTTCTTTAAGCGAAGCGTGCAGTGATAGAGTATATGCCACCGTGATCGTAGTGACAGTCGGTAGGTAAATGCCTCTCGAAAATCGTATTCGGTTTTTGGATCGCACTATGCCGAGTTAAAATGAAAAAAAATATATACAGAAAACCAGTGGTTTTAGGCAAAGTAACACGTAATCAGCGATAACGTATTTATATCTAT
The DNA here is from genome assembly GCA_036320925.1 of Automeris io. NCBI lineage: Eukaryota > Metazoa > Arthropoda > Insecta > Lepidoptera > Saturniidae > Automeris > Automeris io. The sequence continues at coordinate 2,348,542 of JAUDJH010000010.1, read as the reverse complement.
ACTAATATTATAAAGCTGAAGAGTTTGTTTGTTTGTTTGTTTGAACGCGCTAATCTCAGGAACTACTGGTTCGAATTGAAAAATTCTTTTTGTGTTAAATAGACCATTTATCGAGGAAGGCTTTAGGCTATATAACATCACGATGCAACTATTAATAGCGCAGAAATAATGGAAAATGTGAAAAAAACGGGGAAAATTATTCATCCTTGAGGGCTTCCATTGCGTGCGCTGCGAAAACGGTTCAAGATACCAAAAATATATGTATGAAAGAATTATTCCACTTGAAATGATCTAAAAAAATGTCCATGACAGTATATGTCTATCTTTTAAGAATAACTCACTAGAACCGTTTTTATGGTAATCAAATTTGGTCGAAATTAATGCATTATTTGTTAAGAGTTGTATCAACGTAATAATATTAATCTTTATCCAAATAAATGTGTTGTTGATTAAGAGTATTTAATTGTGAACAAAATTGTCTTTGACATCACTTAATTTCAATGAACATCTTAGAAGATATTACAATAACTTATATAGCAAAACAACGTTTGCCGGATCAGCTAGTGTAACATATATGTATGTATATTTGACTGATTTTCTTTTATTGTTATTTATTAGGTTGATTTCTATTTTTGTACAAATTTTTGTGGAAACTTTGCTGGCTTATGTAAAAATTTTTGTTTATTTTTGTTATCATTTTATATTGTTGTATGTTTCCCTTTAAAATAAATAAATAACGCTAATAGAAAAGTCCAAAATATATGAAACTAACAGACCCGGCGAATTTTGTACAGCCAAATATTCAATACATGTCGTGTTCCTCTTTAGCTTAACCTACTTCTTTCTCTTACGCTCTCCCTTTCTTTCCTCTCAACCTGCTCTCCCTTATAGCTCTTCATTCTACATTTTAATTTATATATTAAAAAAAACGAATATAAAAGAAACATATTTGTATCTCTAAATTAAAAAATAGTCATTATTTCGTAGTAAATTCCCTTCCTTATTTCCATCCCTTTAAGCTTTATTTTTGTAACTAAAGGTAGCTTATGATTGTCTCCAAGGCTTAATCTAATTCTATGCTAAAATTTATCGAAATCGGTTCAGCTGTTTTGTTATGAAAACGGAACATACACACTTTCGAATTTATAATATTAAGTATTTCTAAGTATGTATTGACAGAACGTATCAATGTAATATCTTGGAAGCCTATATCAATTCTATATACAATATAATATAATAATTTGTACTCTCCTACTAGCTTATTCGCTGATTAATTGTTGCTCCGCCAAGTCCAATAATCAGGGAATTATAACAAGATAGATATTTCGTACAGGTTGTCAAGCAGACACCTTATTTGCCATATTTAGATATAAAAATATTGTGTGTGTAATACTAACCAGACAAGAAGGATTGCGAGAGGAAGTACATGCTCATTACCACTACAACGGAAAAGTTTCGTTTTGCCATCGGCACACACTCACTTAATAGGGTCATAGACATTGGAAACACTCCTGAGGCACTACAAAGAGCAACATAGATTAATCGATCTATATATAAGAACAATTATCCTGACTGATATCATTGTAGAGCCTGAAATACTGAAATTAGAAAAATATAGACTTTTTAAATATCTCTTAATATTATGACTACAGTGTAAAATCGTTTTTAAACATCGATGGTTGATGCTCATCCCTAATACAGTTGATATTATTATAGTGTAGGTTTTGAAAAGTCCACCGGATTTGTTACATGAAAAAAATTCAGAGGCTAAAAGAAGAATTATCTTTTAAAAGAACTTACAATATGGAGATAATAAACTGTAGGATCAAGAGCATAATCCAGTTGACGGAAAGGCTGGCGAGAACGTTAAGTAATGCCGATATAGTAAGTGCAACTAGCAGCATTTTTCTCCGTCCTCTGGTGTCTGCTAGATAGCCCCATAATAGATTGCCAATAATCGACCCTGGGGAAAGGACATTTTAATATTATTAACAATTATAAAATTTTTGACAAACATATGTAGATTTATTATAAAACGATATTTGAGGAGTCTAATTTCAAAACCCACTATAACGTATTTTTGTCATATCCCATAAATTTATAAAAACTTTTAATTACTCTTTGACTTAACAATCACATTTTTATAAGGTATTTAACCCTTAGTAGCCTGATTTACGAAAGAGTTTTTTTTTATATTACTGTGTTTGCTTGAGTGTCTAGATGAAGGGAAAAATAGCTAAAAAATCACAATATTTATTTTACATATTTATTTAAAAAAAAAAACAGATATCAATTTTGATACTTCAGGCATAAAAACTAATAGTAATGTTAACATTCGGTTTAAAAGATTGGTATCAAAATTGAAACTCTAGGTTATTAAGGGTTAAATTATTATTCTAGAGTGAAAAAGCAATAAAGAAAAAAATCACATATAATATTTACTTTGATAAAATCATTTCAAATGACTATTAGGACCATTAAGTAATTTTGTACGAAAAATCGTTTTAGCGGGTTTTGAAATTAGACGCCTCACTTATGAGTTTAGGGCACACTCCAGCACACATTGAGATGTGCGTCGGATTCTAGCAGTCACGAACCGGCAGAAGCGACCCTGCAATGGCTTTCCTGCGATGCACTTCTCTATGTGCATTTTTATAAAAAGGTGTTTAATGTAAGGGATAGTATGATCGCGATCTTGACATGCTGCCTGACAACGATGCGTACAGAGCGGTACATTGCAACCTAGCAGCTTCTACTGGGTCACTGTTTTCGAGTGGCGACTGCAGAAATCGATGCACATCTTTAAGTTTTACCAGATAGGTTTATAGCAATACCCCGATAATTAAGTTGCGAGCTATGTGGAGTCCCAGAAGACTTACACCATTTCTTGGTGGAATGTGTTCGGAGCGTTTCTATGAGAGAAATCATGTAAAAACAATTTGGTTTGAACAGGTCTGATGTGGGTTTATTTCAGAGCGTCTTAGTTGAGCAAACATCTTGCGCAGCTGAGATGCTCTTTAGACTCACATATAAATTGTTGAATTAGCATTTAAATAGTATAGTGTGATTATGGGACTGACATGGTAATACTGATCCAAAGTCCCAAAAAAAAAACGATAATTAACAAACATAAAACAATATTATGGATACTCAATACTCGCGAAATGAGGATCCAAAAAGCAGCGTAAACGCGACTGAGGATGGTTTTTACTCATATTTGAAAGTTTTACACCTGGTTTAGACAAAATGACATTCGGTCAACAATAACGCTAGAAGAAAAGAGCAAAAGGATTGACACAAACCCTATGACGTGGTCACGCTATGTGTATTTCATATAATTTGCCTTTAACTACAATCGCTGAACAAATTTTATTTTGTCTGAGCTTCCTGTTTACGTCTTGCTTTTCGTTTCGAGTCGGTTTTTATGTACCTACACTGTAAAGTTACGATGTATGGTTCTCTAGAACCTTGTTGTGGCACGCTTTAAAATTGTAGAATGAGCTTCAAGGCGCATTTCCTATGACATGAACCTCTTTAAAAAGGAGTGAATGATGCTCATCTAGTTCGGCCGCGCAGTGATGACACTCCTCGTGCGGCAGTTGTTCATAGGCGACAATAACCGCTTACCTTCAGGAGCGCTGTTTGCCTTCCGCTCGTATAAAAAAATAAAGACATACCAATGACTGGTCCGGCTGCTATGATGCCTTGCTGTCCAGTTGTAGTGTTTAGTTCACACGCACTGCTTGGTACAATAATATTTGATGGGTACACGACAAGAATGTATGAAATAATTGCAAATCCACATACAAATGTTAAGAAATAGCTGTATAAACCGAAACCTGGAAAGATAGAAACGTACATCTTTGAAGCTAGCGTTCAAACTTCCTATAGAGAATGTTCATGAGACACGCAATTTACGGTTTTCTATGGTATCAGTTGCGGTTTGAAAGACTCGTGTAGCTATCCTGTGAGTAGTTGGTTTTCCCGACTTGAAGTACTATACCCGTTAGGGAGGCCGTGAGGGCCGCTTCCCGATGGGTCAGACTCAAACGAACTAATACCACTGGGATGTTCCTTCCCCTGTTTGCTGGGGGTCAAGGGCAAGGGCGAGCCAGCTTCCTCGGCACCCGGCGAGGCTCAGCTGTTCACCTAACATTAGCTGAGCTGACTTTCCTTTAGCGCATCATCACCACACAGAATTACTTTCGTTGATTTATGTTGATTAACTTATCCTTCTGTGTTGTGCGTTTTGTGTCAAATACATGATTTTTTTCTTTCTTTTTAAATCTAAATTATTTATGTGTGTTTAAATGTGTATACGTTAACTTGGTTTCAACACACAACTTTAAGTTTTTAAAGTTAAGGTTAATTGTCATTGATGATAACTATGGGATTATTTTATAGAATTTTTGAAACATATGATAAAAAATGTTTTTTTGTTTTTCTTTGTTTCTACTATTTCTTTTATTATTAGTATCCAATTAACTGATAAGCTGATTCGCTTCAATGCTTCGTTACGAATCATAAGTTAATGTCTAATTGCAGATTAATTTGGTAATATTATTACGAGGGTCATACTGAAAGTTCTTAGAAATACAAAAATTAAGTAAACTGGCAAATTATTTGTTTTATTATAATATAACTTTTCAAAATAGCGTCCATTCACATCAATACATCGCTGCATCCGATGCAACTAGAGATGGGCAAAAAGTAATCTGATTAACGATTACAAAATGTAGTCTATAGCATGTAGACGCCGTCCGATACGTAATTGTCGCCCTAAGGGTCGTTAGGGTGTTATGAGACGTGCGGGGTAAGAGGATGCGCGTGCGCACGGGATGCTTGCAAATTAGTCGACTACCGAGACGCAAGGCTTGAGTACGTGCGTGTACGTCGCAGTTCGGTGTGCCTTAAAGTGCAAATAAACAGTAAAACGCCAAAATCCGTGTCTTTCTACAACCACACCCACGACCACCGGTCATAAGTTTTAATTTTACTCATTTCAGTCGTCGCTGTCGAAAACCGTCCCTCACGCAGATCATCTGTGAGATTGTTGCGGACATGTTTAAATTCATTAAACCAGTTGTAAACTGTGGCACGAGATGGGGCTTCATCGCGAAAGGCCAATCGAAGTCTATCTTAACTTTGTTGTTGACTTTAACAACATCGAAAGTCATAAAAAAAATTGTCGGCTTAAATTCACGCTGACGTGCACAGACAATATTCAATTTGCCGCCAAATCGTAAAACAAATGACAAATGAATGAAATATATCAGATTAATGATTAAAAATTACAAAATGTTGTCGTAATTTTAATTTGATTGCACTGTAATCATGATTAAATACCTTCAAAACATTAAGGAGTCAAATTTGTATGTAATTGAGGGTTCCGTAGATGAGCAAAATGCAGTCATATTAATGATGAAAAACGCAAAATGTAATCGAAATCGTTTTTCGTTAATCTGATTACATTTTGCCCATCTATGTCGTCTACTGCGTCCGAACCGAGTCAGAATTGTTAGAATTTCCTGTCATATCGACGTAACGCTTTGTAGTGATTGTGATGAGCTCCTAGATTTATATTTTCCCAAACATGGATCAGAGAGCGCCAAATACAATGTTCGAAATTGGATCGAGTTTTGTAGACTCGTCTTTTCACGGATTGGGACTTAGGATACAGTGTGTAGCCGCCTTAATAGTAGATACAGCGAAGCCCAAAAATAAAATGCGACTACCGATATGGAATCGTTGATAGTCATTGTTATCATACCTAGACAAATATCAATTACTAGTTGTTGCCCGCGACTTTTCCCGCGCGGTAATACATTTGAGATTTTTATATCTTATTTTACCCCCTGAATTTCCAAAACGCATTCGAAATATTTTTTATTTCTATTCAAAAAACTAAACACCAATCTTTCATAGTGCTTATTTCAAAATCGAATTTTCAAACAAAGTGATACTACTAGTTTACTGTGGTTAACTACCAAATAATTCCCCCTCAGTTAAATTGGTACGCATTTAATTTTCTCTTATGTAAATTCTCCTATATTTTATCTTATCTTATAAAAATATAAATTCTCATAGCAGCATTAAACCCTCAAATTTAAGGTTTTTAATAGAGCTTTTACGATAGTACGTAGGTACATTAGCCCCATAGTACATGCTCGCCGAGCCGTCGGAAGTATCCGGATTCCCAGGCTCGGCGAAAGCGAAGAGAGGGCAGTGCTGGCACCCCGGTGGTTTTAGTCGGGGCAGGTCCGACACACCGGGGGGAGTGGCTCTCACGACTCCCCCTGACGGTCCGTAGGGATTTCCACCGGGTTAACAAAAAAAAAAGCCCCATAGTACATTGTATAATAGAAAAAATATACTCTTTTTTAGCAGTAGGGCGACTGACCGAACTGGGTCATGACCACAGTCCACAAGTGTAAAGACCGTCATAGTGACTCGTATTGGCCTGTCGCGTTTCGTGATCAGCTTGTGTATATCCAATAACTCATACCTAGAGACCTTCAGTCGTGGTATATGTAGGCCGACATGACGATGGAGATTATCAATGCATTTTTATCCTTTGATGGTCGCTTTCGTTTTTGGGCTACACTGTACTTCCCATCAGGTGCGCTGTAGTTATTATGTAGTGTTCAGTGTAAAAAAAAATCTAACATATAGCATGATGTGCTATTGATTTAAATGCATTAGATGTTAAATATACAAGATTTTATTGAATATCGGACGTCGCAGGCTGTTCAGACCAAACATACTCTCACACGTCTCCCTCACAGATTTGGGTCGGCCACATTCCATCTTCAGATGATGGACGTTATAATAGATGATACAGCAACTTTCATAACGTGGAGAATCGAACGGTCTTATAATTACGAGTTTTAATTTAAAGGCAATCTGTAAGTTCTATATGGAGTATGGACACAGCGTTTTAATGTCAATCTCCCGTTTTTAAATAAGATTAATTTCTTACCTGCTTTATGTAAACCGTCTTCAAATGGAATTAGATCCGAATCACTGTCATTATTGTCCCTCATTTTAAAGTAATGTTAATTATTATCTTTGTATTCTAAAAATTGATTTATTAGTCTATGCTAATTGATTATCCTTAATATAAAATTAAACTAACTAACTACTATTTATTTATATTGTTTATGGATTTTAAAAAACGTTGCGCCCAAGAGTTGGACCATAAATGTTGAAATGAAAATGTTGAAAAATCATTCTAGAAATATTATTTATAGAATGATTTTTAATAAAATATCTTGATATCGTTTGTGATAAGTTGTGAAATATAATTGTATTTATCTGGTATTAGGAAACAATTACAATTCATTTTACATTCGAAACATCTAATTAATTGAATAGGCCACTGTTCCGTAGAAATAATAATTGGGTATATTAAGTGTCATTTTTATTAACAATTAAATTCAGCCCAACTAATTGAAACTATACACTCTCGTCGCTTATAACTGAGTATCGTATCTGAAGTGCTGTTCTCATGCAGCCGACCTTGAAGAAGAGAAAAAAGATAAAAATCCTGCCGCAGATGTAGGCAACAATGTCGCTGATAATAGTTTACCGATTATAATCTAAGGGGATGATTCTTATTTTTTTAATAAATCAATCTATCGATGTCAGACAAAAGGTCGATTTATAGCCGAAACCTATTAATTGGCTAGCATCACAAATTTTGCCCGAAGGCGAATATTTAAAAACCCTAATAAATGTAGTCCAACATTGACTAAAATGAATTATGTAACGTTTTTAAAAACTTTTACTCCACCATTTATTCATGGAATATGTCCGATCTAAATCTGTAAGTGAGGCGTTTGTGTCTTTGCTCTGAACAGGCTAGAACGTCAGAATGTTTAACAAAGTCTTAACAGAACTATAATCTGATGAGGCGTCCGGTCTGTTCAGATCAATGGCACTAGATGTCATACGTTAGGTGTTTTTGTATAAGAGTACAATGGGGCTGACATACGTACACATGTAAAAATTCCCTAAAAAAGCGGTTTTTGGTGGTGGGCGATTGCCCGATCTGGGTTATGACCACGGTACACAAGACTGTCAGAGTGACTCGCTATGGCTATTCTAAATATTACTTGTTATCGTTCATGCCTGGATATTGGGCGACGCATTTCCTTAAGTGCGCCGCCTGGCGTAAATCCGGTTAGGGAAGAAGGCCTCTGGCTGAGACCATCCTCTGTCGCCCTGTCCTATCGGGGCGGCGGGTAGGGTTGTCAAGGTCGGCCATAACCTCCCGATCCCTCTCCGCCGCATCATTCGCCTTCATACTATCTTTATAGAAGGAAGGGGCTTCCTGCCATGCCTCGTCGCTAATAACCAGTGCGCAAAAATTTCCAGATCCGAGGCTGAATACACCCGCCATTCTTATATTAGGTTGGCGACTCATAATTTTTGAGAAATAATTGTGATTTAAAAATATTACACTTTTTAATTTTATATATATCTATTCTCTTCATTACCCGTTCATGCTTAAAGCTTCATGATTTATACCTATGTATATCCTGTTACTAAATACCAAAAAAAAAAAATTGTCTGTATAAAAATGGTCATAAATTAAAATTCAAGTTATGTAATAAATTAATTTATTTTTAAATAAACAATTATATTCAATCGATAATCTGCTTTTTTGCTTGTTTCGTTTGGGCTTCGTTGGTCGTTATGCTGGTCTTGGTGTTTTGCTAATAAACGGCGTTCATCAGGTAAAAGTACCGCCACGATACCTACACCTGGAACAGATAATAATGTAACGTCACACCGTATACCTTACTGTGTGAGCAGTGAAACATTACGGCTATATCCACTTTGCGCTTAATATATTTGGAACAAATGAAATGTATTTAAATTATAGCAGCGAGCTACGATAGTGAGATGAGAGTAATAACAGCGCTATTTATTATGGCGGTGCTGCCATCTATTTGTGATTTATACAATTCTAATTTAAGATTAAAATATTGAAGTACTAATTATTGAACAATAAACGCTGGGCAGACGATATTATAAAATTGGCAGGCACTGAATGGCCGCAAGAGGCAGAGAATGAAAAGCACTGGTCATCTCTGGAAGAGGCCTTTACCTTTCATGGAGAGGGTTCTTGCTAATTATAAGTCAAAATTACTACTTGAAATGTACATAGAGTAAGCAAAAAATAAAAGGTTTTTTTATTTTATTTTATTTATTGAACAATGCAAATAATAAGTTAAGTTTAAAAGTTTAAAACAAGTTGAATATAGTCGTTGTGATTTCCATTTATGTAACGATGTCTTTTTATTTTTAAAAATTAACTAAGCCTATTCTCGAATTCTTGCCTGCGATGAAAATCCGCGATGCTCCAGTCTGTTCTTGACCACAACCTTTGAAACCAGGTTAAAACGTTGAGCTGAAATTAGAAGCAAGAATTTTCGTCCTTAAGATCCGTCAAAGTATTTACAAAACGCGTATGTAAAAGAGTATTTTTTTTAATCAATTTCAAGAAACCGTAAATTCATAATTATAGTATAATATAGTTGCATACTATGACGCCCTATAATTGTGGGGGCATTTATATGTTCTATTTTGATACCATGATCTTTTAGTTTTTTTACTTCATGTTACCCATGTTGGACATCCAATTTTGTAAATTAAAAATAATTAAAAAAAAAATGGCAAAAACGGCAACGACCGCCAAGGGACGAGAATCTGCATAGAGTGAACGTCGTTGAGCCCGCCCAGATGTACCAGCTCTACTCAGGACTTATGTATATGAACAATTGAAGGTGCTTAAGGTGATCCCGAAACGTGACAGGTTCAAGCGAGCAAGTACGATGACAATACAATAACTCGATGACTTGCGATTCGGTGCGGCACAGCGCATTATTGACGTATCATTCCGCAACAAGCGTGCTTAGCTAATTAGTTACACGTGATGTCATCTATCGATTTTAATTTCGATATCTATTCGATTATTGATTTTCATTCGTATTATTTCCGCATCAATGATAAAATTGGCAATCAACTTATCATTTTGTTAATCTCGATGGTGCGTGTGAGTTGGCGAGGAAAATAGAAGGAATCCGGGAACGAACTTACTTGTATATTGTCCCGGTCCACGGCGCTGGTTCAGGCGTCCACACCACAATTTCACGCGTTGTTAGGGTTAGCAGAGCGTTCGAGTTGATACCAATTGTATTACACAGCGTTGTAGCGTTTTATATATTTTTTAAGGAGTTTATTACAGCGAGCGCGTTGTACTTTTCGAAGCGTTCGAACCCAGAGAGGAAAACGGATGAGGAAGGTAGGGGAATAAAAATGTCGAGTGAGTGTTGCTAATGTATAAATAGATAATATAAGAGAATATATATTAAAATATTATAAATAAAGAATAAAAAATAAAATAAATGTAAATTAATAATAAACGGCGCAAACATATCCCCCGGCCTGAGGGTATCCCTCAGAAAGAAAGAGCGCAATTAAACAAATAGAAAGCGGAAGAGCGTAGCGTTACAAACAAAATAATTAAATTGAATTAGAAAGCGTTTACAAAAAGCGAATGCGTTTATTGAAGCGGTAGCAGAGAAAGGGGTATCACTGGACGAACGTTACCACTCCGTCCTTGTCAGGATATAGATCCTCAACAATATCAAGAGGACAGTTTAGAAGAAGCGATTTGTCTACTCGTATTATAATAATACAGCCATTTTTAGTATGAACAGATAGAGTATTCAATTTTTGTCTGTATTGAAGTGATGACAATTGTATGAGACCCGTTCTACGCCAGTACGATTTTTAAAAGTTTATTTAGTAGCTGATAGCGATTCAGCCAGCTCTCTGGAGAGTCACTGAGGTCATTAGCGGTATAAATTAGCGGTGTTAAATTTAAACAATGCTTCGGAGGTAATGCTCTATGTTCTGATGGATCTGTGCTCAAAATGCACAGAAAGCGGTTGTTCATAAATGTGTTTGTATAAAAAGTGCTGTGCCACATGGTTTATCAGTTTTTAATAAAGAGACTACAGAATTGGAGCATTTCTTTCTCATAAAGTGATAAATTAATATTTGCGCGTTTCCCAAGTCTGGAGTTGATGTTATTCTGCGTGTAGATATTAATTCAATAAAGCGTAATACATAAACATAGGTGCGTAAATATTTTATCCATTTGGGTAAGCGTTCGGTTATTTCATAAAAAATATTCAGAGTTTTAGTCATTTGAGTTAAAGGAGAATAATATAAATTATGTATCCATGAAAGAACAACAGTTGAGTTAGATTTTAATAGCGTAACAACTGGAAATAATAAAGTAAGCGGTTCTAATAAACGAAAAAGAAAAAAGTAGAAAATTGTTTGCTTTGAACGTTTAGCGTTATTTGCGTTTATTTAGAAAAACAAAATATGTCCGTTAGTTTTCCACAGTAATTCAATTATTTTTGTAGACGTTTCGTTATCGAAATTAATTATATTTTTAATTTTATTATGCGTTGGAATACGTTCCATTAATCGAGTATTATTAGATATCCATTTTATTAGTTTGTAGCCCCCGGCCATGAGCAAATGCGTTAGCTGGTGATATAATTCTTCGGCCATCTCGACTGATGGTACTGAGGACACGTAGTCATCCATATAGAAATGGCGTTCGAGTGCCCATGCCGCGGCAGGGTAGCGCTCACGTTCGTCATCAGCTAGTTGCTTGAGAACGCGCATCGCTAGGAAAGGTGAACTTGACACACCGAATGAAACGCGATTAAATTCATATGTGCGAATAGGATCATTTTCATTAAATCTAAAAGTGAAATCTGAAAGCGTTGATGATAAGGCGATAATTTTAATTGAAAATATATTTTTTAATGTCTGCGGAGAGAACTACCGAAAATAATCGAAGATTTAACAATAAATTAAATAGATTGATTTATAAATTTAGTCTATCGTGTAAAATATCATTAAGAGTTTTATTCAAAGTGGTTTATTACTGGCGTCTAAAACTATGCGAATTTTCGATGTCGCTTTGTCCGGTCTATGCACAGCGTGATGAGGAATATAATAACATGGACCTGGTGCGAGCTGTTCCACTAAAGATAGATGTCCAGTATCTATGTATTCGCTTATAGTGGCGTTGTATCCGTCGCGTTGCAATGGGTTTGTAATTAGCTTGTTCTCTAAGTGTAATAAACGTAATTTTGCCTTAGATTCTGAGTTTCCTAGCTCATTAGGATCTAATTTAAATGGAAGATTAACTGTGTAACGTCCAGTCGCGTCGCGTGAATAATTATTTAAAAAGTCGCGTTCACATTCTAAGTTATCTGGGTTAAAATGTTTTTTATTTGGTGTGCTATCTAATCCCCAGAAGCGTTGAGTTAAATTTTCTAAACTAGGTTCAACGAATGTGTGCAATGATTTTATTTGAGAGCGTTCTATGCATTCCGTTCTTCCCATAATAATATAACCTAGAGTAGTCTGCATAGCAATAACAGACGAATGCGGGATTCTCACTTTGTGATTTCCTAAGAGGAACGGGAAGAGTTCACTGCTTATTAAACAGTCAATTTCAGACGGCGAGCAAAATTCATTATCGGCTAAAGGCAAGTCGCGAATGTGTTGTAATATATCAGTGCTTACCGTGGTGTTTGGAATTCTGTCCGATATTGAGTCTATGACGCGTGCTTTAATTGAATATCTACAGCGAGTATCAAACCGAGAATGTATCATGAACTGCGTATGTCCTATAATTGATTTTTCAGTATGCCCTAGCCCCTGCACTACGGAAGGTGCATATAAAATATTTAATTTCAAGCGCTCACAGCAAGATTTCGTTATAAAGTGGCTCATGGAACCACTATCTAAGAGTACTCTAATTTTAAAACATCCACCATCGTTGTTATATACGTAAACAATAGCAGTGGGCAATAGGACGGTAGAACTAGAGTTAACTCTATTGTCGCGGGTATTTAATAAAGCAACATCATTGCTGCGTTGTAAAGAGTGAATATTATGTACGGAGTGTGCACTTGAATCGAGCTGTGCGGCTGCAGTCTGTGATGACGCATATAAACACGGCTGCGTAGCGGTAGCGTGGTTGGCAGAACTGCTTAGCGAGGCGGGCGGAGCGCGCTCGAATCTAGGTGTCGAACGATCTATATGCAACTTTGTATGATGCATGCGATTACAAATAGCACATTTTATAATTGATTTACAAAATTTTGTGTTATGAAATCCTAAGCAGTTAATACAAAAGTTATTTTGTTTTGCAAAGTTATACCTTGATGAGGTATCTAACTTTAAGAAGGCGTCACATTTATAGAGTGGATGAATATTTTCAGTTTTACAGCATATGCATTTAGGTACGGCGTTATTATTAACTATAAAAGTTTGTACGGAATTTTTATTTTTTATTTGTGGAGAGAATTTTGTATTAGTTTGAAATTTATTATGAGCGGGTTTATAAAAAGGTATTGAGTTCGATATCGCTGGTAAATTGAGAATTTTACTTTGGCTTTTTATAAATTCTGTTAAAGAACTGAATGTAGGTATTTTAATACCTCGTTGAGTTTGTTCGAATAATGTGACAGTTTCGCGTTCGAGTTTTGTAGTAGCGATATATGTAATAATAAAATCAGCCAAATCTTCTATTTTTAATTGTTTTAATGCGGCGTGTGCGGTACAAAATTGTTTGATAAATGTTTCTAGCGAGTTATGTGACGGATGCTGACTGCCCTTGAAATTTAACATTTGTTCTAAGTACATAGAACCTAAACCACGAGTATCTTCATACTTTTCTTTGAGCATGTTCCAATTTATTTCATAATTGTCAGCTACGGGTTGAATAGTTCCACAAGCTGTCAATGCTTGACCAGAGAGTTTACCGATTAAATATTGTATTTTTTCAGCGTTAGATAAATGTGGGTTGTTGTGAATTAATGAACTAAAGTTCTCATAAAACATGACCCATTTATTAGGTGATCCATCAAATGACATCAAATCCAAGCCAGGCAATTTCTTGTTCAACCGTTCGTATTTAAAATTCGATTGAACTTGTTCTGCAGCGTTATTCATAAATGTTTGCGCTTGAGATAATACGGGAGTAATTTCGCTCTCGACTGACTTGATATGGCAGTATAACTCGTCAAATGATAATAAGGCGGCAAAATCGGGTTTGGTTTTAGGATTCTGAGTAATAATTGCTATATTTAATTGATCTAAAACCTCATTAAAGTCCGTGCGTAATTTTTCTAATGATTTTAAGCGAATAAGGAACATTTTTTTTGCATTTTCATCAGAAATATTTAAACTTAAATCGTACATGTTTTGTAAAATGCCAAACAGGCTTTCTTTTTTGGCTTGTAACATTACTACGGTAGTATCCATGTTTGACTGCGTTTTAAATTTAATCGAAGCGTTTATTTAACAGGATTATGTTCTGTATGTTTTCACAAACGTGAGATATGTGTACTACCGTAATAAAAAAAAAATGTAGGTACAATATTGAAGTAGAATAAACTATATTTAAATAATAATAAGCGTTATAAGAGTATTATATATGTGTTTATAAGCGTTTAATATAATAAATAAATACGAAATATGAGTATAAACGTATGAAATAACACGTAAATATTTAAATATGAGTAAAAATAACTGACAGCGGTAGATATGTATAACGTGTTAAAATGAGTTTTTGGCGAGGAATAAAGGCGTAGCGAGGAAGGAAGCGTGATGAATCCAGTGAAGAAGGACCAGAGAAATTATGGTGCGTGTGAGTTGGCGAGGAAAATAGAAGGAATCCGGGAACGAACTTACTTGTATATTGTCCCGGTCCACGGCGCTGGTTCAGGCGTCCACACCACAATTTCACGCGTTGTTAGGGTTAGCAGAGCGTTCGAGTTGATACCAATTGTATTACACAGCGTTGTAGCGTTTTATATATTTTTTAAGGAGTTTATTACAGCGAGCACGTTGTACTTTTCGAAGCGTTCGAACCCAGAGAGGAAAACGGATGAGGAAGGTAGGGGAATAAAAATGTCGAGTGAGTGTTGCTAATGTATAAATAGATAATATAAGAGAATATATATTAAAATATTATAAATAAAGAATAAAAAATAAAATAAATGTAAATTAATAATAAACGGCGCAAACACTCGATTCTTTGATTTTTTCGGAATAATGGTCTATAGCTAACTCCAAGTGCTTCAGTGGACAAGTTAAGAAAATGTTACTTACCAAACTGACAAGTGCGTTGGCTGTTGCATTTATGACTCCAACACATATTATAATAACCAAAGTTGTAGTTTGTAAAAGGCAGGGATTTGAATCCGGCTGTAAAAAAGGTATCACGATTAAGTAATGCAAACTGAAGTGTTTAAATCTTGAAATCCTAAACAAATCAATATAATCATCAATGATAAAAGAATCCTAAGGTTGCACTTTGAAAACAAGATTTATTAGTGAAATACATCTCATAGAGAATTTGAAATATGTTTTAGTCTTTTTGTCTCATCTCTCAGTCTTTTCAACCCATCATTACGCATCTTCACATTTTTAGTTTAGTTAATATTGAATATAATATATACTTATCTACGTACGTCATCTGGAGCTTCTAGTTCCATGCTTATTGCTCCACACACTGTCTGATACATATTTTCTCCAGATTGTATTGTCTCTAAAAATTGATTCGCTATAGTAGGCAGCCAAATGAAAAATGGTCCCAATCTAAAAATATAGTCCAAGTTTGAAACATTTTATTGAAGATCATATACGAAAAAACTTGTACAGCTAGACGTTGAATAAAGTTATATTGAAATACAATAATATTATTAAACTAATGTAAAAATATGTATTTTTACTTCACTAAAAGGTACGCTTTGGTGGTCATACAGTCTCAAGAAACTTAAGAGCTTATACTCTAAAAATAAAATAAAAATAAATAAAAATAAGATGTTTGCTCAGCTAAGACGCTCTGAAATAGACCCACATCAGACCTGTTCAAACCAAATTGTTTATACATGATTTCTCTCATAGAAACGCTCCGAACACATTCCACCAAGAAATTGTGTATGTCTTCTGGGACTCCACAGAGCTCGCAATTAGGTGTATCGATTTTCCTCATCAAAATTTTGAATTTATTGAGTGGGATGTGTCCAAAGCGCAATCTATGAGAGATAACAATAAGCTTTCTATTCCATCCCGCATTGGCAAACCATGGTATATGAGGAGGTTCACTTTGCATTGTTTTAAACCATATGCCTTTTTCTAGAGCAGCAATATCAAAGTATTCTTTCCACTCGTTTCTTATCTTCTTTACGAAAAGATTCCCTTCTTCATTTATCAGCGATCATCTATAGAGTGGAATATTCTTCCAGCAACCATATTTCCACGTTCTTATGACTTAGGAGCCTTTAAGGGGGACACCTTATGTGAATCGTAAAAAAAAAACCTTTTTTTTTAGGTAAATCGACTGAAAAACTATTTATGAACATTCATGAAAAGTTAAACCGGTAAATCCCGAGTATTTTTGAAAATATTACAGAGAACGTACGGGTGCGCATTAACTTTGGTTTAATACTTCGCGCTCGCTGTATATTGTTTTGAAGAATCTCGCCTCTCCTTGCATTTAATAATCAGCTTTTCGTTTCTCTCTCTCTCTCTTCTCTTCTATTTGCTTACTTTTTGATCGAGTCGTTCAATGCCACAGTTTGGCGGATGACCCCAAAATATTTAAATTCAGGTCAAAAAATCATCACGATTGCCACGTATTTAGCCACAGGTATTTTTTATGAAGGCTATTCGGTGATTTTGATGATGATGGGCCTCCTTAATTTGAAATTTGGTCTGCAAAATGTTCGGTGAAATCGCAACGGGAACCGATTGGAGCGCGCGTATAAGCGACGTAGCAGCAGCACAAGAGAGGCTCGCACCGCTTGTAGAGCAGAGAGAATTCACGAGAGCGAGTTTTTCAAGCAAGCTGAGGGTTTGTTGTATGCAGTAGCGCTCATATCATAGATGCATGAAAGCATTGCATGCCCTTACGATAAATAAGTCTGGAATAAATTGTTTAAAGTTAAAGGAAAAAAAGGAATCATTTATATTCATATCTATTCTACATTCACCCCATCTTTCCTATGAGAGCAGTAAAATATTAATATAAAAAAATACCTTAAGCGTATTCTCAGATCTTAAATTGTTTATTTTATGGATGTTTTCTAAAACTCTGATAGCTCTCTTTTCTTAAACATTTACAAATAAGTACTTAGGGCTCTCATTCATAAGGTAGAAGAGTAATGCAGAAGGATATAGAAGGCAATGTGTAAACAAGTAGCAGCGTTCGCCATGAGTTCCAGTAAATTCCGAGAGCAGGGAGATGGTGAGAGAATGTCAAGGGTATTATGGGAATCGCCAACGCTGCAAAAATAGAAATTCATTTGTATTTACACAACCATTTGTCTACGACTTTTTGTACTTCGGCTATTAAATTATCCAAAATCCGAACCTCGGTTGCATTGCGTAACAGCCCTTATCAGTAGCTACAGCGAATTACGATAACAAAGTGCGACCGATATGGAATCCTTGATAATCAATGTTATCACGCCAGTCTAGACAAATATCTATTACTAGTTAGTGCCCGCGTCTTTTCTCGTGCGGTAATACTTTGGAGCCTTTCTTTCACTCGTTATTTTATCCCCTTAGCGATTAATTTTCAAAATGCTTTTTGACATATTTTTTATTTCTAATCAAAACTATTTCAAACACGGTCGGGTTGATAATGTATGATAAAAAAAAATTCTGTCTAGCATAGCTATATATGTATGTATCAAACGTTGCGTCTTGATGTCCCGGTAACATATTTTGTTTTAAAAATAATATATTCTTGAGACATCTGACGCCCGCTAAATAATTGTTTTAACGAAAGTTGTTTTATTGTTTTTTTTACTGATTATTTTCTCTTACAACAACACTTTTAATAATTTTATATTCTGAAAATAATAACTTATCTATATTTATAAGATTTTTTTTTTGATAACACAGTCCACAGTCCAATGACACAGCTATAGTAAGAGTTAGATATGTCCTAGCCTGAATTATTGTCCTTAATCTATAATTAAGCTAATTTTTTAATTTATTTTAAATTAAAGAACCCATTTCTTTATATTATTTATGGATTTTAACAAACGCTGCGCCCCAAGTGTTTGGTCAGTAAGTATGGAATTATTTCTGTCCATTTTAATGGACAATGGATTTTTTTTTATGGTCTAGTGAGACCAGGGCTTCTTAAACTTTTGTCATTCACGACCCCATCTATGATTGCGAGTTTCTTGACGACCCCATACAAATATAAAAGAAAACTAACAATGTATAGCCACAGTATAACAATAGCGATCATCGATCGTTTACTGCTGTCGGTGGAGATTGCTCAAAACCTTCAACAAATGCGCGTGTCTACACGCTTCAACTCCACTGTATTCCGCCAACTCTAGTGATGTTATAAAATGGTATATATAAATATTTGACATTAAAATCTCTTGCGACCGCAGAATTTTGTTACGCGACCCCATTTGGGGTCGCGAACCATAGTTTAAGAAGCCCTGCACAAGACGTATTAATTAAAGGATATTAAAAAAGTCCCCAATTTGTAGGTAATTTTCAAGAGGCTATTATTTTGAGGAAAATAGGCGTGCAGAAGTTTTAAAAGTAGAAGGTTATAGCGTCAAGTGCCTAGTTTTGGGCAGTAGACTTGAAGGAGTCTGCTGAACGGATGAGAGGGAGGCTGTGCACGGTGTCTCGGTCACGTGTCGGAGAGAGGTAGCCTCAATAAGGTCTTTTGTTCCCTGGGCGTCTGGACGAATTTGGTTTCCCAGGCCCGGGTGGAGCAATCAGAGGGACACCCCGGGGGTTTTTAGTCAGTAGGAGTCTGACATACCGGGGTCGCTGCCCTCATAGCAACCCTGATGGTCCTATGCAGGATTTTCTCCCGGGATACAAAAAAGTGCTTAGTTTTCAGTTTTAAACATAACATAATTTACGCGGGGAAGGTTTTTGAGTAATTGTAAGTAAAATACAAAACGAACATTTTTCCAAAATTTTTCTCGTCTTCAAAATGATCTATGGACTTTATTTTTTTATTCAATAGTCTTATCATAAAATTATTTTAGATAATCTAATTCCCTTTTATTTGACTTACCAACGAGCTTTCTACAATGATTTATTCCTGAGTTATTGTTGATCAAAGCAAAAAAGTCCTTATTGACTTTGACAATCGATTACTTGGGTAATAATGATTGCACAGAGAGTCGAAGTAGGGTTTTGTAAACTACAAAATATTCTCTATAAGTTGAAATGTGTTGATGAAGTATTATTTTTTTAAAAGAAAATGCTAACTGAAGATAAGGTAAAAAATCGCATATACAAGGATATTTTGATAACTTGTAATAATTTTGCATATAATGGGTTTAGGAAGAATTCCGTCCATAAGTTTTAAGCCCTAAGGTGCCCTGAAAAATTTCTTTGTAGATTCGAAAAGCTGCGACTTTGCTCTCTTCTTTACCGAAAGGTTTATTTAGATAACGTTTTAGAGATCTAGATGATTTAGAGGTTTAGGTTTTTGGGAGTGGAAGCTGCTCGCGTCCGTAGGCTTTACCCTAATTTCCCTACACGTGAATCCTGGGTGGTGCTAAACGAGCAGCAGCGAGGTAGTAGGGTGTCGGTGCCCGTCTGGATCGCGACCACAGTACATGGGTGTAAAGTCCGTCACAGTGACCAGTTTCGGCTTGTCGCGTTTCGGGATCAGCTTGTGTATATCCAGTAGCTCATATACCTAGAGACCTTCAGTCGTGGTATATGTGGGCCGACATGACGATGTAGACTATCAATGGATTTTCATCCTTTGATGGTCGCTTTCCTTTTTGGACTACACTGAACTTACCCTCAGGTACTCTGCTGACAATTTGTTGAGCCAGTGTAAAAAAAAGGTTTTATAAAAAATTAACTTAATGTACCATTTTTCATTGTTTATTGATTTATTTAAGTTTAAAGTGTTTTCTTAAATAATTAATATAAGGGGTGTCTCAGAATGTTTTTCGTTTTTGAATTGACCAATACGCGCCGATCGCTGGTAGCAGGGGGAGGGGAGTGGTCTCAAACGCTTGGCCGGCTTGTTAAGTTTAGTAGCCATGAATCGTTTCACGGGACCGCAGCGCGCGTTTTGCGTGCGAGCGTTTTATAAAAACAACGATTCCTACACTATTGTTCGTCGTCTCTACAGGACACATTTTAATTTAACAAGCTTAAAACATGTGCCAAGTGCCAATTTAATTAAACATTGGGTGTGCAAGTTTGAAGAGACTGGGAATACAATGCCGGACAAATCATCTGGGCGCAAAAGGACATCAAGGGCGAGCACGAACGACGACCTCGTTCGCCAGTCTGTTATGGACGACCCACGACAGTCGTTGAGATTGCGCGCAGCTTCTATGAATTTGAACAAATCTACGGTTTATCGCATTATTTCGAAAGATTTGCATTTTCACCCATATAAAATTGTTATTGTTCAAGAAATGAAGCCTGATGATCCTGATAAACGAGTCGAATTCTGCAGGACAATGAAAAACCGTTTTAGGAGTTTCAATAACATCTGGTTCTCCGACGAATCGAATTTTCACATCAACGGTCACGTGAATAAACAAAATTGCAGATACTGGGCTACCGAGAATCCGCTAGAACTGCATCAGAAGCCCTTGTACTCACCAAAAGTGGTTGTTTGGGCTGCCATATCAAGTCAAGGAATTATCGGTCCTTATTTTTTTGAGGATAACCGAGGTCGAACTCAGACCGTTAATTCTGATCGATATTGCCATATGATCCGGACTTTTTTGGCTACAGAAATGCAAAACCAGTCTGGCTACAACCGCAACACCTTTTTCCAGCAAGATGGGGCCACTTCTCATGTAACAAATGACTCATTAGCTGCTCTTCACGATTTATTCCCCGGAAGAGTGATAAGCCGCCGAGGAGACATAAACTGGCCACCGAGGAGTCCTGATTTAACGCCTGCTGATTTTTTCTTATGGGGCTACCTAAAAAGTAAAGTTTACAATCCATTGCCACCAAACCTGAACGTTTTGAAGCAAAGAATCACTGAAGAAATCAACGCTATTCCAAGAGCAATGCTCCAGCGAGTGATTGAAAATTTTAGCTCCAGGCTAAATGAGTGTGAACAAGTAAATGGTGAACATTTGCAAACGGTTGTTTTTCATAAATAAACTTCAAGATCTGCTCTTTAATTTAACAATAAATAAAACAAGTTTTAATGGATAATGTTGTTTTTTATTTAACATCAAAAAATGAAAAACATTCTGAGACACCCTTTACCTACATGATTTTTGAATAATAAAATAAAAATAATAATTATTAATTGTTTATTTTCGCACATGTGAATGTATGCGCGCTTGTTTTTGTGGATGTATATCGGTTGGCCCAAAATCAAAAATTGTCCTTAAAATTTTGAGAAAAATTTAGTGTTTTTTGACTAATTCTTATTCCTAGAATTTTTTTTCTAAAATTCATAGTTTTTAAGAAAACGATAGATTAAGATTTTTATACATTTTTTAATTCTCGCCGCCATTTAAAAAAACCACGTCAATGAAGTTTTCTGTAAAGAATTCCCCTTAATGTTTGAGTGCCATGATCACATCTGATCATAGTTAAAAGTTGACACATTTGCAGCATTATTGTGAAAAAAAATGAGATTGTTTTTTTTTTTTCGAAAATTTTCACGTTTTATACGGCCATTTTTTTTCTCGGTGTCGAATCGAAATTTTGAGGTCAGATTGAGCATTTTAAAGAGCATCAAATTTCGCGTAGGGATGGAGGTATTGCATTATTTTTTGGTCCGATAACATAATAAATAAACACGTTGAAAAGTTAGTAAATAGTCTGATCATCTCGGCGTTAATGGGTTAATTAATGCGTCTAGTATATTTATATAATTTTAATTAGATAAAAGATATCATTGTTTATATGTTGTGAAATATAGTTGTATATTGTGTAATATTACGCAATAATTATAATTAATTTTACATACCCGACTACTTATTTATTAATTAATTGGATAGGCTACTGTTCCGTCGCCGGATGCCGAGGAAGATGGCTCGGCTTTGCCCTTAGCATCCGGCAGACGAGAGAAGGAACACCCCGGTGGTTTTAGTCGGGGCAAGTCCGACACACCGGGGGAGCGGCCCTCACCGCTCCCCTGAAGGTCCGTAGGGATTTCCACCGGGTTACCAAAAAAAAAAAAAAATGCTACTGTTCCGTAGAAATAATAATTACGTATGTTTTATAAAATTTTAGTAATTTAATTACTATATTTTTATTTTTAGATATTTATGACCGTAAAGGTATCTGTTTGGATGTTAGGGTGGTGGATGTTGACCTGTCGCTGCCGGCGCTCGCTCGCACGATGGTCGGCAGCGACAGAGCATGGCAGGCGGTCGTCACATATTGTGAGAGTGTTATGGAGGCGAAAGAGGCGGCGGAGAGGGTCAGGGAGGCAATAGCCGGCCCCGACGACCCGATCCGTCGCCCACGTAGAACAGGACGAAGGAGGAGGGCCTTTGCCGCAGGCCTTCCTCCGTAACCGGAAAGACGCCTGGGCGGCGCGCTTGAGGGAGCGCGCCGCCCAACTTATCCAGGCGAAAGCGGTGTGTGACGTGTTCCCGCACACCGCTCTAAGACTACTTATGAAGAGAGCGATGGGTGGCCCTTTATTTTACCCCCTCGTAAACACAGCGGTGAGGCCTACCGAAAAAGCCAGACATCGTCGCGGGCCGGAGAAGTGGACGCTGCTGTACCTCTGGTCTCGGATAGAAGGAGAGAAGGAACACCCCGGGGTTTTAGTTGATGCAAGTCCGACACACCGGGGGGCGACCCTCATCGCCCCCTGCGTTCCGTCAGGGATTTCCCCCGGGTTACAAAACAAAAAAAAACTCTGTTTGAATGTAAATAAATCTAAGATTCTAACCTATATAAGAAATGATTTAAGAACGAATTGTATGAAATAAGTTAAAAATGAAAGTTTAGAACTAGTGTTCTTTTTAATTATATTTATTTGGGAGACTTTTATGTGTGTTATTATGTCAGCCTTATCATATCCTTATACAAAACTACTAAAATTACAAAGATCTAAAAAAAGTGAAATAAACACATATTCAAAAATATACGTTTATTGGATTTTACAAAACGGAATTTTAGTTAAAATAGTTCCCGTACTAAAAGCAGCATTTCACCACTAGCAGAGGTTTATTTCAATATAAAACATAATAAAGGATTTATTCTGGTGTAGCTGTGAATAAAGCGTTATTGCCGAACAATACAAACGCTCTCCATCATCAGTTTCATATTTATCTTCCACCTACTAAGAAAGAAAGAAAGAAAGAAAAAGTTTATTGAGGCAAAGGAAACAACACACAACAAACATATTTATATAAAAACAACAATGAAAGAATAATACATAACATTACATCATGTATCCTGTGTGCTGCTACCCATCTCAAAGAGCACTCGGCTCAGCGTGTGCTGGGCGACGCTGCACGCGCCATCCAGCGCTGATTTTCAGCCGGCGCTCAGGGGAACCGATTGCGCAAAGTTCGCGGTTTTTTTTTTTCGGTGTGTCCTTCGTTGGTATCCTGGGAAAGACCTTCACAACAAAACCGGGCTTGGTGGGCGAACGCAGAGGGCGCTCAGCCAGCGAAATTTATGGGTTGGGCGGCTACGCAAGGGCACCCCTGTGGGTACGGACCTCGACTTGGGCGGCTGGCCAGTTGAAAAACAAACCTAACGGTGATCTACCAGCGTTTCGGAAGCGACTACCTTGAGAAGAAACGCCGAAAGAAACTCAAGGCTGCGTCGGAGTGAAACTGCGTTATTTAAACAACAATTGACGGACCTATCCTTAATCGTCGTCGTCGGCGCCGCCGGAGTTCGCGGTGCTAATTCAATATTTTTTTAGAACCGTTCCCATGTGTGTGTGTTCCATTACTGTGTGTGAGTGAGGTCAAGGGGTTGCCGGTAAATCATTATCATCAAAACAAATGGCCTTAATTAATTTGCTTTGAATATAAATCAAAATTGTTCCATATACTATATAACTTGCATTAATAACTTAAGAGATATCGCGTGTTGAAGAGAAATCGTTTCTGTGATAACTCTAATCAAGTCCGCTTGTTTACGATATTCTTTTATCTGACAATATCTGACGCACACACCGACACCGCTACGCATGGGCATTGGACTCCCTTAAGTACCACAGCCCAGATTATTATTATGGTGAGAGAGTGCCCAAAAATTGTGTTTCTAGTTTAAAACTATGCTCTAAATATGCACAAAAGATTGACTATCAAAGTGATATATATATATATATATATATAGACAAATGATATGGAATTTTCAATACTTGTGAAAGTATTGAAAAAGTGTTGATAATTAATTCTAAAAAAGTGTTGATAATTAATCAATGTATACATTTAAGCTATTTAAAACGGATTTCGCTGTTTTCAATGTAAGCTATACAAAAACAGATGGCGCCGCTTTACAATGTAAGCTATACAAAAACAGATGGCGCCGCTTTACAATGTAAGCTATACAAAAACAGATGGCACCGCTTTATAATGTAAGCTATAAACAACAGGCGACTCTGAATGTAACAACAAATTTAAATGTATTATATAAAAATACCTCGATTAGGTTAGATCAGAAATTAACCTTCGAGCAAAGCTCGGCAGCCCAAGTAGTAGATATTTGAAAGAGCTGTTATTCCGAGATATAGCATGCAATGTGCATAGATACATTCTCTGTTCATTCTCTGATGTATTTTTCTTTCTCTCTATGTTTTTTTTTTATACACTGGCTCGATATAGTGACTATAGAGTACCTGATGGTAAGTACAGTGTAGTCCAAAAACGAAAGCGACTATCAAAGGATGAAAATCCATTGATAGTCTCCATCGTCATATCGGCCCACATATACCACGACTGAAGGTCTCTAGGTATATGAGCTACTGGATATACACAAGCTGATCCCGAAACGCGACAAGCCGAAACTGGTCACTATGACGGACTTTACACCCATGTACTGTGGTCGCGATCCAGACGGGCACCGACACCCTACCACCTCGCTGCTGCTCGTTTAGCTCCACCCAAGAGTCACGTGTAGGGAAACTAGGGTAAAGCCTACGGACGCGAGCAGCTTCGACTCCCAAACACATACATAATACGACAATGACATTGGAATCTTTAAGCAACGTGTGAATAGTCACTCAACATCGCTTTCCACCAGGTGAGATTATTGTCAAGCGCAAGTATGCTGACTTAACTGCTTAAGCTTTTACATTTAATTTACCTCAAATTGCTCATTAGACCCGAAATTATTTAATTTGTGTATGCTCCTCAATACTTCCACGGCTCTTTTCTCTTCACCCCTAACGAATAAATACTTGGGGCTCTCGTGCATGAAGAATAGGGTAATAGCAGAAAGCATACATGGTAAGGAATATATAAGAAGTAGAGTTCGCCAAGAATTCCAATAAATGCCAAGAGCTGGTAGGTAATAAGAAAAGTTCAGAGGTATCACTGGTATCGCGAGCGCTGAAATTTGAAATACATTTTAAGATTAAAATTTAGTTAAGACTGAACTCCTGTCGGCTTCCTTTAAACTTTGTGGGCTGAACCCAACAATATTTCTCAAGTAAAAAATAGACAAAGTATGATCGTATGACAGAATCATGTAAAAATATGCAGATGAGCATAATGGTTACTATTATCGATAGGTTTTTCTTTGCTTTCGATAGTCGTCACCAGTTTTTTGGATGACATCGTTCTTCTCATTAGGTGCAGCGTGGTCGCTAGGCATTACTAGTCATAGTTAGTGGTAGCCTGGTCAGAGTAAGAAAGTGTAAATTGACAATTAAACTATTTTATTGCCAATGCTCACGTTAATAATATTTTTATGCCATTTACAATAATTGTTTTATTTTTATATTAATTTATTGATTATAATACATTTTATGCCGTGGTGGCTGCCGGCAGAATAGAACAGCACCCCTCTCTTCTTGCTGAGGTGTCGTAAAAGGCGACTAAGGTATCTCTTTAACACCGCAATTCAACCAGGTGTTCAGAGAAGGAAAACTCGACCAAACCTGCATCCCGCTCCCTCCCGATCGTACTGGTTCTCCATTCCATCGGGCCCGAGGGAGCTCAGACGAGAGAGTGCTTTTCTGGCAGCGCATCCAGTTATGCACTTAAATATCTCCTGCGCAGTTGACTGTTTCCAAAAACTGGATCTCGATTTTCTTAATCGCCGTTGAAACAGTCGCCGTGGCCGAATCCGGCTAGGATATCATCATCATAATAGATTTATAATGTATAGTGCAAAATTTCCGAAACCAGACTGGCCAAAGTGATGTCGTCAAAATTTTAGGGACCCAAATAACTGTCAATATTCTTGTCTAATAAAAATGTAGTTGGGGATCTTTAGATCAAATAAATACCAAAATAAACTTTTTAAACTAATTTATTGCACTTTTCAAAATAATTTTTCGTCTTAACACTTTTTACGTCTTTTAATCTTACAGAGCGCTCGCATCCAAAATAACCGTTTTCCCTCTCTCTCTCTTTCTATCTTTCCTGCCTTTCGCTCACATATAATCACTTTAGCAATATGAATAAGAAAGTCGACCGCCGGACCGGCGGATCCGTTGACCGGCATCCATGCGCTGCAAGGAATGCTCATAGGTGCGTATTCCAGCACGTACCTCTAGGTTTTCCAAATTAAGTACTGATTTAGGACCCACTAGCTCACCGGTGAAGGAAAACATTACGAGAAAACCCGCATGACATTTAATAGAAACTAGTATTGAGAGAATAGCGATAAGTTGCACTACTGGTTATATAAGAGCGATATATAAACGCAAAGTGGAGACACTATATTCGAACATCTTTTGACATGGGAACTTCAAACGACGAGTGAATCGGTATTTATTGAGTGAGCGTGCTCCATGATCGGCCACATCATCATTTGCCATCAGATGACATCGAGGTCAACCGCAAGCTTTCGATAATAATAATGATATTTTGGGAGTCGAAGCTGCTCGCGTCCGTAGGCTTTAACCTAGTTTCCCTACACGTGACTCCTGGGTGGTGCTAAACGAGCAGCAGCGATGTGGTAGGGCGTCGTTGCCCGTCTGGATCGCGACCACGGTACATGGGTGTAAAGACCGTCATAGTGACCAGTTTCGGCTTGTCGCGTTTCGGGATCAGCTTGTGTATATCCAGTAGCTCATATACCTAGAGACCTTCAGTCATGGTATATGTGGGCCGACAAGACGATGTAAACTGTCAATGGATATTTATCCTTTGATAGTCGCTTTCGTTTTTGGACTACATTGTACTTACCATCAGGTACTCTGTAGTCACTATGTCGAGCCAGTGTAAAAAAAAAAAATAATAGGTTAATATTATTACCAGCCATGAATCCCTGAGCGAGTAAATACATGCTCATTACTATGAGAACCACAAAGTTTCGTTTTTTCATCGGTACACTCTCACTTAACAGAGACATCAGCATCGGCAGCACTCCCGAGGCACTGTGAAACAGAACTGATGATAACGATAAAAGAAATTCATAAAATTGTATTGAATTAAGCTTTCGAAATATGATGTCAACATCAATCAATCAATCAATTGCATTTTTGGAAAGCACGGTGTAGTCTAAGGCGCGTTCCAGCGCGTTGGCAGGAACCGCGATTTGCAAACCGTCAAGAAGAGGAAGATCGCGTATCTTGGCCACGTCTTACGACATGATAAATATCCACTCCTCCAGTTAATAATGATGGGCAAAATAGAAGGAAAGCGACGCGCTGGAAGGAGAAAGAAATCGTGGCTGTACAACATCAAGGAGTGGATACGTATTGGCAGCGTCAAACAACTGTTTCGCTTGGCTCAAGACAGAATGAAGTTCACTGAGCTGACGGCCAACCTCCGGTAGTGGATAGGCACCTTAAGAAGAACAAGTGTAGTCTAAGCTCAACAACGAGGACGAACATCCGCAGACAGCCGCCATCGCCATATCGGTCCACCTATACCACGACGCAAGATCTTTAGGTATATGAAAAACTGGATGTACAAAAACTGACCCCGAAACGCGACAAGCTGAAGCGAGACTCTTTGACGGTATTCACACTTGTCTACTATGGTTATGACCCCTTTCAGACAATTGCCTTACCATCTCAGAAACCTTTTTATTTTACGATACTGAACCGGAAAGAAAACGTTAACCATACAATAATGTTCATAGTTGCTGTTCCGTATTCGAATAAGTGTGCGGAAAACTTAGATTCTGCTCTGGCAACACCGTACGGGTTGTCAATTGAGTTTTGCTTTCGCTCGACCCGTCCGCCGAGCAACGACAAAAAAACCAATCAAATATTCATAAAAACCAAATAATCCGATTCCAAAGTGTACAAGTGTGCTAGGAAGATCCTCAAAGACACCAGTTTCCTGGAGGAGAAGCAGGGGCCCCTGAAGAGTTGGCGAACTGGTGGTCGCGGTAAGTGAAACTCTTTAGGCTGCCTGTATCACTGTTGCGGAGCTATCGAAGTAACTAGTTGCAAAAGTGGTATTGGGACATTAAGACTTGATCAGTTTGTTTGATTTGACGAACCCATAAAATACATTAAGTTTCTTAAATGCCCGCCTACTTTGCCCGCTGAAGGTGTAAAGGCCGGAAACAACACTTTAGGTCGAAAATAAAGATTTTTCAATAGAAACAGAATACTTACAAAGTAGAGATAATAAACTGCAGGATCATAAGCATAACCCAGTTGACTGAGAGGCTGGCGACAGCGTTGAGGACTGCCGATACAATAAGTGCCACCAGTAGCATCCTTCTTCGCCCTCTGGTGTCTGCCAGGAAGCCCCATATTAGATTTCCTATAATAGACCCTGCAAAAATAGTTCTGTTAACAATGAAAAATGGTGACAAAGTTGTGGTGGATCTGTCCTTAAGTGAAAGTGGAAAAGTATTTATTTCGCCACAAATATACAAAAAAAAACCAGAAATTTAAATGTAGCAATACAAACAACACACAAAAACAAAAGAAAATACAAAACACACAAACATGGCGAAAATGGGCCGTTCATCGGCCTAAAGCCACAGAGGAAGCCTGCAGCGCTGATTTTCGTGAAGGGCCCCGGTCGTGTTACGTCTTATAAAAATTATATTAATTAGTGTTAACGGTCCTACAGTTTGTTTGTTTGTCAGGCGGCCTGTCAACTCGAGATTGTGACAGCAGACAGCGCTGCGTAGCCACCTACATCGGCCGCACTAATATACAAGATGTTCTGGAAGTCAACATGTGAAGCTAAATGACTAATATAGGACCGGTAGTTCTATAGGTTACTGTAAATATATCTAATTATCCAATTCCAGTGCGGTTAGGTGATACTTAAAAAAACATTTGTTTAAGAAATCCAGAATTACTATGTATTTAAAAATTCGCAAAGTTTATGATGTAAATTATCTTTTACTATGTTTTGTGATAAATTACAAATATTAAAAAATAAGTTTCATCATTGAAATCTCTGCATTATAAGTTTTTTTTTTTATTCTATTTATTTACGGGACTTTTACGTGTGTACGTATGTCAGCCCCATCGTACCCTAATACAGAAATACCTAACATATTACATATGGTGCCATTGATCTGAAAAAGCCAGACGCCTCATCAGATAATAGTTCTGTTAAGATTTTGTTAAACATCCCGATGTCAAGTCTGTTCAGAGCAAAGGCACTCACAAACGCCTCCCTCACAGGTTCAGATCGGACACATTCCATCAACAAATGGTGGATATCATCTATGATTCCACAATTTACACACAGTGGAGAATTATTGAGTTTCATAAGATGTTTAAATTTGTTAGATGGAATGTGTCCGGATCTTAGTCTTTGCGCCACTGACACCAACTTCCTGCACAAAGTTGTTCTAGAAAACCAGGGTATTCGAGGAGGTTCGCTTTGCAAAGTTTTGTACCAGATCCCTTTCTCTCTCGATATTTCATTAAAGTAAGCTTTCCATATTTCATAACATCTATTTTTATGCTTTGGTAACAATTCTGAGAAATCTGGTAATGTATTAATAATTTTTCCGGTTAAGCTACCTATCTTTGCAAGCCTGTCAGCCTCCTCGTTACCCTGGATACCAATATGCCCAGGAACCCACTGCAATCTCACAATCATTCATTATAAGTTTTGGAATGAGCAATAATAGCTCACAATTTTTGTTTATAACTTTACTAATATAGCAGTTTCAGTGATAAAATTAATTTTCTAATATTCGTGATTTATTTCAAAACATAGTAAAAGACAATTTATATTAGATATATATTATTATGTGGGCGTGGCCCGCAGTCTATCGTAAATATTTGACAAATATCAATATTTGTATAGGTTTAATGGCTTTATTTATATTATTGTCCTTATATTAATCAATCAACTTAAATTAATTATTGTTTTAAACAATAACAACAGTGAAATTAATTTAATATTGCTTGTGGCGCCATCTATGTTAGATATAGTTTATGTTTTTCAGAAAGACCTGTAATTTATAAATTACAAATATTAATTAATTAAACCACTTTGTTATATTCTTAATATATGTTTTTAAAATAATTTTACAGTATTGTAATTTATTATAAAAACATTTTTTAATCACAAATATCAAAATTATTATGACGCATTTTGAGATGTGCAAAACGCCATATTGGAAGTTTTCAATATGATTGTATTTTTTGTTATATTCGTTTTTTTTTATAACAAACTGAATGTGAATTTATCGATTACTGTATGTTTTATTGGTATTTGTATATGAAAACCCGGGTTAGCGCCAACATATACATACCTACTACCGGTGCAGCAGCCAGAAATCCTTGTTGGCCAGTTGTAGTTTCCAGCTCACAAGCGCTGCTAGGTACGATGATAGACGTCGAGTACACGACACAAATATACGCGATGGTTCCAAACCCACTGAGAAATGTTAATAGGAAGCTGTAAAACCCGAAACCTGAAAAGGGATATAATACTTTAATAGAAGCAACTTTAAATCATTATTTAAAGTTCAAAAGCATTCCTTTGACCATGGCCTGGCTGTGTTGATCTAGTGGATAAGGGGCCGGTTTTCATGGGCGGCAACGCTAATAACCGTAGGTTCGAACCATGGGCAAAGTGTAATCAGATTAATAAAAATGATTAACGATTACATTTTACGTTTTTTACCATTAATATGACTGCATTATGCTCATTTATGTTTTAAACACTACAAAATCCCAGATTGTATATACATTGATGATTTTTTAATGTTTTAAATGGATTTAATCATGATTACAGGGCAAGAAAATTAAAATTACGACAACATTTTGTAATCGTTCATCATTAATCAGATTACATTTTGCCCATCTCTGCCTACATACATATGGTGTTTATAATTTTTAAGAAACTTCTGGTAATGCTTCAGTTTATACATATATTGTTGAAATTTCTGCATCTTGTATGTAGCATAGATGGTCAATCTGTAATCAGATTAAAGAACCATAATTTCGAATATATTTTGCGTTTTTCATCATTAATATGCTTGCATTTTGCTCTTCTATTTTTTTAACACTACGGAATCCTCAATTGCATACACATTTATGAGTTTATGACTCCTTAATATTTTTAAGGGATTTAATAATGATCGCAGAACAATAAGATTATAAGTACAATTTGTAATCGTTAATCATTAATTAGATTACATTTTGCTCATCTCTGCTACGTAGCGAGTAGCTTTTTTTTACTGTGGCCATCAAGGAAGATAAATAAGCGGGAAGCGCCCGCACTAGTTTTTTAGAAGTAGGAGTGTAAAAGCAACAAATAAATTGTCTTTTGTTTGCTGGTCGCATTTTAACATCAAACAGCTGCGCCTAGCGATTTACAAGAGAGCGATGTAAGAGAGAGATACAAAATAAAAGCTATTTTTTGTATTATAACTTTTGACACTATTTAAACATTTATTTAAATTAAAGTGTGTTTTCTAAAGGCAAGGCGACTCCCAACATCCGATGTGTGCCTTAATAAAGTGGAAGTTACTTTACTCTGAAGAAAACCGCTCACCTGATTTATCTAGGCCCTCTTCAAAAGGTATTACATTTGAATCCTGATCCCGCATAGCATTTGGCATTATAACCACACTAAGACTAAAATCATAGAAAATATACACCGCTTTTCGTATCGTATTTATGTATGTACAATTACTATATAAATGCAAGAAACAATATTGAACCTATTTTAAAGATATTGGATATTGTCAAACTAATCTTTATTATCCTAATAATATTTTATTGGTATGTATTTTTGATATAGGTACAACAAAAAATATTATCATTTATTTTGTTGATATGATTAAAGATTGCGTAATATCATCAAATTTTATGTATGATTACAAAATGATCATTATTTCACGGCTTGTCCATAAGATTAACGTAAATAAAAAAAAAATCCTTTTCTTTACGTACTATTTATTTGTCATCTTTTCTTTCTTTATTTATGGTAAAGTGAGATTAAGAAACAATAGGTCAATAATCGAAAAACTGGCCGGGCAGTAGACTTCAGGGAGCCTGCTGCCCGGATGAAAGGCAGGCGATGCGAAGTATCCGGTGCGCCTCCTAGAAGAGAGATTTTGGAGGTGTGGGCTCTTTAATCCTACCCCTCCCACAGAGGCAACCTCAACAAGGCTTTTCGCTCCGATGGCATCTGGATAAATTTAGTTTCCCAGGTCCAGTCGGAACGATTATAGGGACACCCCGGGGGTTTTTAGTAAGAGTCTGACATACTGGGGTCGCTGGCCTGATGGTCCTATGCAGAAATTCCCCCGGGATACCAAAAAAAAAAAGAGAATCTAAACTTTTGACGTGGTAGAGCTATTGCCTGACCTCGCCGTGACTAGACTACTCAAGCGCAAATAGTGACTCGCTTCGGCTTGTCACATCTCGGGATCAGCTTGTGTAACTCCATTTGCTCATATCCCAAGAGACCTTCAATCGTCTATCAATGGATTCTCGCCCCTTGGTAGCCATTGCTATTTTATGTGTTTCGCAGTACTTTCCATCAAATGAAATGTAGTCACATTACCAAGCCAGTATAAAAAAATCTAACGGGACAAATCTTTGAAAGAAGTTGTTCTTTTAAAGAGCAATTAACTGGCACCACTTTTGGCACATATTTGTAATTTGTCGGGATAGTGGTCGACATAGTTTCTGGTCTGTTGTGGAAATAGTTTCTAGAGCTGTGTATTTATACTCTATTATTTCTTTCCTCGATTTTTCTGCGTTTAGACACAATGCATGGATGTCAGCTGAAAATAAGCGCTGGGTGTCTTGGCTGGTTACTTAGCATTTGCTGCGCTGACTTCCCTTTGGCGCATCATAACAGTACAGAGTATTAACTTTCTTTGTTTTCTATGTTAATTAACCCATCTTTGTGTATTGTAGATTATTTAATGTGTCAAATAAATGCTTTTTCTTTCGAGTCTTTGTATATATTAAATATTTTCTAGTTAAATGAGGTTGACAATTGAAAAAAAACAATTGTTTTTGTAAGTACTTAATTATAATTGTGAAATATTTCTGTTCAGTTGACTGTCAAGCTGGTCTGGCAATTCTGGCTTTAGTTCTGCAGTCTTCTGATGAAGGCGGCGGTCGTCTGGTAGGAAGAACGCTACGATGGCTGATACTGAAAAAAAAATTACTATCTATTTATTTATTTTTGTTCTTAACATTATCTATTTTCTAAACCTTCATACTGTACTAACCCATAACTAAAAACTATTTTACATAACATTATTACATACATTATTAACCACCATCATACCTACCATGCTAAAACCTCATATGTTTGCGTTGATTTTTTTAACACTGGTTCGACAAAGTGACTATAATGCATCTGATGGTAAGTACAGTGTAATTTAAAAACGACTGAAATTATCAAAGGGCGACAATCTATTCCCAGTATCCGTCGTAATGTCGGCCCACATATACCACGACTGAAGGTCTCTAGGTATATGAGTTACTGGATGTACATAAGCAGATCTCGAAACGCGTTAGGCCAAAGCAAGACACTTTGACAGTTCTTACGCTTATGAAATGTGGTCACAAACGAATTCGGGCATTCGCCTTATTATTTCAAAAATTGTATAGTTATTCTTCAGCTTACCAACAGTATATTTATATATCCTACTGATTTCAATACAAGGGATGGTATACGATGGTGATACTACAAAACAAGGCTTATCTTTAACACTGATATAAATCGTGATCAAATATCGATATTCATAGCAACAGCTTGCTTATCTCTTATACAAAACCTTGTTACTGTCAGCTATTACTAAAGATAACTTGTTCTTTATATGAGGTTCAAGTGTACGGCGATTAAAGAAATATAGTTAAAATTATTGGCTGTTTGTGAACAGTATGCGTTGTCACATGGTCTGAGGTATAAGGTGACTAAGAGCGAATTAATGATTTTTAAAGTGAGAGGTAAATCGCCTTTATTACATATTCCACCTGTGTATATGAATAGTGCTCCACTTCGTGTTGTTACGCATTTTAAATACCTAGGACATGTTGTAACGGAATGGCTTACTGATGATAAAGATATTGATAGGGAGCGCAGGGCGTTGGCTGCTCGTTGCAGTATGCTTGCCCGCAGGTTTGCGCGCTGCACGAAGGATGTAAAATTAACATTGTTTAGGGCATATTGCCAGTCCTTTAACTCGTGCAGCTTGTGGGTAAGGTACTCGCGGGGGGCGTACAACGCCCTGCGTATTCAGTATAATAATGCTTTTAGAGTGCTGTTGGGGCTGCCCCGATTCTGTAGTGCGTCGGGTATGTTTGCCGAGGCAGGATTGCATGATTTCTCGCAGTTATGCGTCGGCGGTGTGCTTCGATGCTGCAGCGTTTGAGGGGCAGTACTGATGGCATTTTAAGTATTTTGTCTGAGAAAGTGGATGGGCCTTTCATTCAGTTTTGGGTGAAGAAGCTCATCCACTCTGGTATTTATTTAAGAAATTAATATTAAGTTTTAAAATTTTATGTATTTTTAATTTAAGAAATACGAAATAAAGTTATTATTATTATTATAGTTGAAAGTAAGAGTGATTCTGCATTGATTTTATCACACTCACTCATTTGCTTTTCGTATGTATAAAGAATTAATTTAATTTTGTAAAGCTTTTTCGAACCCGTCGGTTTTGGAAAGCGCTTCATTATCTTTATATGGTTTAAAATGATGAATGGTGCTTCCGCTGTCTGTTCGTTTGGATCTTTTAAACTATTTGTCGGAATTAATGCAGTTTTCAGCAATAAATAGAATAATTCATGAAGGAATTCAGAAAGGTTTATATGTATAATACATATATATATTATAGCACAGAAAAGCAAAAAAAAAATCAATGATTTGTAATGTGATGTCGTAACAAACATATTTTCGAGCACTTAAATCGCAAACGCTGGCTAAACCTTACGAGATAGATCAAATGAATGTTCTACGGAATTCTATATTTTCAAAAAATCGATATATGGCAGAACAGTGTATGGCGGATCAGCTAGTTTTTAATAAATAAATATTTAATATTGATAAATCTTTTCATTTTAGTTGTATGTGTTTAACTTATTTCCTATTATAATTCCTAATAGTCAACCTATTTACCTACCAACCTACATTATAATAAGGTTTTAAATGTAACTTAAGCTGAGTTGTAGCTACGTAGTAGGTAAAAATACATTTAAAAAAACACTAACGAAAATAGAACCTTCTCCTTTTTGAAGACAGTTAAGTTATCAAGATATCACGTATAGTAAAGTGCAATATATAGAAGAAAATATAATATTATACAAACTGGCAAATATAGAAGAAAACAAGTAGAAACCAGCGGCACAATTGTTCACCAGCATGAGATTAAGGATTTGAATCGATGCAAAACTGCCTATCCTGCCGCACGTCTGGGGTAACGCGATCGCCATCGCCCTGTAGTGAAAAAAAAATGTATTCAAATCAAATTTTTATATTATCTATGAATTGTTATCATTTGTTATCTTAATTTTAAGAAGAGAAGAAACATCAAGCGTAGTTCCACTACTCTACTCATAATTATAAACTCTAGATTTCAAGCAATGTGTATAATTTTGGTTGTGACGACCTATTACAGTGACGTGCATAGGTAATTTAGACAAGGTAGGCAATATACGCGTAATTAATGGGAATATTATATTATTATAGTAAATATTATATTGTGTTCATGGGAACGATAAATAGCGTGAAAATAGAATAAACATGAATATAAATATTTCCGTTTTTTGTTTATCTTTAAGCAATTTATTGCAGACTTATTTATCGTAAGGGTATGCAATGCTTTCATGCATCTATAGAATGACCACTACTGACCTATTAGATAATGACCTGGATACTATACGCAGCAATTCGAATGGTCATAGCTTCATATTCCTTCACGCACCTCTGGGTTTAACCAGATTGGTTTAGGCCCCAAAACTGAAGGTGCTGGTGAAGGAAAATATCGTCAGGAAACTCGTAAGATATCTAATAGAAATATGATTTGTTAATGTCTTGGGAATGGCGATGAGCTGTGGTACTGTTCCCGTTCGGCAAAACATATATGCGCAAAGTGAATATTAAGCCACAAATTATCCCTGTAAGGGATATATTATTATTGATATATTAATTATTATTATAAGGGATAAATTACTATTTTGTTCAATATCCACTAAATGTGTTATATAATGATTTTTAAATGTTCTAAATGTAAGATTTGTATTTACATAGACAACATTTCGTTAGAAGAATATGGACTCCCAGGCCTGGCTAGCAGCGATTTGAGAATTACTCCGGGAGTTTTTAGTCAGTACGAATCTGACATACCTTGATATGCAGACGCCTATGCAGGATTTTCTCTCGGGTTACAAAAAAAACATACATAACGTTTTTTCTTCTTTAAACAATCTTACCTGATGGAAAGCGATGATGAGGCCGACGATGGAGCGCGCTCACCTACCAAATACCGATTCACTCGACATTTGAAGATTCCCATGTCATAAGAAGATGGAAACAAAGACTCGGGAAGTGAATTCCACTCCTTGGCGGTTCACAGCAAAAAGGAGGAGGCGAATCGCTTCGTGCGAGCAGCTGGTATGTCAACCACATAAGGATGCAAACCCGCATGGCGTCTAGTCAATTTATGGTAGAAGGGGGAGGAGGGAACCAAATCATACAATGCGGCCGCACACTCTCCAGAGTATAGTCTATAGAAAACCGAAAGGCAAGCTACTTTACGCCGGTGTTCCAAACTGAGTAGTTTACGCGACGTAAGAGCCTCATCGGCAATGAGTCATAACATTAAGACGTTATTAAAACTACTTCAAAACTTGTCAAGTGGTGTCTAAAGACAAAGCTTCGGACAGACCCAAAAAAAAAGCCCGTCACAGCGACCAGTTTCGGCTTGTCGCGTTTCGGGATCAGCTTGTGCATATCCAGTAGCTCATATACCTAGAGACCTTCAGTCGTGGTATATGTGGGCCGACATGACGATGTAGACTATCAACGGATTTTCATCCTTTGATAGTCGCTTTCGTTTTTGGACTACACTGTACTTACCATCAGGTACTCTGTAGTCACTATGTCGAGGCAGTGTAAAAAAAAATACCAGCCTGGCAACATAAATTGATCAAAAACTCGCGTTTTCAAGCAGTGTGTGTAAAAGCTATGTTGGTATGGTTACCTCAAATGCGTAGGGAACAGGGCTATGATTATTGCCGTGTACAGTCCGAGGACTATCAGCCCAGTCAGTAGGACGACAAACAAAACAACGCTGCCGATTGCATTAGGCACTAGGTTTACAAGGATCCCACAGATCCCACAAAGGCCTGTAATAACCATTACTATATTACGTCGGCCGGCTTTGTTCACTACCTGAAAAATTACATATAAATATAGAATTTTAGGAGTGATTATATAGGATTATAACGGTATAGGCTCGGAATCGATGCCGAATTTGATGGAACTTATGATGTAGTTCAGTGTGGTCTCGATACTAACCCGGAACTTACTGTCTTGCTGAGTTTGTCTTTTCACAGGCTTCGGTCTAACTCAGCCGGTTTGTACGCAGGTGCGTTGGCGACAAAACTACATAGAAATTGTTTACATATAACAATTGGATACCGTGAAAGATTGGCTTATAGCGTTACTGCTAAAGAGGTCTTACATTTTAGAATTTGTTAACAAAGGAACGCAATTAACAAGTCATATCTAAATCGTAGTAAGCCCAAACACATTAAAATAAAAGTACAATAGACATAGTATATACTGTAGGCACACAAAACGTGTGTGAAACATTAAGCAAAAGCAATGTGGGTATTATAATAATGCATCATTATGAGCTTATTTGGATAATCGCTTGCAAATGCTACTGGTAATTTAAACTCCACGTTCAAGATCCTTTTATACAAACTACCATGGACCTAAACCTACAATATATGCATATTAAAACCCTGTTCCACCCGTGAAGGTGTTAGACGGTATAGATATTAGATTCCATTTACGTTACGTAAGCGGAAAAACTTACAACACTGCGAAACCCGTGAATAAAGGGAAAAAGGAAAACAAAGAATTACGTTAGTAGGTCATGGCGTCAGAAGCGTAATGACCCTCTTAGATCCTAAGCACTGCTTATCGATTAAATCGTTGAATTAAACTGATTTTTGTAAGTAATCCGAGTAAAGAGCGCATGTAAAATAATTCAATTCCTTCAATATTTTATTAATGTTTAGAATTAGTATAAACTGCAGATGTATTTCGGTAATTCTATCGTGACACCAATATATCCCTTTTGGGGCACATAATATCGATGTAAAGCAATAATCCACTGACCTCCTTAAATATTAACTTATTCTAAAAGTTTTAACAAAAAGCGTTCATTTTCCGAGTATCATACTTATGGTTACAGCAGTTTAGGCTAACCAACCTAATTTTACCATTTGGTAATATTATTTCAGAATACTTACTAAAGTTAATAGAAAATTAACAAAAGATTGCATAGCTCCAACAGCTAAGACAATGAGCAGGGACGTCGAATTTAGAGCACAAGGCGTTGCATCAGGCTGAAAATAACAAAATTTAAAACTAAGCTTACTGTTTAATTAATTAACTAAGGGCGTCTTGCACTAGCAAATTAAATCTAGTTTAGACTTACATGAAATGCTATTCAGCGTTGAAATGTACTTATTGTCTTGCACAGAATCAAAATGCAGTTGTAACAAATCTTAAACTGAAACCATCATCAAGATTAAATGAAACAGCTTCAATTAATTAGCGTTTATACAAGCTTAAACTGGGTTTAATTTATTAGTGCAAGCCGCCCTAAATTATCTAATTAAATTAACTTTAATAATGAGTTGTTTGATGTAGGCAAAGAGGTCAACTTGGGGTTTTTATCCGGTAAAAGTCTGACACACACTGGTTGCCAGCCCCATGTGTAGCCGGAACGGTCCAATGACGATTTTCCACAGTTAAAAAAAAGGGATGTGTCATCTATTGCATTCTAGTGGAAACACAATATTTCTTAGTTCTATTTGTGGTACATTAATACATAGTCTTTTTTTTTGTTAGCTTTACTGTTATTTTTTAGTAGTTTTAAGTTAAAGCGTGGTGGGACTGGCATGCTCCTAGAATCAAAATCCCTTTTTGAATTAAAGCACTAAAAATAATCTAGTTAAAAAAGTTTATTAAATCATAAAAAAGAAAGTTTTTTTTTTAAGGTTTTAAATTATTGACTGCCTGATAACGATGTTTTTAGTGACCCTACTTACGATGCTTAGGTCCTGGGTTCGAGTCTCGGTAGTGCTAAACTTTTCTGTGATGAGCAGATGAGTTTGTCACGAGTCATAGTTGTATACATAGATGGGCAAAAAGTAATCAGATTAATGAAAATGATTGACGATTACATTTTACGTTTTTTACCATTAATATCACTGCATTTTGCTCATTTATGTTTTAAACACTACAAAATCACAGATCGTATACACATTTATCATTTCTTAATGTTTTAAATGGATTTAATCATGATTCCAGAGCAAGAAAATTAAAATTACGACTATATTTTATAATCGTTGATCATTAATCACATTACATTTTGCCCATCTCTGGTTGTATATATGTATTTAAGTATGTATATCTTTGTCTAGTACCTATAGTACAAGCGCAAGCGTAATTTGGGACTAGGTCAATTTGTGTAATTGTTAGTAAATATTGTAACTATTATGGGATCATACATTTTTTTAGATATGATAATATATAGCCACGCGATAGCCCTTTCGGTGTAACTAGAGATAAATTAGTGGCTGTATCCACTTTGCGCTTATGTCATGATCAACGTGACCAGTAGCGCAGCTGATTGCCATTCAGGGCACTTACGCATGACATTTCTATTAGATGTCACGATGTTTTCGCTCACCATTATACCTCCATACATTTCTGAGGAATGTGGGTTTTGACCGACAGACAGACAGATGGATAACAAAGTGATCCTATATACACGAAAGCCTCATTAACACGTTGAACGCCGTGGGGGTCACCGGTGACCCCCAGTAAACTTTCCGTTTGGGCCGGGGGAGGTGCACCGGTGACCCCCAGCTAAAAAATGTGATAAAACGCAGATTTATAACACTAGAAATGATAAGAAAAACATACTTCGAAATAGAATTTGTTGTAGAATAAAGAGATTAAAACGGCCTGAACGGGAAGTATTGAGAAAAAGGGCCGGCGTTTAACGTGTTAATACATTAGATTTAAAAAAAAAACGACTGTAGGATCATGGATTTTGTTTTTCCTTTTCAGTTACGGAGTCCTAAAAAATGAACTTACGTCAACTGGTACATCTGTGCTGGATCCAATAACACCACAAAGAGTGAGATCCATACCCTCTCCTGTTTCTATTATTCGAACGAACTGATTTGCAATCGTCGGTAGCCATACGGCGAATGCTGCCACTCTATAAAATTAGATTCCACTGTCACGGCTGTACGGTAGCTCACATCCCGGCTAGAAGTGAGTAAGAAGTTCCCTAATTCTTATTTTTGCCGAGTTTGTAAAGTGATGTTCCGGCGAGCATGATGCTACCATCGTATGATATGGGATCCTATAAGAAAAAGCGTGAAGAGGTATTTGTGCTGGTCGGCATGATCGCTGTGATTATCAATAGGTTTTATTTACGGTTGATAGACGTTGTCGTTTTTAGAATACACAGTCCTTACCAGCGGGCGTTATGTGGTCACTTTAACTTTTTTATCGATAAATATTTCGTATTAAAGAACAGAAATATATGTTACTGCAAAAAAATAATAATTTAGAACAGCTTTACTCCAATCAATTCTATAGAATTATTGAAAATAAAAATATTCAGTCAATATAGAAGAAAACTTTTTGTATCTGCATACAGTTTGTTATAAGAGAGAAACTATATTAAAATCATGGATTTGGAGACTGATTTAACAGTTTCATTATTAACGTGTGACATATCTTTAAGAATTAATTAACCACGTTACTAAAATAATACTTTACTGTTGAAACGTGAAAAGCAGAATCATTATGATGGTGTATTTCAACAACGGTTGTTTGAACAATGGCACGATTTGATCTTTCGCTGAAGCAGGTCCTTCTTTCTTCTCCACTGGCTCTTGTAGGATAGTTTTAACCTGGAACGAATTTAAATTTCTTTTTCGTTACATATATTACATCAGTTTCTTTTATTATTTTATTTTTTGTTGTACGAAAAGGTTATACTAAAGCTGACAAACTATATGATAGAAAATGGATACTGTCATATATAAACGAATGTAATACTATTAATTTCGTTACCTTTACAAAATAACTTTAGAAAAAATTAAATTTATAATTTCTGCACAATAATAGAAAGATGTAGTGTCAACCCATCACTTTAGACAAAAAAATATTGTCTTATTCAAGATTATACTTCTATCGTGCTGTTGGAAAATTATAGTTCTGGTCTTTCATTTCATTCGTACTACTTTCTGTTCATAGTTCTGCTTTTTTTTCCAGCCAGAGAGCTTATGCAGCCGTAGCCTGAAAGCTCCAGCCATTTTTTATATTATTATCTAGAAGCATAGATGGGCAAAATGTAATCAGACTAATAAAAATGATTACGATTACAATTTACGTTTTTTACCATTAATATGACTGCATTTCGCTCATATATGTTTTAAACACTACAGAATCCCAGATTGCATACACATTTATGATTTCTTAATGTTTTACATGGATTTAATCATGATTACAGAGCAAAAAAAAATTAAAATTACGACTACATTTTGTAATCGTTTATCATTAATCCGATTACATTTTGCTCATCTCCGTCTACAAGCATATATTTGATCTCAATTCGACTCAGGAGAAATGAAAGACGATTACTCAACAAATACCTATTAATCCTTCTCTTAAAGTCTTCCAAATTATAAAAACGTGTAAATATGGTTGATGGAAGCAAATTCCACTCCTTTGCAGTTCTCATTATGTATGTACAAAGAAATCTTTTCGTTCGGATATAATGTACGTACGGATAGTAACTCTCTAGACGTCCGGTGGTTTTGTGGTGAAATGAAGCTAGAGGAATTACATATTGTAGCTCTAGAGAGTATTATGTTGTGCAACCAGTGAAACAATGCGAGGCTATTCTGTGTTTTAGCCTCAATCAAACAGTTATAGCCAATTAGAACTAAGAAGTACCATAACAACTGGAAACCAGCCGAAAATAATGCTACCAAAAAATATTAACTTACAGGGAACTCTTCAGATGATCTCAAATTATTTATCTTGTAAATGCTCGCCAATATTTTCAGCGCACCTTGTTCATCACCCTTAGCAAACACAAACTTGGGGCTTTCTTGCATGAAGAACAACCAGATCGCTGTAATGATTGCGGGAAAGGAGTAGATGATAATCAGAGTCCTCCAAGAGTTCCAGTAGATGCCCAGAGCAGGAAGGTAGTAGGAGAAAGTGAGTGGTATAACTGGTATGGCTATCACTGAAATTAAAAACCACATTGATGAATAAAGACATTATATCTTGATTATATATATATATGGCTAAAAGCATTTGCAATACACTTACTTTTTGTCCTATGAATTATATTTACTGTCCTCAAAGAAGTTTTCTAACTCCTTCTTTTGCCGTGTCGTTGGGCTGTGGAATGGTCTTCCAGCGAGCGCGTTCCCACCATCCTATGATATGGGTTCCTTTAAGCGTAATGTGAAGAGATATTTATGCAGGCCGGCATGATGGCTGCGACTACCGATGGGTTTTTTGTTACCTTTCGATAGTCATTGGTGTTTTTTAGACTGCAGCATGCTTACCATCAGGTATGGTGCAGTCACTGGGTCGAGTCAATTAAAAAAGGTTTTCTTCAAATAAATATGTTTATTTATTTATTTATTTATTTACTTTAACAGGGTTGCCAGTGGCCCGGTACAATGACTAATTCACACAATACATACATAAAGTTACAATAAAAAAAATGTACAGTTCCTATTAAGGCATCCACAACATACGTCAGAGTGGCCTGTTTAATTATACTAAATCATACTATACTATATTATATTATATCACACTATATCATATTACATTATACATATTACTAACAGAAGTGCACCATTCAGTCCTTTGTTTTGTAAGCATATCCCAGTTACCTGGTAGAGATTTTT
Organism: Automeris io; assembly: GCA_036320925.1. Taxonomy (NCBI): domain Eukaryota; kingdom Metazoa; phylum Arthropoda; class Insecta; order Lepidoptera; family Saturniidae; genus Automeris; species Automeris io. Next base: position 2,304,693 of record JAUDJH010000010.1, on the reverse strand, counting down.
GCATGACCCACATTGCATCCTAAATACCACAGGCCAAATGTACAGTGCACCATGCGATAGAATCTTCAGCATTAAACTTGGGTTCACTTTTTTCTTTTTTTTTTTGATAACCTAGAGGAAATCCATAACGGATCAAATCAGAGGAGCGATAAAGAGCCGCTCGGCCCGGTGTGTCAGACTTGCACCAGCTAAAACCTCTGGGGTGGTCCATTGTGATCATGGAAGGGTTGGGTGTAAAGAGCCCTCCCTTCCAAAACCTATCTCTTAGGTAGGCAGCAGTCTTTCTAAAGTCTAATGCCCCGCTATTGTCACCAGAGGATGTCGCACGCGCTCTGGACGAACGTATTTCTGCGGCAATGATGCTTTGGTCGCCGAATATCCAGAGAAGACGTTCGATCTATGACCCTTTCGGCGCCCTCCTTCTGTTTCATCACAACCTTGCAAAAGGATGTCACATCTTATCATTCAAATTATTATCATTGTTAAGGTCATTTATATCTTAATTCATTTAAAGAGTGGGTTAGCTCCTTTCTAGTTGATCTTACTCTTCTATCTTACTCTATTAATTTGCTAATACATAAATATAACTTAAAACAATACCTGCCATTAAGCCTTGAGACAGTAAGAAGATGCTAGTAACCAATATAACGACCAAGTTACGTTTAGCCATGGGTACGCTCTCACTTAGTAAAGACATCGACATGGAGAATAAGCCAGCAGTGCTGTAAAGTGAGATACAATTTTCATATTAAATACATTAGTTTAAGAAAATAAAAATTGTTTACAATTCTACAACTTCTGCTCTTATGGATGTTAGAAATAAATATGCCTCAATTGAATTAGGCCTCTACAGACGTATTCATAATATGCAGAGAGCGGCGAAATATTTGTCATAGAATAATGAATATCATTATACAAATAATTTTCAAAACTTCTTACGACTATCAAACGGTTTGGATTTATGGATATAGATCTATTCATGGAATATATATGACGGGATACAGCCTGTCAGGGCGGCACGTCCACGGTCTTCATCACTCATTGTAGCAAGGAAACGCGACGATCTCTGAGATACGTGCGATCGCTACGACCGTCCGAATTTGAATGCCTGCGAAAATGACTAGTTTCCATTTTATACCAAATCGAATAGTTGATTACGATCGCAACGCCATCTCTGATTCTGTCCAGGTACTAAACCTGACGTTTCAATTAATAACAGTTAATAACAATTAATAACAGTTAAAAACGCTCTCTCTCCGACATATATATCCCTTCTAAATCCATAGAAGTGTCATTTATGGATCCAGTTGACTTGAGTACATTAGATGTCGCGTTGGAATTTTCAATCAAAATATTAGTTGATGTAACGAAGCAACTGGTGTATTCAAATCAATGGTACCTTATGTTAGTTGCGCAGAGATATTGCCTCACTGAGCGTTTTCTACCGTCTGTATCATGGCGAGTGTTCTAAAGAGTTGTTTAACCTTGTTCCACCCTCTCCCTTCCTGAATAGACCCACGCGCGCGGGTTTGCGGTGTCACAGCTATACGGTATCTCACATCCCAGCCAGGACTAAGAAGTTCTCTAACTCCTTCTTTTGCCGTGTCGTTGGGCTGTAGAATAGTCTTCCGGCGAGCGTGTTCCCACCATCCTATGATATGGGATCTTTTTAACGTAGCGTGAAGAGATATTTGTGCAGACCGGCATGATCGCCGTGACTACCGATGGGTTTTTCTTGCCTATCGACAGTTGTTGGCGATTTTTGGACTGCACCATGCTTTCCATCAGGTATGGTGCAGTCACTGTGCCGAGTCGGTGTAAAAAAAGGCTAGCATAAGTCTTATAATGTTAGGGCGCGATTGGGCTGACATAAGATATGCTCATATGTTTGTATCTTGGGAATCGAGAATGAAAATACACTAACCGTTGATAATAATAACAGAGGAATAGATTAACGCTAAGATAAAAGCATCTTGGTATCCAATCGGACTTCTGTATTTCTCTGACATTGTAGATAATATTTTATAAAATATCCTGGGCTATATAACAGTAATTTTATTGTAGTCTTTGAAATACTTACGTGTAAATTATTACGCTAATAAAAACATAGTAAAATTTTATCACCACCTTAAAGATAATTTCTTATCAAAGAAATATTTATACATAGAATTGATTCTCATATCGAATGATCATTGTAACGTAATTTGATAGTGAAATGACGTTTCATATTTTGTAGCTAAACTACCGGGTACCGGGTACTCATAGGAGGGTTACAACATGTTGAAAGATAAAGGAAGAAACAGGCTTGTTTTCGAATGTTTCAAGCAAATGAGCCTCCACCATGAGCGAACCACAAGGGATTTAATAAATGAGAACAAGGCAAAAGTAGTTTTTGATTGTAGAAAGATACCAACAATTCATTTTAAATTGATACGAAAATAACAATCAAGTGACATGTCTGTCAAACTGGGAATATTTTTTGTGGTAACCTTGGGTAAGAACCCGCATAGGAGCGACCGGCCGCAGTGAAGGGCGGTGGACCCGGTGTACCAGACTCCTACCGGCTAAAAACCTTCGGCGTTTCCATCAACTCGCTGCAAGCCGGCTCTGGGGATACATATTCCTCAACCGACCAGTTAAGCGAATAACCTTTTCAGGCTTAATCTCTGGAAAGGATGGGAAACTCGGAATATCTGTATGAAGGACCCCTTCCGTCAAGTTAAGGGGATAATCTGTTGAATTTAATTAAGAAAATGAGAATATAAAATGATTGTAAAAAATAATTGATTTATCTTCATTAATGATTGCCTGGAATGGATCATAAGATTGTATATGGAGCAGTGATTCACAATTAGGCTTAACAATTTTTCCCAATCCTATACTCTTAACCATAGATGGGCAAAATGTAATCAGATTAATAAAAATGATTAACGATTACATTTTACGTTTTTTACCATTAATATGACTGCATTTTACTCATCTATGTTTTAAACACTACAAAATCCCGGATTGTATACACATTTAGGATTTCTTAATGTTTTAAATGAATTTAATCATGATTACAGAGCAAGAAAATTAAAATTACGACTACATTTTGTAATCGTTCATCATTAATCAGATTACATTTTGCCCATCTCTGCTCTTAACAGAGCACGTTTGGACGCACGCAGCGCTACAGCTCTCTGTTTATTTCGAACTGATACTTGACGGGCATTTTCATTGATTAGCACGTTGATCAAATCTTTTATATGGTTGTTTCAACATAGGGGAGACTTTCCACGTAACCTTATTTCATCTACTCTTCCTTGTTCAACCAGGTATGTAGGTAGGTTTGGGAGTCGAAGCTGCTCGCGTCCGTAGGCTTTACCCTAGTTTCCCTACACGTGACTCCTGGGTGGTGCTAAACGAGCGGCAGCGAGGTGGTAGGGCGTCGGTGTCCGTCTGGATTGCGACCACAGTACATGGGTGTAAAGCCCGTCATAGTGACTAGTTTCGGCTTGTCGGGTTTCGGGATCAGCTTGTGTATATCCAGTAGCTCATATACCGAGAGACCTTCAGTCATGGTATATGTGGGCCGACATGACGATGTAGACTATCAATGGATTTTCATCCTTTGATAGTCGCTTTCGTTTTTGGACGACACTGTACTTACCATCAGGTACTCTGTAGTCACTATGTCGAGCCAGTGTAAAAAAAAAGAAAAAAAAGGTATTCCATTATGACTAATAATTATTCGCTTCAAAACAAGGGGCTACTTTTTGATAAAAGTGCACACTCTGGTCTTTTAGTGCTATTTATAAGTTTTATTAGGCATATACTTACAACAAAGATGCGATAAACTGTAGAAGCATGAGCATGATCCAGTTGACAGATATACTGGCTAATAGATTGACGAAGGCTCCTCCTATAAGAGACAGAAAGAGCATGCTCCTTCGTCCTCGAGTGTCAGCCAGGTAGCCCCAAACCATCGCTCCTAATATTGATGCTGAAAATTATCATATTGTAATTAGTTTCCAGTTAGTGAATGTTATTATTATTTCATGTTTTTTATTTTGTCGTGGAGCTCTTGTTTCGCGTAACATGCCAATTTCTTTGAATGTATTCTTACCTACATACTGATAGGCTAAATTGACTGATTAGTAAGGACTAGAGAAAGGAGAATCCGTGATAATACAGGCGATTTAACAGTCATAAATAAAAAAACACGGGACAAGAATAAGATAGCACTATGATAACACTACGTGAGCGAAAGAGATAGAGGTAATAACAGGCACACCTCCTGTTATAATTTGTCCTATGTTTAGTACGGAATATCATCTGGCTCAGCATTGACTTCAGTCTGAAAATTCTACCCTTAGCAGTTACTATCTCTTTTTTTTTATACTGACACGGCACAGTTACTGCACCAAACCTGATGGTAAGCATGGTGCAGTCCAAAAAACGCCAACGACTATCGACAGGCAAGAAAGACCCATCGGTAGTCGCAGCGATCATGCCGGCCCGCACAAATATCTCTTCACGTTACGCTTAAAGGCTCCCATATCATAGGATGGTGGGAACACGCTCGCCGGAAGACCATTCCACAGCGCAACGACACGGCAAAAGGAGTTAGAGAACCTCTTAGTCCTAGCCGGGATGTGAGTAACCGTATAGCTGTGACACCGCAAACCCGCGCGCGTGGTTCTATTCAGGAAGGGAGCGGGTGGAAGAAGGTTAAACAACCCTTCAGAACACTCGCCATAATACAGACGGTAGAAAACGCTCAGTGAGGCAACATCTCTACGCAATTGGAGCGATTCAAGATGTTCAGAAACGGCTGGATCATTCACTATGCGAACAGGCCTACGCTGCAACCTATCCAGGGCATCAAGCAAGTACTGGGCAGAACCATCCCAGAGATGCGGATAGTATTCCATACAAGGCCTGACCTGGGCCTTATACAATAGATACAAAAGATCAGGTGTGAAAAACCGACGCACTCTATTCAGGATACCAAGTCTACGTGAAGTCGAGGAGATGACCGTCCCTATGTGATCCCTGAGATTGAGATCACAGCGAATATCCATGCGTAATATACTAAGGCTGTCACGCACAGCAAGCGGCACATTCTGGAGAGTAGGAAGAGGAGAAAATGGGGATTTTTTGGATTACATAGTACTTGACATTGAGGCGGTGTGATGACTATTAGTTTCTGAGGTAGTAGGTTGATTTCCAAATATATTGTGAGTACAATTCACACGTGCGAAGATCTTCTTAGTGACTTACTTCGGCCGAATGCGTTTCGGGATTAGTATGTGTATATCTTTTGGCGTGATATATATGTGTGACTGTCAATACATTATCCTTCCTTGGTAGCTACTGCCGATGGTAGACTTCAATGTACTTCCCGTTAGATGTGGTGTAATCAGAGCTGACCTAGTATAAAAAAAGGAGTGGTGCTTATGCTCATACGTACCCACAACGGGTGCTGCCACCAGCATTCCTTGCTGAGCCCCTGTAGTGTTCAGCTCGCATGCACTGGCAGGCACCAGGATCGTAGTCCCATACGCAATGCAAGCGAATGATATGATCAGAGCTCCCGTTATAGTTAACAAAATATAACTGTATAGACCGAAACCTGAAAGTTAATTTGATTTTGAATCGACTTAAAGAATGAGGAGTTTCGGTATTCGACCGTATATATTTTTGTGTATGTCTTGGTTCACCAATAATTAATTTATGGATCGATTTGCATAATTCTTTTTTAATCTATTGGGTATACCGTGAAGTTGTCTCGTTTGTATGTGGTCAGTTCTAATGAAGGTCTTCGGAAACAAAGACCATAAGGTTTGAAAGGACAAACTAAAATTAATATTGTAATAGTTTTCACTTTTATATCTCTGTCCTGGATAGACTGATCTTGTGGTTATTTTTTTTTTAGTTCGATACAATATATACCATGGCTGCTTGGGGCTTAATACGGTGAAGGTCTGATGAAGAATTTCCTTGATACAGCAGATTTATCGTGCTTGGGCTCATTTTAATCTGGATTCTGTCTTGAACTCGATAAATAACCTGAGTTTGGTACCACACTAACACAAAGAATTGTAAAATAAATACATAAAAAAAAACATTCAACGGACTCCAAGAAATAAATAAAAAAGCCAATATATACAAAGTCTGATTGGTTGATTTAGGCTTATTATTTACTTTTTTTAAGTCGGTTGAATGTATATAATAAAAATGTTTTTTGTTAACTACAATATATATTATTATGATTAGTATACATGTGATTTTATAGACGAGCGAGATATTTCAGGATGCTATTTTTTTTTACCTCTTGTAACTAATAAATATGTAAATAACTACGTTCCCTAACAAAACATAAAGAAAAATTGATGAAAAAATTAAAATTGATCCATAAAAAATGTGTAAGTGTTCTGAAAACGGCGATCAGCTACGCTACTAGTCACGTTGGGCATGAAATTTAAGTGGAAAGCGGATACAGCCACAAATGTATCCCTGCTCATCCCATAAGGGATATAGTGTGACAATATATATATATATATATATAGTTTTTTTTAGCGAAGGATACTGAATCCGAAGCCTTCAGTCTTAACACACTACTATATTTTTAAATTAAATGTTTATATATGAATTACAATTTTCCGATAGATTGTTTGTTAAAACATTACAACTTTCTAGGCACCACATTTTTCGAAGTATAGTTGGGAAAAATTAGTATTAACAATCCTTCCTTTGTTTTCATATTCAATTCATATCAACATTACACGATGATTTGATAGTTTTTATCGTTTCCCTCCTTGGGCTCTGATAAAATGAGTACCTATAAGCTATTGTTACGACATAATAAAAAATGTTTATGTCATGCATAAATAACAAGTCATAAATAGAGAGTGACTATAAGCAAACGCTGGTGTCATGCCGGTCCACACATACAAATACTTCGACAGAAAACTTTCAAATAAATGTACAGGTTGGAAAAAATAAACGGACCATAGCAAAAATTTACATTAAATATTGAAAATATCTCGCTCAGAGGAAACATGTTTAATTTTAAAAAATAATAATAACCATATTCAAGGATTTCCGATAATTCCTTACCTGAGTTACGAATTGATTCAACTTAAAATGGAAAAATGTTAGATGTCATGAGTAAAGTTAAAGAGTTTTTATCCTTATCATTTATCTCATTATTTCAATAAAATTAATTCATTCATTGTATTGCGTGTAATTGGTCCTAAATATGTTGACTATAATTTACAATTTTTTTGGTAGTACGGTGATTGCCCGCACTGAGTCATGACCACAATACACAAGTGTAAAGACCGTCATAGTGAATCGCTTTGGCTTGTCGCGTTTCGGGATCAGCTTATGTATATTCAGTTACTCATATTGCCTAGACACCTTCAGTCATGGTATATGTGGGCCGACATGACGACGGAGACTATCAATAGATTTTTATTCTATGATAGCCGCTTTCGTTGTTGGTCTACACCAGGGCTTCATAAACTTTTGTCATTCACGACCTCATTTATGATTGCGAGTTTCTTGACGACCCCATACAAATATAAAAGAAAAATAAATTAATATTTTTTGATGATTTATTTATCAGGTAACAATATACATATACATATGAAAATATATAGTTTTAGAATTCGTTTTGAAACATACAAAAATTTAAAATTAAAAATTGCAGAAAAAATTATAATATTGTATTTATTATAGTTTCAAAAATAAAAGTGGATTCTGACCGTCTTAAGCGTGTAAGTATAAAATTAAAATATAAGTAAAAAATTTAATGAGATAGATGTGCCTGTTTTTTATTGCATAACAAATCAAATCTTGGTGGAATGTTTGAAATGCTGGACTTAAGACCTCTTCAACATTTTTAGCGCTGAATTATATTGGAATTTAATATGTATTCAATCAACAAATACGCGTGTCTAGACGCTGCAAGTCCACTGTATTCCACTCTAGTGATGTTATAAAATGGTATATATAAATAAAAAATCAAAAATCATTAAAATCTCTCGCGACCGCAGAGTTTTGCTACGCGACCCATAGTTTAAGAAGCCCTGGTGTACACTGTACTTAACATTAGGTGCACGGCAGTCACTTTTTCGAGCAAGTGTAAAAAAAAACAAATTTGGAAAAAAGAATGGAATGCTGAATATCTCCTACGTCAATAAAATCAGCGAGGTTATCATAAAATGGTGAAACACTGGGCAGGACTTATATAATGGTAACTTATTAGTTTAAGTTTGGATTCCATATCATCATCAATCCACGGATAGACATCGGCCTTTCATAATAATCACTATTATGTCCCATCTTTGTCCTTACTCGTCCAACAGCATGATCAGTACCAAGAGTATTTCAAAATAATTAAACAAAAATACCTGCTTTATTGATCGCATCTTCAATATACATTTTATCATCATTTTTTTCATTGTTCAACATAATTTAATTCACAGTTTATTTGTTTATTGATGCAAATTAATTGTAAATACACCGGCGTCCTTGCATGCGTCTTGGGCAACTGTATTAGCTATTTCGCATAATCAGTACCGCGCATTGTGGATTATAATTATCGATAGTGGGTAGATACTAGAGAATATGGTTATTAGCAAATATAATTTATTCCTATCAGTTATACTATGAGCTATTTTTAGAGTTCCGTACCTTAAAAGGAATAAATGAACAGTTATAGAATCACTTCAGGACTTTTTTTTGGTAAGCCCGGTGGAAATTCCTGCGGACCGTCAGGGGAGTGTTAAGGGCCACTCCCCTGGTGTGCCGGACTTGCACCGTCGTAAATTAGCCCCTCATTACCTCTCATTAGGATCACTTCATGATTCTTCTGATTATCAAGAGCCAATATCTTAGGAACACATTAAAATTAATCTATACTAATATTATAAAGCTGAAGAGTTTGTTTGTTTGTTTGAACGCGCTAATCTCAGGAACTACTGGTTCGAATTGAAAAATTATTTTTGAGTTGAATAGACCATTTATCGAGGAAGGCTTAAGGCTATATAACATCACGATGCAACTATTAGGAGCGAAGAAATAATGGAAAATGTAAAAAAAACGGGGAAAATTATTCATCCTTGAGGGCTTCCATTGAGTGCGCTGCAAAAACGGTTCAACATACCAAAAATATATGTACGAAAGAATTATTCCTCTTGAAATGATCTAAAAAAATGTCCTAGACAGTATATGTCTATCTTTTAAGATTAAGTCACTAGAACCGTTTTTATGGTAAAAAATTTGGTCGAAATTAATGCATTATTTGTTAAGAGTTGTATCAACGTAATAATATTAATCTTTATCCAAATAAATGTGTTGTTGATTAAGAGTATTTCATTGTGAACAAAATTGTCTTTGACATTACTTAATTTCAATGAACATCTTAGAAGATATTACAAAACCTTATATAGCAAAACAACGTTTGCCGGATCAGCTAGTATCAAATATAATGATACTGAGGAACTGTTGCGGGAATATATATATATATATATTTTTTTTTTTAAATGTACCTAAGGTAACATTATTTTAAAGTGTATTGTTTTTGAGTTAAAATTGAAGCTACGCAGCGGATATAAACTGGATGTAGCATATTGTGTGAAATGTGCTGACATCCAAAATACAAGTAGTCCTAGTTTGGGTATCAGCTGACTTTAACCCTTTAACGTCCAAGGGACGGATTTTTAAGCTTCGAGTTTGAGCTGATACCATGCCGTGAATTGGAACGGGAAAAATATGAGAACCATTGTATTGTATGTTTCCGAGGATGCTCTTTGGATTGGTCATAATTAAAAGTCTCTAAAAATGCTAAAACTATGGAAAAATTAGAAGAAAAGAAACAAAAACGAGATTTTTTGAAAATAACATTTTTTTTGTTCATCATGCTTTGTTCTCTATACATTTTTTTACACTTCTAAAACTGGTCTAGAAGGCGTCCAATGGTACCTAAACTATCAATAAAAATTGCTGCACTATAAGTATTCAAAATTACTGGATTAGAATCAGCGTTAGGTGCCTTTAATTTTGTCTGCGATTCCTATAAAATCAATCAATGCCTAATATACACCAGCTGAGATGTACTACTCTAGAGAAAGTGATTAATATTATTTTCTATATCTCCTGCATAAATGGGCATTGGATTTACATTGTCATATTACTTAAGCTGAGATAAGATATCGAACGGATTCATACTTGATCTTTGTATTGTGAACATTTGAACTTTAATGTTTAGATAAGCATTTGTGCATATTCATCTATGAAGAACTATGGCAAATCAAAGTAATCTTTGCCAGGGGCTGTAAAATACAGCTTGCTACTTGAGGCAAGATACCATTGGGATTACGTACATTAAGTTCCGCAATTCCGTAATTTGAAGAAGAAATATTTAAAAATTTGGATTAAAAAAATATTATTAAAGTTATTCAATTTAAAATTAGTTAAAAAAAAAATAAAAAAAAAAGTTAAAAATTAGTTAAATTAGTTAGTTTCTAAATGTACATTTAAATTTATTATTAAAAGGTTTTTATTTTTATTTTACATTAAATAAAATAAAATAGAAATTAACACAAAAACAACCCTGGAGCAAATTTGATTTAATTTGTTCATTGTTAATGGGAAAATGTTAATAAAAAACAGCAATTTTTATTTTCATTTTCTGTGGATGTATAAATTCATTACCTTCTAATTAAAAAGGCTTACTGAATAATATTTTTATATGTCCCATAATAAAACTACTTTCTTCTTTGTCTCTTGTTACTGGCATTTCCTCCGACTCCGATTCCGACTCCGATAAATCAAATTTAAAAACTCCGACTTCGGTTCCGGTAAAACTGCCTCCGTTACATCCCTAGTCTCCACCCACCTACCTAAGCGCTCGAGTTGCCACAGTAACTACTATAACTATAGTCAATGTTTAAGATCTGCTTTATTGTTTTCTGGTCTACAAATATTAATTAAAAGTTAAGATTGGAGCTACGAAGCGGATATAAACTGCGCGTAACATAATATGTGACATGATCAACACTGACAGTCAAGATATAGATTGTCCTAGTTTGGGTGTCAGCTGACTAGTATGTGTCGCTTTCAAAGTGTTTTTTTTTTTACACTGGCTCGACATAGTGACTACAGCGTACCTGATGGTAAGTACAGTGTAGTCCAGAAACGAAAGCAACTATCAAAGCATGAAAATCCATTGATAGTCTCCATCGTCATGTCGGCCCACATATACCACGACTGAAGGTCTCTAGGTATATGAGCTACTGGATATACACAAGCTGATCCCAAAACGCGACAAGCTGAACCTGGTCACTATGACGGGCTTTACACCCATGTACTGTGGTCGCGATCCATACGAGCACCGACGCCCTACCACCTCGTTGCCTTACTGCTTTGCTCGCTGCTTTGTTTTACTGTATTACTATATACACATATATACACATACAGTGAGTGTAATAAGTAATCGTACACCACATAAATAATTTTATAAATGCACATATCTTCGAGAAATATTGTTACTTTATTAAACTAATATATACATCTGATTCCGGCACGTTTTTAGCTTTATTGCCAGAAAGGAGAACAAAAAAATATCAATACAATTACAAATAAACAAGATTTTGCCCAAATATGCCACAATCGTTCGCTCAAATACTATTCGTACACCTACAAATTCTAGAGGAAAACAATTCGTATCTTTTTACTAATATTATTGGGGTATATCGATGTCAATAAACATAGTTTCCTTCATGACAAGCCTAATCGGAAACCTCTCATCAGTGCTTATCTCAGTATAATTGCGAAAAATGGGCTGCAAACAGCGTGAAACGAGTAAATGTGAAAGAAAAATTATTATCAGATTACATAATCAATGTAAATCTTATGCGAAATAGCGAAAACTGTTGGCAGGGCGCATAGCACTGCCTAAGGTGTGATAGATTGATTTGGTGATTGCAAGAACCACGAAAATGAGCCAAGATCATTTCGTCCGAGTAAGCTTTCTGTACGCTACGAACGTTTTGTAATTCGAAAAGTGAAGCAGGACTCTAAAACCAGCACGCCAAAAATTGCGGCGAAGCTGGAAGTGCATCCTGGACCATGTGTCTGTAGTGGTACAATCCGAAATTGTTTACGGAAAAATGATTTTCACGCCAGAGTTGCTCGTCGAAAATATTTCGTTAGCAAAAAGAATAGGAAAAAGAGATTTACTATTGCTAAGAATAATATTAATCGTTCTGTTGACTTCTGGAGTAGAGTTATATTCACTGACAAAAGTCAAGTCAACGTTTTCGGCTACGAAGGAAGGTGTATGATTTGGCAAAAATCAAATACAGAGATGGAAAAGAAAAATCTACAGTCTACAGTAAAGTACGGTGGAGATTCCGTAATGGTTTGGGGGTGCATGAGTGCTAGTGGCGTCGGGAATCTACATTTCATCGATGGAATTATGATCCAGGACTTGTATTTGAACATCCTGAGAACTCATCTTGCAATTGGTGCAGACAAAATGGGAATCAAAGATAATTTTGTATTTACGCAAGATAATGCTCCCAAACATACTGCGAGGAAAGTCAAAGGTTGGTTGCACGAAAATACTCCAGAGTATTTAGTAATTCTCCCACAATATCCAGACATTAACCCCATCGAAAATTTGCAGGATTTTCTGGATAAAAAATCCACAAGCAGCAAATTTCGAGCAAGCAGGTATTGAAAAACGTCCTTCAGGAGGAATGGACCAAAATTACAGCTGAAACAACATCCAACCTAGTTGATTCCATTGTCAAGGCAAAATAAAAATAATAATAAAATCAAATAATATAAAAATAATAAAGTCGAAGCAATAATAAAATCGAAAGGGTACCCAACAAAGTATTGACTGGAGTGAACAACGCGTTAAAGTTAAAAAAATATCGGGTGTACGAATAGTATTTGAGCGAACATTCGTGGCATCTTCGGACAAAATCTTGTTTATTTGTGATTATGTTGACATTTTTTTGTTCTCCTTTCTGGAAATAAAGCTTAAAACGTGCCGGAATCAGTTGTATATATTAGTTTAATAAAGTAACAATATTTATCGAAGATATATGCATTTAAAAAAATTATTTATGTGGTGTACGAATACTTATTACACTCACTGTATATATTATATATGCCAATTTCCATGTCACTATAAAAGTTTGTATTATTTAAAACACACAATATTCAATATAGCTAGTTTTTGTTCCAGCGACTCTGATATACCTAAAAATAGTTGATATAGGATTTTTCGCTAATCTCATGGAAAAATAATTACTCATTACCACACTCATTACCCTGTTACTATATTATCTATATAATTATCAAGTACATCTATCAACGATTATATTATTACTTCGTCGTAATATATATCAAATGATTCTATTATTCAATGAAGGATGACGGCTGCATAAATAGCGCTGAAGGTGACAGAAAGTCATACTTTTTTGGTAATTCAGAGGAAAATTCTGCATAGGACTCTCACAGCTGCTTTGATGACGATGACTCCGGTGTATCAGACTTCTACGGACTCAAAACCCTCGAGGTATCCCACAAATTGTGCGACGATTACATTACCCACCCAATTCACTGAACATACATCATAAAAAGTGAACCAACCTCTCCATAAAAAAATTGGCTGAAAAGTACAAGTCTTTGGTTTTGACATTTCAAAAGTTAACTCGAAAGTCTCATAAGATGTCATTATAATCATCTTTTCGGGTTATGCCAAGTGAAAGATCGTTTTTCGTGAATATTTCGCATCTTGGCTTAAAATAAAACCAAGATTTGTAAAAATTTTCAGCTTATATTTATTTATGGAGAAGGTGACCGGTTTTTTTTTTTAATAACGTTATTCAGTGGGTAATGTGATCGTATGCCACCCCTAGAATCTGTTGACCGGAGCTCAGGTCCTAGCTTGTACCTGAATCCGGGGCAGGCTGTAAATGGTAATAGTATACAATGAAATAATGTCACAAATTGTATATTGTATTGTATATATTGTATAAAATACGGTCAGACTTTTAACATATTTTACTTATAACGTAAAACAGTGTTTTTATCCTTAAACTCCACGTCGGATTTTGACAGTCGCGACTTGGTAGGTGACGATGGGCCGCAGCTGCCGAGTTGGGATTGCCTGAATAGTCTATTAATATATTTAAATAAATTATTCGAAGCGAGAAATTCTGGATAAATTTCTAATAATTAATTTCTGGAATTACAAAAATACTGTATGTGAGGAAACATCGAAGACATCACATAAAAATAATATTCTAATAATTAATGCTTTACAAGCAACATTGCTTTGTTTTCTACGTATATTTCGAGATGTGACTATATTTAAAAAATCTATCGAATCCTATTTTAAAGTAACTCAGTCGGACGCTTTCTATGAGATTGTTAATGCTACTGCGTCAAATGTCATCAGTCTTCGTTTACAAATTTATTCTAGAGTGACTTTAATTTATTTCTTCATTTATCTGGATTCTTGTCTCGAGGCAGGAACCAGGCAATTGCAATAGCACCTATGAAAAGAGAACATTTTTACGACTTCATAACCATCTGTGGAAATCAAGGTTTTAAGTTTAAATAAATGCACTACCAAAGACCAGTAGTAAAAAATAAATAATAATAAATAAAAAAAATAAAAAATAATGTAAATTCCAGTAGTGATAATACTACCAGTTTTATAATATTATCTAACTATCCGTGATCAAGTCTAAGGAGTTCTCTAACTCTTACATTTGCCAAGTCGTTAGGCTGTGGAGTGAGCTTCCCGCGAGCGTGTTCCCACCGTCCTGGGATACGGAGTCCTTAAATGAAGCGTGATTAGATATTTGTGCAGGCTGGCTACGACTATCGGGTGGTTTTTCTTTACTGTTGACAGCTATTGTCGATTTTGCACCATAGTTACCATCAGGCGTGGGTGGTGTGGTCACTGTGCCGAGTTACGATAAAAAAGAGTTCATATTGGAGCAGGCAGAAGTAATGAAACGTCTTTTCTTCCTATTCTAATATACATCATTATTCCTTATTAACATATATTACTCATTTTCTAAATTATCCCTAATTTATTAGTTTATATAGGGATTACAGAAAGAAAATAGCAAAATTAAGAGATTATTGTAAATGATTTTAGTGGATATGGTGGTCAAGTGGATAGGGCACTGGTATCCATGTGTGGCAACGCAAGCTCTTGGTTCGTATCTCCGCACCAGTGACGTGCATAGAATATTTGGAGAGGGTAGGCAGAATTTACGTAATTCATTTTAATATTATATTATGATAGTAAATATTAAATTGCTTTCATAGGAAAGATAGATGGCGTGAATATAGAATAAATATGAATATAAATGGTTCCTTTTTTTGTTTAACTTTAAGCAATTTATTATAAACTTATTTATCGTCAGGGCATGCAATGCTTTCGTGCATCTATGAAATGAACGCTACTGCTCCGCACGTACCTCTGGGTTAGCTCTAGGATAAGCTGCGCTATAGGTCACATTGGGCACTATATATATATATATATATATATATATATATATATATATATAAAGTGCAAAGTGGATACAACCACTAATGTTTATCTACTCACCTTGAAGGGGATACAGCGTGACGATATATTTTTATTTTAAATGATCCGTTTTCTAAAACTAGCTGTGTCTCTGACATCTATAGAGTTTTTCATTTTTATAGAGCTTATTAAATCTTAGTTAATAATTTAGACTATCTGATTTATGCATAAAAATATTGTGCAAAGCCACTCTTTTATTAAATTAATCAAATCATTAATTGCTAAATATTCTAATAGAGCTTACAAGTATTTAAAAACTCTCAATCAACTTACTTATAAGCAAAACCGACCAGCCGTAGAAAGTGGCTTCACAGTTGGCCGAAATGAGAGCGCCGATTGCGTTGACACCCATAAACGCGCTGGACCTACCCACCATGACTGAGAGACAGGACGCCATACCTCTGCAAACAATAATATCACACATATGATTGATAATCTAGAAGATTAAGATTGTAACGCTAATAAAAAATTACGTAAACTGTTGAGGGAACTTTTAAATGGCTATGGGTATAACAATAGATGAGTAAAATGTAATTAGATTCATGATTAACGATTCCAAAGACAGTTTGTAATCTGATTAGATTTTACCCACGTATGGATATGACAATAAAGTTAAAAGTAAAATGTGAATGAAGCCACGGCAGTAAACAACAGCACTACTAATGCAGGTCGGCATGAAGCAAACGACTATGGATGGAAATAGATTAGTATGGAGCGTATTCCGATGAAGCAGCAACGCTACCCGGAAACACGGTCTTCCGACACTACACTGGTTACTAGCTTAAAAATATATTTTGTGCCCAATTTTTATGCAGCCTTGGTAAATATAGATCTAGGAGTTTTGTATGAAAGGGGCTAGAGTCTTCTGAAAATAAGCTTTTTCAAGGTAAGCACTAAACCACTACGAAAAGTATTTAGAAGCAAAAGAATGGTATTTAATTAATGCATTTTGAGAGTGAATGCCTGCCCCTTAGCCACACTGGGCTCGCTTTACAACCATATTATAATATTAAAATTTACGATTAAATGCTTAGTCATAATCACATCCGGTAGAAGTTTGAGATGAGACTGATGGCGGATCGAATCCACCCAAAAAATGCCTATTCAATCTTCTCTTAAAGGCTCCCACATCATAGGATCGTGGAAAAAAGGACACTGAAAGTATATTCCATTTTTTGGCATTGTAAGGTATTATAGATGAGTAAAAAATATGAAGAGACTTTTCAGTAAGTCGGCATCATAAGGGCAACTATCCATGATCACTATCCAGTTTTTCGACAGTTGCGATCGGATTTGGACAACGCTGTGCTTAAAATCAGGTGTACTTTATTTGCTTTGTCGAGATAGTAAACAAAAAGTTACTCACCTAAGCGAAGTAGGGTAGAGTTCCACAAAGTAAACACTAAGGAGTCCCATCGAGAGAGCGCACAAAACGAAGAAGAAGAAAAAGATCCCTCCAGCTATAGGCACCTTCACCAGGTTCAAGACAATGGCTGAAGTAGCTGACATAGCCAATATACACATCATGGCGACTCTTTTCCTTCCTCCACAGGTTAAAGACAGAACTAGATTGGATGAGCTTGCCAATGCTCCATATGTCATCGCTGAGAACAAAGTTGTATTTTGGATTGTGTCGTTGCAGATTTCCGTTACATTCTGAAAATATTTAAGAAAATGTTTCAACTTTAGCCTCTTGTCCAACTTCTACCTAAATTACTCTAAAAAAACTCTAAATTATATTACATATAATAATCTTGTACATGATATAACAAGTTATATGATTTATTCTTTATATATGAGACTATATTTATCCCAAAGGAATTTTATATTCTATCGAAACACTCCTTCATTAGTAAATTACAATACTGATATATTGATAAATTGAATTATGATAAATAACTGCTTAACCATATGCAGATCAAAAGAAGTTTAGACGAGAATTTGTTCTATTAAACATGAGAAGAAATTACAAGCACTTACAGTACTGTTCCCAGTGAGGATGTTGTTTTCGGTGTATCGGATGACGGTGCATAGATTCATGCCTTCACCTCTGCCCGTTTCCAATACTGTGAAGAGATTGTTCATGATATATGGAAGCCATAAAATGAATCCACTGCCGCTGAAATAAAAGCCAAATTTGATCGTCAATAACTTCATAGATTATTCACGACATAAGGGTGAAAAATGTAGTGAGAGTGACCTGAGAAGAGATATATATATGTTACTGGGCATACACGAATAAATAATACATAATTACAGATAGACACAAGGAAATACAATAAAGTAGACAAATTAAAAGTAATATATTGCAATTCAATATTCCCTTGAATTTTTTATCAATCAATTTATTACAGGAACTAACTAAATTTAGGTAAAAAAGGAAGAGAATATGATAAAAATTTCATGGATAGTGTCAAGAACTTTTGCTAAATTCGAGAAATTCCGTACATGCATTTCTTTACATATACAATAATTAAGATTAGAATTCACAATCAGCTTTTAAGACATTAAAATAAAGTTATTAAACTAACTTACGTCATGTAAATAATGATGACCAGGTAAAAAAGCCTCAAGGTTTCCTTTAACAACGGTGCTCTGAATAATGGAGCTGTTTGCTGCCACAGCAATCTGAAAAAGGATCCTTGTAGCTCTGTTGATTGGTTTTCATCGTCTACTAGAAGCTTTTTGACCTGTAATGGTTAAGATGCAATATCAATGTTAGTATTATAGAAAGCTAGAGTTTGTAAGTTTGGATGTAGCAGGTGATCTATGAAACTATACCTCTGAATTCAAACATTTTTCATCAATATTTAAAATGTACTTTTACTATAGAGTGGGCATGGTCATTATTTATCTAAAAATAAACTATAAAATCTTTCATATTCGCACAAAATCTAGGGATAAACATTTTTAGCAATATCAAAAGAATAGGTATTTGTTCAGGAAACTTACGGGAAAGTTGTCCGGTTTATCGCCCGTATTGCAAGAGTAAATGCTCTTTAAGACATCCAAGGCTTCATCCAAACGGCCCTGCGTGGCAAGGAACTTAGGGCTCTCGTAGAAGAGTTGGAGAAGACCAGCCGTGACCGCGCAAGGGATTGCCGTCACCAAGGTCAGAATCCTCCAGGACCGGTATGTGATTCCGAGGAAGTCGATGTCAAAAGCGAATTTTAGTGGCAGGATCGGGTATGCGAATACTGTAGAATATTAATATTCTTTATACACATATTAATTGAATTGACAGACTTAGTACTACTCAAAAAGATTTGACACAACAGTGAAACATACAGTGGGATTTTATTGCTCTATAAGTATTCCAAAATTTTTAGATCGTTTTTGAAACCCATTCGCTGTTTTTTTGTAATAGTTGCATCAATCCGTTTGGAAAATGGTTAAGTTATTATTGCTTCGATCACTTATTAGTTAATGTAAATTCTATATTGAAAAGAATTGACATCTTCTATATTAAATTATACTTAATTGACCCAAAAAAGATCATTATCCAATATAACCATGGCCATTTCTTTGCCATAAAACTATTTTTCTGAGCTGTATGTAGGTACTAATTTTAATCGTATTCTAATCAGAATTTGAACAATCACACAAGTTTTCATATAGAAAGATCATAATAAAGAACTTTGTAAAACTATTTTGGTAAAGAAAGATAATGGAATAACATTTGCTCAACTTGTGTCATTCGCAAAGGATATCAAATTTCATAACTGATACTATATGTGTAGAGAGTATCAAACAAATATAATAAACACTATCTTACCAGCGGCGGAAGCTTGAGAGCACATTAGAGCACAAGTGCACAGGAGCATCGCCCGACCTCTACTCCGCGAAGGGCAGCTTTCCCCCAGAAGAGTATACGCCCCGGAGTTACTTGCTGATGTGCTGAAATATCATTCCAAGGATAAGGATTTTATTAAGATACTAGCTGTCCCGGCAGACCTTGTTCTGCCCTATTTCTCTAAAACAAAGTCACATTGTTTTTTTTAATGTTAATAGCTATTGGCCTGTCGGCTGTTTTTTGAAAATTGTTTGAAGGACCCTGGCCTTAATGCTATATGTATAAAAGTTGACAAATATTGACTTTAATATTTATACGTCACTCAATAATTGTTTTGCCTTCCTGAAACCCGTCCACTAACATTTAAACTTTATGCTGTGGTGTTAAAGTTCAAAATGACTTATAACGATTTTTTTGTATGAGAATACAGAAAAGTGTTATTTTTAGACAGTTGCAGTGAATTTTTAAAAATTTTCTCTCCGTAATAACCTTCCTCAGACTTCATCAAACACAACAAAAAAAAAAACAGCCAAATCGGTTCAGCCGTTTTCGAGTTTCGCGCTTATCAAGACATTTTGCGATTCATTTATATATTATAGATTGGCAACAACTACCAAGGAAGAGAATCTTCTGACAGTCGATTTCGTCAGGCTAGCCCACATATACAATGACTAAACATTTCTAGATATATGAGTAATTTGTGATACAGAAACTGATCCCGAAACGCTATAGAACAAGTCCATTAAAGGTTTTAAAAAACTTTTTTCTAAGTTGCAAACAAATCATTCAAATCGCTGCAATCTCTAAGAGTCTCTTCGTATTCATTCCCTCAATGCTGATCGTTGTGACTTTAATTTAATATTGGAAACTGTCTCCATTGACACCGTTCAGCTACATAACTGAACTCTTTATTTAAATATCGTAAAGAACTGCGAAAATAAGATAAAAATCTTGTTGTTCTTCATCTGAACTAAACGTTATCAGAAACAATATTTGACAATACGTATTTCCCACAACTTCTTTGTCTCGGCTGGGGGTACCTTATCAATTTTAATATTCTGTTGCATAACGCGGAAACATTTGCACAGTCGGGTTGTTGACTCTGATAGCGCGGTCGGTGCTGATTCCATGACGTCATATTGTACATCGCTTTTTAATTATGTATCTATGTTGGCTCCTCGTTATCTAGAGAAAATTCTATAAATATACGACGAAAACGAGAATGTACTAAGTTACGTTTCTGATCCCTAACCAGATCACAGCTATAAATTGGTAAAAATATCTTATTGAACACATTTTACTGTCGCGTTTTGTACACATATTAAATAAATTTGAAGTTGAAAAAAATCGCTCTCGATCGGTCACGAGAAGCTACAATTAAAAGAAGTTTTTTAGTATAAAACCTGATAATTAATTTCCAAATTCCGGTTGACTATGTAGTAGTATTTGTATCTGGTAACGTAAACTTAATAAATACGACACGTTTGATTTAGTTTCTGCTGTAAATATGTCAATGAAGACTTCGTATTTGACTTTCTGTGATTCTCTTATCTTTACCTTTGAGTACAGTTTCTCACCATTTACAATGCTATTTCACAAAGACATTACATAAAGAAGTCTAACTAGCTATATGGTTAAAATTTGGCCAAAACATCGGGAGACATCAAACTAATCGCTGGAACTGGGAGAGATGAGGTTGTAACAATTTTTAAATTTCAATCAAAGCGTGAGAATAAGAATAGTTACATGATGTCGGTTAAAAAGGAGTACTTACAAAATTGACGCAATAAGCTTTAACGCAGCCATAGTCTTCCAATCTGGAGAGAAGCTGCTCAGCGCTGCGAAGACAAATCCAACAGACATGGAGAGCACTAAGGTGAGACGCCGGCCTTTTGTATCTGCTATGTAGCCCCACAGCTGAGCTCCCATCACCACTCCTAAAGACAAAAACAATAGGAATCACGGGTATTATTTTTTTAGTCTTTATGTAGCTTCACAATTTCGTCAAAATTTATATTAAATAATAGGATTTCTTACGAAAATTAATTATAAAAAGCGTAGCAACCATATCTGTATTTCTAAAAAGGAAAACTCTACATAAGTTTTGTTCTAAAAAACGTGATCTTGCATTTGGCTTTTCTTCTTCTTTTGGTTTTAGTTGTGGGTTGGTAAAACTTGTTTAAGTCTTTTTCATATCCGTAATTACGTTATTAGTAAATATTAATGCGTAATTCTAGGTATCTGGTCTCTTACTACTTTAAATTGAATTATTTGAGATTTTATTTGATTTAATGATTGAGGCTTCAGTGAAAATCATCTTTTATTTAAATTTTACTAAAATTCAATTAAAATTCTTCATCATCACAGAGAGCTATATTCAAAATAAAGTTTGCAGATCAATATGCCAAACTTTCTGCGATCCCATGCTGTGATATCCAAAACAGGAAAGCTCAGTACTCAAAACAGTTCACTTATTAATTTCGTCTAGTCACTTTCATCTCTAATGGCCTGGGTATCTCTTCCCGAAACTCTTCTCTTCAATTAAAATTAGACAAGTGAATATCTCCTAAGGTTGCATAGTTACTTCCTATTATTCTTCTACTGTACAAAGAGAAGTAGACAATAATATAAGAAGCATTGAGAGCTTACCGATCAATGGTATGGCAGTAAGTAGCGCCCGTTGCTGCATGGTCAGCCCAAGATCGCAAACAGCAGCTGCCACCACGAAGCTGATCCCAAACAGGTCCATACCCATCGCCTGGAGAGTCAAGCTGCATATCAACAGCAGACCAAAATTGTATTTGCCGAAACCTATTAAAACAAGTTTTCAAATCATTATTATTTTCATAACCATACTCTTTTAAATTGCTAATAGTATAAGCTGATTTCTTTGGAAAAGACGGTTTTACGGGAATTTTTATACTATTTAAATATAGTAGACTGAATTGCTATTCAATTTCACACAAGTATTAAAAAGATGTAAATGTAATATTTTCGAAAACACACTATAGTTAAACAGTAGAAATTTTTTATACTCGAAACTCTTAAAAATGCTTAGAAATTGTTACATATTATAGTTTACGATGGTCACAAGATGTCAAAGATTTACCTGTCATAGTAAGGGCATCTTCAACTGTAGTGGTGCTGAATTTCTTGTCTTTCTCCATACTAACAATTTCGAGGGTCTTTTTGAACTTCATTGTGACTTCGTTACCTGAGATCATCAAGGTTTTTTGATACAGTATTTATAAAATAAGTGACCTGATCGCTGGGGTATAGTTATTATTAGGTCCTAATGTAGGCTGCTGTGGAGAATTGATTACAGGACCCACAGTCCCCGTCTATATGCAAAAGTAGTCACCTTGGGGTTTTTAGCCGGTACAAGTCCGACACACCTTGGCTGAGCCACCCCCTGTGTGCGGCTGGGACGGTCCAATGAGGATTTTGCCCAAGTAAAAAAAAAAACATGTCCTAATGTAGGCTAGGTGTAAAGCCTTGCAGTAGACTGGACGGAGCCTACTGCCTGGATGACAAGGCAATGTACATTGTCCTATTTTTCCCGTCTGGTCGAATTTGGCTTCCCAGGCCCGGGTGGAGCAATTAGAGACAGACCCCGGGGGTTTTTAGTCAGTAAGAGTCTGACACATTGGGGTCTGCCCTCACAGCGTCCCTGATGGTCCTATGCAGAATTTTCCCCCCGGGATACAAAGAAAAAACATTGTCCTATTTTTATTATTAACCAGTCCCATCCCATTCCAGAGCAAAGGAGTCCCTTCCCTTTTTCCACAATATTAGTAGAATCCATGGGACGGGGTTTGGACTTTTAATCTAACACAACTGTCCAATACAGGTTGGCGGGTGTGCACTATATGTAGAGAAGGTGCATCCAGCAGTTTAGATGCTAGCAACCTGCGTGCAATTCCGCATGCTGTATACCTTAATCGGCTTTTACGACACCTCAGTATAGTGAATAGAGAAGCACTATTCTATTCTACCTTGGAAATCCCACTGCTGTGTCCTATGTACCGCTTAATTGAGTGTTCTAAAGGGCTGGGCTCTTTATACCTTTCGCATCAAATGAATCCTGAGAAAAGTTCTTTATTTACACAGTCTTTGTAGGCATATGGATCCTATGGCCCGCCTTGCAGTGAATTTCGGAATACCCCGGGGATTTTTAGCCAATAGCGATATGTCACACTGGACCCTGCGTCCTCACGGTAGCCCTGACAGTCCTAATAATTTTTATTTATCATCACGCTGAATGCCTACTGAGGTAGGCAGAGAGAATGGAACGTCACTTCTCGCTATCCTCGTGAATCTTTGTAGCTTCCTTAACTTTCAATAATCCAGTAATGCATATTCGCCGCTTTTGCATATTTTTGGGGATTTGCGTTAGAATTGATTAAGATTTTTGTTATTATTATAAGTTGTAGCTATAGTGGTCTTTTTTTTTTTGGTTTCTCGTCGGTAAATCCTGCATAGGACCATCAGGGCCGCTGTGAGGGCAGCAACCCCGGTGTGTCAGACTCCTACTGACTAAAAACCCCCGGGGTATCCCTCTAATCGCTCCACCCGAGCCTGGGAAACCAAATTCATCCAGACGCCCGGAGAGCGAAATGCCTTGTCGAGGCTGCCTCTTTGGGAGGGGTAGGGGTAAAAAGCCCACCCTTCCAATACCTATCTCACAGGCGGCGCGCCGGACACTGCACACCGCCACCCTCTCATCCGGACAGCAGACTCCCTCAAGTCTACTGGCCGGCAGCTATAGTGGTCTAATGCAGAGGTCGGCAACCAGCGGCTCTTTGGATATGGATTGGATTTGGAAGTTGTGGCTCTTTAGTTACATACTCAAATATTATTTACTAGCTGATCCGGCAAACATTGTTTTGCTATATAAGGTTTTGTAATATCTTCTAAGATGTTCATTGAAATTAAGTGATGTCAAAGACAATTTTGTTCACAATTAAATACTCTTAATCAACAACACATTTATTTGGATAAAGATTAATATTATTACGTTGATACAACTCTTAACAAATAATGCATTAATTTCGACCAAATTTGTTTACCATAAAAACGGTTCTAGTGACTTAATCCTTAAAGATAGACATATACTGTCGCGGACATTTTTTTAGATCATTTCAAGAGGAATAATTCTTGCATACATATATTTTTCGTATCTTGAACCGTTTTTGCAGCGCACGCAATGGAAGCCCTCAAGGATGAATAATTTTCCCCGTTTTATTCACATTTTCCATTATTTCTTCAGTCCTAATAATTACATCGTGATGTTATATAGCCTAAAGCCTTCCTCGATAAATGGTCTATTCAACTCAAAAAGATTTTTTTAATTCGAACCAGTACTTCCTGAGATTAGCGCGTTCAAACAAACAAACAAACAAACTCTTCAGCTTTACAATATTAGTATAGATTATATTAAAAAAAATTGTCCTGATTCTATGAATAAACAGGTTAGTATTTTTTTAATCATAAACTTTATTTATGTTAGTGCTAATTATTGTTGGCAAGAAAATAAATTGAGGAAAATTCTTTATAAACTCTGAAATTTTGTAATTTTTGTCACACCTGACTTAAAAGGTTGCCGACACCTGGCTTACTGGCTAAAAGCCAGTTTCGAATCTCGGCACGTACCTCTGGCTTATTACAGGTTAAGTACAGATTTATGTACCACTTGCGCACCGGTGATAGAAAACGTGAGGAAACCCACAACAATAAGTATGTCATGTGTATTAGCGCTGTGAGAACGGCGATCAGTTGTGCTACTGAACACGTTGGTCACGACTATACATAGACAAAATGTAATCAGATTAATAAAAATGATTACGATTACATTTTCCGTTTTTTATCATTAATATGACTGCATTCTGCTCATTTATGTTTTAATCACTACAAAATCCCAGATTGCATACACATTTATGATTTTTTAATGTTTTAAATGAATTTAATCATGATTACAGAGCAATAAAATTAAAATTACGACTACATTTTGTAATGGTTAATCATTAATCAGATTACATTTTGCCCATGTCTGGTCACGACATATATGTGCATAGTGAATACAGCCACTAATGAACTCTGCTTACCCCGAAAGGGAATAATAGGACGATATAGCCCTGGCTTGACCCTCCCACCCCCCTTAGATTCAGGTCTGATTTTATTACACAAATGAATAATTATAAACAATGTATAAATCGCCTCGCATCAATGTGTACTTGACATAGATCTAAAATCCGTAAAATGACTTAATGATCTTGGCCGTTTCAGATGATTAAGTAAGAACTAGGGATGTAACGGAGGCAGTTTTATCGGAACCGAAGTCGGAGTCGGAGTTTTGAAATTTGATTTATAGGAGTCGGAACCGAAGTCAGAATCGGAGTCGGAGGCAATGTCAGTCACAAGTGACGGCAGAATAAAATAGTTTTATTAAGGGACAAATAAAAACATTATTCAGTGAACCTTTTTAATTTGAAAGTGAGAAATTTACACTTACACGGACATTGAAAATAAAAATTGTTGTGTTTCTTATTAATATTTTTCCATTAAGAATGCACAAATTAAATCAAATTTGCTCCAGGGTTGTTTTTGAGTTAATTTCTATTTAATATATTTTAATGTAAATGTAAAATAAAAAAAAACTTTTAGTAATAAATTAAAATGTACATTTAGTTCTAAATTTAATAATTTTAATCATACTTTTTATCTACATTTTTAAAAATGAGATCTTTAAATTAAGTAGCACTTATTGTTTGATTACATATAAAATGAAATCAAAAAATTGACTACAATAGTGGTGGTGACCTCCGATGAATACCTCCGATTAAAAAGTTTCGGAACCGAAGGTGTAATAACAATCGGAAGTTCCGACTTATCGGAGTCGGAGTCGAAGTTCCGTAACATCCCTGGTAAGAACATACTTGACATCTTAATTTCACACATGCACGCACACACACAACGCTCACTCGCCCTCTCGCATACTATCGAACTGTCCAAAGCACCGAACGGAATTTGCGAGTGTAACTTCTTAACTGGCACTGTGGTTTTTATTTCGTGTATAAATAATTTAAAAAGAAATTTGCTGTGAAGTAATTATAAAAAAGAAAATTGAGCATTCCTCTGCAAGGTTTTTGATACCGAGCGAGATAGCGCACAGTTTAGTAGACTGTTTCCTTTTTTCGTATAGTCAATGGAGACATCATTTATACATATGTACACCATCATTTTTATTGACCTCCGGCTATCTGCATTCAAATAACAATCTGTAGCTAATTTGCATGTCTCCGATTGTAATTTTAAATCCATATTGAGCTTTAATATTTATGGAAAAAAATATTGTGTCATGAAATATAATTGTAAATTATTTTTCACGTTTACTGTTAATGCTAACAATATTTGCAGGTATTAGAATTAAAAAAACTTCAAAATTTAATTAATGTGTTTATACTTTCCCTAACAATAAAAGTAATATACGAGATTACCAGCATGTGGGATGTAAATTCTAAAATTATTGTCCCGATAGTCGTATCGACTAATGGGCTGATCGCAAAGAGCCTGGATTACCACCTTAAGAGGCTCTCGCTTGGTTGTTGGATCAAAGGCTGGATACAGAAGGCAGTTCTACTCGATACGGCACGCATTGTTAGGAGGTTCCTCATTCTGAGCTCCTAACTACCGGTGGCTTGGACCTTAGGCCTCGCCCATGTAGGTCTACATGTTTTTATATTTTAAAATTTTTATGATATTTATATGTATTTATTTTAAAATATAATAATATTGTATTTATAATGAATATAGAAAAATAATAAATATACATCGTCACGTTATATACGTATTATATAGTTATAGTTTGGGGTGAGCTGATGTATAGATAGATACATTAAACTCGACCAAACCTGCATCCGGCTCCCTCCCGATCGTACTGGTTCCCCTTTCCATCGGGCCTGAGGGAGCTCGGACGAGAGAGTGCTTTTCTGGCTGCGCGTCCAGTTATGCACTTAAATATCTCCTGCGCAATTGACTGTTTCCGAAAACTGGACCTCGAATTTCTTAACCGGTGTTGAAACAGTCGCCGTGGCCGATACCGGCTAGGACATCATCATCATCATCAGATACATTAGTGGTGGTATCCACTTTGCGGTTATATGACGTGCCTAACATGACCAATAGTGCAGCTGATCGCCGTTCTCAGGGCACTTACAATTGACTTTTCTATTAGATGTTATGCGGGTTTTTTACAATGTTTTCATACCCTGGTGAGCATGTGGTGCCTAATTCAGTAATTAATCTGTAAAAACCCGGATTTATATGCTGGGATTCGCACCTATGACCATATACGTCGCCACGCATGGATACCGATCCATGCAATCCAAAGCCACTACAGGTACTAAAATTATTATGTTATGACAAATTTTACTACATCTTCAGGTTTTTGAGGGTAATCTTTTACCAATCGCCATAATTTTTGGAATATAGTCTGGCCCTTATCAAGAGCAATGAGAAAAATCCTCAAACAGGAAATTTGTAGATGCTTCACAAAAACATATTAAGTTTGTACGGAACCCTTTGCACGCGAGTCCAACTGGCACTTGTCTTTTTTTTTTTGTTATTCGTAATTCTACATATGTAGAGATACGTAGCTTAATCCCGTTCTCAGAGCACTAGTTAATACTTTTATTAGATGCCATTCGGATTCCCACTCGTTGTTTTCCTTAACCAGTAAGCATATCGTGACTTATTCAATACTAAAAACCTCTAGACATCGTGTCGGATACCATCCGTATGTGGTGGATGTTCCTTATATTCGCACGAAGAGACTCGCTTCTACATTCATCATGCGAACGGCTAAGGAGTGGAATATGCATCCAGCGGCCATATTTCCACAGTTTTATGACCTAGGAGTCTTCAAGAAATAAGTAAATAGGCATTTGTTGGGCGGACGCGGTTCATTAACGGACTCTTCACCTACCACCAGGTGTGATTGAGGTCAAGCGTTCGTATATAAATTAATAAAAAAATAATAATAATCTAGAAAATCCATAATTACGCGCCAGGGTCAAACCTAGGACCGTTCACATGAAACGTATATATTGAAACCTTTAGCACGATTCATCTATGTTTACGTATTGTAACCAGATTGGTTAAATTGTTATAATAAAATAATGTTTATAAGAAGTAAGCTCCCTTCCCTGTACAAAGTGCACACCCGCTAGCCTGCATTGGATAAGCGTGTTGGGTTAAATGCCCCGCAGATTCCATAAATCTAGTGGAAAAGGAGAGCGCCTTTACCCAACAGTGGGATGAAACTAACTACTAGTAATATAATAATACATTAAGACTGTTCCCATAAAATAATCCGTGTTCCCGTAATAATGTTGACATTTTATTAAATTAGTTCTCATTGATTCATTGTTAAATATAGAATCAATAAAACTTAGAATTAAAAGATACATGGACGAAAAATCTAGTATAAAACGTGTGGATAAAAGTGAAGCAACATATATTCTCTTTTGTAAACTAATTCATGATCATTTTGCTTTATCGTCTTTTTTTTAATTCCGTAGAGATTCGTAATATAAGTATAACACAGAAACGCTATAATTTAATTAAAGTTGCGTATCAACTCGTAGAAGATTGTTAAAATTACGTATTATTCTTTTGTATTGGCTTCACTTTTGGCGAGTGTGTGAGGTTTCTATATATTTCCTAATTTTATGCGATAAAATAAGCGTAAAACGGATGATTCAGTAACTTTTATTTTTACGCTAAAGAAATGCGACGAATATGTGTTATTATACCTATCATATCAATCGAAATGTGTTATAATTATTCGAATTCTTATTTAATTTTGTTTCCAATTCACTTTGTTTTTGTCCCTTTAAAAATTAAAGTGAATTAAAACAATTTCGCAAAGAAATCTGTTCAGGCCTTACCCTATATGTGTAATATAAAATTTATTATTTATGTTAAAATTGTTTTTCCGATTTTTCCGATCCTGGTGTAATTTTCCGCCGCCTTCTGATACGCTGTCGGTGCACTAAGTAGGTCGGGAAAATTCTCCTTATTATATATGAGATGGAAAACGTCATAGAATGAACGGCTTAGATAAGTACTTAGTATACATAGCCACACCGCACGCCTGTCGTATGATCGTCGTATTATTTGCACAAACGTATTTACCTTTTCTAGATTATTCTTAAAATAAATTAACTTCTGTTTCTTTGTTATGGGTTTTTACAAAATATTGATTTATAATGTAAACGTAATAGTTTTAAACAAGATTATTTCGATCTGTGGCTTCATACGGCTTACCAACGCAAGTCTACAATTTAAGTAAAAGTAGGTGTGATGGTATGGTAGATTGGAGACCTTGTGCGACAACGCGGATAGTCGTAGATTCAAATTTCGTAGATTCATGCTGAGTTTTTCGAGACTATATACGGATTTAGCTCCACTTCTCACTGGAGAAGGAAAACATCATTAAACCCGCATTGCATCTAGGTAATAGTAATGTCCTGTGTATAGGTGCAGTGAGAACGGCGATCAGCTGCGCTACTGGTCACGTTGGGCACGACATTTAAGTGTAAAGTGGATACAGACACTAATGTATCTCACCACGAAGGGTATATAGCGTTATGTTTTTTACACTCTATTTAAAATGTAAATAAATATATATATTGTTTATATTTTAAAACAAATAGTAAAAAAAAATATTTTTTATATATAAAATATGTGTACCTACGGGAGCGAGGCTTAAGACCCAAGCCACCAATTGTTTGGAGCTCAGAGTGAGGAACCTCCTAAAAATACCTCCCGTGTCGAGTAATGCAGCCTTTGATCCAACAACCATGCGAGAGCTTCTTGAAATGGAAATCGAAGCTCTTTGCGACCACCCCATTAGTCGATACGACTATCAGGACAATAAGCGCTGAATTCAGATCCCACATGCTTGTAAACTCGTGTGCGAGGTCTCTTATTATTATAATTTAAAATCGATGTAGCAGTTACCTTCTAAACAGACAAGATCCTTCTGACAGCATAAAGGGTTGTGTCTCAGGTGTATAGAATTTATATTGGCTATAGTATCTGACCGAAGCTTCTGCTGCGGTTTTACCAAACTTTTCACACGTTATGAGGTATTTTAATAATCTCTAGACGTCGTTTATATACATCAACATTATCTTTACTTTTAAAAAAGTTGTCAAAGCCATTATTATTATTTTTTTAATACAGACAGGCTTACACTTGACTTCTATTTCACCTGATGGAAACTGATGATAAAGCGCGCTCACCCAACAAATACTGATTCACTCATTTTTGTAAGATGTCCCTTCCCATCCCTTCCCAACCTTCCCATGTCGTAAGATGCTAGAAAAACAAACGCAGAAAGCAAATTTCACTTCTTGGCGGTACGCACCAAAAAAGAAGGGGATTTGTGAGACCAGCTTGAATGTCAACCACATAAGGATGCAAAGCCGCTCGGCGTCTTGCCAATTTAGTAACATCAATCTCTTTTTAAATCTAAAAATAACTAACTAAATATAGTAATTATATAACAAATCAATAAAGAAATAGTTTAAATTAAATATTGTTACATAATACATAGCCAATTTTCGTTATCAACTGATACTTGTGAATAATTTTAAAATATACTCGAAAAGTAAAGAAAGGCGCTTATTTGTATAGTGTATTGTAGATACAGTAAAAGTTAAAATAAATAAATACTACGTACAAGAGAATAAATGTAAATATAGATAATTAGAAACAATGTTTGCTACATTTCAAATGTGTTACTGTGAAAGTATGAACTTCGATAATTCTTAACATATCTGGTAAAGCCTTAGACAATTTTATATTCACTGTTATGTGCTAAATGTAAAATATAATTAAGTGAATATAATCATAAATATATAGAAGGATAATAAAAGGTTCGCGCGAATAAAAGTGAAGCAACATATTTTCTACATTTAAGTAGGCTTATTCTCTTTTGTATTGTTCTGTTTTTTCTTTCACACTTTTGCATTTCTTGGTGGAAATATTACATAGAAAAAGTACAATGTAATTAAAATCACTTTTACATTTTTTTGTCCAATTGCACATTAAGGAGTCCAATTCATTTCCACCATCTCACGACGTGAGAATTTGCAAACCACGAGGGAATCGGTATTTATTGGCGCGCGCTCCAACATCACCTCATTATTACTCTCCATCAGATGAGATTGAGGTCAAGTTTAAGTCTGTAAAAAAAGGTCATTATGTACAATGCCTTGCATATATTGCCGTAGCACAGATTTGAGGCAGTTTTATTTATAGATAAGGTAGCAGTAGCAGCTCTGGTTTATTATACCCACCCCTCTCAGAGAGGAAGTCTGAATAAGGCCGTTCGCTCCCCGGGCGACTGGACGAATTTGGTTTCCCAGGCCCGGGTGGAGTGATTAGAGGGACACTAAGGGAGTTTTTAATCAGTAGAAGTCTGACACACCGGGGTCGCTGCCCTCACAGCGACCCTGATGGTCCTATGTAGGATTTTCTCCTGGGTTACCAAAAAAAAAACAAAAATTATTGGTCAGAGAGAAATGAAAATATAGTCAACGTATTTGCACAATCATAGACTACGAAATTTGTGCAATATCTACTTAAAAACAAAACATGTTATTCTTACCACTTATAGATTATAAATTCAATGACTGATTTATCGTTAATCGTCATGGGTTTTTCAAGTAAATACTTTTAGTTTCCTTGTTTTTTTTTTTTTCTTTAAAGCTCGCATTGTATAAATTTGACTATAAAGTACGTCCAAGTGATCAATATGCACTTTATAATGAATTAGGCACGTGATCTACTGAGATAGCAATATTATTGCCGTATCCTGTGGTATTACTCAACGTCATAGCTATTAAAATTCTAAACATCATGACGAGCATTTAAAAGGTCAAAACCCCACTAGCGTTTATTCCATAGATGCATGAAAGCAATGTATGCCCTGACGATTAATAAATCTGGAATAAATTGCTTAAAGTTAAACAAAAAAGGAACCGTTTATATTCAAATCTAATTTATGTTCACGCCATCTATCTTTCCTATGAAATCAATATAATATTTACTATCATAATATAATATTCAAATGAAATATGCGAATTCTGCCTACCCTGCCCGAATATCCTATGCACGTCACTGCAAAACCCATTATATAGAAACAATACCGAACAAGCGTGAGACAAACTCACGCACTGAGGGTTCCGTATCCACTCCGACGTAGTCATACTGGTGCGTGTGAGTTAAAGAGGAAACAGAAGGAAATCCGGGAACGAACTCACTTGGGTATCGGCCCCGGTCCACGGCGCTGGTTGAGGCGTCACACAGCACACTTTCACACGTTGTTAGGGTAAGCAGAGCGTTCGAGTTTTCACAATTGTATAGGACAGCGTTGTAGCGTTTTTTTGGAGGTTTATTCAAAGCAAGTTTGATTTTTTAGATCTACAAAATGGCCCGGAGCCCTGAGTATTTGGTATTGATTTCAACTTGACACGATGTGTTTCTGAGATAAAGGGTTGTGACATACAGACGGCAACACAATAAAATGATCTTATAAGGATGCCGTTTTTTCCTTTTGAGGTACGTAACCCTAAAATAAGTAAAAACTTTTAAAACCTAACTTACTTCCTGATGGTTTTATAAAACGTAATAATAAATATAAAGTTTATTGATTTTTTTTTATAATTTACAGGCGGACGCTTGACCTCAAATACATCTGGTGGAAGGTGAAGATGAGACGATGGACCGCATTCGCCCAACAAATACCTATACACCAAAGAAAGAAGAAAGAAAGAAAACGTTTTATTAACAGCAGCCATATAACAAACATTGAACAATAGAACACACATAAAAGACCAAAAACATAAAAAAGAAAAACCAACCAAACAATACATAAAAAAAAAAAAAAAATGTTTAGGCCGCCGCCAATAAGGGCCCTGTCTCAGCTTGTGCTACAGAGCACTGGACTCTGCAGCGCTGGTATTCTGACAGGCCCTTGCGATCGACACAGCCACTTCACCGGAACAGCTCCACATATACAAACTCAATGAAGTATTTCAGTGATACAAATATAAAATCATTTTACATAATATAATACAGAAAAGACAATCAATCAACAAAACACAATAAGACAAAAGAAAACAATAAAAGAGAAAAAAAAACAATAAACCAATATACACCTTTAAATACTATATATTATACCATAAAAAAATAAAAATATAAAAAAAACATATAAAAAAAAAACCACCAGTAGAGTTCATTCCATAGAAGCATGCAATCATTGCATGCCCTTATGATAAATAAGTCTGGAATAAATTGCTCAAAGTTATACAAAAAATGGAAGCATTTATATATTCATATCTATTCTATATTCACACTGTCTACCTTTCTTATGAATGCAATATAATATTTCCTATCATAATCAATCAATCTATCTTTCAAGTCAATAAGACAAATTTTGCCTACCCTGTTCAAATGATGATGATGATGATGTCCTAGCCGGATTCGGGCACGGCGACTGTTTCAACGCCGATTAAGAAAATCAAAGCCCAGTTTTCGGAAACAGTCAATTGCGCAGGAGATATTTAAGTGCATAACTGGACGCGCAGCCAGAAAAGCACTCTCTCGTCCGAGCTCCCTCAGGCCCGATGGAATGGAGAACCAGTACGATCGGGAGGGAGCGGGATGCGGGATCCTGTTCAAATACCCTATGCACGTCACCGCTATACACTTTTATACTGGTATCTGCTGTAAGTTTTATACCTGTGGTACAGATCACCTGGTCCTCACACCCGCTCTTTCAAAGCGTTATACTAAAATACAATTACATCATTGCGGTTATAGTGTTTGTGTGTGCGTGTGTGTGTGCGTGCTTGAACATAGTCTTTTTGTTATGTTATAGTCTAGTGTTAGAAGAACGTGAAGAGATATTTGTGCAAGCCGGCATAATTACATACTGAAATGAAATGAAATGTATTTATTTCGCCACAAACTAACAAAAAACTAGAAATTTAAATGCAGTAATAGAAACAATATACAGAAACAAAAGAAAAATATTAAAATATATAAACATGGCGAAAATGGGACCTTCATCAGCTTAAAGCCGCAGAGAAAGTCTGCAGCGCTGATTTTCGTGAAGGGCCCCAACCGTACTGCCTATTACTACCTACTGCGCCCTACTACGACTGTCGATAAAGTTTTTTACTGTTGATAGTTGTTGACGTTTTTTGTACTGCGCCATACTTGCTGTCAGGTCTGCTGTGGTCACTATGACAAGTCGCGATTAAAACAAAATAATTTCAGTACATTGCTTATTTATTTGGTGGTAGAGCGATTGCCCGAACTGGGTCATGAACACAGTACACAAGTGTAAAGACCGACATGGCGATTCGCTTTCGCCTGTCGCGTTTCGGGATCAGCTTGTGTATTTCCAGTAGCTCATACACCTAGAGACCTTCAGTCGTGGTATATGTGGGCCGACATGACGATGTAGACTATCAATGGATTTTCATCCTTTGATGGTCGCTTTCGTTTTTGGACTACACTGTACTTACTATCAGATGCATTGTGGTCACAATATCGAGCCAGAGTAAAAAATTACAATAATAGTGCTCCACAACGATATAGTACTGGGCTCAATTTAATACGCAAGATTAGACTCCTACAAAAATAATGATTATGCGGCACTGGAACTTTGCTAAAAACATTGTGATTGATCTTGCTGCCACGTTTACTATTAAAATAAATCACCCAACAATAATTACCATAAATGAAATGAAAATGAAAAGTATTTATTTCGCCTCAAATCAACAAAGAACCAGAAATTTTAATGCTGCAATACAAACACCACACAAAAACAAAAGAAAATACAAAACATATAAACATGGCGAAAATGGGACCTTCATCAGCCTAAAGCCACAGAGGAAGCCTGCAGCGCTGATTTTCGTGAAGGGCCCCGGTCGTGTCACATCTTATAAGAATTATCAATAAACAATAAAAATATATATAGCTTAAATAATAAATACAATATAAATACGAGTGATACTAAAATAAACTATTACATACAATAAATAAATCGACTACCAGATGTACTCGTATTAGTGATAAATACTATAGTAAAAATATATGTACCTAAAAAAAGAGCAAAAGTATAACTAAAAATAAATGAAATAGACTGCGTGTATTTAATAGATTATTAAATAAATATCATTTTAATTCTATTTATGAAAACCAATTTAGATGTGGTACTATTTTAATTAGGTTCCTATATACCTATAATTTTCTTTTAGTTTATTGCTTACATTTTCAAGGAAACATTCACCAATAAATTAACAATAAAAAATACACAGGAAGCTATACAAGTCCGCAACGTTTCCACAAAAAAATACAAAACAAAAATTCAGCTAAAGGACTTAAAACAATAAGAAAAAAGTAACTAATTACATAAATCAAAACAAATGCAACAAAGAAAAATAACCGATTTTATTTCTTTAAAAAAATTATTCCATTCTTCTAAACGAGCCAAATGTACAAGACGGAATAACGACATCACAAATCAACTTGTGTTGTGTTGTACTTAAATTCTCTTTTTTATTATTTACAGGCTGTCACTTGACCTCAATCACACCTAGTGGAAGGTGAAGATGATTCCGCTAATGGGCCGCGTCCACGTGTACTCTTCCCTTAAAGACTCCTATATTATAAGACCGTGGAAATAAGCTCGCTGTACGCTTTTTTTCTTTGATTGATTGAGATTTTTTATGCTAAGCCACATGTCTGCTCCATTAGACCTTAAATGAATTCCACAGGAATCGGCAGGAGTGGATGAAGGGATTAAGGAAGTGAAAGAGGTTTGCATAAATATAGAGTAACCATAATGCATTTTCTATGTCAACTCAAATAGGGAACTGGCGTGAAAATATCTAGATACATAGATAAAACTTCATAATATAACTGATAACGTGATATTTTATTACAGACTTTTTTAACCTGTCTGGTGACCATAGCCTGATGGTAGGAATGGTACAGTTTAAAAACTACTACGGGTATCAACAGTAAATAAAAACCAATCAAAAGTCAAAGTATCTAAATCGACCTGCACAAATATATCTTCAACAAGTTTCGTTTAAAGGACCCAGTATCATAAGACGGTGAGAAGACGCTCGCCGGAAGACCATTCCACAGCTTTATGACGCCGCAAATGTAAGAGTTAGAGAACTTCTAAGTCCTAGCCGGGATATGAGGAGTCTAATTTCAAAACCCACTATAGCATATTTTTTTCAAATCCATAAATTTATAAAAACTTATAATTAATCTTTGACTTAACAATCACATTCTTATAAGGTATTTAAATTATTACTCTAGAGCAGTGATTCCCAAAGTGGTCTATATCGACCCCTAGGGGTCTATGACAACCTGCAAGGGGTCTAAGTCAGTCAAAGAAATTTGGGGGTCCAAGAAATGAAAATGGGGGTCCACGATAGTGGATCTCAACACATACACTGATAGTACCTATTTACTTCCAACATACTATCTTATAATATCAAAACATATACATTATTTATAAAAGTACCTATGAAGTAAAAAAAATATTATATATGTGTTAGCGCCAGTGAATAGTCGCACAGACTATCTCTAGCGCCATGGCATAGAAACACGAAGGACAGGGAGTAAAGGGGAAGACGGGGAGGGGAAATGCCTGCTTTAAATTGACACGTCACACGGCGCGGGAACACGCTTTGGGACAAATAACTTTAAGTTTTTAACACTAAACTTCACTACAGTTAGAAATTTACAGGAAATCAATATCAGGTAAGTAGGGGGTCTACCCAACACGGAAAAACATGGCAAGGGGTCTACGACACAAATAAGTTTGGGGAACTCTGCTCTAGAGTGAAGAAGCAAAAAAGAAAAAAATCATGTATAATATTTGCTTTGATAAAAACATTTCAAATTACTATTAGGACTATTAAGTAATTTTGTATGAAAAATCGTTTTAGCGGGTTTTGAAATAAAACGCCTCATATGAATTACCGTATAGCTGTAACTCCGAAGCCCACGCGCGATTCTTTTATGGAAGAAAATGCTTATTGAAGCAATATATCTGCGCAACTGGAGCGATGCAAGACGCTTAGGTTTAATTCTAACTAATATATCTTTATAATGTATGCAATTGCATGCTAAGCACCTTTAAACGATTATTTGTTATTTTAAATTATAAATAAACATCCTACATTTCCAATCTTACTAGAAATTAACAGGTCATTATTCCAAACAAACATATAACTATCTCTTACACTTTGCTATGTTTAACAATTATTGTAAACAATAGCTGATTATTTATTATTAAGAGCTGGTTCACACATACGAGTCACACAGTGCTACCGGGACGGTAAACATGCCGATAATAATATATCACCATGGTATATTCCTTTCGGGGTGAGCACAGACGCATTTCTAGCTGCATTAACTTTGTGTTTAACTACGCGCGCGGGTTTGCGGTGTCACAGCTATACGGTATCTCACATCCCGGCTAGGACTAAGAGGTTCTCTAACTCTTTCTTTTGCCGTGTCGTTGGGCTATGGAATGGTCTTCCAGCGAGCGTTTTCCCACCATCCTATGATATGGGATCCTTTAAGCGTAGCGTGAAGAGATATTTGTGCAGGCCGGCATGATCGCTGCGACTACCGATGGGTTTTTTTACCTTTCGATAGTCGTTGGCGTTTTTTGGACTGCAGCATGCTTACTATCAGGTTTGGTGTAGTCACTATGCCGTGTCAGGGTAAAAAAAAATGTGTCGATTCCAACGTGACTACTAACGCAGCTTATCACCTTTCTTAGGGGATTTACACATGACATTTTTCACATTATTAGATGCCATATGGGTATGTCGGATGATATTGACTTATGTAATTTACACCAAGCAATAGTATCGGTCAAATGAATCGGGTATTTTTAATATAAGTTAATCGAGAGCCGGAACTCGAAGATTGAGTGTTTTTTTTTATTACAGACAGGATTGCGTTTGACCTTAATCTCACTTGTTGAGAAGTGATGATAAGGCCAATGATGGAGCGAGCTCAGCAGCAAATACTGATTCACGGGACATTTGAAGAATCTCTTGTCAAAGGATATTTTAACTTGACATCGGGATGTTTAACAAAATCTTAACAGAACTATTATCTGATGAGGCGTCTGGCTTTTTCAGATCAATGGCACCATATGTAATATGTTAGGTATTTCTGTATTAGGGTACGATGGGGCTGACATACGTACACACGTAAAAGTCCCTTAAATAAAAAGAATAAAAAAAAGAAAAGATATTCTAAAAATAGACACCGCATGACCGTGAACTGAAAATAGCGGTCCGTCCGACTAAATGTGAACCATCTCTTATACTACTTTCCGATTCAATGTGAACCATCCCTTATGCTACTTATTTCAACACAATTTCACTTGCTTATGTTTCTTGTGGGAAGACGACTGATCTTTTCAAGTAAATATATTTGTTCCTCAATTAAATTTTATATTCTTTCTATATTTTCTACTATTTTTGTGTAAGTAAAAGAAATATTTATGTATATTGCATGATACTCGTGTCGGTATGAGAAGATTAGAGCTTATGGCATCGCAACAGCACCCTCATAGATGGTATAACTTTTACATAATTTTTTTTTGGCATGGCTCGAAAAAGTGATTTTTATCCTGCCTTGGTATAGTAACCACATCACTCCTGATGGTAAGCATAGTTTAGTCCAAAAAGTAACCGCAACTATCGACAGTATAGAAAAACAATAGATAGTTGCAGTGACTATACCGACCTGCACAAACATTGGTTCACGCAGAGATGGGCAAAATGTAATCTGATTAATGATGAACGATTACAAAATGTAGTCATAATTTTAATTTTCTTGCTCCGTAATCATGATTAAATACATTTAAAACATTAAGAAATCATAAATGTGTATGCAATCTGGGATACTGTAGTGTTTAAAACATAAATGAGCAAAATGAAGTCATATTAATGGTAAAAAACGTAAAATGTAATCGTTAATCATTTTTATTAATCTGATTACATTTTGCCCATCTATGG
Source organism: Automeris io (assembly GCA_036320925.1). Lineage (NCBI taxonomy): Eukaryota > Metazoa > Arthropoda > Insecta > Lepidoptera > Saturniidae > Automeris > Automeris io. Next base: position 2,265,143 of record JAUDJH010000010.1, on the reverse strand, counting down.
CTTCACGTTTCGTTTAAAGGACTCAGTAGGACGGTGGTAACGCGCTCGCTGGGAGACCATTCCTTAGCCCACAGTCCACAGTCCACAATTGCAGTGAGTGTTAGAGAACCTCTTAATCCTAGTCGGGATGTGAGTTACCATACGGTAACTGACTGATACGATAGCTGACTACACTTGAACCTTACTCTTTAAGATGCTAGGACGATTGCCCCTATTGAGCCGTGACCACAGTTCACAAGTGTAAAGGCCGTGTAATGACTCACTTTTGCCTATCGCGTTTCGGGATCAGCTTGTGTATATCCAGTAGCTTATATACCTAGAGACCTTCAGTCGTGGTATATGTGGGCCGACATGACGATGTAGACTATCAATGGATTTTCGTCCTTTGATGGTCGCTTTCGTTTTTGGACTACACTGTACTTACCATCAGCTCCACTGTAGTCACTTTGTGGAGTCAGTGTAAAAAAACTTATGAAAAGTACAGCGTAGTCCAAGAAAAACACTCACTGTGCACTCTGATAATTTCTCTGTATAACAGGAACTTGAGTACAGCCTCAATATTTACAGAGCCAAGTCTAAGTTAACATCGGTAACTTACCATATACTTTGATATTAATTAAATAATATAATTTATAATATTTGAACCGAGTGTAAGTCAAAATGGGTACAAACGCTCTCTCTGGGAGAGGTTAAATGTTTGCAGAGCCAAGTCCAAGTTAACAACGGTAACTTCCCGTATACTTTGATATTAATTAAATAATATAATTTGTAATATTTGAGCCAAGTGTAAGTCAAAGTGTGCGCAGGCGCTCTCTTTGGGAGAGGTGGACGTAAAGGATCATATTACATGACTTTTACCTCAGATTTTTTAATAAGATGGTGGCCAATATCGTCGTTTCCTTGATAGAAAACCAGCTAATTTCGCCTAGAACAAAAATCCCAAAGCAAAATTGCATTCATTGTGCTTTCATTATCTTTTATCATTAACTTGCTGACCCTGTCAATTTCATATCGCCATGAATAGCATGTTACCCTAATCCTCCTCTCCTTCCTCAGTCTCTCCTCCTACCTTCCCTGTCTTTTTAGAAGTTATAATGGATATAAAAGGCTATTCTTAAAGATAGATATCTCCCATCACAGACTTTTCTGTAGACCTATAAAAGAAGAATAATCGCATCATACATTGTTTTATTACATATCAAAGGGATTAGGCAACGATTTCGATGATAGCTCGCATTTTCCCGACATTTACAACAATTAACGTTATTTATTTCAACAAATTTACATAAAATTTTAATAAATTATAGAATTAAACATACGCATGAAAATCTGTTTATCGCGAACACACAGACAGACGCGGCGGAGAATTTGTTTTATAATATGTAATAGATCACGGAAAATTTTAGGTTTCAATATTAAATAAGAAAAATGTTTGTTCACAGGTAGTCGATTGAAATGTTTCCTGGAAGAAAAGCTATTGGTTTTATGAACGTCAATTTAAAAAAAGGGTATGTAAGCTTTTCCTGATTAATTATTTTTTGGATGAGATACTATTGAAATAGATTACTTTGTTACGCTGTCTATCTCTCTGTCTTCAAGACGATTTTTCTCAGAAACATATAGTGCTATTAAGTATAAAGTAATATTAAATACTGGGACCTGCAGCCATTTAAAGCTTTGACAGATTTCTAAATCCCCAAATTAATAACCTATCTATCTTTAAGGACGGCTTGCACTAACAAATTAAATCTAGTTAAGAGTTATATAAAATGCTATTTAGCGCTGATCTGTACTTATTGTCTTGCGCTAAATCAAAATCTATTTGTAACAACACTTAAACTGAAATCATCATTAAGATGGAATCAAACCAATTCAATTAATAAGCATTTTATACAAGCTTAAACTAGATCAATTCGTTAGTGCAAGCCGCCCTAAATCGTAGATCAATAACTATACCTCTCCCTTTCAAAGCTGTGTATACGAAAAGAGATGTACTATAGTTGCTATAGAAATAAATATAATACTGGAATTAGGTTATAATTTCGGCCATAAGTCAATACAACGGATTTTTTATTGTAATCCGTAGGAAAATCCTGTATACAACTATCAGTGACGCTGTGAGGGCAACGACCCCAGTGTGTCAGACTCCAACTGACCAAAAATCTCCGCGGTGTTTCTCTAATTGCTCCACCCGGGCCGGGGAAACCGAATTCATTTAGGCGCGAATTTTGGGAGACGAAGCTGCTCGCGTCCGTAGGCTTTACCCTAATTTCCCTACACGTGACTCCTGGGTGGTGCTAAACGAGCAGCAGCGAGGTGGTAGGGCGTCGGTGCCCGTCTGGATCGCGACCACAGTACATGGATGTAAAGCTCGTCATAGTGACTAGTTTCGACTTGTCGCGTTTCGGGATCAGCTTGTGTATATCCAGTAGCTCATATACCTAGAGACCTTCAGTCGTGGTATACGAGGGCCGACATGACGATGTAGACTATGAATGGATTTTCATCCTTTGATAGTCGCTTTCGTTTTTGGACTACACTGCACTTACCATCAGGTACTCTGTAGTCACTATGTCGAGCCAGTGTAAAAAAAAAACATAGCGCCCGGAGAGCAAAAAGCCTTATTGAAACTATCTCTATTAGAGTAAAGAACCCACTCCTCCAAAACCTCAGTCTCTTGCGATGAACCGGCTACTGCTCACCGACTCCCTCTCAACTGGGCAGGGACTCCCTCAACTTTACTGCTCAAAGCAACGAATTCGTAATGTGATATTATGTATTCTTCTTACATTATCTTTACATGGTATTAAATGAAGTCGCTTCCGCTGTTTATTCGCTTAGATCTTTTAAAATGTTAATCGGATTTTAACGTATTTTTTAACATTAGATACAGTGATTCATGTGGAAGGTTTATATGTATAATACATATATATGATAGTATAGAAAAACCGAATAATCCAAAGATTTGTAATGTGCTGTCGTAAAAAATATATTTTAAATAGCAAACGCTGGCTAAACCTTACGAGATAGATCAAATGAATGTTCTACGGAATTGTCTTGGCAATATACGTTATTAGAAATAATTTATATGACAGAACGTTTGTCGAGTCAGCTAATTTTATACAGGCTGATTTTATAAACGAGGGAGATATTCAAGGAGGATATTCAGCATTCGATTCTAATTCCAAATATATAGGAATAGTGATATCTTAATATTTCCATTAAAACAAAGTAGGTAATTTATAGTCATCATATTAAGGGGAAATTACACACATGATAGAATAAATAACAATTAATTATTAAGTAGGTATTTTGTCTCTCCTAAGCCAGGATAAAGTACGAAAGGGTAACGAGTCAATTACCCGTTTACCTAAAATTACGTAAAAGGAATTTTATCTACATGCCATTATATCGTGCACTACACGCGCTGCGGCGTCCAAGCTTTTTACGGATCAATTCTCATTTGTTCATCAATGTTTCTTTATGATTTATTAGGGAATATTGTTACTTACATTTTTATTAGTTATAAGAAGGTACACATTATTGTATTCTGAAATATCTCCCTCGTCTATAAAATCAACCTGTATAAATGTGTATGTTGTGTCTCTGTCTCAATAAACCTTTCTATTTTTTCTTTCATACAAATGATACGTCGGCTTATGTTGTAAATTTTAGTAAGTATATAGTACTTAACTATAGCACTAAACGCAAAAATATTGTCTTTGAGCTCATTAAACGATTTCAATGAATAGGTTACAAAAACATACGGTTTATAATTGAACCTTGATAAAATTTTAATTTAATAGTTATCTAGCCTACAGTGCCACTTAATTTCTACCAGTTTATGTGTATTTAATCATTTATTTATTCAATGTCCTTGAACAGCTCGGTTGTAATAATTTGTTGTATTTTAAGTCATGTGTGATGTGCCAATTATAGAAATAACAATGTTTAAATGAAAACAAATAACCGATTACTTGCAAACATAAAAACAACCGGCCAAGTACGAGTCATATTCGCGCACCGAGGGTTTCGTACAAAAATAAGTGTGTGAAAAAGTTATATTTTAATTTGACTAACCTCCACTTTTCATATTTTTCCTGCTATGTAAAATAATGATCGTCACATGAAACTATGTTGATTTTTCTAAGATAAAGTGTTGATCATCTTTGTTGATTTTCGTAGAAAGTTCACGCTTGACCAAAACTTTGACCATTGTAAATACTTTAACGGGATTTATGCGCGAATTAACTTACTTTTAATTATAGCTTGTCATTTCAACCTGTTTACACAAGCCATGGTTACGAGCAGACTGACGTTGCGCGGATTTTTCATTTTATCATCAGATTTTTCAGGAAGTTACTTCCTCCAGCCTCTTTTGTTCTTCATAATTTGTCACGACACACCAGGTAACCAGGTCGAAACGTCTAACCATAGTTAAAAATAAGCCAATTCGCGTGTAAGTCCCATTTATATCTTTTTAATAAGAACAAAACGCAATAGTTCGAAATTGTAACGAAAGCAATTTTATTTTTAGACAATAAGCGCTAAATTTGCTAAAGCTTTTTTTTTTAACTTGGGGAAAATCCTCATAGGACCGTCTCAGCCGCACAGGGGGGTTGTGCTGCCGAGGTGTGTCGGACTTGTACCGACTAAAAACCCCAAGATGACTACTTCTGCGCATTGGCGGGGACTGCGGGTCCTGTAATCAATTCTCCACAGCCCCGTCGCGCCACGCCCGCTGGGCACATATTCGGAGGAAGATATCATCCCCGACACTGCTCATTGTATTTAGGCAGAGCACGTCACAATGCTCTGCCTACTTCCGAGGGTCGCTAACTAGACGCTCAGGGACCCCACCCTGAGCGACCACGACTCCAAAGGCATCAGCCAACCGGTCGTGGATCGACCGATCGGCTGGGACTGATCTGCTGGGGCTGTTGCCGGCACCCCGGTGTCTTCTTCGAGCGGCCTTCTGCCGCTCTCGCTCTGCGGCCTCCTTCTGGGCCATGACGTCCTCACAGAAGGAGACCACGGCCCTCCAATTGTCATACCCTGCCAGCATGGCCGACATCACTGCTGGCAGGGAGAGGTCGTGTCCGATCCTTTGGACCAGGTCCCGCCGCTCACTGCCCCACGCCGGGCAAAAATTTGCTAAAACTATGTTATTGTAACTCTTGTAGTTTAGGATTTTCCCATAATATCCTTCTTAAAAATGAACTACCTACTCGTAATTTTTTTTAGGATGTAACTAAATTTATGGCTTTCGTACTTACCCTATATGTACTTGTGATATAATAAAACCTAGCTTATTGCCAAATTTTGTGATTCTAAGTCTACAGGAAGTTCCTATAGGCTTGAATTCACTAGCGAAAGCGGCAAAAGCGCTTAAAAATATAACATAAATGGACATATTTTTTGAATGCGTTGGCTTAGAAGTAGGATTTTTTTAGAGTCATAAAGGTCAAAGAAAGGTGTATTTGTTATTACATTTATCCTATATATTATATTTATCCTATAATGGTTCTTTTTTATATTGAGGTATATAATCCTAAAAATGAATTGAAAATCCATATGATAATGAAATATTTTTTATAACACATGGGTAGTTAAGTATGACAGTATGGTTTTTCAGCTGGGTTTTTTAAAATACTTATTATACTTTATTTGCTTTATTCGTTTATATAGCTGTGGTGGCTTTGTGGATATGGGACCAGCAATCATGCGCTGCAACGCGTGTGAGTCTTTCGCATCGCTGGCAAAGGGGTCCTGAAGGGTGGTGTTTTTACCCCTCTTAGAGATGGAGACTGTAAAAGGCTGTTTGCTCGCCGGGTCGTTGGAGGACTATGGATCCTCAGGGTCCGGCTGGCAGCGGAACGAGGGGATTTTCTGCTAGTAAGAGCTTGGCACAGCGGGCCGCCAAGCGAGCCTGACGGTCGTGTGTAAATTTTCGTCAGGCTACCCAAAAATAGGATTGTTCCGTGTCCGGTCATGGTGAAGGATGCGGTTGATGATGAGAGAACCTGCTATAGGTTATTAACCCCTGAAACAAATAAAGGGATGTTATAGAATTAAGGCGTGTGTCTATATGTCTATGGTTGTTTCTGTGTAACTGTATGTTTTTCTGTGGCATTGTAGCTCCTGAACGAATGAAGTAATTTTGATGTTTTTGTTTTTTCTTTATAAAGTGATTTCATCGAGAGTGTTCTCAAATATGACTAAAGAAAACAACTATTTTCTGCAGCAGATAAGACATATATCATTAGGTATAACGTTATTGCTGGACACAGAATATTCTAGACGCAATATCTCTGTCATGGTCGGGTTTAAAGATCAGGAACTAGCTCATAAACTTTAAGTGATGCACCTTTGTAATATTAACCCACAATTTTATCAATAATATTTATTAAAAATTATAAAATAAGTTGTTTTGATTATTAACTGATATTCCGTTATTATTAATCGAGGAAATATGAAATATAGATTGATTAAATTATTAGATACGTGTATATAATTAGGGAATATAAAGAAAACAGATTCGGGTGCCCAAACAGATCCCACATTTTAAGATTTTTTAGGCGGGGCATTAACTTCTTCCTATCTCTCCCTGCCAGTTCTTTTAATCTTGCTTCTTAATTATACGTATTTTTTCAATAACAAAAACAATAACAGCTTACAGCATATTTCTAGAGATTTTGAGCTCTACAAGTTTGTAAAATTATAAATATCACGTATTGTATAAGAAGCAAAATATTCACAGAAAATGACATTTGACCTTGCATAACTTAAGATAATAACGATATCTTTTGAGTCTTTTGATTTAACTTTTTAAATATCAAAACAAAAGCTTGTACAAATTGCCAGCCAATTGTTTATGAAGAAGTTGGCCCGCTTTTCTTAGATATTTGCCGTGTGATTCTTCTGCTGCCTTTTGTATTTGAAGTCTGGAACTTACAGCTTTGGTTGCCTCCCTCTAGATCCGGACCTGAGTGAAACAAAAGTGTAGTTGAAAATATACTCATAAATAGACAAACTTATAGTTTACAGGATCTGTCGCAAGTTGATGCGTGATGATCCCCTGTTTTTAATTGTACTGTTTTTGTATCAAGAGTTGCTATATGGTAGAAAAATGACGATACATAAAAATGATCAGTTTTTTTTGTAACTCTGAGGGAAAACCTGCATAGGACCGTCAGGGACGCTATGAGGACAGCGACCCCGGTGTGTCAGACTCCTACTGATTAAAAACTCCCGGGGTGTCCCTCTGATTGCTCCACCCGGGCCTGGGAAACCAACTCCATCCAGGCGCCCAGGGAACAAGAAGCCTTGTTATGGCTACCTACCCCTCTAAAACCTCCCTCCCAGGGGCGTCGGTCACCGCGCACCGCCTCCATCTCATCCGAGCCGCAGACCCTTCAAGTCTATTACCCGGCTATTGTCACCGGGGGAGGTCGCGCTCGCTCTGGGCGAACGCGTCCCCGCAGCGACGGTGCCTTGGCCGCCGAGTGACCAGAGAAGATGTTCGCTCTCTGACCATTTCGGCGGCCTCCTTCTGCTTCATAACAACCTGGCAGAAGGATGACACTTCCCGCCATGCCTCTTTGCTGCCAACCATGGATTTGACCACCACTGGCAGCGAAGCCTGTGTGTGTATCATGCTCTACGTGACCAGTAGCGCAGCTATTCACTGTCCTTATGATAAAAGGGACATTTTTGTAAGATGACACATTAAAATTTCGTAATAAACGATTTATATGTGTTTAGTTTAAAAAAATCATATAATCAGCAGTGCTCGTGCATATTTAATGCGTCAGTTTACAAGCTCAAGTTTATTTTGTTTGTGAAAACGCTCGTATACAGACGGCCTAATGTGATACTCAAAGAAAACGAACTGTTTATTAGTAATCTTATTAGTGGCTAAGTAACAGCTGTATAAACGGGTAACAAGCTTCTCATTAGCATTTATTTGATAGTCACGTCACGGAAATGCGCGGAAGATACATCCTGCCTTTAGAGCCGAAAGGACTGAATCATCGACCTTCATCGGTGAAGATAATGGAGAATGTGGACTTGGAAGAAGCCATGGATATAGCAGGTAATGAATTATTTTGTTTTTTCCTCGGTTGTCACCCGGCCAGGGTTGCCACATGTAATTTTCTAAAATACAAAAACAGAACTCGACGCTATTATAGGTTAATTATTTTTTAAATACCCATTATTAAGCTGAACATTCGTTTATAAGATTGGACGTAATTTTAATTTTAAAGTCTGTAAAAATCATCTGTATATTGTTTTTTTTAAACGAAGTTTTATTCCGACATTAGCCATTTATAAAAAAAAACAACTAATAATCAGTTATATTCCTATAATTTGGGTATCCAATAGCTTACTGACCAAGCTAGACTCATAATTATTTGGCTAAACCTAACGTAAAGCCAAATATATCTAGTTAAAGCCGAGCAGATGACCACCTTATGCCCACTCCGAATCGAGCTCAGTACTCGCAAGAATACTTTAGGTTTGACCCAAAATGTAAAAAAAATTTGCAGGTTGAGCCTCTTAAATACACATCCCTGAGGTCTGTGAAGGTGTCTCTTACATACATACTTAAATTTAGTAAAACTGATTTTTTATTGATAGAAAAACTCGATCGACATCTCTGGCGTGTGACGTATGTGTGACATTTCTATTAAATTAATTTTAATAAAATACGTAATAATCGAGGGGCTGTACATACAACATTATTTTCATATATGTATATGTTTTTTTTATACTGGCTCGACGTAATGACTACAGTGCACCTGATGGTAAGTACAGTGAAGTCCAAAATGATGACAGTCACTATGACCCTCTTTACACCTTTCTACTATGGTCACGACCCAGTTCGGGCAATAGCCGTACCACCAAAAAATATAAGTAGATATATATGTACACATAGATAAATAGATGTGCGGGCTGACCCGCAGAAGGAAAAATTGATACATCAGTGTACATCCGACTTGCAAGCGAATATCATCTACTACTTTCTCGTTGTTACCAATGCATCTGAGATATTAACAGTTAGTATTACACTATATCAAGGTATATCTCCAATTCTATCTAACTAGATCTGACGAAACATATCTCACGATTTAAAAAGTGTGAATTAAAATTAGTAAAATCTCATCAAGATTGATTTAGTAGATTTTGCATTCTGTACTACCATAAAATTAATTTTATAAAGAGCAGATTAGGTACTGGAAAACGATAAATATTTCATGTTCTAAATTCTCTAATCAATCTAACAGTTTTACAAAGAATTTAACCCCAATTAGGGCTACCATCTGTTCGGCTTTATCGGCATGTTTGACTTTTTTTGGTCAAACATGTATGTGGCCGGCTTTCGGCAAGCTTTTCTCTCTACCAAATAAGGATAAGTCCGAACACAAATTGTTTATTGTTCTAACTAATTAACGTTAAGATAAAACTACGTTTAATAAACAATCATAACATGAAATGTATGTATCAAATTTTAAATAGTTCTCTTATTGAAATTGTCCCCAATTCATAAAGATATATCCAACTTATAAAAGGTATATTTGGCTATTAAAAAAGAACGATTTTTGAGGTTTAATGTCCGGCGTAATACACCGCTGAGTTCAGTTTTTATATTTTAGAAAATAGCACCCCTAACCCCAATACGATATTATCTATATATATTTAAGAAGATTTATGGTGCCTCACGTTGGATAATTAGGAAAAAATCAAAAATATAACCCTGATTATTTTGCTTGTTTATTCGGCTTTTATCTTGTTTTGGTATAATTCTAATAACAATGATAGTTTCATAGAAAAAATATTTTGAAGTTTGGGGTTTCAACCTCTTGTTTCGAAAACTAATATAGATAGGGGTTTAATGATTGACCAAAGCTGGTTTCTGACTCCTAAAATTATGACAAATGCACCAGTGTTGAAAAAAATCCCAGAGATGTGATAAGGAAACCCGGGGAGACCCATTATATCAGTGTAATTTTCGTAAACTTTTTCGTTTCCTTTATTATTTATCATTTAATTTTTTTTACCCTGACTGTGCATTATGGCGACACCACGCTAGATTGTATGCATGGTATTGTCCACAAAACAACTACGACCATTAACATTAAATAAAAAACTAATGCATAGTCTGAGCTATCATGCCGGCTTGTACAAAAATCTCTTCATATTTCGTTTAAAGGACCCAGTAACATAGAACGGTAGGAACGGGGAAATGTAAAAATTAGAGAAATGAAATGATTGAAAATGAAATGAAAATGCATCTATTTCGCCACAAACCAACAAAAAACCAGAAATTTAAATGCAGCAATACAAACAACACACAGAAACAAAAGAAAATACAAAACATATAAACATGGCGAAATGGGACCTTCATCAGCCTAAAGCCACAGAGGAAGCCTGCAGCGCTGATTTTCGTGAACTCCTTCGTCCTAACCGGCATATGAATTATCCTATAACCGTAACTCCGTAATTAATTAATTATTTACATAATTTTGTGTCATCTATTTTAATGGATATTGTATATTAAGTTTCAATTTTCCTGTAAATTCTATATACTGTAAGTCAACTCTCTTTTGCCGAATCGTTGAGCTGCAGAAAGGTCTTCCGGCGAGCGTGTTCTTCTTCTTCTACGAGTACAATATTGAGTCCTTTAAACGCAGCGTGAAAATTGTGAAGGCCGGCGTGACCACTGCAATTATTGATTGTTGTTCTTTATTGTTGAATGTTATAGTCGTTTTAGGACAATACCATACTTACCATCAGGTATAGTAAGTCCAAAAAAATTGGCATATATACCTGAAATAAGTTTAAATTGTCTTTCTGTGTTTCATATGTGTTACTTTTGATGTTTTTAAAGTAAAAATTGCAAGATTCCGTCAGGATTCGAAGACTTTTGTGTAATAAAATATACTAGCTTCAATTCTAGACTGAATTACATACGGACAAAACTACTCATGACAATTCCAGATAGTCATAAAGTTAATCCACACCATAACAATGGATGTTTCACTAAATAAAAGATGAGTCGTAGTTAAATGACGAATTCCTGATTCCTTTGTCATAGATAGATGATATAGTAATCTTAAAGTGACGGGGCAGCCCACATTTGCTCATTCAGTTAACATTGGCCGTGTAATGTTTACGCAGGCTATTTAAAGACGCGTTAAACCAAACAATAAGGCTTATAAAAGGTCGCGTAGATGAGATATTCGACAACTAAAGCCATTTTTCGACAGGATTATTCTACAATTATTTTTTTTTTGAAACGGATACCTACCTACTGAGGACCAGGAAAGGCCTATACAGTTCAACCGGGCTTAGGGGGCGAGCACAGAAGGTGCTCAGCCAGCGAGTTTATGGGTTGGATGGCAATGCAAGGGCACCCCTGTGGGTACGGACCTCGACTTGGACCGCCAGCCAAATAAAATACTAGCCCTACGGGTGATCTACTAGCGTTTCGGAAGCGACTACCTTGAGAAGAAACGCTGAAAGCAACTCAAGGCTGCGTCGGAGTGTAACAATCCTACAACTTCACCGGGTGAAATTTATAGTCACAGAGGTTTTTACACTGGCTCAATAAAGTGACTGCAGTACATTTGATAATAAGTACAGTGCAGTCCTTAAAAAAAAACAGCGACTTTTTTTTATCCTGACACGGCACAGCGACCCCATGCCTGGTAAGCAGTGTGCAGTCCACAAACAAAAACGTCCACCAATAGAAAAAAAACCATCGATAGCCACAGCCATCATGCCGGCATGCACAAATATCTCGTCCACTTCGGTTAAAGGACCTAATAACGTAAGACGAAGAATGATAAGGATTAAAATTCATTAACAGTTTTCGTCGTCATGTCGGCCCTCATATACCATGACTGAAGGTCTCTAGGTACATGAGTTACTGTCCAGTGCACACCCGTATACAAGCTGATCTTGAAACTCGCTAGGCTAAAGCGAGCCACTGTGACGGTCTTTATACTTGTATACTGTGGTCACGATTCAGTTCGCCCTGTCACCTAAAAAAAAATAACACATACACAGAATACAAGTGCAGTAATAGAACGTACCACAGACGCAGAAACATAAAAACTGAATATATAATAGTAACTTAAGTATAGCCTAAGTGTTTATAAAGTCAAGTCCAAGTAGAAAAGAAAGTAGAACTTAAAAAAGAAGAAAACCTAAAAACTTAAAGAAAATCGGTAACTTACCATATACTTGTATTTTGATTTTAAAGAAATAATTTCATTTTTAATGTTTGAGTAGAGGCTAGGTGTTGGGCAAGCTTGATTTGCTTAAAGGCAGTCACAATAAGTTCAAAGCAAGTATTGTAACCATTTACCAATAACTTTTTCCAATTATTTATTTCGCATTTTTCCTCATTTATTGTATTTTTGAAATATAATATTTAAAAAGTATTTAAATATTTTATTAATATTAAATTTAAGTATGATGTTAGGCACCACATGCTCACCAGGGAAGGATAACATCGCGAGGAAACTTGCATATCATCTGTAAGTAGTGCCTCGAGAACGACGTTCAGCTGCTCTACTGATCGCGTTGTGGACGAGTTCTCACGCCGCACAACATATAAGCTCAAAGTTGATACAACCACTAATATATTTCTGCTCACCCCGTAATGGATACAGCATGATGATATATTATTATTATTAAAATACTAGCTGATCCGGCAAACGTTGTTTTGCTATATAAATTATTGTAATATCTTCTAAGATGTTCATTGAAATTAAGTGATGTCAAAGACAATTTTGTTCACAATTAAATACTCTTAATCTACAACACATTTATTTGGATAAAGATTAATATTATTACGTTGATACAACTCTTAACAAATAATGCATTAATTTCGAACAATTTGATTACCATAAAAACGGTTCTAGTAAGTTGATCTTAAAAGATAGACATATACTGTTGGGGGACAGTTTTTTTAGATCATTTCAAGAGGAATAATTCTTTCATACATATATTTTTGGTATCTTGAACCGTTTTCGCAGCGCACGCAATGGAAGCACTCAAGGGTGAATAATTTTCCCCGTTTTTTTTACATTTTCCATTATTTCTTCGCTTCTAATAGTTGCATCGTGATGTTATATAGCCTAAAGCCTTCCTCGATAAATGGTCTATTCAACACAAAAAGAATTTTTCAATTCGAACCAGTAGTTCCTGAGATTAGCGCGTTCAAACAAACAAACAAACTCTTCAGCTTCATAATATTAGTATAGATTAGGATATTAATTTTTATATCTAGACTAACGTTCTTGTCTGCGCGGGCTATAACTCTACGTTGTTTGGACGTAATTTACAATGGACTATCCTATATTGGACACGTAACGTATAAATATTTATTTTGATACACTTTAATCTGCGCGGGATTTCGCCTGTGTTAATCTATACTAATATTATAAAGCTGAAGAGTTTGTTTGTTTGTTTGTTTGTTTGTTTGTTTGTTTGAACGCGCTAATCTCTGGAACTACTGGTTCGAATTGAAAAATTCTTTTTGAGTTGAATAGACCATTTATCGAGGAAGGCTTTAGGCTATATAACATCACGATGCAACTATTAGGAGCGAAGAAATAATGGAAAATGTTAAAAAAACGGGGAAAATTATTCATCCTTGAGGGCTTCCATTGCGTGCGCTGCGAAAACGGTTCAAGATACCAAAAATATATGTATGAAAGAATTATTCCCCTTGAAATGATCTAAAAAAATGTCCGGGACAGTATATGTCGATCTTTTAAGATCAAGTCACTAGAACCGTTTTTATGGTAATCAAATTTGGTCGAAATTAATGCATTATTTGTTAAGAGTTATATTAACGTAATAATATTAATCTTTATCCAACTAAATGTGTTGTTGATTAAGAGTATTTAATTGTGAACAAAACTGTCTTTGACATCACTTAATTTCAATGAACATCTTAGAAGATATTACAAAACCTTATATAGCAAAACGACGTTTGCTGGATCAGCTAGTATTTACATATACGAGTATTATTGAATCAAAATCACGGCTTAAACTAACACATATGAAATCAAATATCAACCAAAAATTATTTATATTGTTTAAATTATGCCTATATGAAGTAATAAATGTTATTTGAAGACCGTATTTTCTGAAAAGTGAACTTTTGAATGTAAATGAAAAAAAAAAACAGTTGTTTTGCTTGCTGCCAGCAGCAGTATCGCTGCGGCTACTGCTTTCTGCTCTTGCCGGCTTTGGCATAACATCTTAAATAAAAAGCTGATTATGGTCGCAGTGAGGTTTACTGGTAGAATAAACAGTGTCTCCCTCTTCATTACTTGTTGGCTATGACTCTTTAACTAAGGTTAAACTGCAGAGCATCGAGCATCGAAGTAAAGTCGCCTGCCTCGCAGTTTTTTACCAATTGCACAGTGGAGAGTGTTCTCAGGAACTACATTCTTTGATTCCACCAGCCCCGTTCCATTATAAAACCACTAGACACTGCGTCGGATACCATCCGTATGTGGTGGATGTTCTTTATATCCGCACGAAAAGATTCGCTTCTACATTCATCATGCGAACGGCTAAGGAGTGGAATATGCTTCCAGCGGCCATATTTCTGCGATCTTATGACCTGGCAGTCTTTAAGAGAAGAGTAAATAGGCATTTGTTGGGAGGACGCGGTTTATTATCAGCCTCATCATCACCTTCCACCAGGTGTGATTGACGTGAAGCGTCCGCCTATAAATAATTAAAAAAAAACACTGAGGTGTCGTAAGAGCCGACTAAGGTATATGGCATGCCAAATTACACGCAGATTGCTAGCATCTAAGCTGCTGTATGCTTCATATCCCGGTTAGGACTAAAAACTTCTCTGACTCTTAGTTTTACTAAGTCGTTGAACTCCAGAATGCTTTTTCAGCGAGCATGCTCCTACCGTTCTGTAATATTAGGACCTTTAAACGGGCGTGAAGAGATATTTATGCAATCTGGCATGATCACTGCCATTTTTTGGACTGCACCATGCTAACCATCAGACTTGGTATGGTATGCCAAGTTAGGATAAAACAAAAATGCCTCTTATCTGTATGTTTTACAGATCTGCCAACCCGCATTGTAAATCGTGCTGGGTTAAATACCCAAACCCCTTCCCATGGATTCCATAAGTATAGTGGGAAAATGGAAGGAAAACTTTTGTCCTGCAGTGGGACGAAACTGGCTAATTCTTATTATTATTATAATTAAGTGCCCAAAATTCCCATATAGCGTCTTTTCAAAACAAATAGCAATGCATCACGTGTCGTCTTAAATCTTGAATTAACTAGGAGCTGTTTAATAAAATAATAACAATAACATATCGTCACGCTATATCCCTAACGGGTGGAGCAGGTATAATGGTTGTATCAAATTTATGCTTATATATCGTGTCAAACTTGACCAATAGCGCAATTCGTCCCCGTTTTCACAGGAATAGTACACAGGACATTTCTATTAGAAGCCATGCAGGTTTTCTCTCCTTCACGGGTGCAGAAAACATCGGAAGGCTTCTTTCTTGGCCTTACTATTCGGTGGTTACTTTCTAGTTGATCAGTCTCTTTCAATTTACACATTTAATCAAGTCGAACAAATCTAATACATCTTAATATATATAAATCTCCTGTCACGATGTTTGTCCGCGATGAACTCCTAAACTACTAAACCGATTTTAATTAAATTTACACACCACGTGCAGTTTGATCTAACTTAAAAGATAGGATAATTTTCATCTCCATTTAAAGTCGTAATATTATTTTATTGCAAATTATTTATTTATTATTTGGCAGTCACAATTTTCAGTTAGCTCCAAACGATTCTAACAGATGGCGGTATCTGTTGACTGGATTGAGTAATTATTTGTTATATGCTGCTATGTTTAACGTACTGTAGGAGTTGTTATTACAATAAATGCGTATTCACATGTATCTGCCATATATCAAAAACCATAGTCACAGCAACGCATGACCGGGTCTGCTGTAATTTATATGGCAGAACAACGTCTGCCAGGTCATCTAGTATTGCTATAAATACTAACAGGGGCTGGCAAGTACCAACTGTTCCACTCGGTGCTGATGCTTTTCTCGATACTGGCGTCAATGTTCGAGATAATTGGCATCGCCTACGTTCTGCCCGCAGCTGCCTGTGATTTGCATTTGCCTGACAGTTTGCGAGGAATCATCACCTCCATATCAAATATTGGTGAGTATTTCTTTTTTATTAGCGAGTATTAGCCCCAAAATTATACTTTGGTAGATGTATAAATATTATGGTAAGTTTTATAAAACAACTAGCAAACCTGGCGAACTTCGTTTCGTTTTCGTTTTGGTTTATAGTTTGCGTTTGAAAGAACATGCGCATAATAAATGTCACGTGAAATTAACTGAGCAGAGTACAATGAGTAGCTGTCAAACAATGTATAACGCAGCGGCGCCATCTACTTAAAATACTGGTGCGGTCTGCTCCACCACCATGCAAAACCATATGTTCCTGGTTTTCTGTTGAAATTTTTCCTGAATTTTGTTTGCTATAAACCTCACGGAGCCCGAGACCTTTCCAACAAATGCAAAACCGTGGAAATTGGTACGTGCGTTTTGGAGTTATAGCGTCAGGAAGGAAAACCGGACTTATTTTTATGTAATAGATTTCTTGATAACTTATTTCAGGTATCATCATAACTGCTCCATTTTGGGGGTGTGCAGCTGACTTCAGGGGGCGACGGCCTGTACTCCTGTTTTGTTCAGCTATGGCAGGAGCTCTAGCCCTTCTAGCAGCGTTTATGCCCAATTTGACAGGATTCGCGATATGTAAATTTGCTTCCTCGTTATTGTAAGTTTTGTTACTGATAAGAAAAACAATATATCGATAGTATTACCTACTAAATTTCCTTTAAATATGAATCATACGTAAATAAATCAATAAAGTTTAGCTAAATCAATGTTTCCATTTTGAAAGTTAAGTACTCATTTAAACTCCTTAAAATGTTAGAACTTTTAATATAAAAGCGGGAGTATAGACCAGGTCTGGATCTAGGAGGGGGACGAGACGGGGCCCACCTCAAGTTCCAGGAACGGCAGACAAGGACTTCCCCCAGTGTACCCGCGTAGCGTAATAATACATCTAAAAAAGTGGGACCAACCTCTTCATAAAAAAAATTGGTTGAAAGCACAAGTCTTTGATTTTTGACGTTTTAAAAGTTAACTCAAAAGTCTCATAAGATATCGTTACAAATTTCAAGTTATGCAAGGTGACATATTGTCTTTCTTGAATATTTCTCTTCTTATACGATTATTAATGTTTACGTTTTCACAAAGATGTTAAACACGACACGACATATAAGCATAGATGGGCAAAATGTAATCAGATTAATAAAAATGATTACGATTAAATTTTACGTTTTTTACCATTAATATGACTGCATTTTGCTCATCTACGTTTTAAACACTACAGAATCCCAGATTGCATACACATTTATGATTTCTTAATGTTTTCAATTGATTTAATCATGATTACAGAGCAAGAAAATTAAAATTACGATTACATTTTGTAATCATTAATCATTAATGAGATTACATTTTGCCCATCTCTGTGTATAAGTACAGAGTGGATAGAGCCACTAATGCAACTCTGCTCACCTCATAAGCGATATAACGTGACGATATATAAAGTTATAAACTGTCTCTCGATGTGTTCCAACACAGGACATTTAGGAATTATAATTCATTTTTCAGTTTGTCGTGTCCATCATCTTTGGGTTTTGCATACGCCTGCGAAATGCTGCCGATGAACCGAAGAGACAGTACTGTTCTTATAGGGAATGGAATACTCTTGTTGTTGTCCACACTTTGCCCAAGTAAGTCATAACAATCATAGTCCGACAGAACACCGACATTTTTATTATTTAATTTTATTTACTTTTTACAGGGTTGCCTGTGGCCCGGTACAATAACTCATTTACACAATACATATACACAGTTACAATCAAAAAAGTACAGTTCCTATTAAGGCATCCACAACATACGTCAGACTGGCCTGTTTATTTATACTATATTATATTATATCTTATTAATGGTAATTGATGTCAATTGAAATACAGATTGATTGATATAGAGGGTGATAGGTAATGCGATACATTCCTTGATAGAAATTGAAGTACAGCTTATTTGCAGTCGCTTAAGTCATATGACACATGTCCGAAACTTGTTCATTTCTGACTTGTTCGAGATTTTAGTATTTTTAAAAAAAAACTCCAGTTTTTATTTTAAAATGTGCCCTTGTAGTGACGAATACAAAATAATGTTGTTTTTGCTGTACTCGTATAGCTAAATAATGATAATCTCATATTAAATTACAATTTGCAAGAAGGAATCGTTTTTACTTAAGTAAAAGCTAAAAAACTATGTATCATTTTGCAAAAAAATTATGTTTTAGGTAAAGAATTTCTAAGCAAAAATGTATGGAATGTTTCGTATAAATTAAATAATTTTGTTCCTTAATTCCTTGACTATTTAAAAAGGTACAGGCGTCAACAAAAAGTAGAATATCAACGTGTAATGTTACAAAAGTTATGTCGATTTTTTTTTATATACATAAGTAGACGATTGACCTCAATTACACCTGGTGGAAGGTGAAAATGAGTCCGACAATGGATCACGTCTGCTCAACAAACGCCTATTCACTCTTTTTTTAAAGACTCCCAGGTCATAAGATCGTTGAAATATGATCACTTAAAGCGTATTCCACTCCTTAGCTGCTGGTATCAGGAATGCAGAAGGGAATCTTTTCGGTTTGATATAAGAAACATCTACCACATACGGATGATATCCGATAATGTGTCTATAATTTCTAAAATTAAAAAATCTTGTTTCTAAAATATTAATTCTGGAAAAAATGTGATAGAGCAATGTGAAGTAAAATTTATTTGAGAATTACATACATATGTGCCCAGTTCTGGTCCAAACAAAATGAAAAGTATGATAAGGGCCAAGTTTGCTTAGCTGGCTCAGCTCACGAAATATGTTGCTTGAAATTTTTATGAATCTAGTTTAAGAAAAGACAAACATAAATTATTCAATTATAATTAGTTATTATTCACTAATAGTCCTAAAACATCCTATTTTGGTAATCCAGGGGAAAATACTGTATACGAGCGTTAGGGCCGGTGCGAAGGAGGTTACCCTGGTGTGTCAGACTACTGCTGACTAAAAACCCTTGCGGAGGACACTTCTTGTGGCAAGTAAGACCTGGGACGAACCGGCGAACGAAAAACCTTCTATAGGCAGACTTGTAAGACCCTAACTAGCTGGATCTCTCTATCAGGCGTTGTATAGGATAGACTCGCCGCTCCCTTCTGACCAGGCAGCAGATTCTCTCAAGTCTATACCCGAGTCATAAACCATCCTAGTTCGAGGAAACCTTATTATAAGTTTACTTTCTAAATTTCAGTCTTCGCATGGATTATACTCCCGTACCAATGGCGATTTCAAATAGGTGTGCTGGTTTTCCGACCTTGGCGTCTGCTGACCGTAGTGTTCGCAGTTCCACTGATTGTGGTGGCAATCTGGACATATTACTTGGACGAGAGTCCCAAGTTCCTGGCTAGTAAAGGCCGGTGGCAAGATGTGTTAACTGTTCTGAGAAAAATTTACGCTTACAATACTGGCATGAGTGCGGATAATTATTGTGTGAGTATTTAACAAAGTTATAAATAACTTATCATTTTTTAGCTTTACGCATAGCCGTTATAAAAGAATCATGTCTAGTGGTCATGATTTGTAACAATAAAGGAAAAAAATAAATAAAAACAAAAAGGTAAATGTGTATTAAAGAAAAATAAACAAGATGGCGTAAACATTTCGATGAAGAATAAAAATGGTATTAAGCCATGTATTCGGTGTGCTGTCACCAATCTCGAAAAACGTTCGGCTTAGTTTGACGCTGTTACGCGCCATCCAGCGCTGATTTTCAGTCAAGGATCGATGAGATTTATTGCAGCACAGAATCTTGAAAATTTTCGAGTCCGAACAACAACTTCGGTCTGCCGGTGTCTGTCCCCAAAATCATTTGTTTCTCAATTATACAAATTATTGTGAAGAAAAATATTACATACCACAGTTATTAGAGATTTTAAACTCTACAAATTTTTAAATATATAAATATCATTAATCGCATAGGAAGTAAATAATTCACGAAAAACGATATTTGAATTTGCGTTACTTAAGAGACGGTAGCAGTATCTTATGAGACTTTTTTGTTAACTTTTAAAACGTCAAAGCAAAGCCTAATATAAATGAGGCTATTTTTTATGGAGATGTCCACTATTTAGATATATTATTTGGTGCGTACGCTGGGTGATATAATAGTATGCTGACTCTGGAATTTGGCACTCAGGGTGTGGGCCCTGCTTGCCCTCCTCCCTAGATCCGGCGCTGTCTGCAGTAGAAGTACTAGAGCCGTTTATAATTCAAAATGCTGATATGTAAATAATAAATACATTGAATAGTTTATAAAGAGTTACTTACAACCCTTTATTCAAGTATATGATACAAGTTTTCTGCTACACCTATAGAAATTGATAAGATAATGTTGAGATAGTAATAAAACACGTGGTACGCAGAAAATTTTCGTCGACAGTTTATTAAAAAATTTGTTTGTTAATTCTTATAGACAAATATAGTATACAGTTCATAGATAACAGGAATCTAAGACAGGGCCAATAAAGGAAAACAGATAACCTTCGGGTGACAATGATAGGAAAAATCAACGACTAAGATAAAGTCTAGGCGTTTACCCAAGCAACGGGGATAGAAAAATGGCAGAAGGCAGTCAGCAATGAGTGGAAGTGGAATTGGAGTGGTGGTTTTGGGAGTCGAAGCTGCTCGCGTCCGTAGGCTTTACCCTAGTTTCCCTACACGTGACTCCTGGGTGGTGCTAAACGAGCAGCAGCGAGGTGGAAGGGCGTCGGTGCCCGTCTGGATCGCGACCACAGTACATGGGTGTAAAGCCCGTCATAGTGACTAGTTTCGGCTTGTCGCGTTTCGGGATCAGCTTGTGTATATTCAGTAGCTCATATACCTAGAGACCTTCAGTCGTGGTATATGTGGGCCGACATGACGATGTTGACTATTAATAGATTTTCATCCTTTGACAGTCGCTTTCGTTTTTGGACTACACTGTACTTACCATCAGGCACTCTAAAGTCACTATGTCGAGCCAGTGTAAAAAAAAAAGTGGAGAAGGGTCGAAGACTGTGTCAATGGCGTTTATTAGAGAAGACAGTGCCCATAAATGAACTTAAGTGGGCTGATGAAACAGATGATCAGATATGAAATGAAGTGAAATATAACTTTATTCAAATGGGCTTACTTCCAAGCACTTTTGAATCCCCAGAATAAAAAGTAAAATAAATCTACATCCGGTTCGGAAACCAAAATGTACCGAGAAGTGAGCGCAGACCATCGTCGGCCTTATCATCCCTTTCCAGCAGGTGTGATTGACCTCAAGCGCAAGCCTGTCAGTAATAAAAAAAAAAGAATCGCCGATAAAGTCTTTGGTTGTTGCTCTTTTTAATTTGTTGAGACACAAATATATAATAACCAAAGAAATGAATGTAATATTCTACGACACGATTTGATGATTGGCGCCTCGCTTGAGGCAATGGTCGTGCGTGGGGCTTCATCGCGTCGAGTTGTATGCTCGATCCCCATACGGAATTTTTTTATTTGACAGGAAGTATTCGGATTCCCAGGCTCGGCGAAAGCGAAGAGAGGGCAGTGCTGGCACCCCGGTGGTTTTAGTCGGGGCAGCTCCGACACACCGGGGGGAGTGGCCCTCACCACTTCCTCTGACGGTTCGTAGGGATTTCCACCGGGTTAACAAAAAAAAAAGTTCCTTGTCTAGGTGTTTTTGAATATAAAATTCCTGCTCATGACACACGAGTAAATCCTGCAGTGGGATAACAATTTTTTAAAGACGTACAGAGCTATTAGTAACGAATACATAACCTCTTACAGGTGACTTAGGCACGTCAAGACTAGCGATGAAAATGCCCGGGAATTTTCCCAAAGTGCCCAAAGCTTCCTTGGGAATATTCCCGGGAATTTACGGAATGTTCGTGGAAGTTTTGGGCACTTTGGGATAATTCCCGAGCATTTTCATCACTAGTCGAGACTAACAACTTTTGTTATATGACTTTTGCTAAAGCGTAATACGTCTTAAGATATTCTTTTTTTAGTCTTAATGGATCTTTCTATGAATAGTTAGTTCTATGTCTCGTAAATAACTATATTTCAACTTTTATTCATTCGATTCTGGCGAGAGTCAGCTGAATGGCAGCTCCAACCAACCTCGCCACAACCCTTTAGATAGGATCGCGTTTGTGTCATGTGCGCCGCCGTCAGGAAAGTTTATTATTAACTTATGTTCAATATTTCTACATATTTTATCGCTACAATCTCTAAATTGACTAGGAAAATCAATATCGCGTAAGGCATTATTACATAACTCACTATACCTTGATATTTGAAAAGAATTTCTAAAACCCCAAATGATTGCATTATTATTATTATTATGCTGAATATCATGTTGAGCAAACTTCGGTATTAAAACATCAAAATCACAAATTATTTCAAGAGGAAAGTGGTCAGACCACGAAACATCATTTAATATATTAATCTCATGAATAGAACGTTTTGCACTATTTGTCACCACGCAGTGATCTAACCACCTACCAGTCCCGTGATAGTCACTCAAGAATGTAAAAGAATCTGATTCAACACCCAACATATCTGTATCTGCGCACATCCAATCATGGTCGCGAAGTTAAGACTATTAAATTTTTTTTTTTGTTGGAAAGAAATCATGGTATTGGATAAAGTTGTCAGTAAAGGGTCATTCCATTATCGCGGGTGCAACTTTTAGACGCATGTTTTAGTTTCATGTAATGAAATAAAAAACATTTTTAATGAAATTAGTCTTTAAAGGACTACATTTTAATATTTTCACTTTATATTAGTTTACAAGGATTTTAAAATAGCATTTTAAAAGCCAGGAGGAAGTTTCAAAGTGCCATCGCGGGTTCAACACATTTGGCCCAACCTTTCCAGATTGAAGACAAAATACGCATAAATCTGTTAACTGTGATACAATTAATATGTCATGCCGTATTATTTTGTAAGGTGTTTAAGTAACAAAGTACATAAAATAAAAAGTCTAAACAAAACCAAAATAAATAATGAGCTATTCATTTTTAAATCAATCGCGGGTGGAACCCGTCTTACTTAAGTGAATATAAACATCAATTTAACTTATATAGGTATGAAATAAAAGGTCAAACCATATTTATTTACCATATATATTTAATAGTGTCGGAAATCGCCTCAAGCGGAATCGCCCTAAATATAAACCACTGTCACTTATAAGTAGATGTGCGCTAGTTACCAGTGACCATCTATATATATATATATATATATAATTTAGAATCCTACTGTTAAGGTAAGCAATCATTACATGATACTAATAGACGACATTTGTGTTTTAGGTGAAATCGCTTAAGAGTACTGCAGATACAGAAAGTGCAGAGAGTTTAGCAAATCAAGAAGCGACTTCTACATCAGGCGGCTCTGCGATGGCATTGCTGCGACCACCACACCTTAAATGGTTGGCCCTTACCGGCTTTCTCATGCTGGGATTATTTTCACTGTAAGTATTATTCCTACGCTATTTAGAATTAAATCTATCACTTATACCCTTAATGTGTGTGGGTTATAAGGTAAAATAAATATAATTTGTTTGTTTGTCCTTACTTGGCAATAATGAAATGAAATGAAATGAAATGAAATATATTTATTTTCACCACAAACTAACAAAATACTAGAAATTCAAAAGCAACATTTCTGTTACAAGACAACAAAATACAGAAACAAAAGAAAAAACAAAAACATATTAACATGGCGAAAATGGGACCTCCATCAGCTTAAAGCCACAGAGGAAGTCTGCATCGCTGATTTTCGTGGAGGCAATACTACATACAACCCTAGCTACCATCGAGTGGAGGGGGATGGCGGCTTTCTGTGAGGCCGTCATGAGCGCGAAGGAAGCGGCGAAGCGGGAGAGGCATATTGCTGATCCTCGCAACCCTCGGCGCCGCCGCAGAACAAGGCGGCTCGGGAGAAGGGAGCAATTCGCGCAGGACTCCCAGTGCGAGGCGCTCCCCTCCTGACACAGGCTGGGCGGGTGACGTTGAGGGCGTCCCCGTTCGGTGCAGAGAGGAAGGGCTGGCGTGTGTGTGCCCACACGCCGTTCCCATAGAGTGGCAGTGAGGGGGTTTCAATTCCCCCTCCAAGAGAGGAGGCCTGCCCAAGGCCAACGCTCGCCGAGCCGTTGGAAGTATCCGGATTCCCAGGCTCGGCGAAGGCGAGGAGAGGCAGTGCTGGCACCTCGGTGGTTTTAGTCGGGGCAGGTCCGACACACCGGGGGAAGTGGCCCTCACCACTTCCCCTGAAGGTCCGTAGGGATTTCCACCGGGTTAACAAAAAAAACCCTAGCTACCATATTGTCTTTTAAGCTCTCGATTTTTAAAGAATCGCCAAGTTAGAGGTGCTACTGTATCAAACTCATAAAAAACACAATATCTTCTTTTAGAATGTCTCCGAGACCTAGTGATCTTGTAGAGCTGTTGCATCCGTGTGTAAATGAGATTACTTTGAAAGTCTCTACCAGTTTGAATCATACTTACTCCTGCGGACACTCCTATTGACGTCCAGAACGTTCTATTAAAACGATTTATTAACTTACTCATTTTTAATGCAAAGGAGTTGAATTGATTCCTGCATGTGTTTTTGCAAACAGGATAATGCATGTAGGCAATACTTTATTAATCGTTTAGTAAACATGTTCCATTTTCCTCATCGTCACTTGTCATCAAGCATAGATGGGCAAAATGTAATCAAATTAATAAAAATGATTACAATTACATTTTACGTTTTTTACCATGAATATGACTATATTTTGCTCATCAATGTTTTAAACATTACAGAATTCCATATTGCATACACATTTATGATTTCTTATTGTTTTAAATGGATTTAATCCTGATTACAGAGCAAGAAAATTAAAATTAAGACTACATTTTGTAATCGTTAATCATTAATCAGATTACATTTTGCCCATCTCTGTCATCAAGTGAGGCTCAGAAGCTTATATAAAAAAATCATCTTATATTTAAAATCGACTTTCTTTCAGATTAAATGGCTTATTCCTTTTTGCGCCAGACACCATAAACAAAGTAATGAATGGGTCCTCTGAAGAAACTGGCACTCTCTGTACTCTGATAAACCATAATCATGATAACTCAGTAAGTTGACAACATTCTCAATAATTGAAAGAAGATATTTCATTGATTTTTTTTTATATTGAAAGGTCATTTATTTTATATTATTTCATTTTATTACGCAAACTGTATGGGAACATAAAACAATTAATTAAGAAATAAAGATGCATAATGCAAAATTTCCATAAATATATACTATCACACTAGACCCCTTTCGGAGACAGTAGTGTTACATTAGTGGCTGTATTCACTTTGCGCTTATATGTCGTGACCAACGTAACCAGTAGCGCAGCTGTTCGTCGTTGTCATGCTCGCACTTACACATGACATTTGTGTTAAATGCCACGTGGGCTTACTTACAATTTCCCATCACCGGTGAGCATGTAATGCCTTAATCCATAATTATAGTGGAAAACCCTTGAGGTACTTGCCAGGATTTGGACCTACCACCGTCCTCGTTGCCCCGGATGAATACTGGTTTCGTATACACTAAGCCATCACAGCCTTCATTACATAAAAATATTAATCAAAATAAAAACCAACCTAAGGTTAAACCATAGTCAAACTTAAATAGAAAACTAACAATAATAAATTGACCATAAACAAATACAATTATAAAACACGTAAACTGTTTTTATTTTGTTTATGACATTTTTTTCGCCATTGGTATTATGCTTAGAAGAATTTCTTATTTTCCAGAGCCGCGTGACCACATGCAACGATACAATCTCCAAAGGCACCTTCCAAATCGTAGTCATCACGTCCATCATCTATGGTGTAATAGTTCTGGTTGGCAGCATGATTCCGCTCTCCAAAAGGACCCTGCTCGTGACCATGTTCGCTACAGTTGGAGTCGCATGTCTCGTCTCTGGTCTGACTACGAACAGGTATAAAAACTAACATATTACGAACATAGGATTTTAAAATATATATGACTCAATATCACCAAAATATGTCGCTTAAAGAAAGTTTTAGACTTTCACCCCTCGATGTGTCTCCATCATAAATTATATCATCCACCTTCTTCCTATCTTATCCACCACACAGAGTACAATTCACTTATGCGCACTGTTGGAAATAGGCTTCTGTCAAGGTTTACTATTGAGCTCAAACTTCTTCAGCTTAGCACAAGTCATTATCTAAACCAAGCAGTAGACTTAAGGGTTACTGTAGCACGGATGAGGCGGTTGGAATGCGTGCGTGATCTTCGCACCGTTTGATAGAGAGGTTTCGAGAGTAGAGCTCTTTATACATACTTCTCCAAGAGGTGAAGCTAATAAAGATAATCGTTGGTCGAATTCTTGGATGAATAAGAATTTCCAGACCCAGCCAGGAGCGATTTGAGGGACCCCCTAGGTGTTTTTAGTAAATAGGAGTCTGATATATCGAGGTTACCGCCCTCGCGGTGGCTCTGACGATTCAATGCAGGATGTTCCCCCGGGTTATCAAAAAAGGTTGTTATCCTAACTACTCGTATATCACGTTTGCAGAGTCTATTTTGTAAAACTCTCTCCATAATATATTAAAATGAATCCTGATAATCAATTCCACTTTTAGTTGGCTCACTTTGATACTCTCTTTAGACTTGTTCCTCGCTTGGGAGCTGGTCGACGACTGACTATTCGAGCTTTTTTTTTTTGAAGTGGACTAACTACTGATTGCCGGGAAAGCCATTTTCAGCTCAACCGGGCTTAGGGGGCGAGCACAGAAGGTGCTCAGCCAGCGAGTTTATGGGTTGGGTGGCAATGCAAGGGCACCCCTGTGGGTACGAACCTCGACTTGGATCGCCAGCCAATTAAAGTACTAACCCTACGGGTGATCTACCAGCGTTTCGGAAGTGACTACCTTGAGAAGAAACGCCGAAAGAAACTCAAGGCTGCGTCGGAGTAGAACTGCGCCTCGGTGCGAAAACGCACCGGTTAGCAGCAGTTGACTGAACTATCCTTCTTCGGCGCCGCCGGTGTCGTGGAGTGAAAGTAGTGTGTGTGTGTACCTCACTGTTTGATCGGTAATATTTAAGCTCGCGGTAGCGATATATAAGGGCAAAGAAATAGGGTGGCCATCTAAATAGTTCTCTTTGACGTCAAGACAATGATTAGTGTTGCCATTTTAACAACGAGCGTAACAATTTTATTACTTAACTTAATCCACTTTCTCCTCCCATGTATTTCTCGATGCTAAGGATCATAATTCACTCTAGGCTATAGTCCGTCATACGATGGCACTCTACTCCCACTGTTCTTGGTATTGTGGAGAGCACCCTTTCTTTTTTGTTAAGAGCGTCTTAGATTTAATCAGTGTAATCTAATAGCTTCGTCATCTTAGATATCTTCCGTCAACTTTATCAGTGAACGTCAAGTGTTTGAAGACATTAACGTATTTTTTAGCTGTATGGCCAAAAAGCTCTAGTATTCGATGTAATACTAGATGCTAATTTTACAGGATGCTGGCTGGAGCTGCAATGTCTTCCCTTCAGCTAACGTCTCTTGGCATAGGGCCTCTAACGGCGTACGCAGTGCATTTATTTCCAACTAATTTGAGGTAAGAGGCTTTTTCAAACATGCTTTCCTATACTTTATTTTCGTTGGAATGTTTCAATTGGCATTGTTTGCGAATGATGATGACGTTACATGAAGTAGGTAGAACGTTCATATTACATGAGGTAGGTCCGAACTGCAGCCCCATTTGGTGAATGTGAGCTCATTGATTAATATATTTGGAAACAGTCAATTGAACAAAATATATTTGATGCGTCAATACCAGCGGTTGCACAAACACACCCTGTGAACTAAACCTCTTTTAATGTAATGGAACGGGAACCGACAGAACTAGAGAGAGGCAGGATGCAGTGTCTTTGGATGCTCTTCGCAAATCCTTAGTTATAAAGCTGCGGTTATTCTGTTCCAAAAGAAATTATAGTTCATTGAAAAAAAAGAAACATTAAAATCATTTTGAATCTATACTAATATCTATACCAATATTATAAAGCTGAAGAGTTTGTTTGTTTGTTTGTTTGAACGCGCTAATCTCAGGAACTACTGGTTCGAATTGAAAAATTATTTTTGTGTTGCAACTATTAGGAGCGAAGAAATAATGGAAAATGTGAAAAAAACGGGGAAAATTATTCATCCTTGAGGGCTTCCATTGCGTGCGCTGCGAAAACGGTTCAAGATACCAAAAATATATGTATGAAATAATTATTCCTTTTGAAATAATCTAAAAAAATGTCCGCGACAATATATGTCTATCTTTTAAGATTATCTCACTAGAACCGTTTTCCGTGTATGGTAATCAAATTTGGTCGAAATTAATGCATTATTTGTTAAGCCGTGGCGGCTGCCGGCAGAATAGAATAGCACCCCCCTCTTCTTGCTGAGGTGTCGTAAGAGGCGACTAAGGTATCACTTTAACACCGTAATTCAACTAGTTGTTCAGAGAAGGAAAACTCGACCAAACCTGCATCCCGCTCCCTCCCGATCGTACTG
The DNA here is from genome assembly GCA_036320925.1 of Automeris io. NCBI lineage: Eukaryota > Metazoa > Arthropoda > Insecta > Lepidoptera > Saturniidae > Automeris > Automeris io. The sequence goes on along the minus strand of JAUDJH010000010.1, from coordinate 2,236,283 downwards.
GTTCTCCTTTCCATCGGGCCTGAGAGAGTTCGGACGAGAGAGTGCTTTTCTGGCAGCGCGTCCAGTTATGCACTTAAATATCTCCTGCGCAATTGACTGTTTCCGAAAGCTGGACCTCGAATTTCTTAATCGGTGTTGAAACAGTCGCCGTGGCCGAAACCGGTCAGGACATCATCATCATCATCATTTGTTAAGAGTTGTATCAACGTAATAATATTAATCTTTATACAAATAAATGTGTTGTTCATTAAGAGTATTTAATTGTGAACAAAATTGTCTTTGACATCACTTAATTTCAATGAACATCTTAGAAGATATTACAATAACTTATATAGCAAAACAACGTTTGCCGGATCGGCTAGTCGATAAATAAAATAAAAAAAATTGCTTTAAACATTTGGAAATTTTGTAAATTGTAATTTTTAAGTCGGAAGAAAAACATCGTGAGTAAATCCGAATGCCATCTGATAGAAATGTCATGTGTATTATAGTGCTGTGAGAACGGCTATCAGCTGCGCTACTGGTTCAGTTAGGCACGATATTTAGGCATAAAGTTAATAAAACCACTAATGTATTTCTGCTCTCCCCGTAAGTGATAGAGCATGACGACATATTATAAAACTCTTCTAGTTACGCTATGTTTGCTGCTAAATGTTCTGGAATTCCCAAATTTTACAGGAAATTACATATTGTTAATTACATGTAATAAATAAAACAGCTGCTTTGATCTCTAAACTATGACAGTGGTTGTAAAAACTTATCAGAGTTTCTATTAAGCCAAGCAAACAACCAAGTGAGTTATTTTTCTTCCCGTTATCTTTAGTGCTACGGCGGATTATGGCGTAGGGATATCATCGTGAATATTCATGCTTACCGAAATTTACATTGTTAATGTGCGTACATTATGTAAATACGGTAGGCAGAGATTTTATTCAAATTGTGTATGACTCACAAAGTCATTTTATTTTATTAAAGAGCTACATAAGTATTTCTTTAAGTATACAGGTTGTCCCGTAAATCAACATACAAAGCTAAAGGGCTGATAAAAGTACTGTAGCTCTATAACTTATTGTAAATAGAGTTCTCCAATTCCAGCGCGTTTTCGGAATTTTCATAAAATTTTATAACGCAAATTGGCTGTTACTATGTTTTGAGAAAATTTACGAATATTAGGAAATTCATTTCATCACTTCAAAATCATTGTATTAGTAAAGTTATAAGCAAAACTTGTGAGCGATATCACTCATTCTAAAAATTTGATCAAGTTCAAAAAAACTGTAGTAATCTATGTACTTTCTAATATGGTGTTATGGTATGCATAGATGGACAAATGTAATCAGAATAATGAAAAACGATTACGATTACATTTTGTGTTTTTCATCATTAACATAACTGCATTTTGCTTATTTATGTTTTAACCACTACGTAATACTTAATTGCATACACATTTATGACTCCTTAATGTTGTGAAGGGATTTTTTTTTTATAACTTATAGGCGAACGCTTGACCTCAATCACACCTGGTGGAAGGTGAAGATGAGTCCGATGATGAACCGCGTCCGCCTAACAAATGCCTATTCACTCTTCTTTTAAAGACTCCCAGATCATAAGATCGCGGAAATATGGCCGCTGGTAGCATATTCCACTCCTTAGCCGTTCGCATGATGAATGTAGAAGCGAATCTTCTCGTGCGGATATAAGGAACATCATTAAGCATGATTACAGAGCAACAAAATTAAAATTACGACTACATTTTGTAATCATTAATCAGATTACATTTTGCCCATCTCTGGGTATATCTCCGTGGCCGGTGGGGACCTAATGCAGAAGATATCGATATGCAAGAGAGACAACGCGGATGATCATAGTTTTGTACCACAGCACGTAGCTCTGGATTTTTTATTCATCTCTAGTCTTTAGGAATATTCATGACGCATAGAAAGAAAGTGACGTTTATTGAGGAAAAAGGGTATAACACACGACGTATAAATTTATATAAAACAATGGAATAATGATACACACATCATGATTCCTGTGTACTGTCATGAATCTAACAGAGCACTCAGCTTAGCGTTTGCGTGGTGACGCTGTTATGTGCCATTCAGCGCTGATTATCAGCCGACGCTCAATGGAACTGATTATGCGAACGCCGCGATACTAATGTTGGAGCCGTTCATTGTAATAAATACATGCAATATTATGCATATATAGATGTAGGTATATTAACATAGCATAATATTTACTGTGACTGTAATAGTGTGTGTAATGGCATAGTGAGCAAGGGACTTTTTTTTTATAATTTATAGACGAACGCTTGACCTCAATCACACCTGGTGGAAGGTGAAGATGAGTTCGATGATGAACCGCGTCCGCCTAACAAATGCCTATTCACTCTTCTCTTAAAGACTCCCAGGTCATAAGATCGCGGAAATATGGCCGCTGGAAGCATATTCCATTCCTTAGCCGTCCGCATGATAAATGTAGAAGCGAATCTTTTCGTGCGAATATAAGGAACATCCACCACATACGGATGGTATCCGACACGATGTCTAGTGGTTTTGTGGTGGAATGGGGCTGGTGGAATCAAAGAATGAAGTTCCTGAGAACACTCTCCACCGTGCAACCGGTAAAAGACCGAGAGGCAGGCAACTCTACGTCGATGCTCAATGCTATGCATTCTAATTTTTCTCAAAGAGTTGGTAAGGTTTATATCCATAGATGGGCAAAATGTAATCAGATTAATGAAAATGATTACGATTACATTTTACGTTTTTTACCATAAATATAACTGCAATTTGCTCATTTATGTTTTAAACACTACAAAATCCCAGATTGTATACACATTTATGATTTCTTAATGTTTTAAATACATTTCATCATGATTACAGAGCAAGAAAATTAAAATAACGACTACATTTTGTAATCGTTCATCATTAATCAGATTACATTTTGCCCATCTCTGTTTATATCCCACCTGTACGCGCTACCCAGCGCTGATTTTACCATAGAGTACCATAGAGTGGCACAAGTATTATACAGGCTGGTTTTATAGATGAGGAAGATATTTCAGAATACAATAATTTGTACCTTCTTGTAACTAATAAAAATGTAAGTAACAATATTCCCTAACAAATCATAGAGAAACATTGATGAACAAATGAGAATTGATCCTTAAAAAGCTTGGACACCGCAGCGCGTGTGGTGCACGATTGAATGGCATGTAGATAAAATTCCTTTTACGTAATTTTAGGTAAACAGGTAATTGACTCGTAACCCTTCCGTACTCTATCCTGGCTCAGGAGAGACAAAATACCTACCTAATAATTAATTGTTATTTATTCTATCATGTGTATAATGGCCCCTTAATATGGTGACTATAAATTACTTTGTTTTAATGGAAATATTAAGATATTACTGTTCCTATATATTTGGAATTAGAATCGAATGCTGAATATTCTCCTTGAATATCTCCCTCGTCTATAAAATCAGCCTGTATATATTCTCTCTCTCTGGTCTCTCTTTGATGATCAGTCCTTACAAACATGCGGTGCGGTACGTTTTAATGATTTAATTTTGTTCCAGAGGTACTGCGGTTGGAGCTGTGATGATGTTTGGCCGAGTTGGCTCAGCCGCTGGAGCCAACGCAGCAGGCTATTTCTTGGCGACCGCCTGTACAGCTACCTTCTATGGTTTCACTGCACTTCTATTCTGTAAGTTTAATATTGCTCTTTTTTATTCGCTTTTTTTTGTAATCTGGTGGAAAATTCTTGTGGACTTTAGGGCTATCGTGAGGTCGGCAGCGCCTGTGTGACGGAGTCTTACCAGGGTTCAAGTATTACGTAAAGCAATTTTTGAAGATTTTTGATCTCCTCTCCCCCTCATATAACGCGCCGTAACCGTCCGTACCCACAAGGGTGCCCTTTCCTAGCCGCCCAACCTATAAAATTCGCTGACTTAGCGCCTTCTGCGTTCGCCCGCCAAGCCTGGATTATGAAATGAAATGAAATGAAATATATTTATTTCCACCACAAACTAACAAAATACTAGAAATTCAAAAGCAACATTTCTATTACAAGACAACAACATACAAAAACAAAAGAAAAAACAAAAACATATTAACATGGCGAAAATGGGACCTCCATCAGCTTAAAGCCACAGAGGAAGTCTGCAGCGCTGATTTTCGTGGAGGGCCCCGGTCGTGTTACATCTTACTAAGCAATATATATATATTATGTTTTAATAAACAAGAAATAGGATACATACAGCTTAAATAATCTTAAATATAAAGTATAATAATAAGTATAGTTAATAACAATACACCCACTCAAAAATAAATAATTCTAAAATAAACTATTACATACAATAAACAAATCGACTACAAAATGTATTAGTGACACCATAGCACAAATGTATAAATACCTAAAACAAGAGCAAACGTATAAGAGTAAATAAATTAAATAGACTACTTGTAACTGATAGATTATAAAATAAACATCATTTTAATTTTATTTTTGAAAGTTGATTTGGATGTGGATAATCTAAGCGGTGGCGGCAAATTGTTCCAACACTTCGTAGCCTGGTAACGGAAACTACCACGAAATGTTGTCAAGCGGTGTCGCGGTGTAACTAGCAAGAATTCGTTGTGATTTTGTGTGAGATTAGTTGTGAACGCCTGGAAGGCCACGCAATACGGACACTTAAAAAAAAATACAGACGGTAGAAAACGCTCAGTGAGGCAATATCTCTGCGCAACTGAAGCGGTTCAAGATAGTAATTGTTATTAATTAATAATTAGAGAAAAGATGCAATTTTTTTTACACTGGCTCGACATAGTGACTACAGGGTACCTGATGGTAAGTACAGTGTAGTCCGAAAACGAAAGCGACTATCAAAGGATGAAAATCCATTGATAGTCTCAATCGTCATGTCGGCCCACATATACCACGACTGAAGGTCTTTAGGTATATGAGCTACTGGATATACACAAACTGATCCCGAAACGCGACAAGCTGAAACTGGTCACTATGACGCGCTTTACACTCATGTACTGTGGTCGCGATCCAGACGGGCAACGACGCCCTACCACCTCGCTGCTGCTCGTTTAGCACCACCCAGGAGCCAAATATAGTTTAGCATAATATAATAACCAATTGTTAAGTGGTATTGCTATTATCAGCTACGATGATTCGTTATCAGTTGCCGTGCTGAGTGCTTGCGCAAAATTATATCAAAACAGAATTAAGAAAGATGAGCGACCTTAACGTTAAAGAAACACTTTATCTTGTAGACTATTTTTAGAAATGGTGGGTGTGATTTTTGATACTATTAATGTATTATCACCATATATCTATAGATGGGAAAAATGAAATCAGATTAATAAAAATGATTACGATTACATTTTCAGTTCAAACAATTTATTCTCATTAAGATACAAATCACTTACTTGAGAACATTTTGTTTAAAAACTATCTGGAACAGTGAAATTCTAAGAGCTCACTCGGCAAATACAGAGCCATATCTGTTAGTATTTAGTTCTGTATATGCGAAGCGAGCTCGCGTTTCTAATGCAGGGGGGTAACGCACTGTAGAGTTGTGCTCCCTCGAAACTGATATTCCGTTTTTCAAGTTTACGTTTTTTGCCATTAATATGACTGCATTTTGCTCATTTATGTTTTAAACACTACAAAATCTCAGAATGTATACACATTTATCATTTCTGAATGTTTAAAATGGATTTAATCATGACAGAGCAAGAATATTAAAAATTACGACTACATTTTGTAATCGTTAATCATTAATCAGATTACATTTTGCCCATCTCTGTGTATATCTCCGTGGCCGGTGGGGTCCTAATGCAGAAGATATCGATATGCAAGCGGGACAACGCGGATGATCATAGTTTTGTACCACAGCACGTAGCTCTGGATTTTTTACAGACTAAGTACGGATTTAGGCATTGCATATTGACTGGTGAGGAACAACAGTTTAAGGAAATCCGTATTACATCTAATTGAATTGTCACGTGTATGTCTTAAAAACGGCGGTCAGCTACGCTACTGGTCACGTTGAGCACGAAACATAAGCGCAAAGTGGATACAGCCACTAATATATCCCTGCTCGCCCAGAAAGAGCGCGACTTTTTTATCCTCTTAAGCATTGACAACATCACACCTGATGGAAAGCATAATACAGTCCTAAAAGCGAATACAACTGTTGAAAGAAACAAACCTACTAATAGTACTCACGAACGTGCCAATTTACGCAAATATATCATCACTCTTCATTTAAAGAACTCAATATTATAGGAACAATGATATTGCGTAGTTAGAAAATATATTCAATTCAAAATAATAATTCGTACTTGTAAGCAAGAAATGCTACATATAGATTTAAATAAAAGACAAAATATGTAGTTTTTTAACTAAAAAGCTAAATACCAGTATTCGTAGCGCTAACTTTACAATTTATGTATATTCAATCAAGCTTTTAACCTCTATTTTACCATCCTTAGGGGTGGAATAAAAAAACGACTCTTAGTGGGTGCCAAAGCTATAAAAAATATACGTCTAGACATGTTTGTAGCTACAGTCATTTAGGCTCTACGATGATGATAAGTAGGCGGGCCCTGAACAAGGCCAGACGTCGCCGGGTGCCGAGAAAGCTGACCCGGCCTTGCCCTTGGCATTCGGCAGGCGGGAGAAGGAACATCCCGGGGGTTTTAGTCGGTTCAAGTCCGACACACCGGGGGCGATGACGGTCCGTTTGGGATTTCCCCCGGGTTACCAAAAAAAAGGCTCTACGATGATTTAAAAGCTAGGATAAGTGTTTTTACATATCGTCGGGTGAAATGCTATTTGGTTTAAGCGACATTTTTTGGTGATATAGTAATATATATATTTGGAATCAGCGTTTTTTACCAATCCCAAATATATATATATATATATATATATATATATATATGTATATATATATATATTACTATATCACGAAAAAATGTCGCTTAAACCAAATAGTCTTTCACCCGACAATATATAGATAGAATAAATAATATCCTTTAATTTTTTTAATTTCATGTCATAGTTATATGCAATGCTATAATTTATTTTCAGTATGTGCGGCTCTTAGCTTTCTACTACCGGGCGAATCTTCCAGACGGGACAGTACAGAAGCTACAAGATAGCATGAAAATTATTCTCCTAAATACAGTGGATCTCCGTTAATTCGACCCCTGTCCACTCCGGCACACCCTGTAATCAGGAATGCCTATTACATTTGATTGTACACAAATAAAATTACATATACATATATTATAGAAGTATGTATACGTAACTATAGTATAATTCGTGATTCATCGTTTTTGTAATTTGTCAGATTACAAGGAACTCTTATTCATAAAATTCCGAATTATAGAGAATCTGAGGCGGTACTCTATAATGAAAGAAATTAGATAGTTCGACACCGCCCTGCACAACGTTTCTCGAATAACCGAGAGTCCACTGTATATAGAATTTAACTAAATATGCATTTTTACTAATAAGCTTATGTAAATATATTTTTATCTTTTTACCTAGCTGTTATATTTCCAGTTTACTGGATGTACATTAAGTTTTAATAAATGTTGATTCCTTTTAAATATTATTGTGGTTAATTATTTTTATGTATATTATATCACCCATTCGACATAATATTCTGTTGGACGCGAACGCGGCAATTGGCAGACGATAATACCACATGCCGTAACGGTAGGCGACACCACTATCCAAGACCGTGCCCGCCGTGCCTTGCCATTAATCAGAAGTAGTCACCTTGGGGTGTTTAAAAGGTTAAAGTTCGGCTTACTTCGGTCTCGGCCTATGAGGTATTCCCCCAAGTAAAAGAAGCTGCTCGCGTCCGTAGGCTTTACCCTAGTTTCCCTACACGTGACTCCTGGGTGGTGCTAAACGAGCAGCAGCGAGGTGGTAGGGCGTCGGTGCCCGTCTGGATCGCGACCACAGTACATGGGTGCAAAGCCCGTCATAGTTACCAGTTTCGGCTTGTCGCGTTTCGGGATCAGCTTGTGTATATCCAGTAGCTCATATACCTAGAGACCTTCAGTCGTGGTATATGTGGGCCGACATGACGATGTAGACTATCAACGGATTTTCATCCTTTGATAGTCGCTTTCGTTTTTGGACTACACTGTACTTACCATCAGGTACTCTGTAGCCACTATGTTGAGCCAGTGTAAAAAAAAAAGATGCTCTTTTTTGGCTGGACAGTTTGATTTTGGCCAAATACGCTTCACCGGACGAAGAGGCAATCTGTGAGTTGCAAATTGGTTGGCAACGCAAGAGCACCCCTGGTGGTATGGACCGCCAGTCAGGGAAAAAATCCAACGGTGATCTACTAGCGTATTTAACACGTTCCCGCCGGCGCATTTTTTCATTTGACGCACCACCCGGCGGCGTGTAAATCTATGTCGCGCTTCATCTGGCGGCGCGCTAATGTCGCGTGTTCAGGCTTGCACGCGCTTCTTGTTTCTTCAGAAGTACATTGAGTGCTTACTTTGCAAATTGTGTAACTCGTGTTGTTTTTATATCCTGATCAGAGATCTATGCCGGTAAAAATAACAAAAGGTGTTCAACAAATACACAAAAAATAATAAATCAATAACTTACAAATAAAATAATATTGAATTATTTTGTTAATTTTATCGATTTTAAGTTACATTTATAATATTATAAGTTATTGAGTAAAAGTTATATTTATAATACGTTATTAAATATAACTTAACACCGGTAGTACACGACGCTTGATGAGGCGGTCTAGCGCGAGCCACCAGTGGTACACGCTGCCCGATGGCACTATCAAGCGCGGGCCACCGGTGGTACACGCCGCCCGATGGCACAAACAAGCGCGAGCCACCGTTGGTACACGCCGCCCGATGGCACAATCAAGCGCGAGCCACCGGTGGTACACGCCGGCGTGAACGTGTTAAAGTAAGCCTTGAGAAGAAACGGCGAAAGAACGCGTGTTATCACTGTCTTATGATATTGGGTCTTTTAAACGAAGCATAAAGAGATATTTGTGCTGGACGGTTTAATCTTTGCAACTATATATTGTTTTTCTTTACTGTTGCACCATGTTTATTATCTGACGATGTGAGGCAGGGTAAAAAAAATAGAAAACTACGTCGGCGTGGAAGACGCACTACTATGGAATGTGTTTAATACCGCTTTTGATGGGTTAAAGTGAGTCACTATATTGATCCAGAGAAGTAGCCTCGACAAGGCCTTTTGTTCCCTGGGAGTCTGGATGAATTTGGCTTCCCAGGGTTGCTGCTCTCACATCGGCCCTTATGGTCCTATGTAGGATTTTCACCCGGCACACAAAAAAAAATTAGTCACTATATTAAGCTTCCGCATATATCTATACAAAAGCAGTCTGTTTATCTAGTCTAGATAATTTTTAGATAGCCGTATTAATTTGCCTCAAGATATTAACAACAGTAATTTGACATTGACTTTCATTTACCCTCTCCAAATCTTATTATCTATACACCTGGTATTATAAAATTACAAGTAAATGTGGATATTTAAACATATTTCGAGGGTTTTGAAATTAGCACTATATTTCAAGTTATTTAGGGAAAAATCAGTCAATTACAACTTGGACTCTCGCACCAAGGATTTCGTACAAACTTGCAAAGAAAGAAAGACGATTATTGAGAAAAAGGATCAAAGCTCAACTTACACATTTGAGAAAACAATGAAAGAATAATACATAATATCATATCTCGTGTCTTACCAATCTCAAAGAGCGCTCAGCTCAGCATGAGCTGAGTGACGCTGTACACGCCATCCAGCGCTGATTATCAGCCGACGCTCAATGGAACTGATTGTGGGAACGCCGCGATGCTAATATTAGAGCCGTTCATTATAACAAATATTGTACATTGAATATTTTTAAATTATATATCAATATATCTATATATAGATGTAGGTGTAATATATTTACACACAATAATATTTACTGTGGTGGCCCAGCGTGTAAGAGACCGGTAACCAGGCGCGGCAAAGTGAATGGTTATAGGTTTGTATCCCGACACATACCTCTAGAATCTTCCAGATTAAGTAAGATTTAGGCCCCACATGTTCACCGGTGGATGAAAACATCGCGAGGAAGCTCGCATGGTATCATGGTATCATCAACGGCGATCATGCTACTGCATCATCGAGCAAACTGGTCATGTTGGGCACGACATATAAGCATAAATTTATTTAATCTACTCCTGAATTTCTTATTAATGTTATAGTGTGTCTCATCTTTATAACCTTGGAAGATAACTTCATAGTCTTTGCAAGTTTTACCTCTTGATCTACAATAGAATTCCAGAATGCGTAGTAGGTTCTATCATGGAGCTATCTGGATAGTCAAAATCAATGATGAATTCAGAATTTAATCATTCTTCGTTATTAGTGTTATATCCCTTCTGATTTTAATTTGAACTTGGGCAACAAATATTTTGGAATATTATATCTTGCGCAAGCAAATTGTTTTTCTGTTAAATTGAAATTGTCATTTAAATAAAAATCTGCGATACACGCGTTTTTAATTTTTATTCTTTGTGTAAGCATTGTTTCACTTTAAAATTAGATTGCACGAAACAAATTCTATAACAATACTGCATTTAATAAATACCAACAATTGGCACTAATATTGTAAATTACATTTACAGCTATTTAAACATATTTTAAAATAACACGTATGAAGTATTATAGATGGTATATTGCACCCGATCTGTAATTGTGAATCAATAAATGTAGTCAAGTGATAAGAACTGATAATATATTTTGAAATAAATTAATATTGATGGATTTGTGGTTTTCAAATTTACCACAAAAAGGAAAAACATTTTACTGTCGGTATTTTTATCATTCAATATATTGTTTAATGACCTACGTATAGATCAGAAAATAGTACACAGGCAGAGATGGGCAAAAAGTAATCTGATTAATGATTAACGATTACCAAATCTAGTCGTAATTTTAATTTTGTTGCTCTGTAATCATGATTAAATCCCTTTAAATCATTATGGAGACATAAATGTGTGTGCAATTAAGAATTCGGTACTGTTTAAAACATAGATCATCAAAATGCAGTTATATTAATGATGAAAACCGCAAAATGTAATCGTAATCGTTTTCATTAATCTGATTACATTTTGCCCATCAATGTACATAGGTACGTGCAGGGATTCAAACCTAGACCCTAGTACCTTATCCATTAGGTCTCCGACAATTTTTTTTTATACTGGCTCAACATAGTGACTACAGAGTGCCTGATGGTAAGTACAGTGTAGTCCATAAACGAAAGCGACTATCAAAGGATGAAAATCCATTGATAGTCTACATCGTCATGTCGGCCCGCATATACCACGACTGAAGGTCTGTAGGTATATGAGCTACTGGATATACACAAGCTGATCCCGAAACGCGACAAGCCGAAACTAGTCACTTTGACGGGCTTTACACCCATGCACTGTGGTCGCGATCCAGACGGGCACCGGCGCCCTACCACCTCGCTGCTGCTCGTTTAGCACCACCCAGGAGTCACGTGTAGGGAAACTAGGGTAAAGCCTACGGACGCGAGCAGCTTCGAAATATTTGATAAAGACTAGTTAAGGGATGATATTGACCCATTTGCATCATAGCGGGGCGGGCAGAGCCATCGTCTCCGTATATACGCTAGTGCGTTAAGCGAGTCCGTCACGCGTGCTCCTAATCGTGAAAGGACAAACGTGTAAACGCGGCGATGGGCCCTAACTTGCGATCTCTTGCGGCGCGTTATCACTCAGATGACACCCGACTTTGATATAATTACTGTCACTGACTAAATTAATCAGTTCATATTCACAAGTGGCGGTATGCGCTTCACTTTACACGATACACGAGTGTAAGTAAAGTTTTTAATTTTATGACGTTTCTCTGTAAACAAAAATTACACATGAAATAATATAAACAAGTCTTCTACGTTGAATTAACCTAAATTTTAAGGCTTCTCGTTTTGTACTTATTATTAATTTATTATTTTCTCCTAAATAATAAAGGGAAGATAAAAAATATACAATCTTAGTTTCTAATTAAAAAATCCTTTACAAATAATTGAAACAAATTTTTTTGCGGTGTTTTACTTAAACAAAAATTAGACATGAAATATAAAATAGTTTTCTAGATTAAATTAACCTTAATTCATTGTAAGTCTTCTCGTTTTGTACTCATTATTATTTTATTATTTTCTCCTAAATAATAAAGGGAACATAAAAATATACAATCTTAGTTTCTAATTAAAAAATTCCTTTAGAAATAATTGAAACATTTTTTTTGTGGTGTTTTACTGTTGAATAAGTACTGTAAATTATTTTAATTTAAAGTAATGATAGAAAAACCGTGTAGTAATTTTAAAACTTCTTTAATTATAATTATAATGGTTTCATTACTCGTACACAAATGAACTTAACAATAGAATTAAAACAAGCCATGCGCCATTCGATTTGAACAAAGATACTTAATAATAAATGCTCGCCTTTTCTATTTATAATATACCTAGGGCGCCTAGACAAAGTAACATTCGATAAACAATAACGATAAAGAAAAGTGTTAAATATACGAAATTTACGTAACATTCCGAAAACGTATGTCAATTCCATACATTAAATCACTTTCGATTTGCGTTATCATTTATCGAATATTACTTTGTCAAAGGGACTTGTAACACAAGTGATTTTAGCATCTGTTCATAGAATTAAGAAATACTTGAAAGGGTAATCCAATACAAAACGTGAAGTTCAAAGTGAACAACATATTTTATGTTTTCATACGTTCCTTGTGTTCTATCATGTTTTTATTTTATTCTTTAGCATTTTTTTTTTACTTAAATGCGACAGAGAAACAGTGTTATGTAATAAATAGTATATATTATACGTCAACTAGCAACAAGTCATAGAAATTTCCATTTATTCTATTATAGAACTTAATTTTGATTTTTAACTCTTTGTACCTGTATTATACACAAAATATGTTTACATACTTGAATATAATTACATTAAAATATTGTCGCTACTAGGGTATGAACGTGGGACCTTCAGCTAATCAGGCATGGTCAGGGCTATTTACTATAACGTATTTCGATTACGAAAACATATATTCAAAAATACCGTACTATGTTAATATCAAATATACTATTTATATTTCCTTGTATTAATTAAAACTTGAGCAAAAAAGCTACGGGTTGCAATTTTTTACTATTTTTATTCTTTTTCTGCCATTAAAAATTGTAAATTGCGCGCAGTTAGGTGCTCTTAAAAACTAAACTAATTAAACACAAATACACACTACATCCTTTTCTGAAGCACTAGATAAATCATTTGCATATAGTTTGGCCGTGGGGTTTATTGGTAGAACACAATATTGCCTCCTTTTTTTTTTCGGCGTGTCCTTCGTTGGTGGCCTGGGAAAGACCTTCACAACAAAAACGCAGAGGGCACTCAGCCAGCGAAATTTATGGGTTGGGCGGCTACGCAAGGGCACCCCTGTGGGTACGGACCTCGACTTGGGCGGCCGGCCAGTTGAAAAACGTACCTAACGGTGATCTACCAGCGTTTCGGAAGCGACTGCCTTGAGAAGAAACGCCGAAAGAAACTCAAGGCTGCGTCGGAGTGAAACTGCGTTATTTAAACAATAGTTGACGGACCTATCCTTAATCGTCGTCGTCGGCGCCGCCGATAATTGCCTCCCTCTTCACCATACTGAGATGTCGTAAGAGCCGAGGAAGGTATACAGCACTCCAAATTGCAAGCAGATTGCTAGCATTTAATTCATGCACACAGCGCACACCCGCCAATCCGCATTGGACAAGGGTTAAATGTCCAAACCCCTTTCCGTGGATTCCTCAAATATTGTGGAAAAGGGGAAAGAAGGCTTTGCCTTGCGGTGGGACAAAACGGTCTAATATTAATATATGTATATTGGTTTAGTTACAACCCGCCATTGTAGTCTGGGCAAATTGAAAACCACACAACCTTCTTGTAAGGGCTGCTACACACTGCATTTGATGTGAATCCGAGAAAATACGTTCTTAGTAACTCTAGAACAACTTGCATGATAGTTACGCACTTTATCCGTTATTTATTATCTGATTTCTCTCTGTCATTGATTCGGATATTGATTTTTTTAAGCCGGGGTAAAAACTGACGCCTGCCCCCCCTCCCTAGCCAGTCCTTTTACCTTTGTTTCTTAATTACGTGAATTATCCAATGAAAAAAGGCTAATATTACATTTTTTTTAGATTATGCTGTACAACTTTGTAATAACGTTAATATAATTTATCGCATAAGGAGCGAAATATTCACAAAAAACGACCTTTGCCCTGGCATAATGTAAAACGTGATAACGATATCTTATGAGACTTTTGAACTAACTTTTGAAAAGGGAAAACAACTTTTTAGCCTATTTTGTAGATACGTTGGCTGACTTTTTTAAATATACTATTCAGAGGGTACGCTGTATGATGTACACGTCTGCAGCCCCTAGAATTTGGCACCTAGAGCTCGGACCCTAGCTTGCAGCCATAGATCCATCAATAGATAGGGGCTTGTTATCTGAGGGTCGATATAGATCACTTTGGGAATCAATGTCCTAAACACTCGGTCATAGCATGTTTTTCAACTTAGGCACCAAATGCTCATTGGTGAGCCCGCATGGTGTCTTATAGAAAAAATATAAGTAGGTGCCCTGTGAATGCCGATCAGCTGTGTTACTAAGTTAAGCACGAGATATAAGCGGAAAGTGGATACAGCCACACATGAGTCTCTACTCACCTCGAAAGGGATATAGATAGCGTAACGATATATTTATTTACTTAATTTTTATAAAATTTGTAAAGTTGAATAAAGTGCAAGTAAAGTCAAAGTAGCATCTATAAATCTTAACCTAAATGCTTTCTCATAATTTATGTAACAGTTGCAATTCAAGGCCGACTTTGTTTACATTAACTGATTTCTGTACCTAATGAGACAGTTTATTAGAATTAAACAGGTTTGGATTCAGGCTATTAATTAATTGACTCTTAACCGATAAAATGCAGTAGATATTTTTTATAAGAATGTATAAAAGAATATGTTTTTACCAAATCGTCACGGTACGCGAAATCTTAAGGATAACACAATGAAAAATATTAACATTAATTTATTGTTCCCAAAAGTATAATTAACAAATTTAGTACTTAAAATACACTTGGTCGTTTTTCATTGCATTAAAATTCTGTTAGGTACATACATGAAAACAGCTTAAAAACATGCCTGGACAGAGCCGGACTCTGGCTCCGATGGTTTTATACAAATTTGCATTTCTTGTCTACCCGGGCTAAGGGAATTGGAGGTCCAGCATCCACAGCTCCAAGCGATGTCTGGTCTTCTTCAGGCCACTCTTTACAATGTTACAACAGGGTTGATGTAAAGATCACCCCTTGCACACCTCATTTTCTGGAGCGGTACGGGGGAACACCTCACAATCCGCTCACACCTGGGTATTTTAGGTGACGCGTACACTGGAGTGCGTTGTCCAGACTTCATGGGTACCCATATTCAAGAAACATTTTATTTTGAAAGTGCATTAGTAAATTGTTTTTTTTTACATTTTCATTGAAACATACCGCATTATATATAAAATAAAAAATACACCAAAATAATACATAAGCTAATGATACTTCCACAAAAAAAGGAAAAACAAAATTTACAAACATCATATACAGAATAGCAACTGTCATTAGATTCAAAAACCCTAGACAAACTAACATTCGATCAACGATAACGCTAATAGAAAAGTACAAAATATATTAGATAAAAATATTGCGGGTGTGCTCAGATTTGAACAGCTGGCAATCAATTTCAAAATTATTAGACTACAAGCGATCGACTTTGTATGTAGGTAGGTAGTTGCCGTAACTAATGACATTAATTTAGAGACGAGTGTGGGGTGGCCTTTCCCCCCAATAGTAGACGAGACTTGCAAGAGGTCAGAAATCATCAAAAGCCAAGGAAGTCGGCGTGGCCGTACCCTTTTGTCGTTGGTGAGAAGTCACTTCCTCCACCACCATTTTTTGCTCTTGAAAATTTGAATAATCATATCGCAGAACACTCACAGTATCAGCATGTTTGCAAGCCGACACAAAACAAGGTTCTAATCAGTGGGTTACACGCCAATGATAACTTAAGTCCGTCATCCCGATTAAAAGCTATGCTTCCTAATCTCGATCGCTACTCGAACCGATCTTGGATAAAAGAAACGATCTCTGGATCTCTGAACTTTGTAACCAATTTGGAACGTTGAGCTATAATTGAAAGTAAGTTAATTAGTGCATAAAACCAGTTAAAATATTTATAATGAGTACAGAACGGGAAAATGTAATAAAATTTAGTGAGCCATTTGACACCCCCAAAACGATACCTGAAGTCCGTCCTCAACACCTACTTACATTTTCCCAGAACTGATAAGGCAATAGTAATGTGGGACAGGGCAATCTGTTATTTCTAACGTACGAGCATTATACAATTAATTGCATATATTTTGCTGATTCATTATTACGTGGATATGATTTGTAAATTGTATGGTGGTAGGGTGATTGCCTGAGCTGGGTTGTGTCCACAGTTCACAAGTCTAAATGCCGTCATAGTGACTTCGGTCTGTCGCGTTTCGATTCAGTTTGTGTATATCCAGTTGTTAATATACCTTTTTTTTTACACTGACACAGCACAGTGACTACCCCATACCTGATGGAAAGCATGGTGCAGACCAAAAACGACTACAACCACCAACATAAAAAAAAAACATCGATAGCCGCAGCGATCATGCCGGCCTGCACAAATATCACTTTACGCTTCGCTTAAAAGACCCAATATCATGAGATGATGGAAACATGCTCTCCGGAAGACCATTCCGCAGCCCGACAACTCGGCAAAAGTAAGCGATTTACAACTTTTTTTTTTCTTTTTTTTTTACACTGTCTCGACATAGTGACTACAGAGTACCTGATAGTAAGTACAGTGTAACCCAAAAACGAAAGCGACTATCAAAGGATGAAAATCCATTGATAGTCTCCATCGTCATATCGGCCCACATATAGCACGACTGAAGGTTTCTAGGTATATGAGCTACTGGATATACACAAGCTGATCCCGAAACGCGAGAAGCCGAAACTGGTCACTATGACGGGCTTTACACCCATGTACTGTGATCGCGATCCAGACGGGCACCGACGCCCTATCACCTCGCTGCTGCTCGTTTAGCACCACCCAGGAGTCACGTGTAGGGAAACTAGGGTAAAGCCTACGAACGCGAGCAGCTTCGACTCCCTAACTTCTTAGTCCTAGCTGGGATGTGAGTCACTAAAAAGCTGTGACTCCGTAGAGCAGCACGCGTGGTTCTGCTATGGAAGGGAGAGGGTGGAACAAGGTTAAACAGCTCTTCATAACACTCACCATGATACAGACGGTAGAAAACGCTCAGTGAGGCAACATCTCTGCGCAATTGGAGCGGTTCAAGACCTACCTTCCTTCCATTCTGATATGTGTGGGCAGACATAGCGATGGCTACTGTTCATCCCTTAGCGGCGTTTGCTGTTCTCGGGCTTCATTGTTCTTTCCACCAGGTGCAATTTAATTACTTTGTCGAGTCAGTATAAAAAAAAAGTTTTTTGTTCAAAACTTATCGGCACTAATCTCGCATTCAGTTTTAAAAATTGTATTTTGCGGATTTGTAGATGTTTTTTCGGTTCAAATATGCCGAAATTAGTCTGCGCGGTCAACTATGCTTTTTTTTGTGTGCATTCTCCAAAATATATTCCATGCTTATTTTAGTTGTATTTCATTACGGAAATAAAAATTCTAATATACTGGTGATTTTACCTGCGCTAACAAAATCAAAGTGTTACAGGATTTGCGGAAAAAATATCTCACGGTTAAAAACAGCCGTGCGCCCTAGATCTTAAAAGTTATTTCTCTCACAAGTAATAAATATTTATGAAATTTAATTATTATTTTAAAACAATGCAAATATCTTTATACATATATTTATATCTGGCTTCTAAGTTGAAATACAAGTGCAAGGTTGTTTTAATAACTGCCTTATGTAATTAAATCTGCGAGCAACGGTCATAATTAACGACTAAAAATATTTTGCGCGGATTGTTTGTTGAATTTAGACGTGTAATTTCATTTAACTTAGTCTCTTACAATAACGATGACATGAAGTATTGAAATCAGTGGTTGTTTCAACAAAGTGCATCATATTTGCTGTATGTATCTCTTTTAGTTAATAAT
The DNA here is from genome assembly GCA_036320925.1 of Automeris io. Classification (NCBI taxonomy): domain Eukaryota; kingdom Metazoa; phylum Arthropoda; class Insecta; order Lepidoptera; family Saturniidae; genus Automeris; species Automeris io. The sequence goes on along the minus strand of JAUDJH010000010.1, from coordinate 2,217,928 downwards.
GAATTAATAATTATAATTAATTACACGATAATTTGTATATGTCCTACTCCTCCCAGAGAGGTAGCCTCAACAAGGCCTTTTGTTCCCCTGGGCGTCTGGACAAATTTGGTTTCCTAGGCCCGGGTTGAGCAATAAGAGGGACACCCCGGGGGTTTTTAGTCAATAAGAGCCTGTCACACCGGGGTCGCTGCCCTCACAACGTCCCTGATGGTCCTATACAGGATTTTCCCCCGGGATTTTTTTTTACACTGACACGGCACAGTGGCTGCATCAAACCTGATGGTAAGCATGGTGCAGTCCAAAAAACGCCAACGACTATCGAAAGGTAAGAAAAAACCCATCGGTAGTCGCAGCGATCATGCCGGCCTGCACAAATATCTCTTCATATTACGCTTAAAGGATTCCATATCATAGAAAAAAAAGGATATAAAATAATAATAATAATTTGTATATAACTATTAATTTTTATTAAAAATAATTATTATTACGTCCTAAGAATCAAAATGGTTATTACGATCCTATATTTTTTATTCTAACTTTGTAGTGACCACACGTCTTGTGGACGCCACGTTGCAATCCAAAGAACGACTAAGTCTATCAACAATAAAGAAAACCTATCAATAGTGGCAGGGATCCTGCCGGCGTACGCAAATATCTCTTCGCGCTGCGTTTAAAGGATCCAGGATCATCAGACGGCGGGAACGCACCCGCTCGAAGACCGTTCCACAGCTTAACGACTAGGAAAAAGTTAGAGAACTCCTTAGTCTTAACCGGGTTATCAGTTACCGTATAGCTGTGACTCAACCAAATCGCGCATGGTTCTTTTAAAAAAAAGGGAGAGGGTGGAACAAGGTTAAATAACTTTTCAGAACACTAGCCGTGATAAAGACGGTAGATGGAACATAAAGCCATATAAATGAAATATATTTACAAACACATGGTATTTTTTAAAACCTTTTAATCATTACACGTTTTTCGACCACATACATCCTAGTAGGCTTTATCTACGCATAAATATACATATTATGAATAGTAATATATTTTGTTATTAATTAACTGCGTTTAATTTTACAAACGTAGCATATTTGCATAATTTATGATAACATAATATTTTATCGTGTTTCAGTCATAGTTGACTCAATAATTTTGTGGAAGTTGATTGATAATGAATGTGCCATAGTTATCTATTGGTATTATGTCTGTTTAGTTATTTTTACAACACAATATATAAATATGTCCCAATATTTTTAACGCCATTTTTTAGGCGCCATATGAAAGAAAGAAATACATTTTATATATATATATATATATATATATATATATATATCAGTAGCGTTCATTCCATAGATGCATGTAAGCATTGCATGCCCTTATGATAAAAAAGTCAAGAATAAATTTCCTAAAGTTAAACAAGCAAAGGAACAATTTATATTCATATCTATTTTATATTCACGCCATATATCTTTCCTATGAAAGCAATATAATATTTACTGTCATAATATAATATTTCCTATTTCCAAAGGAAAGGGTAAGAATTAGGGCTCTGAATAAATATTAAGTGTTTTTTAGTAAAAACCTATCTTTACAGGTAGTAAAAATGACGGCAAACGGGAATACGGAGAAAGGGGGTGTCAACATTGAGAAACATGCTGCTGCGACTCTAGACGAAGCGATGATGCTTGCTGGTAAATATAGAATAATAAAATATTTGCTTTTGTATATAAATTGCAACCGACAGGTCCTTACGATGGTTGGTATTTTGAGTTGGTGGGACGATTTTCCAAACTGGATCGTGACGACAGTACATATGTAAGTATAAAGAACGTTCTACTGGCTCGTGTCAATCTTTCGCGTTTCGGGATCAGCTTGTGTATATCCAGTGACTCATATACCTAGAGACCTTCAGTCGTGGTATATGTGGGCCGACATAGCGATGTAGTGGAAGGCTGTAATTGGGAAAGCCATTTACGGCTATTATGTATAGGCGTATGTTGATACTTAGTGCCTTTTTTTTGGTAACCCGGGGGAAATCCCTAACGGACCTTCAGGGGGTAGTGAGGGCCGCCGATGTGTCGGACTTGGACGGACTAAAACCCCCGGGGTGTTTCCTCTCTCGCCTTCCAAATGCCAAGGGCAAGGCTGAGCCATCTTCCTTGGCACCCGGTGATACTTAGCGCCTTCCCTTTTAGGTTTATATTAAGGTTTTATCAATAAACATTTTTTATTGCTTTCTTGGTGATATTTTTGTCGATATATTTTATTTGACATCTGTATTCTAAAAATAACAAAGAACAATCTTCATTTATTTTATAAAAAATATCTAAATATTCTAGTTTGGGCCTCCGCGTAGGTCCTTCGAGACCATTTGTACAACAACAACAGTAACAGTACAACAACAGTAGCGAACAGTAATACGTTATCATAGAAAAAATCCTTACAGTAACTAATATATAATTACACTATATCCCTTTCAGGGTGAGCAGACTACATACATTCGTGGCTATATGCACTTTGCGATAGTCGCGCTCAACGTAACCAGAAGCGCATATTTATTTATTTATTTATGGGCTGTCAACAGCTCCATTACACTTCACATTCACAATCTGAATCACATGCATAAGCTAAATGTCGGTAACGGATACCAATAACAGACAGCCACAGCATGGCCCAAAAGCATTATCTAACAAAATCAAAACACAAAAAAAAAAAAAAAAAACAACAGCAGTCAATAATATCTCAAATTAAAATTATATAACACCAAGAACAATGGCAAGCTCAACACACCTGCTCACTGATTTTTCTCTTGAAGGCCGGCAATGAATCCGCAAAAATATCGATGTTCCCATCCCCGGACACACACTCGTTATATAAACGTGACAGCCTTGGCACTATAGAAAAGTGACCAAGGTTGGTCTTATATCGTTTAGTGGCAAACATGGGAGCAGGATACCGAGGCAGCCTGCGAGGTACCGCAATACTGCAAACTGCTCCAGAAGTTCCGGATCGTCCACACGTCCATGATAGCCGTTGTCAGGGCAAATTGTGAGGAAGCCCGCATAGCATCTAATAGAAATCCCATGTGAAAGTGCCCTGAGAACAGCGATCAGCTGCGCCACTGATCACGTTAAACATGACATATAAATGCAAAGTGGACATAGCCACTAATACTTGCTGCTTGTCCCCTAAGGGATATATTCTGACGTTATATATATAAGAGATGATGCTATATCCTCGTTACAAAAAAACAAGCTGATAAAAAATATCACAAGAAAGACATCGAATGTCATACTATATGGATTTTATAAATAAAAGGATCTAATTTTAGTGTGATTTGCGATAAGAGCTATAAAATTCGCGAAAAACAACGGAAAAATTAAAAACACATGAGGTAATCCGAGCTTTAGCCAATAAATTGAAGTGCAATTAAAAGATATCGATAAGATTTCATGTGTAATTCAATTTTATCATTTATTTGTTACCAAGTTGTTATACTAGTTCCTATCTGTACCTCCATCGAAGACTTGTAAATTTTAATATTTTTCTTTTATAACCTTTCAATAGTATACATTTAAGTAACTATTTTTGTCTATCTGTATCATCATTATATTAGCCATATCACGTTCTCTGCCACCCACAGACCTCGCTTAAAGTTTCCTATAACGATCGGTCAGAAGCCCCTGTACCCAGCGACACCTTGTGATCTAGATTAGGTGGTCGTAGATGTACAGCTTACCATTACGGGTGCCCCACTCGAGAACTTTCCTATCTCGTTGGCTGAATCTCCAAGAAGATTCTAGGTCGGAAATAATCTACATAAAGTAATGTTAAAGCTAAGGTTTGTACGTTTGAAAGGTGGGCGAAAAAGGGAAACGGCTCGTTTGGAAAATTTACCGGGGGTTCTCAATTAAAATTTGCTGACTTCTTCATTTCTGATTCGATTACATAGAGAAATGCCAAGCATAGTATTGTCCATAGCTCGCTTGGCGACAGTAAGCTTTCGAATGAATCCCATAGTATTAGACAACATTTCTGCATCGTATATCATCACTGGGAACACACTTTTATCGAAAATTTTTGATTTCAAGCACTAAGGTATTTCAGACAGGGAAACATTGGATAACTTCCCACGCTGTCCAGCCGAGTTGGATTCATCGATTGACCTCTTTCTCGAAGTTGGACCTATCTATACATAGTTAGGTAGGTAGATTTTGACTTTCCGTCGTGGTATATGAGGACCAATGTAGAAATGGTGGCTGTCAACGAATTTTTATCCCTTGGCGGGCGTTGCCTTTCTTGTACGTTTCATCAGATGCAATGTACTTATTTAATCAAATATGTTAATAAAAAAAAAAACCTAATCGGACAGCTTGTCCCAGGTAAGATATACTCGTCAGTAACGTCGAGGATCGATCCACCTATGGATACTGTGTTTATCTGTGTATTTCCTTATATTTTCTAAACCACACAATGTTAATGCATTTTTCACAATTATTTAGGGAATATATTCCCAATAGTGTATAGTAGTGATGCCACGAATAGTGAATTGGCCGAATACCGAATATTCGGGAACGCTGTCGGCCGAAGCGCCGAATATTCGGCCGCCGAATATTCCTGGAAGTAGCGTGTTTAGTAATAATAATCTTTATTTCAACACAAAACTTATGCATATACACAGGGTGATAAGTCTCACCGATTAAGTAAATCTTGTCTCTGGTGAGACTCGCACTTCCGTTCCGGTTATTCAAGGGTGTCTTGTGTTTTTATATGGATATTCACTGTATAAGTTTATTAGTATGTGCGAGCGAGAGAGACTGTGTGTGTGTGAGAGGTTATTTTCTGAGACTGGTAACATTTACGATGAAAAGCATAATCGTTTGCTACCAAAAAATTCTGAAAAGCTTGTTTTTACCCATCACAACTTACCACTGATCAATTTTAATTACTAAAGTGTTGTAATTTGGAAATAAATACATAACTTTGAGTAATATAACTGTAATATAATGTCTTTTTTACATGATTTGTGAATTTGATAAATAATACGTACAATTCGACCGAATAACGAATAGCAAAAAAAGTGGCCGAATAGGCCGAATACCGAATAGTTGCCGAATATTCGTGGCATCTCTAGTGTATAGACTTGACTCAGCATACACTATCACACCGGGCGTTGGACGCTAGAGCGTCCGCCGGGTAGCGTGTGTGTGTTCACACGCTGCCCATTTTTGAGGAGTGGGGAGGCTAATATTCCATACTCCCCAGAGTTGAGGCCTGCCTAAGGCCAATCGCTCGCCGTGATTGTATACGGATCCCCACGCCCGGCGAAGGCGAAGAGTAGGCAGTATTTGGCACCCCGGTAGCTTTAGTCGGTAAGGGTCCAGCACACCGGGGTGGCCGCCCTCACTACTGTCCTACCGATCCATAAGGTTTTACAACGGGTTATCAAAAAACCTATTATATACATCATCATACTGTGACTACTTAGAACGTATCAGACAAAAAATATTTTGTGTATGGAAACAACCAGTACGTACTGATGGAGGCAGCTAGTTCCCCAAAGGAAATGGAGTCGCGATCCCCAGCAGTACCAAAGGATCCAATATCGTAAGAGGAAAGGAATACAATTACTAGAAGATCATTCCATAGACTGATCACACGGTGGAGATTAGAAATAGAGACCTTAGTGCGTGTCGGAATAGAATTAACGCCAAAACTGTGCTTTCAAACCATCCCGTGTGATTCTTTTCTGGAAGGAAGAAGGCAGTTTCTGATTAAACAACACAATAGAACATTCGCCATGACATAAATAGTAAAAGGCACTGAGCGAGCCAATATCTCTGCGTAGTTGCAGACGTTCTTAATTATTCAGTAATTTTAATATAATGTATAAATGATAGAGTTAAACCAATAAAAGTCTCACTTTGTTACATAGCGCTTCCAGTCTCAATATGATGGTTTTACTGTATATGATGGTTCTGTCCGTGTTTATTGTATTATATATATATGTATATACTGTACTGTTTCTTTTTGAGAAAACAAAATATTCTTTAAACCTAAAAGGCAAGCATAGGGAAGAGATAATATGAACGTTTTGTAGGTACGTATATTATTTTAATCAGCAAACAAAGGATCCTGAAACATAATTACGCACAGCTGTCTTCGACAGTTGCGTGTTGAACTCTTTACACAGCTGATGTAATCCGTTATCACAGTTCACAATTATGGACGCATGCATAAATTACTCATACGAAATTTGTGATAAACCAATCCAAACACATAGAATTAAGAAATATAAGGAAACCTAATAATTTTGTCTGTAGTGGCCTAATGGATAAGGGTCGTATAGTCGGATAATTGTAGGTTCGATTCCCGATAATATGAGATATTTTTTTTATTAATTTATAGGCTAACGCTTCACCTCAATCACACCTGGTGGAAGGTGAAAATGAGTCCGATGATGAACTGCGTCCGCCTAACAAATGCCTATTCACTCTTCTCTTAAAGACTCCCAGGTCATAAGACCGCGGAAATATGGCCGCTGGAAACATATTTCACTCCTTAGCCGTTCGCATGATGAATGTATAAGCGAATCTCTTCGTGCGGATATAAGGAACATCCACCACATACGGATGGTATCCGACACGATGTTTTGTGGTTTTGTGATGGAATGGGGCTGGTGGAATCAAAGAATGCAGTTCCTTAGAACACTCTCCACTGTGCAACCAGTAAAAGACCGAGAGGCAGGCAGCTCTACGTCGATGCTCGATGCTATTCATTTTAATTTTAGTCAAAATATCGTCACCAATAAGTCTACAAGCTCTACGATCATTTGAGTCCAAAGCCGTCAACTGATATTTAGCGGAGATTTACTATAATAAGTACAAATTTAAGCACCACGTGCTCACTGGAGAAGTAAATCATCGTGTCAAATGACACATGTAAGGGCCCTGAGAACGGTAATCAGCTACCCTGCCTCTCACGCTGAGCACAACATATAAGCACAAAATGGATACATACTACCACTAATCTATCTCTACTCACCTCCATCTACACCCAATGAATACTGGATATAAGATGACGATATATTTATGCTTTTTTTTAACATAAATTGCTTTCCTCTTTATAAAAATAAAAATAAGAAGAGTAAAGCTGTATTTTTTAAATCATAGAAGTTATCATTCATTTATTGTATTTACGAATATTTGTTACGAAAGGTCGTATATCAGACTCTAGTACGTGACCTTTTTAAACTCTTTGTTATCTGTTTGAAATATACAAATAACTTACACAAATAACTGTAGAGTTATTTACATACATTAAAACAATTATGTTTAGTTCAGACAGGGTCATTTTAGGGCTCCGTGCCTGAAAAGGTAAAAGTAAACCTTATAAGATCACTTAGGTGTGTGTCAGTCTCACGTGTGTGTCAGTCACGCGTGTCAAGTGGAATAATTATAATATGATGATGATGATGATGTCCTAGCCAGTTTCGGCCACGGCGACTGTTTCATCATCGATTAAGAAATTCGAGGTCCAGTTTTCGGAAACAGCCAATTGCGCAGGAGATATTTAAGTGCATAACTGGACGCGCAGCCAGAAAAGCACTCTCTCGTCCGAGCTCCCTCAGGTCCGATGGAAAGGAGAACCAGTACGATCGGGAGGGAGCAGGATGCAGGTTTGGTCGAGTTTTCCTTCTCTGCACACCTGGTAGAATTGCGGTGTTCAAGAGATACCTTAGTCGCCTTTTACGACACCTCAGCAAGAAGAGGGAGGCGCTATTCTATTCTGCCGGCAGCCACCACGGCAATTATAATATAAAGTACTTATCATTATCTATAATACTTTAAAATAGTCTCCAGAGTTGAGTTTCTATACTCTATTATTGCCTACATCACTGCGTGTTGACAGAATAAATGGGTCAACAGAAAATCAATTCTGACTGGCTCAGCACTGGGTATTTGCTTTCATTGTTTTCTATCTTGATTAACTTTTATTTTGACTACCCACTGGAATCCGTTATGTCTCGTCAGGGGGCGGTGAGGGCAACCCCCCAGTGTGTCTGACTCTCACCGACTAAAACCATTGGGGCGCATCGCCAAGCACAGGGTGCGCCGGACTACGGGAATGTGACATTGGTCTGACCTATGTCCGGCGCGTCATCCGCCGAAAGGGCTTCGTCTTGCTGGTAGGGGGGTGGGAGAAGAGTGACACCACCCACATCGCCAAGTGGGGTGTGGATGCACACGCAGCACCACTGGAGCTTATTATCAGGTGGTTGCCCCATCCGGCACTCTGCCAGACATTCCGCGAGTTTACCCTCAAGCAGTTGTGCAACCAGAGACTCCTCCATCATTGGCTCCTTCGTTTTATCTTGATTAATCTATCCTTCTGTGTTTTATGTTATGTCCAAATAAATGCTTCTTCTTCTTTGCTTTTTCAAAATTACTTTAAAATATTTTCTATTAGCACAAACCAGATTAGGACATGACTTTCCTTATTAACTTCTATATGAGAGCATAAATATACAAGCGTAATATTTATTATGTATACATACGTAATATAATTAAGCCTTTAATTAATATTCGCTCTAACAATATTTAATTTAAGATTATACGGCAGTGGAAAACCAGTGAGATGTTGGGAAACCCCATGATAACATGATTGTATTAATAACAACTCTGTTTTTCACTGCAGAGGTTCATTACATAGCAATTAAAAGATTAACTGTGAAAAATTAACATATATGTGAGGTAACTACACGTCTCTTTTGATCGTGACAGTCACTATTTTTTTCCTGTGTCCATCATCATGAACCCCCACTATTCTACTGCTGGACACAGGCAACAATTGCAATTGAGCCCGATTTTCAGCTCTTCTCAAGCAATCTTTTCCGGCCACCTTTTAGTTAATTCAAACATTAACTGTTAAATGAAGCTTTCCCACAATACATTAGTAAAACCGCATTCAAATTAGTTACAGCATTTCTGAGAATTTCTGGAACTGCCGTGTATGTATATCTATTATATAAAAATAAGTCCGGTTTTCCTTCCTGACGCTATAACTCCAGAACGCACGTACCGATTTCCACGGTTTTGCATTCGTTGGAAAGGTCTCGACTTTCATGAGGTTTATAGCAAACACAATTTAGGAAAAATTTCAACAGAAAAGCAGGACAACGGGGAAAATCATTTTTCACATACAGCGCCATCTCTGATACATAACATGTACTACAAACCAATATGGTTTTGCATGGTGGTGGAGCAGATCGCACCAGTATTTTAAGTAGATGGCGCCAATGCGTTATACGTTGTTTGACAGCTACTCATTGTACTCTGCTCAGTTAATTTCATGTGACATTTATTATGCGCACGTTCTTTCAAACGCTAACTAAAAACCAAAACGAAGCCATCTGGTGGCGAACGAAGTTCGCCGGGTTTGCTAGTTGATTAAAGATTCTCATACGATTTAGATGAATATCGATAGATGGCACTGTCATGTATATTTCTTTTTTAATTAAATAAAAGTTGATATTACGTTTTATTTTTAAAAACTTTGTTATGTTATTGTTGGGTATAATCAGTATGTATGTATGTGTTTGTATTATGTATTCGTTCACCATTATGCAATAAGGGTTTTTGTTAGTTTAAATCAATATTCTATAAGACATTTAAAACAACCTATATTGCGCAAACGAAAATTTTCTGTTTGGAAGTATATAAAGTTTTTTTTTCGACATGTCGACGCATTGACGACCGGGAATGGCCTTCACAACTAAACCAGAAGTAGCTCTAAATAATCTTAGATAATAATCTAGATAATATTACATAGATTTCCGAGGAACGGAGAGGGAGAGGTGGGACGAAGGGGTTCGATACAAAAAGAAGGAGGGGAGGGAGAAGGGACTGAGAGAGAATGACACACTAGGTTTAGGTAAAAGTATGTAAGCTTAGGTGGTACGACGAAGTTCGCCGGGTCAGCTTAGTAAATATAATATAAACCTGTTGATTTTTTTTTTCATTTGCGGCGGGACTTTTGTTTGGTGACCGGAAAGGGCCTCTAAAACTTCTCTGAGGTTAAAAAGGTGAGCACTTACAGTGTTCAGCCAACGATTAATGGGTTGGGTGGCAATGCAAGGGCACTTCTGTGGGTACGGACTTTGACTTGGGCGGCGACTTAGTAAAAAACGAACCTAGCGGTGATCTGTTAGCGTTTCGGAAGCGACCTGGTAATTGTCGTAATTAGTTATCTATTTCATCAATTTAGATTTGCTTCTGCAAATATTAAGATTTTACTTGCATTTAATAATAATAATAATAAAACATTTATTTGGCACACAACACAACAAACAACACAGCAAAATAGGTTATTAAAGACAGAAAACAAAAACAGTAAACATCCTACGTTGTGATGATGCGGCAAAGGGAAGTCAGCTCAGCAAATGCTAAGTGACCAGCCGAGCCACCCAGCGCTGATTTTCAGCTGACACCCATTTATTGAATCGACGCGCAGAAAACAGCAAGGAAGAGATCAATGGAGTACAGATACACAAATTTTAAAATATCATAGATAATATTATGAAAATACACATATACAAGAACAGAAATATAAGACTAACAGATAAAATATTTAACTCCCATTAAACACATCTGTCTGATATACATATATTCTTTTTTTGGCAAAGGAATTTATTTCCTGTGCAAAGTGTAAATTTAGCCGTGTCTATAGTCTGAGGTTACAATTGAAAAACCTTTCGTTTATTTTCAGGTTTCGGCGCGTACAATATCTTACATATGCTGATGAGCGGCCTCATTCTGATGGGAATGATCATGCAGAGTCTCGCGCTGGGCTACATCTTGCCGGCCGCGCAGTGTGATCTCAACCTTACGCTGCAGCAGAGGGGCTGGCTCTCCGCTATTCCCTTCTTAGGTAATATATATTTTTATCACAGACAGGCTTGCGTTTGACCTCAATCTCACCTGCTGGAAAGTGATGATGAGGCCGACGATGGAGCGCGCTCACCTAGCAAATACCGATTCACTCGACGTTTAAAGATTCCCATATCATAAGATGCCGGAAACACCAACGCAGGAAGCGAGTTCCACTCCTTCGCGGTGCGCAGCAAAAAGGAGGAGGCGAATCGCTTCGTGCGAGCAGCAGGAATGTCAACCACAAAAGGTGCAAACCTGCACGGCGTCTCGTCAATTTATGGTAGAAGGGGGAGGGTGGAACTATGTACTATATACTATGGATGTATGTATGTCTGGGTGGGAATATGTACTAGTGCTGTGAGAGCGGAGATCAGCTGCTCTAGTGGCACGCTGGGCACGACACGTAAGCGCAAAGTGGATACAGCCTTTTTTTTATAACCTGGTTGAAATACCTGACGGACCTCAGGGGGCGGTGATGGCTGCCCCCGGTGTGTCGCACTTGCACCGACTTAAACCCCCGGGGTGTTCCTTCTTCCCGTCTGACCGGGGTCGGAGATACAGTGTTGTCCTCTTCTCCGACCCTCGGCGACGTCTGGGCTTTTGTTAGGCTGTATTTCTGTACTGCGAGGAGTGGTGTAAGGAGCCATCCCTCCCTCACCTTAATATCCTGAAGCGGTGTGCGGAAACACGTCACACACCGCTCTCTCCTGGATAAGTTGGGCGGCACGCTCCATCAAGCGCACCGCCCAGGCGTCTTGTCCGGTTTTAAGGAGGAAGGAGGAAGACCAAGTGGATACAGCCATTAACATATCTCTGTTTATACCGTAAAAGATATAGCGTGACGATATTTGTACAAGTACAAATATAATTCAAGTTTCTAACCTTTCTTATCCGCTGATGAATTTAAAATAATCTTCTTTTTGTAAATTATTTTTGAAATATGAAGTGATCATTTTCTTTAAAATTGTGATTAATTTCCGCAATTTTCAATTTGTATTCTATGTTTTGTTCAAGATTACAACTACTATTACATTAATTTCAATCATTCTCTCAATAAACACCCACACAACATTATAAAATTTTCAAATTCTTTATCAATATAACTTGCTTCATTTTTTCAGCAATCATCTTGACGTCGTACTTCTGGGGTTGGCTCGCGGACACTCAGGGACGGAAGCCTGTGATGCTCTTCTCAATGATGGTTTCGGTCATCTTCTCCGTGTTCACCAGTTTCTCACCCGATATCATTTCTTTCGCTATCCTTCAATTCCTGTCTGCTATTTTGTGAGTACTCTCTTGGGATTTTTCTGTTCGGATGAGGTGGAGTACGCGTCGCTATATTAATAGAAAACATAGTAACGGCAAGCTCAAAGAGACTTCTATACAGAATCAAAAATTTAACAAAAAAACCTTTCTAATTTAAACTCGCAATATGATAACAATTCAACAACAATCAACACATGAAAAAAAAACGTAAAAGGCTAAACGTCGTGTTATTACTTTGTTTAAAAACATAAACTGCACTTGAATAAATCGCCAATATAAATATTTGTTGCATTTGTTTCTCGACCACAACCTCACCCAAGTTAACTTTTTAATATACATACTTGCACGGCAAAATGGCTCTGGATGATAAATAAAATAAATAAATACAAATAGACCGTATAAAAGAAAACAAAACAACAAATAATAAATAATCCGTATGTGGTGGATGTTCCTTATATGCACACGAGAAGATTCGCTTCTACATTCATCATGCGATTAGTTAAGGAGTGGAATATGCTTCCAGCGGCCATATTTCCGCGATCTTATGACCTGGGAGTCTTTAAAAGAAGAGTGAATAGGCATTTGTTAGGCGGACGCGGTTCATCACCGGATTCATCTTCACCTTCCACCAGGTGTGATTGAGGTCAAGCGTTCGCCTATAAGTTATAAAAAAAAAGACTTTTTGGTAGCCCGGGGGAAATCCCTAACGGACCTTCAGGGGACCTTAACCCGCTCCGCCGCCTCTTTCACCTTCCTCGTCTCCTCCATGAAGGAGAGGGCCGCCTGCCACGCCCTTTCGCTACTGACCATCGCGCGAGCGAGTGCCGGCAGCGACAGGTCACCACCCACCGCCCTGAAATACAAATAGCCTTAATTTCCTTTGACCTTCATTATTAACATTTTTAAGAAAATAACCTTTAAACTAAACAATATTTATTACTTATAAAGTCTGTCGAATGTCACGAATGTCAAATATGTTTTTTATTTATTAATGTTTCAGCTTCCCGGTCTGCTTTTCTTGTGATATAAGCCTTCTCAATTTCTCTCCACATGTGCCGATCCAGTGCTCGCGCATGCAGCCGTTAGGCAGATCATCTTTCGACCTTTAAATCTAATCTTCCCTTTTTCCTTCGTCTTTCTCTGTCTCTTGATGACCATTCTGTAAATTTTTTAATCCTTATTTCTTTTCGTGTCCTATCCGTTTCAACATCAGTGTTCGTGTTTTTATTCTACCGTCTGCTATGTTAGTAATACTTCTATTTTAATTTCCCCTTATCTGACTAATCTTGATGACTTCCTGCTGTTACTTGTGCAAGTATAGCGCAATTCATAAGCCCTCCGCAACTGTGAAAAACTGGATCATACTGGTTTGCTCAAAACTCTAGGTTACTTTTAAAGGAACCAATATTTCTATATTATTTATTTACTTAAGTACCCTATGGGCTATCAACAGTTCTATTGCATGTTACATTAACAATTAAATCACATACACAAGCTAATGTCAAGAATGGATACTAATAAAAGACAGCCACAGCATGGCTCAAAAATATAGATTAACAGTATCAAATTTACAAAAAATTTAAATCTAAACACCAAAAAGAAAAAAATAAGCCTAGACAATAATACATACTATTGAAATTAAAAGTTATAACACAAACAATACCAAGAACAATGCCAAGCTTAACACACCTGCTCTCTGATTTTCCTCTTGAAGGCCGGCATCGAATCCGATAATATATCAATGTCCTTGTCCCCGGCCACACTCCCGTTATATAAACGAGACATGATATCATAAGAAGAAGGGTATGATGTATACCCTTCTTCTTATGATATCATGTCTAGAAGATTATACCACAGTCCGATGACATGAGAGAGGAACAAACTTTTGGAAATAAACTTTTTGCGTTATTAACGTTTCTTTATAATTCGCATTTCCAGCATGTCGGGGTCATCCGCTGTGGTGTACACTTACCTAGGGGAATTCAACAATCTCCGGCACAGGGACAAAATGGTTGCTTTCGGATCGTCCTTCGTAGGAATTGGCACCGTTATTCTACCGTGTACGTATATTTTGACAATCTTATCAAACGAGCTTTGTTTAGTTTTTAACATTTAGAGTCACATATTTATTTTTTATTGTAAAAATTGTTACAGGCATATCCTGGCTGATTCTTCCCCTGGACTTCGCATTTTCCATCCAATTCCTGGACATTCTGTACAGACCCTGGCGGTTGCTGGTCGTGGCCTGCGCATTACCCTTCACAATCGCGTCTGTTTTCCTCTTCTTCGCCCCTGAAAGCCCAAAATTCCTCAACGCTTGTGGAGAATATGAAGCTTCTTTAAATATTGTAAAGAAAATTTACGCTGTTAATAATAGAACTTCCGAAGATAATTTTGAAGTGAGTATAAATACTACAACTGTTGTAATACATGTCAAGGTAAAGACACTTTATTCCGAGAGGTTCGGATATCGCCATTTAGAGGTACTTGATAAAACATTAATCACACGATATTTATCAGCTTTTTAATATGTTAAAGTAATAATATGTTGTGTTAAAAATAATTGACAAATTGCTTACATGAGTTTTTCTGAATTCCTCGGTATTCAGTACCTTACGGATATTTATTCTATATATAGACAATAGTGTTGAATCCAAAATCCGTCAGAATATAAGGTCAAATTCAGAACACCTCTTAATAAAGTGATTTTATCAGTTTAATTAAATCTGTTTGCAATCCTAAATGCTGTTTGCAATTCAATGTATTGCAATTCACATTACGGAAAAAATACAAAAACATATAGTGTAATTTCCGCTATCCCTTGAGAAACTAGATGCCAACTAGAGACGCGAAAACATTTTAGTTGGTATTTTATGTTTTTTGGATGATTCTATCGAAACTGTACTTTCGTGGAAATATCTAATAAATTAGTTGAAACCAAGTAATAACAAATGTTTATTGCCAGCTAAAGTATTTTTAGATGAAATTACTACAAGAAACTAAAATCACATAATCTTGACATACGCCTTAAGCTAATCTAATTTAAATCAATAAAGGATTCCTTGTGATAGCAGCCGTAATTTTAAAAACAAAAACGTCTTTAGTAACTTTGTCAAGGAAGTTTTTAACAATTATGTAATAATTGTCATTTACAGGTGAAGTCACTTATAGTAGAACAGCAAGTATCCAAATCAAATAACAAGAAAGGAGCAGCTGCTGTACTGCAATCAATGAAAGAGCAAACTGTACCGCTCTTCAAATCACCGCTTGTAGCCTGGACACTCCTTACTTGCTTCGTACAATTTGGAATATTTGCCACGTAAGTATTTAAACAAATTGTCGAGATAGGATTACCGTAGCCTTATAATAAATACTTCAAAATAGTTAGAGAAAAATTACAGATCAGAATTTGCAAGCACAACGTTAAGAAATTAAGAGAAATAGTGTGACTGTGTACGTTAGAATTTAAAGGTCAATAAAAAGAAACTGTGTTGGATTTATAAGATGCTCAAATTGATCTCCAATATTTTACAATCAAAAAGAAACTTTTAATTCTTGACCTTCAAATATACATAGAACTTTCTGCCTGACCAATCTGCAGTTAATTCGCACAAGACGATGAGTTCGCGCATAAGAGCCATAAAGTATTTATCACGAGTAATTGCGATAATTGGTAAAAAATACTTCCAATACGTCTTATCTGCAAATAATGGTCATACTAAATTCTGCTAAAATAAATGACTTTGATGATAAACATTAGGGTGTTAATCGTAATTTAACTGATCATGTTTTCAGGACTAATGGATTTTACGTATGGTTCCCAACTATTTTAAATTCTCTTGCAAATCATGATGGTGGGGAGACTAAAATTTGTGATGTGTTAGATGCAAGTAAATTAGCAGCTGCTGGTAATGGCACTGACGTGAGTATAGACAGTATTGCTTTTTCTAAACTTGATATCGACTATTCTGAGGCTTATATTAAAGATACAATATAAAAAGACATATTTAGATTACGTTGACTTAGAAGTATGACTTTTTCTTAACTACAACAGACAGCGGTCCTGACTCTTTAATATTAGGTTCGTGAAAAAATATCTAGATAGACATACGTATGAATGGACAGATAGGCAGACAAACAAGAAAGTGATCATAAAAAGGTTCCGTGCTTCCTTTTGAAGCGCTGAATGCTAAATAAAACTTTTTTAGAACTAAAATAACATTTACTTTATGAACGACGACGTCTTTTTAGCAGTTAAAACATCTAAAGTTTTAGATGCCCTCCAAAGATGCTACAATAAATTCGTTTGAATAAAACTTGTCATTTAACTTGATTATTTAAAGGAAAGTGATTATAACAGAGGGTATCAAAGAATTGTCCTTATAAAATAATTCAGGTTAAGAAATTTACTTTGGGACTAAAGTAATTGTAACTCCTGTATTTTTAGGTAATTTGCGACGATACCATGAACACTGCGACATTTGAGCGCTCCATCTACATAGGCTTGGTCTTCTGCTCAATGTACCTCATCGTGGGCTTCCTTGTCGACTTTATCGGCAAGAAGATCATACTGATCACCATTCTGGGCGTAACTGGCCTTTGTGGTATCGGAGCTCATCTGGCCTACAATCAGCAACTAGCAGTCGTCCTGTTCGCCGTGTTCCAAATGTCTGGAGCGTGCATTGGACTGATGAATGCCGTCGCAGTTGAACTGTTTCCGACCAAGTTTAGGTGAGTTCTTGAATTCTCGTTTATTAAATTTCCTATTAGCATCTTTTTTTTTGTAACCCGGGGGAAATCCCTGACGGACCTCAGAGGGCGATGAGGGTCGCCCCGGGGTGTTCCTTCTCTCCGTCTAGCCGGGACCGGAGGTACAGCAGCGTCCACTTCTCCGGCCCGCGACGATGTCTGGCCTATTCGGTAGGCCTCACCTCTGTGTTTACGTGGAGCTAAGGGCCACCCATCGCTCTCCTCTTAAGTAGTCTTGGAGCGGTGTGCGGGAACACGTCACACACCGCTCTCGCTTGAATAAGTTAGGCGACGCGCTCCCTCAAGCGCGCCGCCCAGTCCTACTAGCATCTGAAGATAACTTCAGTGTTAACCGATCGACTGTCATTACAGTCGATTGGTAAATCATTATTTAAATCTGGATGTATATTTACATTTATGTTGATCGGTTGCTATTAGCCTAAATTTCCTTCATAATTCATTCAAAGGGTGGAGAAAACACGCTCTTTATAATACGTACGTAACATTCTAAAAACAATGTAACTATTATACACGATTTTATATAGACGAGAGAGATATTTCAAGATATAATAATTTTTACGTTCTTGTAATGATAAAAATAACTATATTAATTATCTATCCATAATTATAAAATGTTAAACCAAATAAGAAAATTATGTAAAAGTGTGGATAGTGTAACGCGTGTTGCGCCTGATTAATTGGTAAGTAGATTAAGTTACTTTTTCGTAATTTTAGGTGAACAGATTGACCCGTTTCCCTTCGTACTTTACGCTGACTTAAGACAGGCAAAATACCTATTTTATCGGGGAAGGCAACAACTTTCCCCGAGTCTGTGCCCAGTGGGCGTGGCGCGACGGGGCTGTGGCGAATTGATTACAGGACCCGCAGTCTCCGCCAATGCAGAAGTAGTCACCTTGGGGTTTTTAGTCGGTACAAGTCCGTCACACCTCGGTCGCGCAACCCCCCTGTGCGGCTGAGACGGTCCTATGAGGATTAACCCCCAGGTAAAAAAAAGGCAAAATACCTACTTAATAATTGAATTGTTATTAATTGATTCATGTGTGTAATTACCCCTAAATATGTTGACTAAAATTTACTTAGTTTTAAAGGAAATATTAAGATATCACTATTTTTAGATATTTGGGATTTTATTTTTATACCGACTCGACACAGTGACTGCACCATACCTGATGGTAAGCATGGTGGAGTCCAAAAAACGCCAACGACTATCGACAGGTAAGAAAAACCCATCGGTAGTCATGGCAATCATGTTGATTCATGGTTGATTGTTGATTGATTGTAATCGAATGATGAAAATCCGCCCTGAATATCTTCACCGTTTATGAAATTACCCTGTATAAATAATTATAAATACAAATAAATATTAATAAGAATATTATACCACATGTAAGGATGTCTAGAATGCACATGTCTATGATTTTACATTTTAAAGAAAGTGCTTGTGTTTTTTTTTTTTTGTTAACCCGTTGGAAATCTCCTCGGACCGTCAGGGGAAGTGGTGAGGGCCACTTCCCCCGGTGTGTCGGACCTGCCCTGACTAAAACCACCGGGGTGCCAGCACTGCCCTCTCTTCGCCATCGCCGAGCCTGGGAATCCGAATACTTCCGACGTCTCGGCGGGCGTTGGCCTTTGGGCAGGCCTCCTCTCGTGGAGGGGGATTTAAACCCCTCGCCTCCTCTCTGTGGGACCGGCGTGTGGGCACACACACGCCAACCCTACCTCTCTGCACTGGACGGGGACGCCCTCAACGTCACCCGCCCAGCCTGTGTCAGGAGGGGAGCTCGTCGCGCTGGGAGTCCTGCGCGAACTGCTCCCTTCTCCCGAGCAAAGTGCTTGTGCTCCTTTCATAAGGTATATCATGTACTAAAAGCTCTTCCGTGCCATTTCGATGAAAAACCTCTGTAATCTGGTCTAATAATTTTAATTACCTTTTTTCTTTACAGAGCTATGGCAATATGCCTTTCAATGATGATGGGTCGCGTGGGCTCCATGACGGGATCAAACTTAATCGGGGTATTTTTAGAGACCAACTGTGGAGCAGGATTTTACCTCTTCGGTGGTATTCTTATAGGTATGTCAAATTTTATTCAAGCCTGCCTTTTTTCGGTTTATAGTTATAATATAGTCTAAACGGCCTGCAAGATAGCTCAATAGTAGCGACTCTAACGCTAATGTCCCTGACTTCGTGTCCAGATTGGTTTGTCGTCAGTCATAAACGTATATATCGAGGGGTGAAAGGCTATTTGGTTTATGCGACATTTTTTGGTGATATAGTAATATATATAATATATTTTCGGAATAACCGTTTTTTACTGATTCCAAATATATATATATATATATATATGTCGGCGAACTGTTTAATGTAATGAAAAGCTATTATAGAATGTAGATCGATAGATGGCGCTACAACAAGACGAAACAAAGCTTGTTCTTCAAAGTTATTATTATTGGTAAAGTACGAACAATTGTGAGTAGATGGCGAAACAGACCTACCTAACTTCATGTTTTTGACGGAAGGGACGAACGTCATTGAATATACAAAAATCAACGAGAGTTCTATTGCTAAATTGAGATAAACATGAGGGAGAATATAATAACCTCCATTCCGACATATATGTATATTAATATATCACCAAAAAATGTCGCTTAAACCAAATAGACTTTCACCGCTCGATATGTATCATAATTGGGCAAAATGTAATCAGATTAATGTAAAATTTTAAGTTACTTAATCTTTAATTATGATTAATACCTTTGTAATAAAATTAAAAAGTCATAAATGTGTATACAAATGAGGATTTATTAGTGTTTAAGCATAGATGAGCAAAATGTAATCAGCCTAATGATTACAACTGTAAAATATAATCGAAATAATTATTTATTAATCTGATTACATTTTGCCCACCTATGATATGTATTTTAGTTGTACCCATAATACGAGCTCAAGCTTACTTTTGGACT
Source organism: Automeris io (assembly GCA_036320925.1). Taxonomy (NCBI): domain Eukaryota; kingdom Metazoa; phylum Arthropoda; class Insecta; order Lepidoptera; family Saturniidae; genus Automeris; species Automeris io. The sequence continues at coordinate 2,198,006 of JAUDJH010000010.1, read as the reverse complement.
AGATCAATGTATGTAATATTACACAAATTAAATGGAATACATTTATTACGCCACAAACAACCATTAAAAAAACCAGAAAAAAGCAAAGACATAATATACAAACATAGCAAAATAGGCCCTCCGTCAGCTTAACTTATAGTGGAAGTCTGCGGTGCTGGTTTTCTCAAAGGGCACCGATCGTATTACATCTCATCAAGATAATTAATAAAAATTAAACAAATAACATTATTGTGTGTGCTTTGGTAACCGAGTTGATAAGGAACTGGTGTTAATGTGCGGAAACGCGTATGCTTGTAGGCAGAGATGGGCAAAATGTAATCTGATTGATGATGAATGATTACAAAATGAAGTTGTAGTTTTAATTTTCTTGCTCTGTAATCATGATTAAATCCATTTAAAGCATTAAGAAATGATAAATGTGTATACAATCTGGGATTCTGAAGTGTTTAAAACATAAATGAGCAAAATGCAGTCATATTAATGGTAAAAAACGTAAAATGTAATCGTTAATCATTTTTATTAATCTGATTACATTTTGCCCATCCATGCTTGTAGGTTCGAATCACCTACCTCCGAGTTATTCCAGATTAACTCCGGATTTAGGCAAAATATTTTCACTAGTAAAGGAAAATATCGTGAGGAAACCCGCATGACATCTAATTAGATGTATTCGTACATATCACAGTGACGTGCATAATGTATTTGGACAGGATAGGCAGAATTCACGTAATTCATTTGAATATTATATTATAATACTAAATATTATACTGCTTTCATAGCAAACATAGATGGCGTGAATATATAATAGATACGAATTCAAACGGTACCTTTTTTGTTTAACTTGAAGCTATTTATTCCAGACTTATCTATACTAATATTATAAAGCTGAAGAGTTTGTTTGTTTGTTTGTTTGAACGCGCTAATCTCAGGAACTACTGGTTCGAATCGAAAAATTCTTTTTGTGTTGAATAGACCATTTATCGAGGAAGGCTTTAGGGTATATAACATCACGATACAACTATTAGGAGCAAAGAAATGATGAAAAATGTGAAACAAACGGGGAAAATTATCCGTCCTTGAGGGCTTCCATTGCGTGCGCTGCGAAAACGGTTCAAGATACGAAAAATATATGTATGAAAGAATTATTCCTCTGGAAATGATCTAAAATAACCTGTCCGCGACAGTATATGTCTATTTTTTAAGATTAACTCACTAGAACCGTTTTTATGGTAATCATATTTGGTCGGAATTGATGCATTATTTGTTAAGAGTTGTATCAACGTAATAATATTAACCTTTATCCAAATAAATGTGTTGTTGATTAAGAGTATTTAATTGTGAACAAAATTGCCTTTGACATCACTTAATTTCAATGAACATCTTAGAAGATATTACAAAACCTTATATAGCAAAACAACGTTTGCCGGATCAGCTAGTTTATCATAAGGGCAGGTAATGCTTGCATGCATCTATGAAATGAACGCTGCTGATATATCATGTGTATTAGTGCTGTGAGAATGGCAATCAGCTGTGCTGCTGGACATGCTGAGCACGACATAAAAGCGCAAAGTGGATGCTGTCACGAACGTATTATATCTCTGCTCACCCCAAAAGGGATATAGCGTGACGATACATGATTATTCTCTACAGTATCCTGAGAGTTAGTTTAGTTTAGTAATCCGCATTCTAAATTGTTCTATTGTTCACGTTTTAATAAAACTTTAGTAAAACAAATGATTTATTTTACAGTAAATTCGCTGTTCTGCTTAACACTCCCGGGCAAGAAAACACTGAAGCCGTCGAAGAAAGTCCGCGTAGAACCAACGCAAATTCAAACCCACGAACCAGTATGAAAATAAAAAACACGTTAAATTAATGGAATCAAAATACTTATAGTAGCTATTCTAAGAAACGACGAAGAGAAAATATTATGATTTACTTACTACTACGTAAAAGAAAGTACAAAATTATTATAGATAATATATTGTGATTTTAGAGTTATTTATATAAATGTAAAAAATATCTATTTATTGATTACAGTGCCCTACGAAGACATAATTTCTAAAATTATCCAAGAAAATTACTATCGCATTTATTAAGTTTTGGTCATCTTATGTCAAATATCATACTCCCATTTCTGTACCAGTTCTAGTTTTTAAGATTTTTCAAACTACCCGCATTTAAGATGACGTATAATAAGTCAGTCTCAACTAGTACGTTTTTTTATAATTAAAAGAGCAAAGACTGGCAGCTATGGTAGTCTAGTGGATAAAGGAGAGGTATTCATGGGCGGCAGTGCCAATGATCGTAGGTTCGAATCCCGGCCTGTACCTTTGAATTTACAAACTAAGTACGGACATAAGCAATGTTCACCGTGAAGGAAAACATTGTGAGGACCCGCATGGCATCTAAAGGAATGTGATGTGCAAGCACCATGGGAACGGCTTTCAGCTGCGCTGCTGGTCACGGGCACGACCTAAATGCGCAAGGTGTTTGTATGTGGTTTTTTTGTATTTCTAAATTATATGTTGCTATTGTAAAATCAATGTTTCAAAAGTGTCTCAGGATCATATTTTATTAAACAATTTATGAAAAAAGGATCGCTCATCTTTTAAATATTATGGTTTTTTTTTATACTGGCTCGATATAGTGACTACAGAGTACCTAATGGTAAGTACAGTGTCCAAAAACGAAATCCATTGATAGTCTATATCGTCATGTCGGCCCTCGTATACCACGACTGAAGGTCTCTAGGTATATGGTAGGTTTGAAGTGAAAATGTTTGTTATCCCAGATAATTTTTGAAATTTCACATCGATGTATTCTAGTAAATATTATCTATGCTTACGTAAATAAATAATGTTATTATTGTGTAATTTTAATGAAAATTTTGTTAATAAACATTTTTAAGCTATGGCAATTTTTTTTCCGTTATTAATCCCTAAATAGGGTTCGCTACCTTTACATATATAATATATATAGGTAATTGAATGCTTGTTTATTTATTTATTCCATATGTTCTTGTTAGCTACACGTCCGATTGCGATAAAACTTTAGTGAGGTTTCATATATCCGGCATGCACCCTGCCACCTCCAAAATCTTTTCAAACGCGCACCATTTGCCTCTTGTCCTTGGCGCCTCACAACACTCTAGAATATTTTTGTCGCGCACTCTGGAATCGTGAAATGGTCTACTGGGTACAGTTGTTCCTTAGAACTAAGGCATGAAGTTCTTCAAAAGGTCAGTGAACAATGCCCTTCTTAGTCGGCAGCATATCAGCGCTGGATGGCGCGTACAGCGTCGCCCAGCACATGCTGAGCCGAGTGCTCTTTGAGATGGGTAGCAGCACACAGAATACATGATGTGATGTTATGTATTATTCTTTCATTGTTGTTTTTATATAAATGTGTTTGTTGTGTGTTGTTTAATTTATCTCAATAAACTTTTTCTCTCTTTTGCTTTTCAATAAAAACGCTCCTAGTGTTGCGTTTGTTCATAGATAGCGGCAACCACTTACCGTATGCCGTCCGTGAGCTGACAAAGGTTAGAAAAAAATATGTCGGTGGAACAACAAACGCTGCGCAAACGAGTTGCGTACTAGCCATAAATATTACTTTCGTAGACTATTTTCCGTTTGAGTTTTGTATAGGCGGTTGATTCTGAAACAAAGCTGAAACCGCCCTAGACGCCAGCCAGGAAGGCGGAAACCGAAGGTATTTTAAGTCCGGAAAACGCGTAGGAGGGCAGGAAAATTTCCGATTTGTGGGCGGCTGTACCAGGGTACCATAAATGATAGGAGCTTAGTGTATGTCGGTACAACTGACATCGTAGAGGGCATTATACGCATGCGCTAAAGAATATTGATTTTCCTAATGCTCCTCCCCCAACTTTGAACTACTATTTTCTTAAAATGGATGCGGCATAATTAAACAAATTTGTACTATAAAAACTGCTACAGAACATCTAATTCTATTCTGTTTGTTTTCTAGTTGTATTGTCTTTTCTCACGGTTTTTCTATTGAAATTGTTCTTTTTTCACTTTTCATTTTCAAGTATGCATTTTACAAATTTGACACGATTAATACAAAAAATAAGAATTTAATCTAGTGCAGGGCCTTTTAAACTATGGGTCTCGACTCCAAATGGGGTCTCGTAGCAAAATTCTGCAGTTGCGAGAGATTTTAATGTCAAATATTTATATATACAATTTTATAACATAACTACAGTTGGCGGAATACAGTGGAGTTGCAGCGTCTAGACATGCGCATTTGTTGATTGAATACATATTAAATCCCAATATCGTTCAGCGCTAAAAAATGTTGAAGAGGTCTTACGTCCAGCAGTTTCAAACATTCCACCAAGATTTGATTTGTTATGAAATAAAAAACAGGCACATTCATCTCATTACATTTTTTACTTATATTTTAATTTAATACTTACCACGCAACTACTTGAATATATTCGAGCGAATTAAGACGGTCAGAATCCACTTTTATTTTTGAAATTATAATAAATACAATTTTATAATTTTTTGTGCAATTTTTAATTTTAGATTTTTGTATGTTTCAAAACGAATCCTAAAACTATATATTTTCATATGTATATGTATATTGTTACCTAATAAATAAATCATCAAAAAATATTAATTTATTTTTCTTTTATATTTGTATGGGGTCGTCAAGAAACTCGCAATCATAAATGGGGTCGTGAATGACAAAAGTTTAAGAAGCCCTGATCTAGTGGATAATGGACCGGTTTCTATACGCGGCAACGCACGTACCTATTGGCTTTTCCAAATTACGTACACATTTATGCATCACATAGTCACCGTTGAAGTAAAAACATCTTAAGGGAACCTGCGTACCTTCTAATAAAAATGACATGTGTAAGTGTTCTGATAACAGCGATCAGCTTCGCTGTTGGTCGCGTTGGACGCAACATGTAAACGCAAACTGGATGCAGCCACTAACGTGCCTCTTTTTTTTGGTAACCCGGTGGAAATCTCTACGGACCGTCAGTGGAGGTGGTGAGGCCCATTTCCCCCGGTGTGTCGGACCTGCCCCGACTAAAACTTCCCTCTCTTCGCCCTCGCCGAGCCTGGGAATCCGAATACTTCCGACGGGTCGGCGGGCGTTGGCCTTTGGGCAGGCCTCCTCTCGTGGAGGGGGATTTAAACCCCACTAACGTACCTCTGCTAATACAAAAAAAAATATTTTTTAAGAATCTGCAACGGAACAATCTGACTTTTAGTCTGACTTTCACAATTTCTTTTGAGCCCATCGTCAGTATTTTTTAATATTCAGTAGTGTCTGATTAACATCAAAACCAATCACCCCAGCGACGCGCACTTAACCTTCCGCCACTCAGAAAAATTACCAATTCTCGCAGCATTTTGCTTTCCGGGCAACTTGTAGCTGTCAAAACCCCGCATCAACGCAAAATACAAGAACAATACGCCCGTTAGATCATTACAACGAAAAGTCATCAATTCTCCGATGGATGAAATAGACAACACAAATGCTAGCGTTCCCGATTCTCCTTGTGGCATTACACAGGTGGTGACTGATTACTAGCTACAAAAATGAATAGCAAAAGTTTTTTTCGTAAGAAAATTAATACAACGAGATTAGGCGAACCAGATATATTTAAAAATACCGTTTTTCGTCAAAAGTATGCGGAATGGGTGAGTACATGAAGAGATTAATGAACGTTAAGGAAGTAAAAGAGATTTGCAAAAATATAGAGAAGTGGCGTTCCATTCCCTCTGCCTACCCCGACAGGGATAGGGCCTGATGGCAGATCGATTTAGTATAATGTGATGTGAAGCAGGCTAAAATTTATAGCAGACTAGAAACTCAGCGTGTGTTTCAAAATCGATGCTTAAATTTAAAAATGCTTTTAAACTCTAATAAATTATTAATTCATTTGCGATTCGTTAATGTTTAAAAGTGTCTTAATATTTAAAGAGACTATCTGAAAATGGTCTTATTTATGTATAGTAGGATTGGGTGAGGGTGAGGTATGTCTACGGTGTGTCCTTATGTCCGCGACTCTTTGTCTTGTCATTATTTAGCAGTAGCGTTCATTCAATAGATGCATGAAAGCATTGCATGCTCTGACGATAAGTAAGTCTGAAATAATTTGCTTAAAGTTAAACAAAAAAGGAACTATTTATATTCATATCTATTCTATATTCACGCCGTCTATCTTTCCTATGAAAGCTATATAATATTTAATAGCATAATATAATATTCTAATTAACTGCTCGAATAATGCATACCCTGTCCAAATATCCTATGCACATCACTGTTATTTAGTAATAAATGAATACACGACTTAAAATAATTAGAAAAGGATTGTGACATAAGGAAAGCAATTAGCTTTGTACAAAACCAGAGATGGGCAAAATGTAATCTGAATAATGATGAATGATTACAAAATGTAGTCGTAATTTTAATTTTCTTGCTCTGTAATCATGATTAAATCTATTTAAAACATTAAGAAATTATAAATGTATATACAATCTGGGATTTTGTAGTGTTTAAAACATAAATGAGCAAAATGCAGTCATATTAATGGTAAAAAACGTAGATTGTAATCGTTAATCATTTTTATTAATCTGATTACATTTTGCCCATCTATGTACAAAACTGTTTCGTCTTAAGAGGTACGACGAGCACTGCCAGACTCCGGCGCAGGTATTCGACAAGCGGGTGGCATTCCGTTGTGCTGGACCAAGCGCAGAAGACATTTCCATCATCCGATATCTATGCGCCCGACCCTCGTACACCCGATCGGAATCGTGTGTCAGTATGCCACATTTGTCTCTTCGTTATTCCATGTTCGCACATTCCAATACTTCCCCCAGAGTATACTCTCCTAGTAACTCAGATGTCGGGAAAACGTGAAAAGGAAAATTTCAGAGGTTTTCCGAACCTAAAATATTGCCGCGCGTTATCTTTAAAATATTCGCGTAAAAAATATTCTTATCATTCTTATTCCTTTCATCTTATGATATTATTTAAAAGTTATTCATAGTTTTTAACCACGTTAAAAAAAACATTAATTTTTCGGTCAACATAAAAAAGAATGGTTATTTTGAAAAATTTAATAATGGAATATGAAACAACAAAATAAAGTTGATTTTTATAATCAATGAAAATTTAACAATTATAATAAGTTGAAACTCTAGTCTACGTTGTCGATGAGAACCCTACAGGTGTGGGCCTTCTCCAAACAATTTCTCTTTAATTTCTCAATATCTTCTTAATATCTATTTATCATCACACTGAAACTCTATTGGGGTAGCCAGAGAGAATCGAACGCCACTTCTCTCTGTTTTTGCAACTTTTTTGCTTCCTTATAACGTTCACTAATTGAAATTGAAAATCCTACTTGCACTCTCACGGATAACGCGTACTTTTGACATTATCCTCCATTAGTACTCTCTTTATTTGGTCAATATAGTATAGGCAAGTCTCGGTAGAGCTCGGCTCCTATTTCCACTCACATTCATATTGAATATATTTTTTATCATTCAACCTCTCCGCGAGCCGGACCCATCGAAGCGTACTTTTGTGCATGCTATCGATGACACTATCTTTCAAACCAACCATTCTGGATAACTCTTCGTTTCTCTTTACGCTGCTTATCTCTTTACACTTTGTTTAAATGACATAGGTGCATAGACAAATTAACATTCGTCAAACGATAATGACAAAATCAAGGGTAAAATGTGAACTCAACATAATCTGTCACGGTGATATTCCGAAACCTTATGTCGATTCTACTATACTTTACATTTATACGTTTCAATTTCTACTGAAATAATCATTTATCGAATGTTATTTTGTCTAGAAAAACTGATATCTCATAAGAGAATGAAAACACGTTCATTCAATGTTTCATAGGAATAACTCGGCAAAAGTTAGAGAACAAAATACATTAGTTCTCGTTTGTGTTATAAATTCGCGCCTAACGCGGAAAACCCGAACGGACCCGAGCGATCCGCCGATTTTACCCGAGTTATCAGGACAGCATAAACCTGAGAAGCATTGTGATTTTCCTCAATGCGAGCGAAAGAGATGACACTACGTCTACCTTTCTCGCAGCCCTTGAAAATTCACCACCCAACCACCCACAACCCTGTTTTCATTCACATTCCAACAGTGGACAAGTACCAACCAGACCCGAATCTAGGTTCCACCAGGGGCCCTTGCCCGGGGCACCAAATTCCTTTTTTTTTTACCCGGGGAAATCCCTGACGGACCTCAGGGTGTGGTGAGGGCCACCCCCCGTTGTTTCGGACTTGCACCGACTAAAACCCCCGGGGTGCTCTACCTTCCACTTACCGGCATAGAGGGCACGATTGGGGTCTCATCTTCGATGACCGGCAAGGCGTGCGGCCTAGAGTAGGCCTCTACTCGTTTGAGGAGGAGTGGTGTAAAGAGTCACCCCTCTCATACATCTTTGTTGTAGAGCGGCACGCGGGAACACGTCGCGTGCCGGTCAAGTCACAAAATTCCTAATTCAACCGTAATTAATGACTCTTTAGCGTTTAAAATTTTAAAAAGTTTCTGCAACCAGATTTACCTGTTCCGGAAGTTCCTTTATTGATTGGTCAAGTATTTATCACAGGTGTTACTAGTAAAACTAGAAAATGCTTACTAATTTTGTTTTAAAAGGAAGCGTTATCGACATAAAACAGTGTTTACGATTTTTTTAGGTATAAGATAATTATTATCAGTGTTTATTCATTCTAATATTGACGCATATTTTGTGAAAGAATATGACTACAAGTACTACAACATAAATTTGCAATGCTGTCGGGTTGAATATACTAGAACGTTTTAATTTTTTATTATTAAATGCGCAGATCAACACGAAGCAACACATTGTTACTAGCGCGGGGTATTTTAAGACTCTAGTGTTGACGAACAATCGATTTATTCATCGTAAAGAGTGTACAATATAAGTACGCAGTCACGGAAACATCTCGCAGCACAGTCGTCTAATCCTGATGTCCAATTGTCAAAGGTTTTAAAACTAGTCAAGGAAAGTTACAGCAGTTGAATCGTCAAAAAGTCCAATCGCAAAGTGTTCTCGAAACCTCAGTTCAGAGAGTTTATTCTCATTAAGATACAAATCACTTAAATGAGAACATTTTGTTTAAAAAAAAAAACTATCAAGAACAGTAAAATAAACCTAGTCGCAATGTTCGAACGTAGAATCAATGACCAATCGAAGTACTCGTATATTCGCCAAAGTCGTATTCGATCACTTGGAGATATCGCTTGTTTCGTCTCCAAACAGAAATTGTCCTGCCTGATGGCCGGCCAGTATTTATAATGATGCTTCAGGTTTCTAAAAAGATCTAGAGAGATCTGCGCACCTTATGTATTTGCCCAGAACATCCAGAATCGCTTGTCGGTCTTTCGCGGCTCGACATTCCACAGATAAACACCTGTGTAATTAATATTCAGGTCACTCGTATCTTTGAATGAATGGTGTAGGTGGGCGGCAACCTTTATGTTCAATCATCATTAGAGATTTGTTTGACAGTTGGTCCTTTAGAAAGAGCATATCGAGACAAATTATGTGTTTTTAAATCATAGCTACGTGATACCTATAAGCATAGAAAACTAGGGGTCAAGTTTCACCAGTTCCGTCTTAACAATATTTTCATGTTTTTGTAAGCTCATGCCTTTTCACTTTGTTCTGACATGATTTTTTTCTTTTATTCTATAGAATTTCTTAATTCTAGTACGAGACAGAAATGGCATAATGTATTCGAAATCGTACAGATAGTTGATTTTTCATGTATTTCTATTTATTAGGAACGTATTTTTGGCTTCGCTTTTGGCATACATACATGGTTTCTTTATTTTTCCTAATTAATGACTCCATATGACTTATACATCCATTGACTTTTATACTAGTCCATAGCATTCTGATCGACCTGAAACGAATAAACTAACCCAATCGTTGTTTTTAGGCAAAATGGGATAACTAATTACTTTGTAATAAATCTAAATTTGGGGTATATCAGATTAGACCACATGGGCACCGGTGGAGAAAACATGATAAAAACCGCCATGGCACCTAAAAGAAATGTCATGTGTAAATTCCTGAGAACGGCGATCAGTTGCGCTACTGGTCACCGGCACGACATAAGCGCAAAATGGATACAGGCATGAAGCATCTCTACTGACCCCGTAAGAGATATAGCATGACGATATATAATTTATTATTATTATTAACCTTCATATGTGAGAGCTCCAAAATACTTTTAGCCATTGTAATATATACACGTATGCCGAGCCCCATAAAAGAATTATGAATCTTTCTAAGTCGATAATTAGGTAACACTGTTTTATGTTAGATTATTAAATATAAAGAAATGGTATCTGTGGCTTCTTATTGGTGTAAGCTTAAACAATAAATTTCATGTATACAGTATGTTATAAAAATCCTGTTCGGTTCGTGAAAGTGTTACTCGGTATCGATGTTAGATTCTATTTATGTTATTATTTTACTTTTAGTAAAAGAGCAAAAAAAAATATCCATATAAAATAAATACAAATATCGATTAAACAGATCAACTTACATGGCAACACTGGCAGCGTGCGTTACTCGTAAATAAAAGAAAGCAAAGAATTACGCTAGTAGATCATGATGTCAAAAGTATCATGACTCCGTAGATCCTGAGCACCATTTATCAATTAAATCATTTGTACAGCTCTTTCACTGATTTTTGTTTTTAATGTGAGCTTAGATCTTATACAAAATAATTCAATTCCTTTGTTTAGTATAATTTTCTAATATATTTTGCTAATATTATCATGACACCAACTTTCAGGTTGGACATGATTTTCATAACAGACTGTATACATATTTATATATGCATTATTCTGTGCTTAAATGTATGCAATCTTATCTCCGAAGAATTGAAATATATTTCGTAGTAAAATTATTAATTTATTTCAGACGGTACTTGGTTGATTCATTTCAGTTAATAAAACAGCTGCGGCCGTTCCAGTTCATAAAATTTGCTCGTAAGGTAATGTTCACGTGTTCTAGACATTAACTAGGAAAAGAGTTTTTGAAAAGTATCAGAAAGTTTAGCTATTCAAGTGTGATTTTATTCTTGATTATATGTTTTATTATTCAAAATAATATTAATTATCTTGTGCACTTGTGTCTTTATAGTTTTAAGTAAGTTGCGTCCAATTTCTTGAGGCTTTAATGCTCTTTAAAATTTTGATATTGCGAGGTATTTTCCCCTGGTAAAAAAGTGTCTGTGTCTACGATTTCGATAGTGTAATAGATTTACAAAAGTAACTTGCAAATACTGCTTGGAGTTAAAAAGTATACCAAAACCGTCATGACTGTAGTCTTCAGCAAAGTTTCTTACCCTTGAATGGTGCTAGCTGGTGTAGGCACACAATTTTTTTTGTTAATTCGGTGGAAATTCTCGTGGACCATCAGGGCAGAAGTGAGGGTCGCTACCCTGGTGTGCTGAACTCTCACCGACTAAAACCACCGGGGTGCCAAACACTGCCTACTCTTCGTCTTCGCCAGGCCTGGGTATCCATATACTTTCTTTTTTTTTTTACACTGGCTCGCCATAGTGAATACAGAGTTCCTGATGGTAAGTACAATGTAGTCCAAAAACGAAAGCGACTATCAAAGGATGAAATCCATTGATAGTCTCAATCGCCTTGTCGGCCCACATATACCACGACTGAAGGTCTCTAGGTATATGTGTTACAGGATATACACAAGCTGACCCCGAAATGCGACAAGCCTAAACTGGTCACTATGACGGGCTTTACACCCATGTACTGTGGTCGTGATCCAGACGGGCACCGACGCCCTACCACCTCGCTGCTGCTCGTTTAGCACCACCCAGGAGTCACGTGTAGGGAAACTAGGATAAAACCTACGGACGCGAGCAGCTTCGACTCCCAAAAGATTAGTTTAGTTTCCGATTACTTTTGCTCAAGTGCTATTCCAGTTTGGGAGTGATTATATCATTCGGAATTATTGGTCACCGTAAAAGATTGGCCATTGCGTTATTATTATAATACTAAAAAGCTCCTATTAATTATTTATAAAGAAACGCAATTAGTAAGGGATTTCTAAACAATAGTAAAGTCAAACACATTAAAATAAAGGTACAATAGAGACATTTTCTGTACGAAGAAAATGAATGGGAGTCGAAGCTGCTTTCGTTTTTGTACTACACTGTACTTACCATCAGGTACTCTGTAGTCACGATGTCGAGCCAGTGTAAAAAAAAAAAATATAACAACATATGTATACCTTTTTGCTAGATTTTCAAGTAAATTTTATATTAAATATATTTGGTGCACTATTGTCATATTACACTGTGACTATGTTTTATCCAGAAGAAAAAAAAGATAAAAGGGTATTAGGGGAAAATAGAAAGGGGAGAATATACGTAATTGAATACATCAAGGCAAACAGTCTTTTGAATATTTTGTTTGTATTGGCGGAACAGGCGAGGCACGGGTGATTGTCTCCCTAAATTAATTCCACTAATGCTATAACCAGTGATGCCAACTTAGGGGTTTACTCCTAAATTAAGGATTTTTTTGTGTGACTAGGGGTAAGAGTTGTTTAGAGATTTTTTAGTTTTAATATTAATTAAGACACAATTAGGAAAAGTCACGATTTCAAACATATTGTACCATTTATAATATTGCTTATTATCGGCCTTAGCCGCCCCAGCACCGAAAAATAGTGAGCACGCAAATATAGTGTACGTGTATGCACTAGATTCGGTTCACGACACTGATATCGCTGAAAAAGGATAGTTTGGTTAACCATTACTATCCTCTTGCGTTCCGAGACGCATCCCATTCCGACGTAGTCTTGAATATCTTTCGGCGTTTCTTCTCAAGGTAGACGGTTCCGAATCACTAGTAGATCATCGTTAAGTTCTTTCTCTGGCTAACCGCCCAAATCTTGGTTCTTACCCACAGGGGTGCTTTTGCGTTGCCACCCAAGATATAACTCGCTGGCTGAGCACTTTGTGCGCTCGCTCCTCTAGTCCGGTCGAGTTGTAAAGGCCTACAGGCATCCTCACCTGTCGTAAAAAAACTACTAATTCCGATTATACATTTTAGAGATAATTTTTGAAGAGTCATTAAGAAATTTATGACATTCAGTCTTCAACCCGGCTCCTAGAGTAAGAGAAATAGAAAGAGTATCAGAAATGGCGCTATCAATACAAGAGAGTAAAACAAAGGATTTTGAAACAGCTTTAGATTTATCAGGTTAGTTCGTATTTTTATTAAAAAGATATAACTGAGGCAGTATAAAGACGTGCCTTGGATTCTGTCATCTACTTCTCGCCCTTTTATATAAATGCATACAGAGTGATCGGATACATCGCGGCTTGCCAAAATCCGATGGCTACCTTTAGCTTTACTGGGGCCTAATTCTCTATGACAATTTAGTGATTCCTTGCTTTGATATCACGTCAATTTTGTAAAAAGTTACGACATTTGCAAAAATCGTATTCTCTATGATACTTTGTTGAAATGAATCAGATTCGTTACCGTGACATGATATAGACAAGACACGATGTTAACGTGGTTTTCAAACGGTAAGATTTGAGTGTGAAATCTAAATTGTCATACAGAATTAGACCCCTGATCGCCATTCTCAGGGCACTCACACACGCCATTTCTATTAGACGCAATTTTCCTTACGATGTCTTCTTCGCTCTATTTTTTTTTTTTTTTCATTTATGGCCTGTTACATATGGTATATGTAAAGGTATACCTAATATTATTAATACATATTTAATTGTTTATAATCTAAAAGGAAAAGGAAGGTTAAATGGAGGTTTTGCTATAGTAGTACATCAACACATTTCATTCATTTTAATTAAAAAATCATAATAATAAAATTACACGTGTTTACTACGTAATCGATGATCACAAGTCACTTTATCTAAACACTCAGGCGAAGACATTCCGTGTCCACTAGAATCTGGCAGTAGACTTGAGGGAGTCTGCTGCCTGGATGAGAGGGAGGCGGTGCACGATGTCCGGCGCGTCGCCTGAGATAGAGGTTTTGGAGGGGTGGGCTTTACTCTTCCCCTCCCAGAGAGGTAGCCTCAACAAGGCCTTTTGTTCCATGGGCGTCTGGATGAATTTGGCTTCCCAGGCCCAGGTGGAGGAATCAGAGGGACACCCTGGGGGTTTTTAGTCACTAGGAGTCTGACACACCGGGGTCACTGCCCTCACAGCGTCCCTGATGGTCCTATGCAGGATTTTCCCCAGGGATAGAAAAAAAAGTGTCCACTAGAATGGAACAAAAAGCTTGGAAGTATATTTAAAATGATAAGTATTTTCTAGGGTTTGGTAAATATAATATTATCATGCTGATCTCCTGCTGTTTCCTCATTCTGGCGATGTATCTGGATATATTTGGCTTCTCCGTCGTGATGCCAGCAGTGGCTTGTGACATGAACCTCTCGACTTCACAACAAGGCCTCTTATCTGCAATGCCCCTTATAGGTAAGTTTTATTACCCTTTGAAATACATATTATACTAGCTGACTCGGCAAACGTTGTTCTGCCATATAAATTATAGCAGATCAGCCACGCTTTGCTGTGACTGGTTTTTGAATAATTACTCAATTCAGTCAACGGATAGCGCCATCTTTTACAATCGGTTGGAGCTAACTGTAAATTATGACTGCTAAATAATAAACAAATAATTTGCAATAAAATAATATTGCGACTATGAATTGAGATGAAAACTATCCTATCTTTTAAATTAGATCAAACTTCACGTGGTGTATAAATTTCATTAAAATCGGTTTAGTAGTTTAAGAGTCCATCGCGGACAAACATCGTGACAGGAGATTTATATATATTAAGATTATAAAACAAAGTCCCTCGCTGTGTCTGTCTGTTTGTCCGCGATAAACTCAAATACGACTGCACGAATATTCAATCGGTACCTACTTCAATAGACCGTGTGATTCATGAGGAAGGTTTACAGCATGGGTCGGCAACTTTTTCTTATACAAGGGTCACAAATATTATGAGTATATTGGCGCGGGCCACATTTCATCTAATAAACACATTTTTTTAGATAAAACTATTTTTTGCATTTTGTTGCCATATTTATTGTTACTCTCATTTTACTGACTGTGATCTCTTGAACTGAATTTCTAGCTTCCGCGCATACAAAAGAATGAAATAGAAATATATTTCTATAAGTATTTTTAATTTATTGCCTGCGGTGCGGCGTTCTGTGGAACGGGTCTTACTTGCGCGGGCCGCACCGTAGTAGCTTTTTTTTTGTAACCCGGGTGACATCCCTGACGGACCTCAGAGGGCGATGAGGGTCGCCCCCCGGTGTGTTGGACTTGCACCGACTGAAGCCCCCGGGGTGTTCCTTCTCTCCGTCTAGCCAGGACCGGAGGCACAGCAGCGTCCACTGCTCCGGTAAACCGTAGTGGTTAACGGTCCGCATGCGGCTCGCGGGCCGCTGGTTGCCGACCCCATGTTTTAGAGTATAATTTTTTAAAGTTGTATGTTTTTTTTTTTATAATTTATAGACGAACGCTTGACCTCAATCACACCTGGTGGTAGGTGAAGATGAGTTCGATGATGAAACGCGATCGCCTAACAAAAGCCTATTCACTCTTCTCTTAAAGACTCTCAGGTCATAAGATCGCGGAAATATGGCCGCTGGAAGCATATTCCACTCCTTAGCCGTTCGTATGTAAATTGGTTGAAATTTCCATTTCAAAATATTTATTGCACTCCCCAATGTATACAAACCACAGTCAGTGTTTTTTTTTTTGTTATAATTATGGACCATGTTAAGCATGGCATTAATATAAGTAGAAATTGGATTCAATATTCTAAGGGAAATATAAAATACCATATTCAAAAACAAATCCATGCCCGGAGACCAATAAATAAAAGACTATATAATTTTGGAAAAAAAAATCCTATCTACTCCTTCAGATAGCGCAAACAACAAAGCTGCAAAAAAATTTCGGTCAATAGCTCGTAAAACTGAAGTTTTGAAGCTTCTACTCCTAGTGAACCCCGACACCTTCTTCTCCAAGTAAACTTAGTGTAGTAACAAGCCTGCTTCTTGAGGGAGTCTGCTGCCCGGATGAGAGGGTGGCGGTGTGCAGTGTCCGGCGCGCCGCCTGTGAGATAGGTATTAGAAGGGTGGGCTCTTTACCCCTACCCATCCCATAGAGGCAGCCTCGACAAGGCATTTCGCTCTCCGGGCGTCTGGATGAATTTGGTTTCCCGGGCTCGGGTGGAGCGATTAGAGGGACACCCCGGGGGTTTTTAGTCAGTAGGAGTCTGACACACCGGGGTCGCTGCCCTCACAGCGGCCCTGATGGTCCTATGCAGGATTTTCCCCCGAGACACAAAAAAAAAGTAACAAGCCTGCTTCTCGACTATTTAATTAAATATTTCATACTGAGCCTATGAACACTTTAACGTATATTATCAAAGTGATTTGTTTGCAACGCGGAAATAGATACATTATTTGATGTAGTTTTTCTCTGTAACATCGGCTGCATGTTCAAAAAATATCTTAAGCTGGCCGAATGTTGATTTTTTGCCAAAACTGAAGCCGAATATGTAAGAATTCTAAGATTTAATTCAAGATTGACTAAAATGGAATAATATAACCATTTTAAAAACTTTGCAATAGAGTTTTATGTTTATTTTATTTTACATAATTGGGTACCCAACATTGGTGACACTGATTAAGAAAATGGTACACAAAATAGAACATATAAATGTTTTGAGGCACCACAGCATGCACGATAATTAATATATAATGCTAGTTTACAGTAAAGTGAGGAATACCGTAGTAAAATTTCAAAAAATAAAATACAATATCCATACGCACAAAGACACAATACAAAATATTGTGTAATAGATAACTAATAACTATTAACGTAATCCTGAAAATTATTTTCAATAAAACACAAACAAAGTCACTTCCCACATATGTACATAGTTTTTTTTTTACATATTACACAAGTGGAGTATATAAATAAATAAATAATAAAGTTTTTTATTAGACAAACAATTACAAGCAGCACATTAAAATCAGCTGACACCCAAACTAGGACA
Source organism: Automeris io (assembly GCA_036320925.1). NCBI lineage: Eukaryota > Metazoa > Arthropoda > Insecta > Lepidoptera > Saturniidae > Automeris > Automeris io. The sequence continues at coordinate 2,180,846 of JAUDJH010000010.1, read as the reverse complement.
ACCTGTATCTTGGATGTCAGCATATTTCACACAATTTGTTACAGTTTATTACCGCTGCGTAGCTCCAATCTTATAAAACAATACAACAATAATATTACATATTAAACAATAGACTATATAAAAATAAAAATAAAAAGTGAATAACAATTTCAAAAGAATGTTAATGCTAAAGCCCAAACACATATAAATACAATTATTAGAGATCATTAAAATTACCTTAACTATTATAAATGTGCGCATTTGTAACAGTTCATTTTATTTAGACTCTTAGATTTTAGTAAGAGTACTATAAACCTCCGGTTTCGGCTGAAACTTCGGCCTATTTTGCCGAAGATAATGCCCAAAGCCCAAGCCTAACCTTCGCTCACACACGACACATATTTTATCTACATTAAATATTCACACAACGTCACCTCTCATTGCAAATCCCTGACAAATTGTTGAATATACAATACTTCTCCACACAAAGATCAGTAAAAACATTTACATATAGATACATATAGTAGATATATATTTAAATCATTAAAAAGTTATGCCTATATTTAATTTTTTCCAGAAGTAAGCAGCTGTGTTTGTTGAGCTTAATTTGTAAGTAAATTATCTTTTAAATATTTACTTGCAACTGTATAATGTAATCACAAAGTACGTAAAATATTATTAATATTTAATCTATTTTACATAATTAAATACTTAAGTTACTATGTAATCATTGTGCGATTCATTTAGTTTAAGGAGTAAACAATTTAAACTCGTAACGAGCAAAATAGATTGTACCGTGGACTTTAAAATGAATATGTCCAAAACAAAGGTATATAAATACCAGTGCATACTAGACAGTGCGACGGCAGCGCGGAACCGGAGCGCTGTCGATATTTTATTTAAAAATATCGATGATATGGAACACGGTGCATTCCGGCGACATAAAACCTTCGAAGTAAAAAATCATGAAAGGATAATCCAGTACAAATCGCGCGGATAAAATTGAAGCAACATATTACTTATATTTTCATAACTTCATTCATGCTCATTTTGTGTATTGTGTTTTTTTACTCTTCTTACATTCTTTCTTTTATTTCTTGATACAAGAAGGGTACGACTAATGATGAAAATGCCCGGGAATTTTCCCAAAGTGCCCAGAACTTCCGCGAACATTTCGTAAATTCCCGGGAATATTCCCAAGCAAGTTTTAGGCACTTTGGGAAAATTCCCGGGCATTTCCATCACTAGGTACGACACAAAAATTGCATAATATAAATAATATCAAATTAAGACGCATAAACACCACAGAACATTAAAATTTAATGTTCTATTTAAGAACAACTTGATAACTTCACTTTTGACGCAAATGTGTGTTGTCTTTATATTTCTTTATTTTATATCCACAAGTAATCACCATTGTTATACCCTAAATATACCAAAAGGGAAGGTGCTACTTACACTCCGACGCAGCCTTGAGTTTCTTTCGGCGTTTCTTCTCAAGGTAGTTGTTTCCGAAACGCTGGTAGATCACCATTAGGTACGTTTTTCAACTGGCCGGCCGCCCAAGTCGAGGTCAGGAGCCACAGGGGTGCCCTTGCGTTCGCCCACTAAGCCCGGTTTTGTTGTGAAGGTCTTTCCCAGGCCACCAACGTAGGACACGCCGATAAAAAAAAAGGTGCTTAGTGATGCGCTCTGCCGAAAACGTCTCGGGGGAGATTTTTGCCTTCCCAGAGATAGAACCCATAGAGGCAGTAGAGAATTGATTACAAAAACCATAGTCCCCGTTAATATGCAGATGTAGACACCTTAGAGTTTTTAGGAAATACAACTCCGGCTCATCCCGGTTGCATTACTCCTATATGTGTACTGGGCGATACAATGGGAATTTTCTCCAAGTAAAATGTACCTTACATAGATAACCAGAAAAACGCAATAGATCTAAGCGAGTCACTATGATTACCATTAATATTAGGTCCTTACATATGAAATTGGCGTTTTGTATGGGAGGAACAAAAAGTCGAATATTTTTTAATATAATATATTTAATTAATCAAAGTATGAACCATTATTTTCTATGCACTTTTGCCATCTCATAGGTAGTTCATTGATCCCTTTACTAAAAAAAACCAGTCGGACGGGAATCAATAAAATCTTTGAAGGCGATTTGGACTGCCCCATCGAAGTTGATTTTTTTCCCTTGCAAGAAGTTATCCAAATTTCGAAAAAAATGGTAATCTGTTGGAGCAAGGTCCGGGGAGGACGGAGGATGTCTTAGACTTTCCAATTGAAGCTCTTCTAATTTAGTAGCCGTCTGTTGCGCAGTGTGTGGTCTACCGTTGTCGTGAAGCAGCAGTGGCGTGGAGTGATTGACCAGCCTAGGTTGTTTAGCCGCTAGCTTTTCCATCATGGTTTGCAATTGCTGACAATAGACATCAGCCGTAATAGTCTGGCCAGATTTGAGAAAACTGTAATGAACAATACCGGCACTAGTCCACCAAACGCTTACAAGTAACTTTTTTGGGGTTAATTTTCGCTTGGGGCAGGATTTGGCTGGCTGGCCAGGATCCAACCATTGCGCTGAGCGCTTCCGATTATCGTAAAGAACCCATTTTTCATCACAGGTAATGATTCGGTTTAAAATACCTTCATTATTGTGACGGTTTAGTAATGTAACGCAGCAGTCGACGCGCGTTTGCCGGTTTGCTTCAGTCAATTCGTGAGGTACCCACCTTTCAAGCTTTTTAATCTTCCCAATTTGCTTCAAGTGAGTTAAAACAGTTTTATCACTAACATCGCAGCCTGCAGCTAACTCGGACGTGGTTTGCGATGGATCCGCTTCCACAATAGCCTTCAACTCTTCATTATCAACTTGAGTCTCAGGCCGTCCACGGGGCTTGTTCTGCAGGTCGAAATTTCCAGAACGAAAACGTTGGAACCAAAAACGAACTGTGTTTTCTTTTGCAACACGACCGCCATACACATCATTGACCCTTCGAGTTGTTTCCGCAGCACTAGTGCCACGGCGGAACTCGTACTCGTAAATAACTCGTAAAACAGAAGAAAAAAACAAATGAATGACGATCATCGAAGCACAAATAAATGAGTCTATAGCTGTACAAATTTGAATTTGTAATTCCTTACCAAAGAGGAGAAATTTGTGATTAAAGTGGCCAGTACGAAAAACGCTAATTTCATATGTAAGGACCTAATAATATACAAAATATAAGTGGGTTTTAAGCATTAGAAATAATCCAGGTGTAATGGTGTCTTCATACACTTGGGGACTGTGCGCTGATATCATCGGAAGAAGAACCACCTTGCTGATAGCGATGCCCATTGGAACGAGTTTAAGTCTGGCAAGCACCATGGCACCAACCTACGCCGTCTTGGCTACACTGAAATTCTTGTCATCGTGTTTGTAAGTACATTTAAATTATTATCTGTTATTATATTGTTTACATCTCTGAGATGTTTCTTTGACTCTCTGAATAGGTTTCAGCGGAGAGCTGTTCGCATTGTGAACGATCCAGGCATTACTAAGCATCTAGAACCGCTCGATTTGGGCAAAGATATCGCCTCACTAAATGAAATGAAAAAGTATTTATTTCGCCACAAACTAACAAAAAACTAGAAATTTAAATACAGTAATAGAAACAACATACAGAAACAAACGAAAAATACAAAAACATATAAACATGGCGAAATGGGACCTTCATCAGCTTAAAGCCACAGAGGAAGTCTGCAGCGCTGATTTTCGTGAAGGGCCCCGGTCTAAGCGGTCACAAAGCGTTTACTAGCGCTTATATCACGGTGACTGTTCTGTAGAGTTATTTAACCTTGTTCTACCCTCTCACTTCCATAAAAGAACCACACGTGTAGGTTTACAGAGTAACGGCTGTGTGGTAACTCACATCCCGGCTCAGAGTAAGAAGTTCTCTAATTCTTACGTTTGCCGAGCTGTGGAGCTGTGGAATGGTTTTCCGGCGAGGTTGTTCCCAGGGCCCTTTGATCCTATAAACGAAACGTGTAGATATATTTGTGCAGGCCGGCATGGGTGCTGCGACTATTGCCAGCTTTTCCTTTAATGTTGGTGGTAGTAATAGTTTTTTGGTTCCACACGTTACGTATTATATTTGCTAAGATCGGCTTGCTCCATCAAGTTAAATCTAGGTCAAACTGTAGTTTTTTTATTTATTTGTTTTATTGCTTTATTCCAAGGACAGGTCCTTTGTGACTTCGCCAATGTCAGTGTGATGATTAAAAACGAGGAAAGTTGGCCGGTTATGCTGTTTCAAATGAGCTTAAGACATTGGACGGTTATCAAATACTTATTCTCTCGCTCGGAGAAAATATCCAGTTTCAACAACTGTCAACTTTAAATCACCATTGAGATTAAATTAAGCCGCTTCTATGTAATAGTGATTTATACAAGTACAAAACCAGATTTACTTTAATTATAAATATTACTCGATATTGGTCAATTTACAATTTTTGTTTGATAACTACATTATTCACAGTCAAGACCGAATAAACTCTTTATTACTTTTTTATATTCCTCTACCAGCGGCGAAAGGCATATTTTATGACGGTAAATATTGTAACTAAAACGCCGTTTTACAAAATCTAATAAAGATGTATTTTTCATTATTTTTTTTAAATTACTTGCGGCCTCTACCTACCTATGTACATTTGCAGAGTCGATCGCGTATAGATTAAAAAAAATTAAAATAGATATGCCTTGGTTCTAATAAAGATTCTATATTGTTATTAAGTTTTTTGTCAAAACTTTTTTTTCTAAGCTAAATGTAAGCAAAGTCAAAGTGACTTCTATAATCTTATTCTTACAGTGTAAGGTTAGGTTTGATTAGAATTGAATTTGAGTTTGGTTTTAAATCAAGGACCGAATGCTTCATGTAATAAAGTGATGATGTCGAGGGTGTATTAAAATTTCCAGTACATCATCAGCGAATGCGGCCGCCTTCGTGCTTATGGGAGAGAGCGTGCCTAGAAGACACCGGAGCCGGTTTATGTTCCTCATGGCCAGCATTACCATGTCTACGCAACTTATTATATGCTGTAAGATTCTTTTGACCCTTTGGACATCCTCATGGACGGTCAGGGCTGCCGTGAAGGCAGCGCACGTGGTGCGTCGCACTCTTACCGACTAAAAAACCACCAGGCTGTTTCTCTTACTCATCGGCCGTGGTTAAAGGCACTGCCATACAAACTTCCTCGGCTCCCAGCTATATTCTGTAAGACCTACCTACGTATATTCTCGACGCAAATTAAATTACCAAAAAAAAAATGAAATTTATTTATTTAACTTACAAAAAACTAAGAATTTAAATACAGTAACACAATCAGTATACATAAACAAAAGAAAATACAAAAATATACAAAGTAATATACAAAATGGGTCCTCCATCAGCTTAAAGCCACAGAGGAAGTCTGCAGCGCTGGTTTTCGTGACGGACCCCGGTCGTGTTACATCTTATAAGAATTATCAATAAACTATAAAAATACAATAAATAGAATAACATATAGCTACAAAACAAACAAAAGAAACAAATAAAGGAATAACAAATAAAGGAGAGTGATAAATTTAACCCATGTATCTGTGGCGCTGCATACCTGTTGGCTCCTAAACGCATGAATCGATTTTGATTTTTTGTTTGAAAGGTGATATTATCAATAGAGTTCTTAGCTATGATTGCAGAAAATCTAATCGTTAGTTCGTTTCTAGATGTTAAAGGAATTTGAATTACTTCTAGTGGTTTAAGCGAGTCGAAATTGAGTCTCCTTTGATTTTAGCAATATCACAATAACATGGTGACTCAGACCTAATGCTGCAGCATCATCCTAAAGGAATAAGACAGAAACTCTCCACTAATTTACAGTAGAAGTATCGTATTTAAGCTCATTGTAAAGATCTTAATGATTGAGTTATAAATTATTACATATTTGAGTCGGAGGTCGTTGCGCTATTATAATGCTGTTCAGTAGCCTTGAGGGAGTCTGCTGCCCGGATGAGAGGGAGGCGGTGCACGGTGTCCGGCGCACCGCCTGGGATAGAGGTTTTGGGGGAGTGGGCTTTACTCCTTCCTCTCCCAGAGGCTCAACAAGGCCCTCAACAAGGCTTCTTGTTACCTGGGCGTCTGGATGAATTTGGCTTCCCAGGCCCAGGTGGAGCAATCAGAGGGACACCCCGGGGGTTTTTAGTCAGTAGGAGTTTGACACACCGGGGTCACTGCCCTCACAGCGTCCCTGATGGTCCTATGCAGAATTTTGCCCCGGGATACAAAAAAAAATTATAACGATGTTACTAAGCATATTAAACCGCTCCAGTTGCGCAGAGATATAACCTCACTGAGCGTTTTCTACCGTCTGTATTATGGCGAGTGTTCTGAAGAGTTGTTTAACCTTGTTCCACCCTCTACCTTCCTGAATAGAACCACGCGCGCGGGTTTGCGGTGTCACAGCTATACGGTAACTCACATCCCGGCCAGGACTAAGAAGTTCTCTAACTCCTTCTTTTGTGGAGTTGTGGCGCAGTGGAATGGTTTCCCGGCGTGTGTGTTTCCACCGACCTGTGATATTCAGTCCTTTAAACGAATCGTGAAGAGATATTGGTGCAGGCCGGCAGGAACTCTGCGACTGTTCTTGTTTTGTTTGTTTTTCTTTACTGTTGATAGTTGTACTAGTTTTTTGGACTGTACCATGCTTACCATCCGGCGTAATGTGTACACTATACGCAGTAAAGATAAAAATGAAGTTTAAAAAAAACTTTACAGCATTTGCTTTGCTGGTCTTCGGTATGAGATTCTACATAGAAATCCCATGGTTGTCCGTGGTGTACCGGCCTTGGCGGCTCCTGATTCAGATCTTAACTCTGACGGGGGTTATCGGCACAATTATTATGGCCCTACTAAGCGAAAGCCCAAAGTTCTTGCTGAGCAAAAACCGAGAACAGGATGCTTTGGACATCCTCAGTCGTATTTACAAATGGAATACTGGAATGAAGAAGTGTACATACCCGGTCAGTTTCATTTAATGTTTCTTTTATACACCTACATAAAAAGTTTTGTTCTGCTTGAAATATCATCGTATGCGAGTAATGGACCGGTTTTCACGCGCGGCAACGCGATCGGTCGCAGGTTCGAATCCTGGAACTTACCCCCGTGTTTTTCCAGATTAAGAATGCATTTAGGCACTATATGCTCACCGATTAAGGAAAACATCATGAGGAAACCCGCATGGCATCTAATAGAAATGTAATATGTAAGTGCCCTGAGAACGGCGAGCAACTGCACTACTGGTCACGTTGAGCATGACATAAGCGCAAAGTGGATACAGCCACTAATGTATCTGCTCACCCCGAGAGGGATATATCGTGATTATATATTATTGTAATAAAAATCAACACAATCCGCAAGGGGTTACAATAAGAAATGAACGTTTGTTTTCCAGCCAGTGTATTGACCTACTCTTGTACACCTATCCCCCGATGTACACGGTACTTGTTTTACACGTTTTCGCTTTTACACGGTTTTCCAAATAAGTTTTTTTTTTTGTTTTTATCGTACTTTACTAAATGCTACTGTGTTTGAACACGTGCGCTGTGTACACATCTCACGGGGAATCCCGAGCTTATGTGCTGACTTGCTGCACATGATGAAGGATAATAAAAGACCTTTGGTTTTATTTTTTGTTCTTCTGTTTAATGTATTCTAATTAAATAAAAAAAACAGTGTTTCCGTAATATATTACATATTTTAACCTGTCAATGAATTTTATTATTATTTCTGTGGACATCTAAAAATATTGAAAAAAATCACAACTGTTAAATAGCAAAATTATGCATTTTCTGCAAGCTTTTCGTTTTACACGGTTTTGACTTGAAAATTTTTAATTTTCGATTTACACGTTTTTCTCAGGAACGTATCTACCGTGTAAATCGGGGGATAGGAGTATTTGTTTCTTTTTAAAGGTTTAAAGAGACGCTTTTAGCATGCCGGCATGATTATGGCGTCTAGCGATAGATAGTATACTTACTGTTCCTCAATAATTGTGGTCGGTTTTTGCACTGCGTTATTCGTAACATCATGTTTTACGCAAAGTAGTCAATATGTGAAGGTAGTACACTAATTTTCCACAGGTTAGTACAGTTTTTTTGGACGATGAGATCGTCGTGTGCGAAGAAGACATATCAATAATTCGCAAACTGTGGAATCAAACTGCTCCTCTGTTCAAACCACCACTCTTGAAGAATTCTCTGATACTTTACTATATTCTACTCTGCGCATATATGACGTAAGTGAATCAAAATTTTCTACACACTGTACAGTATGTTTTGAAAACTCTGTGCAACCCGAAAGGGGCGTATTAGTGACACGATAACATTAGCAAAATATATCAGAAAATTATATTATTAGTGAATATTAAAAGTTATTGTAAAAACAACTGGAATAAAAAAGTTTTTAGTAAGCTAAAACAAAAGATCAAACTATTCTTTTGTACAAGTGGCGATATTTGTCGCTTACGTCAAAGCAAAAAATAAAAAAAAAACAAAAAAAAAAACATGTAATTGTACAAAATTGTAACCATAGACGGGCAACTGTTACTTTTTGAAATCGTTAATTATTAATCTGATTATATTTTTCACATCTATGGAAAATTCTATACAAAAACGACTAAATTTCGTAAAATAAAAAATATGGGTACTGTAATTTTATATCTAATTTTATTTAATATACTAATATACTGCACTATAAAATAAATGGAATAGTCAGCCCATTTCGCTACGATAAAATAAATAATATCGAGGGGTGAAAGGCTATTTGGTTTAAGCGACATTTTTGATGATATAGTAATACATATATATATATATATATGATATATTAATACATATATATATATATATATATATATGATGATGATGATGATGTCCTAGCCGGTTTCGGCTATGGCGACTGTTTCAACACCGGTTAAGAAATTCGAGGTCCAGTTTTCGGAAACAGTCAATTGCGCAGGAGATATTTAAGTGCATAACTGGACGCGCAGCCAGGAAAGCACTCTCTCGTCCGAGCTCCCTCAGGCCCGATGGAAAGGAGAACCAGTACGATCGGGAGGGAGCAGGATGCAGGTTTGGTCGAGTTTTCCCTTCTCTGAACACCTGGTAGAATTGCGGTGTTAAAGAGATACCTTAGTCGCCTTTTACGACACCTCAGCAAGAAGAGGGGGTTGCTATTCTATTCTGCCGGCAGCCACCACGGCTTATATATATATGATATATTAATACATATATATATATATATATATGATATATTAATACATATATATATATATATATATATATATATATATATATATGTATTAATACATATATATATATATATATATGATATATTAATACATATATATATATATATATATATATATATATTCGGAATCAGCGTTTTTTACCGATTCTAAATATATATATATTACTATATCACCAAAAATGTCGCTTAATCCAAATAGCCTTTTACCCCTCGGTATATAGTCAAGCTATATTCCTTTCGGGGTCAACAGAGATACATTAGTGATTGTATCCACCGCTTTGTACGCACTTATATGGACACGCGACTGATGTAGATGGCTGCGTGATGCTGTCAACTTGACACGCCACCTGACAGCGCTTACAGAGCGGTACATTGCAACCCGGCAACCGCTGTTGACTTGCCGTTGCAGAGCCGCGCTTGCGAGGATCCGAAACGCACCTTAAATGAGATTGACTGATTTTTAAGACATTTTTATTCTTAGGGTTTTTTTTCATAAAGCCCATAGAAATCGAGGAAAAAATTGCTAAGATTAAAACCAAAATTTATTGTTGCGGACGCTATTTTGTATAAATAAAAAGTTTTTTTCATTAACTCAAAGCATAGATGGGCAAAAAGTAATCTGATTAATGAAAATGATTAACGATTACATTTTACGTTTTTTACCATTAATATGACTGCATTTTGCTCATTTATGTTTTAAACACTACAAAATACTAGATTGTATACATATTTATGATTTCTTAATGTTTTAAATGGATTTAATCATGATCACAAAGCAAGAAAATTAAAATTACGATTACATTTTGTAATCGTTCATCATTAATCAGATTACATTTTGCCCATCTCTGACTCAAAGCTACTGACTTTTAGTTTAGGGTCCATGGACGCGATATTCATGGGTGTTAAGCGTGTTAAAAAAATGCAAAAGCCAAAAAAAAATGGGTTTTGTAAAATTTCTTTTCCCAAAAACAGTGTTTTTTTTATTTGCAATTTTCGCATAAACAAATTTATTTTAGGGACTTGTTACCATCACCATTCGAAAGAGTGATCTTCAAATCATAGGGTACAATGGTTTAAAATTTTTTTCGACCAATTTAATCGTGCATTGAATCTCTGAACTTTTGTGTCGAAAAATGTCCGTTCAGGCGCTAATGGGTTAATACGGCTGCTTCAGTTCCACAGGCTACACCATGTGGGTGACAACGATGACAAACGCATACTTCAATGGACAGGACAGTAATGGACGTACTTTCTGCGAAGTCGCGAGCAAATCTGCCACAAAATCTAACTTGGTAAATCTTTTTAACTTTAGACGTAAGTAGATGGTTGATACCAGTTTGACATGCTTACCTGCGGCTCTATTTTTTTTTTTTATAATTTATGGACGAACGCTTGACCTCAATCACACCTGGTGGAAGGTGAAGATGAGTTCGATGATGAAACGCGATTGCCTAGCAAATGCCTATTCACTCTTCTCTTAAAGACTCCCAGGTCATAAGATCGCGGAAATATGGCCGCTGGAAGCATATTCCACTCCCTAGCCGTTCGCATGATAAATGTAGAAGCGAATCTTTTCGTGCGAATATAAGGAACATCCACCACATATGGATGGTATCCGACACGATGTCTAGTGGTTTTGTGGTGGAATGGGACTGGTGGAATCAAAGAATGTAGTTCCTGAGAACACTCTCCACCGTGCAACCGGTAAAAGACCGAGAGGCAGGCAACTCTACGTCGATGCTCGATGCTGTGCATTCTAATTTTTGTCAAAGAGTCGTCACCAATAAGTCTACGAGCTCTACGATCAATCAATCAATGATCAATGATCTATGTCCTGGTATTTATCTGTAGCATCGTAATTCATAAATAAATAAACCGATTTTGATTGAGTTTTTTACTTTGAAAGGTTACTTGATCTAGAATGTTCTTAGCATGATCAAATGAAATCTGAAAAATGCAAATGTTTGAAATTCATTAGTATTTTTTTAGTTTAACATACATCATAACATCACGTCACGCTATATCCCTTTCGGAGTAAACAGAGATATACTAGTGGTAGCATCTACTATGGCCATCGTTACCAGCAGCGCAGCTGATCGCCGTTCTCATGGCATCAGCACATGACATTTCTAGTAGATGACATGCGGGATTCCTCCCTGTATTTTTCTTTACCGATAAACATGTGACGCCTGTACCCGTACTGAATCATAAAGACCCACACGTACGTGCCGGGATTCGAACCTAAAACAATTCGAGTCGCCATGTATGGATACCGGTCCGTTGTTCACTAGACCACCACAGCCACAACCACTAATGTAACTCTGCTCACCCCAAAAGGGATATAGCGTAAAGATATATTTTTATTATAATATAGACACACTCATACACTCACACCACACTCACTATACGATACGGCGAGCGATCCAACATTTAACAAAATTTAATATGTATGCGTAACTTCGTCATTGGCATTTTAGATTTTTATTTTATTTGCTATTTTGTATATAATTTTCTTATAATGTGTGAAGTTACTATTAAATAAATAAATAATTATTATTATATTCTTTAACAGACAACAGCAGATTGCGACAACACAATCCAAACAATGACGCTTTACTCTGTAATGTGTTACTCCGGAGGTTCAACAATAGTCTGTAATCTCCTGTCCTTCATAGTCGGAAGTCTGGGCAAGAAGAAAACCACGCTGCTGATATTCATCGTGTGTATATTGTGCGGTATAATGCTGTTTTTCGTCAAGATCCCACTTCTGAGCATCGCACTGTTCTATTTGTTCCTCTACGTTGCTCTAATTCTGGGCAATGTGAACACTTACCTGGTTGATCTGAACCCCACGCATTTAAGGTAACTGAAACTCACATATTTAAGGTAACTGAAACTCACATATTTATGGTAACTGCAACCCACATATTTAAGATTCATGCTTTCTTTATTTTTAATGAATATTTCCCTTTTTTTATTCTTCTTTTAGGTTTTTAGGCTAGTGGTAATGGGATCAGTAACCATACGTAGAAACACAAATGGTCATGGTTTTGAAACATGGCGCGTATGTAAATATGAGTTTTTCCAGGTCATGTACGCATTTAGGTACCACGTGCTTACCAGTAAAGGAAAGCATAGGATTTCCCGCATGGCATCTACCACAAATGTCATGTGTAAGTTGCCATATAATGGCAATCGGCTGCACTACTGGTCATGTTGTGCACGACATATACGCGTAAAGTCTCGTTACAACGACACACGTATCTCGGCTCATACCAGGGGCCTAATTCCCTAAGACAATTTAGCGATTCCTTGCTTTGATATCACGTCAATTTCATAAAAAGTTACGACATTTTCAAAAATCGTATTCACTATAGAGTCCGACCGAAACTGGTTTTCCGGCCGAAACCGAAACCGAATATTCGGCCGTGGCTTCAGCTTCGGCCGAAACCGAAACCGAAACTCACGTGGTCAAGTATAAAAGTTAACGTGGTCAAGTAAAAAAATGAAACAAAAACTTACATGTAATCAGTCAAATCAAAACATAACCTCTAAAGAATGTTTACGTCGGGTGATAACGCACTGACTAAGTTGTGTTGCTATAGAGCAATGCGAATTAGATCCGTCAACTGTCGTCTAAACGACGCAGTTACACTCCGACGCAGCCTTGAGTTTCTTTCGGCGTTTCTTCTCAAGGTAGTCGCTTCCGAAACGCTAGTAGATCACCGTTAGGTTTCGTATTTTTGGCTGGCGGTCCAAGTCGAGGTTCGTACCCACAGGGGTGCCCTTGCATTGCTACCCAACCCATAAATAGCCGGCTGAGCACCCTCAGTGTTCGCCCACCCGCCCGGTTAAGTTGTGAAGACCTTTCCCGGTCAACAAAAACGCGTAAATTCGAAAAAAAAAAATAGCAATGCGAACGGCGCACGAATCCCGAACAGGGCCGCCAGCGTCCGCCAAAGCGTTGCCGCGAGAAACGAAGTTAGGCAAGCATGTACGACAACTACCGAAATCAGTTTCGGTTTCGGCAAAAGTTTCGGCCAATTTTGGCCGAAACCGAAACTGCCGCCGGAACTTGATTTTTGCCCGAAACTCGGCCGAAACCGAAACCGAAACCGAACTTTCGGTCGGACACTAATTCTCTATGATACTTTGTTGAAATGAATCAGATTCGTTACCGTGACATGATATAGACAAGACACGATGTTAACGTGGTTTTCAAATGGTAAGATTTAAGTGTGAAATCTAAATTGTCATACAGATTAGGCCCCTGAAGGGATACGGCGTAACGATATATTATTACCATATTTCTTTGAATGTAGTTGCAATGAAAAGTTTAGAAGACTTCTTTCTCAGGACTGGCGAAGTGTCGGAGAAATTAACATCATAATGGGAGAGCCGACGTCTGTTAATGCGAAAAGAATTTATAGATTCATACAGTGTCATCAGGGATGCACTAAAGCCTCATTAAAATATTTGATTAAAAAATATATATTTCTTTAAGTACAATGAAAGATAAAGTAATGAAGAATTTGGTGAAAAATTCTTATGTTTAGACTCTAAATGGCTAAAATGTTATTGGACCGATGAGAAAAAGATATGCTTCATTGACTTGTCGAAAAATATAGTTTATCTCTACATTTGTGATCTAGAACTATATATCTGTTTCTATAAACCTGATTTAAAAAAGTAGACAATAAAAAAATATTTCCCCTGACTTAGGCGAGGGTATTTCATTGAGGTTCACTGCTTGGGTACAGCCGAGGCGGTGCGTACGTGACTTGCTCACCGCCTTACAGAGAGGTCTTTACACCCACCCTTCACAGAAATGGGGGGTCTGAGAACATTTGTTCGCTTGCTAGGTTGTTGAAGGAATATGGATCCCTATGCCTCGCTGGCAACGAATTGAGGGATATCCTGATGTTTTAGACAGTAGGTTTCTAGCACACAGGGCTTACCACCTTCACAGCGATCATGGCGGTCCAGTGCAGTATTTTCACTAAGGCTATAAAAAAGTTATTTCATTATTATTAACGCAGACATAGTCTCAGGTAGAGGATAGTTTATTATAAAACCATCCGGATCAAATTTCAACACGAGTAATGAGCATTTCGTTGAAGCTATTGTTATAAACATAAATTTGTTGAACAAGCGTCTCCAGCATCCGATCCTACAAATAAACACATCATTAAAATCTAAGGTCGAGTTTACTAAAACATAACGAATTCTATTATTAAATTAGTATTCTGAAGAGTTATTTAACCTTGTTCCACCCTCTTCTTTTTATAAAGGACCACACGCGCGTAGGTTTGTGCAATCAAAGGTATATGGTATCTCATATCTGAGCTTGGACTAAAGCTGAGATTTATAGATGCTATTTCGATATTGCTTAGCGAAGTTCTCAAAAAATAAATTACAAAGTTACAGTACAATATAAAGATAAAGAAAAAACACGATCTAACAAGATGAGTGAGAATTAGCTTATGAAAACAAAATATATTCATCATGTGCAGCCCGATTCTGCCCACTGTTGGGCATTTACCTCCCTCATGCCATATAGAAAATGTTACTTCCATCTGCATAGGATTTTAAAATTTTTCGAGGCGGGGTTAAAACTACTGTCAATCGCCATTCTCCATTTACAAGTTTCTAAAAATGCTAATATCGATGATCTCATATTAAACAATATATTCTCGAAAAACGACTTTTGCGTACCTTAAAACGTACTAACGATATCTTATGAGACTTTTGAGTTAACCATTGAAGCGTCAAAACAGAAGGTTCTACAAATTTGCAGCCAATTTCTTATGGAGAAGTTGGCCCTTTTTTAGATATGTCACTTCGTTAGTGGGTAGGCTGAGCGATGTAATCCCCCCCCCCATATCACGCACGGAGCGTGGGATCCTGGTTGCCCTCCTAGATCCGGTCCTGCTTCACTTTAACCCGCACATTATGTATTACATTATGCTTTCATGTATTCCTTATTTCTATGCCTAAGCAACATTAATCACCGTAAGCGAGATTAGCATAAAAAATCAAATACCATCAATAACCTTGAATAAAAACATGACTAGGTATAAATTGAATTTCAATAATGTTGAGTAAAATAAAACACTAGTTCCCCTACACGTGACTCCTGGGTGGTGCTAAACGAGCAGCAGCGAGGTGTAGGGCGTCGGTGCCCGCCTGGATTCCGACCACAGTACATGGGTGTAAAGCCCGTCATAGGGACCAGTTTCGGCTTATCGCGTTTCGGGATCAGCTTGTGTATATCCAGTAGCTCATATACCTAGAGACCTTCAGTCGTGGTATATGTGGGCCGACATGACGATGTCGACTATCAATGGATTTTCATCCTTTGATAGTCTCTTTCGTTTTTGGACTACATTGTACTTACCATCAGGTACTCTGTAGTCACTATGTCGAGCCAGTGTAAAAAAAAAACAAAAATCATTATTTTAAAGATAATTTATTATATAAGAAGAAAAAATTAATAAAAAACACAATTTTAAAAATAGTAGGAATGGTATATTTTGTAATGTTTCTTAAATCAAACTCACAAATACAATAGTCGTTATTTTCTATAATCAAAGAAATTAAACATAATTCGATCTTATAAAAATATGATTTTTAAAACATTAGTAACATTAAACATTGTCAGATTTACAATATATATATATATTATATATAAAATATTTTCAAAATTCGAAGATGGCTGTGTTCAATTGTTTTGATTATAAAATACAATGTCGATCTGGGTAAACTTTGCTTAAAGCTAAATATAAACATAAAGACGTACGAATTTATATAATGGATAATAGTCATACCAGATAAATTGTAATTATTTAATGTTAAACAAATGTATAAAATCTTTATCAAATATAACGCAACATTTGTAAAAATACAAATACTCTAGCAAAAGTATTTAATCATTAATAAATCACAATAAAACTTATAACCTTATAGAATTATAGTGAATATTCGTGAAGAAAAATCACAATCAAGCAAAACCATTTGTATTGAAAGTTACTTCTAAAACATGATATCGAGATAAAGAGGCGGTAATGGTTGGAGTTTCGAAAAATATCTGCTTGTCTTTTTCATCCTCGTGTGTTTGCATTTATTTTTATCTTTCACGCACGCCATAGACACATATTTTGCTTGTGCATGTAAAACATTGCAAGAAAGGAAAAAATAATAGAAAGTAAAGGACAAGCAGATGTTATGTGAAAATACTTCAAGCTGCCGACAGTACTAGGAACAAATCTATACAAACTAGTACTGCCTGGTACTGCCTGCTACTGCAGCTTTCTACTACATACTATCATTTCTACATAACAATAATGTGGTGTGTGATGCTGCCTCACGACCAAATATATCGACGATACATACATCATGTAATTATACATTAAACAATACGATTTGATAATCATTTCTAATTAAACTTACACTCTGCATTAAATTCGAGAATGAATAATGTCTAAAAGAATCTATGATTATTTAATAGGTATAATCAGTCATATAAGATGTGACTATTTTATATCTCTCCTCAACAAAATGAAACTTTTGCCAGAAAAAGTCTTTTACATAAATTCAGCGCTAGTTAAAGCTTTTTTTTGTGAGTAAGTAATCTATTATTAATCTACAATGTGATACACGTCTGCCATGAGTAGACCACCGTATCGCGGCTAAAACGGATCGTTTAGTGTCGACTGTCCTAAGCTATAATCGATATTTATTCTTTAATTAAAATTTAAACAATTTGTCAAATAAAATAACAAACACTGAGCCAGTATATAACAATGATAATACTTGAAATACTGTAAAAACTTTAGCATAAAATACTGATTAATAAATCAATTATTTTCCTAACAAAAAATTATGCCGTATCCTTTTACGGCGTAGATCGATTTTAAAAGATAAAATACGATTAAACAACTGGCCATTAATTCTTTACTTTTCAACAGAATCTACAAGACGTTCGTGGGATTTAATAAGTTTTTGTAGATAGATAAGAACTGTTGGCGCGGATGAGAAAATACTCTCTAAAACAGTCTTCCTGTTGGATTCGCATGTTTTTAACGCGTGTAATATTTTGTAAACAAACGTGCCATTGTAAGTTTTTTTGTAGACAGTAGGTCTGTATGGCGACCCGCACAATATATTTAAATAATTCATCTGTTCAAGGACAAGCTGGAATTCGACTAACGGGTGATTAATTTTTCTATTGAAAATGAAAGCTAATTCAGTTCTATTTAGTTTGAAATACTCATCCGTAGCATCGATAGCAGATTTACAGTCGGATTTACTTATACAATCATGGTCCTTATTTTCGAATATTATTCCGAGCATAATATAAGATAGTAAAATACTATGCAACTCGTCGACAGTTTCGTGTGTTTTTTTGATTGTATAATAAGTAAGGGCTATCATCAAAAGTCTAGCATCTGCTGGAATGTTTTCGAGGAGCGATAAGTCCATTCCTCGCATGGTGCCTTTCAAAAAATGCTCGAACAAGCGTCGATCGGTAATAGAATCCCATCCGTTTTCAAAAACTGATACAACCGATTCGTATTTAGGCCTCGGAAAAGATAACATTTTGGCGTCTACGTATGTCATTAGTTCCCCGTTACTATAACGTAAGGCAAGTTTTTCATTTGTGTAATTTTTTAGCAGAACGTACGCGTATACAATTATATCTGTCGATAATATATAAGCATTTTGGCCGTTCGAATCATGAATAGTATGATTACATATAAAAATATTTGAGTAATAGATATTGACATAGGGTTTGGAGATTAATCCTTTCACAACACCCTTTTCAAACCATTCCGAATCATTTTTATTTACTATAACACTTTCATTATGTAGTAGAAAACGGGCAGGCAGGCTCTCTTTTTTTTCTTCTAAATAAGTAACAGCTTTTTTTTCCGCAAGTAAAAATTTTTTTTGGTTGTCATCATTTAAATATTTAAAAATGATCTTTAACGCCGTCTTTCTTGAATAACAAGCAAGCCATTTTAATAAACTAATATTTCTGTTATAACAGCTTAAAGGAAAACGATTTTCATTTAAGAATTCCATAAAATCGTATTCTGCAAAGCCGTTGTCGGTATCAGTCAGTACAATAAATATAGCAAGCTTCTCCGCGTTTAATTTGAATTTCGTATATATATTTTCAATGTTAAATTTAACACAGCTTATAGCATTTTGTTCATTATTATGAGTATACAGTAAATCGTGCGATGGAATATATGTTACATTTGAAAATGCATATTCTATGTCAAAACTTAAAATTGGACACCCAAGCTTTTGTGCTAAAAAAATACAATGATCTTTTACTTCTAATGGACAGTTTATGTAGTGAAAGCCCATTTCTTTTATTACCTCCTCACACACATTTAATGCAAATGTTGGATGCACAAATGTATTCAAACCGTTTGTGGGGTCATATTCATTATAAATATATTGTTTATTAAATTTCCTAACCATATCCGTAGTTCCTCCTTTCATAAAAAAATAGCATTCTAAATTTGCGTTTTTGAATACCGTAAGTTTTTGTTTTAAATATTTTGCATATTGGTCACATTCGCATCCAAATGCGAACGGCAAGTCGCTTTTTTGGTACGTATGATATAAAAAATTCAAAGCATCTATCACAACAGGACAATTTTTCAGATCATAACCTGTTGATTCATTAGCTATGAGGTGTGAAAATGATTTTATTCTCATTATGAGAGTTACCTGAAACAAAACCAATGAATTAAAACCCATCGACAATGGAACGTCATAGTGACGAGAGAAAAGGTGAGGCATAATTATTGGAATATGTGCATGGAACAAGAATAATAAAAATATTTGATTACTATATTATTAATATTACTATATTCGATATTGATTATTTAATCTATAACTAAAATAAATACCTGTTACTCTTAAGAGGGTCGTCTAGTGTGAAGGCCGTTCTGCTTATGTGAGATAAAAAAACCAAACGTAATTTAAATCGTGAGACTTGAGGTTCCAAGCTGAACTAAAATTAAGTTTGATTGCAAAAAAATTGCGTTTTTGTACGCTCTAGAAAAAAAGACGATTTTTCGTACTTTTTTCGGGCTCTATATGGCTGATAAAACTAACCATTGTGACGGATGCCCCGACGAGGCGGCTGAGCACACGCTCCAGATATGCCCAGCCTGGGCTTCGGAGCGGGCCGAGCTGGAGAGAGTGGTGGGTGGAGACCTCTCGCTGCCGACATTGGTTTCACTAATGGTCGGCAGCGAAGGTGCATGGAGGGCGGTCCTGCGGTTCGCCGAGGACGTACTAACTAGGAAGAAGGCGGCGGAGCGGGACCGGGAGGCGCTGGCTACAACATCTTCGACAGCGTCGTCCACGCCTGCCCGCCGGCCTAAAAGAACAGGGCGCCGCGGAGCGGCGTTCCTCAGGAACGTTCGACTCTAGCGGCGACACCGGGCGGCACGCTTGAGGGAGTGTGTCGCCCAACAAGGGTGCAAGCGGCGTGCGATGTGTTCTCGCGTGCCGCTCTACAACACAGAGGCACGAGAGGGGTGGCTCTATACACCATCCCTCCCTAAACGAGTAGAAGCCTACTCACGGCCGCACGCCCAGCCGGTCATTGAGGATGAGACCCCAGTCGTGCCCTCGATGCCGGTAGGCGGAAGGTGGAACATCCCGGGGTTTTAGTCGGTGCAAGCCCGACACACCGGGGGGTAGCCCTCAACTCTCCCCGAGGTCCGTTAGGGATTTTCCCAGGGTTATAAAAAAAAATGGCTGATAAAACTAACGAAGCAATCTTAATTATTCTACTTCATCTTGTAGTAATATTTGTACTGAAGATGCTGTATGAATTTGTACAGAATTGATCGAATAGTTTTTGAGATATCATGGCTGCAGTTTAAGAAAGTCGTGTTTCGAAAAAAACTCGTTTAAATTATATTAAGGGGCCCGCGCGCTCCGCTCTGGTTTACGGCTGTAACTTTTCAACGGCTTCAAATTACGAAAAATCCTTTTACCCATGTATTGTATACATGTTTTAGATGAGATTTATGAACAAAAATTAAAGGATTTTTTTCATCTGACACAGTAGACGACCCCCTTGACTTTAGGTCAATCTCTATCCCGCATACAAGATAACGTTTGAAATAAAAAAGAAGCACATAGTTATTATAGGATATTGGGTCGCACTAATTAATCCCTGTGGGTATGTACCTTGACTAGGGCGACCAACCAGTCAAAACACTATGTAGTGTTCTATTAACGTTTCGAAAGCGACTACTTGAGAAAAAAAGCTGAAAGAAACTTAAGGCTTCACAGGAGTGAATATTAAAGTTATACCTACTAAAGATATATCCTGAAATTTACGTCACGATAATAGCGTTTGTGTTTAATGTTTTTAAAATGGTTGGCTTCTTTTTCGTAAAATAAATGAACTAAACGAATCGGCTCTCAGATCAATCAGTATTAGTTTGAAGTTTGTTAGGGGACTTAGGTTTTATTAAAATTTCGGCCCATTTATAAGTTTTTACCAACTGTGGATTTTTTGGCCGAACTGGCCAAAGCTTAAGTTTTCGGTCGGATATAACATTAAAGTCCACTAGGAAATAATACATACCTTTCCTTTTCCCAGATAAGTCACAAAAAGAATACAGATTTATAATTAAGTAAAAAGCACCCACGAACTGCGCCAGCGATTTCAAATTTGAATGCGTTATATGTAGTTCTTCCTTACGTTATATGTAGTTTTTAAACACTCCCTAATAGGAATGGCTAGGAAAACATCGATAACTTGTAGCCTACCAGTATCGATATTCTTAATCGATTTATTTATAATCTACTATGTTTTTATTTCCAGCAAGATTATGACGTTAACGTTGCATAAAAAATGACACTGGTGTTTTATAAAATTCGGTTGAGAAGTAAAAATTGATTTTTCTATGCGTACCAATATAATTCAATTTATGGGATTAACTTAAGTAGGTATGGGAGAAATAAACAAATAATCCTAATAATAATTAGTCTTGCCATAAATATTTTTTACAAAGAAAAACAACGTTCTTTTTACTGTACGTAACATTGATTACCATTACAGTGTGTTAGTTTAATAAATTACTATTAAACCATTAATATTAATATATATAAATCTCCTCTCACGATGTTTGTCCGCGATGGACTCCTAAACTACTAAACCGAAATTAATGAAATTTACACACCACGTGAAGTTTGATCTAATTTAAAAGATAGGATAGTTTCATCTCAATTCATAGTCGCAATATTATTTTATTGCAAATTATTTGTTTATTATTTAGCAGTCATAATTTACAGTTAGCTCCAACCGATTTTAAAAGATGGCGCTATCCGTTGACTGGATTGAGTAATTATTCAAAAACCAGTCACAGCAAAGCGTGGCTGGTTTGGTATAATTTATATGGCAGAACAACGTTTGCCGAGTCAGCTAGTAATATATAAAGCTTATTCGAAGTGGTCTCCATTGGCGGCAATACAGTTCTCTAAGCGTTAGGGCCAGTTATCAACAGTAGCACGCACTCCTTCTATGGGAAAATTCTTCGCTGCCAATCGCATAAATTATTTTAGGGACTCTAAATTATTATGGCGTTTAGAGCAAGCCTTACTCTCAAAACTGATCATAATTTATAATCCAGTGCATGAAGATCAGGACTAGATGACAGCCAGTCTTCACGTCTGGTGAAGTCTAGAACATTCGTTTCTAACCAAGATTGGGTGGATCGAGTTTTATGACGCGGCGCCGAGTCTTGCTGAAAGGACCTTTCTCGATTATTGAACATGATGTTGTTAAGGGGCTTAATTACCTTCTTAAGAATGGTGTCTTGCGACAATTGTTCCGATTTTTATATCTATTTATTATCTTAATTTTTTTTATTTTGATATCTTTTTCACAAAAATATGGCTCAGTCACTCTTTCATACCTTCATTTCATTTTTTTGGTGGAGTGTTACCCCACCAAACCATTACTGAAGTCGCATAATGCCCACGTTGTACTCTGTTGACAAATTAGGAAGCTTCTTTAGACCTTTCAGGATAAATATGGTCATTTTGTTTGTTAAAATATTGCTCAATTGTAAAAATGTTCTTATCCGTAAACAAAAATTTTCTGTGACATGCTTTTGCGTACCGCTTAATTAGTTCTTTTGATTTTACCACAGTATTCTTTTTTAAGTTATCAGTTAAGAAATGACCAGTGCGTCTCTTATAGACTGCAAGTCCTAAGTCATCTTTTAAAATAAAGAGACGTGGTTCTAGGTGCTATCTTCACCACCTGAGATAAAATCTTTTACTTTCGAGCAGGATTTCTTCAAGAATTTCTTTCCCTTACTGCTTTGATCGCCTTTGAAAAATCATACGAACACTATATGGAGAGCCAAATCTTTTTATGTCACAAACTGAGGAGGTTTTATTGTACCTATCAAAAGCCGATACACAAACATTTGACTAATACCAAGCATATGGAAGATTATAAAAAATTGTATTTGAATCCATACCTACTTTATGTAATGCAATCACAGCGATTCAGTTCTCTTTGTCACTTCACTACATTTTAATATCACAAAATATTTTAAAATACATTGGCGCGAAATTAAGAAAACAATTACTATAATATTGCCTCTATGTTTAATTAGTTTTGTTCTTGTTTAATAAAATATTATTATTTAAAACTAAATAAAACATAACATTTAGAAAATTAAATAATAAGTATATCCATTTACAGTATAATATAAAATCGATATATTTATATTTCTACATCAGAGAGGAGGTAAGTCCCTAGTTTCTAAGCTCTACACCAAACTCTTTGATGTTTCCGTCGGGAATTTACCAAAAAACAACGGTGTTATCAACAACAAAATACTAAATCAATAATACCAGAATACTTAAGGAAAGCTACTATAATATAATTTAAAATAGGCAGGAAAAATTACTGAAATTTACTGTGATTTTCATCCATGAACATAATAACGATTTGGGATTCCCCTAGCACTTTATAATTGTTTGTGTGTCACCATTAGGTCGCGTGTAGCCATTTTAGAAAGCATTAAAATAATATCATTATTGTTATTTACAGACGGACGTTTGAACTCTATCACACTTGGTGGAAGGTAGAGATGACTCCAACGATGGGCCAAATACTATTTTCGCTCTTCAACTAAAGGCTCCTAAGTCATAAGAACGTGGAATATCCTAATGTATGAAGTTCGCTGCGTTACCTAGTTAAAATATAAAAATTCGCTGACTCGTTAAACTTCATACCACCTAACAGCCAATTAATATTGCATTAACTTTTAGCTGAAGCTCCTCCGTCTCTCCCATCTACTTTCCCCACTCTCTTTCTCATCTGTTATCTTCACCTACCCATCATCTCCTCTACCCTTCACTCACTATTCCTACCTGACCCCAATCCCATCCATCTTCCCTCTCCCTCGCCTCCTTACCCTACTCCTTATATTCAATTTGTATCCCCAAAATAAAAAGTAACCACCTTTCTGTAGTAAATTACAGAAATAGGGGATTTAAACCACTTCAAGTTTAATTTTCGCAACGAACGGTTACCTCTGGCCGTCTCCAAGGTCTAATCTTTGTTTATGCTGAAATTCATCAAATCGGTTCAACCATTTTGATGTGAATACGGAATATACAAGCATAAATACTATCGAGTTTATAATAGTGGTAAAGGACATATAATATTACTTTTTCAGGGGAATGGCCACTTGTCTTTCTGTGGTGGTTGCCAGAGGTTTTGGTTTCATGAGCGTCCAGTTAATAGCGAGTCTGCTGGCTGACCATTGTACCTTGATGATCAGCGGTTATATTGTATTAGTCACGAGTAAGTATGTTTATTGTCATGTCCTGTGTCTTCATATCTGTACAAATACATCACATGTTTCACTAAAATAAATGTGCGCTATCATCATCAGACTACTCCAGTTTCGGCTCTTTCCACTCAAGAACCAGCTAGCTCCAACGATTATCGGTTCTTCGGTGTATGTGGTCTGCCCGTTGCCACTTCAGCTTCCTGATATGAAGGGCTATGTCGATAACTTTGATTCTCCGTTGGAAAACTCCATTGTGTATCAAATAGGGCAATGGATACAGACATAGGAATCGAACCCAAGAAATTAACTGCTCACACATTCTGGTAATAGAACTATCTACCAATATTACTAACCCATATCCTGGCTAGGACTAAGAACTTCTCTAACTATTACTTTTACCGGGTAGTTGAGCTGTGGAATAGTCTTCCGGCGAACGTTTTCCCGTTTTTCTATGATATTGGTTCCTTCAAACGAAGCGCGCACTCCAGAACTATTAGTTCGACTATCGATTGGTTTTTGCTGTTTATAGTCATAGTTGTTTTTTGGACTGCACCATGCCTACAGATGCAGAGAGATGCAGAGTGGACGCTATACTGAATCAGGATAGCAAAAATCATCTGAGATATAAATTGTAAAAGCGGTTCCACACAGTATCCGATACGATTCCTTGACAATTATATGTTGCGATGCACTTAGCCATAAAACTATTGCAAAGCAGTTCACACGTTAGTCACAAATTCTGTCATACAATTTCTCGGTCCAAATTTTCTAGATTCCTATTTTCACAGAAACTATTTCATTGCGAAATCGCTTTCAAAGTATATTAACTGATATTTTACTTAATTGTTACAGCCGGACTTGTAGTTGCCATATTTTTACCACCCGACGTAAAGAAAAGCCAGGAGCTGGACAAAAATACAAGTAGTCAAAATATTAAATCGGAAGAATCTGGAATTAATAACGCATAATAAGTATCACAGCTTAGGAACGAAGAGCTTCATAATTAAAATGAAAAAGCATAACTAAATAAAAGGAAAGTATCATTGTAAAATCATTGTAATGAAAATGAAGAACAAAATTAAACGTGAAGCTGACGGTGAAGTCGATACAGACGAATTCACGATCACGACACGACATTATGGGCACCCAGTTCTGGAAAGCTAGAAAAATATATGCAGTTCATTAAATCTATACTAATATTATAAAGGTGAAGAGTTAGTTTGTTTGTTTGTTTGTTTGTTTGAACGCGCTAATCTCAGGAACTACTGGTTCGAATTGAAAAATTATTTTTGAGTTGAATAGACCATTTATCGAGGAAGGCTTTAGGCTATATAATATCACGATGCAATTATTAGGAGCGAAGAAATAATGGAAAATGTGAAAAAAACGGGGAAAATTATTCATCCTTGAGGGCTTCCATTGCGTGCGCTGCTAAAACGGTTCAAGATACCAAAAATATATGTACGAAAGAATTATTCCTCTTGAAATGATCTAAAAAAATGTTTATATCTTTTAAGATTAAGTCACGAGAATCGTTTTTATGGTAAACAAATTTGGTCGAAATTAATGCATTATTTGTTAAGAATTGTATCAACGTAATAATATTAATCTTTATCCAAATAAATGTGCTGTTGATTAAGAGTATTTAATTGTGAACAAAATTGTCTTTGACATCACTTAATTTCAATGAACATCTTAGAAGATATTACAAAACCTTATATAGTAAAACAACGTTTGCCGGATCAGCTAGTATTTAATATAAGCTTTGTAAATATTTAATAAAATATATGATCCTATTATTATTTCTAAAATTATTTATAGAAATTATCTGCTAAAGCAAATACTGTGTAGCTAGTGTTCCATCCTAGGTGCATCCTTTATAGTTAGCTCAGTCGAAGTACTTTTTGCATTTATCACTACTAGTCGTTTGAAGCAAACGGAGACTTCACAGCATTATTAGATGGCATCGACACGGAAAAAGGATTTTCGGAACCTTGTCCTTAACACTACGAACTAAGAAGTTTTTATGCTTGTTACACAAAATTACAATATTTTTACAAAAGTATAAAAATAAGGATTCCGTACAAACAAACTCACAATGTAATCTGACTAATGATTTACTATTACAAAATGTAGTCATAGTGTTAATTCTGTTGTTCTGTAATCATGGTTAAACCCCTTCAAAATATTAAGGAGTCATATGAGGATTCCATAGTGTTTGAAACATAGATGAGCAAAATGCATTTCATATTAATTCATATTAATGATGAAAACACAAAATGTGTTCGTAATCGTTTTTCATTAATCTGATTACATTTTGCTCATCTATGCCTGCAAAGAATTAAATATTTGATAATAATTTCAAGTCGACACTTTCACGCGTTCTTGAACCGTAACCCTCAACTTAGAAACTTCGCTTCGCTGGATAAATTATATAAGTATGTCGGTAAGCAGTAAGTATGTATTGAAAATATTCTAAAAATAAAAAAAATATGAATACAAAATAAGCATCCTTCGCCATACGAAGTTTATCCCAATGCGAGGTGTTTGTGTGATTATGTTTCTGTGAGCAATGTCTTTGTGATCATATAAATTATAAACTTAATTTTTGCGTTAATTTTCATTTGCATTGCATACCTAAGCCTCTAGGTAACAAAATTGATATACTTGTAATTGTGGTATTTTATTGTTTTTATTTTATTAGTGGCTGTATCCACTTTGCACTTATATGTCGTGTCGTAACGCAGCTGATCGCTGTCATCAGGCCACTTACATATAACATTTCTATTAAATGCGCTGCGGTCTTTTTCAAGACGTTTTTCTTCACTGGTGAATATGTGATGACTAAATCCGTACATAATCTGGAAAATCCTAGAGGACACAGCCTAGTGGCTGTACGTTAGCAAGTATCTTTGCTCACCCCATTAGGGATATAGCGTGACGATTTGTTTATTTTAAAAAACATTGACGAATGATACCAGTTATTACATGCAGATCATCCTTAGATAATACACAAATTTTAATTTCGATCAATTGATACTATTTATTATTTGTGACAATAGATTTTCTCATAAAGTGTAAAAGATTTCTTTTTTTTAACTAATGGATATTAATCATGTAATGACAGCATTGACATTAACTACTGTTGAAGGCTCAAGCTCAGTGATGCCCCTATAGGAATTTTATCTGCAAATATAGAAACTTTAAAAGGAAAGGTGCAATTATAGAATAAGATTTTTTAGATTTACTTTTGTGAAGACAAAATCAGGAAGAAACTGCACCATTTTTTGCTCAATATGTCAAGTTATATGAAATTGGTAAAAACATATTTTACAAATAATAAACAATCTTTAACATTTAATTTAACTGCATTTTTTAATTATATAATAAATTGAGAATCCATAGATAATTTTTTTGTTAAAATAAAATTAATTGAACTGTCCAATTTTAGAAATACCTTTTTTTTGGTGATCCGGGGAAAATCCTTCATAGAACCATTAGGGCTGATGTGAGAGCAGCGACTCTGATCTGTCAAACTCCTACTGACTAAAAACCCCCGAAGTGTCCTTCCAATTACTCCATCCAGGCCTGGGAATTCAGATTCTTCCATACGCTTGGGGAGCGAACAGTCTGTTTAGTCTTCATTTCTGGATGGAGAGGGTGTAAAGAGCCCACCTCTCCAAATCTTTCTCACGGGTGGCGTGCCGGTCACTGTGCACTGTCTCAATTTTAGAAATACCTAAGTTCACCTTGCCCAAGTTAGAATTAATAATAGTGCATTATGTAGTTTTAACTTCTCTTCTCCTAATTAATTAATTCCGTGGTTTTTAAGTCCAAGAAATTATTTAAGCGAGCCGGAGTATTTATGAAATATCATATTACTAGAAATTGCATCAGTTTCTAGAAAATAGCCCTTTGTTTTCTAAGATATATGGTCTGATGATGGTATAAATTTCATTGGAAACTCTTCAGATTCTGGAAGTACTGTAGTAACATTAATTGATTAAGTGAAGTACTTTTGTTAAAAAATTGAAAGTGTTGAAACTTAAATTTATCAAAAGAAGTATTTAATCGATTTTTTAATATTTCTGTTAATCTATGAAAAATCTTTATAAGAAAATTTAGAATATGCCAATATAGTTTCAAGATATTTTTACTTAAAATATTTCAAGTATTCTTAAGTGTCTTAAAAAAAAGTAAAATACCTTATTTTGTATTTGACGGCCAGATAACGGAATTGATAGTGATAGTGACTCTGCTTGCAATGCTGAAGATCCTAGTTAGTCCCGGTAACGGCGAACTTTTGTATGATGAACAGCTTAGTTCTCGCAAGTTATAGATGTGTATATGTATTTAAATATATTTTTCATTGTATAGTACTCATAAAACAAGCGCAAGTCTACTTGGAGACAAAGTGAATATGTATCTAAAAATATTACTATATTATAATTATTATTATTTTGATGTAACAGCACTTTACCGCTTTGGTCTTTCGTGGTAAAAATATTTTTAGCGGTTTTTTTTTAGAGGATTTTTATGGGTATTTTCTTGCTTGAAGTTGGCAGTATTGAGGTCGCTGTCAATAGTAGTCTTATTTTAACTGTCATTCAGGTTTCTTGAAAGTGCAAGCGAGAATCGAAATGTCTGATAGCGCCGGTGATAATTCAAAACCACGAGTTCTCGTTTTAGGAGGTAATTGATATACATAGCTAGTATGATTCGTCACGATAATTGACACCGCTACTGTCGAACATATACCGAGTTTTTCGGAAACAAAACAGTTGTGGTTTATTTCTTCTAACGGTCTCCGAGCGGTCTTAGTCAGCAATCTGAAAAAACATTTTTATCTTGTGGTGTGATTGTGCAGGATGCGGTTTCATCGGCCGGAACTTGGTTGAATATTTGATCTCGAATAATTTGGTCAGCGGGCTCCGTGTTGTTGATAAGACACCGCCGCAGCTCGCCTTCCTCAACCCTACACATTTGAAGATCTTCGAAGACCCACGCGTTGAGTACAAAAGTGCTAACCTTATCAATACAAGTAAGCTTTTTTTTTCTCTAATCCTATCTATACATTTTATAATGTTCTAGAAATATCTAGTTTTTTTTCCGTGTACGAATAGCTTCCACTGACGAAACCGTCGCTTCCATTGAAATTTAACTTTAGTTTCTCTTCTGTACATTCAAGATACCTGGATGACAATTTGTTGTTATTTGTGAAACCTAAACAATGGTATACATATAACATTGTTATTAAGTTAGTCTAGATACTATATTTACAATGTAAATGCAGTAAATTCCATATGTCTTTGATAGTTGTTTCTTTAAGAGAAATGAGGAGAGACTAACAAATGGGTATGTTCACAACAATCAATCAATTGTAAGCCTTGGTGCCTCTGAGAGATGATACAAATAATATTCTCAAGATATTTCAGATCCAAATGGGCTTATTTACACATTTTGATATCTAGGTGCACCTATTTTGCATGACCCTGTGTCAGGATGGCTATAATAACCCCAGCCCAGTTCCTTCACTAAATCTACAAGCTATCTGATGCTGTTGGTTGCTTCTGAAAAGTACCTTACCATATTGAGGTGTCACACCCAGGTGCGACTTCAGTGCACTCAAGTAATATGTCTGGCTGTCTCATCTTTTCCTATGTCCACTCTGCACAGAAAAGTTTCCATGGCACAAAAATGAAATATATTTCTGTTTAAATAGCCATGTCTTGTTATAGCACCTGTCACCCTACATATCTGATAATATTTAAAAATTGTCCAAAGCCACTAACATAGTTGAAGCTTACTGACACAATCCATGGAATTATTAGCTCGAAATGTGTGTAGTTCTATCAACCACAAGAGTAAGCTTACTTTTACAGCTTAACATACAGCTGTATGTTTCAAGTTTATTCCTACTTGTGCCTAATGGAGACTCCTGTTTTGAGTGTAATTTTAGATGTTTTTGTTTTCCTAGACAATTTCAGACCAATACTAAAAGAGACCCCCTCAGCATATATTGCTTTCATAATCATAACAACACTGATTAATTTATTTTAATTATTTAAATATGATGGAGACTGATGGAAGCATAGAGAGTTAAAAGCTACAGGCAAAAGCTAGTGGTGTACAAGGGTAGGAAATCCTTAAAAAATGTTGAAATTTTTCCTGAACTATTTTGATTAATAAAACTTGCAGGAACATTGTAAATATCTTATCTAGAGTATAATAATTCACCCCCACTTTCCCACCTTCAATGAACTATCCTAAGTCATTCCAGGGTCTCAAACTATAAACTCAACCATACTAAATTTCATCTAAACTGGTTCAGTTGTGAAAAGGTAACAGACAGCTAAGTGACAAATTATTGCAGGAGTAACTTGCAATTAGTTTTATCTCTTTATTGTTCATAGTTTTGTCTTTGTACTATTTTGCTCTCAGTCAATGTGATTTTTATTTACCACAAGTAAAATTACCAACAATTTCATGTGTTTTCCCATATCTAGACAGAACTAATTTTGATATTTAATAATATTACTGTATATCAGTTACTGATTGCAAGCTACCCAAATTCTCTGATGCATTTAAGATATGGTTGCACAAGAAATCATCATGTGATGATGTCATGTCATCTTTATCCTGTAAATGCTAATATTAACTGAAGGCACTGACATCTTTCACGGAGATAAGCTATCAAGCATGAGTCAGTTGCATTATATCACATTCACTTAATAATAATTAAATTTTTGTATAACAGTGTTACAAGCATTTGGTTTGTTTGGCGGTAGGGTGATTGCCCGAACTGGGTCATGACCACAGTACATAATTCCGTAGGCTTTACCCTAGTTTACCTACACGTGACTCCTGGGTGGTGCTAAACGAGCAGCAGCGAGGTGGTAGGGCGTCGGTGCCCGTCTGGATCGCGACCACAGTACATGGTTGTAAAGACCGTCATAGTGACCAGTTTCGGCTTGTCGCGTTTCGGGATCAGCTTGTGTATATCCAGTAGCTCATATACCTAGAGACCTTCAGTCGTGGTATACGAGGGCCGACATGAGGATGTAGACTATCAATGGATTTTCATCCTTTGATAATCGCTTTCGTTTTTGGAATACACTGTACTTACCATCAAGTACTCTGTAGTCACTATGACGAGCCAGTGTAAAAAAAAAAATTGTCAAGACCGTCATAGTGACTAGCTTTGGCCTGTAGCGTTTCGCAATCAGCTTCAGTTGTGGTATATATGGGCTGATGTAATGATAGGAAACAACGAATTTTCATCTTTTGATGGTCGCTTTAATTTTTTGATGACACTGTACTTACCACGAGATGCACAGTAGTCACTATGTTGAGCCAGTGTAAAATATAAGCATTGTGTGAGATTTTTTTGGCCAATTTCAATAATCTGTTGCCATATGTGATTTATGCAAACCTATAAGGGCATATCACTCAGCGTACCCGCTGAATATATCTGAATTTATCTAAAAAAGTGGGTCAACTTCTTCATGCAAAAAATTACCATAAGGCGTCTTAACACGTTCACTACCAGCGCCGTATATATGTATCCTCTCAGTTCTTGCAAATGAGCGCGTGTTTACTTTTTCAGTTTATTACAAATTCTTACACTTATTTTCTCAATTCAAAAATTCAATGCCATTTAAAGGCATATTATAAGAAAAATTGTGCCGTGTTGGCTGCCGGCAGAATAGAATAGCACCCCCCTTTTCTTGCTGAGGTGTCGTAAAAGGCGACTAAGGTATCTCTTTAACACCGCAATTCAACCAGGTGTTTAGAGAAGGGAAAACTAGACCAAACCTGCATCCCGCTCCCTCCCGATCGTACTGGTTCTCCTTTCCATCGGGCCTGTGGGAGCTCGGACGAGAGAGTGCTTTTCTGGCAGCGCGTCCAGTTATGCACTTAAATATCTCCTGCGCAATTGACTGTTTCCGAAAACTGGACCTCGATTTTCATAATCGGCGTTGAAACAGTCGCCGTGGCCGAATCCGGCTAGGACATCATCATCATCATAAGAAAAATTCCATGGGCTGTGGCTCAAGATATTTTTCTTAAGCGCCGGTAGCGAGCGTGTTAAGTTATGCAAGGTCAAACTTCATTTGTCCCGAATTTTTTAAAGCTGTAGGTAGAGTACAAAATCTAAAAATATTATGCTGTAAACATGTTATTAATTTCATTTGTCTATATTACAGTATTATTGCAAAACAAAGGTTATTAGTTTGCACGGCGCGGTAAATGAGTTTTTGCCCTGCCTTGAACAATTTCAAAATCCGTGGCTCATCACACTAAAGACTTTACTTTTTATCGCGATTCAAATCAATCCCAGCTAACCTAGGACTAAGAAATTCTCTAACTCTTACTTTTATCAGTAGTTGAGCTGTGAAACAGTCTTCCGGGTAGGGTGTTCCCACTGTCCCATATCGTATCCTTTAAATAGATCATAAATATATACTTCTGCAGGACGGTATGAATACTGAACTATCAATAAGTGTTTCTTTATTGTTGATTGTAGCTGTCGTTTTTTGACCGCACCATGCTTAGCATCGAAGTGTGATGTGGTCACTATACAGTGTCAGGAAAAAAATTCACTTTCATGTGTACCTGAGCATTGCCAACCTCCAAGGTCGTTTGGATGAAGATATTTTACAATAATTAGCATTGATATAGGCAATCGCGCGGTGTATCCGCCCGTTGGACCACGTCATTAGAGGAAACTTGTAACTTTTGTCTCGTTTAGTATGCCACTCGCGGCGATAACGAAACAATACTTATTCACTGTGTATTGTGTTTATTATAACACAATACAACGCTTCTAATTCTGAAAGCCACTGTCCCTTTTTAGTTAACATTAGAGTGCATCTGATCCTTAACATAGATGCGCTCGTTTGTCTTAGATTTAGTTCTAAATTTGTAGCTGTGGTGGCCTAGTGCTTAAGGGACCGGTTTTCTTGTGCGTCAATGGGAATGATCGTAGGTTCGAATCCCGCTACGTATCTCAGGGCTTTTCAAGATCACGTATGGATTAAGGCACCACATACTCCGATGAACGAAAACGTCGTGAGAAAGCCCACAGGGCATCTAATAGAAACGTCATGCGTAAGTGCCCTGATGACAGCGATCTACTGCGCCCCTGATCACGTTGGGGACGACACATGAGAGCAAAGTGGATACAGCGACTAATTAAAAAAAATACAATAAAATACCACAATTACTTACAAGTATTATATAAACTTTCTACTATATATATTTTTTACCTAGAGACTAAGGTATGCTATTCAAATCAAAATTAGATTAACGAGGCAATATTATAATGAATGAGATTTATCCCAGTTGCGAATATTGCTAGTTGAAAAATTTAAACTATGACGGAACGTGTGCCGTAATAGCTTGTGACATGATATTATTTCTCTGTAAAATAGCTGATCAGGAAAATATTAACAACTAGCTGTCCCGGCAGACCTTGTTCTGCCCTATTTCTCTAAAACAAAGTCACATTGCTTCCCCGTCAGATTTCATTCTGCCAAAACCTATTGGCCTGTCGGCTGTTTTTTGAAAATTGTTTGAAGGAACCTGGCCTTAATGCTATATGTATAAAAATTGACAATTACTGACATTAATATTTATACGTCACTCAATAATTATTTTGCCTTCCCGGAACCCGTCCACTAACATTTAAACTTTATGGTATGGTGTTAAAGTTCAAAATGACTTATAACGAATTTTTTGTATGAGAATACAGAAAAGTGTTATTTTTAGACAGTTGCAGGGAATTTTAAAAAAAATTCTCTCCGTAATAACCTTCCTCAGACTTCATGAAACACAACAAAAAAAATCAGCCAAATCGGTTCAGCCGTTCTCGAGTTTCGCGCTTATCAAGACATTTTGCGATTCATTTTTATATTATAGATAATTAAAAACATTTTTGACAATAATCTCCATTATTTCACTACAATAACCTTTACATGCAATTTATGTAAATTGATTAGCGCGCGTTCTCTTTGTATTTCGAAAGTAAATATAATGTTGCACATAAGAATAGAGTTGTGAAAGTATGTTGGGCAATTAATTGCATGTTTAGTAGCACAAGTATGAGTATTAGCTATTTGACATAGAAAAGCAAGACAAAGCAAAGATAGCAAAAACATCTTTAAGGTACCAGACCCACGATGCCTGCGTGGTACGAGGGTGTGTCTTTCATAATTATTTTCAAGCAAACGATGAATGGTTTTCTTTTTTTTTTTCATTAATGGTTATAGTCCATATACATTCTGTCAAATGTCTACCCGGACGTTCTCAATAAAAAAATAAAAACAATTTAAATTAATCATGTTAAATTATTCTATCTCCTTCAAAGTAAGCCCCTTCTGAGGTAATACTATCACGCCAACAGTTACTCCATTCGTCCAAACAAATTTTATAGGCCGCGGACAGGATTAATTTCAGCTCCTTCTTTGATTCTACCTTTATTTGCTTTAACCGACTCGAAACGTGTTCCCCGAAGTGGGTTTGAGTTTGGGAAACAAGAAAAATCACAGGGGCCACATCTGGTGAATACGGTGCTGGTTCAATCAAATTAGTTGAGTGTTTGGTTAAAAACTCGTTCACAATTGCAGCCTTTTTTTTTACACTGGCTCGACATAGTGACTGCAGAGTACCTGATGGTAAGTACAGTGTCGTCCAAAAACGAAAGCGACTATCAAAGGATGAAAATCCATTGATATTCTACATCGTCATGTCGGCCCACATATACCACGACTGAAGGTCTCTAGGTATATGAGCTATTGGATATGCACAAGCTGATCCCGAAACGCGACAAGCCGAAACTGGTCACTATGACGGGCTTTACACCCATGTACTGTGGTCGCGATCCAGACGGGCACCGACGCCCTACCACCTCGCTGCTGCTCGTTTAGCACCACCCAGGAGTCACGTGTAGGCGTGTAGCTTTATGAGATGGTGTATTATCGTGATGAAATACAAGAATTGTTTTTCCACAAATCCGGCTTTTTTTGACGAATTCTCTCTCGTAACCGCTTCATAACGCCTAAGTAGTGTTCCTTATTCACTGTTTGACCTTGCAGAAGAAATACATAGTGCACCACACCACGATAATCAAGGAAGACAGTGAAGACAGAATTCCGGGTAGACCTTTGACAGAATCTATGCATATATACAGAAGACAGTATACAAATTTTTATCCTTGTTTCTAAAAGTATAGTTTGCGGTGTACGCCGCTCCTAAAAGGAAACTTTGATAAAATTACTGCGCCGCGGTTGACAGCTATTAAGGGGGTCATCCTGTGTGAATGGTTCGAAAAAATCATTTTTTTTTTTCATATGAATTTCATCTAGATATATTTTAGAATATGTAGGTGGAGTGATTTTTCGATATTTCAAGTCGGTTGAAAGTTATGGCGTTGGATAGGACAGGCGTTTGTAGAACGCGCTTAAGGCAAAAAAACTCGGACTTATAAAGTTTTCTAAATTAATTATTAATCATAATAAAAATGTTTTGCGTTAAGACACCAAGGCGCATAGACAAAATATTATCTGTTAGCGTTTACGAAAAATGCTATCTCCATAGTGTTTAGGAATAACAAGCTTTCACTGTTACTTTACAGACAGTCGATCAACGATAACGCTAGTAGATAATTGAAAAATGTATGGAATCGACCTAACATGTTTATGTAATCTTTTGAAATCCTATATCATAACCATACATTTTGGAATATCGTGAACGTGAAAAGATGTTTGTCTATACCCTTTGGTATCCAAACGTCGTTTTAGTTACATCTTCTGTCTTTTAAATTTATAGCATCATGCGCCTCGGCGCTGGACCCTGGCGACGGAGCGCCCTGGGGCTTGGCGGTGAACTGCGCGGGCGAGACGCGCGTAGGCCAGACCGAGGCGGTATACTACGAGGGTATATTCACGCTCAGCTCGAACGTGGGCAAGCAGTGCGCGAAACTCAAGGTGCCAAGGCTCGTGGAAATATCTAGCGGCCAGATGTACAGCAGCGACAAAGTGAGTCTACCAACCCCGTACTTGTTACCCAGTTGCAGTAGTTGAAGAAAACCAGCGCTGCAGTGTCATAGAGTACGTTTTCAGTTAAAAACGAAACAATAACCATCTATGTCATTAGATTAATCCATTAACTGAAAGCCAGAATAAAAGTGACCTACTTAAAAAAGATCCACTGTCATTTGCATATCATTAACTTCCCAGTTTTTTTTTTGCTCACGTGGACCTCTGGTATGTCGTCTTGCACCCCTTAGGGTTGATATAGACAATTTTGAGAATCAATGCTACAATGGTTCCGTTTTTCATTTTGAGGAATGAAACTCTAAAAAGACCATGGTTTAAGGCGTACTTCGCAAGAATGTTTGCTAATATTCCAGCCATAAATAAGCAAAATGCAATCAGATTAATGAAAAACGATTATGATTACATTTTTTAATACCTTAATATCACATTTTACTCATCTATGTTTTAAAAACTAATGTATCTTCAATTGCATACAAATTTATGACTCATTACTGACAAGAAGGGTTTGATCTAATCTTAATTACAGACTAACGAAATTGTAAACCATCTATAGAATTTTCTGCTCCTACTAGATTACCCAGAGCATCTAATTTTAACTTGATATTTAACGAAACTATATTCAAATTAAAAAAAAGGATGTTATTTGAGAAGATATTCCATAGATTATTGATTTTTTTTTTTGATTTCTGTTATAAAAATTTTCTGATTACAGTAGTTTATATCTTTTTGTGTTACTCGTATTTTTATTTTTCTTTTCTTCTGTGCATGTAGTCTACACTTATAAATATAGTCGCATTTATAATGTATCCTCTTCATGTTCTTATATAGTTTTTATGTGTTAATGTAGTCTATGTAAGTGTACTTATAAATAAATAAATAATTATATTTACATTGTGTAATTAAAAATCTGATTACATTTTCCCCCTCTATGGTTTCAGCCGCAGAAAGAGGATGGTCCGCTCGAGCCTTGGACGGTGGAAGCCCGCATGAAGAGCAAGGTGGAACAAGAATTGAAGTCGATGGATTCCGAACTCAATTACACAATAATCAGACCGGCGATTGTCTACGGCATCGGTGATAGAAGGAGTTTAAGTAATTCAATATCCTCTATTGCATATTTTTTTGGCTCACTCACATAATTCTCTAATTATAATAATAAGTAGTATGGCTGGTGGTCGTGGGTGAGTTGATAAAAAGGCACGGATTTTGGCGTTTTAGTGTTTATTTCACTTTATGACACAGAGAACTGCGACGCACACGCACGTACTTTAGCTTTGGCTCCCGGTAGTCGACTGCTTTAGCAAGAGCATACTTTGCGTGCGCGCACCCCTTGCCCCGTGCGTCCCGTAATACCCTAACGGCCCTTAAGGCGTTTAACACAAGCACGTATTGGGCGGCGTCTACATGCTATAGTAGGCATTATCGATATTTATCTCTATAGCTGAGACCATGTAGCTCAATGATCTGTATAAGTAACACAATTTATCAGGTTTAGACAAGTTACTACACGTTTGCTTACGACCTCAATTATCTGGACTCTATAAATAAAACAACTGCCATTTCAAATCTGGCTATTTGGGAAACTGAGTAAATGAATAGCCTCTATAACTGATAAAAAAGCCTAAGTCCCTTGAAATTAGAGATAAGACTTCCTCCCCAACCGGGCTGCAGAAGGCCAGACGCCGCCGGGAGCCGAGGAGGATGGCGTGGCCCTATCCTTGGTCCCGGTATTTAAGCAGGAGGAACACTCCTGTGATTTTAGTCGGAAAGAGTCCAATACACCGGGGTCGCTGCCCTTACGGCGCTCCTGATGGTCCATGAGGCATCCACCAGGTCAAAAAAGGTCCCGTGCGATCCTACTTATGAAACTATATTTACGAGATCTTATCTTTAATATACTTTGTAGTGATTTTCACACGCGTTAATTCACCTATTGCCTGGGAAATATAGTCCTTATGGTCTTTTGTTTAGAAACAATTGCGAATTGCGGATATTTTATGTTTTTTGTAGAAACAAAAATGCTGAAGTATCTATCTATTAAATCATTAATTTCACTAAAAAAGTTTTAGAAACGTTCCTTTACTGAATCAAAAAAAGATGAAGTTAAAATAATATTATTCTGTATCCCTTTCGGGGTGAGCAGAGAAGCATTAGCCACTGTACCACTAATGTACTTATCTGTAAAACGACGGAGCGACAGCGTCCCGACACCGCTCCGCCGTCGCAGCGCATCACTCCGTACTCCGGCCCTTAACTGTCAGTACTTCACGACTTCACAGGCTCAGATTTTTACACGCTACCTTCATTTTGTTTTGACTTTTCTCAGAAAATTAATACCACTTAACAAAAAAAAAAACTTAATACATAACACACACTATTATAATATATGAGACGTACATAATAATAATATATTATCGTCACGTTATATTCCTATTGATGTGAGCAGAGATACATTAACACGTTGAACGCCGTGGGGGTCACCGGTGACCCCCAGTGAACTTTCCGTTTGGGCCGGGGGGCGTGCACCGGTGACCCCCAGCTAATAAATGTGATAAAACGCAGATTTATAATACTAGAAATGATAAGAAAAACATATTTCGAATTAGAATTTATTGTAGAATAAAGAGTTTAAAACGGCCTGAACGGGAAGTATTGAGAAAAAGGGCCGGCGTTCAACGTGTTAATGCATGTATCCACTTTACGCTTATATGTATTGCCTAACGTGACCAGTAGCGCAACTGATCGCCGTTCTCACGGCACTTAAACATGACATTTCTATTAGATGCCACGCGGGTTTCCTGACGATGTTTTCCCTCACCAGTGAGTACGTGGTGTCTAAACCCGCATTTAATCTAGAAAAACCCAGATGTAGGCATGGAAAACGGTCTCTTATCCCCTAGCCACCGCCACTAAGACTTTTTTTTTGTTATCCCGGTGGAAATCCCTACGGACCGTCAGGGGAAGTGGTGAGGGCCACTCCCCCCGGTGTGTCGGACCTGCCCCGACTAAAACCACCGGGGTGCCAGCACTGCCCTCTCTTCGCTTTCGCCGAGCCTGGGAATCCGGATGCTTCCGACGGCTCGACGAGCGTTGGTTTTGGGCAGGCCTCCTCTCTTGGAGGGGGAATTGAAACCCCCTCACTGCCACTCTGTGGGATCGGCATGTGGGCACACACACGCCGGCCCTTCCTCTCTGCACCGGACGGGTACTTCCGACGACCGCCACTAAGACTAACATATTTTGATTATAATTAACTAACATAATTTGTAATACTATAGTAAAGTGTAAGCAAAGTCAAAGTGAGGAATATAAATCTCAGCCTAAAATTTTACTCCTCCATTCAATATCTCTTTTATTTTCAGCTCCACGTCTCTTGTATGGAGGCATATACAAGCATCTGGGGGAAACAATGAAGCTGCTGTGGACGGCTGATTTAAAAATGAACACGGTGCACGTTCGCGACGTTTGCCGCGCGGTCTGGACCCTGGGGACCAGCAGCCAGGCCAGCGGGCAGACGTACAACGTGGTGGACGAGGCCAACAGCACCCAGGGCAGCCTGGCCGAGCTCGTCGCGGACATGTTCAAGATCAACCATGATTATTACGGGACTGCCATATCCACTTTAGCCAAGGTACTCTTTTTAATTCGCTTGTTCTTTATGGGAATGCTCTTATCGCGTATATTTTTATAAGACAGCTGTCTCTCACAACTAATTAATGTCTGACCGAAGGCTTCGGGTGCTTTCGGTGAAACTTACAAATGGACCGAAACAACGCTTACCCAGAGTGACTGGCAGCACTAGCACTCTTAAATCTTGTGCATAACAATAATAATGACGCGCCATCAAGTGTGCATATACGGAAACATACAGAACATATACGGAACCTAATATATTTACAGAAATTAAAACAGTTTCATACAAAAACATTATCTCAGGTAGTATGAAAAAATGTAAAAAACTGTGTTCAGTCAAATTAAAAAAAGAAAATTGTACTATATATATATATATGTGTATATAAATATATATTTAAATTTATGCAAGAATAATTTTTATGATATCAATCTGGAATGAGCCAATTCACTTCGATTTGCGATTTATGACAAAAGTTTTTAGTATTAAATATAAAAAGTACGATTGTGATCACATGTTATCAAATATTGACTAATATTTTTTTTATTATAAATGATAAAAAAAAAAATTAAAAAGGTTGGTTATATGGCCCATGAGGGGATCGAACCCGCGACCTTCGCGTTATTAGCACGACGCTCTAACCAACTGAGCTAATGGGCCGATGAAAGGAAGGGCAAAAATACGCACCTGAATCTTTTTTCTCTAAAGAGATGTATAAATTGTTTTAAATTTTTTTTTTCTTAATTAAATTGTAACGAGGTCATATTGTATTATTTGAAAAATATATTTTTAAAAAGTGTCTATTTGAATATATTTTTTTTTACACTGGCTCGACATAGTGACTACAGAGTACCTGATGGTAAGTACAGTGTAGTCCAAATACGAAAGCGACTATCAAAGGATGAAAATCCATTGATAGTCTACATCGTCATGTCGGCCCACATATACCACGACTGAAAGTCTCTAGATATATGAGCTACTGGATATGCACAAGCTGATCCCGAAATGCGACTAGTCGAAACTGGTCACTATGACGGGCTTTACACCCATGTACTGTGGTCGCGATCCAAACGGGCACCGTCGCCCTACCACATCGCTGCTGCTCGTTTAGCACCACCCAGGAGTCACGTGTAGGAAACTAGGGTAAAGCCAACGGACGCGAGCAGCTTCGACTCCCAAAAAAAAAAAAAACTTTGAAAAGGAATAACTTATCAGTTTTTTACCATACAGTATTTGTACCATGGGAGTAATAAATATACGCGCGGGTCATCGTGAAGCAACTAAGCATTTCTCTAACTCTCCCCTTTATCGCGTCATCGGTTTGTGATATAGTCTTTCGGCGTTCTGCGTGTTCCTACGATATATGGTTCTTTAAGCGAAGCGTGAAGAGATATTTATGTTGGTCGGCATGGTCGCGGCTTCAGTCGCCAGGCGGTTGGTCTCTCTGTTCTGGTGGTGGCGCTGGGTTATTCCAGATTACGTATGAATCTAAATAATGTTTACCGGTTAAGGAAAATATGGTGAAGAAACCCGAATGGCATCTAATTAATGAGTAACGATTAAAAAATGTAGCCGTAATTTTAATTTACTTGCTCTGTAATCATGATTAAATCTATTTAAAACATCAAGAAATGAGCAAAATGCAGTCATATTAATGGTAAAAAACGTAAAATGTAATCGTAATGATTTTCATTAATCTGATTACATTTTGCCCATCTATGGCTGGGAGAACGGCGATTAGCTCCGCTACTGATCACGTTGGTCACGAATTATAAACAAAGTGGATACAGACTAATGTATCTCTGAAATGAAAAATGAAAATGTATTTATTTCGCCACAAACCAACAAAAAACCAGATTTTTTTTTGTTTTTAATTAATTTTTTTATCTCTGCTCACTTCGAAAGGGATAGCTTGACTATATTATATTAATTCTATTTATGCAGCGTCTTCCGATAAAGCAGCAATGTTGTCACCGCCGGAGAACGCCGCTGGTTTGGATTTCCGCGTAGAGAATTTGGGAACAAAGAGTTCGTTCAGGCACAGTGACAATGAAATATTCAAAAGGCACTTACCTGGAAACTGGATGAGGACAGGCTACTGCAGCTACGCACCGATGACCGTATACAATTAATTAGATGTTCCGCCGTATTGTCCAAAGCAACTGACTATTCCGTAGTGTGACCGAGTTCGCCGCCGATGATAAGTGTAGCGATACCGCCGTGCGTACACGAATGTCGATGTTAACCCTTTTCCTGATAGTGTATCTGTGGAGATACATTAGAATTTACAAAACCTTATTGCCATAAAATATTAGCGCAAACTTAATCTATACTAATATTATAAAGCTGAAGAGTTTGTTTGTTTGTTTGAACGCGCTAATCTCAGGAACTACTGGTTCGAATTGAAAAATTCTTTTTGAGTTGAATAGACCATTTATCGAGAAAGGCTTTAGGCTATATAACATCACGATGCAATTATTAGGAGCGAAGAAATAATGGAAAATATGAAAAAAAACGGGGAAAATTATTCATCCTTGAGGGCTTCCATTGCGTGCGCTGCAAAAACGGTTCAAGATACCAAAAATATAGGTATGAAAGAATTATTCCTCTTAAAATGATCTAAAAAAATGTCCGCGACAGTATATATCTATCTTTTAAGATTAACTTACTAGAACCGTTTTTATGGTAATCAAATTTGGTCGAAATTAATGCATTAAGATTAATTAATGATTGTTAAGAGTTGTATCAACGTAATAATATTAATCTTTATCAAAATAAATGTGTTGTTGATTAAGAGTATTTAATTGTGAACAAAATTGTCTTTGACATCACTTAATTTCAATGAACATCTTAGAAGATATTACAAAACCTTATATAGCAAAACAACGTTTGCCGGATCAGCTAGTATTTTTATATGAATATTTAGGTAATTTCTCAGTTTTTGAACGCACGGTTAGTTTTTATTAGACATCCTTTGAACATAAGGGTTAAACGGTATGAATATTATTTTAATATTGAAAGAAAGAACATTCTGCCAAGTTAAGGGTTAAGGACCGAGTGTGGAATGGGAATGTAGGGAGAACGGGATGGGTTCAAGTACGTTTTTTATACTCATGCCCTGCGCCAGAATAGATGTTTTTTCTGCGTAGAACGACATAGCGTCAGTTGCTGAGGAGGCGAACGACAAGCACTTGACTGCCTGGGCTGAAATCTGCCGCAAGTA
This sequence comes from Automeris io, assembly GCA_036320925.1. NCBI lineage: Eukaryota > Metazoa > Arthropoda > Insecta > Lepidoptera > Saturniidae > Automeris > Automeris io. The sequence continues at coordinate 2,137,776 of JAUDJH010000010.1, read as the reverse complement.
CTCCGTGGAGCACACGCCGCTGGAGCCGAGCGCCGGGGCCGAGCTGCTCCTCAACAAGCAGCTGTGCCTTGATGGAAGCAAGCTGCGCCAGGTGATGCCCCTCGAGGTACCAGCGCCTACTGAACACACGCTGCGGCAGGTCAGTGGGACTTTCATTTACTTTGCTTAAACAAAAATAGAATTGTTTCCCCTAAGAAAATAATCTAATTAAACGTTATTAAGTCCGATACAAAAAGCCCTAAAAATGAATTGGTGTTTTAAAAGCTTTGAATTAGTCTTTTACCTGAAGTTTTGGCCATAAAAACCACATTCGGTATAACTTTCAAATGGACCGAAAATTTAGCTAAAGTTTAAAGTTTTTAGCAAGCGTCAAACTAAGACTGATGGACTGATTGTGATTGTTTTATTATTATTAATAAGTATCCGATTATAGGTCGATATCAGACCGAAACCGATTAATCGGCCAGTGCTATAATCTTCTAAAACGTAGCTGGAGATTTTAAAATTAAATAGAAAATCAGTTCAATATTAGCTAAAAGGGAATAATTATGTAGTGTCGTAATAATAATGTTTAGTAAGGCTAATGAAAGTTTGATGCACTTAATGCAACATAAGGTTGTTTATACTTCAATACACGATATCTAGTCCACGCGCATTATATATAACGTGCGCCAAATAAGTAATAAAGGGGATTCAAGCTAAGACTGCCTTTGATGCACAAGCCTCCTACAAGCGGTTGAGGCCTCCACCACAAGCGGTGGCCTGCCACTACAATTAGTACCCTTACGTGATCGGTGGGATCTAAGACAGGCGGCAAGCCTCGCACCGTCTGCTTCCACAATATAATTGTTTTTAAAACTTCTAAATGTAAAAGCGCACAGTCGCTGCTAGATTGTGTTACACTGCTCCGTGTGCATATATGTGAAAAGTCATCTGATGTATGTACATGCTGCGCAGCGCTGTCACGTGGTGTGTCAAACTCGCGATCGTGACAGTTGACAGCGCTACGTAGTTACGTGCATCGGACAGCCACTGTAAAGTCGCGACCGGCAAGATTCGAAGCGTGCCTTTAAGTTATATGTTGATATACATAAATGATGTCTACAGATTTTTAAATATACCTCACAACTTTATCAAAAAGGTCGCTAAAGCTTTCGATCAAACATTGCTTTGAATATTCTCGTTAGATTCATCATGAATGTATTTCCAGGTCTTGGAAGATTACGCTTCAATGAATCTCTTCCCAAAGGAACTCCTGCTATGACTGCATAAATAAAATATAGTATGTATAAAGTATATGTAAAAACCAACCATTTTACATATTTTATTAAATATTTCGCTTTTATAAAAGTCATTTAACACAAAAACGTGTAAAAATATTGATTTTTCAGTATAATTTGCTCATTTTATTATTTTTAATGAATTTTTCAAACATCGATATAAAGTTTTAAGATAATTCTAAAAAAATATATAGTCCTGATATGTAATTATTTTTTAGACTGCGCCATGATTATCATGGTGTGGTAATTATGTCAAGTGATATTGAAAAAAAAAGGTCTTGTCGTTTTTAAACGATATTGCCTAGAATATACAGGAATTTAACTCTTGATGTTCTTGATCCGGGTAGTATAAATAATGTCGTAAAAGCCGATATTTCACAGTTTGAGATTATTTTCACAATTGTGTCGTTAAATATCAAAGGTCTGTATGTCCAAAGTTAGTGAAAAACGGGAAACCAAACGAAATAAATGAATGAATTCATAATTAATGCATTTTACGGTAACTAAGAAGTTCTCTAAGTCTTACTTTTAACGAGACGTTGAGCTGGGGAATGGTCTTCCGAAGAGTGTGTTCCCACCGTCTTATGATATGGGTCTTTCAAACGAAGCATGATGAGATACATGTACAGGCTTTGGGTTACACCAGGCTTTCCATCAGGCGTTGTGTGGTCACTATGGTCAGGATTAAAAATATATGTATCTATATGTTGTATTCATGAAACGATACTTAGACAACAACTGGTTTATTTTACAAATACCTCCAATACATACACAACATCTTCCCCTTAGAAACTAAAATATGCTTAATTAGGTACTGATTGTAATTTAAAAACATACATTCAAGAAATATATCTATGTTGTCTCTTTTTTTAAGTTAAAGTACCTAATATTCTGGCCCTTAATTGTATGTTACCAATTAAGGGCCAGAATTAGTTACAGTGTCGATGTACTAGGGTGTGGGTTACTATGATTTGATATTTATCGATGCAATTTATTTTTAAAAATCTGTTCCCAATATTATCTCAATAGATCAGTAATTTTGGTCATTGACTTAATTCCGTTGTCGCGAAATCGAACTCGAAGAATACTGCGACATTACTCAAAAATAAATAAAAAAAAAATGTTACCAAATACTTGCTATTAAAAGCTGTATCTTATTATTATTTAAATAACAATCACTATATTGCCTATAACGCAATCACATTATGCAACGTGTTTTGATGAACGACCTCAGACACCTAAAATAACCCCATTCGCGCATAAGACCCGGTACAGTATTTACTACTCTTTTTATTTTGTCCTGAAACACGATTGCAAACATGAGCTATTTTATTATGATATTACTATATCTTTTAATGGCAAGGAAAATCTTGATCGTAAGTCAATAAAGGACCAAGTAACTGTAAGCATAAGAGTTAAAATCGATTGAAATTAGGGCGGCTTGATCGAACAAATTAAATATAGTTTAAACTTGTATAAAACTCTATTTAAAGCGGTTTAACTCGTCTTTAATGATGGTTTAAATTTAAAAGTTATTGAAAGAGTTTTTTTGTTAATGATTTATAGGCACACGCTTAACCTCAATCACACCTGGTGGAAAGTGAAGATGAGTCCGTTGATGAACTGCGTCCGCCCAACAAATGCCTATTCACTCTTCTCTTAAAGACTCAGGTCATAAGATCGCGGAAATAAGGCTGCTAGAAACTTATTCCACTCCATTAATGTTTCCATGCGAGGCAACGTTTTTTGCTTTTGTAATCCGGAGGAAAATACTGCATAGGACTAGCGGAGCAGCCATCCCTTATGTCAAACTCCTACTGGCTAAAAACCACCCGGGTATCCTTTCAATCACTCCACAACGAGTACTTTAACGAGAAATATCGATTTATATACGTTTAAAGTAGATTTAATTTACTGATGCAAGCCGTCCCTAATCTTGTTTTTATTTTATCGATTTATAAATTACTTTGAAAACATAAGGTTATATTATAAAATTGTATAAGAATAGTATCTGTAAGTTAAGAGACACTTAAATCGATCACCTGTTACGGCACTATTTTGGAGTAATCGATAAAAGGTTACGCTATCAATATCTATTTGAAAACCGTATCGACTGGTGAAAGGCTAATCGGTAAAAACGCTGATTCCGAAAATATATATATTACTATATCACCAAAAAATGTCGCTTAAACCAAATAGCCTTTCACCCGACGATATATTTTGTTCGTATTAACGTAAATAAAAGGTATTAATTTGTAGTTTAGTTGATATTTACGCTCAATACAGCATTTTTAAATCTTAACTATCGAACGGTACTGAAGTGTTTGTTTTTGCTATCTACGATTTTATCGTAATCGCACAATGTATTTGAATATAATGAAATGCTGTGATAAAGTAATGTGTGATGTTTTCGGATACTTAAATAAATCTGATGAAATACCGCTATTTTTGTAAGTGACTGGACAATAACTAACCATCTTGTAGCATATGGGAGACTGTGTATGCCAAAAAGCATGCAAGCTTTTATAAACCATCTATTATCATCGCGCGAGCTTAAAGCAGTTGGGCGCTGAGGTAAAGGCCGTGCGCGTCCCCCCCCCCCCCAGCGGTACCGCTCGCCTCCAGCGTCTGTAGTGTAGTGTTTTTCTTGATAGCTGTCGCAAGACTGTCGATCGTATAAACATTCAATTTAAATTCTTTGTTATAAACTTATTTTTAAAATAACAGAATCGAAACCATCTAGTTCAGTTACAATCAGAGATGGGGAAAATGTAATCTGATTAATTGTTAACGATTACAAAATTTAGTCGTAATTTTAATTTTCTTGCTCCGTATTCATGATTAAATCCATTTAAAACATTAAGAAATCATAAATGTGTATAAAATCTGGGATTCTGTAGTGTTTAAAACATAAATGAGCCAAATGCAGTCATATTAATAGTAAAAAACGTAAAATGTAATCGTTAATAATTTTCATTCATCTGATTACATTTTGCCCATCTATGGTTACAATAAATACTTTAAAAATGCATAATATTTGTTTTTCTAATTAAAAAAATTATCAGTTGTAGGTTAACAATGGTAAGAATTAAATTTGTAAAAACTTTGCTATTTAACACAATAAAAAAAACGCATATATTGAAAAACAAAATCTATTTAAAATTAAGGTGATAGCTAATGCACCGGCGGAATTTTGTCGCTTACCTTTGTCGTTTGGTGTACCATTGATATATGAAATAGTGCTACTTAATTTAGTCTAATTTATCGACACGAAGTCGATATTTTTGTAAAGCATATAAGAGCACTAGCAAATTCCTAAGCTCTGCGCTCAACTCACGCGATGGCTATAACTTGTCTACGGTAATAATGTTACTGTTCAATCTAAAAGTCTATAGATTAATATGAAATTATGAAGTAAAAATGTATTGTATATGAGATTTATTCCTTATGGTGCGTAAATAATAAGTTCTATTAATTTGTAAGTGATTGAAACTAACTTTTCCGTTTTTTATCGATTCCTTGTAAAATAATTGTAAAAGTATGAATAAAGTTTTTATTAACTTTTTAACCGGCTTCATGAACATGAGATTTCTTCTTCGGTCGTATGTAATTTTTTATACATGATAAAATAATAATGATAATAATTCCATATTTCCGTTTTTATTGGCCGAGTTGGATAATTCTCTAAATTTGAATATATTAATTACTCACACTCATAAAATTCAGTTTAATGAATTATGTACATTAAAAATCGATTAAACATAATATTTTGCTTTTATTTTATCGATATAAAAACTAACTTGAACGAACTAATTAAAAGTTCCTTGGGTTTTTAGGAAAGGAAAGGCCACGGTAATAATGAATATAATCAAACCCGTTTTTGTGCGAAATCTATAAAAAGTTGTGACAGTAAGTTTCAACATCTTTTAAACTTATTTTGTTATATTTTATTCAACTTAAAATAAATTGTTATGTATTGCACAAAAAAGGGCGCACAAAAACAGATTTGGATACTTAAAAAAATGCTGTTATACTTATGTGTGATTATGCTCATTACTAGAAACAAGGTTTCGATTTTAATTTTTTTTTAGACTAAGTGCTTATATTGTATTTGTTTTAAGTGTATTATTGTAGTAGTGCTGAAAGTGCTTTAATCGAAATGGATAAACATCGAGATGTAATCAATAATTATAATGTCAAGAGAGGATAATATTATGAAAATATTTTAATTCTTTCACGATTTCGTTTATTATTGAAAAGTATTGTAAATTTATAAATTGCTTATTATCTTTTTGTAATTTCAACATATTTTAAAGTAATAAATTTATTTCCATTACTCTTTAGTTTTTATTTAATTCTCTCGCATCGAAAAAAGTAAGACATCTGAAAGAAACAAGTTGACAGTCGATCTAAACTTCGTACTGCCTAACAATCAATGTATGTCGTGTTAGTCAAACATTTAGCCACACCTCCCGCTTTCTCTAACTCTCCCTACGCTCTTTCCTCTCCCGTCTCCACTCGACGCTCCCCTTCAGTCTTCAGTTCATATTCAGATTTTTTTAAATACACCAATACCTCGCTTTTCGTTTATTTTCGAAGTTGCGTCGCTGCTTAATTTTTACTGATTTTCACTGTGCGTCGTTAGATTTTCGAAGTTGCGTTGTTTTAGATTCGAGTCTTTAATTTTTTTTTCCTAAAATATGGCAACACCTTTGTTTTGCCATTAAAATTTGGGGATTCCCTTTCTAACTAAAAATCAACGCAAATTTAATACAATTTTATACTTACTTTATACAAACTTAATATCAATTGCTACAAGGAAATTTATGTTACGTTGAAGGAAACAGTTGTTCAACAAACATTGAACCAATTTTTTGTGAAAGAAAGCCGATCTACGACAGCAGCCACTATGCACTCATCAGACAGTGATTAATTTTAATTTTAACTTTCATAAATTAAATGAATATTGTTTAATTTAAAATTTTGTTTAATTACGTTAATACGTTTTTTGTATATTATTTTTGTTTGAAAAATTTTACTTTGTTACATTTTATTTTTAAAAGGTAGTATTTTCGTAATCCTGGAACTTATCTTCGATTCTTAAATGGTTTGCTATAGAAAACTTTGACTTGACTTTGCGTCGTATTTTTTTGGAACGTAACCCCGACGCAAAGCGGGGTATTGGTGTATATACTATTTTATTTCTGGCTGTGGATATGAGACTGGTTTCTATGCGCGTCAACCCGAATGGTCGTAGGTTCGAATCCCGGTACGTCTCTCTTCCAAACTACGTTCGGATTTAACCACTACATGCCTATCGGTGATGGAAAACATCAAGAGGAAACCCGCATGGCATCTGACAGAAATGTCATGTGTAAGAGCCCTGAGAACGGCGATCAGCACCGCTACTGGTTACATTGGGCATGAGATATAAGTACAAAGTATATGGCGTAACCATGTATTATTAGTATCTCTAACTTACAAAATAATTACCCTGTAATAAATTGCATCCCCTATTTCAACCCCTTCAAGTTTGATTTTCGCAACGAAAGATAGCCATGTCAGTCTCCAAGACCTAATCTATTTTATACTATCATTTTTCAATAACTATTTATCTTTTAAGAGAAAACAACCTACGTTAAAGTGGGAAATAAAACGAATATAAAGATCTGTGCAATGGTTTTATTTATAGAAACAAAGTTACTTTAATCTTAAATAAATTTATCTGTCGATAAAAAAAACTGTACAACATATAATGACAATATATACATAACACAAGACATAGCTATTGATTTGCATTCGATACTCGGATGACACGTGAAATATATAAAAAGTTAACAATTTGAAAATAATCTGAAAAACTGACAATTTTTTACAACCACAATTAGTTACTTTATATTTTTGATAACATAATAAACTTTGAAGTACTATAATATATTGTAAAAATGGCAAAATTTGTCAATTAGTTGCAAATTACTCTTAAGTTTCATGAAATTCAACAACATTTATAACAATTCAAAAGACCCATATTTTTTCGCTAATCGATTAAATTCAATAAGCATCACCTACTCAAATCGATTTATCGACCCGCCTCCATCACTATTATCGAAAACAAACGTCACTGCGACCAAGGAGCTTTGCAAATCGAACGTCATGGAAACATGCCGTCCCTCTCCCACCAGTTCACGTATTCAGAGGGTGCGAAAGAGACGGAGCTAATGGTTCCGTCATCCCACGGTGGATTCCGGTGACGTCACGTGACAATAATCGGTCAGAGGAACAATTACCACTTGAATCTGAAATAAATAAGTTTTTTAGTTTTTTTTTTATAGCGACAGGGGAAACTAACTATACAACATATGATGTAACAGTGTGTCGTAAGATTGGCGGCAACCATTATGGGACTAAGGATGAATGACCGTCACCACCATAATGCCGGTTTGAAGCTAAGATTTATATTACACCCAACGTATCCGCTGAATAATACAACAAAAACCGGCCATTTTGTTCATAAAAAAATTGGCTGAAAAATTGTACAAGTCTTTGTTTTGACGTTTTAAAAGTTAACTCAAAAGTCTCATAAGACATCGTAACCGTGTCTAAGTTATGCAAGGTCAAAGATTGTTTATTTTTTTAATATTTCGTTTCCTATGCGATAAATGTCTTTTAAAGAATAGAAACTTATATACATAATTCTTTAATATTTTTATTGATTTTCTCCATATATAATTGACAAACAAAGGGGCAATTAGTGGCGGGAAAATGGGTGCTATGGCCCCGCAAAGAAAAAATTAAAAATCTCGAGATGTCAATGTAAACTACCCACCTTGAGATGATCTCGATATGGCCCCAGTAAATGCTTCCTCTCCGGATAGTCGCATACATTGGCACATTTTGTACATCTTCTAGTAAATAAACAAGAAAAATATATATAGCTATGAAAATTAAACATAATAGTTTCATGGGAGTAAAATAGTTCTACATTTAATACATCTCAGAGTTTCATTTTAAATCAATATATGTATTAAATAACACATTTTAAACTTTCGCGTTCTGTACTAATTATAAATATTTTAACGGGACTTATGTGCGAATTAACTCACTTTTAATTATGGCTCGACATTTCGATCTAGTTTCACAGGTTATGGTCACGAGCAGACTGACGCGCCGCGTAATCTTCGTCGGGGTCGGGAAGTTACTTCCTCTACCCTCTTTTGTTCTTGACAATTTGAAGAGTGACGAGACGCATCACTCACAGTATGTTTACAAGGCTACATAAAACGAAGCCCTAGTTTCCTAATCACTGGGTTCCGCGTCAATAATAACTTAAACCCTTTTTCCCAATCAAGTTTTGTGCTTCTTAATCTCAATTCTTCTAGAAGCAGTTCTTAGATAATAGAAGGGATTTCTGGAAAGGATTTTTTACTTATGCAGCTCAATTCAGTGATTAGGTCCTTCATAAAAGCTATAATTTAAAGTAAGTTAATTCTCGCAAAGTCCCGATAAAGTATGTTAAATATCTAAACATATCAAAATAATGTTTTTTTTTTATGTTTGTATGAGATGAACGTCACTGCATAATACGCTATATCTCCTTCGGGGTGAGTAGAGATACATAAGTGGCTGTATCTACTTTACTCGATGTCCTAGGCGAATTCGGCCACGGCGACTGTTTCAACACCGATTAAGAAAATCGAGGTCCAGTTTACGGAAACAGTCAATTGCACAAGAGATATTTAAGTGCATAGCTGGACGCGCAGCCAGAAAAGCCCTCTCTCATCCGAGCTCCCTCAGGCCCGATGGAATGGAGAACCAGTACGATCGGGAGGGAGCGGGACGCAGGTTTGGTCGAGTTTTCCTTCTCTGAACACCTGGTTGTATTGCAGTGTTAATGAGATACCTTAGTCGCCTTTTACGACACCTCAGCAAGAAGAGAGGGGTGCTATTCTATTCTGCCGGCAGCCACCACGGCACAATACTCATATATGTAGGAATCGAGTGGAATAGAACATATGATGCTAATAATATAAAATGATAAGGAACAGTGTAAGAGTGTGAAAGGGATAGAAAGTATAGGAGAGAGAGAGCGATAGATACGAATGGCGGAGACAATAAGTTGTGACGGTCGTGGTGATATTTTTATATTTAAAACTGTACCTGTATTTCAACTGTGCTGAATAAATTATTTAAAAACTAAATTATTTGAACTTTTATTTTTACTTTATATTTTTATTTAAAATATTCAATGGATATCTAGATTGTGCAGAACTTATCAATAATCTAAAAATTAATGCTCCATCTCGTTTGCCCCGCAAAACAGCTTTCCATTTTTTTTCTATACCCTTCTTTAAAACGAATCTTGGACAGTTTTCTACCATGCCAAGGATCTGCAGGCAGTACAACGCACTCTCGCGACTCGGTGACTTGGACCTGACTGTTTCTCTTTCAAAATTTAGAACAGCGTGTAGAAAGTGACTGTATTTCTTTTTTCTTTTTTTTTGTGTTACTTTTTGTGTTACTTGGAATCAGTCACAGTTTCGTTTAAAGTTGTTACTTATACATTCTACAATATTATCCTTTTGTGTTGTGTCTATATATGTATGTATATGTTTTTTCTTTTTTTTTAATTTTATTATTATTCTTTAATGCAAACTAGCTTTATATATTAATCACTGTGCATGCTGTGGTGCCCTATAATTGTGGGGGCATTTATATGTTCCATTTAAGTACTATGATCCTTTTGTTTTCTTGTCTAATGTTACCCATGTTGGGCACCCTATTATGTAAAATAAAATAAATAAATAAAATAAAGTCTTTCTACATATAGACATAGTACAACGCGACCAGTAGCGCAGCCGCTCGCTGTTCGCACAGCGCTAGCACACATGACATTTCTATTAAATGACATGCTGGTTTCCCCGCGATGTTATGCTTCTCCGGTGAGCGTGTGCTGCCTAAAACCTTACTTAATCTGGAAAAACACTGAGGAATTCGAACCTACGATCATACGCGTTACCGCATAGTAATAATAATTTGGGAGTCGAAGCTGCTCGCGTCCGTAGGCTTTACCGTAGTTTCCCTACACGTGACTCCTGGGTGGTGCTAAACGAGCAGCAGCGAGGTGGTAGGGCGTCGGTGCCCGTCTGGATCGCGACCACAGTACATGGGTGTAAAGCCCGTCATAGTGACCAGTTCCGGCTTGTCGCGTTTCGGGATCAGCTTGTGTATATCCAGTAGCTCATATACCTAGAGACCTTCAGTCGTGGTATGTGTGGGCCGACATGACGATGTAGACTATCAATGGATTTTCATCCTTTTACACTGTACTTACCATCAGGTACTCTGTAGTCACTATGTCAAGCCAGTGTAAAAAAAAATCGGTCTATTATCCGCCACCATGCAAAATAATAGAGACTAAATACAATCACAAAGAAAAAAACTACTGACTTCTTCCCGGTGTAGGGGCCGGAGGACTGCGCGGCGCGGGCAGGGCACCCCGAGCTCGTTGGCGTGTACAGGGGCGTGTTCAGCTCGTCGAAGTCCAGGGCTCCGTCGATGTTTAGGACCCTTCGGAAACAAATCGTTTACATTCATTGCAGACTAAAGAGGAAAAATAATACCCTTTTTTTCCTATACTGGCTCATAGAACTGTCTATATTGCACCTGAAAGAAAGTACAATGTAATCCAACAATGGTAACGACCTTCGGAAAGAGCAACCTTCCTCCACAGTTGTCGACCCCTACGTGATTAGAGCGGCTCCACAAATCCTGCAATTAAAAAATCTATCCTACAGAAATAATCAATTTATTCTCACTTATTTTGTACTGAAAACCGATGTACGCGCTCGACTACCGACGCGACGTGTTCAACGCCTTTCTGCTGACCCCAAACCAGGATACCGATCTGTGAACATATACATGTTTTATTACAAAATTCATACATGTATCCAATTTTGATTATAATATATCGAGGTGTGAAAGGCTATTTGATTTAAGCGATATTTTTTGGTGATATAGTAATATATATCGAAGTGTGAAAGGCTATTTGGTTTAAGCGACATTTTTTGGTGATATAGTAATATATATATTTTCGGAATCAGCGTTTTTTACCGATTCCAAATATATATTATATATATATATATATATATATATATTAACATATCACTAAGAAATGTCGCTTAAACCAAATAGCCTTTCACACTTCGATATATATTACAACTAGCTGATCCGGCAAACGTTGTTTTGCTATATAAGGTTTTGTAATATCTTCTAAGATGTTCATTGAAATTAAGTGATGTCAAAGACAATTTTGTTCACAATTAAATACTCTTAATCAACAACGCATTTATTTGGATAAAGATTAATATTATTACGTTGATACAACTCTTAACAAATAATGCATTAATTTCGACCAAATTTGTTTACCATAAAAACGGTTCTAGTGACCTAATCTTAAAAGATAGACATATACTGTCGTGGACATTTTTTTAAATCATTTCAAGAGGAATAATTCTTTCTTACATATATTTTTGGTATCTTGAACCGTTTTTGCAGCACACGCAATGGAAGCCCTCAAGGATGAATAATTTTCACCGTTATTTTCACATTTTCCATTATTTCTTCACTCCTAATAATTGCATCGTGATGTTATATAGCCTAAAGCCTTCCTCGATAAATGGTCTATTCAACACAAAAAGAATTTTTCAATTCGAACCAGTAGTTCCTGAGATTAGCGCGTTCAAACAAACAAACAAACTCTTCAGCTTTATAATATTAAGCATAGATATCACCAAAAAATGTCGCTTAAACCAAATAGCCTTTCACACTTCGATATCGTCAAACTATATCCCCTTTGCGGTTAACAGAGATACTGATCGCTTTTGTCAGGACAATTACATATGATATTTCTATTAGATGCCATATGGATCTCCTCACGACATTTTCCTTCACCGGTGAAAGCATGTGAGCCCTGAATCCGTACTTCAACCGGAAATACCCAGACGTACATGCCTGGATTCAAGTCTATCAGCGTTCACGTAGCTGCGCATGGGAACCAATATAAAAGGAAGGCGCACCTACTACTTAAAAGTATTCTATGTATTTATTGTCATACTTATTTGTTGTACGTTATAACTTATAAGGTATGTTTTTGTATATTTGGTCCTAATATTTAAATAGCACCGTGACGTCCGCGCAATCGATTCCCCTGAGCGTCGGCTGAAAATCAGCGCTGGATGGCGCGTACAGCGTCGCCCAGCACACGCTGAGCTGAGTGCTCTTTGAGATGGGTAGCAGCACACAGGATACATGATGTGATGTTATGTATTATTTCATTGTTGTTTTTTTTATATAAATATGTTTGTTGTATGTTGTTATCTTTTGGCTCAATAAACTTTTTCTTTCTTTGTCTTTTTTCTTTCTTTCACCTTGACCCTGACGTCCGGCTCGAGCTGCTCCTGCTGCCCGTACTGGTTGACGGCGCTCTCGGGGCTGTTCTGGCACGTGATGGATATGCGGACCGTGCGCAGGACTACTTCTGGCACCTGCACGACAAAACCGAACCTCTAAAGGCACGTTGCAGTCATACACGGGCCAAATGTAATCAGATTAATAAAAATTATTACGATTACATTTTACGTTTTATACCATCAATATGACTGCATTTTGCTCATCTATATTTTAAACACTACAGAATATTAACACGTTGAACGCCGGCCCTTTTTCTCAATACTTCCCGTTCAGGCCGTTTTAATCTCTTTATTCTACAATAAATTCTATTTCGAAATATGTTTTTCTTATCATTTCTAGTGTTATAAATCTGAGTTTTATCACATTTTTTAGGTGGGGGTCACCGGTGCACCCCCCCCGGCCCAAACGGAAAGTTCACCGGGGGTCACCGGTGACCCCCACGGCGTTCAACGTGTTAATTGTATGATTGCATACACATTTATGATTTCTTAATGTTTTAAATGAATTTAATCGTGATTACAGAGCAAGAAAATTAAAATTACGACTACTTTTTGTAATGGTTAATCATTAATCAGATTACATTTTGCCATCTCTGGATACAGTCACATTCCAGCACACGATTACGTGAATTGGATCCACTAAGATGTAAGTACTATTTCTATTGTTCATGAGCTAGGCAATCATTAAAAAAACCGTTTAAATCTGTTTAAACAGGGCAGGATGCAAAAAGAAGCTCGAAGAATAAATTAAATAAAACTCTTAATATCGATCCCCTTTCCCTCTACGAACTTAAAATCATTTATCTTTTACGCTGGCTAGACAAATTAACAGCAGCGCATCGGATGGTAAGGACAATGTAGTTACCAAAAACGACAGCAACTATCAAAGGACGAAATCACATACCACCACCACTGACATAAACTGGATACACTGTACTTATCATAATGTGCACTGTAGTCACATTATCCAGCCAGTCAGCCGTGGTGGCTGCCGGCAGAATAGAATAGCACCCCCCTCTTCTTGCTGAGGTGTCGTAAAAGGCGACTAAGGTATCTCTTGAACACCGCAATTCAACCAGGTGTTTAGAGAAGGAAACCTCGACCAAACCTGCATCCCGATCCCTCCCGAATGTACTGGTTCTCCTTTCCATCGGGCCTGAGGGAGCTCGGACGAGAGAGTGCTTTTCTGGCAGCGCGTCCAGTTATGCACTTAAATATCGCCTGCGCAATTGACTGTTTCCGAAAACTGGACCTCGAATTTCTTAACCGGTGTTGAAACAGTCGCCGTGACCGAAACCGGCTAGGACATCATCATCATCATCATCCAGCCAGTGTAAAAAAAAAGATAAAAAGAATAATAATTTAATAAAATATACCGTCATAACAAATGAAGACTAGTTTAAAAGACATTAGATTAACACAACGATTGTACGAATTACTTTTACTCGTAGCGCCACCTAGTGAAATTTTGAAGTTACTGATTGATTATTATACAATTTTACTTTATACTCACATCATAAGTGCCGGCCCAGACAATGAGCAAACTCTTCCGGAACCATACTCCTTTCGGATAGAGATCCACAGTCCACTCCAACAGTTTCTCCTGCGGAGCGACGTCCGCTATGGCCGGCTTGGTTGAGAATATGAACGTCCTGGTGTGGTAGCAAGGCAGAGAGTGGAAATTATCAATCGAGAGCACCGAACCCCAAGTGTCTTCGGTGTAGAGACGAGGTGTGAACAGCATACGGCCTGCTTCGGTTTGCTGGACTTCCGAGACTCTCTCGTACTGGCCTATAAGACATAAATGCTGTATTTCCAACCTATGTTTTATAACCCCCTTTTTTGTAACTCAGGGGAAATCCCTAACAGACCTTCAGGAGAGTGGTGAGGGACACCCCCCCCCTGTGTCGGACTTGCACTGACTAAAACCCCCCGGGGTGGTCCATCGAGCGCATCGTGTGCCGGCTATAACGCTTTTCCCAAAGCCCGGCACTGCATGTTTTATAACCCCTGGGGTAAAACATGTTACCACCCCCCTAGACCCTCTCTTCCACTTGACCATCACAGCCAATCAATATATTATTTAATTACATTATTTTTAATTATAGCGAGAGAAGAAAAGAGAATAATCTTTACCTGATTGGTAGCTCATGGCGATCGCCATTCGTTCCATGAAGAAATCTTTATGCTCCTGAGTCAGCGGGCAGAGCAACAGTTTGGCGAGTTGGTTCGGGCACATCATTGGGAATCTGCCGGAAGTTATTTCTATATAAAGCTTATATTGATCTGAGTAGATATACTTCGCTAAAAATACATATAAAAGTGATGTTGTCTGATAAAAACTCTTTATTCAGCCTATTGGAAGTTGATTTATAAAAAACGTTTTTCCAAAGAGTGGAATGTGTTTCCAGCGAGAATAGCTCCACGATGACTTGGGAACTTTTAAGAGAAGTGTAAATATGCATTTCTTAGGCGGACGCGATCTTCACCTTATATAATTTGGTCAGCAACAATTGCCCGGTGCACTTATTGCAGAGTAATCGTCTGCAGTGTTCATTTTCTACCCTTTTGATACATTACAATAATTAATGGACCAACAATGGAATTCGATAGTAAATCAAATTGTTAAGAGAAAATGGAGGTGGATCAAGTGGATTGTGAAGACTTCATTATTTTAATTAATGATGTTAGTCTCGATCTCTCTTGCTACTAGAATTATAATAAAATAGAAAACAATTGATGGAGTCATGGAAAAACTGACCTGACGTGTGAGAATACAGCAGCTACCAGAGATTCCCAGTGAGTCTTTTTCTCCGTTTCAGTGAAGTCGCTCGATTCCAACTTTTCACGTTGTTTGTTCAGCCATTTCACCACAAAACTGCGGACCATTTGTTAATATTAATACTAAAATAAATGCGAAAATTTTAATAGGTGTTTGTCGCTCAATCACGCCACAAACACAAAACGATCTGGATGAAATTTGGCACAGAGATAAATTATAATCTGGAATAACAAATAGGCTAATATGTATCCTGAAAATATAGGTTCAGGGGTCCAAGGTTTCAGTAGGAACATGGATGCGACCACGTGAAGGAAGCTAGACTCGAAAACTATGACTTAGCAGCGCCATTTCATTTTAACTAGTAATTTAAAAACCAAAAAAATGACAAAAGATATTGTGGAAGATGTGCCTCTAACTGAAATGCGGTAAAGCATCTATAGCTTGTGGGAGGCTTGTGAATCAAAAGGCAGTCTTAGCATGAATTCCTTTTATTATTTATTTGGCGCTCGAGGCGTGGGCACTGGCTTCCCAGATATCTGTGCCTGTCATTCTGCGTCCATTAGAGATTTTATCATTGCTTCAACTTACAATTTCGTGCTAGATTAAACTTGTATTTCTTAATTCAATGGCTATTACTTACTGGTAGAGGCTCATCTCATTGTGCAGGACCAGATCGCTCTGGGTCAGGAGTTGCACAAGGGTCTCCCCTTCCAACTCGCCCAGCTCTGAATCCGACCACACCCACTCGAGGTTCCACTTAACAAAGTTCTGGCAGGCCTGTAAGACACAACAGGTGCTACAGAAGTATAAAATAATATTTAGGGCAATTACACACAGCGTCCGATACAAATCCGTAAAATTACGAATCTAGAAAATTCGGACCAAATACGGATTTTTTTTAAATACTGGTTCGACAAAGCAACTACACTGCACCTGATGGAAATCACAGTGTTGGCCAAGAATAGCCAGGATGAAATAATCGACCACATCTCTAATTACCTTAGCGACATCGTTGTGCCCGCAAGCCATTGTGTACTGCATCCAGGCAATGAGTTGACCTCTCTTGGCAGCGTGGGCGATATGCTCCGACATGTAGGTCAAACATAAGCTCACTAAATCCTAAAAGTAGATAAAGCTAATTACATAGTGTTAATATCGTGATGGTGATTCGCCACTGCTTATCGCGTATTAGCATAAAGGCCCTTAGACAAAGAAGCATCTGTTTATCGACAACGTCAGTAGACAACTAGAAACGTATGCAATGTAATACAATCATGTCAATGTAATATTTTGAAAGCATATAAATCCCATACTTTTTTCAGATACGTATGTCGTGAACGCTAGTAGAAAAGGTTTAGTCTAGGATTCTAGCTGTTTTTTTTTATAACCCGAGGTAATCCTCATAGATCGTTGAGGCGGCGTCCCCTGTGTATAGGACTTCTACCGAATGAACCCCCTGGGGAGCTCCTCCTACCCGTCTGCCGCAGCCAAGGGCACAGTCAAGCCAACTTCCTCGGCTCCGGCGACGTTTAACTTTCCACAGGCCTTTATCTATTTGCGGGGGGGTTGTATATACCATGGAGCCATCCCTCACTCACCATTAAATATGCGGAGAGGGGGTGTAAAGGTCACCCTTTGGCCCCCTCACTTGCAACTATGTATAACCACTGGAGTAATGCGCGGGAACACATCGCGCACCGCTTACGTCTATGCCTCCAGCTTGTCTATGTTCTGTCAAGATTGGTGTTGCCAATTTGTTATATAGTAACATTTACTGAAGTGAAATATGTTTAGAATCGTTTTCAATCGTTCAATTCCAGGCCCGGACCTAGGGAAGGGAAAGCCGGGGCAAGCGCCTGGGGCGCCAAATTCTAGAGTCGGCAGACGAACACGTCACTTAGCGTATCCACAGAATGGTATATCTAAAAAGATACGCCAACCTCTACAAAAAAATATATACAGGCCTTTATTTGAACATTTTAAAAGTTAACTCAAAAGTCTCATAAAATAATTTTATCACATCATAAGCTAAGCGAGCTCTAAAATAGGTTTGCGTAAATTTTTCGCTTCCTATGTGATACATGGTAATTACATTTTAAGTAAGTTGTAGAACACAACATTTCTAAAAATTGTGCTGCAAACATTTGATAAAAAAACCATATAACTATCACGCCTCAATAAGCGTAGTGTAGAAAACCCTGCGAATAGGTGGAGCGATGATTTGCGCAAAGTAGCAGGCAATTGTTGGATGAGAAAAGCCAAAGATCGGCTTCAGTGACTAACCTTGGGAGAGGCTTATGTTCAGCAGTGAACGAATACAGGTTGATGATAATGATATAATTGAGAAACAAAGAAAAAAGTACTCGTGAGAGGCGAAGGAGATTAGCTTGCGTACCATCTAAAAAAATTGAAAATTCTGGGCTGATCACTTTACGAATGATGATGATGTCCTAGCCGGATTCGGCCACGGCGACTGTTTCAACACCGATTAAGAAAATCAAGGTTCAGTTTTCGGAAACAGCCAATTGCGCAGGAGATATTTAAGTGCATAACTGGACGCGCTGCCAGAAAAGCACTCTCTCGTCCGAGCTCCCTCTTGCCCGATGGAATGGAGAACCAGTACGATCGGGAGGGAACGGGATGCAGGTTTGGTCGAGATTTCCTTCTCTGAAATCCTGGTTGAATTGCGGTGTTAAAGAGATACCTTAGTCGCCTTTTACGACACCTCGGCAAGAAGAGGGGGGTGCTATTCTATTCTGCCGGCAGCCACCACGGCAAAACACGAACGAACTTTACGAATATAATAAATACATATCTTTGTCACAAATTCACGAGTTAAAAAGTGTACTAGTTAAGTTAAAGCGTGTTTATAATTACCTTAACATTATATTTATCTGCAAGAGAAAGTACTGGAAGAACGGTTTGGTACGATATCCTTATTTGGCCCGTATAGAAATACCTGCAATGATTTTAAACTTAAAATTAAATACATTGGCTCAATGCACGATGCATAATACGCATTGATTACTGCATGTAATATATTGTGTGAAATTTATTATGCTGACACCCAAGATGCAAGTGATTCTAATATTGGTGTCAGCTGGCATCATAGACGGGCAAAATGTAATCAGATTAATGAAAAACAATTACGATTATATTTAGCATTTTTTATCATTAACAAGACAGCATTTTGCTCATCCATTTTAAACACTACGGAATCCTTATTTGCACACACATTTATGACTCTTTAATGTTTTGAAGGGATTTAATCATGATTACAGAGCAACAAAGTTAAAACTTTGCCCTATTTTAAAAAGAAAAGAGTGAAACTAACTTGAGGAAATGTGGGAAGACTGTAGAAGCACTTGGTGTCTCCTGCAACACTATCCTTGTTTCACGCCATTCGCTCCACTCACGGTTCATTAACATCACCTAATTATTGTAGAAACAAATATTATTATTATTTCGGTAATTAAAAAATTTAAGCAATGTGAGATTATTTTAGATTTATTTTATAAAACATATTTTAGATTTACTTATAAAATATATTTTAGATTTGTAAGACAAAATAAAAAGAAGAAAAAAGGCATTTATTTGGCACACAATATAACAAGCAACACCAAATGAAGATAGATAACAACAAAAGCAAATACTCTGTGTTGTGATGATACACCAAAGGTAAGTCAGCTCAGCAAATGCTAAGAGACCAGCTGAGCCAGCTCTGATTTTCAGCTGACACCCATTTATTGTATCAACATGCAGAAAACAGGGAGGCAGGGATAAATATAATATAAAAACACAGCTCACTTACTTTTTTAAAGTGTCATAGATAATGCTATGTACAGCAATAGCAGCCTACGTAGGGATGTCATTTCTATACCGTTTCACTAAAATATATCCTGTTTCACTAAGCTTAAAGTTTGTTTTTTATTAACATAATTGTAAGGTGAGCTGATGCATGGGTGCCATGCGGGTCATACAGCAATAAAGTTGATCAAACAATTTACCTGGAAGACTTCACTGCTAGCACAGAGAATAAGTCTATGAGCAGTATAACTAACACCGGCCACAACCAATGTCAGATCGCTCATTAGCTGCTCTGCATATAAAGTTGCTATCTTCAGCAACAAGCTCTGTGAATTATCCACCTAAAAAAATTAATATTAAAGATGTATAAATATGGATAGATTGGTACAAAAGATGTAAATCTGTAGAAAACAACTCAAGTATCAACTCAGTAAATCCTATTCTTTTGAGATAAATCTTTGTACCATGATCCATATACAATTCCTTTATTAGCCACAAAAAGAAATAATTAAAAAGTTATGTCCTACCAGGATACAGGTGCTTATCAGTTGTGTCTACTTCCAGTCCAATAATAAATAAAAGATTCAGATTGAGACAAGTATAACAGAAATCAGTAAGGAGAAGAAAGATGGAAATGCAATGGAATTTGGAATATGGCAAAAAGGTGTCTTACAGTAGCAAATCTTGTTTTTTAAATAAAGACTTTGGACTGAATCCAAAGATTTGGCTCAAAAACAATTATTCAGGATTTAAAGTTTTCAAAGATTTATAACTCAATTATCTGTAAGATGTATTTAGCACATCTTAAATTAACTTTGTGAGATTTTTCATTGATCAAGGTTTCAACTAATGTTGATATAATTATGAAAACCTTAAAGCAAATCCAAATCTCTCAATTAATTACACTTATGCGGCTTGTACATAAGACCTTGTGATGAAACATACTATTAGCAATAAATTAGGAGCTTTCTTCCACTAATTCAAAAATAATTATTTGTCTATTTATCCACTCTACACTCCAGTACAGTCAGAAATAAGTCGAAAACACATTTGTAGGTGATACATTTGCAAAATACAATATTAGTATAGCAAGGAGTCTACACAAAACCAAATTAACACAGCAAGGAGTCTATGAGACCTAAAAGTTTCAAGAAATATGGTCTATGCAATTATTAACTAGGTCAACAGTCCTAGCTTCAATGTGAATAATGGCTAATGATATTGTTATTTGATGTTTTAATGGGATTTTTAAAGCCTTGAACTAAATACTAAAATCAGATATTAGCGTTTTATTCGGTAGAAAAAGTCTTTATATCTTCGAGTGAATTAAACAGGTAAAATATTCGTAACGCAAAATTCTGTTCAACTGCAATAGAATTTTTTACCTCCAACTCTTCATTTTTTGCGGCTTCTTCAGTCTCAGTTTGGCAGTCACCAGACATGTTGACAATTATTGTTAGGATTATAAGTGTTTAGTTGTTAAATGAGCATAATTAATAACAACCTCAGGTAAGGACCAATAATTTATCAATTTATGGTAATAAGGAAAGTCAAAAATCACGCAATCTGTATTTTGTTTACTGACATTTAACCTTTTTGTCAGGATACTTGTCATTTGTCAGATTGACATTTAATTTTTTGACCATCAGTAGTGAGCACACCAAGGCAACGAGTATAAATTAGAGAAAAGACTAATATACTAATAATATTTAATCCTTTGTTTAGTCTTGGTAATTGGTATGCGTGTTTTTATAAATCGCCAAAAAAGATCAACAATAAAAAAAAATTGGCAAACGATGGCATCATTATTTATAAATTATGAACAATTAAGTAATTATCACATTGATATCCATTAGTAATCCGTAATAAGCAGTAATAATTAACGAAAGCTATATTTCTGGAATGAATCATAAAGGTTAAATAAAACTATAACAAAAACTTTAGGTCAAAACATTAGTCTTCTAAATTGGCTAGGTGAAGACTCGACTTTTTACAAAATAGGCAAAGGTCAAAAATCATACAATCGTAGTTTGTTATTTCTTTAACACGTGAAGCTAAATGACACGTAAATAAGCTGTCACAAATACGCATCAAAGAGTACGTTCCGATGATAATTTATAAATGCATAATTCACATCAAGCATTCATATATCTATTATCTCTGACTGACTTATATATTTTCAGCTTAAAGAATAGTCAGCTTATTTTACAAATGCTCTATTTATAAATCAGACCTGAAACTATGTAGCATCAAAATGCAAGACATTTTTTTTTTATATTATTGTTTGTTTACAAATTGAATATCAATTCTGATAGATAAAACTTCTAAATCATATATAACAATTACAATTAGACTGTGTAATTTGTTCCACTAATATGGGCTTCAGAAAGAAGAAGAACATAATTATCCTAACCCTTTGTGTAGTGATTAGTTTTATTCTTTACCAACTATATTTCTTTTTAACCATTTCGTCTGAAATTGGTGACTCAAAAATTTTATCAATAGTAGACCATGCGGAGATTAATAAAATTGTGGACTTGCGTTCTGAATCGGACAAATATATAAACGATAATGGTGTAATACGTGGAGTGTTCTATCATCACGTGAAACGATACAGACCGACATCCAAAAACGAGTACAAATGCTTGAATTCCGAGCAATATATACCTTTCGATCTTGTAAACGATGATTACTGCGATTGCGAAGATGGCACAGATGAGCCCAGTACTAATGCATGTGTGAATGGAACTTTTTACTGTGATTCACAGTACCTTGCGAAACCAATATCGGTTCAGCAAATACCGTCCAGCAAAGTAAATGATGGCATATGCGACTGCTGTGACGGTTCAGATGAGTGGTTACATGGAAATAAGAAGGTTTTATCTCAAAGCTCATCCAAATATTATAGATATTATGTAACAAAGTGTCCCAATAATTGTAAATAGGTTAGATTATAATTAGTAACTTATTACTGCACTGTTAAGTCAGGAACACATTCTTAAGATGTAAATATAAGATTTATTTCAAGCTGAAGCACTGCATCAAGCACTGAAATTCAATTTCTATTTTTGTTATTAAACAAAGAATTACACAGCCACTACATGATTGTTTAATAAAAAAATAAATAAAACCTTATGAAATTATATTATTTTTAAAACATTTGATTTCAATTTTATAGGTATAATTTTTTGCTAGTTTCTCATATTATTAACCATTGAGAGTCATAGAAGTAAAAAATGCCTAAATTTTTAAATTTAAATAAATTATGTATTTTTTATAAAATAAGCAATCTGATGCAGAATTTTATATTCATCAATTTTGAATCACAATAAAATAAAGTAAACCTAATTGAAAAGAATAAATTTTACATTATAATATGTTATTTTACACCCCTTAATTTAGTTATTAATTCAAAAATGGCAAAGAACAGATTTTTTTTTATAATTATAGTAATAGCAGGTTGAAGTCTCTGCCACCAAATCAGCTCTTTTTTAGGGGACTTTGTTAACTTTCATCTGCTTTTTTTGGGTGCATAAGTAAATGTTTTTTTTTTTTTTTGTAAACCAAATTAGTCCTCCAGCCTTCTTCCATTCCTTTGGAATGTTCTTCACATCTATTTGAAGGATCATATAAACATTCATGTTTAAAATATGTTTTGGTTAATGTATTCATAGTTTATTTACAATATTATGTGTTTCTAGGGGTATTTTAATGTCATCTTAATTTATATATGGTTGAATTTATTTAATATTCAATTTTTGAATTGATGAATAGGTATTATAAAAATTTTATTGAATGTAAATCATAATATGCATATTATATATAGTATTTAAGGAAAATAAAGACTGAAATTGCAACTTATAAAAGGTTTTTGTGTTTTTTGTACTTACTATTTTTAGTTTAGCTATTTTGGAACACTTCAATGCAGACAATTAGTGTTACTTTTCTATGAACTAAAATTTTAGTATGCCTTTTTTTAAACTGAAAATATCTAAATATTTTAAAGCACAGACAGCAATACTGTTGAAGTCTAGAATGATGTTATTCTCAACAAGTTGTTAAATAAGAGAAATATCGAATTTCCTTTGAGCAGTTCAATCAATTTCAGTGGAGCTTTTGAATCTTCAGAAAGGCATAAAGACGCCCTTTCAAGTCGGCAACGCACTGTCGCCTATGGAGATCTGCAACATTAGAAGCGTTACTACTTTGTTGCCGATATTTATAACTCTCCTTTAAAGAGCCCTGTGTCATAACTCCATGAAAAACAGTTGCAGGTAATCCATTCCATAGCTTTAATATACGGAATAGTAACGCCCTATTCACTTACAATCAGGTGGACTGTTGACATATTTACTAACTTTAAAAAAAAATGATATAATTTTACATTCAATTTATATCGCTGCGGCGGTGAAGGATTTTGGCTTGCCCATTGTAAATCAGACATAGCATTTATTTATGAATAAAGAAATTTTATTTCGACAAAGTTCTTGGATTATTGTCTTTTGTTGACCGTGATTTTAGTTTGCCTGTGGTTTTATAACTAAAATATATTATCTGTGTAATTTTCTAGTGCTAGGCATAGGTACATAATTCAATTAATCGATAAGTAGTTAATGTGATCTATTTTCAATTAAAGTTAAAATATCAGTTGCTTTTGAATAATTCGCTTCCAACCCACGGAACGTGGAAAATTTTTAAAGAATTTTTCATTCCGGTCAACATCATTCTGATCTGTCGAAAAAATAAAAATTGTACATCGTTAAATTTTTCTATTTATTTCTCTAGATTTAATTATAATTGATTATACTAAAATGTGTAATAATTAAATACTGTAGGTTTTACTTTGAAAACAAGTTTTACTGCTTATATTTATCTATTTTAGATATATTCCTTCATTTTTTGTCCGATCGAATTCTGTTTCAGACAATAGTTTAAAGATTTGTATGGGAATCGTAGGATTTATTGAAATATTGCTGCTCTCTACATATTAAAATCCAGATATAGGTCGGAATAGACTCAACCCGTACCTAATTTACCTAATATTAATGTTCTAAAATACCTGCTTTAAATATCTGACCTAATATTTATTAAGTAATGTATGGTTGCCGGCATAGATGGGCGTAATCATGATTACTTTTAATCAGATTAATAATCAGATTACAAGTAATCATGATGAAAGTAATCGTGATTACTTGTAATCTGATTACTTTTAATCAAGATTACATGAGTAATCATTAATCTTGATTACAGTAATCATTCAATTAATCATAATTATTTTAATGATTACTTTTGAGATCTGGCTGAGAGAGAGACCGATTTAAATACTCGTTTATTTAATTTTTCAAGTTAATTTATTTCGAATTATATATGACCCCAAACTTCCGTCTAATAGTGGGGGTGGTGTCCAGCGGAGAGTAGGGGTGGTGTCCAGCGGAGAGTGGGGGGTGGCGTCCAGCGGAGAGAGGGGGAGGCGGCGTCCAGCGGAGAGTGGGGCGTGGCGTCCAGCGGAGAGTGGGGGGTGGCATCTAGCTGAGAGAGGGGGGTGGCATCCATCGGAGAGTGGGGGGTCCAGCGGAGAGTGGGGGGTGGCGTCCAGTGGAAAGTGGGGGTGTCGTCCAGCGGAAAGGGGGGTGGCGTCCAGCAGAGAGGGGTGGTGGCGTCCAGTGGAGGGTAGTCCAGTGGTGTCGTCGTGTGTGTGCTCACATGCCGCCCCAATGGGAGGTATTGTTTGGGTAGTTTTATGACCCTCTCCCAGGGAGGAGGCCTGTCTAAGACCAATCGCTCGCTGGGCCCCTAGCAAGTATCTGGATTCCCAGGCCCGGTGAAGGCAAAGATTAGGCAGTGCTGACACCCAGTGGTTTTAGCCGGTGCAAGTCCGACCCCGAATATCCGTCTCGTTGAGCGAATCATAATCACTATAAGGGTCTTTGCAATTGTGTACTGTGTAGTAACTCACTTCGACCTGAGTACGTTCAGGACAATTTTTTGTGCTTTCAGCCGTTTGAGTTGGTTGGTTAATTGCCGGAATTGGGTCGTGACCATAGTACACTAGTGAAAAAACTGGCATAGTGACTTGCTTCGACCTGACTACTTTCAGGATCAGTTCGTGCTCGGTGGCCATTAGGTAAATCCAACGAAATCTAGCTAATCATAGATGCTTTTACTATTGTTCTGAGTGATTCCTGGACTATTAGAAGTTATTATCAAAGTACCGCCCATATTTTACTGAAATACCGGCTCCTACCCGATAATCCACGCCCACCTTCGAGATGGAGAATACTTCTGATAATGGCCAAAGACTTTGTGTCCAATCCTTTAAGTTAAAGTTAAATTTTTAAAACAGAAAAATGAAATTACTATTTTTTTTACTTTTATTACTCATTAAACAATATATATATACATATATATAATTTGGTAAACAAAAAAGTGTTTTTAGTGAGATAAAAATGGCGCGTGCCCGTATGTCGATTTGCTTCTTTTTTTCTGAGTACTATATTCTTTAGTCTTTAAGAAACTAGAAGTCAAACGCGAAAAAAAAAATTAAGCGAATTGAGAAAAAAAAATATGTATGTGTCCCGCTGATTTATTGTAAGAATCAAAGTTATTAGGTAGAACGTCAGTTATCCGGAAAAAAAAACAGATCGATATCTCAACTTTAGTTGAGTTAAAATTCAAAATACGATACGAACGTGTGCGGCGGTTCGGTTTACATCAAAGACGAAACCGAGTCAGTAGAGTGAGACGGATGACCAAGAAAGGTGATGTTGCGCTCTGCGCTATAGAAGCTTGTGTAAATTTGAGAAAATGATGTCTTGTTCTGATCAATTAAAATTTTGCGCTATCTTGCTCTGTCTCTCTACCTCCATCCCGACGGCGGGCGTGGATTATCGGGTTGGAGACGGTATTTCAGTAAAATATGGGCGGTAGTTTGATAATCAGTTCTAATAATCCAGGAATCACTCAGAACAATGGTAAAAGCATCAATGATTAGCTAGATTTCGTTGGAATTTACTTAATGTCCACTGCGCACTAACTGATCCTGAAAGTAGTCAGGTCGAAGCGAGTCACTATGCCGGTCTTTGCAGTATTGTACTGCGGTCACGATCCAGTTCGGGTAATCGACCTAACACCTAACTATGTGGTGGTACTCTATGGTGTTGTGTGGTGGTTTAGCTAGTAGTAGTCGTATACTATAAATAAAAAAAAGGCGAGCGCCGCTCTGCTGTCGGCAGCGCATTTTACGTATCAAACAAACAAAAAAGTAATCATAAAAGTAATCATGATTAATTGTAATCCGATTAAAGATTAATAATCCTTAATCATCGAAAAATGATTACTTTTTTTGATTAATTTCGTTAATCATTAATCATGATTAATGATTACAGAATGTAATCGTAATCGTTAATCATTAATCTAATTACACTTTGCCCATCTCTGGTTGCCGGGCATGATACCAACGTTATGCATTTTTTGTTGATTAGGTAGGAAATATTTAGTATTGACTTTTGTTGGGTTTTTATTCATGTTGCAAATAGCTTTAAAACTGAGGGGATCAGTAGGTATAAAATATCTCAGTTAAAACAAAAACACTTTCATCCCATTTCTTTTGTCTGTCTAGTGAAATACGATTCATTACAGTCAACTAAAATAGACCATTATTTGTATTTAGTTGCATAATATACTATAAAAATATTGCAATATTATTTTCTTAATATTGGGAATTCCCTTTTGCGGCATTTCGCATGTAGAAAGACAGTTAATATAATATATAAATATCAGATGCAACCTAATATTTAATATCAGCTACGTTTATCCTTTCACATTAAACATCATCCCGCATGCAGGAAAGAGATCGACCTAATATTAGAACCAGTATTTTTAGTTAAAGATTATGTAATCCAATACTTGCAAAAAAACCAAATCCACACACGTAATCAGATAACTTTCACTGGTCTCTGGTCTGGTTAAAATTTTGCTACTCCGATTAATTCGGATTTATATATCTCTAAATCATACAATACATAAAATTACTATTTAGTTATCATTCGAATGAAATAGTTGAATTTTATATTCAAGACATTGGACAACACTATGGTTTTCATGATTTTTATTATTAGTCTGTGATTTTTATTTTAAACTTGACCGGCGTGTGTGCTGTTCGTTTTTGCGAACTTTTTCTAGAACATAAATCTAGATAATTCAGTTACGTCCTACGGTTATCGCGTGTTATAATTAAATACTGTTAAAACAATGACAGTTAACGAAGGCATTGATATTACGAAAAACGGCGACCGTGGAGTTCTTAAAAGGATTATCAAGGAAGGCGAGGGTACGGACACTCCAAACCTTGGTTGCAAAGTACGATGCCACTATACCGGCACTTTTCTGGACGGCAAGAAGTTTGATTCCAGCAAGGACAGAAATGAACCTTTTGAATTCGAATTGGGCAAAGGTAATTATTTGTTCTATTCTTATTCTACGTATAGTTTATTAAACGTGCAAGTTTGCTGCATGATTATCAACTATTAATAAATATTATAAGAAGTTTATACGCCTTCTTGCGTTGTTTGAATCGGGTTTTTGCCGCAAGGTCTGTAGTAAATAATGTAGACTTAAAATGTTTATTCTATCACCTACAAAAATATATTTTTTACTCTGCTAGATATTCCATTTTTGTTTTTTTAGTCGCCAAAAAAAATATAAATAAAAATTTAGATTTATTCTTACATTTCTTGTATTAATTGACCCTTCAAGTCAAGACTGGAATATATACAATTAATATCCATGTAATTAACATATTTAACTAAACATACTATTCTCGTTGCCAAGGAAATTGGAATATGTTAAAAAATATATAGTAACTTATCTTCACGCTATATCCCTTTCGGAGTGAGCAGAGATACATTAGTAGCTGTTTCCAGATTGCACGTTTATGTCATGCCCAATTTGAGTAGAGCAGAGAGAGAGAGTTGTACTGACAGGATGCACTATTTTTTCTTTATGTGTGGATTAATCAATTTCTATTTTCTTTAAAAAAGCACTCTAAAAGTGTAGTCTCTGTGTAGTGTAGTGTCTTTTAGATATTCTCAGAAGGACCCTGTCTTTTTACGAGTGCTCCTTAAAAATGTTGTATTGACTTACTTTAAGAGTGGAGCCACCTACAACATATAGGTATTATTGGTTTGATTATGATGACATATAATTCAAATATTTCTAAAATATCAAATTTTTGTTTCAAGAAACTGTAATAAAAGGATGGGACATTGGAGTGGCCACTATGAAGAAAGGGGAAGTTTGTGTCTTGACTTGTGCTCCGGAATATGCTTATGGACCCAACGGCAAACCACCTACTATACCCCCAAGCTCAACACTGCAATTTGAGGTAATTCAGAAAATTTTGGTTTAGTTTGATTTAGTTGTTGTTATGAAGGTTTGATTTTAAAGATATGTATGTTGTTTAATCTGTATTGTTCTATAATAATGATTAAAAGTACTACACATTATGGAGTCATAAACTTGTATGCAATTAAGGATTCATTAGTGTTGAAAACAAAATGTAAACTTATAAATGATTATTAATCATTACTCTGATTACATTTTGCTCATATATGATTATGTCCACACCTTTTTGCTTTTCTTCAAGGTTGGCACCATAAACTAAACAATTTTGGTTACTTGATAAAAGGTGTTTGTAACCATGTTTCATGGAGTGGGTTATAAGCGTGTTTGCCAAATTTTAGTATAAGACAGGATTATTCTAGTTCAGGGTTCTGCAACCCGTGGCTCTTTGAATTTGAAGCTATACCTCTTTATTGCCATATTTTATATATTATAAAAAAAGACATTATTTATGCAAGTCCTATTCATTGTTGGAAATAATTTTTTATGGGGGTGTTTAAAAACTTTGAAATTTGGTAAATTGTAATTTTTTACTTTTCCCACTCAAAATGTTGCAGAGACCTGTTTTAGTTTGTTGACCTCTAGTTAAAAAATATACTTTATGTCAGGAAGCAGACTGTGAGAAAAGAGACTTATTGCCATGAGGATATGATGATATCATTATATTTCACTGTTGTGGTTATATATAGAACCACATCCTTGCTTATCATTTTGTATTTTACTCTAATATCATTTTACATGTGATATGGCTAATGATATAGCTGGAAATAGCAAAAATTATGATAAAATGTATAATAATATATAATAATATGTATAATATATATATGTATGTATAATGTATATTTACAAATATGTACACACTTTGACCCAGCTGGAAACTAAGCTTATGTTTTTTTTTAAATAAACTTGGTGTAGGTGGCACACTACATCAGATAATAAGCATGATGCATTCCAAAAAAACGACTCCTAAATTAACTAGAAAGAAAAACAATAAATATTTTCAGTACTAATGTCAGTCAGTGTATATATATCTCTTTATGCTGCATTTAAAGGACCCAATATAGGATGGCGGGAACAAGCATGCCAGAAGACCGTTCCACAGCAATATTTAATGACTCGGAAAAAGTAAGAGTTAGAGGACTTCTTAGTCCTAGCTGTGATATTATTTACCATATAGCTATGACTCTGCAAACTTGTATGTATAATTCTTTTATGGAAGGGTGATGGTGGAATAAGAAGGTGGCACTTGTATTATGGCTACCAGAAAAGACAAACATGTAAAGAAAGAGAATTTAAAAGAAGACTGAATAGGCATTTATGGCAGAATTTCACAATGACTTTTTTTTCACCTTTCACATGGAGTGATTTAAATTATTAAAAAAAAACAGTACTGAGACATGGACCCAGGACCTTCAGAGTTGCAGATAGGGTCATTAAAAATTAAGCTGTTAATTAAATTGTTAGAAATCAAGAATACATTGGCACACACAAAAAATACACAATAGAAATTTTTAATAAGTTTAATGTATCTACAATAAAAATAATCTATTCTAGATACCTATTGTTCGATTTTTTTTAAATCCAAGCCTTTACGCTCTGTTGCAAATTATTTCATTAAAACCTGTCTGTCTACAAATGTTGTACTCAAAGAAGTATAGGCAAAAACAACATTAACTGATTTTAGGATTGCTTTTATTCTTGGTCTTTTAAATTGTAGATTGAACTGCTTGACTGGCAAGTGGAAGATTTGAGTCCAAATAAGAATAAAGGCATCCTGCGTCACATTATCGAAGTGGGTACTGGCGATGATAATCCCAAAGATGGATCTCTAGTCACAGGTAATTTCATAAGAAATTTTATTATATAAACCAAGTATCAACATTTAAGATTATGCTAGAAACTGTTATCAATATCATTTCCTTCTTTTCACTAATAATACAATATTGTTAAGCTATATTCTTTTTAGTGTGAGTTGAGATTTATTAGTGGTTGTATCCTCTTTGCTCTTATATGTCATTTTCAGGGCACTTACTCATCACATTCTTATTAAATATCATGCGAGTTCCCTCACTATTTATTTTCTCACGGTTAAATAAATATAAGGTGGTTTTAAGGTAGTATTGTGGTACCCTGGGCTGGGTCTTGACTACAGAACATAAGTGTAAAAACCATAATAGTGACTCGTTTCGGTCTGTCGCTATGCGGGATAACTTGTGTACGTCCAGTTTTTCTTATACCTAGATACCTGTCATAGTTTATGTGGCCTTTGCGGTCATTGTCGTACACAGGCCACAATTTACTTTCCATCTGATACGAGTGTAGTAACTTTGTTGAGCCAATATAAAAAGGACTTTTGGTTTAGTATTCCAAAACGATATACAGTGCAAACTCTATATAACGACCCTCAAGAAACTGCATATTTTGACGTTATAGAGAGTTGTCGTTAAATGGAGAAAAGAAAAATCTGTATTAGAAAAAGAAAAAGTTTATTTCAGACTACTGTTAATAATTACTTAAAAAACAATTTTTGTTTGATCACTATTGAGTATAGTCTGTTATTTTTGTCTGATGTCTTTTGCTGCAACAGTAATTTTGTTGTATTTTTTAAATTATTTTATTCATATCTTGCCATATTGAGGAATCTTTGTGATAAAGAAAGTACTTTATATTATTAAATTGCTGTCGTTATTGAGAGTGGGTGTAATGCTATATAGATTGTATTATTGTATGGGAAACAAGCTAAACCAACCAAAGCCGGGTGATATCGACGCTTTAGGGAGTTTGTCAATAAAACGAGCGACATTACATGGAGGTTACACTGTAATTCATTTTTTTTATTTTGTTAAGGGTACTCTGCAGTCTGTATCTATATTTTTTGAGTGTAAATAAGATAATTACATACAATAATAAGTTGAATGTTCTGTAGAATAGGAAGTGCTATCTCCCTATAGAGAATCACTCAACCATACAGAGTGAACTTGTAGAAAGTTCTCATGAAACAATTGTCTCTGTTTTGTATAAAAGTAGTGTAATAAGATATTCATTTTGTAGAGATAAAGTTGTGCTACAACTTCGACATGTAGAGCTCAGTAACGTGCTCTCTATAGGTGCAATAAAAGGGTGTTAAACAACTTTTGTTATAAATCATTTTATCAAAGCAAAATCTAACAAATAATGTGAAATAACATTAGTTTCATCATTTTTTATTGCCAATAATTATTTTAAAGAAATGTATATTGTTTGTTTTGATGGAAGTATGATTATATTTATGATTATAGCATGCAGACGCCACCCGATACGTGCTTGTGTTTAAACGCCCTAAGGGTCGTTAGGGTGTTATGGGACGCACGGGGTAAGAGGATGCGCGCGCGCACGGGATGCTTGCTAAGTTAGTCGACTACCGAGACCCAAGGCTAGAGTACGTGCGTGTACGTCGTAGTTTGGTGTGCCTTAAAGTACAAATAAACAGTAAAGCGCCAAAATTCGTATCTTTCTACCACCACACCCACGACCACCGGTCATATGATATAATTTTGAAATAATTATTATCATGGTTCCAGTTTTAAGATTTTTTAACAAAAGTATTTTACAGTATTTAATTACATTTTCGCCACCACCACCGCCTTCCACCAGGTGTGATTAGAGTAAATGTAACTGAATGAATTTCAGAATAATATATTTCTTCCATAAGCCTTAGACTGGTTGTGCATTGCGTTCGATCGAAATTCGTGAAAATATGAGTCTAGATATTCGGATAGAGTATGGATATTGCATTTTGCACTGTCTTCAGTCCCGGATCTTGAAATTTTTCGAGGCGGGGCAATAACTACTGAATAGATGCTAGCAGTTCTGCATGCTGTATACCTTAGTCGGCTCTTACGACGCTCAGTGTGATGAAGAGGGAGACACTATTCTATTCTGCGGGTAAACCCCACTGGCTTAGTTATTATATAAAATATTAATTTTTTCAGTGGAATTGGAAGGTAGACTACAGGCGGATGGCAAATTATTCGACACCAGAACAGTCACCTTCTCCCTCGGAGAAGGCAGCGAGCATAATATCTGCAACGGCATTGAACGGGCTCTCGAGAAGTTCCTTAAAAATGAGAAATCACGCTTGGTAATACAGCCGAAGTACGCGTTCAAAGCGGCCGGGAACGCGGAGCTTGGTGTTCCCCCGGATTCTGTTGTGGAGTACACGGTAACTCTAAAGAACTTCGAGAAGATGAAGGAGTCTTGGGCCATGGACGGAGCCGAGAAGTTGGAGCAAGCGCAGATATTTAAGGAGAAGGGAACGAATTACTTCAAAGATAGCAAATACACAGTTGCTATCAAGATGTACAAGAGAGTTGTTTCTGTAATTGAAGGTGAGTATTTTCTTATCTTCAAGTAAAGTTTCGAATGTGGGTAGGCAGAGAAAATGGGTTGAGATAAGTGGTAGGGAGCGCGCAGTACACAAGTGCAAAAACAGTAAGAGTGACTAGCTTCGGCATGTCACGTTCCTGGATTAGCTTCTGCGTGTCTAGTTGTTCATATACCTAGAGAGTGGCATAGCGATGACCGATGTTGGACTACACTGTACTTTCCATCAGATATGTTGTAGTCACATTGTAGAGCCAGTATAAAAAAGCCGTAATTTAATAAAGCTTCTTTTCGTTTAGACTTGCATGAGGTTGATAGTGAATCGGAAGAGACCAGAACACAAGCGAAGGAACTTCTACTGTCCGCTCATTTGAACCTAGCCCTGGTGTATTTGAAAGTGGTCCCGACCCACTACTACGAGGCCAGGGACCACGCGTCGCAAGCGCTCAAGCTAGACGCCGGCAACGTCAAGGGGTTGTTCCGGCGAGGCCAGGCATTGCTCGGGCTCGGGGAACCGGATCAAGCTCTGCGAGACTTCCAGAAGGTTCTGGAAACTGAACCGCAAAATAAGGTCAGTGGATATGTTAACAAACTTTAAAAAGGAGCCAGTTCTATGTTTTTTTATGTATATTTCTCATAATTGTCATTTAGTGATGGATTTGGATAATTAATTTTTTGGTCAGTAAGATATAAAGTTGGTCTTGTTTTAGTATGGTTCAGATCTGATGAATGTCTTCGGAGATGTAAGCTAAAATTCGTTAATTAACAACAGCAAAATGTAACATTTTTCCGCTATATATCCGTCGTTCGTAAACCGCTCTTGGGGTTATTTTTTGTTTAATTGAATACATATTAAAGTAACTTAAAGGTTTATGTGGTGATGGGTCAACGAAGATTTTCATTGACTCAGCAGATGTATCGTATTTAGGCTTATTTTATCTTGAAAATAATAAATGACCTGCATTTGATTCTAAGGCTAAGATTTGTAGACGCTATTTCGACTTTGCTTAGCAGTTCTCAAAAAAATAAATTCGTTTTGACAAAAAACTGAATATATAATAGGAACTTGAGCCAAGCCCATGGTGACAAAATCGATGACTTGTCAAATCCTTTAACATTCATTAAAACATATAAATTATAATGTTTTAGTAAAGTCTATGAAAACTTAAAGTTGCATTTATAAATCTCAGCCTAAGGCTACATGAAAAATTGTAAAAGAAAAACATTGTGTTATAAAAATTTCTACCGATTTCAAAAAGTGTATAATAATCCTCAATCTACTTATTAGTAAATGTAATGACTAAAAAATACTTGATCTGGAAAACCTAGAGCTGCGTACCGGGATTCGAACTTATGATCACTTGCGTCGCCGCGTATGGATACCGGCTTCTTATCCACTAAGCGGCCACAGCCTCCTGTAATTTTATTAGGTGATATTTCTCGTAAAACTGGGGGTAGGGCGTTAATTAGTTGATAAAATATTACTTGATATAACCAAAGATGTCGCTTAAAGCAAATAACTCTTTGACAGTCGATATGATTATTATAAGTTTTTGTTTGATTATTATTACAGGCAGCAGCGAATCAGATAATAATGTGCAAGACGGCTTTGATGAAGCAGAAAGAGAAAGAGAAGCAGTTGTATGCTAATATGTTCGACAAGTTTGCCAAACACGACACGGAGGTAACAGGTCCGATACTTTGCATGCACAATTAGAAGTTGATCACATTTATTATAATAATATAGCGTCAAGCTATATCCATTTCGGGATAAGCAGAGATGGATTAGTGGGTGTATCAGGTTCACACGGGCTCATTTTCCGCAATTCGACGTCTGAGTGTGCCTATTTTGGGTGAGACCAGGCCGGGGTGATTTCAATCGTCCCAGCCCAGGTCCTTCAGGAAATCCGCCAGCCGCGTTAGTGGGTGTAACCACTTTGTGCTTATATGTCGTGCCCAGAGATGGGCAAAATGTAATGTGATTAATGATGAACGATTACAAAATGTAGTCGTAATTATAATTTTCTTGCTCTGTAATCATGATTAAATCCATTTAAAACATTAAGAAATGATAAATGTGTATACAATCTGGGATTTTGTAGTGTTTAAAACATAGATGAGGAAAATGCAGTCATATAAATGGTAAAAAACGTAAAATGTAATCGTTAATCATTTTTATTAATCTGATTACATTTTTCCCATCTATGGTCGTGCCCAATTTTACATGGGCGCCATCCCGTTCTCAAGGTGCTTGTAATGACATTTCTAATAGATGCCATGCAGTTTTTCTCACGTTGTTTTTATGGTCCGGGTGAGCATGTGGTGCTTAAATCAGTATTTCATCTGGAAAAACTCAGAAGTGCGTGCCGCGATTCGAACCTGACAACATTCGCGTCATCGCGTATGGAAACCAGTCCCCAGTAGCATTCATTTCATAGATGCATGAAAGCATTGCATGCCCTTACGATAAATAACTCTGGAATAAATTGCCTTAATTCAAACAAAAAAGGAACCCTTTACATTCATATCTATTCTATTTTCAAGCTATCTATCTTTCCTAAGAAAGTAATATAATATTAGGTCCTTACATATGAAATTGGCGTTTTGTATGGGAGGAACAAAAAGTCGAATATTTTTTAATATAATATATTTAATTAATCAAAGTATGAACCATTATTTTCTATGCACTTTTGCCATCTCATAGGTAGTTCATTGATCCCTTTACTAAAAAAACCAGTCGGACGGGAATCAATAAAATCTTTGAAGGCGATTTGGATTGCCCCATCGGAGTTGAATTTTTTCCCTTGAAGAAGTTATCCAAATTTCGAAAAAAATGGTAATCTGTTGGAGCAAGGTCCGGGGAGTACGGAGGATGTCTTAGACTTTCCAATTGAAGCTCTTCTAATTTAGTAGCCGTCTGTTGCGCAGTGTGTGGTCTAGCGTTGTCGTGAAGCAGCAGTGGCGTGGAGCGATTGACCAGCCTAGGTTGTTTAGCCGCTAGCTTTTCCATCATGGTTTGCAATTGCTGACAATAGACATCAGCCGTAATAGTCTGGCCAGATTTGAGAAGACTGTAATGAACAATACCGGCACTAGTCCACCAAACGCTTACAAGTAACTTTTTTGGGGTTAATTTTCACTTGGGGCAGGATTTGGCTGGCCGGCCAGGATCCAACCATTGCGCTGAGCGCTTCCGATTATCGTAAAGAACCCATTTTTCATCACAGGTAATGATTCGGTTTAAAATACCTTCATTATTGTGCCGGTTTAGTAATGTAACGCAGCAGTCGACCGCGCGTTTGCCGGTTTGCTTCAGTGAATTCGTGAGGTACCCACCTTTCAAGCTTTTTAATCTTCCCAATTTGCTTCAAGTGAATTAAAACAGTTTTATCACTAACATCGCAGCCTGCAGCTAACTCGGACGTGGTTTGCGATGGATCCGCTTCCACAATAGCCTTCAACTCTTCATTATCAACTTGAGTCTCAGGCCGTCCACGGGGCTGGTTCTGCAGGTCGAAATTTCCAGAACGAAAACGTTGGAACCAAAAACGAACTGTGTTTTCTTTTGCAACACGACCGCCATACACATCATTCACCCTTCGAGTTGTTTCCGCAGCACTAGTGCCACGGCGGAACTCGCACTCGTAAATAATGCGATATTTTAAGTTTTCCATTTTGTAAAATGAGCGACGCAAACAGAAAAAAACAGAAGAAAAAAACAAATGAATGACGATCATCGAAGCACAAATACATGAGTCTATAGCTGTACAAATTTGAATTTGGAATTCCTTACCAAAGAGGAGAAATTTGTGATTAAAGTGGCCAGTACGAAAAACGCCAATTTCATATGTAAGGACCTAATATTTATTATCATTATATAATATGCACATTCATTATGTGAATCTGCCTACGCTGTCCAGATACCCTATGCACGTCACTGCCAGTCCTGTGTCCACTAGGCCACCGCAGCCGTTTTTGGACAACCCTACACTTTCTACCAGGTGTGGTGCAGGCACTTTCTCAAGCCGGTATAAAAAAATATGGCTTTGTAGAATTTTTTGTCTCCACTAGACATCGTGTCGGATACCATCCATATGTGGTGGATGTTCCTTATATTCGCACGAAAAGATTCGCTTCTACATTTATCATGCGAACGGCTAAGGAGTGGAATATGCTTCCAGCGGCCATATTTCCGCGATCTTATGACCTGGGAGCCTTTAAGAGAAGAGTGAATAGGCATTTGCTAGGCGATCGGGTTTCATCATCGAACTCATCTTCACCTTCCACCAGGTGTGATTGAGGTCTAGCGTTCGTCTATAAATAATAATAATAATTAAAAAAAAAACTCCGACGCAGCCTTGAGTTTCTTTCGGCGTTTCTTCTCAACGTAGTCACTTCCGAAACGCTAGTAGATCACCCGTAGGGCTAGTATTCTATTTTGCTGGCGGTCCAAGTCGAGGTTCGTACCCACAGGGGTGCCCTTGCATTGGCACCCAACCCATAAACTCGCTGGCTGAGCAGCTTCTGTGCTCGCCCCCTAAGCCCGGTTGAGCTGAAAAT
Source organism: Automeris io (assembly GCA_036320925.1). NCBI lineage: Eukaryota > Metazoa > Arthropoda > Insecta > Lepidoptera > Saturniidae > Automeris > Automeris io. The sequence continues at coordinate 2,100,118 of JAUDJH010000010.1, read as the reverse complement.
GCCTTTCCCGGCAATCAGTAGTTAGTCCGCTTCTAAAAAAAAAAACAATTTTTTGTCAAAAATCCCTTCTGGTTGTCCACTACATACCCTTAACTGTTATTTTATATTTATATAACACTTTGTATGTCTCTCTCTCTTTTCAACAGGTGGAGAAGATAAGAGCTAGAGCGCAAGTAGACGTGATCGGGGAGAAAGTGGGAGAGTGGGGGGCCGGCGAGGGCGAGTGGACTGACGAGCAGAGAGACAGGAAACCGACAGAGTTTGAAAAGGAGAATCCCAATATCCTCTTGCTAGACAAGGACGGACAGTTCGAGAATATGTAGTCAGATCCCTAGGTTTATCTATTAAACAAAGTATTAGTCCATGCTATATTACAAAACAAAGTTTATCATTACAAGAACAAGCTTGAAATGCGTTTGAAAATCAACCGAAAATAAAATGTGCCGATGAATATCAAATTCCAGTAAGTCACAAGTTTATCTAATTATTAACATTTATATGATTTTACTCGTAAATTAATTTTAAACAGAGTCAAATATATTTTTAATTTTCAAAACATTTTAATGTATTTAACTGCTTTTTTTGCATCTGCCTTCCGCACGCCATTTATCGTGGATATACAGGTTTTTTGATATTTACCGACACTAGTAATAGTAATTATTTTTATGTATTTTCCTTCGTTCTATACTTTCCATCGAGTGTGCTGTAGTCACTGTCTAGCTAGTTTAGAAAAAACGTAATTTATCCCATCGTTTGGTTTCGTTACTGCATATAGAAACTCCCGGTATCTGAAATGCTTCAATTTTAAAACGCTGTCGTGGTGGTAGGGCGATTGCGCGAACTGGGCCGTGGCCACAGTACACTAGTATAAAGACCGTCAAAGTGACTCGTATTGGGTATATCTAGTTGTTCATATAACTAGAGATCCAATATCGTGGTATATGTGGGCCGACATGACGACGGAGTACTCTAGTGATAATTAAACATCTTATTTTTAATTATAAAAATAGTCATTTATAGAATTATTTATCAAATACAATAAAATATAATCATTCCTTATAAATGAGTACGGCTGGTGTCCACTCGTATGTTATCGATGCATTTCCAAAAGCTTTTTTAAATACGAAACTGTTTTTTTTTTTTTGTTAAAAAAATACGGATATTTCTTCTGAATCTAGTGGATAATAGCTATCCTTAATTTAAAGCGGAAAGAAATAAAATATACCTTTTCAATTTTAAAAGCCAGTTGCAGAATTGCACTTTTAATGTTTATTCCGGATTTAAACTCTTAATGGAGCATTATTACGTGTCACAAGCATAGATGGGCAAAATGTAATCAGAGTAATGAAAATGATTAACGATTACATTTTACGTTTTTTTACCATTAATATGACTGCATTTTGCTCATTTATGTTTTAAACACTACAAAATCCTAGATTGTATACACATTTATGATTTCTTAATGTTTTAAATGGATTTAATCATGATCACAGAGCAAGAAAATTAAAATTACGATTACATTTTGTAATCGTTAATCATTAATCACATTACGTTTTGCCCATCTCTGGTCACAAGACAAAATTATCCGAAGGCAAGCGTTAAATTTAATTAAAGGAATGGAAAATGCGGTTGAGACTTTTTACTTTTCAAATTTAGACTTTTTTTGTCCGAGATCGTTTTTAATTAATTACACGCGTACGCTAATAGTTTGGATATTTTGGGAGGGATTTAATTATTATCTATCTTCACACCGAATCCTGATTAAGGTAGGCCGAGAGTATGGAAAGATAATAATTTGTACTCTTATAAAAGTTTTTCGCTTTTTTAACATCATTAGTCCCTTACCCTCCATCAGAACATTTTTATTTGGTCTGCGTCGGTTAGGTTCAGTCGGTCTCGGCTGTTACTTCTACTCACATTCATATCTTTTAATTATTAATTTCTCAAAAATGAGTGTAAAAGGTTTTTTTTGTGTTTTGTTACTCATTTGATATTAAGAATCAAAGATATTAATCTTCCCTAACCAGAGTCCGCCACACTATCGGACCAAATCTCAAAAATCTATAACTTATTTTGTTTCTTGACATTTTTAATTGAAATTTTGTGTACATATTGCTGAATACATATGCTATAAGATCATTAAAACACTGCTAATTTAAAAACAATTATTATTTAGTAAAACAATTACAAACATAAAGTTTGAAAATCTTCACACAAAAATGAAATTAAATTATTAATCAAATATTATTATATTATTATTATTTTTTATTATTTATTTTATCATTTATTCATTATTTATATACAATATAGTTACATTTTAAAATAAATACATATAAAAAACATATAAATTTTAAAATATAAAAATATGTAGACCTACTGGGGCGAGGCCTAAGGCCCAAGCCACCGGTAGTTAGGAGCTTAAAGTGAGGAACCTCCTAACAATGCGTGCCGTATCGAGTAGCACTGCCTTCTGTATCCGGCCCTTGATCCAACAAACAAGCGAGAGCCTCTTAAGGTGGTAATCAAGGCTCTTTGCGATCAGCCCATTAGTCGATACGACTATCGGGACAATAATCGTAGAATCTACATCCCACATGCTGGTAATCTCGTGTGCGAGGTCTAAATATTTTGATAGTTTTTCTTTCTCAGCTTTTACGAGATTTTCATCATGTGGTATGGTGATATCAACGAGTATTGCCCGGCGCGCCGACCGATCTACTACCACAATGTCAGGTCTATTAGCAAAAATAGTCCTATCAGTGATAACAGATCGATCCCAGTACAGCATTGCACGACCATTTTCAAGAACTGGCTGAGGTACATACTGATAGTACGGTACCTCATTGTCCACAAGACCATATGAAAGAGCAAGTTGCTGGTGTATGATCTTGGCCACTTGATTATGTCTGTGTAAGTACTCGCCGTTAGCAAGAAACGAACAACCAGAAACCACATGCCTCAAAGATTCTCCAGGACGGTGGCATGCCCGACATATGTCGACCGTACCGTCCTTGAGGATATACTTTCTGTAGTTGTTTGTCTTGATAACCTCATCCATAATTGCACAGACAAAACCTTCGGTTTCCCCAAAAAGGTCGCCGAAACGCAGCCAAGAAACGGAGGCAATCGAATCTACATCAGGCCCATGAAGAGCCCGATAAAACCGTCCATGAAGCTCTTTGCTCTTCCATATATCCCTGCGATCCAAGGTACACAGTACCTTTGGATTTTGCCAGTTCCTATTTGCCAGATAAAGCGGAGTTAGTCCTTTATCCACCTTTACTACATCCATATGCATATCCACTTTACTGTGAAGGAAATAACTCCTGAGATTGCATATCTCACGGTTATGTAGGTCCTTAGCATTAAGCATGCCACGGCCTCCACATTTCCGCGGGATATACAATCTCATCACCGATGAACGTGGATGATGCATACGATATGCAGTAAGTAGAGTACGGACTTTTCGATCCAGGGCATCTAATTCGGTTTGAGTCCATTTGAGTATGCCAAAGGAGTATAGCAGCAAAGGCATAACCCAGCCGTTAAAGGCGCGGATCTTATTTCCACCTGACAAAAGACTTTTTAAGACCTTGGACAGGCGGTTAAAAAACCGTTCCACCAACGCCCGTTTTACGTCTCTGTCTGCTATACCTAAAGCTTCAGACATACCCAAATATTTGTAAGTTTCGGTCCCAGAGATAGATCTGATTCGTGTATTCTCTGATAATATGACATCATCAGAGACTACAACTCTACCTCGCTCCACATGGATGACCGCACACTTGTCTACACCAAACTCCATATTGATAGAATTACTGAAATTTTTAGTTATTTTCAGTAATTCCATCAAATGTAGTTTATTTTGTGCAAACAACTTGAGATCATCCATGTAAAGCAAGTGAGAGATTGGTTCAGATCGTCTCTGTAGATGGTAGCCTAACTTTGAATGCCTTAGTAATGTACTAAGAGGATTTAAAGCCAGACAAAACCACAAAGGACTCAAACTGTCGCCCTGGAAAATACCCCGCTTTATTTTAATTGGTTCTTCACAACCGGAGAACTCCACACCACCTGGATACCTAAGAATGGTGGTCCACTGCTCCAAACACGACCCAAGAAAGGTAGTGACATTTGTATTAATTTTATACAAATCCAACACTCTCCTGAGCCATGCATGAGGCACCGAATCATATGCCTTCTTATAGTCAATCCAGGCAGCATACAAATTTCTACGATTGCGGCGAACCTGCTGACAAATGGTCATGTCAATGAGAAGGGAATCTTTCGTACCACAGGATCCAGTCTTACATCCAGTTTGAGTAGCAGCCATAATTTTACTTCTATTAACGTGGTCCGAAATTTTTGCTCTCAAAATGGATGTAAGAAGCTTATAGATGGTGGGTAAGCACGTGATGGGTCTGTAGTTTTTAGGATCTGTGGTACTACCCGATTTAAAAAGAAGGTGTGTGACTCCTGTAGTCATAAACATTGGAAGTGTACCATTACAAATGGCTTCTTGGAACTGTGCTGCTAAACGAGCATGCGAACTGGAGAAACATTTTAACCAAAAATTGTGCAATCCGTCCAAGCCAGGAGATTTCCAATTTTGTGTTGAACGGATCGCAACAATTATGTCGTTTTGGCTAATGTCAATGTTCTCCATTGGTGTAATAGGTTCACAAGCCCGTTCAACAACGCCACACCAATCGCCCTCAGAATAAGTGACCGGCAGCGACCAGATATTCGACCAATACCTATGCATTTCTCGTCCATCCGGAAACTGCCGCCCACTCACACTAACTTTGGGACACTCCCACTGTCTATACACCTTCTTTTGATCTCTTTGGAAGATACAATTTTGGCGGAATCTGTCAACCCGCATTCTATATCGGCGAATACGGTTTGCCCATGCATAAACTTTCTGTTTCCAAAAATCGATACGTTCTGTTACACAAAGCCTGTAATCTTGGTATTTAATACCAGTTCCTGCAAAAGCTTGTGTTGCTTACTGATGAGGGTTCGAGCCCTGTTAATACGCCCCTGAATCCTACTCTGCCAAGTAGGTACAGTTGCTTCACCTCGCATGATCTTGTCTTCATTAGGAAAATGGACATTAGCGACACGACACGAAGCAACAGCCGCACAGTATAGGATTAAGTGCGTATCAACAAGGTCCCGACTGGACTCCATATAATCTATTAATATAGAGTTCAGCGCCCCCACCAGTGCCAAATTCCGTTTATGCATCGGCAGACGTGGTATCCGCGGTCTATAGGATGCAGGAATAGAGCAGAATTCCGTCAATGCATCCTCCAAAGCCCTTCTCAACCGCTGTTTATCCTGGGTACATACAGTACTATCCAAAGCCATGTCCACTTCCTCAGCAACCAAATCAGATGAAATTCCCACAATCGGTGCATCTTCAGTAAGTTGGTTGCGTTGGTCTGGAATATCTTGGACAATATGTATAGTAGAGCGCAGCCGTTCAAGTACTACATCATCCAACAATTTATTCCGTTGAATGACTCGTACCTGATCCGATAACCGTTGGGCGGACACTGTAATTGTTGGTTCAAGTGTCTGAAACAAAGAAAGCATTCGAACACGATACGCAGTCAGGTTAGTTCCCCCCTCCGTCGCTCCATAGTAGGCCCGCATGACATTTTCATTCATTGGTTTTGTCCATCTCATGCGGCGCACTATTCCACCGGTGACGGGGGCCACAGGCAGGGCACTAGGCCCCGTAGGTCCCAAGTCGACCGATGTAGGTGGTCGCTTTCTTCGCCGCACAGGTCTTAGTGGCGGCGGAGGCGACAGAGGCTCGTCGCGCAGGCTCGACGCATCACCGCTGGGCGACAACGGTGGAGTACCTGTCGCCGACGCCCACGATGCGGAGCTCGACGAGCTCTCAAGGGGTGTTACGCGTGCGTTTCGTCTTCTGGCTGTGCGCTTCATTCTTTTGACTTATATTGATTTATTTTTGAATTGACATTTGTTCGTGTCACATTTTCATGTTGAATTTTTATATTGTTTAATGAATGTTTCTATTAACGGATATGAAATATTATTTAAAATAACATATTTGAAAATCAATAAATAGTAGAAGAAAATATATATACTCAAGAAAATAATTATTGAAAAAAAAATTAAGTCAAAAAGACATGCAGCCGAAAGTGTTGCCAGATTGATATTAGTATTATTATTATTATATTATATTAGTTTATTTTATTTATTTTATTATTATTATGAACTATATTTACAAACTCGAACTCTAGCATTAGGCGAGGGATGGTACACCTCCAGCATAAGCGGCCAGAGATTAGGGCCTCAAAGATAGAAACCTGCGTACTATTCACGCAGTATCAAGAATGACTGCCTTCTGCATACGCGCCATCATCCCCTTGGCACTGAAACCCAAACTCTCCAGGTGTTTTTGTAGGCTAACTGGAACCAAGCCATTAGCAGAAATTACAATCGGGATGATTTCAGCGGATGCCACCCCTCACACGTCAGTTACCTCGTGAGCTAGATCAAGGTACTTCCTTTTTTTCTCCGTTTCGGCTTTTACAAGATTCTCGTCGTATGGTATGGTGACATCTACCAAAAACACCCTTGACTGAGCCCGGTCTATCAGCACAATATCAGGCTTATTGGCCATAATTGTCCTATCTGTGATGACAGACAGATCCCAATAAAGTGAGACGCCATTGCCCTCAAGAACTGACTCTGGCTTGTACTGATAGTAGGGCTTTTTCTGAGCCAAGAGTCCACACTTCAGTGCCATGCCTTGTGTAGAATCTTGGCTACCTGGTTATGCCTATGCAAATACTCAGTGTTGACAAGAGCGGAACAGCCAGAGACAATATGTCTTAAGGTTTCTCCGGAACAGGAGCATGCTCTACAAACTTCCACAGTTCCATTCTTCATTATATATTTCTGCTAATTCCGCATCTTAACAACCTGATCCTGTATCGCACAGATAAACCCTTCAGTTTCTCCAAAAAGGTCCCCAAAGCGCAGCCAATTCACAGACGCTATTATTATTATTAATTTTATTATTTATTAGGTGATCCAATTCTACGCAGTATGCCAGTGGCACGGGAGGCTGGTCATAAACTCCGGTGCTATGTTCTCTTCTAACACTATCACTATCTTCGTGTTCGTATATATGAGTTTAAAATTAATATGAATTATTTTCTTTCATTAGTTAAACTTAAATGATTAACAAGTTAATATCTACGTAATTAAAAAAAATGAAAAAGGATATATTCATAAAATAAATAACATTAATCTACTCATCACTTGACAATATTAAAAGCTCCTTAGCTTCGTTAAATAGTTCTTTTGGTATCCTAGTAATTGATCTATTTAAGCTGGATATATAGGGATCAGAAGTATATAACAGTATGTGTAGAACATCTTCCATTGTAGCCGACCCGGAACACTTTCGAGCGTGATTTGACCGATATTTCTTGTAGTCTTTATTACGAGCATCTTGAGATAATTGGCCTATTGGTAAAACAGCAAAATGCTCGATTATTTTGGCACCATGAATAAGAATTTTGTGAACTTGAAGATGGCATATAGTACCAGTAGTATTTATTCACATATAACTGTGCAGTCCCAAGCGTGTATTCACTAAACTTTACAGCGCTAACAGAAAATCTCGATGACATGGTTTACAGAATTATGTATAATCTCTTGATCAACTCTTTATCGATACCTGTGATTTCTGCAGAACATTGATTGTTTTGGAAGAATGCCCTTGCCGTATTTCCGTTATTGCTGTTTCCAGAACCTTGACGAGGTTTATCAATGTGTAAACCAAGCAATTCTCGAAAACAAGTTTGAATGTCTTCTTCTTTTTTTCTTCTTCTTTTATCTTTTTGTTCTCTGGAGTCGATGCAGTCCACTTTTCAAATCGGAGGTTATAAGAAATATGCAGAATAATTTCCATACATCTTATCCACGCATGTAAGGTAGACAGTCCGTGTGTAAACTCATCTTCGTTTTCAATTCATCCAGTTACTTTTGTTAGATCGTTCATCTGTCTAGGAGTTGCTCCACAAACAATGCATGAAGCACTCGATGGAGTCTGTGTTAACACTCGAGCAACTTTCCCGTCGATCATAGTCATGAAAAGCTCATGTCTTACTTCTATAATATTACCTTCTATTGCTGCAGGCGTTCGCGTTGGAGTTAATTCATTAATTTTTGCTTTAAGTTCTGTTACAACAGCGGTAGTTTTTTCAGGAGTTTCTTTTGCTAATTTCAGAGAAATGGGTCTGCAATATCTAACTGAAGAACATGTTGGATTTTGCCATATAACTGCTTTACTTTCTTCATCCACCAGGCTCAATGGCACAAGTGAAATCCGATATTTGTTCATTTTCTTCAGGTAAAACTTGTTTGTATTCACTTTGTCCCGATGATCCATCGCAACCCCATTTGCTATATAGTTTAAGACGGGTGAATTTTTTGGAAACAGAGTCTATCTTTAAAATACGACAGGCAGTGTGATCTAAGAGATCTTGAAGATTCACTTTGGCACTTATATTCGTTACGGATATGCTTGACGCAAGAGGGTAGCAATTTTTCTTTGCTTCGGCCAAAATTTGGTATAAGGAGGAAAATAAGTTCCTCTCAACAAATCTCAGCCTCAGGTAGGAATATTGAGCTTTGGATAGATCGGTTTCAATATATATACATAATGCTTCTTCTTTAGTATAGGAAGGTACACTATCTGGACTTCGTAAAATGTTTCCTAGAATGACTTTTTTCTCCTCCTTTTCTGTATTTCTCATAATACTCACAATCGAAGCTTCATCATTTTCATCCATAGATCGTAAACCTTGCACATAAGTGTAATGCACATGCCCCATTCCATACTCCTGGAGTAATTCCATGTTTTTACGTTTTCTCGTACTCTCCGAACACGCTTCATATGGTTTTGTTGGTCTACCACGAGCTCCAGATGTATTCAAGTCAGAATTTTCAGATGTTGAGGTACTGCACGAAGGCAGTAGTACTTTAAACTCACCATTCAACCAATTTGTGTTTTGGCTCTCAAAAGCGATCTTGTTTTCTTTGAACTTTCACCCATTTTTGGTTACAAATCGTGATCAAATTCCTTTGTATATTTTGTATAACCGTATTCACTTCTGTTGTTGATAAATGGAAACTGTCCAACAGATATTTTTCAATATCTGAAGTACTTTTCCCGCTTATTATTTGAGCACCTATATCGCGTTGAAAACAAACGAATTCACTCATTTTAAACTTTTTTCAGCAAATTCACGGTTACTGAATTAAGATGAGACTTTGATGAACACGCTGAAAACTTGAGTATTTAAGGACCCTAGTTTCAGTCACTTGTGCAAAACCAATGAGAAAATTGAGATAAAAACAGCTCTCACACCAATATTTGTTATAATTACCACAATAGATAAGAACTATGCAACATGTTTTTTATTGTATGTGTGGTTAAAATAATGAACGCAAAAAAAAACGTATCAGGTAAAATATTTTTCGGCCGACATTTTATGCTTCTAGCTCAAAATGGCGCAGTAATGACGCAGGATTTTTAATTTCCCTGTATTTCTGAATAGGTAAGGTATCTCAAAATGTCATTAACTCAACATCGGCTGCCATCGGTAACAAGGAAACGTCAATTTGAAAATTAAAAAGACAATATTTCTTTAGTCATTTAAAAAATTAATTAAAAAAAACGAAAAAAACATATTTCTCATTAAAACATAGTGTAGTTGTAAACTAGAGATCTTGGGTAATCCAAAAATGTATAATACTTATATATTTGCTTGAAGAACATAGAAAATATCTTAAGTTGAACTTCCATAATGAGAAGTCTAGTTAATATGAAATTATTAAAGTCTAAAGTTTGGGTGTAATTTTATGTCCTTAAATCTTTTTTTTAATTTGTTTTTACTATTATATCAGATAGCTCTATCATTTAAGAATGTAAAACCATCAAAACGGCTTCAGTAACACTTTTGTCCCAACCATAAATGGTTCATAAATGAAATGGAAAATGCCGGTTGGTCCTACAGTGCGGCGCGTCAATCCGCTCACGTCCATGACCTGTATAAAATATAACGTTGAGCCATAATTAAAAGTAAGCTAATTTTCGCATAAGACCGGTTAAAGTATATATAATGTATATCTTTGTCTAGTACTCATAGTACAGACACTAGCTTAATTTGAGGTTAGGTATTCAATGTCTGTTAATTGTTATTAAATATTTGATTTTTTTTGGAAATGCATTGAGCTTAATATTAGCTGAATATGAATTTATGTGTTTAGGGGTTTGGTTTTTACGTGGTATTTGTGTACATCATGCAAGAATGTGTTAAATAAATTGTTAAAATCCCATACGCGTTTATTTATTTATTTTAATAACAATAAAATACAAAGTTATAAGAAACTCGTCATATAAATGCAAGCATGTGATATAGGATATAAAATGCAACAATCTAATAACTACCCCAATGTTACGGTGAAGTTCAAATGTTTTCGAGACATTTCAATTTTAAGTTTTTTTTTAATACAGACTTTAATACAGACATAGTGACCACACCACGCCAAATGGTAAGCGTGCAAAGCTTAGAACATGAATCATTAACAGCTCGTACGGTGATGTCAGAGTTAAATCGAAATTACGAATACGAAACGTTATTTATATTAAAATGAAATATGAAACAAAAAAAAACATTTTATATGCTTGGATTGGTTCAGTGGATAACGGATTGATTACGATGCGCGGCATCGCGAATGGTCGTGGGTTTTTGGCGTGGTAGGTATAGTGGTAGTGACCTACCTTATACTATAGCGCAGGATAGCATGATAGCTTAGATTATACATGATAGATGAGATGATAGAATGAAATGAAAGTACTGACAGCAAGTAGATAGACGTTTAATGAAGCACAAGTAAGATAGTCCAAGTAGAAGTAAAGTACAGAGCACAATAATAGCAATAAGAACACGTAAATAATAATGTCAAAACTATAAATAGCGAGCGAGTGGTGCGTGGAGCTAGTCTCAGTGTGATAGCAAGACTGCCGTGTTGAGTGCGCGAGCGGTGGAGCGCTCGCGTCGCGTGCGCCTGTGCAATCCCCCCGCGCGCGCTGGTACACTGTGGCTCACAACCTTAGGGCTCACCACATACGATTCCAAAGCATAACACAGTACGAAAGGAAATAAGTTGAAGATAGTAGGCTATAGGCTCGAATCTCGGCACGTCCCTTAGGGATTAAAACTAAAAACGGATTTAGGTACCACATAGTCGCCGGTGAAAGGACATCGTAAGGTTACTCATATGGCATTTAATATAATGTCATGTGTAGTTCCCTGAGCGCGGCATTCAGCTGCGCCAAGTCACGTTGAGAACGACATTTTTTATTTTATTTATTCACTACCGTTGAACAGCACATACAAACACTTTACATGAGGTACAGTTATCAAGCTGTGCCAATTACACAATGGTAATATTTAAATACTAACAAAGAAAATGAATAAAACAGTAAACTTGCAACTATTAGAAATATATGTTTGGGCGTGTGTGCGTTTGTTGTGACAAGAAGAGTGTAGAAAGCTATATATGATATGTATATGAATGCAGTGTGGCGTCTGTACCCTCCTATTGGCGTTTCAACTTTAGCAAAGCTAAAGCCGAGGCTATGAAGATGTTTCTATTTTGGGAAAATATGTCAATACTGTGAAAGTCCTTATTGTAAGTATCGAGGCATCTGTGTATTACAGAGTTCTTTGCGTAATTGTGATGTATTTTCGGCAAGGCGAACAAGTTTGGCTGTCTAGTGGTCTTGGTGTTTATTTTAAAATTAATTCTCCTCAACAAATCTGGGCAGTCTATGTGATAATTTAAAATGTCATATAAAAATTTATAAGCGCAAATTGGAAACAGCTACTAATGTGTAACTGCTCACTCCGAAAGTGATATAGCGTAACGATATTGTGGGGTACGAAACGAAACTAAATGATATTCCCACAAGTGTTAATACTACTGGGTGAGGAACAACATTGCAGTCAACTCTGGAATGTATGAAGTACTTTAATGAGCGGTCTCTTACTAAAGGCATCTGGTACGAAACTATTCAGTGTAGTCTGCCCCGGTATCCGTGGTTCGAACAATCCGATATTAGCAGGAGAGACGCTGTGACATTGTTTAGACTCCATTCCGGGCATATTCCATCGAACAAATTCAAACATTTAATAGGAATCTCCGACTCCCCAAACTGTACGACATGTGGTGTAGAAGAAGATGTTTACCATTTGCTGATGGAGTGTGTCCGGAACGAAGCACAACGTCGGGATATACCGGTTGTCAATTATCTTGTGGGCACTTGCAACTGCATTTTGTCCTCTCCGCTTTCCGAGCAGGCCAAAATGTTAGTTGCACTTTACTTGAAGGTGGCTTAAAGTAACTATAGGTGTTTTGCCTGTACGGGGGTGACGTGGTCACTCTGTGACAAAACCCATTTAAATTAATAAAGAAATTAAAAAAAAAAAGTGTTAATACGATACAAATAACGAATTACACTGGACTATGATTATTACAAGTCTTTTTATAATTATAATTACGACACAAAAAATATCACGATGTATTCACTTAGACAGTTCGAAACGAAGGAACTTCAATACGAAAAAACGAACGTAGTGAAATGCCGGCGAGAGGAAGCGAGACGAGATTACGATTTATGGTTTAACTGAGCGAGACAAACGATTTAATATCACATACTGACGCAAGATGGCACCAATGCAACCGCGCGCGGTTCAGGATTTCAGTAAAATTAATTCCTGACATTCTACGCGTAAACAATGATATTATTTTATAAAGCTGACATTCTCGTCGTGAACAGATATATTATAATTGACAAAACACGGAATATATCACAGGAACTTGAATATTGCCTAAGTATTTGCAGAGCCAAGTGTAAGTAGAGAAAATGGGAACTTACCTTATACAGTCAAACCTGAGAGTGAGAAAATTCTATAAGTGAGAGTAATAGCCAGGATCCGTCATTTTAAGCTCCCAAAACCTCTATTAGCGAGAAATAGAAACCTCTGTAAGAGAGTCGTTTCTCCCTCATGTACCTCCGTAAGTGAGACTGCTACTTATCTGTACCTCGTTAAGCGACAGTCGAGCTTTATTTATATTATTTAGGAGAAACAAATGACAAATTTAAAATCTTCTATTTTATGACTCATTTTTAACTTTCGTGGAACTTCCTACCATTGTTTTTGTTAAGCATCTTGATACCTACCCTTATAAAGGATTTATTTGTCCAAATCTAATGAACGTTATACACACTATTAAAAATATATATGTACATAATACATTCGTACTTACTGTGACTTGTTATTGCTGCGTACCTCTATAAGAAATAAACGCTGCCCATGTGCCTGCATTAGCGAGAAACTCGGGTTAGTGAGAAACCTCTATACGCGAGAATGAGATTGTGCTCCCTTGAGCTCTCACTTATCCAGGTTTGACTGTATTATAAAAATAATAGAATTTATAATGATTTGATTATAATGATTTTTAAAGGCGTAAGCGTCTATAAATCTTAAATTTATAGTAATACACAACAGGACAAAATAAATACAATTTATACACAAGTACTACTATAAACATACATTTATTCAATTAAAATATTATTTGAAAAGAATTGGCATGTATTTGACAAGTTAGAATATGTAAACATAGCCATTAACAAAGATGGGCAAAATGTAATCAGGTTAATGAAAAATTATTACATTTTGCTCATCTCTGGCACATGCATCACTTATTACCCCGATATGGATACAGCTTTATATTATGTTACAGTATTATAAACGTAACTCTTAAAGAAGCAATGTAGTTTTTAAACAACATGCGATCTTATTCTAAGACAAGTCAAGCCCTGATCTTGCACGCCGGATGCCGAGGAAGATGGCTCGGCTTTGCCCTTAGCGTCCGGCAGACGGGAGAAGGAACACCCCGGTGGTTTTTGTCGGGGCAGGTCCGACACACCGGGGGAACGGCCCTCACCGCTCCCCTGAAGGTCCGTAGGGATTTCCACCGGGTGAACAAAAAAAAAAGGTCCTGATCTTGCAAGCTGGTGACCGCGCCACGGGCGCCATATTCTAGGAGCGGCAGACGAGCACATCGCCCAGCGTACCAACGGAATAATATATCTATAAAAGTGAGCTAATCTTTGCATAAACAATTACTGGATGGCACAAGTCTTTGATTTTGTCATTTGAAAAGTTAACTCAAAAATCTTATAAGATATTGCAAAATTTAAGATAGTTTCTTGTCAATATCTCGCTTCCTATGCGAGTAATGATATTTATTCACAAAGTAGTATAGCAGAAAAATCTCTAAAAATTGTTTTGTAAACATTTTTTCTTTAGATTAACCTATATGATTGAGACACTAAGGTAAAAAGACGGGGCGGATGTGAGGGGCGGCAGACAGTTTTTGCACGGCCTCGAAGAAATTCAGTATTCGGGGCCAAGAAGGGTTTTTTACATGTTTGAGTGGCAAAACTCGCTTATTATAAAATTTATTTTATTGCTAAAAAAAATTAACTATATGTAATTGATATAGTACTAGATGTTTATATAAAAAATAAAATATCTTTTGTAATAATGGACTTTGCGTCTGCTACAGCCGCAGCTTAAATTAAAACCCGTGTTGTAATGAGAACAATCATATTTAAACATATTTCATTTAATTTCCATTAAATTGAGCCTACTATCATAGTTATTATATATTTTAAATACAATATTATACTGGTAATATGTATTTACATTTTCTTTTCTATATTTTACAGGTCAATAACATTACATTTATACAGAATGTTGTAAAAATCCAGTCTGACCCGTGGAGGCATTAATCGTATCGATATTATATTCTACTTTATCATTTAAATTTAAAAAACAAAAAATATCCAATAAAATAAAGATTAATCAAATAGGGAAACTTATATTGCTACAACTCTGGGAAAGTGCGTAGCTTGTATAAAAAGGTAAAAAAGAGAGCAAAGGATCATGCTAGTAGGTCCATGGTAGTACACGTTATAATAATCATGACTTCCGTAGATACGAAGCGCCGTTTATCAATTATATCGTTTGATTAGTTTTTACACAGAATTTTGTAAGTAATCTGAACGTAGGTCATATTTCAAATAGCTTAATTCATTTAACTTTAAATGATAAATCTTTTTAATGTTCTGGAATAATATATAATATTTGGGGTCGGACAAGGTTTTTAATACATACTATTATTATTCACAAAAAAATGGTGTCTTTAAGGGTTAATTTTATAATTTACAATTTTATATGTTTCTACAAAAAAATCTATTAGCATTATATCAATATTTAAAATTTTTGACATATTCCATACTCTAACATTACAATTTCAATAACACCTAACTACATCAGTTGATTATTCGCATTGTTTTCAAATCGATTAGCAGTAATCGATCCTAGTATTCAAAGGACCAATCCTCGTAATTCAACTATTCTTTAAAGAAAACCCAATGGAATTAAATATTTATTACAACTTAAAACGGTATTCTCGTGACTTAAATTTAATTCAGTATATTTATAGATATATCAACCGATCAATCAATCAAAATCTGACAAATAACCAAAATTGGTAAAGATTGGCCTTTAATTAACGTTCGATATAACGATAATATAAGAATATTATCGAAGTGACGATTTTGGTTCAGATAATTAGCCGGGCAGTAAACTTGAGGCGTCTGCTGCCCGGATGAGAGGGAGGTGGTGCGCAGTGCCCGGCGCGCCGCCTGAAACAAGTTTTGGAAGGCTGGCTCTTCACAATCGCCCTTTCCAGAGAGGTAGTCTCAACAAGGCTCATCGCTCCCTGGATGTGGTTGAATTTTGTTTTCAAGGTCCGGGTGGAGTGATTAGGGAGACACCCCGGGGCGATTTTAGTCAGGAGTCTGACACAACCCCGGCCCTCATCCTCATAGGGACCGGGAAGTCTTATGATGGATTTTCCCCTAGTAAAAAATGACAATCGCGATTTAAGTTATAGTAAAATATATCCCAATTATAAATTAAATGTTTTATTATTACGAGAATGGCACCTTGAGACGTTAACAAAATTCGACCTCCAGGTCTTTATGGCAGGATATAACAGTTGATTTTAGCATTATGTAAAATATTAAAAAAAAAACAAATTTGCCTGGATAAATACTGTCTCAATTACAAAAAGAAATATTTAAAAAAGTGAACCATTAAGGTACAATCACTTATGAGTTGTTTCAATTACTTGTCTGATAATAAATAGATAAAAAACTAACATTTTAATTAAAAATAACTTACTTTAGCTAAAAAGAGTAATTATAAAACTAACAATTTTCATATAAATATTTATCTAATTTATATTATCAATCAGTATTTGCTGATTAATGTCAGAAAATGAGCATCAGCACATATAAAAAAATTACAACTATTCTAACATAAACTGTCTTTTTGAATAAGTCATACATTGCCAGTATGTCTCAATTTTTCGAGATCCTTCCAAATGGTACACTAAACAATAAACGACCCCTTATTTTCATATTCCAAATGGAGTTATTCCGTCACAAAGTTGTTCAAAGCAAAGGCAATGCCTTTACGAGTCACCTCCGTCATTCACACTTCACGTGTCTTCGTCAGAATCATCAGCTGTAGCTGTATCAGCGTCCTGTACTCGTTTGAAGTTGCCGAGGACTTCGAAATGCATGTTCAACGATTGGGGCGTGGACCCTGAACTGTGGATATACCTCCGAACCTATGAGAGGACGAAATAATGATGTGATTTCTTTAAATAGACTTACATTCTTTGATTCCACCAGCCCCATTCCACCACAAAACCACAAGACATCGTGACGGATACCAGCCGTATGTGGTGGATGTTCCTTATATCCGCACGAGAAGATTCGCTTCTACATTCATCATGCGAACAGCTAAGGAGTGGAATATGCTACCAGCGGTCATATTTCCACGATCTTATGACCTGGGAGTCTTTAAAAGAAGAGTGAATAGGCATTTGTTAGGCGGACGCGGTTCATCATCGGACTCATCTTCACCTTCCACCAGGTGTGATTGAGGTCAAGCGTTCGCCTATAAGTTATAAAAAAAAAAACGCTTCTCATTCTAACATTACTGAAAACATAGATGGGCAAAATGTAATCAGATTAATAAAAATGATTAATTATTTATAGCATGTAGACGCCGCCCAATACGTAGTTGTCGCCCTAAGGGTCGTTAGGGTGTTACGAGACGTGCGGGGTAGACGTGAGGGGATGTTTGCGAGCCAGTCGACTACCGAGACGCAAGGCGAGAGTACGTGCGTGTACGTCGCAGTTCGGTGTGCCTTAAAGTGCAAATAAACAGTAAAACGCCAAAATCCGTGTCTTTCTACAACCACACCCACGACCACCGGTCATAGATTACATTTTACGTTTTTTACCACTAATTTGACTGCATTTTGCTCATTTATGTTTTAAACACTACAAAATCCCAGATTGTATACATATTTATCATTTCTTAATGTTTTAAATGGATTTAATCATGATTACAGAGCAAGAAAATTAAAATTACGACTACATTTTGTAATCATTCATCATTAATCAGATTACATTTTGCCCATATCTGACTTCTGTCAATGGATTCTCGTATTTTGGTGGTCGCTGCCGTTCGTGACTTCGTTTGTAATATACTCACCAGCGAAAAAGGAATTCTCGCGACTTATAAAAGTCCAAAATTATTGAGGTAAACTTGTATTCATAAATCACTAGCCGACCCGGCGAACTTCGTACTTCCTAACATTCAATTAATGTCTTGTTAACATTTAGCTAACCTTACAAAACTTCCCCTCCTTCCGCTTTCTCTTACCCCTTCCCCCCTATATCATATACATTATATGAAAAAAAAAACATATTTGTATCCCCAACTTAAATAGTTATCATTTCCCCGTAGTAAAATTGTACCCTCCGTTTTTGGTGACACGGTGTGCTGGAATCTTATCGACTAAAACCACCCGGGTGTTCCTTCTATCTTTTGAGGCTAAGGGTTACGACTTTGCCCACTTCCTCAATAACCCGGCGAAGTCTGGTCTTTTGCAGGCCTCTTCTCTTCTGCATTTGTTATAACGGTCACCCTTCGCTCATCTCAATATCTTGGAGCGTTGCGCGGGAACACGTCACGCACCACTCACGCCTGGGCATATTTCAACCTTTTAAGGATTTATTTTAGCAACAAAAGGTAGCCCATGACCGCCTCCAAGGTTTAACTATTTTTATGCCAAATTCAACAAATTCGGCTCTGCGGTTGTGACGTGAAAACAGTTGATATATACTTGAGAATTTATAATACTAAGCAAGGCTGAACGGCTGAGGCATTACAAAAAGTACCTTAGCTCCTAATTTTCTGAGTAAACTGGTGAATGTCTTCTCCTCGCGTCCGATCCAGGGTCGACCGTCGTCCAGAACTTGGTACGGGCTCACGTGGATAAAGATATTCACATCTGAACGAAAAAAAAAAAGTGTAGAACGGAATAGAAAATGTATGTATAGAGTTTTTGTTGAATCTCTTTCTAATTACAAGCAGGCTCACGCTTGACCTCAATGTCACCTGATAGAGCGCGCTTGTCTAAAAAATACCAAATTACTCGTTGCTTGAAGACCCGCATGTTGATGATGTCCTAGCCGGATTCGGCCACGGCGACTGATTCAACACCGATTAAGAAATTCGAGGCCCAGTTTTTGGAAACAGTCAATTGCGCAGGAGATATTTAAGTGCATAACTGGACGCGCTGCCAGAAAAGCACTCTCTCGTCCGAGCTCCCTCAGGCCCGATGGAAAGGAGAACCAGTACGATCGGGAGGGAGCAGGATGCAGGTTTGGTCGAGTTTTCCTTCTCTGCACACCTGGTAGAATTGCGGTGTTCAAGAGATACCTTAGTCGCCTTTTACGACACCTCAGCAAGTAGAGGTAGGTGCTATTCTATTCTGCCGGCAGCCACCACGGCTTTTCCGCATGTTACACAAAGCAGGAAAAACATACACTGGCATCGAATTTCACTCCGTAGCTGTGCGCAGCATTAATGAGACGCATCGATCAAGTTTGCATACACACTGTACTCGATACTAATCCCTGAAAATACGTTTCGTAGTATCTATTTACATTAAATTTAAATTTTTAAGGAAACTCAGCAACATATGTACAATAATAAAAACCCGAAAAACATATACAAAACAGTAAAGTTTCCACAAAAAAAAATATCTAGGGAACACAAAACAATAAGAGAAAACTAACAAATTATATAAAAAAAACAACAAATATAATTAAAAATTAGCAAAATATTTGGAATCAGATTCGAATGCTGAATATCTCACTCGTCTATAAAATCACCTGTATATTTATTTATTTCATGTTTAGTTGTTCCAGATTTGCATAATTTTCTAGATATATTATAGTTTGGCGGTTGAGATCGGAGGCGCCATTTGAATCCAGTCTGAATTTTCTAGACTCGCATTTTCACGAATTTCTATCGGACACAGTGCGTAACCACTCATAGGGTGCTATTAACATAAATATGGGTTTATAAAGAACTGACCTAGCCTCGTGAGGGTCTCCAGTAGACTGCGAGATGTAATCCAGGTGTTCTTACCCCCCGCGTGCCCACCATCCAGCCAGTACATCTCGTCTATGCGCTCTATAAACCTGTAAAATGTCACCACTCATTGCTGATATGCTCGTCGCGGTTACAGCCCCGTATGTTGATATTTTTCAAGACACACACCCATACACACATTCATTCTAATTCTGTATAGGGGAAAAAATCGCCAAATACGCCATATCACATTTTCCTGTACTGGCAAACATTTTTTTTTTGTAACACGGGAATTTATTGCCTACAACCATCAGGGTCGCTGTTAGAACGCCTGGCTAGAACTCCCCGGGTTTTCCTCTACTCACTGCAAGCCAAGCTATGGAAATCCTTATTCTTCTTTCTCTTATTTCTAGAGTCTTCATTAGGTACCAAGTCTCTAAGGAGTGGATTTAAATACCCACCCACACCTTTCAAGACCTCTCCATCAAGCATTTTGTAGACCACACACTCGTCGCCTTTGCCCTTTCTTGGTATCAGAGACCCGTCAAGTCTACTACCCTGAGGAGAAGACCGTCATATGCAACCTTTCAAAGAAGTAATAATTTCAAAAGCGGAGACGAGTAGCATCCTGCAAGTTGAAAATCTATGGAACTGACCTGGTGGCGTGTGAATCGTGCGGCGTTAGGGTGCTCGTGTAGTGGAATTCATACAGCATCTGGTTGAGGACCACGCAGCCCTTGCTGAATCCGACCAGGGTCAGCCTGCTGTCGCTCAGGCTGATGTGCTCCCACCAACGCTGCCTCTCGGTCGCTCTGTAAGGAGCCTTTTGTTGCTTAGAAATCGTTTTCATTAAGATTGTTAGGCGTATAAGATTTTAGTTAAGGTAGCTTTTAAATTCTGGCACTCGCGAATCAGTTGTTGTCACCGATTCGGGGCTACCAGTTCACGATGTATTACTCTGTATGCATCTATACAGGATGTTTTTATAGACGAGATATATTTTCAGGGCAGATATTCATCATTCGGTTCTAATTCCGAGTGTGTAAAAATAGTCAATTACATTCCAATAAAACAAATTAAATTGTTGTCAACAAATTTAGGGACAATTACACACATAATTATTATTTTTTATTTTGATTTTTTTTACACTGGCTCGACATAGTGACTACAGAGTACCTGATGGTAAGTACAGTGTAGTCCAAAAACGAAAGCGACTACCAAAGGATGAAAATCCATTGATAGTCTACATCGTCATGTCGGCCCACATATACCACGACTGAAGGTCTCTAGGTATATGAGCTACTGGATATACACAAGCTGATCCCGAAACGCGACAAGCCGAAACTGGTCACTATGACCGGCTTTACACCCATGCACTGCGGTCACGATCCAGACGGGCACCGACGCCTTACCACCTCGCTGGTGCTCGTTTAGCACCACCCAGGAGTCACGTGTAGGGAAACTAGGGTAAAGCCTACGGACGCGAGCAGCTTCGACTTCCACAAATGAAAATCCGATGAAATGATAATGAATCCGACGCAGCCTTGAGTTTCTTCTCAAGGTAGTCGCTTCTGAAGAGCTAGTAGATCACCGTTAGGTTTCGTATTTTGGCTGGCGGCCCAAGTCGAGGTTCGTACCCACAGGGGTGCCCTTGCGTTGCCACCCAACCCATAAATTTTCCAGCTGAGCACCCCAGTGTTCGCCCTCTCACCCAGTTTAGTTCTGAAGGTCTATTCCGGCCACCAATGTATTACGCAATTAAAAAAAAGCAGGTATTTAGCCTGTCCTATGCCAGGATAAAGTACTAAAGGAAAACAAATCAATATCTATTTAACTAAAATTACGTTAAAAGAACTTTATCTACTTGCCAATTAATTGTGCATCACACGTACATGGTGTTCATACTTTTTACGAATCATTTTCTCTTTATGATTTGTTAGGGAATATAAGAAATGTAAATAACTTTACATTTTTATTAGTTGCAAAAAGGTATAAATTATTGTATCCTGAAATTTCCCTTATATGTAAAATCAACCTGTATATAATTACGTCGGATTTAGGCCTTCGGGCAGTAGACTTGAGGGAGTCTGCTGCCCGGATGAGAGGGAGGCGGTGCACGGTGTCCGGCGCATCGCCAGGGAGAGAGGTTTTGGAGGGGTGGGCTTTACTCCTTCCCCTCCCAGAGAGGCAGCCTCAAGAAGGCATTTTGCTCCCCGGGCGTCTGGATGAATTTGGCTTCCCAGGCCCGGGTGGAGCAATCAGTGGGACACCCCGGGGGTTTTTAGTCAGTAGGAGTCTGACACACCGGGGTCACTGCCCTCACAGCGTCCCTGATGGCTCTATGCAGGATTTTGCCCCGGGATACAAAAAAAGGATGTAGGCCTTGACGAGCCGCCCGACAGCGCCACGCAGTTGCTTAAATCGGTAGTATTAGGTCCTTACATATGAAATTGGCGTTTTGTATGGGAGGAACAAAAAGTCGAATATTTTTTAATATAATATATTTAATTAATCAAAGTATGAACCATTATTTTCTATGCACTTTTGCCATTTCATAGGTAGTTCATTGATCCCTTTACTAAAAAAACCAGTCGGACGGGAATCAATAAAATCTTTGAAGGCGATTTGGACTGCCCCATCGGAGTTGAATTTTTTCCCTTGCAAGAAGTTATCCAAATTTCGAAAAAAATTGTAATCTGTTGGAGCAAGGTCCGGGGAGTACGGAGGATGTCTTAGACTTTCCAATTGAAGCTCTTCTAATTTAGTAGCCGTCTGTTGCGCAGTGTGTGGTCTAGCGTTGTCGTGAAGCAGCAGTGGCGTGGAGCGATTGACCAGCCTAGGTTGTTTAGCCGCTAGCTTTTCCATCATGGTTTGCAATTGCTGACAATAGACATCAGTCGTAATAGTCTGGCCAGATTTGAGAAAACTGTAATGAACAATACCGGCACTAGTCCACCAAACGCTTACAAGTAACTTTTTTGGGGTTAATTTTCGCTTGGGGCAGGATTTGGCTGGCTGGCCAGGATCCAACCATTGCGCTGAGCGCTTCCGATCATCGTAAAGAACCCATTTTTCATCACAGGTAATGATTCGGTTTAAAATACCTTCATTATTGTGCCGGTTTAGTAATGTAACGCAGCAGTCGACGCGCGTTTGCCGGTTTGCTTCAGTCAATTCGTGAGGTACCCACCTTTCAAGCTTTTTAATCTTCCCAATTTGCTTCAAGTGAATTAAAACAGTTTTATCACTAACATCGCAGCCTGCAGCTAACTCGGACGTGGTTTACGATGGATCCGCTTCCACAATAGACTTCAACTCTTCATTATCAACTTGAATCTCAGGCCGTCCACGGGGCTTGTTCTGCAGGTCGAAATTTCCAGAACGAAAACGTTGGAACAAAAACGAACTGTGTTTTCTTTTGCAACACGACCGCCATACACATCATTCACCCTTCGAGTTGTTTCCGCAGCACTAGTGCCACGGCGGAACTCGTACTCGTAAATAATGCGATATTTTAAGTTTTCCATTTTGTAAAATGAGTGACGCAAACAGAAAAAAACAGAAGAAAAAAACAAATGAATGACGATCATCGAAGCACAAATACATGAGTCTATAGCTGTACAAATTTGAATTTGGAATTCCTTACCAAACAGGAGAAATTTGTGATTAAAGTGGCCAGTACGAAAAACGCCAATTTCATATGTAAGGACCTAATATTTGAATATAAATAGAGCTTATCTAGAGTCTATCATCCATTTTGCTTAGAGCCTTATCTTTTGGGACATCTGTACACTCCTTCTAAACTACACAAAAGCCCTGGTTATAACTCAGGGGATATAAAGCAAAACAAACAAACAAACAGT
Organism: Automeris io; assembly: GCA_036320925.1. NCBI lineage: Eukaryota > Metazoa > Arthropoda > Insecta > Lepidoptera > Saturniidae > Automeris > Automeris io. The sequence goes on along the minus strand of JAUDJH010000010.1, from coordinate 2,076,600 downwards.
GTCCGATCGAACAAACGGCCACGACGACCCGAACTTCCAGCTAAAGCAAGGTTTCTAATCTTAACTTGCAAATAAATTGTTAAATAATTTCAAATTCACAATGTGCAGTTTTCTAGATATTTCCCTGATTTATTTGAAAATATAAAATTGCAATCAAACTCGTCAAATTATGATGCAGGATCGCAGCGGCTACTGATGGGTTTTTTTCAACTGTTTATAGTCGTCGACACTTGTGTCACGTTGTGGTCACAGTTCCCATTTAGAATAAAAAAAAGCTTTAGCTTTTGCACTAAAACACAATATAAAAAGGCTATAAGAACAACATCAATTGGAACTAGACCTACTCACGGCTTACGATCGCTTGGCGAGACGTCCGAAGCCGTCGCCTGCGATCCGTTCGACTTGCAAGCTTCCGTCGGACGGTGGAAAGAAGCGTTCTGAAAAAAAAAAAAAATAAAAAAGTTTGGAAAGAATACAATTTTATTAAAAACTTCTTAATACTAAGAATAATAAAGATCCTTGCGATTACGTGGACAGTTTACAAAGCCACAAGTTTTTGTCACTGGAGCATCGGCGTACTATAAATGTCATGAGACAGCTTTATAATCTCCTCAACGCAAAAGTGGATTGTCCTGAACTTCTCGGGAAATTAAAATTTAAAATTTTCACAAAACGAACTCGAAATCCTTGTTGATTCGCCTTGCCAAGAGCAAAGCACTGTTATGCTCAAAACTCGGTCATCTATAGATGTTGCGCTCAGTACAATTAATATTTTAAAGACATCGATATGTTTCACTTGAGCCGTAATCAGGTCATTAAGACTATTATTTCTGGACTGCAGTTAGATGAATCTCATATAACACCGATATGAGCACACACACGGACACAAATGCACTCACACACTCACTATACGATGCGGGGAGCGACCCAAACACTTAACAAAATTTAATATGTATGTGTAACGTCATTGGCATTTTAGATTTTTATTTTATTTCCTATTTTTGTTTACGATTTTCTTATAATTTGCTGTGTAGTTACTATTAATAAATAAATAAAAATAAAAGCGTATACTTTATCTTGCTTTAAAAAAATGTTTATTGTGGCGTTTTTCACGAATCACATGGGCATAGATCGTTGTAAGGCGTGAGGCTAGTTATGTTTTGCCCAAAAATTTCTCGCGATATTAACAATTAAAACTAGATCTACGAAGATATACCATATACCTATTTCAACCAACGGGTCAACCGGTCGGAAAATTAAAATGGTAAAAACAAAATAATCTTATGACCGGTGGTCGTGGGTGTGGTTGTAGAAAGACACGGATTTTGGCATTTTACTGTTTATTTGCACTTTAAGGCACACCGAACTGCGACGTACACGCACGTACTCCAGCCTTGGGTCTCGGTAGTCGACTGGCTCGCAAGCGTCCCGTCCGCGCGCGCACTCTTACCCCGCACGTCTCGTAACACCCTAACGATCCTTAGGGCGACAATTACGTATCGGGCGGCGTCTACATGCTATAATCTATAATATTATTCTATACACAAATTTAATAAAAATCATGACATTATCGTAAAGTATTAAATAAGACTTAAAGAGGAAATGGTATAAATAAATGATGCAGCCGGTCATTTTGACCGGTTCATAGTTCTAGTGTTAACTAAAAAGTTGGCACGTCTATCAGGAGACGTAAAATGCTTCGACTAGGGAGCATCACTGAAAATATTTGAATTAAAAGGAAAAAAAATCACTGGACGCCGTTTCGGGTACTATCCCCATGCGGTGGATGATGTATCGCCTCTACATTCATCATGCGAACGGCTAAGGAGTGGAATATGCTTCCAGCGGCCATATTTCCGCGACCTTATGACCTGGGAGTCTTTAAGAAAAGAGTGAATAGGCATTTGCTGGGGGATACGACCCAACGTGAAACTCATCTTCACCTTCCACCAGGTGTCATTGAAGTCAAGCGGACGCCTGTAAATCATAAAAAAATAGTTAAAATAGGAAATATATTTACATGTAACTCTTCAATATCGACTTCCTCGGGCAACGCTATCGGGCTAAGCGTCTCCAATTCCGACTCAGGCATTGTCTTCAACCGTTCCTCTACTGACTGAAGCAATCTGACACATCATAAAACCCTGTTAGTCTTTTCGACAAAAAAAATCTACGTCGGCAGTGCAATGGTTCTTGTGTTTAGTCCATAGGCGACAATGATCGCTTACCATCAGGTAAGTTGATCGCTTGGTTGCCATCTTTTCATATACAAAAATGAAATGAAATATTTTTTTTCGCCTTAACTTACAAGAACTATTAATTTAAATACGGTAATACAAACAGTATACAGAAACAAAAGAAAATACAAAAAACATACAAACATGGCGACAATGGGCCGTCCATCAGCTCAAAGCCACAGAGGAAGTCTGCAGCGCTGGTTATCGTGAAGGGCCCCAAAAAAAGAATGTGCATATATTTTTTTTATAGTATTTATGGGCAAAAATAGTTGAGGTAATAAATGTTGCCAAAACAGAATAATCGTACATTACTTAAAAAAAATTGTGAAATTTTAAAAGTATAAAGCTCAGATTTTTATTTCTTACACTTTGCTCAAACATTTTAAAATATATAATTTTATTCATATCAAAGTATAGTAAGTCACCATTTTAATCATATTTGACTTTACACTGCAAACACTTAGGATATACTCAAGTTCCTATTATATATTCAGTTTTTTGTCAAATAGGAACTTACATTCAAAGCAAAGTGTGAGTCAAAATAGCGTCAACCATATAAATATCAGCATAAGAATTTTAAACTTTTTTTACCAGGGGATAATCCATCGTAGAGCTTCTAAGTCGTCACGAAGGAGACAGTTGGGATTGTATGAGACTCCTACTGACTAAAACCCCTGGGTGCTTCTATGTTTGTTATGGAAGGTGGGTGGAGTTGACCACCTCCTGAGTATCGAGAGTCGCAATTGAAATGAAATGAAATGAAAATGAAAATTTATTTATTTCCAACAAAAAACCAGAAATTTAAAATACAGCAACACAAACAACACACAGAAACAAAAGAAAATACAAAATATATAAATATGGCGAAAACGGGACCTTCATCAGCCTAAAGCCACAGAGAAAGCCTGCAGCGCTGATTTTCGTGAAGGGCCCCGGTCGTGTTACATCTTATTATAAATATCTATAAGCGATAAAAAAATACAATAAATGGAAATAACATCTAGCTTAAGTAATCTTAAATATAAGTGTTTATAATGATAAGTTTAATCAATAGCAGCATACCCACTGAAAAATAAACAAAACCAAAATAAACCATTACATACAATAAATAAATCGACTACAAAATATATTTGACAATGAATTATTAGACATTTGGGCCCAGTAAGAAACACAAATGAATCGCGCTGACCGACGAACGTGTTAAAATGCTAATATTATTAAGCTCTACAATTTATTCTTTGATTTTGAAGAGATCTCAGGTTATTTTATTACACATATTGCGTTCTGGACATATTCCATCTGGAAAGTTTGCTCATCTCATGAAAAAGATACCATCTCCAATGTGTCCTGAGTGCGGAATTATAGACGATATTCAGCATGTCCTGATTGTGTCCAGAACGCTAATGTAAGAAAGGATGTTATATGTGAATTGAAATTAAATAGATTGGATGTTGGTATGTTCCTTAGCATTTTGGCGGTGCCCACTAAAGCAACTGCCGAAATGCTATGGAAACTGTATGAAAGGTGAAGTATGAAAGGTTTTATTTCTATATGTTAGGCTACGATGGGGCTGATATGACGTAAGTTAAAAGCCCCTAATAAAAAATAAATTTAAAAAAATATATATTCTTAGTAAATATAATTTTAGTGACCTTTCAAGATGATGCAGTGCGCTGTGGGTCGGCGTATGCTCTGGCACGCCTGTGGTGTTGCTTGGCACGAAGTTGTCGTAACAGCTGAAGCTCTTATACTCTATCCTGGAACATTATTATCATTAGCCAGTTTCATCCTGCTACAGGCCAAACGCCTCTTTTACTTATTCCACTATATTTCTGGAATCTATGGGAAAGGTTTTGGATTAATTTATACGGTGGTGTATATAATATACTATAGCATGTAGACCCCGCCCGATACGCGTTTGTGTTAAACGCCCTGAAGGTCGTTAGGGTGTTACGGGACGCACGGGGTAAGGGGAGCGCGCGCAAGGGATGCTCTAGCTAAAGCAGTCGACTACCGGGATCCAAGGCTAGAGTACGTGCGTGTGCGTCGCAGTTCGGTGTGTAAAGTGCAAATAAACAGTAAAACGCCAAAATCCGTATCATTCTACCAACACACCCACGACCACCGGTCATAATACTTATATATTTGTGTATTTGTATTTTCATATTATTATCTATGATACTTTAAAATTAGTCTCTAATGCTGTGTATCTGTACTCTATTGATCCCTTCCTTGCTGTTTTCTGCGCGTCGACGCAATAAATGGGTGTCAGCTGAAAATCAGCGCTGGGTGGCTCGGCTGGTCACTTAGCATTTGCTGAGCTGACTTCCCTTTGGCGCATCATCACAACACAGGGTATTTGCTTTTGTTGTTTTCTGTCTTTATTAACCTATTCTGCTGTGATGTATATTATTTTGTGTTCTAAATAAATGTTTATTATTATTATTTATTTTTTTAATTATTACATTTAACCCACCAAGCTTGTCCAATGCAAGTTGGCGGGTGTGCAATATGTACAAAATTGTTGCAGCAGTAGCTTAGATGCTAGCAACCTGCGTGCAATTCGGCATACTGTACACCTTAGTCAGCTTTTACGACACCTAAGTATAGTGAAGAGTAAGGTAGTATTTTATACTGCCGGTAAACCGCCACGGCTATTAATATCTATTTATATTTTTGTTCATCACCATCAACCATTCCACTGTTGGATATATGCCTCTCCCAATGTTCGCCATTTATCCCGTTCATCGACTCTTTTAACCTAAGTTAGCCAGAGTGCATTCCACACTTACCAAGTGTGGAACTCTGAACTCTCCGCTCAACACGTCTACAACAACGGTTATTGGTTCCTCGGCAAAGTTGGTTGGGAGTCGAAGCTGCTCGCGTCCGTAGGCTTTACCCTAGTTTCCCTACACGTGACTCCTGGGTGGTGCTAAACGAGCAGCAGCGAGGTGGTAGGGCGTCGGTGCCCGTCTGGATCGCGACCACAGTACATGAGTGTAAAGCCCGTCATAGTGACCAGTTTCGGCTTGTCGCCTTTCAGGATCAGCATGTGTATATCCAGTAGCTCATATACCTAGAGACCTTCAGTCGTGTTATATGTGGGCCAACATTACGATGTAGACTATCATTGGATTTTCATACTTTGATAGTCGCTTTTGTTTTTGGACTACACTGTACTTACCATCAGGTACTCTGTAGTCACTATGCCGAGCCAGGGTAAAAAAAAAATTAAGAAATCACCTTGATGGTTTGACGACCAATATGTGCTTAGCTGGGAAGTTATCGCTGAGCATACGCGCAGTGTTCTCCAAATTCCATTTGAGGTAATTACGGTTGTCCCGGTGTGACTGCATCACTTCTGGATAATCCTGTTTAGCAAACGTGGAATTGATTTAGGTTAAAACTTAGTTAAAGACTCCTCAGCATTACTTCAACTGAAATCAGAGCAGTTAGGGCAGCAACGAATTAAAGTAAGATCGCAGCAACTGTGTATTGAAATGTGTTTTCTGAGGTGGTAAGGCGATTGCGCAAACTGGGCCGTCACCACAGTACTGTAGTGATTGTATGTTTGGTTTGTAAAATAGGTTAGTTATTGTCGGAATTGGCCGATAAATAGAAAAATAAGTTTATTTGAAAAGGTTACAACATCTAATTTTAAAATATGAAGTTCGATTTGAGAGATTGATTGAAAAAATAGAAAAGGGAAGGTTCAGATTACATAAATTATAATAATAAGATTAGAAAAATATATGTAAACTTTATTTGAAATATATGGGAGTACAGATATAAAGAAAGTGTTATTATTTTCAAGCGAGAGACCAAACTCATAATAAACAAATAGGGAATGTAGACACGCCAGCAAGAGCGTACTACAGTACACAATTGTAAAGATCATTATTGACGCCCTGATAGCGCAGTTTGTAGGGTACTTACGATGTTACTTATGGTCCTGGGTTCGAGTCCCGGTAGTGGCAAAATTTCTGTGATGAGCAGATGAGTTTCTCACGAGTCATGGTTGTATATATGTATGTATATCTTTGTCTACTACACAGCCCAAGCGCAAATTTAATTTGGGACTAGGTCAAAGTGTGTAATTGTTAGTAAATATTTAAAAAAATATTATAGTGACTCGCTTCAGGATCAGCTAGTATATATCCAGCTGTTCATATAACTAGGGACTTCCCGTCGTGGTATGCGTGGGTCGACATAGCTATGGCCATTGTCAACGGATTTTCGTCCCTAGAGGGTCTTTGCCGTTGTTGGATCACACTGTACTATCCATCAAGTGCAATGTAGTCAGTATATTTGTCGTTCCAGTATACAAACAGATGGAACAATAATGTGGGCGTAAACAGAGCGTGGAATGTTCTAGAAGACGCAATCTCAGCTCTAAATGCGAACCAATTTAAAAATCGCCTGGATAAAACCACCTCAATCACGAAATGATTAAAAAAAAAGGTGAAATAGCAGGATATAGATACTTATAAATTGTTTGAACTGCTTGTCTGATAATTAATAAATTAAACAAAATCATATCCTTGCATAAAGCGACCAATTATCTTGATAGCATATCTAGTACTGTTGTAAATCATTATGTGTGTAGGAGCAGTATCCCCTCGTTCCTCGATAGTTGTGAATTTTTGGACTAACCTATGCTTAAATGTGCATCAGGAGCAGTGACGTGCATAGGGTTTTTGGACAGGGTAGGCAGATTCACATAATGAATGTAAGTATTATATAATAATAATTTTATTGGATCAAAAATTTTACATTGTATAATTTAATTTACGTTGACGCCTGCACTAGTCGTGAGACTGTATCGCAGACGTCAGCGCCCACCATTACAGAGAATACAAATAATTAAAAAAATATATAAAAATATACAGACGTGTTGTGTATAGGTGTGTTATGTGTAGAAAAGGGCGAGTAAAGAGTGTTGTGTGTGAGTGCAGATCATATATAAGCATTTAAAAGATTTTCAGTTTGTAAATAATCGAGCTGCAACAAGTAATCCTTGACTTTGATTTTAAGTTCATAAAGGGAAAGGGGATAGATATTGAGAATTACATTTAGTTTGATAATAAATATTATATTAATTTCATAGGGAAGATAGATGGCGTGAAAATAGAATAGATATAAATGTAAAGGGTTCCTTTTTTTGTTTAAATTAAAGGAATTTTTCCAGACTTATTTATCATAAGGGTATGCAATGCTTTATTGCATTTATGGAATGAACGCTACTGATCAAGAGTGTGTCCTACAACGTCTATTTTGCCGAGTGAGTGCACAAATGAATAAACCTGTACGTCTCCGCCGAAATAGACTAGGGTTTGCTGAGGCGTGACGCGCTGAACGGCAGGCTGGAAGAGCGCGTCGTTGAGCCGTCCGTCGGCGCCCGCCACTCGTCGCAGCCGCAGCGGCATCGCCAGCGCCCTTTGCAGCATTAGTTATCCGCCATAGCTATGAAGAAAGTACCATCTCATTATCTACGTACCACCAACCAGAGATGGGCAAAATGTAATCTGATTAATGATGGACGATTACAAAATGTAGTCGTAGTTTTAATTTTCTTGCTCTGTAATCATGATTAAATCCATTTAAAACATTAAGAAATGATAAATGTGTATACAATTTGGGATTTTGTAGTGTTTAAAACATAAATGAGCAAAATGCAGTCATATTAATGGTACAAAAAGTAAAATGTAATCGTTAATCATTTTTATTAATCTGATTTCATTTTGCCCAGCTATGCTACCAACGTCTATCTTTCACGTGCTAGAATCTAGAGATTTTGAGGGATGGTTAAATATTTTTTTAAATTCTAACTCAGTATATTGACCACGTCCCGCTTGATGGTAAGCGTGGTTCAGTTCGAAAAACGATTACAACTATCAACAGTAAAGAAAAGCCTAGATAGATAGATAGTCGATGAGATCATGCCGGCTTGCAAAAATATCTCTTCACGCTTCCTTTAAAGGACCCGATATCATAAGACGGTGGAACACACTCGTCGGAAGACCATTCCACAGTCCAACGACACAGTAATATTTAGAGTTAGTGAACCTCTTAACTAGAGATGCCAGGAATATTCGGCAACTATTCGGTATTCGGCCACTTTTTTTGCTATTCGGTATTCGGCCGAATAGTACGTACTATTCGGCCGAATACCGAATACCAAATCATGTAAAAAAGACACGTTATATTACTCAAAATTATTTATTTATTTCCAAATTATAACACTTTAGTAATTAAAATTGATCAGTGGTAAGTTGTGATGGATAAAAACAAGCTTTTCAGCATTTTTTGGTAGCAAATAATTACGCTTTTCATCGTAAATGTTACCAGTCTCAAAAAATAGCCTCTCACTAAACACGCTACTTCCAGGAGAAGAAAGATAAACTTTAGCAAATTTCGAAAGGTTTAGGTATTTTTTTTCGTTTGTATTGGGTATTGTATTGTCTTTGCTGGCCGCGCCAACGCAACGAGGAAAACAGGTTGCAACTTGCCTTAATACAGCTAACGCGCCCCCGATAAGCATGTTTCCCATGCCGAATATTCGGCGGCCTAATATTCGGCGCTTCGGCCGACAGCGTTGCCGAATATTCGGTATTCGGCCAATTCACTATTCGTGGCATCACTACTCTTAACCCTAGTCGGGAGACGCTCACAGCCCCCCTCATATTTTGTACTAGGTTAAGTTTTAATTGTAAGAATAAAAATCTTCCTCTGTTGTAGTTTTTATTTACACGTAGTTAAGGTTTAGATAGGTACTAGTTGTTTTTAAGTTTGTAATGTAGTCTTAAGTTTAGGATTAAGGTTATGTTGTAAATTTTTTATCAATAAATGTCCCACTCAGACCTTATCAGCGGATGGATAAAAGAATGAAGCATGAAAAGCAGTGAAATGTGAGTGGTGCGAAATTTGATTTAGTCGGGATATAAGATACCGTATAGATGTAACTCCGTACACCCGCGCGCGTGGTTCCATTATGGAAAAGAGAAGGCGGAACAAGTTTAACCAACTCTTCACAACAATCGCCGTGATATAGATGGTAGAAAACGCTCAGTAAGTCAATATCTCTGCGCAACTGGAGCGGGTTCGAGATGCTTTGTAACGTCAGGATCATTCACAATGCGGACAGCCCTCGCAGCTACCTATCGAGGGCGTCAAGTACTAAACATACACAAAAATACACAAAATATTCACAAAACCACTAGGCATCGTGTCGGATACCATCCGTATGTGGTGGATGTTCCTTATATCCGCAAGAAAAGATTCGCTTCTACATTCATTATGCGAACGGCTAAGGAGTGGAATATGCTTCTGACGGCCATTTTTCCGCGATCTTATGACCTGGGAATCTTCAAGAGAAGAGTGAATAGGCGTTTGCTGGGCGGACGTGGTTCATCATCGGACTCATCTTCACCTTCCACCAAGTGTGATTGAGTACAACCGTTCGCCTATAAATTAATAAAAAAAAAAGCAGAAAAATCCTAGAAACGCGAACGATCTACGGTCTAGGAGCAAGCGCTTACAACACGTCCGAAAATCCTAGAAACGCGAACGATCTACGGTCTAGGAGCAAGCGCTTGCAACACGGCCGATCACTTAAAGTACGATTCCGATTCTGTCGATTTACAACTTACAGCCGTTGCTAGGTCATGATATCCGCTCCATATGCATATGGAAAGACGTCCGATCTAAGCGACTATATACCCTTGTCAGTTGTCACGATCGCAAACTTGACATGCCGGCTAATAGTACCGCGCTGCGAGCGCCGCATTGATGCCCGGTTTCAGAAAGGTATTTTAAAACGCTCTTAAACACTACTGAATCATTTTGTATGAAACTGATTATTCATTCGTATTTAAAAGTGTTTTAAAATTTGAGGATTGTTTCTGAAGCTGGACGTAAATCAGTGCTTAGTTCGTAGAAAGTTGCTATCTATTTAGGTTACTCTAAGTTTTTAAATTTAAAGTGGTAAAAGTCTGTCAAAAAATAACTCTTCCAATTTTAATATGAACTGAAATAATACCAATAAAAATATATCGTCACGCTAAATCCTTTACGGAGTGAGCAGAGATACAGTAGTAGTTGTATTCACTTTACACTTGTATGTCGTGCCCAACGTGACCAGTAAGGCAGCTGATCGCCGTTTTCAGAGCACCTGCACATGACAGTTCTATTGGATGCTCTGCGAGTTTCCTCACGATATTTTCCTTTATCGGTGAGCATGTCAGGCCTATTTCTATAGACATTCTGGAAAAATCCATAGGCGGGTGCCAGGATTCGAGTCTCCGACCATTTGCGTTGCCGCGTTTGGAAGACGCTCCATTATTCAAAATAATACTATTCGTAAATATTCGTGACAGACCACGTGAAGCGGCGTGCGACAGTTTTGCTTTTCGATAGTGGCAAATTTTTAGATCGCATTTTGCTTATCATCAGTTGCAATCGAATGACTTTGCCATGTCAGATTAAGAAAAAAGAATGCATGCCAAGAAAACAAGAACATGATTTATTATCAAAATTTGCGTAACAAAAGTGCAGAGTACATACTGCAGCTAATACATTTCAGCTCACCCTTTTTATTTTGTGGCCCGGGGGAAATCCCTAACAGACCTCATGGGGCGATGAGGGTTGCCCCCGGTGTGTCGGACTTGCACCGACTAAAACTCCCGGGGTGTTCCGTCTCCCGCCTGCTGAGTGCCAAGGGCAAGGCTGAGCCATCTTCCTCGGCACCCGGCGACGTCTAGCCTTCTGCACGCCCCGCCTTCTTGGTAGGGGGTGGCTAAACAGTCGTCACCCCCTGCGTAAACCTAACATATTTGGCGGGGAGAGTGGTGTAAGATTTCAGCTCACCCTGTAAGGCATATGCCATCATGATATATTATTATTGCTATTTAACGTAGGAAACAAAAATAAGTAAATAGCTTTCGTGAATTTATTTCTTGAAGAAACTCCTGCAAAAACATAATTAAAATTTCAACACTTCGTTAGCTAAATGGTTTGTTTGCGAAGTTAACAGATTGGATCTAATTAGAGAAATGTTTTTACCACGGTTCCTTTAAAAATATCATATAGTTTTTTCTACATACTATTATATATATGTACTATAGTAAATAGTGACAACCGAAGCTGCGTTATCGACCAAGATGGGTAGAACTGTTACGCGCGCACACATTATTTCGATATTTTATTCTAGCCGTGGGGTTTACCGATAGAATAAAATACTTCATTATACTAAGATGTCGTAAGACCTGAATAAGATGATGATGATGATGTCCTGGCCGGATTCGGCCACGGCGACTGTTTCAACGCCGATTAAGAAAATCAAGGCCCAGTTTTCGGAAACAGTCAATTGCGCAGGAGATATTCAAGTGCATAACTGGACGCGCTGCCAGAAAAGCACTCTCTCGTCCGAGCTCCCTCAGGCCCGATGGAATGGAGAACCAGTACGATCGGGAGGGAGCGGAATGCAGGTTTGGTCGAGTTATCCTTCTCTGAACACCTGGTTGAATTGCTGTGTTAAAGAGATACCTTAGTCGCCTTTTACGACACCTCAGCAAGAAGAGGGGGGTGCTATTCTATTCTGCCGGCAGCCACCACGGCTACAAGAATAAGATATACAGCATGTAGAATGATGACATCTAAGCTGCTGTATGCACCTGTGCTATATATAGTGAAGAGCCGCCAACCAGCAACGGACAAGCGTGGTGGTTTACATGCAGTGACGTGCATAGGATATTTGGACAAGATAAGCAGAATTACGTAATTAATTTGAATATTATATTATGATAGTAAATATTATATTGCATTCATAGGAAAGATATATGGCTTGAATATAGAATAGATATGACTAAAATCTATACTAATATTATAAAGCTGAAGAGTTTGTTTGTTTGTTTGTTTGAACGCGCTAATCTCAGGAACTACTGGTTCGAATTGAAAAATTCTTTTTGAGTTGAATAGACCATTTATCGAGGAAGGCTATATAACATCACGATGTAATTATTAAGAGCGAAGAAATAATGGAAAATGTGAAAAAAACGGGCAAAATTATTCATCCTTGAGGGCTTCCCTTGCGTGCGCTGCAAAAACGGTTCAAGATATCAAAAATATATGTAAGAAAGAATTATTCCTCTTGAAATGATCTAAAAAAATGTCCGCGACAGTATATGTCTATCTTTTAAGATTAAGTCACTAGAACCGTTTTTATGGTAAACAAATTTAGTCGAAATTAATGCATTATTTGTTATGAGTTGTATCAACGTAATAATATTAATATTTATCCAAATAAATTTGTTGTTGATTAAGAGTATTTAATTGTGAACAAAATTGTCTTTGACATCACTTAATTTCAATGAACATCTTAGAAGATATTACAAAACCTTATATAGCAAAACAACGTTTGCCGGATCAGCTATGTGTTCATAAGCGCGAAACTCGAGAACGGCTGAACCGATTTGGCTGATTTCTTTTTTATTGTGTTTGTTGAAGTCTGGGGAAGGTTATTACGGAGAGAAAAATTAAAAAAAATGTCTGAAAAAGTCTAAAAACAACACTTTTCTATATTCTCATACAAAAAATTCTTAATAATATTTAAAAGTCAATTTGAACTTTAACACCATAAAGATTAAATGTTAGTGGACGGGTCCCGGGAAGGCAAAACAATTGAGTGACGTATAAATATGAATGTCAATATTTGTCAATTTTTATACATATAGCATTAAGGCCAGGTTCCTTCAAACTATTTTCAAAAAACAACCGACAGGCCAATAAGTTTTGGCAGAATGAAATCTGACGGGGAATCTATTAACATTAAAAAAACAATGTGACTTTGTTTTAGAGAAATAGGGCAGAACAAGGTCTGCCGGGACAGCTAGTAATCTATATAAATGGTTCCTTTTTTTGTTTAACTTTAAGCAATTTATTACAGACATATTTATCGTCAGGGTATGCAATGTTTTTATGCATCTATGGAATGAACGCTACTGGTTACATGTCCATACCACTTTACATGGATTTAACAGATACAGTGTAAAGGGAAAGATAGGCCTATTCCCTGCAGTGGGACGAAACTGGCTTATAAAAGTGTTTAAAATTATTGTATTATTCAATGTTAAACAATTTTGAACTAAATTTTTAGGGACTTTTTAATCTTCGGCCAAGGGTAGTGGTGATGGCCGATTAATCGGTGTCGGCAAGAATTCGTCCTTCCGTCGGACTTTAATTATGAAAAATCAATATTTTTCATTTTAATAATACAAATATAATATAATATTTGTGAAAAAAACACCCATGGACTAACTACTACCACTAGTGCCAAAGTAAGCTTGCGCTTTTCATATGGGTACTAGGCAAAGATATACATGTTTAAGTACTATTTATATATACACAGCCATGATTTACGACAAACTAACCTATGCATCATAGAAAAGTTTGCCGCTACCGGGACTCGAACCCAGGGCATTCAACGTTGCAGGCAGGGTTTCTTAACTGATAACGGGTATCGTTTATCAATATTGAATTGGCTTGAGTTAGGGCAAGAAAAATCAGATCCGGATGATAGGGAGGCGGTGCGCAGTGTCCGGCGCGCCGCCTGAGAGATAGGTGTTGGAAGGGTGGTCTCTTTACTCTTACCCCTCCCAGAGAGGCAGCCTCAACAAGACATTTCGCTCCCCGGGCGTCTGGATGAATTTGGTTTCCCAGGCTCAGGGGGAACAATGAGAGGGAATAGGAGTCTGACACACCGGGATCACTGCCCTCACAGCGTCCCTGATGGTCCTATGTAGGATTTTCCTCCGGGACACAAAAAACAAAAAAAACAGATCAGAGAGGTAGCCACAACAAGGCTTTTTGTTCCCTGGGTGCCGGGATGAATTTGGCTTCCCAGGCCTGGGTGGAGTAGAGGGACACCCTGGGGGTTTTTATTCAGTAGTAGTCTGACACACCAGGGTCGCCGCCCTCACAGCGTCCCTAATGGTCCTATGCAGGATTTTTCCCAGGGACACAAAAAAAAAAAATTAGAAAATGAATACATGAAAAAAACATTAAAAAAATCTTTATTATCTATCAAAAATAAAAACAAAATCAAACAAAATACATGTAAAACCAATTTTATATTCTCATAAAATATTAAAAAAAAAACATATTTCAATCAAGATTATATTAAATTTGGCAAATATTTAAATATAATATTTAAATCACTAAAATATCAACTAATAAATAAAAATGCCTGATTGTAGATCTATCATCTATTTTATTACAAAACTGCTGAGTGATAAGTTATCTCTTTCATTCTATAACTCCATAAAGGCAAAAAAAATTCTATAATTGAGTGAAATAAAATCACTGAAAATATTTAAAAAATATCACTTACAATTTGCATCCAATGATCTAAAAATCAATCTAAAAAGTATCTATAAGTAAGTATCTATCTCTTATTTTAAAATTTAGTTACCTCAACAAGTGTGTATTTGGTCTGAACAGACTTGACATCAGGATGTTTAACAAAATCTTAACAGTAATATTATCTGATGAGGCGTCTGGCCTGTTCAGATCAATGGCACCATATGTAATATGTTAGGTGTATCTGTATTAGGGTACCATGGGGGGCTGACATACGTACACACGTAAAAGTCCCTTAAATAAATAGAATAAAAAAAAATAAAAAAAAACAAGTGAGGATATTTAATTTTTTATATCCAGATTAGTTCAGAAATATTCTATGAAATTGAAGTACATCATGAATGATAAACACTAAGTCTAATTTGACTTAAGAGTTTTATTCTCTATTTCACGTAATACATTCTTCCCTGAAATAGTCAAAACCATGACAAAATCGTCATTAAGATTACACTATTTATTCCTCCTAGGAATAAATAGGAAAAAAATACAAAAGCATTTCATTTAACAGTAATCACTTGATGTTTCTAGTCTGTTTTTGATGGTAATATTTAGTATCGTTCATACATACTGTAATCTTTAACGTAATATCATCTAAGCAATTCTTAAGATCTTCCCGTAACTCTCTAACTTTGACTCTCACATCTTCACACATCAAATTATAGCACATGGCAACTAAGCCCATTCCCAGTAAGACATATATAAAGTTTATAACCAATTTCAAATGTGAACCTCCAGCTGAATCTGCAATATTAGCACCAGGTACAAAATCACCGAAACCAATCTTACACAAACTTATCACACAGAAATATGTAGAGTCCAAGTAATTCCATTTCTCCCATGCTCCAAACATTATAGTTCCTGTTAAGATGTAGAAAGATATAACCCACAAACAGGCAGTTGATGGTACCGTAATCTTTTTTTTCAGTGGCACTATTTCTCCTTCTTCAAACATTGCATCTTCTCTACGGCTGCATTCATGGGCTGTTATGTATAACCACTTGAATGTTTTTGCCAGAACCTTCCCCATGTTGCAGAAATACAAAATATATATTGGTATACCAAAGCAGGCATATGCTATGGTCACAATTTTACCCCAAATCGTTTTTGGTATGATATTGCCATATCCAATCATAGTAAATACAGATAGAGAATACATCAAAGCAGCTGGGAAGGACCAGATGTCTTCAGCCGCTCTACCATTATATCCTGTGTGGATTGCAGCAGTTATATTGCTTTGAAAAACTTTAAGTATTTTGTCTACTTTTGACATCCATATGGTTTCATTGAATACATTCACTGCGACGGTTATATTCCACAACTCTTCAGCACAGTTTTGGCGCATCAGATTCACACTTTTTAGCTGTTCATCAGGGCTGTCTTTCTCAATGTGCATGAAGCCAGCCGCGCCTAGAATAGCGTAGCAGACGACAAGTGCGCCAACACCCACTTGCGTGAACATAAAAGCTATGAACTTCCTGCAACAGTCTTTAATCTTCTCCCGTGCGTCACTCCCAGCTGTGGATGATGAGTCCCTACTTTTCATAGAGCCGTGGAAACTCGCGTTGGTGGGACGTAAGCGATCCATTGCAGTAAATTAATGAGCCGCGTTTGGAAAATGCGCGGAGTAAATTGTGTGTAAACGCGTCAGTCAATCTATTTCCAGAAACAATTGGCGTTGCGCCAATAAATACGCATTTGACATATATTTGATTACTAAACATTGGAGTGTGGTTGAATAATCATAAAAACAGCCGGCATTTAGAGTTTTACGGAAGAAAATAACTTATTATATATGATTAAATATCAGATAAATATTTTTATCAGTAATCAACAAGTTTACGTAGAGGAAATTTGTCTAAATAATATATTATCAAAATTTCATAGCATATTATTTTACTTACTTTTACTTTAAAGAAAATATTACAACTGAAAATGTTTTGAAATAAAAATATAATTATATACTTCACATTCTATAAAACATACATACCTCGCCGCTGTGTACAAACAAATAATTTGCGAATCTCAATTTGAAAAATATAAATTCTGTAACATACACATTTTTTGCAAGTTAGTAGTGAATAATATTATTTCTCGGTGAAAACAGCATTTTTTTAACATTGGCCTCTAAAATTTTTAACTATTTTCAATGTTCCAAATAAAATTCAACTTAATTGTGATGATTTAAGTTTAACTTTCATTTAAAATATCAGAAATAAACTACGCAACCGACCACAGATTGTCGTCAATATATCAGTTTTAAGTATAGATAATACTATTTCTAAAAAAATATATGAAATCCAGACATATATTCATAAAAATATTTGATTAAAAACTAAACATTCTTAGAGGCATTGTTATAGTATAGTAAAACGTTTAAAACAGTAGAAAACTATAGGAGTATTTTACAATGTGTTATAAATGCATCACTAATTTTAAGTTACTTTCACTTGTTGGCGCGTTTATGATTTGCTCAAAATGAAACGATAAGTATTTTTAGAAAAAGAAAATCAGTACATGTGTACAGCAAGAATTAAAATTATATTCGAGAATTAAAATCCATTTGAAAAACTGTGGATAATAGAGGTAGTTCTTTGTCTCTTTTACTCTGGTGATCACATGCATTTGTTATTTCATTTTTGAATACAATATGTTAAGAAAAGTAAAAGGGCCAGGAACACAAAGAAAATCTGAAAATCAAAACCACACGTTTTCTTGGCGTTGTTTGCCAGCCGGCGTTACAGTTTTATTGAAATTTATCTTTTATTTCAGCTGCTGTTATGTAAAATGTAGTTTGTAGCAAAATTTCACGCGTGTCTATATGTTTTCATTCGTAGACGTGAGTATAATAACTTTAGTTTAATATAAATTAAAGTAGTACCCTTATAATAAGACAAATGGCTGAACAACCACGATTATCTTGATGGCAGACGCCGCTGTGCAAAAAAATTGCATTATTTATTACTTAACATAAACTACATAAGTTCGTTTTGAATTCTTTCTTATCAAAACCTTAGCAAATTCGCTAATTACGTATGCACAAATACCAAGGTCATCGCAGCTGTGTGCATTGATCAAATCTCGATTTTTTTTTTCAGGGGAACAAACATGTAGCCGCAAATTAAATTACTTTACGATGTTTATAATAGCAAACCTCACATTCATTAAACATAAAAAGTAAATTCAATATACATGGATCATACGTAGTGCAGACAGTGACCGCGGCAGGAAAAATGGCTACATACCAACGTAAACAGACAACTATTGATTTAATTGGCGGGATCCTTTGTCACATATGTAAATTAACAATCGCTAATAAAAAAGATTTCGACATTCACTATGGAGCTCACAAAACGGAGGCGGAAGCTACAACGTATACTTGCGTCGTTTGCCATAAACCGTTTCTAGAATACCCTAGCTTCAGGGGTCACTGCTACCTCAACCATGTTATCAAGGACAAATTTACGTGAGTCTGCCTTCACATTTTTTATTAATAAGAAATCAAACATTTATCTTACACTAAATATACACTTCATCAAGCTTTCATAATATGCTGGATTATACAATTCAAGAAGCCTAACAACAAAAAATAAAGTAAAATAAATAATAATATTGAATATTTAAATATTATATGAATTGATTGGTAATGCCAGCAATACATGCTATATAACTTAAAGTGCCAATATCAATTTAATTTGAGGGTATTGTTAGCTATCCTCACTTGTCTTTTGAAACCTTGTACACATCAATAAGTTTTTTTACACATTTATAAAATAGTTTATGTTATAAATACAATTCTCCAGTTAATAATATACTTAGAGAATCTGTTATGGTGTATGTGGGATGGCATGATGAAAGCACCTGTCTATGGATTCTCATCCCTTGGCTTTCCTTTCCTTTCCATTGCCTCCTCATCATTGCCTTACATGGACTACACTGTACAATCCCATCTAGTTGCATTATTAAGCCATAATGAAAAGAAACCACATAGGTTAAGAAACAAATAGAATGGATTGCACTTTATTTTTCATCACAACCACTATAATGTTCATTCATACAATAGTAATGAGAACTGTGAACATTTGCAGGGGTCTAGAAGCTTTTGGTTGTGTTACTGCCTAATCAGAAAAACTTGGAATAGGATTTATAGATGCTACATTGTTTTTGCTTCAACTTTGTTCAGGAAATAAGTTTGTCATTTATTTCATTTATTGAACAAAAATCACTTATTACAAAACATCTCAAATTAACAGAGATTAAATTAAAAGATAGCCAAAATGATTTTATTTATTATTAAGTTGAAACAATTCATAAGTGCTTGTATCCTGCTATTAGACTTTTTTTAATTATTTCATTTTGTTTTTGATGTATTTGTCTTTTTTTTGTATTTGTTGAATTTCGTTATTTAGATTAATTTTTCAACAAAAAAAAATAATGGCATTCTTCTAATCAAAACCTATAACAATTTCAGCTTTAGTAAATATGCATGTATGGTCTATGTAAAGATATGCATGTGCATGTGGTGTTTGTGTGTGTGTTCCATTAATGTAGCTATGATTAAATTACAATATACTGCACCTTATAAATTTATTCACTACATAAAATTTTGTATATCTCTTTTCTGCACGTCTGGCGGTATTAAACAAGTCTATCGTGCCAAAATAATCATTATATGTATATTAAACCTGAGTATAGCCCAAATATTTGCAAGTATATGTACTTGTACATTTTAAAAAATACAATGACTTACATATACCCTGACATTGATTAAATAATATAATTTGTACTGAATAAAGTGTAAGCAAAGTTAAAGTGGTGTATATAATTGTTAGCTTTATTTATTTTGTAACATTGTACAGCACATATAAATTTCTACATGATTATGTGTACTATAAAATAAAGGCATACACTGGCTCCAGAAATGTTTGTCTAATTAAAAATAAAAGAAGAATTGCAAAATAACAAAAATAAATAATTAAATAAAATCGAATAGCAAGATACAGTCACTTATCAGTTGTTTCAACACCATGCCAGATATTACATTTGAGATAATTACTTTGAACAATTTACCTCCTTTCAATAAAAAAAAAAAAATTGTGCTATAAAACCCTAATATACCTGAAAGCCATAGTCATCTAGTGTTTGACTAGTAACTGCCAATTGATTCTTGAATCTTGGAGTTCTCTTTTTCTTTGGTTTCTGCAAGGAGTATCTGGTAAGTATCAGAAGAGCTAAGCGAATAATGGGGATTTGGTTTCTAAATGATACAATTGATTTTACAACTTGCTTAGTAGTGACCATAACTGCTGTACTATACCTTAAGGCATGCATTGGATTTTGTTAGTCATGTCTCTGTAGCTACAGTCTACAAACGTCTGCCTGGTCGCCATTTACACATTGCTGTGTGGCTGCATTGAACGCCTTTACATATATTTGCGTATTGAGCAGTATGTTGCAACCTGACAGCTCCTATTGGGTTGCCGCTGTCATATTGAGACTACCTCAATCCAACAGCCGCCTTTAGATTGATGTTAGGTGTGGGAGAGATAGAATAGAGGTGATTCTGTCATACCAATTATGGGAAAGATGAATTTGAATTCATTTTTATTAATACAATTTTAATTATTGTATTACATTAATAGTAATAATAAATAACATATCTTCACATTATATCCTTTTCGGGGTGAGCAGGAATTAATTAGTGGCTGTATCCACTTAGTGCTTATATGTCATGCCCTGATGATGAGTAATGCAACTGATTGCCATTCTCGGGGACACTTATTCATGACATTTCTATTACATGCCATGTGTGTTTCTTTACAATGTTTTCCTTTACCTTTGAGCGTGTGGTGTCTAAATCAATGCTAAATCTGGAAAAACCCAGATGTGGTGCCAGGATTCGAACCCAAGATCATTGCATTGCCGCACATGGATTCTGGTCCCTTATTCTCTAGGCCGCCACAGCCATTTAATACAAGGTTTGCAAAGAGTGTCTTATATTGTTTTAAATAAATGCCAGTAGCTTACTTCAATAGTTCCATTTTGCTTACAATTATTTTTTCTTTTGATGTAAACACCTTTGAGGAAAGACATAACTATTCATTAATTCTTTTCCAATGTATTCATCTGTAAGGCACTGTACATAAGTTGTGGTCAGGCTTTAAGATTGGTATCTGCACATTGTGGGTCTTAATTCGATTCACACGTACTCATAGAGCAAATATATTATATGTATATGTATGGCAATATGTATGGCTTATGTGATTAAATAGTTGTTTTGGGTTTGTTTGTTCATGTAGATTTTTATTCCTTACAGCATAGTCACCGCAGCACGTCTGATGATAAGCATGGTGTAGTCCAAAAAACGACTGTAACTTTCAACAGAAAAGAAAAACAATTGATAGTTGCACTTGTCATGCCTGCCCACAGAAATATCTCTTCACGCTTCGTTTAAAATACCCGATATCATAGGATGGAGGAAACACACTTGCAGGAAGATTATTCCATGACTCATCAAAAGTAGGACTTAGAGAACTTCTTAGCCCTAGCTTAATTGTTTTGCATGTTTCACTTGACATGGAGGAATCTATGTAATGACGCAATATTTTTTAGTTAAAAACTGATTTGCAAACTTGGTAAGTGTTTTTAAAAGATACAGGGAAATATTATAATATGTTTTGCTTTTAGTGACATTTTAAATTATTATTTTTTATTCCATCAGTGTCTCAATGTGGGCTTCGTGGAACTTTCCACATTACTAAAACACATTTCATTGCTGTATATCAAAGCAGATTTCAGTTCAGTAATGTGGTAAGATCTCTAACCTGGGCTATGTAGTTTTATTTATTATATGAATGTAAATTTTGTTTATTATTTTAGTGCTGTTTTTTTTTAGTATTTGTTTTCTTTTAAATGCTGCAGCGATTGTTTTTTTTTAATTATCTGAAATTGAGGAGTATTCAAGAAAAAAATCCTTCACCCCATTTTATACAGTATGTTATAAAAAAATTGTCCGACCCGTGAAGGCGTTGCTCGTATCTATATTAGATTTTATTTATGTTATCGTTGTTAGATAAAAATTAAAAAGACTAATAAAATTGAAAATAATTAAATACTGGAACTTACTAGGAAAGTGCGTTAACTCGTGAACAAAGGAAAAAAAGGAATGCGAAGAATCCTGCCTTCTAGGCCTAAAAAGGGTAATGACCTCTGTTGATCCTAAGCACCGTTTATCAATTAAATAGTTTAATTAGTATTTAAACTGATTTTTGTAAGTTATCCGAGCTTAGATCTTACGTATAATAATTCAATTACTTCAATTTTATATAACAATAACTTTATTAGATTCACGAATAATATAATTTTTTCGTGTTATAAATATGCTCTTTTCGAGTCGGACAACGTTTTCAAAACATACTATATACATCCTCATCAAAGTGACAACCCAATGGAAAGACAGTGTGGGTCTAGAATAGAAGTGCCACATCCTGGCCCGCTTGTACCATGACAGAAGACCTCTATGTAGATGAGCAACTGGATATAATCAAGCTAATCCTAGGACCTGTCAGGCTGAAGCAAGCCACTGAGACAGGCTTTAGTTGGTTCATATTGTGGTCGCGGTCCAGTTAGGCTATGACGTCCCACCAGCTCACTCCCTCTCATTCTATTGTTGAACCTAGGCCTCTCTCAAGGAATACCAGTGATGTGTTTCCTACGGCGTTTATCTTATACAAGCATAAAAAGCGTGATCTTAATATACATGATTTTATAGAAGAGGGAGATATTTCAGAATATAATAATTTGTACCTTCTTTATGACTAATAAAAATGTAAATAACAATATTCCCTAACAAATCTTACAGAAACATTGATGAACAAATGAGAATTGATCCGTAAAAAGTTTGGACACCGCAGCGCGTGTGATGCACGATTGAATGGCATGTAGATAAAATTCCTTTTACCTAATTTTAGGTAAACAGGTAATTGACTCGTTACCCTTTCGTACTTTATCCTTTATCCTGGCTTAAAAGAGACAAAATACTTACTTAATAATTAATTGTTATTTATTCTATCATGTTTGTAATTGCTCCTTAATATGGTGACTATAAATTACTTTGTTTTAATGGAAATATTAAGATATCACTATTTCTATATATTTGGAATTAAAATCGAATTCTGAATATCCTCCTGGAATATCTGCCTCGTCTATAAAATCATCCTGTAAATTCTTGGATATTTAATAAATTTCATTATCAGCCCACTCTACACCACTGCTGGACAATAGGACTTTCCTAATAAGGGCCATTGAGACTTCGGCTCTTCTCAACCAATCCCTTCTGGCCACCTTTCGCAGGTAGTTGCTCCATCTTATCTGGGTGCGTCCCACTCTACGTCTGCCGATTCACGGTCCAATCAAAAATCCGCCTGCACCAACGAACATCAGTTCTTCGGCCTATATAGCAAATAAAAAATTGCAAATACGGAGCTATTTCGAGGACTTTGGTTTTCTGTCTGATAACCTTATATCGGACTTTATTTTACAAAGAGATGCCGAGCATAGCCCGCTTCATCGCACGCCGAGCTATCTTAAACTGGTGGACTAGCCCAACCGTTAGTGTCCACGTCTCGGCTCCGTACGTCATAACCGGTAGGACGCATTGGTTGAAAACTTTATCGCAACGCCTCCTCCGTCTGGTTTCGCGAAGCGCAAGTCCGGTACGCATCCGCTGCGTCGACGCAACGCGTGTTGTATCCCGGCTATAAGGTAATGGTTTAGTGGTCCTTTGATCTGAATGCCACTGTCTGTGTCCTGGGCTGTTCGCACCCAGAAACGTCTAGATTATCCAATAGAAGGGAGTAATTTTGTAACAACAATTTCTGATTGTTCCAGATGTCAACATTGCTCTAAAAGATTTTCGAAAGCTTGTATTCTTAATCAACATATAAATTCAGTGCATCTTTTCACATGTGGGAAATGCAATCAAAAGTAAGTCATACGAATTATTTATCTATTTAGAAACTAATTATTGCTCGCAGTTTGCTTGCGTTTGCTCGAGTCATTGGTTTTGACGTCAATCAGAAACTACTGATTATTGTAAATACTAACGAAGGGTTCAAAAGGGCATGTATCCAGAGCCGTAAAATTTAATATTAACAATATTACGTTTTAAAAAAACATTGTTTAATGAAAATTGGTATTTGATGTCATTTACAGATTGATCCTGGATTATAATATAAATACTTTAACGGGTCGTATGCACAAATTATCTTACTTATGAATATGGCTCGACGTTTCGACCTTATTACACAAGTCAAGGTCACGAGCAAAATGACGCGCCGCGGAGCTTTCGTCGAGGGCGGGAAGTTATTTCCTCTACCCTCTTTTGTTCTAACTTGAATAGTTACGACAAACAATCGTTCTATGCCGGCAAATGACAGAAATTCCAATGTTTATAAAATAATGATATACTTGATCGTTATTATTACCTATATTTCGATATATTTATTACTCGACATATAGATTAGAGTATCTAAATTCTAATTTTCTCACATAACGTAAAAAAAATTAAGTTACTAATAAAATAGATTATTTCCGTTTTAGTTAATTTGCGAACTGTGTCAAGGTTGATTGAAAAAGGTTATAATAATGAATGCATAAAACTCTGTATTCGTCATAATCTAATGGCGGCTACAGACGTACAGCACTATGTCGACGTAGTAACACGATTGCGTTGTTTTTTTTTTACACTGGCTCGACATAGTGACTACAGAGTATCTGATGGTAAGTACAGTGTAGTCCAAAAACGAAAGCGACTATCAAAGGATGAAAATCCATTGATAGTCTACATCGTCATGTCGGCCCTCGTATACCACGACTGAAGGTCTCTAGGTATATGAGCTACTGGATATGCACAAGCTGATCCCGAAACGCGACAAGCCGAAACTGGTCACCTTGACGGACTTTACACCCGTGTACTGTGGTCGCGATCCAGACGGGCACCGACGCTCTACCACCTCGCTGCTGCTCGTTTAGCACCACCCAGGAGTCACGTGTAGGGAAACTAGGGTAAAGCCTACGGACGCGAGCAGCTTCGACTCCCAAAACTTGTCACTTTAGATCATCGTTCGTCTGTAAACGCCTTTACTTTCACAGACTCCCGTTCTATACATTTGAAATTTGATTACTTTCAGATTTACGACAAAAAAAGAATTGTCTCTTCATGAAATTATGCATAAGATAGAGAAAGACAAACCTCCATACACATGCCTTAGCTGCAGCGAAATTATAGAAAACAGTGGCTCGTGTGAAATGCATATAGATGAAAGCAGTACTACGGTGTATCCATGTTCAATCTGCACTGAGGCATTCCCAAACGCTTCCGAAGCTGTGAATCATTTGTCAGCACACTTCGGCAATCAACCAAGTGAGAGGGGTCCGGAAATAATCTCGAATGCTCCAGCAGAAGATACCTGCATCGACGTGTGTGGTATCCTATGTTGCTACTGTGATGATTTGTTCAGAACGAAATCAGAGTTTGATATCCATTTCGAGGATGAGCACTGCGAACAAGAGCTCCTGTACTCCTGCAACATTTGCGGGAAGAGATGTCAAAAATACGAGTGTTTCCGGGACCACTGCTACCGTCATCAGGCAAAGAATAGATTCGAGTGAGTATTACGCGTTACCCTCCTGCATTAGAAACGCGAGCTCGCTTGGCACATACAGAACTAAATTACTACAATATATTAAAGACTAGCTGTCCCGGCAGACCTTGTTCTGCCCTATTTCTCTAAAACAAAGTCACATTGCTTCCCCGTTAGATTTTATTCTGCCAAAACCTATTGGCCTGTCGGCTGTTTTTCGAATATTGTTTGAAGGAACCTGGCCTTAATGCTATATGTATAAAAATTGACAAATATTGACATTAATATTTATACGTCACTCAATAATTGTTTTGCCTTTTGGAACCCGTCCACTAACCTTTAAACTTTATGTTGTGGTATTAAAGTTTAAAATGACTTTAATGAATTTTTTGTATGAGAATACAGAAAAGTGTTATTTTTAGACAGTTGCAGGGAATTTTTAAAATTTTTCTCTTCGTAATAACCTCCCTCAGACTTCATCAAAAACAACAAAAAAAAAACAGCCAAATCGGATCAGCCGTTCTGGAGTTTCGCGCTTATCGAGACATTTTGCGATTCATTTTTATATTATAGATAAATACTAACAGATATGGCTCTATATTTGCCAAGTGAGCTCTTAGTATATTACTGTTCCAGATAGTTTTTAAACAAAATGTTTTCATGTAAGTGATTTGCATCTTAATGAGAATAAACTCTTTGAACTGATATCCATGACACAGGGAGTTTAAATTAGGATATGGTAGTCTGGGTTTGAATTTTTGTTTTTAAATATTTTCTCAACATTTTGACTACAGTGCATCTGATGTTAAGAAGAGTGTAGTTCCATGTTCCAAGAACGACGTTGACCATCATAGGACCAAAATCCATTGACAGTCTCCGTCGTCGTGTAGGTCCGCATATACCGCGACTGAAAATCTCTAGGTATATGAGTTCCTAGATGTATATAAGCTGATACCGAAACGCGACAGGCCGAAGCAAGGCGCTATGATGGTCTTTACACATGTGTACTATATTGTGTACACACAGAAGTAGTTTAATTTCCTTTCCCTAGTTTCCCTACACGTGACTCCTGGGTGGTGCTAAACGAGCAGCAGTGAGGTGGTAGGGTGTGATGTGATCACTAATATGGAGTCAACATAAAAAAAAACAATATCATAATAAAATAAAAGTACCTAAAAATAGAGTAAAAGAATGCAACAATAATATAGGAAAATTTGATAATAATTTGATGAAATCTTATAAGAAAATAAAAAAATGTGATTAAGTAGTGGAAACTAATAAAATAATAAGATAATGTGATAATAATGTAATTCTGGTGGTAGGGCGATTGCCCGAACTGGATCATGACCACAGTACACAAATGTTAAGACCGTCATAGTGACTTGCTTCGGCCTGTTGTGTTTCGAGATCAGCTTGCGTATATCCTGTAACTCATATACCTAGAGACCTTCAGTCGTGGTATATGTGGGCCGACATGACGATGTAGACTATCAATGGATTTTCATACTTTGATAGTCGATTTCGTTTTTGGACTACACTGTACTTACCATCAGGTACTCTGTAGTCACTATGTCGAGCCAGTGCAAAAAAAAATTGAATATTTATATCAAAGATTTTTATTGTAGTTAAATAAAACAATACTGAATTCGACTTGAGCCTTTAGTATTACATGTAAGCTTCCGGTTTGAGGTATATTTATTTCTGTAACAGGTGCGACGACTGCGGCAAATTGTTTTCGGTGCTTTCGCTTCTAGTCATCCACACGGAGGCCTATCACGCCGGCGAGGCGGTCGAGAAACCTTTTGTCTGCAAAACGTGCAAACATGCCTTCAAGAGCCAGAACAGATTAATAAATCACCGGCGCGTGGTACACAGCTTATTTGCCATTGACTGTGCGGAATGCGGTCAGCTGTAAGTATTTTTTTTATGCACTGTTTACGCCGTTTATTACTAATTTACATTTGTTTTATTTCTTATTTTATATTTTTATTATTTTAATCTATATTCTTTTATACAGGGATACAGGTAACTAACGCAAAACCTCTTAAGGCTGACTTTGGTGTATCAAGACTGACAACTTTTGTTTTACGACTTTTTCTAATTCAATCTTTTTTTTCCCATACAAAAAATAAATAAATCAAATTTGCAGTTCTGACCTTCTTAACACTACAAAAGGCGGCGCGACGCAACTGGAGCAGACGATTTCGTAGCATCTGCTGACTAAACTTAAAACATAGAGCTAACGATTGATAGACATTCCCATTAAAACTAAAAAAATATATATCTTAGGATGTGTTAAGTTTTGGCAAAAGTCATAAAACAAAAGTTGTTAGTCTTGATGTACCAAACTCAGCCTTAAGAGGTTTTGCGTTAGTTACCAGTAACGTTGTATTATCTTTTTTTTACGCTAGCAACATTCACTCAACATTTTACCCCCTACCTTCCTCATCCGTTTCCTTTCTCTGGGTTCGAACGCTTCGAAACGCACAATGGACAATGTTAGGCGCACATTAAATCTACCATCCTTTCGTCAGTGACGTGTCCCATTACAGAACACCCTAGAAAGTCCTTGTCTTATTAGGTAACTCATATTATTTCTCATAGAACAGTTGCAATGCAATTCCAAGTCAAATGTAGTGTAAGAAATGACATAAAGAAATAATAATATATTTTATTGACAAAAGTAATTATACAAAATTCAGAAGATATATATCCCTTTCGGGGCGAACTGAGTTACATTAGTGGCTATATCTAGCCGGGCAGTAGACTTGAGGGAGTCTGCTGCCCGGATGAGAGGGAGGCGGTGCACGGTGTCCGGCGCATCGCCTGGGAGAGAGTTTTGGAGGGGTGGGCTTTACTCCTTCCCCTTCCAGAGAGGTAGCCTCAACAAGGCTTCTTGTTCTCTGGGCGTTTGGATGAATTTGGCTGCCCAAGTGGAGCAATCAGAGGGACACCCCGGGGGTTTTTAGTCAGTAGGAGTCTGACACATCGGGGTCACTGCCCTTACAGCGTCCCTGATGGTCCCATAGATGGGCAAAATGTAATCAGATTAATAAAAATGATTACGATTACATTTTACGATTTTTACCATTAATATGACGGTATTTTGCTCATCTCTGGATGGTCCTATGCAGAATTTTCCCCCGGGATACAAAAAAAAGTAGCTATATCTACTTTGCACTTATATGTGGTACCCAACATGAACAGTAGCGCAGCTGATCGCCGTTCTCAGAGCATTTACACATGACACTTCTATTAGATGCCATGCGGGTTTCCTCACGATGATTTCCATCACAGGTGAGCATGTGGAAACATGAGGGAAGAACAGACCTTTATCATTGATTTTTTTTAATTTATAAAGCTAATTCTTTTGTTACGCAGTTTTGAATCAGCCCGTGAAATGATGCTTCACCAGCGAGTTCACAAGAATACAGCCCAGAAATGGTGCCGCCATTGTGGCCTGCATTTCACAACGCTGTCCTCTTGTGAGAAACATGTAGAAGTGCACAGAGTAAAGACATACATGTGCCCCATATGCAATCGGAAGTATAAAGAGAAATATATTCTTTTAAAGCATATCAATATTCATTTTGAAGCGACCCTGCACTTCTGTACGATTTGCAATAAAACATACAATAGAAAGTCTCGTCTCCAGCAGCACATGAAAAATCACACAGATCCGAGAAGCCACAAGTGCACCTACTGCGGCAAGGGATTCCTAAAGGTCACTGATTTGCAGCAGCATACAAACATTCACACAGGCCTGAAGCCTTACAAATGTGAAAACTGCCCTAAACAATTTGCCAGCTATCCGAATTGGAGTAAACATTCGCTGAAAATGCACAATGTTGTTGTTAAAAAGCAAAGCAACAACAACAATATTAAAGTAAAATCTACTAAACAGAATATTCAGACGTTAGTGATTCCAACGGTTGCCGTAATGCCAGAACAGCAAAGCGTCGGAGAGTTCGATGAAAGCACAGGCGAAAGCATAGATTCTGGGAATATTCTAGAGGTAACACAACAACCCTGCAACAGTTACACTGAGCAAAATTCTGAGGCCATTTTTGATATTGGCGATATCCTTCCAGCTAACACTGCCACACTTGTCACTGGTGAGTTTTTTTTTGTAACTACCTTCTGTTTGCGAATTTTTCTTTTACCAGGGCAAACATGTTTCGTCAAATTCTCTGATTATCACGTTTTCTTACTTTAATATACAATTTTCTGGCTTTTTATCAGATTCAATTTTTTTTTTACTCTGGCTCGACACAGTGACTACACAGTACCTGATAGTAAGTACAGTGTAGTCCAAAAACGAAAGCGACGGTCAAAGGATGAAAATCCATTGTTAGTCTACATCGTCATGTCGGCCCACATATACCACGACTGAAGGTCTCTCGGTATATGAGTTATAGGATATACACAAGCTGATCTCGAAACGCAACAGGCAGAAGCAAGTCACTATGACGGTCTTTACATTTGTGCCCTGTGGTCATGATCTAGTTCGGGCAATCGCCCTACCACCAGAATTACATTATTATCACATTTTCTTATTATTTTATTAGTTTCCACTACTTAATCACATTTTTTTATTTTCTTATAAGATTCCATCAAATTGTCAAATTTTCCTATATTATTGTTGCATTCTTTTACTCTATTTTTAGACTCTTATTTTATTATGATATTGATTTTTTTAAAGTTGACTCCATATTAGTGATCACATCACACTTGATGGTGAGCAATGGTACTGTCTCAAAAACCGGCTATGATTATCGAGAGCGAAGAAAAGCGTAATGTCGTGCCCAACATGACCAGTAGCGTAGCTGATCGCCATTCTCACAGCACTAGTAGACAATTTTATTGGATGCCCTGCGTGTTTCTTCCCGATCTTTTCCTTCACAGAGAGCATATGATGTATAGATTCGTACGTAATCTGGTAAAAACCCAGAGGTACGAGCCGGCATTATTTTAATATCCCAATTTTATCATTGTGCATTCATTTCACTCTCATTATAAAAACATGTGTGTAACTTGATTTCGTAGTTTAGCTTATCAAATTCGTCTTCCAGACTCGCTTGATTCCATCGAGCCAACGATCCAAAACAGTTATTTCCCACCCGAGTACGGACCTGACTTTGTCAACCGAAGCGTGGAGACTTCTAGCATCAACGGGGACTTCATTGATCTCGATGACCACATCATGCCTCACATTGACCCCCTGCTAACGATCAAGAACGATCACCCCCAGGCCGCTGACCCCATTTATGAAGGTAATGGGTTGGAAGGTTGGGAACCCTCGATAACCAGATACTACACAATGTACCCGTCTTACGAAGACATAACAGAGCTGAGTCCTCTGGCTTACTTGTAGATGCGTTTCGAACATTTTATTACAAGCACACAGCATCATATGTCACTTTTTTCGAGACCATCGAACGAACGCGGCCTTGTGCGCGTGGTTTTTGAAATTTTGTTTATAAATGATAAATATAGTAATAAATCAACAATAAAATAACCCAAAAAAAACTTTTAAAGTTAAAAAAAAAGGATAAAAAAATAATAGTGTCTTTGGTTAAATTAATTTTATAAAAATCTGTATCATTTATAGTAAAAATGTTTTTCACACCCTAAGGGAATTTTACTTACATGCTAAAATTTAAGTATCTAATAATGTTTAAGGAAATTACTCATGTACCTAGAGACCTTCAGTCGTGGTATTATGTGGGCCGACATGACGACGGAGACTGTCAATGGACTTTCATCCTTTAATGGTGGCTGTCAATGTTGGAATACACTGTACTTACCATCAGATGCACTGTAGTCGCTTTATCGAGCCAGTGTAATAAAATAGGCAATTTTAAGACGAACATATGAATCTTTCTTCCTTATTTCCCTGGGAATGGATTTACTTTGTTTCTTATTTATATCATAAAGGGAAATTTCTAGGTCCGAGTTTGTTTGTCCTTTTACAAATGTTGATTGTCTTACCGCAGCGTTTCTCAAACTTTTTATTGATGGACCCTTTTATAAGATGAATGTAAAATACAACGTGAATATGAAATAAAATAGAATCATATTTATGTAATAAATCTTGACCTTAATAGAAAAGTATCCGTGTTCTAAACATTTGGTCAGTCAGGAATGGTAACTAACAGCTGTTCAGCGATACAATGGTTTTTGTAAAATAATTCGTTTACTAAGTTTTATGAATAACAGATACATTGTTGCTGTGTGCTCTATAGATTCTATCCGTTTGTATGTTGAATAGTCTATTAGTATTTGTAAAAGCCGAATGGTTTAAACGATCATTTCAGAGTTTGTATAACTTTGTATGACAGCGTTTTCCAACCTTTGTTTAACATCGGACTCATACAAACTGTAGTGCTTGTCACCGATACCTTATGTAAAAAAAAAAGAAAACAAAAATGTTGTCATTCCAAACAACGTAGTTTATTTACATTGAACTTCGTTTTGTTGAGAATTGCAATATTTTAAGATTTCGATTGCGAAATTTTTTACCCTCAAGAGGTTAGACCTTAGGTTGGGAATCGCTGTTCCGTAGAGACCGTGCTTCTGCGATTGGCGCGTACTTGATCGAAACCTATCGGCGGGTCCACAAATCTACCTCAGGCGAGAACGAATATATACCTCAGTAATCAATAGGAAATATTTTAATGTTGTTAAATACATTATTCTAATGTTAATCCCACCAAACATTAAGTAAGGAAAGTTTAATCATTCATAGTAATTCTACCTCATTTAGATTAAGTTTTCGCTTTAGTATGTACGTTTTGATATACATACCTCTATGTACAGTTATGCTCGCCCTCCATTTAAATATCACGTGACTATCACGAAACCCCCCTTTTAGGAAAAAATATCATCGTAAGCGATATTTAACAAATTTTACATGGTTTTTTTTTATATACTTCGTTATTATTTACATGCAACACAGTTGGAACAGCGATGTATAGCGACCCGTCTTTCGGTTTTCTATATACCATAAATTGATTGCGCGGCGTGCGGAAATGCACCCTTATGTGGTTGACATTCCATTTGCTTAGAATCAGGACTTTGACTGGGTTAATGTTTTTTACCCGTGCTCACACTGCCCATTGCCTCTATCCAGGATTGCGCGTTGACGAAGACATTAATAGGGAGAGGGGCTAGTCAGGTTTAGCCGCACTCCTCGCTTTTCCAGTCCTTTTTAGGGTAATTTTTGCATTGAAACTATATCTCTTCTAGGGCCTCAAGCTATATCAATACCAAATTTCATTTGAATCGGTTAATCGGCGTAACCAAGAAAACATAATAGACAAATAGTTACCTTTGTATTTGTAATATTATTAAGAATGACAAAAAATAGTGAAACTTTATCGATATTTTCTTCATTCGATGATATTTAAAAAACAATACAGAATTTGAATAGTTAAGACTATTTTTCGTTTGTTTTTATTAATTCTATGATAGAAAATAGTTAAATATAAAGATTCAATAAAAATAGTTATGACGTTTATCGCTTACGATGTTATAAACGAAAAGGCATTTCTACAAATGTTTGCAACCAAACAATCTCTGACCTCTGTTTTATACGCGCTAGTAAATTTTTAGTGGACTATTTTTTGTGTAATTAAATAATAAAATAGATATGTACGTTATAATTTTCATGACTTTACATAAATATAATGTCAACATTTTCTTGTAGATTGAGAGTCGGTTTGAGTCCAATAATAGCTTATCAATTGGATTATCAGCTCGTTTGCCATCTTTTACTGTTAAAAACAATAATATAAGATAAATTGAAATATTTTTGTAGGTTCATGAATGTTTGGCTCATCTCGTGTTAAAGGTTTAAAAGTATCATTAATCTTATACCGTTTATGTAAACTTTCAGATAAAAACTATAATGTCTATGTATCATCGGTTTGTCTATGGTTGCCACAGTAAGGATAGACACGGTATTTTTATAGATTATTTGAATAATATATTTATGAAGAGTTTACGCAGATTTATATAATACATAGAGCGGGAATTTATATTGTATATGAATGTATTTTTTAAACTATTTTAAGCCATATATTATATACATATAAATAGAAATATTGGCGACCATAGAGTCCGATAATGCATTGCATTTGATCCCTTAGATGTATCATTTGTTCATAGAAGCATAATACAACCAATTTTATTTATATTTAACAAACAAAATGTCTCGTTACTTTATTATTAAGTATTTAAAAAGTAATAATTACGGCAAGATGTACAGATTATTTTAAATTATCGTCATCAAAATATATATTTTACATTTCTATATTTAATGGTTACAATGCAAATGTAATCTGATTCCAGATACCAACAAGTTGCATAGAGATTATACAAGTTTCGATTTCATTTAGAGTCATCTTTCCGTAGTCGACATGTTTTTATAATAGTTCTGAAGGGTTTCTAATTTAGATTTTGTCTAAGATGAATTTACATATATAAGTAGTGATAAAATATAAAGAAATTAGTGAATTGTGCTTATAAGTTTAGTGGTAATTAAAAAAGTCACTTGCATCTACAATGTGACTTATAAAGAAAAATACAATGTATCTGCCAGCGTGGCCAGGTTACTGAGGTTTATGTATCAATTTGCGTCAACAGGCTGTGGCGTTTACGTTAACAGCTATATATCCATTAAGAACGAAGTCTTTCTTTAATATTGACATAAACGACATGCTACACATCTTTATGTACACTTTCATAATGAAAATGCGTCTCTAGCAAACATTTCCCAAAAAAATATTGATTGTTTTCTTGTTTGTGTATGCAAGAAAGAGAAATATTATTAAAAAGAAAGAAATTAATTATTTAATAAACGGCAGCTAGAGAACAAAATAATGAAAGTTCTAGGCAGCTGCCGAAATAGACTCGGTTTAAGCTGGAATACGAATACAATTACAAAACAATCCTTGTAAATTTGGTCACGCTGGTGTCTACGTATAAACAGTTTTAAATGTAATATTTCTGTTCCTTTACCCTAATTGACTCCTATTGTTATGTATTTTATGGATTAAGTTGTTATTAACTGTCGACTTAAGGCTAAAGGGCGGGCATAACACACTATTTTATATCCGAGCTATATAAATGTTAAATGTTCTTGTTGACGAAAATACGGATTA
Organism: Automeris io; assembly: GCA_036320925.1. NCBI lineage: Eukaryota > Metazoa > Arthropoda > Insecta > Lepidoptera > Saturniidae > Automeris > Automeris io. Next base: position 2,042,145 of record JAUDJH010000010.1, on the reverse strand, counting down.
TTCTTTAGAAGTGTAAAAAGACATTGCTGTCATTTTAAATAGTTACGGTGTTAACACGCATTGAAACATGTTTTACGTTTCGATCGAATGTTACTAGATTAAAAAATGAACAAATATTGCTTTGTAAATATCTATTGGTACGTCTGGGCTTTAAGTAAGGCGTAAAGTGTTTTGTTTACAACATTTTTATTCGATTTTCTATTTACTGTCGATGTGTATAGTTCACGACAGAATTCGCTAAAATATCAATTATTGGCAAAAATTTTGACTTAAAAACAATTCACTGGAGAAATAGTGTTTTAATTGGTAATACTGTATGATAACACAACGATTGACGTTCGCGCTTGGAACGCGAGCGCACTTGGGCTCTGTTGCATCCATCGGAGGGTGGCTAATTTGTTGTTGTTGTACTCGTCTCGCCGTGTTGCTTTTGTTGTCTAGACTGGTATTGTAAGCCTGGACAGCGGCAAGGTGTATGGATGGCAAAGTACTGCGGGTAACCAGTTAATTTTCTGATGGGGTGGGATGGAGTGTGCGTCGTTTGCTTTGCTTGTTGTAACGTTAATCGAAGGCTATCGAGTACTAAAAATTTAACATAAAAAACTTTTTTTAGTTATTTCTACTGAAAAGTCGTGTTTTAGCCTTTACGCCATTTTAGCCCAGATATATCGCCTCATGTATGGTTTTACGTGAAACTGATTGCATTTCTAAGCCTTTACTTCGGGGCCATCGCCTTCTGCTTTTTTTTGTTACTTTGCATAATAATATAGTTAGATTATAATTACCTAACTGCGGCAATTTATTATTGTTGCACTGTATTTAACTGTGGGTACGTGGAAATGGTAACAGGCTTCAAATAATTTGTTGTATTGTAAAATACCAACCTACTATTGATAAAACAAAAGTCTTCAAATTCTGAAGGCTTTGTTTCAAGAGATAATTTACACAAAGAAAAGCACCATGATTCGAATTATGTATTTTGATTACATGTTTTTTTATGTTTTGTATGTACCTTAAGAAATGGCATTTTATATACTTATGAATCGTTTTAAGAAATATATGTTATGTAGTAGAATTAGTTTGTATTGACAGAAAAAAAATTGGTGTTTTACATTACTCTTCTCATCCCAGACAATAAGCCTAATGATATATACTTAAGTTGCAAAGGTTATTTATTTGTATATCTAGTACCACAGAGTAAAAAAAAAATCTGTACTGTTACCATTTTCACTAAATCAGAACCATTTACCAGATCTTCTTTAGTGATATACCAAAAAAGCGCAATCGTTATGTCGACGGGAGGATTTGGTAAATTTATTTGATTATTTGTGTTTACACGTTTTATATCCAAATATCTTCGTATTTAAGTACAGCGATGGTGTGCTCGTGCATTTCTGATTCGATTCCTTTTATTATTATAATTTAATGGATTGAAAGTTGCGACGCAAAGCGTCTCGGCTCTAGTGTAAGTGAATCGATAGTGCTGTGATATTTTATGTATATTAGTGTTTAAGGATAGAGATTGTAACGAATGAGTACAAACGTAACGTTATTTATCAAGATATTACCCTTCGACAGCGGCTTCGCTCGTATCGACTGTCGTTCCCCCAACTAAATGTTTCGGTATGTTATGTCGATGTTCAGGGAATTATCTCTAGTACAATCTATGATAAATAAGGATTCAGTGAATATGCTATAGATCCGTTGTTAACACGGCGTCTTGTACGGTACAGATGGTAAATATTTGGCTCAGAATAACGTCCCGAGATCCGCCGAGGTCTGTCGTCATTCGGATTTCGGGATTTTCCAAGAATAAATTACTAATAGAGGTAAATAAGCGTTATAAAATGTAAGCATTTATTATGCGTCGGAATATAATCTCTTGCGGTGTTGCAACCGATAACGTGACGATTTAACTTAAAGCGGATTAATGTACTGCGTATTAAGATATATAAAAGAAAAAATAAATAAAAAAGAAAGATGAATATATTGTTGACTCCGAAATATATTTTGGAGATAACTATTTACAAGTTTGAAGAGATCGGGTCTTAGTGATAAAAAATGTCCAAAGGCTGTTAGGTTTTACGAGAGTTATTTGAACTCGAATTTGACTAATAAGTCGGGGACATAATATGCGGAAAAGTGAATTATACGAGATCGGACACAATAAACAGTGGATATAGCATTCGGTAAAACACAGGCTTTTGACAAGTTCGAGAAAATATATGCAAGCAGTCGGGGCCACAGACAGCTGTGAAGGTAGCGGGCAGATGGTCATAGACTACATACGATCCGATAACAACTGGCTAGTAGACATCGCACGCGACGGTCGCGAGACTCCGTGCTTTATTAAACACAAAATACGAAATTACAGCGCTGCTATAGTCCGAACGGGAGTACAAGGTGGTACAAGGCATTGTAACGCAAATGGAAAAAATTAACCTTGATGGTTATCGAGAAAACTCAATCGTAAACCGTTCGGATTGTAACATCCATTTAAACACGCTAGATTGGTGCATCCATTATAGTGTAACTGTGCGGTAGATTGTAAAAAATAATTAAAAAAAAATAAAAACAAAAAAAAATATGCAAATTTAATCGATGTTAAAATTTTTCGTCATAATATTAATACGTGTATTAAAATTAATTCTATATGTGTGGACAATATTTATAAGGATGCATGTTTGTTTAAGCTAAGGGCGGGCGCAGACTGGTGAATTAAAAAAAAATCGAACTGTACTCGGCAGTTGTGTAATCTGTTGGTACAATAACGGATATGTAAAGCGGTTCTACGCTAAAGGTTTATATTATAATAATGTATCGTCACGGCAAATATTTTGGAGTGAAAAGAGGAGCTTAAAAGTTGAAACGAAGCTAGACCATGTCGAGTGTTACCCTAACAGTCGGTACTGACTGTTAGTCGGGTTTTTGCTTTTAGTGTTACACTAATTGACAATTTGATATAGTGTAGTAATATCAGGTATTTGTGGTATTTTTCTTGATACTGATAGGAAGTGTTGCGATAAACAAAAATTATTAACGTGTATGTGATTGACGTTTTTTTAATTCCCTCAAAATATACTGCCGGTTTCATAGCCTATCGGATATATGAAAACAAGGGCGTAGGCAAGATTCGCACGCACTTTAATAAACGTCCTTAGAGCGATACGGACGCGCTCGATGAACGGTCTTCGTCAGATCTGAGCCGGTATACGCAATCAGTGAACTGTTAAATTCACTCGCGCGTATATATAGCGATATCTGCATCTTACCAACGTCATTACTAAAGGCTTAGACGAAGGTTAATTCGATCAGCGATAGCGCTTGTAGAAAAGTGCGAAATGTATGCGATAGATATAACGTGACTACATGTTTCGAAAATTTTATTCAATGACGTGAAAAGTTGATGACTAAATGTCCGCCAGTCAGCGCCCGGCCTCGACAACTCTGCCGCACGGTACGTCTACACTCGCCAGAGAGCGTGCAGCCCTCGGCAGTGAATATTACATAGCATTAGCTACAATATAAGTGTGTCGTGAACCTCTACTGAGGCTTTCATTATTCAATATAAATAGTACTTATGCAAAACTTCTATAATCATATAAACAATTTCGATGTTTTCGTTGCAAAGGGAACAATTGTATGTTTTCGAATATTGGTAAACGCCACAGCTGTATTATTTCGAAACCCAGTGCTTTAATCTAAATTTTCCTGGATAGAAGAGACCGTAGACAAAGTAATATTAGATCAGCGAAAACGCTAATAGAAGAATGTATGGAATTGTGACATGTCGACGAAATATTTCGAAAGCTTCAATTCCATACATTTTGCTGTTTTCTATTAGCATTTTCGCTGATCGTATGTTACTATATCTAGGTTGAGAGGCCAACAAGAATCCGTTATTTTTTTAAATTTTAATGACGTTATATTTGCAATAACTCTGGATTTACTAGGACAGTTATAATGGCTTTTTTTTTTTTCAAAGTTCGTTTCTGGGTTTCGAAATGTACGTTTATTACGTTTAGGGTTACCAGTGTAAAATAATGTTAATAAGGTGATTTTTATGTTTAGAAAATAATTCAATAGGAAAATTTGACGATATTCGATATATTTTTGCTTCTCGATCTGCCAAAATATGGCTTTTGGACTTGACTGTACTTGTCATTAGGGCTGTCAAATTCGAGTCTGAACTTTTTTTTCATCTTTGCAAATCAATCTATGATTGAAACTGTTCGGATGATTAGTTATTTACTTTTTATAAAGGGTTACTTTTCTATAAAGAGATAATTTTACAGTCACATAATTTAGCAAGATTATAAATCATATACATCGCCCAGTGATAATTTTAGTTTATATAAAGGAGATCATTATTTTTAACATGAAACACAGGCCCTCTACTATTTTCCAAATTATGCAGGGTACGTTGATGAAATTTTTATGGTGGCATGATAAGATCGTGGTTATTACTACTTATTTTAAAGGTTTCATTAAAATTTCAAATCAGATAAAAAAGATACAGGTTAAATAAATGCTTACTCTAGTATTTTTTCAATATTCCTGGTATAACAGTACATACAAACTCCTCTAAGAGTCTTTTTCTACATTAACAATTGGGAAAAGCACTTTACAGTCAATTTAGATAGTACAAATATTGATATTTGGCAAAGTGACCATTTTACTTGACCTGTCTGGTATATGATGGACAGTACTGAGCTGAGATCAAGCTGTAACTTCGAGACCACCTCGTCAATCATTATCAATCACCCTTTATTTTAAGTATGGAAATGTGTTCTGATATTACAGAAATACTATGTAGAATGATATAAAAGTTTTTAGTAGTTTTAGTAAAACATTTCCGGTTATAAATATCTTTAATAAAAATCGGATACGAATTACGAAATATTGTTATAATTTATAGTTAAAATTAATTAAAATTTTTGAGTGACTGGTGGTCTAGTGTATGGTTTTCTCAGATTAATTACGGATTTAAGCCTCACGTGCTCACCGGTGAAGGAAACCCGCAAGGCATCTAATAGACCGCTTCAGTTGCGCAGAGATGTTGCCTCACTGAGCGTTTTCTACCGTCTGTATCATGGCGAGTGTTCTGAAGAGCTGTTTAACCTTGTTCCGCCCTCTCCCTTCCTGAATAGAGCCACGCGCGCGGGTTTGCGATGTCACAGCTGTACGGTATCTCACATCCCGGCTAGGACTAACAAGTTCTCTAACTCCTTCTTTTGCCGTGTCGTTGGGCTGTGGAATGGTCTTCCGGCGAGCGTGTTCCCTCCATCCTATGATATGGGATCTTTTAAACGTAGCGTGAAAAGATATTTGTGCAGGCCGGCATGATCGCCGTGACTACCGACGGGTTTTTCTTGCCTGTCGATAGTCGTTGGCGTTTTTTGGGCTGCACCATGCTTACTATCAGGTATGGTGTAGTCACTGTGTCGGGTCGGTATAAAAAAATAGAAATTTCATGTGTACTAAGTGCTGAGAAAAGTGCCAACAGCTATAAGCGCAAAATGGATACAGCCACTAAAGCATATCTGCTCACCCCGTAAGGGATTATAGCGTGTATTATTTTTGGGTATATTTATTCGAGTATCTCGTAACCCTTAGTACTTGGCCGGGCTGTGAATGATCTCCTTTATATAGTAGTAATGGGTCTATGGTAGGTAAGTTTTGGAAAAATATTCCGTTGTACTCTTTGCGACTTTATTTGTCCCTAGCTTTTAGGTGTTAGGTTAGGATCGAGCACAGGGTATTGTGGTTCTATTTTAAAGGATGTGTATAACGATATCTCGATTAATAAGCGGTCAACAGAACCTGAAATAAAAAAAAATGGATGCATAATACTACCCCAATACCCGATATATGTGTAAAATATATAGTTCCATATAAATCTGTCTTTTTAATGTTTAAGGTTATGGACCGGGTTTTGAAAATATCAAAGTTCTTTGAAATTGTCCTTTATCGGTTTTGATTTTAAATTAATATGGTTTTAGCAAAAAAAATTTCAAAACACATTTTGGTTTGTGAGTGCCGTCTCAAAAAATTGGTCCAGTGATGGTCCAAACGCGCGTAGTCTTCAGCATTCAGGGCTAAAGTTTTGACTCAAAACAATTTTCATTAATTTTCAGAAGAATAACAATACGGGTGAATAAAAATAGTCACCGATATTAGCGAAAGGGTTAATCGATTTCATAAATTTTTAAATTCGATTTACGATCGACGGACGATTTGTTTTTGGTCCGTCATCATGGCTTGGTAGATTTGATGCAGTATTAATTATAAAAGAAATTTTACAATACGTTTCTAAACCCGGTCGATGTTACGTAGTATGTTAAAAATTTCATTTTCAAAAATAATAATAGTAATTTAGATATGGCTCGAGCATAATTGTAATAAATAAATTTTATAGTCTGTATTATCCCGTTTATGTGAGTTTGGTATCTTGAAATATTTTTTGTACATACTTTCAACTATACTTTGCAATTCATAATACTTTTTTTATTAATATAAGAACATATCCACGCTTTATCGATTCGATTTCTTTAGCACCCAATTGCGATTCTCGAATTCGAGATTTTTCTAAATTTGTAAGTCAGTTGTTGAAAAGTAATATTGAAAAATATTTGTAATTTTTTTAAACATAATTGCGAATCTGATCGATAATCGTGCTCACGGCTTAGTGATACAAACAATCGATTTCTTATATATGTTCGGAGTTGTTGAAGATCACAACAGGAAGCTAATGTCTACTATATGTCAGCTTATTGGTGGAAATCATCATTTTGAAATAGCTTTTTGCTTTGGTATGAAATTGAAATGCGTATTTTTAATCAAAAGGTGTTTTTTTCGTTGAAGCTTCTTTTTTGTAAATAAGTACCTTTTTGTTTGTTCCCTTCTCTAGAAATAGGCTCAGTAATGTTAAGATTGTGCTAAGGCTAAACGGACGGGTAAAATATTACTATCGTTTGGGATTTGATGATTTTTGCCCGTCCTGGCTGTTGATTTACTCATGGATGTCGAGTCTATATTTAAAAATATCCCTTTCAAATGAAATATGAAACTCGGAAAGAAAAAAAATTGCTAGCAAGAAAAATTGGACAGTGGCTCTATTGTAATATGTTTTAAATATTTTTGCGATTCGGTAGCTATCTATATACGCGTTTTTCTATGACAACAATAGATAGGCCAAATGTAATCGGATTAAAATTATAAACCATAGATGGGCAAAATGTAATCAGATTAATAAAAATGATTACGATTACATTTTACGTTTCTTACCATTAATATGACTGCATTTTGCTCATCTATGTTTTAAACACTACAGACTCCCAGATTGCATACACATTTATGATTTCTTAATGTTTTAAATGGATTTAATCGTGATTACAGAGCAAAAATATTAAAATTATGACTATATTTTGTAATCATTAATCAGAATACATTTTGCCCGTCTATGTTATAAACGAGTTCTCATAAATATGATTACATTTTGCCAATCTTGTTTAAACGCTAGTGAATCCTCAATTGGTTTTAATCATGATTACAGATTAACGACATTCAAATTACGATTACACTTTGTAACCGGTAATGTGATTACATTTTGATCATTTATGATGACATGTGAAAGTTTTTTTTGTGAACTTTGTATTATTGTGAGCGTGATCGAGTTACTGTTTTGTTGTACAAAATCACGGTCTAAAAATTGTCTAGTAATAGTGCTCTGATGGGGTACGCACCCTAACAGTTTTGTCTCATCATGCATGATCGATTATTTTATAACCTTATTTGCGAGATCTGAGGGCCTGGCAAAACAAGATACAGTAAACGATGATGCTTGTAGAAAATTCCAAAATATGTTTTATTGACATATCGTAACTACACGATATTTTGAAAGCTTCTGTCAAATCCATACATTTTACACTTTCCACTACCTTGATCGTTTATTTAATATTGCTTTATGTAAGTTCACTCTGAATCGTATGTTGTGATCGACGCCGAACCCACGAACAAAATTTAGTTTCAAGAACCGCTGTCTGAAATCATGTTTAGGGTTTTCTATTCGACGTCCATTTTAAGTCAACGGCCCAAGCTTACTAAATAATGTACCGAACTACCTCTGCATGCCTCCATAAGTAACGATATTTGTTATTGCTATGGAAATATACACAGTAATGCTTATTATATTTACTACGTTGTTATAATAAAACGGATATAAACTTGTAGGTTTTAATGAATGTCGTAAATAAGCGAATTTTGTAATGTTTGCATGTTATCTTCCGTTATTGATGTAGCCAGCGGCTCTGAACCTGGATTAATAAGCATTTGAATAAATCTGATTAGTTCGAGCTGTTTTATTTAATTTGACTATTATCTTCAACTTGCTGTCTGTGCTTGTGCAGGCCTAGTAGATAGAGAGCCGGTCTTCATGCGGGACATCGTGAAACGTTGCAGCTACAATTTCGGCATGTAAGCCTGGGTTTTTCTAGATTACGTACGATTTAGGTCCCACAAGCTAATCGGTGAAGAAAAATATCGTGAGGAAACTGCATGGCGTCTAATAGGAATGTCATGTGTAAGTTGCCTTGAGAACGGCGCTTAGCTGTGCTGTTGGTCGCGTTGGGCACGACATATAAGCGTAAAGTGGATACAGCCACTAATCCCTGTCCTCCCCATGAGGGATATAGAGTGATGATGATATATTATTATCTTTAACCCATAAATGCATGACTTTTATTTACACTTTAAAAAATATATAACTTACAGATAAGTACACTAGAATGCAGGGAAAAATAGGAAAGAAAATATATATATATATAATATTTTTTATACTAATTTATTAAAAAGCCCTATGTTGCGGATATACAATACTATGCATTTACTGTACACAATTGTATTTAAGTGGTATGTTGCAGTTTTACATCGTTATGCATTTAAGGGTTAAATAACAGTGAGCAGTTTTATATAAGTAGGTAGAAAGGCAAACAGGACTTAAATGAAAGATAATTTTCGTAAGTATCATTTATTTACCATCAAACTATGGAACTTAAAAACTATCAAACTAAAACTGGCTTAAAACATGAATCGATGGTGTATTTTACCTACAGACACTATTCTGGTCTCAGCATGATACGGAGTTTACTTTGAAATCGATTACTAATAAACCCAGTACTAACAAAAAAATAATGCGCTAGTTCTTATTTTACTACTAAATACATCGCGATTCCATATTATACGAATATCAATGGAAAAAAAGTCATTTTGTATGCCCAATGAAAACACTGGACCTACTTTATTTTGTCATGTAAACCGTATTCTATATTAATTATTATTACAAATCATTTGATTAGTTCTTGAAATCTTCAAAATCAATGTCTTATTTAATAAACCGGTCTAATAAAACAAGTCATAATTAAAACGATAAAAAAAATCATCTTTAACTTTTAACCTGTCTATCAGAGAATATAAGAGACATATTTATAATAACTTTTACCTCAAATTATTAAAATAAAATTACACCGTAAAGAATATATTTATCGGTCACATTGTCAGTATCAATTGCGCATACAAAATCACTTTTAGATCCCTCAAATTTTAATAATCAAATTGAAAATAATAAATACAGATCCGGTAGTTATATTGTAACGACGTCGACAAACAAAAAGTTATTTAAATTTATCGACCAAAAACCACCATTATTGCTATGAATACTTTCTATATTTTCAAAGTATCGACACATATTCCATTCTGTAGTGTAATTCTGCAACTCGATTAATTATCAAAGTATACAAGGCAATATCGATATAAAAAATTTGAGGCGATCTATCAGATTTTTCCACAGAAAATTCATGTTTCTAATGTAAAAAAAATCGATAGTATCGTGATTGTTTAACTACAGGAAGCCAGTTAAGTATAAACCTACAAATAAACGGTAAAATCGACGCGATCCCCTTTCGGATTATGTGTAAAAATTATATTCCTCAAGCGAAAAACTACGAAACACCATTCATCATCTAACATTAACTGACTAGACGTAAAAAAATGAGACCAAAAATGGCCAGTTCCAGTGTTAATAGTCAAACTTCAAATAACTATAGTTTATAACACGATATTGCAAAGACACCAGAAATCATATGTAAGAATATCAACGATATTTGACTTTTGAACGAAATATCCACTGGTTACAGATCATTTTTGTCTCGATTTTTACTCCGATACAAACGTTACACTTTCCATTAATTAATATTATGAAAAATATACAAATTGCATTACGGTTTAACTCTTAAACACTATAAATTTCGATTAAAATATATATACAAAAACACTGAGTACATAATTATGAAATTACAACGAACCGCCTCAATTCTGGGAGAGAAAACATTAGTTTTGCCAACCGCAAAAATTAAACGGTGCCTTATAATTGTATAAAGAAGAAAATAATTTTAATTTTTGTGATGTAATGAAACCTGAACATGGAATTGTCACTATCGAGTTGCTAAGAATAGAAGTTGTTCATTACGATTGGTAAATTTTTATCGATAATCGACAGCCAAATATGGTATCTCCAGTCGCCAATACTTGTGTGCAGTTAATATATTCCATTAAAAAAGTGAAATTACTTATTGGATGTATTTTTTATTAATTTATTTATTCGCTATCACTGAACACCACATTGTGACGAAACCCGCATGGCAACAAATAAAAATGTCATGTGTAAGTGCCTCGAGAAAAGTGAGCAACTGGTCACGTTGGGCACGACATATAAGCGCAAAGTGGATACAGCCACTAATGTATCTCCGCTCACCCCGTAAGAGATATAGCGTGACCATGTGGTATTATTATTGAACATCATTTACAATATTTATTACAAGATAATCGATATAAAAATAACTTCAGTTTGCCGATATCGATAAATTACTTTTACCAAAATGAATAGATATATGCGAGCTATTTATTATTAAATGAGTAAGTTGCCTGGCTTTATTTGTGACATAAACTTTTGGTATCTTAAAAAACTAAATATTGCAGTCAAAAGGAATAAGTCTAAAATCGTTGTCCCCGTTTACGAATAAATGCAAAAAATATACAATAACTTCTTTTGTTTCAAAGAAGACGGAATATAAAGTGTTCCTTTGCATAAACTTACAATTAGATTTATAACGATTTTCAAAATAATCGACTTATAAACAAACAATACAAAACTAAACAGGAAAAGAATATCAATAAATGATTACTAGGAATATGAAATTAAATTATTACATGCTGTTCAAACTCGAACGAAAATTTGATACACAGTACTGATGGCCAATCACTAAATCAATTGATCCCTAACTGTCATTTTAAAGATCGCGCGTCCGTCATTTCTAAATTCGGTAAATCGTCATCGACTCCTAACCTCTTGTACGTGCGATTCCTTATCCTACATCCTTAAAAGTACGAATTTACGATGTCAATTGACCGTTAATTTGTTTCCTAGCGAATACTTTTGAACTGGAGGGTTTTTTCGTCGCCGGTTGACCGATTTTGGCCGGCGTCGACTTCGGTCGCAGGCTTGGAATCTGCGATACTCTCATTCCTATAGTGGTCTTCTGTTTCGGTGCAGATGTCACTTGGTTCAGTTTTGGTTGGCTCTCGAATGTGGAGCTTCTTATTAACTTTGGCGGTTCAGCCTTATCTGTACCGATCCAGACTTTTTTTTCAGCTTTTGCCTGTTTTTGGGCGTGGTCGATGTTTTTCCTAATCGATTTTTCACTGCTTTTTAATGAGTTGACGCTCGATACGCTGCTTTGTCGGGAAGTCCGTGATGTTATGGTTACAGTACGACCGCTTTCATTGCTCTGCAGGCTGTGGTTTGAAGGGGAATTTTTCATCACGGGCTCGTTTTTCTTCGGGACTTTGTTTGCAGTCTTTTGCATCTTCACAGCGGGGGGCTTCGTAAAGCGATTCGGTTGTGGTAGTCTCGATGGTGAAATGTTTGAAACTTTAGGAGTGGCTGGGGTTTTACTCCCCTTGGAAACGTTGGATTTTTTATCCGGAGCAGGCAAATCTTTAGCCGGTACAGTACTCTCTTCCTTAGTAAACGTGCCTTGGCGTTCCAAGGGTAGAGGCTTAGGAATAACCGGTGATATTGAGATCGGAGTCTGATGGACTATTTTCGAGAGTGACTTATTGGATGCTGATTTTTTAGGCGATGTATTGGCGCTTGCAGGTTTGGAAGTAGATTTGTTGGGTATTTTGGCACTTGTATGAGCTTTGCTAGCATTCATTTGACCTCTTGTCAAAGGGACACTTTTAGGAGTTGTCTTAACAGGAGGGGATACAACTTTTTTAGATGGCACTGTGGAGCGTCTGTAAGGTGAAACGTACATAGCTTTCTTTCTTCCTCTAATAGCCTTAGCTGATTCCTGTTCAAGGGATTCGTTGGAGTCCAAACTCATAGTGTCTTCCCGACGCGGACTCGGTTTGATGATCTTGGGTTTAGGCCTCGAAGTCTCAGGGTCTGATTCGGAAAGTGCCTTGTCTTCAGAATTGCTGTCGCCCTCGAAGCTCGCGAAATCGCTAGTACTCGGGTTCTGGTGTTTGTCTGCTTGCAAATTTTGTTTGTAAGAGGCGGTCATTTCCAAATTCTTCAAATTGTAAACGACGCACATGTCCACTGCAGCTGGACTTTCTATCACTGGCAGATAATTCCGAAAACTTCTCGTGTATGTCTCCATTTTAGCGGAGTGCAGTTCAAAATCGTCTCCATTATGACCGCTATCAGCATCTTTAGAGAAAACCTCATCGTCCCCACTCCTTTCTGGTAAAAGCTGGTGGTTTAATTCATTTGAGGATAGGCTATCGTAGCCTGTAGTCGTTTCTACGTTCTCAAAATTAGCATCTCTGGTCACAAATGTTGGCGAAGGAGGTATGTCCTCACTAAGAGTCCTTGTTCTAAACCGCTCGGCGTCTTCCAGGCGCTTTTGTTTCACGGTCTTTTTAGCTGCCAGCCGTTGTTTTAGGCTTTCTAAATGTGGATCGACTTTACCCTGAGATTCTTGAGCTATGATGTTGTGGATATCGACTGTTTGCGTTTGGTATCTAGCTCTATCCTCCATCCTGCGTTGTTTAGCACTGAGTTTCCTTCTCGATTTCGTTTCAGAGGTAATTGTTGAGTAATGTTCTGTTTTGTCGCTCTCCGTTTTCGTCCACGTGATGAATTCCTCTGTCGCTTCGACGGCTGTTTCGTTTTCAATACCATTGTCACTAATCGTGTACGTTTGGTATCGGTCTTTAGATATTTGCCTCTTCTCCTTCGGTGTCAAGTATTTGGGGTTTCTGGCTCTCTTCGGGGTAGATTCGACACTGCTTATGTCCGAAGGTAAGGGCGTGCAATTCTCGGACCCTGATGGAATGTCGGTTACGATGTTCAGAGTGCTTGTGACGCAATCGTCGATTTGTTGCGCCGTAGTTTGTTCAATTTCCAAAGTGGATTCTGCCATTTCATCGAACAGAGATGGCGGGTTCACCGTGTCCAAATCATGGTAGACAGTGTTTAATGCGTTACAAAGCGGGAAATCCTGAACCGGTTGCTTGAAATCGAAGATTAATGGGGTTTTCTCCCTCACATCAGCCACTTCAGACACCAAAGAGGAGACCGATATCATGCTTCCTTCCATATCAATGTTCTCCATTTCCGATGGGGGTTTGATGTTATCCAGAAAGCTCGCCGGGTTGCTGTCCAAATGTTCCGAGCTGCCCTGGTTAATCGAGTTGCTGACCGCCCGTTTGACCATCAATGCGATCGGCAGAGATTTCTTACGGCAGCGTTGCGATTTTTTCGGAACCTGAGACGTTTCATCCCACTGCGCCGACGCGCTAAGCGAGAGCAGACTGCCAAGATTGGACGGCGGTTTGATTTTGTCCAAATCTATAGAGTTTAATGACGTTACGCTGTTCTCCATTGCGTATTGTGAGCTCTTCAACTGAGCGGCCAGCCTGGCTGCTTCTTTTTCTATGGCAACTGATATTATAGAATCAAATTTCTGATCGTTGTCATCTGCCAGACATTCATAGTCTGTTATAGGAATGTTTTCAAGGAGGATCTTATCATCTACGATGTTGATTATTGGTATGGCCTGGTCATCATCAAGCTTGTCTGTCAGGTCAGGGCGTGAGCGTGACTCTCTCCTCTCACTCTTTTCTAACAAGTCCGGTAGTGCCGTCCCTTCGTTTTGGTGATTGGACAGCACTATGTGCACAGACTCGCTAATGGTTGGAAACGTGACGTCATCTGGGCACGTGTTGTCGTTCCACGTATCCAAGCGCCTTTCCATCTTGATATCCGTCCACTCTGGTTTAGTTTTCCCCTCCGGTGCCGAGGCGGAGTCGCTCCAAGAGCCGTTTAGGACATCCGCGCAGGATTCGTTGGAGCGGTCAAGTTCGCCTCGGTCCGATTCGAGGGTTGTGTTAACTGAAGCGGGTTTCGGAGCCAGGCATTCATTGGAGCGTGTGAGGATGCCACACGTAACGGGGGTCTCTAAATGGTACTGGTCTACAGCGACCCCAGAGACAGTGGGGTCCAGTGGGAGGTCGAGCGCAGGGGGTGTACGCTCAGTCTTTGTTGAAGCGTGCACGGGGGCATCGCATTCATCAGTGCGTGCGAGAATGTCACATATCCTCCATCCGTCAGGCTCAAGCAGATGCAGTTCGACGGTGACGTCAGAGCCAATGGGGCCCGGTTGGGGGTCCAGCGTTGGGTCCGGCGCGGGGGGTGCGCGCTCGCCTGCGGCCGCGCGGTCCGCAGACGGCGCGAGAACGTTTTTTGAGCGATTCCCGTGCGCGCCGCGAGCGATTACCTCCTCTAATAGTGCGCGCTCGCGGGAGTAGTTCTCACCTGTCATGAGGTCGAGCGCTCCTCGACTTGTAGCCCCAGTGGGGGGTCCAGTTGGAGGCCCCGTGGGAGGTCCGTGTTTGTGCTGCGTGCGCGACATTCCTTGTCGCACGCACCGCTCGAAAACCTCCTTATCTGTTGAGCCGAATGATTCGTTGCTGATGGAGCTTAGAGACGAACTCTTCTCGAGTGTGATTTCTTCTCTACGTCCACGTCGATTAACACCGGACGGTTCGGCGAGGTCCTATAAAGGAAATAATAAAAAGTGTTATAAATAAAAAGGCCTAGATCACTTGTTACTCAAACAAAGGGAAGGCTTTCAGTGGTATGATAACACAAGTCACCAGCTGGATACATTTTGTACTGCCACTTGCGTGGCTACTGTATCTGACACTACTGTCGAGGAAGTTGTGGGATTTCGCGTGCCTGCTGAACTCTGCCGGCCTCTAGATCTAGAGGGCTGTCCTCTTAAAGGTTTAGGAAGGATTAAGAAAATATAGCTCAGTTGTTCGAAACGATGCCTTTGATTATCTCCGTATTGCTCCTGTTAGAGATCCTGTCCCTCCTATCAAGGGATATGTGGGACCTCGCGGACTTGCCGAATTTTGTAGGTGTCTCCACTTACTATGCCACCTTTTTAGAAGTTTTAGACTATGAAAATGCAACCCAGATCTTGTCACTCCTATCAAGGGATTTATAGGATCTTGCGTGCCTGCTGAATTCTACAGGCATCTCTTTTGACAGCGACACCTTGTAAAGACTCAGGACTATGATATATCAACCCACCTGTTCGATACGCCGCGTTCTACTTCTGACGTTGCTCCTGTGAGAGATCCTGTCACTCCTGTCGAGGGACTTGTGGGACCTCGCATGCCTGCTGAACTCTGCCGGCCTCTCCGCCGAATGCGCTTTGCCCTTGTTGCTCTCGAGGGTGTACCGCGCGCGGGGGTTGACGCTCGACAGGCCAGCTTTGACCGTCTCTTCGAATATCTCCCTGTCCGTGGACCCGAACGAGTCCAGGCTGAGGGAGCTCAAAGAGTCGTTCCGGGTGAGGTCTCCAGCGAAAGGTAAAACTCGTTCGCTGCGGTGGTTCTTAACTGGCAATCGACTTTCATGCCTGCGACCTGAAATAGAACGTTTTTTTTTTACTAAATAACAACATATCGTAACGCTATATCACTTTCGGGGTCAACAAAGACACATTGATAACGTGACCAGCGGCACAGCTCATCGTCATTCACATAAAACTAGTTATCATAACACTCTTATCAGATGCCATGCGGATTTCCTCATGTTTTCTTTCACCGGCGAGCATGTGGTGTCTAAATCTATACTTAATCTGGAAGGAGCAATAGGTACGTGCTGGGATATGAATCTAGGACCACTTGCGATGCCGCGCAATGGATACCGGTCCCTTATCTTTTGTTCAACTATTCTTAAACATAGTATTAACTATTATTTTAAAATAAAAAAAATGGAGAGTAGTCTATTTTAGAAACTTCTGTAATCAGAGTAAGTTTATAACCAGAAACTAACATAACTAGAAATCTAAGAAAGTAAGAATTTGCAGATTTGTTCAGTGAATTTAAAATGTATATAATTTAATAATAAAAGTACCAAAATATTATTATTTTTTAAAATATCGTTTGCATGTAAATCTGTTCGAAGTTTTAACTTTGTTAGTGGCAGCACTGGCTACGCTTTAACATATTCAAATGGGAGATTCGCCTCGTATATGACCTGACAACGGACGGTGCAATACCTTCTGATTGTGTAAATATTATTATATACAGTTAAAACTGATTGGGTCACAATCTCCCCTAAAGATCCGCACAAGTGGTCCTTCGAGCTGGATTGTCCTTTCAAACCAGATGAACTAAGAAATGAGCATTCTTAATCACTGAAACTATTGAATCATATTTATTGGGACCTTCGTTATTTTAATGCTTTTTTTTATCTACGTAAGCAGTCTATTCTAGTGCAAAGTCATACCTGAGTGTGCGGGTTGCGGCGGGCGCGGCGGTGCTGCCACTCGGTTCGTTTTCGGCGGCAGGGGAGGCGGCGACCCCCGCTCAGAGCTGCCAGAGCGGCTGTAAGATACAAAAAAGGACAATATATCATTAACGATTGTTCAATTGGCCATTAATCGGTGGTAGAGTTCTTTTGAAGATTATAAAAATCGAACTCACCTATCGCGAATGTTTCTCGCAAATTCGTGTGACATTTTCACAGTCTCCGTCGATGAACGTAAATACGGTGGAAGCGATCTCTGTAAGAAACAGTTTTTCTCAGATTGCCTTTTATATTCGAGATTATAATTTTCGATTACCAAAAAAAATGAAAATATTTAAGATATGTTTGAATATCAACTACGTGAAATAAAAAAAAAACCAATTGTATAAGCCATACAAGAAAGGCGGGTTTGCGGAGTCAAAGCTATACCGTATAGCTTTGACTCACATCCCGGCTAGGAATGAGAAGTTCTCTAACTCTTACTGCAGCCGAGATGTTGGGCTGTGGAATGCGCTTCTGGTGAGCGTGTTCCCGCCGTTCTATGATACCGAGTCTTTTAAACGAAGCGTGAAGAGATATTTGTGCAGGCCGGCATGATCGCTGCAACTATCGATAGGGTTATCATTACTGCTAATAGCCATAGTCGTTTATTGGACTGCGCCTTACTTATCATCAGGCGTGGTGTGAACACTGACGAATCAGAAAAAAAACGAATAAAAATTAAAACATTGTTTTTTTCCTTTTAATTTTGGTTTTAAATTAACAGTGCTTTGATGGATACATTTTGAAAATCAAGCAAAAATGAGAATTCAGGATAGAAATACCTAAGGTATCTTTATGCTCAAAAGACTTACATAAACACCATCCCTGTAGAAGTTTGATGAGGTGTCCGACGGTGGACCTTTGTTTTTCACAACCTGACAAATAAATTCATAAATCAGTATTTCTATATAACTCTCAATGTAGGTGTAATAATAGTTCATTCAATGGTTTTCAAGATATTACAATTTTAAGGGACGAATTTAAAGAACAATAATAATTTTAAGTGACTTTACACGTCCAATTGTGTAAAAAGTGAGATATATCTAATGTTTTGCAAAACAGTACGGATTTTTCTTTGTCATATATTTGCAATTTTTTCTTTTTCTAGCACACGATTGTCAAATGTTTTGCTTGCAAAACATTGTGATAAAAAGAAAATTAATTGCAAATAACGAGAAAAAAAGACAAGCAGATATTTAGCAAAACACGAAATGTTTTCTCCGGACGCACAATAACTGTTCGAGTAAAAGAACATGAGTCAGCTGCTGTGAACGGACTATGGCGTGATGCAGGTCGGTTCGGTAGATGGCGCTGTGCAAAATTGCATCGCGTTATAGTTTCGTTCGCAGCAGCTGCATATAAGGCAAAGGTGCCATATAGTAGATTGTGACGAAAAGACTGAGAAACAAAAGAGATATCAAGTATTGGTTTAACGTGCTATATATGTAAAGTAATTAAACCAGTGGTCATCTGTATCTAGTGGTTTCAATTCAATCTCCCCGCTCATGACCCAGTAAAGGGAAATCTGTACAATAACAGTTGCGATCGTTTAATAGCACCTTGGCAATGCCCTTCTGTATGCACTCCTCGAGCAGATCAGCCGCGTCGCTGAGGTTCGAGCTGTCGGACGTGTCCTGTGCCTCCAGGGGCTGGTGCTGGTGCTGGTGCGGCGGCTTCGGTTCCTGGAGGCGCGGCGCGGACTCGAGGGACAGCGCCGACAGGTTCGAGTTGCTGCCGGCTTTGGACAGTATCGCGGGCGTGTCCTCCGTGCAGTACACGCGGCACACTTCGCCCGGGGTCTGCGGTTCTGCTGATGCGCGAATATATATTATTTTACTAGCCTCTGCACGCGGCTTCGCTCGCTTTAAACCAATTTTCACGTATAATTAGAATAACATACAGGGTTATTTTATAAACGAGGGAGATATTCCAGGGTACAATAATTTGTAATAAACGAAAATAGATTAACAAATGAAAATTATTTCGTAAAAAGTATAGACAACCCTAGCTTGTGTGGCGCACGATTGAAAGTCGTGGAGATAAATTTCCTAGTTAATTTAGGTAAACAGAAATACTCTCTTTTCCTTTCTTAAATTTTTTTGGCTTTGAACAAGCAAAATACTAACTTAATTTAATTGTTATTCATTCATTCAAGTGAGTAACTTTTCCATAAATACCATAAAACTATATTAAGTATAATTTACTTTATATAATAGAAAATTAACATATCCCTTTGGCAAAGTATGTTTATAAAACTAGTTTATCCTTATTTTGAGCAGGGCTTCTTAAACTATGGGTCGCGAACCGAAATGGGGTCGCGTAAAAAAATTCTGGGGTCGCGGGAGATTTTAATTTCAAATATTTATATATACCATTTTATAACATCACTAGAGTTGGCGGAATACGGTGGACTTGCAGCGTCTAGACACGCGCAGTAAGACGGTCAGAATCCAATTTTATTTTTGAAATTATAATAAATACAATTTTATATTTTTTTATGCAATTTTTAATTTTAGATTTTTGTATATGTATAAATAAATATATGTATATCGTTACCTAGTAAATAAATCATCAAAAAATATTAATTGTTTTTCTTTTATATTTGTATGGGGTCGTCAAGAAACTCGCAATCATAAATGGGATCGTGAATGACAAAAGTTTAAGAAGCCCTGCTTTAGAGCAATGTACAGTTACTGTCTTAGTTTATTTGTACGGAATCCTCGGCGCGCGAGCCTGATACGCACTTTACCGGGTTTTTGTTTTAACATAAGGCAGGCAAAACAAAATTTCACTACTATTTCTTATAGTTTATTTGTGATGTTACCTTTGCTTGTGGCACTGGAGAGAGCGTTCGATGTGCGTAATGGTTGAATTTGATCTCTGAAATAAAAGCATTATTAATTGTTAATTATGAACTAACTAAATCAATTTGATCAATTTTTTATTTATATTTATTAGAAAATCAAAGTTACCTTTCATCAGCCTCCTGAGTGATCTCCTCCTGGCAACTGATGCTGGGTTCGGAAGGAACCTTTCTTTTCACATCTCTTGAGAGGACTTTGAGCTAAAAACAGCAATAAAAAAAGTTTAAAAGGGACTTGTGTTCTGACTAGTGATGAAAATGCCCGGGAATTTTCCCAAAGTGCCCAAAACTTCCTTGCGAATATTCCTGGTAATTTACGGAATGTTCTCGGAAGTTTTGGGCACTTTGGGAAAATTCCCGGGCATTTTCATCACTATTCACGACTCACGATATAGTCGGGCAATCTCTCTAAGAGTCTTTAAGTGGACACGATGCGTTGTACTCGGGATAATTTTATAATAAAGATTTGCGACAACAAATTAACACATTCATCAAAAACTTACCAGCCGGCAGCGGTAGTCAGGCATTTCACAAACCACTCACTGTATATGTATTTCAATATGTATGATGTGGAGTATGGAGTAGATGAGGATTTGTGATGTGTATTGACGAATTTCAAATTATTAGATGCGATTGTGATGAGAAAAAAAATGCGTTGCGACGTTTTAAATTTGAAGCGAGAACAGTTATGTATAAAAGTGATGACGCACACCAGATGGCGCTTGCGTTTGGGTGCGTTTACATTTTTATTATTTAAATGTTTCTGGCGTTACGCCTTTTGGCGCGACTACGTTGCGATGCCGCATAAAAATATTTCGGTAAACATTTTACCGCTCCGTCTTCGCAACGCTATTTCTATCGACATCTATTTCAATTAGAACTAAGTCGTTCTAATAACTCGGGTAATCTTTTTTCGGTTCATTGAATTGTGGATGCGTCTTTTGGCAAACGGGTTCTCTTCGTCCTATGATATTGGATTCTTAAAAAAAAAACGTGAAGATATATTTGTGTGGGCCGGCATGATCGCGTTGACTATCGGCAGGAAGTTGTTCCTCGCCACACGAACTCGTTATTTGGATTGCACTGTACTTTTCACCAGGCACGGTGAAGGCATTGTACCGAGTCGGAATAAAGAAAAGAAGATGCTATAACTCGAGGCGGAACTGTGGTGCGATTTCTCTGAAGACTGACCTTCTGCTGTTTAGGCTCATCGTCGATGGTGAGGCTGCTGAGACTGGTGGCCGCCGAGAACTGCGCCGGAGTGTGCTCCACCAAGAATCTGGAGACGCGCTCTTCGAACACTGAGCTTACGCACTGCCCTTCTGCAACACAACATAGTTTTTACAAAATTACACATATGCTTGCGCTTGACTTCAATCTCACCCGATGGAAAGTGATGATGAGGCCGATAACGAAGTGCGCTCACCCAACGAATAACCAATAATAATAACCCAACCTATTGTATGAGGCTCAGGTCAGGCCCTACATAGAATTCTGATCAAATTTCTGGGACGGTTTTGCCCAGTGCTTACTTGAAGCTTTGGATAGGTTGCAGCGGAGGGCTGTCCGCATTGTGAATGATCCAGGCATTACTAAGCATCTGGAGCCGCTCCAGTTGCGCAGAGATATTGCCTCACTGAGCGTTGCCTACTGTCTGTATCAGGCGAGTATTCTGAAGAGTTATTTCGCCTTGTTCCAATCTCTCCCATCCATAGTAAAACTGTGCAAGAGTGTTTGCAGAGTCACGGCTTTACGGTGACTCACATTCCAGCTAGGACTAAGTAGTTCTTAAACTCTTACTGCAGCCGAGTCGTTGCGCAGTGGAATGGTCTTCCGGCAAACGTATCCCCACCGTCATATGATATGGGATTCTTTACCCGTAGCGTGAAGAGACATTTGTGCAGGCCGGCATAATCGCTCCGGCTATCGATAGTTTTTTTTTACTGTTAATGGTCGTTGTCGTTTTTGTACTGCACCATGCTTACCATCCGATGGGATATGATCACTGCGACGAGTCAAGATATTAAAAAATACTGATTCACTTGTTGTATGAAGATTCCCGTGTTATAAGATGTTGGAGAGCAAACGCAAGAAGCGAATTCCACTCCTTGGCGGTTAGCAGCAAAACAGAATATAATAGAACTAATATCTTACCTTGCGGTGGAGTAGAGGGCGCGGTGGAGTGGCGGGGACGAGGCGCGGGAGGTGGAGAAAGCGCTGCGCCTGCGCACGGCGAGTCCGGAATCTCGCTCGGGGATATACAACCTGACGTCAGACGGCTGGAAATGAAACGATTTGATGGTTAAATTCTAGAAATCCCTAATTTTAATTTAAGGTAGTCGTCGTAGTCGATGGGCACAAACTCGGGGGAAGATGATAACATCCCCGATACTGCTCGTTGTATTTAGGCAGAGCACGCCACAATGCCCTGCCAACTTCTCGAAAGCCGCTAAACCAGTTGCATAGGGCCCCCACCCTGAGTAGCCACGACCCGAAAGACATCAGCCAACTGGTCGTGGATCGACCGGTCGGCTGGGACTGATGTGCCAGGGCGATTGCCGGCATCCTGGTGTCTCCTTCGAACGGCCTTCTGCCGTTCTCGCTCTGCGGCCTCCTTCTGGGACAGACACGCCACAAACCTGCCCTATAATAGCCGATGAGGACGCGTTATCGGGCCAAAAATAAAAAAATGCACTTTTCCAAACACGTATATTTCCAGCAAAGGCACAATACAAGTACAAATTCTTAGTAAGGGCGGAACGCACGCGACGCGACCCACTCTGTCGGTGACTTTAACCGGACTGTCTGAAACACAATGAATGCCACTGCGGGCCGCGACGCGTACGCCCCGCCTCCGAACATTTACATATATTTTTTTAACTAAAATTTCTATCTTTATCTAATCTATATCTGACAATGATTGATCGCGTCGCGCCTACACCCATGGTTACATCACGTTTACCATCGAGCATGGCGTGGTTAAAATGCCACATCAGAATAAAGAGCTCATCTAGAAAAATTAAAATCAAGTAACAGTACTAATCTTTGCATCCATTTATTGCGGATGTTTAAATAACCAACTCCTTAGAATCTTTACAGAGATGTGACGACCATACTGACCTGACTTCAGACAGTACCGAGCCTTGGTCGTCATGCTGTGAGCACTCCGGTAAAGAGCCTAGTGAACTAGATCTTGAGAACATCAGCGGCGTCTCCTCTACGAACCGTTGGTGGGGAGAACTCGTTCTAGCTGATCCTTGACCAGATATGTCTATTTCTCCTCCCATAGCCACGGGCTCTGTTGCAAAGGTCACTGCTTTTGACCCTATAACAGATAATAACGGTTTAGGCCTTTGAAGACATGAGAATTTGTTAATAGAAAAGTCATAGCTAAACGCATTTCATGAACCACTGGATACTTAATAGATATAAAATAAAACCCCCAGTTACTAAAATTCATAACTCCAGTTAAAAATCACATCAACTGAGACTGAGATATTAACATGACAAAATCACACGTATTTTCATACATAAATCTAATATATTGTGCCCCGGACCTGTAAAGAAAACATTTTTGAGGGGTATTGAATGTAATTCTCGATAACTTTTAGGTGGGATCAAATTTATCAAAGATTAAGTCAAAATAACACCCCTAACTATCGAGAAACAGCCTTCTTTTCCTCGATAATTGCAATGATCATGTCGGTTTGCATGTCTCTTTACATTTCAATTAAAAACCCAATATCAGAGGAAAGAAATAGACGGGTTGGAACATCATTCCAGTCTGATGACACGACAGACGTAAGAATTGGAAAACTAGTATGTGTAGGGAAGGAAGTAACAATAAAAATGTGGCTTCGAACACAAGTTTTTGAATATTGATTGAATTTTAAAAAAAAACTTACCCTCTTTGTCTTTTGAAGAACCACTCGTTATCGCCTCTGGTGGACTGGGCTCTACATTTATGGTCGCCATTGCGTTCTTCTTTGCCAAGCTATCGCCCTCAGTTGGTTCTCCAAGACTGCTTAACGAGCTGACTCTTGAGAAGTATCCTGGGGTGCCTTCGTCGCAATAGTTCACTGGTTTCTCGGGACTTATCATCCCGGAGCTGAATTTTGTATCAAACACCCCCCTTTTTTCTACAACAGGTTCTAACGCAGATGTCGTTTGGGGTGTTGATGCTGCCCTATCGTTGTCATGGTGAGGCGGATCTTCAATAGAACACGTATCTTTTTCGTCGGAATTCGTCATCGCCTCAGGGTTTTCTTTGACGCTCGGTGTAGATTTTGTTTTCAGATCTTTGCCTATGATGCGTAGGTCTGACATTGAGGTGGCTGTGGAGAATATTGCTGGAGTTTCGTACGGCGTGCCCTCGGTAGCGAAATGTTTAATTGTGTCTTCATGAACAGACGGACCGGCGGGCTCCGATATGTCTGAACCTGTCTCAGACTGGTGTTCGGCGTAACGCAATGAATAGTCAGTGGGTTGATCGAGATCCGTCTCTTGATAATCTCCGTAAGTTGGGCTTTCTTTTTTCGGATATTTTTTAGCAGTATCCGCCTTTTGCTTCTCTAATTCAGTGTCATTTGTTTTAGGTTCGGAATATTTCTGACTGAAATCGATTGGCTGATCGCAAGAATCCTGGTCGACGTCAAAACCGGATTCTGCATAGTTTGTTCTCAATTCAGTCGAACTTCGCGGAGGCGGTACCGGCGGCTGCGTGGGATAGTGAACGTAATTTTCCTTTGCTTGTGATTTCGATGACATTTTAAAGGTTTCGCTACCTGTTTCGTTCTTCATAAGATCTTTGTTTCTCGGCGTCGGTACGGGAACTTTGCCCGTGCGCATCACTCTCTCGAATACCGAATCCGAGTGAGTGCTCGTCACTGAGTCTTTGCTGTCAGACCTATTAACGCTTCCCGCACTTCCAGTGGAGGATCGGCTAATCAAAGCACCTTTTAGTAATGTGTTACTACAACTTAAGTAACTTGCAAGATGTGCGCTGTGGCTTAATGATATTTGTGACGTTAAAGTCCCCATGAGCGGTGAACTCGATGACATCCTATGCCTTTCCAAATTCATAGCGATTTGTCTCTCAGTCGCTGTGAAAAGATTCTTCTCTTCTCTATTACTTGTCGACGGTGATGTCGTAGGTTCTATGTTATCACAAGTCTCCGCTAAGTTTTGATCCAATTCTTGTTCAATAGCTTTCTGCTTTCGAGCACCAAGGGTAGGTAAGGCGGGTAAATTCATATTTCTAGCCGTTGTATCTAAAGAAATAATGTGAGTTTTCCCTGGTTTTGAATTTAGCAGATTTTTAAGAGCCGCGCTTGACCCCATTGCAATCATTTTGTGTTTTGAATGTATAAGACTTCTGAGCATTGGGACCGCTCCATGATCCCAAAGGAACTGTTGATCTTGAGGGCACCTCGCTGATAAATTCCATAGCGTGCCACATGAATTACTGACAACAGTTAGACTCGGAGATTTCAGGTGCTGCAGTAAGACACTTAAACAATTTCTCTCGCGGAGAATTTGTCGGTAATCTTCGCGTACGGCAATGTGACTCGACACATTCCTCATGATGCCACCTGCGTTCTCCACGATTGCTAGTGTTTTCGTCGGTGAGTTGTAACTTAGCATGTCCACAAGGAAACCCAAAGCTCCATCAACTGAACACAAGGCTACTTTGTTCATAGAACAATGAGCAGTAAGATTCCAAAGGGCTGAGAGTACTGATTTAAGGGTAGCTTCTTTTTGGCAGGTCATAGCGGCTTTTGTGAGACCTTTGACGGCACCCACTTCTCTTAAGACTTGTTTGCTGTTTGTGTCTGCTCTCCAAGATAAGTTTCGCAATACTGCTGCTGTGACCTATAGTAAAAAGTATTTAAATTACTCAAAGCCTCAATCTTTTGCAAAGTTATGGAACGCTTAATTAATAAACAGCTCCTAGCATACCTGGAACAAAACGATATCCTCAGTGATCGTCAGTACGGTTTCCGGAATAACCGATCTACTGGGGATCTTTTAGTGTATGCCACTCATTATTGGGGTGAAGCGATTGAAGGCCATGGGGAGGCTTTGGCTGTCTCCCTGGATATTTCCAAGGCATTTGACAGGGTCTGGCATGCAGGCCTTTTATGTAAGCTACGATCCTATGGAATTCATAATGAACTCCTGTCCTGGATAACAGACTTCCTGAGTGAACGGTCTATTCGGGTAGTGGTTGATGGCTGCTCATCTGATCTCATGGCAATTAATGCCGGTGTTCCTCAGGGGTCAGTACTATCAGCAACATTATTCTTGCTTCACATCAACGATCTGCTAAAACCCGGTATCATTGGGTACGCAGATGATAGCACTGTTGTTGATAGATACTTGTCCAGGCCTCAGGCTGCTTCAATCGAAATCTGCAAAGAGAGGGAGGCGATGGTTCGGCGTGTTGATACGGCCTTAAATTTCGTATCCGATTGGGGTGATGCGAACCTGGTCAGGTTTAACGCGCTGAAGACGCAGGCCTGTCTCTTCTCCGCCAAACGAAGCCCTTTCGTCTTGGCTCCTACTTTCCAGGGTGTTAGCGTACCATTGGCTGATAGCCTCGAGCTTCTAGGCATGGAGCTAACTGCGAACCTTAACTTTGGGCGTTCGATTGAAGCTAAGGCTAAAACAGCTGCTCGGAAACTGGGGGTTCTTTTCAAGGTTAGGCGGCATTTTACGCCGACCCAACTTCTTAACCTGTATCAGGCGCAAGTTCGGTCGTGTGTGGAGTATTGCTGCCACCTTTGGGATGGTTCCGCCAAACACCATCTGGCTGCTTTGGACTCAATTGATCGCCGAGCTCGGCGACTCATTGCCGATGAGGCTCTTACGTCGCGTAAACTACTCAGTTTGGAACACCGGCGTAAAGTGGCTTGCCTTTCAGTTTTCTATAGACTATACTCTGGAGAGTGTGCGGCTGAGTTGTATGATTTAGTTCCACCCTCCCCCTTCTACCATAAATTGACGAGACGCCGTGCTGGTTTGCACCCTTTTGTAGTAGACATTCCTGCTGCTCGCACTAAGCGATTTGCCTCCTCCTTTTTGCTGCGTACCGCGAAGGAGTGGAACTCGCTTCCTGCGTCAGTGTTTCCGGCGTCTTATGACATGGGAATCTTCAAACGTCGAGTGAATCGGTATTTGCTGGGTGAGCGCGCTCCATCGTCGGCCTCATCATCACTTTCCAGCAGGTGAGATTGAGGTCAAGCGCAAGCCTGTATGTAATAAAAAAAAAAAAAAAAAAAAAAGCGAATAATAAGTCAAATTCAAAGGTTTTTTAAATTATTTTCTTAATATTTTGGGCCAATTAGTCGATAGCCAAATCATTATCGCGCTTATCGCATTAATTCATTGTATGAATGAGATAGAAAATTGTCTTAAGTACAAAAACTTATTTATTAAATATCTTACCTGCCGCATGTCATCATTAGGTGATTCCAGTTGTTCGACCAGCGCCAACATGAAATCTTTAAAAGAGCACAAGAGTGATTTATTATTTCCATCTCCAAAAGTTAAATTAGTAAGCGTCATGCCTGCATATTTTCGCATGGTAAGACAAGTATTATCATCAGTTCTGCTTCCGTGGGCTGCTTGATCCCCGCTGACTAAGGCAGCCAACGCTTGCAACCCGCCCAATTGACAGACCACGTGTCTATGTTCTTCATCAAATGATAGCTTCATTAAAGCTGCTACACTCTGGCTCGGATGTTTAGTTGCATCATCTTCAATAATTTCTCTTCCTTCTTTTCTAGCTTCCACTACATCCTCTAAAACGTAACAATATTCCCTAACTTGTTCTAGTAATCGCCATACCCTGGCTTCTCTTCTACCAGCTTTGTCATCTGTTTGAGTATGTATAATGTTTCTCAAAGCTTTTGCTGCTCGATCTCGGGTTTCTCTGGATACTTTAGAATGAATCAATTGAACTAAAAGTGGTATACATCCGGCCTGTCTCATTGCTATGCAGCTTTCAACGGATCGGCTCATATCTAGCAATGGCCCACTTAAATCTGCATTATTTTCGGGAGATAAACTTAGAAGAGATATTAGGGAACATACACACTCCATTTTGTTCTCCAAGTTGGATGACGACCTGGGGCCTTCTGTAGAACCACTGCTTGAGAAACTACGGACGCTGGCGGTATCTCGACCTGTCCAGACGTCTCGTTCTCCTGGCCAGGTCCCTCTGTAGAGTTGGGAAGCACGTTTATCCTGCTCGCTTGACCTAACTACGCTTTCCAGACCGTAATGTAGAGCACTTCTATAAGTTGTTCTGTGTGGTCTATCCTCTTGAGTAGAGTATGTTGAGGTTTTCTGTGGTTTTTTGGGTAAAGCTCCAGATTTCTTTTGTGTATGACTATCGTCAACATCGACATCATCGTCAAGGAAATTGGGATTGGTTATGTCACTTCTTTCATCAAATTCGTCAGGCGATGGTGAATGGTCTAAGAAGTGCGGTTTAGGAATTCGGCATTCAATATTAGATCGGGTTGGGGGTGGGAAGTCGTCATCAAAGAAATGCGTCCTCCGCGAAAAAGGTTCAGAATCCACAGTCTCTAAATCTAACTTTAGGTCTCGAGAGCGCGCCTTGTCTAATTTTGAAGATAAGTGAGTGGGTTTGGTGTCTTTTGGGTCTGGTATGCGGCGCGTTTCACTTGATACCGGGGAAGACACATCCAGAGTGCCGCGATTACGTTCGCTGGAAGTTGAAGGTGTGCAGTCTTCACTAGCCGATGGTCCTGAATCTGTTAGTGGCGAATTGGAAGAGTCCATACTGCTCCAGGGATCTACCATAACTTCGTTCTCCAACTGGAACAATGCAAACGAAAGCAATAAGCCCAAATTCGATATATACTTAATGAAGTCAAGGCAAATGTCAGTTAAATGTTGTGAGGTAATCAACTTGAGATAAATGGTTAAAATAAGTTAAACCTTACTCATATACTCTCAAGGCCAATCGTGGAGACAACAACTGATTTTAAAAACATACTTTCTTAGAATATTCAATAATCACTGAACTGAACAATATCTAACAAATGCGCGAATTTGTTATTGAGGAAGTTATTTTTACCAATCTATTTGAATATTAATGAATGTCCTTAATAGATTAGAATATAACGGGATAAAGATAATTATATCTAAAACGAAAGTACTTCTTCATTAAACTTCGGTCGCGCTCTAATTATAAGTTGTCGACCCGAGAAATCGAGTTTGCTTGATTAATTATTTACCACAATGTGCCACTCGATCGCTAATTTCGTGGTTAAACCTTGGACATACTAAGTAAACTGTCGAGCCATTAGCATTCCACGCGCCGTACATAACGGATTTTTAAAACAAATCATTATAGTTCTTAATTATACCCCAATAACAGGATTTATGAAGCATAGCTATTTATTGATAGATTTATCCAACGTCTCCTTTATTTAAATGTTTGCCAAAGATAAAACTGGTAAGTTAGTCACACATATGGCATTCAACATTTTATCACTTTTTTCAGGTTCTTAACTTTACATAATTACTGTATCCCATAAGATAATGTTATCCACAAAACAAATAGTAGGAGCAGAAACTCCATAGTTGACCACAGCTATCGTTCTCACTCACATATATATTTACGGTTTATTTTCTTTTTGTACTGTCTCAATAAACTGAGTAAATAAGTATTAGACATTATAAGTGTTATTCGAAAATTACATAAACTTTTCTTTGTTACGCCGAAGTTTGATACAAAAATAAGAAACAAAATTAGAACTGGATCCTATTTATTTTTTTACATTAATATAGCGTAATAATATCATTTATATTCTATGTTGTTTATTAATCGATTATTTTACGAAAAACTTTCGTAAAATAATTTGTTTTTGTGAAATATTCTGCAGGTATATCTTTCAAGAGCACCATAATATCAACCACTATACATATTTGTCGTGTAGTTACTAAATACAAAAATGGGACTCGTTAAGTGATGAAAATAAAACCACATGAATATGCGTCATGTATAGTCATTCTTACATATGGACAAAAGTGGGCATACCGATGAGACAGCAGCTACTTAATTAATATTGCAAATACAATCTGTAAATGTTCTAGAATTTTCTACAATATTGTTAATGTTATATCCAATTTTGCACATTGGAAGCAATCGTAAGATGATCGCAATGGCAAAAATGTCGTCGTTACTATTTTCGGGACCTATATCTAAGACTGAATTTAATCCTCTGGATCTCTGAATTGTTAAACCAACAAAAATTTGATACAACAGATTAAACGACGCTTTATCTGAAAACAGAACTTTATGTAAGGAATAGCGTAACCAGTAAAATTTCCGTAGGTACTAACTTAAAGAAAATTCACTAGGGAATTGACCATTTATTACAATATGAGACCCTCTACAGCCCTATTGCAGCACTTAAAATCAATTCTAAAACTAAATTAGAAATTCAAATTAAACACAATTATTATACAAAACTTTCATTCTTTGCATGACGTCTCTTCATAAACGATTTTTGCTTCAGTGAAACTACCGTCAAATATTATTATATTTTCAAAATATGACAACACAGCACCTATTGATATAAAGTTTAGTACACTCGAATAATCGACTGAAACTATTGGTATGCCGTGTGCGAGCTGGTCTCATTTGTTTGGGGTACAGTTTAATGGATTACGCATACGCGATGACTCACATGAATTACATAGTGTTATGGTTTGGACCATAAATTTAAAGGAAGGAGGTCACATCGATAGACTTTTTAAGTTTGAATAGCCTAAAGATACGTATGATGATTTTTTTACTGATGAATTTAATTTTGTAAGACTAGAGAATTCGATCAGAGTCAAGTGTTTATATCCTAAAACATAACTACAGTTTTCACAAAGTTCAATACTACATTACAATGAAATAAGTTTTTTATTGTATGTATGAGAGCTTAAATATTCTGTGTCATAAATAGACTGAAAGCGTAGACAATGCTACATTCTATCAGCGATAAAGCTTGTAGAAAAGTTCAAAATGTTTTAAATCGACATAACGTGTCGACGTGATATGTATATCGAAAGCTTATGTCAATTCCATACATTTTGTATTTGTCATCTAACGTTATTGCTGATCGAATGTCACTTTGTCTAGGCCTTGTAATAACAAAAATTGACAAACCGAAACAAAAAGTCACGACGAGTTATTTTGCAAGCCAAGTATATAGAAATTGAGATTAGTTTCATCGCTTGGATCCAAAGTCTCAGAATAAAGGCGTTTGCTATTACATTCCTCATTTGATCCCTGACTCCTGGGAATATTTGCAATAATAGAATCCACTTGTGCCAATTCTGTAATATTGAGGGCACTCTCAGCTTTGTGTTCCTACGCACATAGGCGGCTGTTCACCGGTGACCCAATTTGGTTCGTTTTCACTATACATGTACAATACTTGCGTATCGGGTTTCATTCAACAATGCTCTGTAAACGGGCCTAATTTACGAGATGGGCCTTAATTGTTGCCAAGAGAGACCACTGATTCACAAAGTAGCTGACGTAAGATTAGATACATAGACATAGGCGGTAATAGAACTAAATTTAGTTAGTAAGTTGGGTTAGTAGCTTTAGGGAATGGTAAAATGTGATACGACTGTATTAAAATTAAAATTATCTTCATTGACGTCTACCATGCTTAGAGAATTATGTTTACTTTTACTGACCACTGGTTTAGAACGAGTTCTTCAGCAAGAAGCACCGATATGACGATTGGGTAACTTATCTTAATTTTAAAAACAACATAAAATGCAATAACATTATAATTGAACTTTGTCAATTTCAAAACAGTTTTAGTGGAAACATTTTTATTAGTAACATTATTCTTTTTCGAAAAAGTTAGCGAAGTAAGTCCGTGACCTCAAGTTCCTGTCATTTACCGTTGTTCTGTGAACCTCAACCGGGACTCCTTATAACAATGAAGTACCTGCGGCGCCTTTACACCGCTCCGTGACAACAATGGGGAGTGTCGAGACGAATTGCACGTCTGTATCCGGACGGAAATTTGCTATACGCATAGCGATGATTTTTCTTCTGGTGGCATAAACCAGTGTATCATAGAGATCCATAAAGCAGAATATTTTGTTGATAGGCTTACTCAAGTAAGAAATTTCAAATAAAAGAGCTAGTTGATGGGTAACGAAGAAAATACTAATATATTTAATGAAAAAAAAAAACATCACTAAATTCTTTAATATTACAAAATCGAACGATATTTCCTGAAATATAATTAACTAGATCCCAGGGCTTAGACAAAGTAACATTCTATCAGCTATAAAGCTAGTAGAAAAGCGTAAAATGTATGGAATTGACCTATATGAATATAAATTAATATATACACATTGCGCTTGTCTACTAGCGTTATAGTTGATCGAATATTACTTTGTAAGCTATCTGAAGTAAAATTGCACTACCGTTTGTCTATTTTATTATTCTCTCGGATTAACATGTCATCTTCTAGATTCATAATTTATAACAATTTACTTAAAGGAAATATAATAATTTAAAATGACGAAGAAAAAATGTAGAAAACATAAAAGTCTTCGTTTTAACCTAAATGTCGTCGTTGCTAAAAAAACAGGAAACATTTCGAGCTCACCACGCAACCATTAATCATTAGCATGAAAGCAATGACTATCTAATTAGGGACATATTAAACTTACCAAATCGCTATCTTTGGACGGAGTCACATCATCGTGCTGATTCCCATTCTCCATATCGACGCCAGAATCGTTGGGATCACCAGCTCGCCTGAGGATTCCATCGCTTCTGGCCACATCGTGGTAGTTTTGCCTCAGAGGGTTGAAATTGATGCGTAGGTCTGTCGTGAAGTCATCGTAAAGCTTGAACTGATTCGCATTGAATTCCGTATCGTTGTCTAAGATGTCGTGAGAGTCCAGATTGCCCAATTTATTGTGATCGGACCGTTTGCTGTATAATTTGTAATAATCCCGGGAATTCATCTCGCAGTTATATTTAATACTTTATTCCATACTGACTCAACGGAGCCTCTGTGTGAAGGTTTTAATGAAATACGGGTTGCGTCGGGACCCAGAGCAAAGGTGTATTGGATAACGTCATGTTCGATAAATAAAAGATGCTCTACATCAAAAGTGGTTGCAAGTCATAATAATAAACTGAAGTGTACAGCCGAAATGTAAACAAATTGGCATTATCTAAACACAAGCGGTACACCGGCGCCAATTTTATTTATTTATTAATGGTCGGTAGGCTTTTTGATCGCCTTCGAAAGAGAGGGGAGGAAAGTGAAAAGTACGTAAAACTTATACACTATATAGGTTTTAATTATACGATTAAAAAAATCTGGGGCATTTCAGTGAATTTGGAACGGCAGTATTCAAGTGAAAAGTGGTCATATCAGAAAATAAAAAAATGCTATTTTACTCCGTGCTTTTAGTTTTGATTGCATGATTACCGCAGCTCCTAAAAAACGTTGACCAAAAGCTGGAATCTGAATGGTTTAAAATACATTTTTTTAATATTCCGATACGACCATTTTTACTTTAAATCAACCTCAAAAATCACTGAAAAATGTTAAAAAAATTTACGTCCTTTTAATTTTTTCGGATAGCCAGAACACAATAACATCGTAGATTCAAGTTCAAAAAAGAATTAGTTCTGTTTATTGTACTTCGTATATTACATAAAAAAGCTTTATCGTATTTCGGATGACGTTCAGATCAGATTTAGCGTTATTTATAATCGCAATGAAGAAATTAATGAACATGACTTCATTCATTCTGTTCGTGTAAACGACATCATTACAATTTATTTTATTTATGTGTCGTCCATCGTGATCCTTTCTTTTGAAGTATTCCGTCATAATTTTTGAGACATATTTTTTTAATGCTCGTCTGGTATACAATATAGTTCAATGGTAGCGGTGACTGCCAAAAAAATTGAATAAATGGCCGCAGTTATAGTTACTTCTTTGATACAACAGTGGCACAAGATATATCCTTGTATATTATTGATTTATTTAAATGTTTTATTGCAACTATTTTACTGTATATTTTATTATAATGACTAGCTAAATAGCTAGAGCTTAACGACACTTGGCACCATGAAGAATATAAGTACGTCGTAGTAAGTCGTTGGGAGTCGAAGCTGCTTGCGTCCGTAGGCTTTACCCTAGCTTCCTTATACGCGACTCCTGGGTGGTGCTAAACGAGCAGCAGCGAGGTGGTAGGGCGTCGGTGCCCGTCTGGATCGCGACCACAGTACATGGGTGTTAAGGCCGTCATAGTGACCAGTTTCGGCTTGTCGCGTTTCGGGATCAGCTTGTGTATATCCAGTAGCTCATATACCTAGAGACCATCAGTCGTGGTATATGTGGGCCGACATGACGATGGAGACTATCAATGGATTTTCATCCTTTGATAGTCGCTTTCGTTTTTGGACTACACTGTACTTACCATCAGGTACTCTGTAGTCACTATGTCGAGCAAGTGTAAAAAAAAAACAATTCGTTTGAAAAATGTAGTTATATTAATTTTGAGAACTTATCAAAAGTAATTAAAGGCACGCGTCCGATTTTGACAGTTATCATTTGGTAGAAGCTGCTAAGTCGCGATATACAGCATTGTCGCGAGCTTGACAAGTCTGACAGTGCCGAGCAGTTGCACACATTGCAGGCGTATGTACGTCTTCGCCGGGTGCCGAGGAGGATGGCTCAGCCTTGCCCTTGGCACTCGACAGGCGGGAGAAGGAACATTCCGGGTGTTATAGTCGGTGCAAGTCCGACACACCGGGAGAGAGCAACCCTCACTGCCCCCTGAAGGTCCGTTAGGGATTTCCCCCGGGTTACAAAAAAAAAGGCGTATGTACATGTAAATGTGCATAAAACTCGGTACATTGCGACATGGCGGCCTTTGCAAAGTCACAACTGCCAGAATTCGAAGCGTGGCGTAAGAAAAAACTGTGCCGTAATAAATTACCCGAGAAAGTATTTATAACCACAAAAAAAAAACCTCAGAATTTGATTGTAGACAACATACACGTTAAGTAACGTCTGTAAAAACTAAATCTTATACGAGCAAAGCAAGATCAGGATGCTAGTTATGTAACATTTTCAGCGTAACTACCTCCCGTTATAAACAGAGGATCTATATAAATCATATTACGACGAACAGAGACCGGACCGACATCCGACAGACATTCTTATGGTTACGCGGCGCTCGTAAATCGAATGGTGAAAATAGACCTGTTTACATTGGGACACGATCAAGGTTGGAACACTGTTTATACCAACAGATTTTAAGCGCTGACGGCGTAAAAAATTCATTAACGCAAATTTGTTTAAATTTGTTTTTAGGGTTCCGGTCCCAAACGAAAAAAAAAACCTTTATCGAATCATATCGTAGATCGTCTATCTTTCTGCGTGTCAAGAAATTAATTCTCAGATATGCTTGAAGGTATCCAGTTGGATTTAATATCAATTAACGAGGTCTGCAAGGTTCCGTTTCCTTACTGTTATGCCCATTATTCTTCTTGCGAAATTTATCAGCAACCCTCTCACTCAGTGTCGATACCTCTGCGACTGTCCATACTGCCGCGTGACACGGTAGACGTAAAAACTTGGAAAATTTAACTTGAGAAGTACGATAAAGAACTTATGGTTTTCATAAGTTTGTCGATTACTCTGTTTATTAATTTCACTGCATTGAATAGCGACCTTCTTATAGCAATCGGCTGCGCTCATGTTTGGCATAACATATATGTATGACGTTACTGATAAATAACGCCAAACCTCTTAAAGGTAACTTAGGTAAATCAAGACTAACAACTTTTGTTCTATGACTTTTGCCAAAACTTAAGACATCCTTAGGTATATATTTTTTAGTATTAGTGGGAATTTCTATCAATCATTAGCTCTATGTTTAAAGTTCAGTCAGCCAATGCTACGAAATCGTCTGCCCCAGTTGCATCGCGCCGCCTTTCAGAGTATTAAGAAGATCAGAACTGAAAATTTGATTTATTTATTTTTTCCATGGAAAAAAAAGGATGAATTAGAAAAAGTCGTAAAGCAAAAGTTATCAGTTTTGATATAATAAAGTCATCCTTAAGAGGTTTTGCGTTATTTTATAATTTTTTTTTTTTACACTGGCTCGACATAGTGACTACAGAGTACCTGATGGTAAGTACAGTGTAGTCCAAAAACGAAAGCGACTATCAAAGGATGAAAATCCATTGATAATCTACATCGTCATGTCGGCCCACATATACCACGACTGAAGGTCTCTAGGTATATGAGCTACTGGATATACACAAGCTGATCCCGAAACGCGACAAGCCGAAACTGGTCACTATGACGGGCTTAACACCCATGCACTGTGGTCGCGATCCAGGCGGGCACCGACGCCCTACCACCTCGCTGCTGCTCGTTTAGCACCACCCAGGAGTCACGTGTAGGGAAACTAGGGTAAAGCCTACGGACGCGAGCAGCTTCGACTCCCAAAAGTTACCGAAAGTTAAAAGTTAGTTACCGGTATCCCTGTATAAGCATCAACACAGGTGCAGCTGTCTATTTATCGGTGGTCACCCTAGAAAGGATACAGCGTAATGCTATATTATAATTTCTACCGATCAACAACTCACCCACACGCATTATCTTCGCATGGTAGGTACCAGCTCGTTGACTGGTTTTTAGCTACTAACAAAACCGAAACGAGTTTCGCAATAAGAAAAAACAAACAGGAAATCTAGCCGATAGGAAGTTCCTGAATAATTGTAAGAGCTCTTAACTGCTCTCAAGCTACCCTCGGCCACGAATCGCGACTCGGTTGGTCGATATTTCAATGGTACTTCAGTTTCCAACTTTTAGCTACGTGACCTTTATCAAGACTGTAATGTCACAGTATAAATACTATCAAAGGGGCAAGGTCTTTGATTTTGTAAAAAATCTGCTATCATCTTGACAATACCGCGGTATCTAGGGTTGTCATTAGTAAACAAAATCTTTAATTATTCATTCCTTTGATAATAACATTATCTCACTCTGTTTATAAATGAAAAACTACCAAAACTTTTGAGTGTTAAATAACACCGGTCTACAGCATTTTTGCGCACGGGTTACACATACGTTATTTTCATTGCTTATATACCTAGAAACAAGAATAAGAAGTAAAAAGAGTTCTGAATTTGCTTTTATGTGTGAAAAATTGAAAATTCAAATCAAGTAAAATACATAAAAAATGCACACAGAGATGATTTATTAAAACAGACCACACATAGATTTATGATTCATTCTTGCAATAGAAGTTTTAAAATATAGTCCAAATGTTTAAAAATGAACAGTTTTACTTCTCCTGTTAAGTGGTAGTTTCTCTTATTTACCCCCAAATATAGTCCCCCATCATGCTTTCAGTATACTGGCCTTGGTAACGTTTCTCAAATTGCATTATATCTTGATGGAAGCGTTCCCCTTGTTCTTCTGAATAAGCTCCCATATTATCTTTAAATGTATCCAAATGTGAATGTAACATGTGCATCTTTAGAGACATTCTACATCCGATGATGGAAAAATTCATAATCATGTCAGTGATCAAGCTGGTCATAATTTTCAGCTCTATGGTTTCCAAGAAAACCATGAACTACCTTAAAACTGTTCCAGGCTCTTTTCTCCTCATTGACAAGTAATTGCGGGAAAATATCATAAACCATTTTTTTTTATTTGAGGGCCTACAAAGATTCCATCTCTAATTTTCGCCTCTGAAAGTTTCAGGTAAAAATTCTACAAATATTTGAAAGCTTCAGACCCATGATTCAGAGCCTTTACAAATTGCTTGATAAGTCCCAATTTGATATGCAATGGCGGCATTAATATAGTTTACAATTGCTTCCCATTTAATATTGCATTTCTCACTTCGTACTCAGTAGATACGTACGGCCAATATTTTGGCGGTAGTAAGCGGCATCATTTCTACAGTCCCACAGGCAAAGATAACAGGAGTATTT
This sequence comes from Automeris io, assembly GCA_036320925.1. NCBI lineage: Eukaryota > Metazoa > Arthropoda > Insecta > Lepidoptera > Saturniidae > Automeris > Automeris io. The sequence continues at coordinate 2,004,306 of JAUDJH010000010.1, read as the reverse complement.
AGTATATCCACCTTGCATTCCAGTAAAAAAACACACCATCTTGAAGTCTCCAATAACTTCCCACTTATATTCCGTATATTTAATTGCAGTTAATAGCATTTTAATACTGTCATAATTTTCTTTAAGATGTACGGAGTGTACCAGTGGAATAGATGAAAATTTGTTCTCATTGTGTAGTAGAATATTTTTTAGGCTTTGTGTTGAACTGTCTGAACGCAAGAAATACTGCCCCCCGCCCTCTTACCTCTCTTGCGACTGCGAAAGCGCACCAAGAACGACATTGAATTGGGCGCGAAAATCAAAACTGCTGAAATTGCTATTACTTCTTAAATAGCAAATATTTTCGATTTGTAATTGCATTTTTATACGTATATTTGCTTATATAATCAGAATATAATAAGTAAAGCCCATGCGCAAAACAAAAAAAAAATTTTTTGTTGACCGGTGTAATTTAAATAAAGATGTATTTGTAGAATCATCCGTAGTGGTAAACGGTAAATAAACATACACATATTTTAAAATCATTAATTTAGCAGCACACGTCGTATGTACGATTTTAATTAAAAATCAGAGATGAGATCGACCTGAAATTATTTAGGTAAGCCCTGAAAGTTGTATTCCAAGCTACTAACGAGGCAGTCCTATGCAGCATGGGCTCGACTTTTCTTCGTATCGCCTCTGAGATCCCGCACTATTGTTCTATCAAGACTTCTTCGTCGAACGACTGTAGAATTTTTAGACTGTGGTAATATTGGCGCAGACGTTTCCATTTGACTGTGACCTTTGCTGGTTATTTTTTTCAATACCTTATTACAGCCTGTCGTGTTTTGGGATCAGTTTATACTTCCACTTGGTAATACTTAGAGATGTTCAGTCGTGGTATACGTGGGTTGTCATGACGCACTGTCGATGGATTCATGACCCGTGGCGTTCTCTACGGTTCTTGGAATACATAAATTTACTATTTTGAACCATGATTTTGGTGCTGATATTTTGATAGTTAGGTGACGGCCGGAGGCGCCTCTTATCACTAATAGCCCGTGTAGAATGTAACCATGCGGCTTTTTCAACACGATTCGTCCTCAAGTTTAGAACTTAGCAGATTTTCTGTGTGTGTTGCGCTTCACACATTTACCAGTTACAGTGCAAACAACATAAGAACGTATAAAACAAACGGAGAAATTAGTTCAACCGGCTGCATTGCGCAAGTGCATTAGCGAAAGGTCGTTGTTCTGAAAGATTAGAACCAGGAAGGCGGCTTCCAAGGAGTAAACATGTGATTACAGCGCGAATTTAGGGCACTAAAAGTTTCCCTAATAGAAAGCACACAATCTGAATTTCGATTAATTTTCTCTGTGTATTTCAGTCATAGCAATAAGCCTCTCAATGAAAAAAAAATAGGCTGAATGGCAGAAGACTTTTTTATCTTAATGTTGTAAAAGATAACGCGAAAGTCTCATAAGATATCTTAACCACGTTGTTTTTCGGCAGGGCAAAATACTGTTGGCCAGGAAATGACCTTTACTACTTCATCGAACGAGATGTCGACAACGGCTTAAGTTTTTTTAAATTTATTTTTTATTTAGGGGCTTTTATTACATTGAATATATCAGCCCCATTGTGCCCTAACCTACGTCCTTACATCCTAGGAGAGTCGCGGATGAGCAGGCGCCACCATTTGGCACAGCATTCTGACTTCACTGGACAAAGGATTCGCCAAAATGCCGCGCCACGCTCCAATATTTTGTCTGTTAATTTTCAACTTGCTCATCAGCGACTCCCTTTGTGTCTCGTTCCGGGCACACTCCATCAGCAAGTGATGCACATCTTCCATCTTTCCACACGTGACACAATAGTTGATAAAAGACAATGGTCACGAAATCTAAAATTTTATTTTATTCGTGCAAGGTGACTGACTGTTGTGACCCAGTAAATAAAAAACCGATATTCATACACGGACAACGCGAATGGTCATAGATTCGAATCCTATGGATTATGTACCACACGCTTACCGGTGGAGTAAAACATCGTGAGGAACCCCGCATGGCATCTAATAGAAATGTCATGTGTAGTGTTGTGAGAACGTCGATCAGCTGCGCTACTGGTCACGTTGGGCAGGACAAATAAGCGCAAAGAGTCTCCGATATCGGTATCAGAGAGACAGAAACCCGAACACTGTCAACACCGGATTCAAGAACAAAGCGCATTATTTATCAAAGCACGAGTCAGCGGATGCCCTTAATTTTTCAATGACCGTAAGCCGCGACGTTTTATTGTAAATTACGTCCATTTCGTAGGATTTACAGAAACAATGGAACAATGTGTTCCACTGTAAGTACAAAGCGGAGGGATTTTAAGCGTGCAACAGCTTTTGAACACGAGGACTTGACCACAAGCCGTAGAAAACAGATAACTCAATAGCATTGTCTTTGAAAAAAAAAATACAAATTGACTAAAACCGTTTTCGAAGGGATTTTAAATTGACTCATTATAAATACTTTAATGGCTATTATGCGCGAATAAAGTTACTTTTAATTGTGAGTCGACATTTCAACCTGGTTACACGGGCCGTACTCACGAGCACATTGACGCGCCATGGAGTCTTCGTCGCAGGCGGGAAGTTACTTGTTCTACCCTTTTTTCTTCTAGATAATTTGAATAGTTACGACAGACAACACTCACAGTATCAGCATTTTTATAAGGCGACATGAAACGAGATTCTAGTTCCCTAATAACTTGAGTTCTACGCCGATGATAACTTAAACCCATCATCCCAATTAAAAAAGCTTTATGCCAGGACGAAACGTCCAGCCATGATTACAAGTAAGTTCATTCACGCATAAGTTACCATTAAAGTATTTATAATGAGTACAAGACGAAAGTATAAGATGTGTAAATTTAAAAATTGACATTAAGCGAGTACTTAAAAGCTAAAGAAATTAATCTATTTCCTAAATTGCTGGTAAAATATATAAAGTAAATAACATTGAGATCCCATTAAATTATAAAAATATAACATTTTTTGTTAAAATACTCTATTACGCTTGTTTCTTTATGCCCATCTCTTTTTATTTTATCATTTAAATAACACTTTTTACATTTCTGTTATGCAAAAAAATTTATTATACAATAATAACTTTAAAAATAACGAAAAACATACAAAGACACTGTTTTGATGTTGCCATTTAAAAAACCTGTAAACCGGTACATTTATTGTATGGCCAAATGTAGCCAGAATTTTATGATAATTTTAAAACTTTATTTATAGACAAAATCTGGTCTCGAAAAATTATCATGTATATTTTTTCTTTAAATAATGTTTAGATCTATTTAATCAGGGTGTTTACAGTAACACACAAGAGCTTTAAGAAAGACACTAAAAATGTATGAGATTTTTCAGTATTCTTTGCAAAACATCACAAAATATGGATACTATGCTATGTCAATAAGAAATATAGTAATAAAAGTCGAAAATAATTGTCACAACAAATCATATTAGACATTTACCTAAATTGTAATATTATTTTTAAAATTGTAGACAGGTTTGATCCCACTTAGTGTGTTTCGATAGTTTTTGCACGTAACAAATAAGCTGCTTCAACTTTTCTGTGACTCGGTTTTCGGATAGTGACGGTTTTGGACAAATGATACAACGGCGCAGGAAGTCTCGCTTTAAAAATAGACGATATTTTTTGGACTGAGCGTGTATTAATAAAGATGAACGTTTAGAACGCAACAGTTAAGCGATTCCGTTAGAGTTTTAGAACAAGTAAATTTGGAATGTCCAAATTTAGATGACTTGCTGAGGCTTAAATCGGTGAAAGAGAAACGTATTGAATAACAGTCTGTTGACTTTACTATTCCGATTACCCAAACATTAACATGTTTTTACTTCTTATTACAATTCAGCCTTTCAGCTTGCGAATTCATGTACCATTTATTTATAACAAATCAAACAAAATTGTTTACACGAATCACATTGTGCAATTAGTAGAAATTAGATGTTATCTTTAATTAATATAACGGTAAAAATAGGTTAACAAAATAGTGGACAACGTTCGTCTAATAAATGCCTATTCACTCTTTTCTTAAAGACTCGAAAGTTATAAGATCGTGGAAATACGGTCGCTGGAAGCATACTCCACTCCTTAGCTGTTCGCATGATGAATGTAGAAGAGAATCTCTTCGTGCGAATATAAGCAACGTCCAGCACATTCGGATAGTATCCGAAATGATGCTGATGGAATTAGAGAATGTAGATCCTAAGAACACCCTCCACTATGCAACCGGTAAAAGACTGCAAGACACGTGACTATAAGTCGATGCTCGATGTTCTGCATGTTAGTCTCAGATGCATCGCTAACTAGTTTACGACTACGACTGTTCCACTCTTTGCTGGTATTCTTATGATGAGTAGAACATAAAATAATGGACTGTATTTTATAATATGATTTTAATAGAATAATTTATTAATGCGCGTACAATAGCTACGGCTTATACTTCTTTTTGACAGATGTTGTCTATTAATCTAGAAACGGCCAATTGGCCATAAATAATGTGTTGCCAGTTATGTACGAGATTCGTACAACGACCAATCGAGTCCAGAGCGGCCAACCGATATTTAGCGGGCTCGTCCCAAAATCGACAACAGTACTCCCCACCCGATCTCATCTGTGCCTGTATAAGTATCATATAGATGTATACACAGCGATATATCGCGAACGCACAGTAGGTACTGATCAACAGACTGGCAGAATCCGAAGTGTACCTTTAGAAATCTAAATAGATTTACCCATTAACGCCGACCGGATTATTGGACCAAAAAAATAATGCGATACCTCTATTCCTACGCGAAATTTGATGCTCTTTCAGAATATGTTTTTTTTCTCAGTGTCAAATCGAAATTTAAAAATACCTCTATTGCATTATTATCTTGGTCTGATAACAATAAATAAATATGTTTAAAAGTTAGTAAAAATTCTGATCATCTCGGCGTTAATAGGTTAAACGTGAAATAATGTGAACGGGTCCTAAATAGAAAGCAAAATACACCTAGCTATATTTTAAGATTCGTAACAGATATTATTCCGTTTACGTAACGTCGCAGCAAAAGTAACAAAAAAAAATTAAAACCATACATAATTATGTGAGTAGGGAAACCGTCAGTAAGGCATGTTCCGCGACCACATCAAGGCGTATGAAAGCAAAACAAGTGGAGACGGTGAAAGTGCGATTATGGTAGTTCGCGATGCGCACCAAAGTTACAACAACTGGAGTGAGACGATTAGGATAAGGACTTGTAGATCAGCGATTATGAGCTTGAGGTTTGTGAGCGAATGTTTATACTACATTATCATAGAAGTGCGCTACGTTGCTAAATAGTGCACGCGTATCATACGATGATTATCATTATACCTGCGAGGAAAAAACCTGTTATTAAATTTTAATTATTAAAACAATTAGCGATAGCACAGTTTGGTGGCAATTCGCGTTTCGTGGTCCAATTAATGTTTTCGACAGAATCAAAATATACGTCGTGTACTTTTGTACTACTTGAAGGCGACATTTTTCATACCAAATATAGCAAAAGCTTTATTATCATTTCCTCTGATAAAATACTGCTTATTTATTTTTTTAAATGGCTCCTTTTTATGCGTCACGCCAGCAATATGCTGCACGCATACAGTCAATATTAAAAAAATAACTTTGTTGGTATAAAAAAAAATATAACTTGGTTTAATTAAGAATGCTTTATTTACATACATTTTAATTTGCAGGTTCGAACTAGATTCGAATATCACATTACTGAACCCCGGATGCTGTAACTTTGATAATGTTATTAAAGCACTAGTGCGTAATTTGGTTAATAATATAGTATTACATTGACTTTTTCCCTCGTAAGTGTGATGAAAATCTTCGCAAGATACGCGTGTGCATTTGGAGTATTATAGAATTGGCTTTCTGTTAACACACTTGTATTATATTGTATAATTATCAATTATGACTATTGTAATATTGCCCCTTTATGGAAAACACGTCACTGCACGTAACCTTGGTGCTACAAATTAATATGATAATAACTTATAGACACAGAAAGCTATCACTAGTTTGATATTAAACATACAATATGCTTTATCACGATAATATGAAAATGCAATAACAAAAGCGAATATCGGAACGCCACCTCGGCTTAGAGAAAGTGGAGTTTCATTTAATGAAATTGTAATATCATTTCATACTGGAATTAATTCACTTGTAAAACATTGCTTTTGAGAGCTAGCTCCTAATGCTATACCGTACAAATTATCGTCTAAAAAAGTTCGTTATTTTTACTCAACAAAGTTCGATGATTTTTATTCCAAGCTCCCCTTTTCACCAGAACTTAACAAGTCATTATGCGGGCCTGCGCCATATATTGTAGATATTTCGATTATTTGTATGAATTCAAATACCTCAAAAATTTTGACTAGATACCACTAAGGAGTCGATTTGGTTGATACGGCTTATTTCCCAGCATCATGAAACTTGAAAGTCTTTAAGCGACGAGTTAATTCGGTAATTGATGGACGTGCGTATCCCGACCTCATTATCACTTTTCATCAGATAATATTGAAGTCAAGGATAGTTCCGTTTATAATGAAAATAAGTGAGTACACTTACACCTAATTTTAAAGCATATCGAAGTCCAAAAACCAATCGCGGCTATCATGATACCGGATATCATCAGGCAATAATAGTTGCCGTGATCACATTAGCGTGCGGTAAAGTCTCGTCACACTTCTCATAATGGAGCCAATATAAAATAAGAGAAAGAAGACGCAGCCTGAACAATGACTTAAATCAGATTATACGATGCGGAAAAGTAACAGGTTTATTTAATTCCTGTGTTCCATTATGGAATGAAGAAAGTATAACAAAGTTAAATTATTCCACAAAACACTAGTCATAATGCAAACGATAGAACTCACTTTAGTTACATATAATTAATCTCTGTCTACCCCAAAAAGACTACACCATTACGGTATACTGTTAATTAAGTCTGTGTACATTTTTTGCCCGTTTGTGCTTATATCACCGGGAGTTTAAAGCGTTAATTACTTTTATTAACACCATCGGAACAATGAAACGGCGAGATTCTTTGCCGATGATCGGGCACCAACATTGTTTCGGTGTGTAAATTCTCAGACGAAGGCGGGTGCATTAATTAGTTTAACATCCGCTTTCATCTGCTTATACAATTAAATTAACCTACATATGTCCGTTGTAGATAGAAAATAAAACCTAAAATCCTTAACGCCGGTCCACGCAATTTGGAGCATTAAATTTTATTATCTTCTTCAAATTCGATAGTACGATGGCGACACATCTTATGGTATATTATAGACCATTGCCGGCACTGTCCATCAAGTGTGGGTTTTCGGTTTCTTGTCATCTTTTAATATAATCCAGAGATTCTATCATGGTGCACCTTTCACACTCGAGGAGAAGCCAGTACAAAGCACGTGGATGAAATTGAGACAAAAAGTTTTCGTAAGCTCCTTCGTGTTAAATTTGTTCTATAGTGTTATTTTCTTTAACTCCGTAGCGTTTCTTGATACAAGTGCGAGTTAGAAACGGCATAATGTAATTAAAATTAGGAGAATTATTTAAGAACATGTTTCAAATTCTATGTCTGCACATTACTCAGATCGTGATAAATGTTTAAGAGATATAAATGACAGTGGATATGACGTTGGCCAGATGGAAAAACCGACTGTTTTATTGCATCGATTTTGAAATGGTGTGGATGAGAAACACCTATAACGCAGACCCTCAATATGTTGATCTAGTGACATTATTTATGCTGGTAATAAATCTGAAAAGCGTGTACATAGATGAACAAAAACAAAGCATTCATAGAGAATTCCCCAATGAACTAGCGGCCTAAATCGAGTGCTTCGAATTATTAATATTCTTGAAAACCCATCAGGCAATGTCAGAGCTTCGTTGATGGAGGGTTTTGCCAATTTCCCAGCGGAAGCGGTGAAGTAAGTGCCTCGACCCCGCCTAAATTGATGGAACACTAGGAAATTGTACAATATTTTAAATGAACCAATTTCCCGAAAGAAGGTACTTCCGATTTCATTGATTTATAGGACAATATTATTACAGTCTAATAACGCCCAGTTTCAGAAAGGCTCAATAAATTTTAAAACGCATTTAATCACTTAGCTTCAATTGCATATAAATTTAGAGTTTATTAGTGTTTAAAATTTGAGAATCGTTTCTGAAGCTGACCGAAATACAATTGAACCTACATATTTTAATTAGCGAGCGTATGCATACATTTCGTAAATTTCAAATTACTTTGTTATAGTATTTATTTACTTGGGAAATTCTAAAGTGCGTAAAAATATCATACGAAAAGGAGCCTATAGAGTTAAAACACATGATTTTCTGTGTCCTAATAAAATATACATATTATAAATAGGTGCGGTCGGGTGTCGAGTACTGTTGTCATCTTTGGGACGGATCCGTTAAACATCAGTTGGCCGGCTTTGGACTCGATTGATCGTAGAGCTCGTAGACTTATTGGTAACGACTCTTTGGCAAAAATTAAAATGCAGAGCATCGAGTATCGACGTAGAGTTGCCTGTCTCTCGGTCTTTTACCGGTTGCACGGTGGAGAGTGTTCTCAGGAGGAACTACATTCTTTGATTCTACCAGCCCCATTCCACCATGTGGTGGATGTTCCTTATATCCGCACGAAAAGATTCGCTTCTACATTGATCATGTGAACGGCTATTGGAGGCTATTGGAGTGGAATATTCTTCCAGCAGCCATATTTCCGCGATCTTATGACCTGGGAGTCTTTAAGAGAAGAGTGAATAGGCATTTGCTAGGCGATCGCGTTTCATCATCGAACTCATCTTCACCTTCCACCAGGTGTGATTGAGGTCAAGCGTTCGTCTATGAATAAAAAAAAAATTGGTATCATAGCCCCAAAATCAGACAATAATTTTTAAATCATTTAAATAAATGTACTAATATCTACATCCCGAGCCCCCATTGCCAATGAATTAAAAAAGGTAATTAGTAACACATCTGTATCAAAAACAGAATGAATAATGGAACTCATAAAACATGTTTATAAGAATGCTAATAAATTGTAAAACTCTCAAGATAGTGCTAATTAACAACGCTATAAACAACTACCCACCGATGTAGATAATGATAACAGAAGATCTAATTTCGTGGCTACATCTGGTCGACAATTACGCAACGGTTATAATAAAAGTTTTGTTTACAAGAATGATACTATTTAGACCGATATAACAAAATTTTATGAATCTTAAAATGTTGAGTCAGAATAAAATTGATAAACAAAATCTATATACCATTATATGTACCTTTCACAGCGTCTTGTGTTACTATAAAATAGGCAATATTGCGTATTTTGATGTTTTTATTTCTCTGTATAATTTAAGAGTGGCATATATTTTAACTAACAAATGATAACCTGAAAACAGTAATTACTGACCTAATAATTTTATTTTAAACATTGCATCCCATTATGTTTAAAGACAATCATTAAAAAGATATCTAAGTTATGTCTACTAGCACAACATACAAGTTATAGTTCGGCAATTGCGAATCCAATATAAGCACAAAAATTCTAATAGCACAAACTATTATAGATTTCTTGGAATTAAATAGTGATTTGATTAAGGATATTGCATTTAATGCAGAATTTAACCGAGCGCATGAATATATACTCACAGATACATTATATCCTTTAGTGGGATGATAGATTTTAAGATAAACACCACCTGTTGCCGCTTAATTAAACAAATCCTTATGCAAATATTAAAATTATTACGTACCTTCGTCAATGTAGCCGTATAAGGCAACATGGAGGTTCGTTTGATGCATATAAAATAGAAGCGTAGGCTGTTAGCACTGGCATTGTAGAGGACAGCGCCGGCGATCCAGTCGCAGACGAAAAAGGCGTAGGCGAATGTGGTGATGTACCAGTGCTTGTTATTGAATTAATTACAGGCCTATTGACCACAGGTATTGCATAAAGCCCCAATACTTTTATTTTAAACATAAAAGCAATCGCATTTCATAAAGATACTTTACAGTAATAAATAAGGCAATATTTCATCGTTCATCGAGTTTTACAAAAAATATTTTTATTAGCGCAATTCCGCCTTAATAAAACCAATTAATTACCAAAATTACGATAGGCTTCAGGAATGCAAGCCAGGTAACGCATGCTTATTAGCATGTACGACCTTCGCAGCATCACCTAAATAAAGAGAAGCGAGCTAAGCGTATCAATTAGCATCGGTGCACCGCTACGATTCTCAGGGCTAGACACGAACAGTTATTCGCCTGGGATATACATTTCTGCGAAGAATGTATCGATCGAGGCCATGATTCTATCGAATAGCGTAAAAAAAATCTTTAAGTGATCTAAAACCTAAGAAAGATAAATTACAGTTAGACCCTAAACACTAAGTTGTAGTAACTTGATTTACAATTTTATTCGATGTTGTAATCTATCAGCAAGGATATAGGAAATTGTGTTTTGAAGCATTTTAGGTATAGCTTGAAATTTGGTGCCTGATTGCAGATTTTAACATTGAGAATTGATGCGTATCCTATGTCTTGTAAGGAGATACTATGTCATTTACCAAAAACTATATATAATCAGAATAATGAGTAAAGCTCTGTCTGGGCTCAGATTTTTAAATATTTTGATTTATGGTGTGTTTAAAGGGTTGTTGTCAGTAATTTCTTTTTGAAAAGTTCATGGAACGTTGTAAATAATGTTTCATTAATTTCTGCTCAGCTATGCCAGTAATTAATCGGCATTTATTGATGATCAAAACGAAAGCCTTTTTCCCAAATACATGCAATTCTTTTTATATCTCCTCATTTAGGACTGGTGCAAATAAGAAAGTTGGAATCAACAAAATGATAGTCAAAACATTAGTTTCAGAATTTAGTTCAGCGAATCATCCGTGAAAAATTTCGTTTCGTTAAATTGATTAAATCGAGAGAAAGCGTTTGTAAAAAACGAAAAGTAAAGCTATTGTGGAATTCGAAATAGCATAGATAAGATCAGCAGCGGTAGGCAGAAATATTTGTGTTGCTTTTTTTGGACATAGCCGGTAAGTGAATGAAATTCTTTATGAATTAGAATTGAATATCAACCAATCCATTCATTTTTTGGACACTGGGATAGCAACACGTTCTGCATTAGATCTTATTATAAAGCCAGTATCGCTCCAGAACTGTGTAGAGCAATAATAGTCATCTGTTTTCTTACAAACATTATTTCAATACCCTAATGAGCGAAGTCGCCTATGCACTGAGATTATAATCTAGTCCTACGTACACATCCTGCCGCTTCGCATAGTCTCGTAAGCATAGCGTATAAAAGTGAGAGTCGTTGACCACCCATTTGTAATCATACCAGCACTTTAGACAATTTATTTTTTTATTCTGACTCGACACAGTGACTGCACCATACCTGATGGTAAGCATGGTGCAGTCCAAAAACGCCAACGACTATCAAAAGGTAAGAAAAAAACCTATCGGTAGTCGCAGCGATCATGCCTTTACAAATATCTCTTCACGCCACGCTTAAAGGACCCCATATCATAGGATGGTGGGAACACGCTCGAAGGAAGACCATTCCACAGCCCAACGACACGGCAAAAGAAGGAGTTAGAGAACTTCTTAGTCCTGGCCGGGATGTGAGATACCGTACAGCTGTGACACCGCAAACCCGCGCGCGTGGATTTAGGAAGAGAGAGGGTGGAACAATTTTGTTGTATCCACACCTACATAGACGAACCCATAATAGTTGCAATATACTTTAGACGATAATAAAAAAACCCTGTCAATGATGTAATTACATCTGAAGTATACGTAAATTAATAAGACCTACATAAAACTACATTCCAACACTGGCTGTCGCCGATATTACAAAACGAATCAATCGTATTTCCCTAACAAGGGTTGATAAAAAGCGAATTCATCCGAGACCGGTTCATTGCACTGCGAATTACTCATCCAGGTAAGTGTGGCATTCTCGTGATGTAATCATTACAAAAAAGGTCATCGCGCTTTTATCCACTACTGAATACAATCAATGTCTCAAATGTTCATAGCACCATTAGTATTTAATAATCGTTTGTAAAGATCATCATCCATTTTCAATGTATAATTACGTTTTCGTTACATCACAAAATGTTATTGAGTTACTTATGAAATGGAAGTACAAAATTTCTCACGACTATGGTAAGGAGTGACTTCCTTTTTGTAGATAAACACGTAATTTCGTAATATTCAATTAAGAAGTGTTACAATTTCTGTTTACTTTGAATTGTTGATGATTCTCTTTTTTCGTTACAACAAGAAAATGCATTATTTCAGTATTTGATTATGGTACTTTCGGGTATGGTTCATTGGAAAGTATCAATAATGTAATTCTTAGTAAATACAATATTTCACCTAAGGTACAACTGTGATGAAAATTTTATGGACGCTGTAATTACACTTTACCAGTGAGCTACCACTTTAAAAATTTAATTAAAAAAGTGCTTCATTGAGTAGGCTTGCTATTCTCTTAATTATTGATTAGCTGATAAAGATGTGTAGACATTGAATGGAGTAATGTTTTGGAAAGTAGAACTCAGAATATCTTTTTGGCTCTTCGCTTCCTAAGCCGTTGGTAGATTCATTATATTGACGATTTAAAAGTGCTTGTAATAGACCTGGAGCCTAATTCTCTAAGATAATTTAGCGATTCCTTGCTTTGATATCACGTAAATTTCGTAAAAAGTTACGACATTTGTAAAAATCGTATTCTCTATGATACTTTGTTGAAATGAATCAGATTCGTTACCATGACTTGATATAGACAAGACACGATGTTAACGTGGTTTTCAAATGGTAAGATTTGAGTGTGAAATCTAAATTGTCATACAGAATTAGGCCCCTGTTGCAGTAAAACTATTTTGTGTTTGAAGCGACTGTATAAAGTGTAATGCTCAATAATTGCAAAGTTCACTTTGAACATCATAGACAATATGAAACATATGCTATTGTATATGTAAACAATGACCAACGCAACTGATTCGACTCGTATACTTTGCCTCTTTTTCTTTGTTAAATATAGATCATTATCTCGCGGAATCATTCATGATTTATTCACATTATTACGGCCAAACATAATTGCCGTGATCATGTATAATCAATTTAGAAAACTGACACGTTATTAAGGAAACATATGTAACTATTCCTGTTGAAACAAAAGCGCAAATGGCATCAGTTGCTTCTAAGATATACTTAATTTTTTGTTTAGTTCCCATAGCTCTAGCGGTTTCTCTTATGTATAACTTTCTTATTCATTAATGATAAACAATAACTGAATCGTTACGGTTTAAAATAATGTTTATGATCCAAACGTACGACGAAATTTTTAAACAATGTACGTCATGAGACAAGCATGTGCATTATTCTTACATATTATTATTCATGAAACCGGCGCCGATCTTATACAATGGACAATTGATTCCACCATAATATTAGGTCCTTACATATGAAATTGGCGTTTTGTATGGGAGGAACAAAAAGTCGAATATTTTTTAATATAATATATTTAATTAATCAAAGTATGAACCATTATTTTCTATGTACTTTTGCCATCTCATAGGTAGTTCATTGATCCCTTTACTAAAAAAACCAGTCGGACGGGAATCAATAAAATCTTTGTAGGCGATTTGGACTGCCCCATCGGAGTTGAATTTTTTCCCTTGCAAGAAGTTATCCAAATTTCGAAAAAAATGGTAATCTGTTGGAGCAAGGTCCGGGGAGTACGGAGGATGTCTTAGACTTTCCAATTGAAGCTCTTCTAATTTAGTAGCCGTCTGTTGCGCAGTGTGTGGTCTAGCGTTGTCGTGAAGCAGCAGTGGCGTGGAGCGATTGACCAGCCTAGGTTGTTTAGCCGCTAGCTTTTCCATCATGGTTTGCAATTGCTGACAATAGACATCAGCCGTAATAGTCTGGCCAGATTTGAGAAAACTGTAATGAACAATACCGGCACTAGTCCACCAAACGCTTACAAGTAACTTTTTTGGGGTTAATTTTCGCTTGGGGCAGGATTTGGCTGGCTGGCCAGGATCCAACCATTGCGCTGAGCGCTTCCGATTATCGTAAAGAACCCATTTTTCATCACAGGTAATGATTCGGTTTAAAATACCTTCATTATTGTGCCGGTTTAGTAATGTAACGCAGCAGTCGACGCGCGTTTGCCGGTTTGCTTCAGTCAATTCGTGAGGTACCCACCTTTCAAGCTTTTTAATCTTCCCAATTTGCTTCAAGTGAATTAAAACAGTTTTATCACTAACATCGCAGCCTGCAGCTAACTCGGACGTGGTTTGCGATGGATCCGCTTCCACAATAGCCTTCAACTCTTCATTATCAACTTGAGTCTCAGGCCGTCCACGGGGCTTGTTCTGCAGGTCGAAATTTCCAGAACGAAAACGTTGGAACCAAAAACGAACTGTGTTTTCTTTTGCAACACGACCGCCATACACATTATTCACCCTTCGAGTTGTTTCCGCAGCACTAGTGCCACGGCGGAACTCGTACTCGTAAATAATGCGATATTTTAAGTTTTCCATTTTGTAAAATGAGTGACGCAAACAGAAAAAAACAGAAGAAAAAAACAAATGAATGACGATCATCGAAGCACAAATACATGAGTCTATAGCTGTACAAATTTGAATTTGGAATTCCTTACCAAAGAGGAGAAATTTGTGATTAAAGTGGCCAGTACGAAAAACGCCAATTTCATATGTAAGGACCTAATAGTTACATGTTCATTATTATCATTGTTTTTAACAGATGCATTACCATTTTTTACATTTATCATTCTGTGAACAGTGTCACTATTTTTTTCACGAATAAAAAAATACTTTATCATTCTCATGAGAAATGTAACATTTCAATGTTCTACTTTCATATTACGATTGCCATTAATTAAAACTTATTAGGTTAAATAGAACAGAAATCTATAAAAGTACTTGTATAAAGCATAGTAATATATATGCTGTGAGTGTTTGTGTGCGAGAGAAAGGTGATGTGGCGAGATATCTATAAGAACTGAATATCTTGTAAGTTAGAATGTATGATACGAAAAGATACAACATTTTTATTCTTATTGTAAAAGGCTATACACAGTTGGAAGTTATATTTTATGAAAGAGTCGGCAAAATTTCGAGAATATGATGGGATTTCAAACAATATGATATAATTAAAATGGTCAATTTTTTTCTTTGGAGTATTCAAACTTTCAACCTCATGTAGAACTGCCAACAAAACATCTAAATTCAATAGTTAAAAAAATGTTCAATGGGTAGCATTGTGTAATAAGTTGTGTCATTTAAAAGAGGGTATTCCATCTCTCTTTTAACCCACACGAGGAACGTAACAACAAACACAACGAAAGGAAGCATTAGGGATGCGTGAAGTATAATCTATTTTTACTCAGACACTTTAAATTTTGCTTGCCGAGTGCTTTCAAGGAGGTACAATCGCCAATGAAAATTGAGTTATGATTATTAACTTTAGATTCTGGCTGTCAGGAATCATCATACGATTGGAATGTTAAGTCTTCAGCTTCTGTATAATTTATGACTATTTCATAAACAGGCAGTGCACCATCACAATTACGTTCAGAAAGTTGATGCAAATTAGTGAATTTTAAGGTGACAATACGTAGATATTATATCATTAATACTAATAAAGCGACACTCCTGATGTTGCGATTTCTAATTGTTTAAAAAACTTAAAGGATAAAAACAAAAGAAATTACACAAATTAATAAAATAAATTAGTGTTAGGATACCCGGTAAATTATGATTCTACGAAGTTTGGAAAATTGCCAATTCTCAAACAATGCTCGAGAAATAGAAAGATTTGACAATCTGTATGTACACTGATTTAAACTGAAGCCAAGGGGATGGCTGTTACGAGCACATAGTAAGATCAACCATACATATTAATATAAATGAGGGGAAAACACGTATTAAAAATTATAAGCAACATATTAATAACCAGTATTAATAAACATTTGTAAAAGTTAATAAAGAGCTGTCTATCTTATTCGTTTTTGTCGGTTTATGTAATCAGAAGAGATTGCATAGATAAGGTTAGTGTAAAAGTATCACATGCGAGCCAAGACGACACAGATTCCGGTGCACAAAGTCATCGTCCGGTGGAGACTCGCGGACGCCTATTGAAACTGGTTCACCTGCGTGTGAGTCACCATCGCCTAGTCTTACTGTAGGTACTGAATTAAGGATCGGTAATATCGATTTAAAATTGTTTTGATCGAGACGCGCAGCATTTTGTTTACATGGGATTTGTATGCGTATTATATAGTTTTGATTAGTGTTAACACATAAATTATGAACCAACTTATAAAACAAAGTAATTATAGATATCGTTAAATTTCCCCTATCCTTCTTAAAGGGCATTTGGTATGTCAACAACGCAAATGCTACCGCCTGGTACAACGTGCTTTTATTACTAGCTGCTGCTGCTAGTACATCGACATACTAACTACCTAAAAATCCCCGTAACGCAATTACACATAAGGTAAAACCTCTTCTATAAAATAAAGTGCAATCAACAATATTTTCGCTTCCAAGGAAATAATGCTCTTAAAAATAAACTAGCACTTAGGCAATTTAGAATATGTATAGAGTTACTAGCTGATCCGGCAAACGTTGTTTTGCCATATAAGTTATTTCTAGGTAATTTCTAGTGTATACAAAAATAAGTAACTTATTGTGTGTATGGATAAAATAAAAAAAACATGTTAAGGATGAACAACCCTTATCACTTAGGGGTATGAAAAATAGATAGTAGCCGACTCTCAGACCTACTGAATATGCATATAAAATTTGGTAAAAATCGGTAAAGCCGTTTCGGAGGAGTAACGTAACTAACATTGTGACACGAGAATTAAGATGATGTTGCTATTTTCAATATTGCATTCCTTATTAATGAAGAAACTCTTTTATCCCTATAAGAATTATTATTCTAGATTCAGCCGTTGAATATATGATGTGAATTAATTACCTTAGAAACAAAAGTTCTCCAACTCTTACCTCTATCGTTTCATTAAATGATTGATTAATATTTTGTGTATCGTCTTCCTTCCTTCCTACGATATTATAATTAGTAATCCCAATGGAACGTATATATGTATCTGCGTGTTAATTACGGTGACTATCGAAAATTTTTTTGCTCACAATACTTGCAGCCACTTTAGCAAGAGCGATATACTCAGTATCATCTGCTGTTAAAATTAAAACTATAACACTGCCCACTATCGACGACAGTCTTCGTTTTCAACCAGTTGGTCTCGATGAAAAGGGAACGAGTTCTTGACCTACGCGCTGAGCACTAATAATAGCCAGTGCAATTATCTAACACGTTACAACCGGCCGGTGTAACGACCGTGCCGAGAGAGCTGGCAATATTTATAATTACTGTTTAAATGTGTACAACACCGGGCTGCAGTGACTCACAGCTCGCTCTACGGCGCCAGTGAGAGTTATTAAAGCCAATGTCTATGATCTAGTTGCCAGGTTCGGTAGCATGCATGTGATACGAACAGAAATATACTTATTATCGTCTATGATCTACATAGTAGTAAGAGCCGTGATGCCGTGGTGGCTGCCGGCAGAATAGAATAGCACCCCCCTCTTCTTGCTGAGGTGTCGTAAAAGGCGACTAAGGTGTCCCTTTAACACCGCAATTCAACCTGGTGTTCAGAGAAGGACAACTCGACCAAACCTGGATCCTGCTCCCTCCCGATCGTACTGGTTCTCCATTCCATCGGGCCTGAGGGGGCTCGGACGAGAGAGTGCTTTTCTGGCAGCGCGTCCAGTACTGCACTTAAATATCTCCTGCGCAATTGACTGTTTCCGAACCTCGATTTTCTTAATCGGTCTTGAAACAGTCGCCGTGGCCGAATCCGGCTAGGAAATCGTCATCAGTAGTAAGAGACATTTTTTTTTTTTCGAAATTACGCACGTTGTTTGACCAGGAAAGGTCTTCACAAGTAAAGCGGGCGGGTGGGCGAACACTGAGGGTGCTCAGCCGGCAATTTATGGGTTGGGTGGCAGTGTAAGGGCACCCCTGTGGGTACGAACCTCGACTTAGACCGCCAGGCAAAATATACGAAACCTAACGGTGATCTACTAGCGTTTCGGAAGCGACCTTGAGAAGAAACACCGAAAGATACTCAAGGCTCCGTCGGAGTGTAAGCGTCAGTTGCATGAATGTAATACGAACAAAAAATATAATGGTATGTCTATGGTTCACATAGTTATCAGAATCAGTAGCATGCATGTGATATGAACAGAAATTCACTACTTTACATGTTATTAGATATTAAATTTAATAATAGCGAAATTTTGATATATTTTGTACCCTAAAAGGAATCTTATGGGATCAATTTATCATCCGTCTCTGTCTATCAAAGCTTTTTTTTTCAGGAACACGTATCAAGTTAAAATTAACAAACAAACAAGGTCTGCAATTTTTTGTCTTTAAAGTCGGTAAAACAATTTCAAGATTGGCGTTGCACTCGGTTATAGAAAACCGGGCAGTCACATTCTATAACGTGGGCTACGAGCTAGTTTTCCACGTAAAAAACTTGTAGCATCTTCGAAAGGCAGTCAATGTAAAAACAAATATTTTTTCATTCAAACAATGCAAGATGGTGTACGAGTATTTACATGAAGAATTCTATTCTAACCTGAACATGAAAAAGCATTATAATAAACATACTGTAAAATTATATACAAGATGAAATAAAACATTAAATATTCAAGGCAAACGAAGGAATCCGGTCAAGGCGAAATGAGTTTACATGATAGAGTAGCATTCACGTTTAAAGAATTTTTTACGTTTCATATAACTACGCCTGTTTGTTTGTAACCCTATAGCGCATACTGCGCCCTCTTTATGGTACATACGAAATATTTCATAATTATACATTTTGAAATGAAAAACATTTATTTCATCTCAATAAATATAAAAACAGAAGCAACATACAGAAAATAAGTTGAGAGTTTTGGGAGTCGAAGCTGCTCGCGTCCGTATGCTTTACCCTAGTTTCCCTACACGTGACTCCTGGGTGGTGCTAAACGAGCAGCAGCGAGGTGGTAGGGCGTCGGTGCTCGTCTGGATCGCGACTACAATGCATGGGTGTAAAGCCTGTCATAGTGACCAGTTTCGGCTTGTCGCGTTTCGGGATCAGCTTGTGTATATCCAGTAGCTCATATACCTAGAGACCTTCAGTCGTGGTATATGTGGGCCGACATGACGATGTAGACTATCAATGGATTTTCATCCTTTGATAGTCGCTTTCGTTTTTGGACTACACTGTACTTACCATCAGGTACTCTGTAGTCACTGTAGTATAGAGGACAGTAGTTGTTTTGTAGTGCGCCGGTTTTTTTTTTAAACCTGAGACACCGCCAAACAAAGGAGGTGAAAAATACATTCAAAAGAACAATTAATTAGACATAATTACATTATCTATCTCACAACAGTTACACGTATTAAAGTCGGTGTATTAGCCTTAATGCTCAACCATTAAAAAAAATCCGCAACATGCGATTCTTCATGCTTTCATTGCAACGTCGCGCGTCTGTGCGAAATACGATCGCATTAATGAAGAAAAAAATTCTAGCACTTCGGTGTGACCAAAAACGAAAGTTGTTCTATTTAAGAACATTTTAATCATTTAACTATTGGTACCTGTATATGGTTATTTTTTACAGTATGTAATAAAAACCTTGTCCAAGCCGTGAAGTCTTTACTCATTATCGATATTAAATTCTATTTACGTCATAGTTTTCAGTTACAGAGTAAAATAAAATAATAACATAAAAATAAATTATATAGTGAAATTACATGGCAACACTGGGATTATGCGAAGCTGGTGAACAAAGACAAAAAGGTAAGGATCAATTTGGCTTCCCAAGCCCAGGTGGAGCAATCAGAGGGACACCCCGGGGGTTTTAAGTCAGTAGGAGTCTGACACACCGGAATCACTGCCCACACAGCGTCCCTGATGGTCCTATGCAGGATTTTCCCCCGGGATACAAAAAAAGGTCATTACGTTATGCTGAGCAGTAGACTTGAAGGAGTCTGCTGCCCGGATGAGAGGGAGGCGGCGCGCAGCCCGCGAGAAAAGTTTGTAGAGGTGGGCTTTTTACAATCACCACTCTCAGAGATGAAGTCTAAACAAAGTGTTCGTTCCGTGGCCGTTTTTTAGTGGTAGGGCGATTGCCCGAACTGGGTCATGACCACAGTACACAAGTGTAAAGACCATCATAGTGACTCGCTTTGGCCTGTCGCGTTTCGGAATCAGCTTGTGTATATCCAGTAACACATATACCTAGAGACCTTCAGTCGCGGTATATGTGAGCCGACATGACGATGGAGACTATCAATGGATTTTCATCCTTTGATGGTCGCTTTCGTGTTTGAACTACAAAGTACCATCAGGTACTCTGTAGTCACTATGTCGAGCCAGTGTAAAAAAAGGGAACTGAATTCCAAAGCCCGGGTGGAGTGATAGGAAAGACACCTCGGGGTCGCTGCCCTTACTGCGGCCCAGATAGTCCGATGTAGGATTTTCCCCCGGGTTCTCAAAAGAATGTCATTACGGTATAGAGACCATGACCCCGTAGATCCCAAGTATTATTTATCAGTTAAATCGTTTGTTTATTCTGTACACCGATTTTTGTAAGTAATTCGAGATTTAACCTTATGTACGATAATTAAATTGCTTCAATTTTATACGACAATAACTTTTTAATGTTTACGAATAATATCATTTTCTGATGTTTACTGGCAATGTTACCGTGACACCAATTTGCCCCTTTGTGGGGTCAGACAGGATATTTATTACACTCTGTATTTGACAGCCTGATAACCAGTAGCGTTCATTCCATACATGGATGAAAGAATTGAATGCCCTACAATAAATAAGTCCGAAATAAATTACTTAAAGATGAACAAATGCCTTCCCACCTACATTCACGTATTCTATTTTTACGCCATGTTTTATTCGTATAAGAATTTAATCTATTATATAAAAATAAGTCCGGTTTTCCTTCCTGACGTTATAACTCCAGAACGCACGAACCGATTTCCACGGTTTTTGGATTCGTTGGAAAGGTCTCGGGCTCCGTGAGGTTTATAGCAAACAAAATTTCAACAGAAAAGCAGGAAAACGGGGAAAATCATTTTTCACATACAGCGCCATCTCTGATACATTGCATGTACTACAAACCAATATGGGTTTGCATGGTGGTGGAGCAGATCGTACCAGTATTTTAAGTAGATGGCGCCGATGCGTTATACATTGTTTGACAGCTACTCATTGTACTCTGCTCAGTTAAATTCATGTGACATTTATTATGCGCACGTTCTTTCAAACGCTAATTAAAAACCAAAACGAAGCCATCTGGTGGCGAAACGAAGTTCACCGGGTTTGCTAGTGTTTACTATAATAATATAATATTCAAATTAATTACGTGAACACTGCCTATTTTGTTCAAATACTTTATGCGAGTCAGTGCTGATACCGTACTTTGTATTGACCCTACTTGCTGAAGGTCCTTGATTCAAGATATGCTACCGGTAAACTGCATTGTGGTGATCAATTGAGTTTAGTTTACCAATAGCACAAGTGTAAGCTGTAGATTTTTTTTTACACTGGCTCGACATAGTGACTACGGAGTACCTGATGGTAGGTACAGTGTAGTCCAAAAACGAAAGCGACTATCAAAGGATGAAAATCCATTGATAGTCTACATCGTCATGTCAGCCCACATACACCACGACGGAAGGTCTCTAGGTATATGAGCCACTGGATATACACAAGCTGATCCCGAAACGCGACAAGCCGAAACTGGTCACTGTGACGGGCTATACACCCATGCACTGTGGTCGCGATCCAGACGGGCACCGACGCCCTACCACCTCGCAACCTCGCTCGTCTGTAGTTTGGGGCCTTGGGCGGAACACTTGATGTAATGCGTCGCTCAACAATTCCTGGCGTCAGCAGTGCATGATGAGTTACCACGTACCGCTTTATGACATGAGGTGAGCGAGGGGTGGTTATTTACATCGTCCATCGCACACACAGTGGATGAGGTCTGACTAAGGCCCAAAGTCGGCGAGTTATGGAAGAGGCTGGCTTTGCTTTTCCCTCAGCACTCGACAGACTGGAGAAAGAATAGACCGGTGGTTTTAGTCGGTAATAATTCGACTCACCAGGGTTGCTGTCCTCACGACAGCCGTGATGGTCAATGAGGATTTCCACCAGGTCATAAAATGCTTACTTTAGAGCTAGGTCTAGGTAGGTAGGAGATAGGTATGTGTCTAATCGTCTGAAAATGTTATTTCCTAATTCAAGGGGCGCGACAATATCATTACTCAATTCCGTAGGAAACAGACGTTCAAATATAAACAAATTGAAACTGTATCTAGTTAAAACTTCAGCTGATCATAAATCCGTCAACAGCCCCAGTATCATGCATTTCGCAGCCACCCACGTAACAGTGGTTACTATAAAATCTATCCGAATGGAATTGCCAGCATTGATTTAAATAACTAGTTTGTCTATTCACTATTGCGTCTATCTTAACAATTTATAAAAAAAATTGAAAGTTTGTAAAAACTTCGTTCGGTAAAACTTGACTTAAAGGCGATTCTAGTAGGTAGGACCTACGAGCGATTAATTCTATAAAAAAATGTGGAGAATTTTGTGGTTTATAACTTTTGTTAAACTGCAAATATCATTTATTGCATAGGAAGCGAGCTATTCACAAAAAAACAAATTTCGTGACTTTTTGTATAATTTAAGATGCTGCAATTACACTTATGAAACTTTTGAGTATACGTTTACAACGCCAAACCTTTAACACATCTTTAACAAAACTTCCCTTTTTTTTTCATACATAGATCTCACTTTAGCTCACTTTTTTCTATAATATATGACTGAGCTATCACGGCAGAAAATCTTACTGTAAAAAGACGTTTAATAAATATACAACTTTGACCTGTTTATTTCAGGAAACACTTGTAAACGGCCCTTTCTTTTTTTTACACTGGCTCGACATAGTGACTACAGAGTACCTAATGGTAAGTACAGTGTAGTCCAAAAACGAAAGCGACTATCAAAGGATGAAAATCCATTGATAGTCTACATCGTCATGTCGGCCCACATATACCACTACTGAAGGTCTCTAGGTATATGAGTTACTGGATATACACAAGCTGATCCCGAAACGCGACAAGCCGAAACTGGTCACTTTGACGGGCTTTACACCCATGTACTGTGGTCGCGATCCAGACGGGCACCGACGCCCTACCACCTCGCTGCTGCTCGTTTAGCACCACCCAGGAGTCACGTGTAGGGAAACTAGGGTAAAGCCTATGGACGCGAGCAGCTTCGACTCTTCGGCTTTCTTCATATACCTAGAGACTTTCTGTCGTGGTACGTGAAGAACGACATTGCGACAACTGTCAATGGATTCCAGTCAAATTATTATTTATTTATTATTATTTATTTATTCATTTATTTCCTTTGAAATTTACATCCGTGCATAGACTACATCATACTTTCCAAGAAGATCAGTGTATATATATATATATTATCTTGTCACAGTAGATTGTATTATTTATGTATTCGCCCTATTTACCTTTATCTTCTTAAGAATTACTTTCAAAAGTAATCGAAAAAAGTTTTTATCTTGTCTTCTTCCAAAGAAAGTCTTTTAAATATAAATTTACAAATAAAGACGAAAAAAAAATGCGTTAAAACTATAGCAACACTATCCCCAAACGTCATTGAAAATTCGAATTTAGAATGACCAACTTACGTTTTCTGTCAAATCCATAGAGTTTGTGTTTTAACTTCTGACACATTCGATAGTTGGGCACGCGTTTGTAAGTTTGTAAGGGGGAAAGATGTTAACATCCGGTAGTTAAATATACTATTCAACAGTCTTTTCTTGTTAGAAAAATGAAAAATCCGATTCGCTCACAAAGCGATATACATATAATCAAGTTATATATGAATAACAATAATTAGATTATTATTTGATGACGTAATAATATTGTATAAAGCACTATAATTTAAATTTGATGTATTCCACTGTAAAATTTCGATTGTTGTCTTTTTTTTGTTTACAGTACACGAGTGTATAAAGCGTTATAGTGACTCGCTTTAAGCCTATCGCATTTTAGAATCAGCTTGTGTCTATTCAGTAACACATACATATACCTAGAGACCTTCAGTCGTGGTATATGTGGGCCGAAATGACGACGGAGACTATCAATTTATTTTCATCCTTTGATAATCGCTTTCGTTTTTGGACTACACTGTACTTTCCATCAGGTGCACTGTAGTTACTTATCCGAGCCAGTGTAAAAACAGAAAATAATAAATAAAAAGAAATAAATCAGTAACTATTAATCCGATATGGACAGACTGCAGCGATCTAAACTATTTTTAATTCTATTAAATTCTTCGAATTTTTACTACAAATTATGTTTGGTAACATTTTAAATTTTCGCATTTTATATTCACTCTGATTACTTTAACGGGTCTTATGCGTGAAGAAATTTAAATTTTAATTACTTATATTTAGTACTTTTCTAATTTCGTTATCTCTGATCAAATATTACTTTGTGTAGGCTAGATTTTAATTTATTTATTCTGTGTCAAATATACAAAAAAAAGCTGAAAGCCAGATAATGAAGAGTGACTTGTTACAAATATTGGAGTGTGCCCTAATTTCCTCTATGAAATGAACTCAAAGCTGGAGAAAAGTGCAAATTCTTGTAGTAAAATGTCAGAGGGCTGTTAGAAACTGGCTGGCATCCGGAGCGGAGTGCTTTGTGAGAATTTCTAAAGTCAGCTGCTTTCGTTTTCAATGAAAGATGCTCTTATGAATGCAATACATAACTGTGTTTTTTATTAAACATAATGCATTCAAGAAATAATATTTTGTTAAAATTATTGTAATCAACATATTTTCTTACAAAAGAGGACCAGGCTTCCTTTCTTCTCTATTTAACTTCAAAATCCTCTTTCTTTATGATTTACAAGCAGGCTTAACCTCAAACACAGTTTTTTTTAAACTGACTCGACACCATGTCTGCTCCATACCTGATGGTAAGCATGGTGCAGTCCAAAAAACGTCAACGACTATCGAAAGGTAAGAAAAAACGCATCGGTAGTCGCAGCGATCATGCCGGCCTGCACAAATATCTCTTCACGCTACGCTTAAAGGATCCCATATCATAGGATGGTGAGAACACGCTCGCCGGAAGTACATTCCACAGCCTAACGACACGGCAAAAGAAAGAGTCAGAGAATTTCTCAGTCCTGGCCGGGATGTGAGAAACAGTATAGCTGTTACACCGCAAACCCGCGCGCGTGGATCTAATCAGGAAGGGAGAGGGTGGAACAAGGTTAAACAGCTCTTCAGAACACTCGCCATGATACAGACGGTAGAAAACGCTCAGTGAGGCAACAACTCTACGCAACTGAAGCGGTTCAAGATGCTTAGTCACGTCAGGATCATTCACAATGCGGACAGCCCTTCGCTGCAACCTATCCAGGGCGTCAAGTAAGTACTGGGCAGAACCGTCCCAAAGATGCCAACAATGTTCCATGCAAGGCCTGACCTGAGCCTTATACAACAGGCACAATTGATCAGGCGTGAAAAACGATCGCGTCTTGTTCAGGATACCAAGTCCATATGAAGTCGAGGAGATGACGGTCTCTATGTGATCCCTGAGGTTGAGATCACAGTGAATATCCATACCTAATATACTTAGGCCAGTGACGTGCATAGGGTATTTGTAGAGGGTAGGCAGAATTCGCGTAATTAATTTGAATATTATATTACGATAGTAAATATTATATCGCTTCCATAGGAAAGATAGATGGCTTGAATATAGAATAGATATAAATATATATTTTTTTTGTTTAACTTTAAGCAATATATTCTAGACGTATTTATCATAAGGGCATGCAATGCTTGCATGCAACTATTGAATGAACGCTACTGACTTAGGCTGTCATGCACAGCAAGCGCTACATTCTTGATCTCAGTTCTGAGGATATTCCATTAATTTACTAGACACTATATTTTCACACGTTTGGATATACAGATAAAAACATTACATACATTCTAAACAAACACTAAAGTCATTATCATTATCTCTGGACTTAATCAGTCACAAGTCATACATCCCCGCCCCTAATGATACACTAGTTGTTATTTATATAACTTAAAAATGTATCAACGCAAGTTAACACTTCGTCTGTAATCGTTTTATCCGCACCTTTCGTCTGTAAACGGAGGCCTTTCATGATCTGCCGTTTTTTAACCACTTTAATGCACTCAAAAAATTCTGCTATAAGTCCTACTATTGTTCAAAACACCAATTGGAAAATTTCTTCTTTTAGGGACAACGGGGCGTGTCCACCGTTCCGCTATTTAGCAGTTATAAACAGAAATTGATTGTGCTCGGACACAGATGACCCCCGTTCATATACTAAGTGTTAAATATATCATTAATTAGAATTTATACAGAAACGTATTTCTAATTATGAACCGTTCATTTAATGCGTTACAATAAGTAGGTATCCTAGTCACTTTTCGAGAGACCCCTCCGTCCTACATAATGAATTAAATTGACGATCCATAAAGTAATTAAAATATTCAAAATCACAATTTTTCGAAATAGATCTCAAAATAAAAACATATTTTCAGTACATCATACGGACATGGAATATCATGTTTCGAGGACTTAGACAAACTACCGTTTGATCAAAAAACTGCGAAATGAATAGAATTGACACAACGTACAAAAGCTTATGTCAATCTGATACCTTTTACACTTTAATACTACCGTCATTACTGAATGAATATTACTTTGTATAGACCCTCTATTTAGAAGCAAAAGTAAGAACATAGTCGCAATGATCGAACAACACTGATTTCACCGGCAATTAAGTAAATGATTATTCAGTTGTAGTACTAACACAATAACAGTACGGTACAAGCTCCGACGCAATCGCCATGAAAACAAAGCCCAGCCGGGCTTGAAATCGTTTAAGGTATCCCGATAAATACCTCCATGGTCTTCTATCTGATCACTCATGCATAATAACTTCTACGCATACCCTCGATAACTTTATTCCGTTATAAAAACCATAAACACTTTTTATATAATTTACACTCCAAAATTAAAAAGTAAAAATTGCATCGCGCGGTTTTTAAATTAAAAAGAGAACGCGATTGTTGAAAACAAAAATGGCGGCCGCTTATAACGTGCGCGCAGAGACCGCGTGCCGCGGAGACTGACCGCGGGCACGCAACGTGCGTGGATGTTGGACATGCAGAGGTATATTATTACAAACTCAATGTTTACCCGAGATACAAGAGTTCATTTACCACTGCATCTGTCTAGCGTTGAATATTGAAACGGAAAATATCGCGAGGAAGCCGGGCCAAGGGGAGCTTAACACTCAAGTGTTTAAAATAGAAACTCGGAGAAATGTTCCGTTCAATTACACATTATGTGCGACATCACGTAAGAAAGTGCATAATGGGAGTTCGATGTACCACTCGCATGAGCACAGTTACCACTCTTGTAGACCAGTGGATCTCAAAGTGAGAATTACATACACCATTGCACATCATTGCCACAAACGATAGAAGACATTAATTTGGAGTGCAACTTTCTGGGTGATGCATTGTTGAAAGATACAAAAATTTCTCTGGATTAGCAAGCCCACCGAACATAAAAAAACTACGGCAGAGCCTATAATAAGATGGATTAACAATATAAGAATACGGGCAAACAACAGTGTCGCTCCAATTAGCTCAGAATTAGGGCAACTCGAGATAGAAGATATTGAAATTGGTTTACGTTCAAAGGTCAGACATTTAAAATACCATTATTAGTAAAGAATGTACTAGCAATAACACTATTATTTACCAGGATATTTATAAAATTAAATAGCATAATCTTCACAAATGTGAAAATGCATAAGGCGTTGTATATACATCGAATGTAATTATGCATCCGTTACTTTCTAATAAGATATTTAAACCATCTAAGTGTCAAAGGTTATGAAGGCTGATCCTACATTTTACATAAATCAGAAAATCTTTTGGATTCACAAACTTTGAAAGCCTCTGGACAATATAAATACGATTTACATAGTAATTGAGACGCAAATTGCGGCACGATAGCCTTAATTTCTATGTGATTTCAATAAACACGGTATCGTATCGTATGTTGCTATATTAAATTACCAAAGTATGCTAGCTGGATTATGTTTTGTTCAAGCGTAATAAGATACCCGTGTTATACTGTTGTGAAACAGGTTCTTTCCACAGATACCTATAGATATTTTAAAATTTGCTTTTAAAGACAAAGATTGGTTAAGTCATACAACACTAAAAAATACCTGACAATACTATAATCGTATATAGGTAACGACAAAAATGTCAACGTATATTAAAAACGGGAACCAAAACATGGGAAATAATACTTTGAGACTCCATTTAATAATTACAATGTACGCCATTAGAATATTTCACCGAAGGGCAATGTAGTTACCGACTGACTTCATGATCTTCGGTATGCTGGAAAATTCAGCGTTACCGATATAACAAGCTGAAATGGTAATGGCCCAGTTACATCAGTTGCGGAATCAACAACTCTTGGGGTAGATAAGATTTTGAGTGTAGAAGCAAGCGTAATTAAAAAAGTGCTTCATTGAGTAGGCTTGCTATTCTCTTAATTATTGATTGGCTGATAAAGATGTGTAGACATTGAATGGAGTAATGTTTTGGAAAGTAGAACTCAGAATATCTTTTTGGCTCTTCGCTTCCTAAGCCGTTGGTAGATTCATTATATTGACGATTTAAAAGTGCTTGTAATAGACCTGGGGCCTAATTCTCTAAGACAATTTAGTGATTCATTGCTTTGATATGATGTCAATTTCATAAAAAGTTACAACATTTGCAAAAATCGTATTCTCTATGATACTTTGTTGAAATAAATCAGATTCGTTACCGTGACATGATATAGACAAGACACGATGTTAACGTGGTTTTCAAATGGTAAGATTTAAGTGTGAAATCTAAATTGTCATACAGAATTAGGCTCCGGGTGGAGCAAAGATCTGCAAAGGGCAGTTCAAACATCTGTTGAAATAAAGCTTAGAGAGTTTTGAAGAGAAGTTCAGTAGTGGGCTGAAGCGAACTGAAATGAACTCATGGATGCCCTTAGTGTGGTGATGAGAAAATAGAAATTGACAAAGTACGCATTTGGAATATCGAAGTAATCAGATACAGTTTTATAATAAAACAAACCTAATAAAATGAAAATAGCCAGAGAGGTGAGAAGTTCTATATGGGTATCATATGGTTCATTCGACAGACGATGCTAGTGTTATTCGAGATCACAGGCAGATACGTCGGCGGCGCATTGAGGCTGACGGTATCACGCTCTGAATCCTACGAGTATTGGCAAACACTACTTTAGACGATGTCAAATTAGCATTTGCAACTTATTATACTCGACCATTGTCTTGAGTGCTGAATCAAGCTTACGGTAGAAGTCAGTATTTCTATCTGTTTAGGACATATCTTCGTCAGATATTGCTTTTTTTACACTGGCTTGCAAAAGTGTCTACAGTTCACCTGCTGGTAAAAGTAGTGTAGTTCAAACCGTCGAAAGCGACCATCAAAGGACGAAATTCTATTGACATTCTCCGTCGTCATGTCGGCCCACATACACCACGACTGAAGGTCTTTAGGTACATGAGTTACTGGATATACACAAGCTGATCCTGAAACGCGACAAATCGAGTCACTATGACGGTTTTTACATTCGTGTACTAAGGTCATGGCCATGTTTGGACAATCGACCTATCACCAAACAAAATAATAAATTGGTATATAATTATGTGTGGGTTGACAAGTTTAATGATCATATCCACACATCGTGGCTCTGATCCAGCTGGATACAAATCTCACAGCTCAGTTCAGCTGTTATTGACCACTAATGATCAATTTCAATTCCATATCAATAAAATTTGGTATGAGAAGAGACAGTTTGATTTCTATAATAAACAACGTCAGACAGTGAGAAAGTTATTAAAATTAAACATCAGGGCACATCACGTGTTTGTGAGATATACATTAAATCTGGATGGTTAGATGACGATACTGTCATAGCTTATTACATATTTTCTTGATTATTCAACTTATGATGCGGCACCTGTGCGTATATACGTAACCTACGAAGTATCTGTTAGAGATTCTGAGAGGTGGGCTCTCCTATACCTACCATTTCTAGAGCTGGAAGTTCGAGAAACCATTTCGCTAGCCGTCGCAAGAGACAACAGATTTCTAAGCCAGGCTAGTAGCAAGTAGAAAGGACATCCCGCGGTTTTTCAGCCAGTAGGAGTCTGACAATTCTGCACCGTCGCCTCACGGTTCAATGCTGGATTTCTTCAAGATACCAATAATCAGGGCATTCAGTTTACAGTTAAAAATTTCAATGCGAACTATGAAAATATAATACATTACATTACAAACCCTTCAAAAACAGCCTGGACGGCATATAAAGGTGCATTTTAATCATAAAACCGCTCCCTCAAACGCGGGGCGTTGAACTAATGGATATTACAAGTGGAATGGTACACAGTAAAAGCGAAAATAAAATTAACGGGTCGCGGTGTTTTATAGCTTGGCCTAAAGGATTTATAGTTGTACGATGTAGAAATTATAACTGGAATATGGTTTGTTACGGAGCGGTCGCGAGATAGAAAGTTGTTATATAATGGTTGAATATTCTAATTGTCTAACGAATTTGTAGCTTTTGCACCAAATCGCTTCGTATCGTAATTATGTATTAGACATGTAAAAATATTTAGGCGTAACATCGTCTATGTGCTATGGAGCAAATTAATAATATCTTCACGCTTTACGCTTTTTGGCGTGAATAGAGTCATCTATGTTGTTGTATTTACTTGACACATGTCCGTTGCGACTTGCGAGCAATTAAACTAGTAGCGTCTATGATCTGTGGTGAGTAAAATAATATAATCTGCTATAAATCAATTAATAATAAGAGTTGTTTTATTATTTTTCCGTTGATAATATGTAATACATACATTCTGATGTGTATTCTAAGAAGAAACAAACTCCGCGCTAGAGTTAAGAAATACAAAGAAACTAGATAAATTCGCATAAAGTTACAAATATGTTCTTAGATATAATAAATTAAATTTCAATGATCTGTAGCGAGTTAACTTGTGCAAAGCGACCTCTTGATTTTAAATAAATTATGCGGTCCTATGTTGTACTTTCAACAAGAAATGCTATAGAGTTAAAGAAGAAACACGACAGAACAAGAAAACAGAAAATATGTTGCTTCAAATTGATCCGCACTTTTTTTAATGATTTACAGAATAGCACTTGACCTCAATCACACCCGGTGATTCGTGAACATAAGGCCGATGATGAACAGTATTTGACCAAGAAATGCCTAGTCATTCTTTTCCCAGATCATAAGATTACGGGATAACAGACGCAAGGAGCGTAAGAGGAAATGGTATCCCGCAGTAAAAGTAGGTAAAATAGTTAAATAAAACAAACTATTGCAATGGCTAAAATAATTAACTAGACAGATCAAATATAAATGAAGTCCTACTAAATACCAATAAGCTTATGAATAGAAAACCGATTCCGAATCAGCTGTTGTTCTGGCTGATAGCCAGGGCCGGGACGACGCCGTATAGACTTGCGCAATGCGCCTGTAAACACACGCCATATTGATATACCAACCCCCCCATCGGGTAAACACAATATACCGCTAAAATTTAGGGAAGATCTAACACAACTAATGTGGTAGATATTTCTAGTCCCTTTTATATATCTTTCAAAGATCTCGTATAGCACGTCACAAATCTTCTCAGAAGAAAATAGAAAATGGAAATACCAGTTCAAATGATAATACAAATGGTGGGTCTTAAGACAGTGAACACGTTGCAAATTAAACATAAGGAAATGAAAGGAGGAAAGAAAAACGAAATATAAGTGACGTATAATCAAAAGGTAGGAAACTGCCTATAATCTGAGTTTATGTTTAGCAATGGGTAGTGACCAACTAAATTTTAAAGACAATTTAAGATGTATTACATAAATGGCAGTATTGAAATCCATTTAGTAATAGAATGGTCATGATAGAAGTTACAGATATTTTCTTATCCAACTAGGCATTCTAATTTTTATTGGTTTAGCAAAACAATTAAATGGGAAGTCCAAAACATGGTAAGAATCAAGAACTGTATCCCATTCTCATCAGATCTGATTCAGAACGGATTTTAGAAGTCGCTGTTCTGTAGCGGCCGCCGCACAATGACCGTTTGAATCTGATATAATAAGCCGAGATTAATTTAAACACCCAGCAATGCACAATCTGTGAAATGTACAATTCACTTCTGAATAATACCGCTTTATCTTCTGTTAAGTCATCATTTACGTAAACTCGCAAACCAGATTCACTTTTTGTTGTAAAAACATATAAATAGATATAATTCGTATCACACAGTAAGCCTACAATTATCTAAGCCATTTCCGTTCCACTGCAGGAATTTGCAATTAACTTTACAGTTACGTGTCACCGTTTCCACTAACAATTTGTTACAGAAAAATGTCCTTACGTCACGGAATTACGAAGCGAATACGGAAATGAAAAACTTTAAAACCCTTCCATTAAATATCTCAATTAAATTACTATATTATTCTAGTTTTTTATCCCTCAAAATATATGAAATCCTGTCCATAGGTATGTTGCAAATCAATATAAGAATTTGCATTTTTGAAGCTCGTTTGTCTCACACCGACAAAAGCGTTGTCACATTTTGCGATCCTAACTACAAAGCCAACACACGACGATATCCAACACATCAAAATATCCAAACAATACCTCTTTCAATGCTCCTTAATCAATAACAATTCTGTAAAAGGACTAAGCTTGTAAACTAAGCTCGGACTGTGGCAGGCCGTACGCGTCACTTATGGATTATACTTTTATTTCATAAAACACAGATCACAATAAAATTTCACTTTTGTATCATATAATTTCATCACCGAAACGAATAAAACGAATTCAACGAAATTAACCGCTCGAGTTAAAGACGCGAAAATATTCCGATTTGTGCTCCAGCATTTTTCCTTCCACGGGAAAGGAAAGAGTGGATTAATTTGTTTTTTTTTTGACGACTTGTCGTGACGGGACGTGTCCGGACGACGCCGGCGAGGCGACTGGAAGGATCGACCGTACCAACCCTAGGGGAGGCTGCGTATGTGCGCGTAATTTACTACCTAACGACAACCTTGCCCACATAGTTATAAGGTTGCAAATCTAACGAGATTCAATTCGATTGGACAATCAAATACGGCTCTAATACAAAACGATATAAGACGTTGATGCAAACAGGCGAATTTCGACCTAAAACCGTAGTATTAAAGTGCATACGTATTCTAATACACAGGTATCAGAGAAAATAGGGGTGAGGCTAAGTCACGTTGGACTTGTATGGGGGGATAGAGGAAAATAAACGCTGCAGGGCGTTGTTTAGCGTAGAAGACTGTTACTGGGCTCTTTTTAAACTCACTTCGTAACAATGCAGTTTTCAGAATGAAAAAGCCTTTGAATCATCGTAGCACATTTCGTTAAAATGATGTCACTCACTACGTGACAAGTTTAATAAAACAATGACTATGTAGGAGAAAGACGCTTCATTGATATTCTATCTCGGAATCATATAAATAGTGTCCGACCGAAGATCATTTCGGACCGAAATCAGAGCCAATTAATGGGCTATCACCACATCCTTCAGAGAAAGCTTAAAATAAAAAAAATCGTTCATGATTGACTAAAAGTAAATAATACAATTGTTTCAAAAAATTAAATCAAAATGCATAGTAAATAAAGACACTAAAGTATCTCTGCTCGCTCCAGAAGGGATATAGCGTAGTGAAATATTATTTTTATTTCAAATTGCTGTGGATTTCATAGGCAGAATATAATAGTATCTCCGTCTTCATGATACTCAGATGTAGTAAGGTATGCTGTATGCAGCATGCCAAATTGCTCGTAGATTGCTAGCATCTAAGCTGCTGCATGCGCCTTCTCTGCATATAGTGCATAGGACAAGCATGCTGGGCTACATGTCCAAGCCCCTTTCCATAGATTCAACAAATTTACTGGAAAAAAGGAAGGCCCTTTGTCCTGTAGTGGGACGAAGCAAAAAATAACTTCCTTGCAATTTGATAAAAATAATATTATTTTGAAATAATGTCAACATATCGAGGGGTGAAAGGCTAGTAATATACATTTTCGGAATCAGCGTTTTTTACCGATTCCGAAAATATACATATATTACTATGTCACCAAAAATTGTCGCTTAAGCCAAATAGCCTTTCACCACACGATATGTACAGTAAAAGTTTGTTAATTTTGGCGGAAATCGAAATGTTTGCCAAAAAAGTTGGATGCATTCAAAAAATGACGTCAAAGTTTGTATCTTCAATATCTGGACATTTAATAAATATGTTGTCTTAATATCTGTTAATTAACCGAACAAGAGTCTCGGGATCCAACTTGTACCAAATTTTAAATCAATATATGTGTAAAATGGCCAAGTATAACAAGATAATGCTTTTTATAGTTTTATAAGAGGATAGGCCATTCAATGTGCCCGAAGGTGATTTTTCTGACCGAAGCCAAAGTTGCGGTCGGACACTAAATACAAATTACGTACTAGTTATTTTTGTTGTGAATACTAAACAGGTCTCAGATGTGCCCCAAGATACATTTACTATCTTTCGTGAATGCAAATTGCTATGAGATGCTCTCTACTTCTTATCAAAGGACGTGCTGGTAACTTTTAATAGAATATTATTAGTGTTGGTCATCTTGATCGTCTTTTGGATTTGAAGAATGGTTTATGTAGAATGCTATCCACTCGTCTATGTGCGAACGAAGCTTTTGAATTAGATCGAAAGATATCTTGTAAAATTTATGATCCAAGTAGGATTTATAAACGAAAAAGAATCAATAAAATATTCATAATTATTTATACTACAATAATTGAACTTTTAAAAAACATAATAATCATTCTTATCAAACTTATAACCAGAGATGGGCAAAATGTAATCTGATTAATGATGAACGATTACAAAATGTAGTCGTAATTTTAATTTTGTTGCTCTGTAATCATGATTAAATCCATTTAAAACATTAAGAAATGATAAATGTGTATACAATCTGGGATTCTGTAGTGTTTAAAACATAAATGAGCAAAATGCAGTCATATTAATGGTAAAAAACGTAAAATGTAATCGTTAATCATTTTCATTAATCTGATTACATTTTGCCCATCTATGCTTATAACCAAGTGAACTATACAGGGTACAGGTAGCCAACGCAAAACCTCTTAAGGGTGACTTTGGCATATCAAGACTGACAATTTTTGTTTAACGACTTTTTCTAATTCTATCTTTTTTCCCCATACAAAAAAAATCTAATTTGCAGTTCTGATCTTCTTAATACTCTGAAAGGCGGCGCGATGCAACTGGGGCAGACGATTTCGTAGCATCAGCTGATTGAACTTTAAACATAGAGCTAACGATTGATAGAAATCTCCACTAAAACTAAAAAAGTATAGTGTAGGATTAAGTTTTGGCAAAGTGAACACCGCATGCCAAAAAATACTTTAATTTAAATATAATATTAATTTAAAAAATACAAATACTGAGGAAAAGAAAAAAAAAGAATTTACAGAGAAAAATGACAATTGAATATGTATCGTGGGAAAAATTGTATACATTAGAACCATGTGCTTTTATCATTTAAAAAGTATATATATATCATTATTAATTTAACTTAGTCTATAGCCTTCTCTTTAACAAAGTTCGATTACAAAGCCTATTTAAGGAAATGAAAAAAAAAAAATTCAATAAGCATTTTGTGCGAGAAAATTTTATGACAAAGCACTTAATCTCTTCTTCTAATCGCAATGCGCTGGGATAAGACGAGTCGGATTACCTCGGACTTATCGATTGTACACCCATCCTACACCCACAAACCGAGGTTGCAGATATTAAATTATTCATATATGTTACGAAATATGAAGTGCATGTGAATAAAGCTAAAAGTTAATAATTAGAAGTGACGCATAAACATCAGATTAGATGCGTGGATTAGGTATTTAAACAAGTATTCTTCAATACCGATAAAATTTGATTCTAAAGAAAGAAAGATATTTATTTGGCTCATAACATACAACACAGAAGAATATGGTTAATTAAGGTAGAAAACAGCGAAAGCAGATACCATGTGTTATGATGACGCGCCAAAGGAAAACCACCTCAGCATTGGACTATCTTCATTCCTATCTTATCTTCATTCCTATCTTCATTTTACTTTTGTATAAGGGTCAGGTCAGGCCTTGCATGGAATATTGTTCGCATCTTTGGGATGGTTCTGCTCAGTACTTACTCGACGCCCTGGATAGGTTGCAGCGGAGGGCTGTCCACATTGTGAATGATCCTGACGTGACTAAGCATCTTGAACCGCTTCAGTTGCGCAGAGATATTGCCCCACTGAGCGTTTTCTACCGTCTGTATCATGGTGAGTGTTCTGAAGAGTTGTTTAACCTTGTTCCATCCTCTCCTTTCCTGAATAGAACCACGCGCGCGGGTTTGCGGAGTCACAGCTTTACGGTTTCTCACATCCCAGCTAGGACTAAGAAGTTCTCTAACTCCTTCTTTTGCCGTGTCGTTGGGGTGTGGAATGGTCTTCCGGCGAGCGTGTTCCCACCATCCTATGATATGGGATCCTTTAAGCGTAGCGTGAAGAGATATTTGTGCAGGCCGGCATGATTGCTGCGACTACCGTTGGGTTTTTCTTACCTATGGATAGTCGTTTGCGTTTTTTTGGCTGCACCATGCTTACCATCAGGTATGGTGCAGTCACTGTGTCGAGTCAGAATAAAAAAAAAATCCGCTACTAAGAACGATCTACTATAATAAGAAGCTCACCAAATAAGCAAACAGCGATAAAACTACAAACAAATTCACAGCACGTCACTACGAAGGAAGCGATACTAAGTGAATACTAATGAAATTGTTAAAATCAACGAGAACGGATATTACAAAAATTGCACGCTGTTTTATACAACCGTTAAATTGAAGTTTGCAACCAATTAACCTGCAAAAACTTTAAAAGAACTGTGAGGAGGTAATTAAATATTGTTATAAAGTATTTTTTTAGTAGCTCGTAGGTATATCCTGCATGGAACCGTCAGATTCGTCTCGAGGGCGGTGGACAGGCTAAAAACCCCCGGGACATCAATCAACTCTCTGCAAGGCAACATTGAGGATTCATATACCTCCTACGATCCGGCGAGTGTAACGCCTTTTACGGGCATTGGCTTTAGTATTTCTTAATTAGTTCGTCTTTAACTTTACGTACCTTTAAAAAGAAAATTAAGATCTTCCTGTTGTATCAGCTGATTTCCCTTTGGTGCATTATTACAACAACGGGTATTTGCTTTTGTTTTTTTTAAATCTTGATTAACCTATCCTTTTATGCTGTATGTTACGTTCCAAGTAAATCCTCATTACCATTCTAATAAGCAGTGCGTGCGAGACATTGTAAGAACTTTGTTCTACGCCACAGCTTACCCACCGTCTTCTATATTAAATTAAACCATTCTATAACAATACTCGGAGATGATAAATGTTAAAGGAATAACATAAAATATATACAATATGGATGTGGGTGGAGTTTTCCAAGACTTACTTACATAGATCAAATAAAAAGAATTATGATGGAGGGTAAGGTCAGGAGTACGCGGAAACGGTAGGGTATTAATATACGCCAAGGAACTGCCTTGCCGTTCTCTCTGCCTACCCTTATAGGGAATCGGTGTGATGATAGATGATACTTGTAAATGTTTCAGCCACTAATTCTGGATATTAACCAAGTGAAGACAAATAATGAGGTATCTACTTAACATAATATCATAGTAGAATATGTTCACATAATAACGTCATCAAAGATATTGGCAGCAATAAACGGTCTGACGCAATGGCGAGTTGTATTATTATGCCCATCAATTCGAATTAAGTTATCGTGTTCCCCTCTTTAATTTAAAGCGCCGAAGTCACCTCTGCGACTGGTAAATGGGACGGAATTTGGCAAGGCATCGGGACGAGGGGAGATAAATCTAATCTCCGTGCAATAACTTGTAATCCCGGCTTCATTTTCATAGCCAGTGGGGGTGAAAGATTGCAAAAAACTAAATTTTACGATTTCTGATGTACAAATTAAACACATTTACTCAAACGGTTTACAGGTTGATGTTTAAAATAACTATTTCAATAATGTTCATCTCATCAAATGCAGGAAATGGACCTGATGGTTTAAAAGACATTAAAGATTTTATAAAATTATCACAATATTACGTCGGAACTAGTCCACAAATTTAACATCACTCAGCGTGCTATCTATGCTCGGAATCTCATCAACCTATAGTCCAGCACAGAGGCCTCTCCCAAGGTTCGCCACAAAGCTCGATCTTCATCTCTTTTCATCAAAACATTTACAGCCACTTTGTGCAAATCGCTCCAGCCAGCCAGAGAGCGTCTCACGTTTATCGAGACACCGTCTCCACTCAAGTACAGGTCTATACCAACAGTTATCAATTCCTTGGCAAATACGACCAGCACACCGCCACTTCCGCCTGCTAATCCTTTGAGCTATGATAATGACTTTAGTTCTTTGACGGATCATCTCATTTCTGATTAGATTTTTCAGTGAAACACCAAGCAGCACATTCCACAGAATGCTAAGCATTCTTTAGTTTGTTTAATTTCGTAGCATGAGTTTCCACATCTCGGCTCCGTATATTGTAGTATGTCATGACGTCATAGGACGCACCAATTCTAGACTCCATATATGACAACATGAGATAGGTATGAATTAACCCTTTGGTTACCGCAGTCCATTCCGCCGAAATAAGCTATTGAACCAGGCAGCACCCCGCGAAATGTACACATTGCATGATGGCAAGTTGATGTTTGAATTTTCTCATTTAAGTGTATATTTAAAGATTTTGCTGGTATATTAAATAAAAATTTAAATTAGGATAATTCTAAGTAATTTATATTTTACTTTTCTATAAAATAAATGTCAGCTAAAGCCGGCGCTGGTGCACACGGGGCGTTTTGTGAATGCCGTCTAAAGCCGGCGCTGGTAACGAAAGGGTTAATTAGTGGTCACGGTTTACGGATTATCGGGTCCAGCCAGCATCTGAAACGTGCCTCCCTAGCAGATCGATAGGTCACGTGGCGTTACATCCGTGTGACGCGCCAGCTACGTTCCTGCGGCTTCATTAACTGGTTCACATGTTCGCTCAACACACAGGTTGATTAAAATTATAATACTTCTTTTCATCACACTTGTACGTAACGAGTACATTATTACATCGTTTTTGGACTTCACGATATTAAACACATTACCAAACCGGTGTACTAGTAAAAATAGGCAATGTTTTGTTAAAGTTTTGCTGTGATTATTACCAAAAATATCCACTTCAAGTAATGCAGAAAAGTAAACCGTGAATTGATCTCGCTGGACATTCTAATAGAAGAATGAAACGCGTGTGTTAGCCTGTTGCTACCAAACTGTAGAAGTGCCAACAAAAGCCGTTTATTATGATTTTGATAATTGCTAGTTCACTGTTTCGATAATTAAAAGTTGACCAACATTATATAAGTGTGAATTTTTCCTCTCCATCTATACCTAAGATTACTCTTTACCAATTAAGGTTCAAGTTCATACAATATCAGTAACAAACGAAACATGAGATCTTTCGTATTGATAAAGAATGCCGTGACACGAAACAATTATGATAATGCGAATACATAGTATGTTCGCGGTACCTACGAAAGCACGTCCGGGGTACGGATCGAACTCGCCGCGGCTGGATATCGATCCGTCTCAAGCACAAGCGAGCACGGAGACATTGCAAAACGGGCCAGTTCGCAATGGCATTGAATGAATTGTCCTTGCTATAATTACAACAGTCGCGTGCGTTACTTTCAAGCATTAAAACACTGCCTTATCAACAGCCCACTGAACTTAGTTCGGCTCCGCCGCTTTAGCTCTTTTCAGCCATTCTTTACGGTCCACATTTCGCACGACGTAAGTCCACCTTGCCAAGGAGTATTTTACAAATAACCTATTCTCATTAATTAATGTGTGTGCACACATACAACACGAGAACACCACATGTGGATATTTTCCACGAGAGCTGCGGGTCCTTCAGAAAGAAAGTAGTTGAGGCTATCAGGCCGTTTTCGGACAGGGACAGTTAACATACACATTTATACACACACACTTAGTCACATACACAAAGTACACAACCACACTACACATTTCACATATAACTTTTACTAACTTAATAACTTTTTATTTCATAACAATTATTTGAATAGCATTTGATGCTCTCATATAACCTTGTTACACAAATCATCTTGGTTAATCCTATTTTTGTACGTTTTCCTGTATTAATAAAATTATATACTGTAGATTTGTGAATAAATAAAGGAGAATAAATTATTTTAGGGAGTCGAAGCTGCTCGCGTCCGTAGGCTTTACCCTAGTTTCCCTACACGTGACTCCTGGGTGGTGCTAAATGAGCAGCAGCGAGGTGGTAGGGCGTCGGCGCCCGCCTTGATCGCGACCACAGTACATGGGTGTAAAGCCCGTCATAGTGACCAGTTTCGGCTTGTCGCGTTTTGGGATCAGCTTGTGTATATCCAGTAGCTCATATACCTAGCGACCTTCCGTCGTGGTATATGTGGGCCGACATGACGAGACTATCAATGGATTTTCATCCTTTGATAGTAAAAGTTAAATAAAACACAGATAATTATACTGTATAAAAGCAAGTAAGCCCTATCATTGTATTTTTAAAGATACAATTACTTAAAACTACCGGCTTTCCTGTAAAAAAGTTTTATTTTAAATCTAAATGTAAAGTAATACCCTACCTTTGATTATCAGCTGGTACGCAAGCCATCGGTAGACCTTGAGGGTTGAACTGAAGACGACACGGCTAATGCGGGACCTGTGTGACTGAGTGGGAGGGGGCGGGGTGCGGCGCACGCTCAGCGAGCTGCACCAGCGCCTTCAGCCCCCTCCTGTAACAAAAAATTAGATATCTGAAAAATCATTCCTAAGGCGCTATCTTCACAAGCGAGTTATCGAATCAATATTATAGTTCTGCCACTTCATTTGCGCTGGTTTGCGGTGTCACAGCTATACGGTATCTCACATCCCGGCAAGGACTAAGAAGATCTCTAACTCCTTCTTTTGCCATGTCGTTGAGCTGTGGAATGGTCTTCCGGCGAGCGTGTTCCCACCATCCTATGATATGGGATCCTTTAAGCGTAGCGTGAAGAGATATTTGTGCTGGCCGGCATGATCGCT
The DNA here is from genome assembly GCA_036320925.1 of Automeris io. Lineage (NCBI taxonomy): Eukaryota > Metazoa > Arthropoda > Insecta > Lepidoptera > Saturniidae > Automeris > Automeris io. The sequence continues at coordinate 1,962,600 of JAUDJH010000010.1, read as the reverse complement.
GCGACTACCGATGGGTTTTTTCTTACCTTTCTATAGTCGTTGGCTTTTTTTGGACTGAACCATGCTTACCATCAGGTATGGCAGTGACGTGCACGGGGTGTTCAAACAAGGTAAGGAGAGTTCGCGCAATTATTTGAATATTATATTATTTACAGTCAGCTTTATACTGTTCCTATAGGAAATATATATGGTGTAAAAATAGAACTGGTATAAATATGAATATTTCCTTTTTTTATTTAACTTTGAGTAATTTATTCGAGACTTATACATTATAAGGGCATGCAATGCTTTCATGCATCTATGGAATGAACGCTACTGAGGTATGGTGCAGTCAATGTGTAGAATCAGTTTAAAAAAAAAATCGGTAGCAATGGTATGAACGTGTCTTTACACAGCGATATTATCATCACTACGCAGCCAGTGTTATTTGACTAGTAAAACGTTAGCATCTCACCGCGAGACGTGACTTATTCTTAGAGAACTAGCCTACTCGACTTAACTATGAAATACGTCGTTGCGACTCGACGATACGCTAGCAGATAAATAATCGCCTAGTAAAGATTACATTGATACAGCAGATCGGACTCGCCGCGATGCATTCTCCCGTGGAGAGAGAGCTTTCAATGTTCTTCATTTTTAAGAGCAATAATTTTTATCTTTATACTGGCTAGACAACGTAAGTACGGCGTACTTCTCGAAGGAGACACCAGGGTGCCGGCAACCGCCCTGGCACATCTGTCCCAGCCGACAGGTCGATCCACGACCGGTTGGCTGATGTCTTTGGGGTCGTGGCTGCTCAGGGTGGGGGCTCTGAGCAACTGGTTTAGCGACCCTCGAGAAGTTGGCCGGGCATTGTGACGTGCTCTGCTCAAGTACAACGAGCGGTATCGGGGAAGGTATCATCTTCCCCCGAGATTGTACCCATCGGGCGCGGCGCGACGGGGCTGTGGCGAATTGATTACAGGACCCACAGTCCCCGCCAATGCGCAGAAGTAGTCACCTTGGGATTTTTAGTCGGTATAAGTCCGACACACCTCGGTTGCGCAACCCCCCTGTGCGGCTGAGACGGTCCTATGAGGATTTTCCCCAAGTAAAAAAAAAAGTACAGCGTATTTGATGGAAAGTATAGTGTTATTTTTTCACTTTCACGTAACGAGCTACGGAGAGGACTGTGCTTTACCACTCCGACGCAGCCTTGAGTTTCTTTCGACGTTTCTTCTCAAGGCAGTCGCTTCTGTAATGCTACTAGATCACCGTTACGTTTCTTCACCTGGCTGGCCGCTCAAGTCGAGGTCGTACCCACAGGGGTGCATTTGCGCTGCCACCCAACCCTTAAATCACTGGCTGATCCCCTTAAGTGTTTGCCCTCTTAAGCCCAGTTTGGTTGTAAAGGTCTTTCCCGGTCACCAATAAAAGTCCCGTCGGAAAAAATCTTGGTGTTTCTCTACGTGATCGAATCAAAAGTGAAGAAATCCGTAGACGAACAAGAGTCATCGACGTAGCCCAGTGGATTAGTAAGTTGAAGTGGCAGTGGGCAGGATACAGCTCGTAAAGAGGATGGCCGATGGGATAGGAAAGATCTCGAGTGGAGACCATATACTGCCAAGCGCACTGGGGGACTTCTTACTATAAGGTGGACAGACGAGATAATCCAGAATGCAGGGCGACAGTGGATGCGGGCCGCTTCCTACCATTCGCCCTGGAAAACATAACCTGGGGCAACGTTCAGCAATGGACGTCCTATGGCTGGTGTAATGATTTTTTACTATTAAAGAATATTCTGAGACATTTTTATGCTACACGGAAGTGATCATGAGCTATCGCGTGTCGCTTAGTTCCTACCCACTTGATTTTTGTGGACGCAAGATTTTCTGCTGCAAGTTAAAATTAAATGGGTATAATTTATCTACATGAAAGATGTCCTCCCTCGCATATCATTAACCTAAAGACATCTCCAAACTTTGGAGTAAAGATATGTCTATTTCTAAACACAATAAGAAAAATGAAATTCTTAATCCCATACTACGAGCTTTTTTATTTTAGTTTAATGGAGATCCAACATCAAGAAGTAAATAAAGGGACATGATACATAAAAAATAACACATGAATGTCTCTACAATAATAGGGTACCCTAGTATGCATGATTAGTAATATTTAATGCTACTTAAAATTGCTGGTTTAGATTGAATAAACAAAATCATAATTAAATTATAAAACAAAAAAAAACAACATACCTAAACACAACATAACAAAATATCAAAGAAAAAAAATATTTGCCGGTATCTACACTTGTTCTAGGTTTAATAAAAGAAACAGATAGGTCTACATGGACACACTGGGAGAAATAATGCGTATCAATTTACACGGAAAAAAAACATTTTTGACATGAAATATAAAAAAAAATGTTTGTTTTACACCCTACATATTTTTTAAAAGTAAAGAAATCGTTCCAGTTTTACCGACGTCAAATATGGCGGCACCTTTGCTTGTAGCAAAACAGTTTGCATTACAAGTATGTCTTTAATTAAAAAAATGTATGAAAACAAAATGGAAATGGGTCTCGAATCGTTAGTATCTTGTGTGAACTCATAACAATGTATCGTTAAATTAATTAACTACAGTAGTTAAATAGCGTTTTATGTAACATGTAGTAGGGGCTAAACATAACAGCTATTTCTGTATTTGAAAGTTAAGCACGTATGGCTGAATATAAATTAGCCCTTTGGTTTAGCTGTGGTAGGGGATATTTTTAACTCTGTAATAATAGTCAATCACGTTAGTTTTTCACATTACTAAGCCATAGAAGTATAGTTGCTTTTCATTTTTAGCATAAAATTTGAAGTGGGAACAGTAAGTACTTCAATTACCATAATCTATTGCCCTGCCAATTTTTTTTTTTATTAATCAGGTGTTCCCTTGGAAAATCCACATAGCCTCTAAGAGTCAAATGAGGGTGACCCTGGTTTGTCAGACTCATATTGACTAAAAACTATTGTCATTGTATTGGATGTCAGAGCTTCACATCTTGGAGGGATGGAATGTTTATAACCACTCTGGATGCCACACAAGCCTTTGCAAACCATGCCTTGCCTTTGCATTGAACCTTTTGCAAGGAGAAGACTCCCTTTAACTTAAATGCCAGATCATTGTAAAATAGAATAATTGTGTAAAATTGTGTGCAAGCATTTCTTGCTCCTTTGCCTGGATCATTGACACATGCTATCTAGAATTGAATTAGACCTTTGCCTTTCAGCAGTTGATTTCTATGTGATAACTGTTTCATAAAATGTGAGTATCACTTTTGTCTGTGATAAGTGTGGATCACTTCTGGCAGTAACAGATCATATTCTATTACCGTTGTCAGCTCCAGATGGTCATAAATCCAAGCTGAATTAGTTGCTAGCACATATGCTGTGCTCTCTCTTAGGAGCAACTGCTACAGTGGTAAAATTCCACTATTGGCCTGCTTAAGGTAATACAGTACAGATAGTTTCTGAAGTTGAAACTTTTCTAAGTCCAACACAACCCAAGCCTGATCCAGCAGTGTCACAAAGTCCTAACTCAGGTATATCTTTATAATAATGATACAACATACAATACCTACAATGGATAAAGAGCCATAGCAGGTCACAAGGTGACTAGAGTGAGAATCAACATGTAGAAAGGGGATTTTTTTTTTTTACTTGGGGAAAATCCTCATAGGACCGTCCTGGCCGCGAAGGGGTAGGCAGCCGGGGTGTGCCGGACTTTTACCTGCTAAAAACCCCAAGGTGACTACTTCTGCGAATTAGTGGGGACTGCGGGTCCTGTAATCAAATCGCCGCAGCCCCACTACGCCGCGCCTGACAGGCACAATCACGGGGGGGAGACGCCACCTCCCCCGATATCACCTAGTATACTTCAGACGAGCGCGTCACAACGCACCGCCGTCTTCTCGGGGGTTGCTGACCGGTCGCTCAGAGCCCCCACCCTGAACAGCCACAACTCCTAAGACATCAGCTGGCCAGTCGTGGTTCGACCGATCCGCTGGGACTGATATGCCGGGGCGGTTGTCGACAGCCCGGCGTCTTCTTCGAGCGGCCTTCTGCCGTTCTCGCTCTGCAGCCTCCTTCTGGGACATGACTTCCTCACAGAAGGCCACGGCTCTCCAGTTGTCATGCCCTGCCAGCATGGCCGACACCACTGCCGGCAGGGAGAGGTCATGTCCGATCCATCGGACCAGGTCCCGCCGCTCGCTGTCCCACACCGGACAATGTGCGAGCGTATGCTGGGCGGAATCCAGGTCCGAACTGCAGTGGTAGCACCGGGTCGTTGCTTCTCGTCCAAACCGGCACAAGTACTCGGGGAAACATCCATGACCCGTGAGTACCTGTGTCAGATGGTAGGTGACGTGATCTTTGCTATCAAGCCAGGCTTCGAGGTTCGGCAAAATGGCGCCGACCAAGAAAGGGGATCTGATGCAAGAATATTTAGAACTAATCTGATAAACCCATTACCCTTTAGTAGGTTTAAATCTGAAATATGTCAAAAAAAGATGTCTCAGAAAATCAGACTAGAATTAAGAATGTTGACAGGCTTTACCTAGGTTCAACACAAAGATTTCCAAAGCTATTCTACCTTAAAAAATCACAGGTACATAGGTACAGGTACTTATTTTAAAAGATATCTCTTTCATTTTAGAGTCATGGAAACTTCTCTTTGCAGAGTATTCATAGAAGAAGACAGAACAGCAAGACACATGCATCTTAAACATAGTGAACTGGCAGTATACTGGGCATGACACCTTGATATGCCGGGGCTTATAGAATCAGCCAGAATTATCAGGAGGCTTTAGGATTACCTGGATGAACTTGGCTGGAATGATTAAAATTGTCCTGTTACGTTGTTACTTTAAATTGTGCACCTAGATATTGAGTTGCAGAAATAAGCACATTTGGACTTGATATCAAAATCCAACCTAACCCAATTCCTAATATTAACCACACAGCCACAGTTAATACAACACACCCACACACACTTATTGGATACAGCAACAAATGTATCTCTGATCACCCTGAACAGAATATAGCTCTTGTATAGGATATAGAAGCTGCACAATATATTATTATAAATAATAATCTAAAAAGCTCAGATTGAAATTAAACAAAAATTAAATGCTTTTTGTTAATTCAATTTGTTTGTTTGCTGGTGATATTAAAGTCTTTTCAAATACAGGCTATAAAAGCCTAAAAAGGGAAGGATTAAGCAATACATTTTATACTTCATGACTATTCAATCTCAATTATTGTATCCCCTTTGGTTGCTTTTTTTGAATAAATTAGTCTCATATTTTGATACCTACAAAACAAATATAAGTAACACATATTTTTAAACCGAGTTTACCAATATAATTTTCCTTGATTAGTATTATTGGTAAATACTATTTTATACAAAAATGTATCTTTCACTGAGTTAAAAAAAGACATTATTCATATCTTTACGTCATGGAAATATAATAAACTTAAGATTTTTACAAGGAATGAGATTTACATAGGTGAATAGTTATAAAAAAAGTTGTTTTTTTATCAAAAAGTGTTAGCAATTATTCAAGCTACCGACCGGTAACGAATGGTTATTTGAAGGTATTATTAACAAAATGTTCAATCGATTTATATACTTTATTTGTAGTAGTTTTATTATTTTAAAGTATTGTTATAATAACTTCATTAATTTAAAACATTGTTAAGTTGAGTCTTTACCGTAATTATAGCTATAAAATAGAAGAATTTGACGAAACACTTTCAATAACAAGTACGAATACAAAGTAATTTGAGTTATCACTCAAACTATATTCAAAAATATTTGAGTATTGTTAAATTTCCTTACCATTTTTACAATTTAATAAGTCGGTCTTACTTTTTAATGGAAAAATAACAAAATATAAAAACACCACAACAAAACTTCCTCCCACGAACGTCTTTTGCAATTTTTTAGAACCATAGAGTATTTCAGTTTATTTTGTAGGCTATATAATTGTACTCTGTGTTGTATATTCTACTCTTTGGTGTTTAGAAATAGCGATGATAAGGACATTAAGCAGTTTTATAAATTCAAATAAAATAAAACAACTTGCTAGTAAACACTTTTTTTATGTTAAACGTTATCTCATATGCAGGAAAGAGATAAACCTAATATTAGGCACTAAGTTTTTTTAGTTATAAATAATATAGTTCAATATTTACATAAATACTTATTCCACACACATATTCCGAAACATCCTGCCCGGTTTTGTTGTGAAGGTTTTTCCTGGTCACAAATATATTACCAGTTAAAAAAAAAAGAACTATGTTAATACCTTACTTGTATGTGCAACACCAGCCAGTGGATGTCAAAAAGATAAATAGTCTTCTTTTCTTCAAATGTATTAAAATTTAATGTTTTTGTGTTAAGCTTATTAATCTTTTTTAAAAGGTAAATCTGAGTGTATTTGAATATCCATTTAAACCTTATTTGATCTGGTTATAATTTTTTTTATTGAAAATAATTCGTGATGTAAGATGTTTTGTTTTATTCTTTTTTACATTGAACTAAATAAAAATTTTGGATATAAGCAACTAAATTAAGTATGTGGGTCCTTCTAAATTAATCAAATTGTTAAATTATGAGCTTTATTGTTGTAGATGCTGAAATTCAGCGGAACAATCATTTGGAGGTTAAGTGCTAGGGCGACAGTTCGGAAGTATTCGAGCTCTGGAGCAACGGTTTTTAAAACAGAGAAGCTGGATATATCCAAGAATATTACTGTAAAAACAGAAAATGAGAAGGAAGCTTCAGGTAAAGTTTATCATTAAAAAAAATGTGTGTACAATCAATAAAGCTTTATATTAGAATTTATGAGTATGGCTATTCCATCAGTTATTACACCGTCTATAAACTGCTTTTGTAAACATTCATTAACATTATAATTGAAGTTATAATCATATCTTAATTTATACAATATTTATATTCAAATTACTAGAACAGCTTTTGCTAGCTGTTTTAGAGATATTAAACTTAATATGTTTTTGTGCATAAGTATTATTTAAGTGGATTCGGTGGCCTAGTGAATAATGGACCAAGGTCCATGTCCAGGAATATGAATGGTTGTAGGTTTGAATCCCTGCACATATATCTGGGTTATTCCAAATTAGGTACGGATTTAAACACCACATGCGCACTGGTGAAAGAAAGCATTGTGAGGAAACCCGCATGGCATACAATAGTGATGTCATGTGTAACTGCCCTAAAAATGCCAATCAGCTGCACTACTAGGAAGGAAGTTGGATATTGAACCCAGTGCACTAGTCGAATATGGGATGGTGGGTGTGCACTATATGCAAGGAAGGTGCTTGTAGCAGCTTGCTACATGCACCTTCTTCACCATGCTAGTATTTTGCATACAGTCTGGCATACTTTACCTAAGTCGATTTTTATAGTACTATGTTGAAGAAGGCACTATTTTGCCTGTAAACCCCACAGCCAGTGAACTAAACTACAGCACATTGTACAAGTGAAGCAATAAATGTATTATTATTTTATTTTTATTATAAATATTAATGTTAATACAGCTGAGCTTTTATTAAGTTAATCACAAACAATTTCAGGACTTGTGGCGGCTGCTTTTGCTTCCTTAAATAACATTGAAACAGTAGAGAATGATAAAAAGCAGAGTCCTAAGTCGACCAAGCTCAGTAAAGTTCAACAGATAGAGAGACAAATAACTAAAGCTCAGGATGTGAATAGTTTGCTGGTTGTTGCTGAGAACCCAGTTGTATCCAGGAAACATGCATTAAAGGTATATTAATTTATTAACACTTTTTTTTTCTGAGTTGTATAAGCAAATGTATGTGTGATGTGTGTATTTATATGAGACTGTATTCAATACAATTCCTAAAGAAATCATAGAAGAAAACAAAAAAATAAGGCATTAAAACTAAATTGCTAGTAAAAATATTATTCCATCAATCACTCCTTAAATGATGAAAGCGGGTGATGTTAATGTGTATAATTTTCCTCAGGACAGACTGATTGCTTTATGTATTATATATTTTTATATCATTATTTTGAAAAAAGCAAGTACCAGAGTTCCTTGCCTGCTTTTCTTGATAGGTTCTGCATTCCAAACCAGGGGTAGATTCATTTTCCTTTTTTTTTTAGGTGAAAAGTATTTGGAAGTGAAAAGTATTTTATTTGTGTATCTACACTTTTTTTTTTATTTCAGGACTAGACCAAAGTATTTAGTTGCCTGTAAATACTATGTTTTGTGGGCATAAAAAGTGTTTTCATTCTTTTTTTATATTCCAGATGGTTTCAATTTTATCAGAGTGGTCAAGCACAAACAAAGTCCAGCTCTCTGACTTCGAGAAGGACCCTCGGTTCCTTAAATTGTGTAGGATATTGGCCAGGACTTCAACAACACATACAATGACATCCCTCACCATGGCAGAGGATCTGAGCACTGTACTCGGAATCACTGGTGATGATGAAGCTGCCCGATTGATTACCAATTTATCACTTATACAGATGATTAAGGTTGGTTTAACCTCCTGAGGTTCAATGTGTTAGTTCTAGGACAAAATCATATAGTACTAAACATCCAACAAAATCACAGCTACTTAAGGATCAAGACCCACCATACTAATACTAGAAGAACATAATATTTACAGTCCTGTAAAATGTTTAAATTGAATTACATGCCACTATTGTACATACTTATCAGTTTTATAACACTACATACTAAATAATGAACAAAATATTATAGTATTTTTTTTTATTTATCTAGCAAAGTACCTTCAAAATATCCAAACTTAATTCGTAATAATTACAGAGATACGAAAAGGTTTTGGTCTGGGCGTTAGGGACTGTATTAGTTATGTTCTGATATTAGTACATTAGGCTTTCTTTCTTTGTACCTACTTTTAAATTGGGCTGCAGGAAGTTGAAAGAAACACCTTTGTAATGGTTCAGAAAATGACTACTCCTCAACTGTTAGTAAGTTCTATCAAAGATCCTCAACAAAACCCCAGATTAATGTTCTAGAAGACGTAATCTCAGCTTAAAAGGTGAAGCAAGTTACAAAGTTTCTGAATCACAAAAATAAATAATGAAATAATTGCAGAATAGCATGATAGAGGCACTTATCAGTTGCTTCAACTGCCTGCCTGATAATAATAATATATCTTCACGCTTTATCCATTTCAGGGTTAGCAGAGTTACATTAGTGGCTGTTTCAACTTTGCGCTTATATATCATGCTAATCGTGACCAGTAGCGCAGCCGATAGTCATTCTAAGGGCGCTTACACATGACGATTTCATTAAATGCCATGTGGGTTTCCTCATGTTGTTTTCTGTCACATGATAAGAAATAAACAAAGTTGATAATAGTGGCAACAATCAACGTATGAGATATGGTAACAATAACCGTTTTACATCAAGTGTGCTGGGGTTACATCTCTGCTTTATTATGATGAAAAAATGCATTTTCCCAGGTAATGAAAGCCTTGCATCTAAAGGGCAGGCGGAGCACCCCGCTGCTGCGCGCTCTGTCGCACAATATAACGAAGCAGCCGGAGGTGATAGACCTCAAGAAGTCCGCAGACATTCTATTCTCAATGGCTTCCCTCAACTTCCCCGATCCGGTGCTGCTGGACAGGATTTGTCAGTGAGTACTTCAATTTATTTATTGGAGCGATATATTAGGTCCTTACATATGAAATTGGCGTTTTTTGTACTGGCCACTTTAATCACAAATTTCTCCTCTTTGCTAAGGAATTTCAAATTCAAATTTGTACAGCTATAGACTCATGTATTTGTGCTTCGATGATCGTCATTCATTTGTTTTTTTCTTCTGTTTTTTTCTGTTTGCGTCACTCATTTTACAAAATGGAAAACTTAAAATATCGCATTATTTACGAGTACGAGTTCCGCCGTGGCACTAGTGCTGCGGAAACAACTCGAAGGGTGAATGATGTGTATGGCGGTCGTGTTGCAAAAGTAAACACAGTTGGTTTTTGGTTCCAACTTTTCGTTCTGGAAATTTCGACCTGCAGAACAAGCCCCGTGGACGGCCTGAGACTCAAGTTGATAATGAAGAGTTGAAGGCTATTGTGGAAGCGGATCCATCGCAAACCACGTCCGAGTTAGCTGCAGGCTGCGATGTTAGTGATAAAACTGTTTTAATTCACTTGAAGCAAATTGGGAAGATTAAAAAGCTTGAAAGGTGGGTACCTCACGAATTGACTGAAGCAAACCGGCAAACGCGCGTCGACTGCTGCGTTACATTACTAAACCGGCACAATAATGAAGGTATTTTAAACCGAATCATTTCCTGTGATGAAAAATGGGTTCTTTACGATAATCGGAAGCGCTCAGCGCAATGGTTGGATCCTGGCCAGCCAGCCAAATCCTGCCCCAAGCGAAAATTAACCCCAAAAAAGTTAATTGTAAGCGTTTGGTGGACTAGTGCCGGTATTGTTCATTACAGTTTTCTCAAATCTGGCCAGACTTTTACGGCTGATGTCTATTGTCAGCAATTGCAAACCATGATGGAAAAGCTAGCGGCTAAACAACCTAGGCTGGTCAATCGCTCCACGCCACTGCCGCTTCACGACAACGCTAGACCACACACTGCGCAACAGACGGCTACTAAATTAGAAGAGCTTCAATTGGAAAGTCTAAGACATCCTCCGTACTCCCCGGACCTTCCTCCAACAGATTACCATTTTTTTCGAAATTTGGATAACTTCTTGCAAGGGAAAAAATTCAACTCCGATGGGGCAGTCCAAATCGCCTTCAAAGATTTTATTGATTCCCGTCCGACTGGTTTTTTTAGTAAAGGAATCAATGAACTACCTATGAGATGGCAAAAGTGCATAGAAAATAATGGTTCATACTTTGATTAATTAAATATATTATATTAAAAAATATTCGACTTTTTGTTCCTCCCATACAAAACGCCAATTTCATATGTAAGGACCTAATACAAGAAATGAAATACTTTTATTTCGCCTCAAACAATAATTTAAATTTCAAGAACATAAACAACATTCAGAAAAGAAGAAAATACAAAAGAAAAAAACATACAAACATGGCGAAATGGGCTCCGGCAGCTTTATGTCGTTGAGGAAGGCTGCGGCTGCGCTGGTTTTCGTGAAGGACCCCCGGTCCTGTGACATTTTATCAAGATAATTAATAAACAATATAATATAAGAAAATTAAAAACATATAAAACAATATACCTACTTAAAATTAAATAATACTAAATAAGCGATTACATACAATAAACAAATCGATTACAAATGTAATAGTGATACTATAATAAGAATATATACCTAAAACAAGACTTGCAAAAGTATAAGAGAAAAATAAATGAAACAAAGTACTTGAGCGCGTATTTATACCGGAACAGCCGCTTTCCAGCATTTTCGAGTAATAACTAGAATCTTATAGAGGTATTTGAACCTTATGTTTTTAGTTGTACATTCCAGAATGGGTTTATCGACCTTTCGCGAACCGGAATTCCACGAATAGCGGCCGTCTCACCGATACACGCGTCACGAACTCGGGCGGCAAGATGAAACGATGCGCCCCCCTCCTATTTTTTTTGATGGTAAACAATTTTCTCGGATCCGGTTGCAAGTTATTTCATTCGAAGGAGTACGTCAAGACTATCTATGCGTTTTAAGATTATAGTCGTGCGATGCCTAGAAGCCTAGAAATCTAGGGCTAAAGTTTGGCCCTAGTTCCGTCGTAACAATATAATGAAAATAAAGTTTAACGGTCTTATTCATAAAAAATGCTTATAGAACGTTTATAATGTTCATTAGTTAAAATGCTCGATAGGCTTATGAAACGTTCGATAAAATTGTCTATTCATAACAGTTCTATAAATCTTCTATAACTAATTATCATTTTTAAGCAAAAATGTTGCCATTTTAATGAAAATGGCAAATAAGTTGAACGAACATGCCGAATCGACCACAGATAATAGGCGACGATTTTCTAAATGTCTATGCATAGACACAATATTTTGGGATAAAACTATATTTTGTTGTCTACGGCAACTTGTTGGCAAGCGGTCCGCGTAAAAGTGTTTGTGAAGTAAAAGTAAAAAATCTGAAATGGAATCACACTCGAAGATATCTAAGAGGCAGAGAAGTGAAAACTGGTTGGAAGAAGATAAGGTTTGTACTCATATATCTAAAATTGAAACAAAGTAAAGGAAACATTCCATTAACATATAACCAAAGCTTGTTTGTTCTTCTATTCCTTAGGTAATATTGAAAGAATTGATCCGGGAGAGGGTTTTAATCGTTGAAAATAAAAACACGGACGCAAACACAAACGCAAAAAAGATGGCGGCTTGGAATAATTTACTTACTAGGTACCAAATTACTTATATTTTGAAATATATAATAATGTATTTTGGGAAATATACAATCTAAGTAACTCAGCAATTCATGTTTCAGTTTTAACAATATGGCCCATACTCCAAGAACTCTTCAACAAATTAAAGCTCAATGGGGCATAATGAAGATGTCCGAAAAAAAGAGAAAATTCCTGGAACGGAAAGAAAGGTTACAAACAGGTGGTGGCCCACCACCTGATATTGAACCACCAACTGGTGACGATATATCAGTGTGGCTTCCTCAGGAATTTTCTATAGACTCAAATGAATTTGATTCCGATAACCAGGTACACTCAAAATACACACACATCTTGTTCAATAAGTATAATGTTTGGAGAAACATGTACATATGTAATTGTATTATTATTTATTTCAGCCATTAAATTGCAAAAGTATAAAAAAATTACAACCTATGATAATTAATTCACCACTTCCCTTTGAAAATCCTGGACCGGAAACAGAAATGGTATGTGTAATGTTTTTTTTATAATTTTATTTAGATGGCACAACCAGGCCCTTCCATAAAGGCTGACCACAGCTCATCATCAAATAACTTATTGGTAAATATATTATTTTGTTTCAAATTACTTTAATAATAACAATAATAAATAAAAAAAATGCACCAATTTAATGCTTATTCAACAATGACAACTTAATAATGCCTAGAAATAATGGAAATTTCAGATCTCACAGGCAAGCACATCAAGCCAAGCAGAAAATAACACATCTGACATCACCTATACACCAAGAAAAAAGAAATTTAAGAGTCCACATCATAAATTGAAAAATGAACAGGTATGTTATTATTTCAAGTAACACTTAATTATTTGAATATAGTTGTGGCACTTTTTCATTTACATTTCTTATTTCAGATGCACAAGAGTTCTGCAAGCAGTGCAGCTCTGCAAATAGCAGATGTAGAAATTGCCTGCAGAAAAGAACTGCATGAGGCGCAGATGGCCAATGAAAAACAAAAATTAAATAATTTGCTATTGAAACAAGAAATTTTAAAAATGAAATTACTTTATTACAAAAACAAATTAAACTAATTATATTGTAGCTCATTTTTTATTTACTCATTAAAATGCCATTACAATCAATACAACCAATAACATTTGGGAAACTCCGAATTCTATAAAATTCTCTCATTATATGCTCTTCTTCAGCAAACGTATTGGGCATTTTAATAAAAGAAGCTGAGTGTCGAGCAAGTGCACGTGCAACTCGAGCACAAATCCGACTAGTGGTTGGCTGAGATAATCCATGGTGGTCTCCACCATCTTCTTGCACCTGTAATGGAAATACTTGATTAATATAAGGTTTCATCTAGAACTACAATTCTAAATGAGTTTAACACGCACAGTTATGATTGTAAAATCTTACCTCTCGACGACCCCAACATCTTATAGCCGTTTAAACTTGAATTTCAGGAGATGTGTCAGAGCCTCTTCGATCTAAATTGAGATCATCACGTACTAGATTTACGATATATCTCGCAGTAGATTTGTTAAAGCGATAACGCTTACGAAAGTCTTCGTCGTCCAAAGAAAACGGATCAGCCCGGCTTTTGTACACTTTTCTTCGACGCGAACTATTTTCAAATTGTTCAATGGTTTCAATAGCATTTAAGCTGTGTAAAGCTTGCATTATTATTTATAAGGTACTAGAAATATTTGAAAGAATATTTAATGTTAGACCGTATACAACAAACTCAAGTGTCATAAGTAAATTTCGATATAATCAGCTGTTGTCACTCGGCCATTTTGTATGTTATAGAACTGTTATAGTAGGGTCCGGGGCGCTATAACTTTATGATAGGTTTATAGAACTGTTTAGTGTTATAATGGTGTTATGAATAAGATTGTTCGCTCAACGAGCTTATAGAACACTTTATCTGTTCCATAACTTTTTATGAATAAGACCGACAGTCTTTATGTTCCTGCATATCGCTTTTTTTACTCGGATTTGGGCCCCGTGAGAAACACAAACGAATCGCGCTGACCGACGAACATGTTTTTTAATTAAATAAAAATCCGACTTTGATTTCTCGAGTCGATTTGGAATCCTTTTTTTGTTGGCAGCGATATAATACAAAGCCTGCCGTCAAACAAGGACCGTCCAGCGGTGGTGACCTCCATCGCGGTATCGCTTGGCCTGATGAAGTACAGGCACGAGGCGGCTCTCACTTCGCTGGTGGACTGGGTGCTGGAGAACCGGTCCGTCTGCCGTCCTGGTGACGTGGCCTCCACTGTAGTCACCCTGGCCACGTTGGACTACGTGCCGCCGCAGAGTGAGGCGTTGTTTGAGGTATTTTGACCTTGAGTTTAATGAGGATGATGATATAATCACTATCCATACTGATATAAAACAATAAAGAGCAAAATCTTTCTTCAGATTGCACTGTCCCTCAAAGAGGAAGAGATGGTTAAATCTTCATCATGGTTGGACTTGGTTTTCTCTCTTCTCACTCTGAATAAAGCGGAGAAGAGTCAGCTAGTGTCCACGCTGCGTCCGGATTTCATCGAGAAACTGCTGTCTGCAGGCGGTAAGTGGATATTTCGCTTTCAATATTTACGAGTTAATTTGTAACAGATAGTCAATCGAAGCCTCTCGAAGATGCTGCGAGGTTGGTTTATGGTTAATACCACAGTGCGGTCGCGGCCGCTCAGGGTGGGGGCCCTGAGCGACTGGTTAGCGACCCTCGAGAAGTAGGCAGAGCATTGTGACGTGCTCTGCCTAAATACAATGGGTAGTGTCGGGGAAGATATTTTCCTTAGAATTTGTGCCCAGCGGGCGCGGCACGACGGGGCTATGGCGAATTGATTACAGGACCCGCAATCCCTGCCAATGCGCAGAAGTAGTCACCTTGGGGGTTTTTAGTCGCTACAAGTCCGACACACATCGGTCTCGCGCAACCCCCAATGCGGCCGAAACGGTCCTATGAGGATTATCCTCAAGTAAAAAAAAAATGGTTAGTACCACAGGGCACTAGACTTGAGGGAGTCTGCTGCCTGGATGAGGCGGAGGTGGGGGCTATGTGTCCTGCACACCGCCTGATGGAGAGATCTTGAGTGGTGGGCTCTTTACACCTACCTTTTCAAGATATGGATCCTAAAAGACTATTCACTCGCTTGGTTTTTAGAGGAATATAGATCCCCAGGCCAAGCTAGCGGCGACTTGATGGATACTCTGGGGTTTTTTTTATCAGTAGGAGTATGACGCACTGGGATCGTTGCCCTCACGATGATATTGACGGTCCTGTGCTGAATTTTCCCCTGGGTTACCAAAATACGGTAAATACCACCCGGGCAGTAGACTTGAGGGAGTTTGCGTATGTTTTCTTTGCATCTCCTAATATAGAGCTCACGATGGTTAGGCCTTTATATTGAGTTCTTATTATGACTCCAGCACGTATAAAGACTCTCACGGATTTCAATTTGAATTGGACACTCTTCGGGCCGGGATCAGTAATGTACTTATGCCGTTGCACAAAGGCTCCCTCGGAGTCGGGACAATTTACAATAAAGATTTGCGACAATTTGAGACAGTTAAAGAACTTACCAGTTTTAGCGGTAATCAAGCACTTCAAAATCACTCACTGTGTATGTATTTGGTGTGTGTATGATGCGGTGTATGGTGATGGTGTATTTGTGATGTGTGTAGCGGATTTGAAATTATTAGATGCGATTGTGACGGAGAAAAAGAATGCGATGCGACGTTTGTGATTTAAAGCGAGAATAGTTACGTAATAAGTGAATGATGTATGCTAGATGGCGTTTGCGTTTGGGTGCGTTTACATTTTATTAATTTTAATGTTCTGGGGTTGCGCCTTTTGGCGTAATTAGGACAGAATGCTTTACCAGACTAGGTTTTTGTTACAATAGCTCAACAAAGTGACTACAGCGCACTTGATAGATAGTTCAGGTTGTTTAAGAACGACAACGTCTATCAAGGAATGAGAATCCGTTGACAGACGCCGAAGACATGTCCATATACCACGACGGAAGGTTTCTAGGTATACGAACAACTGGTCGTAGCTGACCCTGAAATGCGATGGGCCGAAGCGAGCCATTATGACGGTCACTAAATTTGTATATTATGGTCACAGCCAGGTCTGGATCTAAGGTGGGCCAAACCGGGTACGATCCTCCGGACGCCAAACTCTAGACGAGCGCATCACTTACATACATACATTGAACAATATATCAAAACAAAGTGGGCCAATCCCTCCATAAGAAATACGTTGAGAGTTTGTACAAGCCTCTGTTTTGACTTTTATAAAGTTAACTCAAAAGTCTCATAAGATATCGTTACCGTTGCTTAGTTACGCAAGGTAAAAGAATCTTTTTAGCGAATATATCGCTTTTTATGATGTTTTCATTTGTACAAAGTTGTACAACACAAAATCTCTAAAAATTCTGCTGTCATGTAATCGAAAAGCAAAGGTAAATAAACTGGTTGACTTTTTTACAGACAGTAGTTTTCAGCCTCAAAAATTTCAAGTTTCGGGGCTGGTGACGACGGAGTTAAGGCAAACGCTCTAACTCGAACTCATTCATATTAAATTCCAGAGATCCCGATACCCTCCCGTCGCAAGTTAATGATGATTGACGCGTATGTGGGTCTCGCGTGGCCGGACCACAGCCCGCGGCTGCCGGACGACGTGGCCGTCGGCGTCCCAGTGGTGCATACCAAGGAGAAGATGCTCTTCGTCACCAGCATCCTGGACACCTTCAAGTCTCTGGTGTCCGCTGAGGCTTTTATGAAAAAACACTGTAACTCTGGCATGGGGTTCTTGTATGGTAAGAATACATGTTGAAACTTGACGGAGTCGTTTACTGTACAGGCTTTTTTATACTGGCTCGACAAAGTGTCCACAGTGCACCTGATGGGAAGTAGAGGGTAGTCCTAGAGCGGCAGTGACCGCCAAAGGATATTTGGCGTGGTAGGTATGGTGGAAGTAGTGACCTGCCTTACACTATAGCGCAGGATAGCGTGATAGATGAGAAGAAAGTCCAGACAGTAAGTAGATAAAGCACGTTTAATGAAGCACAGTACAACAAGAATAAGCAAGCACAAGTACAATAGATAAGGTAGAAGTAAAGTCCACAGAGAAACGATATAAATACGAACACGAAAAAAGAGCGCGAACAGGCGAAACGTGTGTGCAGTGGGGCTAGTGTAGTCCAGTCAAATAACTTTTTAAATCAAAATTTCGACACTCAAGTTTGCATTTTTGATATTTTGTGCTTCTAATAATACAAAAACGATCTGTAAAGGTTTTAGTGTCTGAAACCCCCGGCAAGAGTTAAAAAAAAATTATTTAAAGTTTTTTTCCACAAATACTCGAAAACGGTAATAGTTAGAGAAAAAAAATGTAAGCAAAATATATAGAGCTTAAAATTATACATAAAAAAGGTAGTATGACTTTTTTTCCTCCGGCCTAAATTAACCAAGTTAGGGAGGTTTTTAAGTTTAAGGGTTTTTAAATTCCGCGCCGTTGCATAAAGTCACGAGGCAAAAAGAGAGGGACTATTGCTGTGTCGCTTACTCCCATTGATACTTGACAATTGAGTATTGCGTAGGCGTTCACTATAAAATGTCCGAGTAAGAGTGAGAAAGCATTATCGGATAATTATTTCTTGTACTCTATTTAAGTATCTGTTCATTCGAATAGATCAGGGTAATAAACGTAGATGGGCAAAAAGTAATCTGATTAATGAAAATGATTGACGATTACATTTTATGTTTTTTACCATTAATATCACTGCATTTTGCTCATTTATGTTTTAAACACTTCATAATCACAGATCGTATACACATTTATCATTTCTTAATGTTTTTAATGGATTTAATCATGATTACAGAGCAAGGAAATTAAAATTACGACTACATTTTATAATCGTTGATCTTTAATCAGATTACATTTTGCCCATCTCTGGTAATAAATATATCGACTGTAAATTTCAAGTTTCGAAAAAATTACTTGACATTCTAAGATACTAGATATAGTACACCAATACCTCGCTTTGGGTCGTTTTGTTTGCCGTTTTTTTCGAAGTTGTGTCGCTGCTTAATTTTTACTGATTTTCACTGTGCGTCGTTAGATTTTCGAAGTTGCGTTGTTTTGGATTCGAGTCTTTAATGTTTTTTTGAATTTTTATTTCCTAAAATATGGCAACACCTTTATTTTTAATTGCGCCATGCCATCAAAATTTGGGGATTCTCTTTCTAACTAAAAATCAACGTCAATTTAATACAATTTTATACTTAGTTTATACAAACTTAATATCAATTGCTACAAGGAAATTTATTTTACGTTGTAAAAAAAAGCTTTTCAACAAACATTGGACCAATTTTTTGTGAAAGAAAGTCGACCTACGACAACAGCCACTATGGACTCCCTGCCAAGAAGGCGGGGCCTGCAGAAGGCTAGACGTCGCCGGGTGCCGAGGAAGATGGCTCAGCCTTGTCCTTGGCATTCGGCAGGCGGGAGATGGAACACCCCGGGGGTTTTAGTCGGTGCAAGTCCGACACACCGGGAGGCAACCCTCATCGCCCCCTGAGGTCCGTTAGGGATTTCCCCCGGGTCACAAAAAAAAAGCCACTATGGACTCATCAGACAGTGATTAATTTTAATTTTACGTTCATAAATTAAATGAATATGTAGTTTATTTTGTTTAATTACGTTAATACGTTTTTTGTATATTATATTTCTTTTATGTATTAATTATATAAATGGTTTTTAATTCAAGACGATTCGAAAGAAAAAATAGTATAATTGACAGAAATTTAGCATTATTCCGTATTGAATTTTTTTTTTTACACTGACACGGCATAGTTACTGCACCAAACCTGATGGTAAGCATGGTGCAGTCCAAAAAAACGCCAACGACTATCGAAAGGTAAGAAAAAACCCATCGGTAGTCGCAGCGATCATGCCGGCCCGCACAAATATCTCTTCACGTTACGCTTAAAGGATCCCATATCATAGGATGGTGGGAACACGCTCGCCGGAAGACCATTCCACAGCCCAACGACACGGCAAAAGAAGGAGTTAGAGAACTTCTTTGTCCTGGCCGGGATGTGAGATACCGTATAGCTGTGACAACGCAAACCCGCGCGCGTGGATCTATTCAGGAAGGGAGAGGGTGGAACAAGGTTAAACAACTCATCAGAACACTCGCCATAATACAAACGGTAGAAAACACTTAATGAGGCAACATCTCTACGCAATTGGAGCGATTCAAGATGTTCAGAAACGTCTGGATCGTTCACTATGCGGACAGCCCTACGCTGCAACCTATCCAGGGCATCAAGCAAGTACTGGGCAGAACCATCCCAGAGATGCGAACAATATTCCATACAAGGCCTGACCTGGGCCTTATACAATAGATACAAAAGATCAGGTGTGAAAAACCGACGCACTCTATTCAGGATACCAAGTCTACTGGAAGTCGAGGAGATGACCGTCCCTATGTGATCCCTAAGATTGAGATCACAGCGAATATCCATGTCTAGTATACTAAGGCTGTCACGCACAGCAAGCGGCACATTCTTGAGAGTAGGAAGAGGAGAAAATGGGGATTTTTTGGAGGAAAAAACACACACCTGGGTTTTTTTGGCATTGAACTCAACCAAATTCCTGTCGTTCCAAGAAGAAATGAGGCTTAAGGACCGATTGAGATCAATAACCAGATCTTCTCGATTCCCAATGGTTTCCTCCCGACCGTAAGTGGGCCTGCTGCAATATCCCCCGTGAACCGTGCTGTCATCTGCATAGCAATGAATACAGCCCAAAGACAGCATATCATTGATATGCAGAAGAAACAGGGTGGGAGAAAGTACAGAGCCTTGTGGAACTCCGGCATTAACTGACATGAACTGCGAACTGTGACCATCAACAAGGACACGAATTCTACGTTCGTGCAGAAAGCCAGAGATCCACGCACACAGGTTGTCAGGAAGACCGTACGCTCGAAGCTTGGACAGAAGACCACGATGCCAGACCCTATCAAAGGCTTTGGCTATATCCAGGCTAACAGCCAAAGATTCGCCATGCTTATCCATAGCCTCACCCCAGCGGTGCATGACGTACGCTAGAAGATCACCCGTGGAACGATTCGATCGAAAACCATATTGACGATCGTTAATAAGAGAGTGATCCTCTAGGTAACGGACAAGTTGAACATTTACAATTCGTTCTAAGATTTTACAGAGCACTGAGGTGACGGCTATGGGGTGGTAGTTGTTTGGGTCGAAACGATCCCCCTTTTTGTGGATCGGTTGAATGTTGGCTTCCCTCCAAGCCTGAGGCACAACACCGGACGAGAAAGGCAGGCGGTACAGGCTTGTAAGAGGAGACGTAAGCTCGGCTGCACAAGCCCTCAGCATCACCGCTGGGATACCATCAGAGTCACTAGCCTTCCGCACATCGAGTGACCTCAACTCACGTAATACAGTACGCTGCCTTATCACAACGTCAGGCATCGTGTAGCCGCAAGAAGGAATTGTGGGCGGCTGGGTGTTGAGATCATCAAGTTTGGAATTAGCCGCGAAGATGTGAGCCAACAGATTGGCTTTCTCCAGCGGCTCATGGGCCAGCGACCCGTCAGGAGATCTTAACGGCGGAAAGGATGGGCGACAGAAATTCGTTTGCACGGCCTTGGCCAGTCCCCAATAAGCTCGACTGTTGGTCGGATGGTTTACTAAGATCTGGCAATCCGCGAAACACGTTGAGCATCCGCCCCGCGATACGCCCTCCTGCAAGCCTTGTTATAAGCTGCTTTAAGAGCGTTGACATCAGGATCACAAGTTGCACAACCCTTAATCCAAGCACGATATGCATTCTGCTTCAGAATAACAGCGACAGAGCATTCGCGATTGAACCAAGAGCGTCCAGAGCGATTACCGACGATTACAGAAGATGGAATGTAATAATCCATTCCAAGCCTGATCTCGTCGGCAATCGCATCGGCAGTCGCAGAAGGATCACACTCATTAAAGCAGCGTTGGCGCCACGGGATAGAAGCAAAGTACTCACGCAATCCATCCCAATCTGCTGACGAGTAATGCCATACCTTACGCTTAACCTCACGAGGAGATGGTGAGAGGGCGTGGGGCACCAAAGAACCAACCAGGCAATGGTCAGAATTACCCAAAGGAGCATTTACCGACACAAAATACCCGGAAGGATGGCTCGTCAGCAGAAGGTCCAACAAAGAGGGAGCATGACCCACAACATCTGGAAGCCTGGTGGGCTGGACAACCAGTTCAGAGAGGTCATGAAGCGGGGCGAATTCATGAGCAGACCTTCTTGCATGGTCAGTCTTGGAGGATCCCAGCCATAATTCATGGTGCGCGTTAAAATCCACCAAAACTACCAGTTCTGCTGCAGGGTACTGCTCTTGAACGACATCAGCCGCCTGGCTGAGGTAATCAAACAGCCGAGTGGTCTCAGAGTCCCCATTATGAGATCGGTATAGGCACACGTAGACACGACTCAGAGAGCCGACATCCACATCCACCCACAGGACAGAAAAAGAGGGGTTCTCCAAACAGTGCAACCGACGGCAACACACGTCCGACCGCACAAACACACAGACCCCGGCCTTTGCATGAAAGTTTTCCTCAAGCTGATAGCCAGGGAAATGCAAATAAAATAAATCAGCCGGACGGTGTATTTGAGTTTCCGTCAAAAAGAGAAGTGCAGGCCGGACTGTCTCAAGATGGTGGTGGAAAGCATTTAAGTTAGAATGAAGTCCACGGATGTTAGTGAACTCCATAAAGAAGGTGTTTTCCGGATTAAACACCGCTGAATTACCAGAATTATTATATTGCGCTGACATGAAGCAAAAGTTAAGAAGACGTGAAGAGAATTAACGACCCTCGACACAGCAAAAGGAGAACAGACCAGACTGGGCCAACGCCAAAGCCCCCAGAGGACGTAAGCTGAACCAACGGACGGAAGGGCCCCCGTACCCCCCCGGAATAGGTCGCCGGGTCCCGAAAACCGGTCACCATCCGGCACGACGATCCTACCCAAGATTATGCGCGGCATGGTGGAGCAGCCTCTCATAGTGGTTAGCTATGATTGGGCCCCTGTACTATACCGCGGGCGGCCAGCAGTATAACCGTTTCTACGGGTCTCCCTGGCCGGCAGTTCAACGTACCCCCCCATAAGGGAGCAAGCGAAGACGTCAAGTCAGAACCCCAATAATGTGCCAAAGGTCGCCAATCATGTGCTAATGGATATACACAGGCTATTCCCGAAACGCGATCAGCCAAAACTGGCCTTACACTCATGCACTGTGGTCGCGATCCAGACGGGCACCGACGCCCTACCACCTCGCTGCAGCTCGTTTAGCACCACCCAGGAGCCACGTCTAGGGAAACTAGGGTAAAAAAGCCTACGGACGCGAGCAGCTTCGACTCCCAAATATATAATTAATTTTAAGGGTACTTAGGGTGAATGTCGCAACTTTATTTCTGGTGGCGCCATCTGCCACAATGCATCTAAGGCCAAGTCACGTGCAAATTTTATGTCCGATGTACGAGCGGACGCCATCTTTATCTTAGTTGACATGTTAGGATTAATTTTGAACTTTTTTATCATAAATATTGGGTTTGCAAATTGAAAACAACTTGTTCATATGACAAGTTATTTTTTTTACACTGGTACGACATAGATTTTTTTTTCGAATCTAAAAAAATATAATAATTGAAGGTCTATATTTAATTTAAATTTTACAGTAAAAATTATATTTCTATTTAAAATCCTTATTTTCTATGAAAAGCTATATTTTTATTATTTTATTAATTTATCAATTAAAGTAAATTAATAAATACATATGTTTATTTGGAATTTGCAAAATTTCTCCACTTTTATGTGCTTGCTAAAAACATAAGCAACATAAAGGATATAGTAATAACTTAAGTTTGAGACAGAACTTCACGTTAATGTTTATTTTTTTAATAACTAATTGTAATATATATATAGATAAATATTAATATATTGTGGAAGGGGAACTTGTGTGACCGATATTGTGGAGTTCTTCCTTCTTCAGTCAAACTCTTAATATCACTTTAAACTATAAATTTAGTAAACCATAATACATTTACATAATATTCTCGTTATTTGTTTATTCTACTTTTTCAACCTTTCATTCTTAAAGCTCAATACACAATCTCTAGAATAATCAAGTCCTTTTTCAAATTCGAATTTCGAATTCAAAACGATCTTCCTATTTTCCAATTCTTTCATACGAAATATCATATTTTTACTAAACGTAATATTTATGTCATAGATATGTTACCTAATTTTATGCACTCCTTACATACAATCACAAATTATCCTCCCTTTCCTTTTAAAAATTTTTGATAATCCTATTAAATTTTTTATACAATACAAAACAACTATCCTACCTATGTGGGGAAAAAACATTTTTACAAATTTGTGAATACTCTCTGCTAGAGAGTAACTGAATCTTCAGTTCTAGTAAAAAAAAAAAATTAAATTAAATTAAACTTTTTGATAAACTATGTTACAAGAAGATTAAGTTTTTTTCAAAACCCACCTAAAAGCCTGAAAATATTCACATCCTAACGCAACATCGTGATCATTTAACTACATTTAAAATAATAAAGCCTATTCATTTAAAAAAAAAAACAAGTTGCATCAACCAACTTCTTCCAATCCTTAAATGCAAGCTATTCCAATTAAACTATTATTCAAGAATTATATTCATTAAAATCATCATTAATTTCCCACCAATCCACTTCTCTCGATTACTATTACCAAACTAATTCCTTTTCTATACCTAATAATATTTCCTTAATCGAACCGACTGCTTTGCTAATAATACATTAACTCACACCACCTTATAGTCTAAGTGTGTTTTATATCCATGCTCGGACATTTTATAGTGAACGCCTACGCAATACTCATTGTCAAGTATCAATGGGAGTAAGCGAGACAGCAATAGTCCCTCTCTTTTTGCCTCGTGACTTTATGCAATGGCGCGGAATTTAAAAACCCTTAAACTTAAAAACCTCCCTAACTTGGTTAATTTAGGTCGGAGGAAAAAAAGTCATACTACCTTTTTTATGTATAATTTTAAGCTCTATATATTTTGCTTACATTTTTTTTCTCTAACTATTACCGTTTTCGAGTATTTGTGGAAAAAAACTTTAAATCATTTTTTTTTAACTCTTGCCGGAGGTTTCAGACACTAAAACCTTTACAGATCGTTTTTGTATTATTAGAAGTACAAAATATCAAAAATGCAAACTTGAGTGTCAAAATTTTGATTTAAAAAGTTATTTGACTGGACTAAGTGGTAGCAAGACTAGTTTGCCGGGTGCGCGGGCGGTGGAGCGCTCGCGTCGCGTGTGCTTATGCAATCCCCCCGCGCGCGGCGGCACACAGTGGCTATCAACCATAAAGCCATTGTGTGTTTCCGTAACTCAACACATACAAAATAAATATTATTGTTAGGATCAGAAGTTATTTTACCCAAAAAAATATATAAATGTCAGGATCAGAAACTATTTTACTAAACATAAACAAACAACAAATATACGTGGCGATTTGAACTAAACACGATTTAACATTTACTTACATAACCAAAACAACAACTATCAGAGATTCGACACAATAATACAATCCTCACGTAAACTAACAAGAGGTCCATTCCGCACGGAGCCTCAGACATGAATCTCCCGGCCGACGAGTCTGCATCGGCTTATAAACGGTTCCTATATTGGGTGTATAGAAACAGTTTATTTCGTTCTATCTAATAATACTATATAAGGAAGAAAATAATTAAAGATAGAATAGTAGGCTACAGATAAATCCATTGACAATCATCGTCGTGTCGGCCCACATATACCACGACTGAAGGTCTCTAGGTATATGAGCTACTGGATATACACAAGCTGATCCCGAAACGCGACAGGTCGAAGCGAGTCATACGGTGGTCTCTGCATTTGTGTATTGTGGTCGTGATTCAGTTTGGGCAATCGCCTTACCTCCTCAAATCTTGGTGGTTTTTAAACGGTAGGAGTTTGGCACATCGAACTAGCCGCCTTTACAGCAGCTCTGAGGGTCCAAGAGGATGTTGCATCGGGTTATTAAAAAAATACATAGTAGTAGACAAGGTCTAGTGGATTATGGACCGGTTTGCGACATTTGCGACAACGTTCGCGGTGGGGTTCGAATCCTGGCACGTATCTCTGGGTTGTTCCAGATTACGTATGGACTTAGGCACCACATGCTCACCGGTGAAGGAAAATATCGTGAGAAAACCCGCCTGGCATCTTATAGAAATGTTTTATGTAAGTGCCCTGAGAACGGCGATCAGCTGCGCTACTGGTCACATTAGGCATGACTTAGCTCTGCTCACTCCATAAAGGACCTAGCATGAATATATTAATTTTATAAGTACGTAACTATCGTACCCATGAAGTCATATTATTATTTAGGGAAAATTATCGGGAGGTTGAGGTACACGCAGTAGTTGTTGGTGTGATTTTTCTTTTCTTTTTATTTTTCTTGTGATTTTTTTTTTGCCAATATTTTCACTTTGATTGATATATTCTTCCTTGTTAATGTTTTTATTTTATAAGTCGTATCTATACTAATATTATAAAGCTGAAGAGTTTGTTTGTTTGTTTGTTTGTTTGTTTGTTTGAACGCGCTAATCTCTGGAACTACTGGTTCGAATTGAAAAATTCTTTTTGTGTTGAATAGACCATTTATCGAGGAAGGCTATAGGCTATATAACATCAAGATGCAACTATTAGGAGCGAAGAAATAATGGAAAATGTGAAAAAAACGGGGAAAATTATTCATCCTTGAAGGCTTCCATTGCGTGCGCTGCGAAAACGGTTCATGATACCAAAAATATATGTATGAAAAAATTATTCCTCTTAAAATGATCTAAAAAAATGTCCGCGACAGTATATGTCTATCTTTTAAGATTAACTCACTAGAACCGTTTTTATGGTAATAAAATTTGGTCGAAATTAATGCATTATTTGTTAAGAGTTGTATCAACGTAATAATATTAATCTTTATTCAAATAAATGTGTTGTTGATAAAGAGTATTTAATTGTGAACAAAATTGTCTTTGACATCACTTAATTTCAATGAACATCTTAGAAGATATTACAATAACTTATATAGCAAAACAACGTTTGCCGGATCAGCTAGTTGTTTATATTTTTGATGCAGGATGTGGTGGCCTTAAACGGTGCAACACATTAATGTACATTTTTTTCGATTTTTTTTTATTGTTTTGTAGTCTGTTGGCCACTGGCTGCCCTTAATATTGTAAAAATAAAAAATAAATAAATATTATATTTCTAGATGCGGAATTTGCAGTAGACGCTAAATGTCACCCAGTACCCTTGGAAAAAGCTGTTAAAGATAAACGGTATGTATCTCATAAAATAATAGAATATTATAACGCAAGTGTTCTAATTAGGTACCGATGAGGTGAAACAGAAATAAAGGCAAAAACTGTTGCATAATCCGTTAATAATTGGTATAACCTCCTGAGATTCAATGCGATAGTTCTAGGACAAAATCATATAGTACTAAACACCCAGCTACTTAAGGAGCAAGACCCATCATACTAATATTAGAACATAATATTAACGGTCCTGTAAAATGTTTGAATTGAATTACATGCTACATTGTAAAAAAATATTATTTTTATGACCCAACGTACTAAATAAAGAACAAAATAAAGTGATTTTTTAATTTATCTAGCAAAGTACTCTCAATATATCAAAACTTAATTCGTAATAATTACAGAGATACGAAAAGGTTTTGATCTGGACGTTAGGGACTATATTAGTTATGTTCTGATATTAGGACAGTGGGATTTACTTCTTTGTACCTACATTAAAATTGTGCTGCAGGAGGTTAATTATGTAAAAATATCAAATAGCATATTATTGTTTACAGTCATAGATGGGTGTAATCATGATTACTTTTAATCAGATTAATAATCAGATTATCTTAAAGGATTGACTTAAAATTTAACTTAAAGGATTGCACACAAAGTCTTTTGCCATTATCAGAAGTATTCTCTATCTCGAAGGCGGGCGTGGATTATCGGGTAGGAGCCGGTATTTCAGTAAAATATGGGCGGTACTTTGATAATCACTTCTAATAGTCCAGGAATCACTCAGAACAATAGTAAAAGCATCTATGATTAGCTTGATTTCGTTGGATTTACTTAATGTCCACCGAGCACGAAGCGATCCTGAAAGTAGTCAAGTCGAAGCGAGTCACTATGCCGGTCTTTGCACTATTGTACTGCGGTCACGACCCAGTTCGGGTAATCGCCCTAACACCTAACTATGTGGTGGTACTCAGTTCGCCAGTTTAGCTAGTAGTAGTCGTACACTATAAATAAAAAAGGCGAGCGCCGCTCTGCTGTCGGCAGCACATTTTACGTATCAAACAGAAAAGTAATCATAAAAGTAATCATGATAAATCGTAGTCCGATTACAGGTTAATAATCCTTAATCACAAAAAAAAAACTATTTTTGATTACAAAATGTAATCGTAATCGTTAATCATTAATCTGATTATATTTTCCCCATCTCTATTTACAGTGTACATAGGATAGCAGTGTTAGGCTTGGACTATCACGACATGACCAGAAAATCAGTGGCGCCTCTCGGAGTTAACCAGCTGTATACCAGGCTGTTGGAGCTCAAGGTATGTAACCCAGCAATATTTTGCAAAGGACACCCGAACCTTTAAAAAAGCCGATAGGTTTTACTGTTTATAGTCATAGTCGTTTATTGGACTGTACCACGCTTACTATCAAGCGTGGTACAGTCACTATGCCATGTCAGGGTAAAAAAAGAGTGCAGTATAGTCTCAAAAAATCTTTTTAAATTCCTCAATATGCCCAAACTCAGCAATGTTCGCTCTTATATGCCTTATTTGCATTTTTTAAAGCTTTACTTCGATATATGTTTGACAGTGCCTCCGTAATTATAGTGAGCAACACCCGCCAACGGGCAAGGCCCCACCATTAAAACTACTATAGTATAAAGGTTGCACGCATAATTCTAACATATCATTTGGTCGGCAACGGTTGCCCGGTGCACGTGTTGCAAAGTAATCGTATGCAGTGTTCATTGTATTTGACCCTTTTGTTAAATTACAATAGTTAAATGGCTAACAATGAAGATAGATAGTTAATCAAATTATTAAGGGAAAGTGGAGCTGGATCAAGTGGATGGTGAAGACTTCGTTATTTTAAATTATGTTGTCGGCCCTCCTTGCGTCTACATGTTTTTTTAATGTATTTTTAATCAAAATATTTTTACTTTATTTATTCACCTTTCCAGGGCTACAAAGTATTGCAGATACCCTACACAGAATTCAACCCCAAGGACAAGCTCGTCACACGAGTGCAGTACATTGAGAAGAGATTGAAGGAGATTGTCAGCAACTCATCTAAAACATAGAGTCGATAAAAGATCAAATAGAGTAATGATTTGTACATTTAGACCAGCGTTTCTCAACCTTTTTTACTATTTACCTAGGGGATAAAAATTGGTTTTCATAGAGATGTGAATAAACAACTAACATACATTAACCCTTTTCTTGATAGTATATCTGTGGAGATACATCAGAATTTAAAAAAAAGATATTGCCATAAGCTATTAGCGCAAACTTAATATTTTTATATGAATATTTAGGTAATTTCTCAGTTTTTGAACGCACGGTTAGTTTCTAAGACATCCTGTGAACATAAGGGTTAAACGGTATGAATATTATTTTGATATTGAAAGAAAGAACATTCTGCCAAGTTAAGGGTCAATGGTTTTGAAATAATTGTTTTAAATAAAGAGTTGACTAAACGATTCTCGATAGAAGGGTCATATTGCAGCAAATTCCCTGTTTATCAACAAATTACTTACGTTAAGGCCTTCTTTATTTTTAAAAATATTTTAACGTCTATGTTCACAAATATTTATTTTCACTTAACGTCATTCCTTGTGCGAAAATAAAGCAATGTATTTATGAAGTTGCAGACAATGCATTGCTGACGTTACAAGCTATGTTTATTAACTTTCCGAAAATATATACAGTGCAAACTCCATATAACGACCCTCAAGGGACTGTGCATATTTTGACGTTATAGAGAGTTGTCGATAAATAGAGAGAAGAAAAATCTGTATTAGAAAAAGAAAAAGTTTATTTCAGACTAGTGTTAGTAATCACATAAAAAAACAATTCTTGTTTGATCGCTATTGAGTATAGTCTGATATTTTTGTCTGACGTCTTTTGCTGTACCAGTAATTTTGTGGTATTTTTAAATTATTTTTATTCATATCTTGCGATATCGAGGCATCTTGGTGATAAAGAAAGTGCTTTTGCAATAATTTAACTGCTTCCAGATCTTCTTTAATGCTCGGCTGAGGCTCAGGCTCATCCGTCTCATATTAAAAAGTTCTTAAATTGCTGTCGTTATTGAGAGTGGGTGTAATGCTATATAGAGTGTGTCATTGTATGGGTTAGCCGTGGTGGCTGCCGGCAGAATAGAATAACACCCCCCTCTTCTTGCCGAGGTGTCGTAAAAGGCGACTAAGGTATCTCTTTAACACCGCAATTCAACCAGGTGTTTAGAGAAGGGAAACGCGACCAAACCTGCATCCTGCTCCCTCCCGATCGTACTGGTTCTCCTTTCCATCGGACCCGAGGGAGCTCGGACGAGAGAGTGCTTTTCTGGCAGCGCGTCCAGTTATGCACTTAAATATCTCCTGCGCAATTGACTGTTTCCGAAAACTGGGCCTTGATTTTCTTAATCGGCGTTGAAACAGTCGCCGTGGCCGAATCCGGCTAGGACATCATCATCATCATTGTATGGGAAACAAGTTAAAACAACCAAAGCCGAGCGATATTCACGCTTTAGGGAGTTTGTCGTTAAATCGAGTGACGTTACATGGTGGTTACACTATTACTATATCACTAAAAATTTTCGTTTAAACCAAATAGTCTTTCACTCCTCTATATATTGTTGACGTTGCATAGCATATAATGTTGTCGTAACAGACAATGATTTAGTTACAAATTGTATATTGCTGATGTTGCAGATATTTTGGATATTTTATTGCGGCCACAGAAAATGAAGCCCATTTAAAAGGGCTATTATTTATACAGTTTTTATGTTGTTCAATGGCTCCCGGTATTCAGTTGACTTCAGGTTGGGAAACGCTGTATTTATTAGATTTATTAACTGTGTACAAAGTTTGTGTCACGTATTTTGCTAAGACGCTATGTTGGCAACACCGTGAAATAAAAATCGAGGTATTAAAGATATTTTCTTATCAATCAATAATTTATTCTGTTGTCCCAGTAATAGCTGAAAATATTATTTCTAAATATTTTATAAATTACAATATTGAGTTTGAAATATTATTTAAAAATTGGTCTCATGAATCAATATGTTATCCTAAACTCTTATTATAAGACTATTTAACATAAATATACAGTAAATTCATAGGTCAGACCTATGGCCCTACGCCCTCAGGGACGGAATGCGAGTTTATTCGAGGTTAATATTTTAAAATAAACCTTTTGAAACGCAATGTTGTACGCATTTGTTGGTGAGAAATATTGCGGAATCGTGGAGGAAAACAAACTATACAATTTGACACTTTAACGCAGAAATTCCCAAACTATTTTGTTTTGTAGACCATTTGCTATTTTCTTCGGTTTATAAAAGCGAATATTAACAAAAACTTTATTCGAGAAATAAGATAAAAAAAACTGTCTTTGTCAACTTTTCTTAGCCTCTCGATTTTACATGAAATGTAGAATAAACCGTTTATTTAGGGTAAATGACAAACTTAGGCGGTATTACAAACGTATAGTGTGTAGACAACCTAAACGCGGCTGTCGTGTAAAGTGCCCTAATGGTTGTTAGGACGGGACGCAGGGGACGGGGATTGCGTCAACGCAGCAAAAGGAACCCTTTGTTCAAGAATTAAGTCGGCCACAGGAATGCAAGCTGTGCATACGTGCTTGCGCGTCGTAGTTTGATGTATTGTGATCCTTGATACTACTAAATCCACTGAAATGCCAATGTACCTTCGACTTTATGCAGATTTTAGATTCGTTTCGTAAGGATCGCAGAAATTGGGACACTTTATGTACCGCTATAGTCAGTCATTGCGTTGTGCGATTCAATTCTAAGTACTTTTTGGTTACTTTTGTCCCCTGTGGACTTAGCGATCCGAACTGCCGGCTCGAAATTGCGGTGTAACATAGGAAAGCACGCTGTATTATATTTTGTTGAATATGTGTACTTGTGTGTATATGAAGTATGTAAATTGTTAATATTATTTAAATAAATGATTTTAAATAGTGTATTTTTTTATTCTTACTTCACGGTGAATGCACCATACTTTCGAGAGACAACTATCTGACTATAGTCGCCGCGATCATGCTAAATACATAAATATCTCTTCATGCTTCGTTTAAAGAATCCAATATTATAGGACGAATTACTCTTGCCATAAACCGTTCCGCACTTCAATGACTCGGCAAAGGTAACAGAGAATAGAAGGTCTAGAACCTTTGGAATAGAAGTCCACGTAAAACTGGCACCGCAGTCGTTCAAAATGTGTGGTTCCGTGGCACTCTTATAATAAAGGTTTGACAAAATTTTTCAAACAAAAAGACCGGTTACTTTTTAATATATTTTAATATGTACAGACATACAGTTTCTTTCTTATTCTATATATAGTAGCATAATCTATTATATAAAAATAAGTCCGGTTTTCCTTCCTGACGCTATAACTCCAGAACGCACGAACCGATTTCCACGGTTATGCATTCTTTGGAAAGGTATCGGGCTCCGTGAGGTTTATAGCAAACAAGATTCAGGAAAATTTCAACAGAAAAGCAGGAAAACGGGGAAAATCTTTTTTCACATACAGCGCCATCTCTGATACATGGCATGTACTACAAAACAATATGGTTTTGCATGGTGGTGGAGCAGATCGCACCAGTATTTTAAGTAGATGGCGCCGATGCGTTATACATTGTTTGACAGCTACTCATTGTACTCTGCTCAGTTAATTTCATGTGACATTTATTATGCGCACGTTATTTCAAACGCTAACTGAAAACCAAAACGAAGCCATCTGGTGGCGAAACGAAGTTCGGCGGGCTTGCTAGTAATTTACTAAAACTTATAAACATTATTATGTTCATTTTTCCATAAAGACTATTTAGCGTGGTAGGTGTGGTGGTAGAAAGTAGACCTATCGTAGGCTAAAGCACAGGATAGCGTGTAAAGGTGAGGTGATTGAATGAAATGAAGAAAGTACAGACAGCAAGTAGATAGACGTTTAATGAAGCACAGTAGAAATAATGAAGCACAAGTAATATAGTCCAAGTAGAAATAAAGTACAGAGCGCAACAATACAAATAAGAACACGTAAATAACAACTATGAGATTAATGCGAATGGCGAGCGAGTAAAACGTAGTGACGCGTCTAATGTGATAGCGAGACGAGTTTACCGGGTGCGCTCGCGTCGCGTGCACATGTACAATACCCCCGCGCGCACCGGTATCTCGCGGCTCTCTAGCTTAGAGCCGTTTCCATCGCACGACACGATATCTAAATATATAAAAAAGAAAGAAAAAGTTTATTGAGGCAAAGGAAACAATACACAACAAACATATTTATATAAAAACAACAATGAAAGAATACATAACATCACATCATGTATCCTGTGTGCTGCTACCCGTCTCAAAGAGCACTCAGCTCAGCGTATGCTGGGCGACGCTGTACGCGCCATCCAGCGCTGTTTTTCAGCCGACGCTCAGGCGAACCGATTGCACGGACGTAGCGGTGCTATTTCAATATTAGAACCTAACCAAATATACAAAAACATACCTTATAACGTACCATAAACAAGTATGACAATAAATACATAGAACACTTTTGAGTAGCATACAAAAATGTAGAATACTAAATAAAATATAATAGAGATAGGGTAGATTGATAATAAAATACATTTACATACATACAGGCTGTTCCATAAAATATCAAGTAATAAAATATCAAGTTACAGAAATATCTAAAGTTACTTTTTCGTATTTAATTTGAGAATCAAGCAAATATTTTTTTAATTTATTTTTAAAAGCATAAATACTGAACGAAGATCTTATAGGTGGAGGTATATTGTTCCAGCATTTACTTGCATTGTATTTGAAACTACCTCTAAAAGCAGCAGTGCAATGACGAGGTATAGCAATTAATATAACTCAACTAACTAACTTAACTTAACTTATATATAACTCAAAGGTGACTGACTGACTGACATAGTGATCTATCAACGCACAGCCCAAACCGCTGGGAGGATCGGGCTGAAATTTGGCATATAGGTAGGTGAAGTCTACTTTGCCATGACAATAAACAAGTTTCATGGGCAAACTCTCAAATTTGTGGGTATTGACTTGAAAGAACATTGCTTCTCTCATGGACAGTTTTATGTTGCTTGCTCACGAGTAAGTTCACCCAATAGCTTGATAGTTTTAGCGCCTAATGACAGATTAGTTAAGAATATTGTATACAAAGAAGTTTTGTAGGCCCTAATTTTTTACACACGCTAAACAAAAGTAAAGCCTCAAAAACTATACCTAATCAATAATAATACTTCTTAAAGCGAGCGAAGCCGCGAGCAAAAGTTAGTTGTAAATAAATATCAAGTGTGTTAGTATTAAATGTGTTGATAAATTTACTTGTATAAGATGTGACTTGTGATATGTGAAGATATAATAATGTTATTTAAACAGTTGTTAGTTATAGGTTAGTATAGTATAAAGAATAAGAAAATAGATAACGTTAAGGACAGAAATAAATAAATAGATAGTGAGTATGCCACATCTACTTAAAATAGTATTACCACGAAATTCGGATGATATCACCTATAGCAGTCGGATTCCGCTTATTGCTAGGTATAGGCCTTCAGTACATGCCAACAGCTTGAATAGCTTGCCAAGGTCAACAAATTACGGCCTACAACTTCATCATATCGCAGCCGGAACTTCCACGCTTTGGTTTCCCAATCTGGGCTCCACACTCTAACCTCCAAACCGCATCTGGCATCAGCTCATCTAGCCAGATATCCCGCCCAATTTCACTTAAGAGCCAGTACCCGATATACGAAATCGATCTCCGGGCTGTGATATAGCTAGGTGGTTAATAGAAAAAATGTATCATGTTCAAAATCGTCTAAATAAAGAAAATGTATAGAATCTCTTTGGCCTGTTGATTTTCGGAATCAGCTCGTGTAAATCCTGCAGCTCATATACCTACAGACCTTCTGTCGTGGTAGATAGGAGCTGACATAGCAACGGCGACTGTCAACGGATTTGTCGAGGCAGTATAAAAAAATAATTCTTAGAACAAGGCTATTGCTCAGTTTCAGAAAGACTCTTAAAATTTAATAAAACTTTTACACTGTAATGAATCATCAATTACATACAAATTTATGATTAATTAGTGTTTAAAGGCGTTTTAAAATTTAAAGAGCTTTTCTAAAACTCAGCATACGTCCGTTGGTACTATACTCCGGTACGTACTATAATGAGCCAATGGTGAAGGTTACAGTGAAGAATCATGTTATCGATACTTCAAGCCTTTCGATACAAATCTGGAACAATGATATCATTATATTAATTAAGACCATCATTATCAATTTTTTAAATGATTTTAGTAGTGGGAGAGGCAAGGAGGAAAGAAAATGATAAAGATGGAATTATGAGTGGGGGAGGGACGGAAGAAGGGGCGTAGTATACGGGGAGTAAGTTTAACTAAAAGTTAAGACGATATTCATTGATAAACGACCAGCTTCCTACCACCCTTAAGGCATACTTTCGATTCGAACAGCAATAGCCTGGCCGCGATATTTTTTTTTTGATAGGAATTTACGTTGATGGTCGGGGCAGACCTTTAGAACTTCACCGGGCGTAGAGGACGACCACTGAAGGTGAGCACCTTCTTCGCAGCCAGCGAATTCATGAGTTGGATAGTAACACAAGGGACCTCGACTTGGGCAGCCAGCGGCCACGATGTACCGCACTATATGCAGTTATATGAAAAGATGTTCGATGTACGTGACTGCGCAGCGCTGCCGGCTACCACGATAATTGCCTAACTGCCAGAATTCGAAGTGTGCCTTAAGGCGGTACGGTTCCGTCGGGTCAGCTAGTGAAAAATATTAATACTCACGTAGTAACATTCCTGAAGAAGCCAGCGGCCAATGTGACAAGGCTTTCAAAGAATATTATGATCTTGGGAACGTTGATGTGGCTGGCCGGAGGCGCGTACACGATGTGGCGGTTCATCTTCTGTTGGCTTCTGAAATTATGCCGACTCACACCCACTTTACCGAACAGCCGGTACTGAAATCATAATAGAGTGTGTTCTGAAGATCTACATTCTGTAATTCCATTAGCCTCATTTCATTCATAGTCGCGCCAAAAGGCACAACCCCAGAACATAAAATACAATAATAATATAAACGTACTCAAACGCAAACGCCATCTGGCGAACACACTTTCTAAACGTTCTCGTTTTTCAAACTACAAACGTCGCATCTCATTCTCTTTTAAAACTCAAACATCGCATCGCATTATTTTTTCGGTATAATCGCGTCTAATAATCTTTCAAACTCGCAACACAAATTCTCAAAAACCATATTCCACATTCGCATTCAAACACATACACAGTGAGTGGTTTGTAAAGTGCCTGAATACCGCTGCCAACCGGTAAGTACTTTGATAACTGTCTCAAATATCGCAACTCTTTATTTTATAAAATCATCCCGCTTACGAGGGTGCATTTGTGAAACGGCATAAGTACATTACTTATCCAGGCCCGCGTAATTCATTAAACCACTAGACACCATGCCAGATACCATCCGTTTGTGGCGGGCGACCTTTCCTTACAATCGCACGAAAAGATTCGCTTCGACATTCATCATACCAACAGTTAAGGAGTGAAATATAATTCCAGCGAACATATTTCCACGTTCTCATGACTTGGAGCCTTTGAGAGAAGAGTTGAAAGACCTTTGTTGAGCGGACGCGGTTCATCAGCAGACTCATATTCACCTTCCATCAGGTGTGGTTGAGGTCAAGCGTTCACCTATAAATAATAATAAAAAAGGATAGAAATTTGTTTCCTTCGTCTGTTTTTCCAACATCTTATGACATGGGAATGTTTAAACGACGGGTGAATCGGTATTTGCTGGGTGAGCGCGTTCTATCATTGGCCTCATCATTACTTGCATCAGATGAGATTAAAGTCAAGCGCAAGCCTGTCTGTAATAAAAAAAAGTTTAATATTAGTAATTCGTCTGTAAACGTTTTATAAACACCTTTTGGAGCACCAAAACGGGAGATTTTCACGTCCAGCCGATTTTCACCCCTTTAATGCATTCAATAAACTCTAAAAAGAATCTTGCTACTGTTCAAAAGATTCACTTAAATACCATTTGAAATGTTCCTTCTTTTATGGACCGAAAGGGACGCCCGGCGTTCCATTATTTATCAGGTAGAAACAAAACAGATTTTACTAGGACACAAATGATCCCCGTTTACAGGTGTGTTGAAGTATATGGTATGTTACCGAATTTTTCAACTTACACTTGGCTTTGTAAATATTTAGGCTATACTGAAATTCCTATTATACATATATTCAGTTTTAAGTCAAAGACGAACTTATATCCTGAGCAAAGTCAATGTAGCGTCTATAAATCTCATCCTCAATTTCAGAAAATATTTTTAAATTTTGTCTTTAAATGATGATTAATAAGCGTTTTACACAAACATACACATGGAAAATTGGCAAGAGTTTTATACGGACCTGCGCATCACTGAGGTAAATAGGAGACTCGAATATGATCCAAATGACGACTTCATTGCATTCTGGAGAAGTCAGCGAGCCGGCGTACGTATAATAGTTGTACTTGTTTGGGCTAAGTAGTTTCCTGCGAAGACATTTCTATAAAACACCCTACCAAAATGGGTATAAATGTAGTTGAGAGATGCTAGATTTTGAGCGTTGACCGGTCAGTAGATTTGATGCACGTACGATTCCTACACACCGCTAGAAAGGTCCTGGGGGTGTGACCTTATAGACCCATCCCTCACAGACTTGGTGCTTGCAGACGGCTTTTCGCCGGGTCGTAAAAGGAATAAAGATCCCAGCCCTGGTTTTCAGTGAGTAGAGGGATACCATGGGGTTTTTAGCTGGTTGAAGTCTGGCATACATATTTCGCCGCCCTAATGACTATACTAACGATCCTATGCAATATTTTCTTCCTGGTCACAAAAAAAGGATCTTGAGCATACAATGAGAAACCTTTGAAATGATTGGATATTGGTGACCACAATTTGAGTTATGTTGGAAGAAATATGTAAATATCTATAACTTCAGTTTTCCCAAGGAAAACATCTTTTAAGAAAATGCCGTACTGTGTATTGACCTACTGCTTTCATTATGGCTAATGTAAAAATACAATAATTAAAAAAGGTCATAGTTAACAACGTAACTTCGTTACACGAAGTAAACTTGGAAAATTTTGTCAAGTTAAATGCAGTTAATATAGAATTTCCCCTCAAGGTACTAAATGTATAGAGAAGTAATTTTTAAATTGACTCAGAGAGTTTCTGTAATGGCTTAATTCAAAGTAATCCTTTAAACAATTCAAAATATCCGGCCAAAATTGGCATTCATTAACCTAATTCGTTTACATATTAACTGGCTCATTGGGCAAGATGCCTAAATGAGGAAGGTTGTAATTTTTTAAAGCCCAATTGAATGAATTACTTCAATCAATAACATTCACCTAAAGACACAGTTTGGGTTCCGGCAGTTACGTGCGTACATTGGACATATATGCATACAGAGTAATACATCACGATCCGCTGCTGGAAAGTTGCTGCCAAAATCCAAAGTGTGTCTTAAGATTAAATTAATCAACCCATTTGTTGTTTATTATTATCAAATATAAAGCCAAGCCTTTAGTAACTACGTAACATAGTAAGGAATTGGCAGGCATTGCCTAACTTCACTTTTGAGTAAATGTAGTCCAATCGTTATCAAGGACCTTTATTTGTCCCCTCCAGGACATACACCTCTCGCAAGGTTCACCGCTGAGCTCGATCTTCGGCTTTTCTTATCCAGCAATAGTCAACCTTTTTGAGCAAATCGTCACTTTATCGAGTTGGAGAGTCTTACACTATATTTATCGAGACGCGGTCTCCACTTGGAAACAAAATCCGATTGTTTATCGATTCTTCGGAAATATGATCCATCTTTTAAGCTTGGTCAATTACTTTAGTTCTCCGACGCGTCACTTCAATGTAAATGGGGTACTGTATTTATAAAAAATCATGTCATATTCTTTGTCATTTGAATTACATACAAAACTAGTATCCTCTATGTGGTAAGTAATAGTAGAGATATGGAAAAGTTATGGTTAATATTCTATCAGGTCGTGACCGCAGTACAAGAGAGCAAAGTTCCTTACAGATCTGGTTAACCTGTCGTTTGGAGATATACTCGTGATCCAGATATTTACGTTCCTAGAGGCTTGCTTTCAGGCCAATATAACTTACAGTGGCACTTGATTTTTTGGAATACAAAATTCGTGGACGGCACTGTTTTGAGAACCAGGCCAATCAATTCGTGAAGCTACTAAGAAAATTATAAAAAAATAGTTATAGATTTGAGAGTTATATGTTTACGTCATATCTAGAAGCACTCCGCTCACTCTGTCTCCAGTATGCTGCAATCTTGATATGTGATGCATCAGTTCTTCAGTTGATTCCAGCTGATAATCTTCTAGTTCCGCTTGTACCTTTAAATGTAAAATTATTTACGTCCAAAATTAAGTTACGATTGTTTAGAGGATATTCTTTATTAGGCTTTATTCTTTACTAGCTGATCCGGCAAACGTTGTTTTGCTATATAAGGTTTTGTAATATCTTCTAAGATGTTTATTGAAATTAAGTGATGTCAAAGGCAATTTTGTTCACAATTAAATACTCTTAATCAACAACACATTTATTTGGATAAAGATTAATATTATTACGTTGATACAATTCTTAACAAATGATGCATTAATTTCGACCAAATTTTATTACTATAAAAACGGTTCTAGTGACTTAATCTTAAAAGATACACATATACTGTCCAGTACATTGATTTAGATCATTTCAAGAGGAATAATTCTTTCATATATATATTTTTCGTATCTTGAACCGTTTTCGCAACGCACGCAATGGAAGCCCTCAAGGATGAATAATTTTCCCCGTTTTTTTCATATTTTCCATTATTTCTTCGCTCCTAATAGTTGCATCGTGATGTTATATAGTCTAAAGCCTTCCTCGATAAATGGTCTATTCAACACAAAAATAATTATTCAATTCGAACTAGTAGTTCCTGAGATTAGCGCGTTCAAACAAACAAACAAACTCTTCAGCTTTATGATATTAGTATAGATGATAAAAAAATCTTGACTGATTTCGACCTTGGTGACATTTCCAAGCCACATAAAGTGCGCGCGCAGCAGTCTTATTCGCGAAGGCAAGCTCGCTGACAAATATATTTGGAAACCGTCAATTCCACAGGATATACTTGGTGCGTAAATGCTAGCGCACAAACGCACCTTCTGGTCGAAACACTTCTTAACCTTATGGGACGGGGTACCGACACAGCCAGAGAGAGCCAGGATGCTGTGTCTGGGTACATATAACTAGCTCCAATCAGCACTCTAGGCATTCATGTCTACACCCTTGGGCTGTAAAACAATAGATACATGACCCACAGCTTTCGTTCAAGTAAAGAAATAGTTTTCTTGGAGTTTGAAGCCGGTAAAATTCAGGCGTATCGCACGAATCATCCCCCTCGTACGACCACGATGGTCTTACAGTCAAAGTCAGTAAAAGAAGAAAACCGTACTAAATTTATTGAAGTAAGAGGACAACGATGTTTCATATAATTAAAAGATCAAAGCTTGACCTCATTCATAACTGGAAAACTAGTAACGATTAGTCTAATATTCGCCCAAGAAATGCCTGTTAACTCTTCTTCTAAAAGCTTTCAAATCGTAACACTTGAAGAATTCTAGCTCGCAACATTAATTTAAGATAAAATAAAATGACTAACTTGACAGAATACTGCGACTATTGCCAGGCCGTCTCTCTTCTGCAAAGCTTCAGCTGCTGTCAAATCGGACCGCACGTGAACGAAATGGATTTCCATGGGATATCTGAAAATATATAAGTATAACATATCGTTCGGTGAAAGGCTATTTGGTTTAAGCTAAATTTTTTGGTGATATAGTAATATATATATATTTGGAATCAGTGTTTTTTACCGATTCCGAAAATATATATATTACTATATCACCAAAAAATGTCGCTTAAATCAAATAGCCTTTCACCCAACGATATCATAATTCTTAATTTTTCAACTAGCATAATAGGATATTATTTTTAAGTGGCTCTTGTAGCCCGGCCTGGTGGTTAAGGTACCAGTATTCATGCGTAATTACGCGAATGATTGTGAATTCAAAACCTAGCACGTAAGTCTAGATTTATCCACATTAAGTACGAATTTAGGCATCACATGTTCACCGGTGAAAAAAAAAACATCGTAAAGAAACCCACGTGGCATTTTTTCTTATAATTTATAGACGGACGGTTGACCTCAACCACACCTAATGGAAGGTGAAGATGAATCCCTGTCGGAAGTATCCGGATTCCCAGGCTCGGCGAAAGCGAAGAGAGGGCAGTGCTGGCACCCAAGTGGTTTTATTCGGGGCAGGTCCGACACACCGGGGGAAGTGGCCCTCACCACTTCCCCTGACGGACCATAGAGATTTCAAACGGGTTAACAAAAAAAAAAAAAGGTGAAGATGAATCCGATGATGGACTGAGCTACAGCACGTATTGTTTGAGTAAAATGTAAGCAACGCTAAAATAGCCCCAGTAGATTCCAGTTGAAGCATAAATAAGGAGCTTACTTAACACCGTTGACGGAATGTTCAGAAAGCCAGTGGAAATGCACCTGCTCCAATCGATAATTGTTTTTCAAAGGTCCCCCAGTGAGAACTGGATGGATCGACTTATCGCCTTCTGAACTGAATTGTACTGGAAAAAATAAATATATATACAAAGTTACTGGTAACTAACGCATAAGCTTTTAAACATTTCTTAGGCATATCAAGACTGACAACTTATGTTCTATGATTTTTGCTAGAACGTCATACGTTATTAGCTCTATTCCTAGAAAATAGCTATATATCAGCATTGATTCATTCGATTCTGGCGTAGGTATTTCACAGCTAAGTGCCCGCTCCCGCCCACCTCAGGTCTTAGGACGACGCTGGATGCAAACCGCTTCTGACCACTCATTCTAGACATTAAGAGTGGCCTATATATATATATAAATGAATGATTGACAGTATGCACAATGGTATGTTCAGCTCTATTAGACACCTCCTTTTTGCTGCGAATCGCCAAGGAGGGGAATTCGCTTCCTGCGTCTGTGTTTCCATCTTCTTATGACATGGGAATTTTCAAACGTCGGGTGAATCGGTATTTGCTGGGCGAGCACGCTCCATCGTCGGCCTCATCATCGCTTACGATCAGGTGAGATTGAGGTCAAGCGCAAGTCTATCAGTAATTAAAAAACACGTGGAGAGAATGAATGATGAAAGAATTAACAAAAAATATATAACATACAATATTGAAATGTTAATAAAGTAAGATTCATGGCTTACAGAGATTTACCTATGTGACTAAATAACAATAAATTTGATAGAGGGTAAGGTCCGGAGTAGGCGGAATCAGTGTGAGATCATAAAGTGATTAATGAATGTCAAGCACGCAAATAAGGTTTACAAAAACAGAGAAAAGTGATATTTTATTCTCTGTGTTTACGCCACTAGTTAATCGGCGTAGTGATAGATAGTTAGATATATTGTATTTCTTTATTTACTTATTACAACACTTACATCTATCAAAATATGTATAACTCAAAGGTGACTGACTGACTGACATAGTGATCTATCAACGCACAGCCCAAACCACTGGACGGATCGGGCTGAAATTTGGCATGCAGGTAGATGTTATGACGTAGGCATCCGCTAAGAAAGGATTTTGATCAATTCTACCCCCAAGGGGATAAAATGGAGGATGAAAATTTGTATGAAACTTCGTCAATTTTAAACCGATCGGGCTGAGACTACTATGGCGCATACATAAGGCTACTATGACGCCTATATACCTAATTAATAATAATAATACTTTTAACGTCAGCGAAGCCGCGGGCAAAAGCTAGTAGATATAAACACGAACAACATTCATTACAAATGTGATAACATTATAAGTGTACACTACTTGCTCAAAAGAAATAAATATGAAAATACGAACAACGCACGGACAGAAACAGTAACAAAAAGAACACTAAATTTTTTTTTGCAAAACTTATGTTAAGTCTACTAAAAAAAGATAATTACTTGTATGGCCATTGTTGATTCCAGAAACGAGCACGCTCTTGTACCCCTCGAACTTTAGAGCTCCGTATTTGATGAACTCGCTGCCGAAATCCTTAATCAAATCAGAGGTCCTGATGTCTATCGGCGATTGGCGTCTACCGCCTTCCTTACACTTGTCTCCCGGCCAATTGGCTTCGTCTGCCACAAATACAGCCTTATAAAAAGTGATATTTAAAATGTAATAATAGGTGTCGTGGCTCAGAAAGCTGCTACTTAAAATAGGACTGGGTTTTAGGCCTAAACGTCCGCCCACTGGGATCCACAAAACATGTATCGACAGCACGGTCAGCCCAGGTGGAGATGGCGATACGAGCTGGACACCTATCTAAAGGATGGATCAAAAATATGAAAACAGAGAAGAGTACTCTGGAGAGTGTGGGGCCGAGTTGTATGATATAGTTCCACCCTCCCTCTTCTACCATAAATTGACTAGATGCCGTGCGGGTTTGCACCCTTATTTTAGTTACTTGCACTGTAGTTTTTTATTTATTTTCTATTTTGTATATAATTTGTAATGTGCTTTGTAGTTAGTATTAAAATAAATAAATAAGAGTAGCATTACTCTTACATTCAAGAATTCTCTCCTGTTCTCATTTTTTTTGTATCCATGGTCGATGGATGGACGATTTACAGATAAAAGTTTAATCTCGATTACACCTGGTGGAATTTGAAGATGAGGCCGATCAAGAAACGCGTCTGACCAACAAACGGCTGTTCATTTTACTTTTTACACTCGCTCGATAAAGTGGCTACACTGGACCTGATGAAAAATACAGTGTTGTCCAAGAATGGT
The DNA here is from genome assembly GCA_036320925.1 of Automeris io. Lineage (NCBI taxonomy): Eukaryota > Metazoa > Arthropoda > Insecta > Lepidoptera > Saturniidae > Automeris > Automeris io. The sequence goes on along the minus strand of JAUDJH010000010.1, from coordinate 1,918,760 downwards.
ATCGATTACCAAAGAACGAGAATCTATTGACAGCCGCCATCGCCATGTCGGCCTGCATATACTACGACAGAAGGTCTCTAGGTATATGAAAAACTGGACGTTCACAGGCTGACCCTGAAATGTGAAAGGCCGAAATAAATCATTATGATGTTTAAACTAGAAAGGCTCGCAAATCTTGAGATCATAGAAAAAAAACGCGGAAAGCATATTCCTCTCGATCGCTGTTCTTAGATAAACTCACACCCAAATTATTGAATGTGCCTTAAGGTGCGTCCAGAAGGAAATTATTTGTGTTGCCACTCCGACGCAGCCTTGAGTTTCTTTCGGCGTTTCTTCTCAATGTAGTCGCTTCCGAAGCGCTAGTAGATCACCGTTAGGTTTTTTCGAAGCGAAATATTCACTAAAAACCTTTGACTTTGTATAACTTAATTACGTCCTAACAAACAACGATATCTTATGCGACTTTTCAGTTAACTTTTTACACATCAAAATAAAGCCTTCTATAAATATTTAGCCTATTTTTTAATCTAGAAATTGACCCTCTTTTTTAAATATATTTTCAGTGAATGACGTGCTCTTCTGTCGCTCCTGGAATATAGCGCCCGGGACGCTCGCCCCGGCTTGCTACCCTTAGATCCATGCCTGCACTTACCATCGTAATTCCATGCCGGGCCTTGGTAGATAATTGTCGCGGAAAGATCTGGAAGAAGTTTACAAGTATCTATTACTGAGCTCCTTTAAGTTGCAATATTAAGAAATTTCGGCAGCTTCTTATTTTTTGTTTGTGTAAATTACCTTTGCTCACAATGTCTAACCGAAGGTTACGGCTTTTGCCAAAAAACCACATTTGGCATAACTTTCAAATGAGATGAATTTTAATCTATAACCTAAGGTTTCTAGTAAGTGTCAAACAAAAACTGACTTAACCGATGATGTTTTTTAGATTAATTTAAATAAGTATCCTATATAAGGCGAAATAGATTATTCGGTTGTTACCAGAAACTTTGGCCAAAGCTATAGATATTAAGCTCCTCTTTTTTGGTAACTCTGTGGAAATCCTCCTCTACCGTAAGGTAACGGTGTGCCGAACTCTTACCGACTAAAACCACTCAAATAATCCCTTATTCGCAGGGTGCCCCTGGCTACAAGCATCAGTCAGAGACTCAGAATACATTTGCGGCTCAGCGCGCAAAGATTTTAAAATCCTAAAAAATGAGGACAAAATTTGCTTAAAGTTAATTAGAAATAATGATCTTTTAAGCTTAAGATTAAAATTTATGTATATATAGATTACGGAAATTACCTCAAAACTTGTCAAAATGTGACTAAAGTTGCAACTATGGCCAGGTAATCGTTCAAAAGTACAATTATTAGAATAATATCTACTCACCTAAGACAAACAGTGGTAGAATAATCAATCGGCACATTGTCGACTGCCATACGACAATTCCTTTTTCAGAATGAGTCAGACAAACTACAACATACTGTCGAATACGGCAGTGTTTATAAAACAATTGTCAGTCCTTTGTTTTTGTATCGATTACTAATATAAGGAACGTTGTCAGAAGTTTTGAGAAATATTCTCGTTCCGGTTACTTCATATAACCCCGTTCTTTGTGAGGAAGCCTACAAGTACCTGGTCAAGATTCAGTACAGCTTTAAAAAATATCCCTTACATCTGAGATTAATATTATATCATCCTTAAAAATACACATAACTAGCTGTGAGGGCATGGTGGATTAGGGACTGACAACCATGCGCGGCGACGCTAGTGGTTGTTGAAGGCGAAAGAGGTGGCGGAGAGGGTCAGGGAGGCAATAGCCGGCCCCGACAACCCGATCCGTCGCCCACGCAGAACAGGACGAAGGAAGAGGGCCTTTGCCGCAGGCCTTCCTCCGTAACTGGAAAGACGCCTGGGCGGCGCGCTTGAGGGAGCTCGGCGCCCAACTTATCCAGGCGAGAGCGGTGTATGACGTGTTCCCGCACACCGCTCCAAGACTACTTATGAGGAGAACGATAGGTGGCTCTTTACTTCACCCCCTCGTAAACACAGAGGTGAGGCTTACCGAAAAGGCCAGACATCGTCGCGGGCCGGAGAAGTGGACGCTGCTGTGCCTCCGGTCCCGGCTAGACGGAGAGAAGGAACACTCCGGAGGTTTTAGTCGGTCCAAGTTCGACACACCTGGGGGTGACCCTCATCGCTCCCTGAGGTCCATCAGGGATTTCCCCCGGGTTACAAAAAAAAGAAAAACGCTAATGGTTGTAGATTCAAATCGTGGCACGTATAGATCCGGCTTCTGACTGGACTCTAAATCGCCAGGGTAGTTGTTCTTTTCCTGTTCCTTTCAGTGATTTCCTTCTGCCTCATAACTGTTTTGGAGATGGCTGAGACTTCGTTCCATGTCTCTTCACTGCTGATTAAGGTTTTCATCACCGCCAGCAGTGTGAGGTCATAACCAATTTGGTCTGTGAAGACCTTACGTTCAGCCTGGACACTTCTCTAGAATCTCCCTTTGTGTAAGAACTTGTTTTGGTAACCCGGGAGAAAATCATCACAGTATCATCAAGACCACTGTGAAGACAGCGACATCAGACACCTACTGACTAAAAACCCCCGGGGTCCCTCTAATTGCTAAGTCCTGGCCTGAGAAACCAAATTCATCCAGACGTCCGGGAAGCGAAAAGCCTTGTTGAGGCTACCTCTCTAGGAGGGTGGGTGTAAAGAACTCACCCCTCCAAAACTTCTCCCTCAGGCGGCGCGCCGATCATTATGCACCTCCTCCCTCTCATCCGGTCAGCAGACTCTTTCAAGTCTATTGCCCGGCTATTGTCACCGGGAGATGGCGCACTCGCTCTGAGCGAATGTGTCCCTCCGGCAGCTTGAGAATAGCCTACGTTTTCTCAGAGCTAAGTCAAAGTTAACGATATCGGTGGCTTTATATACACTTGGATATTAATACAATAATATACTTTGGAACATTTTAGTAAAGGCTAGAAAAGTCTAACTATCATCTATAAATCTCCTAGCTCTCTGGAAGGGGATGGGTGTAATGAACCCATCCCTGCAAAACCTCTCCTTCAAGCGGCACGCCGGATACTACTCACCACCTCCCTCTCATTCGGCCTTTGTGTAAGCCCTCTGTTAACTAATAAGATCTAACCCGGAATATGAATAAGGAAATCCATGAATATAAAACAAAGGAGCTTTATTACAAATTAATTATCAAATTATGATAAATAAATACTAAAAAACGATTAACAATCTATGATCGTCTACATACATATATGAAATATACTATCATCATTATTCAAATCTGTGATTGAAATTGAAACGATTGACGGCGGCAATCTTTTCACAAATCTATTAAGGAACACGAAGCTGATAAATATAATAATTATTGATAATAGAAGGAATACATCAACAGAACAAAAGAACAATAGAACAGATAGTAACAAAATTTAGGAAAGATTTAAAAATATATCTTTTTGGGGAAACATACAGAAAAAAATACTCAAAGATACGCAACTCAGCGAAGTTACCACAAAAAAAAGAAACAAAACAAAAATCAAGCAAAGGGACACAAAATAATAAAAGAAAACGAACTAAGTCAATAAAGAAAAGCAAATGCAAAAATAAACTAATAAATAATGCGAGTTCAGGGTCTTTAATAAAACCACACAGATATTACTAAACTCAATTTACTCAAATAAACATGAAAACGCTAATTAGTTTACAAAATACTAAACTAAACGCCGCACTAACCATTTCACGTTAGTTTTGCTTACATTATTTGCCGTAGATAACTACTGTCCCGCGTTTGAATCTACCACGTATTTATAGCGGAACGGTAGATCCCAACAATTTCATATAGATTCAACAGCCATTTCGTATATTTAGCGTCAACGATAAACTGCAGTAACATTTCTAGAAATCGCTTTCTATTCTCTAATAGATGACGCCACTGATGGCTTCTGTTATGCTATCCGCCAAAAGATGTCATTTCATACGGTGGTTTATCTAAAGTTGCTACATAATGTTATGGTAACTAATGTTTCTAATGTGTGTGTCGTAGATCTGAGAAAACTATCTACTAACTCATCTTAATATCGATGTTGGTGAATAAACCCTTTTTATTTTTAGGTACGTATATCTAGACAACAAAGGGAAGATATAAATATTTGTTTTTATTTTATAAATGAAAATGAATTAAATACATCGATAACTTAATTTACAAAATGAATATGTATCAAACTTAATCTTATTCACTACAAAATACTGATAACAAAATGTACTTTTACATCTTTGGGAGAGATCTAAATTGTTATCTTAATCCAAAGGTACGTTGAAAATTCATTGTCAGAAGTTCAATGTTTTGGAATAACAAATCACAATGTCTGTCGACTTTATAGGTCAAATCCGTCTCCTGATATCATAGCTGAAGGTATGCGAAGAAGCTAAGTATACCAACGAATATATTTAATAGATTTGGTGCTAATATATATGAAGATGATCCAACGGAACGGTAGACATTCCGATTGACTGCTTGCAGACTTCTATAATTCTTTCTTCCTCCAACATCCACTTCATTGAGGGTCTTGAACTGGATACAGAAATGATTAATTTAGATATCGTTTTAATTTACAACCTTCAGTTAGGCTGGCTGTGGGGTTTACTGGTAGAATAAAATAGTGCCTCCCTCTTCATAATACTGAGATGTCCTAAGAACCGACTAAGGTATACAGCATGCCGACCAGCATGCAGGTTCCTAGGACCTAAGTTCTGCAACCACCTTTTTCTACACCCGACATTGAACAAGCGAGCTAGGTTAAATGTCCAAACTCCTTCTCATTGATTCCACAAATATAGTGGAAAAAGGGAAGGAAAGCTTTTGCTCTACAGTGGGAAGAAACTACTTAATAATGATAATTATAGGTTACTTCATTTCAATTAAATTCACTTTAGTTTAGCCGGGCAATAGACTTGAGGGAGTTTGCAGCCCGGATGAGAGTGAGGCGGTGCACGGTGTCCAGCGCATCGCCTGGGAGAGAGGTTTGGAGGGGTGGGCTTTACTCCTTCCCCTCTCAGCGAGGTAGCCTCAACACGCTTCTTGTTCCCTGTGCGTCTGGATGGATTTGGTTTCCCAGGCCCGGGTGGAGTAACCAGAAGGACAGCCCGGGGGTTTTTAGTCAGTAGGAGTCTGACACACCGGGGTCACTGCCCTCACAGCGTCCCTGATGGTCCTATACAGGACTATACCCCGGGATGCAAAAAAAAATCACTTTAGCTGAAAGGATAAAGTGTACCGAACAACAGTTTGGTTAGGTTACTTAAATTCAATACAATTCACTTAAGCTGAAAGAGTAAAGTGTACCGAACAACAATTCCTCTTTAGATTCTGATCAATGTTAAGACAGGTTCAATGAATACTTGATAAAATCAGTTTGCAGTGAAAACCGGGTTACCAGTATTATTAAAGCATCCACTCGTATAAACAATGCCAGTTAACTCACCTGTTTATCAGACATAGTTAGAGGTTTATCCATAACGATCCAAGTCACTGCTTCATAACAGTTCGGTACAGTCAATGACCCGTGGTATGTGTAATACGACTCCGTGTCTGGACTCAAAAGACGCCTGTTAAAGAAAGATGATATGTCAGTATTAATTGGCATCCTACCGAAGGCTCGCTCAAACTAGCTTCAAATTTACGGCGAAATCTAAGGTTTCTAGTAAGCGCGGAAAGTAAACGAACTGTTACGAATGCGCACATTCTAAAAGTTATTTTTAGTTGCGAGGTAACCTTAATCATATCTAGTAGTTTTGCACAGTTAACATAAACCTTTAGTTTAAAAGTCTCTAAAATCATTGTTTATTCACTCTTAGTTAATCTGGGATTCAAATCTTAGGATTTTCAAATTTTTGGATTTAGATTTCTTGGGCAACATTGTATTGTCCACAAAGTAGGGGTCAATAGTTACTTTGTCAAGCTGCTGTAAAGACAATATAGATATCTGGACGTATAATAAAATCAGCAGTGACGTGCATAGGATATTTAGACAGGGTAGGCAGAATTCGAGTAATCAATTTGAATATTATATTATAACAGTAAATATTATATTGCTTTCATAGGTAAGATAGATGGTGTAAATATAGAATAAATATGAATATAAATAGTTCCTTTTTCGTTTAACTTTAAACAATTTATTCCAGACTTATTTATCGTCAGGGCATGCAATGCTTTCAAGCATCTATGGAACGCTACTGATAATCAGTTGTGGTTTAGCCGCAATAATAGATGTAAAATTATTAGCCGACGGTTCCAATTGTGTGCTCTAGGGTTAGTATATGAAGAAGGCTAGACTGAATGATAAAGGCAGAAGTATAACTCGATCCCAGATAGTCAGCGTCAACAAGTAAGACGCAGAAGGATGGAAGTGTTCCTGACAGTCATCGGGCAGTAGACTCGAGGGAAACTGCAGCCCAGAAGATGTGGAGGTGGTTTTTGGGGTACACATTGTTGTGGTACAAATAAAATAATCTATCCCACCAAGAAATGAGACGACTATACCTAATCCATTCGCTCGCCAGGCCGAAAGAAGAAGGTGGTCTCCCAGGCCTGGCCAACAGCGATAAGCAGACAACATCCCGAGAGTTTTAGCCAGTTGGAGTCGGGAAAATCGTGGCTAAAACTCTCACTGCGGCTTTGGCGGTCCTTTGCAAGATTTTCTTTAAAAAAGTTCAACATTTCATAAATACTTACGTCAAATCTATGTTCTTTGGTTCACTCTCTTCTTCAGTTTTCGTCATAAGTTCCGGAACTGAAGACATGAGCTGTTCTAAGGCATACTCGCTATCATCATCTCTGTATATCTGGATTAAAAAAAATATTTTCTATCAGAACGTTGTCACAATACTTAAAAAAAAAATCTCCAGCTTGAATATAATGGACGTTTATTGCTTGTATCAGCTGTATTTATTTATAAAAAGATAATTAACTAATATTTATCCAAATATGGATTAGGTTCTCTGTTGTTGGTGCGTTTATTTATATTCATTAATACTCATAAACAGCCACGTGTGTGCCATAAATGTATTCCTTCCGTGTGGAAATCGGATGCACAACTTCTGGCATAGAAGTACTTTCCCCTACGCGAAGTTGTTAAAACAAAAACATTAGTAGAGAAGAAACAGGTTTAACTCAATGTTCCCCAAAACGGTGAAATACAAGTTACATCAACAATATTTGAAATTGTTATTTTGACGACATAATCAAATATTTTATTAACCATAAGACCATCTTAGAGTCGCAAATATTGGATAAGTATTGAATATTGTACATACTTGAAAAAGAACTCCTACTACAGCTAATCCGTCAGGTCTCTCCAGTGCCTCATCAAAAGTTAAGCCATATTTCTTATGCACCAGGTGTATTTCCAGGGGATATCTTTAAAGTTTACAAATATTACGTGTGAATTACTTGCAAATAATCTAGTAATACTATATTATACCACTGGTATGTTAAGTTAGTTATTACAGATGAAATCAGAACTGAGTTTGTAATGGCCAAAATGAATATGCGTATCATACGATGTTTTTCATCACACTTCCTAGGGAAAAGGACAATATCATGTTATGTTATTAACTTTTATAGTAAACTAGCTAACCCGGCGAACATTGTTCCGCCTAAGAAGCAATAAATAAGCAGATTTTTTATTTAATTAATTTTTTATTACATTGATTTAATTTTTTGTATTTTTCAGGCAATTTTTAAAATTTTCTCTCCGTAATAACCTTAGACTTCATGAAACAGAATAAAAAAGAAATCAGCCAAATCGGTTCAGCCGTTTTCGAGTTTTGCGCTTATCAACACATTTAGCGATTCATTTTTATATTATAGAGATTTATTGCGGTAAAATTATTACAGCAGTAGTGCATAATGTAGATAATTATGCGCCTAAAAGCGATGTAATACTGTACTTTTACGGCCATGTGTGATAAAAAATGAATTACTTTTATTTATGTGATAGAACTAAACTTAAAAGCTATATATTTATAAAAACGAGTAATTAATTACTTTATAAATATAGTAATATTATATTCACATATAAAAGAATATCTGAAACTTTAAGTTGTACGAAATAAAAATATTATAGCGTTAGTTGCCACAGGATACGTTGCGACATGGAGAGCCGTCGCTCCATCGTTTTACAAACATATATCCAAAGTGCGCACAAGGTGCTTTACGGCCTCTCATCGCTCACATAACGCACTTGCACTTCACGATACAAGGCAAAGATGGGTACACGCGTTGCGATGCCGGAGCGGTACCGTTTCATAGTCTTTCAGATACATTTTAATAACAGACTGCACTGAACGGCGTCACCTCCGCGTCGCTACGTATTGTAAACACCGCATCTTATATATTTAGCAGACTATTGATATTTCTTAGATGTAATTAGTAGAATAAAGAATACCTTCAAACGTTATAACAACTAAGGTTATCAATTGATGATATCACAAATTAATGATCTAATCTAAATGTATATAACAAGTAAAATTTAATTTTATCTCAATGGGAATGCGTATAGGAAACTGATTAGACTTATCAAAAAAATCAAAATGATAACAATGCAACATTATAAATCCAAAGTCATTAAAATGATATGAAATGATATGTGTATGGTGAGACAGTGAACTTCATGAGTTCTATAACCGCATCAGACTATCACTAAATATTTTTATAATATTATTGGTCATATACATATATATATATATATTTTTTACACTGGCTCGACATAGTGACTACAGAGTACCTGATGGTAAGTACAGTGTAGTCCAAAAACGAAAGCGACTATCAAAGGATGAAAATCCATTGATAGTCTACGTCGTCATGTCGGCCCACATACACCACGACTGAAGGTCTCTAGGTATATAAGCTACTGGATATACACAAGCTGATCCCGAAACGCGACAAGCCGAAACTGGTCACTATGACGGGCTTTACACCCATGCTCTGTGGTCGCGATCCAGGCGGGCACCGACGCCCTACCAGCTCGCTGCTGCTCGTTTAGCACCACCAAAGGGGTCACGTGTAGGGAAACTAGGGTAAAGCCTACGGACGCGACCAGCTTCGACTCCCAAAAAATTTAAATGAATTTGATTTTTTTTATTCTGACACGGCACAGTGACCAAGCCACTCCTGATGGTAAGCTTAGTGCAGTCCGAAAATCGACAACGACTACCAACAGCAAAAAAAACAACGATAGCCGCCGCGATCATGCCGGCCTGCACAAATATCCCTTCACGCTTTGATTAAAAGACCCAATATCATAGAACGAGGCGGCGCCGACGACGACAATTAAGGAAAGGTCCGCCAACTGCCGTTCAAATAACGCAGTTCCACTCCAACGCAGCCTTGAGTTTCTTTCGGCGTTTCTTCTCAAGGCAGTCGCCTCCGAAACGCTGGTAGATCACCGTTAGGTTCGCTTTTCAACTGGCCGGCCGCCCAAGTCGAGGTCGTACCCACAGGGGTGCCCTTGCGTTGCAGCTCAACCCATAAATGCCCCGGTGAACAATATATCGTCCCGCCGAATAAAAAAAAAATCATATAACGAAGAGAACACGCTCGCCGGAAGACCATTCCACAGGCCAACAACTCGGCTGTAGTAAGAGTTAGAGAACTTCTCAGTCCTAGCCGGGATGTGAGCTACCGTATAGCTGTGACTCCGTAGACCCGCGAGTGGTTCGCTATGCAAGAGAGAGGGTGGAACAAGGATAAATAGCTCTTCAGGATATATTCGTCGAGATTGTTAAAAATCGTAAAAATCATGATATAATTGTAGGTACTCACTTCATGCCATCAATAGCGTGTTCCGACAGCCAGTGTAGATGGAACTGTGAGAGGGTATAGTTTCCTCGCAGCGGACCACCTGATAATATTGGAACTTGGTCTTCTGGAACATTCTGCCACCTCACTATTAAAAAAATAGGGGTTAATACTTGCATCATCTTTCGATTAAGAATATTTTGAATACCTTAGAACTTAAGGACGGACTTCGGCGCAACATGATCACCGTTAAAGGAAAATATGGTGAGGAAACCAGCGTGGTATCTAATAGAAATGTCATGTGTAAAAGCACTGAGCACGAGGATAAGCTGGACACGATAAATAAGTGCAAATTAGATACAGCCTCTAATATACCAAATGATTTAAGACCAACCTTGGTCACTTTCCTCTAGTGCCAAGGCTGCCGTGTTTATATAACGGGTGTGTGGCCGGGGACAAGAGCATTGATATATTTTGTGATTCGATGCCGACCTTCAAGAGGAAAATCACAGAACAGATGTGTTAGGCTTGGCATTGTTCGTGTGTTAGCTTTTAACTGTAGGTATTATTGTCCAGGATTTTCTTTTGGTGTTTTCATTTTAATTTTTTGTTTTCATACTGTTAGTCGATGCTTTTGAGCTATGCTGTGGCTATCTTTTATTAGTATCCATTATCGACATTTAGATTGTGCATGATATTTCATTATTAATGTAACATGTAATAGAACTGTTGATATCCCATACTTAAATAAATAATATATTTATGCTCACCCTAGAAGGAATATAGTGTTACGACATATACCTTCGAATTTGTAGTGGTGGGCAATTGCTCGAATTGGGTTGTGACCTCAGTACACAATTGTTAAGATCGTCATAGGGACTTGCTTCAGACTATAGCATTTTGGAATCAACTTATGTACGTTAAGTATTTCATATACCTGGAGACTTTCAGTCCCGGAATATGTCAGTCGACATGACGACGGCAGCTGTTAATCGATTCTTATCTCTTATTGGTCATTGTCGTTCCAGCACCAACTGTTCATTCCAACCTGTAAGTTGTACTTACTTGGTCGAACCAGAATAAAAAACAATTGCTGTTCGTAAACCTTAAAGCGGACAAGTCGTTTCCCAGTTCAAATAGTTTAATCTCATTAAGATACAAATCACTTACATGAGAACATTTTGTTTAAAAACTATCAAGAACAGTAAAATACTAAGAGCTCACTTGGCAAATACAGAACCATATCTGTGAGTATTTATCTTTAATATATTGTAGTAATTTAGTTCTGTATACGCCAAGCGAGCTCGCGTTTCTAATGCAGGAGGGTAACGCCCTATAGAGTTGTGCTCCCTCCAAATTGATATTCCGTTTTTCATAATTAATCCGTGGTTTAGGAAGCACAAGCAAACTTGCTTGGCGAGTTCTACGCGCTGTATCAAGAGAGTCTTTTTATAAAAAATAAATTTAGATTGTTTGTTTCCAACATCAATATTCATTGCTTCTATTTATCCGGAACCTTCAGTCCACGGGTCCAATTCGAACTTGGACTTTTTTATCTGAGATACGAAACTCTAAAAAGAAAGAAATGTTACGCTTACGCGTTCGGCCATTGTTAACGACCGTCATTGTGACGTCTCCGTAGCCACGGAAGACGAGGGGACCTCTGATGTGTGCTCCGCTCTCGTCCAGTAAAGCATCTCGAGTCATTATGTTTATGGGAGATTGGATCTCGCCTGTACGGCAGGCCCCGGACCATTGGGTTTCATCTAGAAACACCACCATAAATTATGTAGGGTGATTTTATAGACGAAGGAGATATTTCAGAATACAATAATTTGTACCTTCTTATAACTAATAAAAATGGAAATAACAATATTCCCTAACAAATCAAAAAGAAACATTGATGAACAAATGAGAATTGATCCGTAAAAAGTTTGGACACCGCAGCGCGTGTGGCGCACGATAGAATGGCATGTAGATAAAATTCCTTTTACCTAATTTTAGGTAAACAGGTAATTGACTCGTCACCCTTTCGTACTTTATCCCGGCTTAGGACATACAAAATACCTACTTAATAATTAATTGTTATTTATTCTATCATGTGTGTAATTGCCCCTTAATATGGTGACTATAAATTACTTTGTTTTAATGGAAATAGAAGATATCACTATTTCTATATATTTGGAAGTTTGTATTTTTTAACAAATCTAAATAATCTAACCTACGTTCGTATTTCAAAGAGACCGAAATTTATATCATTAATTGAGAGTCATGTTCGCCGCTTCGAACTATCATCCAACATGCACAGGTCATTCACGAGAAACGTAGAGTCATTTTGACTCTCAATTCCGCATTAGTTATGTATCAAAACGCTATGTACAATGCCGGGGGTCATCATCCACAGCACTTCATTCCTCCTTCTTTTATAGATCCCATCCCCGCACACAATACATTCGTAATTTTTTTATCTCACATCCAAAATATTCGCTAGAAATCTATTATATAAAAATAAGTGCAGTTTTCCTTCCTGACGGTATAACTCCAGAACGCACGAACCGATTTCCACGGTTTTGAATTCGTTGGAAATCATTTTCACATACAGCGCCATCTATGATACATTGCAGGTACTACAAACCAATATGGTTTTGCATGGTGGTGGTGCAGATCGCACCCGTATTTTAAGTAGATGGCGCTGATGCGTTATACATTGTTTGACAGCTACTCATTGTACTCTGCTCAGTTAATTTCATGTGACATTTATTATGCGCACGTTCTTTCAAACGCTAACTAAAAACCAAAACGAAACCATCTGGTGGAGAAACGAAGTTCGCCGGGTTTGCTAGTAATTTATACAATAATTTATATTATTATAATTTAATATTTATATAATTTGTACAAGTAAACAGAGTTAATCGGGCTATGTACCTATAGAAATGTCATATGCACAAGTGCTGTGAGTACGACAATCAGTTGCGTGTCTCAATGATCGCGTTGAGCACGATATATTAGGTCCTTACATATGAAATTGGCGTTTTGTATGGGAGGAACAAAAAGTCGAATATTTTTTAATATAATATATTTAATTAATCAAAGTATGAACCATTATTTTCTATGCACTTTTGCCATCTCATAGGTAGTTCATTGATCCCTTTACTAAAAAAACCAGGCGGACGGGAATCAATAAAATCTTTGAAGGCGATTTGGACTGCCCCATCGCAGTTGAATTTTTTCCCTTGCAAGAAGTTGTCCAAATTTCGAAAAAAATGGTAATCTTTTGGAGCAAGGTCCGGGGAGTACGGAGGATGTCTTAGACTTTCCAATTGAAGCTCTTCTAATTTAGTAGCCGTCTGTTGCGCAGTGTGTGGTCTAGCGTTGTCGTGAAGCAGCAGTGGCGTGGAGCGATTGACCAGCCTAGGTTGTTTAGCCGCTAGCTTTTCCATCATGGTTTGCAATTGCTGACAATAGACATTAGCCGTAATAGTCTGGCCAGATTTGAGAAAACTGTAATGAACAATACCGGCACTAGTCCACCAAACGCTTACAAGTAACTTTTTTGGGGTTAATTTTCGCTTGGGGAAGGATTTGGCTGGCTGGCCAGGATCCAACCATTGCGCTGAGCGCTTCCGATTATCGTAAAGAATCCATTTTTCATCACAGGTAATGATTCGGTTTAAAATACCTTCATTATTGTGCCGGTTTAGTAATGTAACGCAGCAGTCGACGCGCGTTTGCCGGTTTGCTTCAGTCAATTCGTGAGGTACCCACCTTTCAAGCTTTTTAATCTTCCCAATTTGCTTCAAGTGAATTAAAACAGTTTTATCACTAACATCGCAGCCTGCAGCTAACTCGGACGTGGTTTGCGATGGATCCGCTTCCACAATAGCCTTCAACTCTTCATTATCAACTTGAGTCTCAGGCCGTCCACGGGCCTTGTTCTGCAGGTCGAAATTTCCAGAACGAAAACGTTGGAACCAAAAACGAACTGTGTTTTCTTTTGCAACACGACCGCCATACACATCATTCACCCTTCGAGTTATTTCCGCAGCACTAGTGCCACGGCGGAACTCGTACTCGTAAATAATGCGATATTTTAAGTTTTCCATTTTGTAAAATGAGTGACGCAAACAGAAAGAAACAGAAGAAAAAAACAAATGAATGACGATCATCGAAGCACAAATACTTGAGTCTATAGCTGTACAAATGTGAATTTGGAATTCCTTACCAAAGAAGAGAAATTTGTGATTAAAGTGGCCAGTACGAAAAACGCCAATTTCATATGTAAGGACCTAATATAAGCCTAAAATGGATATAGCCATTAATGTACCTCTGCTCATTCCAAAAGGGATATAGCATGACGATATATATTTATTGTTTCAAAGAGGAATCGCCTAGCTCTAACTTATAAGACTTAAATAAATTTTGTATAAAATTATTATTTTGAGGTATCGAAAAACTATCGGAAGCAGAGATGGGGAAAATGTTATCTGATTAATAATTAACGATTACAAAATGTAGTCGTAATTTTGATTTTCTTGCTCTGTAATCATGATTAAATCCATTTAAAACATTAAAAAATCATAAATGTGTATGCAATCTGGGATTCTGTAGTGTTTAAAATATAGATGAGCAAAATGCGGTCATATTAATGGTAAAAAACGTAAAATGTAATCGTAATCATTTTTATTAATCTGATTATATTTTGTCCATTTATAATCGGAAGTCGCAGAGATCATGCCGGCATGCACAAATATCTCTTCACGCTACGTTTAAAGGACGCCATACCATAGGACGGTGGGAACACGCTCGCCGGAAGACCATTCTACAGCCTAACGACACGGCAAACGTAAGAGATAGAGAACTTCTACCTTCAAAATAATTAATCATATTTTAAATATACTTACAGTCGTATGACCAATCAATTTGACTTTGATACAGCCAGTCAGTTTCACTTTGAGACGCTAAAACAAAAAAAAAGTTAGTTTTAACTAATTATTGTAAAGTTGTTAAAAGTTGAGCGTGAAATTATTCAATAAAAACACAATTCTGTTCTGTCCTTGTAAACTAATTCATAAATAATCTACTCTCCCTTAAAAATAGATTAAATTGAGTAGATTGAGAAAATAAAATAATTTCCAAATTTAATCCTCATCATCTCAGTCACAAGTCGTCCACTGTTGGGCATAGGTCGGCCATAGGCTGTCCAGAACGACCAGGCCGATAGTGACTTGCATCCAGCGTCGCCCTGTGATCTGGAGTAGATTATCTAAATCAGGTTTGGTTAGGTTGTCATTAAATTAAGCCATTTAATGTCTCTTCATACAAAAATATCCACATAGCTTCAAAGCAGTTAACACTTTCGAATCCCGGCACGTACATTTGGTTTTTCCAGTTTAAGCACGGATTCAAGCACCATGTGCTCACTGGTGAAGGAGAATCTCGTGAGGAAACCAGAATTGTATCTAATAGAAATGCCATGCGTACTAGTGCTGTGATAACGCTACTAATCACGTTTGGCACGAGATATAAGCAAAAAGTAGATACAGGCTCTAATATATCTCTGCTGTATCCAAAAGGGACATAGTGTGGCGATATATTATTATTATTAATAAAATCTTATTTATTATTCCGATATTTAATAAGTAATTGATAAAAATAGTATTTATTCTTGACACATATATTTCTACCAATCCTAAAATATAAATAACTATGTAATGTAATTTTTTTTTAATTTAATTTATAAGAATATGTATTGTAGCTTAATTATACAAAAAATACACTTAGTTTATGTATAATAAAATGAATAATTAAAAATACTTACTTCCAATGAATGCTAGAAATAATACAATAAACAAATTCATTGTTTAATTATTTCAATAACAAATTTAATAAATTAATTTTAACACTTATGATAATAAAATATTTTTTAATGTATTATGATGTTTACATATCCGAAATTAGATATGTACTGAAGGCGGCTAATTGATGTTTGATTTATATACCGTATGGTCTTTTCTAGTTTTGTGATAATTTAAAAGTCGTATCAGGGTGTGTGCATGCTTTTGGTGCAATTATAACGAGTTTTGGATTACTCGGGTATATCATATCATCCTCAAAAGATTATCTATGATGAATCGTATGTTTTTTTGATTAATTTGTTAATTAAATGAATTTTAAAGTAATTTTAGTGATGACTTCACCACTCTTACCCTGTTATTGATAGTATCCTGTCTTTTTATCTTTTAATTATTAATGACTTTAACATTCTATTTATAAGAATGAAATATCATTCTAAAGATATGTAATAATATCATATGATTTTTAAATCCAGTTCTCAAAAGGACCCGCCTGATTACTAAAATAAGATTTTTTTGATTTATTTGTATTTCGATTCTTTTCATGACAAATGTAGCGTTAATAATTATTAGTGATGTTCCGATTAGTCGATAAAGCTGACTATTAGGCCATTTTTGTAATTGGCGACTAGTTGGCAAAGAGTGCTGACTATTTATTTGGCTTCTTAATTTATACGTTTTTTCTTATTTTTGTATCTAATATAACAGGGTGATAATTATTAAGAACACCGCTTACACCCGTGCGTGAACAAAAATCAGGACGTAATGCAAAATAAAATCTTGTTACGATACGTTCGTATGCGACGATTGCGCTTTACGCATAAATTAGTTGTGAATGAAGTGTCGCGGAAATTGATCAATATCGCCGAGACCGTGATCGACTTAGTCGACTAATCGGGCGACTTGTTGGCATCTTTCAATTTGAGGCGGAGACGGGGCGTACGTGTTCTACGCAGCACCTGATAGAGAGGTTGTGAAGGCGGGCCCTTTACACTCACCTTTCCAAGAGATGGGGCGTAAAAGGCTAATATGGATTCACAGGCACGGCGCGCAGTGGTTCGAAGGATATCCCGGGGGTTTTTAGTCAGTAGGAGTCTGACACACCTGGTTCGTCGCTCTCACAGCTGCTTTGATGGTCCTAGGCAGGCTTTGTCCTCGACTTACCAATAAAAAGCTCTAATAATCAAGGATCTTGTTTATTTTGATTATGGACGATTTATTCTTACACAATTATTGGCCATACATTAAAATCATGTATGTGATGACTGTGACAATAATAGACACCAGTATTTCAACAGCGGCAAGTCGTTCACAGCTCCCCATAAGCACCCCTAAATGTATTCCAGAACGGCTGGTCGGAAGCGGCCCGCATCCTGGGTCACCCCGCAATCTGGATTAGGTCGTTTGTCAACCTTGTAGATGGCCATCCCACACTGCGTTTGCCAGTTCGTAGTCTCCGCTTGAGAGCTTCCTTTAAAGGTCCCATATTATAGGACGCTAGACCGTAATAGTGGAATTATAATTATTATTTTGAATTTCAATAACTTTGGTATTTATTTTTAGCAGGCGTTAAGTTAGCGACTCGGCAGTAACGCCACACGTTAGTATATACCCCCGATATTTTTTGAAGTGAAACTTCTATAGAATCGTTGTGATTTCAAACCAGATGCAACGAAAAAACGACAGGTAAGAGACACAAATACAAAAATTAATGAGCCAGAGCGAGAGAGCAAATGGAAAACGACAGTCAAGAGATACAAATACAAAAATTAGTCGATTTACTGAAGTTTCACTTCTATCGTGTGTGAATCGCACACACACCTTTTTTTATCAAGATCTTTCGATTTTGGCCGAATAAGGCTTCTACAACTACACCGAGCTTGAGAGGACGAGCATTTAAGGTATTCAACCAGCGATTTGTAGGTTGAGTGGTAAAGTAAGGGCACCCCTGTTGGTACGGACCTCGACTTGAGCATCCAGCCAGATAAAATAAACCTAACGGTGATCTACTAGCGTTTCCGGGACGAGTACCTTGAGAAGAAACGCCGATAAAAACTCAAGGTTGAGAGTGGTATATCTCTCGCCTTTGCTTATAAATAAGTATAGAGCGGTATGTCACGGCTCCGTCGCTGTAGCCAAGTCGAGACTGCCTTTAACCGACGGGCACTTTAAGACCGTAATTTTGCTAACCTAAATCTTATTTTTAGCTCAGCCCAAGTGGTTGAGGGGGCGATCCGTTTGCAGACAGGCAGATAACGCACGTTCTCACAGCTTATTGAGCATAATCACCGGATAAATCTAGACTGGCTGTTTGTGGATATATCTGGATAAATCATCTTGTGTACTTTAATTTTGTCGACATAGCTCTTAGTACTAGCAAGCTGAAGTCGCAGTGGGCAGGCCCTATATATCGAGGAGCTGATGATCGTTGGAACAGGTGGGTTCTTGAGTGGAGACCACGAATTAGCAGGCATAGCGTGAGGCGACGACCTGCTGAAGATGGCCGGAAAGGATTGATTGAGAAGAACCGATGACTTGGCTCAGAGGCGCTTGTTAGGGGAGGGCTATGTTCAATAGTGGACTAGGGAGAGTTGATGATGATGAGGATGACTCTAATTTCATATTTACTTTTTGCAGGTCGTTAGTCTGGTTAATGTGAGACAATATTAAAAAAGGGCAAAGAGGGTTTCGCACAAACTTGTACAAATTTCGGCCTATCATGTTTCCGAATCAGTTTTTGTATATCCAACTGTTTAGGTAACTAGAGACCTTCCCTCGTGGTATATGTAGGCCGACATACCGATGGCGACTGTCGACGGATTTCCATCCCTTGGTAGTCGTTGGTATTCTTGGACTACACTGTTCATCAGGTGCTTTGTAGTCACTTTGTCGAGCCCATATACCATATACGCTGTTTGAATTTTTATCTAAACTTGTCGTATAAAATATTAGATATTAGATTTTTTTAATATTAGATAATTATTATTTTTGGGAGTCGAAGCTGCTCGCGTCCGTAGGCTTTACCCTAGTTTCCCTACACGTGACTCCTGGGTGGTGCTAAACGAGCAGCAGCGAGGTGGTAGGGCGCCGGTGCCCGTCTGGATCGCGACCACAGTGCATGAGTGTAAAGCCCGTCATAGTGACCAGATTCGGCTTATCGCGTTTCGGGGTCAGCTTGTGTATATCCAGTAGCTCATATACCTAGAGACCTTCAGTCTTGGTATATGCAGGCTGACATTTCGATGTAGACTATCAATGGATTTTCATCCTTTGATAGTCGCTTTCGTTTTTGGTCTACACTGCACTTACCATCAGGTACTCTGTAGTCACTATGTCGAGCCAGTGTAAAAAAAAAGAACTTGCTTTTAATGATTCTTGGTCAAAGAGAAGTACTCTATAGGCTTTGATTCCTATATGAATACGCTAAATATGCTGAAACGGTCTTATCTTTCGATTGTGTTGGCTTAGAAAATTTTATTTTCCAGCGCTTCAAGCAGCTCCAGACTTGAGTAATTGCAACTTGATACATCTACGCGTTCCTATGAAAATAAAAAAGAAATGTAAAATATTTTTCTTTCTTTTTAAATATACGAGACTAGGCCTACTAGACAGTTCCGTCAACTATTAGAACCGTAGCGTGTCAAGCAAGTAGTGTTTTCCGACACTGATATATTCGAAGCAAAGCTCTTGACGTTGGTAAACTGATGCGCTCAAATTACTATGTTTTATATCCGTTACGAATGGATACTAATTCTAATAGAGATGACGTCTGTATAGGGTGACCGTACAGCAGGTTTTAAGAGAAATATAGAACCCTACGTCTGATTTGCAGCGACAAGAGGAGCACTATGGGGGTTTTAGCCAGTAAGAGTATGGTTTGGATGGATCTATGTAGGAGATTTTCTTCATTCAAAAAAAAGGTCTAGCTTGAGCTTTGTGTAATCTACAGATATTTGTTTCACTTCTATGTATTCGTGTACGTGGAGTTGTTGTTTGTAAACATTTCCACGATGCAGAAGTATATATTTTTGTGGTCTCGGGGAAATTAATCTAACCAACAGTAAAAATAATATATAGGTACAATTGACGTCCATGTTTGAAGCGGAAGCAGTCGTGTTCTCTATTACATCCATTGAAGAATGTCTGATTTATCGTTTTTATGGTCTTCTGGATGTGTTGTTCTTGTTTTTTGGGTTGGTGTTGGGCTTGGGCAGCGACAGAATGCCCGGATGGCTAAATTGAACGGGGAATTGGTAATTTTTCGAATTGGAGTGTGCATCGCTTAAGTCGTTGGTTTTGACGTCAATTGTAGACTACTGAATATTCAAATATTAACGACGGGCTCAAAAGGGTTCGCCTCCAGAGACGTAAAATGTAATATTAATAAATATATAGGTACGTACTAAAGGTTTCTTCTACAAATGTAAATAAAAAAATATTTAATCAAAAATCATTTATTTCAAACAACTTTTGAAGGTTATATTATTTAAACTTCGGTTCAAATTTTTTATTATAATTCAACCATTCAGTATTCCTTATATCTAAAATTAACTAATGCATAAGAATATCTAGCTTAGATGATGATATCCTAGCCGGTTTCGGCCACGGCGACTGTTTCAACACCGGTTAAGAAATTCGAGGTCCAGTTTCCGGAAACAGTCAATTGCGCAGAAGATATTTAAGTGCATAACTGGACGCGCCGCCAGAAAAGCACTCTCTCGTCCGAGCTCCCTCAGGCCCGATGGAATGAAGAACCAGTGCGATCGGGAGGGAGCGGGATGCAGGTTTGGTCGAGTTTCCCTTCTCTAAACAGACTAGCTTAGATACAGACTAGATAACGTGCTGTACAGGGCGTCAACTCCCTCTTTCCATGTTAACATGAGGGTTGTCGATAATGCAGCAATTTTTAACATTTAATTTCCAAAATTAATATCAGCTAATAACGATGGTTTTGCTGATTACTTAAATAAAATAAATATTTCTTTGAAAAAATATTTTCTCTTAATAAAGGCTATGTTTTTATTTTGTGAATTGGAAAACCATACACAATACTACCGGCGGCACGTATTTCCACTTCATCTGAATACGTTCCATACCAGTTCATACAAATTAGTAGTATTACTTATTAAAATACGGGCCTATTTAATGCATTGTTAATACTCAATGAGAACCATGCAGTTTAAAACTAAATAAATTTGCTGTCGATAATTCGTTGATTTTACTGTCACGCGTAAGAACACGTTTACAGCATCATACCATTTATCAGACTGTCCGATCTCAAAGAAATAACGAATGCATGTTATAAGCACACTGGTATTTATCGTTGTCAGTTGTAAAAAAATCATAAAAGATGACGCTAGCTAGCTTTCACTGTTTTTAAATTATCAATTGTAATGAAAAGAAAAACAGTAAACAGCACAAGTAGCAATGCATGGAGCGGTTTTGGTGCCCACCTTGTAGTACGGGAATGCGGCCTGGGTATGGTCAGAAGTTTAAAGTAGAATTAATGCAGTGGAGAGGCGATCTTTACGTTCTATATCCGGAGTAACGCTTGCTGATTGGGTTAAGTGAAAAGAGATATGCAAAATGGTTGCTTTGAAAGATGTCATCGATAGCAGGTACAAAAGTATGCTTCGATGGTTCAGGTTTTTAGCGAGGTGGTAGGGCGTCGGTGCCCGTCTGGATCGTGACCATAGTACATGGGTGTAAAGCCCGTCATAGTGACCAGCTTCTGCTTGTCGCGTTTCGGGATCAGCTTGTGTATATCCAGTAGCTCATATAACTAGAGATCTTCAGTCGTGGTATATGTGGGCCGACATGCCGATAGACTATCAATGGATTTTCATCCTTTGATAGTCGCTTTCATTTTTGGACTACACTGTAGTTACCATCAGGAACTCTGTAGACACTGTGTCGAGCCAGTGTAAAAAAAAGGCACGTGGAGAGAATGTATTATGAAAGGATGACGAAAAGATATACAGTATAAATGTGAGTGGAAGTAAAAGCCGAGGCCGACCGAGATTCACCTACACAGATTAAATAAAGAGACTTCTAATGGAAGGTAATGTCAAAAGTACGCGTAATCGGCGAGAGTGCCTAAAGGGATTAACACATTGCCGCCGGCGGCTGAATTAGCTGTCTTCGGCATCTGACGGCTCTGTAAAATCAAACCTGTCTCATCGGGCGGCGCCGTTTGCACGTAATCGCATATCTCTCATTAAGTGCTTCTGCCGACTATGCCTGCGTTCATTTACCAACTTTTTTTTCATTTTATTAGCAAAAAATACAAATTAAATTGATTTCTTTCAATGTACCGTTAATGGCACATGCCGGCGGGTACGTGTTAATGAATGTTAAGGAATCGAAAGAGGTTTGCAAAAACATAATAGTGACGTTCCACTCGTTCTGTCTACTGCAATAGGGATTTGGCGTGATGATAGACAGACATAATTATAATTTTAAGCTTTTTAAGATAAACTAGTGAAGTTTATAATAATCTATACCAGTAAATTATAGAAACTGTTATTTGTCAACAATATAACAGGGTTATGGAAAAACAACTGTTATCGCCATCTCTATGAATCAGTCATTTTGCTTACAGCCGACCGGTTTAGTATTATGCTCCTGATTCCTTCGACATACCACTATTAAATAGTTTTAGTTATGACAAAGCCTGTGTTCAATTAATTAATGAAAATAATTAAGTTACAGATATGGGTAGGGTATATTTTTAATTAAAACAATGACTTATAGTAAATAAATATCCTGTTAACTTATCAATTGGGAGTCGTAGTTGCTAGCGTTCGTAGGCTTTACCCTAGTTTCCCTACACGTGACTCCTGGGTGGTGCTAAACGAGCAGTAGCGAGGTGGTAGGGCGTCGGTGCCCGTCTGGATCGCGACCACAGTACATGGGTGTAAAGTCCGTCATAGTGACCAGTTTCGGCTTGTCGCGTTTCGGGATCAGCTTGTGTATATCCAGTAGCTCATATATACCTAGAGACCTTCAGTCGTCGTATATGTGGGCCGACATGACGATGGAGACTTTCAATGGATTTTCATCCTTTGATAGTCGCTTTCGTTTTTGGACTACACTGTACTTACCATCAGGTACTCTGTAGTCACTATGTCAAGCCAGTGTAAAAAGAAAAATGTTTTTTTTTTATTCTATTTATTTAAGGGACTTTTACGTGTGTACGTATGTCAGCCCCATCGTACCCTAATACAGAAATACCTAACATATTACATATGGTGCCATTGATCTGAAAAAGCCAGACGCCTCATCAGATAATAGTTCTGTTAAGATTTTGTTAAACATCCCGATGTCAAGTGTGTTGTTGTGTGTGTCTGTAAAAAAAAAAATTGATTATATTTTTAAAGAATGTTCTTTTTATCTTTTATTATTATCTATAACAGTTGCACATAATTGTTTTTGTAATATTTACAATAGCACTGTTAGTAGTTCATAAATAAATAAAATAAATAGCTAAAAACTATTCGTAAAACAACGCGGCCGAAAACGGTGATTATTTAATTTTTGCTAACGTAGACGAAGTCGCCGACAATATTAGTATTTCAGCGAGCAGTAGACTTGAGAGAGTCTACTGCCCGTGAGAATGGTTTGGGAGGTGGGCTACTATGGGCACACCCATCCCTTTAAAAGAGGAAGCCTGAATAAGGCTATTCACTTACCGGGCAACTGGAAGAATTTGGTTTCCCAGGCCTGGGTCGAGTGATTAGCGGGATACCCTGGGGTTTTTAGTAGCAAAAGGTATCTGACACACCGGGGTCGCTGCTTTCACAGTGTCCCTGATAATACTATCTAGGGTATTCCCCGGGTTACCAAAATAGGTTGTTTTTTTTTATAATTACTTGAACAGATTGTACAATAACGTTATTATCTCTTAAGCCACACGTCGGTATTCGACAGTTACGAACCTCCAGTCGCACTGACGCCTTTGCATGTAAAGCGGTACATCGCATTTTTGGAAATCGCTGATGATTCGCAGATACCGATTTGGAACTGCCAAAATCTGACGACTGCCTTTAGATTCATGCAAACGCTTATCATAATAATTTAATTCCAAGATAAAATGAAGTCATACGAATGATCGTGTCGAAAGCCATTAGACGGCTATCGTCACAATCGTTCAAAGAGTGAACCGCTGGCAATATCTTTATAAATCAACATAATCCTAAACTGAGGTATCATAAATAAATGGACATTAGCATAGATTACATGATTACTGTTTGTCTGGCTGATAAGTGACGAAGTTTTATTCATATGTAATAATGATTTGATAATTTTAGCTTCTGGTGACATAAATTTACAAGAAATAATTTGAAGAGACATTTCACAGAGCAACTAAAACCCGTATCGACAATGCAAATAATGGGCACCAGTATAATAGACTTGACAATTCGTATCAACCATGATTGTGTAATGGAGACGTCAGGAATAAAAATTCTATATACGAATAGAAATATACGAGATCATGTACACTTGACTGTTCCGTCACCGACCAAGACCGTAACGTGTGAAGTACGTAACGTCAACCATACATCAAGACAAATAGATACATGTGTTTGATCTGATGGACTAGACAAATTTACATTCGATAAACGATAACAACAAAGAAAAGTGCAAATTGTATGAAATTTATTTTTACTTTCTTATTTTACTTTCTACGAGCGTTATCGTTTATTGAATTTTTTCTATTTCTTTGTCTAGGGAGCTGTTGATGAAACACCTTTCTATTTTACAATTAAGCTGATGAGGAATTGATACATGCCCTCCCAATATTTAAAAATAATACTTAAATAAATAATAAAAATAAATATAAATGAATGAGGCCCTGCGAGAAACCAAAAAGAAAAAAAAAACATTTATAAATAACATACATTTTCTCCTAAACCACTCAAGATTGTTAAACAAAAGTTAACAAATATTATTTATGTATTAACTGTTTCTTTTTAGAAAGATTTTTTCTAAGATTCCGCAAAAGTGTTTGTTGACGCTCCTGAAAAGTTTGTATTTTCAAGTTACAATTTTTCTCATAGGGTATTCGATATTATAAACATCTTTGAACTAAATAGATCATTAACAATAGCAGGTATTGCAGAGAACAAAAATGAAAATTCCATAAGATCAGCTTTTTTCTAAATAAGATAAAGATAATTTAATAGTAGTCTTATAAACTAACTTAATGATTAATTAAATGATAGATAAATTGTCATAAGCACTACTGTTGCTGATATGTGAAACGATGAGCATTATTTAAAGGTACATGTAAAATTTAAAACTTAGAGATCATTACAATTTAGCGCACTGTTTGATACTATCTCCGAATAATTTTCTCTTAAGGTTGTTTATCAAGCAAACTCCTTTGTTGAAGCCAGAACTAAGAGTGGAACTGAGGCAGCTGACAAGAGTGGCGAAAGTCCCAACGAGACTCGGCATTAAGATGGAGGAGCACGAGGCTACAGAGCGGTAGACGATACGATTTGCTGCTTGTAGGCTACGATAATTATCTCTGCCACCGACGTCCACGTCACTGAAGAGCTTGTACTAGAAAAAAAATCATGAATATAATTAATACTTCATCAAACGAACCCACCCCTAGTTAAACCAAAGTGTGAGAGATTTTTATTTACTCAACAAAGTGTCTACAACTTTATACTGTATCTGATGGGAAATAAGGGGTGTCTCAGAATGTTTTTCGTTTTTGAATTGACCAATACGCGCCGATCGCTGGTAGCAGGAGGAGGGGAGTGGTCTCAAACGCTTGGCCGGCTTGTTAAGTTTAGTAGCCATGAATCGTTTCACGGGACCGCAGCGCGCGTTTTGCGTGCGAGCGTTTGCGTTGAGCTCCTCGGGGCTTGCGTTGCCACCAAACCTGAACGTTTTGAAGCAAAGAATCACTGAAGAAATCAACGCTATTCCAAGAGCAATGCTCCAGCGAGTGATTGAAAATTTTAGCTCCAGGCTAAATGAGTGTGAACAAGTAAATGGTGAACATTTGCAAACGGTTGTTTTTCATAAATAAACTTCAAGATCTGCTCTTTAATTTAACAATAAATAAAACAAGTTTTAATGGATAATGTTGTTTTTTATTTAACATCAAAAAATGAAAAACATTCTGAGACACCCTTTACAATGTAATCCAAAAATTGAGTAGGATTATCAAGAGGCATTTACTTGATGATTGTGGTCAGGATCATACCGGTCTACATAAATATATCTTCACGTTTCGTTTAAAGAATCCGATATCATAGGACGATAGGAACAAGTTCGCCGGGAGACCATTACACAAACTAATCACCCGGAAAAGGTTAGAAACATTCTTAGTTCAAATCTAAATCGAAGTCATCGTAAGACTATGGCATTTCAGTAGGTATAAAAATAGCAGATACTTTCATTTAGCGTTGGGTAGCTTGAGGATGAAAAGATAGATAGATAAATATAAAAGTTCTAGTTACAATTTTATCGCATTTAGGATATTTCAGTCAAATTGTTCAACTAAAGAAATTGTTTTATTAAGATTTTTTTAAGCCAATTGGTGCCATACTGTACGTCCTACCCGATGGAAAGTAGCTACTGCTACTTATAAATAAGTAGAATCATCAGTATTGCCATCATGCCGTGTCTTGAAGAAGAAGAAAAGCAATTGGTACATATTTGGGCTGATCTTGAAACGTGACTTGCTAAGTAGAGAATAATAAACTAAATACCCAACTATATACTCCTAAAGACTATTGTTCACCATTGAAAAGTATAACATTCTTTTTTATGTAGTTTCCTTCTGGCTTGTCCATAGAAATATTAAGGTCTTGTAAATAGTTTGTTTAAAAAAATATCACTTCTATTAAGTTTTCATTTATTATGCCATTATGTGTTCCTTATGCGGCCTTATTAAGAAACTCAAAGAAATTCTTTATATTCTTAAGTTAAACCAATAAAATGCACAATTTCCAGCTTGATTCTAGATTGTTACCTGTGAGTCAGAGATGGTGAGGGGCTTATCCATGACAATCCATGTGACTACTTCCTGGCAGAGTGGTGTCGTTAGAGAACCGTGATATGTGAAGTAGGACTGAGGTTCAGGACTCAAGAGACGCCTGTAACATTACCACTGAATTAGAAATTATTCTATTTTAAATACTTCTTCTCTTTGACTTCACCTTTGTATGCGCTCAGTACTGATTTATGAAATGGAAAGAAAATCTAGTACAAAACGCGGGTCACCGTGAAGAATTATTTTTTCTATGCTTTCGTAAGCTCCTTCATGTTTTATTGTGTTTTTCCTTTAAAGTTGTAGCAATTTTTTATATTAATATAACATACATGGCATAATTAAATTGAAATCAAAAGATAACTGGATCAACTCGTTACAGATCTTCGGAACTTTGAATGTTTTTCTGCTTAGGAAATTATTATTGGTTAAACGTTTTCACGTGTGCGAGGACTTCTTTGTATTTACTATTTCTTTGATTATGATTAATCAAGAAATTTCATTAAAATAATGCAAAACAATATTGCTAATTTGGAGAATGTACCAGTGTTTAATGAAATTAAGCGCGAGGTACAGATTCCACCAATTGCTTCGTTAAGCCTCTGAATTGGATTATGAACTTAATACGAGTAGACGGTAACTAAATACGGGCAGATTTAGTGGGAAGCTAAGTATGTAATTTGATAGGCATGGTAATTTTTGTCATCCGTTATTTAAATTTAGACTTTCGAGTGTTGTTCAATTTTTAACCATTTTGGATCACGGACTATTGTAAATATTAATGTTAGTAAAACGAGATTTAGCATGATTCTGAGAGCTTAGCAGAACCAAAAAGTTATATTATGGCCCTAAAATATTATATTATGAGTAGCTTACGTCAGATCGATGTTTTTAGGATCAGTTTCATCCTCAGTCCTATACACGAGGCTCGATACAGAAGGCATTATTTGTTCCAAGGCATGGTTACTATCACCGCCACTGAAGATCTGTGGAAAAATAATAAAAAGATAGTTCGACAATTAACAGTTAAATGAAATTCACAATTATTATCAAAACATTATGATTCTCATTTATAAACTCCTTAAAACTCACGGCAATGTAAGCCTAAACTGCAGGATTTGACTTCATTTTCTCCTTTTTGTAAAACGAGTTTTTAAGTCGCGCATGTTTGCACCGGTGTGTTATTGATATTTTATTAGTGCAAAGAGATTCGTCTCCTTTTTTATACTGCGTACTGCTAAGGAGTGTGTAGCCTACTATTCTATCTTTCATTATTTATATATTTTCTTCCTTATTATATGTACTCTATACTAACAATTAAATTATTTATTTTGTACGTGTTGGGTTATGGAAACAAACGATGGCTTTAGAGCCATCTAAGGTTGAGAGCCATAGTTTACCGGCGCGCGCGGGGAGATTGCGAGCGCTCCACCGCCCGCGCACCCGGCAAACTAGTCTTGCTACGGATTAGCCACACTGTCCACACGTTTCACCTGTTCGCGCTCTGTACCGTTTATTATTGTTTTCGTGTTCGTATTAATATCGTTTCTCTGTGGACTTTACTTCTACCTTATCTACCGTTCTTGTGCTTGCTTATTCTTACTGTGACTTTTTACTGTGCTTCGTTAAACGCGCTTTATCTACTTGCTATCTGGACTTCTTCATTTCATTCTATCATCGCATCTTTACACGTTATCCTGCGCTATAGTGTAAAGTAGATCACTACCACCAACATACCTAGCACGCTAAAAGTGAATTCGCTTATCATGTCTATTTTCCCAGCATTCTATAATATGAAAGGCTTCAAGCAACCAATGAATCTCCATTTGTAAGATGAGCGCTTCAGTATCGCCTTTGTTACAACACTCCATTAAGTTTGATTGAGAACAAGTGTAAACCGAAATTATAATTTTAGAAATAGAGTTTGTGAAAGATATCTCACCTGGCACATAACTCCTATAACTGCAAGTCCGTCTGGTCTCAGCACGGCTTCGTCTAACGTTAGGCCAGTCTTGATATGCACCATGTGTATTTCCAGAGGATATCTATAAAATTCCTATAATTACTGAACAGAACTAAACGCAAGAGGGCCTTTTTGATGACTCGGTGGAAATGTTCATGGAACGTTGGAGCCGCCGTGCAAGGCTGCGGGTCTAGTAGGCAGGATTATTATCGACTAAAATCACCGGGGTTTTCCTTCTACTCGTCTGCAGGGGCCAAGGGGCTCACTTACTATTATACAGGGGGTGGTGCAGAAGGCCACTCCCTCACATGGCTTTAAATTAATATTATTGGAGCAGTGTACGGCAACACATCACAAAACTCACGAGGGCCTAGACAAAGTATCATTTGATCAGCTGTAACGCTATTAGAAAAGTGCAAATTGTAAGGGATTGACCATAAGCTTTCCAAACATCAGGTTGACATGTTATCTCAATTCAAGACCTATAATAGGTTTCCGTAATGTTTTCCATAACGACCGGTTGGAGCAGCTTACATCTAGCGTCGCCTTACGAGTTACAATTTGGATTAGATCTCACACAGCACTTGCCAGTAAGTGGTCTCTACTCGAGAACCGGTACATGTTTGTATATATATAACTCAAAAGTGACTGACTGACTGACTGACTGACATAGTGATCTATCAACGCAGAGTCCAAACCACTGGACGGATCGGGCTGAAATTTGGCATGCAGGTAGATGTTGTGACGTAGGCATCCGCTAAGAAAGGATTTTGATCAATTCTACCCCCAAGGGGATAAAATGGGGGATGAAAATTTGCATGAAACTTCGTCAATTTTAAACCAATCGGGCTGAGACTACTATGGCTCATACATAAGGCTACTATGACGCCTATATACCTAATTAATAACAATAATACTTTTTAACGTGAGCGAAGCCGCGGGCAAAAGCTAGTGTTTGTATAATCGTATTGTTTTTGTAAGTCATTAAATAAATGAAAGAAAAACATTCAATCGACTCCAAAAATGAAAAAGTATACCATATTGATTATAAGTTTGTTAATTTTAAAGTCAGTACTACGAGTATGTAATTTTTTGCGTAATCTGACCTAATCTATAGTCGTATCTCCAAAGACCTTTATCAGAACTATACAATTTTAAGTCGGTACCAACTTTATTATATATTCTATAGATTAAAAATTTAATTATCCACACTTGACAATTATACGCGGAGTTATGGGTGAACACACACAAAATATACATATAGCCGAAAGCGGAGCCTCCTAATTTTTAAAGTCAGTTAATATTAAAAACTTACTTCATTCCATCAATAGCATGCTCCGATAGCCAATGCAGGTGAAATTGTAGAAAAGTGTAGTTTCCTCTCAGAGGACCCCCTGATAGGATGGGAGCTTGATCTTCGGGCACGTGGTTCCACCTCACTGTCATAAAAATCCTTTTTACAGTAAACATTTTACACATTCAAGTTAAAGGGACTAGACTTTTCAAGGTTAGACGGAATTTCGCGCCGGCCCAACATCTTATCCTGTATCAAGCACCAGTGCGGTCGTGTGTGGGGCCGCCCTGCCAAACACCTTTTGGCAGCCTTCGATTCAATCTATCGCTGAGCTCGGTGACTAATTCCGATCAGGCTCTTACGTAGAGTAAGCTACTCGGTTTGGATCACCAACGTAGAGTGGCTTGCTTTTCGGTTTTCTATAGACTATATTCCAGAGAACGTGTGGCTGAGTTGTACAATTTAATTCCTCCTTTCCCGTTCTACCATTATTGACAGAAAGCCGCCCAGGTTTGCACCCTTCTGTGATTGAAATTTTAGTTGCTCTTATGAATCAATTCGCCTCCTCTTTTCTGTTTCGATCCGCCAAAGAGTAGAAATAGCTTCCTGCGTCTGTTACCCCATATCTTTCGACATAGAGATCTTCAAACGACTACTAAATCGGTATTTGTTGGGTGAGCGCACTCTATCATCAGCCTCATCATCACAGTCCACAAGGTTAGATTGAGGTCAGGCGCAAGCTTTTTGGTAATAAAGAAAGAAAGGGAATTGTTTTAAGAAATGAAGAGATACGCAGAACAGTTGATATGAATGATGCAAAAGCATGATAATTGAGTCGAGGGATGTTTTAAATTTATAGTTTAAAGGTTATATAGTCTTTACTTTCGTCCCGTGTTTGTTTTTTTATATTTTGGATTATTTTTACGAATCACAAGAATTGTATGGGTCAAATTGTTCTTAAGCCACAGGATACGGGATAGTTAATTCCATATTTCATTCATTCCATTAAAACCTGATTGTACTTACGCGTATGGCCATTATTCAAGGCGGTCATGGTGACGTCTCCGTACCCTCGAAAGACAAGAGGACCGCGAATGTGAGCTCCATGCGAGTCCAAAACCGTATCCCGGGTCATTATATTGATAGGAGATTGTAGATCACCTGTCCGGCAAACTCCAGGCCATTGGGTCTCGTCTATAGGAAACAGTTCTATTAAAATGACTTGACGTGGATCTCTTAATTGTTCACACTCGCCTCTCTATGAGAGTTCACCCGTTTGTACAATGGAGAATGTTCTGAAGACCTATTTTACTTGGTACCTCCAGCGTTATTATAAACTGGAACCATATGTCGTTCGTAGTGTGACTGTAGTGGTCTCCTTGATGAGTTTCCTTACCAAGCACGGTCGTGGGTTGAAATCCAGACACGTACCTCTGAGTTTTTCCAGATCACATACTGATTTAAGCACCACATCCTCACTGGTGAAGGAAAAACATCGTGCGGAAATCCGCATTGCATCGAATAGAAATGTCATGTGTACTATTGCTCTGAGAATAGCCATCTGCTGCACTACTGGTCACGTTGGGTACGACATACATAACGGGGACTCTGAGCGACTGGATAGTGACCCTCGAGAAGTGGGCAGAGCATTGTGACGTGCTCTGCCTAAATACAACGAGCGGTATCGGGGAAGGCATCATCTTCCCCCGAGTTTGCGACGGGGCTGTGGAGAATTGATTACAGGACCCGCAGTCCCCGCCAAAGCGCAGAAGTAGTCACCTTGGGGTTTTTAGTCGGTACTAGTCCGACACACCTCGATCGCGCAACCCCCTTGTGCGGCCGAGACGGTCCTATGAGTATGTTCCCAAGTAAAAAAACGTACGACATACTAAAGTGGGTACAGCATTAGTATGCGTCTGCAACCCCGTAAGGGATATAGCGTAATGATATATTACTTTTATTTTTAGGTCGTCATTAGCGCATTTTAGTCCACTGCTGGCGTCAACTGCTTATTTCTTCTAATAAGCGTCATTGAGCCGTTCTCATACAGCCCATCGGTGCAGAGCGCGTACCACACTACGTTTAGAGATTCACAGTCATCACTAAAGAGCCCACATGCAGGCAATATTCGGTCCTTCAGAGTATGTAACTAGTACACTAATACTTAAGTCATTTTTGGTCCAGTAATGTAAATCAATGGTTTATGACCGGTGGTCGTGGGTGTGTTGGTAGAATGATACGGATTTTGGCGTTTTACTGTTTATTTGCACTTTTTACACCGAACTGCGATGCACACGCACGTACTCTATCTAGCCTTGGGTGTCGGTAGTTGACTGCTTTAGCTAGAGCATCCCATGCGCGCGCGCACCCCTTACCCCGCGCGTTCCGTAACACCCTAACGACCTTTAGGGCGTTTAACACAATCACGTATCGGGCGGCGTCTACATGCTATAGGTTCTAAATATTATCTAGGACGGCTTGATGACAGTGATTATCAATATATTCTTATTGCTTGAACTACATTGTACTTGCAATCAAGTGTGATGCAATCTTTTTGTTACGTCAGCATTTTTATTCCTTGACGAACTCTGTCGTTATTGGAATAGACTATACTTTACATCAAGTGCGGGGGGTAGTCACTATGTTGAGCCGGTATATACTAAATATACAGTGCAAACTCTATATAACGACCCTCAAGGGACTGTGTATATTTTGACGTTATAGAGAGTTGTCGTTAAATGGAGAGAAGAAAAATATGTATTAGAAAAAAAAGTTTATTTCAGACTAGTTTTAATAATTACATATAAAACAATTCTTATTTGATCGCTATTGAGCATAGTCTGTTATTTTTGTCTGACGTATTTTACTGAACCAGTATTTTGTTGTATTTCTTAAATTATTTTATTCATATCTTGCGATATTGAGGTATCTTGGTGATAAAGAAAGTAATTTATATGATTAAATTGCTGCCGTTATTTACAGTGGCTGTAATGCTATATAGAGTAATGCTATATAAGCCGAGCGATATCGACGCTTTAGGGAGTTTGTCGTTAAATCGAGTGACGTTACACGGAGGTTACACTGTATGTTTAAGCTATAGATATTTCATAGCTTTTCATGCAATAATCTATTAAAATTTGAATTTTAAGAATAAGTAACGTTTAACGACTTTTTTTACAGTGGCACGGAAAAGTGACTGACCGCATCTGGTTATAAGTTAACTGCAGTCCAAAAACAGCGGCGACCGTGGCAATTGAATCAGCAACTTTGCTAGCTTCAAATCGCTTAACCTCGGTGATTCTACAGTACTTAAAAAGATATATAGATATTTTTTTATTGATTCTTATTTAATATGTATGCAATTATGTTTAATTATACATAATTATAAAAAAAAACTCACATTTGTATGACCATTCCGCTTGTAAACTTTGCTCTGAAACAAAAAATGAGAAGAATAATAATAAGAATAAGCTTTTTTTTTTAAATAATATCTTTAATATTACAAAGACACTAGCTGACCCGGCTAAAGTCGTTCTTACATATAAATTATTTCTAGTCAATATTATGGCTGTTTAATAAAAAAAACGAATGTATTGTGTAAGGATGGGGTTTATTATAGAAAGAGAAACCGAGCGCTGTAGACGATGATAAATTAATAGGGTGTTATTCTTAAAAGCATACCAAAAAAAAACGATTAAAAAAATAGGACGGTGAAGGTAAAAGGGGGAAAATGTGACATCAACAAGTATGGCTCGACAATCTCATGTCTAAAATTCAAAATAGTCCTATCAGTGATAATAGATCGATCTCAGCACAGCATTGCGCGACCATTTTCGTAGAACTGGCTGAGGCATGTACTTACAGTCAACAATATATTGTGCTGGTAGTATGGTAACTCAGTATTTACAAGGCCATATAAAAGAGCAAGTTATTGAAACCAATATATATAATAAATCTGTTCTTCAACCACCTTCAATAATAACCCTTCAATAACATCTGGATGAAAAATTATTTCAGAGCATCTACACATACAGGAAAATTTCGTTTGCGTGGTGTAGGTTAACAAAATATATCGGAATCGTTAACGATTATAAACATACGCGCTTGTGCGCGCTAATCTCAGAAACAGATTAGCCGATTTAGATGCGGTTTTCACTAATATATTATGAAAAGCTGCTTTTAACATTTTGAGGTAATTTTATTTCAGTCGGATCATAAATAAAAAGTTACGTCAGCTTAAAAAAAAAGTCAGTTAAAGTTACGTTAGTTTTGGGAGCCGAAGCTGCTCGCGTCCGTAGGCTTTACCCTAGTTTCCCTACATGTGACTCCTGGGTGGTGCTAAACGAGCAGCAGCGAGGTGGTAGGGCGTCGGTGCCCGTCTGGATCGCGACAACAGTGCATGGGTGTAAAGCCCGCCATAGTGACCAGTTTCGGCCTATCGCGTTTCGGGATCAGCTTGTGTATATCCAGTAGCTCATATACCTAGAGACCTTCAGTCGTGGTATATGTGGGCTGACATGACGATGTAGACTATCATTGGATTTTCATCCTTTGATAGTCGCTTTCGTTTTTGGACTACACTGTACTTACCATCAGGTACTCTGTAGTCACTATGTCGAGCCAGGGTAAAAAAAAAAAACTAACCGTCAATCATTGTAAAACAATGGTATAAAATAATTATTCACGTGATTTGGCTGAAATACACTTAATAATCTACTTTAAATAAAATTGTAACTAATCGGTGTGTTGTGGAATTTATATAAGAAACATTCGATGTCATCTATAGTATTATTTATACGATGATTTAAGCTTTAAATAATAATCCTCAAGACAAAAGTACTACTTTTACATAAACTAAGTCTCAGGTACAACTGGTTATTAATATTTTTTAAAAAGTCATAGATAATTAATCTAAATGACCAATCGCAAATGAAAACAATGTATTGTACAATTATTACAACACAACTTATTATCATATCAAATAAAGTATCGTACAAGTTACACACACGGACAGACAGATCTTATCTACCAAATATTAGTCGAAGGATGTAAAATTTCTCAATTATGGAAGCTTCCATTACAGCTGAACCTTCTGTGTTTGTATAATAGGAAATTGCGTAAAATAGTTTTTTGTTGTTTGCAAAATGAAGTCCAATTGATTTTAATGACGAATTGTCCAATTTGTTCTTAATACAAAAACTCATAGATGGGCAAAATGTAATCAGATTAATAAAAATGATTACGATTACATTTTACGTTTTTTACCATTAATATGACTGCATTTTGCTCATCAATGTTTTAAACACTACAGAATCCGAGATTATATACATATTTATGATTTCTTAATGTTTTAAATGGATTTAATTATGATTACAGAGCAAGAAAATTAAAATTACGACTGCATTTTGTAATTGTTAATAATTAATCAGATTACATTTTGCCCATCTCTACAAAAACTTAAACACTCTTAATTGTTTGTAGATATTTGATGTTTGAAATTTTTACTTTCTACAACTTAGTGAAAATGTAAATATCATGAATTATCGTTTAAGAAGCGAAATATTCACCGAAAACGACCTTTGACCTTGCATAACTTAAGACGTGCTAACGATATCTTATGAGACTTTTGTGTTGACTTTTAACACGTCAAAACAAAGGTTTGTAATATTTTCAACTTGTTTTTTTATAGAGAAGTTAACCCACTTTTTTGGATACAATATTTAGAGGGGATGCTTAGATGTGCTCGTTTAGCGCCCTCTAAAATTTAGCACCCGAAACGCGAGCTCTTCGTTGCTCCTTTCTAGACCCGGGGCTGGATACCAAAGTCCTGTTTCGAAGGTCTAAAATCGAAGGTTTTGAAACACTGGTCTCAAAATATTTAATTTATTCATACCGTATTTAGATTATGAATGAAAAATATTTAGTATGCGTTCGTTGCTTAATTAATTTATTCTGAGAGTTTATGAACAATATGACATAAAATTGGTTTATTTCAGAACCTTCGTAGAATAACTAATGCTCCCCGCGCTATATCTTATTCTAGGTGAGCAGAGATAAATACAATTGTAGTTGTGTCCACTTTGCATTTGTACATTATAGGTTTTGTTTGAAAATGAGTTTTAACATACATTGCAAAAGTTCATACAAATAAATTTATCTCTTTAATCGATAGTGCTACGAATATATAACCCTTCAGCTCCTAAACGATTTATACTGACGGATATATCATCATAGAATCTAAATTACTGAAGCTAGAAACAAGAAATTTGGCTATTAGGTCCTTTTTATAACGTAGGCACCCACTCAGTATTTTTTGATATTCAACACCTAAACGGGTGAAGCAGGGGGTAAAAGTTTAAAATTCTATTATTTTTTAAGTAAGCACTACGGGAATATATATATCTATGTTTAAAAATAAAAATACGTATATTAATGTCTTTGTAAAATCAACACCCAAGAGAGTTATGCAAGAGTAGAAAGTTTATTTGTAAATCCGTTATTTTTAAAGTTATGAGAACCAGTATTTACCTTTTTAGTTAAAAATATATTTATATATATATGTATTTTTTTGTTTCGATGTTTATAGAAAACCAACCCCAAGGCGGGTAAATAATTTCTACTCAAGCAGCGCCGGGCAGCCACAACTAGAGATTCATATTTATACCATACACATATAGTATATTATAGATATAAAATACAAACACTATGTAGATAATAAAAATAAATAATATTTCAAATATTTATGTAATTATTTGTTTTAATTTGTCGTAGAAGCTTATAACAGATACGGTGAAGAATTCACACTGGTATCTTGATAGAGTCAGTACTGTTAGACATTTTAATTATGAAAGTATACTTTCCAATTTGCGTAAGTTCAATTTAGATATATGATATGACTAAATTTATTGGAAGTAATATTAAAATTGAAGTATATTATTTAAATTATTATTATATGCAGAACTTACATATTTGACACAATATAATAATATATATAATATATTTTTATAACGATTAATAAAATATGAAAAAACTTACCAATAAATTGTATTAGTAGTATAACAATAAATAATTTCATTTTGAAATTTTTATGATATATTTTTTAATTTTACACTTTTTATCGTTATTGTAATCTGCCTATATCCGAATACAGATTACAAATAACACTCGAGGTATATAATTGTGACTTTTTATACATCTTACAGATATTTTCAATTTTTTTTTTACATACTGCTTTAGTAGTCCTAACACTTTGTGTTATATGACATACACTAACGTTTAACACACGCGTCTCATTGATAATAGGCCACTAGTGACACACAGTCACCAAGAA
Source organism: Automeris io (assembly GCA_036320925.1). Lineage (NCBI taxonomy): Eukaryota > Metazoa > Arthropoda > Insecta > Lepidoptera > Saturniidae > Automeris > Automeris io. The sequence goes on along the minus strand of JAUDJH010000010.1, from coordinate 1,881,483 downwards.
TATGTAGCCAAAATGTATTATATTGTTCTTATAAACATACTAGCAAACCCGGCGAACTTCGTTTCGCCACCAGTTGGCTTCGTTTTGGTTTTTAGTTAGCGTTTGAAAGAACGTGCGCATAATAAATGTCACATGAAATTAACTGAGCAGAGTACAATGAGTAGCTGTCAAACAATGTATAACGCATCGGCGCCATCTACTTAAAATACTGGTGCGATCTGCTCCACCACCATGCAAAACCATATTGGTTTGTAGCACATGCAATGTATCATAGATGGCGCTGTATGTGAAAAATGATTTTCCACATTTTCCTGCTTTTCTGTTAAAAATTTTCCTGAATTTTGTTTGCTATAAGTCTCACGGAGCCCGAGACCTTTCCAACGAATGCAAAACCGTGGAAATCGGTTCGTGCGTTCTGGAGTTATAGCGTCAGGAAGGAAAACCGGATTTATGTTTATATAATAGATAAAAATTTATCGTGACGCTATATCCTTTTCAGCAGATCAGAGATAAATTAGTAGCTGTATATAGATTGGGCTTGTATGTTATATCGAGTGTGTCCAGTAGCGCAGCTGATCACCGTCACAGGGCACTTACACATTTCTATTAGATGCCATGCAGATTTCCTTACGATGTTTTCCTTCAACGGCGAACATGCGATACCTAGATCCGTATTTAAACTGAAAAAATCCAGATATACGAGCCGAGATCAAACCTAAGACTATTTGCCGTGCATAGATACCGGTCCTTTATCCACTAGTCCACCACTGCCACGAATATAATATTATATTTATAATAGTTCATATAAATGTAGGATGGATGTTATTGTGTGAAATATTATTATGTATGAAGTAGTAAATGCGTAGATCGGAACGTATGGCAGTGAGAGACAGAAAGATAGAAAGAGAGAGAGGATAAACGGTTTTTTTTCGATGCGAGCGATCTGTTTTTTTAAGACGTAAGATAAAGTGTTAAGACGAAAAATTAATTTAGAAAGTGAAATAAAGAAGTTTTCAAGGTTTATTTTGGTTTTTATTTGATCTGAAGATCCCCAAAACTACATTTTGGGGGCTCGTCCGGGATAGAAAACAAAGATCAAGCAGAAACACGAGCCAAACCAGAACGATAAAGACGACTTCAAAAGATGGCTGACGCATTTATTAATACGTTAGAAATGACGAAATTCAGTGGAGAGGATCACACGTATACGTCGATGAAATGGGCACAGGATATTGACGACAATGCCGAAATCTTTGGATGGAGTGCTCAGCAACGTCTTATCATTGCCCGTAGATCTTTAACGGGTACTGCAGAGCTGTGGTTAAGAACTGAAAAAGTACACAGGACTTATGAGGAGTTGAAAGCAGCCGTGCTTAAAGAGTTCCCCGATAGTATAAATTGCAAGGAGATGCACGAACTAATGGCAGCGCGTAAAAAAAGTGATGACGAATCCTATTATCAGTACATGCTCGTAATGAAAGAGATGGGTAGACGTGCAAAATTTCCGGATTATGTAGCCATCCAGTACATAATAGATGGGATTGTGGACATCGAAACAAATAAAGTTATTCTGTACGGCGCTGCTACATATTCGGTGTTAAAAGAAAAATTGACTATGTACGAGACAATAAAAGCAAAAACTGCAAAACAACAAGCTGAACAGCTTGTAAAACAAACTGAGGTATGCGAGAACAGGGCATCTGCAGCATTAGAAGGTATTTTGTGCTACAATTGTGGGAGAAAAGGTCATCGAGCCAGTGTATGCCGCAACGGCATGAAGTGTTTTAGATGAAGCCAATTCGGCCATATCAGTCCAAATTGCACCAATCAGAGCACAGGAGACGGCAGTTCCGTTAAATCAAAAACGACTGCGTCGGCAAATCAGCTGCATGCGCCGTTGTTGCCGATAAAATACGAATCGGATATGAAGAAGCACTCGGCTATGTTCGGAGCGGTGACGGTAGCCAATGACAGCGTTTTAGATGGCCATGACGGGATTTGTGATTGTCATTCAGCGAAAGACGTCAACATCATTCAAGTTGTAAACAAACCGAGCGACCGGCATAATAAAGCCTTGAAAGAAGTAAAATTATATGATTTAACAATAAATGCGCTTGTGGATACGGGGAGTGATATAAACCTAATTTCGGAAGACTTGTGGAACGAAATAAAAGTGCCGTGTGACATTGATAATACAATATTCACTGGACTAGGACTCAGTAAAGTAAGATCGTACGGAAAAATTGTTGTAGCCTTAAATATTGATAAAAAATGTTTCAAAAGTGTTGTATTTCACATAGTACCTAAATATTTGATGCCATATAAGTTAGTACTAGGTTAAGAGTTTTTGCAAAATGTTATAATGGTAGTTCATGGGGGGACAGTGTTATTGTTGACACAAGATGATGAATGGTTATCAAGAGTGAATTGTTATGAAACTGATTTGGATGCTACAGGTCATATCTCTGAAAACAATATTAAGACGGAAGTTATACAGCTGGTTAAAGAATATAGGCCTGTTCAGACAAAAGAAGCAACAAATAATACGAGAATAATGGTAAAAGACGTGCCAGTAACACAGCGACCTCGCAGAACTTCATATAAAGAGCAAAAGGTAGTAGAAAAACAGGTAGACGAGTGTATAAAAATGGGAATAAAAAATGTAATATTACGTGATAGTTTGTCTAAATATTCCGATCCTAGGGAAAAAGTAAAGTTAAAATTTCTAGGACCCAACCAGGTTACAAAAAGCAAACGAAAAGATAAATATAATATGGAAAAGCTGTATAACACTACAGAGGGGCCAAAAAAAAAAAAAAGACTTCCAGCTCAGCTGATAGTATGAAGAGATGACTAGGCATGGATGAGTGATAGTATGTAGTAAAGATAATTGTGTGTGTGTATGTGACTTGTGTCAACAATACTACTGCTATCCTCATCTATTATATATAATATCATAATAGGTTGTAATATTAGTTTTAAGTACTTTAAGTTTTGTATTGTAAAGTAGAATAAGTATTAATTTTATGTGAATGGGTACTGTATGGAAGAGAATTGTAAGGTTGTGTAGAGCATATCTGGGGGCAGATATGAATACAGGACGGCCGAGTGTAGGATGGATGTTATTGTGTGAAATATTATTATGTATGAAGTAGTAAATGCGTAGATCGGAACGTATGGCAGTGAGAGACAGAAAGATAGAAAGAGAGAGAGGATAAACGGTTTTTTTTCGATGCGAGCGATCTGTTTTTTTAAGACGTAAGATAAAGTGTTAAGACGAAAAATTAATTTAGAAAGTGAAATAAAGAAGTTTTCAAGGTTTATTTTGGTTTTTATTTGATCTGAAGATCCCCAAAACTACATAAATATATAAAAATATTCCGTCACGCTTAGTTAGAAACTTCAAAGTAGTGCTTCAAAGTTTTTGAGTAAATCAACCTACAACAGGGTTATCATAAGGGTTATAACCGGGCAGTAGACTTAAGGGAGTCTGCTGCCCGGATGAGAGGGAGGTGGTACACGGTGTCCGGCGCACCGCCTGTGAGAGAGGTTTTGGAGAAGTGGGCTTTACTCCTTCCCCTCCCAGAGAGGTAGCCTCAAGAAGGCTACTTGTTCCCTGGGCGTCTGGATGAATTTGGCTTCCCAGGCCCGGGTGGAGAAATCAGAGGGACACCCCGGGGCTTTAGTCACTAGGAGTCTGTCACACCGGGGTCACTGCCCTCACAGCGTCCCTGATGGTCCTATGCAGGAGTTTCCCCTGGGATACAAAAAAGAGATATATACAAGGATATGTCAGGATTCTAGAGTTAGGTAAATATAAAAGGTGATGGATTTAGATATATTGTTAGGAAATTACTCGCCAATGTCAATAAATAGTCATGGCTATACGGTAGCTCCCATCCCGGCTACGACTAAGAGGCTCTCTAACTTTTACTTTTACCGAGTCGTTGGGCTGTGGAATGGTTTTCCAGCGAGCGTGTTCTCACCATCCTATAAAATTGAGTCCTTTAAACAAAGCGTAAAGAGATATTGTGCGACTACCGATAGGTTTTTCTTTACCGTTGATAGTTGTGGTCGGCTTTGAAGCGCAACATGATTACTGCCAGACGTAGTTTGGGCACTATTCCGAGTTTTTTTTTATATTACATACAGGCTTGCGCTTGACCTCAATCACACCTGCTGGAAAGTGATGATGAGGCCGACGATGGAGCGCGCTCACCCAGCAAATACCGATTCACTCGACGTTTGAAGATTCCCATGTCATAAGACGCCGGAAACACTGACGCAGGAAGCGAGTTCCACTCCTTCGCGGTACGCAGCAAAAAGGAGGAGGCAAATCGCTTAGTGCGAGCAGCAGGAATGTCAACCACAAAAGGGTGCAAACCAGCACGGCGTCTCGTCAATTTATGGTAGAAGGGGGAGGGTTGAACTAAATCATACAACTCAGACGCACACTCTCCAAAGTATAGTCTATAGAAAACCGAAAGGGAAGCCACTTTACGCCGGTGTTCCAAACTGAGTAGTTTACGCGACGTAAGAGCCTCATCGGCAATGAGTTGATCAATTGAGTTAGGATAAAAAAGTAAGTAAACAATTTAGTGGAACCACAGATGGGTAAAATGTATCTGATTAATGATTAACGATTACAAAATGTAGTAGTAATATTAATTTTCTTGCTCTGTAATCATAATTAAATCCATTTAATGTATTAAGAAATGATAAATGTGCATACAATCTGGGATTCCGTAGTGTTTAAAACATAGATGAGCAAAATGCAGTTATATTAATAGTAAAAAACGTAAAATGTAATAGTTAATCATTTTTATTAACCTGATTACATTTTGCCCACCATGAGTGGAACTAGCCGGCAGTATGTCTCGTGTGGAGTGCGGAACTCTCGAATCTCGCCGCTCTTGAGCGGGTCAGTTAATTTATTAATAGAAACGACACTAGGAAAGGAGGGTCTGGTGCATGATATTTAGTATTACACTTTTGACCTATATATACCTTTGCAAATTATTTTTTAATAACAATATATCATCACACTATATACCTTACGGGGTGAGCAGAGAAACATTAGTGGGTATATCCACTTTGTGCATGTATGTCATGACCAACGTGACCAGTAGCGCAGCTGATGACCGTTCTCACAGCACTAGTACACATGACATTTCTATTAGATGCTACGGAGGTCTCCTTACGATATTTTCCTTCACCGGTGAGCATGTGATGTCTAAAGTCGTACGTTATCTAGAAAACCCCAGAGGTACGTGCCGGGATTCGAACCTACGACAATTCGCAATTCCGAGTATGGAAACCGGACCATCCACGAGGCCACCGCAGACAACATAATTATTATTATGTTTAAAATATATAATTTCGCGTAATATTTCTAACATCCTAAATATTGTGCCCAGAAATTCAATTGAGGGGAAGTTTTTATCAATATCTTAATATATATAAATCTCCTGTCACGATGTTTGTCCGCGATGGACTCCTAAACTACTAAACCGATTTTAATGAAATTTACACACCACGTGAAGTTTGATCTAATTTAAAAGATAGGATAGTTTTCATCTCAATTCATAGTCGCAATATTATTTTATTGCAAATTATTTGTTTATTATTTAGCAGTCATAATTTACAGTTAGCTCCAACCGATTCTAAAAGATGGCGCTATCCGTTGACTGGATTGAGTAATTATTCAAAAACCAGTCACAGCAAAGCGTGGCTGGTCTGCTATAATTTATATGGCAGAACAACGTTTGCCGAGTCAGCTAGTATTATTATAAAATAGTATTTGTATACACATAATACAGAAAATAGAGCTTTTTTTTTAATATTGGCTCATCAAAGTGGCTATATTGCACCTGATGGAAAGTATACTGTAATCCAAGAACTACAACGACCGCCAAGGTAATGTTGACATTTGCTATCGCCACGCCGGCCCACATATACCACGATGGAAGGTCTCTGGGTATATCAACAACTGATGGATATACACAAACTGATCCCGAAACACGACAGGTCGAAGCAAGTCTCTATGCAGCTATTTTCACTTCTGTACTGTTGGGATTCTGACGGGACTCTCAGTTTTAATAAACATTTTCAGAATGGAAGGTATAATAAAACATATCTTAAGTATAACTTAGGTATAATTTATTAATAAATCTTTTTTTTATACCATCCGGCTCAGTGTCTACACTACGCCACCACGCCTGATGCTGCAATCCAAAAAACGCCAATGGCTATCAACAGTTAAGAAAACCCTTCGGTCGGTAGTCACGGGGATCATGCCGGCCTGCACAAATACCTCTTCACGCCACGCTTAAAAGATCTTATATTAAGTTGTCATATATATATTCATTCATATGTCACATCATTTTTAAGTTATTTATAATGAGTTCGTTTATTTTTTGCAATTTTTGTATATTTAGTCAATGTTTTTAAGAAACTGTGGTTGTGTGTTTGCGATTGGACTTCTCGACGGCCGATGCAAGAATTTTCATCGATGGGTTTTTGGAACCTTCAGCAATCGGACATCAAGATCATTCGAAGACGGCGCTTTGAGATGTTCCTGTAACTGAGTGCTAATATTGGGTACTGTCTTCGATTAATAAATCGATTCTTTGTCAACTCCAGCCTCCTATTACCGCACGCTCGTAACGATTATTTTAAGCTATAAGGACTTTTTTTTCGTAACCCGGGGGAAATCCTTAACGAACCTCGGGAACGGTGAGAGACACCCCCCCCCCCCCCCCCGGTGTGTCGGGCTTGCACTGAGTAAAACCCTCGGGGAGTTCCACGTTCTGCCTACCGGCATCGAGGGCACGACTGAGGTCTCATTCTCAATGACCGGCTGGGCGTGCGGCCTTAAGTAGGCCTCTACTCGTTTGGGGAGGGGTGGTGTACAGAGCCACCCCTCTCATGCCTCTGTGTTGTAGGGCAACACGCGGGAACACATCACGCGCCGCTCGCACCGTTGCTGGACGAGACACTCCCTCAAGTGTGCCGCCCGGTGCTAGCTATAAGGACTTAAATAGGCATTGCCGTGTGTAAAATCTATTTAAAGATAAATCAGTCCCTGCGTCTGCAATGGAACCATCAATAAATTAATTTTCCAGCACTGTCTCGATGATTGAATGCATCCTGTGGGAACACGATCCCTTTTTCAGTGCAATTTTGCTCTTGCAATCTATTATATTTACTCAACTGACATTTAGTTGCAGAAAGAAGATTTTAGAGTCTATTTTATTTAAATATAAGAATATCGCCACGCTAAAGTCCTTTGGGGTGTGCAGAGATAAATTAGCATATTATTAAGGAAGCCGCAGAGCGAGAACGGCAGAAGGCCGTTCGAAGGAGACACCAGGGTGCCGGCAACCGCCCTGGCACATCAGTCCCGGCCGATCGATCGCTCCACGACCAGTTGGCTGGGGTCGTGGCTGCTCAGGGAGGGCCCTGAGCAACTGGTTTAGCGGCCCTCGAGAAGTTGGCACGGCATTGTGGCGTGCTCTGCCTAAATACAACGAGCAGTATCGGGGAGGGCATCATCTTCCCTCGAGTTTGTGCCCAGCGGGCGCGGCGCGACGGGGTTGTGGCGAATTGATTACAGGACCCGCAGTCCCCGCCAATGCGCAGAAGTAGTCACCTTGGGGTTTTTAGTCGGTACAAGTCCGACACACCTCGGTCGCGCAACCCCCCTGTGCGGCTGAGACAGTACTATGAGGATTTTCCCCAAGTAAAAAAAAAGAAAGCATATTAGCAACCCGCTTGGCATTTAATAGAAATTGCATATGTACTAGAGTGCTGTGAGAGCAGTGATCTGCTGCATTACTAGTCAAGTTGGGCACAACATATGAGCACAAAGTGGATACAACCCCTTATGTATCTCCGCCCACCCCGAAAGGGATATAGTGTAACTATTTATCGAGGTGTGAAAGGCAATTTGGCTTAAGCCACATTTTTTGGTGATATAGTTAATATATATTTTTGGAATCGGCAAAAATCGATGATTACGAAAATATATACATTACTATATCACCAAATAATGTTGCTTAAACCAAATAGCCTTTCACACCTCGATATAATTATTAAAGGAATCGCCCAGCTCTAACTTAGATGAGTTGAATTAAATTCGTTTAAAATTACTCGTCTTTGACGTCGCTATGTGCCTTTGACGTAAATATATAACTATAGGTAATTAACACGCAAAAGTATCGCAAATTTCCGGTGATAATCGAGTGAGTTTTTTTACTAACTGACCCGGCGAGCTTCGTACCATCTAACAGTCAACTTATGACGTGTTAAATTTTAGCTGGACATAAATCTTTCTCTCACTAGCGGCGAAAATAAATTGACATTCAACACCGATATGTCGGCCCCACATTTTTTTTATACCGACTCGACACTGTGACTGCACCGCACCTGATGGTAAGCATCGTGCAGTTCAAAAAACGCCAACGACTATCGACAGGTAAGAAAAACCAATCGGCAGTCACGGCGATCATGCCGACTTGCACAAATATCTCTTCACGCTACGTTTAAAAGATCCCATATCATAGGATGGTGGGAACACGCTCGCCGGAAGACCATTCCACAGCCCAATGACACGGCAAAAGGAGTTAGAGAACTTTTTAGTCCTGGCCGGGATGTGAGATACCGCATAGCTGTGACACCGCAAACCCGCGCGCGTTCAGGAAGGGAGAAAACATAAACGATGGAAGGTTTATAAGAACACACTTTACACTTGTGTAGTGTGGTTACGACCCAGTTCGAGCAATCGAGCTACCATCTCGAAAATATATTTTTTAGCATAAATAGCCTGATCATTACTACTTCGGCTTCCCAATACGTAAAATCATGTGGATAGTTCTCAGTAGGATTACGTCATTTAGGGAGATATTAAATCGACTTTACATAGTAAGGGCCAGAGCTACACGTATCTAAAGTTTTACAGTATGCATGTAATTATAATAAAAAGATTACATTTAATGTTTCAACTTTGTTACCGACTATAAATTATTTTTTATTTACATTTTATTGCCTAGAGTCGGCTGCTACTATAAATTAAAAGGTGTTTGGTTGATAACTCACGTGTTTTTGCCATTTCATTCATATTTATTGTACATAGCTGTGATATTTTCATATACAACGTGATCAACGTAGAACAACTATATTCCGAGGGACTCTGAAATCAATGATATATTTCTAGCTCCGGCGCAAAATAAGACTGTTATTTTTCGAGGAGTTGCTATAACTAAAGAAAGAAAATGCATTTATTTGGCACAGAACATCCGGACCTTGATCAATAATATAAATTTGCTTGTTCCCAGAGATCCTTGTTCCTATATAAATTGCTTCGTTAGTTTTATTTTTATCAGCCGTATAGACCCCAAAAAAAGGACGAAAAATCGTTTTTTTTTCTAAAGCGTACAAAAACGCAATTTTTTGGAATTCAAACTTAATTTTAGTTCAACTTGAAACCTCAAGCTTCATAATTGAAATTATGTTTGGTTTTTTGATCTCAAGTAAGTAGAACGGCTGGAATCAAAGCAGCAGTGCAGTACCACTTTTTATATATGTGTTCCTGTTGGGCGGTGTATCTCCGACTATATTCGATATAATGACTTAAAAAAAATTCACAAAGATTGTTTAAATGTTGATGAAAATGATATACGATTTATAAATTATTTTATTTATACGGTGTGAAAAAAAAAATCCTCAAAAACCCATTGAAAAATGGCCTTCACACTAGACGACCTTTTTTTTTGGTTTCTCGGGGGAAAATCCTACATAGGACCATCAGGGCCGCTGTGAGGGCAGCGCCCCCGGTGTGTCAGACTCCTACTGACTAAAAACCCCCGGGATGTCCCTCTAATCGCTCCACCCGAGCCTGGGAAACCAAATTCATCCAGAAACACTAGACGACCCCCTTAATACGTGATAATGATATCTTATGAGAGTTTTGAGTTCACTTTTAAAACTTCAAAACTCAGGCTTGTACAAATTTTCAACATTTTTTTATGGAGAAATTGCCCCGATTTTTCGGTATGTTATTTTGTACGCTGGGTGTAGTGTTCGCCTGCCGCTCCTAGAAATTGGCACCCAGGGCGTGGGTTCTGCCTTCCCTACCCTAGATCCGGACCTGTTTGTGTTCACTCATTAGACCAGGGGTCGGCAACTAGCGGCCCGCGGGTCGCATGCGGCCCGTAAGCCACTACGGTGCGGGCCGCTCAATTAAGAGCCGTTTCACAGAACGCCGCACCGCAGGCAAAAAATTAAAAACACTTATAAAAATAGGTTTCTATTTCATTGTTTTCTGTGCGCGGAAGCCGGAAATTCAGTTCAAGCGATCACAGTTAGTAAAATGAGAGTAACAATAAATATGGTTAAAAATGCAAAAATAGTTTTATCTAAAAAGATTGTGTTTACTAGATGAAATGTGGCCCGCACCAATATACTCATTATATTTGTGGCGCTTATTTAAGAAAAGGTTGCCGACCCATGCATTAGACGATATAAATACCAGGGCAAAAATCTTTGAATCAGCTGACTACATGCTGATAATCGCGTGTGCATACAATTTTTTTCTGCTTACACATGTTACTCAACATGTACTATAATTATATCTAAATGGATTATTTTCTTAATGTATATCTATACTAATATTATAAAGCTGAAGAGTTTGTTTGTTTGTTTGTTTGTTTGTTTGAACGCACTAATCTCAGGAACTACTGGTTCGAATCGAAAAATACTTTTTGTGTTGAATAGACCATTTATCGAGGAAGGCTTTAGGCTATATAACATTACGATACAACTCTTAGGAGCGAAGAAATGATGAAAAATGTGAAAAAAAACGGGGAAAATTATCCGTCCTTGAGGGCTTCCATTGCGTGCGCTGCGAAAACGGTTCAAGATACGAAAAATATATGTATGAAAGAATTATTCCTCTTGAAATGATCTAAAAAAAAAGTACGCGACAGTATATGTCTATCTTTTAAGATTAAGTTACTAGAACCGTTTTTATAGTAATAAAATTTGGTCGAAATTAATGCATTATTTGTTAAGAATTGTATCAACGTAATCATATTAATCTTTATCCAAATAAATGTGTTGTTGATTAAGAGTATTTAATTGTAAACAAAATTGTCTTTGACATCACTTAATTTCAATGAACATTTTAGAAGATATTACAAAACCTAATATAGCAACACAACGTTTGCCGGATCAGCTAGTGAATGATAAGATGGATATAAAGAAGGAATTATATCAGTATTCGGTATGTACTGTTTTCTAGGGCTTCTATCCCGGTGACCAGGATAGGGATGAATTATATAATCAGTGTAGCGTGCACTCTGCCGGCCCACTCTCGCGGACGGCGCAATGGTTAGTACGGATCGCTTGCGCACCGTCCGCGGTGGACGGTAGGAGGGAGATTGTGTGACGTCTCTCGATCGGCCGCGCGCCTTAGATACGGACGCTCGCATTATTATTGGTGTTATATGTAATTTTATATATTTAATGCTAAGGTTTTCGTGCAATATATGTATCAGTGAGCAATTATGGTATTTTTACTGCCTTTAAACGTTATATTGGCGCTCAACGTTTAGGCCGTGAACTTTATACCGTAGGAGTGTCTACGTGATTAAAACTGTAATAGTTTTGTGCACCGACCGCATAAATAAAAAAAAAAAAATGCTACCACGGAAAGTTCACGAAAGAACCGTGTTCAGTGTACGAGGGTAACCCCCCGTTTATGAGGGTCAACACCATCACCAATGCTCATGTTCAGGGAACAGTTATCGACGCTTTTGGAACGCCTTTATGGAAACGCAGGCGGAAGCAGATCGTCAACTGATGGAGTCCCTTCTAGCATCGCACCTTGAAACGAGCTAGAGATATGGAAGAATCTCTCATAAGAAATACTGTGGTGTATGGAGGCATGGTGTCGTCTTTCCTGGATGAGTATTTAACGCGTTGCTCCTGGGCGAGTACTTCACGTGGTCGCTGCCGGACGAGCAATCCTTGACGTTGCCTCCGGACGAGCTCCTCACGTCACGGTGGTCTCCGCCGGGCGTGCGCTCCGCGCCGCGTCAGTGCATCGCACCGCAGTGCGCCGTCCTCATACGCAGGAAGCATCATCGACGAGTCCAGTTCCAAGCGCACTTCGCTTAGGGCTTATATGGAATACTGCCGCCGCCCCACAATTTTCTCGCTCGTTGCCTTCACTTTGCTATACGCTTAGTTTTAGTACGGATAATAATATTAGTGATAGCCGTTTTAAGAGATCCCGTTTATTGATTTCTATTATATTACTTGTTTTGATTATTTTGTTGATATTGATTTTTATTGATTATTTGTTGATATTGATTGCTATTGATTCTTTGTTGATTGTTTGTTATGTGTATAAAGTAGTTATTTCGACCTTGGTCTATATTGTCGGTCAAAATTAGCTTATATCACGCAGTAGCATGAATGGGTGCTTAGATACTGTGTTTAGGGCTTTGTTTTTATGCCTATACAATTTCTACATTTATATACATACAATATGCCTAGATGTTATACTCCAGGGGGAGGTCGAACATTTGTTGGCCTTGAATCTTGCGTTTTACTGCATAGTATGGTGGTCGCCCGCATTAAGCCCACTTTTGTTTGTTCAGTCGGAGAGTCCTCTCCTGAACAAAAGGGGGAGTATGTAGCGTGCACTCTGCCGGCCCACTCTCGCGGACGGCGCAATGGTTAGTACGGATCGCTTGCGCACCGTCCGCGGTGGACGGTAGGAGGGAGATTGTGTGACGTCTCTCGATCGGCCGCGCGCCTTAGATACGGACGCTCGCATTATTATTGGTGTTATATGTAATTTTATATGTTTAATCTAAGTATCGTGCAATAAACGTATTTGTGGTGAACTTTGTGGTGTTTTACTGCCTTTCAAACGTTATATCAGTAATTTTAATAATAATAAATAATATCACGCTATTATCATTTGAAGATGAGCAGAGATACATTAATAATAATAATAATAATAATTTTATTAGATCAAAAATTTTACATTGTATAATTTAATTTACGTTGACGCCTGCACTAGTCGTGAGACTGTATCGCGGACGTCAGCGCCCACCATTACAGAGAATACAAATAATTACAAAAATATATAAAAATATACAGACGTGTTGTGTGTAGGTGTGGTATGTGTAGAAAAGGGTGAGTAAAGAGTGTTGTGTGTGAGTGCAGATTATATATAAGCTGACATTGATGGCTATATCCGCTTTGAGCATAATGTTGTGCCCAACGTGACCAGTAGTGCAGCTGATCACCGTTCTCACAGCACTAGTACATATGACACCATGATGTACTATGAGATACCACGCGGGTCTCCTCGCGTTGTTTTCCATCGCTGGTGAGCAAGTGGTTGCTAAATCCGTACATAATTTGAGATCACTCCAAGGTACGTCCCGGGATTCGAACCTATGACCATTCTCGTTGCCGCGAATGGATACTGAGCCCTTATCTACTAGGCCATTTCAGACACCACATGTAATGAAATGAAAATGAAATTGAAAATGGAAATGGAAATGAAAATTGAAATGGAAATGGAAATGGAAATGGAAATGGAAATGGAAATGGAAATGGAAATGGAAATGGAAATGGAAATGGAAATGGAAATGGAAATGGAAATGAAAATGAAAATGAAATGAAATGTTTTTATTTCACCACAAACTAACAAAAAACTAGAATTTTAAATGCAGTAATAGAAACAACATACAGAAACAAAAGAAAAATACAAGAACATATAAACATGGCGAAATGGGACCTTTATCAGCCTAAAGCCGCAGAGGAAGCCTGCAGCGCTGATTTGCGTGAAGGGCACCGGTCGTGTTATAATGTATTAGAAATATATATAAGCAATTTAATAAAAACACAGTAAATAGAATAACATATAGGTTAAATAACGTAACGTTATAACACATAACGTTTTTAAATTATTTTACTGTAATATAATGATATTATTATATACCTACAAGCAGAGATGGGCAAAATGTAATCTGATTAATGATCAACTATTGCAAAATATAGTTGTAATTTTTATTTCCTTGCTCTGTAATCATGATTAAATCCATTTAAAACATTAAGAAATTATAAATGTGTATACACTCTGGGATTTTGTAGTGTTTAAAACATAAATGAGCAAAATGCAGTCATGTTAATGGTAAAAAACGTAAAATATAATGGTTAATCATTTTCAATAATCTGTGTTACGACTTGTTAATCCGTCCTGTCCATTCCCCTCACTATGAATCGACTAAGGGAGACTTGCGCCGCGCGCATCCCTAGCGCCGGCGCATTAAAAATAAAAAACGCGGAACAGCAAGGGCACACCGGCCGATAAAACTCGAGAAAATACATCATCACCACCAAGTACCACCCCATAAAGTACCTTATCCTCTATTCAAGTCTGTAACACGAGAGAAATCAAATTCAAAAAGTCAAAATTAAAAACAATCTAGTTCAATTTATAACAATCTGATTACATTTTGCCCATCTATGCCTACAAGTTATTCGCACAAAATTAATTTTTTTTTTATTATTTCGAGGAGGACGGTTGTCCTGAATCATAACCTGGTGGAACGTGAATATAAGTCCGACATTGGACTGTGTCCGGCCAACAAATGCCTATTCACTCTTCTCTTAAAGACTCCTAAGTCATAACATCGTGGAAATATGTTCGCTGGAAGCATATTTCACTCCTTAGCTGTTAGTTTACTTAATCGTACGTTTCAAAATCGATTATTAATATTATATTTATTTTGAAGTTTCTCATGTTCTAAATTGTATTATGGTTTAAATTTTTGTATTTTACATTACAAAAATAGAATAATTTTTTTGGAATATATTTACAACTAGCTGTCCCGGCAGACCTTGTTCTGCCCTATTTCTCTAAAACAAAGTCACATTGTTTTTTTTAATGTTAACAGCTTCCCCGTCAGATTTCATTCTGCTAAAACTTATTGGCCTGTCGGCTGTTTTTGGAAAATTGTTTGAAGGAACCTGGCCTTAATGCTATATGTATAAAAATTGACAAATATTGACATTAATATTTATACGTCACTCAATAATTATTTTTGCCTTCCCGGAACCCGTCCACTAACATTTAAACTTTATGGTATGGTGTTAAAGTTCAAATTGACTTTTAAATATTATTACGAATTTGTATGAGAATATAGAAGAGTGTTATTTTAGAAACAGTTGCAGGGAATTTTTAAAATTTTTCTCTCCGTAATAACCTTCCTCAGACTTCATCAAACACAACAAAAAAATCAGCCAAATCGGTTCAGCCGTTCTCGAGTTTCGCGCTTATCAAGACATTTTGCGATTCATTTTTATATTATAGAGATTTCATGATAACTCTCAGGCTTAGTGTGCCCTGTCTCCGGCCATGCTTCTAGGTCAATACACTATGGTCATGATTCGCTTGCGGAAACCGTAAAAACGTTAAAAATTAAATTAACAGTATTTATTTAATGGATATTTCTTTTGATTAGGCTGACTTGGAAGTATAATATTTTCAGAGCTAAGAACTAGTTTAAGTAATAAAAGGAGACCATGGCCGGGCAGTAGACTTGAGGGCGCACGGTGTCCGGCGCACCGCCTGGGGGAGAGGTTTTGGAGGGGAGTGCTTCACCCCTTCCCCTCCCAGAGAGGTAGCCTCAACAAGGCTTCTTGTTCCCTGGGCGTCTGGATGAATTTGGCTTTCCAGGTCTGGGTGGTTTTTAGTCATTAGGAGTCTGACACACCGGGGTCACTGCTTTCGCAGCGTCCTTGATTGTCCTATGCTGGATTTTACCCGGGATACAGAAAAAAAAAGAAAAGGAAACCTTGGTAGATAGAGAGACAATGAAAATAAAAGTTTTTTTTTTATTTTGAATATGATACGCTAAAAGCATCGAGACATTTTGCACAAGATTGTCCGAATCGGAAACCAGATGCGGAACTTCTAAAGCTAGCGTTTCTTAGTACAGCTAACTTATGGACATTATTAAAAATATACTGGTTACTGGTAATTGTTAGCAACGCGTGTCGCTCTAGGCCTTGACAATGAACCGCTATTCTAGTGCTTAGGTACGGCAAAGATTAGTTGTAAAGACTTGACAAATAATAATGATGTACGTCATAACATACTCCTTTTGGGGTAAGCAGAGGTACATCAATGGCTGTATCCACTTAGCGCTTATATGTCTGGTTCAGTAGTGCTGCTAGCCACCGTACTCAGATCCCTAGTACGTATGATATTTCTATTTAATTCTATGCGGGTATCCTCACTATGATTTCCATCACCGGCGAGCATGTGCTGCCCACAGCTACGTTCCGGGATTCAATCCTACAACCATTCGCGATGCCGCGCTCGCAAGCCAGTCCATTATCCATTAAACCACTACTGCCAGGGTATTTTAATCAACAGTAAATATTTAATAAGGTATTTGGCATATTTAATGTTACATGAGAATACTATTTTTGCGTTTTTTTATTTTATATTCAGGATGATTCAATAAACATACTTATTTGGTTGATGTACCAACTTTTCTAGTAGTACGTGCCGCCAAGGGGTGGAATTCGCTCTATGGGCCTTTTTTTCCAGCATACGGCATGGGAATCTGCAAACAACGAGTAGAACGAATGGAGAGCGTACTCCATCGTCGGCTTCATTACTTTATATTAGGTGAGATTGAGGTCAAGTGCAAGCCTGTTTATAATAAAACCTGTAAGCAGAAAGGTATTTTAAATGTGTCTTTAAAGATATCTATTTGTATAATTTTATATTCTTTGATATTAATATGGTATTATGGATATGTTCTCTAGATTATAATCATACGAAGGTTTATCAGTATTTATTAGATTAATCTATTAATAAGTTTCAGGCTCTTCCGCTGTGATAAGGTAACAAATAAAGGGTTACGTGACAGATGAAATGAAATGAAATGAAAAATGAAATGAAATATATTTATTTTCACCACAAACTAACAAAATACTAGAAATTCAAAAGCAACATTTCTGTTACAAGACAACAACATACAAAAACAAAAGAAAAAACAAAAACATATTAACATGGTGAAAATGGGACCTCCATCAGCTTAAAGCCACAGGGCACAGAGGAAGTCTGCAGCGCTGATTTTCGTGGAGGGCCCCGGTCGTGTTACATCTTACTAAGCAATAAAAAACATAATAAACAAGAAATAGGATAACATACAGCTTAAATAATCTTAAATATAAAGTATAATAATAAGTATAGATAATAACAATACACCCACTCAAAAATAAATAATTCTAAAATAAACTATTACATACAATAAACAAATGGACTACAAAATGTATTAGTGACATCATAGCACAAATGTATAAATACCTAAAACAAGAGCAACCGTATAAGAGTAAATAAATTAAATAGACTACTTGTAACTGATAGATTATAAAATAAACATCAGATATAGCACATGTACAATAAAATAAAAAAGATACATTTCAACATAAATATAAAAAGTTTTAAAAGACTGTTAATCGGTTTATGACTTAAAATTCCACTAGCTGGAAGAGCGAGCTTCGTTCGAATATTAATATTTCTAACCCTATTTTTAATCCAGGAGAAAAATCCTACATAGGTCTTTCAGAGCCATTGTGAGGGCAGCGAACCCGATATGTCGGACTTCTATCAATTAAAAACTCCTTTGCATTCCTTCATTCGTGTGGCCGCCGGTCGTGGGCGCGTCCCCGCACTTTGCCACGACCGGAGCGCGGTGTGCCTACTCAATTACAAGTGACGAGGGGAGTACTCCAGTATTTCCTCCTAAGTAGGCGATATGAGAGTACGCGCACACCGACGTCCTTATGTAGAGGCAGTTGACTTCCTCAAGTGCCATTGCCCACATTAATATGACGGCGGAGGGTTGCACAGGTAATAGCGCGCAAAAGACCCTACCTACCGACCCATTCGGCCGCCTTCTTTTGGAGTATGACCTGCTCCGCGAAGTCGAGCACGGTCTTCCAATTGGTCACGCTGTCGACCGTAGCTTTGATGACGACCGGAAGCGATAGGTCGCCTGCGATAATATATCTAAATTAATTTAATGGAGCTATTTTTAAAACTAATTTGTTTTCCTGAAGCCAGATCCAGCGATAATTAAACCGAATCAGACAAATACATTACATTACATGTACATTAGCGCCATCTGTATTTCAATAGCTTACGTTGTAAATTAACGCCATTTGTTTTTATATTGATTTGATTGATTAAATACCAATGTTTTTTACGTAATAACAGATAAAATTCTTTAAAATAAAAATTTTTGAACTAATCCTTAGCATTGTGCACTCAGTAACTTTAAAGTAAACCTATTACTAAATAAAAGTATTAAATTAAAAGGAATTTACAAAACAGTCGAAGTACGAATTGATACGCATTTCACTATTATCGCTTAATTTCGCTTTCCATAGAGACTACTACTGCTGAAATGCAAAATTTACATTTAGCAACGTTTTTACTTTTTGGGACAGATATTTCTAAGATATATTTGTTAGCAGACCATGCCATGTAAAGCCATGTTAAAATATATTACAAAAATACTGCTTACTGAGAAAAACCGTTCTCTTTTATTGCTCATAGCTGTTTTTCCTTATATATTCTTACAGTTTTCAGTATTTATTTATAAATTACAGCATATTACCTAAAATTCCACATACCTATCAACTTAATATAATACATAGTTTTTATGAAAGACCTAGCTACAAAATAGGTCTAAAATCGATGCCTTTATCGGCTTATCAAATTGTGAATTATAAGTTGAAACATATCTAACGGAGGTTACTTCGAAGGGACTGTATTTGACTTCGTACTTTAATAAGGCAAAAAAGAGATACATGAATAAATAAATAATTTTTGAAAAGACATTAAATTTTCTATATTCTTATCAAATCTTGAAGATGAGGTATGTATTTAAAAAAAATCTTATACATATGGTTCGTATTACCTAATTACTCCGATGCAGCCTTGAGTTTCTTTCGCCGTTTCTTCTCAAGGCAGTCGCTTTCGAAACGCTGGTAGATCACCGTTAGGTTCGTTTTTCTACTGGCCGGCCGCCCAAGTCGAGGTCCGTACCCACAGGGGTGCCCTTGCCTAGCAGCCCAAGACATAAATTTCGCTGGCTGAGCGCCATCTGTCTTCGGCCACCAAGTCCGGTTTTGTTGTGAAGATCTTTCCCGGGCCACCTACGTAGGACCTGCCGAAAAAAAAAACCTAATTATATGACCGGTAACATCGTTTACATTAGCGTTTATCAGACATCGATTCTTCATTAAAATCTAAAAATAGCTCTCAATCGGATACTCAACTGGTTATCAACTTACATCATTTTATTATCTGATATCATTTAAAACTTAATGGATTATGCGGTTTATTTGTGTTTTATATCCGTTGAATTATTAGGTTTTTATCTTTCGCTGTATTTTTGAAATTGTCTATATTTAGAATAGGATAAGGTAAACAATATTGTTGAGAGCTATCGCCTACGCAAAGCCTGTGGATTTGGAGTGAATGCGCATGGCATCCGAACCAGGTTCGTGGAAATACTTTCCGAACTAGCTGTACAACTATTGGAATGGTGTTTACTGGCTTTTTTTTGGTATCCCGTTTGGTAATCCTCCATAGGACCATTATGGTTACTGTGGGGGCAGCGATCCCGGTGTGTCAGATACCTACTGACTAAAAACCCCCGGAGTATCCTCCAATCACTCCATCCAGGTCCGGGAATCCAGATTCTTCCAGATGATGATGATGTCCTAGCCGAATTCGGCCACGGCGACTGTTTCAACACCGATTAAGTAAATCGAGGTCCAGTTTAAGAAAACAGTCAATTGCGCAGGAGATATTTAAGTGCATAGCTGGACCCGCAGCCAGAAAAGCACTCTCTCGTCCGAGCTCCCTCAGGCCCGATGGAATGGAGAACTAGTACGATCGGGAGGGAGCGGGATGCAGGTTTGGTCGAGTTTTCCCTCTCTGAATACCTGGTTGAGTTGCGGTGTTAAAGAGATACCTTAGTCGCCTTTTACGACGCCTCAGCAAGAAGAGGGGGGTGCTATTCTATTCTGCCGGCAGCCACCACGGCTCAACGGGCCACGGCTCAAGGGTATCTTCCAAATACCCTAGGAGTGAACAGCCTGTTTAGGCTTTATGTCTGGGAGGGGTGGGCGTAAAGAGCCCATCTCTTCAAACCCTTCTCTCGAGCGGTGACCTCATCCGGGCAGCAGACGCTCTCAAGCCTACTGCACGGTGCGCATTTTATCCGTCATCCGATTCCTATCCGTTATCCGTTAATCTCCAATTCGGTCTTGAATATTATCAGACCAAAACAGCTGTAGTATATTTTATGAATATTCTTGTACTGCATCCGAAATGGATCTAAACTATCTAGAATATCTTGTTATCTTGGGAGTCGAAGCTGCTCGCGTCCGTAGGCTTTACTCTAGTTTCCCTACACGTGACTCCTGGGTGCTGCTGGGCACCGACGTGCCCGTCTGGATCGCGACCACTGTACATGGGTGTAAAGTCCGTCACAGTGACCAGTTTCTGCTTGTCGCGTTTCGGGATCAGCTTGTGTATATCCAGTAGCTCTCATATACCTAGAAACCTTCAGTCGTGGTATATGAGGGCCGACAAGACGATGTAGACTATCAATAGATTTTCATCATTTGATAATCGCTTTCGTTTTTGGACTACACTGTACTTAACATCACGTACTCTGTAGTCACTATGTCGAGCCAGTGTAAATATATATATATATATATATCTAACCATCGTGATCTGCTCCAGTTGCCTTACTGAGCGTTTACTACCGTCTGCCCTATCAAAGGTAGTGCAAAATGCAAAATCGATCTGAGTTTTCTAGGATCGTATATTGTGGCTATGGTGGTGTTATGGATTAGGGACTGGTATCCACACGCGGCAACGCGAATGTACGTAGATTGGAATCCTAGCTTACACATCAAGGTTTTTCCTGATTAAGCACGGATTTGGGCACCGGTGAAGGAAAAGAACGTAAGGAAACCCGCATGGCATCTAATAGAAATGTCATGTGTACTAGTCATGAGAGAAAGGTCATCTACGCTACTGGTCATGTTGGACAGGGCATATAAGCTCAAAGTTGATACCACCACTAATGTATCTCTATTCACCCCGAAATATATATAGATTTACGATATATTATTATAATCGTAAATCTATCTATCTACATACATATGTATAATACTTAGATTATATAGATAGAGTCCGCTCATACATCGGACATAAAATTTCCACGCCAAAATTAACACGTGACATGACCTACTAGATGCATTGTGGCAGTTGGCGCCACCAGATATAGAGTTGCCACATTCACCCTAAATACCCTTAAAATTAATTATATATTCCAATACGGAATAATGCTAAATTTCTGTCATATATGTAGGAATGTGAGTGGAATAGAACGTATGATGCAAATGCTATAGAATGATAAGGAACAGTGTAAGAGTGTGAAAGGGATAGAAAGTATAGGAGAGAGCGAGATAGATTTGAATGGCGGAGTGAATAAGTGTTGTGAGTGCTGTGGTGAATTAATATATTTTTTAAAAAACTGTGGTGAATAAATGATTTCAAAAAATTATTAAAAAGTCTTTCTACAAATTTTGGGGGCTCATCCGGGATAAACGGTGTTGTATCTAAATTTCATTGATATTGTGGATTTGCAAAGGCGAAATAGACGGCTGCGTAAGAGTGGACGCTGGCCGCCATTAAGACGAACGACGAAATACAAGATACAAATTTGTAATTTACGATGGCTGAAAATAAAAAGGACGATGGTATATATAATCATTTAGGCATTATAGAATCATTGCCTAAGTTTACTGGAGATGACCTTACTTTTTCGTCGGTAAAGTGGTGTCAAGACATTGAAGAAAATTCAGAAATATTTGCATGGAATTGTCGGCAACAATTAATTATTGCGAGGCGTTGCTTAGCCGGCACGGCGGAATTATGGTTAAAGACAGAAAAAAAATTTAGGACATACGAGGAGCTGAAGACAGCTCTTATCAGAGAATTTCCGGAGGAAATAAATAGCAAAATAATGCACGAAACAATGGCCAAAAGAAAAAAACTACCCAACGAAACCTGTTATCAATATATGCTCACCATGAAGGAGTTGGGCAAAAGAGCCAAATTTCCAGATTATGTATCCATCCAATACATCATTGAGGGAATAACAGATGCTGAACCCAATAAATTATTACTCTATGGAGTAACTACGTATTCAACACTTAAGGAAAAACTTATTTTATATGAAAAGTTTAAAGAAAAAACTAAGAGATCAGTTTCAATTGCCATGAAACAGTGTGATTCAATTAAGACAGGGGCTCGCAGTGAATATCAGCGTTGCTATAAATGTGGAGATCGTGGGCACTTATCTTCATCATGCTTGAAAGGAGTAAAGTGCTTCAAATGTGGTGAATTTGGACATCTATCACCTGATTGCACAAAAGAGTTCAATGCTACCAACGGTGATAATAAATATCAAAAGCATGGAATGCAGCAGCGAGTGATGTGTACGAAGTTGGATGCGGAGTGTCATGGTACCTGCACTAATGACCAATTGTATGATAACTCTATAGAAGGAACGGATCATACAACACAAACAGCTGGTGTCCATATCCATTCAAATGTCAAAGATGACATTGAAAGATGTAAACAATCGCAAAGTAGGTTATTTAGTAATAATTCCATTAAAGAAGTTGAGATTTGTGATTTTAAGGTGACATGTTTGATAGATTCCGGTAGTGATATAAATTTAGTTACAGATGATTTATTTTTTAAACTCAAGGAGTGTCAATATATTAGGGACAATATTTTATTGACTGGTTTAGGCTCTAGTAAGGTTTATGCATTAGGTAAATTTTGTACAATATTAAAAGCTGATGGTTATTGTTTTAATACTTTATTTTATATTGTGCCTAGAAATACAATACCCTATAGTATGATTTTGGGACAATCCTTTATACAAAATGTGACATTAGTATTTAACAAAGGTTCTGTGAATATTCTAACTCAGGATGATGTTCATTTGTTGCAGTGTATGGTAACTGATGTTAATGCACAACCACAGTCTTATATACCTAATGATAATATTCGTACAGCCGTTCAAGATTTGGTGAGAAATTACAACCCTGTTCAAGTTAAAGAAGCTCCAATAGAGATGAAGATAATATTGAAAGATGATCTACCTGTAGTGCAAAGACCTCGACGGTTGTCATTGTTTGAACAGCAGATTGTTGACAAGCAAGTGGACGACTGGTTGAATAGAGGTATCGTAAAACCTAGTTTTTCAGAGTATACCAGCCCTTTGGTGTTAGTAAAAAAGAAAAATGGATCAATTAGAGTCTGTGTCGATTATCGCAAGATAAATGATAAGATGGTCAAAGACCAATTTCCCTTACCTGTTATAGATGACCATATAGACAAATTATCAGGTGCTAATATATTTAGTAAACTAGATTTAAAAGACGCATTTTTTCATTTAAGAATAAAGGAAGATTGCACAAAATATACATCCTTTGTTACTCAGTCTGGGCAATATGAGTTTATGCGTGCACCATTTGGATTGTCGATTTGCCCTAATTACTTCACTAGATTCATAAATATAATTTTCAGAGAGCTTATTAGGAAGGAATGCCTCATAATTTTCATTGATGACCTTTTAATACCTGCAAGGACTTATGAAGAAGCTTTTGAAAGACTGAGTAATGTATTAAAAGTTGCTGCTGACTATGGCCTTGTAATTAATTGGGAAAAGAGTGATTTACTTACAACCAGAGTAGAGTATCTTGGGCACATCATAGAAAATGGAACAGTGCGACCTGCGATGGAAAAAGTAGATGCAGTCATGAAATATCCTCAGCCACAGTCAGTAAAACAGGTTCATAGTTTTATAGGCTTAACATCATATTTTAGAAAATTTATTGAAAATTATGCTGATATTGCTAAACCATTAACAGATTTATTAAAGAAGGACAAACAATTTAATTTTGGGGATGAACAAAAATTAGCTTTTGAATTACTAAAAAGAAAACTAACTGAGCAGCCAATTTTGAAAATTTTTAACATAAACTTGAATACAGAACTACACACAGATGCTTCGCAACAAGCTTATGCAGCTATTTTGATGCAGAAGGATCCAAATGATCAATTATTACACCCAATTTACTATCTGAGCAGAAAGACGACAGATGCTGAGAAAAAATATAGTAGTTGTACACGATGGACAACACTCGATGACTATTAACAGGGATTCGTCGTAATAAAACACTTCTTCGTTCGCAGTTCGCTTCTTTATTCTTGAGGGTAGCTCCGAGGGAATTCTTCGAGTCTTCGATCTTCGCCGCCGACCAACGATTAGGTCGCTATATATATCCCCTCGGGCTACCCTAACAACTAGTACTATATACAAAGCATTCCTTAAAACTAAGTCCGCCAATAGCGACGCCGGATTCCGCCGTAGTTCCTACGTCCGGCCGCCGCTGTCGCTGCTGTCGCCCCGGTCGACGTGCTCCTCTCCCGCACCCCTATTCTTGCGTCTCCGGCGCCCTGGGCTCGCTGTTCGTAACAGTAGTTATGAACTTGAAGCCTTAGCTGTGGTGGAAGGAGTGAAAAAATTTAAGAAATACCTGTTAGGAATACCATTTAAAATTGTGACGGATTGTGCAGCATTTAAAATGACCTTGGAGAAAAAGGATTTATCAACCAGAGTAGCAAGATGGGTCTTATTACTACAAGAATATGATTACAAATTGGAACATCGTTCTGGTACAAAAATGAGACATGTAGATGCATTAAGTCGTAACCCTCACATTGCTGTATTGACAAGAAACATCCACGAGCAACTGAAGAGATCACAGCAATCTGATGATGAGTTGCAAGCTATAATTGAGGTGATAAAAGAAAAACCTTACTTAGATTATTACCAGCAGAATGGATTGCTTTATAAAGGTGAAGATGGAAAATTGGTCGTTCCTAAGATGATGGACTATGAAATAATAAGAAAAATTCATGAAAATGGACATTTTGGGAAGAAAAAAATGTTAGAAATTTTAAACAAAGATTACTATATAAGAGAAATATACAAGAAAATAGATGATGTTATTTCTTCATGTATTCCTTGCATACTAGCTACAAAGAAAGAAGGAAAACAAGAAGGTTTCTTAAACAGTATTGAAAAAGAAGACATACCCTTAAGCACAATCCATTGTGATCACATTGGACCTCTTACAGAGACCAAAAAGCAATACAACTATATCTTTACAGTAATAGATGCATTCACTAAATTTGTTTGGTTGTTTCCAACTAAAACAACAACAGCTGCAGAAACCATTGATAAACTGAAGATACATCAACAAGTATTTGGAAATCCATACCGTATTATAACAGATAGGGGTGCTGCATTCACAAGCAAAGATTTTTCTGATTATTGTAAAACTGAGAATATTAATCATGTTACTGTTACGACTGGTGTTCCACGTGGTAACGGCCAGGTGGAAAGAATTCACCGCATATTAATTTCAGTCCTTACTAAGCTGTGCATTGAAGATAATAAACAATGGTATAAGCATGTCAGTAGGATACAGAGATGTATTAACGGTACTTATCAAAGAAGCATTGATACCAGTCCCTATGAATTATTAATTGGAAAAAAGATGAGACAAAAGGAAGATATTGAACTAGTAGTGTTGTTACAGGAAGAAAGTAGGGACCTATTTGTACAAAACAGAGATAATCTGAGAGTGAACGCTAAAGTGCAGATATTAAAGGTGCAAGAAGAGAACAGGAAATACTATAACAGAAGAAGAAAAAGGAGTCAAGAATATAAAACAGGAGATCTTGTGGCTATAAAACGCACCCAGTATGGGACATGTATGAAATTGAAGCCTAAATACCTAGGACCATATGGGGTGATAAAAACCTTAGGTAGAGACAGATATGAAGTGCAAAAAGCAGATGATACTGCTGAGGGTCCATGGAAGACCACGTCAGCTGCAGATTTTATGAAGCGTTGGCCTGAGTTGTAATATTTAAGAGTTTATTTAATTTCAAAACATTTTCCTACATAATATGTTGTTAAGGTGTTGTATTTCTTGGTAAATAATAAAACCAAAGCCAAACAGGTAGGATATTGGTTATGCATCAATAAATAAAGAAAACCATGAAAAAACGTGTATGAAAAAATATATATACACAATAGTTTTAGTGATTGTATGCTAAACACAACTTTAACAAAAGGGGGTTATTTATGCTGTAATTTTTGTCATAGTAGCATCAATTTAAGGAGTACTGGTTCTTTATAAAAAACGGGGTAACTGATAAATGTAATAACATGATTCATTGAACATGTTTTCATTTTATGTTTTCAAAATTTGAGCCTATTTAATAGTAGTTAATGAAGTTTCATTGTAACTTTTGTTTTTGAAATCTAGACTTAATTTTTTTTATTTGAAGTAATATTATAGCTTTTTTTTTTTTTTTTTTTTTTTTTTTTTTTTTTTTTTTTTTCGAATTGACGCGTTTTGTCGACCGGGAAAGGTCTTCGCAAACTAACCGGGCAGGTGGGCGAGCACTGAGGGTGCTCAGCCAGCAATTTATGGGTTGGGTGGCAATGCAAGGGCACCCCTGTGGGTACGAGCCTCGACTTGGACCGCCAGCCAAAAATACGAAACCTAACGGTGATCTACTAGCGTTTCGGAAGCGACTACCTTGAGAAGAAACGCCGAAAGAAACTCAAGGCTGCGTCGGAGTGTAACTGCGTCATTTAGACGACAGTTGACGGAACTAACCTTACTTGTCGTCGTCGGCGCCGCCGGCGGCGCCGGTGTCGTGGTAAGTATCTGGTGCATGAGTGTACCTCACTGTTTTTTGGATCTGCGGTTATCAAAGCCGCGGTAATTGGATCATCCGGATCCAACAGGACAGAACGCGGGCGGCGTGTACCCCACCCGGAGCCGCGAGTCGGTGGGTATTCGCATACGTTGCGAAGAAGCTCATTGGGATGGTGTGGTAACCTATCGAAGTAGCGACGAGATGCTGTGCGCATGAAACTGGCGATCGTCTCGAGTTTGAGGTCGTCGTGGAGATCGACATTTCTCAAATAATGTGGGGCTCCTACTATAGTGCGGAGGAATTTGTTTTGCACTCTTTGCAATCGGGCGATGGTGGACTTGGAGGCGTGGGCGAAGACTACGCTAGCGTAAGTCATCACTGGCCTAACTACTGTCTTGTAAATTGTCAGCTTATGCCTAAGTGACAATTTACTCTTTTTGCACACCATGGGGTGTAGCCTACTGAGGATAAAGACGGCGCGATTGCGCACAGTCCTGACATGGGAGCTGAAGGTAAGCTTCCTATCGAGGGTGACACCTAAGTATTTGACCTCATCGGCCCAAGGGATCGTTCGGTCAAATAGCTTAATGTCTGTATCGGGGGTGGGGTATCGGTTACTCCGAGAAAAGAGTATTGCTACACTCTTCTCGGCATTCACCTCTATCCGCCATTTGCGGAACCACTCGCTGAGAACGGTGGCTGCGTTTTGTAGATTTTTGTGGAGGGTTTCCTTATCCCTTTGGGAACAGAAAAGAGCGGTATCATCCGCATAGAGCGCGAGATGTATGTTCGGCAATCTGGGGATGTCATTTGTATATAAACTATACAAAATGGGAGCAAGTATAGACCCTTGCGGGACTCCTGCTCGGATCGGTCTCGGATTTGAGTACACTCCTTCGACGCGGTATTGGAAATGCCTGTTCGACAAATAGTCTCGCAAGATGAGCACGAGCCTGTCTGGCACTTTGAGTGTGTGTAGCTTGTACAGCAAGCCATTGTGCCAGACTTTGTCGAAGGCTTTCGCCACGTCGAAGAAGAGCGCCCCTGTCGGGGTATGGTCATAATTTCGAATGAAATTATCGAGGATGTGCTCCGTGAGGCGGTGCACCTGATTGACGCTCGAGTGTTTGGCACGGAAGCCAAACTGTTCGTTAATCAAAATCTTATTGGACTGGACGTGATCTTGGAGACGGTTGAGAAGCAACCGCTCATACAGTTTCCCCATCGTCTTGATGAGACTGATGGGCCTGTAGCTAGTAGGGATGTTTTTGGGTTTCCCCGGCTTGGGGATTCCTATCACACCTGCCTCTTTCCACGCGTTTGGAAAGATGCAGTTTTTGATCGCCGCATTGAAGATGACGACGAGGAGGCAAATGATTTGCTCCGGCAGCATCTTGAGGACTCTGTTCGAGATACCGTCAAGGCCGGGAGCTTTCTTGATCGGGAGGTATCTGATGATCTCGTTGACTTCGTCAACTGTGACGATCGCCAGATCTGCAGTGGGAGGAAGCGCAGCCAGACGTTGGACTACAGAGTCCACTCTGGCTACGTGGTCTGGGTCCGCCGGGAGCAGGCTAGGAGAGCATTGGCGCTCTAAACTGTCCGCCAGACATTCGGCCTTTTCGACATCGTCGAAGGAGACAGAATTGTCCGGCCCTAGCAGAGGAGGCATGCAGCGGTCATTATCTAATTTGAGTGATCTCGCCAGATTCCAGTAAGCCTGGTGGGAGGGCGAGAGTTGGGACAAATAATTATCCCACTGGTTTCCTCGCATGTCGGCGATTCGTTTCCTTACCTCCCTCTGTAAGGAACGCAGCCTCGTGCGGTTTTCCGCAGTGGGATACCTATCATATGCTCTGGTCGCGGCATTCTTCGCCGTCATCAGCCTCCTCACGTCATCAGGGAGCCTCCAGCGGAAAAAGTTTTCCGCTGGGGCCTCCCTGGTGGCTTCGGCGACAGCGCCTTGAAGGTGGCCGGTGACGGCGTCGATTGCCGCATCTGTATCCTCTGTTGAGGAGAAGAAGTCGGGGATCGGGTCGAGGAGTGGTTTCGGACCATCCGAGGTTAGGATCGCTCCTAGCTTCTTCCAGTCCGTCACCAATTTAGTAGGGATTGCCTCCGGCTCAGAGGAGCCGAGCTGCATTAGAACAGGTCTGTGATCCGAGTCCAGTTCACTGAGCGTGACTATAGAGCGCAACCGTAAGGTTATGCTCTTTAGCAGCGCAATGTCCAGGATGTCGGGCCTGTGGTTAATAATGTTGGGGAAGTGAGTTGGACTCATCGGAGACAGTACGTCGAAAGGGTAGACGTTACTGTGGAGACGCAGGCGTTTGCCATTACTAGTAGAGTAATGACAGCCCCACTGCATATGTTTGCAGTTGAGGTCGCCTGCGATGATAACTGCGGGACCTAAGTCCAGAAGTGCGTAGAGGTCACTTCGGAGAAGTACTTTGTTCGGTGACAAATAGACCGAAGCAATATATATTGAGGGATGACCGCTCATGCCGAGCCTACAGACCGAGGCCTCGAGATTTTCGAGGGGAGGCGGGTCGATCGGCATGCAGTGCAGAGCCCTCCTATAGTATATGGCAGTGCCCCCGCCGCGGGCGTGGGTCCTGTCATTCCTAACCAGGTGATAGTTGGCCAGACGGGGCCCTCTATCACTCGGCTTGAGGAGAGTCTCTTGCACTAGCATGACGTCAATCTGATGGGTGCGAAGGAAATCGCCGACAAGATCCTTCTGCCTACGGAGGCCGTAAGCGTTGAACCACGCGAGGTTCAACGCGTGCGGTTTGATCCTACTCGTAGTAAAGAGCATTGGATCAACAGAGAAAAATTAATTGAGAGACGGAGGGGCATCTATTTAGATGCACTGTATTTTTTCAGATTCCTAAGTAGATCCGCGTACTTCACTACTAAGGCAATCCTGTGAGCCGGGTCGGTTTCGCGGAGCTCCCGCGCGAGTTTTGTGATTTCGTCCACGTCAATGGCGCAGGCGAAGTCACAGGCCTCGTCGAGGTCCTTAGAGAACGAGGTGGGCGCTGAGGGCGCCTGTGGAGCCGGTGCGCTGCGGCACACCCAGGGGTTCTGGGTGCGGGCAGGCACGGGAGGAGCGGCCACGAGGGGACGCAGTCCCGCCTTTGCGGGAACGGAATTTGGCCGAGCGGCCTGGGAGCCGGCGATGCCGGTGTGAGTTGGCTGCTGAGCCGGGGCGGCAGCGGTGCCGGTGGGCTCAGCGGGGCCGCTAGGCGGGAGTGTTGCTCCTTGCCTGGCGGGAAGCGGCGGAAATTCGGACGCCGGAGGTGGTCTGGGGGCTGCAGGGCGAGTGCGCGGTGCGGGCGCCCTGTGAGGCCTCCAAGCCCCGCGCTGCGGCTGCGGGGCGCGTGGGCAGCCGCGATAATTCGCGGGATGCCCCTCACGTCCGCACAGAACGCAGCTCGGAGGCGTGGGTGCCTCCCTGGTGCGCGCGCACTGTGAGGTGCCGTGGTCTTCCAGGCACTTCACACACCTAGGGCGCGCGAAACAACGGAGGGCGGAATGCCCATACAGTTGACAGTTGTGACACTGTCCGGGCATTCCTGTCTTGTATGGGGGCTCAACTTTAATACCGCTGAGCAGGCAGACGGTCTTTATGTTGAAAATCTGTTTTGCCTCTGGAGTCAGAGGCAGAATGACAAGCACCATATCGAATGGTGTCTTAGTGGACGCCCTGTGCATCCGGTGGACTTCTTCCACCGGCAGGGCTTGGGAGAGAAGGTCCTCCTTTATGAGCTCAGTGCTGAGCTCTTTCGGGAGGCCTTTAACGACTACGCGGAGTCGTTTCTCTTCAGGGAGGGAATAGGTATGGTAACCTATTTTCTTATCGCGGAGGTATTGAGTTAAGTTCTTGTGGTCACCCGGCGTGGGAACGACCACCCGGATGCCATCCATAGTCGCGGTGGCTCTCGTGTAGTTTATGCGCTTCTCCTTGAGCGCAACGGAAATTTGCGTCCAGGCGCCTTTCTCCCGGATGATTACCGGGGGAGGGGGCCCGGGGCGGAAAGCGGGCGGATTGGCCTTTCTAGGCTTGGGACCATTGGCGGCTGGAGCGCGCGCCGAATCCTCGGAGTGGCGTTTGACGGCCTTGGATGGGCCGTCAGCGCGGGCAATCTTGCGTTTGCCGAGAACGGGGGTGAATCCGTCGTCACCAGGCGCGGGAGAGTCGGATAAGTCTGATTCTTCGGTATTTTCGTTCGCGATTGACATCGCGGGCGAGGAGTCGCGAGAGCGAGAGGGGCCGTCTGCGTTCGAGAGAGACGTACGAACGGGCGATCGGTCGCGGGTGGAGGAAGCGTCGCGCGGGACGCGGGGATCGCGGCCTGTCGGCGCGGCATGAACGGGGGGGCGGGGAGCGAGGGGCTCCGCGTCGGGGGAGGCGGGTGATTCGAGCACATAGTGCACGTTGGAGGCCGCTTGCATTTGAATTAAGGTAGCTGTGAGTTGCTGCA
This sequence comes from Automeris io, assembly GCA_036320925.1. Taxonomy (NCBI): domain Eukaryota; kingdom Metazoa; phylum Arthropoda; class Insecta; order Lepidoptera; family Saturniidae; genus Automeris; species Automeris io. The sequence continues at coordinate 1,850,052 of JAUDJH010000010.1, read as the reverse complement.
GTTGTTCCACAGGCAACTTACAGATGTGCTCGATGAGCACCTTTACTGTATCGGGGGCTTCCATTTTTCTAGTAAGAATTTTTCCTAATCATATGAGATAATTCTAACAAGAAGTGGGCGGTCCCCCAGACCCGTTTAGAGCCCGAGGGGTGTGTATCCTAGCGTCCCTAGCAAGGGTTGTGTGCCTATCGTGCCACACAGAGACAGGGGTCCGCGCTAGCAGACCCAAGCCAAACCGGGTGGCGGCAGGAAATCGGGATAGGAGGGTATGGAGGGCGATAGTCGGGGTTGACTAGGGGGTCGCTCCCAATGCCAACTGGTCCGACCCCGTCCGGTGAGCGCGGTTGCCAAAAGGGCAAACGCGAGCGCCCGGGGCACGCTCTAGGCCGGTTCGTGTAACACCGCTAGGTTTCCCCGGCCTAACCACTAAAAAGCGTGGTTTTTCAAAAGCGTTTGACTGTCAAGGTTAACGAAACTTTTGCGCCTCGGATGTCTTGATAAAGACACCTCGGCGCGAGACGGCGTTTGACGGTCCGCACGTTATAGGAACTCCTACGTTTAGGAAGCCTTGAAAAAGGCACCTAAACGTGAACAATGTGCAACGTCGCACGCTGAGACACGTGTTGCCGGCGTCGCGCTCAAGAGCGCGCGTCTGGCGAACAGATGTGATCGCACGGAGAGAGGCGGGGAGAGGCACGGCGTGTACAGGAACACGTGTGCGCTCGACCGCTGCCTGAGCCGGAATAATATTATAGCTTTTGTCAGAGCAGTAATTTTGTGTTCTTTAAAAATAGTATAAGTAGTAGTTAAGATTTCAGTTGTATTCTAATTTTATTTGGAAAAATTAAGTTACCTTTGTATAGCCACTATGTGTGTATGCAGAGGCTGGGGACAGCCTTAATGCAGGATGGCCGAATGTAGGAATGTGAGTGGAATAGAACGTATGATGCAAATGCTATAGAATGATAAGGAACAGTGTAAGAGTGTGAAAGGGATAGAAAGTATAGGAGAGAGCGAGATAGATTTGAATGGCGGAGTGAATAAGTGTTGTGAGTGCTGTGGTGAATTAATATATTTTTTAAAAAACTGTGGTGAATAAATGATTTCAAAAAATTATTAAAAAGTCTTTCTACTACTTACTATTTACTATTTACTATTTTTTCACTCGGCTTGTCTTGAATTAAAAACCATTTATATAATTAATATACATAAAAGAATTATAAACAGTTCTATGGTACATGATGATTTTAATAATTTTCCATAATATTGAATCAATACTTAGCATGAGGTACAACCAAGACACCACCCTAGGACTATCTATATATCATATAGATGTCACGATGTAGGTATAGTGTTATTCCGAACAACCTTATAACTATTTAAGTATTATTTCCAGAAATATATCAATTAATTAATAATTTATTTAATAAATTGGACTTTAAGCAAAAAATAAATATAATTAACAAAGATTAAACACTGATGCTAAAAAATGTTGTAAAAGAAAACTATAGTATACTGTACTAATATAATGCCTAAGAGCAATTTATATAATTAGTAAATATTTTTATTTTTTTATTAGTATCAACTATGGACCCTGTTGGGCATGGTATTTATGTAGGCAAGAAGGCTTTAATATATAAATAATAATTCGAAGGCCTAGGCTGATGTAATTAACGAAATGTGCATCGTAATTTCACGTTCGGTTAATATTGGTATGCAGATCGTTGCAGACCACTGGAAAACACATATAATATTTTCATTCCCGAAATATTTTTTAAAGGAGTAAAAAGATGGTTGGGAAGAAAAGAAAGGCAACCATACATGTTGCCTGTTCGATCGTGAAAGCGAGTTCGCATGGTAGAAAAAAATAGGTTATTCGAAGTACTAATTTTACGTAGATAAAGTCATGGGCAAAAACTAGTATTGTATATAGGTGACGTACTCATGCATATTAAGAGGAATACAACTTTTAACTCTTAGATCACTATACCTCAAAAATGGCAATTCTTAGGAGAATACGTGTAAGCAAAATTGTTACAGATAATTGCATAATCTACAACTTTGACATACATATTTTTATTTAGTTTTGTTGAAACATGTAAAAACCCATATTTGTGAACTTAAATAACTTTTTTGTTGATATGGGATCAATGGGAATGGTTTTTCCAACATTCGTACCAGTTTTCAACTCTATGCGATAATCATAACCATGTATTTTGACCGGGCCAATAGCAATTAGCCCAAAATAAAAATACCAAAAAGCTTACACAAATAATAGATATATTTTTTATCAACGTAGTGATTAATAACAACTATATCGTACTTGATGCCAGCTAAAGACAATAAAAATTAATATTTTCGTGTTAAAGCACAGGTTAGATAAGTCCCTAAAATTGGGGGAGTTTTAAAAAGTAAAAAACTGGCAACATTAGCAGTTAAAAATTATTGTTATATGATTTAAAATTATATTGACGTTTTTTCAAAGAAATGCAAACATATTTCACTGTTTACCCATGAAAGGAAATTTTACTATTGCTTCCGAATTATCACTAAAAATTTCTGCACAATTTGACAGCACACCACGCCATAATAAAAAAATATAACAGAGCACAACACTGCACCGTTTCCAAGTGACAACTGTCGTCCATGAGAAGTGTGTCATGTAGTATTACATGCCATTCACTTAAACTGTTTTGTGCGGTTAGTACTACTAGGTTGGTATAATATAAAAATGAATCGCTGAATGTGTTGCTAATCACAAAACTCGTGAACGGCTAAACCGATTTGGCTGATTTCTTTTTGTTGTGTTTGATGAAGTCTGAGGAAGGTTCTTATGAAGAGAAAAAACTTAAAAAATACGAGGAAAATAGTAAAAACAACAATTTTTTTTCCCATACAAACCACTCTGTACCTAGCTGTCAAACATTTGACGTCAATCAAAACAAATGTGCGTTAGGAGTATCTCTGTATGCCTTCAAATTGATAAGAGGTTGCATGTCATTATTGCATATAATAATTTACACGGCAAGTAATCAAACAAGAAATATTGTGTACAATAAGGTATTACAATAAAAATATCATCACCATAGATATTACTAAAGTCTTTAAATTATATTTTATTTCTATTAAACTGCGACAGGCCAATAATCTTTGACAGAACGAAATCTGACGGGACAGCTATTAACATAAAAAAAAACAATGTAACTTTGTTTTAGAGAAATAGGGCAGAACAAGGTCTGCCGGGACAGTTAGTAATTAATAAAAAAACAAACTAAAATATCATTTTGTATTCACCTGATGCAATATTAATAGCAATAGCTCTTAATTGTAACTTAATCTTTTTTAAGTCACAGGTGAAAAATATTATACCAATGGGTGATGCGGCAAATCATGGAAAGATTGACTTTTGAGCTACTGTAGTGAAGATAGTCCTTCCTTCCTTCCTTCTCTCCAGAAGGAATGTATCGCTCGCAATATGCGACACCCTAAGTAACTTATGTATGGTTATTCGCTGAGATTATAATCTTAGGGATCATATAGGGTCTGTTATATCCGGAAAATCACGTACATTTTGATACTCTAAACGGAGTGCGACATCTTTTCACGCAGGATCACGCGAATAGTTATATCGCTGCCGGAGAGCGCCGCTGGTCTGGATTTCCACGTAGAGAATTTTGAAACAAAGAGTTCGTTCTGACACAGTGACAATAAAATCTTCAAAAGGCACTCACCTGGAAACTGGATGATGAGGACAGGCTACTGCAGCTCCGCAACGTTGACCGTATACAATTAATTAGATGTTCCGCCGTATTGTCCAAAGCAACTGACTATTTCGTAGTGTGACGATAAGTGTAGCGGTACCGCCGTGTGTACACATGTATCACTGTTAAGGACCGAGCGTGGAATGGGATGTAGGGAGACGGAAGGGATGTCAAGTACCTTTTTTATACTCATGCCCTGCGCCTGAACAATGGTATTTGAAGCTGTGAGATATAAATAACATAAGAGATTTTTTATTATTTTGTTTTGTAGAGTTTGAATTCATAGAGCTTGGTTTATGTAACGCGGCCCCAAACTCAATCAATATATTCTTTTTTTTACACTGGCTCGAATAGTGACTACAGTGTACCTGATGGTAAGTACAGTGTAGTCCAAAAACGAAAGCGACTATCAAAGGATGAAAATCCATTGATAGTCTACATCGTCATGTCGGCCCACATATACCACGACTGAAGGTCTCTAGGTATATGAGCTACTGGATTTACACAAGCTGATCCCGAAACGCGTCAGGCGAAAGCGAGTCACTATGACGGTCTGCACATTTGTGTACTGTGGTCATGACTCAGTTCGGGCAATCGCCGTACCACCAAAAAACAACATTTTATATATTTTATTTTAACATATTAAAAAGAAATATCAGCAAATATATTTCTGTTAATTACAAGTAAGCGTTTTCTGCTTTACTGTTTCAGTTAGATTTTAAAACAAAATGTTTTCATGAAAGTAATTTGTATATTTATGAGAACAAGCTCTTGGGAACTGAAAAAGTTACTACATATACTCTCAACAGATATAATAACAGAAAATATAATACAATGATATTTTTAGCAAAAAATAAGATTTAGGGAAAGGCGTTTGATGAGAAATTCAACTATAACAAGCTATTACTTGCAAAGAAATACAGACAATTCATAACTTAAAATTAACAATGAAAATCTATTGTAAAAAATCATACATATTTTCAAACATTCGTTTATAATACAAGTTCCTTCAAAAAAAGCTCCCGGCTATTGTTTTTATGTACAGGGTGGCCCATAAGTCCTTTGAAATGAAAAAAAAATCATTAAAATAAAACTAATTACAAAATGAATTATATTTTTATTTACAAATAAAGCTTGAAAAACGGGAATTATTTTTTTAAAGTAACGTCTTCTAAATGTAATCCGTTACGATCACGGCACTCTTGCAAACGATGTCTAAAATTGTCGATAACTGCGCTGCACGTGTCTACTGAAATGCTTGCCATTTCTCTGCGGATGTTTTCTTTTAGCGCATCAATTGACCGCGGGTTAGTGACGTACACTTTAACCTTAAGGTAGCCCCACAAAAAAATCCATTGGAGTCAGATCCGGACTACGTGGTGGCCAGGAAATGTCTCCTCTCTTAGAGATTACTTTGCTAGGGAAAAGTTGACGGATAATGGGCATAGCAGTGTTAGAAGTGTGGGAAGTTGCTCCATCCTGTTGAAACCACGTCTGAACATCAGAGCCTGGAAAATTTTGCAATTTTGGTGTGAAAAACTCCTCTATCATAGCTACATATCGCTCCGAAGTAACAGTAACCGTGCGTCCTCTGCCGTCCTCAAAGAAGTAAGGCCCTACGATGCTATGGGCTGACATAGCGACCCAAACTGTCACTTTAGGACTATGTAAGGGCTTCTGATGCCTAAGTTTTGTATTGACGGAGCTCCAATAGCGGCAATTTTGTTTACTAACATGCCCGTTAAGATGGAAGTGAGCCTCATCAGAGAACATTATGTTATTGAACGAAGTAAACCGATTTAACATTTCATTGGCATATTTTTCTCTCTGAATGGCGTCAGTATCTTTTAATTCTTGCACCAACTGGATTTTGTAAGGGTGCATAAGTAAATCTTTCTTCAAAATCCATTGTAACGATGTTCTGGGTACGTTTAATGCACTGGAACGCTTACGAGTTGACAGTGTAGGATTTTCACGAATAGATTGTGCCATTGAGTCGATGTTTTGTTCCGTACGTGATGTCCTTGGGCGACCCGACCGCGGTTTATCTAGCGTCAAACCGGTCTTCTCGAACTTAAGAACCCAGTTCTTAATCGTTTGAAGAGTTGGAGTGTCGTCAAAGTTGTGTAAACCTTTGTGTTCTCGAAATTTACGCCGCGCAACGGTTGCCGAATTGTTGTTTTGGTAAAACTCGCGCACACAAAACGCACGGTCTGCTCCGGTGAAACGCTCCATCGTGACTAAATTCCCAGAAACTGAAGTTACTGTCCCCGCTTCCCTTGCACCGCTCACGCGCATCGTGTTCGTTTTATTCAAATTTTACTTTTCAAAGGACTTATGGGCCACCCTGTATTTAAAGCAGTTAATGTGTTCAATAAATACGGAAATAGCATACGTGCATATAAATAATACAAAAATATATCTTCTAAATATATATAACTCAAAGGTGACTGACTGACTGACATAGTGATCTATCAACGCAAAGCCCAAACCACTGGACGGATCGGGCTGAAATTTGGCATGTAGGTAGGTGAAGTCTACTTTGCCATGACAATAAACAAGTTTCATGGGCAAACTCTCAAATTTGTGGGTATTGACTTAAGAGAACATTGCTTCTTTCATGGACAGTTTTATGTTGCTTGCTCACGAGTAAGTTCACTCGATAGCTTGATAGTTTTAGCGCCTAATGACAGATTAGTTAAGAATATTGTGTATAAAGAAGTTTTGTAGGCCCTAATTTTTTACACACGTTAAACAAAAGTGAAGCCGCAAAAGCTATACCGAATTAATAATAATATTTCTTAACGCGAGTGAAGCCGCGGGCAAAAGCTAGTGTAATTATAAAAGAGTCTGAGTAGAAAGGTACCCTTCACTAGAACTCTCGTCTTGAGTCTTATTTGGTCTGTGTAGATAAGTCACGGCCGGCCTTAGTTCTTGATCCCAATGACTTCCATATTCTGTATCTTTTTCATCACTTTTTCATCATTCGTCCTCTCCTCGTGCCCGAATCATCGACGAATGTTTTTGTGCACGCTATCGATGCAATTATCTTTCAAGCCATGATAAACTTGTTTCACCATAATTAGAACGCTTGCCACGTATTTGTGTACACATACATAAGTACTCTCGTTTATCTTTTTGTATATCTAAGGTTTATGTTTTATGTACTTACGGCTGGAATGATTATATCATTTCTTTTACCATGTATTAAGAGAGCAAATAAGGCTAAGATTTATAAACGTGACTTTGACTTTGCTTACACTTTGATCATAAAATAAATCTATTTTTAACAATACAAAATAGAGTGCGACGGTTTTTATGCCGGATCAATGGAACCTATTATGTAAGGCTCAGGCTAGGCCTTACTTGGAATGCTGTTCTCATTTCTGGGACGGTATTGCCCAGTACTTACTTGACGCCCTGGATAGGTTGCAGCGGAGCGGTGCTTTGTGAATGGTTCAAACTACTAAGCACTTTGAACGGCTGCAGTTGCGCAGGGATATTTCCTATTACATATTAAGATTTAATATCTTTTCTGAGAGCTTTTAAAGACATTACTAAATGCAATATTCATAAAAAATGGTAGTACGTATGTATGAAAACCTGATAGTATAGCATGTAGACGCCGCTCGATACGTGTTTGTGTTAAACGCCCTAACGGTCGTTAGGGTGTTAAGGAACGCGCGGGGTAAGAGGTGCGCGTGCGCAAGGGATGCTCTAGCTAAAGTAGTCGACTACCGAGACCTAAGATTAGAGTACGTGCGTGTGCGTCGCAGTTCGGTGTGCCTTAAACTGCAAATAAGCAGTAAAACGCCAAAATCCGTGTCTTTTTAACAACACACCCACGAAAAACGGTCGTAATAGTTATTTTAAAAATATATTATTGTGAAAGGAAACATCGTGAGAAAAACCGCATGGCGTCTAATAGGAATGTTGTGTGTACTAGTGCTGTGAGAACGGCGATCAGCTGCAATAATGGATATGTAGCACACGACATATAAGCGCAAATTAGATTCAATCATTAATATATCTCAGTTCGCCCCAAGAGGGATAAAGCGTGACGATTGTCACTATATGAAATGTTAGTCTATTTTTTATAACAGCAATAAAATATTTTTTATGATAATTGACTTGTGCCACCGTTTAAGCCTTTACAATTAAAATTCGTTTTATAATCGGTTAATATGTATTGTAGTCACTAGACCGAGCTAGAATATATATATTTTTTTGGTAACTCGGGGGAAAATCCTTCATAGGATCATCAGGGTTATTGTGAGGGCAGCGACCCCGATGTGTCAGACTCCTACTGACTGAAAACCCCCAGTGTGTCCCTCTGATTGCTCCACTTGGGCCTGAGAAGCCAAATTCGTCCAGTCGCCCTGGGAGCGAACTGCCTTATTCAAGCTTCCTCTCTGGGAGGGGTGGGTATAAAGAGCCCATGCCTTCAATACCTCTCAGGAGGCGAGCTAGACACTGCGCACCGCCTCCATCTCATCCGAGCCGCAGACCCCTCAAGTCTACTGCCCGGCTATTGTCACCGGGGGAGGTCGGGGGGGTGGTCCCTGCGGCGACGGTGCCTTGGCCGCCGAATCGCCAGAGAAGGTGTTCGCTCTGAGGTTGAATAAACGGCATCTAAAAAATTATCAACTGACGTATTGCGTTTGACAGTCTTTCATTTAAACTAAAATATATTTAAACATTTGCTACGCATTATGAAATAAGATATAATATTGTCCTTATCTTCAGTAAATATTTGAATATACTGATATTGTTTTCATATAAAGTTATTTATTCGTAAATTATACAAATGTTCCTCGGTTGCTGTGTACTTTTTTTTTGGCAATAATCGTCATAAGCGCCTACCGAAAGCACATTAGGAGAAGGCACATGGAGTGTGCAGGACCAATACCGGTTAAAAAACCCAAGGATTTGGCGCATTAGCGGGGAGTTTGCAAACTGTATTTTGTATCCTGTATGTTCTCCACAGCCCAGTGGCGCCGCGTCCTCCAGGCACGATCTCGAGGGTAAAGTGCCACCACCCCCCACACTACGCGGTGAAATTTTCTATGCGCTATGCTGATTTCTCGGGAGTCATTAACTGGCCGCTCAGAGCCTCTACTCTGACTGTAGCAGTGTTCGTAATACTGTCTTAGTATTATTTTAATTATTGCTATAGTATTTTATATTTACTTTATAATTTTATCTTTAACTTTATTGTAATAATAATAATTATTTCAGCTTCGCACACGAGATAACCATCATGTGCGATGTGGATTGGACGATTAATGTCCCGATAGTCGTATCGACTAATGGGCTGATCGCAAAGAGTCTCGATAGGAGCTTCCTCACTCTGAGCTCCTAGCTACCGTTAATTCGGGCCTTACGCCCCGCCCACGTAGGTCTACATGTTTTTATATTTCAATATTTACATTATAATAATATTTCAGGAGGTCCGCCTCGACACGGCTTCCCGCTTCAGTCCCCCATTATACTTTGTAATTAGGTTAAGTTTTAAATGTAAATAAATTCCTCTGTTGTTGTGTCTTTATTTTAATTTAAGGCTTAGGTTAGTTTTCATGTATTCGTTAGTTAAGGTTTAATTAGGTACTAGTTGTGTAAGTATTTTATAATATAGTCTTAAGTTAGGTTTAAGGTATATTGTAAATTTTTTATGCAATAAACGGCACCACTCAGACCTTATCAGCGGATGGTTGAAAGAATGAAGTATGAAAGGCAGTGGAATGGAGTTGTGCGAAATTTGAAAAATTTGATTTCATAATATTTTACAATGATATTAACGGAAAATTACACACATTAGCTAAGTTTGTACTATGAGTCAGTAGCGTTCATTTCATAGATGCATGAAAGCATTGCATGCCCTAATGATAAATAAGTCTGGAATATATTGGTTAAAGTTAAACATAAGGGACCATTTATATTCACATCTATTATATATTCACGTCATTTATCTTTTCCTATGCAAGCAATATAATATTTACTATCATATATAATATACAAATTACGTGAATTCTGCTTACCATGTCCAAGCACCCTATGCACGTCACTGCTATGAATACAAAGTCAAAGATCAAATCAAATCAAATCATTTATTGTACTCCACAGTACAAAGACAGTACACATAACACATCATCTGTTACAGTACAGTGTTAGATAATCGTCAGATCAGCCTTAGGACATCCACGGCTAGATATAAACTAGGGATGTAACGGAGGCAGTTTTATCGGAACCGAAGTCGGAGTCGGAGTTTTGAAATTTGATTTATTGGAGTCGGAATCGGAGTCGGAGGCAATGTCAGTCACAAGTGACGGCAGAATAAAATAGTTTTATTAAGGGACAAATAAAAACATTATTCAGTGAACCTTTTTATTTAGAAAGTGATAAATTTACACATACACAGACAGACAATGAAAATAAAAATTGCTGTGCTTCTTATTAACATTTTTCCATTAAGAATGCACAAATTAAATCAAATTTGCTCCAGGGTTGTTTTTGTGTTAATTTCTATTTAATTTAATTTAATGTAAAATAAAAAAAACCTTTTAGTAATAAATTAAAATGTACATTTAGTTCTAAATTCAATAATTTTAATCATAATTTTTAATTTAAATTAAAAAAAATGAGATCTTTAAATTAAGCACTGATTGTTTGAATACATATAAAATGAAATCAAATAAATTGACTACAATAGTGGTGGTAACCTCCGATAAATACCTCCGATTAAAAAGTTTCGAAATCGGAGTCGGAACCGGAGGTGTAATATCAATCGGAAGTTCCAACTTATCGAAGTCGGAGTCGAAGCTCCGTAACATCCCTGATATAAACCTCCCCTGATGTTTTCCAAAACAATCGGTCGGAAACTGCTTGAATTCTGCGTATTCCTGCGCTCTGGACTAGGTTGCTGTCCAACTAGTATCCGATCGTTTTGCTCTACGCTTGCCAGTACGTGATCTCCCCTCGAGAGCTTTCTTGCCACATTGGCCATCCTTGCTTGTGTCCTGCCCACTGTAACTTCAACTTTTTAATCCTTTGGACTACGTCAGTGATGCTGATTTGTCTGAGTTACTCCATTTCTGATTCTATCACGTAGAGAAACATCTAGCATAGACCTCTCCATAAATCGCTGCCATAAAACGGATGCTGGGATGGAAGAAATGTGGCTATTAGCCATGACATTTAAATAAACTTGAAGATCACCAATGAAAGTAGACACCGTGAAAAAACTCGCATTGCATTTAATAGAAATGTCATATGTACTAGTGCCCTGAGTACGGTGATTAGCTGCACTACTGGTTACGTTGGGCACGACATATAAGCGCAAAGTATATACAGACATTAATGTATCTCTGTTCACCTCCGAAATGATATAGTATGAGCATATCTAAATATATATAACTCAAAGGTGACTGACTGACTGACATAGTGATCTATCAACGTACAGCACAAACCACTGGACGGATCGGGCTGAAATTTGGCAGGATTTTGATGAATTGTACCCCCAAGGGGATAAAATGGGGGAATGGGGGAGAATGGGAGGGGGGACACGCTAAACAAAAGTGAAGCCGCAAAAACTATACCTAATTTATAATAATACTTCTTAACGCGAGCGAAGCCGCGGGCAAAAGGCTAGTATAATATGTAGACGAAACACTTCTTCGAAACAATTATAATTTCACGTTGTGTTTTTGGCTTTTTTTTTATCTCCCGGGGGAAAATCCTACATGGGACCATCAGGGACGCTGTGAGGGCAGCGACCCCGGTGTGTCGGACTCTTACTGACTAAAAACCCCCGGGGTGTCCCACTGATTGCTCCACCCGGGCCTGGGAAGCCAAATTCGTCCAGACGCCCAGGGAACAAAAGGCCTTGTTGAGGCTACATCTCCGGGGGAGGGGTGGGAGTAGTGTTTATGACTTTTTTTTTTTTTGTTATCCCGTTGGAAATCCCTACGGACCGTCAGGGGAAGTGGTGAGGGCCACTTCCCCTGGTGTGTCGGACCTGCCCCGACTAAAACCACCGGGGTGTCAGCACTGCCCTCTCTTTGCCTTCGCCGAGCCTGGGAATCCGAATACTTCCGACGGCTCGGCGGGGAGTAGTGTTTATGACTTAACATTTGACGCATGTATGCGGCTCCTATATGTTTCCTAATTCTATGGTCTCTGCTTATGCCCTGCTGTGGGATAATATTCAAAAGCTTTTTAGTTTTGATAACCCATAATCCTGCATAGGACATCATGGACGCTGTGAGGGCAGCGACCTCGGTGTGTCAGACTCCTACAGACTGAAAACCCCCGGGGTGTCCCTCAATTCGCTGCTAGCAGAGCCTGGGGATACTTATTCCTCTAACAAACAGACTAGAAAATTGCCTTTTAGGCTCCATTTCTTGGAGAAATGGGTAAGGAGCGCACATCTCAACACCTTTGTATCAGGCGGTGCGCCCCGCCTTTGCCTCATCCTGGCAGCAGCTTATGATAAAACTAATCACAATTTCGGAGAAAATTAACAGAAATATGTTTTCATAATTAAAAATTGTTAACAGTCATCGTCTGAGGCATCATGACACGTAAGATGATAATTAATTATGAATATTATTTCTTGTCTTATTATAATCATGCACAGTGACTTTGTTTACAAATCTTTAATGATAAGATGTTGTAATCATTAACAATTTTAGTTTATTTTTCGTTAAGGCCGAGATTTATAGACGCAATTTCAGGTTTGTTTAGACTTTACTAATACATTACAACTTATATTACTCAATGAATGTCAAAGAATTTGGTAAGTCACTGATTTTGTCAACATGGACTTAGCTCTGCGAATGCTATGGCTGTACTCAAGTTCCTATCATATATTCAGTATTTTGTCAAAACGAATTTTTTTTAGGAATTTTACTAAGCAAATTCGAAATAGCTTCTATGAATCTCAGCCGTTGTATCTTGGACTAATCCAGTTGTGTAGAGATATCACTAACGGTTAGGACTAAGAAGTTCTCTAACTCTTACTTTTGCTGAATCCTGGAGCTATGAAATTGTCTTCCAGCGAACGTATTCTAACCATCTTATGGTATGGGGTCTTTAAAACGAAGCGTGAATACGTATTTGTGCAGCCCAGCTGATGATCGCTTCGACTATCGATAGATTTTTTTACTGTTGATAGTCGTTGCTTCGATTGCACCATGGTTACCATCAGGGGTTTTCAGCTTTTGGGTTTGCCTCGCACAAGTAAATTAAGTTTCCGCGATCTTATGACCTGGGAGTCTTTAAAAGAAGAGTGAATAGGCATTTGTTAGGCGGACGCGGTTCATCATCGGACTCATCTTCACCTTCCACCAGGTGTGATTGAGGTCAAGCGTTCGCCTATAAGTTATAAAAAAAAAGTATCAACAATAAACGTAAACTAAACAAAGTACTTGTAAGTGATTTTTTCTAAACAAAGGTTTTTAAAATAAATCTGTGAATTTTAGGTCACGCAAGCTAAAGTATGTAAGGCTTATTGTGATTTATAAAGAAAAGTTTGAAAAAAACCTGATTTGAAACATAACAGGGAGCATAAGAACCATTCAATTTATAAAGCGTGAAAAACGTTTTATCACCAAGTCGTTCGTTTAGAAGGAAGCGAGGAGCATTACCTAACTTTTACAGACTTTTAAAATAGGATTGTGACAAGTTTACTGTCCCTTTGATAACAAACAAATGTAAAATGGATTTGAAAAGAGATAAAGTTCCGTTCGAAGAGGCTCTCACATTGACTGGTCAGTATTGAAATAAGTTTTTTTCGGAATTTCTAACCAGAGCTGTGTTTTGTGAGAATGTTAAATTAATTAGTGGTCAAGAACTTGACAACTCATCTGATGGAAAATGGCTAAAGCCATCTCTAACCAAAGGCAAAATACTAGTGTAGTGTTTGTATCAAACTCAAAACAACTTTATTAAAAATTTTTTTTTTTTTTTGTAACCCAGGGGAAAATCCTACATTGGACCATCAGGGTCACTGTGAGGGCAGCGACCCTGGTGTGTCAGACTCCTACTGACTAAAAAACCCCGGGGTGTCCCTCTAATCACTCCACCCAGGCCTGGGAAACCAAATTCGTCCAGTCGCCCGGGGAGCGAACAGCCTTATTCAGGCTTCCTCTCTGGGAGGGATGGGAATAAAGAGCCCACGCCTCCAGTACCTCTTTCATAGGCGGCGCGCAAGACACTGCGCACCACCGCCCCCTCATCCGGGAACTTTATTAAAATAAATCTAACTCTTACTTTTACCAAGTCGTTGAGTTTTGGAATGGTCTTCCGGCGAGCGTGCTGCCCTGTCCTATTTATTATTTATTTATTTATTTATTTTAAAGGGAAACATACAGCAATATAAAAATGATAACAATATACACAAAAAATTTTACATAAGCCAGCTAAGTTTCCACAAAAATTAGTACAAAAATAAAAATCAAGCTAATAAATAACAATAAAAGAAAATCAATCAAATATACATACATATATATGTTACATATAAATAGCACATTTATATTTAAAAAAAAAGTACATTATAGAACAAAATTGAACTTAGGCTAATATTTTCTCTCTCACCATTCGTTTAAAGGGCCCAAAGGCACAGGACAGTATATCTATATCGCAAAAACATTTATTATATAGATCACAGGCACGAAAAACAAAAGTATTATTAACATAGTTTGATCTTAAGAATGGCACCTTAAACAGCGAAAAGTCTCTTGCATTGGAATGCGGACACCTGAAACCTATTTGACTAAGCAAATAGGACGAGTCCACGAGACCGTTAACAATTTTAAATAAAAAAAGTTCTATAGAAGTTCTATAAGTTTCTGTTCTATAGTTCGTGTCCTATGATATTGTTCCTTTAAACGAAGCATGAAGAGATATTTGTGACAGCCGGCGCGAGCATTGTGGCTATCGATGGATTTTTCTCCAATGTTGGAAATCGTAATCCTTTTTTGTACTGCACTATCCATCAGGTGGAGCAGCGAGTTGGGGGTCAGAAAAGATTGGATTGAAAGAACCGAAGACCGGCTCAATGGCGCTTATTAGGATAGGATTATGTTCAGCAGTAGACGGGGGTGGACTGACGATGAGTGTTCGAGTAAAAGAACATTAATCAGCTGCTGTCAATAGACTATAGCGTGATGCATGTCGGTTCGATAGATGGCGTTGTGCCAAATTGCATCGCGTTATAGTTTCGTTCACAGCAGCTGCATATAAGGCAAAGGTGGCATATTGTAGATGACGAAATGACGAATAGACAAAAGAGAGATTAGGTATTGGTTTTACGTGCTATATACGTTCAGTAAATAAACCATTAGTGACCTGTATCTAGTGGTTTCACTTCAATGAACAACTCATGACCCAGAAAACGGAATTCTGTACAATGAGTGTTATCATTTGAACAGTTATCATGGCTTTTACAGGTTTCGGCAAGTTTAATTTGCTGATGTTCATGCTGTGTGGAGTTATTATAATCGGCATGGGATTCGAGCTGTTCTCCGTGTCATACATAGTTCCTGCGAGCGCTTGTGAACTCGGTACGACCAGTGCACAGCAGGGTCTTATGGCTGGAGTTCCACTCATTGGTAAGATTAACTAATTATCTCTTCATATGTTGTTAGTTAGCACACCACTCTTCATGCTGAGGTGTCGTAAGAGGCGACTAAGGTATCTCTTTAACACCGCAATTCAACCAGGTGTTCAGAGAAGGAAAACTCGACCAAACCTGCATCCTGCTCCCTCCCGATCGTACTGGTTCTCCTTTCCATCGGGCCTGAAGGAGCTCGGACGAGAGAGTGCTTTTCTGGATGCGCGTCCAGTTATACACTTAAATATCTCCTGCGCAATTGACTGTTTCCGAAAACTGGACTTCGAATTTCTTAATCGGTGTTGAAACAGTCGCCGTGGCCGAAAGCGGCCAGGACATCATCATCATATTGTTAGTTATAGTAAGCTGGCTCAGGAATAGATTAAAACTAACACATTTTAAAATTTCATGTTTTGTATTCATTTTTAACCCTTTATGGCGCCGTGTTGTATTTCTGCAACATACCACTCAAATAGAAGCAACAATAAAATAAATGCCGACAGACTGACTTTGCTTGGTGTTATTCGGTACCAACAAAGCATTCTTACGATTTAGTGACAATTCAGCTCACTGGATGACGAGACTTGTAGGTAATGATGTTTCATTGTAGTGTCATACACGTGAATACACGCCTGTTTTCAGGTTTTCAATTTCATTTACGAAAAATTAATTCTTGGTGAAATACTAATATTTGACTGTTGAAATTTTTGTATGTAAACGGTAAGAGGATGTTTTATAATAATCTGTTCCTAATTTAAGTTTAATGATTTAGTGCTAATCTAATGTTGCATTTCTAGTACATGCAAGGTTTTTAAGAATTATAAACGATACATTTTTAATATTTTTATAATTATCATTTTCGTTAACTATACACTATTTACCACCTAGTTTTTATAAAATTAACAAATTTAACGACCTTGCGCCATAAAGGGTTAATATTGTAATACGCCTTAACCCACACCGAAATGATCAGAATTTTTACGAATTTTTCAACGTGTTTATTTATTATGCTATTTCACCAAAAAATAATTCAGTACCTCTAATCCTACGCGGAATTTTATGCTCTTTCAGAATCAGAGCTCTAATTTTCGATTAGACACCGAGAAAAAAAACGATGTAATCGTGAAAATTTTAGGAACAAAAATGTCTTAAAATTAGTCAAAGAATACTCTCAAATTTTACCAAAATTTTCTAAAGACAATTTTTGATTTTCGTAAATTAAAAAAAAATCCAATTTATTAAAAATACCTAAAAAAATTTGAAAAAAATTTGAGTGATCCTTGAGTTTTCTAATTTTTATTATTCTCAGTGTTACTGTATTCTATTTTTATACTGATTATTGTAGGTGTAATATGTACATCTCACGTATGGGGCTATTTAGCTGATACTCGTGGAAGAAGGAAAATAATTGTCATATCTATGACGTTAGCGTTCATAGGTGCATCTCTATCATCTCTTTCACCAAACTGGATAGTGCTCAGCGTGTTTAAATTTATATCATGTACATCGTAAGTATTTATTTGTTAATCTTTGGCTACGGAGTAGAATTAACACTATTTTCATCTGGTTACTACTGTAGTTTGAGGCACTCTTATCTTAGAATATTTGACACATTAAATCAGCCAATAGGTTTATCAAGCGTGAATAAATAATCCATTTATAATGGCTATGAAATACATTTAAAGTCATAGCAAAAGAATCGACATTAATTAGAAAAATAAACATATTACTAACTTGTAATTGTGACTTTAAAGAAATGTTATTATAAAATGATAAATAAAAATCTAACACAGATATAAAATATTGGCTCCTAAAATTCTTTGACAAATATAAAATATCCTCAAAGCTTTTGATTTTACAATGATAAATAATTAAGAAATCAATCTTCCTTTGAATTCTGTCCCTGAGAATTAAGAAATAATATCATAGCTATATAAAATGTTCCAAATTTTAATTGAGACATTTATTTAAAATTTAAGCTAACTTTTGTTTGTTTATTTTAAATTCTTAAAGTTTACTTCCTTTATATCTGTTCTGTATTCGGAGTCAACTCCGTTACTAGAAATATACTATTCTCTACAATTTTTTCAACTCTATGTTAGTTGCTTCTGTAATAATAATATATGTATTGTTATAACTTTCACAAAATATTTTTACTATAATTATTTGTAATATTATTTCTCTGTTTCTTTCTTGGATTGCTTTTATACAACAATAATATATGTATAATAGATCGCACTTGTTCCTTTCTTAATGATGGTTGTTGGTATTTATTTTGTCTTATTTTTCAGAGTTGGTAGTGCCTTCGCGCTATCATTAACATTATTGAGTGAATGTATGCCATCTTCGAAAAGAAGCTTTTATATTACGCTTACCAACAGTATCTTTCTTTCTGCTATAGGATGTATGGCAGGTACAATAGTATAATCTCTTTACTACTATTCTACTAGTACAGCTCTCTTCACAGCCTTAAAATAAATATTTTACTAAGTATTAATATAGATGGGCAAAATCTAATCAGATTAATAAAAATGATTAACGATTCCATTTTACGTTTTTTACCATTAATATGACTGCATTTTGCTCATCTGTGTTTTAAACACTACAAAATCCCAGATTGTATACACATTTATCAATGTTTTAAATGGATTTAATCATGATTACAGAGCAAGAAAATTAAAATCACGACTACATTTTGTAATCGTTTATCATTATTCAGATTACATTTTGTCCATCTCTGAGTATTAATCAGGTCCGGGATCTTGGAGCAAGTCGGGTTCCACGTCCTGGGCGCTAAATCTTAGATGCGGCGGACTAGCACATCAACCAGTGTATCTAGTGAATAACATGTCTAAAAAAGCGAGCCAATTTCTGCTTAAAAATATGCTGAATATTTGTAAAAACTTTATTTTTGAAGTTTTTAAAGTGAACTCAAAAGTCTCATAAGATATCGCTACCATGTCTTAAATTATGCGGTCAAGCATTGTTTTGTGTTAATATTTCGTTTCCTATGCGATAAATGGTTCAATTGTGATGGAAGCATTTTTTCATTGGACTAATCAATATAATACAGAATTAAATCTAAAAGTACTGAATCACCAGCCAGTAGTTTTATCCCGGATCGAAATATTTCAAGATTCTGGGCTAACATTAATGCCTCATTTCTTGAACTAATGGTTACTTCAAAGAAAAACCTTGGGTGATCTCTTATAAGTAACCAACGCTAGTTTGATGATTTATCTTTTTTTTTTATACCGTCTCGACACAGTGACTGCACCATACCTGATGGTAAGCATGGTGCTGTCCAAAAAACGCCAACGACTATCGATAGGCAAGAAAAACCCATCTGTAGTCACGGCGATCATGCCGGCGTGCACAATTATCTCTTCACACTACGCTTAAAAGATCCCACATCATATGGTGGGGATGGTGGGAACACGCTTGCCGGAAAACTATTCGACAGCCCAACGACACGGCAATAGAAGGAGTTAGAGAACATCTTAGTCCTGGCCGGGATGTGAGATACCGTATAGCTATTATCTTAACATATGTAAGCAGACGGGAATTGGTAGGTATTTAGGGTTGATTGTTTCAGTAAGGACTTCTCACAGAAAAGCTAGAGTTCGCTATTGGATCAATAAGATGTAGCTATTAGAAAATATACTTAAAACCGTATGATGCTTAGACAATAATCATTTAGTAACCTATGGAATATCGTTTCAGTTATAGCTATGCCAATTCTACCGCTCAAGTTCTCCTACTACGTACCATATTTGGACATTCAACTTAACTCCTGGAGGCTTTTGAACCTGATCTACAGTTTACCTTCTTTGCTAGGAGCTATAGGAGTCGCGTGTGCTTATGAGAGTCCAAAATATCTAGTTAGTATTGGAAACGAAGAGGAAGCATTGAAAATACTTAAAAAGATATTTGTTATAAATGAGGGGAAAAGTCAAGATCTATATCCAGTAAGTTATAAGCACATGTAAAAAATTAATGCTGACACAACTCTCATGAGTGAGGTATAGCTCTCTTAACTCTAAAGTAAGGAGATATTTGATACTTTGGTTCTTGCTACAGTTGATACTTGTATATTAATTAACTGAATCTAAGTAGCATCAACTTTTACTAAAAGTTTGTGATTTATCAAAATTTTGAATCAGTTTTAGCAAATTATAAGGGAACAATTTAGCTGCTTGTGTTTCAATTTATATTTGGTTAGATTTAACGAAACATTATAGAAGATTATACACTTAATTATTTCTTCAATGCTTAGTCAATCACTTTTAGTTAGTAATTGGACATAATCAAATACTAGTGCTATTTGAAAATTCAAATTTGTCTAAATAAATTTGAGCTGTTCATTGTGAGATATATCCCATAGTGAGAAATGTCTTTTAATACTTTGAATTCACTCACCACTATTATATTTTTGTAAACCATCAGCTCCAGTTCATCTTGTATGCTTGGTAGATAAAAACACTGTTGACGCTCCATCAAATAAAAGTTACAAAATGAAACTTAACAAATCGTTGTGATGATACTTAACTGGAGGATTTACGAAGATCAGTAGAGGTTTAGATATATTTGCTAATAGCTTCTGGCCTATAAATATATTTTGTCATATTTTGTCAGGTTAGCTCTGTAAATTTAGACGAGGACAGTGCGAAACCTGCAAAAGGTTTCCTATCTTCTATGCTGGCACAGACGGTTCCTATGATGAAGCCACCGCTTTTGAAAAGCACCCTCTTATTGTCTACATTGTACATTATTTCATATATGAGGTAAATAATACTTTATCATACGTTTTATATTAGCCTGGCACCTGATGTCAAGCACAATATACAACTGTAACTGTAAAGAAACGGGAAACTGACAGACAGTCGTTGAGAACCCATGGGGATGCTCCAAAGTCTCTTCACATTTCTTTTAAAGGACCCAATATCATAGACGGAATAGAATATATTAGCTGGAAGATGATCCACAATTTGATGATACGGCCGAGGTAAGAATTGGAAAACTTGACACGTGTGGATATAAAAGTATGTAAAAGTTTGTTTTTCCACTTGATCACATAATTGGTTTGTCTAATTCGCATGCCTTGAGACGATCCTTTGTGTAAAAGACTGAGTTTTGTATCGTGTATTTATAAGAATCTTATTGTTCCAGTATGAACCCATTTACGGTCTGGCTACCATTTATAGTAAATAGTGTTATGACTTCTGTGAATAACGGATATGGGAACCTAACTATGTGTGAGATGATAAGGATGTCATCTGAGAGTCATTTAAATTTAGAACAGGTAAAAACACTAAATACGTTAAAATAATACGTAATAATACGTACTTAATACGTAAATTACGTTAATCCATTTCCTAATTTATTTTAAATATATATATAGAACTAGCAAACCCGGCGAACTTCGTTTCGCCACCAGATGGCTTCGTTTTGGTTTTTAGTTACCGTTTGAAAGAACGTGCGCATAATAAATGTCACATGAAATTAACTGAGCAGAGTACAATGAGTAGCTGTCAAACAATGTATAACGCATCGGCGCCATCTACTTAAAATACTGGTGCGATCTGCTCCACCACCATGCAAAACCATATTGGTTTGTAGTACATGCTATGTATCAGAGATGGCGCTGTATGTGAAAATGTTTTTCCCCGTTTTCCTGCTTTTATTTTGACATTTTTCCTGAATTTGCTATAAACCTCACGGAGCCCGAGACCTTTCCAACGAATGCAAAACCATGGAAATCGGTTCGTGCGTTATGGAGTTATAGCGTCAGGAAGGAAAACTGCACTTATTTTTATATAATAGATTATATTTTTCGTTTAAATCATTTCTGGGTTTTTACCATAAAAAGAAAGAAAATTAGTGGTTTGATAAAAAAAATTGTGAATATTTCTGCAACTACAATTACTTTATACCATTGTTATCTTAGTGTTGCGTGATCTCCCCCGTCATATATATAATATTATGTTTTGTCAACAAGTAATTACGCAACACTTACTAAATGATATGAAAATAATGAATGTATCAGATCAATGCATTACAAAGCGGCTTGCGAAGATACATGAAAAGAGCTGAAGACCTGGCTCAAATGCAAAGGGGTCCGCTCAAATGCAAATATGTTCCGTAGTAAACCAAAGTGACTTGTTGATTGAGGCGATTTTTCGATGACATAACCGCAGAAATCCACAACAGCTTTAGTGCTGTTGCTACCATATATTGCGGCTTTCTTCGATATACCGCTTTTTATGTTGATGGTCCCGATTTGTATTTAAATTGTCTTCTTCTACACATAAGATAATCTAATGATAGCGAAAAAAAAAAGGATTAAGAAAACGTTTTTTTTTTATTATTCTAGCCCTCAAATGACTGTTCGATGAATGAATTTGCAATGACTATGGTTTTTGGCATCTATATAATTTTGGCCATTTTGAACACTATATCTAGTACATTCATTCGTTACATTGGAAGGAAGAAATTGTTCATCGCTTTGCAGGTTTGTGATCGTATTTATAATTATTCTCCCGCGACACATCGATATTGGAGTATAGTCAGTGACGAGACGAGATTAAAATTAGTCTGTAAAAGGGAATGTTTTCAGGTTTTTTCTTGGTACACAATTTTCAAGTGTTCATTAATTCGTGACCTGATTCAGCCCACTGCTAAGTATAAGTCTCTCTCTTTTAGCCCATTAAGTGTCAATCCTCGATCCAATTGCTGTGTGACACAAGAATGGCCTTGTAACCTCTACAACATCATCACCACATGTCGCAGCCAGACGTTCCACTCTTCGTTTGTCCAATTTAGCAAGGTTATCTCTATCTTCAGCACATTTGGCTAGGGGTTTTGTACAAGGTGTCTCAAAAGTAAGTTCACATTTGCTTATCTTATTACGCGAAAGCAACTATTCTGAGGGGCGCGGGGGGTATGTCAGTCGGTAGTCTGGCTCTTGGGAATTTAGTCGCTATGGAGCGTTTCTCTGGTGCGGACCGTGCGTTGTGCGTACGTGAGTTTAACAAAAACGGTAATTCGGCGACTGTAGCGCGTAGAAAATTCTGCAGTATTCGACATATTCGTCACTTAAATGATGCGCCTAGCACTCGACTCATTGCAAAATGGGTTGAGAAGTTTGAAGAGACTGGGTCAACTCTGGAGAAACCAAAATCTGGGCGGCCAAGAACATCAAGAACAGCCGAAAACGTGGACAGTGTTACTCAGTCTATTCGAGATGATCCAAACCTCTCGATTCGGAAGCGTGCTGTTGCTTTAAATGTGCACAGATCTTCATTATGCCGCATTTTACACAAAGATTTAAAGCTGCACCCGTACAAAATTCAGTTAGTGCAAGAACTGAAGCCTCAAGATGCTGGTCAGAGGCTTGCCTTTGTAAATCAGATGATTGAGCGCTTTCCAACGTTCACCAACATCTTGTTTTCCGATGAAGCCCATTTTCACCTGAATGGGCATGTAAACAAGCAAAATTGTCGTTACTGGAGTGCAACCAACCCAAAACAAAAACATCAGAAACCGCTACATTCACCCAAAGTCACCGTATGGGCAGCGATGTCGGCGCGAGGAATTATCGGCCCTTACTTTTTTGAAGATGGAAGGGGACGCACACTCACAGTGAATTCAGAACGTTATGTTATGTGGAGATGTTAGACGAGTTTTTCGTACCCCAACTGCAAAACTTTCCTGGTTAGAACCAAAGAACATGGTTCCAGCAGGATGGAGCAACTCCACACACGTCCAACAGATCTCTGCCCCGAGTTCGAGAAATTTTTCCGAACAAATTAATCTCCAGGCGAGGTGACATAAATTGGCCTCCACGGAGTCCCGATTTAACGCCTATGGATTTTTTCCTGTGGGGTTATGTCAAATCAAAAGTTTACGCTAATAAACCGACTTCCCTGGCACAATTAAAAGAAAATATCCGTCATGAAATGGCAGCCATCACGGAGACTACCTGCCGAGCTGTCATAGGCAATTTTAGTGCCCGACTAAATGAATGCCGAGAGCGCAACGGTTTACATTTGGACGATGTTATTTTTAAAAAATAAATTCCCAAACAGTGTACTTCAATATAAAATAAAAAAAATTTCAATAAAGCTAAGACTTTTCTTTTAAACAAAGATTTAAATGTGAACTTTCTTTTGAGACACCTTGTATATTCCATTTGAGATTCGTTATCCGATCTACGTAATCCAGAACCTTAGTACGATGTTAGATTTCAAGATCAAGTACACGAATATTAATGCGATTTTTTCAGGTAACGAGCGGTATTTGTGCACTATGTACTAACATAAGCACTATCTGGATCCTAAATGCAGCCTTATTCGTTGTATATCTAACGAGTATCATCAATTTTGGTATCCTCACTGCCTACAGCGTTGACATCTTTCCTACATATGTTAAGCAAGTATCTTCAAGTCTTCTATAATATTTTTCCGTTTTCTTAATCACCTACTAAGTAGCATAACTCTTAAACAATAACTATCCAGGGAAGTCAATACAAGTTTAGTAAAGTAATCAAAAGAAAGCTACAAATTCCAAAAGATCTGTTATGAGGAAGTTTTCTCTTATTAATAAATTATGTTTACCTTACAGAGCAATGGCTGTATGCTTGACATTAATGGCTGGCAGAGGAAGTGCTGTTTTAGGTATTAATGCTCTCAAAGTCTTGTTGGATGTAAATTGTGAAGCAGCATTCTATATATTTGGAAGTGTGGCTACAGGTAAGGGTAATTTGAAACAAAACTTTTTGATGTAATCATTTCCACGTACTATATTATCTTTGTGGGCTTTATCGTACAACGTCATTTTCCCTAGTCGATCAGCTTATAATTTTCTTATTTTAGGGTTTATTATATTAGTTTCTACTAGGAATGTTTGGAGAAATTTTCATAGATGATTCTGTACAATGACCAGTCAAGCGAAACGAACAGTAAAGTTGTCGATGTCACTAACTCTATTTTTCTTTCAGTTGGGGGTGTTATTGGATTGTTACTGCCTCCAGATAGTAAGCTGACGGAACAGAACAATTCAAAGGAAAACTCTTCAAAAGATATGCCACCAGAGTAATGAACATAGCGATAAATAACTCTATACCTACTTAAAGTATTATTTTTATTAACTAGTGTATCCGAAAGAAGGATAAAGTTAAAAATGATATTAAAGTAATTAATTATGTTGATGGAGAAATATATCAAGCCGCGGAAATGAAATTGACTTTAAATGCCTTCAAAATGTTAAAGACCCATGCGAGCAAGGCATTTGTGGTTTGGTAATAATAAAAATGTAATGCTCTAATATAATAAATTAGTATGTCGAAATCAACGCTGGGGGCTCAACTGGCCACAGTAAAGGGTGTTTGCTTTTATTGTTTCTATCTTAATTAAGCTGACCTTTTGTATTGTAAGTAATATGCCAAATAAATGTTTTTTTTTTTTTTTCAAAATTACAGTATTGTTCCGTTTACCGTAGCACTAATCTTTTGGTTTCAAAATATACTAAACGAAGAAATTAAAGGTTATTAAAAAGGTCCCCAATTTTTAGGTGATTTTCTAGAGGCTATTATTTTAAGGGAAATGGTCGTGCAGAATT
Source organism: Automeris io (assembly GCA_036320925.1). NCBI lineage: Eukaryota > Metazoa > Arthropoda > Insecta > Lepidoptera > Saturniidae > Automeris > Automeris io. Next base: position 1,825,062 of record JAUDJH010000010.1, on the reverse strand, counting down.
TTTAAAAGCAGAATGTTATTGCTTCAGGTTTCTAGTTTTCAGTTTTAAACGTTAACATAATTTACGCGTAGGGTTTTTGAGTAATCGTAAGAAAATAACAGGAAGAAAAGTTTTAAAAATTTTGCTCGTTTTCAAAATGTTCTATGGACTTTAATTTTTTTTATTCAATTGTCTTATCTCAAAATTCTTTTAGATAATCTAATTCGATTTTTTTTGAGTTACCTACGAGCCTTCTACGGTGATTTAATCCTGACTTATTGTTGATCAAAGCAAAAAAGACCTTATTGCCTTTGACAATTGATTACTTGGGTAATAATGATTGGTTAGAATATCAAAGCAAGGTTTTATAAACTACAAAATATTCTCTATAAGATGAAATTACAATTTTTTGGTGAAAAATTACTTTTTGAAAAGATAATGCTAAGTGAAGATAGGGTAAAAAATCGCATATTCGAGGATATTTGGATAACTTGAAATAACTTTGCATACAATGGGTTAAGGAAGAATTCCGTCCATAAGTTTTAAGCCCTAAGGTGTCCTTAAAAAACCCTTTGAAGATTCGAAGAGCTACGACTTTGTTATCTTCTTTACCGAAAGGATTAATTAGAGGTTTTGTGAAAAATCAACTCAATGGTCCATTTTTCATTGTTTAAGGATTTATTCAAGTTTAAAGTGTTTTTTTAACTAATATTCATAGTTTTTTAACCAAAACTTTTATGGAATTAAATAATTTTTAATTGTTTGTTTTTTGCATATGTGAGTGTGCGTGCGCTTGTTTTTGTGGATGTATGTACGGGTTGGTCCGTGCGTCTTTTTTCTACGCTGGCTCGACATAGTGACTACAGAGTACCTGATGGTAAGTACAGTGTAGTCCAAAAATGAAAGCAACCATCAAAGAATGAAAATCCGTTGAAAGTCTACACTGTCATTGTTATTCACCGGTCAGTAGACTTGAAGGAATGTGCTGCGCGAATGAGCTAGAGGCGGTGGGTACGATGACTTTACAAGACTGTTCGCTCACCAGGTCGTAGAACGAATACAGATCTGCAGACCCAGCAACTAGGAGGTACTCCGGGTGTTTTTAAACAGTTAAGATCTGTTAGAGTGGTCCCGCCGCCCCCACAGCTTCGTTATTTTGTTATTACGTCTCTATTTTTTCACCAAATAACCAAAATTGTCAAGTATTCATTGAGTTATTCTAATTATTATTTTTTCACTCCAAATTATTTGTAAAACAAAAGATAGCACTTAGAATATAGAAGAAAATTAATTTTTTTAATAAATAAAAATACATAAAATAAATTATATATTTATTTAAAATACCATTATCACACTCATATTTCAGAACAGGTTAATCCTGTTCTATGGGCTGCAGAAATACACAGTCATACCTTCATTCATATATTAAATTCGAGTTTCCGAAGTAGGGACAAAATGTGTTCTTAACTTTGGGTGGAGAATTGTGTTCTTGAGGCTAGTTCACGAAAATATCCTATTAAGATGGAATAAGTTCCAGGATTTGTGTAATACAGCTTCGTCTTATAATGTCAAAATATTAACTTAGATTTACAAAAATATTTAGCTTATAGAAAATTCTCCTGTGTTCCCTTGGGCATTGCAATACACATTGGTAATATCACCAGCGTTCTGGTCTCTAGATTCCACTTTTCCATTTCACTGTTGAACCTGCTGTTTATCGATATTTCAGCGTATTATCTATTTCTTTACCTGTTTATTCATTCTTGGACAAAATGATTACTTACTTATATTTGAAATTGTTCAATTGGTACTTTTTATTATTTATTTATAGGCGAATGCTTGACCTCAATCACATCTGGTGCCTGGATCCGCCCATCAAATGCATTTTCATTCTTCTCTTAAAGACTTCCATTCCCTTTTTAGCATTGTAATATGATTTTTACGCAATTAGGTGAACCTATTCTTCAACAAGCTCAATATTACAAATATTATTTCGATAATATTCATTTCTGTATGAATTAACATAGTCCTTTTAAGTCTAAATTTTAAAATTATCTCAGACAAAATTATTTAGTTCCTGGTCATATTTCAAAAGTATATCGATCCAACCGTTCGTAAATCTCACCAGAAGTTTGTTTAGAACTTGTTCTTTCATAAATTGACTTAAAGATAAGTAGGAGGTTAATTATAGTTATTATTTATTCTACAATATTTATTAAAAGTTACTATAACTAAATTAAATCTATATTCTTGTCTTCTCTTTACGTTTTTCATCAGGCGGTAGAAGAAACGCTAAAAATCCGCCACCTGAAATATAATAGTGCCTTGAGTTTTTAGATATATCCATTGTCAGTATATTTTAGATCAATAGCTGTTTCCCAGATAGGTTTTTTATTTTTGTAACCCATGGGAAAATCCTACATATGATCATCGGGGACTCTATGAGGTTGCGACACCAGTGTGTTAGACTCCTACAGACTAAAAATCCCCGGAGTGTCCCTCTAATTGTTCCACCATTGGGATACCAAATTCATCCAGACGCCCGGGTAGAAAAATACTTGTGGAGGCTCCCTGTCTTGGAGTGGTGGGAGTAAAGAGCCCACCTCTCCAAAACCTTCCTCTCATCCGGGTAGCAGACTCATTCAAGTTTACTGCTCGGTCCCAGATAAGTAACTGTAATATAAGTCAAGTATTTGATAGACGCTTACCGATAGTGATTCCGGCGAAGACATAAAAGGCCATTTCACAATTATTTTCAATTAAATTCTTGAGGACGTTTATGCCCAGGATCGTACTTCCACGACCAAGCATCACCATCATGCATACAGCCTTTGCCCTGCAAATAAATATTAGATTATAAATAGACTACAGAGTTGGCAATTCACTTGAATTTGATGAAGGAATTGCGAACACTTGGTGGACTAAAATGGACTAAAGCATTATCAGACTGTAGGCTTGAGGCAGTCTGCTGCTCGGAACAAGTGGAGGCAGTGTATGGTGCACACTACACACATGGTGACTAGATTGGAGGATTATTTATACTCCTCCGAGAGGTGAGGCCAGACAGTAAATTCGCTCGACGGGTCGAAGGACGAATCTGGACAACCAGGTCACGCTTGCAGCCAGTGGAGATACTTCGGCACACCGGAGGCTCCGCCTTTATGATTGCTCTGTTAGTTCTATGTAGGATTTTCCCCTGGGCAACCAAAAAGGACTAAACCATTATGAGACGAGATGCAGCTGAAAAAAGTTAAAATAAAAAAAGATAAAAAAGCAATAGAGATTGTTTAAAAAATACACCAACCTAACGAAAGTGGGGAAGACGTCAACGGTGAACGCGGAGAGGAAGCCGAAGTTGATGACATCCGTGAGAACTATGATGAACAGGACAGCGCTAAGAGGCCAGATCCAGCTGACGTTGATCATGATACCGGCCAGACCAGACACCATCTAGAAAAGACCATAAACATATTACCTTTTAAAGTAGCTACCTTTTTTTTCTGACCATACTACTCTTCCTTGTATTCTGGACTTTGTACTCATATTCTATTACTTTCTTCTTAGCTATTTTTGTGAGCTTTTATGGCATACCAAATCAGTGTTGGCTGGCTGAGCTGGTCATCTAGTATATGCTGAGCTGACTTCCTTTTGGCGCATTTTCAGAAGAGAGGGTTGCTTTTACTATCTTCTTCTCTGATTAAAATATTCTTCTGTGTTATATGTTATTTGTACCTAATAAATGGTTTTTCTTTTTTTGTTTACATTATAACCAAAACCCATAATGTAATTACAGCTAATTCTAATCGGTTATATTTAGTTACGTGCGGTAGCACTTTTATGTACTGCATGTGCATATATATTTTCTAATTCTATTGTTGAACAGTAATACAAAACTTAAAATATTGTTCTCGGATTATAGATTGCTTAATTATTACCTGATTATTCTCCTTAGTTTCATGTTTATTTTCACTCTAGTCATTTACAATCAATAATACAATTTAGTCAATTATTAAGACGGGTTTTTCAATATCCTTAAGGCGGCTTGTCAAAGAAGCAGTACCAGCATTTACTACTTTATTGGATACATTCATCCAAACTGGTCGCTTAGTTTGCTGTTGAGCAGCATTTATTCTACTGCATCCTTCGACAAACCTTTACATCCACCTACAACTTTCAAGTACTTTTCGAATATGATGTATTTAACAATACACGTTCATTAAATGTCAATTACTATTATTTAGTTTAGTTTTTAATTATTTAGTCTATGTACTGCCAAAGCGATAATTGCACCTAAAACAAAATGCTACGTATCCCAAAAGGACAGCCAATATCAAGGATTCATTGACAGTCACCGTCGTCATGCCAGTTTATTTATACCACGATACAAGGTTAAAAGGTATATTAACAACTGGATGTCACAAACGGATACCAAAAAGCGATACGCCGAACAGAGTTAGTAAAACGTTTATTGCACTAGTGTACTTTGGTCGTGAATCAGATAAGGCAATCGCAATCTCAATAATGTGTTGAACAACAATAAAATATACCTGTATACCGATGAACAAACGCCGTTTGCCGATGAAATTAATGACTCCACTCGCGACAGCGTTGAGAACAGCCAGCATGGTGCAAATGCCAAACACCATCGTCATTGCAAACCGATTCATTGTGCAATCAGTGTTCTGAAAATTCATTACGTAATTGTAGTCTTCAAGTCTTCAGTCAAAGAATTATCGTTTTTTGATTTTTACATATAAATATTTTCCACTAAAAACGACCGCCATGGAATTTTAGCTGATACAAGCCCGTATATTATACAAATATGGTTTACAATATTACTGTAGTACTGTACTGTATTACTGTAGATTTCAAAATTTTAATTAGGTTATACTTCAAACACACTTTCTTGTAGCGAGAGTTTCATTACATCGCTTTTAGGGTCATAACTATCTAAATTATGCACTAGGGTTGTAATGACACTATCGCCATCAGAGTCCCAAAATGTGATATCGCGATGAAATTCAGTTTGTACCTGAGTGCAAAATAATCTTTTCGTGCAGGTATTAGGAATCACAACATACGGAATATATCTGACTCGGAATTTAGTGGCTTAGGGGTCCTCTGGTTAGAAAAAAAAAAAGAAAATGAGCAAAGCTCAAAACAGTTTCCAGATTGTTACCTTTTCGATTGTGCTTTCATTTCTCGCTATTCTAATCATCTGACACATCGTCATGTCTGTATATCCCTTCTCCACTGAGGACATGAAGGCATCCACCATAAACGGCAACCAAACCAGGAATGAGTTAATACTGAAATTATAAATAAAGGCGTTACAGAGATTACAATAGTTCCTAGTAATAAGTTGTAATTTATGAATGATGTAATATTTGCTGGCACTATGTTTTTTTTACACTGTCTCGACATAGTGACTACAGAGTACCTGATGGTAAGTACAATGTAGTCCAAAAACGAAAGCGACTATCAATGGATAAATATCCATTGATAGTCTACATCGTCATGTCGGCCCACATATACCACGATTGAAGGTCTCTAGGTATATGAGCTACTGGATATACACAAGCTGATCCCGAAACGCGACAAGCCGAAACTGGTCACTATGACGGTCTTTACACCCATGTACTGCGGTCGCGATCCAGACGGGCACCGACGCCCTACACCTCGCTGCTGCTCGTTTAGCACCACCCAGGAGTCACGTGTAGGGAAACTCGGGTAAAGCCTACGGACGCGAGCAGCTTCGACTCCCAAAAATTAAACTATTAATTTGTAGTATATTAAACCCGATACAAAAGATTATTATTGTTAGCCAGTTTCACCACACTGCAGGGTATAAGCCTCTCTTACCTTTGTCCATTACATTTGTGGATTCCATAGGCAGAAGTTCGGATATTTAATCCAACATGCTTGTCCAATGCGGATTGGTGGGTGTATGCAGCACACCAGCTTAGATGCTAGCAATCTCGGCATGCTGCATATCTTACTACACTTTAGTATGGTGTTGTAGGCACAGAAAAAGGTTTGTATTTGCTACCCTTTAGGATTGCCTTTGTAATTGCGTTCCTTTGTCAAAAAATTTTAAAGTGTAAGAACTTTTTAACAATAGCCAATCTTTCACGGTGACCAATTGTTATGTGTAAACAATTGATATGAGTTGTGCCGCCAACGCACCTGCGTGCACACCGGCTGAGTTAGACCAAGCTGGTGAAAAGAGTAACTCGGCAAGAACACCGTGTCCACACTGAACTTCAACACAAGTTCTATCGAATGTCACATCAATACCTAACGATATAATCACATGCAAATTGTACGTAGTGTAAGTGAACTGTAAAGTGTGTGTAGGAGGCACTATTCTATAGTATTCCGCCGGAAATCCCCACGCCTATACAAAGAGAAAAATATGGTTTATGATATTACTATGTAGAAGAACATTGTAAAAAAACATTTACAGATCAAAATAATAAAAAAAAATCAGAATTGTTAAATCGGGCTATGATTGTTTTGCACTTCAGAAAGATCTTGATAGCCTCTGGTCTTATTGCGATAATAACTTAATATTTATTAATGCTATGAAATGTAATGTTATTTCTTTCACGAGAAAGAATAACCCTATAATATATAATTATCACCTTAATAACAATATACTCAACCGTGTGACAGAGGTGCGGGACCTGGGTGTGTATCTTCATAGTAAATTATCCTTTAATTGCCATATTAACACTGTCACTGCAAAAGCGTTTAGAATGCTTGGCTTCATCCTAAGGATGACTAAAGATTTTAAGAACCCTAACACTTATATCCTTCTATATAACGCTTTGGTTCCCTCGTTACTCGAATACGCCTCTACTATTTGGAACCCTCAATATAAAAAATACATCAATATTCTCGAGAGCATACAAAACAAGTTCCTAAAACATTTAAAGTATAAATCTGATTTACACAACCTTCCTTGTAGCTCAATTCCTGCGTTGTGTCATCGTAGAATTGAGAGGGATCAACTTTTTTTATTTAAAATTGTTAACGGTCTCGTGGACTCGTCCTGTTTGCTTAGTCAAATAGGTTTCAGGTGTCCGCATTCCAATGCAAGAGACTTTTCGCTGTTTAAGGTGCCATTCTTAAGGTCAAACTATGTTAATAATACTTTTGTTTTTCGTACCTGTGATCTATATAATAAACGTTTTTGTGATATAGATATACTGTCCTGTGCCTTTGGGCCCTTTAAACGAATGGTGAGAAAGAAAATATTAGCCTAAGTTCAATTTTGTTCTATAATGTACTTTTTTTTTTAATATAAATGTACTATTTATATGTAACATATATATGTATGTATATTTGATTGATTTTTTTTATTGTTATTTATTAGCTTGATTTTTATTTTTGTACTAATTTTTGTGGAAACTTTGCTGGCTTATGTAACATTTTTTGTGTATATTATTATCATTTTTATATTGATGTATGTTTCCCTTTAAAATAAATAAATAAATAAATAAAAAATACCGTTATCAGTGGTTGAATTACTATGAAATGTACAAAAAATCATTTTTTCGAATTGACACGCCTTAATTGACCGGGAAAGGTCTTCACAGCTAAACCGGGCGGGACAAAACATCATGATGTTGAGAGTATGGATTTGAAAAAGGGTAACCGCGACGCTGCCAACTCGATAACAGGAAAGTTGAGCTCAATAAAACGTTTTATTTGTAATGTTGCAAATGGTTTATTATTGAATTGACCCATTATACCGCATTACCCCATGACCGCACTACAATTGTATCAGGCGAAAAAAAAAAAAACTATACATAAATATATGAGACTGATCCGTCATCCGATGCGTGCAGGCAACTAAACGGAAGTAGGGGAATGCATGTAGATGATCCGTGGATGTTACGGTCGTCAAATACATTGTAAACGGGTATAAAAAGCACTGGCTACACTAGTGGGCAGAGTAGACAGTACTTTGGTGTCGCACTTCATAAATACTGAACACAGAGTTTTAACATGTGCTACACATGTGCGAACTTTTAGAGCGAAAATTGGATACTTTAGTCATCTTTGCATCACAATACCTTGCCGGTCTAATATCACCGCCAAATCAGCGTAGAAGATATGATCTTCCACGCTATGATAGCTATGAGCCAGATGGACATACTTTTCTTCACCCCCTCGTAAACACAGAGGTGAGGCCCACCGAAAAGGCCAGACGTCGTCGCGGGCCGGAGAAGTGGACGCTGCTGTGCCTCCGGTCCCGGCTAGACGGAGAGAAGGAACACCCCGGGGGTTTTAGTCGGTGCAAGTCCGACACACCGGGGGGCGACCCTCATCGCCCCCTGAGGTCCGTTAGGCATATCCCCCGGGTTATAGAAAAAAAAGATGGACATACTTACTCATTGACAGTTATTTTGTATAAAATATTTATTGAAGTAATGAGATTGTTCTAAATAATCTACAAATGACTTACCAAATAAAAACGAGAATAAACATAGATCCTAAAAGCAGACTGCTTTTCAGTAAAGGTGGCTTGAACATCGGAACAGTCTGCGCGGCGAGAGCTTTGAAGAATCCTTTTGAAGACGGGTCGACATTATCTTCGTCCAAAACCACTGAACTCACCTAAAATTTAAATTATACATGTATTAATATAATGTGTCTCAAATGAGACTTTATCAAAGAAAGAAGTATCATAGCCATCGAAAGGAACTATCAGCAGAATTAAATTCATATCACCTAGTTTCTTATCTTTACACTATTTTTATTTTTTTAAAGTTATAAAATAATCTATTTTCACTATGTTAGTATTTATTTCTTTTTTTATTATTTCTTTGGATTTGATTTACTGCCTCAAAGTTAATTCTATCTATCATAATGTCGAACGCTTATTAGGCAAAAAGGATCTCTTTATTTTTGGAAGATTCGTTCATTTTCTTAATACTCATTAATACTTTCATCCACTCTTGCTGATTTCGCGTAGTTTTGACATTAAGCTCTATAACAATCATTATTTGGACTGTGTAGATAAATCTCAATTCGACTCCTCATTTCACTTAATTTGATATTGTAACGAGTATGTTATATATCATTATTTCATTATATATCCTTGCTATGTTTTCAAATCAGTGAAACACACTTTTGTGCATTCTATCGAAGATACTATTTCAAACCAGCTTGATAGCGTCGTTTGTACCAACCATATCTGTAATGCAGTAGGTCCTTGGTTAGAATTCTGATAACTGCAATCTTTTTACATGCATTTAAGTGTGTATATCGTTGTCTGGTATTCATACTACAATCACAAGCTTAGTTTCAGATTAATATGTAATTTGTCCACAAATATTAAACGATCTGTTCTTGGTATCTTTTCTTTCAAATCGGTTCTGTGAGCGTTAATATTTAAGGGTCCTGCAATAAGAGATATGTTTGTATTACCTGATACAATTCTGGATCCTTCCCGCTATTCATTGCGAATATTCCCTGCAGTATCTCCAATGCCTTTTTATCTTGACCAACACTGAGGAGGTATTTTGGACTTTCGTAGGCGCACACAACTCCAAGAGCATTGAGCGCGCAGGGTAAACTGAAAATGAGGTTCAGGAGACGCCAGGAGTTAAAGTGAATGTCCAAGATTGGGATGTAGTAAGAGAATTGCATTGGCAATATCGGTATCGATAAAACTGAAACAAAATAAATATAAAGCATTATGTAAGTCTAAATGAGATAGCTGTTTCGCAATATGGAAATATACTACAATCCTTTTAATTGTTTATCTTAGTACATATATGTGTACATAGATGTGATTTCTTTATCTTCGTTAAATGTAGACTAAATAAAATTAAGAAAAATTGCAAACATGAATCGTAAACAAAGAATATATTTATAGTTTTGTGTAATGAAAAAATAATCTCATTATGTTTGTTATTTAAATTGTCTGTATTTGACTTCTCTCTCCTCATATTAAGTATTTAGATTTATTATTGTATTTTCAAATATGATACTAATTACTACTGCTTATATTTAATCACCTCGTGGTCAGCTTTTCTGATTAAAGATAAAATATCTTTCCGGAGAGATAAGAACTGCTTTTAACATTGGGCCGATATGCCGACGGAAACTATCAACTGATTTTCATCCATTGGTAGTCGCTTTCGTTTTTGGACTACATTGTATTTACCGTCAGGTGTACTGCAGTCACTTTTTCGAGTCAGTGTAAAAAAATACTTAATAAACGTATTATTATTAAATATATTTTTATTAATTCCACATTTCCAACTTTCGAGTTTTGTATATATTGTAAAAAATTTAACGAGGCTTATTTCTAACCAGAGATCAAGTCAAAATTAGAAGCCAAATTTATTACTTAAGGAATTGTTTTCACGCATATACAATATTAACTAATTAAATACATAAACACACGAAAATTTAAAATGAGTTAGAAATGGTCCTTTCTGGTTTAAAAAAAATCAAGAATACTTTTTTAGTCAAAACAGATTATATATTCTTAGATATATAGATAAAGATGATGAGATTCTAGACCAAAGTTTTGGAAAAAAAAGGATGTAATCATTAGATTGATAATAATTATAAAAAGAAATAGATGCCACAAGGAGAATGAAGAGTGTCACTACCTGCCATGATTCCGGTACAGGATAACAAAGCACTTGTGGTTAATAACATGAGAGTACTTCTCCTTGAAGCGGGAGAGCATTCTGCGAGGAGTGCAAGAGATAATGCCGAAGCTCCGGATACTCTGGAATATAAAAATTGTTGTTCATAATAATCTAGTAGCATATTTTATTATTTAAACTAATTGAAACGCGAACTTCGTACCACCATAAATGTCATGTTTAAACTCCCTCTCCAGGTTCCCCTCTTCGTTTTTCTCCATCTTGCCCCCTCCACTCTTCACCTTACCCTTTTCCCTCTTTTTTTGTTAACCCGGTGGAAATCCCTGCGCATTGTCAGGGGAAGTGGTGAGGGCCACTCCCCTCGGTGTGTCGGACCTGCCCCGACTAAAACCACCGGGGTGCTAGCACTGCCCACTCTTCGCTTTCGCTGAGCCTGTAATCCGGATACTTCCGACGGCTCGGCAACCCAACCCTTTTCCCCTGCTCTCTGTTATTTATATTCAATGTTCTTTTTAAAATATCGCTTTGCATCGAAACATTAGACTGTTTTAGAGACTATTATATTTAAACCATCATTGTGGTTGAAACAATTAAATAGGTTTTTATTGAGTGTGAAGAACCTTTTTCTGCCTTCCGTTACATGATAGGCAGTGCGAAGGCGAGGTTGTTGGTGCTCGATATCTGCTAGCTGATTATTAGCGCTAGGGAGAAGGTTGAGCGCGGTATGTAAGCTACAACCTCTCTTATCGTTTGGCATAAGAAACCTGGGCTGAGGCGGAGAATTTATGTGCAACCCACGCCCCACAGCAATAAACTGGGTAGTGTCACGTGAAGGAGTTCATTGCCCATGCGTGTCGGCGGCAGTGTGTGCGTGCTCCCACACAGCAACTATTTTCGAGGAAGGGAAGGACGGGAGTACTGCTCCCGTCTCCCATAATTGAGGAGGATTATTTAGGTGGCCACGCGCATGGAGACGTATCCAAAAGTTTTAGTGGTAGGAGTCCTCACAGCGGTGCAGTGGCCCCCAGCTACGTTGAAGACCATATCGAGGAGTGAAAGGCTATTTGGTTTAAGCGACATTTTTTGATGATATAGTAATATATATATTTGGAATCGGTAAATAACGCTGATTCCGAAAATTTATATTAGTATATCGCCAAAAAATGTCGCTTAATTCAAATAGCCTTTCACCTCTCGATATGTACAATTTTTCTTCCAGTTAAGAAAAAAAGCGTTTTATATTATATAACTTAGACTAGCTGTCCCGGCAGACCTTGTTCTGCCCTATTTCTCTAAAACAAAGTCACATTGTTTTTTTTAATGTTAATAGCTATTGGCCTGTCGGCTGTTTTTTGAAAATTGTTTGAAGGAACCTGGCCTTAATGCTATATGTATAAAAGTTGACAAATATTGACATTAATATTTATACGTCACTCAATAATTGTTTTGCCTTCCCGGAACCCGTCCACTAACATTTAAACTCTATGCTATGGTGTTAAAGTTCAAATTGACTTATAACAAATCTTTTGTATGAGAATATAGAAAAGTGTTGTTTTTAGACTTTTTCAGATAATTTTTTAAGATCTTCTCTCTGTTATAACCTTCCCCAGACTTCAACAAACACAACAAAAAAGAAATCAGTCAAATCGGTCCAGCCGTTCTCGAGTTTCGCGGTTATCAAGACACTATAGCTAATCCGGCAAACGTTGTTTTGCTATGTAAGATTTTGTAATATCTTCTAAGATGTTCATTGAAATTAAGTGATGTCAAAGACAATTTTGTTCACAATTAAATACTCTTAATCAACAACACATTTATTTGGATAAAGATTAATATTATTACGTTGATACAACTCTTAACAAATAATGCATTAATTTCGACCAAATTTGTTTACCATAAAAACGGTTCTAGTGACTTAATCTTAAAAGATAGACATATACTGTCGCGGACATTTTTTTAGATCATTTCAAGAGGAATAATTCTTTCATACATATATCTTTGGTATCATGAACCGTTTTTGCAGCGCACGCAATGGAAGCCCTCAAGGATGAATAATTTTGCCCGTTTTTTTCACATTTTCCATTATTTCTTCGCTCCTAATGATTGCATCGTGATGTTATATAGCCTTCCTCGATAAATGGTCTATTCCACTCAAAAAGAATTTTTCAATTCGAACTAGTAGTTCCTGAGATTAGCGCGTTCAAACAAACAAACAAACAAACAAACTCTTCAGCTTTATAATATTAGTATAGATTAGATTTAATTTGTTGTTGCAAGCCGCCTAAAGTTGATGTAAATAATAAAATACCGTTTTCGCAAAGACTAGTCCTCATATTGGTATTAATTATGTTTATTTATTCAAGAATATAAATTGGCGTTTTAGTTTATTTGAATATCAGTTAATACAAATTAATTAATATTATTTAGTGCAAGCCTCCGAGTCAAGCCGTCAATAACTTATCATCAGAGTTACTCGAGACGAGTATATCATTACATCGCTTTTAGAATTATAATGTAATTACATTATGAGCGATTCAGTAATGTAACATTACCGCATTAGACGTCCAAGTGGACAAGAATATCTTAGATATTTAAATATTAAAAAATACTCACGCAGCTGAAGAAAGGAACTTGAGTATACTGAGAACTATCCAGTTTGGAGACAGGGCAGCTGCTGATCCAGCCACGAATCCTATAGTCATAGAGATGCAGAGCATCTTCCTCCTTCCTCGCGTATCAGCTAAGTATCCCCAGACATGAGACGTAGCTATTACACCTGAAAATAAACACTTTGTTTTTACTTTTACTCGGCTTAGTGACCACACCACGCCTGATGAAGTCCAAAAAACAACTATGGCTATCAACAGCAAAGAAAAACCCATTGATAATTGCAATGATCATGCCGGCCTGCACATGTGACTCATCACGCTTAGTTTAAAGGACCTAGTATCATAGAACGGTGGAAACACACTTGCCGGAAGACTATTTAATAGCTTGACGACTCGGCAAAAGTATGAGTTAGATAAATTAATAATCCTAGCCTGGATTTGAGTTACCGTATAGCCACGCCCCTATAAGCCCGAGAAAGTGGTTCTTTTATGAAAGGGAGAGGGTGGAATAAGGTTTAACTCTTCAGAATATTGTCTGTGATTCAGAGGATAGAAAATGCTTATAGAGGCAATATGTCTACACAACTGGAGCGGTTCAAGACGCTTAGTAAAATCAGGATCACAATGTGGACAGCCCTTAGCTGCAATCTATCCAGGGTGTCAAGTTAATACTGCACAGTATTTATAATATAGCATGTGACCAGTAGCGTTCATTTTATAGATGCATGCAAGCATTGCATGCCCTTGTGATAAATAAGTCTGGAATAAATTGCTTAAAGTTAAACAAAAAAGGGATTTATATTCATATCTATTCTATATTCGCGCCGCCTATCTTTTCTATGCAAGCAATATAATATTTACTATCATAATATGATATACAAATCAATTATGCGAATTCTGTCTATCCTGTCCAAATGCCCTATGCACCTGACACTGGAAATAGGACTCCTAAAGTTTTACTAATTCTTAGGCTGTATAAATATCAACTCGCCATAAAGCATGATGACTTCCACCAAAAAACACCTGAGACTGGAACCTGTCTGTGATCACAATCAGGCTTATCAAACATAATAGTGCTCTCCATGATGACAGACCGATCCTAACAGGGTGTGACGCCGTCGCACTCCAATTCGACGTAGTTCTGAGTTTCTTTCAGCATTTCTTCTCAAGGCAGTCGCTTTCTCAACGCTGGTAGATCACCGTTAGGTTCTTTTCTTGGCTGGCCCAAGTAGGGAACTGTGACCACAGGGATGCCTTAAGTGATACTTTAAGGGATACTTTAAGTGCTTGCCATCTTTAGCCAGTAAAGTTGTAAAGACCTTTCGCGGGCAACAGCAAATTGTCTTGCCGAAAAAAAGCCGTCGGTTTCAAAACGTGGCTCTGGGTTGAATTGGTGGTTAGGCCTTTTCTGAGCCAAGATGCCACACTTCAATGCGTGTTTTGGTGTAGAATTTTATGATTATTATGTTCGTCTTAAGTGCTCATTAGTGTTGTGAATAAATTATATATAATTAACATATTTAATTTTTAATTAACATGAAGTTAATCTCGATTGAGGTTTTAGACGCCGTTATTTGCATTAAAACAGCTATTTAGTTGTTTTATTATTTAAATAATCTATACTAAAGAGCTATCTATACTAAAGCTGAAGAGTTTGTTTGTTTGTTTGTTTGTTTGAACGCGCTAATCTCAGGAACTACTGGTTCGAATTAAAAAATTCTTTTTGTGTTGAATAGACTATTTATCGAGGAAGGCTTTAGGCTATATAACATCACGATGAGACTATTAGGAGCGAAGAAATAATGGAAAATGTGAAAAAAACGGGGAAAATGATAAATCCTTGAGTGCTTCCATTGCGTGCGCTGCGAAAACGGTTCAAGATACCAAAAATATATGTATGGCAGAGTTATTCCTCTTAAAATGATCTAAAAAAATGTCTGGGACAGTATATGTCTATCATTTAAGATTAACTCACTAGAACCGTTTTTATGGTAATCAAATTTGGTCGAAATTAATGCATTATTTGTTAAGATTTGTATCAACGTAATAATATTAATCTTTATCCAAATAAATGTGTTGTTGATTAAGAGTGTTTAATTGTGAATAAAATTGTCTTTGACATCACTTAATTTCAATGAACATCTTAGAAGATATTACAATAACTTATATAGCAAAACAACGTTTGCCGGATCAGCTAGTCACACATATTTATAAGCGAATAACTTCAATAGAACATTATTATTTTAAGAGAATATGGAAACTGTCATATGTATTTATAATATAAGCTTACGCTTGTACTATGGGTACTAGACAAAAATAAATAATAATAATATGTCTTCACGCTGTATCCCTTTCGGGGTGAACAAAGATACATTAGTGGTTATATCCACTTTGCGTTTATATGTCGTGTAATGAAATTTCTATTAAATGTTATGTGGGCGGTCACGATGTTTTTTTTCACCCGTGAGCATGTAGTGGCTAAATTCGTACTTTAGTTTGGAAAACCCCAGAGGTACGTGCCAGCAGTCCAACCTGCTGATCCATTGTCCATCAGGCCATCATAGCCATAAAAAAAAAACAAAGATATACAGATTTAAATACAAATTCACATCCATGACTCGCGACAAAATTATCTGCTTACCACAGAAAAGTTTACCGTAATTGAGTTCCGAACCCAAGACCTTCAGCGTTGTAGATAGGCTCTATACAAACTGCGTTGTCAGGATATCAAATCGTATAGGTAGTTGGAATGTCAACAACATTTTTTACTTAAGGAAAATGCTCAATAGACCGTTACGGCTGCAAACGGGACAGTGCGGTCGGCGTGACCCGGACTTGTACCGGATAAAAAACACAAGATTACATTTTAATTGTAGCGGAGAATGTTGCTCACGTAATACATTTTTCTGCAGACCTGACTCATTGCGCCCACCAGTCGGGAATTTTATACAGGAGGTATCTGTTTTTAATCAAATTAAAAAGAAGAAAGTTCTATGTTTTGCTATATGTGTTTTTTTAATATATATTCACCCATAACTGTTCCATTTATTGATGGTTTTGTATAATTATTTTTTTACTTAGCGTTACATTACTAATAAAGATTTTTTAAAGATTACAAGCGGTTGCTTTACCTCAATCACTTCATCAGGAAGGAGAATTTAGGTGTTATCAGGGAGCGCGCCCACTCATGAAATACTTATTCACACTTCTTTTAACGGTTCCCAAATTATAAGACCGTAACACGGTTGCTAGAAGCATAGTCTACATTATTGCTGTTCACGTGATTAATGTAGGATCAAATCTTTTCACGCGGGTGTTTGTAATATCTTCCACATACGAATGGTATTCAATAAGGGGTTTAGTCGCTTTCTAGCAAAATGAAGAATGTAGACAATTAAGCTCTTGAGAACCTACCCTCCATTGTGTAACCGGTAAAAGACAGCGAGGCAGGTGACTTTAAATCGACGCTTTGTGGAGGCGCCAATAGAAGAGCGGATAGTGGACTGTATTGCGGTATTTAAAAATGGAAAGAAAGGGAATAAAGGACACACACTGACCGTACGATCCTCGCGGCTCTGATGACGTCGGCTTTATCCTCTCCTTCCTGGCTGTGGCGCCAACATCCTAATATGCGGACGAACAATGATTTTGGCACACTTGGTGTGTGCGCGTAGCGGACGAACAAAAAGAAGATACAGGACGATGAGGTGTCCTCGCGTTGCGTGCTGATGGCTTATGCGGCGACCGTCAGGAATGACGTATTGGACGACACTAAAATGATGGCCGTGCTAAATGTCACGGCCGCGTGCGGCGGAAAAGATGACAGGATGAGGGTAGGAAATTAATTGAAGGTGGATTTAAAAATGAATAAATATTGGCGCGACCACTTTGTATTGTAGCTTCAGTTAAAGAATCATCGTCAATAAGTCTACGAATTGAGTTAAGACTTACCTATTAAAGGCAGGCCAGCTATAAGACCTTGCTGGGTGCTGGTGGTGCCGAGCTCACAAACGCTGGCCGGCACGAGGTAAGACACGGAGTATAGTTCGAAGACCATAGCAATGATCACGTTGCTGCAGAGCATGAACATCAGCAGGTTGAATTTGCCGAACCCTGAAGATGAAATACGTTGTAACAATACTTTATGTTTTACTCTTTTATTTCGTCTTTAACAAAAATTTTAAATTCAGAAACATAAACAACATACAGAAAAGAAAAATTAAAAACAAAGGTTTTTAAAGGATGTCTGTTATCTTTTATGCTGTTTTAACCCAGAAAACATGATTTGTTTTTATAAGCTTATGAACAATGTCAACGAACATAAATCACGTGAGGTGGTAAGGTAGGAAGGTGTGGAGCTCGTCATTTGTGGAGTCCGATTGAAGTTTTGGCTTTAGCCTGCTTTTGACAATTTGTGAGATAATTTGAACAATCTCTAGACGTTATTTATATACACCAACGTAAATCTTACATTTAAAAGGTTTATAAATGACTATATTAAACTGATGTATGTAGGATTTTACAGTCGTAATCTTCTACTCCAGCTGAGGCTAAAAGTTCTGGAAATAGCGAAATCTTTTTTTGCGAATTTAAATAAATCATCCGGCTTATTTTAATTTTGATATTCTATCTACGTACGTTAATACGTGTGCTGTGTTTAAAATCACACATGCAATTGGTTTTGCAAGTGAAATACATTTCGCGTTCTGAATTAAACAAATAATTTGCAAGCTATATTAATAAAACATTAACTGTTTGCTGGTATTATTCTTGTGACCAAAACGCCTGCGGAAGGGGCGCCGTGTGGCACCAGTGAGAAACTGGTTTTTATGGGCAAGTTCGGGTTGTGGATTTGGTGTGAAAGTACATCAGCCTTATTAATATTTAACTTTGTGAATCTTTATACTGTCCACATGCATGACAGACCTATGCATGAACAATTTATATTTATACTAGCAGAACCGGTCTAGCTTGCTCCATGTTTAGCAATGTAGCATAACACACTACTTAAATATAATTGCTAATTATATATATTTAACTAAGGCTTCAACCAAACTAACTGCAGTTATATTAAAGCTTTTTTTGTGATTGTGTTGGCCTAGTCGGCAAGGGACCAGTATTCATGCGTGGGGACTTGAATGGTCGGTAGATTCGAACCCTAGCACCTACAACTGGATTTTTCTAGATTAAGTATGGATTTAGACACGAAATGCTCAACGGTGAAATAAAACATTGTGAGGAAACCTATATAGCTTCTAATAGAAGTGTCATGTGTGCTAGTGCTAAGAGAACGCCGATCAGCTGCCCTACTGGTCACGTTGGGCACGACATACAAGTGTAAAGTGGATACAACCACTAATGTATCTCTGCTCACGCCGAAAGGTCTATAGCGGGACGATATATTGTTATTATATTGTTGTAATTGGTCATTTAATAAATATATTATCTTAAAATCGAGTAATTACCAGATTAGGAGTCTCAGAATCCAAATTAAACCTAATTTAAAATTAATATATATCTTACATATCTAAGTATAACAAGATGATGTTTTTTGATGATATACTGCTATGGGATGCACGTTACTGAAATCTAATGGATAGAGTTGACTATATTACTACGTGCAGTTCCTGATTCATTGATAGCACGGACATAGTGATGTAGTGGGCAGGCTCAATTAGAATAACATCACGTACACACGAAATATGCAAAATTTCGCAATAAGTTTGTTTGTTTAAATAATTTAAAAGAATTCATGTCACATGTAGTACATGTTTAATCAATAGTTTGCTCTCCTTTCACCCAAGTTTCTTTATCTCAGACTGAACGGGTCACGAATAAGAATTAAAAAAAAACTAGGGAAGTGCGTTACTTGAACGCGCCGATGTCACTGTAAGTTAAATAATTTTTACCAAAGTAAATGAAAATTATATAAGACTGAAGCGGCTCTTTCTTGTTAATCTAGGGTAAAATCTTGCATAGGAACATCAGAAACGCTGTGAGGGCATCGACCCCGGTGTGTTAGACTCCTACTGACTTAAAACTCCTGGAGTGTCTTTGCAATTACTCTACCCTGGCCTGGAAATCAAAATTCAGTCGTCCGAGGAGCTAACAACCTGTTTAGGCTTCAGCTCTCAGAGCCCACCCCTCCAAGTCTATCTTACGAGCGGTGCGCCAAACACTTGCCGCGTCCTTCTCATCCGGGCAGCAGATTTCCTCAGGTCTACTGCCCGGCTAGTGTCGCGGAGGGATGTCGCGCTAGTCCACGCAAAAGCGTCCTAAACCAAAGAGGTTCGGTTTTAGCTGAAATTTCGTTCCATTTAAAAGCTTTACCTAATATAGTTTTTTAGTCGAACACTACTAAATTAATATGTTAATAAATATAATTTTTATTAAAAACTAATTGTCCCGGCAGACCTTGTTCTGCCCTATTTCTCTGAAACAAAATTACATATTTTTTTTAATGTTAATAACTGCCCCATCAGATTTCAATCTGCCAAAAGTTAAATTAAGCAAAAGTGGCCTGTCGCAGTCTAATAGAAATAAAATTGCATTGTAAGACTTAAGTCATATCTAAGGTAATGATATTTTTATTATAATGCCTTATGGGACACGTCATTTTTTGTTTGATTACTTGGCGTATAAATTATAATTTTCATTAATAACATGTAACCTCTAATCAACTTGAAGCCATACCTTTCTTTTGTTTTGATTGACGTCATATGTTTGACAGCTGGGGACAAAGTGGTATATATGGGAAAAGAATATTGTTGTTTTTACTATTTTCCTCGTATTTTTTCGTTTTATCACTCCATAAGAACCTTCCCTAGACTTCATCAAATACAACAAAAAAGAAATCAGCCAAATCGGTTCGGCCGTTCTTGAGTTATGGCGCTTTTAAAAACCACACATTTTGCGATTTATTTTTACATATATATATACGTATATTACTTCTTAAGAAATATTTCTTGAAAACTCAAATGTAATGTTTGCATGTTTGTGAAGAGATTTTCATTTGAAATATGTAGTTATTTATTGCTATGAGTGTAGGTTCATATTTGTAATAACTAAATTGCAGTCAATCACACCTTTCTAAATCAAATATGTTTTTGTAATAAAATCCATGTAAATATGCAACAATTGTTACATATTCAATGTATTTTGTCAATTTGAAGATAAATAAACAAAATGCCTTGAATATGCAACAGATGTTTATATTTACCATCGCATATTTATGCAGATATCCTTGTGCAATCAACCCGCATATAGTTAATGATATTTGTAGGCCGAGGAGTGTGTTATTTATTTAATGTCTTCAAGCAAGGCCCTATTAATGTTTTCTAGATAAAATACACGGAGTGCTGTGGTCTCCATTTGTAATGACGTCATGTCCCAGAAGGAGGTTACAGAGCGGGAGTGGCAGAGGGCCGATCTCGTTTGGAGAAGAATAAAGACATCGGGGCGTCGGCAAACGCTCCGGCACATCAGCTCCAGCTGATCGGTTGGTTGATGCCACTGAAGTCCTAGCTACTCAGGGTGAGGGTTCTAAGCTACCGGCTGGTTACTCTCGAGAAGTCGGTGGAGCGCCCTGACGCGTTCTGCCGTAATGCACCGTGTTGTAGGAGGTTTTGACTCCCTACGAGATTGTGCCCAGTGGGCGCGGTGTGGCCGAGCTGTCGAGAATTGATTACAGAAGCAACAGACCCCGTTAATGTGTAAGCCACCTTGGGGTTTTTAGTCGTACAAGGCCGGCACCCATCTGAGCGCCCAGGATGGTTCTATGAGTATTTTCCCCCAGTAAACAAAAATGTATATACAATATATAATGAAAATCACATGTAATCGACTTCATTTGCTATATGTTATTCTATTTCTCGTTTCTTGTGTTTTTTATTGCTTAATAAGATGTAACACGACCGGTGCCCTTCACGAAAATCAGCGCTTCAGGCTTTCTCTGTGGCTTTAGGCTGATGAAGGTCCCAGTTTCACCATGTTTATATGTTTTTGAATTTTTCTTTTGTTTGTGTATATGTTGTTTCTGTTACTGCATTTAAATTTCAAGTTTTTGTTAGTTTGTGGCGAAATAAATATATTTTATTTCATTTCAATTCAACATTTAATTGTGGAGCAACATATTTTAAGCCCCTAACGGAAAAAGGTGATTTTTATAAGTTTAGCGCGCGTATCTATAAGCCTGGATCTAGGTTGCGTAATCAGAGGCTCGCGTCCCGGGCACCAAGTTCCAACAGCGGCAGACAAACACATCACCCAGCGCACCCACAGAATAATATGTCTAAAAAAGTGGCCTTACATTTCCATAAAAAAATGGGCTGACAAATAGAAGCCTTTGGTTTTGACGATTTAAAAGTTTACTCAAAAGTCTCATTAAATATTGTTACCACGTCTTTTGTTATGCAAGGTTAAAGATTGTTTTTCATGAGTATTTTGCTTCTTATAGGATACATGATGTTTGCATTTTAAAAAAGTCTTTAATCACAGAATCTCTTAAAATTGTGCTGTAAATATTTTTTGTTGAATTAATCTATACAACTGAGAAACAAAGGCAAAAATATTGGAAGAAGAGGGCTGACAGAAGTTATTGTTCCGCCTCAAAAAATTACCAGATCCGAATCTGTGTATATATGTGTGACTATAGGTTTGTAATTTGTCTGTGACATAGTATTTTTATAACCAATAAACACATTTTGATTTTGTTTCTATAATTTGAAAGGCGGCTTGATAGAGGTGTTCCTAACTATCACTAAAAACATCTTATCAACTGTTTGAAGATAATTAGCTCTTTTCTAGCTGCTGAAGGAATATAAACCACTTCTATTGGTGTAACTGATTCCATACATAAGTGCCTGCATTCCCTTTGTGCTTATGATGATATCCTGGCCGGATTCGGCCACGGCGACTGTTTCAACGCCGATTAAGAAAATCAAGGCCCAGTTTTCGGAAACAGTCAATTGCGCAGGAGATATTTAAGTGCATAACTGGACGCGCTGCCAGAAAAGCACTCTCTCGTCCGAGCTCCCTCAGGCCCGATGGAAAGGAGAACCAGTACGATCGGGAGGGAGCGGGATGCAGGTTTGGTCGAGTTGTCCTTCTCTGAACACCTGGTTGAATTGCGGTGTTAAAGAGATACCTTAGTCGCCTTTTACGACACCTCAGCAAGAAGAGGGGGGTGCTATTCTATTCTGCCGGCAGCCACCACGGCTAATATGTGCTTATATATCGTGCCCAGCGTGACCAGTAGCGCGGCTGATCGCCGTTCTCACAGCACTAGCACACATGACATTTCTATTAAGTGAAATGCGGTGTTTTCTTTCACTGGTGATGACGTGTTCTTGAATCTTTACTTAATTTGGAAAAACCCAGAGGTATGTGCCGGGATTCGGACCAACGATCATTCGGATTTCTGCGCATTAGTAACGGTCTTTTTTATCCACTATAACTGAATAATAAATGATTGAATAATAATTTTACATAACTCTTGCCTTGCAAACAGGATGTTTTCTGTCTGATCAACTAGTTTCCTACGCAAAATGCGCTCGTTTCTCCGCAGATCGTCGCAAATGCCGACACCGGTCACGCAGCTTTCAAAGCTAACCGTTCGCGTGGAAGATTAATAATATATCATCACGTAATACTTCTTCTGGCGTGGACAGGAAGAACGAAACGACATTTGTATCAAACTATTTAAGCTACCTATCTAATACCTACCGTCCTCCCTTAAGGTTGGATGTGATAAAGTCCGCACTAAGGGGCAAAGCAGACGGAAAAGGTTTGCTTCTACATTCATAATGTGAACCGCTAAAGTATGGAATATGCTTCTAGACCGCATATTTTTAAATACTTAACGGACGGGCCCTGTAGATTTACGTTTTTCCTTTCTGACTTCATAGGACGGGCTACGTAGATCTACGTTTTTGCTTAAATTTTAGGTAAGTTTCGTTAGTTTTTTTATGTTACAGATTTTTTCTTGATGATTTTTCTACTTAGCGCCCGGAAACTAGGAAAAACAGAGCAGATTCAGCCCTTCCGTTAAGTGTTAAGATATTATATCTTGGATGCCTCCAAGAGAAGAGTGAATAGGTATTTGTTGGGTGGACGCGGTCCATTGTCAGTCGACAATATCACCAACAATTCGTAACCCTTTCCTCCCATAACCGTAATCAATGTAGGGACTTTACACTCCTCTTTGATACTATTCACAATAAAATACTATTCCAGACGGTCGATGTACAAAGTCCAATTATCATTTTGTACACTAAGCGGTTCAATCTTGCCTATTGACTTTATGTTTGTTGTTCAAAATACACACGCTTACACACATTATCCCATCCTCGTCGCCATTTAATATGTCCAGGGATACTCAATCACAATTTAAGATTGTTAATTAGCTCTCGAAATTAAACACAACGTACGGCATTACATTTATTTCACGAGTGAACTTAAAACTACCGACGTCATAATTTTATGACGTCGTACATACATTACAAGAATCATTTTCACGTTTCATCAATTGTGATTGAAGGCGTTTGCCTGTAAATCATAAAAATTGGAAAAGTAAGCAGAGCTGGGTTCTACGCTCTGCTGGAAGAAACTTAAGTTCCACAAAACTGCCTCGGCCCTTGATTATCATCAAATCATTATCAAATTTTCTGGTATGCTATATACGGTATTATTATAGATTGGCAATTTCAAGTAGTCAGCTAAAAATCAGCGGTGTAATCTAACTCCGGTATTTAAAAAGCAAAAGAAACCATTATGAAATCACACATTTGCCCATTTTTTTCTTAAGAAACCGGTTGACCATCCCGTAATGAGCATCATCGTTTCCAGTTTCATATACATCCAAGTACTTGGCCAGACGTTCTCGAATGACCTTTATTTTGACCCGAATGTTTTGCGTACAAACATCATTGGTGATTTTACAACTTGTATTATTCTCATGCCGTATTAGGAACTACATTTTTAAAACACTATGACCGGTGGTCTTGGGTGTGGTTATAGTAAGATACGAATTTGGCGTTTTACAGTTTATTTGCACTTTAAGGCACACCGAACTGCGACGTACACGCACGTACTCCCGCCTTGGGTCTCGGTAGTCGACTAACTTACAAGCGTCCCGTGCGCGCGCGCATCCTCTTACCCCGCACGTCTCGTAACACCCTAACGACCCTTAGGGCGACAAGAGCGTATCGGGTTACGCCTACATGCTATAACACATTTTAATTAGAAAACATGGATCTCGTTTTATGTCACCTTGTAAGATTGCTGATACTGTGTTGTGACTATTACAAATTATCAAGAATAAAAGGAGGGCAATGGAAGTGACATCCCGTCCTCGATGAAAACTCCGCGGCGCGTCAGTTTGCTCGTTATCATGACCTGTGTAACGAAATAGCAACGTCGGGCCATAATTAAAAGTAAGTTTATTCGTAGATTACACCCATTAATCTACTTATATTTTACTAGAAGACTATTGCTAGAAGACGCTGGACCTCAAGTACAACTGGTGGAAGGTAAAGATGAGGCCGATGAATGACCACGTCTGTTCAACAAATGCTTATTCCTTTAAAGGTTCCCAAGTTGTGAGAACGTGGAAAAATAAATGCAGTGAGTGTATTCCATTATTTCGCTGTTCGCGTTATTAACCCTTACGTGTGAGACCGGGTACCCACCTCGCCACATGTTTGCTCGTAATTTAAAAAGAAAATGTTTTTTGTACCTACGCCTCCGGATCTAGGTAGTTTTAATCTTTACCAAGAGATTGACATGGCTATACTTCGAAAAAAAAATGTTTTTTGCTCTAGATATACGACCTCGAAGTATGGGCAGTCCCAGTGTGCACCAGAGTACCCAGGTACCCACTAGTGAAAAATTCGATATATTCCTCTGTAAATCAAAATTAATGTTTTATTCTGATCATAAAAGTTTATTAATAATGAAATACAATGATTTAAGGCATGGATACAATAAAAAAGTATTTATTATTCGCAATCAAAACATGTAAAATGTGTCACCGAGTATTCATCGCACACAGGTTACTCGGAATTTTTGCAAGTTTTCCTCTGCATTTTAATTGTTAACTTATAACAAATATGACGTTAACTGGTAATAACTTTTCAATCGCGAGTTTCTCTGGGTGATCCGCCTGATTTTAGACGAACGCTTGACCTCAATCACACCTGGTGGAAGGTGAAGATGAGTTCGATGATGAAACGCGATCGCCTAGCAAATGCCTATTCACTCTTCTCTTAAAGACTCCCAGGTCATAAGATCGCGGAAATATGGCCGCTGGAAGCATATTCCACTCCTTAGCCGTTCGCATGATGAATGTAGAAGCGAATCTTCTCGTGCGGATATAAGGAACATCCCCCACATACGGCTGGTATCCGACACGATGTCTAGTGGTTTTGTGGTGGAATGGGGCTGGTGGAATCAAAGAATGTAGTTCCTGAGAACACTCTCCACCGTGCAACCGGTAAAAGACCGAGGGGCAGGATAGAGGCACATTCGAAGAGCAATCCTTAATCACTAATTCTTCGCTCTAGAAGAACTAGTTCGCTAAGAAGTAAATTCTTTACTGCAGATAATGGTAATATTCTGCATATAAGGCTGGGTTATCCACTTTACGTTTACGTCCTGTCCAATATAATCAATAACGCAACTCACCTCCAT
Organism: Automeris io; assembly: GCA_036320925.1. Lineage (NCBI taxonomy): Eukaryota > Metazoa > Arthropoda > Insecta > Lepidoptera > Saturniidae > Automeris > Automeris io. Next base: position 1,799,153 of record JAUDJH010000010.1, on the reverse strand, counting down.
TTTCAGGGCGCTTACACATGACGTTTTTATTAGATGCCATGCGGGTTTCCTTACGATGTATTTGCTTCACCGGTGAGTATGTAATAATAATAATAATAGATCTACTTGATACGACACGCATTGTTAGGAGGTTCCTCACTTTAAGCTCCTAACTACCGGTGGCTTGGGCCTTAGGCCTCGCCCCTGTAGGTCTACATATTTTTATATTTTAAAATTTATATGTTTTTTATATGTATTTATTTTAAAATGTAACTATATTGTATATATATAATGAATAAATGATAATAATAATAATAAAATATTTATTTGGCACACAACACAACAAACAACACAGCAAAATAGGTTATTAAAGATAGAAAACAAAAACAGTAAACACCCTATGTTGTGATGATGCGCCAAAGGGAAGTCAGCTCAGCAAATGCTAAGTGACCAGCCGAGCCACCCAGCGCTGATACTTGAATCCGTACTAGTTCTGGAAAATCACGGAGCCATATGCCGGGATACGAACCTAGAACCACCTAATTAAATTATCTCTTTAAATTACATAAAAATATGAGATACGTTTTATTTTGAATTACATTATTGTTATTTATTGAATTAATATTAATTTTAATAATCTTTGGCTGAGCATTAAAGTAGAATTTGTAAAATTTGTACTTCCTAAACCACGGACTAATTACGAGTATGAAAAACGGAATATCACTTTCGAGGGAGCACAACTCTACAGAGCGTTACCCACCTGCATTAGAAACGCGAGCTCGCTTGGCGTATACAGAACTAAATTACTACAATATATTAAAGATAAATACTAACAGATATGGCTCTGTATTTGCCAAGTGAGCTCTTAGTATTTTACTGTTCCAGATAGTTTTTAAACAAAATGTTCTCATGTAAGTGATTTGCATCTTTGAGAATAAACTCTTTGAACTGAAAATAATTAATGGCTACAGGTTTTTCAAAGTTAACCCAATTTATTATCCTTATATTTAAGTTCCCTTGTTTCCCTACACGTGACTCCTGGGTGGTGCTAAACGAGCAGCAGCGAGGTGGTAGGGCGTCGGCGCCCGTCTGGATCGCGACCACAGTACATGGGTGTAAAGCCCGTCATAGTGACCAGTTTCGGCTTGTTGCGTTTCGGGATCAGCTTGTGTATATCCAGTAGCTCATATACCTAGAGACCTGCAGTCGTGGTATATGTGGGCCGACATGACGATGTCGGCTACCAATAGATTTTCATCCTTTGATAGTCGCTTTCGGTTTTGGACTACACTGTACTTACCATCAGGTACTCTGTAGTCACTATGTCGAGCCAGTGTAAAAAATAAATAAATAATAATTTTAAGCAAATATGAGCGAGTCGGGCAGATTCTTATATTATGCATACTCAATCAACATAATGAATCAAACCGCTATAAAAATAGTCCAAAAACGTATTTCAAACGAAAGGTTAATTAACGTCTTAAAATCAGGTTTATTGTTACGTCTATTGGATTTTGTTGGAGGTGGTAGATTTTACCTATTGCAATATATTTATTTTGCAGAACTAATATAAAAAACCGGGTAAGTGTGAGTCGGACTCGTACACCGGGAATTCCGTACAAACATTATGGTGCAAGTTAAAGAAATCTCACTATTAATTTATATAATGGTTTTAGGTTTATTTTCGCTATAACATCTTACCTAGAATCATTCAAATTTGACGAGAAGCATTCTACAGGTTTTAATTCCCTTACAAAAACATAAATTTAGCATCATAAATGACCGCATCTTTGTAGTGTAGAAAAAAATATATTTTCATAGCAAAAAGGGATTGTATCCTGAGTATGATATTAATTTCAACTTTTTTTATGATTTACAAGCGGAAGTTCGATCTAAATCATACCTGGTGGAAGGTTTAACTAAGCACAACGATGGACCATATCAACAACAAATGCCTTTTTGCTCTTCTCTTAAATTCTCCCAAGTCATAATAACGTGGAAATATAGAATGGAGGCATATTTCACTCCTTAGCTGTTCACATGATGGATGTTGAAGCGGATCTTTTCGTGTTGCTATAAGAAACGTTCACCATATAAGGATTGCAAGAAAAGAAAAGAAAAGAAAACGTTTTATTACGCGTACGCAACATGCTGCGGCGTATGTTAGTAACATGATACTCCATGCGTTTCTTGTTCGTTCAATTTCAGATATCTCCGTGAGAAGTGGGTACAGCAAGTATTAAAAAAAAAACATACTAAGCCTGAATGAACAGGAAATCTGTTCCATAGAGTTGTTTAATAAAAAAAAAAAATCCATGCCCATAGACCAAAAGGAAAAAGATTATAATTTTGGACTTTTTTCAATTTCTTTAGATAACGCGAAAACCGTAGTAGCTCCGAATAATCTTTTCTTAAAATATCGTAAAACTGGAGCCTCGAAGTTTCAAAATTCTATTTTCAGATTAACAATATGACCATTTTCCATTGAGATACATCCCGTCAAGATCGGGAAAAATTGTAGATTTTTGTTTTTCTCTGTTAATTATCGTGCGTAGTTTATTTAAAATTAAATATAATTCAACCAATCACAGATACAAACAATTTAACACGTTTTCCGCCATGGCACCCAAATATGGATGACGCTCTTCTTGTTGTATTTAATAGTGTAGATATACGTAATATGTTCATTGCGTTTTAGTTTAAATTTTATTTGTTTATGTTTATAACGTCTTAAAACTTAAGACCAACCTTGGTCACTTTTCTATAGTGCCAAGGCTGTCGCGTGTATATAACGAGTGTGTGGTCGGGGACAAGACCATCGATATATTTTCAGATTCGATGCTGGCCTTCAAAAGGAAAATCAGTGAGCAAGTATGTTGAGCTTGGCATTGTTTTTGGTGTTTTATAGTTTGTGTTGGCAACTGCCAACACAAATTATTTTATATTTTTTGATGCTGGCAATTGAGAAAAAAACCTATGAATTTGGTGTGTCGTTGTAATGGCTGTTTCTATAATAAAAATAAAAGTTGTGGCATATAAAAGTGTTTACTCATTCAAAAGCAACTCCAACACTGTACATTGGTTCTTCGAGGATAGAATCAACAAGGTTTGTAGCTGCAAACAAGAATTCCAGAGAAATTGGAAAAGAATTTTGATAAATTATTTCCAGAGAAATTGTGATAATTTTTAATTTAGATTGTAGGTATTATTGTCTGCTATTTTTTTTCATCTTTTTGCTTTTATTTTTCTGTTTTGATATTGTTAGTACTTAGTTAATGCTTTTGAGCCATGCTGTGGCTGTCTTTCATTAGTATCCGTTGCAGACATTTCGCTTGTGCATGCGATCTCATTGTGAATGTAAAATGTAATGGAACTGTCGATAGCCCATACATAAATAAATAAATAAAAATGTATTTGGTAATTGCGTTCCTTTTACAGTGATTTGTTGTCGTCTGTAAACAATGGCCGCGTAGTTTGACGACAATCGAGCAACTCAAGCAGTATAACCAATGACGAGTTTACACTAAGCGTCAAGTTTGATCCCGTGCGGCATCTATACTGAACGATATAATCACACGCAAAATAGGAATTTTAAAAGGAGTTTAACGGAATAAGTACTTAACAGCAGGTACAATATTCAAATACTACGAATATTCACACCAGTAGTGTTCATTCCATAAATGCATAAAAGCATTGCATGCCCTTACGATAAATAAGTCTGGAATAAATTACTTTAATTTAGCACGTTAAGCGCCATGGGGTTCACCGGTGACCTCAACGTATAGTTATATTCAAACTACTTTTTCTCGCCGCCAGCCATACTGACTGTTACTTTATTCGTACTCTGTGACCGGCATGGCGCTGTAGAACCATAGATGGGCAAAATGTAATCAGATTAATGAAAATGATTAACGATTACATTTTACGCTTTTTACCATTTATATGACTGCATTTTGCTCATTTATGTTTTAAACACTACAAAATCCCAGATTGTATACACATTTATGATTTCTTAAAGTTTTAAATGGACTTAATCATGTTTACAGAGCAAGAAAATTAAAATTACGTCTACATTTTGTAATCGTTCATCATTAATCAGATTACATTTTGCCCATCTCTGTGTAGAACTATACTGCGCAGTGGGACAAACATACCTTGTAAGGAATTGAAAAAATTGAAAGATAGCGAAAATTTGTGCGCCATGGGGTTCACCGGTGACCTCAGCTATCTATTTGACTGTAACTATGTAACCCATGTACAGAATTCAATAAAACTTATTTTCTATACGTATCGTAACATAATAAACAAATTACGACCAAAAGTATTTTTACGATTTTTAATTTCTTCTATCGGCGTTTAACGTGTTAAACAAAAAAAAGGAACCCTTTATATTCAATTCTATTCTGTTTTCACGCCATCAATCTTCACTATGAAATTAATATAATATTTATTATTATTATATAATATTCAAATTCATTATGTGAATCTGCCTGCCCTGTCTAATTACCCTATGCACGTCACTGATTGACATTGTACAATAACTTTTATTAATTTACATAGAACTAGCTGTCCCGGCAGACCCTGTTCTGTCCTATTTCACTAAAACAAAGTTACATTGTTTTTTTTTATGTTAATAGCTGCCCCGTCAGATTTCATTCTGCCAAAAGTTATTGGCCTGTCGCTGTCTAATAGAAATAAAATTGCATTGAAAGACCTAAGTCATATCTAAGGTTATGATATTTTTATTATAATGCCTTATCGGACACGTTATTTTTTGGTTATTTACTTGGCGCAAAAATTATTATTTTCAGTAATTATATGCAACCTTTAATCAACTTGAAGGCGTACAAAGATAATCCTAACGCACCTTTGTTTTGTTTTGATTGACATCATACGTTTGATAGCTGGGGACAGAGTGGTTTATATGGGAAAACGAAAATTATTGTTTTTACTATTTACTTCGTATTTTTTACGTTTTTTCACTTCATAAGAACCTTCCCCATACTTCATCAATCACATCAAAAAAGAAATCAGCCAAATCGATTCAGCCGTTTTCGAGCTATGCGCTTAGCAACACATTTAGCGATTCATTTTTATATTATAGATTAACTATGACATTTATGCTATGTCTGATGTTTTTCGTTAAAACAGTTTAAGTAGATTTAAGTAGAGCAACAAAATTCTTTGTGGAAGAATAGATAGATAATGTTATATTATATTATTTGCAATAAATCAAAAATCCTAACATGTAATTGTAATACTCGAATTAGATTATTTATATTACTGCATACTGTTAACGTGACGATGCGCCGACAGTCGGATTTAGGCCTCGTGAGAAACTCAAACGAATCGCGCAGGTTGACGAACATGTTAAATCAATCTATTTTATTAATCTATTGGTTTCTCTATATTTGATAGCTCTAGGAAGATCATTCGGTCGGAAATTTTATAGTCTAATGCTGTTCGAGATTATATATTTGCGCGTATTAACACTATTATTCAAAGTGGATCATTACGTTTTAAGGTATTAACATTAAAAAGATTTGAATTGACGTTTATATCTCCAGTTTAGTTGTTGGTACAGGTTTAGAACTATGTCGCTAAGACTTCTTGTTTCACACTTCCTTTTACATTGTATTGATCAATGTTTTGAGGAACCGATGTCTAATTGTTTCTCAGTTTGAAATGTGTAAAAATTCGCAATCGTCCATTTTTGTATTTAATTCTAATTTGGATTTGGGAAGTTGGGTTTGAAGTTGTTAGAATTGTTCAGTGTATTTAAGTTGGCGTGATTGATTGATTGGTTGACTTGGTGATTTTTATATTACGATGATCTAGATCTGATGCTGCAGTGTAATCAGGAATCAAAAAGGTGCTCAACTCTTCTCTAACCCACAGCAGAATTAATATGAACTCATTGAAATTATCCCTGAAATTGGTTACATCATTGAGTCAGGCTGTATTTTAAATTTAATTATTGTCCTTAAAAATTAAAGAGACTTTGCTGTTACGTCAGGAAAGCCATCATTATCATTGATTAGTATAAATACTGATATACTTTATTCCTGACCAAAGTTACGACCAGAGATGGGCAAAATGTAATCTGATTAATGATGAACGATTACAAAATGTAGTCGTAATTTGAATTTTCTTGCTCTGTAATTATGATTAAATCCATTTAAAAATTAAGAAATGATAAATGTGTATACAATCTGAGATTTTGTAGTGTTTAAAACATAAATGAGCAAAATGGAGTCATATTAATGGTAAAAAACGTAAAATGTAATCATTAATCATTTTCATTAATCTGATTACTTTTTGCACATCTATGGTTACGCCCGATTATAGTAACTTTTAAAGTTTACGAACAAGAAACCAGTTACTTTAGATACATCTAGACTCGGCCCTACCTATTTATACATTTAAAAGTTCAACGTACGGGAACTCTAACCATAGACATTTACAACGAGACCGCTCATATCGTATAATTAACACACACACACATATAATGTGTGCCACAGTACACAAGTGTAAAGACCTTCATAGTGACTCGCTTCTGGCCATCACATTTTGAGATCAGATTATATTTATCCAGTTGTTTTGTCAACACAGTTAATGTGCAGAGGTAGAGAAAAATGAAGTTAATAATAAGTGTTCACTAACTGAAGTCTTTAAATAGCAGTGCCTTTCCACTGATGTGTTACCAGAACGATCTATTTGTATTGGACGTCTTATTGAATGGTCTATTACCTTAATAAACAGAGCCAGTTTTTCCTCCCGATGTAACTGAACTGGTCGTCTCTCTTAAACCGTAGACGGGTTCAGCAGGCGGAAAAGAGACAAAAAATGATGAACTTTTTGTAACTAAAGCTGCACATTGCTATGTGTTTGTACGTAATGAAATGTGGTAAGGTATAAATAGTTTAGGTTTTCAAGTAAAAAGGGTTAAGAAATAGTCGCATAATATTATTCAGTAGTATGTCTGCGCCTTGATGGTTCCAATGTAGGAATACAAGTTTAAATTGACTTAGAAATGAAATGAAACACTTATATATATATGTTACAATAATAGAGTAACCCAACAGCAAATATGACTAATAAGCTATGATTGATATAATACAAATAACATTTTTTTTATTCTATTTATTTAAGGGACTTTTACGTGTGTACGTATGTCAGCCCCATCGTACCCTAATACAGAAATACCTAACATATTACATATGGTGCCATTGATCTGAACAGAGCCTCATCAGATAGTAGTTCTGACATTGTGGTAGTAGATCGGTCGGCGCGCCGGGCAATACTCGTTGTTATCACCATACCACATGATGAGAATCTCGTGAAAGTAGAAAAAGAAAAATCTTTAAAATATTTAGACTTTACACAAGAGATTTTTTTTTAATTAATTTGTAGGCGGACGCTTGACCTTAATCACACCTGGTGGAATGTGAAGATGAGTCCGATGATGTACCGCGTCCGCCTAACAAATGCCTATTCACTCTTCTCTTAAAGACTCCCAGGTCATAAGATCGCGGAAATATGGCCGCTGGAAGCATATACCACTCCTTAGCCTTTCGTATGATGAATGTAGAAGCGAATCTTTACCATTTACCAGCGTGTGGGATGTGGATTTAGTGATTATTGTCTTGATAGTCGTATCGACTAATGGGCTGATCGCAAAAAGCCTTGATAACCATCTCAGGAAGCTCTCGCTTGGTTGTTAGATCAAGGGCCGGGTACAGAAGGCAGTATTACCCGATAAGGCACGCATGGTTAGGATCTTCCTCAATCTGCACTCCTAACTACCAGTGGCTTGGGCCTCAGGTCTAGTGATGAAAATGCCTGGGAATTTTCCCAAAGTGCCCAGCACTTCCGCGAACATTTCGTAAATTCCCGGGAATATTCCCCATACAAGTTTTGGGCACTTTGGGAAAATTCCCGGGCATTTTCATCACTACTCAGGTCTCGCTCCCGCATGTCCACACATTTTCATATTTTAAAATTAATATTGCTATTTTTATATCTGTTTTGAAATATACAAATATTGTATATGAAATAAGTGTTTAAAATAATAGTATACCGTCACGTTATATCCCTTTCGGGGTGAGTAGAAATACATTAGTGGCTATATCCACTTTGAAAGAGAGAAAGAAAACGTTTTATTAACAGCAGTCATGCAAAAGTAACTACATTGTACAATAGAACACACATAAAAGACCAAAAACATAAAAAAACAACCAAACAATACATAAAAAAAGTCTAGGCCGCCGCCAATAAGGACCCTGTCTCAGCTTGTGCTACAGAGCTCTAGACTCTGCAGCACTGGTACTCTGACAGAGCCTTGCGGACGGCACAGCCACTTTACTGGAACAGCTCTATATGTACAGTTATACAAATATAAGATCTTTGCGCTTACATGTCGTGCCCAACGTGACCAGTAGCGCAGCTGGTCGCCGTTATCACAGCATTAGTACACATGGCTTTCTTATTAGATGCTACGCGGGTTTCTTAACGATGTCTTCCTTCATCAGTGAGCATGTGGTGCCTAAATGCATACTTTATATGGAAAAACACAGATGTACGACCGGTATTAGAATATACGACCATTTATGTCGCCGCGCATTTATACCTTATTCACTTGACTATCACAGCCACAGTTTTCCTTATATGCTAGCCTAGAATGGAAGCACACATATTACAACATAAGACGTAGTTAATATTATGTAATAGTAAAAAAAAAACGAAACAATTATTGTTAATCGTTATTAAATAAAAAAGTATTGAAAAACAAACAAAATGAGATTACAAGATATTTTGTTTGTAAATATAAATTTAATGGAATTTTTACCGCTTGTAAATTTCTTTTTGTAATCTTTTTGAAATAAATACTGTTTTACCTGAAGTCAAAACCATACGTTTTTTTATACCGTAAAAAAATATTCCCTGTGACTAAAAACAATGAAATCTTGCATCATAATTAAAAATATATATTATGTCACCGCAGAGCGGTTTTGGCGTCCACTTTGTGTTCGGCAATGGGGCCTTTTTTCCCGGAGAAATCCTCACGGACCGGCAGAGTAGCTGCGAGAGCCGCTGCTCTGATATGTCAGACACTTACCGACTAAAACCACTGGGGTTTTCCTCCTCCCGTCTGGGGAGTAATGAGGGATAGGCGGACTTCCTCACAAACGACAGTGAGCCCTGAGTGTATCAGAAGAAGTATGAAAGAAGAATTAATGCAATGGAGACGTGAAGTTTTTGCTTTAAATGCGGAATGACGCTTGCGGATCGTGCTAGGAACGAAGGTACTCGTATACGCAGAATGGGTGGGTTGAAATAAACGTATTTATCTTATGTTTGCGTTGACTTAGAAGTTTAATTTTTTCAAAGCTACAAGGGGAGATCTGAGTATTTGATATTAATTTCGAAATGAACTATGTATATTTATTCAACCTACTTTCTCCTTTTTAATCTTCAAATGAATCTTCAACCTCTTCGGAAAGCAGAATCTACCGAGAATATTCGGCAAGCAAATCTAGTAGTTGCTCTTTTCAACATAATAAGGTACAAACAAGGGTCAACTCATCAATACCTTCACGCCTTTCTGATATGAGGCGTCTAGTTTTAAAACTCGCTAAAACGATTTTTCGTACAAAATTACTTAATAGTTCTAATCAATTCTAATAGTAATTTGAAATATTTTTATCAAAGCAAATATTATATATGATTTTTTCTTTTTTGCTTTTTTACTCTAGAACAATAACTTAAATACTTTATAAAAATGTGATTGTTAATTCAAAGATTAATTATAAGTTTTTATAAATAATTGGCATTTGAAAAAAATATGTTATAGCGGATTTTGAAACTAGACGCCTCATATAAGGGTCTTGACAGATAGACAAATATACACGCGAACAATGAAGTAATCATACAAGGGTAACTTTTTTACTTTTGAGGAAAGTAGATATAAAATGAAAGACAAAGATTATTCCTATATTAACAAAAAAACACAGATGCTCACAGGCGAAGAAAACAATCGTAAGGAAACTTACATAGAATCTAATAGAAATGCCATGAGTAAGTGCCCTTAGAACGGCGATCAGCTGCGCTACTGGTCACGTTGGATACGACATATAAGCGCAAAGTGGATACAGCCATTAATGTATTTCTGCTCACCCCGTAACGGATATAGCGTGACGATATGTTTGTATATGTTTTATTATTAATATAACAAAGATTAAATAGGTATTTACTGTACATAAAAATGTAATTAAAAGTCAGTTAAGAATTAAAAGCCATACCAGTCATATTTAGAGCTTCCTCGAAGGGCACTTTGCTGATTTTCACGACCATTTTTCTTATATCACTTTTCTCACTTAGGAAAAATCACTTCCGCCGTAAGTTTCTTTCAAAATTATTATTTTTAAAATTTCTAAAATTTCTAAAACTCTACCTATGTCCATTGCCACTGACTTCTACCATAGGATGAGATATTGCGATGATTTTTATACTAAATTATATCTTACTATTATATATAACTTTTATCATATGCAAATAAACTAAAACGTGATATCAACTCGTCAATTTGCCAAACGCGCGTCGTGTCTTGCAGCGAGTGATCGAATGGGTTACGAAAACCGTTCTATCGAGACCAATACAACCTTTAGTACTTCACTTAATGGATCTGTAGTTATTCACACTATGCTATTTTTTATATTGACACGGCATAGTGACTACACCACACCAGATGATGGTAAGCATGGTGCATTTTAAAACGACAACGACTGTGAACTGTAAAGAAAAACCTACCAGCCTGCACAAGCATCTCTATGCTTCGTTTGAAGGGCCCAGTATCGTAGGACGGTGGATATATGCTTTCCGGAAGACCATTCCACAGGTCAATGACTCGACAAACGTAGGAATTACAGGTCATTTTAGTCCTATCCGGAGACTTTACGGCTCTTTCGGGGTAAGCAGGGATAGATTTACGGTTCTATCCATTTCGCGCTTACAGCCCAGACAATGTAATCCCTAGAAGTTATCATCGTTCTTAGGGTATGTAAGAATCGTCATAAAAAAGTGAATTGTGTCTACTACCAGTGAGGAAAGCTCTCACAACATAATGAGGTAAAAATATATAATACGCAAAGGGAATGGGTGTCCTGTGAAAAAAACTGTTTACATTAAGGCCACGCAATTTTATCATTTAAACAGTCATTAATGGAATAATGTCCCTTTTTAACAGCTTAGTTTAGCGCAGCTGATTGCCGTATTAATAGCTCTAGTAGACATGACATTTCTATTAGATCCTATGCGGGTTTTCTCGTCATGTTTTCTTTCACCGGTAAACATGATTAGTGATGAAAATGCCCGAGAATTTTCCCAAAGTGCCCAAAACTTCCGAGCACATTTCGTATATTCCCGGGAATATTCCCAAGGATGTTTTGGGCACTTTGGGTAAATTCCCGGGCATTTTCATCACTAAACATGATGCCTAAATTTGTAATTAAATTGAAAAACTGCGGAATACGTCCTGGGATATCAGGTATCAGGTTCACACGGGCTCATTTTCCGCAACTCGACGTCTGATTGCTCCTATTTTGCGGAAAAATCGGCCCAGGATGATTTTAATCGTCCCAGCCTAGCTCCTTTAGGCAATCCGCCAGCCGCCTGATATTGCTGGTTGCTTCCGGAAGGGACCTCGGTGTGCCGAGGTGTTGGTCACGGTACACTGTCAGTTTACTGCACTCGAGGAGTATGTGTCTGGCTGTCTTCTCTTCTCTCATGCATGCTCTGCACAGAGTAGTTTCTGTGACACCTAAGTAGAAAAGATGTCTATTAAAATAACCGTGTCCTGTTATGGCTCCGGTGACTTTACGTATCTGTAATCTACGTCCTGGGATATGAACCTACATACGTGTTCGCTTCTGCGCATGGTTACCGGTTTATTATCCACTACGCTACCATAGTCACAAATTGAGAAAAGTAACTAAAATTGCATTATTTGAAAATGAAAATGAAAAAGTATTTATTTCGCCACAAACATACAAAAAAAATTAAATGTAGCAATACAAACAATACACAAAAACAAAAGAAAATACAAAACATATAAACATGACGGAAATGGGAACTTCATCAGCCTAAAGCCACAGAGGAAGCCTGCAGCGCTGATTTTCGTGAAGGGCCCCGGTCGTGTATTTAAAGTATTCGTTTTTGATGGTAGGGTGATTGTCCGAACTGGGTCATGAACACACTACACAAGTGTACAGACCGTCATAGTGACTCGCTTTCGCCTGTCGCGTTTCAGGATCAGCTTGTGTATATCCAATAACTCATACTTAGAGACCCTCAGTCGTGGTATATGTGGGCCGACATGACGATGTAGACTATCATTGGATTTTTATCCTTTGATGGTCGCTTTTGTTTTTGGACTACACTGTACTTACCATCAGGTACTCTGTAGTCACTATGCCGAGCCAGTGTAAAAAAAAGTATGGTTTAATCATTAATGACATTTTATTAATTGTTTACATCGGAATATGTGGAAATACCCCTTAAGCAGGTTCCAATGGAAGATTACTTTTCTCTTTAATAACAAAGAGAAAGTTGTCGGTATGTTTGTAACAAGAATTATTTAAGTTACTGCCTGTGGAGCCTTACTGGTTATCGACACGGTATCCGACTGGTCGTCAGTTCGAATCCCAGCATATACCTCTAGGTTTTTCTCGATTGAGTACGAATTTATGCAACATATGCTCACTGGTGAAGGAAACCAGTTTGAGGAAGCCGCATGGCACCTAATAAGAATGTCATCTGTAAGAGTCCTGAGAATGTCAATCAGCGGTGCTACTGGTTACATTGGGTACGACACATAAGTGCAAAGTGGATACGACCTTTAATGCATCTCTGCTCACCCTGTAAAGGACATAGCATGTAGATATATGATTTATTTTCTATAAAATCTACTAATTAATGCAAAAATTGATTATAATAATAAAAAAATACCCAATAAAAATCGATTGAAAATTCTTTGACATGTAACCTTGACGTTCGGAAGACTTTATTACATAATATTATGAATGAAAATTTAATTAAAAATAACACAAATCTTGTGAGATATAATTTGGTAGAAATAGAAGATCACTTGCTTTTTACCAGCTATTTTAAAAGGGCTCTAGTTTGCAATATTCTCGTCCATCTAGCCTCGAATATATCTAAATCAGAGATGGGCAAAATGTAATCTGATTAACGATGAACGATTACAAAATGAAGTCATAATTTTTATTTTGTTGCTCTGTAATCATGATTAAATTCATTTAAATCATTAAGAAATCATAAATGGGTATACAATCTGGGATTTTGTAGTGTTTAAAACATTGATTAGCAAAATGCAGTCATATTAATGGTAAAAAACGTAAAATGTAATTGTTAATAATTTTCATTAATCTGATTACATTTTGCGCATCAATGATCTAAATACAGGACTATTTTTTGGAATACCAATATAATGTATTTTAAATGTAAAATGTATAATGTTTTTAATGCTTTTTTTTTATTTGTGTAGTGCCGATTCACAAATCTAATTTTGCAGAGAATCAATTTTGGATTCTTGGTTCAAGGATTTACAACAAGGTTAACCGTGAATTAAATATCTTGAACTTATTTTCTTTATTTCTTTATCTTAGCCGTGGTGGCTGCCGGCAGAATAGAATAGCACCCTCTTCTTCTTGCTGAGGCGTCGTAAAAGGCGACTAAGGTATCTCTTTAACAACGCAATTCAACCAGGAGTTCTGAGTAGGAAAACTGCATCCTGCTCCCTCCCGATCGCACTGGTTCTCCATTCCATCGGGCCTGAGGGAGCTCGGACGAGAGAGTGCTTTTCTGGCAGCGCGTCCAGTTATGCACTTAAATATGATATATATCCTACGCAATTGACTGTTTCCGAAAACTGGACCTCGATTTTCTTAATCGGTGTTGAAACAGTCGCCGTGGCCGAATCCGGCCAGGACATCATCATCTTGAACTTATCTAATTAGATAACCGGCAATTGCGTAAGTAAGATGAACCTGAGGGACTGGTTGTCGAATTTTAGGGAGGTCCTACAGGATCACATTGGGAACGACCTCTCCCTGCCGGCGGTGGTGAAAGCCATGGTCGGTAGCGAAGAGGCATGGCAAGAGGTAGCATCCTTCTGCCAGGTTGTGATGAAGCAGAAGGAGGCCGCCGAAAGTGTCAGAGAGCGAACATCTTCTCTGACAACTCGGCGGCCAAGGCACCGTCGACGGAGGGATTCGTTCGCCAAGAGCGAGCGCGACATCCCCCGGGTACAATAGCCGGGCAGTAGACTTGAGGGAGTCTGCTGCCCGGATGAGAGGGTGGCGGTGCGCGGTGTCCGGCGCGCCGCCTGAGAGAGAGGTTCTGGAGAGGTGTATTTTTACTCCCACCCCTCCCCCAGAGAGATACCTTCAACGAGGCCTTTTGTTACCTGGGCGTCTGGACGAATTTGGCTTCCCAGGTCCGGGTGGAGCAATCAGTGGGACACCCCGGGGGTTTTTAGTCAGTGGGAGTCTGACACCCCGGGGTCGCTGCCCGGACAGCGTCCCTGATAGTCCTATGCAGGATTTTCCCCCCGGGATACAAAAAAAAACTGCTTGTCGAATCTGAAATATAATGATACTGAAGAACTCTTGCGGAAATAGATGTACTTGGGGTTTAACATTATTGTGAAATTATTATTTACTTTGATTCCATAGTGTATGTAATATTATTATAGTATTGTTTTGAGTTAAGATTGGAGCTACGCAGCGGTTATAAATTGTATGTAACAAATTGTGTGAAATGTGCTGACATCCAAGACACAGACAGTCCTAGTTTGGGTGTCAGCTGACTTTAATGTGCTGCTTTGTAATTGTTTTTCTATTTTTTTTTTAATTTTATATGTTTTATGTTTGCCTCAGTTAAATCCCGATTTCTAACAAGGATTATTGGCGTTCATTACAAGCACAAAGTACTGCAGACGAATTTTTCATTTGTTACATTTATTTATTTATGAAATCGCGCGACTATGATATAATAAAACTATAAATTGATTACACGAATAATTTATATTAATTGTAGTTCCTTCTAAACGTTTATTTAGATAATAATAGTTGTTTGTTGTATTTAATTAATCAAATACATGATAAAAGGTTTTGTTTGCTCGAGGATATAGTCTATTATATAAATCAGGGTCGAAAATCAATGTCAGAATGCGTATTTAAAGGTTACGAACATAATTTTCACTTTCACAATGCTTCCGACCAACCATCTTGACCAAACACTGGGTTAATCAATGAAGCGAGCAATACTGACGTGTATCTTGTTAAGTTTTGTGTATTTTCTTTTACATACGTCGTCATTTAATTTGTATTTAAAATTCGACCTTATTAACGCGCGGCAATTGTGTTGGGACTAGAGATGTGAAACATTGCTTAAATAATCGGCGGTAGGCGTTTATCGGTGGCGTGTTTCAGGCGTCAAACCTAGTGGGATTTTACTATTCTCTTTACACATTCGTCGTCCAGCGCGATTCGTTTGTTTCCCACGGGACCCTAATCCTTGTCAACAAGTGATTTGCAGGCTCATAAACAATGTAACTCGAATATTATGACTATATTATATACACTGCTGTTATAAAATATAGCTTTATGGTGAGTTGTCATTGCCCATTTCTTAGCAACAAAATGTTATATTAGGTCCTTACATATGAAATTGGCGTTTTGTATGGGAGGAACAAAAAGTCGAATATGTTTTAATATAATATATTTAATTAATCAAAGTATGAACCATTATTTTCTATGCACTTTTGCCATCTCATAGGTAGTTCATTGATCCCTTTACTAAAAGAACCAGTCGGACGGGAATCAATAAAATCTTTGAAGGCGATTTGGACTGCCCCATCGGAGTTGAATTTTTTCCCTTGCAAGAAGTTATCCAAATTTCGAAAAAAATGGTAATCTGTTGGAGCAAGGTCCGGGGAGTACGGAGGATGTCTTAGACTTTCCAATTGAAGCTCTTCTAATTTAGTAGCCGTCTGTTGCGCAGTGTGTGGTCTAGCGTTGTCGTGAAGCAGCAGTGGCGTGGAGCGATTGACCAGCCTAGGTTGTTTAGCCGCTAGCTTTTCCATCATGGTTTGCAATTGCTGACAATAGACATCAGCCTTAATGGTCTGGCCAGATTTGAGAAAACTGTAATGAACAATACCGGCACTAGTCCACCAAACGCTTACAAGTAACTTTTTTGGGGTTAATTTTCGCTTGGGGCAGGATTTGGCTGGCTGGCCAGGATCCAACCATTGCGCTGAGCGCTTCCGATTATCGTAAAGAACCCATTTTTCATCACAGGTAATGATTCGGTTTAAAATACCTTCATTATTGTGCCGGTTTAGTAACGTAACGCAGCAGTCGACGCGCGTTTGCTGGTTTGCTTCAGTCAATTCGTGAGGTACCCACCTTTCAAGCTTTTTAATCTTCCCAATTTGCTTCAAGTGAATTAAAACAGTTTTATCACTAACATCGCAGCCTGCAGCTAACTCGGACGTGGTTTGCGATGGATCTGCTTCCACAATAGCCTTCAACTCTTCATTATCAACTTGAGTCTCAGGCCGTCCACGGGGCTTGTTCTGCAGGTCGAAATTTCCAGAACGAAAACGTTGGAACCAAAAACGAACTGTGTTTTCTTTTGCAACACGACCGCCATACACATCATTCACCCTTCGAGTTGTTTCCGCAGCACTAGTGCCACGGCGGAACTCGTACTCGTAAATAATGCGATATTTTAAGTTTTCCATTTTGTAAAATGAGTGACGCAAACAGAAAAAAACAGAAGAAAAAAACAAATGAATGACGATCATCGAAGCACAAATACATGAGTCTATAGCTGTACAAATTTGATTTTGAAATTCCTTACCAAAGAGGAAAAATTTGTGATTAAAGTGGCCAGTACGAAAAACGCCAATTTCATATGTAAGGACCTAATAGTTAAAAAGTTACTATTCCCGCGTTCTCTGTTTTACTATAATGGTTTCGTTGTCATTAGAAAGAGTATTACTGAAGTAAACAATAATAAACTGATTTGTGTAATATAATGACTATTTAATCACGAACCTCATAAAATCTAAAGAACTGCAAGGTCGTAGGTAGTTTTTCGACTTGACATTTCTCTCTTCCATTGCCGCGTGGACGATCATGAACTTTTAGAACAATTTAGTATTGTGGTACCTCACAGGCTGCCTCGGTATCCTGCTCCCATGTATGCACCAAACGATTTACGACCAATCTTGGTCACTTTTCTGTAGCGCCAAGGCTGTCGCGTTTATATAACGGGTGTGTCGCCGGGGATAAGAGCATTGATATATTTTCGGATACGATGCCGGCCTTCAAGAGGAGAATTAGTAGCAGGTGTGTTGAGCTTGGCATTGTTCTTGGCATTGTTTTTGTATCGTATGTGTGTTAATTTTAAATTTTAATTGTAGGTATTATTGTCTACGTTTTTTTTTTCTTTTTGGTGTTTTGATTTTAATTTTTTGTTTTGATACTATTAGTTAATGCTTTTGAGCCATGCTGTGGTTGTCTATTATTAGTATCCATTGAAGACATTTAGCTTGTGCATGCGATCTCATTGTGAATGTGAAATACAATGGAACTGTTGATAGCCCATGCATAAATAAATAAATATTATGAGATTATTATCTCCGATTTATCGTGAAGACTTTAGTTTCTCATTAGATATGTAAAATTTTAAGTGTTCTTTAGCTAATTTATCGGCGGCGTGTATTTTTCCGACGGTCGTTTAGCGAGTGTCGCAACCCTAGTTCAAGCATTCAATAATCAGGTACGGCGCTAATATGAACGCACGCAAACTGGTTTGTAAATTTTGCGACGAACATCCAACGATATTGGAATTTTTTAAGCCGTTTACAATTATCTTTTTATATTATATTTATTTTACATTCATATTGTCATCAGAAAATCAGATTTATATCTAAAGTGCAATCTAACGTGTTACGTTTATAGTCACCCTCTACTGTCTACAGCCCGGAAACTTTTATACTTTATTTAACCTATTTAGGGTTGATTTTCCAAAAACGTTTAAATACGCACCATATTACTAATAACTAAAAAACTAAATGCCAGCTATGATGGCAAAATTTCAAAGAAATTTTCAACTTTCACCCGCTTAGATGGTGTAGAATGGTTTCCTATGTTATAAAAAGAACTTTATGTTAAAATTTCATGTTTCTAAGTTCAGCAGCTTATGCTCTACAGTGATGTCTACAATAATACGTCAGTAAGGGAAAGTGTTTTTACGATACAATTAAATATTAATTATTTTTACGACATATTTCGTACCTTCTTGTAACTATTAAAAATGTAAATAACTATATTCCGTAGAGGTGTGGACATAGATGGGTAAAATGTAATCAGATTAATAAAAACGATTACATTTTGTATTTTTTTACCATTAATATGACTGCATTTTGCTCATCTATGTTTTAAACACTACAGAATCCGAGATTGCATACACATTTATGACTTCTCAATGTTTTAAATGGATTTAATCATGATTACAGAGCAAGAAAATTAAAATTACGGCTACATTTTGTAATCGTTAATTATTAATCTGATTACATTTTGCGAATCTCTGGTTGTGGACACCGTAGCGCGTGTGGCGCACAATTTATTGGTAAGTAGATACAATTTCTTTTACGTAAGTTTAAATAAACAATTATTAACTCAATTTCCCTTCGCACTATATCCTGGCTTAGGACAGGCAAAACAAATACTTAATATATAATTATTATTCATTAATTTATGTGTGTAATTTTCCTTATGTGTATTCACTCTAATTTACATTGTTTGAACTAAAATATTAAGATATCACTATTTTTACATATTTGGAATTATATTTGAATGCTGAATAACCTCTCTCAATATCTCCCTTATCTATAAAATAACTAGACCTCTACAGCCATTAATAATTATAAATAAATAAGCAACTATTTTATATGATATATATTTCATTACTTCGGAAAGGAATTCGAATCACACAAATCTATTTCTTATATATTTTACATGTGGCAATTTAAGTTATTTACAAATACCCTCTAATAATTTTATCATTATTTATTCATAACTACCCCGAGATAATCTCTTTCTTTGACATCCATTTCTTCGTCGTGACAGTCGCGGTCGGCCTTAGCTCGTAATATTATGTAGCTATATCATTAAGTACATAACTTTAATTAGAATAATGCTCGTATATGCTATATTTTTGTTATATGTTACGATCTGTCCGTTTATTGAGGTATCGTGTCAAACATACGGTGATAGAACTCGCTATAAACATTTAGAAAAAGGTATGTAAATTTTCGTTTTTCTGTCTAAAATAATAAGTCCGCATGTTTATGAGGACTCATTCCACTATAGCCAAGCCATAACTACCACTGTATAAATACAGACAATTCATAACCTCCAATCTTCACTCCGACTCCGCTTTAATTCCTTAGTTGACCACCGTTAGGTTTCTTTACTTGGTTGACCGCTCAATGTGAGGTTTATCCTCACTGGAGTACTTTTACGTTGCCACCCGACCCATAAATCCTCTAGCATCTTTAGTGCCGGCTTTCTATGCCCGGTAAAGTTAATACCTACATGCGTTCCTGAGAAAATGATTTGTGACTAATAGAGAGATAAAAGGACAATGAAGTTATATAAAAATACAATGTTCAAGAGGGTCTATAATTTCTAATAATTGAGGCGTCTAGTTTCAAAACCCGCTAAAACATATTTTTATCAAATCCCAATTATTTATAAAAACGTATAATTAATCTTTGACTTAATAATCACGTTCTTATAAGGTATTTAAATGATTATTCTAGAGTAAAAAAGCAAAAAAGAAAAAATCATATATAATATTTGCTTTGATAAAAACATTTCAAATTACTATTAGAACTATTAAGTAATTTTGTACGAAAAATCGTTTTAGCGGGTTTTGAAACTAGGCACCTCTATTATTAAAAACCAAATTATATCCATAAACATTATGGAGTGCAATAAATTTAATTGAGTACTATTTTTGAGGTGGTAGGGCGTTTGTCCGAACTGAGTTGTGAAGACAGTACACAAGTGCAAAGACCGTCATAGTGACTCTCTTCGGCCTGCCGCGTTTCGGGATCAGTTTGTGTATATATATCCAGTTGCTTATATACCTAGAGACCTTCCGTTGTGTTGTATATGCGGGCTCACTTAGCGTTAGCGACTGTTAACGCATTTTCCTCTCTTGGCGATGCAGGACTATTATAAACTTTTAATTAGCCTCATTGTAGTCACATTATCTAGTCAGTATAAAAAAGGGCTTTTCTTTTCATCTTTGGCTACGGAATCCTGACAATAGCGCTGTTAACAACAATGATTTGAATGTTCTATTAAGTTTCATTCATGAGAAGGACGAAATGCGAGAATTACATAATGAGGTGATTTAATAAAAATATTTATACAATTATTCTTATCAACTCACGTGTGACTGACTGTTCCTCAGTGACGTCATTGGCGTAAGTTATTGTTTACTCACGAGATATACGAAAGTAAACTCCAGATCTTTAACCGAATAACGCCGCACTCTACATCTCGATTTCTCGACTCAATTGCAACCGTGGGCTATAGGAACCAGCGCGTTACTTACTGCCCAAATGAATAATTCATTTATTTTCAATTTGTTGATCGATAGCTATCTCTCCCTTTCAGACCTTTGAATGCAAAAAGAGATGTACTATAGTTGCTTTAGTAACAAATCTAAGTTAGGGTATAGGATAGGTTATTAGTATCGATCATTAGGCAATTGGTTTCGTAAATGGATTGATGGCAACCCCGAGGAGAGCGTAGGAATATTTTTTCTTGGAACCGAACATTTCCTTCTTCTACCGGCTCGTATCTTGTGTTAAAAAGGTCAAATACCTAAAGGTTATCCTCGACAGTAACATGACATTCTTACCTCACGTCAAGGCCGTGCGTCTCCACGACTCTGTCATCCTCTGTCGTTTACTTCGGCAAAGGGACTAGAGAGAGATTTGTGGGGTATTTTAAGCATCTTGAACCGCTTCAGTGCGCAGAGATGTTGCCTCACTGAGCGTTTTCTACCGTCTGTATCATGGCGAATGTTTTGAAGAGGTGTTTAACCTTGTTCCGCCCTCTCCCTTCCTGAATAGAACCACGCGCGCGGGTTTGCGGTGTCACAGGTATACGGTATCTCACATCCCGGTTAGGACTAATAAGTTCTCTAACTCCTTCTTTTGCCATGTCGTTGGGCTGTGGAATGGACTTCCGGCGAGCGTGTTCCCACCATCCAATGATATCCTTTAAGCGTAGCGTGAAGAGAGATTTGTGCATGCCGGCATGATCGCCGTGACAACTGATGGGCTTTTCTTGCCTGTCGACAGTCGTTGGCGTTTTTTTGACTGCTCCATGCTTACCATCAGGTATGGTGCAGTCACTGTGTCGAGCCGGTATAAAAAAAAGTTACTATATTTATGTGGCTGTGGTACCCTAGTGGATAAGGGACCAGCATCCATGCGCGGCGACGCGAATGGACGTAGATTCGGATCCTGGTACGTACATCAGGATTTTTCCAGATTAAGTCAAAGGCCAAAGCAGTCGTTGTTTTTGTACTACATTATGCTTTCCATTTCGTGCAATGCACTCACTTTATCGAGTTGGTCGTGATTTTAATTACATTTGCCGTTTCTGTGTTGTATTTTTATCTAAAAATGAACATGAATTAACTTATAAAAACGGAAAATATGTTGCTGTACTTGTACTCACAAGTTTTGCGATTATCTTTCCATGAATATTGTAATCCCGTGCCCATTGGTTTAAAAATCTTTGCGTATGATTCACAGATCACATCCATGAAACTGAACCACCATGTGCCGTGTGTCCACGCTACGGCTCGTGCGTGCCCCGGGTTCGATGCCCAGCACACATGCGACCTGGCTCCTACAACCCGTCCTGCCATCTCAAAGGGACTGGATTCGTTGGAATATGCTGTTTCACCGGCAGTGAGCATGCTGGTGAGTCTTCCCGTATCTTGGAGCGAGTAAGAAGTTCAAATTTAGCGTAAGAGCTGGTGCTTACGATGCGTTGCGGCGCTGCAACGCAATGATTTTCTTTATTGAGGGTACACACGTGATGCGGCACAAAAACTTTATTACATCGCAGCGATATCGTTCATTAAAACCCTCTCTGCCTTGTCTCGCGAATCACAATCGCCCGATATGGATATGTGTATGTAAAACCACGCACTCATTCAAATTTTCATTGATTCCACAATCCACTTTTGACCACAAAATGGCTAGACGCCGTGAGGGATATCATTATTACGTGGTGGATATTCCCTATATCCGTACTAAAAGGTTCGTTTCATCCTTCACAATGCGAACAGCAAAAGAGTGGAATGCTATCCTTGTGCCTATTTTCCTGTAATTTTATGATCTGGGAGCCTTTAAAAGCCAAGTAGCAGACAAATAAGTGACTCTCTAGATATACTGTGAATCGTGTAGTTTTGGAATAAAAACTATAAGTCCATCGATATCGACAAGTATGTCCCGAAATCGAATAAAAAGTTCTCCGAGATTGACCCTTTGAGCATCCCTATTAAGAGAGTTCCTTTTCTTATTTTGGAGTAACGATCCCTAAAAAAGAAATGATAGTATCGTTAAACGCTTTCATTTATCGTTCATTCTAAAATTTTGATATTTATGAATTTACGACTATCATTAAGAAATAAGAAAAATTATATCGAAATTATTTCTTTCATTTTATCCAACTGGGGTAATTGTTTTATGTCAAGGCACCTACGATAACTTGAATATGTATAAAGTAAAGTATTTTAAACTTATATATTGGCAATCCGGTGTAAATCTTCACAAACCATCATGGGCGCCGTGAGGATGGCAATCGCTTGGGCTAAGATCAAATCTTCTACATTCTGCGTAAATAGGTTATTACGTTCAACTTTCGGGAGCATTCCCATTACAAAGCGATCTCACAATGCTTTTTCTACCAGCAAACAAATGGTTCGTTTGTGTTTTGCTTTGAACATAAAAATTATGCCTTTCACCAAACCCGGATCACTTTAGCGTGAAATATTTTTCTAGAAGCTCTAATATATCATCATACAATATTTCGTGTGATTACTTAGGCAAAGTCTAAGCTGCTGCTGATGTATAGGAAACTTTACTAAGCGTAGATTTCTTAATACCATTTGAATCTCTTGTGTCATTGATGTCCTTGGCAATAAACTACTGCGTTAATCGGTTTTTATGCGTTCCCCACGATTGATACTGGTGGTTAAATATTAATATTTTACCAAATTTGTTCAATGTTCAGTCCTAATATACCTTTAATTATATTATTCATATAAATAATATTCATTATATTAGTGACCTATTTTCGTAACAAATAATAACATGACATTTCCAAGGAACGTAGTCTTTCTTCTTCTATTCTCTTTAGTTGCTTAGCATTAAACCTTAACAAAGCCAATAGCCTTTCTCAGGCTCCATCTCCTTCAGGAATGTGAGGGCACATACGCACAGCCACCGTCTCATCAGGATAGCAGACTCCATCAAGCCTACTTCTCGGTTATAATACATATGATAAATAAGTTGATTCAAATAAAACAAAACTTATTTCAGCGGAGTCTGAGAGGTCTGCCCGAGCAATGCGGGCCTCTTCAACTCTGAATGCGGATGATTTGAAGTCATCCCATCATCAGGCGAAACAGAAGATCTCTCAGTTGTATGCTAGAGCAGAAAAGCTGCTAGAACATTCTAGTAACACGATCGTCAACGTCACGTCGCCGAGTTTTGCCCATCATTTGGTAAGTTTTAAATCGTTAAAAATCTCTACGTTTTTTGTCGAAGGGGCAATGGAGAGTGTTTTAAAAAAATGTTTTTATCTAGAACCTAGTGTTCTGTACTCAAATATGTGTACGGGCAACTTCGATTCTGCTCTGGCAACACCGTACGGGTTGTCAATTGAGTTTTACTCGCGCTCGACCGATCCGCCGAGTAACGACGTAAAAAGATAGAAAGTATTCATAAAGCCATCCGATTCCAAATTGTACAAGTGTGCTAGGAAGATCCTTAAAGACACCAATTTCCTGGAGGAGAAGCAGGGGCCCCTGAGGAGTTGACGAACTGGCGGTCGCTGTAAGTGAAACTCTTTAGGCAGCCTGTGCCACTGTTGCGGAGCTATCGAAGTACCGTAGACCCAGGAAACCATTATTGGGGCTCGTTTTGCGCTGTTGGGTATTGACTAATCTCCATGCTCTAAAGGCTCATCAGCTCGTAACAACAGTGTGATTCACTAGAACCGTCTTGTCGCACTCTTTAAAATTGTAGAATGGGTTTCTACGTGCAGTACTTCCTCTGTATTATGACATGGGATCCTTCGAAAAGTAGTGAAAATATTTTTCTAGGTTGCTAGAGCAATTATGCCATTCCTTGTTTTCCAGTTGCCCATACGCGACAGTGACCGTTTACTTTTAGGTTGACCTTACGCCTGTATAACATCATTCCACATAAAGAAAATAATACCAGAGAAAAGAGTTAGAGTATAAGCGACAGTACCATTAGATAGTCCGTCAGACTCTTCGCCATCCTCTCCGAAGGAACTTCACGAGTTCAGGTGTTGATTTAAAAGTTTTTTCAGTCATTGGTGTCCTACGATGGGAGGGTTGAGGATTTGGGCCGAGGTGCTTTGCTGAACCTCTTTGCTGCCCAGGAATTGAAGTCTCGGCAGGCGATCACGCAAGATGAAATAACTTTGGGGTTTGCGGATTACGCTGATGGTAAGGTTTATTTTCGAAAGAGCCCAGAGGACATAGACAAAGAATTATTCGATCAGCGCTAACATTAATAGAAATATGCAAAATGTACGTGGTTGACATTTTTGTTACAAAATAGTACGTTCTTGAGTTTTTTTTTTATTCTAACTGGGCACAATGACTGCTTTATGCCAGGTGGAAAGCACTGAGAAATCCACAAAACGAGTACAACTATCGAATGGCAACCCAACGATAGTCACCGCGATAATGTCGGCTCACACAAATATCTCTTCACATTTTGTTTAAAGAGTTAAAGAACTTCTTAGTTCTAGCTGAAATAAAAGTCACCGTGAAATTGTGGCTCCGTAATCGAGCACGCTTCAATTCCATAAATTTTGAAATTTTCTACTGGCGTCATCGGTGATCGCAAGTTACTTTATCTAAGGCCTCAGGTTTTTCTAGATTAAAACTAAGTAAACTAAACATTAGAATGATCAACGACTGAGTAGCATAGTTTTTAACAACTTTAGCAGCGAGAATTGGTCGTGAGCTTTAGACCTCTCTGACAATATTTTTAAGATTTAGATTATTTCTTACTAACTTACTCTTAGTTTTAAGATTATTTCTCATTAATTTATTATTTTCCTTCTCTGTCTATAGTATACACCCGCCAACCCGCAGTGGACAAACATGGTGGGTTCAATATTCTAACCCCTTCCCATGGATTCCACAAATACAGTGGAAAAAGGGAAAAGAAACCTTTGCCCTGCAGTGGTTGAAACTGGCTAATAATAATAATGTTCCAGGACCGTACTGCCCAGCTCGACCCAGTTGTCCGTCTCAACCAAGTAGATATAGAAGCATTGGAGGGGAATGCAACAACCCAACGTTTCCTAGCTGGGGTGCTGTTAATACTGGATTGGAAAGACTGCTTCCTCCAGATTATAGTGATGGTAGGTTTACATTAGAAAGTTATGGTCTTTAGAGAAGACTGCAATTAGACAATTTGTGATACCTTATGCTGATGAAAAGACAAAACTATTTTAACACGTTCGCTGCGGAACAGGCCTATTTCGTCCTACCACGGTACTTTCGCCTGGTGCGGACGAACAAAACTATGTCCCTCCCGCCAATGCGGAGCGAGTATCTCAGGTCTTTGTAAGATTTCAACAGAGAAAAATATATATTTCAGCTTGTGGTCACAATTGTAGGTATTCCCAATCAAAACATTACGGTAGGCTCTTTTTGACCTACCACGCAC
Source organism: Automeris io (assembly GCA_036320925.1). Taxonomy (NCBI): domain Eukaryota; kingdom Metazoa; phylum Arthropoda; class Insecta; order Lepidoptera; family Saturniidae; genus Automeris; species Automeris io. Next base: position 1,773,049 of record JAUDJH010000010.1, on the reverse strand, counting down.
AGACGGTAAAAAACATCAGCTCAGTGCGGCAACAGGTCTATTTGGGCCTACCCTCCCAGCAGGCCGCCCGCGACCCGTTGTAGCACTGAGCGCGCGCGCCGCCATTTAGTGTTGTGCGTGCTATCGAGGCGAATTAACGCTAGTCGTTCGTGCGATACTTCGAAATGACAGCGCAGTTGATTTTAATCCTTCGCTTACGTTAAATTTGGAGTAACACAATTCCCCATCGCAAGTCCCATACAATATTTCGTTCATAACTGTGAGCCATGTGGTAGAACTCAAAAAACATTTTAAATTCAGAAAACCAAGAAAATCCGAAGGACAGTGGCCATGTTCTAGAGATGACCGCTAAACGAAAAAATTGTGCAGGGTGCTATGAGAGACTGCGGAGAACTTTAAATACTACCCAAACAAAAAACAAAGTTAAAAAAATTAAATCATTTTGCAGGAGATGCAATCAGAACCTTTGCAAAACGTGTTTTAAAACTAAGCATTCACAGGCAGACTAATGCTAACAATATAAGTTTTTTCATTAATGTAACTTTTTTTATTAATTAATAAGTTTTTCATTAAACAAGTTTTTTTTCTATTACGATAGTTCTGTTTTATTTTCCACATCCCTTATTTATTCTTTATCTGTCCCATCACTACTAAAAAACACTTTCTAGTGCGGACCAGGTCGATATCAGCCCGCTGTTTTCTCTGCTTTATTTTTCGTTTAATATTTGACAGATCCCGGTGCGAAGCTAAACCAAGGAAGTTGGGATCAAGGTCGTTCTAACAGTACAAAAAAAAATTACATACGTTACGTTTTCGCCAATTTACAGCATTTTAGTAAACCCTAGTGCTGGGGGGTCGAGAAAGACCTACTACGCACTGGCGGATAGTCGTTGGTTGGTGTATTTTGACCTACCGCCGCACCAGGAGAAGGTTTATGACTTTCCTTGCCGCAGCAAACGTGTTAAAATTCGAAAATAATGAAAGCTATCATTATTTCTTTTATTTATATTAGAAACATTAGGTACACACCTACATATATGGTAATCTGTACAGTTTTATGGTGACTATTATTTAAGCAAGAACTAAAAAATTATACAAGTCTTACTTTTTGGGATCATTAGATTGTAATGGTCTTCCGGCGAACGTGCTTCCATCTTCCTATGATATTGGGTTCTATAAGCAAAGTTTGAGGAAATATTTGTGTAGGCTGGTGTGACCGTGGTTACTATCGCCAGATAATTTCCCCTAAATAGTCACAATTGGTTCCTGGATTACGCTGGAAAGTTTTCCATCAGGATTAGAGTGGCTACGCCACTAAAACCAGTACTATGGTTAAGTACAAAACCTAATTAATGAACTGAAGAAGGAAAAAGTAGATAAAAATAAAAATAAACAAAGTTAGAAGATACTTCTTGATGAGGATAGAATATAAAAATGTCATCAATGATAGCTAAAATCAGTGTATATATTTCTATAGACCGAAACAGAAAATTATTATATTGTATATTATAAAATATGATGGTTAGATGCTTGCCAAACCTGAAATGCGACTAGCTGAAACAAGCCACAACTTAATAGGATGAAATTAACACTAACCACGAACGAATGTCCAATAGCCACATTTCAGCTTCAAAGCAACCCAGAATGGTAACTCAAAAATGATATCTTCCTTTGATATTCTCTTTCAGGTGTTTGGGCAATGCGCATGTCCAAATCTGGTCTGCCTTTACCGAGTGCTAGGGCTATCAGCACCGCAGTGTTCCTCCAAGGAAGCCATCCAAGCCTTACTCATAATATGATGTTCATGCAATTTGGACAGTTCCTAGCTCACGACATCAGTACTGCAGTTATTTTTCGGACCAGTAAGGTTTTTAATATAGTATCTTCCCTTCAGAATAATCAAAAGAATATTGTCGGTATTGTCATCTTCATTAGTGTTGTTATGATCATCATTTGGTTCTTGTATATTCCCCCCAAAAGTAACTGATGATACAAGACATTAAACTTATATTTTTTGGTGTGAAAAATATGAATTTCTTCAATCTGTTTTAATTCACTGCCTAGTTGGGACAATTTTTAGTTGAATAAAAACACAAACATCTTTATTTACCTTGGTACCTTAATCTATTGGTATTATTTGTGTTGCTGTCATAAAAAAAGATATATTATTCGATTTCTAACTTTCTCTTAGTTTTTTGATGTTCAGGTTATAATAAATTTAACAACCACTGTAATTCTTACTTTAAGTTCACAAATATTAGCTGCTCACAATTGAGTTGATACTTAAGAATATCAACTCAATTTTCTTTAGCCCTTATATAGCTATATGGTATATATAGGATGATTCCGATCTTACATGGAGCCATGTCTTGTAAAAGCCTTATGTCTGCTTCGAAAATTATTGAATTTGGTGCGTCTATCATTGTTAGTGATTCTATATGACAAGACACTTTTTCTTACATTTCAGTGCATCTGTAAAATACATATACATATATTCTAATTCAGGTAACGGAAGCGCAATTTCCTGTTGTGTGGGAGACGGTGAAGCTGTTCTTCCACCTGAGTTGTCTCATTGGGCTTGCGCACCCATCACGATTGACCGTTCCGACCCCTTCTATGGCAATTTTGGCCACGTCTGTCTGAACTTTGTTCGAGTCCAGCTCGCTCCAGCCTCAGACTGTTCTGTTGGATACGCTAAGCAGGTGAGATCGCCATTTTTGTTAATTGTAGTCTACAAAAGATAGTTTTGCATGTGTAATTAAGGTTACTGTTCACTGGTCTATATTATATTGTAAGATAGTAGTACAAATATTAAAATTTGACGGGACAGTAAAATTCATGATATCGGGTATCGGATAATATTAGATCATAAATGGAAAAGAGAAAGACGTCATGCAAGTCGAGTTATAAAAACATGATCGAGAGAGGAAAACGAAGTATAGGATGTCAGGCTGCTCGATGTGCGGATTATATAGACTAGTTGGTGCACCGACCGAAATTGACGATAGTCTCACAGTATGATGAAGACTTGGCAGCCTATACCCGGCAGTGCGATGGATCGAGCTATAGGAGACGAAAGAGAGCGATTTTACTTATTTATCTATATTTGTGTTTTCTTTATTGATTTTTTTTTAGATGAATGGCGCATCACATTATCCAGACCTTTCGCAATTATACGGGAGTTCAGTAGAGAAGATGAAGTCTTTAAGAAGTCAGGGTGGTCTTTTGAAAACTTTTGATGATTACGGTCGGGAACTACCACCTTTAACAGCAAAAGAAGAATGTCTTACTATGAAGGAAGGTGCAGCTTGTTTTGAATCCGGTGGGTAACAGACTGATTATATAATCGTAAAAAACTATTTTTGAATAAAATAAATTTTATAAAACCCAATTAGGTTCATTCATTTACCGACATAATATTAATTTGCTGTTTTCTATTGAATCAATGAGGAGCCTTTTAGTTTGTATATCATGCAGTAGGGAAATTAGCTAAGATTGATATTATATAAGTGAACATGTAATTTGTTTTCTGAAATTTATTTACACATAATAATATATAAATATGAAGATGCTTTATCGCTTTCGGAGTGAGCAGGGACATATTAATGGCTATATCCCATATCTAAGGGCACTTCACATTTTTACTAGCTGATGATTTGAATTCCGTTATGATGTTTTCATTCACTGGCAAAGATCTAGTAATTAAATTTATCAGGAAAAAAAAAACCAAAGATATATCTCAGGATCCGTTTTTACAAACATATGAGTCTTCTTACATTTATTAGTACTTATATAAGATCATGCTCCAATAATTATTGTGTGACCAATAACTTATTTCACATTTCCAGGAGACAGCCACGGAAATCAGATCATATCTTTAACAGTCTTACACACGATATGGACCCGGGAACACAACAGAGTGGCACGAGCCTTATCTCGTCTCAACCCGCTTTGGAACGAGGATATTGTTTTCTTTGAAGCAAGGAGGATAGTCCAAGCAGAGTTTCAGCACATTATCTACAATGAGTGGCTTCCACTTCTTCTAGGTAATGTGTAATTTCCATTTTTTTTTTACAAACTGTTGGAATGTAATATGTGGATTATTGAAATGAAAAGTAAAGCCGGTATAAATACAAATTGTCAACTTACTAGGCGTACAAGATTGCTCAGGGTGGTGGATAGTGATTTTGTCACTGCCAGCACTCATTCACGAGATGGTCAGCAGTGACAGAGCATGGGAGGGGGTTGCCTGTTATTACGAAATTATAGCGATGGTGATAGAAGAGATGGAAAGGGATTGGGAGGCAATTGTCTCTTTGAGGGAGTGCGCCGTCCAACATATGCAGGCGAGAGTGGTGTGTTATATGTTCCTGTACCGATGTACAATGACATTATTTTAGAGGCGAGTGAAAATTAGTCTTTTACACCACCTCCCCGTATAATAGTAGGTGAGGCCTGCAAAAGGCAGTCGCCAGAAGCCGAGGAAGTTGCCGCGGCCGCACCCTTGGCCTCGGCAGCCGAGTAGGAGGGATACCATGGTGGCTTTAGTAAATAAGTGTTCCACAAACTGAAGGTGCTGGTGCTGCCCTCATCGTGCCCCTGATGGTTTATAAGGATTTCCATCCAGTCAAAAAAGGGTTAGATGATAGCGACTTTTAGGTATCCAAGTATGTTTAGATTGAATTCGGTAGTTTAGCTTTTTCCTTTTACTTGGGGAAAATTCTCATTGCACCTTCCCGGCCGCACGCAGTGGGTGGCGCGGCCGAGGTGTGCCGGACTTCTACCTGCTAAAAACCCAAGGTGACTACTTCTGCATATAGACGGGTACTGTGGGTCCTGTTATCAATTCTCCACAGCCCCGTTATGCCGGGCCCTCAGCAGTTTAGCTATGATATGTATACACATTATTAATTACCATCATAAATATATTATCTATTATAGCATGTAGACGCCGCCCGATACGCGTTCGTGGTAAACGCCCTAAAGGTTGTTAGGGTGTTATGGGACGCGCGAGGTAAGAGGATGCGCGCGCGCACGTGATGCTAGCTAAATCAGTCGACTACCGAGACCCAAGGCTAGAGTACGTGCGCGTACGTCGCAGTTTGGTGTGCCTTAAAGTGCAACTAAACAGTAAAACGCCAAAATCCGTGTCTTTCTACGACCACGCCCACGACCACCAGTCATACTTTATTATAATGGCCTCCACATACATTTTTTACTTTATCAGGTCCAGAAATTATGATGATTTTTGACTTGGCTCCATCTTCGGGATACTCTTCATCGTACGACCAGCACACGAATCCTTCTTTGACAGCTGAATTCTCAACTGCTGCCATGAGATTTGGTCACTCCATTGTCGATGGGAAGATTATGTAAGTTCCCCTTTTAATTTTTACTTAGTAGATTTTATACCGCAGTGATGATAAATATAGTGCAATCCAAACATAATACACGACTAATGATGGATAACTGATCTCTTACCAAACAAGATGAGATGCAGATGATGATGTGTTTGGAATAACGATTTCTCACATTTTGTTTGTGACTTTAATACTAAATAATGTAGGAAAAAATGATTTCTCGGCTTCAAAATCATCCTTGGTACAACAGCCATGGTTTTATTTTCGATAAGACAAAATTCTGTTGGCCGGAAAAGGCCTTTACAATTTCAGCGACCGAGAGGGGCGAGCTCTTAAGATGCTCAGCCAACGAGTTATGGGTACGAACCCTGACTAGGAGGACCAACCGGGAAAAAAACCTAAGGTGAACTACTAGCGTTTCGAAAGCGGCTACCTTGAAAAGAAACGTCGAAAAAAACTGAAGACGGCGTTGGACTGGAACCAAAATATAATTGCATTTTTCTTTTCTAGTAGAAAATCCTCGGTTAGACAATTGACTTAAGTTTCCAAAAACATTATATACTATTTACAAAATAACCAAAATTGCAGTCTATTATTTCTTCTTAGACATAATTTTTTGGTTTTTCTTTTTAAAGACCTAACGCGATTCTTATGATTGGGAATAACGTAGAAATATAAAAGAGTGTTTTTATGTCGTTATTTTTCACTCCTATATTTTAATGTTATGTGAATCCGTAGTACACGAAGTCCGAAATCTGGTGAGATCTACGAGGCAATATCCATTCCCGAAGTCATGTTCCAGCCATCGAGAATGCGTCTCCGTCGTTTCCTAGATCAAATGCTGTCTGGCTTCAGCTGGCAGCCGATGCAGGCTGTCGATCCAGTGATAACAGAAGGAGTAAGTTTATGATTTAGTAGTCTTTTTCACCAAGTAAGCAAACAAACCAGTAGCAAAGCAACCGAGCATACCAGTAACACTGAAACATATCAAAGTAGTATAGCGATTTCTTTTTTCCTTCGATGCGCTCTGTCATCGTCCTCATCACAGCTTTTCATTAGATTATTTTATTATTTCATAGATTAAATTATACTATACACTATAGAGTGATTAAACAAAGTTATTCAAATTGATTTTCTTTTAAATTTCAGGTTAATAACGATGTTTGTAGTTAGTTTAAGGCTTAGCAATTGATTACTAAAACTACTTTTGCAACTTATGAGCTTAAAATTAATGTCTTTCTGAGTATGTTGAAGGAAGATTTACAAGTTTCACTCCGACGCAGCCTTGAATTTCTTTCGGCGTTTCTTCTCAAGGTAGTCGCTTCCGAAACGCTGGTAGATCACCGTTAGGTTCGTTTTTCAACTGGCCGGCCGCCCAAGTCGAGGCCCGTACCCACAGGGGTGCCCTTGCGTAGCCGCCCAACCCATAAATTTCGCTGGCTGAACGCCCTCTGCGTTCGCCCACCAAGACCGGTTTTGTTGTGAAGGTCTTTCCCATACCATCAACGTAGGACATGCCGAAACAAAAAAAAAAGATTTACAACAATTCAAAATAATTTCAGCTTACATCGTATCTATTTCGCGGAGGTAATCCGTACGGAGTCGACCTAGCTTCTATTAATATCCAGCGAAGTCGAGACTACGGCATCCGGTCTTACAACGACTATCGGCGCCTCTGTGGGTTGAGACCTTTTCTTCAGTTCAACGAATTCCCACCTAGCGTAAGTTTTATCACTTTCAGTCTTGAATCAAGCAGTTTTGTTTAAATAGATAGGATTGTTTAGAGAGCGTCCTCTTTGTTTACAATAATAGCCCAGCGAAATGCCGAAAACTCATCTGACAAAGTAGTATTGTACTAGATTGGTGGGTATTATTAGGAAACAGGGACAGTTGGCATTGCATTGAAACATTAAATATGTTGAATTATTAATTGAATGCGATGAATGAAAACAAATATAAAGAGAACTTTACAAAAGAGCCGTTTCTGAAATGCTTCATTCTGAAGCGAATCAATATAATATGCTTTATATATGAGGTCCCCAGAAATAGTGATCCAAGTGATATCCTGAAAAGACAGTAAACCCCGAATTAAATGAGTAATGAGAATGAGTAGTAAGACCCGAATTAAATGAGCCATTTTAGATCAATTAACAATGTCTAAAAATTGCAATAATGTAACAATGTTAATGCTAAAATTTATTATATTGCTAGAAAAAGTGAAGTCACATCTATCAGGCTTTAAGAATTTTTATGGTTAAACTGCGCTGGTTCTGATGGCTTCAAATATTTTGTCATGATGGTAGTCCAGTTGGGCACAGCTGCTTAATTAAAATTAAGTTAATTTAAGGAGTTAAAATATGTGAAATATCTATTTGATGTTTGCTTCTCATTTTTTAGGCAATGCAACGATTGGCCTCTGTGTACTATGATCCGGAAGATATAGATCTCTGGGTAGGAGGCCTCTTAGAAGAGCCAGTAGAGGGTGGAATTGTTGGGCCAACCTTTGCCCACATCATTGCTGACCAATTTGCAAGACTAAAAAAGGGGGATCTATATTTCTACGAGAACGGAGTTGATGTTAACCCAGCTGCTTTTACACCAGGTAAAATAACATAACTTTACTGTTTTGAAATTTTCACAAGAGCAATCTAGCAGCGAGGTGGTAGGGCGTCGGTGCCCGTCTGGATTGCGACCACAGTACATGGGTGTAAAGTCCGTCATAGTGACCACTTTCGGCTTGTCGCGTTTCGGGATCAGCTTGTGTATATTCAGTAGCTCATGTACCTAGAGACCTTCAGTCGTGGATCAATGGATTTCCATCCTTTGATAGTCGCTTGTTTTTGGACTATACTGTACTTACTATCAGGTACTCTGTAGTCACTATGTCGAGCCAGAGTAAAAAAAAATCTAAATGTTGTTTTTTTTAATCGTATAGTTGAGTCTAGACTCACTATCTCTAGAGATTAGTTATTCAATTTAACATTTATATGTAGCTTATCTATCTTACAACTGCTGAAACTATTTTTATATACAAATAATAGCTTGTCTTCAATCAAAACTGGCAGAAGATGCAGTAGAACAAGAATGATTCACTCTTTTTCTAAAATTAATTTTCTAAGATCAGCATTGACATTATATTATTAATTCTTCAGACATTTTAGAAATTCATTACATAGATTGCCCACCATATATTGTCAAACGTAACACCATAATTCTATCAATTAATTGATTTACTTAAAAACTGTCAGACATATTTCTATATGCAGTAATTCTTTGGTTATTTTCAGGGCAACTATCTGAAATTAAGAAAGTAACATTATCACGTATCATATGTGATAACAGAGATGGCATAGAATTGGTTTCACAGCCGCCTGAAGCATTCTTAAGAGCTGATCTACCAGTGTAAGTAATTAACCAGTTATTTAAAAAAAATATTTTCTAAAGGTTCTCCACACAATTCTGTCCTGCTTTGCACCAAATGAATTTGTTATTTCGAAAATAATATGATTAGCTACTATGATTCAAATGATCGTAAGGCTCGTAGATTTATTGCCGATGACTTTTTGACTGAGGTTAAAATGCAGAGTTATTTATTTCGCAGTTTTAATTCCACCAGGCCCATTTCATTACAAAACCATCAAACATCGTGTTGTACCATCCGTACGTGTTTAGATACGTGATGGATATTCCTTATATCCACATAAAAAATCCCCTTCTACATTTATAAAGCAGATAGCAAAATGATGGAATATGCTTCCAGCGGTCATATTTTCACGTTGGTATGAATCGGGAGCCTTTAAGAGGAGAGTAAATAGGTATTTGTTGGACAAACGCGTTCTATGATCAGCCTATTCTTCACTTTTTACCAGGTTTGATCAGGTTCAAATGTATACTTGTAGATAATTAAAAAAATACTACATCTCTGACGAGTGGAGTTACGAATTGCAAAAGAAGGGCAGAGAATGGATTAGCAAAGTTGAAGACCGGGACGAATAACACTTTATAAAATGCTTATACCAGGAACTTACCTAAAAATTGGTTATAACATTTATTATATACTTTTTTTTATTTCAGGAACCAACCAGTACCTTGTGACAGCCCGTTAATTCCATCCATGGACTTAAGTAGATTTAAAGAAATTTAATATTATCCAATGAACAACCAATATGTTTTAATATTAATAACGTTAATGTAATATGGTTAATAAACAATTTTGGATGATCATTGTGACAACTAATGGAGAATGAGCTTGGTTTTGATAAAATTACATTTCAAATTTAAAAACAATATCAACGTGGTGTGTAATATTTAGAGGGAACATCTGAGAGAAATCATTGAAAGTCGGTGCTGTGGATCTTGTTTTAAATCCAATTATGTACTTTGTTTCTATGGTAAATCCTGGTATAGCTTTAGACTTATCAAATAATCCTGTCACACCAGTTTTTATATATATCACCACGTACAAAACAGGCACTTTGATGAAACTATCTTTTTTAATTACAGCTGTTTAAATTTGCAGTATTCTTTACTAATAATTTCGGTTTGTTTGATATGTACTATACGATTTGCTTATTAGTGTGAAATTCAGTGGCGTGTCTGATCTCTTATTTATTTTTCAGTCTTGTCTCTTTTTACTCTCTCTTCCCCTTCCGTAATACTACTGCGATATTTGAACTGTCTGTAATCTCAACAACTAATTTTAACTTCGAGTTGATTATTACGATTGATGATTTTGTCATAAAGAGGGTCTGATTCTGAAATTTTGTCATGATTTTGCATGTTAATAATTTTTATGACAATCTCATTATTTTTGTAATATACGTAATGCATTTTTTATATATGTTGATTTAGTTTGACATAAATCTATTGACGATGTTAATTTGATTCATTGAATTTTTATATATTATCCTAGTTTTAGATTCCCATTGCCGCCCGAACAATGGGAATCTCTGACTTACTTTACAAGCGTCTTTAGAATTGTGTCTTTCACTAATTGAATGAATCATTATATTATTTAAATCTTAATTATGAGTTTCAGACAGTTCTATAGTTGTGTTTTTTAACTTCATTGAATTTCATAATTAATGTGGTTATGAAAATGTACCCGATTCAATGATTTTTTCGAATAAAAAGTCCAGGAATTGGGGGTCTTTTATGGAGGCGTTATTAGTAGAGTTTTTTTTTTAAATTAACATCTCATAAAGTAATGTCATTAATTATACGTTGAACCTTTTTTTTTTTATAATCAGCTAAACTATCCCGGAATAGTAAGTACTTCAATTCTTTATTTTGATTTTTTTTAATAATAAGTAATCCAGGTGACTATGGAATGTTTTTTTAAATAAAAATTGCTATATTATACCAGAATCGTAATCAATTTCATTCTTTAGTTTTAGATATCAGTATAAACATCAGCATTCGATTAGTACAATAATTCATTAGTTGTCACTTATGTTAAATTTTGGTTTACAATAATATTAATTAAATTGAATTTAACATACTATTTAAAGGCAGTAGATGTGTCCAGTTCCTCGTAGTGTTTATGAATTATTTTCTGATGTCATGTACGTATAATATTAAGAGAAAAGAAAAACCCAGGATAAAGGTTAATTTAAAGTTCGTTACAACGCCATCTAGCGGTAACATATAGTATTACCAACGCAACTATTTTCATTACAATAATGCAATTAAAGTTGTGTCAAGATTTCACAATCACAAATAACTGTAATCAGTTAATTAAATTAATTATATTACGTAGATTACATAATACTTTAAGGAGTGTTGTATTTGGAAATAAGTTTTAATACTCGATAATATTATATCTAAGCTGTGTAGCTATTATTTTTATCTTTATTAATATTTTATTCTTTGATTTCAAAAGAATAGATTCTAAGTACTTAGGAACCGAACAGAATAAGTATTATCTAGTGATACCTCATATTCAATGAATTTTGTTCTCTATAGTTAAAATAAGGTTAGTTATTTCACATGCATGTTTATTTACGAATTAATTAATTAAAGTAAAATTGAATTTAATAAATGAATTTCGGCTTTTTGGTATTTTTATTTCTAACTTTACAGATAAAATTTTATAAGCAATTTTTGGCATGTCTTGAAAGACTGCCTGAATTTCGAAGTGATATTGGTTCTAGATTTTAGTGTCAAGAAAAGTCTATTTACTTGCAGACTTTAGTGAGTTACTGAGATGGATTTTGCATTATGGTATATAATATTTAATATGTGCTGTGAATACGAGCAATGGCCCTAGTGACACAAAATTTCATATATTCTTTAATATTTTAAAATGGTCGCTAAAAAAATTTCAACGAATAAATTAGTCGCTTCTACATTTATCATGCGAATGGCTAAAGAATGGAAGTGACTATATTTCTACGTTCTTATGAATTGGAAGCTTTTAAGAGTTTGAATAGAGTTTTTCTGGGCAGATGAGGTACATCGTCGGACACGTCTTCAGCTTCTGCAAGTAAATTAAAAAATATATAAGCAAAAATATTTGCGTGGCCCAAAGTTAGAAATTATTTTATTCTAGATTTTTGTTATATTATTTTTACAAATGAATCTTTCTTATTTTTATAAACGGAATAGCTTTTATTATAGAATAATTAGAGATCACGTCCAAGCTTGGAACGCGAACATGGCTCCGTTTCGTCTATCAGTAGATTTCTGATTTGTCGTTGTATTGGTCTCTGTGGACGTGTTATTGTTTTTTTTTCATTTATTTTTTATTTATTTTTGTTGAATTTACGGGTGTTTGTTGACCGGGAAAGGTCTTCACAACTTTACCGGACGAGGCGTGTATTGTTGTCTGGATTGGCGTTCTGGGTTTGGATAGCGCCAATAGATGGCAGAATGCTGCGGGGTATCCATAATTTAACAGATGTCGTGGGATGTAGTGCGCGTCGCTTGAGGTAGTTTGTTTTGACGTCAAACAGAGAATATAATATAGAGAATATAATATAGAGAATATATAATTTTAATATCCTTATTCTATAATTGTGATTACAACCCCTCTCAGAATTAATAAGTCATATATTTGTATGCAATTGAGGAATCCTTAGAGTTTAAAATATAGATCAGCAAAATGTAATCGTAATCATTTTTTATTAATGTGATGACATTTTGCTCATCTATTTCAGAGATTACTGAGTACTAAAAATATTTACGACAAGTTCAAAAGAACTCCTATTCAGAGCAGCAAAATGTAATTTAAAAAAAAAAGAATATTGAGAAATGTAGAAATTGTTATTTATATAATAGTTAATTAATTCCTTTTAATTCTAATATTATTTACTTAATTACTCAATAAATATATAGCATAAACTTACAATATTTTATTTTTATGTTATACTAGCTGATCCGGCAAACGTTGTTTTGCCATATAAGTTATTCATACATATATTTTTGGTATCTTGAACCGTTTTTGCAGCGCACGCAATGAAAGCCCTCAAGGTAGAATAATTTTCCCCGTTTTTTTCACATTTTCCATTATTTCTTCGCTCCTAATAGTTGCATCGTGATGTTATATAGCCTAAAACCTTCCTCGATAAATGGTCTATTCAACACAAAAATAATTTTTCTATTCGAACCAGTAGTTCCTGAGATTAGCGCGTTCAAACAAACAAACAAACAAACTCTTCAGCTTTATAATATTAGTATAGATTCAGATATTGTAAAATATTTCAATATTTAAGATATAATATTTGTAAATTCTTTTACAAAGCGCTTGGCAAATATTATTTATGCAATGCGTGGATCTATGATAATCCATAAACAAAAATGTAGGTTTTTTTTAATAGATTGAAAATAGACTAGACTGCTTTATTATGAATACGAGGTACGATCAAAAATTATTCTGAACCTACAAATCGGATAACACGTATCGGATGATCCAGATGTTACTAAGCACCCAGCCGATCGGTCGATCCACGACCGGTTGAAATACAATGAGCAGTGTCGGGGATGATATCTTCCTCTGAGTATGTGCCCAGCGGGCGCGGCGCGACGGGGCTGTGGAGAATTGATTACAGGACCCGCAGTCCCCGCCAAAGCGCAGAAGTAGTCACCTTGGGGTTTTTAGTCGGTACAAGTCCGATACACCTCGGCAGCACAACCCCCCTATGCGGCTGAGACGGTCCTATGAGGATTTTCTCCAAGTTAAAAAAAAAAAGATGTTACTAAGCATCCTGAACCGCTCCAGTTGCGCAGAGATATTGCCTCTTTAAGCGTTTTCTACCATCAGTACCACAGCGATAGTTCTACAGAGTTATTTACCCTTGATCCATTCTCCTTCTTTCGTAAAAGAACCACACGCGCGAAAAGGATCTCTAACTTTTACTTTTGCCGAGTTGTTGCGCTGGTGGTTGGTGTAGTAAGGTCTCCCGGCAAGGGTGTTTCCTCTATCCTACGACATTGCGTCCTTTATACGAAGTGTGAAGAGATGTTTGTGCAGGCCGGCATAATCATTGCGACTGTCGATTACTTTTATTTACTCTAAATAACTACAATCGTTTTTGGATAGCACCATGCTTATATTCGTGGAGAGTGTCGCGCTGCCTGCGTTCAGACATGGAAAATCTTCCGATGAAGGTATCAGCACGACGGTTTCGAGCAGGTTGTCAAGCTTCGAAGGTTGTTTTGGGAGTCGAAGCTGCTCGCGTTCGTAGGCTTTACCCTAGTTTCCCTACACGTGACTCCTGGGTGGTGCTAAACGAGCAGCAGCGAGGTGGTAAGGCGCCGGTGCCCGTCTGGATCGCGACCACAGTGCAAGGGTGTAAAGCCCGTCATAGTGACCAGTTTCGGCTTGTCGTGTTTCGGGATCAGCTTCTGCATATCCAGTAGCTCATATACCTAGAGACCTTCAGTCGTGGTATATGTGGGCCGACATGACGATGTAGACTATCAATGGATTTTCATCCTTTGAGAGTCGTTTTCGTTTTTGGACTACACTGTACTTACCATCAGTTATTCTGTAGTCACTATGTCGAGCCAGTGTAAAAAAAATCTCGCTATTGTGACAGCTGTTAGAACTGCACCGTCATCTATATCGGACGCCATGACTTTTGATTGCATACAGAAAGATATTACGCAGCCTGGCTGATGTTGTTAAGTTAACACGCTGTTAAACAGCGTCTGCCAGAATCTAAGCACCTTTAAGTGACGGTTTCTTGTAAACAATTCTACACATGCATAACGGCAAAGCGTAGAAAAACGATATATTCATCAATATTATTTTTTAAATATATTACACAAATATTACGCAAAAAGCGTGAGTAGCAGTGGATAGAGCGGTTTTGCTTCACTTTGTACGACAGTGAGACCTGAGTATGTCAGAAGAAGTATGAAAGTTGAATTAATGCAGTGGAGATGCGATCTCTTCGTATTGTATGCGGAATAACGCTTGCTAATCGCGTTAGGAATGAAGACATATATACGTAGAATGGTTGCTTTGAAAGATAGTGTCATCGATAGCGTGCATAAAAGCATGCTTTGGTGATTTGGGCACGTGGAGACGATGAATGATGAGAAGATGACAAAGATGACAAAAATGATGAGAAGATACAATATGAGTTTAAGTAGAAGTAACAGCCGAGACCGATCGAGACTTACCTACACAGACCAAATAAAGCAAGTGTTGATGGACGATAATGTCAAAAGTAGTGATGCCACGAATAGTGAATTAGCCGAATACCGAATATCGAATATTCGGCAACGCTGTCGGCCGAAGCACCGAATATTCGGCATGGAATACATGCTTGTCGGGGGCGCGTTAGCTGGATTAAGGCAAGTTGCAACCTGTTTTCCTCGTTGCGTTGGCGCGGCCAGCAAAGACAATACAATACCCAATACAAACGAAAAACAATACCCGAACCTTTCGAAATTTGCTAAAGTTTATCTTTCTTCTCCTGGAAGTAGCGTGTTTAGTGAGAGGTTATTTTCTGAGGCTACTAACATTTACGATAAAGAGCGTAATCGTTTGCTACCAAAAAAATGCTGAAAAGCTTATTTTCATCCATCACAACTTACCTTTGATCAATTTTAATTACTAAAGTGTTGTAATTTGGAAATAAATAGATAATTTTGAGTAATATAACGTGCCTTTTTTACATGATTTGGTATTCGGTATTCGGCCGAATAGTACGTACTATTCGGCCGAATACCGAATAGTTGCCGAATATTCGTAGCATCTCTAGTCAAAAGCACGCGGAATCAACGAGAGCTACTGAATGTTAAAAAAGCGAAGGAGCTTTGTAAGATTAGAATTTAGAGATAATTATGAGCGCATTATCTCTGCCTACCATAATAGGGATTCAGCGTGATGATAGATAGATTATTTTTTGATCGTCCCATAAGGATGAAAATGACACTTCACAATAACCGTTAAATGTGGGTAGTTTAAAAATTGAGCGGCTTTTACCCGTTAGCAGAATTCAGTCGCTACTGCTTCTACCGTTTTTCCTGCGTTTTCAATACTGAAATAGAAATCGCGGGACTTGTAGTTTTTCTGGTGCATCAAGCGTTGCTAGGAGCTATGGAAAACAAAAATGTACGTTTGTGCTACGAGTTTCTATCACCGCTCCTTAATGATGAAGCACGCATGATGAGAATTATAGCGGCGCTAGAAGCCAGGTCGAAGGCAGTTGTAAGCTTCCCAGCGCTGGTAGAACAATTGTACAACAGAATTTCTGTGGGTGACTACGAAGCTGCGGCGGTCAAATGCTTTCAACTTGAGCTCGATGAAAAAGGACAAGTCATCGTCGAAGCTGTGATGAAACTACTGACTGACGGTAAACGCATCATTATGGAATTTTCATACCGCTTCTGGCATATGTTTGGCCGAAACATTATCAAGGATTATTTCCCGATACAGTTCCCATTGCTTATAGATGACGGTTCAGTGAAGTTTATCAGCAAGAAACAGAAAGTTGGGCTGAATGTGGTTCTAGAAACGAAACCAAATGGCAACAGCAAAGTTTACGGCGAAGGCGACACATCTAGTGAAGGCTTGAAATGGAAGGTGGTACCCCTATGGGATGAGAACCATTTGTACTTCAAGATATTTAATTGCTATCGCGAACAGTATTTGAAATTGGGGGTGACTACAACTACCACTGGACAGCATATGGTGTACACGGCCAGCGCCTCTGATACCTTCAAACAACATTGGACTCTCCATCCGATAATGCACGAAGGCGAATTGCTCTTTTTTATTATAAACCGCGAATATAAACAAGCTTTGAAGATGTCTGATCCTGCGACCAAGTACGGCAAACGCCAGGTCTGGGGTCATAGTGGCAAGTATGTTAACAATCCTGAACATTTTGGATGGTACATTAAGCCGTATCAGTGAAATATCACATTAGATTTTAGGCTTTTATAAAAATTGTGTATTTATTTATAATTTTTAATATTTAATTTATTGTTTTATATGTTCTATTTTATACAATTGAATAAAGTTTTTAGCATTTGAATTATTTTTTAAATCCCCTATACGTTTTTTATACTAGCTTGATAAATTGAGTGCACTGCACTTGAAATGAAATGAAATGAAATATATTTATTTTCACCACAAACTAACAAAATACTAGAAATTCAAAAGCAGTAACATTTCTGTTACAAGACAACAACATACAGAAACAAAAGAAAAAACAAAAACATATTAACATGGCGAAAATGGGACCTCCATTAGCTTAAAGCCACAGAGGAAGTCTGCAGCGCTAATTTTCGTGGAGGGCCCCGGTCGTGTTATATCTTATTAAACAATAAAAATCATAAGAAACAAGAAATAGGATAACATATAGCTTAAATAATTTTAAGTATAAATTATAATAATAAGTATAGATAATAACAATACACCCACTCAAAAATAAATAATCCTAAAATAAACTATTACATACAATAAACAAATCGACTACAAAATGTATTAGTGACACCATAGCACAAATGTATGAATACCTAATACAAGAGCAAACGTATAAGAGAAAATAAATTAAATAGACTACTTGTAACTGATAGATTATAAAATAAACATCTTTTTTTTTTTTGTTAGTTAATTTGGATGTGGATAATCTAAGCGGTGGCGGCAAATTGTTCCAACACTTGATGAAAATAACAGTGTAGTCCTAGAGATGAGAATTAGTTGGCAGTCGTCGGCGTTATATCGGCCTTCATATATCACTTAAGGTCTGTGGGTATATGGATAACTGCAAACATTCAAGTAAATTCTGGAATGCATCAGGCCGTAGCAAGTCGCAATGGGTGTATTTACACGTGTGAATTGTGAACACAACTCAGTTCTAAACTCCTTACAACCTCAAAAGTGGCAAATTTCATTCGCGTTGTTTAATTATATACATATAGCTCAGAGATGTTCATGTAAAATATATATCGATATTTTTTTTATCGTAGTTATATCGATATTTCAAAAATATCGTAAATAATTACTTGTATTTAAATAGTCTATTATATTAAATAGGGAGCAGGTTAATTATGAGTAAAAACACTTTAGAGAGAAGAAGCAAATCAACTTTATTTATAAATAATACGAAAATGAATCCAAGGCTATACGACTCAAAGTCCATGTTTAGCATCTGCGCGTAAAGAATTGCAGCTTTTTCTTTTCTACCATACGAATATGAAAGATTTATAAGTACTTTCTCTCTAAGCCTTGCAAAAACAAAATTTTATTTACACAGATTTTTTTATTGTAAGAATATATAGAAAAGGTGAAATTTGGGTAGTCCCAATGCTGCCACCACCACAGATTATAAAAGTTTTGCTACTAGTGCTGCCCTCGCGGAGAGTATTTCATGTCTGCGTTTCGTTATTGCAACGGCTAGTATTCAATAATCCGGGGTTTTTCGTTATATTTTTACCCAAATTGACAATATTGCAGATTTAATAATAGTAAGTATTTAATAAGTAGATATAAAGAAAAAAATGGATTGTGACACGATATTTGATATATCGGATGAAATATATCGATATTACATTCGATACTAGATGATTTGATAATATCAGATTGAAGTGATATATCGCGTACATGTATCGGTATTTTTTTAAATATCGATTTATATCACCTACTACTAATATAGCTTATTGTGGCCACTGTTTGATAATAATAATATATCGTTTTCCCTACATTCTTTTCGGGAGTAGCTGAGGTACATTCGTGGGAGTAAACACTGCGCTTATTTGAGTATAGTAGGTTGTAAACTATGTGACCAGTAGCGCAGCTGATCGCTTTGTTTAGGGTGTTTACACGTGATAGTTATATCAGGTGCCGTACTGGTTCCCTCAGGATGCTGTTTCCCGTTGAGCATATGGTGTTTGAGACTGACGTAATCTGGAAAAACTAAGAGCTACATGCCGGGATTCAAACCTACGATCTTTGGTCTGTTATCCACTAGACCATCATAGTAACAGCATAAAAGAAACTTCAATAATAACTCAGTACCCATCAGCAGCTGCCAATTTACGACGCACCACACAATGTTTAATGGTAAGCACGGTGCGGTCCAAAAAACGATTGCAACTATAAAGTAAAGAAAAAAAT
The DNA here is from genome assembly GCA_036320925.1 of Automeris io. NCBI lineage: Eukaryota > Metazoa > Arthropoda > Insecta > Lepidoptera > Saturniidae > Automeris > Automeris io. The sequence goes on along the minus strand of JAUDJH010000010.1, from coordinate 1,754,116 downwards.
TATCATTAAAACAATGTAATAAAGGTGTATACCAAAATTAAGCTCAGTAGAATTTTTTCTACAGATAGAAATTTAAATTGAACGCAAGTGGACACGAAGGGCCGAGGTCGACCTAAATTTACCTACACAGGTCAAATAAAAATAATCCTGATGGAGGGTAATGTCAAGATTACGCGATATTGGCGAGAGTGTATGAAGAGATTAATTAATGTCAAGGAAGTGAAAGGGATTTGGAAGAATAGATAGCAGCTGAATTAGATTCTCACCACCTTTTTCTTTTTTACTTGGGGAAAATCCTCACAGGACCGTCTCAGCCGCACAGGGGGGTTGCGCTGCCAAGGTGTGTCGGACTTGTACCGACTAAAAACCCCAAGGTGACTACTTCTGCGCATTGGCGGGGACTGCGGGTCCTGTAATCAATTCCCCACAGCCCCGTCTCAATATTTTCACCACCTACCGTAACAGGTATTCAGTGTGATATAGATATGGAATTTAAAAAAGCTAAAATGACTGGACTAATGCTCGGGATAGAATTGGATGGGAAGACCCGGAGACCGGGTTCAATGGCGCTTGTTGGGATAGGCTTATGTCCAACAGTGGCCTAGGATAGGCTGATGGTGAATATTCTACGTGATTAAATAAAAAGCGTAATCCCAAAAATAATAAAATGTAATATAGGTAGTTAACATAGAAATTTACAAAAAGCCAAAGTAAGAAAACAAACATCTTTAAAACTCTTAATACATTATTCAAATGGTTTGATATTCCACCCTAAGCTTTCAGGACTACCCACGTAGACACCATTATTACCCCACAGTTGACGATTACCATCTTTATCTATAGCCTTGGCCAGTTTTAAAGCTTGGTTGTATTCGCGGTTGACCACATAAAACAAAAGCTGATCTTCATACATAGTCGGATGTAAAAACCATTGGTGTCTGAAGGTGCCGAAACCGTTCTCTGAATAACCCTTGTGCTCACCGATAGAATCAATAGCGATTCCTAATTTTAAGTATTGTTGACGAAGATCATTAAATATCTTGAAGTACAGCTTATTGTCTTCCCAAATTGGTTTCATATTCCATCTTAACCGGTCACTGCTTTTGTCGCTTCCATCACCAAACGCTAATCTGTTTCCATCCCCATCAGCTTTTGCAACTATGTTTAAGGATACCTCGTGTTTCTTATCAGAAAGTACCATTCCACCTTCGTTCAGAAGTAATGTGAACTGTATAGGAAAATAATCTTTGACAATGTTTCTACCGAACATGTTCCAGAGTTTGTACGCGAATTCAACGGTGTTCCGTTTCCCGGTGTTCAATAACTTTTTCACGGTGTCTATGATCACTTGGCTTTTGCCTTCGAGCTCCAGTTGCAAACATTTCGTCACTGCAGGCTCATAATCTCCCAAGACGACTCTATTGTACAGTTGATCGATCAATGCTTGCGTGTTGACCGATGATGGCACCCTGGTTTGGATCAATACCGCAGTTAACATAATCGAAGTGTCATCATTTCCAAGCAGCGATGGTAAAGAGACATTGCATAGGCTCGTCTGGTTTTCATCGCTGATAGGATTTGGTGAGACCAGACGTGCAAACATGATCAGAATCGCCAGAGTCTGCATTTTGTCTCCAGTAATATGATAAGCACGGTGAAACAGTGGTTGCTATGATAGTTCTATAGACAAGTCAAGTTAATTTTTTCTTCGGAACCGAGTATACTTCGCAGTTAGTGTCCTCACAATTATATTTTGATGAAGCTCCCCACCTGTAAATTAAAACAGAGCACGTATATCAATAAATAAAAAATCAAATCAATAAATTCAATAAATGGGTGTCAGCTGAAAATCAGCGCTGGGTGGCTCGGCTGGTCACTTAGCATTTGATGAGCTGACTTCTCTTTGGGGCATCATCACAACACAGGATGTTTACTTTTTTTGTTTTCTATCTTTACTAACCTTTTTTGCTATGTTGTTTGTTGTGTTGTGTGCCAAATAAATGTTTTATTATTATTATTATTATATTATTCTGCCTATATACAGTATGTTATAAAAACCCTGTCCGGCATGTGAAGGCATTACTCGATATAATATTAATAAAGCATTTATTTGGCACACAACATAAACATACAACACTGCAGGAACAGTTAACAAAGACAGAAATAACAAAAGCAATTACTCTGTGTTATGATGATGCGCCAAAGGGAAGTCGGCTCAGAGAATGCTAAATAACAAGCTGAGCCACCCAGCACTGAAACACGCGCGCGATATTAGACTCTATTTAATTTCTATATTGTTAGTTAAGGAACAAAAAATGCGTAGCTTAACAAAAGAACTAACTACTTAAGCGTGAACGAAGTCGCGGGCACAACTAGTTAATAAATACCGTCTGTACAAATAATAATAAAACTCTGGGTACCTTGATAGAAAAGCAAAAATATGATTAAAATCATATAAGAATTTAGAGGACTTACCCGAACAGCTCTGCGTCCAAGACTGGAACAATTTAAACTAAGATAATGTGTTTATTCAATAAATATTACAATAAATATAGTATTTATATCGGGTTTCCTGTGATAGCCTAAAATAACAGTTAGCTGGTCTGGCTTACTGATTATTATTTCATTCTTTACATAGTAATGAAAATACTAAATGTTCTTAACACTTAACGGACGTGCCCGGTAGATTTACGTTTTTCCATTCTGACTTCCTAGGATGGGCAACGTAGATCTACGTTCTTGCTTAAATTTTAGGTACGTTGCGTTAGTTTTTTTTTTACAGATTTTTCCTTGGTGATTTTTTGGCTTAGCGCCCGGAAACTAGAAAAAAACAGAACAAATTCGGCTCTTCCGTTAAGTGTTATATATGTTTATTCCGACGCAGCCTTAAGCTTCTATCGGATAATAGATTAAACTCTTTGAACTGAAATCGCATTGTATATATCTTATATTTTTATTTGTGGTCTGGAAATGTAATTAAACTCGATATCAAAACACGCCGGGTGCAACAATGGAGATTAATTAAAGCTTAACAACTCTAAACCTAAAAAGAATTTATGTAAACATGTGTTAATAATTTTATATCAAACGGAAATTGTGGTCTTATCGCATTAATAGCACACAGTGCTAAACAACTCGCTAGTTAATTACTTGATATCACCTTATTTGTTACCTATTATGGTAAATATTGACAGGAAGAAGTGTCAGCATCTAAGGTAATACGCTTATATTCACTCAGCATCTTTAGAATGATGCATATACCATATTTAGGATGCTGAGTAGCCCGTGCAGCCATGCGCGGCGAGAGGATTTTTTTTTTCGAATTTACGCGTGTTTGTTGACCGGGAAAGGTCTTCACAACTTAACCGGGTAGGGGCGAGAGGATTTGTTGTTGGTCCAAACTCAACTTTTACATCTAAACTAAGCTATATTATATACAATCTATAACAAACTATAGTCCCCAAAAAAATAAAAATAAAATATGAAGATAACTATTCCAATTTATTTATACATTGTAACTTAATGCCTGTACAAAAATTATTAAAATTATCAATATTAAAAAAAGAGTACACATCAATATCCAATCTGACTGAAAAAGAACAGCCTAACAATTTACGTACACTGGAGTGCAAAACATTTCTGCTACCGAAATACAATAATATATATGGCATGAGAGTAAATAAATATATGTTACCTAAATTAATAAATAGAATGGCTCGCGACATACAGAACGCATGCCTCCACGCCCCTAAACCATTCACTAAAATAAAACAATATTATTGTAAACTAGCTGATCCGGCAAACGTTGTTTTTCTATATAAGGTTTTGTAATATCTTCTAAGATGTTCATTGAAACTAAGTGATATCAAAGACAATTTTGTTCACAATTAAATACTCTTAATCAACAACACATTTATTTGGATAAAGATTAATATTATTACGTTGATACAACTCTTAACAAATAATGCATTAATTTCGACCAAATTTGTTTACCATAAAAACGGTTCTAGTGACTTAATCTTAAAAGATAGACATATACTGTCGTGGACATTTTTTTAGATCATTTCAAGAGGAATAATTCTTTCATACATATATTTTTGGTATCTTGAACCGTTTTTGCAGCGCACGCAATGGAAGCCAAGGATGAATAATTTTCCGCGTTTTTTTCACATTCTCCATTATTTCTTCGCTCCTAATAATTGCATCGTGATGTTATATAGCCTAAAGCCTTCCTTGATAAGTGGTCTATTCAACTCAAACAAACTATTCAAACAAACAAACAAACAAACAAACAAACAAACAAACAAACAAACAAACTCTTCAGCTTTATAATATTAGTATAGATAACAACGCTATACGATTTACATAAGCCAATCGTATCTACTTTTTTTTCTTTTTTATATACCGACTCGACACAGTGTCTGCACCATACCTGATGGTAAGCATGGTGCAGTCCAAAAAACGCCAACGACTGTCGACAGGCAAGAAAACCCCATCAGATGTCACGGCGATCTTGCCGGCCTGCACAAATATCTCTTCACGCTACGCTTAAAGGATCCCATATTATAGGAAGGTGGGAACACGCTCGCAGGAAGACCATTCCACAGCCCAACGACACGGCAAAAGAAGGAGTTAGAGAACTTCTTAGTCCTGGCCGGGATGTGAAATACCGTGTAACTGTGACACCGCTAACCCGCGCGCGTGGGTCTATTCAGGAAGGGAGAGGGTGGAACAAGGTTAAACAGCTCTTCAGAACACTCGCCATGATACAGAAGGTAGAAAACGCTCAGTGAGGCAACATCAACTTTATTAAATAATCTATTCTTATATAATTTCATCGTTTGCTCGAACTCACTGGCTGCTCATAAGCCTTTTTTTTTTTGTTAACCCGGTGGAAATACCAGCGGACCGTCTCGGGAGCGGTGAGGGCCGCTCCCCCGGTGTGTCGGACCTGCCCCGACTAAAACCACCGGGGTGTTCCTTCTCCCGTCTGCCGGATGCTAAGGGCAAAGCCGAGCCATCTTCCTCGGCATCCGGCGACTGCTCATAAGCCTGACATATGACTTCGCAGTCTTTATATTATGAACATTTTTTTTTATTTTTTGTAATTTAGAACTAATAAAAATCTAGGTTTTTCTAGATAAAGTACGGATTTTAGTATCACATGCTCACCGGTGAAGGAAAATATCGGGTCGCATTGTGTCTCATAGAAATATCATGTGTACTAGTTTTGTGAGAATGATGATCAGCTGCGCTACTGGTCACGATCTGGATGACATGTAAGCGGATACAGTATAGTGGGAACAGCCACTGATGTACCTCTGTTCACCCCGAAAGGGATATAGCGTGAAAATGTATTATTATTCTCTTTATTCAAACTGTAACAATATTTTTACATTTATAGTAAATACATATAAAAATATAACAGTTATAGGTTGGGTGGAAAGCAAGGTCACTCCCGTGGGAACGAATCTCCACTTGGACGGGCAGCCAGGGTAACGAAATATAACAATGATCTACTAGCGTTTCGAAAGCGACTAACGAAGAAACGCCGAAAGAAACTCAAGGTTGCATCGCAGTGAAAAGTATTTTATCATTTTAAAATCTAACAAATATCTTAGCACCACATTTAAAAATCACTGGGAAATATTTTTTTTTTTCGTTGTTGTGGTGTCGTAGGTAGATATATTGATAGGTCGAGTAAGGAGGTAAGAATTTTTTCGTGTTATTAAATTGTAGAACAACAATAAACTAGTTTATCATCGGTTTGTAATATGATATTTAATTCTAAATTGAGGTATAAAGAAATATCTAAGAAAAATCAGATGCTTTAAAAATAATAGAATGTAGAACAAGAATTCGTAGGGTATCAAATGTAAGAAATTTTATTATATCAAATTGAATAAATACAATAAAATAAAGAAATAAAGATAAAATGGTTAAAAATTAAAACAACTGTTCAGATACTTTATTCGTATGGCTTGATATACCATCCGAAACGTACGGGGTTGCCGATGTAGACACCATTATTACTCCAGAGATGTCGATTACCTTCATTATCTATAGTAGAGGACAATTTTAAAGCTTGGTTGTATTCGCGGTTGATAATATAAAACAGCAGTTCTCCTTCGTACATTACTGGATGTAGATTCCATTGGTGTCTGTAGGTATCACACACGTTAGCTGTATATCCCTTGTGTTCATCACTCGAGTTCGTAGCAACTACTAATTTCAAACATTGTTTATGTAGATTATTAATTATCATGAAATGCACCTTATTTCCTTCCCAAATTGATTTCATATTCCATCTTAACCGATTGCTATTTGTGACATTTCCATCACCAAACGCTAACCTGCTACTCTCTGAATCAGCATTTGTAACGACGTTTAACGGAACATCATATTTCTTGTCAACTAATACTATACCTCCTTCGTTTAGAAGTAGCATAAATTGTATCGGAAAGTAATCTTTGACAATGTTTCTACCGAACATATTCCAGAGTTTGTATGCAAATTCAATGACGTTTCGTTTACCGCCGATCAGTAATTTATTCACCGTGTCCAGGATCACTTGGCCTTTGCCTTCGAGCTCCAATTGCAAGCACCTTATCACTGCTGACTCGTAATCACCCACGAGGATTCTCTTGTACAGCTGGTCGATCAACGTCTGCGTGCTGAGCGTTGGCAGCGTCCTAGCTTGGGTGAACACTGGAGACGTCATGAACAAGGTTTCATTATCAAGAAACGATGTTGAGGGGTCATTACAGATGCTCGTCTGGTTTTCATCGTTGATAGTTGATGAGACTAAATGTGCTGTCGCGAATAATACCGCTAATGTCTGCATTTTGGTTTCAGTGATTCAGTAAGGTAGACGCCGTGGTGATTATAATGATAATTCCCAAGAAGTCACTATAGCATTTTTTAAGAAGTAACTGCTTTAGATTGGCAAATATGATGTCACGATTATGTTTTGACAAGGAAAGATCCCAACTGCAAAAAAAGCAGCATATATATTCCACATATTTTAAACAAAGTTTATTTTTACTTGGGGAAAATCCATATAGGAGCATCTCAGCCGCACAGGGGGGTTGCGCGACCGACGTGTGTCGGATTTGTACCGACTAAAAACCCCAAGGTGACTACTTCTGCGCATTGGCTGGGACTGCGGGACCTGTAATTAATTCGCCACAGCCCCTAGAATATATAGACTAGCCTAGAATATGATGCCTTCCTCGATACTGCTCGTTGTATTTAGGCAGAAGATGTCAGAATGCTCTGCCGTCTTCTCGAAGTCAAATAAAGTATTTAGCTTAAGGTTATCTGTCTATTTGCCGATCCACATAACCTTTAGCATCTCCCGAAAGTCTCATTTCACAAAAGTTTCAACAACTAGTATAGAAGTAATACAATGTGTCTGATTTTCCTAAACAATTAAAAATATATATATAAATGACTTACCAGAGCAGATCCGCATGCAAGACTGGAGGTTTTTGAAATAAGCTCATGCATTTATTTATAGCGTCTTCAAAATGGCTTAAGGAAAATATCTACCAAAACTAAAAACAATATAATATCCATGATTTAATAGAATATTTGAATGTTGTCATATAATAAAATATTTCAATGTTTAATCTATAAAAAAAAACTAACAAAAAAATTTTAATTAATAAATAAACTTTTTTATTAATAAATTTATCCACTGAGTGTGAATGTGGTGTGGGCTGTGGCATTCTAGTGAACAAAGCCCAGTTTGCATACGCGGTAACGAGAATGGACGTAGGTTCGAATCCCGGCACATACCTCTGGGTGTTTTCCAAATTACAAAAAGATTTACCACAAGGCACCATATATATTATTTAATATTATTGTTTTTAGTTGCATATTTTTCTTATTTTATTTTTTATTAATTGTCTTGATATCTTGATGTAACACGACCGGGGCCCTTCGAACTCAATCAAACTGCCGGAGCTCATTTCGCCATGTTTAATTTTTATAAATCGTTTGTATTTTCTTCTTTTCTGTATGTTATGTTTTTGTAAGTTTAACTTTAATTTTCAGGTGAAATGAAATAAATCATGTCACATGCTCACTGGTGAAGGAATCATCATGAGGAAGTCCGCATGGCATCTAATAGAAAAGCCATCTGTAAGTGCCCTGAGAACGGTGATCTGCTGCACTACTGGTATCATTCGACACGACATATACGCGCAAAGTGGATACAGCCACTAATGCGTCTCTGCTAACCCCGAAAGGGATAAAGCGTGACAGCATATTATTCATTCATCCACGGAATTCATTCAAATTATAATCTCATCATAATAATGTATGTGGTACAATTACATACATTGACTAAGTCCAAAAGTAAGCTTGAGCTTGTATTATGAGTATGATATATCTTATATATAAAAATGAATCGCTAAATGTGTTGATAAGCGCAAAATTCGAGAACGCCTGAACCGATTTGGCTGATTTCTTTTTTTTTGTGTTTGTTGAAGTCTGGGGAAGGTTATTACGGAGAGATTTTTTTTAAAAATTGTCTGAAAAAGTCTAAAAACAACACTTTTCTATATTCTCATACAAAAAATTCCTAATAATATTTAAAAGTCAATTTGAACTTTAACACCATACCATAAAGTTTAAATGTCAGTGGACGGATTCCGGGATGGCAAAACAATTATTGAGTGACGTATAAATATTAATGTCAATATTTGTCAATTTTTATACATATAGCATTAAGGCCAGGTTCCTTCAACAATTTTCAAAAACCAGGCGACAGGCCAATAGGTTTTGGCACAATAAAATCTGACGGGGAAGCAATGTGACTTTGTTTTAGAGAAATAGGGCTGAACAAGATCTGCCGGGACAGCTAGTACTTAAATAAATATACGTAGAAGCTTAACATAGAAAAATTCGCCGATACCGGGACTTGAACCCAGGTCCTTCAGCGTTACAGACAGGGTTACTGTCGTTGCGCTATCAGGCCGTCTGACGTCCTAAAGGACTAGTAAGCAAGTAATCGGAGGTAATTTATTATTATCATCAAAGAGTATCATAGTGACTTGCTATGACGATCGTCAACTGTCGTTTAAATAACGCAGTTCCACTCCGACGCAGCCTTGAGTTTCTTTCGGCGTTTCTTCTCAAGGTAGTCGCTTCCAAAACGCTGGTAGATCACCGTTAGGATCGTTTTTCAACTAGCCGGCCGCCCAAGTCGAGGTCCGTACCCACAGGGGTGCCCTTGCGTAGCCACCCACAGGGGTGCCAATATATCGTCCCGCTGAATAAAAAAAAATCATAGAACGAAGGGAACACGCTCGCCGGATGCGCATTCCACAGCCCAACAACTCGGCTGCAGCAAGAGTTAGAGAACTTCTTAGTCCTCGCCGGGATGTGAGTTACCGTATAGCTGAGACTCCGTAGACCCGCGCGTGGAACAAGGATAAATAGCTCTTCAGGATATTTTCGTCGAGATAATTAAAAATCGTGAAAATCATGATATAATTACAGGTACTCACTTCATACCATCAATAGCGTGTTCCGACAGCCAGTGTAGGTGAAACTGTGACAGGGTATAGTTTCCTCGCAGCGGACCACCTGTGTGTGGTCCATACCCACAGGGGTGCCCTTGCGTAGCCGCCCCACTCATCAATTTCGTTGGCTGAACGCCCTCTGCGTTCGCCCACCAAGCCCGGTTTTGTTGTGAATGTCTTTCCCAGGCCACTAACGCACGGAGCCCTCGGAAGTATCCGGATTTTCAGGCTCGATGAAGGCGAGGAGAGGGCAGTGCTGGCACTCCGGTGGTTTTAGTCGAGGCAGGTCCGACACACCGGGGGGAGTGGCCATCACCACTTCCCCTGAGGGTCCGTAGGGATTTCCACAGGGTTAACAAAAAAAAGAAAAAAAAAGGCCATCAACTTAGGACATGCCGAAAAAAAAAGACTTGCTATGAACTATACGTAGATTCTAGCTATTTTGGCTAGAACTAAGAAAATTACCAATTTTTTCCTTTGCCGAGTAATTCCATTATGACATGGTTTCTAGATGAGCTTGTTCCCATCATCTATGGTAATGGATCCTTTAAAGCAGGGGTTGGCAACCAGCGGCCCGAGGGCCGTATGCGGCCCGTAAGACACTAGGGTGCGGCCCGCGCTAGTAAGAGCTGTTGCACAGAATAATTTTTAATAATTAACTATCGAAATACTAAGAATTGTTCTCGATTGACTGATGAACATTTAGATGCAATACTACGCATTTTTATGTCTAAAATGGAAGCAGACATTAAAAAACTTGCAAAACAAGTACAGCCTCAAAAATCGCATTAGCTTTATAAGTCTTAGTTAATTTTGTACCTATTACTTCAAAATGAGAGTAACAATAAATGTGTTAAAAATATAAAAATTAGTTTTATGTAAAAAAAATGTATTTATTAGATAAAATGTGGCCCGCACCAATATACTCATATTTGTGGCCTTTATATAAGAAAAGGTTGCCGACCCATGCTTTAACCCTTAACTTGGCAGAATGTTCTTTCTTTCAATATCAAAATAATATTCATACCGCTTAACCCTCATGTTCTAAGGATGTCTAATAGAAACTAACCGTGCGTTCAAAAACTGAGAAATTACCTAAATATTCATATAAAAATATTAAGTTTGCGCTAAAAACTTATGGCAACAGGTTTTGTAAATTCTGATGTATCTCCACAGATACACTATCAAGAAAAGGGTTAAAGGAAGTATGAAGAGATATTTATGCAGGCCGGCATGATCCTAGTGACTTTCAGCAATTGCCTCTCTATAGTCGTACTCGGTTTTTGCATTGCATTTTACTTTACATCAGGCGCGAAGCATTCACATTCTGAGCCAGCTTAAAATAAAAATAGTCTAAGAGGTGCGAACTTTAGCCATTTCCATGAACTGCCTAGGCAATCAATTGAATTGCTTGATTCGACAGGTATGATAAAGAATCCTTCGAAATTTCGCTTTCTTTTTTGGCAGCCATAATGCTCCAGACATCTTTAAAAAAAGTAGTCGACGCAACGTGTCCAGTACGCCACAAGTCGCTGTGAGTTATTTAAGCTAAACAAGTTTTAACTTCAACATACAGAGGTATGTAATAAATAAAAAATTACGAATTTCGACAGTGCGTTGTACTGCCGACATAGAGCCATAGAGTAGCTGTCACAGAAGACGTCAACGATTGAATAAAACTAGTTTGAAATAAAACATAGATTACTTTTTATCCTGGAAATACATATAGATCCTGTGGGAACGTAGATGCGACCACGGGGTGCAGATAATTATGGAAACTACATAATATATCAATCTTGAACGTTTTCGATGCACTGTGTTGATATCGTTCGTGCGACATATGATTTTTTTTTTACATTTTTAGGGAAATAAACAGCTACGTCTAAACAACATATGAAATTGGCGTTTTGTATGGGAGGAACAAAAAGTCGAATATTTTTTAATATTATATATTTAATTAATCAAAGTATGAACCATTATTTTCTATGCACTTTTGCCATCTCATAGGTAGTTCATTGATCCCTTTACTAAAAAAACCAGTCGGACGGGAATCAATAAAATCTTTGAAGGCGATTTGGACTGCCCCATCGGAGTTGAATTTTTTCCCTTGCAAGAAGTTTCCAAATTTCGAAAAAAATGGTAATCTGTTGGAGCAAGGTCCGGGGAGTACGGAGGATGTCTTAGACTTTCCAATTGAAGCTCTTCTAATTTAGTAGCCGTCTGTTGCGCAGTGTGTGGTCTAGCGTTGTCGTGAAGCAGCAGTGGCGTGGAGCGATTGACCAGCCTAGGTTGTTTAGCCGCTAGCTTTTCCATCATGGTTTGCAATTGCTGACAATAGACATCAGCCGTAATAGTCTGGCCAGATTTGAGAAAACTGTAATGAACAATACCGGCACTAGTCCACCAAACGCTTACAAGTAACTTTTTTGGGGTTAATTTTCGCTTGGGGCAGGATTTGGCTGGCTGGCCAGGATCCAACCATTGCGCTGAGCGCTTCCGATTATCGTAAAGAACTCATTTTTCATCACAGGTAATGATTCGGTTTAAAATACCTTCATTATTGTGCCGGTTTAGTAATGTAACGCAGCAGTCGACGCGCGTTTGCCGGTTTGCTTCAGTCAATTCGTGAGGTATCCACCTTTCAAGCTTTTTAATCTTCCCAATTTGCTTCAAGTGAATTAAAACAGTTTTATCACTAACATCGCAGCCTGCAGCTAACTCGGACGTGGTTTGCGATGGATCCGCTTCCACAATAGCCTTCAACTCTTCATTATCAACTTGAGTCTCAGGCCGTCCACGGGGCTTGTTCTGCAGGTCGAAATTTCCAGAACGAAAACGTTGGAACCAAAAACGAACTGTGTTTTCTTTTGCAACACGACCGCCATACACATCATTCACCCTTCGAGTTGTTTCCGCAGTACTAGTGCCACGGCGGAACTCGTACTCGTAAATAATGCGATATTTTAAGTTTTCCATTTTGTAAAATGAGTGACGCAAACAGAAAAAAACAGAAGAAAAAAACAAATGAATGACGATCATCGAAGCACAAATACATGAGTCTATAGCTGTACAAATTTGAATTTGGAATTCCTTACCAAAGAGGAGAAATTTGTGATTAAAGTGGCCAGTACGAAAAACGCCAATTTCATATGTAAGGACCTAATATTAACACTCATTTTAGCAAATTATTAAAAGTTGCCTCTCTGTATTTTACTCTATGGTATGGGTGGAGCAAATATCGTAACATACGATTGTCCTTGGCATCGCAAACAGTCGCCGTCAGTCCAAGACTCCTGTCCTTACATTTCTTTTGTTTCTGCGAAAACCTCAAACAGCGAGTACAGTCAGGTGCAACAGTAATTGCTTAACAAATCTGTACTTTATATCGTCACGCTATACCCGTTACGGGGTGAGAAGAGATGCCATTGTGGCTGTATCCATTTCCCGCATAAATGTCGTGCCCAACGTGACCAGTAGCACAGCTGATCCCCGTTCTCAGGGCACTAACACATGATATTTTTAACTAACACACGATATTCGTATTAGAGCTATACAAGTTTCCCCGGTAAGCATGGGATGCCTGAACACGTATTTTATCTGGAAAAACTAAGGTACTCGCCGGGTTTCGAACCTACGAACATATACGTTTCCACTCATAGATTGTAATTGTCCATAAATTAAAATAATGTTGTAACGTAAATTTTTACGTATTGTAAAATTGTAAACATTAAATAGAACTCCAAGATCGATTATTTATAATGATGTATAAATGTGTAGGTATTTCAAGTATGTTATTTTTAAAAGATCGTATGTGGTGTTTTTACTATATTTTTTCCGATTAATTACACCCATTTCCTGATCGATTTTTGGTATTATTTGTTAATAAAAGAGTATTTTTAAAGGTACAAATCGATGGACTGCGTCAGCAAAATTCTGGCAGGCGTTCCTTCGCAGCAGCGGCCAAGGAGCTGCTTTACAGCTGTAAGGAGATCCGTGCAGTAGATTTGAGGGAGTCTGCTGCCCGGATGAGAGGGAGGCGTTGCACGGTGTGCGGTGCATCGCCTGGGAGAGAGGTTTTTGGAGGGGTGGGCTTTACTCCTTCCCCTCCCAGAGAGGTAGCCTCAACAAGGCTTCTTGTTCCCTGGGCGTCTGGATGAATTTGTCTTCCCAGGCCCAGGTGGAGCAATCAGAGGGACACCCCGGGGGTTTTTAGTCAGTAGAAGTCTGACACACTGGGGTCACTGCCCTCACAGCGTCCCTGATGGTCCTATGTAGGATTTTCCTCCGGTATAAAAAAAAACAGCTGTAAGGAGACGTGACAAGATTAAGATCGTGGGAACTAACAATGCTACAGTCGTTTATATCAAACGCTATTGTATGCAAAATGCAAACCGACCAGTAAATTGCGACCGGACAGTCGCCTCTGGGTCGCAGATGTTATGAAACGGATCGGAATCGTATCTTAAAGGTTAGGAGCCTTCTTTTTAGTAACCCGGTGGAAAATCCTTAGTAAGACCATCGACCTCGTTGAATCAGACTCATAATGAATAAAAACCTCCGGGGTGTCTCTTTAATTGCCTACCCGAACCTGGAAAACCAAATCCATCCAAACGCCCGGGGAGCAAATAGCCTTGTTGAGGCTATCGCTGGGAGGAGTGGGTGTTAAGAGCCCACCTCCCCTAACCTTTCTCACGGATGGCACGCAGGACACTGCGCGCCACCTGATTCTCATCCGCACAGTAGACTACTTCAAACCAACTGCCCGGTGGAGTGAATAGCTTTATTAAGATTAGCTGACGCATAAAAGTTTTTCAACTACCCTCTAACTACGTGTTATTTGACAGGTTCTTATAAATATTAGTTTATTTTATGGTGTTTCGGTAGGCAGTTGTGTCATCTCTGATTATAATGTCTTACAAAAATTTGGAGTCCAACGAAGATGTCTACACAGAATGTAAGTATATATATTTAAGCAAGTTAATTAGCTCCGTGATTGACAGCTACATCTGCTCTTTTTTATTATTGATAGACGGACTCTTAACCTCAATTACACCTGGTGAAAAGTAAGGGAGTCGAAGCTGCTCGCGTCCGTAGGCTTTACCCTAGTTTCCCTACACGTGACTCCTGGGTGGTGCTAAACGAGCAGCAGCGAGGTGGTAGGGCGCCGGTGCCCGTCTGGATCGCGACCACAGTACATGGGACATCAATGGATTTTCATCCTTTGATAGTCGCTTTCGTTTTTGGACTACACTGTACTTACCATCAGGAACTCTGTAGTCACTATGTCGAGCCAGTGTAAAAAAAAAGAAAAAGAAAAAAAGGATGAGTCCAACAATAGACCACGTCCATCCAACAAATTCTTTTTCACTCTTATCATAAAGGTTCCCAAGTCATAAGATCGTGGAAACATTCTCGCTGGAAGCGTAATCTACTTCTTAGCTGTTCAGATGATGAATGTATAAGTGAATCTCTTCGTGTGGTTATACGGAGCATCCACCACATACGAATACTTATGGTTACTGGTTCGATTCCCATTTTATAGTCTACAACAGTCTTGATATATTCAATGTGACTTTTTTTTGGGGTAATCCGGGATCGTCAGGGGTTGGTGAGGGCTGCTCCCCGGTATGCCGGACTCTTACCGACTAAAACCCTCGGGGAGAAGGATCTCTCGCGTTTGTACCGGACTTCAGGTACACCGAGGACTTCTGCAGGCCCGGAGCGCGATCAGCCCTCTTACGGGCTACTTCGAAATGTGGGGGAGGTGGGATGGGTTCACCTCCCCGCCGCCTAGTGGTGCACGGGATCACGCACGACACTATCGGAGCTTAGTTAGGCAGTAGCCCCCCTCAGGCATCCCAGCTAACACTCCAAAAGGGAACTCCAAAGGGAATTCCCCTTGCATGAAGTTTGCAGGGACCTCCTTCTGCGAGAATATATTCAAAGTGACTGGTGAGCCAATCGCATGAAGATTGTAGACTAGAAAAACGCAAAAATTAATCTTGAAAAATGCAAACCACTAAAAATCTTAACGAAAAAATATATTTATTAAATTCTAAGTAAAACGGAGATTACAAAAAAGTACTAACATTAACTCCTTTTACCAAATATTTGCCTTTTTTTTCTTGAATTAAGTTATTTATTTAAGCGTGTTTACAATGATAAATATATTTGCTAGTATTGAAAATAAGGCTCTTTATGGGCACTGTAACACTGGGGGCGTGCGTAGCTTGTGAGCAAAGGCTAAAGAAAAGCAAAGTATCATGCAAGTAGGTTATGACTCCATAAGGTTCATGATCTCGTAGGTCCAAGCACCATTCACCAATGAAATCGTTTTATTAGTCTTTGCAAAGATTTTTGTAAGTAATCATCCGAGCTTACATCGCATATGAAATAATTCGATTTTCTCAGTTTTATATGAATGTAATTTTTTAATGTTTATGAGTAATAAATCTCGGTGTGTTCTGTCACTTATATGCCCTTTTCGAGCCTGGCAGGATTTTTAATACATACTGTATCTTATCATTGAGTAATAAGTTGTATACTTAAGCACTTTCGTGCACACATGTCCAAGTTCAAAGTCAAGGCGTGCCTCGTTTGATTTACGGACGCGAATGTACACAGCACCGTATGTGCAATGCTACTTAAGTTGGTAATAAGTTACCTTTACAAGTTCAATGTAAGTAGAAGCATTTTCCTCGGCTTTGCTCGCAATATTATTTTTATAAATGGAATGTAGCTATTTTATTTCAGCTATTTATATATTAGGTTGTGCAAATGAGTCAGTAAATTGGGATTTTTTTTTATAAGGTTATCATAATCTATTAAAAAAATTGGAGTATTAACGCCAAGTCTCAAAAACGATTTTAAAGCGGCTTGTACCATCAAATTAAATCTGTTTTTTTTTAAGACATTTATTTCTGGATTGCTCCCATGGCTTTATACCATGGCCTTTGTTTACAGTGTTGTATATTTACATTAAATTTTTATTACTCTAATTAAATCTGGTTAATCTGGTTAAAGCTTGTATAAAACTATGTTTAGCGTTACAATGTTTTAATTTTCTACCACGGAAATAGTATTCCCTTTTTTTTGCCAGGGGAAAATCCATCATAGGTCTTCTCAGTCGCCATGACGGTGACGGCCAGGATTGTATCACACTTCTATTGATTAAAAACCCCTGGGTGCTCTTTTTGCGCTGCGGAAAACCGACCGTGAAGCGACTTTTTGTTAGAGTCCGACCGAAACTGGTTTTCCGGCCGAAACCGAAACCGAAACCGAATATTCGGCCGTGGCTTCAGTTTCGGCCGAAACCGAAACCGAAACTCACGTGGTCAAGTATAATAGTCAACGTGGTCAAGTAAAAAAATGAAACAAAAACTTACATGTAATCAGTTCCATCAAAACATAACCTCTAAAGAATGTTTACGTCGGGTGATAACGCACTGACTAAGTTGTGTTGCTATAGAGCAATGCGAATTAGATCCGTCAACTGTCGTCTAAACGACGCAGTTACACTCCGACGCAGTCTTGAGTTTCTTTCGGCGTTTCTTCTCAAGATAGTCGCTTCCGAAACGCTAGTAGATCACCGTTAGGTTTCGTATTTTTGGCTGGCGGTCCAAGTCGAGGTTCGTACCCACAGGGGTGCCCTTGCATTGCTACCCAGCCCATAAATTGCCGGCTGAGCACCCTCAGAGTTC
The DNA here is from genome assembly GCA_036320925.1 of Automeris io. Taxonomy (NCBI): domain Eukaryota; kingdom Metazoa; phylum Arthropoda; class Insecta; order Lepidoptera; family Saturniidae; genus Automeris; species Automeris io. The sequence goes on along the minus strand of JAUDJH010000010.1, from coordinate 1,736,886 downwards.
GCCCACCCGCCCGGTTAAGTGTGAAGACCTATCCCGGTTAACAAACACGCGTAAATTCGAAAAAAAAAATAGCAATGCGAACGGCGCACGAATCCTGAACAGGGCCACCAGCGTCCGCCAAAGCGTTGCCGCAAGAAACGAAGTTAGGCAAGCATGTACGACAACTACCGAAATCAGTTTCGGTTTCGGCAAAAGTTTCGGCCAATTTTGGCCGAAACCGAAACTGCCGCCGAAACTTGATTTTTGGCCGAAACTCGGCCGAAACCGAAACCGAAACCGAACTTTCGGTCGGACACTACAGTTTTTGTGACCGGGATAAAATTGCGATAGAAAATCAATCGGTTGTAAGTAAAAATCGCAACTGGGCGACGCCAGGTCGGATCTGCTGGTGAATCATGTGTACAATTGATAATCTAGCCCTGCTTGCTCCCCCTAGTTCCGGATCGGGAGGAGAGGGGAGCCTGGGCTCATGCCTCGGGTGTCAAATTTTAGGGGCGGCAGACGACCGCGTCACCCAGTGAACTGTCTGAAGTATGTACCATATTTAAAAAGTAGGCCAATGCTCTATAAAAATGTTGGTTGAAAATATGTACAAAACTTTTTTTTAATTATTTATATAAATGAGAAGCTAAGGTAATGTAGCTGGTGGAGGGGGAGGGGAAGGGGCATTCAGCGGTTTTTGCCACACGTCGAAAAACACCAAGATTCGAGGTTATTGATGGTAAATGAGTATTTAAAAGTGTTTCCAAAACTGACGTCAAATAACTTGACCTACCCCCAGCCGTTGCAAGAAGGGTTGCTACCCATAGCTAAAAATTCAGTATTGAAAGTATTTCGAGAAACTGTAATCTATATTTTTCGAAAATAATAAAGTACACGAATATATGTTATTTTGCAGGATTTGATTTCTCTTGGATTCAAAAAAGATAGGTCATAAGAATTTAACAAAAAAAATTTAATTAAATACAAATTTCTTATTTGCTTTTAACTTAAATAAAATGTATTGAAAACATAATATTTTGCCTTAAATAAAAAAATACAAAAACATAAACAACATACAAAAAAGAAAGTATAAGAGACAAAAACATATAAACATGGCGAAAAGGGTTTCGCCAGCTTAATGCCGCAGATGAAGTCGTGCAATTTAATGTAGAATGTGAAGATGCTGTGCAATTGCTTAGCAATTATAAAACTTGCGAAAGGATTAAAAAATGTTTTCAAACATTAAAGAAAACAAAAAAAAATACTGTATTTTGATATTTAGTATTTGTTTTGTCGACTTTAATAATAAAGTAATTTATTTTAATTGTAAACAAAAAGGTGGCAACCCTAGTCGCAAGCCGTGACGATAACCGGAGCGAACCGCTTCTCTGTACAATTCCGTGTTAGTTTTTAACGCCACACTTTTTTATAAATTAGTCAATAGTTAATTGTAATATATGTTTTGTAAAGTATTTTCAACCCTTCACCGCTATATTTAAAGTCCATTATACATTACAAGGTTAAAAGGAAAAGGCTTGATTAAATTTAACGCCTTGTTCTTCCGAATTCATTCATTTCTCTTGTACATTTGTCAGGGATTTTATTTTCTAAGCCGGTATGATTACGCAGTGTTCTTTCCGGAGTAGACAGAGATTTATAACATATAAAAACTATGCTTTTAAACTGGCTTGATAAAGTGACTTCAGCGAATGAATGCCAGCCATGAATAGCAGTGACTATCAATGGACGCGGATCATTCTTCTGATAGAAGTGACATTGGGACAATAGTTTAAGGGCTAGCATAAATACAGCAGTTCATAAATCTGCTAGACGCTGTGTCGGATGCCATTCGTATGTGCTGGATGTTCCTTATATCCACACAAAGAGATTCGCTTCTATATTCGTCATGCGAACTGATAAGGAATATGTTTCCAGCGACTGTCTTTAACATTTAGTGTTAATATTATTTCAATAGGTTTTTAATAAAACGATAATGACAGTTTAAAAAAGCACGTTAATCATGTTGGAGAAAAATTGTACAAAATAGAGATAGAGAGAGATAGACGGCCTAATAGCGCAATTTGTAGCGACCCTACTTACGATGCTAGGGTCCTGGGTTCGAGTCCCGGTAGTGGTAAACCTTTCTGTGATGAGCAGAATAGTTTGTCACGAGTCATGGTTGTGTATATGTATATAAGTATGTTATTCTTTGTCTAGTACCCATAGTACAAGCGCAAGCTTAATTTGGGACTAAATCAATGTGTGTTATTGTTAGTAAATATTATTATTATTATATAAATAACTGTTGAGTTAATTTGACGAAAACTTTAATTAGCCTTAACTTTAGTCTGTAATACAATGATGATTGAAAGTTTATACGATAAATAAAATAAAAAAAAAGATATCTCGGTATTTGAATGTTTTCAATATAAGTTGAGCTCACATCTATATTGTGAATCATATAAAATAGGGTTCAGCTTAAGTTGTACGTGCGTACCCAGGTCAGAGTCATACGTAGAGCTTGACGCGGGCTGCGGGTACAACTTCCACGCGAACAAAGCCGCGGGCACAGCTAGTTCAGTAATTTAATTTGTATTGTTCCAGTAAGGTCTAAGCAAAATTAACATAAGATTCTTTTTGAATTTCCCAAAAACCGAACCCGTGATATAAATCCAACGACCTTGTCCCATATACAACGGAAGCAGACTTCACAATTCCGTACTTTGTCTTTTTTTAATAAAAACCGAACAAAATACAGCAAATTGTACTAATTTATAGTAAAAAATTAATTTCATGTTCCTATTATATCTAAAAATAGCTAATAATACGCGTATTATAAACAATCATGGTCTAAGTTTGGGAATTTCGCGTTGTTTTATCCTAATTTTCACGTCATATCGGCCTGTCGCACGGCTGTTTGATTACGTTCTACGCGGTTGCTTTGGATAGACCTAACCGCTAACAGAAGCGGCATTACAAACATTTATAACTCCATGTATGTGCTGTCACGAAGATTTAGATGATTACATTTCACGAAACGTACTCGAAATCCTTGCTCATTCGCCTTACCTCTTGCAAAGCACTGTTATGCCCAAAACTCGGTCATCTATAGATGTTGCGCGCAGTACAATAAACACTTTAACACGTTTGCTGCGGAACAGGCCTATTTCGACCTACCACGGTACTTTCGCCTGGTGCGGACGAACAAAACTATGTCCCTCCCGCCAATGCGGAGCGAGTATCTCAGGTGTTTGTAAGAGTTCAACAGAGACAAATATATATTTCAGCTTGTGGTCAAAATTGTAGGTATTCCCAATCAAAACATTACGGTAGGCTCTTTTTGACCTACCACGCACAGACGGTAAAAAACATCAGCTCAGTGCGGCAACAGGTCTATTTGGGCCTACCCTCCCGGCAGGCCGCCCGCGACCCGTTGTAGCACTGAGCGCGCGCGCCGCCATTTAGTGTTGTGCGTGCTATCGAGGCGAATTAACGCTAGTCGTTCGTGCGATACTTCGAAATGACAGCGCAGTTGATTTTAATCCTTCGCTTACATTAAATTTGGAGTAACACAATTCCCCATCGCAAGTCCCATACAATATTTCGTTCATAACTGTGAGCCATGTGGTAGAACTCAAAAAACAGTTTAAATTCAGAAAACCAAGAAAATCCGAAGGACAGTGGCCATGTTCTAGAGATGACCGCTAAACGAAAAAATTGTGCAGGGTCCTATGAGAGACTGCGGAGAACTTTAAATACTACCCAAACAAAAAAAAAGTTAAAAAAATTAAATCATTTTGCAGGAGATGCAATCAGAACCTTTGCAAAACGTGTTTTAAAACTAAGCATTCACAGGCAGACTAATGCTAACAATATAAGTTTTTTCATTAATGTAACTTTTTTATTAATTAATAAGTTTTTCATTAAACAAGTTTTTTTTCTATTACGATAATTCTGTTTTATTTTCCACATCCCTTATTTATTCTTTATCTGTCCCATCACTACTAAAAAACACTTTCTAGTGCGGACCAGGTCGATATCAGCCCGCTGTTTTCTCTGCTTTATTTTTCGTTTAATATTTGACAGATCCCGGAGCGAAGCTAAACCAAGGAAGTTGGGATCAAGGTCGTTCTAACAGTACAAAAAAAAATTACATACGTTACGTTTTCGCCAATTTACAGCATTTTAGTAAACCCTAGTGCTGGGGGGTCGAGAAAGACCTACTACGCACTGGCGGATAGTCGTTGGTTGGTGTATTTTGACCTACCGCCGCACCAGGAGAAGGTTTATGACTTTCCTTGCCGCAGCAAACGTGTTAAAGACATCGATATGTTTCACTTGAGCCGTAATCAAGTCCTTAAGACTATTATTTTTAAACTGGAGTCAGATGAATCTCATACGACATCGAAATAAACACACATACGCACACAAATGCACTCATACACACATGCACTCACACAACACTGACTCGTCTATTCGGATACGAAGAGCGACCCAAAACATGCTAACAAAATTTTATATGGAAGCGTAAATTCGTTACTGGCACTTTAGATTTTTATTTTATTTTCTATTATATAAAAATAAGTCCGGTTTTCCTTCCTGACGCGATAACTCCAGAACGCACGAACCGATTTCCACGGGTTTACATTCGTTGGAAAGGTCTCGGGCTCCGTGACGCTTATAGCACAAAATTCAGGAAAAATTTCAACAGAAAAGCAGGGAAACAGGGAAAATCATTTTTCACATACAGCGCCATCTCTGATACATTGCATGTACTACAAACCAATATGGTTTTGCATGGTGGTGGAGCAGATAGCACCAGTATTTTAGGTAGATGGCGCCGATGCGTTATACATTGTTTGACAGCTACTCATTGTACTCTGCTCAGATAATTTCATGTGACATTTATTATGCGCACGTTCTTTCAAACGCTAACTAAAAACCAAAACGAAGCCATCTGGTGGCGAAACGAAGTTCGCCAGGTTTGCTAGTTTTGTATATAATTGACTTATAATGTGCTGTAAAGTTGCTGTTAAATAAATTATAATAATAATATTTACTGTTATTTTTATATGTAGAACCACGCACGCGGGTTTATGGAGTTACAGCTATACGGTATCTCTTAATCCGGCTAGGACTAAGAGGTCCTCTAACTCTTACTTCTAACTCTAAGCTATGTCATTGAGCTAGAGAATGGTCTTCCGGCGAGATTGTACTACCGTTTTACGATATTGGGTCCTTTAAACGAAGCGTAAAGAGATATTTCTTCTATCGATTATTTTGTTTTACTGTTGATAGTTCTAGTCGTTTTTTGAATTTCATCATGCTCACCACGAGATGTGGAATCAGTCAGGTAAATATAGGAGCTAAGTGACCAATAGTTCAATAGACTTTAAAGTACCACTAGTTTTTGTATTGCTATTTCTCTCGCTGTAACGTGGACCATAGTCTAAAAATAGTTACATCTTGGGATACTAGAGTTGTGACAAATATGGGATCTCGGATAGGGATATCTGAAAACAATGTTTACCTAGCGTAAAGATATAAAATTTATTTATTTAAATCGAGATACGTCCTGTTAAGAATATGTTAATATAGGATATGACCGGTGGTCGTGGGTGTGGTTGTAGGAACACACGGATTTTGGCGTTTTACTGTTTATTTGCACTTTACGGCACACCGAACTGCGACGCACACGCACGTACTCTCGCCTTGCGTCTCGGTAGTCGACTGAATTAGCAAGCATCCCGTGCGCGCGCGTATCCTCCTACCCCGTGCGTCCCATAACACCCTAACAAGCTTTAGAGCGTTTAACACATGCACGTATCGGGCGGCGTCTACATGCTATAAGGAAATTATTTTTTATAGCGGCAAGATCCCATGCTCGTTTCTACAACACGTTTTTCTTCACAATTAAGAGTGTGATGCTTAGTTTCGTAATAAATCTGGAAAAACCCAAAGGTATGTGCCGGGATTCGAGCCTACGACCTTTCGTTGCTGAGCATGGATACCGGGTTCTTATCCACTAGGCCTACTTAGCCACAGAGTACAGAGTAATTTTCTAGACAAGCCATAAATTTCAGGATACAATAATTTCTGTATTTTTGAAACTATTTTTTTTTCTATTTATTTAAGGGACTTTTGTGCCTCGGCACATGCCAGCTCCATCGTATCCTAAACATGCACTACTAGCATTTATTTCTGATGGGGAGCCATCAGCCTGAACAACTCCTTTGCTTCGGCTGAGTAAGGTCTTGCTAAAATTCCGCAGAACATGCCTACATCAAATTTGTTCAGGCCAAAGGCTCCCATCAGAGAATCTCTTGCAGACTGAGATCGGACACACTCCATCAGCAAATGTTGTACGTCATCTACTTTGTGACACGTGCTGCAGTTCGGTGACTCCACAAGCTTCATCAGATGTTTAAATTTGCCTGATGGAATTTTGAAACTAATAAAAATTTAAATAGCTATATTCCCTAACAAATCAGAAAAATTGATAAACAAATGAGCATTTATCCGTAAAAAGTTTGGACACAGTAGCGCGTTTGGCGCACGATTGCACGATTGTAGATAAAGTTCCTTTTTCTTAATTTAGGTAAACAAGTAGTGACTTGTTTTCCTTTGTACTTTATTCTGGTTTAATTCAGGTAAAATACCTGCTTAATAATTTATTGTTATTTATATTAATTTATGTGTGTTATTGTTCCTAAATATTTTGACTATAATTTACTTCGTTTTAAAGGAAATATATAGAAATTATATCCATCGTCATAAAATCATCCTGTATATATAGTACATATTTTGTTTGTATTAATATAGCTTATTTATGTGTAATAAATAAATAATACAGATGCAAATCCACTTTGGGGTGTATAACTGTCGATAGATTATATTAATCTAATTTCGGATATTCGATAGTTTGGTTGCGGATATCGATATCTGTGACATCACTCGTACTAACGGGCAGTTGCGAAGAGTGATTGCGTAGATAATCAGCAGCCTGGCGCCAGCTACATGTAAATGTGCTGGCTTAATTATAATCCTCGATAGATGTAATTTACGGTGAAATGGTACTTTAATGGCCGCAGCGGGAAGTGAAAGCCATGGAGGATAAATCTAGAAAATTCCTTAACATAATTATCTATCATGAGTATTTTTAATAAACGGTAGGTATCGTTGATAATATATACATTTAAAGTTCCATTACATCAAAAACTGTTCTACATTCACATTTTCCGGGGTTGCATGACTGCTCGTGTCCATACAGAGCGTTTTGCAGCTTTTGCAAATCCCTCATCCCGGCCAGGACTAAAAAGTCCTCTAACTCTTACTGCAGCCGTGTCGTCGGACTGTGGAATAGACTTCCAGCGAGTGTGTTCCCACCTTCCTATGATACGGAGTCCTTTAAGCGTACCGGGAAGAGATATTTGTAAGGGCCGGCATAATTGCTACGGCTACCGATGAATTTCTTTTCTATCAATAGTCATTGTCGTTTTTTGGACTGCACCATGCTTACCATCACGCGTGATGTAGGCACTGTGCCGAGTCAAGGTAAAAAAAGACGTCCACGTCATGTCCTGTTGGATCCCGACGATCCATGGCTTTAGCAACCACAACTCTGATAAGCATTGTGCTGAACACATGCATTAGATTTATTACACGACTAGCTGATCCGGCAAACGTTGTTTTGCTATATAAGGTTTTGTAATATCTTCTAAGATGTTTATTGAAATTAAGTGATGTCAAAGACAATTTTAGTCACAATTAAATACTCTTAATCAACAACACATTTATTTGGATAAATGTTAATATTATTACGTTGATACAACTCTTAACAAATAATGCATTAATTTCGAACAAATTTGATCACCATAAATACGGTTCTAGTGAGTTAATCTTAAAAGATAGACATATATTGTTGCGGACATTGTTTTAGATCATTTCAAGAGGAATAATTCTTTCGTACATATATTTTTGCTATCTTGAACCGTTTTCGCAGCGCACGCAATGGAAGCCCTCAAGGATGAATAATTTTCCCTGTTTTTTTCACATTTTCTATTATTTATTCGCTCCTAATAGTTTCATCGTTATATAGCCTAAAGCCTTCCTCGATAAATGGTCTATTCAACACAAAAATAATTTTTCGATTCGAACCAGTAGTTCCTGAGATTAGCCCGTTCAAACAAACAAACAAACAAACAAACTCTTCAGCTTTATAATATTAGTATAGATACCGGCGTCGCCGGCGGCGCCGAAGAAGGATAGTTCAGCCAACTAACATTAACCGGTGCGTTTAAAATGTTGACTTACTTTCGGCATTGCTTCTCAAGGCAGTCGCTTCCGAAACGCTAGTAGATCACAATTAGGTCCTTTTCCCTGGCTAGTCGCTCAAGTCGTAATGTAATGTAATAATCACTAATGTATGTTTACTCACTCCAAAAGAGATAAAGCGTGTTAATATATTGTTATTGTTATTCGCCGTGGTGGCTGCCGATAGAATAGAATAGCACCCCCCTCTTCTTGCTGAGGTGTCGTAAAAGGCGACTAAGGTATCTCTTGAACACCGCAATTCAACCAGGTGTTTAGAGAAGGAAAACTCGACCAAACCTGCATCCCGCTCGCTCCCGATCGTACTGGTTCTCCTTTCCATCGGGCCTGAGGGAGCTCGGACGAGAGAGTGCTTTTCTGGCTGCGCGTCCAGTTATGCACTTAAATATCTCCTGCGCAATTGACTGTTTCCGAAAACTGGACCGAAACTGGCTAGGACATCATCATAGTTATTCAGCACCCGCCCGATTTTGTTTTGAAGGCCTTTCCCTGTCGCTAACGTAACAACTATTCGAAAAAAAAAACTTATTCAGCAGTAGATTTAATACCAAGGTTACTAGGTCACGAATGACGTCAAATTTGTGCTTATTTAATATTGCTTATCTTTAATTTCGTTTATAAATCGTCAATAATTACGATTTCAGATGAATTTAAAATAAAATTTAAACTCCATACCTAATTAAATTATCAGCAATTATGAGGACAATATTATTATGACAGGTCAATAAAAATTATTATGGTTTCAATATCTGTGTTCTACGTATCAGTAATTTGCAATTTTTCCTATCATTTTATCTATTTCTTAATTGCCTTACATCACCTGTTAATGTAGTTTATACAATATATTACATTAGATAAAGAATTAATTTCATCGAGCGCTTGTAATCACAATAATTGATCGAGTATTGCAATACAATTAAAGTAAAGTCCTTAATTACTGTAATTATAACTAACTTCATTTATTTATAAAATCGATCAACATTCACAAAAAAAAACCTAATTCCGAAATGTTTCGAGTCCTTAAACGCTTACAGCTCAATTTTTAGACAACTTCTGCTCAACCATTTTGTGAAAATGTTAATATCTTTATGGGATTAGAAGCGAAATATTCACGAAAAACGATCATTGAATAACTTAAGACGGCGTCTCGATATCTTATGAGACTTTTGAGTTAACTTAGCAATTCCATTTTAGGGTGCCCCTGCGTTACCCCAGGCACCTTGTAAACTTGCTCGTCCCGCCCTATGCTCGAACATCCCTGGGCTATAATTCGCCTATTTGTAGGTTATCTCGCGGCTTTAACGAACTAGAGAGTGCCATCGATGTGTTTGCTGACAGTCTGCCGGTATTTAAAAGGAAAATCATCGGGTGGTTGAGGGATACGCAGTAGTTGTTGGTGTGATTTTTCTTTTCTTTTTATTTTTGTTGTGGGTTTTCTTTTGCTTATGTTTTCACTTCGATTGATTTATTCTTGTTTGTTAATGTATTTGTTTTATAAGTAGTATTGTTTGTATTTTTGATGCACGATGTGGAGGCCTTACACGGCGCAACACATTAATGTGCATTTTTTTTTTGCGATTGTTTTTTTTATTGTTTTACGTGTTGGCCACTGGCCGCCATTATTTATGTAAAAATAAAATAAAAAATAAAATAAACTTTTAAAACGTCAAAACCAAAGGCTTGTACGTTTCAGACAATTTTTACGGAGAAGTTGTGTGGCTTTTTTCGAGATATTATTCAGTGTGTTCGCTGGCTGAAGAGCTCGTCTGCCGCCCCTGGCATTTAGTGGCCGGGCCACTGGCTCCGGCTGGCCCCCTAGATTCGTGCCTGGCATGAAATAAACAAAATCTCCTAAATCAATAATATGATTTATATGCAAAATAATATTACAGGTTAATTTCCATCAGTGTTAAAAAAACAACATTAAAATGTAACATTTACGTTTCTACACAATATATCTAATTCAATATTATCTATAAAATCTTACAATTAGGTATCTCCCAAAGGCCTGTTTTTTTTAATACTTTTTTTTTACACTAGCTCGACATAGCGACTACAGAGTACCTGATGGTAAGTACAGTACTAAAAACGAAAGCGACGATCAAAGGATGAAAATCCGTTGATAGTCTACATCGTCATGTCGGCCCACATATACCACGACTGAAGGTCTCTAGGTATATGAGTTACAGGATATACACAAGCTGATCCCGAAACGCGACAAGCCGAAACTGGTCACTATGACGGGCTTTACACCCATGTACTGGGGTCGCGATCCAGACAGGCACCGACACCCTACCACCTCGCTGCTGCTCGTTTAGCACCACCCAGGAGTCACGTGTAGGGAAACTAGGGTAAAGCCTACGGACGCGAGCAGCTTCGATTCCCAAAAAATACTGTAATAATAGTGTGTTTATTGATTCTCCGGACCGCAATTTCACTCCGACGCAGCCTTGAGTTTCTTTCGGTGTTTCGTCTTACGGTCTCTTGTGAAGCTCTGTTGGAACACTTTAAGCTCTTTTCATGACTACCCAAGTCGAGGTCCATATCCACAGGGGATGCCCTTGCGTTGCCATCGAACCTATAACTTGCTGGCGGAGCATCTTAGGTGCTCGCCCCTTTTGCTCGATGAAGTTTTAAAGGCAGATCCCGGTCATTAGCATATCGTCGGGTGAAAGGATATTTGGTTTAAACAACATTTTTTAGTGATATAGTAATACATATATATATATATATATATATATATATATATATATATATATATATATATATATATATATATATATATATATATATATATATATATGTATTTGGAATCAGCATTTTTTACCGATTCCTAATAATATATATAAGGTACCTTAACAATCTTCAACGGTTAAAGAAAACAAACTCTTTGTTGCTCTGAAAATATAAATAAACGACAATTATGTTTGCTTATAACTTTTTCCGTACAAACCAAAACGATTCTTTTATATTAAAAAAATCACCACGGCCCAGAGTCTGTCACCTGTCAAAACAATGTCCGCAGTTTATAGCAAGTTATAGTGGCATAGACATTTTCACATACAGCCGCGCGGAGAGTGACAACATTAAAAACCCTGAAGAAATTATATTTCCTTTAAAGAAAGAAAGAAAGAAAGAAAAAGTTTATTGAGGCAAAGGAAACAACACACAACAAACACATTTATATAAAAACAACAATGAAAGAATACATAACATCACATCATGTATCCTGTGTGCTGCTAGCCATCTCAAAGAGCACTCAGCTCAGCGTGTGCTGTATGCTTTACATATATATATATATATATATATATTACTATATCACCAAAAAATGTCGTTTAAACTAAACAGCCTTTCAACCGACGATATAGTTCCGTCAAAAAAAAAAGTGTACTCTGGATAATGTACTAACTAGGCAAAACCATGATCAAAAAGTTTTTATAATATACCCTGAGTGTGTAATACATACAATAATACAGCGTGAGGATATGTCTATAAAAATAATATACCGCCTTGCTATAACCCTTATGAGGTAAGCAGTGATACACATTTTTTCTTTTATCACGATGATTTCTTTCACCGGTGTTCATGTGCTGCCTAATTCCGGACGTAATCTGGAAAACTCCGTGGTACGTACCGGAATTTGAACCTGCTAACATTCGTGTTACCACGCATGCAAACCGGGCTTTTATCTATAGGGCCACCACAGCTACTATATGTTGCGATATATCACATGTTAACATATAGATAATTCCCATAAAAATTGCAACTCAGGGGTCTTCATTTCAGTAGTGGAATTTGCTACAATAAGCATAAAACAGATTAACAGAATGCAAAATTTGATACTCATGTCTCATATTTCTACGATAAGAGATTTGTTTATGGTAACCTTTCTCTAACAATACTCCATGACGTCTGAGAATTAATATTTGTAATATTAATATTTGTTTAAATTTAAAATTATCAACATTTACAAATGAATTAATAAACGGAATCGTCGATTAATGATAATATTCTCTTTAAAAGTGAATAGAGATACATTAGTGGCTGTATCCACTTTGCGTTATATGTCGTGCCCAACGTAACCAGTAGCGCAGCTGATCGCTGTTGCCAACCCTGAGTTGTAGGTTCGAATATCGGCACGTACTGGAATTTTCAAACTTGAGTATGGATTTAGGCACTATATGATCACTGTTGAAGCAACCACCGTGAGGTAGCCCGCATGGCATCTAATAGAAATGTCATGTGTACTAGTGCCGTGAAAACGATGATCTGTTGGGCTACAGGTCACGTTGGGTACGATGTATTAAATAAAGTGTTCCACTCCCACGCAGCCTTGAGTTTCTTACGGCGTTTCTTCTCAAGGTAGTCGCTTCCGAAACGCTGGTAGATCACCGTCAGGTTTCCTATTCTGGCTGGTCGCCCAAGTCGAGGTCGTACCCAAAGGGGTGCTCTTGCGTTACCACCCAACCCATAAATTTGCTGGCTGAGCACGTGAGTGTTTGCCTTTTAGCTTGGTTTAGTTATGAAGGCCTATCCCGGCCATAAACATATATCCTGATCGAAAAAAAAAAATAACGCATAGTGTATAGTGCCACTATTGTATCTCAGCTTACCTCACAAGAGATACAGCGTGTTTATATTATTAAAATATCATATATTCAATGCAAACAAATCTTTCCTCTTTTAAATACATCAAAAGATCAGATTATAAAAATAAAGAAAACCGATGTGAACAGAAATAAACAAAGACATTTCGATTTCATAAGAAATATTCCCAGACCCCACCAAGTTCGGACAGTTGCCATGTCTGTCTGTGCGTAGCTCTATGCAGTCCGAAGACCGCGTTTTCAGGCAGTATCGCTCGAAGCGGCTACGGATCGCCGCGTGGTCAAACTTAACCGATTAAACTTAACGGAGTGTATTTCAAAATTATTCTCGCAATAACTTTACGAACTGCTTATTTCTAATGTGATATATTTAAGTGCCCATTAAATTTTAATGATGGTTTGTAAAATAACGCCCAAAATGAGTCGTAAGTATTCGTCTCTATTTTTGTTTATTATTTTTTAAAGTAATGTGAATTAAAGTTTGATTTATTTTCTAAATTAATTAAAATTTTATTTATGAGGTGGAACTGCGTTGTATCCACAAAAATCTAGTGCAAATACCGTCGTAGTGACTCGTTTCAACCCGTTACGTTTCGGGATCAATATCGGTACATCAAGTAGTTAATATACTTAAGCAGATATTTATAAATGCTACTTTGACTTTGCTAGCATTTTGTTCAAACATTACAAATTACTTTATTATGTCTAAGTATAAGTGAGTCATTGATTTCATGAACATGGACTTAGCTCTGCGAATACTAAGATGCTCAACCCTATTATACTGCGTGTCCCGTAAGTCAATGTTCAAAGCTAAAGGGCTGATAGAGGAACGTAGTTCTATAGCTTACTGTAAATAGAGTTCTCCAATTCCAGCGCATTTAGGAGATAATTGGATTTTTTTTTAAAGAAATCCGGAATATCTTTATATTTAAGACTTTTTTAAACATTCACAAAGTTATAGGATGTAATTTGTCTATTACTATATTTTGAGATAAATTACGAAGATTAGATAATTTGTTTCATCACTGATATCACTGTATTAGTAAAGTTATAAGCAAAATTGAGAGCTATTATCACTCATTCTAAAAATTTGTTAAACTTCAGAAGGCAATATCTTTCAGTAAATATTAATACATTTGATTGAGAAACAAAGGCAAAGGGACTTTGAGGCAATCGGTTTATTCCCCCGCATCGAAAAATATCAAGATGGGCTGGATCTTAACATAGTAATAAATTTTAATAACTATATATGTATATGTATATATACAACTAAAAATACTATAAATTCTAAGCACAACTTAATTATTTACCGGTGAAAGTATATCGACGGAAAACTCAGCAAGGAAATCCACACGTGTTAGAATGAAAATTGTGTGATTTAGCGAATGTCGTGCTTTATTTATCTGTCAAAGCTTTCTAATAGAAAGTTATAATAACATATCTTCACGCTATGTTCCTTTTGGGGTGGACAGTGATACATTAATGGCCGCATCCACTTTGCGTTTATATGTTGTGTTTGTATGTGATCAGTATGACAGCTGATTGTCTTTAGTGGCTTAGACCATGCGATTATATATCAGTATGTAAGTTTTTTATACGCATATAAATAATGCAAATTAGTTCATATAAAATTAGACGGAAATATAAAATAGGGAGATGTAAAGAAACTATACACACGCGCCCAAAGTAAAGCCAACAACATTGAAACCGAACTGTAGCGAGTTGACGCTTCGTGATCGAATTTTAATTACTTGTCGTTTCTGTATCGTAGTTTTATTTAAAACTAGCTGTCCCGGCAGACCTTGTTCTGCCCTATTTCTCTAAAACAAAGTCACATTGTTTTTTTTTATGTTAATAGCTATTGGCCTGTCGGCTCTTTTTTTGAAAATTGTTTGAAGGAACCTGGCCTTAATGCTATATGTATAAAAATTGACAAATATTGACATTAATATTTATACGTCACTCAATAATTGTTTTGCCATCTCGGAAACCGTCCACTAACATTTAAACTTTATGCTATGGTGTTAAAGTTCAAATTGACTTATAACAAATATTTTGTATGAGAATATAGAAAAGTGTTGTTTTTAGACTTTTTCAGATAATTTTTTAAAATCTTCTCTCTGTTATAACCTTCCCCAGACTTCAACAAACACAACAAAAAAGAAATCAGTCAAATCGGTTCGGCCGTTCTCGAGTTTCGCGGTTATCAAGACACTATAGCTGATCCGGCAAACGTTGTTTTGCTATGTAATGTTTTGTAATATCTTCTAAGATGTTCATTGAAATTAAGTGATGTCAAAGACAATTTTGTTCACAATTAAATACTCTTAATCAACAACACATTTATTTGGATAAAGATTAATATTATTACGTTGATACAACTCTTAACAAATAATGCATTAATTTCGACCAAATTTGTTTACCATAAAAACGGCTCTAGTGACTTAATCTTAAAAGATAGACATATACTGTCGTGGACATTTTTTTAGATCATTTCAAGAGGAATAATTCTTTCATACATATATTTTTGGTATCTTGAACCGTTTTTGCAGCGCACGCAATGGAAGCCCTCAAGGATGAATAATTTTACCCGTTTTTTTCACATTTTCCATTATTTCTTCGCTCCTAATAATTGCATCGTGATGTTATATAGCCTAAAGCCTTCCTCGATAAATGGTCTATTCCACTCAAAAAGAATTTTTCAATTCGAACCAGTAGTTCCTGAGATTAGCGCGTTCAAACAAACAAACAAACAAACAAACTCTTCAGCTTTATAATATTAGTATAGATTATACAGAATAAAAAAAAACATGAATGAATTTACGAAAACAGGAAAAAAATTGTTTCACTTTTGTTCGCGTGTTTTATCCTGTTTTTTTTTATAGCCTGAGGCAGTGACGTGCATAGGATATTTGGACAGCATAGGCAGAATTGGCGTAATTAATTTGAATATTATATTATGATAGGAAATATTATACTGCTCCCATAGGAAAGATAGATGACGTGAATATAGAATAGATATGAATATACATGTTCATTTTTTCCTTAAACTTTAAACAATTTATTCCAGACTTATTTATGGTAAGGGTATGCAATGCTTTCATGCATCTATGGAATGAACGCTACTGGCCTGAGGCATATCCTCATGAACAGTCAGGATGCTGCGAGGGCGGTGTCCCTGTGTGCTGAACTCTTACAGACTAAAACCTACGAGGTATTCCTCCTATCCGTCTGCCGAGACCAAGTGTACAGTTTTGCTTGATTCCTCAGGACCCAGCGATTTTGTAGGACTCCTTTCTTCTGCATTTGCGAGGGGTGATATCAAAGGTCACCCCTTACTCTCCTCAATATCCTAGAGCGGTACGCGGGAACACGTCGCGCACCGCTCACGCCTGGATAGATTATCCTTCCATGGATTTTTTAATTCCATGGTTACAAAGCTCTTAAAGAAAATTAATTAAATTGTCGTAAATGTTTACTGGATGTACTTAAAGTAATTAATGGAGCTACCTTAATATACCTTTTCAGAATATTGTTTCATATGTGTATTTGTGTATTTTGGGAGTCGAAGCTGCTCGCGTCCGTAGGCTTTACCCTAGTTTCCCTACACGTGACTCCTGGGTGGTGCTAAACGAGCAGCAGCGAGGTGGTAGGGCGTCGGTGCCCGTCTGGATCGCGACCACAGTACACGGGTGTAAAGTCCGTCATAGTGACCAGTTTCGGGTTGTCGCGTTTTGGGATCAACTTGTGTATATCCAGTAGCTCATATACCTAGAGACCTTCAGTCGTGGTATATGTGGGCCGACATGACGATGTAGACTATCAATGGATTTTCATCCTTTGATAGTCGCTTTTGTTTTTGGACTACAATGTACTTACCATCAGGTACTCTGTAGTCACTATGTCGAGCCAGTGTAAAAAACATATACAAATTTAATTGTATATATTATGAAAACATTATATACAGTACCCGTAGGGGCCTAGCGAATAATCCCTTATCCGGTAACCGGTTTAAATCCCGGCACGCATATGTGGGTTTTTCCAAATCAAGTGTGGATTTAGACCTCATATGCTCACTGTAGAAGGAAAATATCGAGCTGAAACCCGCATGCCATATAACAGAATTGTCATGTGAACACGCATAGATGGGCAAAATGTAATCAGATTAATAAAAATGATTACGATTAAATTTTAGGTTTTTTACCATTATTAAAACTCCATTTTGCTCACCTATATTTTAAACACTACAGAATCCCAGATTGCATACTCATTTATGATTTATTCATGTTTTAAATGGATTTAATCATGATTACAGAGCAGTAAAATTAAAATTACGTCTACATTTAGTAATCGTTGATCATTAATCAGATTACATTTTGCCCATCTCTGTGTACACGCGCTGTGGGAACAGAGATCAGTTGCGCTATTGGTCACGTTTGGCAGGGCATATAAGCGTAAACAGTCGCGTGCATTCCTTAAAACTATGTAAGCATTGCATGCCCTTACAATAAGTAAGTCTGTAATAGTCTACTCAAAGTCAAACAAAAAAAGAAAATATTCATGTTCATACCTATTCTATTTCTACGCCATGTATCTTTTCTACGAAAAAATATAATGTTTACCATAATAATATACATATTTAAATAAATTACGCGAACACTGCCTACCTCGTTCAAATGCCCTATGCACGTCACTGAGCGTAGCGTTTATACAGCCATTAATATATCTCTGCTCATCCCGAAATGAATATAGTTTAGTGATATATTATTACTGTTTTTCTCTACCACTGATTGCCCCTAGCCCCTTAAGAGCCTAGACTCATAATACATATCTCTCACTCGCACGTTTGATGCCAGCTAAGACGGAGCAGATTAATCATCGTCACATAAGAGTACGCTAACAATGACTTTGACATGCGCAGGTACTTGAAAACAATGGGTTCAGTTTGAAAACATTCTCTCTCGTGAAAACCTGTAATATATTAAACAAAATTAAACCTTGCAATTAATTCACAGCTCTTAACTTCTTGCTCCTGAACGGTTCAACTAAATAATTAAGATATACTGAAATTGAAATTTATTTATTTACCATCGATATATACTAGTGATGCCACGAATAGTGAATTGGCCGAATACCGAATGTTCGGCAACGGTGTCGGCCGAAGCGCCGAATATTCCTGGAAGTAGCGTGTTTAGTAATAATAATAATCTTTATTTCAACACAAAACTTATGCATATACACAGGGTGATAAGTCTCACCAATTAAGTAAATCTTGTCTCTGGTGAGACTCGCGCTTCCGTTCGGGTTATTCAAGGGTGTTTTCTGTTTTTATATGGATATTCACGGTATAAGTTTATTAGTATGTGTGTGAGCGAGAGAGAGAGAGTGTGTGTGAGAGGTTATTTTCTGAGGCTGGTAACATTTACGATGAAAAGCGTAATCGTTTGCTACCAAAAAATGCTGAAAAGCTTGTTTTTATCCATCACAACTTACCACTGATCAATTTTAATTACTATAGTGTTGTAATTTGGAAATAAATACATAACTTTGAGTATTGAGTGTCTTTTTTACATGATTTGGTATTAATAATACGTACTATTCGGCCGAATACCGAGTAGCAAAAAAAGTGGCCGAATAGGCCGAATACCGAATAGTTGCCGAATATTCGTGGCATCTCTAATATATACACGTAATTAAAAAAAACATATATATAGTTTCTAAGAACGCGTGTTACATCATTATAGGTATACCTAACTATATACAACACACGTGTAAACAAAATAAAAAAATACACATTAGTTAATACTGCCACACTCAAGCGGATTCAGATGAGAACAGTGCAATCAAAGCCGACCGAAATCCTGATAGGGAATCGAATATAACTTTAGTGATGACTTTACTATCTCTTATAGGAGAGTATTCTCAGGGGCTACGTTCTCTAATTCCACCAGCCCCATTTTATAATCCCTATATGATGGACGTTCCTTATATTCGCACGAAGAGATTCGCTTTAACATTTACCACGCGGACGGCTAAGGAGTGGAATATGCTTCCAGCGGCCATATTTCCGCGATCTTATGACCTGGGAGCCTCTAACAGAAGAGAGAATATACATTTTTGGGCGGACGCGGTTCATCGTCGCACTCAATTTCATCTTCTTCTTCTTTTAAATAATTAAAATAAAAGGGGTACTTTCGAGACTTTTGATTCATTAAAAAAACCAATTATACCTATATACCACCGGTTCGGTGAGCAGAAACCATCAAGAAGATTCGGCAAGAAACTCTGGTAGTTGCTCTTTTCACCATAATGAGGTATAATTATATAATACACAAATGTATGAATGTCCTGTTAGGAAATTGTATACATTAAGACCACCCGGTTCTGTCATTTAAACAATCATTAATGGAATAATATCCCTTCTTTAGAAAGGAAATATTCACGAAAAACGATCTTTGCATACTCGTAACTTAAGACCTGATATCGATATCTTATGAGACTTTTGAGTTAGCTTTTAAAACGTCAAAACCAAAAGCTTGTACTTTTCAGCTTATTTCTTTTGGAGAAATTGGGTAATTTTTTTGGATTTACTATTATGTGCTCGTCAGCCATACTTGGAATTTGTCGTGAAGAGAATGAGCCCGGCTTGCAGAATGTGGTCCCCCCCTAGAGCCGGACCTGACTTAAGTAAAAACTCCTTTTTTTTTGTAACCCCGAGGAAATCCCTAACGGACCTCGGGGAGAGGTGAGGGCCACCCCCCAGTGTGTCGGGCTTGCACCGACTAAAGCCCCCGGGGTGCTCCACCTTCCACCTACCGGCATCGAGGGCACGACTGGGGTCTCATCCTCAATGACCGACTGGGCATGCGGCCGTGAGTAGGCCTCTACTCGTTTAGGGAGGGGTGGTGTATAGAGCCGCCCCTCTCGTGCCTCTGTGTTGTAGAGCGGCACGCGGGGACACATCGCGCGCCGCTTGCACCCTTGTTGGACGACACACTCCCTCAAGCGTGCTAAGTAAAAACTCCTATATCAACGTAATATAACATAATTTCCGTTTCCTAAGCATTCACGCTTAAGTTTTTTGAGCTGTGGAATGTTCGCCCAGCGAGTGTGTTTCTATTGTCCTACTCTATTGAGTCCTTTAATTGAAACGTGAAGATATTTGTGCAGGTCGGCATGAACACTGCAAATGTCGATTGTTTATCCTTACTGTTTATAATCGTATTCGTTTTTTGAACTACTTCATGCGCTCCATCAGGCGTGGTGTGGTCCCTTTTTTTTCTTGAACCCCGAGTAAAATCCATAACGGACCTCGAGAGGTAGTGAGCCACCCCCGGTGTGTCGTACTTGCACCTACTAAAACCCCAGGGTGTTCCACCTTCCACTTATCAGCGCTGCAGATTTCCTCTGTGGCTTTAAGCTGATGGAGGTCCCATTTTCGCCATGTTAATATGTTTTTGTTTTTCTTTTGTTTTTGTATGTTGTTGTCTTGTAATAGAAATTTTGCTTTTGAATTTCTAGTATTTTGTTAGTTTGTGGTGAAAATAAATATATTTCATTTCATTTTCATTTCATTTTTCACTTACCGTCCGTGCGGGCTTAAGTAGGCCTCTACTCGTTTGGGGAGTGATGGTGTACAGAGCCACCCCTCTCGTGCCTCTGTGTTGTAGGGCAACACGCGGGAACACATCGCGCGCCGCTCGCACCCTTGTTGGACGACACACTCCCTCAAGTGTGCCGCCTGGTACCACCGCTGGAGTCGGACGTCCCTAAGGAACGTAGAGTGGTCCCATTGCCAAGTTATGATAACAAAAATATTAGCCGTGAGACGTTACCCACAACTTATAAGTTCAAATTATTATAGCCAATTTTGTACCTCGAAAGACGGTATGAGGATATAATATTATTTTATGTTTCAGCTACACAGCGGGAGGTAAATAGAGATCCAATCGATCCCACTCAAGAAGTTGCAGATTACGAAGCTGCCCTGGACAGCGCGGGTAAATACCGTTTTCATATTTATTTTATTATTATAAAATTAGGTAAACAAAAAAATAATTACATAAAGAAGCTCTCTCGTATAAATAAGCTTGCCCAGTTAGTTTGTGAAGACCTTTCCTGGTCAACAAAACGCGTAAATTCGAAAAAAAAAAAAAGGGCGCGCCGTATATGCCGAAGAACCGATGGCCGTTGGAGCAGGCGGGTTCTTGAGTGAAGACCATGGATCGGCAGACGTAGCGTGGGGCGCCCTCCGTCAAGGTGGATCGACGCCGTGCGAAAGGTGGCCGGAAAGGATTGGATGAGATGAGCCGAAGACCAGGCTCAATGGCACTTGTTAGGACAGGCCTATGTCCAGCAGTGGACTAGGATAGGCTGATGATGATGATGACATAAAGAAGATACATAAGTCAACAAAAATTCTACAAAAAAATATAAAACAAAATAAAAATCAAGCTAAGAGACATAAAACAGAAAACTTAGACTTGCATCTAGGCGATGTTAATGCTCGTGGGTTCGAATCTCAGCCCGTACATATGAGGTAATGTACGGGTTTAGGCATTAGGCTGGATTTACATCAAACGAACATAGAGCTAGAGCAAGAACAAGAGCATTCTTTCTCGCTCATTTAGTGTAAACGAAATATCGCTCTTAGCGTTAACACCAAACGATCAACGAGCAAGAATGAGAATCAAGAACTAGAATTCAGGTGTTTAGCGGCCGAACGAATGCTCATTGCGCATTTGTGTTAATTCTGTGGTTCTGTGACCATACCCTTTCTCAGCGATAAGATGCGAGAAGTGAGTTCATCTTTTTTTTACTTCTTCAGCATTGAATTCTAGTATATTTGCAATCTCCAGCCAATCAGTTTGTTTGCGATATGTATTTTTGTAGTGTTCAAACATCGGATCCCACAGACATTTGGAATGTCGGTAGGCTTCTATTATAAATAGACATTTTTCTTGAGACCAATACATAGTTCAATCGACGAGTTTACTTAGATCAGTGATCGAGATCGCTCGAACACAAGAACACTTTGAAGAGACCGCTCCGGCGGGCGAGCGCGTCCGAACACGCAAGAACGCTCTAAAAATCTGTTCCCACGCTCTAGTAATGTTTACATAAAGCGAACGAGCATTCTTAGAATATTCTATAGAATCTTTGCGAGCGCAGGAAGAACAATGAAAAAACGCTCGATGTCTGTTTACAGTAACCGAATTTGATAGAGTGGGGATAGAATGAGCATTCGCTCGTTTGATGTAAATCCAGCCTTACATGCTTACTTAGGAAGAGAACACCGTAAGGAAACCCGCACGGCACCTAATAAAAATGTCATGTGTAAGTGCTTTGAGAACGGCGATCAGTTGCGTTATTAGTTAAGTTGGGCACGACTTATAAGCGCAAAGTGGATACAGCAACAAATGTATCTCTACTCACCCCAAAAAGAATATAGCGTAACGATATTTTATTATTATTTTATTTACATTAATTGATACACTACCAACATGGGTGACACTGAAAAAGAAAAAGAGGAGAAGGTACCCAAAATAGAATATAGAAAGGAAGAAATAAATCGTATTTATTTGGCACATAACATAAAATACACCTCATAAAGATAGTTAACCTTTATACATATACTAGCTGTGTCCGCGACTTCGTCCGCGTGGAATAGTTATTTTGGGCATTTTAGTTAGTTATTTATTTTAAAATTGTAGTATCTTCTAAGATGTTCATTGAAATTAAGTAATGTCAAAGAGAATTTTGTTCACAATTAAATACTCTTAATCAACAACACATTTATTTGGATAAAGATTAATATTATTACGTTGATACAACTCTTAACAAATAATGCATCAATTTCGACCAAATTTGTTTACCATAAAAACGGTTCTAGTGAGTTAATCTTAAAAGATAGACATATACTGTTGCGGACATTTTTTTAGATCATTTTAACATGAATAATTCTTCCATTCATATAATTTTGGTATCTTGAACCGTTTTTGCAGCGCACGCAATGGAAGCCCTCAAGGATGAATAATTTGCCCCGTTTTTTTCACATTTTCCATTATTTCTTCGCTCCTAAAAGTTGCATTGTGATGTTATATAGCCTAAAGCCTTCCTCGATAAATGATCTATTCAACACAAAAATAATTTTTCGATTCGAACCGGTAGTTCCAAAGATTAGCGCGTTCAAACAAACAAACAAAGACAAAACTCTTCAGCTTTATAATATTATAGTATAGATAAATCAATTGCTGTTCGTTAGTATCGCTAAAACTCGAGTACATCTGAACCGATTTGGCTAATTTTGGTATTGAATTAATTGTTGAAGTCCAGGGAAGGTTTAAAAGGTGAACAAATTAAAAAAAATGCTAGGAATATAGTAAAAATAACAATTTCGTTTTCCCATACAAACCACTCTGTCCCCAGATATCGAACATATGATGTCAATCAAAAGAAAACAAAAGCACGCCTTCAAGTTGATCAGAGGTGGCATGTCATTATAGAAATTATAATTTATACGCCAAGTACTCAAACAAAAAATAACCCAAAAATGTCCCATAAAGCATTATAGTAAAAATATACCTTAGATATGAATTAAGTCTTTCAATGCAATTTTATTTCTATTAGACTGCGACAGGTTAATAACTATTGGCAGAAAGAAATCTGACGGGGCAGTTATTAACATAAAATAAACAATGTAACTTTGTTTAAGAGACATAGGGCAGAACAGGGTCTGTCTGGACAGCTAGTCGAGATATAAAACAACAAAAGTAAATACCCTGTGCTAGGATAGGTCAAAAGGAAGTCAGTTCAGCTAATGCTAGGTGACCATATGAGCCACCTAACGCTGATTTTCAGCTGACGCCATTAGCTGAATACATGTATGTCTCCACAGTTATGGGCACCACAATATGCATATTAGTGCGGATATTAATTAAAGTATACATAAAAATTGATATGTAATGCAGAATGGAGACGAAAAAATAAAATGTTCTTATAACATTAATTCTCATAAAGAGCCACCGTTGCAAATTGATCGGAATCTTGTACCGACTGGTAACTAAATGCAATTAACTGATAGAAATTTTATCCTTCGTTGAACTAAATGTATTCGACAAGTTAATTTTTATTAGATAATTGCTTCTCGGTGTATTGCGTCAGACAGCCGTTCTTTCCTGGATTTGTATTTAAAAATATTTATATTAGACACGTGTATGTATTTACGATTAATCAGTAAATTTATTGTATTCTGATACAAGCATATCAATTTGGTTACAGACGAGGTGAAATTATGCGCAAGCCTTAGGATATCAAACTCCGTAAGGACCAAAAGGCACACTCGTGTTATACGGCGATTTTCATCACACTTGCAAGGAAGAATACACTTGTATATTATGTTACTAATTTTCGATTATAGAAAAATAATGAAAGTACAAAAATCTCATACTTTGCTTCCTCAGTTAGCAGTTCCAACGAGATCAAACTACTCTTTGTTCTTCTACATTGATTTAGACATATTTTAATAATAATCTCAGTGAAAACTTACATATTTCCACGAAAAAACACATTAGCTTTAACAAAAACATACCTATTTATAATGTATATATAAAAATAAGTCGGGTTTTCCTTCCTAAGGCTATAACTACAGAACGCACGAACCGATTTCCACGGTTTTACATTCGTTGGAAAGGTCTCGGGCTCCATGAGGTATATAGCAAACAAAATTCAGAAAAAATTTCAACAGAAAAGCAAGAAAACAAAAAAAAAATTTTCTTCATCTTTTAATCCCCAAACGAAATGTTACAAAAAACGAAGCCATCTGGTGGCGTAACGAAGTTCGCCCGGTTTGCTAGTAATGTATAAAATTACCTATTTATTTTTCTAAACATCGCTCAAACTGTTTTTTACATACAATTTTACATACAACCAACATTAAAAAGTCATTGTTAAAATAAAAAAAAGTATTACTCAGTTAAATTAAGAATACTACTTTTGTATATATTCTATTATGCAGTGAGGTACAAAGTTAACTTAATCGTGATATCACATTACCGTAATCCGACGGCGAAAATATTATTACAGCCCTAGTGCATAATTTAGATAGTTATTACTAAAAGCAATAAACTCATTACAAGCAAGTGTGATGAAAACCTTTTTAGTTGTTAGACTAAAAAGATTATCAATATAATTCTTATATCTGTTTTTTTTTAATAACTATAATGTTGCTTAAATAATATAAAAAGGGTTTTGGCCACGATATTAACACGCGGTAATCCTCATTGCCCAATTGTTTCCTATCTTATTCTGTCTTTCGTGTTTTTATTTGTGTTCATTTTCTTATCCTTGGTCCTTTATGTGACATTACATCTACTTGTGTGTAATAAAATAAAATAGAGCTTTATTTCCATGATTTTTTTTTTGTGTGTAAATTTTGCCGGTTTATGTATAGTTTTCTTTGTGTATATTTTTGTTTATATATTTCTGAGTGTTCCTGAAAATATATACGAAAAAATATAAATATCGTCGATTAATTTTTTATCAATCATCACTCCGAATCTCTATTTCGGTAGCCAGAGAGAATGAAACGCGACTTCTATTCTTACAAACCTCTTTCGCTTCCTTAACATTCATTAATCCCTTTATTACTCTCGCCGATTCCGCGTACTTTTGACATAATCCTCCATCCTCATTATCTCATGGATAGTCCACACTATCCTCCCTCGACCCTTTCTCCCGTCGAGCACTGCTATCCCAAACTCACTGGTCTGCCAAGTGCCCACCTTCGGTCCTCACTGTTAAATTAGTTCCCATGTGATAGGCACAAGGCAGACTTTAACCATTTCGAAGGAACTCTACACGAAAATCCTACGATGATGATTTCACCTCGAAGACAGGACTTCCAAAATCTTCCATCAGTTTAGGAAAGTCTTGGTCGGCCTCAGCTCTTCCTTCCACTCACATGCATATTGTTTTTCTTATATAAATTATTACGTGAATAATGATTATAGAACTTAATTAGTACTAAAAGCTTACATTACTCGACAATAGATATCGTTAGTGCTTTCTTATAGATCAGCGGTTCCCAACCTGGGTACGAGTACCCCTAGGGGTACGCTAAAATTTGCTTAGGGGTATTAAAAAAAAGTATTATGGCGGTAAAAAGTATTATAAAATATGCTTTCTATGATTACATATTTTTTTATAATGTTTTCTCGTATATAACATTACTTAACATCATATTACATTAAATATGTTTGCATGTTTATATTTCTTCAGCTGTATTTTTTGAAAGTAAATATATTTGTATATCTGAAGTTACTAAATGATTTCTTATTTGTGTGTATACATATGTATGTGATTGTGTGTGTGTTAGGGGTACCCACTAAGTAAACAATCAGGTAGAGGGGTACTCTAATGAAAAAAGGTTGGGAACCACTGTTATAGATACTTATCAAAGTTTACGATCCTCTGTGTCGCTGTCCAGGTTGTGATTGAAGGGTGACGATTTATATGCGTTTATAAACCAAAATAATATTACAAGAGTGTGATAATTCGACGTATGTGCTAAATGTGCGTCATAGATTGATTAAATAAGGGTCACGTGATTATATGGCTTCACCCGTTATTACGGGATCGGCTAAAATGTTTTTATTTTTATTAGATAACGCTCACTTATATATAATGATTTTATAAACGAGGGAAATATTTCTGAATACAGTCATTTATATATTTTAACAATTAATAACATTGGAAATAATTATATTCCCTACAAAACAATTAAGAAAAATTGATGAACAATTGAGAATTGGTCTGTAAAATGTGTGGAGATTGTAGCGCGTGTGGTGCACGATTGATTATTGTTTACAATTTATGAGTTCCGTGACTAAATATTCTTAATATAACACTAATCAGTTTATTAATATTTTATACCAAGTAATTCCCTTCTTATGACATAGCGCAACCATTATAGAAAACAGAGAACGCGGGAATAATAACTTTTTCATTACTATATATTTGTTGCTAAGGAATAGGCAATGACAACTCACCTTACAGCCATATTTTATAACAATAAGTAAATAGATAAAGTTACTTTTACGTAATTTTAGGTAAACAGGTTGACTCGTTTAGCCTTCCTTGTTCCCTGGGCGTCTGGATGAATTTGGCTTCCCAGGCCCAGGTGGAGCAATCAGAGGGACAACCCGGGGGTTTTTAGTCAGTAGGAGTCTGACACACCGGGGTCACTGCCCTCACAGCGTCCCTGATTGTCCTATACAGGGTTTTCCCACGGGATACAAAAAATATATACATACTTATTATTTTGATGCAATTATAAAAGAAAAATTATGTGAATGACTATTCATATTATATATCATTATGCTATATCCCTTCTGAGGTGTACAGAGATACATTGGTGTATTCACTTTGGGCTTATATGTTATGCCCAACGTGACCAGTGGCGCAGCTGATCGCTGTTCTCACAGCACTAGTACACATGACATTTCTATTAGATGCCGTCAGAGATGGGCAAAATGTAATCTGATTAATGATGAACGATTACAAAATGAAGTCATAATTTTAATTTTCTTGCTCTGTAATCATGATTAAATCCATTTAAAACATTAAGAAATCATAAATGTGTATACAATCTGGGATTTTGTAGTGTTTAAAACATAAATGAGCAAAATGCAGTCATATTAATGGTAAATAACGTAAATGTAATCGTTAATCATTTTCATTAATCTGATTACGTTTTGCCCATCTATGGATGCCATACGGGTTTCCTCACGATGTTTTCTTCACCGTTGAGGATGTGGTGCGTAAATCCGTGCTTAAACTGGAAAACCCCAGAGTTATGTCCCGGGATACGAACCTACGACCACTTGAGTTGGCGCGCATGGTCACCACCTTATCCACTAGGCCATTACAATTATATATCACCTCATTGTAGTTGTTGTTTTGGGAGTCGAAGCTGCTCGCGTCCGTAGGCTTTACCCTAGTATCGCCTACACGTGACTCCTGGGTGGTGCTAAACGAGAAGCAGCGAGCTGGTAGGGCGTCGGTGCCCGTCTGGATCGCGACCACAGTACATGAGTGTAAAACCCGTCATAGTGGCCAGTTTCGGCCTGTCGCGTTTCGGGATCAGCTTGTGTATATCCAGTAGCTCATATACCTAGAGACCTTCAGTCGTGGTATATGTGGGCCGACATGACGATGTAGACTATCAATGGATTTTCATCCTTTGATAGTCGCTTTCGTTTTTGGACTACACTGTACTTACCATCACGTACTCTATAGTCACTATGTCGAGTCAGTGTAAAAAAAAAAACCATTGTTCGATTTAATCTCGGTGTTAAATTATCTTTCCAGGTTATGGGCGTTTCAGTCTCAGCACATTGGGAGCATGTATTTGCGCGTTCTTCTATTCTGGAGTGGAGAATTGCGTGATGTCTTACGTCCTGCCTGCAGCCAGGTGCGAGCTGCGCCTCACCACGTACCAAGCTGGGCTGATCAACATGGGGTTTATGAGTGGTAACCAATCAAACTTTACGTATTTATTTTTCTAAATCATTCTTAATTGTTCGTATTTTTTTGGTAGCCCGGGGGAAATCCCCAACGGACTTTCAGGGGGCAGTGAGGGCTGCCCCCCGGTGTTTCGGGCTTGCACCGACTAAAACCCTCAGGGTGTTCCTTCTCCCGCCTGCCGAGAGCCAAGGGCAAGGCTGAGCCATCTTCCTCGGCACCCTGCGACGTCTAGCCTTCTGCAGGCCCCGCCTACTTGGCAGGGGATCATTAAATAGTTGCCACCCCCCGCATACACTTAACACATTTGGCGGGGAGAGTGGTGTAAAGTGCCACCCTCCCCTCGTCTCTTTGATTTGTCATTGGAGCGGTGTGCGGGAACACATCGCACACCGCTCACGCCTGGATCTGGGCGACGCGCTCCCTCAAATTCGTATGGGCTCCTAACTACCGGTGGCTTGGGTTTAATTTATATGTTATTTCTTTACATGTATTTATTATAAAATTATATTTATTCATTTCTTCATTCAACTATTTATTTCAAGTCTTTAATAGCTTATACTTAGTATACTAGTGTGGACAGTGACGTGCATAGGGTATTTGGAGAGGGTAGGCAGAAATCGCGTTATTAATTTGACTATTTTATTATAATAGTAAATATTATATTGCTTTCATAGGAAAGATAAATGGCGTGAACATAGAATAGATTTGAATATAAATGGTTCCTTCTTTTGTTGAACTTTAAGCGATTTAGACAATACTTATTTATCGTAAGTGCATGCAATGCTTTCATGCATCTATGGAATGAACGCTACTGAGTGTGGAAGAGAACCCGTAATGTAAATACAACAATTTTAAAACAAATTACGATTCTTTAAGAAAGCCCCGTTTGTCTCAGTTCGGTATTTTCAGGAAACAATGTGTTGATGGAAAATCTGTTATGTGTGATATTTACACAAATCGATTGTTTTGAAAACAATTTGTGATACGAGTGCGAATTCCTAGTTTAATGTATGAGGATTACCAAACTCATTACTGCCTCGTTGTCAGTAAATATATTGTGTTATCTCATAACTGTTGCAAATTTCTATTTTTTTTGTACATAGACTACATTAACACAAACCTATATAAGACATGAACAGGATACATTATAAATGCGACTATATTTAAAAGTGTCGACTACATGCACAGATGAAAAGAAAAATAATAATACGAGTAACACAAAAAGAAATAAATTACTCTAATTAGAAAATTTTATAACAGAAATAAAAACAAATCAGCAAAAAAACAATAATAAATTTGTAAATACTTTCGTTAAATATGTCGAAACCAACAGATCTCGACATATAATTGTTTAACTTTGTCATTGTACATAGGGATATATAATAATATAATCACGGTTATCGTTTTCGGGGTAAGCAAAGACACATTAGTGGCTGTATCCTGTGGCGTAGTGGGTAAGAGATCGGCATTCATACGCTGCGACATAAATGCTTGTAAGTTAGAATCCCGGCACGTATATCTGCGTTTTTCCAGATTAAGTAGAATTTAGACACCACGTGCTCACCGGTGAAGAAAGCATCGTGAAGAAACCCACATGGCATCTAAATGAAATGTATTTATTTTGCTACAAACTAATAAAAACTAGAAATTTAAATGCAGTAACAGAAACAACATACAAAAACATATAAACATGGTGAAAATAGGACCTTCATCAGCTTAAAGCCACAGAGGAAGTTTGTAATTTCTGAATAGATTTTTTTTTTACACTGGCTCGACATAGTGACTACAGAGTGCCTGATGGTAAGTACAGTGTAGTCCAAAAACGAAAGCGATTATCAAAGGATGAAAATCCATTGATAGTCTACATCGTCATGTCGGCCCACATATACCACGACTGAAGGTCTCTAGGTATATGAGCTACTGGATATGCACAAGCTGATCCCGAAACGCGACAAGCCGAAACTGGTCACTATGACGGGCTTTACACCCATGTACTGTGGTCGCGATCCAGACGGGCACCGACGCCCTACCACCTCGCTGCTGCTCGTTTAGCACCACCCAGGAGTCACGTGTAGGGAAACTAGGGTAAAGCCTACGGACGCGAGCAGCTTCGACTCCCAACAGCAAGCAGCAGCAGCAGCTTCCTTATATACGCATGTAAAGATTCGTTTCTACATTTATCACGCGAACAGCTGTGGAGTGGAATATGCTTTTCGCGACAGTAATACCACGGTCTTATGACTTGGGAGCTGTTAAGGGAATAGTAAATAGACATTTGTTGAATGGACGAGGTCATCGTCACACTTAGCTTCAACTTTCCCCAGAGATTGAGGACAAGCGTTTGGTTGTAAATAATAAAAAAAAAGTTCCTAAGTTGCAAAACCCAGGGATATTTTCAAAGCATGTTATCAACCTAAATCACTTTGATATCTTCTTTCCGAGGTATTTAAAATTGAATACATTGAGACCACGCAGTTTTATAGTTAAAACAGTCATTAATGAAATAAAATCTCTTTTTCTTTTTTTTTCTTTTTATTCTGACTCGACACAGTGACTGCTCCATACCTGATGGTAAGCGTGGTACAGTCCAAAAAACGCCAACGACTATCCACAGGTAATGAAAACAGTACAGGTAAACGGTAGTCGCAGCGATCATGCCGGCCTGCACAAACATCTCTTCATACTACGCTTAAAGGATCCCATATCATAGGATGGTGCGAACACGCTCGCCGGAATACCATTCCACAGCCCAACGACACGGCAGAAGAAGGAGTTAGAGAACTTCTTAGTCCTGGCCGGGATGTGAGATACCGTATAGCTGTGACACTGCAAACCCGCGCGCGTGGTTCTATTTAGGAAGGGAGAGGGTGGAACAAGGTTAAACACCTCTTCAGAACACTCGCCATGATACAGACGGTAGAAAACGCTCAGTGACGCAACATCTATGCGCAAATGAAGCGGTCTTGGTTTGTTTTTTAGTAAATTAGTTTTAATAGTTTTTTTTATTTCAATGGTAATAAATCTAAGATGTCATTAGGTATTATATTGTATAGGTGTACAAAACCCCATATAAGAGTCATGAAGGTTTTTATAAAGTTACAGAGCTATAGAGCTTACCGTTGTTTTAATTTCATGTATTACAATAGTACGATTAATTTAAATTTCTTATGAAAGACCGATCCAGATCTCACTCGCCTGACAGATACCGGTTCATTTAAACCGTCTCGGCTTGAAGTGTCCCATTATCCCATATCAAACGACGCTGGAAAAACACTTGCGGGTTGCGAATTCCACTCCTTAGAGATACGCGGTAAAAAGTGGAGGCGAATAGCTTTGTACGAGCAGTTAGCGTATTGACAATATAAGAAAGCATTCAGACATGGCGCGGATTCTTGTTATATTATAGTAAAAACGAGAGACTAGAATTAAGTTATACTATTTAAGTTTATTTGTTTTTAGTTTTTTAAGAGTTGAAGCTGCTCGCGTCCGTAGGCTTTACCCTAGTTTCCATACACGTGACTCCTGGGTGGTGCTAAACGAGCAGCAGTGAGGTGGTAGGGCACCGGTGCCCGTATGGATCGCAACCACAGTACATGGGTGTAAAGCCCGTCATAGTGACCAGTTTCGGCTTGTCGCGTTTCGAGATCAGCTTGTGTATATCCCGTGGCTCACATACCTAGAGACCTTCAGTCGTGGTATATGTGGGCCGACATGACGATGTAGACTATCAATGGATTTTCATCCTTTGATAGTCGCTTTCGTTTTTGGACTACACTGTACTTACCATCACGTACTCTGTAGTCACTATGTCGAGTTAGTGGAAAAAAATATCCACACCTTTTTTGGTAACCCGAAGAAAAATCTTGCATAATACTATCATGGCTGTTGTGAGGGCGGCGACCTCGGTGTGTCAGTCTTCTATAAACTAAAAACCTTCGGGATGTTGCTCAAATCACTGCTGGAACTGGAGTTCCATATTCCTGTAACAACTTGGCGAGTGAATAGCTTTTAAGGCTCAAACTCTTGGAAAGATGGAAGTAAAGTGCCCATCCCTCATAGGTACAAATTATTGTATTCGGAAATATCTCCTTCGTCTATAAAATCGACCTGTATATGAAGATGGGATTTCTGATGGCGACAACACAAGTATCATCAAACCAATAAGAATTAATTCAGAGAAAGATCATATTGATCCAGTAGTGTGTAACTTTTATATCTGTCGATGACTTTATCGAAAGCAAACAGTGTATGACCGATTCTAATAGAGAATTAATTCCGTAAAAGGCCGAGTTAGTGCACCAGTGCCAAACGCTGAAGATCTATTAAAACTGTTTGTTTAAGATACACGGCGCCTGCTTTTTGTCATGTCTCAAGAAATACTAGGAAGTCCTTATACAGAAAGTTAAAACTGTTTATAAAATCACCCTGTCACTTTCTAGGTAAGCAGAGAACTTAAATTGACTACGCAGCGTCTTGAGACAGTAATAAGCTCTATTGAGTTGTTTGCCCTAATTTTAAACATAATTTAGTTAGTAAATTAAGTACTAATATTAGTACTTAATTATAGCTGTGGCGGTCTTGAGAATAATAGATAGGTTCACATGCGCGGCAACGTGAATGGTCGTAGATTCGATTCCCGGCACGCACCTCAAGGTTTTTTCTATTGTAATAATGTATAAAAAAAAATATGGTAACACTGAAGTATTCTTGTCATGTTGTTGTAATCGTAATTCAAAATAAATAAAACGTTTTGTGCTGATAAAGAAAGTGAATTTTAATAATAAGACCCTGATTGAACATATATTATATTATTTACTAGCTGATCTGGCAAACGTTGTTTTGCTATATAAGTTATTGTAATATCTTCTAAGATGTTCATTGAAATTAAGTGATGTCAAAGACAATTTTGTACACAATTAAATACTCTTAAACAACAACACATTTATTTGAATAAAGATTAATATTATTACGTTGATACAACTCTTAACAAATAATGCATTAATTTCGAACAATTTGATTAACATAAAAACGGTTCTAGTGAGTTAATCTTAAAAGATAGATACTGTTACGGACATTTTTTTTTTGTCATTTCAAGAGGAATAATACTTTCATACATAACTTTTGGTATCTCGAACCGTTTTCGCAGCGCACGCAATGGAAGCACTCAAGGATGAATAATTCTCCCCGTTTTTTTCACATTTTCCATTATTTCTTCGCTCCTAATAGTTGCATCGTGATGTTATATAGCCTCAATCCTTCCTCGATAAATGGTCTATTCAACACAAAAAAATTTCAATTCGAACCAGTAGTTCCTGAAATTAGCGCGTTCAAACAAACAAACAAACAAACAAACTCTTCAGCTTTATAATATTAGTATAGATTATATAATTTTTTCATATTACTTACGGATTTAGACGCCATATGCTCACAGGCGAAGGAAAAGATCGAGCCCGCATGGCATCTAATAAAAATATCATGTACAAGTACCCTGAAAATTTAGCACTACAGTGCAGTGCAGTGTTTTTGAGCTACGGGAGTTAACTAAATAGAAGGCTTAGACAAGCCGGCAGTCGATCGGTAATAACGCTGATAGAAACGTCCCTAGCGTATGGAATTGAGATAACGGTTTGACTTACTTTGAAAACTATTTTTTTTATCCTAACTCGACACAGTGACCACACCACGCCTGATGGTAAGTCTGGTGCAATCCAAAAACGCCAACGACTATCAGCAGTAAAAGACTAGCGATATTCACAGCGATCATGCCGGCCTGCACAAATATCTCTTCTCGCTTCGTTTAAAGGACCCCATATCATATATTTTGGGAGTCGAAGCTGCACGCGTCCGTAGGCTTTACCCTAGTTTCCCTACACGTGACTTCTGGGTGGTGCTAAACGAGCAGCAGCGAGGTGGTAGGGCGTCGGTGCCCGTCTGGGTCGCGACCACAGTACATGGGTGTAAAGCCCGTCATAGTGACCAGTTTCGGCTTGTCGCGTTTCGGGATCAGCTTGTGTATATCCAGTAGCTCATATACCTAGAGACCTTCAGTCGTGGTATATGTGGGCCGACATGACGATGTAGAGTATCAATGGATTTTTATCCTTTGATAGTCGCTTTCGTATTTGGACTACACTGTACTTACCATCAGGTACTCTGTAGTAACTATGTCGAGCCAGAGTAAAAAAAAAATCATTAGTCGGTGGGTACAAGTGCGCTTGCTTGCCGAGCCCTCGGAAGTATTCGGATTCCCAGCCTCGGCGAAGGCGAAGAGAGGGCAGTGCTGGCATCCCGGTGGTTTTAGTCGGGGCAGGTCCGACACACCGGGGGAAGTGGGCCTCACCACTCCCCCTGACGGTCTGTAGGGATTTCCACCGGGTTAACAAAAAAAAGGTACAAGCGTGCT
Source organism: Automeris io (assembly GCA_036320925.1). Taxonomy (NCBI): domain Eukaryota; kingdom Metazoa; phylum Arthropoda; class Insecta; order Lepidoptera; family Saturniidae; genus Automeris; species Automeris io. Next base: position 1,702,038 of record JAUDJH010000010.1, on the reverse strand, counting down.
GGAAGACAATTCCACAGCCCAACGACACGGTAAAAGTAAAAGTTACAGAACTTCTTAATCCTAGCCGGGATGTGAAATTTCCCGGGATGTGACTCAGTAAACTCGAGCGCCTGGTTCTACTATGGAAGAGAGAGGGTGAACAGGCTTAAATAACTCTTCAGAATACGCTGTGATACAGACAAAAAATACTCAATGAGGCAATACCTCTGCGCAATTGGAGCGGTTCACGATGCTTTAGTGGAGCGCCTGGGGGTTTTCACCTCAGATTAGAGTTATAGTGAATGAATTAATATGATCGATGTGGGATATTGTTTTTAAAACTATAAATTGCAATGTATGACCGGTGGTCGTGGCTGTGGTTATAGTAAGATACGAATTTGGCGTTTCACAGTTTATTTGCACTTTAAGGCAGACCGAACTGCGACGTACACCCACGTACTCCCGCCTTGGGTCTCGGTAGTCGACTAACTTACAAGCGTCCCGTGCGCGCGCGCATCCTCTTACCCCGCACGTCTCGTAACACCCTAACGACCCTTAGGGCGACAAGAGCGTATCGGGTTACGCCTACATGCTATAAATGTTTACCCAATTTTTTTGTGCACTCCATTATTTCATTGCTTAAACAAATTATTATGAAAAATTAATGTTTTACCATATATTTTCACTTTAAACAGTTTTTTTTTTAATTTATATGTTAAATCTTACCTGAGTAGACATATAGGAACATTTTCAAAGATACCTGTGTATAAAAATAGCAGTAGGGATCTCGAACAGGTAGAAAAACGTGGAGGGGAGAGAGAGCGACAGCTGCTATGTACAATGTACTACGTATTAGTAACATCAGGATTTATCACAGAGCGGACAGCCTTCCTCTGCAACCTAGCCCGGGCGTCAAATAATTGCTGGGCAGAACCGTTCCAATGATCCAAACAGTATTCCATGCATGGTCTGACCTGGGTACATTCCAAGCATTTCTTTTGCCAGTATTATCGCTGATCGAATTATACTTTGTCTAGTTCTCAGGTAAAGGTTTTTTTGTTGTATTCTTCTTACAGGAGGAGTAGCTAGCGCTTTCTTCTGGGGCATAGTTGGCGACGTCTTCGGGCGGAAGAACACTCTCACTTTAACGCTGCTTCTTGATGCCACCATAACGCTTGCCCAAAGCACAGTGTCAGATTATAGAATGCTATTGGCTGCTAGAACTGTCAACGGTTTTATTATTGGTAAGTTTTTTAAGTTGCTCACTGTACAATTTCTTCTGTTTGGTGGATTCATGCATAAATTCTTTATCCATACCAAGATACAGTGAAACTGTTTCATCATTTTCACAAGCTGTTACGTCGCCCCACGCCATATTTGCCGGTTCATGACCGCCACTCAAAAATTCTTCAGCTCCAAAACTTATCGGTTCCTTGATATATATCGCCAGCTATCTGCCACTTCAGCGTGTTAATATGAAGTGATATGTCGATATCTTAGGTTTTCTGTCGGATAATCTTTATTCAGATTTTATCCTTTAGGGAGATTATTAAGCATGCTTCAAGATAGAGGTATTGGATACTTTAAGTTAAGGTGAATAAAATTGTTTAAAGGTGGACCAGGTACTCTCGTCTTCTCTTACCTATCTGATTTGATTGGAGTTAAGAAGAGAGAGCTGTATTTGAGCATCGTTGGCATGAGCTTCGTCGTAGCCTGGCTTATATTACCTGGTAAGTTTGTTATTATTTTTTAGTTTTATGCATTTCGTTTCTGGGAAAAGATTTTATACATTCTATTCTGCAATGCTCTTGGCAAGCCCCAAGTAAGCATAGAAAAAGAGTAGTTGAGAAAATGTTAAATAGTAACTTACAATAGTCAAATTAGATTTTAAAGTCAATGGAAGATTAAAATGTTAACGTAGGGAAATATATGGTAACGAATTACCGACTCTCTTTCAAACATTAAATTAACTAATGTGAAACAATAACCTAGGAATAAAATTTGCAAATCAAAGTAACTCCATTAATACATTGATATTCTTACAAAGGTCTGTGTTGGGCTAGTTCATGGGTCGGCAACATTTTGAGTCGGAAGAGTAAAAAATTACAATTTACAAAATTTCAAAGTTTATAAAGAGCCATACATTTTTTCTTGCCAACAATAAATGGTACTTGTATAAATAAACTTTTGTAGTAAAAAAAAACTAATCTATTTATTCATCGATTCGAAATCTTTTTTTTTAAATTAATAATATCTTCGTATGGAACTAAAGAGTCCCTGCTTCACATCTGAAGAGCCCCATGTGGCTTGCGAGCCGCAGGTTGTCGACCCCTGGGTTACTTGAAAGGGGTCTATGTACAGGTTAATATAACCCACAGCGGGTTCTAATTTGAGTATTAAATTATTCTTTAAGTTACTTTTGTAGTGTTCTAGAAAAAGCGACTAGTTTCACTACATATAATGTAAGCGTAAAGTAAAATATATCATTCTTCTTTACAAAGTGTATTGTTGATAAATCATGATTGAGGACATTTGGAAGTAGAATCACTTTTGTTGCATTATCTATTATTATGCCCAGCCTTAATTCTGTGGGTAGGGTACGGTGAACTAAAACCGTACTCATCATTATCCTGCTTTTTGTTAGGATGAACAGTAATAATGACGCATGTGTGCACGTAATATTATTTTATAATAGGCTAATTCCTCAAATATAGATTATACCAAAACTTTATTTGTAATGTTTTCTGCTATTACTGTTTTTAATTACATTTAAGATTAGGAAATATGTAAAATAAAATCACTAATTAAAAGATCTGAGATGCATTTGAGTTTTAATTTCATGCTAATTGGCAATATTTTATGACACGTGTATATCAAAATAAAAATTGGCAATTTTCGTACTTAATGCTAATTTCTCAACTGAAAATTTTCTTATTTACATTCACCAACTTTTATCTATTGCTAGGCTTAGGCTTCTCCTAAGCACCATTGAGACCAGTCTTAGACTTTCTCCATCCTATTACAGAAGTATTCACTCCTAACTCTTTAAAAATCCTTCTTCATTTGTCGATTCAGCGATCATATAATATCTGAATTCTTGAAAATATTTTCAGCTGTCGCCTGGCTGGTGCTTCCATTCAAGAATACCGGTCATGAGACCCTACTCCCAATGTACTCCTGGAGACTGTACCTGGCGCTATGCAGCTTGCCTGGTTTCATTGGAGCAGTCTGGATGATGTATCTGCCAGAGAGTCCACGACTTCTCTTGGATACGAATAGAGGAGACAAGGCGCTTAAACTTTTAGCTCAAATACACAAAACCAATAAGGGGAAAAATTCGGAATACAAGGTTTGTTTGAAAATTCTTCTTCTCTGTTTTTAACTTCAGAAATTTATTGGCAAGCACGCAGTCTCTGCAATTGTCTTAAAGATCTCTATTAGGTTTTATCTTTTTTAACCCACCAGACAAAAATTGGTGTTTTAGGCCATAACGTGTGTATCGATGCTTTTGGTTATTTATATATCTGTCTTAGGCACCGTAACTCATGAAACCAGTAATGAAATTTCTTTAATACACAGTTTTTTTTTATTTTACAGGTAAAGAAATTAATACCTGATGATATGCTAGCAGCAAAATCAGTAAATGGAGATGAAAATAGAACAAAAGATTTATTCATGAGCGTTCTGAGAGATTTAAAATTATTTGTATCTAAAAGTTATGCGTTAAAATCCACTTTAATATTATTTGTTTTTTTCGCTAACATGGCAGCGTAAGTGTCCAATGTATAAATTTTATTGGTATAACTAATTTTATTATAGTTCTTTAACTTTAAAGACGGTTTACATCAACAAATTAAATCTAGTTAAAGCCAGTACAAAACGGTATCCAGTTATAACAACTGTTATATTAATATCACCACTAAAAACAAATTAAGCCGCTTTAATTAAATAATCAAAACTTGTGGTGGTATGGAGTTTGCCAGAACTAGGTCTTGACCACAGTATACGAGTGTAAAGACCGTCATAGTGACTAGGCTTAGCCTGTCGCGTTTCGGGATCAGCTTGTGTATATCCAGTAACACATATACATAAAGATCTTCAGTCGTGGTATATGTGGGCCGCAATGACGACGGATACTCTATAGATTTTCGACCTTTGATAGTCGTTTTCGTTTTTACACTACACTGTACTTACCATCAGATGCACTGTAGTTATTTTGTCGACCCAGTGTAAAAAAGACAGATAAACGTTATTTCAATAAAGCGGTTTGATTCAACCTCAACAGTGATGTAAATTTGATATTGGTTAACACCAGATAATGTTTCCGAGCAAGAAAATAAGTACAGTATAACGTTAAATAGTGCTTTATACAATTTTAAACTAGATTTTATTTGTTGGTGAAAGCTGCCCTTATACTATCTGCAAATAAAGATTCATAGAAAGAATACTTTTTCCAATAACATTCCTACTAGCCACTGAACTAGCTTGACGGTGCTGAGACCCCATTCGTGATTACATCAGGATTTTGTTGATATCCCAGCTGCTCCTACGAAGCTATTCTCTTCCTTCTTTATATGACGTACTATCTAGGCGTGGTGGGATTCACTATTAGGGTCAGATTTTCCCGCTTTACAATAAGGGAATCCGGTTTTGTTGGGCAACGCTCTACATCTTCGACCTCATCATTCCTTTCAATTACATGCTATTGAGGTCAAGCGTGAGCCTGTTTATAATAAAGAAAGTTTAATAGCTATACATTTATTTTAGTTTGAATATTATTTTCTTGACATATTATTCTAGTAGAAAGTAGAACAGTGCCTCCTTTTTCATCATACACGCCAAAAGCACGCTGAATTGCACGCGTATTGCTAGCATTTAAGCTGCTGCATGCACGTTTTCTGCATATAGTGTATATTCGGGCGTTTAAAAAAAAAAATTTTTTTCCTCGGAACCACGTTCAAAAGTTTCGTTTCAATGCCAAAATAGGCCTTTGAAAATATGAGCCCTTAATATTAATATTTAGCTTGTCCGCATTGCACTTTTCGATTTCCCATACAAATAACACAGGACAAAAGTTTTTTTTTCTTTTGATTTCTATAACTAATGAACGATATATCGTATTGCAATACCGAGTCATTATTTTTGTAGAGAATTTAACGCTCAACAAAAAAGGTCTGCAGTCAATTTTTGATAAATCAACTCAGTCAAAAGTTATTCAAGATCGAAGTTTAACTTACCCTCAATTCAGCTGTTTTATTGACTGATTTGGCAAAATATTATGTTTTTAGAAAAATTAAAACCAAAACATTTTACAAAATATAAATTAGACTTCTGAAAACTGTTAACCTTTATTTCCTGCTTTATAGTAAATCTGAACAAGGTACTTAAAACGAATTATCATTGACAGTTAACCCAACATTTGAAAATTCTGGTTGTTGAAAATTAACATCAATCGTTAAACCTTTTTGTAGAGCGTTAAATTCTCTACAAAAATAATGAATGGGTATTGCAATACGATATATCGTTCATTCGTTATAAAAGTTAAAACTTTTATCCTGTGTTATTTGTATGGGAAATCGAAAAGTGCAATGCGGACAACCTAAACATTAATATTAAGGGCTCATATTTTTAGAGGCCTATTTTGGCATTAAAATGAAACTTTTGAGCGTGGTTCCGAGGATTTTTTTTTTTTTTAAACCCCCTAGTGTACCTATATCCTCCAACCCGCATTTGAAAGCGTTTTGGATTTCTCAAATATAGTGAAAAAGGGAAGAAGGTTTTAGCTCTGTAGTGAGACGAAACTGGCTAATAATAATCTTATTCTAGATAAAGTAAATTAAATTGCAAATTCCAATCAAAATTTCAGCGGTTTCGGTCTGAATATGTGGATACCAGAACTTCTCCTTCGCATGCAAGGGAGAGAATGCAACAGCACTGTTCATAATAATACAGAAAAGGCTGCCCATAACGCTTCGAATCTCGTCTGGAAGGAGCTCGCAAAGATATACGCGTATGAGAAACCAGAACGACTTGTCGAGCTCAACACAACTGGTCTTGGTATCCACGAAAGGAGGGGAGAGCAGTGCAATGATAATATGGATGCAGAGGTATTGGAGTTTGATATCTCAATTTATATAATCCCTTTAAGAACAGACCTACGTATTCTGGATGGATAAGAAAAAAAAAAGTTATTTATTAGGCAAACAATTACAAGCAGCACATTAAAAATCAGCTGACACCCAAACTAGGACAACCTGTATCTTGGATGTCAGCATATTACACACAATTTGTTACAGTTTATTACCGCTGCGTAGCTCCAATCTTAACTCAAAACAATACAACAATAATATTACACACTAAACAATAGACTATACAAAAAAATAAAAAGTGAATAACAATTTCAAAAGAATGTTAATGCTAAAGCCCAAACACATCTATTCCTGCAAGAGTTCCTCAGTATCATTATATTTTAGATTCGACAACCAGTCTCTCAGCTTCATCTTACATTCGAATTTAGATAAGTTCAAGATATTTAATTCATGATTAACCTTATTGTAAATCCTTGAACCAAGAACCCAAAATTGTTTCTCAGCAAAATGAGACTTGTGAATCGTCATATGGCAAACATATCTCATTCTGCGAGGTTTTCGTTTGCTATCTGTCCCTACAAGGACCATTCTATGTTTGCGGAGGACAAGTTTCGAGACAAAGAGCTGTCTTACTGTCAAAATTTGACATCTAGAATATAACAGCTCAGTAGGAAAATTTCTGGATTCTTTACACATGCCTTTTAAGACAGCTCTTTGAGCCCTCTCAAGTTTCAATAAAGTGGTCTTAGAGGCTCCACCCCACACAGCAATGCAGTAAGATATCAAGGATTCACACAGAGAGAAATAAACAGTCCTAAGAGTATAAATGTCAGCAGAATTTCTCAATTTCTTAAAGTCATAGATAAGTTTTTGAGTTCTATTGAGCAAACTATGTATATGAGATTTCCAACTTAACATTTCGTCTAGATGTACTTCCAGATATCTCACCACATTCTTGTTAGCGGCAAGCATTTGCATTTCAAATTAGAAAGACAGGAATGTCCCCTAATGCATATAGAGTTATCTGTCTGTGTAAGTAACAGTTTTATGGTGACTTCTGTTGAAACTAGAACTAAAAAGTTCTCTAACCTTTACTATTGCCGAATCCTTGAGCTCTGGAATGGTTTTGCGGTGCTTGTGTTCCCACCGTCCTATGATATAAGGTCCTTTAAACGAAGCGTGAAGAGATATTTCTTACATTAGACTTATATTATGGCCATTAATGTAGGGAGGAAAGACAGTCCGTTGAGATTAAATTAATGGCTCCAAAAATATTTGAAAACTACACTTAAAACACAGCAAATGTCTTTCATCTTGGTTGCGGCGTTTCTTTCTCTCATTATTTCCTATCACTCGTTGCTCTTTCGTTCAACAACTACTGCTACTGATAATATAATTTCTACATAAATAAACCATTCTTCTTATGTAGTTTTATTCGTTTTCAGATCTTTATATCAGGGTTGATAGTCGGCGCTTGCTGTGTTCTCGGGAACATCGCTTGTGCTGTGCTGTGCGCGAGAGGTGGCGCTTTGGGCGTGCGTCGTGCAGCGGCAGCGTGCGCTGGAGCCTGTGCCTTGGCTTGCGCTTGTCTAGCAGCTACTGCCTGCTCATGCTCCAATTCAAGCAGCGTGGCTGTCGCAGCCGCTGCAGCGCTGAATGCCGCCTCGTTGAACGGCAATGTCTTATTGATTCGTCTTCTATTGCACGCTTTGCCGGCGAAGCTTAGGTTAGTACTTCTACAGTTTTTGTTTAATACACCGCATTTGATGGAAATTATACTATACCCGAAGAACAGCAGCGACTATTAAGGAAGGGGATTACTGGGACAGTATCCGTCGTTATGTTAGTCAACATATATTACCAAAGACTTTAGGTATATGGACAATTCAACATACACAAGCTAATCTCAAAACGTGACAAGCTGATGCGTTGGTTATTAACACGTTCGTCGCCCAGCGCGATTCGTTCGTGTTTCTCTTAAGACCCAAATCCGTGTAAACATGCGATTTGTAGGAACTCAAACGATGTAATTTGAATATTATGATTATATTGTGATATTTTTACCTTCGATTTATCGCAAAGAATTTTGTTACTCACTTCAAATGTGTTGAAAGTGTTAACTTCAACAAAAGCATTACCCAGATATGAACGACGACGAATGCTCTTTGAGATGGGTACACGGGATACATGATGTAATGTTATGTATTATTCTTTCATTGTTATCTAAACATATATAACTCAAAGGTGACTGACTGACATAGTGATCTATCAACGCACAGCCCAAACCACTGGACGGATCGGGCTGAAATTTGGCAAGCCGGTAGATGTTATGACGTAGGAATCCGCTAAGAAAGGATTTTGATAAATTCCACCCCCAAGGGGATACAATAGGGGATGAAAGTTTGTATGAAATTTTGTCAGTTTTAAACCGATCGGGCTGAGACTTTGCATGCATAAGGCTACTATGACTTAAGGATCCCTTAAGAAAGGATTTTGATAAATTCCACCGCTAAGAGGATAAAAAAGGGGATCAAAGTTAACTAAAAACTATATCTAATTAATAATAACACTTCTTAACGTGAGCGAAGCCGCGGGCAAAAGCTAGTTTTTACATAAATGTGTTGGTTGTGTGTTGTTTCCTTTGTATCAATAAACTTTTTCTTTCTTAAATTTTTTTTCTGTATATGGACGTGGCGATAAATTTATCGAGGGGTTAAAGGCTATTTGGCTTAACCCTTTCAGACCTGAATTTTTTTTTTGTCCAATGAATCTAAAATAAAATTTGAAGCTAGAGTAGAGTAAAAAGACTAAGGAAAACATTATGAAAAAAATCCTGGTTGTCAGGTTTTTAAGAAAAAATAGTTTTTTTTTGTGTACAAATGTGCACATCCGTCTTAATCCAAGTAGGTATAAGGTTTTATATTTTATGTGTACATTTGTGTACGCCAGGTCTGAAAGGGTTAAGCGATATTTTTTGGTGATATAGTAATATACCTATATATATTTGGAATCGGTAAAAAACACTGATTCCGAAAATATATATATTACTATACCCCCAAAAAATGTCGTTTAAACCAAATAGCCTTTCACCCCTCGATATTAAGACGATCACTGCAATAGTGTATGGTGGTCACAACTCAGTTCATACAATTGCCTTACCACCTAAATATCATCGTACCACCTCTTCAGACAGGGATGTCGGGTCAAGCACATCAAAAAGCATGTAAGCTACTCTATCTTACTTAGCCGTTACCGTGATTCTTTTTCGGAACTCTTTTAACAGATTTTATTAAACCTTTGAGGGAAAATAGATGGATGTCTCATAGTAAATAGCGCCACCAATGAACAAGTTAATGGAACTTTTTATTGCGATACTGACCGTAAATGTTATTCACTGCCCTCTTAAAAAATCCCATGTCATAGCCCTAGAGAACAACCGTCCATATCATTCCACTTCGCAACTCGAAAGCTCGCGATAAGAACGTTCTAGAAAATCTTTGTATTGACGAGTTCCTACTGTTGTCAAAGTTTCGTTGCTAAGTTCATTAAAATCACTTCAGTAATTTCTGTTATCCCTTGAAAAAAAAAAAGATTTTGTTAGTAGAATTCGTTTTTATCTTGATTTAGTGCACTCGGAGTTTGCTGGGGAGCGTGGTGGGGCCGCTCTGGAGGAGTGGTATCAAACTTGGCTGTCGGAGTTCTGTTGGACTACTCCTGCCCTGCACCCTTCATATCTGTTGCAGTTTTATTAGCTAGTAAGTATTACCTCACAAAGTGTTTTTTTTTATTTATTGATTTTAAGTGAATGGTAACGATGTACGCCTACGCGAATCATTATAGGCTCGTATCATAGGCTAACCTTCCCAAAATGGCTTGAAAGTGTATCTGAACAATGCAGGTATAATAAAAACGGAGTCTTAATATATTAGAAAATATTGTTTTCTTCTTAGTCATGGATTTTCTACTTGGTCGATGCGGCCATAGATGAGCGAAATGTAATCAGATTAATAAAAATGATTAACGATTACATTTTACGTTTTTTACCATTAATATGACTGCATTTTGCTCATCTATGTTTTTAACACTACAAAATCCCAGGTTGTATACACATTTATGATTTCTTAATGTTTTAAATGGATTTAATCATGATTACAGAGCATGCAAATTAAAATTACGACTACATTTTGTAATCGTTGATCATTAATCAGATTACATTTTGCCCATGTCTTATTGCGGCTATTGCAGGACGCTTTTCTCTCTATTAGATACACTACGTGTACATTCTATAAGAAAAAACCTCATAGGGAACTCAATTAGGTCTGTCCCTCTTATGTATGATCGGTCGCAACGACGTCGATGTTCCATTCTTGCCGACAGCAACAAAGGTTTTTTTAGTAAGGCTCGACTTAGTGACTACAGAGTATCTGATGGTAAGTACAGTGTCGTCCAAAAACGAAAGCGACTATCAAAGGATGAAAATCCATTGATAGTCTATATCGTCATGTCGGCTCACATATACCACGACTGAAGGCGACAAGCCGAAACTGGTCACTATGACGAGCTTTACACCCATGTACTGTGGTCGCGATACAGACGGGCACCGACGCCCTACCACCTCGCTGCTGCTCGTTTAACACCACCCAGGAGTCACGTCAAGTCACGTCAGGAGTCAAGGTTCTAAATACCTTTCGTTACGGATGATATAATATATTCAAACTACTTTACGACCTGTTCTTGCACAATCGGAGTATTTTTTTGTTTGATGCGAAGCTTTTTCAGAATGGAAACAAATATAAAAATATTGTATCCATTTATGTACTAATCATTTTTGTTGAACTTATAAATAATGACAAAATTATAAACTTCATGACAAATCATTTTAATGTTTCAGTATCAGTCGGTGGAATATTAATAATCAAACTAGAAGATACAAAGGAAGACACTGTAAAGACAGAAGAAGTCGATCAAGAGAACGGAACAGAAAAGAATGTAGGACTAGATAAATACATATCTACTTATATGTAGTACTTAGGGCTAGTTATAAAATTAGGTGTTACTTATTATATTAGTACTGAAATATCATAGTAAATAGTACAATTCAATTTGCTTTAAAAGTAAAGTAAACATTGAAAGTAGGGGCATTTTTATGAATGTTGTAGCTTGCAGGTGTTATGTCAATATAATTTTAAGTGTAAAAACTTCTGAGGCAAAATTCTGGTTGCAAATGAATGATTCAAGAAGAAACATTGTATTAGATGTATAATCTCCATTAATACTTGAGATATCTATTTATATTTATAGATATATATTAATAAGTAATAGTATTAAATGAAAATTACGTAATATCTACATAAATGTAGTTTATTTTTAGAAAATCAGAATTTGTTTAAATACTATATTTGGATTTGGAGAGAGATTTCATTTTTTTTTTTTTTTTAACTCGGGGGAAACCCGTTATGGGCCGTCAGGGGATGATGAGGGTCACCCCCCGGTGTGTCGGAGTCGCACCGACTAAAACCCCCGGGGTGTTTCTTCTCCCGTTTGCCGGGGCCAAGGGCAAGGCTGTGCCAGCTTCCTCAGCGCCCGGCGACGTCTGGCCTATTGATGGAAGGCCCCTGGACACCATTCCGCTCTCCTTCAGTTTCTTCGTGCGGTGCGCGGGAACACATCGCGCACCGCTCTCGCCTTGGAAATGTTGGGCGACGCACTCCCTCAAGTGCGCCGCCCAGGCGTTAATCCGTTAAGGAGGGAAGTGCCTTGAGTAGGCTTCCCTCCTGCGTCTAGTACGGCGAGGGGGACGGAGGGGCGGAAAGGACAGGGAAGACGAAGCCTGCCTCTTTCGCTCACGCTCCGCCTCCTCTTTCACTCTAAGGACCTCCTCTGTGAAAAGGAGGACCGCCTTCCATGACCTGTCGCTCTCGAGCATAGCCCGAATAAGTGTGGGCAGCGACAGGTCATTTCCTACCTGTTGCGTTAAAGCATCCCTTTCCGGGGCCCAGGCTGGGCACCCGTCAAACATGTGCTGAGCGGACTCTTCAGCACATCCGTCGCAGTGGTGGCAGCGTTGGGTCGGCTCACTACCGGTTATTCGGCAAAGGTACCAACCGAAACAACCATGTCCGGTCAGTGCCTGCGTCAACCGGTAGGAGACGATTCCATGGCGCCTGAAGAGAGATTTCATAATTCAACTATATCTAAATATAAAGATTCGTAAAGTTGAATCTATATGTTTTTAAATATTTTAATTATTAATTGAATGTTTAGATTTATACAGTGTACCATAAAATTAATTAGAAATAATTTCTGAGATACTAGGTAGTTTTGATAAGGATAATTAAAATACAACTTGGTAAAAAAATGTAGAAATAAACGGAAGCTCCAATTTAATTAAAGGCAACATGTCATCCGGTTAACAACCGGTAAACTTAATATGGTTTACTTTTTGTAACGAAAACACTGTTAAAAATTTAAGAGAAGAGAATAATTTCATAACGTTTTTACACTTGGATAATTTTAAAGAAATAAATCGTATAAAAGTGATAACGTAACTGATAAAGTAATATTCGAACAACGATCATGCTAGTATAAAAGTTAAAAATGTATGGAATTATTGATGTGGTATTTCAAAAGCCTATGCCATTTCAACTACTACTAGCTATTAACTTCTTTACTAGTGATATCGATGATTTAATGTTGCTTTCTCCAGACATTCTGATACAATTGTGAAATACGACATTTCATGAATTGAATTTTAAACAATTTCTACAAATTTTTTCCATGTTGTATACCTAATTTATATTATGTCATAATTATAATTAAAAGCCATTCAATTGTGTAATTTAATAGCTTAAGATCTCGTAATGGTATTAAGATATTTTGATAAATTGTACACATTTACTTAAGATGGAAATTATTTACATTAAATATATACTCATATATTTTTATAAGTGTTTTTTCATTGGCGTTCATTCATTAATAATATAAGCAAAAATCGACTTTTTACAGTATTCCGAAAACTAGAAATTTAATCTGAATTCCTTATTTTATTAAAAGCAAATTCTTTATTCATGAATTTTCTCATTATATACACTTGGATAAAGTTTTACCTAAATTCCTCTCCAGATATCATTTAACTTCAACATCAATATTAGAGTTTACGAATCTTTTTTTAAAATCATAATTCGAGAGTCTTTCTATCTAATAAAAGCTTTTTATGAACAAGAGTATTGATATTTACAGAATTATAGCATAGAAGAGTTGTCTTGGTGTTTTAATTTACTGACTTAGTCTCCACGGGCTTATCTGGAGGTAGAAACCACGCTGCAATCACGCTGCCTGTAACGAAATTAGATTATTTTTGTGAAATAATGTATCCTATTTTAACCCGAGGGAAATCCCTAACAGACCTCAGGGGACGATGAGGGTTGCCCCCCGGTGTATCGGACTTGCACCGATTAAAACCCCTAGGGTGTTCCTTCTCCCGCCTGCCCAGTGCCAAGGGCAAGGCTGAGCCATCTTCCTGGCCACCCGCCAACGTCTCGCCTTCTGCAGGCCCCGCGTACTTGGGAAGGGGTGGTTAAATAGTCGCCACCCCCCGATATAATGTATACCTAATAATTTAAAGAATATAAACTTATAGTCTGATATTCGGCCTTACAAAAAATATTACTAAATCTTTACTACAAGAACTTTCTTTCAGACATAACTTCACTTGTCTACATAATGCAATTTCATTTTTGGAGTTAACTTGAGCTATATTAATATTATTACGGAAGGAATATAAATTAATCGTAATAACTTATTACACGCCGTGTTATTTCAGACATAAATTTATTAGTATTAGTGTATACATTTTGTGTTTCTATTTATGGACGCCTGGAGGCTTAGACAAAATATTATGCGATAAACGATAACGACTAAGAAAAGTGTAAATGTAGGAAAATCTGATATTCTTAAAGCTTACGTCAATTCCATATCTCTTTTTACTTTCAATTAGCGTTATCGGTTATCGAATATTATTTTGTTTAGGACAGAGATGGGCAAAATGTAATCTGATAAATGATGAATGATTACAAAAAGTAAGCCGTAATTTTAATTTTCTTGCTCTGTAATCATGATTAAATCCATTTAAAACATTAAGAAATGATAAATGTGAATACAATCTGGGATTTTGTAGTGTTTAAAATATAAATGAGCAAAATGCAGTCATATTAATGGTAAAAAACGGAAATGTAATCGTTAATCATTTTGCCCATCTATGGTTTAGGAGGGCTGGTCTGAAAGGGTGAAACGTTGAAAGTTATCAAGAAAATTTTATGAAAACATCACTTACTTAGAACGAGTAAAGACCAGAGGTAGAAAGTAATCTGGCAATCATTGAATATTAGGTTTCCGACTAGATTAATACCAATAAATGTGAAGGTTCGACCGACCATTATGCTGAGACAGGCGACCATACCTCTGAAAATAAATAATATTATTAAGCATTTTCAATAAACTATGCTGCGCTGGTTTGGAGACAAAGCAAGAACAGTGAAAAGGTATGTTCAATACAAATGTGACTAGAAGTAAAAACGAAGAATTGTGGAAATTATATTTATTTAATAATCTATTAGTTACACGTAATCTGTTTCATTTATTTTTACTTATACATTTGCTCTTATTTTAGGTATACATATGTCGGAGAAAGAGCGTTTAAATTGTTATTAACTGTTATTAATTGAAACGTCTGGTTTAGTACCTGGACGGAATCAGAGATGGCGTTGCGATCGTAATCAACTATTCGATTTGGTATAAAATGGAAATTTGTCATTTTCGAAGGGCGTTCCACTCCGACGCAGCCTTGAGTTTTTTTCGGCGTTTCTTCTCAAGGTAGTCACTTCCGAAACGCTGGTAGATCACCCGTAGGGTTAGTACTTTTTGGCTGGCGGTCCAAGTCGAGGTTCGTACCCACAGGGGTGCCCTTGCATTGGCACCCAACCCATAAGCTCGCTGGCTGAGCGCCTTCTGTGCTCGCCCCCTAAGCCCGGTTGAACTGTAAATGCCTTTCCCGGCAATCAGTAGTTAGTGCGCTTCAAAAAAAAAATTTCGAAGGCACTCATATTTGGACGGTCGCAACGATCGGACGCATCTCAGAGATCGTCGCGTTTCCTTTCTACAATGAGTGATGAAGACAGTGCACGTGGCGCCCTGACAGACTGTATCCCGTATCCCGTCACATATATTGTTACTATAGTATCACTAATACATTTTGTAGTCGATTTATTTATTGTATGTAATAGTTTATTTTGGTTTTGTTTATTTTTCAGTGGGTATGTTGCTATCGGTTGAACTTATTATTATAAACACTTATATTTAAAATTACTTAAGCTAGATTTTATTTGCATTTATTGTATTTTTTTATCGCTTATAGATATTTCTAATTAAGATGTAACACGACCGGGGCCATTCACGAAAACCAGCGCTGGAGATTTCCTCTATGGCTTTAGGCTGATGGAGGTCCCATCTTCGCCATGTTTATTTGTTTTGTATTTTCTTTTGTGTCTGTGTGTTGTTTGTGTTGCTGTATTTAAAGTTCTGGTTTTTTGTTGGTTTGTGGCGAAATAAATACATTTTGATTTTTTTGATTTCATTTTTAAACTTTTCTATGAAATCTTAATAAAGAATTCTGACTAAGATAGTCTTCAAGCATGACGATCAAATGGGAATTTATAAAATTATTAAATAATATTTAAATATTCAAAGCGGCGACAGCATTAGTTCTACTGGAGCAGTTGGGTACCAGCATAATGATAGAAGAAAAGTGAAAAAAAAATGTCAAAAGTAACTTACCTATACGAAGTAGGGTATAAATCCACAAAATACGAAGCCATGATTCCCATACCAAGGCAGGTACAACTAAACATGACAAAGAAAACCACACTAGATATAGCCTCTGGAGTGATATTCAGAAAAACTCCACTTAAAGTAGAAACGCTTAAAACGGTCATTAAAACACTTCTTCTTCTATTCGGAAGGTAGGAGATAATAACGTTGAAAAAGGCAAATACAGACTGTGATGCTATCAGAGTGAAAATTACATTGTCTTCCACAGTACCAACGCAGGTGTCTTTGAGCTAAAAAAAAACACATATTATAAAAAAGAAAGAATTGAAAATAATTTATTTGTCACACAATACAGATGTATATGTTTTGGGAGTCGAAGCTGCTCGCGTCCGTAAGCTTTACCCTAGTTTCCCTACACGTGACTCCTGGGTGGTGCTAAACGAGCAGCAGCGAGGTGGTAGGGCGTCGGTGCCCGTCTGGATCGCGGCCACAATACATGGGTGTAAAGCCCGTCATAGTGACCAGTTTCGGCTTGTCGCGTTTCGGGATCAGCTTGTGTATATTCATTGTGTATCCAGTAGCTCATATACCTAGAGACCTTCAGTCGTGGTATATGCGGGTCGACATGACGATGTAGACTATCAATGGATTTTCATCCTTTGATAGTCGCTTTCGTTTTCGGACTACACTTTACTTACCATCAGGTACTCTGTAGTCACTATGTCAAGCCAGGGTACAAAAAAATGTTAATCAAGATATAAGACAACATAAGCAAGAACCATGTGCTGTGATGCGCCAAAAGGAAATTAGCTCGGCAAATGCTAAGTGACCAGCTGAGATATTTATTGTGTCAATACGCAGAAAACAACGAGAAATATAAGAGAATAATAGACTACACACACACACAAGTACACACACAACAACACAACACACACAACAGTACAACAGTACAAGTACAAAGTTCTAGAGATGATTTCTAAGTGCCACAGTTTATGATATGTACATACATACATGTACACACAAATACGCCTACACCTATATAAGTATATTACACACGCTTTATACATTAATTTTTATTTTAATATATAAATAGGCATACAAATAAATGCCCATAGAATAAAAATAAAAACAAATTTATACAAGTAAATAAAAGAAGCATCTAGTTGCGTGCAATTTACTGCTAATTCAAAATTAAGGCCTTAGTTTTCTTTTTAAAAGTATGTAAACTTAAAGACGATCTAATTGTAGGCGGTATTTTTACCAGCATTTAGATAAAGCTTATCGGAAACTATATCTAATTTATAACTAAATAATGTGGAGTGTTTGATGATGCTTTGGAAAGAAAAGAAGGTGGTATAAATGGAATGTATGATAGTGACAAAAATATATAACTTACATCATAATAAACAGTAGAATCTACCGAAGTTGTATTGAGTTTAACTGATATCAGAGAGCAAATGTTTCCCGATGAATCACCATTTGCATTAAGAGATACAATTATTACATTTAAAATATAAGGTAGCCATACTAAAAAGCTGTTGTTGCTGAAAATATTATAAATTAGTAATCAGCAATCTAACAATATTAATAAAGACTAAATTGTAACTAATCCTTTAAAAGCTCATTATCACATAAGTATTGATTCTTTAAGCACAATTTCTCTACTGGAATTCAGAATTGCCTTTGTGTGATTGATTGCTTAATTTCTGGTATAAAAGCATAAATACCAGCAACAATGGTTTTCTTACGAGTATCGCTAAAATATCTGTTTACATTGTGTGTATAAATTATTCACAAAAAATACTTACGGAGTAATTTTATAGACGAAGGAGATATTTCTAGATACATTAATTTGTACCTCCCTGCAACTAATGCAAATAAAAATGCAAATAACTTTAATCCCAAACAAATAATAAAGAAAAATTAAGGGATAAATGAGAAATGATCCGTAAAAAAATTTGGCACCGCAGCACGTTGGCGTACTATTGTTTGGTAAATTGATGAAGTTCTTTTACATAATATTAGGTCAACATATATTGATTCTTATTTTATCTTGGCTTAGGACAGGCAAAATATCTACTTAATAATTAATTGTTATTAATTCATTTGTATGTGTAATTGCTCCTAAATATACTGTCTACAATTTACTTTATTATAAAGAAAATATTAATATATCACTATTTTCACATGTTTGAAATTAGATTCAAATACTGAATATCCTCTCTGAATATCTGCCTCATTTATAAAATCGCAATTTCCTATGAAATCTATCCCACGAACTCCAATGTATCAGAAAGGTAGATGAAAATAGTCATTGATATAATATTTTGGACTTTTCGTACATTCTGTTTTAGAACCATTACTTAGGTTGATTTTCTAAAATGTTTTATCTATATTGGCTAATCTTGTTTGGATCCAATATTTGGATCAAAATATTTAAAACACGCTGATACATTGCACAATATGTAAACATATCATAAAATCTGATTCTCACGTAATGTAGATAACAGCAACGATGTAATACAGTTGTAAACTTCTCCATAAATATGGAGGACGGAAAAGAGCAGCGCTTTGTTCGAACAATGCTTTGAAAAATGGCAACTTCTTCTGCTGAGTGTCACCTTCTAAAACCAAAGAGTGTACCTAAAAAACAAAATCAAAGGAATCTTAATGTTTACCGGAAATAAATGAAAGTTAGATATCTTCACTTCTTGTTGTTCAAGTGTTCAAAGATATTAAATACTTTTTAACCGATTTTAAAATGGAGGACGTTATGTATTCTATTTTATGTTTTTATGTGTTCACCGATTACTCCATCTTGTATGGACCGATTTGGATATGTCTTTTTTAGTTTAATAAGGTCTAGTATAACGTTGTTCTCGTTTTAATATGGTGCAGTTCTGATGCAAGTCTTCAGAGATATAGGTCTTAACGCTGTCTCCGTCGTGTCTAGACCGATTTCGATGATTATTTTTTGTTCAATAGGGTCGAGTCATAGTTGATTTAGATATAGTGAAGATCTTCCTTGATACAGCAAATATATCGTGTTCTGGCTTATTTCAATCAGAATGTAGTCTCTAGGACGGTAAATAACCTAAATTTGATGCCATGTAATATAGAAAAGTGTAACACCTATTTATAAAAAATATTCAACCAACATCAAAACGTAAAAAGTAATTCTAAATTTATTAACGAAAGATTGTCGTTTTGAAGTCTGTATTAAGAAATATAATGCGTAACCAGAGATGGGCAAAATGTATTCTGATTAATGATACAAAATGTAGTCGTAATTTTAATTTTCTTGCTCTGTAATCATGATTAAATCCATTTAAAACATTAAGAAATGCAAGATGTAATCAGATTAATTAAAATGAATACGATTATAATTTATATTTTTTACCATTAATATGACTGAATTTTGCTCATCTATGTTTTAAACACTACATAATCCCAGATTGCATACATATTTATAATTTCTTAATGTTTTAAATGGATTTAATAATGATAGAGCAAGAAAATTAAAATAACGACTACATTTTGTAATCATTAATCAGATTATATTTTGCTAATCTCTGAGGCGAAGAACGCCTCGCCAGTGACATTTTAGAATCAGCCTGTGAATGTGGAGTTCATTTTACCTTCTTTTACTTTAAAGTACAATTACACTCTGATGTATTCGTATAGATTCCTATTCCATTCAGGTGGACTTTAAAAAAAGATAGAAAGAAAACGTATTTATTTTGCACATAACATAACATATAAATCATATGGATTGGTTAATCAAGATAGAAAACAGCGATAGCAACCTGTGTTGTGATGATACGACAAAGGGAAGGGATGGATTTTCATCCTTTGATAGTTGCTTTCGTTTTTAGACTACACTGTACTTACCATCAGCTACTCTGTAGTCACTATGTCGAGCCTGTGTAAAAAATAAAGTCAGCTCAGCAAACGTTGGGTGATCAGAAGAACATCCCAATGCTGATTTCAGCAGACTTTCAACATCTTTGCCACTTTTAAATATAAATATTATTGTAAATAATAAAAATCTTAGTTACCTGATATCCCTCTTTTGAACCTCTATTGTTTACTGAATACATACTCCTTAAAACTCCCAGTGCTTCTTCTTTTCTTCCATGAATAAAGAGGAATTTAGGGGATTCATGTAAAAAATACATGGCTAGGCCCCCGAGTCCTGTTGGCACGCTCAATATAACAAGAAGCAACCTCCAAGGCTTGTACACAATCCCAAGCCATCGTACTTCTGTGGCAAATTCTAACTTCAATGTAGGATACGCCAGAACTGGAATTAATAATTGACCAATAATTACGATTCTTGTACTAGCTTTTGACTGTTTGTCATTGCCCACAGAGGATAGACAGCTGCCGCACTCAGCTTCGCTTACTTCGTGGTACTTGCGGGACGCGAATGTATGAATATGACTGAGTGAAATTAACAGATATACCGGTAGACTTCACGCGAACCTATATGTATATACTGACGGTGTTTGCAAAAATAAATTAAATTATCTTGGAAACATATCTTTATACAATATATATATATATATAAAATTCTCATGTCACAATGTTAGTTACCTTACTCCTCCGAAATGGCTTTACCGATTTTTACCAAATTTTATATGCATCAGTAGGTCTGAGAATCCGCTACTATCTATTTTTAATACCGCTAAGTGATAAGGGTTGTTCACTCATAACATTTTTTTTTTAATTTTTAGACAAAAATTATTGTTTTTATTTTTTTATAATGTGCTATTAAAAATACATACAACCCTAAATTTTTACCCTTTTATCACCAACCCCTATTTTTTAATAGCCATTTTAGTAATTTAATCATTTTTCATCCCGCTCGATAACTGATCAATTATCACCTAGAAATAACTTATATGGCAAAATACCCTTTGCCGGGTCAGCTAGTTACACTATAAAATACTCAATATTTTGATGCAATTATAAAAGAAACATTAAAAACTATGTTAGTGACTATTTATATTATATATCATAACGCTATATCCCTTCTGAGGTGTGCAGAGATACATTGGTGAAGCCATTGCGTTTATATGTCGTGCCCAACGTGACTAGTAGACACATGACATATTTATTAGATACCATGCGGATTTTCTCACGATGTTTTTCTTTACTGTTGAAAATGTAGTGCCTAAATTCGTACTTAGCCTGGAACCATCCAGTTATCGTGTTATGAAACCTTACGGTGATCTACTAGCGTTTCGGAAGCGACTACCTTGAGAAGAAACGCCGAAAGAAACTCAAGGCTGCGTCGGAGTAAACAATCAAGCAAGCAAGTGATCATGTCGGCTAGCATAAATCTCGTCACGCTTCGTTTAAAAGATCCAATATCATAAGATCAATATCAAATCAAAATCAATATCCAATATCATCTTTGGGAGTCGAAGCTGCTCGCGTCCGTAGGCTTTACCCTAGTTTCCCTACACGTGACTCCTGGGTGGTGCTAAACGAGCAGCAGCGAGCTGGTAGGGCGCCGGTGCCCGTCTGGATCGCGACCACAGTGCATGGGTGTAAAGCCCGCCATGGTGACCAGTTTCGGCTTGTCACGTTTCGGGATCAGCTTGTGTATATCCAGTAGCTCATATACCTAGAGACCTTCAGTCGTGGTATATGTGGGCCGACATGCCGATGTAGACTATCAATGGATTTTCATCCTTTGATAGTCGATTTCGTTGTTGGCCTACACTGTATTTATCATCAGGTGTACTTTAGTCACTTTGTCGAGCCAGTGTAACTATTTTGTGACGATTTCACCTAGTGATTCACAATACAAGGCGCGTAAAAGAATTAGGTTTAAAACTTACTCGCACCCACAGCAGGAGAGAGCAGTAGCAAAGAAGTCATAAGAAGCATGTATTTGCTTCTCACACGTCGCGCGCATGACTCTCCTACCAGAGTATAGGTGGCGGAATTGGCTGCACAGGAACTGAAATCATAGACATAATCGCAATGGAGCTTATTGGTGCTACAATTCGTAGGTTTGTAATAAATTAAGGGCGTTTATTCGTTAAAATATGTGCCTAGGAAACTAGACTCAGGTTCGGATATTATACTTAGAACTGCCTTTTATACGAATCCGTGAAAATATGAATGTATGAGCTCATTAATATCACTACAAAGCGTTATGTCAACAAGATAAAAATTCTGCATAGTTTAGACTCTGTTCGCACACAGAACACCAGTACTTTCAAAAAAATTAGTATAAAATAAAAATGCCTTTTATTTTCTACAAATAAATTATTTATAATAATAATTAAACTAAGATTTTCAGTGGTTTACTAACTTTGTGTCATACTATGTTTTTTAAGTAAAAAACACATTATATTTCTATCTTATTATTTACGCCCTAATTAGCAAGTGTCAAAAAATAAATTTTATATTATATGTTTTATAATTGATTATACTATCTAATAAATGAATCGAACATTTTAATAATTCGAAAACTAGAAACGACTAAAAATTAATCTTAATTGTATTTTTTTACGTATTTTGTGCTAATAAGAAAGTTTCATAAAAATATGAAGACTTTTTTGGTTTAGTTTATCCAATTAAGGCACATTTTAAATTCATTTTTAAAGAGCCTTTAAGAAAAATACACACCAGCCAGTTGACAAGAACTTCATAATCCCCAAGAAAATCCAGTTAGGGGAGAAACTGCTGATGCAGGATAACAGGAAAGATATCAGAAGTGGGACAACCAAGGTGAATCGACGTCCTTTGGTATCAGCTATGTATCCCCACATATACGAAGCTATTAGTATACCTGAAACAGTTCGAAAAACTATCCTTGTACTAATACCATTGATGGCTGATAGCGCAGTTTGTGGTGGCCCTTACTACAACGCAATAGGTCTTAGACTCGACTATCGGTTCCGGCAAACTTTTACATGATGAATAAATTAGTTCATCGCAATCTATGGATGTGTACTTGTAAATAAGTACGTATGCTAAAAGCGGTGGTCAGATTAGGTCTCCAAACAATTGCAGTTTCCAACCAGTGTTTTGCTTTACTATGCGGCTGAATGAAACCAATGGAGGCCGCTAGTTTCTCAAAATAATTGGACTCGATTGATCGTAGAGTTCATAGACTAGTTGGTGTTGGCTCTTTGACTGAGTCAAAAATGCAGAACATCGACGTAAAGTCGAAGTCGAGTTTTGGGAGTCGAAGCTGCTCGCGTCCGTAGGCTTTACCCTAGTTTCCCTCCACGTGTCTCCTGGGTGGTGCTAAACGAGCAGCAGCGAGGTGGTAGGGCATCGGTGCCCGTCTGGATCGCGACCACAGTACATGGGTGTAAAGCCCGTCATAGTGACCAGTTTCGGCTTGTCGCGTTTTGGGATCAGCTTGTGTATATCCAGTAGCTCATATACCTAGAGACCTTCAGTCGTGGTATATGTGGGCCGACATGACGATGTAGACTATCAATGGATTTCATCCTTTAATAGTCGCTTTCGTTTTTGGACTTCACTGTACTTACCATCAGGTACTCTGTAGTCACTATGTCGAGTCAGTGTAAAAAAAAAACAAGGCTTGTTGTTCTCTGGGCGTCTGGATGAATATGGCTTTCCCGGTCCGGGCGGAGCAACCAGAGGGACACCCTGGGGGTTTTTAGTCAGTAGGACTCTGACACACCGGGGTCGCTGCCCTCACGGTGGCCCTGATGGTCATATACTGGATTTTCCTCCGGGGTACAAAAAAATGTATGTACTCGTAATTGTTTGTCGTGAACCGCTCCATTTGCGCATTTCCTCACTGGTTGTTTTCCACCGTCCGACATAATATGTACTTTATAAAGTGATGGCGTTAAGAAAAGAACAGTAAATAAAAAGATTGCCTTACTATGCGTTTTTTACATTCTGTATAACGGAGAGCGTTCCGAAGAGTTAATCGAAGATACACATTATTTAAGGCCCAAATCATTCCTGCATGGAATACTGTTCACATCTCTGGGAAGGTCCTAGTACTTACTTGATGCCCTGGATAGATTGCAGCGGAGTGTTGTCCGCATTGTGAATGGTCCAGACATTACTACGCATTTGGAACCGCTCCAGCAGCGCAGAGCGAATTAACGAAACCGAAATTAAAATCTTTTTTACAGTATAGTCCAAAAACGCACGCGACCATCAAAGAATAAAAATCCATTGAGAGTCTCCATCGTCATATCGGTCTACATATACCACGACGGAAGGTCCCTAGGTATACCAGTAGCATTCATTCCATAGATGCATGAAAGCATTACATGCCTTTATGATAAATAAGTCTGGAATACATTGCTTAAAGTTAAACAAAAAAAAAGAGACATTTATATTAATATCTATTCTATTTTCACGTAATCTATGTTTCCTATGAAAGCAATATATTATTTACTATCATTATATAATATTCTAATTAATTAGACGAATTCTGCCTACCCTGCCTAAATACCCCATGCACGTCACTGAGGCGTACAACTGGATATACACAAGCTGATCACGAAACGCCATAGACCGAAGCGAGTTGCTATGACGGCCTTTACACTGGTGCTTGTGTTGTGTAATTATTAATTCATATTGTTACGAGCGCGGGGTAGTAAAACGCCGGTTCTGACGGACAATCAATTTATTAATCGAGGGAGCACACAAAATCAGCACGCAGTCGCAGAAACGGCTCGAAACGCAGCGGTCGAATGATCGCGATGTCAACTCGTCGAACGTACTAGAAACACGTCGATAAACGCTCTCGAAGATCCGTCGTCCAAAGTCCAGTCACAGAAAGTTCTCGAAGTCCAGTATCCAAAAATCCAGTCGAAATAATCGCACGTAGAATCGTTACACAGTAGCAGTATGATCGCAAAAGTCCTTGAAGATCGCTTGTGATATCGCACTGTGTCGCTGTCCAAATTAGAACTGTCCTGTGATCGCATCGAGCGCGTATTTATATCAGAACAGCCGCTTTCCAGCATTTTCGAGTAATAACTAGAATCTTATAGAGATTTTTGAACCTTATGTTTTTACTCGTAAATTCCAGAATGGGTTCATCGACCTTTCACGAATCGGAATTCCACGTATAGCGGCCGTCTCACCGATATACGCGTCACGAACTCGGGCGGCAAAAGATCATACAGATGCGACCCCTCCGATGTTTTCGATGATAAACAATTTATTTCAATTTCAATTGCAAGTTATTTCATCCGAAGCAATACCTCAAGACTATCTATGCGTTTTAAGATTATAGTCGTGTGATGCCTGGAAGCCTAGAAATCTAGGACTAAAGTTTGGCCCTAGTTCCGTTGTAACAATATACATTTGTCATTATGTAGCCCACGTTCAAGAATTCATTTGTGGTAACGCGTTAATGAGTTATTGCGGTTATGGATTTGATAAATATTCACCGGAATTTGTTTTTAAGTGTGTTATATAGATAGTACGACAGATGACAAAACTGGGTTTACATAGTATGTTTTGAAAACCCTATCCGACACGAAAGGGTCCTATTGGCGACAAATTATCTCAAGGATAAATTTAGTTTCTCAGGCCCGGGTGGAGCAATCAGAGAGATAACCCGGGGGTTTTTAGTCAGTAGGAATTTGACAAACCGGGGCCGCTGCCCTCACAGCGTCCCTGATGGTCCTATGTAGGAGTTTACCTCGGGTTGTAAAAAAAAAATATTGATACATAAATGATAATTGAACATTTAAAAGGCTTATTTCTTAGTGTGTGATTAATGTTTTGTTTTATGTAATCACAAATCTCACCCCAAAAGACATATAGTATGATGATATATCGATTGTTCCAGGAAAATATTGTGACAATTTAAATGATTTTTTACTCCTTAAGTGTTCATAATATTTTTGTAATATTCTTATGAATAGAATTGTTGGTGATAAGACGATTTCCCGAACTGGATGATGACCACAGTACACAAATGTAAAGATCATCATAGTGACTCGCTTTGGCGTGTACCGTTTCGGGATCAGCTTGTGTATATATATATATTTATTTATTACTTATGGGCGAACGCTTGACATCGATCACACCTGGTGGAAGGTGAAGATGAGTCCGATGACGAACCGCGTCCGCCTAACAAATTTCTATTCACTCTTCTTTTAAAAACTCCCAGGTCATAAGATCGCGGAAATATGGCCGCTGGAAGCATATTCCACTTCTAAGCTATTCGCATGATAAATGTAGAAGCGAATCTTCTCGTGCGGATATAAGGAACATTCACTACATACGGACGCTCTCCGACAAGATGT
Source organism: Automeris io (assembly GCA_036320925.1). NCBI lineage: Eukaryota > Metazoa > Arthropoda > Insecta > Lepidoptera > Saturniidae > Automeris > Automeris io. The sequence goes on along the minus strand of JAUDJH010000010.1, from coordinate 1,675,868 downwards.
CTTGTGGTTTTGTGATGGAATGGGGCTGGTGGAATCAAAGAATGTAGTTCCTGAGAACACTCTCCACCGTGCAACCGGTAAAAGACCGAGAGGCAGGCAACTCTACGTCGATGCTCGATGCTCTGCATTTTAATATTTGACAAAGAGTCGTCGCCAATAAGTCTACGAGCTCTACGATCAATCGAGTCCAAAGCCGCCAACTGATATTTAACGGATCCGTCCCAAAGATGACAACAGTGCTCGACACCCGACCGCACCTGCGCTTGATACAGGTTAAGAAGTTGCAGGATATCCAGTAACTCATACACCTAGAGACCTTCAGTCGTGGTATATGGGGGCCGACATGACGACGGAGACTATCAATGGATTTTCATCCTTTGATGGTCGCTTTCGTTTTTGGACAACATTGTACTTTCCGTCAGGTACCCTAGTCACTATGTCAAGCTAGTGTAAAAAAATAATTTATACAACCAGTGGTTGATTATTTTAGTAACTGTTGTTATCTAAATACTTAAGATAAAGTAGTCACATAGGGGCCGGCTCCCAGTACCGGCCAGTTGCTAGATCCAGTATTCTATAATGAGTCGCGCTGTGACTTTCATCGGTATTAGTGTGATATACTCTAGCATGTATATGCCCCGCGCGGGGACAATCTATCTTGACCAGATAACTAACAGTGGAAAGATTTGTGAAAAACGTGGTAGACGTACGCTACGCAACTAAAGTTCTGTGTGTGATTTTTCGAAGTTAAAGATTGAGTTTGAAATAAGTTAAACCTGGTATGTATTGGCCATTTATATGACTATTATTGTATATGCTTCAAATGGACCTTCATTCATTCGTTTGGGTCTGTGGTCGAACATAATATGCTATTTTGTTTCCCACAGTACCGGCCATTAACTAAGTTCATTTGTGTGTAGTTTAATTTGGTTGCAGATACACAAAGATGTCAAATGTTGAAAATGATGGTAAGAAAAAGAAGAAGGGCACCCCTGGTGTTCTTCGAAAATGCGTAAAGTCGTAGATAAGATCCTAAATAACGCAATGAGTGCACGCCAAGCCGCAGATCGCTATAAGGTGCCACGAACTACATTAAATAACACGAGTTGGTGCTATGAAACATAACAAAGAGATGTTAATTGAGCTTATGGGTCATTTTCACAATACCTTTTCGCCAGAACACGAAATTTTTTTGGCAGAACACGTTAAAGACTTGGCAAATAGGCTAATATCTTTAAACAAAAAAGAAAAGTTGAAATTCGCCAATTTAATAAAGAAAAAGAATCTGCGGGAATGAACTACTATTATGCTTTTACAGTAATTTATCATTGTGGACTTCCAAATCAACGAGTTTGATGACACCTTTAACTTTTTCTCAAAATAAAGTTGTTTTTGACTAACCCGCTGACAATTTTAATGTGACTGCTTTGTGCCTTGATTCTCATAGAGAGGATTGAAGGAACCACTAAGCTTGGGTCCACGAAGCTTGTGCGAATATATCAGAGTTATCGAATCTGTATATTTTCGATTATTGCACGGTATGAATGGTCATATCTTTGCTGGCCGGTACTGGGTGCCAATTTTTTTTAAACTGATTTTTCCTAGTTTTCAAATTGCTGTAATAAAGTTGATTATATCTAAATATATCGATAGTTTTTTATTTTTATTCATATCCTAAGAGTTCCTTCACACATAACAGAAGGTATTAAGCACGTAACCTAAGGTACTTCGATTTTCTTGTTGATAAACCTTAAGGTGACGGTACTGGGGGACTCTCCCCTACTCAGATAAAACCATCTTCAAGATATTAATGTACTTGACGTTACTCTGGAACATATTTATATCATGTATGTTATACATCTGTTACACTATTCAATTTTATATCAGTTGTCACTTTAATATTTAAGTATAAGTAAATGAGAAGAAATCTGTAACGCTATATAATAATTTATGAAAAACAGATATTAGTGTGTTTAATAATGTAAATAAAGAACTAGAATAAACAAAATGGTTTTTACTCAACCGAATAAAGTTTTAAACGTTTACAGTGTTGGGATATTTTTATTTTATGAATTTAAAATTGAGATGGAAAAGTTACAACATAATAACATATTTTTTCCATCAAAAATAATGTTTTGTCTCAGTCAAACTTGCATCTGCAATAATTATAGGGAATTTATTATGAAAAAAACACAATTAGTATTTATTTATATAAATTGTTTTTATTTCACTATCATATTGGCCAAAATGAAGGATAAATACTTAGAACTAATTCACCTACCTGTGATATTATGTTTGAGACCGTGTAAACTTTTTGAGATGAGAATATTAGTTTTTTTTTGTGCGTCATTGGAATATGTAAGTATGTATACCTTTGTTTAGTATCCATAATACAAGTACAAGCTGGGTTACGGGCTTTTTTTTCTTTTTTTTTTAACCCGGGGGAAATCCCTAACGGACCTCGAGGGGCGGTGAGGGCCCCCCCCGGTGTGTCGGACTTGCACCGACTAAAACCCCCGGGGTGTTCCACTTTCCACCTACCGGCATCGAGGGCACGACTGGGGTCTTATCCTCGATGACCGGCAAGGGACTGGTAGAATACGTGTAACGGTCCATAAATGTTATGTAAATGTCAAATCCAGTAAAACTTTCATGAAGTTAATAAACTCTTTTTTTACTTACTTTTTATTCATTTATAGGTCAGTAATTACTTCAAAATTTGCAAGTAAATGGTTCCTAATATTTATTAAGCACTAACCAATGTTCACATCAAATTTACTAGAAATTATTGAAATAGAACTGTAAAATCATTCTTAATAATCTAAGAAAAGAATTTCAATAAACAAAATAGTTTTTATTCGAACTGAACGTTTGCATAGGGATGTTTTTAAATGTGTTAGTTGGTTGTTGGACGAGCCAATTTGAACGTTTAATCTGCTATCCTCAGATTTTCCTTCCCTTTCCACATTTTGGATAAACCGCTCTATTACGCTAAAAAATTATTGATTGTCGCCAAAATCAACCAATAAAATCACCGCACTGTGCCGCAATGATAAGCAAGCGAGGTATTGAAAAAGGCATCGAAAGTTAGTCGAAAGCACGCGTCCGCGGAGAAAGCATGGATCGCACATTTCCCACCAGGTTTACTTGTGAAGACCTTTCCCGGTCAATCAACACGCGACAAATTGAAAAAAAAAAAAAGGATCGCACACGCAATCCGCATTCGCAACCGCTCATGCCGCGCTAGTTTTCTACAAAGACGTTAGCCTGTTATTACGCAAAGACTGTTCTGCGAGTGACTCTCTCTCTATCTCCAGTGAGAATCCCGCGTCCGCGGAATAAGAAACGCACCCGCACACGCAAACCGCATCTAGCCCCACTCAATCACGCGCAATCCCGCGCCAGTGTTCTACAAAGACTTTCGCCAACTGTTAATACGAAGACTATTCTGCGGATGACTCTCTCCCTATATCCCTCTCCGCCAAGGAGTTTAGAGCTGTCGAGAAGCCGACGCCTGTGCAGCCTCGCTGCGGTGACGAGATCACTTGAGAGGGAGGTACAGTCCAGTTGTATACCATAGAATTAAGTAATATACTTTAATTCTATGTACACAAGATAATCCCAACTTTTATCATTCATCATTACCTGATTGAAATTGGTCACTGTCATTACTAATAGGTATGATTTAAAATAATGTAAAAATTTGTAATAGTTGAAGATCAATAGTTTGGTGATGGCAAATAGAAGTACATGGAGAAGTTTTGTTAGATATTATGCGGGCTTTCTCAGGGCATTGATAATAAAAACAAATTCCAATTTTTAGACATTTATCGGTAAAACACAAACAATTATTTCACTGGGACAACATACCACATAAATATTTCTTTAATCAAATACCCGACGTACAATTAAAACTTTTACATTGATTTAAATAGGATGTATTACAAGGTTTTTGTACTCAAGAACTTCCATATCTTTAGCAGGACTGAAACTCTCGTAAATTTGTATACATTTTGTGAAATACAATACAGGACAAAATTACAAAACTTCTTTTCATTTGAAGCTCTTTTTCACAGATTTTCCTTTGTTCTAGTAAGTTTCCAAAAGCATATCTCCTTTATGTTCTGGTTTGCGATGTAAATTTGAAATTAATATTCTCTGCAAGTGAGCTAAGAGGAAAAATCTTATTAAAAGTCACTCGTAGTATTCCTTTATTTCACCACGACAATATCACCGCATGTAGAGTATCTTCTTCGCAACGTTCTCCACATATTTAATTCATTTTGAATTTCATCAAATAGTGAATAATACAAGATTTTTATTATTAGGATTTTTGTAGTAACGCCGTAGAAAACATTAAAATAAACAACGTAGATGACTCACATGATTTTTTAACTCATGTAAGTAGTATTTTTCTAGTTCATATTCAAAATATAACATTTATAGAGGCTGCGATATGGCTTAAGGTCACAATTTCGGGCTTTTAAAAAAACATAACCTCAAAATGTAAAATGACGTAAAATATTTGACGTTCCCGTGTTAATGTTATTACGTTTGTTCGTAAAGAACTAGTTAAAACCGCATTTTCCATTCCTTTAATTAAATTTAAGGAATGCATTAAATTCCTGATAATATATATATATTTTTTTACACTGGCTCGTCATAGTGACTACAGAGTACCTGATGGTAAGTACAGAGTCGTCCAAAAACGAAAGCGACTACCAAAGGATGAAAATCCATTGATAGTCTACATCGTCATGTCGGCCCACATATACCGCGACTGAAGGTCTCTAGGTATATTAGCTACTGGATATACACAAGCTGATCCCGAAACGCGACAAACCGTAACTGGTCACTATGAGGGGCTTTACACCCATGTGCTGTGGTCGCGATCCAGACGGGCACCGACGCCCTACCACCTCGCTGCTGCTCGTTTAGCACCACCCAGGAGTCACGTGTAGGGAAACTAGGGTAAAGCCCACGGACGCGAGCAGCTTCGACTCCCAAAAAATATATAATATATTGTCTTGTTATACATATTATTGCTCCGTTAAGGGTTTGAATCCGGATTCAAAAAGAAAAGCGCGATTCTGCAACTGAACCATAATTGAAGCAACTGAATTATTTTACTTGCGATGTATGGGATTACATACGACAATCAGTAAATAACTAATGAAACCATCAAATTAATAAACGGTTTTTGGAAACAACGTTGACGTGGATTGGCAAAATCACATTGGTCACACACCAGTGGAAAAGCCACAAGAAAGGAAACGTTGACGTGATGACCTGCTAGCATGACCCCTTGTTTTCCTTTTTTTTGTCCGCGAGATGCGCACGCTCCCAGTGTTGCCATGTAAATTTACACCATTTAATTAATATTTCAATTTTTTCAGATTTTTGTTTATTTTTTTCATAAAAAGGATACCCTTAATAAAATATAATACGAGTATAGATATCGAGTTATGTCTCCACTGGTTTACAGGGTTTATATGACATCATTAATGTCCATGCTACATAAACTGAGAGAAATGCAACAAAAGACCGTCACAGCGACTCGCATTAACCTGTCGTGATCGCTTCGGTCCGGTGTCGCGGGTTCAGTTTGGGTATGTCCAGAAACTCATATATCTAAAGACCTTCAGTCGTAGTATATGTGGGCCGACAGGATTTTCGTTCTTTAATAGTCGCTGCCGGCTTCCTTTGTGGCTTTAAGCTGATGGAGGTTCCATTTTCGCCATGTTTATATGTTTTTGTATTTTCTTTTGTTTCTGTATGTTGTTTATGTTACTGCATTTAAATTTTTTGTTCTTTTTGTTGGTTTATGGCGAAATAAATACATTTAATTTCGTTATCGCGTTTGGACTGCACTGTCCTTACCATAAGGTGTAATCTAGTGACTTTGTCGAGACACTGTGAAAAACAGTGATAAATAATTTACGTTTTTTTAACCTCGAATCTCAGATTCCTTTGGAAGAATGTGGAATACCTTTGGAATACGTATTCACAAATATTCGAGATAGGACCTTTGATCCTGGACTGGAGTATCAATGATCACTCTAAAGATCATCGCACCAGGCTCATAATCGCATTAGGCTCGATTCTAAAGGAGGGCAAGCCAAGCCAGCTTACCTCGAGACAATCTATGCGTTTTAAAATCATAGTCATGTGATACCAAGAAGCTTAGAAATCTAGGGTACAAGTTTCACCCTTGTCATCTCAGAAAGGTTTGCCGCCAGTCTCGAACCCAGGACCCCAGGCATCGTAAGTAGGACCACTACAAACTGTGCTATCAGACCCGTATATTTTTGACCGGGATATAAACCACCAATCCCTATCTTCTGACTACATGCACTATAATAAGCTTACCTATAAAGGGTAAAGAGGTCAATATTGCTTTTTCGCTGAGACTGAGATGTAGGTCACAAGCGCCAGCCACCACCAGACTGAACCCGAACTGGTCTACCCCGAGACCCAGGAGTATCAGTGGCGACGAGCAGAAAGTTATACAAGCCATTACCTAGAAACAGTTAACCCAAGTATTATCATCAGCTCGCCATAGGCCAGGGTTGGACATAAGCTTCTCCCAATAAGCTCTTTTTCGCTCCCAAGACTTTCTGTACTGCTCCCAACGTGCCACGCTACGTTTATCAATTCAAGAACCCGCCTGCTTCAACTATCACCGGTTTTTGGGCATATATGGCTTGACCAATGCCAGTTCAGCTCCATACCGCGGCGAACTTTTTCGACAACTATGGTTCTATGTCGGTTATTCTCATTTTAGATTTTATCTTATAAATCAGCGGCTCCCAACCTTTTTTCATTAGAGTACCCCTCTACCTGATTGTTTACTTAGTGGATACCCCTAACACACACGTAAACACATATATATGTATACACACAAATAAGAAATCGTTTAGTAACTTCAGATATACAAATATATTAATTTCAAAAAATACAGCTGAAGAAATATAAACATGCAAACATATTTAATGTAATATGATGTTGTAGGACGAACATAGGTCATAGGCGACGGTTGCGGCCGTTGGATTACGTTGAGGGCCTCGACTTGGTGTTTTGCGGAATTCCCCTTCTGATGATGAACTGTGATTGGTCGACTGAAATAGCGTTAGGGACTTCCCTTTCTTATTTATCGATCACGTGACCGGGATCACGTGAGAGTTGCGCGGGAGCGCGGGTCGGTACGTTAGCTGCGCGTCACGGCAGTCCGCTAGAAGCTCCGCTCGAACACACCCGCGCTACAGACTGTCGCCCACTCGTGGCGCGATCTTACGTCCTGTATAAAGAGTCTCTCTGTAGGAATGTTAGTTAGCCGGATTAAAAAGTGAAAATCACTAATCGTGACCCTAGTGAAATTTGTGGGTGTAGTGTGTTTAATTGTGCTTGTGCTATTAATCGAAATAAGGGGATCTTTCAAAATGCCCCGTATCAGAAAAAGCCGTAGTGCTGAAGACGCAGAGGAAATTAATAACTCTAGTGGGTTTATGCCTGGAGGGCAGCTCTCGTCGTTCTTGGAGGCGTTCGCGAAGGCTCAAGCGGAATCCAACCGTCTACTGGTTGAGAGCCTCTTCGCTTCGTCGGCCGTCAACGCCAGAGGGCCCCCGGCATCGCCAGTCGCGCCTTTGACAGCACCAGGGGGGAATTTTTCGGCTTGCACCGCACGATTCAGCGGAGTTCCGCGTGACGCGGAAGTGCTAGAAGCTTTCTTGGACTCAATCGAGATATACAAAGAATGTATGAATATCACGGACGAACATGCCTTGCGAGGTCTGGCCATGCTTCTCGAGGGTGAAGCTGCTGTATGGTTCCGAGGCGTTAAATCTACCATCAAAACATGGCAAGATGCTATCATGAGGCTACGTGCCATGTATGGGAAGCCCCGTCCAGCACATAAGATTTTCCGGGATATTTTTGTCGCTGAACAGGCCGAAGCGGATCGTTCTGAAGTGTTCATTGGAAGAATACGAGCATTATTAGCAAGATTACCATACGTCTTACAAGAAGAAGTTTGCATTGACATAATTTATGGATTGCTGCATAAACGTATTCGCAAGCGTTTGTCAAGGGACAGCGTACAGACTATTGATGAGCTCGTGGAGAAAGCTCGCAATATGGAGGAAATGTTTCAAGAGTCGTCGAGCGTCTTCCAGGCCGGTGAACGTCAACCAGATAGTGTGTGTGACGTCACATCGAGCGCGCGAAACGTGAACAGTGCGCGTGCTACGCCTTTGAACGTGCCGGCGGCATCAAACGTGCATGCGACGAGCGACGCGTTCACCTTACCATCACGCGTCCAGACGCCGTTTCGTGTTTCCCCTATGTCCCGTACCATTGTCCCGCGTACGCCGGTAAGATCGACTGATTCACCGAGTTCCGGTAAGCTGTTTTGTACTTACTGTAAAAAGACTGGACACTCTCGTGATCAGTGTTTTAAACTGAAAGTTAAAAGTGAAAAACCATCGGTTTCTTGTTTCGGTTGTGGCACTTTGGGTGTTATTCGTGCCAATTGTGTAACTTGTAAAGCTAAGAACTCGAACGACACGTTCTGTTCATGTGATTTTGATTTATGTACCCATAGTAGGGGCTTAGATAACGATCTTTGTTCGCATACCAAGGGGTCGCGAACTCAAAAATCTTTCGATGTTAATTTGAATAAGAATATTTTGTGTAATTGTAATTCGTGTAATAATTGTTTTCACAGTAGTCATAATTTAAAGGACAAGATGAGTTTATGTAATTCTTTTTGTAATATTGATACCGATGTTTCTTGTGTTTGTAAAAATAATTCTAAGAGTTCTGTAAGCAATTATCATTGTAAAACGGTACCTGACGCGCGGTTAACGGACAGCCCTCGCCCCGATATTACGCGTTCGGACAAGTGTACTAGAGGCCGTCCTATTTTAGAAATCGAGATTTGTGGATACCGCGGTACCGGTCTTATAGACACTGCTGCTAAACGTAGCGTTGCCGGATCTACGCTCTACACATTGCTGCTTAAGTTAGGACATCCGATGCATAGTAGTGTCATGTCTGTTAAACTTGCGGATGGTGTAATGCGAGATGTTAAGGTTCAACTCGCTGACGTCGTAGTTAAACTCAAAGGAGCGTCCATACCTATTGTTTTTGTCATTTTTCCGGATTCTATTAATAACGAAACGTTGCTCGGTATCGATTTCTTACGTAAAGCTCGTGTATGTATTGATATTAGTAATGAAAAGTGGTTTACAGCTGACCGACCTCAGGTCATTCACCCCTTGCGTTGCGAAACGTCTCGTAACTTTATCGGATGCGCCTCAACGGACATTTTGCGCCCCGATGAGGGTTTGATGCTGTCACCACAGGAGAGGATCTGTCTTGCTGAGACGCTGCAGGAGTACGAGGACATCTTCAGAGAAGGGGGAGAAGCGACTCCGCATGCAGAGCACCGCATCGACACAGGTACTCACCCGCCTATCGCTGTGCCACCGTATCGTCTCACGCCTGCCAAGAAGGACATTATGGAGGCTGAGATTGAAAAGATGTTGTCCGCCGGCATAATTGAAGAATGCGAGTCCCCGTGGGCAGCACCAGCACTACTCGTCCCTAAGAAGGACGGATCCTATAGGTTTTGTGTTGATTATCGTAAATTGAATGCCGTAACGAAGGCTGACTCTTATCCACTCCCAGTGATCGAGGATTTGCTGCAGTATACTGGTAAAAGTTGTTTCATGAGTACGATAGATCTTAAAGCAGGTTACTGGCAGGTTGGAGTTCGGGAGGAGGATCAGGATAAAACTGCGTTTGTCACTCCGTTCGGTATATTTAGGTTCAAGCGTATGCCATTTGGATTACGCAACGCTCCGGCGACCTTTCAGCGACTAATTGATAGGTTTCGCTCGGGTTCATCGTTAAAAGGAATTACGATTTTAGGATACATCGATGATTTGATAGTGATCTCGGAAAACTTTGCCCAACACATTAGGGATCTGCGGGCTGTTTTCGATCGCTTACGTGTATTTCAACTTCACGCTAATCGAGCTAAATGCGTTTTTGCCAGGGAAAGTGTCAAGTACCTAGGTCACGTGATTTCGTCTCGAGGTATATCGCCTGACCCGGATAAGGTCAGTGCTATTGTTAATATGAACGAGCCTACGAATGTAAAGCATCTGAAGTCCTTTTTACAGACGTGCTCGTGGTTTAGAAAGTTCGTTCCAGACTTTGCCCGTGTCGCACAGCCGTTGACAATGCTTACAAAGAAAGATCAGTCTTGGGTGTGGGGTGAAACTCAGGTTGTTGCATTCAACGAACTTAAGAGATTGCTTACTTCGCCTCCGATTTTAATTCAGCCAAATTACGATCTACCTTTTATCCTCAGGACTGACTCGAGCAGTTACGCTCTGGGTGCAGCTTTGTTGCAGGGGGAGTCGCATCATAATGAACATCCTATAGCTTACGCCAGTCGACTTCTAACCTCGGCGGAACGAAATTACTCCACCACTGAGCGTGAAGCTCTCGCAGTGGTATGGGCAGTCGAGAAGTTTCGCGGTTATATCGACGGTCATCCTGTGCGTGTCGCTAGTGATCACCAGCCCCTGAAATGGCTACTTACCCTGAAGTCTCCTGCCGGTAGATTGGTCCGTTGGGCCATGAAATTACAGTCGTTCGATCTCCAAGTGGATTACACCCCTGGTAAAGCAAACGTCATAGCTGATTCGCTTAGCCGACCTCCGTGTGACGAGGAAGCTCGCGGTGCTTGTGGTATCTGCACAGTGGTGGTCGATATGCCACGTTGGGAGGCTACGGCTCTTCGAGATGACCAGTTGGCTGATCCTGATATTGCAAAAATTATTCGAGGCTTGGAAGGCAAAGACGAATTAGAAAATAATAGATGGACCGATAGGGGTTACCATATGAGTAAAGGTGTACTTTACCGTTATACGGAAGCAGAGACAGAAGAACCTCAGCTCGTCGTTCCTGTAAATCGTCGGAAGCAGGTTATGGTTGAATGTCACGACTCAGCAACAGCAGGTCACGGTGGCGTCGAAAGGACTTTACACCGTATTTCCCAGCAGTTCTTCTTCCCTGGTATGCGTCGTTTCGTATCGGAGTACTTAAAGTCTTGCACAGAATGTCAGCGTTACAAACCTTCAAATGAAAAGCCTTCAGGTTTGTTGCAAACTCCAGTGCCATCGCAGCGTTTTGAAGTGGTAGCCGTAGATCTGTTTGGCCCACTTCCCAAAGGTCCAAAAGGCGAGCGCTGGATTCTTATAGTTGAAGATGTAGCTAGTAAGTGGGTGGAGCTGTTTGCCCTCACTGAAGCAACTGCAGAAGCCTGTGCAAAGATTCTCATCGAGGAAGTGTTCCTCCGCTTTGGAGTACCCAGGCGGTTAATCTCGGACAACGGTGTCCAATTTGTTGCCGATGTAATGCAGAAAGCTATGTTTGTCTTGGGAGTCAAGCAGACTCTTGTGCCTTTATATCACCCTGAAGCTAATCCTGTAGAACGAAAGAACCGCGACCTCAAAGTGCAGTTGGCTATTTTGGTCGAAGGGCACCATCAGAATTGGCCTGAGGCGCTCTCGTTCATTCGTTACGCCATGAATACGTCGTTCACTAAAGCCACTCAACAGACACCGGCATATCTTACTTTTGCTCGGGAGCTCCGGTCACCTATTGCCGCTCAGAGTGATCTTCGAGCTGTAATTGAAGCGGAAAACTTTGTGCCGCAGATTACACCCTATTTGCTGAAACTTGTAGATACCCTCCGTTCCAGCCGGGAAAGTATTGAGCACCAGCAAGATCTTCGTAAGATTGATAAAGATAAGACTCGAAAGAGTGATAAATTCGTCGTCGGGGACCTCGTCTTAATGAAATCTCATGGTCTTAGTAGCTCTGCAAAATGCGTTAGCTCCAAGTTCATGCCAAAGCGAGACGGTCCCTACGTTATTCATAAGGAAGTGAGTCCAACCACTTACCTTTTAGCGTTTCCAGATAAACCGGAGGAGGTCATAGGCAAGTATCACATTTCCGATTTGAGACGGTATCATTCGCGAGAAGGTGAATGCCCTGATGTACCAAAGCCTGTTGCCCCTAAGCGCCGTCGAGGATGACCGCGTAAGTTTTAAGATAATATTGTAAGTTTGACCGAACGTCAGGGGACTTGGTCGGTCAAAAGGGGGAGGGTGTAGGACGAACATAGGTCATAGGCGACGGTTGCGGCCGTTGGATTACGTTGAGGGCCTCGACTTGGTGTTTTGCGGAATTCCCCTTCTGATGATGAACTGTGATTGGTCGACTGAAATAGCGTTAGGGACTTCCCTTTCTTATTTATCGATCACGTGACCGGGATCACGTGAGAGTTGCGCGGGAGCGCGGGTCGGTACGTTAGCTGCGCGTCACGGCAGTCCGCTAGAAGCTCCGCTCGAACACACCCGCGCTACAATGTTAAATAATGTTATATACGAGAAAACATTATAAAAAAATTGTTAATCCTAGAAAGCATATTTTATAATACTTTTTATCGCCATAATACTTTTTTTTTGAGTACCCCTAAGCAAAATTTAGTGTACCCCTAGAGGTAAGCGTACCCCAGGTTGGGAACCGCTGCTATAGAGAAATGCCCAATAAAGCCCGCTCCATCGCATGCTGAGCGACATTAAACTAGTTCAACCGTTAGTGTCCACGTTTGAGCTCCGTAAGGCATAACTGATAGGATTCATTGGTTGAAAACTATACGTTTTCTGACGTTGTGGAATTGGCGACGAAAAGATACGACAAAGTTTGCCAAAGGAATAAACACATTGCCAACATTTAAATAACTTATAGAATTCAGTAACGCGTGGAAAGATAATGAAGTATAAAATTCGCTGTTAAAAATGAAACAACACATGTTTCTATTATCTATTGAATTAGAAAATATATAAAAATAATTTACAATGATTTGTCGCGAGATGACGCATTTGATCTCCTTATTTTAATTATATTATCCCATTTCTGTGTCGTGTTTCGAACAACTAAGGAGTGGAAATATTTCCAGGAAGCATATTTCAACGATCTTATGACCTGGGAGTCTTTAAGAGTAGAGTGAATAGGCAATTGTAGGGTGGACGCGACCCATCGTTGAAGTCATCTTCACATTCCACCAGGTGTGATTGAAGACAAGCGACCGCCTCTAAATAATTAAAAAAACTTGTGTCAATATAATGACGATAGAACGAAATGAGTATGAATTCGTTTACAAATACAAAAAATATGTTAGTTCACTTTTGTCCACGCATTTCGTATAAGCCTATTCTATGCCTATTCTTGCGTATATTTTAAATTGAATGTTATTTTCAAAGTAAACAAAATGAATTATTGGACACACTATTTGTAAATAATGACAAAACGGATAAAGTTGGATCAAACATTGGCGATAAATCAAATCTTTACCAGTTTTATCCAGAGCTTCATCGAGTGGCGTAGGGCATTCTTCCTGGTTTCGATTTGAAGTCATGGCGCACGTTTCTTAACTATCGTAGCGTGCGATCCTGCGCTCCCGCAATTTGACAATGAACGAAAGCTTTCATCTGTTTCTAAATCAATAAAGGTGCACCGTATATAAGGAACACCGTTGATAACTGTTATCTATATCACCATAAAATCTTATCACCAAAACTTGGTTTTAACAAAATTTTCATATCCTTTTATCCAGTGGTTGCCTAGATGAAATTGCTATTAATTATAATCTCGTTTATAGTATAGTATGGATATAAAGGTATTTATTGAGTATGTTATTGTATAAATGTATTTTATTGAGTTCAATTGCGTTGTGGACGTTATTTTTTTTTAGTTCCCGACGGAAAAATAGGGGTGTTATAAGTTTATCATGCGTATCTTTAGAAATGTGTCTGTGTGTATCTTTCTATTGCATTGTAGATTCTAAGCGAAAAAACTGATTTTGATTTCTTCATAAAAATTGTTGTTAGCTATGATTGAATAAAATTTAATCAGCTGCTTGACGGTAATCAGCTCTTTTCTAATTGTTGAAGGAATACAAACAACTTCTATTAGTTAAATTCAAATATGGTATCCTGTTACTTTAGTGATATTATAATAAAATGATAGCCTGTACCTAATGTTTCAGCAACATCTGGAATAACTTAGAGTAGAAGTATCTTATTTGAGGTCATTGAAGTAGTATCTTTACCGTTCAAAAGAATACACAATTGAGTCTGGGAGTGTCTTAAATTTTTCATTTATATTTTATAAAATATTAACGTAAATATCTAAAGTACCGCAATGTGCCATGCTGTTTTATTGATGATATATGATACACACACCGTACTATACCATATTGAATTATTTCGTATAGAATGATTGGAACAAATATATTTTCTCTGTAAGGATTAAATTGAAAAAGGATTACTAATTATGACTACACTATAAATTCGCATTTTACCATGTTTATGTGTTTTTATCTGTTGTGTCTTCTTTTATTTTGTATTTTTACTAGGGTGAAATAAATATTGTTCATTATATTTTTCAGAAACGTAACAAATTTTTTTAAGATTCATCGTTGCTGCTATAGTAAAAGATGGAACCAATGTCCAATACTTCTTGCATTTCATAAAAATAGATTTTTTATTTTAAAGGCAGTTTTTGTTCGTTTTAAGTTTTTGTGTTCCTATTTCAAAATATATATAATCAAAATATGTAAAAAAACAAAATTTGTTAAGAAAAAGAAACGTTATTTCTGTTCAGTGTACGACTACCTTTACTAACTTCGAATTTACTTCTTTAGTTTAATTATATTTGTTCTGTAGCAAGACATTTTACTTTAGTTATTTATACATTGCTCGGTTGCAGTGTAACCGCTCATTTTTACTAAAGCGCGAAGAGCAATAGTTATTGTTTTAACAAATGAAACAGTGCGTAATGACGTCAGATATGCGTCAGACATGGCGTGAAGCCAAAAACCGCAGCTATCAAACGTAACTGTGCGTTAATATATTACGTAAATTACTATGAACCACTTCCTTGTAAATAGAAACATTAGATAAATAAAGAAGAATGAGGTACTAGATCTAACCTGCGGTTTCATACAGGTGATGTCTTTTTAACCTTTGTTGGTTTTGTGCCTGTTTCGGCTCAATGGATAAAGGGTCCGGTATCCATACGCAGCAAATCGAATGCTCGTTTCGTGTCCTAACAAATATCTCTGGTTATTTTTAGAATAAGTATGGAATTAGGCACCACATTCTCAACGATGAAAGAAAACATCGTGAGGAAACCCGCATGTCATCTAAATATATATAACTCAGAGGTGACTGACTGACTGACATAGTGATCTATCAACGCAGAGCCCAAACCACTGGACGGATAGGGCTTAAATTTGGCATGCAGTTAGATGTTATGACGTAGGCATCCGCTAAGAAAAGATCTTGATAAATTCTACCTCCATGGGGATAAAATAGGGGATGAAATTTTGTATGAAACTTTGTCAATTTTAAACCGATGGGGCTGATAGCTTGATAGTTTTAGCGCTTATTGACAGATTAGGCCCTAATTTTTTACACACGCTAAACGAAACTAAAGCCGCAAAAACTATACTTAATTAATAATAATAATACTTCTTAACGCGAGCGAAGCCGTGGGCAAAAGCTAGTCTAATATAAATCTAATGTGTAAGTGGTTTGAGCTTCGTCCTAAAACTATATTTTATTATGCCTAATTATATATATAAAAACATATATTGTTATAAGGACAGTCTAGCCCGCCGGCTGTGATGTTCAGTACGGTGTTAGGATTGCCCTCACTCTGCTCAGCAATGACGCGCACCGCTTGCGCTGAGTTGCGAAGAAGCAATCGGTGCGCGCCCCAGCGAACATGGCCGACGCACTGCGCAAGAGAGGCAGCCGCAACAACGCCCGGAATACATTATTATATTGAACACGCAGAGCATTGTACGCTCTTTGAGTATAGTTCTCCCTTAAGCTACACATGTAAAAAGATGTACAGTAAGCTTTAAATATTAGTTTTACTACAATGGAGCAACTAGTAAACCTATGAGCCAACATGTTTTCACTCACGGCCAATGCCTTGCGCTCACGTTTAACGATCATCTTTCAGGCTTTCGGTAACCAAGTGACCTAAGTATTTAAATTGCTTAAATGTTTACTTCAGCTCCATATAAAGCAATAAGAAGTACATTCAAAGGACACTTGGTACCAGCTTTAACATTATAGACCAATCTATGGCTAGAAGCAGAGCTTTCACAAATGCTTAAAAACTGCCTAGTACCACAAACCGACGCGCTCAGCAGCACCATATCGTCTGCGTAACTTAAATTTTTCATGCAAACATCATCAATATAACAGCCGACATGTCAACAACTAAGCGTGACGATCAGTGTATTAATATATAAATTAAACAGTTTTGTAGAGCATAAACCGGCTTGCCTATCCCCACACTCTAATGTTTAAGGTGGAGACACCGCTCCTGCCCACCGAACATTATTGATTTGATTTTTATACCAAAACTTGAATATATTACAAAGTTCAACTGGTAAATTGTTCTCATGTAACTTACACCACAAGATATCAAAATTTACAAGATCAAATGCTTTAGATAAATCTAGGAAACAAGCATAAACAAGAGTTCCCCTAGCGGTATAATATCTGACACTATGTATCAAACACAATATTGCGCTTCCAGTCGACAACTGTGGTCTAAAATCAAACTGATTCTCATTTCTACGTACTCATCAAGATGTTTGGACAGCACTAGTGATGCCACGAATAGTGAATTGGCCGAATACCGAATATTCGGCAACGCTGTCGGCCGAAGCGCCGAATATTCGGCCGCCGAATATTCGGCATAGAATATATTCTTGTCAGGGGCGCGTTAGCTGGATTAAGGCAAGTTGCAACCTGTTTTCCTCGTTGCGTTGGCGCGACCAGCAAAGACAATACAATACCCAATACAAACGAAAAACAATACCCAAACCTTTCGAAATTTGCTAAAGTTTATCTTTCTTCTCCTGGAAGTAGCGTGTTTAGTGTGAGGTTATTTTCTGAGGCTAGTAACATTTACGATGAAAAGCGTAATCGTTTGCTACCAAAAAATGCTGAAAAGCTTATTTTCATCCATCACAACTTACCCCTGATCAATTTTAATTACTAAAGTGTTGTAATTTGGGAATAAATAGATAATTTTGAGTAATATAACGTGCCTTTTTTACATGGTTTGGTATTCAGTATTCGGCCGAATAGTACGTACTATTCGGCCGAATACCGAATAGCAAAAAAAGTGGCCGAATAGGCCGAATACCGAATAGTTGCCGAATATTCGTGGCATCTCTAGTCAGCACACGATCAAGTACTATCACAACTATAGAAGCTATTGATATTGGGCTATAATTTGTTTTATCTGAAATATCACCCGTTTTATTTTAACTATAGATATTACAACAGTTCTCATTAATTCCAACGGCAAGTAGGAGTGACTCTAGCAGAATAAATACAACAACGCCAAAACACGATGAGTATATGGCTCAGCACATGGAAGATATAATCGCAAAGTAGACACAGCCTATAATGTATTTCTGCTCACCCCGGAAGGGATATAGCGTGACGAAATATCACTGTTATTATTATTTTTTAAATACCATGCATCTGGATTTAACCAGAATATTCCCGGTTTTAGGCAATGGACCCGACGCACGGTAATGAAGCCAAAACTTCTCCAGTAAAATGTGAAAGTTATCGGTTACGATGTTGACCCGGAACACGATATAAGTTCCCGAAAATATGACGATCTTGTTTGCAATTTTGGATCAATACTTACATGCCTTGAGAAAATATTCCCATGTTTAATTTAGAACATCTACACAATGTACCACGACACTATCGATTTACAGGGAGTAAATAATATAATTAAAAGTGGAAAACAGTTTCATTACGCGAACATAAAGTTGTCATAATTATTTAAATTCTATTTGCGGAGGAAACAAGCTATTTTTATTGTGGCAGTTGCTGCTTGATTCATTTATATAGAAAGCTCAAGAATTATTGGTTTGAAAGATATCACCGACAGCATGCACAAAGGCATATTGCCTTGCTTGTAATCAGAGATGGGCAAAATGTAATCTGATTAATGATGAACAATTACAAAAAGTAGTCGTAATTTTAATTTTCTTGCTCTGTAATCATGATTAAATCCATTTAAAACATTAAGAAATGATAAATGTGTATACAATCTGGAATTTTGTAGTGTTTAAAACATAAATGAGCAAAATGCAGTCATATTAATGGCAAAAAACGTAAAATGTAATCGATAATCATTTTCTTTAATCTGATAACATTTTGCCCATCTATGCTTGTAATGCTCTGAAAAGTTTTATAACCTCATTCCACTCTCGGCCTTTTATAGCAGAACCACGCGAGCTGGATTGTGGAGCCACAGTTTTACGGTAATTTCTATTGCAGCTACAACTATGAAGGCCTCTCTTAGCTTAGTCGAGTTATTGGTTTGTAGAATGGTCTTTCGGCGTATATGTTCCCTTCGTCTTACAATATTGTTTTTTTTAAGCGAAGCGTGAAGTCATATTTGTGCAGGCTTGCATAATTGCGGTGCTCATCGCACTCGGTTTTTGAATTTCACTGTACTTTGCACCAGATGCGGCGACGCCACTGGGCCGAGTAAAAATAAAAAAATGTGTAAACAATGAATAATGAAGAATTTGGGAGTCGAAGCTGCTCGCGTCCGTAGGTTTTACTCTAGTTTCCCTACACGTGACTCCTGGGTGGTGCTAAACGAGCAGCGGCGAGGTGGTAGGGCGTCGGTGCCCGTCTGGATCGCGACCACAGTACATGGGTGTAAACCCCGTCATAGTGACCAGTTTCGGCTGTTCGCGTTTCGGGATCAGCTTGTGTATATTCAGTAGCTCATATACCTAGAGACCGTTAGTCGCGGTATATGTGGGCCGACATGACGATGTAGACTATCAATGGATTTTCATCCTTTGATAGTCGCTTTCGTTTTTAGACTAGACTGTACTTACTATCAGGCACTCTGTAGTCACTATGTCGAGCCAGTATGAAAAAAAAAATGAAAGACGGCAATATGAGCCGCGGCCGACCGATATTTACCTTCATAGACCAAATAAAGAGACTTTTGATTGAGGGTAAGGTTTGGGGTATGCGGTAACGGTGATAGTGCATGAAGACAATAATTAATGTTAAGGAAGCGAAAGAGGTCTGTGAAAATTGAGAAATATTGTGATCCATTCTTTCTGCCTACACCGATTGGGATTCGATGTGATAACAGAGAAAGTTTCTACTATTACGAATTAGTTATAAATACTATTTATAGTCATACAATTATATTAATATTGTTGTTTTAATATAGAATAATAATTAAAATAGCAATGAAGTTGAATAAAACATTTTAAAAGTCCGTTGTTTACAAAACGCGCTGCTTTTAATTGCAAAGCAATCCGAGAGTTGGTTTGGCTAAAACTCCTCGATGTATATTGGCTCTGTAAAATTTTCATCTTTGCTTTCTGTTTCGCATAATAATAAATTTATATTAGTAAATATTATGCTTGTATGGTCACATTAGATTATACCTAATTAAAACATTTAATCTTTGAGGAAAATACGCTTCATAATTTATGACAAGGCAACCGTTTGTGCTTGGCCCGATGGCCAATGGCGCAACTGTTTGCGCTTAGATTCATATAGAAGATGTTGTCACCGGAAAGTCAACTGTAAAGTATCGAAGGATCTTCGAAAAGTCCGTGGAGATGGGTGATACACTCTACTGATAATATTGTGAGGTGTCTTGGCTCTGCCGAGACAGGGTCTTAGCACGGTAGGGAGGTTGAAAGTTAATTATTACAGGAGCCTCAGTTTCTATTAATACATGTACTCATATTGAGATTGAGATTTCCAGTTGGAAAAAATCTGGCAGCTCCCGGTCTCTACCCCCAGGTGTGGCTGATACTGCTCAATAAGAATTTTCCACAAAGAATAAAAGGGTAACGAAGGTATAGCCTACAGACGCAAAGAGAATCAAACTTCTAATTATTTAGAAAACAATAAAGTCACGGACAGAAACTTCGTGACTGTATATGTCCTTATCATTTTTTTTTTGCGACTTGAACTATATGTGACCTATGATGATAGGAATATCAACAATTGTTTCACTCTTCTGTGCTTTATTATATCGGTATGTTGCTTTTCATAACATTATTTTTTCTTTATTTTTTAGTTTAAAAATATATTTAAAAATTTAATCTTAAATTCCATCCAAAATCAACGATGCTTTATTTATTGAATATTTTTATTTTCTATTAAGTACGTTGATAATATAGAATAATTTTAAATTATTTTAAGTCAATAAGATAGCTCAGTTGCATTACTTGGTAAGCATAGAGTATTCTAAAAACTGACTACGACAGTTGGGATGTAAGGATTCCTAGACGCTCTTCAATATTTAAATGTTTCTTAAGTTTTTGCTTATATAGAGCCTTATAATCATTTTGATACTTAAATTATCATTTAGTGCTGAATACAAATTGAAATGAGTACAGTATATTTTATAAAATATAAAATTGCTTTACAGGTCTCGTCATCAACGGAAACAAAATGAAATCCCCACTGTTTGCGTTCTTCGTTCTCTTTGGTGGTGCTGTCACCTCTATTCCCCTTGACGAATTTATATCACCACTCCAGGATAATGATATTAGATCAATTTTTAATTTTACTCCATCACTGGACCAGAATACTAAAAGACCAAGTAATATAAACGTAGTGCAATCAATACAAAATAACAGCGAAACATCGCCTGTCCATATACAAGCGCTTGCAAATGAGCTTTACAACAATGTAATCGTGGGTGATTACGAATCAGCAGTGACTATGACTCAGCAACTGCAGTTCGAAGGTAACAGCCAGGTGATAAAGGACACAGTAAACAAGCTGATAAGCGACAGCAAGAGAAACGTTGTCGACTACGCTCACAAACTGTGGAGTATGTACGAGAGGGACATTGTCAAAGAACATTTCCCCATACAGTTCCGGATGATACTAAACGGAGATGACGTGAGAATCGTCGACAATGTATATAGCTTACCAGCCACCGTCGGGGGAACTGAAACTCAAGACAAAAGTAGAATAGCATACGGTGAGGTTAAATACAGAACTTCGAAAAGACTAAAATGGAATTTTAAATTTATCTCGGAAGACAACAAGGTTTATTTTAAAATTATAAATAATGAGTTTAGGCAATGTTTAAAATTAGTCTTCTCAGGTTCCGCCTCCTACATACATGCAGATTGCGACACGGACGCGTATCAGTGGTATCTTCTACCGGCTGAGGTTGAAGGTAGCACCGTGTTCTACATCGTCAACCGGAAATACGAACAGGCTTTAAAGATAGATGACAATGCTGACAAATATGGTAATAGAGTATTGTGGGGGCATAGTGGTGAATATATTGGTAATCCTCATAAATATGGCTGGCACATAATATCATTCTAAATAAGCCTGTGACATTTTAATAAAAGGAAAATAAAGATTATTGATACGATTTGAAATGAAGTGTTTTAATGATAAGTAACATATGCTAAAAGTAATTCTTCTTTACACTACTCTACAGCCTCATGGGATAACTAGCTTTTGCCCGCGGTTTCGCTCGCGTTAACAAGTAATATTATTAATTAGGTTTAGTTTTTGCGGCTTCACTTTTGTTTAGCGTGTGTACATAATTAGGGCCTACAAAACTTCTTTGTACCCAATATTTTTAACTAATCTGTCACTAGGCGCTAGAACTATCAAGCTATTGGGTGAACTTGTACAAACTTTCACACTCTATTTTATTCCCTTAAGGGTGGAATTGATCAAATTCCTTTCTTAGCGGATGCCTACGTCATAACATTTACCTGCATGCCAAATTTCAGCCCGATCGGTCCAGTGGTTTGGGCTGTGCGTTGATAGATCACTATGTCAGTCAGTCAGTCAGTCACATTTGAGTTATATATATTTAGATTATTTCTGTATCTTTTTTAAATACAACAATTTGATAATATATTATAGAATTATCAATTAATACATAATTATAATAAATCTCTGCCTCAGTCTCCTATTGAATATTTCATAGATACGATTCATTACGGGAGCGAGCGACTGTTGGGTCGATTATAGGTTTGAGTGAGAGCTGTGATACTCGTATATGACTGGAAACAACCCTTAACACGCACGATGTAGTTTTAGTTTTTAAAAGAGTTTGTGATTTTGGTAAACTAAAACGCATACTATACTTCGATAAGCGAATTTATAATTATAGTCTAACGTTTATACCTAAAAAATGTAAAACTAGTGAGTAATAGGAGCTTTTTACTTAGTTAAAAATAAAGTTTGTATGATAGTGCCATCTATCCATATTTATCAAGCCTATAGCGGACCTTAGAATGCACCCTCAAAGTAGAAAATTGATTAATAACAAAGTTTTCAAAATAATACCTAATATAAACGTGGGATCGAGGAAATATATATTTAGGACCGAACTATATTATTTTTACATACGCAATCCAAAGTAACACTCGCGTTCTCTTTATAATACATTTTTTCTACAGTCACTTACAAATTCACTTATCATTAAACGTCATTTGTCTTTTGCACTGTTGCATAGTAATACCAGCTTATAACTTTAAATTTCTAAAAAAATATACATATAATTGGGACATTTAATAACATAATCCGCATATATATTTGTTAATAATTGGTAAGGTCGCTTTTGTCATTGTGGGTAATAATTTAGAAAACCGAGGAATTACTTTAGATAAGTTGAACGATCAACAGCAGCGAGAGGCGATGAAGCGCTAATGTCGCGTGCGCATTTGCAATCCCCTCGAGCGCTCCGATATACCACGGCTCTCAACCCGTGTGTATGTTTCCATTACCCAACTCGTACAAAATAAATATTATATTTAATTGTTGGTATACTGAGGAATGTAAGGAAGTTAATAATGAAAGATAGAATGAGATAGAGTAGTCTACATATGTATTGATAATAATAAACAAATTGTCTATAAATCAGTGACGTGCATAGAGTATTGGGGCAGGGGCAGAATCCGCGTATATAATTTGAATATTATATTATGATAGTATATATTATATTGCTTTCATAGGAAAGATAGATGGCGTGACTATAGAATAGATATGAATAAAAATTGTTCCTTTTTTTGTTTAACTTTAAGCACTTTATTCCAGACTTATTTATCGTAGGCGCATGCTATGCTTTCCTGCATCGAAATGAAATGAAATGAAATATAACTTTATTCAAAAAGGCCTACTACCAAGAACTTTTGAATCGTCAAAAAAAAACACAGAGTGAATCTAACACCGGTTCGGAAAGCAGAATCTACCGAGAAGAGCCGGCAAGAAACTCTGGTAGTTGCTTCTTTTAACATAATAAGGTACAATAACAGGTATAATATATAAAGGTTTGAATGCCCCGCGAGAACGATTGCATATATTAAGACCACGCACTTTTATCATTCAAACACTCATTAATGGAATAATATCCTTTTTTTAACAATTTAGTTTTAATAGTTTTTTAAATTTCAATAGTGTTAACTCCAAGATGTCTTTAGGTATTGTATTGTATAAGCGAATACCGAGCCCCATGTAGGAACCGTGAACCTTTTTAAGCCGTAAATTAGGTAACACTAATTTGTGTTTATTTCTAGTATTAACATTATAAATATCACTACTTGCCAAAAATAGACGTAGATTGTGTCGTATGTATATAATACAAGCGTAAATATATTGCGATGGAACTGTTAAAATACCGAAGTCATTAAAACGTTCTCTAAGCGAGACTCTAGTCTATGGAATTCTGGATTTCTGGAAGTCTATCTATGGAATGAACGGTACTGCTATAAATGTAAACGCGTCGTATGTGAGAATCTGTGTTATTGCTTTTGCTGTATAAATTATTTATTTTTTATTTTATATCCCGGAGGATTTCTCGTGGCACCGGGATGAAGGACCTATAAAATCCCATCCTAAACAGAATGTTAGGTCACATTAAGTAAATATTTATTTAAAACATAATCCGTAGAGGAAAATACGTTTGTGATAAGGCAGTTACACTCATAATTTGATAGGCAATTAAATTAGATATAGCAATAAACAAAGGAAACTAGGTGTAGTGCCCCGACGTTGCCCAGTGTTAATATTTTATGTTACCCCTTAGAGGGGGATTATGCAAAAATATCAAAACACGTATATTTTATTTCTAACAATAAAACTATATAATACTTTTTAAAGCGTATGTGGCTGTAATGACCCAGTGGATAAAGGACCGGGATCCATGCGGGGCGACGTGAATGGTCATCATTTCGAATCCCTAAACGTACATTTCGCTTATTCCAGGTTTTGTACGGACTTAGTCACCACTTATTTACCCGTGAAGGAAAAAATCTTGATGAAACCCGCATGGCATCTAATAGAAATATCACTTGTAAGTGCTTTGAGAACGGTGATAAGCGCAAAGTGGATATAACCACTAATGTATCACTGTTCACCCCAAAAAAGATATGGCGTGACGATATGTTATTATTATCACATCGCTGCTAGCAGCTGACAATGGGTCGCCAGAGTCGTAGCAGCGACCGCTAGCTAACAAATCATATATTTACAAATCAATAAAAAGAAAGAATATTCTGAAATCGATTGGAACCTATTAAAATATTTTTAAATACCAAAAAACCCGGTCTTACATCTCATGTGCACTCTTCTCAGAGTTGGTGCCTGAAGAAGGCCTTTTGCTCGGCGGGTTGTGGGAGGAATTAGGAATATGTATTCCCAGGCCTGGTTTGTAGCGAATCGAGCGACACCCTGGGGGACTAAGTCTTAAGAGTTCACGGCCCTCACAGCAGCCCTTCTTTATTTATAAGTACACTTACACAGACTACATTAAGACATAAAACTATATAAGACATGAACAGGGTACATTACAAATGCGACTATATTTAAAAGTATAATAAAAATACGAGTAACATAAAAATTAAAAATAAAAACAACAATCTATTTAACAATATTCTCAAATTTTTTTTTTCTTATGGTCAAACGTAGGATTTCCACCGGGATACAAAAAATATATACAGCAAGAGAAGTCGTTAAAACATCTGCTCTAAGCATATTCTTATCAATCTTTGTACAACTGTGACAATCTGTGCCAATAAATATATTATTTGATTAGGATTTCATGAGATGGAAGCTGGTGCACCTCCGATTTATATTTTAAACGTTTCAAGTACTTAGAATATTTCTCGAACAGACTTATAAATAATTTACATTGTGGGTTCTAACCACTAGAGGCATGTACCAGTAGGCAACGAACCAAAGCGTTGTATAGAAGGATAGAAGTAGAAGGATTCTTAAAGTCCTTTCTCATTCTAAGAATAATGAACTGAAGCATTCTATATGTTTTCACAGTCATAGTGTAAACAGGATACTGTTAAGGTAAAAACTCAGTCTCAGATCCTGCTCCTCAATTGCATGGTCAAGTATACTATTATTAAGGTGATAATTATAAATAATAGGATTATTCTTTACCGTAAAAGGAATAATATAATATTTCACAGTATTAATAAAAATTACAATTATTACAGGAGCCTCAGTTTGTGTTAATATATGGATGTAGTCATATTGATATTTCCAGCCAGAAAAAAACTGGCAGCTGCCGGTTTCTCTAACCCCGTGTGTGGATGATACTGTCCAATGAGAATTTTCCTCAAGGAACAAAATCATAACAAAGTATAGCCTACAGATGCGAAGAGAATCAAACTTCTCATTATTTAGAAAACAATAAACTCACAGACAGAAATTCATAACTTTATATGTCCTTATCAATTTTTTTTTGCGACTTGAACTATTTGTGACCTACGAAGATAGCATTGTTATCAATAATTGTTTCACTTTTTTCTGCTTGGTGAGAGCGGTATGTCGTTATTACTAATATTATTTTTTCTATATTATTTAGTTTCATAAAATGTTTAAAATCCCAACCGAAACAATGAAGTTGTAATTTATTAAATATTTTCATTCTCTAAGAATCTCTAGTAAGTTTATCGATAGTAAAATAATAATTATTTTACGTCAATGAGATAGCACAGTTGCATTATTTGGAAGAGTATTCTAAAAACTGACTTCGACAGTTGGGATATAAAGACTTCTTGACACTATTCAATATTTAAATAGTTCTTAACTATTCGCTTATATAGAACATTTGATATTGTAATTATCAGTTAATATTAAATATAAATTGAAATTTTTAAAAATATAAAATTACTTTGTAGGTTTCGTCATCTCTCGAAAACAAAATGAAGGCACTACTGTTTACGTTCTTCGTTCTCTTTGGTGGTACTGTCACCTCAATTCCGTTTAACGAATTCACACCATCGCTCCAGAACAATGCCGTTACATCAATTTATAATTTCACGCCATCACTGGACCTGAAGAATGAAAGGCCAATTTATATAAACATAGCGCTAACGATACAAAACAACAGCGAAACTTCGTCCGTCAATACACGAGCGCTTGCAGATGCGCTATACAATAATGTTATCTTGGGCGACTACGAATCAGCAGTGGCTAGGACTCAGCAACTGGAGTTAGAAGGTAACGGCCAGGTGATAAAGGACACAGTAAACAAGCTAATAAGCGACAGCAAGAGGAACGTTGTCGAATACGCTCACAAGCTGTGGAGTATGTACGAGAGGGACATTGTCAAAGAACATTTCCCCATACAGTTCCGGATGATACTAAACGGAGATGACGTGAGAATCGTTGACAATGTATATAGCTTTCCAGCCACTGTCGGGGGAACTGAAGCTCAAGACAAACATAGAATAGCATACGGTGAGGTTAAATACAGAACTTCGAAAAGACTAAAATGGAATTTTAAATTTATCTCGGAAGACAACAAGGTTTATTTTAAAATTATAAATAATGAGTTTAGGCGATGTTTAAAATTACTCTTCTCAGGTTCCGCCTCCTACATACATGCAGATTGCGACACGGACGCGTATCAGTGGTATCTTCTACCGGCTGAGGTTGAAGGTAGCACCGTGTTCTACATCGTCAACCGGAAATACGAACAGGCTTTGAAGATAGATGACAATGCTGACAATAATGGTAATAGAATATTGTGGGGGTATAGTGGTGAATATATGGGTAATCCTCAAAAATATGGCTGGCACATAAGATCATTCTAAATAAGTTTGTGACATCTGAATAAAAGAAAAATAAAAATTATTGATACGATTTGAAATAAAGTGTTTTAATGATACGAAACATATGCTAAAACTTATTCTTATTTAATTATTTTACTATTGGAAGGAGTAATTATAACTACTGCCGGTCTTTTTTAAATAAAACATTTTTATAATGATGATGATATCCTAGCCGGTTTCGGCCACGGCGACTGTTTCAATGTCGATTAAGAAAATTGAGGGTCACTTTTCGGAAACAGTCAATTGCGCAGGAGATATTTAACTGCATAACTGGACGCGCAGCCAGAGAAGCACTCTCTCGTCCGAACTCCCTCGGGCCCGATGGAATGGAGAACCAGTACGATCGGCAGGGAGCAGGATGCAGGTTTGGTCGAGTTTTCCTTCTCTGAACACCTGGTTGAATTGCGGTGTTAAAGACCTAAGTCGCCTTTTACGACACCTCAGCAAGAAGAGGGGTTGCTATTTTTATAATATATATTATATAATTACCAATCTATAAGTCAATCAATAAGTGTGCGGACAACTTCGATTCTGCTCTGGCAACACCGTACGGGTTTTCAATTGAGTTTTGCTCTCGCTCGAACCGATCCGCCGAGTAACGACATAAAACATACAAATATACATAAAATACAACGAAATTAACCGATTCCAAAGTGTACAAGTATGCTAGAAAGATCCTCAAAGACACCAGTATCCTGGAGGAGAAGCAGGGGCCCCTGAAGAGTTGGTGAACTGGTAGTCGCGGTAAGTGAGACTCTTTAGGCAGCCCGTGCCACTTGCAGAGCTATCGAAGTACCGTACACAATAAATATAAATAAGAAAAATCTGTTCCTCAGCCACCATCTGAACATTTGTTAGATACGATTCATTACGGGAGCGAGTGGCTGTTGGGACGCGTTCGCCCAGAGCGAGCGTGACATCCCCCGGTGACAATAGCCGGGCAGTAGACTTGAGGGAGTCTGCTGCCCGGATGAGAGGGAGGCGGTGCACGGTGTCCGGCGCGCCGCCTGGGAGAGAGGTTTTTGGAGGGGTGGGCTTTACTCCTTCCCCTCTCAGAGAAGTAGCCTCAACAAGGCCTCTTGTTCTCTGAGCGTCTGGATGAATTTGGCTTCCCAGGTCCAGGTGGAGCAATCAGAGGGACACCGCGGGGGTATTTAGTCAGTAGGAGTCTGACACACAGGGGTCACTGCCCTCACAGCGTCCCTGATGGTCTTATGCAAGATTTTCCCCCGGGACAAAAAAAAGCGAGTGCCTGTTGAGTATTGTATTGTTGAGTTGAGTATGAGTGAAAAAAAATTAACTTTTGCGAAGCAGGTTATTTTAAGTTTTTAAAAGAATACATCGAGGGGTGAAAGGTTGTTTGGTTTAAGCGACATTTTTTGATGATATAATAATAAAAATTAAAAAAAATTTAAAAAAAATAAAAAAAAAAATTAAAATTAAATTAAATTAATTTAATTTAATTAATTAAATTAAATTTTTTTTTTATTAAATTTTGAATTTGGTTGAGTTCAATGCCATGAAAACACAGGTGTGTGTTTTTTCCAGCAAAAAAACCCCTTTTTCCCCTCTCCCTTCTCTTCAGAATGTGTCGCTTGCAATGCGCGACAGCCTAAATATCTTAGGTATGAATATTCGCTGTGATCTTAATCCTAGGGATCATTTAGGATCTGTTATCACCACAACATCGCGTAGGCTTGGTGTCCTGAACAGAGTGCGTCGGTTTTTTACGCCTGATCAACTGTTACTTTTGTATAAGGCTCAGGTCAGGCCTTGCATGGAATATTGTTCGCATCTTTGGGACGGTTCTGCTCAGTACTTACTTGACGCCCTGGATAGGTTGCAGCGGAGGGCTGTCCGCATTGTGAATGATCCTGACGTGACTAAGCATCTTGAACCGCTCCAGTTGCGCAGAGATATTGCCTCACTGAGCGTTTTCTACCGTCTGTATCATGGCGAGTGTTCTGAAGAGTTGTTTAACCTTGTTCCACCCTCTCCTTTCCTGAATAGAACCACGCGCGCGGGTTTGCGGAGTCACAGCTTTACGGTTTCTCATATCCCAGCTAGGACTAAGAAGTTCTCTAACTCCTTCTTTTGCCGTGTCGTTGGGGTGTGGAATGGTCTTCCAGCGAGCGTGTTCCCACCATCCTATGATATGGGATCCTTTAAGCGTAACGTGAAGAGATATTTGTGCAGGCCGGCATGATCGCTGTGACTACCGTTGGGTTTTTCTTGCCTATCGATAGTCGTTAGCGTTTTTTTGGCTGCACCATGCTTACCATCAGGTATGGTGCAGTCACTGTGTCGAGTCAGAATAAAAAAAAAAAAAAAAAAAAAAAAAAAAAAATAAATATATATTTTTGGAATCGGTAAAAAACGCTGATTCCGAATATATATATCACCAAAAAATGTGTCTTAAACCAAATAGCCTATCACCCCTCGATATGATTTTAACAAACAAAAACGCATACTATACTTTGAAGAGATAACATATAATTATAGTTTGATGTTTTTAACTAAAAAAATGTAAATAAAATATGTATGTGCTTTATGTTTAATTATATTATGAAGAAAGTATAGAAGATAGTGGAATCTATTGATATTAATCAAAGCTATAGTGGGCTGTTGGTTGTATCCTCAATTAATAAATGTACATCTGTGCGTAGTTATATCCACTTATCTCAGAAACCTGGTCACCATGTGCGGACCATCACGCGCCGCCGCCAAGCGGCCCATACGCGCGAGAAGGGGGCAGACTTGCCCAAGAAGCTTCCTTCGCGGCAACGAAGATGCAGCAGTTTATTGCTGTGCCGTGTGTGGAGACCCCTGCTTCGGCTCCGTCGAATGTCACGCAAGGTATCTCCATGAGTGTCTGGCGGTACGCCAGAGGGGGCTACGGACTAGACGATACTCCAGTAGTGACGTGCGTGACCCCACGCACCACTTGGCGGTAGGGTGGCGACCATCTGTCTCCCCTACTTTCTTTGGCGAGCCCGTAATGAGGCATTGCAAGCACTGGGCCGCGGTCTAAGGGATAATCCTTTTCAATCCCGTTGCCCAAATCTATCTAAAATAGCTCAAATCTGTCTAAGTGTCTCATTTTCGAAAACTCTACTTTGTATATTCACTAGAGAACATCAATTGAATATGGTTTTATTCATGGCAATACTGTTGTAGCTGTTTATTATGTTAGCTATCCCGGCGTTAAGCTGGATAGATTCTTATAATGGAATAGACGTATTGACGAAATTCATGCTAAGACAATGAAGCTATTTAATACAATATATTAAAAGTTTTAGCTGGTTCATCTTGGGGTGTTCACTCAAAGTACCTCCGAAGAGTTTACATTTCTCTAATTAAACACATGACAGTTTACTCAAGCTTCAACTATGACAATGCAGCAAAACCCCATCTGATAAAGTTAGACAAAGTGCAAAACAGGACTTTAGGATTTATAGGAGGGTTTATAAAAACCACTTCTATTCATGCAATGGAATGCGAATTGTGCTTACCTTTACTTTGTTATCGATGGAAGTATTTAGCCACAAGGAATACATTGTGGCAATAAAGCAATAGCTTTAGGTCACAATCTTGGACCAACAATATCTCTGTAAATAGACTCAAATCACTTTCAAACATAAGTTCATCCTCATATTTTCGTAGGAAGAGATGTCTTTACTCTTACTTTATGTAGATTATTACTGTATTTTATGAAACGAAAATAGAAAGAAATCAATACTTGTAATCTCCGGAGTATGTTTAATTTACAACCTTAGACCTCAAATATAGATATGGATTGTATTCAAACAAAGATTGATAATACAATTAATTCAAAGTATAGCCATCATAATTTTTTTTTTACATATGTTAGGTAATAAATAAAGTGGATTAGATAAAATTTCCACACACGCACCACATGCGCGAGATGGCTGTGATGCAGATTACTATGATCCCAGTCGCAATGTGAGGGAAGGTTCCAAATGTATCAACGTGTCAGTGCATTATATTATGTATTTAGAATTACTTGGCAGCTCGGAAGCTCTGTCTCATACTACCAGTGTGGGAATAAAGAAGGTGCGAGGTGGTAGGGCGTCGGTGCCCGTCTGGATCGCGACCACAGTACATGGGTGTAGAGCCCGTCATAGTGACCAGTTTCGGCTTGTCGCGTTTCGGAATCCGCTTGTATATATCCAGTAGTTCATATACCTAGAGACCTTCAGTCGTGGTATATGTGGGCCGACATGACGATGTAGACTATCAATAGATTTTCATCCTTTGATTGTCGCTCTCGTTTTTAGACTACACGGTACTTACCATCAGGTACTCTGTTGTCACTTTGTCGAGACAGTGTAAAGAAAAGGTAGTTGTTTTGTCTGACAGCGAAAGTTCATTAAAACATATAGCTCGATGCCGCTCTGGGGTCAGAGGATCATCGATATCTTATATTATTTTAGATAAGGTAATTTCAACTGGCGGCTTGTGGCATTGTCCTGAGGTTGCAATGGACTCCTTCTCATGAGATCATTCGCACATATGAGAAGCACGGTTTGTAGACCAGAGCAGCAAAATCAACTGGCACAGAAATCCACCTTAAACCTGAACATTCAGTGGTATTATTAAAATACAAAATGAACATTATTAATGAGTGGAAAGAGCACTTTGATATTACATCTCTGAAAAAAGGCAAATGATTTGAGATGATAGATACAAAGTGAGCCTCTTCATATAGAAAACTTATTGTTATCTCTCATAGATTGCGTGGACACATGGCTCTCAATAAATTCAAATTTCGGACAAAGAAAACCGATACTCTTAGTTGCGAGCTATGTGAAGTCCCAGAAGACGTACACTATTTACTAGTGGAAGGTCTTTGGAGCATTTCTATGCGGGAAATCATATTTAAACAACTTAATTTGGATACGTCTGATGTGGGTCTATTTCAGAGCGTCTTAGGTGAGCAAACATCTTACGTAGCTGAGATGCTCTAAAGACTCACATATTAACCCTTGAAGTAAACTACAACTAAAGTAGTCTAGTGTAATTACGAGATCCACACAGCCAGCCTAACCCAAAGTCCCAAAAAAAATCAGAGTAGAAATGTAATACTTCTTCAATTTCACCATTTCCGTTGTCACAATTGCTTATATTTCTGTCAACTTTAAAAATGAGTACGTCAGCAGCAAATATAACTGTGTCACAGGTTTTGTTAGCAAAAACTGAAATCATTAATATATAGTTAGTATAAAAATGGGCCCAAAATAAAGCTTTGGGACATGTCCATCAAAACAGAGGAAAATTTCTAAGATCGTGATGAAGCTTTCATGAGAGCGTTTTGAGATCAACACCTTCGAAAGGTATGGTTAGATCACAAAAGAAACCGACTGCTTTCTGCAATTTCTCCCAAGCATTGTAAATATGTTTAAGAAGAATAACTCCTACTTCAGTTATGGAATGCCTTTTTAGCAAAACCATACTGACGGATATGCATGGGATTATTAACATAACAGTGTTGTACCAATCGGTTTACCATTATTTTTTCAATGATTTTGTTTAGTTTATGCAATATTGAAATGGATATATTGTTCGTGATGTGCCTTATGACATCCAGATTTAAAAAGGAGCGTTATTTTACTTAATTTGGTTAGGTAGACTTTTAATCAATTATCAATATTTGTTGGGCAAGCACGATCCATGCACAACCGCAACTTCTCCTTCCACAAGGAGCAAGCGTTTTTCTGCAGGTAATAAGAAATGATATTAACAACGCCGCATATGGGTCCATTGTCTATTTTAGAAGTAGCAATCTAACTAATACGGAGATCAACATTGTTTATAACACGCAACTAGATAATTAAATATATATAACTCAAAGGTGACTGACTGACTGACAGACATAGTGATCTATCAACGCACAGCCCAAACCACTGGACGGATCGGGCTGAAATTTAGTATGCAGGTAGATGTTATGACGTAGGCATCTGCTAAGAAAGGATTTTGATCAATTCTACCCCCAAGGGGATAAAATAGGGAATGAAAGTTTGTATGAAACTTTGTCAAATTGTTTTAACAAGTTGTTTGTATGAAGTTTTAGCGGCTAATGACAGATTAGTTACGAATATTGTGTACAAAGAAGTTTTGTAGGCCCTAATTTTTTACACACGCTAAACAAAAGTGAAGCCGCAAAAACTATACCTAATTAATAATAATACTTCTTAACGTGAGCGAAGCTCTGGGTAAAAGCTAGCTTTAAAATAAAAGGCCGAATAGTTTATATGCCGAGATAAATCGTCAATTTATCGAGTTTTTGACCTCACGTCACGATATCGTAATTGCAAGTTTATATGGAGTGTATCAAAAGTAATGTCTAAATCTTAATGTAATTATTAAAAACTTCATTAAGTAAAAATTATCGCGCTGTGGTATAATATATAAGTTTTAATGTTACGTGGCATTGTGAATACATAAGAAAATAAAGAAATATTTCAGGCGAGCGCGGTGTGTGACGTGTTTCCGCACACCGCTCCAAGATATTGAGGTGTGCGAGGTGTGGCTCCTTACGCCACTCCTCACAGGGCAGAGACGCGGCCTTGCAAAAGGCCAGACGTTGCCGAGGGTTGGAGAAGAGGATGACGCTGTACCTCTGGCCCCGGTCAGACGGGAAGAAGGAACACCCCGGGGGCTTTAGTCGGTGCAAGTCCGACACACCGGGGGGCAGACCTCACCGCCCCCTGAGGTTCGTTAGGGATTTCATTTATTTACTCTTACAGGGTTACCAGCGGCCCGGTATAATAATTCATTTACACAAAACATATACAAAGTTACAATAAAAAAATGTACAGTTCCTATTAAGGCATCCACAACATACGTCAGAGTGGCCTGTTTATTTATACTATATCATATTATTTCCCCCAGGCTATCAAAAAAAAGAAATATTAAAAATTATTTGAATATTTTTTTACTTTTATTCATTTAAAAGGATATTTTAGAATAAGTGATCTAATTACTGATGAAAACCGCATAAATGTCTATTAGCTATTTCAGAAGAACTAGCCAAGTAGACGTGTACAGATCTTGGTATACTCATACACTATAAGATGTATTATTTCCTTAAAATATAAACGACTCTTCAAAAAACAAAAAAGTACATATTAAAGAATGGCTAAATAAAGAACGAAATCGATTTTGGACATGAGCAAAGTTGCGGACAAGAGTTGCAGCTTTACAAGACTGTTATCTTTTTCCGTCTTTTTTTTGTTATGTTTTTGTTATTTTTTTGTGTTATCTTTGTGCAAATTCAAAACAATTTTTTCCTATAAATATGGTATCGCGCCTTGTAACAGCAGATTGCAGTAGTTGGTCTGTTTCAAATGTGATCGGTAAGTCTTCCAGAATTTGTTTTTTTTATTTAATTTTCAAATTTCAACATTTGTTTTAAAAACAGATTCTACCCAAATCAGCGGTGCTATTGTTAAATGTTTTCTTTGTTATTATTTTGTTTTCTGTTATTTGTGGTTCTACATTATTAAAGTTATTAGATTTGTTTGCTATTCAAATACCTGTAACTGAAACAAATAGCTGCATGGAAAGTAGCGCTACGTACTGCAAAATGCAGAAAACAAATTCAGATAGAGCTATCACTTTATCTTGCCAGGATAACAAAAAAAAGAAAAACATTCGAATGGCTTATTGTCAAGCAACAATGAAACAAAATGTGGTATTTAAATTCGATTATACAATTTAGGCGCGCCAAGAAACTAGCACTTTTTAATAAGAAAGGCAAGATTACAAAAATCTTATACATCCTATGATACATTTATTTCTGATATATAGACGCATAAATTAAAGGATATTGAAAAAGTAATTTTTAGGTGATTTTCAAGAGACTGTTATTTTGAGGAAAATGGTCGTATAAAAGTTTTAAAAGTAGAATGTTACAGCATCAAGTTTTTTGTTTTCAGTTTTAAACTCTGACATAATTTACACGTAGAGTTTTTGAGTAATCGTAAGAAAAATACAGGAAGAAAAAGTTTCAAAAATTTTCCTCGTTTTCAATATGATCTATAAACTTTTTTTTTCTATAGTCTTATCTTTAAATTCTTTTAGATAATCTAATTCCCTTTCATTTTACTTACCTATAAGCTTTCTATGATGATTTAATCCTGAGTTATTGTTGATCAAAGCAAAAAATACCTTATTGACTTTGATAATTGATTACATGGGTAATAATGATTGGACAGAATATCGAAGCGAGGTTTTATAAACTATAAAATATTCTCTATAAGATGAAATTACAATTTTGTGGTGAAACATTAATTTTTGAAAAGAAAATGCTAACTGAAGATAAGGTAATAAATCACATATACGATGATATTTGGATAACTTAAAATAACTGTGCATACAATGGGTTAAGGAAAAATTGAGGACCTTTTTTAATAACCTTTAATTTCTGCGTCTAGTTTATCTATGACAAAGATTGTATGGAGAAATCGTAAACACCAAGACGTCGACAATACGGGCTATGGAAGATCTAACTCTTTTTGTTAGAAAATACAATAAGCCTATTTAAATTTTTTGGACTAACGTATAGTTATGCAAAAGGTTACAAAACTGGGAAAAGTTTTTTTTTACAGAAATCAACTGACTTTCACGCGAAGATTATTATCTTTTATGGCATTAAAAAATCAGGCCTTCGGCGGTAAGACAAATTCAATGAAAACTGGTTCATTCGTCTTGTTGACCAATCTACCCCTACCGCTTATTGGGAACAATATTTTTCATTAAAATTAAATAGCATCCAATAAGAGAGCGCAATTATGTGAAGATAAAGCGAGCGTATCGCTTTTATAATATTCTTCGGGTCAAAAGTTACTTCAAGATAATAAAAAAAATACTGAATGAGATCAACTATTTAAATGTTTCTGATCATGGTTTTTTTTACCTATACCTAAAACTTAATTTCTTGCATGTGTGGAAAGATGCTATTTATTTATAATTTTGAATTTAATTTTCGATTTGAAATTAGGTTCACATAAAATATGCGAATTCTACATTATTCAATGACTTTGTATTAAAAGAAAATTTTAGGTCTCTGATAGACATAATGCCGAAAACCGTACTCAGAGACTTCGCTAGTCTTCGTATGAAACAATATATTTCTGTAATAAAGAATTGACTCGTGTTATAGCATTTGGAGAATATTCACGGTGACTAAAAATATAGGTACGCTGACTTAATGTTAAAAGCATTCCTGCTGCTCGCACGAAACGATTCGCCTCTTCCTTTTTGCTGCGAACCGCGAAGGAGTGGAACTCGCTTCCTGCGTCGGTGTTTCCGGCATCTTATGACATGGGAATCTTCAAACGTCGAGTGAATCGGCATTTGCTGGGTGAGCGCGCTCCATCGTTGGCCTCATCATCACATTCCAGCAGATGAGATTGAGGTCAAGCGCAAGCCTGTATGTAATAAAAAAAAGATAAAGACGACTTCCAGTATCTCTTGCAGTTTATGATTTTCTCATACCATTCCAACATGTAAAAGCACCAATTGTATAATAATTGCTATTATTTTAATTCAAAGAGATAATTCGGCAGCATTTCATGGTAGGACATATTAACCGTTTGAGTGCTCAAAAATTTTCTTATATATGTATATGTTACAAATGCGGAATGAAATGCGTAGTTTTTTTTTTTTTTGGAAACAGTAAAAATAACAAATAATTTTGATCATTAACAATATTTTTTATTCTCATTTATTACAAGAGTATCAGAAGGAGGGGTACACTTTGGACCTGGTACTTTAGGAAAAGTATTCAATGCGTTCGAAAAAATTATAAACGCGGGTAACAATTCATCAATAATATCGCCATCGGAGGTACTTGTAGTTACTTCATTTCTAATTCCTACAAAACAATGAAAAGTTTTCTTGTAAGTTAGTAATATCCTAGAGACGTGGATTTTCGTCGATAGAAAATATGAGCAAATTATTTTCATATAAACTTTTTCGTAAATAATAATTTTTTTGCAAAAATTATCTCTTGCCCTCATAAGTCTGCTGATGGTTTAAAAAAACTTAAAGTGAAAACGCTATTTATCATTTTACATTGGCTCATTTTTTCTACCGCACCACAATCCACATCTGTACTGCATTACTACTTACCACTGTATTTTATTTTAATTCTCATATTATTAAAACCACAATTAAATGACATTAATAAAGACTACAATTGAAATTAACACAACTGCTCTCAATAACTGCATGAATTGTACTCACCAACTGCAGTGTCCCCTTGTTCTTAGTACAAAGTAGTAGAAGTAATATCGCGCTCCTCCGTATTTTTGGCATATGACAGGACGCTGCACTCAAACGGTTAAGTTCTCAAAAGTGGTTAAGACTTTTGGAAGATTAAACTTCATTGACAATCAAAAAAATGTCAATGATTCTCCGGGATTTGCATATAATCCGTAAATATTAAAAATAAAAATCACTAACAGTAAAGGATATATTTTTTAAAGCGTGATAATATTTTTCAGGACCAGTCATCAACTGCAACAAGATGAAGATACTCTTATTTGCGTTCTTCGCTGTCTTTGCTGGCTCTGTCTACGCCATTCCACCTTTTGAACGTTCTTTACTACCACCGGTGCAGAGGAGTAAAAGAGATATAAATGACCATTCTTTATTCGATGGCTCGGTCTACGCCATTCCACCTTTTGAACGTTCTTTACTTCCACCGGTGCAGAGGAGTAAAAGAGATATAAATGACCATTCTTTATTCGATGGCTCGGTCTACGCCATTCCACCTTTTGAACGTTCTTTACTTCCACCGGTGCAGAGGAGTAAAAGAGATATAAATGACCATTCTTTATTCGATGGCTCTGTCTACGCCATTCCACCTTTTGAGCGTTCTTTATTACCACCGGTGCAGAGGAGTAAAAGAGATATAAATGACCATTCTTTATTCGATGGCTCGGTCTACGCCATTCCACCTTTTGAACGTTCTTTACTACCACCGGTGCAGAGGAGTAAAAGAGATATAAATGACCATTCTTTATTCGATGGCTCGGTCTACGCCATTCCACCTTTTGAACGTTCTTTACTTCCACCGGTGCAGAGGAGTAAAAGAGATATAAATGACCATTCTTTATTCGATGGCTCTGTCTACGCCATTCCACCTTTTGAGCGTTCTTTATTACCACCGGTGCAGAGGAGTAAAAGAGATATAAATGACCATTCTTTATTCGATGGCTCGGTCTACGCCATTCCACCTTTTGAACGTTCTTTACTACCACCGGTGCAGAGGAGTAAAAGAGATATAAATGACCATTCTTTATTCGATGGCTCTGTCTACGCCATTCCACCTTTTGAGCGTTCTTTATTACCACCGGTGCAGAGGAGTAAAAGAGATATAAATGACCATTCTTTATTCGATGGCTCGGTCTACGCCATTCCACCTTTTGAACGTTCTTTACTACCACCGGTGCAGAGGAGTAAAAGAGATATAAATGACCATTCTTTATTCGATGGCTCGGTCTACGCCATTCCACCTTTTGAACGTTCTTTACTTCCACCGGTGCAGAGGAGTAAAAGAGATGTAAATGACCATTCTTTATTCGATGGCTCTGTCTACTCCATTCCACCTTTTGATCGTTCTTAATTACCACCGATGGAGAGGAGTGCAAGAGATACATAAATAAATATTGTTATCGTAGACAAACACGGCGTCAGAATTGTGTCACCTGGATTGCAGTCACTTGCCACTCAAATCTATATCGATATCGTCGCGGCCAATTACCAAGCAGCAGTGCAGTTGGCCAAGTAACTGGTTGCGGAAAGCAAGGATCCAGTGCTCACAGCCACCGTGAAAAAGCTATTAAGCGACCACAACTTTAACGTTGTCGAATTTGGTCAACATCTGTGGAAGAAGAATGGGAAGAACATTGTCAGTGAACATTTTCCAGAACATCTCAGGAGGGAAGTCAAAAAATCTGCCTTTAAACGCACCTTCAAGAAACCAATACAAATTAGTTGATTTTCTCTTTCATTGACAATGTTATTTTGAATAACTTCATTGGAAACTAGCTGACCCGACGAACTTCGTATCGCCTAAACACGCAATGAACGTCGTGTTCACTTTTAGTTGAACCTACACCCTCTCTCTTGCTCTTCTTTCCTCGGACCGCTTCTCTTGCCTCTTCCTCACCCCCCACACCTCTCATTATATCAAAGAACCAAATATAAAAAACCCTTAAATGTACCCCAATCTCCTTGTGCTATGTTTGAAGTACGATACCTTACAAGACATGACTGAAATACCTATTGATTTCTGTACAGAATAAAGAAAACAATTAGATACAATTCCATAGTACATTAATTTGATCTATCTCGTAAGGATTAGCCAGCGTTTGCGATTTAAGCGTATAAAAATATGTTTGTTACGACATCACATTAAACATTTTAGAATTATTTGGCTTTTCTTTACTACAATATATATGTATTATACATACAAACCTTCCTCATGTATCACTATATCTATTGGTGGAAACTGTATTAAAATTTGTTGAATAGCTTAAAATATCTAAGCTAACAGACAGTGGGGGTGACTTCATTTTATATTATCATC
This sequence comes from Automeris io, assembly GCA_036320925.1. Lineage (NCBI taxonomy): Eukaryota > Metazoa > Arthropoda > Insecta > Lepidoptera > Saturniidae > Automeris > Automeris io. Next base: position 1,635,963 of record JAUDJH010000010.1, on the reverse strand, counting down.
CTGCAGCCCAATTTAAAAGTAGGTACAAAGAAGGAAAGCCTTCTGTCCCAATATCAGAGCATAACTAATATAGTTCCTAACACCCAGACCAAAACCTTTTCGTATCTTTGTTATTACGAATTCAGTTTTGATATTTTGAGAGTACTTTGCTATATAAATAAAAAAAACTACTATAATATTTTGTTCTTTATTTAGTACGTTAGGTCATAAAAATTAAAAATGGTGTACAATGTGGCGTGTAATCCAATTCAAACATTTTACAAGACCGTAAATATTATGTTCTAGTATTAGTATACTGGGTCTTGGTACTGAAGTAGCTGTGGTTTTGCTGGGCGTTTTGGTTTAAGCGACATTTTTTGGTGATATAGTAATATATATATATTTGGAATCAGAGTTTTTTACCGATTGTATAAAGTTGTGTTTATATAAAGTTTATATATAGGTGTAGTCTGTTTATATAAAGTAAAACTGTTTATATAAAGGTGTAATCATATTGAGATTTCCAACCGAGAAAAATCTTGCATACCCCGATTTCTCTTACAGCGTGTGTGGCTGACACGGTCCAATGAGAATTTTCCCCAAAGAAGAAAAGGCTAACGAAGTTATACTCTATAGATGCGAATAGAATCAAACTTCTAATTATTTAGAAAACAATAAACGCACAGACAGAAACTTCGTAACTGTATATGTCCTTATCAATTTTTTTTGCGACTTGAACTATTCGTGACCTATGAAGATAGGAATATCAATACTTGTTTCACTCTTCTGTGCTTGATTAGATCGATATGTTGTTGTTCTTAATATTATTTTGTATATATTTTTTAGTTTAATAATATATTTAAAATTTTAAAGTTTAAATACCGTCCTAAATCAACGTTTTATCTATTGAATATTTTTATCTTCTATTAAGTACGTCGATAATATAGAATTTTTTTTAAATTATTTTAAGTCAATAAGACAGCTCAGTTGCAATACTCGGTAAGCATAGAGTATTCTAAAAACTGACTACGACAGTTGGGATGTAAGGATTCCTTGACACTCTTCAATATTTAAATGTTTCTCAACTATTTGCTTATATAGAGCCTTATAATCATTTTGCTATTCAAATTATCTGTTCGTTTTGAATCTTAATAGAAATGACTCCAGTAAAATATAAAATTGCTTCACAGGTTTCGTCATCAACTGAATAAAAATGAAGGCACTACTATTTGCGATCTTCGTTCTCTTTGGTGGTACTGTCACCTCTATTCCCCTTGACAAATCCACACCACCACTCCAGGATCATAATCCTCATAAAACTACATTCATTCACATTATCGTTGAAATTAGATCAAGTTTTAATTTTACTCCATCACTGGACCAGAATAGTGAGAGGCCAACTCATATAAACATAGCGCGAACAATACAAAATACAAAATAACAGCGAAACTTCGCCTGTCCATATACAAGCGCTTACAGATGAGGTTTACAACAATGTAATCGTGGGTGATTATGACTCAGCATTAAATATGTCTCAGCACCTACAGTTAGAAGGTAACGGCCAAGTGATAAAGGCTACAGTAAACAAGCTGTGGAGTATGTACGAGAGGAACATTGTCAAAGAACATTTCCCCATACAGTTGGGAGTCGAAGCTGCTCGCGTCCGTTGGCTTTACCCTAGTTTCCCTACACGTGACTCCTGGGCGGTGCTAAACGAGCAGCAGCGAGGTGGTAGGGCGTCGGTGCCCGTCTGGATCGCGACCACAGTGCATGGGTGTAAAGCTCGTCATAGTGACCAGTTTCGGCTTGTCGCGTTTCGGGTTCAGCTTGTGTATATCCAGTAGCTCATTTACCTGGAAACCTTCAGTCGTGGTATATGTGGGCCCACATGACGATGTAGACTATCAATGGATTTTCATTCTTTGATAGTCGCTTTCGTTTTTGGACTACACTGTACTTACCATCAGGTACTCTGTAGTCACTATGTCGAGCCAGAGTAAAGAAAAAAACAGTTCCGGATGATACTAAATGGAGATGATGTGAGAATCGTTGACAATGTATATAGCTTTCCAGCCACTGTCACGGAAACTGAAAATGGAGGCAAACAAAGATTAGTTAATACGGTGAAATGTAACTCACAACTATAGAAAAACAGAAATGGAATTTTAAATTGATCTCGGAAGAGTCATGTTATGAAGAGGCAATGGTTAAAATTAGTCTTCTCAGGTTCCGCCTCCTATACACATGCAGATTGCGACACGGACGCGTGTCAGTGGTATCTCCTACCGGCTGAGGTGGAAGGTAGCACCGTGTTCTACATCGTCAACCGGAAATACGAACAGGCTTTGAAGACAGATGACAATGCTGACAAATATGGTAATAGAGTATTGGAGGGGCATAGGGGTGAATACTTTGGTAATCCACAAATATTTGGTTGGCACATAAGATCATTCTAAATAAGTTTGTGACATCTGAATAAAAGGAAAATAAAAATTATTGATACGATTTGAAATAAAGTGTTTATATGATACGAAACATATGCAAAAGTTATTCTTCTTTAGTTACACTACAGCCCTATGAGATAATTTTAACTATTTCAGTAATTTTTTCAATATACAACATTTTAAATAATATATAATAAAATTAACAATTAATACATTTACTAAATTTGTTCGTCAGCTTCCTATTGAATATTTCATAGATACGATTCATTACGGAATTCTTAAATGAGTTTGTAATTTTAATACTCATTAAACGCATACTGTACTTTGATGAGAGAATTTATAATTATAGTTTAACATTTATGACTAAACAATTATAAAACTAGAACATAATATGAGCTATGACCGGTGGTCATGGGTGTGGTGGTAGGAAGACACGGATTTTGGCGTTTTTCTATTTATTTGCACTTTAAGGCACAGCGAACTGCGACGCACACGCACGTACTCTAGCCTTGGGTCTCGGTAGTCGACTAACTTCGCAAGCATCCCGTGCGCGCATGCATCCTCTTACCCCGTGCGTCCCGTAACACCCAATTGAACCTTAGGGCGTTTTAACACAAGCACGTATCGGGTGGCGTCTACATGCTATAGAGGTTTTTACTTAATTAAAAAGGAAGTACCATATGTATGATAGTGCCATGTATCGATATTTGTTAATACAGCGGACCGCAGATTGCAGCCTGCAAAGTATAAAATTGGTTAATAACAAAGGTTTCAAAATAATACGTAATATATATAAAAAGGTTAAGTAGTACTAAAAATTTATGACTATAGCATGTAGACGCCGCCCGATATGCGTTTATGGTAAAGGCAATGGATGTTCTAGCAAATTCAGTCGACTACCGAGATCCAAGGCTAGAATGCGTGCGTGTGCGTCGCAATTCGGTGTACCTTAAAGTGCAAATAAACTGTAAAACGCCAAAATCCGTGTCTACATACCACCACACCCACGACCACCGGTCATATGACAATAATTTTATTCAGTTTCCTTATTATTTAAACTTAAAGTAAAAAAAACTTGATTTTTTTTCGGTTTTATAACCAACATACTTTTGTTTTTAATATTTTTATTAGTCCACTATATCGACTTGCTAATATTATTATTATGTATAAAAAAATGCAACTTTTACGTATAGATACAAAAAAATCGAAGAACATGCAAAAATAGATAATTTTTTAGCTATTTGATTTTTTACAATCCGATTTAATTTAAAGAGAGAAAAATCGATCAATTATTAATGATTTTTTCCGTTCCAAGTCACATCCCACTGCAGTGGATTTATAGAGCAAGATAAGACTTCAAACGCCTGTCAGTAATACGATAGCAACACAAACAATGATTTTGCTATAAAATATACTATAGGAGTTCCTATACCAATTTAAATTTTAAAGATGACCCAAAAGTCTAAGCTGGAGGTTAATTAATACCATTTTGGTTTTCCTTTCGACAAAAACCGACATTCTATGACATATCTATAAGGATCTTGCAAACCGTAAAAAATGAAATCTGATCAACGGAATATGGTCGAAATTTGTGAAAACTTTTTTCACACTTATTCTATACAATTTTTTTCCCTGACTAGGCACAGTGAGTAGAGCACGTCTGATGGTAAGCATGGAGCAGTTAAAAAAATGTCAACGTCTATCAATATTTAAGAAAAACTCGTCTGTAGTCGCAGCGATCATGCCGGCCTGCATAAATATCACTTCACGCTACGCTTAAAGGACCCCATAACACGCTCACTATAGGAAGGAACACGCTCACTATAGGAAGGAACACGCTCGCATAAGGAACACGCTCGCTGGAAGACCGGAATGGTATGGAATGAATAGCCCAACAAAACGGCAAAAGTGAAATAAATGTCCAGAACACAGCAAGACTTCGAGAGCACAATAAAACTCAACCGTATTTGATCACATGTAATCGCAGAGAGAGAGAGAGTACTTACATATCTATATCGATACAATGACTTTTTTTTTTAACTGGGTAAAATCCTCATAGGACCGTCTCGGCCGCACAGGGGGGTTGCGCGAACGAGGTGTGTCGGACTTGTACCGACTAAAAACCCCAAGGTGACTACTACTTCTGCGCATTGGCGGGGACTGCGGGTCCTGTAATCAATTCGCCACAGTCCCGCCGCGCCCGCTGGGCACAAACTCGGAGGAAGATATCTTCCCCGACACTGCTCATTGTATTTAGGCAGAGCACGTCACAATGCTCTACCTACTTCTCGAGGGGTCGATACAATGACTTAAGATTACCATACATATATAAGTAAGAGTTAGAGAACTTCTTAGTCCTTGGAGGGATGTAAGTTAACTTATAGATGTAACTCCGTAATCCCGCGCGCGTGGTTCTATTATGGAAAGAAAAGGGTGGAACAAGGTTAAATAGCTCTTCAGAACAGTCGCCGTGATACAGACGGAAGAAAAATTACATGTTCAAACCCCTTCCGATAGAATCCACAAATGTAATGGAAAAAAGGAAGGGAAACTCTGAAGTAATTTGACTGCATTCATACATCGACACCTTAATTCAACAACATTGTATCTTATTCTAAAATTATATTGAACTGTACCATAATCGTTTTATTTGCAACAAGAGCTATGGTTTCGTTTAGGAATCATATTTCTACGACCGACAAAACAATTTGAACATGAGAAAAAGGCAATGTAATTCGACGTTTGATGCACGAAGACATTGTATCCTGACTTATGACGGACTATTCCCTATAAAAAATAACCTTTTCGGCGTAAAGAAACAGTGGATTGTTGTTATTTTTGAGGTGGTAGGGCGATTGCCTGAACTGGATTGTGACCACAGTGCACAAGTCCAAAGACAGTTATAGTGACTCGCTACGGTCTGTCGCGTTTCGGAAATAGCTTGTGTATATCCAATTGTTCATACACTTAGAGACCAGTGGCGTTCATCTCATACAAGCATAAAAGCAATGCTTGCCCTGCCCTCTACGGGTATCTAAATTTAACATTAGTTATTCAATCAATATTAAATAAATTCACCAGTTATATGTAACTTATTTTTACGCTCTCTATCGGAAATAATATTAGAATAAATCATGAACGCCTATTAAGAAAAAGAAATATGGCGCAACGAAACGAAAAAACCAGAACTAATATTTGTTTTTTATGTCATACAAAATATATGCCCTTACAGTATTAGACAACTAGCGACTTCGATATTGGGCTTGTTAAATTTTTCGGCGTAGGGAGTTGACGGCCCCATCGCCCACCAGCTCGCTGGTGCAGTCAGTCCGAGTTGCTGGTCTGAGTCCGGACCAGTTACTCGTCCTTGTCCCTTACCCCTTTTTCCCTTCTCTGTCCCCTTTCTCGCTATCTCTTCTCGAAAGAGAAGAGAAGTGAGGAGGGCCCATTTATTCCCACCCCCACCCAACCTCTCATAGCTCCCCCACCCTTTCCCATCCTTTTGTTATTCCTTTGCTCCCAATTCCCGGTGTTAGGCATATTAGGTCGATGGATGTCTTCTTTTGTATTCCCCCCTTCTTCATCTTTGTTCTTCGTCTTCTTTTCTTCATTTTGTCCCCCTCTTCGTTCTTCTTTTCTTCTTATTCTTTTCTCTTCTTTTGTTCTTCAACTCCTGATATGATGCGTGAAAATCTGATGAATGGAAATAATTATGGCAGTGCAACCCAAAATAGGACTACCCCAGGAGGGTACTGGCCGCTCCGCGGCCGGAGAATCCCTCCCCGGGCTGGAGCTTCCCTCCAGCCCGGGCTGCCCCGCGTTCTCTGGGGGGGGCAACGTTGCACTCGGCGGTAGGGCAGACCCCCCTACCGCACCGACGACTGATGCTGCGAAAAAGGATTCCGATTTTGCTTCACCTGTAATGGTGCCTAAGGTGTTGTGTGAGAGAATCGAGGACTCCGACTCTGGTCAGAGCCTCATGACGGTTGTCTCCACAAATTCTGAGCGCAAGAGGCGCTATGCGAGCACGCTCTCCATGAGTGGCTCGGAGGGAGAAACTTCGCCACTTAAGACCTCGGCGATCTCCAAAAGAGGACGTGGCCGCCCGCCCACAACAGGCGAATATGTGGGGCTGTGGCAGGCCAAGAAGGAGTTAGCTGCCAAGGAGCAGCAGGAGAAGGCGTTCCAGGAGCATAAAGAGCTGGTTCTCTCCTCACGGAGCATCCGCCCGCGTGAAACATCGCGGCTCTCCATCACCTCGTCAGAGGATGAGGACCGCACTGCCGCTGGACTGAGGAAAAGGGCGGAAAAGGGTCTTGGAATTATCAAGGAGTCCATTGATAAGTCCAAGAACCTGAAAGGGATGACAATGCGCGAGATGAAGAACGCCGCTCGGGATGTGTGGGACGTAGTGGAGGAACTCCAGCAGCGAACTGCGAGTGAGGAAAACCGCCTCCTTCAGAGGGAGAACGAGCGCCTCCGAGCTCAAATGCGCGACCTGATGGAGGACATCGCCGCCGACCGGGCGGAGAAACGAGCGATGATCGCACAGGGGCTGGGACTGGCGCCCACATCCTTGCCTGCCCTTGTAGAAAAAAGACCGAGTACGACGAAGCCCAGCAACTTTGAGGAATTGGAGGTGTCCCTCTTACAGAAACTAGGCTTCATGCTCGATGCCAAGATCGAGGGGCTGCAGGGGGACGGTCGTCTTCTGCCTGCGAAACGGCATCGCCCCCCGTTAGCGGTGGACAGAACGCAGGAGGAGCCTCAAACTGAGGAGCCTTCACAGGCCACGCCGGGGGCGAAGCCCAAAAAGAAGAAAAAGAAGCGAACCCCACCTGCAGCGGACTCACAGCCGGAACCAGTGACCGACAGTACCCAACCACAGGCGAGGGGGAAGGGGAAGAAGGTCACAGGGAAGGCTAAATTGGAAATGACAGTGAGGGAGGCGCCTCGTCAGCCTCCCCTACCACAACCTGGACATGACGACGCCTACTGGTCTCTGGCAGTCGGGAAAGGGACCAAGCGCAAGGCTCAAAGGGCGCAAAGAGCGGCGCAACGGCCTCCCCCCTCGGCTCCCCGGCAGGTTCAGAACGGGACGGCACAGAATCAGCAGCAACAACAGCCTCCAGCTGTTCGGCTGCGCGCCCCCAGATCTGTGGCAGTCATGATCAAGCTGAAGTCGGGCTCGGAGTCGTCGAGCCTGACATACGCGGACGTGATGACCAAGGCCAAGGCCGAACTGGACTTGGTGAATCTGGGGATAGAAGGTGGTCTAAGGGTCAAGGTAGCAGCCACTGGAGCCCGGATCTTTCGATTACCGGGCATCGCGGATGGTGAAAAGGCCGACGCCTTGGCCACCAAGCTGAAGGAGCTGTTCCCAGAGAACGGCGTACAAATCTCTAGGCCGGAGAAGAGGGCAGATTTCCGCGTATCGGGGTTGGACGACTCCGTGACCCCAGACGAGGTTTTGGCTGCGGTGATGAGATTCGGCGACTGCCAGGCCGATAAGGTCAAAGTCGGAGTGATCCGCCAGGACAGGACGGGACTGGGTTCCGTCGTCGTGAACTGTCCTGTGGCAGTCGCCAAGAAAGTGACGAACGGGGGTAAGCTGCTGGTGGGCTGGTCGTCGGCGCAGGTCAAGCTACTGCCACCGCGCACCATGCGCTGTTTCCGGTGCCTAGAGCCTGGGCACGTGCGGGACAAATGTAGGGCAGAGGTCGACCGCAGCAGACAGTGTTATCGCTGCGGTCAGATAGACCACATTGCACGCGAGTGCACTGCAGCAGTCCCGTACTGCTCAGTGTGCGCGGTTGCCGGAAAACCGGCGCAGCATCGCGTCGGCGGCAAGGCATGCGCAGTGGCCTTCAAGCCACTCAAGCCCAAGAAGGTAAAGTCCGCAGCTCAACCAATTCCAGAGCAGCAGGGTCAGGTCCAAGCTCCCGAGCGCGACGAAGGCGCGATTAGGACAGCAACGGATGAGACGTTCCCGATGGCCGTTCTTTAATGGGCCACACACCGCTAAGATTCCTCCAGGGAAATATCAACCACTGCGCCAGGGCTCAGAACCTTCTGTTTCAGAGCCTGACGCGGTGGGGGGTGCACTTGGCGATGGTGTCGGAGTCATACTATGTTCCCTCAGACGGCGACTGCTGGGTGGGGGATCTCACGGACTCTGCGGCCATTATCAGCCGGCCAGGTGCAGGTGCCCCTCCTTTCGGCAAAATCATCAGAGGGACGGGGTACGTTGCAGCCATCGTGGAGGAGATTGCGGTAATTTCCGTATACTTCTCTCCCAACAAAACGCTGGCCGAGTTCGAGAGGTTTCTCGCCCAGCTTGGAGCCCTGGTAGAGCAAGTCCGCCCTCTCCCCGTGCTAGTCGCCGGGGATCTCAACGCCAAATCCATGGCGTGGGGATGCTCGAAGACGGATGCGCGGGGCGAGGCGGTAGAGGACTGGCTGTTGGGGACGGGTCTGTCCGTGGCCAATGTGGGCCGGGAGTTGACTTGCGTCAGAGCACGGGGCGGGTCCATAGTGGACGTAACGTTCACGTGCCCCGTCCTGACGAGTCGAGTTGCGAACTGGAGGGTGGTCGTCGCGGAGGAGACTCTGTCCGACCACCGGTACATCAGATACAACATTGCGCCTAGACTGGGGGCCCAAACCAATTCGCGCCCTAGGGACACACGGGGGAACCCTCCCAGGTGGAGGCTAAAGTCCCTGGACGTGGAGCTCCTCAGAGAGGCGGCGCTCGTGCAGTCTTGGTTCCCGGAGCCGAGCGGAGACGTACGCGTGGACGAAGAAGCAGACCGGCTCCGGAGAGCCATGACAATAGTCTGCGACGCCTCCATGTCCCGCTTGAGGGGCGGTCCCAACCGTCGGCGCCAGGTCTACTGGTGGACGGACGAGATCGCACAACTCCGCCGTACCTGCGTAGCGGCCAGACGAGCCTACACTCGAAGCCGCCGCAGAGGGCGTAGAGACGACACGCGACAGGAGTCTCTGTACGCGACGTACAGGGAAAAGTGTGCGGCCCTCAAGGTCGCCATAGCACGGGCCGTGGATGAGGCCCGGAAGGAGTTGCTGGAGCTTCTCGATCGTGATCCGTGGGGGAGGCCCTATCACATGGTGCGGAATAAACTCCGCCCATGGTCCCCTCCACTAACGGAGACGCTCCAGCCCGATCTATTGCGGACTATAGTCTCTTCCCTGTTCCCTACCAGGGCAGACCACCAACCCCCTCCGATGGTGCCTGCTTGGTTCATCGACGACCAAGATCCACAGGTGCCACCGGTGACCAGGGAGGAGCTAGAGTCTGTAATGGACAAGATTAAGGGCAAGTCCACGGCCCCGGGCCTAGATGGGATCCACGCCAAGGTCTGGGTCCTCTCCTTTGATGCCCTTGAGGAGTGGCTGAGAAGAATCTTCAACGCCTGCCTGTCACAGGCTACAATTCCACAAAAGTGGAAGACAGGCAGGCTGGTCCTCCTCAGAAAAGGCGGACGTCCGGCTGACTCCCCCTCCGCATATCGACCCATCGTCCTCATCGATGAGGTGGCGAAGATGTTCGAGAGGGTGGTAGTTGACCGGCTCATAGCCCATCTCAATGGAGGGGGCCCAGACTTGGCTGAAAACCAGTACGGCTTCCGCAAGGGGAGGTCTACAATGCATGCGATCCGACAGTTAAAGTCGCATGCGCAGGAGGCAGTCTCCAGCGGTGGGGTGTTGATGGCGGTGTCCCTCGACATCGCCAACGCTTTCAACACTCTGCCATGGAGCTGCATACGGGAGGCGCTGCGGTACCACGGTGTACCGCTGTACCTGCGCCGAATCATAGGGGCCTACCTGTCGAATCGCAGCGTCAGGTACCCAACCCGAAACGGCTGGGAGTCAAGGACAATGACGTGTGGAGTTCCACAGGGGTCGGTCCTCGGGCCACTCCTGTGGAATATAGGATATGACTGGGTTCTGCGCGGCCAAAACCTTCCTGGCGTCAACATAATTTGTTACGCCGACGATACGCTGGTGGCCGCGCGGGGCAACAACTACCGCCGAGCTGCAATGCTTGTCACTGCTGGCACGGCGCACGTTGTCCGGCGAATAAGGATGCTGGGCCTGGAGGTGGCGTTGCACAAGTCTGAGGCGCTGTGTTTTCGCGGCCCTCGGACTGCGCTGCCTCCGGACGCCCATATTGTAGTCGGAGGTGCTCGCATCGCCGTCGGGGAGACCATGCGCTACTTAGGCTTGGTCCTCGACGGCAGATGGAACTTCAGCAAGCATTTCCGGCAGCTCATGCCAAAGGTGCTGGGGGCTACAAAAGCCCTCGGGCGACTGATGCCCAATCTAGGCGGGCCAGGGGTGCCCAGCAGGCGCCTCTATTGCAACGTGGTGCGCTCCATGATGCTGTATGGTGCCCCGATATGGGCCGACGCTCTCAACAGCCGCAATATCACCTTATTGCGGCGACCCCAAAGAGCGTTGGCCATCAAGATCATTCGGGGCTACTCTACGGTATCATGCGATGCGGCCTGCATGATGGCGGGGTCGGTTCCCTGGGACCTGGATGCCCGAGCCCTCGCGTCACTCTTTACATGGCGCGAGGAGCGCCGGGCCCGGGGCCAGCGAACCGCCCCGACCGAACTACTAGCGAAGAGGCGTCTGCTGGATGCCGAATCGATTGAGACGTGGAGGTCGAGACTGGAGAACCCACGTTATGGCCTGCGGACGATTGAGGCAATCCGTCCGGTGTTGGCTGAATGGCTGAATAGGGGTCACGGCACACTAACCTACCGGTTGACACAGGTATTCTCGGGGCATGGCAGCTTCGGGTGGTACCTGTGTCGCATAACCGGTAGTGAACCGGACCCCAGATGCCATCACTGTGACGGATGCCTCAATGAGTCCGCACAGCACGCAGTAGAGGAGTGCCCAGCCTGGGCCTCCCAAAGGACCGACCTCGTCAGGGTGGTGGGTGGTGACCTGTCACTGCCAGCGCTCGCTTGCGCGATGGTCGGCAGTGACAGAGCATGGCAGGCGGTCGTAACATATTGTGAGAATGTTATGGAGGCGAAAGAGGCGGCGGAGAGGGTCCGGGAGGCAATAGCCGGCCCCGACAACCCGATCCGTCGCCCACGTAGAATAGGACGAAGGAGGAGGGCCTTTGCCGCAGGCCTTCCTCCGTAACTGGAAAGACGCCTGGGCGGCGCGCCTGAGGGAGCGTGTCGCCCAACTTACCCAGGAGAGAGCGGTGTGTGACGTGTTCCCGCACACCGCTCCAAGACTACTTATGAGGAGAGCGATGGGTGGCCCTTTACTTAGCCCCTCGTAAACACAGAGGTGAGGCCTACCGAATAGACCAGACGTCGTCGCGGGCCGGAGAAGTGGACGCTGCTGTACCTCCGGTCCCGGCTAGACGGAGAGAAGGAACACCCCGGGGGTTTTAGTCGGTGCAAGTCCGACACACCGGGGGGCGACCCTCATCGCCCTCTGAGGTCCGTCAGGGATTTCCCCCAGGTTATAAAAAAAAAAAAAAAGGCTTGTTAAATTTTTGCTTATCGATATAAATTAAAAATAACGCGTTTTCACAGCCCTCTAATAGAGCAAGAGCAATAGAATAGTCGAATTAATTTTCTTAGTGATTGCTTGCCTTGTGTGAAAACGATATGCACGCCACTGGTAGAGACCTTCCGTCGTGGTGTATCTAGGCCGACATAGCGATGGCGACTGTCAACAGATTTTCGTCCTTTTGCATGAACCTGTCGTTGCTGTTTTTGGACTACATTGTACTTTCCACCAGGTGTACTGTAGTCACTTTTGTCGAGCCAGTACAACAATAATTATACTTGAAAGTACTATTTAACTCTAGCATAAACTAATTCAAGAACTGGCTATCATTTTACTTATATCTTAACTTGCAATTTTGTTGATATGATGAAAAAGTTTGTAGAGCACATGTTTATCAACATCTGATACATAAAAAATCTTTGTAATTTCATTTATAACCCTTTTTTCATGAGTATCATAAGACTCATCTCTTCATCATCATCTCTTCAATCAACGGTATTTAGCCTTACAAAGTTTTTTTTATTGAAGTGATCAAACTTTTGACCAAAATAGGTTTTTCTTTAGTCTATGAAAATTTGTATCCTCTCGTCGGTGGAATCCCATTACAGGACCCCGAATCTGAACCTGATTTTCTCTAAATATAACTTGAGCTTTGTATAACTCCAATTAGTTTTATCAGTAAAATATATTTCTTTATGTCATTTCTTACACTACGCTTGACTTTGAATTGCATTGCAACTGTTTAAATAACAAATGTTACGGGCTTTTTACAGTATCTTGTAATTGGACGCGTCTCTGACGAAAGAGTATAAAAGGTTATATAAAATTGTATACATATAAGGTATTTAACGATTTAAAAAAACGAACTCTGTTGTTGCTCTGTAAATCCAAAGAAACAACAGTTATGTTTATTTCTTTATAACTTTTAACGTACATTAACAAAAACGCTTTATTTACATTCAAAAAACACCACGGCTGAGTCACTGTCACAATTGTCAAAACAATGTCCACAGCTTATAGCAAATTTTACAGGCATAGACTTTTTCACATACAGCCGGGCGAAGAGCGACAACATTTAAAACCTTGAAGGAAGTATATTTCCTTTACAAACATCTAACGTTTTCAATTAAATATTCATTGCGTTTTATTTAAAAGTAGTAAATTCCATGTCAAAAAACTTGTACATGGGTTTCCGTTTAACCTGCCGAAAATGAGTTATAATGCTATTAAATTAAGGTGTCGATATTGTTTATTTCATTTTTTGCTATTCTCGAGTTGCGTGGTTTTTAGTTTCGTATTTTCACAGATTCGGATCCAAAGCACAATCGCTCTAACCATTTTACTTCAAAAATATACCTACAATTTGTACGGGTCCCTCGGTCCGCATGTCTGACTTTCGACTAACCGGTTTGTGGTCGTTAATTAGAGTTGCTAATCTGTTTTATAATGATGTAATCATAAACTGGGACATATTATTATTTATTTAATCCCAAGGCATGAAGTTCACGTGATTATATTTTAGGGCGCAATAACTCCAATACTTTGTTAATATAATACGTCACACTATATCCCATAAGGGGTAAGCAGAGATACTTAAGAGCAGTGACGTGCATAGTGTATTTGGACAGGGCAGGCAGATTCACATAATGAATCTGAATATTATATAATGATAATAAATATTATATTACTTTCATAGGGAAGATAGTGTAGTGTATATTAAAAATATTTATTTTATATGTACCCGACAGTTTACTAATAAACAGTTTCGCACGGATCGCCTGTTTGATTGGACGTACATTCCACTGGCGACGAGGATATTATTTTTCTGTCGAAATTAGCGAAATGCCTTTCGGGAAGTTGCACGAATTTGACCTACACGGACGCGGAAATTAGGACGCGTATATACGGCTAGTGAAACAATATATTACACTAAGCCGTGGTGGCTGCCGGCAGAATAGAATAGCACCCCCCTCTTCTTGCTGAGGTGTCGTAAAAGGCGACTAAGGTATCTCTTTAACACCGAAATTCAACCAGGTGTTCAGAGAAGGGAAAACTCGACCAAACCTGCATCCTGCTCCCTCCCGAATGTACTGGTTCTCCTTTCCATCGGGCCTGAGTGAGGTCGGACGAGAGAGTGCTTTTCTGGCTGCGCGTCCAGTTATGCACTTAAATATCTCCTGCGCAATTGACTGTTTCCGAAAACTGGACCTCGAATTTCTTAACCGGCGTTGAAACAGTCGCCGTGGCCGAAACCGGCTAGGACATCATCATCATATTACACTAAATAACATCGAAAGTAAACTTGATGTGGCTACCTTAGTAACTCATTTTGGTGCGGGTACGTACGAATTAATGTGTGACCTTTGTGCGCCGGTGTATCCTGAAGAGAAGACTTTCGATCAGCTGGTGACCTTGGTTAGCAACCACCTTGAACCAAAAAGATCGGAAATAGCGGAGAGGCACGTATTTCGACAGCGGCGGCAAGCGGAGGCAGAGAGCATTACTATATTTTTACAAAATTTTAAACGTCTTGTTACATATTGTAATTTTGGTAAGATGTTAGAAGAAAATATCCGGGATCAGTTCGTTTCGAGTTTACGTTGTGAGGTGATGAGGTCTCGCTTGTTCGCTGAACCCACGCTAGACTACAAGAAGGCGGTGGAGCTGGCGCTCGCTCTGGAGGCAGCGGAACGTCATGCTGAGAGGGCCGGCGGTGGCGATGCGCCGGGCTCAGCGGAACTCGGGGAGGGCTCGTCCGGCCTGCACCGTGTGGACGCCAGGGACACCGGTACGCGGCGGTTTTAGCTTGCTGGAGGTGAGGTAAGGATGACCACGCACCCAATAAGTGTCGATTTAAAACTTACGCATGTAAGAGGTGCAATCAAAAAGGACATTTAGTACAAGTGTGTGCTAAAACGGAAAAAAGGTCAGTGTCAGCAAATATAAATACCAAAATTATATCGTAAATGATGAGTCCGAGAGCTGTGACGAGGCGAGTGACGGACTTTATAACATTACGGTTAAGAGGCAGGACACGGACGAACCTTATTATTGTAATTTAAAGGTAGATAATATAAATATATTGTTTGAAATTGATACAGGTAGCAGAATCTCAGCAATGTCTAGTGTTTTTCATAGTAAATATCTGCCGCACTTAGAAATTAATAAAGAAAAAAAACATTTCACTCCTATACGGGGGATGAAATTATTTCATTGGGATATGTTAATGTCAAGGTAGTGAGAGGAGGCGAAACTTTTGAATTACCGCTATACGTAATAAGTAACGGCGGCCCGCCACTGCTGGGAAGATCGTGGTAAAGAAAACTTAAACTAAATACTATAAATTTGCATAAATTAGACGACTCGATCGATTCATTGATATTAAATTTAAAAAATGAATATCCAGATGTGTTTCAAGATGGTATTGGCACTTGTAAAATAAAAGTAAAATTATATTTGAATGAAAATGAACAGCTAATTTTTGTAAAAGCGCGCCTGTTACCGTTAGCGATGCGAATACCGGTGGAACGCGAATTGAAACGATTAGAAAAAGAGGGCATCATTTATAAAGTTGATAGATCTGACTATGGGACGCCGGTGGTTCCGATTATAAAGCGCGACGGGTCGCTGAGACTATGCGGGGATTATAAAATTACAGTAACTAAACAAATAAAGGATTATCACTATCCGTTACCACGCATAGAACAGTTATTTGCAGCGCTAAGTGGGGGTGTGCAGTTTACAAAATTAGATCTTAAAACGGCGTATTTACAACTAGTTCTAGATGAAAGTTCGCAACCTCTCACGGCAATCACTACCCGTGTAAGTACGTATGTATATCGCAGGGCACCTTTTGAATTAAAATGTTAGCCCGAAAATTTTCAAAAAATTATTGAGGAAATATTAAGCGGATTAAAGGGTGTTGTTTGTTTTATCGATGACATATGTATCACGGGTAAGGATAAATTAGAACATATACATAATTTGAAAATGGTTTTGTCGCGATTACAAGAAGCAGGCTTACGAATTAAATTTGAAAAATGTGAGTTTTTTAAAAATGAAATTTGTTACTTGGGATACAAAATAAACAAATACGGCGTGTATACGGATCAAAGTAAAGTAGCTGCGATAGTAAACTTGCCAAGGCCACAAAATGTATCGCAATTAAGAGCAGCTTTAGGATTAATAAATTACTATGCGCGATTTATACCAAATATAAGTACCACTTTACAACCAATGTACTCATTACTTGCTAAAAATACACCTTGGCAGTGGACTGAAAACTGTGAAAAAGCTTTAAAAAATATTAAAGACAAATTATTGAGCGGACCGGCGCTGGCGCATTACGATCCCAAGCTGCCTCTCGAGCTGGCGGTAGACAGTAGCGCGTACGGCTTAGGGGCAGTTTTGTCGTGTTAGTTGTTCGTCGCGTACATTGACAGAAACGGAACGGCGCTACAGTCAAATAGATAAAGAAGCTTTAGCGATCGTTTATGGTGTTACAAAGCACCACCAATACGTGTTCGGTCGAAAATTTATTTTACGTAGCGATCATAAAGCACTCACTTTTATATTTGGTCCAAAACACGGTGTTAACGCGCACGCCGCGTCCCGCTACCCCGCAACATACCTCAGCAGCCGTCGTGCGTCAGCGACACACATTCGTTATACCATTTTTGACACCGGACGTTTTGTAAGCCAACACAAAATATTGTAAAAATATCATTGATCGAGTAAACAATAATTTATAAGACGGTTTTTTCATTTTAAAAAACTGGCAAATGTTCCGCGAGAACACACGGTATACCGCAAACAGCAGCAAGTAGGCTGCAGAGGTATGCAGTACGGTTAGCGGCATATGATTTTCGTATTGTGTTCGTTCCCACAGACAAAAATAGTAATGCAGATTGTCTGTCGCGGCTGCCGATAGCGAAAGCGGAGAAAAACAAAGGAGAAGAGGGAACTTGGATACATTACATAGAGGACAGCTTTCCTCTGAGTCACAAAGATGTGGCAAAAGAAATTTCTAAAGATAAGATTTTATGTAAAATATATTCATACATTATGAGCGGGTGGCCAGCGGCACCAGAATGCGAAAACGAAAGGGTATATTTTCATCGCAAAGAAAATTTACATATAGATCACAGATGCATTGTTTGGGGGTACCGCGTGGTCATACCGATCATGGCGGCCCACCGTTCAAATCACATGAATTCGAGGAATTCTTAAAAAGGAATGGAGTACAACATATTTTAATCGCGCCGTATCATCCGTCCAGTAACGGTGCAGCGGAAAACGCGGTAAAAACAATAAAAAAACATTAAAAAAGGCTAGCACCGAGGGGAAAAATGTGGAGATCGCGTTAAATAAATATTTACTACAATATAGAAATAGTGCACAGTGCAGCACGGAGCGCGAGCCGGCGATGGCCATGGTCGGGCGGCGGCTGCGCACGCGTCTAGACTTGCTGCGTGCTCCGTCCACCGCGCTCTGCGTCGAGCGGGCGCAGCGTGCCCAGGTACATAACGCTGGAGGAACGGAACGAAATCTAGGACCGGGCGATAGTGTGATTATGAGAAATTATTCCAAAAACGGACCTAAATGGAAGGAAGGCGTAGTAAATCAGCGCACGGGCTCGGTCACATATGATGTTAGCACCACGGACGGGCTGGTGGCTCACAAACATATTGATCAGTTAGTTCTTTATAAAGTAAAACGTTTTTCCTGGTCATTAGCGAACGATGACAAAGATAAGTCGGAGTGGAGTTGTAAAAAGTCTCCAGAAAGTCATGAGTCTAGCATTACGTAAACAAGAAATAGTGACGGACAAAAGCAGAGCGTTACGATCGAAGAAAATACCAACGAATTAGATTTGAACACTAGTTCCACGAGATTAGGAATGGAGAAGGCAGCTTCGGAAACGGGCCTTACCCCTAGTCCTAGTGCGCAAGCGCGATCCACTATACCGTACAATTTACGAGACCATAAATATAAACCTAATTACAAAATTTAATTCGTCGGCTGCATCCTAAATAAAACCACAAACATGGTTTTATTTGCAAATACAATACGTTATATTTCTGTTTTTTTTTATTTGGCTATGTATTATTATAAAACCTACTTTTTGAATAAGAAATTTATATAAAGTTACTTTAAAACATATAGATACCTTATAAAGGGTATTAACATTTTTGTAATGTATATGGTACTCCTTAATGTTCATATAACTCTCCTAATATATGTATTGCATGTTTTAGTTTTAAATTAGTAAAAATTAAACTAAGGGGAGAAATGTAGTGTATATTAAAAATATTTATTTTATATGTACGCGACAGTTTACTAATAAACAGTTTCGCACGGATCGCCTGTTTGATTGCACGTACATTCCAGATAGATAACGTGAAAATAGAATATATAGGCTATAATCTAAGATATAGGCATATAAAGGGTTCATTTTTGTTTTGTTTAAATCAAAGGAATTTATTCCAGACTTATTTATCGTAAAGGCATGAAATGCTTTCATGCATTTATGGAATGAACGCCACTGCTTAAGAGGCTGTTCACTTTGTGGTTATATGCCGTGTGCTATATGCTCAGTAGCGCAATTGATCCCCTGTCTCAGGGCACCCACACATGACATTTCTATTAGATGCCATGCGGGTTTCCTCATGATGTTCTGCTTTACCGGTGAGCATGTGCTGCTTAAATCCGTATGTAGTCTGGAAAACTCAAAGGTACGTGCCGGGATCCGAAGCTACGGTCAATCGCGTCGCCGCGCATAGAAACAGGTTCATTATCCACTAGACCACAAGAGCAGCTTTGTTAACAGTAATTGCAACAACACTTTCTTGTTATTCGGATTTATTAGAAAACGAGTTTTAACTTAAATAAAGGTTTAAGGCTTCTTTTGCCGTGTCGTTGGGCTGTGGAATGGTCTTCCAGCGAGCGTGTTCCCACCATCCTATGATATGGGATCCTTTAAGAGTAACGTGAAGAGATATTTGTGCAGGCCGGCATGATCGCTGCGACTACCGTTGGGTTTTTCTTACCTGTCGATAGTCGTTAGCGTTTTTTTGGATTGCACCATGCTTACCATCAGGTATGGTGCAGTCACTGTGCCGTGTCAGAATAACAAAAAAAAAATACCGTCACGCTATATCCCTTCCGGGGTGGGCAGAGATATATTAATGACTGTCTCCACTTTGCGGTTACACGTCGCACCGAAAGTAATCAGAAATTAAAGCTATTGTAAAAACGTATTGAAATCTTTAGTCATTATCATAGATGGGCAAAATGTAATGAAATTAATAAAAATATTACGATTTACTCATCTATGTTTTAAACACTACAGAATCCCAGATTGCATACACATTTATGATTTATTAATGTTTTAAATGGCTTTAATCATGATCACAGAGCAAGAAAATTAAAATTGCGACTGCATTTTGTTATCGTTAATCATTATTCAGATTACATTTTGCCCATCTCTCGTCATATTCTTCTTCTTCTTATCTTCTTATATATAAAAATGAATCGCTAAATGTCTTGATAAGCGCGAAACTCGAGAACGGCTGAACCGATTTGGCTGATTTCTTTTTTGTTGTGTTTGTTGAAGTCTGGGAAAGGTTATTACGGAGAGATAAATTTTAAAAATCCCCTGCAACTGTCTAAAACAACACTTTTCTGTATTCTCATACAAAAATTCGTTATAAGTCATTTTGAACTTTAACACCATACCATAAAGTTTAAATGCCAGTGGACGGGTTCCAGGAAGGCAAAACAATCGAGTGACGTATAAATATTAATGTCAGCATTTGTCAATTTTTATACATATAGCATTAAGGCCAGGTTCCTTCAAACAATTTTTAAAAAACAGCCGACAGGCCAATAGGTTTTGGCAGAATAAAATCTGACGGGGAAGCTTTAGTTTTAGGTAAATAGGGCAGAACAAGGTCTGCCGGGACAGCTAGTTATATATATATCTGTACGAAGCTGTGTAAAAAAAACTTTATAACTGTCGCAATACCCGCAGTAATGATTTACCGCAAATTTACGCAAAAAACTGAACATACGTTTTAGTGGTTGTGATAGCCAAGTGGATAAGGGTAGTTTTTTTTTTACGAAAAAAATTGATTTGTGGACTTAGTCTATCTTGGTGCGTGTACATCGATAATAATGTATGAAGGTTAAAAAAATGAGACATTCTCAATTGAAAAAATCACATAGATTTTCGTATAAGCCGGGATTTTGAACACAAGTCTGTATAAAACATCGTTGCCTATATTAGTAAAAGTACTTTGACCCGATGAATTCACAAATTGGTAAATAGAGCATCCTGTTTTTACTGAATTGGACTAATATGAGTTATTGATGGCGGGCGTACCATCGAAATTAGTTGAACGCTTCACGAACAACTGCTCATTTAAACATAACCGGCAAGGTTCAAGTTAGACCTGCGCTGAATCTCTACCGGGGTAAGCAAAGAGAATAACCTAACCCAACCTTGTTTTTTTTTCTTTGGGAAAAGCCTCATAGGACCGTCTCAGCCGCATAGTGTGGTTGCGCGACCGAGGTGTGTCGGACTTGTACCGGCTAAAAACCCCAAGGTGACTACTTCCGTGCATTGGCGGGGACTGCGGGTCCTGTAATCAATTCGCCACAGCCCCGTCGCGCCGCGCCCTACCTAACCTAACCTAATCCGTCGCGCACATTTAATGGGACGACAAAGGAGGGTTTTCCTCTTTTTTTTTTTTAAACTGACTCGACACAGTGACTGCAACATACCTGATGGTAAGCATAGTGCATTCCAAAAAACGCCAACGACTGTCGAAAGGTAAGAAAAAACCCATCGGTAGTCGCAGCTATCAAGTTTCTGTGTTAGATGTTGATCTAACACAGAAGAATAAGTTAATGAAGATAGAAATCAACAAAAGCAAATACCCTGCGATGTGATGCGCCAAAGGAGAGTCAGCTCAGCAAATGCTAAGTGACCAGCTGAGCCACTGCGATTTCCAGCTCGCACCCATTTATTATGTCAACGCGAGGTACAACCAGGAATAGAAAAATATAGTATAGTTTCACAGCTCTAGAGACGATTTCAAAGTGTCATAAATAATTAATTATGCACATACGTATATTATATGAACACACACACGAGACCTTGAAAACCTAGTATTATTGATAATAAGTAATAATATGTTGTTATTATGAACTCTCGATAAACTGTTTACTTTGATGGACTTGACTCTGGGCTATTAATCTCAGAATATTACAGTAATCGAGGCTGTTCTAATTACAATACGTAAATATGTGCTTAATATAAAGTGATGGCGCTAAGCGGAAAGAAAATAAGAGATTGCCTTACTTCGCGTTTTCTACCGTCTGTATCACGCCGAATATTCCGAAGAGTTAAGTGATGCTATCTATTGTGTAAGGCACTGGTCAGACCTTTTTTATTTTGTTAACCCAGTGGAAATCCCTACGGACCGTCAGGGGAAGTGGTGAGGGCCACTCCCCCCGGTGTGTCAGACCTGTCCCGACTAAAACCACCGGGGTGCCAGCACTGCCTCTCTTCGCCTTCGCCGAGCCTGGGAATCCGGATACTTTCGACGGTTCGGCGGGCGACACTGGTCAGACCTGCATGGAATACTGTTCGCATCTCTGGAACGGTTCTGCCCAGTACTTACTCGATGCCCTGGATAGGTTGCAACGGTGAGCTGCCAGCGTTGTGAGTGATCCATACGTTCTTAAGCTGGAACCGCTCAAATAGCGCAGAGATATTGCCTTAATAAGCGTTTCCCACAGCCTGTATAACTTTGATGAAGATCAGTGTGAACTCGTTGCTAGCCCGGAACGTACTGTCTTGCAGAGTTTCTCTTCTCACAGGCTTAGGTCTAACTCAGAGGGTCTGCACGGCAGGTGTGTTGGCGGCAAAGTACACAGCGCGTCACCGTGAAAGATTGACTATAGCATTATTTCAAAATGGTCTAACACTTTAAAAATTGTTGACAAAGTAATGCAATTAACGAAGGCATTTCTAAAGCGTAGTAAACTCAAACAGATTAAAATAAAGTTACAATCGACACGTTTTGTGTACCTACAAGTTATTAATCCTTGTTCTACCATCTTCTTTCCATAAAATAACCACGCACGCAGGCTTGCATAGTCACGGCTATACGGTAACTAATATCCTTGCTAGAACCAAGAAGTTATCTAACTTTTACTTTTGCCGATTAGTAGAGTTGTGGAATAATCTTCCGGCGAGTGTTTTCCAACAGTTTTATGATACTGGGTCCTTTAAACGAAGCGTGAAGAGATATTTCTGCAGCCCGGCATGATCACGGAGATTTTAGATAGGTCTTACTTTTCAGTTGATAGTTGCCATGTTTACCACCAGACGCGATGTTATTGACCTCGAGACCTGCCCAACGTCCTATTTGAATACATCATGGACACTTGCAAAATTTTATCATTCGAATATATAATATTTATGAAAAATCCGAATCCCATAAGGAAATAGAGAACTATTATAGTGACAACTTTATAGTCCGTTTATGCGTCAAGTTATCTGTCAATGCCGTTTTTTTGCAACGTGTGTGGGTAACGAATTAAAATTAATAACAAAATTGTACGCAATACTATTAGAACTGCAATTAAGGAAAAAAACAGGTTTGTCTGTGCATTGAATGATCTCCTAGAAGACGTAGTCTCAGCTTTAAATGTGAGCCAATTTAAAAATCCCGTCATAGTGTTAGATCTTATATAAACCCAAGACTCTTTTACTTGAACACTTTTATTATTCACTGATTTTACGTTGCACAAGGGACTGCGTCAGTAGCTCGAAAAGGACTGCCGACATTTACTTAAAATGCTAAAAGGAAACCCCACCAACAAAGTAGGTTGACAGTGTTTGACCTTTTTTAAAAATAACTTTCAGAAGTCGAAATGGAGCCACTGTGACAAATAATCGTTTTTAATAATTATTACACTTTTTAAACAATCCTTCATTAATACTTGTTTATAATTGATATATATTATTTTTTATATGTCAGGCAAATGTCTAGAAAATTGTGTAAAGTTCATTTTATCATTTGATATATTTTTTGCAAGCTAACAATAGTAACCAGTTTCGACTTGTCGCGTTTCGGGGTCAGCTTGTGTATATCCAGTAACTCATATACCTAGAGACCTTCAGTCGTGGTATATGTGGGCCGACATGACGATGTAGACTATCAATGGATTTTCATCCTTTGATAGTCGCTTTCGTTTTTGGACTACACTGTACTTACCATCAGGTACTCTGTAGTCAATATGTCGAGCCAATGTAAAAAAAAAATCTTCTGGACAAATACTATCTCAATCACAAAAAGAAATAATATATAATAATATGGGCTGTGGAATGGTCTTCCGGCGAGCGTGTTCCCACTATCCTATGCGTAGCGTGAAGAGATATGTGTGCAGGCTGGCATGATCGCTGCGGCTACCGATGGATTTTTTCTTACCTTTCGATTGTCGTTGGCGATTTTTTGGACTGCACCATGCTTACCATCAGGTTTGGTGTAGTCACTGTGCCGTGTCAGTGTAAAAAAAAAATATTTTTTACATTACAATTACAGACAATTACAGGCAGTTATCAATTCTTTCAACTGTTTGCCTGATAATAAATAAATGAATAAATCTACATGTATTTATTTTCTGTTAACCAGCATTCGCGTTTGTTAAAAAGCAATGTCACTTAACGCTAGTGGAAGAAAAAGTAAGAAAACAATTTTGTAAGTACAGTGCAAACTCTATATAACGACCCTCAAGGGACTGTGCATATTTTGACGTTATAGAGTGTTGTCGTTAAATGCAGAGAAGAAAAATGTGTATTAGAAAAAGAAAAAGTTTATTTCAGATTAGTGTTAGTAATTACATTTTTTTTTTTGTTATCCCGGTGGAAATCCCTACGGACCGTCAGGGGAAGTGGTGAGGGCCACTTCCCCCGGTGTGTCGGACCTGCCCCGACTAAAACCACCGGGGTGCCAGCACTGCCCTCTCTTCGCCTTCGCCGAGCCTGGGAATCCGAATACTTCCGACGGCTCGGCGGGCGTTAGTAATTACATAAGAAAACAATTCTTATTTGATCTCTATTGAGTATAGCCTATTATTTTTGTCTGACGTATTTTGCTGCATCAGTAATTTTGTTATATATTTTTTAATTATTTTATCCATATCTTGCGATATTGAGGCATCTTGGTGATAAAGAAAGTACTTTATATTATTAAATTGCTGTCGTTATTTAGAGTGTGTGTAATGCTATAAAGAGTGTATCATTATGTGGGAAACAAGCTAAATCAACCAAAGCCGAGTGATATCGACGCTTTAGGGAGTTTGTCGTTAAATTGAGTGACGTTACATGGAGGTTACACTGTATTTTAAAAATTGATTATTAATTTATACATCGCCTAATTTTAACTTGTTCTGAATTCCAAATTAATAACAAATTTAGGCCACAATGCAGCCTTCATGCAGAATGATAAGTCGGTACAAGTTTGTGTCGAGACAGTCAATGTTAAAGTTTTGAAACTCAAAAATAAGATATTATTCGAAAGAATTGTGGAGTAATTATAAATAATAACTATGGTTTGTTTGCTTTTTTGGTTTCCTCTCTTTTATGATCTTTCTTCTTCTTGCTGTTCCTGCCCGTGTGTTGCTCGTATTTTCATTTTTCTTTCCTTCTATGCAACTATTCTACATTTTTAAATATATTCAAAGTCGTAATGTATCTTATTTATGGCTTATATATTTATGTATATATGTAGACTATGTAAGGGTTCGAATAAATACTTACTTACATGTTTATACGTTACCCTTAGTGCAGTAGATCGATTCGAACTAGTCCGATTTTTATTTATGTAATTCGAACGCAGTTATCACTGATAAAAGTGCATTTTTATCAATTTCAACTCTCAATACAAACATAGTTACTATTTATTCGTAGATAGACTAACGGTATACATATGACTCATAAAACAACCAATCACATAAATAAGCAATAGAAAATAGAACTTTCCAGTGTTCTGTAATAAAAAACAGAACTAACTTTCTACTCCTGGTTCCCTTTCTTTTCTCTTCTCTGTATCTTCTCCTTTGAAGAAAAATCATGAAAAAAAGACTGAAGGCAGGGGATGGAAGGCATTGTTATTGCCTCGTCTCGCAAAATTTCAAGTTTTAAGGATAGTCAATGCTTCCCAGGCTTGCAGTGTGGACACCATTTTTTAAAATTCCCTACAAAGCTCATCACCCGTTTTTTACAAAAGGAACAACGGCTAGGACTAAAAAATTTTCTAATTCCTACTTTTCCCGATTTGTTGAGCTGTGGAATGGTCTTCCGGAGAGCGTGTTATCTCCGTACTGTGAATATTGGGTCTTTTAAACGAAGCGTGAAGAGATATTTCTGCAGGACCTCATAATCACTGCGAGTATCAACTTGATTTCATTACTATTTACAGTCGTGTTCGTTTTTCGGTCTCACCGTGCTTACCGTCAGACGTGGTGTGATCTCTGCCAAGTCAAGATAGAAAACAAATATATATTTTGTTTGTGATCTGTGACAACTTTATCGAATTCTTAAAAGTTGTCTCTCTGTACGTTATTTAGTCTATGCCTCAGTGTATTTTGTATTTTCAGTGATCAGTTATATTTAGTTTAGCGCTAAGATCAGACTGTACTCCCGTGCGGAGCGGATTGTTACGTCGTGAGTGATACTCTTTGCAAACTGAATATGTAAATAATAATATTATATTACATTTAAATTTAAAAATGTGCAAGATTATGGTATAACTTGCTTATACTGATGTTTAATTGTGCAATCGATTAAATATTCTCATATACATGCAAGCTTAAGAGAATTTAAAACACGTGTTCAGTTTGTAATAGAATCCCATTTATTGAATGCAAGTACCGATAATTTTTTGTTGCTTTAGCAAAATAATATGTAAACTGGAACAAAAATATTATTTAAAGAAATTCCGCTATTTAATATAGTACATTTTGTATATAATTAATATTAATTTATTAAATTAAATATTAAAATGAAAGATGAAACACTTGCAACTACAAGTGATGCGGAAAAAAATGTGGAAAAAATCAGTGAATTAAATTTCGAAGAAGCTTTCGAGCAAACAGGTAAGTCTTCCACTCAAACGCTCGTAATCTCCAATTTCTTTCGGCGTTTCACCTCAAGGCATTCGCTTCCGAAACGCTAGATAGAAACACTTGTTCCAAACGTCCTATGATATTGGAGTCTTTAAGCAAATTGTGAAGGAGTAATTATATAAGCCGGCATGATCGCAGCAACTATCATTAAGTAAGCCTCTCAATATAGTTGCATTTGATTTTTGGTTTGGATTGTGTAGCTCACTAGGTGCAATATAGTCATTATGCCAAGTCAAAATAAAAAATATCCCAGCTAGACTTTTTTCCGGCGTTCGCTGAAGCTTAGGTACTTACCCACATAAATGCTTTAGATAGGGGTCTAGCCATTAAACACCTACAGTTGCGAGATTAGTATTATAGGTGACTAGCCGTCAAACAACTATAGTTGCGAGATCAGTATTATAGGTGTCTAGCCGTCAAGCATCTTTTTATTATTATTTTTTATTAGGACCTTTTTATAAGGGATCATATCAGCCCCATCGTAGCCTAATATATAGAAATAAAACCTTTCATACTTCACCTTTCATACTGTTCTCATAGAATTTCGGCAATTGCTTTAGTGGGCACCGCCAAAATGCTATGAAACACACCAATACACCAACACTAATACACTACCAACCACATCCAATCTATTTAATTTTAATTTACATACAACATCATTCCTTACATTGGCGTTCTGGGTACACTCAATCAGGACATGCTGGTCAAACACCTTGAGATTCAAATTTCGTATTTCAGGTATCTAGCTGTCAACTACCTACAGGTATGAGGCTCGTATTATAGGTGTGTAATCGTCCAAAACAGACAAATTCGAAATCATGTTATAGATCTCTAGCAGTCAAAAATCTATAGATGCGAGGATTGCATTCTTTTGTCAGTCCATCATCTGTTGTGAAGTTTTGTTTACATAGAATGACAAAACAATGTTTACGCTTTTCGTGTAACGATAAAAAATTGATATCCCAGGTCACGGAAAGTTCAACAACTTGGTGTTGATAACATGTGGCCTGATAATGCTGAATGTGTCTATGGAGTCTGTCGGCATGAGCTACGCGATCACGGCAGCGGAGTGTGAGCTTCAGCTGTCCAGCAAACATAAGGGCTTGGTCAATGCCGCTGCATTCATTGGTAAGCAAATTTGTGGCATACTCATTAAATTTATAGGTGAAGTTTTTAGCAAAATTGCCAAGAGTGATTCAAAATCGCGCACCGGGTGGTTCTATAGAAAAACGCTGTTTTTTTTTGTTTTTTGTAATATAGACGAACGCTTGACCTCATTCACACCTGGTGGAAGGTGAAGATGAGTTCGATGATGAAACGCGATCGCCTAGCAAATGCCTATTCACTCTTCTCTTAAAGACTCCCAGGTCATAAGACCGCGGAAATATGGCCGCTGGAAGCATATTCCACTCCTCAGCCGTTCGCATGATGAATGTAGAAGCGAATCTCAGGGTATAAGTTTGTAATTCCAATTTTTTTTTTGTTTTTCTGTTGTAACTATTTTAAGGTTTTCGAATTTTATCCTCTTATTTTTAAACTGACTCCGCAAAGTGATTACAGTGTACTCCAAGAGCTTCAACGACTACCAAGTGACGAGAATCCATTGACAATCTCAATTGACACAGCCCCTGATCTTGAAATGTTTTATGAATGGGCAGAATTAAACTGTCTCCTAAGTTTTTTACCTTAGTTTCAATTATATGGCTTGATACAATGAAAAATTTTACAGTACAATTTTTAGGTGTTTAGTGGTTTACAATTTTGTAAAAATGTAAATATCATATTATGTATTTATTACATAGGAAGCTAAATATTCACGAAAAACGACTTTGGCCTTGCAAATTTAAGACGTGGTAACGATATCCTATTAGGCTTTTGAGTTAACTTTTAAAACATCAGAACAAAGGTTTTCGGCCTATTTTTTTGTTGGAGAAGTTGACTTTTTAAAATAAATTATTCAGCGAATACGCGAGGTGATGAACTCGCCTGCCGTCTCTAGAATTCGGCGCTGGTCCCGACTAGTGATGAAAATGCCCGGGAAATTTCCCAAAGTGTCCAAAACTTCCTTGGGAATATTCCCGGGAATTTACGAAATGTTCTCGGAAGGTTTGGGCACTTTGGGAAAATTCCCGGGCATTTTCATCACTAGTCCCGACGTACTACCACGCCCTAGATCCGGGGCTGCAGTGGAGGCTACGGAGGCAGTACGGGGCTCGTATAGTAAAGTACAAAATAGTTATTACAAATACATAAATTATTTAATAAAATAATATAAGAATTTACTTGTATATTTAAAATGTAATTTAAGGGAACCGAATGTTAATAATTTAAAGTATATCAATCGCTACAATTTTATGTCATAGACCAATCTCTCAACGACTAAACCTTTTTTTGGTAACCCGGATAAAATCCTACGTAGGACCACAAGGGAGGCTGTGAGGGCAGCGACTAAAAACCCCCGGGGTGTCTCTTCAATCACTCCACCCTTTCCTGGAGAACCAGATTCATCTAGTTGACCGGGGAGCAAATAGTCCATTCAGGCTTCCTCTCTGAGGGATGTAGGTGGCTTTAAAAAGCCCACCGTAACTACAGACATAAGAGTTTCATGCAAAAAAATTATATCGCTACACATTTGTAACAAAAATAAACTAAACAAGGAAATGAACCTGTCCAATTTAAAAGAGTACTTGCATTAAATACGAATCACCAATAAATTATCCAGCGCAAATGCATATATGTATGTTTTTTTTTTCTTGAATTATATAAGATTTCATCCGCAGTTTTTCGTAATGACGTAAGAGCTGCGTTACTTGACTAACACCAATATGTACAAATCACAAGCTTATTAATAAGCTTATCCAAGCTTATGAGACTTTTGAGTTAACTTTTAAAAAGCCAAATCAAAGGTTTTTATTTATTTTTTTAGTACATACACTGGGTGATTTGTATCGAAATGATATGTACTTTTATTGAAATGGGCCTATATCCAAGCACTATCGAACCGTCAAAAAAACATAATGATGCTACCTTTGGTCTTGGAAGTAAAATCTACCGAGAAGAGCTGGCAAGAAATTCTGGTAGTTGCGCTCGTCTGCAACCCCTTGAATTTAGTGCCCGGGGTGTGGATACGAACTTGCCCCCCCCTGATCCGGAACACGCTGGACCTGATATACCACGATTAAAAGACTTTAGGTATATGGACAAATGGAAATACAAAAAATGATACGGAAACGCGATAAGCCTAATAAAGTCACTATAACGGTCTTTACACTTGTATTCTCTGGTCACGATCCAGTTCTGTTAGTCACTCTACCACCTTAAAACGTGTACAAAGGATATAAGCCATTGCTTCAAGCCTTCAATGACTCTAGGTAAATGTGGAAAACCCTACAGAATTTGACTTTCTTGCGAAAATATCATAAACGGAAGTATCTTTTGTTTTTCTTTTGTATCCCGCGGGAAAATCCTGCATAGGACCTTCAGGGATGCTGTGAGGGCAGCGACCCCGGTGTGTCAGACTCCTACTGACTAAAAACCCACGGGGTGTCGCTTTGGTTGCTCCAGCCGGGCCTGGGAAGCCAAATTCATCCAGACACCCAGGGAACAAGAGGCCTTGTTGAAGCTACCTCTCTGGGAGGGGAAGGAGTAAAAGTCACCCCTCCGAAACCTCTCACTCAGGCGGTGCGCTGGACACCGTGCACCGCCTCCCTCTCATCCGTGCAGCAGACTCCCTCAAGTTTACTGCCTGGAAGTATCTTTTGATATTTATTTTTTTCAGTATCCCGGGGGCAAATCCTACATAGGACCATCAGGGACGCTGTGAGGGCAGCGACCCCGGTGTGTCAGACTCTTACTGACAAAAACCCCCGGGTCGTCCCTCTGATGACAACAGAATATATGTTGCTTCCCTTTATTTCTGCATGTCTTGTACTAGATTATTCTTCCATTTTTTTATTTGCGTGCGCATCATCTGTGTGGTTCATGGGGATCTTGCATCAACCTTGTTCAGCATATTAAAGTTTTACAGGAATCATCACCACATCTTTCCTATGGGGCTACCTGGGCGACAAGTTTGGACGTAGGACGGTAATGTTGCCGTCTATTATTGCATCAGCAGTCTTCTCGGTGGCTTCCTCCTTCGCCAATGATGTCTGGATGCTGCTCATCCTCAGGATACTTACGGGATGCCTGTAAGTCTTTTTATTTATTAATTATTGTATTATAATATAATGAGGAGCAGTGAGGAGGGTAGATTGTGGCACGACAAGTATCAGCTCCGTGTTATTTGTGGACTATAATATATAAATAAGTGCTACGGCCGGTGGTCGTGGGTGCGGTGGTAGAAAGACATGGATTTTGTGCGTTTTACTGTTTATTTGCACTTTAAGGCACACCAAACTGCGACGCATACGCACCTACTCTAGCCTCGGGTTTCGGTAGTCGACTAACTGAGCAAGCATCCCGTGCGCGCGCGCATCCTCTTACCCCGTGCGTCCCGTAACACCCTAACGACGCTTAGGGCGTTTTAACACAAGCATGTATCGGGCGGCGTCTACATGCTATAGTGCTATTCAATATAAGCTCTAAGGGCAGTGGATTCACAAATAAACCACTATTAAAATATATTGGAGACACAAGACCCAAATTAGTGAATAACCATCTAAATGCAAACAACAAAGTAAAGTGAAATTACGCGACTACTAAACTACCAGCGACTATTATCCACTCGACAACCTGTTCGCAACATTTAACATTCTACAAAAAAGCAACGAAGCTTAAAAGTGATATCATACAACATTAAATTTGATAATTATAACCAATTAAATAATATACAACTGTAAAAACGTTAGAACGATATTAGATAATAGCGTTATCTAGTGGTCTTACTGGATTTTTTTTACCTCACCATTCATCAAATCAATATTTCCGCACGCCAATACCTGATAAAACCAATAGAGGGCAGTATAAATTCCAAATAAAATAATATATTTTTTATTAATCATAAAACAATACCATTGAAACCATGGACCAAGTTATGAACTTGTTTCTAAAAATACAAAAAGAACTAGACGAACAAAAAACGACTATCGTTCAATCAGCCGTAAATGTTACAAATCAAGTTACGCAAAACATAAATAGAAGAAAATTTCAAAATAATCGAGGGGAAATACGATAACCTGAAAGAAAAGCTGGAGAACCATGAAAAAAGATTATACTTCCTCGAAAAACAGTCAAAGCAGAAAAACATAGTAATGCTTGACTTGGCGGAGACAGAAAGATCTTATGAGAATTTAGAAAAAATCATAATTTTTTTTAAACCACTATTTATCAATAAGGCTAGAGAGTAGAGATGTACAAGAAACTAGGAGAATAGGGATGAAAGGAGCGAAGCCTCGGCCGATTACTGCAACATTCACTACATTGTGTATAGTTATTTCACTACAAAGTCTTAAAAAATATATACAAAAACAGTATTGGTAGAGTGAAGCTAGAAATGACAGGACCACCCATACAAATACACAAAGGAGTACGGCAGGGAGACCCACTTTCGCCAACTATCTTCATAGCGGTGCTGGAGGCAATCTTTAGCAAACTTAACTAGAAAACATTTGGTATAAATGTAAATAGATGTTACTTGAACCACTTGAGATTTGCCGACGACATTGTCCTGCTCTCAGAAAGTACAAGCCAACTGCAAGTAATGATAAACACTCTACACGAAGAAAGTCATAAAGTTGGCTCTAAAATTAACCTAACAAAGACTAACATTATGCCGAATCATACTAAAATACCTATATATTTCGAAAATTTACCTTTTACATATGTCAATTACTACATTTATCTGGGAAAGCAGATCTCATTCGATCATCAAAATCACAAACTGGAAGTAGAGAGAAGAATCAACATCACATGGAGGAAGTTCTGGAGTCTCAAAGAATTACTAAAAAGCGATATGACCACACGGATGAAAACTAAAGTCACGAATACCTGCCTACTCCCCTCATTAACATACGCATGCCAAATTTGGAAATTTACTAGAAGAACAAACAATAAAATAACATCCTGCCAAAGAAGCATGGAGAGAAGTATGTTGAAAATCAAGAAAATCCAAAAGATCCGCCACACTGACAAGAAAATAAACTAGACCCATTGAGGTTCTTAGCTATGCACAAAAACTAAAATGGCGATGGACTGGTCATGTTGCGAGACTCAACGATAATCGTTGGACCAAAAAGACAACAACATGGGCAGGCCCCCATGGACAGAAAAAGAGGAAGACCAAACGCACGCTGGGCAGCTGATATCATAAAAGTATCAGGTACGCAATTTCTGCAAGAGGCAGAGAATAAAGAGCACTGGTCATCTCTGGAGGAGATCTTTGCCTTTCATGGAGAGGGTTCTTGCCAATCACATATTTAAATATTACTAATTGAAACTGTACTTTATAGCATGTAGACGCCGCCCCACAGGTGCATGTGTTAAACGCCCTAAAGCTCGTTAAGGTGTTATGGGACGAACGGGGTAAGAGGATGCGAGCGCGCACGGTATGCTTGCAAGTTCAGTCGACTACCGAGACGCAAGGCGTGAGTACGTACGTGTGCGTCGCAGTTCGGTGTGCTGTAAAGTGCAAATAAACAGTAAAACGCCAAAATCCGTGTCTTTCTACAAGCACACCCACGACCACCGGTCATAATTTAGAATTAAGCAAGAAATGAGAGGCTTTTTATTTTATTTATTTATTATAATGTAGTATGTATAATATTTTTTTATATATGTTCACCCAATTTTTGTTTTTGTGTCCCGGCCATGAATCATTAATGCCGCCATGAGGGCAGTGGTGTGTCGGAGTCCTTATTTAAAGTTTTATTTTACATAATTAGGTATCCAACTTGAGTTACAGAAAATACCATGGTACACAAAATAGAACATATAAATTCCCCCACAATTTTAAAGCATTACACCATGCACCATAATTAATATATAATGGTAATTAACAGTAAAGTAACGAATATCGTAAAATTGCAAAAAAGGAAAAGAAGTATCAATAAACAAAAAGATAATCTTGTATGCTATATAAGTAATAGCTATAAACGTAATTCTATAAATTATTTCAAAGGAAACTTAAAAAAAAAACTGTATCTTTGCACATGCTGTTCTAAATTCCGAGAGATAATAATTCAGGTCCACGTCCTCGAATTGCGACAGTCTACCGCCTGCAGATCCTCAGCATGGTAGAACACTGTCCAAGATTCGTTTTAAAGAAAGATATAGAAAAAATGGCACGCCGTTTTTCGGGACAAACCAGATGGAGCAGTAGCGTTCATTCCATAGATGCATGAAAGCATTGCATGCCCTAATGATAAATAAGTCTGGAATACATTGTTTAAAGTTAAACAAAAAAAGGAACCATTTATATTCATATCTATTCTATATTCACGTCATTTAACTCTCCTATGAAAGCAATATATTATTTACTATCATAATACAATATTCAAATTAATTACGCGAATTCTGCCTACCCTGTCCAGATACTCTATACACGTCACTGAGATGGAGCATTATTTTCAAGTTACTAAGAAGTTCCGCACAATCTACAAGAAAGATCTAGAATCTCTTACCGACTAAAACTACCGGGGTAATCCTGCATCTAGTCTGCAGGGGCCAAGGATACAGCCACGCCATATGTATTTCACCCAGGAGTACAATATTTATTGACGAATATAAATGTTTTTTTAATCAGTAGAGTTGGTCGCCAGTAATCGAGTAATGATAATTTATAATAAATACATCTACCCTTTCTTATTTTCCTACCCTCATTGTATCACCTTTTCTTCACACTTGGCCATCATACTTGCAAGCACGGGCACTAGTCTCGATAGATACGATATTCCGGACGGCAGCTTCACGAGTGTGCCGACGCCACATTGAATAATTATTTGTACTCTCGCAAGAGTTTGACAATTCTATCATCCACTTACTGTGGCCGGGCTCATAGATAATACATACAGTATGTTATCAAAACCCTATCCGACCCAAAAAGGACACATTGGCGACACAATAGCAAATAAAAATACATTTAGAAAATATTTATTATTCGTGTACATTAAATAGGTATTGACATCTAAAATTGAAGAAATTGAATTATTTTACATGCAATCTATGCTCGGATTAATAAAAATAGGTTTAAAGACCGATGAAATGATTTGATTGATAAACAGTGCTTAGGATAAATGGAGGTTATAACCTTTTTGAATTCAGGACCTACTAACGTGGTCCTTTGCTTTCTTGTTTCCTATGTTCACGAATAACGCACGGTCTCAGTGTTACCATGTAAGCTTTCCCGATTTAATTTATTTTAATTTTATGCGGACTTTTTTTGGTCTATAATTAAAAAGGATAATCTAAATAGATTAATATCAAGGCCGAGTAACACGTTCACTGTTCGGATAGTATTTTTATAACATTCTGATACGCCATTTTGTAGTCGCTAGGTTCGTACGGTCCAAGTGTACCCTCTTATTCCTCTGTATTTCTATTTGAAACACCGCCTATATAGTCTACTTATGCGCATCTTCAATTGGTGCCACCTAGGGTATATCATACAATTGGTTCCAGTTCAATTTGGTGAAAATCTGATGAAAGTCTTCCTATCATCCTACCATCAAAACCTATTCTTTTTCCTTTTTTATCTGCGTCGTGCATCGGCCGATCTTAATGATTCTTGTAATGCTAATTTAGGTTTTAATATGGCAAAGGTCTGATAAAGATCGTTGTTTTATCCTGACTTAGCTTAATGAATACATGAAGCTTGATGAAGCACAGTACAGTCCAAAAAACAATTATAACTATCAATAACAAAGAAAAATCCATCGTTAGTCGCATCAGTCATGCCGTCCTGCACAAATATCTTTTCACAGTTCATTTAAAGAACCCAGTATCAAAGGACGGTGGGAATACTCTCGCCGAAGACCATTCCCATAAAGCAATGACCCGACAAAGGTTCTAGTAGAAATAGATAGCACCGCAAAATTTTGGCACGGCAATTCAGCGCGTGTGATTCGTTTATGGAAGAGAGAGAATGGAATAAGGTTAAATAACTATTCAGAATACTTGTCGTGATATAGACGGTAGAAAACGCTCAGTGAGGCAATATCTCAGGTCCGTCAACTTTCGTTTAAATAACGCAGTTTCACTCCGACGCAGCCTTGAGTTTCTTTCGGCGTTTCTTCTCAAGGCAGTCGCTTCCGAAACGCTGGTAGATCACCGTTAGATTCGCTTTTCAACTGGCCGGCCGCCCAAGTCGAGGTCCGTACCCACAGGGGTGCCCTTGCGTAGCCGCCCAACCCATAAATTTCGCTGGCTGAGCGCCCTCTGCGTTCGCCCACCAAGCCCGGTTTTGTTGTGAAGGTCTTTCCCAGGCCACCAAAAACACGGCCACATGCCGAAAAAAAAAAGAAAAAAAAGCAATATCTCTGCGCAAATGAAGGGGTTCAAGATGCTTAGTCACGTCCGGAGCATTCACATGCGGACAGCCCTCCGCTGCAACCTATCCAAGGCGTCTAGTAAGCGCTGGGCAGAACCGTCCAAGAGAAGTAAACAGTATACTTCCTGGATAAAGCATATGTATAGTATTTAGACAAAATTTAATGAGGATTTTTTCTTAAACACGAAATATGACCTGAATTTGATGCCATGAAAAGGAAAAAAAATGTATAATTTTGGCATTTTTAAAGCCACTGTCGTGTAATATTTTGCGTAATTTGGTACCGCATTCAAAAATTGCATTTTTTTTATTCTGACTCGGCACAGTGACTGCAGCGCACCTGATGGTAAGCATGGTGCAGTCCAAAAAACGCCAACGACTATCGACAGGTAAGAAAAACTCATCGGTAGTCGCAGCGATCATGCCGGCCTGCACAAATATCTCTTCACGCTACGCTTAAAGGATCACATATCATAGGAAGGTGGGAACACGCTCGCTGGAAGTCCATTCCAAAGCTCAACGATACGGCAAAAGAAGGAGTTAGACAACCTCTTAGTCCTGGCCGGGATGTGAGATACCGTATAGCTGTGACTCCGTAAACCCGCGCGCGTAGATCTATTTAGGAAGGGAGAGGGTGGAACAAGGTTAAACACCTCTCCAGAACACTCACCATGATATTATATATATTATTTTATCAATATAACTAACTTTTAAGGCATATATGTATATTACTGATTTATTATTTCACTTTTATTTTTCACTTTTTAAAGTCAGCTAAATTTTTTTTTTTAATGTTTTTATTGTTTCTATTTAACTTTACTAACGACTATGAAAAATCTTTAAATTTTTATTTCAGCGTATCAGCATCCAGCGCCACAGTATACGCATATCTAGGAGAGATGCACATCGGCGCGCGACGAGCCGCTGCGATTGCTTGGGGCTCTGCCTTTATCTCGTTTTCATTCATCATCTTACCAGGTGAGTTTTATGGACGAGAGACCAAAAAGTACGTGGAAGTAGGCTTCGATGTGTTATACACCATATAATATTGAAACAGGTAGAAGGACATTTAGCTCATAGCAAAGAACTCAGAAGAAATCAAGGATTGTTTGTTTCCAAGGTAGAAAACAGCAGAACCAAATGCCCTGTATTTTGATGATGCGCTAAAAGAAATCAGCTCCACATATGCTACGTGTCCAGCTAAGCCAACCATCATCATTTCCATTAGGTGTGATTGAAGTCAAGCGTGGGTTTATATGTTATAAATAAAAGTATAAAATACATTCGATACAGGCTTTATATCTTATTTAGACATTTAGTGATAAATACAAAGTTGTTTGGAAGATTTCAGTTTTTATAGCCACCACAGATTTTTAATTCTTGAGGTTGATACTATGTTTTTTGAAAGCTACCAGTGCTGCAATGGTAAGCAAAAAAGCCATAGCCATATTCAAAAGGATGTCTTAGATCACCTTTTGCCATTCGTTGTCTACGCATTCTCTTATTCTACAATCTTACAGACCGGCTAAATGGTAGCGATCTCCAGAAAATTTTTGTCGCGCACTGAAAAGTTGGGATATAGACTAGTGATGCCACGAATACTGAATTGGCCGAATACCGAATATTCGGCCGCCGAATATTCCTGGAAGTAGCATGTTTAGTGAGAGGTTATTTTATGAGGCTGGTAACATTTACGATGAAAAGCGTAATCGCTTGCTACCAAAAAATGCTGAAATGCTTGTTTTTATCCATCACAACTTACCAATGATCAATTTTAATTACTAAAGTGTTGAAATTTGGAAATAAATACATAATTTTGAGTAATATAACGTGTCTTTTTTACATAATTTGGTATTAATAATACGTACTATTCGGCCGAATACCGAATAGCAAAAAAAAGTGGTCGAATAGACCGAATACCGAATAGTTGCCGAATATTCGTGGCATCTCTAATATAGACTGCCGGGTACAGTTATTCCCAAAATCTACTATATAAGGTTCTCCAAGAGAACAATGAACAACGCCCTTTTTGTTGCGAACTTAATTATAAAGCTTCATTTATCGCAGTGGTATATACAACTTTAAAAATAAATTTGGCTAGTTTTTCGATGTTTTGTTTTGTTCTACAAACGCCTCAACCATTAAACGAAAGGCTTATTAAACCAATTGATTATGAAATACACGTGACGTATTTTACAGGGTTGGCGTGGGTGATTATCCCCGGCAATTGGTCGTTCATGATCGCTGACACGCAAGTGGTGCCATGGAGGGTATTCATATGGTGCTGGTGTACCCCAGGGTTGGCGGCAGCTTTCATTCTTATATTTCTGCCGGAGAGTCCACGGTATCTCCTCGCAGCGAAAGGTCCGGAGGCAGCCCTACCAGTGTTGGCGAAAATGTTTGAATGGAATCATGGCTCAGGGCATATATACCCTGTAAGTCAATTTAACTTATTATTTTTTTGTATATTATAGAACTGAAAGTCAAGTACCATTACATTGACATTCTGAGTAAGGGGATGCTAAATTATAGCTATTTAAATGCATTAATGAAAACACCATACAAATCGGTTTAGCCATTTCTGAGATTAGCATGCACTAATAATATACATAGATCAATTGACAAAAAGTCTACAATTATTGATTAGTGTTTGATTGCGTCAATAAAGGGCCCCAATTATATTTGTTCTTATATATTTTCAATGTACAGGCAGCGACACGCTTTTATTATATCCATTCGGGTGCTATTGGTTACTAAAAGTAACCAAAAATGACCGTTGTTTGTGTAGTGTTTCTTTACGATGTATGGCCGAGCGCGTGGTTTTTATTCAAAGACTTCTTACTATGAATTAGAAACAACAAAGTCCTTTGAAATCTATTACAGCTTCTTTGAAGATAAAGATAAGTAGATTTATGACGAAAATAAATGCAGTGTAACCTCCATGTAACGTCGCTCGATTTAACGACAAACTCCCTAAAGCGTCAACATCACTCGGCTTTGGTTGGTTTAGCTTGTTTCCCATACAATGATACACTCTATATATCATTACACACACTCTCAATAACGACAGCAATTTAATAATATAAAGTACTTTTTAAGCTAAGATGACATTTTAAGTTGCCAAACCTAAAAACTGCGTATCTGTGTACATTCTTTTGTCGCTTTATTATCCTAGCCCGTAATAAACTCAACTGTCTGCATTACACATACCGAAATTTCTAAGAAATCCGTTCTTTTGTTTACAAATTGGGATTGCTTGCACGTGTTGACTGTTGTTAATAGGAGTCATAGATTATCTATACGTTATCATATTCTTAGTTGCTCACAAACTTTCAAACTATAAACATGGCAAGTAAGTGTTTAAAACTTTTTCGAATACAGATTTTTCTTCTCTCCATTTAACGACAACTCTCTATAAGGTCAAAAAAAGCACAATCTCTTGAGGGTCGTTATATAAGGTTTGCACTGTTGTGTATATACAGTATGTATGTTATAAAAATTGAGCCTACTAAGTTTTAGAATAAGTCAGGGCTATAATGTACTAAATGTAATTTGTCATTTCAAAATAAGTATAGTACTACTAACAAATGGAATCATAATTATTATTCTACAAGAAAAAGAACTTAACATTTCAACAAAAACTTTCCATCAAGGTGAGTCACAAGCAGTGATGTACATTCCATAAAACAAAAAAGCATATATTATATATATATTATTATAGTTGCACATTTAATAAATATAGTGATTTAAAATCTTTTGATTAACAGAACAGGAATCTCATAATTCAAGTTGGTCCATATTTTAAATCAATATACGTATTTAACACATTCACGGCGGCGTGTACCACCGGTGGCCCGGGCTTGATTGTGCCATCGGGCGGCGTGTACCACCGGTGGCCCGCGCTTGATTGTGCCATCGGGCGGCGTGTACCACTGGTGGCTCGCGCTAGATCGCCTCATCAAGCGTCGTGTACTACCGGTGTTTCGCATTCGATTGTGCTATTAGACACTGATAATTTAACGTACATATATAAAAACGTTTATTTTGAATAAAAGTTATATTTAATAACGTATTATAAGTATAACTTTTGCTCAATAACTTATAATATTATA
The DNA here is from genome assembly GCA_036320925.1 of Automeris io. Classification (NCBI taxonomy): domain Eukaryota; kingdom Metazoa; phylum Arthropoda; class Insecta; order Lepidoptera; family Saturniidae; genus Automeris; species Automeris io. The sequence goes on along the minus strand of JAUDJH010000010.1, from coordinate 1,596,181 downwards.
AATGTAACTTAAAATCGATAAAATTAACAAAATAATTCAATATTATTTTATTTGTAAGTTATTGATTTATTATTTTTTGTGTAATTTGTTGAACACCTTTTGTTATTTTTACCGGCATAGATCTCTGATCAGGATATAAAAACAAGACGAGTTACACAATTTGCAAAGTAAGCACTCAATGTACTACTGAAGAAACCAGAAGCGCGTGCAAGCCTGAACACGCGAAATTAGCGCGCCGCCAGATGAAGCGCGACATAGATTTACGCGCCGCCGGATGGTGCATCAAATAAAAAAATGCGCCGGCGGGAACGTGTTAATGTCCAAATAAAACAAAATAATGTAATCTTATGCTTCTTCGAAATGCACGCCACTAGCTCACAAGGAACGAACGAACTACTTAGAAATAATTTGCTACACCATAAAAAGTGATCCCTAAATGTCAACTTATGGTAATTTTTATTAGCAATAAACTAGTATATTAGGCTAGAAAAAAGTCTTTTCGCGTATGCATAAACTTGTAATAAAATCTTTTTTGATTTTACTATTTTTATCTGACTGGTTTTGAGGACAATAAAAAGGTTACAATTAAAAATAAGAAACAAATTAGTAAAATATTGTTTCCAGCTATTTTTCATTTGTTTTTCTTTCTGTCGAAGTGAGTGAATCTAATGAAGAAATTCAATACATTTTAAAGGTTTATTATAAAAAAAAGTAACGCAAGCTTCAAAGTTAGTTTATGCGTTTTCAATCCGGGATTTTTGATGTCAAAGATGCACTCGCTCTGGTCGCCATGTTACGGATAAAAAAGACGCCATTTTTTTAAAAGTAGAGCTATATCAGCATATCAGTAGTCACGATAAAGCTGAAGGACTGGGAATCTACCACAAAACAGTTTTGATCCATTTGAAAAGATAAGCTGGGTACAAAAACGCTTAGTATTTGTGTGCCACACGAGCTCTCTAAAAGAAACCGAATGAAACATGTATTCATTTGCGATTCTTTATTGGGACGTAATGAAATCGGACCGTTTTTGAAGAGATTTGTAACTGGTGATGAAAAGTGATCACGTACGATAAGAACGTGCGAAAAAGGGCGTGGTTAAAGGTCGGACAGACTTCACAAACTCAGGCAAAACCCGGGCTAACTCGCAATAAGGTAATACTTTGTGTATGGTGGGATTGGAAGGGCATTCATTACGAGCTTTTACCGCAAGACAGAATGATCGATTCGGATCTCTATTGCCAAAAACTGATGAGATTGAAACAAGAAGTTGAGAGAAAGTAGCCGGAATTGTTCTATAGAAAAGATGTGGTTTTTCATCACGATAACGCTAGACCACACATAGATTTAGCCAATCGACAAAAATTTAAAGAGTTAGGTTGGGAGGTGTTTATGCTTCCTCCATATAGCCATGATCTTGCACCTTCATATTTACACCTGTATCGGTCTATTCAGAATTCATTGGGCAATGTCTGGTTAACATCTAGAGAGGACTTCCAAAAGTACATGTCATGTTTTTTGATCAGAAGTCCCATTATTTCTACAGCACCGTGATCATATCTCTACCTATTGAGTTTTCTTATAAAATGCGAATAAACTTTTTCCCTAAACTGTTATATACAATTTGTAATAACCGTTAATTTAGGAATGTATGTGTTATATCCAATTGTTACGTGTTTTAATTTTTTAACTGGCATCTTGAAAATCACGTTCTATTCGATAAATATTAATGGCGGCAGCCTAGTGCTGCGCTTTATATATCGACTATAACAGTATGAGTTCAGGGTTGCTTTAAACCTGGACGTAATTTTAGGCTTATCTCTATGAAATGAAATATAGCTTTATTCAAACAAGCCTACATCCAAGCACTTTAGAATTGTCAAAAAAAATATCTACCGAGAAGAGCCGCCAAGAAACTATGGTCCTTGATCTTTTCAACATAATGAGGTTCAAATATTTAATACCCAAAATAATAAATATCCCGTGAAAAGTTTTATAAACATTAATACCACGTTTTTTTTTATAATTTAAACAGTCGTTGATGGAATAATATTCTTTTTTAGCAATTTAGTATTAATAGCTTTTTGAAATTTCAATGGTGATAGCTCTAAAATGTCTTCAGATATTGCAATTGTATAGGCGAATATCGAGCCCCATGTAAGAAGCCATGTATTTTTTTAAGCCAGTAATTAGGTAACACTTATTTGTGTTCATTTCTGGTATTAACACAATGAGTATCACTACTCGCCGAAGTTAGTTAGTTAGTTACAGATTTTTTATGTAGATTATTATTGGATTCAATTGTAAATATATTGCGATGAAACTGTTAAAATACTGAAGTCAATAAAGTGTTCTCTAAATGTAACTCAAATCCTTAAATCAGAAAGAGAATAAATAGCCCTTTTTGCAAATTGAAAGTATTTGGCCAGACGCCATGATGAATATATTGAACTGTGTACAGATTTCCCTTTACTGTGTTATGAGCGGGGAGATTGAATTGAAACACTAGATACAGGTCACCACTGGTTTAATAATTCAACATGATGATGTTCTGGCCAGTTTCGGCCACAGCGACTGTTTCAACACCGGTTAAGAAAATCGAGGCCCAGTTTTCGGAAACAGTCAATTGCGCAGGAGATATTTAAGTGCATAACTGAACGCGCTGCCAGAAAAGCACTCTCTCGTCCGAGCTCCCTCAGGGCCGATGGAATGGAGAACCAGTACGATCGGGAGGGAGCAGGATGCAGGTTTGGTAGAGTTGTCCTTCTCTGAACACCTGGTTGAATTGCGGTGTTAAAGAGATACCTTAGTCGCCTTTTACGACACCTCAGCAAGAAGAGGGGGGCGCTATTCTATTCTGCCGGCAGCCACCACGGCTAACAGCACATGACAAGGTACATCCCGTACAACATGTACTGATGGAGAAAGTCCGATCCCGCCCGGTTATGTTGTGAAGACCTTTCCCGGTCACCAAAAAAAAAAGAGTCACTATGATGGTCTACAAGCCTATGTACTGTAGTCACCACCTAGTTCGGGTATTTGTTCTACTACCTCAGAGATTGTTTTGAATTATACGGGTGTTTTCAATTATTGTTGTTGTAGACGAAGTCGCGAGCAGAACTTATAGTATTAATCTACGTTATTAATTAAATTTACGATATTTGAACATAAAATAATTGAACATATATAGCACGTTAAAACCAATACTTAATATCCATTTTGTTTCTCTGTCATTTCGCCATTGTCTACAATAGGGATGTAACGGAGGCAGTTTTATCGGAACCGAAGTCGGAGTCGGAGTTTTTAAATTTGATTTATCGGAGTCGGAATCGGAGTCGGAGGCAATGTCAGTCACAAGTGACGGCAGAATAAAATAGTTTTATTAAGGGACAAATAAAAACATTATTCAGTGAACCTTTTTAATTAGAAAGTGATAAATTTATAAATACACATACAATAAAAATTGCTGTTTGTATTAACATTTTCATAGTAATGTGAGAAAGCGATTACCTGAGCTTCTGGTCGCGTAGTCCACGACATTTAAGCGCAAAGTGGATAAAACCACTATTGTATGTCTGCTCACATAGCGTGATAGCGTGAAGATATGTTATTTAATCTTAAATTTGATCCCATTTTAATATGGTGCAGGGTTGATACATGTCTTCGAAAGTATAAGCCAGAACTTTTGAATTGACAACAGCATAATCCATTTCCCTCTACATCTCCCTCGTGGGTAGACAGATGTTGAGAATCGAGACTGTTTCCAAGCGTATATCAGGTTTTTTTTTTGATAGCCCGGGGGATATTGTTGACGGACCTCAGGGAGCTTTTTGGTTGTCGGACTTGCACCGACTAAAACCCCCGGGGTCACACAGCGCTCTCGCCTGGATAAGTTGGGCGGGACGCTCCCTCAAGCGCATCGCCGGCGTATATCAAGTTGGGTCAACACAACCCTTTTTTTTTTTTTGTAACCTGGGGGAAATCCCTAGCGGACCTCGGTGAGAGGTGAGGGCCACCCCCCGGTGTGTCGGGCTTGCACCGACTAAAACCCCCGGGGTGTTCCACCTTCCGCCTACCGGCATCGAGGGCACGACTGGGGTCTCATCCTCAATGACCGGCTGGGCGTGCAGCCGTGAGTAGGCCTCTACTCGTTTAGGGAGGGGTGGTGTATAGAGCCACCCCTCTCGTGCCTCTGTGTTGTAGAGCGGCACGCGGGAACACATCCCACGCCGCTTGCACCCTTGTTGGGCGACACACTCCCTCAAGCGTGCCGCCCGGTGTCGCCGCTAGAGTCGGACGTTCCTGAGAAACGCCGCTCTGCGGTGCTCTGTTCTTTTAGGCCGGCGGGCAGGTGGGGACGGCGCTGCCAAAGATGTTGTAGGCAGCGCCTCCCGGACCCGCTCCGCCGCCTCCTTCCTAGCTAGCACGTCCTCGGCGAACCGCAGGACCGCCCGCCATGCATCTTCGCTGCCGACCATTAGTGAAACCAATGTCGGCAGCGAAAGGTCTCCACCCACCACTCTCTCCAGCTCGGCCCGCTCCGAAGCCCAGGCTGGGCATATCTGGAGCGTGTGCTCAGCCGCCTCGTCGGGGCATCCGTCACAGTGGTGGCATTTCTGTGTTGGTTCACTACCGGCTGACCTGTGCAGATATCTCCCGAAGCATCCATGCCCCGTTAGAATCTGCGTCAACCGGTAGGACACCGTGCCATGGCTACGATATAGCCACTCCTTGAGTACGGGACGGATTGCCCCGACGGTTCGCAGGCCGGCGCTTGGTCGCTCCAGCCTGGACTTGCACGCCTCTACTGATTCGGCGTCCAATAGGCGCCGTTTGGCTCGCAACTCGGCCGGGGCAGTCCGCTGTCCCTTGACCCTTCGCTCCTCACGCCATGTAAAGAGTGACGTGAGGGCTCGGGAGTCTAGGTGGGTCAACACAACCCAACACAACACAACACAACACAACACAACAAAACACAACACAACACAACACAATCCTCCAGTGAACATTTTCCAGTGAACAAATTAAATCAAATTTGCTGCAGGGTTGTTTTTGTGTTAATTTCTATTTTACTTAATTTAATGTAAATGTAAAATAAAAAAACCTTTTAGTAATAAATATAAATGTACATTTCGTTTTAAATTTAATAATTTAATCATATTTATTTAATCTAAATTTTAAAAAATTTAGACTACAAATTAAGTAGCACTGATTGTTTGATTAATTGATATTATGTTTCAACAACATATAAAGTAAAATCAAATGAATTGACTGCAACAGTGGTGGTGACCTCCGATGAATACCTCCGATTAAAAAGTTTCGGAACCGAAGGTGTAATAACGATCGGAAGTTCCGACTTATCGGAGTCGGAGTCGAAGCTCCGTAACATCCCTGGTATACAATATGCCACCTTTGCCTTATATGCAGCTGCTGTGAACGAAACTATAACGCGATGCAAATTTGCACAACGCCATCTACCGAACTGACATGCATTCACGCCATAGTTCGTTCATAGCAGCTGATTAATGTTATTTACTCGAACAAACTGTTTTGTTTACAGATCCAGAAAATAACTTCATCGAGTATAGACAGGACTAAAGCAGGAGGTTTCGTGGGGGCTGTGAGGAACATTGCGCTCATGTGCAAGCCGCCATTGCTCCGATGCGTTATCATCTCTCACGTCTCTATGTTCGCTGTTTTTATGCTGTGAGCATCATGGCTGTTATATTTTTTAATTTTACAGACAGGTTTTCGCTTGACTCCAATCATACCTGATGGAAAGTGATAACCAGGACGGTTCACTCCTCGTTTGAAGATTCTCGTGTCCTAAGATGCATGTCGCAATCTTTGATCGGTTGCAAAATGGAGAGTGTTCTCAAGAGCTTGTTTTGGGAGTCGAAGCTGCTCGCGTCCGTAGGCTTTACCCTAGTTTCCCTACACGTGACTCCTGGGTGGTGCTAAACGAGCAGCAGCGAGGTGGTAGGGCGTCGGTGCCCGTCTGGATCGCGACCACAGTACATGAGTGTAAAGCCCGTCACACTGACCAGTTTCGGCTTGTCGCGTTTCGGGATCAGCTCGTGTATATCCAGTAACTCATATACCTAGAGACCTTCAGTCGTGGTATATGTGGGCCGAAATGACGATGTAGATTTCATCCTTTGATAGTCGCTTTCGTTTTTGGACTACACTGTACTTACCATCAGGTACTCTGTAGTCACTATGTCGAGCCAGTGTAAAAAAAAAAAACTTTTTCGAACACGCACCATGATACAGAAGGTGGAAAACTCTTAGCGAGGCAATGAGAATATATTCCCTAATTGTATGATTTTATTCATATTTTTGGTAGATATTAAATCTGATATAACGTTTCAGATCGAGTGGTCTCTACGTCTGGGTTCCAGACATATTGAACAATATTCTCCAAAATACAAGCGATCGAGGTATTACAGTCTGTGAGATAATCTCGAATAAATTTCAAAGCGCTAATGTAAGTAATGGTGTCAAAAACACGCGATTATTCCGAATTATTTGAGGTCTCATAGACTCTTCCTAATGGCTAAGTCAAGTAGCAATGCAGGGCAAGAGACTTTTCGCTATTAAAAAGTCATTTTTGCAGTCAATTATTGTTAATAATACTTTTATTTTTCGCGCCTGCGATATGGATAACAAACGTTTTTGTGATGTCGACATTCTGTCTTGTATATTTGGCTTATTTAGAAGAATCCTGAGAAAAAATGACGAGATGTTTTTTTCTTGGTATAATTAGTTAGTTCTTCTTGAATAAGTTCTTCTTGAATTAGTTAGTTCGCTTTCTCTTATTGCTTTATGTCCCTTAGCTTGATTTTTTTTGTGGAAAGTTTGCTGACTTGTCTATCATTTATGTGTATTTTTTATTGTTAATATTAGGTCCTTACATATGAAATTGGCGTTTTGTATGGGAGGAACAAAAAGTCGAATATTTTTTAATATAATATATTTAATTAATCAAAGTATGAACCATTATTTTCTATGCACTTTTGCCATCTCATAGGTAGTTCATTGATCCCTTTACTAAAAAAACCAGTCGGACGGGAATCAATAAAATCTTTGAAGGCGATTTGGACTGCCCCATCGGAGTTGAATTTTTTCCCTTGCAAGAAGTTATCCAAATTTCGAAAAAAATGGAAATCTGTTGGAGCAAGGTCCGGGGAGTACGGAGGATGTCTTAGACTTTCCAATTGAAGCTCTTCTAATTTAGTAGCCGTCTGTTGCGCAGTGTGTGGTCTAGCGTTGTCGTGAAGCAGCAGTGGCGTGGAGCGATTGACCAGCCTAGGTTGTTTAGCCGCTAGCTTTTCCATCATGGTTTGCAATTGCTGACAATAGACATCAGCCGTAATAGTCTGGCCAGATTTAAGAAAACTGTAATGAACAATACCGGCACTAGTCCACCAAACGCTTACAAGTAACTTTTTTGGGGTTAATTTTCGCTTGGGGCAGGATTTGGCTGACTGGCCAGGATCCAACCATTGCGGTGAGCGCTTCCGATTATCGTAAATAACCCATTTTTCATCACAGGTAATGATTCGGTTTAAAATACCATCATTATTGTGCCGGTTTAGTAATGTAACGCAGCAGTCGACGCGCGTTTGCCGGTTTGCTTCAGTCAATTCGTGAGGTACCCACCTTTCAAGCTTTTTAATCTTCCCAATTTGCTTCAAGTGAATTAAAACAGTTTTATCACTAACATCACAGCCTGCAGCTAACTCGGACGTGGTTTGCGATGGATCCGCTTCCACAATAGCCTTCAACTCTTCATTATCAACTTGAGTCTCAGGCCGTCCACTGGACTTGTTCTGCAGGTCGAAATTTCCAGAACGAAAACGTTGGAACCAAAAACGAACTGTGTTTTCTTTTGCAACACGACCGCCATACACATCATTCACCCTTCGAGTTGTTTCCGCAGCACTAGTGCCACGGCGGAACTCGTACTCGTAAATAATGCGATATTTTAAGTTTTCCATTTTGTAAAATGAGTGACGCAAACAGAAAAAAACAGAAGAAAAAAACAAATGAATGACGATCATCGAAGCACAAATACATGAGTCTATAGCTGTACAAATTTGAATTTGGAATTCCTTACCAAAGAGGAGAAATTTGTGATTAAAGTGGCCAGTACGAAAAACGCCAATTTCATATGTAAGGACCTAATATATTGCTACACATTTCCCTAAAATAAAACAAAAAAAATTGAAACGGGACTCTTTTTAGATCCGAAATCTGAAGACCAATAATCCATTTTTATTTCCCATAAACATTTTACCGCATGCCGATTTGATGTTTGACATTTTCTTCATATAAATGAAGTCAAATTTGACATTTGCGAGACCGAGGTTAATTCGTAATTAGATTTAGATAAACACATTTAAATTTTGCGTTTTGTAGTCATTATAAATACCGTAACGAGTCTTATGCGCGTATAAATTAACTTTTAGTTATGGCTCGACGTTTCGACCTCGTTACAAGTCCCATTGCCACGAGCAGACTATAGCACTGCGAAATTTTCATCAGCAGTGGAAATTTACTTCTTCTGCCCTCTTTTGTTCTTGTTAATATGAATGCTCAGACTGTATGAGTTGTGGCACGACTATAAAACGTTTTTATGTTTCCGATTCTCGTCGGTAAACAGGCTGAAGGACCACGAGATGGTAAATTGTTAACGTCGCACTCTTGAAGAACCCCGTGTCAGAGCTCTACGAAAAAACTTTACCCGTCAACCCATTCCATAACCCCGAAGTACGCAACGAAAATGTTCTAGAAAACCACTGCGTTTTCGAGATATTTTTTCGCGTATACGACCAGTTAAAGTATTTACAATTGGTATTTTTTTATACTGCCTTGGTAAAATGATTGTCTTGTATCTGGTGGAAAGTACAGTGTAGTACAAAAATGGCAATCATCGTTAAGAGATACCACCCACGACTGAGAGCCTCTAGGTTTATGAAGATATACACAAACTGATCCCGAAACGCGACAAATAGAAGCCAAGTCCCTATGACAATCTCTACACTGGTATACTGTCTATCATAACTTAGTTCGGGCAATCACCCTACCTCTTCACAAACGACATGTTCCGTTATACGAGTGTATCTTTTGGATGCTCACCGCATGCCACTGTTTTTGCAGCTTACTTCGACAGTAGACAAATGCAGGACAGAAATCTCTGTGGCAATATTTCCTATTTCAATGTCTATGGGAGCTGTGTTTGCGATCACATATCTGGCGATAGGGGTATTTATAAACAAGGTTGGAAGGAAAACACTTTACTGTGAGTATCCTTTTACATCCTGATTTTATAGACGAGGGAGACATTTCAGGATACAACAATTTAGGGCGGTGGGTGGTGACCTGTCGCTGCCGGCACTCGCTCGCGTGATGGTCGATTGCGACAGAGCACGGCAGGCGGCCCTCTCCTTCATAGAGGATACGATGAAGGTGAAAGAGGCGGGGGAGCGGGTTTGGGAGACTATTGCCACCCCTGATAACCCAATCCGTCGCCCAATTTGGAGAGGACGCCGGAGGGAACGCGCCGCCCAGGTCCAGGTATGAGCGGTGTGCGATGTGTTCCCGCACACCGCTCTAGTGACAATTAAAAGGTTTGAGGGGAGGGTGACACTTTAAACTACCTTCCCCGCCAATGTGTTACGTGGATGCGTGGCGACTATTGAACCACTCCCCGCCAAGGCCAGACGTCGCCGGGGAAAATGGCCTGGCCTTGCCTTTGTGAATCGGCAGGCGGGAGAAGGAACACTCCGGGGATTTTAGTCGGTTCAAGTCCAACACACCGAGGGGCAACCCTCATCGCCCTCTGAGGTCTGATAGGGATTTTCCCCGGGTTACAAAAAAAGGATACAACAATTTGTACCTTTATGCAATTAATAAAAAGTAAATAACTATATTCCTTAATAAATTATAAAGAAACATTGATGAACAAATGAGAATTGATCTGTAAAAAGTTTGGACACCGTAGCGCGTGTAGCTCATGATTGAATGGTATGTAGATAAAGTTATTTTTGGGTAACCAAGTATAGATTTGTTTTCCCTCCGCACATTATCCTGGCTTAGGATAGGCAAAATTTAGTGAGGCATATTTATTTATTTATTTATAAGTACACTTACACAGTCTACATTAACACATAAAACTATATAAGACATGAACAGGATACATTTTAAATGCGACTATATTTAAAAGTGTAGACTACATGCACAGAAGAAAAGAAAAATAAAAATAAAAATACGAGTAACACAAAAAGAAATAAACTAATCTAATTAAATTAATTAAAATTTATAACAGAAATAAAAACAAAAAAAAGCAAGAAAAAAACAATAATTTATACAACAATCCTCTCTAATAATATCCTTTTTTTTTAATTTGTAAATACTTTCGTATATTCAGTGAGAAATATTCAGCATTTGAATCTAATTACAAATATGTAAAAATGGTGATATCTTAATATTTCCTTTAAAACAGCTACATATATTCATACCCCGGCTACTACTTTTGCTGAATTGTTAAGCTGTGGAATTCTCTTTCGGTGAGCATGCTCCCAACCGTCCTATGATATTAAACTAAGTTTGAAGAGATATTTGTGCAGGCCTGCGTAATCGATGAAACAGTCGATAAGTTTTTCTTTGCTGATGATTGTCAAAGTCTTTTTTTTTCCTGCACCCTGATTACTATCAGACGTGGAGTGGTTCTACAGCCAAATACAGGACCACATTCGTTTTGAATTGGATTAATAGAACGATTTGTTTTCCAGGCGGTATAATGTTCGTGTCGGGATTGGCGACTATTGGGGCGGCTTTTGTGCCCCAGGGTGGGGCCGCTACAGCTCTACTCATCATCTCCCTGTGTTCGGGATGTGCTGCGTCCATCCTTGCTGCCATTTCCGTGGACGTATTTCCTACTTGCCTTAGGTGAGCGACAGTAATCTTCACATTATTTCTAGGACTATACTCTGCTTGTATTTATTTATATGCAAATATGTCCAATTTTGAATGGATGTATGTGTATTTTGGGAGTCGAAGCTGCTCGCGTCCGTAGGCTTTACCCTAGTTTCCCTACACGTGACTCCTGGGTGGTGCTAAACGAGCAGCAGCGAGGTGGTAGGGCGTCGGTGCCCGTCTGGATCGCGACCACAGTGCATGGGTGTAAAGCCCGTCATAGTGACCAGTTTCGGCTTGTCGCGTTACGGGATCAGCTTGTGTATATCTAGTAGCTCATATACCTAGAGACCTTCAGTCGTGGCATATGTGGGCCGACATGACGATGTAGACTATCAATAGATTTTCATCCTTTGATAGTCGCTTTTGGACTACACTGTACTTACCATCAGGTACTCTGTAGTCACTATGTCGAGCCAGTGTAAAAAAAATGTAGACAGCACGGTTGCGAATTTGACACACCTCGTAACAGCGCTGCGTGGGCATCGGAAACTTTGTCATATAAATGCACACAAAGCGGTGTATAACAACCTAGCAGCCGCTGATGGGTTACCACTGCCGAGACGTAACTAATTAAATTCGAAGCACACCTTAACAAGGCAATTTAGCTTTCTGGCTTCAAATACCGAGTGCTTTCGCGTCCTTTTTTTCCAGAGTATAATCTTAAATAGTACTTTTCGGTTGCCATGAGTATAAATAGTGATGTGCCATGCTCCTACGAGCTAGAAACCCTCAGGATATCCCTATACTCGCTGTTAGTCAAGCCAAGGATCGGTCTTTCTCCTACCATCCAGCGAGCAAAAGGCCTAGTTCAAGCACTAACTCTGTGTGTGGGTGTAAAAGGGCTCTCCCTGTCAGGCGGAGCGGAGGACACATTCGCACCACCTCAGCTTCATCCGGGCACCAGATCCTTTCAAATCCTCTGGCCATTCGTTCTCGTATCCTTTTTATTTATAAACCGAGGGTATATCCTGCATAGGAGTATCAGGACCGCCGTGAGAGTAGCGACTCTGGTTTTTAGACTCCTACTGACTAAAAACCCCTGGGGTGTCTCTCAAATCACCATACCCAGACTTGGGAAACATTATTTTTCCAGTTGCCCGGGGAACAAATAGCCTATTCAGGTTCCTTTTCTGGGTTTGTTTTCATATCCTGCACAACGCCATCCTACCAGCTTGGACTTACCTAGGCATTTACTGCTACCAGATTCTCCTAGCAGTAATTTATATCAGTATAATATATTGTGTTTCAGAGCAATGGCTATGTGTGTGATGTACATGGTGGGTCGCGGTGGAGCGGCAGCAGGTTCATATCTGCTAGGGATGACCCTGGAAACTCATTGCTACGCGGCATTTACCATTTTCGGTGTAATTAGCTGCGGTAAGTGGACTAATTTATTATCCATTTTGTAAAAGATCACAGTTTTTTTTTCAATTAGATCCGAATATTATTATTATCAACCAGATTTCCCCCCTGTAGGGTAAAGGTTTCTCTTCCCTTTTCCGCTAAATTAGTTCAATTCATGGGAAGGACATAGTATAACCCAGCACACAATGCCCAATGCGGGTTGGAGGATAAGGTACTAAGTGCAGAGAAGGTGCATGCAGCAGCTTAGATGCTAGCAATCTGCGTGCAGGTTGGCAGGCTGTATACCTTAGTCAGCTCTTACGACACCTCAGTATTATGAAGAAGGAGACATCGTTCCCTTCTGCTGGTAAACCCCACGGCAAGCCTGAACATACGTCTGAAAAAATATGTCTTTATATTTTAACGGGTTAGGGTTTAAATTTATTAAATTATAACTTATAATATCTTAGCTTATACTATACCAGCTTTTAAAACTTAATAAATTATAAAAAACAGTTTCATAAATGCTTCTAAAGTTTTAAAACGCTTTTAAAACCTAATAAATAATCAATTGCATACATACTTATCACTCACGCTCCCTAAACTGAAGGCAAAGTCTCTATAATAGATCTGAAATTTATCACAATCAATGGTGGTAATTAATATACAGTGGTTTCGTAATAAAATATAATTCATTATAATGAATGAAAAGGGATTTATTTAGAAAAAAAAACGTAACAACGGATCTGTATAACGATTCAGATAAAATCCGTATTCATTTTGTTTAATTATCTACTAGGTTCAATTTTTTAAAATAAATTATTTGCTAATTATTGATTATTATTCCTACTAAGCGTATGGAGTGCATTAATTACGGTTTCGTGCGCCATCTGTTTTGGAACTCTGGTACTAATTTGATCTTTGTATATAAACATTGAACAACAAATTATTAAACCTTTGTTAAAATACGAATGCATATTGGTCAAACAACACAAATTAATTATACTACATAATATTAAATTTCATAATATTACTTTATTTCAGGATCGACACTGCTAATATTGTTTTGGCCCAAACCAGAGAGTGTTCGAGAAGAAATGGAACGAAGAGGCCTAACATACTAACTTTTAATGCTAATATTTAGTATACCTCAATTTTATATGTAGTATATATAAGACTGAATTTTTTAATAGTAGTTTTTAGAGCGGTATATTGGTAATTATTAAGAAAACTTAGTTTAGTGATAATTGTAGTTTATTTTGCATTAATATATGCTGATTTATTAAAGTTAGTTTTACTGACATCTATTAGACTTTTATTGAATTATTTTTAAAGCCGTGTCGGTGATTGTTATTTTATAAGTATAGAGGGCGCTAAAGTAAAGCTAGATTTTACTTTATCTATACTAGCATTTGCTCTCTACTTTGTCTTTCTTACAAACATATCCGTAACATCGAGAATCTTATAAAACCAGAGTCACAAGTTTAGTTTTATAAAAAGCAATGCGGAATTCCGAAATGTGTCATCAAAACGGTAACCATTGACAGCCGGACATTTTTTGCTGGTCAACATAGAGTGACAAGTGGTAAAGGGTTGACACAGATCATTATTTAACGATCAAGTTAATGATAAACTGATACCATCATTATGAATCTAGTTTGGCACCTTATAATGACGGTTATCCAAAAATATCTAGTTTTTGAAATATACCTTAGAACTAATGGCGTTCCGTGACTTCGCTTGTGTCATTCTATAACAATAATTTATTATAATACCTATATAAATAAATATGTAAGTATTACTTAAATTATGATAATTTAAAGATTAATTACATTAATTTTATTTTAATAAACAGTTACAAATAGAAAGATTATGGTGGTAGGGCAACTGCCCGAACCTGGCCGTAACCACAGTACACAAGTGTAAAGACCGTCATAGTGATTACCTTGAACTTGAACTGTTGCGTTTCGGGATCAGCTTGTGTATACCCATTTGTTCATTTTTTTTTTACACTGGCTCGACATAGTGACTACAGAGTACCTGATGGTAAGTATAATGTAGTCCAAAAACGAAAGCGACTATCAAAGGATGAAAATCCATTGATAGTCTACACCGTCATGTCGGCCCACATATACCGCGACTGAAGGTCTCTAGGTATATGAGCTACTGGATATGCACAATCTGATCCCAAAACGCGACAAGCCGAAACTGGTCACTATGACGGGCTTTACACCCATGTACTGTGGCCGCGATCCAGACGGGCATCGACGCCCTACCACCTCGATGCTGCTTGTTTAGCACCACTCAGGAGTCACGTGTAGGGAAACTAGGGTAAAGCCTACGGACGCGAGCAGTTTCGACTCCCAAAACCATAAACCTAGAGACCTTCAGTCGTAATATATGTGGGGGCCACATAACAATAGCCTGGATTCCATAAAAAGCATTATCTCCTTACATTTGGACGTGTAACACGTATGTATATTTAAAATTTGGACTCTGAAACTACTATTTTTTGCAAATACCAAGTCAATATATTTATTAATTGTCCAAGTATAACAAGAAAATGCTTTATATGGGATGCACGCCACTGTTTTGGACTACACTGTACTTTTCATCAGGTGAAATATGGTCACTTTGCAAAAAAATGCGTTTTATGACCGGTGGTCGTGGGTGTGGTTGTAGAAAGACACGGATTTTGGCGTATTACAGTTTATTTGCACTTTAAGGCACACCGAACTGCGACGTACACGCACGTACTCTAGCCATGGGTCTCGGTAGTCGGGTGAATTAGCTAGAGCATCCCTTGCGCGCGCGCACCCCTTACCCCGCGCGTCCCATAACACCCTAACGTCCTTTAGGGTGTTTACCAAAAACGCGTATCATAAGCAATTAAATATAAAATGCATCAAGTTGATATGTTTTTAAAAGAATACGGAATCTTAAAACACGACAAAATGTTCATCAAACGGTATCAAAAATTATGACGAAATAATAGAGGTACAGTAAAAAAATGAAAATTGAGGGATAAAAGTTATAAGGACCTTCGCAGGTAGTCGCTCGGATTCACTTGATTCTTGCGGCATATTCGTAGCCCCTAGCAGGGATGCACGGCCCATTACGATATTTTACATCATTGTTTCCTAAAAGTTTCTATTGTTGATCCTGATGTTACTTAGCATCTCGAATTGCGAAAATCTCATTTGCGCAAAGATATTGGCTCAATTTTTTTTTACATTGGCTCGACTTATTGACTACAGTACACTTGATGGTAAGTACAGTGTAGTCCAAAAACGAAAGCGACTATCAAAGGATGAAAATCCATTGATAGTCTACATCGTCATGTCGGCCCACATATACCACGACTGAAGGTCTCTAGATATATGAGTTATTGGATATACACAAGCCGATCCCGAAACGCGACAGGTCAAAGCGAGTCACTATGACGGCCTTTACACTTGTGTTCTGTTGTCATGACCCAGTTTGGGCAAACGCCGTACCACCAAAATAAGTGTCAATAATAAATGTTTTCTACCGTCTGTATCATGGCGAATCTTCTGAAGAGTTATTTAACCTTGTTACACCCTCTGCCTTCCATAAAAGAACAACGCGTGCAGGTTTGCGGAGTCACGGTTATGCGGTATCTCATATCCTGGCTAGAATTAAGAGGTTCTCTAACTTACTTTTGGCAAGTCGTAGAGTTGTAGAATGGTCTTCTGGCCAGAGTATTTCAAAGTGTGAAGAGATATTTGTATGGCTGGTATGATTGCGGCGACTACGAGATCGTCACTCGAGAGACGTACTCTTCTATTGAAAGAAAAAAGAAAGAAAAAGCTTATTGAGGTAAAGGAAACAACACACAAAAAACACATTTATATAAAAACAACAATGAAAGAATACATAACATCACATCATGTATCCTGTGTGCTGCTACCCATCTCAAAGAGCACTCAGCTCAGCGAGTGCTGGGCGACGCTGCACGCGCCATCCAGCGCTGATTTTCAGCCGACGCTCAGGGGAACCGATTGCGCGGACGTCACGGTGCTATTTCAATATTAGAACCAAATATACAAAAACATACCTTATAACGTACAACAAACAAGTATGACAATAAATACATAGAATACTTTTAAGTAGCATAGAAAAATGTAGAATACTAAATAAAATATAATAGAGATAGGGTAGATTGATAATAAAATACATTTACATACATACAGGCTGTTCCATAAAATATCAAGTCAAATTACAGAAATATCTAAAGTTACTTTTTCGTATTTAATTTGAGATTCAAGCAAATAGTTTAGTTATAGTTTAGTTTTAATTTAGTTATTGCACTGTGTTATTCGTCAGGTGCTGAGCAGTAATTGTGCCAAGTCAGATTTTTTTTTATATGCGTATTATTGTAGATTCGGATCATACCAAGTGCGTAAATGCCCAGAGGCACATGAATGTTGTTAACAGCGAAAAAAAGCGGTCGCCATAGATAAAAACTGCCGGATAAATTTGCTATCGACCAGCTTCGTCCCACTACAGAATAGAGGGCTCCTTCCTTTTTCTATATTTTTGGAATCCATTTCACTCAACCCAGCACGCTTATCCAATGTAGGTTGGCGGGTGAATTGGCCGAATACCGAATATTCGGCAACGCTGTCGGCCGAAGCGCCGAATATTCGGCATGGAATACATGCTTGTCGGGGGCGCGTTAGCTGTATTAAGGCAAGTTGCAACCTGTTTTCCTCGTTGCGTTGGCGCGGCCAGCAAAGACAATACAATACCCAATACAAACGAAAAACAATACCCAAACCTTTCGAAATTTGCTAAAGTTTATCTTTCTTCTCCTGGAAGTAGCGTGTTTAGTGAGGGGCTATTTTCTAAGGATAGTAACATTTACGATGAAAAGCGTAATCGTTTGCTACCAAAAAATGCTGAAAAGCTTGTTTTCATCCATCACAACTTACCACTGATCAATTTTAATTACTAAAGTGTTGTAATTTGGAAATAAATACATAATTTTGAGTAATATAACGTGTCTTTTTTACATGATTTGGTATTCGGTATTCGGCCGAATAGTACGTATTATTCGGCCGAATACCGAATAGCAAAAAAAGTGGCCGAATAGGCCGAATACCGAATAGTTGCCGAATATTCGTGGCATCTCTAGTGTGTACTATGTGCAGAGAAGCTGCATGGAGCAGCTTAAATGCTAGCAATTTGCGTGTAATTCGATGATAATGTCCTAGCCGCATTCGGCCACGGCGACTGTTTCAACACCGGTTAAGAAATTCGAGGTCCAGTTTTCGGAAACAGTCAATTGCGCAGGAGATATTTAAGTGCATAACTGGACGCGCTGCCAGAAAAGTACTCTCTCGTCCGTACTCCCTCAGGCCCGATGGAATGGAGAACCAGTGCGATCGGGAGGGAGCGGGATGCAGGTTTGGTCGAGTTTTCCTTCTCTGAACATCTGGTTGAATTGCGTTGTTAAAGAGATGCCTTAGTCGCCTTTTACGACACTTCAGCAAGAAGAGGGGAGTGCTATTCTATTCTGCCGGCAGCCACCACGGCTAAATAAATAATTGTGTAATTCGATATGCTATTTACCTCAATCAGCTCTTACGCTTTTACATCTCAGTATGATCAAGAGAGAAGGGCTTTTCTGTTCTGCAAGATAAAGAGGATGACTAAGATATGCGTATCTCTATTCACCCCAATAGAAATACAGCGTTATGTTCATATCTTTATTATATATCGCGTGATGACATTGTAACATGTAATAAGTAATAATGCAATGGGGTCCTTAATTACAATTGACCCCAGTATAACGGCTCTACTTTAGTCGAACTAATTAAAATAATAATTTATCATCACGTTTTATCCCTTTCATGGTGAGCACAGATACATTAATGCCTGTATCCACTTTGCGATTTTTTTTTACACTGGCTCGACATAGTGACTCCAGTGCACCGGATGGTAAGTACAGTGTAGTCCAAAAATGAAAACGACTATCAAAGGCTGAAAATCCATTGATAGTCTACATCGTCATGTCGGCCCACAAATACCACGACTGAAGGTCTCTAGGTATATGAGCTACTGGATATACACAAGCTGATCCCGAAACACGACAAGCCGAAACTGGTCACTATGACGGGCTTTACACTTGTGTACTGTGGTAGTACACAAGTGGTGGTGTGGTACTGTGGTGGTGTGTGGTGGTGTGGTAGTGGCAGTTTTGTCTGTGTGTATGTGTGTTATATGCACGTCACTGAGTGATGGGCTCTACTCAGGCTGGGATAAGTATATGTACTTATGCCGTTACACAAAGACACTCTCGCAGGCGTGTTAATTTATAATAAAGATATGCGACGATTTGAGATAATTAGTTAAAGAATTTACCAGTTTTACCGGTAATCGAGCACTTCAAAATCACTCACTGTGTATGTATTTTGCGGTGTATGGTGAGGATTTGTGATGTGTGTAGCAAATTTGAAAGTATTAGATGCGATTGTGATGGAGACAAAGAATGCGATGCGACGTTTGTAAGTTTGAAGCGAGAATTGTTATCTTTAAAAGTGATGATGTTCGCCAGATGGCGTTTGCGTTTGAGTTCGATTACATTTTATTAATTTCAATGTTCTGGGGTAGCGCCTTTTGGCGTGACTAGGCTCCTTACACGAGATAGGTTGCCTGAATAGGCTATTCACTCCCCGAGCAATTGGACGTATTCAGGATTATAGGACGAATAGGATTTACCCCGGGCTACAAAAAAAAAATCTTAGTAGGAGTGAGAAATACCGAGACTGCCGTAAAATAGTGTAACAGACGGGCAAAATGTAATTTTATGTCAGCGTGTGAGTGCTGTCGGTCAGGTGAGAGACACGAGTAACTGCCAGACCATATGTTACGGAGTTCAGCTAGTTAAGGTCTCTGGCCACTATACCGACTTATAACCAGACCAAAACAGGGCCGTCAGAATAAAAAGTATCCATCCGAGTTCGTGACGTTCTAAGCCGGCGGTTCCCAACCTGGGGTACGCTAAAGTTTGCTTAGGGGTACTCAAAAAAAAAGTATTATAAAATATGCTCTCTAGGATTAACTATTTTTTTCTCCTATATAACATTATTTAACATCATATTACTTTCAATATGTTTGCATGTTTATATTTCTTCAGCTGTATTTTTTGAAAGTAAATATATTGTTATATCTGAAATGACTAAATGATTTCTTATTTCTGTGTATACATATATATGTGTTTGTGTGTGTGTTAGGGGTATCCACTAAGTAAACAATCAGGTAGGGGGGTACTCTAATGAAAAAAGTTTGAGAGCCGCTGTTCTAAGCGTTAAATAGCGTCAGTGTCTGTGATAGTCTAGTGGATAAGAGACTAGTACCTATGCGTGGCAACGCGAGTTGTCGTAGGTTTATCCAGGCACGTACCTCTTTCCAGATTAAATACCGATTTAGACACACCGGTGAAGCTAAACAACATGAGAAACCCCGCATGGCATTTAATAGAAATGTCATGTATATTAGTGCTGTGAGAACGGCGATCAGCTGCGCTACTGGTCGCGTTGGGCACGATCTATAAGCATAAAGTATACACACAATTAGTAATAAATCTCTGCTCAGCCTGGAAGGGATACGGTGTGAGGATATGTTATTTTATTTTTTGAATATTATATACGCTTTTTACATCGGAATTGGTTAGAAAAATTAATACAATGTTTTACTATTATATTTCATATGTGTATTATTTATTTAACACTAGATTTACCAAAACCAATCAAAATGACTATACTTTATATTTTTCTTAGAATTTTTTCTTCTCTAATATTTTTTCATTCTGAAAAATACCATGTCTTAAATACACGATATTGATAGATATAATAGAATAAATTTTATTTATAACAAAGCAAAATAAACCATGTTAGATCTATTTCTAAAATAGATATAAATTGTTTGCTGGTATATATAGAGTTAAATAACAAAAGGAAGATCTAAAGGCAAAAATTTATAAACTGTCGCGCCATATGCTTGATGATAATCGTATAATTCGGTAACGCACATCGTATAGATATCCCACGAAGCGTGGCGATTTGAATTTGAATATAAACGGTATATCGCACTGACGTTGATGTACCCCGGAAAGGTATATTGGGACGTATTTTATTTGTATTAACCGGGTTGCATTAACACGTACTTTACCACGTCACCCATTTCTGGGTGACGCTATTCCTGATGAAGTATATAGAATGTTTAGTTGGATTTTTATAATGAATTTATTTAAACAGGTACTTATATGTAAATACAGAATGTACAAAATTTAAATACTAAAAATATTTATATTATACAATACCTTTTATTAATTTACTAGCTGTCCCGGCAGATCTTGTTCTGCCCTATTTCTCTAAAACAAAGTCACATTGTTTTTTTTAATGTTAATAGCTTCACCGTCACATTTCATTCTGCCAATCCTATTGGCCTGTCGGCTGTTTTTTTAAAATTGTTTGAAGGAACCTGGCCTTAATGCTCTATGTATAAAAATTGACAAATATTGACATTAATATTTATACGTCACTCAATTGTTTTGCCTTCCCGGAACCCGTTCACTAATATTTAAACTTTATGGTGTTAAAGTTCAAATTGACTTTTAAATATTATTACGAATTTTTTGTATGAGAATATAGAAAAGTGTTGTTTTTACACTTTTTCAGAGATTTTTATTAATTTTTCTCTCCGTAATAACGTTCCCCAAACTTCAACAAACACAGCAAAAAAGAAATCAGCCAAATCAGTTCAGCCGTTCTCGAGTTTCGCGCTTATCAACACATTTAGCGATTCATTTTTATATATAAGAAGATATATGATAACATATTACATTATACTATATAGCATGTGCTTCATTAAAACACTTTAAACGCATTTGAGGTGAGATACAAAATTCTTTGCGATAAATCATAGACAATAATATCACAATACAGTTGTAACTTTCGAGTTACATTGTTTATATTTCCGTATATTGCTTTTTTACACGGATTCGGGCACTGTAAAAAACATAAACTTATTGCAATAGGCAATTGACGTAGTAATAACGGTTGTACTTTAATTTAGACTGAAATAAATATATTCAAAAATGAACAAATTAATCTTATAGCATGTAGACGCCGCCCGATACGTAATTGTATTAAACTCTCTAAGGGTCGTTAGGGTGTTACGAGACGTGTGGGGTAAGGGGTGCGCGCGCGCAAGGGATGCTAAAGCAGTCGACTACCGAGACCCGAGGCTAGAGTGCGTGCGTGTGCGTCGCAGTTCGGTGTGGTTTAAAGTGCAAATAAACAGTAAAACGCCAAAATCCTTGTCTTTCTACAACCATACCCATGACCACAGGTCATAATCTGTATTTCTATAAATATCTTATAATATACGACTTAATTCTGATTTTATACAAAATTCCGACTGGATACCAGTGCAAATAGTAGCTGCAGCTCGAAAATACATTGAGGCACATGCTATACAGGCACTAGTTTGATTCCACGACACCGGCGTTGCTGGCGTCGCCGACAAAGTATAGTTCATCCAACGGTCGATAACTAGTGGGTGTACGCTCCAAGGCGCAGTTCCACTCCAACTTAGCCTAGCGTTTCTTTCGGCATCTCGTCTCAAGGTAGTCGCTTTCAAAACGCTGGTAAATCATTGTTAGGTTCTTTTTTTTAGCTGGCTGGCCTAATTTAGATTCGTATCCACAACGAGGCCCTTACGTTACCAATCAACTCATAACTGGTTGGCTAAGGACTTTGAATGCACGTCTCTCTTGCTCAGTGAAGTTTCAAAGGCCAAAAGCGTATTGTTCTGCCGAAAAAAGCCTACGAAGTATTATTTCATACTTCTATAACATCCGGTATCTGGTTCACGCATATGTATCTCTATCCAATTTGTACATTAGGTGTACAACGTAACGTCAACATTGCGTACCTATATATCTACGTAGTGTAATTGGCAAGATCGTGGGAACCCCGCCACCTGTCTATCCGTCTGTTCGTCTTTGCCTCGCCTTTCCCAT
The DNA here is from genome assembly GCA_036320925.1 of Automeris io. Taxonomy (NCBI): domain Eukaryota; kingdom Metazoa; phylum Arthropoda; class Insecta; order Lepidoptera; family Saturniidae; genus Automeris; species Automeris io. The sequence continues at coordinate 1,573,803 of JAUDJH010000010.1, read as the reverse complement.
AAGGCACGCTCACTGACCGTGACCCAGTCGCATGACCCTGCCAATCTAACGCATTTTTTTTTGTATTGACTAGATAAGTGACCAAGGGTTTTGGGAGTCGAAGCTGCTCGCGTCCGTAGGCTTTACCCTAGTTCCCCTACACGTGGCTCCTGGGTGGTGCTAAACGAGCAGCAGCGAGGTGGTAGGGCGTCGGTACTCGTCTGGATCGTGACCGCAGTACATGGGTGTAAAGCCCGTCATAGTGACCAGTTTCGGCTTGTCGCGTTTTGGGATCAGCTTGTGTATATCCAGTAGCTCATATACCGAGAGACCTTCAGTCGTGGTATATGTGGGCCGACATGACGATGTAGACTATCAATGGATATTTATCCTTTGATAGTCGCTTTCGTTTTTGGACTACAGTGTACTTACCATCAGGTACTCTGTAGTCACTATGTCGAGCCAGTGTAAAAAAAAAAAAAACTCCACTCCTGTAATGTACTGTGTAGTTCTAACATGGCAGCGACTGCCACGGGAGGAGCATCCGTTGACAGTCGCTTTCGTTATGCCGGCTGACAGTGACGTGCATAGGATATCTGGACAGGTTAGGCAGATTCACATAATCAATGTGAATATTATATAATGACTAGCTGATCCGGCAAACGTTGTTTTGCTATATAAGGTTTTGTAATACCTTCTAAGATGTTTATTGAAATTAAGTGATGTCAAAGACAATTTTGTTCACAATTAAATACTCTTAATCAACAACACATTAATTTGGATAAAGATTAATATTATTAAGTTGATACAACTCTTAACAAATAATGCATTAATTTCGACCAAATTTGTTTCCCATAAAAAAGGTTCTAGTGACTTAATCTTAAAAGATAAACATATACTGTCCCGGACATTCTTTTAGATCATTTCAAGAGGAATAATTCTTTCTTACATATATTTTTGGTATCATGAACCGTTTTTGTAGCGCACGCAATGGAAGCCCTCAAGGATGAATAATTTTCCCCGTTTTGGTCACATTTTCCATTATTTCTTCGCTCCTAATGATTTCATAGTGATGTTATATAGCCTAAAGCCTTCCCCGATAAATGGTCTATTCAACTCAAAAAGAATTTGTCAATTCGAACCAGTAGTTCCTGAGATTAGCGCGTTCAAATAAACAAACAAACAAACAAACTCTTCAGCTTTATAATATTAGTATAGATAATAAATATTATATTACTTTCACAGAGACAAGCTAAGGAGGCCTTACCTCGAGCAAATCCAAAGGTTTCTAAAGCTATCCTGCACCTCAGTAGATTACAGATACGTAAAGTCACCGGAGCCATAACAAGACGCGGTTCAATAGACATCTTTTCCATTTAGGTGTCACAGAAACTACTCTGTACAGAGCATGCATGAGAGAAGAAGAGACACATGCTCCTCGAGTGTAGTGATCTGGTAGTGTACCGGGCACAACACCTCGACATACCGAGGAACCTTCCGGAAGGAACCAGCAACATCAGGCGGCTGGCTGATTTCCTGACGGAGCTCGGCTGGGATGATTGAAATCACCCCGGCCCGCTTTTCACGCAAAATAGGCGCACTCAGACGTCGAGTTGCGGAAAATGAGCCCGTGTGAACCTGATTACTTTCACAGGGAAGATAGATGGCGTGATATAGAATAGATATAATTGTAAAGGATTCCTTTTTTTTGTTTAAATTATAGGAATTTATTCCAGACTTATTTATCGTAAGGGCATGCAATGCTTTCGTGCATTTATGGAATGCACGCTACTGCCAGCTGACATATATCGTGACAGAAGGTCACTAAGTAAGTTTATCAGGATACAGTAAGGCGGTTGTCCGAAATGGATTGTGACCACAGTAACCAAGTTGCAGGCCGTCAGTAACTTATTTCTTTTGTTACGTATGCCCCATTATTCGTATACCTAAAGACTTTTTTTATGACGGACTAATTACTGAGGGCCGGCAAAAGCCTATACAGCTCAACCGGGCTTAGGGGGCGAGCACAGAAGATGCTCAGCCAGCGAGTTTATGGGTTGGATGGCAATGCAAGGGCACCCCTGTGGGTACGAACCTCGACTTGGATCGCCAGCCAAAAAATACGAACCCTACGGGTGATCTATTAGCGTTTCGGAAGCGACTACCTTGAGAAAAAACGCCAAAAGAAACTCGAGGCTGAGCCGGAATGGAATACTTAAAGAACTTCAGTCATGGCATATAAAGGTCCACATGACGACGGTGACCGTCAGTGTATTCCCGTTCCTTGATAGTCACTATAATTCTTGAACTACTGTACTTTACATCTGATGATATGTAGTCATCGTACCACCGCATATGTTAGATGTAATCGGACTTAGTTGAGTCAATGTAAAAAAATGAACTATAACGTATACAAGCTGATGCCGAAACGGAACAGGCTGAAGCAAGTCACTATGGCGGCGGCGACGACGACAATCAAGCATAGGTCCGTCAACTGCCGTCTAAACGACGCAGCAACCTGACGCAGCCTTGAGTTTCTTTCGGCGTTTCTTCTCAAGGTAGTCGCTTCCGAAACGCTAATAGATCACCGTTGGGTTTTATATAATTTGGCTGGCGGTCCAAGTCTAGGATCGTACCCGCAGGGGTGCCCTTGCATTGCCACCAAACTCATAAATTGCCGGCTGAGCACCTTCAGTGTTCGCCCTCCCGCCCGGTTTAGTTGTGAAGGCCTATCCTGGTAGCTAACGCGTCGAAATTCGAAAAAAAAAACTATTGCAATCGGCCTACCACACAAAAATGTATTGACATTCGCTTGCAAAGTATCACCTCGTCAGGTCAATTTCATATATGTTGTAATTTTATATTTACGTTATCGCTAATTGTTTGCTATTTTGTCTCTTTTGTATGGTACTCGGTTATAGGACAGACAGACGGAACGATTGAAGCTACTTTTCATCATGTGTGCCAGCTTGTTTGCCACTTTTAATACAAAAAAAGCAAACAGTTTATTGATTTCTTCCTAAATTAAGCTTCTTAAATATTTTTTGTTGATCCGTGTAAAAAGTTCAACCCTTTCGATAATCAATTATTTTAATGATTTTTGATGATATAAAATCAGTTTGGTATACAACGATTAAGTTTTTCTGAGGTGTTGATTTTTGCCTTAGGGTACGATTCACACCTCACTTTCGTTCAAACGTAGAATTGGTTCTTAGCCAGTTTTTCATTTGCCGTCACCGACAAACACTTTTAATACGGATAAAACATTTACCTTTGCACCAATTAATTAAGTTATACTTGTATTCATGTTTATACTTGTATAAAAAGCTATTTAGCGATAACCAGTTTAACAATTGTTAAATCTAAACCAGCATTGATCAATTAAATCGCTTCAAATAAACAGCGTTTTATACTAGCGTGAAGTAGATTTAATTTGTTGGTGAAAGCTTACATAGTGGTTTATGTCACCACCATTACGTTTTACCAGTTACTAGACTAGAGAGAGTATAGAAGAGTAGAGATAGTATAGAGAGAGTAGAGAAGTTATGAAGACTGTGAAGCCTTGTGTAAAGTTTATAGGCAGCCAGGGAATTCGGAGCAAACAATTTAACAAGCATAGACTACTTCAATTAATAAAATTAATACGATTAGCTTAACTGATTCATATAACCATTTTTTTTTTGTATCCCGGGGGAAAATCCAGCAGATGACCATCAAGGACGCTGTGAGGCCACCGACTCCGGTGTGTCAGACTCTTACTGATTAAAAACCCGTGGGGTGTCTCTCTGTCTGCTGCGGGCCTGGGAAACGAAATTCGTCCAGATGCCAGGGAACAAGAAGCCTTGTTGAGGCTACCTCTCTAGGAGGGGTAGAAATAAGCTCACCCCTCCAAATCCTCTCTCTCAGGCGGCGCGCCAGACACCGTGCACCGCCTCCCTCTCATCACGATTCATATAACTATGTTATAAGTAGTGTTATACTTTGGCTTTTGTTTTAGTAATATATTTCTTATTAAAGCTTTACATTTGTAGTCGATTTATTTATTATATTTATCTGATTCATTATTATTTAATTTTAAGAAAAAATTATTCTTTTAAGTTTCATGCTTTTCTTTTTATTGTATTTGCTGTCTATTATTTTTTATTTTATTTTGAATTTTCTTAAAAAGGTGTAACATTACGCATACCAGCGCCGCAGACTTACTCTGTGGCATTAAGCTACCGAAGCCCATTTCGCCATGTTTATACATTTTTATCTCTTGTACTTTCTTTTTTTCTGTACGATAATTTGCAATTATCGTATCGGCTAGTGAAAAAACACCTTTTAGTATTCGTTTGAATTTCTCCAACGGGTATTATTACTGAAACGGAAGTTACTACTCAGTTCTTAAGCACAAGAGCTTGAAGATACAGATGTTATGCGAAATCAAAATATTGATTAATGGCGGTATCTCCACAAAGTAGCGGCAGGTGGCAGTATACTTATGAATTTGATAGAATTGGATGAAGATTTGTATGAAGCATATTCCGACGAGTAAAGTTTATTTATTTTAAAGGGAAACATACAGCAATATAAAAATGATAAGAATATACACAAAAAATGTTACATAAGCCAGCAAAGTTTGCACAAAAATTAGTACAAAAATAAAAATCAAGCTAATAAATAACAATAAAAGAAAATCAATCAAATATACATACATATATATGTTACATATAAATAGTACATTTATATTTAAAAAAAAAATTACATTAAAGAACAAAATTGAACTTAGGCTAAAATTTTTTTTTTCACCATTCGTTTAAAGGGCCCAAAGGCACAGGACAGTATATCTATATCGCAAACGTTATTAAGTTGCCCGTGAGAACGTTATAGGTTATCTCGAAATACTGTCATACTGTTATATGGTAATATCTTCAACTACCTCCTCGTGCTGCCGAGGAAACGGATCTGCATACACAAATGGAATGCGAAATGATTTTTTTTAAATATTTTGTGGCCTTAAATAAATTATACTTTTAAGTGAATGAAATCAAAAGATATGTTCGTTTATATTGTATCTTTTATCGTTTTGACGTTTTCAGCCATATTGATTTGTGGGGACAGCCGTTTATCAACGGGAATGTTAAGATTACCCCTGAATTTGATTTATTTTTCCGTTACAGTCATGTGCAGTACTTTCATAGTTTATTTGTATAGAACGCGAGTGATAACTTGCGTGAGTGGCAAGCTTTATTGTATTAAATCTATATAAAACATTTATGAATGAAATAAGCATTTTGAACCGCTCTAGCTGCACAAAGATATTGTCTCATTAAGAATTTTCTACCAACAGTGTTACTAGTATTCTGAAGAGATATTCAACCTTGTTCTACCTTCTTCCTTCCGTAAAAGAACCGCATGCGCAGGTTTACAGAGTCACGGTTGTATGGTTACTCATATCTCACTCCTACTCTACTATAAATTGACAAGACGCCGTGCGCGTTTACACCCTTATGTGGTTGCCATTTCAGCTGCTCGCACGAAGCGATTGGCCTCCTCCTTTTTGCTGTGAGCCGCCAAGGAGTGGAATTCTGTTAATAAAAGTAGCGGTTTAATATAATCTCAATAAATTTATTTTATAGCACAAATACATCCATTACATGTCACATAGAATAATATATGTCAAATCTTACTTTAATATTAGACTATTTTTCATTTATGCCCAGATATAAACATAGGTTTTACTGTAGTAGTTATATACTTTAACAAATTAGCTTCCTGCGTCTGTGTTTCCAGCATCTTATGACATGGAAATCTTCATACGTCGAGTGGATCGGTATTTGCTGGGCGAGCGCGCTCCATCATCGGCCTCATCGACACTTTACAGCAAGTGAGATTGAAGTCAAGCGCGAGCCTGTCAGTAATAAAAAAAACCCGGCTAGGACTAAGAAGTTTTCTAACTCTTACTTATGCCTATTCGTTGAGTTTCTGAATGGACTTCTTTCAACCTACTGTCCTTTTAACAAAGCGTGAAGAGATAGGTTCAATTGACGCCGAATAATTGCGACTATCGATTTTTTTTCTTAACTTTTGATAGTTTTAGTCGTTTTTTAACTGCCCTCGCTTACCATCAGACGTGGTGTGGTTACTATGGCGAATCTGGATTAAAAAATAAAGCATTTAGAGCCCTCTGGCATTGTAGGCCTCATTTATAAAAGACATTTCCCCTTGCCGCAGTACTATATATTAAAACATCAATAAAAGACGGTATTTTACAAATTTCCTTGCTTTTATGAAAGGAACACGCAACACAAGTATGAAAGGGCTTTTGGTTCGAATTTCGTGGTTTTTTAATGAGGGGCTTTTTAAGCCTTCTTATTAAGTGCCCGGTAATCCTTGGAAATTGTTTCGGGGCTTTGTGAGTTTTTTATGTACTTTTTGTATCACTGAATGATATAGTTGAAAGCAAGGAATTAAGAGTAGCTTTTGCACTAAAAAGTTAAATCTAGCTTAAGCTCGGATAAAACGCTATTTAGCCTTAAGCTGTACTTATTGAGTAAGCTATAACTTTGTACCATAGACCTTTAATTATCTACTTTTTTTTGGTATCCCGGGGGAAAATCCTACATCGGACCATTAGGGTCACTGTGAGGGCAGCGACCCCGGTGTGTCAGACTTCTACTGACTAAAGATTCCGGGGGTGTCCCTCTAATCATTCCACTCAGCCCTGGGAAACCAAATTCGTCCAGTCGCCCGGGGAGCGAACAGCCTTATTCAGGCTTCCTCTCTGGGAGGGGTACCTTTAATTATCTACTAGATCATGGATCGGCAACCTTTTCTTATATAAGGGCCACAAATATTATGAGTATATTGGTGCGGGCCACATTTCATCTAATAAACACAATTTTTTAGATAAAACTAATTTTCTTATTTTTAACCATATTTATTGTTACTCTCATTTTACTGCCTGTGATCGCTTGAACTGAATTGCCGGCTTCCGCGCACACAAAACAATGAAATAGAAACTTATTTTTATAAGTGTTTTTAATTTATTGGCTGCGGTGCGGCGTTCTGTGGAACGGCTCTTACTTGCGCGGGCCGCACCGTAGTGGCTTACGGGCAGAGATGGGCAAAATGTAATCTGATTAATGAAGAATGATTACAAAATGTAGTCGTAATTTTAATTTTCTTGCTCTGTAATCATTTTTTTATTCTGACTCGACACAGTGACTGCACCATACCTGATGGTAAGCATGGTGCAGTCCAAAAAAAACGCTAACGACTATCGATAGGCAAGAAAAACCCATCGGTAGTCGCAGCGATCATGCCGGCCTGCACAAATATCTCTTCACGTTACGCTTAAAGGATCCCATATCATAGGACGGTGGGAACTCGCTCGCCGGAAGACCATTCTACAGCCCAACGACACGGCAAAAGAAGGAGTTAGAGAACTTTTTAGTCCTAGCCGGAATGTGAGAAACCGTAAAGCTGTGTGTGTAATCATGATTTAATCCATTTAAAACATTAAGAAATCATAAATGTGTATACAATTTGGGATTTTGTAGTGTTTAAAATATAAATGAGCAATATGCAGTCATATTAATGGTAATAAACGTAAAATGTAATCGTTAATAATTTTCATTAATCTGATTACATTTTGCCCATCTATGCTTACAGGCCGCATGCGGCCCGCGGCCCGCTGGTTGCCGACCCCTGTACTAGATGATAAATTATACTTAGATACTCATTATTTGTTCTAGATAGTTACAGATACACTGAAATAACATAAAACACTATATCCCGCGTTCATTAAACCTCCTGACAATTAACAGATGCGACCGAGGTTGCCACTATGAGTCCCTTAATTCTGTGTTGCCAACTTTCGGGGTGAGCAGAGACACATTAGTGGCTGTATCCAATTTGCACTTATATGTCATGCCCAATGTGACCAGTAGCGCAGCTGATCGTCGTTTTCAGGGAACTTGCACATTATATTTCTTACTAACTGTGTCCGCGACTTCGTCCGCGTGGAATAGTTATTTTGGGCATTTTAGTTAGTTATTTATTTTAAAATTGTAATATCTTCTAAGATGTTCATTGAAATTAAGTGATGTCAAAGACAATTTTGTTCACAATTAAATACTCTTAATCAACAATACATTTATTTGGATAAAGGTTAATATTATTAAGTTGATACAACTCTTAACAAATAATGTATCAATTTCAACCAAATTTGATTACCATAAAAACGGTTCTAGTGAGTTAATCTTAAAAGATAGACATATACTGTCTCGGACATTTTTTTAGATCATTTCAAGAGGAATAATTGTTTCATACATATGTTTTTGGTATCTTGAACTGTATTCGCAGCGCACGCAATGGAAGCCCTCAAGGATGAATAATTTTCCCCGTTTTTTTTCACATTTTCCATTATTTCTTCGTTCCTAATAGTTGCATCGTGCTGTTATATAGCCTACTTCCTCGATAAATGGTCTATTCAACACAAAAAGAATTTCGAACCAGTTCGAAGAAGATTCGAACCAGTAGTTCCTGAGATTAGCGCGTTCAAACAAACAAACTCTTCAGCTTTATAATATTAGTATAGATTAGATATAATGCGAGTTTTCTGCGGGCCTAAAACCGTACTTAATCTAGAAAAATCCAAATGTACGTTTTTTTTTTCGAAATGACGTACATTGGTTAACCAGGAAAGGTCTTCACAGCTAAGCCAGGCGGGTGGGTGCACACTGAAGGTGCTCCGCCGGCAATTTATGGGTTGGGTGGCAATGCAAGGGCACCCCTATGTGTACGAAACTCGACTAGAACCGCCAGCCAGAATATACGAAACCTAACGGTGATCTATTAGCGTTTCGGAAGCGACTACCTTGAGAAGAAACGCCGAAATATAGTCAAGGCTGCGTCCGAGTGTCACCCCAAATGTCACGTACATTGGAACCTTGAATCATAGTCAACACACAATGATAGAAACTTTCATTTTCACATCACTTCTTTTTTTAAAAGTAATCGTACAAACCTGCCAACCATAGAGCGGCTCACAGACACGACAAAAGACAATACAAACAATAATAAGTATCTGCAAAAAATTGCGGTTGTGGACAAAGATTTTTTCAATACATTTTTTGCACATTTTTTGGACAGACCCGATCGCGTGCTCGTCTCCATAACCGCTGACTTGCAAATTCTTATTATCTATACCTCTATTTGTCATATTAGTAATGCGGTTCGCTTTGTGGACCGGTGATTAATTTTTTCTCTCACCGTAAACAATTATTCTGCTCAAATGATATTGGTGGCCAATTTTAATAACTTTCCCGAATTCTGTTGCTTTTTGTGGTAAATCTATTTATATAAAACTATTTAATAGGTTTTTACTTATTTGTTTTATATTACCTATTATAATATCATTTGTAGGGACAATGCATGCCGAATTACACGCAGACATAGATGGGCAAAATGTAATCAGATGAATAAAAATGATTACGATTACATTTTACGTTTTCTACCATAAATATGACTGCATTTTGCTCATTTATGTTTTAAACACTACAGAATACCAGATTGTATACACATTTATGATTTCTTAATGTTTCAAATGGATTTAATCATGTTACAGAGCAAGAAAATTAAAATTACGACTACATTTTGTAATCGTTTCTTATTAATCAGATTACATTTTGCCTATCTCTGCTCGCAGATTGCTAGCATCTAAACTGCACACCCGCCAACCCGCGTTGGGCATTGTGTGCTGGGTTACATGTCCAAAACCCTTCCTATGGATTCCATAAATATAGTGGAAAAGAGAAGGGAGGCCTTTGCCTTGCCGAGGGACGAAACTGACTTATAATAATATACTAGCGTTTATGATTAGAATTATATTATGTCAATAGTTTAACAGTATAAACACAAATATTTTAGCTATGTATGCAGTATGTTTTGAAGACCCTGTCTGACCTGAAAGGGGCACATAAGAAAACATTATATGAAATGGAAGGAATTGAATTATTTTATACGACCTATACTCGAAATATTATCAAATATCAGACTTAATGACTAAGAAACTGATGAATGAAGTTCTTGCCCGATGAAATTGTAAAGGCTTTTCCTGGCCAGCAGAATTTGGTCCTGCTGAATGCATGACACTGTCCGTAGTACGCTGAGCGATCCTTAACTAGTGATCGTATGTTCATACTTATACTAAGAAGTAAAGACAAGAATGAATGTATCTCTTGTAGGAAACTTCAAATATTCTACATCAGGGCCTTTATCTTTAGATAGCGATGACTCAGACATTTTATTTTCTAGAGCCACAAGAGACTATAGACCTGAAAATTTCATATTAATTTCAATTAGATACCTAGGTAACACTGGATCGTGGCTTTTCGTCCAAACCGGCACAGGCAGTCAGGGAAACATTCAGGCTCCGTGTAAACCAGTGTCATACGGTAAGTGACGTGGTCTTTACTATCTGGCTGGGCTTCGAGGTTCGGTAGAATGGCACCGACCATGCTTTTTTTTTAAGAGTGCCTCGTCATAGTGACTACAGGTTACCTTATGATAAGCACAGTGTAGTCCGAAAACGAAAGCGACTATCAAAGGATGAAAATCCATTGCTAGTCTCCGTCGTCATGTCGGCCCACATATACCACGACTGAAGGTATCTAGGTGAGCTACTTACTGGATATACACAAGCTGATCCCGAAACGCTACAGGCCAAAGCAAATCACTATGTACTCACACAGTGTAATCACTTGTGTACTGTGGTCATGACTCATTTCGGGCAATCGCCCTACCACCAATCCGCTGACGCGTACACTGCACCTCATTTTCCTGCACGTGCCATGTTCTCAGGGCTGATTGGCGCTCTACCGCCTTTAGCTTTTCAAGCGCCGCACGAGTAGCACTTTCGACTCTCAAACGGAATTCGCGGAACCGGTTCAAGCGGCCAAATCCACGTCCGCCTGGCTACTAGAGCAAAATACGTCCCAAAATCGCCGCCTCATAAGAGATGGTTGAATATCCGCTTGTGATCCACATGGTCATCAACCGCTGCAGGCTGTGTGGCTTTTGCCAGCAGTGGCAGACGCGCAGTGAACTTGTAACCTTCTTACTCATGAATGCCTCACAGAAGCCTGAGACCTCTTTCCATGCCTCTTTACTGCCGACCATGGCTATCACCACCGCCAACAATTAAAGATCATCACCGATATGGTCCATGAGAATATGGTTCTCTCTCTGTATCTCCACTAAGCTTAATCGAGTCCACCAAAAAAATTACAATTTTATGTGCATTTATTACAAAAATTCTACAAGCATTATACGGGACTTAGGAGGGAAATCTTGTCCAAACAAACCTTTTTCTAACGCGCAATTTGGGCTAACGAGTCGATCGCTCCTGATTATTGGGTGCTGGGGATCTAAACCCCGATTATAGGTATTTTTTGGTTAGAATTTGGCGGTTCTTGATTCCATATCGGCGTGTAAAAATAATGAATTACCGAACACCGGTTTTTGTTTGTTTGTTTAAAGTTTTTTGAGTTTTTCAATCTATCTTCTATACAGTGTATAGTAAAAACTCTGTCCGACCCATGAAGGCGTTAACTCGGTAGAGCAAAAGAAAGTCCGAATAAAATAAAAATTAGTTAAGTGGATAAAACTTATATGGCAGCACTGGGAGCGCGCGTAGCTCATGAACAAACGAAAAGAGGAAAGAAAAGGATGATGCTAGTAGGATAGGTCAAAAAGGGCCATGACCTCTGTTAATCTCGATGTCGTATATCAATTAAATCGTTTCATTAATTTTTTATTTTAATTAATTAGTCTCATTAGTCTAATTTTAAATAATAAGTCTTTGACTTTAATTAAGAGTTTGAAATAGGGGTTGAATGTTTGTTGGGAATTCCGTCAGGCCTTAAAATAAACCATATCCCGGCAGGGGGCGCAAGTTAAATAATATCTGTAAAGCTTGAGTAAAGGCTTAGCGAAGTATAAGAAGCGTATATAAATGTCAGCCTAAGAAAATACCTTTCCTAGTAACCTCAGGCCAAATTGTATTAAGATTTTAGAAGAGTGAATAGATATTTGCTGGGTCAGCGCGTTTTATCATCGGCCTCATCATCACTTTCAATTAAGTAAGATTGAAGTCAAGCACAGGCCTATCTGTAATTTAAAAAAATATTGGAGGCACAGAACAGAAATAATTACTTGATTAATTTTTTTCTCAGAATCCGTTTTACGGGCTACATTTGAAGGTCTATGATTAGAGAGGGCCAGTAGGAATCATAAAAAAGTAGCAATAAAGGGCACCAATAAAATAGATTTGTTGCTTATATTTATAGAAAACAACCCGCGTTTGGTAGTACCGGCGCCATTTATTTTCTTTTTTAATAATTTCCGAAACGAAGATTAAGTAATATCAAAAACCAACAGTGGGCGGCGAAATGTTTTGTTTTTTCTTTGAAAAAGGGATTTTGACGCCTTCTTATTTGTGCGAGGATTTATACCTATGTATGTAGACATAGATGGGCAAAATGTAATCAGATTAACGAAAAACGATTCCGATTGCATTTAGCGTTTTTCATCATTAATATGACTGCATTTCGTTCATCTATGTTTTAAACACTACGGAATCCTCAATTGCATACACATTTATGATTCATTAATGTTTTGAAGGGATTTAATGATGATTACAGAGCAACATAATTAAAGTTACGACTACATATTGTAATCGTTAATCATTAATCAGATTACATTTTGCCTATCTCTGGCAGCATTCAGTCAGCATTCGATTCTAATACCAAATATGTAAAAACCGTGATATCTTTACATTTCCATTAAAACAAAGTAAACTACAGTTAATATATTAAGGGGCAATTACACACATGAATGACTATAACATTTAATTATTAAGTAGGTATTTTACATGTCCTAAGCCGGGATAAAGAAAAAGGGAAAACAAGCCAATACCTGTTTATCTAAAATTACGTAAAAGGAACTTTATTTACTTACCAATTAATTGTGCACCACACGAGCTGCGGTATTTACATTTTTTACGGATCAACTCTCATTTGTTTATCAATATTTCTTTAAGATTCTCTAGGAAATACACTTGCTTACATTTTTATTCGTTGCAAGAAGGTACAAATTATTGTATCTAAAAATATCACCCTTGTCTGTAAAAATCACCTGTATATGTATCTATGTATATGCTATGTGTTGTAATATACTTAAATTTGCCCACGGCTTCGCTCACCTTAAGAAGTATTAATATTAATTAGGTATAGTTTTTGCAGCTTTACTTTTGTTTAGCGTGTGTAAAAAATTAGGGCGTACAAAACTTCTTTGTACACAATATGCTTAACTAATCTGTCATTAGGCGCTAAAACTATCAAACTATTATATTATATTATAGTCGAAAATCTGAGAAGATTTATACAAACTTTCATCCCCTATTTTATTGCCTTAGTGGTGGAATTTATCAAAATCCTTTCTTAGCGCATGCCCACTTTATGAAGTATGAGGTAATGATCTACGTAATGAGGTAGATCTTATATCATCTAGCTGCATGCCAAATTTCAGCCCGATCCGTCCAGTGGTTTGGGCTGTGCGTTGATAGATAGATCACTATGTCAGTCAGTCAGTCACCTTTGAGTTATATATATATTTAGATATGTGTAGGCTTATATATGTTCATGTGTACGTATGTATATATCATTATCTATGACAATTTTTTATAGTCTCCAGAGCTGTATATCTTCATACTCTGTTATTCCTTTCCTCGCTGTTTCCTGCCCGTTGACACAACAAATGTGTGTCAGCTGAAAATCAGCGCTGAATGGCTCAGCTGATCAACTAGAATTTGCTGAGCTGACTTCCTTTGCCGCATCATCACAGCACAAGGTGTTTGATTTTGTTGTTTTCTATATTGATTAACCTATCCTTATGTTTTATGTTGTGTTGTGTGCCAAATAAATGCTTTTTTTTATATTTTAAAATCAGTTATAGATAAGATAGATAGTTATAGATAGTTTAGATAAGTAATGACTGTGGTGGCTTAGTGAATAAGGGACCGGTATACATGTGCGGCAATGAGAATGTCATAGGTTTGAATCGCGGCATATACCTTGGAAATTTTAATAATAATTTTAAAAACGCACTTATTTTAAAAATAATTTTAATAATAAGTGTGGACTTAGGCGCCACGTACCCACTAGGACACACCATATGCTTATTAGGAGAGGCTTATGTCCAGCAGTGGACTAGGATGGACTGGTATTACGGCGGGCCTGTGGAGCAATTGATTACAGGGCCCACAGTCCCGTCTTAGTGCAGATGAGGTCAATTTGGGGTTTTTAGTCGGTAAAAGTCCGGCACACCCCGGTTACCATCCCCCATGTGTAGCCGGGACGGTCCAATGGGGATTTTCCCCAAGTAAAAAAAAAGGATGGACTGGTATTAACCACGGAGAAGTACTACCGGTGCTAGAACATGACCTGTTATAAAATATGGGTTATGAAAATTTTAAATTGAGCAAATTAAAACCAAATATCTTTTACTTTTAATTGTGACTATATTACACCAACTAATATCGAGAACACATGAAATTAGTAATTTTAAGTCAAAATTTGCATTTTAATACCCCGAAACTTCCATATTTTGTATACCTTCACTGATACAATCTTAAAGATCGGAGTATAAAACGATTAAGCCATTAAAATGTAAGCATAAAAAGCAAGACAATTTTCTTAAAACAACATCGTTAGATGAACGTTATTAAAGGGTGTAAAGGTTAGATAAAAAAGGGCTGAGATCGTGTGTAAGGCCCAGTATAGCACGGATGGTGAGGCTCAATTAATTGCTTGGCGAAAATGCTACAGCGCGAGCGACGCGCCAGCAGATTTCATAGATTAAAACACAATTGCGACATTACACAATTTAACTAATTTATGCCTACCGAAAACTCTATTTAAAAAATGTCTAGAAACCAAAGTTTTTAACCAATGTTTCTACCATTTTCACAAACGGTTATACTATGAGTGTTCGTAAATTGGAGTAAAGGTTTTCGTGGTGGCAACCTTAGGCATGGAGCTGTGACTAGTTAGAGACTAAGCTTTATAAAGTTTTTCTCTTTTTTTTTACACTGGCACGACATAGTGACTACAGAGTACCTGATGGTAAGTACAGTGTAATCCAAAAACGAAAGCGACTATCAAAGGACGAAAATCCATTGATAGTCTACATCGTCATGTCGGCCCACATATACCACGACTGAAGGTCTCTAGGTATATGAGCTACTGGAAATACATAAGCTGGTCCCGAAACGCGACAAGCCGAAGCTGGTCACTATGACGGGCTTTACACCCAAGTACTGTAGTCGCGATCCAGATGCGCGCCGACGCCCTACCACCTCGCTGCTGCTCGTTTAGCACCACCTAGGAGTCACGTGTAGAGAAACTAGGGTAAAGTCTACGGACGTGAGCAGCTTCGACTCCCAAAACGCTTGTTTTGTAGGTACCTACTAAATCATTTTCTGATACTCCTCCCCTAGAAGGTAAAGTCGGAATTCAAAATTGTTATAAAACCCGCTAATTCTTTTTAATGAAACCTGAGTTCTATAATAAGAGAGAATGAGTCAGTCGCGTCTGCACCATAATCTTTGCCTATAGCAGCCAATCACCGATGGATGATTTATGGGCGCGACGGCCCATTCCGGCGGATGTTTGTTTAATCGATTACCGCACCTTTATGACGGTAGCGAGGCCCGGGCCGCCAACGCCTTGCACTGATTGCGACTCTGTTAGCGCCTTGAGAGAAATTACTCTTTCTTTTGGATCTTTTTATCGATCCTTTAACAGTGTACTTCGGTGTATAAAATTATGGTCAATAATTTGTTTAAGAGTCAATGCTTTAGCAGTATTATTCTCGATACCCTACTGGCCGTAAAATCCAGATTGATCACCTTGTGTACCTACCTCCAGTTGTCGTATACCTAAAGACCTTCAGTCATGGTATACCGGATGTGATTATTACCGTTTTTAAGGCTGAGGTGTTTCTGTTTTATGTCAGTAATACTAACAATATTATATTAAGTTTTTGAAAAATAACAGATTTTCTCATCTATACTAATATTATAAAGCTGAAGAGTTTGTTTGTTTGTTTGTTTGTTTGTTTGTTTGAACGCGCTAATATCAGGAACTACTGGTTCGAATTGAAAAATTCTTTTTGAGTTGAATAGACCATTTATCGAGGAAGGCTTTAGGCTATATAACATCACGATGCAATTATTAGGAGCGAAGAAATAATGGAAAATGTGAAAAAAACGGGAAAAAATATTCATCCTTGAGGGCTTCCCTTGCGTGCGCTGCAAAAACGGTTCAAGATATCAAAAATATATGTAAGAAAGAATTATTCCTCTTGAAATGATCTAAAAAAATGTCCGCGACAGTATATGCCTATCTTTTAAGATTAAGTCACTAGAACCGTTTTTATGGTAAACAAATTTGGTCGAAATTAATGCATTATTTGTTAAGAGTTGTATCAACGTAATAATATTAATCTTTATCCAAATAAATGTGTTGTTGATTAAGAGTATTTATTGTGAACAAAACTGTCTTTGACATCACTTAATTTCAATGAACATCTTAGAAGATATTACAAAACCTTATATAGCAAAACAACGTTTGCCGGATCAGCTATGTGTTGATAAGCGCGAAACTCGAGAACGGCTGAACCGATTTGGCTGATTTCTTTTTTGTTGTGTTTGTTGAAGTCTAGGGAAGGTTATTAAAAAGAGAGAAAAATTAAAAAAAAATGTCTGTAAAAGTCTAAAAACAACACTTTTCTATATTCTCATACAAAAAATTCTTAATAATATTTAAAAGTCAATTTGAACTTTAACACCATAAAGTTTAAATGTTAGTGGACGGGTCCCGGGAAGGCAAAACAATTGAGTGACGTATACATAAATATGAATGTCAATATTTGACAATTTTTATACATATAGCATTAAGGCCAGGTTCCTTCAAACTATTTTCAAAAAACAACCGACAGGCCAATAAGTTTTGGCAGAATGAAATCTGACGAGCAATCTATTAACATTAAAAAAACAATGTGACTTTGTTTTAGAAAAATAGGGCAGAATAAGGTCTGCCGGGACAGCTAGTGGGATATAAAAGACCGCGGTACTTAGCGCCCGCTCGGTGCACTTGAGGGAGAGTGCCGCCCAACTTATCCAGGTGAGAGCGGTGTGTGACGTGTTTCCGCACACCCCTCCAAGATATTGAAGTGTGCGAGGGATGGCTCCTTACACCACTCCTCGCAGTGCAGAGATGCGGCCTTACAAAAGGCCAGACGTTGCCGAGGGTCGGAGAAAAGGATGACGCTGTACCTCTGGCCCTGGTCAGACGGGAAGAAGGAACACCCCGGGGGTTTTAGTCGGTGCAAGTCCGACACACCGGGGGGCAGCCCTCACCGCCCCCTGAGGTCCGGTAGGGATTTCCCCTGGGCTATCCAAAAAAAAACCTAGCGCCCGCTTTTTTATTAATCATCAAGAGTGACCGGCTGTCAGGCAGTCTCGAGAGCGTTCATCAATCGAGAAACAGTTCCTAATGCTGATTAAAGGTTTTTCACAGTATTCCGAAATACACATATTACATTTTATACCTCCCACGACGAAAAAACAAACCACAAGTGTGAAATGTACCACCAAACCCCATAATATTGTTTTGCCGCTGTGTTATTTAACAAAACGTTACATCCTTTTGAGGAGCTATTTTACGAGATATATGACATTCAAACTTCCGTATTTTAAACTTTGATTTCCTGTAAGCCCTGTGGGGTTTCGAATTGTGATAGTTTTTTTAATAGTTTAGATAAATCACTGCAACTATTTGTAAGATAATAGTATTTATATATCACCACGAATTATCTTTTTTTTTACACTGGCTCGACATAGTGACTACAGAGTACCTGATGGTAAGTACAGTGTAGTCCAAAAACGAAAGCGACTATCAAAGGATGAAAATCCATTGATAGTCTACATCGTCATGTCGGCCCACATATACCACGACTGAAGGTATCTAGGTATATGAGCTACTGGATATACACAAGCTGATCCCGAAACGCGACAAGCCGAAACTGGTCACTATGACGGGCTTTACACCCATTCACTGTGGTCGTGATCCAGACAGGTACCGACGCCCTACCACCTCGCTGCTGCTCGTTTAGCACCACCCAGGAGTCACGTGTAGGGAAACTAGGTAGTAACTAGGTAGGTAGGTAGTGTAGGAGACTATTTTCCTGCCAAGCAAAGATCAAAGATACATCAGTGGCTGTGTACACTTATCGCTTATATGTCGTGCCCGACGCGATCAGTAGCTCTGGTGATCCTCGCTCCCCACAGCACTAGTACACATGAAATTTATATGCGACGCGATACGGGTTTCCTCAAGATATTTTCCTTAACCGGTGGTGCTTAAACCCGGATATAATATGGAAAAACCCAGAGGAATGAATACACTAACCTGTAAGTTCCCTGAAAACAATGGATCAGCTGCGGTATTGTTCCTGTTGGAAATAACGAATAAACGCAAAGTGTATGCAGGTGCAACTGTATGTCTGCTCACCCTGAAAGCGATATAGCATGATGATTAATCTATTATATAAAAATAAGTCCGGTTTTCCTTCCTGACGCTATAACTCCAGAACGCACGAACAGATTTCCACGGTTTTGCATTCGTCGGAAAGGCCTCGGGCTCCGTGAGGTTTATAGCAAACAAAATTCAGGAAAATTTTCAACAGAAAAGCAGGAAAACAGGGATAATCATGTTTCACATACAGCGCCATCTCTGATACATAGCATGTACTACAAACCAATATGGTTTTGCATGGTGGTGGAGCAGATCGCACCAGTATTTTAAGTAGATGGCGCCGATGCATTATACATTGTTTGACAACTACTCATTGTACTCTACTCAGTTAATTTCATGTGACATTTATTATGCGCATGTTCTTTCAAACGCTTACTAAAAACCAAAACGAAGCCATCTGGTGGCGAAACGAAGTTCACCGGGTTTGCTAGTTATATTAATATTATTAAACGATCTAATATCGCAGATTAATTCGCGTAAGTTACTCAGTTTTGAACACCGACGCAGAATGGCCTGACTTTCGGTTTTCTATAGACTATACAACACCGATATGATCACACACCCGCACACAAATGTACTCACACATTCATACACTCACTATACGATACGGGGAGCGACCCAACATTTAACCAAATTGAATATACAAGTAACTTCGTTATTGGCATTTTAGATTTTTATTACATTTCCTATTTTGTATATAATTTTCTTATAACGTGCTGTGAAGGTACTATTAAATAAATAAATAAATACTTTGGAGAGTGTGTGGCTGAGTTGTACAAAATAATTCATCCCTAAATTCTATCATAAATGGACAAGACACCGTGCGGGTTTGCACCCTTACGTAGTTGACATTCCAGCTACTTGCACGAGGGGATTCGCCTCCTCTATTTTGCTGCGAACTGCAAAGGAGTGGAATTCACTTCTTTTGAGCATCTTACCTCTTGGTAAGCTTCAAATGACGAGTGAATTGGTATTCGTTGGGTGAGTGAACTTCATCATCGGCCTCATCATCACTTTCCATCAGATAACATTGAGGTCAAGCGTAATCCTGCCTGTAATAAATAAAAAAAGACTAAATATCAATGATATAGATACAAATACAATTTATTTTGTTTTATAAACCGAATAACGTAACGGAACACCAAAACTATTCAACTATACATAATTTAACAAAAAAATAAAGTAAAAAATAACCAATAGGGTCCAAAGTAACCGGATACGTTTGGCAAGGGTTACCGTTATAGAATTTGTAGCTGTTCCGGGGACCGACTTCCGATCTGTTTATATACATACAAGACGTCGCTAGCGTTTTAATCTTCATAAATAAAACTAATAAAAAATATATTTTTGCAGAACTCGAAAGGAATATATTTTTATACTTTACAGGCGGACGCTTAACTTCAATCTCACTTGGTGAAAGGTGAAAATAAGTCTGACAATAGACCGCGCTCGCCCAACAAATACCTTTTGGGAGTCGAAGCTGCTCGCGTCCGTAGGCTTTACCCTAGTTTCCCTACACGTGACTCCTGGGTGGTGCTAAACGAGCAGCAGCGAGGTGGTAGGGCGTCGGTGCCCGTCTGGATCGCGACCACAGTACATGAGTGTAAAGCCCGTCATAGTGACCAGTTTCGGCTTGTCGCGTTTCGGGATCAGCTTGTGTATATCCAGTAGCTCATATACTTAGAGACCTCCAGTCGTGGTATACGAGGGCCGACATGACGATGTAGACTATCAATAGATTTTCATCCTTTGATAGTCGCTTTCGTTTTTGGACTACACTGTACTTACCATCAGGAACTCTGTAGTCACTATGTCGAGCCAGTGTAAAAAAAAACCTATTCACTCTTTTCTTAAAGGCTCCTAAGTCACAGGATCGTGGAAATATGCTCGTTGGAAGCATATACTACTCCCTAGCCGTTCGTATGATGAATGGAGAAGCGAATCTTTTCGTGCGGATATAAGGAATATCCACCACATACAAATGATATCCGACAAGGTATCTAGTGGTTTTATGATGAAATGGGGCTGGTGGAATTAGATAATGTTGCTTTTGAGAACACTCTCCATGTGTGAGGTGGGTTAATTTTTGCTTCATTATTGATTGACCTCCAAGGTTGGAACGCAAGTAGACGTGTCTCTATTTCGTCTATCGGAGTATTGTTGATTTGTCTTTGTTGTCTGGACTGCTGTTGTGGGTCTGGACAGCGACAAGATGCCCAGATGGTAGAATGCTGCGGGGAATCGGTGATTTTTCTGATGGCGTGAGATAGAGTGCGCGTTGTGTGAGGTCGTTGGTTTTGACGTCTGCTGAATGCTACAAAAAAACTAACGAAGCGCTCAAAAGGATTTATATCCAGAGCCATAAAGTACTGTATATAAAAATAGGTTAATTATTTTCTTGGACTCATCTTCACCTTCCATCAGGTCAAGCGTCTACCTTTATTAAATCATAAAAATAGATGCCATGTGGGTTTCCTCATGATATTTTCCTTCACCGGTGAGCATGTAGTCTCTAAATCCATATGTAATCTGAGAAAGCCCAGAAGTACGAGTCAGGATTCGAACCTATGACAATTCGGATCGCCGCACATGGAAACTGGTGTGATATCCACTGAGCCGCCACAGCCACAATAACGTGTATTTTGATAGTGATATTACGAGTTCTTTAATGAATTGTTTCGATTCTTAAAAGCAATCACAAAGAAACCGCAGTTAAATATATATTTCTATACCACAGGGGTCGAATAGACCGCACATATTTTTTACGTTTCGCGAAATCCGACCCGTGTTCCCGGGTTAAATGACGCGTTAAACGAGGGTTAAAAAAGTTTCTTCTGACCTGACGGGGCAAGAATTCAATGTTTAGACAGTAATCTTTTGAACCGTGATATATTGAAAATATATCGTATATAAATATATTTTTGGACAGATATGCTAATGGGGAAAGCAATTGTGGTAGTTTTGTAAGTTGGTAGGGCGATTACACGAACTAGGTCGTGACCACAGTATACAAGTGTGAAGACCGTCATAGTGACTTGCTTCGGCGTGTCGCGTGTCGGGATTCGTTTGTGTATGTCTAGTTGTTCACATATCTAGAAACCTACTGTCGTGGTATATGTGGGTCGACAAAGCGATGTCGACTGTCAACGGATTTTCTTCCTTTGGCAGTCATTGCCGTTGGGCTATACTGTACTTTCCATTAAGTGCAATGTACACCCTTTATGGAACCAGTATAATAAACTTTGGGTAATATAGTTGAAATGTAAACAATATTTTTTGAGGAAGTATTGTCCCTCTAAAAACTAGGTCCGTGTCACGCAGCGCCCGCCGCCTGCTCCGCTGCAAGCTCCAATGTGCCAGACTCCTTGTAGCTAAACACCCAGAATCTCCCACATTTTGCTGCAATCCGGAACTCTATATTCCTATAATCCAGTAAGCACCTTTTACCTTTTATAATTAAAGTGTGGAAGCAGGCCGCACGAGGCTCGCTACCTGTCGTAGACCACGCTAATCTAGTCGGAGTCTACATTTATGTAGGACGAGCCAACGCTTGTGGGAGGCTTGTGAATCAAAGGCAGTCCTTACTTGAAATCCCATTTATTATTTATTTGGCGCGCATTATATATAACCTAGATATCGATCATTGAACTATAAATAAACTTACTTTGCATTAAGTGCACAAAACTTACATTATCTTTACTCGGCATAATATGTCTCTGCACAGAAAAACTTAAGTAGTTCTCAGCCAATCTTCGCTTAAACCTGTCTACACACGATACCTGTCTAACCTGGGAACGAACGTGGAGATACGGTTGTCACTGGCCAACGAGGTGGATGAAACTCAAGAGCATTCGGTAGGTGGCCGGTGACGTGGAGCGATGCAATATGGATGTGGCATTTGAAAATTTTATAACAACGTAAATTCGACAACACATCTATACTAATATTATAAAGCTGCAGAGTTTGTTTGTTTGTTTGAACGCGCTAATCTCAGGAACTACTGGTTCGAATTGAAAAATTATTTTTGTGTGGAATAGATCATTTATCGAGGAAGGCTTTAGGCTATATAACATCACGATGCAACTATTAGGAACAAAGAAATAATGGAAAATGTGAAAAAAACGGGGAAAATTATTCATCCTTGAGGGCTTCCATTGCGTGCGCTGCGAAAACGGTTCAAGATACCAAAAATATATGTATGAAAGAATTATTCCACTTGAAATGATCTAAAAAAATGTCCCGGACAGTATATGTCTATCTTTTAAGATTAAGTCACTAGAACCGTTTTTATGGTAAGCAAATTTGGTCGAAATTAATGCATTATTTGTTAAGAGTTATATCAACGTAATAATATTAATCTTTATCCAAATAAATGTGTTGTTGATTAAGAGTATTTAATTATGAACAAAATTGTCTTTGACATCACTTAATTTCAATGGACATCTTAGAAGATATTACAATAACTTATATAGCAAAACAACGTTTGGCGGATCAGCTAGTTGAAAATAAAATGCTTGATATTTTTTTATGATTTGTTATAGAATTTCACATTAATAAATACTTTCCTGAACCTAAAAATTTAGTTTATTTCTTATTTATTTTATTACAAGCTGTGCCAGCGACTTCATTCACATGAAGTAGTACTTATGCTATGAAAATCTTTATTTTAAGCTGAAATCTTTGTAAAAATGGTATAAATCTCATTATATCAATTGTAAACGACATGGTAACCTTGGTTTTAATATTGCATCCAAATTGGTTAAGCTATTTCTAATATTGGCGCCCACTAACACGTGAACAAACGTTTTAACAATCGCAGTTTTTGATCTATCAATTTATTTTCTATTTGTATATTTTTATTTTCGTAGCTTCTAGACAGGGTCAGTCTGCTTTTCCCGGTGGTCTAATCATTGAAAAATCATTGACTAATTAAATATCTACATGAATTTTATTAAAAAACATGCAACAAACACTTTATAAATGTTATGTATAAGTCGCAATAAGTTTTATATCATCTTTCTCACATTATTTTGATACTGTTACCATTTTTATTTAAAATGCTCTTATTTTACACGTTCGTAGTTAATCCTTGTTCATACGTGATAACCATGGTCATGCTAAACTGCGTAAGTGAAAAATGTCATGTGTATTAGTGCTGTGAGAACGGCGATCAGCTGCGGTACTGGTCACATTGGGCATGGCATTTAAGCGCAAATCGGATACAGCCACTAATACCTATCTGCTCACCCCGAAAGGGACATAGCGTGACGATTTATTATTTATTAATTTTACAACAGGTTTGTACGCAATCTTTGCTGTGAGAGTTTGCTTCATACTTGGTCATTATTGTTTTGTATGGAAGCAGGTCCTTACTCATATAAACTGTTTGGAAGAATTGAACTGGATCAAGGACTTTAATAATTATTTATAATAACTTTTCACAACTCTTGCCTTCAATGGTATAGCTACCAGGTATTATCAGCTATTGTGGTTTACAAGGTCGAATTGTAAACATGATATTGTAACAGAAAATAAAAAGAGGGTCGCAGAGTCAAACGTATTTTATTAAACAATACCATACATCGACAGTCAGTTACAGTTGTCAGCCTCTTCAAAAATTTTCCACGAAAATTAATTCAGTACACCCCAAAAAATACTAACCCTAGTTGATAGGCATTTAAGATATATTTTTTATCGTTTAACTAAAAACTCAAAATAATATTATTTAAATAGACATATTAGTAGTATTTTTAAACCGTTACAATATTTACCACCAGTTTGGAAAGCAAGATCTACTGAAAAAGCTAACAAGAAAGGAGTTTCTTGTTATCTTTTAACGACTTTCAGATGAAAGTCGTTCTTTTTTAAATATTGTTCCTTACATAAAAATTCAATTGAATTAAATGTTATGTCAGAAATCCAACAAGATATAGCCACGCATTCTTATCAATCAAAGAATCATTACGAGAACAGCAATCATTCTTTATCAATTTTTTATCATCTTGTTCTTTTGTTAATTATAAATACATGGGCTAATTAGATTTTATTTGTTTATAGATAAAATGTGTTAATATATTATATATTGCCGTAGGGTTAAGCGCCAGAAGAGAAAAATGCATCTTTCTTCATCATACTGAGGTGTCATAAGAGGCGACAAAGGTATACAGCATGCAGCAATACACGCAGATTGCTGCTGCATCCATGTCCTCTACATATAGTGCACATCCGCCAACCCGCATTGGACAAACGTGCCAAGATAAATGTCCAGACCCTTTCCCACCCATTTCCCAAATATACTGGAAAATGGGAAGGAGGCCTTGGCAGTGGAACGAGACTAGCCAATAATTTATAAAATATAATTAAACGAAATATAGCATTATTAGTTCTAAAATATACATAGCATCAACAGCAGAACTATTTTGATCCTAAAACTAATTGGATAGATGAAATGGTAATAATATTTTTCTAAACTCTTTATAAGTATTTATTTGATCGGAACAAATAACACGATTTTAATAAATAGAGACACGAAAATCGTAATAGTATTATATGTAATATAGATTATCTGCAATTCAACAAGCAAATCGACAATAAGCATAAAATCTTTTACATATGCTCTAATATCCGCTCTTGTGTTTTATATAATTAACAGATTTAAAATTTTAAGTCCCTAAATTTAGGGAGAATCGGCTAAATAGGCATCACCGCATTCGGCACACGCATCGCCCGGGGGAGGATATAATTAATGATGATTGGCCTTAAATTACCCTCTCGAAGCCTCCATCCATCCCTTTCCGATCCACTGATCCCGTTTCCACCGCCCCGTTCGCACACACCGGGAGTCTATATAACACATCACAGGTAGTGGCCGAAAACAGACCCTTGGGGGACACCGACCGGATTACACCTGTATTATCCACTCAGCTATTGAGATCGCGATGACAGCCGAGACTTACGGACATCGTTTGATATACGAAAAGGATATTTTCCCTAATGATGTCATTCTGGAATATGCAACGGATGATTGCTATATAGCTTGGCCGCGTTCACCTGATTCTGGAAGATCAAGTCTCGAGCCAACTCCTTCCATCGACGGGAGCCTCACGCAAGAGTCAACTCACATCGCGTACAGAGGACTCTCAAGAGATGCATTGGAAGACAGTGCTGAGGATACCGAAGCTCTAGAAGGTCCAGGAAAACGGAGAGGACGAGCTACCAGTGCGGCGGTATTGCGAAGACGGCGCTTAGCAGCCAATGCGAGGGAGAGAAGACGGATGCAGAATTTGAACAAAGCTTTTGACAGACTCCGTGGGCATTTGCCGTCCTTGGGAGCAGACCGTCAACTTTCTAAATACGAGACTCTACAAATGGCGCAGACGTATATCGCGGCTCTGTACGAATTGCTTCAGTAAGTTCAGTGAATTTGAAAACCAAATTTAATGTAGTACAGGGATATTTATTGTAAAATTTTAAGTTTGCACTTTCTTTACCATGTCGCGGTTTTTTCAATCAGCTTAACTTAAGTTTTGAGTTTCAGTATTAAGTTACAAAGTAGGTGTAGTCTTTCGAATAATACGCTTATATTTTTTTATTTTCCAGTATATTCAAAGACTTTTTAGTTTAATACGGAAATCTGGAATTGAGTTGCAGTTAAGTGGTTAAATTTTTTGTGTGTGTTATTTATTATCAATTTAGATTTTGCAGAATTAATTTCTAATTTTGTAGAGAAGTAATGAAATAAAAATAGCATATGAAAAGATTTATAATAGATTATTAAAAAAAACTTAATAGGTTTCTAAGAACCAAAAAGATGTTAATTCTAAACAACGAATTTTACCTAAATCAAAATTTTAAACTAGACTTTTAAATAAAAGTGCTGATAATACTAAGCGATTATTCGTGTATTAAAGCGGCTCGCAACAGTATATTAAATCTACTTTAAATTATGTAAATCGTTATTTAGCGCTAAACTTTACTTATTGACTTGAATGAAAGCGTTGTCCATTTTTTTTCTTTTTCTATCTCGAGGGAAAATCTGCATAACACCATCAGGGCCGCTGTGAAGGCAGCGACCCCGGGGTGTCCTTCCAATCACTCCGCCCAGACCTGGGCATCTGGATTCCAGATGCTTGGGGAACGAACAGCTGGTTTAGGATTCATCTCTAGAAGGGGTTGGTGTAAAGAACGCCGCCCACGAAATCATTATCCAGTTTTAACAACTGTTAAATGTAAATCATCATTAAAATCCAATTACACCGTTTGAATTAGATAGAGTTTTACACGAACTAAAACTAGATTTAGTTTGTGGGTGTAAGCCGCTGTTAATGTCAGTTTAAAGAGTTTATTCTCATTAAGATACAAAATCACTTACATGAGAACAATTTGAAAAAAATAAATTTAAATGTAGAAATATTAACTGTTAAAGACTTAGCCTGAATTAAATACTTATTACGAAACGAAATAAGTTTAAATAAAATACTTCAAATATAATTCCCATTTACAAAATTATAACAATTTTTATATCAATAATATTATTCTGCTTTTGTTAGGAAATTTTAATTGAAAATTGTATATAGACCTTTCGTGGATTATGTTGGCTGATATAACGACGGCGAATGTCAATGAATTCGCATCCCTTGGCAGTCACTGCCTTCTTGTACAACTTAACATCAATTTAAGTGTTGTCAATTCGTCGAATCAGCATAAAAAATAGCTTTTTTAAAGCAATTATTATTATTACCATTTTAGTCGATAAGTTATTCCTTAATTATCCGTCCTTAATATTTAATTTTAGTTGTAAGTGACCATCTTGCCAACAAAAGTATTATTTGCCAAACTTAATAATAAGTTAATTGTAAAAATTAAATATATTTAGATTAGGATTTCCTAGACCATTTAATTGTTTCAAAAAGTTGATAAAGTTTGGAACAACTTAACTCAATATAGTTTCCGTCTCCTTGGAGTGCCGGGGAGCTCGGCTGAGGGGCCAGCTCCTTAGGCGATACTCTAGTGGTGACGTGCGTGATCCAACGCACCATTCGGCGGTGGGAGGTGACCGTCTGCCTCCCCTACACTCTTGCGAGCCTGTAATGAGGCTAAGCGCTGCGCCGGGCCTTTGGGGTAGAGCGTGTAGCCCTACCCGTTCGGCGCACCAAGGCGCTCGAAGGATCACCTTGGGGTTTTAGTCGGTAGAAATCCGGCATACCGGAGCGTGGCCATCACCACCCCCTGACGATTCATGAGGATTTCCCCCGGGTTAACAAAAAAAAAATAGTTGCCGTACTGTTTTAGAAGTCTAACTTAGCAAATAATTTACATTTATAGACTCTATTATTATAATTAGCTAGTTTCATCCCACTGCAAGTCAAACTACTCCTTTCCTATTTTTTACTATATTTGTGGAATCCATGGGAAGGGGTTTGGATATGTGACCCAGCAAGCATGGAAAATTCCAATGCGGATTGGTTTGTGGGCTATATGCATGCAGCAGCTTAGATGCTAGCAATCTACGTTCAATTTGGAATACTGTATACCTAAAGACACTTTAGACTCTATTAAATAGAAATTTTAGTTAAAACTGTACTGTTTTGGAAAATAAAACTTATAAACTTTTCAATAGTGCATATGAGAAAAATATTTTCAGGTTTGTACGCAAAAACAAGTCGATGCTGTATCAATAGATATAACTATACAAGGCAATACAAGTAGTATTTATATATAATTGTTAATAGATTTTAGATAGTCTGTTCATAAGTAGGTTTTAGTTTACATGTGTTTTTTTGTAAATATACCATCGTATTATGTTTGAAATCATGTATTTTTATTTACCCTCATATTTAAAAAAGCAATATCTCTTTACGTAATAGTAAATTGGGTGTGATTATATCGTTTGGTATTGGTGGAATGTACTTTATTACCCAGTCTCTCTTTTCACAAGCTTCGGTCTAACTGAGCTGGTGTACACGCAGGTGCGTTGGCGGCAAATTTATATAGTAATTGTTTACATATAACAATTAGTCACCGTGAAGATTGGCTTATTGCCTTACTGCTAAAAGATCTTACAGTTTACAAATTGTTGACAAAGAAACGCAATTACGAAGGCAATTCTAAAGCGAGGTAATCCCAAACACATTAAAATTAAAGTACAATAGACAAGTTTTCTGTGCCCAAAGTATAAAATAAAGACGCTATTTCTACGGTTTAATTTCTACGGCCTTAAGGCACGTGTCAGATTCTGCCAGTCGCCACTCAGCTGGTACTGACTGGTCCCGATATATACATTTATATGGAAAGGCATCCGATGCAGGCGTCAAGCTTGCGATTGTGACCAGGCCTGGATCTAGAGAAGGGACAAACCAGGGCCCAGGCTCTGGGGGTCAAATTCCAGAGACAACAGCCGAGTTCATCACCCATTGTGCCCAGAGAATAATATTTATAATAGTGGGCCGATCTATCGATGCAAAATTGGTTAATAAGTACAAGTCTTTGGTTTGACGTTTTAAATGTTAATCCAAAAGCCTCATTACCACATTTTAGGTTATGCAAAGTGAAACATCTTTTTCTGTGACTATTTTGCTTCTTATGCCATAAATGCTTACATTTTATTTTAAACTTGCTCGATATAGTGACTACAGAGTACCTGATGGTAAGTACAGTGTAGTCCAAAAACGAAAGCGACTATCAAAGGATGAAAATCCGTTGACACGACTGAAGGTCTCTAGGTATATGAGCTACTGGATATACACAAGCTGATCCCGAAAAGCGACAAGCCGAAACTGGTCACGATGACGGGCTTTACACTCATATACTGTGGTCGCGATCCAGACGGGCACCGATGCCCTACCACCTCGCTGCTGCTCGTTTAGCACCACCCAGGAGTCACGTGCAGGGAAACTAGGGTAAAGCCTACGGACGCGAGCAACTTCGACTCCCAAAACATTACATTACATTTTCATAAAACACAAAAATCTATAAAACTATTGCTGTAGACATTTTTATAGGATTAATTCACATAATTAGAAACAAAGGCATAAAGAAAGGCTTGAAAATTTTTAAGATTTGTTACTGCAACGCAGTCGCCTATATTGGACGAGTTTATATGTATTTTTTTTTACACTGGCTTGACATAGTGACTACAGAGTACCTGATGTTAAGTACAGTGTAGTCCAAAAACGAAAGCGACTATCAAGGGATGAAAATCCATTGATAGTCTACATCGTCATGTCGGCCTGCATATACCACGACTGAAGGTCTCTAGGTATATGAGCTACTGGATATACACAAGCTGATCCCGAAACGCGACAAGCCGAAACTGGTCGCGATGACGGGCTTTACACCCATGTACTGTGGTCGCGAAATTAAAAAAAAAGACCATGGTAACCCATATTCCTTAAAACAAAGCGGTAGATTGCAACATAGCAGGCTCCTAGGTCAACGTTATCAATCCGCTACTGTCAGAACCCGACCCGTACCTTTAGTTATCAATCCACAAATCACCAGTACAGGGTGTCCGTTAAGGGTGACGTTACATTGAAAGAACGATCCGTCAGAGCCATGCAAATTAAGCAGATGTGGTCACCCCACACAATGTGAACGATAAAAATCAAAAATAATTTAAGGGATATTTAAACCTTTGCATAGAATGCCCTTATATTATACAATAGTATTATTGGTTGAATTACTTGATCGCGCAGTTTATAGTGATCCTAACTGCGTAGCTGAAAATTCTGTGATAAGAAGGAAAGAAAAAACATTTATTTGATAGCAAAGAACGATAGGTTAATTAAGGTTTTTGGGAGTTGAAGCTGCTCGCGTCCGTATGCTTTACCCTAGTTTCCCTACACGTGACTCCTGGGTGGTGCTAAACGAGCAGCAGCGAGGTGGTAGGGTGTCGGTGCCCGTCTGGATCGCGACCACAGTACATGGGTGAAAATTCCGTGACAGTGGCCAGTTTCGGCTTGTCGCGTTTCGGGATCAGCTTGTGTATATCCAGTAGCTCACATACCTAGAGACCTTCAGTCGTGGTATATGTGGGCCGACATGACGATGTAGACTATCAATGGATGTTCATCTTTTGATAGTCGCCTTCGTTTTTGGACTACACTGTACTTACCATCAGGTACTCTGTAGTCACTATGTCGAGCCAGTGTAAAAAAAAAAGATACAAAACAACGAAAGCAAATACCCTGTGCTGTGATGCGCCAAAGGTAAGTCAGCTCAATCTATGCTAAGTAATCAGCTAAGCCATCCAACGCTGATTTTCCGCTGACACCCATTTGTTGTGTCAACGCGTAGTAAGCAGTGAGGTAATGAATAATAGAGTATACAGAATGTTATGAAAGTCAACTTCCAAAGCTAAAAAGGCTCCAGAAATAAATAAAATAAAATTTCATGACAGTTATTTTGAATAATTGTACTTAAAATTAAACATTACTGTAAATAGTATAATTAATATAGAATTTGCTTGTTCCTGATACTTTCTCTGGGGCTGTTAATATTGTTTTTGTTGTATTTATTGTAGTAGATATTTTAATATTTGATGAATAAACAGAACAGTGATGTCTTTTGATATTTATTGTTAAATCTTGTCTAACTATATATCAGTAGCGTTCATTCCATACATACATGAAAGCATTGCATGCCCTTACGATAAGTAAGTCTGGAATATATTGATTTAATTTAAACAAAAAAAGATCCCTTTATACTCATATCTATTAAATTTTCACGCCATCTATCTTCCCTATGAAAGTAATATAATATTTAATATCATTATATAATATTCACATTCATTATGTGAATCTGCCTACCTTGTCCAAATACCATATGCACGTTCCTGCTATATATATATATATTATTACTATTATTAATTGAAACAATTTCATGGTGTTCGGATGTCGAGATTATTAAACCCAATACACCTGTTGTAGTGAGCTACTTTAAGTGTTCAAGCCTTATTTTTTGTATTTATTGAACTTCAATAAATCTGTATACATCGAGAGGTGAAAGGTTGTTTGGCTTAAGCGACATTTTTTGGTGATTTAGAAATATATATATTTTTGGAATTGGTGAAAAACGCTGTTTCCAAAAATGTGTATTACAAAATATCGCCGAAAAGTGTCACTTAAAGCAAATATCTTTTCAACCCCTGGATATGTTTTGCAAATTCGAGGTTGACTCTACGTTTGAAATTTCTGGAAAGTTTTGGAATTTTGTGGTCATTAAAAATTGAAATCAATTTGCTAGAGCTAGATGTATCTATAATTTTTGCGGTGTCTGGATTTCCGAAAATTTAAAATATATATATTTACGTCATTTGAACCACGAAACCTCATTTGAACTTGTTAAACGAAGGTAGTGCACGAAATCGATATTAAAACTGGTTATAACAATAAATACTCATCATTACGTCACTTGGTATACCGCCATGTTATTAAAGCGCGAAACGTGCGAACGTAATCAGGGGTTCCGCAGAATTCTGACAGCTCTCAACGTCTTAATTTCCGAAGCTGTCATTTCTGACAGCCGGAATAGTGCAATGTCATGCGCGATACTCCGCGTGGCTCATTGAATCGTTTTGTAACGTGTTATTGGGGGTGTCATTTACATTCGTTAATTGGAGGATGGGCCCGTTGTAGCGGTATTTTGCAATGACTTGAGGGTTTCTGTGGGAATTTTAAACAAAAATATATTTTTTCAATAATGAAATGAAATATAACTTTGTTCAAATGGGCCTTCTTTAAGCACTATTGAATAGTCAAAAAAAATAAAATGACCGGTTGTAGAAAGCAGAACCTTCCGAGAAGAGCAAGCCAGAAACTCTGTTAGTTTTTCTTTTTCCTGTAATACTATATCATACGTTCAACATCAACCCACCTTAGTCCAGTACTGGTCATATATGAGTACCTCTCCTAACAAGTACCACTGAGTCCAGCCTTTGTCTTTTCTCTGCCAATTCTTTTCGGCACCTTCCACAAGTCATCACTCCGCCTTGCCGGGAGTACCCCACACATGTGATGGCATGATTAGCTTTATCTCTGTTGCATTTCTTGATAACTGCTTAACTGTGGATCCAGTTACCTAACATTCCACAGACAAGTTTGAACACAAATTTTTGAAACCTACGTTTAAAAAACCTGATTTTCTCTAAATCCAATTGGAAGTTTGTAAAATCCAATTAGTTTTATAAATATAATATATTATTTTATGTTATTTCTTACACTACACTTGACTTTGAATTGCATTGCAACTGTTCTATGAGACATAATTTGAGTTACCTAATAAGGTAAGGACTTTTTACCGTGTTCTGTAATGGGACACTTTAACAGATAAGAGGATACAAATAATTTTATTAAAAAAATATCAACCCACTTTAAAAAGCAAATAATTATTTATTTTAAAGGGAAACATACAGCAATATAAAAATGATAACAATATACACAAAAAATGTTACATAAGCCAGCAAAGTTTCCACAAAAATTAGTACAAAATAAAAATCAAGCTAATAAATAGCAATTAAAAAAAATCAATCAAATATACATACATATATATGTTAGATATAAATAGTACATTTATATTAAAAAAAAATCCTAAATCTATCCGTCAGATTTTGTAACTAGGCATTGACTTTAAAAATGACTGTCAGATTGGTTAATTATTATGTACTTATTTAAGTCAGTTGAATATCTTTTTTAAAAATGTTTTTATTTTTATAAAATATTTTGACATGGCTTCAAATTTTGGTAATTTGTCGTGTTCGAGGAAGAACATTGATTGAAATGAGCTTAAAAATAGAATAAATCTGATGTATTAAAGAAGGTCTTCATCGGAACCTCACCATACTAAGCCTTAAGAAACATTGATGTATATGATATTTACAAAAGTCATCGACGGAGATATATAATATATAGATAGAGGAAAACTATAAATTTATTAAGTTCGTTATCTACAAAGATTTCCCCAGAGCTGTATTATATTTAAACGGGACCATCATGATATAACCAATAGCTCAAAAAAATATCGCGGAACCTTCTCCTGTTTGAAGTCGAATTAAAAATAGGACATAGACATAAGGCGATCAGCTAAGCTACTGGTTACACTGACCACGACATATAAATGCAAAGTGAATTTTTAATTTTTTTTTATAATTTATAGACGAACGCTTGACCTCAATCACACCTGGTGGAAGGTGAAGATGAGTTCGATGATGAAACGCGATAGCCCAGCAAATGCCTATTCACTCTTTTCTTAAAGACTCCCAGGTCATAAGGTCGCGGAAACATGGCCGCTGGAAGTATATTCCACTCCTTAGCCGTTCTCATGATAAATGTAGAAGCGAATCTTTTCGTGCGAATATAAGGAACATCCACCACATACGGATGATATCCGACACGATGTCTAGTGGTTTTGTGGGGGAATGGGGCTGGTGGAATCAAAGAATGTAGAATGTAGTGTTAGTGTAGGAAATGATATAGCCACTAAAGTAATGCTCACCCCGCACGGGATATAGAGTGGTTATGTATAATTATTATATTATAAATAGATAGACTATGTACCATTGCCTAACGAACCCTAAATCTCTCCGCAGACACAAAACGAGCAATAAGCGTTGACTCGCGACCTTCTATTTGGAATTACGGGCGCATGCGCAATGCGACTAGGAAGGTAACGAGCTCATTGGGCGAGGGGCGACCAATCACAGCGGAGTCATAGCGCACTTCCGGCCGATGTGGACCCACCCTGTATGTACAGTCGAGATAAATCGTATAATGATTTATGGTTTTGATGAAACATCCATAAATAAATACTGAACATTTACACCTCCATTTAACACCGACCGATCAAACAGTGAGGTACACACACACACACTACTTTCACTCCACGACACCGGCGCCGCCGGCGGCGCCGAAGAAGGATAGTTCAGTCAACTGCTGCCAACCGGTGCGTTTTCGCACCGAGGCGCAGTTTCACTTCGACGCAGCCTTGAGTTTCTTTCGGCGTTTCTTCTCAAGGTAGTCCCTTCCGAAACGCTGGTAGATCACCCGTAGGGTAAGTACTTTATTTGGCTGGCGGTCCAAGTCAAGGTTCGTACCCACAGGGGTGCCCTTGCATTGCCACCCAACCCGTAAACTCGCTGGCTGAGCGCCTTCTGTGTTCGCCCCCTAAGCCCGGTTGAACTGAAAATGCCTTTCCCGGCAATCAGTAGTTAGTCCGCTTCAAAAAAAAAAACCTCCATTTAACATATCCTATTGCATTCCCTCGATCAACTGTCGTTTGAATAACGCAGTTTCACTCCGAGGCAGCCTTGAGTTTTTCGGCGTTTCTTCTCGAGATAGTCGCTTCCGAAACGCTGGTAGATCGCAGTTAGGTACGTTTTTCAACTGGCCGGCCGCCCAAGTCAAGGTCCGTACCCACAGGGGTGCCCTTGCGTAGCCACCCAATCCATAAATTCGCTGGCAGAGCGCCCTCTACGCTTGCCCACCAAGCCCCTAACAAAGGACCAATCGAAAAAAAAAGAAGAAAAGCTCCATGTATTTAGTACCTGCGGTAGCCTAGTGGTCAAGGGTCCTATATCCATGCGCGGCAACGCAAGTGCTCCTAGTTTCGTATCCCAACTCGTACCTCTGATCTTTCCTGATTGAGCTCGGGTTAAAGCACCATATGCTTAACGATGAAGGGAAAACATCGTGAGGAAACCCTTGGCATCTTATAGAATCGACATAACGTAGACTTGGTATCCTGAGCGTGTGTGACAGTTTTTTGCGACGGACCATCTGAACCAGTGACGTGTATAGCATATTTGTACTGGGTAGGCAGAATTTGGGTATTTAATTAGAATATTATATTAGGTCCTTACATATGAAATTGGCGTTTTTCGTACTGGCCACTTTAATCACAAATTTCTCCTCTTTGGTAAGGAATCCCAAATTCAAATTTGTACAGCTATAGACTCATGTATTTGTGCTTCGATGATCGTCATTCATTTGTTATTTTCTTCTGTTTTTTTCTGTCTGCGTCACTCATTTTACAAAATGGAAAACTTAAAATATCGCATTATTTACGAGTACGAGTTCCGCCGTGGCACTAGTGCTGCGGAAACAACTCGAAGGGTGAATGATGTGTATAGGGGTCGTGTTGCAAAAGAAAACACAGTTCGTTTTTGGTTCCAACGTTTTCGTTCTGGAAATTTCGACCTGCAGAACAAGCCCCGTGGACGGCCTGAGACTCAAGTTGATAATGAAGAGTTGAAGGCTATTGTGGAAGCGGATCCATCGCAAACCACGTCCGAGTTAGCTCCAGGCTGCGATGTTAGTGATAAAACTGTTTTAATTCACTTGAAGCAAATTGGGAAGATTAAAAAGCTTGAAAGGTGGGTACCTCACGAATTAATAATAATAATAATAATAATAATTTTATTGGATCAAAAATTTTACATAGTATAGTTAAGTTTACGTTGACGCCTGCACTAGTCGTGAGACTGTGTCGCAGACGTCAGCGCCCACCATTACAGAGAATACAAATTATTAGAAAAATATACAAAAATATACAGACGTGTTGTGTATAGGTGTGATTATGTGTAGAAAAGGGTGAGTAAAGAGTGTTGTGTGTGAGTGCAGATTATATATGAGCATTTAAAAGATTTTCAGTTTGTATAAAATCGAGCTGCAACAAGTAATCCTTGACTTTGATTTTTAGTTCATAAAGGGAAAGGGGATATATATTGAGAATTACATTTAGTTTGTTGTAAAATCGAGCGCTTAAAATTTTGAAGTGTCTAGAGGCGACCGAGGTGCGGTGAAATTCAGTTTTACAGACAGTAAGCCCTAGACGTTTATTTAGAATGCCTAACTCCAATGGTTGAGTGTCATGCCTAAAAACAATAGTTTGGAGCACAAAGAGCTGTCTCACAGTCATGATTTTAGTCTCATTATACAGTAGTGTTGTTGGGTATAAGAACGGTTTTTTAAACATGACTTTAAGAACAGCTCTCTGTGCTCGTTCCAGTTGGATTAGATGACTAGTACAGGCACCACCCCAAGCTGTGATGCAATACGAGATAATTGACTGCGCGAGAGCAAAATAGACCATTCTTACAACATCATCAGCAGCAACATTTCTGAGTTTTTTAAAAACATAAATAAGTTTTCTAATGCGTGATGTAACAGAGACAATTTGAGTTTTCCAATTTAGAGTATTATCAATTAATATACCTAGGTATTTTATACAAGTACTTCTTGAAAGTGGGAGACATGAACATTTATTAATATGCGGGTGGCTACAAGAGTGAGCAATCACAGAAAAATTGTCTGAAGTTGGCAGGTATCTGATTGAGGAAGCAAAGGTGACATATTTTGTCTTGTCAACGTTTAATGTAAGAAGATTAGATGATAGCCATGTTGTAACAACAGAAAGAGCTGATTCTGCTAGCAATTTTGTTTCATGCCAAGTCTGTCCTCGAATTATTAGAGCAGTATCATCTGCATAAGTGTAAATATTACAATTTGGAATATCGAGCTCACAAAGATCATTTATGTACAAGAGAAATAGAGTTGGACCTAGAATACTTCCTTGAGGAACTCCGCAGGTCAACATTTCATCTTTGCTATTGAAACCACTTATAGTAACAGTCTGTTTTCGGTCAGTAAGATAGTTCTTAAAGATGTCATAAACCAAGCCGCGTATGCCATGGTTTTCCATTTTATTTAATAATATTGGAATAGAGACGGTGTCAAATGCCTTACAAATATCAAGAAAGATACCGATTGTTTTATATCCTTTATCAATATTATCTACAATGGTGTTTGACAAACCTAAGACAGCATGTTCTGTAGAAATGCCTTTACGAAATCCATACTGATTTTTTGATATGCAAGAGTTTTTATTTAGAAAACTAATAAGACGATTATTGAGAATTTTCTCTAGGACTTTAGAAAGAGCAGTTAAAATTGAAATAGGTCTGTAGTTAGACACATTGTCTTTATCGCCACTTTTGTAAACGGGGTGAACGATAGCCTTTTTAAAGGCATTCGGAAATATGCCAGAGGAAAAACATCGGTTAAAAATGAGTTTAAGTGGCTGGAGAAGTATCTTTCTTGAGGCTTTAAGAACAGTAGTAGGAATGTTATCCCAGCCAACAGCACTATGACTACGAAGACTCATAATGATACTATCCAATTCCTGTTCATCCGTGTCTAATAGAACCATAGAGTAGGGGGTATTTCTAGCTTTGGTCAGAAAATTGCGAGTTGGATTATTTCTCCGAACGTCTTCAGATAGTCTAGATCCTATATTTGCGAAATAGTTATTAATTATATTTATTGAATCATATGGAGACATATGTGAACATAGAAGATTAACAGAGGAATTTGGGACTTGTTGAATGTTTGTAATTCGTTTTATAGTATCCCAAGTGGTTTTAGCATCACCTTTGGCTTTGCGGAGTTCATTAATCTCATAGTCATTTTTAAGTTTTTTTAGCAATTTATTACAAAAGTTTCTATAGCGAGAATAAGTAATTCTAAGAACGATGTTATCCGGAGAGCGTTTAGCCTGCATATGAAGATTATCTCTATTACGAATACATCTCAACAAACCCTGTGTTACCCACGGCTTAAGCGTTACACGCTTATGTGGAACTTTTATTTCAGCCGTATGTAATTTTATTATGTTTGATATAGTTGCAACCAAACCATCCACAGCTTCATTAATATCAGTTAGATTCGAGACAAAAGAGAGATCAGTAGCTTTTAGGCTTTCCACCACTGCAGATACATCGATACGTTTCTTAATATTTTTTGGCTTAATTGTTTTAGATTTAAAGGTTGTGCTAAGAATAATAGGGAAATGATCCGTAACAGAGGCTTCTAAAATGAGAGCAGTTGTATTCATATTTGATTTAAGAATAATGTGGTCCAGGCAACTATTTTCACGAGTAGGTGATAAATAAGCTGGGAGCATACCATGAGACGCTGTAATGTTTAAATAATCACTCGTTGCATCTTCATTACTTAAAGGAGCAATGTTAATATTAATATCGCCTATAATAGCAATAGTTTTGTATGTATTCAGTGACGACAAAGTCTCATTCAAACTATTAAGGAAGTTCGTAGCATTCTTAACAGCAGGGGATCTGTATAAGGCTACAACAGCAAAAGTTTGATTAAGAGTAAAGATTAAACAACTTGCGTCCTTAAAAATAGGTTCAAGTATTTTAAAGTTCAAATTTGACTGTACATAAATAATGACACCATCATTCTGGTTTTGGAAACTCGATTTATGGCTCACGTAGCCTTCAAGGATCGGTAAATTTGGAGATTTGCTTAGCCAGCATTCGGTAAATATGACCACTGCACAGTTTATTGGCAATTTAGAAATAAAAATTTTGGCATTTTCAAAATTACAATCAATACTGCGTATATTCATATGCAATATATTAAGAGTTTTATTATTATTTGGGTCAATATAAATACCGCACTGTTCTGGTTTGCATTGGAAGAAAGTGGACTCAGAAATAGATTCTATATCATTATTCAACTGTAATAAAGCAGCCATATAATATCCATAATATAATATATATAATGATCCAAAATAAGTATGAGCTCTCTCGATTCCACAGTTAAAAATATAATTTGACTCAAGTCGTTATAATTTTTAGATCGATTAACTGTATAATTTAATTTATTATCAGTATAATTATTAATTGACTGAAGCAAACCGGCAAACCCGCGTCGACTGCTGCGTTACATTACTAAACCGGCACAATAATGAAGGTATTTTAAACCGAATCATTACCTGTGATGAAAAATGGGTTCTTTACGATAATCGGAAGCGCTCAGCGCAATGGTTGGATCCTGGCCAGCCAGCCAAATCCTGCCCCAAGCGAAAATTAACCCCAAAAAAGTTACTTGTAAGCGTTTGGTGGATTAGTGCCGGTATTGTTCATTACAGTTTTCTCAAATCTGGCCAGACTATTACGGCTGATGTCTATTGTCAGCAATTGCAAACCATGATGGAAAAGCTAGCGGCTAAACAACCTAGGCTGGTCAATCGCTCCACGCCACTGCTGCTTCACGACAACGCTAGACCACACACTGCGCAACAGACGGCTACTAAATTAGAAGAGCTTCAATTGGAAAGTCTAAGACATCCTCCGTACTCCCCGGACCTTGCTCCAACAGATTACCATTTTTTTCGAAATTTGGATAACTTCTTGCAAGGGAAAAAATTCAACTCCGATGGGGCAGTCCAAATCGCCTTCAAAGATTTTATTGATTCCCGTCCGACTGGTTTTTTTAGTAAAGGGATCAATTAACTACCTATGAGATGGCAAAAGTGCATAGAAAATAATAGTTCATACTTTGATTAATTAAATATATTATATTAAAAAATATTCGACTTTTTGTTCCTGCCATACAAAACGCCAATTTCATATGTAAGGACCTAATATTATCATAGTAAATATTATATTGCTTTCATAGGAAAGATAGACGGCGTGAATATAGAATAGATACAGCGAGGTGGTAGGGCGTCGATGCCCGTCTGGATCGCGACCACAGTACATGGGTGTAAAGCCCGTCATAGTGAACAGTTTCGGCTTGTCGCGTTTCGGGATCAGCTTGTGTATATCCAGTAGCTCATATACCTAGAGACCTTCAGTCGTGGTATATGTGGGCCGACATGACGATGTAGACTATCAATGGATTTTCATCCTTTGATAGTCGCTTTCGTAGTTGGACTACACTGTACTTACCAACAGGTACTCTGTAGTCACTATGTCGAGCCAGTGTAAAAAAAATGACCATTATTTTTTTTCATCTTTTGCTTAAGTTTATGCAATTTATTCGAGACTTAGTTAACGTCAGGGCAAGCAATGCTTTCATGCATCTATAGAATGAACGCTATTGATAATCTAGGCTCGGCTGAAGACCTGCGTGGAATACTGTACGTAATTTCCGGACGGTTTTGCCCAGTACTTACTTGACGCCCTGGATAGGTTGCAGCGGAGGGCTGTTCGCATTGTGAATGATCCTGGCGTGACTAAGCATCTTGAACCGCTCCAGTTGCGCAGAGATATTGCCTCACTGAGCGTTGCCTACCGTCTGTATCATGGCGAGTGTGCTGAAGAGTTATTTAACCTTGGTCTACCCGCTTCCTTCCGTAGTCAAACCACGAGCGCGGGTTTACGGAGTCACAGCTAAACAGTAACTCACATCCCAGCTAACAGGTTCTTTATTTCTTATTTTATCCAAGTCATTGAGCTCTGGAATGGTCTTCCGGCGAGCGTATTTCCACCGTTCTATGATATAGCGTCCCTTAAACAAAGCATAAAGATATATTAGCGCAGGTCGGCATGATCTGCACTAATTGAGTTCTATATTTAGTTGTTGTAATAATTTATATAAAAAAACTAATCGATTGTGTTTAAATTGTAATTTATGCAAAGATTTCAGTTTGAAATAATTATTATCAAAACAAAAGTGCTATTTACACACGAGCGAAGTCGCGGGCACAACTAGTAAATAAATGAATTAACAACAACATTGGCACCTATGCACAGAAAGATTTAGTTGTAAAACTGTAGACAGGTATAATTTCGTTTTGACACCTTTTCATCAAGGGTTGATTTAAGGGATGATCTTAATTGCCCCTTTTTAGTACCTAATTATAATATTTAACGTAAAAATTTACCCGTCACGTCGTAAGCAGGAATGCAACTCAAGGTTTTAGTTACAAAGTCCGATAAATCACGGATTATTCTTTATACAAATTAAAAGATAATTCAATGTAATTGCGAACTTTTACTTAAATCCAGAAGACAGGGTAATTGCAACGCATCCTGCCTGCTTGCCTGTCTGTAATCGCGAACATTTACAAATTGACTTTAATTTACCTTAGACCTTCGGAATAATTGAGTTTCGATCGAACCTGTACTGAATAAATCTAGATTAACTAATTTCATTAACTTGAGATTGGTGAACCCTTGTGCCGTCCGAAGCCATGACTTGGGTAAATCTTTAGCCACTTTTTGCCAAGTTGTGAGGCAATTTTAATAATATAGCAAGTTTTAAAAGCTCTAACCGACTCGAAAGATGTATTATGGTGTCACGATTATGTTACCAAAATACACTTGAAAATTATATTACTTGCAAATATAAAAAGAATGTTTGTCCTATAAAATTGAAGAAATTTAATTATTTCACACGTGATCTTCGCTCAGATTATTTATTAACAAATAACATTTTAAAAAGTAATGAAATGATTTAATCGATATACGGGGCGTGGGATCAATGGGGATATATATATTTTGACGTCATAAACTTTCATGAGCTATGTATGATCCCAGTGTTACCATGTAGTGTTACCATGTTTCCCCGTAAAATGAATTTTTACTTTATTCGAAATTTCTTTGCTTTTCAACTAAAACGGGTAACCTCAATAGAAACATATATCGATATTGAGTAAAGTCTTCACGGGTCAGATAAAGTTTTTATAATACACTAATATCGACATAAAACTTCCATTCAAAATTTACAAAAATCTTTAAGTTTTTCGATTTAATCTAAGCTTAAATTGTTTGTTTTTTGGGATTTTACAACCAACAGCTTCGACCAGATATGGACGTATAATCAGTTACTTATAAAAATTAATTTAATTAATTTAACACTAGACAGCCCAGAGCAGCCATTTTGACTGTTTTTAAACTTAAGTTATACAAAAAAATACATATATTTATAAGGAACCAATTTTTTTTAAATATAATCACTTTTTATATATGAACTTTTAGCATTTATTAATAGTTGTACTTACCTCCCCCTCTCTTTATTCCCTATATACGTATGTGCTATGCCTATATTCAGTCTTTATAGTGTTAACAATCATAATTCGATTAATGAGTCTTAGTTTAACGCTTGCTAAAGTCCTAGGACTAGCTATAATCTCAGCTCAAGGTATGTTTATAGCGATAAATCGATATATCGATATTTTCAATTCAATATATCGATATTTTTTGGCGATATAATTTGTGACGATATATCGATATCGATAGAAGATATCCAGTATCGAAAATTGTATCAAAAACGATTTTTTTTTTAAATTCTTAGGGCAGTGAAATCGCTGAAATTTCGCCATTTATTTATGTATTATTAATTTTTGTTTGATATCTTAAATAGGTCTTAAAGTTAGAAGGTAACCTTTTAGTTCTTGAAATTTTTGTAATTTTGTCTAATAAAAAGGAATACTGGTAAAATACTTTCGTGTTTATTGAGATTTAATCGATATATCGATATTTTTCTTTCGATATATCGACGCCGATATTGATATTTTTATAAATATCGATACATCGATATAACGATTTTTTTTTTCATTTTCGACATCCTTAGCTCATGGTGGTTACACCCGAAGCAGAGGACTTCAGTAGGACATCAACGGTCCTTTTCATTTTCTTCCGCAAATGCTTTAAATTTCACATAATTTTATAAAAAAGAATGTACTCTCCCATTAAATCAAACTTTAAGATCTTTGTAATTCTTTTGCTGTAGCATAAAGATCTCAAAGATATAAAAGTTGACACAATTGAGTTACTTCTCCTCACGTAAATATAAACTTTATTGATATGGATGTTACTACATGACTCTTTTTCAATTTTGACTCGAAGTTAATTAAAACAAGAGTAATAACGAAAGCAACACCCCTTCGGTAGCCAAAAATGAACTATGATGACATGGTTATGATCCCCCAGAGCGGATGAGAGGCGGGTTCAGCAACATTAATACTGATGGGATTAAAACTCAATTTTTTTACAAGTTACACCCTCCTTTTGTTTTAGAATGTATCGTTCGTGGCTTGGCCTGATTTCGTTCCTTTTCGTAACAAATATGATCTAAAAGATTTGATGTCTTACTTTCATGAGAATCTTACACATATCTAACTACTATTATAAATGCTAAGATTTAAATGTATGTTTGTTATTCAATGACACAAGAATAGCTGAACAGATTTCGATGAAATTTGGTACGGAAATAAGTTATTATCTGGAAAAGGACATGGCTGTGCATTGTCTTAAAAATATAATTGATTTCTGTAAATGCGGATGGAACCATCAAATGGCAACTAATCTAGAACACTATACAACCTAGATCAAACCAATCTATCCTAGCAAAGCTGGATCACT
Organism: Automeris io; assembly: GCA_036320925.1. NCBI lineage: Eukaryota > Metazoa > Arthropoda > Insecta > Lepidoptera > Saturniidae > Automeris > Automeris io. The sequence continues at coordinate 1,530,015 of JAUDJH010000010.1, read as the reverse complement.
ACAAATAGTATATAATAAATTTGAATATACCACATGTTTGAAAAAACTATCATGTTTTAGAGCTAAAAAAGGATATAGAGACATTTATAGATAAGCTACAAATTAAGGTGATTAAGAAATAAACCTCCGCAATGATTTAATGAATTAGCAGCAATATATTTATTGTAATAAATTCTTATATAAATACCACTATTAGATGGACCATTAAAAAAATAAAAACTGTTTTACAGTGACAAACAAACAGAAAATTTTGTCATAAATACATATAGTGATACAAAAAATCATTCATGTAATAACATACTCCCAAAGAGAAATGATTGAAACCTCTTAATTAAGGAATAATTATCCGCTATACTAAATTGTTTTAAATGCACATTTATCATTATATTTAAAGATACGCTTCTTTTGTAATAAATTAAGAAAGAGATTATGGAGCAGAAGGAATTGATGTAGTATCTTTTTTTAAAGGTGTAGAAGTAATGCCTAGTTTAGTAGAAAATGAATTGAGACTTAAATATTAAAACATTCATAAGATTTCGTTATCAATCGGAGAATATTATCCATCAATTTACCTAAAGCATTTTAGTGAGTATCGTAATAAGATTTTCATAAGAATGTAAAGAAGATTGACTATCAGCAATTTCTATAAGCTTAGATCGGAGTAGCTCTTCCTATAAAGATGTATTATTATCGCTATTACAGCAAATAACTCACAATCCGTATAATTTACTTATGGTGTCCCACAGGGCTCAATGCTTCCACCGAAATTAAACTTCTGCTTGTTTATTTCTCGTAACCTATTTTTGAAAGATTTCTTAAGATTAGGTACTTAATACATAATAACGTGTCAGAAATAACATTTTTTAAATATAGATACTCCTATCTGCCTTTCCTATGGGGCAATTTTCATTGCATGCAATAAACATTAAGACATTACGAATTACAGACTTAGAAATTTAGATAAGTTTCAATAATTTATTATGGTGGTTCCTCCGATTGAATGCTCTTATAACCCATTATAGTCTCAGTAACATGAATATAGTATTTCATTCCTTTAATGTAATGAAAAAAGAGAGTGTCTTAGTTTAGAGGTTCTCATTGGGTACAGAATGTATAGAGGATGATATATAGACTATACTCTGGAGAGTGTGCGGCTGAGTTGTATGATTTAGTTCCACCCTCCCCCTTCTACCATAAATTGACGAGACGCCGTGCTGGTTTGCACCCTTTTGTAGTTGACATTCCTGCTGCTCGCACTAAGCGATTTGCCTCCTCCTTTTTGCTGCGTACCGCGAAGGAGTGGAACTCGCTTCCTGCGTCAGTGTTTCCGGCGTCTTATGACATGGGAATCTTCAAACGTCGAGTGAATCGGTATTTGCTGGGTGAGCGCGCTCCATCGTCGGCCTCATCATCACTTTCCAGCAGGTGAGATTGAGGTCAAGCGCAAGCCTGTATGTAATAAAAAAAAATATTCAGCTTATGGTAGCTAGACCAGACTGCATTAATAAAAATATATTTTAAACTATATTTTTAACTAAGATCACCTGTCAACGCTTCACCTATACAAATTGCTACAACTACTATCATCAGAATAATCTAAGGTAAACGTTGCTTAAAATAATTTATAGCATATAAATAAAGTATAAAACTTATCTTTCTACCAATCTCATTCGAGTCTATGAAACAAACAATAAAACATAACTTCTTCGGAGAGAGACGAGGCCGTACAAGAGAAAGAGATGCTAATACTCGCGCACTTCTTCCGGTTGTACCGGAGCAGGTGACACGAAATTTATTCCGAATTTCAAAACCGAAATATATTTTATACGGAACGATTCAAACGGCTTTTTAATAGTGACATCCTTTAAGCCGGCCACGGTTGACATTTTTATATTTGTCGTCGAAACGAGAAGGCAAAAAGGTACTTGATTTATGTGAAAATAATATGGGCCTACTCACCCTTGGGAAGATTGTCAAAGATTATTAATTAGAAGAGACAAATCTCGGAAACAAATTTTTTACTATTTTTTTTCCTATATCACATGTAAACACATTATGATAAGTATATTACAAGTTCTAAAATGGTGGTGATCGTTAAAAGATGTGAGCTTACCAGTAACAGTCGTCATCGTCGTGCCTATCTTGATACGTCATAGTGAAAGGTCACTGAAACATAAGTAAGTTCACATGTCGTAGTGAATAATGAAATTTAACGATCACGAGCAAATACTTAATTTAACCAAGCTTTTCATCTATATATCGTGATCACGATCAAGCAAAACATAACCATATCAGTCGTAGCATGTCCACTGCTAGACATGCTTTCCCTAGTATTTTCCAGAGCGACCGGTTGGAAGTGGCTTGTATCCAGCGTCGCCCTGCCATTTGGATTAGGTCATATGCCCATCTTGCAGGTAGATTTTCTATGCTGCACTTGCCAGTATGCGGTCTTCACTCGAGAATCTTTCTACCCATTTGGCCATATTCTCTAAGAATCGTTCTTTCTGCTGCCATTTTTATTTTTTTTTAATTTCTTTGATTTTTAATTTCTGATTCGATTACATTTTAACACGTCATGTACCAAAGCGAAACATAGGTCTTGAAAATTGACACATTAATACGTGATTAATATCCACCTTCAATGGTGCCAATTTATAAAATTAAATCATCTAATTTCTTTCTGTAAATACTTCAGTTAAATTTTTAATATGCTTTATGTACGCTTAAAATATTAAATTTGAATAATGCTATATAAATAATAATAACTTATATTCACGTTATATCCAATCGGGGTGAGCAGATATACATTAGAAGGTGTATCTACTTTATATGTCGTGCCTGACATGATCAGTAGCCCAGCCGATCGCCGCTCTGAAGGTACTTACACTTGACATTTCTATTATTGATCGTTTCAAGGCCCGACCACATGTGCTCGCTTACTATAACTACGTGGGTGGTGTTCTGACCTGTCCATTTTGCAACAGGACATTCCGCGCTAAGGCGGGCTACGCAAGTCATCAGCGAGCTCATCTTCGCCGATAGGGGCTGCCACCCGCGCCTACTTGATGCTATTTGGAAACATCGCCAAGGCCAAAATCAGCCAGGATTTCATCATATGTTATGCGGGTTCCTCGCAATGTATTCCTTCACACGACGATCATCTGGTGCCTGAATTCGTACTTAATCTGGAAAAAGCCAAGGTACGAACCTACGACTACTTGCAGTCTTTCTATATACTTCAATTGAAATAATAAATTAATATAACATTACATTAAAAGAAATACTATATATGTGTGAGAGGCATAGTTTCACTATCTAATTTTAATATCCCTTTGTAATTTTTCCTTCTATATTTTCTTTATTTTTAAAATATTTTTACAATTAAACTATTAATTTTGGCGCACAAGTTATTCCAGTTTTTTTTTACACTGGCTCGACATAGTGACTACAGAGTACTTGATGGTAAGTACAGTGTAGTCCAAAAACGAAAGCGACTATCAAAGGATGAAAATCCATTGATAGTCTACATCGTCATGTCGGCCCACATATACCACGACTGAAGGTCTCAAGGACAGTCACATGGTTCATGGTTCAGTTACATGGTTCGGAAGTGATTAGAAATTAGAATTAGCTCTTGAATTTTTTCACATGTGCAATTATTAAAACCGTTGTAGGCATTACCTCCAATAGAAACTGTCCTATCTGTGGAACACGAGTCTTTTTGTTCTATTAATCATTCCGATATCAGTGTACAAGAGCCAACACTCATATTAAGAAGTTGTAAATCTTCAAACACTTTTTGGTCAGATCTATATCATTTATTTTCTCAGGAGTTCGATTCGGTATATTGAATGTCATATTTCAATTATTTGACAACGAAAAAGTCAAGGAATTAAATATTTACCGTATTGATATTTTTTTATACTAGCTCTGCAAAGTGAGTACATTGCACCTGATGGAAATTACATTGTAGTCCAAGAACGGAAGCGACCATCGAAAAACAAAAATCCGTTGACAGTCACCATCGCTATATCGGCCCTCATACCACGACGGTAGGTCTCTAGGTATATGATCAACTGGAAGTATCTTTATACTTGTGTATTGTAATCACGACCCATTTCGAGCCATCTACCACTTAACCGATGCCTGATATGAATCGCGATGCCAGAATTTTCATGCTATGACCATCATAGTGACTCATCTTGGCCTGTTATAATACCGGATCAGCACCTATATTTCCAGCGCATTTATCTCTTATTTAAAATCAGCAACGCGACGGCGACACTTCTGTTGCGCTTGGTCATAAGTAATAATAGCCTTTACCATCAGGTGGTCGATCTGCTTGTTCGTCACGTTTCGGTATTTATTTTTATTTTACATAATAGGGTGCCCAACATGGGTAACATTAGACAAGAAAACAAAAGAATCGTAATACCAAAATAGAACATATAAATGCCCCCACAATTATAGGGCACCACAGCATGCACAGTGATTAATATATAATGCTTGTTTACATTAAATAAAAAGTAGTTATTAGTTTAGTTTGGTATAAAAAAAATGTAATAGAATTTTCGCATTATACATTTTTTTAAGTAGATTCTTTTTAATTAGTTATATATTGTATTAATAATTTACCGAAGGGTTTCTTAATCCTTGAGGACACCAGAGGGAGTGCGTCGCTTAACATCTCCAAGGCGAGAGCGGTGCGCGCACCCGTCAAAGAAAATGAAGGTTAGCAAAATGGTGTCAAGGGGCCTTCCATCAATAGACCAGACGTCGCCGGGTGCTGAGGAAGCTGGCACGGCCTTGCCTTTGGCCCCGGCAAACGGGAGAAGGGGGCTGACCCTCATCGTCCCCTGACGGACCATAACGAGTTTCCCTCGGGTTAAAAAAAAAAGTGTTTTTTAATCCTTTCGCTACGGCAGGCCTCCCTTCAAAATGTTTCGCAGGAAACAGAGTTCCGCGCAGCAAGAACGGGACAAATTTTGACCCAAACCGATTGTCATTCGTTTTCAGAAGAAAAATTATACGGGTGAATAAAATAGTGGTCACCTCTATCTAGTCACCCATCGTTTATAAACGGTGTTTTTTAGCTGGTGACTATAATCACCGACAGTAGCGAAAGGGTTAAACACTCTCTCAACTCTTCCTGGAGCCGAATCGTTGGACTATGGAATGGTCTTCTGACGAGCGTGTTCCCACTATCCTATGATATTGGGTCTTCTAAACGAAGCGCGAAAAGATATTTGTGCAGGCATGATCGTTGCGATTATCGATAGATTTTTTTACTGTTGATTGTAGTTATAATTTTCAGACAGCACCATGCTTACCATCAGATGTGGTGTGGTCACTACGTCGAGTCAGAATAAAATATATATATATATATATAAATGTGATTGTGAGTTTGTTAGTCGCGTTTTACCGCCTTAACTACTTAACAGGTCAACACGAAATTTTGTACATACGTTGTTAAGAGTACATAAAAGGAGATAGAATACCTTTCATCTTAATACAAAGTAGTATTATCAAGCGATATAAAAAAAAATGTTTAAGTTAATTTTAACGTAAGTAATGATCTGAGTACAGCTGGTTATAGATATTCTTTAAATAAGCATAACTTTTATACATCCATTAAATGCACGCTACTGATCACGGTATCGTTTTATATAAAAATATGACGCCCCGTCGAGTTGGGAACTTCTTCAGAAGAAATTCCACATTATAATAATGTATTTAAACAGACAGTATTAACATTTTTATATGATATATATTAATTTCGTCACGGCTGACAAATTAAGGGTAGTTTGGAATGATTTATAAGAGATTTTTAAGGGTTGGTTATTTAATAGCTCGGTATTAAGATATCATGTATTTTTGTAATAATAAATTGTTGTCTATAAATTATGTTCGGTTAAGGTTTTTATTATATACGCATCAACAAAGTCTAAGAGACAGGTCAGAAATGGGAAAAATTTAATCTGATGATTATTTCAAAATACAATTTTAATGATTAAAACACTTCTAAACAATAATGAGTCATAAATTTATATGCAATTGAGGATTCCTAGGTTTTTGAAACATAGATGGATAAAATGTAATCATATGAATGATTCAAAATGTAATCATAATCTTTTTTTATTAATCTGATTACATTTTCCTCATCTATGACACAGGTACAGTTATGATGTCTACTGAGTAAAATTGTAATTTTTTAAATTAACGATTCTATACGTATATAACATAATTTTATTCTTGCTTATTATTTAAAATAATATTGAGGGATGAATAAAAAAAGAAATTAATAAAGAGTAAAATTGAGAACGCAAAAGAATAAAAAAAGAGAAACTCGAATAATTTGTGTATATTTTTTTGATAAAAGCAATTTTAACGAAGTCGATTTGCGTTGTTTGTATAATGTCGCGTCGCCATTTGAATCGTAACGAAATGCTATGTGCAGGGGATATGCTCGAAGTTGAAACAACTCAACGACAAGACTGCTTCTTAGAAAATATAGCCAGAAGAGAGGTTGTTGGAGGGAGGGGAGGAGTCGTAGATGGACCGGGAGGGGGAGTACGATAGGATTTAGTTAAAAGTTAACACAATATTAATTGGCAGTTAGACGGTACGAAGTTCACTGGCTCTGAAAGTAGTAAACATAAAAAGGAAATCTGATTCAACTTTTATTCGTTTTAAAAATAAAATATCTTTACTGAATTATTTACGCTTATCCCGGAAGTGTTGCGAATTTGTCCGCGCTTACCGCCCATCGATCAAGCGGCTTCCGGCGGATGCACAAGCTCCGTGGAAAAAAAGAGCGCCTACAATTTTTTTTTTATTGTAGACTTTACGGCTCTGGATACAAGTTATTTTAAGCTTGTTGTTAGTATTTTTGATATACAGAAGTCTCTGATTGAAGTCAAAACCAACTACTCACGACCCACACTCCAATTCACGCCATCGGAGAAATTATAACTTCCTCGCAGCATCCTGTCATCTTGTAGCTGTCCAGATCCAACGCCAACCCAAAAAACAAGAACAACGCGTCCAAAAGACCACATAAATGGTAAATCAGCAATCCTCTGATAAGAGAAATAGAGAACACAACTATTCGCGTTCGAAGTTTGGAAGTCAATCAGCGCCTGTCATTAATTTAGGAAAATATGGTTTAGGCTTAGGAAAAAATTCTACAGAAATCAACATCAATCCAGAACCAAAATTAAAAAAGATATACGTTTATTTAGCCGTATGCATTAACATTTAAATTAAAAAATTAAGCAATCAAATAACCAAAAAAAATATTTTATTAATAATGAAGACATTGGGGTTTTATTTTGTAATTATTATTCTATGAAGACATTCTCGTATAGTGTATATATTCAGTAAGTAAGCAAGTGACAATACCGTCGTAGTGACTCGCTACAGCCTGTCGCGTTCCGGAATCAGTTATTATATACATAGTTGTTCATAAACCTAGAAATATTTATCGTGGAATTTGAGGGCTGACAGCGATGGCGACTGCCAACGAATTTTCATCTCTTTGTAGTTGTTAACATTATTACCCTACACTGCACTTTCTATTAAATGCAATGTGGTCTCTTTGTCAAGACAGTATAAATAAATCAAAGACTACTGAATTTTAAGAATACTAACGATGAGTTCAAAACGGCTCGCACACAGCACCGTAAACGGTAAAACGTAATAAAAAATATTTGCCTGGTTTATATTTTAAAATGTCTGCTAATAAATCCATGATTCGATATAATGATTATTATTTCGATAATTTTATTAGAAATTACCGATTAGGAGCACGAAACTAATTCCAAATAGATCAAGTAAAATTGATTAACTAATATAAAATTGACATAGTTTGTTTGTATGCGCACTCGAGGGAGTGCGTCGACTAATATATCCAGGCGTGAGTAATACAGGATGTGATCCCGTGCACTGCTCCAGGACAATGAGATGAGCGAGGGATGGGTTTTCAGACCACCTCTCGCAAATGCAGAAGAGAGGAGACCTATGAAAGTTCCGACGTCTCCGGGTACTGATAAAGCAATTCCTTTGGCTCCGGCGGACGGGCAGGAGGAGAACCCCGGTGGTTTTAGTCGGTAAGAGACCCACAGCGCCCTGACAGCCCACGAGGATTACCAACCGAGATGCAAAATAAATTCACGATACACGATATACATAAAAAAAAAACATTTTTGGCTCATTTTTCAGCATAGTTTGATTTCTTTACATTTTATAATTTTATGTCTACATTATGTCATCAGTTTTTTTAGTTCTAGAGTGCTTTTTACGTAGAAATAAAATTAACTGTGTCAAATTCTTTCTTAAAAATTAGTTTCAGACAAGGCGATGTGCAACAGTTAGTATGCGGCGAAACTATGAATTCGGTAGCACGAATGAATTTGCCAAATTTAGTCTCCTAATAATATAATTCGTTAATAAAGCGATTGGGTGGTCTTCCCAAATTGTCCGGTTTTATTGATACTTGCCACAGAGTAGTTTTAAAAGACAGAGACTATCTTCATGTAGAGTAAATAATGTAATAGATATTGTTACTAACGTGGGGTAATATATCCCTGATGTTGACGAACAATTAATTTATTAATGAAAGAAAGTGTAAAATATAAGCACGCAGCTACAGAAACGCCTCGAAACGAAGCCATCGAATCACCCCGATGCCCAATCGCCGAAGGTTCTAGAAAACAAGTAAATGAAAGGTCCCGAAGTCGGCCCTCAAAATACAGTCATCAAACATCTAATTGCAAAGGATTTTCTTATAAATAGAAACTACATGCAACCGGGTCCGCTCTGTATTCATATCGGTGGGTTAAGCTTTCAGCACATTCGAGAAAGATCTAGAGTGAACCAGGCACCTTGTGTATTTGGCCGGATGTTCTAGATTCGCTTATCAATTTTTTGCGGCTCGACATTCTACAGATAAACAGCTATCTTATAATAATTCAGGTCACGCGTGCCTTGATTCTCCAAATTAATCGTTGGGCCGTGGAATGGCCTTCTGGAGAGCGTCTTCGTTAGGTCTTTCTCTGCGTCAATAGTGGGTTCTATTTATAAACAAGGCGTGAGGAGAATTTGTCCAGATCGGCAAGACCATTGTGGCTATCGATTAGTTTTTCTTTATTGTTGAGAGTCGCAATCGTTTTTTGGACTCCACCATGCTTACTATCAAACGTGGGTGTGGTCGATATGCTAAGCCAGGATAAAAACACATTCGGAATTGCTTTATCTAAATCTTTAGGTTACTCTGTGGCACTAACTGGTCAGTCGACGAGCGCTACTTAAAGATCTTAATGCCTTGAAGACCTTTTCTCCGAACAATTTATGTTCTCTTGAAACTGGCCAGCAATAGCAAACTTTTGGAATGGGATGGTGCTAGAAAACAATTATAAATTCATGATATTAGGTGGTAGAACGATTTGCTTAAGATAAGATAATATTTTAAGCGAGAGAAGCTCGAAAATTCTTTTATTATCTTATTGACAGCGTTAAAGAACAGTTTGAGTGGCACGGTGGCGCTGATGAAGGATAGCTCAGTCAACTGTCGCTAACCGGTGCGCTTACACTCCGGCGCAGCTATGAGCAACTTTGGGCGTTTCTTCTTATGGTAGTCACTGCTGTAACGTTGGTAGATCACCTTAGGTTATTTTCCTGGCTGACTGCCGAAATCGAGGGCCATAGCCACACGTGTACTCTGATCAGTGACGTGCATAGGGTAGTTGGACAGGGTAGGCAGAATTCGCGTAATTAATTTAAATATTATATTATGATAGTAAATATTATTTTGTTTTCATAGGAAATATAGACAGCGTGAATATAGAATAGATATGATTATAAATGGTTCCTTTTTTTTGTTTAACTTAATTAAATTAAGTATTTTTTCCAAACTTATTTATTATAAGGGTATGCAATGCTTGCATGCATCTTTGGAATGAACGGTACTGACTCTGTTTCCTTATACAAATTAGAATTACATAATATTAAATTAGAAAACACCTGTTTTTTAATATTAATTCTCGCAAACTCTAAACTCTCGCAGGTTCCGCGCACTTTTGACATTACTCTCTCTTTTTGGGAGCCGAAGCTGCTCGCGTCCGTAGGCTTTACCCTAGTTTCCCTACACGTGACTCCTGGGTGGTGCTAAACGAGCAGCAGCGAGGTGGTAGGGCATCGGTGCCCGTCTGAATCGCGACCACAGTACATGGGTGTAAAGCCAGTCATAGTAACCAGTTTCGGCTTGTCGCGTATCGGGATCAGCTTGTGTATATCCAGTAGCTCATATACCTAGAGACCTTCAGTCGTGGTACATGTGGGCCGAGATGACAATGGAGACTATCAATGGATGTTCATCCTTTGAGAGTCGCTTTCGTTTTTGGACTACACTGTACTTACCATCAGGTACTCTGTAGTCACTAAGTCGAGTCAGTGTAAAAAACAAATCAGAACTCTGTTTATTTGATCTGTACAGGGTAGTCTCGATCGGCCTCGGCACATACTCCCACTTATATTCATATTGTATATATTTTTTGTCATCTTTTCATCATTCATCCTCTCCACATACTTTGGTGCATGCTATCGATGACACTATCTTTCAAACCAACCATTCAACATATCAATTTTAATATTTAAGTAAAGTAAGCAAAGTCAAAGTGGCATCTGTAAATCTCAGCCTAAGATCGTTATGTAATGATGCAAAATATCGCGTGACTGCAAAGAAAGCCGATCCATTCATCAGTCAAGGGATCTCGGGTGCGCATTACTGCAAACATTAACCCGATTGTTTCGCTAATCGACCGCAAAGTACCGGCGGATGTCCATTGTGAAGCTCAGTGCCTGTCAAAATATAACAACACACTACAGGTTTAGATTTTTTGATTGACAGCAGCATTTTAATAGATGTGCCATCGGATACAGCCTGACTTTCGATAAGACATTATGCTGTTGGGATATCTCTCTACAGCTTTACCAGGTGAGAGGGGCACTCAAGGATCAGCCAGCGAGTTACAGGCTAGCTGGTACCCAAGGGCATCTTTGTGGCTGTTAGGTATTGCCAGGAGATTCCAACTATTTACCTGCCGGTCCCCTATCCCCTCCCACCACAAGCCTAAACAATAATTGCGCCCCGCGCGAATCAAACAGTAACCACCGGTGTAATCGACACGTGACGCGAGCGCTAAACTGTGTATATTCGTTTTTCTCAATTTCAACGACATCGAAGGCGCCATTTATCACCAAAAAGGTACGTGGTTCAGCCATACCTATTTCCAGGATCTCATGGCCTCTAGCTAATAATAATAATTGTGTTTCTATATCCAACAGTGGCGAAGGAGCGCGACTTGGGTCAGCCAGGAAAAGAACCTAACAGGGACCAGCGTTTTGGATGTGCCTACCTTGAGACGAAACGCTGAGAAAAACTCAAGGCTGTGTCGCAGTGGAATTGCGTAAACGCACTGGTTAGCTAGAATTATTTAAGTGAACGGGTCTAATATTTTATTAGCGCCGCGACGTCCGCGCTATCGGTTCCCCTGAGTTTCCGCTGAAAATCAGCGCTGGATGGCGCGTACAGCGTCGCCCAGCACATGCTGAGCCGAGTGCTCTTTGAGATGGGTAGCAGCATACAGGATACATGATGTAGTGTTATGTATGTACTATTATTTAATTGTTGTTTTTATATAAATATGTTTTTTGTGTGTTATTTCCTTTGTCTCAATAAACTTTTTCTTTCTATTCTTTTCCTTTCTATCTTTAATTATACTATCCTTTGTCGACGCCGCCGGCACAGCGACGCCAGTTAACAGTTAACTGCAGGTTGTCAATACAATAATAAAAGCATCTCCGAGATTTTCTCACTTAAAATGTTATTCGAGAACTCTTTCGATTTAATGGTTTAATGAAAGCTTTAAAGTTGGATCTAGACTTAGCCCCGATTATAAGAATCTTAATCGGCCCATCTCACCCAGGTGCTTAGCGATAAGCGAGCGACGGTCGAGCGTGACGGGCACCTGCGCGACGATGACACGAGTCCACTAGTGTTGGGAACACTGTCGATAGATTAGACATGATTTGTCGATATTTTCTTATTTTAAATAAAAATGTTGTCAATGTTTCAAGGAATGCTGCGTTTGTCTGACATAGTATCTATTGCCGATATATAATTAACGCACATGATTATTTTGTTAATATTTACAATTGTACTGTTGATAGCCCATAAATAAATAAAAAAATTTACTCCCACCGCAATCAAATGTATTAAACATACAAATTAATAAGACACAATACGAAATAACACATTTTTGAAAAGTTTTGTTTGTGTTTTATAGTATTTTAGTAAATAAGTTATTTAATTGAAATGTTTATTATAACATTATGGTGTATAATTGAATTTTATTTTAATTGAACTATATATTTTAATAACTTTGTAACTAAAAGCCTTTTGAAATCACGAATGATCGAAGCAAGGCACTATGACCACCTTTGCAGTTGTACTCCGCGGTGTGTTTTAATTTCGCTTTTTTTATCCTGGCTTTGCACAATGACCACATCACGCCTGACAGTAAGCATGATGGTGTCCAGAAACCGACGACGACTATCAACAGTAAAAATAAAACCTATCCATAGTTGCCATAATCATACCGGCCTGCACAAATATCTCTTCACGCTTCGTTTAAAGTACCCCATATCATAGAACGATGGGAACATGCTCGCTGGAAGACCATTCCACAGCCTAACAACACGGCAAAAGTAAGAGAGATGGCTCTGTAATCCCGCGCGTATGATTCTTTTATAAAAAGGAGATCATCAACAAGGTTAAATAATTTTTTACAACACTCGCCATGATGTAAACGGTAGAAAACGCTTAATGAGACAATATTCCTGCACAACTAGTGCGGTTCAGGATGCTTAGTCACGACTGGATCATTCACAATGTGAACAGCCCTCCGCTGCAACCTATCCAGGGCGTCAATAAGTACTGAGCAGAACCATCCCAAAGATACGAACAATATTCCATGCGGGGCCTGACCTGAGTCTTTTTCTAATTTTATCGTTCTGTCATAGACTAGTGACATTTTAAAATAAAACAAATACATTGTTTTTTTTTTTATATCTGCTTATTTATTTATTTATTTATTTATAAGTACACTTACATAGACTACATTAACACATAAAAACTATATAAGAACATGAAGAGGATACATTATGAATGCGACTATATTTATAAGTGTAGACTACATGCACAGAAGAAAATAAAAATAAAAATACGAGTAACACAGAAAGATATAAACTACTGTAATCAGAAAATTTTTATAACAGAAATAAAAAAATAAAAAAATCAATAAACTATGGAACAATCTTCTCAAATAACATCTTTTTTTTTAATTTGTATATAGTTTCGTTAAATATGTCGAGATCTATTGATCTCGACATATAATTGTATAACTTTGTCATTCTGCATAGGGGTGCATTTTGACCTAAATTTGTAGAATGTTTTTGAACACGGAACAAGTTAAAATTAGAAGCTCTGGGTAATCTAGCTCTGGTATCGATAAATCGATATAGAATCACTATGTGATCGCAAAGGAAGATTCCCTACAGTCGTGCGTACGCACAGGGCGCGTGCCACCTTTTTTCCTCCTTTACACTTACCGTCACTTATAACGGAATGTTTTAATCAGTTCATATACGAATTTTAACCTTAATGTACGCACATAAACTATGTTTTTAGTTGTAAGTAAAGTACAAAGGGTGCTCAAAACAAGGGAATGAAATAATTGTACCGAAACACAGTAATGTTTTGTTAATTTGAATACTGGGGTTGTTGTTCGAAGAGGGTTGATTTTAGTTGCCCACGCGCCGATAAGGGTTTAATTACTCAGAACTAATTTACTTTTATGTAGGCGAATTCCGTTATTTTATATTGTTTGTTTTTGGTAAAAATAACCGGCTCATAAGTTGCGTTCAATAGAAATTTATTTCATCGGTGTCCCCATTACCATATGGTATAGGGTTCAATAACCGTTTTAATGCTGAAGACCACCATAGCGCTCCCAGTTATATGTTAAAAATTGCGGATAAAATTATTGCGTTTCTATTTTTTCTCAGTTTGGTGTGAATTTATGTCGGTTGCACTATCGAAGGATACGATTTCTCGGTTTGCAAGTAAAAGTATATAAAGCGGTTGAGGTTTTGTGTCCTATCTTAAATATTGTAATACTGAGTATTTAACGTTGATATTATAGTGTTAAAAATTAAATAAGTAGAAATAATATAAGAAATAATTAAAAAAAAGTGAAGTAGCAAGATACAGGTGCTTATCAGTTGTTTCGACTACATGCCCGATAATAAATAAATAAATAAATATAAATTTTCAAAATATCCTACTACTCGTATCCTACAAATATTATAAATGCGAAAGTTTGTGAATATGTTTGTTACTTTTTCACGATAAAATTACTGGACGGATTTGCATGAGACTTTTACAGTAATATAGATTTTAAACATATAGGCCACAATTTGTAATGATTTTATCTAATTTTGGCCATAACATAACGATACATGTCAATTAAGTCAGAAAAAATCTGACCTCTGAGAACTCTCTTGGCGTACACTATCTAAACCATTGGATTTACACAAAGATGATGTACAGTAGGATTGATTGTCTTAAATAGTTCTAAATAAAAGCCCGCGACAGCATATATCTATCTTTTATGTGGAAGCCACTATGACCAAAATTGTATATTATATTTATTTTTTTATATAACTTATAGGCGAACGCTTGACCTCAATCACACCTGGTGGAAGGTGAAGATGAGTCCGATGATGAACCGCGTCCGCCTAACAAATGCCTATTCACTCTTCTTTTAAAGACTCCCAGGTCATAAGATCGCGGAAATATGGCCGCTGCTAGCATACATAAGACAGAAGATATTCACTAGAAATAATTTATATGGCAGAACAATGTTTGCCGGGTCAGCTAGTATCAATAATAAACGACAAATTTTCCAAATATGTTGTTGTGTCATACAGACAAAGTATCTTATTACACTCAAGTAAGAACAAAATATATACATTAAGATAACAATTAAATTATTGATATCTGCAGTGATATATAGTTGTCCTTATCTAGTTTAAACATTATTTATAGTATTATTTATATTAAAATATGATTAATTGGCTTATGTGTACGGGAAAACCAATCACCAACTTAAATTAGCACATGTGTTATCCCACTGATACAATAGGCCAGTTTTACATAGTCATAGCTGGTGTCTGGCGGGATCTGTTCCAAAGGACCAGATATGACCTATCCCTGCCAAAAGTTGCGTCGGCCATGCTAGCTGGGCACAGGGAGAGTCGTGTTATCCTTGCTGAGTGAGATTGGAAGAAAGTAATAAATCAGTGAGAATAAAAATGAAATTAAAGTGGCTATTTTGGTCTGCCTGGCTGTGTACTCAGAGGCGGGTCCATATTGTACAAAGCTAATAAATATAACATAGGGTCGGACCCCGCAGTATGTATTGACAATCAATGAGCCGTTACTAACGCGTGCCACCCCTCGTTAATGACCAGTGACGATGACGTGACGATATTCCATATTGATTTATGATTCTTTCACTGAAGTGAAAATGTGAAACTATCAAACATCTACGTAAAGTCCTCAGTTGTCATTCTTGACCCTGACTTGTGTAACCAGGTCAAAACGTCGAGCAGTAATTAAAATTAAGTTTATTCACGCATAAGTCCTGTTAAAGTATTTATAAAAAGTTGTAGAGCACAAAATCCTAAAAATTGTGCTAAATACATATATATTTCAATTAGATTAATCTATATATTTGGAATGAAAGGCAAAAGAACTTGCAAGAGTGGGGTTTCATTTTTGCCCCGCCTTAAAAAGTTTCAAGATCCGGAGTTGCGTAAAGGACTTCATTAGGTCCATCTGAAATACATATTCAACCGAATATTATCAAAAAGAATTGAAAATTGCTGCCAGGCTCTGTTTTTCCAGCTCTGGGTAATATGAGAATCTTCAAGGAATGAGTGAAACGGTTTTTAGGGCGAGCTCGCTCAATCTTTTGCTTGATTATCGCTCACCATCAGGTCTGATTGAAGCTTACAGGTGACAGTAACTATTCCATCAGGTAGACTATCAGTGTGAGTGTGTGATTGCCCCCTTTTAGCGTAAATATATATATATATATATATTAGCAATCTATAGCATGTAGACGTAACCCGATACGCAGTTGTCGCCCTAAGGGTCGTTAGGGTGTTACGAGACGTGCAGGGTAAGAGGATGCGCGTGCGCACGGGACGCTTGGAAGTCAGTCGAGTACCGAGACCCAAGGCAGGAGTACGTGCGTGTACGTCGCAGTTCGGTGTGCCTTAAAGTACAAATAAACTGTAAATCGCCAAATTCGTGTCTTCCTAAAACCACACCCACGACCACCGGTCATAAATCTATAAATGAACAAGCTCCCTGTTATGCTCTTAAATGTTTGAAGGGTATCACCCTCGTGGTGCAGGGATATCATCACGGTCAATATATTTATTGGGCCGATTGATATAGCAGCTGTGGAGGCTGATTATTAGCTCCCTACGAGGGCTGAGGGATCGCGTGACCAAATTATATCTAACCTATTGAAGGCACGCGTCAAATGTACTGGGTTAAAGTATTATTAAATATTTACTACACTAATGGCCAAAGTAGCAACATGTTTTTTTAACTTAACTGGTCATAGTGACCATACTTCACCTGATGGTAAGAATGGTCCAGTTCAAAAATGGCTACGGCTATCAATAGTAAAGCAAAAACTATCGATAGCCGCACAAATGTCACTTCATGCTTAGGTTTGCTCGTCAGAAGACCCTGACTCAACATCTCGGCAAAAGGAGGAGTTAGAGAACTTCTTAGTACTAACCAGGATGTATGTTACAGTATAACCGTGAGTCCTTAAACCCAGGCATGTGGTTCTTTTATGGAAAATAGAAGATGGAACACGGTTTAATAACTTTTCAGAACACGTCGTGATGCAGACGTTAGAAAACGCTTAAAGTGGCAATATCTGCGCTCCAGCGTCTCAGGATGATTAGTAACGTCTAGGTCTTTCACAATACGGACTACTCACCGCTGCAGCGTATCCAGGGCATCGAGTAAGTAATGGGCAGAACCGTCTCAGAGATCCGAACTGTATTCCATGCATGTTCTGATCTGGGTCTTATACAGTAGGTTCAATTGACGGAGCGTGAAGCCATATTTCTGCGCAGTTAGAGTAATTATAACCTTAACTAACGTTTTTGTGACCTGGGGAAAATTCTGCATGGGATCATCAAGGCAGCCGTGATAATGGCGGTTGCGGTGTTTAAAACTTCTACTAGCTAAAAATGGTGTAGATAGGACGGCAATTTTTCTTCGATGTTTAGTCATGATTTGTTTGATAGTTAGTCCATTCGAAAGAGCACTTCAAGACAATCTACACATTTCAAAATCATAGCCGTGTGATACTTATAAACCTACTAATATAGGGTTCAAGTTTCACCCTAGTTTCATCATAACAATTGGTATAAAGCCATACGGGCCAAATTGTAAGCACCAACGTTATCTGCAGAGAAACGCTATAAACATGTTTGCCATCCATATTGTCATAGAATTGAATTTTTTATTAATTGTTTCTAGAGAAGAATAGCGGCGCGATGTGGTTTATTTATCTGTATGCGGATGTATCAACCGCCAGTTTAGCGAACAATGGATCTGCATATTGTGACCTTTAAAGTCACAGGTTAACAACATTCGGATTGATAATAAATAAATGACTGTATTGGATAATTTTATATCTAAAATAATTGTAATATCTATGTATAAAATTATTGTGCATGTAAATTTTTATACGTGATGTGACGTAGCGTTGAGTTTTTTTCGTCATTTCTTTTCAGGGTAATCGCTTCCAATACGCTAATCGATCACCGTTAGGTTCTTTCCTCTAGCTGGACACTCAAATCAAGGTTCGCACCCACAGGAGTATCCTTACGTTGCTCTAACCCAAATCGTAACACATTGAATGGCTGAGCTTAAGACTATAAATGCTCGCTCCTCTGCGTAGGTGAAGTTCTAAAGGCCTTTCATGGTCAACAGTATTTTGTACCGTTGAAAAAAAGTATACCCTTTTTTTTTAATTACAATAATGATAACTCTCAGATTTCTTTATGTATTGTATTGTATAGGCGAATACCTAGTCCCATATAAGTACCGTAAACATTTTTAAGCCGGTTGTTAAGTAATACTAATTTGTATGGGACACTCTGTACATGTATTTACAATTTATCTATCCTGTTTATATCATATTCTATTTCTCTGTTCTTCAAATTTGGAATATAACTTTAAAAATATTCTATTCATTTATAGAATCTATTTATTATAGTGACCAGCTTTAATCTTAGCTTACTGGCATCAGCGCAATCAGTTGCTTTAAGCGTCGGCTGGCAAACAGCGCTGGATGGTGCGTACAGCGTCATCCAAGCTTTACCTTCCACCAGGTTTGATTGAGGTCAAGCGACGGACTATACATTATAAAAATGATGAAAATTACCTTCACTCAGCAATGGTAGGCTGAAGGTTGAAGAAGAGAAAAGATTGTTTCGTGCAAAATTTCATGATTCTAAGTCTCTGGAACGCAACCTATAAGTTTTGATTCCCATGTAAAGAATAAGATAATGTAAGTAGTGAGTTGCGAGGTGGTAGGGCGTCGGTGCCCGTCTGGATCGCGACCACAGTACATGGGTGTAAAGTCCGTCACGGTGACCAGTTTCGGCTTATCGCGTTTCGGGATCAGCTTGTGTATATCCAGTAGCTCATATACCTAGAGACCTTCAGTCGTGGTATATGTGGGCGGACATGACGATGTAGACTATCAATGGATTTTCATCCTTTGGTGGTCGCTTTCGTTTTTGGACTACATTGTACTTACCATCAGGTACTCTGCTGTCAAATTGTCGAGCCAGCGAAAAAAAATATAGTGATCATTTAATTCCCACTATAAGATATACGGCATAAATTAACGCATCCTATAATATTGATTATGTTGACTAAGGTCTACTGTCCGCGTAGTCGCATGTCATATGCACGAAATCGTCATTTTACACTTGTGTGTAGATTGCTTGTATCTTGCGGAGAAATGGACGAACTGTGTCCACTTTGTTCGAATTATAATTTGAAGTAGGAAACATCTTCTAATAGCTCTCTTGCTGCAACAAATAATCTACAATAGATGTTTTTTTCAATATATGGATGAAGCCAATAGAATCGACGTCTATCGACGTCTAAGCCGGCGCGTTCTAATGTAGTTATATGCCACAAACACTTCTTCATCATCGCATGACGACATTTTCACGTTGAAAAGAAAACGTGCTTCCGCGATGCTAAACTTGAGACAAATGAACCGTTTTGTAACTTGTATGGTGATTAGATGACGATCGCGTGGACACAACTAAGATAAAATTACGCCTGTCCTCATTGTAGTTTGCATGCATTCGTCAAATTACGCATCATTGGATAGTAGGCTTTAGACATATGATTTTGCGGAGCTACAAGTGAATTCACACCTGAGTATTTAATACTAGCGGTCCCGGCAGACCTTGTTCTGCCCTATTTCTCTAAAACAAAGTCACATTGTTTTTTTTTAATGTTAATAGCTATTGGCCTGTCGGCTGTTTTTTGAAAATTGTTTGAAGGAACCTGGCCTTAATGCTATATGTATAAAAATTGACAAATATTGACATTAATATTTATACGTCACTCAATAATTGTTTTGCCTTCCCGGAACCCGCCCACTAACATTTAAACTTAATGCTATGGTGTTAAAGTTCAAATTGACTTATAACAAATCTTTTGTATGAGAATATAGAAAAGTGTTGTTTTTAGACTTTTTCAGATATTTTTTTAAAATCTTCTCTCTGTTATAACCTTCCCCAGACTTCAACAAACACAACAAAAAAGAAATCAGTCAAATCGGTTCAGCCGTTCTCGAGTTTCGCGGTTATCAAGACACTATAGCTGATCCGGCAAACGTTCTTTTGCTATGTAAGGTTTTGTAATACCTTCTAAGATGTTCATTGAAATTAAGTGATGTCAAAGACAATTTTGTTCACAATTAAATACTCTTAATCAACAACACATTTATTTGGATAAAGATTAATATTATTACGTTAATAAAACTCTTAACAAATAATGCATTAATTTCGACCAAATTTGTTTACCATAAAAACGGTTCTAGTGACTTAATCTTAAAAGATAGACATATACTGTCCCGGACATTTTTTTAGATCATTTTAAGAGGAATAATTCTTTCATACATATATTTTTGGTATCTTGAACCGTTTTTGCAGCGCACGCAATGGAAGCCCTCAAGGATGAATAATTTTGCCCGTTTTTATCACATTTTCCATTATTTCTTCGCTCCTAATAATTGCATCGTGATGTTATATAGCCTAAAGCCTTCCTCGATAAATGGTCTATTCCACTAAAAAGAATTTTTCAATTCGAACCAGTAGTTCCTGAGATTAGCGCGTTCAAACAAACAAACAAACAAACAAACTCTTCAGCTTTATAATATTAGTATAGATTAATTTCAGCTTGATACCATCACGCGCTCCTGAGAATAAACTTCTTGACATCATAACGATCCCATAAAGCTTAACTTTCTCCTTTTACGGTGCGGAAACCTAAAAATTGAAGTTATGATTTAAACCGAATAAAAATGTTGTGAACCCCTGCTTGCGAGTCGCGGTCATGTCTGCTCATCAAATAGCTCCCGCCATTGTTGGAAGTATAAACGGCAGCTTTAAGAGGAATCGCTATTTATATTTTTATTCAATACTAGCTGTCCCGGCAGACCTTGTTCTGCCCTATTTCTGTAAAACAAAGTCACATTGTTTTTTTTTTAATGTTAATAGCTTCCCCGTCAGATTTTATTCTGCCAAAACCTATTGGCCTGTCGGCTGTTTTTTGAAAATTGTTTGAAGGAACCTGGCCTTAATGCTATATATATAAAAATTGACAAATATTGACATTAACATTATACGTCACTCAATTGTTTAGCCTTCCCGGAACCCGTCTACTAACATTTAAACTTTATGGTATGGTGTTAAAGTTCAAATTGACTTTTAAATATTATTACGGGTTTTTTGTATGAGAATATAGAAAAGTGTTGGTTTTAGACTTTTTCAGACATTTTTTTTTAATTTTTCTTTCCGTAATAACCTTCCACAGACTTCAACAAACACAACAAAAAAGAAATCAGCCAAATCGGTTCAGCCGTTCTCGAGTTTCGCGCTTATACACATTTAATGATTCATTTTTATATTATAGAAAGATTAGCTAGAGTGGAGTACAAAACCCACAGTCCTCACCAAGGTGCAGAAGCAGTCACCTTGGGGCTTTTAGCCGGTACAAGTCCTGCATAGCTCAACCTCCACCCCTTTGTGTGATCGGGAAGATCTTAAGAGGATTCCCACCAAGTAAAAAAAGGGTTTTGACCGTTGTTTGCATTTTAGAACGTTGGGAAGTTGATTTAAAAAAAAGTATTTTCGTTATTTCTAATCAAATATGTCGCTAAATACCAGTTTTCCTAGTCCGCATTTTGAAATAAATATTTAGCTCCAATTGCACCACTTTAGAAGAGGAATATTAAAATATCCGCCCTTAGGGAGTGCCTACGTCATAAATAGAATGTCTAAAAACAAATTTCAAGTTGTAGCTTTAGTAGTTTAAAGTCTATAATAATATGTCGGTCAGAAAGCCTCAGATTTTATAATTATTTGCTATGAGAAAAATAGTTCTATCTGGCGAGGGAACTTTTGTTTGCATTTCAATTATATGGATTAATTCAATGTAACATATATTTACAGCACAATTATGTGTTGTACAACTTTGTAAAAATCCTTTATCGCATTGGAAGTAAAATAATCACCAAAAAATACCCAAGACCTTGTCTTATATTATGCAAATAACTTACTACGTGATAATGGTATCTCAGGAGACTTTTGAGCTAACTTCTCAAACGTCAAAATAAAGGCTTCTAGAATTTTACAGTCTATTTTACTAAAAATCCTATATAGGACTGTCAGGGTCACCGTGAGGGCAGACAGCCTGGTGTGTCAGACACCTATTAACTAAAAACCATCGGGATATTCCTCAAATCGTTGTTGGCCGGGCTTGGAGATCCTAATTCGTCAGATAAATAGCCTTTTAATCTCTCGGAGAATTGTGTGTGAAGAGCCCACTTCCCAAGACATCTCTATAAGGTACCGTCTCCGCGTCATCTGGGTAGCAGACACCATCATATCTACTGCCCGGTAATTCTGTGGTCTACCCTGAAGAAAGTCATCCATAAGACCCGTCAAAGCCAGCGACCACATATTACTAGTTCCCTCTTTTTATTTTTATTAATTAAAGCAGAAAATGACCTTCCCTTAACATTCCGCTGGAAAACAAACAGCATACGTCGCGGGACATGCGATTTCATTTGTTTTGTATCATGGAGAGCGTTTCCGCGGCTAAATCAACATGTATTGTGAATTTTCTACCTAATGCGAACCTTATGCGCAACGGACATGGCCAAATTCTATATCCCTCTATTCTCTATTCCTTATTTTTACAGCACTAGTGCATATAACATTTCTATTAGACGCCATGTGGATTTCCTCGCGTTTTCCTTCACCGGTGAGCATGTGGGTCGAACATCCGTATGTAATCCGGAAAATCCCAGAGGTAAATGCCGGGATTCAAATTTATGACCATTCGTGCTTTCCCACATAGATACTGGTCCTTTATCCACTAGGCCACCGCATAATTAATGTTTATTTGACTATTATTTGACAGTATTGTAATTGAATCTTTTAAAAAGTAATCAGTAATGTCAAAAATGTGATGAGGCATCTCGAAAAGTGCGAACTGCCATATTGTGGTTGGTGTTGGTTTAGTTTTCGTTTTTTTTTATAATAAACAGAGTGTGAATGCGTCTTATTTCAAAACCCGCCAAAACGATTTTTCGTACAAAATTACTAAATAGTCCTAATAGTAATTTGAATTGTTTTAATCAAAGCAAATATTATTTTTGTTTTTTTCTTTTTTGCTTTTTCATGCTAGAATAATCATTTAAATACCTTATAAGAATGTGATTGTTAAGTCAAAGATTAATTATAAATTTATGGGATTTGAAAAAATATGTTATAGTGGGTTTTGAAATTATATTCCTCAATTCATTAAGTATTGTATGTTTTATAGTGCTATAGTTACGAAAACTCAACTGAGCAATGGTATAAACGCCCGCACTACCAAATTTAAACTGTAGGAAATATTATAATAATTTGAAATTATCAAAAATTATAAATAACTTTATTAAGGAAAATATTTTATTTTAGAAGATTCTTTACGTTACGGAAATTTTCGATGAGACCCTAGATGTGACCTATGGAAATGAGACACGATTGCAGTTCGTAAGTTCAAAGTCTGTAACAACAACTCTTATCTCGGCATATACTTACTCTAGGCCATAAATACTGATACAATTAAAAATAAAACATAATATAACTTTTCAATTTGGAATCTGTCATTTTTATACGATTTTTTTATTAAGTTTTCTCATTTTCACGCTAAATATTAGGTCCTTACATATGAAATTGGCGTTTTGTATGGGAGGAACAAAAAGTCGAATATTTTTTAATATAATATATTTAATTAATCAAAGTATGAACCATTATTTTCTATGCACTTTTGCCATCTCATAGGTAGTTCATTGATCCCTTTACTAAAAAAACCAGTCGGACGGGAATCAATAAAATCTTTGAAGGCGATTTGGACTGCCCCATCGGAGTTGAATTTTTTCCCTTGCAAGAAGTTATCCAAATTTCGAAAAAAATGGTAATCTGTTGGAGCAAGGTCCGGGGAGTACGGAGGATGTCTTAGACTTTCCAATTGAAGCTCTTCTAATTTAGTAGCCGTCTGTTGCGCAGTGTGTGGTCTAGCGTTGTCGTGAAGCAGCAGTGGCGTGGAGCGATTGACCAGCCTAGGTTGTTTAGCCGCTAGCTTTTCCATCATGGTTTGCAATTGCTGACAATAGACATCAGCCGTAATAGTCTGGCCAGATTTGAGAAAACTGTAATGAACAATACCGGCACTAGTCCACCAAACGCTTACAAGTAACTTTTTTGGGGTTAATTTTCGCTTGGGGCAGGATTTGGCTGGCTGGCCAGGATCCAACCATTGCGCTGAGCGCTTCCGATTATCGTAAAGAACTTATTTTTCATCACAGGTAATGATTCGGTTTAAAATACCTTCATTATTGTGCCGGTTTAGTAATGTAACGCAGCAGTCGACGCGCGTTTGCCGGTTTGCTTCATTCAATTAGTGAGGTACCCACCTTTCAAGCTTTTTAATCTTCCCAATTTGCTTCAAGTGAATTAAAACAGTTTTATCACTAACATCGCAGCCTGCAGCTAACTCGGACGTGGTTTGCGATGGATCCGCTTCCACAATAGCCTTCAACTCTTCATTATCAACTTGAGTCTCAGGCCGTCCACGGGGCTTGTTCTGCAGGTCGAAATTTCCAGAACGAAAACGTTGGAACCAAAAACGAACTGTGTTTTCTTTTGCAACACGACCGCCATACACATCATTCACCCTTCGAGTTGTTTCCGCAGCACTAGTGCCACGGCGGAACTCGTACTCGTAAATAATGCGATATTTTAAGTATTCCATTTTGTAAAATGAGTGACGCAAACAGAAAAAAACAGAAGAAAAAAACAAATGAATGACGATCATCGAAGCACAAATACATGAGTCTATAGCTGTACAAATTTGAATTTGGAATTCCTTACCAAAGAGGAGAAATTTGTGATTAAAGTGGCCAGTACGAAAAACGCCAATTTCATATGTAAGGACCTAATATTATAAAATATTTTGTGATTTTTATTTTTGTTAACTCGGTGTACATTCGGACCGTCAGGGGAATGGTGAGGTCCACTCCCCCGGTGTGTCGGACATGCACCGACTATAACCACCGGGGTGCCAACTATGTCCTCTCTTCGCCTTCGCCGGGCCTGGGTATGTGTCAGTAGCGTTCATTCCATACATGCAAGAAAGCATTGCATACCCTTACGATAAATAAGTCTGGAATAAATTGATTTGATTTAAACAAATAAACAGAACCCTTCATATACATATCTATTCTATTTTCACGCCATCTATCTTCCCTACGAAAGTATTTAGTATCATTATATAATATTCAAATTAAGTATCTGCCTACCCTGTCCAAATAACCTATGCACGTCACTGGTATCCGTATACTTCTTACGAACCCGACGAGCGACTGGCCTTGCCAGGGATCCTCTCTGGGAGGGGCTCAATTGTTACCCCCTCATTACCTCTCAATGAGGCATCATGGGCACACACACGACGCCTTGTCCTCTCTGCCAGACGGTGGACGCCCTCAACGTCCACCGACGGCTTGTGTCAGGAGGGGAGCGCGCTCCGAAAATATTTTATGATATTAAAATAGAGTGGGGAGATAAAGAGAACCGAATCGCTGTGATTGCATTACATAAAGTAGGTATAATTATATAAAATATTTGTGTACTGGGCTATTCTATTGATAGGTACGGTGAAACCTCCTCTGTTTGTGACAGAAAATCTGCCCGTCCACGTAGTTTTCGTACGAAAAAGGCGATCAAAACAGTAAGGGTAATAATTCGAAGAAATCCTGCCCGAAAGCAAAAGATTTTATCTCAGGAGATAAATCTTTGGGAGTCGAAGCTGCTCGCGTCCGTAGGCTTTACCCTAGTTTCCCTACACGTGACTCCTGGGTGGTGCTAAACGAGCAGCAGCGAGGTGGTAGGACGCTGGTGCCCGTCTGGATCGCGACTACAGTGCATGGGTGTAAAGCCCGTCATAGTGACCAGTTTCGGCTTGTCGCGTTTCGGGATCAGCTTGTGTATATCCAGTAGCTCATACACCTAGAGACCTTCAGTCGTGGTATATGTGGGCCGACATGACAGTTTAAACTATCAATGGATTTTCATCCTTTGATAGTCGCTTTCGTTTTTGGACTACACTGTACTTACCATCAGGTACTCTATAGTCACTATGTCGAGCAAGTTAAAAAAAAAGATAGCACCTAGAACCATGTCGCGTATTTTAACACTAGAAAGAATGAATCTTGATAAATACCAGTGGTGTTCATCTCATACAAGCATAAAAGCAATGCTTTCCCTCCGCTCTAGGAGCATCTAACTCTAACATTATGAATTAATCAATCAATAATAGATAAATTCACCATTTTGATTGTGATGGGAATGCGTGCTTATCGCAATAAATAAAAAATAAAAATAACGTTTCATAGTCCTCTAATAAAGAAAGAGTTATAGAAGAATTGGAGTGTTTTCTCACTGATTGCTTGCCTTGTGTGAAAATGATATGCACGCCACTGGTAAATACCTATACGAGGATTGCCCAGAAGCAGTCAAAATGACTGCTTTGTAATAAAATCATTAAGTGTATAGACAATTATAAAAAAAATGTTCTTTTATATTCTTTACAGCTATATAAAATGTTAAAGAAAATTTAATTAACTTAGAAAACAAAAAAAAACCTTATAAATTATCGTCTCCACATAAAATAAACAGGTAATTTTTTCATGAACATACTTTCCGCATAGACACAGGACGAAGCGAGTCACTATGACGGTCTTTAAACTTGTGTACTGTGGTCACGATCCAGTTCAGGCAATCGCACTACCAGCTCAAAAATTCTATTTTCTACTAGACCTGCAAGCTTTTTTCTAAATAAATCTTAGGACAAGAACAAAAAAATGTTTTTGTAGAGTCATGTTATCTCTGAAATAACCATAGATCATACAGAGATGGGCAAAATGTAATCTGATTAATGATCAACGATTACAAAAAGTAGTCGTAATTTTAATTTTCTTGCTCTGTAATCATAATTAAATCCATTTAAAACATTAAGAAATGATAAATGTGTATACGATCTGTGATTTTGTAGTGTTTAAAACATAAATGAGCAAAATGCAGTGATATTAATGGTAAAAAACGTAAAATGTAATCGTCATTTTCATTAATCTGATTACTTTTTGCCCATCTATGAGATCATATATAGTAAGAATAAATATATATAACTATAGTAATCTAGTGGGTAGGGAATCCATATCCATACGCGGCGACACAAATGGTCATAGGTTCGAATCCCAGCACGTACATTTATTTATTTATTTATTTATTCACAATCATTGAACAGCACATACAATCAATTTACATACGGTACAGTTAACAAGCTGTGCCAATTACACAATGATAATATTAAAAAACTAACAAAGAAAAGGAAAAAAAAGGAAAGAAGGGAAGGAAGGAAGGAATCTTTGTCTTTATTAAATACAGATTTAGATATCACATGTCCGCAGGAAGCATCGTGAGGAAACCCGCATGGGATATGATAGAAATGTCATGTTATAAATTGAACTAGATTGTTTTTAATTTTGACTTTTTGAATTTGATTTCTCTCGTGTTACAGACTTGAATAGAGGATAAGGTACTCAATGGGATGGTACTTGGTGGTCATGTGTTTTCTCGAGTTTTATCGGCCGGTGTGCCTTCGCTGTTCGCGCTAGGGATGCGCGCGGCGCATGCCTCCCTTAGTCGATTGATAGTGAGGGGAATGGACAGGATGGATTAACAAGTCGTAACATGTCATGTGTACCAGAGCTATGAGAACGGCGATCAGCTCTACCCTACCTATATTATATTTTATTTAGTATTCTACATTTTTGTACACTACTTAAAAGTATTCTATGTATTTATTGTATATCTGGTTAGGTTCTAATATTGAAATAGCACCGTGACGTCCGCGCAATCGTTTCCCCTGAGCGTTGGCTGAAAATCAGCGCTGGATGGCGCGTGCAGCGTCGCCCAGCACACGCTGAGCCGAGTGCTCTTTGAGATGGGTAGCAGCACACAGGATACATGATGTGATGTTATGTATTCTTTCATTGTTGTTTTTATATAAATATGTTTGTTGTGTGTTGTTTCCTTTGCCTCAATAAACTTTTTCTTTCTAGCTGCGCCACTGGTCACCTTGGACATGATATGTGAGCGCCCAGTAGGTATGGCCACAAAAGTATGCTCACCCTGAAAGGGATATAATGTAACGATATGATATCTTTATTAATATATCTGTAATTTATATGTGTAATGTCCTTATTGAAGACGACAAATATAGTAACGACATAACAATAACATATTTTATGATGCACCTTGGGAATTCTTGGAGATATGAAATTGGTATATAATCTGGACTCACCAGACTATTCGTCAGTTGTGTGTACCGCTTGCCTGCCGTCGAGACAATAAACATGGCTTTCAAGGTACCTTTTTTTTTTGGTAACCCGGGGTAATCCCTAACGGACCTCAGGGGGCGATGAGGGTTGCCCCCCGGTGTGTTGGACTTGCGCCGACTAAAACCCCCGGGGTGTCTCCCGCCTGACGAGTGCCAAGGACAAGGCTGAGCCATCTACCTCGGCATCCGGCGACGTCTAGCCTTCTGCAGGCCCTGCCTTCTTGGCAGGGGGTGGCTAAATAGTCGCCAATGTTTTCCTTAACCCGTGAGCATATGGTTAAAATCTCGTAAAACCCAGTTGAAGATGGGATTCCAACCCACAAGGGTGCGTACGACGCGCGAAGTGTTCCCGCGTGCCGCTTTATAACAAAGAGGCATGAGAGGGGTGGCTCTATACACCACTCCTCCTCAAACCAGTGGAGCCCTATTTAATGCCGCACGCCCAGCTGGTCATTGAGGATGAGACCCCAGTCGTGGCATGGATGCCGCTAGGTGGAAGGTGGAACACCCCGGGGGTTTTAGTCGGTGCAAGCCCGACACACCGGGGGCGGCCCTCTCCGCTCCCCGAAGTCCGTTAGTGATTTCCACCGGGTTACCAAAATCGCATAGCACATTTTTTTTTTAATAAATGTATTTAAATAATTTCAGTTATTAATGGGGTTACTATTGCTAGTGGCATTTGCAAATTCTCACCCGTTCGGCTTTGGCCTTGAAATAGGAGGAAAAAGCGAAGCCGGTGTAGCCGGTAGTGCTGGAGGAAAGGTGGGTGCTGGCACTGGTGGTGGCGTGAGCGGTGGAGGAAAAAGCCCGGAAGAGGTCCACGACTTATGGGATAAGTGGCTATATGGCAAGGCATTTGTCGCTACCAACAGTAGGAAAGGCATTGGGCTTTCAGGCAATCTTGGCAGCAGCGTATACGGCAGGGTCAACGGTACAGCAGCCGTTGGTGGAGACACCAATCTAGTCAGCTCACACGGCGGAGGCAAAGCTGGTCTAGACGCCGATGGACACTACAAAGCGGGTGGTAATGTGGATTTAATGACCGCTGATGAACTAGCAAGATCTGCCAAAACGTTCAAGCATTCTGATCTGGATACAGATTAGTTACCATGGAGACGAGTCAAAACCTCATGAGAAGTACGAACAGTGGATGAAATAGAAATATTTTCACCTTTGCATTGTTCACCTGTGCTAAATTCTCAAGAATTTTATGATCACACAAAGATGTACCTACACTAGAGTTAAGATTCTTAAACGCTTTACAAAAAATTTAATTCGTCTTGGACAAAAAACTGAATATAAAATAATTAAGAGGATTATGTTATAAGTTGTTTTTTTTCTTTTCTTTTATGATTTTTTTTTTATAAATTGCATTAGTGTTTTTCTTTTTATTACTGTTCCTATACGCGTGTTCCTCTTTTTTTTTCATTTTTCTTTCCTTCTGAGCAAGTAGTCTACACATTTACATAAAATCGCTTTTGTAATTTATCTTGTTCATTTCTTATATATGTATGTGTTACTGTAGTACTATTAAGTGTTCCGAAAAATATTTAATAGAAACTTACGTATAGCCTAGCCTAGTGCAAGTTGAAGAAATCTTTGACTTTCTATATACTCTGACATTAGTTAAGTAATATAATTTGTAATTTTTGAGTAAAGGCTAAGCAAAGCCGAAGTAGCGTCTATAAATCTGTCTTCAAATTCTCCTAAATTTTATTATTTATATTGTTAGTAAAATTGATGAAAATAATACATTTTATGTACATAAAAGTATTTTTATTTGGATTAAGAAATATCCTGTAATATTTAAAAAATATTTGTTTGTGGCTGTGGTGTCTTAGTGGATAGGAAACCGGTATCTAAGTGTGGTAAAGCGAGTGGTTGTAAGTTGGTATCCCGGCACTTACCTCTGGCTTTTCCAGGTTAAGTACGAGTTTGAGCACCAAATATTCACCAGTGAAGGAATCATTGTAAAGAAAGCCATGTGTATCAGCGCCGTGGTAACGGCGATCAGCTGCTACACTAGTTACATTGAGCATGACATAAGCGTAAAGGCGATACAGCCATTAATGTATCCCTGCTCACTTCGTAATGGATATAGCGTGACGATTTATTATTATGTTTAATATATCTTTAATATATAGGTGAATTTGTATAGGTATTGTGTCCTAATCAAAGACGACAGATACTGTAATGATTTAACGTATTTAATGACGTATCTGGGAATTCTTGGAGATATGCCATTGGTATATAATCAGGGCTCAGAAGACTATTTGTCAGTTTTGTGTACCGCTTGCCTGCCGTCGAGACAATCAACATGGCTTTCAAGGTACCTACCACTATATCACTATATCATACGCTAACATTTTATTACAATATATAAATACATATCACAATTTGTTCCTTCGCCACCTATATGTTATAATATTATGTTAATAAAAATTATTTGAGGGCTTCTATATAATTAGTCTTGCCATAAAAATTGTTAAAAAGAAAAACAATAAGTTTTTTTATTATACATAACATGTATTATTATTTCAGTGTGTTAGTTTAATATATTAATATAAAATCAATAAAAATATATTCGAAGTGGTCTCCATTAAGGGGGTCGTTTAGTGTGTCAAATGAAAAAAAAAAAGATTTTTTTTGTTCATAAATCTCATCTAAAACATGTATACAATACATGGGTAAAAGGTATTTTTTTATTTGAAGCCGGTTAAAAGTTACAGCCGTAAATCAGAGCGAGTATACGGAGCGCGCGGGCCCCCTCACTATAATTTAAACGCGTTTTTCTCGACATACAATTTTTCTTAAACTGCTGCCATGACATCTCAAAAACTATTCGATGAATTCTGCTCAAATTCATACAGCATCTTCAATGCACATATTACTATAAATTGAACTGGAATAATTAAGATTGCTTCGTTAGTTTTTTTTTATTAGCCATATAGACACCGAAAAAATTACGAGAAATCTTGGATATTAATTTAAAACAGCACAATTAAAATTCTGGGGCTCCTATTCTGGTCATTGCCAAATTTTAAGTCAATATATTTACCATATTAAATGCCCAAGTGGAATTAAGTAATGCTTTTATGGGATTCACGCCACTAGTCTCTGACGAATCAGGATGAAAAAGTCGAATTTAGGCCCCGTGAGAAACACAAACTGATTGCGGGAGACGAACGTTTTAATCGGCAAAGCAATGTCAATATAATTTCGGTTCTCTGCGGGATAATCTCATTTCGAAATTATTAATAGTTTAGCTTGGCCAATACTGTCAACGAGCAATTATTGTATATAAATTGATATGTAATTGGTTTCTCCGAAGCCGCTCTAAGGATTTGAATAGCTATCGTTAGAGCCGTTTTCAAGGAAATAGTATTTATAAAAAACGATTAGGTTAGACTAAGAATATTATCATCCAAGCGAAGCAAGCCCAGCTAGTCGTTATTGTTTTACGTGGGAAAAATCCTGATAGAACACTCTCGGCTGCACATGGGTGTAGTAGCCAAAGTGTGCTGAACTTGTACCAGCCAAAAACCCCATGGTGACTACTGGTGTGATTTAGCTGGGACAGCGGATCCTGTAGTTAATTCTCCATAACCAAACCGCGCCGCGCCTGGCAGCCACGATCACGGGGGGAAATGCCGCCTACCCCGATACAATACTTTTACGTCACGATGCTCTGCCTGCTTAAAGGGGATCGCTACCTGATCTCTCAAGACATCCATCCTAAATGGCCAGAACCCCAAAGACAACAACCAACCTGTTGTCCAGACCCCGGCGTTTTCTTCTGCGAGCGGAATCGCTATTGATCAATACGTTAATACCTGCATTGTGCTAGCAAAACTTTTCTTTAAGTTGGTATATATAGAAGCACAGAAACAATTTTTCTTCACGAAGCTCAGGAACGGATTATATTAAAAACCTAAATATTTTGTTAAAAACATTTAAATGATTCCAGGTATCAATGGCGTTATTCGTGCTAGTGGTAATTGTAAATTCTCACCCGTTCGGCTTTGGCCTTGAAATAAGAGGAAAAAGCGAAGCCGGCGTCGGCGGTAGTGCTGGAGGCAAGGTAGGCGGTAGTACCGATGACGGCGTGAACGCTGGAGGAAAAGCCAAAGGAGAGGTCCACGGCTTTTGGAATAAGCTGCTATATGGCAAGGTGTATGGCGCTACCAACAGTGGGAAAGGCATGGGGATTTCAGGCAATCTGGGCAGCAACGCAGACGGTAGGATCAACGGCACAGCAGCCGTCGGTGGAGACACCAATCTAGTCAGCTCACACGGCGGAGGCAAAGCTGGTCTAGATGCCGATGTACACTACAAAGCGGGTGGTAATGTGGATTTAATGACCGCTGATGAACTAGAAAAATCTGCCAAAACGTTCAAGCATTCTGATCACTATAGTTACAATATCCACGGAGACGACTCAGATTCTCGTGCGAAGTACAAACAATGGCTGAAATAGGAACAATTTCATATGCCGGATCGCTTACCCTTGTTTAATCGCCAAGAATTTTGTGATTATACAAAGATGTACACTTCATCTGAGATTTTTAGACGCTTTACAAAAAAATAATTTTGTTTTTGTCAAAATACTGAATATATAATATAAACTTGCGTGTAGTCTTTTCATGACCCGATGGATATCATCATAGACTAGGGCAGCGGTGAGGGCCGGTGCCCCGGTGTGTCGGACTGTTACCGACTAAAGCCACCAGAGCGTTCCTTACCTCATCCACAGATTGTTTAGGAAAAGGCAGGCTCGGCTTCCTCGTGCAAATCCGCAACTTCGTGCCTTTTTTAGGCCTCGTCCTCATTATGGGAGGGCTGGTGTAGAAAGCCACCTCTCGCGCGCTCGTCTCGAAGCGGTGCGAGGGAACACATCACGTACCGCTCACATCATGAAATGCACGACGCCGCACTTCTTCAAGAGCGCCGCCCTGGCATCACGGCCGTCAGGGGGGGAGGTTTCATGAGCAAGCCTCCTTCCGCGTCCCAATGCCCAACGGCAGATGGGCTGAGAGGATAGTGATGAGGATTATCTCCCGCTCTCTTTCCGCAACAGGCGTATAGTCTAAGCAAGTCCAAGATGAAGATATCTATGCTCGTCCATATACATTGACATTAATTAAGTAACTTAATTTGTAATGTTTGAGTAAAGGCTAAACAAAGCCGAAGTAGCGTCTATAAATTTCTGCCTTAAATTATATATATGTTTTCAAATACTCTCAAACCGTATTATTTTTATTGTTGATAAAATTGTGAAAAGAATATATTTTATGTACTTGAAAGTATTTTTATTTGGGTTAATGGCATTTTCATACTGCTTTTAAAATATGCTATAATATTTCTGTAAATATTATATATCATCATCAGTCAACCCTAGTCCACTGCTGGACATAAGCCTCGCCCACAATAAGCGTTATTGAATCTGGTCTTCAGCTCCTCTCCTCCAATCTTTTCGTCCCACCCTGCGTCTGTCTATATATACCGGTCTTAACTTAGGAACCAATCTGCTCCAACAATTATCGGTTCTTCAGCATATATGGCGTGGCCATTGCCACTTCAGCTTGCTAATACGGAAATGTATGTTGACAACTTTGGTTCTCAGTCGAATTTTTTTTTTTTTTTGAAGCGGACTAACTACTGATTGCCGGGAAAGGCATTTTCAGTTCAACCGGGCTTAGGGGGCGAGCACAGAAGGTGCTCAGCCAGCGAAATTTTTGGGTTGGGTGGCAATGCAAGGGCACCCCTGTGGGTACGAACCTCGACTTGGACCGCCAGCCAAATAAAGTACTAACCCTACGGGTGATCTACCAGCGTTTCGGAAGTGACTATCTTGAGAAGAAACGCCGAAAGAAACTCAAGGCTGCGTCGGAGTAGAACTGCGCCTCGGTGCGATAACGCACCGGTTAGCAGCAGTCTACTGAAGTATCCTTCTTCGGCGACGCCGGTGTCGTGGAGTGAAAGTAGTATGTGTGTGTACCTCACTGTTTGATCGGTCGGTGTCTCAGTCGAATAATCTCATTTCCGACTTTATCCTTTGAAGAGATAGCATAGCCCGTTCCATCGTCATCCCCGGCCGATCGGTCGATCCACGACCGGTTGGCTGATGTCTTTGGGGTCCTGGCTGCTCAGGGTGGGGGCTCTGAGCAACTGGCTTAGCAGCCCTCGATAATTTGGCAGGGCATTGTGACGGCTCTGCCTAAATACAACGAGCGGTATCGGGGAGGCGATCATCTTCCCCCGAGTTTATGCCCATCGGGCGCGGCGCGACGGGGCTGTGGCGAATTGATTACAGGACCCACAGTCCCCGCCAATGCGCAGAAGTAGTCACCTTGGGGTTTTTAGTCGGTACAAGTCCGACGCACCTCGGTCGCGCAACCCCCCTGTGCGGCTGAGACGGTCCTATGAGGATTTTGCCCAAGTAAAAAAAAAAGCCCGTTCCATCGTACGCTGAGCGACCTTAAACTGGTGGACTAGCCCAACCGTTGGTGTCCACGTCTCGGCACCGTACTTCATAGCTGGTTTATTTTTCTTGCATTGAAAACTCGAAGTTATTTTGCAAACGCTACCCAACCCAACTGAATCCTTCCTTTGGCTTTCTTTTCGAAGTTGTTCCTACTCAACTGCAGCGTTTGTCCTAGGTATACGTACTCCTGGACAACCTCAAGTGGAAAGCCCTTAGCGATAATAAGACTAGAGGTAATGCGGATGTGATATACATAATTTTGGTTATAAATAAATTGTATAATATACCAATATTATTATTATTATCATTTATTCATTATTTATATACAATATAGTTACATTTTAAAATAAATACATATAAAAAACATATAAATTTTAAAATATAAAAATATGTAGACCTACTGGGGCGAGGCCTAAGGCCCAAGCCACCGGTAGTTAGGAGCTTAAAGTGAGGAACCTCCTAACAATGCGTGCCGTATCGAGTAGCACTGCCTTCTGTATCCGGCCCTTGATCCAACAACCAAGCGAGAGCCTCTTAAGGTGGTAATCAAGGCTCTTTGCGATCAGTCCATTAGTCGATACGACTATCGGGGCAATAATCGTAGAATCTACACCCCACATGCTGGTAATCTCGTGTGCGAGGTCTAAATATTTTGATAGTTTTTCTTTCTCAGCTTTTACGAGATTTTCATCATGTGGTATGGTGATATCAACGAGTATTGCCCGGCGCGCCGACCGATCTACTACCACAATGTCAGGTCTATTAGCAAAAATAGTCCTATCAGTGATAACAGATCGATCCCAGTACAGCATTGCACGACCATTTTCAAGAACTTTTTATTATTATTATTATTGTATTGTATGTGTTGTGTGTATTGTGTATTGTATGTTTGTTACTTCAAATATGGTGCTCGAAATACGTACAGTTCGAAAGAGGATCGCTGTTCTATTTCGAATAAACATTCGGAATTCATTCATTATATTCGCACGAAAAGATTCGCTTCTACATTCATCATGCTAACGGCTAAGGAGTGGAATATGCTTCCAGCGGCCATATATCCGCGATCTTATGACCTGGGAGTCTTTAAGAGAAGAGTGAATAGGCATTTGCTAGGCGATCGCGTTTCATCATCGAACTCATCTTCACCTTCCACCAGGTGTGATTGAGGTTAAGCGTTCGTCTATAGATTATTAAAAAAAAATCTAATCCATGTTAACTCTTAAAATAAATAAATATTAACTCATTATATCGTCAATAATGTACGGATTGACGTAATTGTTTAAAGGCTTCGAGGTCGCGTGCGTGCAGTATCTTGGGTTTAGTCCTGTGAAATTAAACGAAGCGTTGAGAAGGCGAGTTTCGCCTGCGTAAGTGATTATTATTAACTGTTTTGGGGCAGTTTCCAGTAACGAGCGCACACCTCACACTTAGGAACACGCGTTTTTAATTTTTGACATTTGAGTAGGTGTACAAAATTTTGTAGAAATACTTAAAGATATGAGACCTTTGACCTTCATTCGTGGTAAATGGGCAAAGGACTGTGGCAACTGTTAATGGATTTGTTCCGTGGCGATGGTTACCGTTCTTAAAGTACAGTGTACTTTTCATCAGATGCGAGGCAGTTACTATGTCTAGGCGATATAAAAAACTATCTAACAAAAGGTCCACTAATGGCTGTCTGTAGATGGATATATATACGAGAAAAACTATTATTTAGATCCTTTATTAACGCTATAGACTTTTACATTCACATTTTCCACCAAAAACAAAAGAAGGAAATTTTCGACTTAATGGTTTTTATTATGTACTAGCTGTCCCGGCAGACCTTGTTCTGCCCTATTTCTCTAAAACAAAGTCACATTGTTTTTTTTTTAATGTTAATAGCTTCCCCGTCAAATTTTATTCTGCCAAAACCTATTGGCCCGTCGGCTGTTTTTTGAAAATTGTTTGAAGGAACCTGACCTTAATGCTATATGTATAAAAATTGACAAATATTGACATTAATATTTATACGTCACTCAATTGTTTTGCCTTCCCGAAACTCGTCCACTAACATTTAAACTTTATAGTATGGTGTTAAAGTTCAAATTGACTTTTAAATATTATTACGAATTTTTTCTATGAGAATATAGAAAAGTGTTGTTTTTAGACGTTTTCAGACATTTTTTTTAATTTTTCTTTCCGTAATAACCTTCCCCAGACTTCAACAAACACAACAAAAAAGAAATCAGCCAAATCGGTTCAGACGTTCTCGAGTTTCGCGCTTATCAACACATTTAGCGATTCATTTTTATATTATAGATAGAAGATGTACTCTTATATTGGTAGAGTTATAAAAGTAAGGGTTTTGTAGACCGACTTAGATAATTGTTTTTTTAGCTATTGGACATATGATGTTTGTCTCGTCTTAGTGAGATGCAGTTCTGATGAAGGTCTTCGGAGATAGAGACCATAACGTTTGAAATGATAACACTCCGTTCGCCAAATTTTAGGGGCAGCAGACATCACCCAGCTTACATATCTAAAAAATACGGACTAACTTAAATACACCATAAGCAATGGGCTGACAACTTGCCCAAGCCTTTGTTTTGACGTTTTAAAAGTTAACTCAAAAGTCTCATAAGATGTCGGTACCACTACTTTATGCAAGATCAAAGTTTATATTTTTTAAATATTTCGCTTCCATTGCGATAAATAATATTTACATTGTCAGGAAGTTGTAGAGCACGAAATCTCTGAAAATTGTGCTTTAAACATTTTTTTTAAATGGATTAATCCACGTGATTGAAGAACAAAGGTGAAAGGAATGGCGGAAAGACGACAAATAGTAGTTTTAGCTCTGGCTCGAAAAATATCAAGATCGGGGGTTAATTTGTTAATAAAAAAAATCATGGCCGATTTTAACATTGCCGACGTTCCCAAATCAAGTCAAACAGGCGTAGGCTGCAGCTCCAATAGGAGAAGGTAAGCTCGCTGATGACTTGCGTAATCCACCTTAGCGCGGAAAGTCCTGTGTTATAACGGGCAATGCGGGATACTGCCGAAGTGGTTGAAAGAAGCGGCTGCATGTGAACGGGCCTTAAGACGATCTCACTGCGCATCCAGATTAAGCTCGTTTCAAACTTGAGCACCATTTTCCGTACAAGATGATTAGCAATTGAGGCGTCTAATTTCAAAACCCGCTAAAACGTTTTTCGTACAAAATTACTTAATAGTCCTAATAGTTATTTGAATTGTTTTTATCAAAGCAAATATTACATATGAATGTTTTCTTTTTTGCTTTTTCACTCTAAAATAATAATTTAAATACCTTATAAGAATGTGATTGTTAAGTATTTATTTTTACTTGTACTTTTGCTCTTATTTTAAGTATACATATATTTTTACTATAGTATCACTAATACATTTTGTAGTCGATTTATTTATTGTATGTAATAATTTATTTTGGTTTTGTTTATTTTTCAGAGGGTGTGTTGCTATTGCTTAACCTTATTATTATAAACACTTATATTTTAGATTACTTAAGCTAGATGTTATTCGCATTTATTGTATTTTTTTTATCGCTTATACATATTTCTAATTAGATGTAACACGACCGGGGCCCTTCACGAAAATCAGCGCTGCAGACTTCCTCTGTGGCTTTAGGCTGATGAAGGGCCCGTTTTCGCCATGTTTATATGTTTTGTATTTTCTTTTGTTTCTCTGTGTTGTTTGTGTTGATGCATATAGATTTCTGGTTTTTTGTTGGTTTGTGGCGAAATAAATACATTTCCATTTTCATTTTATTCATTTAAGTCAAATTAATTATAAGTTTTTATAAATTATGGGATATGAAAAAAATATGTTATAGTGGGTTTTGAAATTAGACTCCTCAATTATCCTTGTGAAAATATTCAAACTGTATGCCAATGACATAAGCATTCGAAATAACACGTACCATTATATGAACTCCATTCATTGATTAATACATTAGCATTATTTCTTATCGAATTTTCCTTGGTCCATGACCTCTTATGCTATAATCCAAGGCTTCTTAAGCTATGGGTCGCGACCCTAAATGGGGTCGCGTAGTAAAATTCTGCGGTCGCGAGAGATTTTAATGTAAAATATTTATACATGCCATTTTATAACATCACTAGAGTTGGTGGAATACAGTGGACTTGCAGCGTCTAGACACGCGCATTTGTTGATTGAACACACATTAAATCCCAATATCGTTCAGCGCTAAAAAATGTTGAAGAGGTCTTACGTCCAGCAGTTTCAAACATTGCACCAAGATTTGATTCGTTATGTAATAAAAAACAGGCACATCCATCTCATTAAATTTTTTACTTATATTTCAATTTAATACTTATCACGCAACTACTTGAATATATTCGAGCGAATTAAGACGGTCAGAATCCACTTTTATTTTTGAAACTATAATAAATACCAGTGGCGTGCATATCGTTTTCACACAAGGCAAGCAATCAGTAAAAAACTTACTTCGACTCTTCTATTGCTCTTTCTTTATTACACGTTTCTTTTTTTTTATTTATTTCAATAAGCACACATTTCCATCACAATCACAATGGTGAATGTATCTATTATTGATTGATTCATTCATGTTAGAATTAGATGCTCGTAGAGCGTAGGGCAAGCATTGCTTTTATGCTTGTATGAGATGAACGCCACTGATAAGTGCAATTTTATAATTTCTTGTGCAATTTTTTATTTTATATATATATATATATATATGTATGTTTCAAAACGAATTCCAAAACTATATATTTTCATATGTATATGTAAATTGTTACCTAATAAATAAATCATCAAAAAATATTAATTTACTTTTCTTTTATATTTGTATGGGGTCGTCAAGAAACTCGCAATCATAAATGGGGTCGTGGATGACAAAAGTTTAGGAAGCCCTGCTATAATCCTTTAAACTTCTATAAGAATTAACCTAAAAGAGAGACATGGATACACGTTTGAGGCATTACCTTTAAAACACGAACTCCCCCAAGCCATGGCTCTTTGTCTCTATCTAAATGAAACGATCACCTCAAATGGCTCCTATTTGTCGCCGAAAACGGCACGACACGAGCGTTTATGCAAATTACCTGACACCTCCGGAACTTTTTGGCTGATTAACATACCTTTCAGCAAATTGGACACGACGCCAAGACGCTGTGCGAGATTTTTTTTTTTTTACACTGGCTCGACATAGTAGCTACAGAGTACCTAATGGTAAGTACAGTGTAGTCCAAATACGAAAGCGACTATCAAAGGATGAAAATCCATTGATAGTCTACATCGTCATGTCGGCCCACATATACCACGACTGAAGGTCTCTCGGTATATGAGCTACTGGATATACACAAGCTGATCCCGAAACGCGACAAGCCGAAACTGGTCACTATGACGGGCTTTAAAACCATGCACTGTGGTCGCGATCCAGACGGGCACCGGCGCCCTACCACCTCGCTGCTACTCGTTTAGCACCACCCAGGAGTCACGTGTAGGGAAACTAGGGTAAAGCCTACGGACACGAGCAGCTTCGACTCCCAGATTACAGCGATATTTTGATGGTACTCCAATTACTCTTGCGAAGTGAATCGCTTCCTCCTTTATGTGTATCTTTAGGGAGTAGATTCGAAGTTTTTCAGCTTTCTATAATATTTGAGGTGAAAGAGAGATTGCCTGTACTGGGTCGTGAGTCCTGACCTCAGTCACTGTACTGCTTTTGTGGGGCAGTCGTGTCGTGGATGTTTTCTACTTGAATTAAGCACTAATATGGCTGTATTGGAGGTAGTTTAATGGATAAGGGGCCAGGGGTTTTGCCAGATTACATATGGATTTAGGCACCGCATGCTTGCATGCACATTTTAAGGAAAACATCGTGAGGAAACCCACACGGCACGTAATAAGAATGTCGTGTGTAAACGCTTTGAGAACCACTATTGTATCTGTGCTCACCTCGTAAGTGATACAGCGTGACGGCGTGACGATAGATTATTATTATTTTAAACACTGATATACTTCTTCATCACATATGTAGTAGAATATTTTCTAGCTACAATATCATTTGTAAATATTTTTCTCTCATCTGGGAGAAAAATCATCATCATCAAATCAATCAAATCAAATCAAACAAACAAATGATGAAAAAATGAAAAAAAAAATGAATGAAATGATGAATGATGAATGATCCATCATTCTTTTTTTTGGGAGTCGAAGCTGCTCGCGTCCGTAGGCTTTACCTTGGTTTCCCTACACGTGACTCCTGGGTGGTGCTAAATGAGCAGCAGCGAGGTGGTAGGGCGCCGGTGCCTGTCTGGATCGCGACCACAGTGCATGGGTGTAAAGCCCGTCATAGTGACCAGTTTCGGCTTGTCGCGTTTCGGGATCAGCTTGTGTATATCCAGTAGCTCATATACCTAGAGACCTTCACTCGTGGTATATGTGGGCCGACATGGCGTTGTAGACTATCAATGGATGTTCATCCTTTGATAGTCGCTTTTGTTTTTGGACTACACTGTACTTACCATCAGGTACTCTGTAGTCACTATGTCGAGCCAGGGTAAAAAAAAACTTTGCCCTAGGAGTCAAACATAAACATTTACAGTGCGTACGAATGAGACATGTTTTTCTTTTTTTTATCAACATCCTTTTTTATTTTATATCTTACTTTTTTATTCTAATAGTATTAGTTTAGCGTGCTGTGTTCACTATTTAAAGACACACCTTTTGTATTATTGTTGTAAGTTGTGTTAATGGTCAGATCGGGTTTTTAAAACACACTGTATATATGGTTATTTTGGATGACAATGCTACCGACTACTGGTATCGTGAAACCCTGGCTTTAAAACAACGAGTCAATCGGTCTTTGATAGTTGAGCACGCTCAATAATCGGTCTCATCATCACTTTCAATCAGGTGAAATTGATGTCAACTTTTAAAATAATCTATACTAATATTATAAAGCTGAAGAGTTTGTTTGTTTGTTTGTTTGTTTGTTTGTTTGTTTGTTTGTTTGTTTGAACGCGCTAATCTCTGGAACTACTGGTTCGAATTGAAAAAATCTTTTTGAGTTGAATAGACCATTTATCGAGGAAGGCTATAGGCTATATAGCATCACGATGTAATTATTAGAAGCGAAGAAATAATGGAAAATGTGAAAAAAACGGGCAAAATTTTTCATCCTTGAGGGCTTCCATTGCGTGCGCTGCAAAAACGGTTCAAGATACCAAAAATATATGTAAGAAAGAATTATTCCTCTTGAGATGATCTAAAAAAATGTCCGCGACAGTATATGTTTATCTTTTAAGATTAAGTCACTAGAACCGTTTTTATGGTAAACAAATTTGGTCGAAATTAATGTATTATTTGTTAAGAGTTGTATCAACGTAATAATGTTAATCTTTATCCAAATAAATGTTTTGTTGATAAAGAGTATTTAATTATGAACAAAATTGTCTTTGACATCACTTAATTTCAATGAACATCATAGAAGATATTACAATAACTTATATAGCAAAACTACGTTTGCCGGATCAGCTATGTCTTGATAAGCGCGAAACTCGAGAACGACTAAACCTATTTGACTGATTTCTTTTTTGTTGTGTTTGTTAAAGTCTGGGAAAGGTTATTACGGAGAAAAAATTAAAAAAAAATTGTCTGAAAAAGTCTAAAAACAACACTTTTCTATATTCTCATACAAAAAATTCATAATAATATTTAAAAGTCAATTTGAACTTTAACACCATACCATAAAGTTTAAATGTCAGTGGACGGGTTCCGGGAAGGCAAAACAATTGAGTGACGTATAAATATTAATGTCAATATTTGTCAATTTTTATACATATAGCATTAAGGCCAGGTTCTTTCAAACAATTTTCAAAAAAATCTGACGGGGAGTCTATTAACATTAAAAAAAACAATATGACTTTGGTTTAGAGAAATAGGGCAGAACAAGGTCTGCCGGGACAGCTAGTAAAATATAATTATTGCGAAATATAAATTAATTGTTAATGGTGTCCACATTAATATTTAGCGTTTAATAATTATTATTTATATTATATCCATCGTAGCTTATCTATACTAATATTATAAAGCTGAAGAGTTTGTTTGTTTGTTTGTTTGAACGCGCTAATCTCAGGAACTACTGGTTCGAATTGAAAAATTATTTTTGTGTTGAATAGACTATTTATCGACGAAGGCTTTAGGCTATATAATATCACGATACAACTATTAGGAGCGAAGAAATGATGGAAAATGTGAAAGAAACGGGGAAAATTATCCATCCTTGAGGGCTTCCATTGCGTGCACTGCGAAAACGGTTCAAGATACGAAAAATATATGTATGAGAGAATTATTCTTCTTGAAATGATCTAAAAAAATGTTCGGGACAGTATATGTCTATCTTTTAAGATTAAGTCACTAGAACCGTTTTTATAGTAATAAAATTTGGTCGAAATTAATGCATCATTTGTTAAGAATTGTATCAACGTAATAATATTAATCTTTATCCAAATAAATGTGTTGTTGATTAAGAGTATTTAATTGTGAAAAAAATTGTCTTTGACATCACTTAATTTCAATGAACATCTTAGAAGATATTACAAAACCTTATATAGCAAAACAACGTTTGCCGGATCAGCTAGTATACTATATTTGTATTAAAAAATAACCTATCCATCATCTTTTGTTCTTTTTATTTCCGTCATCCTGACACCTCGTAAGCAATTCGCGGCTAAGTGACAGCTCCGTTTGTCCATCAAAATTAACTGTCGCAATTTTCGTAAATACTTTTAAAATGTTTTCGCGAAGTAGCCTCTAATAAGACATTTTAAACCCGAAATAAAAACTGTTTCGAACACGTGCTATTAAATGACATATGTAGCCGCCATCTTAGAGGAAAAAATGGCGTCATGTGGCGGGAAAAAACACGTAAATGATAGAGGAAGTGATTTTACGCGTACAATAATATTAAACTTTCTTTATACAGAGTGTTTCTTCATGATATATTGTTACATAGGTATATTTTGAACATAATTTCGTTCATTAAAATAATAAAATAGCAACACTTTATCGATTTATGTTTTATTGTATTCTTTTGATTTATATTGTAATTTATTTACTATTTGTAGCTGTGGTGGCCTAGTGAATAAGGGATAGGTTCATGGATGGCTACACGAGTGATCGTAGGTTCGTATCCCGGCTCCACATGGTCATCGATAAAATAAAACATCTTGTGGAAATCCAAAAACCGATTATAGCTATAGATGGACAGCCACAGTCGCCGCGATCATGTCGAGGTAGATCACCAGCAGTTTATGTTTAACCATTCCTGCTTTATAGTATTTATTTGATACATTACATAACACGTTACAATTATCTAGACCGGGGTTTATACTTCTATGATTCGAAACCGTTAAGGCTCGCTTCGAATCCTGGTTGTCGCAACTAGCCAATGGCGACCCAAGTGTGTTTTTTTTTATCACGACTCAACACTGTGGCCGCACCACACCTGATGATAAACATGGTGCAGTCCAAAAAACGCCAACGATTATCGACAGTTAGGAATAACCCATCGGTAGTCGCAACGATCATGTCAGCCTACACAAATATCTCTTCACGTTTCGCTTAAAGAACCCAATATCATAGAACGATGAGAACATGCTCGCCGGAAGACCGTTCCACAATCCAATAACCCGACAAAAGTAGGAGTAAGAAGACTTCTTAGTTCTGGCTGAAGTGGAAGTCACCATACAACTGCGGTAAAACAATCCAGCGCGTGGTTCTGTTATGAAAGAGAGAGGGGGCGAATGGGGCTATACAACTCTTCAGATCGTACTCCATGGTGCAA
Source organism: Automeris io (assembly GCA_036320925.1). Lineage (NCBI taxonomy): Eukaryota > Metazoa > Arthropoda > Insecta > Lepidoptera > Saturniidae > Automeris > Automeris io. The sequence continues at coordinate 1,485,267 of JAUDJH010000010.1, read as the reverse complement.
ACCATAAAGAACGCTAAGTGAGGCAATTTTATTCGCATCTAAAAAAATGACACATTTAACTAAAAACAAATTGTAAATATTTGTCTTCTGAAGCGCCCTGTATATGGAACTTTCTTTTTATATAAAGGCTGTTTTAATTTATGTAATTGTTAACCCTTTGAGAGGATGTTTGGCCATATGTTTGTAAGGCAACATTTGATTAACCCGTGTTGGGATGGTTTCGGTTTAATTTCGAATTTGTTTTGATTAGTAGATTGTTATATTTAAGTATTTCCGGTAGAAGTAAAACTTCCGGTTACGATTTCTTAAAGTTACATCGGTAACTTTATTTCGTGTCTTAGATAACAATGGTCATTAAGGTCAAAATTAAGTCCTAGGGTTATTCATATACAAACAAATGTACCTAATAATGATGATGATGATGTCCTAGCCGGTTTCGGCCACGGCGACTGTTTCAACACCGGTTAAGAAATTCGAGGTCCAGTTTACGGAAACAGTCAATTACGCAGGAGATATTTAAGTGCATAACTGGACGCGCAGCCAGAAAAGCACTCTTTCGTCCGAACTTCCTCAGGCCCGATGGAAAGGAGAACCAGTACGATCGGGAGGGAGAAGGATGCAGGTTTGGTCGAGTTTTCCCTTCTCTAAACACCTGGTTGCATTGCGGTGTTCAAGAGATTCCTTAGTCGCCTTTTACGAAGCCTCAGCAAGAAGAGGGGGGTGCTATTCTATTCTGCCGGCAGCCACTACGGCTTAACCTAATAATAATAATAGTTCGTCTAGCTACATAGCTTTTGCGGTGAGCGGGGATACATTAGGGGCTGTATCCATTTTGCACTTATATGTCGAGCCCAACGTGACCAGTAGCGCAGCTGATCACCCTATTTTTTTTTGTTAACCCGGTGGAAATCCCTACGGACCGTCAGGAGAAGTGGTGAGGGCCACCCCCCCCCCCCGGTGTGTCGGACCTGCCCCGACTAAAACCACCGGGGTGTTCCTTCTCCCGTCTGCCGGATGCTAAGGGCAAAGCCGAGCCATCTTCCTCGGCACCCGGCGACAGCTGATCACCCTACTCAGAGCACTCACGCATAACAGTTCCATTAGATGTAATGCGAACTACCTCACGATGCTGTCTGTTACGACTCGATATTCCCTCCTTTCCGTTCCCCTCACTAAAAATCGACTAAAGGAAACATGCGCCCCGCACATCACTAGCGCCGGCGCATTCTAATCAAAAACGTAACAGCAAAAATGTCGGCTGAAAAAGTGTGGTGTGGTGGAACGCAGTACCGCAAGCCTCATCACCACCAAATCCCAGTACGTACCTACCTTATCCTTAAATTCACGTCGATCAACATCCTACCTAAAAGAAAAAATTTTAGTTTAATTTACAACATTGTCTCTAACCGGCAAGCACACTCATATAAATCCGTACGTAATCTAGAAAATGACTGAAGTACTAGCCAGGTTCGAACCTACAACCATTCGCGTCGCCACTTATGGATACCGGTCCCTTATCAACTATGCCACTAGCTTAAAAAAAAGAAATCTCTTTTTGTGAATTAGAAAAACATCGAAAAGAATTTATTTGGCACATCACATTACACACGACACAAAATAATTGGTCAATCAAGATAGAAGATAACAAAAGCAAAAACCTTGTGTTATGGTGACGCGCTAAGGGCAGTCAGCTTCTACAAATAAACAGAATAATAATAGGACTAAGAAGTTCTCTAACTTTTACTTTTGCCATACCTTTTTTTTTGGGCAGGTCCTACTGTGGTGGCCTGGGAAAGACCTTCACAACAAAACCGGGCTTGGTGGGCGAACGCAGAGGGCGCTCAGCCAGCGAAATTTATGGGTTGGGCGTCTACGCAAGGGCACCCCTGTGGGTACGGACCTTGACTTGGGCGGCCGGCCAGTTGAAAAATGAACCTAACGGTGATCTACCAGTGTTTTAGAAGCAATACCTTGAGAAGAATTGCCGAAAGAAACTCAAGGCTGCGTCGGAGTGAAACTGCGTTATTTAAACGATTTTTGCCATGTCGTTGGGCTGTGTCCTTATGTGTCTACCGGCCAGCGTTTTCTCGTTGTCCTATGATATGGGGTCCTTTAAGTGAAGCGTGAAGAGATATTTGTGCAGGCCGGCATGATCGCTGCGACTACCGATGGGTTTTTCTTAACGATTGATAGAGGTTCTCGTTTCTTTGACAGCGCCATGCACACGATCAGAAATGGCGTGGATACAATATCTCTGCGCAACTAGAGCGGTTCAAGATGCGAAAAAATGAAGAAGAGAATATGTTGTTTCATTTTTAGCAGAGCGTTTTCTACGAGATTATCCTTCCATAATTTCTTAATTCCATTTGTAAAGTAATGTTGAAGCGACCTCCCAACAAGTTCTCATGATTTTTAATCATAGAAATTCATGCAAATAGCTTATTGGGTGCTAAATTTGGTGAAATAGACTAACCATAAGCCCCACGCACAGCATGGGGCGAAAAAACCATGCGCTATGGGAATAAATTCCTCGACTTTATTGCTTATGTATTATTACTCGTAAATTAAACCTTAAAGCAAAGCAGTCTACATCTATATTTAATTGCAATTATATTTTAAAAACAAAAAAAAAATTAAAATATTGTGTCATTTTAGATTAAGCCGCTTATTGAGGTTGATCAAAGCAATTTCATTTGATATTTCATTTAGATTGTCAATTTGTTTGAATGAAAAAACCGGCCAAGTGCGAGTGGACTTGCGTACCGAGAGTTTTCTCCAACAAAAAAAAAATTAATGAAAAATATTGTATTTATAACACAAACAAAAAAGAAAGTTTTTTTTGTACTATAAATACAATTTTAAGGTATTCAAGTTAAGAACTGAAAATTTGAAGTCAAGTGATGACCTGAACTTACATTCATTGATTAGGGCTCCAGTCCACGTCTACTTGGCATGATTTGAAAACGTCGCAAATGCCTAAATGCCGCGGTTCTCGTCCTAAACTGATGGACTAGCCCAATCGTTAGTATCTACGTCTCTCCTCCGTACGTCATAACTGATAGGACGCATTTTTATTTTGCATCTGTGCAATATTAGTTTATGTCAATACTTTTCTATCATTCGCGATAATTGACATAACACAACAACACAAAAAGGTTTATGAACACGTGACGATTCTGGTATTAACAGAGAAAATAATCACGTAAAAAAACAATCTAACCCAAAAGGATGTTCAAAGCTTTCTCACGTCACATTTACGATAAAAAAACGACAGAAAAATAATGATAAATAACGTTTTTATGCTAGAAAATACAAAAAACGATCTTTAATTTTAATTGGCAAAGTGTTATAAATCAAACAACTTTAAATAAAGGACCACCTATCAGCAAATACTTGAAAACAATAAGTGAATTTTTTGACTTGCACTCTTTCACGCAGCGGGGACCTTGGAAATTCGACAATCTTTTTCTTGCAAGTCTTTAAAACAATTTTAGCTTTAATTATAAGCTCGATAAGATACATTTTTGTATATGTTTTCGGTAATTGACTGAACCTGTATCAGTGTTCAAACTGCGATATATTTTACGGTACAAATTGATCAAATTTTTTAAAACTATTGTATTTCGTTAGCGGTAAAACTGTCTTTTGTATCATTTGATATTTATATCATTGTTCTATACATCGTATTGTGAACAAATTAATTCTATACAAAATATAATAATTGTGTTAACGGTATTTTTATATCGTCATAAATTAAAAGCAACATATGATGATTCGTCTTGCTCTTTTTATAGTCATCATCATCATTATAGCAACCGGAGGAAGTCCACTGTTGGGCACAAGCCTCTTGTAATGTTTTCCAGAGCGACTGGTCCAAAGCGATCTGCATTCAGCGTCACCATTCGATCTAAATTAGCTCCTCTGCCCACCTTATAAAAAGACGTCCCACACTGCGCTTGCCAGTACTTTGTCTCCACTCGAAAACGTTCCTGCTTCATCAGCCATCTTCTTTAGAAGCTGTGTCCTGCCCACTGTCACTCCAACTTTTTTTTTTACACTGGCTCGACATAGTGACTACAGAGTACCTGATGGTAAGTGCAATGTAGTCCAAAAACGAAAGCGACTATCAAAGGATGAAAATCCATTGATAGTCTACATCGTCATGTCGGCCCACATATACCACGACTGAAGGTCTCTAGGTATATGAGCTACTGGATATACACAAGCTGATCCCGAAACGCGACAAGCTGAAACTGGTCACTATGACGGGCTTTACACCCGTGTACTGTGTTTGCGATCCAGACGGGCACCGACACCCTACCACCTCGCTGCTGCTCGTTTAGCACCACCCAGGAGTCGCGTGTAGGGAAACTAGGGTATAGCCTACGGACGCGAGCAGCTTCGACTCCCAAAAACCTTGCTAATTCACTGGGCTACGAACCTTTCTGCTTCATCGGCCATCCTCTCTAGGAGCTTTGTCCCGCCCACAGCCACTTCAACTTGCTAATCCCCTGGGCTACATCACGCCAGTGCCTCGTTCGTCTACAGATTTCTTCGTTTCTGATTCGATCACGTAGAGAATCACCAAGCATAGTCCTCTTTCTCGATTAATCTTAATATATATAAATCTCCTGTCACGATGTTTGTCCGCGATGGACTCCTAAACTACTAAACCGATTTTAATGAAATTTACACACCACGTGAAGTTTGATCTAATTTAAAAGATAGGATAGTTTTCATCTCAATTCATAGTCGCAATATTATTTTATTGCAAATTATTTGTTTATTATTTAGCAGTCATAATTTACAGTTAGCTCCAACCGATTCTAAAAGATGGCGCTATCCGTTGACTGGATTGAGTAATTATTCAAAAACCAGTCACAGCAAAGCGTGGGTGGTTTGCTATAATTTATATGGCAGAACAACGTTTGCCGAGTCAGCTAGTTTTCTAATAAAACTCAATGAAAGAGATCACGTCTCTTCACCATATCTCATCACTGGTAATACATACTGATCTAAAACATATATTATATTTTCAGATTAATAAGCTTTTTCAATGATTCTTTTCGCTGTTAAAATCCAAATCACCTCATGTTTCGAATTCAAATATGTGTACAACGGGTTATTTCTATTTAGCTCTGACAACACCGTACGGGCTATCAATTGAATTCACTAACTCGATCCATCCGCCGTGCAACAACATACAAGTACACCGGCAAACAGTATATCATTTTCTATAATCCTTTTCATCCGATTCTAAAATGTATAAAATAATGCCACTCGAAAGATCCTCAAAGACACCGGTTTCCTAGAAGAGAAGCAGCCTCTGAGGAGTTAAAGTACTTCTATAGACAACCTGTGTCATTGTTTTAGAGCTATCGAATTCCTGTTCACTACATATTTAAATCTTTTCGTGTTTCTCGTTACGTCCATTATCGTGATAAAAGAGAAGGAATATCTTACTCACATACATACTTTGACTTTTAAGTCAAAATATATTAGGCTCGACAAAGTGAAATATCACACTCAACTTTGACTCGGCTTTTGTAAATACTTAAGCTATACTAAAGTTCCTTTTTATGTAATGTATTAACCCTTTATGGCGCCGTGTTGTATTTCTGCAACATACCACTCAAATAGAAGCAACAATAAAGTAAATGCCGACAGACTGATTTTGCTTGGTGTTATACGGTACCAACAAAGCATTCTTACGATTTAGTGACAATTCAGCTCACTAGGTGACGAGACTTGTAGGTAATGATGTTTCATTGTAGTGTCGAACGAATACACGCCTGTTTTCAGGTTTTCAATTTCATTTACGAAAAATTAATTCTTGGTGGAATACTAATATTTGACTGTTGAAATTTTTGTAAGTAAACGGTAAGAGGATGTTTTATAATAATCTGTTCCTAATTTTAAGTTTAATTATTTAGTTCTAATCTAATGTTGCATTTCTAGTACATGCAAGGTTTTTAAGAATTATAAACGATACATTTTTATTATTTTTATAATTATTATTTTCGTTAACTATACACTATTTACCACCTAGTTTTTACAAAATTAACAAATTTAACGACCTTGTGCCATAAAGGGTTAAGGTGTAATGGAAACTCGCGTCTAGGTCTGTAACCCGGCCTCAATTTAAAAATCAATAGAAATTAATTAAACGTTGGTTTCCAGGAGCTTTCACCAGGATCTCCTAGTACCTGTGCAGCGCGCAATGGCCTCACCCTGGTAACTACGTTGACTCGTGGGTGAAACCTGGTTGATGGGGCTTGTGCGATGTATTATCGCGCAAATTGTTGCCTTGATTCCTCGCTTGGTGCAAAAGTCTGCCCACTTATTCGTCATCTGTCGGACCAATGGCAGCCTGGGCTACCCGACAGTTCTGGGGAGGCAGCAAGGCAGTGTGCAAGGCCTAAAGTGCTAATAGAGATATGTTATCAGCCAGACACTGCATCCGGTCTCTCTATAAATACTACGCGATAGACTGTTTCTTAAAATATTCATCAGCGAGCTTGCTTTCGCCGAAATGCGCTGCAGCCGCGCCTACTTGATGTGATTTTAAAACATCGCAAAAATAAACTTAATTCCTGAGCAAATTTTAAGTAATGTCTATAAATCTCAGCCTAAGGACGTCTACAAACCGGGAATTCATTGACGGTAACCGTCGCCATATCGGCCTCTTTACCACAACCGAAGGTCTCTAGGTACCTATATGAACCAGAGATGGGCAAAATGTAATCTGATTAATGATGAATGATTACAAAATGTAGTCGTAATTTTAATTTCCTTGCTCTGTAATCATGATTAAATCCATTTAAAACATTAAGAAATGATAAATGTGTATACAATCTGAGATTTTGTACTGTTTAAAACATAAATGAGCAAAATGCAGTCATATTAATGGTAAAAAACGAAAATGTAATCGTTAATCATTTTTATTAATCTGATTACATTTTGCCCATCTATGATATGAACAACTGAAGATAGAAAAACCGAAAGAAATGTGACAGGTCGAAGTGAGTCACTGCGACGGTGATACACCTGTGTTCCCGACCCAATTCAGGCAATTGCCCTACCGCCTCAAAAACTGACTGGAGAAAATATCCCAAGTAGCGGACAAAAAATATGGAGTTATCATAACGAAGTGACAAGGCATAAAATATTCTACTTCGGTAGCAAATTAAAAAATCCACTTAACGTTTCAAGTGTTTAAACAACAAATTTGAAAACTCCTTGAGGATATGGTGTGCGTAAATATTATTTATACACGTATGTTACAGTATGTTATAAGAACATTGTCCGACCAATGAAGGCGTTAGTCAGTATCCATATTAGATTCTATCTGGGTTATCCTTATTTAGTTAAAAAGCAAAAAAAAAATCGATTGATATAATATATATTAAATGGAATAACTTACATGGCAACACCGAGAGCGTAATAAAATGAAATTTATTTATTTCGCAATAAACTAACTAAAAAACTTAAAAATTAAATACAGTAACACGAACAACATATAGAAAAGAAGCAAATACAAAAGCATGGCGAAATGGGCTCCATCAGCTTAATGCCTCAGAGGAAGTCTTCAGCACTGGTCTTCGTAAAGGGCTTTCACCCATCGTGTTACAACTTATCAATATTATTAGTAAACAATAAAAATTAAATAAATAGCATATAGCTTAAACAATCTTAAGTATAATAATAAACCTAAGAAATAGCAATATACCCGCTCAAAATGAAATAATACTAAATAAACTATTACATACAATAAACAAATCAACTACAAACTGTATTAGTGATACTAAAATAAGAAAATACCTAAAACAAGAGCAAAAGAAAATGAAAATAAATTAAATAGTTTTTTTTTATTAATTTACAGGCGAACGCTTGACCTCAATCATATCTGGTGGAAGGTGAAGATGAGTCCGATGATGAACCGCGTCCGCCTAACAAATGCCTATTCGCTCTTCTCTTAGAGACTCCCAGGTCATAAGATCGCGGAAATATGGCCGCTGGAAGCATATTCCACTCCTTAGCCGTTCACATGATGAATGCAGAAGCGAATCTTTTCGTGTGGATATAAGGAACATCCACCACATACGGATGGTATCCGATACGGTGTCTAGGGGTTTTGTGATGAAATGGGGCTGGTGGAATCAAAGAATGCAGTTCCTGAGAACACTCTCCACTGTGCAACCGGTAAAAGACTTTTTACGGATCAATTCTCATTTGTTTATCAATTTTTGTATGCTGATGAAATATCTCCTTCGTCTATAGAATCACCTGTATAATATATTGTGATTGTATTGTATTGTGTGTGTGTGTGTGTATTTGTGTGTGTATGTTTGTGCCGTGGTGGCTGCCGGCAGAATAGAATAGCACCCCCCTCTTCTTGCTGAGGTGTCGTAAAAGGCGACTAAGGTATCTCTTTAACACTGCAATTCAACCAGGTGTTCAGAGAAGGAAAACTCGACCAAACCTGCATCCTGCTCCCTCCCGATCGTACTGGTTCTCCATTCCATCGGGCCTGAGGGAGCTCGGACGAGAGAGTGCTTTTCTGGCTGCGCGTCCAGCTATGCACTTAAATATATCCTGCCCAATTGACTGTTTCCGTAAACTGGACCTCGATTTTCTTAATCGGTGTTGAAACAGTCGCCGTGGCCGAATTCGGCTAGGCATCATCATATTGTGATATTAATTAAATAATATAATATGTAAGGTTTGAGTAAAGTTTAAGAAAAGTTGTAGTAGCGTATATTTATCTCAGCCTTAGGACCTCTTGTCACTTCCAAATTAATCCATCAGGTGAACTCGTTAAGCTCACACTTTTTATTGAGACCCCATAGCAATGCCCTTCGGTGGCCTTTTTCGACGGTTTTTACCAATTTCAACAGTAAATTTGCAAGTCATGGGTCCTCTGAGTTAACAGCATCTTATAAAATGTTTTTAGTTCCAGGGGCCAGTGGCAAAAGTTACAAAAACCTTTTACTCAGACTCGAGATAAATATACTCTGATAATGATGATATGATGATGATGTCCTAGCCGGTTTCGGCCACGGCGACTGTTTCAACACCGGTTAAGAAATTCGAGGTCCAGTTTTCGGAAACAGTCAATTGCGCAGGAGATATTTAAGTGCATAACTGGACGCGCAGCCAGAAAAGCACTCTCTCGTCCGAGCTCCCTCAGGCCCGATGGAAAGGAGAACCAGTACGATCGGGAGGGAGCAGGATGCAGGTTTCATCGAGTTTTCCCTTCTCTAAACACCTGGTGGAATTGCGGCGTTCAAGAGATACCTTAGTCGCCTTTTACGACACCTCAGCAAGAAGAGGGGGGTGCTATTCTATTCTGCCGGCAGCCACCACGGCTTAATCAATATTGCTATAATCAATATTGGTCAATAAAGGAGTCTACTACCATTTAAGTAAGCGGGTTCTACCGAGAAGAGCGGACAAGAGACTCTGGTAGTTGCTCTTTTTCTTGAAACGTCTTAGGGCGACTTGCGCCGTTAAATTACCTGTTTACCATTAAACTGTACTTACTGCCTTGCTTGGAAAGATTCAGTTTTAACAACTGTCAAATTTCATTCACTAATGACGTCGAATTAAGCCCCATATTATTTCTTTTGGTAGTAATATTAATATTGTTAATTTTTTGTTTTTTTTATTGTTATTATTATTACAACATTAATTGTTAATTAATATTGTCTGAACGTTGTGACCACAGTACATAGATGTAATGACCGTCATGGTAACTCGCTTTGGCCTGTCGCGTTTCGAAATCAGCTTGTGTAAATCCAGTAACTCATATACCTAGAGACCTTCAGGCGCGGTATATATGGGCCGATATGACGACGTAGACTATTAATAGATTTTCATTCTTTGATGGTCGCTTGTGTTTTTGGACTTCACTGTACTTACCATCAGGTGCACGGTACTCTCTGTGTCGAGCCAGTATAAAAAAATAGTGTTTTATACAAGTTTAAACTAGATTTTATTTGTTGATGCAAGGTGCCCTTAATGATTTCGTTAAAGGAATAGATTATATGTAAATTATTATATTATATATATTAAATCATTGTATAAATAAAGCATATTGTTTTGATGTAAAACGACTTGAGGCACGTTGGACTTTTTTGGAATATGAAAAAGCACTGAACTCGCGTGACCGTCGCGCTCAAATATATTAACAATCTGCTCAAATATATTAATATATGTACAAATGATGTTTTTATATATAGCCACCTTGAGGTTTTTCGTCGGTACAAGTTCGAAACACGTCGGCTACCATTACCACTGTATGCGGCCGAGACAGTCTTGCGAACATTTCCACAAGTAAAACAAAGCCATCTTTTAAAGCTATTCATCCAAATACCGATCGGATTTCAGATTCTATTGTCCGATATATCATTAGAAACAAATGCTCACCGGTGAAGGAAAATCATGAGGAAACCTATCTTGCATTTAATAGAAATGTCAGAAACAGAATATCACAAGTGCCCTGAAAAGGGCGATCCGCTGCGCTACTGGTCAAGATGGGCACGGAATACAAGCGCAAAGAGGATACAGCCACGAATGTATCTGATTAACACACTAGCTCACACCGAAGGGGTTATAGCGTGGCGATATCTAACTAACTTCTTTTTGGGGCATCGTCACAGGACTAGGTATTTTTTTATCTTATATGTAGTTTTCTATCTTGATTAACTTCTCTTTCTGAGTTTTATGTTATGTTGTGTGCTTAATAAAAAAAAATTCTATGTTTCTTTTCTTTCATTGATATGTATATTATTTAATAAAGTATACGGAACTCTGGAGAGCTTTTTTTAACTCAACCACGCACTTTGTTATTAGGGTGGCCGACTTTTTTATTCCATGCGCGAAGTATTCACATCTTTATCTCACTTCACGGTGTGAAAAGGGACAAAACACAGCAGTATTTTATAGCGTGAGACCAATAATCCAGCTAAAGTTGTAACTTAATTTACTTTAATTATTTTTAAATCAAAAGCGAGCGTCATTTTTTACGTACTTTGTTATTGTGTGTGACGGAAGGGTGGCGCGATTAATGCCTCGGGATGCAATATTTTTGATTCGCGCATCATTTTAAATCATTTATAACTTTCCTTTTAATTACTTACCGTAAAATAAATTATGATTTTAGCCGGTTTAATGACCTGTACGACTATTTTTAGAACCCACCGATCAGCAGTGAGCATAAAGATTTCAAACAGAGCATCCAAATTAACGGTTAGGTGGTCGCTAATACAAAATGTTAATATTGTTAGATACATTATATCATTACGATGTATTTTTTTTTAAATAAAACTACAATATAATTTTACAAAATTTTAATTGGATTTTTTCCGTCTTTTTTTTTTAAATATGTTGTTATCTATATCAATTTTTATGGACATATAACTTAAGAACCCCTATTTTATTACGCTAACGTAGACCCCCGGGCCATTAGACCTGTAAGCCATTTGATTCTCTCATTGGGCCCAGCTGGATCACTTTGGGAATCATTGATCTAAATGAAAAATTATTTGATAGCTTCTATGCGTACCGGCTTAAAGAAACATTAACTTGCTCGACGTATCTTACTGAAAATGTATCGGAATCGTTAAGCAATATATAATCTCAGGAACGGCTGAACCAATTTAGATATCGTTGTGACTAATGCATTGCGGAAAGATTTATTTAAATAATATTTTAATGCTGTGCGGTTCGCGCGGCGCGCACTGCAGTTTAACGCAAAATTTGGAGCACGGCCGCGGAGCTTGGGAGCGCGCGGCCGTATATGCAAGACTAGCTGTGTCCACGACTTCGTCCGCGTGGAATAGTTATTTTGGGCATTTTATATAGTTATTTATTTTAAAATTGTAATATCTTCTAAGATGTTCATTGAAATTAAGAGATGTCAAAGACAATTTTGTTCACAATTAAATACTCTTAATCAACCACACATTTATTTAGATAAAGATTAATATTATTACGTTGATACAACTCTTAACAAATAATGCATTAATTTCGACCAAATTTGATTACCATAAAAACGGTTCTAGTGAGTTAATCTTAAAAGATAGACATATACTGTTCCGGACATTTTTTTAGTTCATTCCAAGAGGAATAATTCTTTCACACATATATTTTTGGTATCTTGAACCGTTTTCGCAGCGCACGCAATGGAAGCCCTCAAGGATGAATAATTGTCCCGTTTTTTTTTCACATTTTCCATTATTTCTTCGCTCCTAATAGTTGCATCGTGATGTTATATATGCCTTCTCCGATAAATGGTCTATTCAACACAAAAAGAATTTTTTAATTCGAACCAGTAGTTCCTGAGATTAGCGCGTTCAAACAAACAAACAAACAAACAAACTCTTCAGCTTTATAATATTAGTATAGATTAAGACTGGCGCGGTGAGGGGCGAGCGCTGTCTGCATCGCCACTGCCCGCGCGCATTTATTATTAACTATGCACGCTACAATGTTAATTTTATTTCAATTGGTTCCTAACTAATAAAGTTATATCAGTTTAAAAAAGCACATTGATCATATATAGGACAAAACGTGTTGAGTAAAATGGAAGCAACTCATCTGTCAGTTGTTATTGTCGTTGTCATAAATGTTCCTGACGTATATAGTTTGTATTTGTAATATGTTTGCGTGAGTTGGTGTTAAATATTAAATGTATTTGCACAATTTTTTTCTGTTCGGCGGTATAAATAGTAGCTCTTAAATAATTTGTACGTGTATTGATTTGTGTTAATGGTTATTATTCTTTATAAGTAACAGCATTCATGGTGATACGAAGTTCACCGGGCTAACTAGTTCTATAATATATACTAAAATATTGTTATTAAAAAAAGATCGGAAATATTATAGTTACAATTATCCCATAGGGCAGTAGAGTAATTAAAACCCGAATAATTTTTCGCATATATTTCGCATTATTAAAACACTTTATTTTAAATCGAATTAATAATCTTTTATTCAGATATCATAGCTTTATTTGGAATGATCTTATGTGAAATCCATATTTTTGAGGATTCCAATATATTCACCATTAAGCGCCCACAATAATCTATTACCTTTTTCATCAGCTTTGTCACCTACCCTCAAAGCCTGTTTATATTCCCGGTTGACGATGTAGAACACGGTGTTACCTGCAATCTCAGCCGGTTGAAGATACCACTGATACGCGTCTGTATTGCATTATTCATTTGTAGTTGGAACGGTACTTGCAGTCAATAAATTTAGGCATTGCTTGTAAAAGTAATTTATAATTTTAAAATAGACCTTGTTGTCTTCCCAGATCAATTTAAAATTCCATTTCTGTATTTCGGCAGTTCTGGATTTTGTGTCAATGTATGCTAATCTATGGTTGTCTTTAGTCGTACCTACCGCGGCGAAAGCTGGAAAGCTATATACATTGTCGACGATTCTCACGTCATCTCCGTTCAGTATCATCCGGAACTGTATGGGGAAATGTTCTTTGACAATGTCCCTCTCGTACATACTCCACAGTTTGTGGGCGTAGTCGACAACGTTTCTCTTGCTGTCGCTTATCAGCTTGTTTACTGTGTCCTTTATCACCTGACCGTTACCTTCGAACTGTAGGTGCTGAGACATAGCCACTCCCGATTCGTAGTCGCCCGCGATCACATTATTGTACAGCGCATCTGCAAGCACTTGTGTATTGACGGACGACGTTTCGCTGTTGTTTTGTATCGTTAGCGCTATGTTTATATTAGGTCCTTACATATGAAATCGTGGCACTAGTGCTGCGGAAACAACTCGAAGGGTGAATGATGTGTATGGCGGTCGTGTTGCAAAAGAAAACACAGTTCGTTTTTGGTTCCAACGTTTTCGTTCTGGAAATTTCGACCTGCAGAACAAGCCCCGTGGACGGCCTGAGGCTCAAGTTGATAATGAAGAGTTGAAGGCTATTGTGGAAGCGGATGCATCGCAAACCACGTCCGAGTTAGCTGCAGGCTGCAATGTTAGTGATAAAACTGTTTTAATTCACTTGAAGCAAATTGGGAAGATTAAAAAGCTTGAAAGGTGGGTACCTCACGAATTGACTGAAGCAAACCGGCAAACGCGCGTCGACTGCTGCGTTACATTAATAAACCGGCACAATAATGAAGGTATTTTAAACCGAATCATTACCTGTGATGAAAAATGGGTTCTTTACGATAATCGGAAGCGCTCAGCGCAATGGTTGGATCCTGGCCAGCCAGCCAAATCCTGCCCCAAGCGAAAATTAACCCCAAAAAAGTTACTTGTAAGCGTTTGGTGGACTAGAGCCGGTATTGTTCATTACAGTTTTCTCAAATCTGGCCAGACTATTACGGTTGATGTCTATTGTCAGCAATTGCAAACCATGATGGAAAAGCTAGCGGCTAAACAACCTAGGCTGGTCAATCGCTCCACGCCACTGCTGCTTCACGACAACGCTAGACCACACAGTGCGCAACAGACGGCTACTAAATTAGAAGAGCTTCAATTGGAAAGTCTAAGACATCCTCCGTACTCCCCGGACCTTGCTCCAACAGATTACCATTTTTTTCGAAATTTGGATAACTTCTTGCAAGGGAAAAAATTCAACTCCGATGGGGCAGTCCAAATCGCCTTCAAAGATTTTATTGATTCCCGTCCGACTGGTTTTTTTAGTAAAGGGATCAATGAACTACCTATGAGATGGCAAAAGTGCATAGAAAATAATGGTTCATACTTTGATTAATTAAATATATTATATTAAAAAATATTCGACTTTTTGTTCCTCCCATACAAAACGCCAATTTCATATGTAAAGACCTAATATTAATTGGCTTTTCATTCTGCAGGTCCAGTGATGGCGTGAAATTATAAACTGATGTAACGGCATTGTTCTGGAGCGATGGTGTGAATTCTTTAAACGGAATGGAGGTGACAGTACCACCAAAGACAACGAAGAACACAAACAATAATATCTTCATTTTGTTTTCGTTGATAACGAGACCTGTTAAGCAATTTTATATTTTATCAAATATACTGTACTCATTTTTGTTTACATTTAATATAAACTGATAATTTTAAAATTATAATGCTACTTTTGTGAGTGGCGTGCGTCACATAGAAGCATAAAAACCATTATCGTTCTATACTTGGACATTGAATAAACATTGTCACTCTCAGGCACTTACACGCGGCATCTCTATCACATGCCACACGGGCTTCCTCACGATGTTTTCCTTTGCCGGCGAGTATCAAGTCCAGAGATACGGCCCTGAACACGAACCTGCTACCACTCGCATCGCAGCGCCTGGACACCGATCCTTAGTAAGTCTGTAGCCTACTATCTTTCAACTTCTTTCTTTTCGTACTGTCTCATGCTTTGGAATCGTATGTGGTGAGTGGTAAGGTTGAGAGCCACTGTGCGCGGGCGCGCGGGGGGTGAAGCGCTCGCGTCGCGCGCGCCCGCGCAATCCTGAGAGCGCAATCCTGCTCAAAAGACTGAGTAACACTGCCGGGCAGTAGATATCGACGCCGATATTGATATTTTAATAAATATCGATATATCGATATAACGATTTTTTTTTTCATTTTCGACATCCCTAGACTAAATTCCCAAGAGCCAGGCTTCCGATGGACATACCCGCACCCCTCGGAATATTTGCATTCCCACAACAAGCAAAACGAATGCACTTTACATGACGTACGTTGTACGTGTCATGTGGATCAAAACTGCCCGTAACAGCGTTTCATTAAAATGGATATCTTAGAAAGCTGCACCATATTAGTATCTACATTGCACCCGTGCGAAGCCGGGCCGAGTCGCTAGCTATATTATAAAGCATCATTGAATAAGGTAGAGCGTGTTTTATTAAAGATTAATTTTTAAACGTATTACGAAACTAAAATATGTTATATTATAACGGTGACTTACCGATCTCGTTTAGCACACGCTACTGAAATAATCTTGTCTTCATTGATTATAAATACTTCCAGTTGAACATAGGATGATAAGAACAAGCATAATTTTATTTCTATCTATGACTTCATTGTTTTCTGAATCGTCAGCCGGGGAAATTGTAATGGCTTTTTCAGTTAACAGCACATGGTTATGCTGAGAAAATAAAAATGTCCGTGATTTGACTCTCTTCGCATCTGTTAGCATCTGTATCTTCGATACCTTTTTCTATTATATTTTCTCGTTTTCACATTTACTTACCGCTGCCCTGGCGGTCTGTGAGGATTTCCACCGAGTTAAAATAGGGGGTTGAAAAAAAACTTATAAAAAACATGTTATTTATTTAATTTCAAAGTACGGGCACTCATAATGAAAACCCCTGTATGTCTTCAACCGTATATAGCTTGTTAATTCGACAATATAATCGTAAGGTATAAAACTATAAAATCCTCGTTATTAATGTTTCCTAGAAGTTAACCACGGTCCATAACTCGAGGGAATTTATTAACAGGACGTAATCATTTTGTATGCAGGTAAAGGAAAAGCAAGTCTGGGGCACACTGAAGGAAACAATAAACGGGTATTAATGTATTGCTTTTAGATATTATGAAAGTTTTTTTCTTTAAAAGGAATAAAAGTGAACCGCTATAGCAAGGACGGCGCAGACTTAAATTGCTGGCGAATGACTTCAAGATTGTTAATCTATGAGCGATCGGTTCTGCAGGTAGGTATGCAGGATGCCGCGAGCATGTTTGATACAGTATTGTTGTGTAGGGTTCAGTTCAAAGAGTTTATTCTCATTAAGCTACAAATCACTTACATGAGAACATTTTGTTTAAAAACTATCTGGAACAGTAAAATACTACGTTGTTGAGATAATCACAGCGTAGGCAGGTCATAAAGGCGGTACGTGGAGCTTATCGTTTCCGTGGTCACTAGAGGGGATCTTGTTTTTTTTTGCCTACACCACGACTGGTGGTAAGCATACTGCAGTCCACTGAAATTGTCAATCGCAAAGACAGTAGGCGTAGATAACATACCGGCCTCCATAAATATCTGTTGACGCTTCGTTTAAAGGCTCCAATATCAAGGGACGGTGGGAACAGGCTCGCTGGATTACCATTACAAAGTTTAACTCCATTTTTTATCCTTTCCTCCAAAACATGCGACCTCTATAGGCCTTTCGCAGGCCCAGACCAAGTTAGCAACGATGAGGAGATGACACCTTGGAGGTTTTAAGCCAGCAAGAGTCTGGCATAACGGGGCCACGACCCTTTTTTTTTGTTAACCCGTTGGAAATCCTACGGACCGTCAGGGGAGCGGTGAGGGCCGCTCCCCCGGTATGTCGGACCTGCATCGACGAAAATCACCGGGGTGTTCCTTCTCCCGTCTGCCGGATGCTAAGGGCAAAGCCGAGCCATCTTCCTCGGCATCCGGCGACTTCCGGCCTTGTTCGGGTCTCACCTACTAGGCGGGAGGCTGTTAAATAGTCGCCGCCCCCCGCGTACACCTAACACATTTCGGGGAGAGTGGTGTAGAGTGCCACCCCCCAAGGGGCCACGACCCTTACAGTCTGCCCTTAACCCTTAATAACCTAGAGTTTCAATTTTGATACCAATCTTTTAAACCGAATGTTCACATTACTATTAGTTTTTATAACTGAAGTATAAAAATTGAAACCTGGTTTTAAAAAAAAAAAAATAGTAAAATAAATATTGTGATTTTTTTTGCTATTTTTCCCTTCATCTAGACACTCAAGCAAACACAGTAATATTAAACAAAAAAACACTTTCATAAATCAGGCTACTAAGGGTTAAGGTCGTATGCTTGATTGTCCCATGTATTACCAAAAAACGTAGTTAGATCACTGTTATATAAAAGGTAGTAAGAGAAGCTGTGTGTTTTGTATTGTGATTATTCAAATTATCAAGGACAAAAGGCGGTATAGGAAGCAGCATCTCGCCCGGACGAAAACTCCGCGGCGCGTCATACTGCTCGCGATCCCTACCGGTGTAGCCAGGACTAAATGTCGAGCCATAATTAAAAGTAAGTCTAAAGTATTTATATATAATGTTTCACTCGAATCAACTTAAATGTGAATCAAACAAAAAACTTATTTCTTGAATAATTTTGGTCTTGATTCTTCGTTCGTTCTCAGTGTCCCACGGACTTTAAGGACCGGATGCTGGCAAGGAAATCTTCCTTTATGCTATGATAATGATATTATTATTTTTAATAAAAAAAACTTCACAAAAACTCTTTCTCACAGCAACTGTGGGAGACTTTCTCAACGTTCTAAATTAATAAAAATCTATAGAAACAAATCGAAATTAGATTTAACTTCGCTTATCATTTACTCAAACATAACAAATTATATTGTGTAACTAAAGAAAAAGTAAATAATTATAACTATTTTCGGGGTGGTAAGTCAATTACCCGAACTGGCTACAAGACTACAAGTACACAAGTGTAAAGACCGTCACAGTGACTCGTATCTGCCTGTCACGTTTCGGGATCAGCTTATATACGTCCTTCAAGTGCTTTATATAATGTTATATGTTATATGTGAGCCGACAGGATAGACGGAGACTAAAAAATATATAAAAATATAATATACTGAATAACTTTTCGCATATATTTCGCATCATTAAAACACTTTAAATGGTATCAATATTCTTTATTTATCTTTTATTCAGATATCATAATTTTATTTAGAATGATCTTATGTGATAACCATAGTCCACAGGCTTACCAAAAAATTCACCCATATCCCCCCACAATAATCTATTACCGAGATCGGTAAATTTGTAATCTGTCTTCAAAGCCTGCTTGTATTTCCGGTTGACGATGTAGAACACGGTGCTACCTTCAACCTCAGCCGGTAGGAGATACCACTGACATGCGTTCGTTTCGCAATCGTCATGTAAGTAACATTTAGAACCCAAGAAGTGTAAAGTCATGTATTGCCTATACAAATTATTCATAATTTTAAAATAGACCATATTGTCTTCTGAGATCGATTTAAAATTCCATTTCACATTTTCGGCAGTTATAGATTCATTCATTTTCTTTTTACCGTGTACTATTTTCACGTTGTCTTCTGTTTCTGAGCTATCGACAATGGCTGGTAATCTATAAACATGGTCAACGATTCTCACGTCATCTTCATTCAGTATCATCCGGAACTGTACGGGGAAATGTTCTTTGACAATGTCCCGCTCGTACATACTCCACAGTTTGTGAGCGTAGTCGACAACGTTTCTCTTGCTGTCGCTTATCAGCTTGTTTACTGTGTCCTTTATCACCTGGCCGTTACCTTCGAACTGAAGGTGCTGAGTAATAGCCACTGCCGATTCGTAGTCGCCCGCGATCACATTATTGTACAGCGCATCTGCAAGCGCTAGTTTATAGACGGACGACTTTTCGTTGTTGGTTTGTATCGATAGCGCTATGTTTATATTAATTTTTCTTTCATTCTGCAGGTCCAGTGATGGCGTGAAATTATAAATTGATGTAACGGCATTGTTCTGGAGCGATGGTGTGAATTCGTTAAACGGAATGGAGGTGACAGTACCACCAAATACAACGAAGAACACAAACAATAATATCATTTTGTTTCCGTTGATGACGAGACCTGTGAAGCAATTTTATATTTTATAAAATATACTGTACTCATTTCTATTTACATTTAATATAAACTGATAATTTTAAAATTATTATGCTGCTTTTGTGAGTGGCGTGCGTCACACAGAAGCATAGAAACCATTATCGTTCTATACTTGGACATTGAATAAACATTGTCACTCTCAGGCACTTACACGCGGCATCTCTATCAGATGCCACACGGGCTTCCTCACGATGTTTTCCTTTGCCGGTGAGTATCATATCCAGAGATACGGCCCTGAACACGAACCTGCTACCACTCGCATCGCAGCGCCTGGACACCGATCCTTTGTGAGTCCATGTGTTTATCAAATCTCAGAATATAACAAGATAATGGAATTTTATGTTTCTATGGGATACAAGTCAATATTTGTAAGCAAATAGT
This sequence comes from Automeris io, assembly GCA_036320925.1. Lineage (NCBI taxonomy): Eukaryota > Metazoa > Arthropoda > Insecta > Lepidoptera > Saturniidae > Automeris > Automeris io. The sequence goes on along the minus strand of JAUDJH010000010.1, from coordinate 1,465,261 downwards.
TAAGAGCAATTTAAGTATTGACAGGTGCCAAGGAATCCTCACCCACTACCTTCTGCGAGGTTGTGATGAAGCAGATGAAGCTGAAGCTGTTGGAAGTCGAAGCTGCTCGCGTCCGTGGGCTTTACCCTAGTTTCCCTACACGTGACTCCTGGGTGGTGCTAAACGAGCAGCAGCGAGGTGGTAGGGCGTCGGTGCCCGTCTGGATTGCGACCACAGTACATGGGTGTAAAGGCCGTCATAGTGACCAGTTTTGGCTTGTCGCGTTTCGGGATCAGCTTGTGTATATCCAGTAGCTCATATACCTAGAGACCTTCAGTCGCGGTATATGTGGGCCGACATGACGATGTAGACTATCAATGGATTTTCATCCTTTGATAGTCGCTTTCGTTTTTGGACTACACTGTACTTACCATCAGGAACTCTGTAGTCACTATGTCGAGCCAGTGTAAACAAAAAAAAGATGAATGTCGCCGAAAGATTCCGAGAGCAAACATCTTCTCTGGCCATTCGGCGGCGAAGGCACCGTCGCCGGAGGGACGTTAACCCAAAGTGACCGCGACATCAGGACATGCCAGACATGACAAAGGCCGGGAAGTAAACTTGAGGGAGTCTGCCTCCCGGATGAGAGGGCCAATGTCTGGCGCGCAGCGAGAGAGAGAGGTTTTAGAGGGGTGGACATTTTATTACTCCTTTACTCCCATCCCCGCGAGAAAAGTAGCCTCAACAATGCTTTTCACTTCTTTGGTTTGATAAATGGATGATCTTGATTTCCCATGTCCAGATGGAGCAATTAGAGAAACATTACGGGGGGTTGTAGTCAGTAGGAGTCTGACAAACCAGGGTCCCTGCGCTCACAGCGGCCCTGGTGGTCCTACGGAGGATACCCCAGGGTTACAAAAAAAAAACACATCCTCTAACGCTAGTTACATATTGGCATGTTCGACGAATACCAAATTTTAAGATTGTTATATTATCAACGATTTTATTATAAGAGGTTCAAAATTCTCCATCTTTACATAGTATAAAATAAAGTCCCTTCCGCTGTCTGTTCGCTTAGATCTTTTAAACTTTTCAGCGGATTTTAATGCAGTTTTCAGCAATAGACTGATTCATGAGTAATTAATAAATATTATAGTACAGAAAAACCGAAAAATGGCTAAACCTTACGAAATAGAACAAATTAATGTACTACAGAATTGTATATCTTCAAAAAACCGACACACAAGCTCGTTATGTTATATATTTATCTCTGACAGTTAACCCACAGTAACCCTTTTTATCTTTTACTCGTACATATTATAAAAAATATGTGTTGTTTACCAAACTATTTTATACAACACAGTACTATTACTTATCCAGTTAGATATATGACATACGTTGTAAATGTCATACAGATCAAAACTGCCCTTAACAGCGTTTCATTAAAATGGGTATCTTAGAAAGCTGCCCCATATTAGTATCTACATTGCACGCGTGCGAAGCCAGGGCGAGTCGCTAGCTATATTATAAAGCATCATTGAATAAGGTAGAGCGTGTTTTATTAAGGTTTAATTTTTAAACATATTACTAAAAAACTAATAAATATTATATTATAAGTGACTTACCGATCTCGTTTGGCACACGGTACTGAAATAATCTTGTCTTTATTAGCTATATATATACCTACAGTTGAACTTAGGATGATAAGAACAAGCCTTATTTATATTTCTGTTTATGACTTTGTTACGATGTAACGGTAAGCATCGGCTGCCCGGGGGGCCGGCGCGGGCGCGCGGCAACGCAGTTACAATAAATCTCCACGACGAACGTACGCTCGCACGCGTCTTCCGAACCAGGCATTATCTATACTAATATTATAAAGCTGAAGAGTTTGTTTGTTTGTTTGTTTGTTTGTTTGTTTGAACGCGCTAATCTCAGGAACTACTGCTTCGAATTGAAAAATTCTTTTTGAGTTGAATAGACCATTTATCGAGGAAGGCTTTAGGCTATATAACATCACGATGCAATTATTAGGAGCGAAGAAATAATGGAAAATGTGAAAAAAACGGGCAAAATTATTCATCCTTGAGGGCTTCCATTGCGTGCGCTGCAAAAACGGTTCAAGATATCAAAAATATATGTAAGAAAGAATTATTCCTCTTGAAATGATCTAAAAAAATGTCCGCGACAGTATATGCCTATCTTTTAAGATTAAGTCACTAGAACCGTTTTTATGGTAAACAAATTTGGTCGAAATTAATGCATTATTTGTTAAGAGTTGTATCAACGTAATAATATTAATCTTTATCCAAATAAATGTGTTGTTGATTAAGAGTATTAATTGTGAACAAAACTGTCTTTGACATCACTTAATTTCAATGATCATCTTAGAAGATATTACAAAACCTATATAGCAAAACAACGTTTGCCGGATCAGCTATGTGTTGATAAGCGCGAAACTCGAGAACGGCTGAACCGATTTGGCTGATTTCTTTTTTGTTGTGTTTGTTGAAGTCTAGGGAAGGTTATTACGGAGAGAAAAATTAAAAAAAAATGTCTGAAAAAGTCTAAAAACAACAGTTTTCTATATTCTCATACAAAAAATTCTTAATAATATTTAAAAGTCAATTTGAACTTTAACACCATAAAGTTTAAATGTTAGTGGACGGGTCCCGGGAAGGCAAAACAAATGAGTGGCGTATAAATATGAATGTCAATATTTGTCAATTTTTATACATATAGCATTAAGGCCAGGTTTCTTCAAACTATTTTCAAAAAACAACCGACAGGCCAATAAGTTTTGGCAGAATGAAATCTGACGGGGAATCTATTAACATTAAAAAAACAATGTGACTTTGTTTTAAAGAAATAGGGCAGAACAAGGTCTGCCGGGACAGCTAGTAAACAATATACAATTAGTTCACATATCGAAGTTTTTTATTAGCCAGGACGCTTCTTTACATATAAGAAGGCCTGGTATTCAGCCAGTGGTCCTTCGAGCAAAAAAGAAGATCGCCGCCTTTTTGCTACGCATTTCGTCGTGATTTTGAAATCGCCTCAGACATCATTACAAGAAAAAAGTTCAGAACATCAAGCCGGAACCCTTTTGTACTGAGTGAGTTCGTTCCATATCCTTTCTATTTCCTCATCATTTTCCAGGATTTTAAAATAGTGCTATACGGATCGGGCATTTTGATCTCTTCATAAATAGCATATTCAGAATCATTAGTGCGCAACAAAGAACAATGTGCAGCCATCAACGAGCATATTGTACGCTTATAGCTACTTGCTTTTTTAGCTAGTCTTATCTACTTGCTTTTATTACGTTAGTTTTGTTCAAATTTGTGCATTTTGTAATTTAAACTGGCTTTTATAAATAGTGAGTACGCATTTTTTTTTTTAATTACGAATACGGTACTGAATCTAGTGATATTTCTTTTGTTCATTTTTTTTTACATTCCTTTCTTACCTCATCGTAATGTCTCATGCAAAGATAAAGGAACTTGTAGGAAAACGTGGAAGCTTTAAGACTAAACTTACGCTTTTTTCGATTTTTCTCAAGCTTTTGCCTAGCAGCGGGTTAAACAGCTTACAAACAGCAGAATTAAAGTGTCGTCTTCTTATTATAGAACCGCTATATCGTGAATTTGATGCCGTGCAAGGGGAGTTGGAGCAGTTGTCGGAGAACTCGGACGCCAGATACGAAGAGCGCGCCAACTTCGAGGATCAGTACTTCGCGCAGATGGCTCGCGCGCACGCCCTGCTCGAGTCGGAGTCTGCGCCTGCCGCTCAAACTGATACTTCCCTCTCAGACGGCTCTGGCTGCAAGCATGACTTCGTCCGCCTTCCCAAGATAGACTTGCCTCACTTCGACGGAGACTATCAGCACTGGCTTGAATTCCGAGATACGTATCTTTCCCTAATACATAATAACAATAGCATACAGGGCACTTTCAATTTCACTACCTACGCGCTACTTTAACTGGCAGTGCGTCTTTGGTCATTAAAAGTTTAGATTTCAAAGCAAACAATAATACAATAGCTTGGAGTCTACGAATTGATCGATACAATAATGAAAGACTTTTAATTAACAATCATGTACAATCCTTATTTAGTTTTGAGCAGATTCAAAAGGAGTCATGCAGTAGTTTGCGTTACATGATTCATGTTATTAATAAAAATTTACGGGCTCTTCAGACACTCGGCCAGTCTATACAACACTGGGACACATTAATAATTTTTATGATGTAAAGCAAATTAGATATATTAACCAATCGCCAATGGGAAGAATATAAAAATAATTTACAATTTTATCCACAACTTACAGAGTTTTTGAAATTTTTATCCAACAGAGCAGACTTATTAGAAACACTAAATGACAGGAAGTATATGACGCCTGCAATACCTTCTCAGAACCAAACTTTTAACAATTTCTTAACTAAAACTAAACAAAATATATCTAAAAATAGAACAAATACTAATACTAAACAACTAACATGTCCTGTGTGTACTCAAGATAATTTCCTTTTTAGTTGTCAATTATTTAGAAACCTTGATATTGAGGCCCGCATAAAAAAGGTCTCAGACAGTAGTGTCTGTATGAACTTTCTTCGTCCAGGGCATTCAAGCAAACGTTGCAATCTCGGTCACTGCAAATATTGCAAAATCATACATAATACCCTCGTACATAGGGAACAAAAGAGCAATCTGACCAAAGCATTGCACTAACATCATTCTCCATTATCAATTCTTCACCTAATATTAATAATGGTCATATTTTGCTATCCACAGCATTGGCAAGTGTGTCAGACATCAACGGAGGACTGCACATAGTCAGACTGGTTTTGGACAATGGCAGCACCTCCAACTTTGTCACCGAAGACCTCTGTAGCAACCTCGGCTTGGTAAAGCGTTTAGCTAACTCCACTGTCTCAGGTATTAACGACCAATTCACAAAAGCTTCAGAAAGTTGCAACATTACTTTACAATCTTGTTTTGGTGGCTATCGGGTGAACGTTGATTGTTTCGTCTTACCGAAGATCACCACATCATTGCCTGGCTCTTATGTGGATACACGTAATATCCCTATCCCACCAGGTCTTCAGCTGGCAGATCCAACCTTCAAGATACCTTCAGCAATCAATATCCTTGTTGGGGCTGAAGTATTCTGGAAGGAATAGTAAGGATTTGTGCATTCTGCACCACGATCGGTTAGAAAATTTTTGATAATCTATCATCCTAATTAGTATTATTTGTTATCTTAATTAGTATCATTAGTAATGACTTTGTACTCATTCTTATCTTTAATTACCATCATTAGTAATGGATTCTTATTACTGTTGATTGGTAAACGTTATTATCTATCTATTGTTGATTGATATGTCATGGTTTCGTAAACATTAGTAATGACTTCTCATTACTGTTGTTTAACATAGATAATTTGTATTTGACATTTTACTTATACTCTGGGTATATATAAAGTGTTTTGTTGTAACGATGCAGTTAGTTGATCATAGTTCAACAAGAAGGAAAATATCTATTGTCACCGTTCTGTACTAAGTGTTTTTGCAGGGAACTTTTACAAAATGGATGTAAGTAGTATTACAATATTTATTAAACTGATGATTGTTCCATCAACATTTTAATGTGTAATCTTAACATTTGACATTTTATTTCCAGATTAACAATTCAGAGGAATGTACATTCAAAGATTATTATTTCCCACCAACACCACCCAATTTAAATATTGATTCTTCACCTATAAACTACAAACGGGCCGCACCATCATGCAAAAGAGCTAACTGTAACATTGAAGCATTCTTTGAGAACATTAAAAAACGGAAGAGTACCAAACCCATGTCTTCAGGAGTAGGTATAAGTGGCAAATATGGAATGTCATATATATCCACTGCAATAGATGATGCGAGTAATGCAAGCCACCTCATAAAAATTGAGATCTTTGATTTACAAAAATTAAAGAATATAGATTCCAATGAACATTGGAAACATGCAAGTACCCGTGAAAAATATTATTGTACAGAAGATTGTAAAAACTATGAACATATCCAGGAGTTAATTTACAATATATCTAGAGAGGTGGCAGGATCAGAAAAGTGTAAAAAGTATTTTTTTAAAGTGTGAATTTAAAGTGTGATCCATTCTTAGTGTTAATGTTTCATAAGAAAATTCGCATAATATTTGTATTCAATTATAGTTGAGGGTATAAGTATATTAATATTATAAAATAAAGATATGAAAATAAAAACTGTATTTCATTATTTAAATTTATTTAGAAAACATGATTACAAACATTTTTCTTAAACTTATATCATTGTACAAAGTATTATTACAAAACAAAGACACGAAATTTAACATACTCTTCCCAATATATCTAAAATACAAATACAAATACACTAAACAATATTCACCACAAACAGATGTGAGATTATTTTGTAGTTTCAGATCATTATAGTACCAATATCTTGCATTCCTTTTCAAAAACATTAAATGATATCCGGTCGGTTTCCTCCCATAAGAATCGAAATATTCACCAATACCATCATTATTTACATGTATTGCTACCCAGTGGGAATCAGGTTGATTATCATCATCTGGATTACTGATCATATATACTGGAGGATTCATGATCATTGGAATTCTATTTGCAGGAAATACATTATATAGTCCAGTCAAATAAGTTTTTAAATCAAAATTTTGACACTCAAGTTTGCATTTTTGATATTTTGTACTTCTAATAATACAAAAACGATCTGTAAAGGTTTTAATATCTGAAACCCCCGGCAAGGGTTAAAAAAAATGTTTAAAAGTATTTTTCCACAAATACTCGAAAACGGTAATAGTTAGAGAAAAAAAAAATGTAAGCAAAATATATAGAGCTTAAAATTATACATAAAAAAAGGTAGCATGACTTTTTTCCTCCGGCCTAAATTAGCCAAGTTAGGGAGGTTTTTAAGTTTAAGGGTTTTTAAATTCCGCGCCGTTGCATAAAGTCACGAGGCAAAAAGAAAGCGACTATTGCTGTCTCGCTTACTCCCATTGATGCTTGACGATGCGCCAATTGCGTAGGCGTTCACTATAAAATGTCCGAGGGAGTGTGAGTTAATGTATTATTAGCATAGCAGTCTGTTCGATTAGGGGAATGTTATTAGGTATAGAAAAGGAATTCGATTGGTAATAGTAATCGAGAAAAGTGGATAGGTGCAAAATTAATGATGACTTTAATGAATATAATTCTTGAATAGTAGTTTAATTGGAATAGCTTGCATTTAAGGATTGGAAGAAGTTGGATGAAGCAACTTGTTTTTTTTTTGTAAATGAATAGGCTTTATTATTTTATGTGTAGTTAATCTCGATGTTGCGTTAGGATGTGAATATTTTCAGGCTTTTAGGTGGGTTTTGAAGAAAACTTAATCTTCTTGTAACATAGTTTATCAAAAATGTTTAATTTAATTAATTTTTTTTTTAATAGAACTGAAGGTTAAGTTCTCTAACAGAGAACATTCACAAATTTGTAAAAATGTTTTTTCGCCACATAGGTAGGATAGTTGTTTTGTATTGTAAAAAAATTTAATAGGATTATCAAAAATTTTTAAAAGGAAAGGAAGGATAATGTGATTGTATGTAAGGAGTACATAAAATTAGGTAACATGTCTGTGACATAAATATTATGTTTAGTAAAAATATAATATTTTGTATGAAAGAATTGGAAAATAGGAAGATCGTTTTGAACTCGAAATTCGAATTTGAACAAGGACTTGATTATTCTTGAGATTGTGTATTGAGCTTTAAGAAGGAAATGTTGAAAAATTAGAATATACAAATAACGAGAATATTATGTACATGTATTAATGGTTTACTAAATTTATAATTTAAAGTAATAATAAGAGTTTGATTGAAGAAGCAAGAACTCCACAATATCGGTCACACAAGTTCCCCTTCCACAATATATTAATATTTATCTATATATATTACATTTAGTTATTAAAAAATAAACATTAACGCGAAGTTCTGTCTCAAACTTAAGTTTTTACTATATCCTTTATGTCGCTTATGTTTTTAGCAAGCACATTAAAGTGGAGAAATTCCAAATAAAAATATATGTATTTATTAATTTTTCTTTAATTGATAAATTAATAAAATAATAAAATTAATAGCTTTTCATATAAACTAAGGATTTTAAATAGAAATAGAATTTTCTACTGTAAAATTTAAATTAAATATAGGACCTTCAATTATAATATTTTAAATATTTTTTTAGATTCAAAAAAATATTACTATCAACTGAATTTCATCCTTTGATGATCACTTTCGTTTTTGGACTACACTGTACTTACCATCAGGTGCACTGTAATCACTATGTCGTACCAGTGTAAAAAAATAACTTGTCATATGGGAACAAGTTGTTTTCAATTTGCAAACCCAATATTTAGGATAAAAAAGTTCAAAATTATTCCTAACATGTCAACTAAAATAAAGATGGCGTCCGGTCATACATCGGACATAAAATTTGCATGTGACTTGGCTTATTAGATGCATTGTGGCAGATGGCGCCACCAGAAATAGAGTTGCCACATTCACCCTAAACACCCTTAAAATTAATTATATATTCCAATACGGAATAATGCTAAATTTCTGTCAATTATACTATTTTTTTCACTCGAATCGTCTTGAATTAAAAACCATTTATATAATTAATATACATAAAAGAATTATAAATAGTTCTATGGTACATAATGCTTTTAATAATTTTCCATAATATTGAATCAATACTTAGCATGAGGTACAACCTAAATCCTTTCTTAGAGGATCCCTACGTCATAACATCTACCTACATGCCAAATTTCAGCCCGATCCGTCCAGTGGTTTGGGCTGTGCGTTGATAGATCACTATGTCTGTCAGTCAGTCAGTCACCTTTGAGCTATATATATTTAGATTATTTAGATTAAAAAGAAAGTAAATAATTGTAAGTATTTTCGGGGTGGTAGGTCAATTACCCGAACTGGCTACAAGACTACAGTACTTGAGTGAAAAGACCGTCACAGTGACTCGCTTCGGCCTGTCGCGTTTCAGGATCAGCTTGCGTATATCCAGTAACTCATATACCTAGAGACCTTCAGTCGTGGTATATGTGGGCCGACATGATGACGGAGACTGTCAATGAATTTTCGTCCTTTGATAGTCGTTATCGCTTTGGATTACACTGCACTTACCATCAGGTGCACTGTGGTCACTTTCTTGAGCCAGTGCAAACAAAAGTAAGTCATCAATTTCATCAACTTGGACTTGGCTCTGCAAATACTTGGTTTATACTTAATTTTTATATTGACTTAACTAAGTGACTGCACCGCATTTTTTATGATTTCCAGGCAAACGCTTGATGTCAATCACACTCGGTAATAAAGTTAGGAAAAGTGTTTTAATTTGTGTTAGAAAAAATCAATGGTATTTATTTATTTATTCACAATCATTGAACAGCACATACAATCAATTTACATACGGTACTGTTAACAAGCTGTGCCAATTACACAATGATAATATTTAAAAAAAAAACTTCAAGAAAATAACAGTAAGCTCACAACAATAAGAAATAAATGTGTGTGTGTATTTATACCAATAAAATAAATCTATCATATATATACAGGGTTATAGGTAACTAACGCACAGCCTCTTAAGGGTGGCTTTGATTTATCAAGACAGACAACTTTTGTTGTACGACTTTTTCTAATTCAATTACTTTTTTTCCCATACAAAAAAAATAAAAATCAGATTTGCAGTTCTGAACTTTTTAACTCTTCGTAAGGCGACGATCGCGCCACGCTGACAAAGGCGACCGAAGACAGACTTACGTAGTGCGCGGCGTCTTGTGTCGCTACTAACGAAGAAAGGGGTCTGCGGCGCGGTGAGCGGGCGTGACGACATGTGCTTGACTACTGTGTAACACGGGTCATGTCAGTCGCAAATTTGCTTGCGTGTGCGCCCAGCATGTGTTAGTTGTCCCAGTGACGCGTTCGTTTCATAAATCACAATGTCAAATCGATACACTAACATTGAATATACCGAAATGGTGCGTGTTTATGCTCGGTGCGGTGACAATCTGTCTGAAGCTAGCCGTGAGTCCGCGAGACTATTTCCGAATGTGTTGACACTGAGTAAATAGATTTGTGAGTATTTTTGTAAATAGTTTAATTATTGTAAATAGAGTGATTCCACTTTTTAAATACGCCTACATTAAAAAATAGTTTGCAATTATCTATCTTCAAACAGACCGCGCGCCTCTTTTGGTGCGATGAATTGCTTGATTACGAATCAATGTTCGTGTTTTTCTATTTACTTTTTTATTTTTTAGTGTAGCCAGTCCTAAGCCTGGATAAGTATGAAGGGATTGTGGATTCAGTGTATAAATATGTACAGATTGTACAACCTTTGAAACATTAATTTACGTAGAGGCCTTTACCTTGTTCATTTTACGATGTTCCCTATGGCAGACAAATAATAGGTTGGTTTTGTTTGTGAAACAATTATTTAATGTTTTTTTTTTATTCTAGTTTGTTTTAATAGTGTATTAGTACGTCAATCAATAAACATTTATTTTCACTATTTAACTAAATATGGAAATTTACGTTCAAATAATTGTTATAAGCGACTTTGTAAAATAAACAAGGTATAGGGTTAATAAACTTTCTGCTACACGATCCTTAACGCTGCGTAGCAACGTAACTTGGCGCACGACTGCATAGCACCAGCTGATTGGATACCTACGCCAGATCGAATGAAAGTTGGAATATAGAGCTAACGATGACTAGATATTCACACTAAAACTAAAAAAAAAAATCTAACGATGTATTAGGTTTTGGCAAAAGTCGTAGAACAAAAGTCGTTAGTCTTGATGTACCTAAGCTACCTTTAAGAGGTTGTGCGTTAGTTACCAGTAACATTGTATATATATGTATATACCTATAATATATATATATATATATATATATATATATATATATATATATATATATATATATATATATATATATATATATATATATATATATATATATAAAATAAATATTATCATAATTAACTACTTTCACGTGAACGAAGTCGCGAGCACAGCTAGTATTACATATAGTTATTATTATAGCTACTAAGGTTTAGATTAAAAAATCTGGCGTTGTACAAAGATCTTCGTTATCGGTGTGGGAGTAACAGCTCTCACGTGAAAGTGGGCAGGACACTTTGCTAGACACGGTGTTGCCAACTGGAGTCGTGTAAAAAGCGGATGTTTTTCATCCAAATCACCGGAACAGTTATTTTATACCACTTTTGGTCAATAAACTATCCACGTGTTTTTTTAATCTGTCGTGGTTTTTTAAATTATGTACCTATTGAAATAAAATTAACACTATATGTTACGTGAAGCTATTTACAATACATTACTGAAACCCCCATCTCAACTGATTAAGCCGTTTCGGAGATTAGCGGTCACAAACGCGCGCATCTATGTGTATATTAATTGAGGATACAATCTATGGTCCGCCTCAATTTTAATAAATATCAATATGTGGCAGTATCATACATAGCTACTTCCTTATTAATTAATTAAAAAGCCCATAGCTTAAATGGCAACATCAAACTGTAATTATAAATTCGCTTCTCAAAGTGTAGTATGCGTTACTGTTTGTTAAAATTTTAAAATTATTTTACACATTTAAAATATTCAAGCAACAAAACCTTTTCTTGCTCGTTATATATCACAGCTCTCACCCAAACCAAGTCACATCTCAACAGTCAGTCCCTGCTATAATGAATTGTATCTAGGAAATGTTCAATAGGTGGCTAAGGACCACATTTATTATATGTATTGATTGATAATTAAGCAATACATATAATAAATTCGTTCCGCGGTCACCTCTCCAACGCCGTGACGTTCCGTAAATATTATAATTTGCAACTCCGTGTATCAATGCGAGTGCCCAGAAAAACTTCACTTGCGCGGTATAGGTTAGTAAAAATGTATGGCCTTGTGCCCTCTAATCTCTGAATTGACATTAATCCACACCGTTTAAAATGCGGTTTTCACTAATGTATTATGGAAAGCTGAATTTAAAATATTACTATTATTTCTATTTCAATTGGGTGGTAACTAAAAAGTTATATCAGTTTAAAAAAGCACATCGATCATATATGGGATAAAATGTGTTGAGTAAAACGAAACGCAACTCATATGTCAGTTGTTATTATCATTGTCATAAATATTCCTGACGTGTATAGTTTGTATTTATAATATGTTTTCGTGAGTTGCTATTAAATATTAAATGTATTTGCACATTTTTTTCTATTCGATGGTGTTTGCGTCGTTTATTATTAATTTACATTATAATGTTCAAAGGCAGTAAAAACACCACAGAGTTCACCACAAATACGTTTATTGCACGATACTTAGCATTAAACATAAAATTTACAAAAACAAGCAATAATAATACGAGCGTCCGTATGTAAGGCGCGCGGCCGATCGAGAGACGTCACACAATCTCCCTCCTACCGTCCACCGCGGACGGTGCGCAAGCGATCCGTACTAACCATTGCGCCGTCCGCGAGAGTGGGCCGGCAGAGTGCACGCTACAACATTTATTTTATTTTATATTTATAATGTTTGAATGTATATTCTTTTATATTACCTTTTTTTACACTAACAACATTCACTCAACATTTTATCCCCCCCCCTCTACCTTCCTCATCCGTTTCCTTTGTTTCTGGGTTTGAGCGCGTTGAGGAAACTGCAACGTGCTCGCTTTAAAAATCTCTAAAATCGCTACAAAGATGTTATACAATGTGTATTATACAATTGTAAAACTCGAACGCTCTGCTTAACCCTACAACGCGTGAAGTTGTGGTGTGTGACGCCTGAACCAGCGCCGTGGACCGGGGCCGATACCCAAGTAAGTTTGTTCCCGGATTTTCTTCTTCCTCCTCTTCAACTCACATGCATCAGGTGGTATATATAGTAGCTCTTAAATAGTTTGTTTGTGCATTGATTTGTGTTAATGGTTATTATTCTTTGTAAGTAACGGCATTCATGGTGATACGAAGTTCACCGGGCTAACTAGTTCTATAATATATTATAATATAAAATGTGGTTATTAAAAAAATATCGGAAATATTATACTTACAATTATCCCATAGGGCAGTAGAGTAATTAAAAACTTTTCGCATGTGTTTCGTATCATTAAAACACTTTATTTTAAATCGTATTAATAATCTTTATTTATCTTTTATTCAGATATCATAACTTTATTTAGAATGATCTTATGTGAAAACCATATATCAGAGGATAACCAAAAAATTCACCAATATCCCCCCACAATATTCTATTACCGCTATCGGTAAATTTGAAATCTGTCTTCAAAGCCTGCTGGTATTTCCGGTTGACGATGTAGAACACGGTGCTACCTTCAACCTCAGCCGGTAGGAGATACCACTGACATGCGTTCGTTTCGCAATCGTCATGTAAGTAACATTTGGAACCCAAGAAGTGTAAAGTCATGTATTGCCTATACAAATTATTCATAATTTTAAAATAGACCGTGTTGTCTTCTGAGATCGATTTAAAATTCCATTTCAGATCTTCGGCAGTTCTAGATTTCATTTTACCGTGTACTATTTTCACGTTGTCTTCAGTTTCTGAGCTATCGGCAATGGCTGGTAAGCTATATACATGGTCAACGATTCTCACGTCATCTCCGTTCAGTATCATCCGGAACTGTATGGGGAAATGTTCTTTGACAATGTTCCTCTCGTACATACTCCACAGTTTGTGAGCGTATTCAATAACGTTACGCTCACTTTCCCTAATTAGCTTGTTTACTGTGTCCTTTATCACCTGGCCGTTACGTTCTAACTGTAGTTGCTGAGTCATAGCCACTGCTGATTCGTAGTCCCCCGCGATCACATTATTGTACAGCGCATCTGCAAGCGCTCCTGTATTGACGGACGACTTTTCGTTGTTGGTTTGTATCGATAGCACTATATTTATATTAATTGGCTTTTCAGTCTTCAGGTCCAGTGATGGCGTGAAATTATAAATTGGTGTAACGGATTTGTTCTGGAGCGATGATGTGAATTCGTTAAACGGAATGGAGGTGACAGTACCACCAAAGACAGCGAAGAACACAAACAATAACATCTGCATTTTGTTTCCGTTGATGACGAGACCTGTGAAGCAATTTTATATTTTATAAAATAAACTGTACTCATTTCTATTTACATTTAATATAAACTTATAATTTTAAAATTAAAATTAACAAGATTAATTAAAATTAACAAGATAATGGAATTTTATGTTTCTATGGGATACAAGTCATTGGTATTTGTAAGCAAATAGTTAAGAGCAATTTGCTTTTATAATAAAGTTTATTGACACGAGCTAAGGAATCCTCATCCACTACCTTCTGCGAGGTTGTGATGAAGCAGATGAAAGTTGCCGGAAGGGTCCGAGAGCGAACATCTCCTCTGGCCAAGGCACCGCCGCCGGAGGGATGCGTTCACCCAAAGTGACCGCGACATCAGGACATGCCAGACATGACAAAGGCCAGGATGTAAACTTGAGAAAGTCTGCTTCCCGGATGAGAGAGTCAATGTCTGGCGCGCAGCGAGAGAGAGAGGTTTTAGAGGGGTGGACATTTTATTATTCCTTTACTCCCATCCCCGCGAGAAAAGTAGCCTCAACAATGCTTTTCACTTCTCTGGTTTGATAAATGGATGATCTTGATTTCCCATGCCCAGGTGGAGCAATTAGAGAAACATTACGGGGGGTTGTAGTCAGTAGGAGTCTGACAAACCAGGGTCCCTGCGCTCACAGCGGCCCTGGTGGTCCTACGGAGGATACCCCAGGGTTACAAAAAAAAAACATCCTCTAACGCTAGTTACATATTGGCATGTTCGACGAATACCAAATTTTAAGATTGTTATATTATCAACGATTTTATTATAAGAGGTTCAAAATTCTCCATCTTTACATAGTAAAGATTACTCAAAATTACAGTGGGGTGCACACATGACACGTCTTGCAGGGAAACTCAGCTCGGCCGCTTATGCAGTCAGTAAAATCAGGCGACTCACAGATATTGGAACAGCTCGATTAGTTTATTTTAGTTATTTTCACAGCGTTATGTCTTATGGTATTTTACTGTGGAGTAATGCTGCTGATTTGAAAACGATTTTCGTTTTGCAAAAGAGGGCTGTGCGTGCTATCTATAATTTAAGGATTAGAGTCTCGCTTAGAGAACGTTTTAATGACTTCGGTATTTTAATAGTTCCATCGCAACATATTTACGCTTGTATCATATATATATACATATATACAGTGTACACTCTATATAACGACCCTCAAGGGACTGTGCATATTTTGGCGTTATAGAGAGTGGTCGTTAAATAGAGCGAAGAAAAATCTGTATTAAAAAAAAGTTTATTTCAGACTGGTGTTAGTAATTACATAAAAAACAATTCTTATTTGATCGCTATTGAGTATAGTCTGTTAGTTTTGTCTGACGTCCTTTGCTGTACCAGTAATTTTGTTGTATTTTTCCCATTATTTTATTCATATCTAATAATATATAATACATAAATTCGGTACAAAATGTATGGGAAAAGTCTTTTACATTTTGTGACTTTTTGAGTACTCCAACGATGGTAGGTCCCATAGAAGTTTTTAATCAATATTAGTAACAGGATCGATTGGCATCAAAAAATTTTTTTGTATAAAATTGCTATTTTTTGTTAACTATACATTTTTTTGAAAATCTGTTGAATGCGAAAAAGAATTCCATAAAAAAATATGTATAGTCTCCTAAGACCACTTTCGTGTAACTGCAACGGATAACGTACTTCTCCTTACTGCCCCGCTGAAAGATTCCACCCTGTATATATATATATATATATACGACATAATCTGCATCTATTTTTGGTGAGTAGTGATATTCATAATGTTAATACTACAAATAAACACAAATTAGTGTTACCTAATTACCGGCTTAAAAAGGTTCATGGTCCCCACATGGGGCTCGGGATTCGCTTATACAATACAATACCTAAAGACACCTTGGAGTTACCACTATTGAAATAAAAAAAAACTATTAAAACTAAATTGCTAAAAAAGGGATATTATTCCATTAATGAGTGTTTGAATGATAAAAGTGCGTGGTCTTAATATATGCAATCGTTCTCGCGGGGCATTCAATCCTTTATATATTATAACCTGTTATTGTGCCTCATTATGTTAAAAGGAGCAACTACCAGAGTTTCTTGCCGGCTCTTCTCGGTAGATTCTGCTTTCCGAACCGGTGGTAGATTCACTTTACTTTTTTTGACGATTCAAAAGTGCTTTGGAAGTACGCCTATTTGAATAAAGTTATATTTCATTTCATTTTATTTCATTTCATTTCATTAGTATAAAATGAAGTCCCTTCCGCTGTCTGTTCGCTTAGATCTTTTAAACTATTCAGCGGATTTTAATGCAGTTTTCAGCAACAGACTGATTCATGAGTAATTAATAAATATTATAATACAGAAAAACCGAAAAATGGCTAAAACTTACGAAATAGATCAAATTAATTTACTACGGAAATGTATATCATCAAAAGACCGACACACAAGGTCGCGATGCTATATATTTATCTCTAAAAGTTAACCCACAGTAACACTTTTTATCTTATTCTCGTACATATTATAAAAAAATTTGTTGTTTACCAAGCTATTTTATACAACACAGTACTATTATTTATCCAATTAAATACATGACATACGTTGTACGTGTCATGCAGATCAAAACTGCCCTTAAAAGCGGTTCGTTAAAATGGATATCTTAGAAAGCTGCCCCACATTAGTATCTACATTGCACCCGTGCGAAGCCGGACCGAGTCGCTAGCTATATTATAAAGCATCGTTGAAAAAGGTAAAGCTTGTTTTATTAAGGTTTAATTTTAAAACATATTAGGAAACTAAAAAATATTATAAGTGACTTACCGATCTCGTTTGGCACACGCTACTGAAATAATCTCGTCTTCATTAGCCATATATACTTACACTTGAACTTAGGATGATAAGAACTAGCCTAATTTATATTTGTCTATGACTTCATTGTTCTCTAAATCGTCAGCCGGGGAATCGTAAAGGTTTTCGCAGCCAACAGCACATCGCCTGCCAAGAAAACAAAAATGTCAGTGATTTGCCATTTTCTGTGTCTTCGAAACCTTTTTCTATATGAAAAAAAATCTCATTAGGCCGTGACGGTCGCGCAGGTGGTAGCGAAACCGGGCTGTGACGGACTTTCGCCGGCTAGAAACATCAAGGTAACGACATCTGCATATTAACAGAGATTTACGCCTGTTTTCACCAATGTTCCCCAAATTTTAAGAGCCACATAAGGTGTTTGATTGGCCCATAGTGTTAATTTCGCTTTCACCAACATTTAGGTAACACCTAATAGCTTAAGCATCCTTTAATCCGCATAATTGAAAAACAAAGGTAAAAGTTCAAGAGAGAGTGGGAGAGCGGTAAGACAATAATAGTTTTTGCCCACTTAGAAACATTTTAAGATCCGGGGCTGTGAAACATGCTTTTTATCCTAGCAGTGATCATGTCGACTTGCACAGATACTAATTCACGCTTCGTTTAAAGAGCCCCATATCATATGACGGTGAAAACATGCTCGCCGCAGCCCAAATAACAGTTTGAAAACTTCTTAGCCTTAGCCGGGATGTGATTTACCGAATAGCTGTGGCTCTGTAAGCCCGCGCTCGAGGTTTTATTACGGAAAGGAGAGGGTGGAACAAGGTTAAATAGCTCTTCAGAATCCTCGCCGTGATACATACGGTAGAGAACGCTTGATGAGGCAATATCTCTGCGCAACCGGAGCGGTTTAAGACGCTTTGTTATCGCGCCTGATTATGTTGTGATGACCTTTCCCGGTCTCCAAGATATCGACAGTTCGAAAAAAAAAATGCTCAGTAACGTCAGAATCATTCACAACGCGGACAGCCCTCCACTGCAAGCTATCCAGGGTGACAAGTAAATGCTGGGCAGAATCATCCCAGAGATGCGAAGAACCTGGGAGTTTTTGGGAGTCGAAGCTGCTCGCGTCCGTAGGCTTTACCCTAGTTTCCCTACACGTGACTCCTGGGTGGTGCGAAACGAGCAGCAGCGAGGTGGTAGGGCGTCGGCGCCCGTCTGGATCGCGACCACAGTACATGGCTGTAATGCCCGTCATAGTGACCAGTTTCGGCTTTTCGCGTTTCGGAATCAGCTTGTGTATATCCAGTAGCTCATATACCTAGAGACCTTCAGTCGTGGTATATGTGGGCCGACATGACGATGTAGACTATCAATGGATTTTCATCCGTTGATAGTCGCTTTCGTTTTTGGACTACACTGTACTTACCATCAGGTACACTCTAGTCACTATGTCGAGCCAGTGTAAAAAAAAAAGAACCCATGGGCCTTTTACAATAGGAAATGATTGAATTACCCTTTTTTTCAGATTATCGTTCCAAACATTGATCATCTATAAATATACACAAGCCTGTCTGCCACCTTAAAAAAAGATGAAAGTGTGAAGATAAAACGGCAGTAGGCCAGTGGGTGACTAATGTAAGGCTTCGACCACACAGGCGCCAATAATTATCCGCCTCGTTAGCTTCAACGTCTTGTTTTACATTCATTGCGTGAAGTAACCGCACGCATCTTCTGCATCATGTTTTTTAATAACAACGACCACAATCTCGCACACCTTACCGTGTTTATTGTTTACTAGCTTTTTTAACATCGAGAAAATTCTCATAGGACTGTCTCGGACGTGCAAAAGCGTGGCGGGCCTAGTGCGCTGAGCCTATGCTGCTAAAAACCCAAGTTGACTACTTCTGCGTATTGTTTGGAACTGCGAGTATTGTAATCAATTTTCCACAGCCACACCGTGCCGCGCCCGCCAGGCATAAACGATGTGGCATACTCACTATCTATTTATTTATTTCGGTCTTTAACATTATCTATTTTCTAATTCTTTTTACTATACTAACCTATAACTAACAACTATTTTTAATAATAATATTATATCTTCACTTATTTATCTAAGTAATTTTATCAACACATTTCGTACTAACACACTTGATATTTATTTCTTAATATCGTGTCGTGCGATGGAAACGGCTCTAATTCAGAGAGCCGTGGGATACAGGCGCGCGCGGGGGGTGACTGCATATGCGTACGCGACGCAAGCGCTCAACCGCTCGCGCAGTCGTCAAAACATTCTGACTATCACGTTCGACGTTCCCGCAGCGCAGAATGTGGGTAGAGGCAGAGGTCGCTGCCAGTGTCCACCAAGAACTGTGTATAGGTCGACGCTGCTTCCCCGAATCTTATGGTATTTCAGCAGAGCAAGTCATAACGTTCTGCTGACTGCTGAAGAGTCGTTAATATGTCAACCAAGGCTTAGCCTGGAGCGTCCACAACCCCGAAAACATCAGCCAACTATGATTTACTAGCTGTGATAACCCGGCGCTGCCCGATTTTTTTTTACTGGCTCAACAATGTGACTCCATTGTACCTGATGGAGAGTACAGTGTAGTCTAACTATGGCAATGACTGCCAAGAGATGAATATCCGTTGACAGTTACCATCGCTATGCCGGCCCACATATGCCACGACGGAAGGTCTCTAGGTATATGAACAACTATATATACACAAACGGATCCCGAAACGTGACAGACAGAGGCGAGTCACTATGACGGTCTTTACATTTGTGTACAATGGACAGGACTCAGTTTGGGCATACCCTACCACATCTCAAGTATCAAGTAGATAGGTTTGATTGGGCGCTCGGAGTGCGATGGAGCTGGCTATGTTGGGCATCTCTTCGAAGAATAAACTCCGAAATGAGGTTATTCCGCGGAGAACCAAAGCTGTTAACATAACTCTCCATTATTTTTTTTATAATTTATAGACGAATGCTTGACCTCAATCACACCTGGTAGAAGGTGAAGATGAGTTCGATGATGAAACGCGATCGCCTAGCAAATGCCTATTCACTCTTCTCTTAAAGACTTCCAGGTCATAAAATCGCGGAAATATGGCCGCTGGTAGCATATTCCACTCCTTAGCCGTTCGCATGATGAATGTAGAAACGAATCTTTTCGTGCGGATATAAGGAACATCCACCACATACGGATGGCATCCGACACCATGCCTAGTGGTTTTGTGGTGGAATGGGGCTGGTGGAATCAAAGAATGTAGTTCCTGAGAACACTCTCCACCGTGCAACCGGTAAAAGACCGAGAGGCAGGCAACTCTACGGCGATGCTCGATGCTCTGCATTTTAATTTACCATACTAGCAAGCGGAAGTGGCAGTGGGCAGGCCACATACACCGAAGAACCGATGATCGTTAGAGCAGGCAGGTTCTTGAGTGGAGACCAACTAGCTTCCGCAATACATTAGTAGCAGTATCCAGTTTGCAGTAGAGATGCCACGAATATTCGGCAACTATTCGGTATTCGGCCGAATAATACGTACTATTCGGCGGAATACCGAATACCAAATCATGTAAAAAAGACACGTTATATTACTCAAAGTTGTGCATTTATTTCTAAATTACAACACTTTAGTAATTCAAATTGATCAGTGATAAGTTGTGATGGATAAAAACAAGCTTTTTAGCATTTTTTGATAGCAAACGATTATGCTTTTCATCGTAAATGTTACCAGCTTCAGAAAATAACCTCTCACACACACACTCTCTCTCTCGCTCACACACATACTAATAAACTTATACCGTGAATATCCATATAAAAACTCGAAACACCCTTGAATAACCCGAACGGAAGTGCGAGTCTCACCAGAGACAAGATTTACTTAATTGGTGAGACTTATCACCCTGTGTATATGCATAAGTTTTGTGTTGACATAAAGATTATTATTATTACTACACACGCTACTTCCAGGAATATTCGGCGGCCGAATATTCGGCGCTTCGGCCGACAGCGTTGCCGAATATTCGGTATTCGGCCAATTCACTATTCGTGGCATCACTAGTTTGCAGTTTCATTTTTTTTTTGTTAACTTATAAAAACCCAACGTGACCAGTAGCACGGCTGGTCACCGTTCTTAGAGCACTTTACACTTGAACTTTCTGTTAGACTCCTGGGTGGTGCTAAACGAGCAGCAGCGAGGTGGTAGGGCACCGGTGCCCGTCTGGATCGCGACCACAGTACAAGGGTGTAAAGCCCGTCATAGTGACCAGTTTCGACTTGTCGCGTTTCGGGATCAGCTTGTGTATATCCAGTAGCTCATATACCTAGAGACCTTCAGTCGTGGTATACGAGGGCCGACATGACGATGTCGACTATCAATGGATTTTCATCCTTTGATAGTCGCTCTCGTTTTTGGACTACACTGTACTTACCATCAGGTATTCTGTAGTCACTATGTCGTGCCAGTGTAAAAAAAAATAGATGTCATGCGGGTTTTCTCACCGTATTTATCTTCCCCGTATCATATGGTGCCTAAGTTCATATTTAATATAGAAAAACCCAGAGATACGTGCCGGGATTCGAAGCTACAACCATTCGCGTTACAGCGCATGATTACTTGCCCCTTATCCACTAAGCCACCAACCAGAGCACAAATTTATTTAAAAATAAATTAACGAATCTTAAAACTCGTATATTTCGTTTCAAGTGATAATAATAATTGATGTGGGTCAAGTCTCTGACCCACATCTGCGATAATATTCACAGGAAACTTCATCAAATACTTTGCCCACGCCGTAATCACACACTCAATTACGCAATTAATATACTTAACTGATTAGCACTGATTTATTGAGAAAAAAAGGTGACCTGGCGACAACGTTGAGATTAGCGCAATAATAAAAATAAAGAGGGTTACACATGGCGTCCGATACAAATACGTAAAACTAGAAAACTCGGACCGAGTTCGGATATTGCATTTTACACTGTCTTTGATCGTTATCTGTGAAAATATTAATCTAGGAGCTGAATACAATCACAACAAAGCATTCCGTCAACACGACAAGATATTTTTCTTTAGAGATTTTTTTTTTATTTTGATAAAATCCTCATAGGACCGCCTTAGCCGCACAAGGAGTTTATGCGATCGGCGTTTGTCGGACTGGTGCCGAGTAAAAACCCCAAGGTGACTACTGACATTGGCGGGGACTGCGGGTCCTGTAATCAATTCGCCACAGCCGTTTAAGGTGTATTTATAAATATAAGCTTAAACAATATCAATCTTGTTTAAGCATATATAAACGCTATTTATTATTAAACTATACTTTATTGTCTCGCACTGGTAACGCCACAGATAACAAAATATTACATTATCTGGCTCTTGTTACGTTTGATTGCCACCCAGTGCGAGGGCGTCGTAGTTTGTCAAAATTCATGTTAAATCGTTCGTCTTTGCATCAATACGTATGGTTAGACATTGCACCTTACTAATTTATATTGGGTGGTTGTATACAAATAGTGTGTTGTGAAAGTTGATGTCACATATCTACAGGTCTTCTGAACAGCCTAACATATGGGTGGCAATAGTTATATCACATGAGCCAAAACCTAGAAAAATTAGTCTACTTTTAAATTCCATGGAACCTTCCAAACGCACGGTGGTTCCACGGACGGAAAGATTATCCAGTTTTAATAACTGTTAAATTTAAATCATCATTGAGGTCGAATAAAATCATTTCAATTAAATGACGCTTTATATAAGCTAAAACTAGATTCAATTTGTGGGTGCAAGTCGCACGTAGACTCGTTACAGACACAGTAGATACACAAGTATTCGTAAAATAATACTAGATATAGCTATTTCATTCTGACAATAATCGGATACAAGTAAAATTAGAAAGTAATGCATGACGGTAGTGCGTAAACTGGAACTATAGATTGGCAAAATGTAATCAGATTAATGAAAAACGATTGCCATTACATTTTGCGTTTTTCATCATTAATATGACTGCATTTTACAAACACTACGGAATTCTCAATTGCATACACTTGTATGACTCCATAATGCTTTGAAGGGATTTAATCATGATTACAGAACGATAAATGACAGCTACATTTTGTAATCGTTAATCATTAATCAGATTACATTTTGACCATCTCTTAATGGCACTACACTGGAATGTATTTTCAAAGATTCGGATCGGATGCAATGTGAAACTGTCCTAAAAGTGGGAGTAGTGACAGTTGCTACAAGTCGACCGCAGTGGCGTCGGTTTTGGGGCTTCGCGCATGCGCAGGAACAGGTGGTTTGCAGTTCGTCTACGCAACAGACTGCTGACAGAAGTCATAAATAGGGCTGCCAACTAAAATTACTACCAAAAGCCATGGAATTAAAAAACACTTGGAAGGATAATCTATAAGAAATATAATAATATGAATGTAGTGTTAGTTCACAAAATGTGTTCCTTGTATTTTTTCACTATATTTCTTATGATTATTACGTTATAACAATGCCATAGTGTTTACGTCCCTTTGTTAAATATATTCTAAGCGTTAAGTTAATTGTCTTTAAGTAATAGCCAGTAATTATCTTTAAGAAATGCGTAGAAACTTTTATAGCATATTGAAAGAAAGAAAGAAAAGAAAGAAAACGTTTTATTAGCAGCACCCAGACAGTAGTGACAATATGATACAATAGATTACATGAAAATAAACATAAAAAACATAAAAATAAATAAAAAATCACAAACAATACATAACTAAAGTCTAGGCCGCCGCCAATAAGGACCCTGTCTCAGCTTGTGCTACAGAGCACTAGACTCTGCAGCGCTGGTACTCTGACAGGGCCTTGCGGACGACACAGCCACTTCACTGGTACAGCTCTACATATACATATATATAAGTTATTAGGATCTATTTACACAACAAAAGCAAAGAAAAGAAAACCATCAACAAAAAAAAAAAAAACACAAATAAGCACAAGAACCGAATACAATTTGATATATCAATTTAGTCAGCCAAATCTTTCTCTAAACTAAATATAAAACAAAAACAAACAAAAAATAAAATAATGTTATCCTATAAATATATGTTAAATGGGGCCCACCACATCGTGAAAAACAGATCCCCGCGCACCTATGTATTTAATTTAAACTTGTTCACATAAAAGATATTGTATTGTTGTATTGTTGTGTTTGAACAATCAAAACAAATAGTATCTAGTTAGTTTGCCGTTTAAATAACGCAGTTTCACTCCGACGCAGCCTTGAGTCTCTTTCGGCGTTTCTTCTCAAGGTAGTCGCTTCCGAAACGCTAGTAGATCACCGTTAGATTCATTTTTCAAACGGCCGGCCGCCTAAGTCGAGGTCCGTACCCACAGAGGTGCCCTTGCGTAGCCGCCCGACCCGTAAGTTCGCTGGCTGAGCGCCCT
Source organism: Automeris io (assembly GCA_036320925.1). Classification (NCBI taxonomy): domain Eukaryota; kingdom Metazoa; phylum Arthropoda; class Insecta; order Lepidoptera; family Saturniidae; genus Automeris; species Automeris io. The sequence goes on along the minus strand of JAUDJH010000010.1, from coordinate 1,440,826 downwards.
CTGCGTTCGTTCACCAAGCCTGGTTGTGATGTGAAGGCCTCTCTCAGGCCACAAAAGAAGGACCTGCCGAAAAAAAGAAATATTAGTCTGTACCAAGCCTCCACTAAATTTCATCAAGTTCAATGTTGTGCGGTTTTAATTCTCATGTATATCTTTGAAATGTGTATGAATTATACTATATAACTAGAATAGAAAAGATCTCGTAATTTGAGTCTCTGCCATTTTTACGAAATCATTTAGGTCAATGTGAGCTGGCTGGCTTCAGTTCATGCAGAAGTTCTGCAGTAGCAGAAGCGAGATACTGTTTTTTTTTTATTCTGACACGACGCAGTGACTGCAGCGCACCTGATGGTAAGCATGGTGTAGTCCAAAAAACGCCAGCGACTATCGAAAGGCAAGAAAACCCCATCGGTAGTCGCAGCGATCATGCCGGCCTGCACAAATATCTCTTCACGTTTTTTTTTTACACTGGCACGACATAGTGACTACAGAGTACCTGATGGTAAGTGCAGTGTAGTCCAAAAATGAAAGCGACTATCAAAGGATGAAAATCCATTGATAGTCTACATCGTCATGTCGGCCCACATATACCACGACTGAAGGTCTCTAGGTATATGAGCTACTGGATATACACAAGCTGATCCCGAAAGACGACAAGCCGAAACTGGTCACTATGACGGGCTTTACACCCATGTACTGTGGTCGCGATCCAGACGGGCACCGACGCCCTACCACCTCGCTGCTGCTCGTTTAGCACCACCCAGGAGTCACGTGTAGGGAAACTAGGGTAAAGCCTGCGGACGCGAGCAGCTTCGACTCCCAAAATAAAATACGCTTAAAGGAGTCTCGCCAAAAGAAGGAACAAGGCAAGGAGGTACTGTTACAAAGCTTTTATTTTACTTAGGAAAAATCCTCATAGGATTATCCCGGCAGCATAGATGAGTATCGGTAGAGGTGAGTCGGAATACCGGCTAAAAACCCCAAGGTGACTACGCCTGCGAAATAACGGAGGCTGTGGCTCCTGTGAAAATTCTCCACAGGTCTACGGCGCTGGAACACCACCTCCCATGGTACCGCACGGTGCCTTTTGGCAGATGCGTCACAACCATGGATGAGCAAAATGTAATCAGATTAATAAAAATGATAACGGTTACATTTAACGTTTTTTACCATTAATATGACTGCATTTTGCTCATTTATGTTTTAAACATTACAAAATCCCAGATTGTATTCACATTTATTTATTTATTTATTTAATATACCATCGATATATACACGAAAACATTAAAAAAATACATATATAAAAGTCCTAAGGCCGCGTGTTATATCATTAGAGGTATATCTAAATATACAGCACAATTATAAACAAAATTAAAAAAAAACATATAAGTTTATCCCATTACACTCAAGCGGACTCAGATGAGAACAATGCAATCAAAGCCGACCGAAATCCTGACAGGGAGCAGTGAAAGATGTCAATGTCAGTAACTTTGTTATATGTCTCTTTCATTCGATCAAAAGGTGAACATATATTAGTTTTGAGCAACCTTTTGTCGAATGTTCTCCTAATAGGGAAACGAGGTAATACTCTGGGAACAAGCAAATTTATATTGTTGATCAGGTCCGGAACAAAAATGATACCATTTACGACCTTATATAGAAACACGTGATCGAACAACTTCCTTCTATTTTCAAGTGATGTCAGTTTATAGTGTTTAAGCTGAGCAGCGTAATCAGCACGGTAGGGTAATCATTTCTTAATGTTTTAAATGGATTTAATCATGATTACAGAGCAAGAAAATTAAAACTGCGACTACATTTTGTAATCTTTCATCATTAATCAGATTACATTTTGCCAATCTCTGGTCACAACACTCTACCGACTTCTCATGTGTCGCTAACCGGCTGCTCAAAGCTCCCACCCTGAGCAGCTAGGACCATAGTCTTTCTGGATCACGCACCTCAAAATGTATCTTTAAAATTCAATATACATGATAAATCATTGGTATACGGTAACTCATAACCCGGCTAGAACTAAGAATTTCTCTAACTCTTGCTTTTGCCAAGTCGTTGGGCTGTGGAATGATTCCGGCGAGTGTGTTCCCACTATCCTATGATATTGAGCCGTTTAAACGAAGTATGAAGAGATATTAGTGCAGGCCGGCATGATCACTGCGACTACCGATAGGTTTTTTACTGTTGATAGTCATCGTTTTAGGACTGCACTAGACTTATAATCAGGTGTGTTCTGGTCAGTGTACCGTGTCAGGATAAAAGAAGATCTTATCCCATGATTTCCTCTTCTCCTATTTACAAAAACAGTGCGTACTTGAAATAAAAGGGATATGTTTAAAAAGGGCGTGTCGAATTGAAACTTCCCATCACTTCCTGACAAGGCTTCATCGCCGGAAGTTGCAGAATTTGTAAGATATCACACTTCCGAGTACTAGTCGATACATACATTTGTACGCCGATGTAGTAATTTTGATACTTTAAAATATATAATCATTTTTACCTTATTTTTTGCAATAGAGAGTGCAAGTCGAAGCAAGTTTTTGCAAGTTTTTGGGAGTCGAAGCTGCTCGCGTCCATAGGCTTTACCCTAGTTTCCCTACACGTGACTCCTGGGTGGTGGCTTACGAGCAGCAGCGAGGTGGTAGGGCGTCGGTGCCCGTCTGGATCGCGACCACAGTACATGGGTGTAAAGCCCGTCGTAGTGACCAGTTTCAGCTTGTCGCGTTTCGGGATCAGCTTGTGCATATCCAGTATCTCATATACCTAGAGACCTTCAGTCGTGGCATATGTGGGCCGACATGACGATGTAGACTATCAATAGATTTTCATCCTTTGATAGTCGCTTTCGTTTTTGGACTACACTGTACTTACCATCAGGTACTCTGTAGTCACTATGTCGAGCCTGTGTAAAAAAAAAGTCAGAGTTTCGTAAAACTGGTTCACTGGTGAAGAAAAAGTCCTGAGGAAACCCGCAAGGTATCTAATAAAAATGTCATGTGTGGTAGTACTGTGAGAACGGAGATCAGCTGCGCTACTGGTCAGGTTGGGTGCGACATGTAAACGCAAAGTGGATACAGCCTCTATTGTATCTCTTCTCACTCCGAATGGGGTATAGTGTGAATTTATATTTTTACTTTATTTCACTACCTTTAAAACATAAGTTATAATACAATAGAATATCACAAATCACAATATTGTTGTGATTTACAAATTTTGGAATATATTTTTTACAGCACAGCTTATTAATTGCTTTTGATGTTTTCTACCTTTATTAACATATCCTTCTGTATTATATGTTATATTATGTTCCAAATGAATGCTTTCTTTCCTTTTTTATTTTTTATATGATCACTTTACGCTAGTATCAAGATTAATTAATAATTTATTAAGGATAATGCACATCTCACTGAACTACCGGATATCCATCAGTGGACATTTCGCACGGTCTAGTGAGCCGCGCGAGTTCCTCGAAATACTTGCAAAAAATACTCAAATCCTTATTTAAGGGTCCAGTGGAAAACGACAACAAAATAATTAAATTCAAACTATCGACGTTTTTAGTGAACTTTTTTTGCGAGTCCCTTCTATTACTGTTGACATTTTTTTTATTACATACAGGCTTGCGCTTGACCTCAATCTCACCTGCTGGAAAGCGATGATGAGGCAGGCGATGCAGCGCGCTCGCATAGCAAATACCGATTCACTCGACGTTTGAAGATTCCCATGTCATAAGATGCCGGAAACACCGACGCAGGAAGCGAGTTCCACTCCTTCGCGGTTCGCAACAAATTTACTTTACATAAAGCCTACAAATCTATTAAATAACTATAAATAGTAACAATCACGCTATATCCCTTTCAAAGTCAGCAGGGGTATATTAGTGACTGTATCCACTTTTAGCTTATATGTCATGTCCAACGTGACCAGTAGAGCAGCTGATCACTGATCTCACAGCACTAGTACGCCTGACATATCTATTAGATACCATAGGAGTTCCCTCACGAAGTTTCATTTTTCAAAAATGAGCAATTTGGTGCCTAAATCCATACTTTATCTAGAAACACCAAGGTGTAATGAAATGAAATGAAATATAACTTTATTCAAATAGGCCTACTTCCAAGCACTCTTGAATCGTCAAAAAAAAAACAATGTGAATCTACCACCGGTTCGGAAATCAGAATCTACTGAGAAGAGCCGGCAAGAAACTCTGGTAGTTGCTCCTTTTAACATAATGAGGAACAATAACAGGTATAATATATTATATAAAGGATGGAATGCCCCGCGAGAAAGATTGCATATATTAAGACCACGCACTTTTATCATTCAAACAGTCATTGATGGAATGATATCCCTTTGTTAGCAATTTAGTTTTAATAGTTTTTTTTAAATATATTATATAATATAAAATAAGTTCCGGGATACGACTATTTTTTATCCACTAAGCTAGCAAAGCCTTATAACAAACGTAATATTCTTTCTATTTTAAAATGAAGCAAACTCGGTAAAACGTAAAAGATTGCTTCGAACTTTTTGTCACATTATTAAGTCTCCTCTGTAATATTGTACCATAGGCTGTAATTTACAAATCAGTGGATCACTCGTAATGGTTGCAAAACTTTAATTCAATTAATGACTTCGGAAAGGTATTTTTTGTATTAGTCAAAAAAGCTTACATAAATTTAATTATCCGGACTCGAAATCATGGTGCACTCCAACAAAAGAAAGAAAGAAAGAAAGAAAGAAAAAGTTTATTGAGGCAAAGGAAACAACACACAACAAACATATTTATATAAAAATAACAATGAAAGAATACATAACATCACATCATGTATCCTGTGTGCTGCTACCCATCTCAAAGAGCACTCGGCTCAGCATATGCTGGGCGACGCTGCACGCGCCATCCAGCGCTGATTTTCAGCCGACGCTCAGGGGAAACGATTGCGCGGACGTCACGGTGCTATTTCAATATTAGAACCAAATATACAAAAACATACCTTATAACGTACAACAAACAAGTATGACAATAAATACATAGAATACTTTTAAGTAGCATAGAAAAATGTAGAATACTAAATAAAATATAATAGAGATAGGGTAGATTGATAATAAAATACATTTACATACATACAGGCTGTTCCATAAAATATCAAGTCAAATTACAGAAATATCTAAAGTTACTTTTTCGTATTTAATTTGAGATTCAAGCAAATATTCCAACAAGGACTATCAACAATAAAAAAAAATATAGGTAGTCGCAGCGATCATGCCGGCCTGCATAAATAGCACTTCACGCATATCATATAACGTTGGGAACACGCTCGCCGGAAGACTATTCCAAAGCTCAAAGACTCGGCTGCAGTAAAAGTCAGAGAACTTCTCAGTTCTATCCGGGATGTGAGCTATCGTATAGCAGTGACTCCGTAAACCCACGCACGAGGTTCTACTATAAAAGAAAGAGGGTAGGACAAGGTTAAATAGCTCTTCAGAACACTCGCCATGATACAGACGGTAGAAAACGCTCAGTGAGGCAATATAACCGCGCGAATGAAACAGAACTATTTTCATATGTTCGTATTAGCACGGACCCTTATATTAGGCATCTAATAAACCTTATGAGGCACATATTAAAATGCTGATAGCAATTTGATGACAGCTCTTCATTTTTTGCGAAGCCCAAAATTCACTAATAGAATTTAATTTCGTGAAAATTATCTAACATTATATGTTATTTTGAAATAATTTCACAAGTCGTAACTTCCTGTTTTAGAATACATTTTTTTTATACCTTATTAATCTTGTTCGAGTATATTTTGCAATAATAATAATATATTCTAAAGCTATATCCCTTTTGGAATGAGAAGAAATACATTATACTAAGTTACTATTTATTGTATTTGTTATATTTTTCACATAAGCACAGTATGTTTTATTTAATAACAAATATTTTCGGAAATCCTACTAAATTTTCGTAATTTTACGGTATCTATATCAGTAGACTTGAGGAAGTCTGCTGCCCGGATGAGAGGGACCGGTGCTCGGTGTCCGGCGCACTGCCGGGGAGAGAGGTTTTGGAAGAGTGGGTTTTACTCCTTCCCCTCCCAGAGAGGTCACCTCAACAAGGCTTGTTGTTCCCTGGGCGTCTGGATGAATTTGGCTTCCCAGGCCCAGGTGAAGCAATCAGAGGGACACCCCGGGGGTTTTTAGTCAGTAGGAGTCTGACACACAGGGGTCACTACCCTCACAGCGTCCCTGATAGTCCTACGCAGGATTTTAGCCCGGGATACAAATAAAAAGTATATTGTAATCTTAATAATTTTTTTATTGATAGCTAGCTCTCTGAAAAAATACCAGAAAACGTTTAAAATAATTATTATCAAAAAAACGTACTACTTCCATGCGAAGTCACGGGTACAGCTAGTATACAAATAAAATAGAATGTACCCTAGCATATAAGTAGCTCCAAATATGTCTTGACATCTCAAAGGCGTGAAGATATAGATACATTAAAAAAAAACTAAATTTTCCCATAACGACGACATTCCAAACCATACGTTGTAAAAAAGTGGTCAACCCTTAGCGCACAAAGGGTCCGCTTGACCCATCGATTAAGTTTTTGCCACACGCGCTCTTCCAAATAAAATCATAAATTTCAACATTGCCCACGGAGAGACGGTGGCAAAAAATCACACCCTACATCATAACTGTACGCTGCGGGCGTGGTGCCTTCGATTTATGACTAAATTTGAAGGAATACTCATATACAAAATGCTATTACTGTGTTGCGAACTTGTTCATAAAATATCGTATAAAATGCTCCACTTTCTATTTTTTATGACCCGGTTTTGTGATCACGACGAGTGGAATATTTACACGATCTTATGACTTGGGAGCCTTTAAGAGGAGAGTAAATAGGCATTTGTTGGGCGGACGCAGTGCATCTTCGAAGTCATCTTCACCTTCCATCAGGTGTGATTGAGGTCAAGCGTGCGCCTTTAAATCATAAAAAAATGGAGAAATGAGGAAAGTTTTATTCCACTAGAAAAAATAAATTCCCACAACTGAAGTTATACAGTCCCTACACAGTCCTCATTTTGTCCAAGAGTGTGGGAACACTGAAGATGCGGCGCAGCACACCCTGGAGGAGTACACAGCCTGGGTTGAAGAAAGGGAGGTCTTTACGGACCGCGTTGGTGAAGACCTCTCGCTACCAGCGATGCTGATGCAAGCTGCAGCGGTGGTGAAAGCCATGGTCTTCAGTGAGGAGGCCCGGCGAGAAATCGCAGCCTTCTGCGAAGCAGTTGCGTGGCAGAAGGAAGCCTCCAAAAGGGTCAGGGAGCGTATAACTTCGCTGGATATTTGCCAGCCAAGACACCGTCGCCGAAGGCATGTGTTCGCTCAAATTGAATGTGGCATCCCTCCGTGACACTAGCCGGGCAGTAGACTCGAGGGATCCTGCTGCCCGGATGAGAGGGAGGAGGCGTAGAGTGTCCGGTGCGCCACCCATGAGAAATGTTTGGAGGAGTGGGCTCTTTACACACACCCTAGAGAAGGGTCTCTCAGAGAGAGAGGAATCCTAAACATGCTATTCGCTTCCCGGACTCCTGAAAGAATCTGGATCCACAGCCCCTGGTAGAGTTATTGGAAGGTTCATTCTGGGTATTTTAGTCAGTAGGAGTCTGACACACTAGGATCGCTGCAAAAAAAAAGAAAAAAAAGTACACATTTCGTGGATAAATATAGAAACAAAAACAAACGAATTTTCATAAATAAAGTTGACTATTAATGTCGGCTATGCGAAGATTACTTAATAAGCCATTTGTCCCTAAACGTTTCAGATCAGAAGCTATTTATTACGAAAAACTATGTCCTGTGTACGGACATATAAGTATGTACCATGTAAAACTTGACTTCAACAAGAACATACACGTTTTTTACAAAAAAATAAGTACATATAACAAAAAAATCGAATCCAATCTATCAATCAAGATTTTTTTTACCAAATCGTTACGTATCTTAATAGCAAAAGATTTAATATATGTAATTAAACCGAATATATTCCATTAAAATCGGACAAGGAATTAAAACAGATCCCATAGGATCATGGGTGGGTCTCATACGCCCTTGTATTCAACTACGATTGAAAAAACCCGCATATTTTGATATTTAGCAACCGCATAATACACGGTTCTAGTTTTCAACCTGTAATTATAAAGATGCTGCTTCGATGCTCAATAAAGCGACTAATTGATGTGCAAAATATCTATTCTTTATTACTATTATGTTACATAGAATTAAGTAAAACATGGAAAGATAACCGAGGATAAAATACCTGAAGTGGTGGGGCGATTGCACGAACTGGGACGAGTCCACCCACCATACACCATGGTGCGGTCCATAAAATTATTACTATTAACAGTAAAGAAAAATCATACAACGCTTCGTTTAAAGAAATCAATATCATAGGTGGGTGGGAACTCGCTCGCCAGAAGACCATTCCACAGCGTATCGACTCGACAAAAGTAATAATTAAAGAACTTCTTAGTCCTAGCCGGGATATAAGTTACTGTGACTTCAGAAATCCACACGCGTTGTTTTTTTTATTTATTTTACACTGGCTCGACATAGTGACTACAGAGTACCTGATGCTAAGTACAGTGTAGTCCAAAAACGAAAGCGACTATCAAAGGATGAAAATCCATTGATAGTCTCCATCGTCATGTCGGCCCACATATACCACGACTGAAGGTCTCTAGGTATATGAGCTACTGGATATACACAAGCTGATCCCGAAACGCGACAAGCCGAAACTGGTCACTATGACGGGCTTTACACCCATGTACTGTGGTCGCGATCCAGACGGGCACCGACGCCCTACCACCTCGCTGCTGCTCGTTTAGCACCACCCAGGAGCCACGTGTAGGGGTAGGTTGTTCTTTAGAAGGGAGATTTTTTTTTGAAGCTTACTAACTACTGATTGCCGGGAAAGGCATTTTCAGTTCAACCGGGCTTAGGGGGCGAGCACAGAAGGTGCTCAGCCAGCGAAATTTTTGGGTTGGGTGGCAATGCAAGGGCACCCCTGTGGGTATGAACCTCGACTTGGCCCGCCAGCCAAATAAAGTACTAACCCTACGGGTGATCTACTAGCGTTTCGGAAGTGACTACCTTGAGACTTTAGAAGGGAGAAGGTGGAACAAGGTTAAATAGCTCTTCAGGACACTCGCCGTGATACAGATGGTTGAAAACACTCATCGAGGCAGTAGTGACTTGGATATCCGTCTAGGACTAAGAAGTTCACTAACTTTTACTTTTGCCGAGTCATTGAGCTGTGAAATAGTCTTTCGGCGAGCGCGTTACCACCATCCTTTAAACCCAGCATGAAGAAATATTCGAGTGGACCGGTGTTATCAATTTTTTTTACCATTGATAGTTGGAGTCGTCGTCGTTTAAGCCGTAGTGGCTGCCGGCAGAATAGAATAGCACCCCCCTCTTCTTGCTGAGGTGTCGTAAAAGGCGACTAAGGTATCTCTTGAACACCGCAATTCAACCAGGTGTTCAGAGAAGGGAAAACTCGACCAAACCTGCATCCCGTTCCGTCCCGATCGTACTGGTTCTCCATTCCATCGGGCCTGAGGGAGCTCGAACGAGAGAGTGCTTTTCTGGCAGCGCGTCCAGTTATGCACTTAAATATCTCCTGCGCAATTGACTGTTTCCGAAAACTGGACCTCGAATTTCTTAACCGGTGTTGAAACAGTCGCCGTGGCCGAAACCGGCTAGGACATCATCATCATCAGTTGGAGTCGTTTTATGGGTTGCACCATGCTTCTCATCAGGTGTGATGTGGTGACTATATCGAGTAAAAAAGGCCCAAAACGCGTATTATTAAGTTGTAACTTTAAATCAAGATATTAATCTACGATTAACAGTTCTACAAAGTAACAAATACTATTTTAACACTGAAGGTGATAATTTCTTCCGATACATAGATTTTACTATTTAAACATCCTATATAACACAACACTTAGCAAGTTAAAATAAACCTTAGCTACATCTCAATAAGAATTAATTTCACGCAGTACAATTGCTTGCATTGAACAAGGAATAATCAGCTTTAAGCATCATTCAAATAAAGTGGATTTTTCCTTAAAACTTACTGAAAAGGGTGAGTTTCCTTTGACTACTGTCAAGCAACACTATATTAGATCGTTTTGTATAGCATTTATCGGTGTTGGACACAATAAATAAGGTTTTATGGGCACACTTCAATGGGTGAATGGACAATCTTAATTCAGTATTACTTTTAATCGTTTTTTAACAGTTCTTGAATTTTTTCTGCCTCAGAGTCTCCGAATGTTCTTGAAAATTGAGGACGCTTACTGCAAATATTAACTGAGGTTTTATAATGTAATAGCTACAGTTTCCCGGCGTTCTCATAAACATAATAGACCGATTTTCAAATTTTAATCAGTTATCTCTTAGGAGTTGATTTTCCAAAAACGTCGTAACATGTAGTTTTTTTATTTCCAACCAATAAGCTAAGTACCAGTTAACATGTAAATAATTCCTAACAAATCATAAAGAAAAATTAAAAATGAGAATTGATCCGTAAAAAATGTGGACACCGTAGTTCTTGTGGCGCACTATTGATTAGTAAGTAAATAAGTTTTCTGTTACGTAATTTTATGTAAACAGGTTTTCCCATCATACTTTATCCTGACTTAGGGCAAGCAAAATAATGAATTCATTGTTATTTATAAATCCCTGTACATAATTTTCCTTAAATTTGTTTACTATAATTTACTTTGTTTTAATCGAAATATAATATAACAAAAAGTAAATTAGTATAAAATGCTCCCTATGAAAATAAACACGAAACTTGCTACGAATGAAATGTTTTCTATATTTAAGTTTAAATATCAATCAAAAATTATTTATGATAATCTAGAATAGAATATTCTGCTACTACTAAATTACCCAGAGCATCTAATTTTAACTTGTGCCGTGTTCCAAATTATTCTACAAACTAAGGTCAAAATGCACCCCTATGCAGAATGACAAATTTATACAATTATATGTCGAGATCAATAGATCAATAGATCTCGACATATTTAACGAAACTATATACAAATAAAAAAAAGGATGTTATTTGAGAAGATTGTTCCTTAGATTATTGATTTTTTTTTATTTCTGTTATAAAATTTTCTGATTACAGTAGTTTATATCTTTTTGTGTTACTCGTATTTTTATTTTTCTTTCTTCTGTGCATGTAGTCTACACTTATAAATATAGTCGCATTTATAATGTATCCTGTTCATGTCTTATATAGTTTTTATGTGTTAATGTAGTCTATGTAAGTGTACTTATAAATAAATAAATAACGTTCAAAGGTAGTCAAAACACTATAAGTTCATCATAAATACGTTTATTACATTGATATTCAGATAAAACCATAAAATTACATAAAAATTGCATTAATAATCGAGCTATGTATGCGTGGCACGCGGTCGATCACGAGAACGTCACCAATCTCTCTCCTACCGCCCTCCGCGGCCGGTGCGCAAGCGATCCGTGCAACCATTACGACGTCCGCTAGAGTGGATCGGCAGAGTGCACGCTACAGGCTTTAAAAAAAAAACAAAATAGAACAGATGCAAAACGGGTTTTGTGTAAACATAAAGAAAATAACATTATATTCTGTTTAACTACCTAACAAGGTCCAGCTGTGGTGATAAGGTGGCTAAAATTAAATAATCAAGTAGCAAAGTTAGTTGCAAATGATCCTCAGGAAGTATAATGCTTTCTATATCATAAAGTTTTGTCCCCAGGCGAAAGTCATAAACTATGAAGACCTTGAAAAAAGCAATGCGGAACTGATCCTAACCTTTTTTGCCAATTTCCACGGATTATTAAAACAAATTAACGTGTTTAATGGAGGGCGAATGTTATAAAAACCTGTCCAAATTTATTACTTTCCTTAGCAATAAAATTAGCTTTTATCGTTTTATCTAAATGGCTGTTCTGAATTACTGTCTACTACCGAACAGATGCGTCGTTAAGATATGATTTGGATAAAAGAACAGTGCCAAATAGAATGTAAACTATCTTTGATTTTCATTAATCGAATATTATTTGGTCGTTTATAAGTTTCCAAGCACATTTTCTGTTTTCGTAAACTTATTATTTTTCATTTTGTTCTAATGTGTTATCTTTTGTAGGTACACAAATGTGGTGGTTGAGTTTTAATTCTTAGAAATGTATTTGTAAATTACACTCCTTTGTAAACACTTTCGAAGTGTAACTGCCTTTTAGAATAGTTGAGTATATAATAGAAGTAGAATAGTCTTTTAGTCTTTCACAGTGACCTGTTGTTATGGGTACGTGATGGCCATATAGCTTGCTGAATAAATAGCCAGATATCTGACGTCTGAGTGTGCTTGGTATCCTGCAGCCACACGGAGCCTCTGGATTACGTCGCGAGCCATCGATGGCTCACCACTGAGCTTAAAGAAGTTCAATCTTCAATCTCGAAGTATTCACTCCGAAACTTTTCCTGGACTTATTCCTGTATATATGATATAAGACCTTGATTCTTGCTAAATTTTAAGATTCTAAGGCTGAGATATCTAGACGCAACTTTAAGTTTGTTAAGACTACTAAAACATTACAATTTATATTACTCAATGAATGTCAAAGGGTTTGGTAAGTCATTGATTTTGTCAACATGGACTTGGCTTTGCGAATACTATGGCTATACTCAAGTTCCTACTATGCATTCAGTTTTTGACAAAACTGATTTATTTTTTGAAAACTTTGCTAAGCAAAATCAAAGTAGCGTCTATAAATCTCAGCTTAAGTCAACGGGAAGTATCCTATAGCCCTTGGTTCCCTTGAAAAAACGGCAAAAACGATAAAAAAAAGACGTAAACGGATATATCTTTTGATTGCGTTAACTTAAGAGTATGTTTTTTCAGAATCACAAGGAGCCGGAATCTGAAGTATTTATTATTAATTTCAACTTGATACATTCACGCGCTTCTGAGAAAAAAGGTTTTACACAAACTGAAGGACAGACAGACAAATTATTTATTTATGGGCAACCAGTGGCCGATATATTATATAAAAATATAACAATAATAACTTTTGACATACGTCTTTATGCATCAACCGGTAAAGGCTACCGCAAGCAGGCACCCAAATTAAAAAAAAAAAGAACCAAAACGAAACTAAATAGAAACAATTCTTCTGGTATTGTACTTTTTAGGAGTCATAGCTGCTCGCGTCCGTAGGCTTTACCCTAGTTTCCCTACACGTGACTCCTGGGTGATGCTAAACGAGCAGCAGCGAGCTGGTAGGGCGTCGGTGCCCGTCTGGATCGCGACCACAGTACATGGGAGTAAAGCCCGTCACAGTGACCAGTTTTGGCTTGTGGCGTTTCGGGATCAGCTTGTGTATATCCAGTAGCTCATATACCTAGAGACTAGAGACCTAGAGTGTACTTTCAGTCACGTATATGTGGGCCGACATGACAACGGAGACTATCAATGGATTTTCATCCTTTGATGGTCGCTTTCGTTTCTGGACTACACTGTACTTACCATCAGGTACTCTGTAGTCACTATGTCTAGCCAGTTTAAAAAAAAAATAGGCGTCAGTAGCAATTTTCTATCTTAAGACCAACTAGCCTGTTTTGATGTAAAACACAAATATTCAAGCAATGGTTGCAAAGTAAAAAAATCAATTTAGACGTCGTTAAACGCAAGCATGAGTTACTGAGACTTGTATATCATTTTAACTGGCGCCTCGTAAGGGCAGAGCGCTGGGGCTCCGCCCATCGCTTCGCCTTTACGATGTATCCTGTGTGGCCTAGCATCATATTTAATTTTATATATCTTTATAATGAGATAAATATTCGAGTTATTTGAATAATAGTTTTTTAATAAAAATTCTTGTTTCAAACCTGTAAAAGTAAAAAATAACCTAATACATTGTACTTTCCACCTCCACCTCATAGGATGAACAATGGATCTTTTTAAAATGATTATAAGTGGACTTTTGACCTCAATCACACCTGGTGCAAAGTGAAGATGAGTTCGATGATGGACCGCAACAGCCTATTCACTCTTCTCTAAAAGACTGCCAAGTCTTAAGATCCTCGAAATATGCTCGTTGATGGCATATTCCATTCGTTAGCTGTTCGTATGATGAATGTAGAGGTAAAACTTTTCATGCGGATATAAGGAACGTCCACCACACACGGATGGTATCTGACATGATGTCTAGTGGTTTTATGATGAAATGGAGCTCGTGGAATTAGAAAATGTAGCCCCTGAGAACTCTCTCCACTGTGCAACCGGTAAAAGACTGAGAGGCAGGCGGCTTTACGTTTATGCTCGATGTCCTGCATTTTAGTCTCCGTCAAAGAGTCATCGTCAACAAGTCTACGAGCTTTGCAATCAATCGAGTCTAAAGCAACCAGCTGGTATTTAGCTGGCCCGTCCCAAAGGTGATAACAGGAGTCCACATTGGACCGTACCTGTGCCTGATACAGGTTAAGAAGTCGCGATGGTTTGAAGTACCATCCGACCTTAAAAAGGACACCCAATTTATAGCGCTGGTGGTCAATCATTACGACGTCTCCAGGAGTGGGTCGACAGAGAGCACGCCAGAGTTATATTTTTTGGAGATCAGAGATATGACGCTTCTGTAAATTAGTAATATAAAGTAATCTATGGCGGTGTGGGACAAGCGATCCAATTGAGGGAGTATCGCGACATATGGTCGACTCGTGCCCATCCCTTTGACAGACCGACCCTTAGTCTTTGGCCACCTGAGGGACCCTGGCACCCCTGTTTTTGTTTATTTGTACTTATCAAACTACGTAAATATAGTTTTATAATTTAAAATTCATAAGTAAGGTTTCCCTAAAAAAATTGTATAAAATATCAACTTAATAATAAGCCGCAGACAATCCACAATTGTAAAATAAAATAAAACACACAGGTGCAATATATACATCACTAGTCAACCAGACCAGACTTCGCCCGCTTACGATTTATAGTCAAAAGTTTCAATCCACAACGACATTACATTTTACATTAAATCATTAAAAAAAAACAAAATGCACAAATTTCCTGTCTCTAGTTTCAATCATTTAAATCGTACGGTGATATATCCGTCAGGAGAAGTATTTACATGCAATGTGTCCCGTAACTCAGCGTCTAAAGCTAAAGGGCTGATAGAAGAACAGGAAATAGAATATAAATAGAATTTTCCAATTCCAGCACGCTTAGGAGATACTTAGAAAACTAACTTTTTTTTTAAAGAAATCTGTAATATATATAAATTTAAGACTTTTCTAAAAATTTGCAAAGCTTTAGAATGTAAATAGTCTATTACTGTGTTTTTAGATCAATAATGAATATTTGAAAATTGGTTTCATTTCTGAAATCACTTATTAGTAAAGTTATAAACAAAAATGTTTAGCTCATATCACTCATTCTAAAAATTTGTTAAAGTTCAAAAGCCAATATTTTTATAAAAATGTAACATACTTCACATGCTCTGTTATTAAAAATACTCCAGTATTTTATGTAATTTCTAATATGGTACAATACTTTGTGTAATATTTTCTAGTTTCTTATTTTTTAAGTTATAAACGGAAAACCTAGTGAGTTCTACTTAATTAATTTTATCTTTTTATTTTTTTTTTAGGTAATCATGACTCATTTTTCCTTTGAATTTTTATCCTTGCTTAGGACAGGTAAAATACCAACCTAATCATTAACTGTTTTAATTTTGTCATGTGTTATTATCCCTCAATATATAGATGTAGATTATAAATTCCTTTGTTTTAATAGCACTATTAGGATATCACTTTTTTACATATTTGGAAATAAAATCGAAATCCAAAAATCCTCCCTGAATACGTTAATAAAAATAATTATTAATAAATAACAATATATTGTCTTCCTATATCCCTTATGGGGTGAGCAGTATACACATTATCAAAAAATTATTTCTAATATAAATGCACCTTTGAAAAATATTTTTTCACAACACAATAATAATATTGACGAGTTCGTGAAACTAAGATTTTCTACACTCCTACGACTGATAGTTTTTTTTGCATATAAACTCGAGTTAACCCTTAAACGCCAAGTTCCCATAATCCATATGTTGTTTCCTCCGTCGATTATCGCTCCAATATCCTGTTCCTATGCGTTTTCGAATTATCCCCGATTTCGCGTCGAAGCCTACCCTACTTCCTGCCGGCGCACGTGTCCCCAGCATGCGTTTCAAACAATAGCTACTCTTTTTTGCGAGTCAACATTCAAATGATAACAGCACCTAATGAATCCTATGCCCATCCCTTTCTGTTCAAAGACAAATGTGTTTTGAAGAGAGAGATGGAGTATGTAACAGTTGGCTCGGCGTCTGCCGCTACCATATGCTGTTTGAGGTTTCGTAAATTACCCACCGCTCGGGAATATGGCGATTCTTACATTTAACCGTTTTATCTATTTATTACAGCGAACATATCATTAAGTAACACGCTATATTTGTCGTGGAAACGCGAGTGGGTCGTAGGTTCGTATCCCGGCAGGCATATTTGCGTTATCCTAGACTAGCTTATCCGGCAAACTTTGTTTTGCTATATAAGGTTTTGTAATATCTTCTAAGATGTTCATTGAAATTAAGTGCTGTCAAAGACAATTTTGTTCACAATTAAATACTCTTAATCAACAACACATTTATTTGGATAACGATTAATATTATTATGTTGATACAACTCTTAACAAATAATGCACTAATTTCGACCAAATTTGTTTACCATAAAAACGGTTCTAGTGACTTAATCTTAAAAGATAGGCATATACTGTCGCGGACATTTTTTTAGATCATTTAAGAGGAATAATTCTTTCTTACATATATTTTTGGTATCTTGAACCGTTTTTGCAGCGCACGCAATGGAAGCCCTCAAGGATGAATAATTTTTCCCGTTTTTTTTCACATTTTCCATTATTTATTCGCTCCTAATAGTTGCATCGTGATGTTATATAGCCTAAAGCCTTCCTCGATAAATGGTCTATTCAACTCAAAAAGAATTTTCCAATTCGAACCAGTAGTTCCTGAGATTAGCGCGTTCAAACAAACAAACAAACAAACAAACAAACAAACTCTTCAGCTTTATAATATTAGTATAGATTAAATACCAATTAAGACATCACAATGTCACCTATGAAGTAAAACATAGAGAGGAAACACTCAAGGCATCTAATAGATATGTCATGTGTACTAGTGCTGTGTGAACGGCGATCAGCTGCGCCACTGGTCACGTTGGGCACGACCATAGATGGGCAAAATGTAATCAGATTAATAGAAATGATTACGATTACATGATACGTTTTTTACCATTAATATGAATGCATTTTGCTCATCTATATTTTAAACACTACGGAATCCCAGATTGCATACACATATATGATTTTTTAATGTTTTAAATCGATTTAACCATGATGGGCGGAGCAAAAAAATTAAAATCACTACATTTTGTAATCGTTAATCATTAATCAGATTACATTTTGCCCATCTCTGCTCACGACATATAAGCGCAAAGTGGATACAGCCGTTAATATATCTCTGTCCACCCCAAAAGAGATATAGCGTAATTATACTTTTTTTTTTTACACTGGCTTGACATAGTGACTACAGAGTACCTGACGGTAAGTACAGTGTAGTCCAAAAAGGAAAGCGACTATCAAAGGATGAAAATCCATTGACCGTCTACATCAGGGATGTTACGGAGCTTCGACTCCGACTCTGATAAGTCGGAACTTCCGATCGTTATTACACCTTCGGTTCCGACTTCGGTTCCGAAACTTTTTAATCGGAGGTTTTCATCGGAGATCACCACCACTATTGTAGTCAATTTATTTGATTTTACTTTATATGTTGTTGAAACATAATAACAATTAATCAAACAATCAGTGCTACTTAATTTGTAGAAGACATTTTTTTAAATTTAGATTAAAAAATATGATTAAATTATTATATTTAAAACTAAATGTACATTTAAATTTATTACTAAAAGGTTTTTTTATTTTACATTTACATTAAATTAAGTAAAATAGAAATTAACACAAAAACAACCCTGCAGCAAATTTGATTTAATTTGTTCACTAGACAATGTTCACTGGAGGATTCTGATATATCCAACACTTTGTGAACAACAGCTTTTATTTATTGTGTTGTGTTGTGTTGTGTTGTGTTGTGTTGTGTTGTGTATACCTAGAGATCTTCCGTCGTCGTATATGTCGGCCGGCATGACGGCGACTGCCAATGAATTCTCGTCCCTTGATTGTCATTGCCTTGTTACATTCGTTATTAGTGAGCATTGGTATCAAAATCTGTATTTAATCTAGAAAACCTAACAGTACGTTATTTGGTTCGAATTTACGACCATCCGCATTTCCATACATGGATATCGGTTCATACTCGGCGCCATATAAAAAAATATAGACATCTTTTTAACCAATGGTCAAAGTATTAAAGGCTACTTGCACTAACAAATTAAATATAGTTTAGACTTGTATAAAACGATATTTAATTAAAGCGGATTAATTGAACCTCAATGGTGATTTAAATTTGGCAATTTTACAACTGGTTAATTCCGCGTAAGACAATAAATATAGTTAAATGTTAAATATCGTTTTAGATAAGTTTAAACTAGATTTAGTTCGTAGGTGCATGCCGGCCTTCGTTTATTTTCCTTCATTCTTCTTTGCTAATCATAATCTATCTTTTGTACATTATTTTACTTGTTTCTTCATAACCTCTTTGTGATGAAAGCATAAATTAAAGAGCTCTGCAGAACACTCACCACAAAACAAAGAAATATTATCAAAAAACTATAAAGAAATTGTGAAAGGGTGATTATTTCTACCCTTGACTAGTTTCAATCGAACCCAATGATTACTGACTCGTGTCTAAAATACATATTGGTTTTACCCCCCAAAAATCAATTTTCTAATAATTGTTCTTGTATTTCGTTTTTTTTTTTGTGTAACGGTTGTCTTTAATAACCGCTAAACATAGAATTATAAATACGTAGAAAGATACACCAAAACAAAACTCGAGACTATTTAGGTTTATTTTTTTATGTTCACTACAATAGTTGCATTATTATAAAACTAAAAATCGTTCTTCTAAACTTATAACCTAATGCACTATACTGTATATATATACAGTACAATAAAATAATAAAAAAAAATTAAATATAATAACAATTTTAAAAATACAAACAGAAATATAAACAATTGTAAAAGTTGAGAACAGAGATTTGAAACACATGATTTGTATTTATTTAGTCTTTTATTTAATAAATCTAGTACCTGGTACTAATTACATAATTTTTTCCTTTGTGCTATGGGAGAATTTGTGCCTATTGGAGGGGCAACCCAAGGATTTTTAGCCAACAGGAGTCTGGCTCACCGAGGCCGCCGCACACCCGACTACCCTCACGGTCTATGCCCGGGTGACATAAAAAAGAGTGGAGAAGGAGTGTATTTGAGGCGGCAGGGTGATTGCCCGAAATATGTGGTGATCATAGTACGTAAATGTAAAGTTTAAGTGACTTGCTTCTGCCTGCCGCGTTTTAAAATCAGCTTGTGTACGTCTAGTAAGACATTTACCCAGAGGCCTTATTTGTCGACTGACATATCGATGGCAAATGTTAATGAATTTTCGTCGCTGTCATTTTTGAACTACACTGCACTAACCATCAGATGTATTTTAGTTACTTTGTCGAGCTAGTGTAAAAAAAGGTAACTCAATTGCTTGGATTTTAGAAAAGTAATGAGCAGATATAATGAAAACATATCCATTAGAAACATTATATTAAGAGGTCGATAAAAACAAAAAACGGGTATCAAATGGCCGATTAGACCCACAGAGTTAATTTCCATAAATCTAAGCGCGAAGTAAGTATAGTTTGGCTAAACAGACACTTAACCCTTTCTCCGAATTTCTAATAATCAGCGTACACGAGCTCAATTTTGTCCATATAAAGTAAAAATAGAAGAGTTTTACTAAAGACAGTTTTGAGTTTTTTCTTTGTTGTTTTTTTTTATCTATATAATTGATTAGTTTTCTGTTATTGTTTTATGTTCTTTTTTGGTGGAAATTTAGCTCGCATATGTATTCTTTTTTTGTGTACTTTTTAGTGTTTATTATTGCTGTACGTTTCCCTAAAAATGTAAATATTAATAAAATAAATAGAAAGTTTTCACATAAAGGGATTTAAATTCAACATATGCGATTTTTTATTAAAACATTTCATTTACTTAATATTTTTCCGTGACTTTGCTTTAGTAGAGCTAAAATACGTCGAATTAACATTAAATTTATTGGAGCAGTCAAGATGGCTGATTTTTTATATTTATTAAGTTTTTTTTTTATTCAGATAAGCTGGGTTTCATAACTGCTTTGAGCTACGCAATATTTTTCAAGTCAACGGCTAGCCCCATGCTCGTTCTGTGAACAGTGTGCAGCTGATTCATTAGCTCACTCAATAACAGAGTATTACATGTTAGGAATAAATTGCCTCAGGATATTGATGACACACCATCAACTGATAATTCTACTTTTTGTGCTGTGATGGCTTTCAAGTCTTATAATTAAGCCTTGTCAAGGATCACCATTATTTGTGAAGGATATTGTGCGGGATTTCTGGACTAATAACAGTGACTTACGAAAAGTGTCTAAAGTTCTCCTCAGTGATTTAAATCTTATGCTGCAACGTTACTGCAGCAATAAAATTGTTTAATATTAGTAATAAATGGATTAACTCATTCATTAAGCATTGGGTGTTATGAATCTATACTAGGAAATACATATATTTCTTACATCTGTCAGTGTAGGGTATTTCATTTAAGTGCGATCAAAACAACCTTTGGACTTGTCTATTGGGTTTATAAGAAACAAATGAACTATTTCAACTATATTCATTAACGTTGTGTGGCGCATTGGTGGTTACGTACGAGCGTATGTTGGGTCGACGGTTCGCATCTCAGCTTCTGCGTGGTTTTTGTAGGACCGTAAATTTCTATATAGGGATTTTTTGAAGAAATTGTTTCACTTGATTGCACTTATATTAACTGATCACTGAATATTTACGTTTGAAAACTGCTTAAAAATGACATCTAAGACCACTACTGACCAATTAAAAAAACTGAAAGTAGACAGCGCGGTTATCACACGAAGTAGCAAACGTATTCCACAGGATATTTGCGAATCTACTGATATTGACGACGACGTCCCACTCACAGGGAAGGCGCTTCGTACTATCATAAATCAAGAAATAAGCAGTAAACTAAGCGATATTTTGACAGTACAGAAAGAACTTCGAAATACTGTAGACTCGTTTCAGCAATCACTATCCTTCCTCAGTGATAAATACGAGGAAATAAAGGCAGTGCTTGACGAGAAGACGGAAAGAATCATTAAGATTGAGAATAATAACAAAATATTATTGGAGTCAGTACAAACTCTTAAAAAGCGTGTACATGATCTTGAACAACACGCAAGAGCAAACAACGTCGAAATTCAGTGTATCCCTGAGAACAAATCAGAAAACGTGATAGCTACGGTCCTGAGTCTTGCGAACGTTATAAATTGCGACATAAAGGACACCGATATTTCAATCTGTACTAGAGTAGCAAAGAAGGACCCCACTAGTGATCGCCCTAGATCCATATTAGTAAAATTTTCCACGCCTAGACTTCGGGACGGATTTCTGGCTGCGTCTATTAAGTACAATAAAGGCAATCCTAAAAACCGCCTCAATACAAGTCATCTAGGATTGGCGCTCGAGAGGGCTCAGCCAATTTACATAGTGGAACATCTTTCACCTGAAAATAAGCATCTTCACGCTGTCACTCGCGCTCGAGCGAAGGAATTAGGCTTTAAATTTGTCTGGGTTCGGAACGGTCGCATATTTTTAAAGAAATCAGAGGATTCACCCCGAATAATTGTTAGCAACGCAGAAATCTTAGATAAGCTAACCTAGAAGCTCCTGTCGTTAAAATTGTTGTTATTGATTTATCTATTGTATTTCTTTTTGCTTAGGTGCGTAATAGAGAGAAACTGTTATTGAATGAATACGTCACAATTAAGGGTTTATTATCAAAACACACGCGGTCTAAAGACTAAAACGATCAGTTTTTTCCATAACATATTGTTGCAAGATTTTGACGTTGTGGTGCTTACAGAGACTTGGCTTAACGGTAGTGTAATGAACGCGGAACTGTTTGATGACAGATATCATGTTTATAGGAGGGATAGGGAGTCCAGTATGTTCGCTAAACGGAAGGATGGTGGGGGTGTTTTAATAGCTGTGTCGAAGCGACTTCACTCTTGTAGGTTATCTAAATTTGAGAGTGAGTGTGAAGACCTCTGGATTAAAATTGATAGGAAAGTCAACGACAACAGCCCTCTTTATTTATGTGCAGTATACTTACCACCGCCACTTCGGCCAAACGTATTGGATTCTTTTACTAAGAGCGCACAACAACTTAGCCAAACAGAAAATCATACTATCATCATGGGTGACTTTAACCTCAGTGACATGACATGGACACCATTTGGTGATGATGGGAAAACTGCATGTACCCCAAAAGTAACCACATCTGAAATAAACCTGAGTTTTTTGGAATATATAGCCGTTAATGACTTAAGCCAATTTAACAATGTTCAAAATCATAATGGAAAATTATTAGATTTGATTTTAAGTAACAAGTCAATTAACAATATTGAACACAGTAATTTTTGCCTTACACCTGAAGACAAATATCACCCTGCACTTGAGTTTTCGGTCCCCATGTTGATTCGTAAATTGTTACCACCAAAATTAGTTTCAAGACCAAACTTTATGAATGCGGATTATAACAAAATAAATGCGGAGCTGGATTCCATTGACTGGGAATCTAAATTTCTTAACTGTCAATCTATAAACGCAATGATCGATTCATTTTACGAGACACTTAAAATACTTATTAAAACACATGTACCTATGAAGTATAAACGAAACTCACACTATCCTATCTGGTTTTCTCGTGAATTAATACATATGTACAAAGTAAAATACAAACTACATAAAAGGTTAAAAAAATATAACAATCCACTAGATTCTCTCACATTTGAACAACTTAGAGATGACTGCGTGAAATTGCAAGGTGTTACAGTAAATATATTGCACGCGTAGAAAGCGCGATTGCAAGCGATCCCAAATTTTTCTGGTCATTTGTGAAGAGCAAACGGAAAAGAGGCGCTAGTTACCCGGGTCAAATGACACTTAATGATAAAGTTGCTTTTACTGGCGTTGGCATATGTGACTTGTTTGCTGATAACTTTGTTCAAGCTTACAATACCCCATTGTTCAACTCTAATTACATAGCTCCGGACAATTTTGCCATTAATTCATCATCGCTGAGCGTGATTTCTTTTGAAACTGCAGAAATAGAAAAAGCCTTAAATTCTGTTGACATAAATAAAGGAGCTGGATTAGATGGAGTACCGCCGTTATTCGTCAATAACTGTTCAGTAACTTTGGCTAAGCCACTGCAGTTGATTTTTAACCAGTCCGTAAAAGTAGGTGTATTTCCTGATATGTGGAAAGAAGCCTTGATCGTGCCCATACACAAATTAGGCGATAAAAGTAATGTGTCCAATTACCGCCCAATCTCCATTCTTATTGTTTTTGGGAAATTACTAGAGAAACTGATAGCAAAACGAATTTCTTGGCATTTAAAACATCTCATCAGTCCACACCAACACGGTTTTGTGAAATCACGTTCCACAGTATCTAACTTGGTTTCTTATACTGCAGATCTGATCAAGTCTCTTGATAATCGGGTTCCTGTCGATGCAATATACACTGACTTTAGCAAGGCGTTCGATAAGGTTGACCATTCTTTATTAATTCATAAGCTGTTTCTCCACGGTATTTCTGGTTCTTTATTAGATTGGTTCACTTCTTACTTATGTAATCGTACCTCTAGGGTCGCAGTTAGTGGGCATCTTTCTAGACCATTTGTGGCAACATCAGGAGTGCCACAAGGTTCGCATTTAGGACCTATACTTTTTAACGTTTTTATTAATGATATACCATTGTGTTTTAAGAGTTCGAAAGCATATTTGTTTGCCGACGACTTAAAGATCATGAAACCAATACAGTCAGACTCAGACAAAATTGATCTCCAAGACGACTTGTGTAGACTTTCTTCGTGGTGTCAACAAAATAATATGTTGCTTAATCTAGATAAGTGCTATCATATTCACTTTAGTAGAAACAAAGTTATACGTTTAGGTAGCTATTTTATAAACGATCACAAACTAAAAGTTGTTAACTCAGTGAAGGATTTAGGCATTATGATTGACTCAAAACTTAAATTTGATTTGCATATACTGGAAATAGTATCCAAAAGTTTTAAATTACTTGGTTTCATCACACGTATTTGCAAAAGCTTCAAGCTTCCGTATACTAAGATTAGGGTATTTGAGAGCCTTGTACGTCCTGTTATGGAGTATGGCTCGGTTGTGTGGAATCCCAATTACGAGGTCTACAATAAACGCTTAGAGAGTGTGCAACGACGTTTTGTTTACCATCTCTCCTACGGTGATAATGTGACGCATAAAATCTTGAGCTATCATGATAGGCTGGTTTTTTATAAAATGCAATCTTTAGCTAGTCGCAGGAAAATATCTGACCTAATATTTTTATTTAAAATATTCAATGGATATCTAGATTGTGCAGAACTTATCAATAATCTAAAAATTAATGCTCCATCTCGTTTGCCCCGCAAAAAATCTTTCCATTTTTTTTCTATACCCTTCTTTAAAACGAATCTTGGACAGTTTTCTACCATGCCAAGGATCTGCAGGCAGTACAACGCACTCTCGCGACTCGGTGACTTGGACCTGACTGTTTCTCTTTCAAAATTTAAAACAGCGTGTAGAAAGTGACTGTATTTCTTTTTTCTTTTTTTTTGTGTTACTTTTTGTGTTACTTGGAATCAGTCACAGTTTCGTTTAAAGTTGTTACTTATACATTCTACAATATTATCCTTTTGTGTTGTGTCTATATATGTATGTTTAAGGTTTTTCTTTTTTTGGAATTTTATTTTTATTCTTTAATGTAAACTAGCTTTATATATTAATCACTGTGCATGCTGTGGTGCCCTATAATTGTGGGGGCATTTATATGTTCTATTTAAGTACCATGATCCTTTTGTTTTCTTGTCTAATGTTACCCATGTTGGGCACCCTATTATGTAAAATAAAAATAAATAATAAAATAAAATAAATAAAATCAGACTGGATAGATAACTCTGATCTCATTTTAGTGTATGGTCAACACACTGCTAAACAATGATGATGATGATGATGTCCTAGCCGATTTCGGCCACGGCGACTGTTTCAACACCGGTTAAGAAATTCGAGGTCCAGTTTTCGGAAACAGTCAATTGCGCAGGAGATATTTAAGTGGATAACTGGACGCGCAGCCAGAAAAGCACTCTCTCGTCCGAGCTCCCTCAGGCCCGATGGAAAGGAGAACCAGTACGATCGGGAGGGAGCGGGATGCAGGTTTGGTCGAGTTTTCCCTTCTCTAAACACCTGGTTGAATTGCGGTGTTCAAGAGATATCTCAGTCGCCTTTTACGACACCTCAGCAAGAAGAGGGGGGTGCTATTCTATTCTGCCGGCAGCCACCACAAAACAAACAATAAACAATATGTGATAGTTGAATACACCAACTGAGACATAGGCACATCAGCTAATACCTGTTCGTCTATTATTTGATAATAATAATAAATAATATTAACATAACTGGCACTGACACAAGAAAAGAAGAAGAAATCCGTAAGGAAACAAGAGTTGCCGACGTAGCCGCGCAGTTTAACAAATGGAACTGCCAGTAGGCAGGACATGTGTAGTAAGTATAGTGAGGACCGCATTGATGTCTTCGGGGTCGTAGCTGCTCAGGGTGGGGGTCCTGAGCAACTGATTTAGCGACCCTCGAGAAGTTGGCAGGGTATCGTGACGTGCTCTGCCTAAATACAACGAGCGGTATCGGGGAGGGTATCATCTTCCCTCAAGTTTGTGCCCATCGGGCGTGGGGCGACGGGGCTGCGGCGAATTGATTACAGGACCCACAGTCCCCGCCAATGCGCAGAAGTAGTCACCTTGGGGTTTTTAGTCGGTACAAGTCCGACACACCTCGGTCGCGCAACCCCCCTGTGCGGCTGAGACGGTCCTATGAAGATTTTCCCCAAGTTAAAGAAAAGTGGGAACCGCATGCTGGCAAGCGCAGTGTGGTGCGTGCACCTACAAGGTGTACAGGCACAGATGGGCAAAATGTAATCTGATTAATGATTAACGATTACAAAATGTAGTCGTAATTTTAAATTTCATGCTCTGTAATGTGTATATAATCTGGGATTTTGTAGTGTTTAAAACACAAATGAGCAAAATGCAATCATATTAATGGTAAAAAACGTAAAATGTAATCGCTAATCATTTTCATGAATCTAATTACATTTTTCCTATCTATGTGTATAGGTGACCTAATCCATAACAAAGGCAACGCTAGACACAGCTTGTATACTTACGGACACTCTGGAAAACTTTAGGCCTCCCGGCTATGCTCAACAGTAGACGATGATAACTGATCGAACTATATCTCTGGCTTTCCTTTTTCTTAATTTTTTTCTTTTTTTATTAATTTTTTGGGAGTCGAAGCTGCTCGCGTCCATAGGCTTTACCCTAGTTTCCCTACACGTGACTCCTGGGTGGTGCTAAACGAGCAGCAGCGAGGTGGTTGAGCGCCGGTGCCCGTCTGGATTGCGACCACAGTGCACGGGTGTAAAGCCCGTCATAGTGACCAGTTTCGGCTTGTCGCGTTTCGGGATCAGCTTGTGTATATCCAGTAGCTCATATACCTAGAGACCTTCAGTCGTGGTATATGTGGGCCGACATGACGATCTAGACTATCAATGGATTATCATCCTTTGATAGTCGCTTTCGTTTTTGGACTACACTGTACTTACCATCAGGTACTCTGTAGTCACTATGTCGTGCCAGAGTAAAAAACAATAGATTTAGTAATACTTCGAAAGTTCAAAGAAGATTTTTAAATAGTTTCTATGTGATACATAGACAAACAGAAAAATAAAAAACTGATTATTTAATATGGCTGATTTAAATCGATTATTTTATCTTCAACGTAGTAGATTTCTCTCCAGTACAATTTTGTATCAAGTTAATAAAAACTGCTAAGATAAACTATGATTCTAATATGCTTCGGAAAAAGTTATGAGCGACTTAAATGAAGTCATTTGGCCAGAATCCCGTGTTTGTTTAGCATTAAACGTTATAATGGGGGCCTAAACGATCCGCCGTCGGTAAATAAAGGGTTGACTCCGAATTTATTAGGCAAACAATTTTTTCGAGCTCAAATATTTGACTATAATGTTGTTGATTTGGGTAATCCCTTCGTAAAAAAGTTAAGAGAGGGCTTTTTTCTCTAATTTACGTCTGTTCGGTGATTTTCAAAGTTGTAACTTAAACGCCATAAGGCTAAGGAGACGAAAGCTAATTCACAATCAAAATAAATAAACGCTCAGATACAAATATTTCGACTACATCAGGGCTTCTTACACTTTTGTCATTCACGACCCCATTTATGATTGCGAGTTTTTTGACGACCCCATACAAATATAAAAGAAAAATAAATTATTATTTTTGATGATATATTTATAAGGTAACAATATACATGTAGTTTTGGGGATCTTCAGATCAAATAAATAGCAAAATAAACTTTATAAACTTCTTTATTGCACTTTTAAAAATACTTTTTTGTCTTAACACTTTTTTGTCGTCTTAAAATTACAGAGCACTCGCATCGAAAATAAACCGTTTATCCTCTCTCTCTTTCTATCTTTCTGTCTTTCACTCCCATACGTTCCGATCTACGCATTTACTACTTCATACATTATAATATTTCACACAATAACATCCATCCTACATACATATACATATGAAAATGTATAGTTTTAGAATTCGTTTTGAAACATACAGAAATCTAAAATTAAAAATTGCACAAAAAATTATAAAATTGTATTTATTATAGTTTCAAAAATAAAAGCGGATTCTGACCGTCTAGGAGGAAGATCGCGTATCTTGGTCACGTCTTACGACAAGAAAAATATCAACTTCTCCAGTTAATAATGATGGGCAAAATAGAAGGAAAGCGACGCGCTGGAAGGAGAAAGAAGTCGTCGCTGCCCAACATCAGGGAGTGGACCAGTATTGCTAGCGTCGAACATCTGTTTCGTTTGGCACAAGACAGAGGGAAGTTCGCTGAGCTGACGTCCAACCTCCGGTAGTGGAGAAGCACCCTAAGAAGAAGAAGAAGGGCGACGCTAGAAGGCGCATTAGAAGAGGCCTGTGCCTGGCAATGGACATCATACGACTGACATTATTATATTGTTTAGTTTAGCTTTAATATACTGTTAACGTTCCTCCTCGACCGAACACCAAATGACCCAGTAACCAGGGTGTATGTTACGGTCAAAGTTGATACGTAGCCTCTTTCCAGAATGCCTTTTTTTGGTAGCCTGGGTAAAAGTCCTACATAGGGCCGCTATGAGGGCAGGGAACCCGGTGTGGTAGGTTCTTACCGACTAAAAAACCCCTGGGTGTCCCTCTAATTGCTCCACGCGGATCTGGGAAACTAAATTCATCCAGACGCCTGGAGAGCGATAAGCCTTGGTGAGGTCTAGTTTATCTTAGGTTTGACCAATGCCTTTTGGAAAACTCGGAAATAGATTTTAATATATTATGTTACTTTGATTTTTTTTTGTTTTATTTGTTTTTAATTTATAATTATCTAGTTTTCTTTTATTGTTTTGTGTCTCTTAGGTTTATTTTTGTTTTGTATTTATTTATGTGGAAACATTGCTGGCTTATCTTTCTTTTTTGCGTATTTTGTATTGTTCTTATATTACTATATGTTTCTCAGAAAATGTGAAAAAAAAAGAATAAATATCGATTTTTGACTGACCAGGGCTATAGAGTTAGACATTAAATTAAGGCTTCTTGTCATAACAGGGAGCCTAGACAAAAATCTTCTCTGTTAGCGTTCTGGTCAAATGTATGAGATTGATATAAGGTTTCAAAATATCACGTTGGCTAACAAGCCATTCACCCATTTATTCCAAATATTTGACGTTTTCTACTGACATTGTCGAAAAAGGAATGATAGTTTGTCTAGGGGCACGGAGGTTTGCCTAGAAAAATCTAGGAGTGTCGGTGCTTTTACGTTTGACTGTAACATATACAAAATTTTTCGAATTTCAATCAATCGTCCGCTTCACGGTAGCGCAATGTCCCGCTGCGTGGCCACTGGCAGCTACCGCGGTGTTGCTAGAATAAAAAATTGATTGATATATAAAAAAATGGCAGTTTTCACTTTCGGTGTGATTTCGATGTGTCTGGAATTTTGCACGCCCACTCAGTAGGTTAAATCTGTCATTGATTTCACAAATTTTAATAAGAATCTATCATTTTACTTTTGGATTAAAATCATTCTAGGAAATATTATAAAAGGCATTTATTAGCAAGTTCCTTTGTAACATGATACAGAGACTTAAAACAGTTTTGAATATTTTTAAAATGATTTAGTCGCAAATAAATATTATGTCACTAAAATCCTAGCAGTGAGAGATTACTGACAGAATAGAACAGTGCCTCCCTCTCCATTATACTGAGGTGTTGTAAATGCCGAATAAGATATACAGCATGCCGCAATACACGCAGATTGCTAGCATCTAAGCTGCTGCGTGCACCTTCTCTGCATTTAGTGCACACCCGCCAATGCCCATTGGACAAACGTGCTAGGTTACACGTGCAAAATGGACTATACAAATATACTGAAAAGAGAAGGGAAGCCTTTGCCTAGCAATGACAGCAATTAAAAATAATTCTTATTGATGTAGATTCTACGATTATTGTCCCGATAGTCGTATTGACTAATGAACTGGTCGCAAAGAGCCTCGATCACCACCTTAAGAGGCTCTCGCTTGGCTGTTGGATCAAGGGCCGGATACAGAAGGCAGTTCTACTCGACACGGCACGCATTGTTAGGAGGTTCCTCATTCTGAGCTCCTAACTACCGGTGGCTTGGGCCTTAGACCTCGCCCCTGTAGGTCTACATGTTTTTATATTTTAAAATTTATATATTATCTTTTCATATGTATTTATTTTAAAATTTAAAAATATTGTGTTTATAATGTATAAAGAGGATAATAATTCTAACGTGTACTAATTTTGTTTTTTCTTTTAAATCAAAAATATTAAATTAGAAATATTTTACCCATGAGTATTTAAAAAGATATAAGAAGCTCGTGACACTAATATAAAATTGTCTTTGCTTGCTGCAATATCGAAATTCCACGAAAGTGTAACATTTGCCATGACGAAGTTAATTTGATTCGAGTTATCCATAATGCCTTAACATGACCGATGCAAAATATATGACACAATCAAGAAACAACAGCTATTTCGTTTTATAATTGAATAATAATAATATATCGTTACCCTTTATACCTTTCGGGACGAGCAGTGGTACATTAGTGGCTGTATCCATTTTGCGGTTATATGTCGTATCTAACGTAATCAGTAGCGCCGCTCATCGCCGTTCTCAGAGCACTAATACATATGACATTTCTTTTAGATGCTGTGCAGGTTACTTTCCTTCACAGCTGAGCATATAATGCATAAGTTTCTATTTAATCTGGAGAAATCCGGAAGTATGTGCTGGGACACAAACTTACGACCGTACCTCATTGCCGCGATACCTGGCGCCTAATAATTTACATTTTTTTGTTCTGATGTAACTTTAAGTTTCCTGTTTTCTTTATACTAGTACAATAACACATTACTCTGTTTCAAATTTCATGATTCTTAGTCAACAGATCCCTTTAGTATACCTTAATTACCTTATAAAAACAAAAAAGCGACACAAACGACTGTATCTTTTGACTGCATTCACTTAAAATTTTGTTTTCTAAACAGCTCCAGGGAATGACACAACTAAGTATTTTGTTATAACTAATTGTCTGGTGTTTTTAATTGATTAATAAAAGCGCTAATTACTTTTAA
Organism: Automeris io; assembly: GCA_036320925.1. Lineage (NCBI taxonomy): Eukaryota > Metazoa > Arthropoda > Insecta > Lepidoptera > Saturniidae > Automeris > Automeris io. Next base: position 1,409,597 of record JAUDJH010000010.1, on the reverse strand, counting down.
CTATTTATTTTGACACCACGAAACTGACAGCTGAGACGAATTGTCTTAGATTATAAACATTAATGGCGGCAGCCTAGTGCTGCGCTCTATATATACAGACTATAACATATTTGATATTAAATTCACCCTAATACTGCACCCATTCTTTTTCAAAAATTTTCTTTTTTTCACACTGGCTCGATAAAGTGACTACAATGCACCTGATGGTAAGTACAGTGTAGTCCAAAAACAAAAGTGACCGTCAAAGGATGAAATTCCGTTGATAGTCGCCGTCATGTCGGCCCACATATAAAAAGACTGAAGGTCTCTAGGTATATGAGCCACTGGATATACACAAACTGATTCCGAAACGCGACAGGCCAAAGCGAGTCACTATGACTGTCTTTATACTTGATATACCACCACAAAAATACCACAACCACCAATATGTGGTCATATAAAGGTTCTTTTTTAAATAAAGACCCTAACAAGCTTTACTTAAAACTATGCTTGTTTTTATATGTTTACGGTATCTCTCTATATATCCGTATGCTTATAAATATAAACTAAAATCTTATATAATCTTTGTAACTTAGTGTTTGCACACAGTGAACAATCTGTTATACGGTTACTGTGACTTCGATCTGCCTGATTAAGTAATCATGACTTGATGTGTGACAATCAACACTCACGATGATTTGGTTGTAATGACGGCTTGTTTGTACAAGATCTGTGATGAAAAGAGAAATCATACGAACATTATATAATAATAATCAAGACTTAGCTGCAAAGAATTAAAATATATTGTTTTATGAAAACCTGTTTTGCACTAATTTTAGAATATTTTTAGACCTTAAATAATTTTCTAACTACCTTTTGCATACAATAATACTATATATCATAACTCTGTTTACCTATGATGGTGGACTCTGGTCAAAGAAAATGGGACACAACTTCTTTCTATTTTTCCAAGCCTTTTTAACTTCCTTTATATTGATCAACCTCATCATACACTCTCATCGAATCTACGAACCCCGAGTCTTAACAATCATCAGAATTATCCTTATTTGGCCTGCGTAAGAAGTCTCGGCCTGTTATGACCGGCCTTGGCTCTTATTTCTAGCCACAGTCAAATTAATTAGACTTAAAAGTAATATGTTTAAACAAAAACAATTAATATACTACATAGAGGGATTTGGAATAAGAATGTCACTTATTAAAAAAATACCTTTATTATAAAATTGTTTTATTGCAAAAAGCTTATATTTTATTTTTTTAAACAATTTTACATAGCTTACATTACAAAAATATAAAAACATGACTTAGAAACATAACAAATGCGACTGTATTTAAAAGTATTGACTACTGGCACAGTAGGAAAGAAAAATTAAAAATACGAGCAACAAACGGACAGGAACAGTAAACAAGAATAATACTAATACAATTTCCAAAAAAAAAAAAACATAAAATTAAGGTAAATATAAAAAATCATTTATTCCACAATCCTACACACAGCATATAATAATATTTTACCTGCATTTCTATCATACTAATTTTTACTAACACTCGAAACCAGAGCTCTTTACAAACTAATCTAGAAATGATATAAACATATTAATTCCACGCTGATGTAAAAAACTAGAAGAAACATAATAACTAATGTAATAAACAAAAAGTTCCGAATCAATTGGTAGAAAAAACTTTTTTCACACTAGCAACCGCGGATAAAGAAACGGCAGGATACCACGCGTTCGAAATTCAAATCGAACTCGAACAATGGCGTCCAGCAGTTCGCGCCTTTCAGGACCGCACAGCGAATGACATTTGAAGAAATCGTGTCATTATATTTCGATAAAATTTTATCATTATCCTAGAATCAAATTATCTTGAGGGCTACCGTATTAATTTATCTAATTGTCTTTTGTAAGGAATGAATTAATTGATGGTTAAATCACAAGTGTATTTTGTATAATTTTAAGCCATAACTGTGGCTTTAGTTTACTAGTAGATAATAAATCAGTGCGCGGCAATGCAAATGGTCGTAGATTCGTATCCCGGCATAAGCTCTAGGTTATTCCAGATTAATTACTGATTTAGGTTCCACAATCCCACTGGTGAAGGAAGCCCGCATGGCATCTAATAAAAATGTTATGATAAAATCGAGGGGTGAAAGGCAGAAAGGCATAGATGCGCAAAATGTAATCAGATTAATAAAAATGATTAACGATTACATTTTACGTTATTTACCATTAATACGACTGCATTTTGCTTATTTAAGTTTTAAACACTACAAAATCCCAGATTGTATACACATTTATCGTTTCTTAATGTTTTAAACGAGTTTAATCATGATTACAGAGCAAGAAAATTAAAATTACGACTACATTTTGTAATCGTTCATCATTAATCAGATTACATTTTACCCATCTCTGGTGAAAGGCTATTTGGTTTAAGCGACATTTTTTTGGTGATATAGTAATATATATATTTTCGGGATCAGCGTTTTTTTACCGATAAACCCGTCAAAATATTTCAACAAGCAGCAATAATATCTAAACCGCTTCACCACTTACTTAATAATGATAGTGAGAAAATTTGTTTTATTTATAAGATTTGTCAGATCCAAGATAATCCGTAAAATTCTTCAGACATAGAATAAAAACCATAAAACCGTATCATAAACTATTTTCAAACTGTCAATATGACAAAATATATATCAAAAACTGTAATATTATGTATTGAATCAAAAAAATAATAAAAAAATGCTAAATAATTATGCGTTAGAAGACTTATCTTCTCTATAAGAAAATATGTAAGTTGTTTTTCTTCTAAAGCAGAGATTGTGTAGGTCCACATAACAAACTTTTCCATCGGTTTGACTGGCGAGAGATAAAACATCCAGATGGTTTTTAGCTGGGGCTCTGACATATCTCCGATCGTCACTCTTGTGACGGCGAAGGTCTTGACAGAATTTTCTCCGATTTACCAAAGAAAGACTAATCGAAATATTGCCTTATCAATGACGTTAAGATATGTAATGACATTAGCGCCATTTGAATACCCACCTAGTGCTAGAAAATTATATTTATTGAGCCACAGCAGTCTACATTACATGTCAGTGTTGCAAGCAGTGTTATTATTAATGAACTATATTAATTAGGCAGGGCAAATTAAACCGAAACAAGCAAAAAATACAGATCACTTTAATTCTAGGTTGTATAGCGAGATTAGATTTTTTAGACGTATTTGCCCAGTAGTCAATTTTATGCCTAAAACGGCTGTTTATAAGTGCGTGAAACCGATTTGTACATCCATACAGAGCTGGGCTTATATATCTCGTGCTGTATTGGATTAAAGAGCAAAAATATCGACATTACTGACTGGCAAGCTAAATTGGCAGCAGGCTGGCAATAATTGCCGATAAAACGATAATCGTTGGACCGAGTTATTGAGTAGCGACTATAAATCGGTAAACGATGTTTGTGTGTGACAATATAAGATAACGGCTTGCGGAAGCAGATGGCAATAATTTGATTAACAGAGTCGAAGACCGAGCTCCGTTGGGCTTATTCGAAGAAGACCAAGAAACGTATATTAAGTAAAAAAAGGAAAAACATACAAAATACACATTTAGATAAAACAATGAAAGAATACTTAATATCAACGTGTTTTGGCTTGCTGTTATGCGCCATCCAGCGCTGATTTACACAGCCATCCAGCGCTGATTTACGACCAGCGTGAAAAACCAAAAGAGACTTGGGTCCAGTAGTATCCTTATTATGACGGGTTCTGAATTCAGATCCTCGTCAAACTTGAGCTCTGAGTGTTTTAATGTAGATTATAATTAAAATTCCAGTGAAACAGCTATGGCTTCGGAATCAGTAAAAGCGATAATCGATGACGTACTGAATCCCATTAACCTGAGCAGGTTACAACCTCACGGTACTCATGGGAACGAAGTCAGAGTCCGTGGGTCTACTGAAACCTTTATAAAAAAGACAAAGTGTGCAGGCGCCCAAGAACAAGTTTGTATTGTATTCTTTCTGTTTCTTCTACATTTAAAAATATATATCATATTAAAATCGAGGCCTAAAGGCCAAGCCACCGGTAGTTAGGAGCCCAGAGTGAGGAACCCTCTCACACTGCGTGCAGTATCCAGTAATACTGCCAGTGCCAACCCACATGCTATCTATTAGAAATTTATCGTTTTTAACGTTAACTCAACAGTCTTATAAGATACTGGCTTTTGCTCGCGGCTTCGCTCACGTTAAGAAGTATTATTAATTATGTGTAGTTTTTCGGCTTTACTTTTGTTTAGAGTGTGTAAAAAAATAGGGCCTACAAAACTTCTTTGTACACAATATTCTCAATTAATCTGACATTAGGCGCTAAAACTATCAAAATTTTACCCCTATTTTATCCCCTTAGAGGTGGAATTGATCAAAATCCTTTCTTAGCGGATGCCTAAGTCATACCATCTACCTGCATGCTAAATTCAGCCCGATCCATCCAGTGGTTTGGGCTGCGCGTTGATAGATCACTATGTCAGTCAGTCAGTCACCTTTGAGTCATATATGTTTAGATTATTATCACGTTTCGAATTATGCAAAGTATAAGATCCTATTTCCTGCCCCGCCCGGAAGAAAAATTTCAAGGTTCCGGACAGCCTATGAAGATCTTCCCCCAAGTAAAAAAAGTGTGAGAAACTCCCGAAATCGCTTACTATAAGAAGAGAAGGCTATCCTTACATTTTTGTCACCAGGATGATGCTTCATCGTCATCCTACGTCATGGCGAGTGATAACAGCCAGCTAAGTGGAGACGTCGACAGATGGATCAACGGTTCCGGCGCATCGCCTACCGAAAATGCTGCAATACAGGGCAGCAGGTTAGTGTTGACGAATTGTATAAATCTAGGAACATATAGCAGATTTGAGGATCTATTGTAATATTAGGTCCTTACATATGAAATTGGCGTTTTGTATGGGAGGAACAAAAAGTCGAATATTTTTTAATATAATATATTTAATTAATCAAAGTATGAACCATTATTTTCTATGCACTTTTGCCATCTCATAGGTAGTTCATTGATCCCTTTACTAAAAAAAACAGTCGGACGGGAATCAATAAAATCTTTGAAGGCGATTTGGACTGCCCCATCGGAGTTGAATTTTTTCCCTTGCAAGAAGTTATCCAAATTTCGAAAAAAATGGTAATCTGTTGGAGCAAGATCCGGGGAGTACGGAGGATGTCTTAGACTTTCCAATTGAAGCTCTTCTAATTTAGTAGCCGTCTGTTGCGCAGTGTGTGGTCTAGCGTTGTCGTGAAGCAGCAGTGGCGTGGAGCGATTGACCAGCCTAGGTTGTTTAGCCGCTAGCTTTTCCATCATGGTTTGCAATTGCTTACAATAGACATCAGCCGTAATAGTCTGGCCAGATTTGAGAAAACTGTAATGAACAATACCGGCACTAGTCCACCAAACGCTTACAAGTAACTTTTTTGGGGTTAATTTTCGCTTGGGGCAGGATTTGGCTTGCTGGCCAGGATCCAACCATTGCGCTGAGCGCTTCCGATTATCGTAAAGAACCCATTTTTCATCACAGATAATGATTCGGTTTAAAATACCTTCATTATTGTGCCGGTTTAGTAATGTAACGCAGCAGTCGACGCGCGTTTGCCGGTTTGATTCAGTCAATTCGTGAGGTACCCACCTTTCAAGCTTTTTAATCTTCCCAATTTGCTTCAAGTGAATTAAAACAGTTTTATCACTAACATCGCAGCCTGCAGCTAACTCGGACGTGGTTTGCGATGGATCCGCTTCCACAATAGCCTTCAACTCTTCATTATCAACTTGAGTCTCAGGCCGTCCACGGGGCTTGTTCTGCGGGTCGAAATTTCCAGAACGAAAACGTTGGAACCAAAAACGAACTGTGTTTTCTTTTGCAACACGACCGCCATACACATCATTCACCCTTCGAGTTGTTTCCGCAGCACTAGTGCCACGGCGGAACTCGTACTCGTAAATAATGCGATATTTCGAGTTTTCCATTTTGTAAAATGAGTGACGCAAACAGAAAAAAACAGAAGAAAAAAACAAATGAATGACGATCATCGAAGCACAAATACATGAGTCTATAGCTGTACAAATTTGAATTTGGAATTCCTTACCAAAGAGGAGAAATTTGTGATTAAAGTGGCCAGTACGAAAAACGCCAATTTCATATGTAAGGACCTAATATATAAATAACCATACCACACAACTATATGTGGTAGTATATAAGGTTCATGTCCCTTACCAACCGCGTGTGGTGGGTGTAACCGGGTTTTCCAAGTTCCCTTTAAGGAACTCTCCTTGCTTGCGGGAGCCTAGGAGCGGTCACTGATATCGTCCCAGCCTCAAGGACTGCGAGCCCCGGCGTGTCTCGCCGCGTTCGTCCCAGGGTCGCCGACCTGCGACCGAATCCTTAGTTGAGTCCTCTGTTCCTTTTAAAACCCAAAAAGGAACAACAAGCACACCCGAATCCACCGCTCACATCTTTTTCGCGAGTCGCGTATTTATATTTCCTATTTTTTTTTTAAATAAATTTTATGTAACTGGTTTTGGTTTTTTTTTATTGAGCTAGGCCCTTCAGGCGCCTACCCTGTTACATGGGCTTTCATTATAACTGTACGAAGGGATTTGCCTTTACGTTCAATATGCTTCCAGCGAGCATATTTCCGCGATCTTGTGACTTGGGAGCCTTTAAGAGAAGAGTGAAAGCAGTAACCACATCACGCCTGGTAATATGCATGATGCAGTCCAGAAAAATGACAACTATCAACAGTAAAGAAAAACTTATCGATAATCACAGTGATCATGCCGACCTGCACAGATATCTCTTCACGCTACGCTTAAAGGATCCCATATCATAAGAAGGTGGGAACACGCTCGCCGGAAGACCATTCCACAGCTCAACGATTCAGTTGCAGTAAAAGTTAGAGAACTTCTTAGTTCTAGCCGCGATGTGAGTTACCGCATAGCTTTGACTTCTTAAACCGACACGCGTGATTCTGCTATGGAAGGCTAGTGATGAAAATGCCCGGGAGTTTTCCCAAAGTGCCCAAAAACTTCCTTGGGAAAATTCCCGGGCATTTTCATCACTATGGAAGGCAAAGGGTGGAAAGGACTCCCAGCGTGACGAGCTCCCCTCCTGACACAGGCTGGGCGGGTGAAATTGAGGGCGTCCCCGTCCAGTGCAGAGAGGAAGGGTCGGCGTGTGTGCGCCCACACGCCGGTCCCACAGAGAGGAGGCGAGGGGTTTAAATCCCCCTCCACGAGAGGAGGCCTGCCCAAAGGCCAACGCCCGCTGAGCCGTCGGAGGTATTCGGATCCCCAGGCTCGGCGAAGGCGAAGAGAGGGCAGTGCTGGCACCCCGGTGGTTTTAGTCGGGGCAGGTCCGACACACCGGGGGAAGTGGCCCTCACCACTTCCCCTGACGGTCCGTAGGGATTTCCACCGGGTTAACAAAAAAAAAAAGGCAAAGGATGGAACAAGCTTCAATAACTCTTCAGCCAATTTCATGCAACTCCAACAGCAACTACATCTCGCCTGGTTTTGTTGTTAAGGTCTATCCTGGACACCAATGTATTACCAGAAAAAAAAAAAAAGCAACTCCCATGATACGGTCATATCCGCCTTAGGCTGCAATATCAATAATGTTTACACCATAAGAGTTCCTTTTAATCCCACAGACAGACAGTATCGCAGCGGTCTACAGCAAATTCGTCTTATATAGCGGCCGATACCATGTGGTATGTGGTCGCGATGGTGCTGCCGCTCTTCAGCGTTAGCAACTGTATCATGGTCCTGAGATATACGCCAAGGTGAGGATAATTATACAATCAGCATATAATTAAAGCTATTCAGATTCTCATAGCAGCTGCCGAAATTCGAATTGTACCTTAAATAATTAGCTTCAATACTATATATAGGATTGTGCTAAACGGTCGGTGTTTACTATAGGTGGTATGGACTCTTTTTTTTTACACTGGCTTGACATAGTGACTACAGAGTACCTGATGGTAAGTACAGTGTAGTCCAAAAACGAAAGCGACTATCTAAAGATGAAAATCCATTGATAGTCTCATCGTCATGTCGGCCCACATATACCACGACTAAAGGTCTCTAAGTATATGAGCCACTGGATATACACAAGCTGATCCCGAAACGCGACAAGCCGAAATTGGTCACTATGACGGGCTTTACACCCACGTACTGTGGTCGCGATCCAGGCGGGCACCGACGCCCTATCACCTCGCTGCTGCTCGTTTAGCACCACCCAGGAGTCACGTGTAGGGAAACTAGGGTAAAGCCTACGGACGCGAGCAGCTTCGACTCCCAAAAACTCTGATATTGTTGTTAATATTAATTTTTAACAGCTCTAGACGTGTTCTTTTGAGACTGCCGTTATTTTATTTTTTTAATATTCAGTCGTCTCTTATTAACGTTAAAACCCACGACCCAAGCTTTGCCTGCTTTGCACGGCCCTGTTCTTTTGGGCCAGCAAAGTCAAAGATGTTGTAGCCAGCGTCTCCCGATCCCACTCCGCCGCCTTCTTCTTGACTATTACTTCCTCGGCGAACCGAAGAATCGCCCACCATGCACCTTCGCTGCCGACCATTAGTAAAGCCAATGTAGGCAGCAAAAGGTCTCACACCACACTTACCAGCTCGGCCCGCTCCGAAGCCCAGGCTGGGCATATCTAGAGCGTGTGCTCAGCCTCCTCGATATATTAACCTTAAAAACAGCCAAAATATATCAATATAATATTATTTATTATTCATTTATATTTTTTTCGATTTCTCACATTTTACTAAGTATGGACATCGACACTATTAATACTCTTAAAAATTCTTCCAATCTCATAAGACCCTACATAATTTAAGGTGGCTCATACCACCATGTGGTGGTGTATATTTAAGGTACTCATGGCGTTTAAATTAGTAAATAAGGAAATTAAGGATACATTTGCAAAACTGCCCGACTGGATCACGATCATAACACATAAGTTTAAAAACCGTGATAGTAACTCGTTTTGAAAATATCAAATCATAGAAGCGCCATCTCTTATTGCTTAATTAACTATATTATAAGCACTTAGCTAAGCTGTAGCACAACAGATGTCACTATTTTCTATATGTTTTTTGAGCAATATTTGTAAATTAATTCATTACAAAAATTTTATTAACAATTTATTTAAATTTAACAAAGCTCATGATTAGGCATCCATTTTGTTTTGTTGTTAAAATATAAATTATTTTCTCAGTGCTACCATCTGCAACAATATTTATGAACTAAAAATGTTACACACTTTGGTTTTATATTAGTTTCAATAATAACCAAGAGATGTCACTATATTATAGTTTTAATAATTCTTAACTCGCTTTTTTTCCACCTCTTGGAAAGTGAAGATAAAATCGGTGAAAGACTGCCTTTGAGTAAGAAAGGTCTATTCATTCTTCTTTCAAAGGTTCCTACATTAAAAGGACGAAGAAAAATAAACGCAGAAGTGTATTTCACTCCATTCGCATTAGCCAAGAATAATGTTTTTTAATTTAATTTATTATATTGTAAATTGAAAAAAAAAACAATTAGAAATAGGACTATAATTGTTAAAAGCAATTAATAAACGATTTGATGGTTTTAGATAAACCTTTTTTATTTCTGTTCCAGCAATGTTATAAATTCTGCGGAGATTTTAATCCAACACATAATAAGAGTTTGCGCCCAGGCCAAAGATCAGATACAGCGCTTGGCCCAAGACCAGATCGCGGCAGACCTTTTCGCTACAGCCATGGATGTCGTCTTGCTGGTCTACGCCCTTGGTTTCCTAGTCTTATCCTTGTACCAGGCTTCCATAATCGGTTGAAGTTCATCTGTCCAAAATACTGTTGAAATTTTGTGTAATAATGAATTATACTTGATTTAAATAATTATAAAAACAATTTTTAACATTCATAACGTATTTTTGCGAGCTCTGGATCTTCAATAGAACCACATCAGTATTACTAAACTTGATTTACACAAAAACATAAATGTTACCACTATTAACCTCACAAATCACCACAATAAATATCGCATTGGACAATAGCCATAGCCAGCCCCATTCCATGACAAAACCACTAAACATAGTGTCGGCTACCATCCGTATGTGGTGGATGTTCCTTATATCTGCACGAAAAGATTCGCTTCTACATTCATCATGCGAAGCGGCCATATTTCCGCGATCTTATGACCTGGGAGTCTTTAAGAGAAGAGTGAATAGGCATTTGCTGGGCGAACGCGTTTCATCATCGAACTCATCTTCACCTTCCACCAGGTGTGATTGAGGTCAAGATTTCGTCTATAAATAATAAAAAAAAAACTTCACTTTAACTGACTTCGATCGCTTAAATTCACTTTCCGTAGACAACTATTGTCCCGTATGTTTTTCATATATTTTTGGCTGAGTGGCATGTCCCACTAATTGCATATAAAAATGTCCAGCCATCTCCTATATTCCAGCGTTATTGTTAGGCTGCAGTGACACTTCTAGAAATCACCTTCTATTCTCCACTAGATGTCACCACCAGTAGCTGCAGTCATGCTATTTGGCACAAGATTCAAATTACAAATGGTGGTTAATTTGGACGATAAAGGTCGCACATATCTCTTCCTTATTCCGTAACAGTATTATTTTTGTTTAAGATGCGACAAACAAGAATACATGTCAACACATCCAGTACTTAGTCGCTCATCAAGTTTATTATCATCATCAGCAGTGCGATTCTTTCTTCATTCTGATCCAGTACCGAGTTCATCAATTTGTGGCTTACAAACATAGAAGGGCAAAATGTAATCTGATTAATAAAAATTATTACGATTACATTTTACGTTTTTTACTATTAATATGACTGCATTTTGCTCATCTATGTTTTAAGCACTACAAAATTCCTGATTGCATACACATTTATGATTTCTTTATGTTTTAAATGAATTTAATACTGATTAGAGAGCAAGAAAATTAAATTAACGACTACATTTTATAATCGTTAAACATTAATCAGATTACATTTTGCCCATCTCTGCTTACAAACCTGTCTACATCGTTTATTCATCTCGCAGCCGGTCTTCCCACCCTTCGTTTTCCGAATTTCGACCAACACTCAATCACTTTCAAGCTTCATCTGCTGTCATCCAGTCTAGTCATATATTCTACCCAATTTAATTTAAGAGGCGTCATTCGATCTCTGACAGAGTTGATCTTAGTCAATGTCGAATTTCAAAGTGAGGCACACGATCCATCATCATCAGATATCAGGTCCACACGGTTTATTTCATGACATGGTCAAACGATGGACAAGGATATGTTAATCGGTATACAAATAACATAAGCAAAAAATACCCTATGCTGTGATGTCGCCACTAAGAGAAGACAGTTCAGTAAATGCTAGGTAACAGCTGATTTTCTCCCAAAGCCATCCAACGTTGAAAACAGCGAGGAACAGAATATTAGAATGTAGACTCTACTTCTGAGACTGTTTCAAAGTCTTGGACTAAAAAAGTTTCTGTCTGCCAGCGTACTATGGACCAGCTATGTTTGCAACCTCCCCACAGGATAAAAGGCCACAGATTTATTAAAGTACTTTTCACGTTGGATATGTTAAAATATAAAACCAATTGTTCAAACAGATTACCAAGCAATGTCTAGTGACATCACCGTAAAAACTTCCAGCAAATGAGTAACGAATTGTTAATACGCGTAAACATTTCAATATATACACATAGTTTCACAATGAATTGTCCAGTGAGAAAATCAATGATTCTAGTGTAGGTACACAAAATTTGTTCATTGCATTTTATTTTTCCGTATTTATATTTATTACTATTGTTGTGTGTAAGCAATTGCCGTGTAGCTTAAAGACATTAAATGAACTCAGATATCTGGCGTACAGATATGGTTTCATAGTCCGCAGCGTAAAGGAGCAAGTGAGGCTGTCTGAAGCAAGCTCTCGACAAGTGTTAACTGACCTTACTCAAGTTTAATCGTGTGCGGCATTAACTCCAAACGATATAATCACTCTCAAACTAGAAAACCCATGTTTCTAAATATAAAGAGAATAAAGATCATTTTTGTGAAAATGCATATTCCGACCGAAGCTCCAACTACGGTTTAGGCTTTAGCCACTATTCGACAAGTTGAGAGATAGTTATTAAAATCATACATGTAGTTAATGGTTCATTCTGCTTTTTAATAAAAAAAAAAATGAAGAAACAGGTGTTTTTTTTTAAGTTATTTAACTTTTATTGTGTTTATTAAGAATATAATAGTACCTAATCAATACAATTATTAGACACAGAAATCGTTTCTCTTTTTTTTATTTTTACAGTAAACTCTATATAATCTCTTGGTTAATTTTACAAACTTCCTGCGTTTTTGAAGATTTGTCAATTCTGTGGCCTAATTATTCCACCGATCAGTATATATCTATTTATTAATATTCTTAACATAATTTTTTTTTTTTATTATAGTAACGAGTCAATTAGAAAATTGATTGAAAATACATGTGCGGGCGGTAAGATTGAGTACCACTGTACGCCAGCACGTGCAGCTAACTGCGCGACCAGATAGCGATACGAGCGCCGTCACCGCCCGCTGCAGTCTCGCTGTGACATTCACTGCGATATCACGTATCTCTTGCTCGCAATTCTTACTGTTCTCGTAATTGTTATTTGTATTGTGCTGTAAACTTTTTCCTTGAACTATTATTATTATGTTTCCTTATTTCTACTATGCCTTTGTACTATGTCGTATTAAAAATGCTTTATTTTTCTCTTCTTCACTTACTTCTCTCGTTTCACTGATATTCTGCATCGTCCATCGTTATCATCATGGCAAATTTTTTATCATTCTTTTTTGATTGAGTAGAGAAACCAGAACTAAGGTAGAAATATCAAATTATAAACTAATTTTAGAGACATATTTATAATTAATAAAAAAAAACTCCAAGTTTGTCACTTCTATAATTTCAAATATCACTACTGTTATCGCTGATAACAGAGTTTTTTTTTTTTTGGTTGGTGGGTGTTGACCTGTCGCTGCCGGTACACGCTCGCGCCATGGTCGGTAGCGATGGGGCATGGCAGGCGGTCCTCTCCTTCACGGAGGAGACAATGCAGGTGAAGGAGGCGGCGGAGCGGGATCGGGAGGTAATCTCTACCCCCGACAACCCAATCCACCGCCCAGCTCGGACGGGACGCCGGAGGAGGGCTTACGCCAACGGCCTTCCTCCGTGACCCGGACATATGCCGGGCGGCGCGCTTTGAGGGAGCGCGCCGCCCAGATCCTGGCGTGAGCGGTGTGCGATGTGTTCCCGCACACCGCTCCAATGACAATTCAAGGAGACGAGGGTGGGTTAGCACTCTACACCACTCTCCCCGAAATGTGTTAGGTGTACGCGGAAGCGGCGACTATTTAACAGCCCCCCGCCTAGTAGGTGAGGCCTGAACAAGGCCGGACGTCGCCGGATGCCGAGGAAGATGGCTCGGCTTTGCCCTTAGCATCCGGCAGATGGGAGAACGAACACCCCGGGGGTTTTAGTCAGGGCAGGTCCGACACACCGGGGGAGCGGCCCTCACCGCTCCCCTGACGATCCGTAAGGATTTCCACCGGGTTAACAACAAAGGTATTTTTTTATTAACCCGGTGGAAATCCCTTCAGACCGTCAGGGGAGTGGTGAGGGCCTCTCCCCCGGCGTGTCGAACTTGCACAAACTAAAATCACCGGGGTGCCAACTATATCCTCTCTTCGCCTTCGCTGGGCCTGGGTATCCGTATACTTCCTACGGACCCGGCGAGCGACTAGCCTTGCCTGGGGTCCTCTCTGGGTGGGGGTCAATTGTTACCCACTCACTACCCCCAATGAGGCGTCATGTGGGCATACACACGACGCCTTGTCCTCTCTGCCGGACGGCGGACGCCCTCAACGTCCACCGCCCGGCCTGTGTCAGGAGGGGAGCGCGCCCCGCAGTTGGTCCTGTATTATTGATGGTGATGATTACAGAAACGACAGTGTTTAGTCTTGTAATTGCATTTTATTGTAATTCGAGTTCCTGCTTGTTCACTGCATTTTACAAGTGATGATGATGTCCTAGCCAGATCCGGCCACGGCGACTGTTTCAACACCGATAAAAAAAATCGAGGTCCATTTTTGGAAACAGTCAATTGCGCAGGAGATATTTAAGTGCATAACTGGACGCGCAGCCAAAAAAGCACTCTCTTGTCCGAGCTCCCTCAGGCCCGATGGAAAGGAGAACCAGTACGATCGAGAGGGAGCAGGATGCAGGTTTGCAGAGAGATACAGAGAGTTTTCCTTCTCTGACCACCTGGTTGAATCGCGGTGTTAAAGAGATACCTTAGTCGCCTTTTACGACACTTCAGCAAGAAGAGGGAGGTGCTATTCTATTCTGCCGGCAGCCACCACGGCTTACAAGTACTAAATTAATGACCCATTTAAGTAAAACTCTGTGACTGCACTTATAATCTAATAGCATGAAGATACCAGTGACTAAGCGAGGTATTTATTACTAAAATATTCAAGACTAGACAATGACCCAGTTTCCATAAAAACATTATTAATCACAGTGCGGAAGCATAATGACGGGTTCGGGTAAGAATATGATGTGTTATTTAGGTAAATATTTATTCAGCCATTGTACAGTGGCTGGTGGATGTAATAACGGGCAGGCTCGAATCTAGGTAGTGCCAAGCCGGGATCTAGACCCCTGGGTGGTAAATTCCAGGGGCGGCAGACGTACACATAGCCCAGCTTTGCCACGAAATAATATATCCAAAAAAGGGGCCAGCTTCTCGATAAAAAAATTGGCTGAAAAGTAGGCGCTTTTTTTTGTGGATGTCTTTAAGCCATTAAGTATATCATTGGAATATTGTATTTGGCCACTGGTAAGCCCTAAACAAATAAAATGAATAAATTAAATATACTAAATAACAGTAGCATTCATTTCATAGATGCGTGAAAGCATTGCATGCTCTGACGATAAATAAGTCTGGAATAAATAGCTTAAAGTTAAAAAAAGGAACCACTAATGTTCATATCTATTCACGCCATCTATTTTTCCTAGGAAAGTAATATAATATTTACTATCATAATATAATATTCAAATTAATTACGCGAATTTTGCCTATCTCTATTATATTTTATTTAGTATTCTACATTTTTCTATGCTACTTAAAAGTATTCTATGTATTTATTGTCATACTTATTTGTTGTACGTTATAACTTATAAGGTATGTTTTTGTATATTTGGTCCTAATATTTAAATAGCACCGTGACGTCCGCGCAATCGGTTCCCCTGAGCGTCGGCTGAAAATTTTTTTCTTTCTTTCTTTCCTTTTTCTACCCTGTCCAAATATCCTATACACGTCACTAATAAATAATATATACATTTAAAATAATTCAAATGTGTCTAGAAAAACTAAAAAAGGAAACGAATATTTTACAAACCCTTGATGTAAGCGTTAATTGAATGCACAAAGCACAAACGAATGCAAACTCGTGACTATGAAATAATGAAAGTAAACATTTTGTATAATATTCTGACATGATGCAAATGAATCCAGCGCGCGGATACGCCGTATCAAGATAAATAACATCAAGGAGTTATCATTACATAACTTAATTTAGATTTTTTTATCCTGACTCGACGCAGTGACTATATCACGCTTGATGATAAGCATTGTGTAGTCGAAAAAATGCCAACGACTATCGACAGCTAAGAAAACCCATCGGTAGAGGCAGCGATCATGCCGGCCTGCGCAAATATCTCTTCACGCTACGCTTAAAGGAGCCCATATCATAGGATGGTGGGAACACGCTCGCAGGAAGACCATTCCACAGCCCAACGACACGGTAAAAATTAAAGAACTTCTTAGTCCTAGACAAATGTGACATAGGATCGGAGTCAATGTTGTTCGAGTCCTTAAGGACCTTAAGGTAGCTCTCAGATTCTGGCAGTTGATTCCCGCAGCGGCTGGAAGGTCGCCAAGTACGGCTCTGTACGCATTTATATAAACAGGCGTCCGATATAGGCTGCACAGTCGCGAGTTTGACAGGACCCGAAGCGTTCCTTTAGGATTTATCTTTTCATAACACTGGCTCGACAAAGTGACTACAGAGTACTTGATGGTAAGTACAGTCTAGTCAAAAAACGTAAGCGACTATCAAAGGACGAAAATCTATTGATTCTCCGTCGTCATGTCGGCCCGCATATACCACGACTGAAGGCCTCTAGGTATATATATGATAGGTATTTTGGGAGTCGAAGCTGCTCGCGTACGTAGGCTTTACCCTAGTTTCCCTACACGTGACTCCTGGGTGGTGCTAAACGAGCAGCAGCGAGGTGGAAGGGCGTCGGTGCCCGTCTGGATCGCGACCACAGTGCATGGGTGTAAAGGCCGCTATAGTGACCAGTTTCGGCTTGTCGCGTTTCGGGATCAGCTTGTGTATATCCAGTAGCTCATTACCTGGAGACCTTCAGTCGTGGTATATGCGGGCCGACATGACGATGTAGACTATCAATGGATTTTCATCCTTTGATAGTCGCTTTCGTTTTTGGACTACACTGTACTTATCATCAGGTACTCTGTAGTCACTATGTCGAGCCAGTGTAAAAAAAAAGAGTTATTGGGCATACACAAGCTGATCTCAAAACGCGACAGGCCAAAGCGAGTCTCTATGACGGTCTTTACACTTGTGTACTATAATCATGACCCAGTTCGAGCAATCGTCCTACTACTAAACTTACTTATTTTAATCTAGTATAACTTAAACGGCTCTTACGCTCTTCTGACACCTCAAAATGATGAAGAGGGAGGCATTATTAGATGGCCCGATAGCACATTTTGTAATGATCCTACTTCAATGCTAAGGTCCTGGGTTCGAGTCCCGGTAGTGGTAAACTTTGCTGTGATGAGCAGATTAGTTTGTCACGAGTCATGGTTGTATATATTTAAGTTTGTATATCCTTGTCTAGTACCCATAGTACAAGCGCAAACTTAATTTGGGACTAAACCAATGTGTGTAATTGTTAGTAAAAATATTATTATATTCTGCCAGGAAACCCCATGACTAAAAAAACTAATAGTTTTTAAGAGTATTTTTGCGACAAAGTGTAAAACTCCTAGACTAAGATATAATATTCAAAAAATACCTAAAAATAACAATGTGTCATGAAGTATGCAGTCTATACGCTCGTAATATATTTGCATGAAAAGTGCAATTTGTGTGTAAATGTTCATCCAATTTACATAACAACAGCGTCAAATATTTGGTGTACAGTCGCGTCGAAAAACATTACAATGTTTGTTTTTTTTTTACACCGACTTTTAATGTTATGAGCTTGACATTCCAGTTGCTCACATGAGGCGATTCGTTTCCTTTTTCGCTTCTTGTGTCTGTTTTTCCAGCGTATTATGTCATGGGAATCTTCAAAGTATGAGCAAATCAGTATTTATTGGATGAACGCGCTCTATTATCGGTCTCATCATCACTTTCCATCCTGTCGAAAATTAATCGTCGAATTTTCAAATAATGGCCTTTAAGTTTTCCAACAACCTTTGAAAACCCGTGAAATATAGCTTTTGTCTGCGAGTGTACCGATGAGGGCGTGACGCGTGCGATGCGCGAGCGCGTGCAGCCGGCACAGTGCCGTGCAGTGCAGTGCAGTATGGTCGCGCGCTCAGCCGCCGCGTTTTCCGCGTACATCGCACTTTTCGCGTTTTCCACACTTGCGGGCATCATTTTCGCTCAGGTACGGCTAATACTCCGCCTTATTGCGTTTGTATCTGCTTATTTTATATTTGTTCATTCAATAATTGCACTTTCACGAGAAATAAAAAATATTTCAGATATTTTCTTAAATACAACTAAGGCTTTACTCATACGTTATATATGCATTTACAAACATAATTTCCACATGTTTATGCCTAGTGAATAAGCGACAGGTCACAGGTTCGCATCCCAGCACAAACCTCTAGGTTTTTTTCAGATTAAATATCAATTTAGGCACCATACTATGCTCACCGGTGAAGGAAAATATCATGGGGAAATCCTTATGATATCTAATAAGAATATCATGTATAATAATCATGTTGTGTACGACATAGTCATATAGTTGATACCAGCCACTAATGTATCTCTACTCACCCCAAAAGAGATATAGCGTGACTATTTATTATTATTTCCACATGCACAAATACTTAAAACTGCAACAATTACTCGTAGATCATATTTATTACTTGTTGGAATCAAACCCACGATCATCCGTATCGAAGAAGTAAATCGCTCCACAGCCTTGTCAACCCAGCACCCGCTTGCGATCAGGTGGTTTGTTATTGTGCAAAGGGTTAATAGGACAAATGGGTTTAAGAACCTGTATTAAAGAAAATTAAATAAAATATAAACATAGAAATATTAGGGCGCGGTTCCATCAGAGATTGAGAAGCCAAGGGTTCGGTAAGTAAAAAATATACCAATATAATCAGTCTACAATGTCTAAAATGTCTAAAATGCCTGGTAGAGCGATGTATTTATATATAATCTTTCTATCCATATCAATTTTCAATCAAAATGAACATGGCACGTATCCACAACACTTAACTTTGTGCACAAATAATGTCTCTAAAAATAGCTTGATATTTTGTAAATATAGATCATACAATGATGATAATTGTCAGGAGCTTTTAGCAGGATTCATTTGTAATCACATTAAATGTGTACCTGAATGCGTGTTTAAAATTATTCTTTAGAAATTGTTATAGTATTTATTTTAGTTTTGTGATTAATTGTGATAAAATATATTAATGTTAGGCATAAGTTGTGCGCGACTATCATAGGATTACAAATTTAACGCTGTCTATTGTTATCTATTGTAATTTGTACATCTAATTGTTATTTGAGTTCTGTAGTTGTCCTTTTTAATTAATAAATAGAAAAAGATTTGTCCTAACAAACTTATCATTCTAGAGCCTTAAAATACTGAAGCTGGAAATATGAAATATGAACTTTGGGTTCTTTTTATAACGTAAGTACTCAGTACGAACATATTTTTTGAGATGGCGAAATAGGGGTGTAAGTTTATTTGAAAGTCAGTCATTTTTGCATTATAAAAACTGGCATAAACTTTATATTAGAAGTAAAGTATATGATTAAACATTTTTTAAACATGAACTCCATATGAGTTCATTATCAACTCCCTCGACAATCCTTTTAATGAGGCATGAAAGTTTGTACACCGCAAGGTCACTATAGTTAGTGATATATGAAGACAAGAGATGTGGGCTAGAAACGCCAGCAAGAGACAATAGTCCATGGTTGGTCTACCATGCACTAAGAGACTTGAATCCCAGGATCTAGAGTCACCTTTAACAAGTACTTTACAATATATAGGACAAAAATTAACATTTTGTTGTTTTAGACCCTGTTTAATGTATTTAACCTGTAATGGAGCTTTACGAAAGCTTTGTGCGGCCTGTAAGCTGTAATTTAATCGTCCGCGCAACAAAAAAAGGAATACTTTACACATCATAACACAATTCTATTTCCTTACACATATCTGGTGGGAGTCACACCATTTCTCATTATCGCTGCGCATTACACTCCGACGCATCCTTGAGTTTCTTTCGGCGTTTCTTCTGAAGGTAGTCGCTTCCGAAACGCTAGTAGATCACCGTTAGGTTTCATATAATTTGGCTGGCGGTCCAAGTCGAGGTTCATATCCACAGGGGTGTCCTTGCATTACCACCCAACCCATAAATTGTCTTTTTTTTTTGTTAACCTGGTGGAAACCCCTACGGACCGTCAGGGGAAGTGGTGAGGCCCACTCCCCCCGGTGTGTCGGACCTGCCCCGACTAAAACCAACGGAGTGCCAGCACTGCCCTCTCTTCGCCTTCGCCGAGCCTGGGAATCCGAATACTTCCGACGGACCCAGAAAAATCGTCTGCTGAGCAGCTTCAGTGTTCACCCACACGCCCGGTTTAATTTTTCAAGAAAAAAAAATCCCTGGGCATGTTCGTACGTCTTTGATGGAGATGCACCCTTAGTTATGTTAGTACGTGTGTCAAAGCAAACACAGCTGTCTACGATATTGTATAACCTTGCCCGATTCACCGCTCCGTTTATCGGAGTACTCCGCTTACCCTAGACCACGTGTTTTGCGTAGAATTAAAAAATATATGGAGACATAATTTAATACAAACCGTGCGGATAAAAGTTAAATAATACATTGAAGAAGCTAAGTGAATGAAGCGGCTACATAGAACAGTCTTCTCGTACACTTTAGAGTTGTGGAATGACCTGCTGAGTAGTTCTCCCCATAGTTGTGACCAGAGATGGGAAAAATGTAATCTGATTAATGATGAACGATAACAAAATATAGTCGTAATTTTAATTTTTTTGCTCTGTAATCATGACTAAATTCATTTAAAACATTAAGGAATCATAAAAGTGTATACAATCTGGGATTTTGCAGTGTTTAAAACATAAATGAGCAAAATATTAATGGTAAAAAACGTAAAATGTAATCGTTAATCATTTTCAATAATCCGATTACATTTTGCCCATCTGTGGTTGTGACATGGGACTATTGAAGAGTGCAATGAATAATATCCTTCTTGGTCGGCAATGCAATAACAACGCTCCTTGTGTAGGAGTTGTCCATTTACTATTACTGGACCGTCGGTCTATTTACCGGTATAACTTAAAAAAGCAACTGTGATGGAATGGTGGCTGCAAATTCCAGTGGCTGCAAACTTTTCTGTAACGACCAGATTAGGTTAGCTATGATACCCGGCTCATTTCGTCTAGCTGTTGTTTATACTGCAATAAAACAGATTTTCAAATAAAATTTCAACCTCTATTGAAATAGAGGCTATATTGAAATTGAATGTATAGGTTATATAGGTTGAAAAAGAGGTATTTCACCCCTGAAGAGATTTAACTCTTCAGGGGTGAAATATTAAAAAATCCGTTATAAAAAGAACCGTATGTCCAAATTCCGCAATTCTAGCTTCAGTACCTAATGCTCTACAATGATATATTTCTCAGGACAAGTATTTTTATAATCATAATATATAAAAGATAAATAGATTATACTATTAGCCAATTTCGTCCCAATCATAGGCAAAGGCTTTCCATCCCTTTTCTACTATACTTGTGGAATGCATGCGAAGGGGTTCGGCCATGTAACCCAGCATGCTTGTCCAATGCGGGTTGGCAGGTGTGCGCTATATGCAGAGAAGGTGCATGCGGCAGCTTAGATGCTAGCAATCTGCGTGCAGGTCGGCAGGCTGTACGCATTAGCCGGCTCTAACCCGCTTACGACACCACAAGACAATGAATAGGGATGTAGCTATTGTTCTGTTCTGCCGGTAAGTCCAAAATATAAAAGTACCGGTAAATTCAGTAGTATTTATGAAATATTTCTGAAACTATTCGTAAAGTTAATTTGAGGAGTTCACCACTTGTAGTTATTTCGTAATTGTACAAATTAGTCTACTCTACCGTATTTGAACTGATTACTGTTACAACTGTAAATAGATAAGGATGGCATGCGTTTAATTAAACAAAAGGTTTCTATATTACAATTCCATACGTCCTTGGAGGTTGTTGTTGTTAATATTAACTTTTACGGCTCTGGATTCAAGTCCTTTTGAGCCCGTCGTTAATAATCAAAAGAAATATTAAACAGATAAAATATTACATTCTTAAACTCTTTAAAACCCATCTGGTTACCACTCGCCATACAATAACCCTTATATTTAGGTAACTTTTGGCCGTTCTGAATCGATAGACACCTGTTCTGATGAATGTGCCAACACTTGGCTTCGTAGATATTTGTTATTCCTTCACAGAATATTATTATTTAATATCAATATCTTCTCTCGACATTTTACTTCAACCCGCCGCCATTAAAAAGCGTCTGTCACTTCGTTCTAAGCTTAGACGTTAATTTCACCTTGGAGCCCGTTTTTAGTGAATGTGGAGTCCTATTGTCATCTTCAGGACGGGTCCGCTAGATATAAATTGACCACTTTAGACTCGGTAGATCGTAGGGCGCGTAGATTTATTGGTGATGACACTTTGACTGAGACTAAAAATGCAGAACATCGAGCTTCGACGTAAAGTCGGCTGCCTCGCAGTCTTTTACCAGTTGCACAGTGGAGAGTGTTCTCAGGAGCTACATTATCTAATTCCACCAGCCGCCTTTCATCAGAAAACCACTAGAAACCTTGTTGGATACCATCCGTATGTAGTGGTCGTTCTATATATCCGCACGAAAAGATTCGCTTCTACATTCATCATGCGAACGGCTAAGGAGTGGAATATGCTTCCAGCAAGCATATTCTCATGTTCTTATAACATGGGAGCCTTTAAGAGAGTGAATGGGCATTTGTTGGATGGACACGGCTTACTGTCAGACTTTTTTTTTTATTATTTATAGACGAACGCTTGACCTCAATCACACCTGGTGGAAGGTGAAGATGAGTTCGATGATGAAACGCGATCGCCTAGCAAGTGTCTATTCACTCTTCTCTTAAAGACTCCCAGGTCATAAGATCGCGGAAATATGGCCGCTGGAAGCATATTCCACTGCTTAGCCGTTCGCATGATGTATGTAGAAACGAATCTTTTCATGCGGATATAAGGAACATCCACCACATACGGATGGTATCTGACACGATGGCTAGTGGTTCTGTGGTGGAATGGGGCTGGTGGAATCAAAGAATGTAGTACCTAAGAACGCTCTCCACCGTGCAACCGGTAAAAGACCGCGAGGCAGGCAACTCTACGTCGATGCTCGATGCTTTGCATTTTAATTTTTGTCAAAGAGTCGTCGCCAATAAGTCTGCGAGCTCTACGATCAATCGAGTCCAAAGCCGCCAACTGATATTTAGACTTGACTGCACATTCCACTAAATGTATATATAAGGTCCAGGGTAGAGGTGTAAATTATTAAAAAAATGTTACTTTGTCTACCCAATATTGTTCTTAACGTGTGTGTTTTATTAGCAATTAAACGCCGGGTATAACCGATGTTATTTGTTGTTAATCGTGGCTTTCCCTACGTTATCCAGACCGATACAGCATTGCTCTGCGATCTGGATCAAGTCTGTCCACTTCAAGATGTCCCAAACTGCGCTTGCCAGTACGTGATTTCCAGTTGAGAACCCTGCCGCATCATTCATCCTCTTTAACAGCTGTGTCCAGTTTACTGCCCCCTTCTATTTACTAATCTGTTTGACCATGTCGGTGACTCTCGATTTCTTCATTTCTGAAGTTTTGCTTTTCATTGCTTTATTTTATTATAATGTTATTATATTCTATGTTTACTCCAAGCAACATTATATTGAAAAGGACCTTGGCATCGTAACTGTGCCATAAAACGGGTTACGACTGCAAAATTATTATTTAACGTATGTCACAAAGGAAATCGTTAACTGTAACATGTGGCCATAAATCTGACAGTGTTTGTATTGATCCGTAACAAATAAACATTTCTAATGAAGTCAAATTCCATGCCGGATTTAAATATCTACTAGAGGTCCCGCTTCTGCTTTATACGCAATTTCTTTTTGAAGTCGTGAAATCTTACCTAAAATTAATTTATAATAACTCTTTCATATGGTCTTGTGTACACTGAGGAACCATACCATCAGTACGTACCTCATCCAGTTCACGAAAATGATAATGCTATGCTGTACTGGGATCGATCTATTATCACTGATAGGACTATTTTTGCTAATAGACCTGACATTGTGGTAGTAGATCAGTCAGTGCGCCGGGCAATACTCGTTGATATCACCATACAACATGATGAGAATCTCGTGAAAGCTGAGAAAGAAAAACTATTAAAATATTTAGACCCGCACACGAGATTACCAGCATGTGGGGTGTAGATTCTACGATTATTGCCCCGATAGTCGTATCGAGTATTGGGCTATTCGCAAAGAGCCTCGATTTCCATCTTCGGAGGCTCTCGCTTGATTGTTGGGTCAAGAGCCGGATACAGAAGGCATTATTACTCGAAACGGCACGTATTGTGAGGTAATTCTTCACTGTGAGCTCCTAACTACCTGGGACGGACCTTAGGCCTCCCCCCGTAGGCCTACATGTTATTATATTTTAAATAATAACAAAAAAATATTATAAAAAATATTATAAATAAAAAAAATATATATTTATATCCTTTTCGGGGCAAGTAGAGATATATTAACATAGTGGCTATGTCCACTTTGCGCTTATATATCGTGTCCAACGTGACCAGTAGCGCAGCTGATCGCCGTTCTCACAGCACTAGTACACATGACATATCTATTAGATGCCATGCAACTTTCCTCATGTTGTTTCCTTCACTGTCAAGCATATGGAGCCCAAATCCGCCCTTAATCTGGAAAAATCCAGATATATGTGCCGGGAATCGAACCTACAACCATTCGTATTGCAGCGCATTAATACCGGGCCTTTACCCACTAAGCCACAGAGCTAATTGAAGGTTGAATAAAAAAGAAAGATAAAAAAAACGAGAGGAGAAAAGTTAAATAAAAATTCTGACGTAACGAGGAATCAGGTCAACAGGCATGTTTCAATCCAGATTCAAAACAAATGTTAATATGCTAATTAAAAAAAATTCACAGCTTAATACGCGCCTTGACCGTTATAGTTAGTAGGTCGCAGAGAAATTAATCCTAGGTGTACGAAATTACACTTTTAGACAGTTAATAATTTTGTTAAAATTATACAGAGTGAACGAGGGAGACGTACAGGGAGGATATGCATCATTCTTTTTTATGATTCACAGGCGGACACTTGAGCTCAATCGCACCTGGTGGAAGGTGAAGATGAGTTCGACGATAGACCGCGTCCCCCCTACAAATGCCTCTTCACTCTTCTCTTAAAGGCTCTTAAATCATAAGATCGTGGAAATATCGTAGAATATTCCACTGCATAACTGAAACCCATATTCGATTGTAGTTAAAAATATAAAAAAAATGTCATATCTTTTTTTTTTATAATTTATAGACGAACGCTTGACCTCAATCACACCTGGTGGAAGGTGAAGATGAGTTCGATGATGAAACGCGATCGCCTAGCAAATGCCTATTCACTCTTCTCTTAAAGACTCCCAGGTCATAAGATCGCGGAAATATGGCCGCTGGAAGCATATTCCACTCCTTAGCCGTTCGCATGATAAATGTAGAAGCGAATCTTTTCGTGCGAATATAAGGAACATCCACCACATACGGATGATATCCGACACGATGTCTAGTGGTTTTGTGGTGGAATGGGGCTGGTGGAATTAAAGCATGCAGTTCCTGAGAACACTCTCCACCGTGCAACCGGTAAAAGACCGAGAGGCAGGCAACTCTACGTCGATGCTCGATGCTCTGCATTTTAATTTTTGTCAAAGAGTCGTCACCGACAAGTCTACGAGTTCTACGATCAATCGAGTCCAAAGCCGCCAACTGATATTTAACGGATCCGCGGATCTTAACACTCCCATTGAAACAAAGTAAATTATAATCAACGTATTTAGGGATTTATTCGCTGCTTTCTTGAAGAATCGCAGGTCGTATCCCTTTTTTCTTGTTAATCCGGTGGAAATCCCTTCGAACCGTCATGGGAGTGGTGAGGGCCACACCCCCACCCCCTGGTGTGTCGGACTTGCACCGACTAAAACCACCAGGGTGCCAGCACTGCGTACCTTCCTGCCTGCCTACTCTTCGCCTTCGCCTGGAGATCCAGATACTTCCGATGGCCCGGCGAGCAACACGTCATACCCTTAGGTAAAAACTACCCAGCAGCTCATCCAACATCTCCAAAGAGCGGGATAAATTTTTTCTAGAGCTTCCGAGATTTTAACATGAAATCGATTTGATCTCTGCTCACCCTGAAGGGTAATAGCTTGTCAATATATTATTATTATCGATTGAATTTTGCTGAAACAACAAATCTTTCTAAATTCTGGATAACGATCGGCAATTTCTCAAAGCAGACGTCGTATGCATTTTAAAACAAAAACTCCTCCATTGCCAAGAGAGAAAAACCTATGATATCCTTTTAAGGTGATAGGGCGAATGCCCAGACTGGGTCTTGACCACAGTATGCAAGTATATAGACCGTCATAGTGACTCGCATCGTTCTGTAGCATTTTGTTATCGATTTGTACATCCAGTTGTTTCTATAGCCGCTTTCCGTCAACGAATTTTCCTCTCTCGGCGCTCTCTGTCGATCTTGAACTACATTGTACTATCAGGTATAATGTAGTCACTTATCAAGCTAGTATAAAAAAATATTCTATAAATTATCTATTTTTCAGGATGAATTAATATGGGTGGACGTCGGCAACTACACCTCGCGTGATAATCCGACATATGCTTCTGATGAACAACCCATTGAGCCTCCAAAACTTGAAGGAGAGGGTATCCAGCACTCTCCAAAGCTAGCTGAAGAGCTGGAGATAGCGAAGACAGATGCTTTGCTGCTGTACACTGAGTATTCCTCGAAAACTGGATCAGATCTCAAGGACTTTTTGAAGAACGTTTCCAACTTCACTGACGATGCTGTCCGGTCCATCAATGCTTCAGGAACTAGAGAAGAGGTTAGTAATTATAACTATTACCCAGTTTTGTCCCATTGCAGGGCAAAGGGCTCCCTTCCTTTTTCCACTATATTTGTGAAATGTATGGGAAGGGGTTTGGACATTAACCCAGCACATTTTGTAATCGTTAAACATTAATCTGATTATATCATGCCTATCGATAGTTATAGGAAAGATAATTGGATATCAATTGAAAATAAATATAATAGCTTCTGAGTAATCGATACTTTCGGAAAGAAGTATTACGCGTCATTAAATCTCTATAGAATAAAAAATACTGTACTCAATCATTTTTTTAATCATTTAATATTTTAATGAACATTAGTCAATAATTCAAAAGCAATAAACTTACAATAATTTGTAATTACAGCCATAAAACTATGTCAGTTTGAACATTTTAACAAAGATGCTGATTTTCTCGAAATAATCACGAAGGGTTTTCAGCTGTGATTTTTTTTTTAAACATATATTTATTAGCTGGCAAAAAATGTAAAATTGTCCGAAATATTTTGATAATTCATTGAATAAACCATAATAAACATATCTAAGATAGATATTTTCGCAGAGATATTAGCAATAATTGTGCTTTCATATAGTTTATTCAAACGGAACCCTCGGTGCCCCAGTTCGACTCGAACTTTACCGTTTTTTACTTACATAAACAATACCCTATGAATGTATAGTAATATTTAGTTCTGAAACTTCAACCTATTTCTTAACCATTACGTAGAATGCACCAAACGACCCTGGACTTGAAATTTCAATGTTATGCATACCTCCTCTATGTTTATAATGAAAACAACAGTTTCCCTTCAACTTTTGACGTAAGAAACTGTATATAATAATGTTATCATCAGCTATATTTAGAATACACATCGATATATTAACCAAGGAAGTGTTGTTCGAATATAAACATGATTTAGTGGAGTTTACGCAAGAATTTTTGCTAATTTGTATTGTACATATTTTGTTATAAAATTATAAGACCTAGAAGTAATCCCGTTTGAAGTAAATCCAGTAATGTATACATTATATTCACAATTTTTAAAACAACGCTATCGGTTGCGGTGGCCTAGTCGATTAGTCACTGGTAATCATTTGCTACAACGCCAATGGTCGTAGATTCAAATATCATTTTCTTGTTTTTTTTTGGTAACCCAAGGGAAGTCCCTAACGTTCCGTCAGGGAGTGATAAGGCCCACTCCCCCGGTATGCCGGACTTGCACTAGCTAAAACTTCTGGGGTGATCCTCCACTCCCGTTTGCGCCAGCCCCTGGACATCGAGGACTTTCATGGGACTGGCGCGCAGATTCAACCAGCCAGCCACCAGCGGTCGCAGCGACAATTCCGGCGTGCACAAATATCTCTTCACTCTTCGCTTAAAAGACCTCATATCATAGGATGGTAGGAAAACGCTCTCCGAAGACCATTCCACAGCCCAACGAATCAGCAAAAATAAATTAGTGAAATTCTTAGTCTTAGCCGAGTTGTGAGTTACCGTATAGCTGTGACTTCATAAACTCGCGCACGTCGTTCTATTATTATTTGAGCTCTGAACGTTCTTTATTATTTCACTAGCTGATCCGGCAAACGTTGTTTTGCTATATAAGGTTTTGTAATATCTTCTAAGATGTTCACTGAAATTAAGTGATGTCAAAGACAATTTTGTTCACAAGTAAATACTCTTAATCAACAACACATTTATTTGTATAAAGATTAATATTATTACGTTGATACAACTCTTAACAAATAATGCATTAATTTCGACCAAATTTGTTTACCATAAAAACGGTTCTAGTGACTTAATCTTAAAAGATAGACATACACTGTCGGACATTTTTTTAGATCATTTCAAGAGGAATAATTCTTTCTTACATATATTTTTGGTATCTTGAACCGTTTTTGCAGCGCACACAATGGAAGCCCTCAAGGATGAATATTTTTCCCCGCGTTTTTCACGTTTTCCATTATTTCTTCGCTCCTAATAATTGCATCGTGATGTTATTTAGCCTAAAGCCTTCCTCGATAAATGGTCTATTCAACTCAAAAATAATTTTTCAATTCGAACCAGTAGTTCCTGAGATTAGCGCGTTCAAACAAACAAACAAACTCTTCAGCTTTATAATATTAGTATAGATAAAAAAAAAACACGTTTAGTGCTCAACGATCGAATCTAATTGCACCAAATGCTGCAGATTTAATTATAGTCCACAATTTCAGGGAATCGTAGGCACAGATCCCAAAACGTGAGTGCAACGGTTTAAAAGCAGCTAGACCTTGACTCCATTTGATACCGTTCAAGGGTAGCTGTTGCATAATGCCGTTCAAACATCTGGCCAATATTCAGGAAACTGACGTCGTATTATTAGCTACGGATAGACAGCGCATTCATTGAGAATGAATTTTGAAGTGTACCCTCATTTAGACCCGTCGGGACTATGGTACCCACCTTTTTTGAAAATAGATTAAATAGAGATTTTTTTCTAAGGCAAATGATGATGCTGAAATCCAGGCCGATTGTGGCCTAGGCGACGTTTCCAAATCACATGAAGAAGGCGGGAGCTGAAGCCCCATTCGGCCATGTTGAGCTCGCTGATGAATATATTTGGAAACAGTCAATTGCGCCGGATATATTTGACTAGCTGATCCGGCACACGTTGTTTTGCTATATAAGGTTTTGTAATATCTTCTAAGATGTTCATTGAAATTAAGTGATGTCAAAGACAATTTTGTTCACAATTAAATACTCTTAATCAACAACACATTTATTTGGATAAAGATTAATATTATTACGTTGATACAACTCTTAACAGATAATGCATTAATTTCGACCAAATTTGTTTACCATAAAAACGGTTCTAGTGACTTAATCTTAAAAGATAGACATATACTGTCGTGGACATTTTTTTAGATCATTTTAAGGGGAATAATTCTCTCATACATATATTTTTGGTATCTTGAACCGTTTTCGCAGCGCACGCAATGAAAGCCCTCAAGGATGAATAATTTTCCCCGTTTTTTTCACATTTTCCATTATTTCTTCGCTCCTAATAGTTGCATCGTGATGGTATATAGCCTAAAGCCTTCCTCAATAAATGGTCTATTCAACACAAAAAGAATTTTTCAATTCGAACCAGTAGTTCCTGAGATTAGCGCGTTCAAACAAACAAACAAACAAACAAACTCTTCAGCTTTATAATATTAGTATAGATGCGTCAATACTTGCACTTGCACAAACGCACCCTCTCATCCAAACCCCTCTTTTATTATTAATAGCAGCTATTAGCTGATGTGCCTATGTCTCAGCTGGTGTGTTCACCTATCATATATTGCTTAGAACTGCGTCGACCATACTTTAAAATCTGACTGAGATGAGAGCCATCTTTCCAGTCTAACTTTGAAACTATTCGTTGATGGTGCGTCAACAATGTCCTGAGGCAATTTATTCCAAATTTGCAATATTCTGTTATTAAGTGAGTGGTAAACAATATTCGGTTTAGAGTTCCAATGAACCAGGACAACTATTGCCTTGAAAAATAGTGCATAGCTTGGAGCAGTTAAATTTCCCTGTTAATAATATATAATAATTTTATTGGATCAAATATTTACATTATATAATTTAATTTACGTTGACGACTGCACTAGTCGTGAGACTGTATCGCAGACGTCAGCGCCCACCATTACAGAGAATACAAATAATTACAAAAATATATAAAAATATACAGACGTGTTGTGTATAGGTGTGTTATGTGTAGAAAAGGGTGAGTAAAGAGTGTTGTGTGTGAGTGCAGATTATATATAAGCATTTAAAAGATTTTCAGTTTGTAAATAATCGAGCTGCAACAAGTAATCCTTGACTTTGATTTTAAGTTCATAAAGGGAAAGGGGATAGATATTGAGAATTACATTTAGTTTGTTGTAAAATCGAGCGCTTAAAATTTTGAAGTGTCTAGAGGCGACCGAGGTGCGGTGAAATTCAGTTTTACAGACAGTAAGCCCTAGACGTTTATTTAGAATGCCCAAATCCAATGATTGAGTGTCATGCCTAAAAACAATAGTTTGGAGCACAAAGAGCTGTCTCACAGTCATGATTTTAGTCTCATTATAGAGCAGTGTTGTTGGGTATAAGAACGGTTTTTTAAACATGACTTTAAGAACAGCTCTCTGCGCTCGTTCCAGTTGGATTAGATGACTACTACAGGCACCAGCCCAAGCTGTGATGCAATACGAGATAGTTGACTGCGCGAGTGCAAAATAGACCATTCTTACAACATCATCAGCAGCAACATTTCTTAGTTTTTTAAAAACATAAATAAGTTTCCTAATGCGTGATGTAACAGAGACAATGAGTTTTCCAATTTAGAGTATTATCAATTAATATACCTAGGTATTTTATACAAGTACTTCTTGAAAGATATAAGTCTCGATAAGATCTCCGCGTTGGCGCCGCTCCTGTAGCAAGACAAACGAAGAATTTTCAATCTCTCCTCGTGAGTATTTTACGTAGCCCAATCGGAATCTTAGTAGCTCTCCTCTGGACACTTTCAAGTATATTTATATCTTTGACAAAGTAACCAGTGGGTTCCAGACATGAAAGGACCTCTTTTAAATTACTGATGGACAGTAGCGTTCATTCCATAGATCCATGAAAGCATTGCTTGGCCTTACGATAAATAACACTAGAATAAATTTCTTTAATTTAAACAAAAAAGGAACTCTTTATATTTATAAATATTATATTTTCATGCCATCTATCTTCCCTATGAAAGTAATAAAATATTTATTATCATCTATACTAATATTATAAAGCTGAAGAGTTTGTTTGTTTGTTTGAACGCGCTAATCTCAGGAACTACTGGTTCGAATTGAAAAAATATTTTTGAGCTGAATAGACCATTTATCGAGGAAGGCTTTAGGCTATATAACATCACGATGCAACTATTAGGAGCGAAGAAATAATGGAAAATGTGAAAAAAACGGGGAAAATTATTCATCTTTGGGTGCTTCCATTGCGTGCGCTGCAAAAACGGTTCAATATACCAAAAATATATGTAAGAAAGAATTATTCCTCTTGAAATGATCTAAAAAAATGTCTGCGACAGTATATGTCTATCTTTTAAGATTAACTCACTAGAACC
Organism: Automeris io; assembly: GCA_036320925.1. Lineage (NCBI taxonomy): Eukaryota > Metazoa > Arthropoda > Insecta > Lepidoptera > Saturniidae > Automeris > Automeris io. The sequence continues at coordinate 1,377,786 of JAUDJH010000010.1, read as the reverse complement.
GTTTTTATGGTAATCATATTTGGTTGAAATTAATGCATTATTTGTTAAGAGTTGTATCAACGTAATAATATTAATCTTTATCCAAATAAATGTGTTGTTGATTAAGAGTATTTAATAGTGAACAAAATTGTCTTTGACATCACTTAATTTCAATGAACATCTTAAAAGATATTACAAAACCTTATATAGCAAAACAACGTTTGCCGGATCAGCTAGTTATATAATATTCACATTATGTGAATCTGCCTATCCTGTCCAAATACCTTATTCACGTCACTGCTGGTGGATGGGAACCAACAAAACTAGAGAGAGGCAGGATGCAGTATTTGGGTACTAGGAACTGACCTTTATCAACACCAAGGGCCTTTCACAATACCTTGCTACTTCACCAAAATTGTCAGCTAGACTACGCTGTCATTAGCACGATAGATGATGAATTAGTACAGACTTGTGCCCTAAGCGGGGCGGCACCGCAACAAGTTGCGCGATAAAAAATCGTGCAAGCTCGCTCAACCAGGTTTAGCGCACGAGCGGACGTGGTTACAAGGGTTACCAGATAATCAACGTCTATTTCTGTCAGCCAACCTCTAATAAGGGGTGCCAGAAATTAGTTAAACTCATTAATTTCCATGAATTCTCACCAGTGACTCCTAGTAGCTGTGCAGTATATAACGGCCACATCCTGGAAATGTAAATATAATATATATGAACCCGTCTATTTTCACAATCGACACATCAAAATGAATCTTATGTCAAAAATGTAGACAAAAATTACAAGTTGATATGATATTGGCTTTAACTTTTAGATTATGTTCAAAACAACTACACTACACATTTCACATATAAATTTTACTAGCTGTTATGAAATAAAAGTTATTAACTTTTTATTTCATAACAATTATTTGAATCGCATTTAATGCTCTCATATAACCTTGTTACACAAATCATCTTGGTTAATCCGATTTTTCGTACGGTTCCTGTATTAAATTATAAAATTATATACTGTAGATTTATGAATAAATAAATAAATAAAAGTAGTGCGTGTCGTCACACGAAAAATAGATTTATATTATTATTTATTTTAATAAACAAGAAAAATCAAAGTAAATATACATATAAAAACGTATCTTTACGCACTTTATTACTCTCATAAAGTATAAAGTACGTTTGTCCGAAATAAAGTACTTTATTTTTTAAGTATGGATGGCAACCCTAATTAGGACACTTTTGGGATGGAAGAAAGAACTGTCATGCTTAGATACATATGTATGTATACAGATATAGATGTGTTTATAAAAAAAATCCTAGAAAAAAAAATTAATCGCTACCCAACCGCGGCTGCCCGTCTATTTATTTCATGCATATATGGCTCGTCTTTCTTGGACATATTATTTAGTGGGTACCTTGGGTGATATGCTCATCTGAAGCCCCTAGAATTTGGCAACCAGAACAGGGGCCCTGGCTCGCCCCCTAGATCCAGGGCTGATTAATTCTGGCGGTAACTACCGTTGAAGTAATCACCCACGCATTACATTGACGTATTACGTGTAATAGTGGCCTTGTTCCGAACTGGATTACGCGCTCGGCTGCAACTAATTTACCCATGGAATTCTATAAAAATATGTCTTCATGCTATATCCCTTCCGTGGTGAGCAGAGATATATTGTTGATTAGTGAATATGATCTTTATATTGTCTATGTATAAAAGAGTAAGGATGACATGAGTCTATAGTTTTTAGGTTATGTCACTTGTCACTTGCAAAAATATGGATGTCGGCTATGTAAAGTTATTAATATTTGAGTGTGCAATAAAATACATTTAACCATCAAAAATCCGTGTTATGATTCTGCGAACGCCCCATCATATATAACTCTATCAACTTTAAACTTGTATATTGGTCCTAATGAGACTATATCCCCAGTTGATTTCCGTACTCATTGTACGACACGCGATATTTCTATTACCACGTAGATTTGGTGTTCTGAATAGAGTGCGACGGTTTTTAACGCCGGATCAATGGTTCCATTATTATCCATAAATTGTATATGGCTCAGGACAGGCCCTGCATGGAATATTATTCGCATCTATGAGATGGTTATGCTCAGTATTTACTTGACGCCCTGGATAGGTTGCAGTGAAGGGCTCTCCGCATTGTGAATGATCCAGATGTGACTTAGCACCTGGGACAGCTCCAGTTGCGCAGAGATATTGCCTCACTAGGCGTTTTCATCTTCTGTATCATGGCGAGTGTTCTGAAGAGTTGTTTAACCTTGTTCCACCTTCTCTCTTCCTGAATAGATCCACACTCGCGGGTTTACGGAGTCACAGCTATATGGTATTTTACATCCCGGCTAGGACTTCTTAGTCTCTAACTCTTTGTTTTGCCAAGTCGTTGGGATGTGAAATGGTCTTTCTGCGAGCGTGTTCACACCGGTGAGGTATTTTAAGCGAAGCGTGAAGAGATATTTGTGCAAGCCGGCATGATCGCTACGACTTGATGGGATTTTCTTAACTGTTGATAGTCGTTATCGTTTTTTGGACTGCACCATGCTTACCGTCAGATGTGGTGTGGTCACTAGGACAAGTCAGGATAAAAAGACACCATGCGGGCTTCCTCTCCATGTTTTCCATTGCACCGGTGAGCATGAGGTACCTAAACCCTTTGGGAGTCGAAGCTGCTCGCGTCCGTATGCTTTACCCTAGTTCGCCTACACGTGACTCCTGGGTGGTGCTAAACGAGCAGCAGCGAGGTGGTAGGGCGCCGGTGCCCGCCTGGATCGCGACCACAGTACATGGGTGTAAAGCCCGTCATAGTGACCAGTTTCGGCTTGTCGCGTCTCGGGAACAGCTTGTGTATATCCAGTAGCTCATATACCTAGAGACCTTCAGTCGTGGTATATGTGGGCCGACATGACGATGTAGACTATCAACGGATTTTCATCCTTTGATGGTCGCTTTCGTTTTTGGACTACACTGTACTTACCATCAGGTACTCTGTAGTCACTATGTCGAGCCAGTGTAAAAAAAAAACCTGGAAAAATCCAGAGGCACGTGTCGGCATTGGAATACCAGTCCCTTTTACACTGAGCCACTACAACTAAAAAGGACAGAGATGTGAAAAAAACCATCTGTTCTCTTCGTGCTGTGGCCACACACGTCACTGCTCTATGAATGAGTTTAATTAAAGCTATTATTAACATTTCTATTCGCGGCGCGTCACTGTTATTGGCAGGGTCCGCTTTACAAATCATATCCTCAAATAAAACGTCAAAACAGTAACAAATTCAACAAAAACACGTACATACGTTGGCAATGAGACATAAACAATCTCGTAAGTTTTCTTGAAAGGTCCACATTGTAACGTATTGGCATAGGAGACTACTATATTCGGATGAGAGGGAGGCGGTACACGGTGTCCGGTGCAACGCCTGAGAGAGAGGTTTTGGAAGCGTGGTCTTTACTCCTTCCCCTCCCAGAGAGGTAGCCACAACAAGGCTTCTTGTTCCTTGGGCGTCTGGATGAATTTGGCTTCCCAGGCCTGGGTGGAGTAATTAAAGGGACACCCCGGGTGTTTTTTGGTCAGTAGGAGTCTGACACACCGGGGTCGCTGCCCTCACAGCGTCCCTGATGGTTCTATGCAGGATTTTACCCCGGGATACAAAAAAAAAGGATGCTAATATATTGGGAAGTAGTCTTAAGTGAGTCCGCTACCCGGAGAAGGGAGATTTGCGAGACAGGAGTAGGGTCTTTACACTCACCCATCCCAGAGAAGGAGTCTGAATAAGGTTTTTCGCTCCCCGGTGGGCTGGACGAATTCGATAAAGAATTAATTATAATAAAATGATAGTATCCGTTTTTTTTTTGTGATGAATTACCCACTTTGCGGTAACTTATTCAATCATGCAATACGAACGCGCCGCGGCAGTGCTTGTGTTTGCTTGTGTCACAATTTTAGCAATTCTTGTATATGGCCGGTGGTCGTGGGTGTGGTGGTAGAAAGACACGGATTTTAGCCTTTTACTGTTTATTTGCATTTTAAAGCACACCGAACTGCGACGCACACGCACGTACTCTAGCCTTGCGTCTCGGTTGTCGACTGATTTTGCTATAGCATCCCTTGCGCGCGCGCACCCCTTACCCCCACATCTTGAAACACCCTAACGACCTTTAGGGCGTTTAATACAATTACATATCGGGCGGCGTCTACATGCTATATGTGTTTTTAAAAGGCATGTGATCAATATTGTCAAAAAGGCAATATTAAAGTTTTTTTATTCCAAATTAATAATCCATAATTGCATGTCAAAAAAGCAAAATAAAAACGGAAGATCGTGGATGAGCGCAGGCATTTTCTAGAAAAGTGGAAATTTGATTATTTTTTCACGTTCGTCAAAGATAAAGCTGTATGCTTAATACTCTCAGAGACTGTGTCGACATTAGGAAAATATAGACTGGGGCCTTTCACGAAAATCAGCGCTGCAGGCTTCCTCTGTGGCTTTAGGCTGATGAAGGTCCCATTTTCGCCATGTTTATATGTTTTGTATTTGCTTTTGTTTTTGTGTGTTGTTTGAATTGATTAAATACATTTAAAACATTAAGAAATCATAAATATGTATTATCTGGGATTTTGTAGTGTTTAAAACATAAATGAGCACAATGCAGTCATATTAATGGTAAAAAACGTAAAATGTAATCGTTAATCATTTTCATTAATCTGATTACATTTTGCCCATCTATGTATGTAATTACAGGCTGAATGTCGTGAGCTCTTCGACAAGAGACTCCACAAGATTGAAAACGACGCCCAGCGAGCTGCTCTCTTCAGTGGAGAGAACCATCATAAGTTCCTTCTGGGGCATATGATAGTATTCCGTATGCACCTTAATAAGGTAACCAACTTTTTTTTTGTATTCCGAGGGAAAAACGTGCATAGGTCCATCAGGGACGCTGTGAGGGTAGCGACCCCGGTGTGTCAGACTCCTACTGACTAAAAACCCCTGGGGTGTCCCTCTGATTGCTCCACCTGGGCCTGGGGAGCCAAATTCATCCAGACGCCCAGGGAACAAGAAGCCTTGTTGAGGCTACCTCTCTGGAAGGGGAAGGAGAAAAGCCCACCCCTCCAAAACCTCTCTCCCAGGCGATGCGCCGGACACCGTGCACCGCCTCCCTCTCATCCGGGCAGCAGACTCCCCTTAAGTATACTGCCCGCAAGGTAACCAACTTGATCAATACTAAACAAGTAATTAACGCACTAGTCAGAAATCTAAATTCATTTTGTAGCTAGAAGATTCGATTTCTAACTTACAATATTATATAATATTTAGCATCAGTTCTTGAAGGTAAAAATATGACACCGGTGAAGAAAAACTGCGTGAAGAAACCCGCATGGCAACTAATAGAAATGTGATATGTACTAGTGCTATGAGAACGGCGATCAGCTGCGCTACTGGTTACGATACGCACGACATGAAATCGCAAACTGGATACAGCCACTCATGTATCTCTGTCTACTCCGAAAGGGATATAGCGTGACGATGATGATGATTATGATGTCCTAGCCGGATTCGGCCACGGCGACTGTTTCAACACCGATTAAGAAAATCAAGGTCCAGTCCAGTTTACGGAAACAGTCAATTTCGCAGTAGATATTTAAGTGGACGCGCAGCCAGAAAAGCACTCTCTCGTCCGAGCTCCCTCAGGCCCGATGGAATGGAGAACCAGTACGATCGGGAGGGAGCAGGATGCAGGTTTGGTCGAGTTTTCCCTCTCTGAACACCTGGTGGAATTGCGGTGTTAAAGAGATACCTTAGTCGCCTTTTACGACACCTCAGCAAGAAGAGGGGGGTGCTATTCTATTCTGCCGGCAGCCACCACGGCACAAGCGTGACGATATATTATTATTAGTGAGCTTACTAATGAGACCCATAGTAAGAGATCACGTTTCTGCACCGTATGCCATCACTGTTAAAACACAGTTATCAAAAACTTTGGTTTTCAAGCTCTGGGTTATTTTGGACAGGGAAACCTTGCGTAACTGTCTTTTTTTTTCTAATAGGAGAAATCCATCATTGCACTATCCAGTCGCCATGAAAATGACGGCTAGGGTTGTTTCAGAATCCTACTAACTAAAAACCGAATCGCGCCTCAGATAACCAGCCGTGGTAACGAACTACGCAATCTACCACGGTAGCCGTACGCGGTAGCCCTCTCAGATTCCTCAAATTACAGAGTGTGGGTAAAGATGACCAGCTCCAGGAAATCGTCGTAATAAGCATCGTGTGGGAACACTCACACCCTGCCTTCCTCATCCATAGGTAGTGAGTGGACTCCCTCAAGTACCACTGCCCAAAACCTTACATGATGTCCCGAACGCTGTCCAGCCGAGTTGGATTCGCCGATAAATTATAATAAGTTAGGAATACGTTATTTTTCTTACATATATAAAAATGAATTATTTTTCAGAGCGAAGACTACATAAAGAAATGCGACAATGCTGTGAAAAGCTGTGGAGAATCGTGTGAGGTAAATGCATTAGCATTTTATTTATTTACCAATATAGCCGTAATATCTTCCACATTGAAATAGTAAAATAATTTTCTGCATCCAGTTTAAAAAATAACCAAACTGCTCATCAAGGTATGTTCGGACCTGTATCGAGCGCGACATAAAATCGAATTGAAATGCGCTCGATATTATAGTCACTTTTTGTATAAGTACCTACATTGCGCACTTGTGCTATAATAAAAAATTGTAATATAAATAAATTAAAAACAATTTAAATTATTTAAATTATATTATTGCCGGTCTTTAAAAGGAAAATAATCGGGTGGTTGAGGGATACGCAGTAGTTGTTAATATGATTTTTCATTTGGCTATGTTTTCACTTTTATTGTTTTATTCTTATTTGTCAATGTGTTTGTTTTATAAGTAGTATTGTTTATATTTTTGATGCACGATGTGGAGGCCTTAAACGGCGCAACACATTAATGTGCATTTTTTTCGATTTTTTTTTTTAATGGTTTGTAGTGTGTTAGCCACTGTCCGCCCTTAATTATGTAAAAATATATAAAATAAATACGATTATCGCACATAGGGGGCCGTTGATCATAACGATCAAGCTGATGTATATAAATATGTTAAGGCTTTGTTTATATGATCCAATATCATTGGTCTTTGAAAACACGATCATCGAAAACTGTTACATAGTTAAGCGACATAGCGAAGTATGTATTTGTGTGTGCTCATGTGTATTTTTGTACATATTATTACCTATGACACTTTGTAATAGAGTCTACAGTAGAGATGCCACGAATATTCGGCAACTATTCGGTATTCGGCCTATTCGGCCACTTTTTTTGCTATTCGGTATTCGGCCGAATAATACGTACTATTCGGCCGAATACCGAATACCAAATCATATAAAAAAGACACGTTATGTTACTCAAAGTTATGTATTTATTTCTAAATTACAACACTTTAGTAATTAAAATTGATCAGCGGTAAGTTGTGATGGATAAAAACAAGCTTTTTAGCATTTTTTGGTAGCAAACAATTACGCTTTTCATCGTAAATGTTACCAGCCTCAGAAAATAACCTCTCACACACACACTCTCTCTCTCTCTCTCGCTCACACACATACTAATAAACTTATACCGTGAATATCCATATAAAAACACAAAACACCCTTGAATAACCCGAAGGGAAGAGCGAGTCTCACCAGAGACAAGATTTACTTAAATGGTGAGACTTATCACCCTGTGTATATGCATAAGTTTTGTGTTGGAATAAAGATTATTATTATTATTATTACTAAACACGTTACTTCCAGGAATATTCGGCGCATCGGCCGACAGCGTTGCCGAATATTCCGTATTCGGTATTCGGCCAATTCACTATTCGTCGCATCACTAGTCTACAGCTGTGAAATTATGCTCTTTTATTATCTTCCTCGCTGTTTTTTGCGCGTTGACATAACCCTCGCCCTCTATACCCGATGAAGATGTAAAGCCTTTTCACGGCCAACGGAATATTGTCCTGTTAAAAAAAACCATTAAACATTTTTTTTCTGTGGTTCGGATCAATGGCACTGCGAAATGACCCAAACTCAGTCCGAATTGTCTAGCTTCGTATTCTCACGTATTTAAACCGGACAAAGGGGATTACCTTCCTAACTCTGTATAATTGTGGCTTCGTAAAGCAGCGTCTGTCTATTATGAAAGAGAAAGGTTGGAATAAGGTCACTGTAAGCAAATTCATTTTCAGACAATACCCCGAGTGAAACGCTGGCGTAGACTCGCAGCTGAAGAGATCCACAGGGTCAGAGACGATCTCCAGCACTCCCGGCGCTCCTATCGAGACTTGGTGACCCATGGTCGCAGGAAACTGAACCACCTCCGAAAACAGATCATCGTCAGAACGAAAAGCGCTGTCGAGATGTACAACGACTGCGTCAGAAAGGGCTAGCGTTATTTTGCGCGGTGTATATTAATGTGCCATTTAATTTAATTGTATTTCAAAATCGTATATTAGCGTTAAGAGAGAGCTAAATAACTAAAATTTTCTTGCTTTAAAGAAAACACGTTTTTTTTGATACGGTACCATATTTTAGAACAAATAAAAAATACATCTTATAGCATGTAGACGTAACCCGATACGGTGTTGTCGCCCTAAGTATCGTTAGGGTGTTACGAGACGTGCGGGGTAAGAGGATGCGCGTGCGCACGGGACGCTGAGAAGTTAGTCGACTACCGAGACCCAAAGCGGGAGTACGTGCGTGTACGTCTCAGTTCGGTGTGCCTTAAAGTGCAAATAAACTGTAAATCGCCAAATTCGTGTCTTCCTAAAACCACACCCACGACCACCGGTCATAATCTAGTATTAGCATATTTGGCAGAAGTCAAGACACTTTCTTTTTTTATCCGGACTCGGCATAGTGACCACACAATGTCTAACGGAAAGCATGGTGTCGTCCAAAAAACGGTTACGACTATAAACAGTATAGAAAAACCTATCGATAGTCGCAGTGATCATGCCGGCCTGCATAAATATCTCTTTACGCTTCGTTTAAAAGACCCAGTATCATAGTACCGTGGGAACACGTTCGCTGGAAGAACATTTCACAGCGCAACGACTCGGCAAAAGAAGTTACAGAATTTCTAAGTCGTAGTCGAGATAAAGCCACCCTGTAACAGTGACTCAGTAAGCCCGCTACCTTTTTAGATGAGAGGAGGGCAAACAGGCGAATAGCTCACATAATGGCAAGCGATCACAGTCACAAAATCTGATTACAAAAGCGTAATTGCGCTCTCGATCTATAAGAGCGATTTTCACTTCTTTTTGATGAGCCACATATTATAGTCCTGAAAAAATACTGCACCTAGAAGCTGATACAGAAACGTAACGGGCCAAAGCGAGTCACTGTGATGGTTTTTAAATTTGTGTACTGTGGTCACAATCTTACCACCTCAAAAATGCTTTCTAAATATCTCGGAATTTAGTGTCGATTTTAGAAACCCTCTGAATAAGGCAACTTTTCAAACGAATAGGTTATTGTATAAATTTGTGTTAGGGCCTTCAGGCTAGGTTTATAAGCTCTAGGACAATACAAAAGTGACTTGGTAATTCGTCGTAACATAAAAAAATAATTAGTAGACATTTTTAGTTGATTTCGTGAATTAATTTATATTGCGTAAAGAAAATTTAGAGTGAAAAAAATGTAATTGATAGATTTTATGTTTTTTAAATTGGGTCATATCAATTGAAATCTTACTTCAGTTTTTTCAGAAAGAATTTACAGTTGAGATTTTTACTAAGAATTTAATGATATTTTCACGAGATTACGATGCGAATTGAAATATAACTTTCTTGGTATTTATTTATTTGTTAATAACTTTAACGGCTTGATAGCGCAATTTGTAACGGCTAACTTTTATGTGTTGAGCAGATTAGTTTGTATATCTTTGTCTAGTACCCTTTTTTTGGTACCCCGAAGGAATTGACGGACCTCAGAGGGCGGTGAGGCATGCCCCCCGGTGTGTCGTACTTGCACCGACTAAAACACCCAGGGTGTTCCCTCTTACTGTCTGACCGGGGCTGGAGGTACAGTGTTATCCTCTTCTCCGACCCTCGGCGATGTCTGACCTTTCGTTCTTTGTCTAGTACCCACGGTACAAACGTAAGCTTTGTTTAGCACTAAGTCGTTGTGTGTAATCGTCTGTAAATATTATATTATTATTTAGTTTTATATGTAAAAATTATACTCTGCTTTTTGACGATTTATTGAATACAGATACTTATTTGTGCGCGCTTGCTTATGACTAGGTTAATCGCGCCCGGTCATAGACCTTGTTGAGGCGCCACACGCGTTTTAAAACTGTACACGCATTAGAATATTTTCAATGTTCATATAAATTAGACTACATTTAATATTTTTTACTGAATTTATATTAATTATATTTAAAATACAAGGAATCTGAAATTTCTTCTCAGCTAAATAAAGGTGCTTATAAAAACGTGGCTGTAAAAAATCTTTTTAATTAAACGAACAATATCACAGGAATAGATGTGTTGTAAATGTAAATGTAAATAAAATGTAATGAGTCGAAGTATAAAGAAAACACTATTTTAAGTAAATGAAATAAATTATTTTGTTATGGATACTATGTTTTATAATATTGTATTGACTGTACTTTTTGATACATTATTGAAAGAATATCTCATTAAGGCTCATTTACATTACACAATCTGTCCGTTGATTGGTTACATACTAGTGTAAATTGGAATTCGGTACCATCAGTTAAAACGTTCGTCTCCACGTCACACTAATACGGGTGACGCTTTTCATGTTAAAGTTAATGTGATTTTTAATTGGATTTATAAAATAAATGAAAGAAATAAGCACTTATATGTAAATATAGGATATACTACATTTAAATTCTAAAAATATTTACAATATACAATACCTTTTATTAATTTATATAGGAATAGACATCACAATATACTATGTCGCATGTTTTTCACTAAGTACTCTAAACAGATTTGAGGAGAAAAAAAAGTATTGGCGAGAAATCGAAGATAATAATATCATAATACTAAAGTTATATTGTTTTTATATCGCGCGTTTACGTTACTGTGTGCCGAGAGTATGATTTGGGCCCCGTGAGAAACACAAACCAATCGCACTGGCCGACGAACGTGTTAATGCCGGATCATTCATCGAGATAATATCGATGAAACTTATTAGGATGAACGTTGAGATATTAAAGAAGTATTTATTATTAAAAGTGTACAAACGCGATGTGTACGTGGATTAAACAGCGGTAGCAGCCGCTTTACCGCTTGTGGGTGGCTTATTAATCAGAAGGCTGCCTTAACTTGAATTCTATTTGTTATTTATTTGGTGCGCATTTTATACAATTCGTGACCTAGTTTTATACATATCGCGGTGCATTGCACTCACCAATGCATTAAACTTTGACTAACCTTACGATATAATAATACGATCCATACAAATCCATTGAAATCAGTTGTTTTGCTCGCTGCCTTGTATCTCTGCATCATGGACACACCACTTTATTTGGCAATATATGTACAGTAATATATAGTAGATATACTGTGATAGAATTAAAAGTGGCACTTCATCCGATGAGTTTTCGAAATCAGTCTCAGGAAACCTCGTGATAACACTATAAAATTTTATGATACACGAATATGTATGTGTGATTTTATGTAAAAATTACCTTATTCATATACTCAACTTTTAAATATATTTAAATTCGCTAAGTTTGCGGATTTGTAAAATATATTGTTTATTTATTTGTCTATATTGTGTAAACAGGTGTATACAAAACGTGTGAAACATGTATTCTTTTAAATTTATTATTAAAAACAAAAACATATTTTATTTTGTTCTTATACAGGTGTTACAGAAGTATGAAATAATATTAAGAATAATTATATGTCCCGTAAGGCTCTTACGTCGCGTAAACTACTCAGTTTGGAACACCGGCGTAAAGTGGCTTGCCTTTCGGTCTTCTATAGACTATACTCTGGAGAGTGTGCGGCTGAGTTGTATGATTTAGTTCCACCCTCCCCCTTCTACCATAAATTGACGAGACGCCGTGCTGGTTTGCACCCTTTTGTGGTTGACATTCCTGCTGCTCGCACTAAACGATTTGCCTCCTCCTTTTTGCTGCGTACCGCGAAGGAGTGGAACTCGCTTCCTGCGTCAGTGTTTCCGGCATCTTATGACATGGGAATCTTCAAACGTCGAGTGAATCGGTATTTGCTGGGCGAGCGCGCTCCATCGTCGGCCTCATCATCACTTTCCAGCAGGTGAGATTGAGGTCAAGCGCAAGCCTGTATGTAATAAAAAAAACTAATTGTTACAGTATTATCGGTGACCTGCATAGGGTATTATATATGATCAGGGTAGGCAGAGTTCCCGTAATTAATTTGAATATTCTAACGGGTATTAGTTGAAACGGGGTTCTTCTGTTTTCGATTTGTTTATTTGCAAACACAGTCAGAGCAAAACACGTAATAAAATAAATATAAAACAAAACAAAGAAAAGGACGCGCGCAATACGAATGGCGGACGGGCTACGATGCTTGCGCGTCGATCTGAGGCGCGCGCCACCGAGAGGTGAGGGGAAAGAGGTATATACCGTAATGCGCGAACGATCTAAGGATACCCCCGCGTTACAATATTATATTATTATAGTTATCATTATATTGTTCTCTTTAGAAAGACACATATCATACAAATGATGATTTCCTAGCCGGATTCGGACACGGCGACTGTTTCAACACCGATTAAGAAAATCGAGGTCCAGTTTTCGGAAACAGTCAATTGTGCAGGAGATATTTAAGTGCAGAACTGGACGCGCAGCCAGAAAAGCACTCTCTCGTCCGAGCTCCCTCAGGCCCGATGGAATGGAGAACCAGTACGATCGGGAGGGAGCAGGATGCAGGTTTGGTCGAGTTTTCCTTCTCTGAGTTTAATTGCGGTGTTAAAGAGATACCGTAGTCGCCTTTTACGACACCTCAGCAAGAAGAGGGGGGTGTTATTCTATTCTGCCGGCAGCCACCACGGCACATCATGCAAATAAAATAGCTATGAACATGAATATTCCCATTTTTTGTTTAAGTAATATATTCCACACTTAATTTATTGTAAGGACATGCAATGCTTTAATGCATCTATGGAATTAACGCTACTGAGTATTATTGTTTAAAGTATTTATTTTTATTTCACTTAGTAAATAACAATACAAGTTTATAAGATAAAATCATGTCTTTAATTAACAATATTTCCACACTTGATCTACGCCGTGGTACAGATTCATCCCCTTAATATTATTTCATACTTCTAAAACATCCTGTATACTAGCCATGTAATTGGATCAGACAATGATCACCACAGATACATTAATATAATGCGTTATACTATGCGCTGTAAGAAAATGTAGATTATTATAAATACTTTAAAGGTCTTATGTCGAACTAACTTACTTTTTATTTATGGCTCGACTTTTCGACCTGGTTACACAGTGTCAACATTTTTCAAATTGACATAGAGACAAGAGGTGCTGATGCGTTAATTAGCACATAAGACCCCTAAAAATATTTATAATGTAGATTAAATATGCCAGCCGTTGTCATAATTGATTTTTAGTAAATCCGATTCGTTTCCTTCTAACAATTTTGTACTTATGTTGAAAAATGTAGAAATATAAAAATATGTAAGTGTATTTTCTTGAATTCTATTTTTCTATGTAATTTAATGGAGCTGACATTTGTCGTGGTACAAGCTCCTTACAAATAATATTCTTAGAGAGATTTTTTCAGGTGAAATATTGTATTAGGTAGGTATATTATTTATTGTAAAAAAGTTACAATATAAATGAATAAATAGTACAATTACGCTAAATTATTAATTTTATGTAACTAAATGTAACTGAATTGTTGTTAATTTTATTTTAATATAATTATGATAAAATAATTATATATACGTTATTATTTCAAATAAATATAATTTAATTTGATTGGAGTTTTAGTAAAAAAAGGGAATAAAATAAAATTCTTAGCTGTGGTAGCTTAATGGATAAGGGGTCGATATACATGCGCGGCGGCACGAATGGTCTTAGGTTCGAATCCCAGCACGTAAATCTGTGTTTTATGCGGCAACACATGTTCACTTATGAAAGAAAACATCGTTAGGAAATCCTATTGATATCTGAGAAATATCATATGTGTTTTGAGGACGGCAATCGGCTGTGCAACTGGTCGCGTTGGTCACGACGTATAAGCGCAAAGTGGATATAATCACTAGTGTATCTCTGCTCACCCCGAACGCGTATATAGCTTGGCGATATATATTATCATTACTATAATATTATTTTTCAATCCTCAAAGGTTTCAAATTTGATTCCAGCAAAAGGCAACTATGGTCTAGTTTGGACCACTTATGGTTGTCCATTATTTAAGTAATTCCTAATGTCCTGAAAAGTATTTAATAATATACGTATTGTTCATTTAAATAATACTTTGATTTTATTTTTTATTTTTTTTAAACTGGCTCGACATAGTGGCTACAGAGTACCTGATGGTAAGTACAGTGTAGTCCAAAAACGAAAGCGACTATCAAAGGATGAAAATCCGTTAATAATCTACATCGTCATGTCAGCCCACATATACCGTGACTGAAGGTCTCTAGGTATCCGAGCTACTGGATATACACAAGCTGATCCCGAAACGCGACAAGCCGAAGCTGGTCACTATGACGGGCTTTACACCCATGTACTGTGGTCGCGATCCAGACGGGCACCGACGCCCTACCACCTCGCTGCTGCTCGTTTAGCACCACCCAGGAGTCACGTGTAGGGAAACTAGGGTAAAGCCTACGGACGCGAGCAGCTTCGACTCCCAAACATTTTATTTTCCCTTATATTTAGCAGGTTTACCTATCAGTAATAAAAAAAATGTTTTAGGCTGAAAATCTCTTTATTATACTTTCGTTGTATAAATAATACTTTAGATTACATAAAAATAATATTTACAAATATTCAATTGGCTTACTCCATTAATTATAAAATTATTTTTAAATTTGTTGAAGAAATTCAAAATACAAAATAGTTTATATTAATTCTATAATATTATTTCACAGTCAAATAGAAATTAATTTGTCGATACGTAAAATTTTACCTATTTTTAAATATCAGATTATGCAAAAAGAGACAAAAGAAAATAGTAACTTATAATAAATAAATCTGTAAATATTTCAGTCATAACATTCAAGGAAATACAAAAAATATGATTTAAGTTGCTGTAAAAGATTTGTACTAATTTTAAATTTTCTAAATCGACAAAGAAACGTCTAGAATATTATTATACATCGTTATAATATTTATTTATCACAAAATGCAATAAAATAGCATAATTACAACTAATAAACATTTAAAATATTTTTTGTACATTATTTGCATTAATATACACAGTATGGCAATAAATGCGGTAAAAAAATATTCTTATTTTAAAAAATCATAAATGAATATAATTGGCTAAGATTTTAACGAGATTCAACTTTTATCATTCGATGTCATTTTGTAAATAAATTCTAAGTAAAAAATCTCAAAATAATTTTAAATATAATTGTATATCATTTGTAATTTATTTGTTAACCTTAAAAATATATTATTGGACGTTGTCAATGTAATATACAGTAAAATCTTATAAAAAATATTCAAGAGTTGAATCTTATTTTTTTATAATAAATTGTGAAGTTTATTCTATTTATTTGCCTAAATATAGGAATCAAAATTTGGTTATATACAATTTTATAGCTACCTTGAAAAATCACATATTGTCTGATATATTTTTTAATTCAAAACATCCCCATAACACCCTCAAATTAAGCCTTTTAAAAATAACATCATTAAATATTACAAAATTTAAAAAAAAATTAAGAAATCAAGGTTGAAAATTTCATCATCCTTCAAAGGAAAATATAGAAAAATGTATTTATAAAACATTTCTTAATTTTTTTTATTTTACTGCTATATATACAGTTCATTACAAAAACTACGGTCGAATTTCACAATAAGGTGTTGAGTTAGTAATTATATTTAGGAACGTAACTTTTTTTGGGCATCTGTACCATAACACAGGTATTCTAATTTAAATTATGTGATAAATAGACTATCAATGTATCATGTAATCATCATTCTATAAATTATATCGGAAAATGGCAAAGAGTTTTAAAATACACGAAAGCAAATCAAAAAATTATATTCTTATCTTATTTTATGATACAGGGTGTAGAGAAAAATAGTTTAAAACCATGTTTTTATGAATGAAAAATATATGTGATCCAATTCAAAAAATCTCTTTTTCATGTCATATATTTATATGAATAAAATGTTTTATATAATTAAAACAATTCGTTTTATTATAAATTAATCCGAGAATTAAACAATTTATACACTTTTTAGTATATTTCACTTAAATGCCGTTATTAAGAAATTTATTTTGTGAATTTATTTAATAAAAATGAAAAAAAAGTAAAGGGTTTTTAAATTGGACCACCCAGTCTTACACTAGACCAAAAAAGTCAAAGTATGTCTAATAATACATTGCCAACATGCAATATTTCTCTTATTTTATATTTACACTTGTTATTTAAAAACACGTACCTGAAACAACCAAAATATACACTCCGATACTGTTTAAAAATAATACTTAAAAAAACTGTTATCCCATAATAGGATAAGCCATCAAGCAATACGAATCAGTCCCAAGGAGAGGCAGGCTTCATCTTCCCTGTTCTTCCCACCCCTCCGTCGCCCTCGCCAGATTAGAGGAGGAGGGAAGCCCACTCAAGGCACTTGCCTCCCTAAGGGATTGACCCTTGAAGAAGTGCGTTGTGCTAAGGAAGCTGGCACAGCCGTTCCCTTGGCTCCGGCAGAAGAGAGAAGGAACACCCCGGGGGTTTTAGTCGGTGTGACTCCAACACACTGGAGGCGGCCCTCACCTTCCCCTGACGGCCCATAACGGGTTTCCCCAGGGTTACCAAAAAAAAACGAATCATTTCCAAGTGTTATAAATATTTTGTTTTCGACAAAATCACCATAATTCTTATTTTAAAAATTATGAGTTAATTTTTTACAAAAATAACTCGTTATACCTTTTATTTGTCCTTCAGTGGGTGGCCCAGTTGAGGTATTTTGAATTTATGGTTGTTGTGAACTAGTAAATAAGGTACAGTACACATGCGCGACAACGTTAATGGTCGTAGGTTCGATTCCCGGCTTGTACCTCTGTGATTTCCCAGATTAAGTATGGATTTAAGCCACACATGATCACCGGGTATGGAGGACATTATGCAGATACCTACATGGCAAGCGCCTTGAGAACGGCGATCAACTGCGTTAATGGTCACGTTGGGCACGACGATTTATTATTATTATTTTGCTTACACTCAAAACAGAAATTTAATTAATGAATTTGAAGTCTTTTGGCCGTTAACAGAAGTATTCTCCATCTCGAAGGCGGGCGTGGATTATCGGGTTGTAGACGGTATTTCAATAAAATATGGGCGGTAGAAAGATATTCACTTCTAATATTCTAGCAATCACTCAGAACAATAGTAAAATAATCAATGATCAGCTAGATTTAGTTGGATTTACTTTAACGTCCACCGAGCACGTGGTCGCGTGCGCACTTCACTACGTTCGTCAGTAGACTGCCGGTTCTTGCAATATGGCCGCCCCTCCAGTGCTCGGTGTTCGTTATGACAGGTCTATTTTACAAGTTGGCAACACAGACGTTAAAATGCAGGCGCGCCGACACGGCCAATCCTGACAATCGCACGACCTCGTGCGAGTGTAGGACAGTCATGAAGTTCGACGCTGCTCCTCTCGATCGTTCGGCTGTTCCTGACAGAAATCTAATTCGTGATTTCGTAGTTTAGGCTCGGGCGTGCTAGGCCCCTTCAACCTTCGTAGCGTGGCCCGGGCGTGCAAGGCCCCTTCAACCAGCTTGTAGCCTTGGATCGGGCGTGCGGGGCCCTTCCGACCAATTTTCTGTGCGGCCCGGGCGTACTAGGCCCTTTCAACCGATAAACAAGCATGGCCCGGGCGTACGAGGCCCCTTCGACCGATCAACAAGCATGGCTCGGGCGTACTGGGCCCCTTCAACCAGCTAGTAGCTTTGGCCCGGGCGTGCGGGGCCCTTTCGACCAATTATCTGTGCGGCCCGGGCGTACTAGGCCCCTTCAACCGATAAACAAGCATGGCCCGGGCGTACGAGGCCCCTTCGACCATTCAACAAGCATGGCCCGGGCGTACTAGGCCCGTTCAACCAGCTTATTACCATAACACTGGAATTTTAGGTCAGGAACATCAGGCTCTTAATTGAAGATTGCTTATTTCAATGTGTGGATATACGGACGTCGTCTTCTGAAGCCGAAAGAGTGTCAAAACTAGGAGTCCGGGTCTCTTCGCTAGCTACAGAGGCTGTCTCTACTCGGTATCTGCGTCTGAAGATTTTATTTGGTCAACTTCATTTCCATCGATCGCCGACACACCATCCTCATCATTGATCAGGGTTCTCGAGATATCTATCAGTCTTTCAAATCCCCTCAGTACCGCACGCAAGTTTTCGTGAGAGTAGCGTATCACTGTAACCACACCATATCTGACAGAAAGGCTGGCGCAGTCTAGAACGACAATAACCACCAACAGCGATCATGCCGGTCTGCACAAATACCTCTTCACGCCTCGCTCAAAAGAGCCAATATCATAGGACGATGCAAACACGCTCGCCGGAAGACCATTCCACAGGCCAACAATTCTGCAAAAGTAAGAGTTAGAGAACTTCCTGGTCCTAGCCAAGATGTTAGTGACTGAAAAGCTATGACTCCATAGACCAGCGCGCGTGGTTTAGCTATTGAAGTGAGAGGGGGGAACAAGGTTATACAGCTTTTCAGAACGCTCGCCATGATACAGCAGGTAGAAAACGCTCAATGATGCAACATCTCTCCGCAATTGGATATCAGGTTCTACTTCATCTATTGTGGGAGATGGTAAGGGAGTCCTCGATAAAATATCTGCATGTGCCATGTTACCCTCTTCCTTGTAAATTATGTCAAAGTCGTATGCTCATAGGAACGCCTACCAACTGTGGACGGGCAGCGGCAAATCAGTCTTCACTTTAGAGGTTTTGAGCGAATTACAATCAGTGTATACTGTAAAGTGTTGGCCATAAAGACACTGCCGAAAGTGTTCGACTGCACGTACTACCACCAAGGTTTGTAACTCATATGAGTTGTACATAGATTCTACTTCGATTGTACGACAGCTAAAATATGCTACTTGCACCATAACCATCCGAACAGACATCGGTATAGAGTTCGACAAGCTTATCAGGATCAAAAAATTCTCAAAACAGGTTCGGGTGATAAAATTCGAACAATTTTTCTATGTACCTCTGAATACTCTTGTGTCCTTGCTATGCGGTCTTTAAGTTTGGTCAAAGAATATAAGGGTCAGGCAATGCTAGCGAAGTTATGTATAAAACGTTGGAGGTACGAAGCTAATCCTAAAAATTGTCTCACTTGTCTTGCCGTTTTGGAAAAAGGAGCTTCAAGAAAGCTTTTACTTATCCCGGATTGGGTCTTACTTCACCTGCTCGTATAATGTATCCAACACAATTAATTTCGGTTTTTCATGACCTTCCTTTTTGTTATTTTAAAAGAAAAGCCCGCTTCAGTAATAACTTCTAAACACAGTGTCGAGACGCTGTGGTCCTTCGTCTACATTTGTTGAATAAAACAGAACGTTATCCATGTATGTTAATGCTATAGTGTCTTTCGGAGATTTGAGAGCCTTATTGATGCAACATTGGTACACGGATGCAGCATTTCGTAAGCCGAATGGCATGGCCAGATATTCCAACTACCCTTCTAGTGTTGCGGAGGCTGTCCGCGCAATTGACCTTGGACTGACCTTTCGCGTGGGCATACCTTCTATAAAGTACTCACTATACCTGCCTTATATTTTTAACAGCCGTTCTTTGTCCTACTAAATCGGTATCATTCGAGCCAAGCTCTAAAATGCTAGCGGCCCTACAAGCATTGATGCCCTATTTGGTTATTTAATAGACTCACTATTAGCTTCTACATGAATTCCCATATCTAAAATGTATCTACCTATAAGCACCGACTCTGCCAACCTATGGTCTGATATCGCGTGGAATAGTATGCTCACGGAAAACCCTAAGTTAATACAAGACTTTATATTTGAGTCTAGCACTTTATGTCTTCACCACTTACCTGTCAAATATACCGTGTCATTGCTTACGGGACCGCGGAGCTGTTCCACTAAGCTGTATTTGATCAATGAGTATACGGACCCACTGTCGAATAGAAATGAAGTTGACTTACCAGTAATTGTAGACAGTGTACCTTTAACTGGCATGCGTTCTCAAATGTTAACGCCTTTCTTAATCGATCGATCCCTGTTCAATTTATTATTCGGGCGTGCGTTGCTAAAGTGACCTGATTTTTGACATGTGAAACATGTGACCGCCTTCTCTTTTGGGGCACTCTTGTTACTGTAACAGCCTCTCGTCGCTTGCGACATTCTTCTATTTTGTGTCCTCGATGACCGCAGTAGTGACAAGAATCCACTTTTGAATCGGCAACCGTGCGTGGTTTCTTTGAGCTGGATAAATACTCGTCATAGTCGCTTGGGTGTCTTTTTAGGGATATTCCGCCAAGCGCACGACACAGTTGAGCTCTCATTGTAATAGTGTACGAATTCAGCTCCCTACGAATCGTCGGGTTCCGTTGGCTGAAGACCGACATGACAAATCCGGTAATAACTTCCTCAGTCATCTCTACATTCGGTATGCGTTCAATTATACTCCACAAACGCATCGCTGCCTCAGAAGCTGCCTCTTGTGGTCTGATTTTGAACCTCATGACGTTGTCAAAGTAGTCTTGCATTAACATGGCCTTTTCAAATCTTGCCAAATTCTCTAATCTTAGGCCATTCTATTTCCGTGCTCTTCAATTTAGTCAGGCAAGATGCAGCCCGGCCCTTTAGAGAGTTTATTAAAGTGAGTAACAGCTCACTTCCGCACAAATTCCGGCTGGTAATTATAGTAACCGTGATTCTGCACCAACGTTTTTTTTGTCTGCTTCTGCATCATCATCATCAAATTTGACCAACTGCGTAGAGTTATTTTGTGGCAGCGGTGTGTGGGTGTTGCTGGAATTCGCGGCTAGCAATTTTGTCAGAATTGTTTCCATTCCTCTGAGTAAATCTTGGGTACTTGTGCTGGCATTTTTGTTTTCACAATTGGGTACGCTCTCCGATGTATTTGACCCTTCAAATCCCACTTCTGATGAAGTCTTTTGGCCGTTAACAGAAGTATTCTCCATCTCGAAGGCGGGCGTGGATTATCGGGTTGTAGACGGTATTTCAATAAAATATGGGCGGTAGAAAGATATTCACTTCTAATATTCTAGCAATCACTCAGAACAATAGTAAAATAATCAATGATCAGCTAGATTTAGTTGGATTTACTTTAACGTCCACCGAGCACGTGGTCGCGTGCGCACTTCACTACGTTCGTCAGTAGACTGCCGGTTCTTGCAATATGGCCGCCCCTCCAGTGCTCGGTGTTCGTTATGACAGGTCTATTTTACAAGTTGGCAACACAGACGTTAAAATGCAGGCGCGCCGACAAATTATATAAAAAAGACGAAGTTATTTACTAAACAAAATCTAAGTTTAAAGAGCAGCGTCCATAAATGTTAGCCTAAGACAATTTTTTTTATTAGATAGCAATCAATAGTTTCAAAATATAAATGAGCATAAATGTGGAGCCACTTACTATCAAAGGGCTCCTAAACCTGCCGTCGGCCGAGGCGGAGGCTCCGGCGTATCTGGAGAAGGTGGTTTGAACGTGCTACCCTGTAATTTAGAATTGGCAATCACGTCGGGGTCGGTAATTGTGGACGAAAGTTGCTATCACCGCTTGTGGGAGGCTTATGATTCAAAGGCAATCCTTACCTGAATCCTCTTTATTATTTATTTGGCACGCATTATGTATAATACGCGTAATCTAGATATCGTGCTTTGAACTTTAAATAATCTTACGTTGCATTAAGAGCATAAAACTATCATTTGCTTTACTCAGCATTGTCACAGCATCTATTCATTTCGAATGGATGTGGTAGTCTAGTGGATAAGGGACCAGTATCCATGCGCGGTGATGCAATCTGATAGAGATGTCCTGATGAGTGGACTCTTCACACCCACTCCCCCAAAATATAGAGCCTAAGAATGACTATTCGCTTGCTGGGTCTTTAAAGGAATATGGATCTACAGACCTGGCTGACAGGGGCGATGGAAGTTTTAGTCAGTAGAAATGTGGCTGTGATGAATCAGTGGGTAATGGAACGGTTTCAATGCACGGCATCGCGAATTGTCACAGGTTCGATTCTTAGCATAAACCCGCATTGTATCTAATAGAATGTCATGCGTCTAGTGCTGTGAGAACGGCGATCAGCTGCGCTACTGGTCACGTTAAGCATAATATATAAGCGCATAGTCGATACAACCAATTATGTATCTCTGCTCCCCTCGAAAGGGATATATCGTGACGATATATTGTTATTGTTATAAGCCGTGGTGGCTGCCGGCAGAATAGAATAGCACCCCCCTCTTCTTGCTGAGGTGTCGTAAAAGGCGACTAAGGTATCTCTTGTACACCGCAATTCAGCCAGGTGTTTAGAGAAGGGAAAACTCGACCAAACCTGCATCCTGCTCCCTCCCGATCGTACTGGTTCTCCTTTCCATAGGTCCTGAGGGAGCTCGGACGAGAGAGTGCTTTTCTGGCAGCGCGTCCAGCTATGCACTTAAATATCTCCTGCGCAATTGACTGTTTCCGAAAACTGGACCTCGAATTTCTTAACCGGTGTTGAAACAGTCGCCGTGGCCGAAACCGGCTAGGACATCATCATCATCATTATTATAAGTGCTTACTTCATTCAATTCCTTTTAAAAATCCTATTAAGTTAAATAGGAAAAGCGTCACTCATATTAGTGTGAGGCGGCGACAAACGTGTTGTAAATTGAACTAAGATTGTTTATATAATTGCTTTCTATTAGGTAGGATGTTGACCGAGTTGAATTTAAGGATAAGGTAGGTACTTACTGAGATTTGGTGGTGATGAGGCTTGCGGTACCGCGTTCTACCACACAACGTTTTTACAGCCGACCTTTTTACTGTTACGATTTCGATTAGAACGTGCCGACGCTAGGGATTCGCGCGGCGCATGTTTACTTGAGTCGATTGTTAGTGAGGGGAACGGAAAGGAGGGAATTACAAGTCGTAACAAGTGTTAAGATCTAAGCTAGAGGGTCGTTACGCACCTGGAAGCCCAGGGCCGCTTCCAGGGGCGTGGGGGACTCGCCCCCGAGGGTCGCGTAGTCTCCGAAGCGCTCGGTCGCCCGACTGCCCTGAATCGTCGCGTACGTGTTGTCCGGCTGCAGACAGACATAGAATATGAGTTACAACAGAAACCACAGTAAGAGCATTTTTAAGCCTTTTTCAGCAAACATGTTGCTATGTAACTCTGTGTACACGGTTTTATTGTGTATGGGAGAGGGTAGAATGAGGTTATAAATATGATGTCGCTCTCCTAGATTCTTGTAGGCAATACAAGCAACAGACAGGACCCCACCTTCGGGCTTTATAAAGGTTACATGCACTGCTCTAAGAAATCATTTGGTCGCACGCGTTGCAAAGTAATCGTTCACAGTGTTCATTTTATATCACGATTTTGTTAAATTGCAATAGTTAATAGGTTGACAATAAAATTAAAAAATAAACAAAATCACAAAAGAAAATAAAAATATTTAAATCAAGAGGACTGTGAAGCCTATATTATTTTAATTAATGAAATCGGTCCCTGCGCTTACAAATACTTTAACGGGATATATATATATATATGCGAATTAACTTACTTTTAATTATAGCTTGATGTTTCGACCTGGTGACACAGGTCATAGCCATGAATAGACCAACGTGCCTGGGAGTTTTCATCGGGGATGGTAAATATCCCTACCCTCTTCAGTTCCCAGGTCAGGTCGAAACGTCACAATTATAAGTAAGTTAAGTCGCGCACAAGACCCGTTAAAGTATTTATAATATTATACCATTCTTCAGAACACTGGCCATGATACAAATGACAAAAGAAATTAAGCGAGCCGTTCTCCCTTCGCAGCTGAAACGTCTCAAGGTGCTTGGAAACCAGAATTCAAAAACACTTGTGAATTAAAAATAAATAGAAGTTGTATACCTGGACAGGTTCCACTAGGACCTGCTCGTTCTGGTCTCCGAAGACGTTCATCGTCAACTCCTGCTCCTCGTACGGACGGAGCTTCGTCTCTAGCCACAGCGGGTTCTCAGTCGTCGATAGCTCCTCGAGGATACGGCGCCGCGCGAGGCTGTCGCCCTTGCTGGACTGCATCGAGGGTGGGGGAATTACCCTAAAAGTCATAACGTGGCATGTCTATATTGGAGCTATGTGACCCCTGACCCAATTATATATTTGTTAGTAGCCCATTCATCGAGATCATTCCAATGAGCTCAAGTATCGTACTTCTGTTGCCAGTTAGTGAAGAGTTGGATATATCCTGCTGAGTCCAGATGATGTTGCAGTGGATTAGTATAACTACAACTAGTAAAGATCTTATAATCTTCAAGCGGCTGATCGGATTTTCTTCAATCATAGCTAAGAATACTTTCGACCCAATCACCTTTCAAACTAAAAAAAACGAAATATGACCGTTGGTCGTGGGTGTGGTGGTAAAAAGACACGGATTTTGGCGTTTCACTGTCTATTTGCACTTTAAGGCACACCGAACTGCAACGCACACGCACATACTCTAGCCTTGGGTCTCGGTAGTCCACTGCTTTAGCTAGAGCAACCCTTGCGCGCGCACCCCTCACCCCGCGCGTCTCGTAACACCCTAAGAACCCTTAGAGCGTGTAATACAATTACGTATCGGGCGGCGTCAACATGCTATATAAATCAAATAAGGTCAGATACACGAAATAAATCTATAACACCCCTCATTTCGCGTCGGGGCAGGCCCGAATCAAAGTTGAGGTTCGGTTGTCAAAATCCAAAGTCGGCAGACGAGCACATTATCCAGCATCCTGTATTACATATTTTAAAAAGTTGATCAGCCTCTCCGTATAAAAAATAGGCTGAATCGTTTTTGCAAGCTTTATTTATTAACTTTTTAAAAGTAAACTCAAAAGTCTCACAATATATTATATCTTTCTCGATCACGTCTTAGGTTAAGCAAAGTCAAAGATATCCGTGAATATATCGCTTATAATGCTACAAAAGATATTTCCATTTGTATAAAGTTACACAGACAAAATAAAAAGAGTTCTGATGGAGGATAATGTCACAAGAACACGGAATGGGCGAGAGTGCATTAAGGGACTAATGAATGATAAGGAAGCGAAATAGATATGCAAGAATAGCCCATTCTCCATCCATTTCGTCCATTCTCTTTGCCTACCCTAATAGGATTTCGGCGTGATGACGGATAGATAAAGTTATAAAAGCACAAAAGCTTTAAAAATTTTACTGTAGACGTTATTTTAATTGGAATAATCCATATGATTGAGAAGAAGGAAAAACTCTGGTAAGGAAAGGGGGACATCGATAGTTTTTATCCTCCTAGAAAATTTTCCCGATCCGGAGCTGCATCGGAGGTTAAAAACAGAGCTGCAGAGACCAACTCACCAATGCTTGAGGCAGGCGCAGACGACAATAAAGGTGACTATCCCAGTAAACAGGACAATCAGCAACGCTATCAATGCAGCGAGGGCCGGGTCGAAACTGTCTGGAGCTGAAATTAAAAAATAATACATCACTGTACAAGATATTATGTGGCTGTGATATCCCAGTGGATAGGGACCGGTACGCATGCGCGGCTACGTCATTTCGTATCCAAGCACGTATATCTGGATTTTTCCAAATTTAAGCACCACATGTTTACGGGTAAGGTAAGCATCGTGAGAAATCCGCATGGTATCTAATAATCTAAGGTTTGGATGACAAATATTAAAGGTGTATATTGGTTATGAAGGATAGTTTTTTCGTTTTTCTTTTGTGCTTATTGTGTTTTGTTAATTAGTTGTCTTTTCTGTATTTTATTATGAAAAATGATCTTATATTTGTATAACTGTATATATAGGGCTGTCCCAGTAAAGTGTCTGCGTCATCCGCAAGGTCCTGTCAGAATACCAGCGCTGCAGAGTCTAGTGCTCTGTAGCACAAGCTGAGACAGGGACCTTATCGGCGGCGGCCCAGACTTTTTTTATGTATTGTTTGGTTGTTTTTTTTATGTTTTTTTTTGTATTTTATGTGTGTTTTATTGTACAATGTAGTTACTTTTATATGGCTGCTGTTAATAAAACGTTTTCTTTTCTTTTCTTTCTTTAATAGAAATGTCATGTGTACTAGTGCCGTGAGAACGGCGATCAGCTGCGCCACTGGTCACGTTGGGCTAAAATTTAAGCGCAAAGTAGATACAGCTATTAATGTACCATTATTACCCATAAACAATCGAAGAGTTTTTTTAACTGACATAACTTTTTAATTTATAAGCCGATTTTAACCCCTTGGGGGTAGAATTGATCAAAATCCTTTCTTAGGGGATGCCTACGTCATAACATCTACCTGCATGCCAAATTTCAGCCCGATCTATATATATATATATATATATATATATTCTCAAATAATTTTTCATCCAGATAATCTTAATATCTTATACATGGTTGAGAAACGGATTTATTATGTGTATTGAATTATTTTCTTTTTAAGTTCATTAATATATGTTACTCTATTGAAATGAAAAAGTATTTATTTCGCCACAAATATACAAAAAAAAAAAACAGAAATATTGCATGTGCTTATGTAATAAGATAAATAAAAAACATATTTTTGGCTTAAATTTAGACGTGCTTATCTTGCTTTTTATATCGCTTAATTTTATGTAAAATGTATGTTTGTTTTATGAAAGATATTTTTCACATACTTCAAAAACGAGAAGATTCGTATTCGACTGTATGTATTATTTATATATGTTCACCGATAAGCCCGCCATTTATTGATCGGTTTAGATATTTTTTTGTCTAATATTATACAGTATGCTATAGAAACACTGTCAGACCCGCTAAGGCGTTACCCAGTATCAATATTAGATTTAATTTAGGTTATCCAAAGAGCAAAAAAATCTAATGAAATAAAAATTAATTTAATGACGAAAACTTACATGCCAACTCTGGGAGCGTGCGTTACCCATGACAAAAGTTAAACAAAGGATCATGTTAGTAGGTCTTGATGTCCAAAGGGTCATGACTCCCTAAATCCCAAGTACCATTTATAAATGAAATCGTTTCATTAGTTTTTCAACTGATTTTTTAAAGTAATCCAACCTTAGATTTAATTTCTTCAATTTAATAGTTTGTTTTATTTTGGTAATTTTATCGTGTCACCAATATGCCCCTTAAAGGTCGGACAGGGTTTTTAAAATATATTGTACTACAATTAAGTTTTTACCTTTAGAAGTAGCACTGGCTGCGATAAGGGTTTCAACCCCGTACTCGTGATAAACATCTTTCAGTTCGTCATATTTCGAGTCTATGGTTTCCAGAACTTTCTCTACGGGGAGGACCTGGAATGTCGCTGGATCTACTGCGTGCAAGTGAATTTCGCACCTGGAAACGTTTGCTTTTATTATAGTTAGGTATAAATAGTTGTTAACTATAACAATACTATAAAAGTTAATTATAAATATAAATAGAAAAATGGACAACAAAAATTACAGAATGGTATCCAAGGGATGGAAAAAAACGTAGAGGCAGACAAGTTAAAAGGTGGGAAGATGATCTGCCCAAACCCTGGAGGCATATAACACGAGATAGGTACGCATGGAGAGAACTTGAGGAGGCCTATATCGCAAGACAACCTGACCTGGCTTTTTTTTTGTTAACCCGGTGGAAATCCCTACGGACCGTCAGGGGAAGTGGTGAGGGCCACTCCCCCCGGTGTGTCGGACCTGCCCCGACTAAAACCACCGGGGTGCCAGCACTGCCCTCTCTTCGCTTTCGCCGAGCCTGGGAATCCGGATACTTCCGACGGCTCGGCGAGCGGTAGGCCTTGGGCAGGCCTCCTCTCAGGGAGGGGAATTGAAACCCCTCACTTCCTCTCTATGGGAACGGCGTGTGGGCACACACACACCGACCCTACCTCTCTTCGCTGGACGGGGACGCCCTCAAACGAACCTGACCTGGCTGCTGATGATTAAAAAAAAACATCAATTATTAATCAATGTTTTATTAGTTATTTACTTCAATATTGTTTTTTTATAAATTAAAAAAAAAAAAAAATTACACTGGCTCTATGTAGTGACTGCAGAGTTCCTGATGGTAAGCACAGTGTAGTCCAAAAACGAAAGCGACTATCAAAGGATGAAAATCCATTGATAGTCTACATCGTCATGTCGGCCCACATATACCACGACTGAATGTCTCTAGGTATATGAGCTACTGGATATACACAAGCTGATCCCGAAACGTGACAAGCCGAAACTGGTCGCTATGACGGGCTTTACACCCATGTACTGTGGTCGCGATCCAGACGGGCACCGACGCCCTACCACCTCGCTGCTGCTCGTTTAGCACCACCCAGGAGTCACGTGTAGGGAAACTAGGGTAAAGCCTACGGACTCGAGCAGCTTCGACTCCCAAAAATTGTAAAGGTCAGAGAAAAATAAAGGCTATCTTTATTTTTATTTATTTTATAAATAGTTGAGAAAAATGATTACGACGAACGCTTTGAACAGGTGCGATTTAGCATGGCCGCTTTAACGATTTTAGGCGGCATGTCCAGCTCGGCTGACAGCGTCTGCCTTCACCATATGTCACCATAAAACCTCTCAGAATCGCGACAAGGCAACCGTCTTTTAGAACACTTTTGAGCTATGGAACGGACTGTCAGGTCATTTTCCTCCAGAGCTATGATTAAGGTTCTTCAAGAGGATAGTGAACAATATTCTTCTTGATCAGCCAGGTAATAACAAAGCTCCTTGGGTTGCAGATGTCCATACGCGACAGTACCCCCTCACTCTCGTCATCCTACTTCTCTACAACAGTAAAAAAAGACATCGAAAATAAATCATACCAATCGTCATATCTTCTGTCGGCCTGAACCAAGGGTAACCTTCTGCCTGGCACCAGGAGAGCATTGCCAGCGACCCCCAACTTCGTCTGGACTTCCAGCACTGATGCGGAACAGCTCCTTGAGACCACCATGCGGATCAGAGCGGACCGGTCGATTATCCAAATCTATCGGAACATGAACAAGAAAATTAAACACCTGAAAAAAAGGGGACAACCAATCGGAACATCACATACATACATTTTCTTTTCATATATTTGAAAAGATTTTATTATTTAAGATTTTAAATATTTTAATCTATAATTATAATCATAAATGGGCAAAATGTAATCACATTACTGAAAATGATTAACGATAACATTTTCCGTTTTGTACCATTAATATGACTGCATTTTGCTCATTTATGTTTTAAACACTACAAAATCCCAGATTGTATACACATTTGTGATTTCTTAACTTTTTAAATGGATTTAATTATAATTACAGAGCAAGAAAATTAAAATTACGACTACATTTTATAGTCGTTCATCATTAATCAGATTACATTTTGCCCATCTCTGACTATAATCTATACTATCTCCAGACACGATGGTCGGTATCGGCGCTGTTCATTGGTCTAGAATTGACAGCTGTCACTAGTGTCATTTGAACGAACCGAAACAACCTAAACAATCAACGATATCGCACAGAAAAATAATTAACTTTAAATATCATCATAAAGACGGAATAATAGCTTTAATGGTTGTTTCTTTGGTTTCAGGTGAGATTGGTATAAGCTGTGTGTTGTGTTGTATGTATAAATTTACAATTGTGTTAAATAAACATACTTTGGTTTCAGAGAATCAGAGAATTTGTAATTATTCCTAAAACTTATATAAGCACATTATATATTTTACTAGCTGATCCGGCAAACGTTGTTCTGCCATATAAATTATTCATACATATATTTTTGGTATCTTGAACCGTTTCCGCAGCGCACGCAATGGAAGCTCTCAAGGATGAATAATTTTCCCCGTTTTTTTTTCACCCTTTCCATTATTTCTTCGCTACTAATAGTTGCATCGTGATGTTATATAGCCTAAAACCTTCCTCCATAAATGGTCTATTCAACACAAAAAGAATTTTTCAATTCGAACCAGTAGTTCCTGAGATTAGCGCGTTCAAACAAACAAACTCTTCAGCTTTATAATATTAGTATAGATAAAAGTTAACATACATATACTTGCGCTTTGGCCTGCCTGTGCGGCGGCGCGATCTCCTGGGCTATGATGTCCAGGACAAACCTGTCCTGGTTGTACTCCGCCATATAGTGTGCCGTCATCAGTACGCCTGGAAATTAACACCAGTCCAAATTATTGCAGACGCGGGCAGGATATATAACTCATAGTGGTGACGCCACAGATAACAAATTGATGCTATGTCTGGCTCTTGTTGCGTTTGATTGCCTCCCAGTCCGAGGGGGGGTAGTTTGCCAAATTCTTGTTTTTTTTTTACACTGACACGGCACAGTGACTGCACCAGACCTGATGGTAAGCATGGTGCAGACCAAAAAAACGCCAACGACTATCGAAAGGTTAGAAAAAACCCATCGGTAGCCGCAGCGATCATGCCGGCCCGCACAAATATCTCTTCACGTTACGCTTAAAGGATCCCATATCATAGGATGGCGGGAACACGCTCGCCGGAAGACTATTCCACAGCCCAACGACACGGCAAAAGAAGGAGTTAGAGAACCGCTTAGTCCTAGCCGGGATGTGAGATACCGTATAGCTGTGACACCGCAAACCCGCGCGCGTGGCTCTATTCAGGAAGGGGAAGGGTGGAACAAGGTTAAACAACTCTTCAGAACACTCGCCATGATACAGACGGTAGAAAACACTTAATGAGGCAACAAAAAAAAAACAATTCTTGTTAAATCATTCGTCTTGCAATCACTACGTATGCGTCGACGGTGCACCTTAACAATTTATATTTGGTTTCATACAAATACTGTGTTGTGGAAGTTATATCACATATCGTCAGGACTGCTGGACAGCCTGACAGGTGGGTGGCAACAGTTATATCGCATGAGCCAAGACCTAGAAAAATTACAGTCCACTTTTAAATTCGACGGAACCCTCCAAACTCAGGGCGGTTCCACATAGAGAAGACAACCGATGAGGTAGGAGAATTTTCGAGACGAGAGCATTTGCTGGCAAGCGCAGTATGGGATGTCCACCTGCAGATAGACACGACCTAATCCAGATTGCAGGGCGACGTTGGATGCAGGTCGCTTCTGACCGATCGCTCTGGTAAACATTATAGGAGACCTATGCCCAGCAGTGGGCTTCCTTTTTTTTTACACTGGCTCGACATAGTGATTGCAGAGTTCCCGATGGTAAGTACAGTGTAGTCCAAAAACGAAAGCGACTATCAAAGGATGAAATTCCATTGATAGTCTACATCGTCATGTCGGCCCACATATACCACGACTGAAGGTCTCTAGGTATATGAGCTACTGGATATACACAAGCTGATCCCGAAACGCGACAAGCCGAAACTGGTCACTATGACGGGCTTTACACACATGTACTGTGGTCGCGATCCAGACGGGCACCGACGCCCTACCACCTCGCTGCTGCTCGTTTAGCACCACCCAGGAGTCACGTGTAGGAAAACTAGGGTAAAGCCTACGGACGCGAGCAGCTTCGACTCCCAACAGTTGATAATGATGAAAGTATATAGAAAGTAGTAAGTACCATCTTGTGTGATGTTGAAAGGTGATGGAACGACGCTCCCGCTCGACTGCGACGCTCCAAACTTGTACAGATTCGAAGCAGCCACCAAGTAGACCAGGGTGCCATTCTCCTCCAGGTCCAAGTCCTCTGCAGCCACTGACAGGATCGGCTCGTTCACTCTAGCCGTGTGCTTTATACCTAAAACATTTTAACAACGTTAAAAAAACTATTCAAATACATCTGTCAAAACAAGTTTTAAA
The DNA here is from genome assembly GCA_036320925.1 of Automeris io. NCBI lineage: Eukaryota > Metazoa > Arthropoda > Insecta > Lepidoptera > Saturniidae > Automeris > Automeris io. The sequence goes on along the minus strand of JAUDJH010000010.1, from coordinate 1,345,533 downwards.
TTTTCAAGAAATGCATTTTTCGGCGAGCTGCTGCTTTACTAATAACGTTGAGCATGACATATAAGTGCAAAGTAGATGAAGCCACTATTCTATACAGTCAAATCTGGATAAGTGAGAGTTCAAGGGAGCACAATCTCATTCTCGCTTGTAGAGGTTCCTCACTAACCCGAGTTTCTCGCTAATGCAGGCAACATGGGCAGCGTTTCTCTCTTATAGAGGTACGCAGCAATAACAAGTCAGAGCAAGTACGAATGTAGTATGTACATGTATATTTTTAATAGAGTGTATATGTTACGTTCATTAGATTTCGACATATAAATCTATACTAATCTATACTAATATTATAAAGCTGAAGAGTTTGTTTGTTTGTTTGTTTGTTTGAACGCACTAATCTCAGGAACTACTGGTTCGAATTGAAAAATTCTTTTTGAGTTGAATAGACCATTTATCGAGGAAGGCTATAGGCTATATAACATCACGATGCAATTATTAGGAGCACAGAAATAATGGAAAATGTGAAAAAAAAAACGGGCAAAATTATTCATCCTTGAGGGCTTCCACTGCGTGCGCTACAAAAACGGTTCAAGATACCAAAAATATATGTATGAAAGAATTATTCCTCTTGAAATGATCTAAAATAATGTCCACGACAGTATATGTCTATCTTTTAAGATTAAGTCACTAGAACCGTTTTTATGGTAAACAAATTTGGTCGAAATTAATGCATTATTTGTTAAGAGTTGTATCAACGTAATAATATTAATCTTTATCCAAATAAATGTGTTGTTGATTAAGAGTATTAATTGTGTACAAAATTGTCTTTGACATCACTTAATTTCAATGAACATCTTAGAAGATATTACAAAACCTTATATAGCAAAACAACGTTTGCCGGATCAGCTAGTACTTTATAAAGGTAGCTATCAAGATTTTTACGAAAACAAAACAAAAACAATGGTAGGAAGATCCACGAAAATTAAGAATGAGTCATAAAATAACAGATGTTAAATTTGTTTTGTCATTTGTTCCTCCGAAATAACATAAATAAATAAAGCTCGACTGTCGCTTATAGAGGTATAGATAAGTAGCAGCCTCACTTGCGGAAGTCCATGAGGGAGAAACGACCCTCTCTTACAGAGGTTTCTGTTTCTCGCTAATAGAGGTTTTGGGAGCTTAAAATGACGCGTCCTGGCTATTACTCTCACTTATAGAGTTTTCTCACTTATCCAGGTATGACTGTATATAGCATATGTATGTAACCGAAAGTGATATAGCGAGACGATAAATTATTATTTATAAAATGCATTTACTATTGTTTAGAAAAGCGAAATCTACAGAAAAAAAAACAAAGAAAGGAGTATCTTTCTATAATATAATAAAATAGTTTATATCAATAAATAAGAGTTTTTTCAACTCTATTTAGAAAATAGATATTTCCTTTATTTTTGTGATCATTAGTGTCACACATACCAGACCCGTTGTAATCTAAAATAAATACTATTCTACTTTTAGTTCCAGGAGGAAATTATGAGTCTGAACAACGACTTTAGCTTTTACTGAGGATGGATTTTCTATACAAAAGGTTTCATTCTTCAAAAGTTTTATTATATATTCAAGTAACTTTCATTAAACAATTTTTTTCTACGAGGAATCTTTTTTTATTACAAACAAAAATAGGTTTATAAAAAAAAGTTTCTTTATATAAGAGAACCCCTCTCGCACATATAAAATAAAAAGAAATTACCAGCATAGTAAACTTTTTGTAGAAACTTCGGTTCATTGTCGTTTTCATCTAAAATCTTTATTTTAATAATGGCCACGCTGCTCTCTGATTCCGTGCCGTTGTCTATGGCATTCAAAATGGCTGCCGCATGCTCTAATATAGGATTATTGCTTGCATACACCGTAAACGTGTATTCATCTTCTTTTTCCCTAGAATACATTTAACGTAAAGAAATACGAACAAACTGTTAATACAGCCGGGGCACACGATGCGCTGCGGCGGTGACGCGGCACTCGAGCGCTGACACTCCATCGTTTTACATACAAATATTCATGGTATGATAACGTTGCGTTGGGCATCACCCCGCATGCATACCGGACTTGCGCTTCATAATTTGAGGGGAGGGGGGTGAACGGGTTGCGATTAATTTTTGTCTTGTAACGACGCACCGCCGCCGTAACGCATCGTGTACACAGGCTTTTAAACACATAGTACTAACTCCAAACTGAGCTTGCGCTTACACTATTGCTACTAGACATTTTTTTTCGTGTACATTTCCCTCCCTTTGTTATAAATGATATTTAACAAATGTCTTAGAGCACAAAATTATATACAAATTGTGCTGAAAATAATTATTATAGGATTATTAATCCGTTATAATTTAAAAATAAAATGTTTTAATATTCGTTCAGAAATATTAAGGGTTTTTTGTAACGTAATTATTTATATAATGACAAGATTCTTACCTATCGAAGGTCATATTGGCTCTGATGATTCCCTGAGTTCTGTCCAGAGTGAAAGCGCCATTTTGGTTTCCCTCCAAAATGTGGTACCACACTTTGCCATTCTCACCGGAATCCTTGTCTATGGCTTTCACCGTACCTGAATTAAATATAAATTATTTAAGCATTACACAACCTACTTTGACTTTGTTTAGACGGCTTTGAATAAATTAAGAGTTATCGGTATTTTATCTATGCTTATTCAATAAGACTTCATTTCTTGCTAAATTTCATAATTTTATATTGATAAGAAATGTTCTATAGATTTTTATATCTCCACAAAAACAGCTGTAGTTATGGTGGCCTATTTTTTTGGTAACCCGGGGGAAATCCCTAACGGACCTCAGGGAGCTATGAGGGCCGCCCCCCGGTGCTCCTTCTCTCCGTTCAGCCGGGACCGAAGGCACAGCAGCGTCCACTTCTCCGGCCCTTCAAGTAGGCCTCATTTAGCTATGGTGGCCTAGTGGATAAGGGACCGGAATCCATACACGGCAACTCAAATAGTCGTAGGTTTATATCCTGGCACGTTCCACTGGGTTTTTCCACATTAAGTACTGATTTAGACACTACGTGCTCACCGGTAAAGAAAAATATCGTGAGGAAACCCGTATGGCGTCTAATAGAAATGTCATGTGCACTAGTGCCGTGAGAACGGCGATCAGCTGCGCTACTGGTCACGTTGAGCGCAATATTTATGACCAAAGTGGATACTGCCATTAATGTACCTCTACTCACCCCGAAAAGGATATACCGTGGTGATATTGCATTATAATTATATTTAGATTACGTGGATTTTGAAATATGATTTTTTCAGTTCAACATTTATTACCATTAATATGATATAATATAACATAGTATGATATAATATAATATGATATAGTATGATATAATATAGTATAAATAAATAGGCCACTCTAACGTATGTTGTGGATGCCTTAATAGGAACTGTACATTGTTGATTGTATCTGTGTATATGTATTGTGTAAATGAGTTTTTGTACCGGGCCACTGGCAACCCCGTAAAAAGTAAATAAATAAATAAACAAGGAATCCATAAACCTGAGCATTTGCTATTAATTTCAACTCAATACCTCTATACGTTCTTGAAAAGAACAAACTTAACAAATGGTCCTTAACATGATTTTATAACGATTTTTTTCCTTTTAAAGGTGTAATTCGGATGTCAGCAGTCACTGCTGGGTCTGGTACTCTACCTTAACAAGGAAATGTTACAAACCCATATCCACCGTCCATGCATTTAACGCATAACGCTGACGCGGGGAAATTTATGTCGATTGACGTCAATACAACCTTACACTTTTGTTTACTTCAGTTTTCATTAAAACTGAATCTATAATATAAAAATGAATCGCAAAATGTCTTGATAAGCGCGAAACTCGAGAATGGCTGAACCGATTTGGCTGATTTTTTTGTTGTGTTTGATGAAGTCTGAGGAAGGTTATTACGGAGAGAAAATTTTTAAAAATTCCCTGCAACTGTCTAAAAATAACACTTTTCTGTATTCTCATACAAAAAATTCGTTATAAGTCATTTTGAACTTTAACACCACACCATAAAGCTTAAATGTTAGTGGACGGGTTCCGGGAAGACAAAACAATTGAGTGACGTATAAATATTAATGTCAATATTTGTCAATTTTTATACATATAGCATTAAGGCCAGGTTCCTTCAAACAATTTTCAAAAAAATCTGATGGGGAAGCTATTAACATTAAAAAAAACAATGTGACTTTGTTTTAGAGAAATAGGGCAGAACAAGGTCTGCCGGGACAGCTAGTTTCTAATATAAGTTAATTCTATTCTATCGACCATTGGATTTAGTCTACTGTAAAACTCCTCATTTCTACTATTTTGTAATTAAATCGAAATTAAAAATTTAAAATGTGTTTTTAAAAGGTATCATACGACCCACCCTGTAACAGAACCCTAAAAATAAAACCAGTTACAATGATCCTTACCCACTATAACTCCTGGCAGCAAGTTCTCACGCAACGCGAACTGGTAGCTGGGCTGCGCAAAGTGAGGTATATTGTCGTTCTCATCAGCTAAAACTACAGTCAGGAGTCGAAGGCTTTCGAAATGGGTCGGGTTGCCGTTATCCACAGCCGCTATCACCAACTGATACTCTGATTTCACTTCGCGGTCCAGAAAAGTCTTCGTCCTCAACTCTCCTGTCTCCCTGTCTATGCTGAACTCCTGGGTTTCTCCCACGTTCTGGTTGTCCACTTTCAAGAAGTAGGAGACTCGTCCGTTCTCCCCGCTATCTTCGTCAGTCGCTTCGACGGTGGTTATTAAGTAATCAGCTTGAGCTGCATTCTCTGGTATCTCTATGTGGGTTTGGTCAGCGTCAGGGTGTATAAAGACCGGACTGTGGGAGTTGACGCTGCGGACTGATATGTCGACCCTGACACGCTCCTCGTGGGGCCCAGATCCAGCTTCGTCGGTAGCGGATACTGTGAGGTGGTACGTGGTGTTCCCCATAACTGGCTTGGCAGGGTATATGATCCCACTTGTCGGGTCTACTGTGAATACTCCAGGTTCGCTCTGATCCTCGATTTTGTACTGAATCCTTCCGTTGATTCCCTCGTCTTTATCCTCAGCCAGGACCTGCAGTATAGCAGCAGGAGGGTTCAGCTGCAAGTTCTCTGCGATCGTGCTTTTGTAAACCTTTTGACTGAATATCGGCGGGTGGTCATTTATGTCGATTACTTTTATATGGACAGGAACGCTGGAAGATCTTCTTATAGAGGCAGGAGCGTTATCACTAGCGACTGCCCTTAACCAGATATCAGTGGTGACTTCCCTATCAATGACTGCGTTTTCAGCGACGGTAACAGCTCCAGTGAACGGGTCAATGGAGAATAAAAGCGCTAAATCCCCAGTCAGACTGTAGCGAACTTCACCGTACTCTCCTTCGTCTTTGTCGACAGCGGTGACGTTGACCACTTCAGTACCAGCCGGGGAATGCTCCAACAAATTGGCTTCATAAGCCTCGGCGGAGAATACTGGTTCTTCATCATTAGCGTTGAGGATCTCGACTGTTACTCCAGCCGTTGTCGACAACTGAGGAACACCAGAGTCGAAAGCGACGAGTGTAAAATTGATGCTGTGAATTTTCTCGTAGTCTATCCGCTGGGTTGACTTCACAGTACCTGGAAAGAGTTTTTTTTTTAGAAAGAAAGTACAGTACAATCCAAAAATCGGAGTACAACTATCGAGAGACAATCGCCCGTCGCATTTGCTGAGCTGATCTTTGGGGCATCACAGCACAGGATATTTGCTTTTGTTGTTTTTTGTTTCGATTATTCTGTGCTTTTGTGTTGCAAGTAATATTATGTGCCAAATAGATGCATTTTCTTTCTTTCTTTCTTTTTGTAATGAAAAATAGTGCTTTACGAAATGAACTCGCAACTTTTTCTATTTGCTATCCATTAGACAAGGGTTAAAAAGATATTAGTTAAAAAGATATTATATAAAGAGCTGAACCTAGTAACAAATATTTTCCTACCTGTAATATTGTCGATTTGAAAGTAAGGATTTGGGGGGTGGATGATTATGGCTGATATGGGAGTTTCTCTGTCCATCGCGGTGTACGTGTTGAGGATCGAGCCCACGGGCTGTTCCTCCACCAGCTGCTCCAGGTACGAGGGTTGAGAGAACACCGGGGCATGTCGATTCACATCCACTATCGTTATGATCAGCTCGCCTAGAAAAATCAATGAGAAGTATGTTTTAGAAGTGACAATTCTTTACAATCGTTGTAATTTAAAATTCGAGGAAACGAAAAAGCAACCCTAGTGACATGATATTTTGCTATCTTTTTAAATGAAATCATCCGTAATATTTATTACTATCTTGTATTAGTAAAAGTCAGATTTTTCAGAGTATAAAAAACTTAGAGATGTCGATGATGATATACAATGGTGGACTGTCTAAGTTTAAATGGAACGTGAAAGATGAACTGAGTGAAGGAAGCATGAGTAAGATTTAAGTACGTTTAATATATCTCACAGTAAAAATAATGTAGCACAAGGAGATATAAAAACAATAAAACTACAAAAACAGAATCAACAATAAAAACATTACGATAAGTGTTGCGTTGTATTACGGTCAGTGTCATATGAAAGCCGCTCGTTGGCCATTTGCGCGGGCGGTAGAGCGCTCGAGTCGTGTGCTCTTGCGCAACCTCCCCGCACGCGCCCTTTTACAGCGGCTCTCAATCAAATAGCCCGCTTTGTGTGTTTCCACAACCCAACACATAAAATAATAAATAGTGTTAACAATATTAATAAATACATGAATCGAAGCTTGAGCTTTTTTGGGAGTCGAAGCTGCTCGCGTCCGTAGGCTTTACCTTAGTTTCCCTACACGTGACTTCTGGGTGGTGCTAAACGAGCAGCAGCGAGGTGGTAGGGCGTCGGTGCCCGTCTGGATCGCGACCACAGTGCATGGGTGTAAAGCCCGTCATAGTGACCAGTTTCGGCTTGTCGCGTTTCGGGATCAGCTTGTGCATATCCAGTAGCTCATATACCTAGAGACCTTCAGTCGTGGTTTATGTGGGCCGACATGACGATGTAGACTATCAATGGATTTTCATCCTTTGATAGTCGCTTTCGTTTTTGGACTACATTACACTTACCATCAGGTACTCTGTAGTCACTATATCGAGCCAGTTTAAAAAAAAATAATAGTGAAATATAAAATAGTAGACTACAAACTGTGAGACCAATATAAAGCCCAATCTTTTTTTTAACTCACAGAGAGGTTTGCGCTTGATCTCAATCTTAATTGATGAAAAATAATGATATGGCTGATTTTGAACAATTTGGTAAATCTAGTGCTAATAACCATTGTCACTGTTAATTAATCAGTAGTGGGTAGATTTAGTACGCATATACAGTTATGTATTACCATCAGCCTGTTGTAAGGTCGGGGCTGACGCGTCAGTGACGCGGACGGGCAGCGTCACGACCGCGGCTCGGCTGCGGTCCAGCTGCTGCGACACTACGACTGTGCCATTCGCGACCACGCTAAACCACGACCCGAATATCCCTTCTTCTGATACCTAGAAACCAACACGAATGTTACGAACAGCGAGCCGAGGGCGCCGGAGACGCAAGAATAGGGGTGCGGGAGAGGAGCACGTCGACCGGGGCGACAGCAGCGACAGCGGCGGCCGGGCGTACAAACTACGGCGAAATGCGGCGTCGCTATTGGCGGACTTAGATTAAGGAACACATTGTATATAGTACTAGTTGTTAGGGTAGCCCGAGGGGATATATATAGCGACCAAACCTTTGGTCGGCGGCGAAGATCGAAGACTCGAAGAATTCCCTCGGAGCTACCCTCAAGAATAAAGAAGCGAACTGCGAACGAAGAAGTGTTTTATTACGACGAATCCCTGCTACTAGTCATCGAGTGTTGTCCATCGTGTACAACGAATATCATGCCAAAGGCCAAGAACTCAGGGTCGTAAAACATGATTTAAAAAAACGTGCTTTTTGTCATCAGCCGTATAATCGAGCATTACTGTGATTGGTTAATATTACTTTGTAAAACCATCTTTTATATCAAACATTCGAATGAAATAGGCGTTTGCTAGGCATGTTACGTCGTCCAATCGAATTTCGTTATCACTAAATCGATTTCGAAATTAGAACACGATTCGTTTTTTTATGATTTACAGGCGGATGCTTGACTTCAATCACACCTGGTGGAAGGTAAAGATGAGTCCAACGATAGACCGCATCCACTCAACAAATACCTATTCTTCTCTTAAAGGCTCAAAAGTCATAAGATCCTATAAATTTGCTCGCTGGAAGCATATTTTACTCTTCAGCTGTTCGCATGATGAATGTAGAAGCGTATCTCTTCTTACGGCTATTGGAACGTGCGTCACAATAGGATGGTATCCGACACGGCGTCTAGTGGTTTCATGCTGAATTGGGGCTGGTGGATTTCGAGAATATAGTTTAGTAACTGTACAATATCTAGACTCCAAGAACTAACTACAATAATTTACAAATCTCAGTGCTCTTTTATACAAACAATCTACAACCAATATTTCGTGGACAATAAGTGAAAATCTATTTCCTCACTTGGCATAGTGGCCGTACTACGACTGATGGAAACCATGATGCAGTCCAGAAAACTACTACAACTATCAACAGTAAAGACAAATAAATGATAGTTGCAGTAATCATGCCGTCCTGCACACATATCTCTTCACGCTTCGTCTAAACAGCCCCATACAATACATACTTCTTTCCCGTTTCTATCAACAGCTTTTATATCTCGGTCTTGAGACAGCTCGTACAGCAACTGCCCGTTATCAGTGATGTCTGGGTCAGCAGCAACCAGGGTGTGGACAGCCGTGCCAAGGTCTGCATCAGCTGAGACCTCGGCCCTCTGCACCGATGGAGTGAAGTATGGTTTCTTGTCGTTAACGTTTATGAGGTGAACTGTCAGCTCTGTCGTGCCAGTCAGGCTGGGTATACCTGCACATTAAATTGACTTTTAATTATGGTTCGACGTTTTGACGTGGTTACTCAAGTCATGGTCACGAGCAGGCTGAGCATCCGAGGGGTTTTCGTCACGGGCGGGAAGTTACATCTTCCGCTCGGTTTTCTTTGTGACAATTTGAGTAGTGCCTGGGATGACCTAGTGGATAAAGAGCATGTGGCGAATTGATTACAGGTCCCGCAGCCCCCTGCAATGCGCAGAAGTAGTCACCTTGGGGTTTTTAGTCGGTACAAGTCCGACACACCTCGGTCGCGCAACCCCCCCGTGCGGCTGAGACGGCCCTATTAGGATTTAGCCCAAAGTAAAAAAAAAAAGTGGATAAAGAGCCTGTATCCACGCAGGGCAATGCAAGTGGTCGTAGAATCGTATCTCCGTACACAACTTTGGATTTTTCTAGATTAGGTACACATTCAGTCACCACATTTTCCCTGGTGAAAAGAAATATTGTGAGGAAGCCCACATGGCATCTAATATAAAAATGTTATATGTAACTTCTCCGAGAACAGCGATAAGTTGATCACTTTGGACAAGACATATAAACACAAAGTGGATACAGTCACTAATGTATTTACGCTCACCTTGTAAAGGATATTTCGTGACGGTATTATTATTATCTCTCTCTTCTGTCCAGAATAAAAAAGAAAGGGAAAGCTTAAGGAGCACCCTGAACATCAACTTTTTGGACTTAGGCATTTATCAAAGCTATTTAAGTAATCCCAGCAGTCGAGAAGCTCGCTAAATTTATAAATTTATTTACAATAGTTTAGTGGAACCTTAAGGTTTCTCTATCTTCTATAGTGTGTCCATAACACTTAGTGTAATATTTTTCCTATTTTTTTTTGTATCTATATATACGGTGCAGCACGATAGGGCTGGCATGACTGCATGTGCAGTCAAAAGCCCTTTAAAATATTGATTAAAAAAAAAATCTCTCTCTCCCTCTCTTCGTTTTATATGCGAAGTAACGCTTGCACATTGCGTCAAGAACAAAGAGATACGCAGAATAATTACTTTGTAAGCTAGTGTTATTTTTGGACAACATTGACACAATACATAAACCTAAAGTGACGCTTATTTATCGTGACCAATGTAACCAGTAGCGCAGCTTATCGCCGTTCTCACAGCACTAATACATATATAATATTAGTATTAGATGCCATGCGGGTTTCCTTAACACTAAACCTACCGATACTTCATGTATACCTATTCCTACCAGAGCGGGTCAAGTGACCCGTTGCGATAGTTAGGGCAGATTACATATATTTCTCGGTAAAAAAAATTAACAAGAGAGAAGTAAATATTGAAAAATACATTTGATCTATTTTTCAATAAAAGTAGTAAAGGCAAATGGCGATGTGATATTGATAAGAAATTCTAACAAAAAAATTAAAATGGGTCATTTGACCCGTCGTGGTAGGTTTAGTGTTAATATGTTTTCTTTCGCCGATTTGCGCGTATAAATCCTTAATTAAAACCCGGAGATTGAAAAAATGTTATTCTAGTACGTGTCACACACACACAGAGAAAAGACTATACGCTACAATGATGATGATGTCCTAGCCGGTTTCGGCCACGACGACTGTTTCAACACCGATTAAGAAAATCGAGACCCAGTTTTCGGAAACAGTCAATTGCGCAGGAGATATTTAAGTGCATAACTGAACGCGCTGCCAGAAAAGCACTCTCTCGTCCGAGCTCCCTCAGGCCCGATGGAATGGAGAACCAGTACGATCGGGAGGGAGCAGGATGCAGGTTTTGTCGAGTTGTCCTTCTCTGAACACCTGGTTGAATTGCGGTGTTAAAGAGATACCTTAGTCGCCTTTTACGACACCTCAGCAAGAAGAGGGGGGCGCTATTCTATTCTGCCGGCAGCCACCACGGCTGACGCTACAATAGTTCTAATGGAACTTACCAAAGTCAGTGGCAACGATCTGTATCCTGTAAGTGTTTCTCTTATCATAGTCCAGAACTGATGATACTGTGACGACTCCGGTGGCGTTGTCTATTGCAAACGCATCCAAAGCGCCTTTCTGTATGGAATACTTGATCTCCGAGTTGACGCCACTGTCCAAATCTGTGGCGCTCACTGCTGCCACCTCCGTACCTTCAATAAAGGCGATGGTTAGTAGCTTGCATACCATGGAGGTAGAAAATCGTTGCTTCTCTTTCCAAAAATAATTAACTATAGCATGTAGACGCCACCCGATACGTAATTGTATTACACGCCCTAAGGGTCGGTAGGGTGATACGAGACGTGCGGGGTAAGGGGTGCGCGCGCGCAAGGGATGCTCTAGCTAAAGCAGTCGACTACCGGGACGCAAGGCGAGAGTACGTGCGTGTACGTCGCAGTTCGGTGTGCCTTAAAGTGCAAATAAACAGTAAAACGCCAAAATCCGTGTCTTCCTACCACCACACCCACGACCACCGGTCATATAACTAATTAAAGAAATCTCTTTTTTTATTATTACAGACAGGCTTGTGTTTGTCCTCAATGTCACCTGATTGAAAGTGATAATGAGGCCAATGATAGAGAGCAATTGACATGTCGTAGGAAGCTGGAAAAATAGACACAAAAGCGAATTCCACTTCTTGGCGGTTCGTAACAGCGAGCAACTGGAACTTCAATCACATAAGAGTGCTCACTTTATGGCAGAAGTGGGGGGGGGTCTAAATTATACAATTCAGCTGCGCACTCTCCAGAATATAGTCTATAGAAAACCGCAAGGCAGGTTACTCTATGTGGGTGTTCTAAGCTGGGTAGCTTACGCGATGCAGGAGCTTCGACGACTTCTTGTTCTTTTTTTTTTGTACTGGCCCGAAGTAGTGACTACAAAGTGAGGCCGAAACGAATCACCATGGCGGTATTTGTACTTGTATACTGTGGCCGGGACACAGTTCGAATAATCGACTTTTCCTCGGAAAGCCTCGGAGGTAAGCCTCGGTCTGTATTATGTACTACCATCATACCATCGTACCACCAGTTATAAGTAGCAATATTCATAGCGACCCTCGAGAAGTAGGCAGCGCATTGTGACGTGCTCTGCCTAAATACAATGAGCAGTGTCGGGGAAGATATCTACCCCCGAGTTCGTGCCCAGCGTGCGCGGCGCGACGGGGCTGCGGCGAATTGATTACAGGACCCGCAGTCCCCGCCAATGCGCAGAAGTAGTCACCTTGGGGCTTTTAGTCGATATAAGTCCGACACACCTCGGTCGCGCAACTCCCCTGTGCGGCTAAGACAATCCTATGAGGAATTTCCCCAGGTAAAAAAAAGTAGCAATATTCAACTCGTTCGTCGCCATGACAACCATACATCTGTGACAGGTGTGCTGTCACCCAAATATGGGTGACGCTCTTTTTACAGAAGTGAATAGGATCTTTAGTTATATTTTTAAAATTGATTAAATGGAATAAACACATATCTAAATATAGGATCTACAACATTAAAATATGTCTCATGAAAAATGTAAATAGCTCGTCCGCAGGTGTTTAGGCATCAAGTGCATTGTTTCAAAGCATCGTTATTGTAAAAATTACACTCATACCAATGGGGGCGTCTTCGGATATATCCGCATCATATTTATCCGTGTCGAAAACCGGCGCGTGGTTGTTCACATCCCTCACTGCGATCTCTACCCTGCAGGTCGCGTTATGGACTCCATCGGTTGCCTAAAACATTTTTGCTAAGCATAAGTGCAAATGTAAAGTACTAATATTAATCATCAATATAAAATGCTAACGATGATTCAGTAGAGTTCATTCCATAGATGCATGAAACCATTGCATGCCCTGACTATAAATAAGTCGGGAATAAATCGCTTAAAATCAATAAAAAAGAAACCATTGTTATTCATTACTATTCTATATTCACGCCGTATATCTTTACTATGAAAGCAATATAATATTTACTATCATAATATAATATTCTAATTAATTGCGCGAATTCTGCATACCCTGACCAAATATCCTACGCACGTCACTGCGATGGGTGTAAATGTAAAGTGCTAACGCTAACTTAAACAATATAATTGTAAAAACTTGACTTTTATCCTAAAAGAACAAAATATCTAAATCGTTTACATTTTTAAGAAGAACGGGATTAAATCTTGCCTATATTTCTCCGCGAAAATGTTATCAATGGAATTTAATATACCCGCTAAATGGCAAACGAAATAACAATTATTGAATGTTACAATCACCATTAAAAATTAAAGAAAGTAATTGAGGTTTTTTTTACCCTGGCTCGACATAGTGACTACAGAGTACCTGATGGTAAGTGCAATGTAGTCCAAAAACGAAAGCGACTATCAAAGGATTAAAATCCATTGATAGTCTACATCGTCATGTCGGCCCACATATACCACGACTGAGGGTCTCTAGGTATATGAGCTACTGGATATACACAAGCTGATCCCGAAACGCGACAAGCCGAAACTGGTCACTATGAGTTCCAGAATACTAACCAGGACTGTCAGCAGTATTCGACTGGAGCCGTCAGTCGCCGTTACTCCGGAGGAATCAGGTCGCACGGAGATCTTGCCGTTGGCGGGGTCGATCCAGAACGGATGATTGAGAGGCTCCACGATGGAGTAACGGATGTCAGATGTGGAGTCAACGTCACGAGCTTGGACCTAAACGGAATTAGTCGTAAAGCAAAAACAATTATATCAGGAGCGTGCATTGAATTTTGACACAAGACAAGCAATCAGCAAAAAAAATACCTCGGGTCTTTTACAGCTCACCAGCATAGTGCTATGTGCCATGTAGAAGTTAGTGCTGTTAAAAGGCAATCCAAGCAAATATCCAAACAATGGACTTGATTTACTTATAATATAGACGTGCCCAAAAATATATAGTTTCACTGTAGACTGTAAATAATTCTTCTACTGATCACGTTTTATCGCGGCGTTATATTTTCTTTTTTTAATTATTATATCCCGCAACATTCCAATCGCCTTTATTGTTAGGAAATGAAATACAAAACAATTTCAGCTACTATGGCCTAGTGGACAAAGAGCCGGAGATTCATGCGCGGAAACACAAACGGTCGTAGGTTTTAATCACGGCTGATACCTCTGGGTTTTACCAAATTAGTTACGGATTTAAGCGTCACATGCTTACTGAAAGAAACGTCGTGAAGAATTCAGCATGGCATGTAATAGAAAATATCATGTGTGAATATTCTGAGAAAAAACATCTAAAGGCACTCAAGGCTGCGTCGGAGTGGAAACTGCGATGTAAAAATATATGAATTTATATAGAAACTTGTCAGATGTAGATGACTGCGCGGAGCTGTCAAGCTCGCGATCATGACAGCAGAACAGTTTTCTATATAAATGCATGTACATCGCGACTGGTAGGAATCAAAATGTACCTTTAGTACTAACCTGTAATTCCGGTTCGAATTTGACAGCATCCTCGTCAATAGAAGCTTTGTAGACGCTGGTGAGGAACACGGGCGGGTTGTCGTTGGAGTCTGTGAGAGAGATTTGAAGCGAGATGACAGTCATCTGCCCGGCGCCGTCATCATCAGTAGCCTGGAAATGTCACTAAGGGTTATTTAAATGTACGCAGGTTGTGCACTGGCTTTGAAATAAGCGCTGAGGATATTGTGTAGGTTTCAGAGCGAAACTGGGTGCGTTTAGCAAAGGATTGAGCGTAGTGGGTCAGTATGATGAAGGTTCCTATATTCCATCCCATAGATGCTTAAAAATGCATTATTTTGTTATACTGGGACATTTAATACATATATTGGTTTGAAATTTGGTTCGATTTAGATTAAACTCCTGTTCTGATAAATACCAGACTTTAAGTCAGTATATTTATTAAATTTTCAAGTAACAAGTTGACAAGTAAAGATAGCCAAAATATCAAGAATAGCATATGTCAATCCGCATTTAATATGGTAATGAAATTAAATCAAGTGGAGGCGGCGCTAGCATCGCTATGCTCTTGCATAATCCGTCAGCGCGCGCCGGCATACAGCGGTGCTCAACTTCAGAGCCCCTATGTACATTACCAAAGCACCATACAGTATTAATATAAAATAAATATTAAACTTGTTTCGTGTATTCGATTATACTGAATATAAAGAACTCGATAACAATACTATTAATAATAGAAATAAATAGTAAAATAGTATGTGGAAACATATGGGCCGTAAAAGGAAATCTATATGTTTATAGAGTATATTATTGCCTTATATTGCAGGAAGTAATCCTTTCTAGTTTCGTAGTCAAGACAGGGGGCTTGCCCAGGCGTGGGACACGGCGCCACAGTAATGGTACTACTCCTGTTGTCCACTCTGAAGAGTTCAGCTCCATTGCCTGATAGTTGGTAGACTATTCCTTCTGTGCCGAATCTGTAAATGGTTATGTATTTCATTATTCAATACTAACTGAAGCTGAGACACCGTGCAGCGCTTCTTACTCACTGAGGGTCGGGCAAAGTTGAGAAACATCGCAACTACAGCATTATGCAAGATAAACGAATTACAAAAATTACATCATGACCATGTCTACCACGGCCGATTGATAGCTGATCGCCGTTTTCAGAACATATTAGATGTTAAGTTTCCTCACGATGCCTTCCTTTACCAATGAGACTGTTGTGCCTAAAGCCGTACATAATCTGGATAACCCCAGAGTTACGTGCCGGGATACGTATCTACTAGTAATGTTCATTCCATAGATGCATCCAAGCATTACATGCCCTTATGATAAGTCTGGAATAAATTGCTTAAAGTTAAGCAAAAAAAGGATACATTTATATTTATATCTATTCTATATTCACACCGTCTACCTTTCCTATGAAAGAAATATAATATTTTCTATGATAATATAATATTCAAATTAATTACAAGAATTCTGCCTACCCTCTCCAAATACCTTATGCACGTATGTGGTAACTACCATCATTACACACACAGCCATAATTATTATTAAATAGAGCTACTCTTTCTCACCTGCCGGTATCTCTGTCAGTGGCGCGAAGCCTCGCGACCCTAGTGCCAGGGGCCGCCGCCTCAGCTACGCTGGCAGAGTAAGGCTCCTCGGGGAACTGGGGTGCATTATCATTGACGTCTGTCACGGTGACCAGCACGCTGGCCTTGGAAGAGAGCTTCGGCGACGTGTGGACTTCCTCCGCTATCACCTGAACCATTAACGATAACGGAGTTTTGCGAGGTGGTAGGGCGTCGGTGCCCGTCTGGATCGCGACCACAGTACATGGATGTAAAGCCCGTCATAGTGACCAGTTTCGGCTTGTCGCGTTTCGGGATCAGCTTGTGTATATCCAGTAGCTCATATACCTAGAGACCTTCAGTCGTGGTATATGTGGGCCGACATGACGATGTAGACTATCAATGGATTTTCGTCCTTTCATAGTCGCTTTCGTTTTTGGATTACACTGTACTTACCATCAGGTACTCTGTAGTCACTATGCCATGAAAGTGTAAAAAATAAAATAAAAAAAATATCCTAGTACTTATAAGATAGCAAAATCAATGAAATAACATTGACCATCAATCAAATCAAATTGATAAAAGAATATGGAAGAGAAGATCCGAAAAAGGACCCAATAACGCATTTTATGAGAGGTCCATGTCCAACTGTGGACTAGGATGGGCTGATGACGACAAAAGACAATGAACAATCTTAGCACCCACCTCCAAAATGAATTTTCTCTGGTTAGGGTCCTCGTAGTCCAAAGTCGAGTTGAGTCTCAGAGTGACCGACGCGCTGCCAGTCGCCACTCCTGGCTCCACCACGAAGGCTCCGAACTCGTTTGACAGGCGAAGACTGAACACCGAGTTTAGACCCTGAGGAAATTTTCAACACCAAACATCATGGACAGTCTAAGACTTTAAGGTTAAAAGGTTTTCGTGTCATAAGCTTGTGGAATTATCTCCTTCTATTTCCTAAGATATTAGGTCCTTTAAAATAGGTATTAAAGAGGTTTTTTAAGTAGGCTGGCATGATCACAGCAGCCATAGACGCAATATTAAACATTATTTTTGTACTAGCACAACTAAATGACTACATTGGCCCTGATGGATAGTGCAGTGTAGTCCAAGAATGGCAATGACCACTAAGGGACGAAAATCAGTTGACAGCCACTGTCGCTATGTCAGCCCACATATGATGATGTCCTAGCCGGATTCGGCCACGGCGACTGTTTCAACGCCGATTAAGATAATCGTGGTCCAGTTTTCGGAAACAGTCAATTGCGCAGGATATATTTAAGTGCATAACTGGACGCGCAGCCAGAAAAGCACTCTCTCGTCCGAGTTCCCTCAGGCCCGATGGAATGGAGATCCAGTACGATCGGGAGGGAGCGGGATGCAGGTTTGGTCGAGTTTTCCCTTCTCTAAGCACCTGGTTGAATTGCGGTGTTAAAGAGATACCTTAGTCGCCTTTTACGACACCTCAGCAAGAAGAGGGGAGTGCTATTCTATTCTGCCGGCAGCCACCACGGCACATATACACATACGACGGAAGGTCTCTAGTTATACACAAACTGATACAGAATCGCGACTGGCCAAAGCAAGTCAGTATTAGGATCTTCATACTTGTGTACTGTGGTGACGACCCTTTTCGAGCGATCGCACTACCATCTCATTAATTTTTTGACAGAACTGTTCTGGAAATGGTTGTGCACACTGAAGGGGAGCGTATTAACACTTGCCATCCGCACGATTCGGAAATATTTATTCGCTTGGCGCCGAAAGCGCTAATTCTGATCACTTTTTTTTACACTGGCGCGACATAGTGACTACAGAGTACCTGATGGTAAGTACAGTGCAGTCCAAAAACGAAAGCGACTATCAAAGGATGAAAATCCATTGATAGTCTCCATCGTCATGTCGGCCCACATATACCACGACTGAAGGTCTCTAGGTATATGAGCTACTGGATATACACAAGCTGATCCCGAAACGCGACAAGCCGAAACTGGTCACTATGACGGGCTTTACGCCCATGCACTGTGGTCGCGATCCAGACGGGCACCGACGCCCTACTACCTCGCTGCTGCTCGTTTAGCATCACCCAGGAGTCACGTGTAGGGAAACTAGGGTAAAGCCTATGGACGCGAGCAGCTTCGACTAAACTCACTTCACTTGACTTGTCGCCGGCCGTTCTTGACATTATCGGGAGATTATAAATTGTTAAGTTTTACTAATCTCATCGTCAGTTCTCATAAGTTCTCAACCCTGCTTCCCTACTTTCAGGAAATTTCAAAGACCGATAGTTTGCGCACGCCACCACTGTGGTGTCGCCGGATGGCATAGTGGTTTACTCCTTTGCTGTACGCATTATCGATGATGGTTCTTTTCTTAAAACAAATAACTGGTAATATAATCTTAGCAACCAAGTTATTAAAAAGATTAATGAACTCACCACATCAGTATCGGTGACGACCATGTCAAGATTGGGCAGCGGGGTACCGATCGGCAAACTCTCAGGTATTTCAACACTGTACTCCCGCCGGTTGAATCGTGGTGGCTCATCATTGACGTCCTTTATTGTGATGGTGACCGTCGCTAGCGTGGATGTGAGAGCAGATACCAAAGGCACGCCGTTTACCACTTCTGTCGCCTAGAACAATACGTTTGGTCTATTACCTGACGATAGACTTTGCTCACCTCGAAAGGAATTAACACAAGAATATGTTATTGTTTTATTTTTCATAGATTTAAACGCATCGTAATACTAACTCGAACTGTCAAATTGAGAGGTGACGATGGGTCCGCTAACGCCTCTCTATCCAAAGGTTTTGCTGTTCTGAGTTCTCCAGTTCTACTGTCCAAGAGAAAGAAGTCCAAAGGATCTGTAAAGCGTTATTCACAATACATTTTAATTCTCTAGATTGCTTCTCTTTTGAATTTGGCAATTGATTAAGGAGCGCACACCCACCCTGGACATTCGGCGACCAAGGCACCGTAGCATGAGAGGTGCGTTCGCGACATCCCTCTGTAATACCAGTTAGGCAGTAGGCGTGAGGGAGTCCGCTGGCCGGATGAGATGGAGTTATATATCCAGAGTGCGTATATATCCAGTGTATAATCTGATAGAGAGGTCCTTACGCGTCAGCTCTTTAATCCAACTCCTCCACAGATGGAGCCTGAGGATGTCTTTAAGCTTGCCGGGACGTTTAAGGAATATAGATCTCCACGTTGGCAACGAGTTGAGGAACATCCTGGAGATTTTTAGTCATAAGGAATAGGAGACTCTGCGGTTACCACCCTCAAAGTAGTCCTCACGCTCGAAGGTTAGATTTTCCCCAGGGTTACTGAACAGAATAATTAAGAGTTATAAGCCACTTACTGGTAACAAGTTCTAGAACAACGTCTCTGGGCTGCGCCCTATCCGCATCCCTGGCCTTGATGGTGAGTACCAGTGTCCCCACCGGAGCGTCTTCCGACAGAGCACCGGTCATCGTTCCAATGAACACGGGCGGAGAGTTCTGGACATCTACTACCTTCACTTCGACATGAGCTGTGGAGTTTTGCGTGCCGTCCTATAAGAGAAAATACCATTCTATTTTTTCTACCTACCCCAATATTCATGACGTAGTGTTTAATCACACCTGGTAGAAGGTAAAGACTCACCTTTACCTTCCACCACTTTACTTTTTACCTTTACGTTTTTTTTTCTTGGACTCATCCAATGATGGAAAGCATCCGCCTAAGATATGCCAATTTACTCTTCCCATAAAGGAAATTTGGCCACTGGAAGCATATTCCATTCCTTAGTTGTTCACATAATGAACGTAAAAGCCAATCTTATCGTGCACATATAAGGAGAATCTACCACGTATGGTATCTGTCACGGCGTATGGAGTGTTTATGGTGAAATGGGACAGGTGGAGTTAAATAACTTAGTTTTTTTCTCGATGCTCGATGTCCTGTATTGAAGATGGGAAGGGATACGGGTAGATGATTATGACTCCAAACCAGCATTCAATGGATAGATTCGTTATTCAAGAAAAAAAGAACAAAAGAGTAAGTTGACTAGATGTAGGACTAGTATTAATATGATGATGTCCTAGCCGGATTCGGCCACGGCGACTGTTTCAAAGCCGATTAAGAAAATCAAGGCCCAGTTTTCGGAAACAGTCAATTGCGCAGGAGATATTTAAGTGCATAACTGGACGCGCTGCCAGAAAAGCGCTCTCTCGTCCGAGCTCCCTCAGGCCCGATGGAATGGAGAACCAGTACGATCGGGAGGGAGCGGGATGGATGCAGGTTTGGTCGAGTTGTCCTTCTCTGAACACCTGGTTGAATTGCGGTGTTAAAGAGATACCTTAGTCGCCTTTTACGACACCTCAGCAAGAAGAGGGGGGTGCTATTCTATTCTGCCGGCAGCCACCACGGCTAAGTATTAATATAATACCACCATAGCTATATAGCATCATAGCTATATGATATAGTATAATGTAATATGATATACTATGATATAATATAATAGAGTATAAATAAACACGCCACTCTGACGTATGTTGTGGATGCCTTAATAGGAACTGTATTTTTTTGATTGTAACTGTGTATATGTATTGTGTAAATGAGTTATTATACCGGGCCACTGGCAACCCTGTAAAAAGTAAATAAATAAATAGCTATGACTTCAGGGTACTCACAGTGGCAAATAATTGGAACTGATAGAACTGCTTCTCGTTATAGTTTAAAGGTTTCCTTAGCACCAACGCTCCCACGTACTGGTGCGCTGTGGAATTCACCGAGACCACCTCGAAAGTCTCGCATGCTTCTGGCCACTGAAAGAAAATATATACCCTTTTTATTAAGACAGAGACTACATTTATCAATGCAGAATCCGTTTGAGCAACACCTTCTATTAACAGATCCACATCGGTGCCGTAATTCGTGTTTCTTGGGCACAGACGGCTGCGGTTAAATGTTTAGGTCTATCGGATGCATTTGAACTAAAGGTTTCAAGGAAAGATAATCAAAAGGCAGCGGTTTTCATACAATATTTGTTTAGCTCTATTATTGTTATGTAGGAATGTGAGCGGAATAGAACATATGATGCTAACAATATAAAATGATAAGGAACAGTGTAAGAGTGTGAAAGGGATAGAAAGTATAGGAGAGAGGGAGACAGATGGGAATGACGGATATAATAAGTTGCTGTTAGGGTCGTGGTGATATTTTTAAATTTAAAACTGTACCTGTACTTTTAATTGTGCTGAATAAATGATTTGAAGAACTGAAGTATTTCTACAGTTATGTATTGAGTTTATATGCCTACATTAAAATATTGAATTGTCAGAATTGACGTACGGTGTGGTTAATCATCTGTAAGCCACTGGTGATACGCGCCAGCGTGAACTCGTTAAATACAAGATGGAACTTATTCTGTGCCGTCATCCCAGAGAGGATATTTTAGCTTTAAAAATAAATTTTAAAAAATTGTCTTTACCGAAATAGAGGCGACAGCGAAACCTTTATCAATGAAGAATATGTTAAAGTTTTTAGTTTCAGATGACAAGGCGAGTTGGAACTATATACGTCAGTACATCCCTTTTTTAGGATCCTCAACTTTATTGGACAATAAATAACTCTTCGAATTTTGGACTATTCTTGTGTGCACTTAAAATTTTGATAAACGAATAATAAAAAAAATTGGCTTGAAAAATATCCGAAATTCGCGACTCACAGAAAGGTACTCTCTCTCCTTTAGGTACGAAATAGCACTTCACGTATAGAGATCTCGCCATCTTGGTTTATTCGTATGGTGAAAGCTTTTTCGTGAATAGTAGATATATTATAAAGGTGAAGAGTTTGTTTGTTTGTTTGTTTGTTTGAACGCGCTAATCTAAGGAACTACTGGTTCGAATTGAAAAATTCTTTTTGAGTTAAATAGACCATTTATCGAGGAAGGCTTTAGGCTATATAACATCACGATGCAATTATTAGGAGCGAAGAAATAATGGAAAATGTGAAAAAAACGGGCAAAATTATTCATCCTTGAGGGCTTCCATTGCGTGCGCTGCAAAAACGGTTCAAGATACCAAAAATATATGTAAGAAAGAATTATTCCTCTTGAAATGATCTAAAAAAATGTCCGCGACAGTATATGTCTATCTTTTAAGATTAAGTCACTAGAACCGTTTTTATGGTAAACAAATTTGGTCGAAATTAATGCATCATTTGTTAAGAGTTGTATCAACGTAATAATATTAATCTTTATCCAAATAAATGTGTTGTTGATTAAGAGTATTTAATTGTGAACAAAATTGTCTTTGACATCACTTAATTTCAATGAACATCTTAGAAGATATTACAAAACCTTATATAGCAAAACAACGTTTACCGGATCAGCTAGTAGTAGATATTAGTTTGAGTTGGAATAGCTAAAATGGAGTATTTTACCATATTTGGCATCAGAAGATGCAACTCTACACCGGTTGGCAACGATGGAAGGAAACACCCGACGTCATTTGAGCCACGAGTTGTATTCTTTACGATATTAGTTCCAATTATTAATGTACCTTTTTAAATTTCAAACTATATGCAAATTTTTGGAAAGCAGCATCAAGACAGTCCAATGTAGGATCAGATTTAACATGAAAATCCAATTATCGTTTAGGTCTGGTGATAATTATATTATTAACTTGAGCAGATTTCGCATGAATCAGTGTAATCGATCCGTTCATTCATGTATTTACATTGATCTTCATCTATTGCAAAAAAAATCAACATGTAGCTCATCAGATTCTCTTACCTGCTCGTTGGGAGCACATCCAACTTCTAAATTATCACCAACAGAGTCCTTGTCCTCAACTTTTATATTCCTTAGAATAGTTGTACCAACTTCTTCATCTTCAGGAACATCAACTTCGTATGGATTCTGAAAAATTTATTAAAAAATACTTATTATTATTTTCGTAACTTTTAAGGTATTATTACATGTTTAAATCTACAACGAATTCGTATCATATTTTGTATTTGGATCACGACATGTAACTAGGTCACAACGAAACACTAAAAGTTTTTATAGGGTTCTGTTCCTCAAAAGGTCAAAAATAAACTTTTTATGATAATTTCGATGGTCTTTTGTCTTTCCGTCAAGAGCCTATTTCTCTGGAATATGTAAATAGTAGTAAATAAAAATCAGGTGTTCTATTGCACACAATATAAATTTCTAAATCTAAATTATCCGTGGCAATCAAAAGGTAATCTGTGTATGTGTGTATTATTTTGTTTCACTTTTTTTTTTATTATAGTGAGTTAAATCAATGGTCTTTAAATAAAAAGGAATATCTTCAGAATGGTAACATTCTAAAAGCCACTCAGTGAACTTACATTTATAAAAACTGGTGGGTTATCATTCTCGTCCAAAACAATCACAGTGACTGGTTGCAGTTGGACTAAATTGTTCAGCTTCTCCGGATCCTCATCTTCTATCGATACTAGGAACTTTATCGTGTCCTCTACCTAAAACAAAACGAATTAAACTATGTACAGTCATTCAGTAATTTTTACATGTTATTTGATTCTATTGATCAGTATTTAATCCCTTTACTTTGAAGATCCTACTTAAGTCTCCTATAATTTGAACAATGTAAGTTATATTTTTAGGGCTATTTTTTTACTAAATAACAGGAAAAGTAAAACGAAGATGATTGTTAAGTATAGAATGATGTACATCAGCAATACTTGTATATAAATACTTTTAAAAAAATAACTGAGTGAAATCTGCTGTTTATTGTTTGACCATTGTCATACTTACTTCCCTATCCAAAGGTCGATCCAATGTCACGTTACCGCTGACTGGATCCACGGAAAATTTATCCGTGCCGACTAGACTATATTTGATCTGTAAAACATCACAAAAATTATTAATAGACTCACAGTAGACCAAATTTCACTTTCGATAATTGCTGTAGGTTTTAGTAATTTACATTGGAAGAAGCGTAATTTGAAGTGCCAAATATAAAATTAATTAATGTTTGTAAAGAACTTACCGGTAAACCTTCAGGATCTTTTCCCTGAAGCCTGTCCACCACTGTGCCAACGGGAGTGTTCTCAGACAGCGCCAGATTGTTCATGTCATGCGTGAAAACCGGTAGCATATTTGTTGACACTGTTTTGAGAAAAAAAATAGTTTTACTTATAATCATTTCAAACGTGTGCAGATCTACCAGTTGTTATACAACAATTTCGATTACGACATCTAACTTGAAATGGAGAACAAATTGATTCTTGCATACATTACAATCTACTTTTTAATCGTCAACTGTTGATGATGATGATGATGATGTCCTAGCCGGATTCGGCCACGGCGATTGTTTCAACGCCGATTAAGAAAATCAAGGCCCAGTTTTCGGAAACAGTCAATTGCGCAGGAGATATTTAAGTGCATAACTGGACGCGCAGCAGCTCCCTCAGGCCCGATGGAATGGAGAACCAGTACGATCGGGAGGGAGCAGGATGCAGGTTTGGTCGAGTTGTCCTTCTCTGAACACCTGGTTGAATTCCGGTGTTAAAGAGATACCTTAGTCGCCTTTTACGACACCTCAGCAAGAAGAGGGGGGTGCTATTCTATTCTGCCGGCAGCCACCACGGCTAAACTGACGTCAACTGTTAGAATATATGTATCTGCATTTCTAATTCTATTTATACCTATGCTAGTAGTCGTTTGATTATACACGGATACAGGTAACTAACGCAAAACCTCTTAAGAGTGACTTTGGTATATCAAGACTAACAACTTTTGTTTTACGACTTTTTATAATTCAATCTTTTTTCCCCATACAAAAAAATAAATAAATCAAATTTGCAGTTCTGATCTTCTTAATACTGTGAAAGGCGGCGCGATGCAACTGGGGCAGACGATTTCATAGCATCAGCGGAGAGAACTTTAAACATAGAGCTAACGATTGATAGAAATCCCTACTAAAACTAAAAAAATATATATCTTAGGATGTGTTAAGTTTGGGCAAAAGTCATAGAACAAAAGTTGTTAGTCTTGATGTACCTAAGTTATCTTTAAGAGGTTTTGCGTTAGTTACCACAAACGTTGTATATTAAAAAAAAAATATTTTTATTGAATATTAAAAAATTGTTTAGCTTTTTATACCAGCTTGGCAAACTGATTTCACAGCTTCTGAAGTTAAGCACAGTGCAGTCCAAAATCGACTGCAGCTGTCAAGGAACCACTGTTTAAGGACTAAGAAGGAAAGAAATTCGAGGACAAAGAGCATTCTACAACATAATGACACAGCAGAGTTAAGAATTGGAAAACTGGCTATTTTTATTTATACCACATTTAATTTATATAAGTGTTATTACTAATTTTCTACGCTATCACAGACCACAGGAATATCAAAGATAATTATTTTGAATGAGAAAGTAATCATTAAGGTAGCACGTGTAGTCAAAGAAGCGCTGTTACGGTTATTTATTGGTGCTAATAGGAATTCCGTTTCTCGGAACTCGATTCAGAGTAAGTTTAGAGAACTCCTCTACGGTTCTTTGTTACTGAATGTATTCTGTTGAGAGTGAAAGCGGAGACGTAAATGGACGTTAATCGATTTTTGGAAATATTGCATTAAGTACGAGATTTCTACTACTGGCAATAATTTTAATGAGAACTTTAATTTTACGGTTGATTAATTTAGATCTTTTGACTATCCTTTATACTCAAATCCATAACAGGGATGGGCAAAATATATTCTCATTAATGATTAACGATTATAAAATATAATCGTGATTTTAATTTTGTTAAGTTGTAATAAAGATTAAAACACCTTACCTTTCTAAGCATTATAGACGCGTTTTGTATGCAATTGAGGATTCCTTAGTGTATAAAACATAGATGGACAAAATATAATCATATTGATGATGCAAAATGTAATCGTAATCTTTTTTCATTAATCTGATTACATTCAGAGATGGGCAAATTGTAATCTGATTAATGATGAACGATTACAAATTGTAGTCGTAATTTTAATTTTCTTGCTCTTTAGTCATGATTAAATCCATTTAAAACATTAAGGGTGGCTTGCACTAACGAATTAATCTAGTTTAAGCTTGTATAAAACGCTTATTAATTGAATTGGTTTTATTCCAATTTAATGATGATTTCAGTTTAAGGGTTGTTATAACTAAATTTTGATTTAGTGCAAGACCATACGTACAGATCAGCGCTAAATAGCATTTTATATAACTTTAAACTAGATTTAATTTGTTAGTGCAAGCCGCCCTAAGAAATAATAAATGTGTATACAGTTTGGGATTTTGTAGTGTTTAAAACATAGATGAGCAAAATACAGTCATATAAATGGTAAAAAACATAAATTTTAAACGAAAACGTATTTTTATTAATCTGATTACATTTTGCCCATCTATGATTACATTATGCCCATCTCTTATTTAAAACGATGTTTTCATGACTTAAATATAAACGATTCAATTCAGTCACATCATTGAAAATATAAATATTTTTTAAAAGCTCCCAAATTATAATGAAATTATTATTTACTTTTCCTTTAAAGAGGCCCAAATTATAAGATTATTTCTGCGGTATTAGAAAACTGATAATACGGAGTTTCCGTAAATCCCTATTTATAGTAAAACTGGGTCTTAATCTTACTTCAAAAATAAGCACTAACCTGAGGTCAAACAGAAAGCTGCCCATAAAGTTACACAACTCCATCGTGTCTCCATCTTTGGTTTTCTGAAACAAATAGATAAATTTTAAATTATTTATCATCTGGTTCACATAACTATAAATAAAAAGGATCCCAACGTTGTTAAAAAGGTCAAATATTTTATATACAAAGGTAGAGCATGTAGACGCCGCCAGATACGTGCTTGTTTTAAACGCCTTAAGGGTCGTTAGGGTGTTACGGGACGCACGGGGTGAGGGGTGCTCGTACGCAAGGGATGCTCTTGCTAAGGCAGGCGACTACCGGGACCCAAAGCTAGAGTACGTGCGTGTGCGTCGCAGTTCTGTATCATAAAGTGTAATAAACACTAAAATGCCAAAATCTGTGCCTTTTTATCAACTCACCCACGACCACCCATAATAAAGGATAAATAAATAAGAAATTTAAAAAAAAGATATACTTTTTTTAAATACAATCGGTTTATTACGAGTTACAAGTCCCGTAATTAGTCAGGTAGAGCTAAATGTTAATTAAGAGGTCCAACTGCGTGACCTCTGCCTACGCCTTATTTTGATAAACAAGTCTAATCTTTGTATTTTAAGACGGCTCGCACCAGGTAATTCAATATAGTTTAATAAGAATAACATATAATCGTATCACACCCCTTGTGGAGTGAGCAGTGATACATAAGGGCCTGTATTTACTTTGCGCTTATATATCGTGCCCAATGTGACCAGTAGCGCAGCTGATCGCCGTTCTCAGGGCACTTGACATGATATTTCTATTAAATGCGGATTTTCTCACGCAGTTTTCCTTCACCGGTAAGTATGAGGTGCCTAAAACCGTACATAATCAAGAAAAGCCCAGAGGTACGGGCGAGGATTCTAACCTACGACTATTTGCGTTGCTGCGCATGGAATCCGGTTCATCATCCACAAGGCCACTAAAGCCATCATGATGGTGATGATTAAATTGAGAGAATCTGTCATAGTATTCGCTTTTGTGTATTTAGGGCATGAGTCAGTATCAATTACTGCAAAGCAAGTTTTCATGTAAACAAAACATCGTATTGGTTCATAAAAACGAGTTTAGCGGCCAAATGAATGGCAAAAACCGGTGCTGTAAATGTCAAGATCAAACAGTTATTTCAGATTAATTGTATCTGATATCTAAGAAACGAAATTATTGATCGAAGTTACACGTTAAAGTAAAAATTCTTCGGACTTTAGAATTTCAACTTTGTACCCACTAGACACAGATGGGCAAAAATATAATTAGATTGATGTTTAACGATTACAAAATGGACTCGTAATTTTAATTTCATTAATCTGTTATCACGGTGGACTTTGTAAACATCGACGAATCATATATTTCTGTGTAATTGGAGATTCAATAGTGTTCAAAGTAAGATGGGCAAAATGTAATCTTATTAATGACTAGCTGATCCGGCAAAAGTTGTTTTGCTATATAAATTATTGTAATATCTTCTAAGATGTTCATTGAAATTAAGTGATGTCAAAGACAATTTTGTTCACAATTAAATACTTTTAATCAACAACACATTTATTTGGATAAATATTAATATTATTACGTTGATACAACTTTTAACAAATAATGCATTAATTTCGACTAAATTCGATTATCATAAAAACGGTTCTAGTGAGTTAATCTTAAAAGATAGACATATACTATTCAAGACATTTTTTTAGATCATTTTAAGAGGAATAATTCTTTCAAACATATATTTTTGGTATCTTGAACCGTTTTCGCAGCGCACGCAATGGAAGCCTTCAAGGATGAATAATTTTCCCCGTTTTTTTCACATTTTCCATTATTTCTTCGCTCCTAATAGTTGCATCGTGATGTTATATACCCTAAAGCCTTCCTCGATAAATAGTCTATTCAACACAAAAAGAATTTTTCAATTCGAACCAGTAGTTCCTGAGATTAGCGCGTTCAAACAAACAAATACCTATTTACTGTACTCTTAAAGGCCCCTAAGACAAAAACGTGGAAGCACTCGCTGGAAACATATTCCACTCTTTAGCTGTTCGCATGACAAATGTAGAATTGATTTGATATACTTTCAATATCGCATACATTAAGAATGAATTTGACAAAACTACTCTTATAAGGTAGTGTGAGATTTAAAATTTATTATAGAAAATTGTGATGATTCTAGAACATTCTTTTGCTAAAATATAAGATTACAAGAAAGTACAAAATGATTGTGTCCTGAAATAACTTCCTTTTTTTAATACCGACTCGACACAGTGACTACACCATACCTGATGGTAAGCATGGTGCATTCCAAAAAGCGCCAACGACTATCGATAGGCAAAAAAAACCATCGGTAGACACGGCGATCATGCCGGCCTGCACAAATATCCCTTCACGCTACGTTTAAAAGATCCCATATCATAGGAACACGCTCTCCGGAAGACCATTCCACAGTCCAACGACACGGCAAAAGAAGGAGTTAGATAACTTCTTAGTCTTGGCCGGGATGTGAGATACCGTATAGCTGTGACACCGCAAACCCGCGTGTGCGGATCTATTCTTCCTCATCTAATAAAATCATCTTGTATAATTGTAAGCATCATGTGATCCGAATGGCGTTTAGGAAGTAATAATTTGATATTAGAATAAATTTTACCTCAAATACACAACGCAGTACAAACAATGGTAATATGATACATAAATATAGATAATCCGTAAAGATGCAATCCATTAAAATTAGAACGATTGGGTCGAAAATGCGTACGCTGTTTTTTCCACTCCACAGCCGTATCCCCATAAAATCTCGGCTTCAATAAACGGGCAGACAATCGTTCACGCCGCGTTAGACAAGTGTGTCGTGAGATCGCTCGTTTCGTAACCAAATTGACCACTTTCGTGACAAACGATCGCTTATATTAATCGCTTTTTAATTGCCCCCACACGAATATTAACGAATTTATTGCGAAATAACTTAATTCATTCGACTGTTAATAGGGTGTCAATTTTGATAACCTTGCCCAAAAAACTTTCAATTTGTTAATGGCCCAAAAAGATTTGTAACACATAAAACCAAACTGTTTTTATCATCGCGCCTATTGGATGCCACTTCTCTCTATTTGGGCAAATCTATTTCACTTTAGTAATATTGTCTAATCTTTTCATGTACGCTTGTCGATCCTCCTTGGCTCGCTTCCACCGTCACATTTCAGGATCAATTTGAATATATCTAGTTGAAACTGCCGTGTAGCTTGGAAGGTTCCACGGGATTACAAAAATGGACTGTAATTTTTTTGAGGTCTTTGGCTCATGTGATAAACACACAGAGATGAGGGAGTGGTGGCACTTTACACCACCCTCCCCGCTATTGCAAGAGTGAGCAGAGGGCATTCTTAACACCCCCCGCAAAATTTGGAGGAGGCCCGAGGAGGGCAGACGTCACCGGGCGATGAGGTTTAGTGGCTCAGCTGTGCTCTTGGCTCCGGCAGACGGGAAGAGGATCCCCCCGGCGGTTTTAATCGGTGCGAGTCCAACAGAAGGGGGCAGCCCTCACCGCCTCCTGACGGTCAATAAAGAATTTCACCCGAGTTACCAAAAAAAGGAAAAAAAGGTGTGAAGTGATTTATTTGTAAAAGGCGACAAGATCACTGCGATTATCATTTGTTTTTATTTACTGTTGATAATTGTAGTTGTTTTTAGGACTGCACCATACTTACCATCAGACGTGATACGACCACTATACAGAGTTGGGATTTAAAAAAAAAGCAAATTCAATATGGCGTCTATAACTCTCAGCCTGAGTACGTTAAATTAGTAAATAAGTAAGATTGTTACAATTTAAAGTTGTACGAAGCAATAGTTCGTAAAAACTGCCATAGTACACCACATTCACACGGGATCCGAAGCCGCGATCCTTGGATTTGTGTCGCTGATGTAACGTGAGAAGTTAATTGCGCAACTAGCTCATTGTTCTGCAATCTAGATCTGACGTATGCTGCCAGGTGGTATTTGTGAATGACCATTGATTATTAATTAAGAGTTAGCTAATAAGCGGAGATACATTGGTGGCTGTATCCACTTATATATCGCGTCCAACATGACCAGTAGCGCAGCAGATCGCCGTTC
Organism: Automeris io; assembly: GCA_036320925.1. Lineage (NCBI taxonomy): Eukaryota > Metazoa > Arthropoda > Insecta > Lepidoptera > Saturniidae > Automeris > Automeris io. The sequence continues at coordinate 1,314,734 of JAUDJH010000010.1, read as the reverse complement.
TCACAGCTTTAGTACACATGACATTTCTATTAGATGCCATGCGGGTTGCCTCACGATGTATATATACCTTTACTGGTAACCATATGATGCCCCAATCCATACGTAATCAGAACAAACGCAGACGTACGTGTCATGTACGTCACGCACATGGATACCGGAGTCCTTATACCATAAGCACATCTATCTATAATATAAAAATGAATCGCTAAATGTGTTGATAAGCGCGAAACTCGAGAACGGCTGAACCGATTTGGCTGATTCTTTTTTTATTGTGTTTGATGAAATCTGAGGAAGGTTATTACGGAGAGAAAAATTTTAAAAATTCCCTGCAACTGTCTAAAAAAAACACTTTTCTGTATTCTCATACAAAAAATTCGTTATAAGTCATTTTGAACTTTAATACCACACCATAAAGTTCAAGTGTTAGTGGACGGGTTCCGGGAAGGCAAAACAAATGAGTGACGTATAAATATTAATGTCAATATTTGTCCATTTTTATACATATAACATTAAGGCCAGGTTCCTCCAAACAATTTTCAAAAAACAGCCGACAGGCCAATAGGTATTACCATTAAAAAAAGCAATGTTACTTTGTTTTAGAGAAATAGGGCAGAACAAGGTCTGCCGGGACAGCTAGTGTATTATTAATATTATTGGATTTTATTAACACTAGATTTTTTTTATTTACACTGGCTCGACATAATGACTACAGAGTACCTGATGGTAAGTACAGTGTAGTCCAAAAACGAAAGCGACTATGAAAGGATGAAAATCCGTTGATAATCTACATCGTCATGTCGGCCCACATATACCACGACTGAAGGTCTCTAGGTATATAAGCTACTGGATATACACAAACTGATCCCGAAACGCGACAAGCCGAAACTGGTCACTATGACGGACTTTACACCCATGTACTGTGGTCGCGATCCAGACGGGCACTGACGCCCTACCACCTCGCTGCTGCTCGTTTAGCACCACCCAGGAGTCACGTGTAGGGAAACTAGGGTAAAGCCTACGGACGCGAGCAGCTTCGACTCCCAAAAGATAGATAGATATATAGATGCTCAATGTATTCAATTTGACGCTTTGTAATGTGCCTATTTAAGGGGGTCATCTCGTGTGAAGGCACTTTTGCGGCGCTTATTTTGGGAATTTTATTGTCGAACTTAATAAACATATAACTTTGAAATTTCCACCATATATTAATCTACATTTCAACGCCATGTTTAGATTTTTTTCAGTTAGGAATCTCCATTCATAGCTGAAATAAAAATTAACTATAACGCCCATTAAAAAAAAAGGAAAAGTGGTGACCATGATTGCAGGCGTTCTGCTTATCGGAATTAAAAGATCAAACAGCATATCAATCTGTGGAATATAAACTATCATTTGAACTAGGATCATTAAAAAGTATTGAACGGTACATTTTTGGCATGTTGTTGAACATTCTTCCGCGAATTTTAACACTCTTATCCGACTTCTTCAGCTCGGGAAAAAAAACGGCTCGACGGATCGAAATTATCCTAGTCCACATTGAGTCTTCATTAGTACTGAAGAGTTTCCCAAATAGCAAAGGAATCGGTTCGATAGATTTGAAGATATCGTGGTTACCAGTTTGAGAAATACAGTTTTGAGAAAAACGCGTTTAAAGGCTAAAGCGCCGTAAGTGCGCGCTCCAAGCGCCTGACCTATCCAACGCTATTACTTTCGAACGACTTGAAATATCGAAAAATCACTCCACCTACATATTCTAAAATATATCTAGATGAAATACACACGCAAAAAAACGATTTTTCGAACCAGTCACATGGGATAACCCCCTTAAAGCGGTTTTGTTTGACTTTCATATTAAAAGTCGTTTTAAAGATTAAGGAATACAGAATTGAATTTGAGATTAGACAATACGCCTACATTAGCAATACCGCCGGTTCGTAACAGTAATGGCCGATGGATAACGGTTGAAAATTATACCTCGGGTCGACCGCAATAATACACGGCTAGGCTCCACTAGCTATCGTACTGTATTATACTTAAGCTGAAATTTATTTGCCTTTGTCTTTGCTTAGCCTTTGAATCCCAACACGTATATTTTGCACTTTTTGTGGTGGTAGGACGATTGCTGAACCGGCTATGACAACAGTAAACAAATGTAAAAACCGTCTTCGTGACCAGTTTCGGCTTGTCGCGTTTCGGGATCAGCTTGTGTATATCCAGTAGCTCATATACCTAGAGACCTTCAGTCGCGGTATATGTGGGCCGACATGACGGCGGAGACTGTCAATGATTTTCGTCCTTCGAAAATCGCGTTCGTTTTTTTAAACTAACTGTACCTAACCCTCAGGTGCAGTAAAAAAACGTACCCTCTAGATTTTCCAGATTAAGTAAAGATTTAGGAACCAGATGCGCACCGGTGAGGAAGTCATCGTGAGGGAACCCACATGGCATCTAATAAAAATGTGATATGTACTAGTGCTGTGAGAACGGCGATAAGTTGCGCTGCTGGTCAGGTTGAGTACGACATATAAGCACAAAGTTAATATAACTACTAATATATCAATAATATAATATGATATAACATAATATAGTATAAATAAACAGGCCACTCTAACGTATGTTGTGGATGCCTTAATAGGAACTGTACATTGCTGATTGTATCTGCGTATATTAGGGCGTTACAAAAAAAAAAAAATTACTTCGGAACCACGGGAATTTTATGGGAAATCGAAAAGTGCGATGCGGACAACCTAAATATTAATATTGAGGGCTCATATTTTCAGAAGCCTATTCTGGCATTAAAACGAAACTTTTGAGCGTGGTACTGAGGAAAAATTAATATTTTTTTTATTTAAAACGCCCTAGTGTATATGTATTGTATAAATGAGTTATTGTACCGGGCCACTGACGACCCTGTAAAAAGTAAATAAATAAATAAATACCGGAAGGAATATAGCGTAATGATATATTATAAATGATCTTTAATTTATATGAAAGTACATGGTAAGTCACTGATTTCCTCAACTTGAACTTGGCTCTGCTAATATTTATGCTATTTATTTTGGGAGTCGAAGCTGCTCGCGTCCGTAGGCTTTACCCTAGTTTCCCTATACGTGACTCCTGGGTGGTGCTAAGCAGCAGCGAGGTGGTAGGGCGCCGGTGCCTGTCTGGATCTCGACCACAGTACATGGGTGTAAAGGCCGTCATAGTGACCAGTTTCGGCTTGTCACGTTTCGGGATCAGCTTGTGTATATCCAGTAGCTCATATACCTAGAGACCTTCAGTCGTCGTATATGTAGGCCGACATGATGATGTAGACTATCAATGGATTTTCATCCTTTGATAGTCGCTTTCGTTTTTGGACTACACTGTACTTACCACCAGGTACGCTGTAGTCACTATGTCGAGCCAGTGTAATAATACTCAAGTTTCTGTTAATATATATATATATATTGTTTAGCATGAACCTATTTTCTGAACTAAAATCTAGACGTTATTAAGCATCTAGAACCATTCCAGTTGCTCGAAGATATTTCCTCACTAAGCGCTTTCTACCGTCTGTATCACGGCGAGTGTTCTGATGCGTTATTTAACTTTGTTCCACCCTCTCCTTCCATAAAAGAACCACACGCGGGTTTACAGAAGCGGCTACACGATATCTCATATCCCGGCTAGGGTTAAGAAGTTCTTTAACGCTTACTGCAGTTGTTGAGCTGTGGAATGGTCTTCAGGCAGGCGAGCTCCCACCGTCCTTTAAACGAAGCGTGAATAGATATTTGTGCAAGCCGGTATGATCACTGCGACTAGGTTTTTATTTACTGTTGATAGTTTTGGTCGTTTTTTAGACTGTTATAAGCTTACTATCTGGCATGGTGGGGTCACTATGCGAAATTAGAATAAAAAAACGAAATCGAGACTATGACCGGTGGTCGTGGGTGTGGTGGTAAAAAAGACACGGATTTTGGCGTTTTACTGTTTATTTGCACTTTAAGGCACACGAAACTGCGACGCACAAGCACGCACTCTAGCCTCGGGTCTCGGTAGTCGACTGATTTTAGCTAGAGCACTCCTTACCCCGCACGTCCCGTAACACCCTAACGACCTTTAGGGCGTTTAACACAAACGCGTATCGGGCGGCGTCTACATGTTATAAGACCAATTTTTAAATGTATGTTTAGTATTTTTTGTGTAAATTAAACTGCATTTACTGTGGCGTGTCTGTCTGTACGTATAAAACTGAACGATATTTTTATTTAAACAACTGTTATAATCATATGCGTACAAATCAATTGTAGATAAACACTTCAGACTAAAGGTGTTTTTTTTCTAGAATCCATATTTATCAACGTATAACGAGCAGCTTGTGTTATTGCCTGATCACTTATTGGACTTTTTTACAATTTACAGGCGGATGCTTGACCTCCATCGCTCATTGTCGAAGCTGAAGGTGTCCGAAGACCAGAGATGGGCAAAATGTAATCTGATTAATGATTAACGATTACAAAATGTAGTCGTAATTTTAATTTTCTTGCTCTGTAATCATGATTAAATCCATTTAAAACTTTAATAAATCATAAATGTGTATGCAATCTGGGATTCTGTAGTGCTTAAAACGTAGATGAGCAAAATGCAGTCATATTAATGGTAAAAAACGTAAAATGTATTCGTTAATCATTTTCATTAATCTGATTACATTTTGCCCATCTATGCCGACGATGTACTACACCCGCGCAACAAATAGAAAGAAAGAAAAAGCATTTATTTGACACTCAACGTAACATGCAACCAAGAAGTATAGGATAATCAAGATAGAAAACAACAAAATTAAATACCCTGTGCTGTGATGAAACGCCAAAGGAAAGGCGGCTCAGCAAATGCTAAGTGAGCAGCTGAGCCACCCAGAGCTGATTTTTAGCTAACACCCGTTTATTGTGTCAATGCGCAGAAAACAGTGAGGAAGAGAAAATAAAGTATACACACAGAGCTCTAGAGACTATTTTAAAGTGTCATAGATAATGATATCGACATACATACAGAAGAACACACACATACACCTATAAATACATAAGTTTATTACATAAAAATATCATATGTTATTATTATTAACATACGGATACATCTATTATATAAAAATAAGACCGGTTTTCCTGCCTGACGCTATAACTCCAGAACGCGGAAATTTCCACGGTTTTGCATTCGTTGGAAACGTCTCGGGCGCCGTGAGGTTAATTAAACAAAATTTGGGAAAAATATCAACAGAAAATCAGGAAAACGCGGAAAATCATTTTCACATACAGCGCCATCTCTGATACATAGCATGTACTACAAACCAATATGGTTTTGCATGGTGGTGGAGCAGACCGCATCAGTATTTTAAGTAGATGGCGCCGATGCGTTATACATTGTTTGACAGCTGCTCATTGTACTCTGCTCAGTTAATTTCATGTGACATTTATTATGCGCACGTTCTTTCAAACGCTAACTAAAAACCAAAACGAAGCCATCTGGTGGCGAAACGAAGTTCGCCGGGTTTGCTAGTATAATATAAAAATAAATATATCTAGAATTAAAAAAAAATGCCTCTTCACTGTTCTCTTAAAGGCTCCCAAGTCATAAGTTCGTGGAGATACATAAAAATAATTCTGAACATTAAAAGTTGTCAAAGTTGAAAAATGTCATATGTACTGGTGCTGCGATAACGACGATCTGCTGCGCTACTGGTCACGTTGGTCATGATATATAAGCGCCAAGTGATTTCAGCCACTAATGCATCTCCGTTCACCCCGTAAGTTTTATAGCGTAACAACGAATTTACGCTTACCTACTCTTTCATTAGTTAATTTCTCCTAAAATAATAGCTCGCCATCGTCACTTATTTCCTGAATTTTATAAAATAAACTGATAATATATCAGACTAGCTGATCCGGCAAACGTTGTTTTGCTATATAAGGTTTTGTAATATCTTCTAAGATGTTCATTGAAATTAAGTGATGTCAAAGACAATTTTGTTCACAATTAAATACTCTTAATCAACAACACATTTATTTGGATAAAGATTAATATTATTACGTTGATACAACTCTTAACAAATAATGCATTAACTTCGACCAAACTTGATTACAATAAAAACGGTTCTAGTGAGTTAATCTTTAAAGATAGACATATACTGTCGCCGACATTTTTTTAGATCATTTCAAGAGGAATAATTCTTTCCTACATATATTTTTGGTACCTTGAACCGTTTTTGCAGCGCACGCAATGGAAGCCCTCAAGGATGAATAATTTTCCCCGTTTTTTTCACATTTTCCATTATTTCTTCGCTCCTAATAATTGCATCGTGATGTTATATAGCCTAAAGCCTTTCTCGATAAATGGTCTATTCAACTCAAAAAGAATTTTCAATTCGAACCAGTAGTTCCTGAGATTAGCGCGTTCAAACAAACAAACAAACAAACAAACAAACTCTTCAGCTTTATAATATTAGTATAGATTAAACTCAGTATTTGTATAAAGAGCAATGTTTTCTATACATCGCGGTACAATGGTGTGAACCAGGCCATCAGTTAATAAACATCCCTGCAACCTCGACTTACATGCCGTGTGAATTAAAACCAAACGATTATATTTATAATTAAATAAACGATATAATTGTTTAATCGATTCTTAAACATTTTTTTTTATCCTGACTCGATACAGTGACCACACCGGACCAGATGGTTAATGTGGACGAGTCCAAAAACGACGGCTATCAACAGTAAAAAAAGTTTTTTACACTGGCTCGACAGAGTGACTACAGAAAACCTAATGATAAGTACAGCGTGGTCCAAAAACGAACGCGACCATCAAAGGACGAAAATCCATTGATAGTCTCCGTTGTCATGTCGGCCCATATATACCACGACTGAAGGTCTCTAGGTATATGAGCTACTGGATATACACAAGCTGATCCCGAAACGCGACAGGCCAAAGCGAGTCAATATGACAATAAAAAAAACACAAATATGTCTTCGTTTTAAATAAACCCATATGATGTTGGCATCACGCTAGCCGAAAAACCATTCCACAGCTCTACGACTTGGCTGCAGTAAGAGTTAGAGAACTTCTTAGTCCTAGCCGGGATGTGAGATACCGTATAGCTGTGACTCCGCAAACCCGCGCGCGCAGTTCTACCATGGAAGGCAGGAGGGAGGAAGGGGGATGGTGGAACAAGATTCAACACCTCTTCAGAACACTCGCCATGATGCAGACGGTAGAATACGCTCAGTGAGGCAACATCTCTGCGCAACTGAAGCGGTTCAAGATGCCAAGTCACGTCAGGATCATTCACAACGTGGACAGCCCTCCGCTGCAACCTATCCAGGGGCCTAATTCACTAAGACAATTTAGCGATTCCTTGCTTTGATATCACGTCAATTTGATAAAAAGTTACGACATTTGCAAAAATCGTATTCTCTATTATACTTTGTTGAAATGAATCAGATTCGTTACCGTGACATGATATGCACAAGACACGATGTTAACGTGGTTTTCAAATGGTAAGATTTGAGTGTGAAATCTAAATTGTCATACAGAATTAGGCCTCTGCAATCCAATCCAATTCATGTCGTTTCTGGTTTTATTTAACACTAAACATACCATAACGGGTCAAATTACCAATTTTGAACTTTTGCATTGAAAATACAAGTATCATCTTATTGTTTTTGCACATTTGACTTCATGACTTTTTCTAATTAATTAACCTACAGTTAATTTAGTTTTTTTTTTCTTTTATTTATTTTGAGTAATACTTGAACTTAGCGCCGATTTTCGAGAAGCCCGTGAACAGCCAAAAGAAAACAAATACAAAAGAATCGTTGCCTTAGTCTCCTACAGATGCTTATCAACGTAAGAAGTGTCAAATAGGATACTGTAAAGAAAATAAAACCAACAAAATTTGCTCTAAATGCAAAAAATATGTTTGCGGAAAATTTACAATGGATATACTTATATGTAAGAATTGCGATGAGCAATAATTAAAAATTATTATTTTTACTTTTGTAATAGAAATAGTCAATATACAGTTTTTTTAATATAATATATTTTATTATTATGTTTATTTCCTTCCTAACATCCATATAATACATTCAAGCAGGAAATAGGTATCTAAAAAGTGTTGGTATGTTTAGTGTTAAGGTGGGTTATAGTTATATAATGTGTATTAGTGCCCTGAGAACGGCGATCACCTGCTTTACTAGCCACGCTGTGCACAACATGTAAGCGTAAAGTAGTTGCAACTATTAACCCATCTCTGCTTACCCCGAACAAGGCATGGCGTGACTATATTATTATTATCAAGATACTGCTAACTAGTTCAGCTCTTTAAATACAGAAGTACAGTATAGATTAAGAAAATTGAAACATAAGTAGGGAACAGAAAGTGTTCTGAAAAGTTATAGAAGTTGCATGAAATAAAACTGCCACAAATAAGGAATTGTTAAATCAATGATAACAGATATATTGTTAAGATATAGCCAATATAAGGAATAAAATGTTAATGTGGGGTGAAGGGGGGAAAGACTAAGGAAAGAAATGTATAGATGTAAGGAGACCGGAAATAGAGAGTAAGAAATAAATATGTTAGAAATAATTAAGTAAGTGTAATAATTAAGATATTGTAAATGGGAATGAGAAAACAAATTAGGGAATAAATGAATGAAGGTAGTAGATATAGGGATAGATAAGAAATTGTAAAAACAGGATATAAAAAACAAATGTATAATAGTAAAGAGGGTAACAATAACGTTGCATTAAAGCAAAGCAACGGGATGTCGAGGGGATAATATATAAAAAAAAAAAATACTAGAAGTACATATAAATGTCCATAAATCGTAATAAAAGAGATCTGCAACGGCAAAACCGTTAAATGAAACAATGATTTCACAAAAAAAGTTTCACAATTCTCATTAACCCCAAAATTATCATTTACGGTAATAACTAAAATGCATTTTTATTCTTATAACCTACTTAAGTCATTGCAAATATAATTGAGTAATTAGAGACTTGAATTTGTCAGCTCGTTGACGGAATACAAAAGAATCACGCGTGCGGGTTTACGGAGTCACAGCTATAAATGAAATGAAAAAGTATTTATTTCGCCACAAATCAACAAAAACCCAGAAATTTAAATGCACACAGAACACAGAAATAAAACAACACACAGAAATAAAAGAAAATACAAAACATATGGTATTACACGGTACCCCATAAAAAAATATAAGTAATCATGACCCACGTTCTAACTAAGAGAGGGATGGGTGATAGAAATAATTTTTGTGTTTTAAACTCGACAACATATGGGGCTAAAATGAATTATTAAAACAACGAATTCACAATCGATTTTTAAGCGGGCTCTACACTCGCGCCGTGAATGCCCGCGAACCGTGAGTGTAGAGCCTGCATTACAGGTGAAATATTTTTACGATATTGTTTTTTGATTTGTGTTATTCCATAATTTCTAAGGTATTTAAATTACAGGCTCAAATCTAAGGTGGGACAAATTCCAGAGACGAGCGCATCACCCAGCGTACCTACTGAGTAATACGAGTATATCTAAAAAAGTTGGATGAAAATTTCAAGTCTCTCCATTTATCATTTTAAAAGTTTTTTTAAAAGTCTCATAAGATATCTTTAAAACATCTTAATTTATGCAAGGTGAAAGATTGTTAACCAGACAGTAGACTTGAGGAAGTTTGCTGTCCGGATGGTACATGGATGGAGGTATGCTCTTTACACGCACCTCTCTCAGAGAAGGAGCCTAAATAGGCTATTCGCTCCCTGTAATACTGAAAGAATTAGGATTCCCACGCCCGTGTAGAGTGATTTTGAGGAACACCCCGGGGTTTTTAGTCTGTAGGAGTTTGGCACATCGAGGTCGCTGCCTTCACAGCGCCCCTGATGACCCTATGTAGGAGTTTCTTTGGGGTTACAAAAGAAAAGGTGAAATTTCGTTATTCGTGAATATTTCGCTTCTAATACGATAAATGCTATTTACAGTTTCACAAAGTTGTTGATCACAAACTCGCTAATTATGCTGTGAACATTTATTTTTGGATTACTTTACACAAATGAGAAATAAAGGTAAGAGAACTGGCTAAGGTTGGAGAGTAATTTTTGCCCAATCTCGAAAAATTTCAAGATCATAGCGATATTCTATTATATTATGTAACTAGCTGATCCGGCAAACGTTGTTCTGCCATATAAATTGTTCATACATATATTTTTGGTATCTTGAACCGTTTTCGCAGCGCACGTAATGGAAGCCCTCGAGGATGAATAATTTTCCCCGTTTTTTTACATTTTCCATTATTTCTTCGCTCCTAATAGTTGCATCGTGATGTTATATAGCCTAAAGCCTTCCTCGATAAATAATCTATTCAACACAAAAAGAATTTTTAAATTCGAACCAGTAGTTCCTGAGATTAGCGCGTTCAAAGAAACAAACGAACAAACAAACAAACTCTTCAGCTTTATAATATTAGTATAGATTACAAAGGAAAAAATTCTTCGTTCATGCATTGTTTATTAGCAACATAAGTAATCAAAAATAACGTTTTATATATCAAACCGTTAACAGATTATCTAAATATCTTCTTTATTTCACGGAGAATTGTGAGAACGGAGCCATAACAAACAATGACAGATTTTGAGGTTATAATTCCGTAATAAATGTTATAACTTTTTAACAGAATACAAAAACGAGGACATCGTCCTCTATGTTCGGTTATATGATTTTTATATGCTGAATCGATGAAGTAAATTGCGCCTGATGTAAACTAGTGTAATGCTAGAATGCTATGTCACCATCGCTATGATGGCTCACATATATGTATGACGGCAAATGACTAGAGATATGAACAACTGATAAACACAAAGAAATCCTAAAACGCGACGAATGCAATTCGAATGTGAAGTAAACGATATTAGGGATGATAAATATGAGGATACTGGACTAATTTCAACTAGAAAGTCTATGTCACAAGCTGTAACAATACAGCCACGCGGGAGGATGCAATTTGCCGACCGACCTCACGCCTCATATTGTTAGGTATTTTCTCTGAGCTCTACACAGTACACACTAGTGATGCCACGAATAGTGAATTGGCCGAATACCGAATATTCGGCAAAGCTATCGGCCGAAGCGCCGAATATTCGGCATGGGAAACATGCTTATCGGGGGCGCGTTAGCTGTATTAAGGCAAGTTGCAACCTGTTTTCCTCGTTGCGTTGGCGCGGCCAGCAAAGACAATACAATACCCAATACAAACGAAAAAAAATACCCAAACCTTTCGAAATTTGCTAAAGTTTATCTTTCTTCTCCTGGAAGTAGCGTGTTTAGTGAGAGGTTATTTTTTATGACTGGTAACATTTACGATGAAAAGCGTCATCATTTGCTACCAAAAAATGCTGAAAAGCTTGTTTTTATCCATCACAACTTACCACTGATCAATTTTAATTACTAAAGTGTTATAATTTGGAAATAAATAAATAATTTTGAGTAATATAACGTGTCTTTTTTACATGATTTGGTATTCGGTATTCAGCCGAATAGTACGTATTATTCGGCCGAATACCGAATAGCAAAAAAAGTGGCCGAATAGGCCGAATACCGAATAGTTGCCGAATATTCGTGGCATCTCTAGTACACACAGAACGTGACAAACCGGTGTAGAATGTCGTAGTGCCGAACGCGGACCTTTGTTGCAAGGCCGTTTGCCAACTCTCGCGCATTCAAACGCATTCGTCTATGCTGGCTGTGATTCATTCCAAACTGCTTAACTGTCAATACTTCTCGACGCAAGTTTCATAAGACGACGAATAACAGAAATTTTTAGGAGAGTCAATGCAATAGGTACATTAAAACAATATTTTTTTTAGTAAACATCACAAGCGTATTATGCTGTTAGTATTTTCTCTGTTTAGTTCATCGGAGAGTTGTTAATTTACTGTTGTTGGGGCCTTCTGGACATGTGCTTGTTTTTTAATGCGGATTATAATATTAAAAGAAAATATATATAATCTGTATAATAAAATTGTAAAAAGAAGGTCTGTCTTTGCATAGCTTAAAAATTTGCAAGATCCGACCTCTTGCAAGTCTTTATATCTGGAATTATAAGCCATAACATTACGATTCCTAGATGCTTAGAAAGAGCCTGAAAAATTATTTATGGCAGTCAAACTTCTCACAATATTACCATAAAGACCCCACACACAATTATACGGTTTCCATTTTCAATAACAATAATAATTAATTCGTCACGCTATATCGCTTTCGGGGTAAGTAGAGATAAATTAGTGGTTGTATCCACTTTGCACTTATATGTCGTGCCCAACGTGACCAGTAGTGCGGCTGATCGCCGTTCTCACAGCACTAGTACACATGACCTGTCTATTAGATGCCGTGTGGGTTTTCTCGCGATATTTTTCCATCACCGGTGAAAATAATATGGTACACAAATCCGTACTTATCTGGATATTCCAAATGAACGTGTACCACTTTCACGTGTTTTAAAAAAGAGCAGGAATTATCAATGGCCTATCACAACATTGTTAACCCTTCGTATGCTCAAGATTACGAGGTCAAGGACACATTTAGTGTTACAAGATTTCTCATTACAGTTACTTAAAATATTAATAAGATATGCCAAAACAAGGTTAACATGGAAATTATAAGCATTTATGTATTTAACAAATCCCTAATCACGAGTGTAGTAGACAGAATTGAGCGCCACGTAACTCTATGTAACCAACTAATTTCATCTATTCTTTATGTGCATTCGATGATTTTATCTTATTCTATATGTAGCTGTGGTCAGAGATGGGCAAAATGTAATCTGATTAATGATGAATGATTACAAAATATAGTCGTAATTTTAATTTTCTTGCTCTGTAATCATGATTAAATCCATTTAAAACATTTAAAAAATCATAAATGTGTATACAATCTGGGATTTTGTAGTGTTTAAAATATAAATGAGCAAAATGCAGTCATATTAATGGTAAAAAACGTAAAATGTAATCGTTAATCATTTTTATTAATCTGATTACATTTTGCCCATCTATGACTGTGGTGACCCAGTGGTTAATAGAACGGTATCCATTCGCGGCAACGCATAGTGTTGTAGGTTCGAATCCCGGTTACCTCTGGGTTTTTCCAAATTTAGTGCCTATTTAGCAACCACATGCTCAACGGTCAAGGAAAACGTGAGGAAACCCGCATGGCATCTAATAGAAAGCTAATAATGTATATCTGCTCACTCCAGAAGGGATATAGCGTGACGATATACGGTATTATTATTATTATACATAGAAATATTCTTTAAGAACCTTTTTAAATTTCAAATATGTAGAAATATTTAAAAAAATTAAGAAAAAAACTTTAAAATACTACCACAATACTAAATACTAGCAAATTGAAGGTAGGCTACAATTTTTTTTTAATTTCATGTCAGGTATTTCATTCTATTGACCTAATTTTTAAAATAAGTCATAACGATTATTTCGACATAAAGGTGTCAAATAATTGAATATAGCTGTAACTTTAAAATGCGAACTTAATAATTAAAATTCCGAAGCAAAGTCATGAATATTACCTTGTATTTAGATTTGTGAATAAAAGAATCACATTAGTCGAAACATCGTTTTGCTGTACGTAAAAAACAGGCTTCGACACACCTATATGTCTTTTAACCCACAAAATGCACAAAGCACTCCACTATACCGTTACATTAACACAAACTTTACATAAAAACGTATACACACTTAAATACGCATGTTACACAATATTATTATCTTATTTTATGCGTAACAACATAATTAAAATTACTGTAATACAAAATATGGCATAATAGTAATCTACTCTAAAAAGGCCTACAAAACCCGCCACCGTGGAATAAAGTTTGCTACTGACAATTTACATTTATAGTATTGCCAACGTATGCGAAGTTTCTTCCCGATTGTATTTATAATGCTCCAATAACCTTGAAAATATTTATGTATAGAGTCACAGCTATACGGTTACTTATATCCCGGTAGGACTAAAAATTATCTAACTGTTAGTTTTGCCGAGTCGTTAAGTTGTAAAACGGTCTTCCGGCGAGCGTCTTATGATATTGGGCCCTTTGAACGCATCGTGAAGAGATATTTACGTAAGCCAGAATGATCACTGCGATTATACATTGTTTTTCTTTACTATTTATAGTTGTAATCATATTTTAGACTGCTCCATGCATACCATCGGGAATGTTGAGGTCTGCTTAGCTACATAACATAAAACTTCAGTCATTAAATCAAGTATCTGCTGCTTTTTTTAAGAGTACATGTTGGCCCCTCCCCCAAAACGAATATAATAATAATAATATTGATTTATCTTTTAAATTTTACCTAACAATGTTAGTAATTAACTACAATATAGGAAGGAACGGTGCACTGGCTCCTAAATAGAGGTGGGAAATAACATGAAAGCATTATTTATATAACAGGATTATATAAAAATTGTATGAACCTAGACAGAGACGAAATTATAACAAAACTATATGTGCGAAAGAGATAAAGCGATATCTGTAGACACTCACCATTATCGTACCAGTTTCATCATCAGCACATAAACAAAGAGCATTGCATATCTTTAACGGTCACAAAGGAAAGCTGATGAATATTTTAGTACGCTAAGGTACAATTAAATTGCTTATAAGTCCTTTAGAATTAGATTTTAATAATTAGAAAAAAGCCTTTGAATAGATTTATTAATAAGTAAAGAAATATCGTTAGAATGTTTCATAAATAAAAATATATCGGCTGGAAAATATTTATAGAGCTATACAGAAATTACAACACACAGGAGCATTGATTTAGTTTTATAGATCTATGTATATAAGTGTAAATCAATATTCGTTTTTTCTAAATCGAGCTAATAATTATTTTCACCTGGCTTAAAATTGGATATGTTTTATTATATTATAATCTTAAATTTATTCTCATTTTAGTCTCTTATATTTATTTTAATTTAAAGACTTAACGACCCTGAAATATCTCCAAAAAAATACTTTCACTAATAATCCTGCACTGCAAATACCACACTGCACAGCGTAGCCTCCTAAATGTGTGGGTAAAAGTATTAAGTTTGCATCACTATTTCCCGTTTACTATTGACATGAGTCATAACATTTTAATACATGTCTCTTTCACACCTACACGCTGTTGTATAGCGTGAAAGAGAAAAATAACTGTGCTGTTTATTGTTTGGGTTCATTACACAGACGCCAGCGCCCCTATCGACGATTAGGTTGAACTAATAAGTAAAAAGGCTTCGATTTTATTGATTTCTCGATCTACATAAAATTGATCCATAGATGGCGCTCTTCAAACTAAGTACAAGCTAAAGTTAATAGATGGTGCTTTTTATACTGCTTCGAAACTGGTGAAAAAAGTACAGGGTAGTTCCAATACGACAGCAAATTCCAAGGGAAGTGTATCTTCTGACAGTCACCATTTTCGTACCAGTCCACATATCCCCTCGACAAAAGCAATAGTCCTAATCTCTTTCGTCTCTAGTCCTAGTGTCTAGTGAAGAGACTATTGAGCAGGTCGGCATGATCCAAGCAGCTATCAAAGAACATCTAGTTTATACATAGTTGCGTTTAGTTTTTGGGCTATGTTGATGCCATTCTGATACACACTTATTCTCCCATTTTATTTTCGATCAATTTTCAATAACATGTTCTGTTGCTTGCTACAACATACATAAATAAATAAATAAATAAAAATTAAAAAGCCTTTATTTGTTCTTTTTTTTAGTTATTTACATTTATCTGCTAGATTAAGTGTTTACTAAGTCAAGAACCCCTTAGCGGGTAAATGCCTCCTCCAAGGATCTCCAAGCATCTTTGTTTTGAGCCTTTTCATACCATCTTGGGCCTGCATTTTTTTTTATTTCGTCATCCCATCTTGGTATAGGTTTCCCTATTCGCCTTTTACCTTGTACATTTACCTTTTACATTGTATACAACTAATACGATTTATGACATTTGAAGCACTAAGCTTATACTGGAACTAGATTTGAACGTTTTTTATACTATGATTGCTTTTCAAGAGAAACGTAATCACTTTGTTGTGCTAAGAAAACCCGATGACGTCATAAATACGTCTCAATATAACTCCTGTTTGAAAATGACAGTACTACGGACATTGCCGCGTTGAAATATCAAGTCTTACCTATTGTCCTACAAGCGACTAACGCTACAACGGACGCGATGCGATAAATTATGGAAATATCAGAAGTATCCTGAATTACACATGACCTACGTATCACGCAGAAAACTGTTTGCGAAGCTGTGCGCTTTTGTTTTTCGCTCTAGTCAAGTTATTTATTTACAGCAAAATAGACAATGTTTTTTTTTCAATTAACGCGCTTTGGTTGACCAGGAAAGGTCTTCACAACTAAACCAGGCGGGATAGACAATAATGATAACAAATTTAAGATAACACACTAAAGATAAAAATCAATCAAGTTTTCACAAAATGCTAATGCCAAAGTCAGAGCAGAATAAAAAAAAAACAATAATAGCACAAAAAAGAAAACAATTACATGTTACAAGCGTGTGTTGTGTGTATAGCGGTTCTTTTTTTTTACTTGGGGAATATCCTCATAGGATCGTCCCGGCCGCGAAGGGGGTGGCAGCCGGGGTGTGCTGGATTTTTACTAGCTAAAAACCCCAAGGTGACTACTTCTGCGAATTAGTAGGGACTGCGGGTCCTGTAATCAATTCGCCGCAGTACCGTTACGCCGCGCCTGACAGGCACAACCACGGGGGGAGACACCGCCTCCCGTGTAAAGCTATCAAAAGTTAGGACAAATCGCGTGTCGTATGGTGTCGCATCGCCTCGTGTCGTATCGCGCATGTTGTTTAGGCAGGACAATGCCTTAGTAGCAACTGCGTCGAACCACCGTTCAAGCAAGCACGCGTCGCGGAACAATCATTTCACTCTCTATACACATGGGGGCTCAACATTTGACTCGTTTTATAAAAAAAAGCTTCTTTGCGGTCTAAAATGCAATAACCACTTCTTTTAGACTAGCTCAGTGACTTGCCTTGCGATGGAGCTTTGGAGAATTGACAACAGGACCCACAATTCTAGGCAATTTGTAAAAGTATTCACCTTGGAGTTTTAGTCGGCACTAGTCCGTCACACCTTGACCGGCACACCCAAGTTCGGCCGGGAATATCCTGTGAAGATTTTACCTAAGTAAAAAAAAGCTTTGTGACATGCCTACATCACACGAGATGGAAAGTTTCTTTTTATTAATTTTTATGGCTCTTTTGAACCAGATGTTGGTATTTTTATATTCTTTAGTCTCTGATTGACGGCAAAACCAACAAACCAAGCGACGCGTACTCCTCCCATTGAAAAAAATTAGCAAATTTACCCAACAGTTCGTGCCGTATCAGGTAATACTGCCTTCTATATCTGGCCCTTGATCCATCCACCAAGTGAGAGCCTCATTATTAATTTTGTCAAATAATAGGCGAGCAACTATTAGCTGATGTGTTCAACTATCAATTGGGTATTTAATTAGGGTTTTAACAGAATAGTTGCATTACGAGAATTGGCTCTCACCTGTTAACTCTATACCGAAGACATTTGCAGAAAAGTAAATGTTAAAAATGTTGAGCGCACCACCAATGCAACCGCAATATTTTCCAGTGGGGATATTAGGCGCCGGCGCACGAAAAAAGTAAAAATATTAGTCAATCATTACGAACGGCGGGTAGTTGATGTCATTCATTCGCCACTCTGTCGCCGAAACGTGCACACGTCAAAAACCACGCGAATTGGTGACATTTATTACAATTTATTAATTAAATTACGTATTATTTAACATTATTAATTAGTTACTAAATTATATCTTACAGTTTATTGGTTACTGGCTCAGTTTTCAGTTAAAATGCAAGTTTAAATATTTTCATCGTTAACAATGAGTATGAAGAATTTTGGTTTTGTGTTGATAGTGGCTTTGGGGCTTTTATTGGAGCTCTGTGAGGGATATAGTTCAAGAGGTAAGTGTTTTTTTATTCAAAATTATGAAACTCTGTGCGTGTATTAGAAATTATGGCTCGTTTTTTATCCTGACTTGGCAAAGTGATCCTCTTGGTTCAAAAAACAGCTACAACTAACAACAGTAAAGGAAAACAATGGATAATCGCAGCGATCATGCCAGCCTGGTCGAATATATCTTAACGTTTCGTTTAAAGGACCCACTACAATAGGACGGGAAAGACACTCACGCTGGAATTCCACAGCTTAAGGACTTGACAAAAGTAAAAGTTAGAGAACTTCTTAATCCTAGCCAGGATATGAGTTACTGCACAGCTCTGACCCTGTAAACCCGCGCGTGAGGTTTTTTATGGAACAGAGAAGGTGGAACAAAGTTAAATAACTCTTCAGAATACTCTCTCTGTTACAGAAGGTAGAAAACTTTGAGGCAATATTTGTGTAACTGGAGCGATTCAAGATGCTTTACTTATTCTAAAATAAATTCGAAATAAAATTATTTAATAGGAGTTATCC
Source organism: Automeris io (assembly GCA_036320925.1). Classification (NCBI taxonomy): domain Eukaryota; kingdom Metazoa; phylum Arthropoda; class Insecta; order Lepidoptera; family Saturniidae; genus Automeris; species Automeris io. The sequence continues at coordinate 1,296,134 of JAUDJH010000010.1, read as the reverse complement.
AATAAACATTGTTTTATATTTTCGAAGTTAGCTCTTATATGAAACTAACACAAATACTTTATGAGCGATCGAATTAAAAAATACAAAGTTAACATAGCTTCTATAACCGCTTCTAACTATTCTATCGTGATTTTTCTGCAACTCTGTAGCATTCCTTAACACAAGTACGACACCGAAACGGCATAATTTTTTTTTAATTATATATATATAGGCGCACGCTTGACCTCAATCACACCTGGTGGAAGGTGAAGATGGATCCGACAATGAACCGTCTTCGTCCATTAAATGCCTATTCACTCTTCTCTCAAAGACTCCCAGGATATAAGATCATGGAAATATCCTCGCTGGAAGTATATTCCATTTCTTAGCAGTTCGCATGATGTAAAAGCGAATTTTTATGCGGATATAAGGAACATCCACCACACGGTCTCTAGTGGTTTTATTATGAAATCTCTTGAAGACTCCCAGGTCATAATATCATGGAAATATCCTCGCTGGAAGTATATTCCATTCCTTAGCTGTTTGCGTGATGACTGTAAAAGAGAATTTTTTATGCGGATATAAGGAACATCTACCCCATGCGGATTGGTATCCAAAACGGTGACTAGTGGTTTTACGATGAAATGGGGCTGCCGGAATCAGAGAATGTAGTTCCTCGGAGCACTCTCCACTGTGCAACCAGTAGAAGACTGCGAGGCAGGCTACTTTACGTCTGAGCTCGATGTTCTGCATTCTATTCTCCATCGCCAACTAGTCTACAAGCTCTACGGTTAATAGAGTCCAGAGCCACCAACTGGTATTTAGCGGACCGTCCCATAGGTGACAACAATACTCCACACCTGACCGCACCTGTGCCTGATACAGGTATATTAAAATGAGTTCACGACGCGTCAAATCAGTACAGATCGATGAAATTTTGTATTATATTTTATTTAAGAACATATTATGGCTTTATTTTGAGCGCGTGTTCGTGGTTTCTCTACATGTCCAAATTATAAAATATAAATACTATGTACTTTAGCTTTGAACTTTAAATTGTTTATTTATTTATTTATAAGTACACTTACATAGACTATATTAACACATAAAACTATATAAGACATGAACAGGATACATTACAAATGCGACTATATTTACAAATATTAAATTGTAATACCTAATTTTATTTTAGTATAATTTTGCAAGTCAACAAGTCAAAGAGGTATTTTTTATCGACATTTTTTTATAATAATAATAATAACATATAATTACGCTAAATCTCTTTTAGGGTGAGGATAGATTCGTTAACAGATCTATTCACTTTGTGGACATTTCTTAAGACTATAATAATGATGGTATCCTTGCCGATTTCGGTCTTGGTGACGTTTCCAAATCACATCGAGTAAGCGCTGGCTGCAGGCCTGTTTGCCGAAGTTGAACTCGCTAATGAAAATATTCGGAAACAGTCAATTACGCAGGATATATATATTTAGGATCCAGAAGTAGGAATCTTTAAAAATAAGTACAAAGTGACCATAAGTTACATTTATAATTATTAATTTAACAAACTCGTAAACTAACCTACAAAATGATCATAAATTGCTAATAATTTGAAATACAAAAAGAAATCACCAATACAAACTTTATAAAGAACTTACATAACCACATAACTTACTAATATTACTTATAGAACCACTTTTAACCATTTATAACATAAATGCTCGATATAAACACAAATCACAACGACCGCGCCCTTACGCACCAAACAGCGATGCAATAGTGCGCGCGCCATGTTGCTATGCTGTCCTGCTCTACCACTCATTTTTAGTGAGGTACCGAGACATTCCTAACTCGGCCGTTCCTGACTCTCCGTCGTCCCCGACGGATCTGCCTCCCCTTCCAGGTGTACGGATCCTCATGTCCTTGTGCCAGGTTAGACGGGTTTTCAACATCAGCAATAGGTGGTGTTTAGCCTGGTACAGGGTTAATAAAGGCATCTAACATTTTCAAACAAACCTATAAGAATCTATAGCAATGCACCTTCTCAACTGTTACATTGTTAGTAGTTAGTTTTACCTAATAAGAGAAAAAAAAAAACATAATAAGAAACAACATCTGAGAGCTCTCATTTTATAACCCCATTAGATTACCATTATAGCGCTTTTGGATTCTTCCTATAAACGTCACGATGAATTTCACGTCTGTCAGCTGTCTCTGTGAACATAACATAGAATAGACGAAGGGGTCCCTTACGTCTTTTATATAGGAGAATAACGTGTCGGTTAGTAGACATGTACAGTTTCGCTGTGGTAGAGACGTCGAGCTTAAAACATACGCTACGTTTACACGTAAATTATGAACCGCTAGGGTAGTGGCGTCGCGCTTAAAACATACGCTATGTTTACACGTAAATTATGAAACGCTAGGGTAGTGGCGTCGAGCTTAAAACATACGCTATGTTTACACGTAAACTATGATACTTTAGGGTAGTAGCGTCGAGCTCAGAGCGTACAGTAGGCTTACCCGTGAGTTACGAAACGTCAGGGTAGTAGCGTCGAGCTCAGAGCGCACAGTAGGCTTACCCGTGAATTATGATACGTTAGGGTAGTAGCGTCGAGCTCAGAGCGCACAGTAGGCTTACCCGTGAGTTATGAAACGTCAGGGTAGTGGCGTCGGGCTCAGAGCGCACAGTAGGCTTACCCGTGAATTATGATACGTTAGGGTAGTAGCGTCGAGCTCAGAGCGCACAGTAGGCTTACCCGTGAGTTATGAAACGTCAGGGTAGTGGCGTCGGGCTCAGAGCGCACAGTAGGCTTACCCGGCGTGCTTATCGATCAGTTTACTTCACTACAAGTCTTTCTAGTGTCCATTCCTTTCACGATTACATCGTTTATCTGCCCCAAGTAAGTCCGTTAATCGTCAGATGCGAGACCAGAGCAGAAGCCCTCCCGCAGTTGTGACGGCACAGTTCTGATTAATAATCATCCCAACTCAGACATCACATACAATACCGTTGAAAGCTATCCACTAACTCCCTACTCTAAGTATAAGTAAGCCCTAAAAAATATAAGATGTGTGTATTGGCTTTTGTATGTGTACCTAGGAATAGATTGTGTGAAGCTCAAAGTTAATTTTCTGAAACCTACTATGTAAGGATAACATTCAACAATAATGTAAGCAATGCTCGTAGAGCTGACATAATGACTATCAGATACTCTATCTATGAATACTCAGCTCGTATCCTCGGGCGTCATTCACAGTGCTGCCGTCCTCAACGCTCTGGCGTTACTACCGCCCGACAGCCACAGCTTGCACGGTGATACCTCCAATCCAACGTGGAGCAAAACATCTATTTGGCCCGCTAGTTGTCACCATATGAAACATTAGAATCAAGGAGATTAAAAATACAAAAGACTTCTTTCGAAGTCTGTAATACTCGTCCTCAAGTCACAATCGAATTGATTCTTACAAACTGATCTCTTTAGATTACATCTGTCGAAATGATTTCCAACCAGTCAAGTCAGATTTAACAGTATTAAACAAACGTTAACAATTTTATTAGCGCTCGGCCATTCTGCTCTTTAGTTAAGAATAGTTTTTATGAAAGTAAAATGACTTAATGTTACCATCATACGCTGTCACATTCGTAGTGAAATATCGAGTTCAATTAAATAAGCAAAACTTTCTAGGATTCCATAATATGCCTTTCAAAGCAAGCGAGATCATTTTACTTTTAGATGTCATCCAGCCACTTTCGTCTCCAAAAATCTAGTCTTTTCTTTCCCGTAACCTTACCTCTGACGATCAACCTTTTCGTCATTGTCTACAACACGTTATGGGATACTGTTGAACATATGCCTCCCTGATGCTGTACCACCATCCTCAATGACATTTCAACCGCATCCAGGTACGCCCAAATTAACAAGGAATTGAAACTCATATTAGGATATACTTTGCATGCATCTAAAGAAAGCTACATTTTTATTAGGTAACTGTTGATATTAGTTTTCAAAAAATTACATAGGTTTCGCAACCATGCATAAGTATGAACCTGTTGTAATATTCACATTACGATGCCATTTATAAAATTAATTTTAGGGGTTACAAAGGAATTTGGACTTTTTGCGAATATCAGATTTTGGTTGCTCAATTTTGCGTTTTACTTCGTCCATGAAAACTTCCATAAATATGAGGTAAGAATAAGAAAAACGAACTACTAAAGTACAGTTTAAATAAAAGTTATGTCTAAGTTAGATTTGTTAGGTTGACGCAAAGTCAACCTGATTTTTGCTCGAAAACAATCTCGAGAGGAATTTAGTGTGTGTGTGTGTGGTTTTACCGCCGACATGGTCCAAGCAGTGACGTTAATGCAGTCAGCACGATGCCAGTCGCTCACACATTAAGCCCGAAGCTCACCGACACCCAGAGGCTGCACGTGCCTCCACCGTGGTGTCCCCGTACGGCAGAGCAGCATCGCGGTATGCGTCACTGCGGTGGTGAGAAGTACCAGCAGCGGCACAGCAGGGTCAGCAACGGCAGCTGCATGCCATGTCGCGCAGGCCAGTCAGCGCGGCTCACGATGACTGTAGACTGCCCGCAGTGGCGTAAAGCAGCACACACCATAGCTGGCGCTACGGCACACGACACGCCTAGGCGCGCATTGGAGGTGCGCAGCACCCTCGCGCAGAGTAGTAGCAGGAGCCGCTTGGTGCCGACAGCGATGGTCAGCACACGCCGTGTCGTGCACATGGCTCAGCACTGCTTATGATGACTTTTTGCTGCTCGTGGCAACACGCTCTAGCTCCAATGTCGACAGCATTCAATGTAACAAAATAACACAAAAGTAGTTCAGGAATACGAAGATATCGATATAGTGAAAAATCATTCTTTACAGTCATTTGGTTGAAAACACAGCAGTCGTTAAATAGGTTGGATAAGCAACCTGTCATGATTCATGACCAATGTTGTTGAATTCACGTACTTAGAATGAAATTGCCTGATGATGTCCTTTTCAAACGAGTCTGACATCGGTACCAATATCCATCAGGATATTTTTTTTTTTAAACGAACTCTTAAGTTATTGTGAAACTCTATTTATCTAGGTTTTGAGCTTACACGTGAGATATTTCAGTACGGAGAACAAAAAGAAGTGTTCGAGGTTCTTTTATTGATAAGCATATTCATATGTATACCCTCAAAAAGACAGCAGATACATTACCATTTTATTTTTACTCGGCATAGTGACTACACTACAGCAGTCGGTATGCATGGTGTGATCCAAATATCTCCCATTTGGACAAATCAGAAAACAAGTTGACTTAATTTTGATTACCCCTTGCGAATCCAGTTCTACTAAAGGACGTTTTTGCTACATGACCACAAATTGTACAAAACGAGTATTTTCTATCAAAGTATAACTCCAAAAGGCTTCGGGATCTGATGATGCTAAAGTAAGTTTAAGTCTCTGGTGTTTGGAGAATTTACAAGGAAGTCACCTTAATTTCTACAAATGGATTATCGCTTCCTCTCACTATTGTCTAAACAATTTAAATGAAACAATTGTTTTAAGGTGAGAACTCAAGATTATTTTTCAGCTTTCAAAATTTAATAAAAATTCACAGACAGGAATAACTTTTTCAAATATTAAATTCGTATTTGTAGCTACCACGCATATAGCGTTGTCCATACCATGTACACGGTACAACGTATTACAATGTTACTAAGTTCCATATTCAATCCTGACTCTACCCTAAGACGAAGTAATATTTCTTATGCGTATTCAATATTAAATATTCGGATAGTGGAAGTTATAAAACTTCGTGGCGTTTGTCTTCTCACTGTTTTTAAATAAAATGTTAGTAAGTATAAATTGCTGGGGTAGACCAGGGCAAGCTCGTACCTGAAGAGCCACGTGTGATCATTAACACACTAGGATCACATTATCTCGAAGTCACTTTTGAAATAACATGACATTTGTGATAAGCACTCAAGGACACTTCAATTTTTTACATTTCTAACATGATATACCTATACACCATCTTCACTGTGAAGATCAAAAACAGGAAACGAAGTAATCGTGAGCTTTTACTCGGGAAAGCCACACTTATGGCTTCGATGTCATATTCGTCACCAGTATTCGGCATAAGTGAGTAGTTATAAAATGACACTGACTCGAATGAAATGTTTAGCGAAATCTAAGTCCATGTGAGTTTGCAGCGTTAACTCGTACCTTTATTTGAACGACGTAAGTTCACTGGTGATCCACTAGGATAATCACCACACTAGTACCTGTACGATATCTGTGACAACAACCCGGAGTCACATCAGTTATGTATATCTCAAACGCGTTTTACCTCTTACGTGTTTCCACTGTAAAGTTAAAAATTAAAACTAGAAATGAAATAATCGCAAGCTCTATGCGAACAAACCACGTCGATTACAGCTTTAAATAACGTAGACCATTTGTGACCTTTGACTCGACTCAATAAACTGTCTCCCAAAGTACAGGACAGGTGGACACGGTCTGCGAAGTATACGACTACTAAAGTTCAGTTTGACTTAACATTATATTAAGATTATTAATGACATAACTTGGAAACAGTCCAGGAACCGAGGCCTGGTCATGGCCACAGTAACACTGCTGGCCTAACTGTAAAACTGATAAGTCCTGACATTTATCTGCTCTCCTACGTCTTTGGCTACCGTGAGAAAGTGAACGTCAATAGCTGTCAACAATTAACAAACGCGATTCGGGCCTATCGGGTGATCGTGCCCTAATATTGCATCGTCGCGTTTGACTTCTAGAAGAATTTTGTGAATACGATATCGCTATCGAGATTATACCCGCGAACTATCTCGGTTACGCGTGTCGTGGTCGGGCCGAAGTGATTTGTTACGTACACTTTGTCTCAAATCGAACATATTAACACCAAATTAACAAGAACAAAAGTACACAACATACGGTATACGAGTAAAAGCATAATTGGTGATTTATTTCTCAAGAAATGCTATCGCTCAAAACAAAACTCAATGTAACAATTACTTTATGTTCTTATGACATAAAATATTAAAAGAAAATGATATCCGAAACAATGTAATAGTAACAAAAAAATATTATTGTGAAGTTGTATTCAGAATTAAAAACAGATGTTCGAAATTAATATGGCTGACCGACGCTTTGAACAAAAGAAATTACAATTATTAAAATTAAGTGTGGGCATACGTGGGAAGTATTATCCCAATTCTGAATTTAGGATCCAGAAGTAGGAATCTTAAAAAATAAGTACAAAGTGACCATAAGTTACATTTATAATTATTAATTTAACAAACTCGTAAACTAACCTACAAAATGATCATAAATTGCTAATAATTTGAAATACAAAAAGAAATCACCAATACAAACTTTATAAAGAACTTACATAACCACATAACTTACTAATATTACTTATAGAACCACTTTTAACCATTTATAACATAAATGCTCGATATAAACACAAATCACAACGACCGCGCCCTTACGCACCAAACAGCGATGCAATAGTGCGCGCGCCATGTTGCTATGCTGTCCTGCTCTACCACTCATTTTTAGTGAGGTACCGAGACATTCCTAACTATATATTATATATATCCTTTTATATTTGGCTCGTGAATGCTAGCGCTTACACTGACGCACCCTTTCGACCAATCTAATGGGACGATCTTAAAACTACAACAATAATACTACATCATCACGCGAGTTTCATTTCGGGGTGAGCAGAGTTATATTAGTGCCTTTATACACTTTGCATTAATATATCCTGTCCAACGTGACCAATAGCGCAGTTGATCGCCGCTCTTACAGCACTAGTACGCATGAAATTTCTATTAGATCCCATGCTGGTTTCCTCACGATGTTTTCTTTCATTGGTGAGCACATATGTGGTTCCTAAATCCGTACTAAATTTGAAAAAAAAACGCAGAGGTACGTGCCTGGATTCGAACCTAAGACCATCCACGTTGTAGCGTATTAATACCGGTTTCTTGTCTACCAGGCCATAACAGCTACTAACTTTTGATGATGATGATGATGTCCTAGCCGGTTTCGGCCACAGCGACTGTTTCAACACCAATTAAGAAAATCGAGGTCCAGTTTTCGGAAACAGTCAATTGCGCAGGAGATATTTAAGTGCATAACTGGACGCGCTACCAGAAAAGCACTCTCTCGTCCGAGCTCCCTCGGGCCCGATGGAATGGAGAACCAGAACTGTGGTTTCAACCCCCAGACGAAACAATACATGGTCGACACATATAATTAGAAAGTATAGGGAATTCGCATACACACGCCAATATCAAATTAAAAATATGTTCTTAAATACCGAATGGTAAACATGGTGTAGTCTAAAAAATAGCTCCCTGCTGCAGTGGTGTCGGCCATTCTGGCAGGGCATTACAACTGGAGAGCCGTGGCCTCCTTCTGTGAGGAAGTCATATCCCAGAAGGAGGCTGCAGAGCGAGACCGGCAGAAGGCCGCACGAAGAAGACGCCGGGGTGCCGGCAACCGCCCCGGCACATCAGTCCCAGCGGATCGGTCGAACCGCGACCGGCCAGCTGATGCCTTAGGGGTTGTGGCTGTTCAGGGTGAGGGCTCTGAGCGACCGGTTAGCGACCCCCGAGAAGTCGGCGGTGCGTTGTGACGCGCTCTGCTGAAGTATACTAGGTGATATCGGGGGAGGTGGCGTCTCCCCCCCCGTGATTGTGCCTGTCAGGCGCGGCGTAGTGGGTCTGCGGCGAATTGATTACAGGACCCGCAGTCCCCAATAATTCGCAGAAGTAGTCAGAAGGTTTTTAGCTTGTAAAATTCCGGCACACCCCGGCTGCCACCCTCTTCGCAGCCGGGACGGTCCTATGAGGATTTTCCCCAAGTTAAAACAAAAAAAAGTCTAAAAAATAACTAGGGATATACAGTAAGGAAGATCCTGTCGACAAACGCAGTGATCATGCCGGCCTGCATTAATGTCTTTTCGTTAAAAGAGCCTAATATCATAGGATTGTGGGTACAGGCTCACCGAAAGACCATTCCAAAAGTAAGAGTTAAAAAATTTCTTAGTCCTAAGCAAGATCTGAGTTACGTATAGCTGTGACGTCGCAAGCCCGTACACGTGGTTCTACTATGGAAGGGAGAGGGTAGAACGAGGTTAAATAACTCTTCAGAAATTTATCTTTAACTTAATTAAGACCCTGTCAAAGTCAAATTAAGTAAAAATTTTGATTTTCACTTCGGTAAGAGGTTTATAAGGTAGCTTGGTATTAAAGTAAATAGTAGTTGTAACGTTCCCTTTCTAAGTTTCACTTTCTAGACTACAAAAACATTGATCTGACGATTTGTATCACAATATTTCCAGCGTAAATTAATAATGCAAATCTCTATATCCCTTCGACTTTATTAGAAAACGAGTTTTAACTTTAAAACTAGAGCAAAAACGGTTAATTAAAAAAGTTTTTTAATTGCAAATATAAAAAATAGGATAGTTTTTAATATACAAATATTTTTGTACTAATAATAATAAATCATCAAGCTATATCCTTTCGTGGTGAGCAGAGATGTATTAGGGCGGCTTGCACTAAAAATTAAATCTAGTTTAGATTTATATAAAATGCTATTTAGCGCTGATCTGTACTTATTGTCTTGCACTAAATCAAAATCTAGTTGTAACAACACTTAAACTGAAATCATCATTAAGATGGAATCAAACCAATTCAATTAAGAAGCATTTTATACAAGCTTATACTAGATTAATTCGTTAGTGCAAGGCGCCCTTAGTGTCTTAATCCATGTTGCGCTTGTAACATATGTCGTGCCCAGCGTGACCAGTGGCGCAGCTGATCGTCGTTCTCACAGCACTAGTACACATGACATTTCTATAAGACGCCATGCGGGCTTCTTCACGGTTTTTTTCTGCACCAGTTTTTTTATAAGGTACTCAGAATGCTGCCGCTCATAAATGAAATAGAGCTGGGCATATCGGTCACATGTCGGATGAGCTATGACTGAAAATAGCCACCCAGTGGGTTCCACAATAATAATGGCCGTTTGTGTTTTGCATTGGATAAAGAAATTAAAAGAAGGGTAATCTAGTAAAAACGCGCGAATTAACGTTAAGCAATATTTTTTCTGTTTACTTAACCTCATTCATGCTTGTTTTGTTCTGTCGAGTTTTTATTGCAACTAGTAGAATTCACTGCCAGGGTCAGTTTTACCAGCTCCATGTAATATAGGAGTTTTCAGACTATCAATTAATTTTGGGAGCCGAAGCTGCTCGCGTCCGTAGGCTTTACCCTAGTTTCCCTACACGTGACTCCTGGGTGATGCTAAACGAGCAGCAGCGAGGTGGTAGGGCGTCGGTACTCGTCTGGATCGCGACCACAGTGCATGGATGTAAAGCCCGTCGTAGTGACCAGTTTCGGCTTGTCGCGTTTCGGGATCAGCTTGTGTATATCCAGTAGCTCATATACCTAAAGACCTTCAGTCTTGGTATATTAGGGCCGACATGACGATGTAGGCTATCAATGGATTTTCATCCTTTGATAGTCGCTTTCGTTTTTGGACTACACTGTACTTACCATCAGGTACTCTGTAGTCACTATGTCGAGCCAGTGTCAAAAAAAAGCAATGGTTGTTGAGGGAGCGCGCTCAAATATCTGCCTATTCCGGTACGAGAATATTTTGATCCGAATCAAAGAGTAACTGATGACGAATAAAAATCGAATGACGGATGTAGTACGTGGGCTACCATACTAATATTCCTGCGGCTGCTTGGAAACGTATTTTCACGGGTTCTGTAGTCAGTGAACGCTCTAACCGTTAAACTTCAGAATAGCAAAGCAAAATGTAATCAGATTAATGAATCTTCAAATCTCCAAAGAGTTTTTTCAGGACACCTTAGGGTTTAAAACTTATGGACGGAATTCTTCCTTAACCCATTGTATGCAAAGCTATTTCAAGTTATTCAAATATCCACGTATATGTGATTTTTTACCTTATCTTCAGTTAGCATTTTCTTTTCTAAAAGTATTTTTTTACCAAAAAATTTTAATTTCATCTTATAGAGAATATTTTGTAGTTTATAAAACGCTGCTTCGATTTTCTATCCAATCATTACTACCCAAAGTAATCGATTGTCAAAGTTAATAAGGACTTTTTTGCTTTGATCAACAATAACTCAGGATTAAGTCATATAAAAGGGAATTAGATTATCTAAACGAATTTTAATATATGAAAATTTAATAAAATAAACCTGTATAAATCTTAGTAAACCTATATTTTTCTTATGATTACTCAAAAACCCTACGCGTAAATTATATTAACGTTTAAAACTGAAGACTAGAAAAAGTAAGCTGTAGCTTACAGTTTTAAAACTTCTGTACGACCATTTGCCTCAAAATAACAGCCTCTTGAAAATCACCTAAAAATTGGGGACCTGTTTTAATATCCTTTAATTTCTTCGTCTAGTGTATATTCAATCTTTCTCACGGGACATTCACCCCTCTAAGTATTATACTTGTTATAGTATACCATTATCTTGAAAAGACCAACTACGAGAGTTTTTTTACCGGCTCTTCTCGGTAGATTCTGCTTTTTTTTCTTTTTTTTTTTAACTCGGGGGAAACCCGTTATGGGCCGGAATCGCACCGACTAAAACCCCCGGGGTGTTCCTTCTCCCGTTTGCCGGGGCCAAGGGCAAGGCTGTGCCAGCTTCCTCAGCGCCCGGCGACGTCTGGCCTATTGATGGAAGGACCCTGGACACCATTCCTCTCTCCTTCAGTTTCTTCGAGCGGTGCGCGGGAACACATCGCGCACCGCTCTCGCCTTGGAAATGTTGGGCGACGCACTCTCTCAAGTGCGCCGCCCAGGCGTTAATCCGTTAAGGAGGGAAGTGCCTTGAGTAGGCTTCCCTCCTGCGTCCAGTACGACGAGAGCGACGGAGGGGCGGAAAGGACAGGGAAGATGAAGCCTGCCTCTTTCGCTCACGCTCCGCCTCCTCTTTCACTCTAAGGACCTCCTCTGTGAAAAGGAGGACCGCCTTCCATGACCTGTCGCTGTCGAGCATAGCCCGAATAAGTGTGGGCAGCGACTCGGTAGAATCTGCTTTCCGAACCGGTGCTAGATTCATTTTACTTTTTTTGACGATTCAAAAGTATTTCAATAAAGTTATATTTCATTTATTCGAAGAGTTCATCTATTTAATAAAACGTATTGTCGAACGAGAATTACAGATTTCGTATTCAGTGTTACGATCTATTACGAAACAGTTAAAGGAAAGTTAATAAGTTGTAAACGACAACTGAAACATAATAAAAACGTAACGAAACTGTAATAAAATACCATGACGTTTGATTGTGACGTCACTGTCGATCAATGAATGGTTTCTCGATAAAGTCCGTTCCACTTTGCGCCGGCGTTGTTTGCCATTCATTTTATCGTTTGAGTTCAAAATGACAATGGTGCAAGTGGAATGTGGTTTTTTATTTTATTCTAAATACATGTATTCTAAAATAGTATGAATGGCGAAATTAATATTATTGGGAAAATTAATACTGAACAATTTTGAATTTATTTACCGTTAGTTAAAAGAAAAGTAAAAGTATTTATTTGGCACATGATGATGATGTCCTAGCCGGATTCGGCCACAGCGACTGATTCAATATCGATTTCTTCTCCAGTCGTGTGCTCTTAGGTGACTCACATGCCCTATTTTCTTTAGGTAGACTCTTGAGCATTGAGGGCATGTGAGCATACCATTAACCAGTAGCGTTCATTCCATAGATGCATGGAAGCACTGCATGACCTGACGATAAATAAGTCTTGACTAAATACCTTAAATTTAAGCAAAAAATGAAACCATTTATGTTAAAAATCTATTCTATATTCACACAACCTATCTTTTCTATGAAAGCAATATAATATTTACTATCATAATATAATATTCAAATTAATTACGTGAATTCTGCCTACCCTGTCCAAATACCCTATGCACGACACTGCCATTAACATAATTGTATTTAATAGCCGCAGGTGGCCGGGTACATAACATAAAACAGGGAAGGATACCTTAATCAAGACAGAAAACAACAAAGCAAATTCCCTGTGCAGTGATGCGCCAAAGGAAAGTCAATTCAGCAAATGCTTAGTGACTAGCTGAGCCACTCAGATTCGATTTTCAGCCGACATCCATTTGTTGGATGAAAAAAGTAGTTGATGGCATTTTTTAGATTGTTCAAATAGCGGAATTCCACTTTGATTTAATAATATTTTAATATTATACACTCCAGCTGAGATGCTCTGTAGACTGACATACCAATTATTGAAATAATATAGTATAGTGTAGTGTAGTTACAAAAGTATAGTGTAATTATGGGACTGACATGGTCAGCATGATCCAAAGTCCAAAGACAATAAAAAAATAAAAATAAAAATATTATACACTTAATTTAATTTAATGATGAATTTTGCAATACTGCTTAATATATACACCTATCCCCCGATTTACACGGTACTTGTTTTACACGTTTTCGACACGGTTTTCCAAATAAGTTTTTTTTTTGTTTTTATCGCACTCTACTAAATGCTACTGTGTTTGAACATGTTCGCTGTGTACACATCTCACGGGGAATCCCGAGCTTATGTCCTGACTTGCTGCACATGATGAAGGATAATAAAACTCCTTTGGTTTTATTTTTTGTTCTTCTGTTTAATGTATTGTAATTAAATAAAAAAACAGTGTTTCCGTAATATATTACATATTTTAACCTGTCAATGCATTTTATTTTTATTTCTGTGTACACCTAAAATATTGAAAAAATCACAACTGTTAAATAGCAAAATTATGCATTTTCTGCAAGCTTTTCGATTTACACGGTTTTGACTTGAAAATTTTTAATTTTCGATTTACACGTTTTTCTCAGGAACGTATCTACCGTGTAAATCGGGGGATAGGTGTATATATTTTTAATAAAACCCCAATGTTTGTTGAAAAAAATCGATTATAAACATTTTTGTTATGTATATTAATTTAAAAAGCTATGCTATACTGATTTGATTGTTTTTGGTAAATCAAATAAATAAAGTGATTGTATTAAAGAGAAGTACAATACATTAAGATGCAATGGGAGCACGACAATTTCTACGAAGCTGGTAGCCCGGTCGTCGGTAGCGAGTTGCAGCGCAATTTTTGTAGTATTTCTTTGTTTGTGGCTAAATAATCGTAATGCCTGATTAGGTCCGCTTTCACGTTACTCACTTTACGTAATTCACTTTTCATGAAATGGAATGACGACAAGGATTTTATTAGACCAAAAATTGCAAAGTTTTCCTAGTTGCATACCTGTGTACGTGGAATTAAGAATTACATACTATATAGTGCAATAAAAAACAACATTTTATAAACATTTTAACAAGTCTTATGAGTGAATGAGCTTACTTTTAATTGTCTCGAAGTTTTTACCTGGTTACACAAGTCACGAGCAGGCAGACGCGCCGCGGAGTTTTCATTAAAGGCGGGAACTAACTGGACCTAATCATGGCTTGTGTGACCAAGTAGAAACTTCGAGACATAATTATAAGTAAGTTAATTCGCGCATAAGACCCGTTATAGTATTGATTTATTATATAATGCATACAAAACGTGAAAGTTTACAATGTGTTAAAGCAACTTATATTCTAGGTTTTCCTAAGTTCGTTCATGTTTATTTTATTATAATAATATATCATATATCGTCATGCTATATCCCTTGCAGGGTGAGTAGAGATCTATTAATGGGTGTATCCACTTTGCGCTTATATGTCGTGCTTAACGTAACCTATAGCGCAGTTAATCGCCGTTCTCAGAGCATTTACAGATGACATTTCTATTAAATACTTCGCGGATTTTCTCTCGATGTTTTCCTTTACCGGTGAACATATGAGGCCCAAATCCGTACTGACTCTCGAAGAACACAGATGTACGTGCTGGGATTCGAACCGAGAACCATTTGTATTGCCGCGCATGGTTGCCGGTCACTAGTCCCCTAGGCCACGATAGGGATGTCGAAAATGAAAAAAATATCGTTATATCGATATTTATTAAAATATCAATATCGGCGTCGATATATCGAAGGAAAAATATCGATATATCGATTAAATCTCAATAAACACGAAAGTGTTTTACAAGTATTCCATTTTATTAGACAAAATTACAAAAATATCATGAACTAAAAGGCTATCTTCTAACTTTCAAATAACTATACAATAAATACTCAACAGTCATAGACAATATAGTTCTTTTTCGTTCGGTCCTGTCTTCTACAGTTTCAGATTTCAGCGACTTCACTGCCATAAGAATTAAAAAAATATCGTTTTCGATACAATTTTCGATACTGGATATTTTATATCGATATATCATTACAAAATATATCGCCCAAAAATATCGATATATCTAATTGTAAATATCGATATATCGATATTTATTCGACAAGCCTAGGTCACGACAGTCACAAAATACAAAATCCGTCCACCTATAACACCACACTCAGTAGCGTTGATTCCATAAATGCATGAAAGCATTGCATGCCCTGACGTTAATAAGTCTGGAATAAAGTTTTACAAGTTAAACAAAAAAGGAAGCTTTTATCATATTGACTCTATATTCACACCATCTATCTTTCTTATGAAAGCAATGTAATATTTTCTATCATAATACAATATTCAAATTAATAAAGCAAATTCTGCCGACCTTGTCCAAATATCCAATGCACGTCACTGACCACACTCCACCTTCTCCTTTTCACAGTAAAATACGCGCGCGGGTTTACAGATTCACAGCTAAGCAGTAACTCAAATCCCAGCTAGGACTAAGAAGCTATCTAACTCATTTTTGCTGCGTCAGAGGCTGTGAAAGGTCTTCCAGCGAATGTGCTCCCATCGTCCAATGATGGTAATTACGTCTTTTAAGCGAAGCGTAAAAAGATATCTGTGCAGGCCGGCATGATCGCTGCGTCTATCGAATGGTTTGTTTACTATTGATAGTTGTTGTCGTTTTTGGACTAAACCACGCTTACCATCAGATGTGATGTGGTCACTGTGCAGTGTCAGGAAATATTCTTTTATAATAACCATTCGCCTACGTATTTCTAAAATAAAAACCACAAATACTCGATACTAGTTACTAAGAATCGATATTCAATAAAAAATATAATTAATCCACAATGCACAATGCGCTAAACTTTTCCCTCGGCGTTTCTTATGTCAGAGTTACGATATCAATGAAGTGGAAATTTAAAGTTTCCATTGTTAATCTTAAATGGATGCTATAAGTGGTTAATTATGCTAATTTTGATCATTGAAACTGTCATTAATAGCTATAGGTATATTTTTCATATTATCATGAAATGGTAACATGAAACATAAATGGTCGTAGGTTGGAATCCCGACGAGAAACAGGCTACAAATTTGTTCAAACTTATGTTTTAAAAGTTAAATCAAAAGTTTCATAAAATATCATTACCACGTCTTAAGTAATGCAAGGGTGGATTTCCTGAAAATATCACTTCTTATGTACTAATGATATTTACATTTTTACAAAGTTGTACAGGGAAGCGAGTAGACAATAATTTTTTCTCGCCTTCCTGGCCTGGGCACTAACGAAGCTTTTTCATTGATGTCCAATTGACGATCCAGAATTTTTATACCTTCTTTTTATGAAAAGTTGAAAAAAGACGTAAGGCTCGATAGAAAATGTGTATCCCTGCGTTAATATCAGGGTTGGTAGCGTGAGATTAGCGTCATCCCAGATCGGGCATCGAACCCAATAACCTCTAGTGAAAGTCGTGGGACCGCAATATAGAATTACTTACGCCTTATTACCGCTAATGACTCCTTGTATCACGTTGCTATGTCTTACCCGACATTTTTGTCTCCAATTTTTATCCCATTTTTGTGGTCAATACATTTAAGAAATATAGAGAAACAACACACGCGCCAAAAGCCGAAAATATGTTTTCCGACAGAACAATATTTAAATTATTATTATTTGGAACCGAAAACCTTTAGAACAGTTTGCACAAAAAAAAATCTAGTTAAACTTTTATAAAACGATATTTGGAGTTAAACTGCGCTTATTGTCTTGTTTAGAAACATTAATCGGTTTTAACAATGGCTAAATTTAAATCACCTGGAATTACACAGATGACACTATAACCAGATATGGGCAAAATATAATCTGATTAATGAATAACGAATACAAAATATAGTCGTTATTTTAATTTTCTTGCTCTCTAATCATGATTAAATCCATTGAAAATATTTAGATACCATAAAAATGTGTATGCAATCTGGGATTATGTAGTGTTTAAAACACAGATGAGCAAAATGCAGTCATATTAATGGTAAAAAACGTAAAATGTAATCGTAATCATTTTTATTAATCTGATTACATTTTGCCCATCTATGACTATAACCATCACTACCCGATATAAATAGATGCAGATTTTATCGCATGTACATAATAGAGGCGTAAATATATTGCGATGGAACTGTTGAAATACCGAAGTCATTGAAACACTCTCTAATTTTTTTTTTTACACTGACTCGACATAGTGACTACAATATACCTGATGGTAAGTACAGTGTAGTCCAAAAAACGAAAGCGACTATCATAGGATGAAAATCCGTTGATAATCTACATCGTCATGTCGGCCCACATATACCACGACTGAAGGTCTCTAGGTATATAAGCTACTGGATATACACAAGCTGATCCCGAAACGCGACAAGCTGAAACTGGTCACTATGACGGACTTTACAACCATGTACTGTGGTCGCGATCCCGACGGGCACCGACGCCCTACCACCTCGCTGCTGCTCGTTTAGCACCACCCAGGAGTCACGTGTAGGGAAACTAGGGTAAAGCCTACGGACGCGAGCAGCTTCGACTCCCAAAAATAAAATCAAACAAGACATACTAAACATCGCCAAATGGTCTCAGCGTGATGATATTTTAAACACAACAGGCACAAAGACGTCAAATTAAGATCAAATTATCTGTAATTACATCAGTTCGGTTAATGTTACACAAAACATTCGATCACAAAAGAATCATCTTCGGATTTGTTTCGTAATAAATAATTCATAATAACGACTTAAAGCGCCTATTACGGGGTTACGCAACGCGTTAACATAGGCATTACGGAGAAGCTCGTATACGCGGTGGAATGTTTTCACTAGTATGGGAATTATGGGGTGCCGTCCAAGGCATAAGCGACAGCGATTAAACTCGCGATTTTATACAAGAATATGTACACATTGCACCTATAAAATAACTCCAGCTTAAGTTACACGAGCTCAAAGAAATATGATGAAAAAATAACTAGGGCTATCAACAGTGAGGAAAATCCTGTCGATAACCGCATTGATCATGCCGGCCTGCGTAAATGTATCTTCGTTAAAAGAGCCCAATATCATAGGATAGCGGGTACACGCTCACCGAGAGAGGGTGAAACAAGGTAAAATAACTCTTCAGAGCACTCATTGGTCTACAGGCGGTAGAAGACGCTCAGTGAGGCAATACCTCCTTGCAAGTGACAACTGCTTAACTTGTTCAAGATTCTTATTAACGTCTGGGTCATTCACAATGCGGACAACCCTGCGGTTATACTGAAATATTCGTTATATATTCAGTTAATTGTCAAAACAAACGTATTTTCTGAAGCTAAGTCAAAGTGGCATCTATAAATTTCAGCTTAAGTTTAGGAACCGATAATAGATTTTCAAATCGCTCTTTCTATATTTATATCATTGTACCACACGCCATTGCGTCACAACGCAAGCAGTAATCATGACCGTATACACCAGTCGTTAACTTGGCTGACTGTTCGCTGGATAGCGGACGTCAGATCAACTTTATATAAGCCGAAACATCTACAGTCTTGTGCGATACGGAACTGACATTTTGAGTTGTAGGGGTCATCGCGAAAGATCGATCCTAGAAAGTTTATCTGTAGAAATAAGTCTGTCTAGATTTTGACGTAAATACTTCTTTAGAAAAGTTAAGTACTTTTTGTAAAGCATAATGAAAAGTTAACTCACGTCATCGTCACGCTAGGATGCCCGCGGGGATTGGAATTGAAGAATACAGTCTTGAGGCTGACAGTTATTTTTTAATTAATTTGATTACTATAATACATTGAAAGGAAATATAACTTTATTCAAATATTTCTACATATAAGTTCTTTTGAATTGTTAAAAAAAAGGGTAAATGAATCTGCCACTGGTGTGGAAAGCAGAATCTACCGTGAAATGCCGGCAAGAAACTCTGGTAGTTGCTGTGCAAAACATAATAAGGTACAATACAGCTGATTTTATAAACGAAGGAGATATTTCAGGATACAATAATTTGTACCTTAGTGTAACTAATAAAAATGTCACGAACTGTATTCTTTAACAGATCATTAAAAAAATTGAATAACAAATGAGAATTAATCCGTAAAAAATGTAGACACCGTAGCGCGTGTGGCGCGTGATTGACTGATAAATACATAAAGTTTATTTTACGTATATTAAACAACTTACTGCCTTTTAATCACAAACGTCTCTAACAGCACTTTATAACTACGTACTCCTTCGACCGTACTGAAGCAAAGGACAGCCGATCTTTTTTTTTACACTGACACGGCACAGTGACTACACCATACCTGATGGTCAGCATGGTGCAGTCCAAAAAACACCAACGACTGTCGATAGGCAAGAAAAAACCCATTGGTAGTCGCAGCGATCATGCCGGCCTGCACAAATATCTCTTCACGCTACGCTTAAAGGATCCCATATCATAGGAAGGTGGGAACACGCTCGCCGAAAGACCATTCCACAGACCAACGACACGGCAAAAGGAGTTTGAGTACTTCTTAGTCCAAGCCGAGATGTGAGGTCTGACCATTGTATCAACCCTTGGCCTTGTAAATATTTGTTATCCATGGAATACTTTTATTTAATGACAACATCTATTCTTTATGGTATTTTACTTAAGCTCTGCAGTCCAAAGCGCCATAACGCTCTGTGAACTCTCCGAACTATCACTTTATATTGTTACCAACTAAAAATATATTTATAACGAATTATAAATAAATTGTTAATAATATTCACAAGAATATTTAGTATTTTATCACTATTATTTATATTATTTCGATCATAAATTATCAGTAATATTTACTGTGAAGCATCTCCATTATTTTAACACATGATTTTACGTAAACCGCTATTGACCCGTTTCCCTTCGCACTTATCCTGGCTAAAGACAGACAAAATAACAACTTAATAATTTGGTACTCATTCGTTCATGGGTGTAATCTATTATATAAAAATAAGTCCGGTTTTCCTTCCTGACGCTATAACTCCAGAACGCACGAACCGATTTCCACGGTTTTGCATTCGTTGGAAAGGTCTCGGGCTCCGTGTGGTTTATAGCAAACAAAATTCAGGAAAAATGTCAACAGAAAAGCAGGAAAACAGGAAAAATCATTTTTCACATACAGCGCCATCTCTGATACGAAGCATGCTACAAACCAATATGGTTTTGCATGGTGGTGGAGCAGATCGCACCAGTATTTTAAGTAGATGGCGCCGATGCGTTATACATTGTTTGACAGCTACTTATTGTACTCTGCTCAGTTAATTTCATGTGACATTTATTATGCGCACGTTCTTTCAAACGCTAACGAAGCCATCTTGTGGCGAAACAAAGTTCCCCGGGTTTGCTAGTTGTCTATAAATGATATTGTACAATGTAGTTTATAATTTACTTTGTTATAAAGAAAATATTAAGATATCGCTATTTTTACATAGTGGGAATTAGAATCGAATACTGAATATCCTCCCTAAATATCTCCGTCGTCCACAAAATCAGCTTGTATTATTATACAAAAGAATGAATGCCCCGTGAAAAAAATTTTACACATTAAGACCACGCACTTTTATTATTTAAACAGTCATTGATGGAATAATATCCCCTATTTACCTATTTAGTTTTAATAGTGTTTAGATTGTGTACAAAACTTCAGAGTTTAAAATATGTAGGAGTAAGTTATGCTTAAGTTATTTCCTGATGGCGTAACAGGTGCCTTGTAAGCGAAAGTAAGTAGTGCCGGGTTCGATGCCAGCGGAAGTGCCCGATATAGAAAGTGACACCAAGGCGCAAGGGAGTTTTCCGATCACGCGCTGTCTGTATTAGCATGCGCTGGAGTTACGCTATTCTAATATACAGTATGTTATAAAAACTTTGGTCGACCTGTGAAGACGTCGCTCGGTAGCGATATGAGCTTTATTTAGGCTATGCATTTTAGTTAAAATGCAAAAAAAAATAAATGGGGAAAACATTTAAGTGACACTGAGAGCGTGTGTAACTTGTGAACAAAAAAGGATAGCAAAGCATTGTGCTAGTTGGTCATGAGGTCCAAAGGTCATAGTCCCTAGTTCCCTTGATCCTAAGCACCGTTTATTAACTAAATTGTTTCTCTAGTTTTTAAACTGATTTTTGTAAGCATTGATCACGTGTAAAATAATTACTTTTTTATTTTATTTTATATAACAACTAGCTGACTCGGCAAACGTTGTTCTGCCATATAAATTATAGCAGACCAGTCACGCTTTGCTGTGACTGGTTTTTGAATAATTACTCAATCCAGTCAACGGATAGCGCCATCTTTTAGAATCGGTTGGAGCTAACTGTAAATTATGACTGCTAAATAATAAACAAATAATTTGCAATAAAATAATATTGCGACTATGAATTGAGATGAAAACTATCCTATCTTTTAAATTGGATCAAACTTCACGTGGTGTGTAAATTTCATTAAAATCGGTTTAGTAGTTTAGGAGTCCATCGCGGACAAACATCGTGACAGGAGATTTATATATATTAAGATAGCTTTTTAATGTTCACATTGCAGTTATCTATGGACAATAGTGACCGTTTACCATTACGAGGCCCGTCAGCCTGTTTGCCGACTAAAGTTTAAATAAAACTATGACAGAGTATCACACGCCGTGCAGTTTTATATCCTTATGTTGTTGACATTCCAGCTGTTCTCACAAAGCGATTCTCCTCCCCGCCTTTGCTGTGAACTGTCAAGGAGCGGAATTCGCTTCCTGTGTCTATTTTTTCAACATCTTATGACATGGGAATCTTCAAACGAATAGTGGGTCGGTATTTGTTGGATGAGAGAGCTCCATAATCAGCCTCATCACTTTCCAGCGGGTGAGATTGAGGTCAAGCGCAAGCCTGTCGCTAATATAAACAGACAAACAATACGTAAAACCGGATATAATTATTGCAGTGGTTCACACGTCATATTATGTAATGCGGAGCAATCTATATAGAACTTGCAACATAACATTGTTGATTTAGTGATGTATCGACATTCTGCTTGAGAACGAACCGACCCCGAATAATTATCGACCGAAACCAAAAATGAATTATGATTATTACGAATATTTATTTATTTATTTAAGGTACATCAACAGCAAAAATACATATTAATTTTATAGACGATGGAGATATTCAGGGAGGATATTCAGCATTCGATTCTGATTCCAAATATGTAAAAATAATCATATTTTAATATTCCTTTTAAAATATTTTTTTTATTCTGTCTCGACACAGTGACTGCACCATACCTGATGGTAAACATGGTGTAGTCCAAAAAACGCCAACGCCTTTCGACAGGTAAGAAAAACACATCATCATGCCGGCCTGCACAAATATCTCTTCACACTATGCTTAAAGGAACCCATATCTTAGGATGGTGGGAACACGCTCGCAGGAAGACCATTCCACAGCCCAACGACACGGCCCAGTTTATTATGCTCAACATATTTAGGGACAATGATACGCATGAATGAATGAATAACAATTAATTGAGTATGTGTTTTGCCTGTCCTAAGCCAGGATAAAGTGCGAAGGAAAAACGAGTCAACACCTGATTACCTAAAATTTATTAATTTACAGGTGCGCTACACGCGCTATTGTATCCACACTTTTTACGGATCTATTCATATTTATTCATCAATTCTTCTTTATAATATATAAGGGAATACGTTATTTACATTTAATTTTTTATTAGTTTCAAGAAGGTACTAATTATTATTCCTGAAATATCTCCTTCTAAATCTATATATAACTCAAAGGTGTCTGACTGACATAGTGATCTATCAACGCACTTTGATGAATTCCGCCCCCAAGGGGATAAAATAGGGGATGAAAGTTTGTATAAATCTTCTCAGATTTTCGACTATAATATAATAACTTGATAGTTTTAGCGCCTACTGACAGATTAGGCCCTAATCTTTTACACACGCTAAACAAAAGTAAAGCCGCAATAACTATATCTAATTAATTATAATACTTCTTAATGCGAGCGAAGCCGCGGGCAAAAGCAAGTCATCTATAAAATTACGTCTATACAAAATATATAAACAGAAGTCACTAATACATTGTAACTTATTTTCATATATTTTGTAGTTATAATAGTTTCTTTGATCTTTAAAACCGAATCTGTAGCTTGAGTCCCACACTATTTCTAAGTTTAGCTTTTTAAGTTACTTATTCATGACGCGTCTGCCGATATTGCTACACGTTGGTATGACCACAGACACTGCAGAGCTAGGTAGTTTTAATATTTACAAGTGGTAATATTGTAAAACGAAGTCGTCTGGGCATCTGTGTTCGAAAAAAATCAATTTCTGTTTATACCTGCTAAATAAAGGAACAGTGGGCACCCCTTTCTGTCACTAAAAGAAGGATATTTTTAATTGATACTTTTAAATAAATGTTTTGAGCAGTAGCATGATTTTTTCAGAATTTTTTGAGTGAATTAATGAGGTGAAAAAACGGCTGGACGTCAAAGCCCAGTTTATAGACCAAAGATGCGGATAAAATGTTTACAGACGAAGTGTTAAGTGTAAAAATTATTATCATTACAGTCTTTACTTTCTAAATGACAATGTACCATACATTTGCTAAATTACGTTCATTACATTTCCTTGTCTTGATCAAAATGGTATAAATTCAGTGAAAGTAATAAATTCCGAAAACTTTAAAAAGCTTATTTACTTCGTATTATTTTATGAAAAACATATGTTGAGATTATTTGATATTTATTTATTTATAAGTACATTTACATAGACTACATTAACACATAAAAACTATATAAAACATGAAGAGGATACATTATAAATGCGACTATATTTATAAGTGTAGACTACATGCACAGAAGAAAAGAAAAATAAAAATACTAGTAACACAAAAAGATATAAACTACTGTAATCAGAAATTTTTTATAACAGAAATAAAAAAAAATCAATAATCTATGGAACAATCTTCCCAAATAACATCCTTATTTTTAATATTTTAAATATATTTCGGTTTTAAATTGATGTATTTACAAAACTTGCACGGCGATGCGAATCATTGTAGGTAGGGATACCGACACGGAAATCTAGGTTTTTTGTGAGGAGCATCATTGACGGGAAACATCGTGAGGTAACCAAAATGGCATCGCATAGAAATGTCATATAAAAGTGACCTAAGAGCGGCGATCAGCTGGGCTACTGGTCACAATGAGCACGACATATGAGCGCAAAATGGACTCACTAATATATATCTGCTCAGCTCGAAAGCAATATACAATGACATGAAGAATACAGGGTTTACTTGCGATATTTTCTTTCACCGTTAAACATATGGTGCCCAAACCCGTGCTTAGTCCGAAAAACGCCCAGAAGTATGAGTTTGGATTCGAAATTATGACCATGCGCCGTGCCGTGTATAGATACCGATCCCTAATCCACTGGGCCACCACAGGCACTATGTATGTGTAGCCTACTCACCATATATTTATTTATTTCTGTCCTTAACATTACCTATTTTCTAATTCTGTATACTATACTAACCTACAACTAACAATAATTATAAATGACATTATTATATCTTCACTTATTTATATAAGTAATTTTGTTAACACATTTCATACTAACATACATGATATTTATTTCTTAATATCGTGTCGTGCTTTGGAATCGTATGTGGTGAGCGCTAAGGTTGTGAGCCACAGTGTACCGGCGCGCGCGGGGGGATTGCACAGGCGCACGCGACGCGAGCGCTCCACCGCCCGCGCACCCGGCACGCCAGTCTTGCTATCACACTGAGACTAGCTTCACGCACCACTCGCTCGCTACTTATAGTTTTCCTATCGTTATTGTTTTTGTGTTCTTATTTGTTTTGTTGTGCCCTGTACTTTATATCTACTTGGACTATCTTACTTGTGCTTCATTATTTCTTCTGGACTCTGTACTTGTGCTTTATTAAACGTCTACCTACTTGCTGTCTGGACTTTCTTCATTTCATTCTTCATCATCTCATCTATCACGCTATCCTGCGCTATAGTGTAAGGTAGGTCCCTACTACCATACCTACCACGCTAAATATGTATTAACATCCTTGTCGCTCAACGCGATTCCTTTGTGTTATTCACGGGGCCCAAATCCAACTCACAGCACGCCATCATGTAAACTAGTTTTATATAAACAATGTAACTCGAATATTAAGGTTGTATTATGATATTATTATGTTCGATTTAACACAAAAAAATCTATTCTTCACCTCAAATCTGTGAAACGAGCGACATAGTATAATGTAATATGTAATTCTATATAAATTAATAATAGGTATTGTATAATGCAAATAGTTTTAATATTTCAATGAGTATATCCTATTACATATAAATGCGAGTACCATTAAATTCTTATACACGACTGGGGCCCTTCACGAAAATCAGTGCTGCAGGTTTCCTCTGTGGCTTTAGGCTGATGAAGGTCCCAGTTTCACCATGTTTATATGTTTGTATTTTCTTTTGTTTCTGTGTGTTGTTTGTATTGTTGCATTTAAATTTCTGGTTTTTTGTTGATTTGTGGCGAAATAAATACATTTTCATTTTAATTTTTTTTTGTCATTTTCATTTGATTTTTTTTTAATTGAACTAAAAATTCTAATAACTTCAACAAAAAATGCGTCACTCATATTTGTGTGACATGGCGACGAACATATTAAGCTGTGTGAATTGTGCTTCGTTGCAACCAGCACTATTCATTTTACCTACATGGGGCTAATTGTCTCAAGTTCGAAATCAAAGAAGTCATTTTAGGTCGTTATGAGCATTGTCTCAAAGCCGTGTTTGTACCGACAAAGAGCCAATTCAACCGCCTCTATGCTGTGTCCATAGGATTACTTATACAAAAAAGTCAATTCCAACCTTTTGTTAGGTACTCAAGAAATGGTATGTTTTCCTAGAATAAATTTCTCTGCCATAAACGCTTTCAAATATCACCCAACTTATTGTTCAGTTGAAAAACGTGACAGGGTTATTGATGGTCCTAACGTTAACGTTCTTTAACATTAACGTTTCTGGTGTATTTCTAATCGTTTCCTAATTAGTGACCATAATTATGTAATAATCGAGGAGAAATTCTATGCACTGGGTCGTCAGGGCTACCGTGAGGTCAGCGGCCCCGGTGGACTAGACTCTACTGATAAAAACCCCCGGAGTGGCCGTTCTGATCACTCCAACTCAGGCCTGAGGATCAATATCGATCCGCATCCATAAAATTAAATAAAAATCGTACAATGACGTCCTAGGTACGGATCTAACCTCCTACTAATGAAATAAAATCTACTTATCTCGTATTATTTCGAATAAACTTGTACATATATATAGCTTGGACCTTGAGCAAAGCCAAACAGGTAACTGGAATAAATTACTTTTTAGTTGGTTGGATCCTACTACATACCTCACTCCACTCTGGTTTTATCCAGATTAAATAAGAACTTAGGCACCACGTACCGGTGAAGGAAATTATCGTGAGGAAACTCGCATTGTATCTAATAGAAATGCCATGTGTACTAGTGCTCTGAGAACGGCGATCAGCTGCGCCACGTCACGTTGAGAAATATATATGACCGCATAGTGTTATACAGCCATTAATGTATCTCTGCTCACGCCGAATGCGATATAGAGTGAAGATATGTTAATATTATGATGATTATTATTACACATAACATTTCTATTAGATATCATTTATGTTTCCTCGTTATGTTTTTCTTCAGCGGTGAGCATCTGTCTAAAGCTATACTTAATGCGGAAAAATGCTCATTTACGTGCCGTGATACGAACTTATGACAATTTGCATTGCAATGCATGGATACCGATCCCCTTATCCACCATGCAATCACAGCCACATTATTAACAGCGGAGTGCATCCGCAATATTGACTAAAAGTGAAAAATATAATGATTTTTAAAACTTTTAAATGTAAGGATTATATTGATGTAGACAAACTACGTTTAACTTATCCAGGCGAGAGCGGTGTGTGACGCGTTTCCGCACACCGCTCCAAGATATTGAGATGTGTGAGAGATGGCTCCTTACGCCACTCCTCACAGTGCAGAGATGCGGCCTTACAAAAGGCCAGACGTTGCCGAGGGTTGGAGAAGAGGATGACACTGTACCTCTGGCCCCGGTCAGACGGGAAGGAACACCCCGAGGGTTTTAGTCGGTGCAAGTCTGACTCACCGGGGGGCAGCCCTCACCGCCCCCTGAGGTCCGTTAGAGACTTCCCTGGGGCTATAAAAAAAAGACAAACTACGTTTATATATTATTAAAATTCCTTCACAACTTGTCTTAAGGTTGAAACTTCGCTCGGACATGTTAAAAAATAAAATGTTACCAATTGAAAGTTATTTCTGATAATGATCTGGTGGTAGAATCCAGGTCAGATAATCAGATACGCTCAGTACAGGAGCCGAACATGTCAAACCGACTAATTGCTCTTTAGATATATAGATAATAGTTGATCTTAGTCTGGAAACGTTTGGCTCTCGCCGCAAGCGCCAAACCTTCAAAAAAGCTTGGCCAAAATTTGCGAACTATCCGCATGCTTGCAATTACGGCAGTGTGTTTTAGAAGCACAAGGGAAGCGGATGTTGCGATAGTATATCACCACCCATCTTTTTTATAACAATAAAAAAGAAAAGGACGGCAATAACAAATTGAAGTTTTTTTTTCAATGAGACAATTTGCTGTTTGCTGGAAACTGCCTTTACGAGTACAACTTCTACAAGCGAATATGAAGAGCACTGGAGGTTCTTAGCTAGCGATTTGTAGGCCTGTGAGTACGGACCTCAACTTCTGTGGTCAGCCAGGACACTGTTCGAGTCCGGGCACATTCTTTTGGGGTTTGCAAAATGATGATAATGATGTCCTAGCCGGATTCGGCCACGGCGACTGTTTCAACACCGGTTAAGAAAATCGAGGTCCAGTTTACGGAAACAGTCAATTGCGCAGGAGATATTCAAGTGCATAGTTAGACGCGCAGCCAGAAAAGCACTTTCTCGTCCGAGCTTACTCGGGCCCGATGGAATGGAGAACCAGTACGATCGGGAGGGAGCGGGATGCAGGTTTGGTCGAGTTTTCCTTCTCTGAACACCTGGTTGAATTGCAGTGTTAAAGAGATACCTTAGTCGGCTTTTACGACACCTCAGCAAGAAGAGGGGGGTGCTATTCTATTCTGCCGGCAGCCACCACGGCTAAAAAATAGACATCACATGAACACTGGTGTAGGAAATCATCGTGAGAAAACTCGCATTGACTCTAATAGACATGTTATATTTGAGTGCCCTGAGAACGGCGGTTCATTGCACTATTGGTATCGTCGACAATAAGCGCAAAGTGGATACAGCCACTATTGTATCTCTGCTCACACTGAAATGCATGTACCGTGACCATATATTATTAATATAAATTGTATTATTGAATTATTGTCAAAGTCTCCGATTTCGTCTATTTCATTTGGCTCTGTGAATACTCAGGCTATACTCAAGCCCCTATTATATATTCAGATTTATGTCTAAATGAAATTAATTTCTGAACAAAGTGTAAGCTAAATCGAAGTCACGTCTGTAAATCTCCACCTGAGATAGAATCATCAATAAACCTGGTCAATTCATTAATAGGCAAAATGTAATCAGATTAATGAAAAATTATTACGATTCCATTTTGCATTTTTCATCATTAATATGACTGCATTATGCTCATCTATGTTTTAAACACTACAGAATCCTCAAATTCATTCAAATGTATGACTTATTTATGTTTAAATGGGCTTTAACCATGATTACAGAGCAACAAAATTAAAATTACGATTACATTTTGTGATCGTTAATCATTAATCAGATTACATTTTGCCCATCTCTGATTACATTCCTGTGTTCAAGACCTTTCTAATTATTCCTAATATATCTTTTTAAGCAATAAACCATGACTCTAGGAAACTCAATATCCGTTCTTGACCGATGATGCTTTGACGTAAAGAACCAAATCAATATCGCATCAAGCAGAAATGGAGGACTTTCACTCGACTGATGATCGTATGATACTGATTGCGTAACAGCGCTTTAAATGATATATAAAATTTTATAATATTGCTAAAATATTTAATTTCATGTGGTCATTATTAGCAACAGTTTATTTCACTCACTTATCATTAAATTTGAAGTAATTTTAAAGATCGTTTTTTATCCGCTCGTTGTATCTCGTAACTGTTTTATATGTCTATCATCAAGTCAATTCCCTGTTGAAGTAGGTATAGAGAATGGAACGCCACTTCTATTTATTTTGGTAAACCTCTTTCACGAGGTTCGAGGTTTCTTTCTTTCTTTTTCACCTTTTCAATATACGAATGATAAGGATATACTTATTATTCTCTTCATGCACTCTCGCCTTTTCCGGATACTTCTTAACATTATCAGAACTCTTTTTATTTTGTCTGTGCAGGTGAATCTCGATCGGTCTCGGCTTTTACTTCGATACACATTCATATTGCATATATTTTTCCTCACCTCACCATTATTTATCATCTCTACGTGTCCTAAACTATCGAAGCATGTTTTTCTGCATGCTGTCTGTTGAATCTATAGAGTTATAGTTTCTGTGTATTCGAGAGATGGCGCTGGCAGAGTGTTGAATCACGCTATCGTTTTGTAACACACAATTCTATACTCTGCCACAATATTAAATAAATTATGAGTAGCGACACAGCAACTATTTGTTTTATTCAATCACATCCCGAGTCTACAGTGGTGACATCTATATAGCGTTTGTTCGCTGTCTATGATACTATCTTTCAAACCAACCATTCTGCGAATCTCTTCGTTCCTAACGTAATTCGCAAGCATTCGCAAGAGATTGCATCTGAATTGCATTAATTCTACTTTCATGCTTCTTCTGAAATATCCAAGTCTGCGCGGGTTTGCGGTGTCACAGCTATACGGTATCTCACATCCCGGCCAGGACTAAGAAGTTCTCTAACTCCTTCTTTTGCCGTGTCATTGGACTGTGGAATGGTCTTCCGGCGAGCGTGTTCCCACCTTCCTATGATATGGGATCCTTTAAGCGTAGCGTGAAGAGATATTTGTGCAGGCCGGCATGATTGCTGCGACTACCGATGGGTTTTTTCTTGCCTATCGATAGTCGTTGGCGTTTTTGGACTGCTCCATGCTTACCATCAGGTATGGTGCAGTCACTGTGTCGAGTCAGTTTAAAAAAAAAAAGTCTCACTGTCGTATAACAAATTGAGCACCCAAACCACTCTATGCTCCGCTACTGGTTCTGTTTACGTAATGTTATGACTTAGTATCCAATTTTTTCTTATTATTAGAAAACGAAGCAACTTGTCTTAACGACTTGCCTCGGCCTATCACGTTTTGGAATCAGCTTGTGTACATCCAGTCGCTCATATGCTTTGGGACCTTCTGCCGCGGTATCCAGTGTTTTTTTTTTTATAACAAGGGCGGTATGGGAAAACTATAGTAAAAGAGATACATTATCTTGGTCTGATGAAGGTTTAGCTGTTTTTATTTAGAGATAAAATTGGTGTAATAGGGTCAAGCGTGTAATTTTGACAAAAATGAACAAAATCGATCAATTTCTTTACGAATGTAATAATGAATTCAGTTTCATGCGTTAATTACATAAATAAGTCACACTGCGTAGTCTTAACTAACCGTGAAGTGTGATGAATAATGCATAATATGTGTGCTCAAACAGTACCAATTTGTAATACAAATAGACGTAATATGTTACGTGATTTGTATCTCTTTCCACACATTTCCGGATTTTAATGACTTCTAGGATTAAGGTCTTTACACACTACTGCCTTTTTTGGCAGGACAAAATGCTATTGGTCGGGATAGGCCTTTACAACTTCCTTGGGCGAGAGGGGCAAGCGCCTAAGGTACTCCGCCAGCGAGTTATGGGTTGGATGGCAACGCAATATGGTATCTCTGTGGGTACGGACCTTGAACTGGGCGGGCAGCAAGGAAGGGAACCTAACGGTGATATACCAGCGTTTCGGGAGCGACTATCATGAGAAAAACTGCGAATATATATTTTTTGTTTTATGTATTTGTTAATTATGTAGCTAGGATCAACTTTATTTTATACGTACTGTCTTTCATAGCCGCAGGCTCGGACCTGGCCGCCGAATTCCAGGTGCCACACACAACCACGGCGCCCAGCGTACCTACTTAATAATATATCTTAAAAAAGCTGGCCAACTTCTCCATATAAAATAGACTGAGAATTTGTACAAGCCGCTGTTTTTACATTTTAAAAGTGAACTCAAAAGTCTCATAAATTATCATTACCATTATTATTTTTTTGTATCTCGGTGGAAAATCCTGCATAGGACCATCAGAGACGCTGTGAGGGTAATGACCCCAGTGTGTCAGACTCCTGCTTACTAAAAACCCCCGGAGTGTCCTTCTGATTGCTCCACCCGGGTCTGAGATGCCAAATTCATCCAGACGCCCAGGGAACAAGAAGCCTTATTGAGGCTACCTTTCTGGGAGGAGAAGGAGTAAAGCTCACCCCTCCAAAACCTCTCTCCCAGGCGATGCGCCGGACACCGTGCACCGCTCCCTCTCAAAAGTATCATTAGTATGTCCTAAGTCATGCTAGGTTCAAAGGTTTTTTGTGAATATTTCATTGTCTAAATAATAAAAGATTTTTACAGAGTTGTACAGCACAAAATTTCTAAAATTGTCGCAAAATGGTTGCTCCATCTCGAAAAACTCCAAAATAACCGCACATCTAACGACAACATTACGTAAATACTTAAGAATTATTCTGATTATTGTAAAACAAATGAACGTAATTTGTTTAACGATTGTGGTTTTGTCGAATTTCGCTCATATGATTATTCTAAGGTAATTTGTGACTTTGCGGTTTCCAAAGCATAAAGCTGATTATTCTAGACTTATTACGTGAACACGGAATTAGAATGCTTAGAGAATGATCTTTACTTTTATAAAGTAACTGGATTTTGAGTCAAACCCTTGTTAAAAATAAGCAATTCTTTAAACTCGTACATTGCAGTATTCATTTGTATGAAACGGATTCTGACATACGACTGTAACTACCGTAAATTGTAAATTGATACTGGAAACTAGTATCATACACCTACTGGCTAAAAAACTCCCGGAGTGTCTCTCTCCGCGCAGCAGCTCGAGTCTGGGAGTCCGAATTCCTTTTACAACCCGGCGAGAGAATAGCGCGAGCGTCCTCTCTGGGAGGGTGAGTGTAAAGACAGGTCTGGATCTAACGGGTATCAAACCAGATCCCACACACGGGTAACAAACTTAAGGGGCGAAAGTCGAACATATCACCCATACACACTGAATAATATATCTAAAAAAGGGGTCAAATACTCAACAAAAATATTGGCTGTAAAGTACTAGCCTTGCGACATCTCCCTCTCTGTCTGGACTTGGCTTAAATAGATAAAAACTACGACGTGTTAATATATCTAAATTTTCAATACTATCTATATTATCTATAAAATCACCTAATATTCCTTCCATTTTAAACGTCACTTTGTTAGGGGTTAGTTAAAGAATGAACAATTGACTCCGTAACTTATAAGGGATACCTAAGCCATTAGGTGCCACCTAAACGTTGATGAAAACAAAATGATCACTAAGGGCCACCAAAAATGTCTTAAGTGGCTCTTAAAATTTAGGGAACGTTGGTGAAAACGGGCATGAGTGCTCTAAAAGGTTATATAACGTTCCACCCTCTCCCTTCCTTAATAGAACCACGCGCGCAGATTTATCTATACAATAACTCACATCCCGGTTAAACTAAGAAATTCTCTATCTATTACTTTTGCCGTGTGGTTGGACTGCGGAATGACTAGCGGGCGAATGGCGTCCTATGATATGGGGTCCTTTGAGCATTGTCTATAGAGATATTTGTGCAGGCCGGCATAATCGCTTCAAATACCGATGGGTTTTTCTTAACTGTTGATAGTCGTCGCTTTTTGGACTGCACCATCCTTATCACCAGACGTGGTGTGGTCACAGTGCCCAGTCAAGTAAAAAAAAAAACATAAAATTTTACTCTCTTTTTAAAGAATGCGGAGTACCCCTACGGAGGCATACAAGACAACCTCGCAACAGAGATGCTGGACAGTTACGCATAATCAAAGGTCGGGAATCTAAAAGAGGAGCTTGGCCTTGGCAGGTAATTATATTACTTATACATCATCTTCCTACTTGTCCATGACTAAGTAATTTAGACAGTGTGGCTCAATCAGTATGAAGGTTTGGTATCCTGAACAGAATGGACGGTTTTTCACGGCGAGTCAACTGCGTCTATTATATAAAGCCCAGATCAGGCTCTGCATGGAATATAGTTCGCATCTCCAGGACGGTTCCGCACAGGAACCTTTTACCATCCTTGATAGGTTGTAGCGGAGGGCTGTCCAGATTGTGGATGATCTAAATAATCCTTCCCTTATTATGTCGAGCCAGTAAAAAAAAAAAGAGTGCGGCCTTCCGTGGCCAATTAACCCCTAAATTCGTTGGCGGTGCACCCTGAATTCTCGACCGGTGAAGTTTTAAAGGCTCTCCCAGGACAACAGCATCTCGTCTTCCCAAAAAAAAAAAACATTTATAACTACCAAATTCATAATTTTGACTTTTATGTGATAGTAATTTTAATTAATTATTTAAGGTCGTTGAACAAAGGAATAGCATCCTTAAAGTTTATTGGTTTTGTAAATATATCCATATAGTATCAAAAAATTATAGTTTTTCGTATTTGTTAATGATCCTGCAATTGCACTTTCAGGTATCTCTGCAACTATTGCATCCAAACTATGGTCTCATCGGTCACTGGTGCGGTGGAGTACTTGTACACCCTTTTTGGCTCCTGACTACTGCTCATTGCATTAACAAGTAATATCTCTTTTAACCTAATTATCTTTCAGTTTTTATTTAATCACCAAGTATTAAATTCATAGTTACGACAAAATTATTTATTCAGTTAAGGGTTTGATCTCAGCTGGTCTTTCCGATCTATAGTTCATTATTTTGTATATGTATTTACATGTATAGCAATAGCTTTTACAATTTCTCACAGGACTTTCAGTTCAATATATTGTAGTTTGCATCTAAGGAATAATATTTTACAAAGAGAGACTACAAGAGCTTCCTTCTAGTTCTTCTCGTAGCGTCGGTTTTCTGAACTGATGCCGCGATGATAAACTCTTTTTATCAACGATATAAATGTGCTTGTAAAATAACTATTGAAATACAGTTGTTTTGAGTTTAAGATTAAATTTTATTTTCCGACCTCGTTAAAATGTCTCATTCTTTTAAAAGGTTTTGTCAATAGTTATACAAAATTCTAGAACCAAATCAAATGTAACAGTCACATACAAATTAGACAGCCCCAATTACAATATTAGGAGGCATTGATTCAAATTACTGAATATGTGTTGAGATCTATTAAAAACACACAAAATTATTATATTCCAGTGAGTTATTCAACTTGCCTGTACCAGCGTTGTGGACAGCTGTTCTTGGAGAGTGGGATAGAGCTGAACAACGAGGAGCATACGTGCCTATTGAAAAAATAGTACTACATCACAGATTCCACAACTATCAGCATGATATAGGTAAAGTAAACACGATGAACATTTTAAAAAAAATTGCTGATTGACTGCTGATTTTTGCATGATATTTATTTAATATTATTTATATGTCGATATATGAAATAATTCCATCAGTTACAATCATTCAAGCGTCTGATAATAATTTATGACTGTTGGTAGTGATTGATATATGAACATGTAAGGTCTACTTCACTTCCCAAATTATCCGTTGAAAATGCTGACGAAAATCTTTACAATTATAAAATTTTTAAATTTTGCTGTGATATTTAAAAATATAACTAAACTCAAAAATCTCTCTTGACCTTCTACTCTCATAATTATTGGATGTTTTTTTGTGGTATTTTTTGTTGTTGTTATTTTTTGTGTGAAAGGTAGGCGAACAGACAGATAGCTCACCTGATATTAAGCGGTGACTATCGCCTATGAACACCTGCAACGCAAGAAGTCTCATCTTAGTACTGCTGCACTGGAAATACTTTTTCAAAGAACGTCATGTCATAATCTAGAGAGTATACCCTTTTTTTTTCTTTTTTATTTTTGTCAACCCGGTGGAAATCTCTACGGACCGTCAGGGGAGCGGTGAAGGCCGCTCCCCCGGTGTGTCGGACCTGCCCCGACTTAAAATACCGGGGTGTTCCTTCTCCCGTCTGCCGGATGCTAAGGGCAAAGCCGAGCCATCTTCCTCGGCATCCGGCGACGTCCGGCTTTGTTCGGGCCTCACCTACAAGGCGGGGGGCTGTTAAATAATCGCCGCCCCCCGCGTACACCTAACACATTTCGGGGAGAGTGGTGTAGAGTACCACCCCCCTCGTCTCCTTGAATTGTCATTGGAGCGGTGTGCGGGAACACATCGCACACCGCTCACCCCTGGATCTGGGCGACGCGCTCCCTCAAGCGCACCGCCCGGATCTAGAGAGTATACCCATCTGAAAGCCCATTCTTTATTATATCGGCATAGTTGCTCTCCGTATTTTTTTATTAATGTTATTAATACTACCTGTGATTTGACTAATTACTATCTTTATTATTCCAGCATTAATGAAACTAACTAAAGCTGCAGACGTCAGCACAGGGAGTCGAATACGTACGATCTGTTTGCCTCCTTACGTTCCACCAGTAACCAATTTCAACGTTGATCACGTGAGCGGATTTTATATGCGACCAGGATCCATCTCCGAATCAATCAAGCGTAAAACGAAACCACCAAAACCAAATCCAAATACCGCAGTCAAATATTTGGAAAAACTTAACAACCTAACTAAGAACACGTTCTCTGGATTTGCAAATAAAAAACATAAAAACTTAAGATATAATGTAAGAGTTGCTAATGATTCACACAGGCAAGGTGATAGAAAGGAAGAAGTAAGGAAGGCTGATGCTGAAGGAAGAAGTGATTTAGCATATGACAGTGCAACTTTGGATAGCCTAGTGAAGATTATCAAAGCAAAACTCCTTAGAGACAGAGGAAATACCAATGAGAGAAGTGATAAGAAATTAATGTTTGGTGAAGAAATAGATCCTTTTATTGATGATAACAATGGAATAGATTTCAAAGATGAGTGTTACGCTACTGGCTGGGGGAGAGAACAGACTAATGGAACGCTAACAGATGTTCTATTAGAAGCAGAAGTTCCGGTATTGCCATTGAGAATTTGTAGGGATAAGTATGCGTTAACTTTACCATTAAATGACGGGCATCTATGTGCCGGAAGTACTGATGGGAGTACTGGAGCTTGCGTGGTGAGTAATAGAATGATATATTTGATTTTAGATCACAATTTTAGTGGTCGTACTAAGAGAGTAGTTAATTTAAAGGCTAGGCTTCTAGGCGATAACTCTTAAATTAAGGCTGAAATGCCGAACATCGAGCATCGACGTAAAGTCGCCTGCCATGCAGCCTTTTTCTGGTTCTACAATGGAGAGTGTCCTCAGGAGCTATATTACAATATTTAATTTCTCCAGCCCCGTTTCATCATAAAACCACTAATCACTATGTCGGATAACATTCGTATGTGGTAAACATTCTTTATATCCGCACGAAGAAATTTGCTTCCACAATTATCATGCGAACAGTTAAGGAGTGGAATATGCTTCCAGCGAGCATTTTTCCACGATCTTACTTAGGAGCTTTTAAGAGAAGAGTGAATAGGCATTTGTTGGATAGACGCGGTCCATTGTCGATCTCATCTTCACCTTCCATGAAGTGTAATTGAGGTCAAGCGTCCGTCAGTAAATCATAAAAAAAAATCATTATCACTGATTCGAAGTTTTGGTATTTAAATATTAGGTCCTTACATATGAAATTGGCGTTTTGTATGGGAGGAACAAAAAGTCGAATATTTTTTAATATAATATATTTAATTAATCAAAGTATGAACCATTATTTTCTATGCACTTTTGCCATCTCATAGGTAGTTCATTGATCCCTTTACTAAAAAAACCAGTCGGACGGGAATCAATAAAATCTTTGAAGGCGATTTGGACTGCCCCATCGGAGTTGAATTTTTTCCCTTGCAAGAAGTTATCCAAATTTCGAAAAAAATGGTAATCTGTTGGAGCAAGGTCCGGGGAGTACGGAGGATGTCTTAGACTTTCCAATTGAAGCTCTTCTAATTTAGTAGCCGTCTGTTGCGCAGTGTGTCGTCTAGCGTTGTCGTGAAGCAGCAGTGGCGTGGAGCGATTGACCAGCCTAGGTTGTTTAGCCGCTAGCTTTTCCATCATGGTTTGCAATTGCTGACAATAGACATCAGCCGTAATAGTCTGGCCAGATTTGAGAAAACTGTAATGATCAATACCGGCACTAGTCCACCAAACGCTTACAAGTAACTTTTTTGGGGTTAATTTTCGCTTGGGGCAGGATTTGGCTGGCTGGCCAGGATCCAACCATTGCGCTGAGCGCTTCCGTTTATCGTAAAGAACCCATTTTTCATCACAGGTAATGATTCGGTTTAAAATACCTTCATTATTGTGCCGGTTTAGTAATGTAACGCAGCAGTCGACGCGCGTTTGCCGGTTTGCTTCAGTCAATTCGTGAGGTACCCACCTTTCAAGCTTTTTAATCTTCCCAATTTGCTTCAAGTGAATTAAAACGGTTTTATCAATAACATCGCAGCCTGCAGCTAACTCGGACGTGGTTTGCGATGGATCCGCTTCCACAATAGCCTTCAACTCTTCATTATCAACTTGAGTCTCAGGCCGTCTACGGGCTTGTTCTGCAGGTCGAAATTTCCAGAACGAAAACGTTGGAACAAAAAACGAACTGTGTTTTCTTTTGCAACACGACCGCCATACACATCATTCACCCTTCGAGTTATTTCCGCAGCACTAGTGCCACGGCGGAACTCGTACTCGTAAATAATGCGATATTTTAAGTTTTCCATTTTGTAAAATGAGTGACGCAACAGAAAAAAACAGAAG
Organism: Automeris io; assembly: GCA_036320925.1. Lineage (NCBI taxonomy): Eukaryota > Metazoa > Arthropoda > Insecta > Lepidoptera > Saturniidae > Automeris > Automeris io. The sequence goes on along the minus strand of JAUDJH010000010.1, from coordinate 1,257,670 downwards.
AAAAAAACAAATGACTGACGATCATCGAAGCACAAATACATGAGTCTATAGCTGTACAAATTTGAATTTGGAATTCCTTACCAAAGAGGAGAAATTTGTGATTAAAGTGGCCAGTACGAAAAACGCCAATTTCATATGTAAGGACCTAATATATGAGACGCAGAAGATAATTAATATACTGTAGGATATATATTAAGTTTTGTATTATACTTGTTGAAAGGCTTGTTATGCCAAAAACATCAGTAAATTTATCAATATATGTCTAATTATCTTAAAGTACAATCAGAGAAATTTTGTTGAGCAACATTACGAATAATATTTAGGTCTATTGCAAATGTTATATATTCATCAGTTTGTTATTTACAGTCACCAGTATGCAGCAAATATTTAATTAAAATTTTGACTATAAAATTTTTATAAGGCGTAATAATTTTGAAGCCAGCAGTCTTTATGTCGCACCAATGTCTTGTGTAACAACTAACTTTGGTTCTCTTATCTTTTGTGAAACTGCATAGAATATAGTTTTAAATTGAAGAATATTCTTCTTCCAACAATTTGTAACAAATGACGGCGCTAAGTTAGAAATTTCCTTCTCTATCTTTCACCATTTTAATTACTCTTTCTTAACAAACATTATTCCAAACATTATCCTTGTCAATTATTCAAAGATAGTGAAAGTTAGTATTCGCAACTTTCCAAAACTGAAAATCAATGTACAAATTAATAAGAAGTCAATTAAAATTTAACAAGTCTACATCTCCAAGATCTAATCAGCGATCTGGCGCTGTCTGCGGAGGATTGATCTGATAAGTGACGAATCACTCCGATGTAGTTATTCGAAACGGTTTGATGTTTGTTTTATTTTCGATTTACATTTTAGATTACTTATTAGCATCTCAGAATTTCTTCTATTGGTTTTAAGGTTTTAAATACATTCGTCGTTAATTGAATGATATATATTATATCAGCTTTGAAAATGTAACATATAGGTCTATAGGATATAGTAGAATCTATTGCACAGCATTAGTATATCTTTAACATATTCTAAGATTTATGTTATACGGCTGATTTTTTAGCATTATTTAGAGTTTGTAACTTCAACGTCAAAATGCTAATGAGATTCAACGTTAGATAACTTGCTTAAAGTATAGATTTTTATTTGTTCCCATTATGAGATGGCACCCAAGAGATAAGAATTTACTGATAACCGTCATCTTTTTGATCTTATTATCCCATTACCAGAGGTCTCTAGGCATAGCATAGCTGGATGTACACGAGCCACGCTTTCGGTTCGCAGCCTGTTTCGCAATGGCTCTATAGTAATATACACTTGTGAAGCAGACTTCATAATTATCCCTTGTTGGCACTATATCAATTTATGTAGCTCTGGTTTTTTATTTTGTGCTATCATTTTTAATATAATCATAATGGGAGCAAATAAATTATTTTCGATACAATTCATTTAAAAATATTTATATTCAAGTCTCGATCAAAACTTAGTCTTCCTGCCAGCATTTGTATGTAGTACATGTATCTAACAGAGAATGCTTTTAAATTTTTAGTCGATAGTTGATACGTAGGCTCATCAGCGAATCTCTCAGAATAAGAATTTAGGTCTTAAAAATAAAATAAACAAGGACAAGTGAATTGATCCTCTGATTCTACATTCCAGGGTGACAGCGGTGGTCCCTTACAATGCAGGTCAGGTGGTCGCTGGGAGCTTCGAGGACTGACCTCATTTGGATCCGGCTGTGCCCGTCGAGGTGTTCCAGACGTATACACCAACGTAGCCCATTACGTTACCTGGATATACGGACACCTATATGCTACTTAAGCCAAGTTAAATCCACGAACTAAAGGGTTTCCAATTTGTACCTATCCCTGTGGTATCATAGCTCCTGTACGAATGAACAAATTTCGTTGTACTTTTTTCCTGCTTAAAAGGCGACCTAAAATGTTCTCAGTGGCGCTTTAATTCACGTTCTTACCGATAGAGGGCTGCGTTCAAAGTTTTTCGCTCTATCATTATTAAAAATAAATGGTTTCAATTAATGTACAAAATACCATAATCGGTACGCTCCGGCGTAAACGTGTTAATCGCAGGTGTCCGTAGGAATTAAAGAAAATCAGATCAACTGTTGGAATAATATATTTCTTGTTAAAGAAGAAATGCAAGCAAATTGCAATGCTTTGAGGGATTCCAAATAGATTATCCTGTGGCTTTAAAACATCAATCATGTCACAATAAAAAGGAAATCAAATCGATGACTATGGTCAAAGCAAAATCAAAAAGGCGTCCCTAAATAACATATTTCAAATCAAAATTTAAACGTCAAAACGTTTTGTACTAATTTAAAATACTTTAAGGGGTCATATGCACGAATTTACTTACTTTTAAGATCCGCATACTTTTTTCGCGCATAAGAACGTATTTATACGTATTTATAATGCGTGTATAAATCCCAGTCTAAGATCAGGTAGATGTAATTTGCAGTGGACACGCAATTAATTTTGTGCGAATCTTGTGTTACCGTACTCGTATATAATTAGTAAATATAAAATCTAGTCTTAGGGTGGTTTTGCACTGTACCGATACAAATCTAGGAAAATATATACCAGTGTAAGCGTAGAACCATATGTATGATAGTTTACGCACTATATCCGATTTCTTCGTCCGAATTCGCTCCGGCAACCGCAAATCTCCAATTCTGATCATAATATTGATCCACCGCCTCCACTCCGCTCCGCTTCAAAACATTCCAAGTTAATATTATATTTTCTCGGATTATAATCGGATTCAGTGCGTAACGGCTCTTATCATAGTGTTAACAATATATGTAACTAGGAATAAGTATGCAAATTGTCCTCATTGGACCTTTATTTAATTACTTACGAGCTATCAAGGATCAAAATGTATCCAATGTTATTCACGAGTGCAAAGATAGCCACAAAACGAATTTAATTTTAGGACTGTGGTCTATTCACTATCTATTTATTTATATTATTATACACTTAAGTATTTTAAATATTTTGAATCTGTCTAATCACAAATGTAAAGTGAAGCCGAGGCTTGGATGTTGAATCTAAATATATATAACTCAAAGGTGACTGACTGACTGACATGGTGATCTATCAACGCACTGCCCAAACTACTGGACGAATCGGGCTGAAATTTGGCATACAGGTAGATATTATGACGTAGGCATCCGCTAAGAAAGTATTTTAATCAATTCTACCCCCAAGGGGATAAAATAGGGGATGAAAGTTCGTATGAAACTTTGTCAAATCGTTTTGACAAGTTGTTTGTATGAAGTTTTAGCGCCCAATGAAAAATTAGTTACGAATATTGTGTACAAAGAAGTTTTGTAGGCTCTAATTTTTTACACACGCTAAACAAAAGTAAAGCCGCAAAAACTATACCCAACTAATAATAATACTTTTTAACGCGACTGAAGCCGCGGGCAAAAGCTAGTCTGGGATATAATGCTGCTGAGAAAATGTTGCGAGAATAATGCAACTGCATCTAGGCATGATTGTAAATTGTATTGATGAATGTAGAATGTGCTTGTTTCTGTATTCTGTCAAAATTTTTTTTTTTACACTGGCTCGACCTAGTGACTACAGAGTATCTGATGGTAAGTACAGTGTAGTCCAAACTGATGTGTATATTTAAACCATGAGTCGTTCCAAGCTAATCTGCAATAATAACATCGCAACGCAATTTACCACTACCGGATCCTGACCCCAGGACCTTAGCATCGCAAGCATCACTATAAACAACGCTGTCAGAACGTATATGGCTGTCGTTTTTACAAATACCGTAAAATACAGCATACATTTTAACAAATCTCGGAATTGGGGTGCTTAACTTAGATAAAATTTTTTAGACAGATTTCAAAATAATTTACAAGCTATAATATCTACGTTTATTATAGGAATATAGATTGATAAATGTATAAAATTATTGTATTTAGAATTAATTATTTATTAATTTGATTTTATTACTTTTTATTGATTAAAAAACCACTCAAGTTTACCTGTGATTTCTGCCTGAATGTTTATTTGTGTAATGATTATATAATACTTTTTAAGTAAATTAACGGAACGTAATTGTTAATTATTAGTAAAATTTATTGTTAATTTATTTATTTTTAAGTAATATAAATAGAGATAATAATTTTTAAATAAATTATATTTTCTGTCTATCGTTTCGTTTTTTACTCTTCTTTTAATAAACATTTTCTATGTTCCTCTATATTGCGAAAGTAGTTTTTTTTGGATAAATTAACACATGTATTCTTTGTCTTGTTTTTCGAATTGTTTCATCTCGTTCGCTCCAATTTTCGCATACACTACTCATATGTGCGTCTCTTTCTATCTCGTACTGATCAAATACATATTTTGCCACTCCGACGGAGCCTTGAGTTTCTCCTCATTGCAGTCGCTTCCGAAACGCTAATAGATCACCCTTAGGGTATTTCCCTGACTGACCGTCCAAGTCGAGATACGTATCCTCATGCGTTGCCGCCCAATCCATAACTCTCTGGCTGAACACCTTCGACTCGCCCTCTTAATCCCGGTGTAGTTCCCTATCCCTTCCCGTCCTCAAAAAAAAAGGACCACCGATACAATACGTTACTACGCATCGCAGTTCGGCCGGCGTGTCAAACTCGAGATCGTGACAGCTGACAGCACCGCGCAGTCGCGTACATCGAACGGCTTTGCATATAAATCCATATAGATCGGAACATCGCGATCTGCCAAGCATTTACTGCAAATATAGTATCGAAAGTGTGCCTTTGTGTGAAAGAAAATTACTGATCGGATTTTGTTTAAATGTCAGGGATAGAATATAATTTTTATGTAGCACTATCACTTTTACACTCCATCATACTGCCAACTAATAGGAATGTTAATATTAAATTTTACGGCTCTGAGTGCGAGACCTTTAGACCCCATCGTAAATATTTTTTTATTATTCAGTACTCCCAGAATAACTTCTAAACCAATGACCCAAGCAACGCGCATTCTATCCCACGCCATCAGAAATACCGCCGATTGCCCGCAGAACTTTGCCATCCGGGCACCTGTTCGCGGTCCAGACCTTACCAACACAAAGAACAAGAACACGTCCAGACAGCCAAAACAAATCAACAACTCTCCGATGAATGGAGCAGAGGATACGATAACTCGCGTTCAAAGCTTAGAACTCAACCGCAAATATGAATGTATATTAAGTTTTTTTCTTTAAAGGTTTATTTATTTACTTTTTACAGGGTTGCCAGCGTCCCGGTTCAATAACTCATTTACACAATATATATACACAGTTACAATCAACAATGTACAGTTCCTATTAAGGCATCCACAACATACGTCAGAGTGGCCTGTTTATTTATACTATATTATATTATGTCATACTATATCATATTATATTATATCATACTATATCATATTATATTATATCATACTATATTATATTATATCATATTAATGGTAATTGATGTCAAGATTATTCGTTTATGCATCACTCAACAACCCGAAGACCTTTCTCCTGAATCCCGGCATGGAGTCCGCAAACAAATCAACCGAATCTCCAAGAAGATTGTAGGCCCGAGACAATCTACACAAAGCACTGTTGACTGCGAGGTTTGATCGCTTAAAAGGTGGGTGAAAAAGAGAAACGGCTCGTCTGGAATTTTTCGGGGGACTGAAAGTTTTCAAGTTTTTCTGGAAGTTTTCAAGAGAGTCTATGAATCCGCACAGGTTGCTTTAAATAAAACTCCAGTTTTTATTATTAAAAATATTTTACTTAAAAATAATCACAACACCAGTTCGGAAGTATCCCTTAACCTTTACTATAAGGATTACTAAAAGGATCAGTGCCAATACTCTAATCGGTTTTATTTTTTCGATGGGACTATATACTGTTGCGCTGGCAGGGCAATGTCAGCTGCGGTTACGTTACGTTACGGCTGAGCAGCCGCTGCGGAGGAACGACTACCAGAAACCGAAGTGATTCTTAAGGCTGAGATTCATTACTCTGCTTAGACTTTGCAATGAAGAAAAAAGATAATATACAACACGAACTTGAGTATAGCCTCATCACGTAGCCAACTCAAATTTGAAGAAATCGATGACTCGCCACATTGTTTTACACTAATTAAATAATCTCATAATTTGTAATGTTTGAGCAAAGCCACAGTAGCGTCCACAAATCTCAAACTAACCAACTATACAAATACAATGGATCTAATAATATCAGAATTCAAAACGGTCCAAAATTTATCGAACCAAATAATGATTGAGAGCATTTCAAACCTTTATTAGAAACAGGTTCAGATAAAGACCCCAGTATGCCAATACTGGAGTCCTCAGCTCTGAACACCAAGTTCCAGGAATTGTAAACGAGCACTTCACCCAACATACCTACTGAACAATATATCTAAAAAGGTGAAACAAATTCTCCATAAGAAAAAGGTTGAAAATTGCACAAGACTTTGTTTTGACGGTTCAATGGTTAACTCAAAAGTCTCACAAGATATCGTTACCACGTCTTAAGATATGCAAAATTCGTTATTTGAGAACATATCGCTCTTCTTATACGATAAATGATATTTAAATCTTTACAAAGTTTTGCAAAATCTCTATCCCTTAAAATCATTTTAAAATATAACTTACTCTATATTTTTAAACTATACCATTCTATCTTAATCAGTCAAAAATACAATTGCTTTCAGATTGGAGGGTTTATGAAGAAAGAACTATCTTGACTGGTTCTTCATTCTCACAATCCTCGAGGTGCTATACTCGGAGCACTGACAAAAATATTTATGGGCGTCTCGGCGAATTTCGAGAATAAAATATCGGTGCGTGATTTCGAGAGACTAAAGCGCAATCGTTAGTCTGTTGAATCTCTCTATTTTTTTACACCGGTCTAATATGGATGAGAAATGGAGAGAACGATAGGAGATTGTATGTGAGAGTAAATTTTATAAAATATAGATATTGAATAAATATTTATATAGTATAAATAACGTATACAGAGTAGGTTTTTTTTTTTTTTTACTTGGGGAAAATCCTCATAGGATCGTCGCAACCGCGCCGCGCCCGATGGGCACAAACTCGGGGGAAGATGATACCCTCCCCGATACTGATCGTTGTATTTAGGCAGAGCACGCCACAATGCCCTGCCAACTTCTCGAGGGCCGCTAAACCAGTTGCGCAGGGCCCCCACCCTGAGCAGCCACGACCCTGAAGACATCAGCCAACTGGTCGTGGTTCGACCGGTCGGCTGGGACTGATGTGCCAGGGTGGTTGCCGGCACCCTGGTGTCTTCTTCGAACGGCCTTCTGCCGTTTTCGTTCTGCGGCCTCCTTCTGGGACATGACATCTTCACAGAAGGAGACCACGGCCCTCCAGTTATCATACTCTGCCAGCATTGCCGACACCACTGCTGGCAGGGAGAGGTCGTGTCCGATCCTTCGGACCAGGTCCCGCCGCTCATTGCCCCACGCCGGGCAATATGCGAGCGTATGTTGGGCGGAATCCAGGTCCGAACAGCAGTGGTAGCACTGGGTCGTTACTTCTCGTCCAAACCTGCACAAGTACTCAGGGAAACATCCGTGTCCCGTAAGTACCTGTGTCAGGTGGTAGGTGACGTGATATCGACTACTGAGCCAGGCTTCGAGGTTCGGCAGAATGGCACCGACCACGCGCTGGCGCATGCACCGCACCTCATCCAGCTGCACGCGCCAAATTCTCAGGGCTGATCGGCGTTCTTCTGCCTTCAGCCTCTCGAGCACCACGGGAGCCACGCTTTCGCCTCTCAGACGGAATTCGCGGACTCGGTTGAATACTGCCGAGTCCACTTCCGCCTGAATAGTATACAGAGTAATAGATCAATACTACGTTCTATGTTGTTATACGAGGTGATTTTTATAGGCGAGGGAGACATTCAGCAAAATACCAAAGTAAAATAAAACAAAGTAGATTATAAACAACATAATTTCATAATACAATATTTATAGACAATTATATGCATGAATGAATAGAAATTAATTATTAAGCAGGTATTTGCCTGTCCAAATCAGGATAAAGTACGAAGATATAACGACTCAATGCCTATTTACCTAAAATTACGTAAAGCGAAATTATTTACTTACAAATTAATCGTGCCCCACATGCGCTACCGTGTTTGCATTATTTACAGATAGACTCTCATTTGTTCGTCAATTTCTCTTCATTATTTATTAAGGAATATAGTGTTATATATTTTTAGTATTAGTTGTAACAATGTTCAAAATATTGTATCTTGAAATATCTCCCTCGCTTATAAAATCACCCGTATATATTTGTGGGATAACATTCGTATAACAATGTGAACTGAACCTTTTACTGATAGCATCAAAAATAATCAACATTTAGGCTATTTATGAGGTAAAATTGACAATTGTAATACAACTATTTTAACATTAAATTAATACGTTCATGAAAGAAATATAACAACTACAATTTTAGCATTAGTTATTACAATTTCATAAAAACAATTTTTCTTGATTAAGCACACTTTGTGATTTAAAACACTATGTTTCATCTATCTGTCGTTTTTGGTAGGTAGTACGTCTTGTAATTCAGTATTTTTCCAAAACATCGGAGAAGAGTCATTTTCTTTGACCAATTCTTCGTCACTTCTAACAACAGTATAATCAGTAGCATTTAGTTTAATGCTTTTGGCTCCTTTTTTTTCTTTACAATAATAATCTAAATCAGTATTATTGTCCAAAACTATGTTATTATATGTCTCATCGAAGTTAACAAATGTGTAGTGTTGTCGCCAGGTTCGGTATAAACCTTGTATACACAGAAACACACCCACTCCAAAAAGTATGATCTCCAAAATCAGGAGTATTGGCGGGGCTATGACCAAACGCAACTTCAGCAGGTTTGTCACGAAAGACGGTGGTTCGTTGCAATACTGAAAAAAAATGCAACCGATTTTAATTAAATTGATGTACCATTCTTCGCGCAGACAACAACTTCGACTCCAAGAGTAAACATAAGTTTTTTTCTTTCGATAGCTCTAATCTGTTCTTTTTAGGCTGTACAAACTGACTTACCACGCCTGATGGAAATTTTAAAAACAAGAGCAGTCATCGAGGAATAAGAAACAATTGACTGAAAGTTTCTAGGTATATAAACAAATGGGTATATTCATACCGAAGAGTAACAGCGCGTCTAGTCACTACGAAAGTTTTTGCATTTGAATCAGCACGGGCAAGCACCCTACTATCCAATCCCTTAACTAAACATTATATAATAATTTAGAGCAATTTTTCAAGATTTGTAGACACGATGAAAATCCGACCTGCTGGATGAAACGCGTTTGTATCAACTAATGGTTATTTACTATCAGAGCCTACATAATCATATTTGTCTAAAATCCCAATTGAATGAATATAGAAGCTAATATTTAATAGAAAACAATTATTGGTCATGAATGAATTTCATTCCGAATGCAGTACTTACATCGATAACTTAAGGTATACAATGAGTATTGTATGATTCCAAATCTCAAGTGGCAGAAAATGATTAAAATGAACGTTGAATATCTAAACTATGCCTATCTATTCATTTAGATTATCTCGGACAAGTGCAGAGAAGTTTTACGAATTTAACGTTTTATTTTTTACAAGCAGGCTTACGCTTGACCTCAATCTCACTTGATGGAAAGTGATAATAGGGCTGATGATGGAGCACGCTTACCTAATAAACACCAATTGATTAGAAAAAGAGAAGGAAGAGAATTTTACTTATTGGTGGTTCACAGGAAAAAAAGGAGGCGAATCACCGCGAGCAAACTGGGACGGGGTCTCAATTTATGGTAGAAGGGTGAGGGGCAAGTTAAATTGTCTATAAAAAACGCCATGGCGGGCCATACTGCGTCGGTGTTCCAAGCTGAGTACCTTCCGCGACGTAAGTGTTTCATCTAAATCTTTATTGCAATATCTCGTTTAACTTTCTTTTACTTTTAACGACAAACAGACCGCCACCTAATGGTATATGGTCGCTGTCTCCTATGAACTATTGCAACTCAAGTTACTTGTTTCATTTTTTTCCTTTCTCATCTTTTGTTACTTCCTCTTTCCCCTCTTATCCTTCCATATTCTTTAAAACATCTTCCTACTACATCTTTTTCCTTCTCACCTTATTAAAACAGCTTTTCTTCCAGTCACATCCACTTTAATACACCTCAGTTTTTTTTTAATCTTTAAAAGTGTAATGAATAGTTTTATACTCACTAATGAGAGCCATATTAAAGGTAACACTTTATCCTTAAATAGTTCCGTGATGGTATTTCCTGGGGACGTTCTCACAGCCATATTTACTTGGATTTTTGATTCGAAACTGATTGGTGTTCCCGTAACCTGTAAGATACTGTATTAGCAATAGAAATTCAAAATTGTTAATGTGAATAGATGAAAATGCATCACTAACCAGTTCGACGTGTAATTTTGAATTATGCCTATCGAAATCAGGATTCATGCCTTCGAAATAAGATATGTGTAAAGGATCAACTTCTGAAAAATGTGGCATTGATAAAACAATCGGGAAACCTGGAACAATTTAGAAAATTATATTCGTACTCAAAATATCTACATTTTATGTACATATATCTAAATCCCATTCATTGAAATTATTCTAATGAGCTCAAACACAATAATGATACACCATTTTGATTGCAGATGTATCAGTTTAGTAACTACAGTAATAACATAGTTGTTATTGCAATATCATTGAAGTCGCAGGGTAATAAATATTGAATCAATTAAACAAATAGAATTTGTTTACAATGCTTTAACTACTATAAAAAGCTGATGACCTTTTAAGAGTTAATTAAGATTTTTTAAATCATAGCTAATATCTACGAGTATCTCGATCACGTATTTATTCAAAACAAAAATTAAATCCAAACTGGTTCCACCGTTTAGAAGTTATGATACCATAGAAATACAGAGCTATAGATAGCCCCATTAATCTTATAATATTCCCCTTTTTGCATGATTGGTTAAAAATAACATAATAACTGGTTTTGTAGTTGCATAATTAAATGTGTAATGCCGACTGCACCATATTGATTGTTTTATTGATATCAACTATCACTGACGTCCAGAGTATACTGTACGTGCCTAACAATCATCAATGATACAGTAACAACCACACCAGAATGTAATTTAATCGACAACTCAGTTATAGTAAAAATGTCTTAGCATACCGTAGTAGCATTGGCTGATATCCACGAAACCTTCTGGAACACAATTCATCGTGCATGGACAAGCGTAACTAGAATTCTTGCTAAATGCTGTCTTAGCCATTATGTATCTAAAATTAAGAAATTTATATTTGTTAGAAGGAAAAATTTACATCCATTATCAGTGAAATCACATCATTCATTCAGGATAACTCGTATGCTTAACCTATCTGAAGAAATATTTATTTATATGAGGTTTTCATCTTGCGTTATGGTAATACGAGCGAATATTGCTTTCATTGTATTGTCTTATTATTATCATAGACAGCTTAGTAGCTGAACAACATAAAACAACAATGAAGACCACACGACACTCGTCAGTTTCACTCCAAGGCCACGCTGACGAAGACGCCGTAGAGGGATAATTTTTAATATGTTCCGGCAGAACATCTTGCATAGGCAGTTGTGATAGCGGCTGTACCCGACTCCTGCTGACTGAAAACTACCGGAGTATTTTTAATCTCTCTGTTAGCCGGGTCTGGTAATCCATGATGATGATGACGATGATGATGTCCTAGCCGGATTCGGCCACAGCGACTGTTTCAACACCGATTAAGAAAATCGAGGTTCAGTTTTCGGAAACAGTCAATTGCACAGGAGGTATTTAAGTGCATAACTGGACGCGCTGCCAGAAAAAATACTATCTCGTCCGAGCTCCCCCAGGCCCGATGGAATGGAGAACCAGTATGATCGGGAGGGAGCAGGATGCAGGTTTGGTCGAGTTTCCCTTCTCTGAACACCTGGTTGAATTGCGGTGTTAAAGAGATACCTTAGTCGCCTTTTACGACACCTCAGCAAAAAGAGGGGGGGGGGGGCTATTCTATACTGCCGGCAACTACCACGGCATACTTGGTAATCCATACTTCTCCAATGAACCGACGAAAGAAGGATAGTTCCATCGACTGTCGAATTGTGTATGACAATATTGTCACCTGATATCAAGAAAGATTTAAGTATTCTTAAAGTAATTAATTTGAAATTTTACCTGCTAAATTGAAAACCGTATTCACTTTTAACTTCCTTTTCATATAAGAAAGGGTAAACTCTGCACGCTTGCTTTTTAAATATAGGGATGTCTTTTCCTATGGGATATCCAGGTGTTAACATCGCTCCTTCATACGTTCCTTTGACTAAATTACAAGGACAACTAAAATAAAGAAACGGTGATAAGTTTTATTCATAACAGGAATGAGCAAGTTGTGGAATTCGTAGGCAATTTAATCATAATTTTAACCAGAACAAATCATAGGACCTTCTCGGCCGTATACTCGTGTGAAGATTGAAGAATCGTGTGAAGAAGTCGGAATGTGCCAGACTTATAGCTCAAAACCCCAAAGTATTTCTGTGCATGGACGAATGGGAACTGTAGGTCGTGTAAACAATCAATTCTCCACAGCTCTTACTTTGCTAATATGTAATTTTCCATCGCTATTCACTATATGTTTTAGACCAGCAAAGGTGTCGGGGTAGAGTGTTCTCATAATGCGTTGAAAAATTTTATTTACCCAATGGCACAATTGGTGGTATGGTTTTTCAGCAATCTTCGATCTCTACCAATCACGATTCTTTTCCCCACTAGTAGACTCTATTTGAGATACAAAGACAAGGTTAAACGTGACATCAGCTTCTTTGGTAATGGTGCTGATTTTAGCCATGGTCTAGCTGAGCATTAAGATCTGCTGAATCCAGCTTAGGTGAAATAATATGAAAAGTCTGCTTACCTCGTGTTAAGATCCGTGAAGCCCTGCTCTTTTAAGCCGGGAGAACCATTTAAAGAACTGATAGAATATTTGTTATTTCCGTCCGCGACATCCATTTCTATTACATCATGTGTCGGAGCGTAAAACTGGAACAAATACGTTTCGAGGTAAAGACACTACATAGATTTCCTGGCGACACTGATTTACTGTGAATAGCTCATTTCGATTATCGGAAAATAGGAATTTATTTGTTAACTAGCTATGCCTGTGACTTCATCCACGTGGAATTTAATTATAATGACAATGATTTCAAGCTGAAATCTTTGTACAAATGATATATTGGGTCTGGGAAAAAGTTCGTGGCGTTTTTTCAGTAAAATTCGACTGGTCTCCTTAAGCGCGTGAATGAATTTATTTGAACCAAATATGTTCTATTATTATGGACAATGTTTCGGCATTTTTTAGGTAGATCCATGATCCTATTGGTGAAGACCTTCTGTGGTTTCTGGTTAAAAAATTGGATCAAGTAGTTTTCATAGGCTTCTTTTGAAACCAAGTTAATTCCATAAAGAGAGCTCTGCAGAGATCTGAATAGATGATAGTCAGAGAGTGCTATATCCGGACTGTAAGGTGGATGCAACAAAACTTCCCAACCAAACTCTCTAAATCTCTCTAAATTTTTGACGGGCTATCAAAGAAGTGTGTGGTCGGGCGTTGACACGATTATAGACAATACCTTTCTTTTTTATCAATTCGGGCCTTTTTCTCTCAATCGCCAAGCCTAATCTTTCTAGTCAAGCATAGTAGAGTTGCTAATCAATCATCTCACCAGTCGCAAGTAGCTCGTGCTGGAAGATAACCATCCAGTTCCATCACACACACAACATCACTTCTTTTGGCGTCGATGTTAGTTTAGCAAATGATTGTGAAGGCTCACCATCCTTTATTCACAATATTTTATGCTTTCGATTATCGTACGTAATCAATTTTTCATCTCCGATTATTAAAAGTTTTAGAAATGGCTCGATTTCATTCCGTTTCAGCAGCGTATCGCAGATGTCTAATCGGTTCATCATGTTTTTCGCGCTCAACTCACGAGGACTCCATTCGTCAAGCTTTTTTTATAACCAATTTTGTGTAAATGATATAAAAAAAAATTATAGTCAATGCCTAGCTCCATACCAATATTGACACTGCTGATATGCTTATCTTGTTGGACTTTTTCAAGTATTTCATCAGCTTTTTCAGTGATTGGACGACCGCAGTGTGACTCATCTTTCACATTAAAGTTACTGGAATGAAAGCAAGCGAACCATTTCCACACAGCAGAATTTGATAAAGTACCTTCACTGTATACAGCACATTTTTTTTCGTAAGCCTGCGCAGCGTTGTTCCCGTTGTAATAACGATAATGTAGAATACACCGAATTTTTTCATTATTCAGCTCCATGTTCGAGTGCAAAATACTTTCGAACCACTGCACAGATTGCAATGTTTCTTACATTTAACTAACGTTCAAAAGGTCACCTTTAAAGGTGCACTCGTTGGTGTTGCTGTAATTTACGTTTCTTTAGTTATATGCGACCAACGCCATTCATCGGGAAAAACGCCACGAACTTTTTTCCAGACCTAATAAATACCCATAGTAGTTTCCTCTATAAATAACAACAATTTTATACAGAATATAATAGACGTTGATTACAGTGCATTTATACCGTTTTATAAAAAAAAAAATACTCACATCCCTCCAATAAACATTATTTTAGGTTCTATGGCTTAAGAAAGTACCATAATGACAATTTTTCATCTTCAATATACAAACAATGATCAGTTACAAGCTTACATATAGTATAATAAAACTCAGTACCAGTCAGATACATGGAAGTGCTTACGGTGGCCTCGTAGGTCCTAATCAGAATTTTGCCCCAAATAAATATAAAAAGTTATCGTTTTCTATTACGTTTCGTAGGCGGAGACTTATAAACGTAACTTTAATTTTGCTTAAACTTTACTATATCATAACAATTTATATTAATTACTGAATGAATGTCAAAGGATTTGTAAGTCACTGATTTTGTCAACATGGACTTCGCTCTACGAATACAAAGGCTATACTCAAGTTCCTATTATATATTCAGTTGTTTGTAAAAACGAAAATGTTTTTTTATGATCTTTGCTAAACAAAGTCGAAATAGCGTCTTTAAATCCTGGGCTTAAAGCTCGGTAGACCAATGGCAACCCTATATCACAATCAGTTATCACAAATGAACCGTGATTATGATCGAGCCAAATCTTGCCTGAGATGTCGTGGCGACACAAATGTAACCTTTATAATCAATATAATCAAATAATTTTCTATCACAATTTGCACCTTTAATACTAACACGGTCTAAAATTCCAAGTTTGCTGAAATCAATCCAGCCTGGCAAGAGGTTATTAGCCAAGGAGACTATGGGGTCTTCATAGCCCCAGAACAGTTGCTGCACACTGAGCTCCCGGAAAAGTTTATTCCCAAAAAGCGACAACGAGTAATAGGCTCCGACGTTACCAACATACCCCAGTTGGTCTGCAGCCAATGTGCTCATAGCCTGAAATTATTTATTTATTTATTTATTCAACGGTAACTACACAGCATATATAAGATTATGTACAAAAAATAGGAAACAAAAAATAAAAAATCTAGAATGCCAATAACGTAGTACACATATTAAATTTTGGTAAATGTTTGGGTCGCTCCCCGCATCATATAGTGAGTGTTGTGTGCGTGATTTGTGAGTGTTGTGTGAGTGCATTTGTGTGCGTGTGTGCGCTCATATCGGTATAATTAGAAAACAGGTTTCCATTCCTTAGGTTTTAAATAATATCTCATTGAATCACCAAAATGTCACACAGCTAAAAACGGGAATGATTGCTAAAAAGTGCAACAAATTAGAGATCACAGCTAATATAACTTTGGTCTTCCGCAAGAATTAAAAGTTAAAATATAACAAATCAACAAATATTTATGGTACAAGGTATACGTTTATTGCAATTTATAGCGTTCAGATCCGTAGCTTTTTACCTTCGAAGTCTTATGAAACTCCTCTGACGGTGCTAGGAGATATCAGATGATATAACTTTGCAGCCTAACTACATTTTGATAATTTCAAATGGGTACAACTTTGGTATAGAATTGGTTTTGTCCTAGCGCGTATCAAGATCAACCAGTAAATGTCTGTTTAGCTATATTTCTAGAACTTTTGAATCCTCGTATTTAAAAAAAATTCGTTCCAAACAGGTTCTGGCCCTTTACCGGCCAACGTATTGACCATCATCAGTAGTTCAGAATCTGGCTTACTCACCGTTAATGCTATATCCGGAACAATGATTTTGACGTCTTTTAAATCAGCCACTGACTCTTCTCTAATAAATTCCAATGTCATTTCTGGAATTATCGACAAAACTCCACGGTCTTTTATGAATGTCATGTTGTTATTTTTACGCTTCTCTCTGAAAGAGAAATGATATAAAATTATTGTTCCGTATTCGAATGAGTGTACGAGTAACTTACGAAAGCTCTGGCAACACCGTACGGGTTGTCAATCGAGTTTTTTTTTTTACACTGGCTCGACATAGTGACTACAGAGTACATGATGGTAAGTACAGTGTAGTCCAAAACCGAAAGCGACTATCAAAGGATGAAAATCCATTAAGAGTCAACATCGTCATGTCGGCCCACGTATACCACGACTGAAGGTCTCTAGGTATATGAGCTACTGGATATGCTCAAGCTGATCCCGAAACGCGACAAGCCGAAACTGGTCACTATGACGGTCTTTACACCCATGCACTGTGGTCGCGATCCAGACGGGCACCGGCGCCCTACCAACTCGCTGCTGCTCGTTTAGCACCACCCACGAGTCACGTGTAGGGAAACTAGGGTAAAGCCTACGGACGCGAGCAGCTTCGACTTCCAAAGTTTTACACTCGCTCAACCCGTCCGCCGAGTAACGACATAGAACCATACAAAAATTCATAAAACCAAACAATCCGATTCCAAAGTGTACAAGTTTGCTCGGAAGATCCTCAAGGACATCAGTTTCCTGAAGGAGAAGCTCAGGGGCCCCTGAGGAGTTGGCGAACTGGTGATCGCGGTAAGTGAGACTCTTTAGGCAGCCCGTGCCTCTATTGCGGAGCTATCGAAGTACCGTACACTTATTATTGCTTGCAAGAGAAATAAGTTTATATCCATGGGAGCTATCTGTCGTATCTCAGGTATGCTGACGATATTAAGGAAATCCTCATCGATCATCAGTGCTGCTTTGAGGGTGGCAGCCTCGGTACTGACTAAAACCACCGGGATGTTTCTCCTCCCGTCTGCTGAATACTGAAGGAAAGGCAGTGCTAGCTTCCTCCGAACTTAATCAAAGACCTGACTATGGATGCATCCAATAGGAAGATAATGACACAAATAAGGACAGTATCTAGATTGGAAACGACATAATAGAGCCAGTTGAACATGACTGAGATTTATACATACACCTTTTTTTCATTATATTAAAGGCAGGCCTGTGCTTGACCTCAATTTCACATGATAGGAATTGATAATGAGGCTGATAATGGAGCGCGCTCATTTAATAAATACCGATCCACCCGTCGTTTGAATATTCCCATGTCGTAAGATGTTGGAAAAACAGACACTCCTTGACGATTCGTAGCAAAAAAGAGGAGACGAATCACCTCGGCGAGCAGCTAGAATGTCAACCAACAGCACGGCACTTGTCAATTTATGGTCGAAGGGGGAGCAAGAAGTTAAATTATAAAACTAGGTTGCACACTCCCCGGGGCAGTAGCGTTCATTCCATAGATGCATGAATGCATTGCATGCCCTTACGATAAATAAGTCAGGAATAAATAGCTTAAAGTTAAACAAAAAAAGGAACCATTTATACTCATATCTATTCTATATTCATGCCATTCATTTTTCATATTAATGCAATATGATGTTTATAATCATCAAAATTCAAATTAATTACGTGAATTCTGCCTATCCTGTCCAAATATCCTATGCACGTCACTGCCCTGGGGTATAGTCGATAGGAAACTTAAAGGCAGGCCGCTCTACGTCGGTGTTCCGTGACAGTGTAGCCTACATGACGTAAGAGCCTCAACGGCACCGAGTCTCCGAGTTCAGCAATCGATTGAGTCCAAGGCTGCCAAGTTTTTTTTTTTTACACTGGCTCGACATAGTGACTACAGAGTACCTGATGGTAAGTACAGTGTAGTCCAAAAACGAAAGCGACTATCAAAGGATGAAAATCCATTGATAGTCTACATCGTCATGTCGGCCCACATATACCACGACTGAAGGTCTGTAGGTATATGAGCTACTGGATATACGCAAGCTGATCCCGAAACGCGACAAGCCGAAACTGGTCACTATGACGGGCTTTACACTCATGTACTGTGGTCGCGATCCAGACGGGCACCGACGCCCTACCACCTCGCTGCTGCTCGTTTAGCACCACCCAGGAGTCACGTGTAGGGAAATTAGGGTAAAGCCTACGGACGCGAGCAGCTTCGACTCCCAAAGGCCAAAGGTGTTTGGCGGTGCCGTCCCAAAGGTGGCAGCAATATTCCGCACACGACCCCACCTGTGCTTGTGCAGGTTACGAAGTAAGGTCAGCGTGAAATGCCACCTGACCTTAAATAAAATCCCCAATTTCTGAGCAGTTGTTTTTTCTTAGCTTCAATCAAACGTCAAAAGTTAATTGCTGACGGCATTTAACTCTACGCCAAGAAGTTTGCAATGTTTTATCATTTCGTATGAATAAGGAGATCACCACTAGAATATAGCTTAGCTTGGTTCAATTTATTTAGTCAAAGAATGCTCTACGATCGTTTTGTTACACTGGTTCAACAAAGTGAGTACAGTGCAACTGATGGCAAGTACAATATAGTCCAAAAATGACAGCAACTATTAAAGGACGTAAATCTATTGACCCACATACACCACGACTGAAGATCTTTAGGTATATGAGTAACTGAAAGTACACAAGCTGACCTAAACATATTCCAGAAGACTTGAAGGCTTATCTCATTAACCAGTGTGTTCTACTTGGACCTACGGTTTGAAGTTATGGGCGCTGACCAAAGAAACTGTATGTCGTTGGATGGCGAAAAAGTAATAGAGCAATTAATTTTTTCCTAAGTGTTTACAGGCGCAAAATTGTTTATTGAGAGTAAGGATTCAGTGTTGTAACATTAAATGAAGAATTAAATTTTTTTTTTTAATTATTTATAGTCCACATTAACACAAAGAAAAATATATAACACATGAACAAGATACATTACAAATACGAATATATTTAAAAGCGTGTGAAGTATTTGTGTGTTATTTTAAACATGTTAAAATTAAATTATATAAATAAAAAGATACATTTAGTATAAAATAAATACAAAAGCTTACATAAGTACATATGTAATTAAGATATCATTGTAACAAGATCACGTTTACCGTGTAATGACCGGTAAAAAATGGTTGTAAACATAAAAACAGGAAAACCCTACGCGCCGGTGCACAAAATGTATTGCGGCGACGCGCCTCACGTGCGTCGGGCATGCGCTCCGCAAGACGATGCAAGTAAAAACACAATAGGTGAGGGTCTTGAGGCGGTAGGGCGATTGCCGGAACTAGCTCGTGACCACAGTGCACAAGTGTTACGACCGTCATAGTGACATACTTCGGCCTGTCGCGTTTGGAGATCATTTTGTGTATCCTGTTCATATATGTAGAAACATTCCGTCGTGGTATATATGGGCCGAGATTGCGATGGCGGCTGTCAATGGATTTCTCTGGGTGGTCGTTACCGTCCTTGAACCACACTGTGCTTTCCATCAGGAGCAATGTAGTCACTTTTTCGAGCTGGTATAAAAAAACGGTACCGTTCCGATAGCGGCAAGCGGTCTACTCGTTTGTGTGGTCAATCTTCGCGTTACAGTGGGGCTTCACAGCGCATCGTGTGCTTCGACTCTCCTCCTTTTTTTTTTTTACTTGGGGAAAATCCTCACAGGACCGTCTCAGCCGCACAGGGGGGTTGCGCGACCGAGGTGTGTCGGGCTTGTACCGACTAAAAACCCCAAGGTGACTACTTCCGCGCATTGGCGGGGACTGCGGGTCCTGTAATCAATTCGCCACAGACCCGTCGCGCCGCGCCCGATGGGCACAAACTCGGAGGAAGATGATTCCCTCCCCGATACTGCTCGTTGTATTTAGGCAGAGAACGTCGCAATGCCCTGCCAATTTCTCGAGGGTCGCTAAACCAGTTGCTCAGGGCCCCCACCCTGAGCAGCCACGACCTCAAAGACATCAGCCAACTGATCGTGGATCGACCGGTCGGCTGGGACTGATGTGCCAGGGCGGTTGCCGACACCCTGGTGTCTCCTTCGAGCGGCCTTCTGCCGTTCTCGTTCTGTGGCCTCCTTCTGGGACATGACATCCTCACAGAAGGAGACCACGGCCCTCCAGTTGTCATACCCTGCCAGCATTGCCGACACCACTGCTGGCAGGGATCGACTCTCCTCCTAACTTAACTGTCCAATCGAAAATAAAACAATATTATTGATGTTGATTAACGATAAAGAATGACTTTGTAAATGTTGTCACTAATACACTGTCATATAACATGATCATTTAAATACAAGATTGCAATCGGGGTACGGGGATTGGGGGAAGGAACCTATCCTGCCCCGCCCGCTCCTCTTACCGCTACACGACTTTAGTAGATTATAAACGTATGTTTTGTGTTATCTAAATACCCAAATAATTACAAAAAAACATTTTTTTTAAATAAAAAACTTGTAATCTTTATTAAAAATTGATCCTTCGCGGAAAGGCTGATGTTTTATATTGATTGTTTTGTAAAAAAAATAAAAATTAAATAAGTTTTATTAAAGGATATTTAATAACAATAAAGAGACATATATTGTTTGCCACGTAGGTAATGAAAATAATAAATAAGTCTATTATCCTTATTAGGTTTTTGGCACGTACTTAAGTTACTAAGCTTGTAGAGGGAGAGTTAGCATAAGAAGGAAAGAAAGAGAAAGCATTTCTTTAGCACAGAAAATATACAACACAGAAGAATAGGTAAATAAAGATACTCCAAATAAACAACAAAAGCAAATACCCTGTGACCTGACGATGCGCCAAAGGGAAGTCAGCTCAACAAATGCGAAGTGACCAGTCGAGCCACCCAACCCTGATTTTCAGCTGACACATTTATTGTGTCAACACGCAGAAAACAACGAGGAAGGTAATAATAGAGTATAGATAGTCTAGAACTAAATTTCAAAGTATCGTAGATAATGATATTTATATACACACATAGATGGGCAAAATGTAATCAGATTAATAAAAATTATTAACGATTACATTTTACGTTTTTTACCATTAATATGACTGCATTTTGCTTATTTATGTTTTAAACACTACAAAATACCAGATTGTATAAACATTTATCCTTTCTTAATGTTTTAAATGGATTTAATCATGATTACAGAGCAAAAAAATTAAAATTACGACTACATTATGTAATCGGTCATCATTAATCAGATTACATTTTGCCCATCTCTGCATACACATAAACACATACACAAGAACACACACACGTACGCCTGCAAATATAAATATACGTTTATTACATACGCGTTTATTGTTTTTTTGCGAGGTGGTAGGGCGTCGGTGCCCGTCTGGATCGCGACCACAATACATGGATGTGAAGCCCGTCATAGTGACCAGTTTCGGCTTGTCGCGTTTCGGGATCAGCTTGTGTATATCCAGTAACTCATATACAAAGAGACCTTCAGTCGTTGTATGTGTGGGCCGACATGGCGATGTAGACTATCAATGGAATTTCATCCTTTGATAGTCGCTTTCGTTTTTGTACTACACTGTACTTATCATCAGGAACTCTGTATTCACTACGCAGACCCAGTGTAAAAAAAAAAACGCATACCACACACATGATTAATAATACACAGATACAAAATAAAAACAATTGTGTATATGTATCACTGCTCAGTCTGTAAGGGACCTGTGCCCGCTCGCTGTGTGCTGCACTTAAAAGTACTTACCGAAACTTGAAAGGTCCTATTTCTTCCAACTTCATCACTTTGTCATCACCTCGGAGGTATTCCACAGAATTTGTGTAATTAAAGACCCAGACCTCAGTGAACAGCTCGTAAGGAGGGTCCTTCCACATATTATGTAACATTGAACCTTCCTTCATGTCAAAGAACTGTTGAAAACGAAAATATTTCCTTAAACAGAATCATCATTACATTTCAAGGATCTGTAGCGAATTAACGCGTCGTATCTCCTGATTTATTTGCGTCAGAAAATGCAACAGAGTTATATATAAGACACAAATAATACAAAAAAAAACATAAATGGTCTTACGAAAACATAAAACCAATTGAGGGAACAAGAAAAAGATTTTAAGCGCACACAGATTATATAAGCCCGTTACACAATGCGCGCGGGCAGCAGCATTGCCTACAGCGCCACAGCACTACAGCGCTCGCCCCTCCCCGCGCCATTCTTAATTTGATTGTACATGTATCGGCGTCATGTAACGCGACCGCGCTCCAAATTTTTGTTAAAATTCAATCAAATTTGAAATTGATTCAAATTTCTTTAGCATTTTTTTTTACTGTGTGTATGTATTTCTATTGACATGGCCGTGAGACCTTAAAAAAGCATTTTGAAATTTCAAGATTCTAATTTTCAAATTTTTTGCTAAAAATTTTCAGAGATCCATATTTTTTTATTAGTATTGGGATTATGGTAAATATCTAGCAGCAAAGGTTCTATGTATACCAGTAAAATGTTGTAAGGGGCCTAGAGGAAAAAGTTTTGCAACCTCAAATTGCAAATGCATTGCATGCTTGCAAATGGTGCATGTTTGAAGTTATTGTCCTTCCAAGTATTTCTTAATTTATTATCTCGCACTATAAAAATATTAAGGAAGGACTATAAGGAAAATACTAATGTATCACCACGCTATATCCCTTTCGGGGTGTACAGAGAAACATTAGTGACTGTATCCACTTTGCGCTTATATGTCGTTTTCAAAATTCACATTTCTATTGGACGCCATACGCATTTCTTGGCTTGATTTCGAAAACCCAGAGGTACGTGCCGGGATTCAAACGCACGGCACTCGCATTGCTGCGCATGAATACCGGTTTATAAGGAAAATGACAGATATAATCAGATATGTTTACTCATATATATTTTAAGGCACGGATAAATAAATCTGATTAAAACTGGTTAGTGCAGGTATGTGGCTATAATGATATATATCGTCTTAATAAATATACATAAGGAGGTACAAGCATACCCAGGAGCAGGTTTTTTTAAATTTTTAATAAGACTGGCGGTTGTGGCTTAATGGATAAGAGACCGTCCATGCGTAGTCACGCGGATGGTCTTAGTTTCGAATCCTGGGACGTACCTCTGGGTTTTACCAACATACAGATTTGGCCACCACATGCTCACCGATGAAGGTGAAGACTATCATACACCTGCATTGCATCTATTAGTAATGTCACGTGACTAGAGCTGTGAGAACAGCGATCAGCTAAGCTACTATCGTCATTGAGCTCGATATATAAGCGCAAAGTAGACACAACTACGAATATATCTCTACTATCCTCGTAATGGGTATAGCGTGACGATATATGATTTTTATTTTTATTAATAAGACTATCCTCTACCGGCGACTTCATCTGCGTTAGCAATAACAGCCTTTTTTTGGTGTCTTGGGGGAAAATCCTACATAGGACCATCAGGGACGCTGTGAGGACAGCGACCCCGGTGTGCCAGACTCCTACTGACTAAAAACCCCTGGGGTGTCTCTCTGATCGCTCCACCCGAGCCTGGGAAACCAAATTCATCCAGACGCCCGGGGAGCGAAATGCCTTGTTGAGGCTGCCTCTCTGGAAGGGGTATGAGTAAAGAGCTCACCCTTCCGACACCTACCTCTCAGCAGACTCCCTCAAGTCTACTGCCCGGCTAGCAATAACAGCCTGTTAGAACAGTAACCAACCCCAATTGCAATGCAGAAGATCATGGATTCGGGTCTTCTGTCCAAGTAGCCTACACTTATAGTCGCATTTGTAATGTATCTAGTTCTTGTCTTATATATTTATGTATATATTAATGTGGACTGTGTAAGTGTTCTTATAAATTCTTCTTCTTCTACTATTATCTTATAAATGGAAGAAATTAAATTATTGTACTTGCAATCTATGCTCGAACTACTTACAAAATCAGCTTAAAGACTGATGAAATAGTTTAAATGATAAACAGTGCTTGAAATCAACGGGGTAGGGGTCTAGACTATTGTGACGTCATAACGTACTAGCATAATTGAATTTGGGAGTCGAAGCTGCTCGCGTCCGTAGGCTTTACCCTAGTTTCCCTACACGTGACTCCTGGGTGGTGCTAAACGAGCAGCAGCGAGGTGGTAGGGTGTCGGTGCCCGTCTGGATCGCGACCACAGTACATGGGTGTAAAGCCCGTCATAGTGACCAGTTTCGGCTTGTTGCGTTTCAGGATCAGCTTGTGTATATCCTCATATATCTAGAGACCTTCAGTCGTGGTATATGTGGGCCGAGATGACGTTGGAGACTATCAATGGATTTTCATCCTTTGATAGCCGCTTACGTTTTTGGACTACACAGTACTTACCATCAGGTACTCTGTAGTCACTATGTCGAGCCAGTGTAAAAAAATCCTTGTCTTCCCTTTTTTACCTTTGTTCACGAGTTACCAGTAGCGTTCATTCCATAGATGGATACAACCATTGCATGCCCTTATTATATATAATTTTGGGATAAATTGCATGAAGCTAACCAATAAAAGGAACCATTTATATTCATATCTATTCTATATTCACGCCGTCTATCTTTCCTATGGAAGCAATATTATATTTAATATCATCATATATAATATTCAAATTAATTACGCGAATTTTGCCTACCCTGTCCAAATACACTATGCACGTCACTGCGAGTTACACCCCCTCCCAGTCTTGTCATGTAAGGTTTCCCCATTTAAGTTAGTTTTAGTTTGCTCTTTAATTAAAAAAATAACCTAAGTAGAATCGTATATCCATATAGAGTACCGCTATCAAAAGTCGGATAGGGTTTTTATAACAAGCTAAATGTAAAATCATCCGATGTAGGCGACTGCGCGGTGCGTTCATCACGTGTCAAGTTCACGACCGTGCGGCTTACATCGGCCGCTTGTACATATAAATATATACAGAGCTGAGCAACTGCTGCTGATTCACAGCTTCCGAGTTGCGAATCCTAAAATAATCCTTTTTTTTTTATTTAATTTTTATTAGGGGCTTTTAACTTACGTCATATCAGCCCCATCGTAGCCTAACATATAGAAATAAAACCTTTCATGCCTCACCTTTCATACAGTTTCCATAGCATTTCGGCAGTTGCTTTAGTGGGCACCGCCAAAATGCTATGGAACATACCAACATCCAATCTATTTAATTTCAATTCACACATAACATCCTTTCTTACATTAGCGTTCTGGACACACTCGATCAGGACATGCTGAACATCGTCTACAATTCCGCACTCAGGACACATTGGAGACGGTATTTTTTTCATGAGATGAGCAAACTTTCCAGATGGAATATGTCCAGAACGCAATCTGTGTAATAAAACAACCTGAGATCTCTTCAGCGTCACATCGCAGAACCAGGGGCTCTGAGGAGGCTGACTTTGTATAATTTTGTACCAAATGCCTTTTTCTTTTGATGTTTTATCAAAGTATTCTTTCCACATGTTATTATAAATAGACTTTTTAATTGAACCTAATATTTCTGAATAATGATTGTAAATATAAACTTCTGCGCCCTCTAATGCTGCTAGCTTTGCTAAACGGTTAAAATAATCCTAAAATATGTAATAAAATAAAAAAAGACATTTATTTGGCACACAACACAACATACAACACATCAGAATATGTTAACAGAAAACAACAAAAGCATATGCCCTGTGTTGTGATGATTCGCCAAAGGGAACTTATATGTAATAAGCTTACCCATTCTGTAAGAAATGATAACGGGTCTACTGCCAATGTGATGACAGCAACGATCACCATCAAACACCCACATACGGCGCGTGTCAAAGATTCTGAAAAGTAAATAAAATTTTTAAAATTCTCTACCAAAAAAAATTAAACATTATACAATCACATTGTTGTCCGTTTAACAGTCTGTCAACAACATTATTCTCAGAAACGCGTAAATCTATCAAGTTGATACTGTTACGACGAAATGGAGTAAAACCTTGAATACTAGATTTCTAGAATTCTAGTTATCACATGGATATTATTTCAAACAGCGCAGATTGTCTTGAGGTGCTCTTTCGAATAGACTAACTATAAAACTTATCGTCAATGATAATTCAGTGCGCGTCAGGCTTCTAGAATTTTCGAGAAAGATCTGGAGAGATCTTTCGCGGCTCGACACTCCATAGATAAACAGTCTTACAGATTAAAATTTAGGTTATGCGCCCCTAGCTTTTTTAGAATAAACGATGTAGGTAGGCGGCTGCTTTTGTGTTCAATAATTATTGGCGGTTTGTTTGACAGTTAGCACATTCGGAAGATTACATCTAGATAATCCGAGCGCTTAAAAATCTTACCCGTATGATAACTATAAGCTTAGAAATCTAGGATTCAAGTTTGACCCTAGTTCCGTCGCAACAATATTTAGCTTTGCAAATAAATTTATGGTGTAACTCTAATATTGACTTAGCATGATATTAATACTTACGTCTGTTTTTTGAATTAAAGCACCTAATTTTCATTATGTTTTATTGTGTTGTACTTGTTCTTGATTCCGTCAACACCGATGAATACTGGAATGAATTTTATCGCTATGAATAAAAAAAAATCAAAAACATAAGAAATTGGAGGAAGATAGTTCTGCCCGCGATGGAATCTCCGCGACGCGTTAATCTGCTCATGACAATGACCTGTGTAACCAGATTGCGCATAAAAAGCCCTTAAAATATTTATAATGAATGTACAAAACGCGAAAGTATAAATTTTTTTAAATATATATGTAGGTGCAAGGAGGAGCTGATATTAATTAATTAATTAAAATAACGAAGTCTTAACAAACCTTCTGATTCATTTCTACTCCCCTTTAACAATTTGATTAACTATCGAATTCCATCGCTAGCCCATTACCTATTGTAATTTAACAAAAATGTCACATAAAGTACATATAATCCTACCTAAATTGAGTAATGTCTACTTCACTCCGACGAAGCCTTGAGTTTGATTTGGGATTTCCTCTTAAGGTAGTCGCTTTCAAAGCGCTAGTAAATCACCGTTAGATTTATTGCTTGTCTGGCCGACCAAGTCAATGTCCCTACCTCACAGGGGTGCCCTTGCGATGCCACACAACCCATAAATTGCTGGCTGAGCAACTTAAGTGTTTGCCCTCTCCGCTCGGTGAACTTGTAAAGGCTTTTCCCAGCCAACAGCATTTTGTAGCCGGCCAGCTGCATGTTTAAATATCTTATGTAAACTTCCTCAACTTAAAAATAAATGTTTTACATGAGTATCAGACAAATTACCACTCGTAATCTTGCATTACTATCTCTTGAGTATCTTATAGGCTAAAAATAAAAGTAAACACACTTAAATAAGGAGTGTATTTTTGTGTTGCTAGCTAAATAAAGAGTCCAATTTTCACAAAGATTTGGTAGAATTTCTAAATGTTTACAGAAACATTTCTTGGAGTGTTGGGACGGTGAAATTTAATAATTATTAGGTAACTAGCTGTGCCCGCAACTTCGTTCGCATTGAAGTAGTACTTTTGTTATGATGATAATCATTTAAAGCTGAAATTTGTAGTATAAATTACATCGATTGTCTCTTATATTTAAAAATGAATCGCTAAATGTGTTGATAAGTGCGAAACTCGAGAACGGCTGAACCGATTTGGCTGATTTCTTTTTCGTTGTGTTCTGGGGAAGGTTATTCCGGAGAGAAAAATTTTAAAAATTGTCTGAAAAAGTCTAAAAACAACACTTTTCTATATTCTCATACAAAAAATTCGTAATAATATTTAAAAGTCAATTTGAACTTTAACACCATACCAAAAAGTTTAAGTGTTAGTGGACGGAACGGGTTCCGGGAAGGCAAAACAATTGAGTGACGTATAAATATTAATGTCAGTATTTGTCAAGTTTTATACATATAGCATTAAGGCCAGGTTCCTTCAAACAATTTTCAAAGAACAGCCGAAAGGCCAATAGGTTTTGGCAGAATAAAATGTGATGGGGAAGCTATTAACATTAAAAAAAACAATGTACCTTTGTTTTAGAGAAATAGGGCAGAACAAGGTCTGCCGGGACAGCTAGTTTCTTATATAAATTACAACAACCTAACCCTTTGCACTCGAGAGGTGACTCTTGCTCACCACTTTGTTTGGTGCAGAAATTCGATGACGAATGCTTCCTTTAAAACTAAGTAATATTTTCTTATCTGAGATTAGTGCGGTAGCATGAAGAGGACTGCATTTCCAGCATCAATTCGAACTTGACAGTCTTGGGAGAAGGCACATAAAAATTGAAATTTCTGATCCCACTTACCACGGAACTAAATGATGAAATAAGCTCGAATGAAGATGAGTTTGATTTACAGTTGCTTAATGAAGAAATTGCAGCTATACACAGAGAGCTTGACGATAGAGAAAATCATCATATCATATCATTCGATATCATATCGAGGGGTGAATGGCTATTTGGTTTAAGCGACATTTTTTGGTGATATAGTAAAATATATATTTTCGGAATCAGCGTTTTTTAACGATTCCAAATATATATATATATATAAACTTCGATCTTGAATAGCTTTTGATTGGGTTGATTTATCAAAAATTGACTTCAGACCTTTTTTGTAGAGCGTTAAATTCTCTACAAAAATAATGAATGGGTATTGCAATACAATATATCGTTCAATAGCTATAGAAATCAAAAGAAGAAAAAACTTTTGTCCTATGTTATTTGTATGGGAAATCGAAAAGTGCGATGCGGACAACCTAAATATTAATATTAAGGGCTCATATTTTCAGAGGCCTATTTTGGCATTAAAACGAAACTTTTGAGCGTGGTTCCAAGGAATTTTTTTTTTGAAACGCTCTAATATATATATATATATATTACTATATCACTAAAATGTCGCTTAAGCCAAATAGCCTTTTACCCCTCGATATCATTGTGATACTTGTCCCGAAAAGCCGGACATGCACCTTGTCGATACATGAAATATCATACAAAACTAAATCATAAAGACTAATGTTTAACAAATTATCTTCGTAAAGATGTAAATATTACACTAAATTTTAAAATATTAAATTTTTTTTTTTACTCTGGCTCGACATAGTGACTACAGAGTACCTGATGGTAAGTACAGTGTAGTCCAAAAATGAAAGCGACTATCAAAGGATGAAAATCCATTGATAGTCTACATCGTCATGTCGGCCCACATATACCACGACTGAAGGTCTCTAGGTATATGAGCTAC
Source organism: Automeris io (assembly GCA_036320925.1). NCBI lineage: Eukaryota > Metazoa > Arthropoda > Insecta > Lepidoptera > Saturniidae > Automeris > Automeris io. The sequence continues at coordinate 1,228,050 of JAUDJH010000010.1, read as the reverse complement.
TGGATATACACAAGCTGATCCCGAAACGCGACAAGCCGAAACTGGTCACTATGACGGGCTTTACACCCATGTACTGTGGTCGCGATCCAGACGGGCACCGACGCCCTACCACCTCGCTGCTGCTCGCTTAGCACCACCCAGGAGTCACGTGTAGGGAAACTAGAGTAAAGCCTACGGACGCGAGCAGCTTCGACTCCCAATTTATGTTTTTTTTTTAAATAATTTATTTCTCAATTTATGTGCGTAATTATTTTAAGTTAGAGGTAAGACATTCACCAAAGCGCTGCGACCAGCTTCGAGTTGCTAATTAGTCCACGCGGAAACGGTCCCGTGTGCAACGGGTTAATATAGAACATAATTAGTCATAATTACTAATTGTACTCGACAATAAGTGTCGTTTACTGTGCTTTTACACAATTTTACAATAAAATGTACAGTTACTTCAACTACGATATTATTATAGAAAATCGATAGATGGCACCACTTTTAGTCATAATATACACATCAACACCGTCTAGGGATATTTTGTATAAAGTTCTTAAACTCAAAAAATATTGGCCGGTTTTAAAATCTTTTGATGAAAGACTATTTTGTCAACCTTTTTGGACGATTCTAAATTTGAATTTGAAAAAAAAACAAAAGATTTAATATATTACGATTAATTTCCATGACGTAAATATAGTTTTTAAGTTTATGACGTTATATATAACGTTATGATATAACGTTATGACAAAATATTTCGTCATACCCATTTAACAGGTTAATTATGCACTAACGCTGTTTACGCCATTCATTATCAGCTTATATTTATGTTGTTTCTTAATTTATTTATATTATCTTCCATACTTAGATTATACTTCCATATTATTTATTTTTTTATACTCGCAACACACGTTCACTTTTCTTATCCCCCCACCTATCTCATGTTTCCTCTCTGGGTTCGGACACTTCGATGGAACATTCAACACGCACGCATTAAAAACTCTTTAATATGCTATAAGGCTGTGTTGTGCAAATTTAGTGCTGACACGCTAGATACTCTTCATTCAAGCTCGGACGCGGGAAATTGTGGTGAGTAGCGTCTGGACCAGCCCCGTTGACTTAGGCCTCCGTAGACTTCCACCAAGAAGGACGCGTGAGCTACCTTCGACCAGTGACCCGTCTTTTACTAAGTTAAGTTTTAATTGCTAGATAAATCTTCCTCTGTTTTTGTTTTTATTTTTAATTAAGGCTTAAGTTAGTTTCGTCCGTAAATTAGTTAATGTTTAGTATGTTTACTTTTGTTTTTTATAAATATATAATGTAGGCTTAAGTTAGGATTAAGAATATATTGTAAATTTTAAGAAATAAACGACACCACTCAACCTTTTTGAGCGGACGGATGAAAGAATGAAGTATGAAAGGCAGTAAATTGAGAGTGGTGTGAAATTTAAAAAATTTGAATTTTAACTTAGGCCGATTTGCGAGTAAGTTCGTCCCCAGAAATCCTTCTCCTTTCTACTTACCAAGTGATTTAATAACATCGTAGCCCTCGGAAGTGGTAATGTGAAGTTAAGTTAATTTTAAGTTGTACTGCCTAAAAATCGGCCATTATAATCTTTAAATAATAAATTGTGTATTTTCAAAAAACCAAAGTCTGGCTCTCTAGATTTGACTATCTATTCGCGTATAGTATCTATAAACTTGTAATACAATCTCTTTGGCTGTACTATTTGTATTTTGTATCTGGCTGGTATTGATGACATTTAAAAAAAAAGAAAAAAATTTGGTGAAATGTTTGTTTTTCGTTTTCGTATAAGATACATTTTAAAATTTTATTACAAATAGAAAAAAAGGGAACCCATTACCATTATGAAAAAAATTTGTGACGTTTATAGAGCACTAGCTTTTGCCCGCGGCTTCGCTCGCGTTAAGAAGTATTATAATTAATTAGATATAGTTTTTGTGGCTTTACTTTTGTTTAGCGGATGTAAAAAATTAAGGCCTAATCTGTCATTAGGCGCTAAAACTATCAAGCTATTATATTATAGTCGAAAATATGAGAAGATTTATACAAACTTTCATCCCCTATTTTATCCCCTTGGGGGTGGAATTCATCAAAATCCTTTCTTAGCGGATGCCTACGTTATAACATCTACCTGCATGCCAAATTTCAGCCCGATCCGTCCAGTGGTTTGGGCTGTGCGTTGATAGATCACTATGTCAGTCAGTCAGTCAGTCAGCCAGTCAGTCACCTTGGAGTTATATATATTTAGATTTATTTAGACAGTTATATTTATAAATTATATTTAGACAGTTTACGAGTATTTATGTTTATATACCAGCGTCAGTGAGAGAGGTAGAAAGATGGTTTAAGCGTTTTCAATCCGAGAATATTCATGTCTGAGATCGCTCTGATTGCCTTGTTATGAACAAAATGAACCATTTTTGAAAAAGTGTAACAAGATCTTCCAACCAGATCAGAAACAATTAGACGTGGGTAAAAGTCGAAAGAGCGACATCCATTTACTCCGGCCACCTGAGATCGTGGTCTGAACACTAATTAGACAGCTGTTATTTGTGGAATTCCAATTCGCGAAAGGATGATAAATCGACTCTCAAATTTACGAATAAAATTATAAGGCTCAAAAATCTCTATAAGGTTCAAGTTCTCTAGATGTTGCTCGAATTACCGTCAGGAGTCAGTTCTAATTTGGACAGCGATACAAAGCGATATCTCATGCGATCAAAAAGGACTTTTGGACCCCTATGAATACTGTTTAGAGTTTATGAGGTCCGTGATTAAATAGTCATTATATTACACAAATCAGTTTATTATACAATAATCTTTCTAACCATTACAGAAAAAAAAGAGAACGCGGGAATAGTAACTTTTTAATTATTACATATTTGTTGCTTAGGAATAGGCAATGACAACTCACCGTACAGCCATATTTTATAACAAATACCACGAGTGCCCAGTACTTCAGCATAGTATCACGTCAATTTATGGTAGAGGAGGAAAGGGGAACTAAATTTTAAAACTCTGCCGCACACTCTCCAGAGTATAGTCTGTAGAAAAGCTAAAAGCAGGCCGCTCTACTCCAAGTACCAAACTGAATGTCTTACGCGACGTAAGAGCCTTACCAGCAATGGTGGCCGAGCTTGTCTATCGATTGAGCTCAAGGTTTCCAAATAGTGTTTGGCGGAGCTGTCCCAAAGGTAGCAATACTCCACACACGACCGTTCTTGCGTGATACAGGTTAAGAAGTTGGGTAGGTGTGAAATGTTGCCAGAACTTGAAAAGAATTGAGAATTCTGAGCAGCTGTTTTCCAAATACCATCATTTTAATGAACATGTATATATATATATACAAGTATATACAAATACAGAACAGAGAAAAATACACGACACCCCTTCTGTTCTTTTGACCCGATGTATATCCTTATGGACCATCAGGGTCACAGTGTGGCCAGTCCACCGGGATGTTCCTGCTCCCGACTGCCGAGTCCTGAGGGAAAAGGCAGAGACAGCATTCTAACTTAAACCCCTTCTGTGCCGTTTTATCAATTGTAATTATTAAAATAACAGTGATTCAGAATTATTTTGTATTTTGACCTCGTCCAGTACTATAATGACTATAGGTTGTTTAGGCTTTGTGATAATGTGCGGAATTTCGAGTTAGGAACTGTATATTTACATATGTAGCAATTATAGACTGTAATTGCTGACATACAGTCTTTAATTGCTACACAACATAGGAATATTATAATATGACAGCTTTTAAAGCAATTTAGTCTTTGAAATTTTAATGCTATTTTGAATATATATTGGCATTATAATTAAACTGAATGCTGGTTGAAAAAAAACATTAATGCATAGTTTTTGTCTAGTCTAAATTTTGTATATTAATCGGTTTTTTAATTTATATATGTTGAAGACTATTAAATTTTTCTCAATCAATACATATAATAAATCTTTCCGCACCCACCTCTCGAACATTCCGTTGTCATGATAATTTACAAGAACCTGTATATATGCGAGTGGCCAGGACATTTCGCTTGCGCGATTTGGGTTAGGAAAAATATATCGGAATCGTTAGTTAATATGTACGTATCTGTATGCGTTTGTGACCGCTAATCATAGAAATGAGATAACCGATTTAAATGCGGTTTTTCACTAATGTATCTTAAAAAGCTATCTTTAACATTTAGGGTTAATTTTTATTTCATTCGAATCATAAATAGAGAATTATGTCAATTTAATAAACACGACAAAAATTTATTGGAAAAAGAAAGATTCTTATTGATTGCTGACTAAAAATATATCATATAAAAACTTATAATAGTTATTACCATAAAACATAAAAGTGCTACTTCCACACGAACGCAGTCGCAGGCACACCTTGTTTAAAAATTAAAATATTTTATTTTGTTTCACAAATCAAGGGCTGTCGACAGTGACATACCAATAACTGGATAAATATGTAACTTAGAATAACACATACGTGTTCCAAGCCGACCCAGGGATTAAAAACTTGGAGCTCGTTTTATGTCACCTTGTAAACATGCTAATACTATGAGCGTTCTGTCCCATGACTTCAAATTATCAAAAAGAAAACAGGGTATCGAAAGTACCTGCCACCCTTGACGAAAACTCCGCGATATGTCAGTCTGCTCGTAATTGCTGTGTAACCATGTCGAAACGTCGAACCAACTTAACATAAAATGTAACTTAATTCGCGTATAAGCCATTTTTTTTAAACTAACTCGACACAGTGACTGCACCATACCTGATGGTAAACATGGTGCAGTCCAAAAAACTCCAACGACTATCGAAAGGTAAGAAAAAACCCATCGGTAGTCGCAGCGATCATACCGGCCTGCACAAATATCTTTTCACGTTACGCTTAAAGGATCCCATATCATAGGATGGTGGGAACACGCTCGCCTGGAGACTATTCCACAGCAAAAGAAGGAGTTAGAAAACTTCTTAGTCCTGGCCGGGATGTGAGATACCGTATAGGTGTGACACCGCAAACCCGCGCGCGTGGATCTATTCAGGAAGGGAGAGGGTGGAACAAGGTTAAACACCTCTTCAGAACACTTTCCATGATACCGACGGTAAAAAACGCTCAGTGAGGCAACATCTCTACGCAACAGAAGCGGTTCATTGGTCCAAGTATGGAACTCTTTTTCTTTTGTTTCCATACTTCGCCCATTATCATTATCAGCCCATCCTAGTCCACTGCTAGCCATAGATCTCTCCTAACAAGCGCCATGTATCCTGGTCACGACCATTCTTAATCCTTTCCAGCCTAGTTCCGCAGGTCTTATCTCTCCCTGGCCGGAGAGCTCACCACGCTTCGCCTACCAAATCACGATCTCTACCCAAGAACCCATCTGCTTCAACGATCATCGGGTCTCTGGCATACGTAGCCAGTAGCTGCTCCTTCAGCCTGCTAATACGGAGAGCTATGTCGACAACTTTTGTTCAATGTAAGAAACCGTCACTTCGCACTTGATCCTTCAGAGAGATGCCCAGCATAGTCCGCTCCATCGCATTCTGAGCGACTTTAAACTGGTGCATTAGCCACTGCAACTGCTTTTTGGTGCTGGACCATTATTGTCCACGTTTCGGCTCGGTACGGCATAACTAGTAGCACTCATTGGTTGAAAACTTTACTTTTCAGGTATTGTATTCTGTGTGAAACTTCCTGATAGACAGGTTATGATTGCGACCACCTTTAGGATCTTTGAAATGGCCACCAATTAAGATCTTGTGAGTGTGAAATGAAATGAAATATAACTTTATTCAAATAGGCCTACTTTCAAGCACTTTTGAATCGTCAAAAAAACAAAATGAATCTACCACCGGTTCGGAAAGCAGAATCTACCGAGAAGAGCCGGCAAGAAACTCTGGTAGTTGCTCCTTTTAACATAATGAGGTACAATAACAGGTATAATATATAAAGGATTGAATGCCCCGCGAGAACGATTGCATATATTAAGACCACGCACTTTTATCATTCAAACAGTCGTTAATGGAATAATATCCCTTTTTTAGCAATTTAGTTTTAATAGTTTTTTTACATTTCAATAGTGGTAACTCCAAGGTGTCTTTAGGTATTGTATTGTAAAGCGAATACCGAGCCCCATGTAGGAACCAGGAACCTTTTTAAGCCGTAAATTAGGTAACACTAATTTGTGTTTATTTCTAGTATCAACATTATGAATATCACTACTCGGCAAAAATAGATGCAGATTTTGTCGTATGTATATAATACATGCGTATATAATGTGTATGAGATAGGTATTGTAAAATAGAAGATGAAAAGACCTGACGCATATTACCTGTACATTCTTTTAATTCCATCCAAAGGCTTAAATAATAAAAACGATATTTTAAGCTTTTTTTTTTATCAATTTGTTGTAGATCCTGCTTTCCAAACCGGTGATAGAATCATGTTAATGTCGATTGAAAACTTGTTTTATTAAGTCTATTTACATAAACCTATGTTGTATTTATGTTTATGAGATTAAAATGGTTATTCTAAATACAATAACAAAGTCTACGGCTGAGGCTTATAGACGCTATTTCGACTTTAGTTAGGAAAGTTTAAAAAAAAACAAATTCGTTATGACAAAAGACTAAATATTACGATATAAGAACTTTAGTATAGCCATAGTATTCGCAGGGCCAAGTTTACGTTGACAAAATCGGCTTACCCAATCCTTTGACATTCATTGAGTGCTATAAATTGTAATGTTTTAGTAAAGTTTAAGAAAACATTAAGTTATATCTATAAATGTCATCCTAACACTACGCCCGTAAATCAAAAGTGTTCCATACAAAACTACTCGAATTAATAAACTGGCGAATTATAAATTAAAAATAGTTAAAAAACAATTATATTATATTATTTCAAATAATATATAAAATTTATTGTCTTTTTTTTTTACTAAATTGTCAATAAAACCTTGCTGCGAATATTGTGACTATTTTAAAGTTTCATTTTCTTTAAAATTATCGGAAAATTTGCGAATAGTTTGAAAAAAAATATGGAAAAAGGTTTGCATTGTTAGTATAATTTTCACTCGAGAAAAAATGTTACGTGCTATCGATGTGCTTGAAGCTGGATGTTCACAGCATGAGGACAAGGCGTCGTGTGTGTGCCCACATGACGCCTCATTGAGAGGTAGTGAGGGGGTAACAATTGACCCCCTCCCAGAGAGGACTCCTGGCAAGGCCAGTCGCTCGCCGGGTCCGTAGGAAGTATACGGATACCCAGGCCCAGCGAAGGCGAAGAGAGGACATAGTTGGCACCCCGGTGGTTATAGTCGGTGCATGTCCGACACACCGGGGGAGTGGCCCCTCACCACTCCCTTGACGGTCCAAAGATATTTCCACCGCGTTAACAAAAAACAAAATGATGTTCACAGCTGCTAACACACACACACACACACAGGTGCTGCGGCTAATAAACACTCGGTTGTCCGTAGATTAAAAATCTAAGTAGTAAATGTAGCGTCCACAGGTTGTCCCGTACCAAGATGTAAATTAGAAACTATATAAATGCCTGCAGTTTTTTTGGGAGTCGAAGCTGCTCGCGTTCGTTGGCTTTACCCTAGTTCCCCTACATGTGACTCCTGGTTGGTGCTAAACGAGCAGCAGCGAGGTGGTAGGGCGTCGGTGCCCGTCTGGATCGCGACCACAGTGCATGGGTGTAAAGCCCGTCATAGTGACCCGTTTCGGCTTGTCGCGTTTCGGGATCAGCTTGTGCATATCCAGTAGCTCATATACCTAGAGACCTTTAGTCGTGGTATATGTGGGCCGACATGACGATGTAGACTATCAATGGATTTTCGTCCTTTGATAGTCGCTTTCGTTTTTGGACTACACTGTACTTACCATCAGGTACTCTGTAGTCACTATGTCGAGCCAGTGTAAAAAAAATTACCAGGCATTGCAAACACTTTAATTTTTTAAAGATATAGATATATATTGAACTTTGACAAATTAAAAATCGAATTTTCGAAATATATATTTTGAAAGCTCATTGGAATTCCAGAATTCTATTTACAGTAAGCTATATAGAACTATTGTTCCTCTATTAACTTTAAAGCTTTGAACCCTGACTTACGGGACAATCTTAGTGTGTTATCTCAAATGTATTATCACAATTGTTCGCGAGTTGTAAATAGAAATGTATCTATCTCAGTATGATATACATTTCATAGTTTCTAGGTAGGCTTGTGATAATTATTTCGTGCAAAACTATATAAATAGAATTCTATGTACAGGGTCGTATACCGGTTTTTATATATTTTCATTATATATGCATCGAGGGGAAGGTTGTACAGTTACCAAGTTTGAAATCAAGGATTAGATCAGCTTTATGGCGTCTACATTGTAAGGCTAGTCCCAGTATGACTTTAATTTCTTCACGCTGTGAACTGTTCTGAACACGTAAGGGACAATTAAACACAATTTGAAAATGCTCGTGCAATGCTGTACTGGGATCGATCTATTATCACTGATAGGACTATTTTTGCTAATAGACCTGACATTGTGGTAGTAGATCGGTCAGCGCACCGGGCAATACGCGTTGATATCACCATACCACATGATGAGAATCTCGTAAAAGCTGAGAAAGAAAAACTATCAAAATATTTAAACCTCGCACACGAGATTACCAGCATGTGGGGTGTAGATTCTACGATTATTGTCCCGATAGTCGTATCGACTAATGGGCTGGTCGCAAATAGCTTCGATTACCACCTTAAGAGGCTCTCGCTTGGTTGTTGGGCCAAGAGCCGGATACAGAAGGCAGTTCTACTCGATACGGCACGCATTGTTAAGGGTTTCCTCACTCTGAACTCCTAACTACCGGTGGCTTGGGCCTTAGGCTTCGCCCCTGTATGTCTACATGTTTTTATATTTTAAAATTTATATCGAGGGCTGAAAGGCTATTTGCTTTAAGCGACATTTTTTGATGATATAGTAATATATATATTTGGAATCAGCGTTTTTTACCGATTCCAAATATATATATTACTACATCACCAAACAATGTCGCTTAAATCAAACAGCCTTTCACCCCTCGACTTGTGTACTGCGGTCATGACCCAGTTCGGGCAATCGCCCTACCACGAACATGCACATAAAAGTTTCAGTACCTACTGGAAAAAATTAAATCTACTATATATCGATTTTAATAATGCAAAACTAGATCCGTAGGTATGACGTCTATTTGTATTTTATCTTTTATCGTTTATTTACGAAATAAAGCATTTTAAAATTTAAACTTTAAATAGTATAATAAAGAAACAACGTTACTACTACATAATTTTAAAATGTTATCCATTCGCTTGATTTTTGGCAGGATCTAATAATAATTACTTCAAAAAACTGGCCAATTACAAGTCAAACTCTTGTACCGAAGTTTCCGTAAAAACTGGGAATGTATGAAAAAAGTTATCTTTAAACGTGACCAATTACCACTGATCACGTTTTTATTTTATAAGCTTAAAAATTCCGATCCTCACAAGGAAAATGAGTTCAATCCTGATTTTTTTAATCAATTTTGTTGATTTTCGTACAAAGTTTCATCACTATCAACACACCCTAGTCCACTGCTGCTGGTCTCTCCCAACAAATGTTATTGAAGCCGGTGGTCGGCTCTTTTCATCCAACCCCTTCCGGCCACCTTGCGCAGATCGTCGCTCCACCATACCAGAGTGTGCTAGATGCTACGTCTTCCGATTCCACCATCTCTAACGATCAGCGGTTCCGGTGCTACTTCAGTTTGCTAATGCGGCAAGCTATGTCGGCAGGTGTGATTCTCTGTCAGATAACCTCATTCTTTTTTTTACACTGGCTCGACATAGTGACTGCAGCGTACCTGATGGTAAGTGCAATGTCGTCCAAACACGAAAGCGACTATCAAAGGATAAAAATCCATTGATAGTCTACATCGTCATGTTGGCCCACATATACCACGACTGAAAGTCTCTAGGTATTTGAGCTACTGGATATGCTAACAAGCTGATCCCGAAACGCGACAAGCCGAAACTGGTCACTATGATGGGCTTTACACCCGTGTACTGTGGTCGCGATCCAGACGGGCACCGACGCCCTACCACCTCGCTGCTGCTCATTTAGCACCATCCAGGAGTTACGTGTAAGGAAACTAGGGTAAAGCCTACGGACGCGAGCAGTTTCGACTCCCAAAATTCTGGACTTAATCTTCCAAAGAGATGCCCAACATAACCCGCTCCATCGCACGCCGAGCTACATTACTGGCAGATTAGCCCAACCGTGTCCACGTCTCAACTATGTACGTCATAACTGGTAGGACGCATTGGTTAACAACTTTAAAGTTCGCGCTTGACCAAAATTTTAACTTTACCAATTTTATTATCAGATAAACAGCGGTCGAGTTTTATAATTATTTATCATTGTATCTCTTGTAGTTTGGGATTTCCACATACTGTCCTCTTTAAATCCTTAAAAATAAGGTACCTTCGTGCGAATATAAATGCTACTGTGCGTTGTTTGTTCGTGTGGAAGTAGTAACTTTATACTTAAAATTAATTAAGCTATATGTTATGCTGTTTCTTGTGTTTTTATTGCTTAATAAGATGTAACACGACCGGGACCCTTCACGAAAATCAGCGCTGCAGACTTCCTCTGTGGCTTTAAGCTGATGAATGTCCCATTTTCGCCATGTTTATATGTTTTTGTATTTTTCTTTTGTTCCTGTATGTTGTTTGTGTTACTGCATTTAAATTTCTAGTTTTTTGTTCGTTTGTGGCGAAATAAATACATTTAATTTCATTAAAGTAACCGCGACCTGCGTCACACTTGGTAAATACGTAGCTCCGACCTGTGTACGCACGTACAACCTTTTTGTTTTTAGACCGCTATGAGGGCAACGACCCCGGTGTATCAGACTCCTACTGACTAGAAACCCGGGGGGTGTCCCTGTAATCGCTCCACCCGGGTCTGGAAAACCAAATTTATCCAGACGCCCGGGGAGCAAGAAAGCCTTGTTGAGATGTTTCACAATAAAAATGTGATCTCAAGTAATTTTGGAACAATGCAAATCTTCGACATTATCCATTCTCACTACATTCTTTAATTCCTTATATCCGCACGATAATTCGCTTCTACATTCATCATGCTAACGGCTAAGGAGTGGAATATGCTTCCAGCGGCCATATTTTCGCGATCTTATGACCTGGGAGTCTTTAAGAGAAGAGTGAATAGGCATATGTTGGGCGGAAGCCGTTAATCATTTTCACCTTCCACCGGGCGTGATTGACGTCAAGCGTTCGCCTATAAATAATCTATAATATAAAAATGAATCGTTAAATGTGTATAAGCGCGAAACTCGAGACCGGCTGAACCGATTTGGTTGTTTTTTTTTTTTTGTGTTTATTGAAGTCTGTGGAAGTTTATTACGGAGAAAAAAATTAAAAAAATTGTCTGAAAAAGCCTAAAAACAACACTTTTCTATCATACAAAAAATTCGTAATAATATTTAAAAGTCAATTAGAACTTTAACACCATACCATAAAGTTTAAATGTTAGTGGACGAGTTCCGGGAAGGCAAAACAATTATTGAGTGACGTATAAATATTAATGTCAATATTTGTCAATTTTTTTACATATAGCATTAAGGCCAGGTTCCTTCAAACAATTTTCAAAAAACAGCCGACAGGCCAATAGGTTTTGGCAGAATAAAATGTGATGGGGAAGCTATTAACATTAAAAAAAACAATGTGACTTTGTTTTAGAGAAATAGGGCAGAACAAGGTCTGCCGGGACAGCTAGTAATAAATAAATCTTTTAATTTTATGTTGTTCATAAACACTTTCAATCGTCATTATATTACAGACTAAAGTTAACGTTAACCAAAGTTTTATTCATATAGACTAAACAGTTAATTTTTTTCTAATAAATGGTCAACGTAGTTTTTTTAACAGACACAACTTTTTTATTTATAAGTCGATTGAAATAAAATTAGCATTATATATAACCCTTTCCACGATATATTAATGAAAACTATATCCAAATCGGTTATGTCGTTTCTAAGACTAACGCTCACAAACGCGTACAAATAGGTGCATATTGATTAACACGTCCGATACATTTTTACCAACCTACATCGCACTAGTGAAGTTTTTCTGGCCACTCACATATATACAAGTTCTTGTAAATCATTGTATCTACCGGCCGATCAAACAGTGAGGTACACAACACACACTAATTTCATTCCACGACACCGGCGTCGCCGGCGGCGGCGAGGAGGGATAGTTTTCAGTCAACTGCTGCTAACCGGTCCGTTTTCGCACCGAGGCGCAGTTCCACCCCGACGCAGCCTTGAGTTTCTTTCGGCGTTTCTTCTCTAGGTAGTCACTTCCGAAACGCTAATAGGTCACCCGTAGGGATAATATCGATATTTGGGTGGCGGTCCAAGTCGAGGTTCGTATCCACAGGGGGTGTCTCCTTGCATTCCACCCAAGCCATAAACTCGTTGGCTGAGCACCTACTGTCGCCCCCTAAGGCCCGGTTGAACTGTAAATGCCTTTCCCGGCACCCAGTAGTTAGTCCGCTTCAAAAAAAAAAACATTGTATCTATGAAATGTTGGAGAGATGGCTGAGGTATAAATTTACTATATGTTATAGACTAAGCAAAATGAATTAGACTTCAATGAAAACCGAATAATGTAAATTTTAGACTGAACAAAAAAACGATGCATTAATGATATTTCCTCAGTTGGGATCCAGTTCAATTATAATGCAAATTAATATAAGTTCAAAAGAACATTGCAAATTAAAGTAATTATCCTTAGCAGAAACTAAATTTAATTTGAATTAATAAATTGGTTGATAGAAAGTGCCATATTTAATAATAATGGTTTGTTTGTTTACAGCATTTTAATGCTATACATGTGAATATAACTATGATCCCTAGCTCGAAATTTCGCACATTATCACAACAATAAACGATCTATAGAGGTTATAAAGTATTCAGCGAGGTCACGAGGATGATGAAATCATCGCCGATTTCGTGCTTGGTGACGTTTGAAAAATCACATCTAGTAGGCGTGAGCCACACAGCCCCATTCGGTAAAGTTGAGCTAGCTGATGAAAATATCCGGGAATAGTCAATTGCGCTGGATATATTTAGTATATGAATGCCAGCGCTTGCATAAACGCATCCTTCCGCTCTTCTTAATCTAATGGGACGTGGAATCGACACAACCAGAAAGAAGCAGGATGCAGTGTCTAGGAATTGATAACTAACGCCTTTCAGCCCCTGAGCCTTTCACAATGCCTTGCAGCCTCGCCAGAATGGTCGGGTAGACTAGGCCGCCATTAGCACGACAGGTGATGAATAAGTGGGCAGACTTTTGCACTAAGCGAGAAGTCGACGCAAAAACTTGCGCGATAAAATATCGCGCAAGCTGCATCAACCAGGTTTAGCCAGCGAACAGACATAGTTACCAGGGCGTAGCCGCTGCATGCTGCACCGATACCAAAAGCTACTAGTGAGAGTTCATAGGAATTTATACTGAATAAACACATACATGTGTCGTATGTGTAGAGCTATCGGCCGTAGCAGACCAGACATAAAATTATCTTTAAGACTCCGTTCCGGGCATTATCCCCGGCAACTTTTGCATAATTCATGAGGAAATCTGACTCATTAATTTTTGACACGTGTACAAAGTCAGAAGATGTACATCACTTGTTAATGGAATGTACCCGGAATGAGATACAAAGAAAGTCGCTGATGACCTCTTTTAACATTAACAAAGTATAGCATGGCATGGCATTTGGTCAGGTCCTTTGTCCAGTGAAGTCAGGATGCGGTGCCAGATTGGGATACTTACTCATCAGCGACTCCGCTATAACGTAAAGACGTAATTAAGGATACAATAGGTCTGATATATACTGTAGAACAAAAACCCTTGAATAAACAATTAAAAAAAGAGGCACCGGCCGTGATTTTGCCAATGGCTGGTTATAAATCAGCGCTTCGTCATTAAACATGATGAGAAACCTGGACAATCTTAGCTGGATGAGGTAGAGCCAGTCAGATTACGCTTGACCATTGCTGCTGATGGAACTGCAGACTTTATTCTGAATCGGTTTTGGGATGTATACAAGAAATGCAAAAAGTATATCTCACAAATAATACATAGAAAAGGTTGTCAATGAATTGCTAATAAAATTATATATAGGGTGTCCTGGAAGTCGAAGTCCAAAACCAAAGGGGTGATAGATGTAAAAGGGTTCTATAATTCACTGCAAACAGGATTTCCTAATTTTCGCTGTTTTAGGAAAAAACAATTTTGCTTTATAGATATGAATTTCCCAGAAATTTATAAAGATTTATTTTATTTAGAAATAAATTACAAAATAATACCCCTGTATTATTTTTACCGCTGGATTTCTTTTATTACAAATGTTACACGTGAAAATGTTGAATCACAATCAAGTCTATCAGCCCTTTCGTTTTGGACTTCGGCTTCCGGAACAGCCTGTATAAATGTAAAAAAAGAAATAAATTATATAAAATATGGAAAAACGACCAGGTTCCTTTAGGAATAGAATTATATACATGCCGATTTTATAGAAGAGAGAAATATTCGGGGTGTACAATTGGATATTCAACATTCAATTCTGCTTTCGAATATGCAAACACAGTAATATCTTGTCATTTTCTTTAACATAACGTTAATAATAATTAACATGTTTAAGGACATGTTTACACATTTGAATGAATGAATAACAGTTAATTATTAAGTAGGTATCTTGCCTGGCCTAAGCTAGGGAAAACGAGTTAAAACCTGTTTACCTAAAATTACGTAAAAGGAATTTCATCTTTTTACCGATCAGTCGCGCGCCACACACGCTACGATGTCCAAACTTTTTACGGATTAATTCTCATTTATTCTACATATTTTATATTTATAGTAGTTAATGGTATAAACTATTATATCCTGGAAGTATTTTATATTTATAGTAGTTAATGGTATAAACTATTATATCCTGGAATATCTCCCACGTCTATAAAATCATGATATATAATAAATGTTCTAATAAACCAAAGAAATACAAAAATTATGTAAAAAATCAATAATATTCGAGCAAAATTTCTTACTACTTTTGCAACATTAAAAGTATTTGAAAAATTGTTAATAATATGTGTAGAAAAATTAAGAGATCAGTGGAGAAAACAACTTTAAGAGCCTTATTCTTACTGAAAAAAATCTTGTAAATAGTTGCTGACCTTAACTTTGGGCGTTCGATTGACGCTAATAGGGATGTCGAAAATGAATAAAAATATCGTTATATCGATATATTGATATTTATTAAAATATCAATATCGGCTTCGATATATCGAAGGAAAAATATCGATATATCGATATATCGATTAAATCTCAATAAACACGAAAGTATTTTACCAGTATTCCATTTTATTAGACAAATTTACAAAAATATCAAGAAATAAAAAGCTATCTTCTAACTTTCAGACCTATTTAAGATACCGAACAAAAATAAATAAATAAATGGCGGCAAAAAATATACATGCAACAAATTCAGATGTCAATGCATGCAACGTAACAAAACAATACTCAACATTCATAGACAATATAGTTCTTTTTCGTTCAGTCCCATCTTCTACAGTTTCAGATTTCAGTGACTTCACTGCCATAAGAATTAAAAAAATATCGTTTTCGATACAATTTTCGATACTGGATATTTTATATCGATATATCATTACAAAATATATCACCCAAAATTATCGACATATTGTATTGAAAATATCGATATATCGATGTATCGATATTTATTTGACAAGCCTAGACGCTAAGCCAAAAACAGCTGCTCAGAGACTGCGAATTATTTTCAATGTCAGGCGGTATTTTACACCGAACCTATTTTTTAAGCTGTATCAGGCACAAATACAGTCGCGTGTGGAGTATTGCTGGCACCTTTGGGGCGGCTCTGCCAAAAACTATTTGGAAACCTTGGACTAAATCGGTCGCCAACCTCGACAACTCATTGCTGATGAGGCACTTACATCGCAAGGCACTCAGTTTGGAACACCGACGTAGAATGGCCTGCCATTCGATTTTCTACAGACTATACTCTAGAGAGGGCGCGGTTGACTTGGTTAACTAAGTTTCCTTCTCCCACTTCTATCATAAATAAACAAGACGCCGTTCGGGTTTGCAACCTTATGTGGTTGACGTTCCAGCTGCACACACGAGGTGATGCTTCGAATTGCCAATGAGTGGAATTGACTTTCTGCATCTGTTTTTCTAACATCTAATGATATGGGAATCGTCAAACATCGTGAGAATTGGTACGAGTATTTGCTAGATGTGCGCGCTCCATTATCGGCATCATAATC
Source organism: Automeris io (assembly GCA_036320925.1). Classification (NCBI taxonomy): domain Eukaryota; kingdom Metazoa; phylum Arthropoda; class Insecta; order Lepidoptera; family Saturniidae; genus Automeris; species Automeris io. Next base: position 1,211,635 of record JAUDJH010000010.1, on the reverse strand, counting down.
ACTTTCCAAAAGGTGAGATTGGGGGTCAAGCGCGTCTGTAATAAAAAAACTTGTATGTCCTTGAGAATTAGAAAAAATAATAATTATAAAACAACAATATCACAATAATATATCTATATACTATATTTTTTTCGTTGTTTATTTTATTCTATTTATTTAACGGACTTTTACGTGTGTACGTATGTCAGCCCCATCGTACCCTAATACAGAAATACCTAACATATTACATATGGTGCCATTGATCTGAACAGGCCAGACGCCTCATCAGATAATAGTTCTGTTAAGACTTTGTTAAACATCCCGATGTCAAGTCTGTTCAGAGCAAAGGCACTCACAAACGCCTCTCTCACAGATTCAGATCGGATTTTTCGTGGTAAGCAGAGATATTTTTGAGGCTGCATATACTTTGCGTTTATATGTCGTGCCCAACGTGACCAGTAGCATAGCTGATCACCGTTCTCACAGCACTGGTACACATGACATTTCTATTAAATTCTATACGGATCACCTCGCGCAGTTTTTCTTCACCGTTGAATATACGGAGCCTAAATCCATACTTAATGAGAAAAAACCCGGAGGTATATGCCGGGATACGAGCTATCGCAGGTTCGTATCCCCGCACATGAAGACCAGTCCCTTATCCATTAGACCCGGGGTCGGCAACCAGCGGCCCGTAAGCCATTACAATACGACCCGCGTAAGCAAGAGCCGTTCCATATAACGCCGCACCGCAGGCAATGAATTAAAGCACATATAAAAATATGTTCCTATTTCATTGTTTTGTGTGCGCGGAAGCCGGAAATTCAGTTCAAGCGATCACAGTCAGTAAAATGAGAGTAACAATAAATATGGTTAAAATGCAAAACTAAGTTTAATGTAAAAAATTGTGTTTATTAGATAAAATGTTGCCCGCACGAATATACTCATAATATTTGTGGCCCTTACATAAGAAAAGGTTGCCGACCCATGCATTAGATCATCACAGCCACCAAAAACAACATATACAGTGTAAACTCCATATAACGTCACTCGATTTAACGACAAACTCCCTAAAGCGTCTATATCACTTGGCTTTGGTTGGTTTAGCTTGTTTCCCATACAATGATACACTCTATATAGCACTACACCCACTCTCAATAACGACAGCAATTTAATAATATAAATACTTTTTAAGTTGCCAAAATTAGTAAAAACTGCGCAGCTGTGTACGTTCTTTTGTCGTTTTATTATCGTAGCCCGTAATAAACTCGACTGTCAGCATTACACATACCGAACATCACCAAGATGCCTCAATATCGCGAGATTTGGATAAAATAATTTAAAAAATACAGCAAAGTTACTTGTGCAGCAAAAGACGTCAGACAAAAATAACAGATTATACTCAATAGCGATAAAAAAGAATTGTTTATTATGTAATAACTGACACTAGTCTGAAATAAACTTTTTCTAATATAGATATTTCTTCTGTCCATTTAACGACAACTCTCTATAACGTCAAAATATGCACAGTCCCTTGAGGGTCGTTATATAGAGTTTGCACTGTATATATAATAAAAATATAAATAATCATAAAATAATATTACATATCGGTTACGAGAAGTTCATAATTATTTTATGTGGGTCGCTTGATAAAGATGGCATTCTATTCTCTCAACAATTGTGTGACCGATAAGAATTCATGCCTATGATATCAATTCCTTATAGACATTCAATTTAATATGTATCGAAAGAAGATATTTTAAGAAGAGTGAGTACCAGAGTTTCTTGCCCCCTGTTCTCGGTAAATTCTGGTCTCCGAGTCATATTTTTGTCTAGTACCGATATTAATATTATTAATAATAGAAATAAACACAAATTAGTGTTGCCTAGTGGTATAAGTCCGTGGTCATTTTTTTTAAACTGACTCGACACAGTGACTGCACCATACCTGATGGTAAGCATTGTGTAGTCCAAAAAACCCCAACGACTATCGAAAGGTAAGAAAAAACCCATCGGTTGTCACAGCGATCATGCCGGCCTGCACAAATATATCTTCACGCTACGCTTAAAGGATCCCATATCATAGGATGGTGGGAACACGCTCGCTGGAAGACCATTAAACAGCCCAACGACACGGCAAAAGGAGTTAGAGAACTTCTTAGTCCTGGCCGGGATGTGAGATACCGTATAGCTGTGAGACCGCAAACCCGCGCGCGTGGTTCTATTCAGGAAGGGGGAGGGTGGAACAAGGTTAGACAACTCTTCAGAACACTCGCCATGGTACAGACGGTAGAAAACGCTCATTGAGGCAACATCTCTGCGCAACTGGAGCGGTTCAAGATGCTCGTAACGTCAGGATCATTCATAATGCGAACAGGCCTTGTAGCTAATAGCCCTGTTTCCATGCGCGGCAACGCGAATCATCGTGGATTCGAATCCTGGCACGTACCTCTGGAGTTTTCCAGATTATATACAGATTTAGGCATCACAAACTCACCGTTGAGGGAGAATATTGTGAGGAAACATACATGGCATTTAATATAAAAGTCATGCGTACTAGTGCTGTGAGAAAGACAATCCGCTGCACTACTGGTCACGTTGGGCTAAAATGTAAGCGCAATGTGGATATCTAACCACTAATATATTTCTGCTCACCTCCTAAGGAGCATAGCGTGATTATATTATATATTGTTATTAATGTTACCTGTAATACTTGTGTTGTAATGGCGTGCATTTCACAGAAGCATAAAACAGAATTATCTTTTTATTATTAGGCAATTAACCCTTTTTTTTTTTGTAACCTGGGGCAAAATCCTGCATATGACCATCAGGATCGCAGCAAGGGCAGCGATCCAGATGTATCAGATCCCAACTGACTAAAAACGCTCGGGGACCTCTAATTGCTCCACCCGGACATAGAAAGCCAAATTCATCCAGACGCCCGAGGAGCGAAATGCCTTGTTGAGGCTACCACTCTGGGAGGGGTGAGAGTAAAGAGCCCGTCCCTCTAAAACCTCTCTTTTAGGTGACGCGTCGGACACTACGTACTGCCTCACTCTCTTTCGGGCAACAGACTTCCTCAAGCCAGTACCAGACTATTGTCACCGAGGGATGTCGCGCTCGCTCGGGGTGAATGCGTCCCACGGCTATTGTGCCTTGGTCGCCAAATGGTCAGAGTTGATATTCGCTCTCTGGCCCTTTCGGCGGCCTTCTTCTGCTTTATCACGACCTCACACAAGGATGGGCATTTAACACATATATTGACTTAAAATTTGGTCTCATTTGGATTCTGAGACTCCTTTTCTGATAATAACCAGATTTTATATCAATATATTTATTACATTTCCAAGTATAACATGGTAATGCTTTGTATGTTTATATGGAAGGTACGCCTTCACTTCAGACTTTAAAAAGTTCAAGGTTTTTACATGGGGCTCGGTATTCGCCTATACAATACAATACCTAAAGACATCTCAAAATTATCACCATTAACATAAAAAAAATTGCTAAAAAAGGGATATTATTCCATCACTGACCTTTATGATATGATGATGACGTAAATGATAAAAGTGCGTGGTCTTAATATATACAACTTATCCCACGAGATATTCATACCTTTGTGTACTATATATTTGTAAGTAGTTTGCGTAATGTTTAGCAAAGTTAAAGTTAAAGTAAGGTGTTTAAATCAAAGCTTTTCAGGAGAAGTTCGTAAAGCTCATTGGACTGGTCTTAACGAATTGGTTATAGATATTTGATTCGGGAATTTTTAAATTTAATAGTGCCATCGATAGCATGGAGTCAAAGCTGCTCGCGTCCGTAGGCTTTACCCTAGTTTCCCTACACGTGACTCCTGGGTGGTGCTAAACGAGCAGCAGCGAGGTGGTAGGGCGCCGGTGCCCGTCTGGATCGCGACCACAGTACATGGGTGTAAAGCCCGTCATAGTGACCAGTTTCGGCTTGTCGCATTTCGGGATCAGCTTGTGTATATCCAGTAGCTCATATACCTAGAGACCTTCAGTCGTGGTATATGTGGGCTGACATGACGATGTAGACTATCAACGGATTTTCATCCTTTGATAGTCGCTTTCGTTTTTGGACTACACTGTACTTACCATCAGGTACTCTGTAGTCACTATGTCGAGACAGTGTAAAAAAAAATGCGGAAAAGCATGCTTCGTTGTTCTGGGCACGTGGAGAGGATGAATTTATTTTATTTATTTTTTATTTTTACATTTTTAAGGGTGGCCAGTGGCCAACATACTACAAGACAATAAAAAAAATGCACATCTATGTGTTGCACCGTTTAAGGCCTCCACATCGTGCATCAAAAATACAAACAATACTACTTATAAAACAAATACATTAACAAACAAGAATAAAACAATGAAAATGAAAACATAGGCAAATGAAAAATCATATCGACAACTACTGCGTATCCCTTAACCACCCGATGATTTTTCTTTTAAAGACCGGCAGACTGTCAGCGAAAACATCGATAGCACTTTCCAGTTCGTTAAAGCCGCGAGATAACCTACAAATAGGCGAATTATAACCCAGGGATGTCCAAGCGTAGGGTGGGACGAGCAAGTTTACACGGTTCCTGGGGTAACGCAGGGGCACCCTAAAATGAATGATGAAAGGGTCACAAAAACGATATACAGTATGAATGTGTATGCAAGTAAAAGCCGAGGCCGACCGTGACTTACCTACACAGACCAAATAAAAAAGTTCTGATGGGGGTTAATGTCTAAAGGACGCAGAATCGGCGAGAGTGCGTGAAAGGACTAATGAATGTTAAAGAAGTAAAAAAGGTTTGCAAGAATAGACAAACTGCGATCCAAACTCTCTGCCTACCCCAATAGAGATTCGGTGTCATGATAGATATAATATTATTATTTTATTATGTGTGATTTTGACAGGTTCAATTAATTTTTTCCGGTTCATCAAGTATAAACATACTAATAATGACTACGAGTATCAAAAGTATGCGGAGCCGCTGAGAGTGCGTGAAAGGACTAATGAATGTTAAAGAAGTGAAAAAGGTTTGCAAGTATAGACAAACTGCGTTCCATACTCTCTGCCTACCCCAATAGAGATTCGGTGTCATGATAGATATAATAGTATTATTTTTTATGTGTGATTTTGACAGGTTCAATTACTTTTTTCCGGTTCATCAAGTATAAACCATTATTAAGCCACCAAACCTATAGCTAACTGGTTGAGCATTTTAAGTGCCTGCCCAGTGAAGTTATAATGGCCTCACAAGCCAATAATATTTTGTCACGTCGTAAAGATTAATATTTTTTAAATATTTTATTCGGTTAATAAATTTTTCTATCTTGCTAGGAAAGGAAATCGTTTGAAAATAAATTAAACTTTATATAACTTACCGCTTAAGTTATCCAATAATAAATATGTCATATACGAGAATAGGTCACGATGCTTGCGACACGCGCGCTGACCGTTTACTGAATCGCCGGCATCGAGTCATTACAACTAAACCAAATCTTATAGCGCAAAGTTTTTATATACATAGTTGTATTAATACTGGGTGTAAAAATAAAGCCTTCAAACATTATTATATTCTTTTACATGATGATGATGATGATAATGTCCTAGCCGGATTCGGCCACGGCGACTGTTTCAACGCCGATTAAGAAAATCAAGGCCCAGTTTTCGGAAACAGTCAATTGCGCAGGAGATATTTAAGTGCATAACTGGACGCGCAGCCAGAAAAGCACTCTCTCGTCCGAGCTCCCTCAGGCCCGATGGAATGGAGAACCAGTACGATCGGTAGGGAGCGGGATGCAGGTTTGGTCGAGTTGTCCTTCTCTGAACACCTGGTTGAATTGCGCTGTTAAAGAGATACTTTAGTCGCCTTTTACGACACCTCAGTAAGAAGAGGGGGGTGCTATTCTATTCTGCCGGCAGCCACCACGGCTAAATAATAAACAACAATACATAATAACATAATAATACATAATAATATATCCTCGTCCTATATCCCTTTCAGAGTGAGTGCTTTAGGGGTGTATTAATGGTTATATTCGTCAAAAAAGGAGCAACTACCAGAGTTTCTTGCCGGCTCTTCTCGGTAGATTCTGCTTTCGGAACCGGTGGTAGATTCGCTTTGTTTTTTTTTTGACGATTCAAAAGTGCTTGGAAGTAGGCCTATTTGTATAAAGTTATATTTCATTTCATTTCATTTCATTTCATTTCATTTCATTTCATTTCATTTCATTTCATTTCATTTCATTTCATTTCATTTCATTTCATTTCATTTCATTTCATTTCATTTCATTTCATTTCATTTCATGTCATGTCATGTCATGTCATGTCATGTCATGTCATGTCATGTCATGTCATGTCATGTCATGTCATGTCATGTCATTTCATTTCGTTTCGTTTCGTTTCATTTCGTTTCATTTCAAAAATGATGCGCAAGCGATAATTACGTAACCTGCGCACTGTCTGTTAGATTGTCCATCTTTCTGTGGAGCAATTGATTACAGGGCCCACAGTCCCGTCTTAGTGCGGATGAGGTCAACTTATGGTTTTTAGTCGGTAAAAGTCCGGCACGCCCCGGTTACCATCCCCCATGTGTAGCCGGGACGGCCCAATGAGGATTTTCCCCAAGTAAAAAAAAAGATTGTCCATCTTTAAGATTCTCTTTGCACACACCTCTCCATGATATGGAGCCTATAAAGCTATTCACTCGCTGGTTTTTAGTGAGTAAGAGCATGACATACCGGGGTCAGTGCCCTCACGGCGGCCATGATGGTCCCATACAAGATTATGCTACACAGGCTACCAAAAAAAGTGGTTGTATCCACTTTTAGCGTATATGTTGTGCCCAACGTGACCGGTAGCGTAGCTGATCACTGCTCTCTCAGCACTAGTACACATGACTATTCTGTCAGACACTATTCAGGTTTCCTCACGATCTTTTCTTTCACCGTTGAGCATGGTTCTTAAATCTGTTCTTTATTTTGAAGAACTTGGAGAATAAATGTTTACAGTGGAAACAAAACGTTATAGATTAAAAAGTATTATTCTAGAATGTGTCTCACACACACAGAATAGATTATTCGCTACAGTAGCTGTAATCGTGCAATTTATAACAGCCAGTGACAACGATCTATATCCTGTAAGTTTGATCTTACAAATTGTGGAGCCGAGTTGATTTCTCCTCTCACTCTCTTATACCGCCTGTCCTATTTCTGCGGAGTCATGCCATGGGCTTGGAGAGAGGCTAATGTGCAACTGATCCCAAAAAAGGAGATCACTCAAATCCTTTCTACTATCGAACCGTTGCTGTAACCTCAATTTTGAGAAAATTATGAAGCATATCGAGGGGTGAAAGGCTATTTGGTTTAAGCGACATTTTTTGGTGATATAGTAATATACACTGTGAACTCCATATAACGTCACTCGATTTAACGACAAACTCCCTAAAACGTCGCTATCAATCGACTTTGGTTGGTTTACCTTGTTTCCCATACAATGATACACTCTATATAGCACTACGCCCACTCTCAATAACGACAACAAATTAATAATATAAATGCTTTTTAAGTTGCCAAAATTAGTAAAAACTGCGCAGCAGTGTACGTTCTTTTGTCGTTTTATTATCATAGCCCGTAATAAACTCGACGTCGGCATTACGCATACCGAACATCACCAAGATGCCTCAATATCGCAAGATATGAATAAAATAATTTTAAAAATACAACAAAATCACTGGTGCAGCAAAAGACGTCGGACAAAAATAACAGGCTATACTAAATAGCGATCAAATTAGAATTGTTTTTTATGTAATTACTAACACTAGTCTGAAATAAACTTTATCTAATACTAGCTGATTCGGCAAACGTAGTTTTGCTATATAAGGTTTTATAATATCTTCTAAGATGTTCATTGAAATTAAGTGATGTCAAAGACAATTTTGTTCACAATTAAATATTCTTAATCAACAACACATTTATTTGGATAAAGATTAATATTATTACGTTGATACAACTCTTAACAGATAATGCATTAATTTCGACCAAATTTGCTTACCATAAAAACGGTTCTAGTGACTTAATCTTAAAAGAAAGACATATACTGTCGCGGACATTTTTTTAGATCATTTCAAGAGGAATAATTCTTTCTTACATATATTTTTGGTATCTTGAACCATTTTTGCAGCGCACGCAATGGAAGCCCTCAAGGATGAATAATTTTCCCCGTTTTTTTTCACATTTTCTATTATTTCTTCGCTTCTAATAATTGCATCGTGATGTTATATAGCCTAAAGCCTTCCTCGATAAATGGTCTATTCAACTCAAAAAGAATTTTTCAATTCGAACCAGAAGTTCCTGAGATTAGCGCGTTCAAACAAACAAACAAACAAACTCTTCAGCTTTATAATATTAGTATAGATAGGTTTTTCTTCTCTCCATTTAACGACAACTCTCTATAGCGTCAAAATATGCACAGTCCCTTGAGGGTCGTTGTATGGAGTTTGCACTGTATATATTTTCGGAATCGGCGTTTTTTACCGATTCCAAATGTTGAGCTATATCAGAGAGTTTTACTTGTATCTTCCTGCTCATGACCAACCAGATTGCGGAAATTTGTTTACCTATTTTGTTTAAGTATCAGATTTTAAGTCGATATAGTTAGTAAATGTCTAAGTATAATATTTTAATGCTGCCGTACGACATACCGCCATAAATCCGAGAACTCCAACAATAGTGTTGGGAAACTTTTAAAACCAAGCTAAAAAATATCTTTTAAATATACAAGAATAAATTAAATGCATAGGTGCGCATGGATCTGTAATTATAACAAAGCGGTGGGCTCTTTTGATCTACAAGTACATATATAATAAAATCAATTAAATCGATAAAAAGCTTGGCCGACTGAGACAAGGAATTAGTTTTGTCGGTTTTTCGTGTATAATTATTTGTAATTTAGTCGATTTATTTTCTTTTCTTTTGTCGCAATTAAATCTTAAATGTGTAATCTGTATGTGGAATGTAAGGTTGTGTTGGTGCAGTGGCTGCGTCATCCGCAAGGTCCTGTCAGAATACCAGCGCTGCAGAGTCTAGTGCTCTGTAGCACAAGCTGAGACAGGGACCTTATCGGCGGCAGCCTAGAGTTTTTGATTTTGTTCTCATTTCTCCTTTTCTGACGTATCACTTATTTTTATTGTCGTTGCCTTAAGGTTGCTGCTGATTAAATGTTTTCTTTCTTTCAATTCTATTTTAACTTTTATGGGATGCACGCCACTACAATGTCCGTATGTATTCTGGAAAACTCGGAATACATACACTTAGAGTTGAGTGCTGGGATTCCAACATGCAACCATTCGTATTTCCGAACATGGACATCGGTCCTTTATCCACTATCCCACCACAGCCCCATGTGTTATGTTCATATTTCACGTTCTTAATACCATTTCAACTCTTTACATCTATTAAATATGAAAAAACAACTAAATGATAGTCTCTTGAAGTCAGTCATACGCTGTTTTATTATATTTTCAAATGTTCTTTTTATGATTCCTTGAATCGAATTGCTTCTTTTAGTAATTTATATTTTAATTATCAATAAGTTGTCTCTTTAAAATCTATTCCGTGTCTATTTCAGTAGTATTTAGCCTGTAAGTGCTCCTTTAAGGGCCGTTCGCGTCAGGTTGTAGGAGGGTGATGGCGCGAACATTTTCGTTCATTAGATCGAGTTGTAAACGCTACGTGCTCTTGATTATTATCTCCGCGAGTAACTTATCACTACGCTATCTATCTTATCACTATCACTAGTTGAATCAGAATTTTGACATTTTTAGTTAATTATTTGTTAATTTTTGTTTTATTGTTTTTTTGCTACAACCTATTAAAATAATAGCCTTGATTTGAAATGAAATGAAATGAAATATATTTATTTTCACCACAAACTAACAAAATACTAGAAATTCAAAAGCAGTAACATTTCTGTTACAAGACAACAACATACAGAAACAAAAGAAAAAACAAAAACATATTAACATGGCGAAAATGGGACCTCCATCAGCGTAAAGCCACAGAGGAAGTCTGCAGCGCTGATTTTCGTGGAGGGCCGACTTTCTGTTTTTACTATTTTTACGAAACTTTCCGCTTGCCCTTTACTAATGGGATTGTATACGGGAGTAAAACGTGTTCAATACCGTTCATTTGATAAAATTTCTTTATTTCAGAGGATGTAAAGGATGTACCTTTGTCACTTACCAATATGTGTGGAAGGTCAAACCGCGACCTCCAGTCATATATGTCGTTTATGACTGCCCTTGAATTATAAGTTGTGGTTAGACAATAACATACTACCTATTTACTTAATGCGTCTATTATAATTAAAAATATAGTATTATGCAGCGGCCCTAAGAAATCCATATCGGGGGGTGAAAGGCTATTTGGTTTATGCGACATTTTTTGGTAACACAGTAATATATATATATATATATATATATATATTTGAAATCGGTAAAAAACGCTGATTCCGAAAATATAATATATCACTATATTACCACAAAATGTCGCTTAAACCAAATAACCTTTCACCCCTCGAGATGAATCCGATAGAACGAATGTGCCGGAAGCGGCCCGGGCGCGAGCAGCGCCGTTCGCAGTAGACAGCTTACGTCGCAACTCGCCCCAACGCAAACTAGAGATGTTGAAAATGAAAAAAAAAACCTTATATCGATGTAACGATATTTTTTAAAATATCAATATCAGCCTCGATATATTAAAGGAAAAATATCGATATATCGATTAAATCTCAATATACAAGAAAGTATTTTACCAGTATTCCTTTTTATTAGACAAAATTACAAAAATATCAAGAACTAAAAGGCTATCTTCTAACTTTAAGACCTATTTAAGATATCAAAACAAAAATAAATAATAAATAAATAAATGGCGTCAAATAATATACATGCAACAAATTCAGATGTCAATGCATGCAACGTAACAAAACATAATACTCAACAGTCATATACAATATAGTTCTTTTTTTTCGTTCGTTCCTGTCTTCTACAGTTTCAGATTTCAGCGACTTCAGTGCCATAAGAATTAAAAAAATATCGTATTCGATACAATTTTTGATACTGGATATTTTCTATCGATATATCATCTAAATATATATAACTAAAGGTGACTGACTGACTGACTGACATAGTGATCTAAAACGCACAGCCCAAACCACTGGACGGATCGGGCTGAAATTTGGCATGCAGGTAGATGTTATGACGTAGGCATCCGCTAAGAGAGGATTTTGATCAATTCTACCCCCAAGGGGACAAACAAAAACAATACTTAATTAATAATAATACTTCTTAACGCGAGCGAAGCCGCGGGCAAAAGCTAGTTACAAAATATATCGCCCAAAAATATCGATATATTGAATTGAAATATCGATGTATCGATACTTATTCGACTAGCCTAACGCAAACCACAGCCGTCTACAAGTATATGCTTTCATTTTAACTATCCCGAAATGTCAATTGTGCAGTTCCTTGTATATTTCTTCTTGCAATGCTGAGGGAATTACGACTTTATGCCTGCGCATTAATATACTGTTTTCGTAACGGCGTCCTACAATTAAAATATGGTTTTAAATCAACGTCATTCGTTTTCTAGGCCAGCCGTTTAACAACTCTGACGTAATTCCTGACGGTGGCCAGGTCAGCCGCTCAGTGACGCCAGCAGGTCGCCCTCGACTACAAAGTTGACACAGGCCCCGCTATCCTCACAGTCCGCGCTGATCTGCACTCCGTTGATGTACTCCATACAATTAAATGGTGCTAAAAATATAGCGTACTTCTATAGACGATTGGTGGTTTTTAACGGACTCATACCTTGGGCTAAATAGATCAAGTACTTAAGGGTTATCTTCTACAGTAACGTGACTTCTGACCTCACGTCGAGGCAATGGACAACCGTACCACCTACTTCCTCGGTCGCTTACATCTTATTATGGATGAATGAAGTAAACAGTCACTTAGAAATAAGTTGACACTTTACAAAACTCTCATAAGACTGATGATGACCTACGACAGTCTAGTATTACTATAGTAGTTTTTTTTTACACTGGCTCGACATAGTTACTACAGAGTACCTGATGGTAAGTAAAGTGTAGTCCAAAAACGAAAGCGACTATCAATGGATGAAAATCCATTGATAGTCTACATCGTCATGTCGGCCCACATATACCACGACTGAAGGTCTCTAGGTATATGAGCTACTGGATATGCACAAGCTGATCCCGAAACGCGACAAGCCGAAACTGGTCACTATGACGGGCTTTACACCCATGCACTGTGGTCGCGATCCAGACAGGCACCGACGCCCTACCACCTCGCTGCTGCTCGTTTAGCACCACCCAGGAGTTACGTGTAGGAAAACTAGGGTATAGCCTACGGACGCGAGCAGATTCGACTCCCTATAGCTATACGGTAACTCGCGTCCTGGCTAAGACTAAGAACTTCACTAACCTTACTTTGCCGAGTCTTTGGGATGTGGAATGTCTTCCTGCGAGCGTGTTCCCACCGTCTTAGGTTATGGGGCCTTTTAAACGAAGCGTGAAGAGAAATTTGTGCAGGCCGGCATGATCGCTGCGATTATCGATAGTCTTTTTTTACTGTTGGTAGACGTTATGGTTTTTGGGTACACCATGATTACTACAAGTGTGTGGTGTGGTCTATATACAGAGTGGTTAAAAAATTATTGTTTTACCGAATGTGGTTTTTTGGCCGAAGAAATCCAATGCTGAAGGCCAAGCTTTCGGTCAAACATTACACAGATCTAGTAGGTTTTGTTGTTGGCCAAGTGAGGGTAATTTTCGAAGTAATTTCTTGCATAGAATCCGAATCTGGTATCAGAATTGCTTCATCACGTCAGGTTTTTAAAATATCGTAACCTAAAAGTGAGAAAAAGCGGCTTTTTTATTATATTAGCACTAAAGTAACACTGTGAAATTTTTTAACGCGTTGAGCCAGTTTAAAGTTCTACTCTTACGCTTTAAAATCCTTATTTTATATTTGGAAAATCTTTTCTTTCCTCTGAGATATCGGCAATTGTAGTTTTGTAATACGAGTACGTTGATTTCGTTAAATACAGATTTTTTGCAAATTTAGGTTAAGATATTTTGAAAACCTGACGCGATAGAGTAATTCTGATTCTACGCAAAAAATTACTTCTTAAATAATCCCCAGTTGGTCAACAAAAATGGCGACCCATTTTTTGCAGATTTGTGTTATTAATAATTTTCGTAGTCGTGTAATTACGTGTCACGCGTTCTTTTAATAACGGTGGCACTTTGACAATCACAGGACACAGTATTGGGTTTTGGCATTGATCTAAAAACGCAAGTGACCTACAATGCATTCATTACACTTTCTATATTCAGTGCACTTTTATATGAGTATTATTTTTTATTGAATAATATTTTTTTAGCGCCAATAAATAACACGTGTGTTTAACCCCAGATAACAATGACCTCTTTTATCTCTTAGTTCAATTTATTGGTTGTTTCTTTTTTTCAATAAATAAGTATGATAATGTAATAAATAATTATAAGGGGGCTCATAGACTCGTCCTATTTGCTAAGCCAAATAAGTTTCAAGTGTCCGCATTCCAATGCAGGAGACTTGTCACTGTTTAAAATACCATTTGTGCGGTTAAATTACGAGTATGTTAATAATAATTTTATATTTATGAATAATAAATGTGTTTGAGATGACAATGTTCTGCCTTTTACATTTGGCTCCTTTAAAAGAATGCTGACAAAAAAATGTCGTTTATTTTATTTTACTTTGTAGTTTTATTTATGTAATTAATTAGTTTTTTCTCTTATTGTTTTATGTCCTTGAGCTTGATCTTTCATTTGTATCCTTTTATTATTTATACAGGCTGATTTTATAGACGAGAGAGATATTCAAGGAGGATATTCAGCATTCGATTCTAATTCCAAATATATAGGGATAGTGATATCTTAATATTTCCATTAAAACAAAGTAATTTATAGTCATCATATTAAGGGGCAATTACACACATAATAGAATAAATAACAATTAATTATTAAGTAGGTATATTGTCTCTCCTAAGCCAGGATAAAGTACGAAAGGGTAACGAGTCAATTACATGTTTACCTAAAATTACGTAAAAGGAATTTTATTTACATGCCATTCCAGCGTGCACCACACGCGCTGCGGTGTCAAAGAATTTTACAAATCAATTCTCATTTGTTCATCAATGTTTCTTTATGATTTGTTAGGGAATATTGTTATTTACATTTTTATTAGTTATAAGAAGGTACACATTATTGTGTACTGAAATATCTCCCTCATCTATAAAATCATTCTGTATATAGCTGTTTCCTTGAAAATGTAAAAAAGAAAATACTACTTTTGTCTCATATATTGTGCCCAAGGTGACTAGTAGAGCAGTTTGTCACTGTTCACTCAGAGATAATTTTCAGTTTTTAATTTGCGATCTAAAACCAAATTAACTTATGAATTGTCTAAAGGCGGCTTGCACCAGCAAGTTAAATCTAATTTAAGCTTATATAAAACGCTATTAAGCGATAAACTGTACCTATTATTTACAAAGAGACATTATCCAGTTATAACAACTTTTAAATTTAAATCAATTGAGGTCAAATTAAACTGCTGCAATTAGTGACTGTTGTAGCCAAGTGGATAAGGGACTGGCATTCACGGCGATGCGAATGGTTGTTGGTTCAATCCCAGCACGTATATCTAGGTTTTTCTAGATTAAGGGCGACTTAGGCACCACATGCTCATCGGTGAACACTGTGAGGAATCCCGCATGGCATCTAATAGAAATGTCATGAGTCCTGAGGACGGTGATCAGCTGTGCTACTGGTCTCATTCTACACAACATATAAGCGTAAAGTGGTAACAACCACGTCATCACCAAGCATATGTCTTTGACTTTATATATATGTAGGATGGATGTTATTGTGTGAAATATTATTATGTATGAAGTAGTAAATGCTTAGATCGGAACGTGTGGCAGTGAAAGACAGAAAGATAGAAAGAGAGAGAGGATAAACGGTATTTTTTTCGATGCGAGTGCTCTGTAATTTTAAGACGACAAAAGTGTTAAGACGTTAAATTATTTTTGAGAAAGTGCAATAAAGAAGTTCATAAAGTTTATTTGGTATTTATTTGGTTTGAAGATCCCCAAAACTACATATATATATATATAAGTTTCTAAAACATTTAAAGTATAAATCTGATTTACACAACCTTCCTTGTAGCTCAATTCCTGCGTTGTGTCATCGTAGAATTGAGAGGGATCAACTTTTTTTATTTAAAATTGTTAACGGTCTCGTGGACTCGTCCTATTTGCTTAGTCAAATAGGTTTCAGGTGTCCGCATTCCAATGCAAGAGACTTTTCGCTGTTTAAGGTGCCATTCTTAAGGTCAAACTATGTTAATAATACTTTTGTTTTTCGTGCCTGTGATCTATATAATAAACGTTTTTGCGATATAGATATACTGTCCTGTGCCTTTGGGCCCTTTAAACGAATGGTGAGAAAGAAAATATTAGCCTAAGTTCAATTTTGTTCTATAATGTTTTTTTTTTTAATATAAATGTACTATTTATATGTAACATATATATGTGTGTATATTTGATTGATTTTTTTATTGTTATTTATTAGCTTGATTTTTATTTTTGTACTAATTTTTGTGGAAACTTTACTGGCTTATGTAACATTTTTTGTGTATATTATTATCATTTTTATATTGCTGTATGTTTCCCTTTAAAATAAATAAATATTAGAGTCCGACCGAAACTGGTTTTCCGGCCGAAACCGAAACCGAAACCGAATATTCGGCCGTGGCTTCAGTTTCGGCCGAAACCGAAACCGAAACCGAAACTCACGTGGTCAAGTAAAAAAATGAAACAAAAACTTACATGTAATCAGTTCCATCAAAACATAACCTCTAAAGAATGTTTACGTCGGGTGATAACGCACTGACTAAGTTGTGTTGCTATAGAGCAATGCGAATTAGATCCGTCAACTGTCGTCTAAACGACGCAGTTACACTCCGACGCAGTCTTGAGTTTCTTTCGGCGTTTCTTCTCAAGATAGTCGCTTCCGAAACGCTAGTAGATCACCGTTAGGTTTCGTATTTTTGGCTGGCGGTCCAAGTCGAGGTTCGTACCCACAGGGGTGCCCTTGTATTGCTACCCAGCCCATAAATTGCCGGCTGAGCACCCTCAGAGTTCGCCCACCCGCCCGGTTAAGTGTGAAGACCTATCCCGGTTAACAAACACGCGTAAATTCGAAAAAAAAAATAGCATAGCGAACGACGCACGAATCCCGAACAGGGCCACCAGCGTCCGCCAAAGCGTTGCCGCAAGAAACGAAGTTAGGCAAGCATGTACGACAACTACCGAAATCAGTTTCGGTTTCGGCAAAAGTTTCGGCCAATTTTGGCCGAAACCGAAACTGCCGCCGAAACTTGATTTTTGGCCGAAACTCGGCCGAAACCGAAACCGAAACCGAACTTTCGGTCGGACACTAATAAATATATAAAGTAGGGGGCTGGGGAGAATGTGGGCGCTCATCGTCTCTCAGCTCTTCATCCATTGTATTTTCACGAAATAAGTCTCAGTGTACACTTAATAGGTTTTAATAGAACTAATTAATTAACTTTACAATCAGGATGTACACACGAGACGCGGATAGAGATGGATTAATTTCGGGAACGCGGCGAAGTCGGATATAGGTCGGCTACACGTGTTTTCACTGTTGTCTGTCCCCGAATAAGAAGACCGTTGACAGCTCCACGTGCGCTTATATAACCATCCATGACATTGACAACCGCTGTCAACTCGCTGTCAACTAGCTGTCAACTCAGTGTTGCCACCCATCTAACCGAATACGCCCAAATCGATGTAGATTTGACGTTCCGTTTTCCAATCTCCGACACGGCCATCTTGACATGTCACACGTCCCCGTGTGATGCTCCTGCAAAGGGGAAAACATTCTGCAATATCTCCAGCTCGGCTCATCCTGATTAACGTTTAGTTAAAGAATAGGGTTTGTTACGTAATAAACCAAAATACTAACGGTTAACATCAAGTTTTTTTTTTCAATGAAGTTATACTATCACATAACATCTTGAAAGCAACTCGCTCATTAGTGAACAGTATCATAGTACGTAGTAAAAACCATCAATAACATCCACAAACGTTAATCAGCGAAAAGTGTCGTTGCTATCACCTATATCGAGCGATAGCAACTCATGCCACCTCCATCGAGTGACGATAACCATGCCACCTCCATCGAGTGACGATAACCATGCCACCTCCATCGAGTGACGATAACCATGCCACCTCCATCGAGTGACGATAACCACGTCACCTCCATCGAGTGACGATAACCATGCCACCTCCATCGAGTGACGATAACCATGTCACCTCCCTCGAGTGACCCTTGGATTACCTGCAGCCCTCGACGAGCAATACAACAAACATATCACCTAAATCGAGCGATATGTTCCATTACCGGCTTAGTAATAATACCAATTACTGTTCACTAATCAGAAAGAAAACACCACTGAATTTAACTCAACAATCGGTTAAGGTAAGGTCATTGGATTCGATATCTTCCATATCACTAGACTCAGAAATATTATCATTGCCAGGCATTTTTCTTAAGCGATCATGAGCGTACTTATAGGTCCGCTTTGAATCTATGGCCTTTAAAATGTACCTATCGTTTTCCAATATTTCGATAACTTTAAACGGTCCCTTATATTTGTGATCGAGCTTTGTTTGATTTCGCTCTTCATTCTTTAGTAGGACATAATCACCCAAAGAAAAAGGAACAATTTTAGCCTTCGTCCTGTCAAATCGAGTCTTGTCGTAGTTAGAATTTTTGTTAATATTAGTTACCGCGTTCGATCTCAACTCCTCCAAATCAAGGTCCTGTTCCACGTCCTCAGCTAACATGACCTCCAGAGGTCTGCTAACCTTACCTATCAGTAATTCTAACGGACTTGATTTGGTTACGCGGTTCATCGAGCAATTTAGAGCTAACTGCACATCAGGAAGAGCATCCTGCCAAGAGCCTTGTGATGTTTCGACTGCAGTGAGCATATTTTTAAGAGTCGACATGACTCTCTCGACTTGACCGTTGGCTCGCGAACTACCGGTTGCAATCAAATGCAACTTTATATTGACTGAATTACAGTAGTCACGAAAGTCTTGACTTGCAAAGCAACGACCCTGATCTGCTATGATTCGTGTTGGAGCACCGAATAAAGCAACACTGTGTCTCACAGCTTTAATGCTGCTGGCAGTATCTATTTTGCGAGTGTGGTGCAAAAGAACGTACTTTGTAAATGCGTCTATTAAGACGAAGACGTACTCTTTTGCATCATTCGCGCCACTAAGCTTACCAGTGGCATCTATATGCACAGTGTGCCAAGGAACTGCTACCTTGGGTATAGAGTGTAACTCAGCTTGAACTTTACCCGAGTTTGATTTGGAAACCTTACAAGTTACGCAATTTTCCACGAATTTTCTTACAAATTTGGACATATTCTCAAACCAATAAAAATCGTACATCTTTTCAAGGGTCTTTCAGGCGTATAGTCATTGGTTCAGTGTCGGCACGCGTAGTTGGTACTCCAGTAGTAAAAAAAACTTTTAAAAGGTTTCGAGAGCTTTATCAATTCACTTCTAAATTCTGCGGGTACGTCAGTGTCAAGAGAATTAAAGTCAATATAAGATTTAGATTCGCAACCGTTAATAATGTTGGGGCGATAAAAAGTCAGTTTGTCACATGTGATATGTACGGCTATACCCAATATTAGCGCTTCACGTCCAATCATGATGTTATGGTGTAAATGGTGATCAGGTAAGACATGAAAAACAACCTCTACCGAGATATCATTAATTTCAATCTGCGATACAATTTGTAACCAACTGCTAACAGTGTTTTTGCCTATACCAGACATTACAACAACATTATTAAAACGTTTTCCATGAAATTTACAAGCTATAGGCTCTCTCATTAGCGAGCACTCAGCACCAGAATCATAAGTAAAATTAAACTGCTCACCAGCATGTCGAAGCATCCCTTCAGGCGTGTCGACGACGCATACGTTAACTCACTTCTCGTGCGAAGACCCGGCCACACTGCTGGTGTTGTCCTCCCTATTGCCCCGCCGTGGACAGTTTTTCGCATAGTGGCCTATGGTATTGCAGCTGAAACAGGTAACAGAGGCAGCAGAAGAAGTCTTCCTAGGCGTGACGTCAGCAATTGGTGGCTTTGGTTTTATTTCTTGACTCTTCGCTTCAACTCTAGAGCGACATTGTGCCGCTTTGTGACCCGCTTTGCCACAAATGTAGCACTTCACAGCAGTGGTATCGGGAGCAAAACGAAACCTTTTCGGATCATTGCTGTGATCATGTGAGTAGGATGATTTCCTTTTCAAAAATGAGGTAGCTTTAAGTTCTTGTTGCAGACGGTTTCTGGTAGTAATATTTTCCGTGAAGGAGAGTCGCTGCACCCGTGACTCAAATTGGGAAATATGTGCTAGGATAGTGGACACAGCAATTTGTTCAACTGAGAGATTTTTCCACTTTTACATAATAGATGTCATCAATGTGGCTGCGTAAGAGGCTAAACATTCGTTCTCTTTTGGTCTACTGTTGTTTAGATTAATCAAAAATGCGGCAGATGTTTCAGCACTTTCATACCTGGCAGTAAACAAATCCTTGAAGTTGGTCCAGGTCATTCCATGAAATGATACTTGCGACAGCCACACCGAAGCTTGTCCTTTAAGCGCACGACTCAAGGCCATCATGAGCGAAGCGCCTTGCAACTCTGAATCCGTGATGCACATGTCCGCGGTTGTAATCCATGCGCGAGCATCCACGTTGTCTTTATCTGGGTTGAACTCAGGTAGCCGGATGTCCTTGCTAGTAGACGGCGCTTTCATTGCCTCGATCAACGCCATAAAGTTGCGGTTTTGCTGCTCCATAAGTAGGCGCCATTTTGTATCATCAGTACCACGTGTTTCGCGTCGATTTTCTCTTGGGTTACATCGCACTTCTGATAAAGTAGGGGGCTGGGGAGAATGTGGGCGCTCATCGTCTCTCAGCTCTTCATCCATTGTATTTTCACGAAATAAGTCTCAGTGTACACTTAATAGGTTTTAATAGAACTAATTAATTAACTTTACAATCAGGATGTACACACGAGACGCGGATAGAGATGGATTAATTTCGGGAACGCGGCGAAGTCGGATATAGGTCGGCTACACGTGTTTTCACTGTTGTCTGTCCCCGAATAAGAAGACCGTTGACAGCTCCACGTGCGCTTATATAACCATCCATGACATTGACAACCGCTGTCAACTCGCTGTCAACTAGCTGTCAACTCAGTGTTGCCACCCATCTAACCGAATACGCCCAAATCGATGTAGATTTGACGTTCCGTTTTCCAATCTCCGACACGGCCATCTTGACATGTCACACGTCCCCGTGTGATGCTCCTGCAAAGGGGAAAACATTCTGCAATATCTCCAGCTCGGCTCATCCTGATTAACGTTTAGTTAAAGAATAGGGTTTGTTACGTAATAAACCAAAATACTAACGGTTAACATCAAGTTTTTTTTTTCAATGAAGTTATACTATCACATAACATCTTGAAAGCAACTCGCTCATTAGTGAACAGTATCATAGTACGTAGTAAAAACCATCAATAACATCCACAAACGTTAATCAGCGAAAAGTGTCGTTGCTATCACCTATATCGAGCGATAGCAACTCATGCCACCTCCATCGAGTGACGATAACCATGCCACCTCCATCGAGTGACGATAACCATGCCACCTCCATCGAGTGACGATAACCATGCCACCTCCATCGAGTGACGATAACCACGTCACCTCCATCGAGTGACGATAACCATGCCACCTCCATCGAGTGACGATAACCATGTCACCTCCCTCGAGTGACCCTTGGATTACCTGCAGCCCTCGACGAGCAATACAACAAACATATCACCTAAATCGAGCGATATGTTCCATTACCGGCTTAGTAATAATACCAATTACTGTTCACTAATCAGAAAGAAAACACCACTGAATTTAACTCAACAATCGGTTAAGGTAAGGTCATTGGATTCGATATCTTCCATATCACTAGACTCAGAAATATTATCATTGCCAGGCATTTTTCTTAAGCGATCATGAGCGTACTTATAGGTCCGCTTTGAATCTATGGCCTTTAAAATGTACCTATCGTTTTCCAATATTTCGATAACTTTAAACGGTCCCTTATATTTGTGATCGAGCTTTGTTTGATTTCGCTCTTCATTCTTTAGTAGGACATAATCACCCAAAGAAAAAGGAACAATTTTAGCCTTCGTCCTGTCAAATCGAGTCTTGTCGTAGTTAGAATTTTTGTTAATATTAGTTACCGCGTTCGATCTCAACTCCTCCAAATCAAGGTCCTGTTCCACGTCCTCAGCTAACATGACCTCCAGAGGTCTGCTAACCTTACCTATCAGTAATTCTAACGGACTTGATTTGGTTACGCGGTTCATCGAGCAATTTAGAGCTAACTGCACATCAGGAAGAGCATCCTGCCAAGAGCCTTGTGATGTTTCGACTGCAGTGAGCATATTTTTAAGAGTCGACATGACTCTCTCGACTTGACCGTTGGCTCGCGAACTACCGGTTGCAATCAAATGCAACTTTATATTGACTGAATTACAGTAGTCACGAAAGTCTTGACTTGCAAAGCAACGACCCTGATCTGCTATGATTCGTGTTGGAGCACCGAATAAAGCAACACTGTGTCTCACAGCTTTAATGCTGCTGGCAGTATCTATTTTGCGAGTGTGGTGCAAAAGAACGTACTTTGTAAATGCGTCTATTAAGACGAAGACGTACTCTTTTGCATCATTCGCGCCACTAAGCTTACCAGTGGCATCTATATGCACAGTGTGCCAAGGAACTGCTACCTTGGGTATAGAGTGTAACTCAGCTTGAACTTTACCCGAGTTTGATTTGGAAACCTTACAAGTTACGCAATTTTCCACGAATTTTCTTACAAATTTGGACATATTCTCAAACCAATAAAAATCGTACATCTTTTCAAGGGTCTTTCAGGCGTATAGTCATTGGTTCAGTGTCGGCACGCGTAGTTGGTACTCCAGTAGTAAAAAAAACTTTTAAAAGGTTTCGAGAGCTTTATCAATTCACTTCTAAATTCTGCGGGTACGTCAGTGTCAAGAGAATTAAAGTCAATATAAGATTTAGATTCGCAACCGTTAATAATGTTGGGGCGATAAAAAGTCAGTTTGTCACATGTGATATGTACGGCTATACCCAATATTAGCGCTTCACGTCCAATCATGATGTTATGGTGTAAATGGTGATCAGGTAAGACATGAAAAACAACCTCTACCGAGATATCATTAATTTCAATCTGCGATACAATTTGTAACCAACTGCTAACAGTGTTTTTGCCTATACCAGACATTACAACAACATTATTAAAACGTTTTCCATGAAATTTACAAGCTATAGGCTCTCTCATTAGCGAGCACTCAGCACCAGAATCATAAGTAAAATTAAACTGCTCACCAGCATGTCGAAGCATCCCTTCAGGCGTGTCGACGACGCATACGTTAACTCACTTCTCGTGCGAAGACCCGGCCACACTGCTGGTGTTGTCCTCCCTATTGCCCCGCCGTGGACAGTTTTTCGCATAGTGGCCTATGGTATTGCAGCTGAAACAGGTAACAGAGGCAGCAGAAGAAGTCTTCCTAGGCGTGACGTCAGCAATTGGTGGCTTTGGTTTTATTTCTTGACTCTTCGCTTCAACTCTAGAGCGACATTGTGCCGCTTTGTGACCCGCTTTGCCACAAATGTAGCACTTCACAGCAGTGGTATCGGGAGCAAAACGAAACCTTTTCGGATCATTGCTGTGATCATGTGAGTAGGATGATTTCCTTTTCAAAAATGAGGTAGCTTTAAGTTCTTGTTGCAGACGGTTTCTGGTAGTAATATTTTCCGTGAAGGAGAGTCGCTGCACCCGTGGCTCAAATTGGGAAATATGTGCTAGGATAGTGGACACAGCAATTTGTTCAACTGAGAGATTTTTCCACTTTTACATAATAGATGTCATCAATGTGGCTGCGTAAGAGGCTAAACATTCGTTCTCTTTTGGTCTACTGTTGTTTAGATTAATCAAAAATGCGGCAGATGTTTCAGCACTTTCATACCTGGCAGTAAACAAATCCTTGAAGTTGGTCCAGGTCATTCCATGAAATGATACTTGCGACAGCCACACCGAAGCTTGTCCTTTAAGCGCACGACTCAAGGCCATCATGAGCGAAGCGCCTTGCAACTCTGAATCCGTGATGCACATGTCCGCGGTTGTAATCCATGCGCGAGCATCCACGTTGTCTTTATCTGGGTTGAACTCAGGTAGCCGGATGTCCTTGCTAGTAGACGGCGCTTTCATTGCCTCGATCAACGCCATAAAGTTGCGGTTTTGCTGCTCCATAAGTAGGCGCCATTTTGTATCATCAGTACCACGTGTTTCGCGTCGATTTTCTCTTGGGTTACATCGCACTTCTGATAAAGTAGGGGGCTGGGGAGAATGTGGGCGCTCATCGTCTCTCAGCTCTTCATCCATTGTATTTTCACGAAATAAGTCTCAGTGTACACTTAATAGGTTTTAATAGAACTAATTAATTAACTTTACAATCAGGATGTACACACGAGACGCGGATAGAGATGGATTAATTTCGGGAACGCGGCGAAGTCGGATATAGGTCGGCTACACGTGTTTTCACTGTTGTCTGTCCCCGAATAAGAAGACCGTTGACAGCTCCACGTGCGCTTATATAACCATCCATGACATTGACAACCGCTGTCAACTCGCTGTCAACTAGCTGTCAACTCAGTGTTGCCACCCATCTAACCGAATACGCCCAAATCGATGTAGATTTGACGTTCCGTTTTCCAATCTCCGACACGGCCATCTTGACATGTCACATTTCCCCGTGTGATGCTCCTGCAAAGGGGAAAACATTCTGCAATATCTCCAGCTCGGCTCATCCTGATTAACGTTTAGTTAAAGAATAGGGTTTGTTACGTAATAAACCAAAATACTAACGGTTAACATCAAGTTTTTTTTTTTCAATGAAGTTATACTATCACATAACATCTTGAAAGCAACTCGCTCATTAGTGAACAGTATCATAGTACGTAGTAAAAACCATCAATAACATCCACAAACGTTAATCAGCGAAAAGTGTCGTTGCTATCACCTATATCGAGCGATAGCAACTCATGCCACCTCCATCGAGTGACGATAACCATGCCACCTCCATCGAGTGACGATAACCATGCCACCTCCATCGAGTGACGATAACCATGCCACCTCCATCGAGTGACGATAACCACGTCACCTCCATCGAGTGACGATAACCATGCCACCTCCATCGAGTGACGATAACCATGTCACCTCCCTCGAGTGACCCTTGGATTACCTGCAGCCCTCGACGAGCAATACAACAAACATATCACCTAAATCGAGCGATATGTTCCATTACCGGCTTAGTAATAATACCAATTACTGTTCACTAATCAGAAAGAAAACACCACTGAATTTAACTCAACAATCGGTTAAGGTAAGGTCATTGGATTCGATATCTTCCATATCACTAGACTCAGAAATATTATCATTGCCAGGCATTTTTCTTAAGCGATCATGAGCGTACTTATAGGTCCGCTTTGAATCTATGGCCTTTAAAATGTACCTATCGTTTTCCAATATTTCGATAACTTTAAACGGTCCCTTATATTTGTGATCGAGCTTTGTTTGATTTCGCTCTTCATTCTTTAGTAGGACATAATCACCCAAAGAAAAAGGAACAATTTTAGCCTTCGTCCTGTCAAATCGAGTCTTGTCGTAGTTAGAATTTTTGTTAATATTAGTTACCGCGTTCGATCTCAACTCCTCCAAATCAAGGTCCTGTTCCACGTCCTCAGCTAACATGACCTCCAGAGGTCTGCTAACCTTACCTATCAGTAATTCTAACGGACTTGATTTGGTTACGCGGTTCATCGAGCAATTTAGAGCTAACTGCACATCAGGAAGAGCATCCTGCCAAGAGCCTTGTGATGTTTCGACTGCAGTGAGCATATTTTTAAGAGTCGACATGACTCTCTCGACTTGACCGTTGGCTCGCGAACTACCGGTTGCAATCAAATGCAACTTTATATTGACTGAATTACAGTAGTCACGAAAGTCTTGACTTGCAAAGCAACGACCCTGATCTGCTATGATTCGTGTTGGAGCACCGAATAAAGCAACACTGTGTCTCACAGCTTTAATGCTGCTGGCAGTATCTATTTTGCGAGTGTGGTGCAAAAGAACGTACTTTGTAAATGCGTCTATTAAGACGAAGACGTACTCTTTTGCATCATTCGCGCCACTAAGCTTACCAGTGGCATCTATATGCACAGTGTGCCAAGGAACTGCTACCTTGGGTATAGAGTGTAACTCAGCTTGAACTTTACCCGAGTTTGATTTGGAAACCTTACAAGTTACGCAATTTTCCACGAATTTTCTTACAAATTTGGACATATTCTCAAACCAATAAAAATCGTACATCTTTTCAAGGGTCTTTCAGGCGTATAGTCATTGGTTCAGTGTCGGCACGCGTAGTTGGTACTCCAGTAGTAAAAAAAACTTTTAAAAGGTTTCGAGAGCTTTATCAATTCACTTCTAAATTCTGCGGGTACGTCAGTGTCAAGAGAATTAAAGTCAATATAAGATTTAGATTCGCAACCGTTAATAATGTTGGGGCGATAAAAAGTCAGTTTGTCACATGTGATATGTACGGCTATACCCAATATTAGCGCTTCACGTCCAATCATGATGTTATGGTGTAAATGGTGATCAGGTAAGACATGAAAAACAACCTCTACCGAGATATCATTAATTTCAATCTGCGATACAATTTGTAACCAACTGCTAACAGTGTTTTTGCCTATACCAGACATTACAACAACATTATTAAAACGTTTTCCATGAAATTTACAAGCTATAGGCTCTCTCATTAGCGAGCACTCAGCACCAGAATCATAAGTAAAATTAAACTGCTCACCAGCATGTCGAAGCATCCCTTCAGGCGTGTCGACGACGCATACGTTAACTCACTTCTCGTGCGAAGACCCGGCCACACTGCTGGTGTTGTCCTCCCTATTGCCCCGCCGTGGACAGTTTTTCGCATAGTGGCCTATGGTATTGCAGCTGAAACAGGTAACAGAGGCAGCAGAAGAAGTCTTCCTAGGCGTGACGTCAGCAATTGGTGGCTTTGGTTTTATTTCTTGACTCTTCGCTTCAACTCTAGAGCGACATTGTGCCGCTTTGTGACCCGCTTTGCCACAAATGTAGCACTTCACAGCAGTGGTATCGGGAGCAAAACGAAACCTTTTCGGATCATTGCTGTGATCATGTGAGTAGGATGATTTCCTTTTCAAAAATGAGGTAGCTTTAAGTTCTTGTTGCAGACGGTTTCTGGTAGTAATATTTTCCGTGAAGGAGAGTCGCTGCACCCGTGACTCAAATTGGGAAATATGTGCTAGGATAGTGGACACAGCAATTTGTTCAACTGAGAGATTTTTCCACTTTTACATAATAGATGTCATCAATGTGGCTGCGTAAGAGGCTAAACATTCGTTCTCTTTTGGTCTACTGTTGTTTAGATTAATCAAAAATGCGGCAGATGTTTCAGCACTTTCATACCTGGCAGTAAACAAATCCTTGAAGTTGGTCCAGGTCATTCCATGAAATGATACTTGCGACAGCCACACCGAAGCTTGTCCTTTAAGCGCACGACTCAAGGCCATCATGAGCGAAGCGCCTTGCAACTCTGAATCCGTGATGCACATGTCCGCGGTTGTAATCCATGCGCGAGCATCCACGTTGTCTTTATCTGGGTTGAACTCAGGTAGCCGGATGTCCTTGCTAGTAGACGGCGCTTTCATTGCCTCGATCAACGCCATAAAGTTGCGGTTTTGCTGCTCCATAAGTAGGCGCCATTTTGTATCATCAGTACCACGTGTTTCGCGTCGATTTTCTCTTGGGTTACATCGCACTTCTGATAAAGTAGGGGGCTGGGGAGAATGTGGGCGCTCATCGTCTCTCAGCTCTTCATCCATTGTATTTTCACGAAATAAGTCTCAGTGTACACTTAATAGGTTTTAATAGAACTAATTAATTAACTTTACAATCAGGATGTACACACGAGACGCGGATAGAGATGGATTAATTTCGGGAACGCGGCGAAGTCGGATATAGGTCGGCTACACGTGTTTTCACTGTTGTCTGTCCCCGAATAAGAAGACCGTTGACAGCTCCACGTGCGCTTATATAACCATCCATGACATTGACAACCGCTGTCAACTCGCTGTCAACTAGCTGTCAACTCAGTGTTGCCACCCATCTAACCGAATACGCCCAAATCGATGTAGATTTGACGTTCCGTTTTCCAATCTCCGACATATATATATACGGGATACAGCTTGTCAGGGCGGCACGTGCACTTTCTTCTTAACTCATTGTAGAAAGGAAACGCGACGATCTCTGAGATACATCCGATCGTTGCGACCGTCCAAATTTGAATGCCTCCGGAAATGACTAATGCCGACCAACTCTCCTGGCACTAAACCTGACGTTTCAATTAACAATTTAGACGCTCTCACTCCGACATATATATCTTATTGTACCTTTTTATATTACATTATTAGACCTTTTTGTATTTAACTATAACACCTTTAAATATTGCAGCAGCAGATTCTATGTCAACGCACCATTCCTGATATTGTCATTCAATTAATAAAATATATAAAGTTACAAATACTTTTATTTAACATATATGAAGCGGAAACATCTCAACCGCTTCACCACAAGCTAAAACTCGATTTAATTTGTTGATGCAAACTGCCTTAAAGGCTTAGTTAATATTCAAAATATATACAAATAAATTATTATAAGTCGTAAGTAATCATTGAAGTCGATTTGATCCGGTAAAACTGGTTATCATGATTACTTGAATAGGAATTCTTTATAGACTATTTATTATTAACAAGAGAGATTAAATTAACCCTTTAACGTCCACGGGACGGATTTTCAAGCTTCGAGTTTGAGCTGATACCACGCAGTGAATTAGAACGGGAAAAATAAGAGAACCATTGTATCAATATTTATTGATAGTTTAGGTACTATGGACGCCTTCGAAACCAGTTTTAGAAAAGTACAAAAATATATAGAGAACGAAGCATAATGAACAAAAATCTCGTTTTCTTTTTATTTTTTACATAGTTTTATACTTTTTAGCGACTTTTAACTGTGACCATTCGAAAGAGCACCCTTGAAAACATAGGATACAATGGTTCTCATATTTTTCCCGTTACAATTCACGGCATGGTATCAGCTCAAACTCGAAGCTTGAAAATCCGTCCCGTGGACGTTAATATACATAGCCGAGTCATAGTTCAAGTTTCACCCCAGTTCCGTTTCGACAGTATCAAAGATGCTTTTGGCCTAGAGCTAATAATTTCCAACCGAATCTTCGGCCAAAGTTTCGGTTACATAAACACAAATTGATCCCTAAACGCGACAGGCCGAAGCGAGTCACTAAAAAGGTGTTTACACTGACGAATTATAGTCACGACCTCACGACCCAATTTTTTTTCTTTTTTTTACACTAGCACGACATAGTGACTACAGAGTACCTGATGGTAAGTGCAGTGTAGTCCAAAAACGAAAGCGACTATCAAAGGATGAAAATCCATTGATAGTCTACATCGTCATGTCGGCCCACATATACCACGACTGAAGGTCTCTAGGTATATGAGATGCTGTATATACACAAGCTGATCCCGAAACGCGACAAGCCGAAACTGGTCACTATGACGGGCTTCACACCCATGTACTGTGGTCGCGATCCAGACGGGCACCGACGCCCTACCACCTCGCTGCTGCTCGTTTAGCACCACCCAGGAGTCACGTGTAGGGAAACTAGGGTAAAGCCAGCGGACGCGAGCAGCTTCGACTCCCAAAACACAATCATCACTCAGGCAATCGCCCTACCATCTAAAATTGCGAACAGCTATGGAGTAGAATATGCTTCCAGCGAGCATATCTCCACGTTCTTGTGACTGGGAATCCTTTAAGAGAAGAGTGAATAGCCATTTGTTGGGCGAATGCGGCCCAACGTTGGACTGATCTGCGAGCACGAGGCGATTCGTTTTCTTTTTTTTGCTGCGAACCGCCAAGGAATGGAATTCGCTTCCTGCGTCTGTTTTTCCAATTTCTTTCGACATGGGATTGTCTAAATGACGAGTGAATCGGTATTTTTTGGGTGAACGCGCTCCATCATCGACGTCATCATCACTGTCTATCAAATGAGATTGAGGTCAAGCGCAAGCCAGTCTGTAATAAAAAAAGAAACGTACAGTCGAAGGCATAGATCACACGGCGAGATATACCAACGGCTTTATGTAAATCTTACAAATAATTACGACTGCAATTAATTAACAAACAACTGCAATATATTGTCCCTATTTGTAAAGTTGTATAATTTGTGTATTTAGGTGCCCAGTATATTCTCATCTCAGTAAAAACCAGCTTAAGACCTTGGTCAGAGCCAATGTTATTCATAATCAATAAAGGTATTACGTGATTTCCCGTTGACTGAAGTACAGAAGGTATGAGGATAAATTCGCTTTATTTTATTATTGAATGTTCAAGAAAAAAAGAAAAAAATATTTGGCAAACAACAAACAACACAGAAAGATAGGTTAATCACGATAAAAAAAAAACAAAAGTAAATACCCTGTCATGTGATGATGCGCCAAAGAAAGGTCAGCTCAGCGAGTTCCCAGTGGCTAGCCGAACCATCCATCCATCCATTGCTAGTTTTCCGCTGACACCCATTTGAAAATTAAAAAAGAAAAAATAAAAATATATTTATTTCGGCACAAACCAACAAAAAAGCAGAAATTTAAATGCAGCAACACAATCAACACACAGAAACAAAAGAAAATACAAAACATATAAACATAGCGAAAATGGGACCTTTATCAGCCTAAAGGCACAGAGGAAGCCTGCATTTGTTGTGGCAACGCGCTGAAAACAGCGAGCAAGAGAATAATACAATATTGATGATACACATCTCTAAGAGATTAATCAAGTAATAATAATTATCGTCACGCTATATCCTTTTCGGGGTGAGCAGACATACATTAGTGGCTGTATCCATTTTGCTGTTATATGTCGTGCCCAACGTGACCAGTAGCGCAACTGGTCGCTGTTCTCATGGCACTTGGACATTAAATTTCTATTAAATGCTAAGTTGGTTTCCTCACCATATTTTCTTTCACCGGTGAGCATGTGGTACCTAATCCAAAGGTACGTGATGGGTTACGAACCTAGAACGGACGATGTGCGATACCGTGCTACTGGATACTGCAGATACTGATACAACATCCTGGTTGATGTGTGTGCCGAGGGTACTGCTCCCCCATTCGCTGGACCACCGCTGACAGAAGATTAATTAGAAGTGTGATAAATAAAGACATGTCTATACTAGAGATGCCACGAATATTCGGCAACTATTCGGTATTCGGCCGAATAGTATGTATTAGTAATATACCAAATCATGTAAAAAAGACACGTTATATTACTCAAAATTATGTATTTATTTCCAAATTACAACACTTTAGCAATTAAAATTGATCTGTGGTAAGTTGTGATGGATAAAAACAAGTTTTTCAGCATTTTTTTTGTTGCAAACGATTACGCTTTTCATCGTAACTGTTACCAGCCTCAGAAAATAACCTCTCACTAAACACGCTACTTCCAGGAATATTCGGCGGCCGAATATTCGGCGCTTTGGCCGACAGCGTTGCCGAAATATTCGGTATTCGGTCAATTCACTATTCGCGGCATCACTAGTCTATACATATGCCATATACAGTAACTTTTTTTTTGTATCCCGGGGGAAAATCCTGCATAGGACCATAAGGGACGCTGTGAGGGCAGCGACCCTGCGGACAGCGGTTTGTCAGATTTTTACTGACTAAAAACCCCAAGGTGACTACTTCTGCGCATTGGCGGGGACTGCGGGTCCTGTAATCAATTCGCCGCAGCCCCGTCGCGCCGCGCCCGATGGGAACAAACTCGGGGGAAGATGATACCCTCCCCGATGCCGCTCGTTGTATTTAGGCAGAGCACGTCACAATGCCCCGCCAACTTCTCGAGGGTTGCTAAACCAGTTACTCAGGGCCCCCACCCTGAGCAAAATATTAGAGCTATTCTGATGTAACACTTACGGAGTCTTTGTAAAATGTGAAACTAAAGTTAGCGCGACTAAGAAATTTTGCCAAATACCGCGCTGTGCAGCCGCGCGGCGTGGCACGGCGCGGTTTTGGGGGGGAATATGCCTGTGTGCTTACCGAATGGGAGACGACTGTGCCACACTGTATATTATTTGTAAAATAATTAGTCTTAATAATTAAAAAATGCTATCCAACGATACTATTCCACGCGGACGAAGACGCGGGCAGTGCTAGTAATACAGATATATTTTCAGACACACCACCGGCCTACAAATAGAAAATTACTGTGTAATTGTGTACAAATTAAATATAGTTTAGTTTATATAAAACTAGTTTTTGCGTTAATCTATACTTGTCTTTTGCTCAGACACATTATCCTTCACATATGACGATCAAGGTCGCGGTGAGGGCAGTGAACCCGGTGTGTCAAATTTCTGGTGAAAAAAAAAACCCAAGGTATCCTTCCAACCAGTCCACCCGGGCCTGAGAATCCAGATTCATCCAGATGTCCGAGAAGAAAACAGCCTATTTAGGCTTTATCTACGGAAGGTGTGTACATAAAGAGCCCACCCCTCCAAATCTATTTTACGAGCAGCGCGCCAGACACCACGCTTCGCCTCCCTCTCATCCAGGCATCAGACGCCCTCAAGTCTACTGCCCGGTTAGTATCATGCAGGGATGTCACGCTGGTCGCGCTCGAACGATTCCCTCCTGCAACGGTGCCTTGGCTGCCGATTTTCCAGGATGGTCTTTTGCTCCCTATCCCTTTCGGCGGATTTCTTCTGCTTCATCGCAGCCTGGAAAGATTATCCAGTTTTAACGACCGTTATATTAAAATCATCAATGAGTGATGATGAGCGAGAAACGACTTCAATTAAATAGCGTTTTAAACAAGTATAAATTAGATTTAATTTTTGGTGCAAGTCAACCTTGGTGAGTTATTGTCTAAGGAAGCACCATCCCTTGGAATAGTGCCCAGAGGGCGCGGCACGCCGGGGTTGTGGAACAAAGATTACAGGGCCCACGCTCTTATTCAAAGTACAAAAATATTTCTCGAGATTTATATCCGATATAAATACTAAAGTATTTTGTATCAATGGGTTTTTTGCAAGTTGTTTTTTTCTGGTAATTATTTATTATTTTATACGTTTTTACTCCAGTGATCCAATCTTGTTGAATGTCACCAATTTACTGCTTGAATATACATATGACGCGCGCTTAGTCACGTTTTATTCTTTTATCAGTAAAATCATTGACCATTCGAAAGAAAGACGTCTAATGCCAAATATTACTAGCAACTCTAACTTACCAGTGGTATAAAACTAATATCACGTAACTCTAAGCTTTAACTCCTAAACGAGGACCTCATTATATGTTGCCTTATAAAAATACTGATACTCTGTCGCTAACCGGTGCGTTAACGCTCCGATGCGTAATTCCACTCCGACGCATCCTTGAGTTTCTTTCGGCATTTTATCTCAAGGCAGTCGCTTCCGAAATGCTAGTAGATCACAGTCAGGCTCTTTCCTTGACTAGCTGCCCAAGTCGAGGTCCGTACCCATAGGGGTGCCCTTCCGCTCCCACCGAATTCATAAATTCACTGGCTGAGCAATTTATGTAGTCAGCCTCTCACGCCAGGTGAAGTTATAAAGGCCTGTCCCGATTAACAGTAAACAGCAGCGAGGTGGTAGGGCGTCGGTGCCCGTCTGGATCGCGACCACAGTGCATGGGTGTAAAGCCCGTCATAGTGACCAGTTTCGGCTTGTCGCGTTTCGGGATCAGCTTGTGTATATCCAGTAGCTCATATACCTAGAGACCTTCAGTCGTGGTATATGTGGGCCGACATGACGATGTAGACTATCAATGGATTTTCATCCTTTGGTAGTCGCTTTCGTTTTTGGACTACACTGTACTTACCATCAGGTACTCTGTAGTCACTATGTCGAGCCAGGGTAAAAAAAAAAAAAAAAATATGTCCAGCCGAAAAAATTAAACGAACTTATTTATTTATCAATACACCAACACACGCACACGTGAACATTTTCAAAAACATGCACAAATTAAGTCATCGTACTATATCCTTATAGACATATCTAGATTATCGAAATACAAGTATTTTTACTTTAGTAATAATTGAGAGGATCAAAATGCGTACAATTTTTTCAAAGACGATCGAAACCTTAGCACGGTGCAATAAAAGATGTCAACGTCACTAACTTTGTTGTATATCTCTTTCATTCGATCAAAAGAAGAACAGATGTTCATATTAAGGTACTTTTTGCCAAATGTTCTCCTAACAGGGAAGCGAGGTGAAACCCTGGGATCAAGCCAATTTATATTATTTATTAGGTCGGAAACAAAAATTACACCATTAATGTCTTTGTACAGAAAAATGAATCGAACAATTTCCAACTATCTTCAAGTGACGTCAGTTTGAAGTACCTCAACCGAATATCGTAGCCAGCATGGTAGGGGAAATTTTCGTCTTTACGGGCTAAAAACTTTGTAATGTTACGTTGGATACGTAGAGCTATTTTGGCCTATTAACAATATAAAATGCAATGCTATGCTGTAGGTAATATTATGGTAATGGTAAAATCTATCTGGTAAAATATTGTATAATAGTAGAAAGAAGTAAGCTACATCCATCAGTTTTTGAGAGTATTTTTCTGCAGCAAACCTAAAAAAAACACTAAGTTTTCATTTTTGCTGTTTTGGCTCTGCCAGTGTCATATATACTTTTTCTTTGACCTGGTAGAACTTTTCGTTGATCGCCAGGGCCGCTGTGAGGTCAGCGACCTAGGCGTATTGGAATCTTACTGAATAAAAGCGCAGGGGAGTTCCCTCTACTCATTTGCCGGAGCCAGAAGTATGGACATGCTAACTTCTTCGGCTCTTGGAACCTCACATTATCTGTCGAAGTATTACTTGACAGAGTAGTTAACAGTTTAAATTTAAAACATTCGACATCTATTATATGTTATATCTATGAGCATAAGCGAAACTTTCTGCATCATTGTGATTTTTAAAACTCGCACTAATTTATTAAGCGTACGGCATAAACATAACTGGTTTTAAAAACCCTCATCACGTGATAGAGCCGACGCGAAATTGGACCTGATTTAATTAATTATATTTTTATTTTGTTCTAAAGATTTCCAGTCAGCCTCGGATCTAGGGGGGCAAGCTGGAGCCCACGCCGTAGGCACCAAATTGTAAGGCCGGCAGACGAGATTATCACCCAGTATACCCACTGAATAATATATCTAAATGTGTACCAACATCTCTAGTAGCGCCCAAAGATACAACCCCCATATCCATCAAAACAATAAATAAGTGAACGCACCCTAATTCAAGCGCCATCTGGGGTACAAAAGCTTTTGTTTTTATTTTTGTTACTGATCTCGGTTTCAAAACTTCAGCATCGCATCACAATCACTTATAATAACTTACCATTCGCTTACACATATCGCAAATCCTCACCTACACCGTAATTTACTCTTTTTTTTGGCACAATATATTGATGGCCGGGATAGACCTTTACAATTACACCGGGCGTGAGGGCGAACAATGAGGTGCTCAACCTATAAATTTATGTCGCATCTCAACTTGGACCGCCAGCCAAAATATGAAACCTAACGATGATCTACCAGCGTTTC
Organism: Automeris io; assembly: GCA_036320925.1. Classification (NCBI taxonomy): domain Eukaryota; kingdom Metazoa; phylum Arthropoda; class Insecta; order Lepidoptera; family Saturniidae; genus Automeris; species Automeris io. The sequence goes on along the minus strand of JAUDJH010000010.1, from coordinate 1,176,556 downwards.
GGAAGCGACTACCTTGAGAAGAAACGCCGAAAGAAACTCAAGGCTGCGTCGGAGTGTAACTGCGTCTCTGGAGCGTTAACACACCGGTTAGCAGCAGTTGGCTGAACTACCCTTCTACGGCGCCCCAGGCGACGCCGGGGTCGTGTTATATAGCCATACCGTATTACACACATACAAATACATAAACAGTGATTGATTTGAGAGGTGCTTGATTAACGCTACCAACCGGTAAGTCAATCGAACATATAAACCGTCTAAATTATATCAAACCTTTATTGTAAAATCTTCCTGCATAAGAGGGTGTTTTTGTGTAATAGCATTAGTGTAAAACTTATCCAGGTCTGAGTACTACCCGTGAAAAACATAGACTTGAGCCATAAAACATTTTTAAAGTCAGTTAATTTTTTTTGTTGAATTAGCAGTATGTTGCCTCTTGTATTTAGTTGTTTTTTATTTTATATATATGCATTTATTTGTACATATATCTGAATATTTAAAATTAAAAAATGGTATAAGTATGTGAGTATTATAAACTTTGAAAACATTCTCTAGAGCTATATAACTATAGTCTAGTTTATTTCCATCTTCGGTGTTTTCTGTACGTTGACAAAACAAATAAGCTACATCCAGCAATTAAAGGAGCAAATCAAATCCTATTTTTCCCCGATATCCAACGGACTGTTTTTCAGTGAAAAAAAACATATAACACTAAAAAAGTTTTGAAGCTTCAAGACTACTTTTTAATCCTTTGGCAAAAATTTTTTGGAGCTACGGTTTTTGCTCAATCTAAAGAACACTTTTCCAAAATGTTATTCTAATTTTTTTAGGCAATAAACATGCATTTTTTTAGTTAAACTACTACATGTAAAAGCTAACCTATTTATTCAGCTTACGTTTGTTTTTTCATTTTTTTTTTAAACTTGCTGTGCCAATTTTTCGTGGAGATATCCAAAATTGAACGAAAAAGGACCTTTTTGTCTGTAACTGTCGATATCTCAGCAAAAAATGATTACATAGAAAATTGAAGAAGGATTTCTAATTTCACTTTTTTTTATCCCTTAATTGTAGGTCGTAGTTTTGGTGTCAGATTAAAATCAAAGCTCAACTGATCACCTAGCATTTGCTGAGCTGACTTCCCTTTGCCACATCACAACACTGGGTATTTGCTTTTGTTGTTTTCTGTCTTGATTAACCTATTCTTCTGTGTTATATGTTATACTATGTAACAATTTTTTTTCTTCATTATCAATCAATTTATTGCTCTATGTATGACACTTAAATATGATCACTAGCAAAAAGTCAAGAGCCCACCCTTAAGGCTTACCAGCGAGCCATTGGGTAAAGTAGCTAAAGAAACACCATACAGCTTCAAGATGCAAATAGCTGACGTAGCTCAGAAAGCTGCAGCTCTTAAATGAAACGTGGCTGACCACGTCCCATGAGTTGTGAACGAAAACGCAGAGGGTCTCACAAAACTAAAACGAGATCGCGGCCATCACAGGTGGAGATGTCTGGTCAAGCTGGATACCTTAACCCTCGAGAAGTCGACGGAACGGGGTGACGCGCTCCATCGAAAAACTGTATGCGGTGTCGGGGATGATTTTTGTCCTCGTCGAGATAGTGATCAAAGATGCGGCATGACAGGCCTCTGGAGAATTAATTACAGAACCCACAATCCTTGTCTATATGCAGAAGAAGTCACCTTGGGGTTTTTAACCGGTACAAGTCGGCTACGCCTGCCCTGTGTGCGGCCGGGAAGGTCCGGTTAGGATTTTCCCAAAGTAAAAGATAAAAGGATACCTTTTACAAAAATCAATTTAAAAAAGCCGAAATAAAAAAAAAGAAACAGGAGGTCATTGCCATGCAGCGGGACGAAACTGGTTAATCAAAATAATAATGGATGTTGGTTGGATCAAGGGCCGGGTACAGTAGGCAGTATTATTCGCTACGGCAAACATCGTTAGGATTTCCTCACTCTATGGCTGAGATTATTGACGCTACTTATACTTTGCTTAGCAAAGTACTCAGAAAATAAATTCATCTTTGACAAAAAACTGAATATATAATATAAACTTGAGTAAAACCTATCTCTAATTAGATAAAATTTGTGACATACCATATCCTTTGATATTAATTGAATAATATATGTTGTGACCATAGATGGGCAAAATGTAATCAGATTAATGAAAATGATTAACGATTACATTTTACGTTTTTTACCATTAATATGACTGCATTTTGCTCATTTATGTTTTAAACGTGAGAACGGCGATCAGCTGCGCTACTGGTCACGGTGGGCACGACCTATAAGCATAATGTGGATACAGCCACGAATGTATCTCTGACCTCGTAAAGGATATAGCGTGACGGTATATTGTTATCATTTACAGATTTTTATCAGTTTCTTATTAAAAAAAAATCTTTGAAATATCATATGTCATTTATTTGTCATTTACTTCAGCAGTACCGGGGCAGACACGTATTTAGCAGCGACGTAGGGGGCAGCGGCCAAGTAGGGGGCGGAGACCAAGGGCGCGGCTACGGCGTGGTTGACAGCGCTCGCAGTGTACGATGACGAGTAGGGGGCTATGTACGCCGCGGGGGCCACAGCGGGGGCTATGTACGCGGCCGATGTCAGCGCAGGGGCCACGTACGCTGCTGGTGCTACTGAGTGGATGCCAGCACTGGCTGCAGCGATCACCGCCGCGAGCATTACCTGGAAAAACAATATTCATGATCGTTTTCAAGGAACTGTTATTTTTTTCCTAGCTAAAGACTTTTTTTTCTATTTATTTAAGGGACTTTTGTCCCTCGGCACATGCCAGCCCCATCGTATCCTAAACATGCACTACTAGCATTTATTTCTGATGGGGAGCCATCAGCCTGAACAACTCCTTTGCTTCGGCTGAGTAAGGTCTCGCTAAAATTCGGCAGAACATGCCTACATTACATTTGTTCAGGCTGAAGGCTCCCATCAGAGAATCTCTTGCAGACTGAGATCGGACACACTCCATCAGCAAATGTTGTACGTCATCTACTTTCTTACACGTGCTGCAGTTCGGTGACTCCACAAGCTTCATCAGATGTTTAAATTTGCCTGATGGAATGTGACCTGACCTCAGCCTGTGTGCTACCACAGCTAAAGACTAGCAACCAGTATAGAAAAATCCATCAATAATCGCAGCTATCATGCCGGCCTGTAGCAAAATCTCTTCACGCTACGCTTAAAGTACCCCACATCGTAGGACGGGGGGAAAACGCTCGCCGGAAGATCATTTCACAGACCAACGACACGGAGAAAGTAAGATTTAGAGAACTTTATAATCCTGGCCGGGGTGATAGCTACCTTTTTTCACAGGTTCGACAAAGTGAGCTCTGTGCAACTGATGGTAAGTAAGTGAAGCCCGATAAACGGCAGTGATTATTAAATGAATGAAAACCGCTTTTTCAGGTCGGCGGTCCCATAGGCGATAATTAGCACTATAGCATGTAGACGCCGCCGGATACGTAATTGTATCACACGCCCTAAAGGTTCGTTAGGGTGTTACGAAACGCGCGGGGTAAGGGGTGCACGTGTGCAAGGGATGCTCTAGCTATATCAGTCGACTACCGAGACCCGAGGCTAGAGTACGTGTGCGTCGCAGTTCGGTGTGTCTTAAAGTGCAAATAAACAGTATAACGCCAAAATCCGTGTCTTTCTACACCCACGACCACCGGTCATAGTGCTAATGAGGTAAGGCTATTCAACTGTTGCATTGCTTTCATATAAAAGAAAACTAATGGATAAAAAATTATGCAATCATGACTCATTATTTTTTTTATTTATGTTCCGTTTTTCCAGTGAAGTGCATAGGGTATTTGGACTGAGTAAGCAGATTCGCATAATGAATTTAAATAGTATATAATGATAATAAATATTATATTACTTTCATAGGGAAGATAGATTGCATGAAAACAGAATAGATATAAATATAAAGGGTTCCTTTTTTTATTTAAATGAAAGGAATTTATCCCAGACTTATTTATCGTAAGGGCATGCAATACTTTCATGCATTTAACGAATGAACGCTGCTGCGTTTTTCAAACTGGACATCGGTCAACGAAATCGAAAGATACATATTTCGTATATTGCGTTTTTGTAAAGGAATTTGAATACATCCTTTAATCTGCACAGTTACGACCTGAACAAAACATTTGAAAATATAAAAGGATCTTTTTGGTGTCCCGGGGGAAAATCCTACATAAGACCATCAGGATGGCTGTGAGGGCAGCGGCCCCGGTGTGTCAGACTCCTACTGACTAAAAACCCCCGGGGTGTCCCTCTGATCGCTCCTCCCGAGCCTGGGAAACCAAATTCATCCAAACGCCCGCAGAGCGAAATGCCTTGTCGAGGCTGCCTCTCTGGGAGGGGTAGGAGTAAAGAGCTCACCCTTCCAACACTTATCTCTACCGCCTCCCTATTATCCGGGCAGCAGACTCCCTCAAGTCTTCTGCCTATATAAGAGAATTATGATAAGACTTCGTTCAAGTAACACTATACGATAATAACATATTATCACGCTATATCCTTCTCGAGGTAAGTAGACATATATTAGTGGTTTTTTTTCGGCAGGACAGAATGATATTCGCCGAGAAAGACATTTACGACTGTCTTCACCAGTCCTGCGAGGTGGGCTCGTAAGGTGATCAGCAAGCGAGTCATGGGATGAGGAGCAACGCCAGATCACCCTCGTGGGTAAGCACCTGGACTGAAGCGGCCCATCAGGGAAGGAACCTAACGGTGATCTACTAGCGTTTCGTAAGCGACTACCTGGCGAAGACACGCCAAAAGAAACTCAAGGCTACATCGAAATGGATTTCAGTGGCATTCCTTTTATTGGCTGTGAAATGGAGTGAACAAGAGACCGGTATCTATACCATAGATGGGCAAGATGTATTTAGATTAATAAAAATGATTAACGATTACATATTAGGTTTTTTACCATTAATATAACTGCATTTTGCTCATTTATGTTTTAAACACTACAAAATCACAGATTGTATACACATTTATCTTTTCTTAATATTTTAAATAGATTTAATCATGTTTACAGAGCAAGAAAATTAAAATTACGACTACATTTTGTAATCGTTCATCATTATTCAGATTACATTTTGCCCATCTCTGATCTATACACGCCAACACAAGTAGTCATGGGTTCGAATCCCGACAAGTACATCTGGGTTTTTCGGCATTAAATACAGGTTTGTCCTCCCAGCCAATCAGGGAAAGAATGTAACGGTGATGTACTAGAGTTTCGGAAGCGCCAAAAGAATCTTAAGGCTACGCCGCTGTGGTGTGTTTGTATCCACTTTGCGCCCATATATCGTGCTCAACATAACCAATAGTGATGTTGATTGCTATAAAATTGTTTTTAAAATGCAACTTACAAAAGCTTTGGTAAACATTGTTGTCTTTGTCCGATGTAGAAGATCCAACTGTGTCAATGCAAGAGCGTTTCGTGTTTTATAGCGGGAAATTGTGCAATGAATTTGGCTGGACTCGCGCATGACAATTGCCTACTAGAGGGTTTTCGACTAAGGCTTTTCAAGATCTTCCTATACTAGATAGCGTCTTTATACAGTATGTTTTCAAAGTGCTGTCCGACCCGAAAGATGCATATTGGTGTCACGATAAAATTACCAAAATACATCAAAAAATTGAATTATTGTACATGAGATCTGAACTCACTTTACTTACAAAAATCAATGTGAAGAGTAATCAAATGACTTAATTAATTAGTTGGGCCTGGGATAAATAGAGGCATGACCTACTAGCATAATCCTTTGCTTTCCCCTCTTAATTTATCATTGTTTTATTACTCTTTAACCTAGAAAAGTATAATGTAAACAGAAACTAATATACCGATACCGATATTGCCTTTACGGGTCAGACAGGGTTTTTAATACATGCTGTATAAGGGCTTATTTTAGCAGTTTCAAGCTCACTTTAATATTTTATATCGGTACCATGACCTATATTCTTGACACACCCTTGACATCAATCACACCTGGTGACAGGTTAACATGAAGCTGATGATGAATCGTCCCTCCCCCCCCCCCCACAAAAGCCTATTCATTCTTCTTTTAAAGGTTCGCAATTCGTAAAAACGTGAAATAATAGACGCGGAGAGTGCATTTCAATCTTCGCTGCTCATATTATGAACGAAGAAGCGAATTATTTTTACTGCGAATATATATATGTATATATATATATCATATAATGGTGTTTTTTATCCTGAGTCGACACAGTGTAATCCAAAAAAGGATTACGAATATCAACAGCAAATAAAAACACATCGATAGTTGTATCGATCCTTCTACCCTACATAAGGATCTTTTTTTTGGGCATGTACTACGTTGGTGGCCTGGGAAAGACCTTCACAACAAAACCGGGTTTGGTAGGCGAACGCAGAGAGCACCCTTGTAGGTACGGACCTCGACTTGGGCGGCCGGCCAGTTGAAAAACGAACCTAACGATGATCTACTAGCGTTTCGGAAGCGACTACCTTGAGAAGAAACGCCGAAAGAAACTCAAGGCTGCGTCGGAGTGATAAGTATCTCTTCACACTTCGTTTAAAGGACTCAATATCATAAGACGGTGGGAACACGCTCGCCGGAAGATCATTCCACAGCCCAACGCCTCGACAAGCGTAAGAGTATTTTTGCTGACCCGCTAACGGTGATAGCGTTAACATATATATGTGGGCTATGCTGTTGAAAGTAGATCAAGGTCTTAATGCAACTTCAAGTGATATATATCTGCAGAGGACGGAATCAAGGCACGTGTTTGTACGTGACTAGAGTTGTAAGTTTAAACAAATACTGTACTATGGCGTAAGATGGGGTTGTTTATCCTTGTTCCAACTGCGTCATAACATACACTTCTGAGTATCATTACGATTTAGCTTTGGGAAGTAAACAGAAAAGTTATTTACTGCTCTCATAGATGTAGCATTACGGTTGAGCTAGTCCACCAGCTTAAGGTCGCTCAGCGTGCGATGAGACTAGATATGTTGGACATCTCTTTCTTTACACACAAGGTGGATAGACTATCTAATTCGAATGGCAGATTGGCGCTGTCAACATTAAAACATTAGAGAAGGGTTATGTCCAGCAGTGGACATCCTATGTCTTTATGATTATGTTAATGTAAAATTACGGATAAAAGTCCACATTGCAGCCAATGGTAAGTGAACACAAATGCTTATAAACAACAGTAAAGAAGTGTGGGAATCCGCTTTCGACCTTAAAGAGCTTATATATATTTCCTGTGTTTTAATTTATTTTTTCGAACAAGTATTATTTCAAAATATTGTTTCTTTTTTTTCTTTAAAACATAATGAAAATCCCCTTCTGTAAATATTGCATATAAAATTAAAATAAGCAGTATTGCTATTTTATTTCAACAGGCACATATTTTTTTTTACTAAATTAGTTTCTTTAAAAAATATATCTCAATTATATTTGACCGACATGTGCTTTAAGGTAGACTGATAAAATTTTAAATAAATAAATATTTAAAGAAGTATACGACTATAACTATCAACAGTAAAGAAAAACAATCGATCGAAAGAGGTCTGCAAAAATAGAAAGCCTCCTCCTTTTTGCTGCGAACCGCCAAGGAGAGAAATTCACTTCCTGCGTCGGTGTTTCCATCTTCTTATGAGATGGGAATCTTCAAACGTCCAGTGAATCGGTATTTGCTAGGCGAGCGCGCTCCGTCGTCGGCCTCATCATCACTTTCCAGCAGGTGAGATTGAGGTCAAGCGCAAGCTTATCAGTAATAGTAATAAAAAAGAAAGGTCTTTCATTCTCTGTGCCTACCTTAATAGGGATTTGGCGTAATGTGCATGTACACGCACCTACAAATACATACCATGCTACATTTCTTTCTTATATCTTATTATTTATTTTCATTCCATATATTTGTTAATTCCATGGCCGTAGACAACAAATTAAAAAAATCGAATACTGGGTACTATCTGTGGTATTCTAGTAACGTGGTCGTTCGTACTTACATCGATAGAATGCAAGTCATTAGGCTTAAGAAACAACTTTAAACGGTTGAGATAAATTGAATTTAATGTCTAAGCACGTCTCCAGTGACCTCACATCAACTTTATACAATTTGAGTGTAATTTTTGTTTGAATATCGCTTAGTTACACAATTATTTCAAAGTCAATACAACTGCCGACTATTATAAAAATAATGATTTTATTTATTCCACTCCGACGCAGCATTGAGTTTCTTTCCGCGTTCCTTCTCAAGATAATCTTCTTTTTTTATACTGGCTCGACATAGTGACTACATTGTACCTGATGGTAAGTACAGTGTAGTCCAAAAACGAAAGCGACTATCAAAGGTTGAAAATCCATTGACAGTCTCCATCGTCATGTCGGCCCACATATACCACGACTGAAGCTCTCTAGGTATATGAGCTACTGGATATACACAAGCTGATCCCGAAACGCGACAAGCCGAAACTGGTCACTATGACGGGCTTTACACCCATGTACTGTTGTAGCGATCCAGACGAGCACCGACGCCCTACCACCTCGCTGCTGCTCGTTTAGCACCACCCAGGAGTCACGTGTAGGGAAACTAGGGTAAAGCCTACGGACGCGAGCAGCTTCGTCTCCCAAAAACAAAACAATCGCTTCCGAAACCCTGGTAGATCACCATTTTAATTGTTCCTGGCTAGCCGTCCAAGTCGAGGTTCACACCCACAGGAGTGCCCTTGCGTTGCCACCCCACCATTACTGCCTTCCTGAGCACTTTAAGTGCTCATCCCGTTCGAACGATGAAGTTGTATAGACCATTCTCGGACAAAAGCATTACGTATGTCCTGCCTAATTTTTTAAATATCATTACACTATATATCTTTCGTAATGAGCAGAGATATATTAAGAGCGGCTTGTACCGTAAAATGAAATCTAGTTTAAGCTTGTTTAAAACGCTTTTAATTGAAGCGGCTTAATTCTACCTCAACAGTCATTTTGATTTAACTACTACTAGTACTAATAAATAAATATTTAAAAAATCCACCCTTAATGGCCTATGTATGTATGGGTTATAAAATAAACAAATATATAAATTTCATTTTTCCAGCTTTGGTAGCTAAATTCTGGTGAGGCAGCAAGGAATGAAAGGGCTAAAAGAGCTGATAGGAGTCAGTTATCAGTTCCCTGGCACTGTATATCCTCTCTCTCTTTTTTTCGGCTCCCGTCCCATTAGGTTAGGTTTGGACGAGAGGGTGCGTTTATATAAGCGCTAGCATTCACTCACCAAATATGTTATATACTGGGCAATGTACTGTTACCGAATATATTCATTTATAAAGATAGATAGACTATACGAGTATTTCATAATTTCTATTAGCACGCTTTTAAAAGTCCCTTTAGGAAAACATCTAGGCACGCGTAATGCATAATAACAATTGCCCTTCGAAAGCTCCTCAGCTCGTTCAGTGTAAATGTTATCTAATATTTATCTTTGTAGCTTCTGAAATACCGGATTGACGTTTGGCATAGCCACAGAAAAACAATGACAGATTATTTACATATAAATTCATATTAATATTTCAGCAACATCATCATATCAAATATTTAATCGCCTGATCGTAAAATAGTATGACCCTGCCTGCCTCGTTGAAGGTTTGGGGTTTGAGAATCGGTAGCGGCGAACTTTTCTGTGATGAAGAGGTTTGCTTTGCGCGAGTCATGAGCGTATATATTGTATTTAAGTATGTACACCTTCGGGACTAGGTCAGTGTGTGTAATTATCAACAAATATTATTATCAGCCATAGGGCTGTGGTGATGTGTGTTATGCAAAGTGAAGCTAATGGAAGTTTTATGCACTTATGCAAGGTAAGGTTATTTATAATTCAATGGACGATATCTACATTATACATAACGCGCGCCAAATAAATAATAAATGGGGATTACAAGTAAGGACTGCCTTTGATTCACAAGCCTCCCACAAGCGGCACAGGCAAAACTCCCAAAAGCGGAAGAGGCCTCCACCACCAGCGGTGGCTAATCCTCCACAATGTCGTACCCGGCGTGCTCGATGCGGTCTACGGCAGGCGGTGAGCCTTACACCACCGCCCTATACAGGATGCTTACTGCTAGATATACGAGTCCCTCAATATCTTCTAGAGCGAACCGGTCGGAAGCTGCTTGCAACTAACGTCGGCCAGCAATCTGGATTAGATCATCTTTCCACCTTGCAGGAGGAAGTCCCACACTACGTTTGCCAGTACGCGGTCTCCACTTGAAAACTTTCCTGCCCCATCGGCCAACTTCTCTACGAGCTGTGCCCTGCCTAATGCTACGTTTACTTGTTAATCCACTGGGCTATGTCTATGAATCTCGTTCGTCTACGGATTTCCGTAATCACACCGGCATTATTAAGCTTAATTTATTCAAACACACATGTAAACACTACTATATTCACAAATTGCTTCACTAGATGTCGCACTGATCTCTTCACTTCACTTTAAAAAGAGAATTTATAAAGAAAGACTTTTTTTTTTTACACTGGCTCGACATAGTGACTACAGAGTACCTGATGGTAAGTACAGTGTAGTCCAAAAACGAAAACGACCATCAAAGGATGAAAATCCATTGATAGTCTACATCGTCATGTCGGCCCACATATACCGCGACTGAAGGTCTCTAGGTATATGAGCTACTGGATATGCACAAGCTGATCCCGAAACGCGACAAGCCGAAACTGGTCACTATGACGGGCTTTATACCCATGTACTGTGGTCGCGATCCAGACGGGCCCCGACGCCCTACTACCTCGCTGCTGCTCGTTTAGCACCACCCAGGAGTCACGTGTAGGGAAACTAGGGTAAAGCCTACGGACGCGAGCAGCTTCGACTCCCAAAATAACCTAAAAGAAAAAGACAGACCAAAAGACCTTGTTCAAAAACACACTCGATAAGTACATAGTATATAATACTATTATTTATTTAAAAAAACTGTATCTTAACTGTTCTATTTGTTATAAAATATTATCAGAGATATTTAATACAAATGGTTATCAGATAAAGAATTTCAATCATACGACATAGAAAAATTTCGATAAAAACTAACAAAATAACATATATTATAAAAGTATAACTGTCCTGATTTTTAAAGTCTTAATCCTGATATTAACTAAGACAACTTTATAATCTCAGGGTATTAAATTATTTCAAGGTGTTTTGAAATCGCCAATATATCCCATTGTGCAATTAGATCGTCTTTAAGTTTATATACTTTTAAAGATAAAATTAGCTCTTCCTATTAGATGAAGAACATACTGTGCAACAGCTGGATGTCTTTCTTGGTGAGCTGGTGGATGTCCTCATGGACCCTCTGGGTGAGGGCCCCTGCCTCGGTGTGCCGGACTCTTACTGACTAAAGCCCCCGGGGTGATGGAGGATCACCCGGGGGCTTTACAACTATGCAGAATTTCTTTTCGCGCTTCTCACGCTTGTTCGTTACGGAGTGAGCAGAGATGCATTAGTGGCTGTATTTACTTTGCGCTTATATATCATAACCAACGTGACCATTAGCGCAGCCAATCGTTGTTACACATAGCCATGTGGGTTTCCTTACGAGTTTTTTTTTCGTATTAATAAGTAAATCAGACTGTGGTGGTTGTGGTGACCTAGTGGATATTGGACCGGTTTCCATGCGTGTCAACGTCGTAGGTTTGAATCCCGGTACGGGCATCTGGGTTTTTCCATATCACGTATGGATTTAGACACCACATGCTTGCCGGTGAAGGAAAATGTCGTGAGGAAACCTCGCATGACATCTAATAGAAATGTTATATGTAAGTGCCCTGAGTACGGCGTTCAACTTCGCTACTGGTCACGATGGGCACGACATATAAGCACAAAATAGATACAACCACTAATGTATCTCTGCTCACTCAGTAAGAGATATAGCGTGACGATATAAAATTTATTATTATTATTATTATATTAAAATCAGAAGATTACGAGGAATCAACTCACTGTTGATCACTAAAAATTTCATCTTATTGGGCTTATTTTGGGCTCGTGCATGATTTTTCATTATATTTCCCAAATTTGTCCGTCAATTCTACAGAACTAAAAAGCATAAATCACCGCGTTTTTTAATGCAGTGAATAAGCCGTAGAAATTATTCTGTGGCAGATTTAGCCAGACGAAAAAATCAAGGCCGAACACTAGTTCTCAGCAAAAAGAAGCGATAATAATATATTATCTCAAACAGTGCGTTTTCACCTTTATAACCTGCGCGTTAAGGTAAAAAGTCATAATTTGTGTTTGAACAACATAAAAATGATTTAGCCGTATAGACTTTCAAATTTAAAGACAGAGCATTTAGTATTCTTTATATCATCTAACAATTTTTAAGACTTTTACCCAATAGCTATTGCGGCGAATTGGGGACTAGCTGAAGGTCAATGAATGTCGTGTTGACTTTTAGCTAATAAACCTAACCCTTTCCACACTTCCCTTCTCCTATCATTCCCATTCTCTATTCCGCTTTTCTTCCGCCACTCCGTGTGTTATTAATATTCTATCCTTTTGTACCCTAACTTAAAAAAAATATCATTTCCATCTAGTAATTGGAATTCCTTATTTCACCCACATCAAATTTTATTTATGCAACGAAAGGTAGCCTATGTTCGGCTCCAAAATTTATTCTATGTTTATGATAAATTCATCAAAATTGGTGCAGCCTTTGTGACGTGTAAGCGGAGCATACAAAAGTACATACTTTAGAAATTATAATATTGGTAAGAATGTAATTTAGTACTTACGAGTACATCGAAAAAACTTCAATGTGAAAACTACTTTAAGCTGCTTTAGATTTACTTCTGTACTGGTCTTTTATTTTGCATTAGTCTTTTACTTTTGTACTAGTATGACATTTCTCGAGTCGAAAATATAAATAGGTGTATTTATTAAATGTCAAGTTTAAAATAAATGTGTTTATTAAATGTCGAGTCGAATATAGAAATAGATATGTTTATTAAATGCCGTGTCCATTTGTTTGTATGTCCGATGTTATGACAACAAACTCTATTTAGTCGGAGACAACATTCGAAGGAAACGCACGCACACGCGCGTCAGAGCAAAACATATAAAAAATGAACATAATATCAGTGATACTTTTGACTTTAGAGAAGAATTATTTTACCGTGTACGCAGCTCTAGTGGTGTGTTTTATTGGGTTTACGATATTCCATAAAAATAAATTGGAAGCGCAATACAGGAATGAGAAAAAGAAGGAAAAACTATCCCGAACTCGAGTCGTCAAAAAAGGTATTTATTTATTTATAAAAATACTTACACATTCTACATTAACACATATATGAAAATATAATACATGAATAAGTCACATTACAAATGCGACTATGCACAGAAGAAAAGAAAAGTTAAAACACAAGAAACATACGGTTAGGAACAGTCAGGAGTAGTAGGTTTGGGAGTCGAAGCTGCTCGCGTCCGTAGGCTTTACCCTAGTTCCCCTACACGTGACTCCTGGGTGGTGCTAAACGAGCAGCAGCGAGGTGGTAGGGCGTTGGTGCCCGTCTGGATCGCGACCACAGTGCATGTGTGTAAAGCCCGTCATAGTGACCAGTTTCGGTTTGTCGCGTTTCGGGATCAGCTTGTGTATATCCAGTGGCTCATATACCTAGAGACCTTCAGTCGTGGTATATGTGGGCCGACATGACGATGTAGACTATCAATGGATTTTCATCCTTTGATAGTCGCTTTCGTTTTTGGACTACACTGTACTTACCATCAGGTACTCTGTAGTCACTATGTCGAGCCAGTGTAAAAAAAAGTAACCAAAAAAGTAAACAAAAAAAGTAAACCACACACTATTCAATTTTTTTTTTTAATCAAATAACTTATTCCACAATCCTCACGAATGTCATCCTTTTTTGAGTTTCAAAAACATTATCATTAAATATATCAAAAGCAATAGATCTCGACTTGGAATTGTACAGACATGTCATTCTACATAAGGATGCTATGTGGCTTAAAGTGGAGTGCATACTGGATTTGCCCTCAAAAGATATCGGCACGATTAGTACCTAAAAATCCCCCCAGTATCGTGCCGATATCTTTTGAGGGCAAACTCACTATGCTTATACCCATTAGCGTTCATTGCATAAATGCATGAAAGCATTGCACGCCCTTACGATAAATAAGTCTGGAATAAATTCCTTAAACAAAAAAAGAACCCTTTATATTCATATCTATTCTATTTTCACGCTATATATCTTCCCTATGAAAGTAATATCATATTTATTATCATTATAACTCAAACTCATTATGTGAATCTGCCTACCCTATCCAAATATCTTATGCACGTCACTGCTTATACCCCTGGAGGCTTTGTTACATAATTTGGAATTCAGAACAAGTCAAAATTAGACGCTCTGGGTAATCTAATGGGAGCAGGAAAAGTTATAGATAATAAAATGCTATGAGCTTCGAGAAGATTGTTAATAATTTTGAAGAGAAACATTAAATCAAGCAGCGTCTTCAATCAACTAAAATACTGTAACCGAGCGCAATCATTTAATATTTTTTACCAAGACAACAAGAAAAAGTAAAAGGACAGATAACTCGCTTTTCAAACGCTTTTTGTAAATATCATAAAAAGGGCTCCAGACTGTATTACAATATTTCAAATCGTCGCGTACAATTGCATCAATGTATTTTGATTTAAATATAACCAGAGGCTTATGGGCTCGCATGAAGACCTTGTGCTTCAACTGGTCGATGTAGGATGGTTGCCTTAAAATATATCTTAAGGCTTCCCTGCCAGCAGTGGTGTCGGCAATGCTGGCAACAACTGGAAGGCCGTGGTCTCCTTCTGTGAAGATGTCATGTCCCAGAAGGAGGCCGCAGAGCGAGAGCGGCAGAAGGCTGCTCGAAGGAGACACCAGGGCGTCGGCAACCGCCCTGGCACATCAGTCCCAGCCAGCCCAGCAGTTGGCTGATGTCTTTGGGGTCGTGGCTGCTCTGGGTGGGGGCCCTGAGCAACTGGTTTAGCGGCTCTCGAGAAGTTGGCAGGGCATTGGGACGTGCTCTGCCTAAATACAACGAGCAGTATCGGGGAGGGTATCATCTTCCCCCGAGTTTGTTCCCATCGGGCGCGGCGCGACGGGGCTGTGGCGAATTGATTACAGGACCCGCAGTCCCCGCCAATGCGCAGAAGTAGTCACCTTGGGGTTTTTAGTCGGTACAAGTCCGACACACCTCGGTCGCGCAACCCGCCTGTGCGGCTGAGACGGTCCTATGAGGATTTTCCCCAAGTAAAAAAAAATATCTTAAGGCTGTCGCCACTCGCCGACCCAGTATCCGGTGTGGGCAACTTAACAACACTGTCAGCTGGTATGCCTATAGAGCAATGACGGGCATAGGGTGTCTGGTCTAGACAGACGGTAGGCAAAATTCGCGTAATTAATTTGAATACTATATTATAATAGTAAATATTATATTGAGCTCATGGGAAAGATAAATGGCGTAAAAATAGAATAGATATGAATATAATTCTTTCCTTTTTTTGTTTAACTTTAAGCAATTAATTGCAGACTTATTTATCGTTAGGGCATGCAATTCTTTCATGTATCTATGGAATGACCGCTACTGATATAGAGCAATACGTCACGAGATGGCAACTGGAGCTTGGCCGTCGCTTTCAAGCAATGACTGCCAGCATCATATACCTATCTTTAAATATTAATTGATGATTATTTTTATGCCAATACTATATCATAGATTTTTCCACTCCAACGCCAAATTAAACGCAGCCTTGAGTTTAATTTGGCATTTCTTGTCAAGATGGTCGCTCCCGAATCGCTGGTAGAGCGCCGTTAGGTTCTTTCCCTTGCTGACTGCCCAAGTTGAGGTTCGTACCCACAGGGGTGCTCTTTCGTTGCCACCCAAGCAATAACTCGCTGGCTGAACACCTAAAGTGTTCGCCCTCTTCGCTCGGTGAAGTTGTAAAAGCCTTTCCCGATCAACAGTATATCTTCCTGCCGAAAAAAAACCATAGATTCATATTTCTCGACGTGAGTTCCATAAAGTCTGATGTGTAAAATTGCAAGTTTTCAGGACAGCCAAAAGAACATTTTGATACAAATTGCATTAAATCACTATTTATTTTTGTATTTTGGTGACAAAAACTGGTCTTAGACTTTCAGTAATTGTAATATCTTTTAATTATAAAATATTTTCGTCGTCTAATTCCGCTTGGCATATAGAAATGTCATGTATACTAGTGCTGTGAGAACGGCGATCAGCTGCGCTACTGGTCACGTTGGGCACGACATATAATTGCAAAGTGGATACAACCATGAATGCATCACCTCCCCTTGTCTTACACTAACTCGACATTGATTCGACACCTTATTAACCCTTAGTGTCACGGTGGCATTCTCAGAGTGGCATCTGTTTTAGAACCATTTTCTGAGCATTTTCGACCGAATTTTCGATCTTTTTTTGGGGTTTTGCATCAGTCATATATTTAAGAATAAGAATTGTTGTGGAATAATTAAAAATTTAAAATTAGATTTTGCTTATGCACATAAACAAACCTTAACAAATCGCAATGGTCCTGGAGAAAATTCATTATCTTTAGAAGTTAGAAGTTTTCAAGGTATACATTTTTCCTTACGGGATTAGCTCAAAATTTTTGGTGTCGCTGATAAAGATTCCGCCCTAAAAATTTCAAAATTTAGTGCCAAATATCATGCGATTAGAATGAATTTTTGTATTTTCGGTCCGCCATATTGGGTTCTCCATATTGGATCCGCCATATTGGGTCCGCCATATTGGATTCGCCATATTGGATCCGCCATATTGGATCCGCCATATTGGATCCGCCATTTGGAATTTTGAAATTTTAAGGGTTGGAATCGTAATCAGCGACCCCGAAAACCCCCGAGTACTAAATTTCAAGCCGATTGGACTAAACACAAAATGCGTGACACAAAGGGTTAAGGGTAGGCAGAAGGAATGAAACGCACTTCTCTCTATATTTGCAGACCACTTTCGCTTCCTTGACATTCATTAATCTCTTCATGCGCTCTCGCCCATTCCGCGTACACTTGACATTATCAGAAATATCTTTATTTTATCTGTGTAGGTAAGTCTCGGTCGGCCTCGGCTCTTACTGCCACTTACATTCTCATTGTTTATCTATTTCGTCATTCTTTCATCATTCATCCTCTCCACGTGCTCGAACCATCGATGCATGCTGCCGTGCAGGCTATCGATGACAATATCTTCCAAAACAATAATTCTACGTATCTCTTCGTTCCTAACGCGATCCGCAAGCGTCACTTCGCATACAGAACGAAGAGATCGTATTTTCACTGTATCATTTCAAATTAGGTCCAATTAGCGAGGCTATTATGCTTGTGGCATACTCACTATCTATTTATTTATTTCTGTCCTTAACATTATCTATTTTCTAATTCTTTATACTATACTGACCTATAACTAACAACTATTTTAAATAGCATTATTATATCTTCACTTATTTATCTAAGTAATTTTGTCAAAACAATTCATACTAACACACTTGATATTTATTCTTTAATATCGTGTCGTGCGATGGAAACGGCGCTAAGCCCAAGAGCCGCGGGATACCGGGCGCGCGCGGGGGGATTGTACATGTACACACGACGCGAGCGCCCGCGCACCCGGCAAACAGTCTCGATATCTCATTCGACGCACCTCCACGCACCACTCGCTCGCTATTTATAGTTTTCGCCCGCATTGTTATTTTTGTGTTTGTTATTTATATTATTGTGTCGTGAACTTTATTTCTACTTGAACTATCATACTTGTGCTTCATTATTCCTTCTGGACTTTGTGCTGTGCTTCGTTAAACGTCTATCAACTTGCTGTCTGGACTTCTTCATTTCATTCTTCATCAACTCATCTATCACGCTATCCTGCGCTTTAGTGCAAGGTAGGTCAACTATCCACCACCATACCTACCACGCTAAATGCTGAACAATATATCTAAAATACAAATTCATAACTATTCTTGCTCCAAAACAATTCCAGTCCAAATTATATATAAAAAAATGCGTAATTCGCTTGTTTTTAATAACATTAGTTACACGTATCTAAATATATATAACTCAAAGGTGACTAACTGGCTGACTGACTGACATAGTGATCTATCAACGCACAGCCCAAACCACTGGACGGATCGGGCTGAAATTTGGCATGCAGGTAGATGTTATGACGTAGGCATCCCCTAAGAAAGGATTTTGATAAACTCCGCCCCTAAGGGGATAAAATAGGGGATGAAAGTTTGTATAAATCTTCTCAGATTATCGACTATAATATAATAGCTTGATAGTTTTAGCGCCTAATGACAGATTAGGTCCTAATTTTTTACACACGCTAAACAAAAGTGAAGCCGCAAAAACTATATCTAATTAATTATAATACTTCTTAAAGCGAGCGAAGCCGCGGGCAAAAGCCAGTTAAGCTATATTTTACAAACGTACACATAGATATACGTTTTAGATTTTGCAGTTGAGAGGCAGTTCTAATGGCATCCTAACCATTGTGGAAGGGAGAGTTGATGGGCTTTTCATGCAGTTTTGGGTAAATAGGGTCATCCACTCTAGTATCTATATTATAAATTATTATTACCTAAAAAAATATTGTAATGATTTTTTTGTATATTGGAAAAATCTGAACTAAAGTTATCATTGATGTTATTATTATAGATATGTTTATAGTTCGTGCATAGTATAAAAAAATATAAACAAACCTTATTCGCGCGCTAAAAATGAAGCAAAAAAATACATCCTGAAATAGAACAACAATAAATTTTAACGATTTGTAACAAATTAACGCGTCGTAATCTAATTTCAATCACATTGTGCAGTTTCTGTATAGTACATGTGTCAAAGAGAGTTAAAGAAAAGCATTATATCGTTGGGTGAAAGGATATTTGGTTTAAGCGACATTTTTTTGGTGATATAGTTATATATATAGAATCGGTATGATGATGTCCTAGCCGGTTTCGGCCACGGCGACTGTTTCAACACCGGTTAAGAAATTCGAGGTCCAGTTTTCAGAAACAGTCAATTGCGCAGGAGATATTTAAGTGCATAACTGGAAGCGCAGCCAGAAAAGCACTCTCTCGTCCGAGCTCCCTCGGGCCCGATGGAAAGGAGAACCAGTACGATCGGGAGGGAGCGGGATGCAGGTTTGTTCGAGTTTTCCTTCTCTGAATACCTGGTTGAATTGCGGTGTTAAAGAGATACCTTAGTCGCATTTTACGACACCTCAGCAAGAAGAGGGGGTGCTATTCTATTCTGCCGGCAGCCACCGCGGTTTAGAATAGAATATAAAATATAAAATCGGAATATATGTATATAGAATCGGTATATAAAATATATATATATATAGGTATTACCATATCACCAAAAAATGTCGCTTAAACCAAATAGCCTTTCACGCAACGATATAATACAATTAAATGACGATAAATAGCCTTACGAAACCATACAATGTTTCTTCGCTGTTATGAGCGCGTTCTGAACTAGATTATCCTTCTTTTTATTTATTAATTCCATGGCTCGCGAGTTACACGTCACTAGTACTACGCAGTAAATAACACATTTAATAATAAATTAATTATGTGTTTTAATTATATGAACTCTAACAGGAAAATAGCAAGGCAAGTGCTTACTTAGTCATTTAATTGGATACATGCATCCGTATTCAATACTAGGTAATTCTATGTCTAATTATAAAAAAAATCGCAGTTACGCCTTGCCATCTTTAATCCTGCCTCGACATAGTGACCACACCACGCCTGAGATGAAGCATGGTGCAGTCATCGACTACGGGGCGGTGACCTTGAGGGCGTCCCCGTCCAGTGCAGAGAGGAAGGGTCGGCGTGTGTTTGCCCACACGCCGCTCCCACAGAGAGGAGGCGAGGGGTTTAAACCCCCCGCCACGAGAGGAGGCCTGCCCAAAGGCCAACGACCGCCGAGCCGTCGGAAGTATTTGGATTCCCAGGCTCGGCGAAGGCAAAGAGAGGGCAGTGCTGGCACCCCGGTGATTTTAGTCGGGGCAGGTCCGACACACCGGGGGAATTGGCCCTCACCACTTCCCCTGACGGTCCGTAGGGATTTCTACCGGGTTAACAAAAAAAAGTCATCGACTACAACTATCAACAAAGAAAAAGCAGTGATAGTGCCCACACAAATATCTCTTCACGCTTCGTTAAAACGTAACTTCTTAACGTCTCGGCTGCAGTAACAGTTAGAGAACTTCTTAGTCTTAGCCGGGATGTGAGTTACCATATAGCTGTAGCTCCGCAAACCCACACGCGAGGTTATACTAAGGAACGGGGAGGATGGAACAAGGTTAAATGGTAGCTGTGCTGAGCTAATGTATAAAAGACCAGCATCGATGCACGGCAACAGAAATAGTCATAGGTTCGAATACCAATAAATACCTATGCCACATGCTCACCTGTGAAAAAAAACACCGTGAGGAAACCCGCATGGAATCTAATAGAAATGTCATGTGTACTAGTGCTTTTTTTTAACCCTGTGGAAATCCCTACGGACCGTCAGGGGAAGTGGTAAGGGCCACGTCCCCCGGTGTGTCGGACCTGCCACGACTAAAACCACTGGGGTGCCAGCACTGCCTCTCTTCGCCTTCGCCGAGCCTGGGAATCCGGATACTTCCGACGGTTCGGCGAGCGTTGGCCTTGGGCAGGCCTCCTCTGTTGGAGGGAGAATTTAAGCCCCCTCACTGCCGCTCTGTGGGAACGGCGCGTGGGCACACACACCCTCCTCTCTGCACCGAACGGGGAAGCCCTCAACGTCACCCGCCCAGCCTGTGTCAGGAGGGGAGCGCCCCGCGCTGGGAGTCCTGCGCGAATTGCTCCCTTCTCCCGAGCCGCCTTGTTCTGCGGCGGCGCCGAGGGTTGCGAGGATCAGCAATATGCCTCTCCAGCTCCACCGCTTCCTTCGCGCAGGTGTACTAGTGCTGTGAGAACGGCGATCAACTGCGCTACTGGTCACGTTGAGCATTTTTTTTTACCCTGGCTCGACATAGTGACTACAGAGCACCTGATGGTAAGTACAGTGTAGTCCAAAAATGAAAGCGACTATCAAAGGATGAAAATCCATTGATAGTCTACATCGTCATTTCGGCCCACACATACCACGACTGAAGGTCTCTAGGTATATGAGCTACTGGATATACACAAGCTGATCCCGAAACGCGACAAGCCTAAACTGGTCACTATGACGGGCTTTACACCCATGTACTGTGGTCGCGATCCAGACGGGCACCGACGCCCTACCACCTCGCATAGAAAATAAGCGCAAAGTGAATGCAACCACTAAAATATAAGCACTAATATAAATAGTAATATTATCATTGAAGCCCTCTTGCCTATATAAATGCCATACCCAACAGGGGCCATAGTTTGTACCTAACAAAAAACAAAATCTCTATATACACTTTGGAGTGCATTAAATAAATTGAATTGAATTGATATTGTATCTGCTAACCCTGAAAAGGACACAGCTCGACGATATATTAATACAAATGATGCTACATTAATTAGATCGCACCTGTGCAAATACAACCCGGGTCCGCGAGCATTTAAATATAACAAAACAAGTTTTAATTATTTAGGTCAATAACTCATCACTATTTGAGTTTGTTTTGTATATCGGGTATTTTGTGAACTCATGAACTCAATTTATCAAACTGTTTTTTGACTGATTTTAGTGGCTCCACTTATATCGTATTTTACAAGTCGAATACAGTTTGCAAATTACAAGTGAGGCAGGTTTTTGCCGTTTGTGAAAGGCCTAGGGTGATACTAGGTATCAGTTACCAGTACCCAGATGCTACATCCTGCCTGTCTCTAGTTATGTCGGTTCCCCGTCCCGTTAGGTCAAGAGGAGTTTGAACGAGAGGGTGCGTTTGTGCAAGCGCTAAAAACGTGACAGACATAACCCAGTAGCTTTCATTCCATAGGTGCATGCAAGCATTGCATGCCCTTATGATAACAAAGTTTGGAATAAATTGTATAAAGTTAAACAAAATAAGGAACCATTTACATTCATATATATTCTATATTCACGCCGTCTATTTTTCCTATGAAAGCAATATAATATTTATTATCATAATATAGTATACAAATTAATTACGCAAATTCTGCCTACCCTGTCCAAATAACTTATGCACAACGCTGACATAATCGTATCACTATGATGGTCTTTACACGTGTCACATGAACCGTAGGCGGTCGCTATAATTGGAGACATTCGAAAAGACAAACAAATATCTTTCATTTAATACTTTATAAGGAAACGAATAGTTAGAGACGGAAATATTCATTACAACCTACACTTCTCGTTCCTGCACAATATATGTAATATTTGATGATGGATGATGATTTAAATCGGTATTTCGCTACTTAGTAGCATCTCGTACTTTACAAAGCAAGGGTACGTCCTCACATGGAGTACTGCTCTCATCTTTAGAGAGGCACAGATCTAGGGCAGTGGAAACAGAGCGGGAGAGACAGTCCTCGTCTCTGACCTCGCAGCCCATCTGCCGCCCTACCTGGGATGCCAGGGAGAAGCTGTCTCACGAAATCTCCCTCCCAAGCGGACGTGATGCCCGGGCGGCGCACTTGAGAGACTGTGCTGTCCAACATTTACTGGCATGAGCGGTGCGTGATGAGTTCCCACGTGCCACTTCAAGACACGAAGCGAGCGTAGGGGTGGCTCTATACACCACCGCCCCCATAATGAGGATGGATCATGAAAAAGGCCCGACGTTGCCGAGTTGCGAGAGAAAGTTGGCCCTGCCTTTCCCTTCGCACTCAGCAGATGCGGTGGTTTTAGTCGATGTCGAAGTCCAACACACCTTGAAAAGGACCCTCACACCTGCCCTGCCGGTCAATTAAAATTTCCACCGGATCCAAAAAAGGCTCGGCTCTAGGGGTCGGGGGGGCTGTCTTTATAATGTTATGACTGTGGAAAAATATAATTATGTTTACTGCATTTAATTTATACACGTGTTGTTTGCAATTTCCATACTTAATGACATAAGTTATTTGAAATGTTATGTAAATATTAATAAATAAACTGCGCATATAAAGAGTCTACCGGAGGCCTTTTGGGTAAAGTACCGGAATTCAAGCGCGATAACGCGAATGACCGTGAGTTCGTATCAAGGCACGTAGTTCTGAGTTTTTCCAAATTAAATACTTACTCAGCCCTTACTTGCACATCGGTGAAGAAAAATATCGTGCAAAAATCCAAATGGCACGTCATAGAAACGCCATATGTAAGTGCCCTGAGAACGGTAATCAGTTGCGATAATAATCAAGTTGGGCAAAGTGTATACAGCCACTTTTTTTATAACCCGGGTGAAATCCCTGACGGACCTCAGGAGGCGGTGAGGGCTGCCCCCGGTGTGTCGGACTTGCACCGACTAAAACCCTCGGGGTGCTCCTTCTTCCCGTCTGACCGGGGCTGGAGGTACAGTGCTATCTTCTTCTCCGACCCTCGGCAACGTCTGGCCTTTTGTAAGGCCGCATCTCTGCACTGCGAGGAGTGGTGCACGGAGCCAGTGTATACAGCCTCTAATGTATCTTTGATCAACCCGAAAGGGATACAGCGTGATGATATATTAATATATAAAGACCAGTATTCTCTGATTTCATTGTACCCGTATCACAACAAAATCACTAAACGCCGTGATAGATTGGATTGGATACTATCATTATTGTAGCAAATGTGAAACTGTTCATGGAGCCTTAACGACGCCATAAATAACACCACTTTTAACACATCTCGGTAAAAGGGAATTTGAAGTCGATCTGTCAGTATGACAGATTTTAAATGTCACTATGTGAGAACAGTCGGATTCTCATATGTTAATGCATTAACTTTATCTAATTTGGTCAAAAGTATGTTTTATTTTGTAATCTGTAAGGTAATTGAGATAATAAAAGAAATAAGCGACACAATATTTGCAATTGAAATTAAATAACTGTCATTAAATGTCAAAAAATTCCCTCCACGTGCAAAAGTTGCATTTTTAACAACACCGTGAACACGCCTTTGGTGTTGGAATTAAAAAGCAATGATAAACATTTTCAAGGGCAGCTCAGAAGTCTGTCTAGGTGAGTTTATGCTGCAATTCGAAGTCGAAGTCGTTGCCCTTTAGGTCTAAATATAAATTGAGCAGGTTTGATATCAAAGACCTGGGACATATCTTAGGGCTGTAAAAAATATTTAATACTATTCTGTTGCTTTATTACATTGTTTTACTAAATATATATGTATGATTTACAGTATGTTAAAAAAAACCCTGTCCGACCCGAGAAAGCGTTACCAGCTATCAATATTAGCTGCTATTTAAGCTATTCATTTTAGTGAAAGAGCAACAAAAATCCAAATAAATAAAAGTAATTAAATGGAGATAACTTACAAATCAACACTGGGAGCTTGCGTAGACGTGAACAAAGGAAAGCAAAAGATTACGCTAAGTAGGTCATGACGACAAAAAAGGTGATGACCCCAGTTTATCCAAAGCCCGGTTATCAATTAAATCATTTAATCAGTTTTTATATAGACTTTTGTAAGTAATCCGAGCATAAATACATAGTACATTAGTATAGAAAACGTCACAGTGACTCGCTTTGGCCTGTCGCGTTTCGGGATCAGCTTGTGTATGTCCAGTAACTCATATACCTATGGACCTTCAGTTAACATGACGACAGAGACTCAATAGATTTTGATCCTCTGAAAGTCTTAGCTATTTTTGAACTGCACAATGCTCAAAATAAGGATAAAAGAAATTGTTATAACCAGCTGAAGCCAGACCATAAATGGGCAAAATGTAATCTGATTAATATAAATTATTACGATTACATTTTACGTTTTTTACCATTAATATGACTGCATTTTGCTCATCTATGTTTGAAACACTACAGAATCCCAGATACACATATATCGTACACATATATGATTTTTTAATGTTTTAAATGGATTTAATCATGATTACAGAGCAAGAAAATTAAAATTAAGTCTACATTTTGTAATCATTAATCGGATTACATTTAGCCCATCTCTGAGTCAGATTATTATCTATTTTCACTCTACTATTGGTAACAGCAGTGACTTGTGATCGTATATCCGTGTCACAGCGCAGTTTCTCTCTGGGTCATATAGTGATAATTTCAATTGATAAATAGGTTCAAACAAAACATGTTAACTGATAGCACCAAATTAGAATATTTGTAAGCGAGCCAGTGGCTTCAATACATGCCAAACGTACCTACATACAATCACTGTAAACAAAGCGCTTTTTATTTAGTACAGACAAAATCAATCAAGACTGAATAATTGTCATCATCAACCCGTATCCGTCCACTTTTTTATCCTGACCCGACACTATGACCACACCATACCTGATGGTGCAGTACAAAAACAAAAACGAATATCAACATAAAAAAAATCGCTATGCCTATAGCGATCATGCTGCATAAATATCTCTTCACACTTCGCTTAAAAGAGCTAATATGATGATGATTATGTCCTAGCCGGATTCGGCCACGGCGACTGTTTCAACACCGATTAAGAAAATCAGGGTCCAGTTTACGGAAACAGTCAATTGCGCAGGAAATATTTAAGTACATAACTGGACGCGCTGCCAGAAAAGCACTCTCTCGTCCGAGCTCCCTCAGGCCCGATGGAAAGGAGAACCAGTACGATCGGGAGGGAACAGGATGCAGGTTTGGTCGAGTTTTCCTTCTCTGAACACCTGGTTGAATCGCAGTGTTAAAGAGATAACTTAGTCGCCTTTTACGATACCACAGCAAGAAGAGTGGGGTGCTATTCTATTCTGCCGGCAGCCACCACGGCCTAAAAGACCTAAAATAGGATAATCTAATCTCATCCTATAATAGGATGATGGAAACACGCTCGCTGGAAGACCATTCCAGAGCCCAATAACTCGACAAAAATAAAAGTTAGAGAATTTCTTAATCCTAGCCGAGATGTGAGATACCGAAAAGCTGTGACTCCGTAGACCCACAAGCGTGAATCTGCTTTGGAAGGGAGAGGGTGGAACAAGGTTAAATAGCTCCTAAGAACACTCGCCATAATACAGATGGTAGAAAACGCTCAATGAGGCGACATCTCCACGCAACTGGAGCGGTTCAAGATGCTCATAACCGTCTGGATCGTTCACTATGCGGATAGCCCTACGCTACAACCTATCCAGTGCATCGAGAAAGTACTAAGCAGAACCGTCCCAGAGAACCACTGTTGGAAATCGGCTTCTCCCAAGGTTTACCATTATGGCACCTCAACAATTGTACCACCTCGCGCAAACCATCGCTCTACCTAACCAGAGAGCACCCAATACGCTTACCGAGGCACAGTTTTCACCCAAGAACACGTCTACTGCAGCGGTCATCGGTTACCGGTTCTACGGCAAATATGAGTAGCCCACTGCCGCTGCATACTGCTAATCCTCCGAGCTATGTCTATGTAAAATTTAGTTCTCTAACGGATCACCTCATTCCTGTTTCTGTCTTTCAGATAAAAGACCGAGCATAACATTAGTAATTGAGTACACTTTTAGACAAAAATTTACGTCAAATTGTTGTTACAGATAAAGAATTCCCGGAAGATGGAGATGATGACCCAGGCTTACTGATATCGGCAATACCTGAGGACACGCCCCATGTACCATATAAACCGGTTCAAAGATCCGATGCTGAGATGCTGCAGAGAAGCAGAGATTATTACGAACTAATGGCTAAGAGGAGAACTGTTAGGTCATTCAGTAAAGAGTCTATACCTCAGGAAGTTTTGGATAATCTTATTAAAACTGCTGGTAAGTGTATAGTTTCTGCCAAAGGTGGTTAGGAAACTGATAATCCACCTGATGGAAACCTTTACCCTTATGACTATAGACCTCTGAAATATCAGGAATAAAACCAACATGTTGCTGGCTTTGAAGAACGTTATTTGCTCCTTTTTATACATAAATAATTTCATCATTCATTTGACCCTTGCGCAGAATGATAATCTATGTCGAGTTCTACTAATCTCGATATATTCGACAATAACATTTTGAAAATCAAAAAACAATATTATTCGAGAGAATTGTAGAATTAGTTATTTGTTTTTTTTTTATAATTAGTTTACTATTTTTCTTTTTGTTACTGTACCTGTCCGTGTGTTGCTCGTATTTTCATTTTTCTTTTCTTCTATTCAAGTAGTTTTAAACTTTTAAATATAGTTGCATTTCTATCTTATCCAGGTCTTATATGTTTATATATGAGTTAATGTAGACCACGTATTTGTTCTACTAAAGCATTACAACCTTATAAATTATGGTAGAAACGTATTCTATAGAATAATTGGTATAAAAATTTCAAAACAATGTTTTATTTATATTCGATTACCACACAAATGCGTTTGACCTCGGATATAAGCGTTATGAGTATTATTCTGGCAAACATAAACATGACTGTAAATAGCTTGAAATTTTATAACGACTACTTTTTTGTAATAGCCAATTGCTATGTTGAATTCCCAGTGATCGTTTTCGGTGTAATCATTAAATGGTTAGTTTGAAATACATTTGCCATTATATGGGATTTATAGCCAAGTATAGATGACGGGGCCAACCCATTGTTTATTTTCCAGTGCATTACAAAAATTTTATTATTTATTGGAAATTGTGTTTATTTTCTCGTGATAAATTTCAACGATGTCCTTTTACTGCTTGCATATCATAATTCATAATTTATTCGTTTAGTTTTTATATTCATTTTTAAGATAATGTTGGAATTTAAAGTCACGACCAATTTATCAATATCACGTTGTGAGGTTTTATATTATAATTAAACACATTTTTTATGCATGAATTTCAAAATAAATGTGCTTTCCGTATATCATTCGTTTACAATACACCTGAGGCAAAAGGAAACGGCGTGTCGGGTAGTCCCTCTGATGGTAAAGCTACCTTGGCTAAACTCCAATGTAGTGTGGTTGCTCCGTGCATCATTTGGCGAAGGAGAGGTGATGATTACTTTTCTCTCCCATCTCTTCTAATATCCTGGCTTTGCCCTCAGGGTGTATCGCGCGTCGGGCCGCGGTCGTGTTCTCTCGTAGCCCGGTGCACTCTGCGATTGAACCGGGATGACCTCCATGACTGACAATGAACCCTTACCCATTGGCAGACACTGCCGTTCTGACGTAATGAATACTAGGACATCTTTAAGTATAAATACTTTTAAAAACAAATTTAAAACCTTCTTAATGAATGAGCAGCATACCGTGCAAAAACTGCAAGCCTCTTTTATTTAGTTGTTTAAATATATTTATTATTCTATTTGCATTTATTTTTGTATCTGTATATTAATAGTAATAATGTATATGGTATGTGTATGTAATATATTATACTTATATATTTGTGTTCTTTTGTATGTGTATTTTCATCTATGATATATTATATACTAGCTGTCCCGGCAGACCTTGTTCTGCCCTATTTCTCTAAAACAAAGTCACATTGTTTTTTTTTTATGTTAATAGCTTTCCCGTCAGATTTCATTCTGCCAAAACTTATCGGCTGTTTTTTGAAAATTGTTTTAAGGAACCTGGCCTTAATGTTATATGTATCAAAATTGACAAATATTGACATTAATATTTATACGTCACTCATTTGTTTTGCCTTCCCGGAACCCGTCAACTAACATTTAAACTTTATGGTATGGTGTTAAAGTTCAAATTGACTTATAACGATTTTTTTGTATGAGAATACAGAAAAGTGTTATTTTCAGACAGTTGCAGGGAATTTTTAAAAATTTTCTCTCCGTAATAACCTTCCCCAGACTTCAAGATACACAACAAAAAAGAAATCAGCCAAATCGGTTCAGCCGTTCTCGAGTTTCGCGCTTATCAAGACATTTAGCGATTCATTTTTATATATAAGACAATATCTATCTATGATACTTTGAATTTAGTCTCTAATGCCGTGTATCTGTACTATATTGATCCCTTCCTCGCTGTTTTCTGCGCGTCGACGCAATAAATGGGTGTCAGCTGAAAATCAGCGCTGGGTGGCTCGGCTCACTTAGCATTTGCTGAGCTGACTTCCCTTTGGCGCTTCATCACAACACAGGGTATTTGCTTTTGTTATTTTCTGTTTTTTTTTAACCTATTCTGATGTGTTATTTGTTGTGTGCCATATAAATGTTTTTTTTTTTTATTTTTACTAATACAAAGTTAATATTAAAATAAGAGGTGAAATACAGAGACACATGATTTTCCGATGTAAACATTACTAGATTTCTCTATGTTGTGTTTACTGAACAAAAAATAAAATGAAACACAATCATAAAATATGCATATGGCATATGAGATATTTTGGAAGTATACAAATTTAATAATTTATCTAAGGATACCAAAATACATGCACAATTCACGATCTCTAATATCGCCGAAGGAACCTGTTTTTGTAACCTTTGTGACATCCTTTTCATTATACTTGATCATCATATTCCTCGGATATAAACGCCTTCTAATTATTTTGAAGTACCTTGTAATTTTCTGAACCATAAAATCCATACTGCAGTATTCGTTAAAACTATTATTAGGGCATCTTTCTATTTTGAACACTCTAGGTCCTTCGACATTCAGCATTAGAAACATACCCTCTGCCTTTCGTGAGCCTATATATCGCATGCTATTGTCCCAACTATGATCATTAAAATAGCAATAATCATATTCAAAGCTTTTAATAATCTTCCAAACGGTTCTGTTAAAAGCTACACCTAAATTCTTGATTTTGTGACTCCATCCTTCAATAACTGCGTAACTTTCGTGAATGTGATAACTTTCTAGCGATGCTGCATGAGCTCCTAGACTTAGTATCTCACATTGAGGACACTCATCAGGGAGAATCCTTTCAAGTAGCTTTAAAACGTAAATTAAATCTTCTGTAACAATATTATCCTCTTCAAGGAATAGAATAGTTCCATTATAATCCATTGTCACATCTAAACGATTGAAAACATTATTCAGAAGCCACCACCAGAATAATTTCCTTTGGGCTAGTGCAGGATTTCTATGATTCCTATTGGCAACACATTTGAATCCTTCCGAGCAATACTGAGAATCATTACCCGGAAATATCTTTGGATGCATTTGCACGCTGTAAGGATAGAAAATCTGAATATACTTCGCAAATATTACATCCCGTATCATTCTGTTGATGTCGTAATCGAAGTAATCGTGCGAAAATATCAGCAGGGATTGGTTAATTCCCATCACAGATTTTAACGAATTCAGCAATTCTTTAAAATAAAATGGGTTTGAATGGACATGTATTACAATGATGGGGGTATTTTCTCTCACCGGTCCTAGCAAATGAACATTATGTACTCTTTGCTTTTTATTGATAATGTTGATTTTATATTTTGCATTGATAACATAGTCAACTAAATTCATTGATTCTCTTAACTGTAGGTCGAGATATTCATCGATTGTGGCATTGTCTTCATTTTCGTCATAATAATTCATCAAAAACAATCTTCTTTGTTCCTTTACGTAGGAAACTCTAAAACAAATCAACAATATTATAATAGTCACAACGGCGGTCACTATAAATATAAGTTTCCGGGCAGGTGTAATTATTACTGTCATTTTTATAATACTTTATAACTAAAATTTGCATTAAAATTTAGATGTACGTCACTAAATTACTTTGACAGTAGAATGATTAATTTATTTAGAAGAGCAGTCACACCGATCCTCAATATCCATAGACAATACGTTTACAGCCTTGATTTAGAGTTTTAAATGTGTCTTTAAAAAGATTGGTGATTTGAACAGCTTAAGAAATCATTGAGCCCTCTTTGTTCTCTTAAAATCTGTAGAGAAATTGTAATATTTACCCAATCATAAAGAACTATGATCAAAAAGTTTTTTTATACTTTTCCTCGTTTGTAAGAGCTAATTCATTTTTAATTCAGAATGAGTGTTATATAAAATGTTTATAAAAATTACGACCAGGCCACAAAGCTTTGAGCTTAATGGTTCCTAAAATTGAACCCTTCCATTTTATTATTTACAAATTAGATTTTTAGAATCATAATTCGTCTTTTACCTTATAAACATGACTCAGTAATGTAAAACTTGATTTGACTTAGCAGTTCCAAGAAAACTGAATGAATTAAGGACGACGTTTATATAAATACTAGCTGAGCCGATGAACTTCTTACCACCCAATATTCAATAAATCTCTTGTTAACTTCTAGAACAATAACCCTTCACCCTTCCCGACCCCACTCTTTAACTTTTTTTCTCAGCACTTCCCTGCTTCCTCTTCTCCACCTGCCATGTTATTGATATTCTATCTTTTTGGATACCTAATTTAAAAAATAATAATTTCCTTATACTAAACTGTATCCCTTATTTCAATTTCTTCATTTTTTTTGTAGTAATGAAAGAAGACTTATACCCCTCTCCAAGTTCTTATCTATTTCTGTGCTAAAATTCATCAAAATAAGCTTAGCCGTGTTGACATACCTACTATATATATAGGATCACAAACATACCTACTATCAGATTTATAAAATTAGTAAGGGTTAGTAAACGGTTATTTGTAAACGTCTGGATGAATTAGGCTTCCCAGGTTCCCAGGCCCGGGTGGAACAATCAGAGGGACAGTCCGGGGGTTTTTAGTCAGTAGGAGTCTGACACGCCGGGGTCGCTGCCCTCACAGCGTCCCTGATGGTCCTATGCAGGATTTTCTCCCAGGTTACAAAAAAAAACCGTTATTTGTAAAGAGCTAAATAGAAAATACTATTGGAAGATATGTAAAGTATTAGATGTTATGTAATATTATAATTATACATTTAATCAGATAAAAGTGGTCATAATTAAATTTATTCAATCTGATATAAAGATAATATCATAACCATACCTTGGCTGTTATTATCTTCATATATACTTTTTATAATTGTGAATATACCAGCGGAGCTGGGCTGCATAGCCCAGGGGCAATTTATACTCAGATCTGGCGAATTTTTAAACTTTAGTACCTTATGTAACCCTCTTGGGTAGAATATTAAAACACCCCCCTTAATGGATGCCTAAATCATAAAAAGAGCTTCAATACAACTATCCAACGTTTCTTAAGTCCATATGATCACTCGTTATAGCTCTACATGGCAGTAAAGATCAATAAACTAAGCAGGCACAACGATTGCGCCATTCATTGATTAGTCACGCCATCTATTGGCGAGAGCCTCTACCACTCCCGTATTCAGATTTAATGAGAGCGTTACATAATGAAATTTGAGTTCATATAATAGTTACATCCCCGTCAGAAGCACACACAGAACCCTGGACTTTAGTTCTCGTTCAAGTATTTCATGCGAGGAAAGATCAATAAACTAAACAAGCACAACGATTGTGTTATTCGTTTGACTAGTCACGACATCTA
The DNA here is from genome assembly GCA_036320925.1 of Automeris io. Lineage (NCBI taxonomy): Eukaryota > Metazoa > Arthropoda > Insecta > Lepidoptera > Saturniidae > Automeris > Automeris io. The sequence continues at coordinate 1,143,954 of JAUDJH010000010.1, read as the reverse complement.
TTTACAAAGGTCTTTACTACTCTCGTATTCAAATTTTATCAGGCTGTTTGCTACATAATGAACTTTCCTATTATAAAACAGGTACATCCCCATCAGGAGCACACACAGAACCCTGGACATTCGTGGTCGTCCAAGACCAAGAGATGAAAGAAGCTATAAGGCAGATCGTTGAGGACGAAGAAGAATTGAATTATAACCAGAGAATGTCCAGACAGTGGGTGACAGATTTGAAGCCGTTTGCGACGAGGCCCATCAAACCGTATCTATCGGAGGCGCCAGCGTTAGTTCTGGTCTTCCGGCAAGCACACTCCTGGAGGTCAGAGGGGAAGAAGAGGATGCATTATTATAGTGAAATTAGCACAGCTATAGCTGCGGGCTTCTTATTAGCAGCTGTACAGGTAAATATCGCCATTAAACCAAAATTTCAAAATACCAAGTTTATTATTTTTTTAATTTAGGAGTTTGTATTCCGCTGAATATAACAGCCCCATTGTGCTATAACCTACGTCCTTACATCCTAGGGGAGTCGCCGATGAGCAAGCATCACCATCTGGCACAGCATTCTAGCTTCATTGGACAAATAGTTTGTCTGTTAATTTTCAACTTGCTCATCAGCAACTTCCTTTGAGTCTCATTCCGGGCACACTCCATCAGCAAGTGAGATTACAGTTTAAAACGCTTTTAAACACTAATGAATTATAAATTTGTATGCAATTGATCTATATAAATCTTCTTTAATTCTATTTTTTTACTGGCTCGACATAGTGACTACAGTGTACCTGATGGTAAGCACAGTGTAGTCCAAAAACGAAAGCGACTCTCAAAGAATGAAAATATATTGAGTCTCCGAGGTCATATCGGCCCACATACACAAGCTGATCTCGAAAGGCGTGTCACTATGACGGTTTTTACTGTATAATGTGGTCATCATGTGGGGCAATCATCACCACCACAGATCCGAAAACTTAATAATCCTCCGCGCAGGTTTTTACTAATTTAGCTTTTGCTGTTACAGTTCTGTGGACTAGTGGCTCTAACCTCAACTCCGTTAAACTGCAACGCACGACTTCGAGACCTCTTAGAAAGGCCTATCAATGAGAGGCTAGAACTACTCCTGCCTATCGGAAGACCACACCCGGACGCAACAGTGCCTGACATCAGTCGAAAAAAACTGGAAGATATAATGATCAGAGTGTAATCTTAGGAATCTTTTAGCTCGGAAGCGATGAAGCTTCTGTTGCAGTAGTCTATAGGTGACAGTGACCGCTTACCATCAGGTGGATTATACGCCTGTTTGTCTTCCTTCGCATAAAAAAAAATCTTGCCCAAACTCGATTGTGATATTTTATAGAATACATTTTTTATTTCACAATATGTTTTTTATTTATAATACTTTTAGGTAACAGAGTCTATTTTGCAAAAAAAAATTAATAAAAAAATACACGTGCTGATTAAAATAAACTCGATTTAACTTTTACTTGGATAACCAAAACAGCAACAATCGGAAATTCGACACAATAATAGAATTCTTTTTTTTTTGTATCCCGGGGGAAAATCCTGCTTCGGACCATCAGGAACGCTGCGAGGGCAGTGACCCCGGTGTGTCAGACTCCTACTGACTAAAAACTCCCCGGGTTGTCCCTCTGATTGCTCCACTCGGGCCTGGGAAGCCAAATTCATCTAGACGCCCGGGCAAGAAAAAGCCTTGTTGAGCCTACCTCTCTGGGAGGGGAAGGAGTATAGTCCACCCCTCCAAAAACCTCTCTCCCAGGCGGTGCGCCGGACACCGTCCACCGCAATAATAGAATGCTACCGTAAACTAACAAGAGGTCCGCTCCGCACAAGCCTCGTACAATAATCCCTGGCCGGCTTATTATCTTTCCTGATTATTCTTTATTATTTATATAATCCTTTCCATGCGGGTGTATGAAAGAGAAGACTCTTACTTGTTTTCATTCATAAGTTCTCCGACTATACCATTACCACTGAATGTAAATAAAGACGTCTCGTACCAACAAATTAAATCTAGCTTAATCTCAACCTTAGGGATCATATAGGGACTGTCATCTCCACGACCTCACGTAGACTTGGTACCCTTAACAAAGTGCGATGGTTTTCCACGCCAGATCCACTGCTCCTTTTGTATAACGCTCAGGTCTGGCCCTGCATGGAATATTACTCGCATCTCTGTGATGGTTGTGCCCAAACTACTCGACGTCCTGGATAGGGAATAAAGATTTCGGGGTCTGTAAAAACAAATTTCTTTTTAAACCCGACTTTGCTTGGTGTCCTAGTCACACCTGATGATAAGCATGATACAATCCAAAACATGACTACAACTATTAACAGTAAAGAAAACAATCGACAGTTGCAGGGATCATGCCCTCTTCACGCAGTGTTTAAAAGACCCAATTTCATAGGATGGTGGGATCATTCTCGTCAGGAGAGCATTCCACAGCTCAATGACACGGCAAAGCCAAGAGTTAGAGAACTTCTTAGTCCTACCCGGGATATTGGTAATTTTGCCCCGGGTCATGAGCTCTGGCTTGCCCCCTCTCCACCCCCCTAGATTTGGGCCTAAAAGTGAAGCAAAAAACACAATAAGATGAAATGAGCGCGAATGTGCTTAAGAAAACTTAGAAAATAAGTTCCTTTACTTTCCCGCAAGTTTTATATTACATTTACCCTTTGTATGTATTTATGAATTATGTGTCAGTCACTAATTTTAAATATTTATTTTCATATATTGGTATTTTGACCATTTCTTATTGCATATATGATATAATATAGTTTTAGTGTGTATTTAAATATCAAAAATTCAAAAAATAAGGGCCTATTTTTGTAGAATAGCAATATTTGGAGAATCGTTACTATTGCTATTTTATTCGTGCAGGCGCATAATTTATTAATTATTGTTTTATAATTACACTATCACCCTCTGCATTTCACCATAACCGTAACTATGTAGATAGTTTTTTAAAATAATAAAGTAAATAGCTTATATTTTTCTACATCTCATTGGCCATTCTCTACACTGACTTCCAGTCACATTCACAATAATGCATCATTTTCGTCATTCTCATGAGGTGCCTGAACCATTAAAGCATTATTTTGTGCATGCTATCGATAACATTGTTTTACAAAACAACCATTTTGCGTATCTCTTCGTTCTTTATAAAAATGAACTTTATTTTTTGCTTGATTATGCTTAATTTGCCCTTTCGTTAAAGACATTTCCTTCAAAATTGAAAATGTCCAATTTGTGTCATTCACCAATGCTAGTAATACATCTATATTATTCAGAAACGTAGGTATATTTTTGTGACGTCCTAAGCCTGTTGACGTAGCCCAGAATGTCACTCTTTGGGTCGGAGATTCCTCCGCCGGTATAAATTCGATCAGTTCAAGTTTGCGAGGCTCTGGACAACAACAAGTATGTACCTGAGAATAGTGTGGTAGTCCAAACCAGGGCGTCTGATGGTCTTCTGCTGGATCCAGTCTCGTCACCACACGAAAGTAGCACTATACTTTGCACGATTTGTTGATAATGTCAAGATATGGCAGCCTTATAATCGTTTTGCACACACGCGATAGTTATTTGGCCGTTGTTCGAATAGTTGTTAGAGAGAGTATTTCAGCGCGGCTGACCATACGATGACAACAGAGCATTCCCCACCACTGGTTTGGAACCAATGCTGGTAACGCACTGTCCCGGTATACTCATATAGAATCTTGTGATTGGCCAGTCCGCGCCAACCGATGAACATTGTGGAAAAAATAATAATTTAAAATTACGTTACGCGTACAATTTTCTTCCCATTTAGTTACAAGTATTATTTTTTCAAAGTTACAAGGGACTGTAGATATCAGTTTTTGAGACTAATATCAAATTAATATGTCCACGCAATCCTGAGAAAAACGGACTTGCTAAACAAATGGACAGCTGAGTGATACAATAAAGATATTGTTTTATTTTGAGAAACGGTAATCTAAAAAATACGTGTCGTTTGTGTTTCTCATGAAGCCCAAATTCACGTTATGAGGCTATACCCAAGAATATAAACAACGAAACTCGAATATTATGATATAATCATCACCAATTTATCGCAACGATTTTTTTCAAATGTGTTCAGAGTGTTTTAACAGAAAACACGCGACATAGTGTTATATAATATGTTATCCTATATAAATTAATAAAATATATTGTATTATGTAAATATTTTTAATAATGTAATAGCCTACATTCTTTATTTATATATAAGTGATTATACCATTAAATCTATTTTATAAAAATAAGTCCGGTTTTCCTTCCTGACGCTATAACTCCAGAACGCACGAACCGATTTACACGGTTTTGCATTCGTTGGAAAGGTCTCGGGCTCTGTGAGGTTTATAGCAAACAAAATTAAGGTAACATTTCAACAGAAAAGCAGGAAAACGGGGAAAATCATTTTTCACATACAGCGCCATCTCTGATACATAGCATGTACTACAAACCAATATGGTTTTGCATGGGGGTGGAGCAGATCGCACCAGTGTTTTAAGTAGATGGCATCTATGCGTTATACATTGTTTGTCAGCTACTCATTGTACTCTGCTCAGTTAATTTCATGTGACATTTATTATGCGAACGTTCTTTCAAACGCTAACTAAAAACCAAAACGAAGCCATCTGGTGGCGAAACGAAGTTCGCCGGGCTTGCTAGTTTCTTTTAAAAATCCTATTAACGTCAATAAAAGTGTCACCTAAATATGAGTACTACAGAAACAGATGCAGTCTCTAGTATAGAATACAATTCAAAAGTTAGCCGCAGACATCCCATTACGCCGCATAAGTCACGAATTCTTGGCAGCAATCACTCATTCACTGTGAATGGAAACCAGAAACACAGTTTTCTGATTCTGATGTAGGTTAATCGTACACTGTTCGGAACTTATATTTCAGCATTGTCGTTATGAAGTTGCGCCGGCAAATAACCGGACTTTTAAACCTTATTGCTATCCATGCAAAGTTTATTTAAGTTTAAAAAGAATTCAGGGAATGCTCCGGTTAAAAATACATCGGTTTTCTTCGGTTTTCTTCGACGGAGTTAGTTTGCGGCCGTCCGCCCGCCCTAGAAGAAGCGCGCGCGCTTGGGCGGCACGAAATCTTAAAAACATTATTACAAGAAACGATAATTTTACTATCCCGATTAATATTCCATATAATTAATTATACACTTTTAATAATCATGTATTTAGGAGTATATATAGTGATATTAGAAACTCAAGCATTTTTCTGATGATGTTAAAATAGTTTAATGTTGGACTGGCAGATACAATGTGTTGTGATCGCTGATATAAGTGCCGAAGTGTTTTATTTTTATAAATCTAATAGTGTTATACAATAAATCAATAAGTGAAGTGTACATTTATAGTTAGAAACGATTTAATAAATTTACCGCACGCCTACTATTCAAAAACGCAAGAATATTAAAACTAAGTATAAAGCAAATGCATTCCCGTCTTTATGTCGCTCGGTCACACAGCCGGTCAGCACACGTGCGTTTATTTTCATTTATTAATAGCGAAGACAAGTGACATACCATGACGTCATGCAGAGACAGTGACGTCACAAACGTCAGCCATGATTACGACAAGTCGAGCCTTCGGAGGGAGTCGAAAGACCTCGCGGAGCTTCCTCCAAGTGGCACTTCTCTCCACAAGAGGAGGAGAGGCGAACCGCCAGCAACTCTGTCCGTCAAATCCCCCCAAACACCCTCAGACGCTGAAGGTTCTTCCCCATGCACTGCCAGGACTCCTGACGACTGGAGCTTGCTGGAAAGTGATCTGCCAGAAGCGCTATGCGAGAGCATGCTCCAGCGATTGAAGGATAAAAACGACATCCTGTCCAGGCGTGGAAGGGAAGTAGCTCAAGGGACGAAGGAAACCCTCGAAACACTTGACCAATTAGAGGCTCTAGTAGAATTGCTTGACCAACTGGTCATGCTAAAGGAGCGGAACGCCCAATTGCTTCGCAGACTTAAAGACGTGAATCAGTTAAAGCGACTTCATAACGCGCATAGAAATATAGAGTTGGAAAATGAAAGGCTCAAGAATGAGGGCAACGAACTCCAGTTAATCCAGGAAGCCTTGGATGCGGAACTGGAGTGTGAGTACGGCCAGGTGCTGTTTGATTCCATGGTCACTGGGGCTCGCATGAAAAGGTCAGGGTCTAAATGGAAAGGCCATGCGAGGTTCGGGGGGTCTCTGTTGCGGAAACAAAGGTCACGGTCAGCTGGAGGGGAAGACAGTGACGCGGCCCCAGGGACGCCTTTGCGGAGAAGATCTGAAGGTGTCTTTTGCAAAGAAGTAGAGAAGTCGAAGGTTTCCAAGTGGACTAAAGTAAAAGCAGCGTTTAGGTGAGTTTCTTGCTTATCTTTGTGGGATTTTATTAAAAAAAAAAATGTTTTAAAAGCGTGTTCTTAAAGATCTAAGCTGTGGCGGCCTAGTGGATTAGGGACAATAGCCATACGCGGCAATGTGAATGGATCTAGGTTCAAATCCTAACAAGTACATCTGGGTTTTTCTAGATTAAATACAGATTTAGGCTGCTCATGCTCACCGGTGAGGGAAAACATCGAGAGGAAAGCCGCATGGCATGTAATAGGAATATCATGTGTGCTAGTGCTGTGCGAACGGCGATCAGCCGCACCACTGGTCACGTTGAGCGCGATATTTAAGCGCAAAGTGGATACAGCCATTAATGTACCTCTGCTCACACCGGAAAGGTTATAGCATGATGATATATTATTGTTGTTTATCTTAAAGTACGATTCATATTCTCGCAGTCCTTGCTCTACAGCGGCGATCCAACAACTGCTAGCAGGTTGTGGTCTACCGCTCTGGATGCTTCTCCCTCTCTTTCTGATATGTATGTCTGTCAACTGTTAAGATCATGAATTTGACACGCCTTATGACAACGCTACACTATCACCTACAACAGACGCCTTTTCGAGTTCCGAGTCAAAATCCGAAACTCGCCTGAAGGTAGATCAAAACTCGTTAACCTCGAGAAGTAGGCAGAGCATTGTGACGTGCTCTGCCTAAATACAATGAACAGTGTCGGGGAAGATAACTTCTCCCGAGTTTGTGCCCAGCGGGCGCGGTGCGACGGTACTGTGGCGAATTGATTACAGGTCCCTCGGTCCCCGTCAATGCGTAGAAGAAGTCACCTTGGGGTTTTTAGTCGGTACAAGTCCGACACACCTCGGTTTCGCGCAACCCCCCAGTGCGACCGAGACGGTCCCATGAGGATTTTACTCAAGTAAAAAAAAAAGAACAAAACTAATTATTACAAAAAAAATAATTGTTTCTTGTATAGCTTAGTTTCAAGTACATTAATATGTTTTAAACAATTAAAAAATTTTGAGGCTATACGGAATTATTCGGAACATAACTATGTTAGTAATGGCTAACTAGCCATTAATTACTGTATAATAATATGTACATATATAGACGCAGGACGGGCCCACATCATTAATTAAAAACGAAGTCTTCAAAATCCGCTTGATCCACTTTCACTTTACCTTAACAAATTGATTAATTATCAAATTCAATTGTTAGCCCATAGCCATAGGAAGCAAATTCCAAAAAAAAAGAGATATGTTAAATCGCCTCATGCGAACAGCTGGATTATCAATCACACATAGATGCAAAACCGCACGGCGCGCAGTCAATTTATGGTAGAAAGGAAATAGGGAAACTAAATTGTACAACTTCTCCAAAGCATAGTTTATAGAAAACCAAAAGCCACTCTACGTCGGTTTCCAAACTGAGTAACTTACGCGACGTATGAGCCTTAATCATATTGTAACAAGATGAAAACCCTGAACTGATGCTACAGCATCCCCAAGAATCAGCAAAACCCTCAACTCTTCGCTTACTTAACGAAAAAGTGTAGTCTTTGAGCTCATTGAAGTGACCCCAATGAATAGGTTAGAGATAGAAGGTCCTGTAACCTGTGACATACCGTATAGTATAGTACCTAGTTTCCCTACACGTGACTCCTGGGTGGTGCTAAACGAGCAGCAGCGAGGTGGTAGGGCGCCGGTGCCCGTCTGGATCGCGACCACAGTGCATGGGTGTAAAGCCCGTCACACTGACCAGTTTCGGCTTGTCGCGTCTCGGGATCAGCTTGTGTATATCCAGTAGCTCATATACTAAGAGACCTTCAGTCGTGGTATATTTGGGCCGACATGATGATGTAGACTATCAATGGATTTTCATCCTTTAAATAAACTAAATAAATAATAAAATTATTTATTCGACAAACAACTACAAGGCAGCACATTAAAAATCAGCTGACATCCAAACTAGGACACCCTGTATCTTGGATGTCCTTTGATAGTCGCTTTCGTTTTTGGACTACACTGTACTTACCATCAGGTACTCTGTAGTCACTATGTCGAGCCAGTGTAAAAAAAGTCTTTGTCTAGTATCCATGGTACTAGCAAAGACCTAGCTTACGAGTTTTTATTTGTCATATGTGCTGGCTAATAGCCTTTTTTGGTAACCCTTCATGGGGCCACCCACAATGGTCATCGTGAAGGCGACAATCCCGGTGTGTCACTCCTACTGACTAAAAACCCCCAGGATGTCCCCCAAATCGATGCTAGCCGAGCTTGGTGAACTGTTTTCCTGCAACAACCCAGCGAGCAAACAGTTTTTTAAGCTCCAACTCTTGGAGAAGTGGATGTTAAAGTTTTGCTCTATTAGGCGATTCGTAAAGCACGTACGCATCGCCTCCGCTTTATCCGAACAGCAGACAGCCTCAAGTCTATTGCCTGAGCTGGACAAATGCCTCCCCTTATATTTTCCAGAACTCTGCAGATACATGGTCTTTTACTATGGGTTTCATTAGAAGTTCACTATCATATAGCGAGTTATGGATATTTTTCTAATTTTTAATTGATCCAAGCAATACATAACTCACATTGGTTGAATTTACTAGAAAGTGTCCAGAGGAGAGCTACTAGCATTCCGGTAGTGTTACGTAAAAAGAGCTATGAGGAGAAATCGGAAAATTTCTCAGCTGACGTCGCTACAGGAGCAAAACTAGCGTGTTGATCTTATCAAGACATAAGATATTAATAGGGAAATATAACTGCTCCAAGCTATGCAATTTAAAACTAATAATATTGTTTGGTGATAGGGCGATTGCCTGAACTGGGTCGTGACCACAGTACACAAGTGTAAAGTCCGTCATAGTGACTCGCTTTGGCCTGTCGCGTTTCGGGACCAGATTATGTATGTATATACAGGTACTCATATACCTAGAGACCTTCAGTCGTGGTATATGTGGGCCGACATGACGACGGAGACTATCAATGGATTTTCATCCTTTAATGGTCGCTCTCGTTTTTGGACTTCACTGTACTTACCATCAGGTGCACTGTAGTCACTATGTCGAGCCAGTGTGAAAAAAAATTGTCAAGTCGACAGTTGTCCCCGTGTTCGTTGTGAGAATGATGTGCAGCTGGTTCATTGGAGCTCAATACCGAATATTGGTTACCACTCACTTAATAACAGAATATTGCACGTTTAGCGTGGTAGGTATGCAGGAAGAAGAAAGTAGACCTACCGTAGGCTAAAGCGCAGGATAGCGTGATAGAGATGAGATGATGAAGAATGAAATGAAGAAGTCCAGACAGCAAGTTGATAGACGTTTAATAAGCACAGTACAAAGTCTAGTAGAAATAGTAAAGCACAAGTAAGATAGTCCAAGTAGAAGTAAAGTACAGAGCACAACGATACAAATAAGAACACGAAAATAAACACAATACGAAAACTATAAGTAGCGAGCGAGTGGTGCGTGGAGCTAGTCTCAGTGTGATAGCAAGACTATTGTGCCGGGCGCTCGGGCGGTGAAGCGCTCGCGTCGCGCGCGCCCGCGCAATTCCCCCGCGCGCTCCGGTATACAGTGGCTCTCAACCTTACCACTCACCACATACGATTCCAAAGCATGACACAGTACGAAAAGAAAGAAGTTGAAAGATAGTAGGCTACATCACTCCCCTCCAGAGGCCGTCACTACGGTCGATAATAAATCAGAAAAGTGAACTGTGCGGCCTGAGCGCTTTTTAGTGTTGTTATCCTGAGTCAGGTGGTTCTGTTTTATAAAAATAGATTCAGGATTAGGCCTAGGGTGGATATTAGAAGTAGCGCCGAAAAGAAAGAAGTTGAAAGATAGTAGGCTACACACGTTTGGAATAAATTGCTTCCGGACATCGATGATGCACCATCAATGAATTGTTCCATAGTTAGATGGCATAGATGGCTCTCATCTCAGTCAGATTACAATGTATGGTCAACATGTGAGAGTTGAACATACCAGCTTAGATAGGTACATCAGCTAATAGCTGCTCATCTATTGTTTGATAATATTAGTAATAATTTTGCCCATAGGTGGGAGAAAGCGACCTGGCCGGCGGGAGCGATGGGCGGTGCCGTGGGCGCAGTGGCAGCTGGTGCTATAATCGGCGCTGTAGCTCTCGCGGGTTCAAATCCGACCGCAGCCTCGCTACCGAACCCGGATCCTAGAGACTCAGCTAGTCTGACCCCGGGCAGTGCTGTATCTCTCACCCCTAACTCTTCATGCGAAGAGTTGAGGCTTGATGGAGGTTGGTGAATTTCAATTGAAAGTTCTCAGAGCAGTTACTCATGACATTTCTATTAGATGCAATGCGAGTTTCCTCACAGTATTTTTCTTCACCGGTGAGCATTGGGTCCTAAATCCGTAGTTAATTTGGAAAAGCTCGGCTTTACATGCCGGGATTTGAACCTTGCGCCATTTGAATAAACGAGTCTACGAGATAAAAAAGTTTGTGGACCTATGGTCTAGAACCTATAGCGCATATCCTGACCGCCGTACTCAAAGCTTATCTTTTTTTTAAAATGACATACGTTTGATAAATAACTGAAACATATACATACTAATCCGCATCAAACGCTAGGGATTTATTTACATTTTCATTCAACAAATCTCGCGGATTGGTTTTCAAGAGATCAAAGATGGATGCGTAAACTGCTGGTGATGACCGTGGGGATCTATGCGCTATGATAGACATATTTAGGTTACGTCGAGAATATCTGTAACAATATTACGTATATCTATGATATATAAATATTAATGCTAAGGTTTATAGGTGCTACTTTCACTTTGTTTAGACTTTGCTGAAAAATAGCGTCGGCTTTGATGAGAAACTGAAAATACTGGGGGATTTTGAAGACGAGGGCAATATTTCCGGATATAATAATTTGTACCCTTTCCTTGGCGACCTAGTAGAAATCTCCATAGTCCCCACACAGGGGTCGCTCCCCTCACAGGGCCCTGATGGTTCTATGCAGGATTTTCCCTGGGTTACAAAAAAAAAATACTCGGTTAATTGGCTCCGGCTTCGCTCAAATATCGACCTATAATCAAATATTTATTAAAGGTAACTTAACAATCATAATCAGTATTATTAGACTCTTGCTAGAAACCATAGGCTGTAGCTAAACTTTTAGCCCATTTAAAAGTCTCACCGAGTATGGTTTTTTAGTCGAAGAAGGCAGAAATTAAAGCCTTCGGGCAGATCTTAAAAACTAATAAACCACTAATCATTGCAGGTATGAGACGCAAAAGCATAATCCGCGACGATATCAACGCAGCATTCCTCCACGCGCCCACGCAGGTTTGTCTTCCATACCACATTCTAAATAGATTTCATTCATAGGCCATGAACGAAGGCGAATATACTATTAATCATGAGAACAGAGAATAGCCCCGGATCTTGAGATTTTCAGAGGCGGGGCAAAAAGTACTATCTATTACACACGCCCCAGTCTTTTTACCTTTTATTTCTTAATAGATCTCTAGAACTTTTGGAAAAAATGTAAATACCATTTATCGCATAGGAAAAGAAATATTGGTAACAAATAGAAATATCGTGACCTTTGACCTTGAATAACATATACGTGATAACCGTATCTTATGAGACCTTTGAGTTAACTTTTAAATCTTCAAATAATATTGTTTATACGAAAACAAAATATTTACGAAAACTAAGAAAATATATTGCTTCACTATAGTCTGCGCGTTAAGTAATAGAGTATCCTTAAATATATTTCTTAATTCCGTGGCTGTGTTATGTGATACAATCATTTAATCGGCGTAGTTACAAAACCAATAAAAATGAATGAGCCGATGAAATTTTGCAGGATGACAGTTCGAATTCACCATCACCAAACAAACTCCACAAAACGCCATGGGGTAAGATGAGAGACATGATCCAGACACACCGAGATTCTGTAAAGAAGAAGACCAACCGAGGATCGAAGGGTTCTCCAGAAATAGCTCCGATAAGACGGCGATCTTTCAGCGATGGCGGTGACAGCGACGCTCCACCTGCGCTGACTCTAACGATACCTTCTTCTGAAGAACTCGGTAAGACTTTTCACATACGTCTCAACACAATTTAAAAACTAGGTAAACATTTACCAATCTGAAACCATTTAGTAGTCCGTGAGCTCGTAAAATTAAATATTTTAAAATTACAAAAGCCTGGTGATTGACATTCGAGGCAGACTGATTGCCTAATGAAGGAAAGATACTCATAGATGGATAATGATAGAAATATTGCTACATCTACTAACGTTCTGAAGGTTTATACAAAATAACATTCAATCAGTGATAAGCTAGTAGAAAAGATGTATGGAATTGACATAGGTGACGGATATTTCAAAAGATTATGTTAATTCCAAACATTTTGGACTTTTCTAGCGTTATATTTGAACAAATGTTATATTATGTCTGGTGAAAGGTGAAGATGATGTCGATGATGGACTGCAACTACCCAGAAATGCTACTTCGCTTTTAAAATTATCAAAATTGTATGCACGTGGGAATAGACGCAGGGAGAATTAGAAATGATGTCCACCGTTTGCTGATGGTGTGTCTCTATTTAAATCTCTCTGAGAGGCTTTTAAAAGTGCCTTTGGTCTGAACAACCTAGATGTCGGAATGTTTAACATAGTTTTAATGGAATTAGAGTCTGTGGCGTCAAGTCTATTCAGATTAATGTCACCTTATGTCATGTTTTGTTAGGTATGCTAATGTAATGGTACGCGCTAACTTACGTACTAACTTAAAAGCAACATAATCACTCGCGTGCGGGTAGTAACAAAAAAAAAGGCCGATTGGTGTAGCGTTTTCGCGGATAGGTGTGGAGCGTGCGCTTTCTATTCAAGGACTTATTCCGATCGTTTCCAATCCTCGTAGCTTTTTGCAATTTATTCCTTTTTTTCATTATAGATAGAGCCAAGCTTATGATAAAGGAAAGTTTTTTATTGAAGTATTATATAATATGTTGTAAAAAGTAAGATTACGGCTAATCTTTAAAATATATTCGTCTAAATCAGTGCAATGATTTACTAAATGTAATTTAATGTTATTAAGAAAGAGAAATAGTACTACTAACGAATAATAATATATAGAAAAAAACAACTTAATAATATTGAATTAAACTCTGACCATCTAGGTACGTCACAAGAAATGAATTACTTTGAAATTGTTCTTCGCTAAACCAGTCACAAAGAACAAATGTGCTAGAAACAATTCGTAATAAGCGTTAATTTAGTAACTATAAGTGTGATATTCTTTTACATCTAGCCGCAGATAGCGACCTGTCCTTAACCTACACGCACGCGAGGGATTAAATAAAATATAAAAAGACGCGGGGAGCGAATGATAGAATTTCTGTGATAGAATCAGAGCCAACTCACCCGGTGCTTCGAAAGCAACGCTCTCTAGAGCTAGGGGCTCGACCGCCTCAGCACCGGTCGCCTCGGCCCTCGAAATGGACCAAGGTGAAGCGAGCCTTCCTAACATCTGCCTCCGCTTCCGTGCCTTCCAGCCCCAACCGACACAGTGCCTTCTTCACTGACGCAGGTGAGTGCTGTGTGCTTCATCTCATTTTGAATTATACTAAAACGAACCCTTTAGTACATACCGAATAGGCATTTGCTGTGCATGTGAAAGCGCCGTGCAAAATTCATATATTGTCAATATTTGATTTAAGAAATTTTTTATGTGTTTTTATTAGACCTTCTAATTATTTCCATAAATATCTGTTACGGCAATTGAAGACTTATTGTTACTTATTTATTTAATTTTATTCACTATCAAGCAAGCCGTTGGGACAACGGATTAATACCAGTATCCTATCAGTATTCTCAAATGATTTAACGTTTTTTTTCTAATGATTACAAGAAACTCTTTAAATCTACTTTAAATCAGTTTTAATTTAAATCTTTATTAAAAGGAATTGCATGACCAATTTCACTAACTCTTCATATATCTATCTAATTTGGTTGGGGCTTGGAAGATTGATTTGCAGTATAACCTTAACTAACTGCTATATAATATTAATAAAATGCTTTAAAGTAACAATTTGTATTAAGAACAAAATATTAAATGTTCTACTTAACAGACATCATTTTTTTTATATCATATGCAATTTTGAACCTAAAGTTTCATCTGTTTTTATTAAAGCTAAAAAAATCTACACGCAGTAAAATGTAAGAACCATAATTCCATCCGTTTCCTTCGTAAATTGTTTTTCATTTCTTTTCCGAAGATATATAATCACACTATAGATCTATCTTAAATTGACACCTTATTGTAATATACGATCGCTATTGGCAAACGTCGGTGAACTAGTTTCAAATGCGCTAACAACTTGGTAAGTGGGTGTTATATTATTGCTAATGCTTAAAGATCCGGTGATATGTTTACTGATGCTCATTTTGTGCAATATAATTTTGTAACTGGTCAATAATTCTATGCGTATTGTATTTGGGGCGTTACTCATGCTGCCTGGAGATCGGTTTTCGATATTTCTTAATAGGACGTCATCAAAAGCCTTGGCATACATTAGTGAAACGAAATTTGTTCCTGTTTTACATTCGGGGCTTACTGGTGATTTGAGTTTACTAGGTTAGTGAACTTCTTTAAATATTTCGGTCTTGCAAGTATTCTAAGCAACAGTGTGATTATAATCGATTGCGGTTAAATAAACTTTGAATCAGACATTAATCTATGCAGAAATCTACAGAATAATTGGCAAGTAATAAATATTATGTCAAATTATCTTAGTAATATAATATATATTTCTACATATAGCTTTGTTTATTGTTAGATTAATACCTAAAATCCTGGCCCACATTATTCCTAATTGTTGTTATAAATACGATGCTTTGGAATTATTAGTTGCGTATTTCCGTGAATAGAGAGTTATTTTGGCGACTATCGATTTGTGTTTGGTGGTAGTTTTCCTAGTAAACTATAGCTTTCTCAGCAACTTGTTTCATTATATCAATTTACACTATAGTCGTAAGAAAATTATAAATAAATAACAATAGGTTAAAATAGTCTTGATTATTTTGGAACCTTATTCGTATAACTGTGAGATATATTATATAATCACACTGTGACCACATTTACACGATTTACAAAAGGTTGCATTGGAGGACTGTCCGCATTGTGAATGATCCTGAGCTTCCTAAGCTTTTTAAAACGCTCCAGTTGCGTAGACGTATTGTTTCACTGTTTTCTATCGTCAGTACAATGGCGAATTATGTGAGGAGCTATTCAACCTTGTTACACACTCTCTCTTCAATAAGATAATGACGCGTCGGGGTTTGTGGAGTCACGGCTATACGGTAACTGATATCCCAGCTAGGACTAATAGGGTCTCTAATTCTTACTTTTGCCGAGTGTTTAAGCTGTGGAGTAATCTTTGCGTGTTTCCATCCTATTAGATTCTATCATAATATTGGGTCCTTAAACCGATTCGCGAAGAGACATTTGTGCAGGCCGGCATGATCACTGCAATTATCGATTGTTTTTCTTTACTGTTGATAGTGGTAGCCGTTTCTTGGACGCATCATATCTTCCATCAAGAATGCTTTGGTCACTATGGCAAGTCATTAAAAAAACTCCATAGTTGTCTTAGAGACTGGTGTAGCACTAGACATTGCAAAAGTGATAACTCGTAAAGAAGTAAACAAACTTAACCCCAAAAACCTAGTTACTCAACACCGGCTTTAATCCAAAACACAGAAATATAAGTCGAGACGAGTTCGGCCGACGCGACGATCGTTTGCGCCGAATGCTCGCCATTAAACCTTGGCAAACATCCAGAGGCCGAGAAAAATATTAATAATTATAATTATGTAAACTAGGGTATTCACCTCTCATTATTAATTATCAAACTTCCGCTAGTTTTATTAAAACTTACCACTTCTCTCGTAATTTTACATCTTTCATCCCATATTTATATCACCATCCCTTTGCGAGACGCTAAATACTAATTCACCTTTGTAACTAGTGCAATACTTTAGTAGCATCGATAAGTTTTTAGTGTCTTCGTGCATTAGCTTTAACCACCAAACATAATTAATCCGAAATATAAATGACAAATTAAACGCCAGATTCGACAAAGAGGCGTTATAAGTTGTGGTATCACAGATCCATTTGCTAATGGAATGTGTCCGATCTGAATCTGTGAGACAGGCGTTTGTTCTGTTTGTTGTTTGTTTGTGCCTTTGGTCTAAACAGACTAGACGTCAGGATACTTAACAAAATCTTAACAGAACTATTATTTACTGAGGCGCCAGGTGAGGTTTGTTCAGATGAACAGCATCATATGTCATATATTAAGTATTCTTATATAAGCGTACGATGGGGCTGACATACGTACACACGTAAAAGTCCTCTAAATATATAGAATAAAACGAAAAAAAAAAACCAAAGAGGGGAATATATAAGGTAAATAGAATGCGTTATAAAAGCCAGATGGAGCATGAACAAATTAGCATTTACACAAAACAAACATTGTTCGCACGGAAACGTTATTTGGATTAACTAAACATACTTCTCTCGAAAGAAATCAGGCTAGCTGCGCTTACATCTCTATATCTACATATATACAAACTACATCTGCCAGTTTTTATCAGCCGAATAGCCAGCTGCTTCGGTACATGGATTTCTTTTAATTGTACTTTTTCAGTCGCATAATGTATTCAGTTTCATCCATACGAAATTCTTACGATCATACTTTAAAGAACTGGCTTCAAGACAAATTTTTACTGAGTAAAGTGGATTCCCGAGTATCAACTGCGTAATTTTACGCAGAAATCGTGACGTTTATTTAAAAATACTTCGATAAATTAATAAAAAGTTACTAAACTTTGTCAATTTATGTGAATTTAATTTTAATTACATTACTTTTGAGGTTTAATTTACAAGAACAAAAGCAGTGGAAATCGTATGACGCGAATCATATTTAAAAATGGTTAGCTTTTATAAGACTCTATTGTTTTTAAAATATTCTAAAAGATAAAAATCTTTCATAATAACAATCACGTCACAATTCCGATTCAAAGATTTTAATCAAACTATAACATTACTAGCTATATCATTGGCCTCAATTGCTCCTAGATCCTTTTGCAATTTAACAAGTTTCTTTTTAAATTTCTTATCAAGTTCCTGACCTTTACTATCAGCCAACATACGCCTTATCAAATCTTTCATTTCATTTACGTCTTCTTTCTTGCCAATAATTTTTGGTCTATCATTTTTAACGAAATTCTTATCAATATCAAGGACTGTAGCATTATCTTGTTTAATATACATTTCGACTGCATCCATTGTTTCATTCTCGTAAACGCAACTTCGGACTTTTTTCAAAAGCTCATAAGCTTCATATTCTACTGTCTTTATTACTTCAATAAGACATGCTTCATGCATAGCTCCGTGCGCTAAGAGTTTTGTCAGATCTACTACTCCTTCTATAAGTCTTCCAGTAACTTCCATCATGGCCATTTTTATCATAGGAGACTGAAAAAAAGCCAATTATACCAATATAAATAAGATGTTTATTTTATAACCCACACAAGTACACAATAATAATAGGTTTATGGGATGTGGATTAAACGATTATTATCCCAATACTCAAAAGCTATACTAAAGCCGTGGTGGCTGCCGGCAGAATAGAATAGCACCCCCCTCTTCTTGCTGAGGTGTCGTAAAAGGCGACTAAGGTATCTCTTTAACACCGCAATTCAACCAGGTGTTCAGAGAAGGAAAACTCGACCAAACCTGCATCCTGCTCCCTCCCGATCGTATTGGTTCTCCTTTCCATCGGGCCTGAGGGAGCTCGGACGAGAGAGTGCTTTTCTGGCTGCGCGTCCAGTTATGCACTTAAATATCTCCTGCGCAATTGACTGTTTCCGAAAACTGGACCTCGAATTTCTTAACCGGTGTTGAAACAGTCGCCGTGGCCGAAACCGGCTAGGACATCATCATCCCAATACTCATGTAAACTAATGAGCTGATCGTAAAGAGCCTCGATTGTCAACTCATGAGGCTCTGGCTTGGTTGTTGGATAAAGGCTGGATACAGGAGCCAGTATTTTCTCGACTCAGCACGCATTATTAGGAGATCTCTTACTGTAAGCTTTGAACTACTGGTGGTTTGGGGTTCAGGCCTCACTCCGTAGATTTACCTGTTTTAAATGTTATATGCGATGATATCCTAGCCGGTTTCGGCCACGGCGACTGTTTCAATGCCGATTAAGAAAATTGAAGGCCACTTTTCGGAAACAGTCAATTGCGCAGGAGATATTTAAGTGCATAACTGGACGCGCAGCCAGAGAAGCACTCTCTCGTCCGAACTCCCTCGGGCCCGATGGAATGGAGAACCAAAACGATCGGGAGGGAGCAGGATGCAGGTTTGGTCGAGTTTTCCTTCTCTGAACACCTGGTTGAATTGCGGTGTTAAAGAGATACCTTAGTCGCCTTTTACGACACCTCAGTAAGAAGAGAGGGGTGCTATTCTATTCTGCCGGCAGCCACCACGGCTATGTAATAATATATCATCACGCTATATCCCTTACGGGCTGAGCAGAAATACATTAGTGTTTGTGCTTATATATCATGCCCAATGAAACCAGAACCACAGGTGATCGCCGCTCTCACAGCACAAGTACACATAACATTTCTATCAGATGCCTTACGGTTTCCTCACAATGTTTCTTTCACTGGTGAGTATGCGGTGTCTAAATCTGTACTTAATCTGAAAAATCCCGGGGATACGTGCCGGGATTCGAACCTACGACAATTCGCATTACCGCGCACGGAAACCGGATCCCTAGGCACTAGGCCACCACAGCTACACAAGTCCAAATATAGAAAAATGTATATTTCTTGTTGTATTAAATTTCCGGAAACTCTAGCCAAATTTCCAAACAAATTACGTTTGAGAATGTGGAAAATTTCGCAGAAACTTAGTCACATCCGTTTGGAGTTCGGATCTATATAAATCGGTTATTTGTTAACGAAAAACATTCCTACATAAAAACATACAATGTGCGTATTATTCACTTTTTTAGCAGTGAGGCTTACTGGCGGAAACGAATAGTGCCTCCCTTTTATTATACTGTGGTGTCGTAGAGCGTAAGAGCCGACTAAGGCCAGAGATGGGCAAAATGTAATTTGTTTAATGATTAAAGATTACAAAATGTAGTCGTAATTTTAATTTTCTTGCTCTCTAATCATGATTAAGTCCATTTAAAACAATAAGAAGTCATAAATGTGTATGCAATCTGGGATTCCATAGTGGTTAAAACGTAGATGAGTAAAATGCGGTATAAAAACGCAAAATTTAATCGTAATCATTTTTATCAATCTGATTACATTTTGCCCATCTATGACTAAGGCATACAAAATTATATGCAGATTTCTAGCATTTGAGCTGCTGAATGTAAATAGTGCACACCCTTCAACCCGCATTGGACAAGCGTGCTGGGTCAAAAGTTTAAAACCCTACCCATAGATTCTACAAATATAGTGGAAAAAGTCGAGGGAAGCCTTTGCCCTGCAGTGGAATAAAACTGATTAATAATTATATACAATTTTACCGTGCGGAAAAATAAAGCGCGAATTTTATTCGCAATGCACATTCACCTACCTCGTACTGCGAAACCAATGCCCAATAGTTTTATCATTACAGAATTCTTACTTGTCTCATTTTAGCGTACCATTCACAGTATGTGTTAGGCCTAAAGCATATTTGTTAGCTATCATAAGAATTAGAATGCTAATCAAGATCATTTTAAAATTAGATTAATGCCAATAGCCTATTAAATTCTGTGCAAGAAATATCCGTCGAATCTTTTGTCGGCTTTTGTATTCTATCCAGTTTATTTATTTTCGTTAAATATATGGTACTAAAAATCTTTTTATCCAATCTCTTGATGAAATAACCTCTCTCTCGCCTCCAGCAGCGGCTCCACAGTCGCCTATATCGGACACCTTTCCTTTTTTTTTTTACTTCTGAAAAATCCTCATAAGATTTTCTCCGCCGTACATGGGGGGTGGCGCGATCTAGATGTATTGGATTTGTACCGACTAAAAACCCCAAGGTGTTAACTTCTGCGCATTGGTGGAGACTCCCACAGTAATCGATTGTATTGTATCCCGATGTAATCGATTCGCCATAGCCCCGTCGCGCCGCGCCCGCTAGGCTCAAACTCGGGGGAAGATGATTCCTTTCCCGACACTACTCATTGTATTTAGGCAGAGCACGTCACAATGTTCTGCCAACTTCTCGAGAGTCGCTAACACCTTTCCATAACATGACCTGATCTGACACCGGAATCCGACGCGTGTCTTAACATTTCGATTAAACGAAACTTTGGAATGTTTGGTATTATTTTAAATATTTACGGCATAACTCGAGTTTAATTTCACTGATAACTGACTGGAAACAGATGTTAACAGTATAAATTATAATCTTCATCCCATGTGGAGGCGGCACATATATAACACACACAGTCGTATAACTAGAGATTTCCATAGCGTAATTGAATTATATTATGCTGATAGTAAACATAGATGGGCAAAATGTAATCATATCGATAAAAATGATTATGGTTACATTTTACGTTTTTTACCATTAACATGACCGCATTTGGCTCATCTATGATTTAAACACTACAGAAAACCAGATGACATACACATTTATGATTTCTTAATGTTTTAAATGGATTTAATCATGATTATAGAGCAAGAAAATTAAAATTACGACTACGTTTTGTAATCGTTATTCATTAATCAGATTACATTTCGCCCATCTTTGATAGTAAATCTGTTCATTACAATGTTTTTCTCGATGTATTTCATGGAATCGTTGTTAAATTAGTTCTTCATGACACTAGCTCGTACCGAGTATATTATTGTATTAGTTTTAAGCTCATTACTACCTACACTACGCACTAGTGCTATAGTATGATTATAGCACTCAGTATGCGGTAATGGGATATCCCGATAAAGTTTGTTCGTCACTGAAAAATATGATATATATAAGTTTTATCTGTGATTATTATCATAAATTTAGGCTTCCAGTGTTGTAAAAATGACGTAGTATTTACCCTGAGTATATAATATTAATTACTACTAATGATAATTGAGTAGTAGAGTAATACTAATTGAGATAATGACGCGAGTACTTTAACTAATTATTTCAATAATTTTCCTCGCATGTGTGATGAAAGTGATCATATGACTTGCGTGTGCAATTTTGTCCATCACATACTCGGCTACCATCTAGTCAACAATTACCAGCACAATAATGTACAATAATGTTATATTATTTAATCGTGGATACGCGACCGGTATGCACATGCGGCAACGCGAATGATTTTAGGTTCAATTCCCGGCACATATCACTGGGTTTTTGCTAGATTATGTACGAATTTAGCCACCACATTCTCATCAGTGAAGGAAAAGATCGTGAGGATACCCGTATGTTAACTAACAGAAATATCACGTACACTAGTGCTGTGAAAACGACAATTAGCTGTGGTACTGATCCCGTTGATGAAAATTTAATTATTTAGTTTCTAAAAAATGATCAAACGTGTGCGATATTTTATTTCACTTCTACCCATTCATTTACACATTCCGTCGACCCATCGAGTGTATCTTAGCAGATATCAGTATGGCACACACGGCTTTTATGATTTGGCCGGCAGACGGCAATACATCATTCCCAGTCTAGTCTATTCTTAAAAATTCATTTGCATTAGGCCATCGGGTTAAAATTAACACTTGTATTAAAGCAGCTGTCCCATTGAAAGCTGCGTTTCTCTAAAACCAAAACGCTAACAACATTTAACGTGCTAATAAAAACTGCGTTATTTAAAGATAACAAAATATTCGTCGCTTGCTGAAGTTACAAGAGGAGTGATACTGAGATGTATAGACATTGCTTTGATTTTGCTTACATTTTACTCCAACATTAAAAATTACGTTATTTAATTAATATCTATGTAAATATATAATATATATGGCTGTGGTGGCCGAGCGAATAATGGACCGGCTTCTATGCGTTGCAACGCTATTGATTGTATGTTCGGATCCGAGCACTTACCTCTGGGTTTTTTAGATTAATTATTGATTTGGACACTACAAGCTCACTGGTCAAGAAAACATATTGAGAAAAGTCGCGTGGCATCTCACTATATGTATAAATTTCACGTG
The DNA here is from genome assembly GCA_036320925.1 of Automeris io. Classification (NCBI taxonomy): domain Eukaryota; kingdom Metazoa; phylum Arthropoda; class Insecta; order Lepidoptera; family Saturniidae; genus Automeris; species Automeris io. The sequence goes on along the minus strand of JAUDJH010000010.1, from coordinate 1,121,332 downwards.
TAACTAGTCCTGTGAGAATGGTAATCAGCTGTGATACTGGTCACGTGGGACAAGACATGTAACCGCAAAATGGAAACAGTCATTAATATATCTCTGCTAACTTCGAAAGGGATATAGCGTGATGATATTTTTATAAATGTTTGAGCTATGTTCGAAATATTCTGAATGGTCTATGTTAGCATTATATATTTCGAATCTAACAATTCACAATAGGACAAGGCCCTTACCTTGGAGATGACGCATTTGATAACCTTCTTAAGAGATTCGTGGTCGTGACCACACACTTTTAGTAAGCTGTAAACCTCACGCCTTTGCTCATTTATCTGGAAAAGTCAACGCACACCTGGGCTTTCATGTATTTTTATATAGGCTCCACAAAGTGACTACCTAATGGAAATTATAGTCTAATCCAAGAACGTGAATGAGTAGAAATGGACGAGAATTCTCTCATAGTCGCCGTCGTCACTCCAGCCCTTATATACCACGACTACTGCTGATCCTTAAGAAGATTAATAAACGTCATTTTGACTAGACGCCGTGCGGGTTTGCACCCTTATGTGGTTGACATTCCAGCTGCTCGCACGAAGCGATTCGCCTCCCCCTTTTTGCTACGAAGCGCGAAGTAGTGGAATTCACTTCCTGCGTCTGTGTTTCCAACTTCTTATGACATGTGAATCTTCAAACGTCGAGTGAATCGGTATTTGCTAGGCGAGCGCGCTCCACCGTCGGCCTCATCATCGCTTTCCATCAGGTGAGATTGAGGTCAAGCGCAAGTCTATCGGTAATAAAAAAATGAGTTTACTTAGAAAATTATTATTATTATTAAATAACTAGCTGTCCCGGCAGACCTTGTTCTGCCCTATTTCTCTAAAACAAAGTCACATTGTTCTTTTTAATGTTAATAGCTTCCCATGTCAGCTGTTTTCTGAAAATTGTTTGAAGGAACCTGGCCTATATGTATAAAAATTGACAAATATTGACATTAATATTTATACGTCACTCAAAAATTGTTTTGCCTTCCCGGAACCCGTCCACTAACATTTAAACTTTATGATATGGTGTTAGAGTTCAAATTGACTTTTAAATATTATTACGAATTTTTTGTATGAGAATATAGAAAATTGATGTTTTTAGACTTTTTCAGACATTTTTAAAAAAAATTATCTCCGTCATAACCTTCCCCAGACTTCAACAAACACAACAAAAAAGAAATCAGCCAAATCGGTTCAGCCGTTCTCGAGTTTCGCGCTTATCAACACATTTAGCGATTCTATTTATATATAAGAAGACGAAGATAGACGAGCAGCTGATATGCCTATGTTTCAGCTGGTGTATGTTTGTGCTGTGATATATATTGCTCGGCATGGTAAAGGCGAGTGTCAATGGTTTCACATCCCGTAGAGGGCGCTGTCATTCTTAGACTACGCTATACTTTCCATCACGAAAGGTGTAGCAACTGTCTCAAGTCAAAAAGGACCTAAATATGACCCAGAAGCAAGACTCGATGAAAGCATACTTACAGGTTGTACCCCTTGTCTGAGCATCTCCTTCAAAGCCAGCACGCTTCTGACAGCCTGTGCTGGATCGTGACCAATCAAGGCATAGCCACAGACCACCATCTGATGTAAGGCTTTCTCAGCAAGGGCTGACGTTTCGTTCTGTTTTTGCAGGAGACATTTTTCTACCTGTTCATTGAAATATGCAGGCAATGCACTAGTAGGGTTATTTGAAGGTCGATGCACCAGTGAGTGCAATGCACTTTTATATCCAGGTTAAGCGAATTATATAAAACGCGTAACAAATAATGAAGAGAATTCAGGCTAAGACTGCCTTTTGATTCACACGCTTCCCAGAAGTGTTAGAGGTCTTTTACCACAAATATAATTTAATGGGCAATGTCTACACTGTACTTTCGATCAGGTGCAATGTAGGAGGAACTTCGGCGAGCCAGTTTAAAAATATCATGTTTCTAGCTTCAGTAGTTTAGACTTCAAAATGATGTCAGTTAGGACGAATCTTTGTATACATATAGATAGATAGATAAAAAAAGATCTCTTTCTGAAATAGAAGGAAGGACAATCAAGTAAATCGCGCAGATCAAAGTGAAGTATCTTTTTTTTTGTTTTCGTAAGCTCATTCATATTTATCTAGTCCCATCATATTTTTTTCTTTAACTCCGTATCTTTTCTCCTATAAGGACGACACAGCACGACAAAATGTAATTAAAATTACGACGCAAGAAATCATTACGGATTTTTTCTTGTGCTTGTTTCTTTATATATCCAAATTCTACGGCATGTACATTCAAAAATTACGCAACAAAACAATACCTCTTTCTCGTCGTGCTGTTTCATCTCACCCAGCATTGACTGAAGCTCTGACATCTTCTCCTGTATGTGTGAGGTTCCATTCTGCATCAAGAGTTTGATCTTCATCAGCACCATGTCTACCGATCTGTGAACTCCTCCGCATTACCTTTTCTCTTCTTTTACGATGCTAATTAATACTTTTATTTCTTTCAACAGAAATTATTTCTATTCATGTTTTATATCCAGATTATTATAGCCTATTACTCTAATTCTTATTTGTTATGTAACCCTTTTAGTCCATTGATTCGTTCCTTTTAGTCCTGCTTCTAACAATACATAATTATTTCAAGCAACATCGGCTGTAGAACATAGGCCTCTCGTAAAACTCAAACTGACTTTCGAAATCCAGCTGCCTTTCGCAAGTCGTCGGTCTATTTAGAATCTAACCGTATTAGATTACGCTTACTAAGACAAGGACTCCGCTCCAGAAATCTTTTACTCCATCAGTTGTCAATTATGCGACAAACACGACAACCCATTGCCACTTTAGCTTATTTACTCAGTTTGCTATATTGGTCACTTTCGTTTTCTGCCTGATGGTCTCAATGGCAATTCTATCACGCAGAGACACTCCGAACATAGCCTATTCAATACCTCGCTGTCCTTTATTTTGTGGACCAAACTGACTGTCAGTATCCACATCTGGGCACCGTATGTCGTAACAGGTAGAACGCACTGATTACCTTAGCTGATGACCTTAGTCTTCGAACATTGTGGAATTGCCAACGGCATTGTTAAGCCCAGCTTCCTGATAGCTGCCCAGCCTAGCTGTGTCCTCCAGTCAACCTCACTGCCTATAGCAAATCGTTGCGCCACGTTACCAACCGCATCCCACACTACGTTTGCCCATTCTCAGTCTCAACTCAAGAACTTGCTTGCTCCAACAATTATCGATTCTTCATCAAAATAATGAGACAAAATAGTTTTAAACACAGCAGCAAATATAGACTTTTAGGCTTCTATCTGATATCAAAATGATTCAGCTCGTTGAAATTTTCTTTTGTGAAATATTTATTATACTTTTGTTCTCGGTTCTAACACTCACCTTTCTAAATCAACTTGAAACTTCCTTTCTATACTCTGAATCAAATCTACGCTCAATTTCTGCGTTATTTCATCTTCTATCACCTTGTCTATCTCCTCTTTCTGCGCTTCTAGTGCTTCTAGATCCTAGTTACATATTAAGTTGTACATTTTCTAAAGAATTGTATAATCTTATTCCACCTGCTCCCTTTCATAACAGAACCACGCGCACTAGGCTTGTCGAATAAATATCGATACATCGACATATAGATATTTTCAATTCAATATATCGATATTTTTGGGTGATATATTTTGTAACGATATATCGATAGAAATTATCCAATATCGAAAATTGTATCGAAATCGATATTTTTTTTAATTCTTATGGCAGTGAAGTCGCTGAAATCTGAAACTGTAGAAGATAGGACCGAACAAAGAAAAAAGAACTATATTGTCTTTGACTGTTGAGTATTATGTTTTATAACGTTGCATGCATTGACATCTGAATTTGTAGCATTTATATAGTTTGCCGCCATTTATTTATTTATTATTTATTTTTGTTTGATATCTTAAATAGGTCTTAAAGTTAGAAGATAGCCTTTTAGTTCTTGATATTTTTTAATTTTGTCTAATAAAAAGAAATACTGGTAAAATACTTCCGTGTTTATTGAGATTTAATCGATATATTGATATTTTTCCTTCGATATATCCACACCGATATTGATATTTTAATAAATATCGATAATACGATATTTTTTTCATTTTAGACATCCCTAACGCGCACTTGATTGCGAGGCCATAATTTAACGGTGGCTTCTATTTCAGTTACAACTAAGAAGTTCTCTAACTCTTACCTTCCTCGAGTCATTGGGTTGTGGAATGGTCTTCTGTCAAGCGTGTTCCCTTCGTTTTATAATATAGGATCCTTTAAGCGAATCGTGTGGATACATTTGTGTAGGCCGGCACGACCGCAGTGACTACCGGTAGGTTAGGTTAGGTAGGTTGCAATTCGATGGTCGTATTAAGTTTATGGATAGCCTGCACTTTCCACCATGCATGGTGCAGTCACTGTGTCGAGTCAGAATAAAAAAAGTAATAATAATATCACCCCGCTCTGATGATGTCCCAGCCGGATTCGGCCACGGCGACTGTTTCAACGCCGATTAAGAAAATCAAGGCCCAGTTTTCGGAAACAGTCAATTGCGCATGAGATATTTAAGTGCATAACTGGACGCGCAGCCAGAAAAGCACTCTCTCGTCCGAGCTCCCTCGGGCCCGATGGAATGGAGAACCAGTACGATCGGGAGGGAGCTGGATGCAGGTTTGGTCGAGTTGTCCTTCTCTGAACACCTGATTGAATTGCGGTGTTAAAGAGATACCTTAGTCGCCTTTTACGACACCTCAGCAAGAAGAGGGGCGTGCTATTCTATTCTGCCGGCAGCCAAACCCCGCTATATCACTTACGGGGTGAACAAAGATATATTAGTGGTTGAATCCACTTTGCGCTTATATGTCGTCCACAATCATGACCAGTAGCGCAACTGATAACCGCTCTCAGAGCAATTATACATGTTTTTCTATTATTGTAGAAGCCATCTGGGTTTTCTCACGACGCCTCCCTTCACCGGTAAGAATGTGGTGCGTAAATCCGTAATTAATCTGGAAAAACCCAGATAAACCTGCTGGGATTTGAACATGCGACTTCTCAGGTTGCCACGCGTGGATACCGGTCTCTTATTCGCTAAGGCACCACAGCCACTAGAAATGCTCATTAAGCTAGAAAATTGTTTATATTTATTTGCGATAAACTGCGGTGTGCGTGTGGAAGTCTGCCTATTTATTCATCACCTCTTGTGCTTATGGTAGCCTAGTCTACCCGGCAAATGTGGTGAGGCAGCAAGGGCTTATGAAAGGTCTAGGTTACTGACAGGAGTGAGTTATCTGTCCCCAAACACTGCATCTTCCTTCTCTCTTGTAATATCGGTTCTCTGTTTTAGTAAATTAAGATGAGGATGGACGAGAGGGTGTGTTCGTGCAAGCGCTAGAATCCACGCACTAGATGTATCCTGCGTAATTGACAGTTTCCAAATGTATTTATTAGTGAGCTCGCCTTGGTCGAATGGGGTTGCAACCCGTGCCTACTTGTACGGATTTGGAAATCGCTAAAGCCGAAATCGGCCAGGTTTTCGTCATCATCATCATCATCATCATCATCATCATCATACTAGAGTGTGACTTATTAGGATTTAATATTTATCGAAAAAACTATAAAATCATATACAGAATAACTAACCAAAGCCAAAAACATGATAGAAAACAAGGCGATAATTTTGACACGTAACATTTTTATAAATAAACTGTTTAACATAAAAAAAAACTTTTATAAAAATAGTTTCTCCGGTACAGAAATAAACTCGTTGCGATATGATCCGATAACAGCCGAGTGCTCGCTATAAAAATCGGTATAAAATCCGTTTTATAGCTGTCGAAGTGAGAATTGATTCATCAGTTTATTATTCAAATAAAAACATTTGTGTAGCTGTCTCATTGGTCTTGCAAGTCCATCCAAGGTCTCAACCTCAATATTAACGCTATTATGATTTGCTTACTCTTTGCTTAGATAAATTTCTCGTTGACAAAAAACTAAATACTGTATGCTATAAAAAGCCTGTCCAACCCGAGAAGGCGTTACTCGGTATCGATATAAGATTCTATTTTGGTTTACCTTTTTAATTAAAGAGCAAAAAAAAACTTACATAGCAGCACTAGGAACGTGTGTTGCTTGTGAAAAATGGAAAGCAAAAATTCATGCTACTAGATCACTATCCGTTAACCCCAGGTACTGAATATCAATTAAATCGTTTCATTAGTCTTTAAACTGATCTTTGTAATCCGAGCATAAATCGGATGAAGTTAAGTTTAAAACTTTCTGTGATAATTAAATTTATTTATTTTAAAAAGTTTTTTACAGAAATCAACTCAGTTCGATGCGAGCATCATTATTTTGTAGGGCAAGAAAAAATCTCACAACATAAGCAGTTACTGAGGCCGATTTTTTTAATTACAATTAAGCTTGCGCTTAATCACAACCTCACCTAATGGAAAGTGATAATGAGGCCGATAAACGAACGCCCTCACCCAGCAAACACCGATTCACTCACTGTTTGAAGATTCCCATGTCATAATATGTAGGATAAACGGACGCTGGAAGCGAATTCCACTCCTTGGCGGTTCGCAGAAAAAAAGAAGAAACGAATCGATTCGTATGAGCAGCTGGAACGACAACCACATATGGATGCAAACCCGAACTGCGTCTAGTCAACTTATGGTAAAAGGGCCGGGGGGGAACTAATTTATACCACTCAGCTTCACACTCTCCAGGTTATTTATTTACTTAGAGAATACATTCCATCAATGAGGTGGTGAATTAACCCTTAACTTGGCAGAATCTTCTTTCTTTCAATATCAAAATAATATTCATACTGTTTAACCCTTATGTTCCAAGGATGTCTAATAGAAACTAACCGTGCGTTCAAAAACTGAAATTACCTAAATATTCATATAAAAATATTAAGTTTGCGCTAATAACTTATGACAATAGGTTTTGTAAATTCTGATATCTCCACAGATACACTATCAAGAAAAGGGTTAAGGTTGACAAGTTTGTCTAAAAATCTGCCAAATTCAAAATAAGTGCTATAAAAAACGATTTTAAAATGTTTGCTTAGAAATAAATAATGGATTTTGCAGTTTTAGGGTAATCAACCCCTAGTACATTTTTTCTACCCGGGCAGCGCTGGGTCACAAGGGCTATAATATAAAACAAAGTTTCAATTAAGGAAAACAATTTATTAACAAAATATTTTAAGTCACAACAAATACATTTCTTGTATACAAAATACTTTTATAGTTTTGTTTTACAGCTTTTCACGCAAACACATCCTGATTTAGATCTCTTGTCTAAACATTTTAAATCATCCTGTCGAAATAAAAAAAATACATGACAGGAGGGTAGTATGTATAAAAAGTGGTACGTTCGTGAGGAGGGCCTACATCCGTCGCTTTCCTCCCTAAAACCGGATATGACGCCTTGGGCCCTTGAGGAAGTGCGCCGTCCAATGATCCAGGCGAGAGCAGTGTGCGATGCGTTCCCGCACACTGCTCCAAGATAAGTAGGCGAGAGAGGATTGGGTGGCCATTTACACCACCCCTCCCCTGCTTTTCGCAATAGGGAGAGGCCTACCTTAAGGCCAAACGTCGCCGGGTGGCGAGGAAGTTGCCAATGCTGTGCCCTTGGCCCCGGCAGACAAGTAGGAGGAACACCCCGGTGGTTTTAATCGGTGCAAGTCCGACACACCAGGGTGCGGCCCTCACCGCCTCCTAGGGTCCCTTAGGGATTTCCCCCGGATTACCAAAAACGTTCCACCATACCACTGCGTGCGTGCCACTCTTCCGACTTACCACAGAAAATATTAAAGTGTAATACATTTGTTGACTAATATCTCATTTGAGTAAATCTTACCCCATGACATCCAGTAGATTTGTACTATTTTTTCCATTCTATGTATATTAACTTGTTATACTTATCACGGGCATACAGGCTTTTCATATTCATCAACACATATGATACTACTGTACTGAGTTAGTGATTACTGATGCGATAAGGCGAGCCAAGTGATATAAGGTAGCCGAGTTAGTAAGATTCAAAACGCACACGCAATTCTTACGATGTTTTTCATCACACTTGCAAACAAAAAGCATCAATGATACAACAACAGAATAATCTAAAGTAACGAAAAATGTTTATATACCCCATCATCTGAACAGCAAATCAAACGGCATATATCATCCTTGTCCAAAACCTTCAACAGCGAATAAAACTGGTAACAAACAATAAAAAAGTTAGATTTGATTACAATTTAATCAATTTGATTCTTGAGGAAACCCGCATGGGATCTAACAGAGACATCATGTTTAATTACCCTGAAAATGACGATCAGCTGCACTACTGGTCACGTTGGGCACGCCATATAAACACAAGTGGATACAGCCACTTATGCATGTCTACCCACACCATAAGTGATATAGCGTGACGATATGTTATTATTTGATCATTACTCAGGAAGAAATACTATCTTCTGTCCCCTTCCCTCAATAACGAGCCTTTAACCAAGGGAAAACCCCTTGGGGGGGGGGGGTATTGACATAATGCCATCGATTTAAAAAAAAATTTGAGAACAGAGGCTTGTAAGGGTTGATCTCGAAACGCGACTGTCAGAAGTTATTATGAGGGTTAATGTCTCAGGTATTGTGGTCGCGATCCAGTGGGCTAGTTCTCGTTTGGCAACACCCAGGGTCCATGTAGGATCATCATCATAGGAAGCTACCTTTGTAATTAAGCTTGTAAGTAAATTGGCAGAACTTCCTGGACTTCACATGCTGTACTCTTTCGATACAGGAGAGCTCAATCCAGTCCACTTTTGATGTCGGCAGGCCACTCTCGTCTCTAATGACCTGAGTTTCTCTTCCCTAGAATGTTGCTTTCAATAAGCTCACATTAAGATTTCTCTGCATATATCCAAAAAAGACTACGTATAGGGTATGAGAGGTTTAAATTTATGAATGCAAATAGCATTTACTCTAGTCCTAACTGGATCTCACCTGTATTTTGACAGCATATAGACCTTCCAATATCGCACAACCGATTTCGTCAAGAAGGTTTGTTGCCTCGCTGGCTGTCCTAAAACATTTAAGCCAAAATAAGTACAGTTTGGATGCCGGCAGCGCTGTCAGTTGACATGATCATAGCGGGCAAGCTGGGGTCAATGCCCCAAGCACCGAATCCCTAGGGCGGCAGACGAATACATCATCCAGTCTATCTCCTGAATAATATATATAAAAGAGTGTGCCAACATATCCATAAAAAAATGTCTGAAAAGATAAGTCTTTTTTTAAAGTTTTGAAGTTTTAAACGTTAACTCAAAAATCTCATAAAATATCTGTTAAATAAAAGTATATGTAACGTAATACATTATATAATTTCAATGTCAACCTTATGAATGAATATTATGACGTCGAATCGAATGTTGTACACAAAAAGGTTTAATACTGTAAAATAAGAATATATATCAACATCGTTACCACGTCTTATGTACGTTATGCAAGGTCAAAGACCAAGATAAGCATCGCGCAGTGTTCGTTTCGCCACCTAAGAGTGGTTCCGAAGAGTTGACTCCTTCACACTCAATCCCTCCCAGCGAGAAAGCCTAACAAGCCTGTTCGCTCCCTGGGCTTCTAGATGAATTCGAATTGCAAGACTCGAGCAATTAGAAGAACACCCCCAGAGTTTTTAATCAGTGGGAGTCTCACACACCAAGATGACTGTCCTCACAACTCCTTAGCTTAGCACTCTCTCTTTCGCTATCTATTCTCCGTCCCCTCTCAACTCCCCACTCTCCCTTCCATTCAAGTTTTATTTTCGAAACGAATGCTTGTCTCCGTCTCCAAAGTCATTCTATATTTGTGCTAAAATTTATCAGAATCGGTGCAGCCGCTTTGACGTGAGAACGGAACATACAGACACATTTTCAAATGTATAATATTAGTAAAATTAATGAAAACGACCTTCAAATTACTTACTTTAGAAAACACTTGTAAAAATTGCACATATTGAAATAAGCCAAATTCTTGCTTTGTCTGTAATAGTTCTTCGGAGAACATTCTTCTTTCGGATCTCCTAAAGGTAGATACTGAAAATCACAAACCACTTTATATGTTGTCATCAATAGCCAATCAAAATTTTAGTTTGCTTCCACCTTAAACATTAGTTGAAATAGCTTAGCGGATTAAAATCAAGTCAAAACTTCGAATTATTAGTAATCATCATGATATCAGCTGTATGCCATCCATTGCTCAGCATATACTGTCTGTTATATTGTCCAAAGCGAGTAGTTGAAAACGTCCTGCATCCAACGTCGCCCTTCGAACTTGATTAGGTTTTCTGCCCACCTTGTAGGTGGATGTCTCACACTGCGCTTGCCAGTATATAGACTCCACTCGAGAACTTTCCTGCCCTATCGGCCATCCTCTCTACGAGCTGTATCCTGGCCACTGCCATTTCAACTTGCTAATCCTCTCAACTACGTCAGTGTATCTTGTTCGACTACGAATTTATTCATTTCTGATTCGATCACGCAGAGAAACACCGAGCATATTCTTCTCCATAGCTCGCTGTGTGACGGGGAGCTTTCGAACAAGACCCATAGTAAGAGTCCACGTTTCTACCCCATATGTCATCAATGACAACGCACATTGATCAAATACTTTAGTTTTCAAGCACTGGTGTATGGTTAAAATATTTATTGTTGAGAAATAAAACAAACGAAATAAATGGAGATTAAAACTTACCAGTATGAATACAGTGACCATAAAAAACAGAACAACTTTTGTTATGCATTGCATCGGGCAGTAATGATCTGAAAACAAGAGAAAATTATGGAACATCCGGTTGGAACAAAATTATTTTCGGTCTATATTATGTAACTCGTGCCCCCTTGTTTTTTTATCCATGTGGGGTTCGATTTTCAACAATTTGATAAATCAGTTTACAACAAAATTACTATTTACGAAAAAAAAAATATATATATAAATGTATATATATATATATATATATAACAGCTGAATTGAAGGTAAGTTAAACTTCGATCTTGAATAACTTTTGACTGAGTTGATTTATCAAAAATTGACTTCCGATCTTTTTTTGTAGAGCGTTAAATTCTCTACAAAAATAATGAATGGGTATTGCAATACGATATATCGTCCATTAGTTATAGAAATCAAAAGAAAAAAAAACTTTTGTCCTATGTTATTTGTATGGGAAATCTAAAAGTGCGATGCGGACAACCTAAATATTAATATTAAGGGTTCATATTTTCAGAGGCCTATTTTGGTATTAAAACGAAACTTTTGAGCGTGGTTCCGAGGTAATTTTTTTTTTTTGAAACGCCCTAATATATATATATATATATATATAAGTAGAACAACAATTCAACATCTTTATAACACACCTGTTCTTGCGTCGAAAGTAAAAATACCACTTACCAGTCAATTGAGGCCTTCCTCTATCCATTTTCTATTTTTCATGAAGTGCTCGTGTAGTTAGTGATTACTTAAGTTACTTTGTATTACTTTTGCCGGGATGAACATATTTCAGAGTCACATTTTTAGAAACCAAAGTCATGTTTTTACAAATTAACGCTACAATAATAATTATACTTATCGAGGTGACATTATATATCAAGGCGTTTCATTTTGAAAATTATTCATTCAATAAGTAGGTTTTATTATTTTTATTTATTTAGGGAAAAAACACAATACAAAATTACAAATAAAAATATCGTCACGCTATATCCCTTACGAGGTGAGCAGAGATACATTAGTGGCTGTAATCACTTTGCGCTTATATGTCGCACCCAACATATCCAATAGCACAGCTGATCGCCATTTCCACAGCACTAGTACTCATGACATTTCCATCAGATGCCAAGTGGATTTCCTCACAATATTTTCCTTCACCGGGAAACGTGTGGTGCCTAAATCCATATTTAGTCTAGGAAAAACCCAAATGCACATGTCCGGATTCGAACGTAGGATCATTCGCGTCTCCGCGCAAGGGTGCCGATCCTCTACCCATCAGGCCACCACAGCCAGAAAATTATTATTATTAACTAGTTCGTCCAACTACAGGGCAAAAGACTTCGTTGACCTTTTCCACTATATTTGTGGTTGGTTGCTAAGTGTTCTAACTTAGCACGCTTGTCCAATGCGGGTTGGCAGGTGTGTACTAAGTCCAGAGAAGGTGCATGCAGCAGCTTAGGTGCAAGCAATCTGCGTGCAGGTCGGCATGCTGTAAACCTTAGCCGGATCTTACAACACCTCAGTATGATGAGAAGCACTATTCTATTCTTCTGGTAAACCCCACGGCTATTGCTTATACGCGAAGCAACTGCCCGGCTGCGATGTAGGGCTCCGTATACATTTGCAAAACCTTCCGATGTATATGACTGCGTTGCTCTGTCATGCGGCGTTTTTTTTTGAAGCGAACTAACTACAGAGTGCCTTGAAAGGAATTTACAGTTCAACCGGGCTTGGGGGGCGAGCGCAGAAGGTGCTCAGCCAGCGAGTTTATGGGTTGGGTGGCAATGCAAGGGCACCCCTGTGGGTACGAAACCTCGACTTGGACCGCCAGCCAAAATAAAATACTAACCCTACGGGTGATCTACTAGCGTTTCGGAAGTGACTACCTTGAGAAGAAACGCCGAAAGAAACTCAAGGCTGCGTCGGAGTTTTTTTTACACTGGCTCGACGTAGTGACTACAGAGTACCTGATGGTAAGTACAGTGTAGTCCAAAAACGAAAGCGACTATCAAAGGATGAAAATCCATTGATAGTCTACATCGTCATGTCGGCCCACATATACCACGACTGAAGGTATCTAGGTATATGAGCTACTGGATATACACAAGCTGATCCCGAAACGCCACAAGCCAAAACTGGTCACTGTGACGGGCTTTACACCCATGTACTGTGGTCGCGATCCAGACGGGCACCGACGCCCTACCACCTCGCTGCTGCTCGTTTAGCACCACCCAGGAGTCACGTGTAGGGAAACTAGGGTAAAGCCTACGGACGCGAGCAGCTTCGACTGCCAAACTGGAAAGTGGAACTGGGCCTCGGTGCGAAAAATTCGGCGAGTCAAACTCGTGACCGTTAGAGGTAATAGCGCTGTATACTGTAGTCAAGTACATCGGACGACATTCCGTATAAATGCATATAGGGTGGTACATGGTGCGCTGACAACAGCAGCCAAAATCCAAAGTATGCCTTAAGAGTTACGAAGTCTCAGAAACAGATATACACGCTTTAAGCTCATAACATCCCTCTATATTCGTGGGAGTTAATAAAAATTACATTTAAACTATATTTGTAATAAAAGTTTTATTTAATAACAATTCTCATTTATCAGCATTTGAACAACCGCCAATACAGACTTTCCCCATCTCGACACACCGGGAACAGCCGCTCGAAGTCCGTGAAGCGATCGATCCGATGCTGAGGCCCAAACTGTGCCAGGAATTTGTCGAATAAACATTCTCTTTACTCCTTTTATTCTCCTCTCTCGCTTTCTTTTCCTCTAGATTTATTTTCACAGAACTGGCCTTCTTCTTCACAGACAGTGATTTGCTAGATTCCGACTTTTTCAGTTTTGATAGTGTTCGCTTTAATTTGATGATTGATTTCTCCTTAGGTACATTATCGGGTATATTGAGATTTTCGACTGAGGCGTCGCTCGAGGTCTTAAAAAAACATTATTTTTATTAGCCATTACCATCCTACTGTAGAGCAATGGCCTCCCCAGCCTTTAACACTATATTTGTGAATCCATGGGAAGAGACACACACATGCAAATCACCACGCTTGTCTAATGCGAGTCAAAGAAGTTGCATGCAGCAGCTTAGATGCTGGCAGTCTGCGTGCAGGTCGGCAGGCTGTATACCTTAGCCGACTCTTACGACACCTCAGAATGATGAAGAAGGAAGCACTATTCTATTCTGCCAGTAAACTCCACGGCTAAAAAATACCTATAAGAATTTAGTGTCTATAAATAAGATTATTTTATATTAACCTCCTTAAAAATCGTTAGCAATAATAGACCAAGCTACATTTCTAATACACCTTAAACAAATTGAATGAAATAATAAGTTTTTTTTATATATTTCCCGGATACCCCTATGGATATACCGTGGATGGTAACACTAGAAAAGAGATTCTCTGATTCCACCATTCCTTTTCACCACAAATCAACCGTAAGGTGTAGTCACCACGACACGTCCGATCACACTGTTATCTGCCATAGTAATGTCTAATGGACTAGTCGTGACCTGACATTTGTAAATACACACGTAAATAGATACATTGGCATCATTCGCTTCACGGTTCATTGGCTTAATCTTCACCTACCACTAGGAGAATGAGATCAAGCTATACTATATCATAGTAAATATCACCTACTTGATTTTGTCGCTGACATGACACACCACACTGCGTCACCCTGGAGACATAGGCTTCTAAATCAGAAACCTAGACATATATTAATAAATTATTATTTCATTATCACCATCATATCAACCGCAGCACGTCCACTGTTGGGCATAGGCTTCGTCTAATGTGTTCCAGAACGGCCGGTAGGAAATGGTTTGTATCCAGCGTCGTCCTGCGATCTCGATTTGAGCCTTTGTCGATCTTGTAGATGGACTCCCGCACTGTGCAGTTACCTATAATTATTATTAACACGATTATCTATTGTGAATGTGGTGGTTTAGTGAATTAGGAGCCATTATCCATGAGGGCATAAGAGTGGTCGAGTTACTATCACGTCATTGACTAGTAATCATGACATTTCTATTACACTTCATGCGGGTTTTCTCACTACGTTTTCCTACATGGATAAGCATGTGATGTCTAAGTCTATACTTATTGAAGACCTAATATAGATCAATGAATTCAATAAAATAGAGATGTATGTTCAAATAAACATACATCTCTGCACATTAAAATGCAGAGCATCGAGCATCGACGTAGAGTTGCCTGCCTCTCGCTTTTTTACCGGTTGCACGGTGGAGAGTGTTCTCGGGAACTACATTCTTTGATTCCACCACAAAATCACTAGACATCGTGTCTGATACCATCCGTATGTGGTGAATGTTCCTTATATCCGTACGAGAAGATTCGCTTCTACATTAATCATGCGAATGGCTAAGGAGTGAAATACGCTTCCAGCGGCCATATTTCCGCGATCTTATGACCTGGGAGTCTTTAAGAGAAGAGTGAATAGGCGATCGCGTGTCATCATCGAACTCATTTTCACCTTCCACCAGGTGTGATTGAAGTCAAGCGTTCGTCTATAAAAAAACAGTGCCTAAACCACGGCTAAAATATATCTCGCATTCTAAATCCTCTGAAGGTGCAGTTAAAGTCAATTATCGGCAAATATAAATTGCTAAAATTGCTGGTGAATTTTCCGAATAGCAAACTGTTTTACGGGCTAAACACAGCGGCTCGGTTTTGGAGTGAGTCCAAGTTTGGGTTACGTTTGTACGTCTATGTATTTCTACTAGGGTTACCTACCGTGGTTGCCGTTTAGACGATAGACGTGTTCCAGTGGTGTCGTGCGTGATTCCACCACTCAATTCAGGCAGATTCAGGCTCCATTAAACTTTTGACGACATTCTCCGTCATCCATTATCTTTACCATCGCCAAATATTATTTTATAGAGATGTATAAATGCCGTATGCATGATAACTGTGATTATCGACAGGTTTTCTTTGCTCTTGATAATCGTACTACAATTCTTTTTGGACTGCACTGTGCCGAATAAGATTTAAAAAATGTTATCAACCCTAATTTAAAATGAAACAAATGTTACCGGTCTGAAAACACTGGTATACAGATCCATAATGGCGTCACGAAACTCAGCGTATGCCTTCGCCACTGGGTCACATCTCCTGGATATTAAATTAAAAAATACATGGAAAGATAATCCAGTACTAAACACGATTACAAGTGGAACAATTTTTTCCACTTGTAATCAACAAATACCAATTTTGTTTATTTGGGCCTTATATAAAAGATATTGCTGACGGACGTGAAAAATCAACGCGCTCGAGTCATGATGCCGAACCTACGAAATGTTGCTAACAGAGATAGGCAAAACGTAATCTGATTAATGAATCACGATTACAAAATGTAGTCGTAATTTTAATTTTCTTGCTCTGTAATCAGGATTAAATCCATTTAAAACATTAAGAAATCATAAATGTGTATGCAATCTGGGATTCTATAGTGTTTCAAACATAGATGAGCAAAATGCAGTCATATTAATGGTAAAAAACGCAAAATGTAATCGTAATAATTTTTATTAATCTGATTACATTTTGCCCATCTATAGTTGCAAATATGACGCTACCTATATGGTCTCTCAGGTTGAGATCGCAATGAATAGTTACGCTTTATTCCATTTGATGAACTTTAAACTTACTTTAAATGATGATGATATCCTAGCCGGTTTCGGCCACGGCGACTGTTTCAATGCCGATTAAGAAAATTGAGGGCCACTTTTCGGAAACAGTCAATTGCGCACGAGATATTTAAGTGCATAACTGGACGCGCAGCCAGAGAAGCACTCTCTCGTCCGAACTCCCTCGGGCCCGATGGAATGGACAACCAGTACAATCGGGAGGGAACAGAATGCAGGTTTGGTCGAGTTTTCCTTCTCTGAACACCTGGTTGAATTGCGGTGTTAAAGAGATACCTTAGTCGCCTTTTACGACACCTCAGCAAGAAGAGGGGGGGTGCTATTCTATTCTGCCGGCAGCCACCACGGCTTTTTTTTTTTTTTTACTTTAAATAATATACTAGTAGTAGGCACTAAATATTACGTGAGAACATTTTGAATGAACGCGCAAGGACATGGATTGCAACTGCGACCCTGGCTTGGCCCAGCAGTCTGGTCCCGCGAGGCCACGCTCCTCAGCGCACGATTGGCGCCACTCAGCCTGCTGAGGCCACTCAAACCGCTATTCTCGCTCAGCCGGCATCCCATAGGGTTGTTACTCGACCAGATCTGACCGAACTGACGGCCTTCATTCGTCTAAAACAGAATAATTTTGAATTGCTGCTTATTGAGTATTCTGAACAAAGTATGTAGTTTAAACAAATAGACTGAATCGGAAAGATTTTTTGCGGAATTTGTACAAAAGTTTAATATAGCCACATAGTTATGCATCCCCCTCGCCCAGGCATATTAGACTGAGGCAGGGGCTTATTCAGCAAATAGGAAGAGGGCTGAGTAAGGTCCTGTTTACAAAAGACTAGCCTATGAGTAAGAGCGCGGCGCTCCACGCGACAGATTGTATTGGGAGCAGCGATTAGGATAGGAGCCTCTATATCGGCTCAAGTTAATTTAAGTTAGTTGTACTGCCTAAAAATCGGCCATTGTAATCTTTAAGTAATAAATTGTATTTTTAAAAACATAAAATCTCGCTCTCAAGATTTGACTAGATTCCTTTTTTTTTAAACTTCACAACTTAGAGTACAAAAAACGTCATAACAATTTTCGTTTTTTTTTTGCATTATGACTCGGCATAATGAATTTACTGCACCTGATGGAAAATAACAATCTAAAAACAAAGCACGGCTCTATATCCGAAAAACAGGACGATCTAAACAGAAAGCCATTCTATCAGCAATATATCTAGTAGAAAAGGTCAAAATATATGGAGTTGACATAAGCTTTCGATTTGACAATTCGATATATTTTACCCTTTTTACGCGTTAATGCCAATCGAATGGGATTAAAATAATGCTACTATACATTCAATGCACGATCGGGGTATTTGAAGCTCAATGCAGTGAGTGCAGTGCGGTATCTAAGTCATGCGAATTATATAAAACAAGCGCCAAATAAATAAGAAAAGGGATTCAGACTAAGACTGCCATCTGATTGACAAGCCTCCCACATGCAGTAGAGGCCTCACAGCAACTAGTGGCCTCCATCTCATCACTACAAAACAACTATTAAATGTGGTTATTATAAACAAATATAACTTACCCATAAATAAAGTATTACAAAAAATATTATGAAGTAAACGTAACCGGGCACCATTTGCAATGCTCTTTCAGCCTCCTGGAATATAATATTTTACTATATATAAAAATTATTAAATATAAAGACATATGTGCGCCAGAAATTAAGCCAAAATATATTTATTTATTTACAAATCTACAATATATACTTTTATTAATACATGAAAACAAGCAAAAAATCAGATTAACCAAAATGATTTGTATAACAAGGTTATATGAGAGCATTAAATGCGATTCAAATAATTGTTGTAAAATAACAATGTAAAAATTATATATAGAAAGAAAGAAAACGTTTTATTAACAGCAGCCAGGTAAAAGTAACTAAATTTTACAATAAAACACACATAAAATACAAAAAATATTAAAAAAAACAACTAAACAATACATAAAAAAGTCTAGGACGCTGCCAATAAGGACCCTGTCTCAGCTTGTGCTACAGCGCACTAGACTCTGCAGCACTGGTTTTTTTTTTGAAGCGGACTAACTACTGATTGCCGGGAAGGGCATTTTCAGCTCAACCGGGCTTAGTATTGCAGCGCTGGTATTCTGACAGGGCCTTATATATGAAGTGTGTAGTGTGATTGTGTACTTTGTGTATGTGACTTAGTGTGTGTGTATAAATGTGTATGGTAACTATCCTTGTCCGAAAACGGCCCGATAACCTCGATTACAATGCTTAAGATGTCCTGATTTTAATAACATTATCTCATTCTGTGTCGGACTTATTTGATATAGTCGCTTTCTCTCCGATGTACTCCATAAATGGTCAACCCTAGAGAAAAATTTAACGGTCATTTTTGACATCTATTATATAAAAATAAGTCCGGTTTTCCTTCCTGACGCTATAACTCCAGAACGCACGAACCGTTTCCCACAGTTTTGCATTCGTTGGAAAGGTCTCGGGCTCCGTGAGGTTTATAGAGTAATAAAATTCAGGAAAAAATTAAACAGAAAAGCAGGAAAATGGAAAAAACAATTTTCACATACAGCGCCATCTCTGATACATAGCATGTACTACAAACCAATGTGGTTTTGCATGGTGGTGGAGCAGATCGCACCAGTATTTTAAGTAGATGGCGCCGATGCGTTATACATTGTTTGACAGCTACTCATTGTACACTGCTCAGTTAATTTCATGTGACATTTATTATGCGCACTGTTATGCCCACGCTATGTTCTTAGAAATGCACACCTGCTCCTGAATCAGCACATTCCCTTTCTTGGGTGGGCACACCTGCACATTTGCTGATCTAGCATCTCGTTCCTGACAAACATCCTATCCATCCACCATCAGTCTACACTAATCTTCCATCCCGACCGGTCCATTCTAAAAGTATTGTACTTGAAGTTATAAATTAAATTTAGTTTTCATTTTAAATATATTTTTCTTTTTTTTAAAAAGCGGACAACTCGGTCCGTTATAACATTTGGTGGCAGCGGTGGGATCTTTCGTGGTCCCCGGTATCTTCAAAAGTGCAAAACGTTAAAAGTGAAACAAGTGAAACCAGTGAGACCAGTGAAATCAACGCCCAAGTGTAGCACTCATCCATCCGGTCGGTGGGGCAGTCCAGGCACCAGAGAACAAAGAAGAGATCGGCGAGCCTTACAGGGGCTCCGTGGCAACGCGACCACATCTCGACGAGTGTTCCCGAGTGTAAGCAGAATAAGAACCAGATGTTCAAGCTGTAAGTGGCAATCCATATCCAAAAGTGCAAGTGAAAATATACATTCCAGAAGCTGTGTTCCTTTACAATTTGTACTTACCCATATTTGTGTTATCGTGCTCATATAACAACCTCGCAATGGCAACTACGAAGAAACCTGTAAAATCCGAAAACGAAGAATATTCCTTAGACACTTTACTAAAGTTTATCAAACCTTACGACGGCAGTCGTGATAGGCTCAATGCTTTCATAAACAACTGTAATAGTGCACATGAATTGGTAGGTGAAAACGACCAAGAATTTATTCTAAGATATATCATTAGTCAGTTAGAAGGTAGGGCGGAACAAGCATGTTCCATAAAGGAGTTTGACACGTGGGAGTCGCTAAAAGATTTCCTAAAAGCCCAATTCGGTGAGCGGAAACACTACGCGCACTTGCTGATGGACCTACAGGAGTGTAGGCAGGGCGCGAGTGAGCCAGTCAATCAGTACTCCCTACGAGTGGAAACCTGTCTATCTCAACTCCTGACGGAAATCCACATGTCTTGTCATAAAAAGACCGAGTTGCCAGGTCGCATAGCGGCTATGGAAGACCTAGCCCTACATACCTTCACTATAGGCTTACATCCAATGATATCTAATTTAGTCCGATGTAAAGACCCTAAAAACCTCAACGAAGCTATTAACCTAGCAGTCTCAGAAGAGCGAATCCAACAATTTATGAACAAACGTTCTACTAACAAAACATACAACAATAAGCCAGTTTATAATAACGCGAAAAATAAGTTAACTTTTAACAATAGCCCGAATTCGGCACCCGTTTGCCGATATTGCAAGAAAATAGGGCACCTACTAGAAAATTGCCGGTTGCGCGAATATAACAATAAAAAATATAATTCTCAAAACTTTTCTCCGTCGCAACCCGTTAATGATCCAAACAAAAAATTCTTATCAAATATAAATCCACGGATACATCACCTGGATTTAACCGAAGACCCAAGGCAAATTTACGATAACAACGAAAACATGCAAAACGATAACTTAAATTTAAACTAGCAAACGTCCCACCTTTGTGCCGTGTGGGACAGTTAAAAACCGAAACCGGCACTCCTAAAATAATTAAAAGCACAAATCCTAAAATAAATCAAAACGTAGTTCCCAAGTTAAATAAAAAACCAATTCCTAAAACCAAGGAAAATAAACATCCTGAAATCAACATAATTCATGAGATAAACATTAAGGATCGGTATCTACCATGCGTTATAGTCGAGACCTCCGTGTCAAAAAAACCTTTATCCTTCCTAATAGACACGGGTGCAGGTATCTCATTGCTTAAAGAATCATCTGCGGAAAGATTCCCAATCCTGTCCAAGAATAAAGGTTTAATCAAGGGCATAGTCCCTCAGCACCCTATTGAAAGTAGGGGCAATTTCCGATTAGCTTTATATCTTAACAAAGGTGAGCCTCTGAGCCACGAATTCCACTTAATAAACGGAATCGAAATCCCGCATGATGGTATTATAGGCAATGATCTGTTCCAAAAATATAACTGCAGAATAGATTATAGCACAGATACTTTGGAAATAAACGGGTCAAAATTAAAAATACAATTCCGAGACCCACAATATCTTATCCCTCCACGATCGGAGACAATTATAGAGTGTTCCGTAATAAACCCCGAATTAAAAGAGGGTTTAGTCTTAAATCAAGTTTTATCAAATTCTTTATTCGTCGCGAACTGCATAGTCAGCGTAAAACCAAACAGTCGGGTCAATGTTACAGTACTAAACGTATCCGACAATCCAGTCCAAATATCATCTAATAACAAGATTAAGCTTGAACCTCTTAATTTAAACCAAATCCAACAAATATGTACATTAAACCGGAATTGCTCTGAAAGAACCGAAAATGTTCTGAAAGAACTGCGTACATCGCACATGAATGCGGAAGAACGGAATTCCCTACTCGAAGCGTGCACCGAATACGCAGATATATTCCATTTGCCTGATGAAAAGCTTACGCATACTGACGTTATCAAGCACGAAATAAAAACTAATCCTACAAACCCGATTAACGTTAAGTCGTACAGATTTCCGGAAGTACACAAAAAAGAAGTCAATGTCCAAATACAAAAAATGTTAGATCAGGAGATTATCAAACCGTCCACGTCTCCATGGTCATCGCCTATTTGGATTGTTCCCAAAAAAGAGGACGCATCCAAAATAAAAAAGTGGCGTATAGTTATAGACTATCGCAAACTAAATGATATCACAATAGGTGAATCCTACCCAATGCCCCAGATAAATGAAATATTAGACCAACTGGGAAAAAGCAAATATTTCTCGACACTAGATCTTGCTTCCGGATTCCATCAGATTGAAGTGTCAGCTGAAGATAAATTAAAAACAGCATTCAGTGTCCCACAAGGACACTACGAATTTAATAGGATGCCTTTCGGGCTCAAAAACGCCCCCTCTACGTTTCAAAGGCTCATGAATACCGTATTGTCAGGTCTACAAGGAATACATTGTTTCGTTTATCTTGACGACATTGTAATCTATTCAATGGACTTAGAGTCCCATATCGCTAAATTAACTAAAATATTCGAAAAACTCCGTCAATACAACTTAAAACTACAACCTGACAAGTGCGAATTCCTACGTAAAGAAGTCGCTTATTTAGGACACCTCATAAGCGAAAAAGGCGTCCAACCGAATCCAGAAAAAATAAAGGCCGTGAGCCGATTCCCTATTCCTAAATCACCTAAAGATGTAAAATCATTCCTTGGCCTAGCATCCTACTATCGTAGATTTATTCCAGACTTTTCGAAAATCGTGAAACCTTTGACTTCCTTACTCAAAAAGGAAACTCCATTCGTCTGGACAAATTCACAACAATTAGCATTTGAACAAATAAAAGACAAACTCATCTCAGCACCAATCCTGTCTTATCCTGATTTTAATAAACCATTTTTATTGACATGTGACGCATCCAATTTTGCCATCTCGGCAATTTTATCCCAAGGAGATATAGGAAAGGACAAACCTATCGCCTATGCGTCTCGTACATTAAATAAAGCCGAGTGTAACTATAGCGTGACAGAAAAAGAATGCCTCGCTATAATATTTGGTACTAAAACATTCCGACCGTACCTATTCGGCAACAAGTTTACCATTGTGACCGACCATAAGCCATTAAGCTGGCTCTTTAATTGCAAAGATCCAGGATCCAGATTGGTCAGGTGGCGACTTAAACTTGAAGAATATGATTACAATATTCAATATAAAAAGGGAAAGCTCAACAGTAATGCGGATGCGCTTTCCAGATATCCAGTCAACAATGTATATCCTCTCAATCCAGAAGTAATCATACTTCCAGGGCAAGACCTATCACCAGACGTAAGTGATGACGAAGCAGATCCTCTGGCTCAGCCAGACTCTCAAAACATTCCAAATGCTCCAGATATCTCCGATATTCCAGACATCCTCGACCTCATAAATACTCCTACTATTCCAAATTCCAACACACAAGATTTACCAGAACTTCCTGACATCCCTAATCCTCAGGATAGTCCTGAAATTCCGCCTACGATACCCGAGGCAATAAACGAAAATGTAGATCCATTATCATGCCTAAATGACGATGATTCATACTCCAAATGCCTTAGATGCCTTAATGATAAAAACTTCGTGTCTGACGCGATCATAACCGAACACAACAGTAGTGTTCTAAATAGTAAGTGTAGCGTTATAATAATTCCGACTTCCATAGACCTAGACGAATCCAATCATTTCGTATATGAAATCCTAGACAATTTACCCGAGAAAAACGAAGTTGAAAGCAAGGAAAGGACATTACATTCCTTTATCAAATTCCAGAATAATAATAAAACATATTATTTCTTATTTACTAAGGTATATCACTTTGATAAGCTTGAATACGAAGATATTTTCAAAACTCTCAAATGCTTACGTGACGATTTGGTTGTGTGTTACCCGGAAAAAATAAACGTCGCGTTAACAGATTTTAAAAACCCGTTTGATAGCTTTCAAATGATAAAAATAACAAATATATTGTTATATTTATTCGACAAAACGAATATAGCAATCGATATACATAAAAACCTAATTATCTATCCTAGCCTGTCGGAAATAAAGAAAATCTTGCATGAAAATCACGACATTCCCATAGCAGGACATTTAGGTTCGGCAAGAATGATAAAACGTATCCAAGAGCAATTCTACTGGAAGGGCATGCGTAGTGACATAGAAAATTATATCAAGAAATGTACTTCGTGTCAAACGAATAAGGCACTACGCAAAATAAATAGATCGCCTATGGTTATAACCAGTATGAGTACCAAACCTTTTGAAAAAATCTGTTTAGATGTAGTCGGACCCCTGCCGGAATCTAACCGTACTAAACTAAAATTTATCCTGACGTTGCAAGATGACCTCACTAAGTTCTCGATCGCCTACCCGATCACAAATGCGACGTCCGAGGAAACATGCGAATGTCTAGTACACTTTATATCCTTATTCGGTATACCCAAGACAATCCTAACCGACCAAGGAACAAACTTCACAGCAGATTTATTTAAAAAAACCTGTGAGTTCCTAAAAATAAAACCAATATGGTCGACTCCATACCATCCACAAACCCAAGGCGCACTAGAGCGTAGTCACTCTACGCTCAAAGAATACCTAAAATCCTTTATTAATAATAACCAAGACAACTGGCCGATGTATGTATACACAGCTATGTTGGCTTATAATACTAATGTACATTGTACGACAAATTATTCGCCGTACGAGTTATTATTCGGCCATAAGCCATTTATACCTAACTCCGTGTATGAAGGAGCGTCGAATGCCACGTATCCTGATTATGTCCGAATGTTACAACATCGTTTAAAACATTCTAGAGATAAGGCCGTCGAAAATATAAACAAATCCAAGCTTGCGTCCAAACAATACTACGACTTACACACTCGATCCGTAAGGTACCACGTGGGCGACTACGTATACTTAAAAACCCACCTCCGCTTGCGAAAAGCTTTATCGCCTATATGGAAGGGTCCTTACAAAGTAATCAAAGTCCATGGTAATAATACGCTAACGCTATTAATCAATAGGAGGCATATTACACATCATTTCGACCAAGTTAAACTAGCAACTCCTAATCCTACGTGAATATTTCCTAAAACCTAGATTTAATTGTTCTCTAGAATAAAATAAATAAATGTTGTTAGTTAAGTTAACTAGAAGTAGTATAGCACCTTATTTAGTGATTTAAAATTTTCAGAATATTCCTGCCTATCCTTCTAATGGCAATCCGAGCTCAACAGATTCAACCTGTGAGCCGAAGCTCCGGAATCTTCTTTAGACCAATGGGCACATTAAAAATCATTAACGATCATATACACTTAGTTATTCCTATAGATATAAGTTATATAAAACCTCATTTAGATAATATTAGAGATGTCCTCGGAACCGCGAAATTCATATGTCAACAAAATAAAGCAATCGATAATAACCAATGTCATAATATGATAGAACCATTAGATGCGTTGTATGAAGATATATTTAGAGATTACGAAACTATATCCCATATAATATCATCTGAGTCCAGAAAAAAGAGAGCAGCTTGGTTCTCTGGCATAGGATCACTTATGAAAAACGTGTTCGGTACTATGGATCAAGATGATAACGAATACATTGAAAACGTTATTAAAAATCTACAATCCGACAACAAGAAATTAGCATCCCTAATTAAGCAAAATGTATACATAGCTAAAACCGCGATCACTAGTTTCAATGAAACTATCTATACTATAAATAAAAACGAAATTCGTCTGAACGACGCTATCGATAAATTATCCATTACCGTAAGGAACATGTCCGTAACTGTTAACGAACTGTTATTCCGCAGCAGTTTAGATGAAGTTATAAGCGTCATACAATCAAACCTACTGACATTATCGTTTAAACTAGAAGATGTCACGAACTCTATCATGTTCGTAAACAGTAACACATTACATCCGTCTATTTTAACTCCCAGGGAGTTACTTCAAGAATTAAGTTCAAATAAATTGAACCTACCTAATTATGAAACATTGCCGTATAGTTTAAAATTAAAAAACATTTACCCCATTTTAAAAATTTCAGAATTAAATTCTTACCTGACTAATGATAATATTATATTCGTGTTAAGCATTCCCTTAGTGTACCAGATAGATTATGACTTATTCAAAAACATACCAATTCCTGTGCCTCATGATACTGTTACACCAGACTCCTACGTCATGATTGTACCTACCAATAAGTATATAGCTGTAAGTAAAGATAAGGCCACATATTGTACATTAGACGAACTAAACCTATGTAAATCGTTAACAACAGATACTATTGGTTGTGAAATCTTAAACATAAAGTCAGTAAATACAAACCCCATATGTGAAACTGAATTACTCACAAGAATTATCAGTAATCTACCACAAGACTGTAACACCAGGTTCTTGTATGGAAACATAAGCATATGGCATAGCCTAGGCTTCAATAAGTGGATTACTATCCAGTCGCAACCTGAAAAACTTACAATTAATTGTAATAATGTCGTCAACGAAACTGTCATAGTGGGAACAAATATATTAACCCTGTTACCCAAATGTATAGCCTTCACAAGGAACCATAAAATTCTTACTAATTCCATCACACGCGTGGAAGTTATACACATGAATTCAGATTTGAACATAATCGATAATAAATGCTGCAATATAGATAATTTCAAAAAAATTAAAGATAATATGAACAATAAAACCGTTGTTTCCAATATTAATTTAGAAGATCTTGAAGACCTTGTTAAACTAACAGACATAATCAGTAATGACGCCCAGGAAATTATCGAAGAGGAAGCACTGCATAAAAATATCAGTTTCCCTATAATCACAATCATATTAATGTTTTCTTTTATGCTATTTTTAATATATTATTTCCGCAATGCTTTAACGAAACATTGTAAAAGGGCAAAGGAAAATCCTGTAGAAGTTCACATAGAACTTCCACACCTAACCTCCGAACCTAGATTAAGAAGGACATAAGTCCTATGTAACCTAAACTTGTTTACTTATATGTTATAAATTGTATCCTTAATTATAAGAACCATTGTTTAACCTTAAGTTTAATATTGTACCCCTCCTTGCCTTTCCCTAAAAACCTAAACCTTATTCGAAACTTAGCGCTCAAACCGCTAAGTTCCTTCTTCTGCGGGGGGCTGTTATGCCCACGCTATGTTCTTAGAAATGCACACCTGCTCCTGAATCAGCACATTCCCTTTCTTGGGTGGGCACACCTGCACATTTGCTGATCTAGCATCTCGTTCCTGACAAACATCCTATCCATCCACCATCAGTCTACACTAATCTTCCATCCCGACCGGTCCATTCTAAAAGTATTGTACTTGAAGTTATAAATTAAATTTAGTTTTCATTTTAAATATATTTTTCTTTTTTTTAAAAAGCGGACAACTCGGTCCGTTATAACAGCACGTTCTTTCAAACGCTAACTAAAAACCAAAACAAAGCCATCTGGTGGCGAAACGAAGTTCGCCGGGTTTGCTAGTTGGATATATAAATGGATAACAAACAATTTCATAATAACATTTGTTGACCTCCGAGCAATAGGACGTGAGATATTCGCGAAAAACTGATTCTTTTGACCTTTGACATTGAACAAGTTTTTTAGCCAGCACGATATTGATATCGTATTTTCAAATTAGCATTAAAACATCGTAATAACAGTGTATATCAAAATTCAGGGCACTAATGCCCGTTTTCACCAACGTTCCCTAAACTTTAAGAGCCACTTAAGACATTTTAGGTGGCCCTTAGTGATCATTTTGTTTTCACCAACGTTTAGGTGACACCTAATCGCTTAGGTATCCCTTATAAGTTACGGGATCAATTGTTCATTCTTTATCTAACCCCTAACAAAGTGACGTTTAAAATGGAAGGAGTATTAGGTGATTTTATAGATAATATTGATAGTATTGAAACTTTAGATTTATTAACCAGTTGTAGTTTTTTATCTAGACCGCGAAAACATCGCAAAAGACCAGACTTCTATAGTAAATATGACGACAAAGATTTTTTTACAAGATACAGATTAACCAAAAACAGTGCTCTCTTTTTATTAGAAAAAATTTAACATATAATGGAATATCCTGATAACAGGTAAGTAATTATAGCTGCATATATGAATAACGAGTACATTATGTTAAACTTTTAACACTTTTTTTCTGTTATATTTTATTTTGTACTAAGTGCCTGTTATTAATATTAATTTCACCCTTACAGAAATAAATCAGTGCCACCCATGAAACAATTAATGTATGCTCTTAGATTTTATGCCACAGGGAGTCATTTACAGGCAATAGCTGATATAGGAGGCATCAGTGGCAGTAATGCCAAACTCGGTAAAACAAAATCCCCCGAAAAATATTTTATTTTACATATATACTAATATATAATTTTTTGCTTTCTAATAGAACCTAAATTATAATAATACATTCATTATAAAATAGTTTTTTAAAAAAAAATTTAGATTATTGAAGACTTATTATTCATAAAACAATTGTACAACGAAATGTAAAACTTTGATTTAAATGTACTTATCATAATAATCAACAGTATTACAAATGGCGTAATGGGTATAAATCAGGCATATCTCTATTTAAAACAACAAATCTTACCACTAAAAACTCACTAACCAAAAAAGCCTAAATTTAATTATATAAGCCTTAAGTTGGTATTACTGGTTGTAGTCACTTTACACTTTGACAGTTTATACTTCGTAATTCGGAACGAAGCTTTTTTTCATGTCAAAGAATAGATGTTCACAGCCACTAAATAACACAAAAATCACATGTATATTTGCAAGATTACAAAACTCAATAAAATACGCAATTTTAATTATTATATTATAATAGTAGGTAAAAAGATATCATTAAATTTTCGTTGTAAAAATGAAACGATATAAATACGGTTTTGGTCATCACTATAAATTAGGGATTCCTTATTAAGGTGTCACTTAGCGTGGTGAAAACGAATTTAAGATAAGAGCTGTATTTAGGGAATTCTTAGCCAAGGGGACTCCTAGTTAGGGAATGATTAAGGAGTCGTTGGTGAAAACGGGCATAAGGATTTTCCCGCAGATAAAACCTAAAATGACTGGATTATATGTACAATATGTTTTATGAACCTCTTGTTCTATTTTACTAATGAGTTAATACATTTTTAAATAATAACGAAACAAGATAAATTGACGTCCAAGGATTGAACGCGAGCGGTTGTGTTCTTTATTTCATCTATCAGAAAATTGCGCAGAGATGTTGCCTCACTGAGCGTTTCCTACCGTCTGTATCATGGCGAGTGTTCTGAAGAGTTATTTAACCTTGTTCCGCCCTCCCCCTTCCTGAATAGATCCACGCGCGCGGGTTTGCGTGTCACACCTATACGGTATCTCACATCCCAGCTAGGACTAAAAAGTTCTCTAACATCTTTTTTTTTGCCGTGTCGTTGGGCTGTAGATTGGTCTTCCGGCGAGCGTGTTCCCACCTTCCTATGATATGGGATCCTTTAAGCGTAGCGTGAAGAGATATTTGTGCAGGCCGGCATGATCGCTGCGACTACCGATGGGTTTTTTCTTACCTTTCGATAGTCGTTGGCGTTTTCTGGACTGCACCATGCTTACCATCAGGTATGGTGCAGTCACTGTGCCGAGTCAGTGTAAAAACTTGTTGATTTGTCATTGTTATGGTCTTCTAGCCGAGTTGTTCTTGTTCTTTGAGTTATTGATGGGTCTGGGCAGCGACAGGATGCTCGGATGGCAGTGTTGCGTGAGATTTGATATTTTTCTGAGGGCGAGGAGTGGAGTGCACGTCGCTTGAGTTGTTGTTTTGACGTCAATCAGAGAGTACTTCATATTAAAAATACTAACGACGACCTCAGAGGGACTTACTTTTTTCTTTTTTTTTACACTGGCTCGACATAGTGACTACAGAGTACCTGATGGTAAGTACAGTGTAGTCCAAAAACGAAAGCGACTATCAAAGGATGAAAATCCATTGATAGTCTACATCGTCATGTCGGCCCACATATACCGCGACTGAAGGTCTCTAGGTATATGAGGTACTGGATATACACAAGCTGCTCCCGAAACGCGACAATCCGAAACTGGTCACTATGACGGGCTTTACACCCATGTACTGTGGTCGCGATCCAGACGGGCACCGACGCCCTGCCACCTCGCTGCTGCTCGTTTAGCACCACCCAGGACTCACGTGTAAGGAAACTAGAGTAAAGCCTACGGACGCGAGCAGCATCGACTCCCAAACTTACTTGTATCCTTAGCCGTAAAACTGAATATTACAAAAAAACAACAAAATTGACGAGTGCTTTCTCTTAAATAAAAAAGGATTTAAGTCTTTATCTACTTACATTTTCACATATTTTAATGTTTTAATAAAAAAAGATATTTTTATTACATTTTAACCAAATATGTTATATTTTTTATTATCTCAGCCTTGGGTAATTTGTTTATTATTTTGATTTGCCAATTTTGACAGTGACATAGAGTCACAGACAACTTTGGGTATTAATTGTTTAATTCATTATCGTTGTTACAAAGAACAAAAATAATATAGAAATTACATAAAGGTGCGGATCCACGCGAGTGAGCAATAAACAAATGTTCGCGCACATCGCGAACGCATTGAGTTGATAGGTCAAGTTATAATGAAATAAATAGATAAATAATCTTTATGTATTTAATTCCAGAAACCGAAGGTTTAAGCAGTGGGTGTGAAGCGAGCGGCGTGAGAGAGGAGATAGCCAGAGATTACGCCGCACTCCAGTCTCGACTCCGCAGAGAGTTCTCCGATAGACGCGACAAGTTGCACGCTGGTGAGTGCGTGTCGTTATATTGATAGACTCGCTTATTTTTCCATTTATGACTCAAAAAATAACAAACTCGAAAATAAAATACCTAATTGTTGTACCATATTAGAAACTACATAATTACTACAGCTTTTCAAATAGCAGGACATATCAAGTACCTTAATTTTTTTATGTAATATTGCTGTTTGAACTTTAATATATTTTTAGATTGAGTGATAATCGCTCGCAACTTTTGCTTATAACTTTACTAATACAGGAATTACAGTGTTGAAATGAATTTTCTTAAATTTGTATTTAATTTATCTGAAAAATAGTATTATTATAGAAAATTTACATTTTAAAACTTCGTGAAGTTTTAGAAAAGCCAATATTCATAGACGTTCCGGATTTCTTAAAAAAAAAATGAATTCTCCAAGTATCTCCTTAACGCGCTAGAATTGGAGAATTTTATTTATAGTAAGCTATAGAACTACAAATCTTCTATCAGCCCTTTAACTTTGGACGCTGACATACAGGACAACCAGTATAAATACACTAAGAAAGTAAATTGACAGATTGCTAAAAACTGGGTTATGATGACGATGATCAATTATTCCAGCGACTCGTCCTGTGGCGACCGAGGAACAACTGTCAGCAGACTTCCGCAAGAAGCTGGAGGAATGGAAGTTAAAGAAGGGTGTCAAGCAACCACTACCAGTACCAGCGAGGCAGGACCTCAGCGAGGACTTCCTAAAGAAATGGGGTGAGCTGCACCAGGCAAATTTCCTATTAGGTGTAGTCAGAGGGAATAGAACTCTACTTCTCCTTATTTTGCAAACTGTTTTCACTAGTTTAACATTAACTAATTACGAGTTACCGCTGGCGACGAAGTGAATAGTCCACTGGATGCCGTTTTAACAAGTCAAAACATTACATAAACAGCCCGAATAGCAGTACATAGAGCTGTTCTGGTGCCCGCTTTGTTGTGCCGCAGTGAGGTCTGGGGATATCAGGAGAACCATGAAAGTAATTAATGCAGTGGAGATGCGAACTCTTCTTTCTGTATGCGGAGTAACGCTTGTGGATCGCGTTAGGAGCAAAGAGCTACACAGAATGGTTACTTTGAAAGATAGTATTATCGATAGTATGCACAAAACCATGTTTCGATGATTCGGAACCTGGAGAAGATAAATGATGAAAAGGTGACGAAAAATATATACAATATGAATGTGAGTGGAAGTAATAGCTAAGGTCGTAGAATCGACGAAAGCGCATGAAGGCATTAATAAATATTGACGAAACGAAATAAACTTTCAAGAATAGAGAGAAGTGGTGTACTGTTGTCTTTGCCTACTCCAATAGGGATTTGGCGTGGTGATAGATATAAAAAAACAATAATTAATCCCTTTACAACCTAAATGTTATCTAGCGAATATTTGTAATAATGTAAATCTATGTTGCAGATGAATGGACCCGTATGAAAGAGACTAATTCAGTACCTGCTTGGGAAGAAGAGGCCAAACCGGATGAAGTTCTAGTTCAAACTTCTACTGGACTTTTCAAATTCCAAGGTAATTTATTAAATCTATTATACCTAAAGAACTGATGTATGGATTTGTATAATTACAAAGCACAGGTGTATGCAGATTCTTGGGGCAAATCAGATTTTTTCAAGCCATCCATCCGGCACGCATTCCTTGCACTCTCCACGAAGACACCTTCACTAAACATTAAATATATAAGGCAACATCCGCAGTATATCCTGCTAATTCATCATAGGTATCTAGCAAGATAAATAAACATAAAGGTAGGTAGGTATTTATATATTTATTGTTTATTTATGTAGGATAGTTATTTTAAAAAATATCTCGAGGATCTTCACCAGAATGATTGATGAAGTCTTCCGTGAACAAATCTACCATAGCCTTAAAAAATGTTCGCCGCGCAGCTTGTAATAGTTAAGCCATATCATATTGTATTGCAAATTAAAAACTTTCATCGACAACAGTATACAAAATCAAGGAAAGGGGCAGCAGTCTCCCCTTGCCCCCTGCAAGTTCAGCCTATCCATCAAAGGGATTAAATACATCAAAATTATACAACTTCTCTTCTTCATCCTTCTACTAACTAATTCAGAAGTTTTTGAATTCACAATAGCTAATTTCAAGCGACACTTGAATAACAAAATAACGTAAGCTAAAAAAATATTATCAGTTAAATACAGCCCATTAAATTCTAAAAAATAAACGCCTACCTAAATGTAATAGCAATATTAAAGATGAATATTATTGCTATTACATTAAAATAGGCGATTAACTCTTATTATTTTATTACTAGCTGATCCGGCAAACGTTGTTTTGCTATATAAGGTTTTGTAATATCTTCTAAGATGTTCATTGAAATTAAGTGCTGTCAAAGACAATTTTGTTCACAATTAAATACTCTTAATCAACAACACATTTATTTGGATAAAGATTATTATTATTACGTTGATACAACTCTTAACATATAATGCATTAATTTCGACCAAATTTGTTTACCATAAAAACGGTTCTAGTGACTTAATCTTAAAAGATATACTGTCGCGGACATTTTTTTAGATCATTTCAAGAGGAATAATTCTTTCATACATATATTTTTGGTATCTTGAACCGTTTTTGCAGCGCACGCAATGGAAGCCCTCAAGGATGAATAATTTTCCCCGTTTTTTTCACATTTTCCATTATTTCTTCGCTCCTAATAATTGCATCGTGATGTTATATAGCCTAAAGCCTTCCTCGATAAATGGTCTATTTAACTCAAAAAGAATTTTTCAATTCGAACCAGTAGTTCCTGAGATTAGCGCGTTCAAACAAACAAACAAACAAACAAACTCTTCAGCTTTATAATATTAGTATAGATTTATGCACTATGATGCGCATCTGTTTATGCCTTTAATATATTAGATTTCATTGAACATACTGAAAAGTTGATAACATCATTTTTTTGTAAGCAAACTTAGTTTTAAAATTATGCATTGGCTTACAGATGTCTGTTAGTATACACACAATTCTAATAAACACTATCATTTCAGGTATATCCCGTTCTTTTACGCGTAAGCTTCACGAATGGGAGAAGTCCAGAGGAATCGCACCTGAAGCGTCTACATCCGCACTGTTGCAAGCAGCCAAAGCGAGAGGCAAAGTTCCTCAAGCCACTCTCACTCGCACCAAGTCGGATGGGAGTGTTGCTCCTTCTGTGGCCGGCTCCGGACGCCTGCACGCATCCAGTCTAAGTGTGAACGATGTTGATGACATCGATTCTGAATATGAGGGAGAGCATTCGGTAAGTTTTTTTATTTATATCGAAGGTGATAAGCGACCTGACATCAGGCCCGTATCTTTTCAAGTTAATTTCGCGTTGCTTCTCAAGGCAGTCGCTTCTAAATCATTGGAAAATCACCATAGGTTCTTTCCTAGGCTGACCACTTAAGTCGAGGTCCGTATCCACAGGGATGACCTTACGTTACCATTCAACACATAAATTCGCTGACTGAGCACCTTCAATGCTCAGGTTCAAGGTGCCCTTTAAAATGTACTAACTTTCAAGCAAATCGCCAACGATCATTGAACATCAAAGATGCCGCTTTACCTACACCGTTCATTCCGAGAAACAAGACGTGCGTGATCTAAGTATTATTTATCCATGAAAGACGAGCCGTGATAGATCGATAAGCCATTCTGGAACATCCTGACAAATACATATACGAGTACATTCGAGCGTTACCGCACATGTTGATTTGATAATATGGTTTGTAATGTTCTCCAGCTTGACGGTGCGGATGACAGAGATAGTCCTAACTCACGTGGAGCCGTCATAGTCGAGGTCGAAGCAGAGGAGGTGTGCACGGCTGCTCCTCTAATGGCCGTGTCTCCATGCCACACTCCTCAGAAACCAATATACACGTATGGTCAAGCTGAAGCGAGGTTGCTTTGTGAAACTAGTTCTGCTGTTACAGGAACGGCTGTCCTCCAAAACGGTGCTGGTAAGATAACAAATAATATACAGTATTTTATAAAAACTATATCCGACCATTGAATGAGTTACTTGGTGTCGATATTAGATAGTATTTAGAGTATATTTTTTTGGCTAAAAGCAAAAATCCATTTATTTTTTAAACTGACCTGGCACAGTGTTTGCCCCACGCCTTATGTAAGCATATTGCAGTCCAAAGACGATAAAAGACTATTAACAGTATAAAAACCTAACATTAGTCGCAGTGATCACGCCGGCCTCCACAAATATATCTTCACGCTTCCTTTAAAGGACCCCATATCATAGGACGGTGGGAACTCGCTCGCCGGAACACCATTACACAGCTCAACGGCTAGGCAAAAATAAGAATACTGTTAAAACTATATTGCTCAAAAGGGATATTATCAATGACCATTTCAATGACAAAAGTGCGCGGTGTTACTGTATACAATTTTTCTCACGGAGCAATTCATCCCTTTCGGTATTATATATTTGTGCAGAGCAACGACCAGAGTTTCTTGCCGGCTCTTCTCGGTAGATTCTGCTTTCCGAACCGATTGTACATTCACTTTGCTTTTTATGACGATTCCAATAAACTTGGAAGTAGACCCATTTAAATATAGTTCTATTTCATTTAATGGTGTTTAAGTGTTTTAAAATTTGAAAAGCGTTTTTCAATTTGTGTGTTAAACTTTCCACAGTTTTACGATCGGAGACTCGAGCTTTAAAATCAAAACAAAACGGCGCAAGACCGAAAGCGACAAGAGAACAGGTAAGGCATCCATAATTATAAATATATACATATATCGATGTGCCAATAAGTTGATATAGATTATTATTTCCAGACCAAACACACGGAAAAACCACGGCGTCACTTCATAGCACGCCAGCCTAGTATCGAGGAAGATGCTATGTACATAAGAAAAGCTATAGAAGAAGTAGAAAGGGGTTCCAGTAGATTTAAACAAGAAAATATAACTGACAATGACAATAATGATCCAGTATTAGATAATGATGACAATGAAATTGCTTCTACAAGTAATACTGTTTGTGAATTTGCCACCAAAGATTTTAAACGGAGCATTGAAGATTTCCAAAGTGATACTAAAAAGAAAGATGTAGATAAAGGCAATGGTAAGAGAAAGAGTAAATCGAGGGCAAGACTAGAAAGAGAACAATCTAAGCCGTCTGAGAGTGACACTGAACCGGATATTGACATGGTTACAGTGGAGATACCGAGGAGAAAAAAACGACCTAGGCGTACTTCTGAAAAGCCGAGAACACCTCCGGCGTCCTTACATTCAGATTCTGAAGGAGAAGTAAGTTATATTACATACTAGCTTTTGCCCGCGGCTTAAGCGAAGTATTATAATTAATTAGATATAGTTTTTGCAGCTTTACTTTTGTTTAGTGTGTGTAAAAAATTAGGGCCTAATCTGTCGTTAGGCGCTAAAACTATCAAGCTATTATATTATAGTCGAAAATCTGAGAAGATTTATACAAACTTTCATCCCCTATTTTATCCCCTTGGGGTTGGAATTGATCAAAATCCTTTCTTAGCGGATGCCTACGTCATAACATCTACTTGCATGCCAAATTTCAGCCCGATCCGCCCAGTGGTTTGGGCTGTGCGTTGATAGATCACTATGTCAGTCAGTCAGTCAGTCAGTCAGCCAGTCAGTCACCTTTGAGTTATATAATATTTAGATTAAGTATTCACGATGGTGATAATTCATTAGTTCTTTCAAAGACTTTTGCGTCTATGAGAGACGACTGAAACTGCATTACGGCTAAATTTTTCTCATGAATACACGAGCCGATTTGGGAGGCAGTCACGTCTACAACGGTAGAAGAACATTTGAACCAAAAGACATTCAGATACATTTGCAATAATAAAATTACATTTTCAAGTTTTTTTTTATATATATTTTACAGGCAGACGCTTGACCTCAGTCACTCATAGTGGAAGTTGAAAATGTCCGACGATGGGCCGCATCCGCCCAACAAATGCCAATTCACTCTTCTCTTAAAGGCTCCCTAGTCATAGTACGTCGTAATGTCGCTGCCAGCATATTCCACTCCTTAACTGTTCGCTTATTGAATATCGAAACAAATGTTTTAGTGCGGATTAAAGCAGCGTTCATCACATATCGGATGTTAATAAATACAAATGGTATCCGACATGTAGTCTAGTGATTTTATAATGAAATGAGGCTGATGCAGTTAGAGAATGTAGCTCTTGAGTATACTCTCCACTAAAAAACCGTTAAAAAACTGCCAGGTAGCCAACTTTGAGTCGATGTTCTGTACTCTAGCTTCAGTTATCGCCTACAATTAATTAATGCAATATTTATTCAGTTATCACTTTTTCAACATCGCGTATATTTTTAATCACGGTTAATACGCTTTAATTTCTATTAATAATCAAGCGTAATTATTACAGCTTCTATGGAACAATTGTCATTTCATTATAATGTTTGTTTTATTATTTAAGGTCTTTGTACTGAAATTCAAAGCTCCAGAGCCAAGAGACGGATCTCCAGAAGTAATTGTTAAAACAACAAGAAAAATATTCTCTCCAGTAGTAAGAAGCGGTGAATCAGTACCCAGAGCAGTGATACCAGTTAACGTGGAAGATTTACCTGAAGTGAGGTCAAAGGACAACACTCATAGAGTTACGGAACTAAAAAAGCGTAACAAAAAGCCGGAGGTGGTTGTGAACAAACAAGAACAGTGCCGCTCAAAAAGCTCAAATGATTTGCTGGAAGAACACAAGAAGAGGACCAGACCCCCACTCCCGCTGTCTCCGTCTTCACAAAGGAAACCGCAGCCGAAAGAAACTGCTCCGTCAATTCGGATTATGATACAGAAATACAATAAGAAAATTAATGAGGAAGGTGTGAATTTACAACTTCATGTAACTCCTCTATTATATCTTAACTTTCTTGAACTAACATCGCAGCAAATAAGCCTTTTTTATTATTTATGGGCGAACGCTTGACCTCAATCACACCTGGTGGAAGGTGAAGATGAGTCCGATGATGAACCGCGTCCGCCCAACAAATGCCTATTCACTCTTCACTTAAAGACTCCCAGGTCATAAGATCTAAATGCAAATAGATACCTATCATTAATTATTGATATTTCAGATAGGTTTCATGTTCCATCATATAAAGATTTCTTATATAGCAAAAGTTCCTTACAATTACCCAAAATTTTATTACTTATTTATATCTTTGGTTATAATATTAAATACTATTAATTGATTTTGCAACATTTTTTTCAAGTATTTAAAGACTTTATTTCATTAATCAAATAATACGAATTTAGAAACTAGTTTTTACTTACATTTTTAAATTTTCTTGGATTTAATAAAATATCAAGAATAATTTAAAAATAAGTAGTTTTTTCTAGGTCCTACATCTGGAACGAGCAGTGGAGCTTCTTCACCACCATGGCGATCTCCTTCTGCTGAAAGACGGCGACCTTCGGATATGCCAATCGGGGTTAATATTAGGTAATGTATTTAAATTTTAAATACCCTTGGCTCCAATACATAAAGCAGCATATCAAAACAGAAATATATAAATATTCCTTTTCAGAATTATTTTGCTTACATAAAAAAATTATAGCTAGCAATTAGCAAAGTACTAAGAATCGAAAAAGCTCATCAGTATAATATTCATAACTTATTTGATAAAGAGCAAATTAAACTTGCAAACAATGATATTGGTATTAATAAAATTTTTCAGAAACAACCCATTCCTCGAAAGAGAAGTCCAAAAATCTGCCAGCGCTTGCCAGTTGTCTAGAAGAGATCAAACATCAGCTGAAAAGCCGCTCAGCCCTACCCCATCCACTTTGGAAGGCGTTCTTAAATCGCACAGCGCGAATGCTTTACACCCCGAAAAATACAGAAAAGGCAATCAAGATATCCAGAAGATAGAAGACAGCCAAGAAACTATCACGGGCACAGCAAGCACCGACACAATTGTACCAGATTTGACTAATAACCCCGCAGAAGTAACTCCTGAAGTTCATCCATTGCCAGTGCTAAGACAAACGTCGGAAACTGTGACCCCAAGTCTATCGACGCTGGTGGCAGGAAATCCCGTTTTGTTCTCAAGATCGATCTCAGCGGGGGAGACACCGGTTGTTAGCTACGAACCGGAAACGCCAATGAGGCTTTCGGAACGGGCTGCGAGGATAAAGGCTGCTCGAGAGAGATTCCTCTCATCAACCGTGCCGATGAGAAGGGAAGGGACCAGTTCTGCGAGCGATTTGAGACCCGGGGACAGGTTTGTGTCTATTTCTAAGTAGTTTTGGTCTTATGTATCAACCATAGATGGACAAAATGTAATCAGATTAATAAAAATGATTATGATCACATTTTACGTTTTTTAACATTAAAATGACTGCATTTTGCTCATCTATGTTTTATACACTACAGAATCCCAGATTGCTTACACATTTATGATATCTTAATGTTTTAAATGGATTTAATTATGATTACAGAGCAAGAAAATAAAAATTACGACTACTTTTTGTAATCGTTAATCATTAATCAGATTACATTTTGCCCATCTCTGGTATCAACCCATCTGATAAAATGTGGCTACTATCACCTATATTTGAATACAAGAAACAGACTTTGAAAAGCAAAAAGAGCTGATTCCGAAATGCGACTAACTGAGGCAAAGCTTTTTTTTTTCGGCATGTCCTTCGTTAATGGCCTGGGAAAGACCTTCACAACAAAACCGGGCTTGGTGGGCGAACGCAAATGGCGCTCACCCAGCGAAATTTATGGGTTGGGCGGCTACGAAAGGGCACCCCTGTGAGTACGGACCTTGACTTGGACGGCCGGCCAGTTGAAAACGAACCTAACGGTGATCTACCAGCGTTTCGGAAGCGACTACCTTGAGAAGAAACGCCGAAAGAAACTCAAGGCTGACAGTTGACAGTTGACGGACCTATCCTTAATCGTCGTCGTCGGAGCCGCCGGCGACGCCGGTGTCTCGGAATGTGACGAGTGCTTGTGAGGGAGATAAAGTACTGTGATAGATTTTATACGGCCATATATTGTTGTCGTGATCCAGCCACCATAGCATAGACGCGCTACAACATAACTACTAATTTATTGTAACAGAACCAGATGGTTTAGATTTAATCATTTTAAAAACAAATTAATAACAAGTTTGGGAGTGATTATATTGTTCAAGTTAATGTCGCACAGGATTTAACTTGATAAAGCTCAATTTAAACTTGTCGATGGCTCACTACATACTGCTCTAGAGGCTCTATTGTACCGAGGCTTTAAAAGCTGCATCTCAAAGCCAA
The DNA here is from genome assembly GCA_036320925.1 of Automeris io. Taxonomy (NCBI): domain Eukaryota; kingdom Metazoa; phylum Arthropoda; class Insecta; order Lepidoptera; family Saturniidae; genus Automeris; species Automeris io. The sequence goes on along the minus strand of JAUDJH010000010.1, from coordinate 1,081,288 downwards.
GTGTTTGTATTGTCGGCAAACTATATGACCATTGTCTTCATACAACAGGTCAATATGAAAAACTAGTTATTCTTATAAACAATTACAGTTAAAAATAGTTTACAAAGAAACGCAATTTAAAAATGCATTTCCAAGACGTAATTAAATATAACTACATATAAATTAAAGTAAAACACAATGAAGACATTTCGCGTGTCTACATAGGGAATTTAGTTTGAGCGTTAACGCCATCGGGCACAATACAATGCTGCGGGCGTGAGAGCCGAGCGATACGGATACCGGGGGAAATACATCTGCCATTTACCGGTATCGTTCATTCCATAGATGCATGAAAGCAATGCATGCCCTGACGATAAATAAGTCTGGAATAAATTGCTTAAAGTTAAAAAAAAGAAACCATTTATAGTCAAATCTATTCTATATTCACGCCATCTATCGTTTCTATGAAAGCAATATAATATTTACTGTCATGATATAATATTCAATTCAGTTACGCGAATTCTGCCTACCCCTTCCAAATATCCTATGCACGCCACTGCCATTTACCTAATGCCCCGACTGCATTCAGTTCGTGCATGACTACAGCTTCAGATATTTATCGTTTCCAGGTCAAGCCGAGTGAGTTGCGAGAGCGACGTGGCGGAGTCCCAGGGCTCCAGCTCGCAGGAGTCGACCGCGCTGGGGCGGAGCGCCTCCACGGGAATGGTCAACGTTGACAGGGAGGCATGGCAACGCGTTGCTGACGGTAACATTATCATTATAAACCCATTTTTATTTTAATATCCCTATTGCCCTGGCCTAGTGATTATAAACTACTGGAGCCTTGGTATTAAGAAAAACATGGAAAAATATTCAGTTCAGCAAAATGAACGGATCTATTATGAAACAAAAGCAACACTGTTTTCGTGTGCTCATTTATGCTCCTGTTCTATCGTGTTTTGTCTTTAATTCTGTAACATTCGTTAACACAAGTTGATATGGAATAATGCGATTGAAATCATGAGACCACGACGGGTCAATGCGCTGCAGGTCACAGGCAGCCAGTTCCACTATTTGAGGGAACATGAAAAGTTAGACCTTCTGTCCATGCCGTGTTTAGTCCGCTCCTATGATTACATGTTAACTACAGATCTCTTAATTTCCTATTGTTTTATTAAGTGGCTGGTGATGATACCAAAATACGCCTGAAAGTTATTTTATTTGTGAACATCAGAAAGTTATTGTTATATATTAATTGGAGAAGCTGAATTATTTTACACGCGATCTGTGTTTAGATTACTTACAAAAATCAATTTCAAGACTAATAAAACGATTAAATTGATAAACGTTGCTTGGGACCAAAGGGGTTCATTACTTTGTCACGTCACGACCTACTAGTAGAGATGTGCAAAATGTAATCTGATTATCGATGAACGATTACAAAATATAGTCGTAATTTTAATTTTCTTGCTCTGTAATCATGATTAAATCCATTTAAAACATCATGAAATCATAAATGTGTATACAATCTGGGATTTTGTAGTGCTTAAAACATAAATGACTAAAATGAAGTCATATTAATGGTAAAAAACGTAAAATGTAATCGTTAATCATTTTCATTAATCTGATTACATTTTGCCTATCTATGCTTACTAGCATGATCCTTTGCTTTTCTTTGTTCACGAGCTACGTATGTCCCAGTGTTGCCGTGTAAATTTTCCCAATTTAATATGTTTTTATTTTATTCCAATTCTTTTTACTCTTTAACTAAAAAAAGACAACCTAATTATAATTTAATATTGATACCAAGTAATGCCTTCACAGGTCGGACAGGGTTTTTATGACATACTGTATAGTGTGTACTGTATAGTGTAAGCCGTGGTGGCTGCCGGCAGAATAGAATAGCACCCCCCTCTTCTTGCTGAGGTGTCGTAAAAGGCGACTAAGGTATCTCTTTAACACCGCAATTCAACCAGGTGTTCAGAGAAGGGAAAACTCGACCAAACCTGCATCCTGCTCCCTCCCGATCGTACTGGTTCTCCTTTCCATCGGGCCTGAGGGAGCTCGGACGAGAGAGTGCTTTTCTGGCTGCGCGTCCAGTTATACACTTAAATATCTCCTGCGCAATTGACTGTTTCCGAAAACTGGACCTCGAATTTCTTAACCGGTGTTGAAACAGTCGCCGTGGCCGAAACGGGCCAGGACATCATCATCATCATCATCATAGTGCATACCGGACTGTAATAAAGCCCTTATTGTCATGCAGGCGGACGACGCCAGAGCCGCAAATCGCGGTTCAGCCTAGCACGACTTGCGGCCAAGCTGCGGCGGCGGGACGAGGGCGCCGTCTCCAGACTGTGTCGACAAAGTCTGCTCGTACAATTATTGAATAAACAATAAATATCTATCTGAAACGTCTTTTCTTTAGCAAAATCCTGCTCAATGCACATATACGGTGGGATATTGAATGCACTCCCACATCTGTGATACCACCTCGAGAAGTTGAGGGGTTAAAGGCTATTTTGTTTAAGCGACATTTTTTGATGATATAGTAATTTATATGTTTTCGGAATCAGCGTTTTTACCTAAAATATACATATATATTAGTATATCACCAAAAAATGTCGCTCAAACCAAATAGCCTTTCACCCTTCGATATTAGTCTATGAATTGACTTATTTATCATATCCGCACTCTAATAACATCATGGATATATATTTAATAAATTTTACCCCCTTCTATAAACCCCCTCGTATAATCGTGTTAGTTTTTCTTACCTATGTTTATCTCAAACCTTACTCTCATGGTATCGTCTACAATTTGTAATCTTCACTCTTATCCCAACTCTAATGGTATCATCTACAGGGTGCAACTTCACGCCTACAAAACTCTCATGGTATCATGTACCTACAGGGTGTAAATCTTCACACATATCCATATTCTCATATTATTTTTGTACGAATTGTAATCTTATAAAATAAATTATAGGAAATAAATAAAACGCAAAGTTATGTTTTCAAATTTAATATCATTTCGAAGTTGACAAAACCGTTCCAACACGTCACCGCCGGCAATCAATATGATTGGTAACAATAATTACCATATCAAAAGGGATCGTGGAGCTACCAATAGTGTTATTATCAAAAACACTACGATTCAGTTATTTATTAGTAATAATAAGACTCAATAGAACACTTACATACAATATTAATGGGTAATTTGGTTGAGGTAGATAATCCTTAATAACTTTAATAACTAATTTTTTTTTTGTAGTGGGAATATGAAATTAATAAACATACTTTAAAATAATAAATTACAAATTCGTTCAAAAATCGTAACAAAATGTAAAAAAATGTATATTCAAATTATATTTAAAAAAAAAACAAATTGTAATAAAATTCATATTCCCACTGATTTTTAATACATTAATTTTTGAAGACACTGAAATTTATTATTACATTATCATTTGTTTAAAATTTGTAAATAATAGATAATCAGGTTTTATTTATAAATAAAGATATCAAATTAAAGGTTTAACACATTCGTCGCTACGCGTGATTTGTTTGTGTCTCAAGGGACTCAAATCCAACTGGCGTTACTCCGTAACGTAGACAAATGATATATAATCAATGTAACTCGAGGATTATCATTATAATTCAATATTATTATTTTCGATTTATCGCAAAATATTTTGTTCTTTACCTCAAATGTACTAGTGTTTCACCGAAAATCATGCGACATAGTATAATGTAAATATTTTTAGTATTTTAATGTTGTATATAGTATATTTTTCTTTTAAAAACCCAAGTTAAAATCATATTAACATCATAGATGGGCAAAATGTAATCAGATTAATAAAAATGATTAACGATTACATTTTACGTTTTTTGCCATTCAACTTTTCAACATTGACTTCATTTTAGTCATTTATGTTTTAAGCACTACAAAATCCCAGATTGTATACACATTTATGATTTCATGATGTTTTAAATGGATTTAATCATGATTACAGAGCAAGAAAATTAAAATTACGACTATATTAATCAGATTACATTTTGCACATCTCTGATCAACTTCAACAAGAATAGCATCACCCATACTTCAGTGACGCAGCGACGAACGAGTTAAGTAAATTGTAATAAAAATTCAACATAAAACACAAGAATAATTCCTTAGATGATTATATGCATTATTCTTTACTTGGAACATTTGTATATAATTTTATAACAATTTTTATGGGAAAACTTAATTTTAAACTTGTAATTACAAAAGCAGCTTAGTTAAAAAAAAAAATAATCTGAACTTTATTTATTACATTACATTTCAAACGTTTCTTGAACACGCTGAGCCCGGCATCATTATTACTGTACTTTCCGTTTAGCCTACAACGAGCCAGCAAACCGAAAATATACATATAGTATCAGTCACAGCATTTCCAAGACAATTGATGGATGCACTTACGCAACAATCAAATGAGGAAGTTCCTCGGCATATTAAAAAAACACCCTGTTGAGTTATAAAAAAAGAGTTCACAAAATCAGAAGGTATTGTTTAGGATGTCACGAGAAAAGTTCATCATAATTTGGAAAGTCAGAAATGTGACAAATTCATCACGTTTTGTAATAGATGTTAAAATAGACCTAAATTTTGTTTAGACTGTTTCAATAAACTTCATTAAACTTGCTATACATTTATTTTTTAAATGCCACTCAAAGCTCATTGTCGGTCTTCAGAGACAGACGCCGGGCAAATGGAAAATTTACTGTCGGTCCCTAGGGCTCAACGTGTTACGGGACTGGTTAACAAATGTCATAATTTGATCATAGTACAAAAATTTAAAAGAATATATTTAATAAACTCGTTTACATCATTTAACGGAATAATCCGCAAACAAAAGCTGACCATTATCACCGGGAAAAAATAAATCCGCACACAATTAATTTTATTTTCAACATTACATGATTTTTAGATGTAATTTTGTTTTAAAAACGTTACAATTGTTGAAATAAATATAGTTTGTTAAAGTACAAGAAATATACAATAATATGAATAACAATTTCTAATGAAAATAAACACTGTTAGTCTTCCTGCCACATGCTGGTGACGTCAACGATTAGCTGCGGATTTTTGTGTACGATCGCGAGTTTAGAGCGATGATGCAAATGAGTTAAAACGTTGGATAGTTTCATATATATAATGTTTAAAACTTGAATAAAATGTAAAAAAAAAATTAAAAAATCTCATATAAGATAGAAAATGAAACATGAAAAACATTATCAAAAATTTAGTATAATATTCGACAATTAAACAAATGAAAAATGTAATAAAACACTCCAGTCAACTTCTTACGACACATAATTCTCTTAAAAGCATGGATCGTGGCTTATTTAATTTAACCTTAAATTCAAAATTGAGCCACCACACTTACTAGTTAGTATGTATATTTATATCTCAAACACTCAACGTGATTTCTTTGCAACGAATTTAATATTTAAAACATTGTTAAATTCACAGTAACGATCACATAACGAGTTTGCCATGCTATTCTTTCAACGCGACATACGTGCTACACCTAAGTCGTGCTATCGTTTATTTTAAACTTCCTAGTTTGTACTATATTAAATTTGTCTAACGCGTTGAGATATAAGTAATTATAACAAGATGTTATACATTTTTATATCGTATATAACAGCACAATCCCTTCACGCTATTAACAATACCATATAACCTTATATTTAACAGTTCTGTAACTAGTTATAGCATATAACGGAATTAATAGTACTTGTTATAATTAATTATAACATAAAATCGAAAGATTTAACCACGCTATAACATTAATAACAGTGTTCATTTAACAGTCATATATCTCTATATACTCTTTATTTTGTAGCACGACTTTGCTGTGAGAGTATCGCTTGACAAAAAGTAGCAGGAAACAGGTGACCTTATAACAACACTGTGACCTCACTCTTCTATCTTTGTTACACATTAGCAAAGTAGAAGAGAAAGAAACAGTCAGCTACTAAAAGAGGTAACAGAATATCTATGTATTCAAGACACTGCTTCGAAAATCACGAAGCCTATAGAATAGTAGCCTTTAGAACAACTTTGTCGATACTACGGAGGTCTATTTGGTCCCCTCGTTAAACATTACAAGAGGAAACGCTCAAATTCGTCGCAAAGCGTGTCAACAACATTCAAACACAAATAAGTAAATAAAAAAACATTAAGCGAACAAAAAACTAAAATAAAATAACGCAACTACACGAAGAGCTAGTTTGGACGCGTATATCTAAGTACATGCTTTAAAAGACACAAAATTGTCAATTTATTTGACGAATTTAAGATAATTTTAACGCCGAATAATATATTTGGGAGGTTAACGCGTTGTTTTATTATTTGTTTTTCTCACACTATATTTGAATTAATAAAAAGGTGGAAGTGTTTTTCTACTAGTGGTGTGAAATTACTTGATTGCAATCAACTCTACTCTTATAACAACCACAATTTGTTTTACTATAGCCTCGTAATCAATAAACAATCGTTTTGTTTATATAAAAAAATAGCATTCGAATATATTTGATTAATTATCTGCTATTTCCTTACACAAGATGATTTTTTAATATGTACTTTTTTGTCTGAAATACTAAATTGATCATTCATTATATTGAAAAAATGAATATCAACGACCAAACTGTTTTTTTTTTATATTAAGTTTTACGGCTCTGGATACTAGTCCTTTTGAGTCCGTCAAAACTGATGGATAAAATAGAGAACACAACCGCTCGCGTTCAAGCTTGAACGTCTATCACCAAACTGTCCTATAAAATTGTGTTGCCATAATCCTAGACGTATTTTGTTGTAATAGCAAACTTAATATATGCGATAAGCGCGTGAAACCTCTCATAAAAAAACTTACTGCGATTACATAATTTCAAATCCAAATACAAAAAAAAATGTTATTTTGAATTGAATTAGATAAACAATACAATTAAACGTATGTTAGTATTTACATAACTTTTTAGCGCATTCGTAAACAAAAAATTACATGCAGACGATTAACGGTTCCATTATATATACTTTATACAATACATACCGTAACAATTCTATTGCTGTATCAATTAACATGTCAAGTCACGTTGCGACAAATCTATCATTAAATTTAAAATAATCACCTGTATTTATAGTATATTATTCATCTGGTTATTGTAATATATTGCAGCCCTTTATGGAATGTGTGGGTTGTACAAGAAAATATAATGCTATTGTATAAAAAAAATATGGAATGAAATACCCGCTTCAACAGAGATGAAGACACAAAATGTATTTGGGGATCGCTATCCTTTTTTCCAGCTATAATTTTTGAAAAATAATTCTTAAGTGATATAGTAAAAAAAAGCAGTCGGCCAATTAATTTTGTGAATTCCAAAAATCAGAATAACAAAGAAGTGAGATTCAAAATCATCGTTAGAGGCACAATATCAGGCTTTTAAATATTTTGTTACATTTTTTTCTTCACTCAAGGGACGGACGAAGCCAATTTTTTTTAAATGTATAAGTGAAAAATATATTGACTTAAAAAATATTAATTGTAGGATCTATTTTAATCTTAACATCTACTGGGGTTTGTTTGATCTATTTTTTGGATTCAAGCATTAAAAAAAAACATATTCGTCGTGAGGTACCGCGACATTTTTAGCAACATCACTGAGCAACTTCTTCAGCGTCGAAGGTTTTCTTATCATCTAGAGCACTGGTAGAGTTTAGAGAGCTATTCTTATTTTTTATAATAAAAATACTAAATACTTATTCAATAAATTGTGTATAATATGGTATACGAAAGTGAATTTTATTGGAGTATATCTTTAAAGACAGAAGAGTTGTCGAGCGATTTATAATAATCTTCTAGATTCTAGGGCATTTGTTTACATAATGGTACATCTGCCGCAAAGTCTTCGTATTTCGCAAACCTCATCTTTTTCTTTCACGTGTATTTGCAATTATTTTTCTCTTTCTCACTGTCATACGTATAACTTTGCGTATACAAATAAACATTACAGTAAAGAGATAAATAATCGCAAATACACGAGAAAAAGGACAAGCAGGTGTTTTGCGAAACTGGAAACATTTGCTGTAGACACACCAATATGTAAAAATAAGAAAACAGAGATAAAAAAGGTCTTTTAAATGCGAATTTGCTAAAAAAAATAATCAAATGGAGAATTAAGACATATATGGCTTCTAAAATTAAAACTTGAAAGAGAAATGAACGTATAGTAATTTTCGTAGTGACATTAGCTTATAAAATATTAATAATTCGATTAATAATCTAAAGCAACGACCCAATAAGTGCCTGTTCTATATATATGGAAAACACAAACTGAGTAAATGAAAAAGTTTATATACAGGTGGTTTTACAAGCGAGGATGATATTGAGGGAGGATATTCAGCATTCGATTCTGATTCTAGATATGTAAAAATAGTAATATCTTAATATTTCCTTTAAAACAAAATTTACTATAGTCAGGATATTTAGGGGCAATGATACGCATGAATGAATGGATAACAATTAATTATTTAGTAGGTATTTTGCCTGTACTTAGCCAGAATACAGTGCGAAGGGTAAATGAATCAATATCTGTTTACTTAAAATTATCAATGAATCGCGCGACACACGCGCTACGGTGCCCGCACTTTTTACGGATCAATTTTCATTTGCTCATCAATTTTTCAATATAGTTTAAACCGTATAGCCGTATACCGTATAGTTTAGCCGTGGTGGCTGCCGGCAGAATAGAATAGCACCCCCCTCTTCTTGCTGAGGTGTCGTAAAAGGCGACTAAGGTATCTCTTGAACATCGCAATTCAACCAGGTGTTTAGAGAAGGAAAACTCGACCAAACCTGCATCCCGCTCCCTCCCGATCGTACTGGTTCTCCTTTCCATCGGGCCTGAGGGAGTTCGGACGAGAGAGTGCTTTTCTGGCTGCGCGTCCAGTTATGCACTTAAATATCTCCTGCGCAATTGACTGTTTCCGAAAACTGGACCTCGAATTTCTTAACCGGTGTTGTAACAGTCGCCGTGGCCGAAACCGGCTAGGACATCTTCATAGTTTAAACTTTCGCGTTTTGTAGTCATTATAAACACTTTAACTGGTCTTATGCGGTAATTAACTTACTTATAATTATGGCTCGACGTTTCGACCTGGTTATTAAGGTCATGGGCACGAGTAGACCGATGTGACGCGGAATTTAAAATATAAAATAACAATATTGCAATTAAAAATAAGTTCAGTCGCGCATAAGACCCGTTCAAGTATTTACAATGAGTATTTAATCGTTACTTGAAGGTACACTGTATTAAGTGGTTTTGGAGGCGTGCGCTGTATACACCCACCCCTCCCAGAAAGGCACCTTCAACAGCACTTTCCGTTTCCCAGGCGTCTGGATAAATTTGACTTTACCCGGGAAGCAATTGAAGGACACCCTGTATTTAATCAGTAGGACTGACATACCGGAGTCGCTGCCCTCACAGGAAATATCTCCTGGTTTATAAAATCAGTGTGTACAGTAATTTGTTTCGTGAATTCTCCGTTCTTGGCCACTGATGTATAGTGAAAATATAATAAAAACGTATAATTATATGGCTAAAATACATTGCCAGCCCAAAAATTAGATCAAACAAGCGGAAATAATTAGACATATGCACCTACCTTTACAATTGAGTTACAATTACAAAACATCGTACATTGCTCAGGTAATACACATTATTGTAATTTTGGTTTCATTGTCAATTAAAGTATTATTAATAACGAATTGAAGAAAAATAATAAAATTGTTTACATGTAAAATTGTACACAACCCAAGAGTTAACTGGTAAGTCAATATTATTTAAAAAAAAAAGTTATTTTATTAAAAAAAGCTTTAAGTGCTTAACACGTTCGTCGCCCGGCGCGTTTCGTTCATGTTCCTCTCGGGGCTCAAATCATACTCTCGGTACGCCGCGCCATAACGTTAACAAGCGATATATAAACAATGTAACTCGAGTATTAACATTATAATACGATATTATTATCTTCTATTTATCGCAGAGGATTTTGATCTTCACCTCGCATGTGCGTAGAGTGTTTTAACGAAAAACATGAGACATAGTTTAATGTAATATGTTAACATATATAAGTTAGTAAAAGGTATTGTATGATGTGAGGACTTTTAATATTTTAATGTTGTATATCCTATATTTTCCTTTTAAAAATCCAACTAAAAATTCTATTAACTTCAACACGAGTGTCACCCATATTCAGGTGACAAGGCGACGAACGTATTAAAAATGAAATTTCTTTAAATATTCTGTTAAATGTGCATTTTTGTTATTATTTTGTTTGTTTTATTGTTTACGCTAAGAGCAAAATCAGCTTACGCTTCATGTATCAATAAGATAGAAAAATAAGATACAGTTATTTTTAAATTATACAAAAACGAAACATAACTATCGGAGAGAAATAAAATATAGCAATAAACTGAGAAGAATATCGCGTGCTATATTTATTTCATAATAAAAAGTTAATAAATGGTTTTCAATGAAGTAAAATAAATCAAAACTTTATTTAAAACATATAGGATTGTTTATTAATTCATTGTCATATAACTCATGGAATATATAATTTTAAAATTTCGCTTTTTGTACTCATTATAAATACTTCAACGTGTCTTATGCGCGAATTAATTGTGGCTCAACGTTTCGACCTGACTACACAGGTCACGAGACCGGTCACGACAAGGTCACTGACCTTGGTCACGAGCAAACAGACGTTCCGCGGAATTAGCATAGGGAGCTGGAAATTTCTTCCTCTACCCTCTTCTGTTCTTGATCATTCGAATAGTCAGACATTGCGACGAACGTGTTAAAAAACAATCCGATATTAAATAAAAGCGCAAACGTAAAATAAACAAAATATCAGACGCATCAACTCACGATTAAGAATCGAAGCTCGAACCCTGTGGAAAACCATATTAAAGAAGTTTTTTAATACCTAAAACTACCCTAAGTCTAATTAATTCAAACTTAGTGTACTCGAATATCAGGTACGAAGTGGGCCGTTATTCCCCCTTTTCTTTTTTCAATGTTTTAACCGTATTTATATACTCTAGTATATGTACAAAATCGAGCCAATTCAACTTTATCAAATACATTTTTTTTTTATTTTTGCAAAATTTTTCACAACACTCATTAACGCTTATTTTGGTATATTAGCTCGACAGAGTAACTTCATGGAAAATTAAAGGTAGTCCAAGAACGACGGAGAATATTAGGTGATGAAAATCCATTGGCAGTTGCTGCCGTCATGCCGGCCCGCATATGACTCTACAAGTCTGTATGTATATGAACAACTGGACAACGTACGCAGACTGACCCCGAAACGCATCACTATGACGGACTTTGCTCCTGTGCACTGTGGTCACGAAACAGTTCGGAAAATCCCGCAACCAACTCAAATATCAAAGGCAGGAGAAATGTAATTAAGTTTATGGTGATAGGGTATTGACTGTCATAGCGACTCGCTTCGACCTGTCGCGTTCGGGATCAGTCTGCGATCAGCTGTTGATATACCCAGAGATCTTCCTTCGCGGTATAACTGGACCGACATAGCGATGGCGGCTGTCGATAGATTTTCGCCTCTCACCGGTCGAGCATTTCTTAGACTTCACCCTACTTTCCATCGAATGTAATGTACTCACTTTGTTGAGCCAGTATAAAAAAGGAAATTTTCTCGAAACTAGCGTTACGCGAATGCAAATTAACATTGCATGTGCATTGAAGATTGGAAATATTTGTTAAGAATTATAAATACACACTTCGGTTAATGGATTTTTTGTATCTCGTGACCAGACATTAATAAGCTATTGAATATTTATATCAAATAAACTTGAAATGTGTCCTTAGAGCTCTAAATAATAAATAAGAAATGAAATACTAACTAGCCATGCCTTCCAGCGGGTATCTATTCTAAAACTTGTCGATGGGTATATTGACAAATAACGTTTTTAAAGAATCTTACAACGAAGAAAATGAGGTAGATAAACATTGTGATATGGAATCAATGAACAACGCACCCTACAATAAAAAAAAGATGAATATTTAAGCGGTTTAACTATCTTAGCAAACGTCGAAAGAGCAGTTAGAAATAACGTTATTAACATTAACGACAACGTTATAAACTATAATCATTATTCAATAGTAGTTCGTTGTAATAAATTATTTCTTAATAAAGGTACATTATACTTTTTTTAACCCTTTCGCTACAGCAGCAGCTGGACTAGTGACGAAAATGCCCGGGAATTTTCCCAAAGTGCCCAAAACTTCCGAGAACATTTCGTAAATTTCCGGGAATATTCCCAAGGAAGTTTTTGGGCACTTTGGGAAAAATTCCCGGGCATTTTCATCACTAGGCAGGACTCCAGCAAACGGAGCGCCGCGCTGCAAGTGCGCGCAGCATTCGGCGCCAAAGTTTTGCCTTACAACCATTTTCATTCGTTTTCAGACGAAAAATAATACGGGTTAATAAAATAATAAAGGAATCACACATCGGATACAGGCGGCGTTTTTTAGCTGGTGACTATACTCACCAGTTGTAGCGAAAGGGTTAATTACTCTCATACAAATCTTTTGTACTACCTACTATCCTAAGTCTCTCAAAGAAGCAGAGCCGTACATCACACAGAAGCATAAAAAAGCATTATCTAGTTATACCTACTTGAACATGTATTATATAAATAAAATAAATAAATAATGGCAGCGATCATGCCGGCCTGCACTAAATTAACTCTTCACGCTTCGTTTAAAGGGCCTAATGTCACAGGACGGTGAAACCTTCCCACGGCCCAACGACTGGGCTGCAGTAAGAGTTAGAGAACTTCTCAGTCCTAGCCGGGATGTGAGTTACCGTATAGCTGTGACTCCGTAAACCCGCGCGCCAGTTCTGCTATGGAAGGGAGAGGGCGGAACAAGGTTAAATACCTCTTGAGAACACTCACCGTGATACAGGCGGTAAAAAACGCTCAATGAGGTAATATCTCTGCGTCATCGCGATCATGGATTTAAAAGTTTGTCCATATTTTAAGTCAACGTATTTATTGAGTGACTGAGGATAACAAAATAATGCTTTTAATGCTTTTATTGAATGCACGCTACTGCAAAAAGTATATGGTAAAGATATTTTAACCGTTTTAAAACATTGCAGTTAAAAATTCATTGCAAATCTAATGACCTGATTCCACTAACAATGATCATTTAGCATTAATGACAAATTTAAGCTCAGTCTCAGAAACGCTCATTGATTTTAAACACGCTTTAAAACATTAATGAGTATACGATTACATACAAATTTATGAATAATTCATGTTTAAAAGCGATTTTAAATTTAAAAAGCGTTTTTGTTACTGGGTATCAACTTCTCAATCGAAATAATGATATAGCATTTAGATTGGCATAATAACAGCCGGACAACTGATGTAGTTTGTATAGCGCGTGATATTAATTTATTTAGCGTATATAATAAAACGCTTAAAATATATCGCACATAGTCCGTAGCGTGCTAATTATTTAACAGTATTAACTAAGCGTTTTTTTAATAGCGTTATATAGCAGCTGTTAAAATGTATATGGAATCCGGCAATCAGCTTTGAAATGAACCGTGCTATATTTCATAACAATAAAAGCTTTTTATTGTGATGCGTTATATAATTGGTTGGAATGTCATGTGAAAGTAGATAGCATCTGCGGCTTTTTCTAAAGTATCTTTGAAAAAAATATTTTTCTTATCTTTTCAACGTCGGTAAATACTTTGAAATACTTATATACACGAATATATTGTATGTACTGATGTTTGGAACTATTTTGGTCTACATTTTGTACGATAATATTGAACTAACAGTTTTTTTTATATATTTTATCTTTTTATATGTTCTGTACTTAACGTAGGCACTGGTTTTTGTAAAGAAAGATTGCCGTAGTTTTTCGAGGCTACAAATCGATGCCGTATTTTTTATTGTCTAGGCGCTAATCTCAGGTCGTATAGGTATCGACTATGTACATACAAGAAAATGCGTTTGTTTTGCCTCAAAATTGACAATAAAAATATATTTACATTACAACGCCACATTTCGCTCGTAACGCGAACTGCGACAAGTCTACCCGAGAATAGCTTCACGCGAGCTATTGCTAGAGCGGTTGTTTTCATAAGGCCTACTGTAAACCGATACGAAAATAAAAAAAAAACAAATTCTCCAGCTAATAATCGATAATATAATATCGAGTTTACAGTAAGCCTAATATGTAACACTTAAAATATGATACCCGTATTATATTTTATGTAAAATCAGCCTTATTTAAAAATAAAGTCTATTAGGAACAACGCGCCAAGCTATCCTCGCGGAAACCCGCACCGGTCAGAACTTGCCAAGCCTAATGCAAACCTGTGGCCACGGAACCCGTCTCATCTAATCGTATATTCACTTGCTAATGTGCGAAAATAAACTCAACTACCCAATCGAATTGACGTCGGAGACCGGCGGGCGGCCCCGGGGGGTGGGGGTGTCTCCGTACCCCTCGTGTAGTTCTGGACGCCGCGGGGGGCGGAGCTCAACCGTTCGGCTGCAGCGTGGGCTGGGCCTGGCCGTGCGCGGCCTCGAACTCGCGCCGCTCCGAGTTCATGTTGCCGTCGGGCAGTTTGGACTCCTCGTACTCCGGGCGGCGCGACGTGTCCAGCAGGGTGTAGGCAGTGAGGCCGGAGGTGTCGGGCTCGGCGCCGATCTCCACAACGATGGACCCGGAATCCAGGTTGTCCTCATCCAGGCGAGAAACGTCGAAAATTGCTTCATGCACGCGGCCTTTGCGCATCTTACCGTTTGGTGTTTTTGACTGTAAAAAAATAAACATTGTCACGCTATATCCCTTTCAGGGTTAGCAGAGATACATTTATATGTCGTACCCAACATGACCAATGGCGCAGCTAATCGCTGTTCTCACGCAATAGTACACATGGCATTGCTATTAGATGTCATGCATGTTTCCTCACGATAATTTCCTTCACCGGTGAGCATGTGCTGCCTAAATACATTCTTAATCTAGAAAAACCCATATGTACTCTTATCTACTAAGCCACCATCATCATCATCATCATCAGCCTTACGTAGTTCACGGCTGGAACTAGGCCTGACCTAACAAACGCCATTGAGCACGGTATTCGACACTCCTCATCCAATGCCAACCGGCCACCTTCCGTAAACTTTTTCTTTTTTTTTAACCCGGAGGCAAATCCTACGTAGGACCATCAGGGCCGCTGTGAGGGCAGCGACCCCGGTGTGCCAGACTCCTACTGACTAAAAACCCCCGGGGTGTCCCTCTAATCACTCCACCCAGGCCTGGGAAACAAAATTTATCCAGTCGTCCGGGGAGCGAACAATTAAATATTCAGGCTTCTCTGGGAGGAGTGACTGTAAGAAACACACGCCTCCAAACCTTTATCACGGGCTACGCGCCGGACACTGCGCACCCCCTCCCTCTCCTCTGGGGAGCAGACTCCCTCAAGTCTACTACCCGGAATATCAAAGTACACACATGAACAAAGTCTAAGACTCAGCTAGCAAAACTTTTTCATATAAAAAGTCTATAAACCTCTACCTTAGCTATTTTTAAGAGCATTTTTCTGAAATACTACAAAAACCCAAGATGAGAGAGGGGAATTAGGTTTAGCCAAAAGTTCACGACATTGATTGCCTGTTTGAGGCGGTACGAAGTCGGCCATGTCAGTCGGTTATAGGATACTCACGGTGGGGTTCTCAGTGATGTGGACATGACCGTTGAGGAGTGGCTCGCCAGCGTCCTTGCGACCACCGTTGGCCAGCCGGCCTCCCACATCCTGCAACCGTCAGAACACCTTAGATATAAGTGCAGTGTGCTCTCAGGCTGCCAATCTGCAAGTCTAGAGTCCCGCAATCAGAAGAGTCTCGGGTTTCGTAATGACAAAAGTCTAGAAATATCTATGACTTTGAAATCTCGAAGTCCTAAGAGTCTGGAATCTTGAAACCTCGGAAGTTCAGTCTTAAAATATCGAGGCTCGAGTGTCGAATTCTGAGAGTCTCGTGTCTCTAAATACCATATCGTAATACGAATAGGTTTGAGGGTTGTTCGCCCGTATTCGATAAATTATGTGTGCTATAACATTATAAAGATGTCCCTACCACTTGTGGGAGGCGTGTGAATCAGAAGGTAGCCTTGGCGTGAATTCTTTTTATTATTTATTTGGTGCGCGTTTTATATACTTCACGTGACCTAAATATCGCAATGCACTGCTCTAGTGAATGCATCTAACTTCAAAACACCTGACAGGTACATCGACTCTATAAGGTAAAGTTTGTCATTTTCATAAAAATTAAATAAAATATAACTACATCTAAATAGGTATACATTTAAACAGTTTTGAATCGTCAAAAAAGGGATCTACTACCGGTTCCGAAAGCAGGATATACCGCGAAGAGCTTATCGAAGTAACAGTAATTTAGAAAACTATCGATTCAACTTCAAATGTACATCATCCCATTTCCACGAGAAATGTGATTTCTAAGCGAGCAAAGACGAGGGTTTAGCTGGTGAAATATATTTTAGAATAAAACCTTACAGATTTAATTCTATTTAGAAATTATCACCACAATTGTCTCCAGTCGATTATCGAGAGGGCGTTCGAGTCGTTGAAAAACATACCTTCATTTCAGAGCACTCTTCACCGTCCCCTTCATCATGAGACGCGTTTCTTCGTCTTCTGGATATCCTGACAATTACAAAACCCATTATAACAATTAAAAATATAAATTCCGTGAGCCTTTTTTTTTCGACTTTACGCGTGTTGGTTAACCGGGAACGGTCTTCATAAATAAACCGGGGGGGTTTCCGTGAGCCGTGTGAAACAGGGAACCGGGAACTCATTTTGAACACCCGGTCTACACGTTAAACATTTGTAATTAAATCTAGGGTAGTTTAAAATTCGCGGTTAAATAAGATTACCTAACGGGAGTCCTTGATCTCTTCCTCCTGCGCCAGAGGCAGAGGGCAGCAAAGGTCATCAGGCATAAGACAAGTGTCCCACAGGACGCGCCGATCCCTGGAATACAAGCGGCTACTCAATAAGTTATTCATACAAAACACCTCAACATAGCCTACATTGGTTTAATCGAAGAACGCATAAAAAAAGGTTAAGGCAAAAGGCACTAAAAAAAGAAATAAAAAGAGAATAATTAATATAATTGTTGTATTAACAATCGATTGTAAAAAAAAGATAAGATTGATATAAAAAACAATTATTTTTTCATATCTAGCGTTGATGTTCAGCCTACGCTCGATGGAACTGGTGCTGCGCATTTGAGAGGAAATGAAGAGCTTATCATCCCATACTTCTTGCCAGGAGGTCTACCTCAAGCCAATCGCTCGACAGGCCGTAGTAGTATACTGATCCCCAGGACCGGCGAAGGCAAAAAGACAGTTCCACTTCCACCAGTAGACCACCCGTAGGTTCTTTCCGTGGCTGGCGGTCCAAGTCGAGGTCCGTACCCACAGGGGTGCCCATGCATTGCCACCCAATCCATAAATAGAAAGAAAGAAAGAAAACGTTTTATTAACAGCAGCCATATAACAAACATTGAACAATAGAACACACATAAAAGACCAAAAACATAAAAAAGAAAAACCAACCAAACAATACATAAAAAAAAATGAAAAATCGCTTAATGAGCACCCTAAGGGTTCGCCCTTTTTGGCCGGTGTAGTTGTAAAGGTCTTGCCCGCCCATCAACATATAATCCTGCCGAAAAAAAAAGAGGAGGCATTGTACCAAAGTACCCCGGTGGTTTTAGCCGATATGAATCCGACAGACCAGGACGGCCCTCACCGTTGCGATGATTCTCTGAGAGGATTACCACTGGGATAACAAAAAATGGATTCGCTCGAGTGGAACTTTTTTTTTTTTTTTTTTTTATAACTTATAGGCGAACGCTTGACCTCAATCACACCTGGTGGAAGGTGAAGATGAGTCCGATGATGAACCACGTCCGCCTAACAAATGCCTATTCACTCTTCTTTTAAAGACTCCCAGGTCATAAGATCGCGGAAATATGGCCGCTGGTAGCATATTCCACTCCTTAGCTGTTCGCATGATGAATGTAGAAGCGAATCTTCTCGTGCGGATATAAGGAACATCCACCACATACGGATGGTATCCGACACGATGTCTTGTGGTTTTGTGGTGGAATGGGGCTGGTGGAATCAAAGAATGTAGTTAGTCGAATAGTACTCGCTTAGTGCTCAACTACGAGATGACCTTGGAGTACAAAATGCGAGAGTTCAAGATGTACTCACAGACGTATAGGAGCGAGGCCGTGGGCGGACGGGCCGGCACCGTGATCACCTGGCTGCGCTGGCTCGGCCCGGACGCCGTCACCATCACGTACGTCAGCTGCGACGGGTCCAGACCCTGGATCTTTAACGTCACGGAAACATTACTCTCACGTATCACTGCTGACGATGAAGAGCAAATGTGATGTGTAAAGTCGTAGGATGATTTTTTTTTCTGACTTGACATACTGACCATACTTCGCCTGATGGTAAGCATGACGCACTCCAAAAAACGACAACTACCAACAATAATGAAAAACAATCAATAATCGCAGTGATCTTGCCAGCCTGCACAAATATCTCTTCACGCTTGCCAGAAAAACATTCCACAGTCCAACGTCACTGCTGCAGTAAGAGAACTTCTTAATCAGAGCCAGGATGTGAGTAACCATATAGCAATTGCTCAAACTAGGGCGTAATCAGAGTACACAAGTGCGAAGTCTATCATAGTGACTCGCATCGGCCTGTCAGGTTTCAGAATCAGTTTCTGTATATCTAGTCCATATAACTAGAGACCTATCATCGTGGTATATGTAGGCCGACATAGCAATGGCAATTGTCAATTGATTATCATCATTTGATGGTCGCTGCCGTTTTTGGACTACGCTGTGCGGTCCGTCAGGTGCAGTGGTGGAACAGCGTCGGGCCAGTATTACAACAATGCCCAACAGTGGTGGTAACGCCACAGATAATAAGTCCTTGCTTAGTCTGGCTCTTGTTGCGTTTAATTGCCACCCAGTCCGAGGGGAGGGTAGTTTGCCAAACCATTGTGAAATCGTTCGTCTTGCTATCAATACGTATGCGTCGACGGTGCACCTTAATCATTTATATTTTGGTTTCATACAAATACTGTGTTGTGGAAGTGATATCACATATCGTCAGGACTGCTGGACAGCGTAACAGGTGGGTGGCAACAGTTATATCGCATGAGCCAAGACCTAGAAAAATTACAGTCTACTTTTAAATTCCACGGAACCCTCCAAGCTCATGGCGGTTCCAAGTGGGCTGATGCGGACTACAAATGTTGAACAGCGGGCACGGTATGATTCCTCACCAGCAACGTGTTGCCGGTGACATTGACCGCGGGCCACAAGTCCAGCGAGTGGGTCAGGTTCTGTGAGTAGCGCACCACGTGTGTGGGCGCCGCACCTTCGTTATTGCTGGAGCCGCTGCCGTCCCACCACACGCGGACTCCGTCTCCCTCCCACTGCACTATTTTGGGACCTGGAACCGCGAAACGCAATGTCTAAGAGAGGTTTTACACGGCATATCCGTCATCCGTTATTCTTTGATTCGGATCAGAATATACAGGCTGAGTTTATAAACAAAACTGTCCCGGCAGACCTTGTTCTGCCCTATTTCTCTAAAACAAAGTCACATTGTTTTTTTTTTAATGTTAATAGCTTCCCCGTCAGATTTTATTCTGCCAAAACCTATTGGCCTGTCGGCTGTTTTTCTAAAATTGTTTGAAGGAGCCTGGCCTTAATGCTATATGTATTTATAAAAATTGACAAATATTAACATTAATATTTATACGTCACTCAATTGTTTTGCCTTCCCGGAACCCGTCCACTAACATTTAAACTTTATGGTATGGTGTTAAAGTTCAAATTGACTTTTAAATATTATTACGAATTTTTTGTATGAGAATATAGAAAAGCGTTGTTTTTAGACTTTTTCAGACAATTTTTTTTAATTTTTTCTCTCCGTAATAACCTTCCACAGACTTCAACAAACACAACAAAAAAGAAATCAGCCAAATCGGTTCAGCCGTTCTCGAGTTTCGCACTTATCAAGACATTTAGCGATTTATTTTTATATATAAGAGATAAACTTGACCTCAATCACACTTGATGGAAAGTGATAGCTAAGCCGATGATAGAGCGCGCTCATGCAACAAATACCGATCCACTCGTTGTTTGAAGATTCCCATGTCATAAGATGTTGGAAAAACTGACGCATGAAGCGAATTCCACTCCTCAGCGGTTCGCAGCAAAAGAGAGGCGAATCGCCTCGTGCAACCAGCTGCAACGTCAACCCCATCAGGGTGCGCACCCGCGCAGAACGCAGTCAATTAACGGGAGAAGGGGGAAAGGGGAACTAAATTATATGACTGAGCCGCGCACTCTCCAGACTACAGTCTATAGACAACCCTAAGGCAGGCCGCGCTACGCCGGTGTTCCAAAGTAAATAGCTTATTATTATTTCTATCTAAATATATATAACTCAAAGGTGACTGACTGACTGGCTGACTGGCATAGTGATCTATCAACGCATAGCCCAAACCACTGGGCGGATCGGGCTGAAATTTGGCATGCAGATAGATGTTATGACGTAGGCATCCGCTAAGAAAGGATTTTGATCAATTCTACCCCCAAGGGGATAAAATGGAGGATGAGAGTTTGTATAAATCTTCTCACATTTTCACTTCCACTGGACACACACGCACACACACACACACACACACACACACACACGCACAGCCCAAACCACTGGACGGATCGGACTGAAATTTGGCATGCAGGTAGGTGAAGTCTACTTTGCCATGGCAATAAACAAATTTCATGGGCAAACTCTCAAATTTGTGGGTATTGACTTGAAAAAACATTGCTTCTCTCAGGGAATGTTTTATGTTGCTTGCTCACGAGTAAGTTCATCCAATAGCTTGATAGTTTTAGCGCCTAATGACAGAATAGGCCCTAATTTTTTACACACGTTAAACAAAAGTAAAGCTGCAAAAACTATATCTAATTAATTATAATACTTTTTAACGCGAGCGAAGCCGCGGCCAAAAGCTAGTATATAATAAATTCTTCTTGCAACTAATAAAAATGACGAACAAATGAGAGTTAATTCGTTAAAAGTGCGGGCATCGGTAGCGTGTGTGGCGCGCGATCGATTGGTAATTTTTAGGTAAACTGGTACTCCTTTTCCATTCCATTCCATTGGCTCAGGACAAATAAGACACCTACTTATTAATTGTTGTTCATTCATTCATCTGCGTATTTCATATACCTTGGTTGCTCGAAATAATGATGGAGAGTCAATGGATTTCTGTCCTTTGATAGTCGCTATCGTTTTTTGGATTAGACTGCACTTACCATCAAGTGCGCTGTAGCCCCTTCGCTTATCTAGTGTAAAATAAAAAAAAGCAGTATCTATAAATCTCAGTATGAAATACCTTCAGGTTGCGTGACGACTTCATACGGGGGACTGAAGTCCCCGGCGGGCTGGCGGTCAGGTAGCCGAGCCTGGACTCGAACTGAGTACTCCGTGTTGGGTTGCAGGTTGCTCACGGTTGCAGAAGTGCCGTAACTACAGCATTAAATAAAAAAGTTAAGCCACAAACCCAAAAAATCCTATTAAATTTTATAAACCACATATTCAAACCATTTTAGTATGCTCAAACACGACATTTATACTGTAATTTGGTGAAGAGTTGGGTATCCAGTTGATTACAGATGATGCTCCAGCATCAGATCAGAGTTGTAGTCATCTTGCGAGTTGAACGCAGTCGGGGGTTGAGACTAAGGGCAGGTGTGTCACCCCCCGCCATGCGTACCGCTCGCCTCTCACGCCCGTAGTGTAGTGTTGTGCCCGATAGCTGTCGCACTCTTATCGATTGCGATAATCTGATACAGTTACAAAATTGTATTATGGTCCCGTTTATCCCACTGCAGGGCAAATATCTCCCTATCCTTTTTCACAATGATTTTGGAATCCGAGGAAAGAGCTTTGGACGTTTATTTGTTAAAATTTGGAGAAACATTGCTCTTGACTAAAAATATAGAAACGGAAATATCAAAGTAAAACAATTGCCAATTAAAATCAAGATGATTTTTGTACTAGCGGAATTTATTCTCTTATCCTTGTTATTATTGGCCGAATACTGAGGACGAATGAATAACAGTACTTGTTTTAGTGAAATTTATCGACATTGTGTCGACATTTTTACTAACGAAGTTACATCACTAGTGAATACTACGCTCTGCACTCAACTCGCGCGAGAATTATACATGTTGTTGGGATATGTATAATTTGTTATTTAAAAAAGGTTATTATTATATATTATACGAGAAGATTGTGGAATAAAATATTGTTTTTTTTTTGCGTCTTTGCAAGTAGGTTAGTTGCACTTTGAAATTTAGTCGCATTTGTAATGTATTTTGGTCATGTCTTATAATATATATGTATGTGTTAATGTAGACTATGCAAGTTTTTTTTTTTTTCGATAGGACATGTTTTTGCTGTCGAGAGAGTTCTTCACATATAAACCGAGAGCAACTATGCAAGTGTTATAAATAAATAAATTTAGCAAGACTCGACTATAGAAATCAAGCCGAGAAGCATTCTAGCTGTGGTCGAACGGTACACCCACCTCTCGATGCAGTTTTCGGTTCCATCAGACATCTTGGTGCAGACGAGGTACGTATACCGGTCCGGGAACAGATCGGCCTCGCTGCAGCGCCAGCGCAGTCTGAAGCTCCGAGGACCAACCTCCGTCACCTCCAACTCCTCGGGTACCGCTCGCGCTGGACTGAAAATAAGTTTACTTCTTACTTTATCGATTACCAGCATGATGAAGCAAGAGCACGTTGCAGAAATTACACACAAATTTGAACGTGTGTTTGATGAAAAATTTACAAGCTTTACTTACAAATTAAAAGATTATTAATATATTGTCACTCTATGATGATGATGATGATGTCCTAGCCGGTTTCGGCTACGGCGACTGTTTCAACGCCAATTAAGAAAATCAAGGTCCAGTTTTCGGAAACAGTCAATTGCGCAGGAGATATTTAAGTGCATAACTGGACGCGCTGCCAGAAAAGCACTCTCTCGTCCGAGCGCCCTCAGGCCCGATGGAAAGGAGAACCAGTACGATCGGGAGGGAGCAGGATGCAGGTTTGGTCGAGTTTTCCTTCTCTGAACACCTGGTTGAATTGCGGGATTAAACAGATACCTTAGTTGCCTTTTACGACACCTCAGCAAGAAGAGGGAGGTGCTATTCTATTCTGCCGGCAGCCACCGCGGCTTAACTACACTCTAACACGGTGTGCAGAGATACATTAATGCCTGTATCCACATATGTCGTGTCCAACGTGACCAGTAGCGCGGCTGATCGCCGTTCTCACAGCTCTAGTACACATGACATTTCTGTTAGATGCTATGCGAGTTTCCTCACGATGCTATCTTTCACTGGTTGTATGTGGTGTCTAAATACGCACGTATTCTAGTAAAACCCAAAGGTACATTTAGAGATTAAAACCAACAAGCATTAGCATTGCTGCGCATGGAAACCGGCCTGTTATCCGCTAGGTCGCCACAGCTAATGATGCTACATTTCATATCATAAGATTAACTGACCAATCAGGCAGTAGCGTTCATCCCATAGATGCATGAAAACATTGCATGCCCTTACGATAAATAAGTCTGGAATAAATTCCTTTAATTAAAACAAAAAAAAAGAAACCCTTTATATTCATATCTATTCCATTTTCACTTCATCTATTTTCCCTATTAATGTAATATAATATATATTATCATTATGTAATATTCAAATTCATTATGTGAATCTGCCTACCCTGGCCAAATACCCTATGTACGTCACTGCAATCAGGATACAGCAATGAGTGAAAGAGACAACAGTAGTAGAGACAGGTACTATTCGAATTCTGCCATTGCTACTTGAGGGCTCCAACTCAACAGCTCGGCTCCTAGACCGCAACCTGTTGTGGTTTTTTTTCCTTCTTCTCAATTTCTACTTGTCGAACCGTTCTTTCAATATCGCGTCGAGTGATTCTCCCCACTCCATATCCGACCCAAACAGGAGTCACGCAAAGCTCCATACACGCTTTGCTTTGAATAGTCTAAATTCCAACAACATACCAAAGCATCCTGACACAGTGCTCTCTACACAGATGGGACCGCACTCGAGATCTAGAATTTTTTAACTGTATCCGTCAGTGTGTGCAGAAAGCCAGTGTGTCAATACCATGTCCTCAGAGGAGATGCAACCCTCCTAAGCGTAATGTCACTCTTTCCAACCATCCCATACCTTGGACTCAATAGCCCATTACAAAGTCCCACGCACCGTTTGCCAGACAATTCTTTCGATTAGTATATGCACTGACTTTTGCAAGTAATCCGAGCTAAGACGGCATGCAAGACAAATTAATTTCTCCTATTTTTAGTCTATAATAACTATTCATTTATATTATTTTCCTATGTACTTGTGACACCGATGTGCCCCTTTTAGATCCGATAGAACATTTGTTCCGCTCTGTATGTAACCAAAAACAGCAATCTGGTGATTAGAGAACCTCACCTGCCGTCGTAGTGACTTGCGGCTTTGGTGGACGTCCAAGGAACCAAAGTCAGGTTCTGTTGCAGCCAGTCGAGGCTTCTGGAGCCCAGGAGCCGCACCAGCACGGCCTTGTCAGTCGGCACTGTGGAACCAACAATAACGATCATTGGGCTGAACTCACCTGACGGTAAGCCTCGTGGTATGCCTTTGTTTTTAATGCTATAAACTAATACTAATATAAGTCATCATCATCATCAATAGCCCACCACAGCCCACTGCCGGACATAGGCTTCTCCCAAGAAACACCACTGATCTTGGTCTTCGGCTCTTCTCAATCCTTTCCAGCCACCTTCCGCAAGTTATCGCTCCACCCAGTCAGGAGGTGTTTCAGGAGCAACCTTAAATTTCTTATTTACGTCTTTATGAGATTAAAAATCCTACCGACATTTTTACTTTTTGGTCTATTTATTTCTTGCAATCTTACTTCTAATTGAATCCCCCTTTTATGGTAACCCAGGAGAAATCCTTCATGAACCAATAGGGCTCCATGAAGGCAGTAACCCAGTGTGACAGTCTCTTACTGGCTAAAACTTCCGGGGTGTTCCTCCAACCCGTCTGCCGGAACACAGAGCATGGCCAGGCCAACTTCCTCGACCCCGGCGACGTTCGGCCTTCTTCAGGCCTCTACCTAATTAAGGAGGGGTGGTGTACAGAGTCATCCCAGTTTGAACCCCTTCGAGTTTTATTTTCACAAAGAAAGATAGGCTATGCCTATCTTCAAGATCTAATCTATTTCTGTAGTAAAATTCAGAAAAATCAATTGTCATTTTGACGTGAAAACGAAACATACATGTATACAAACTTTCGAATTTATAATATTGTTAAGGAGGATGGATATGTATATGGCAAATACAAAAGCACTCGCCATCTATAGTGTAGTTGAAGACGGATCCATCCAAGGTAACATTCTTCTCTTCTGTGCTATTCTCCGCCTTGTACTGAAGGATCCACTGCACCACACCAGGGTTCTGCTCGTAGAACGTCTTCCATGACACCAGGATCGCGTCATCTCCCAGTTTGTCCAGCTTCACCGGGACTGGGAACAATTTTTTTTTTGTCAAAAACGGCTTGTGGTTTTGCCGGTTTTGTGGAATTTTATTGACGCAGTGGAATTAAAAATTAAATAGAAGGATAATCTAATTCGGACAAAACTGAAACAACAAATTTTATATTTTCATAAACTAATCAACGAAATCAAATTAATAAAATCTTAGTTAAATTTACAACAGTGTAACGGCGGGGTAGTATAGGGTAAGATAGGATGCGTTCGACTGTCCGAAACACGTTGCAAAACCAGAAAGCATGAGCGTACGAGCCGAAGCAAGTAGAAGGCAGCCGCCTAGGAAGGTTCCAGCGAGTGAATGCCAACTTGACTAGGCTGGGAGGCGGAGTACTTAGCTGTCCCAGGCAGTTCCAGGACCAGGAAGCTGTTCGTAAGAGTCGCACAGACTCTCCGAGTGAGCCGATGCAGCCGCTTATACTGTCGCGCTGCGGTGTGCGGGCGGAGCGCAATCATTGTACATGCGGGCTGCTCGTGATGCGACGCGATGGTAATGTGACTATACGCAATTGATTGTTATGGTTCCTATATAATTACCTCCCTGGCCAGAGCAGATGATCTTCTTGGAAAACTCGCTCGGTATCGTCTTATTCGACATCGGTTCCAGGACAAAAGCTTGCACCTGTTCATACAAACACAATAAATGCAAATCTTCTACGAGTCGTACTGCTGGTGGAATGGTTGTGGTCATGGTTCGTCAAATGAAGCCTTTCCCAAACTTTTTCAAGAGCGGACACTTTAAGACCGGTGCACACGCCATATAACATTTATGCTGTTATATCTCCAACGCTATGTTTAGCCCACCCATACATTAGTGGCTGTGTCCACTTTGTGCTTAAATATCGCGCTCAACGTGACCAGTGGCGCAGCAGATCGCCGTTCTCAGAGCACTAGTACACATGACATTTCTATTAGATACAATGCGGGTTTCCTCACAATGGTCTTCCTCCACAGGTGAGCACGTGGGGGCTTACATCCACCAATCTCCTCCGCTGTCATCTATCTTTTTATTCTATTAAAAATATAAATTACCTTAAACTCGTACGGTACAAGCGGATACTGAACAGCTATGTCGGCCACAGATTCATTGATGGGCTGGTTAGGGAACGATGTATCACCTGGAAATCAAAACACATGTTAATATATTCTCCAGCCATTTTTCCTGCAGAATTATTTATGCGACACCGTTGCCTAAGAATCTTCTTCTACGGAGAAAATAAATACATTGGTATAAATCGTGATCTAATTTGAAAAAAAAAAAAAGAAACAAAAGCATTTATTTGACACACAACATAACATACAACATAGAAGAAATGTAAATGAAGATTCTAGATTTCTGGGTTGTTGGATTCTGAGACTCCTATTGTGATATTTACCAGATCTTCAATCAATTAATTTATTATGTGTCCACGTATAATAAGATAATTATGTTTATACTTTTATGGAGTTAATGCAATTATAAGGTTATTCGAAGTTCTACGCAGTAGTGAGTACAATGTACTGTGATATCTAGATCACGGGAATTATATAAGACGCGCACTAAATAAATAAAAAATACGATTCAAGTTAAGACTGCCTTTTGATGCACACGCCTCCCACAAGCGGTAGATGCCTCACAACTAGTGGGTCATCCTCCACACTTTCATGGGATGCACGCCATTGCTGGGGGTCTACATGAGCCACTTTAGAAATCATGGGCCTAGTCGATGGAGGAATTTTTCAAGAAATCTAAGCCGTTGTCGTATAAATAGTTCTTACTGTGTATACATATAAAGTGATATATGTTATTAACCAGGTTTGGCTGAGTGGACGGTGTATGCCACTACGTTTTCTGTCGGGCACGACCAGCGCACGCGCACTGTCTTGGCCGCGACCGGCTGACACACGGCGTTGCTCGGAGCCTGAGCCTCCAACCCTCGCACTTCCAGCGAAGCCCAGGCGGACACTAGCTTCGGACCACTGCGTGCCATACACTGGTACACACCTGGACAAAATAAGATCTTTACACAAATCCTATTCAGAAGTTTTTAAGTCTCGTTTTTTTTTCGACAGGACAATACGCTCTTGGCCGGGAAAGACCTTCACATTTAAACTGGGCTTAGAGGGCGTGCACTTAAGATCCTCGGCTAGCAATTTATGGGCTTGGAGGCAATACAAAAACACCACTGTGGGCCTTGGCGGACTTGACGGATCTTGATTTGGGCAGAATAGAAAAATGAACCTAACGGTGCTCTAGAAGCGTTCCGGAAGCGACTATCTTGAGACGAAACGCTGGGATAAACTCACAGCAGCACCGGAGTGGATAAAAGTTTCTAATTTAGCTAGAAATAAGAAGTTCTCTACCTCTGGGTTCTGTCGGGTCATTGGGCTGTGGAATGGACTTGCGGCGAGCGTGTTTCCACGTGTGTTCCAAGCGTGTTGAGATATTTGTGCGGGCCGGTAAGATCGCTGCGATTGCAATTGTGTTTTTCATAACTGTCATTAGGCGTTTCGACGACGTTGTAGTTTTTTGGGACTGCACCATGCTTACCATCAGGCGTCATGTGGTCACCTTGCCAAGTGCGAATAAAAAAAACATATGTTGGCGTACAATATTTTTATATTTTCTAATTCTGTGTTAATGCTACTTATTAGAAATATTCTTACCAGAATCGCGTGATGTAACGCTTCTTATCAGCAATTCCTCTCGCTTACCCCCCGCCGATGACACCAAAGCAATCTAAAATTAACATAAAGTTTAAATAAAATACCCAGATAGCAGAGTCGCTGAAATACGTGAAATCGCAGGTGATTTAATAGAGATGAATGAAAATCACGCGGATCAAAACCGAGATAGCAATATCATCACTACGCTTGTAAAAGAGATAAAAGTAGTAAATAACAGGTACGCTTCTGTTATAATTTGTCCAATGGCTACTTGGATCATACACTTCACAGCAGTGGCGTGCATTCCATAGAAGCACAAAAAGCATGATCTAGTTACACTTGGACATTTAATAAATATATTATATACATATATGTAAAGGAAATATAGTTCCTTCAAGGATTTAAATTTTTCCGCTCTAAGCGCGGTAGCATGTGGAACCACTCTATGCCTGCAGAGTTATATAAACTGTGGAAATTGATTGACAACTTTGACTGACACTCGGCAGTAATGCGTTTAAATTGAATGAGATTTTTCTTAATATACGATAAAAGAATTAAGTTAACTTAAGACTTAAGTAAAAAAAAACACTCAATTGTTGTTTCTTTGGATTTTTCAGAGCAACATCAGAGTTTGTTTTTTAACTCTTTAAAGAACGTCAAAACTCATACATATATTACAACTAGCTGTCCCGGCAGACCTTGTTCTGCCCTATTTCTCTAAAACAAAGTCATATTGTTTTTTTTAATGTTAATAGCCTCCCCGTCAGATTTTTTTGAAAATTGTTTGAAAGAACCTGGCCTTAATGCTATATGTATAAAAATTGACAAATATTGACATTAATATTTATACGTCACTCAATTGTTTTGCCTTCCCGGAACCCGTCCACTGACATTTAAACTTTATAGTATGGTGTTAAAGTTCAAATTGACTTTTAAATATTATTACGAATTTTTTGTATGAGAATATAGAAAAGTGTTGTTTTTAGACTTTCTCAGACAATTTTTTTAATTTTTCTCTCCGTAATAACCTTCCCCAGACTTCAACAAACACAACAAAAAAGAAATCAGTCAAATCGGTTTAGTCGTTCTCGAGTTTCGCGCTTATCAAGACATAGCTGATCCGGCAAACGTAGTTTTGCTATATAAGTTATTGTAATATCTTCTATGATGTTCATTGAAATTAAGTGATGTCAAAGACAATTTTGTTCATAATTAAATACTCTTAATCAACAAAGCATTTATTTGGATAAAGATTAATATTATTACGTTGATACAACTCTTAACAAATAATGCATTAATTTCGACCAAATTTGTTTACCATAAAAACGGTTCTAGTGACTTAATCTTAAAAGATAAACATATACTGTCGCGGACATTTTTTTAGATCATTTCAAGAGGAATAATTCTTTCTTACATATATTTTTGGTATCTTGAACCGTTTTTGCAGCGCACGCAATGGAAGCCCTCAAGGATGAAAAATTTTGCCCGTTTTTATCACATTGTCCATTATTTCTTCGCTTCTAATAATTGCATCGTGATGTTATAGCCTTCCTCGATAAATGGTCTATTCAACTCAAAAATAATTTTTCAATTCGAACCAGTAGTTCCAGAGATTATCGCGTTCAAACAAACAAACAAACAAACAAACTCTTCAGCTTTATAATATTAGTATAGATAATAATAACATATCGTCACGCTGTATCCCTTTCCTACCTTTTTACCTTTTGCTGTATACACTTTGCGCTTATATATCGTGTCCAACATGACCAGTAGTGCGGCTGATCGCCGTTCTCACAGCTCGAGTACACATGAAATTTCTATCAGATGCCGTGCAGGTTTCCTCGCGATATATTCCTTCACTAGTACTTCACTCGGCCCTCCAGTTAAAATGCCCTGCCAGCATGGCCGACATCACTGCCATCAGAAAAAAGTCATGTCCAATCCTTTGGTCCAGGTGCAGTTTTTCCTTAGCTACGATAATCAGCAAAGGTTTAAAAAAAGGTAGGCTGTGGAAGAATACAGTACTCACTTGTCCAGCATAGTCCAGAGGCTGTCCGTCCTTGTACCAGGTGATCTTGGGAGTCGGTCTGCCCACGGCGGTGCAGTTGAACCGGACAGTGCTGGCCAGTAGGCTCTGCTTGGATGCCGGAGGAACGGTGATCATCAAGGGCTCCGTTATCGTCACGTTGAACGTCTGGAATCGCAACGTTCAACAATCAACAGAAACAATCGCGTGACGCAATATATAACCTCAATAAAAAAAATTTTTTTTGATTAAAATAACGATTAAAACTAAATGCTGGGAAAGGGATATAATTCCATCAATGACTGTTTGAATGGTAAAAGTGCGTGGTCTTAATATATGCAATCGTTCTCGCGGGGCATTCAATCATTTATATATTATACCTGTTATTGTACCCCATTATGTTAAAAGGAGCTACTACCAGAGTTTCTTGCCGGCTCTTCTCGGTAGATTCTGCTTTCCGAACCGGTGTTACATTCACTTTACTTTTTTTGACGATTCAAAAGTGCTTGGAAGTAGGCCTATTTGAATAAAGTTATATTTCATTTCATTTCAATAATTGAAATATTTAATGAAGGTTCAATTCGCAGTTTGCAACACCCTGTTACTCGCGTTTCGTGCTTTGTTCGTATTTCCGACGGGTTCAAACCTACTTCTTGTTCTTCTGCACTACTTGAAGTCGAAATCTTTAACAATAATTATAACGTAAGCCTTAACATCTGTTTAAACAAAATATTAGCTATTCATTGAAAATGTTGCACTAGCTTTTTTATTAAGCGTTAAGCCAGCAATACGCGGCACATACAGCCAATATGAAAAAAAAAAACTCTTTGTTGTTATAAAATTCTTGCTGTAAAATCTTTTTTTATCCCGGGGGAAAATCCTGCATAGGATCATCAGGGACGCTGTGAGGGTAGCGACCCCGGTGTGTCAGACTCCTACTGACTAAAAACCCTCGGGATGTCCCTCGGATTGCTCTACCTGGGCCTGGGAAGCCATCCAGACGCCCAGAGAACAAGAAGCCTTGTTGAGCCTACCTCTCTGGGAGGGGAAGGAGTAAAGCCCACCCCTCCAAAAACCTCTCTCCTAGGCGATGCGCCGAACACCGTGCATCGTTTCCCTCTCATCCGAGCTACAGACTTCCTCAAGTCAAGACTTTTCTACAGCCGGATTCTGGAATCTTCGACGATTGGATATCTAAATCATACAACAACTGCGCTTCTCTCTTCCATTATCAAATCGATTGTCCGTCAATACCGGCGTCTTATTACCCCGCGCTCGTAATAATATCAAAATATGGCCGTGTCGGAGGATTTAATCATCAATTGTTCAAAAAGCTAACTTGTTGGTTAATAATTGTTTGGAAATTACTCAAAGTTAGTTAATTATTCATAAGAGGTCGAAAGATACACGTGGGAATTGAAATTATGTATTATTATTTATTAACAACTTTTAATTAAATACGTTCAGATAGTGTTCACGTTAATAAGCGAAATTATACGAAGCGAAAATAATACCTCGATCACAGTGACGAGAGGAAGAGACAGCGATTTATTGATTTCCAGTACACTAATTATTTTCGAGCTTTTATGTTTATTTCACCATATTAATTCATCCGTCATAATGACTCGCTTCACTCTTACATTCGACTAGTAGTCGAATGAATACAATCAAAAGATACATTTTTATAGTTTATGCCGTTTTCGTAAAAAAATCAAAACTTATAGGGGATTTCTCGTTGATCTAGAATCATGTAATTTGACAATAAGCAAGATATCATCTTTTATTGTGGTAGGGCGATTGCCTGAACTGGGTCATGACGACAGTAAACGAACGTAAAGATCGTCATAGTGACTCACTTCGACCTGTCGCGTTTTGGGATCAGACGTTCATATACCTAGAGATTATTTAATTGAAAAGCGATGCTTGTGATCGACGAGAATCTTTGTTCACAAGCTACGCACGCTTCCAGTGTTGCGATGTAATTTTCCCCCTATTTAACTTAGAAGAATAACATAAATAGAATCTAATATCGATAACAAGTAATGCCTACACAGGTCGGACACGGTTTTCTATAACATACTGTATAGTACCATCGGCTGTTCCACGTCTTTATTAAAAAAAATTAATCAACTGTTACATTGTTGTGCAAAGATAAAGCGTACCAAGGACTCTTATAAGAATATTATTTTGATTTTACTTTCATATGTATTGTGAATGAAACGCAAAATGAAAGCACAATTATAATATCACGCTTACAGATTACTCTCGACCTCCCAAGTGTGAGATAGCGCATATCTCGCAAAGGTCAGGATTTATCTTTTGAATTACCTAATACGTTGTAATCATGTTTATTGCAGTAAAATTCTGACAAAATATATCTTTAGTAATAACTTAACTATACGTAGTTATAACGTAGTTAGTAACAAGGCGTAACCGAGGGCGAGGGTATCTGTGGACAAGCGCAACTGCACTTTTTCTTCGACAGGACATAATGCTGTTGACAGAAAAAAAACTGTTTTGGGCGGATGCGGTCTATCGTCGGACTCATCTTCACCACCAGATGTGATTGAGGTAAAGCGTTCGCTTGTAAATAAAAAAAAATCCTTCTGCTGAATCAGTACAATAATTTAACGATCCAGTTAAATTTTGTTTTCTTTTTATATGTAAGTGACAATTAAAAAAACCGTTTAGTCACGTAGCATCACTTATCAAGTTCACACAACCAATTATCAGTGTGTTGCGAATTGTGCCAACTACTTAAATCACGCGTGCGAAGGCAGGAACTCGCTAAACAATTCATAAATTGTCGAATCCATCATAAAGCACACGAGAGGCACAGGTTAGGTTACGTGAAATTAAGTCTAACCCTATTTATAATTATTCCTTTCGCTTTTTCCAGGCTTTTTCTGTTCTAACTCGACATAGTGACCACCCCACTTCTGATGATAGGCATAGTGCTGTCAAAAAACGACAGCATCTATCAACAGTAAGAACAAATCTATCGATAGTGACAGCTACCATGGTAGCCTGCAGAAATATCTCTTCAAGTTTGGTTTAAAGGACCCCATATCATAGGACGGTGGGATCACGCTAGCCGGAAGACCAATCCATATCGCAACGAGTCGCTAAAAGTAAGAGTTATAGAACTTAGTCCTAGCCGCGATTTGAGTTACAGTATAGCCGTGACTCCGTAAACCCGCCCGTAGTTCTACTATGGAAGGGAGAAGGTGGAACAAGATTAAATAATTCTTCAGACTACTCGCATGAACACTCTTCTCTGTTTACGGCTTTTCAGGACCAGTCCTATAGATAGATGTCCAATTCGTCCCGCCTTCTCCATCTTTGCCAGACGTGATATCATTTTTTGTCTTGTGAGACCCACTGGGTAGTCATTTTAGCCCTCAATTCATTTGTCATGCGACTACCATGGCCAATCCCGTTCCATTCAAGAGTAGCAGCTTTCTGTGCTCCATCACCTATCGTGGTTACTATGGTTTTATTTTTAGTATAACCACATGACTCTCAATAGCGGCCTTAAAAGCAGGAAAAGTTTTCTGAAAGAATCGGAAGTCTTAATTGAAAATTCTTAGGAAGCTTATGGTAAGTTCTAGCGCTTACGCCTGGCTCCATTACCTGATTATATTCCACAGTACGAAAACCTTTCATCTGGTCGTGAACAATATTGGCTGGTTTGGAAAATCCTAAACTATTGCCGTGCTTAGGTACTTACTGTAGAATCCTCAGAAGGATGCGCTTGTCTGCTTGTCTTGAAAAATGAATAAAATATTTATTCATTTCATTCATTTATTCATTTATTTATTTTTTTTATTTATATATAAATGGAAGAATAAAACGCTTGTCGCTACCGCCTGTCACTTAGTCACGGAATTTAGACAGTAATTATATAAAGCATTCGTCGGAAGAGAAATAACTAATTACCTTCATAACGTAACGCCAGTCGGTAGTCGGTTGCACGACATTCATAATTGATATAAATACTTCCATCTATCATCACGCGGAATCCCTATCGGGGTGGGCAGAGAAAATAAAATGCCACTTCTCTATTCTTGCAAACCTCTTTCGCTTCCTTAACACTGGTCCATTCATGCAATCTTGCCGATTCAGCGTACTTTTGACATTACCCTCCATCAAAAAACATAAGTTGAGACCTGATATGATGATGATGAGCAAATAATGACGAAGCCTTCACAATCCACTTAATCCACCTGCATTTTCTTTTAACTATTTTGAATAACGTTCGAATTCCATTAATTATTGTAATTTAACAAAATCATCATACATAATGAACACTGCAAATGACTACGCCGCAACACGTGCACCGAGCAACTGCTGCTGACCAAATGATATCCTAGAGCAATGTGTGTGACCTTCATATAATAGAGCCCTAATGGCGGAGAACTGTCTGCTGGCGGATGTTGCTTTCAATAATTGAGGGTAGTCTGTCATATATGTATGTATTAAAGTATGTACATCTTTGACTAGTACCCATAACATAAGCGAAAGCATAATTTGAGTCTAGTTGCAATTAAGGAACGGCAGCGACTGCCAAGGGACGAGAATCCATTGACAGCATGCATCATGCCAGGGTGTGTCAACTTGTAATAAACCAGAAAACACATTTTGGCAGAGTAAAAGCTAAATAATCGATCAAATATACACACCCACACGAACACTTTCCGTGCAACAGGATTGTCAGAGCGCGAAAGCGGAATCATCTCCCAGAAGACGTAAGCTCAAAATGTGAACCAATTTAAAAATCACCTGTACAAATACATTGTCACCCAAAAAAAAATTAAAAAAAAATAAAAAGTGTAATAGCAGAATACAGGCACATATCAGTTGTTTTAACTGCCTCATAACAAATAAATAAAGAAAAATGGTATACCTTCACCAAATCACTATTTCCTTCGACGGTACAAGTGTAGACGCCCTCCTGATCGTAATCGATGGCTCGCAGCACCAGGATCTCATCCACTGTCTTCAACTCGTTGACATTTCCTTCACGAGACATGTGCTCCCAGACCAACTGTAAATTATTTCTAATTATATCAGGCACTCTATGGCGTTACTTATATATAACTAGCTGACCTGGCGAATTTTGTACCGGCCTGAATGTCGTATTAACTCATATCTATGAACGTATACCCTTTCCTCTTTCCTTTCCATCATCTGTTGCCTATTAACATAAAATCCTCTTTTCAGAATATGAATAAATTAATCTACATTTTATATATATATATATATATATTGTTAACTACTAGCAGTCAGATAGACAGGATTGGCTCCACAGCTAATGGTACCCTTCTATATTGTCATTGTAAATGACATACAGGTATGTAGTTACTAGCATAAGCATTACTGTTGACTGTGGTCTTAAATAAAGGTAAATATCTGAATACGTCCGGATCACCGGATCGTCCGGTTTGGGAGTCGAAGCTGCTCGCGTCCGTAGGCTTTACCCTAGTTTCCCTACACGTGACTCCTGGGTGGTGCTAAACGAGCAGCAGCGAGGTGGTAGGGCGTCGGTGCCCGTCTGGATCGCGACCACAGTGCACGGGTGTAAAGCCCGTCATAGTGACCAGTTTCGGCTTGTCGCGTTTCGGGATCAGCTTGTGTATATCCAGTAGCTCATATACCTAGAGACCTTCAGTCGTGATATATGTGGGCCAACATGACGATGTAGACTATCAATGGATTTTTATACTTTGATAGTCGCTTTCGTTTTTGGACTACACTGTACTTACCATCAGGTACTCTGTAGTCACTATGTCGAGCCAGTGTAAAAAAAAACACACTTCTGGCATGGCCTCTTGGCTTGGCTTCCGGGTTATTGACCACCACAGTAGAAGCGTAAAGTAAGGACGAATATTACTACAAGCCAATGTTAATAATTGTTATTTAATATCATATAATTTATGCTGTAATCGTTTAACAATAACTGTCATGAAAGATGATGTCAGACAATTAATAAGGACTTTTGGGGTGAACGAAAAGATGGCGGCAGTGTGTTTTTGGCGTAGCGTGAAAGTGTTAAAGTTTGTTTGGTGTTAAATTTATCGGATTTATAATATACTAGCTGATCCGGCAAACGTTGTTTTGCTATATAAGGTTTTGTAATATCTTCTAAGATGTTCATTGAAATTAAGTGATGTCAAAGACAATTTTGTTCACAATTAAATACTCTTAATCAACAACACATTTATTTGGATAAAGATTAATATTATTACGTTGATACAATTTTTAACAAATAATGCATTAATTTCGACTAAATTTTATTACCATAAAAACGGTTCTAGTGACTTAATCTTAAAAGATAGACATATACTATCGAGTACATTTTTTAGATCATTTAAAGAGGAATAATTCTTTCATACATATATTTTTCGTATCTTGAACCGTTTTCGCAGCGCACGCGATGGAAGCCCTCAAGAATGAATAATTTTCCCCGTTTTTTTCACATTTTCCATTATTTCTTCGCTCCTAATAGTAGCATCGTGATGTTATATAGCCTAAAGCCTTCCTCGATAAATGGTTTATTCAACACAAAAAGATTTTTTCAATTCGAACCAGTAGTTCCTGAGATTAGCGCGTTCAAACAAACAAACTCTCCAGCTTTATAATATTAGTATAGATATTATTATAAAACTTGTAATTGCAACTCAAATTAAGATTAATAAAAAAGTAATATACAATAGTAGATACATGTGAACGCACGTTTATTGTAGTAACAACCTCTACAGTACGTTTAACATGGCGCCATATAACGAACTAGGTAATCCGGCAAACGTTGTTTTGCTATATAAGTTATTGCAATATCTTCTAAAATGTTCATTGAAATTAAGTGATGTCAAAGACAATTTTGTTCACAATTAAATACTCTTAATCAACAACACATTTATTTGGATAAAGATTAATATTATTACGTTGATACAACTCTTAACAAATAATGCATTAATTTCGACCAAATTTGTTTACCATAAAAACGGTTCTAGTGAGTTAATCTTAAAAGATAGACATATACTGTCGCGGACATTTTTTTAGATCATTTCAAGAGGAATAATTCTTTCATACATATATTTTTGGTATCTTGAACCGTTTTTGCAGCGCACGCAATGGAAGCCCTCAAGGATGAATAATTTTGCCCGTTTTTTTTTCACATTTTCCATTATTTCTTCGCTCCTAATAATTGCATCGTGATGTTATATAGCCTAAAGCCTTCCTCGATAAATGGTCAATTCAACACAATTTTATACAAATACACAACAATTTTATACAATATACAAAAATAAATGGTCAATTCAAGAATTTTTCGATTC
Source organism: Automeris io (assembly GCA_036320925.1). NCBI lineage: Eukaryota > Metazoa > Arthropoda > Insecta > Lepidoptera > Saturniidae > Automeris > Automeris io. Next base: position 1,043,430 of record JAUDJH010000010.1, on the reverse strand, counting down.
GAACCAGTAGTTCCTGAGATTAGCGCGTTCAAACAAACAAACAAACAAACTCTTCAGCTTTATAATATTATAGTATAGATAAATACTCAATCCAGTCCACAGATACCGCCATCTGTTAGAATCCTTTGGAGCTAACTGAAAATTGTGACTGCCAAATAATAAACAGATAATTTGCAATAAAATAATATTGCGACTACGAATTAAGATAAAAACTATCCTATCTTTTAAGTTAGATCAAACTGCACGTGGTGTGTAAATTTTCGGGCAGTAGACTTGAGGGAGTCTGCTATCCAGATAAGAGGGAGGCGGTGTGAAGTATCCGGCGCGCCGTCTGTGAGATAGGTATTGCAAGGGTGGGCCCTTTACCCCGTCCCCTCCCAGAGTGGAGCCTCGACAAGGCATTTCGCTCTCCGGGCGTCTGGATGAATTTGGTTTCCCAGGCTCGGGTGGAGCGATTAGAGGGACACCCCGAGGGTTTTTAGTCAGTAGGAGTCTGACACACCGGGGTTGCTGCCCTCACAGCGGCCCTGATGGTCCTATGTAGGATTTCCCCCCGAGACACCAAAAAAAAAACATGGTATGTAAATTTTATTAAAATCGGTTCATCAGAAATCACTGCTCTAGTCCTTAAAAATATTAAAAAACAGAGATGATCACAGATAGTAATAAGTCATTACCTTGGGTTTAGGCCATCCCGTTACAGGACACAGGAACTCCACCCTACTCCCACGGGATACGTATAAAGGATTCTCTGTTTCAATATGCAGGAGAGTGATCTCCACGTCTCCAGTATCATCTTCGACTTTTAGCGAACCGGCGGGGCTGTACCGAAACTTGTTCAAGAAAGTATTTGTAGCCTTGCATCTAAATGAAACAAAAGATATTTTATTAATAACCATTATATTTAACATAAAAAACATTATATCGTCACGCTATAGCCCTTTCGGAGTGAGCAAAGATACATTTAACGGCAGTTGTGCAGCTGATCGCTGTTCTCAGGGCACTTACATATGACATTATTATTTTCACCTGCCCGGTTTAGTTGTGAAGACCTTTCCCGGTTAACCAATACGCGTAAATTCGAAAAAAAAAAACATTATTATTTTCACCGGTAAACATTTCTTTTTATTTAATGTTTTAAGGAACTTTTGACTGCCGCATGTGGTCATGCCAGCCCTATCATGCTACGCCATAAATATAAATAAAAAACTAAATATAAAAATATATAAACTAAGTGTAACTGGGTCACTATAGAAGATAGAGACATTAAGGTTCCACTAAACTATTGTAAATAAATTTATAAATTTAGCGAGCTTCTTGACTGCTGGGATTACTTAAATAGTTTTGAAATATGCCTAAGTCCAAAAAGTTGATGTTAAGGGTACTCCTTAAGCTTTCTCTTTCTTTTTTATTCTGGACCACCGGTGAACACGTGGTGCCTAAATCCGTACTTAAAGTGGAGAAACCCATAGATTCGTACCGGAATACGAACCTGCGACCGTTTGCGCTACCACGTTTGGATACCAATCCATTATCCACTAGATCACCACAGCTACAAACAAATTTAATATAGAATACAATTATGATCTATTTGCACCTTTTTTATTGGGATCGTGGCAAAAAGCTCAAACACGATGATTCTGCGGAAAGTAGCTGAAAAGTTGAGTTTTCTGTTGATTCCAGGTGATGCGCAATGATCTGGTCTAGGTCACTATATCATCATTGAAGTCACATGATACTAAATTCCGAATCGACAAACCAGTAGAAAGAGTTTGCATTCTTTCAACAACTGGAAAAGAGCTGTTGATCTTGAAACAGCTAATCAATTTTTCTAGAACACTCGATCAAATTACATTTTAAACAAAAAAATAATAATATAGATATAATGGTAAATGCACAGATTGGACGAAATAAAGACGAACTGTGTTTGCTGAAATAACAGTTATTCTTTTATTGCATCAAACTTAAACACAAGTTTTATTACAATTAGCATATTTTAAACAAAATAGCTTACCTGAAATAACAGAAAACAACATTTAAAGCCTTTACTTCTAGTTTAACTATTACTTAATATTTTATTTACATTAAACAGGAGAATATTTGTCTCTCGTTTTTTCTTAACCTCCTAACCTCACCTCTTGATAATCCGTGTCACTCACGTCACACTGACATTAGTTCCATAGATTATAAAATAGCATAAACCATGGAAACGGAGTGCGTTCCGTTTTTACATAGATTCATCCGTTTAGGCTCTACGATACTACAGACATATAAATATATAGATACATGCAAAAAAACGAATATCCCTCTCTTTTTGCACCGGGGACTTAAAGCATGATACACTATTTATATATATCTGCAATATTAGTTAGCTATAGCAATACCTTTAGATTACAATGCTATTATTTTATTACAAACAGGCACACGCCTGACCTCAATCACGCATGATGAAAAGCGATAACGAGGCCGATAGTAGGCCGCCCTCACCCTTATAATCGCGCGCTAATATATTATTTAATATAATATGTAATCACCTATATGCTCCGATATCTTCTTTCGTAAGTTCCGTTATGAATAATTGATTCTTCAAGACGTAATATCTGCAACAAAAATACAGTATAATATTTTTAATACTCATGCCTAAGGATAATGCCTACTAGGGAATATATTCTAAAGTATGTTAAGGATAAATAAATATAACTATTCTTGTGCTATGAGCCGGCTTGTACAGATCTAAAAAATATAGACAGTACCACAAAAACTTGATAGTTTAATTATTGGCAAAACGATGTTAGTAATATAGTCTTACGATAATATTGATATTTAAAAAATAGCCCTGTATCTTTGACAAAGCTATGATTTTACAGATAATAAATATTACCTAGAGTTTGGTTGGAGAGGCTCATTGTTCCTCTGCCATGTGATGACCGCGGGGGGGCCGGAACCTATTTCACAGGACAGTAGAAAAGGCTGGCCAAGTTGAGCTGTGGTATTTTTGGGGTGAGTTTTGAATTGTTTGTCGAAATCTGAAACAAAGATACACGTTTAACCATCCATAATTCTTTTTTATTATTTACAGATGGACGCTTGACCTAAATTACACCTGGTGGAAGGTGAAGATGAACCGCGTCCTCGCAACAAATGCCTATTCACTCTTCTCTTAAAGGATCCTAAGCCATAAGATCGTGAAAATATGCTCGCAGGTGTGGAAGCATATTCCACACCTTAGCTCTTCGCATGAAGATTGTAGAAGCTAATCTCTTCATACGGATTATAAGGAACCACATAAGGATGGTATCCGACACGGCGTCTAGTGATTTTATGATGAAATGGGGCTGGTGGAATCAGAGAATGTAGATCCTAAGAACACTCCCCATTGTGAAACCAGTAAAAGACTTCGTGGTAGGCGACTTTTCGTCGATGCTCGAATTCCATTATGAATTTAGTGTACTTTTGTGCCGTTATTGACTGGTGGTTTTCGAAGGGCTCAATTAGAATGACGCCGTACCGCTCAATTTTTGTTTAGAGTTAAAATTAAGACAAAGGAAAGAATAACAAATAATAAAATGTTTTACAAAAGAACCTCGAGAAAAAATTCTAGTCTTCCATCGCAATGCAGGACAAAAGCCTTACGTATGCATGAAGATATGTAACTCTGTCGCAGGCCGGTATCTTTTAATATATCAGAAACGAACCCAGAGATGTACTACTATTAGGGTGTTTTCGACATCACGGTAGACTTTGTCATGAGAAATCGACGATCAATAAACATCTGATTTTTAACGTGCATATATTTTTATGTTAATTAAAATAAAATAGAAAATTAGGATACGCTTATTATTAATTCGGTCATTAATACATTAACTTTTCTTTTTTAACCTAACCCCTAAAAGTCATAACTTGTACGGAAGAGTTACTTAGTCCTTCGCTTTCACTTAGTTCCGAGCCACTAAAAAGTCATTTTTTCTAGTTGTCTGTTAGGTTCCGCTGAAAATACAAGTTATAAGTTCGATCTGTAATAAATAAGAATTTAGTAGGTTCTATTTTATTGAGACAAAGTAAATCAATACGAATGACTTCCTTCTTCTTCTTTTTCTTTCCATTTTTAATATTTTTTCAGCGAACTGACGCAGTAAAAAAAATTAAAACATTATTTTAGTTTTAAGGTCCCCATTATTTTGAAACGTTCACGATTACATGGTCTCATTGAAGATGTTATAAACTTTGTAATCTGTCTAAAACTTATGTCAACATATTATCGTTAAGAATTTTGTTCCATTGTTGTAAGTGTGTTAGTTATAAATATAGAAAAGTCAAAACTGTAAAAAATATTTCTTTTTTATCATAACTCTTACTGATTTCGTTGAATTTTCACTTTTTTTTTAAGATTTGTATAATATATATGCGATATTTTATTTTTGATCCTATATGATTTATTTTTATTATAGTGCATGATAAAGTTGCTATATTAGATGTGACATAAAGCACAGCGTAGTCCAAAATAGGCAGCGACCGTCCAGGAGAAAAGCAGCGAAGGGAGAGGAAGTTAGAGGTAGATACGAAAACGATTATTTGTAAATAACAATCGATAAATGTCGAAAGCACGATAATAAGACCACGATACGAATCTCGCTAATGGACGGAGTTTTTGCAAACATCTGGAGACTCCGGAAAACAGGATCGTATTTCCAGTGACGTAATAGTAAAAACATTCTTTTAAGTAAATATCTAAGCACAATTTACACAAAGAATCTATACCGTACATATAAAAGCAAAAACTTGCTTACTCATAAAGAAATCTGGTAAATAATGTATCCGTATATAATCCGTAGTATAATATTGATATTGGGATTTGACGGAATTGAAATGAATAGAATTGTCACGCCTTGAGAACAGTGATCAGCTGCGCTACTGGTCACTTTGGAAACGAACTTTGAAACGTTTCTAGCACGGTTATGGATAGTACGGTGTAGTGAGCATTAAACTTAAAAGCTCTTCGCAACGATTTCCATAATATTTCGATGTATGAACTAAACTGTAACATTGTGGCTAATATTTATTAAGACCATGAAAGAAAATCTGAATTAATCAATCACTCCTAAGCATTGACAGTTGAATATATGATGACTAGGGGTTCTTGTACATCGCGACGTTGAATTCTTTTGTGGGGCATTGAAATTTTTTATCTATGTTCCAAACAGTCATTAGCCGAGTTTCAACGGCTTTATGAAAGGCCGAGCCATAAGCATTATGAAAGTTAGTGGAACAAAGCTTAAAGAGATAGGAGTTATATAAAAAGAGAAATATGATTCCGCTGTTTAAGCTGAATTGATGTAATAAAATATCGGATGAATGTTATAGGGGAAAGGATACTGTCCACTAGACCGCCTCGGCATCCGTCCGGCACCACCTCGCTTTACAATCTCGTTTATTAAAAACGAACTTTATGCTGTGTGAGACACAGTATTTTTGTTTTGTTATGAAAAATAGCGAACCACCAGATATCCTCTCAGCGCCCGTAGGTCAATTATTTAGTCAACGAATAATAATATATCACCACGCTATATCCCTTTCCAATTATATAAAGGTCTCGGGCACTGCTCTAGGATATCATTTGGTCGCCCTGTTGCCCAGTGCACGTATTGCGGAGTAGTCGTTTGCAGTGTTAATTTTGTGGATCTCTTTTGCTCAATTACAATAGTTACAGGGCTAGCAATGGAGTTCGAGTTAATCAAATTAATAAAAGAATGTACAAATAGATTAGGTAGATTGTGGATACTTCCTTATTTTAATTAATTATGTTGTCCCCTCATGCTCCTACAAATGCATTGTTAATCAATGGCTGTTGTCTTCCTATATAATAAAGTTATATAGTAATAGTATAGTATATAAATAGTAATAAGTATAATAAAGTTTGTATGTCAATAGACAATACCTATTAGGATCGAATGTCGTGCTTTTTAAAGTGACATAGTTTAGTACGAGTTATTTCCCGATGTTTTCCAGTCACTCCCCTTTTGGGGATCTAGGATTCCCTTTTCTTCATCATCATCATCATCATGAGATCATCTGTAGGCTAGTTTTAGTCTCCTAAATGCCGACATCATTTCTCTTTAGCAATGTTTTCATGAATATAAAACTTAAACAAAATCAATATGTATAGAGGAGATTCGCCCCAAATCTTAAACCCAATTACGTTTTTTTATGAAAACTTTATCGAGTGGTCCGTGATTAGATTGTAATTAGATTTTTATTGGAAAAATATAATCATATCCCGGTTCATTTAGGTACAAAATAGTGTTGCCTTAAACCGGGACGAAATTTTCACAAGACTCTTGAATTCATTCAATTTTTTTTATACTGGGTTAACATAGTAACTACATTGCACCTGATAGAAAGTACTGTGTATTCAAGAACTCCAAAGATCACCAAGGAAGGGAAACCCGTTGAAAGTCATAGAAAACCCCTAGGTATATGAACAAATGGACAGAGATGGGCAAAATGTAATCTGATTAATAATTAACGATTAATCTATACTAATATTATAAAGCTGAAGAGTTTGTTTGTTTGTTTGTTTGAACGCGCTAATCTCAGGAACTACTGGTTCGAATTGAAAAATTCTTTTTTTGTTGAATAGACTATTTATCGAGGAAGGTTTTAGGCTATATAACATCACGATGCAACTATTAGGAGCGAAGAAATAATGGAAAATGTGAAAAAAAACGGGGAAAATTATTCATCCTTAGGTGCTTCCATTGCGTGCGCTGCGAAAACGGTTCAAGATACCAAAAATATATGTATGACAGAGTTATTCCTCTTAAAATGATCTAAAAAAATGTCCGCGACAGTATATGTCTATCTTTTAAGATTAACTCACTAGAACCGTTTTTATGGTAATCATATTTGGTCGAAATTAATGCATTATTTGTTAAGAGTTGTATCAACGTAATAATGTTAATCTTTATCCAAATAAATGTGTTGTTGATTAAGAGTATTTAATTGTGAACAAAATTGTCTTTGACATCACTTAATTTCAATGAACATTTTAGAAGATATTGCAATAACTTATATAGCAAAATAACGTTTGCCGGATCAGCTAGTACAAAATATAGCGGTAATTTTAATTTTGTTGCTCTGTAATCATGATTAAATCCCTTCAAAATATTAAAAAGTTCATAAATGTGTATGGAATTGAGGATTTCGTAGTGTTTAAAACATAGATGAACACAATGCAGTCATATTAATGTTAAAAAACGCGGAATTAAATCGTAATAGTTTTTCATTAATCTAATTACATTTTGGCCATCTATGCAACTGGATATATACAAACTAATACCAAAACGTAACAGACCGAAGCGAGTCACTATGACGGTTTTTACACTTGTGTATTGTGTTCACGACCCAGTTCGGGCAATTGCCCTATCACCTTTTTTTTAACCCGGTAGAATTCGGAAGGAACCGGGGGGAGTGGTGAAGGCCACTCCTCCCGGTGTGTCGGACCTGCCCTGACTAAAACCACCGGGGTGCCAGCACTGCCCTCTCTTCGCCTTCGCCGAGCCTGGGAATCCGGATACATCCGACGATCGCCCTATCACCTCACAATTCGAATTTCATCCATTTACATACGAGTACATAGCATTTAACACTCAACCACCATTCTACCATAGATAATCCATAACTATATTAATTTAACATTTTATTTTTACTAAAGCAATTTAATAACTAAATTATGCTTAGTAATAAATGCAATGTATCCAAGAATGATGGTAGCACAGCTAAATCGCCGTTCTCACAGCACTAGTACATATGACATTTCTATTGGACGCCATGCGGGTCTACTGACGCTGTTTTCCTTCAGTAATGAGCGCGTGGGGTTTAAATTCGTACTTAATTTTAAAACCCAGATGTACCGTGCTCTTATTTGAACTTATATACTATAAAAAATATATATTAGAAAAGAATTACAAAGCAGCACATTAAAGTCAGCTGACACTCAAACTAGGAGTGCCTGTATCTTGGATGTCAGCACATTTCACATAATTTGTTACATACAGTTTATGATTGCTGCGTAGCTCCAATCTTGACTCAAAACAAAATAATAATAATACTACATACACTATACAATAAAAGTAACCAGAGATGGGCAAAATGTAATCTGATTAATGATGAACGATTACAAAATGTAGTCTTAATATTAATTTTCTTGCTCTGTAATCATGATTAAATTCATTTAAAACATTAAGAAATCATAAATGTGAATACAATCTGGGATTTGGTAGTGTTTAAAACATAAATGAGCAAAATGCAGTCATATTAATGGTAATAAACGTAAAATGTAATCGTTAATCATTTTCATTAATTCAGATTTTGCCCATCTATGAAAGTAACAAATAATTTCACAATAATGTTAAACCCCAAGCACATCTATTCCCGCTACAGTTCCTCAGTATCATTATATTTCAGATTCGTCAACCAGTCCCTCAGCTTCATCTTACATTCGTAATTAGATAAGTTCAAGATATTTAATTCACGGTTAACCTTATTATAAATCCTTGAAACAAGAATCCAAAATTGTTTCTCCGCAAAATTAGATTAGATTTTATTATTGTGTATTATTGCTGTGAAAATGACGACCAGAAGCGCTACTTGCTGGTCAGGTTGTGCACGGAATATACTAGCAAAATAAAAACACCCACTAATGTGTCTCTGCTCACCTCTAAAGGAATATAACGTGATGATATAACTACTAATAAACTACTTGTTACATTTTGACATTAAAGAATCGGATATTCGACAGTTACGGATAGAAAATCCATCCCTAGTTAATACTGTCTCAAAATCTAGATTCTACGAACCTGGATGAATATTTAATGTTGCTTTATGCGTTACACCGCTTTATCTAGTTTCACTAACATCAAAGTGTTCGAAGATATCTGGTTTCCAAGGAGAATTACGCAGGGAACCTAACTCCAGCCGCGAAATATTGTATTTATGTAAATTAATGCCTGATGAGACCTTGATATTTATTATCTTAACGCTAAATTTCTCGTCGATGGTTCAGTTGTATTTATTCCTGTGTAGTCAATGATGTCAGCCTCAGGCTATATTAATTTTTTATGACAATTTGTTTATTACTCTTTTTTTAGACCTGCAAACCAGACGTCATAATCATAATGACCCTGTTCCGTATTCGTATTTATGTGCGGGTAACTTTCGACTGCTCTGGCAACACCGTACGGGTTGTCAATTGAGTTTTGCTCTCGCTCGAACCGATCCGCCGAGTAACGACATAAACATACAAATATTCCTAAATACAACAAAATATCCGATTCCAAAGTGTATAAGTGTACTTGGAAGATCCTCAAAGACACCAGTATCCTGGAGGAGAAGCAGGGGCCCCTGAGGAGTTGGCAAACTGGTGATCACGGTAAGTGAAACTCTTTAGGCAGCCCGTGCCACTTGCGGAGCTATCGAAGTACCGTACAGACCCATATTAAATAATATCATCACGCCGAATCCTTTTTGGAGTAGGCAGAGAGAATGGAATGCCATTTCTATTCTTGCAAAACTCTTTCGCTTCCTTAACATTCGTTAATCTCTTCATGGGCTATCGCTAACTCCGCTTACATCTAATATACCTCTAAACTTTCTTCAAAAATCGTTCTGTCTATTGATGAAAACCGGATCAAAAGCCGTTCAGTGGTTTTTGAGTTCATCACGACAACATAGACAGACGCAGCGGGGCAGTTTGTTGTACAATAAATACATCAACCGGAGTCTACAGCTCAGGCGCTTTTTTAGGTTTTTTTTTTGGTAATGCAGTTAAAATTCTCATGATCCGTCATGGCGCTGTGAAGGCGGCGCTCTTGTGTGCCGAACTAAAATCACCGAGGTGTATCTGTCTACCGGAGCCAACGGAATAGCTTTGCCAGCTTTCTCAGCACTCGGCGAAGTCGAGCCTTTTGCAAGCCTTCTCTCTTCTACATTTGCGGTTATATTAGGCGACGCATACCCTAACCTAGACATTTTAGATGCCTACTAAAAAATTGCACTTTTTTATTAGTTTTATTTAATAATTATGATAAATTATTTAACTGTGTAACGTAAAACATCGAGAACAAGGGAATAGTTTTATTATCAAGTAAGTAACGTAACCATGGGAGACGTAAATGTTTTGAAGTTACTCTAATAACAAAAGTTATTTGTCTAGCGGCTGTCGAGCCCGGTTTAAGTCAGATGTGTCATCGCAGGTGATACTGAGACATTCCAACTGGGAACATAATTATTTAGCTTCTTGAACTTTACGCCGCTTTTTTATTAACCGATATTAACTGCACAGAATTACGAAATATGTATGGTCTTGTTTTCGAGTCTCGGTAGCGACAAACTTTCCTATGATAAGCAGATAAGAATATTGCGAGCAGAGATGGGCAAAATGTAATCTGATTAATGATTAACGATTACAAAATGTAGTCGTAATTTTAATTTTCTTGCCCTGTAATCATGATTAAATCCATTTAAAACATTAAGAAATGATAAATGTGTATACAATCTGGGATTATGCAGTGTTTAAAACATAGACGTGCAAAGTGCAGTCATATTAATGGTAAAAAACGTAAAATGTAATCGTAATCATTTTTATTAATCAAATTACATTTTGCCCATCTATGATTGTATCCAAATAACAAAACTTTAACCATTGAAATTCATAGCGGTGATAATAATTTTTATCGGAATCGGCAATTATAAAGACGATTTTACTATTATGAAATTCCAATTACCTGGGAGTGTTAAGCTACATTATACAATTGTGGCAAATTACTAGATACGATTACATTCGTAAATTTAATTAATAACGTAGATTAATACTATAAGTTCTGCTCGCGGCTTCGTCTACAACAACAATGATTGAAAGCACCCGTATAATTCAAAACAATCTCTGAGGTAGTAGAACAAATACCCAAACTAGGTGGTGACTACATTACACAGGCTTGCAGACCATCATAGTGACTCTTTTTTTTTGGTGACCGGCAAAGATCTTCATAACATAAACGGGCGGGATTGGACTCTTTCCATCAATATATGTTGTACGGCATGTACCTTATTATGCGTCCTGCAGTTTGGTAACTCCACAAGTTTCAAGATATTTAAATTGGCCTAATAGAATGTGAGCCAACTTCAGTCCGTGTGCTACCACTGTAAATTGTCTACCAATAACTTCATCACCGAACCCTCACCGAGGAGGCTCACATATCAGCATCTCATACCAAATATCTCTGGTCAGAGAATCACAGTGACTCGTTTAAACATTTTTTGTTTTTCTTGTGAAAGTTTCTCATAGGACTGTTTCGGCTGCCCAGAGCGATAGCGCGACCAAGGTGTGCCGAATTTATACCGACTTAATACCCCAAGGTGCTACTGCTACTGAAGGACTACTTCTACGTACTAACTGGAATTGCCGTGCCGCGCCTTCTGGGCACAATCTCAGGGGGAAACAACAAATTTCTTTGCTTTCTTTTTTAACAGTCTATCTAGCCCTGATCTCCCTATCGCGAAACCTTAATGTTCTAGTCTTTATAAATATTTTAACGGGAGTTACACACGAATCAACTTACTCGTAATTAGGGCTCGACGTTTCGACCTGGTTACACAAGTCATGGTCACGAGCAGACTGACGTGGTGCTGAGCTTTCCTCGGGGACGGGAGGTTGTATGCTTCCAGCGACCATACCTGGTTTCTTTAGGAGAAGAGTGAATAGGCATTTAATGAACGGACGCGGTTCATCGTCGTACACATCTTCACCTTCCACCAGGTGTCATTGAAGACAAGAGTCTACATATAAATCATTTAAAAAAGGTTATATCCTCTACCCACTTCTGCTCCTAATAATGTAAATAGTCAGGGCACAACCCTCACAGTATTAACATGATTATAACGCGTCATAAAAGAAAGAAAGGATGAAAGAAAGAAAAAACATTTTATTAACAGCAGCCATATAAGAGTAACTACATTTTACAATAAAACACACATAAAATACAAAAAACATAAAAAACAACCAAACAATACATAAAAAACTCTAGGCCGCCGCCAATAAGGGCCCTGTCTCAGCTTGTGCTACAGAGCACTAGACTCTGCAGCGCTAGCATTCTGACAGGACCTTGCGGATGACACAGCCACTACACTGGGACAGCCCTATATATACAGTTATACAAATATAAAATCATTTTACATAATAAAATACAAAAAGACAATATACCCCTATACACCTTTGATCCACCATTAATTTTTATAAAACGAGCAACTAGTTTTCTAGTCACTGGGTTCCATGCCGATGACAAACCATCCCAACCAACCCATCATCCCGATTAAAAATTTTATACTTCTTAATCTCGATCGCTTCTCGAACCAGTCTTGGATAATAGGAATGGTCTCTGGAAAGGATTTTTGGCTTATGCAGCTCAGTCTCGTGATTGGCTCCCTCATTGGGCTGGTGTTCCGCTACGGTTGATCTACGCACAAGAGCCAGGTCTTGACGGCAGCTATGTGTTTTTTGTCCCGCTCTGAAGTCAATCTTTTTGTTCTATCACACCCGTAAATAGTTTTTTACAGGTAAAAGGAACTTATTGGATAGCCTTCTTTCGCACGTACCCATTATTATTATCCCTATAATATGTGTGTGAAATTTTTATGTATAATCAATCGTGATAGGCAAATCGGATTAGAGAAGGTACGGATTAGACAGGGTCCGGATTACCGAGGGTCCGCTGTATATAGATTATCTTTACATTCCTTAATTCCATGAAAAGCAGCAATGATTGTTTCGATCATTTGACCTTAACAAGATAGTTGTTTAATATTTAAAGTAGACAAGAAAATGGCTACTTGTTTGCGGCATTCTGAATTATAAACCCTTACATAATAGGGTCCAAATTGTAATAACAAATAATATCTAAATATAGAAGAAACCGTTCAAACACGTAAGAACCGAGTCGATATAAATTCAAACGCAAATCCGTCAAAACATAATCAAAACAACACAAATTTCGGAATAATTCATGTCTTTCGATGAAATTATCTGAATTTCAAATAGATTCTACACGGCTGCTGTTTGGCTGTACCTAAAGGCGATAATGTATTTTATGATTTAGCATTCAACGCTTGACTTCAATCAGACCCGGTTATAGGTGAATGTGCGGTCGATAATGAACCGCGTTCGCTCAATTAAGTTGTTTTGTTAGGGCGATTGCTCGAACACAAGACATCGTGTCGGATACCATCCGTACGTGGTGGGTGCTCCTTATATCCGCACGAGAAGATTCGCTTCTACATTCATCATGCGAACGGCTAAGGAGTGGAATATGCTTCCAGCGGCCATATTTTCGCGATCTTATGACCTGGGAGTCTATAAAAGAAGAGTGAATAGGCATTTGTTGGGCGGACGCGGTTCATCATCGGACTCATCTTCACCTTCCACCAGGTCTGATTGAGGTCAAGCGTTTGCCTGTAAGTAATAATGAACTCATTTTCTAATATTGGTAATCGGTTGGTTCAGTCCTAATATACCTTTAATTATATTATTCTTTAATAATATCCGTTATATTAAGTTACAAGACATTCCTTAGCAACGTTGTCCTTCTTCTTATATTGGGCTTTGGCAAAGATAGGCAAAATATAATCTGATTAATGAGTAATGATTACAAAATGTAGTCGTAATTTTAATTTTGTTGCTCTGTACTCATGATGAAACTCATTCAATGCAATTGAGGGTTCCGTAGTGTTTAAAACATAGATGAACAAAATTCAGTATTATTAATGGTGAAGAACGCAAAATGTAATCGTAATCGTGTTTCATTAATTTGATTACATTTTGCTCATCTATGGTCTTTGTTTGCGTAGCGTATAACCTTTACATTTCCTTCCGCTATTGTAAAACCATTTTATCTTTACATTAAGATATAAATATATACGTTTTACATTTCAGAACACAAATAACTAAAAATATAAACAGCTGATAACCTTACAGTAATTTATCTCCAAATACAGTAATAAACAATTTACACATTAAAACACCGTGAATTGTTAACAAAAAAAAAACATGAATTCCAGATATTACCAAATAACTTTTTTTTTCATATGTTTCTTAACATGTAACGGACGGGCTCCGTAGATTTACGTTTTTTTTCATTCTGACATCCTAGGAAGGTCCACGTAGATCCATGTTTTTACTTAAATTTTAGGTACGTTGCGTTAGTTTTTTTATCCTCACATTAATATTTATTTAATTCCCCTGAAAAAATCCCGGAAACTAGGATAGACAGAGCAGATTCGGCCCGCCCATTAAGTGTTAAGGAAGCGAAAGGTTTGCAAGAATAGAGAGAAGTGGCGTTTCATTTTCTCAGCCTACCCCAATATATTCGGAACTTAGTTCTGTTTAAGCCAGCGAGCCCACATCACTTATGCTGGAGGGTGAGTATTGTGTAGTTGCGTTTCCTCAAAAGTGATATTCCGTTTTTCATAATTATTCCGGTTGATGACGATTGATGGAATAGAAAATTGAATAAACTCACAAGCAAATTTTAGTTGCAACGGATACCCGAGGATCAAGCCTCCGTGGTGCTTAACGGCGCACTGGTAGATGCCCTCGCTGAGGTCCTCTTTCCTCTGCGACATCTCCAGGGTGCCGTTCCATGGTACTCTGCAAATTAAAATTAAAATTAATTAAAATTTTGGGAGTCGAAGCTCCTCGCGTCCGCAGGTTACCCTAGTTTCCCTACACGTGACTCCTGGGTGGTGCTAAACGAGCAGCAGCGAGGTGGTAGGGCGTCGGTGCCCGTCTGGATCGCGACCACAGTGCATGGGTGTAAAGCCCGTCATAGTGACCAGTTTCGGCTTGTCGCGTTTCGGGATCAGCTTGTGTATATCCAGTGGCTCATACTAGAGACCTTCAGTCGTGGTATATGTGGGCCGACATGACGATGTAGACTATCAATGGATTTTCATCCTTTGATAGTCGCATTCGTTTTTGGACTACAGTGTACTTACCATCAGGTACTCTGTAGTCACTATGTCGAGACAGTGTAAAAAAAAAAATTAGTTGTACGGATACACTTGATTTAATTTTTTGTACAAAAGGGAGGCTGAATCGAACGCAGGAGCTAAAATATCCTGATGAGTAAGTTTGGACCAGTGTTCCACCAAGGCGAGGATTGTTAGGCAGTACAACACGCTCTAGCAGTTTGGTAATGTGGACCTGACTGTTCCTCTCTCGGGATTGAGAACAGCAAGTGGATAATGACTGTTGTTCCGTATTCGAATAAGTGTGCGGACAACTTCGACTCTGCTCTGGCAACACCGTACGGGTTGTCAATTGCGTTTTGCTCTCGCTCGACCCATCCGCCGAGTAACGATAAAAAACATAGAAATATTAATAAATTCAACCACAATCCGATTCCAAAGTGTACAAGCGTGCGAGGAACATCCTTAACCCTTAAATGCATGACTTTTATTCACACTTTAAAAATATATACCTTGCAGATAAATACACTAGAATGCAGGGGAAAATAGGAAAGAATAGATATATATATATATATAATATTTTTAATGATGTTGATGATGTCCTAGCCGGTTTCGGCCACGGCGACTGTTTCAACACCGGTTAAGAAATTCGAGGTCCAGTTTTCGGAAACAGTCAATTGCGCAGGATATATTTAAGTGCATAACTGAACTGCAGAACTGCAGCCAGAAAAGCACTCTCTCGTCCGAGCTCCCTCGGGCCCGATGGAATGGAGAACCAGTACGATCGGGAGGGAGCGGGATGCAGGTTTGGTCGAGTTGTCCTTCTCTAAACACCTGGTTGAATCGCAGTGTTAAAGAGATACCTTAGTCGCCTTTTACGACACCTCAGCAAGAAGAGGGGGGTGCTATTCTATTCTGCCGGCAGCCACCACGGCGAAAATATTTTTAATACTAATTCATTAAAAAGCCCTATGTTACAGATATACTATGCATTTACTGTACACTATTGTATTTAAGTGGTATGTTGCAGTTTTACATCATATTGCATTTAAGGGTTGAAGACGCCAGTTTCCTGGAGGAGAAGCAGGGGCCCTTGAGGAGTTGGCGAACTGGTGGTCGCGGTAAGTGAGACTCTTTAGGCAGCCTGTGCCACTGTTGCGGAGCTATCGAAGTACCGTACAACTGTATTTTTTTTAATAATTCATAGATTTGCGATTATTCTTATTTATTACATAATATGATATTAGTTTTTTGTATTACGTCTATGTATATCGATTCTTTTCTTTTATTTTTTGGAATTGTATTATAACGTTCTTTTTCACTTTACCTTAAACTAGCATTAATTACTGTCTGCTCTGGGTGGGGGGCCCTGAGCAACTGGTTTAGCGACCCTCGAGAAGTTGGCAGGGCATTGTGACGTGCTCTGCCTAAATACAACGAGCGGTATCGGGGAGGGTATCATCTTCTCCCGAGTTTGTGCCCAGCGGGCGCGGAGCGACGGGGCTGTGGCGAATTGATTACAGGACCCGCAGTCCCCGCCAATGCGCAGAAGTAGTCACCTTGGGGTTTTTAGTCGGTATAAGTCCGACACACCTCGGTGTGGCTGATACGGTCCTATGAGGATTTTCCCCAAATAAAAAAAAAAGCATTAATTACTGTACATACCAGGGATGTTACGGAGCTTCGACTCCGACTCCGATAAGTCGGAACTTCCGATTGTTATTACATCTTCGGTTCCGACAAAGGTTCCGAAACTTTTTAATCGGATGTATTAATCGGAAGCCAACATCAGTGTTGTACTCAATTCTTTTGATTACATGTTATATGTTGTTGAAACATAATATCAATTAATCAAAAAATTAATGCTACTTAATTTGGACAACCAAATTATTAAAAATTTAGATAAAAAAAATATTATTGTTGTTATTAAATTTAAAACTAAATGTACATTTAAATTTATTACTAAAAGGTTCTTTTTTATTTTATATTTATATTAAATGAAATAAAAATTAACATAAAAGCAACCCTGGAGCAAATTTGATTTAATTTGTTCACTGTTAATCTATACTAATATTATAAAGCTGAAGAGTTTGTTTGTATGTTTGTTTGTTTGTTTGAACGCGCTAATCTCAGGAACTACTGGTTCGAATTGAAAAATTCTATTTGAGTTGAATAGACCATTAATCGAGGAAGGCTTTAGGCTATATAACATCACGATGCAATTATTAGGAGCGAAGAAATAATGGAAAATGTGAAAAAAACGGGCAAAATTATTCATCCTTGAGAGCTTCCATTGCGTGCGCTGCAAAAACGGTTCAAGGTACCAAAAATATATGTAAGAAAGAATTATTCCTCTTGAAATGATCTAAAAAAATGTCTGCGACAGTATATGTCTATCTTTTACGATTAAGTCACTAGAACAATTTTTATGGTAAACAAATTTGGTCGAAATTAATGCATTATTTGTTAAGAGTTGTATCAACGTAATAATATTAATCTTTATCCAAATAAATGTGTTGTTGATTAAGAGTATTAATTGTGAACAAAATTGTCTTTGACATCACTTAATTTAAATGAACATCTTAGAAGATTTTACAAAACCTTATATAGCAAAACAACGTTTGCCGGATCAGCTAGTCTATACTAATATTATAAAGCTGAAGAGTTTGTTTGTTTGTTTGAACGCGCTAATCTCAGGAACTACTGGTTCGAATTAAAAAAATATTTTTGTGTTAAATAGACTATTTATCGAGGAAGGCTTTAGGCTATATACCATCACGAAGCAACTATTAGGAGAGAAGAAATAATGTAAAATGTGAAAAAAACGGGGAAAATTATTCATCCTTGAGGGCTTCCATAGCGTGCGCTACGAAAACGGTTCAAGATACCAAATATATATATATATATATGAAAGAATTATTCCTCTTAAAATGATCTAAAAAAATGTCCACGACAGTATATGTCTATTTTTTAAGATTTACTAACTAGAACCGTTTTTATGGTAATCAAATATGGTCGAAATTAATGCATTATTTGCTAAGAGTTGTATCAACGTAATAATATTAAACTTTATCTAAATAAATGTGTGGTTGATTAAGAGTATTTAATTGTAAACAAAATTGTCTTTGACATCTCTTAATTTCAATGAACATCTTAGAAGATATTACAATTTTAAAATAAATAACTAACTAAAATGCCCAAAATAACTATTCCACGCGGACGAAGTCGCGGACACAGCTAGTGGGAAAATATTCATAAGAAACACAGAAATTTTTATTTTCATTGTCTGTGGATGTGTAAATTTATTACTTTCTAATTAAAAAGGTTCACTGAATAATGTTTTTATATGTTTACTATAATAAAACTACTTTCTTCTGCCGTCACTTGCGACTGACATTGCCTCCGACTCCGACTTCGGTTCCGATAAAACTGCCTCCGTTACATCCCTAGTACATACTATGGTGCTCTATAATTGTAGGGGCGTTTACATGTCCTATTTTGTGTACCTCGGCTCATTGTCTTTCTCAGTGTCACCCCTACTGGGTACCCAATTATGTAAAATAAAGTGTCACCGTCTGAACTCCCGTCCGTCCCGTCGCCAGATGAAGGGCTTGGCTCTGGCCCTGTCGTCTGCATCCAGGGGAGGCGGCGGCCGGCGCGGCGTGGCTCTGCCCGCGTCCGGCAGCGAACACTGCAGCGCCGCCCGGGACGCGCTCGACCACGTTACGGCTACATCTGTACAGGCAACCAGTTTTTTTAGACAATTATACACATTGACTGTGACAGCGGGTGTCATGCGCAGCGCATGATGGCCAAATTCAAGAGGAGACGTAAGCTTGAGTTTAATGAGAAGCGAGTTCGTCTTAAAGCCCATCCACCTGCGGCCGCTTTTAACAACTACGCCGGCGGTATCCTGCCATGCCCATTATGCCAGTGACGTTCATAGCGTATTTGGACAAGGTAGCCAGATTTACATACTTAATGGGAATATTACCAAATGTTAAAGTTTCATAGGGAATATAGATGGCGTGAAACAATAATAGATATGAATATAAACGATTCCTTTTTTTCTTTAAATTAAAGCAATTTATTCCAGACTTATTTATCGTAAGGGCATGCAATGCTTTCATGCATCTATGGAATGAACGCTACTGCATTATGCCACAGGATATTCCGCGCTAAGGTGGGTTACGCAATTCATCGGTGGGCTCATCTTCGCCGATTAGAGCTGCAGCTTGGATTGAAGCTGATATGATCTAGAAACGCCGCCAAGGCAGAAATAGACCAGAATTTCATCATCATGGCGGCGGAAGGTTCAAAGTTTCAAGTCTCAATAATAACGGGACCAATGAAATACACCCTAAGCCGTGAACAAAAGCAAATATTTTTACATAATATGAATAGGACCGTTCCAAAACAAATGAGATGTGTTGTTAATCAACAAGACAAACTCTGAGGCAGCCTCTGTATTAAGAATATAAAACGGGTTATTGTTTTAACGTAAACATAACATATAACAGATAGTCTGACGATATAATAACAAGGTACAACAAAGTAAACTACAATATATAAAATAGAGATTTGTAAATATGTGTTCAGTACAAACAGTGTAAACAGAATTTTCTGTATGCTCGCTCTATAAATCACGAAAAGTAGGCAGAAATAATTAGCTTTTAGAATTCCTTGATTATTAATGGCGGTAGGGCGATTGCCCGCATTGGGTCGTGACCACAATACACAAGTGTGAAAGTCCGTCGTGGTGACTCGCTTCGGCCTGTCGCGTTTCGGGATTAGCTTTAGCTCACGGCTGGAGGTCGACATATGTTGTACCACGGTATATATGGACATGACGGCGGCCACTGTCACTGGGTCCTCGTCCCTTGATGGTCGCTGCCGTTCTTCGACTACACTTTACTTTTCGTAGGGTGCAGTGAATTTTAATTTTTATGGAGCCAATATAAAATAAAATATACTTCAAACCATTCTATTTCTCATTTTGTAATTATTATTTTATACTATTTATATAAATGCTTTAGTTGAAATCTCCATTCTTATTTACACTCCAGAGTAATAAAATTAACGAAGTAGCCTATTCAAATAGTGTTTGCAAAGAACCTTTTCATCCTTTGCGTAGGTCAATATTTAAATAGGCATATAATTAGACCTAGATAGTTTCAACAAGAGATCTTTTAGATCTGGCTGAAATGTCCCAAGAAATTGACCTTAAAATAGTTGCAAATCTATTTAATAGGCGTCAAAAAATGTCCCCGAATGAATCCCGAAAAATCCAGAAGTACGTGCTGAGATTTGAACCTATAACCATTTCCATTTCAGCTCTTGGGTATCGGTGGTTTATCCACTACGGCACCACAGCCACACCTGTGAGCTTGTTATTATTATATTTATTTTAATTGTTTTTTTCTATATATTGCTTGTTTCCTATTGTTACATGTTTTTTATAGAAACTATGCTACCTGTTGATTTTTTTTATTGGTTTTATGTCGATGTATATTTCTCTAATAAAATAAAAGAAAACTTGAAAGAATTAAACGTAAGAATACAATATATTATTTGAAAAAATATTATTGTCAAATAATCAAGAGCCTGATATAGAAATCTCAGGAAAATATCAACGAAGAATCCTTACATCTTTATATTAATATTACAATAGACACTGTATAATACAATATTCATAATTCGATACAATAACAGATACTAGATGTATTGACGTGAAGCCCCACATGAATTGTAATGTTAACCTAACAATGATAATAAAATATTTTTATGTTTTATTGTACACACATCTACAAAGTATAAGACTCAGCCGGTATATAATTTTTTTTTCGTATAAAACTATTCGAATTATACTGGCCACTTATAAATCTAGATAGTAAATAAATACGTGATTACAATAATGTTCTAAATTCAAATTTTATAAAACTTCTGTTTAAATTTTTGAGTAAATTGGCGGTAAATTGTTGCTGTGAGTATTGTGACTGAATCCATTAATTCTAACCATATTAATCGCAGCTATCGTTATACATTTCCACAGCTAAACGACTCAACAAAAGTAAGAGTAAGGGCGGTTGCACTAACGAATTAATCTAGTTTAAGCTTGTATAAAACGCTTATTAATTGAATTGGTTTGATTCCATCTTAATGATAATTTCAGTTTAAGAGTTGTTATAACTAGATCTTGATATAGTGCAAGATAATAAGTATAGATCAGCGCTAAATAGCATTTTATATAACTCTAAACTAGATTTCATTTGTTAGCGCAAGCCGCCCTTAAAGAACTTCTTAGTTCTAGCCGGGATGTGAGTTAGCGTAGAGCTGTGACACCGTAAACTCGCGCGCGTGGTTCTTTTATGAAAAGGAAAGGAGGGTAAGGAAATTATATCCTTATAAAAAAAAACGTTATTTTTTTTACTTTATCAATCTTCACTTACATAGTTCAACTTAGAACATCAAAACTTATAACCTTAAAAAGAAACAAAATCATTAAAGGGTTGCCAGGACTTACCTTATATTTTAGAAGACGAGATCAACTGTCACCGCTTGCGCTCCACGTTTTTTTAATTATTCCTTATTATTGATATGAATTTTATACTAACCTTATTTCTGAAGCCGATGTCTTTTTATGACTTGAAGACAGAAAATCACGTAGTAGTCGGTAGTAATTGCTATTATAATTTAAGGGAACTCTCAACCATATATGGCCAAAATGTAATCAAATTAATGAAAACGAGTACGAGAACATTTTGGCCATGTTTTAAACACTAAGGAATCTTCAATTGCATACAAATTTATGACTTCTTAATATTTAGAGGGGATTTAAACATGATTACGGTTTAAGGAATTAAAACTGCGAGAACATTTTGTAATCATTAATCGGATTACATTTTGCCCATCCCTGCTCTCAACTGTGGGAACTTTATCATCAAACAATGATTGCCTAAATTTGTTGAGTACGTATACTGTGCCCATCTTCATGCCAGGGTTTGGAGCAACGATCATATTAAGGTATTATTCGATGATAGTATATTATATTACATCAAGAACAGGCACCCTTAATTCTGAAATCTCACCTATATCAATTTCACGAAGCGTCTTTAATTGGGTTTACCTATTATTGGTTTAATCAGTTTCGGTTTATACTATCCCGCGATTAACAATTATTTAATCCATAATACACATTTCAGTAGCTTTTACTTCAAATATATGTACATAATATTATATTATTCCGGTGACTTTTCTGTAGTTATAATATTCGGAATGTTACAAACCGCTACAATTAATACAATTTATCTTTTATATGCGAATTTGGTTGATTTCAAAGAACCTTTTATAAGTAAAATATCTCTCAAAGAAAAATCTAATATTTTTACAAACGTAACCCAAATATCCTGTTCTCTTTGTACACAAAAAGCTACCGTTTTCGATACGTAATGCCTTTGACTTTTGGTAAAAATATTTCGTTTGTCCGCAGGGTCTTTCAATAATACGTCGCCATCGTTATCAAGAACAAAGCGATTGAATTCTTGAGATAACTAACAAGATTGCTTTTTTTTTCGGAAAATATTTTTTTGGATTTGCCAGCTATTTCCTCTTTTCAGCTATCTTATAATTACGACGCTAAAGAATCCAAAGGCCAGACTCGGTATTTTATGAGAACAATCAAAACTAATAGAAATAAAAAAAGGAATAAAACAAAACATTACGAACGGATTTAGGCAGCACATGCTCACCGGTGAAGAAAACATCGTGAGGAAACCTGCATGACATCTAATAAAACTATTATGTCTAAGTAAGTACCTTAAGAACGGCGACCAGCTGCGCTACTGGTCACGTAGGGCACGACACATAAGCGCAAAGTGGGCACAACCACTAATGTATCTTTGTTCACCCCGTAAGAGATATGGCGTGACTTTATATTATTATTATAAAACAAAACATTTATTTGGTACATAAAATACAAAAAGAAGAATATATTATCAAGGAAGAAAACAGCAAAAGCAACCTGTGACGTGATGATGCGCCAAAGGAAGTTAGCTCAGCATATGCTAGGTGCCCAGTTTACCTCTCACGGTCGGCAGTGAGGAGGCGTCGTGGGCAGTCTCAGCCTTCTGCGCGGATGTGTTGAGACAGAAGGAGGACGCCTAAGGGTTCAGGGAGCGAACGTCCGGCCTGGCCATTTGGAAGCCAAAGCACCGTCGCCGGCGGGATACGATCGCCCATAGCGAGCGCGACATACCCCGGTGACCATAGCAGGGCTGCAGACTTGAGAAAGCTGCTGCTGTTCCGGAGGCTGCAGACTTGAGAAAGCTGCTGCTGTTCCGGAGGAGTGGGTCCTTTACACCAACTCCCTCCCATCGAGAAGCCTATGACTGTTCGCTCCCTATGCTTCTGGTCGAATTTAGATTCCCAGGCCTGGGGTAGGGCAATAAGAAGAAAACCCCGGGAGTTTTTACTTAGTTGAAGTCTGACGCACTGCGGTTGCTGCTCTCACATCAGCCCTGATGATCCTATGCAGGATTTACCCCGGGTTACCATCAAAAGTGCTCAGTTTACACCGACATAGGTCCACGCGCATAAAACATTGAAGAAGGGACTAATACAAGCACACACTACGGAATATATAAGGAAATATGGGAGGACGGAGTATATTTCTTATTTATACAGAGTTATTTCTTACGTGTCACGATCCTTCTCCCTCTCAATCAACCGCAAACTATGTTCCGAGAAAGTAAAATGGTTCTGAGTAACTGGCGTTTTTAAGTTATTAGTGGAAAACACAGATTATGTTTTGCAGCTATGTAGAAACATAACTACTGTACCTAATTAGCTTTTGCTATTAATTTTAGATAATCCACAGTATACAATACAGTGATCTAAAATAAAAAAATAATATTCGCGTTTCCCGCGGCAAATATATGCCAAATTGTTTTCTTGTCCTCTGTCGCCGACAATAAACGGTAGGCATTTTTTTCTTACTAAACCGGGCTAGTGATGAATAGGAGCTTGACCTTCGTTTCAAATCGCCCTGCATAATCAACCTATTGTTTGAAAAATACAATGCCATCCATCCGTCACGTGTGTCCAAATGAGAACAATTTGAACGACGCGCCATTTTGCGCAATATATTATGAATTTGAAGTCCAAAACATACCGCTGTACGGCGCTCGCTGTGCCTTTGAAAGCGCTGTACGCATCCACTGCGCAGGTCAAGGTTACATTACATCCGTCTCTTTCATACAAGATTAAATCGCGATCTATCTTTTTCGCACGTAGTATCCCACGTGATTGCCATGTCCGTTTTTCAATAACAATTCGCCACACTATGTCACTGTTATACAGACCGGTTTGTGAACTTACGTTACTCTAAGTTGCATCTTATATGTAAGGTAATTGAGTTTATTATTCTCTGAGCACTTGATATACGCGTGTTATGATGTTATCTTTATACGAGCGGATTTTTTATGGCTGCGGATATGTTACATTATTTTTATTCAGAGGTGTATTGTTTAGAAACGCGGAAGTTACATACATACTGTACCTCTTCTTGGAATGAATGAATGTTTTTAATATACAACGAAGTAATTGTATAAACATCCGTTTTAATCTAAGTGATTACGAGTTTATATGTAATATACTGAAATTTTCAAGTATTTTATTTAAAAAAATAGACATTTAAAACGTTCAAAAACATATAAACAACTTAATTCAGGCTACAGTATTAATTTAGACACAAAAGTACTGCATAATTTTAACGTCATACAATCTCACCCGTTCATATAGTGATACTAAAGACCAGTTTATCCAATTAGTAAATACATAGTAAATAGGAAAGCTAAGTTTGTATAGAAATACACAATTACATCACGGAGGAATGCCTGAATCTGCCATTTAATCTGAAGAATAAAACAAAAGTTTAATCCATACCAACTCTTAAGTACAATTATAAAAGTTTGAATCCCAAACCATTTAGGATTTAATTTTTTGTTGTCACCACTGATCTGGAGTCAGAACAGAGAAACTTCACAAGCGTGGCAAATATTATTACTCCTATAATATTTGTTAATTAGAATTATTGTGGGATCTTAAGAAGTTATTGTTAGAATTAAGGTTGTGGTTTACATATAAGATGAAAGAAGCTATTTTAGGATTTAAATACGAAACAAAATAATGAAATCGTACAAGGTGTGCTTTTTATTTAAATCTCTTCAAAGATTAACGAAACCACAGTTTTACCATTACTCCTATTCATGCATTTTTTTTTTGTGGCTTTTGTCGCCTAATTGTAGTAGATTCGAATTCCAGCCCGTACATCTGGTTTTTCTTGTTTATATTTGGATTTAGGCACCACATGCTAATCGGTAAAAGAAATCACTGTGAAGAAGTCCTCAAGACATCTAATAAAAATGTGATTTGTAAGTGCCCTAAGAACGGCGATCAGCTACGCTACTGGTTACATTGGGCACGACATATACGCGGCAAAGTGGATTCAGCCACTAAAGTAACTCTGCTCAACACGAAAGGTATATAGAGTGAAGATATATTATTAATATTAAATTTCCCAATTCTTACCTCCGTCGTAACGTCAAACTTTGGAATGATCAACCAGCTAGCGTATTACGTTATTTCTATAATAGTTGAGCCATTTAAAAAAATGTAGAGAAATTTTTGAGCAGGTCGGCATGATCACGACAACTATCGACGAACAGTCTTCTGTCTTTAGTTACGGTCAGTTTATAGATTGCGCTTTGCTTAACATTAGGTGCAGAAAGAAAGTAATAAAAAAATTAAAAAGAAAGCATTAAAAAGCAAAGAGTTATTAACGTTGCACTAAATAGCAACGGTTATAATGGAGACACAAAAAAATCAGGTACAGTGTAGTTACTTCATAGTGCTCGTAAAAAATAACCCTAGCAAGCAAAGCGAAGAACAATCAACTATTCGGTGTTTGCCGGAGGAGGGCCTTCGCCAGAGGCCTTCCTCCATAACAGGACATACGCCAGATCCAGGCGTGAGCGGTGTGCGATGTGTTCTCCCACATCATTCCAATGACAAATCAAAGAGATGTGGGAAGGGTGGCATTTTACACCACTCTCTACGCCAAATGTGTTAGGTGTATGCAGGGGGTGGCGACTATTTAGCCACCCCCTGCCAAGAAGGCGGGGCCTGCAGAAGGTCAGACGTCGCCGGGTGCCGAGGAAGATGGCTCAGCCTTGCTCTTGGCACTCGGCAGGCGGGAGAAGGAACACCCTGGGGGTTTTAGTCGGTGCAAGTCCGACACACCGGGGAGCAACCCTCATCATCCCCTGAGGTCTGTTAGGGATTTCCCCCGGGTTACCAAAAAAAAGTGAGCAAAGTTTGATCAGAATTGTAGACTTGCGCTGGAAGCATACAACTTACAATATTGATACTTTCGCAGTCACCAAAAGACACCCCATATGCATGAAAACATGAAGGAAACAAAAAATAACGTGTGTTCGTGCTAAAAGAACCCGAAAGACATGTGTAGCGGGGGCACAATTTCTTTATTTTTTAATTTAAAATTAAAAAAAATCGGTCGTTCAAAATAAATATGTGTCAATAATATATATCAAGAAATACATTGCTATGATATAAAAAAAACATATTTTATTGGTAAAACCAATTGTACAAGCAAAAGGGAAGGCGCTACAAAACTGCAGCGCAAATTGCCTTCTCACCGCTGTATAAGTCAATACCTTATATATCTAATGAACTACTTTCGTTTTAATTCTTCTGTTTAATGTGTACGAATTTTTAACGCAGGATTTTAAAAGTGGTCTCTATAGTTTGATTACGTTATCGGCGTATAAAAGAAATGAGACAGCAGCACTCCACGTGTGATATAAATTGGAAATAAAAACCTCGCTGGGTGCTCATTTGTCATCTAACGATAATAACTCTAATCACCAATCGGCAGTTAACTTGCGTTCAAGCAAGAGCAACCTATGAAAAAAAAGTCTCGGTATAGCTTTCGTTGACCTTTGCTGATTTGGTGTGAATGCTCCATTACAACAACAATATCACCTATAACTGGTTATTTGGTAAGGTGAAATTGCGTATAATACCCACTTAGATAGTTTAAAATAAGCATAACAAACGTCTACATACACCAATCCATAAATAAATAAAACTCGTCATGCGAAATTGTAAGATTTTATCAAGGTCATATTTACTTATTTAGTAAGGCAAGCTCGCATAATACTAGCGCCGAAATTTTTTCGATCTCTTTAATAGAGATGTTACTTTTTTCTCTATCACTCTCTATACAACGCGTTACGTGGGAATGAGACGGCGATATCGAAAGCGCGGGAACACAGCGCTTGTATATCGAATCAACTGCATTCTTCCGTTCCGCGCAAAATGTCCATTTATTGATGTAGGTCAGTTCGCTTGCGCTCTTCGTTCGTACAATATTGCAAGTGCTGTCTCGCTCGCACCGCACCCGGTCGCCCAAGGAATTTATTGAGCTAGCTTGATACGTTCCTTGTTGTGCATTCGCCAATGCTTTATTGAGTTTAATAAAACTATACATTTTACAGCAATACTTATTATATCACTGGGCATGCGCAAAATGAACCTTTTGAAAGATATGAGTCATATATCTTTCCAGTATAACGATTTATAGAAATCTTTTCAATCTTAAAAATCTTTATATATATAAAATTCTCGTGTCACAATGTTAGTTACCTTACTCCACCGAAACGGCTTTGCCGATTTTTACCAAATTTTATATGCATATTCAGTAGGTCTGAGAATCGGCTACTATCTATTTTTCATACCCCTAAGTGATGAGGGTTGGTCACCCATAACAATTTTTTCTTAATTTTTAGAAAAAAATTTTGTTCTCAATACATACTATAATGTGGCATTAAGAAATACATATAATCCTAAATTTTTACCCTTTTATCATCAACCCCTATTTTTTAATAGCCATTTTAGTAATTTAATCATTTTTTCATCCCGCTCGATAACTGATTAATTATCGTCTTTTTTGTAAATGTTACCTAGAAATAACTTATATGGTAAAATAAAGTTTGCCGGATCAGCTAGTACAAATATAAATTAGTATTATCTTCAATGAGAAATGGACTAGAAACGCTCCTTCAATTTTAAAACACTTTGAAAGTAATGATTCTTTAATAGCATACGAAATGGATACATTAGTGTTTAAAAGGTGAAACTGGACGTTAATATTGTATTTTGAAGACAAGATTTACCATTTGTATCTACTCTTACATAGATTCGAGACATAATTGCGTTTTTTTGCCTCATCGAATTTTGTTGTAACTGTTTCAAGCCAAATCTCTTGTATCACCATCATTGATTTAAAGATATATTTGGGAAACGCAAGATTTACTAAATTAAAAGTTGTTTTCTGCAGATTGGCATTTTTTACCCAATTAATACCGATTTATCGCGGGTCACGTTAACAAATTAAATCTAGTTTAAACGTATATAAACGCCATTTAGAGTTAAACTCTCCTTATTCTCTTACTCGGAAATAATACAGTTTTAACTACTATTAAATTTAAATCACCATTGGGTTCAAACTAAGCCGTTTCAATTAAATAACGTTTTATAAAAGTCTTAAGCTAGATTAAGGCGATCAGCAGCGCCACTGGTCAAGTTGGGCGCGACATAAGCGCAAAGTAAATATGGCCACTAATGTATCTTTGCTCACCCCTAAATGGATATAGTGGAACAATATATGATTATTATTAAACTAGATTTAATTTGTTGATGCAAGTCGTCATTTTCCTTTTTTATTTAGCTGCTTGATTTAAGGCTTTGTGTTCTGAGATCTGTAGACCAGTGACAGTGATTAGGGTATCGCTCCTAAGAGTTTCCCGCAATTATTATAAATAATTCTTTTTGTTTCCCATCACGAGCTGGCAGTGATTGGGGATTCTACCTCAAAATTCCCGGAATTTGATATTGATATAATCAGAGATGGGCAAAATGTAATCTGATTAATGATCAACGATTACAAAAAATTGTCGTAATTTTAATTTTCTTGCACTGTAATGATTAAACCACTGTAATGTTTAAAACATAAATGAGCAAAATGCAGTCATATTAATGGTAAAAAACGTAAAATGTAATCGTTAATCATTTTCATTTATCTGATTACATTTTGCCCATCTATGGATATAATATTATTGTTGTGCTGTGATTAAAATAAAAAAGTGCCAGTTTAGAGTTTGTGAGTCTTCAAATCTGTTATATGAAACATGAAAAATTATTAGATAATGCATAGAATTAAGAAATATACAGTAACCACATACAATGTGTCAGAAGAAAATGTGTCAGAGAAACTAGAGGCCTCAACACTTCGCACTTAGCACTTTTAAAGGAAAGCCTTTAAAAGCGTAATTATCAAATTTACAGAAGAACTAGCTGACCCGGCAATCATTGTTCTGCCATATAAATTGTTTCTAGTTAATGTTTTGGTTATTGAATAAAGAATAACGAATGTATTCTGTGTATGTGTGGGGAAGGGATGGGAGTGGCGCCATCTATCATTCACCAATATCAATAATTTCGTTCTGTGATGTACGAATGACTGTTAATTTATTTGAATATTGTTCATACAAAAATATTAAAATCGCGATTTAAAATGGGAGGTTGGGGGTAGGAGGGTGAAAATTTGAGTTTATACGTATTAATTAATACCAAATCATAAAAAAAAACCTTGTTTGTCAATGTAGCCATATGAAATATACTTTACGACCTATTCTCATCCCTACTAAATATATATATGTAGATAATTTCGTAAAAATCGGTAGAGCCGTTTTGGAGTCCGATCACAAACACCGTGACACGAGATTCTTATATGTATATATAATAAAGCTGTCTGGTGCTCGCTTTGTGTCATCAACAATCAATGTGTGATTTTAAATTAGCTAACAGCCCTTTTCACATCATCGTGCGAAATAGAGATGACCTAACTCCTTTTACATCATCTTTTAACTATATAGAGGTGATCTAATCGCTCAATCTAAGAATTGTGTCGCAACTGGACCAAGGTTGTCCGCGAGAATACACGCCGCGACTAGGGATGTAACTGGAACTATCGAATATCCGAAATGATTTATTTTACATTGTATAAAAAACGGATATATGTAGGCACCACATGCTTACCAGTGAAGAATAACATCGCTCGAAAACCCGCATAGCGTCTAATAGAAATGTCATATGTACTAGTGTTGTGAAAACGGTAATCAGATGGGCTGGGGTACTGGTCTCGTTGACTAATAAGCACCAAGTTAATGCAGCCATTACATCTCTGCTTAACCCCGAAAACGATATAGTGTGGTGATATATTATTATTATTTATTTTATTAGTGTTTCGTACTTCAAAAAGAAAAGTTCGTCCGTTTCCCTTTCCTTTCACTTAAACAAATCCCATATTCCTAACAAACTAGTTAGTGTTATTGCAATCTTACAAATTAATTGAAACGATAAAACACTAGAATGCTAATTTTATACAAGCAGTCAATTACTACGCTAATGTTTCCATTGTAACCATATTGAACGACAAATAAACAATGCAGTGTTGGCATCGTTAACATATTTTCCAAAATTTTGGGGGTTTAAGTGTAAAAATAGGGATCTAGAGGTTAACTCATTCGTCGCCCAGTGCGATTTGTTTGTTTCTCACGGGGCCCAAATCCGACTTTCGGTACGGCGTAATATCAGCAATGTAACTAGAATATTATATTACGATATTATTATCAGAAAGAGCTTTCTTTCTCACCTCAAATGTACTTGGAGTGTTTTAACGAAAGCCATGCGACATAGTGTAATGTAATATGTTATCCTATATAAATTAATATACAGTACTGTATAAAGCGAGTACTTTTAATATTTTAATGTTGTATATCCTATATTTTCATATTACAAATCCAACTAAAAATCCTATTAACATCTACAAGAGCGTCACCCATATTTGGGTGACATTGCAACGAAAGTGTTAAACTGTTCAATAAATCGAATACAAATTACTAAAGAAATGTAAAATTATACTATTAAAATATTACACCATTTTTATGACCATGATTGTTCATCCACTTTTCACGACAAAATTACTGGGCTCCGTGATGAATCCTAACGTACCACCGTACAAACAATTCACTCCATCATTCATAATGCGAACAGGCAAGGAGTGAAATTTGTTCCCTGCGACTTTTTCCAGTATTAAATTATAGGAATCTTTGAAAAGTAGTAAATAGACAAGACAATTTTCCAGATACTAAAAAGGATATAAATGGAAACGATTATTTAGAGGCTTACAAACACAAATCAAGTTTTTTTTTAATCAGTGTTTATGTTTGTTTTAGCATCACGCGAAAGCTACTGAAACATAAATTTGGAAGTTTATTTTTGGTAAATACCTGACGTTTTGTAAAAAGACAGAACAAGAGTTGCTGTATATCATGCCATAGTTATTGATGTTTTCTTTTTACAAACAACCCCGTATAAATATAGGGTAATTTTGCCCGAGGCTGGCAACACTGTCGTAATGCATTCCACGCGCGGGATCAACGGACTGCGCGGGCGCATTGCGTCACCGGCAATCATCGGGTGCACACTCGAGCGCACTCATCAAGACATCGCGTCACCGCACGCACACCACTCCGGTTCACGCATTATCCTTTATCACTCCTTAACTGGCACTTTAATCAGAGTTCATGAGTAAATCATTTCAACCGCGATTCGTTTTTGTCGAAGTTCTTCTGTTAAACAGATAGTTCCTACAAAGTACTCGGTTGTTCGCAAATTGGAATGCGAACGCGTATTGTGTGCAACAGCTGGATGCCTCTTATACAGTGACGTGCATAAGATATTTGGACAGGGTAGGCATAATTCGCGTAATTAATTTGAATATTATATTATAATAGTAAATATAGCTTAAGTAGGAACGTAAAGATGGTGTGAATATAGAATAAAAATGAATATAAAAGGTTCCTTTTTTGTTTAACTTTAAACAATTTATTTCAGACTTATTTGTCGTCAGGGCAAGCAATGCTTTCATGTATCTATGGAATGAACGCTACTGCTCTTACACTTAGTTGTTTAACCTCCATTGGCACATATGTGTACGTTTCGTTTTTTTTTTAATTATTTCATAGGAAATTAAGTAAAATTTTATCGGAGAATATTTCACTACAGAAACTTGCAACAAAAAAACAAATTCGTTAAATACAACCGCAATGACAACGGAATATAGTATTTTATTGATGGTGTTGTGAAAACAATAGAAAGATAACTTTAAAAGATTCGTCCCTGAAAAGGTTAAATTTGTTTTTCTTTAATAGTCCTATCAGATGCGTGAAAACACGCAAGAGGCTCATATAGAGTTCTCGAATGGCAATTCCCCGAGGCATACGCGTAGGTATTCATATTTCATAAACAGGAAGGTTCTGTAGGATGTTATTAATGTATGACGTCACCCCGCCCTCCGAAGCAGCTCTGACGTCACTGGACATGAATTATTTATTAATCTGCCTCAGAGAACACGCTGTAGGATGAATTTACAAGATTTTTTTAGCAGTACTTAGGTTTTATGTGAACAACTTTATGACTCTAACATTTTTTTTTTGTTTTAGTAATATTAAATTTAGTGTAGCTTGGGTTATGAAATGAAATAACCAAGGAATTAAGAAAAACGCCTTCTCTTTTTTGCCGTGAGCCGCCAAGGAGTGGAATTCGCTTCCTGTGTCTATTTTTACAATATCATATGACATGGGAATCTTCTAACATCTAGTTCATCGGGATTCGCTGCAAGAGCGCGCTCTATCATCGGTCTCATCATCACTTTCCAACAGGCGAGATTGAGGTCAAGCGCAGGCTTATTTATAATAAAAAAAAACAAATCTAATACCAAAAGCCGGGATAAACGTGTTTTATGTTTTCAGGCATTTCACTCTGTTTTTTTGTGTTTTTAGTAACTCTATAACATTTTTCGATACAAGTGCTACACAGAAATGACTTAATATGTAAAATTTAAATTAGGGATTATTATCCGGGACGCGTCTGCTATCTATAGACCCTTAAAAGTTTACGTAGTTCTATTTAATTATGTATACTGGTTATAATTTTATGTTTTTTTTTAAGATGCCTGCTTCTAAGGATTTTTAATTGTGAAAAGAAAATTAGTAGATACCATTGATTCGGAAAGCAGAATCTGCTGAGAAGAGCCGGTAAGAAACACTAGTTATTTCATAAAATTCAGAACATTTGCCATTACACAGACGGTAGAAAACGCTTAGTGAGGCAACAGGAGCGCTCCAAGATGCTTAGTAATATCTGGATCATTCACGATGCAGACAGCCCTCCGCTGCAACCTGTCCAGGGCGCCAAATAAGTATTGACTTTTTTTGAAGTGAAACTTCTATACAATTGTTGTGATTTCAAACCGGATGCAACGGATAACGACAGGCAAGAGACACAAATACAAAAATTAGTGAGCCAGAGCGAGAGAGCAAATGTAGTGTTCCATTTGATTCATTATTTCTACACGCTATACTGTGATAGGTTTGACGCATTGGATCTAACAGCAAGAATCGTCGCGCTAACCGCATCCTTGGACGCGAGTTCAAACCTTTAACAAATGAATACGAGAAAAATAGAAGGATGTTTTATTTTCTCATTTGCGTTTATAATTTCTGCATGATTTACTGAAGTTTCACTTCTATCGTGTGTGAATCGAACACACATTTTCTTTTTTGCTTTTATGAGCGCACGCCACTGCACAGGGCGTGTAATATTTCTTTCCTTTCAAATCATGGCCATTTGAAAACACGTCTAAGCTACGTCCGGTTGCGAATGGTTACGATGTTTCGTAATACCAGTTTTTCTAATCTGTATCCTTGAGACCCGCCGAAATGGTAAACGGTCGTTCGTGTCTACAGACTGAGAAACCTGTCTATGGTTGTTTGGGGAAACGTTTTTGCATTTATACTGATTATCAATAGGCTTCATTCATATTCTACACTAAATGCTTTTGAATACTCTCACAGCAATGCGAGTACATCGCACCTGATGGAAAGTTAACTTGGTATCCCAAAAGAGAGTGCGACATTTTCTCACGCCAGTTCAACTCAACCTATTGCGTAAGGCCCAAGTCAGCCCTGCATGGGATACTATTCGGTTCTGCTCAGTTCTTACTCGACGCCTTGGATAGGTGAAGACAATTATAATAGCAGTTTCTAATGACTCTACTTGCGATGCTAAAGGCCCTAGGTTCAGGACTGGGTAGTGGATTTTTTTCGGTGTTAAGCATATTAGTTTGTCGTGGATATACACATCTGTCATGTCTAGACTGATATATGATCATAGAGCCTCGTCTACTAAAGCTAGAAATATTTTGAACAATTTTTTTTTTGACGCTGTCACCCACTGTAGGCAGAATTTTGTTATTCCACTCCTAAGAAGGTAAAATAAGGGCTGAAAGTTTGATTGAAAATCCGTCAATTTTATGCAATCTAAAAATTGTTATTTTCTTTCTGGTTAGAAGTAAAAATGATGTGTTGATGTTTTTTGGAAACTTAGATGGTTACAATAAGGGATGAAAATTTGTTGTAAAATCCGTTTGTTATAAAGTAATAACTATGAAAACTGGTAGTTAGCTTTTTGATAAGATATAAAAAAGATTTTTCGACATTTTTGAAAAATCAACCCCCAATAGGATGAGTTATTTCTACCCGCGTAAGGCAAGATAGTATATACAGAGCGATTTTATAGACAAGGGAGATATCCAGCATTCGATTCTAATTCCGAATATGTAAAAATAGAGATATCTGAATATTTTCATTAAAGCAAAGTGAATTATAGTCAACATATTTATGGAAAAATACACACATGAATGAACGAATAACAATTAATTATCAAGTAGGTATTTTGCCTGTTCTAAGCCAGGATAAAGTACGAAGGGAAAACAAGTCAATACCTGATTACCTAAAATTACGTAAAAGGAACTTTATCTACTGACAGATTAATTTTCATTTGTTTATAAATTTTTCTATTTAATTTATTAATTAATATAGTTATTTACATTTTTATTGGTTA
This sequence comes from Automeris io, assembly GCA_036320925.1. Taxonomy (NCBI): domain Eukaryota; kingdom Metazoa; phylum Arthropoda; class Insecta; order Lepidoptera; family Saturniidae; genus Automeris; species Automeris io. The sequence continues at coordinate 1,008,309 of JAUDJH010000010.1, read as the reverse complement.
CAAGAATATACGAAGTATTGTATCTTCCTCATTTATAATATCACCCTCTATATCTATGGCTAGTACCCAGTGACGTGCATATGCTATGTAGACAGGGTAATAGATATAATAGAATAATAAATATTATATTACTTTCATAGGGAAGATCATTTCATGCCATCTGGCATCATAGAATAAATATGAATATAAAGGGTTCCTTTTTTGTTTGAATTAAAGGAATGTATTCCAGACTTATTTATCGTAAGGGCATGCAATGCTTTTATGCATTTATGGAATGAACGCTACTGCTAGTACCCACACTAAAAGCGCAATTGTCCGTACACATTATAGTTTCATAAATTTAGATGGATATTTATCAGAACGACTGAAGGGATCTGGACGAATGGCATAGAAATAATCTATACTCTGGAACAGCATATAGACTCCTGTTTATCCTGGAAGTATACTTGGCACCTGTGGGAAAGAGGATGGTACCACACGGCGCAGCTAACCTTGAAAACTACATAGCCTAGCAAATATTTTGGTTTTCATTGCATTATTGTTCAGATCATACATATTTCTACCAAGAAACGCCGATTTATCATAGCTAGTAAAATATATAGTATATTTAATCTCTGTGCCTAGTGGACAAGGAGCCGGTATTCATTCACTGAACCGTGAAAGGTCGTAGATTCGAATCCCAGCTCATATCTCTGGGTTTTTCCGAAACTTAGTCACCATATACTCACCTGTAAAGGAAAACATCGTAAGGAAACATGCATGAAATCTGATCAGAATGTCATGTGTACTAGAGTTACGAGAGCGGCAATTAGTTGCACAACAAATAAGCACAAAGTGTATACAGTCATTAATATTTCTGCACACCCCGAAAGGGATATAGCGTGACAATATATCAAGTATTATGAAAGCTGTTTTCTTTATATACATCACTAGCAAACCCGGCGAACTTCGTTTCGCCACCAGATGGCTTCGTTTTGGTTTTTAGCTAGCGTTTGAAAGAACGTGCGCATAATAAATGTCACATGAAATTAACTGAGCAGAGTACAATGAGTAGCTGTCAAACAATGTATCACGCATCGGCGCCATCTACTTAAAATGCTGATGCGATCTGCTCCACCACCATGCAAAACCATATTGGTTTGTAGTACATGCTATGTATCAGAGATGGCGCTGTATGTGATAAATGATTTCCCACGTTTTCCTGCTTTTCTGTTGAAATTTTTCCTGAATTTTGTTAGCTATAAACCTCACGGAGCTCGAGACCTTTGCAACGAAGGCAAAACCGTGGAAATAGGTTCGTGCGTTCTGGAGTTATAGCGTCAGGAAAGAAATCCGGACTTATTTTTATATAATAGATTTAACGAGGATGGTTGTGTCCTCTACTCCATTCATCAGAGAGTAGATGAATCGTTGTGGCTGTTAGGTTTGGGCAGCGACAGGATAGCCGGATGGCAAAGTGCTGCGGGGAATCGGTGATTTTTCTGATGGCCTGGAATGGAGGTCGTGCCGCTCGGGTTGTTGGTTTTAACGTTAATGTGACTACTAAATATAAAAAACTAAATATTATAAATACTAAATATTAAAAATTATTAACGACGGCCTCGAAGAACTTGTATACAGAACTGTAAAACTAAATATTAACATCATTTAACACAGTTTCAGCTAAACCAAACAAGCAAAGAGAAAACTTTAGTCTGACTACGAAAAGGTAAAGAAAATTCGGAAAAGTAAAACGTGGCTAGAAACACAATACTCCGCAAATCAGGGTCTAGTTGTACTGGTCGTTGGATACACTAAGAAACTATTAGTTATAAAGTGCGTGAGTGTGAGAAACAGATGTTTTTACCAGTTCTGAAGATATTCAGGGTTGACCTGAAGCCTAAACGCAAGTTTTTGTGATAATTGAAAAAAAACTTTATTAAGAAAAAAGGAATAACACACAACATATACATTTATATTAAACAATCAAAGAATATAACGGACTACCCTCAATCATTGTGAGTTTATAACCGACAACGGGCTGACCCCCGCCAGTCGGGCTCTATTACATAAAGATCGCGAGCACGCTCAAGGACTAAAAATTATTGTATTCTGAAATAACTCCCTGGTCTATAAAATCAACCTATATAGCTAGATAGAGTAGCCACATTCCATCATGTGTGCTTTTCGATTATTCGCCCTCTTTAAGGATAATAGAAAAGAATTGCTCAAATGTTGCCTCACTGAGCGTTTTCTACCGTCTGTATCATGGCGAGTATTCTGAAGAGTTGTTTAACCTTGTTCCACCCTCTCCCTTCCTGAATAGATCTACGCGCGCGGGTTTGCGGTGTCACACCTATACGGTATCTCACATCCCGGCCAGGACTAAGAAGTTCTCTAACTCCTTCTTTTGCCGTGTCGTTGGGCTGTGGAATGGACTTTCCGCCCAGCGTGTTCCCACCTTCCTATGATATGGGATCCTTTAAGCGTAACGTGAAGAGATATTTGTGCAGGCCGGCATGATCGCTGCGACTACCGATGGGTTTTTCTTACCTGTCGATAGTCGTTGGCGTGTTTTAGACTGCTCCATGCTTCATCATCATCATCATGCTGCATCAGGTGCGGTACAGTCACTGTGTTGTGACAGAATAAAAAAAAGTCTCAACTTAGTCTTTTTAAAAATTGACAACCCTAAATACAAACGCCATTTCTAGGCGACAAGACTCTAATTTTATAGGACACAAGTTAACGTAAGTTATTAAGCTGGAAATCTTATTACAAATAGTACTTAATAATTGAGTATACACACATGCTGGAGTACAAAGTTCGGTTTAGTGCGTACACCGCACTTAACAGTAAATGTAGTACAGTCCAAAATCTAACGAGAGCTAAAAACAAGTCGATATTCACCACAATTATGCCGATCTGCACCAATATCTCTTTTAGCTTAAAGGATTAAATATCGTAGAGCTAAAGTTACAATTTTTTATTTATTAAATTTTTACTTTTATATGAATGTGACTGAAAGAGCCGAGACCGACCCAGGCTTACCTATAAAGGTCAAATAAAAAAAGTTCTGACGGAGGGTAATGTCATAGGTACGCGGAATTGGCTAGAGTGCATGAATGGACTAATTAATGTTAAGTGGCGCTCCATTTTATCCGCCTACCCCAATAGGGATTAGGTGTGATAATAGATACATATAAAATGTTGCGACGTATACAACTATATACATATTTTTTATATATATATTTTTAACCAAACTCGGCATAGTGACCGCACCATCGCCTAATGGTACTCATGGTAAAGAAAATCATTCGATAGTCCTAATGATTACTCCAGCCTGCACAAATATCTCTTCAAGCTTCGTTTAATGCGCCGATCATAGGAGGGTGGGAAACGCTCGCCATAGCACCATTCCACATTTCAACGACTCGGCAAAAATAAGAGTTAATTGCGTTGACTTAGAAATAAGACTTTTTAAATCTACAAGAGCCTTCAGATTTCAGTGTTTGATATTAATATCAACATATCTACACGTGGTTCTGAGAAGAAGATTTTTGAGTCTAAAGATAGGAAAAAACGTGAAAATCACACAAACGAGACAGCACACTGTGACACCACTCGTGCGAACGGGACGGAGCTAATAGCAGGCACGTTCTCTGTTATAATCTCTCCCATGCTTCGTCTCGTTAACCAACTGACCAGATTCTATAAGTCAGAGGTGCTCGGACTAGAACTGCTAGCAATCTACCTCAAGAACCACTACAAGCGATCAACTCTGTAAGAGTAGGGAGGGAGAAGCCACAAGTATGTGTGATACAGGATTGTGTGGGTTGGTTGGGCTTATCATAGAGTACAAAGGTCAGAAGTGTAGTGATGGTCACTGCTCTGAAAAGTTAATAGCGAAAACTAATAATAGGCCTATATTGGTTTTTATATAACGACGTTATAGTTAGTTACTAGAGCTGCCTTTCGCCGCTAGCAAAGGATTGTTCCGATATTAAAAAAGTATTAAGGGACACTTTTAGTTGACTGTGAATTAACTTAAATATAAGTCATGAAACAAAATTGTGGGTCGACCGAAATCGGCAAATATACTCCGAAATATATTCTCGCAATATATCTCTCGATATCAAAATCATATACCGGGTGACTTTATAGATGAGAGAGATATTTAAAGACACCAATACAATCATTTGTACCTTCTTGCAAATAATAAAAATACAAGTAACTATATTCCCAAGCAAATCATAAAAAAAAATTGTTTGAACACCGCAGCGCTTGCGGTGCACGATTGATTAGTACGTAGATAAAGTTACTTTTACGTAATTTTAGGCAGAGATGGGCAAAATGTAATCTGATTAATGATGAACGATTACAAAATGCAGTCGTAATTTTTATTTTCTTACTCTGTAATCATGATTAAATCCATTTAAAACATTAAGAAATTATAAATGTGTATACAATCTGGGATTTTGTAGTGTTTAAAACATAAATGAACAAAATGCAATCATATTAATGGTAAAAAACGTAAAATGTAATCGTTAATCATTTTCATTAATCAGATTACATTTTTCCCCATCTATAATTTTAGGTAAACAGGTACCCGTTTTCCCTTCACACATTATCCTGGCTTAGGACAGGTAAAATATTTACTTAATAATTAATTGTCTCTCATTAATTCATGTGTGTAATTTTCCCTAAATATGTTGACTATAATTTACATTGTTTTAATGGAAATATTAAGATATCACCATGTTTACATATCCGAATCACTAAAATTCTCTCTCGTCAATAAAATTACCTGTAAAAGAGTTCCCTTTTTCCTTTTTAAAGTATATATAGAAATAAAATAAATAATATTTGAAGGATTGTAATAGTACGTATGTAGGTAAATAACGGCATGCATAATATTATGTCGCGAAATACAACAGTTTTGTCTGGTCGGACGCATCCATTAGAGATGTGAACGGCCTAGCTCAAGGCTATATGACTCTAGTGCAATACAGATTTTATATTCGCACCGCGTATATGTTATATGTCATATTTTAGGTTGCTTTTTATATTCATGCAAGTACTCACCCAGGTTGCCCGTAAAACTCCCTTACTAAACCCTTTTAAGGGATTATTTTCACAGAAAGGTCAAAACCTGTTTAAAAAACTAAATACCCAAGTTTCATGAATACTATGGTATTTACATCAAAATGTCAGGTTCAGTTGAGTGTGAAATTATTTTTGTTATCTTTGGGACGGCTCTACTAAATATCAGTTGACAGTTAACTTTTTTATTTTAGGAGCTTCATACTTTTGAAACGGTGTGAATTATCATAGAAAATGATAAACAAGATAATTTCGCCCCCTTTTTATAAACCCCTTAACTTTATAAAAGGAAAGATTGATGAGATTCCCATCACGCGTCTATTGTCCAGCGGAAGGCGAGGCCAGTTCCTCTCCACACTTTGTGGAATCACATTGTTTCATTAGCATTCAAAGCACCTACGAGTCTAGTTCCACGAACGGTGCATCCGATTGCAGTTTTAGAATCTAACTTGCCACTTCCTGCGGCTTCGTCTAGACTATTCATTTATCGCGCCCGGACAGTCAGCGTCCTAGAAGACACAGGAGGAGGATGTTCGCACGCGATTTTGCGCGTGAACGCTCTTCCTTTCAGTAATCGAGCAGTAGACTTGAGGTGTGTGGAGCGCACCACCTGCGTGGTGGGTAGGGGGGGGTCATTTATATCCCTCTCTCCATGAGGTGATACCGTTATAGGCCTTTTTTACACCGGACTTCGTGAAGGACGAATGTGAACCCCAGACCCTGTTTACAACGAATAGAAAACGACACCCCAGGGGTTTTTTATTAGTAGGAGTCTGGTACACCTGGGCCGCGATCCTCACAGCGGTACAGGTCATCCTATGCAGGATTTTCCCGCATAAATAATTCTTCACATAAATAACTTAAGCGTACAAAATGTCGAGAAAACGCATTTGTATATTTGTTTTGGCACAACAAATTAAGAACGCCATTTGTTTATATATCTAGAGACTTTCAGTCCTGGTATATGAGAGCGTGCATGACGACGGCGACTGTCAATGAATTCTTGTCCCTTGGTAGTTCCTGGCGTTCTCGGAATGCAGTTTACTGTCCTTCAGGTGTGTTATAGTCATTTTCCCGAACTAGTTATATAAAAAAAAAACTTGTAAGCAAAATGCCTTAGTAATAACTCCGACATGGTACAAGGGTCCTAATGTCCTTTATTTGCATTTTATTAACCACTATATCACATATTTGGGATATTTGAACGGACCGCCGACTTCTAAAATTTTGCGGTCGATGGAAATCGGAAGAATGTTATATCTCGAATCGGAAAACTATTCCTACAGTTGAAAGTTAAGTAATGCGAAATGTGCTTGCGTATCTAGATTTCCGTATAAATATATAATGAAAACATAAGAATTAATTTAAATTAAAATAATTATTCCCTTCTACCATCTATCTGTCTATGATCAAGTCGAATCCCAACTGGGATAGGCAGAGAGACTGGCATGCCACCTAAATTCTTTTACATGAAGGTACTCTCGCCGATTTCGCGTATTTTAAATGTAACCCTCTTGAGTAGGTAAACCTCGGTCGGCTTCGACCCTTACTTCCACCCAAATGCATATTGTATATCTATTTCGTTATCTATTCTCCACGTGGTCGAACCATCGAAGCATGTTTTTGTGCATGCTATCGACACTATATTTCAAACCAACCATTCTGCGTACGCAAGCGTTACTCCGCACATACAACGAACAGATCCTTAAATAACCCTTCAAGGATGTCACGTTTCTTTTACTTCAATAACTCATTTACCTAGAAACCTTCAGTCTTCATATATGCGGGCCGGCATGAAGCAAGAAACTCAATGGATTTTCGTCCTTTAATAGTCACTGTCGTTTTTGGACTACACTGTACTTACCGTCAGATGCGCTGTAGTCACTCTGTTGAGCCAGTGTAAAAAAAAACATCGTCTTAATACTATTAAAGCTTCCTCACAACTTGTCGAAAGGTGGTTACGCGTAAAACCCGCAGCCGAAGATTCGGATAGGCAATATGTACAGCGTGATTTTATAGACGGAGATATTCAGCATCCGATTGTAATACCAAATATATAAAAATGAAAATGAAATGAAATGAAAAAGTATTTATTTCGCCACAAATATACAAAAAAAACAGAAATTTAAATGTATCAATACAAACAACACACAAAAACAAAAGAAAATACAAAACATATAAACATGGCGAAAAAAAAATAGTGATATCTTAATATTTTCATTGATATAAAGTAATTCAAAATGTTTAGGAAGAATTAATTATTAAGTAGGTATTATGCCTGTTCTAAGCCTGGATATAGTGCGAAGGGAAACGAGTCAGTACCTGCTTACATAAAATTACGTAAAAGTAACTTAATCTGCTTGGTAATCAGTCGCTGCGGTGTCCGCACTTATTACGGATCAATTTACATTTGTTCATCAACTTTTCTTTATGATTTGTTAAGGAATACAGTTATTTACATTTTTATACGTTACCAGAAAGGACTGCAGTGATTGTATAAATGGATATTAAAGTAGGTTAGTTATATATGGCACTCTTGTCGGAATCGGCCGTTAAATAAAAAATAAGTTTTATTTTTAAAAGGGAGAACACCGAATTTTAAAAGATGCAAGTTTTTTTAAATTATGATATAGACATTGAACCTGATATAAAAAAGGGAAAGGCATATTTAAAATTATTTATTTATTTATTTATAAGTACACTTACATAGACTACATTAACACATAAAAACTATATAAAACATGAAGAGGATACATTATAAAAGCGACTATATTTATAAGTGTAGACTACATGCACAGAAGAAAAGAAAAATAAAAATACGAGTAACACAAAAAGATATAAACTACTGTAATCAGAAAATTTTTATAACAGAAATAAAAAAAATCAATAATCAATGGAACAATCTTCTCAAATAACATCCGTTTTTTTTTCCTTTTTTTTTTAATATTATAAAAATAAGATAGTTGTGATTATTAAATAAAGAAGTGCAATAGAAATATTGAAAATAATAAAAGAGTATTATTTCAAGCGAGTGAGCGACCAAACACATAGGGAATATAACACGACTGGTAAAAGCGTGTTATATATAGTACACATGATTGTATACTGAAATATCTCCCTCGTCTATACGATACAAATATGCCGTAAGTTTCGTACAATAAACGTGATCCAATATTAAGGAACCACTAGCAATAAATAACTTGAGCGTAATGCGGCGACCCTCGCGTAGGTTCCGCAGTAAACCTAGTCCGTTTTACTGCACTTTTAGCTGTTTTGTTTTATTATGATCCCAATTTTATGAGATTCTATGGCGTTGCCGGGTTTACGGCGGGTCGCCGACCGCCGGTTATTTTCGATCAGGTAAATATAACGCTCAGATAGCGTGTAAGGGCCTCTTTGCTACGAGAATCTATATCTATCTTCCCATTTCTTAAATATTGCGCAAGGGTATTAAAAATCTTGCATCACACTCACACCCGTGAATTTTAAATTGTCTATCCTTTTTGATCACGCTCCGTCCATTCCTTATAAGAATATAGATTTAAGTAATCAATCAATCAATGGATGGATTCAATGGATTTTTATCCTTTGATAGTCGCTTTCATTTTTGGACTACACTGTACTTACCATCACGTACTCTGTAGTCACTATGTCGTGCCAGTGTAAAAAAAAAAGAAATAAATTTAATACTTAATCGACAGGTCAAATTTCCTCTGCTTTTCCTAGTTTCCGGGCATATTTCACTCTAGAAAAGTTCTATATACATGTTTTTAATTTTTGTATGTTATTAAATGTGCTTAAAAGAAAATTCTAATGCAGCATACCAAAAAATTATGGAAAAACGCAAATTGTAGAGTTACGTGGCTCGTCCCAGGCACTCGCTACGCAGAAACTAATCTACGGGGGCGCGTGCGTTGCTAAGCAAAGATTCAGTGGCGAAAGTTGGTCTTACAAAAATTTGTTTATTTTTTATTTAAACAAAAAAATCTAATATATTAGGCATAGCTTGCAATACGCAAGTTGTCGCGTAAGTTGCACTGCAGGGGTGCGTAACCTTTGCAATAGGAAAGGCCAAGCGAGAGTGTGCACCGGCCAGGGGTGCTCCGGGCATTGAACCCCTTAATTACCGCAGCCCTTCCTATAGCGCCAGGTCACGCAAACTGATAAAGTACAGTTTATAACGCTAACTCAAATGTCACAACGGAATTAAACGAGAAAAGGTCGCAAACATATGGAAGTGTAAATAAACTTTTAATGTTATTTTTGTATTCACTGCTCTTTTCTCATCTATTACTAGCTGACCCGGGGGCCTAGACAAGTCTGCTCAGTTAGCGTTCACGACAAATCAGGATAAAGTGTGAAGAGAAAACTATTGGCGTAGGCAGAGAGAATGAACCGTCACTTCTATTCTTGCAAACCTCTTTTTCTTCCTCAACACGCATTAGTCCCTTCATGCACTCCCGCCGCTTCCACGTGTTATTGACATTTCATCAGAACTCTTTTTATTTCTTCTGTGCAGGTAATTCTCGGTTTGCCTCGGCTCCTACTTCCACTCACCTTCATATTGTATCTCATTTTTATCATCGTATTTTCGTCATTCATCGAAGCATGCTGCTGTGCAGGCTATCGATGACACTACCTTCCAAAGCAACCATTCTACGTATCTCTTCGTTCCTAACGCGATCCGCAAGCTTTGCTGCACCGCATTATTTCAACTTTCATGCTTCTACTGACTTCCCCAGGCTTCACTGCAGTACAACAAAGTGGCCACCAAAACCGCTCTATAGTAATTTACATTTTTAACAGTTACTAGAAGGTACAAATTGTTGTATCCTGAAATATCTCCCTCGTTTATTAAACCGTCCTATATGTAGAAGATAGATTTGAGAACATCAAAGTATCGAAACCGATGAAATATAGCCCGTGTTGAAATATATTTGTATTGGTGAACATTTGACAGATCATGTTTCATATTGATTGATTCGCTCTGACCAATGTTCGGCAGTGAATAATCAATTCGTCCACGTCCTTTGTATATTGAAGATGTATTTCAAATACATTTCTGCTTGTAATCACGCCCTATGTACCCCTAGAGAAGTAGGAGTCTGATGAGACTGCCTAATGTAACTATAATGAAAACAAACTAAAAGAGTTTACGCAATAAATCCAATAGGAATCCGTTAAAATACTCAGTTTTGGAACAACGATGTGGAGTAGCTTGTCTTTCGGTTTTCTTTAGGCTATGCTCTGGAGTGTGTGGCTGTGTGGTATAAATTTAATTCCTCCCTCCCCCTTGTATCATAAATTGATAGCGCGCCGTGCGGGCATCCACCCTTATGGGTGGACATTCCAGCTGCTCGCACGAAGCGATTCACCTCCTCTCTTTTACTGCGAACCGCCAAAGCGTGGAATTCGCTTCCTGTGGCTGTTTTTCCAACATCTTACGACATGGGAATTTTCAAACGACGAGAAAATCGGTATTTGTTGGGTACGTCACTCCCTCATTAGTCTCAACATCACTTTTCATCAGGTGAGATTTAGGTCAAGCGCAAACCTGTTTCTAATACAAAAAATACGCCCGAAGAAGCAGTAAAGCAATAAGTCATCCGTTATTCTTCGATTTAGTTCAGAATATTGACGGACAGAAGTTGCCGTATTAATATTTGTATGGACGTCCACGCACTGCGTCCGAAATGAATTCGATTTGTATCCAAGAAGCTAGGCGGACGGTAGAGTATTAGCCGCCCTCGTAACATCCTGTCGGTTCCCGATTATCCAATTATCGCGGCCTTAGAAGGCACCGCTCAGAATAACTGTGAGGTACACACACGCACTAGATTCAATCCGCGACACCGGCGTCGCGTTCGAAGGGCAGTTCAGTCAACTGTCACAAACCGGCGCCTTTATGCTCTGAGGCGCAGTCTCACGCCGACGCAGCCCTGAATTTCTTTCGGTGTATCTTTTCAAGGCAGTCGCTTCCGATACGCTAGACCACCTAAAGTTATTTCCCTGGCTGCATGCTAAAGTCGAGTTTCTTACTTACGAGGTGCCCTTCCCTTACGTTGCCACCCAACCTATAATTCGCTGGGTGAGCACCTTACGAATAAATACTCGCCCTTTTCGCCCCGTGAAGTTGAAAAGGTCCTGCCAGATGATTAGCACTTTTTCCTATTGAGAAAAAACAAACGGTGAAATAGGAGGAATAGCGATGTGGTTACGCGCGGTACGCCATATTAAATTTAAGCTTTTTTAAATAACATATTTAATTCTTTCGCTACGGCAGGCCTCGCTACAAAGTATTTCGTAGGAAATGCGAGCTCTGTACCTAAAGTGCGCACATCAAACGCGTCTTTAGCATTCAGGGCCAAAGTTTTGGCTCAAAACGCTATTCTTTAATTTTCAGAAGAAAAATTATACGAATGAATAAAATATAGTCACCCATCGTGTACAGGCTGTGTTTTTTAACTGGTGACTATAGTCACCCATAGTTGCCAAATGGTTTAAAGTGCATAAAAAAGTGTTAAAAGTACTTTCATTTACACATTTATTTCATTTTTTTTATTGTATCCGAATTGCGTGGTTTTGCGGATCTGTATTTCTACGGATTGAATCGGCAGATAGTGTATAAAGCAACATCAGAATTCTGTCTGAGTTTTCTAGGTCTGTATTTTAATCGGACGAAATGCATGCCCGCTCTGCGCTGCGGTCACCCGTTATGTCACCCTTTGGAAGCACCTGCCCCCACGCTGACAGGTGGATGCGTCCCAACTTAATTACTCTAAAATACTTCGATAACTAATGTAGACAACGAAAGGTCCTTTTCTACGTTATTATTTCGTTTACTATCAATTATTTTTAATTATTCCAATTATCAAACTACTTTTTGAAATAAATTAAACTCGACGTTTAAACAGAGGCAATTGTTTCATTTGTTTAGTTCCTTTTAATATTCTATAAGGAAACATGCCCCATGATATGTCAATTTGATAGTATTGCTACAGAATGAAAAATAATCAAACGATGACAACATTGAATAAAGTACAGGATTTATGAAAAGACCAAAATTATTTAAATTCACAACATTATACTAAAAGTTTTAATTCTTTATTGTCCATTGCAATACTTAAAAACTGGATCTACTAGATCAAAAATTATTTTGTTGATATATCCGCTATTTTTTCGCTATATGATGTACAAAGACAAAAATTGTGGCTAACCTGATCTTCTACTACGTTTTTTAGGTCAATTATTCTCAAAAAACAATTAAAAACGAGATAAATCGATTATTATAAATATAGATTATACACAATATTTTTTTGTCAATAGCTCAAAAAGTTAGATAGAAAAGGCAACAACTAAAGTTGTCGAGAATTAAATTTACAAAAAATTTATTACTTATTATTTAATAAAAATTGGAAATAGCTGCCCAGACCGTTCCTGAGTACTGGGTAAAATTAGGGGGTATACCTTCCGATGTGTACCGGAGTTTTATCAGCTAAAAACCCCATCGTGACTGTTTCTGCGTATTGACGAGGCCTGTGGCGCCTGTAATCAATTCTCCATAGCCCCGCCGGATACTTTTGACCTGGATACTACTATACTGGATACTATGTTAAATGAAGTGTGTTCCCGTAGCAACGTTCATACTTCCCACAATACATACAGGTGATGAAAACCTGGCCGATATAGTCCTTGGCGACGTTTCACATTACGTAGGAGCGGGCTTCAGCCCCATTCTCCCTAGATGAGCTCGCTGATGAATATATTTAAAAAACACAAAACAGTCAATTGCGCAGGATATATTTGGTGCGTTAATGCTAACGCTCGAACAAATGCACCATCTAGTCCAAATTCCTCTTAATCTAAAGGGACGGAGAACCGACAAAACTAGAGAGAGGCAGGATGCAGTGTCTGGGTACTGGTAACTGACCCCTATCAGCACCCTAGGCCTTACACAATGCTTACTACCTCGCTGGAATCTTCGTTAAACTGGGCTACCGTTAGCATGACAGATGTTGAATAAGCAAGCAAGTCTTTACATCGAGCGGAGAGTCACCGTGACAACTTGCGTGATAAAACACCGTGCAAGGTTTCACCCACGAGCCGGAGTGGTTACCAGGGAGTGCGGGTTACATGCAGTTATACCTGTAGAGTCTACCTGTACAGGAACACCTATCTAATAAACCAGCATATATATTGTACAATATGCAGATAATAATGAATGAGATCCTCAAATTGCAGAAATCGTGTCAGTACATAAAATTAAAAATTAAAATAAATCTAATTATGACTAAATAAATCAATTTAACGGGTCGATAGATGTCACGGAAATAAATATTCATTTATAAATGTTTAATTACCATTTTTTGAATAATTAATTAACGACAATACAAGTTTAAAAATTGTAAATAAATTGACATAACTTTATTTGCGAATAATTAAATTTTTACGGCCTCCATAATTAAGTTAAATTGGATTGTATTTCACCTCTATCACATAATTATTACATCTTTTATAGGTTGGCACTGCAGATTAGACATTGAGAGATATCTGAAATGTTTTAAAATCGTTTTTAAATAAATAAAATAAAAATCATATTAATGCATATGGAGGTTCACTGAATGCGACTTAATTCCAATTTTTTATATTAAAATTACCATCTTACATTTTTGTTTAAATTTGTTCTTTATGAATAAACTTTTTTTTGTTCATTTGACTAAATTTTATTTCAAAGTACAGCAAGCATAAAATTACACTTTAAATCGTATAACATTAGCCATCAGAAGTGTGCCGGAAGCCTTAAACTTTGTTGATGTGTTTATTATAACGTAACAATAGATTTAGTGATGGAGGTAAGAAGAAAAGAATCACAAAAGTTTTAATTGAGGTGGGTTTAAGTTATCATCGGCGTGGAACCTAGTAATTGGAGAACGAGGATCTCTTTTTATGTCGCCTTGTAAAAATGCTGATAATGTGAGTGCTGTGTCGCAATTATTCAAATTATCAAGAAGAATAGAGGGTAAAGGATGTAACCTTCCGCCCCTCATAAAAACTCAGCCATGTTTCAGTCTGCTCTTGACCTTGGCCTATGTAACTAGGTCGAAATTTCAAGCCATAATTAATTTTTTTTAACCCATAACGCAAAAAGCCCGTTAACTTATTTAAAATGAATAAAAAACGCGTAAGTTTATGTGTTACCTTGTATACTTGTTTATATACGATTATCCAAACTTTCATATACATAACAAAACAAAAAAAACTTTTAAATCAAAGTTATACGTTGACTGTATAAAAATACTTCTAGAAATAACTTAAATTTCATTGCAACTTGTCAAATTAAATTTATTGAAGCCTTATGCAATTATTAAAAAAAAAATAACACTTTAAATTAATGTGCGCTTTTGTAATTATGGATTAAATTTCGGCGTTTGTTAGAAACTTCGGTTCGTTTTAGCCGAACCCGACGCTTCTGCACGTCACTAATAACAAGCTAAACGATGCGGAAGGCAACAACTCTCACAGTTTATCGATTGATCACGATAGAGAGGACAATCGAACAGAATCCCGTACGATTTGTGCCACATAAGACCGCATCCGTTAAGCGCATACCGCTGCACCAACATTCCTAACTCAAGGTTCTCCCACGAGCCCTGCCTACCCCCGCACGCCGCACCGCCGGAAATACCTGCGCCGACGCCGCGGGCACACGAAGCCTACGAGTAGAGATGGGCAATGGTCATAGAACACGTATATCGATGTTTTTTTAACGAAATATATCGTACCTTTCTACTTCAAAATAGTATCTCACCGAATCTTCGGCTGTGGTGCGGCTTCATCCACTTTTCGACAAGTTGTGAGAACAGTTTTAATAAACTATCGATGTTGTTTACTCATGTCAACACAAACCTTAATTTTTTTTTAATCATTAAATTGTTTGCTTTTAGCCAACTATGAATTGTTTTTTTAGAATTAGGCTTCATCTCTAATCGAATATTTATTAAAATAAATTTAACAGTTACAAGATCAATTAGATTAATCTGACTCTTGCTAAAAACCTTGGGTTTTAGTCAATTTTCAGCTCACTCCAAATTTATACCTAATGTATTTTCTTAACGAAGGTAGACGAAACCAAAGCATATTTTTTTTTTTTTTTAGTTAATTTTGTTTCATGTTAAAGGAGGGCAAATAGGTGAACAGTCCACATGTAAGCGGTTACTGTCGCCTGACTAAATGCAACACAAGAAGAATTTGAAGAGCCCCATGCCATGATCAAGAGAAATACTACACCTTAAAGCCCTTAAAGTGTGCGATAAGAAAGCTCTAGAGAACTCCACTGCTGTTGCAAGTTGATGAGCTTTTAAAGTATGGCTATGAGCCGTTAGCGACCTGCACGAAGTGCGCCCCAGGAATAGTGATGAGGGCACCAGACCGAACTATTCTTCAGAACGGAGTGTAAATTCTATTGCAAATGCGATAAAATATGCAGAGGAAATCTATAAATAAACATTAGCGGATGTTTTTAAAGTTATAAAATATAGTTATACATCTTATTAATAAACATATTAGGCTAATAAGTAGAATATTTCATGCAAATCTATTTTAGAGATAATGTTGAAAAGTATTTACTGCGTATGTTATCAAGGATTGCTGAAATCGTGTTGCGAGAGTATAATAATCATCTCATAACTTATTTATATTTAAAACTAGTATCGTATAAAATTAGATTCGAATATGTATTTATTGTATTTTTCAATATCAGTCATATTAACAGAGTTAATAAATACATAGCTACATAAATATTATAACGATAAATCAAATAAAAACTATGGGTCATTCCAAAAATAACAACTAGCATACGGGAACACGACGCAACAAAATGCAAATTCTATAAACGGAATGCAAAATCGATAATATGTGTAAAGTTGTCAAACTTTTCGATGGCAATTTAATCTACATAATTATGCATTATGATCAGGTTCATCGCCTCACTAATTGATATTAACAAAATTTCCAAACTTTATTGTATTTAATAACGGTTCGTTTTCAATGCATCGATATTCACAGCCTCATCCCTAAGTCAATTGGGTGAACGTACTCGAAACCAACAACTCGCTTCGGAAATCATTCGAATACTTCCAAAACGGTTATTATATATTATTTGTAACGTTTTAAAACCGTTTTTTCCTCAATGAAAACGTTTACACGAACTATTTTTATGGGAATTAAATTCGTTATTTTCGCACAGTCTATAGCTTTTAATTCGACAAGGTCTAACATGATGATTTAAAACTAAAATATTATTTTAAATAACACTTATTTTTATTTTAAACTTTATAAAAGAAATTATTATCACTTATAAAAAATATTTTTACATTAAATCAATGGAGCGAACAAAGTTTTGTTGTTAATTTTTTTATTGTCTAAGTTATTTCCGATTAATTTTTATTTTAATTAGTGTTTTGAAGCTTAGATCTTATTATATGAATGCGTTTTGATAATATAAGAATATTCCGAAAGGAATTCTACTGTCTGTATCACGGCGAGTTTTCTGAAGAGCTATTTAACCATTCTCTCACCTTTCCATAAATGCCCACGCGCTCGTGTTTACTGAATCACGGTTATACGGTGGCTCATACGCAGGCTAGGAACAAGAAGTATTCTAACTCTTACTCTTACCGAGGCGTTGGGTTGTGCAATAGTCTTCCAGTGAGCGAGCTCCCTCCGTCCTATGGTATGGGATCTTTTAAATGAAGAGTGAAGAGACATTTGTGTAGGCCGGCATGGACATGGATGTTTTTATTAACAGTTCATAGCATTAGTCGTTTTTTTTATCTGCAACATGCTTACCAATTGGCGCAATTGGCAATATATATATATATATGATGATGATGATGATGTCCTGGCCGGGTGCGGCCACGACGACTGTTTCAACGCCGATTAAAAAAAATCGAGGTCCAGTTTTCGGAAACAGTCAATTGCGCAGGAGATATTTAAGTGCATAACTGGACGCGCTGCTAGAAAAGCACTCTCTCGTCCGAGCTCCCTCGGGCCCGATGGAATGGAGAACCAGTACGATCGGGAGGGAGCGGGATGCAGGTTTGGTCGAGTTTTCCTTCTCTGAACACCTGGTTGAATTGCGGTGTTAAAGGGATACCTTAGTCGCCTTTAACGACACCTCAGCAAGAAGAGGGGGGTGCTATTCTATTCTGCCGGCAGCCACCACGGCTAACGGCTATATATAATATATGTATATGTATAACTATAACTATGTTGTAAGAGACAGTGAAATCCTTCCATATCGTAGGTATGTTAAATAAATAAGCTGTACCTGGCACGTGGTTATTCCAGAATAAGCACGGATTTACGCATCACAAGTTCACCGGTGAAGAAAACATCGTGATGAAACCCGCATAGGACCTAATAGGACCTATGTTATGTATAAGTGCCCTGAGAACGGCGATTAGCTGCGCTACTGGTCACGTTGGGCACGACATATACAAGTGAATACAGTTTTGTCGGCCTTTTTTTACAATTTACACAGACTTGCTCAGAAAAGTTAGAAGAATATAGATTCACAAGCTCGACTGGCAGTGAGTAGAACATCCTCGGGGGTTAGCAAGCGTAAGGTCATCACAACCAAAAAGGCCTCATGGAATATGGAAATGTTTTTTTTTTGGCAACAATACCAGTAAAAGAGTTCTAAAGAATCGCGATACAAATATAATCTTCAGCGGAACCAAACCAATGTATTCTAATACATAATTCGACCATAAAATTTTATAGGTACAACTAATCTTTAATGCGTACGTGTCGACAATTCGGTTCCGCTTCGGTCTTATTGTTATTTAATATCGGTTATAATGGCTTTATTATTTCGCTTTAATACAATGCGTGCCTGATATCTGAGTTTTTTGTTTTAATTCGGCAAAATTACTACCTTGCGCGTAATGGTGAATCTAAAACTAAGAAATATAGTCGCGTCTTTCATTATGGTCACACCTTGCTCCGAAAGTATATTCGCATAAATCCATACTAATATTATAAAGCTGAAGAGTTTGTTTGTTTGTTTGTTTGAACGCGCTAATCTCAGGAACTACTGGTTCGAATTGAAAAATTATGAGTTGAATAGACCATTTATCGAGGAAGACTTTAGGCTATTTAACATCACGATGCAATTATTAGGAGCGCAGAAATAATGGAAAAAGTGAAAAAAACGGGGAAAATTATTCATCCTTAAGGGCTTCCATTGCGTGCGCTGGAAAAACGGTTCAAGATACCAAAAATATATGTAAGAAAGAATTATTCCTCTTGAAATGATCTAAAAAAATGTCCGCGACAGTATATGTCTTTAAAGATTAACTCACTAGAACCGTTTTTATTGTAATCAAGTTTGGTCGAAATTAATGCATTATTTGTTAAGAGTTGCATCAACGTAATAATATTAATCTTTATCCAAATAAATGTGTTGTTGATTAAGAGTATTAAATTGTGAACAAAATTGTCTTTGACATCACTTAATTTCTATGAACATCTTAGACGATATTACAATAACTTATATAGCAAAACACCGTTTGCCGGAGCAGCTAGTATTAATATAAAGGAACTTGAGTGTAACCTAAGTTAGGGGTGTACAGAGTGGAGTGCGGGTAATTGCGGGCTATTATGCTCAATAAAAGGGGACCCGATGCCACCAGCAGATAGCTATATCAGCAGGTCGCGACCACTATGGTCCTGTACGGATTCCCGGTTCGGGAAGATGCTCTGAATCGCCACAACACCACCCTTTCCCGCCTCCGGGGGTACAGCTCCCAATAGCATGAGTCGGCGTGTGCATGGGATCTTGGCGCATGAAACGCCGCGTTTCTCTGCAGATGGTACGAGAGAAAGTGAGGGAGGGGACTGAGACCAGCCCCGTGTAAGCAGAGGATCCTTTTCCAGGACCGAGAAATTAAAGAGTGGCAGTCCAGGCTGGAGAATCCTAGCGCCAGTCTTCGCATTATTGAGGCGGTGCGCCGTGCTATTCTCGTTGCTTGATAGACCGTACGGCGCGCTCACCTTTAAAGCTCAACCAAAATCTCACGGGTCATGGCAACCTTAGCTGTTACTTGTGGTGGGTGGCTGGAAGGAAGCCGACGGTGGAATGTCATGAGCGCGGAAGACATAGTGCAGTACACCCTTGAAGAGTGCCCAGCATGGGCTGAAAAACGTGTAGTCTTTAAGGGCCAAGTTGGTGATGATATGTCACTGTCGGCGATGGTGGCAACTATGGGCGGCCGTGAAGAAGTATGGAGCGCAGCTGCATCCTTCTGCGAAGTGGTTAAGCAGGAGATGAAGGCCGATGAATGAGAGAGGGAGTAATCTACCACCCTGGACATTCGGCGGGCAAGACACCGTCGCCAAAGGGACATATATGCACGCAACCAGTGCGACTTACCTCCGTGAATACCCGGGCAGTAGACTGGAGGGAGTCTACTGCCTGAAAGAAAAGGGGGTGGTGCGCAGTGTCTGGAGTGCTACTCGTGAGAAAAGTTTGCAATGGTAAGCTCTTTATCTTATTCTTTATTATTTATTCTCTTTATTCTTATGTCCAACCTTTCCAGAGAGGAAGCCTACACAGGCTTTTCGCTCCGTGACCGACTGGGAAAATTTTGTTTCATAGGCCCTTTTAGAGCGATGGAAGGACACCCCGGGGGTTTTTAGTCAGTAGGAGTCTGACGCACCGGGGTCGCTGCCCTCAAAACGGTGCTATGGTCCTACGCAGGATTTTCACCCGGGTTAAAAAAAATGGTTGATTAATATATAATATAATCATGCAGTAGCGTTCATTCCATAAATGCATAAAAGCATTACATGCCCTACGATAAATAAGTCTAGAATAAATTCCTATAATTTAAACAAGAAAAGAAATATAATAAATATAAAGGATATTCACATCTATTCTATTTTCACGCCATCTATCTTCCCTATGAAAGTAATATAGTATTTATTATCATTATACAATATAATATTCAAATTCATTATGTGAATCTGCCTACCCTATGCAAATACCCTATGCACGTCACTGTAATTATGGTAACAAAATAAAGGGGTAAATCTACTATATTACGTGAGCGGATATTAATATTAGCTAAAGCAATAATATCCGAATATCTAAAATTCGTTGCCTTCACAACACTAAACTCTATTATGGTAGAAGTCCATATTATGGGACACTGTCCCTATTTATGATACACAATGTGAATATAATCATTTATAAAAAGAATACCAAATTATACTTTTAAAAAATATAATAAACACATAATTTTATCATTTTTGAATGAAATTAACAAGTCTAATTGTTAATTATTACTTGTATGTTTTGAAAATTTTTTTATAAAAGCATGAGGTTTGTTGTTGGTATTCAAAACCGTGGCTTAAAAGAGTTGAACGATAACTACTGTACAGTTTTTTACTTGGATGAAATTATATATTTTATTATATTTATATACATAATGTAAGTGTAATCTAAAAGCTTATAAATTATAGATATTGTATGTTATTTGCATTTATGTTAATTTATAGCAATATTATTTTATTTTTGAGTGTCTCACAATACCGACACTTGTTAACGTAGACGTACCGGTATATGGAACACTTTACACCGCGTATCACTCAATACGGACATCAAGTCTTATGATTGTCCCCATTAATGAGACAGTGTACTGTTATGCGTTTTTAATTAAAATATCAATAATTTTTAGTATTAAAAAAGTAAAATTATTAATTATAACAAATTATTTATTAGCATAACTTCAAATAGTTATTTCTGAGTAAGTATTTTCAATTTAATTACGTTAATTTCAAAACTTAACCTAAAATCAAAACAATAATTTTGCAAGTTTTTTTTTTCTTAATTTTTTATTTGATATTATTTAAATATTTAAAATATGTTTTTTTATACTTTTATTAATTAGTGAATTTTTTTTTTACTCTGGCTCGACATAGTGACTACAGAGTACCTGATGGTAAGTACAGTGTAATCCAAAAACGAAAGCGACTATCAAAGGATGAAAATCCATTGATAGTCTCCAACGTCATGTCGGCCCATATATACCACGACTGAAGGTCTCTAGGTATATGAGCTACTGAATATACACAAGCTGATCCCGAAACGCGACAAGCCGAAACTGGTCACTGTAATATATGTAGGGTAGTTATAAGTCTTTGTATCGACATCGTTTTTTTGTATGTATTCTCTCTCTGTTAATACATGCTATCAAGTACGCTCGACTTTTTTTGTGCTCCCGTAATTCAGTGGTGTTCTGGACATTTACTTCAGTCACTATGACGGGCTTTACACCCATGTAATGTGGTCGCGATCCAGGCGGGCACCGACGCCCTACCACCTCGCTGCTGCTCGTTTAGCACCACCCAGGAGTCACGTGTAGGGAAACTAGGGTAAAGCCTACGGACGCGAGCAGCTTCGACTCCCCCCATCGACATATCTCTCGATATTTTAGGTTACCCGTCAACAGTGAACAACAAAAAACAAATTATTGAAAATCGGAGTAATGGGGACAACAGCCGTCTCAATCAGCAAAAAAGAAAGTGTTGTGTTCAAAAGTGCTTGATAAAAGACTTAAATACGACCCAATAGATGTAGAAAATGCTTTAAAAGCAATAAAAGATACCGGGTCATCATTACGGAGAGTAGCTGTTGCCTTCGAAGTATCTGTGGCTACTCTAGGCAGAAAAAAAGTATTGGGCTAGATGAGATAAAAAAAAATCTAAACCAGAAACAGTCTTATCGTCTCAGGAAGAAGATGATATTGTCAAATGGGTGCTAGACAGGGCTGCAATAGGAGCACCTGTAACAAAAACTGAGTTATTGGATTGTGTTCAAAAATATGTCCAAAAATTAGCTGTAAAAACTCCGTTTACAGAGTCGTCCTAGTCGCCACTGGTATGAAGGGTTTAGAAAACGTCATTCAGAATTAGCTATAAGGAAACCCCAACATTTGAGTGTTACAAGAGCAGCTGTCACTTGTGTAGAATTGCAAGAGTGGTTTAAAAAGTCTGGAGCATATTTTGAAAGTAAAAATGTATGTAATATTTCTCCTACAATTTTTTTTAACTGTGATGAAAGAAGTTTACTCCTCTGTCCTGAAGCAGAGAGCGTGTTGGCATAAAAAGGATCACCATTCCACCGCGAAACCACTAGACATCGTGTGGGATAACATCCGTATGTGGTGGATGTTCCTTATATCAGCACGAAAAGATTCGTTTCTACATTCATCATGCGAACGGCTAAAGAATGGAATACGCTTCCAGAGGCAGTATTTTCGCGATGTTATGACCTGGGAGTCTTTAAGAGAAGAGTGAATAGGCAATTGCTGGGCGAACACGTTTCATCGTCGGACTCATCTTCACCTTCCACCAGGTGTGATTGAGGTCAAGCGTTCGCCTATAAGTAATAAAAAAAAGTTACAAGAAGAAAAGAAAAAACTGATGGACAAAGTAAAAGAACTGCAGAAGAAAATTAAAGAATAAAAGTGAATTAAATATTTTTATACTTTTCATTTATTTCTCATTTAATTTAGTAAAGACTAATTATTTGTTATTTCAGATTCAAGTTTATTATCTATTTTATAAGTATTGTGATTTAAAATTAATAAATAGTTATTTTAAAATCAGTCTTATTGATTTCTAAACTGTCTCAAAAATAGGGACATACATCATGAGACATTGGGGCCATCTACTTTTTAAGTGTCTCATAAATAGGGACATAGAGGTTCCTCTCATAAAAGGCTATTAATATTATTTTTACAAATTAACATTCAATAAAAACTAGCTATATTAATTAAATAATCATAAGACAATTGTATGATACGATTTAAATAGTATTTTTGACTTAAACAGATTATATAATAGCGGTAATGTACGACCAACCTGAACATGTGTCCCATAATACGGACTTTTACCATAATAACTGAAAATCTTAAAAAAATTCAATAGACTTTTTCTTTGGAAGGCATGCAATGTAATCAGCAAGATAAAAACTGGCCAAGTGCGAATCGAACTCACACACAGAGGATTCCGTACAAAACTTATCTGAACACATTTATAATCGTATTTTATTTATAGCCGTGAGATGGTTATTAGTAAGATGTAAGCATGCCGAATTGAACGTAGATTGAGCATCCAGAGATGGGAAAAATATAATCTGATTAATAATGAATGATTACAAAATGTAGTCGTAATTTTAATTTTCTTGCTCTGTAATCATGATTAAATCCATTTAAAACATTAATAAATTATAAATGTGTATAGAATCTGGGATTTTGTAGTGTTTAAAACATAAATGAGCAAAATGCAGTCATATTAATGGTAAAAACGTAAAATGTAATCGTTAATCATTTTTATTAATCTGATTACATTTTGCCCATCTATGCCAGCACCTAAGCTGTTGCATGCACCTTCTCTGCATATAGCGCACACCCGCCAACCCGCACTGGACAAGCGTGCTGGGTTACATGTCCAAACCCCTGGATTTGGATTCCACAAGTAAACTGGAAAAAGGAAGGGAGGCATTAACTCTGCAGTGGACGAAACTGGTTAATATAGTTTTGGTGATTTAAATACATTAAGGTACTCAGATTTTTCGCTTTAATTGTGATATAAAACCGATTGCAGTTAATTAAAGTTATTCAAGAATACGTATACCTTGGACAGATATTTCAAATAACTTTGCTTACTATGTAAGAGATATAGTGTGACTATATTTATTTTCAGAGCAACAATATACTTAATATTAGATATTAGTTTCAACTTATTACCTCTACGTGTTCTTGATAAAAAAAGGTCTCTACAGAAGGAAAGCAAAGTGATACTTTGAGGGTTCGTTTTTCCTTATTAGGCAAGGGACTCTAAGAGTAGCTAGTTTAAAAAAAGCAAATATAATTTAGTGAAAACCGATTTCTGGTATAATGAATCGCGTAAACCAGCTCACAATGCTATTCGTTACGCATCGCTTTTCAGACGACTCTATTTGGCATTCAATCGACAGTTTGCAAAAACTTCCAGGCATCGTTTTTGCACAAATATTAAAATTACACGATCAAAATGCAATAAAAATACTTCCTTGTTATAATATAGGCTAGTGACTTGTTAATTTTAACGCTTCTGTGGTCTACTGGTCAATATTTCGTCAGGCAAGTGCCTGCATATAGTAGATGCGCAAAATGCAATCTGGTTAATAATTACAAGATGTAATCGTAATATTAATTGCGTTAATCTGTACTGATTAAAACTCTTCGAAACATTAATCAATGCATACAATAAATCTGTTTTACCGAATGTGATTTTTTGGCCGGACCCCTTTTTCTTTGTGATCCGGGGAAATATCCTGCATAGGACAATCAGGTCCGCAGTGAGGGCAGCGACCCCGGTGTGTCAGACTCCTACTGACTAAACATCTCCCACGGTGTCCTTCCAATTACTCTAGCCGGGCTGAGAATCCAGATTCTTCCAGACGTCCCGGGAGCGAACAGACCGTTTAGACTTCACATCTGGGAGGATCGGTGTAAAGAGTCTACCTTTTAAAACCTTTCTCACGGGCGACGCGCCGGGAACTGCGCGCAGCCTCTCTCTTATCCAGACAGCGGACTCCCTCAAGTCTACTGCCCGGTTAAGCAGCCGAATTTGGAACTTTCAGTCTGTAACTAGTTTGCAGCTAAATTTAATTAACCTACAAGCTTTTATAGACCCTCGGTATGTAATTCCAATTTTTTTTGACGCCATTGTGGTAGGCATAGATGGGCAAAATGTAATCGGATTAATGAAAACGATTAACGATTACATTTTACGTTTTTTTACCATTAATATGACTACATTTTGCTCATCTATGTTTTAAACACTACAAAATCCCAGATTGTACACACATTTATGATTTCTTAATGTTTTAAATGGATCTAGTCATGATAACAGAGCAAGAAAATTAAAATAACGACTACATTTTGTAATCGTTACTAATTAATCAGATTACATTTTGCCCATCTCTGGTGGTAGGTACGGATCCCAGCATGTACATTTGGGTTTTTGCACATTTAGTGCTGTTTTAGGCTCCACATATTCACCGGTTAACGAAAACTTCGTGAAGAAACCCAATTAGAATCTAATAGATACGTCATGTGTTACTGCGCTACTGGCCACGTGGAAACAAAGTGGATACAACCACTAATGCATCACAACTCACCCTGAAATGGGTATATCGTGATAGAATATTATTTTAATAAATCATATCACACTGAAACCTGGCTTTCAGTCCGCTGTTTGAAAAGAACTAGAATACTAAACAAAACCAATAAATAAACACTGTAAACTCTCGCGCTCAGCTCTCAGGGTATTTAGAGTGATTTAAATGTAGAGAATTGAATTTAATTGTAAATGTGCATCAATAAGATGCAAATCGGTGGTGGGTAACGGTCGCCACAGCTCTCTCGCCGTCGGTATGCGCTACGGTCACGATCTCCGCATAAAATGCCCACCGCCTGGGAACGCGCTGTAGACTTTCCTGTTACTGCTTGCCTGTACCTAGTATTTAACATTATGCATTCCTAGGCAAGCTGATTTATCTATTGCTGGAAATGTACTAAAGTCTAGGAGTCGTTCTGATCATAGACTTATTAATACAATAGACTTCACGTGTTGAATTTAATTTTATACTTTTGTCGGTATAATGCAGTGGCGTGCATAGTGTATTTGGACAGGGTAGGCAGAATTCGCGTAATTAATTAGAATATTATATTATGATAGTAGATATTATATTGCTTTCATAGGAAATATAGGTGGCGTGAATATAGATTAGACTTTAATATAAAAGGTTCCTTTTTTTTATTTAGCTGTATGGAATTTAGTCAAGACTTATTTATTGTTAGGGCATGCAGTGCTTCCATGCATTTATGGAATGCACGCTACTGGTATAATGTATTGAATTGTGTGATTTTATGCACCTGTGGTGGTCTAGTGTATAAGGGAAAATTTTCATGCGCGGCAACGCGAATGTCCGTAGGTTCGAATCCAGGTACTTACATCTGAGTTTTTCCAGATTACGTACGGGTTTACGCGCTACATGCTCACCAGTGACGCAAAATATCGATATGGTCACGTGTCACACTAATGTATCTCTGCCCACCCCGTAAGGAATATAGCGTGACGATATATTAGTATTTTGTCGATAAACTGGCTGAGGGTGACGGCACGGCGTGCTTCCCGTAGACGCTTAAAAAGGATTATCTTATATTCATTATATATGGTTATTTAAAAAAAAAATGATAAAAAAATCAATCTAAATTTATTTTTTATAAAAGGACTCTCTCTTGATACAGCGCGCAGTACTCGCCGAGCAAGTCTGCTTGTGCTCCCTAAACCACGGACTAATTATGAAAAACGGAATATCACTTTCGAGGGAGCACAACTCTACAGCGCGTTACCCTCCTGCATTAGAAACATTCAGCTTGTGTATATCCAGTAGCTCATATACCTAGAGACCTTCAGTCGCGGTATATGCGGGCCGACATGACGATGTAGACTATCAATGGATTTTCATCCTTTGATAGTCGCTTTCGTGTTTGGACTACACTGTACTTACCATCGGGTACTCTGTAGTCACTATGTCGAGCCAGTGTAAAAAAAAATGCGAGCTCGCTTGGCGTATACAGAACTAAATTACTACAATATATTAAAGATAAATACTAACAAATATGGTTCTGTATTTGCAGAGTGAGCTCTACTACTACTTTACTGTTCCAGATAGTTTTTAAACAAAATGTTCTCATGTAAGTGATTTGATCTGTATGGGAATAAACTCTTTGAACTGAACTGATTTTATAGACGAGGGAAATATTTCAGGATGCAATCAATGTAACGAATAAAAATGTAAATAACTATATCCCTATATCTCCCTCGTGTATAAAATTATCTCGTATAGTGCTCTGACAACGGCGATCAGCTGCTCTGCTGGTCACGTTAGGTCTCAAAGTTTATACAGCCACTAATGTATGCTCACCCCGAAAACAGTAAAGCGTGACGATATATACTATTATATTTGGATAATTAAAACACATATTGTTTTATAATTTGATCCAATATGGATTCTGAAGCTCCTATTCTAGTATCTACTAAATTTTAATTCAATATATTTATTAAATGCCCAAGTATAATTAACCTGATAGCAGTTTTTATACTTTTATGCGATGCACGGCACTGGCAGACAGCCCACGTAATGGTAAGTGACTACCGCCGCCTATCGATAATTGCAAAAGAAGCGTTGTTATTGCGTACCGCCCAAACACGTTATTCACTGTTCTGACCTCAATACTTGTTATGTTGTGTAAAAAGAAATATGCAAAAAAATAATTTTTAGAACTGATTTATCCGAAAAAGCTAAATATAAAAAAAACAATTACTACATTTTAAAATATAAAATAAAGAGGCTACAGAATAATAAAATGTATTAATTAAGAGCGGTAAAATTATTATAATTCTATGAAATATGAATACTCTATTTTGTAATTATTAATGTTCAAATCTTATTTTTCTTACAAAGGCCTGGAATACATTTTATGTTACGGATAAAGGTCAGAGCACACAGTGTTTAAAATGAGGACAAAAGTGTACTCGTTTCCAGTTCTACATTATAAATAATTATGTTATTTTCTCTTTGACATTTCTTTGTATCTTCTAAATACATGTTGTAGTTAATTTTTGTTTTGTTTAAATTTGCTATAAAGCAAACTCGCATACTTTTAGTCATGACAGTATATGGACCGGTATATTAAAACGCTCAGGAATAATAAATGCTGGACTTATACTTTTAACTGGTTTTCCTATATAATTATTCCACAGATGCTTCCCGCATAGGAGCCAGCAGCCGAATGGCTGTCCAACTTTTTTTTTTTGAAGCGGACTAACTACTGATTGCCGGGAAACTCATTTACAGTTCAACCGGGCTTAGGGGGCGAGCACAGAAGGTGCTCAGCCAGCGAGTTTATGGGTTGGGTGGCAATGCAGGGGCACCCCTGTGGGTACGAACCTCGACTTGGACCGCCAGCCAAATAGTACTAACCCTACGGGTGATCTACCGGCGTTTCGGAAGTGACTACCTTGAGAAGAAACGCCGAAAGAAACTCAAGGCTGCGTCGGAGTGGGACTGCGCCTCGGTGCGAAAACGCACCGGTTAGCAGCAGTTGACTGAACTATCCTTCTTCGGCGACGCCGGTGTCGTGGAGTGAAAGTAGTGTGTGTGTGTGCCTCACTGTTTGATTGGTCGGTGGCCGGCCAACCTCACTCAAGCTGTATATAAAGGCAAAAGAACAGTGTTGCTGTATTAATAGTTAGCTATAATATCAAGACAATGATATTAGTGTTGTCATAATAGCAATGAGCGTAACAGGTATGACAACGGCGACTGTCACTGGATTCCCGTGCTTTGTCAATCTCTGCAATTTCAGAGTTTCCTGTTACTTACCATCAGATACGGCGTATTCACTATGTTGGTAATAAAAATATGTTCACAACGAGTATATCACGCCGATTCTCTATTGGGCTAGGCAGAGATAATGGAATGTCACTTCTGTTTTGACACACCTCTCACGACTATTTAGTAAGAGTAAAGAAAAACCTATCGATAGTCGCAGTAATCATGCCGGCCTGCACAAATACCTCTTCACACTTCGTTTGAAAGGCCCGACATCAAAGGATGACGGGAATACACAGCTTAACGATTCGACAAAAGACAAGTAAGGGAGCTTCTTAGCCCTAACTGGGATATGAGCTATCGTTTTGCCGGGACTCCGTAAGCCTGCGCGCGTGGTTTCTTTATGGAAGGGAGAAGTAGGGTGCAAGGATAAACAACTCTTCAGAACACTCGTCACAACACAGGAAGGAAGCGCTCAGTGAGGCAATATCTCTGCACAACTGGAGCGGTTCAATAATAAAAATCCTTATAAAGAACAACGTGTACTATTTCTGTGACCCTGATTTTGAACAGTGCCCTTTGAAATCTTTATCTCGGTATGGTATATAATTAGAGGCAGGTAAAAAGTGTGAATATCCTCAAAGCATGATTTAATTTAATTAATATTAATTTTCCTTATTTATTGCACAACAAACTAGCTGTAATAACCCAGTGTTATCAGGCAAAACTCCCTTGAAGGTTGGTGTTTCAAAAATATCAAACCATTTGTTTTTTAAACCCAACCACAAAGTTTGATAACAGTTTTTGTAATGCTAGCTTCAAAATTGAGAGTTTTTGATAGGATAGTTCGTTGATGGCCGGGACAGGCTTTTACAACTTCACCGGGTGTAGAGAGAGAGCACTGACGGGGCTCCGCCAGCGAGTTTATAGGTTGGATGGCATCACAAGGGCACCCCTGTGTATATGGAGCTCGGGTGACCAGCCAGGGAAAGAGTCTTTTGGGAGTCGAAGCTGCTCGCGTCCGTAGGCTTTACCCTAATTTCTCTACACGTGACTCCTGGGTGGTGCTAAACGAGCAGCAGCGAGGTGGTAGGGCGTCGGTGCCCGTCTGGATCGCGACCACAGTACATGGGTGTAAAGTCCGTCACAGTGACCAGTTTCAGCTTGTCGCGTTTCGGTATCAGCTTGTGTATATCCAGTAACTCATATACCTAGAGACCTTCAGTCGCGGTATATGTGGGCCGACATGACGATGTAGACTATCAATGGATTTTTATCCTTTGATAGTCGCTTTCGTTTTTGGACTACACTGTACTTACCATCAGGTGCTCTGTAGTCACTATGTCGAGCCAATGTAAAAAAAAAAGTTTACGAGTGATCTACTAGTGTTTCGGAAGCGACTACCTTGAGAAGAAATGCCGAAAGCAACTCAAGGCAGCGTCGGAGTTTAATAAAAATAAAATTTCAACCTTTATTCTTTCTGTTAGGGGTAAAATATAAAAATCTCAGTCGTTAGCTGTTCGCATGATGAATATAGAAGCGAATCTTTTCGTATGGATACAAGGCAGATCCACCACATCCGGATGGTTTCCAGCACGGTGTTTAGAGGTGTGTGAATCTGCTCATCACAGTACAGTTTTCCTGTACCGAATCCAGGAGCTCAGTATCGTCAGACCGTCAAATATACTTCTAGTTTATTTAAATTGGTTAAAGTGAAAGCACGAGTAAAATTATTTCTATGAATGGATCATAGCGAAGGCTGCGGGGTCGATGAACTCTGCGTGATGCAAGATGGCGGCCAAGGGGAGACCGTAACACTCGCTCGGAGCCTCTCGAGCATTTTAACAGCCATAGGATAATATTTTATTAGCCGACACCGATAAAAAATATCGTCTCTGTTAACAAAATTCACTTAGAAAATTAAAACTCCAAAAAAGAAAGTTAAGAATCAAATTCATTCTATTTCCCAGAACATTATTATGAGAACATATGATATAAAAGACCCAAAGACTATGAGGATCAGCCTTAAGCGCCTTAAGCGGTGTATAGATCAGGTCTCCGAACAGCTGGATCTTCCCTTTAGCGCCGCGCTCTACCAGGTGGAGGACGAAATCGATGGAGATAGCTAGCTTCCCAAATTATATGGAATCGCAATCTACAACAGAGGTGGATCTTCAAGATGAAAAAGATTAACTACGGCCTTATTATAAAACTAGTTTTTATTTAAGTAGAGATTAAAATATTGTAACACATATTTGATTACTTATATAAAAAATAGACTAGCATTTAATATAGTATTAAGGTTTTATATAAGACAAGCGGACTCAGCCTGCTTCGCCTAGGTGCAATTTACACTCAATACTGGCAGATTTTCACACAAACTTTAAAACCCTTTGGTGTAGAATTTCTAAAAATCTGGCCTTAGTGGGTGTATACATCATAAAAAGAGCCCGGTGTAAAAATTTCATGTATTTAATATCAGTAGTTTCGACAATATGTTAATATGTCAGTCATACTAGTGTTTTTATACAGATAGAGATAGAGGTATATTAAAATAGTCAAATACAAATTATTTTTTGTAATAACTGACTTCCAGCGAGCTTGTTTCCACCGTCCTATGATATGACATCCTTTTTTTTTTTACACTGGCTCTACATAGTAACTACAGAGTACCTGATGGTAAGTACAGTGTAGTCTAAAAACGAAAGCGACTATCAAAGGATGAAAATCCATTGATAGTCTACATCGTCATGTCGGCCCACATATACCACGACTGAAGGTCTCTAGGTATATGAGCTACTGGATATACACGAGCTGATGCCGAAACGCGACAAGCCGAATCTGGCCACTATAACGGGCTTGTACTGTGGCCCATGTACTGTGGTCGCGATCCGGACGGGCACCGACGCCCTGCCACCTCGCTGCTGCTCGTTTAGCACCACCCAGGAGTCACGTGTAGGGAAACTAGGGTAAAGCCAAAGCCTTTAAACGTAGCATGAAGAGACATATGTGCAGGCCGCCATAATCGATGGGTTTCTCTTGCCTGTCGATAGTCGTTGGCATTTTTTGGACTGCACCATGCTTACCATCAGCTTGTCAGTGTCGAGTTAGGTTAAAAAAAATAAAAAACTTCTGCCTCTGCTTAATCCTTTATTTAAGTTAAAAACCATTTTCTAATAAGATCGGTTATGTTTAAGTTTTATCGATATCGTTACCGGTAACGGATAGTGAAAAAGCGACATTACGGTTCAATTTATTCACCGCAACACTTCAAATTGATATTTTCATTTTCCGTAACAAACCGAATGAAAAATCACTTCAATATTTTTATGGCACTGTTTACTTGTCGTTTGTTTATTATATCAAAGTTTTTATAAATTATTGCTGAACTTTGTTGTTACTTAAATTAATTCCCGTTATTTATACCAATTTTATTTATAAAATAAACTTTACATTGTTTAATAAACAACGTCTATTTTGTTTATTTCTTCAAGTTTTCAATCAAAAGCTTACTGAACTAATGTCTGAACTATGTATATATGTTATAAAATGCTATATATATGCTATTTATATGTTAAATGTTATGTTAAGCCGTGGTGGCTGCCGGCAGAATAGAATAGCACCCCCCTCTTCTTGCTGAGGTGTCGTAAAAGGCGACTAAGGTATCTCTTGTACACCGCAATTCAACCAGGTGATTAGAGAAGGGAAAACTCGACCAAACCTGCATCCTGCTCCCTCCCGATAGTACTGGTTCTCCTTTCCATCGGGCCTGAGGGAGCTCGGGACGAGAGAGTGCTTTTCTGGCTCCGCGTCCAGTTATGCACTTAAATATCTCCTGCGCAATTGACTGTTTCCGAAAACTGGACCTCGAATTTCTTAACCGGTGTTGAAACAGTCGCCGTGGACGAAGCCGGCTAGGACATCATCATATGTTAAAAGATTATAAACCCTAACGAAGAAAAATATCGGAAAGAAAACCGTATGACATCTAATAAATGTTTCAAGTGTTTCTCGTGCTATGAGCACGGCGATTAGCTGCGCTACTGGTCACATTGACCATCGCGCCGGTCGTGGAAGATTGAGAGTCGCACCCACGGCCGGTGTACTAGCGGATGAAGGAGTACCCAGGAGTTTTTAGTCGATGAGTGTCCGACACACCGGAGGGACGACCCTCACCAACTCTCTGAAGGTCCATAATGGATTTTCTCCTGGATAGAAAAAAAAACTGGTCACGTTGACCACGACATATAAGAGATATAGCGTGATGATATATTATCTATATATAAAACAAAGTCGGGTTTGTTCTAACATTTATAACTCGAGAACGGCTGAACTGATTTTCATGGTTTTTGTTGTTGTATTTATCTCCGTCCATAATACCAGCATACGTTTTAAAAACATTGGAAAATTCACCAAAAAAGAAATAAATGAAAAATATTTTCCTATACAAAATGTTCATGGGTTTTGTAACTGTCAAACATTTAATGATCACCCGTCGATGCAGTAAACTCACCCCTCAAATTAAAGAGCGTATTTAAATAAAGGTTTTGAATTGACAAGACATATCCACAATATTCAGATAATGGCGTACATTACATTTAAAAAATGTAGAATAATGTTCGTAATGAAAAAGGATTGACATTAGAGGCGTCTAATTTCAAAACCCGCTGAAACGATTTTTCGTACAAAATTACTTAATAGTCCTAATAGTAATTTGAAATGTTTTTATCGAAGCAAATATGATATATGATTTTTTTTCTTTTTCACTCTAGAATAATAATTTAATAATACCTTATAAGAATGTGATTGTTAAATCAAAGATTAATTATAAGTTTTTATAAATTTATGGGTTAAAAAAAAATATGTTATAGTGGGTTTTGAAACTAGACTCCTCATATACGAGTATCTATTTTGGTTGTCAAGTATTTACGGGTGCGTTTAGAAACTTATTTTGTGTAAACTAAGGAAAATATATCAAAATATTTATTTTGTATTCATTCTATTACTTTCATAAAATCATAAATTAAGTTCAGCTGATCTGTAACACGACATTCCTTGACTGTTAGACGGTGCGGAGTTCGACGGGTCAGCTATACTTTATATATTGGAATAGAGTCCGCTTCCTGTGTTTGTTTTCCAACATCTTATGACTCGGGAACTTTCAAACGGCTCCTTCATCGGCCTCATCATCACTTTCCATCTGGTGAGATCGAGGCCAAGAGCAAGCCTATATGTAGTAAAAAAAAATCGATGACATTTATATCATTTATACATAAAAATCGACTTTAAGTAATTATTGTCATAATAAAAATACTTCTTCCACATGAAAGAAGTCGCGGGCACAGTTAGTTATTATTAAAAAGACTAAAATACTAAACGACGACTACTAAAATACTATTCATACGAGAATTATAATATTAGTAGATTAGTATTCAAGTCTTCATTTTTGGCTTTTTCCGATGTGAGAAATGGTAATAACCTCGCAAGGCCTTTCCAGTTTCGCCGTGCGTGAGAGATAAGCTCTCTCTCTCTGGTTTCACCACCCCCTTTTCGCCGCAAAACCACTAGACGTTGTGAGGAGTACCATCGTATGCTTCAACCTTCATAGTGCGAACAGCAAAGGAGTAGAATACACTCCCCGGGTCTGGGTTTCTACATTCAACAATTTGGAAGCGTTTAAAGAAAAAGCGAAGAGGCATTTTTTGAGTGAAATACAGTACACAATCGGCCTCATCTTCTCCATCATCAGGTTTGATTGAGGTCAAGCATCTGCCTGTAAATCGTAAAAGAAACTGCGATTTTGAATGTGGGGAAGTTAAAAATTGTAAAGGGGGCTTGAATAGAATTATTTCTCAGGCATACGAATAAATTTTGAGAACCTTTGGTTTAACTCCAGCAAAGTTAGTTGACGAGTTGAATTGCTCAGAAACCAAGTCCATTACTGCAGATCGTTTCCAAAAGACCTTCAATAGACTTCTACAAAGTGAACCTTCGTCAATCAAGTGAAATTAATCCCCTAACTTAGACACGTCTGTGATAAATGTCAGAGAATAAAATGACTTAAAATATAACTAAAAATTGAGGATGTATTTAGTAATGGCTGTGCGCGCGACTTCGTTCGTGTAGAAGTAGCACTATCGTTATGACAATAATAATTTAAAGCTGAAAACCTTGTCTAAATGATAATATAGATGCCATTGATTGTTTCATATATAAATTCCACGTACAGACAGCGATCAGTTACAATTTATTAAAAGTATAATATAATATGTATTTCAGCCAAATATAGTGAACAATTATTTTATACCATTTTATTTATTTCCAATAAATGATCGAAGTGTTTTTTTAAACCGTCATAACTTTTATATTTATAAGCCGATTAAAATAAATTACGGTGGGAACGCGTTCGCCGGAAGAACATTGCTTAATGATCCGGAAAAAATAAGACTTAAATAATTTCTTAGTCCTAGCCGGGATGTGAGTTACCGTGTAGCCGTGACTTCGTAATCGCGTGCGTGGTGCTTTTGAGACGGTGGAACAAGGTTAAACAACTCTTCAGAACACTCACCGTGATATAGAGACGGTAGAAAACGCTTAATGAGGCAATATCGCGCAACTGGAGAGGTTCAGGATGCTTGGTAACGTCTGGATCATACACAACGCGGACAGCCTTCCGCTGCAACATATCCAGG
Source organism: Automeris io (assembly GCA_036320925.1). Lineage (NCBI taxonomy): Eukaryota > Metazoa > Arthropoda > Insecta > Lepidoptera > Saturniidae > Automeris > Automeris io. The sequence continues at coordinate 973,080 of JAUDJH010000010.1, read as the reverse complement.
GGGTCAAATAAATACTGAGCAGAACCGTCCTAGAAATTCGAACAGTATTCAATTATATACTTTATATGTATATTAGTTTGTTTGAATAAATTTGCCGCGTCGTAACTAAATATAGGAGTGTATTCCTGTACCCTCCGGCCTCTCCCACGCTTCTACGTGCCTCCGAATAGGCTATTTATTTTTATTGACATATTTTTTGTACTGTGTGCCGAATAGTTACTAAAATATAACAATGTTTGATATTTCGTAACTCAAAATGAAATAAGAACCTTTGTAAGACGGCTTTGTAGTCTGTCTGTCATGACCCTTATCTCAGGAACAACTGAAAGTTCAGGTTTTGAGGATGTATGTCGTTTACCCGAACTGGATCGTGACCACAGTACACAGGTGTAAAGATCTTTATGATGACTTGCTTTATGGCCGAAATTAATAACTTATCATATCTTAGATTTGTTACTATAGCAACTATAGTACGTCTCTTTTCACATACAAAGGTTTGAAAGGGATAGGTATAGTTGCTAATCTACGAATTAACGATAGATAGGTTATTAATTTCGGTTGTTAGCCTGTCGCGTATTGGAATCAGCTTGTATCTGTCAAGTAACTCATACCTAGAGACCTTCAGTCGTGGTACATGTGGGCCGATATGACGACGAAAACTCTATAGGTATTCGTTCTTTGATAGTCGCTTTCGTTTCTGAACTAGACTATACTTACCTTAGCCCTTCCACCACAAAAATCAAAATATAATCGAAATTTTAATCGAATTAAAAACCACGAAAATGTCAAGTAATAATGTCGCTTAAACCATATTGTGTACACAATTCGAAGGCACGACAAAAACCAATTCATAACAATACTACTATTAAAAGTAGGTTTTATTTGTGCGTAGCAGGAAATTGCCTAATCCAAAATGGCTATTTACGTGTTTAAATAATAACAGTCGCTACCCTATATCCTTTAGAAGTAAGCAGTGACGGGTAAGGGCGGTTTCGCACTATATCCGATGCGAATACATAAAAAATATCATTCTCCTCCCGCACCCATTCATAACAGAACTACGCGTTGTGTTGCCAGTTCTATGGTGATTTTTATTTCAACTAGAACTAAACAGTTCTCTAACTTTCATTTTAATCGGGTAGTGACCTGATAAATATGAAATACAGTGGTATTGTGAAACTGTTGAATAGCGAGCGTGTTCACTTTGTCCTATCTTCTTATGCGCGTTTGGGTCTTATGCGCGAATTAACTTACTTTTATTTATGGCCCGATATTTCGACCTGGTTACACGAGCCATGATCACAAATAGATTGACGCACCGCGGAGTTTTGCATTGATTCTCTCGCAACAACGTTGCGGCATAAACAATCATATTATCTGATTGTGGTAACTTGGAGCCTTTCTTAGAGCTGTAAAGCTTTTTTATCCTGATTTGGCAGTGACCTCAGCACACCTGATGGTAAGTATGGTGCAGTCTAATAACGACAACGACTATTAACAGTAAAGAAAACCCTATCGGTAGTCGCAACGATCATGCTGGCCTGCATAAATATCTCTTCACGCTTCGTTTTAAGGACACAATTTTAAAGGGCGGTGGGAACACGCTCGCTGGAAAACTATTCCACAGTCCAACGTCCTTCTTCTTAGTCCTTGGATTACATTGCTCCTGGTGGAAAGTACAGCGTAGCCCAAGGACGACACCGACCAACAAAGCATGGAAATCCGTTGACAGCCGCCATCGCTATGCCGGCCCACGCGTACCACGACGGAAGGTCTCTACGTATATTAACAACTGTATATACACAAAATGATCCCGAAACGTGACAGGATACAGCGGATCTCAATGACGGTCTATACACTTGTGTACTGTGGTTACGACTAGTGATGAAAATGCCCGGAAATTTTACCAAAGTGCCCAAAACTTGCTTGGGAATATTTCCGGGAATTTACGAAATGTTCGCGGAAGTGCTGGTCACTTTGAGAAAATTCCCGGGGATTTTCATAACTAGTTACAACGCAGTACGGGCAATCGCCCCTACACATCACAACTCGACACCTCCACGAGTTCCAGAGAAAAAGGGTTTCAACAAAATAACTAAACAGAGTTTCAAGGCAAATAAATGTTTAGAAGGATACCCACGAGTTGTCGCATATAGGGCAATTAGCATTTGCCCCATAATAACACTTCACAGCGGTCGAACAGCGGGGACACAATTAACCTAATTCCCTTAACTAGGTCCTCCCGCATTCCCGCTGCCTCCGTAACGTCAATCGAAGCACAACATCGAACGGGGGAACAGGAAATGTCATGCGATGATGTAACCTCGAGTTCTTCTACCATATCTTCGCTCTCATGTTTTCTATTACACAACGTTTGAAAACTAAAGTTTTTAAAGTCCTGCCAGTTACAGCATACGGAGATGAGATGTTGACACTAACGTTTGGGATAGTTCACCATTTTAAGGTCGCTGAGCCAGCGCTGGAGCGGGCTTTGTCGGGCATCTCTATGAAGGTGAAAGTCCGAAATCGAATCGTTTTGGGAGTCGACGTTGCTCGCGTCCGTAGGCTTTACCCTGGTTTCCCTACACGTGACTCCTGGGTGGTGCTAAACGAGCAGCAGCGAGGTGGTAGGGCGCCGGTGCCCGTCTGGATCGCAACCACAGTACATGGGTGTAAAGCCCGTCATAGTGACCAGTTCCGGCTTGTCGCGGTTCGGGATCAGCTTGTGTATATCCAGTAGCTCATATACCTAGAGACCTACATTGCACTTACCATCAGGTACTCTGTAGTCACTATGTCGAGCCAGTGTAAAAAAAAAATGCGATTATCCGACAGAGAGCCAACGTTGTCAACATAGCTTTCCGTATTAGCAAAATGATGTGGCGGTGGGTAGAACACATGTGTCGAAGAACCGGTGGTCGTTGGAGCAAGCGGGTTCTTGAGAGGAATCTGCAGACGTAGCGTGGGGGCGCCCCTCGGCATCCATCGTGCCGATTGTCACTTCATGGTGACAGCCTGCGGAAGGTGACCGGAAGGGATTGGATGAGAAGAACCGAAGACCGGGCTTAATAGCGCCTGAGCAGTGAACTGGGGGTGGGCTGATAAAGATGATGTTTTTTCGGTGACCAAAGTCCCTATCCGCGGAGGCAAAATTTATAAATACCTTGGTTAAGTGCCTAAAGGCCTTTTTTAACCAGAAAAAAATCCTTCAAGAGTCAGGGGCGTATTGGTGGTGTGACGGGCTCCTACCGACTAAAAAATACTGAGTACTACTTTCATTTGGGTAGACTCCTGCCGTGGGTACGAATGGCGCAAGGCCCTCACGACCTGGCCCCCTTTATTCTGGTGAAGTTGTAAATGTCCTTCCAGGCGAACAGTATTAGTCAGGTCAATAAAGAACATGTAGCTAATGCTGAACTCTTTAAGTACGGGGAAGCCCGAGAGCGCTCTCTTATTTATGTTAAAATTATGGAGATAGTGACTGTGCTCCAATTTGTTTTCTCAGTTTGGTGTTAACTTAAATTGGTTGCGCTAGCGAAGAATACGATTTCTCGATTTACAAGCTTCAAATAAAAGCAACAAATTATCTCGTAGATTACAATTTTTTCTTTGAATCACTGAACACTAAACTACTACAATATATTAACAACTTTAAAAAGAAAAATGAGAATCTTATAGGCGAATAGCGATAAAACTTCCTAAAGCTCTATAAAGCCTAAGTTAACACGTTCCAGAATATTCTGTAACTCTGATTTACTCTCTCAATAAAGAGTTACGGCAGACAGATTTCATAATAATTAGGGAACAAGCTGCGGAGGCCTGTTATAGCCATTAGCCGCTATGAGCGCCTAGCCGGGAGACATTACAGCCGGTAATAAAAACGTGAGGGGAAATCCATTACAGCCTACTTTCAGGTTTATATCTTGTCCTTTATCGACTTATTCTCTCTTGTAAGCGCTAGTAGATTCGGTCATTGATTCTTATTTTCGAGCTTATGAAAATGAAATCTAATAAAAAAAACTTATTTTACCTGTGTTAGGACTTGATTTCCCTTGCATCCATTCCCCTCACTAACAATCGAAACGTGAAAGCACACGCTGCGCACATCACTAGCGCCGGGGCATTCGAATCAAAAACGTAACAGCGAAAATACACCGTCCGAGCAAACACGAATGCAAAATCTCATCACCACCAAATCCCAGTACCTTATCCTTCAATTCAAGTCCGTTAACACCCAACACGAAAGAAATCAAATTAGTTCAGTTTATAACAACCTAAATAAATAGAAAAATAACGTCCAGAAAAGGAGAAAACAATATATCCATTACGATGTGAGCAAAGATGCATTCGTTGTTGTATCCATCTTGCCCTTATATGTCGTGCCCAGCGTAACCAGTAGCCCAGCTCATCGCCATTCTCAAGGACTTACACATGACGTTTCTATTAGATGCCATGCAGGTTTGTTTATTATGTTTTTCTTCACCGGTGAGCATGTAGTCTCCAAATCCAAGGAACAATCCAGATACAAGATGTACAAGAGATAAAAACACATAACTATTGTGAAAGGAGCCCTTATAAGATGTTATAACAGAAAGATTTGATCCTTTTTTTTTACACTGGCTCGACATAGTGACTACAGAGTACCTGATAGTAAATACAGTGTAGTCCAAATACGAAAGCGACTATCAAAGGATGAAAATCCATTGACAGTCTACATCGCCATGTCGGCCCACATATACCACGACTGAAGGTCTCTAGGTATATGAGCTACTGGATATACACAAGCTGATTCCGAAACGCGACAAGCCGAAACTGGTCACTATGACGGGCTTTACACCCATGTACTGTGGTCGCGATCCAGACGGGCACCGACGCCCTACCACCTCGCTGCTGCTCGTTTAGCACCACCCAGGAGTCACGTGTAGGGAAACTAGGGTAAAGCCTACGGACGCGAGCAGCTTTTGACTCCCAAAACCTCAAGGAACCCCGCACGGCATCTAATAGAAATGTCACGTAGAAGTACATTGAGTACGGCGATCAGCTGCGCTACTGGTCGCGTTGGGCACGATACATAAGCGCAAAGTGGATACAGCCATTAATGCATCTCTGCTCACCCCGGAAAGGATATAGAGTGATGATATATTATTGCCATCAGGCGTGCTTGAGGTCAAGCGCGAATCTGATTGTAACAATAAAAAACTATATGAATGCCGTAGTGTTTATTATTAGATAGTAAAGTATCGTTTAAAGTATGATGAATGCAATGATGTCACCGACCAGACCCGGGTCACGGCTCCATGTTGCAGCGCGCTATCAACCGATAACGCTTTACGTCACATTACAATTTATTATTCATTAATTACACTATCAGCAACTTCAAGTGATGCAACAGCGATGTGTGCGGCTCGCGGGTTAATGCACTTTGGGTTAAGGCACAATCAGTTCTATACTCCCATCCCTCTCCCAGAGAAGTAGCCTCAACAAGGCTTTTGTTCCCTGGGCGTCTTGGCTTGGGACGCACTTGGCTTCCCAGGCAATCAGAGGGACACCCCAAGGCTTTTAGTCAGTAAGAGTATGACGCACCGGGGACGCTGTCCTCACAGCGTCCCTGATGGTCCGATGGATTTTTCCCCGGGATAAAAAAGCAATCTGTTCTAGCTTTAGTTGTTTTTTATCCTGACACGGAGCAGTGATCACGCCTGATGGTAAGCATGGTGTAGTCAAAAAAAGATAACGACTACCAACACTACAAAAATATATATATTGTATTGTTTGTTGTTATCTATATTGTCCTTTTGTGTTGTGTCTATGTATGTATGTATATGTTTTTTCTTTTTTTGGAATTTTATTATTATTGTTTAATGTAAACTAGCTTTATATATTAATCGCTGTGCATACTGTGGTGCCCTATAATTGTGGGGGCATTTATATGTTCTATTTAAGTACCATGATCCTTTTGTTTTCTTGTCTAATGTTACCCATGTTGGGCACCCTATTATGTAAAATAAATAAATAAATAATAAATAAAACATCGATAATCGCAGTGATCATGCCGGCCTGCGCAAATATCTCTTGACGCTTCGTTTAAAGGAGCCCATATCATAGGCTCGTGGGAACACGCTCGCCGGAAGTCCATTCCACTGCTCAACGACTGGGCAGCAGTAAGAGTTAGAGAACTCCTCAGTCCTGGCCGGGATGTGAGTTACGTATAGCTGTGACTCCGTAAACCGGCGCGCGTGGTTCTACTATGGAAGAGAGAGGGTGGAACGAGGTGGGTAGTTTAGACTTTTGTGCAATGATAATGGGACTTATTACGTGAAATGTATAACAATGTAATCTTCAACAACTTTTTTTATTCAAAATTATTAGAGGTCTCATAGGCTCGTCCTATTTGCTAAGCCAAATAGGTTCTAGGTGTCCGCATGCCAATGCAATAGACTATTCCCTATTTAAAGTGTCATTTGTGCAGTCAATTTATGTTAATTTTTATTTTTTTATTTTAGTGCCTTCGATATGTAAAATAAGCGTTTTTGTGATGTCGACATTCTGTCTTGTACTTTTGGCTCCTTTAGACTAATGATGAGAAAAAAAAATGATTTGTGGAAATTTTACTGACTTATGTATCTTTTTTGTATATTTTTTATTATTTATTCATTGCCGTATATTTCACTGAAATAGTGAAAAATAAAATTTAAACAAAAAATATAACCCGTAGAACACACACAGCTGGATGCATTCCTGCTAAAAAAGCTGTGTTTAGAAAGCTCACTGTCACGCAGCAAGCCATAGAGCTATGCTTGGTGATTCTCGATCTCGATTCTCGAATAAGAGTCACCAACAAGCTCTGGGGATTAGAAAATTGAACTGACAGAGGGCAGGACAGATAGCTCGTAAATAGAATGGCGATGGGGCAGAAAAATTCTCGAGCCGAGACCAGATGCTGGCAAGCGCACTGCGGTCACGACCTGGTCCAGATCACAGGGTGATGCTGGACGCGAGCTGTTCCCTACCGGTTACTCTGGAAAAACTTTGGGGAAACTGTGTGTAGTATCTATTTATTATAGAGAATGGCTCTAATATTAGCATCGCTGCGTCCGCGCTATCAATTGTGTCTCAAAGTGTCGGCTGAAAATCAGCGCTGGACGGAGGAATTGTTTCTTTCTTTCCAACAGTGGACGTTCTATGGTTGAAATGATGATGAATGTTTTCTAGAACAATGTTCTAAATGTTTGAATACTAAATATATAGCGTTATGCAAGTTATAAACACATTATGAGTAGGACAATAAGGAGTTTTGCTCGGGCGGTTAAATACTACTGTAGCTCGAAATGTCCTTGACCTCTGGGGTGGCATGCTACAACCGGAATCCGCCCTCACATCGATCCACGTTCAACATTCGTAGCTCTAACGACACGCGACTAACACGCAACCAGATATACATAAACGCTATACAGAAAACAGGAAGAATAAAGATGTTTCTAGAATTAAATCCTTTATATTCCATGTAGTTTTTATGTAATACTGACTGACCCTGAGAACGTCGTTTAGGTTTTCTTTATAATTTACAAGCGGACGCTTAGCCTCAATTTTTGATTGAGGTGGTGGAAGGGAAGATGTATCTGACGATGAACCGCGTCACTCAACAAATGCCTATTCACTTTCTTTAAAGGCTCGTAAATCATAAGATCGTGGAAATTCTCGACAGAAGTTTATCCCGCTGCCTTGCCGCTATAAATTTGAATTCATTGTCTGGTATAAAGAAATCTAAAATCCCATATCGCTCGTAATCTTACAATCACTCTTCGTTACACATAAAAATTCGACAATAGAAATAGTAACGCAGTATTTATTTTAAAACATATCACACTAATTGTCCGGCAGCTATTCGGCCTTGCTCAGCCCTTTGCGAGCCTTCCAAACTCTAATATACGACGGAAAACAAACTATCAGCGTTTATAATTAACAAGTTAACGTTTAAATAAAGTAAAACGACGTAAAAACAAAGAGAACCTTGAATAAGAACGCGTTTCCAATAGAGTGTGGGCCTCTATCGGATGGCGCACAATGGGTGAAGCGATGCTAGCAAATTATTATAGCTTCACTGTATTTTTTATTTCAGAACTAGCTGTGCTCGCAACTTCGGTCGGGTGATAGTAGTAATTTTGTTATGATAATAATTATATTAAGCTTTTTCTGATATTTTTTATATGTGCAAACAGCGAACAATTAAATTTTTATTAAAAGTATATCATATATATTTCTGCCAAATCACCTAAATAATACTTTTATAACATTTCTTTTCCAATAAATCATCGAAATACTTATTAAATATTTTTTTATTTATTAATAAACTGATCGAAATAAAATACATACTAAATGTTAAAGGCGGCCGTTCGCAATTGCATCTAAATCTGTTAAGCTGTTTCTCATATCAGCGGGTACACACGCTGGATATTGATTAACAATTCCGATACATTTTTACCAACTTACATAACGCAAGGGTAACTTTTCTGTATGTCGGTATATTTAGAAGCTCTCAAATGAATTTTCGTCTAAATAATTTTATATATGTGGCTGAAGTACGAATTTATTATATGATTGATTAATCCATGTTACATTAATAATTAGTTTTACTTTATTGATTAGGGGCCATATTGACGGCCTGATAGCGCAATGGTAACCATACCTGCAACGCTGAAGGTCTTGGAATTGACTCCAGGTAGCGGCAAATTTCCTATGCTGAATTGGTTAGTTTGTAGCGAATCATTGATGTGTATATGCAGTTAAGTATGTACATTTTCGTCTAGTACACATAGTACAAGCGCAAGCTTAGTCTGGGACTAGGACAGTCTGTGTAATTATCCACAAATATAATTATTATTTTAAAAAATGGGTCAAAGTGATTCTATAGTCAAAAGACTTTTCTCAGATTATTTAAAAATTGAGATTAATAATTCAATAAATAAGTTTTGTAAAATCTGTAGCCGATATTGCCGATGAGAATGATTTATTCTATCAATACCTTAAGAAGCTATAATTGAACAAATAATAATGGATTTTGTTCAATAAGTTATTCTTATATTAGAGTCCCAATTATATGAAAGTGTAAAGACATAAATAGTACAACGTGGTATTGAGACTCACGCAAGCTGGGAAATGATCGTTATTGAACTGACAAACGTAGCTTCCGCATCGCGTAGCAATAGCAAAGCAAATGTGAGCCAATCCTTAGCACGGGTATTGCCTCAGCTAAAGAAATGTGTACTACGCTGGGCCTCATGACGCATACGTTAGTTTTAGAGAGGCCGATACTCTATAAAACTGTATGGTTCTTGTAAACGCTTCGCCGGCTCGCCCGCGTCCGTTACGACTGCCAGAAATCTTTTTTATAACGAAAATAAGCTGTTAGCCCCATGCGGCCTCTACCAAGTCATTGAACGAGAGGCGAACTAGGCTCAGCCTGTCTTCTCGCAACACTTGCCCGCCATTACAAGGTGAAGACTTCAAGTATTGGTTACAACTGTCTACGATAAATGTTGTTCTTTGAAATGAATGTATCTACTAAATATAAAAGGCTTGCGCTGGCTGACATACCATCTTCAGAGCCTAAACAATTGAAGCTACCAAAATGAAATTTGAACATTGGATTCTATTTATAACGTAGGCATCCACTCAAGCTGGATTTTATGCTATTCCATCCCTAAATGAGGTTTGAAAGTTTATCTAAACATTCATAACTTTGCAATAAACAGCACGAAAATCGGAATTTAGACTGTCGGTCAGAAATACTCGTAAAATGTACGTGTATTGTTATTTTTAGAAAAATCATTTCTAACTTTATCTAGATTAGGTACGTATTTAGACAATGCATGCTCACTGGTGATCTCTCCGACGCAGCCTTGAGTTTCTTTCGGCGTTTCTTCTCAAGGTAGTCGCTTTGAAACGCTGGTCGATCACCGTTAGGTTCGTTTTTCAACTGGCCGGCCGCCCAAGTCGAGGTCCGTACCCACAGGGGTGCCCTAGCGTAGCCGCCCAACCCATAAATTTCGCTGGCTGAGCGCCCTCCGCGTTCGCCCACCAAGCCCGGTTTTGTTGTGAAGGTCTTTCCCAGGCCACCAACGTAGGACACGCCGATAAAAAAAAAATGGTGAAAGAAAACATTGTGTGTGGGAACCTGCATGGCATCTAATTGGAATGTAATGTGTACCGAGCAAACGGCGATTACCTGCGCAGCTGGTTACGTTGGGTACGACGAATAAGCGCAAAGTAGATACAGCCACTAATCAATTTCTGCCCACCCCGATAAGGATTTAGCGTGACGATATATAATTAAATAACAAGGAACAGCACACTCGACCGCCACCCCTCCCGAGCCATAAATACGAATATACGATAGCGAGTCTATAAATACAAAATAAATAAACACTCAAGATCATTTCTTAGAATTTAATTAGAAACTTTGAGTGACTTTGAGGAAGCGTACAATATATTTGAGCGGCTTAAAGGGCAGAAAACCTTCAGTGAATGCGCCTTTATCCCTTTGAAAGTTCCAAACCCTTTCGAGATTTTGGCAGCTAAAGTTATTTCGATTGTATACAGTTCTCTTTGTATATCACAGGATTTGGATGTTTTACTCAAGCGTGAATGAAAACAAAATATTACGCTGAGGGGCTTCTTTGGTGTAAGCAGTTAAATTGCTGGCAATTATTTACAGATTAATCTATGTGGTGGGTTCGAATCCCGGCACATACATCTGGGGTTTTCCAGATTACGTTTATTTAGGCACTGCATGCTCACCGGTGAAGAAAAATATCGTGAGGAAACCCGCATGGCGTATAATAAATATGACATGTATACTAGTGCTGTGAGAACGGCGATCAGCTGCGATACTGGTCACGTTGGGCACGACATACAAGCGTAAAGTGGATACAGCCACTAACGTATCATAGTGGCTGGCTTCGTTCGGCCTGTCACATTTCAGGTTCAGCTTGTATTTGTAAGTCGCTGCCAATCCTTGACTACCAGAAGTATCCATCAGTTTTCTTTTCACTGGGCAAAGAATGTGACCAGTCAATGTGCTCAGCCAGCAGGTAATGGATTGGGTTCAGTAGCGTTCATTCCATACATGTATACAAGCACTGCATGCCCTGACGATAAATAAGTCTTGACTAAATTCTTTAAAGTTAAAAAAAGGAACCATTTATATTAAATTCTATTCTATATTCACGTCACTTATCTTTTCTATGAGAGCAATAAAATATTTACTATCATAATATATAATATTCAAATTTGTTATGCTAATTCTGCCTACCCTGACCATTTACTCTATGCACGTCACTGGTTGGGTGGCAACGCAAGGCCGCCTCTATGGGTACGAACATCGATTTGCACGGCCAGCCAGGGAGCTCTACTAGCGTTTCCGAAGTGACTACCTTCAGAAGAAACGCCGGAAGAAGCTAAAGGTTACATTGGAGTGGATCTGCAACCGAACTGCGAACTGAACTCTCCTTTGCCGAAGACGTCAGTGTCGTGTAATGAATCTAGTGCGTGTGTGTACCTCATTGTTTATCGGTACTGAGGCTGCTATATACAGCCGCGGTAATTGCATCGTCGGGATCCAACAGCGCTTTCCATTAGGTACGCTGTACAGCATTCCAGTTATCATTCATCATTATTTTATCAAAAGCTCACGATTCCATGTCGGAGTACGTGTACGCGTTGGACGTTTTTTTTTTCCTCACGAAGAGATTCGCTTCTACATTCGTTATGCGAACAGCTAAGGAGTGGAATTTACTTAAGGCAAGCATTCCCACCGTCAAGAGGAGGAACATTGCGTATCTTGGTCACGTCTTACGACAAGAAAAATATCAACTCATCCAGTTAATAATGATAGGCCAAATAGACGGAAAGCGACGCGCTGGAAAGACAAAGAAGTCGTGGCTGCTCAACATGAGGGAGTGGACAAGTGTTACCAGCGTCAAACAATTGTTTTGCTTGGCTCAAGACAAAGAGAAACTCGCTGAGCTGACGGCCAAGCTCCGGTAGTTGAGAGGCAGCTTATGAAGAAGAATTTCCACGATCTTATGACTTAAAATACTTTAAGAAAGTTGTGAATTGGTATTTCTTGGCGGTCCATCGTCGGGCTCATCTTCACCTTCCACCAGGTGTGATTGAGGTCAACGTCCGCCTGTAAATTATAACCAAAGTTAGAATTCCAGTTAAATATAAGCCTGCCTGTACAAACGACGCGAGAGATCAAAAGAGACACAGCTAAGCGTGGTCGGAAATTGCCGTTTGAATGTGTTAGTGGAGACAAAAGCAGAGACAGTTGACGAGGTCAGGAGAACCTCCTAACTCATTTGTTTCATATTTAACGTTTTGTATTTTTAGAACAATCACGCTGTGTGAAACGCGAGAACAATGTCGCTCTGTTTGTATAAAGAAAAAATGTTTTCTGTAAAAATATTTTCTTACATATTCGGAATTCCTGTAACCCCATTCCACCCTCTCACTTCCATAATATAACCACACGCAGGTTGCTGTGGAGAATTGATTACAGGATCCACAGTCCTCGTCTATATGCAGAAGTAGTCACCTTGGGGTTTTTAGTAGGTAGAAGTCCGGCACACCTCGGCCGCGCCACCCCCTGCGTGCGGCCGGGACGGGCCAATGAGGATTTACCCCAAGTAAAAAAAAAACCACGCGCAGGTTATGTTATAGGGTTACGTTACAGATCCACAGTTTTACGGTGACTTCTATTTCAGCTAGAACTGAGAAGATCTATAACTCTTACCTTCTTCGGGTCACTGGATTGTGGAATGGTATCCTGTCGAGCGCGTTTCCTTCGCCCTATAATATAGAGTTCTTTTAACGAAACGGGACGAGATATTTGTGTAGGCCGGCATGATTTCATGATTTTTTTTTGTTTTTGTTTGTTGTTTGTATGTGTATTGTTTTGTGTTTTGTTTTTGTTGTTGCTACATTTAAATTTCTGGTTTATTTTGTATATTTGTGGCGAAATAAATACTTTTTCATTTCATTTCATTTCGGCGACTATTGGTAAGTGGTTATCTCCCGATAGTCGTACCCGGTTTTTGTATTTCATTGTGCTTTCCATTAGATACTGTACCGAGTCAGAATTAAAACACTTTCCAAGCTTCATTAACTACTTAAACCCGTTTTTTTAAATATCCTTCAAGTTTATATGCCATGCGGGTTTCCTCACGATTCCTTCGCTGGTGAGCATGTGGTGCCTAAATCCATAATTAATCTTTTTTTTTTTGACAGGACCTCTTCTGTTAGCCGGGATAGGCTTCTACAGATTAACCAGGCAAGTGGGCGAACGCTGAAGGCGCTCAGCCGGCGAGTTATGGGTTGAGCGGCTACGCAAGGGCACCCCTGTGGGTACGGACCTCGACTTGGGCGACCAGCCAAATGAGAATAAACCTAACGGTGATCTACCAGCGTTATAATTAACCTGGAAAAACCCAGTGGTACGTTCCGGGATTCGAAACTACAACCAGTCACGTTTCCGCGCATTGCCGGTTGCTTATCCAGTAGCCAACACAGTCATATGTAGGATTTATAAACCGCGGAAAATCAATAACAGAATTCAAATCAACTGTACACATTTACATTAAATTTTTTATCCATATCGGCAGCGAGTGCTGAAAAAAAACACAAGTCGACCTCGCCTCAATTAAAATCAAAGAGGTCATATAAACAACGCAGTAACGTGAAGCGATTCAAGTCCAACGCGATTGGAACACAACTTTCGCCCTACACCTTCCTAGAGCCTCGTAATCCGACAAAATTCGATACGATACGCTAAAATCGTAACCGTGTCGTAACTCCGCACTATTTATTCATTATTATGGTGTCCGCAACTCGGCCGGATTATCGTTCAAGGTTGTACGGTCTAACATTCGTGCGTAGAGACGCCAGAAAAAAAGTTACTTCATTACCGACTACCGTGACGTATCGGTCATAGACTAACTGTATCGTAGATACGTCAGCTTTTTTCTAATTATGTAAATTAATATTATAGATATGCCACATTGGAAAGGAATAACGATTGTATCTATCTATTGTAGGCCGGCATGATCGCTGCGACTACCGATTGGTTTTTTCGTACCTTTCGATAGTCGTTGGCGTTTTTTGGACTGCACCATGCTTACCATCAGGTATGATGCAGACACTGTGTCGAGTCAGTTTAAAAGAAAAAAAAAATATCTATCATCACGCCGAATCTCTCCAGGGGTAGGCAGAACGAACGGAACGCCACTTCTCTCTACTCTTGGAAACCTCTTTCACTTCCTTAAAATTCATTAGTCTCTTCATGCACTCTTGCCGATTCCGAGTACTGTTGACATTGCCTTCCAACAAAACTCTTTTTATTTGGACTGTCTAAGTAAGTCTTGGTCGGCCTCGGCTCTTACTTCCACTTACAATCATATTTTATCTTTTTTGTCGTAAAACTCTTGTTATATCTTCATTATATATCTCGAGGCAAAAAGTATTACAACATTCCGGTTTGCCTTCCATCCTAATAATGTATTGCCCGAAATGAATGGCCTATCTTAGATTTGTTACTATAGGCACCGCAGTACATCTCTTTTCACATACACAGGTGCGAAAAAGATAGGTATAGCTATCGATCTACGAACAAAAGAAACATTATTAATTTAAATCGTATATCGTTTCTCAATTTCAAATCCTTCATTGTTTATAATTTGTTCTATATCATTTTTAAAAATTTTTTTGTTCTTTACAACCATCAGTCGTTATTACAAAATGTAAACTAAACTTATTTATCAGGCTCCTTTCGCACATATCTATTACAGTACTGTATTAATTACATGATATTTTCTGTCACAAACTAAAAAACCAATTCGTTTTTCATTACGTTAGAAAATCTACCTACTAACACAAAGAGTGTTTATTTTTGTATAATATTAAAATATCTCTTAATTTTATTAAACGGACCTATGAAGATAACAAAATTTTGTTAGTTAATATTCTGATTGTAATAGAGTTTAATTAAAATGTAAATTGGCAAAATATTTACGAAAAACACGCAACTGGGTATAGTACTATTCCTCTTGTTGTTTTATTAAGTTATCACATAGTTTTGTATATATAATTTTTTAATCAATTATACTAAATGGGATTCTGTTTATCGAATATTCCTTTTTTCCTATTAATTGGCTAGACATGACTTTAAAGCCTAGTAGCCTTAAACATAGTATTCCAATAATAGTCGTCAAATAGGCTTATTGCCCACCTGATGATAGATGGTTTCCGTGGCTGATGGACAACTGCAACAGAAGAAGCGTTGCTGACCAAGAACTGCATTGATCACAACCTTCTTAAAGAATTCCACACCAAAGTCCTGGAAGAAACTGTATCCGGCAGCCCATTCTACAACTCCAAAGTGCGCGACAAAGCAATCAAAGAAAAGCTATGAAACTATAATTTAAAAAAAAATCTATTAAATTGTATGTATAGTGATTTTCATGTTTTGTCTCACATATTAACTGTAATTTTTGTTACATTTTATAGTTATTGAAATGTAATACATATGTTACATAATAATAACTACTTGTAGTTACCCCACAATGGCCGGAAGATATCCCTATTTTTACGCGCTTGGGGTTTGATTTCAAAAAACTTTGACCCAGGTATTTTTTATTTCTAGCAAAAAAGCTAAATACCAGTTTCATAGTGTTTACTTCAAATTGATTTATTTTGAAAGGAACTATCAATCTGTATTTTATCCCCTACGGGGAAGGCTTTAAGGGGTTGAAAATAAAAAAAAATCGATCTTAGTATTCACTAAGATTGGATTTCAGGCATTCGCTTGCGTCATAAAAAAAACTTAATGTATCAATTATATTGTTTCTAGCCTCAGTAGTTCAGGCTTTGCGATAAAATGTCAAACACAAAAGCCTATTCAAACAGAGTGTTTATATATGTTATATTACAAATAATAGTAGAAAAAATATCATCTACGATTACTGAGCACCGCTCCAATTAAATGAAAGCACAATGTGCACTGCAAAGCAAAACAATTACCATTTTGATATTTCAATAAAGTAAAATTGGAATTTAAAATGAAATATAAGTGTAGGTCGTAGACTTAAAAAGCTTCAATATACAAATTACACATTTCAAATAATTTAACACTAAAAAAATTTTAGAATAAACAATTTGTATATTTTTAAAAGATAAATATATATAAAATTCAAAATATTAATTTGTATGAAATAATGAATGAATAAGCGAACATTAAAGATGTATAGCGTCTATTAATATGATTAGTCTATGCGGTCGGGTGAGTGACCGGGGCCTCGGAGCGGGTTCCGAATCCGTCGTCCGATTACACTAAATAAGTTTTTATACCGCGAATTAGAAATAGCCCCTCTGTGTTTTTAAACTATGACGTTACTCATACATAGTACTGTGATTGAACTGTACTCGAGGTACGATGTTCGAATCTATGTTGTACTTATACTTTCAAATATTAAAATAACTACCTTTAATGATAGAAGGAACATACAGCGTATTATTTTATAAACGAGGGAGATATTTTAGGATACAATAATATGTACCATATTGTATCTAATAAAAATGTAAACAATTATATTCCTTAAAGGGGTCATTCAGTGTGACTGGTTCGAAAAATCGATTTTTTTTTGCGTGTGTATTTCATCTAGATATATTTTAGAATATGTAGGTGGAGTGATTTTTCGATATTTCAAGTCGTTCGAAAGTAACGGCGTTGGATAGGTCAGGCGTTTGGAGCGCGCGCTTACGGCGCTTTAGCCTTTAAACGCGTTTTTCTCTAAACTGTATTTCTCAAACTGGTAACCACGATATCTTGAAATCTATCGAACCGATTCCTCTGCAATTTGGGAAACTCATCCAGTACTCCTGAAGACACAATGTGGACTAGGATAATTTCGATCCGTCGAGCAGTTTTTTTTCCCCGAGCTGAAGAAGTCGGATAGGAGCGTCCAAATTCGCGGAAGAATGTTCAACAACATGCCAAAAATGTACCGTTCAATATTTTTTAATAATCCTAGTTCAAATGATAGTTTATATTCCACAGATTGATATGCTGTTTGATTTTTTTGTTTTCGATAAGAACGCCTGCAATCATGGTCACCACTTTTCCTTTTTTTTAAATGGGCGTTAAAGTTAATTTTTATTTCAGCTATGAATGGAGATTCCTAACTGAAAAAATTCTAAACATGGCTTTGAAATGTGGATTAATATATGGTGGAAATTTCAAAGTTATGTGTTTATTAAGTTCAACAATAAAATTCCCAAAATAAGCGCCACAAAAGAGCCTTCACACGGGATGACCCCCTTAACAAATCATAAATAAATGTAAATTGATCCGTAAAAAGTTTGAGCACCGCAGCGCGTGTGGCATACCACTGATTGGTAGGTAGATTAAGTTACTTTTACGTAATTTTAGGTAAACAAGTACTGACTCGTTTCCCTTCGCACTATATCCAGGCTTAGGACAGGCAAAATACCTACTTAATAATTGTTTCTTATTCAGTCATTCATGTGTGTTCCTAAATATGTTGACTATAATTTACTTTGTTTTCACGGAAATATTGAGATGTCATTAGTTTTACATAGTTGAAAGTTTAATCGAATGCGGAATATCCTCCCTGAATATCTCCGTCGTCTATAAAATGAGCCGGTATGTTCAATCATTAAGAAAACTGTAAAAATTACGCCCAACTTCAAAAGTGCTCCTGTGAATTTGATTTTTTTTTTATGGTAGAGTGATTACCCCCGAACTAGGTCGTGACCACAGTACACAGATGTAAAGACCATCATAGAGATTCACTTCGGCCTATCATCTTTCAGGATCAGTTTGTGTATAGAGGCCATACGAGACTTATCTACAAAGACCAAATAAAAAGAGTTCTGATGCAGAATAATATCAAATGTACACGGAATCGGCGTGAGTGCATAAATGGACTAATGAATGTTAAGAAAGCGAAATTTTCTGTCTACCGCAATAGGTATTCGGCGTGATACGTAGAATATCTCAAAGCTATCAAATTCGTAAATTTAAATGTTCCCATTATTATCACAATTGGTTTGCGCAACTGTATTTATATTGTATACTACAATAATTACTTAATAAATTCAGCCAAAAATAGCTTTCGGATAGAGGATAAAGGGAGGGTAGAGTAAGGTTATGCATCTACAGTTGCATAATACACAGCATATTCTAAAAACCCTGCCCCGAACCGTGAAGCCGTTACTCAATCAATCGATATAGTATCTAATATCGAATTATCTACATTAGATACTATTTGTGGTGTCCATTATAGTTAAAAAGTAAATAAATATGAGTAAACAAAAAATTTGGTAAATCGTGAACAAAGGAAAAAAGGAAAGCGAAAGATCATGTTAGTAGGTCATGACGTCAAAAAGGTTCACACTCCCGTTGATCACAAGTACTTTTTTTGATTAAAATGATTGCTTTTGACTTATTGGTATTTGCTAGTAATTCGAATATAGATCGCATTGATAATTCAATAACTTATTCATATTAACGAATAATATATTTTTCTGATAATTTTGTAATCGTTTAGAGCAATATTTTCAATTTACACAATATTTTCATCTCTCTCAAGTATTTCGAGGAATATCCTGTACATTTAAGTTATCGCCAAAAAACATTTGGAAATAAGATTAACCTTTTGTCAGTTCAAAAGACATTCCCAATGGTGCAGCGTCCCATTAAAAACCCATAAATTATTCGTCCATTCATATACAGACAAAGCAGCTTTTTGAAAAGGCTCGTTAAACCAGATTTTTCGAACAATACAGTCGCTATGAACGAACCTGACCATCTGTTAATGGAGTAGGGATGTGTGTATATGTATATTATCGATAACTATACTTTTTGTTCCGATAAAAAAATCCTTTTTCCCCTTTCCTTCTCTCCAGAACGTGTCGCTTACAATGCGCAGTAGCCTAAGTATCTTCGGTAGGGTTTTTTTTATCCTGACTCGACACAGTGACTACATCACACCTGATGGTAAGAATGGTGCGGTCCAAAAAACGACAACTATTCGGGTCTCATCGCTATTTTTCTTCACCCGTGAGCATGTGATACCTAAATCAGAACTTGATCAGGAAAAACCAAGAGGTGTGTTCCAGGATACGAATCTACGACGGTCCGCGTTGCCGCGCATGGATACCGAACCCCTATGCACTAGGCTACCACAGACACACTCTACACACAGTATTTTTTATTGTAATGGGTTTCATAGTCGGCGCTCAAACCATTTTCTAAGAACTTTTCCCTTGTTGTTTTCCGTGCGGAAAATTAGCTGCTGTTTTCTCAACTATCCTAACCTTATTCCGATATAGGATTAAAGAGAACATACGATTACGGGCAATATTATTTAAAGGTAATTTACAGCTTTTTGCTGATAACGTATTCGTTTATAAATAAAACATTAGTCCAATACTGTTTGTCTACAACTTTGTTGATGTGTTTACTTTGAAATAATAATGTGTTTTTGTACAATTCAATATCAGTGCTTGCTAGAAGGGGTCAGACACGACTATAAATTGTTGTGCTCACCGCTTATAGTGCAGCCCTCTACCGCTTGTGGGAGGCTTGTGAATCAAAGGCAGTCTTTACTTGAATCCCATTTATTACTTATTTGGCGCGCGTTATGCATAATGTACTTGACCTAATTACCGTGCATTATATTGTAAATAACCTTACGTCGCATTAAGCGCATAAAACTTTCATTTGCCTTACTTAGCATAATACATATACGTCACCTCGTGGTATTCATAATTTTACAGAACTTTAAAAACAATTACTTTTACGCGAACATGATGAGACTATTTTCTGTATTTAATAATTACCCTCCGTTCCCAAGGGCGATCGTTAACTTTTTTAGGTTTATAATATTTAATTAAGTTTCAAACAATTTTATAGCATAGTCTAAAAATACTACAGTGGTTTGTTAAAGGCCTTTTGGCAGAGCAATCAGACGTGATTTTATTTCAATTTAGGAAATTTCAACATAGGACTTCCCAGTCGGCCTGAAGGTGACGGCCAGTGCTGTGTCAAACTCCTACTGACAAAAAACCCTGTGGTGTATCTATCGCAATGCAGTAAACCGTCCGTGAGAGCGAAATACGTAATCTGCCACGGTACCAGCAAGCGGATGGCCTTCTCAGGCTTCATCAAATTATGGAGGGTGGGTGGAATTAACCACCTCCAAATAACTGTCATAATAGGTACATGTAGGAACACTCACAGCCCGTTTTCCCCATTCATGGGCAGTGGACTCCCTCAAGTACCACTGCCCATGTTAGTGTTATGGCGGGGGATTGTGCAGGTGAACATGTGCTAAGGCTTCCGTCGACTCCCTTGTCTACGTTGCCTAATGGCCAGAGTGGTTCATAGATGATTGCCTTATCGGGCGGCACGTACCACCAGTGGCTCGCACAAGTCTGCCTCATCGGGCGGGGCGTACCACTGGTGGTTCACATCTGATTATGATACTAGGCTGTGCGTAGCATAATTTAGATCGTATATTTAGTATATTCATTAAAAACATTAATTTATAATGACGATAGGGCGAAATCTAAAAAGAATGAATAAAATTACACTTGTTAAAATTTGAACAGTTTAGCCGGGACCTTACTTTATATTTGCCTACGGCCTTTAGTTACCTAGCTACATCAGTGGTGTTTCTATATAGAATAAAAGAAGTTTAAAAATATATTATAAAGCTAAGAACACAAAGGTATTCGCCTCTGACAATAGGCTCGTTTTAAAACATATCACCCAAAAAGTTAAACAGACCCAATTTATTTATCGTAATTGAACAAAAGGGTCTACATTCGAGCCGCTTATTTCGCACCGATTTCATTTAGAACCGTATAAATTAAATTAATCATTGAACCGCGTTTTAGCTTTTCATTCGAAACAAAGTTTTTTTTTGGGGTCATGTGTATTTTATTGTCAACCACAGGGTCCGTTTCAAAAGGCAGAAAATGGAGCCCCAGTCTAAAAGCAGAGAATGTGGTTATTGAAATAAAAAAAACACTTATATCGCCAACATACAAATATAACATATAAAAAAGTAGAATAAATACAAGAGATAAGACATATAAACATGGTGGAATGGGCTCCGAGAGCTTAATGCCACAGATGAAGTCTGCTGCGCTGGTTTTCGTGAAGGGGTCCGGTCATCAAGGTAGGAATGATCCTACTGCTATCAGGTCGTAAAATGATGATGATGATATCTTGGCTAATTTCGACGTTTCTAAATTACATTAAGTAGACGTGGGCTGCATCCCCATTCGACGATGGTGAGCCCACTGAGGAATATATTCAGGAACAGTCAATTGCGCAGGATATATTTGCTGCGTGAATGCTAGCGCTAGCACAAACGCACCCTAACGTCCAAACCTCTTTAAGTCTAATGAGACGGGGTACACTATTAAAGGAGGCAGGATGCAGTGTCTGGATACTGATAATGGACTCCAGTCAGTGCTCCAGGTCTTTACAATGCCTTGCTGCCTCCCCAGAATCGTCAAGTAGACTAGGCTGTCATTAGTACGACAGCTGATGAATAAGTAGACAGACTTTTGCACGAAACGGGGAGTCACCGCAACAACATAATCCTCTAAATAGAGATCGGCTGACGCAGAGTTTCCACTAAGCCCTCTACCACACGGTTATAAGTCCGTCAAATATATATACATATGGTCCAATATTATCTAAACCAGGGGTCGGCAACCAGCGGCCCGCGGGTCGCATGCTGCCCGTAAGCCGCTACGGTGCGGCCCGCGCAAGTAAGAGCCGTTGCACAGAACGCCGCACCGCAGGCAATAAATTAAAAACACTCATAGAAATACGTTTTTTTTTGTGGGTGCGGAAGCCGGAAATTCAGTTTAAGTGATCACAGTCAGTAAAATGAGAGTAACAATAAATATGGTAAAAAATGCAAAAAGTAGATTTATCTAAAACATTGTGTTGATTAGATGAAATGTGGCCCGCACCAATATACTCATAATATTTGTGGCCCTTACATAAGAAAAGGTTGCCGACCCATGATCTAGAGTCTAGACTATCGACAGTACGGTAATAGTAGTCCATTTATGGAACCAGAACAATAAAAAAATTTATACTCGTGAGCTCAATTTTCCTATGATATAAATTACACAAACATATACAGACAGGAAAGTTGTAAAAAATACATTAAAAACACCTAGACATAATAAATTCTTAAAGATTTGCTTTTAAATCTGATTATATTTACATCAAAAATTCTTAAATAAATTACAGTCATATAGTTGATAAACAAATTCGTTAGCGCTATGATTAAATAGGATTCAAAATACTACTCTGTAGTACTCACTTGATACCGCAAACTTGATAACGCTGATTTTATTTATATGATAATATCAAACACTGAAGGTACGGATTTGAAATAATATTATGTGTCTTAAATGTACTACGAGAAAAAGTCTACTCCGAATACCTCTGCAAGTATGGTAATAATAACATGTATTGAATGAAAATAATGTGACAAAACCTCCTTTTTTAATGATATTTCACACCAAAAATGAAATCGGGGCTGATGGTCTTTCGCCGGGTACCGAGGAAGATGGTTTTGCCTTGCCCTTGTCACTCGGCAGGCGCGAGAAGGAGCACCTCAGGGGTTTTAGTCGGTGCAAGTCTGATACACCGGGGAGCGGCCCTCACTGCCCCCTGAAGGTTCGTTAGGGATTTCCACCGGGTTACAAAAAAAAAGGCGAGTGAAGACGGAGGAACTGCTAGTATTCAACATACTCTTTGGAAGTGAAACCTCATGACATCTGAAACTAATTATATAATACAAGCCCAATGGTATTTTGGAAAGCCGCTTTATTTGCGAAAGCCGAAATTGAGCACTAGTACTCATACTTTTACTCTAGGTCTCAACTAAGGCTAAGATTTATAAACACTACTTTGATTTTGCTTATACTTTACTCAAACTTAAACACTACAATTTGAATTATTTTATTAATGCCGAAGTATTTGGTAAGTCACCGATTTCGTCGATTTAAACTTCACTCTGCGAATATTCAGGCTATACTCAAGTTCTTTTACATATACAGCTCTTGTTACAGATAAACATATTTACTGAGCAAAACTTAAGTAAACTCAAACTAGCGTCTAAAAATCTCAGCCCTCAGATAAATTGCTAAAGAAAATAGATAATACAGTTCACTTATTTTTAAATAGTACATAGCTAAAACAAAAAGTGGATCTCCCATATCGAGTCTCTTGGTACGTGCCTGCCGTTTATATTGTAAAAACAATGATTAAATTCGTAGACAACGGCGCGGCGCGGCGCCAGAGGTAATCTCACCTTTCACAACTTGTTTATATCAAAAGCACATTACTACATAATCTTTGATCATATTTAGTCAACCTACGTAATATAATTTATTAAGATTAGAGAAATTATTTCTGTATCAACGTAATATGAGTTGCGAATTATTGCGTGAATAAATATTTACATATTGCGATAATGTTGGCTACACTGTTCACATTGTTTCAATAAATTCAAATAATAAGGACTCATAAGATTAAAATTACAGTGTAACCTCCATGTAACGTTACTCGATTTAACGACAAACTCCCTAAAGCGTCGATACCACTAGGCTTTGGTTAGTTTAGCTTGTTTCCCATACAATGATACACTCTATATAGCGTTACACCCACTCTTTATAACGACAGAAATTTAATAATATAAAGTACTTTTGAAGTTGCCAAAATTAGTAAAAACTGCGCAGCTGTGTACGTTTTCTGTCGCTTTATTATCCTAGCCCGTAATAAACTCGACTATCGGAATTACACATACCGAACTTTCTAAAAAATCCGCTCTGAAAGCAATAAAAAAAGCAAAGTCAATTTGAACTTTAACACCATAAAGTTTAAATGTTAGTGGACGGGTCCCGGGAAGGCAAAACAATTGAGTGACGTATAAATATGAATGTCAATATTTGACAATTTTTATACATATAGCATTAAGGCCAGGTTCCTTCAAACTATTTTCAAAAAACAACCGACAGGCCAATAAGTTTTGGCAGAATGAAATATGGCGGGGAATCTATTAACATTAAAAAAACAATGTGACTTTGTTTTAGAGAAATAGGGCAGAACAAGGTCTGCCGGGACAGCTAGTTATATATAACTCCTCGCTTAGTACAGAAGTCTGTCTACTTTCGGAGCGCTCCGTCGATAAGCATTGTGGGTTTCCAGGGTCTCAAGGTAATCGCTTCCAAAACGCTAGTATACCATTAGGTTCTTTGCCTGGCTGGTCGGTCAAGTTGAGGTTCGTACCCACAGAAGTACAATTGCGTTGCCACTCAACTCATAACTTGTCTCTCTCCTGGTGTAGTTGTAAAGCCCTTTGCCAGCCAACAGCATTTTGTTACGCTGGAAAAATACAGAATACGCAGCTCTACATTTACAGCGCTATTTTTTTTCTTGATGGGACAATATGTTAATGACCTGACAGAGCCTTTACAGCTTGACTGGGTGAGAGGAGCGAGGGCTGAAGGTACTCAACCAGCGAGTTTCTAGCTTAGTGACAACGAAAAGGCAACCCTATGGGCAGGAACCTCGTCTTGGGGGAGAAACCAGGAAAAGAACACACCTATAGTGATCTAATAGCATTTCGGAAGTGACTACTTTGAGAAAAACCGGAGCCGTTACGTCGGAGTGAAACTAACTTAATGTTTAAACGTACCAGTTAGTGACAGTTTACAAAACTATCCTCACTTCGGGCTGTAGACTTGAGGATTTTACTGCTAGAATGAAAGGTCTCGAGGGGTGGGCTAATTACTCTTACCTCTCCAGGAGATGCAGCCTACAACGCTATTCGCTCATCGGGTCGTTGGAGGAATATGGATCCCTAGACCTGGGGAGTTACGATTTGCAGAAAAATCCCAGGAGTTTTTAGTCAGTAGGAGTCTGACATAACAGGGTTGCCGCCATGATGGTCCTATGTAGAATTTTCTCCCGAGCTACAAAAAAAAAACTACCTTATTCACAGGTTTTTCATAGTTGATTTATACGGAACCCTTGGTGCGCGAGACCAACTCGCAGTTGGTATTTTTTGCAAGATGTTTTTCAACAAACAAGCTAGACGGCTCGGAACCGCCCGAACCGCCTCAGTTAAGTGATCACACAGTTTTTTCCTCATCATCAGGTGTAGGCAATTTGTTAACTGATTGTTGATTAGTTCACATTATTATCACGCAGGAAACAAAAAATAATACGTATGTATGTACAATTATAGATAATATACTTTTCGTGTAATATGAAAGTCTTCTAATAACGAGTGAATCGGTATCTGTTAGACTGTCGCATTTAATCGTCGGCCTCATTAGAACTTTCCATCCGGCGTGATTGAAGTCAGCTTGTTTGTAATACGTCTGTTTCACGGCGAGAGTTCTGAAGAGTTATTTAGTCTTATTCCACCCTCTCCCTTACCGCCGCGGATCTACGGAGTCAAGGCTATACGGAAACTAATATCCCGGCTAGGACTAAGAGGTTCTCAAACTTACTTTTGCCTAGTCGTTGAGCTGTGGAGTAAATTCCGGCGAGCGTATTTCCACAATCCTATGATATTGGATCCTTTAAACGAAGCGTGAAGAGATATTTGTGCAGGCCTGCATGATCACTGCGACTATCGATTGTTTTGCGTTACTGTTCATAGATGCAGTCGTTATCCGGACTGCACCGTGCTTACCACAAGCCGTGATTTGGTCACTTGCCGAATCAGGATTAAATTAAGAGCAAAAAGTATTCTAAAGAAAATAATTTGGCGTACATCTATTATTTGCATCAGAACCAAATAATTAGGAAAAATAGCACTAGCGTTAAAAATGAAGACTTGTTATGTTTTTAAATAGAAAATATCAAGGATCTGCATCGAGTTTTTGGATTGTCCCGGATATCCCGATTTTAATAAACCTTTGCCGTTTTAGTCTCGTACTTGTATAAAAAAACGCTGTAGTGTCAAAGAAAAAATACGATAGAACAAGATAAACAAGAATAAGCTTATGAAACACTTAAAATATGTTGTTTCACGTTGATCCGCGCGTTTCGTACTAGATTATCCTTTCGCGTATTTCTTAATTCAATGTTCAGAACCATACCGTATTGGGAAATGAATTGCCACTATATGCCACTGCTTACGACAGAACAGCGTCGCGTGATGGTAGATCATCATCGTGTATTATATACGAGCGTAGCTGTCTACCCGCCTACCTCAATTCTCGGGATACCAACTTGAAAGATTTACCCAGAAATTGTGGAGTTTCAAATATGAAAAAGGGGTTTTAAATCCTTAGCTTAAATTTGCGGCGGTAGGGCGATTGTTCAAACTGGGTTGTGACCACAGTACACAAGTGCAAAGATCGTCATAGTGACTCGCTTCGGTCTGTGGAGTTTCAGGATCATTTTTTTTACTTCCATTTGCTCAAATACTTAGAGATCTTCAGTCGCAGTATATGTAAGCCGCCATAAGGACAGTGCCTATCAATGGATCTTTGTATCTTGATAGCATAGATGGGCAGATTGTAATCAGATTAATGAAAAACCATTACGATTACATTTTGCATCATTAATCTGATTACATTTTGCCCATCTAAGTTTTAAACACTAATGAAGCCTCTATTGTAAACAAATTTATAACAGTAATGTTTAGAAGAGTTTTTAATGTGATCAATGAAACTAAAATTACGATTACATTTGTAATCGATAATAATTAATCTGATTACATTTTGCTCATCCATGAATGATAATAACTTCCATTTTTGGACTATACTGTACTTTCTATTAGGCGCACAGTATAAAAAAGCTATCAAACTTCATCCCGATCAAATGAATCCTTACATATGTCAAGAATAACGCAAAATTATCACTTTTTAGGATAAATAAAGAACTGGCGGTCAACAAATAATTTAACTAAGTTCACGCGAGAAAAACAAATATTATTATATTATATATACCTGCGATTAGAGATCCAGTACAGAACAAACCATTAAAACGTTCGGAGTTAGTTCCCAAGTTTAGTTAGAAATTCAAACTTAGCATGAAATCTTGAATTAAATCGAACATGAAGCAATGTAAATATACCAGTCTGTTCATTACTAATTACTTATTTGCCGAACAAATACCGTTTCACTCGACGTTTGAAGATTCCCATGTCGAATTATGTTGGAAAAACAGACACAAGAAAAGTATTCAACACCTTGGCTGATCGCAACAAAAACAGGAGGCGAATCGCTTCAATGCCAGTTACTGGAATGTCAACCACAAAAAGGTGCAAACCACCACAGCGCGCAGTCAATTTATGGTAGAAGGGGGAGAGCGAATTAAATTGTACGACTCAGCCGTAAACCTCCAGAGAAAAGTCTATAAAAGACTAAAAGGTAAGTCACTCTACGTCGACCTTCCTACAAACTATAACCCTCGACAGCAACCATTCTTCAACAGTCATAAGTCTTTAACCAAGAACTATGTGCCTGCCGTGTTCTTGATAATTTAAATAATCATAGCACACAATATCAGTTTTAATGTTGATTTGTAAAAATTCTGATACTGTGTTGTTGTGCCGTGACTATTCAAATCATCAAGAACAAAAGGGGTACAGGAAAGAACTTTTATTTTGGGTAAGCTCTAAACACGTTAGCTACTTTTTAACACAAAAACAGGGAGATTTTCGTCAGCAGCTGACAGCCCAGCCGCATGCCAGTCTGCTCTCGGCCGCGTGTAGTGCGTACGTCACCGCGCACCACATTTGGTCAATAAACAAACGTACGATCGGGTGTAGGAAGGCTGACTCGCGCGGGGCCCCTGACCTTGCGCGCGCGCAGCTCCGCGTCCCTCGCCCCGCCGCCCGCGCACCGCGCCCTCACACCCGCCGGCGCCATCGCCGCAACACTTTGATTTCGACAAATTTATGTAATGTTTATAAAATTTACGTTTATGTCAGTAATGAGCCTTGTTTTTTAAACATTCATTGAATTAACTTATAAAGTTCACGGTGCTGTTGTCTTTGCCTCTCTCTTTAGATAAAATAGTGATTCGATGGCGGATAAAGCTGAAAGATTCTGAAGAAAGTGGATATTGTCGCCTAAAATCGTGTTCATAATAACGTTATTAACTAAACATTTCACTATCGTGCTGAATTAAGAGATGGATTATTATGACCATAAAGTAAGAGTGGCATTACATAATAAATAAAAATAAAAAACAAAGAAAGTAAGTACAACAAATAAAAATAAACTCGTTGAAATCGGCCCTCCTGAGGATAAATACAGACTATTTAATAATTATATATCATCAAGCTATACGCCTTTCGGGGTGAGCAGAGGTACATTAGTGGCTGTAACCACTTTGCGCTTAATGTCGCAAGATATAAACAGGATTGTCAGAGCGCGGGATGATCTCCCAGAAGACGTAATCTCAGCTATAAATGTGAACCAATTTGAAAATGGATTGAAAAAGTCTACCATATAACCAAAAAATAAAAAATCAAGACACAGACACATACCAGTTGTTTCAAATGTTTGGATGGTAATAAATAAATAAATAAAATGAGGTCACGTGCGAAACACAGTGCCAAGTTAAACTACATATCCTAAGATTATTGGCAAACCGACCCAAGTATAATACGGCACTTTTTCTAAGAAAAGATTTGGCCCGGCGCGGCGCCCGTATCCAGGGAATAGCGCCTAAATCCCATAAGTTTCTTAAATAGTTCACAGCGTTGTGCTTATCACAATCTCACAGCTTGCCAGGCACATAGGGGGGTTGTTTCTCGAAAAGATCGAAAGAGAAATAGATGATTCGACAGAGAACTAGAATAATGAAATGAAATGTATTTATTTCGCCACAAACTAACAAAAAACTAGAAATATAAATACAGTAACAGAAACCAAAGAAAAATACAAAAACATATAAACATGGCGAAAAGTAATAATTAAAAAAAATTAAATGCGTGTAAAATAGTGGCTGTGCTGGCCTTGTAGATATCAAACCGGTTTCCATGTTCGGCAACGCGAAAGGTCTTAGATTCGAATCCTGGCAGGTACCTTTGGGTTTTTACAGATTACGTCCGGTTACGGTGATGGAAACCCGCATGGCATTTAATAGGAATGTCATGTGTACTAGGTCTGTGAGAACGGCGATCCGCTGCGCTACTGGTCACGTTGGGCCGTTATATAAGCGCAAAGTGGATACAGGCGCTAATGTTTCTCTACTCACCTCATAAAGGATATAGCGTGAAGATATACATTTTATGATAATGGGTATTCGTGTGTACACCATAAAGCAACAAAACAACATCTAAAACAACATCTAAACAAACAACATCTAAAAGCATTTTGGAACTCACATATGACATTTGATAATTTAATTGATAAAGAAAGATTACTATTCTCTCAATTAATAGTTAGCTGATACGGAATGCATGGTTGTAAAATATTATATTTCTCACAGGACATCCCATTCTATTTGTATCTAAGGAAGAAACTATTGATTAGAACGACTATTAGAGTTTCTTGCCGGCTCTTCTCGGTAGATCCTGCTTTCAAACCTTCTTCTCAATCATACCTGATAGAAGATGAAGATAAGTCCGCGATGTATCGCATCCGCCCAACAAATATCTATTCACTTTTCTCTTAAAAGCTCCCAAATTATAACAACGTGGAAATATGGTAGTTGGAAGCATATTCCAGTCCTCAGCTGTTCGCATGATGAACGTAGAAGCGAAACTCTTCGTGCGGATACAAGAAACTTCCACCATATATACGGATGGTATCAGACACGGCGCCTAGTGGGTTTTATGATGAAATGTAGCTAGTGGAATTAGAGAAAAAAAGGCTTATATAACTATTTATTTTGAGTTTAAACTGTACAATGATTTTTATAGCATATAAAGTACTTATCTTACATAAGACGAACTCAAAGTTGAATAAAATATTATGCCCATATAATAAAGTCATAAACGGCGCAGTAAAAGAGTTTAAACTTCCTTATTGGATCATTTGAATAAAAGATTTTCACACAATTTTTATTCTTCCATGGTCAATGTACCTAATTAATATAAAATAATAATAATATATCAGTACGCTATTTCCCTTTCGGGGTGAGCAAAGATACATTAGCGGCAGTATCCACTTTGGGCTGATATGTCCTGGCCAACATCGACAATGAAGTAATGAATGAATTAAATCATCTTTCAAATGCGCTCTTAGAAAACGTATTTTAAGTATTTACCGCCGGTTCGGAATCATGATATGAAAAACAAAAACATAAAAAAGCTGCTTAGATGCTCGTTCCATCGTGATTTTACAAATATTGAAAAAATATGGAAGTAGGCCTATTTAAAAAGTTACATATCATATCATTTATTTATTAACCGAGCGAGGCGTGGTTTCTGAGACAAGTTGGGGCGTTCGGCACTTCGTGTTTGTCAAAGGCCTATAACTGTTAAACCAAATAAGATAGCTATATTAAATGTAATAAGAAATCAAATTGGAAGAGGGCTTCCAAACATGCAAATCTGTTTTCCAAATTTAATATTTCATGTAGGGTGTCGTTGCAATTAACTTTTTAAGCAGACTTTAAGTACCCCTTTTTTTTAATTTTCTACGTCAAAAATTCACAATTTAGTGTTATGTCCCCAGGTCTATCATAAAAACTATTTATCGTACACAGTTGATTTGTATGTGGAATTAATACCGAATATTGAAACCTGTCACAAGTAAAAAAGAAAAAAATTTGTAAATACATGAGACAACCCTAATTATTCGACGCAAAAATTGGGCAAGTCGATAGGCTAATAAAATACAATAAAACGATAGGAATGTTCTCAAATGGCCGATTTATCTGTGACATGCCTGGCCTTGGTGACGGATGAAACTTTTTGCTGGCACCTATAAAAACAAATTTAACGGCCTCTGATTACATTTATTTGTGGAAATTACGAATTTATTAGGGTTGCCTAGCATTTAAAACGCAAAAACGATGCAAAGTACCCAGAGAGATTCTGAAATCGGCGTAATATTCAAAGTTATTTAGAAAAACGTCCATCACATGCTGTTAACTAATTTTTTTATCACAATAAATTAAAAATAAAATCCTCTAAATTTAGTGAATGACATGTATTACCGTTTTTGTAAATTCCTTATATTATTATAGAATTCCTCATTATTATAGAATTTTCACATTAAAATTTGCTTGACGTAACCAAAAATTTTTAGATGCAACATTATTTTTTGAATTTTGTACACGTCAGTGCTGTACATATACATTTTATTTCCGCAAGCGTACCGCTAGATGGCGTTAATCGGCACTCTGTGGACACACTCGTTTTGGAACCGACAAGCAACGAGCAGCGGAATTGCTGATGCAGCCAATGTTTTTTTTGGATTTCTGCTTCAGATTGCCTTTTATAACGGTTTATTATACTTTTTTGGAGGCCTATGTGATTTTTGTTTATTTCGTGTGACCGTTATGAATGACGGTAAAAGTCGCGTACATTTTTATAGGCCCGAATACAACCCTACAGGCTCTTATAAAATTACAGTCCACTTATATCAGAAAAAAACCACCTTACCGGCGTGCTCAGTTGTCAAATTACTAACAATTATCAAAGGAGCAATAATCAAATTATTGCTCCTAAAAAGACCGTAAATTGTATGTGATTACCGTTATTTTATATGAATAAACTGCCCCTTACTTTTAATAATTAATCGCATACGGAAACATTATTTTAATATTTTTTAAAAGCGATTTGTCATTTTCGTAACCTTTTGAGAATTTTAGCAGAGTTGTGTCGGGAATTACTAGCGCAATAAGAGAAGATATGTTGCTACAAATTTACTTTTGTTTACCCCAAAAGGTTCCAAATTAAGCCTCGAAAGTTCTTATCTACAAACGTTAAACCTACCAATTTAGAAACTACTAGATAGAAGTTTAGCCCACGATTACATTCGGTTTATACAGACGGATTTTATATTCGAGAGAGATATTCAGAGAGGTTATTTAGCATTCGATTCTAATTCCAAACATGTAAAAATAGTGATATCTTAATAGTTCTATTAAAATAAATGTAAATTATAGCCTACCTATTTAGGGGCAATTACACACGTGAATGAATGAATAACGATTAATTATTAAGTAGTTATTTTGCCCGTCCTAAGCCAGGATAAAGTGCGAAGGGAAACGAGTCAATATCAGTTTACCTAAAATTACCAATTAATCGTGCGCCATACTCGCCACGGTATCTAAACTTTTCACAGATCAATTCTCATTTGTTCATCCATTTGGCTATATAATTTGTTAGGGAATGTAGTTATTAACATTTTTATTAATTGCAAGTCACAAATTATTATATCCTGATATATCTCCCTCCTCTATAAAATCACCTGTGTATTATCGTATAGCCTAAGCTACTGGAGCTAGAAACATGAGAGGATATTGGGTTCTTGTTACATCACCTAACGACGGATTTTTACACCACTAAGGGAGTCGAATCTGCTCGCGTCCGTAGGCTTTACCCTATTTTCTCTACACGTAGCTCCTGGGTGGTGCTAAACGAGCAGCAGCGAGGTGGTAGGGCGCGGGTGCCCGTCTGGATCGCGACCACAGTGCATGGGTGTAAAGCCCGTCATAGTGACCAGTTTCGGCTTGTCGCGTTTCGGGATCAGCTTGTGCATATCTAGTAGCTCATATACCTAGAGACCTTCAGTCGTGGTATATGTGGGCCGACATGACGATGTAGACTATCAATGGATTTTCATCCTTTGATAGTCGCTTTCATTTTTGGACTACACTGTACTTACCATCAGGTACTCTTTAGTCACCATGTCGAGCCAGTGTAAAAAAAAAGGGGATGAAATAGGCGTTCAAAGTTTGTTTGCAAATCCGTTAATTTTCAAGTAAGCACTATAAAAATCGGTACTTACCTTTTTGGATATAAATAAAAATACATGTTAAGATTTTGGAAAATCAACCTCTAGATAATAATACTAGTGGATAGACTATATGTTTAGCACAGATTATTCTGTTTTGAACATCACTAATAAAACCCTTGTGAAGTGACTACATAAATCAATAAGTAAATTGGACATGACAGCACTCAAGTCGATGCTGGCTGCCGGGCGGTGTCACCGTGATGTTGTAAGTGGGGTTATAAATAAATGGAGGTCAAGGGTATGTCAAGCTCCAATACGTTCTCGAATACCACATGGGGTTGTCGAAGATCTATCTATCGGATACAAGAGCTAGACATTTTTATGTTCACGTCATCTGTTCCAATTTTTTTTTTTGTATTTTATCGTGTGTTTTTGTTAAGGTGGTATGTGTGAAGTGTATATCGTTATCTAGATTCTTAGCACAAGCGTAAGCTTAGTTTGGGGGCTAGGTAAATGTGTGTAATTGCCCGCTGATGTTATGTTATTTGAAACCCGATGAATCGGGAAAGCGACACTAAAATGAGACAAATACCAAATCAATAGGTTAAGCCCTGTGAGAGAAAGAAATAAAATATATTTTAAAGATTCACTTCTACGGCGTGTGAATTGGACAAAAGCATTTTTTAACTACACGAACCGAGATACATTAATGACCGGATTCACTTTTTTTATATTCTGGCTGGGAAAAATGACTGAGGCGTACTCAATGGAAGAAACAGTGCAATCAGAAAGCCGAGTACAACTATCGATAGTCAAATGTCTGCCGATAGTCGCTGCAACCATCTCAGCTTACACAAGTATCTCTTCACACTTCGCTTAAACCCAGTATTGAAGGACTAATGGAACACGGGCGCTGGAAGCCTATTCCAGAGCTCAACAAGTCGGCAAAAGAGTCAAAGAAGTTATTCTTAGACGAGATGTGATTTACTACTTAAATATAGCTGTGATTCGGAAACAATTTTTTTTTTTTTTTTTTTGAGAAAGACAAACCTATTTTCTGAGCAAAGTCTAAGGAGAGGCAATAAATCTGAGCCTTACTTCTTGCTTAGTCTGCAAAAGCACAACGGTATGTGGCACGATTTTAATCTATAGTAACTTATTATTATTACGTAATATTTTGACAAACGAAAGACTACCAAAGTAATCATGCCAGTTTTTTCAAAGATTCTGTTGTTTGAAAAATTAATAGATTCTTTTCGAAGAAGCAATTTTAATTAAAATCTATTTGAATAAAGTTAATTTTAATTTATGTGTATACTGCCATTCAGGTCTTAATTATCGGGCATCTAATTTTAGAATGTTATTTTTAACTAAAACGGAGTAAGTCAACTCAGTCGTAAAGTTCTTTGTAAACAAGGAAACATCGCTATTATGAAAATAATTTGCAAGAAAATCAAAGCTGTTCTTTTTTACGTAACTTTACATTACAGTAAGTGTCAACGACACCGCTAGGGGTTTCAAGGAGAAAAAATCTATGAGTTTTTTTTTCTGTTCTCTTTAGAGCGTTGTTTTTTGTCCGATCATATTTGGCATTATATTTATTTGTTTACAGGAAAACAAACAATTAATAAAATAATAATATATAGTCACACTATATCATTTAAGGGGTGAGCAAAGATACATTGGTAGTTGTATTTACTTTGCGCATATATGTCGTGCCCAACGTGACCAGTAGCGCAGCTGATCGCAGTTCTCAGGGCTTTTACACATGAGATTTCTATTAGTTGCCATGAGAGCTACCTCACGATGTTTTTCTTTCACCGGTGAGCATGCAGTGCCGATATCCACAAGGATATCGAGAAAAACACAGAGGTTCGTGCTGAAATTTGAACCCACTACCATTCACGAATACACGCATTGAAACCGGTCCATAATTATACACTAGGCCACAACAGCCCTACAACGCCACCAAATACAATTATGAAAATTGTAAAACAAAAGAAAAAAAAAAGCCCTTTCAAAAAATCAGTTTCACTTTAGACACTCTTACATGTAAATCGAGAAAACGTATGCTTCGCTAGTGCAACCAGCTAAATTCACAAAAAAAATTGAGAAAACTGTTCTCATCTCTGGGATTGTTCTGTTGTTTACTCGACGCCCTGGATAGCTTGCAGCGGAGGGCTGTCCGCGCTGTGAATGATCCGGACGCTGCTAAGCATCTTGAACCGCTCCAGTGGCGCAAAGATGTTGCCTCACTGAGCGTTTTCTACCGCCTGTATCAAGGCGGGTGTTCTGAAGAATTACTTAACCTTGTTCCGCCCTTTCGCTTCCATAGTAGAACCACGCGCGCGGATTTACGAAGTCACAGTTATATACGGTATCTCACATCCCGGCTAGGACTAAGAAGTTCTCTACCTCTTACTTTTGCTGGCTGGTAGGGCTGTGAAATGGTCTTCCAGCGAACATGTTCTCAGCGCCCTATGATATAGGGTCCTTTAAAAGAAGCAGGAAGAGATATTCTTGCACGCTGCCATGGTCGCTGCGACTAACGATAGATTTTTTAATTTTGATAAATGTCGTTTTCGGACTGCAACATGCTTACCATTATTAAGCGTGGTTACACTGTCAAGTAAAAAAAAATAGGAGCGCAGTCACTTACTGCAATTTTAAGATAAAACAAGAAGAGCTTTATTACAGTCTTCCGTACTCAAACGGATAATAATTTTCAATCCCAATTACCCGAAATAGATCAAGAAGCGTATAATTAATTGTATAATTAGAGTTTAATTAACAGTAGCTACACTAAATACCGACTAATTAAGGTGAGCTCTAACTAGTTTTCGCTTTATAACCGATTGTAATTGTAAAGAATAATTATTAGAATTATCATATTCGAATATTTTATCCGTTAATTGAGCTTATTCGAGTGGCGTATCGTAAAAGTTTTTAGCGTTTCGTATTTAAAAAAAGAATTTTCATAGGATCATGGTGCGGTTCGTCTATCGGTCAAGACATTTTTCACAGTAGCACGTGGATGTATCGAGACGAAATTAATATAAAAAGATCAGGTCTGCAGTCCCTTGTAGCTTTAAAAATCAAACTTCTAAGTCAATGCAATCAAAACCTACGACAATTTATGTATAAGAAAGAAAAAGTATTTATACAAAGTATCTACACGAGATACAAGACAAAAGGATAGGTTAATCAAGATAGAAACCACAAAAGCAAACACCCTGGGCTGTGATGCGGCAAAGGGGAGTCAGCTCCGCAAATTCTAGGTGACCAACTAAGCCATCCAGCACTGATTTTCATCTGATGCCCATTTATTATTTACGTCGCAAAATTTACATTTTTGCAAGCGAATCAAACTCACGGGGTTTTTACTCCTTTGTACCCGTTCCTCTCACTAAACATCGAATCGTACGAATCCGATCCGACGCATTCGTAAAAGTCGCATTGAAGTATGGGCTGATAATAAAGCGTTGTGTGGTTAAACATAATCCCGCAAGCCTGACCTTCACCAAATCCCAGTAACTACCTTATCTTTAAAAGCAAGTCGGTCAACATCCCACACAAACGAAATCAAATTAAAGAAACCAAATTAGTTTAATTTACAACAAGGGTACTGGTCGTTGTCTTAGAATCATGGATGGCGAGTTTGCGGAGTCACAGCTTTACAGTTTCTCACATCCCGGCTAGGATTAAGAAGTTCTAACTTCTAATTCTTTCTTTTGCCGTGTCGTTGGGCTGTGGAATGGTCTTCCAGCGAGCGTGTTCCCATCATCCTATGATATGGAATCCTTTAAGCGTAGCGTGAAGAGATATTTGTGCAGGCCGGCATGATCGCTGCGACTACCGATGGGTTTTTCTTGCCTGTCGATAGTCGTTGGCGTTTTTTGGACTGCACCATGCTTACCATCAGGTATGGTGCAGTCACTGTGTCGAGTCAGAATTAAAAAAATTGAATTCGGTTAGAAGCAAGTTCTAATACCGTAAATACAGAGAATAATCCAAAAAGGGTAAATTTGAACTTATAGCACTTGACAAATGATAGCAACGTATGTTGAAGTTAAGAACAGCAGTTCTCCAATGGCCAAGGTTAAGTTCGTCCCTCAATCCAGTTTATCTTTTTGTTGCAGATATACTCGATGCTTTCACAGTTTCTTTGTCCGGAACCCTCGGTGCGAGACTCTACCTCACACTTAGCCGGTTTTTTAAACTAGCTCGGTAATTGACTACAATGGCAAACGTCACAATTGAAGAACGGTTTGTTACTATGGAAAACTGAGTATGGTATTTTCAGTTAAGTAATCTTTTTTTTTTTACTTGGGGAAAATCCTCATAGGACCGTCCCGGCCGCGAAGGGGTAGGCAGCCGGGGTGTGCCGGACTTTTACCAGCTAAAAACCCCAAGGTGACTACTTCTGCGAATTAGTGGGGACTGCGGGTCCTGTAATCAAATCGCCGCAGCCCCACTACGCCGCGCCTGACAGGCACAATCACGAGGGGGGAGACGCCACCTCCCCAGCTAAGTAGTCTAAATCATGCCGACCTGCTTATAAGCCTAATCATACTTCTTATTTCATATGAAAGGTAAGTCATAGAAAAATGGAAACAAATATTTATTGCAATTGTTGGCTCCCGGTCTATATCACTTCTAAGATAATTTTTATGATTATATGAGGGAGAAATTACAGTTCTATGATATATATATTGCTCGAGGTTGTTCTGTCACCTTGACACGCCCTTCATTTAATGTTTATGTCACCCATATTCCAAGCACGCTCACCAATTCTAATATTTATTCATCTTCCATAGACATAGGGCCACAATAATAAATTTTGGCGAGGATTCTGCGCGTTCTTTTTCATCTGGATCATAAATGTAATGATATACTGTCTCGTTGACACCTTTCGGTGTGAACAGAGATACATTAGTGGCAGTAGCGTTCATTTCATGAAAGCACTGCATACCCTGACAATAAATAAGTCTTGAATAATTTGCTTAAAATTAAATGCAATGTAGTCGATTAAAAAGAGTAATCATTGATATTCATACATATTCTATTATCACTCCAGCTATCTTCCCGGCAAATTAATTCCGATAAGTCTGCCTATCTTGTCCAAATACTCTATGCACGCCACTGATTAGTGGCTGTATTCACTTTGCGCCTATATGTCGTGCCCAACATGACCAGTAGCGCAGCTGATCGCCGTTCCCACAGCACTAGTACTCATGACATTTCTATTAAATGCCATGCGGGTTTCCTCACAATGTTTCCCTTAACCAGTGAGCGTGTATAGTCTAAATACTTACATGATTTGGAAAAACCATAGATACGTACCGGGATTCGAAGCTACAACCATTCGAGTTGCATTGCATGAAAACATGGTCTCTTATCTACCAGTCCATCAGAGTCAAAAGTTTTATCTATGACAATAATGTTTACCGGTATCGTCGAGTGAAAAAACTGTTTTACAATACCCGAAAAATAGGAATTGTGAGCGAAACGAACAGCCTTATATGATGCAAATTAAGCCGTCAAAACATCCAAGCAGCAGACGAGAAGTGCCGATTACATACATTACCGATGATCAGATAATAGGCCACCGTAGACGGGTTTTGTTCAAACACAAAGGATCGACTTGTCCCCGATACAAACAAATGTCAGGGATGAGCCTATTTTCGCTCTATCTCGTTCTGGTACCTTCTCTTTTATAGCAGTCTTCTCTAAAGCCGGATTCACACATGTATCATTCACTCATTCCAATCGCCGTATGCGGCGTATATGGCGATATCCGCCAGCATGAAGATAATATTAAGACAGATTCGTAGAGGCTACTTTCACGTCTGGATTCTTACAGAATAAGCACGGATACATGCTCATCCGTGAAGGAAAACTTCGCGAGGAAACCCGCACGGCATCTAATAGAAATGTCACGTGTACTAGTGCTGTGAGAACGGCGACCAGCTGCGCCACTGGTTACGTTGGGCACGACATATGAGCGCAAAGTGGATAAAGCCACTAAAATATCTCTGTTCACCCCAAAAGGAATATATCGTGATGATATATTTATTATTATTAAAAATACGTACTTAGACATTTTTACAAATCAACCCGCAAGATTAAAAAAATAAGAAATGAAGGATTATTTGAAAATACTCCAGCTTTGAGTGAAAATCGCATAGGCTAAGAAGGCTGGGTCCGCTAAGATTGCAATAAATTAGATATTTATTATATGTTATAACAGGCTGAGCTATTTCGCGAAATACACTAAACATTTTCGTAAATTAACCCGAGCTGCAAGGTAAATTATGATCATCTAGTAAGCGAAGAATTTATATTGTAAACACTGCTGAACGAAAATAAAACATGGAAGTATCTTCTCTGTATTATGTACATACGACAAAATTTGCATTTGTTTTTGGCGAGTAGTGATACTTATAGTGTTAATACTAGAAATAAATACAAACTAGTGTTACCTGATTACTTAAATATGGGGCAGGGTATTCATCTATACAATAGAATACCTAAAGACATCTAAGAGTTATCACCATTGAATTAAAAAAAAACTATTAATACTAAATTGTTAAAAAAAAAAATATTCTATCAATTACTGTTTTTTTTTTTCTATATATTTAAGGGACTTTTGTGCCTCGGCACATGCCAGCCCCATCGTATCCTAAGCATTTACTACTAGCATTTATTTCTGGTTGGGAGCCATCAGCCTGAACAACTCCTTTGCTTCGGCTGAGTAAGGTCTTGCTAAAATTCCGCAGAACAAGCCTACATCAAATTTGTTCAGGCTAAAGGCTCCCATCAGAGAATCTCTTGCAGACTGAGATCGGACGCGCTCCATCAGCAAATGTTGTACGTCATCTACTGTCTTACACGTGCTGCAGTTCGGTGACTCCACAAGCTTCATCAGATGTTTAAATTTGCCTGATGGACAATTACTGTTTAAATTATAAAAGTGCGTGCTACACCCTGTATGTATGTAAATGTATTTTATTATCAATCTACCACATATCTCTATTATATTTTATTTAGTATTCTACATTTTTGTATGCTACTCAAAAGTGTTCTATGTATTTATTGTCATACTTATTTATTGTACGTTATAAGGTATGTTTTTGTATATTTGGTTAGGTTCTAATATTGAAATAGCACCGTGACGTCCGCGCAATCG
The DNA here is from genome assembly GCA_036320925.1 of Automeris io. Classification (NCBI taxonomy): domain Eukaryota; kingdom Metazoa; phylum Arthropoda; class Insecta; order Lepidoptera; family Saturniidae; genus Automeris; species Automeris io. Next base: position 932,897 of record JAUDJH010000010.1, on the reverse strand, counting down.
GTTCCCCTGAGCGTCGGCTGACAATCAGCGCTGGATGGCGCGTGCAGCGTCGCCCAGCATACGCTGAGCTGAGTGCTCTTTGAGATGGGTAGCAGCACACAGGATACATGATGTGATGTTATGTATTCTTGCATTGTTGTTTTTATACAAATATGTTTGTTGTGTGTTGTTTCCTTTGCCTCAATAAACTTTTTCTTTCTTTCTTTCTATTAATATAATATGCATTTTAACTCACGGGAAATGCATTTCTTTGCATATTACAAAGTTGTACGTCATTATGTTGTGCAGAGCGACTACCAGAGTTTCTTGCCGGCTCTTCTCGGTAGATTCTGCTTTCCAAATCGGCGATAGATTTATTTTACTTTTTTTGACGATTCAAAAGGGCTTGTAATATTGCTTATTTGAATAAAGTTATATTACATTTCAGTACTGATCTGATTCGATCTGGTTGGCACGATTCCTGCTACGGGTCATGGGTTCAACCCACATCGAAATAATATTTTAAAGTCTGCATAGATGGGCAAAATGTAATCAGATTAATGAAAAACGATTAGCCAATGTAATCGTTTACATTTTGCACATCTATGTTTCAAACACTAATTAATCCTGAATTTCATAGAAAGTTATGACTCATTAATATTTAGAAAGGGTTCAAACATGATTGTAGAATAACGAAATTAATATTACGATTACTTCTGCGATAAACAACTGCTCGTCGTACTTACAACACTTGCACACATGAAATTTCTATTAGATGCCATGTGGGTTCCTCAGAATGTTTTCTTTTATCAGTGTGGATGTGGTAACTACATCCGTACTAAATATGGAATAACCCAGGTGTAGTTAGTTGTCAGGATTCAAACTTACGATCACGCGGCGACGCGCATGAGCACCGGTTCCTTATCCACTAGGCCACATGAGCCACAAATTAAAAGTTGGCTTTAGTTATTGGTCGATCAATTTTATTTTTCTTATCGATAATAACATTTCCTTTAAGATCGAAGCGCAAGATAAAGTTTGGATTAGTTTCACTATTAATACTGGTAATGCTTCTATGTTTTATTTGTATTCATTGATAAACACACTGGCGACCATGGGATCGATGTTGTATTAGTTACACAAATCGATAGGTGCGGAAACAGAAATGCAGATATCTTGTGTCCAACACGGGTCTGCTGCTAGTAATAGCTCGTGAGCACTAGTGCAATTGAGACCTTTTGTGCCCAGGTGGAAATCCTCAAGAACCACCAGGGCCGTCGTGACTGACTAAGATCACCGTGATGTTCCTCCTCCTGGCTGTCCGATTTTTTATATTCTACCCCTAAGAGGGTGAAATATGGTGTTGTTGACTCTGAAGTAAATAACCAGTATGATAATATCCGCCTTTAAGAACATAGTTAAAACAAGAATCATTCGTTACTATGGCAGTGTGATGCGCCGGAATGATGTTACGGAAAGCCTGGATATGTAGAGAAGCGTAGACAGAGTTAGGTCTTCTGGAAGTTAGGCCCACTACGCTGGACTGACAAAGTTACAGCTCTGATAAACGCGTCAATGAATGAAAACGACCGCCAAGCATCAGTCCGGGATTAATGGAGAGCTGTATTGATGCGAGTCTCCAACAGTCATTCCTGACCACGACTGTTCTGGCCTAAGCCAGTATTTATATGTGGCTGTGCTGGTGTACTGGATTAGGGTCCGGTAATCGTGTGCTGTAACACGAACGGTTGTAGGCTCTAAACCTGGCAGTACATCTGGGTTCACCAGATTAATCATGAGTTTAGGCTTGACATGCTCACCGGTGAAAAAAACATCGTGAGGGAACTCGCATTGCATCTAACCCTTAACTTGGCAGAATGTTCTTTGTTTCAATATCAAAATAATATTCATACCGTTTAACCCTTATGTTCGAAGGATGTCTAATAGAAACTAACCGTGCGTTCAAAAACTGAGAAATTACCTAAATATTCATATAAAAATATTAAGTTTGCGCTAAAATCTTATGGCAATAGGTTTTGTAAATTCTAATGTATTTCCACAGATACACTATCAAGATAAGGGTTAATAGAAATGCCATGTGTACTAGTGCTGGGAACGGCGATCAGCTGCGCCACTGGTCACGCTGGGCACGATATATAAGTGTAAAGTGGAATTATACTCACCCTAAACAGGATAAATAAAAAATTATATGTTTTTGGAAAAGGGAAAGAATAGACGTTAAAAGTTTGTTTGAAAATCCGAACTTTCGCATTTAATATTCTCAGTTAAAGCACATCAACAGCCGTTTAAAAGAATTTAGTTCTATTACATTCTTATTTCATTATTTATCTATCATGACACCGAATCCTTATTGAGGTACACAGGGAGAATAAAACGCCACTTCTATCTATACTTGCAACCCTTTCGCTTTCTTCACATTTATTAATCCCTTTATACACTCTCGCTGATTCCGCGTACTTTTGACATTACCCTCTATCAGAACTCTCCTTATTTGGCTTGTGCAGGCAAGTCTATGACGGCCTCGGCTCCTACTTCCACTCACATTAACATTATATATCTCTTGTCATCTTTTCATTGTTCATCTTCTCCACGTACCCGAACCATCGAAGGATTGTTTTATGCATTCTATCGATGACACTATCTTTCAAACCAATCATTCTACGTATCTCTTCGTTCCTAATGCGACCCTATATTATTTATTATTTAATAAAAAGAAAGATCTGTAGTTTTATCTCATTGGGAGAAGCTATTTTTTATTGGTGCTCGTATTCTATGAAGAATAAACGCCGTTTGCCCTTCGGATTACAGCGTTAGGCGCTGGGGTCGGAGAATCGATCAGGGGTTGACGCACCAGAGGTCATAACGTGAATGCATACGCACTTGGAGGTCAAGGGTCACTCAAATTGCTGCCTAGGCTGTTTAATTTTTTTATACCAGCTCGACAAAGTGATTACACTGCACTTGAAAGAAAGTAAAGGGTTCCAAAAACGACGGCGAACGTAGAACGTACGAATATGTTTCTAATTATTAAACAAGAAAATGTTACTTTTACATTATAAGTAAAATGAACATTTACTCGTGTTAAGTATTTTTATTTTTATATTTTTAAGGAAACAGAGAGTTATATATAAATAATAAAAGGTACAAAACAAAAATCAAGTTAGGGGACAATATAATTAAAGAAAACCAACTAATTATAATACGATAATCAAATATAACAAATAAAGAGAATAAAATTAAAACTCTTTTTTTTCTCACTGTTCTTCTAAAGGAGTCAAATGTACCAGACAGAATAACACAAAAATGAGTGTTCTGAAGAGTTATTTAATCTTGTTCCACCCTCTCCCTTCCATAGAAGAACCACGCGCGCTGGTCTACGGAGTCAAGGCTACACGGTATCTAATATCCCGGCTAGGACTAAGAGGTTCTCTAACTCTTTTGCCGAGTCGTTCAGCTGTGGAACGATCTTCCGGCGAATGTTTTCCCGCCATGTTTTGTGTTATGGGAGTCGGTGCTGCTCGCGTCCGTAGGCTTTACCCTAGTTTCCCTACACGTGACTCCTGGGTGGTGCTAAACGAGCAGCAGCGAGGTGGTAGGGCGTCGGTGCCCGTCTGGATCGCGACCACAGAGCATGGATGTAAAGCCCGTCATAGTGACCAGTTTCGGCTTGTCGCGTTTCGGGATCAGCTTGTGTATATCCAGTAGCTCATATACCTAGGGACCTTCAGTCGTGGTATATGTGGGCCGAAATGACGATGTAGACTATCAATGGATTTTCATCCTTTGATAGTCGCTTTCGTTTTTGGACTACACTGTACTTACCATCAGGTACTCTGTAGTCACTATGTCGAGCCAGTGTAAAAAAAAACTGTCCTATATGGGTCCTCTTAAGCAAGCGTGAAGAGGTATTTGTGCAGGCCGGCTACCGATGGGTTTTTCTTTAATGTTGATAGTCCTTGTCGTTTTTTGGACTGCACCTTGCTTACTGTCCGGCGTAGCGTGGTCACTGCCGAGTCAGGATAAGAAAAAACTCTATATTGTGTATAAAATGATCCCCGTGCTACGTTCCTCGTTTCATCCCCGTTTACAAAATCAAGTTTCTTTTTAGTGTGGTTGATTTTAATTTGATTTTTTTTAAACTGCCTCGACACAGTGACTGCACCATACCTGATGGTAAGCATGGAGCAGTCCAAAAAACGCCAACGACTATCGAAAGGTAAGAAAAAAACCGCCATAAACGAAACGAACGATAAAAACGGCGATCATGCCGGCCTGCACAAATATCTCTTCACGCTACGCTTAAAGGATCCCATATCATAGGATGGTGGGAACACGCTCGCCGGAAGACCATTCCACAGCCCAACGACACGGCAAAACAAGGAGTTAGAGTTAGAGAAAGGAGTTAAAGTTAGAGAGTTGATGTTATTATTAACTACACATCTAGTAAATTTTGCTTCATAGTTACTATTATATTATGACACGAGCCAAAGTATCTGATCGTCATAGTAGATTTTACCGGCACCGGAATTCGAACCCGGGACATTTAGCGTAGTACTTGGCTTTTATCAAGTAAGCTATCAAGCCCAAATCTTTATTTTTTTTATATTCACTTAGTTTAACTTAACATAGCCTTTAAGGATGGCGACTGTCAGTAGATGCTGTTATCCTAGTGGTCACCACAATTCTTAGTCTGTATTGTAGATGGGCATAATGTAATCAGATCAATGATTACACATTATAATCATTATTTTGATTTTGTTAATCTGTAATCATGAATACAGAATATCTTGTAAACATTAATGAGTAATAAATTGGTTAACAATTGAGGATCCCTTATTATTTAAAACATAAATGGGCAAAATGTGATCATATTTATGATGTAAAATGTAACTATAATATTTTTTTACATATCATCTAACCAAATCATACTAATAGGATTCTAGTTAGATTTCTCATGTACGTTAAATTAAAAAATATCTATAATCAGCTAAAAACTTTAAAAAGGTAATTACAATAATGGAAGTAAAGGTATTTTTAAGAAGCCAAATAGAACAACTAGAAATGATAATCCGATTTCGAAGTGTACGTTAGTAGGTACCCAAAACATCTCATCTCTCAATATGTGAATATCTTTTCCGTAAATAACAAATTCACTGGTGTCAATTTATTTAAATATTTCATCCGAAACGAGGCCTCATTATGCTATAATATTATTCAAGCAAAACTTGTACTGCGTCGAAAAAAAATAAGAAAGTTATTAGGTTCGACCGCTATTCCCACCCATACGAAAAGCGAAAATTTCGGCGCAATTCGTAACTAATCACGTAACATAACTATTAAAGCGATTTTACATATCTCATCACAGAAAACAAGGTCCAAACTAACGTTTAAAGGATTACTATAACACGATACGGCGTAACAAGGACACAGCTCAAGGCGATCCGTGAGAAAATACCAAACAGAACACAAAACAAAAGTAAAACCCGCATCTATTACCTGTTTCCCTCGTGCACGACGGAGTGCATCTGTCGAGAGCTAAACCTAGACTTACTTGACCGATCACAGGCTTCGTAGGTGGACTAGGTTAGACCAGTGAACCAGTAGCGAAGGAAAACAAGGCCGGCGCATGCGTCTGCCGGCGTAAACAGCCTCCCGGGCGACCACGTGGGGCTAGACACAAGGGAACACAATAAAAGCACAAACCATCGGCAGCCGCCGCGATAACACCTAGCACCAACACTCGCAGTAATGTGACCGCCATAAAAACACAAGCATTTGCACAACACTCGGGATAACACGATTAGCGGGCTGCGCAATACGTGCAACGCAGCCCGCGGCTTCCGACGCACTGAGCCGGCGAGCGGACCGGCACAACGGAGGCCGCGTGCTCCGGTCCCCGCGCCGCCCCCTTGCCGCAAGGCCCCGGCCCATTCAACGCATTTTCTGTTACAACTAGAGTCCGATCGAACCTTCGGCTTTAACCCCCTTTTGACTAGTTGTGAGATAACGTCAACTATCTCTAGACACTGTTTATTTACTTTAATATAAACCTTACATGTAGAAGTTTTAAAAATCTTTATATTCTTCACTTTTAGTGGATCCGAACCCCGACCTGGGTGGCCAGCCAGTGAAAAACCCTCAGGGTGATTACTAGCGTTCTAGAAGCGGCTACTTTGAGGGGAAACACTGTAATAAACTTAATGCTACGTTGGAGTGGAAAGAAATCTTAGGCTTTACCGAATGTAGTAATAGCCGAAACCGATGCCGAAGGCTTCGCTCAGACACTAGTTATAAGCGAATCGATAATGGCATTATACTTCCGGGCACAGGCACGCGCTGTGCATCTCAACAACAACTCAAAAACAACAATCGCTGATATTTAGCCATTTCCACAGAGACTCACGCCATATTTCAAAACAGACCGGTAGCGCCGCGCTGCATCGGCGGGAACCCGGAAATAGCCATTTTGCGTTATGTCATCATGATATTTAATTGTGATTATTTTAACGATTACGACTTATTCGTTGCGTGTAATTAAATATTGTACTAGCATTTGCCCGCGGCTTCGCTCGCGTTAAGAAGTATTATTATTAATAAGGTATAGTTTTTGCGGCTTTACTTTTGTTTAGCGTGTGTAAAAAATTAGGGCCTACAAAACTTCTTTGTACACTTGTACAACTTGTTTGTTCTTTGTTTTGTTGATGTATCAAAAATTTGTACTGGGATCAGAAAGCTACAGTTAGAATCGAAAATTCAAACACTGATCAAATGAGGATGTCCTAGCCGGATTCGGCCACGGCGACTGTTTCAACACCGATTAAGAAAATCGAGATCCAGTTTTCGGAAACAGTCAATTGCGCAGGAGATATTTAAGTGCACAACTGGACGCGCAGCCAGAAAAGCACTCTCTCGTCCGAGCTCCCTCAGGCCCGATGGAATGGAGAACCAGTACGATCAGGAGGGAGCAGGATGCAGGTTTGGTCGAGTTTTCCTTCTCTGAACACCTGGTTGAATTGCGGTGTTGCGTTGTTGCGGTAAGCCGTGGTGGCTGCCGGCAGAATAGAATAGCACCCCCCCTCTTCTTGCTGTGGTGTCGTAAAAGGCGACTAAGGTATCTCTTGGACTGATCAAATAGAGATTTGTCGTGGAGTCCGACAAGGTTGCATATTGTCTCCCCTGCTCTTTAACATATATTCAGAGGCAATAATATCGGAAGCATTAGAAGGACTTGGGATTGGAGTTAAAGTAAATGGTAAAATCATCAACAATCTGAGATACGCAGATGGCACAGTACTTATAGCTTCAACTGAAGAAGACATGCAGAAGATATTGGACAGAGTCCATGAGTGCAGTTTGAAGGCAGGGTTGAGCATGAATGTGTCCAAAACCAAGCTCATGGTAAATCAAATAACCACCTTAATCCTGGAATTAGAGTTGCAGGGTTAGATCTCGAGCGAGTGCGAATGTACAAATATCTCGGTGCTTGGGTAAATGAAGAATGGGATAGCGAACAAGAAATTCGGACCCGGGTTGAAATTGCCCAAGCAACCTTTAAAAAGATGGAGAAAGTATTGTGCAGCCGCAAACTATCACTAAAGCTCAGACTCAGAATGCTCCATTGTTACATCTGGGCCGTCGTATTTTACGGTAGTGAAGCTTGGACGCTGAAAGCTGACACACAGAAAAATCTCGAGGCCTTCGAGATGTGGTGCTACCGTAGAATGCTGCGCATTAGTTGGGTGCAGAAGGTTTCCAATGTTAGGGTTCTCCAGCGCGTTGGCAGAAACCGTGAGTTATTGCAAACCGTCAAGAGGAGGAAGATCGCGTATCTAGGTCATGTCTTACGACATGAAAAATATCGACTCCTCCAGTTAATAATGATGGGCAAAATAGACGGAAAGCGACGCGCTGGAAGGAGAAAGAAGTCGTGGCTGCGCAACATCCGGGAGTGGACTAGTATTGCCAGCGTCGAACACCTGTTTCGCTTGGCTCAGGATAGAGGAAAGTTCGCTGAGCTGACGGCCAACCTCCGGTAGTGGAGAGGCACTCTAAGAAGAAGAAGAAGAACTTCTTTGTACACAATATTGTTAACTAATCTGTCATTAGGCGCTAAAACTATCAAGCTATTGGGTGAACTTATACAAACTTTCATCCCCTATTCTATCCTCTTAGGGGTGGAATTACCAAAATCCTTTGTTAGGGGACGCCTACGTCATAGTAGCCTTATGCATGCAAAGTCTCGGCTCGATCAGTTTAAAATTGACAAAGTTTCATACAAATTTTCATCCCCTATTTTATTCCCTTGGGGGTAGAATTGATCAAAATCCTTTTTTAGCGGATGCTTACGTCATAAAATTTACCTGCATGCCAAATTTCAGCCGATCTGCCCAGTGGTTTGGGCTGTGCGTTGATAGATCACTATGTCAGTCAGTCACCTTTGAGTTATATATATTTAGATTAATCATATTAAACAAGGCCAAGTCCTGCTCATTCTCTCTATTGTTTTTTTTCTGGCAAGACTATATGTTGTTGGCCGGTGAGAGATCTTTACAACTACGCCGGGCAAAGAGAGCAAGTACTTAGGGTGCTCAGCCAGCGATTTATGGTTTAAGTGGCAACGTAAGGGCAGCCCTGTGGGAACAGACCGTTACATGGTCGGCCAGCCAGAAAAATGAACCTAACAGTGACCTACCAGCACTTCGGAAGCAACGCCCTTGAGAAGAAATGTCAAAATAGACTTAAGGCTACGACGGAGTGGAACTCTATTGTTACATTCAGGTACTAAAATAAGATGGCGGTGCTGGTTTAGTGGTTAAGGGACTAGTATCAATGCGCGACTACGCAAATAGTAGTAGATTCGTATCCCGGCAAGTATTTCTGGATTTTTCCACATTAAGTACGCATTTAGGCACCATATGCTCACCGGTTGAGGTAAACATCGCGGGAAAATCCGCATGACATTTAATAAGAACCAGCAAACCCGGCGAACTTCGTTTCGCCACCAGATGGATTCGTTTTGAGTTTTCGCTAGCGTTTGAAAGAACGTGCGCAAAATAAATGTCACATGAAATTAACTGAGCAGAGTACAATGAGTAGCTGTCAAACAATGTATAATGCATCGGCGCCATCTACTTAAAATACTGGTGCGATTTGCTCCACCACCATGCAAAACCATATTGGTTTGTGGTAGATGCTATGTATCAGAGATGGCGCTGTATGTGAAAAATGATTTCCCACTTTTCCTGCTTTTCTGTTGAAATTTTTCCTGAATTTGCTTGCTATAAACCACACGGAGCCCGAGACCTTTCCAACGAATGCAAAACCGTGAAAATCGGTTCGTGCGTTCTGGAGTTATAGCGTCAGGAAGGAAAACCGGACTCATTTTTATATAATAGATGTCATGTGTACTGGTGCTGTGAGAACGGCGATCAGCTGCGCTACTGGTCACGTTTGTCAAAACTTATAAGCGCAAAGTGGATACAACCATTAATGAATCTCTGCCCACCCCAAAAGGGATAAAGCATGATGATATATCACTATTACTACAATATTATGATCAAACTGGAATGTCCTTTAGCCACTGACTACAGCTTCTAGTAAATATTCCTTTCTGTAAACGGATAACGACTCATGTCGTCCATCGCTATAGCTCAAGTGATAGTAGCTGTCTGCACTGTTGAATGTCCAGGATTCGAATTCCGGTGTCGGTAGACTATTCTATTATTAACGGTTTAGTTTGTTCCAAGGCATTTATATAAGTATTTAAATATCTTCCTCTAGTACAGATGAAAGCCTAATGGACTAGAACTAAGACTCAGTCTAGGTCAATGTAAATACCTGTGCATGGAATTATGAGATACATTAAATGTATCTGAGCGTGATTGTAACGCGAGTTTAGTGATTTTCTTAAGCTTAGATATATATACAGCGTGTCCCGTAAGTCAGCGTCCAAAGCTAAAGGGCTGATAGAGGAAAGGTAGCTCTATAGCTTACTGTAAATAGGATTCTCCAATTCCAGCGCGTTTAGGAGATACGTGGAAAATCCTTTTTTATAGAATTACTTTAAACTTAAGACTTTTCTAAAAATTCACAAAGTTTAATAGGTAAATTGTCTATAACTATAATATAAATTACGAATATTAGAAAATTAGTTTCACCTTAGTAAAGTTGTAAGAAAAATTGTGAGTTATTATGATTCACTTACTTTACTTTAAAATGTCTCCATTGAGTGTGAGGCGAAAAGTTGCGGATATTGTCTTTTTGTACAAATTAATACATAATCTAATTGACTGTCCTGAACTGTTAAGCAAGGTAAATTTTGCAGTCCCTCGTCAAGGCAGTAGACTTTCTATACGTAGATCTTTTTCTGTACCATTTTATAAAACTAATATTGGCAAGCACTCCCCTTTCAGTAGAATGTTCTCTGGTTATAATGGTATCTGTAAATCTTTTGATATCTTTCACTCTTCCTTCCCCTTAGCTAAACATAAGATTTTGCAGTGCGTGCAGGTGTAGCGCGTTTTTTCGTTTTCTGATGATTCTATGTGTCTGATTTATTTATCATAGCATTATTTACTTTGCTTGTTGTGTTCACTTGTTAAGGACACACCTTTTGTATTATTTTAGTAAGATTCGTTTATGTTTTGTATGTTTTTGTGTGATGTCCGGTATGTGAACCAAATTAAAAAAAAAATCACTTTAATTTGTTAAAGTTCAAAAAGCAATATCTTTAATACAATTACGGTACATGGTGTGTTCGGTTATTAAAAAAACTGCAGAGGTTTTGGAGGGGTGGGCTTTTACTCCTACCCCTCCCAGAGAGGTAGCCTCAACAAGGCCTTTTGTTCTCTGGGTGTCTGGACGAATTTGGTTTCCCAGGCCCGGGTGAAGCAATCAGAGGGACACCCTGGGAGTTTTTAGTTAGTAAGGGTCTGCCACACCGGAGTCGCTGGCCTCACAGCGTCCCTGATGGTCATATGCAGCATTTTCCCCGGGTTACAAAAAAAAAAAAAACTGCAGTAATCTATGTAGTTTTGAATACGGTAGAACCCTACGTACTTTATTTTCAAATTTATTTTTTTAGCACTTTAATTTTGAACGTTGGCTTACGGGACACCTGTATATAATATAGTGGCACATAAAAACATCCGCTTCTAAAACATTAAGTGAATTCTAAATAAAGTCCACGAGCATTAGCATAGATAAAGATCCTGCGTGCGATATTTTATGTGACTTTTTGCACAATTCACAAACACCTAGTTAAATACCAAATACTTTGGGTCAATTTACATAGCCGTGGAATTGAACGTAATATATTTAACGAAATTATTCCTGCACTAGCTGTGCCGGCGACTTCGTTCATGTGGACATGTGCTCCTTTGTGATAATATTTATATCAAACTGGAATCTTTATATAAATGACTAGCTGATCCGGCAAACGTTGTTTTGCTATATAAGTTATTGTAATATCTTCCAAGATGTTCATTGAAATTAAGTGATGTCAAAGACAATTTTGTTCACAATTAAATACTCTTAATCAACAACACATTTATTTGGATAAAGATTAATATTATTACGTTGATACAACTCTTAACAAATAATGCATCAATTTCGAACAATTTGATTACCATAAAAACGGTTCTAGTGAGTTAATCTTAAAAGATAGACATATACTGTTACGGACATTTTTTTAGATCATTTCAAGAGGAATAATTCTTTGATACATATATTTTTCGTATCTTGAACCGTTTTCGCAGCGCACGCACTCAAGGATGAATAATTTTGCCCGTTTTTTTCACATTTTCCATTATTTCTTCGCTCCTAATAATTGCATCGTGATGTTATATAGCCTAAAACCTTCCTCGATAAATGGTCTATTCCACTCAAAAAGATTTTTTTAATTCGAACCAGTAGTTCCTGAGATTAGCGCGTTCAAACAAACAAACTCTTCAGCTTTATAATATTAGTATAGATAATATAGATGCCATCGATTGTTTCTTATATACCTGTGGGTACGGACCTAACGGTACTCAACTAGTGTTTTGGAAGCGACTACTTTGAGAAGAAATGCTGAAAGAAGCTAAAGGTTACGTCAGAGTGGAATAGATGAAAGACTATTTGAGAGCTTCTATATATACCGTCTTGCAGAAAAGTTGCTCTTGTGTAAAAAGTGCTACTTGCACGGCAATTTCCAGTAGCCCAGCTGGTTATTTAATAAATAATAAAATGTGTAAGTCTCAGATTTTCTTAACTTACATTTTGCTCTGTGAATACTTAGGCTACACTCAAGTTCCTATTATATATTCAGTTTTTTGTTAAAAACGAATCTATCTTCAGAAGAAAGTCAAAGCGGAGTATAAATCGCAGCCTTACTGGCCTTGACCCATGAAATCGTGTTTAAGAAAAGCTAGTGTAACCATAAAGTAAAGTGATACTTAAATAAAACAAAAAGAAGATTTAATAACTTTATTCATTAAAAGATAGGAAATATCATTACACAAAGATACATCAGGCACACCCGTACTAAAACTAATTAGGCATTACAACTAAAAACACGACTTACAATGAAAAAATTATTGCTTTTTTTACACTGAAAGTGCCTGCGAACAAGATATACATACTTTAAAAATAGGAATAACACGGTGTATTTTGCTTTAATATTAATATTATATGATCTTAACGTAACTTATTGAAGGTGAGCAGATATACATTAGTGGCTGTATCTGCTTGGCGCTTGTATGTCGTGCCCAGCGTGACCAGTAGCGCAGCTGATCACCATTCTCACAACAAAAGCACACATGACATTTCTATCAGATGTTACACGGGTTTCCTCAGCTTCCTTCCTAGAGCATATGGAGACTAAATCCGCGCGTAATCTAGAAGAACCCCCACCAGTCCTGACGCCGCGCATGGAAACCGGTCTGTTACCCGCTAAGCCATCACAACCACACACCATAGATTTTTCTTTTGCAATGACAATTACTCGATAAAATTTAATTATTTGATCGTTTACGAAATGATCATTAGAAAAAAAATGGTCAGCGCAAAGTGGATACACCCACTAATCTCTGCTCACCCCAAAAAGGATATAGCGTGACGATATATTTTATTATTATGTACAGGTTTAGGCACGATATGTAAGCGCAAAGTGGATATAACCGCTAATATATTTCTGCTAACCCCGTAATGGATATACCGGGACGATACATTGTTATTATTAAAAAATATATTTCTTTAAATGTTTTAAATATATCTTATAATGTAAATATTGTGTGTTATGTTCACAGACAAGGTATCAGATGTATTAACGTGCGATGGCAATCAAAAAGGGAAGCCGATACATTCAAACATGTCTACGTTTGTATAGTCGATAGTTTTAATATATTTTTGACATAATCCAGACTAGAAGTTATGAATATTTTAACGGATCTTGTTTTGGTCTTGCATTCGACATGTTTTCGATCAAATTTCCGTTCTGCTAATGTTAGAAATGACACTGATTATATGACAAAATGTCAAAATTACATGACATTTAAATGTTATATAGTATGTTATAAAAATCCTGTCCGATCCGTGAAGGCGTTACTCGTTATCAACATTCGATTCTATTAATTAAGATTAAATTGTCCTTTTTAGTTATAGAGCAAAAGAAATATCCAAATAAAATAAAAATAAAGGCCAATGAAATGGTAAAAGCTTACATGTTGCCATAAAGCGTGCGTAGCTTCGTGAACAAAGAAAAAAAGCAAAGAAGCTTGCTAGTAGGTTATTCCGTCAAAAGGTTCATGATCACTGTTGATGCCAAGCATCGCTCATCAATTGAACCGTTCCATTAGTCTTTAAATCTATTTTAGTAATTCGCACTGGAATCATATGTAAAATAATTCAATGTTTTGAATTTTATTTATTCATATAATCTTTTACAATTTCAGGAAAATATACATCAATATAGAAATAAGAAAATAAACAAAAAAGAAACATAAGCCAGAAAAATTTCCACAAAAAAAAAATACAATACAAAAATTATGCTAAGGGACTTAAAACAATGAGAGAAAACTGACGAATATACAAAGAAAAAAATTTAAGGTGACATTTAAATGACAACAACTTTTAAACGTTCCCGAATAACATAATTTTCTTATTTATTTTAGCAACGTTATCGTAATCGCGATATATCTCTTTCGGATCAGACAGAGTTTTCAAAACATACTGTATATCGGAATTACAAAGGTAAAATTTAGTTGCAGCGATTCCCTTTTAGATCGTTTACCGCACGCTACCTACCGATTTTGGTAAGAGCGGTATGTATACTCTTTGATAGGAACGGTCTGCATCAGCGTCCTGATCATCAGTGCGTCGATGATGACCTCCTAGAGCGTCGGGCGGACCGTTTCCTGCCGCGCGACTTCCTCTCGGAGCTGGATCCGCGACCCCTGAGTATGTACATTATATTTTGATAGCAAAACACATAACTTATTTACCAATTAATTCCGTCCATGTTATATTCGGGCGTTTCAAAAAAAAAAAAAAGTTTCCTCGGAACCACGCGAAAAATTTCGTTTTAATGCCAAAATAGGCCTCTGAAAATACGAGCCCTTAATAATAATATTTAGTTTGTCCGCATCGCACTTTTCGATTTCCCATACAAATAACACAGGACATAAGATTTTTTTTTTCTTTTGATTATTATAACTAATGAACGATATATCGTATTGCAATATCCATTCATTATTTTTGTAGAGAATTTAACGCTTTACAAAAAAGGTCTGAAGTCAATTTTTAATAAATCAACTCAGTCAAAAGTTATTCACGATCGAAGTTTAACTTACCCTCAATTCAGCTGTTTTATTGACTGATTTGGCAAAATATTGTTTTTAGAAAAATAGAAACCAAAACATTTTACAAAATATAAATTAGACTTCTGAAAACTGTTAATCTTTATTTCTTGCTTTATAGTAAATGTGGACAGGGTACTTAAAACGAATTATCATTGACAGTTAACCCGGCATTTGAAATATCTGGTTGTTGAAAATTAACATCAATCGTTAAATTGAGATCAGTTTTTTTAACATTAGTTACATAAGTTTGATGTTTTTTTTAACCTTACAAGCTAAATATTAATATTAAGGGCTCATATTTTCAAAGGCCTATTTTGGTATTAAAATGAAACTTTTGAGCGTGGTTCCGAGCAAAAATTTTTTTTTAAACGCCCTTCTGTTATATTTTTATTTTATCGTACTAGGCAGAGACCACGCCACGTCTGATGGGAAGCATGATGCAGTCCAAAAAATGACAAAGACCATCAACAGTATAGGCAAACTTATCAGTAGTCGCAACGATCATGCCAGCCTGCACAAATATCTCTTCATACTACGCTCAAGGGGCCCATAATCATAGCGCGCTGGGAACACGCTCTCCGGAAGACTATTGCACAGTCCAATGACTCTTCAGCAGTAAGAGTTAGAGAACTCCTCAGTCTTGGCCGGGATTCGAGTAACCGTACAGCTGTGACTCCGTAAACCCGCACGCGTGGTAGGGCGCCGGTGCCCGTCTGGATCGCGACCACAGTGCACGGGTGTAAAGCCCGTCATAGTGACCAGTTTCGGCTTGTCGCGTTTCGGGATCAGCTTGTGTATATCCAGCAGCTCATATACCTAGAGACCTTCAGTCGTGGTATATGTGGGCCGACATGACGATGTAGACTATCAATGGATTTTCATCCTTTGATAGTCGCTTTCGTTTTTAGACTACACTGTACTTACCATCAGGTACTCTGTAGTCACTATGTCGAGCCAGTGGTAAAAAAAAACCCGCGCGCGTGGTTCTATTCAGGAAGGAAGAGGCTTAGTCCACAACTGAGCAAAGATAGACCTTTCCTAATAAAAGCGCCATTGAGCTCAGTCTTCGGTTCCCCTCATCCAATCCTTTCCGGTCAGCTTTCGCAGGTCATCGCTACACCTTGCCGGGGGCGCCTCACGCTACGTCTGCTGAGTCGCAGTCTCCATTAAAAAACCCACCTGCTACAACGACCATCGGATCTTCGGCATGGCCTGGCCACTGGCACTCCAGCTCGCTAATACGGAGAACTATATCGACAGCTTTGGTTCTCAATCAGATAGCCTCATTCCGGATTTTATCCTCCAGACAGCTGGTTCCATCGCTGAGCAATCACTTCAGCCTATCACATTTCGGGATACGATTGTTTATATCTAGTTTTTCATATACCTAGAGACGTTACATCGTATATATCTATATATGTTATATCAGTATATGTGGGCCGACATGGCGATGGCGACAGTCAATGAACTCTCGAACCTCGGCGGTCGCTGCCGTTTTAGGACTACTTTGCACTGTCCATCAAGCGCAAAGTATTCACTTTGTCAAGCTAATGTAAACTATGACCGGTGGTCGTGGGTGTGGTTGTAGAAAGACACGGATTTTGGCGTTTTACTGTTTATTTGCACTTTAAGGCACACTGAACTGCGACGCGCACGCACGTACTCTAGGCTTGGGTCCCGGTTGTCGACTATCTTGCAAGCATCCCGTGCGCGCGCGCATGCTCTTTCCCCACACGTCTCGTAACACCCTAACGACCCTTAGGGCGATAATTACGTATCGGCCGGCGTCTATATGCTATAAAACTAATAAAACTGTTCAATTACCTAGGACTGGAGGTCTTCCTCTTGCGGTCTCGCTGCGAGGACCGCCTGCGCCCGGGCCTGTCGCGGTCTGACTCCGATGAACTGCTAGAAGAGTTTCGCTTCTTCTTTGCTTCTGTCCACGAGTAAGATTCCATTATTATTTTTTTTACACTGGGTCGACATAGTGACTACAGAGTTCCTGATGGTAAGTACAGTGTAGTCCAAAAACGAAAGCGACTATCAAAGGACGAAAATCCATTGATAGTCTACATCGTCATGTCGACCCACATATACCACGACTGAAGGTCTCTAGGTATATGAGCCACTGGATATGCACAAGCTGATCCCGAAACGCGACAAGCCGAAACTGGTCACTATGACGGGCTTTACACCCATGTACTGTGGTCGCGATCGAGACGGGCACCGACGCCCTACCACCTCGCTGCTGCTCGTTTAGCACCACCCAGGAGTCACGTGTAGGGAAACTAGGGTAAAGTCTACGGACGCGAGCAGCTTCCTCATTATTAACCTAGCTCTAATACAGTCCGATCAAATTCAATAAACAGGACATCATTGTGATGATCATCAGTCTACCTCAGCCCCCCTCCCCCACCCTACGTTAAAGCGCCAATGAGCCCGGACTTCGAGTCTTCTAATCCAATCTTTCCTGCCCACCTTTCACAAACAGTCGCTCCACCTTTCCGTGGAACGTCCCACGCTACGTTTGGTGACGCAATCTCCTTCCAGAACCCGTCTGCTCCAACGAGCATCGGTTCTTCGGCATATATGGATAGCCCACTGCCTCTTCAGCTTGCTCTTACATAGAGGCATGTCATCTCTGGCTCTCTATACTAGACTTTTTTTATGTATTGTTTGGTTGGTTTTTTTAAATGTTTTTTGTGTTATATGTGTGCTCTATTGTGCAATGTAGTTACTTTTATATGGCTGCTGTTAATTAAACGTTTTCTTTCTTTCTTCCTTTCTATCGGGTAACCTCATTTCGGATTATATCCAGACAGATGGGCATCATGCCTGGTTCCATCGCAAGCAGAACAAGCTTGAACTGATGGACTACCCTGACCGTCGGGGTAGAAATAGTTTTTGCTCGATGTTTCCGTAATTATTTTTAATGGTATAGAACAAAATTGTTGTATATCGTAATGCTATATCCTTTACGAGTGTGAGCATAGATACATTAATGGCTGTATCCACTTTGCGCTTATATGTCGTGCCCAACGTGACCAGTAGCGCGGCTGATCGCCGTTCTCACAGCACTAGTACACATGACATTTCTATTAGATGCCGTGCGGGCTTCCTCACGATGTCTTGCCTCACCGGTGATAGAGATACGTGCCGGGATTCGAACCTACAAGCGGTCGCGTTACCGCGCATGTGAAAATCGGTCCATTATCCACTAGGCCATCTCACGGCCAATTTACAACGTAATTTCTTACAATTTTTTTTTTAGTTTGAATGCGAAATTATTAAATATTCAAAAAGTATTTATTGTAATAACAAGATAGTTTCCAGTCACTCATTTTAAAAAGAAATTGGCAAAAATGGATTTAAATTGATCGTCAACGCAATTGGTAAGGGTGCCACAGCCACCAGGCACAACGTTACGGGCGTCAGAGGAGAGCGGTACGTACGGCGGGGGGTGATTCGTCCGCCCTTTACCCCCGACCCCTGTCCTTAGACCTCCGCCTCTAGATCACGTCCTGTAACACATAGGACTCACCCGCAGCAGCCTTGTTCTCTCGGTCGCGCTGCCTGGACTTGATCAAGCGGACTATTTCCATCAGCTCTTTACGGGCTTCGTTCCTTTCTTCCTCCTTAACAAAAAGTATGTTCATGCTAGACTTCATTAAACTAAGGCGGTGGGTGGTCATCTGTAGTTGCCGGCACTCATTCGGTTGATGTTGCCAACGACAGAGCACGGCAGGCAGTTCTCCAATATTGTGAAGAAGTGATGAAGAAGAAAAAAAATTCTCGCCCAAAGAAATTCATCATGCGAAGAGCTAAGGAGTGAAATTTGCTTCCAGCGAGCATATATCCACGTTCTTATGTCTTGGGAGCCTTTAAGAGAAGAGTGAATAGGCATTTGTTGGTCGGACGCGGCCCATCGTCAAACTCATCTTTATCTTCCACCAGGTTTGATTGAGGTTAAGAGTCCGCTTGTAAATCATAAAAAAAAGATTAAATTTAAATAACATAGTTTCGGGAACGTGCCAGGTTAGTCGAGAAAAAACAGAGAAACTTCCACTCGCGTTCCTAAATTAGACGTGAAGCAGTCATACCTTCTTTTTATCTTCTTCTGGTGGAATGTTCCCTTTAGCATCCCCGTTGTTAGTCGACTTATCGCGAGGTTTTGGCGATTTAGACCTATAAAAAAAAAGTACATTGTATATTCCAATCTTTCTCAATTCACATTATGAATGGAGAAGCGAGAACGGCTATCAGCTGTGCTACTGGTCACGTTGAGCAGGACATATAAATGCAAAGTGTAAACAGCCACGAATGTATTTGTAGTGGTAGGGCGATTGACGGAATCGGGTCGTCGTGACCACAGTACACAAGTGCAAAGACCGTCATAGTGACTCACTTAGGCCTGTGACGTTTCGTGATCAGCTTGTGTATATCCAGTTGCTCATATACGTAGAAACCTTCCCCTGTAGTAAATGTGGGCCGACATAGCGACGGCGGCTGTCAACGGATTCTTGTCCCTTGACGGTCTTTGCCATTCTTGGACTACACTGTATTTCCCATCAGATACAATGAAGCCAATATGTCGTATCGAAAAAAAAAAACGCGACTATAAAATATTGTCAATTAGGTTTACCTTCCCTTTGAACGAGATCGTGAATGTTTCCTTCTTTCTTTTACATCGTCTTTAGTCTTACTCCTGTCGTCTCGCTTCCTTTCGCTGCGATCTCTATTCCTCTCCCTGTCCCTCGACCTGTCGCGCTCCTTCTCCTTCGACCGTTCCCGCTTCTCAGCTCCATCTTCATTTCGCTCCTTGTGCTCTGAATGTTTGCGATCCCTGACTTCTCTCGACTCGGAATGCTTGCGTTCGCGGTCCGAATGTTTGCGGGCCCTGTCCTCACTCTCGGACGGTTTGCGGTCCCTGTCATCGCTCTCGGAATGTTTGCGTTCTCTTCCGTCACGATCGGAGTGCTTGCGGGCCCTGTCTTCGTTTTCTGTAGCTTTGCGGGCCCAGTTTTCTTTAAGCCCTGAAGATTTGTGGTCCCTGTCATCGATGTCCATTGGTTTCCGATCCCTGTCATCTTTATCACTGCGATGTTTATCGCGTTTGTCTTCTCTAGCCTTTTCTTTAGGGCGCGCGTTAACATCACGGCGGTCAATGCTGAAATAAAATCTTTTTTTAAATACATCAAGACCGAAAATTATGCCGTGTTTCAGAAAGAATTCTTAAAATGTCTTTAAACCTAATGATTCTTCGATTAATATTGTTATTTCAACATTATTTAAAATTAGATAGTCACGACTATATAAAATTTTCATAAAATTTGGCACTTTTCAATTATTTACAAGCGGACGTTTGACCTCTATCACACCTGGTACAATTTGAAGACGAGAAAAATTTACATAATTTGACGTCACACATGGCACTATAAAAAGCGAAAATAACATGTTAATTTTTAATTAGAAATTGATTGTTCCTTGTAATTTCGAACCAATGCATACAATTTTTTTCGTTAATTTTTTTCCTCGACAAAATTGCTACAGTGCACCTGATTAAAAGTACAGTTTAGTCCAAGAACGGCTACGACCACCAAGGGATGACAATCCGTTGACAGTCGCCATCGCTATGCCGGCCCGCATATACCACGACGGAAAGTCTCCAGGTATCTGAACAACTGGATAAACAAGTTAATCCCGAAACGCGACAGGCCGAAGTGAGTTACTATGGCGGTCTTCACAATTGTGTACTGTGATCACGACCCAGTTCGGGCAATCGTCTTACCACCTCATTTGTAATCTATTAGCGTTTAAAATCGTTTTACAATTTAAGGAACCTTTCTGAAACTGGGCGTAAATGATAGGGTAATATGGTACTACTTTCTTTAAAGTAATACAACTTCGAAATTATACACATTATATTACTATCGAATGAAAGATAAACATTTTACACACATTTAAAACTAAGTAGATCGCTGAGATTTTAAAGTAAATTACTGTCAAATATTATAGTTTCTTTTCTCGAATAATAAATCCATTTATGTATTTGTGACCTACTCTCTGTCAATTTGTTTATATTCTTATTATTTTTTACTTCTTTATAATAATACCTATTTAATATTAACCCTTGCGATGCCTTGTAAACATAGATGAGCAAAATGTAATCAGATTTATGAAAATGATTAACGATTACATTTTACGTTTTTTACCATTAGTATAACTACATTTTGCTCATCTATGTTTTAAACACTACAGAACCCCAGATTGTATACGTTTATTATTTCTTAATGTTTTAAATGGATTTAATAATGATTACAGAGCAAGAAAATTAAAATTACGACTACATTTTGTAATCGTTGATCATTAATCAGATTAAATGTTGCCCGTCTCTGCTTGTAAATACACCCAGCGGGTGCTGAGATGGAGAGTCGCTGTAAGTTGTCGCGCATACGCAAACTGCGAATCCGGACAGCGACGCGAGCGCCGCCACCGGCCGCTTCACTGTCGCTAAGTGACTGGCCGCGACGCATGTATCGATTGCTCGTTATCCTTACCAGGGATGTCACGGAGCTTCGACTCCGACTCCGATAAGTCGGAACTTCCGATTGTTATTACACCTCCGGTTCCGACTTCGGTTCCGAAACTTTTTAATAGGAGGTATTAATTGGAGGTCACCATCAGTGTTGTACTCAATTCATTTGATTACATTTTATATGTTGTCGAAACATAATATCAATTAATCAAACAATCAGTGCTACTTAATTTGTAGAAGACATTTTTAAAAATTTACATTAAAGAAATATGATTAAAATGATTAAATTTAAAACTAAATATACATTTAAATTTATTACTATAAAGTTTTTTTATTGTACATTTACATTAAATTAAGTAAAATAGAAATTAACACAAAAAAAAGTTATTTTTATTTTTCCCTTAATAAAACTATTTTATTCTGCCGTCACTTGTGACTGACATTGCCTCCGACTCCGGTTCCGACTCCGATAAATCAAATTTAAAAACTCCGACTCCGACTTCGGTTCCGATAAAACTGCCTCCGTTACATCCCTAATCCTTACTGTATTTTACCATACTCGTACCCTATTATTGTGCTTCTGTACTTCGATTATTACAGTCGTGTTTCTTAAACTATACTCATTAAACATTCTTTACTATGCTGCCTGGGGATTCTCTTTACTTCTGCCTCGTTTCCTCTATATGCTCACCTGCGCTATAGGCCTAAGGGAGATCCACTATTGTACACGCCATTATATTATATATCTATATGTATTTCTGTAAGCCTACCGCCAGATGGCGTTATGCGGTGGGCAAACGTCTCACTCCCTTGGACGCAACTATACGGTGCGTATCGGATTTTTATACGGAAGACTTTTGTTGCTTTAATTACGACTACGGACTATTTTTATTGTTATTGTGTTCCCGGGGATTTGTGTTGCGTGGGCCTTATATATTTAGCACGGAGTCGGTATACACACTACGGATTTCCGAGTTTGGTTCGGGCACACGACCGTGCCGGATTCACTGCCCCGGAAGCTGGTCTGGATCCAGGCAGGCAGAGACACCACGGCGGCAAGGTATGCGGAATAGATATATGTATATTTTATAATGGTCGTGTGCATTTAATAGGGCCCGGTAAATAACCTACCCGCACCTACAAAAATACAGTCCACTATATTCTTTGTTCGGAAAACCCAGTGCAGCCCTGAGCGGCGTGCACAACTATCTACCTCACATCTAAATACTCACCCCGTCTCCTTAGGTTTATCTTTCTTATCTC
The DNA here is from genome assembly GCA_036320925.1 of Automeris io. NCBI lineage: Eukaryota > Metazoa > Arthropoda > Insecta > Lepidoptera > Saturniidae > Automeris > Automeris io. The sequence goes on along the minus strand of JAUDJH010000010.1, from coordinate 910,262 downwards.
TATTGAAGGTGTTTCTCAGCAGAACGATCGGATCGTAACCTTCTGTGGCATCTCCATGAACAACCCTCGGCTGGGCCTGTCCGAGGCCCTCGGTCATGTTGGTCACGGCTGAGGACAGCCTGGGAGCCGCGTAGCCTACCGTGGAGACCGGACCATCGCGGCGACGTGGATCGCGAGGAACTCTGTGGAAGAATGCATGGATTGTAATCTTTTGTATACGCTTTAAGGCAGGGGTGCTAAAATTTGAACTACTGGTCAAGACTACAAGCGCTCGACTCTGTAGGTGTGGTCTTCCGGCGAGCGTGTTCCCACCGTGCTATGATACGGGGTCTTTTAAACGAAGTGTGAAAAGATATCTGTGCAGGCCGGCATGATCACTGCGACTACAAGCAGCTAGTTGTCTCTCGACAGTCATACTCAGTTTGTGGATGGTACTGTACTTTCCACCAGGTAGAGTCAGGATAAAAAAAAAACAACGTTACGTTACGTTTTTGATACTTTTGCACGTGGAGCTCCGTCGATTGAAGGCGATGTGTTACCTACAATTGTGAATAAGAAATAAAGTGTTTTGATAGAAAAATTAGTGGAAACCTTTCATCGGTTTTAGGGTTGACCCCTAAGGCCAGGGCGAGAATCTGAGCGCGGGTCTCTGGCGACTGATGGCGCACGTCCCGGCGACGCACCTCGTGCCGCTCCGGTCTGCGCTTGTGGGACTCAGGGTCTTCTGGAACAAACAACATAATACAACTCTGACCTTTTTTTTAGTATTCTGGAAGTAAACCTCCATAAGAACGAGAGGACTTCCGTGAAAGCGACCTCGGTGTTTCAGTCTCCTGCTTACTAAAAAGCCCAGGGTAACCCTCAAATCACTATTACCCGGGCCCAGCCCGGATCTTGAAAATTTTCAAGGCGAGACCAAAACTACTCTGTCCCCATAGTAGGGATGTGAGAAAATAATCAATGTTAATATTAATCGATTTGTTTCTTATAATCGATTTTCTATATATCAAAAATATAATTTTTAATAAATCGATTTTTTTTTCTTTTTCTTTCTTATTACTTTATTTTTCTTTCTTTTTTTCTACTCTAATTTTTTATTTTTAAGTGTAAAAGGATAAATATATGCGCTACTGGTTTAAGCCAAACTACAAATTATTAATATCCACTGAGTAATATTCTTATTATATAAAAAAAACTGTTCGAATAGTTTTGATAAAAATAGAAATCGAATTACAAAATTGATAGTTTTTATTTAATCGAATTTTTACCATTCGATTTAGAGAAAGAGAGATAAAACAATTATTTAGTAATAAATAAATAAAAAAATACCATCATGTTCGACGTCCTCTTCGAAGTCCAGAGCGTTGTAGTCGATCCTCTCGTGGCGGGGACGTTCTGGGAACAATATATTTTATTAAATACGTACACCACGTCACTTTGCCGTCATCCGATTTTACCATTGGTAAAGCGCATCGGGCGAAGTTGAATGAGCCAACGGCAATGGACACACGCCATGTAATTAGTTACGCATCATTGAACCGCTGCAACATCTTAAACCACTTCAGTTGCGTAGAGATATTGCCTCACTGAGCGTTTTCTACCGTCTGTATCATGGCGAGTGTTCTGAAGAGTTATTTAACCTTGTTCCACCCTCTGCCTTCCTGAATAGATCCACGCGCGGGTTTGCGGCATCACAGCTATACGGTATCTTACATCTCGGCCAGGACTAAGAAGTTCTCTAATTCCTTCTTTTGCCGAGTCGTTGGGCTGTGGAATAGTCTTCCGGCGAGCGTGTTCCCACCATCCTATGAATTCTACACAAGCTTTCTTTATTTAAATATTTTGTCTATGATTTTTAAACAACAATTGACAAACGTCAATAAAAAGTAAATATTCAATAATAATTACCGCTCGGTTTAGTTGTGGAGGCTTTTTCCGAACATCAATACTCGGTCAATTAGAAAAAAAAAAACAATAATAATTGTTATTATAACGACGGACCAAGAGCAAAACTTTAACCCTACATTTTTAAGCTTCTAGGTATCATACGACTATGATTTTAAAACGCATAGATCGTCTTGTAGTGCCGTTTCAAATAAACTAACTTCAAACCGAATCAACAACAATTATTGGACGTCGGTAAAGTCAAAGGAGCGGTCTCTATTTAGTCCGGCCACCCGTAGAAACGATCGATCTTGACCTGAACATTAATTAGACAGCTTTGTACTATTTCGCGAAAGGTCGACAATAGACTCTCGAACATACGGCCAAAAACATAAGGTGCATAAGTCTCAGAATAATTCTCGAAAATGTTGGAAGAATGCTGCTCTGATATAAACACAGGCCCGATGCTTTTAAGAATTCATGCCGAGCACCTTCTGTGCTCACCCCCTAAGCCCGGTTAAGCTGTATATGCCTGTCCCGGCAATCAGTAGGAATCCGTTCAAAAAAAAAACTTCACAAATTCAGTTCTAATTTGGAATGCGACAGCTCAAGAGATCAAAGAGGGTTTTTGCGAATATACTAACAAGTACTACAACTGCATAGTGGAATATTTCAACTTGTTTTTGAAACTAGACTTCGAGAGCTTCCTGCGATTGGACTTTCAACAACCGAACTCCAAAAACATTCATTGACTAGTTTCTGGAACTTTCGGCGATATGACATCGAGAACAATCGACCGTTGCGCTCTCATCGTTCAATAAATCGATTGTCCATCATAACCGGCGTCTTATTACCCCGCAATTGTAACATTATTCACCTTTGGCCAAAAAACCGGTAAAACTCCAGATAGGCCGAAATTTAAGCTAAAGCCATAAAAAACCCAAGAATATTTCATATAGAAGGGAAACTGTCAGGTATCTAATAGAAATGCCATGTGTACTAGTGCTGTGAGAACGGCGACCAGCTGCGCTACTGGTCACGTTGGGCGCGACATATAAGTTCACAGTGGATACAGCCACTAATGTATCTTTGTTCACCCCAAAATGGATATACCGTGACGATGTATTATATTATCATTAGTTACAAGACACTGTACCAGCGGGTGTATCCAACTCCCCTTCCTCTTTTTCTGGTGGGTTCTCAGGTGTGCCACCGTCATCTGAAAATTACAAAGAAATGTTCACTGCATTCGGAGGAAATGAGATCATTAACACGTTCACACTAGCATGTACCACTGATTGCTCGCACAAGTCTGCCTCATCGGGCGGCGAATACCACCGGTGCCCCACGGTAGTATAATAATTTACATATGGTCGCCTGACCTCAATCACTCCTGGTGGAAGGTGAGGATGAGCCCGACGATGAACCGCATTTGCCCACAAAATGCGTAATTACTCTTCTCATAAAGGCTCCCAAGTCATAAGAACGTGGAAATATGGTAGTAGGAAGCATATTCCACTCCTCAGCTGTTCGCATGATGAACGTAGAAGCGAATCTCTTCGCGCGGATATAAGAAACTTCCACCATATATACGGATGGTATCAGACACGGCGTTTATAGTGGTTTTATGTGAAATGTAGCTAGTGGAAAAGTGAATTTAATAACATGTGGGCAGGAAACACGACTACAGCGCCAGCGTGAACGAGGTAATGATTCATAAATCAAAAGACGCAAGTTTAAGCAGAAATTGATTTTTTTAATATCAGTAAAATTTGCAAAAAAAATCTTTCCCACATAAAAATAAAATAACAATAGGTAAGTATAATAAATAAGCATAAAGGTAATAAAAAATCTCTATTTTTCATTAATAAGACATCGTTTTGTCTATTCACGCATATAATAAACATGAATTGAAAAAAATATTTTTTTCTAATTTATTTATATTTTTTGTTAGACATCTCAAAAATAGGCTGTAAATCATTTACAGCAGCGCGGTCTACTACTAAATTACTTGACAATATGCGCATATGTATGTACTAAATGCAAAATCTTTTTTCTATCTTGATTTGAAATAAACAAGATCGCACCTGTAAAAAATTAATTATAAATAATACAATGGCGCGATATATCACAATTTAAAAACAGAAACAAGATTCTCACAAAAAAACATGAATAGGCTACTTTTAGAACATTTACACGGTAGAAAAATAACCTGATTAAAAAAAAAAAAATTTAGAAAAATGCAGAGCTCCGAGAATTAAAAGCGCGCGCTCGGCCACACGTCGACGGAAAGGCTACGGAAGCGACAGGATTTTTCCGGGCACTATTCATTCCCACCCGCATTCTAGCTGTTAAAATCTCTTTTTTTTTGCACTCGACAGCCGCATCCAGTTTTTGCACAACGACGAACTTACCATCACATATGTAATAGCCACTTTGACGTGTCAGAATAATAAAAAAACTTCCAACGATACAATACCAACCAGTGTCGCCAATGATTTCATAGCAGTGACGTGCATAGTATATTTGGACAGGGTAGGCAGAATTCGCGTTATTAATTTGAATATTATATTAAGATGATATTATATTGCTTTCATAGGACGTGATGATAACGTAAATATAGAATAAATATGAATATAAGTTGATCTTTTTTTGTTTAACTTTAAGCAATTTATTCCAGACTTATTTATTGTCAGGGCATGCAATGCTTTCATGCATCTATGGAATAAGCGATACTGGTTCATAGTAACTAAATTAGTCTTTATTGGAACCAGATATGGAAAAAAATAGAACAGGGGGCGTAACTGCCACTAGTTTTATCTCTTTCGCATCCCTAGTATTATTACAGTACTATCTCAGTCTCGCTTCGTGTGATTTTAATTAATCACTGTGAAATCACAAGTGATCTGACGTGTTTCCTCATCTCCTGTTCGAATGCGTAGCACCAAGTATACTCACTGTCCGGTACCTTCTCCTGGTTGGGAACGATCGGCTCTTGTCTCTCCCTCTCTGTTCTCACCTGTTCTGCACGCTAAAAAAAAATACGGAATCTTTTTTTTTCTATATTTTATTAAGGAACATAGTTATTATTATTACTTGCAAGAAGGTACAAATTACTGTACCTTGAAAAAATTTGCTTCTGTAAAAATCAACTTGTACATATAATATATCGGCACGCTATATCCGGTACGGGGTGAGTAGAGATATTTTAGTATCTATATCCATTTTGCGCTTATATGTTGTGCCCAATGTGACAAATAGCGCAGCTGATGGCCATTTTTACAGCACTAGTACAAAAAGAAATTACTAGACGCTACGCGGTTTACCTCACGGTGTTTTGCTTTACCAATGGGCATTTGGTGCCTTAATCAATACTTAAACCGGAAACCGCAGAAGTACGAGGCGGGATTCAAATCTACGAGCTTATGCATTGCCGTGTGTGAATACCGATCCCTTATCCACTAGGTCATCAGCCAATAGAAGTGAAACTTCTTAAAAACGTTAATTATTACCATCTTGTGGCATTAGTAGGTACTACATATAATTATTTCGTGAAATTAGTTTAAAAATAGTGCGTTAGATGGCGCTGTACAAACTCTTTGTAGCACTCATGAATCACAATATATAATTCTCTATATCTCGGCAGCATTTCTTCTCTTTAAAAATGTCAAAGGCCTGTAAGTAGGTGTTTAGATAAACACTGCTCACCTCAAATTCTGAAAGCTTGATAATGCGCCGCTGCGCTTGCCGCCAGTGGGGCGGCGTCACCGAGCGAGACCGTGAGCGCGAGCGGGACGGAGTACGGTACCGCTGCAAAAAAAGATACAAATTTGGTACCTACCTTAATTTAAAATTTGGTTATCGACATCTAGTAGAAACGTCAACGATTGAAAATGTCAAAAAAAAAATGATTATTATGACGTACTTAATTTAAAGACGCTTTTTTTTTTCATTTGGTATGGACATTGTCCGAACTAGGTTGTGACCACAGTACACAAGTGTAAAGACCATCATGGTGATTCGCTTCGGCCTCCACGGCAGGCGGCGAGCTGATTACGATATCAATTACGTCGGAGTTCACTAATTAACAAGGCTGGCCTCCACTTAAGGTGGAGGCCTCTACCGCTTGTGGGAGGCTTGCGAATCAAAGGCAGTCTTAGCTTGTATCTCATTTATTATTTCTTTGGCGCGCGTTATATATACTGTGCGTGACCTAGATATCGTGCATTGAAGTATAAATAACCTTATGTTGCATGAAGTGCTTAAAACTTCCATTAGCCTTACTCATAATAATATACATTACCATAGATTTGTCATTTATTAGGCCTGTAATGAATTAGCAACTATGCATAGGATGTCTGATGAACATGGCTTTTATAATGCTCGCTGTGGATACTCACAAATACTCCACGACCCTTTATGATTCTCCCACTGCGAGTGTACGCATTACGATCTCTCTCGCGGTATCTTGGCCTGAAGGAGGAAATAAACACTCATTACTTATCAGTACAATTTTACACTGAATTAATTTTTCTATAATTTTTGATAACATTTTCGTAGAACATTCAATATTTATTCTAGAAATATACAAAACTTAACTCACTCATTAATTTGAGTAGTAAATTTTATTTAAAAAACTCTTAATTTGATAAGTAAATATCATATAAACTCTCACTGTGGCCTTAATTTGATAAGTAAATATCGCATAATCTCTCACTCTGGCCTAAATTCGAGAAGTAAATATCGCAGAAACTCTCACTCGGGCCTTAATTCGAGAAGTAAATATCGTAGAAACTCTCACTCGGGCCTTAATTCGATATGGAAATACAGCATTAACTTACACTCTAGTCATAAGTCAAGAAGACAATTTTCTAATCTCTCATTTAGACCTAATATATCTCAATTAGACAGATATATTATCAGTAACGGCATTAATTATTATTTAGGACTAGAGTACTATAAATAGTTTAAAAAACCTATTAAAAAAGGAGAACAAATATAGGAATTAAATTAAAAGAAAAATTGAAAGGAAGAAAAACAAAGTATTTGATGTTGTTCCATTTATAATAGCAACATTTTTCAATAAATTATTAACAACAAATATCTCTTGATGAAAATTAAGAATAAAATTCAGTGTAATGGCTAACTGACCTTTCTCTGTCCCTCCTTGCGTCGTACTTCTGATCCTGCTCTCTGCTACCCCTCATGAGGAACCTGTTCGTGGGCACCTCAGGTATCTCCTTCGGGTCTATCTTGGATGTCGTCACCAGAGGATGGATAGGCGCTTCGGGCTGCTCTTCCTCATCTGCTGATGCTCCCGAGCTGGCTCTATGATGGAGAGATATCATGATATCGGTTTAATATAGACTATGCTCTGGAGAGTGTGAAGCTGAGTTGTATAATTTAATTCTCCCCTTCCACCTTCTACCATAAATGGACTACGCGTCATGTAGACTCGCATCTTAATATGGTTAACATTCCAGCTATTTGCACGAGGCGATTTGGCTCCTCGATTACTGCGAACTTCCAAAGAGCGGAATTCATTTTCTGCGTCAGTTTTCCAACATCTTAAGGCATGGGAATATCAAAACGACAAGTGAATTGGTATTTGTTGGATGAGCGCGCTCCATCATCGACCTCATTATAACTTTCGATCAGATGAGATTGATGACAAGCGCAAGGCTGACAAGGGAGACAGATATGGTGGAAATAAAAGCGTTTTTAAGTTACGAGAATCGTCTTTCTGCTATAAAAGTGTCTGATCTCCAGAACTCGGCATGTTTATGCGTCTATTTTGCGTAGTACATGACATGCTACCTTGCTGAGATAATAACTGTATAGTATTACAAAATAAAAGGTATTTTACCTCTTCTTTTTCTTTTCTTTCTTATCCTTCTTCTTCTTCTTGTCCTTCTTGTGGGACCGCTCTGAGTCCGCATCGCTCTCTTCTTTACCTTCTTTCTTCTCTTGTTTGCGTTTCTTACCTGCAGATTTATGTACATAAATATACAGATATGCAATATAATTATCAAATTTAAGCTATTAACGAACTGCAATAGCTCGATGCTCAACTTTTTTTTTTTAAAGATTTACAGGCGAACGCTTTAACTCAATCACACCTGGTGGAAGTTGAAGATAAGTCTTACGATGGACTATATCCGGCCAACAAATGGTTATTCAATATTCTTTTAAAGGTTCCTAAATCATAAATTCGTAGAAATATGTCCACTGGAAGGATATCCCGTTACGATTATGACTGATTAATGAAGGCACGCGTTTAATTCTGGTTATAGATGGCGATCTGGCAGCGGCTGTTGAGTCGCGACTAGTGATGAAAATGCCCGGGAATTTTCCCAAAGTGCCCAGCACTTCCGCGAACATTTCGTAAATTCCCGGGAATATTCCCCATACAAGTTTTGGGCACTTTGGGAAGATTCCCGGGCATTTTCATCACTAGTCGCGACTAGCGGAACCCGACGTGGCTATCGAGATCGTCTGGTACCTGGCTTGAGCCGCACGAGTTGCCCGCAGTTGACGACCGCGACGTCCTGCAGCGGGCGCGCGTTGCGGTCCACCGGCAGCGCCTCCAGCTGCCGCACCAGCGCCGCTCCGCCGCACACCTGCCCGAACACTACGTGCACACTGCCGACAAACCACATCGCGTTCAAAACCCTGATACGTTTGAAGAAACATTGCTCTATTGTCAGATTTGACTAGAATGTTAATAGGACAAACGACATCGCGTTCAAAATCCTGATACGTTTGAAGAAACATTGCTCTATTGTCAGATTTGACTAGAATGTTAATAGGACAAACGACATCGCGTTCAAAATCCTGATACGTTTGAAGAAACATTGGTCTATTGTCAGATTTGACTAGAATGTTAATAGGACATACGACATCGCGTTCAAAACCCCGATACGTTTAAAGAAACATTGGTCTAGTGTCAGATTTGACTAGAATGTTAATAGGACATACGACATCGCGTTCAAAACACCGATACGTTTGAAGAAACATTGGTCTATTGTCAGATTTGACTAGAATGTTGATAGTAGGCTACAGGTACTCACTTGTCGAGATGCGGCGCCGGCTGTGTTGTTCTACAACACACAGAACAGAACAAGAATGATAGCGGCCTTCTGCGGCGCGCCTCCCTTCCCGCTGCGCACTACACAACGCATACAGAACGAGCTTGGTCGCGACGTCGGGCCGGCTCAGCCCCGGGGCGACGACGCACTCCGATCTGGAGCCCCGTCGCTGAAATACCTTGCATAACACTACAACTGTTTCATCTGACTTCATTGGGTTTTACTATCTCATTCATAATAATAATATATCGTCACGCCATATCCCTTTTAGGGTGAGCAGACATATATTAGAGGCCAGTAGTCTGATCCCAGTTTTCAATACATGACATTTTTATGAGATACAACTTGCGGATTTTCTCATGTTTTCCTTCACCGGTGAGCATGTGAGGCCTAAATCCGTACTTAAACTGGGAAACAGAGATGTACGTGCCGGGATGCGAACCTATGAGCATTCGCGTTTCCATGTATCCACTAGGCCATCATAGGCATTTTTCTTTCTCAAGCCTATTTGATGGTAGAGTTCTTAAGTTGTGACTAGTGATGCCACGAATAGTGAATTGGCCGAATACCGAATATTCGGCAACGCTGTCGGCCGAAGCGCCGAATATTCGGCATGGAATACATGCTTGTCGGGGGCGCGTTAATGAATTAAAGCAAGTTGCAACCTGTTTTCCCCGTTGCGTTGGCGCGGCCAGCAAAGACAATACAATACCCAATACAAACGAAAAACAATACCCAAAGCTTTCGAAATTTGCTAAAGTTTATCTTTCTTCTCTTGGAAGTAGCGTGTTTAGTGAGAGGTTATTTTCTGAGGCTAGTAAAATTTACGATGAAAAGAGTAATCGTTTGCTACCACAAAATGCTGAAAAGCTTATTTTCATCCATCACAACTTACCACTGAACAATTTTAATTACTAAAGTGTTGTAATTTGGAAATAAATAGATAATTTTGAGTAACATAACGTGCCTTTTGTACATGATTTGGTATTCGGTATTCGGCCGAATACCGAATAGTTGCCGAATATTCGTGGCATCACTAGTTGTGACATTAATAACCTACACTAGATTAGCTAGGTTTAGCATCTACGTTTAGCTGGATTGCGACAACAGATTCTATACAGGTGGATAATTGACCCCAATCAAACCTAGTTGAAGGTGAAAATGAGGCTGTCGATGGATTACGTCTGCCTAACAAATGCCTATTTAGTATTTTTCTAAAAGCTCGCAAATCATAATAGCATTGAAAACATTTGCAGGGCCTTTGCTTTACAGTAAAATCACTTTTTATTATACTATATACCTGCTTGGGCTTGCGGGATATTTTTATTGTATAAGGTGTTGTGGTGACTCCTGCTTTGGGCAAAAGTTTGCCTACTTATTCATAATCTGTCAAGCTAATGGAAGCCTAGTCTACAAATGGTTCTGGCGAGGCAGTAAGGCATCATGAAAGGCATAGAGTGCTGACAGAGGCGGTTGTCATTTCCCCATCCTATTAGATTTAGAGAGTTTTGGAGGAGAGGGTGTATTTGTGCAAGCTTTAGTATTCACACACCAAATAAATCCTACAAAATTTACTGTTTCTGAATATATTCATCAGCGAGCTCACCTTCGCCAATTGGAGCCCCAGCCTGTGCCTAACCGATGTGATTTGGAAATGTCGTCAAGGCCTAAATTGGCTAGGATTTCATCATCATCATAATTAATATATTTGAAAGCCTAAAAACTGGCATGTTTATAGTAGAATTGCAATGGTTATTGTCAATAGATTCTGATCCTTAGTTGGTTAATGCCACACTTTGACTGTAGCATTATTCAAATTCTACATTTTCACTCGTCACATTTAACAATCAGTCCTTTGACTAATAATGCTTTATACCTAGGATTTTATACTTTGCTGATAATGGAATCAGTGTCAATGTCTCATTAATCTAATTAGCTGTAACAGTTTCCATTATACATAGACAAGCATGTCTTTTTGACCTACATCATAATTAAGATTATGTGGATACATGAATAATCAAATGCGCTGAAGAAAGTCCAATCCTAGACTCAGACCTCCTAACATTGTTTTCTAGAATTACCGGTTAGAAGCAGTTTACATCCAGCATTGTGCTGTCATTTAGATTTCGTTTTCTCCACCTCTTAAGTGGATATCCTATGCGCCACTTGCCAGTATGCAAATACAAGGTTATTGGTAATCTATATTCAAGAAAATCTAGCATGTACTTATTGTTATTTTCATTAATGATTTACTTAAAAAAATATGCAAATTAATTATTTCAAATATTATTCTTTCTTACCCATCTCCTGATTTAAACTTACATGAAGAACTGAGATCCATTTGTATCTTTTCCCCTGTTAGCCATAGATAATAGAAATGGTCTGTCATGTTTGAGTTCAAATGTTTCATCTGCAAGATATAAAATGAAGAATTGTTGACATAAATACCAGCCAAAACAATAGGCACGCATCCGGCTGTAGGAGTCACGACTTGGCAACTCCAATTGCCAGGTTCAAGTCAATATACTCCAGTTGACCCCAAAATGTGAAATGCCAAAGCAAGAGATTTAAAGCATTAGAATAAAAAAAGAAGTTCTTCAGGCTATGGGCAAAGATCTTAATAGCTATTTTCTTTTTAATTCTAGGCTTTCATAATTTACCTTCAAAGGTACCACCATAGATTGACTCTCCACCTGTTCCATTGGCATTGGTAAAGTCTCCACCTTGTATCATGAAGTCTTTAACCACTCGGTGGAACACCATACCCTATGACATGAAATAAAATATATGATTATCCAAATAAGTCTACTTCCAAACACTTTTGAACTGTCAAAAAGGAAAATAAATCTACTAGCAGTTTGAATAGTAGAATTTGCTGAGAACAGCCAGCAAGGACCTGGTACTTGATCTTTTCAACTTGATAAGGTACAAACATATAATACACAAAGAATAAAGCACACATTAGAAAATTTTATACATACTACAACTACAAATAAACTCAAAAATGATTATTGATGGAATGCCCCACTATTAGCAATGTAATTTTATTTATCATCAGGCAAGCAGTGGAAAGAACTGATAAGTGCCTGTATCCTGCTATTACAATTTTTCTTTAATTATTTATGTCATTGACATTTTTAAATTGGTGTTTATTTTTAATTTTTTTTCTTTTTATTTCAAGATGTTACTTCTAAAATGCCTAGGTATCATAGGTAGATATATAGAAAAAGCCTTTAAACGTCCCTTCAAAATAAGAGGTGGCCCTCCAACTTAATCCTCCAATTTCTCTGATCACTATTGTTACAAATCAATGAATTTTTTAAAGTTCCATAGCTCTGAAAGAGTAATACATTTAAAATTTGGTTTTAAAAGACAATCATCATTATATATTCGATATCTCTTTCGTTTATAATTACCAGTGAACATCAAGGATGCTGTTTAAGATTTTATTTACCTATTCGTGCATGTCAATTATAATATGCTAACCTTATAGGTAAGTGGTTTTCCGGTATTTTTTCCGAGGCCCATTTCCCCGGCGCATAAGGCACGAAAATTTTCAGCGGTTTTTGGTGCCACATCGTTAAAGAGCTCGAATACAATTCGACCAGAAGGTAACCCCCCAATGGATATGTCCATGAATACTCGATCGCGTGTAGGTTTATCGTCACCATCAACAGTCATTTTTACTGATTTTCACCGTCCACAACTAAGCACAATAAAAAGAAAAAATGATTTTAATGATATACACAGAAACGTTTAGTTTAAGAAATTTCCTCTGCGCAAGACAAGCTCAACACCAATACATTATTATATTCTCTTTGACCAATACTTCCTCTATCTTACTATACTCTATGACTAAATAACTCCTACCAACATGCTTTCCTAAATTTATTTTAAAAATTCCCATAAAAATATCCTAAAAATATTTCATAGTGTTTTTACATTGTGTCAATTGTAATAAAAAATCATTTGAATTTTTATTAGATCAATAAACTGACTACACTGTATCTTATGTGGCACAACAAAATGATGCCTATAAGAATTATCAAAACACTGGATGTTGTACGCCGATAGTCACCGTGATCGTACCAGTCTGTTTCTTCACAATTCTTTTAAAATATATTAAGGAAACAAAGTAGGAAATACATTATAGGTAGGATACAAGTTAAGGTGAATATAATTAAATTGCTGAAAATAGTATTTCGAAAATGCGATACTTTACGTACAAAAACGTGCGTAGAAATATTTTAAATAAAGGGTAAAATAAATTTAAAAAGTTGGCTTTATTGGTTTATAGCTAATTATATTGCAGTTTTTCCGCATATGTTATTATATGCAGTAATAATAAATTAGATATTGATCTCGTAAAATTAAAAAATAAAATATAATAGACAAAATATTTGAATGGTGAGTGTCGCTCTTGCAACAACGATGCGTGTGATGGAATATAATTGAGTAGTGATTTGGCATAAGAGTTTTACCCCTAAATTTAGGGGTTTTATATGGTTTAAAGGGTTTTTAAGTTTACGAATTTCTAAAGAAAGTTATTTTACTTTAAGACAAAATTATAAAGCATGATTTCTCACGCATTAAGAATGCAGCTTAACATAGTGATAAAATCATTTTAGAGATAATAAAAAATGTTTTACATACAGTTTATTTACGTTCTAGGAATAACGTAATATGTCTTTGTTAGTCCGTGAATGATTTTAATAAAATGCTTATTTAATAAGCTTTTGATATTTAATTTACGATTTAGTAAGGAAAGAGAAACTTGTAACGGATAAAATATTTATAGGCGGATTTTAAATAATTTTAGTGGTATTTTCATGTTCAGGATAGACAGCACTACACATTTGACTTTTGTTTTTGCCAAGGGAATGCGGTAATGGCGGACTTGTTGGGTCATTAATACATATTAAATAGACTGTGGAAGGTTTTGTGATGAAAGTTGAGAGATCTACAAAATCAGGCATAATTTACTCATTTTAACTAGTAAAGTGGCGATAAAAAATGTTGGGTTCCGGCGACGGTAGTTACATTATAAAATTACGAGGGCTGCCTTTCTCTACCACAGTGGAAGATGTCCTAGATTTCTTATGCGGAATCAACGTTGTTAATGGCAAGGGAGGTAAGACGAGATAAGTCATAAAAAGTTTTTTCCAAAACATGTCACTTTAATTTTTTTATAACCAATTAGTTTCTCTGGACGTTTAATTACAACCAATCTTTTATCATTTGTGAAGGCACGCTAATTTTCGTCTATCCCGAGACAATGCTTTCTGTTATTTCTTCGCATGAAGTGTTTTCTTATATTTCTTTGCATGACAATACGTGAAATACAAGTCTGTTCTGTAATTATGTATCGCAATACCAGGTGTGCATCTGACTGAGATACGGCCAGGGCGTCCTTCTGGAGAATGTTTCGTGGAGCTGGAGACGGAGGAGGATGTGGAACAGGCGCTGAAGAAAGACAAAGAAAACATGGGAAAAAGATATATTGAAGGTATGGGCTTATGCATTTTTAGTTTTTTGAGTTTTGTGACCTCAACCGGGGTCATATTTATCGACAGGTGCTCTGCAGAAGGGTTTAGTTGATGGCAGATAGGAATGACAGTTAGGAGATGCTCTGCCTGTTCTATTTATGTAAATACAGTCAAAACCATTTATGGCGAAATTGTTTAGAACAACAGCAAAAAGAAAAAAAGTACTTTGTATCTTGAAAACATGACAACTATTGGTTTTTGCCACTAAATGTCAGTAGTCCCTTTGATGTCCTTATAACAGATTTTGACTGTGTATACAAATAAATAAATAAAAATAGCTTTTATTTGCTCTAACCTTCACATTTAACATTTTTTAAGAAAATAATCTTTTAACTAAATAATATTTAACTAACTGAACTCAGACACATGTATTTTTTTTATTTATTAATTTCAGCTGCCAGGTCAGGTTGTTTTGTGATTTAGATTTCCCAAAGCTCTCTCCACCTTTATGAATCCTGTTCTATGTCCCTCCATATTGGCTTGGTCTTGAAAGTTCTGTAACTCTTACTTTTGCTGAATAGTTGAGCTGGTGAATGGTCTTCCGACAAGCATATTTCCTCCGTTCTATTCTATATATTGGGTCCTTTAAATGAGACATGAAGAGATATTTGTGCAGGCTAGCATAATCATTGTGACTATTGATTTTTTACTGTTGATAGTTGCATTCATTTTTTGATCTACACCATGCATACATGCATGAGTGGTGTGGTCACCATGCTTAGTCAGGCTAAAATCATTTGAATAGTTAATTTTTTAAAAACGTTAAGTAAATATTGTAGTATTAATCTACAAGTGATGTTGTGTAATGATGAAGAAAAGTATCAATAAATAGAGTGCTCTTATATTCAATTTCATATAAAAAAAACAATACTATGATTTTGCTACAAACATATTTATCTAGATAAATTACATGTTTCAACATTTTTGTAATATCAACCACTGAATGAGGTAAAATAAGAGATGAAAATTTGTTTGAAAACCCACCACCAAGTTTGGACCACCACCACCACCACCAGTTTGGATGCATGGTATTTACCTTGAATCCTGATAGCTGGCCCACCTTTTTGGCTCAAAATTAAAAAAAAAAGTGTTGATAGCGCCAGCTAGTAATACTATAATTATTCAATTTATTTTAAAAAAAGCAGTCAAGTGATTATGAGGTATCTGGGTGTACATACAAATGTGTAAATGCACACAATTCCTTGCTCTCTTGAGCAGCCCCTGGATCTTGAATACTTTCCAGAAGGACAAATACTATTTCTGCATATAATAAAAAAATGTTAACGGCACAATTTTTAGAGATTTTGTGCACAGCTTTGGAAAAATCTATATATCATTTATCATATAAGAAGCCAAAAAATATACACAAAAAAAAACAACAACAATCTCTTAACTTTTTTTTTAATCTAGGGGAAAATCCTTCATAGGACCATTAGGGCTTCTGTGAGGGCAGCAACCAGGTGTCTCAGATTCCTTCTGTATAATTACTACCAGAGTGTCCTTCTAATCACTCCACCCGTGCCTGGGAATCCAGATTCTTCCAGACGCCTGGTGAGCAAACAGCCTGTTTAACCTTCATCTCTGGAAAAAGTGGGTGTAAAGAGCCCACCCCTCTAAACCTATCTCACAGGCGGCGCGCCAGACACTGCGCCGCCTCCCTCTCAACCGGGCAGCAGAATCTCTCTAGTCTACTGTCCAGCTAGTGTCACGGAAAGATGTTGTACTTCAAAACAACCTTTCTGTGACATTGCTTTGGCTGCCATATGTCCAGGGAGGTTGTATGCTTTCTGTCCCTTTCATGGTCCTCTTTCAGCTTCATCACAGCCTCCAGAAGGACACGATCTTGTAAATAGTATAGAGGTTTTTTACAGTGTGTGCTTAACAATAATTTTAGCTCAGTATCATTGCTAAAGACAGATAATTTTTTGTAGGTTCTACTGGAGCCTTAGCTGTTAAATTAACATAGCATAGGCCTATTCAATGTCTATACCCTCCTGAGGTTCAATGTGATAGTTCTAGGACAAAATCATATAGTACTAAACGCCCAGCAAAATCACAGCTACTTAAGTACCAAGACCCACCACACTAATACTAGTACATAATATTTAAGGTCCTGTAAAATGTTTGAATTGAATTATATGTCACATTGTACAAAATTTTTAATTTTTATGTTCCAACAAAAGGTTTTGGTCTGGGCCTTAGGGACTATATTAGTTATTTTCTGATATTAGGACAGTGGGCTTTCCATCTTTGTGCCTACTTTTAAATTGGGCTGCAGGAGGATACTTAATTTTCTTTACTTCTTTCTTTTACTTTTTATATTATAGTTATGTAAACAACCCACATCTGACCTAGTACTGGGGAATGTTTTTACTAAACTAATCTCTAAAACTTAGTTAAGAATCCTTAGAGTAATCAGAATGTGTATAATTCTATTGTTTTTGGGTATTAAAAATACCTTTTATAATGATTTATAGGCGGATGCTTGATCTCAACCACACCTGGTGGAAGGTGAAGATGGACTCGGTGATGGATTGTGTCCATCCAGAAATGCCTATTCACTCTTCTCACTGCTGAAATGTGCTCACTGGAAGCAGAGATGGGCAAAATTTAATCAGATTAATGAAAACGATTATGATTATATTTTGTTTTTCATCATTAATATGACTGAAAGCAAATTCCACTTCTTAGCTGTTCCCATGATGAATGTAAGAGCGATTTTTTTTTCTCTACTGACCTGTTTCATTCATTACTAATAAAGGATATATTTTATTCATTTTCAGTCTTTTCAACTGACAGCAAAGATATGGAGTGGGCACTCAACGCTATGCGTCTATCTGAGAATGGTTTTGATGGCATACCCAATGTATCTGACGATATGAGTATAGTCAGACTACGAGGCCTCCCGTTTGGCTGCTCCAAGGAGGAAATTGTCCAGTTCTTCAACGGTAAGTCCTTAATATCTAATAAGCAAGTTGTATGATCACAAGATTTTTGACCTCTCGGGGATGTTTAGGCTTAGTGAGGCAGATCAGCCATGGTCAAAGAAACTTGCAAGTGTCATCATTTAGTTATTTTTCCCTCAACATTATAAATGTTTGAACAATATAAATAAAATAAATATGATAATTCTATACACACTGTATATTTATGATTCTAAATTCAAGGGAAAATAAATGTCTTGAATATGAGTTTTTGAACTATTCAAAAATTTTCTATTAATGCCACAACCCATTTGGAACATTGCCACAGAATAAAACTATCCAAAACATTTAGTTTTCTGGTTTTTATGGATGCCAGAAAGACTGGTGATTTATTGATTATATTTTTAGGAATTTCTGGAGCCATTGTAATCTTTAGAGTAGTTTTGATCCCAATATAAATGTATTTTTAAAGCATTATAAATCATTTTTACTGTATACAGATGCTTAATTACACATTACATAATAATGGCAGCAAAATGGGACCTAATTTTTAAATTGTGCATGATTAATAAACTAGATTTTTGGTGTTTAAAGATTGATTTAGTATTAGAAAGTTTTAAGTCTTGAGAGATGAAATTGTAAACTAAATTTTATATACTAATGCCCGTTATTGGAAAGTCAGTGATTTGTGTCAATGACGAAGAACTAGTTTGAAATTTAAATAAACTTATGTATTAATTATTTATTTATATTATATAATTTACATACAAATTAGTTATCATCATACTATTTAAAAATCTTTTTCTGTTACTTTCTCTTCCATTGTTGAATCCTCCTGTTATCCTCCTTTTTGAAGTCTGTTAAGAATAAAAAGATTTCGAAATTATTTCGTAATAGTTGTTTCGATTTCGGCACTTTCAAGAAACCTTCAGTCGGAAATTATAACCAATATATTTCTGCTATAAATAGTGGCTGTGGTGGATAAGGGATAAAGGTTTTTATGCGCGGCTACTCGAGTCGTTGCAGATTCGTATCGCGACACATACAATACCTCCGGGTTTTTCTAGATTGAACACGGATTTAGGCACCCCATACTCACCGGTGAAGACAAACATCATGAGGAAACCCGCATGGCCTCTAATAGAAATGTCATGTGTAAGTGTCCTGAGAAAGGCGATCAGTTCTGTTCCTGGTCACGTTGGGCACGATATATAAGCGCAAAGTTGATACAGCCACTAATATGCCTCTACTCACCCCGAAAGGTACATAGCGTGGTGATATATTATTTTTTTTTATGTCTCTGCTCATGCCAAGCTACATGGTATGCAATTATAGGATAGTTGCTAAACTTCTTTGACCATGGGTAATCTGCCGCGGGGCGACAGCGCCCCATGCATAACATAAATGTTTATTTGCACGTTCGGTTTGGGGCTCAGGGATCCCGGTGGCACCGGACGGTGTGCGCTTACTATCGGACCACACGGGGCGGGCTTCAGGAGAGGCGTTCGTTCACTTCATTGACAAGGAGAGCGCTCAAGAGGCTCTTGGCAAAGACATGGAGAAGATAGGACACAGGTGGGGGGCTAACAGTTCATTTAAAAAAAGTTTGCGCACGTGATACCGTCAGGTACTCTCGTGTGGGGTGTGTACCAGGTGCAAAGTATGTGATTTTTTATTGGTTTATCACCTGGTAATTAGCAAAAGCTCATATACAACTTGTTTACAAAGTTAAATTGGAAATACTGTTGGAATGGAATAATGAAAACAGTAAAATTATTATTTACTTCAACACAATTTCATTTATAATTTATATTTTAAAAATTATGTCACAACCTAAAACCATGACAAGAACATTGTTTGGAGTAATTCAACAATAAAACGCCATGTGTATGGTTAAAAATAAATAGTCAGGATTATTAATTAAATATAAGAAACGGGATTGCCCATAAAGGAAAGGGTAAATAGTTGTTATAAAGGTACATATTAAAAGCACTCACAAAATGCTATATTTGTGGAATAGTTTATGAAGTTTATTTCATGTGAAGTAAAATTCACGTACATTTAATTTCTATCAAGATGTTATTATAATAGTCTTGATATTTTTATAAGATTTAATTAATAAGGTAACCAAAAAACCTTATGTCTTTTATCTTAAATTATCAAAATAATTGTGACACTGTCCTAGATGGTATGTACAGTGTGTTTAAAAAAATTCGTCATGCATTATTGTTTAAATATTAAGGAATGACATAATAGTACTAAAAATAATATATTTAATCTATGATGATGATGTATTTGAAAAACTTATTCATACCTTGGTTTTTAATATTCCATGGTAACAACAAAAACCATGAAAAAAAAAACATTTACAAATTTTGAAATGATATATGTAAAACTCAAATCTGTGTTTAAGTTAGGCAAGAAGAGTCAAGCAGTGGATGAAATAATACATTTTGTTTGACAGCATACGAAATTTATAAGGCGCTGTTGCTACTAAAATCAGTATGTTTGGTAGTAAATATGAGTGCATTATTCCATTATCTTAGTTGATATAAACATTATAAAATGGCAGAAACAGCATTGCGGAGTGCAAATGTGATTGGTTATTGAGTTGTCAAAGGTTGGGCGTGCGAGGGGCGAGGGGTGCGGGCTGGACGAACGCAGGGGGAGGAGGCACGGCGGGAGGGAAGACTGCGAAGAGATAAACGAGGGTTTTCTATGGTTTACCTTTTGGAGTGAAGTTGTTTATGTTTGGGTTATGATATTTTTATCATATGGTTTAATATGAGATATAATTTTTCTTATTGATATATTGGTATTTATTTCTTATGATATAAATAACAAGCGTACTTAAACACGTAAATAACGTCAGGTATACCTGTGTTTAAATGGAATAAAATTGTCATGTTTGGCTTAGCTGAAGATTTTGTTTATTTATTGTTTGCACCATACAATGTAAGTATTACATACATATATGCCCAGTTCACCCGGTAAGTTTACCTGTCAACGAATACTTGTCAGGTTTATTTCAATACGTTAACTTTTCAGTTTTATTTTACAATTTGTCTCATGGCAAGGACTGTAGACTTATTTTGCAGTGACAATTAAAAACAAATATAAAAATCTCATTAGACACATAACAAGATACCATAATGTCAAGATATTGTTACAATAGCCAAACTTGTCAATTATACCTGTGCATGTGTTAGGGGAAAAAATCTGGCACTTTAGCTCAAGTTTACCTAACGTTTTTACCTGCTTAAATATTCCTGTTAAGTATACTTGTATTTGTATGGGGCGCATTAATTGGAATTTTTTATTATTGTAATGTTTTGAAATAGTAAATATATAAGATTTCTTGAACATCTAAATTACATTGTGTATGAAAAACTATATTGAGGTTATAATGAAATTTAATTTACAGGATATTTGGGACATTTTTTTGTATTTATATTTTGTAAAATAGGTTAATAAAAGTATGAAAATACTGCTAAATATTTTATCAACATTAATTAGGGTTTATTTTAAATGTTAGGTTTTTAACTGCCTGCAGCCAGATCTTTTATTTCATTGCGGTTCCTCTATTGCGGTTCCTAAATCTGTGGAAAAAGGGAACCATTCAACCCGGTCCTCTGCTCTTCTCGTCCAATAAAAAGAGTATCGTTTGAGTTGATAAAAGCTAAGGATAATATGGATATTCATTCATATACGTAACAGAAACCATCAGATATGCGAAATAACTTAATATCCATATTCCGTGTCTGACTGAAGGTTCGGCTGTGGTTTCGGCTTTGCCAATCTTTCTACAAGTAGTCAGGTCATTTTAATAATCCCCGCACGTTTATATACTGGGTGATTTTATAGACGGAGATGTTCACGGAGGATATACTAATATAATTACTAGCTGACCCGGCAAACGTTGTTCTGCCATATCAGTTATTAAATTACTAAAATGGCTATTAAAAAATAGGGGTTGGTGGTTTTCGTATTGTGTTTTCGTTTTCGTGGTTGTGTGTATTTTTTAATGCCAAATTATATAAAAATAAAAACAAAAATTTTTGCCCATAAATAAAAAAAATGTTCAGGGTGGACAACCCTTATCACTTAGGGGTATGAAAAATAGATAGTAGACGATTCTCAGACCTACTGAATAGGCATATAAAATTTGATAAAAATCGGTAAAGCCGTTTCGGAGGAGTAAAGTAACTAACATTGTGATACGAGAATTATATATACAAGGTGAACGGTAATGCGATACATTCCTTGATAGACGTTGTAGTACAGCTTATTTGGAGTCATTTAAGTCATATGACACCATGTCCGAAACTTGTTAATTTCTGAGATATTCAAGATTTAAGTATTTTTTTAAAAAACTCCAGTTTTTATGTTAAAATGTTCCCTTGTAGTCAGGTGATCAAGCGAAATATTTACGAATCGTGCAGACGGCAAAGTGTTAACTAGGTATTTTGCTTGTCTTAAGCTAGATAAAGTACGATGGGGAAATTAGTGAACTTGTTTACCTAAAATTACGTAAATCAATTAATAGTATGCCACACAGGCAAGGGTGCGCACAGTTTTTACTGATCGATACTAATTTTTCTTTTTAGGGAATATGGTTATTTTCATTGTTATTATTTGCAAGAAGTTATAATATATTTTATCCTGTAATATACCCCTTCGTCTATAAAATCACACGTGTATCAACATAAACCATAAATTAAAAGTTTTAAAAATCATTACGCTATCAACTTTTAGTTAATCTTGATTTCAAATTTTTAGTATTTTAAAACCTTCGGTTTTGGTCTAAGGTTCTGGCAACAGCCATTTAATCGAGTTCGGTTTCGGTCAGGTATCGACCCGTAATCGGGTACTCATTAAAAGCAATTTATCAATTAAACAGATCTAAGTTTGATGCTAACTAAAAACCTTAGGTTTTACCGAAACCAAATCGATTCCGATCTATTTTGGTAACAATATGTGAGAACGTAATTCGAGTCAGCTGAAAGGTCCGTTGAACCTGATTCCAGGTACATAGAGGTGTTTCTGAGCTCGGCGGACGAGGTGCGCTCGTACGGGGCACGCATGGAGAGCGGAGGATACCGCGCCAGCCGGGGCCACAGACCGACGCCCTACGACAGGAACGATCGCTTCGGGGGCCGCTATAGCTCGAGGGGACGCGGCGGATCCTACTCTAGAGGTCAGTTCCGATCTCTATGATTCTGATTATAATATCCTGGCAAATATTTGACTTCAGTCACATCTTTTCTTCTACTGGTTGGACAAAGTGACTGATGTACTTGATGGAAAGTGTAATGTAGTTCAAGAAAGGCTGCTACCGCCATGTGGTGACAATTCACTGACAATTACCGTCGTCGTGCCGGCTCACACATACGACAGAAGATCTATAAATGGAAAAAGGCTATAATTTTGGAATAGTTTTTTCTGGTCTATTCCTTTAAATAGCAAAAAATCGTAAATTTATTTTTTATTATATAAAATCATAAAACTAGAGTTTTCAAGATTCAAAATTTTTTTAAATTTACAATTATGATCATTTTGCTCTGAGATACAGCCCGTCAAAAATCGTGAAAAAACAGTTTTATTTAGCTCCCTTAATTGTTGTATATAGTTTAGAAAAAATCAACTTAGGCACGTTTCAAGAAACGAATTACTTTAAAAAAAAATAATGCGAATTTGTCACAACGAGTGATCATCAAATGTCAACTTTTAGTAAATTGTGCAAGTAATGGACTAGTATTATAGAATTTCTATAAAATACGTAAGATATTATTTCTAATAACCGTTAATTTAGAATGGTGTGGTGTAGAATTAGGTATTTTGTAAGGATTTATGATCGAATCCAGGCGTTTGAGATGTGTACCTTGTGAAAAACTTCAGAATTTCCTAAACTAGTTTCATTTCAAACGCCAAGGGCTTGGCAATTGTCCATCGCAAAATGAACTTATGAGTCGTCATAAGTTCGTCTCATGACAGTCGTGTCATGAGACGAAAAATGACCTTAAAACATAAGCAAAGAGGATCTCAATATGAGTATTGTAGGTTAATAATACTCGAAGGTATGATTTGGGGGAAAAGAATGCCCAGATCGTCAGAGGCAAAAGTGGCTGGACGACACCAGAAAGAGGATCAGATTAAGAACACAGCACAACATAGAATCACGAAAATTTTTGCCTATTATCCTTTAAACTAAATTACAAAGATGGCATCCTATGATGATGAGTGTAGGGTCGTTTTATACCCAGCCGCAGTCAACGGCCTGTTTATCCTTAACCTTAAAAAAAAATTACAAAAGGCGGTGGTGGAAGCGGCGGTGGCGGCTACGGCGGCGGCAGCAGTCGCGGCGGCAGTGGCGGCGGCGGGTACAGGCGCGGGAGCGGAGGCGGCGGTCACTCGGTGCACATGCGCGGGCTGCCGTTCAAGGCGACGCCGCAGGACATTGCATACGTAAGCATACACCCATTTATATTTATAGTGAAAAACGTTTATGGCTGTAGGGGTTTTTGATTCGAAAGAAACGCAGTTAAATCTATACTAATATTATAAAGCTGAAGAGTTTGTTTGTTTGAACGCTCTAATCTCAGGAACTACTGGTTCGAATTGAAAAATTCTTTTTGAGTTGAATAGACCATTTATCGAGGAAGGCTTTAGGCTATATAACATCACGATGCAATTATTAGGAGCGAAGAAATAATGGAAAATGTAAAAAAAAACGGGGAAAATTATTCATCGTTGAGGGCTTCCATTGCGTGCGCTGCAAAAACGGTTCAAGATACCAAAAATATATGTATGAAAGAATTATTCCTCTTGAAATGATCTAAAAAAATGTCCTTTAAAGATAGACAGTATATGTCTATCTTTAAAGATTAGGTCACTAGAACCGTTTTTATGGTAAACAAATTTGGTCGAAATTAATGCATTATTTGTTAAGAGTTGTATCAACGTAATCATATTAATCTTTATCCAAATAAATGTGTTGTTGATTAAGAGTATTTAATTGTGAACAAAATTGTCTTTGACATCAGTTAATTTCAATGAACATCTTAGAAGATATTACAAAACCTTATATAGCAAAACAACGTTTGCCGGATCAGCTAGTATTAAATAAAAATTATCTAGGGTGAAACTTGAACCTTAGATTTCAAGGCGTCTATCGTCTCGAGGTGCTCTTTCGAATGGACTAACTGTCAAACAAATCCCCAACGGCCAGTGAACATCATAGATGCCGCTCTACCTACACTGTTCGTATCGAGATCGTATACCCAAGTGATCAAATACTACTTTGGCGAACATACGAGTACTGCGATTGTATATTATTTCTACGTGCGATTATTTCGACTGGCTTTTGCGACTAGACTATGACAACTCTCTGCAATTGGACAATTTGACGAGCGAGCATCGGGAACTTTTGTCGACTGCTTTCTGGAATCTTCGGTAGTTGGGCATTGGGATTATTCGATGGCTGCGCTTCAAGACGTTTTGTGACTGCGTGCTAATATTGTACAAACTCCTGGATTAGTAAATCAGTTGTTCGTCGTCGTACACCGGCGTTATATATATAAAAACATTAGAAAAACCGCATCCTAATTGGTTAAACTGTGTCTGAGATTAGCACGGACAAACAGACAAAATTTCTAATAATTGTTTTTTTTTGTTTATACTGCGCTAAGTGGGGCCAAGGATAATTCGTCGCAGGAGGCATGTCTTCGCGTGCAATGAGCGAGACATCCCTCCGCGGCACCTGACCGGGCTCTAGACTTGAGGGTCTCTGCGCACCGCCTGACAGAGAGGTCTCTAGTGGCGGCCTCTTGACAATCACTTATCTAAGAGATGGAGTCTAAAATCCTATTCGCTCGCCAGGTTGTTGGAGGAATATGGAGCCCCAAGTCCGGGTCACAACGATTTGAGAGACTTCTGTGGGTTTATACAGTAGGAGTTTGACAATCCGGGGTCGCCGCCCTCACGGCGGCGTTAATAGTCCTGTGCAAGATTTTCCCCCGGGTTACAAAAAAAAGGCCAATAGTTTTTCTCGTGTATTTGTCATATACAAACAGTGATCAATTACACTTTTATTATATGATTGAAGTATATATATATTCAGTAATAATCTGACAACGTTTTGTATTGTTATAGTTCTTCAAGCCGATCCGTCCGCTCAACATTGACATCCTGTATGACAATAGTGGCCGGCCATCGGGCGAGGCCGACATCGAATTCGAGTGCCACGAAGACGCCATGAGGGTGAGCAATCGTTTTTAGCCCGTACCCGTCATCACAGTGCACAGAGCTGGTTAGACGCGCGCAGTAGCATCTCGCGTCGGCAAAAGGATTTTTTGATTGCCCTAACTGGGTCATGACCACAGTACATAAGTGTAAAGCCCGTCATAGTGACTCGCTTTGGCCTGTCGCGTTTCGGGATCAGCTTGTGTATATCCAGTAACTCATATACCTAGAGACCTACAGTCGCGGTATATGTGGGCAAACATGACCATGGATTTTCGTCATTTGATGGTCGCTTTCATTTTGGACTACACTGTACTTACCATCAGGTACTCTGTAGTCACTAATTCGTGCCAGTATAAAAAAAAAAGTAGAAGTAATGCAATGGAAATGCGATCTCATTGGGAAGGAAGAAATAATTAATTACTTAGAAATAATTACCACCAATGACCTAGTTTCGAATAGGCGTAGTCGGTTTTTGTACTGCATCTTTTTTTTTACACTGGTCCGACATAGTGACTACAGAGTACCTGATGGTAAGTACAAAGTAGTCCAAAAACGAAAGCGACTATCAAAGGATGAACATCCATTGATAGTCTACATCGTCATGTCGGCCCACATATACCGCGACTGAAGGTCTCTAGGTATATGAGCTACTGGATATACACAAGCTGATCCCGAAACGCGACAAGCCGAAACTGGTCACTATGACGGGCTTTACACCCATGTACTGTGGTTGCGATCCAGACGGGCACCGACGCCCTACCACCTCGCTGCTGCTCGTTTAGCACCACCCAGGAGTCACGTGTATGGAAACTAGGGTAAAGCCTACGGACGCGAGCAGCTTCGACTCGCAAAAATCTAAAAAAAATCTAAAATCTTGCTTACAATCAGGTGTAGTGTGCTCAATATGTCGAGTCAGAATAATGACAATGGGCACAGTCACATTACCGAGTCGTTAAAATGAAATGTAGTCAATTTAACGAGACGTTCAATACAATAGCATTTACATTCCTCAGGCAATGAGGAGAGACAAGAACAACATGGATCATCGCTACATCGAGCTGTTTCTGAACTCATCACCGGGCGGCGGCGGCGGCAGCGGCGGCGGCGGCGGCAGTTCCGCCTTCAAACCCAACAGGAACTTCAGGAGCTACTGATCTAAACTAGTTATACGACATAGGTTAAGGTATGCCACCCCTTGTTGACTGCGACGGCCGAGCGAGGTGTTTAATATTCGAGAGGGTATGGTATTATATTTTTTTAAGTAAAATAATTTTAAAAATCCCTTACTATAGAAAAGTATCAAGTGTGTTTTGTTTTAAAAAATGAAGCATTCTGTATTCACGGTGGTAACTCTAAATAGGGTGT
Source organism: Automeris io (assembly GCA_036320925.1). Lineage (NCBI taxonomy): Eukaryota > Metazoa > Arthropoda > Insecta > Lepidoptera > Saturniidae > Automeris > Automeris io. The sequence continues at coordinate 883,211 of JAUDJH010000010.1, read as the reverse complement.
AGAACATTATATATTTTTTAAGAAACTCTTAAGTGAATTTTTTTTTTTAACAAACATTTATTGGTGTATTTCATATAGTGTCGTTAAAGTGAGTGAAATATTTGAAAAAGGAATTTTTGTTCTCCAAAGAAAAAACCTTTTATTTAAATGTTTATTTAATGTGGCCTTTCTTTCCAGTAGATAAGTAATTAAAATGTACATTAGTACACTATTTATTTAATTATTTGATAAGCGACCTATAATTTGGCAAAAAAGAAATAGTTTTATTATTTAATACACTTTAGCGGGAAATCTTATTTGTTCTATTTTTTTAAATTAAACACCCTGTACTTGTTTTGCAATAATTACAAATTGTTGCGGTGCCTTTTCTTTTATTATAAAACTAAACTTTAATTTGAAATATATAAAAAGAGGTATACATAAGAGTTTTCCTGGACCTGCTTATATATATTTTTTATATTTTGAAGTATTTTTTTGTTGCTCGGCCGTTTACGCTCTCAGCCTAGGGTTAGGGCGGGATTAAAAATGTCACAGAAGGCATTTGGTTTTAATTGTTAGTACTTACCCATCTTAGAAATAACCTTAATGATAATTAAACTTATTCGTCAAAATAAATAAACTTGGTTTATTTTTTTTTTGTTTGTTTTAATAAACTGATATCAGTTTAAAAAAATATATATTTTTGTAAAAAAATGTCAAAAAGAATTTTTCATTTATTCATTTAACAATAATATGTTTCTGCTGATTTTTTTCAAAAGATACATTGTTAATGTATATGAAATATGTGAAAAAAAAAATTAACTAAAATTAGGAAATGACCTTAAAAAATGTTTTAACGTAAAAAAAAACCTTCGTAAAAAATGGGATGTAAATTATCAAGAACTTTAAATGAGTATTTTTATATAATACGTTCTTGTTTTCTGTCATCAATAGAATTTCTTTGCCCTGATGAATCGTATTGATTAAAAATAATCGATTTTAGTGTGTTCAAGTGTATTTATCAGAATCTGATTTTTATCGATATAATAAAAAATGAGATAATGTAGAATCTACACTCTCTAATTAAAAAGGTGTTTTTTTTAGTTTTGATCTGGAATAATTAGGATTGGTAAAAAAAAGTACACTTTCAAAGTTTTATGTCATCTACGGGAAATATTAATTTATTGTAATATCGGGCAGTAATTTGAAGTTGATGCTCGGTGCCTTGTAATCGATTATTTATCGATTACTAATTACTTTAGCGGTAAACGATGTTTTTCTAGATCGCTTTTTTCTACTTTTGATTTGTATATGCTATAGTTGGACAACAAAGTCAATTCTCTCTATGTTGACAAAGGGATCGTCTATTATTATTGTCTTATACTAAACAGTCGCTACATTCGGATAACTGATATACATGTAGGATACTTACACTGCGTTGGTGTAATAAAGTTTTTATAAATATTGTATAGAAGCAAAAATAGATTTTTGTAATATACAGTTTTATATTATAATATTGGTTTTATTTCATTCCTGTTGTAGTAGTATCCTAGTGGATAAAAGACCGGAATACAAGTTTGTATCCTAGCATAAAATAATATTGGTACCTATAAGTATCATGTCACTTTTATTTCAAGGAATAAGTAAATAATAATATATCCTCACGCTATATATATTTTAGGGTCAGCAGAGGTACATTAGTGACTATCCACTTTATGCTTATATGTCGTGCCCAACGCGACCAGTAGCGCAGCTAATCGTCGTTCTCACAGCACTAATACAAATGCCATTTCTATTAGGTGCCATGCGGATTTCCTCATGATATTTTCCTTCACCGGTGAGTATGTGGGGCCTAAATCCGTATTGAATCCGAAAAACCCAGGGATACTTTTAATTATACAATCTTTATTTTCGTTTGGCTGCAATCTTGAGCTGACTTTCCTAGGGTTTTTGATTATTAGGCTTTTTTGACATTAATTAATAGTAATTTTAAAATAAGCTCAATCAGCTTTGGGCTGAGATGACGCTAATAATCTACGCTTCGAATTCGAGACGCCAATGTAAAGAAAGAAAAAAATATTGTTAAAAAAGGGAAAAATGCAATTAAAATGAAATAATAATACGACATGTATCCTGCCTGCTGTCGCCAATCTCGAAGAGCAATTTGACCTTCCTCTGAAATTAAATTCGTCTTTGATAGAAAACTGAACATATAATAGGAAGTTAGGTGTAGATTAAGTATTCACAGAGTTAGTGCCAAGTTCTTTTTTGGTTTCGTTGGCCGGTCGCGATGTACCTCTCTGAATTTATATGGAAATGCGTTCTATGTAGGCGACTGCGTAGTGCCATCAAGCCACGTATAATCTCGTGACCGTGCGGCCGACATCAAATGCCTTTATATGATGAAATGCTGACTTTTTCTGCCTTGGTGACATTTTCAAATCACATCAGGTAAGCGCAGGCTGCAGCCCCTTTCTCCAAAGGTGAGCTCGCTTATGATTATATTCGGAAACAGTCAATTGCGCAGGATATATAGTATGTAGTACGTGAATCTTCGCTAGAAGTGAGTTTAAACAACATAGCATACCTTATATACGAGGCCGGTATAGTCAGGGATGCACAAGCCTCACTAATATATTTGATAAAAAAAAAGTACGTGAATGCTAGCGCTTGCACAAACGCACCCTCTCGTCCAAACCCCTTTTAATCTAATGGGGCGGGGAACCGACACAGAGAGAGTAGTGTCTGGAAACTGATAACTATCTCCTATGGGCACCCTCTAGACCTTTCGCAATGCATTCCTACGTTGTCAAAATCGTCGCGTAAACTAGGCTGCCATTAGCACGACAGAAGAAGAATAAGTAGGCAGACTTTTGCATGAAGCGGGGAGTCTCCGCAATAACTTGCAATCCCCCTCAGCCAGGTTTCGCCCACGAGCCGACGTGGTAGCAGGGTGTGCCCGCTGCGTGCTGCACAGCTTCTAAGAGCCACTGGTGAGAGTTCACGGAAACCAACAAGCTTGACTAATTCTGTCACCTTTAATACCTTTATAAGTAAACGCATATAGAGAGGCGCATCGCGATCTGACAGCCGCTAAGTTCAACTCGTAACTTTAAGCTTCGGCAAAAATTTCGACACATTTCAGTCTTACTTAGTTTTTTGGGAGTCGAAGCTGCTCGCGCCCGTAGGCTTTACCCTAGTTTCCCTACACGTGACTCCTGGGTGGTGCTAAACGAGCAGCAGCGAGATGGTAGGGCTCCGGTGCGCGTCTGAATCGCGACCACAGTGCATGTGTGTAAAACCCGTCATAGTGACCAGTTTCGGCTTGTCACATTTCGAGATCAGCTTGTGCATATCCAGTAGCTCATTTACCTAGAGACCTTCAGTCGTGGTATATGAGGGCCGACATGACGATGTAGACTATCAATGGATTTTCATCCTTTGATAGTCGCGTTCATTTTTGGACTACACTGTACTTGCAATCAGGTACTCTGTAGTCACTGTGTCGAGCCAGGGTAAAAAAAAAATTACTGTCGGTGTTTTTTTGCCTAAAGCCTTCTTTCGTACACTAATAATTTGTAATAAATAAAATAGAGTCCTATTGGAATCATTAACCCTAATTTGTGAGCTGGCAGCTTCGCGTCGCCGACTACAGATAACGTTGTCTCGGTGAAACAAAAAAATATATATGTACGTAGTCGTCCGTCGTACACCTTGCCGTCATTTCGACCCCTGGAATCGGGCGGCAATAAAATGAGCACGCCAAATAAATCATGAGCAATCATTAGCGGGGCACTTGGCGGGTGCGGGCTTGCTCACGAGCGGAGCGATGAGCGGGTCAGCCATCATACGGTCTAGACAAAGTAACATATACACGATAACATACTAATAACATTTCTTTAAACGTATTTTTTGTGTTTTTTTTATATCTTATCCAACTTAATGGTACTATTTTTATGTGACTAGTTCATATTTTTATGTTTGAAGTGTCACTGTTGGTGTGTTTAATATACGACATTTTTCATCACACTGGCGAATGATGAGACAGTTTAATATTTAGTAATAACTCGAAATTATTAAGGCAAGTACTAAAAATATAATGCTCATATTTTAGTGGCGACAGACTATCACTCGCGGTTCGTGCTTGAATTAAACCTGTAGGGTCGCCGTGCTGCCAGCGCGCTAGTCTTCTACTGTCTAAAAACCCCTTTAATTGCTGCAAGCCAGGCGTGGTAGTCAATATACTTTTTACGGCCTGTTGAACGAACAAACTTACTCAGGCTCTACTTCTCAAAGGAGTGGGCTTAAAGACTCCATCGGTCAGGACCTCTGTGTCAGGACAGATACATACTACCTCGAATTATGGCAAGCCTAGTTTTATAGCGGGAAAGTCGGAAGCCCAGCCAGTCCATTGATTTACAACTAATTGGCTAATGTCTTTTTAGTTGTGCCGCTTAGTGTGAGATTCTAAACGACTGGCTAACAACTCTCAAGAAGACGATAGAGCGCGTCAGGACTCCAAGCATACTTAGCATTGGCGTGGTAGACAGCGTGTCACCTGCAGCCCCTGTCAATGCATAAAAGTATTCTTTTGGTTTATAGCCAGTACAAGTACCCTAGCGTCGCAAATACCGAGTGCGGCCTGGACGTTCTTAACACGTTCCCGCCGGCGCATTTTTTCATTTGATGCACCACCCGGCGGCGCGTAAATCTATGTCGCGCTTCATCTGGCGGCGCGCTAATTTCGCGTGTTCAGGCTTGCACGCGCTTCTTGTTTCTTCAGTAGTACATTGAGTGCTTGCTTTGCAAATTGTGTAACTCGTGTTGTTTTTATATCCTGATCAGAGATCTATGCCGGTAAAAATAACAAAAGGTGTTCAACAAATTACACAAAAAATAATAAATCAATAAGTTACAAATAAAATAATATTTAATTATTTTGTTAATTTTATCGATTTTAAGTTATATTTACAATATTATAAGTTATTGAGCAAAAATTATATTTATAATACGTTATTAAATATAACTTTTATTCAAAATAAACGTTTTTATATATGTACGTTAAATTATCAGTGTCTAATAGCACAATCGAATGCGAAACACCGGTAGTACACGACGCTTGATGAGGCGGTCTAGCGCGAGCCACCAGTGGTACACGCAGCCCGATGGCACAATCAAGCGCGGGCCACCGGTGGTACACGGCGCCCGAATCACAATCAAGCGCGAGCCACCGGTGGTACACGCCGGCGTGAACGTGTTAAAGCAAATAGTAAGACTAGTTGAAGATAGCGTTATTTGCCCGCTGTCGAATGTAATGTGTTGCGGCGCACGGCGCGCGTGGACCGCAGGGCGCCGGCGATGCGGCGGCTGTGCGGCGGCTGTGCGGCGGCGGGCCGGCGCGGCTCGGCGGCACCCGGCGGGCGCGCGACATCACAAATACACAGGCGCCAACCGCGCCGCTCTCGGGCCACCGCGACCGGTCGGACCCAGACCTCGACACTTGGTACAACTTCAGCTGATCGCGAATGTGTTTTTATAAAATTAGTAAATACAACGAAACGACACACACACGCAAACGATTTGTAGTGAGTTGACGCTTCGAGGTTTTCTTATTTTGATTTTATTAAGCCGTTTCTGTGACATACTTGTTTTAAAAATGCTGCGGAGGTACAGAATAAATAATTTGCGACGAGACGTCGTTAAAATATTTAGGTATAGATAAGTGTTCTGTGGCTTACTGCGTAGGGTTTCTGGTGTTGACCTGTATATAGTTTTTTATACTGGTTCGACAATTGCTCTACGACTACATTGCTCCTGATGCAAAGTACAGTGTAATCCAATAACTGTAACGATCACCAACGGACGAAAATTCATTGATAGTCGCCATCATCATGTCGGCCCACATATACCGCGACTGAAGGTCTCTAGGTATATGAGCTACTGGATATGCACAGTCGAGTCAGAATAAAAAAAAAGTCACTGTGATGATCTTTACACTTGTGTATAGTAGTCACCATCCAGTTCGGGCATTTGCCCTACTACCACAGGAATTAAAAATTAAACTAATTTATAAAAAGCAAAGAAATCGGTTCCCGCCATCTATCTACCCTCTATAATTTTTATACATTATTAGGGAAACATACACCCGCCAAGAGCTAAAAGTGCTGAACCTGCCTTTCCCTTAGCCCCAGCAGACGAGAGGAGGAAAACCCCGGGGATTACAGTCGGCAGCAATACCGGAGCCGCTGCACTCATGGCGCCCTGACGATCCATGAACACATCCTCCGGATTAACAAAAAAAAAGAGACAATACGCTAACATAAAAATAGTAAAACAATATAAAAAAATCACAAGGCAGCACAGTTTCCACAAATACAGCAAATAAAATAAAAATCGAGCTAAGGAACACAAAACACACATAGGAAATATGGTATACAAGAAATTACAAAAAACAAATACAATAAGTAATAAAAAGCATGTATATACACACACACCATATAGTACGAGTACACGAATGTAAATAACGTCATAGTGACTCGCATTGGCCTGTCGCGTTTCGCGATCAGCTTGTGTATATCCAGTAGCTCATATACCTAGAGACCCTCTGTCGTGGTATATGTGGGCCGACATGACGATGAACACTTAATAGATTTTCGTCCCTTGACAGTCACTTTCGTGTTTGGACTACACTGTACTTACCATCAGGTGCACCGTAGCCGCTTTGTTGAGCCATTGTAATATTAAAATTATTTTCTCACCAATCTTGCATAAAAGAAACAATTATACATAAGGCAGAACGATCACATCACTAAAACATGTGTAAGATTAAAACAATAGACGCCGCGCCGCGTGTCGGATACCATCCGTATGTGCTGGACGATCCTTATATCCGCACGAAGAGATTCGCTTCTACATTCATCATGCGAACAGCTAAAGAGTGAAATACGCTTCCAGGGAGCATATTTCCACGATCTTTTGTCTTGGAAGCCTTTATATACACACACATATATATATATATATATATATACTATAGGCATTTGTTGGATCGAACTCGACTTCATCTTCCACCAGAGTGATTGAGGTCGAGCCTGTAATTAATTAAAAAAAAGATTTATAATATATTATCTACTAAATGCTTTGAGCCAAAAAAGGCGAGAAGGGCGAACACTTTACCCATTAGCGCTCAACTTTTGAAAATTAAGTAAAAGTAATTATCTATAATATAAAAATGAATCGCAAAATGTCTTGATAAGCGCGAAACTCGAGAAGGGCTGAACCGTTTTGGCTGTTTTTTTTTTGTTGTGTTTGATGAAGGTTGAGGAAGGTTATTACGGAGAGAAAATTTTTAAAAATTCCCTGCAACTGCCTAAAAATAACAGTTTTCCTTATTCTCATACAAAAAAATCGTTATAAGTCATTTTGAACTTTAATACCACACCATAAAGTTTAAATGTTAGTGGACGGGTTCCGGGAAGGCAAAACAATTATTGAGTGACGTATAAATATTAATGTCAATATTTGTCAATTTTTATACATATAGCATTAAGGCCAGGTACCTTCAAACAATTTTCAAAAAACAGCCGACGGGGAAGCTATTAACATTAAAAAAAACAATGTGACTTCGTTTTAGAGAAATAGGGCAGAACAAGGTCTGCCGGGACAGCTAGTTTTTATAAAACCTTTTTAATTGGAGTAAAGAAACACAAAAATATTTCTTTTTTATTAAGAAATAATGTAAATATAGTCTTTTCTATTATATACATATATAGGACGCTGGAGTATAATGGGTTCAGGTGCTCAGCCAGCGAGCTATGGATTGGGTGGCAACGCAAGGGCACTTCTGTGGGTACGGACCTCGACTTGGGCGGCCGGCCAGGGAAAGAAACTAACGGTGATCTACCAGCGTCTCGGAAGCGACTACCTTGAGAAGTAACGCCGAAAGAAACTCAAGGCTGCGTCGGAGTTGGTTACATATATATAAAATAAGAGTTGTCCTGATTTACATTACATTGTAGAGCCTAAGCTACTGAAAGCAGAAACATTAAATTTTAGTTTGAGTTATTTTTGTGACGTAGGTACCCACTAAGGAATTTCTTGTTTCTACACCGCGGAGAGAGTAAAATAGGACTTAAATTTTGGTTTAAAAATCCATCAGTTTTGAAGTAAGCACTATGAAAACAGGTATAAGTATGTTCCGGACGTGACTAAGCATCTTGAACCGTCACAGTTGCGCAGAGATATTGCCTCACTGAGCATTTTCTACCGCCTGTATCACGGCCAGTGCGTGGAAGAGCTGTTTAACCTTGTTCCAACCTCTCCTTTCCACAAAAGAACCACGCGCGTGGGTTTGCTGTCTCACAGCTACACGGCACCTCATATCCCGACTAAGAAGTTCTTTAACTTTTACTTTTACCGGGTCCTTGAGCTTTGGAATCGTCTTTCAGTGAGCGTGTTCCAACCGTCCTGCCATTTTGGGTTTTTAAACGAATCTTGGAGAGATATTTGTGTGGGCCAGCATAATCACTGCAACTATCGATTTTTTCTTTACTGCTGATAGTTGCCATCTTTTTTTGGACTTTCCATGCTTACTATCAAGCGAGATGTCATAAATTTGCCAAGTCAGAATAAAAAAATGAAGTTTTTTTTTTAACGGTTTTAGAAAATCACCGAACGAGCGAGGCCGGGTCATAACAGCTAGTTATATTACAATAAATATATAATCTAGCTTTATAAATAATGCTATTCTGATATGTCTACTTATTAGAGGCAAGTACTAGTAGAAAGGGAAGTTCCAAAAAATGCACAATGCATGTATTGAGAATCCATCATTCACGGATGACGCGCCACGCGTCCCCTCGCCCCAGAGCCATTATATCACGGCGTCAGTAAATTCCAATCCCACCCTAATTTATATAATAGTGCGACAATGCTATGCAATGCAAACACTCGAAAACTATCGCGCGGCGCGCTTGGCCACAGTAACAGCGATTACTGATTTTTGAGTGAAGCTTCCAGCGAGCTTAGTTCGTTAAGCCCAGTTTCAACTTTCCGTTTGTCCCGGAGTATCTAAGTATTTCCAAAGTTTATTTTACCTGCCATTGTTCATTTCTAAGGACCACTTGCAGTAAAAAACGTTAAATCGACATTTAACAAAGACTGGCTTAGGCAGTAAAGTCGTTTAAAATTAAATCACATTATTTCCTCTTGTATTAACGTTTCGAGACAGCGATTTTACTAAGCTTGGCTTAGGAGTTTCATTCATTTCTCGTTCGATCTTTACTACAGATGATACTTAGGTTGTAGTTTTTTTAAGTTCCGTTTGGCGCACGGTATCCAAAAATATTAATTATTGTTTATTTTTTTTCGTAAAACGGAATGTTACGTACCGTATAATTTGAACTTTATGACAGTAACTGCTTTTTACTTACAAAAGTTTTATTGCTGTCTATAAACAAAAAACGTATTATATTTACAATGAAAAGAGTTCGAGCTCCCAATTTTACTAATGCTGAGATTTTGCATTTGTTATTATTGGTAGAAAAGCACCCTATAAGTAAATTCGTCATCTCGTAAAGAGATATATAAATCATTTCTTCCTCCCTTTTTTGTGAAAAACCTAGCGCTTTCATCACTTAAATAAATGGTTCTTCGTCATTATCGGAGAAAAAATCATCATCAGACTCAGTATCCAGATCCAATAAGCACTTTGAATATATATCCATTACAAATATATTTGTAATAGCGAACAAAACACACATAGAACTCCTTTATTTCAATATTATATTGATATTTACATCTGCGTAAACAAGTTTAGTGATTTAAATCGACCTCCATGGCGATTTAAATATGACAGTTGTTAAATCTGCAATTAGTACAAAACCGTAGTAGTGCAAGACGAAATATGCAGTTTAATCCTAAATCGGGTTTGAAACTCGTTTTAATGTGATCGCGCAAGCCGCCTTCAGTGATCACTGCAGCCTCGAATGCGAATTCCAACAAATTATGTAAATTTCGTTTATTATGTTGGCAGGTTTGAATATTAGCGATTGCTCGCTCGTTGCCGGCTGAACGGAAAGTACAGCAACATCAATGCAGCGGCCGGGTTCAACGTGTTAAGTGGGATTGTGGATAATATTTTACAAATTATTGAGGTCTCTGTAGCCCGTAGTCCCTGACGGACATGGCGGTGAATGTCAACATGTGCTAGACCTGAATTGGCTAAAAACTCCAAGGTGAAAGCACTGAGCGTGGGTTGAGACTGAGGATCCTGTAATCAATTTCCCGCAACCCTACTACGCTGCACCTGGTAGACACGCTCTGGGGGGCTATGCTGCCTCCACTAAAACTACTCGTTATACTTCTGCAAAGCGCGTAACGACGCTCCACTATCTTCTCGGGGGTCGCTAACTGATTGCTCATGGTGAGGGCCCTGACTGTCCCAAAGGTATCAGCCTACCGGTCAGTGGAGGATGTCAGCACCTTGGCGTCTGTTTTAAAGTTAAATTGGCTATTTGCCACTCCTGCTCTGCAGCCCGCCGTGCGCGTGGCCCAACCGGTCCGGCGCCGAGGCGACGCGCATCACATGTCCCAACATTTATTATAAACAACTATACCCCTGTTATTGATCTATTTTCGTCTTCCTTCACTCCACTCCCGGCTATATCGTCAATTACTCATCATCTCTATTATAATAATAATTTGCGCGGAAACGCGAACGGTCGTGGGTTCGAAACCCGGCTCGTCCTCTAGGTGTTTCCAAATTAATACATACTTAAGCATTCGCCGCCGAAGGAAAACATGGTGAGGAAACCCGCATGACATTTAAAAGGAATGTCACGTGTACTAGTTCTGTGAGACCGAAGACCAGCTGCGCTGTTCGGCACGGCATATAAACGCAAAGTGGGTGCAGCTGCTATCGTAGTTCTGCTCGGCCCGAAAGGGATATAGCGAGTAGCGTGCTTTTAGAAAAGAACTATGCGAAATTTTACCTAATGAATAAATTTATATGGTGCGGTATATTGTTGTATTAAACAGCTGTAATCACGCAATACACACACACACAAATCTCTACCAAAAATCAAACAAACACACGTGCACGGTGCACATTTACTAAAGATTACTACTACTTATATACTATATTATCTATACTAATATTACAATCTATACTAATATTATAAAGCCGAAGAGTTTGTTTGTTTGAACGCGCTAATCTCATGAACTACTGGTTCGAATTAAAAAATTATTTTTGTGGTGAATAGACCATTTATTGAGGAAGGCTTTAGGCTATACAACATCACGATACAACTATTAGGAGCGAAGAAATAATGGAAAATATGAAAAAAACGGGGAAAATTATTCATCCTTGAGGGATTCCATTGCGTGCCCTGCGAAAACGGTTCAAGATACCAAAAATATATGTATGAATAATTTATATGGCAGAACAACGTTTGCCGGATCAGCTAGTTGTAAATAAAGGCTTTGCCCAATTTTTATGTTTATATTAAGTATTGTAAATATAGCACGTAAGATTTGTCCGTCCCACTAGATTAAGTTTGTGTCAGTTTGGTTTAGATTAGTGTTTTGAATGTATATATTTTAAGTTAGTTTATAAGTTAAAATGTATATATTTTAAGCACTTTTTTGAATAAACGACTTGCCACAAAACCTTTTCAGTGGATGGACGATTGCGTGATGTATGTAAGGTTGATTGAAAGGCAGTGGAATGTGGAGCGAGTGAAAATTGAAAAAAAAAATATACTACTAATATATGTTAATTCAAGGTATTTTTAATAAACTGTGGTTTTAATTCAATAAAATATATATTATCATTAACTTTTACAAAAAAATGACTTGGATTTTATTTTATCGTTTATGCTTTTTCGTAAGGGAATAAAATCTATAAAGTACTTCCCATTGACAAATTCATGAAATTTGTTAAAAAAACATTTTTCTTTTAAAATGATATAACTACAAGGAGAAATCCCAAATCAGAACAACCAAGAGCAAGAATTATCCACATACTTGGTTGTCTATCATGCTACCACGCAATGTGTTAAGTTCATAAATATAATAAGGAATATATTTGAAGATGGGGTCAGAGATGACCTTGGCGCCGGTTATGGTGAGAGCATTCGTCAGAGCGGCGCGCCCGGAAGCGGCGTCACGGCGCGCCGTCAACATCGCCACAGCCCACTCGCTACAGAAGCAGAGATGGGCCAAATGTAATCTGATTAATGATGAACGATTACAAAATGTAGCCTTAACTTTAATTTTCTTGCACTGTAATCATGATTAAATCCATTTAAAACATGAAGAAATCATAAATGTGTATACAGTCTGGGATTTTGTAGTGTTTAAAACATAAATGAGCAAAACGCATGTTAATGGTAAAAAATCTGATTACATTTTGCCCATCTATTTACAGAATATCAGCACGAAAAGATTCGCCTCTACATTCATCATGCGAACATCCAGGGAGTGGAATATGCTTCCAGGGAGCATCAGAAGACAGTCTTAGCTTGTCTACCTTCATTATTTATTTGGTGCGCGTTTTATAAAATTCGCGTTACTTTGATATAGCAGTGCGTTGTACTCACAAGTGCATTGACTCCTATATAATTGCGAATTGTGGTCTCCACCACAAACTAGTCTGCTGTTTTTAGAAATTGGCGCCTTGGACACGGGCCACTCTTGGCCCCTTCTTAGATCCGATGCTGCTTAGCCAAAAAAAAAAGGATGAGCTGTAGTCTATGTGCTGTAGCATCGGCGCCTCGGTGCAACATATAGCGGACTTCCACGATAATATTCATTACATTGTATCCTTTTATATATAGGATATCGGTCTTTTATAGCACTTTATTATTCAATACCTCAGTTTTATCACGATGCGTCAATTGCTGGCGATCTATTGCATTTTAAATCACTATTTTATTAGACGTCATTTAGAAAACATTAAATATATTTTGTTGTAGGTAATGAATGTATATATTTACATTTTTAGGGCCTCTGCCTCAGTATTTTGGACTCTTACCGACTAAAGCCACCGGGGTTTTCCTCCGCCGGTCTGCAACTCGGCGACGTCGAGCCTTTTTAAGGCTTTATGCTCATTATGGGGGATGATGTAGGGAGCCTCGCTCGCCTCATATCTTGGAGCGGTTTGTGGGAATACTTAAGAGAACTTAAATGATAAAAGTGCGTTGTCTTAATGTATACAACTTATGTCACGGGACGCTCATTCCTTTGCGTATTATATATTTATACGTCACTAGCAAACCCGGCTAACTTTGTTTCGCCACCAGATGGCTTCGTTTTGGGTTTTAGTTAGCGTTTGAAAGAACGTGCGCATAATAAATGTCACATGAAATTAACTGAGCAGAGTACAATGAGTAGCTGTCAAACAATGTATAACGCATCGGCGCCATCTACTTAAAATATTGGTGCGATCTGCACCATCACCATGCAAAACCATATTGGTTTGTAGTACATGCGATGTATCAGAGATGGCGCTGTATGTGAAAAATGATTTTCCCCGTTTTCCTGCTTTTCTGTGGAAATTTTTCCTGAATTTTGTTTGCTATAAACCTCACGGAGCCCGAGACCTTTCCAACGAATGCAAAACAGTGGAAATCGGTTTGTGCGTTCTGGTTATAGTGTCAGGAAGGAAAACCGGACTTATTTTTATATAATATATTATGTCGTGCAGAGCAACTACCAGTGTTTTTTGCCAGCTCTTCTCGGTAGATTCTACTCACCGCATCGGTGGTAGATTCATTTTACTTTTTTTGTAATGATAATGTTTCACAGCTGCTCATTGTACTCAGCTCAGTTAATTTCATGTGACATTTATTATGCGCACGTTCTTTCAAACGCTAACAAAAAACCAAAACGAAGCCATCTGGTGGCGAAACGAAGTTCGCCGGGTTTGCTAGTAATATTTAAAAAAAACACACGAAGAAAAATCTTCGAATCTTTAAAATAACTACAATTGCAACGATGTTTTTTTAACTAACTAAAACTGTGCCTACCCAGTTTTTACACAGAATACACGCCGCTGATATAATGGTATTCTAGATAGCTCATGAATAAATATAGAGTTTAAGTTGTGCTCAATTACAAAATGTTAACAGCAAATGAACGGATAGTGAACTAACGAGTTATAAAGCGGAATAATGAAGTTACATAAGCAGATCGGAATTATTTTTATTGTCACGGAATCATGCGAATGTGGCGAAACGGAGGACAGAATTTGGCGCCAAAATGTAGCGTCGGTCAGGCGGTGACGACCTGACGGCGTCGGGCGGCGTCTCGCGCCATCCGGGATGTAAACAATTTGCCGCTCGCTAATAGTTTTGTGTTCTCGCATTGATTGATAGCTCGCAACTGTTATTCTTCATTGTTTATACAAAAAAAAAATAGCTAACAGACTAACAAGCACTAGAAAGTGTCTACTGTCACCTGTAATTTAGTACAACCGTGGGGTTTATCAGCAAAATAGTGTAGCGCTTTCCTCTTCATCAATCTAAGGTGTCATAAGAGCTGACTGAGGCATACAGCATGCCGGCCTGCACGCAGAATGCCAGCACCTAAGCTGCTGCATGCACCTTCTCTGCATTTAGCGCACACCTGCCAACCCGCACTGGACAAGCGTGCTGGGTTACATGTCCAAACTCCTTCCCATGGATTCCACAAATATAGTGGAATAGGGAAGGGGGACCTTTTCCCTGCAGTGGGATGTAACCAGAGATGAGCAAAATGTAATCTGATTAAAGATTACAAAATGTAGTCGTAATTTTAATTTTCTTGCTCTGTAATCATGATTAAATTTATTTAAAACATTAGGAAACCATAAATGTGTATGCAACCTGGGATTCCGTAGTGTTTAAAACATAGATGAGCAAAATGCAGTCATATTGATGGTAAGAAACGTAAAATGTAATCGTAATCATTTTTATTAATCTGATTACATTTTACCCATCTATGGATGTAACTAACTAATACTAACAATAATATGATACCTACTATTAAAATAAAATTATTTTGTTAATTTCGCTAAATTTACTTAAGTTAATATAATGACAATAATAATTTATCGTCACGCAATATCCCTTACTAGGTGGGCAGAGATACATTAGTGACTGTATTCGTTTTGCGCTTGTATGTCGTGCCCAACGTGACCAGTAGCGCAGCTGATCGACGTTCACTAATGTACTGTATTAATGGTATATTACATTGGTAAATCACACATGGATGAAGATAGGGTCCTCTAGTTAGTATCGGCGATGACCTCTCACTGCCGGCGGTCGTGAAGGCCACGGTCGCCAGTGAAGAGGTTTGGAAAGAGGTCGCAGTCTTCTGCGAGGCAGTGATGAGGCAGAAGGAGGTCGCCGAAGGGGCAGGGAGCGAACAACTTCCCTGGATATTCGGCAGACAACACACCGTCCCCGTGCGTTCACCCAAAACGAGCAGCGGTTACAATAGTCGGAGAGTAGATTTGAGAGAGTCTACTGCCCGGATGAGAAGCAAAAAGATTTGGAGGGGGAGTTTTTACACCCACCCCTCCCACGAAAAAGCCTAACCAGCCGTAACTGAAAGAATTTGTTTCCTAGACCCGGGTGGAATGGTTGGAGGGAAACCCTAGGTGTTTTAACCCAATCGGTGTATCAGATACATGGGGGTCACCGCTCCCACAGTGGCCCAGATGATCCTAAGGGTTTTCCCTCGAGCTACCATAAAAGAGCCATTAGTAACGCGGTTGTGATGCGTATGTATCCTGTGCGCCGCCTGGTGTGGAAGTTCTTAGGGGTAAGCTCTTCACATCCACCCTTTGATTGATTGAGATTGAGTTTGAGAAACGCTATTCGCTCGCCAGGCTGTTGCAGGAATACGGACCCCCAGGAGCGGCTGGCATCGAGTTGAAGGGCACCGTGCGTGAAAACAATTGTATACATTAAGACCACGCTATTTAATTTAAACAATCATTGATGGAATAATATCACCTTTTTAGCAATTTAGTTTTGATATGTAAGAACCATGGATTTATGAAAGCCCGTAATTAGGTAACACTAATTTGTTTTTATTTTTAATATTATCACTATGGACCCCCCTACTCGCTAAAAATACATTTTTTACACTGGCTGGACATAATGACTACAGAGTACCTGATGGTAAATGCAATGTAGTCCAAAAACGAAAGCGACTATCAAAGGATGAAAATCCATTGATAGTCTCCGTCGTCATGTCAGCCACATATACCACGACTGAAGGTCTCCAGGTATATGAGCTACTGGATATACACAAGCTGATCTCGAAACGCGACAAGCTGAAACTGGTCACTATGACGGGCTTTACACCCGTGGACTGGGGTCGCGATCCGGACGGGCACCGACGCCCTACCACCTCGCTGCTGCTCGTTTAGCACCACCCAGGAGTCACGTGTAGGGAAACTAGGGTAAAGCCTACGGACGCGAGCAGCTTCAACTACCAAAATGCTGATTTATTCGTATGTACATAATACAGGCGTTCTCTAAGTGAAACTAGTTCATAAATCATAAACAGCACGAACAGCCCTCTTTTGCAAAATAAAAATAATTTTCAA
Source organism: Automeris io (assembly GCA_036320925.1). NCBI lineage: Eukaryota > Metazoa > Arthropoda > Insecta > Lepidoptera > Saturniidae > Automeris > Automeris io. Next base: position 866,638 of record JAUDJH010000010.1, on the reverse strand, counting down.
ATCAGCAGCATTACCCACAGTATAATACCATAAGCTATAACGCTATGTAAATATCTAAAATAAACTAATCGAGCTGTCTCAATATCTGTGAGTTGCTTAATTTTACTGAGTGCATAAGCAGCCGAGCTAATTCCCTCGCAAGATTAAGTGTAAGGCTGGATTTACATCAGACGAGCGAATGCTCATTCTATCCCCACTCTATCAAATTCGGTTACTGTCAACAGACAGAGCGTTTTTTCGTTGTTCTTCCTGCGCTCGCAAAGAGTCTATGGAATATTCTAAGAATGCTCGTTCGCTTTATGTAAACAATACTAAATCGTGGGAATAGATTTATAGAGCGTTCTTGCGTGTTTGCATGTAACAAAATCGATGTTTTTTTTTCGAAGTGGACACCCCTAATGAGCAATATTTCAATTCTAGTTCTTGGTTCTCATTCTTGCTCATTCGTTTACACTAAAAGAGCGAGAAAGAATGCTCTTCTTCTAGCTCTAGCTCTATCTTCGTTTGATGTAAATCTAGCCTAACGTGTGCATCCTACTGTCATTTTATAAAGTCACTGCGGTTCGTAACTTCGCTGTACTTCCCATCAGGTACGGTGCACTCACATGGTAACCGAGTATAAAAAAGGGTTAAAGATATTATCAAGTTAAGCTTTAGATGATGTAGCTATAAATAAAGAGACTAAGAGAAATATGCAACCGCTTGCATGATTTACGACGTGCGAACTGCTACGAACTGTGGTGATTGATGAGATTCGTTTACGATGCTGAGTTCTCAGCGTTTTCATGCATGAACATTAATTACCACCGAACGATGAAACTCTAATACTCAAAACTATTTTCTTGCCTCTGCTAAGCTGATAGTAAATTTTTAGGATGAGTGATAATTGCTCACAGCTTTTGCTTATAACTTTACTAATACAGTGATTTCAGTGATGAAACTAATTTTCTAATATTCATAATTTATGTCAAAATATAGTAATAGGCAGTTTACATCTTAAAACTTAGTCGTTTTTCAGAAAAGTCTTAAGTGTAAAGTAATTCCATAAAAAATAGGATTTTAAACGTATCTCCTAAACGCGCTGGAATTGGAGAGCTCTATTTCCAGTAAGCTATAGAGCTACAGTTCCTCTATCAGCCTTTTAGCTTTGAACGCTGGCTTACGGGACATGCTGTATACAGGGATACAGGTAACTAACGCAAAACTTCTTATGGCTAACTTTGGTATATCAAGACTGACAACTTTTGTTTTGCGACTTTTTCTAATTCAATCTTTTTATTCCCATACAAAAAATAAATAACTGAAATTTGCAGTTCTGACCTTATTAACACTATGAAAGGCGGCGCGATGCAACTGGGGCAGACGATTTCGTAGCATCAGCTGACTGAACTTTAAACATAGAGCTAACGATTGATAGACATCCCCACTAAAACTAAAAAAATATATATCTTAAGATGTGTTAAGTTTTGGCAAAAGTCATAGAATAATAGTTGTTAGTCTTGATGTACCAAACTCAGGCTTAAGAAGTTTTGCGTTAGTTACCAGTAACGTTGTATATACCTCGGCTAGGGCTAAGAAGTCCTCTAACTCTGACTTTTGCCGAGTCGCTGAATTGCGGAATACTCATTACGACGCGTTACATGACCAAAGTAACGCACGATTGTGGACTTGCATACGACCGAAAATAAACAAATATGGCTACTTTAAACAACTATGCTTTAAATAGGAACCATGTTTTTTTATCATGAATAGTAAAAGAAACAATTATTAAATGTAAAAGAATACACTATATTTGTTCCATCCTGTCCCTTCCTTAATAGAACCACGCGCGCGGGTTTACGGAGTCACAGCTTTGCGGTAACTCACATCCCGGCCAGGACTGAGAAGTTCTCTAACTCTTACTGCAGCCGAGACGTTGGCCTGTAGAATGATATTCCGGCGATCGTGCTCCGTCCTATGATATGAGGTTCTTTAGGCGTAGCGTGAAGAGATAATTGTGCAGGCCGGCAAGATCGCTTCGATTACCGATGAGTTTTTTGCCGTTGATATTCTTTGGACTGCACTATGCTTTCTATCAGGTTTGGTATGGTCACTATGACGAGTCAAGATAAAAAAAACACTACAGATCAGGGATGTTACGGAGCTTCGACTCCGACTCCGATAGGTCGGCACTTCCGATTGATATTACACCTTCGGTTCCGACATCGGTTCCGAAACTTTTTAATCGGAGGTATTCATCGGAGGTCACCGCCACTGTTGTAGTCAAGTCATTTGATTTTATTTTATATGTAATAAACAATCAGTGCTACTTAATTTAAAGATCTTATTTTTAAAAATTTAGATTAAAAATATGATTAAAATTATTAAATTTAGAACTAAATATACATTTTAATTTATTACTAAAAGTTTTTTTTATTTTACATTATCATTAAATTAAATTAAATAGAAATTAACACAAAAACAACCCTGGAGCAAATTTGATTGAATCTGTGCATTCTAAATGGAAAAATGTTTATAAGAAACACAGCAATTTTTATTTTCATTGTCTGTGTATGTGTAAATTTATCACTTTCTAATTAAAAAGGTTCACTGAATAATGTTTTTATTTGTCCCTTAATAAAACTATTTTATTCTGCCGTCACTTGTGACTGACATTGCCTCCGACTCCGATTCCGACTTCGGTTCCGACTCCGATAAATCAAATTTAAAAACTCCGACTCCGACTTCGGTTCCGATAAAACAACCTCCGTTACATCCCTACTACAGATACACTTAAGTCAACCAAGTTTTCATAGAATGTTGAAATATACGATTGAAGCTAAGAAGATAAAAATAATATATTATTAGATAGATTGAAAAATAGGAACAAAATAAACCGTTTCTATACACCCAATATAGGAACCGTTTATAAGCCGATGTAGACTCGTCGGCCGGGGGATTCTTGTTTGAGGCTCTGCGGAGCGGAGCTGTTGTTAGTTTACGTGAGGATTGTATTATTGTGTTGAATCTCTGATAGTTGTTGTTTTGGTTATCTCTGTAAATGTTAAATCGTACTTAGTTTAAGTCACCACGTATATTTGTTATTTGTTTATTTTTAGTAAAATGGCTATTGATCCTGACATTTGTTTATTTTTTGAGTAAAATAACTTCTGATCCTAACAATATATAAAAAAAGAAAAAGCAATGTTACCTTACTCGGTGGGCAATACTGGCAACTCGCTGCACAATTTAAAGTGCTAATATCAGCTAAATGTTGTGTGATTTGAGAGCTACTCTCAGTTTGTCTCTTGAAACCCGCGAGGGGGCAGTGGAAAATATCTGTATGAGATTAGAACTTCTTATGGCTGTCACACAGTCAGTACATACGAGGACATGCATAACTGTATCCTTCAATTTAGAAGGTTGTATCCGATATGTGGGTACTTTCCTAAACTTAAAACTAATTTGTTGCGTCCGTCAAGCTGAGACCTTTTTCAGGTTCTCTTCATATTCGGCGCATGTGTGGTTACTTTATATATCCTAACTAGCTATGCGCGGGACTTAGTTCGTATGAAAGTGGTACTTTTGTTATAATAATTATTATTTCAAGCATTTTCTATATATATTTAGATATATAGAATCAAATCACCCGAAGAATTTTTCTATACCATATTTTTTCAATAAATAATCGACGTGTTTTTTTAACTGTCATAATTTTTTTATTTATGAACCGACTGAAATAAAATGAACATTAAATGTTAAATGAGCCTTTCCATAATACATTAATAAAAACTGCATCCAAATTGGCTAAGCAGTTTTTGAGTTCAGCGGGTACAAATGCGTATTAAAATGTGTATATTGATTAAGGATTTCTATACATTTTTATTAACTTATTTCACGTTATTTTTATTTTTTATTTATTATTATATCGGTAGCTGAGGAACGGATTTAAGATACGTATAGATTACCTAATTTCCTAAATATTATGTATGTACGAACCGAAATATGAACGCATGGAGCGCGTTCCAGTCCCTTGCTGTGGCCTGTGGGTGTATGAATGAAGAAGCCGTGTTAGAAGTTGTTTGTAATTTGTAATATCATAAACATTATCTGCAAGTCCATGCATAACAAGTCGAGGATTGATTAGCATGACTGAAGAGATCGCGACTCGTAAATCAACACGGAGCTGTTTATAAACGAGCCATTTGAATAAAACAATAAATGTATAAATTATTCATTGATTCTAACTGATTTCATATCGATAATACTGCGTATTTGGTTAACAAATTGCAACGGAGCTAAACGCTTACTGATTTTTAGCAAAGTGTATGAATTTCAAGAAGAAAGTTTTAAGTACATGAGTTATATTATAAAATTCACTCTGCTTGTGGCTTTGTTTTCGTGGAAATGGTATCTTTATTAAGATAATAACTATTTTATTGTTAAATTTTTGTATAATTTATGCAAATGCTATCTTATAAAAATTATTATACAATAATGAATTATAGAACATAATTAATATTAATAACTTACTATGCGCGACAATAGATGTCGCTTTCTAACAGTTTTACAAAAAAAAAAGTACAATCACAACTCCGCTACGATGTTATTATAGAATATCAATAAATGACAGCTCTTTTAATCAAATTGAATGAATGTTTTTATTAAAAGAAATTTTTCTACCAAATCATCGAATAATTATTTTAAAACAATTTTTTTTTCAATAAATAATTGATGTTGTTTTTTTAAACAGACATAGCTTTTTTATTTATGAACCGATGGAAATCAAATTAACACTTGATAATAATAGGGGAGCCCACGATGCTAAATGTGGATTTACTCGAGCGTCATAGAGACCTATTGGGTTGCGAAGCTTAGATGATTAGAAGAAAAAATGCCGTATAATACATACCGTTTCATTGGTGGGGAAGCGGCTATAGATTTTCAAAAATGTAAAAAAAAAAACAGTTCCATGGACATACTCGAGCGTGTCAGATAATTATATTATCCATGACCTACGTATTTTAAGAAATATACATATGTTAATCTGTTTGTTACCATGATGGGGGTGGCCGTACGTAGAGGTTGAAAATGGAAAAAAAAATTTAACAAGCGCGTCAGATTTTCGAAGGGGATGTTAAGTGAACCTAAAAAAATGCTTTAATGTAATAATCTGACAATTTGGATGTGACGCAAAGTAACGACCATTATTAGAGTGTGCAAAAAAAATCGTCACTTTGAAATACTCAAGCGCGTCAGATTAAGATATACAATATATTGTTCATCATGATGCCCTAGGCGTGTTTTCTCATAATCTGACAATTATCTCGAGGGATTCGCCTAATCTGACAATTACACATTTTTTTTAAAACATTGAACTCAATTAATTGAAAAGCCGAGGAAATAGCATGCAAATGAGAAAGTACATGTTTTTTAAGTAGAATACTTGTATTTATAAGAAAATAACTACAAAAAATTACATTAAACATCACGTACCTGGAAGGAATATAGACATCACGTACCTGCACGCATTAAACTTTATCGATGAATTTTTGTTACTTCGGCTTGTGGAAATGGTCAGATTATATATTTTTCGTAATCTTTGAATTATTCCCTTCAAAATAAAAATAAAAATTAGCTACACTCGAGAATGTCCAGGTGATGTTTTTTATTTACAACTTTGCAGCCCTCCCCCTTCATTAAGTCACTCTCAAATCGTTAGATTAGTGAAATATACACGTTTTAGCGCGTAACTACCGCACCTTATCTTAATCTGACGCACTCGAGAATTTTTGATGATTAATTTTTTTTACTAATCTGATCCTTTATCCTTGACGGGTGACCATATATACAAGGCTCACTTTCGGTGGCAGTACTTAATAGGGTACAAGGTATCCCCCTGTATATTAATCTGCCGCGCTTTAGTAAATCCCAAAATCCCTTCATGGGCTCCCCTACTATAAAGGCAGCTTTTCCTTAATACATTAGTGAAAATCACATCGGTTAAGACGTTGCTGAGATTAGCGGGTACAAACGCGTACAGATATGTTATAGGTCCGTCAACTGTCGTCTAAACGACGCAGTTATACTCCGACGCAGCCTTGAGTTTCTTTCGGCGTTTCCTCTCAAGGTAGTCGCTTCCGAAACGCTAGATCACCGTTAGGTTTCATATAATTTGGCTGGCGGTCCAAGTCGAGGATCCTACCTTGCATTGCCACCCAACCCATAAATTGCCGGCTGACATAAAACGTCAGTTCGAAAAAAAAAAAACGTATGTGTATATTGGCTAACGATTTCGATACATTTTTATCAAGAGATATCACGCAAACGAAATATTTCTGTAAAGCAGTATATATAGGAGGTCTCAAATGATTTTGCGTCCTGTTAATATTATACATATAGGTGGCTGAGGAATGGATTAATTATATCGAGGGGTGAGAGGCTATTTATATCAGCGTTTTTTACCGATTCCAAAAATATATATATATTACTATATCACCAAAAAATGTCGCTTAAACCAAATAGCCTTTCACACCTCGATATGTATTAATTAGCTAATTAAAAAGAGTCAAACTTTTCTAAGGCTGTACTATTATAGTATGTCTTCTAGTTTGAGATTTTCTCGTACTCTCCTTGTTATAAAAAACGCACTGTATACTTAACACTGACATTAGTATCATAGAAGTAATTAAGACAAAAAAGGAACACCGTGAAACGAGACTGAGTTTTGACAATTCGTTATAGTCTTATAGATAATATATTTGCGAGTAAAATATGTTGATGGCAAATAATAAGAGTCAAGTTTCTGTTAGTTTCTGAAGCTGCTAGAGAGAGCATTTACATTTTTATACCGCATTACGTAAAGTCAATCAGACACCTTGTTGGCGCAATGTACCGACTTAAAGACGCCTCGGCGGACTGCAGTCGCAATACACGCTATGAAATATCAGGTGCTAACAAAATACATGTAAAGTTTTTTTATCCTGACTCGGTATAGTAATTACACCATGCTTCTAGAATGTATATGTCTTATACAACTATTTATATACGCATTGAGTATGAGTGTTTTTTTATCTTTTATAGTATATATTTTACATTACAAATATCAAATCTGAACAATATTTTTATTTATTTTCTCGTATTGGTTATATATCTTTTGAGCTTTTTTTACTGGTGTTTCAAGACTCTGTAGATCTATAAATATGGAATATCCCACCATTCATTGATTTGTTATATCTCAAAGGGATATTAGGCCATATTTTCGATAAAAGCTCCGAGGTGGCTGTATTTTCTCCAATGTTTTCAACATTTACATCATATTTCAATAAATTTACATACAACTTTCATAAATTAAACTTTCTTCGTGAATTACTCTGTCTTAATAGACACTAATTAAGACAGAGTAATTCACCAATGTGAAAACTGCATGAAAATGCGTTCAGTAGTTTTTAAGTTTATCGCGTACAGATAGACAGTTGCGATGGTGCAGCGAATTTGTTTCATAATATGTAGTCATATTGTGTTAAGTTTTAATAGCAATTATTGTATATGCTGCTGTTTTTGATTCCAGAAATTTGTAATATAACATTTCTGCTTCTTAGAAAAAATACTAATTCTATTTTTACTCAAAATTATTTTTCTCTAGTTGTAACTATTTGATCGCTAAGCGTGTGACGTCTCCTTTAGCAAGACAGTAGCGAAGTCGGCCACCGTCCGAAATTGTTTACTCCAGTATGGACGCAGGCACTCACTAGTGAAGGGATGATAATTTTTCATGCGTGCGGCACCGACGCGCCGGATGCATTCTCTTGAGTCTGTTCGGATACATGTATACTGGGCTTAAAATAAAATACTCAAAAACTGTTTGGCTGTATGGTTAATATTCCACTGCTTTTAAAAAGGAGAGCTAAATGTTAATGATAAGATGAAAAAATAAACCTATAAAATTATTTCTATTAATAGTTTTTAAGGGTCTTCCGATTATAACAATATGACGCTAGATGCCCTTAGGTTATGGAGCATTCATTTCAGGGTCTCAGTACCTGTTAAGGACTTTATTGTTGAAAAGATTGCGTTGTTGACCTGGGAGATCATTCATAACTTCACCGGGCGAGAGGGGTAAATGCTTAAGAAATGAGCCAGCGAGTTTTATGATTTGATGGGCACCCCTGTTGGTATGGATATCGATTCGGTTCAAGGAAAAAAATACTATTAGTAATCTACTAGTATTACAGTAGCGACAGTAACAAGAAATTCATAGATTTGTCGGAGTGAAAGACAGATGTAGTCATCTGGGGGTTCTTAGCCAGTATTAGTCCGGAATATTTCAGTTGCTAGCCCCCAGAGCGCTCGGAACATTCCCATGATGATTTACGCCTGTAATAAAAAGGGGTATCCGCCCTTGAAATGAATACGAAAAGGATTACCAGCCTTAGTTTTTTTTTTGTTTTTTTTAGATAGTTTCTAGCTCGTAGATTGTGTGTGTGTATCCAAACGTGTCGTTGCCAGAGTTGCCAGCGAGCAGCGCGCTCCGTCGCGAGGGCGCCACGCGCGCGGCCCGCCGGCGTCGCCACACCGCGCCGCGCGGACGCGACCGATCTGCCGCCGCCGCCGCCGCCGCCGCCGCCCGACAGCGACGCCCGGTCACCTATGAAAGCGCTGCCAATCTTCCCTGTTTATTTTATTATTCGCTTATTTAGATAATTTTATGTCCCTACCGAATGTATTATTTACATGCACGAGGCTGCCAGAATCTAAAAGGCACAACTTAAAATTTGGATATTATTTTTTTATTTAACTTGCTGGCCTAGCAGATTTCGTATCGCAATTAATGTCGTGTTAACCTACTCTTCACCATTCCTCCTTTCTCTTCCCCTCTTCCAACTCCATCTCTCCCTCTCTGTTGTAAAATTATATCTTCTTTTCAAAATAGAGACTAATTTATTTTTATTTATGTATCGTCATGGGGGTGAGACGCGCAGTTAAATTATTTTTTTTGCGCGTCTATTCGTATTTTGCGATAACTCCTAAGATACTCAATCAAATTGTACGGCATAAGAGGGATTATCATAATATGCATAAAATGCTGAAGGTAAGTGATATATTTTAGTTGTTAATAATTAATTAATACTGTACTTCTCTAAATTACCGCATAGAACATGGAAATTTTTTAGAATTTGGAATCGTGCGTTAATGCTAGCTATCTTTAAATATTAGATATATGCCATCGAGGACTTTTCTGTGGACCTATATAAAGAGGAATACTTATAAAGTAATTTGACCACCACAATCAGATCAATGAGTCTCAGTTTGGCGCTCGCTACACACTTTAGGTTTTAGCTAAAATTTCGGTCCATTTAAAAGTAAAAAAGAAAAAGCCTTTATTTAGCACACAAAATAACATACAACATCAGTAGCGTTCATTCCATAGATGCATGAAAGTATTGTATGCCCTTACAATAAATAAGTCTGGTATTAATTGTTTAAAATTAAACAAAAAAAAGAAACCGTTTATATTCATATCTATTCCATATTCACGCCATCTATCATTCCTATGAAAGCAATGTAATAGTTACATTTACTACTGTAATATAATATTCAAATTAATAACGCGAGTTCTGCCTACCCTGTCCAAGAACCCTATGCACGTCATTGCACAGCACAGAGGGATCGGTTAATCAATATAGAAAACAAGAAAAGCAAATGTCCTGTGCTGCGATGCGCCAAAGGGAAGTCAGCTCAGTAAATGCTAAGTGACCAGACGAGCCATCCAGAGCTGATTTCCCGCTGACACCCATTTGTATCAACGCGCAGAACACAGCGAATAGGATTAATAAAGTCTAGATACACAGCTCTAGGGTATATTTCAAAGTGTCATAGATAATGATATTCACACAGATACGCCTCTATATCTATATTACATACACGTACCGTATATCATTAATCATAATATCATTATTAGTAATATACCAATACATACAATAGTAAATGCATATAGAATTTAAAAAATTAATTAATTAAGCAACTAAATAAAAGAGGCATCCAGTTGCACAGGGCCCATATTGAACAGTGAGCTGGTCATTCAACAGAAAGGTCTTATTATTCTTTTTAAAGGTATGTAAACTTAAAGATTGTGTGGTAAGGAGTGGAATACGCTTCCAACGGCCATATTTCCGCGATCTTATGACCTGGGAGTCATTAAGAGAAGAGTGAATAGGCATTTGCTGGGCGATCGCGTTTTATCATCGGACTCATCTTCACCTTCCACCGGGTGTGATTGAGGTCAAGCGTTCGCCTATAAATTAATAAAAAAAAAATTATTGGTAAGGCGATTGCTCGAACTGTGTCATGAACACAGTATACGAGTGTAGAAACCGTCATAGTGACTCGCTTTGGCCTGTCGCGTTTCGGGATCAGCTTGTGTATATCCAGTAGCTCATATACCTAGAGACCTTCAGTCGTGGTATACGTGGGCCGACATGACGATGTAGACTATCAATGGATTTTCATCCTTTGATAGTCGCTTTCGTTTTTGGACTACACTGTACTTACCATTAGGTGCTCTGTAGTCACTATGTCGAGCCAGTGTAAAAAAAGACGACCCAATTGAAAGCGGCATATTGCTCTAGGAATTGGACGCAGCTTACCGGAAACCACCACTAAAAGCTGATGTAGTCTACACAATGTTAGCCGGGCGGTAGACTTGAGGGAGTCTGCTGCCCGGATGTGAGGGAGGTTTTGGAGAGGCAGGCTCTTTACACGTACCCTTCCCAGATGTAGCCGCAACAAGGCTTTTCGCTCCTCGGCTGTCTGGATATATTTGGTTTCCCAGGACGGCTCGAGCAACTAGAGGAATACCCCGGGTGTTCTTAGTCAGTAGGAGTTCGACACACCAGGGTTGCTGCACGCACAGCGGCCCTGATATTTCTATGCAGGATGTTATCCCTGGTTCCCAAAAAAAAAATTTGGTTTTTCTGCTCGGAGCCGAAGCATTCGATCGGACATTAACTATAACCAATTTTCGAGCACCATTTTCCACGTCTTTTTGTCCTAATTGTTGTTAATATTAAGTTTTACGGCTCTGGGTACAAGTCTTTTTGAGCCAGTCGTTAATCATTTTTAATATTAATTAGTCTCTGATTAATATGAAAACCAATAACCAAGCGACGCGCACTCCATCCCACGCCATCAGAAAAATAACCGATTCGCAGCACTTTGCCATCCGGACATTTAGTTGTTGTCGAGACCCAACACCAACCAAGAGAACAAAAACAACACATTATTTTTTTTTTTACACTTGCTCGACATAGTGACTACAGAGTACCTGATGGTAAGTACAGTGTAGTCCAAAAACGAAAACGACTATCAAAGGATAAGAATCCATTGATAGTCTACATCGTCATGTCGGCTCACATATACCACGACTGAAGGTCTCTAGGTATATGAGCTACTGGATATACACAAGGTGATCCCGAAACGCGACAAGCCGAAACTGGTCACTATGACGGGCTTTACACCCATGTACTGTGAACACGTGCAGAAACAAGTCCACAACAACGATAAATCAGCAGCTCTCCGATGAATGAAACAGGGAACACAAAAACTCGCGTTCAAATCTTAGACGTCCATATTTCTATCTATTGTACTCATTTTACTCTTTCGTTCGAAAACGACTCCTACAGATTATTATTCCTCCATGCATATGCACATCTATGACTCGCGAGAAACTAACCTGTACATCACAGTGCAGCTTACAACCGACACTCGAACCCAGAATCCATTCCGTGGCTGATAGGATCACCATAAACTGCGCTATGAGACCGATGGAATATTGAATTTTTGGGAGTCGAAGCTGCTCGCGTCCGTAGGCGTTACCCTATTTTCCCTACACGTGACTCCTGGGTGGTGCTAAACGAGCAGCAGCGAGGTGGTAGGGCGTCGGTGCCCGTCTGGATCGCGACCGCAGTACACGGATGTAAAGCTCGTCATAGTGACCAGTTTTGGCTTGTCGCGTTTCGGGATCAGCTTGCGAATATCCAGTAGCTCATATACCTAGAGACCTTCAGTCGTGGTATATGTGGACCGACATGACGATGGAGACTATCAATGGATTTTCATCCTTTAATAGTCGCTTTCGTTTTTGGACTACACTGTACTTACCATCAGGTACTGTGTAGTCACTATGTCGAGAGATAAACATCACTAAGCGTTTTCTACCAACTCTATCACGGTGAGTGTTCTGAAGAATTATTTAAGCTTTTTCCACCCTCTTCTTTATAGTAGAACCACGCGCGCGGGTTTGCGGAGTCACAGCTATACGGTAACTGAGACTCCCGCTGGGACAAAGAAGTTCTCTAACTCTTTCTTTTGGCGAATCGTTGAACTGTAGAATGGTCTTCCGGCGAGCGTGTTCCCACCGTCCTATATGAGATCCTTTAAGTGAATCATCCAGAGATATTTGTGCAGGCTGGCATGATCGCTGCAACTACTGGTAGGCTTTTAATACTGTTGATAGACTTAGTCGTTTTTTGGACTTCACCATACTTATTAATAGATGTAATGCGGTCTCTGTACTAAGTCAAGACAAAAAAAAATATTTCTGCACGATGTTTTCGCAAGTTAGAGTAAGTTAGCGTAAAATCCTCCCCAAAGTTGAGAGTACAGGGGGTTACTACGCCCCCTTACGATTCATTCACAAAGGCGGGCGCATAAATAGGGCAATTTTCCCGCTTTTCGCGCCATTCGCTCCCGAGTCATGCTACGCGACGATACGTTAGAAAATGCTCGATTTTCCCGAAGCAAAGTTCATCGGGTATTGTTATAATATATCAATAAATATTGACAATAATATTGAGCTTATTAAGTGTATTGACTTTTGTATGAAGATGTTTTTGCTGATTTACAAGAGTTTATGAAGTAAGTTCGTTTTTTTGTGTTTATTTATATCTTTGAGTTTAGAGTATATACCATACATTTATTAACTAACACAAACGAAATTACATATTTTCCAGCTAACTAAAAAACAAATCCCAATAAGCCACACCTCAGTAAATCGAAGACATACCTAATATTATAATTTAATTAATAAATAACATTTAATTTAATATTTCCTCCATATTACATAATTACATTTTAAAAACAGCCAAAATTTATTCTAATAATACATACTTTATTATTGTCTTTTATTATATGTTTCGTAGTTTATTTAGAATGGGCATAAACCTGTATGACCATTTTAAAAACCGATAAAATCATAGCCTGCCCTATTAGAATATGATTTTTAATTCGAACAAAGGTTTGAACTGTAGTAACAATGCATTCTTACAAAAACAATTCCATTTTTTATATAAAAATATTTTCTATAATAACATTGTTTTCATTTTATTTATTTATTATCAGGCAAGTTGTTGAAACAACTGAGAAGTGTCTGTGTCTTGCTATTTCACTTTTTTATTATTTATTTTTGTGATTGATATAGTATTTATCAAGGCGATTTATAAATGGCTCACATTTAGAGTGAGATTATGTCTTCTGGGAGATCATTCCGCGCTCTGACAATCCTGCTGCTTAGATAGTGTTTCTGTAGGTTATTGTTTAATTTGAAAAATTTAACTGAACCTTTTGTAGATAATCCGAGTCAGGCCCTGCATGGAGTACTTTTCGCATCTCTGGTATGGTTCTGCCCAGTGCTTACTCGATGCCCTGGATAGGTTGCAGTGGAGGGCTGTCCGCGTTGTGAATGATCCTGACGTGACTAAGCATCTTGAACCGCTCCAGTTGCTCAGAGATAATACTTCACTGAGCGTTTTCTACCGTCTGCATCATGGCGAGTGTTCTGAAGAGTTGTTTAACCTTGCTCCACCCTCTCCCTTCCACAGTAGAACCACGCGCGCGGGTTTACGGAGTCACAGCTATACGGTAACTCACATCTCGGCTAGGACTGAGAAGTTCTCTAACTCCTTCTTTTGCCGTGTCGTTGAGCTGTGGAAGGGTCTTCCGGCGAGCGTGTTTCCACCTTCCTATGATATGAGATCCTTTAAGCGTAGCGTGAAGAGATATTTATATAGGTTGGCATGATTGCTGCGACTATAAATAGATTTTGTGAAGAAGAAAAAAAGACTGTTACCAATACAAGAGAGTAATAAATATTATGGATTTCATTATGTCAAAAGCGAAGCAAAACAAACCAGGTTGTTCCTATTTCTAAAATAGACCTTAGTTGTTCGCCGGTGGTATTAGTATTAGCTAGAAAATATCTTTTATAATAACCTATTTACGCTACTGTTTAAACCTTGGGTTAAGTTAAAACGTGTCTTCTAATGAGCTGATTAAGTTCTGAGAAGCAGATCATACAAGCAGTACATTTTTCTTTATTTCCTAAAATCAGGTACATTTTGAGGTGATAGGGCGATGGACCGAACTGTGTCCTGACTCGTGATCCTAGTACACAAGTATACAAACCGTCATAGTGACTCGCTCCAGCCTGTCGCGTATCGGGATCAGTTTGTGCATATTCAGTGTACATATATCTAAATACCTTCCATTGTGGTACATGTGGTACAGAATGACGACAGCCACTGTCAATGGATCCTCGTTCCTTGGTGGTTACTGTCCTTTTGGGACTGCTTTGTGCTTACCGTCAGCTATTTGCGCAGTCACCTTGACGAGCCAGTATTAAGAAATATTGATTAATGACGCTTGAAAGGTTCGGAATTATGAAACTGATTTATAGTTGAAGATTGGACAAAAAAAATGTTTATAACTGTTATTATTTATTAATGGACACTAATTGAAACGCCGATTAAAAAACACCACGACATAATATCAACGAATGTGCAACGAGTATTATTATAATTAATGCAGGCAGTATTTTTATGCAATAGTGAAAAGCACGCTACTGCCATCAAGTGTCATTCGTTCATTCAAGGTCAAATGTATGTGAGAAACTTTTACAAAGAAAGCTCGAAGACAATGAGTTCGTATAACGTAATTTATGGACGTCCCATAATGAACAACGTTGAGTTTATTGGCTGAAGACTACAATTAGACTTTTACGCTGAGTTTTATAAACGTTATTTCGACTTCGCTTAGCTTTTACTAAGACACTAGACATTTTTTATTATTATTTACAGGCGGGTTCTTGACTTCAATCACACCTGATGGAAAGTGAAAATAAGTCCGACGATGGACCGCATCTTCCCAATAAATGCTTATTCAATCTTCTCTTGGAAGAGAAGTTGTCCAAGTCGTCCAAGTCATATGATCGTGGAAATGTGATGCCTGGAAGCATATTCCACTCCTCAGCTGTTCCCATGACGAATGTAGAAGCGAATCTCTTCATATGGGTGTGAGGAACGTCCACCATATACTGATGGTTTCTGACACGGCGTCTAGAGGTTTTATATACTTACATTCAGTAGCGTTCATTCCATAGATGCATGAAAGCATTGCATGCCCTTACGATAAGTAAGTCTGGAATATATTCATTTAATTTAAACAAAAAAAGGATCCCTTTATATTCGTATCTATTAGGGATGTAACGGAGGCAGTTTTATCGGAACCGAAGTCGGAGTCGGAGGCAATGTCAGTCACAAGTGACGGCAGAATAAAATAGTTTTATTAAGGGACAAATAAAAACATTATTCAGTGAAACGTTTTAATTAGAAAGTGATAAATTTA
The DNA here is from genome assembly GCA_036320925.1 of Automeris io. Taxonomy (NCBI): domain Eukaryota; kingdom Metazoa; phylum Arthropoda; class Insecta; order Lepidoptera; family Saturniidae; genus Automeris; species Automeris io. The sequence continues at coordinate 850,981 of JAUDJH010000010.1, read as the reverse complement.
CAAATACACAGACAATAAAAATTGCGGTTTCTTATTAAAATTTTCCCATTAACAGTGAACAAAATTAAGTCAAATTTGCTCCAGGGTTGTTTTTGTGTTCATTTTTATTTTACTTAATTTAATGTAAATGTAAAATAACAAAACCTTATAGTAATAAATTTAAACGTACATTTAGTTTTAAATTTAATCATTTTAATCATATTTTTTTAAATTTTTAAAAATGTCTTCTACAAATTACGTAGCGCTGGTTGTTTGATTAATTGATATTATGTTTCAACAACATATAAAAAGAAATCAAATGAATTGACTGCAACAGTGGTGACCTCCGATTAAAAAGTTTCGGAACCGGAGGTGTAATAACAATCAGAAGTTCCGACTTATCGGAGTCGGAGTCGAAGCTCCGTAACATCCCTGGTATCTATACATGTAAAACATGTTAGAAATAGTTAAGTAATTGTAACAACTAAGAAATTGTGAGTGGAAAAGTAAATAAATCAAGGAAGAAATGTATTAAGGAAATAGACATAGAGAATGGGAAAAGTATATCAGAAATAGTTAAATAAATTGTAGAAAATAAGAAACTGTAACAAAAGAGATATTGGTAAAAATAGGACACAAATGATCAAATGTATAGATAATAAAGAGGGGGACAAGGTCGTTGCAATAAAACATAGCAATGGGAAAAAAAAGAACATCCTGGCATCTATTACATTTTCACGCCATCTATCTTCCCTATGAAAGTAATATAATATTCAATATCATTATATAATGTTCCCAATAATTATGTGAATGTGCATACCCTGTACCCTATGCACGTCCCTGCTTACATTAGGGGCCAGTTTCAATACGCGGCAACGCGAATGGTGGTAGGTTCGAATCCCGGCACTTACATCTGCGTTTTCCATATTAATTACAGATTTAGGCCTCACGTGCTCGTCCCTGAAGGAAAGTATCGTGAGGAAACCCGCATTGTATCTAATAGAAATATCATGTGGGCTAACTAGCGCTGTGAGAACGGCGATCAGCTGCGCTACTGGTCACGTTGGGCACGACATATAAGCGCAAAGTGGATACAGCCATTAATTTATCTCTGTTTACACCGAAAACGAGATAGCACGACAATATACTTTTTTATCAATAAAGTTCGACGTGATTTTTTTCAATGTCATAATTATTTAATTTTAGTATTTATCAATCGATTGAAATATAGCGAATAGCCAATATTAAATGAAGTATACCAGAATACATCAGTGAAAACTGCATTCAAATCAGTTAAGCCGTTTCTAAGATTAGCGCGTAAACTTAGAAAAGTAGACAAAAATTCTAACGATAATTAATTTGTGTCCCTGATAATAGTTTTTCTCGTATATCTTTAACATACAGACGGCGATAAGTTCAACGTAATTGATCAAAAACGTTTGCCCAACAGTGGGATGCTTTTTAAGATGAGAAGAAAACGTGTCTTATCAAAAGATTGTAGACCCCAAGGTCACAGACAAGACAATTTGTTTTCGCACTCAGTTGCAGTATATTCAAATTTATTATGTATTATTGTGTGTTAGTACACAGTTAGATGCAAAGATTGTGTACAATCTCGCGGGAGCGGCATAATTTATGTACTTGACGTGTCTTTTAGCTCTGCGCATTCCGACTGGTGGATCGCCACAAACTAATAATAATTGTAGTCGCGACACTCGTCTGCTGTTTTTCATTTTCTTTTTTATTTTTATAAGACAACAAAATAGAACAGAACATTTCATAAATGATAACGCTGGTTGAAAGTGCATACTGTGTATCTATCATCACACCGATACCCTATTGGGAATGCCATATCTCTCTGTACCTGCAGTTCTCTTTCGCATCTACAATATTCATTAATCCTTTCATACAGTCCGTCAGGGCCACTGTGAGATCAGCGAACCCGGTGTGTCCGACTCCTACTGACCAAAAAGCCCTGGAGTGCCCTTCCAAACACTTCACCCGGGCTAGGGAATCCAAATTCTTCCAGAATTCCTTCTTCCGGGGAGCGAACAGCCTATTTAGGCCTCATCTCTGAGAGAGCTGGGTATAAAGAGCAAAAGACATTCCCACCAATACCATTTGCTCCTAATATGGGTGATATTTCAAGATCCTTTTTAGTAATACTAATCTATTTAAATTTTTTTTCTTCTTTTCTATTTTCTATGTATATTCAGATGCATTTCCATATCACGTAACATATGTTCCAGATAGAGAAATGTAATTTTCTATAAGGAATTTTGATTACAAACTTTACTAGTTTCCATAATTGAAATATGCCCGGAGGTCCAAGGGTGAGCTTTTTCGAGTTTACGTTTTTAAACGTCAAAATGCATGGAATTATTTTTTTCCTACACTGTCCAGTGAAGCCGCTGATTAAACTCATCATACAATTTGAAGTTTAAAAAATCTAAACAAATTCGAGAAAGAAATCTCGAAAAACTCATATTTAGGCTTCTGAAGGGTTTTCTTCAACTTTGAATTTGTTTCTGTGAGGACAATCGGTTGTAGGCAGTAATTATCGCGTGAGTGTCGCGCCTGCATCGCCAGTGGGTGTGTGTAGCTGCGGGTGGCGCCGCACGCACACACACGCGCCCACCTGACGCCGCCAGTGGCGCCAGCCGCCCTCGCACCCGCGCCCCGCTGTTACCCTGCGCAGTGCTGCCAACGCTCGAAACATACGTATATTTTGGGAAATTATCATTAATGAAATAATTTCATTCATTAATTTACTTTGTATATTTTTAACTATAGAGTCTGCCAAAAGGTGAAAATATTATAAAACTGATTTGAGATATATTTTTATCTTTTATAAAAATATAAGAGATTTTAGCTAATTGGACTATTTTATGCCATTCATCCTAACAATTGTTTAAATTTCATTAATTATTTACTGTTTAAAATAATTTATGTTACTTTTAAGGATTGTTTAAATAACTATCTGCCATGATATCTCATAATCGGAAATGATTCGATTATATGTAATGAACGGTTTTTGAAAACACTATAAAAGTATTTTTAATTTTATTTATTCGGTATCATTGAAAGAACCTATATACTTTATAACATACAGCTTAAATTCTGCATAATGTACTGTACAACAGTCATATTTAAATGTAGCTTGTACACGCAATGTGTAAAGCTAAATTAATGTATGTGCAACTGTGTGTTTTGTGTGTCTGAACATGTATGTATGAATGTTTTGTTAAATTAGTGTAGTTTGACGCCTGTAATCTCTTGCTTCTGTTTTAGCTTTTAAGTTTATTTAAAATTAGAATTGAGGTTATAGATTATTTTTAGTGTTTACCTAAGAGGAGTATTAACTGAGTGATTGCATATTCTGCAAAAAAAACTTTGGTTACACAACAAAACTGAATGGTGCATACAAAAAACGGCTATAATGTGAGTGTCCGGAGCTGAGAGGACTTTCGGTTTCACGTAAAAGCAACAGCGCGGGGTAAAACCGGTGTACAGGTGTGTCGCACCGCGGGCGGGCAGCGGGCGCGCGGGCCTGCGCGGTCCAGTCGAGTGCCGGCACGCGGCGAGTGATGATGTGCTGTAGCAAGCGTGTCGTGTGGCGCGAGCGGCCGCGCGCCTCGTGACGCCGTCGGCGCGGGGCGGCATGTGATGTTCCGGAGACGCGCGCTGCGACGCCGGCTAGCGTCAGCCGGCGCTCCGCCCCTGCAGGACGACCAGCTGCGGCGGCTGGTGCGCGCGCTCGACGGCGGCGGCGAGTGCGTGCCCGCACAGCCCGCTCTGCGCCTCGCCGTCGCCCGCGCCTTCAGGTTCCCCGACCTGCGAGACCTTGCTGAGCTGCGCCGCCTGCCCCTCTGCCCGGACCAGCTCTGCTGCAACCCTTACCACTGGAGCCGCCTTTGCAAGCCCGGTACGTGATACTACTGACTGCGAAACCAGTCTCCCAGTGCTCGCATACTGTGCCCCATTGAATGGACCATACGATACGACGCTATCTTACGATTACTGTAGTATTATCATCGACCTTTGCGCTACTAAAAGGCCTGTTTGGATACCGGCGACAGTCTTGATTTGTAAATATTGACGTGCGGTTGTGAAGTTGCATGTTCACGAGGCTCCACTCCGGGTAACGGGTTCGTGATCTTTACGGTGGTTCGCTTCACACGCATCCACTAGTCGGCTTCACGTGGGTCGCATCACGTTATCACTGAATTGTTATCAGTGAATTTATCGCCACTGTTTGTTTCTGTAGCTACGTGCGGCTTGACGTCAGCGAACTCGCTGAAAGTTGAAACTTGAAACACGGTCGCATCCCGCGGATGTTTTTTTATCCCCGCGCGCTTGAAGTGTGTAGAACTTGGTCTATTATTAGTGTCTGACATCAGTATCTATGAGTTTTTTTGTGTTTTTCATAAAGATCGGCGCTTTCTTTTTCTCTTCCACCTGCTATGTTTCGTGTTCGATGTTTTTAATTTAAAAGTTTTGAGCATTGATTAGTTTACAATGTTGGTATAGTGGTATAGAAGGTTCGTTCACACTGACAGTGATGAAAGTATCTAACGTTAATATGAATAATAAATATAAATTAGTGCAAAAATAAAAGTAAAAGTGTGCATTAGACGAGAGGTTGGTTGTAGCGCCGGCGGCAGGGTGTGAACAACTAACAGCTAATCTCATAATCTGCGGTTGCGCGGGTCATACGTTCGCGATAACTAGGCAAGGTCACGGCGCTGGCGCCGGCTTGCCGCGACGCTCGGCGCGCGCAGCCCGTTAACTTTTTAATTCGTCAGGCAATGGCGCGCCTGCCGTCAGCCTTTGTTAGCTAAATGTTACATCGCCTCCTTGCGTTTCCTCATCACGTTACACTGAATTATTTTTAAATTACCAGTCCTAAATCAGTGTTTTGTCTAAAACGAGTTATTAGTATTGTAAAACATGAATAATAACATTTTTATTTAGCTGTATCAAAACCGTGCTATTGCTATAAAATGCTGAATAATTGAATCTAATTAGACTAGGATGAAATCCGGCATTTTATTCATAGACGACTAATTTTTTGTAATTATGTGTAAGTTATATTCAAATCGCAACATATTTACACGTAAATGCTATTTATAATTTACTCTTTTATTGTATCCGATAAAATCATTCAGTTAATTGGTTTGGTTTATCATAAATAGTGTTTGTTATTCATCGCAATTTTACACCGACATACGACAGATTAAAGATCACCGTATGTTTATAGTCACCATTTCTTTTAGACGCTATTCATATACAAAAATATTTTTTCATTGTTTTTTATTTTCGATAAATGCTGTTCGTTTTATTTAAATCAAAGGTTTTTGCAGGCTAAATTGCGGAAAAACCTAGTCTAGAGTTAAAAACCCGGAGATGAATGCGTAGTGCGGCAATCTTTGCCGCGGGCCCACCCAAACCAGTTCGTGTGGATACACAATCGGAAAATCTAGTTTTTCACATCACGACTCGGGTTTTTTTAATGGCTAAAATCTATAATTATTATAAAAATGTATGTATATTTTTAATAATTTAAATGTCATGAATTAGGTAAAATAATAAATAATTACAATATATCTTTTCGCAGTAACCGTAATATCCTAGTTTCCTAATTTGTATCTAAGTAGTAAAAACATGGTCAATAGCGCAGTGAATCCCTTTTCTCAAGGTACTACAATGACTTCTTTTTTTAATGACATGCGGTTTTTTTCGTACATATTGTAAGTCTATAGTTCGACATACGGGGCGAAGGCCGGGCTTTTGTCAGAAACCTATTGACTCAAAACCCCTTGATTTTTGTCCCACGTTGCAGGATCCGGCTGTGGGATTGAACTGCACCATATGGGGAAGACGTCAGAAAACTGATTCACGGACAGCCTTTCAAGCCTGGTGAAATTGTGGCCCTGGGTGGGTCAATTTTCAGAATAGTGTTATAAAAGCCAATTTGGAGAAATAATTATACTCTGCCATACTCTTGCATGGACCGTAGACTTCCTCAAGTAATACTTACTGCTCATGTTAATGTTAGGACGGGATTTGCAAAGGTGGGGGAATATGCGAAAACCACTTACCGTTGCCGAATAGCCTGGGCAGATATGGTTTTGTGGTCCCAGCTTGGCGAAGTAACTAACCGACCGCAACTAATTCTTTTTTCCAAGTAATTCGTGTCTGGATGCTGGTAATGCTGTACCACCATTCATTCCTCTATCCGGATGCTCAATGCGTAATATTTTCATCCGAACCAAGGATGTCCGTGCCGTACTTCGCAGTCTTGACGTAAGGCCAGTGGTCCTGACGGTATTCCAGCGAGAGTTCTAAAAATCTGTGCGCCTGAGTTGTCTCCAATATTGACGCGTCTGTTTCGCCTCTTCCTGCAGACCGGCCTGGTTCCAAGGTCTTGGAAGCTTGCGAATGTTCAACCTGTTCCGAAAAAGGGTAATCGTGCCGACCCTTCGAACTATCGCCCAATCGCTATTACCTCAATCTTTTGCAAAGTTATGGAACGCTTAATTAATAAACAGCTCCTAGCATACCTGGAACAAAACGATATCCTTAGTGATCGTCAGTACGGTTTCCGGAATAACCGATCTACTGGTGATCTTTTAGTGTATGCCACTCATTATTGAGGTGAAGCGATTGATGGCCATGGGGAGGCTTTGGCTGTCTCCCTGGATATTTCCAAGGCATTTGACAGGGTCTGGCATGCAGGACTTTTATGTAAGCTCCGGTCCTATAGAATTCATAATGAACTCCTGTCCTGGATAACAGACTTCCTCAGTGAACGGTCTATTCGGGTAGTGGTTGATGGCTGCTCATCTGATCTCATGGCAATTAATGCCGGTGTTCCTCAGGGGTCAGTACTATCAGCAACATTATTCTTGCTTCACATCAACGATCTGCTAAAACCCGGTATCATTGGGTACGCAGATGATAGCACTGTTGTTGATAGATACTTGTCCAGGCCTCAGGCTGCTTCAATCGAAATCTGCAAAGAGAGGGAGGCGATGGTTCGGCGTGTTGATACGGCCTTAAATTTCGTATCCGATTGGGGTGATGCGAACCTGGTCAGGTTTAACGTGCTGAAGACGCAGGCCTGTCTTTTCTCCGCCAAACGGAGCCCTTTCGTCTTGGCTCCTACTTTCCAGGGTGTTAGCGTACCATTGGCTGATAGCCTCGAGCTTCTAGGCATGGAGCTAACTGCGGACCTTAGCTTTGGGCGTTCGATTGAAGCTAAGGCTAAAACAGCTGCTCGGAAACTGGGGGTTCTTTTCAAGGTCAGGCGGCATTTTACGCCGACCCAACTTCTTAACCTGTATCAGGCGCAAGTTCGGTCGTGTGTGGAGTATTGCTGCCACCTTTGGGATGGTTCCGCAAAACACCATCTGGCTGCTTTGGACTCAATTGATCGCCGAGCTCGGCGACTCATTGCCGAAGAGGCTCTTACGTCGCGTAAACTACTCAGTTTGGAACACCGGCTTAAAGTGGCTTGCCTTTCGGTTTTCTATAGACTATACTCTGGAGAGTGTGCGGCTGAGTTGTATGATTTAGTTCCACCCTCCCCCTTCTACCATAAATTGACGAGACGCCGTGCTGGTTTGCAAACTTTTGTGGTTGACATTCCTGCTGCTCGCACTAAGCGATTTGCCTCCTCCTTTTTGCTGCGTACCGCGAAGGAGTGGAACTCGCTTCCTGCGTCAGTGTTTCCGGCGTTTTATGATATGGGAATCTTCAAACGTCGAGTGAATCGGTATTTGCTGGGTGAGCGCGCTCCATCGTAGGCCTCATCATCACTTTCCTGCAGGTGAGATTGAGGTCAAGCGCAAGCCTGAATGTTTAAAAAAAAAACTATCGAACTAAGGAATCGTGTAATGAATTCATCGATAGATAGCGTGATCAAAAATCTGTGCCACTTAGACACAACACCATAAGATGTAAACGCTAGCTTGAAGGTCATTCCACAGGCTGATGCAAGGCTGCGGCAGAAGGATGACTTAGAAAACTTTAACCCACAAGGCTCTGTCATGATAGGGAAATGGTTGGATGCAGCCCGTTGATTCTACGATATTAATGAATTTGGTTTACCTATAACTTATGTTTGACTGGTGAGTGTTGACGTGTGTGAGTTAAGTTGATTTTAAAGTCTGACAACCAGTACACAGCGCCGCCGTAATGAATGACCGTGACACCGACTCACGCGCAGTTCAGATCGCCTACAAACCGCCGCCCACGCTCGTAGTATAGGTATCACTTAGCCTGCTTCACGTAGGTGTACTGACAATGCCTGTTAGCATATTAATTAAGAAGAAAGCCAAGAAATATATGCATATTAATGTTTCCTTATGAGGGAGGTATGCGCCTGTCATGGATATCGCCCGCCGCTTCGGAGGCGTGTCTGTCTGTCTCTGTTTTTGGAAACTTACGTAATAATCCACGAGCCCGTTTTTCTTTGTATCTACCCGCAAGTCTTGCACGTGTAATATAAATACCGTTTCCTTATTATAAAATTCAATGACGGTAGATTTCAGATTCCTCAAGATTACATATAGCAGAAAATTTAAACAAATTGTAAATTAGTGTGAAGTGTGAGCATCATTTATTGAAACTCTTATTATGGGGAGATGCACCTAAATATAATCTAAAATATTTCATTACAAAGGTAGCTATTTAATAAAAATTTAACCTTTAAAATTATCATTCTTTATAAATAGCTTCTTCATTTATATCTGCAGTTTTGATATACTTTTACCGTACAAAAGAGATCGCATAAACAAGTTTGCTCGTATTTCTATTAAAATTCGTATTCTAGGTAAAATTAGATAACTACGTACACCTGTTTATCTACAATGAAGAACACAATTGAAACAAAACTATGTGACCCCGCATTAAAGGTCATTCGATTTAGATTTGTATGGTAAATACGCTTAGTCTAGTTTTTAACTCACGCAAAGTCTTTAATGAATTTTGAAATAATACATGTTTTAATTTACGTTTACAGCCTTGAATTATAAAACAAAATCGATGAACCGCACGATTCTTCGTCGATTAATATTAATTAATGACTTACATTATTCCACAATATAAAATATTTAAATATAACGATGACCGTCATCTTGTCAGCATATCTAACCTAACCTTTTCTATAGCCTTTTTAAGTCCTTGTCTTTTTTTCAAATGTAATTCTAACCCTTTGCTTGAACGAAACATTTAGTATATATAATCTTTTGTAGTTTAATCCGTTTAAAACAGAGTATAATAAAATAAAAGCAATTCGACAACTTGAGAAAAAAATCTTACGTAAGACGAGTTCGATATTTAAACGTGGACTAAATATTAAAACATTCACATGAAGTGTTTGGAAACGGAAGCTAATGAAATTGTTAGTCAAAAGTATAACTTTTTTGCTGATATGTTTTATGTGTTTTATGAGATGTAAGATTTATGAACTGTATAACATTGCTAACTTACTTTTACTGTGTTTTGTTTTTAATTTTCCGCATTAAAATAGCGTCCAATGTAATCTTTATAGGCCAACACTGTCAATACCACATTTCAGATCAACTCTGTATGTATTTAATTATATGATTGTGCAGGGATAGATTGCTTACCCCGTTAAACAAGTCTCCTGATGCCATTATTGTCCAAATAAATGGTAATTATGTAAAGAAACGTTGTCGGAATATACACCTGGGCGGTAATTACGAAGCCGCCGTTCACCTAAAGTTTTTTTGTCACGGCGTCTGCCTTCAACGGATTCACGTCGCCACTGTTTTTGTCAACTTTCGCAGCCGGCTCCCGCCGACGAACTTAAACGGGCCAGGGCTACCAACATCAGAATTATCTTATCTGAAATCGATTGTTTCGAAATAATATCTATTATTTAACCATGATTATCAGTGATATATTAATTGATAAAGTAGTGTATTGAATGAATTGAGAAATGTATCTACTTGTTATATGTATATTGTATAGCTTGATTTAAAATTAAATATTTAACTTTAAAAAAACTAGTTGTATCCTGTGCTGTGTAAAATTCCCTCAAAAGTTTTTATAAATTGTGGTGATAATTGCTTCAAAATAAATAAAGCTTTTAGAAATATAATAAGCAAATATTCGAAAAAATATTTTGATTTAGGGATTATTAAACTGTGACAATGAATATTCAGTATATAAACACTTTTGACGCTTATATTAATGACAATGCCACTGCAAAATATTCGAGAATCGCATCAAGATTCCATCTAACTCATTTGGAAAGTTATGTACATAATAATATGTATAATGAAACAGATCTTAAGACAAAGCTAATAATAATAACATATCGTTACGCTATATCCTTTTCGTGGTGAACAGAGATACATTAGTGGTTGTATCCATTAATCTACCCAGTTTATGGCACATAACAAAGTTTCATATAATATAAAAAATATCATTTTAAGTACTTCTACATTTGATAAAAAATGTGACAATAAATCGGAACAAGAAAATCTTGTTTCTAGGATAATATTGAGTAATGAAGTCATCACTTTAATACTGACAGACGAAGAAAAATAATATTTTCGTTTTAGGACGTCATTCTTTATAACCGGTAAAGATGTTTGATTCTCAATATACTAATCGATGTTAAAGATCGCCTTCAGTTTTCTTTGTGTTAACATTTTTATTTTTCACTAGCTGTCCCGGCAGACCTTGTTCTGCCCTATTTCTCTAAAACAAAGTCATATTGTTTTTTTTAATGTTAATAGCCTCCCCGTCAGATTTTTTTGAAAATTGTTTGAAAGAACCTGGCCTTAATGCTATATGTATAAAAATTGACAAATATTGACATTAATATTTATACGTCACTCAATTGTTTTGCCTTCCCGGAACCCGTCCACTGACATTTAAACTTTATGGTATGGTGTTAAAGTTCAAATTGACTTTTAAATATTATTACGAAATTTTTGTATGAGAATATAGAAAAGTGTTGTTTTTAGACTTTTTCAGACAATTTTTTTAATTTTTCTCTCCGTAATAACCTTTCCCAGACTTTAACAAACACAACAATAAAGAAATCAGTCAAATCGGTTTAGTCGTTCTCGAGTTTCGCGCTTATCAAGACATAGCTGATCCGGCAAACGTAGTTTTGCTATATAAGTTATTGTAATATCTTCTATGATGTTCATTGAAATTAAGTGATGTCAAAGACAATTTTGTTCATAATTAAATACTCTTTATCAACAAAACATTTATTTGGATAAAGATTAACATTATTACGTTGATACAACTCTTAACAAATAATACATTAATTTCGACCAAATTTGTTTACCATAAAAACGGTTCTAGTGACTTAATCTTAAAAGATAAACATATACTGTCGCGGACATTTTTTTAGATCATATCAAGAGGAATAATTCTTTCTTACATATATTTTTGGTATCTTGAACCGTTTTTGCAGCGCACGCAATGGAAGCCCTCAAGGATGAAAAATTTTGCCCGTTTTTTTCACATTTTCCATTATTTCTTCGCTTCTAATAATTGCATCGTGATGCTATATAGCCTATAGCCTTCCTCGATAACTGGTCTATTCAACTCAAAAAGAATTTTTCAATTCGAACCAGTAGTTCCAGAGATTAGCGCGTTCAAACAAACAAACAAACAAACAAACAAACAAACAAACAAACTCTTCAGCTTTATAATATTAGTATAGATTACAGTTTATGCGAACTACTATTATTATTATTTTTTTAATTCCCATATCATCAGCACCCAATATTCATTGCACTACTACGCGTGCATGTTTGCTATAAATTCGCATTTTTTTTTCAAGTCCCTTGCTAATTATCAAGACATGTCTGCTTCTATCTCCTTATTTATTTTACCTTTATTTATTTTTATTATGTTTTTTTTTTGGTGTTTCGTCGATGAATCAGCGAGTATTTCGCCTTTATAAATATAGCCGATTAATTCACCCGTTAATGCTATAATTAAATCCAGGAAAACCTTGGTATTCAATACGAATGCAGATAATGTAGAGGCGGATATATTCGCACTTGTGTACTACCAGTAGAGCGTAGTACGCGCCCAAGGCGTTTCGGCTGCGTGCGGCGCCATGCGCCAGACGCGACGCTGGGGTGACCATTTATATATTTTAAATCCTAAAAAGTCGGACATTTTCCAAAAGATTATCCAACTTTAAAAATGCAACAGCCTTTTTTATGCGTGTTTGACAAGATTGTTAAAAGGTTCTTCAATGTTAATCAGCGCAAAGTGGATAGAGCCCTCTAATGTATCTATTCTCGCCCCGAAAGGGATATAGCGTGATGATTTATCATTATTTAATCTTAATATAACATAGTAGCACACGTTTGGTTTGAGTCACACGTGGTGCAAGGTAAACATGAGGCAGATGATGGACCGTGTCTGTAATAAGCATATTCTTCCTTGCAATCTTCACTTGTACCTGTTATTAGAATATAAACAGCTGTCCGAGGATTACAACGCAAATTAAATAATCAAAAATAAAACCAGATAGTCTGCGAATTTGCTTAAAGAGATCCATGTATATGAAGGAAGCGAAAGGAGTTTTTAAAAATAAAAATCTTTTTTATCTTTATATTCTTCTTTCTTTCTTTATATCTTTTTGCCTGCCTTAGCAAAGATTTAGTGTAATAGACATAAAAATTATATTGATTATTTTGTATTTTAGAGCCAATTTTGGTCTGAAACTTCTTATCACCCTAATTGTTTTTCCAATAATTAAACCACAAAAGTAAAGGTCATATATAGTATAATGGAAGGTTCAAAAACCAGACTTACGCAAATAAAACTGAACGAGTGGTAACCCTACGCGACCCGCCGGCCTTTATTTCTGAATTTTTGTTTTTTACGCGTGTCGCGTCGCCGCTCTCCGGCCAAGGAGGCTCTTATCTTATCGAGGGACAGTCGCCTCAGGACCAAAGAGTGCCACTAGGGCTTTCAGTCTCGAGCACAATTCAATTCCAGAGACAAGAATTGTATGATTAGCGTGATTAGACTATCGAGACATGTTGAAATAAGCTTTTACTTCCACAATTAGAAAAAAAGATAACATATTTATTTGGCACATAACATACAACATGGGAGAATAGGTTCATCAAGATAGAAAACAGTAAAAGCATAAACCCTGTGAACAAACGCTATATAGATGTCACCACTGTAGACTCAGGATATGACTGAATAAAACAAACAGTTGCTATGTCGCTACTCGTCATTTATAATATTAGAATGTATATGGCCGTATGCAACAAAACGATAACGTGATTTATTTCGCTGCTAACGCCATCTTTCGAGTTAACAAAAAACTACAACTTTATAGATTTAACACCCTGTTTTGTGATGATGCTCCAAAGGGAACTCAGCTCTGTATATTTTAGGTGAACAATTGAGCCACCCAGCGCTGATTTTCAGCTGGCACCCATTTGACATAGTATGTCAACGCGCAGAAAACGGCAAAGAAGGGAAAATAGAGTACAAATACATAGCCTTGATGATTAATAAGTAACTTTCATAAACGATCCGATAAAAGCACTGATCAATGGCTAACACAATACTAATTCATAAAATTACCGCAAAATAATTCAAGAAATTAATCGCGCAAAACTCCCCCTCGGCCCATTGCTTATTTTAGACAAGCAGATGATGTTGATCAACAGGAAAATTTAATAGTTTGTTCAAAAACTTTTAGTATTAAATAGATTTTTTGTTTTACTTACGTGTTGGCGGCAAAAGGCTAGCAAGCTATGCGATTGAAAGTGTATACTGTTGTCTATAATCTAATGCAAAACCACACCAGCCATATCCTGCCCTATAACGAAATAAAATTGCTTAACAATTTGATGAATGAAAGAAATAGTACAATTTTTATATAGCGCTGTCACTTTTACCCCTCGTACGGCTAGTGTTAAATAAGAAAGTATGATGGAAATGTGGTGCGATGCCGACCTTGAAGAAATAGAAGAAAATACATCGAGCTTCTCGGGGCTTCGAGACGCGAGATTCCCGGAATGGTAGCCCTAATTGCCACGAACCTCGTCAGTCCGTTTCCAGCCCAGTCACCCACATCCGGCAATTAAACCCACGGTGAATCGGACACGCGTGCGGTTGATTCTCACTACAATTTACAAATTATTTTACCCACACTGGTTTAAAAGCGCTGGTGTGGTCTCCAGTTTTTATATTCGCTTGGAAAGTGCATAGTATAGTGCTAATGAGGGTATTTTATTCTTGTCTAGAGGGTAAGTTGATTAATAGACAAGAAAGTATTTATAAAATGTCCGATTAACTTTAATCAAGTAATTTATTAATCACTAGCTGATCCGGCAAACGTTGTTTTGCTTTATAAGTTATTGTAATATCTTCTAAGATGTTCATTGAAATTAAGTGATGTCAAAGACAATTTTGTTCACAATTAAATACTCTTAATCAACAACACATTTATTTGGATAAAGATTAATATTACTACGTTGATACAACTCTTAACAAATAATGCATTAATTTCGACCAAATTTGATTACCATAAAAACGGTTCTAGTGACTTAATCTTAAAAGATAGACATATACATTTTTTTAGATCATTTTAAGAGGAATAACTCTGTCATACATATATTTTTGGTATCTTGAACCGTTTTCGCAGCGCACGCAATGGAAGCACTCAAGGATGAATAATTTTCCCCGTTTTTTTTCACATTTTCCATTATTTCTTCGCTCCTAATAGTTGCATCGTGATGTTATACAGCCTAAAGCCCTCTTCGATAAATAGTCTATTCAACACAAAAATAATTTTTCAATTCGAACCAGTAGTTCCTGAGATTAGCGCGTTCAAACAAACAAACAAACAAACTCTTCACCTTTATAATATTAGTATAGATTAAAATTAGGATGTGCATTTATGCCTTTATAAAATGCGAGCTACTAATCGTCGGACAGATTAATAACAATTGGTTATTATAGATGATTGATACACCATTTAGCGCTATAACATAACTTGCTAACTTAACTCATCGCTAAGTCTGTTCACACGTTCCGATAAACTTAACGTAACACTGGTAAGCGTGTCTATGAGACAAAAATTATCTTCACTGAATTTTAAGATTACATTAGCTAAAATTATACATCGTATTCATAGATGGGCAAAGTTTAATCAGATTAATGAAAATGATTAACGATTACATTTTACGTTTTTTATCATTAATAATATGACTACATTTTGCTCTTTTATGTTTTAAACACTACAAAATCCCAGATTGTATACACATTTATGATTTCTTAATCTTTAAATGGATTTAATCATGATTACAGAGCAAGAAAATTAAAATTACGACTACATTTTGTAATCGTTAATCATTAATCAGATTACATTTTGCCCATCTCTGATCGTATTACACTATACCGCTCGAAATGTCACAGTGATAACCTCTATTTTTTTGTTTAAAAACACGAATAATTCACAAACACAAAATTAATTTGATTACAAATATGACGTAGTGGCGCCAGAAATCTGTTTTGCATCTTGCAAATCAAAGAACTGGCAGACACCGGTACAAGTTATTGTTTATACCGGTGTCTCAATACTCTATTAATTCTTTTCTATGTATGTGCCCATATGTTTGTCCTTTTCTAGTACGAATGCTACAGAATTCATTCAGCGTTCTATAGTAGCCTTTTTTATGATATTTTTGCGTGTCTTATGAAAGTTACATTAAACATTTGAACGGGAATTTCTCGATATCTGAAGCGTGGATATGTCATTTTAATTTTCTTTACATAGTACGAATCAAAGTCGTTCGTAACTACGTAACAGATCTTGGTGCTATTTTCACCATTATTAAGAAAATATATTCCGAATAATTTACGTGTTACATTACTATCAAATCATTGAATTTAAAAATATAAATAAGCCACGCACGCGTTATAAGTGCAACCAATTTTTTTTAATAGAAAATACATTGCAACAAAATAAGCTTGCATAAATACTGCTTCACTTTTTTATCCCCGCATTTTCTACTAGAGTATCCTTTTATGTATTTCTTGAAACCATTGTAATTATCACGACGAAAATGGT
Organism: Automeris io; assembly: GCA_036320925.1. Classification (NCBI taxonomy): domain Eukaryota; kingdom Metazoa; phylum Arthropoda; class Insecta; order Lepidoptera; family Saturniidae; genus Automeris; species Automeris io. Next base: position 834,894 of record JAUDJH010000010.1, on the reverse strand, counting down.
GTCTTGAAAACATTTTTCTTTACTTTTTATTGTTGTAATAACATACACGTAAATTAGCCGCATCTATTTTCGATACAAATAAGATTGCAATGTAGTTGTTTTGATCATTAGTTGGCACAAGGTGGTAATGGCGAGTTTTCCGTTATCCGTACGCAGCAGGAGTCGCGGCCACCCCGCATGATGTAGTGGATCCCATCTGTTCGGCGTCGGTCGCGGGGTATTTATTTAGCCATAATTGCTTGTCGGCCGACTGGCGCCGGCGCCGCACGGCCGCGGGGGCAGGGCGGCGCGGCGGAGCGCGGGGGCGGGGACGCAGGTGCGATCACACCGCGCCGAGCCAGCGCCGTACTGGTAAAGACGGTCTTGCGCTGCGAACGCGCTGATTTCATATAGAAAACGCTCCGATATACCGTAGAACTGTTTGTAATGTAAAATTTATAGCCACTATTTTTTTTATCTTGACTCTACACTTCACGCCTTATGATAAGCATGGTGCAGTCCAAACATGACCATGACAGTCTCAGCGATCATGCCGGCCTGCATAAATATTTCTACACGCTTTGTTAAAGGACCTCATATCATGGGATGGGGGAACACGCTCGCCGGATGACCATTCCTTAGCCCAACGACTCTGCTGCAGTAAGAGTTAGAGAACTTCTTAACCCTAGCTGGGATGTTAGCCTCCGTATAGCCTTGAATCCGTAAATCCACGCGCGTGGTTCTACTATGAAAGCAAGGACTCTGCCGTGTCATATTATTTCTACTTCTTCTCCACCGTTCTTCACCTCGCTTCTCGGATATGAATCTAAACTCTGATTCATTTTACCCACTCCAATGTAGCCTTTAGTTTCTTTCGGCGTTTCTTTTCAAGGTTTAGGTCTTTAAAAAGGTTTCAAGAAAGTTGTAAGGGCCTTTTCCGGAGAAAAGCAAATTGTCCTGCCAAAAAAAGAAATGGTTCGAACGCAGTGCTCGCAGGTTCATACAAAAAACAGCCTTGTTTCGTAGATACTGCCAAGTGCCAACTGACTGTTTCTTCTATAAGCTATACAATCTTGTTTGAGTGGTTTGCTATTCCAATTAGAATATTGATGACACTGGTGCGTCACCAGACGTGCGCCAAGCGTCCGCCGATCAGAGACACCTGCGCCCCAACCGGTCGCTCCCGGCGGCAGGTCTCGCGAAACTGGTTCTTGCGCTGTATCATCGCACACCGTGGAATTAAAAAATATACGGAAGGATTATCTAGATTGAAATTTTATGAACTAGCATTACAGGGCTCACAGTCCCGTCTTAGTGCGGATGAGGTCAACTTGGAGTTTTTAGTCGGTAAAAGTCCGGCACACCCCGGTTACCATTTCCCCAAGTAAAAAAAAAGGTACCGAAATGTCCTTTTTCCGTACCGTTACAATCTAATAATACTGCGAGGTCTCCGTTTGCCACAAACGACTAGATCAATAGTACAGAACTCTTGAATTGACAATAGCGAAATCTATCGTTTTTCCCTCTATCTCCGTGGTGCGTATACCGATCTTGATAATTTTTTATTTTTATTCCATAAGGTATTCACCAGGAATGTTTTAGGTTTAAAATGGTGAAGTGCTGGTGATGTTCTACCTTGATTTTTAATATAATTCCTTAACTGATAACAGTAAATTAGTTTTGATTGATAAAATTTATTGTATTTAACAGGTATTTAGATGGAATACTTTCAGGGTGACGTAAAGTAAATTTGGAGTAGACCTGATGTTGTTTTAAGGTCAAACATACAGACATAACAGCAGATATATCGTGTTCGGACTCATTTTAATTAGGATTTTTTCGTCCTTTGATAGTCGCTTTCCATTTTGAACTGTGATGTACTTACCATCAGATGTACTGCAGAAACTTTGTCGAACTAGTGTAAAAAAAATTAAGATTCGTCTGATCGTCATAATTTCTTTTGATTTGTTGTTCAAAACATTGAATTTTCGACTATAAAATCAGTTCTATGAATATTTAATATGTAATTATGTTTTTATAAACTGTTAATGATTATAGAGCTTTTGGTATGTAGGCTTTCGGCGTTTCTTCTGCAGGTAGTCGCTTGTAAAGCTCTAGTAGATCACCGTTAGGTGCTTTCCCTAGCTGGCCAGTCTAGTCGATGTCCGTACCCACAAAGGAGCCATTGCATTGTCACCCAACCTATATCTCGCTGGCTGAGCATTCTCCCCCCTCGTCTGGTGTAATTGTAAAGGCCTTTCCCGGCCTATAGTAATATATCCTGATAAAATAAAAAGTTTTGATGTCGAAGCTGCTCGCGTCCGTAGGTTTTACCCTAGTTTCCCTACACGTGACTCCTGGGTGGTGCTAAACGAGCTGCAGCGAGGTGGTAGGGCGCCGGTGCCCGTCTGGATCGCGATCACAGTACATGGGTGTATAGCCCGTCATAGTGACCAGTTTCGGCTTGTCGCGTCTCGGGATCAGCTTGTGTATATCCAGTAGCCTATACCTAGAGACCTTCAGTCGTGGTATATGTGGGCCGACATGACGATGTAGACTATCAATGGATTTTCATCCTTTGATAGTCGCTTTCGTTTTTGGACTACACTGTACTTGCCATCAGGTACTCTGTAGTCACTATGTCGGGCTAGTGTAGTCGTAGAGAGATGTTAGTGAATCGAGTTGTACACAATATTCATCATAAGCGACCACCCTAGAAGTGTCACGGTCCACAGCAAATTAGTATTCAACAGAGAAACGTTTTAAAAAGTTTCATTGCCTTTGACTTCACTAGAAATGTTCCTATTGCGATGTTGGAACAAATGTTTTACAAACTTGTAATGCGATAAACACGTATGACTTCCGTCAGATTTTTATCCTGGCTCGACAAGTGACTACAGCGCATCTGATGGAATGTTCAAGAGGTAAATTTGATTTGAAGTCGCTGTCGTCGGGCCTGCCCTCTTGTTCAACGCTGAAGGTCTATGGATAGACATGGATAACATACGTACAAAAACATCCCGAAACGCGTTAGGTTGAAGCCGATTATTATGCCCGTCTTTGCACTTTTACACAATGGTAACGACCCAGTTAGGGCTATCACCCTACTTTTTGTGCTAATTAAATATTTTTTCGGTTAATAATCGGTTTCTACTGTAACCCCACTTTCTTTCACTTAATTTTTGTACAATATATGAGTGCTAGGCCGTGTGTCGTGTTTATTAAAATTATTATAGTTTTTGGTCTAATTCTGACGGATAGCGACATTACTCTGTGTCACCCCCTTATCGGTGGGAACAGAGATGCATCCATGTATCCACTTTGCGCTTATATATCGTGCCCAATCTGACCAGTAGCGCGGCTGATAGCCGTTCTCACAGAACTAGCACACATGACATTTCTATTAGATGTCATGCGGGTTTCTTCAGGATGTTTTTACACCGGTGAGCCATAGATGGGCAGAATGTAATCAGATTAATAAAAATGATTAACGATTACATTTTATATTTTTTACCATTAATATGACCGCATTTTGCTCATTTATGTTTTAAATACTAAAAAAATCCCAGATTGTATACACATTCATCATTTCTTAATGTTTTAAATGGATCTAATCATGATTACAGAGCAACAAAATTAAAATTACGACTACATTTTGTAATCGTTCATCATTAATCAGATTATATTTTATTTTTCCCATCTCTGCGGTGAGGATGTGGTGCCTGAATCCGTACGGAATCAGGAAAAACCTAGATGAACGTGCCGGGATTTGAACCTACGACCATTCGCGTTGCCGTCCTCATTCACTAGCCACCATAGCCACAATATTTTAAAGTATTTTATTAATATGGTATTTAATTACAATCTTTAACATGGAAAATATACCCATCATATCGTCATCATTGGTCCAGTTGATCATATACCTAGAGACCTTCCGTCGCGGTATTTGCGGGCCGCCATAGCGATGGTGACTGTCAACGGATATTCGTCCCTTGGCGGTCGTCGCCGTTCTGGACTACACTGTACTCTCCACCTGGGGCAATACAGTCACTTCGTAGAGCCGGTGTAAATGAAAGCCTAATCTATACTATAAGCTATACATACATAAATATTTTATAGCCAAATTCTAAGGGGAGGAAGTTCTGTTCGACTGTGTGTACTTTTTCTCTCACGGTTTTTGATTTCTTGGCCGAATTTTGTTTAAAATGTTAACTGTGCTTGCATATTTGAAGAGCTAAGAGGGATCTGACTATGAGACAGTATTTTTATTACCATCGGAACGATAGATGTCGCGAACATAAATTAATAATAGATAAGAAAGTGGTTTTAATTGCTCGGATTTCCTTTAAATTATTAATGTAAAGCTTTTTATCATCTCTTTTGGTAATGGACAGTCGCCGTCGTCATTTCGGCATAGAAAGAAAAGCTACTGCTCTTAATTTGGGAGAACTCAGAGGTATGTGCCGGGTTTCGAACCAACGACCGCATTTCCGGGCACGGATGCCGGTTACTTATGCACTGGGCACCACAGCTACTAAAAGATAAATGTAAAAAAGTTAATTAAACAGTCTAAACGTAGACAGATGGCAACCATAAGTGCATATGTGGCTGGATCAAAGGTTGGCGCAACGTTCGGCCAATGGGGCGAGCGGCGGTCGCGCGTACGTGGGCGCGGCCGGCCGGCGCCGCGGCTGGCGCCATCCGACACGTTACAATTCGGGCGAGCTATTTCTGTCGATTCACATGCGTGCGCGAGCGCAACGGTACGTGCGTGTACAGAGTTTTTTTTTCAATTTTACAACTATTTGTTTCCCGTGCCCTGATTGCGAGGTAAGATGCTACGCGTCCTCACGCACGACGCCCCTCAAGAATACAATTCATCATTGTATCAGCCATAGGACCTCAACTACTAGATATTCTTTGTTACATAGTCTATGATAATAGTTGTCAATGACACTCGCCCACCATATTGGTCGTTACTGTCTTAATACTAGAACACTAAAATAAAGTCTTGATATACTCGTGTGTCTCAATAAACACGCCCAGCCGCCACAACATTCTTCTTTTGAGGTGTGATCGTGGTCATGGATTGTCTACTTGATTGGTTGCGGGATTTACGAGATGCTTCTATCACTCTCTATTAGAGTCTACTACGTTGAACATAGGCCTCCCCCAATGATATTCAGAGCGGCCGGTCTGAAGCGACTTCCATATAGCGTCGTCACACGATCTGGATCAGGTCGTCGTGCACCTTGCAGCTGGACGCCCCAGTACTGCGCCTACCAGTACGTGGTCTCCACTCGAGAACTTTCTTGCCCCATGGGGCATTCGCGTTACGAGCGGTGTTCTGCCCACAACCACTTCAATTTGCTAATCCACTGTCCCATTTCGGTGACTCTCGTTTGCCTACGAATTACAATTGGACGGGTTAAAAAAAATTGTAACCTGGAGTCCGCTGTCTCCTCAGAAACCTTGTAAAAATCCCCACGTGAACCAGGTATACAAACACACTTCCACCTCATACAAGAGTATTTGTGTATCAATTTCACGTTCAAGGTCTTCGCTGTTGTCATGCATATATCATCTATCAACGACACATTATCTCACTCCGACTTAACCTTGGTTTTTATTTTTCTTCTGAAGGTAGTTACTTCCGAAGCTAGTAGATCACAGTTAGATTATTTCCCTGGCTGGCCGCCGAAGTCGGGCTCCGTACCCTCAAAGGTGCTGTTGCGTTGCCACCCAACCCATAACTCGGTGGCTTAAGTGCTAGCCCCTCTGGTCCGGTGAAGTGTAAAGGTATTTCTTGACCAACAGCATCCTGTCCTGGTGAAAAAAAGTCACATTGTCATGTGTATGTATATTCTATGACGATTTTAGAGTTCACTTAGCAGTGACTGAAGGTCTTGGGTTCAAAGCCTGGTGGCGGCAAACTAGATCTGTGTATTTTATATTATACGTCTGTCTGTGGCATCGCAGCTTGTAAATGGACGAACTGATTTTTGATGTTTTTTTTTGATTCGCTGGAAATCCTCCCGGGCCGTCAGAGCAGCGTTGAGAGCCGATGTCCTGGTATGTCGGACTCTTACCGACTAAAACTACCAGGCTGTTTCTCCTCCCGTCTGCCGAGTGCTGTCTTTGAAAGCCTGAATATGGTGATTTGGTTGGGAATGTTCTTCAAACAATCATCGATGGAATAATACCCCTTTTGTATATTTTTTGTAGTTCTTTTAAAATTCAATGGAAATAACTCTAAATGTCTTGAGATATGTTATTATATATGCGGATATCGAACTCCATATAAGAATTAGACACTTTATGATAACCTTTTTTTTTGTAACCCGTTGGCCAACCTTTCGTAGGACCTGTGAGGGCAGAGAACCCTGTATATCACACTCCTAGCGGCTAAAAACCTCCGGAGTGTCCCTCAATTTATTCTACCCGGGTCTGGGAATCCTTATTCTTCCAGGTTCCCTGCGAGCTAATCGTCTGTTTAGGCTCCTCCTCTGGGAAAGCTGGGAACTTACGGTATCTACCTATCTTCGCCTTTTTTTTGGCCACGCCAACTTCCTCGGCTCCCGGTGTATCTACTTACCTAAACGTACAGAGTCGATCGATTGTAGTGTCATAATCTTGAGGTAGATCGCCAGCAGTTGAAGTCTGAGCCTCATTGATGTAACGCGGTAGTCCGGATCTTGGTTTCTTGGTCCGTTTTCACTAGCGCTAAGGTCATTGTACAGTCTATTTTATGAGATGACATCATACACTCGCGAGCACAATGTGCCGTCACATGTTTTAACATTTAATGTCACATTAACCGTTCAATACGCGTGTACCAAAAAGGTACCACTCATTTTACGGTAAGCTATATTTTCTATTTGTTTCTGCTTTTTACAAATAAATTTGTCTAAGCTATATCCCTTTCGTGGCGAACAGAGCTATATTAATGGCTGTAACCACTTTGTACTTGTATAAATAACGTAGCCAATGTGACCAGTAGCGCAGCTGATCGCCGTTCTCACAGCACTAGTATACATGACATTTCTATTACATGCCATGCAGGTTTCATCACGCTGTTTTCCTTCAACGGTGAGCATGTGGGGCCTTAAAATCTGTACATAATCTGAAAAATCCCAGAGTTACGTGCCGGGATACGAACCTACGACCACCTGCGTTACCACAACGCACGATAAATCTATAGGTCTAAACTTTTTTTTTGGAACTCGGTGGAAATAGTCATGAATCGTCAAGGCCGCTTTGAGGACAGAGGTCCCCAGCATGTTGGACTCTTACTGACTAAAGCCACCGGGGTGTTCCTCCGATCGTCTGCCGGAATCAAGAGTACAACTGTTCAACTTTTCTCAGTACCTAGCGAAATAATTAGATCGAATACTTTATACAGTTTTACTTCAACCGCGTATGAATCGTACAAACGCATTTTTTAAATGCATTTCTATTCTTACTTCGTTATATTTAAAAGGTATCTGCATATAAATCATCCGTTTTTAGAACATATGTTTGTACCCGAACTAGACAGAGACTACTCAATAGTTCGTTACGGAATTTTCGCGGTTTTCAAATATATTTTTAAATTTGAAACACGCGATTCGTCAGCGGCCTCATCTTCCGTCAGCATCACGTTGGTTTAAAGGACCCGATATCATAAAACGGTGTAAACACGCTCGAAGGAAGACCATTCCACAGCCCAACGACACGGCAAAAGTAAGAGTGTTCGGGCTAATTAAAAAAAAAATCAATCCTACGTAAACCTTACTAAAGGAAAGTTCAATTTACATCTTGATGATCCTTTTCTTATATTCTTAATTCAATGGATACCTGGTGTGAGGCGGCTGCGGTATCGCGGTTCGTAAATCCACCTAACTGGATTATCAATAACTAACCATTTTAATGGGAAAACAGTCTGCGCTGATAAATGGAATACGTTTTTAGTTATGCGCGGTTGCTGGCGCCTCGCGCAATCCAGTTTATTGCAGCCACTAGCGCAGTTTCTCAACCTTTTATTTTTCCTAGTAAATACTCAAGTTATAATGAATCCCTACTTCGGGACTAGGCAGATGTATATTTTTCAGACATATTTCGTTCACCTTTTTCATATATCACAATATTTTTACATTTCAAATTAAATATAAAAAAATATGTATAACCTACAGGAGCTAGGCCCAAGTCACCGATAGTTAGGAGCTCAAAGCGAGGAACCTCTCAAAAATGTGGGCCGTAACGAGCAATACTGCTTTTTGTATCCGGCTCTTGATCCAACAACCAAGCCAGAGCATCTTAAGATAGAAATCGAGGCTCTAAACAATCAGACCATTAGTCGATATGACTATCGGGACATTAATAATCGAATGCATATCCAAAATGCTGGTAATCTCGTGTCCGAGGTCTATATATTTTGAAGACTTCTCTTTTTCTACTTTCACGAGGTTCTCTTCATGTGATATGGTGATATCAATGAGTATTGCTTGGTGTGCCGACCGATCTACTTCCACAATGTCAAGTATATTAGCAAAAATGGACCTATTAGTGATAATAAATCGATCTCAGTACAGCATTTTACGGCTACTTTCAAGAACTTGCTGAAACAACTTTTCGTTTGGCTAGTTTTTAATATGGACACCCAAGGCAGAACAAAATCATCTATCAAATTTATTTATTACTACATTTAGTATTTTAGTCATTGCTTTATCTCTATATAGGTTGTAAGCCGATTGCGTGAACAGAGTACAAAAGTGCAAAGACCCTCATAGTGACTCGTTTCACCCTGTCGCGTTGTGGGATCAGTTTGTGTCTCCAGTTGCTTGCGTATGTCGTGGTACATGTAGGCGGATATAGTGATGGTAACTGTCAACGGATTTTCAGCCCTTGGTGGTGGTGGTGTTTGAACTACCCTCTGCTTTCCATCAAGCAAAATATAGTTAATTTAACATATCTATACTAATATTATAAAGCTGATGAAGAGTTTGTTTGTTTGTTTGTTTGAACGCGCTAATCTCTGGAACTACTGGTTCGAATTGAAAAATTCTTTTTGTGTTGAATAGACTATTTATTGAGGAAGGCTTTAGGCTATATAACATCACGATGCAACTATTAGGAGCGAAGAAATAATGGAAAATGTGAAAAAAACGGGGAAAATTATTCATCCGTGAGTGCTTCCATTGCGTGCGCTGCAAAACGGTTCAAGATACCAAAAATATATGTATGAAAGAATTATTTCTCTTGAAATGATCTAAAAAAATGTCCTTGACAGTGTATGTCTATCTTTTAAGATTAACTCACTAGAGTAGTTTTTATGGTAATCGAATTTGGTCGAAATTAATGCATTATTTGTTAAGAGTTGTATCAACGTAATAATATTAATCTTTATCCAAATAAATGTGTTGTGGATTAAGAGTATTTAATTGTGAACAAAATTGTCTTTGACATCACTTAATTTCAATGAACATCTTAGAAGATATTACAATAACTTATATAGCAAAACAACGTTTGCCGGATCAGCTAGTATTTTTATAATTGTTGTACAAGAATGACTGTGCTTTGCGGTGCAAAGTTCCGATAGAGCGATAAATAAATGAAGGGACCTAGAATGACCGGTCCACCGGTTGTACAGCGCTTGAAGGACGTGGAGTGACATGGCTACGGTATTTATTGCTATAGATTGAATGTTCAGATTAATTACATATGCCGGACAGCCGCTTGTACGAGCGTGCCATAGCTCCGACACAGCAGACGGTTCACTCCCAGATCAAGGTACATCTAAACGCAGTTGGATTCTGGGCAGTTGGCTGATTACAGATAATCAGCTCTTTTCTATTTGTTGGATTATAATCCCCTTCTATTGGCTTAATAGATTCGAAATGTATTTTTCTGTGATTTCAATGATATCAGAATAACGTAACATGGATCTAATGTTGGAGCATCTTCTAGAGGCAACATACTTCTCTTCTTCTCTACCTCTGGATGTCCAGCTCATCAGTAACTTACGGCAGAAGTATCGTGTTTGAGCTCATTGGAATGGTTTCGATTAAGCTTTATCATTGATTGAATGTAATTTGTCTAAGTTCTCGGGAATCAACATACTTGTAGCCCTATATATAGTAAAAAAAGAATGAACGATTTGTTCTCTAATTTCTAATCAAACTATGCATTCGACATTCTTTCGTGTACTGATCGAATTTAAAGCATATATTTATAACCCTACAATTTAAAATTTTCCTTTAAAATTCTAACATTCATAATTAACACGCGAAATTCTCGAATTTTGATTTTACAGCTTTACAGTGTATTTTTTTATAAGAATTATAATATTTCGTCGCTCTATATCCCTTACGTGGTACAAGAAACAAGGGCTTATGTCATAAGTACAGGGAAAAGTAGATAAGCTCTTTTGTAGTTACAAAATTGAAACAAAAAGGGTTGTTATTTTTTGTGAAAACGTTTTCCTGTGCGAGCATACATTTATTTGCAGTTGATACATTGACTGCGGTATATGTTAACAACAGTTTAACAATGAAAAAGTTACATTTATCCCACAGTACATTTGTTTTTTTTTTACCCTTTATTTGTACGGAATTCACAGTGCGCGAGTCCGGCTTACTCTTGACTGTTTTTTTTTTCTATCGTAAATAAATAGTGCGCTCAGTCGCCACACTAAAATTTTATTGCTTTCATGATTTCATTTTCATAAAATTCACGAAGTAATACGACTAGTAAACATTGCTATTATAATTTCGATAATTCCTTCTGTCGTCGGTACAGTGTCGTTTTATTATAATAAAGTATAAGATTTTAAACACACTAAACGACTGTATCACGCTATAAAAACCTAATAAAATTCTCACCTTGATTTATGTGGAGTCTTCCAAAATTCCGAAGTTTTACCATCCCATTCATTATACATGTGCTTTGTATTATTTTGTTTTGACATTTCTTCTGCAAACGCCCGTAAACTACTTCTGGGAATGAGGTTCGAGTTGTAAGTCATAAAATATCATTGAATTCAATATTATAATGCGCTGTAATAATTTGTATTCATAATGTTAACGACATCGATTCCGTTGAAGGCAATCTTGACACGTCCGCCGCCGCCTGGCGCCGAATCGCAAATGAATATTGCACAATTTGCATTCGGAATTTGAAAATACTAATGGCGTTCGAAAATTCAAATGGCCAATAGCGCGTGCCCGTTGTTTTGTAAATGGAAAAGATCGCGTTCCGTATTCAAACTACATTATTTAGCTTGTTTACAAATGCGGCCTCCTTTTACCATCCGACTATTTTCCTTACATTATTATTAGAATATTTTTATAGCCTGTGCTTGTTTTTATTCTGCAATTTCATCAACACAACATAAATTCTCACAATATTTTTCAATTTAAACACAGGTAATATATAGTTTCAGTTAGAACATTTATTTTTATTACTGCGGAAACAACTATTTCTTGACCTACTGGTATGATGGCGCATAGAACGAAGAGGTCAGGTAGGAATCTTTGATAAACCAATGTAGCAATTTTTTTTTGTAAAACAGTTTATTTGCGAACCTCTCATTTACATTAGTTCAATACTAAGTTACTGCAGAATAATACAAAATCAAATAAGTCACAGAAAATGTGCAGTGATCACACCACACCTAAAAGCAGTGACGATTTCCAGTAAAAGCATACAAAGTATGGACACTTAACATATATATTGACTGAAAATTTGATAATATGGGAGAGCTTATGTCGTTCCGAATTAATGCCGCACAAGATTAAACTTGATGAAGCTCAGTGTCGAAGGTTCAGTAAAGACCGGCTAACTAGACTCCGTTGTACAGCGGCCTGCGGAGCGCACATCTGACCGCTAAATGTTGAGACCCTTTGCTATTGCCGGCAAACTACACGACCATTGTTAAGACAACAATAAGTAACTGAAAGTTTGTACGCAACACATTTCTTAATAATAAATACTGGCTATTGGATGCAATTAACCTTAGAATATTTTTAACAAAGGAACGCCACTGCGTGATACTAAGCCGTAGTAGTATAAGTATGATGTCGTGCCATTGACGAATCATCGTTCAGCCGGCGTATTCCCTTCCTCCTATGACTGTGGGTTCTTTAAAAGGAATATGAAGAAACACGACCACGGCGGCTGATGAGCAACAATCTTGTTTCTTCATAATGACAGCCGGTTTCTGAATGTGCGGATGTGTAATATCGGATGCAGTTTATGCCGAACTGGTATAAAACAATATAAGTAACGGTCTAAATATTGCAATCGAGACCGAGAAAGATCCTGTCGACAATCGTAATGATTATGCCGGTCTACAACAAACAGCAACAGAATAGAATACGTTCATTGACTGTAGACAACAATGACCAATCCTTTGACTTCGACAGACAAAAAATATCAAAAACAGTGTACAAAAAGCGTCATCACGCCGTCTCCGCCCACGGGTAAGCAGTATCAAGGTTATCATCAATAAAAAATGGGTTAGAACTAAATTACGCTATAAAATTGTCTTCAAATTATGTGTAATATAGGTTGGTCATCGTTTTTTGTTGATTGGTTCTATTCTCCGGCCGGTAATTGCGGGCGGCCGGCCCTTCTACCTGCCCCCGGCTGTTTGTTTAACTTTATGCTCCTTTTGTTTTTGCCCGATACTTATAAAACCGTAAAGGAACTTGATTCGTACTTTATAATCTCGAGTATTTAAAAACATTGTTTTACATAGTCTTGTTTGATATTAATTACAATATTTATTTAAGATCGACACCGTCTGTAATGAAGGTCAATGTATACCACCATGTACCATCACAGCTGAGCACTGTTGATGCTGCGATTAGGGTAAAAAAGAAAGAAAGAGAATAAACGAACAACACACATATTTAAGACGATGAAAGACACATCATCAATTCATGTGTTCTGTCTGCTCTCGCCAATCTCAAAGAGCACTCGGCTAAGCATGTGCTCGGCGATGCTCAATGAAGCTGATTGCGTGGACGCCTCGGTGCTAATTTTAGAGACGTTCAATAAATACTTTAAAAGCTATATACCAAATATGAAGAGTACAAAAATAAAAACCTATAGCCATCTTTTAAAGTATAGAAGCAAAAAATTTGACTCTTTAACTGTATTAAATCAGACATTTTGCCCTAAAAAAAGTGATATAGCAGGATACAGGCTTGCACGCTTGACCTCAATCAGTCGTCCAACTAAATCCGATTCACTCGTTGCTTGAAGATACCAAGCTAAACCTTTTAAATATGCGAATATGTATTTTATAAGTCAGACTGTAATTAAAAAAATTTATTATATAATTATAATTTTTTAGTAAAATATATTATAATTTTTTAGTAATCATAATTTTATTACAGAATCAATCATTTAAAATTAAGAGACTAGTAGTTAACAGTACTTTCATCATGTGCTAGACAAAAAGCCTATTGAAAACCGGACAGGTTGGATAGAAATATTTGGCTGGACACTATCAAAAAAAGGCAAAGGTATCTGTCTAAAGCCGGACAAATGGTCTCCTTAGTTATAATGCCGTTTGTTATAGATCACCTCTTCGCCATTACAAATGCTCATTGAAAACCACCTAAAACTCTGAAAAGCATTCCATTCCTTTCCTATTATATGTATAGTTGTCCATTCATAACTCTGAAAAGTAAGAGAAAGAGATACACAATAATTTACAATAGGGTGTCACGTGCGTGACCATGCTACTGAGACTTCTGGAACGCTACAAAACTCAGATATTTAAACCGTTTTTTTAATAGCCGTTACCGATAACGGTGAATCGGTGAAACTCGAATAGAACACACATAGAAGCAGAAAATAATCTGACCAGACCTTTTTGTCGTTTATTACTACAACAAGCATGGTACGTCTCATTTTACACGCACATGTTAGAAAGAGAAAACTGTACTATATTTTTACGTCTTATAATCTAAGCAGGAAACTTATTGGTGACAGTAATTTTTGCAGTTATCGGGGAATGAAAAAAGGTCTAAGGGACTATTTAAACGAACAAATTCGCATGCGCCTTTTACTTATAATACTGTAGTGAATTGTCTGGTGTTATAATAGTTTCTTTGTGTTGTTACAGAAACCCCTCCACCGCCTTACAGCCGGATCGCCATGGATGACCTCAAACCGAAGGGTATGTACATGGTACATTTGTAGTTTTGAAGACATTTTCTTTGGGTGCAATGATATAAATATGAACTTCGTGCGAACAGCCATCTTAAATTTATCTTGTTCATCCATTGACTTATAATTATATTATATTATTTACTTTTTTTGTTTTGGCTCAATAATTTAGTTTTAGTCTATGTATTATTATTTTTGAGTCTGATACGAAAATGTATCTGATTCGGAATCGTACAGCCAGACAAAATGTTTTATTTGTCGTTAGTTTGAGGTTTGCGCACTCAATGTATAGTCGGTATTAAAAAAACTATGAACGAATTTTATTAAAAACAAATACCATCCACCCCACCGTGCGGATGGACGAAAAAATTCTGGTGTGATGTGCGCCGGCGCATTTAAAGATGGCCGCCGCTTGGAATGTGACGGAGGGACCAGCTCGCAGCGGTAGGGCCGCGCCAACGTCGATGTAAATCTATCGTTAATTGATATTCCGTGACGCAATACATTTTAATTATCTTTAAAAAATGATATATCAGAATAACGCAGAGATGCGAAGAGGACAGTTTGTACGTCATGGATATTTACCAATGCAGTTATAGTTACATTTGCTAATTTAATACCAGTTTTGCGTTTTCAATAACATCGATTTTTATCTAAAGATTTTTTTTACTAGATCTATATTTAGCAATTCATATTACAAATTAAAATCCAATCTGTGCAGTTTCGTAGTTGCCCATACTACCATAAATTAGTTAAATTTAAATCTCTTCCATTTTAATGTAGAACAAGCCTTTTAACGCCGGTATAAATAAGATCATTTATCAGACTGACTCGCCACAATTCTTCTTGAACACTAGCGTTTTTCGTATTTGTCAAAAATAAATACGTAGTATAGTTTCTTCGCTAAGTAATCGTGAGCTTACCACTGAGGCCTCTTTGTATTTAATAGTCGTCTGAATTGAAAGTGCAATTGAAGACATTGTCACCAAATTTACCGATTCAGCATCCAGTTCCATTTAAGATCGAGCGCGTATCAAACGGCAACTAAACAAGGTTGCGCCGGCGCACGACCCGCGCTCCGATACTCTATGTCACTATTTAATTAGCGCAGATAAAACTGTTTGCGAATGATACGACGCGCGCCGGTTATCGCTATTATCTATTCGAAGCGCAAATGATGTAAACACATTTTTTTAATTCAGGAGTCATCGTTTTTTGAATTTCCATTTTTCCTTGGGGTTAAAACTCAACATCTTCGAAATTTCTTACAATTTTCCAATTATTTAGTATCTGTTGGTAAACGTCCATAACCTAAAACATTACGAAATAGCTTTCTAGAGATTATTAGATTAATCCTTTAGCTATGTTGACTCAGTTCGTGATTACGCTGATAAGTGTATTTACTTTTGAAACATCAATATGAGTTATGTAACTCTCATATGAAGTGAACACGTGTTCAGTTGCTATCATAACAACGTAATCGAAGTCTTACAATTGTGTATACTTTATATACTTATAAATATATACTTTTTGTAGTCATTGGTTGATGTTATCATCACTAGAATATTATATTTGGAAGTCGATGGCGAAAATAAAAAAGTGGCATTAATTTTAAAGATTTGGTTTCTTCGTTGAACTAATTTTAAACTTTTTTTTTAATAATCTCTCATTACTAGATTTTCATTACGAAACTGTTTTAATTTGACGACTCTATCATTTTAGTTATGTTGTACAAACGTACGAAAACACATAATGCGAGCTAATTCCCAAGTTTAGTACCAGGTAAAATGATTGAAAGAATTCTTTATTTAACGTTTATAGAGGATGGAGGACAATTTCTTTTCACTCATATTATTATTACAGCTGACGAGCATAACAAAGCTACGTATAAAATTATTAACGTCCGAAGCGAATATTTGAATGAATCACATTCTTGGACACTTTGTTTTTATTTTATACAAATCAATAAATGTCAATGTTGTAAATTAAATTCACGTGTCTATAAATTATATAAAGGTTTTCCTTTAAAATACGAGTTATATCACTCATTATGTCTTAAAATGATTTTTACGATTTGGAAAATTACATTATTGGCAATGTTTGTGATGCGAAGCTACGACGAGACGACTAAAAGCTAATATTTGCCTTTCAAATTTGAAATTGATGCATTAAATGACCGAAATGAAAAAGGCGTAACCTATAAAAACTCAATTTATCTTTCAATAAACACATTGCGTAAATATTCAGAAATATACACAACTCGGAAAAATTTACTGGAAATTTATACAAATTTTAATAATAATAATTTTACCAAAACCTAAGTGATATGGTGAAGATATAATCATAATGTTAGGATATATAGAAAAGTAGAAGGCTAGTTTTTAATTTGATTTTCTTATTTTTCTTCTTTTTGAACTTATTAAGTCTTTGTGTAAAGGGTGTACGGCCATTTTTAATGACGACGTCGACGTCTTTAGTAGTCGTCTTTTTTGGACCCATTCCACTTTTCATCAAACTGAGTGTAATGCCTTTATTGAGGCTGTAAAAAAATGTGTTACTGATATGTGCAGTTCCCACGCGAAAGACGTGAAATTGTATAATATATTCTATCCCATTCTCTCATAGGAATACATACATATTTCTGTGTGTCTCGTTTTTAGTGTCCCTCTTGTGTTTCATTAAATGTAACATTAAAAAGATTTTAAAGAAGTTATATTTCAAAAGTTGTCAATTTAAAATATACCTATCGATATTTTTGTTTGAAATAAATAAGCGCCATCATCCCTAATTTCCAGGAAGCTGCGCGGGCGCCGGTTTGCGGTCGAATTCCTCGATCTCCCGCCTTTTTTCTAAACGATGCTCTTGCATCTTGTGCTGTACATCTGAAAGCCAGATCTATAATCTATGGTTTTATAATATACATTTTTATTTTCGTAGTTAAACTAACATCCGATCTGATTTTAATTGTAAATACAGATGTATATAAAAAGTATTATTATAAAAATCTAAAATTTTCTTAAAAAATATCCGTAGAAATAGTAAATATAAAGCCAAACCACACCACCACATACACACATAAAAAGTAATGTCAAAAATATGTTTAATAAATAAATAGAACAACATGAAATTTCAATTATCTTACTATAATAATTTCTACTATCCGTCTCGGCAGTAAGTACAACACGTCTGATGGTAAGCATGGGGCAGTCCAAATACGACAACGACTATCAAAATTAAAGAAAAACCATTCGATAGTTACAGCGATTGTGCTAGCCTGCACAAGTATCTCTTGACGCTTCGTTCTAAGAACCCCATGTCAATGAACGGGGAGACCACGCTCGCCGGATGAGCACTCCGCAGCCCCGCGACTCTTCAGCAGTAAGAGTTAGAGAACTTCTCAGTCCTGGCCGGGATGTGAGTTACCGTATAGCTGTGACTCCGTAAACCCGCGCGCCAGTTCTGCTATGGAAGGCAGAGAGTGAAAAAAGGAAAATAACTCTTCAGAACACTTGTCTTGATACAGACGATAGAGATCGCTTATGAGGCAGTATCACTCGCAATTGGAGCGGTTCAAGATTATAAGAAAACTGTGTGTCTACTTGTGTTCGTAAAATTCTCGATCTACCGTATGTATTTTGTTTACGTTTGAGCTATAAATATCAAGGAACTAATTCATGTCAATAAATTATGTCTGTCATTAAACGATTTTAATCTCGCATATTTGTATAATCTAATCAGCTGTATCTATACGTTTTAGTGTTATTTAATTGAAATATCTAATTAGTCACAGTTTTGGGGTAATGCAGCCTTCTTAGGCCTTTTTTTGACCCGGTGGAAATCTTTAACCTTGTTAGTACCGCGTCCTTTTACAGGACACGGTAAAAAGTTCTGTGAAACATCCTGTCCGCAGCACAGTACGCAGTTCTATATTTACACAACTAATTTAAGTGTAGTGTAAGAAATGAAATCTATTTTATTGATAAAACTAGTTAGATTTAAAGAAAATCTGTTTTTTTTTTTTTACACTGGCTCGACATAGTACCTGATGGTAAGTACAGTGTAGCCCAAAAACGAAAGCGACTATCAAAGGATGAAAATCCATTGATAGTCTACATCGTCATGTCGGCCCGCATATACCACGACTGAAGGTCTCTAGGTATATGAGCTACTGGATTTCCACAAGCTGATCCCGAAACGCGACAAGTCGAAACTGGTCACTATGACGGGCTTTACACCCATGCACTGTGGTCGCGATCCAGACGGGCACCGACGCCCTACCACCTCGCTGCTGCTCGTTTAGCACCACCCAGGAGTTACGTGTAGGGAAACTAGGGTAAAGCCTACGGACGCGAGCAGCTTCGACTCCCAACCCTAGCCAACCTCCTTCTATACCTAGGTTTCAAACATTATGCTATAATTGAAACACAATTCGCGTATTATAAGAAATCACTAGCTTTAATATTCGCGATTATCGTTGACATATTTTTTTGTTCTCTTTTTCATGCAACTGTCGTGAAGTTGGTCACAGATCCATCCGCCGCTGTCTCCATACGATTGCTATCGGATACGCGTACAATTATGATGTTTTGTATGTTCGGATAATGTAACAATTTTGGTGTGCGCGGATATCTTGTCGCTGTTCAGGCCCTAACACTATTCCAGACAACAAGATCAACACGTCCACAACAACTACAAATCAACAATACTCCTGTAGACAGAGACACGTAAACTCGCGTTCCAAGCTTGGATCATTCTAAATGTCCTACACGTGTAGGGTTACGATAAAATATATTAGCCAGACTCGGTATCGTATTTTACGCGACATTTTGCGCTTTTTAAAGTTCCGTATTTCAAAAGGAGAAACTGAATTATTTGCAGGATCATTTTATCGTGCGTCTCTCTGTCAAAACTCTTTTTATTAGGGAGGCAAGAAAGTATCAAGTTGAAATACTCACGATTGTGATTTCTTGTGGCGACGCAAAAAAATCATAGTTCTAAATGAACGCATTCAAAAAATACGACCATTTACGTCGTGAAATTGACTTTTTACAAGGAAACTAAAACTTACAGAGTACGTCCCCTTGACCCAGAATCATGTAATTTGGCAAGAAGCAATATGAGATAAAACCGCAAATTTTTACTTACAACATAAGAAAAATGTTTAGTCATTATAAAGTTATTACCAACAACTTTACGGAACTATTGGTAAGAGAGTTTGACTCATTTTTTTTAAGTAAACAACCACATTGCTTCCTATCGGTATTTAAACCGAACCTAGTTATTATAATAAGAAAGAATATATATTATATAGACTATGAATAATTAATACATACAATATATTTTTCATTTATATATCACGATAAAAATATGAAATGGCCTACAACTTGAACTTTAATCTCGAATAACTTTGAAACTGATAGTTACCGTAAAATCACAAAGGACCTGTTTTTAGAGTGCTAAATTTCATGAAAGAATATCCATCGGTAATTGTGGTCTGACCATTAGTCCATAAAGAAAAAAAAATAACATCAGAGCTATTCCCATGTCATTTATGTTTAAAACTTTGGCTGTCGTGGGGGCCGAGCTAATATTAAAATTAAGAGCTACAATTTGACAGGATTGTTTTATACATTTGGAATCTATTTAGTACTATCGTGGGAAAAACTCGAACATACCTAAAATAAGGACGACCCTAATATATACATATATTCCACACGTCACAGGAATTTCCGCTAGCACAATCAATGCTCGGGGCTGCAAATTCTATGCATTCGGGAATCCCATCAGCTTTCATCATAGGATTTCCCGAAACACCGTGCTCCAGACGTTGCTCCCCTATGTTTTCATTGCTTTTTGGCGCCTGTCTAAGCGTCGGCTCATTTTATTGTCTGGTTCACCCTCTGTTTGCATTTTCATTCGCAATTAGAAGCGATTTGTTTGCTGACCTCTTATTATTTCGGTTCGTTTAGTTAACAAGAGCGCTTCGCTTCATGCCCTTTTATTTCAACATTAAAGTCCTTTAAATAACTTTATTGGTATTGTAAATATGTAAAGTAGCAGCTCCTATTTGCATTTAAAAAAGAGAATAAATAAAATTGAAACTACATAAGTCGTGACACGAAGCCTCTACCGGAGATGTTCTACTTCTCACTATAAAATCAGAAGAGTTGAACTAAACTGCCGGAAGGGTGGCCAAATATTCCTTAGAATAGGCCGCCAGGATCCCGTCCGTCATCAGTCGTCACGAAGAACCTACCCAGGATTAATCGCGGCATTTGATAGTGCAGCCTCCTTGGCGGCTGGCCACGAGTAGTTCCTTATACTTGCTATATAGCGCGTGGCCAGCAGGCAGCTGTTTCTGCAGATCTCTCTGAAGGATGGATCAATGTGCTCTTATAATATTTTGTAAATGTATATTTAAATAAAATCAATCTATTATTATAAATGCGAAAACTTAGACGGATGTTCGTTACTTATTAGCACCAGAACTCCTCAAACGGATGGGGGATGAAATTTGATGCAGAGATAATTCATAGTCTGTAATAATACAAAAGCTCCTTTTATATTCTGATGATATACTCGGTTCCTGTGGGAACGCGGTTGGATGACGATTATCTCGAAAATTACATGACTTAGAAAAGTTTTTCGTTTTGTTGCATATATATCTTTATTCTTACCCGGACAATGCCGGGTCACCGCAGCTAGTGATATAACGTTTCAAAAACATCACGTTTGTAATAAATTACCTAACGCTTATCTAAATGCCATAAGTTTGTTTGCAAATCTTAATTGACTCCATTACACATCTTTTATTTATAGTTTCTCAGGTCAGTATCAACGCGGACCTTCTGCTTGAGGTTCGAATGAATGGACGGCGTGTCCGGACCCTTCGTTTTTTGATACGGACGATGTTGAATTCCGTTCGGGCCCATTACCGTTCTCACGTGCTTCCCAGAATCCATTCATGCCATTTGCGATCGGCAGTGTTAAGGATGTCGGATTAACGTCAGCTGCTTTTGAATTTTGGACTTTATTCGCGGGAATTTTGGGAGGTGGCTGGTCGTATTGTGTTAAGTGCATTGGTCCCTTCTCTCCGGTGTCGCGATAAAGACCCACGTCCATTAACGTTATCGTCAAGTTATTGAGGCGCCGGCGCCGATCGCTCCTCTCACATACATTAAACAACGTCATAGTGTGTGCCTTTGCCCAATATAACTCAGACTTAAAACTTAGAATAAATTTATTTCAACAGGCCTGCTACAGGCAGATTCAAATGATGAATAAAATGGATCTACGACCAGATTGAAAAACAGACTTCAACGAGACCGTAACAAAACCCTACTAGTCGCGTATTTAAATGTTATTTCATAAATAGATATTAAAAATGTCCATTATGAATAAGTTCTATAGCTACGTATCATTATCAACCAGATATAATAGACATTTTTCCAGTCCGCCTGTTCACCCTTTCATTCTTTCCATTTCTCCTAATCCCGAATGCCAAATTTTTCTTCCTTTTTTACTCTTGCATATCAAAAAATAACTCTTTTGCTCTAGTTATCGATTTCTAGTCCATCTTGGTATTAATATCCAGGGTCTTGTCATTATTTTATACTTCTTTTTACTCCTGAGAGCAGTTTCGCACTTCGTATTATCTGACTTCGTAAAGTTCCTGAGTAACTGTAGAATTATTGATGTGGTAGTTTACGCTCTAGCTCCAATTGCCGTCATCCGTTAATACCCTACTCAGTTCCGAATATTTTCAGTCCCAAATAGCTGTACTATTATTTTATGAAGGATCGTGCACTGCGTTCGAACCGAATCTGAATTATGAACAACTTCATAACGTTTTGTGCGGATTGTAAAGAGCTCATAGATTCTTCTTTTCTCGGATTTGAATCAATGGCAGAGCGAAATACAATATCCGAACTCGGTCTGAGTTTTCTAGGTACGTAGTTTTACGGATGTTATCTCACGCAGTGTTCTATGGTATAGCATTGCTTGCCAGTCTTAACCAACCTCATTTCCTTTTTTTCAGTATATTTGTGGTATCCATGGAAAGGGGTTTGAACATTTAACTCAGCAGTCTTGTCCAATGTAGGTTGGCGGGTGTGTGCTATGTGCAGAGGTGCATGCTAGATTAGATTAGATCTGCGTGCAATTTGGCTTGTTGTATATTTTGGTTCTTACGCTCTTACGACCCCCAGTATGATGAAGAGGGAGGCATTATTCTATTCTGCCGGTAATCCCCAGGGCTAAATGAATAAATAATTATTGATTTTATTTTGATTTTAGATTATCTTAAGATTTTATTGAATACGAAAAAGACGTTCAAAACAACTTTTTTTTTGTAAAAAAAATGGCATCGGAGTTTCTTTCTCATTATCAGTTGAGGCTGAGACCAAATTTTTTAAAGTCAATAACACTGAGTACATTAAATACGAGAGCTCCATTACATAACCAATCGGGTTTACTTGTATGGCGGCCACGATTTTAGTATTTATTCGTACAAATCGTTTTTCCATATTGATGAGAGAACTCCTAGTCCTTTGATAATTATTTTCAGTAAACAGTCCAGTCACTTTAGCTGTTTTAAAGCTTATGTTGCGAAATAAATTTTTAGCGCGTTGAATTTTGGTTTACGCCTTTATTACGTTGTTTAAATGATAATTTGAAAAACCGACGTTAGGATCGTGTCGGCTAAAAAAGTTATTAAATTTTAAAGGTCATAAAAATCAGCTTTTTGCGCATATCTTACGTCCTTTTGCTACCAATAAATGCTATTACGAAATTATTCGTCACCCGATTATCAATAAAAAATATCTGTGCATTTTTTTGTTGATTAACTGTTTTTGAAGTAGAAAAAAATGCAACTAGAGTGCTCACATACGGTATTGCACCCGAGGTTATTTAGCTACCCACAGCAATAGATGGGCAAAATGTAATCAGATTAATGAAAATGATTAACGATTACATTTTACGTTTTTTACCATTAATATGTCTGCATTTTGCTCATTTATGTTTTAAACACTACAAAATCACAGACTATACACATTTATGATTTCTTAGGGCGCCTTGCACTAAAAATTAAATCTAGTTTAGAGTTATATAAAATTCTATTTAGCGCTGATCTGTACTTATTGTCTTGCACTAAATCAAAATCTAGTTGTAACAACACTTAAACTGAAATCATCATTAAGATGAAATCAAACCAATTCAATTCATAAGCGTTTTATACAAGCTTAAACTAGATTAATTCGTTAGTGCAAGCCGCTCTTAAGGTTTAAATGGATTTAATAATGATTACAGAGCAAGAAAATTAAAATTACGACTACATTGTGTAATCATTGATCAGATTAATCAGATTACATTTAGCCCATCTCTGCCCACAGCTCACGAAGATTTTGTCCTGTATTTTTCCATAAAACCTGGCGACTCTATTACTTCGAATCGTGTGTAAACGCGGATGTGTCACCATCGCCTACCGTCGCATCCTCTCGTCCGTACACTTTAATCTATAGTCGCTTCTTTTAAAGTACATATTGATATCGAGAGTATATCGTTGCTTTTGTAATGCGGCGGTAGTTTATCTAAACGGGAAAGTGGTTTTAAGTGCTTTTGAAGGCAGTCTTACATTTGGTGCGTAGGCGATCAATTCCACCCTTGTATATTTAAAGGCTGTGTTTATAGTGGCCTAGTGGATAAGGAACCGGTATCCATAAACGGCAACGAAAATTGTAGGTTCGAATCTCGCCACGTACATCTGGGTTATTCTAGATTATGTGCGGATTTAGTCACAACATCATGAGGAAACCCGCAAGGTGTCTAAAAGAAATGCCATGTGTACTAGTGCTGTGAGAACAGCGATCAGCTGCGCTACTGGTCGCGTTGGGCACGGCATATAAGCGTAAAGTGGATACAGCCACTAATGTATATCGCTGCTCACCTAGTAAGTGATATAGCGTGACGATGTGTATTATTTTTACGCTTTAAATTCTCGTTATAAATAACCATTAGTAAAAAATCCAGGCTAAAGCTTTATTTATGATACATTTATTTTCTTCCGCAAGTATATAAGTGCATACAGTAAAAGTAATTTGTGGAATAGCGGACATTCTTTGATAGAGACTATCTAGATTAATCACGCCAATGAAATGTTGAAAGGTTTCCGGCATTCTCTGAAGACCATCCGGAAGCCACTGCGTGAACCTACCAAGTCGGTCGCTTAGAACATCGTTTTATTTATTTAATAAATAAAAACTTAATTGAAGTTTCACATTCCGATAGTTACACATAGAGTTTGCTCAGTTTGAAAGTAAACTGAATCACCAATACATACATATAATAAATCCGTTCCTCAGCTACCTACTATATATAATATTATCTGAAAAAAAAAATGATTGAAAGCTTCTAATTAATTGGGTTCTATATATACCATTTTACAGAAAAATGTAGCTTGTGCAATGTAGGTTAGTACAATTGTAAGGGTTAATCAATATACGCATCTATGCTCGTTCGTGACCGTTAATCTTAGAAACGGCTTAACCGATTTCGATGCGGTTTGACTAATGTATTGTGGAAAGATTCATTTAACATTTAGTGTTAATATTATTTCAATCGGTTCATAAATAAAAAAGTTATTTTGTTTAAAAATACACGTCGATTGTTTATTGGAAAATAATGTCTAAAATAACTGTTTAGTTCATTTGTCTAAAACTTAAGTTAATGTTAACTTTAGTCTGTAATACAATGAGTGTTAAAGTTTGCATGAACAAAAGAAAATTTAAAAAGTAGGCAATTTCAAAGATCGTGATTCCCGGTCTGTACTCAAGAATGATTGATACAATGTTTAATTCCTTTGGAGGTCAAGTTTGTCGTTCGGAATTAATGTCGCACACGGTTAAACTAGATGAAGCTCAGTGGGGTTTCGTCGAGGCCTCGCTGCGGACTTCTTAACTCTGGGAGTCGAAGCTGCTCGCGTCCGTAGGCTTTAGTTTCCCTACACGTAACTCCTGGGTGGTGCTAAACGAGCAGCAGCGAGGTGGTTGGGCGCCGGTGCCCGTCTGGATCGCGACCACAGTACATGGGTGTAAAGCCCGTCATAGTGACCAGTTTCGGCGTTTCGGGATCTGCTTGTGTATATCCAGTAGCTCATATACCTAGAGACCTTCAGTAGTGGTGTATCAATGGATTTTCATCCTTTGATAGTCGCTTTCGTTTTTGGGACTACACTGTACTTACCATCAGGTACTCTGTAGTCACTAAGTCGAGCCAGTGTAAAAAAAAAATCCAAAGACCCTGTTGTACTGCCTAACCAAGTACACAACTAGCGGCCAGATGTCTCAGACTATTTATTGCCAGCAAGCTACACGGCTATTGTGTACACAACAATACAATGCATGTCTAAGTTTCTAAGACGTTATAAAATAAAATATTAGAAACACATTTGGTGTTTCTACATTCCTATTACTAAAATATGTTGCTTCACTTTGACCTGCGCATTTCGTACTTTGTCCTTCCACGTATTATTTGATTCCGTGGTCGGCTCGCAGGAGCATGTTTAAATATTGGTTTATTTAAATACATCTGCAATGAAATTCCAATAACAGATGTATGTATATTGTTTGAAAACGTTGTTATCAGGAATTCGTATTATAAACTTCCTTACACGTGGACCCATTTCACACGTGAGGGGAGTTGAAACTCGCTTCAGTTCATCAACTTGAAAACTTCCTTTGTGACCACACCACGCTGATGGTAAGCACGGCGCAGTCCAAGGACGAAAACGACTATCAACAGTCAAAAAAAACTTAGGATAGTCGCAGCAATCATGCCGGCCTGCACAGATATCTCTTCACGGTTCGTTTAATGCACCCCATATCACAGGACAGTGGGAGCACGCTCGTTGGAAGATCAATCCACATGGATGGCGCATACAGGGTTTTTTTTTGTAACCCGGTGGAATATCCTGCATAGGACCATCAGGGACGCTGTGAGGGCAGCGACCCCGGTGTGTCAGACTCCCACTGACTAAAAACCCCCGGGGTGTCCCTCTAATCACTCCACCCAGGCCTGGGAAACAAAATTCGTCCAGTCGCCCGGGGAGCGAACAGCCTTATTCAGGCTTCCTCTTTGGGAGGGGTGGGTATAAAGAGCCCACGCCTCCAATAGCTCTTTCATAGGCGGCGCGCTAGACACTGCGCACCGCCGCCCTCTCATCCGGGCAGCAGACTCCCTCAAGTCTACTGCCCGGCATGACGCATACAGTTTCGCCCAACACACGCTGAGTCTAATGCTCTTTGGAATTGGTGACAGCACGCCGAATACATAATGTAATGTTATTGTATTAATATTTCATTGCTGTATATAAATGTGTGTGTGTGTTTGTTGTTCTTTTATTCTCAATAAACGTTTCTTTCTTATTCCGGCTTATTAGCTAAGGCAAACCAGCCAAGTAAAAACAAAAAAATTAACATAATTTTAATGCAAATTATATCAAAGGCTTACTGCGTGTTCAAACTATTAACATATAAGCTATATCCAAGGACGATTTGAAAAACACCGAGACGAATGTTGGACCTCACTGCGCGGAGAACTGGTGAAATCCGATACCCGAACATACTCGAATCTCAGCTACAAATTTGTCACGTGTTAAATATGTAGTTTTATTAAGGAATTCTATTAAGTCATTTGTTTTATTACACTTGTCGCTGTTAAGATAATTGTGAATATTTCATTTAAAGTGCACATTATTGGCCTGTTTCGTCCCGTTACGTCAGTTAGCAGGAAAGTAGAATTAATGCGATGGAGATGCGATCTCTTCGTTCTATAATGCGGAGTAACGCTTGCGGATCGCGTTAGAAACTAAGAGATACGCAGAATTGTTGATTTAATAGATAGTGTTATAGACAGCATGTACAACCTGTCTCTTTACCTACCACAATAGGGATTCGGCGTCATGATAAATAGTTTTGAATAATAGAAGCGATCTCTGGAGGAGGATATATCAATATTTGAGGATCTTTTTTCTGTCAGAATAACTCATTTCATTCAGGTTACTTCCTTTGTGACGATATCTCTTGGGACACTCTGGTTTTGATGGCCCTATATTATGTTTGTAAAATCCGAATTAATTGTAGTATAATGATAAGTCATGTTTAAAATACAATTAACAATTTAATTAAATACAATGTCAACTTGTAAATGACAAACGGTACACCAAAATAATTTCTTTTAAATTAATTTGTTACTCATTCTAATATAATATGTATGTGTTACGGATATTGTGGAAGATTCAGGTGTTGCATAGAATGTCTGTTTATTTATTCTATTTAATTCTAGACTTTTTTATGCATGGTGAAAAATCATATCAGTATATCATGCAATGCCGCAGCCCGAATCTTGAAATATTTCGAGGCGCGCTAAAACCTACTGTCTGATTGCTTACCCGCCAGTCCTTTTTCCGTTTTTCCTCAATTATTTGGATTAATCCAATAAAAAATCTTTCCACTACAATTTTTGACATTAAATGCTCAACAACTTTGTGAAAATTTAAATATCCAATTTTTCTATAAGAAGCGAAATACTCACGTAAATGATCTTTGACTTAAGACATGATAACGATATCTTATGAGACTATTGAGTTAACTTTTAAAACGCTTAACCAAAGTACTTTTACTAGTGCTTTTCAGCCAATTTTTTAAGAAGAGCTTGGCTGCCTTTTATATATACTATTCAGTGGAGACGCTGGATCATGTTTTCGTCTGTCACTTATATAATTTAACAGCCGGGGCGCTGGTCCCGACATACACCCCTCTCTAAGATCCGGGCTGGCAGTGCCAATAATAATTCAAACCCTTTTTCAAGAATTTCATGTTCTTCGCTAGTTCAGGGAAAAAAATATCCTTTCGATGTTTACAAAATAGCTTACTATTAAACTATAGGTGATGATATTTTATAGTGGTCACTCCTAGGCATAGATGGGCAAAATGCAATCAGATTAATGAAAATGATTAACGATTACATTTTACGTTTTTTACCATTAATATGATTGCATTTTGCTCATTTAAGTTTTAAACACTACAAAATCCCAGATTGTATACACATTTATGATTTCTTAATGTTTTAAATGGATTTAATCATGATTACAGAGCAGGAAAATTAAAATTACGACCACATTTTGTAATCGTTCATCATTAATCAGATTACATTTTGCCCATCTATGCTCCTAGGTCGCCTAGTGCTGAAAAAATTGGCATTGCCGTGGGCACCGATCTCACTGCGGTCCTGAGGGTCTATGACTATTTCACCAGGTTGACAAAAAAAGTTACTTCTAGGTTATTACTAAAGACCCTAATTACTTTATGCTCACTATTATATAAATACGCCTAAGATACGATAGATAATACCTTTTAAATGTTGTCTACTAATAATACATTATTTCATATACCGTGTTTCGTAAGCCGTGGTGGCTGCCGGCAGAATAGAATAGCACCCCCCTCTTCTTGCTGAGGTGTCGTAAGAGGCGACTAAGGTATCTCTTTGACACCGCTATTCAACCAGGTGTTCAGAGAAGGAAACCTCGACCAAACTTGCATCCCGCTCCCTCCCGATCGTACTGGTTCTCCTTTCCATCGGGCCTGAGGGAGTTCGGACGAGAGAGTGCTTTTCTGGCAGCGCGTCCAGTTACGCACTTAAATATCTCCTGCGCAATTGACTGTTTTCGAAAACTGGACCTCGAATTTCTTAATCGGTGTTGAAACAGTCGCCGTGGCCGAAACCGGCCAGGACATCATCATCATCATTTCATATACTACGAATATTTGCCTAAATATAGTCATTTTTTATCCATTGCTAATTTTTTATGGGCGTTGTGATGAATGCCGAATTATACGCATTGTTAGTGACATAATACACATACAGCCATTATCAACTTGTTTCCTGACTTACAATAAATTAAACACAGACAAACCTGTATCGCGTATTGTACATATTTAAATGTGTTGGCTCGTACGCAGGTGTCCGCGATGCGTGATGTCATATCTTGATGGACTGGTCAGCGGTGGTCGTCGCCATGTTGTTGGCTTTTTTGTTGCCATTTTAAATCTGAATCTATTCGCCGGCACCGATCCGCCGGGCTATGTTCAGGTGTATCTTTGTGTGATTAGTCTAAGTGTTGACCATTATTTGACAGCTAAGAGATATAGTGGATGACGTTGGCCGTATAATCAATACATATAATAAATCTGTTCCTCAGTCCCCTATATTTTTTTATGATTTACAGGCGAACGCTTGAGCTCAATCACACGTGGTGGAAGGTGAAGATGAATCCGATGATGAACCGCGTCCGCCCAACAAATGCCTATTCACTCTTCTCTTAAAGGCTTCCAGGTCATAAGATCGTGGGAATATGCTCGCTGGAAGCATATTCCACTCTTTAGCTGTTCGCATAATGCATGCAGAAGAGAATCTTTTTGTACAGATATAAGGAATGTCCACCACAAGTGGATGGCATCTGACACGGTGTCTAGTAAATAATATTATCTAGATGGACAAACAATAAAAATATTTTGAAATACAAAATTAAACATAAAAAAAACATATTAGCTGGCATTGTATGTCTGAGTCGGCTAAGATTTAAAGACGCGACTTCTACTTTGCTTAGGCTTTACTCAAACATTAAAATATATATTATTTAATTAATATCAAAGTGTATGCTAAGTTTCAGATACTTACTCTGCGAATACTTAACCTATACTGAAGTCCCTATTATGTATTCAGTTTTTTGTCAAACACGAACTTATTTGCAGAGCAAAATCTAAGCAAATTCTAAGTAACATCTATAAATCCTCAGCCTTAGACTTTGTAGATGTGTTTATTAATTACGTATTACTTTCTCAGATCAAAAATGTATGAGAAACAGTAAAATTAATTAATAATGGATCTAGATTATAAAAAAATATCCTTTTTTATGTTCTAGAACATGGTGAAAGTACAGAAGATGCAAGAAGAACAAACCACGAACGGCTTGGAGCGGGGTCCCTGGCTACTGACGGAGAAGGTAAGCCATCAATTCAATCTCATCGTTCCTTTTATCCTGACTCTTCATAGTAAACACAACATCTGATGGTAAGCATGATGCAATTAAAAAAACAATATAGTCGTAATGATCCTGCCGGCCTGCACGAGTATCTCTTAAATATATCTTCGTTCAAAGGCCCCAATATCATAGAACCACGGTAATATGCTTCTCGGGAGACCACTCCACAGCCCCACGAGTCTTCAGCAGTAAGAGTTAGAGAACTTCTCAGTCCTAGCCGGGATGTGAGTTACCGTATAGCTGTGACACCGCAAACCGGCGCGCGTGGTTTTACAATAGAAGGGTGAGGGAGGAAACAGGTTCAATGACTTTTCAAAATACACACCATGATATCAGTAGCGTTCATTCCATAGATGCATACACGCACTGCTTGCCCTTATGTTAAGTCTGGAATAAATTGCTTAAATTTAAACAAAACACAGGAATCATTTATATTCATATCTATTCTATATTCACGCCTTCTATCTTTCCTGTGAAAGCCATATAAAGTTTACTATCATAATATAATATTCAAGTTAATTAGGCGAATTCTGCCTACCCTGTCCAGATATCTTATGCACGTCACTGCATGATATATATGGTAGAAAACGCTCAGTGAGGTATTATCTCTGCGCAACTGGAGAGGTTCAGGATGCTTAGTAGCGTCTGGATCATTCACAACGCGGACAGCCCTCCGCTGTAACCTATCCAGGGCGTAAAGCAAGTACTAGACAGCATCGCCCCAGAGATGCGAACCGTATTCCATGCATGGCCTGCCCTAGGCCTTATACAATAGATTTAGTTGATCGGGCGTGAAAAATCATCGCAGTCTGTTCAGGATACCCAGTCTACGTGATGTTGCGGTGATGATAGTCCCAATATGATCCCTAAGGAATCCGGACAGTATTCCATATAAATGCACAAAGCGGAGTAGCGTTCATTCCATAGATGCATGAAAGCATTGCATGCCCTTATAATATATAAGTCTGGAATAAATTACTAAAAGCTAAATAAAAAGAGGAAATATTCATATTTATACCAATTCTATTTTTACACCCTATATATTTCCTATAGGAACAGTATAAAGCTAACTGTAATACTATAATATTCCAATTAATTGCGCGAACTCTGCTTACCTTGTTCGAACATCCTATGCACGTCACTGACAAAGCGGTATATCGCGGCCAAGCTGCGACTGCCAAAATTTAAATCATACTTTTAGTTAATATTGAACTAAATTTCTTAGGAATTTTAAACATTTCTTTTTGTTCTTTGTCGGACACTAGTGGCTAGTAAAAAAAATCAAGCTAGAAATAATATCGCGGCAAGGCACGAAGGAAGTTGAAGGACTCGTGACACTAGGTAATGAATTTTTAAAGTTCCTCTAGTTGACAGAGCGAGTGCAACGACTCTTAATTGCAGACGTATACATGCAACGGAACACTTGGAATATTCTTGTTTTAATACGTGAAATTAAATCATTAGATTGTACAAAAATTAAAAAAAAAATAGCTAAATATAGAGATAATAGTTTTTGTAACCCGGACTAAAATCCTGCATATGACCGTCATGGCAATCGTTAGAGTGTCTAGGTGTACGCGGGGGGCGGCGACTATTTAACAGCCCCCCGCCTAGTAGGTGAGGCCCGAACAAGGCAGGATGTCGCCGGATGCCGAGGAAGGCTCGGCTTTGCCCTTAGCATCCGGCAGACGGGAGAAGGAACACCCCGGTGGTTTTAGTCGGGGCAGGTCCGACACACCGGGGGAGCGGCCCTCACCGCTCCCCTGACGGTCCGCAGGGGTTTCCACCGGGTTAACAAAAAAAAATCGTTAGAGTGTCGGACCGTATGTGGAAAAACTCCTACTGGCTAAAAACCCTCGGGGATCAATATTCCTCCGAAAACCCGACGAGCGAATAGCTTTTCTCTGGAGCCATCTCTGGGAGGTATGGATCTAAAGAGCCCAACCCTCAGAACCTCTACATTAGATCGTGAACAGGAAACATACACGCCGCCTCTGCCTCATCCGGACAGCAGACTTCTTCTAATCTACTGCCCAGTAGAGATAATTTACTTACAATACGATAATATAACGGAAAAAGATATACAATACTAGCTGTGTCCGCGACTTCGTCCGCGTGGATTAGTTATTTTGGGCATTTTAGTTAGTTATTTATTTTAAAATTGTAATATCTTCTAAGATGTTCGTTGAAATTAAGTGATGTCAAAGACAATTTTGTTCACAATTAAATACTCTTAATCAACAACACATTCATTTAGATAAAGATTAATATTATTTCGTTGATACAACTCTTAACAAATAATGCATTAATTTCGACCAAAAATGATTACCATAAAAACGGTTCTAGTGAGTTAATCTTAAAAGATAGACATATACTGTCCCTGACATTTTTTTAGATCATTTTAAGAGGAATAACTCTTTCTTACATATATTTTTGGTATCTTGAACCGTTTTCGCAGCGCACGCAATGGAAGCACTCAAGGATGAATAATTTTCCCCGTTTTTTTTACATTTTCCATTATTTCTTCGCTCCTAATAGTTGCACCGTGATGTTATATAGCCTAAAGCCTTCCTCGATAAATAGTCTATTCAACACAAAAAGAATTTTTCAATTCGAACCAGTAGTTCCAGAGATTAGCGCGTTCAAACAAACAAACAAACAAACAAACTCTTCAGCTTTATAATATTAGTCTACCATATACCAAATAAAAAGAGTTCTGATTGAGGGTAATGTCTAAAGTATGCGAAATCAGCGAGAGTGCATGAAGGGATTAATTAATGTCAAGGAAGCGAAAGGTTTGCAAAAATAGTGAGAAGTGGCGTTTCATTCTCTCTGCTTACCGCAATAGGAATTCGGCGTGATGATATTTTACGGTCAATTAAATATATATATATATATTTTTTTTGTTGTAAACCGGATGAATATCTTGCATAGGACGGTTAGAGCAACCGTGAAATCAGCGACCGTGGTGTGCCAGATTCCTATTGTCTAAAGCCCCCCATCCCAACCCTAGAGTATCTCTACTCGCTGTAAGCCGTGTCTTGGGATCCGTATTCCTTCTAAGTCCCGGTGTGCAAAAAGCCTGGTACAGGCGTCATCTGGAAGGGGTGGGTATAAAGAGCTCACACCTCAGGTTATCTCTATCCAGCGGTAAGCAGACGTTAACCTAGCCTCAAACTAAGCCTGCATTGTTTGTACTATGGCCACTAGACAAAGATACTTATATTCAAATTCATGACTTGGGACGTGCAGTTTGCCGATACCGGGACTTGAACCCAATATCTTCATTCAACGAAACAGTTACGGCATCTACAATTGTTCTAATCTCGCAGCAATACCCCGCTCATTGTTTTCTACCCTTTGTATCACAGCGAGTGTTCTAAAGCTTTGTTTAATCTTATTCTACCCACTCCTTTCTATAATAGAACCAAATGCGTAGGTTTACGAAGACACGCCTTTATGGTAGCTCATGTTTTGGCAAGAACTAAGAAGTTCTCTAACTCCTATTGAACTGTTAAACAGTGGAATGGTCTGTTCACAAGCGTATTTCCATCGTATTGTGATGTGAGGGCTTTACACGAAGCATGAAGAGATATTTGTGCAGGCCGGCATGATTGCTGAGACTGGATAGCCTTTTCTTTGCTCCCAATAGTTGTAACCGATTTTTGGACTAAATTATGCTTACTATTAAATATCTCGTGATGGTTATACCAAGTTAAAAAATTGGTTTCGCGAATAGCACAATACCATCAGGCTGTCCCCACGTGTCTGCGCTAACCTTGACGATCGATTGCCACGCCGCCAGCCCGGCGCCAACCCCATACCACGACCTGACGTTTTTCATGGGATCGCTACCACAACGTCTGGAGTTTTTGTTACGCTCTTGATTTCTGTTAATTTTTCTGCCTTATGATAAATATTATATATTGAAAATTCTGGCACAGGAGTGAATAATTTGTAGATCTATATGTACCAGAGGCTCTTCTGGGTAGATGCTTACACGCGAATTGATGGTAAATTCATTGCCAACTCTACACTAAAGCCTGAGTAACAAAGGTTTACATGCTAAATGGAACCAGAAAAACTTCCGATTTTAATCTCATCTCTTACTATTTGCTTTGGATGGATGTTTCTTTCAATCACGCGAGTATGGGTGAACGGATATGGATGAAATTTGACACAGAGATAAATTTAGCACATACTATACTTATTATCTTGAAAATATAATCGGTTCCTCTGGAAACGCCAATGGGATCACGTGGTGGCAGCTAAGCTCGAAAACTATATCCAGGATCCCGGTTCCGATATGATTATTTTGAAGGTCTTGGTTTCTTTACGATTGTTATTGGATATTCTCCATTGTACACCAGTAGCACAATGAAGAGTGAGCTACATTCTCTAATTCCACCAGGCCATTTAATCATAAAACCACTAGACGCCGTGTTGGATACCATCAATATGTGGTGATACTCCTTATATCCGCAAGAAAGGATTTGCTTCTACATTCGTCATGCGAACAGTTAAGGGGAGGAATATGTTTCAAGCGACCATATTTCCACGGTCTTATAACTTGGAAGCCTGGAGGACTGGTTTAATACTCATAAGAAGGGTGGTTACATAAAAAAAAATAAACAATTACAAAAACGATTTATCAGACCTTAACATTAAAAGACGATGCGCCGTATTTGCTGATCTTTGTCCTTCAGGCGTTATTTGGTCTGAATACTATGACCTAGATTAAACATATCTACCCAAGCAACGCTGGATCACCACAGCTAGTAGAAAAGTTCGTTCAATAAACGTATAGAAAAGAACATTACAGACTATTGAATAGAGCATTAATGTAGAAGGTAAAGAAGGAATCAAGTTTTCTTATAAGGATCTTGAGGTCTAAAAGAATTCTTCACGTTTTAACGATCTAAAGTTGATCACAACCCAAATACAGCCGAATTCCATTGTCATATCGATAGCCTACAATTTCATACATGCCATAAAACATAAACCTTAAATGGATAGAGTTTACGTAACGTATTCACAAATATGTCGATGGCGTCTAAATTAACATTAATTGGTGTCCAAAATGTAATAACAGTTTTACATAAAATCCAACAAGTTGATATGATTTCGCCGTGTTTAGAAGCATCTATTCATTTGTAGTTAATAGAAATAAATCTACTCCGCGGAAATTTTTGAGATGAAACTTTTACTTTTTTCTATGTAGAGTAAAAGTTCGCTTCGTTTTCGTTTCTACATTCATAATGCAAACACCGAACTCAATCTTATGATTTGGGAGCCGTAAAAATAGAGGGAAGAGGCATTTGTTGGCAGATGTGGTCCATCATAGACTTCATTTTCATCTTCACGTGTTTTTGAAGACAAGCATGTACCTTTAAATTATAACACTGTTAAACATAACAGGCCCCGCAACGTTTATTTTTCAAATAGGTGAAAAGAGAAGAGCCATAAAAAAGAGCGTTTTTCACCCCTTTTTTTGGAGAGTCCAAAGGAAATACTGCGCCAAGAGCTCATTCCTGAACATTAAAATGTGCGGCAAGAAGATTCTAGAGAACTGCATTACTGTTTCAAGCTAAAGAGTCCTTACAAGTCTGAAAATGAGCCAATGGCCAATCGCGTACAATACGCCCCAAGAATGGAGCATTCTATAAAATACGCATAGGGAACCAATTCCCTACAAAATCTTAAAGGTTTTATAAGCCACAAGTTAATGTGAGATCATCGACAATTTGATTAACACGTCTTTAGATGGAGTCGAGAGGAGTCGTTTAGTCTTGTTACGTTTTAGGAGCCTGAGGGCTTCGACAAACCAAAATTCGATCAGCGGTAACCGTAGTAGAAATAAACAAACTTGTGGAATTTACATAAGCTTTCGGTATACCGTATCAGGTTGATACATTATATCAATTGCATACATTTTACTTTAAGCTTTCTGCTCGTATACCTCATTACTTTCAGCTGCGTGTTTATGAAATAAATGCAGTAGTTTCCTGGTATTTACTAACGAATTAACAGCACAAAGAAATGGAAATTAGTAGAGGACTGTGTAAATTGGCATCGGTGTTAATTTCCGCGGTGCAGCTTTGTCTAAGAGCCAAGATTTGGTCTGGAAACGACGTCACAGCCTAAAACATCAAACTAGTAATTTGATACTCGGTTGTTGGACTTATGTTTCTAGAAAGTAATGGCTGATGAGTTGTTTTAGAATAAGGCACAATATACACAAGCGATAGGATGTAGATCAAATTGTATACTGGCATACCTATAATATTTATTTTTTGAGATTGTACAGTTGCTCTTGCACTGGGTCGTGAGTAGTGATGAAAATGCCCGAGAATTTTCCCAAAGTACCCAAAAACTTCCTTGGGAATATTCCCGGGAATTTACGAAATGTTCTCGGAAGTTTTGGGCACTTTGGTAAAATTCGCGGGCATTTTCATCACTAGTCGTGAGCACAGAAAACAAGTGTAAAGATCGCCGTGATGACCCTCTTCGGCCTGTCGCGTTGCGAGATCAGCTCGTGTGTGTCCAGTTATTCATATATCTAGAGGCTCCCAGCCCTAATATACCACATATTCGAGTTGCCATGATGACGGCGATTATCAATGTATTTCCAACTCTTGATAGTCGCTGCCGGTCATGAACTGTCAGGAACTTTTCTTCATGTACATTCTAGTTTGTATTTTTATACTGCTATTATAATTTTGTGAGA
Organism: Automeris io; assembly: GCA_036320925.1. Classification (NCBI taxonomy): domain Eukaryota; kingdom Metazoa; phylum Arthropoda; class Insecta; order Lepidoptera; family Saturniidae; genus Automeris; species Automeris io. The sequence continues at coordinate 797,932 of JAUDJH010000010.1, read as the reverse complement.
TTCTCTGTGTAGACGTAAGAAGTCAGCTAGATATTTGCTAGAGCTGATTGAGTACGTATGTAGTGTTTATATTCTATGTTTAAAGCTAGAGATTATATTTACAGTAATCTCTAAGCTCTCTAGCTGTACGACTCTGTTGTATTCGAAGTGCTATAAATGCGATTAAAGCCTCTGGTAACGGTTTTTTTTTATATTTAAAATCAATACGATTATAGATATTAATATAGCTAAGATATGAATATAGTTTTGTATCTCCAGTCGATATGATTGTAGGCTTGTATCTAAATTTGATACGGCTATATGTATGCGTCCAAACTCAACACGTTTATAGATTTTTAACTGAGATACGATTATAGTTTTCTATCTAAAGTCGGTACGATTGTAGTTTTGTGTTAAAACTCAACACTATTATAGATATTTAACTAAGATAGGATTATAGTTTGATGTCTAAAGTCGATATGATTAAAGTTTTAAATCTAAAATAGATACGTTTAAAATTCTATCCAAAGATTATGATTTTTTCTAAGGTCGATGCGAATATAGTTGTGTATCAAAGGATTATACGATAATTGTTTTGTGTAAGGCCACTAATGTATCTCTGTTAATCCCGAAAGGGATAAAGCGTGACGACATATAGTATAATCTGTATCTAAGCTCGTTACGATTATAGTTTTGTATCCACAGAACGTCAGAGTTGGGAGACCGAGTGGTGCAGGCTCGCGTACTGGGAACTGACCCAGCGTGTGGGTCGCCAGTTCGGAGTCAGGATGCGAGCTGTGGACGTGTTCGGGGGCGGGGGCGGCGCGTGCGGCTCGGGGAGGCACGGCCTTTGCCTGGACGCGCTTGACCAGAGAACTGATGCACCGCAGGCTGAACAGGTCAGTCTTGTACACATCATCATATTCTACCAGACCAGGCGTTGGGATGCTTCATAATTGATCAGAAGAAATATGTTCCGAAATCTCCGTAGAACTAATGGTATGGTAGCTTACGCACTACAATCCGTTAGGGATGTGACTTGAAATGAAAAAAATCGATTAATAAATAATCATTTCAACTTTCTTAAATTAATCGATTTTTGCATGTAATTTCTCGCAGGAGAAGCAAAGCATCGTGAGGAAACTCGCATGACGTCTAATAGAAATGTCATTTGTTTTAGTGCTGTCAGAATAGCGATCAGCTGCGCTACTGGTTACGTTGGGCACGTAATGTAAGCGCAAAGTGGATACAAACACTAATGTATTTTTGCTCAACTCGTATAGATATAACATATTATTATTACGAACTTATATTCTGAGCAAAGTCTAACTGGATTCCAAGCAGAGTTAAAAAATCTCAGCCTCAGAGCAACCGATACAAAGTAGGAGTTGTCCAGTTAGGTGTTAAGCGTTACATTGATTGTGCGTATAATTCAAGTAAAGATGGCGGCCGCTCGGATAACCTTTGCGATAAGGGCGTCGTCGGAGCACCGAATCTGCCGATAGCAAACTGTATGCGAGCACGCAGCCATCTTTTTGCTAATTATAATTAATAATAATTATATATCGTCACGCTATGTCCCTTTCGGGGTGAACAGAGAGAAACACATCAGTAAGTATGATGCCTTTATAGGGATGAGCCTAGAAATCTAGGGTTCAACTTTCAATCTAGTTCTGTCGTAACAATATAGTACATAGAATAACAGTGTGCTGCATCTGCTATCGTGTTTATTAATACTATTATTTGACCACCTTTGACGACATTTCTTCAAATAGAATTTGTCCGAGCTGAGGAGCGCCGTTAGGTTCTGGATTTCCACGAAGAGTAATTAGGGGACCAATAGTTAGTTCAGGCACAGTGACAATGAAATATTCATAAGGCACTCACCTGGAAACTGGAGTAGTAGGGATTCACAGGTTCTGGCTCACCGCCTTTGGGTCACTCATCGGTTCTAGCTCATTGATCACGGCGGCAACCCTAAAAAAAAAAAAAAAAAAAAAAAAAAAAAAAAAAAAAAAAAAAAAAAAAAAGGTTTTCAGGGTCGCTGAATCGAATGCAAGTATTTAAAATTGCGTAGCTTTAACCGTTTCAGAGATAGCATAACATTAACTAGCCTATAATAATACAAAAGCAATGGGGTACAGTTAACAATGGATCATCCGAGCAAGGGTCGCCTATTGTTCGCTCGAACGCCATTGTTTGAATCGAGTTACGGTCGGGGGGTCTCAGGTACTTTTTCTATGTGTAATAAAAAGCCGTCTACATTCCTTCATTACTCATATTCGTTTATTTTAAAACAGTAATTAAACAAATTCCATAATAACATATCATTGTACATGGTATCGATGTCAAATTGATTAATAAAGTAATTCATTGTACAGTTGTGCAACTTGTAGTACAAATACATTAAACAGTATTGACCACATACTGAAGTCCAATTGTTTTGCAATATTTTTTTATTGAAACTCCATCGGTGGCTATTTCTCTTTAAGAATGCATAGTGATATCCAGAAGGTGGTCGTCCATAGGAGTCGAAAAATTCACCAAAACCATTTTTGTCTATATGTAGTGCAACCCAATGTGATCCAGGTTTTGTATCGGGGTCCAAATTACTAATTAAATAAGTAGGAGTTTCCATGTATATCGGTAATCTATTTGCAGCATACACATTATACCGCAAACTTGGATGTATTTCGTTCAAATATTTCTGTAGTTCTATTGTATTCATATTTATTTAAAAATACAACTTTCCAACCCCAGAGATCGCAAACATGTGTGCGATTGTAATTACAGTAACTTATTATATATCGAAAGGGTGATTATTAAAAATAATACAAAGTAAGTTCATTTTAATTAATTTATTCAAAAATGTACACACAAAGAGATACATACAAATATTACAAAGTTAATATTTTTACAATATATATATATTCAACTATTATAATCGACGGATACATTGCGGTTTTTATCTATCTCAATAACATTATCAAATTCGGCGTAAACAATACAGTTAATAGTTTGTACAAGCGTTGACTCAAATCGAACTTCTAATCTTACAGTGCCATGTCTTATAAGATTCCAATGACCTGAAGAGTTGGCTGATAAATCCGGAGTTAAATCAAAAGCTAACAAACAGTAACCGTTCGAATATTGTTCTCTCGAAATTCCATTCCCTTCATTTAAAAAATGTATACCCGTACCCGAAAATAATGTATGATAAGCCGTGGTGAAAATATGGTTTTCAAACGAAGGTTGTAAAGCTTTCGAAGGTATTTGTTGACCATCAATATATAAACAAAATGTGTTAATGTTGTAATTTTCGAAATTAAATGGATTTTTAGTGAGATTACCGTTAAATGCCCCGTTATCAACAAACCCAATAATACATCTTTTTGGGACTTGCCCCAAAAAAATGTTGTCAAGTGTTTTGCCTTGAATCCCAGATGGTATAGTTAAAACTTTCACTTCAGCTCGAGTGACGGGATATTTTGCTGTAGAAAAAGCCAATGCTTTTTGATGTGCAAGTAAAACAGTTGGATTGATTCGTGCTTTACGAACGATAAGTGTTGCATCTGTAATGCATACTTTAAACTTTGAATCACTTGAAGGGGCCATTAAGTTAAATGTTTCTCTAGAGCGAACTAATTTAACTGACATTTCTACACCATTGATCAAGAACTTTTCTTGGTTAAATATATCGCCATGTAAGTGTCCAATCATTTCAATTTCTTGACTTTCAGAAGCTAATTTTTGTCTTTTAACAAATCCTCCATTTTCCTCGCCGGTTTCATTCATTTTGTTGGCTGTATCTTCATACCAAAGGCCACACGTAAGATGAGATTCTTTAGCTGGTTTAGCATAATTCAACAAAGTTTCCATGTAGGCACGATACGCATATGTATTATTTGGAGGTGATATAAGTTTTTGATTTAAATAGACATCAAGTTGACTGAAGATTGAATGCAACCAATTATTAACCGGAGCCACTACCGTTGAGGCAGCTACCTTAGAGGAATCTTGATGCAATATCCTGGCTTTTATATGAATCAAAGTATGAGACAGATCTATATAATCTTCACCAGTTCCTGGTACTTGAAATTCGAGGGGCCCATCATCAGCTAGAGATGATATAGGTTTATAATGTATCCATATTCCATTTTCTATACTAGTTTGTGTTGAGGGTAATGCAAATAAATCTAACTCTGATTTAATGCACTCACATGATTTGTTATGTAGAAATGACATTTTATGAAAATATGTCTTTGATTTTAGTATGACTTGACTTTGATTTTTTGATACCTTTCACCTTGACATTCGGTGCTGAAATGAGAGAATTCAAACGGTTCCTCTTTTTTATATATCCTGAACCGGACATGTTAATTCGATTAATTTTATCTTGAGCTTTTTTGTGTAAATTTGAGCTGGCCTCTTTCAATCTAGTTCTTATTGAATCTTCCATGGGGCGTGCATTAACCATATCCGATAATAGACCCACACCGGCATTTAAAGCCTCTTTACCCACTACTTTAGCACCACTAGAGAGCAATGGTAAAACAGATCTAAATAAGCCTCCTAAAAAACTACCAATTCCATGTCCACGCTGATACGGTGCTCCTCGATAAATCACACCAATACCGTGACCAGCTTGATGTGAATAATAGTGCTCATAAGGACAAATTTCATTATATTCTTTGGAATACATTATAGTTTCATAAAGTGGAGTTTAATGCACAATGTCCCAAACTGGAATGGTATTTTTTGTCCTGTGCCTGATCTTATATTTATTTCAATCGTATCAAACTCCCTGCGCATAACAGGTATGTAGTGAGGTGGTGAGAAAACATGCATTTTATTAGCTCCATATATGTATTTTGAAGGGTCTAGTGGTATTATTCTTAATAATTGTGTCATCACATCCCCAACAATTTGCGGTTCAATAATATCACTATAAACAAATAACTGAGATGGTAGCCCTAGATGTAAATTCGCTGAACATTTTCCAAAACCACCCCTGTGTGCTAAGTTTCTAGTTGGTTCAAATCCTAGTTGAAGACTTAAGCTAGGTGCTAACGTAACTGATCTTATTGATTCATCCATTACAGTTACAGATACAAACTTTGAAATTTCATCATATCGAAATATAACTTTATCATCAATGCTGTTTAATGCTGTTAAAATTTGATTAATATCATCATAGTTGGTGGCTGGTATATAATGTTTGTAGTATATTAGTGAAGGTTTATCCTCATGGGGCATTACAGCCCATTTTGTTATATAAACAATATTTTCATGTTCCTGAACTGTAAACATCGTGCATGGATATTGAAATTCAACGACACCAACAGACCATCTACCTTCAAGTATAATAGGTTTCGGTAATTTGGTTGAAAACTGGGTTGTCGTATTTTCTGGGAAGTATTCCATGGAGCTATTACTCAACAATGTTAAATAAAAACTTTCCTTCATCATATTTTCTTTAAACTAGAAGCCAATATCCAACTATTAAATTTATCCGGATAACCTTTCCACTTGACCAACACTTGCTTTCTGTTACCGGAATAGCGGGAACCGATAATTTTATCTATTTTATAACTTGAAGTAGGATCATAAGATATTTTTTGTAACTCTTTCTCATAAAAAGTTCCTGTTATTGGTTCATTTTGTAAATCTTTTAATGTGTATACTACCCACGGTGATCTATCTATTATAGAAGATATAATAAAAATTTCATCACTCCAATTGGATTCATATCCCTTTTGAAAGATATGTTTGTGTTTGGTGATTCTTACATAGTCACCAATATGAAATTTTGGAAGTGGAATATTTGTAGGTTGACTAACTTTTTCTCTGTCATACAAATTATTCCAAACAGTCATTATATTATCAAAATTTACATCGCAAGGACACATCTTAATACTAGAATGATAGCTATGGTTATATGCGTATATTAAGTTCTGTAGGATATCTATATACCTATGGGTATTTTTGTGAGTGAAATAACGCCACATTCTCATTTTTAGTGTCCTTTGGAATCTTTCTACAATGCTGGCTTTAATATCAGGGTTATTTGTTGTATAATAATTTATATTTTTACTCTTTAAATAACCCTTTACATCTTTTGAAAGGAATTCACTTCCTTTATCAGATTGTATATGTGTTGGTGTGGTATTAGCTTCACTAAAAATACTATCAAAACATGATTTAACTGTTTCAGAATTTTTATTTTTCATAGGTCTAGCATAAGCATATTTAGTAAACACATCAATAACACAAAGTATATAATTAAATCCGTCATTATGTGTAGAATAAGATCTCATATCACTTAAGTCTACCTGCCAAAGTTCATTTAGGTTGGACAAAATATATTTGTTTCGAGGAAATTTCCTATGTACTGGTTTATGCAACGTGTATGTTTCTTGTAACCGTAGCCACTTTTTAACGTCTTCCTTAGTCATTTTACCTTTCATAGCTTTCGACAATTTTTCAATACTACTGTAACCAGCAGGATGTGATGGATCATAATAAATCTTAGTTATCTCTAGTATGGGGTCCATTTTTCCCAACTATTTTTTTTTCTTATAGGTTTTTTTATCTTTTCTAGATTGTTTTTTTTATCATTAAACTCTTCATCTGTAGATACTTGGCCAATATCCTTTAATTGAAGCCGGTGTATGTATTCACTTCTAGCTGGATTCCCAACGTAAGTCAACGGTACTTTAATATCCTTCAATGCTGTTGCAAACTTTTCCCAACCTATTGGATCACTTTTTTTTAACGGTCTAATTGCATCATTTAACAAATCTACTATATTACTTCCAAGAATTTTTTCGTTATCTATAATGACTGTACCATCATCATTCCAATGAATTTTATTTGTACTTAGAGTTAGCAATTCCAATAAAGACCCACCTTTCTTTACATAGGTTTTTGGTATTAAACTAAGAATTTGATCTTTCGTGTAAGGAAGTTTTTCATAAGATATAGTACTCTCCTGATTTTTATCTTCAGTGTTTGGTGGCAGAGCTGTAACTAAACTCTTGTCGTCGGTATAATTACTTTTATTAGATGTATTTACTTTTACTTCTGGAGTGGTAGTATCAATACTTTTAGTTATTATTGGTATTTCATGAGGTTGACGGTCTTCTCCAGTAAAGTGTAAATATCTTTGTAAAATTTGTAGATATAGAATACATTTTTTCCTATCATCCATATTACTATTCAAAATATTTTTCATTTCAGCATCTAATCTAGAAGTGGGTCTATCAGGAACTTGGTTGTATTTTAATTTGTCCATCAAACTTGGTTCAATGAGCAACATTTTCTTAGCTTGCTCCATTTTTATTACATAAAATAATTAACTAAGCCACTCAAAATTGAACCCAATATTATTGGTAGAAATGCACCACCTTTTTGAATAATAATATTTTTTCTTATTTTATTAGAACTTTTATGTAACAATTTCCGCAGTATAGATTTATATCGTTTAAGTTTTTTTTTCTCTTTTTCTGGTAGTTCCACTTTACCTTGGAGGACGTTATGTATACATTCACAAATACAGTTAATTTCCTTTTCGTCACACGATTGTAAAAGAGCTTTCTTATATTTAGGTTTAAGCTTATGTAGTGCTCTCAGTAAGTCTTTATGCGTGTTTAGACTTCGCGGCATTATGTGTAAATGACAGGAATTTGTTGATTCTTGCTATATTTAAAGCCTTTGGTGGGGACATAAACAACGCAATGTACATCTGGAGGAAATATTTTTGTTTTAATTCGACACATTTCATCAGTGTTTTGTTTAAGATCTATCATTAAATACCCATGTGCTTCCATAGTTGCATTACGATAGGCATCTTCAAGAAATTTTGGATTTTCTGGTGATACTTGGCGTGCTAAGTATCGTATTTGAGTTTTATCTCGGGGATTTTTAAAATAAACAATATAATTTGAATTTAAAGAAATGTCTCTTTGTCCTTTACCTTGGTGAAATAAATTTTGTGTGATGTAAAATACACTTAAGTTTCTATGGTGGCTTCCTTTGGTAAAAATATCAACAATGCGACCATCAGACTCTCTCATAAGATCATCAATTATTACAAGGTTTGCATTCTTCCCATCAAACATATTAAGATCTGGTATACCTTGATGATAATTTACATTTGGCAAGTTATATAAAGGTTGCATTTCATCAAAGCACCAAGTAATTTGTGTAAACTCCCTACTACATATGTCATTAATATATTTAATGAAGTTTGTAACAAAATTTGATTTTCCACAGCCACTTGGACCTGCAACTATTGCAGTAAATGGATGAATAAAGTGAAACATCACGTTGCACGTGTGTAAATGCTTGAGAGTTACAGAGAGAAATAAAACATTTCATTCAATTGTTGGTTTATATATTCACTTACTACATGCATATTAAAAAATAAACATAAGAAAAAGTATTTACAAATATTAACTATTTATTGACAATAATAATTGAATAAAAGATACATCTTAAGACTAGTATACAAATACAGCAGTGTACAGCAACATATTTACAAATATTATATTCATAAACTAATCGAAATACATACATATTTTAGTTAACATTAAGGTACTTAATTAGAACATTGAATAGAAATATATATTAAAATTATATTAACAAAGAAATATTTACATACAGATTTTTCTATAATCTATTTTAATTTGTAATGACCCCACGCCAGTGTATCCATATTATTAGGTAGAATATAACGCTTTGTGTCGTTATAAGACAAACATCTTTTGTTTATTTGCTGGGTGAAAATTGTGTGTTTAATTGATTTGAATCTGTACATGTTGCAAAATTGGATATTTTTAGTGAAGAGACAAGTCTTATAATTTTCCATGGTCATTTTTTTTGTAACACATTTATTAACACCCTTTGCTTTTGCTGTCAATTTATTTTCGACGTCAAATGCATACATTTTAGATCTTAGACCTACAAACTCTTTTAAAATTTTTCCATTATTTTCATCTTTGAAAAATCCTAGTTTCTTTTTATTGATTTTTGGATAACCATATGTATTATCTGATGGATAATCGGATGTATCAAATCGATAAACGAGGTCGGTTTTAATATCATTGTAAAAGTTGTCTGTAAAAATCTGATATATTAAACTATCTGTGTCAGTATACAATAATTTTAATTTATTATCAAACTTCCTCATCATGTAGTTGTAGTGAAAGTCATACATAAGAGTTTTTGAAATATCCAATATACAAAATCCTAAATAAATGGGTTTATTATGAACCAACTTTGTTTTTCGCAATTGTACTGCAACTAAGTTTTCTGCAAAAATCGATAAACTGTGAAATTCCGGTTTTGCAATCAAATCTTGTACACCTAGAGTTTTACCGTTATTTTCCCAATGCGTTAACAATTTCACATTAACCCTTTTTTCAATGTTTTCCATAGTTTTCCCAAACACGGAATTATTCATTAATTTATAAAAATCCTTTTCAAAATCCGAGACTGCCTCTATTCTACGTTTTGTATTTAAATCAATGTATTTTTGCAGCCATGAGCTCTGTCTAAATTTTAGTATTCTATGAACTTTTGTTATTTTCATTCCCATATTCAGACACTGTTTAAGATTTCTATAATGAATTTTATATCTGATCTTATTATAAAGATTTGGTATTAATTTGGTTTCTTTAGAATCACTACTTATACATATTTTCTCAGGGCAAAGTGGAAAATCAGAGTGTAAATCGTGAAGTTCAACTGGGTACTCTAAATCTACTTCTAAAATAAAACCGAATTCAGACGTGTCGGGTATATCAAAACTTGTATTTGGACTGACCCATTCAAATCCTCCTTCAGGTAAATATTGAGACATAGCCCAACCGTAAAGGTTATTTGCATCGAAATAAGCAAGATATGATGTAGGTTTATTTTCATCATAATTATCTAAAAATTTATTATTAGCTTTAGCATAACGATTGCTGCATTGTGATACCCCCCCTCTAATACCTGCCTTGATGAAAGCAATTTTATCAAAGTCTGTTAATAATTCTAACTCTATTTTTGTATATTTTAACATAGCATCCCAGCTCAAGCCCGGTGCTGTATAATAATGAGCAGGATCTAATCCATAAGTTGTTATACAAATATTTCTAAAGTTTTCGAATACATCAGTTAACAATATAACATCTGTTTTCAGATATAAGTTAGAGTAATCCAGCATATTTTGACAACCAAAATGTTGCCAAACATTCTGTGCATGATTATAATCATCATTAGATACATTTGAATCAGTTAATGAACTGTAAAATTGATTTTTAGTGGGAATAGATGTTAATTTTAAACAGTCGTATGATGTCATAAATTCATAAGGATAAATACCTTTTCTCCTAACATACCTGAAATCTTCATTTCTTGGAAAACTATTTTTTAAAGTAATAAATTGTTCATCGTTGAGATTTTTAGCTAATTGCTCAAGACTACATGGTAAAAATTTTAGGGAATCAAGAAATCTTAAATTCAAAATTTGGTTATTTATTATTAATGTTTTAGAAAAAGATATGTATCTTTCTTTGTTTTGGGGAATGACATCCACATCACCCTCTACAAAGTTTAATGCATGAACAATGAAATGTGCATCATAGTGGCTGAGATTATGTAGGAATACTGGAACATGACGTGGTATCCTAAATTTGCTTATACAAACATCGTGTGCAACACCTCTAAAATTACCTGTATACCAATCAAAATATGAAATCTTTTTATCATCAGAAAATTCTATTTCACATATACAACAGAGTTTAGAATTCGCAATTTCCTTTTCATTTTCTGCAGTCAATGGTTTGGGGCATTTTTGAAAACTATTTTTCTTACTTATTATTTTTAAATCATCATATAAACGATTCATAAATATCTGTACACAATCTGGACCGCTATACGTTACATATTTTGACAAACTATTATCATATGAACATTTAATATAATATCCAAAACTATAAACTTCATGTTTGTGAACATTTTTAGTATACGGTTTATTTGGATCGTTAGAACACGTTTTTATTGGATTTAAAAAGGCTTCAAAATCTGCATATATAACGAAGGGTATCTTTAACTTTTTATGAATATTTTCAAATTTTAATTGAGTATTTGACACTAGTTGTCCAAACCAATTTTTATATCTTTTATCTATATTTGGTAGTTCTACAGTAATATGTGAACAATCATATTGTCGATGGTTATTCAACCTTTCCTTTGTGGGGAAATGCAATAAACATCCATCGCATATATAAACCGCATGATTTTGATTTGAAATTTGTTTACTGACCAATCTTGATAAGTTTTTAATATAACAATAGTGGTAAGTCCTTTCTCTATTTATGAGTAATAAATTAATGTGACTATTTCTACGACATTTTGTTAAATATAGTGGACCCACTACACTATGCCTTTTCATTTCTTTATTAAATTCTAAACCGAATACATTGATACTAATATTATTTAATTTTTCAACTTTTGATATATCATTTAATTTAACGGGAAAAGATACACCATTAAATTTTAGTTTATTTACATGCATGCTATAGGACGATACTCGATTTGCGTTCTTACTCACTGGATATAATGCCGAAAGTAATGCCCATTGAAAACATAAATTGTCAGAGTTTTTTACGTTTATCACAGCTTTTTTATTACTAATATCTTTAGGTAAATCAATATATGACGTACCACGTAGCGGATTAAATTTATTAATATTCATGTCTAAGCAATTAATTTGTTTAAGACTCCACCCACTGTCTTTTTGTTCAAAAGCACTTATTTTATTTGTTATAGCATCACATAATGAAGAAAAGAAAATATTTAAGTCATCACCTCGAAAAATTATATAATTACATGTTTGAAAATCAAATGAATTTAGAATATCTTTAGTTTGTTGTATAAAATCTGCGTGTAGTATAAAATTTACTTTAAAAGCAGTATGTTTCTGCATAGATTCTTCAATCAAAAATAGCACATCATCTTTTATAGAACTTAAAAACAATTCCGGCGTTTCAAAATCTAACATAGATGATAAATCAGATTTATTTTTAATTTTATATGTAATTATTCTATTTCCAAAGGCTGTTTCAGCAATTGATACATTTTTAAGAGATGTGTGAGAAGTTAAAACATTATTATTATGAATTTTGCTTTTCAAATGATTGGTAAAGTATTTTCTAGTTATCAAAATTTTACACGTGTTACATTGCACCTTGTCGACATCGAGGTCTGCTGATATCCCGATCGATGATAATGAAGTTGATGGCCTATCTTCATATCTAGTCTTTTTCTTATTATTGTCATCATCCTTCGTACTACAAAGTTTCTTAGACCCCATCCCGATTTGATATGATTGTTTTGATTGTCTAAAACAAAGAAGAAACATATTTATAGAAGAAGAACAAAATAATTCTGTAAATTTTGAGATAATTTAAGAAGGCATACTCACGCTATGTTTTCCTCAACTACTGCACAAATATTGTACAATTCTTCATCATATGTGGAGTCTTTCAATCCACTCTCTGGAACTATTCCCCACAAATTATACATTCCATATTAGATTTGCGTTGAAGAAAGGTACAGATATAATTTTAGATTATGTTTCAATAAAATGGAAATATATGACACGAACTTATTTAAAGAAAGTACTAATAAAAATTTGTATTTACAAAAATAGTTTTTTTATATTCTAGCTATAAAATACACATGATTATTATATTCAGAAACTATAAGTAAATAATATATACACGAATATTAATTAAATGGAATGCGTTTATTACTTATTACTAAAGTGAGATTTTTTACAATTTTCAGTCTTAGAAATTTCTTTAGTTATTTCGTAAACAATGTTTCTAACGTTTGCAGAATTTTTGTGTTTATCATTTGTGTAATATTTAACTCTAAAATCTGCGTGCTTCCAATGTTCTGTGGAGGCTATTTTTGCAATCTTTTTCATGTCATATATTTCTATTTTAATAAGTTTACTTGAGCTGGAACCATCATCAACGTTTGTTGATAAACAGACGGTATTACCTTCTTCATCGATTCGAGATACAGTGGATGAAAGTTTTTTTCGTTTTATTATAGGACCTTCAAAGAATTCATCTAAATTCTTGGTAATAATATTTTGCTCCCTCTTTTTCTTTAGTTTTGATTGTACATTACTAAATAAATCCTGACTACCTTCATCCGATAGAGGATAGTAGTAATTTTTAAAAGTATTTTCTTCATCAATAATTTCCAGTGAGTTCTGTAAAAATATTTTATAAATTTAAATCTGAATTGATGATTGTTCGTAGTGTAGCGATGGTTTTTTAGTGTATATAAGTGTGGTATAAAGTAATAACAAAATTACTTACATTCATTGTTGTATGAATCTATGTCACTAATACTTTGTAAATTAAATTTATACTTGTATTTCACTTCACTTAGAAATACACGAAATATAACAAACTAAATGTTCACTATAGAAAAGACACTTTCACAATGTAATTTAAACAGTTCCAACCCTATATATATAGAAAATATCGCTCCTACACCATGACTCATGGGTCCAATGCACAAAAGGTTTATGATAATGAATTCCGGCTTCGATATGAACAAAAGATATGAATAGGTTTATAACATTTTGTAAGGTGTCTTTGTTAGTCATCTTTCCATTAACTATTGTTAAAAATATTTTGACTCATTGTTTAGAAATTTTTGAAATACTTTGGAACTTTTTTCTGTTATCAGACAATGAAACAAGTTGTAACATGAAACTGTTAGAAATGTTTGAGTCATAACTAACAAATTTTGGAATGCATTCGTCAAAACGATAAGAAGATATGACGATTATATAGATCTGTCTCATACTTTGATTCATATAAAAGCCAGGATATTGCATCAAGATTCCTCTAAGGTAGCTGCCTCAACGGTAGTGGCTCCGGTTAATAATTGGTTGCATTCAATCTTCAGTCAACTTGATGTCTATTTAAATCAAAAACTTATATCACCTCCAAATAATACATATGCGTATCGTGCCTACATGGAAACTTTGTTGAATTATGCTAAACCAGCTAAAGAATCTCATCTTACGTGTGGCCTTTGGTATGAAGATACAGCCAACAAAATGAATGAAACCGGCGAGGAAAATGGAGGATTTGTTAAAAGACAAAAATTTGCTTCTGAAAGTCAAGAAATTGAAATGATTGGACACTTACATGGCGATATATTTAACCAAGAAAAGTTCTTGATCAATGGTGTAGAAATGTCAGTTAAATTAGTTCGCTCTAGAGAAACATTTAACTTAATGGCCCCTTCAAGTGATTCAAAGTTTAAAGTATGCATTACAGATGCAACACTTATCGTTCGTAAAGCACGAATCAATCCAACTGTTTTACTTGCACATCAAAAAGCATTGGCTTTTTCTACAGCAAAATATCCCGTCACTCGAGCTGAAGTGAAAGTTTTAACTATACCATCTGGGATTCAAGGCAAAACACTTGACAACATTTTTTTGGGGCAAGTCCCAAAAAGATGTATTATTGGGTTTGTTGATAACGGGGCATTTAACGGTAATCTCACTAAAAATCCATTTAATTTCGAAAATTACAACATTAACACATTTTGTTTATATATTGATGGTCAACAAATACCTTCGAAAGCTTTACAACCTTCGTTTGAAAACCATATTTTCACCACGGCTTATCATACATTATTTTCGGGTACGGGTATACATTTTTTAAATGAAGGGAATGGAATTTCGAGAGAACAATATTCGAACGGTTACTGTTTGTTAGCTTTTGATTTAACTCCGGATTTATCAGCCAACTCTTCAGGTCATTGGAATCTTATAAGACATGGCACTGTAAGATTAGAAGTTCGATTTGAGTCAACGCTTGTACAAACTATTAACTGTATTGTTTACGCCGAATTTGATAATGTTATTGAGATAGATAAAAACCGCAATGTATCCGTCGATTATAATAGTTGAATATATATATATATTGTAAAAATATTAACTTTGTAATATTTGTATGTATCTCTTTGTGTGTACATTTTTGAATAAATTAATTAAAATGAACTTACTTTGTATTATTTTTAATAATCACCCTTTCGATATATAATAAGTTACTGTAATTACAATCGCACACATGTTTGCGATCTCTGGGGTTGGAAAGTTGTATTTTTAAATAAATATGAATACAATAGAACTACAGAAATATTTGAACGAAATACATCCAAGTTTGCGGTATAATGTGTATGCTGCAAATAGATTACCGATATACATGGAAACTCCTACTTATTTAATTAGTAATTTGGACCCCGATACAAAACCTGGATCACATTGGGTTGCACTACATATAGACAAAAATGGTTTTGGTGAATTTTTCGACTCCTATGGACGACCACCTTCTGGATATCACTATGCATTCTTAAAGAGAAATAGCCACCGATGGAGTTTCAATAAAAAAATATTGCAAAACAATTGGACTTCAGTATGTGGTCAATACTGTTTAATGTATTTGTACTACAAGTTGCACAACTGTACAATGAATTACTTTATTAATCAATTTGACATCGATACCATGTACAATGATATGTTATTATGGAATTTGTTTAATTACTGTTTTAAAATAAACGAATATGAGTAATGAAGGAATGTAGACGGCTTTTTATTACACATAGAAAAAGTACCTGAGACCCCCCGACCGTAACTCGATTCAAACAATGGCGTTCGAGCGAACAATAGGCGACCCTTGCTCGGATGATCCATTGTTAACTGTACCCCATTGCTTTTGTATTATTATAGGCTAGTTAATGTTATGCTATCTCTGAAACGGTTAAAGCTACGCAATTTTAAATACTTGCATTCGATTCAGCGACCCTGAAAACCTTTTTTTTTTTTTTTTTTTTTTTTTTTTTTTTTTTTTTTTTTTTTTTTTTAGGGTTGCCGCCGTGATCAATGAGCTAGAACCGATGAGTGACCCAAAGGCGGTGAGCCAGAACCTGTGAATCCCTACTACTAACTGGATGATGAGGACAGGCTACTGGAGCCCTCGCACCGTTCACCGTTTACAATTGATTAGATGTGCCGCCGCCGTATTGTCCAAAGCAACTGACTATTCCGTAGTGTCACTGAGTTTGCCGCCGATGATAAGTGTAGCTGATACCGCCGTGCGTACACAAGTATCATTGTTAAGGGCCGAGCGTGGACTGTTATGTAAGGGAGATGGAAGGCATGTCAAGTACCCTTTTTATAGTCATGCCCTGCGTCTGAACAGAATTAAATTTAGATAAAATTGAGTAGATGCTAAATGCCATTGCTTTCGTTCCAGGTGCGGAAAACCCGCGCTAAGATCGGCCTCGGCGTGACCTTGTCCCTCGAATCGGACGGCGTCTGGCTGTACAACCGAAGTCAGGAGCCCGTGTTCGTCAGCTCCCCAGCACTGGACGCGGCGGCGGCCAAGGCCTTGCTGGTCTGGCGCGTGGCCCCGGGACATTGCCTGTGCATTTTCGACCCGGCGTGCCCTCCGCCTGCCGTGTCCCTCCCGCACATCGGCCCGGTGGACCCTAGGTCTGTGAGGATCTCCTTCGCAAAGGGCTGGGGTCCGAAGTACTCCAGGAGGGACGTCACCGCGTGCCCATGTTGGCTTGAAGTGCTCCTCGCGCCTCCGAGCTGACGTAAATAGGGTGTGTTTTTAATTGTGTCTTGTTTGAGCTTTAACATTACCTCTGGTATCTTCTGATATCTCAACGACTATGTTTCAAAGCATATGATTTCGCATTACACTAGACACTGAATTTTTTCTTTAATTATTCGTGAATCTACAGGGTGATTTTATAGGTAGATATTTCAGGATATAATAAATTGTACCTTCTTGATACTAAAATAAATGTAAATAATTATATTCCCTTACAAATGATTAAAAAATATATAATTGAGCCGTAAAATCTGTAGACACCGTAGCGCGTGTGACACACGATTGATTGGCAAGTAGATAGTTCATTTTAAGTAATTTTAGATAAACAGGTGTTGTCTCCTTCGCATTTTATCCTATTTTAGGACAGGCAAAATACTTTCTTAATTAATTGTTTTTCATATATCATAAGTGTAATTCTTCCTATATTTCTTGGCTATAATTTACTTTGCTTTAATTGGTATATGAAGATATACCACTATCTTTATATATTTGGAATTAGAATTGAATACTGAATATATTTTCTGAATATCTCTCTCATCAATAAAATCATTCTGTATATTTATATGCCGTTGATTCTCCTAAGTAACTCTTCAATTCTTTGACTTATCAGGTGGTAATATAGAAGCTCAATCATGTGCACGGTTCTCAATAGACGTTAAAGTGGATAAAGGACCACGTGAAGTGCATTGACATTTTGATAAAAACTTTTAAATAATTTTAATAAAGTTGGTGTACATTTGAAAGTATGTCTTTGTTTGGTGCTCTTATCAATTTTACTAAAACATAGTTAAGTAAAAAACTCTACCTACAACTTGTTCCGATGATTTCCCAACAAACCGTAACTCCAAATGTAACCAAGTGCCTTAGTTCACAATCCAACTGGAGCGTATAATCTGGGTAAATATTTCTCGTTGGATATTTGTATATCATTTTCTTTTATTTTTAATGTATCATTTAATGAAGATCAATGGAAAGTACTCAAAAACATAATATTAATTAATACTTCACATGTTTATTTCTTACTTACGGAACAGTATAGTAAAAATGTATGTATTTATTTTTAATTGCATTACAAATCGGACATCACAAAACTACATACAAAACAAAAATAAAATTTAAAGAAATAATACAAAAGGTTTGTCCTGCATATATTACGTAAACATATATAAAATTAGTGCCCAAGCAAAAATATTTTCATATTCCTTGTTATAAATAATAAAAACTAAAAATAATATTTGAAAACATTCTATTATTTTTTTTTAATATTACTTTAAAATGTAGCGATAGAAAACGTGAGGTGGATCTAAAGAATATTATGTTTTGGAGTGCTATGAAATGTTTATCACACCCTGTGACTTATTCATTGTTGACTATATAATTACCATATATTGTAAATATTCCATTTATAAATTTGTACATGTGTTAAATACATGGGCCTTTTAGTCATTCGCAATATATAACCAGAGTCAATTTTTTATTAATTCGGTTTAACTAAATTTTCAATCATTCGAAGGAAGATTTATTCGTATATTAATCAATAATATTCTTTATTCGTTTAATGAATATTAATTTAATAATCACTCGCACAGATTGGACTCAGCCAATTTAGTCGCGAAGTATTATAATAATTTTTAAATTTAAATTTTTATTCAATCTTTATATATCTGAATAAATTTTTCTTCGTGTGATTTAAGGATTTGCTAGATTCCGACTCATACAAACTATACGGCAATGCAGTAGCGTGCATTCTATTAAAACATAAACCACTTAAGTACTATGATATATAGTAAGTCACTATCATATTATTTCATTTCTTTCTCTGCGATAATAACTCAGACTATTGCAATATTGTATTAAAACTATTTATATTTCAAAATACGCTATCTAGGACGTCTATACTTTATTATTGTTTAAAAAAAATTCATATGCGGCCGTGTATATCTGAGAGAAGAGAAAAACTACTATAAACCTCAATATAACATCAAATTATTAATTAAAATTATTATTCATTTTTATTTTAAAAGCGAAATTTCGTTTGTATGAGTTAGCAAGTCTAGCATATATCCAAGATTGTCGATGGAGTCGTTGGCAAACCTCTATATTTCCCGCGCATGTGTTTGCATAAGCTAGTAACACCGTCAGTCTCCGGTGGCTATCTTGGTCACTGGAATGTATGGGACTGTAACGCTCTTGTAGTTCAAGCACAGGCGTCGCGATATGTGCTGGTTCAGATGAAGGTTAGACGATCGCTGTTCTTGATTAAAATTTGAGGCCTTATGCATTTTAGATTGTAGCGTATAAACACACAGAGACAGTAAATTGTCTTCATATAAATGTATTAAACGTGACGCGTAATTGCGTCCACTGTGTACCTATTTAAGGCACAGACACATATGCCAAAAAGCATACTGTTATTGAGCAATTGCTATCTTGAGTGTCGAAAACTTTGCTAGTGTCGTACGTACTTAAAGAAGCGTATAAATACACTGACCGGTCGTCGATTTGTTATACTACAATAGTGCACGAAAAAGATGTACTTTGAGCGCGTTTGAACACTGCGGACAAGTTTGATTATGTATAATTATGACCATGTGAAGCATTTATTAAAGAATATGCCTAAAATAAACATGCTTTGTGCTAGTAATAATTACAAATAAAGATAATTCTGGTTTATATGCTCACAGGCATGCCTGTTTATTACCAAACATTGCTATAAGTATTAAAAAGGCATGTCTATAAGCATATTTCGTACACACATGCTTTTAAACTAGCAAAAAGAATGTATATTTTATGCATGTTTTACCGATGGTCATTAGCTCATTTGTTTATACGAGCTCGAAGTACAACTCTCCATCCGCACTGCATATAAATAAAGTATACAAACGACGCTGGCACTTGGTAGCTGTTGACTTTTTAGCATATTCAAAATAAACATGCTTGTAGACAACACTTTTTAGTGTGTGGCAACATCTATAATATCCCACAAAAGAGATTGACGTCCACGCTTTAAACTCGAGCGTTTGTGTCCTCTGATTTGTCTTTGTTGCCTTCTGGACGTGTTGATCTTGTTTTTTTTATTCGTGTTGACTTTAGACAGCAACAAGATTCCCGGACGGCAAGATGTGATAGTTGGTGATTTGCCTGATGGGGCGCAGTGCGCGTCGCTTGGGTCGTTGGTTTTGACGTCAATCAGAGACGACTGAATATTAAAAATTACTAACGACGGGCTCAAAAGGACTTGTATCCAGAGCCGTAAAATTTAATATTAAAACAACACACAAGTGGGTAAGAGACCCTCATGTGACAAGATGAACGGGAACATTACGTACATATTGCAGAGTTAAATCATTGTAAAATAAGTGCGTAACGACATCGTATGAAGTATAAACCAATAATAAATAATGAAAATAAAGAAAAAGCATTTATTGGGCACACAACATAACATACAACACAGAAGGATAGGTTAAACAAGATATAAAACGACAAAAGAAAGTACCCTGTGATGTGATATTGCGCCAAAGGGATATCAGCTCAGCAAATGCTAAGTGAGCGCTGCATCCAGCGCTGATTCAAATGCGTCGTATTGATACATTCGTTTTTTTATTAGCAATGTTTCACACATATAGTAATTGCTCAGTAATGGCATTCTATTATACCAATAATGAGCATTGAGCATATGTGACGCTTTTACAAAATAAAAAAAATGAATTATAATTACTTTAACGGGATTTATGCGCGAATAAGCTTACTTTTAATTATGGCTCGACGTTTCGACCTGGTTACACAGGTCAAGTATTCGGCGGGGGTCAAAAGGTATTTCCTCTACCCTCTCTTGTTCTTGATAATTTGACTAGTTCCGACACACAGCACTCACTGTACCTATCGGCCTTTTTACAAGACGACATAAAAGCTCCCGGTTTTCTGATCACTGGGTTCCACGCCGATGACCACTAAAACCCATCACGCCGATTAAAAGTTCTATGGTTCCTTATCTCGATCGCTTCTCGAACCAGTGTTGAACCAGCCAGTATTCGCGCATAAGACCCGTTGAAGTATTTATAATGAGTATCAAACTCTAAATTTTGAAATATCATGTTATTTGACTTTGAAGATAGAATACTGTCTATTTATTGTGTAATAAGTGATGATGCTTATGTAAAATGTATGTAAATAATGTAAAAAGTCTGCTTTAAGGTAACGCGAGACTGTGTATAGATTGTTACATAATTATATGTAATTAAAACTATTTATAATTATGCCTTGATTGTAAAATTTAGTCTTTATACATCATGATTTTTGTACATACATTTATATTTGTGACACTTTTGTATTCGCGAGTTAGTTTTTTATGTGAAGGCTGTGTGAAAAGCATTTTAAACAATTTAACCCTTAACTTGGCAGAACTTAATTTTTTTTTAATATCAAAATAATATCCATACCACTTAACCCGTATGACCCAAATATGCCTAGAAAAAAATAACGTGATATTGAATCTTAAAAAATTACGGCATGTACACTCCACAGGTCTATTGTCACGAAAAGGGTTAAAAGCGTTGATATTCGTTAATCTCGTAGCCGCGCGGTGAAGCCCAGTTTTTTTCTCTTACGTTATATCCCTAATAGGGTAAGCAGAAACTATGAAATACCATTTATTACTTTAGACACTTTTTAACTTTTTTAAAAAGATCTGTCATTGTTTTAAAACATATAAATATAATAGGAGTCCTGATTCAGTAAGTTTTAATAACCGATATAAGAACGGCTTATTGCGTGAGCAAATAGACGACAATCCTTATTACGAAACTAAGTTTATTTAGTTCAGGTTAAAGTTTTTTTTACTACAAAATGTTTATTTCCTATAAACTCTTGATCGTCCTCTTACATTATTAACACGTTGAGCCAGGCCGCAGCATTGATATTGCTGGAGTTTCCCACTCATACCGTCATACTTTGTTGAGATTTGCATTCGAGGCTGCAGTGATCTCTTAGAAACGAAACATGACTGGCAAAGATCCCTTTGGAAATACTTAGATACTCAAGGTACCAAATGGATAGTTGAAACTGGGCTCAACGTGGTCATTATCTATTGAATTCAAATCCATGAATTTACTTCTATACTATCAGAATTGTCCACTGTTATAACTGTAAAGGATATATGAAAAATAGTTCTATAACAAACTGCAATAGTATATTCTTGCAGAGATGTCCAAACCATAACAATCTTATTTTTACATATCTTACATAAGAAATAAATTGCCTTCAGTAACAAAGAACTATAAACTTAGTTTAAACCTATGGTAAACCTTTACATTGTTTTATAATATAACTGAGTATTCATTGGTGTAGTCATATTTTTACGTATAATGAGTGTCCAGGCGCGTCTGGTGTGCAAAAGAATCGTATATTTAATGTAAGTACACAAACATTGTGCCTTGAGTTGTATTCAAAATAATAATATATGAATTATAATCCAAAATTATTGATGTAAGGTAATGCAGTCAATTTCACTGGCCTAAGGGAATCTATTTATATATAATTATGTTTATATTTAAAAAAAAACCTCGAATTTAAGGGTGTAACATTAGGCAAAGTGACTCGACAATAAAAAAATCTTCATTCTAGTCTATAAAAATCTTGCTTTGACGTAATCCATTAGAATATTGTATTTAGTAAAATTACAAATTAGGTTTCACTATCTTAACAAAAAAATAATCTAATTAAACATTGAAAAATATCTAAAATACCTATTTGTTATTTGTCTAAATATTCCCAGTTTTGGAAATAAAAAATCCAGATTATAAAGGCAGCTTACATGAGTTCTTTTTTTGTTTTTTCTTTTATTATATTTGTACGTAAACCAGTCACAAAATACATCTCAGCTAGGTACCGATATGTAATATTATAAAAAATTATGAAATACTGATGTTTAGTCATTGTATTAGACTGATGTAGATATAATTACGAGTTGTACATAATTTTAACAATGCGTATGTTTATTATAAAACGAGGTTTAATTAAAAGATCTTAAGTGTATCTTTTACCGAACATCACAGTCTGTTTTTAATAATAACAAATGTGCCATATTTATAATCACAGTGATATCACAATTTTTTAAATAATTTATCGACTTTCATTTAAAAGGTACTGAAATAAGTAATGATATAGAAATGCGTTTATGTGCTAAAAATAGGAATTTGAAACAAAAGTACTCTTAAAAATAATACTTCGATACAATATTCAATAGAGTTCATAAATGAGTTAATTCGGGAAGAATTGAAATGTCCAATTCTAGAAAATCTGAAGTAAATTTTGTATTGTTACAAAAGTCTGAAAATAATAATAATTTAAGTAATAATTAAGAATTGATCCTATGATATTAAGTCCTCTAAAGATCCCTTTAAGCTACAGATATTCATCTGTGCAGGCCGGCATGATCGCTGCGACTACCGATGGGTTTTTCTATACTGTTTATTTATTTATTTATTTATTTATAAGTACACTTACATAGACTACATTAACACATAAAAACTATATAAGAACATGAAGAGGATACATTATGAATGCGACTATATTTATAAGTGTAGACTACATGCACAGAAGAAAAGAAAAATAAAAATACGAGTAACACAGAAAGATATAAACTACTGTAATCAGAAAATTTTTATAACAGATAAAATAAAAAAAAAATCTATGGAACAATCTTCTCAAATAACATCTTTTTTTTTAATTTGTATATAGTTTCGTTAAATATGTCGAGATCTATTGATCTCGACATATAATTGTATAACTTTGTCATTCTGCATAGGGGTGCATTTTGACCTAAGTTTGTAGAATAATTTTGAACACGGAACAAGTTAAAATTAGATGCTCTGGGTAATCTATTCTCTCTGTTAAATATCTGTTGATTGTGGTAGTCGGTTTTTGGACTGTAACATGCTTTCCATCAGGCGTAGTGCGATGAATATATCGACGCAGGATAAAGAAAAGGAATTGCGATAAAATATAAAATCATTTCTATAGTTCTGAGCTTAATTTTTAATTGCTAATTAATTAATAAAAATGGTCTAGATTTTTTATTAGAAAATATTTATAAATATTTTTTATTAACTAAAGAGTTTTGGAGTTAGGAATTTCTAGAATTGGACGGTTCAATTATTAATAAGTAATTTTAATATAATTTTATATCATCACGCTTAGGATTAATTAGATTGGAAATAATAAACAATAAGGTAGGATGAATATTTAATTTGAACAATTATTTGATGATACATGCATTGTTAAAAATATGTACCGATTGAATCATGTGAAATCTTTATGTAGATATTTGTTTTCTGTCGCCGGTTTATTGATAAGTTGTGATTCTGAATGAAGATGGACGCTTTAGAATTATGATAAATTATAAATAAACAAAGAGAAATATTTTTAAAAATATTTTGTTTTATTACAAATCACCATTTCCAATTTAACATCTACCTCAATTATCATCCGTGTTATGTTTAATGAAAATCAATACATATGATAAATCTGTTCCTGGTCCGACTCTCCAACATTCCGTAGCTACGATGATTAGCAAAAACTTGTAAATGCTGGTGGCCAGGAAAATAACACTTGCGCCATGTACGTTAGTAAAACTCTATCGGAGTTGTTAATGTATATATCTGTATCTATGCGGCAACAAAGACAAGGCAGTAGTGGGTGCGGAAGGCGGGCGGTGATTACACCACGCCGAGAGGTTAAGCATCTGCAGTCCAAAGAACAAAGAATCGATAGTCTCAGTGATTCACAATACATTTAAAGGACCCATTATCACAGGATGGTGGGAACACACTCGCCGGAAGACCATTCCAACGCCCATCGACTCGGTAAAAGTAAGAATTAAAGAACTTCACAGTCCTAGCCGGGATATGAGTTACCGTGTAGCTGTGACAGATTACACAAATTCAAAGACTGCCAAATAGTATAACACAGTCTAAGTGGTTTTTTTTTCATAATAATTTAAATTATCGCAAAAATAATAGAACAAAAGTATAATATGACGTCGAGGATAGCTCTGCGAAGTTATTGGTGGTGTACAAATGACCCTGTATTGTCACAGGATGTGTGCAATTGTTTGCAAATATTGTAACTAAAATATTATTCTAATTTCTTCAAAGTTGTGTTTGGTATGAGCCACGAAGCGAAACCACAAGCTGCAACAAATAATATTAAATTAATGAAATAAGCGCCATCTGTACGTGTATATGTAAACTAAAAGTGCACTGACGGAAACACAGTATTTTAATATTTTACACACTAGATGGCGATATTAAAGACTTAAAAACTACTTGCGATATTCATAATAATAAGTTAAAAAATAAATATGTTAACACGAAACTGTTTTTAAATCTAATTTTATTTTAAACCAATCATTTTTGCTTTCAGTTCGTTAATTAAAACTAAACTATTAATTACATTATTTATTATGAGATGGTAGGGTGATTGCCTACATTGGTTCCTAACTACTATTTGTTCATATACCTAGAGATCTTCTATCGTGGTATATGTGGACCGACTTAGTGATGGCAACTGTCAACAGACTTTTGTCCCTTGGCCGTCGTTTCATTGGCTTTGACTACACTGAATTTTTTATTAGATGCAATGCAGTTAATTAGTCGAGCCAGTATGAAAAAAAAATGTTTTAATGATTCCAGCACAATCCCATAGATGGCGCTTTTAGTAACTAAATAATCCTTTTCGACTTTGATTATAGACAATATTAATCATAGAACTTACTAGCTAAAACTGTGGAGATGGTAATAAATGGAGGCAAGCAGCCAAATTCCATCAATGCTGGGAATATCACGGTCCCAGCGATGGTGCCCAGGCGACCGGTCATGAGGAATGTCGCCAATGCCATCACCCTGGAAAAAATAATATAATATAATAAAAATAAGTAATATCATAGTCTAAAAGTCATATTATAGAAGTAAGACGAAACCGCTAGGTGGATATAGCCATTGATGTATCTCTTCTCTCACAGGAAAGGCTATGGCGTGACGATATATCACTATGATTTATTTTATGATAATGTTGCTCTCAAATAAATAAATTAGTAAATATTGTCCACTTATAACAACCCTAACCATAACAGTATTCCAAAGTTTTTTTTCTCGTGCAATTTCAAAATTTTATTGGTTTGGTAATTCTTATGCTTCTTACAATATTTCCAAAAACTCGTCACAAATGTAAAGATTAATAAAACCTTATTATCTGATCGCAGCTGATCGCAATTCTCAGAACACTTACACATTGCATTTATATTACGCCATACGGGGTTCCACACGTGGTTATCCTTCAGTGAGGAGCATGAGATGTTTATTTGCGATCTAAATATATAAAATCTCAGATGTGCGTGTCGGGATTCGAACCTACGAACATTCATGAATCGCGTCGCAGCGCATGGATTACAGTCCCTTATCCACTAGGCTACTACAGCCACTAGATAGATAGTTTTCTAAATGATTCCCAGTCTCTCGCTCAGAGCTTGACCTAAATTCTTTAAGCTCTAGTCCGACTGACCTTAGCGATGTGGGGAACAGGTCGACAGCTATGCTGGAGAGTGACGCAGAGCATAGAGACGTGAAGGCCAACGCCGTGGTGACGGTGCCCATCACCGACAAGGAGTTAGTTCCGATGATCGGTATCATGGCGATCATCACCGCGCTGGCTAAGCAGCAGAAAGCGGCGACTATTTTTTTGCCACACCTGAAATTGCAAAAGACAATATATAAAAAAAGACTTTTCCAGACTGACATCTTTGTTTTAGCCTGACTGTGACCCCATCAAGCCTGGTAGAAAGTACGGCGCAGTCAATAAAACGACAACGGCTGTCAATAGTAAAAAACAACCATCGATAGTAGCAGCGTTCATGCCGGCCTGCACAGATATCTCGTCACGCTTCGTTAAAGGACCCAATATCATAGGACGGTGGGGACACGTTTGCCGGGAGATCATTCCACAGCCTAATGATTCGGAAAAAGTAAGAGTTAGAGAATTTATTACTCCTAACTAGTGATGATAATGCCCGGGATTTTGCCCAAAGTGCTCAAAACTTCATTGGGAATATTCCCGAGAATTTACGAAATGTTGTCGGAAGTTTTGGGCACTTTGGGAAAATTCCCGGGCATTTTCATCACTAGTCCTAGCCAGGATGTAAGTTACTTTTATGGAAGTTAGTTCTTTTATGGAAGAGAGATACGTGTTAATTTATGTATTTATATATTGTTATGTATGACACTTTTTACTAGTTTCTAGCCCAGTGTTAAAGAGAGGTAGAGGTCAAGCGTCCGCTTTAAATAATAAAAAAAAAACAAGCTACCTGTTGATCAAGACGCCTCCGATGGCGTAGGTCAGGATCGAGCCAGACCCAACCGCTGCGCTTTGCAGATAGGTCAGCATATCAGCATGGATTGGTACACAGAAAACTTCAGCATCAGGAGCTGGTATTGGCTTGGGAGCGATGGCTGAGCACAAGCTCTCACTGGCGTCCGAACTAATCATTGCTGCTAATTGAGGATACCATAAGCGTATGGTATTTGATCTGCAAGAGCAAATTTCTTTTTAGGGTTTTTTTTATTATGAACCGGTACATTGACTGCATCCTACTTGATGGAAAAAACTATGTATAAACTCCAGAACCCGTACACGCCAGCCTACAGAAATTTTTCTTCACCCATCGTTTGATATTTGGTCCTTTCAACGATGCATGAAGAGATATTTGTGCGGGATGGCATGATCTCTGCGTCTACTGTTAGGTTTTTACTGTTAATAGTCGATGGCATTTTTGGACAGCACCGCGCTTTCCATCAAGCGATATGTGGTCAATGTGCTGAGTATAGATAAAAAAAACCATCTTAAAACGATTTATGTAATAAATGTATTCTATACAATTATATGTACACTCTACAAGAAGATGGCCAGAAATGTATGATGAACTCACCCAAACATGGCTCCAGCATGTACAGAACAAGTGAGTGCTAGCCATTTGATGTGGGGCGGCTTGAATAGCGGTGCCAGCTGGGCGCACCCTCCGCGCAGCGCTTCCATTCCTCGGCCCTGCTGCTCCTGTTTCTCTTCCACCAATTTCGTTATCTAGAATTCGAGAGTTTCTGAACTCTTTATCCTGACTCTGCTAAATGTTAATTTTGGTAACAATAAACATCATCACGCTATATCATTTTTAGGGTAAGCAGAGATATATTAGTGGCTGTATCCACTTTGCGCTTATATATCGTGCCCAGCGTGACCAGAAGCGTTGTTGATCGCCGTACTCACAGCTCTAGTACACGTGACATTTCTATTAGATGTCTTGCGGGTTTTCTCACGATGTTTCCCATTGCCAGTGAGTACGTAGTGCCTTAATCCGTACCTTATCTGGAAAATCTCAGAAGTACATTCTGGGATTCAAATCTACGTCCATACGCGTGACCCTTCACTGATACCGATCCGCTAACCATTAGCCTACCAAAGGTACAAATGAAAATTGAAACATTAATTCAAATTTTGCACGTAAGAAAATAAATCTACTTTTATATGTATACAATACTTGAAAATATAATATTAGGTCCTTACATATGAAATTGGCGTTTTTCGTACTGGCCACTTTAATCACAAATTTCTCCTCTTTGGTAAGGAATTCCAAATTCAAATTTGTACAGCTAAAGACTCATGTATTTGTGCTTCGATGATCGTCATTCATTTGTTTTTTTCTTCTGTTTTTTTCTGTTTGCGTCACTCATTTTACAAAATGGAAAACTTAAAATATCGCATTATTTACGAGTACGAGTTCCGCCGTGGCACTAGTGCTGCGGAAACAACTCGAAGGGTGAATGATGTGTAATGGCGGTCGTGTTGCAAAAGAAAACACAGTTCGTTTTTGGTTCCAACGTTTTCGTTCTGGAAATTTCGACCTGCAGAACAAGCCCCGTGGACGGCCTGAGACTCAAGTTGATAATGAAGAGTTGAAGGCTATTGTGGAAGCGGATCCATCGCAAACCACGTCCGAGTTAGCTGCAGGCTGCGATGTTAGTGATAAAACTGTTTTAATTCACTTGAAGCAAATTGGGAAGATTAAAAAGCTTGAAAAGTGGGTACCTCACGAATTGACTGAAGCAAACCGGCAAACGCGCGTCGACTGCTGCGTTACATTACTAAACCGGCACAATAATGAAGGTATTTTAAACCGAATCATTACCTGTGATGAAAAATGGGTTCTTTACGATAATCGGAAGCGCTCAGCGCAATGGTTGGATCCTGGCCAGCCAGCCAAATCCTGCCCCAAGCGAAAATTAACCCCAAAAAGTTACTTGTAAGCGTTTGGTGGACTAGTGCCGGTATTGTTCATTACAGTTTTCTCAAATCTGGCCAGACTATTACGGCTGATGTCTATTGTCAGCAATTGCAAACCATGATGGAAAAGCTAGCGGCTAAACAACCTAGGCTGGTCAATCGCTCCACGCCACTGCTGCTTCACGACAACGCTAGACCACACACTGCGCAACAGACGGCTACTAAATTAGAAGAGCTTCAATTGGAAAGTCTAAGAGATCCTCCGTACTCCCCGGACTTTGCTCCAACAGATTACCATTTTTTTTCGAAATTTGGATAACTTCTTGCAAGGGAAAAAATTCAACTCCGATGGGGCAGTCCAAATCGCCTTCAAAGATTTTATTGATTCCCGTCCAACTGGTTTTTTTAGTAAAGGGATTAATGAACTACCTATGAGATGGCAAAAATGCATAGAAAATAATGGTTCATACTTTGATTAATTAAATATATTATATTAAAAAATATTCGACTTTTTGTTCCTCCCATACAAAACGCCAATTTCATATGTAAGGACCTAATATTTAAAACTAGATGATATAGCGTCTTGAAGTACGTGATTAATATAAAGAGTAGTTGTCACACCGGCTCGACAAAGTTACTACCTCGCACCTGATTGGAAGCACAGGGTACCCCAAGAACAGCACTGACTGTCAAGAGACGGGAATGCATTGACATCCGCCGTCGCTATGTTGGCCCATATATATAATATCGATACCAAGGAGTGCCTGCACGGGTCGGACAAGATTTTTAAGCTAACTGCATGCCATCGCAGAAGGTCTCTAGGTATATGAAACAACGGCCGATCCCGAAACCCGGCAGGCCGAAGCGAGCCACTGTGACGGTCTATGCACTTGTGTACTGTGTGACCCAGTGCGGGAACAAGACTTACCACCTCAAAAAAAAAAAAATGCTGCTCCTTGAGGCAGTCTAAATGATTTTCCTATGTAAACAGAAGTTGAGACTAAAAAAAATCACTTTATATCAATATATGAAGTATTTTGCTTTTTAAAATTTACCGGGAAATCTTCAGCTGGCTTTCTAGAGTTCATGGAATAGATCTTGCGGAAAATAGCTATTGCTTCTTCGTTTCTTCCTCTAGACATTAGAAACTTGGGGCTCTCAGGTAAGGCAAGGAACACAAAGCCTGAGAGAAGCGGTCCCAAGGCCGTAGCTAAGAGAAATAGATTCCACGAGCGCATTACTGAAACCATAAAAAAACCCACTGACTGCAGGTGCTAATAAATTTCGAGAATGGATATGGAGATGACATATTTTAAACTTTCGCGTTTTATACTCATTTTAAATATTTTACGAGTGTTATATGGCAACGATGTTACTTATAATTACGACTCGACTTTTCGACGTGGTTACACAAGTCATTCGGAAGTTTTCGTCGAGGGTGGGAAGTTACTCCGTCTACCCTTTTTTGTTCTTGATAATTTGAATAGTCACAGCATACAAAACTCACAGTATCAGTATGTTTACAAGGCGACATAAACGAGCTCCTAGCTTTCTAATCAATGGCTTCCACGTTCATAACAATTTAAACCCATCATTGCGAATAAATTTTTTATGCTTCTTATTTTCAATCGCTGCTCGAACAACTCTTTAATAATGGAAACGATCTCTAGAGAGGATATTTTGCTTATGCAGCTCAGTCCAGTGATTGACTCCTTCAATGAGCATCAGATAGATCTGTGTAAGTAGGTTGAAACGTCGAGCCGTAATTAAAAGTAAGTTAATTCGCGCATAAGGCCCGTTGATGTATTTATAATGAGTACAAAACGCGAACATTTAACATGTGTGACCGTATCTTTTAATTGCGTTAACTTAGAAGCCTATTTTTTTAAAGGTACTAGGGACTGAAGACGTGAGTATTAATTTCAACTCCATGCATTCCTGATGAAAAGGATCTTGAAAAACTGACAACAAAGTGAAAGGAGTAACTTACCAAAACCAGCAGACAAGCGGATCTCCCAATCGCTATTAAGCAGTGCCCAGGCTAAAAGCGGCAGCGTGATGCTGGCCAGGGTGTAGAACAGGCTTGACAGTAGAATCACACGCGCTCTTAACTCAGTGCGATGCAATTCTGCTATGTAGGAAATGAGGACCGCAAAGGGACCGTTGAAACTGCAAAAATCAATTTTTATCTAAATATTCGATTCAAATTCTACAAGTCGCCGCTGCTCTGCTATGTCCCGCTCTGTATGCAGGGTTAACTAGCGCATAACCTCATAGCCTGTTAACTGGGTATGACGAAATATTTCGTCATCCATAAAAACCTACTGCAATGGGTATGACGACCTTTTTCGTCATGGAAATTAATCGTAATATATTAAATACTACCTGTCCCGGCAGACCTTGTTCTGCCCTATTTCTCTAAAACAAAATCACATTGTTTTTTTAATGTTAATAGCTTCCCCGTCGGCTGTTTTTTGAAAATTGTTTGAAGGAACCTGGCCTTAATGATATATGTATAAAAATTGACAAATATTGACATCAATATTTATACGTCACTCAATAATTGTTTTGCCTTCCCGGAACCCGTCCACTAACATTTAAACTTTATGGTATGGTGTTAAAGTTCAAATTGACTTATAACGAATCTTTTGTATGAGAATATAGAAAAGTGGTGTATTTAGTCTTTTTCAGACATTTTTTTTAATTTTTCTCTCCGTAATAACCTTCCCCAGACTTCAAGAAACACAACAAAAAAGAAATCAGCCAAATCGGTTCAGCCGTTCTCGAGTTTCGCGCTTATACACATTTAACGATTCATTTTTATATTATAGAAGATATCAAAATAAATAAAAACCATAAGTTAAAAACGATATTGTATTATTATATGAGGTGTAATATTACTTATCGCTGCGAACAAAAAGTCCCCACTCTGAAACGAGTTGAGCGATAGCTAATTCCCCGGTTAACAGGTTAAGAACGACTTTAGTTTATCAAGACCAACAATCGGAGCCAGTTGGTAGTAGCTAATCATTCCTCAACGCGCGGCAGTGAAAAATCCACAGGTTCGTACCGGGTTTCGAATCTACGGCCGTTCGCGTTGCCGCGCGTGTGAACCGGTCCGTCATCCACCAAGGCACCACAGGCACATGAATAGGATATAATAAGTAGATGCATACATAAATGACAGGGGGCAGGGGGAGAATGAAGTATTTGTGTTATTTAAAATCAAAAAGATAACTTACAGTCTATTGCGAGGCTTTTTTTTTTACATTGGCTCGACATAGTGACTACAGAGTACCTGATGGTAAGTACAGTGTAGTCCAAAAACGAAAGCGACTATCAAAAGATGACAATCCATTGATAGTCTACATCGTCATGTCGGCCCACATATACCACGACTGAAGGTCTCTAGGTGTATGAGCGACTGGATATACACAAGCTGATCTCGAAACGCGACAAGCCGAAACTGGTCACTATGACGGGCTTTACACCCATGTACTGTGGTCGCGATCCAGACGGGCACCGGCGCCCTACCACCTCGCTGCTGCTCGTTTCGCACCACCCAGGAGTCACGTGTAGGGAAACTACGGTAAAGCCTACGGACGCGAGCAGCTTCAATTCCTAACTAGGGTAAAGCCTACGGACGCGAACAGCTTCGACTCCAAAAATAATAATAATATAGTGGAAAAAAGGAAGGGAGGCTTTTGCCTTACAGTGGGAAGAAACTAGCCATTGTAATAATAGTAACTTACAGAAAACCACTCGCAAATCTGGTGACCAATAACATAGCGTAGTTCTGACTCATGGCCGCAGCCACCTCGACAACTCCAGAAGCAAAAAATCCCCACACCATAATCCTTTTCCTTCCGAGGGTATCCGAAAGGAACCCCCATATCATTGCTGAAGATATCATGCCTGTAAAGCAAACCATTCAAAGTTCAGTCAGCTTTCAACTATAATAGACGGGTAGGCACTTTACACCCACCCTCGCAAAAATTTAGCTTGAGCATAGCTATTGCCTCGCCGGGTTGTGGGAGGAATATGTATCCCCAGGTTCGACTGGCGGCAAGTTAAGGAACACCACGGGGGTTTTTTAACATCGGTGCCACCGCCTTCACGGTTGTTCTGACGTTCCCGTGCAGGAATTTCTCCAGGGTTACCATATAAAGCTTTAAACTATTATAAATAATAATATATCGTCACACCTTACGGGATGAGCAGAGATGTAAAAGTGGCTGTATCTACTTTGTGTGTATATGTCATAGTAACCAACAGCACCAGCAGCGCAGCTGATCGCTGTTCTCATAGCGATAGTTTTTTTTCATTATTATTACTTATAAACGAACGCTTGACCTCAATCACACATGGTGGAACGTGAAGATGAGTCCGATGATGAAACGCGATCGCCTAACAAATGCCTATTCACTCTTCTTTTAAAGACTCCCAGGTCATAAGATCGCGGAAATATGGCCGCTGGAAGCATATTCCACTCCTTAGCCGTTCGCATGAGGAATGTAGAAGCGAATCATTTCGTGCGGATATAAGGAACATCCAGCACATACGGATGGTATCTAACACGATGTCTAGTGGTTTATGATGGAATAGGGCTGGTGGAATCAAAGAATGTAGTTCCTGAGATATAATTTCATATGATTATAAAATGCCATGCGGGTTTCCTCACGATATTTGCATTCACCAGTGAGCATACTAAATCTAAATTTGCACGTAATCTGGAAACCCAGAGCTACGTGACGGGATTCGAATTTACAACCATTCGCGTTGCCACAGATGTAAACCGGTTAACTATCCATTAGTCCACCACAGGCACAACTATAATAATATGACAATTACATGTATCGACCTAGTCAGTAAGGCCTACGCGTGCCAAACCATGATATGCACAGTTGATATAGGTTTATACATATCCATGATTTGCAACGAATTAATCACAATGCACTTTGCCAGTATCAGCACTCGAGCCCAGGATGTTCAGCGTTGCTGACAGGGTTACTGAGAAGGCTATTGCGGTATCAGGGCGTCAAACAATCTATGAAACAATCTTTTAATAAAAGCAATTACCAAAGTTTCAAAATAAATTATTCAAAAAAAAAATTGAGTCTGAGAAGAAGAATACGAAAAAAGAGCTATAAATCTTAAAGTGGTATTAAATTACATCCCTGCTGGGACTAAGAAATTCTCTTGACTTGTGCCTTGTCGTTGGGCTGTGGTCTTCCAGTGAGCGTATTCCCACCCTCCTATGATATTGGCTCCTTTAAACGAGGCGTGAAGAGATGTTTGTGCAGGCCGGCATAATCGCTCCGACTAACGATAGGCTTTTCTTTACTGTTGATACTCGTCGTTTTTTGGACTGCACCATGTTACCATCAGGCGTGGTGTTGTCACTGTGCCAGGATCAAAAAAGTCCAAATTAATAAGGTAAGTTTAAAGAGAAGGGATAAAGACACAATGAAAGTATGAAACCTCCGTAAGTCATGGCGTTGACTGTCCCCATGTCGAGCAAGCTCAGGTTCATGTCGCACTGCGCCCTGGTGAAGATGTACGAGGCCGAGCTGGACACGGACACGGAGCTCCAGAACGCGGGCAGCGTGCACAGCATCAGGCAGATGTTGAACCAGCCGTAGCCGGTCGCGGCTATGGCTTCTTCGAAGTCTGATTCCGGTTCTGAAGCTAAAGAACATCCATTAGTCAGTCTATTATTTAATGTCACCGTTCCTTGGGTTGCAGATATCTAAGGGCGACGGTAATCACTTACCATCATGTGAGCCGTCAACTTGTTTGGTACAATATATAAAAAAACCTGATCCAAAAGAGTTTTATAATTTTTACACTTGTATTTGTGGATTTGTATGTAGCGTCGTAGCTCCTGAACGGATAAACCAATTTCGATTTAGTTTTGTGTATTAGAAAGGTGAATTAGTCGAGAACACATTTTAAACTCATTATAAATTCTCAACGGCTCTTATGCGCGAATGAGATAACTTTTAATTGTTGCACGACGTTTCAGCTATTCAATCGAAAACAAAAGAAAGTAGAGGAAGTAACTTCCCGCCCGGACGAAAACTCCTTTTTTTTATAACTTATAGGCGAACGCTTGACCTCAATCACACCTGGTGGAAGGTGAAGATGAGTCCGATGATGAACCGCGTCCGCCCAACAAATGCCTATTCACTCTTCTCTTAAAGACTCCCAGGTCATAAGATCGCGGAAATATGGCCGCTGGAAGCATATTCCACTCCTTAGCTGTTCGCATGATGAATGTAGAAGCGAATCTTCTCGTGCGGATATAAGGAACATCCAGCACATACGGATGGTATCCGACACGATGTCTAGTGGTTCTGTGATGGAATGTGGCTGGTGAAATCAAAGAATGTAGTTGCTGAGAACACTCTCCACCGTGCAACCGGTAAAAGACTCAGACCTTACAATATTGATACCTCATGTACTGGCATTAGCATACTAATATTTATTGTTAATGCCTCAAGGGTGAGGTCGAGAGTGCCATAAAATGTAATTCCTTTATTTGTAAACAACATAAGCGACACTCCTCGGTTCCAAAACGATGCCAAAACCTGGCTCGTGTCCAAATTTACTGGTAAATAAGAGCGACTTGACAAAATACACGTACACTTCCTCAAACTTGTTATTCAGTTTCGGTATTGGACATGTATACAAATTCTCCAATTGGATTACGATCATTAGAGCGGCTTTGGTGTCCATTTCATTGTACGGCAGTGGAGCCTGGGTATATTAGAACACGCATGAAAGTAGAATTAATGCGATGGAGATGCGATCTCTTCGTTCTATATGCGGAGTAACGCTTGCGGATCGCGTTAGAAACTAAGAGATACGCAGAAAGATTGGTTTGGAAGATAGCACAACAGCACACTTCGGGCACATGGAGAGGAAGAATGAATAGAGGATGACGAAATCGATATTTGTATGTCTTTATGAATGTGAGTGAAAGTAAGGGCCGAAGCCGATCGAAACTTACATACGCAGAGTAAATAAAGACAGTTTTGACGCAGGGTAATGTCTAAAATACGCGGAAACGACGAGAGTGGATGAAAGGGTTAATTAATGTTAAGAAAACGATCTATATATGTTTTCTTAAAAATATAACAAATAAATCATTTAAATTGGTATTCAATTAATGATGCATTAGTGTTTAAAAGCATTTTGTGATTTGAGCAGAGTTGCGGAAACTAGGTGTTAAATTATAAATTGATTCAGATGCTCGAAAAACTATTTTAAAAAGCTAAAGCTATTTTAGCCGTGTTAGTAATTGTATAACAATATAATAACATATTATGCAATACAATACATACCTTGAGCCAGCTTTTCTAAGTTCGAGGAAGATAAGCCGGTTACTTTGAAGAGATGGTCGTGTGAAATCTCCTCCCTGACCGCAGGCGGAGCCTCCGCATCTTGTCCCGCAGCCACCATTTTTTATTGTTACCAAACCAATTCAATTACGATATCTATTGGAACTAATTACAATTAAATTACAATCAACAACAGAATTAATGATTTTTAAATCTCTAACATTGCCAGTCGCGTTTTAATTAAAATGATCCGATGCAAATTCAATCAAATGAAATTTATTATCGGATTAATTAAATTATTGTTTGGCTTTGTCTAATGTACACCGACACAGGTGCGGTTTGTGATTAAAACCGCGACTCGATACTGTCATTCTCGTGTTTTTCGCACAACTCATGAAGTAATTTCATGTGTTACAATTATATAGGTGTTGACTAGCCGTATCTCCAAAGTTTGTGGATGGATCAGGGAGTCTGGTGAGCAAACAGCATCAGTACACTTCCATATATAATTTATCTTTAAGCAAACAGTTGCTACCACTGAAATAGCGAGGTAAACGTAATTGAATCTTATAAAATAACTAATATTTGCTTTACTAACATCTGACAGGTTGTTTATTGTTTGCAAGTGAAGCTTATTTTCTGCAATTATGTGATATTGATATATAATTATGGCAGGTATCTAGGGAAGCGAATTGCAACTGTCATAGCTTCCTTTAAAATTCGATGATTTTAATTCAGTTATTTTCCAGATTTCACTGATAGAAAAGTAAAATGCAACCTAAACCGTGATCATGTCGGCCTACACGAATACCTAATCACGCCTCGTTTAAAGGACCCAATAATATAGGACGGTGAGGACACACTTTCCGGAAGATCATTCCACACCTCAACGAATCGGTTAAAGTTAGAGTTAGAGAACTTGCTAGCCGGGATATGAGTTACTGTGGAAGGGAGAGGGCGGAACATGGTTAAATAACTCTTCAGATGACTCGCTATGATACAGACGGTAGATAACGCTCAGTGAGGCAATATCTCTGCGCAACTGGAGCGGTCCAAGATGCTTAGTAGCGTCTAGATCATTCACAGCGCGGGCAGCCCTCGGCTGCAACCTATCCAGGGCGTAAAGCTAGTACTAGACAGCATCGCCCCAGAGATGCGAACAGTACTCCATGTACGGCCTGACCTAGGCCTTACATAATAGGTACCAAAGGTAAAACCATCGCAATCTGTTCAAGATGCCAAGTTTGCATGATGTTGCGGAGATGACAAACCCAATATGAGCCTCATCAGATATTATGAATATCATGCAACAATAATGCCCCGGATTGTGAACTGATGGTTGAAATTAAAAAAAAAACACATATGGATTAAGATAACTGATCTTTTACATTTTCAAATTAATTATTACGTTTTCTTGATACTCTTTATTAATTTTCTTTATTTACAGTACTTTACCCTCTCCTTTTCATAACCGGACCATTCGCGCTGGATTGCGGTGCCACAGTATACGGTGACTTCTAGTTCAACTAGAATTAACAAGTTCTTTCACGAGATTTCCGACGAATGTCTTCCCTTCGTTCTACGATATTGGGTTCTACTATATTTGTATGCCGTTGGTGGCTGCCAGCAGAATAGAATAGCACCCCCTCTTCTTGCTGAGGTGTCGTAAAAGGCGACTAATGTTTCTCATTAGCATTGCAATCAAACTAGGTGTTCAGAGAAGGAAAACTCGACCAAACCTGCATCCCGCTCCCTTCCGATCGTACTGGTTCTCCATTCCATCGGGCCTGAGGGAGCTCGGACGAGAGAGTGCTTTTCTGGCTGCGCGTCCAGCTATGCACTGAAATATCTCCTGCGCAACTGACTGTTTCCGTAAACTGGACCTCGATTTTCTTAATCGGTGTTGAAACAGTCTCCGTGGCCAAATTCGGCTAGGACATCATCATCATCATCATTTGTGTAGACCGGAGTGATTGCAGCGACTAACGGCGAGTGGTTGTCTCTCGATAATCGTACTCAGTGTTTTTAATTGAACTTATTTTTGGGCAGGCCAATTTCTGTTGGGACGGAAAGGACTTTACAACTTCAAGGGGTCTACAGTGCGAGCACTTAAGGTTTCGCTCAGGCAGCGAATTTATGGATTGGGTGGCAACGCAAGGGCATCCTTGTGGGCACGAACCTCGACTTGGGCCGCCAGCTTCCTAGCTTGAAATATGAAATTGATAATGGTCCGGTTATACACAAATTGATCCCTAAACGCGATAGGCTGAAGCGAGTTACTATGTCGGTGTGTACATTTGTCTACTGTGGTCACGATCCAGTTATTATTATTTATAGACGAACGCTTGACCTCAATCACACGCAGAAATATGGCCGCTAGAAGCATTTTCTACTCCTTAGCCGTTCGCATGATGAATGTAGAAGCGACTCTTCTCGTGCGGATATAAGGACATCCACCACATACGGATGGTATCTGACACGATGTCTAGTGGTTTTGTGGTGGAATCAAAGAACGTAGTTCCTGAGAATAGTCTCCGCCGTGCAACCGGTAAAAGACCGCGAGGCAGGCAACCCTACGTCGATGCTCGATGCCAGTTCGGGCAATCGACCCACCACGCTACCACCTCTAAAGTTTCTATAATTGAGTTCACTGTTGATATTTCAGGTAGCAAAATGGAAATCGCTCGTATCCAGAACATGTACGTACAAAAAAACCGGCGCAACTGATGACGAGGTCAAAGAAGAAAGAAGCTAACGGTGATCAACTATTGATTCGGAAGCGACTACCCGCAGAAGAAACGCTGCGTTGGACTGGAACAATTGCACTCTGCTTTCCTAAGGTTCAATGCAGTCACTGTGCTTAGTCAGAATAAAAAACAAACATACATACAGGCTTTTCTTAAATTATGATTAGTCAAAGAAATTTTATATTACGTTTCTGTCAGCCCGTACATAAACATTACGATAGGAAAAAAAGTAAAATCACTGGTAATTTCACAGTGATAAATGAAAATAACACGGTCCAGCCTCCTAGTCACGAATGTGAACAAGGACAACGCTAAAAAAATGTATGGAACTCTTAAGCTTTTGCACTATTCTCTGTCGTTATTTATAGTTTTACTTTATAGACAGAGATAATACTATGATGAAATCACGCGTGTGAGAGAGATGAAACAGGCATGCGCTCTGTTATAATTTGTCCCATGCGTGGTAACTCAATAATTATGCTAAATAAAAGTTCGTAGGGGCGTCATGGTTCTATTATTTCTTATCACTATTAATCTTTAGTTTATCACTCTTTGTGTTAATTAAATCACGTTATTTCGTAATTATTTATTTAAATACGTTAATAGTTGTATGATATTACTCATGTTTGGGAGATATATGATAAGCTTGCCTACTCTCGTTCAGTGTTTTTATGTTTAGAGTAAACTTTGCTATCTCTTTATTTGACGTTTTGGTAACATCATGCTGAAGCGAATTTTTGAAGGTATCAAAGCGTGGTATTTTCCTTTAACCTTTTTTTATCCTGACTTGGAACAGCGACCTCCACGTCTCATGATAATCATGCTGCAATCGACAACAACTATAAAAAGTAGAAAAAACTATCTTTAGCCACACCGATCATGCCGGCCTGTACAGATATCTCTTCACGCTTCGTTTAAAAGACCCCATATCATAAGACGGTGAGAACACGCTCGCTGGAAGACATAAGAGTTAGAAAACTTCTTAGTCCTGGCTGGGATTTGAGTTACCGTACAGCAGTGATTTCGTAAACCCGCGCACATGGTCATACTATGAAAGCGAGAGGGTGGAACAACGTTAAAGAACTCTTCAGAACACTCGCCATGATACAGACGGTAGAAAACGCTCAGTGAGGCAATATCTCTGCGAAACTGGAGCGGTTCAACGATGCTTAATAACGTATGGATCATTCACAACACGTTAATTCAATAAACCTTATCAGTTTTCTTAGGAAACGAGTTTTAACTATATCTCTTATGATTTGACATCTGTTTTAAGGTGAGATCCAGATTATGGCAGACGCTATTCAGCAGCGGTATGACGGTATCCGAATTATACCTTTAGTGATGACTTTCATTTCCAGAATCTTGCTTTTTAAGGTTTCACCAAGAATATTCATACCGGAATTATCTTGTATGTGGTGGACGTTTCTAATATCCGCAAGAAGAGATTCGCTTCTACATTAATTACGCGGACAGCTATAGAGTGGAACATGCTTCCAGCGAGCATACTTCCACGGTCTTATAACTTGGGAGCATTACAAGAAGAGTGAATAGGCATTTGTTGGGCGAACGCGGTCCAACGTGGGACCCATCTTCACCTTCCACCAGGTGTGATTGTGATTAAGTGGCCACCTGTAAATCATAAAATAAAAACGTTGTTAAGTCCATCAAAGTGTCTCCTTTGCAATGTTGCTTTTTGAGATCTGCTCGCTTGTGTTCTAATATTAGGTCCTTACATATGAAATTGGCGTTTTGTATGGGAGGAACAAAAAGTCGAATATTTTTTAATATAATATATTTAATTAATCAAAGTATGAACCATTATTTTCTATGCACTTTTGCCATCTCATAGGTAGTTCATTGATCCCTTTACTAAAAAAACCAGTCGGACGGGAATCAATAAAATCTTTGAAGGCGATTTGGACTGCCCCATCGGAGTTGAATTTTTTCCCTTGAAGAAGTTATCCAAATTTCGAAAAAAATTGTAATCTGTTGGAGCAAGGTCCGGGGAGTACGGAGGATGTCTTAGACTTTCCAATTGAAGCTCTTCTAATTTAGTAGCCGTCTGTTGCGCAGTGTGTGGTCTAGCGTTGTCGTGAAGCAGCAGTGGCGTGGAGCGATTGACCAGCCTAGGTTGTTTAGCCGCTAGCTTTTCCATCATGGTTTGCAATTGCTGACAATAGACATCAGCCGTAATAGTCTGGACAGATTTGAGAAAACTGTAATGAACAATACCGGCACTAGTCCACCAAACGCTTACAAGTAACTTTTTTGGGGTTAATTTTCGCTTGGGGCAGGATTTGGCTGGCTGGCCAGGATCCAACCATTGCGCTGAGCGCTTCCGATTATCGTAAAGAACCCATTTTTCATCACAGGTAATGATTCGGTTTAAAATACCTTCATTATTGTGCCGGTTTAGTAATGTAACGCAGCAGTCGTCGCGCGTTTGCCGGTTTGCTTCAGTCAATTCGTGAGGTACCCACCTTTCAAGCTTTTTAATCTTCCCAATTTGCTTCAATTGAATTAAAATAGTTTTATCACTAACATCGCAGCCTGCAGCTAACTCGGACGTGGTTTGCGATGGATCCGCTTCCACAATAGCCTTCAACTCTTCATTATCAACTTGAGTCTCAGGCCGTCCACGGGGCTTGTTCTGCAGGTCGAAATTTCCAGAACGAAAACGTTGGAACCAAAAACGAACTGTGTTTTCTCTTGCAACACGACCGCCATACACATCATTCACCCTTCGAGTTGTTTCCGCAGCACTAGTGCCACGGCGGAACTCGTACTCGTAAATAATGCGATATTTTAAGTTTTCCATTTTGTAAAATGAGTGACGTAAACAGAAAAAAACAGAAGAAAAAAACAAATGAATGACGATCATCGAAGCACAAATACATGAGTCTATAGCTGTACAAATTTAAATTTGGAATTCCTTACCAAAGAGGAGAAATTTGTGATTAAAGTGGCCAGTACGAAAAACGCCAATTTCATATGTAAGGACCTAATATTAAAGACCTTCCATCGCGGTGCAGCATAGCTACGTGATGCCGGCAGCTGTCAACGAACTGTATTCCTTTGGCAGTTGCGGTTATTGTTAGACCGTACTTACCATTTGAAGTGCCTACGTCGCCGGGGCCAAGAAAGCTGGCAGTGCAGTTACCTTCGCTCAGGCAGACGAATAGTGGAAACATCCTAGGAATTTAACTCAGTAGGAGTCTTACATACCAGGTAATTGGCCTCAAGGTGCCCTGAGTAGAAATTCCCCCGGGTTACCAAAAAAAGAAATGGAAAGATTGCTTCAGGAAGGTTTTCTTCCTGGTTGAAAATAAATCTACAATAAGGTTATTAAGGAGCTGATTCAAACCTAACATTACTATTCATCGTAATTTCTAGCCTGAGTGGTAGCTGTTCTCCAACGTTTGCAGTTCATACAATAAGAACAGTATCCAGTTTTTAAATAGTGCTGTTGGATTTGGACTCCAAAACCCACCCGAACCCATAAACCCGAACTGGGTATGAACAAAGTTCACTCCACGACACCGGCGTCGCCGGCGGCGTCGAAGAAGGATAGCTCA
The DNA here is from genome assembly GCA_036320925.1 of Automeris io. Lineage (NCBI taxonomy): Eukaryota > Metazoa > Arthropoda > Insecta > Lepidoptera > Saturniidae > Automeris > Automeris io. The sequence continues at coordinate 755,249 of JAUDJH010000010.1, read as the reverse complement.
GTCAACTGCTGCTAACCGGTGCGTTTTCGCACCGAGGCGCAGTTCCACTCCGACGCAGCCTTGAGTTTCTTTCGACGTTTCTTCTCAAGGTAGTCACTTCCGAAACGCTGGTAGATCACCCGTAGGGTTAGTACTTTATTTGGCTGGCGGTCCAAGTCGAGGTTCGTACCTACGGGGTGCCCTTGCGTTGCCACCCAACCCGAAATTTCGCTGGCTGAGCACCTTCTGTGCTCGCCCCCTAAGCCCGGTTGAACTGTAAACTTGTTGTTGAACTGTTGGTTGCCTTTCTAGGCAATCAGTAGTTAGTCCGCTTCAAAAAAAAAAGAAAAGAATAAAGTACACAAGTTTAAAGACCGTCATAGTGACTCGCTTGTAGAGACCTTCAGTACTATAAGCGGGCTGATATGACGAGGGACACTGCCAATGGATTTTCGACCCTACACAGTTGGTGTCGTTTCTGGACTACACTGTACTTACCATCAGGTGCACAGTAGTCACTTTGTTGAGCCTGTGTGAGTCTTAACGCGTATTGTAGTCAGTATTCTTCGAAATCCTCTAACAACAAAGATTGAACGCAGTAAAATAGCAAATTGGTTCGCGAAGCAAACTCTCCGGTACCTGTGTGTTCTGATAACAATGATATTACGCAAGCATGAAGCAAATAACTCTTTTGCGCAGTCCGATACGATATCGGGTGACGCAGCTACGTAGTCCTTTACTTTTCAAAACATGGCATTTAATTTTATATTAATGCTCGGCGGCCTGTGGTATAAATCTGGAATCTACTGAGCATCGATATAAATTAATCTGCTTTGTAGTCTATTAGTGGTTATTATTGGGAGATTTTTTTCAAGAACTGAATTGTGAGAAGAGTGAATAGGCATTTGTTGGGCGGACGCGGTTCATCATCGGACTCATCTTCATCTTCCACCAGGTGTGATTGACGTCAAGCGTTCGCCTATAAATTAATAAAAAAAAGAAAATTTTTTTATATATTTTTTAGGTTATACGTCCTTACTAGCCAATCCCAAAGACAGCCTTAGCAAAAAAAATCTGACGCAACATGATTAATGGTTTGGTAACCTGCGGTATAATTCTGCATTGGACTGCTAGAGCCACCTTGAGGGTGCTGGTCCCGGTGTGGTAGACTCTTATTGGCTCAAAATCCTGGGGTTTCCCTTTACTAGTTGTTAGCCAGACCTGGGAATCAATATTTCTCCTACGATCCGATAAGTTAATAGCTATTTTCTGGCTCCATCTCTGGGATGAATCTGGGGTGTAAAGACCTCTCTTTCTGTCGGCGCGCAAAACACCCTACCTTACCTCTTTCTGGTTTCTCTTTCTAGCTTCTTGTCTACTGTTTGAACGTAACGTAAACCCTACGATATCGGCATCGTATCGTGAATTGTAAAACATTTATAGATAAAGAACCGATGACCGAAAACATAGACATTGTTAAATGTGACCTTGTCCTACAGTACGTCGCCCTCGAAGCTGAGGAGTATTTTGATATTATCACTCCATGTGCGTCGTATGGTAGGCAGGGTGCGTTAAATACACAAGGCATCGGGAGAAGCAGTTTAACAAATTCACGTGAGCGTTGTAATTTTTTTCTCGTCCATAGAGGGCAGCACTTTAAGTTTTTGTCCTAACGTTATTAAAAATAAATGTTTTCAATTAATGTACTAAATACAAGGTCACTGGTAACTAACGAATAACCTCTTAAAGGTGACTTAGGTACATCAAAACTAACAATTTTTGTTTTATGATTTTGGATAAAACGTTATACATAACTTTAAAATGTGAACTATTGCAACACATTTAATTTCGGTTACGTCCCGTTTCAAAACACTTTTTAAATTATATAACGCTTTTAAATACTCATGAGTCTTAGTTTTAACCATTGACTGTAATAATAATAAATCGTCACGCTATATCTTTTTCGGGGTGAACAGTGATGCAATAGTGGCTGTATCACATATGTCGGGCCCAACGTAACCAGCAGCGCCGCTGATCGCTGTTATTAGGGCACTTATTGATTAGTCATTAGTGATTAAGGGTGCTTTTAAATTAAAGAAGCGTTTCTGAACCTGCGTTAATCGGTTGTGTTTGTTAAACCAGTATATGCTACCGCAGGTGAAGCCGCGGGCAGAACCTGTGGTTAACTATTGGGCTGTATAATGTACAAGTTTCATAGGGGGTTGTGTTAAGAAGCCAAATAACAGTTTATTGGAGCCGTGGCGGTCAAGCGGGGCACGATATTGTTGCGTGCTCCGATTGGTGATGTGATTTTTCCACTCGATTCATTCGAGTTCGTTTAGACTGCGATACGATTGCTCCCTAGTAAGTTTTTGTATTTAATCCGCACTGGGTACTAAGTTGGTTTTGAAAGAAAGAAAAAAAGCATTTATTTGACGCACAATATAAGTAATATAACATATAACACAGAAGGATGGGTTAATTAAGATAGAAAACAACAAAAGCAAATACCTTTCGTTGTAATGCGCCAAAGGGAAGTCAGCTCAGCAAATACTAGGTGACCAGCTGAGCCAACCACAGCTGATTTTCAGGTAATATCCATTTATTGTGTCATCGCGCAGAAAACAGCAAGGAAGGGAAGAATAAAGTATATATACTCAGCTCTAGAGACTATTTCAAAGTGTTATCGGCAGTGTACACACATAAACATGAACGCACTCATACATAGACGTTTTGGGGTCTTGGCTGCTCAGGGTGGGGGTCTTGAGTGACCGGTTAACGACCCTCGAGAAGTCAGTGGAGGGAGTTGAAGCGTTCTTATGTAAACCATAGTAGAACACTAGGGAAGGCAACACTTTCTCCTCGAGATCATGCTCGCTAGGAACGGGGAGGCTGTGAAATAAGCATTACGGTAACCCTCCTGTGCGGCTGGGAAGGTACTACGAGGATTTTCGCAAGTAAAAATACCAGTAATTCAGTTTAAGTTTTAATGACTGGGATATATGGAGCAGTAAAGTCATTTGATTGTTAATCGAGTTGATTTGTAATGAAATGACAGTATTTTGCGCCAAGCGACTCCATAAGTTCCTTGCCGTCCCTCTTCTGTAGGTGCTGCTTTCCAAAGCAGTGCTAGACTCATGTTATCGACAATTTAAGTGTTCATAATACGTCTATTTAAATAAAATTATCTCAAGTTTGATTTCACCTCTCTTCATACGACTTGCAAGTTAGTTTTTTTGAAGTGGTAGGGTGATTTCCCGAACTGGATTATGAACACAGTACACAAGTATAAAAACTATCGCGTTTCTGGATAAATTTGTGTGTATCCAATTGGGCATATACTAAGAAACCTTCCGTCGTTGTAAATGTGGACTGCCATAGCCATTGCGGCTTTCTACTGATTTTCTTTCCTTGGTTGATGTTCTTAGACCACAATATACTTTCAGTCAGCTACAATGTAATCATTTTGCCAGCATAGTGTAAAAAAATAGAAGTCCATTTCACTGAACCCCTCTATTCTAGGACGGCGTATAAGTACAAAGAAGTTTAGCGGTATCTCTACAAAAATATCTCTTTACGCTTTGCTAAAAGAACCCAATATCGTAGGACGATGGAAGCACGCTCGCCGGAAGACCGTTCCACAGTTCTATGACCCGCCAAAGGTAAGAGTTAGAACACTTCTCAGTTCTAGCTGATATAGAAGTCACCGTAAAACTGAGGCTCCACAGTCCAACACGCGTGGTTCTGCTACGAGTTGTCAGGGCGAGCGAAAGAATAAATGACGAACAATCACTAGTAAACGAGAATTGAATTTTTTCCACTCGATTATGTTCTTATCGATTACCAAGTAAGACTGCGCTCGTGTCCCATCACTACTCCGATGAACATGGACTTTGTTCTTGTTTCTAAGTTTATCAGGGCAAAGGTTGTATTGCTTCTTTTTGGTTATATATATTTATACTTGTTTTATATAACGATTGTTGAATGCGCTTTCTATTCGTATATGTTTTTATCGTTTTGTTATTATAATATATCATTACAGTATATCCTCTTCAAAGGTAAGCAGAGAAATATTAAGGGAGGTATTCTAAATTTTTAAGTTTATCCTGACCATAGTGACTTCACCACGCCGATGGTATGGATGGTACAGTTTAATATCATAGGACAGGGGGAATACGCTTGACGGAAAAATATTTTATAGGTCTGGACTCGACAAAAGTAATAGTTAGAGAACTCCTTAGTCCTGGCTATTAAAAAGAGGATTCTGATGCAGGGTAAAGTTAGGAGTAATCATATTCGGTGAGGGTGCAACGTTAAAGGCAGTATGTCGAAGGGTCCACCAACAGTTAGCATCAGCATGTGCTGATTGGCAGTATCGTTGATGCATTTGCTACTTTCATCGACATACCGATTTAAGCAGGTAAACGATGTTTGCAAATTGAGAGAACCTTCGATATATTTTATCTATTATACCTACCTCGAAAGGAAATTAGCATGACGGCAGATACATGATAATAATATAATATATTGTCCCGCTATATCCCTTTTGGTGTGAGCAGATGTACATTAGTCGCTTATCCACTATGCGTTTATATGTCGTGCCCAACGTGACCAGTAGCGCAACTGGTTACTGTTTTCACAGCACTAGTACACATGACATCTATTATATAAAAATAAGTCCGGTTTTCCTTCCTGACGCTATAACTCCAGAACGCACGAACCGATTTCCACGGTTTTGCATTCGTTGGAAAGGTCTCGAGCTCCGTGAGGTTTATAACAACAAAATTCAGGCAAAAATACAACAGAAAAGCAGTAAAAGAAGTAAAACGGAGAATAACATTTTTCACATACAGCGCCATCTCTGATACATAGCATGTACTACAAACCAATATGGTTTTGCATGGTGGTGGAGCAGATTGCACCAATATTTTAAGTAGATGGCGCCAATGCGTTATACATTGTTTGACAGCTACTCATTGTACTCTGCTCAGTTAATTTCACGTGACATTTATTATGCGCACGTTCTTTCAAACGCTAACTAAAAACCAAAACGAAGCCATCTGGTGGCGAAGCGAAGTTCGCCGGGTTTGCTAGTTTTTATTAGATACCATGCACGCTTCCTCGCGATGTATTGCTTTACTGGTGACCGTATGGTACTTAAATCCGTATTTAATCTGGAAATACCCAAAGGTACGTGCCGGAATTCGAGCCTACAGCCATTCGCGTTGCCGTGCGTAGACATCGGTGCTTTAACCACAGCTACTTAATAGATACATATACCCTTAATAGAGATAAAATATAGTTCACTAAAAGATCCTCTATGATTTATTCGTTTTCTGTGGTTCAAAATCATTTTCGCGTGTAAAAGATCGACTGCTTAGCCGATGTTTGCCTTGAAAATATTTTTCCTCTAGTTGACGATTTCCGTGAAATCTACTTTGTTTGAAAAACAATGTTCCAATATTACCATAACTTGACATTGCATCAAAGGATTTCTTTGCGATGTTACAAAACGCATATAGTTTAACCGTGGCTGCGCTCGCATCAATTAAGTATACAGTCGTTAAAAAAGATTATCTAAACATCGCATTAACATCGTAACAATTGACGCTGGCATTTCATCGTACCTGGTTTATCCGTTGTTTGCATCTACCATGAATTCAGACAGGTTTGACTTACGGCTGAGGTTTCAAACTTCGGATATGGACCAGATAGCTCTCTTGGCGTTTGTCGGTCAAAGCGGTCACCACGACTCTCGAAGGCAGCACTTAGCTTTAACCTTTGCCAAGGGCTATATCATGCTCACATGGAATATGGGAAGCAATAATTTATCAAAAGTTACTGAACATAATTATGATAGAAACCATCTTAATCTCAATCTAACATTATACTATAGAAGTTCTCTAACTCTTACTTTTGTCGGGTCATTAGATTGTGGAACGCTTTCCCGGCGACCATGTTCCCTTCCTCCTGTATTGGGTTCTTTAAGAGAACCCTATAGACATGATGGTCGCATGACCGCGGCGAACTATCAGTGGATGGTTTTCCTCCGATAGTCAGACTTGATTTTTGGATTGCACTGCACTTTTCATCAAACACGGCGCAGTCAATGTGCCAAGTCAGAATTAAAAAAAATAGCTGACACGTCGAACTTCATAGGGTCTAATCGTCAATTAATGTCATGTTAGCTTTTTGCTAAACCTGAAACCCCTCTCCTCTAAATCTCATCTTATCCCTTTTCCCCCTATGTTATTAATATTATATCCTCTTGTCAAATATATAAACAAACGAATTTATTTTTATTTAGTTAGTCACCGCGCTTGAATTTTTGCGAGCGATTGTACATATTTTGTCATAACTAACAAGATATTTATTTAAATAATATGGTATAAAGAATTACACGATGTGCATGAAATGCTTAAATTGACTAGTGTATCTAAGTTATAAAAATTAATATTGTATCCGTCTAAATGGTTTTCCAATTACTCGTTATACGTGACAATTATTTTAGAAGCTAGAATAGATATAGTAAGCAGCCCTTATAATTCTATCGCGGACATTTCTGTAGATCTATGAAAGAAGAATAATCTCACCATACATTGTTATTTTTTATTTACAGGCGGACGTTTGACCTCAATTTCACCTGGTGGAAGGTGAAGATGATTCCATGATGATGAGTCCATCGATGAACCGCGTCCGCCCAACAAATGCCTATACACTCTTCTCGTAAAGACTTCCAAATCGTTATGTTTTGTTCTATCTCAAAGAGTTAAGCAGAGTTTTTGATAAAAGCTCCCAGGCAGCTTGACTTTTTCCGATATTTTCAACAATTGTCATCATATTTCAACTAATTTACACAAAACCTGAATACATTATACAACTAAACCTTTCTCACTAATCGCTCTGTATATTATTGAAAATCGCATCAAAATTCGCTCAGTTCTGCGTCCCATAGCGTTGTATTATCGGCATCATCTTCCCCCAAGTGTAATTACAATCAAGGGAAAGCCCCCAAATCATTAAAAAGATGTCTAGAAAGCTAAAAATTTCTTAACACTAAATAATTTAGTATATAAATTAAAAACAGAATACAGATTGACAAGTTTTCTATTTTAACTATAGCTGCAATATATATAACATTTTCCTTATTTTCCAAACCTTCATTGCCGTTTTCGCAACGTCAGCCATGGTGCTCCAAGGCAGTTCTATAAAAAATGCATTGCCGCGAAATTTTATATTAACTGAGGTGTATTTCTTATCTGTGGAGAATTGATTACAGGACCCGCATTCCTCGTCTATATGCAGAAGTAGTCACCTTGGGGTTTTTAGCAGGTAGAAGTCCGGCACACCTCGGCCGCGCCACCCCCTGCGTGCGGCCGGGGCGGTCCAATGACGATTTTCCCCAATGAAAAAAAAAAAGAAAAAAAGGTATATTTCTTATTAGGAAGTCAGTTCGGATTTTTGCAAATACTAGCTCAGTAAAGTGACTTTTTTGTGGCTAAACCCAATCTAGCCTTGAAACTGATTGCAACCATCAATAAACTGGAGACTGGTCTGCGACAGTCGCTGTGATCATACCGGCCTGCTCAAACGCCTCTTCACACTTCTATTAATGATGCGAGGAAATACATTGGCTTGAGAATTATTCCACAGTCAAATGACACTGCAAAGTTACGATTTATTCTTGTCCCTTATTCAGTCGCGCTTGGGATTTTACGCTAAATACACGCGTCCTCTAGCTCTAACGCCCTTGAACACCATATACCAATCCTCTATGATTCCTATAGTTAATAGGGTAACTTTGTTTAACCATTAATGTAACATTGAATTAAATGTATTTCCACTGTAAAGGTTCCTTTTAACCTTTTGAGATACGGAACCCTAAACACTACGTAAAATCATTGAGCAATCAGAATCATGATTTCTATGTAAGCAGTGTGTTATTTGTTCATTGATATGTTTGCGCAGATCAATTAGCGACTCGAATTGGTCTGTTCCTGAGCCATATTTAGGATTTAATTAGGAACTTCCTATTTTTGCTTCGGAATTTTTTGTTATCATGATTACAAATAAATACAGTATTAGCAGCACTACTGGTCACGTTGGGCACGACATGTGAGCGGAAAGCGTGTCTCTGCTCACATCGAAATGCATATAGCGTGACGACATATTATTATATATTAAAAAATAGACTGATTGCCGCCCCGCCGTGCATACACTCATCGTTATTACACCCCTAAATGCACCCGATGTGGCTATCAACCCCCTTTTACGGTTACAATGTCCCCCAGAGTGCAGTATTATGATGTATTTCCATTAAAACAGTTTTACTTAATAAAGTAGGTTGCCCTTTGGCAAGTTATTTTTAAAATCATTTCAATATTTATACGACCGCCATGTTTTTTAACAAAAATTCAAAAGATATTCAGATTTACTTAATAAACGTGGGAGTATACATATGCATATATATATTTTATTTTTTACACTGGCACGACATAATGACTACAGAGTACCTGATGGTAAGTACAGTGTAGTCCAAAAACGAAAGCGACTATCAAAGGATGAAAATCTATTGATAGTCTACATCGTCATGTCGGCCCACATACAACACGACTGAAGGTCTCTAGGTATATGAGCTACTGGATATACACAAGCTGTTCCCGAAACTGGTCACTATGACGGGCTTTACACCCATGTACTGTGGTCACGATACAGACGGGCACCGACGCCCTACCACCTCGCTGCTGCTCGTTTAGCACCACCCAGGAGTTACGTGTAGGGAAACTAGGGTAAAGCCTATGGACGCGAGCAGCTTCGACTCCCAAAATATGATATATGATATCAGGATGTTGCGCTTTTATGTAATTGGACTGGTGCACTGTAGATGTATATGCCATGTTATCTATTGTTATTTTAGAATGTAACTTTGTTTGAAAATCTATTAAAATAAAATAAAATACATCAATTTGTAACTTCCCGCAATTAATATAAATGTCTTTTACCGTGTCGTTGGGCTGTAGAAGAGTCTTAGGCGAGCATGTTCCTACCACCCTTAAGGGGTATTTTAAGCGTAGCGTGAAGCGATATTTGTGCAGGCCGGCATGATCGCTGCGGCTACCGATGGATTTTTATTGACTGTTGATAGGCGATGTCGTTTTTTGGACTGTACCATGTGTAGCATCAGGCGTATTGTATTCACGGTGCCAAGGAAGGATAAAAAAATGTAGTGAACTATATTCCTTAATAAATTGTAAAGAGACATTTATCTTTTACACTGACTCGACAAAGTTACTACAGTGCATCTGATGGTAAGTACAGTTTAGTCCAAAAACGAAAGCGACTATCAAAAACAGACTCAGTTGTCATGCCGGCCCACGTATACCACGACCGAAGAGATCTCTATGTATATGAGTCTCAAATGATGAATAAATCAGGATTAATCTGTAAAAAATGTAGACACCGCAGCGCGTGCGGCGCGCGAATTGGTTCCTTTTACGTAAATTTAGGTAGGATATTGATTCGATTTCCCTTCGTACTTTATCCTGGCTTAGGACAGGCAAAGTAGGCAAATAGGCAAGTCACTAGCCAGAGACTAGTCAGCAAAGAGCGCCAATTATACGATATCTTTGCATGTATTTCTCAATAAAACATATATACGAGAAATTAAATTAAACTAAGCCTTGATTGTTGTAATAGTAACAAATTTTAATTTCACATTGAACTAATTCGAATCGTGTCACATCAAAAATTAAGATGTAATGCGAAATAAGCAAAACATATTCCGACATATTCACAGGCAGCGGTTGCGACTTGCGCGCGAATCAGTAAACGAACTGTCATGGATATTGACAAATATCCCCAAAACCATAGGCCACATTCAACCGACTAACCAGCATGTCGACAAAAGCACATCGGCACATCTCTAATTAACATATATTTATATACTTACCATTAAGTGGAGTGTAGTCACTTTGCCGTCCCACTCTGACGGAACATATTTCAGTAATTATAATTGCTGTGAACTTCAAAGGCATGTGATTTAGCACTTATTGTATATAAATGACTGAACTGATTTCAGATTTTTAATATTCCCCAGGATGCGATAAAAAACGTCGCTTTAAAATAAATCCGTTACTTCCGCGATTGTTATTCTGTTTTAATACGTCGATTGACAAGCTGAACTTGGGATATCGCATGATCTAATAATTATTAAATTAATTTTCCAATATTATACAGTATGCCTTCAAAACAACTCGAGTAGCAGTGCATAGAGCCGTTTTGGTGCCCACTTTATTGTATGACAGTGAGGCCTGGGGATGTCAGGAGAATCTGAGATGGGCAAAATGTAATCTGATTAATGATGAACGATTACAAAATGTAGTCGTAATTTTAATTTTCTTGCTCTGTGATCATGATTAAATCCATTTAAAACATTAAGAAATCATAAATGTGTATATAATCTGGGATTTTGTAGTTTTTAAAATATAAATGAGCAAAATGCAGTCATATTAATGGTAAGAACGTAAAATGTAAACGTTAATCATTTTCATTAATCTGATTACATTTTGCCCATCTATGAGTAGAAGCATAACAGTAGACTTAATGCAGTGAAGATGCGATCTCTTCGTTCTACATGCGGAGTAACCCTTGTGGGTTGCATTAGAAACGAAGAGAAACGCAGAGAATGGTTGCTTTGGAAGATAGTGTCATCGATAGCATGCACAAAAGCAAGCTGCGATGGTTGGGCCACGTGGACTTTATGAATGATAAAAGGATAACGAAGAAGATATACAACATGAATGTAAGTGTAAGTAGGAGCCGAGACCGACCAAGACTTACTCACCCATACCAAATTAAGAGAGTTCTGATGAAGGGTGATGTCTAGACTGCGCGCAATCGGCGAGAGTGCCTGGAGGGCGTAATGAATGTTAAAGAAGTGAACGAGTTTACATAAATAAAAGTTGCTTTCCATTGTCTCTGTCTACCCCAATAGAGAAACGGTGTGATGGGAGATATATAGAAAAATAATATTACAACGAGTTTACTTAAATAAAAGTTGCTTTCCATTGTCTCTGTCTACCCCAATAGAGAAACGGTGTGATGAGAGAAATATAGAAAAATAATAATACTTAAATACTTATTAAATAATATATAATTTTTTTTTCTTAATTATAATAATATAGAGAAATAAAAAGTACATGTAAAATGTCTCTTGTTTAGATGTGCCTTTAGCATAAGCAACCTCTAACGATGTCCATAGTTGTGTGACCTTCCACCATTTCGTCCTCCTATCTGGTAAACTAATAATAATAATATATCGCTACGCAACATCGCTTTCAGGGTGAGCAGAGATACATTCGTGGCTGTATCCACTTGGCGCTTATATGTCGTGCGGAATGCCAAATGTAAACAGTAGCTGCGCTGCGGCTGTAGTGACCGGATGTAGTAATGGACCGGTATCCACGTGTGGTGACGAATGGTAGTAGGTGCGAATCCCAGCACGTACTTCTAGATTTTTCTCAATTAAGTTCGATTTTTTTTTACACTGGCTCGACATAGCGACTACAGAGTACCTGATGGTAAGTACAGTGTAGTCCAAAAACGAAAGCGACTATCGAAGGATGAAAATCCATTGATAGTCTACATCGCCATGTCGGCCCACATATACCACGACTGAAGGTCTCTAGGTATATGAGCTACTGGATATGCACAAGCTGATCCCGAAACGCGACAAGCCGCAACTGGTCACTATGACGGGCTTTACACCCATGCTCTGTGGTCGCGATGCAGACGGGCACCGACGCCCTACCACCTCGCAATTTGGGCACCATTGAAAAGAAACATCGTGAGGAAGCCCGCATGGCATCTGACAGCAATGTCAACTACTAATGTCATGTACTAGTGCCAAAAGACCGGCCTTCCTCCGCTAACAGCAAATTATCTTTTTTCATGATTTACAGGCGAACGCTTTACCTTAATCACACGTGGTGGAAGGTGAAGATGAGTTCGACGATGGACCGCATCCATCCATCTTCTCTTAAAGACTCCCAAGTCATAAGATCGTGGAAATATGGTCGCTGGAAGCATGTTGCACTCTTTAGCTGCGCGCATGATGAATGTAGAAGCGAATCTTGCATAAGAATAACCATATAACGCTGCTGTCATTAAAATATTGCAATATTTTCCTTGTCTACTACTGTACATAGAAGAGTTTGTAAAATAAGAACGAAATAAATAAACACGTTCCCCTCATGTACTCGTATGTATTAATCATCGGGTACAATAATATTTTCACCCAAAACAATTAGCAAGGTCGCCGATAATTAACTTACTATGTAATCGGTTCGTATAATGTGTGCATTTTGTATTCGTCGAACACTTTACACGTTTTGTCTTTATTTCTTAACCTATCTGTACGTTTCCGAAATAACTATTACGTCTCTTTTTATATCCTTATTAAGTCCTTTTGAGCCCGCCGTTAGTGTTTTTAATAATCAGTACTCTCTGATTAACGTCAAAAATAACTACCTAAGCGATGCGCATTGCAACGCACGCCTATAGAAAAATGTCTAGTTACCTGCATTTTGTCATCCGAGTATCTTGTCGCTGTCTAGACTTAGTGCCAACCCAAAAAGAAGAACAACTCATCCAGAAGGCCACAACAACTACAAACTAATGACCCAAGCGATGCACACTGCAATGCACACCTTCAGAAAAATCACCGGTTATCTGCATCTTGTCATCCGAGCATCTTGTCGCTGTCTAGATCGAACACCAACTCAACAGAAACAAAACAAAACTACTCGTGTTCAACTTGAACGATTTTTTGTCTAACTTTAGTACCCTTAGTGTACCTTGCCGAAGTATCTCCATTTCTTGGTGGAATGTGTTCGGAGCGTTTCTATGAGATCTCATGTGTAAACAATTTGGTTTGAACAGGTCTGATGTGGGTCTATTTCAGAGCGTCTTAGCTGAGCAAACATGTTGCGCAGCTGAGATGCTCTGTAGACTCACATATACATTGTTGAATTAGCATTTACATAGTCTGATTATGGGACTGACATTGGTCAGCCTGATCCAAAGTCCCAAAAAAAAAGCAGAGAATAAAAAAAAATAAAAAAAGTATCTCATATGAAATTAGCTATTCCATAAAAATTGCAATGAATACCTTTTTATTAAAAATAAGTTAATATAAAGAATTATTTAGTGTTTTCTGCCACCAGTCGCGTTTCGGGATCAGCTTGTGTATATCCAGTAGCTCATATTGTTAGAGACCTTCAGTCGTGGTATGCGGGGTTCGACACAGCGATGGCGACTGTCAACAGATTTTCTTTTCTTGGCGGTCGTTACCGTTATTGAACAACAGTACTTTCCATCAGGTTCAATGTACTCTGTCGAGTCAGTATAAAAAAATTGGTTGAACTCCATCATACTTCAACTGCGATCTCCCCCTGTACGGTCAGAATGTACATGAAACCAAGTCAATGTACATCTCTTTTTTTTTAAACAGTGCAAAATTATGGTCTTTCAACATATAAAACATCAGACGATCAGAATTGAATCAAAAATACAGTTTGCTCAAATATATTACAATCAGTACATAATTCATTACGGAGGACAATGAGAATGACATATTTATAATCTCAATTATAATAAGTTTTATTAGACTCGGTTCAATAGAAACAGAGATGCAGTTAGACTTATCCGTAGCAGTCGACTACAATCGTAGAGTTTATCTATCACCCAGTCTCAAAAATTTAAAATCGCTTTTAAGCACTAACAAATAATCGAATACATGCATATTTGTGACTCATTAGTATTTAAAAACTTCTTAAAATTTAAGAATCGTTTCTGATATTGAGCGTAAATTAAATTATGTCAATATGTAGTTAATTCCGCACCTGTCATTAATACCAGCGCAGATGGAGTGTCAGAAACTTTACAGTTTTTATATAATAGTATTCGAGCAAAGTTGTGGGTAATTGTATATATGAGTTGTATAGAATCAAAGGGGGTAATCTCACTTTTTTCACTTTTGATATAATGATGTAGAAAAATATGTTTGTGAGTGGATAATAGACCGGTTTCCATACGAGTTAACGCAAATGGTCATATATTGGAGTCCCAGGACATACCTCTGAGTTTTTTCAGATTACGTATGGATTACGGTACCACATGCTCAACGATGAAGGAAAACATCGCGAGGAAACCCGCACTGCATCTAATAGAAATGTCATGTGTAAAGTGTCCAAAAAAATAGCGGTCAACTGCTCTATTGGTCACTTTGTGCACGATATAAGAGCGTAACGTGGATATAACCACAAATATAGCTCTGCTTGCTCCGTAAGTGATGTAGCGTGACGATATAATATTATTATGTAGATATATTACATATGCTTATCTTTACTTAGTATAAAATGAAGTCGCTTCCGCTGTCTATACGCTTAGATCTTTTAGACTATTCAACGGATTTTTTTTGTTTTTTTTTTTTTGGTAACCCAAGGGAAATCCTGCATAGGACCATCAGGGATGCTGTAAGGGCAGCGACCACGGTATGTCAGACTCCTACTGACTAAAAACCCCCAGGTTGTCCCTCTGATTGCTCCACCTGGGCCTGGGAAGCCAAATTCATCCAGATGCCCAAAGAGCAAGAAGCCTTGTTGAGGCTACCTGTCTGGGAGGGGAAGGAGTAAAGCCCACCCCTCCAAAACCTCTCTCCCATGCGATGCTCCGGACACCGTGCACCGCCTCCCTCTCATCCGGAATTCAACGGATTTTAATGTAATTTTGAGCAATAGATAAAGTCATTTATGAGGGAGGTTTATATGTATAGTATATACCATATATACTATAGTACAGAGATTCCGATTTTTTTTAAAATTTATAATGTGATGTCGTAACGAACACATTTTAGTGCGCTTAAATCGCAAACGCTGGCTAAATCTTACGAGATAGATCAAATTAATATACTATGGCATTGTATTCTATTCGTTATTAGACATCATTTATATGGTAAAACACCGTTTGCCGGGTCAGCTAGTTTTATATGATATGAGAAAACGTGCATTTTCGTAAAAAAATCATTGCGATTTTTAAATTAGTGTCAAATTAATGTACAATTGACCAATCACAACATTGCAGTCGTGTAACAAGATTTTGTATGAGTATATATAAAAAATTTTGATCGCTTTATACAAGTTTATCGCCATGTCACCCAAATATAGGTGACGATTTTTGTGTTGAAGTTAACAGGATTTTTATTTTGATTTTTAAAAGTAATTTAATGGAATAGGCAGTCATATGTAAATTTAAGATATACAACATTAAAAGTTTCATTGTTTATATATCGCTTGTTTACGTTACGGCGTACCGAGAGTCGTAATTGGCCTCCGCGAGAAACACAGACGTATCGAGCTGGGCAACGAACGTGTTAATTATTGAATGAATACTGTTAACGAAATTGCGTGAAATCATAATTATAGACGTATGTCCCACTTTTAGTAGTTTTTTTTTACTACTCAAAATTTGCTAAAAGTCAGATTACCACTTTTGCTTTTACACGACTCAAGTAAACCATCAGGGCTTGTCTTGCGTTTCTACGTAAGACTGAAAGACAGGACGCGAGCAGCCAAATGGCACGCCAGCGGGATTGAGTGCGCAGTGCTAGCCAGTGTCCCGTACGATTCACACGCTCTTCGACAATTTAATTCAATGCCGCCTAGATATCGCACCCGCGTCAAATTAAAGTGACGTTGTGTAAAATAAGAAAAAAAAAACAAATGGGATAAAAAACCCGTCAGGTAGAATTGTGTATTGAAAAGACCTCCGGTTATTAGACAATTTTGTTTCGTGTGATATTAGTTAGTTAGTTAATAAGATTAATTATTGTATTAATTATTGTTTATTTCAATTTATTTCTGAAACATTAGTGTTGTGATTTTGGTTTGTGCATCGTTTTAACATGGAAGAGCACGGAGGTGAGTTTGTATATATTTCATAAATAATTCCTGCAATTTCTAGAAATATTTGCTGCTTGATTCCGATATTTTGCTATAGGAACTTTTTCATCATGATTATTGTCACTACATTTTTTCCTACCTCCTATTTATGTTTATTTTGCTATGAGATAGACAGACATTCATAAACAATTTGTAATTATTATTGAAAGTTATTTAATTACGTCTATTAATTGTTTATGCCTTTATTTAATTCTCAAGAATATTTATTTAAAATTTTTTACGGTTGAACAAAATGGAACAACGCATGACTTTGACAAAAATGTGTAGGTAATTTTCTAATTTTAATAATAACTAAAGTTAAATATTGAAGAATTTAAAGGTGACTATGTAAGTCTAGTGAATAAGGAGAAGGTATCCATACTTGGCAAAGCGAATGGCCGTGGGCTCGTATCCTGCCACGTACCTCTGGGATTTTCTTGATTAAGTCCGGATTTACGCAACACGTGCTCGTCATTGAAGGAAAACATCATTAGGAACTCGAATGGCATCAAATAGAAATGTCATATGTACTAGTGCTATAGGAACAGCGATCAGCTGCGCTACTGGTCAGATTGGGCACGATATATACGAGTTACTAACTCATTATCAATACTTAGTTATAGTATTTATTCATCATCAATCGTGCTAATGGTAACCTAGTCTACAAAATGATTCTGTCGAGGCATCAAGGCCTGGTGAAAGGTCTAGGGTTTTTTTTTTTGTTATCCCGGTGGAAATCCCTACGGACCGTCAGGGGAAGTGATGAGGGCCACTTCCCCCGGTGTGTCGGACCTGCCCCGACTAAAACCACCGAGGTGCCAGCACTGCCCTCTTTTCGCCTTCGCCGAGCCTGGGAATCCGAATACTTCCGACGGCTCGGCGGGCGTTGGCCTTTGGGCAGGCCTCCTCTCGTGGAGGGGGATTTAAACCCCTCGCCTCCTCTATGCGCTGGACGGAGACGCCCTCATCGTCACCCGCCCAGCCTGTGTCAGGAGGGGAGCTTGTCGCGCTGGGAGTCCTGCGCGAACTGCTCCCTTCTCCCGAGCCGCCTTGTTCTGCGGCGGCGCCGAGGGTTGCAGGGATTGGCGATGTGCCTCTCCCTCTCCGCCGCTTCTTTCACACTCATGACGGTCTCGCAAAAGGCCGCCATTCCTCTCCACGCGGCCTCGCTGTTGGTGACCGCACGAATTACGGCCAGCAGCGATAGGTCGTTGGAGGTCTAGGGTTAGTGATCGGGTCCCAGACACTGCATCCTGCCTCTCTCTAGTTGTGTCGGTTCCCCGCCCCATTAGATTAAGAGGTATTTTTTTTGTTTTTACACCGCCTCGACACAGTGACTGCACCATACCTGATGGTCAGCATGGTGCAGCCCAAAAAACGCCAACGACTATCGAAAGGTAAGAAAAAAACCTATCGGTAGTCGCAGTGATCATGCCGGCCTGCACAAATATCTCTTCACGCTACGCTTAAAGGATCCCATATCATAGGAGGGTGGGAACACGCTCGCCGGAAGACCATTCCACAGACCAACGACACGGCAAAAGAAGGAGTTAGATAACCTGACGAGTTTGGATGAGAGGGTGCGTTTGTGCAAGTACTAGCATTCACGCACCAAATATATCCTGCGCAATTGACTGATTCCGAATATATTCATCGGCGAGGTCACCTTTGCCGAAAGTGCCTACTCGATGTGATTTGCAAACGTCGCTAAGATCGAAATTAGTCAGGATTTCATCATCATAAGCGCAAAGCGGATACAGGCACTAATATATCGAATGGGATGTAGCGTGGAGATATATTGTTATTGTTAACTATTTAAACCTTCAGAATATGCAGTACATATATCCGAAAGGTGTGTGTATATTCACAATTCAAAACAGACAATTAGTTTTATTTTGCCATTGATAATTAGAACGTATGGTATGTTACAGATAAATTAAACCACGGGTATGTAACTATCGATTTAAAGAATTGAAAACTGTATTTATTTTTGTATTTATATTGTATCAACATACAACATTAATTTATTGTAAAAAGAGGTAGTTTTTTTTCTTAATTGTATATTAAAATTGCCTATATAAAAAGGAGCTTCAGTACGCAAAAGAAATCAAGTGTGAGTGGGTTCCGTAGAAACTTGTTGATACCTTTTTCTTGTATCCCGGGGGAAAATACTGCATAGGACCATCAGGGACGTTGTGAGGACAGCGACCCCGGTGTGTCAGACTCCTACTGACTAAAAACCCCGGGGTGTCCGTCTGTTTGCTCCACCCGGGCCTGGGAAGCCAAATTCATCCAGACGCCTAGGGAACAGAAGGCCTTGTTGAAGCTATCTCTCTGGGGGAGGGGTGAGAGTAAAAATCCACCTCTCCAAAAACCTCTTCTCGCAGGCGGCGTGCCGGACACCGTGCACCGCCTCCCTCTCATCCGGGCCGCAGACTCCCTCAAGTCTACTGCCCGGCTATTGTCACCAGGGGATGTCACGCTCGCTCTGGGCGAACTCGTCCTAACTTGTTGATACCTTAAAATCGTATTTTTTTTTGTTTATCTTGTAACTTCAAATTTACAGTTTTCAGATTTTTTTATACTCATGATTTACAACCTTGCTTCTTGTCAAATTTCATGATAATTTTTTTACTTGGGGAAAATCCTCACAGCACCGTCTCGGCCGCACAGGGGGGTTGCGCGATCGAGGTATGTCGGACTCGTGCCGACTCAAAACTCCAAGGTGTTTACTTCTGCGCATTGACGGAGACTGAGGGTCCTGTAATGAATTCACCACAGCCCCGTCGCGCCGCGCCCGCTGGGCACAAACTTGTGGGAAGATAAAATTTCATGATTCTAAGTCAACAGGAAGTACCCTATAGATTGTGATTCCCTTGGAAACACGTAAATTCCTCGATATTAACAGCTGTATCTTTTAAATCGGTTGACTTAACAATTTGATTTTTTGAAAGCTGTCAGGGACTGTAGACTAGAGTACCTCGTTTTAATTTCAACTTCACATCTCCACGCATTATTGAGAAAATGGGTCTAGACAAACACACAGGGGGATGAAAAATTAAGTTATACTATAAGGGGGTTCTTTTTTTATACGGGCTCGACAAAGCGACTATGTTGCAGCTGATGGAAAGTACACTGTAGTCCAAAAACGGCATTGACCGCCGCAAGATGTAAATCAGTTGACAACCGCCGTCGCTATATCGGCCCACATACGCCACGACGGAAGGTAAGTACGACTGAATATACAGAAACTGATTGTGAAACGCGACAGGCCAAAGCGAGTAACTATGACGGTCTTAACACTTGCATACTGTAGTCACAACTCACAACCTAGTTCGGGTTCGTTTTGGGGTATAGAACTTTATCAACTACGGATAAAAGTATTTCTTTTCAGGCGTTTTTGCAATAATCACCCACCTTACTCGTGGCAGTTTAGCCATTGTGAAAAACAATGTTGTTAGAAAACTTATTTGGTTTTTTATAGATTAATTATGAGGAAGTGTGCATGGTGCTAAAATTGATGCAGTTTGACGTCACGCGCGTCTATTTTTTATTGTTTTCGTTAGCAAACAAAAGTCGTTTAGCGTGAATAATGTTGTTTATACATTCGTATGTTTGTTTATTCTCTTATATCTTTAAAATGTACAAAATTATATTGTGATGTTTTTTATTCTGAACTCGGAAGAATTACTGCCACCTTGCCTGATGGAAAGAACGAGTACAACTGTCTAGAGACAGTCACCTGCCGACAGTCGCCGCGATCATGCCGGCCTACAAATATCTCTTTACTTAAATTGAAATTAATGTTTCAAACTTCAGTAGTTTAAGCTAATATGCCAGCCAGGGTAAGTGATTTTATATTGTATATGGATTGTTTTAAAGAATGTTGAGCAAAACATACCTTGGGGATGTTTGTTTTGAGGTGGGAGGGCTATTGGCCAAGGGCCAAGGCCAAAGGGAGGGTTGTGAGCTCGTGACCACTAGTGAAAAGACCGTGCTAGCAACGCTCATAGCCCTGTAGCGCACAGGGATGAGTTTGTGCACGTACAGTTGTTCAAATCTAGGTTTATACGATGAAGGCCACTGACAATGGATTTTTTTTTTATTAATTTGTAGACGAACGCTTGACCTCAATCACACCTGGTGGAAGGTGAAGATGAGTCCGATGATGAACCGCGTTCGCCCAGCAAATGCCTATTCACTCTTCTCTTAAAGACTCCCAGGTCATAAGATCGCGGAAATATGCTCGCTGGAAGCATATTCCACTCCTTAGCCGTTCGCATAACTGTATATTACTGTTCTGTGTGTTATATTGGACTTTCTATTGTGTGCTGTGTAGGACTTTATTTACCGATATTATCCGATTTTTTAAGCTATATTCCTTCGTAATAGTCGCTTTTTGATCGTGTCTAATTCCTTTTTTTTACACTGACACGAAACAGTGACTGCACCATACCTGATGGTAAGCATGATGCAGTCCAAAAAACGCCAACGGCTATCGACAGGTAAGAAAAAACCCATCGGTAGTCGCAGCGATCATGCCGGCCTGCACAAATATCTCTTCACGCTACGCTTAAAGGATCCCATAACATAGGAGGGTGGGAACACGCTCGCCGGAAGACCTTCGTATTTTTTTTCGTTTATCTTTTGTTGTTTTTTAGATTTTAGACCGATATCTTTTCTAGTGATGAGTCACGAGCGAGTCATGTGTACTGGTGCTGTGAGAACGGCAATCAGCTGCGCTACTGGTCACGTGGCGCACGAGATAAAGTGCAAAGTGGATACAGCCACTAATGTATACGTGCTAGCCCCGTAAGAGACATAGCGTGGTGATATATTATTACTTGTCAATTACTAATGCATTTGGCAATGACTAAAGGATAAACACTAAATATGTCGATAATATATTTATAAGTAAATTCTGTGACATTATAAACTCTACTCTTATATTGATATTTTCAATAGCACTCTAATGTGTTTCAAGAGACAAGTGAGAATGGCGAACAATTCGCTCAAATTAAACTGATATTGGTACCTATAAGTTGCATGAGCGTGTATTCCCGTCATTACGCATTACTCGTCAATTCGTCTGATATTGTTTATTCTTTTTTTATTATAATTTTTTATCATATTACTCAGCCTCCATCAACATTTTGTAAAAAATAATTGATTGAAGTATATACTTAGTGTATTGTTTTAAATGTGTTATCATAATTGTTTGTATTCCTGTTTTTTTTTTATACTGGCTCGACAAAGCGACTGCATTGCTCCTAACAGAAAGTACAGTGAGAAGAACGAAAACCCGTTGGCAGTGGCCATCGCTAAGTCGGCCCGGATATACCGCGGCAGACGGTCTCTAGGCATATCAACAACTGGGTATACACAAGCTAATCATGGAACGCGATAGGCCGAGGCGAGGCACTATGCCGGTCTGGGGGGGAGGCGACCCCGGAGTGACCCGCAAATCACTCTGCCCGGACCAGAGAATAGTAATTATTCCATCAGCCTGGGGAGCCAACGGCCTGTTCATTTTTTCTCCTTCTCTGGGAGAGATGGGTGTAAAGAGCCCACCGCTCCGGACTTCAGGTCAGGTGTCACGACCGACACTGCGCGCCGCCTCTGCTACGTCCGGGCAGCAGACTTGAGGAAGTCATCAGCCCGTGCCGAGCGAGTCACTGCTGAGCACAGGCCTCTCCCAAGGTTCGCCGCTGAGCCCAATCTTCGGTTTTTCTCATCCAACAATCGCCTGCCACTTTGCTCAAATCATCGTGTCTCCTAACCACAATTCGTCCTACACCAGTCGTATCGGTTCTTCCGCAAATATGACCAGCGCCCTGCCACTGCAGCTTGCTAATCCTCCGAGCTATGTCGGTGAATTTAGTTCTTTAACGGATTACCTCATTTCTGATTCGGTCCTTCAGAGAAATACCCAGCACAGCACTTTCCATAGCACGCTGAGCTACTTTAGATTTGCAGACCAGTAGTACAGTGAGTGTCCACGTCTTAATCATTACAGGCAGAACGCAGACTGGTGGTAGGCTTTCGTCTTGAGGCTTTGTGGTAGGGGTGACGAATAGACCCCACGTAGTTTAAAAGCTGTAGCCGAAGAAAAGAAAGATGACACAGTATATAAATTGTAATTTAAAGGACAGTATTGCAGATTCTGTTGCAATTATTTTCCGTATCAGTCGCTTGGCTGGCAATCCAATGGCTGGTCAATTTATATTTATCGTTCAATAAAACAATTGTATTCTGACGACAGCACACTGTCACAATTTATTCTTTCTATTTTTATCAATGTTGTAGTCAAACTGTAAAGGTTTAATTCGGATTCTGGTCAATGCCGCTCGGCATCGATAGCGGCTGTCAGGCCTGGAATATACCGCTCTGTATGCTTACTGTTTTGGGAGATATTATTAGGTTTAGGGCTAAATGCTGCACGATTCAAGTGGATGCAGCTCGGTGTAGACTCGTCACATCAAGACACACACACACACTAGAAACATCGAGTAGGCGCGGGCTGCAGCCCTATTCGGAGAAAGTGTTCACTGATAAAAATATTTGGAAACAGTCAATTGCACAGGATATATTTGATATGTGAATGCGCTTGCACAAACGCGCCCTCTCGTCTTAGCTCTTCATAATGTAATGGGACGGAGACCCAACTCAAATAGAGAGAAGCAGGATGCAGTATCTGAGTACTGATGACTGATCTCATCAGCACCTTAGCTCTTTCACAATGCATTACTGCTTCACCAAAATCCTCGGTAGACTAAGCTGCCATTAGCACTACAGACAATAAATAAGTAAGCAGAGTTTTCCACAAAACAAGGAGTCACCGCAACAACTTGCGAGCTAAAACCTCGTACAAGCTCCCTCAACCAGGTTTCGCCCGCGAGCCGACGTGGTTGCCAGGGTACGGCAGTTGCGTGCTGCACAGCCAGTAGGAGCCACTGGTGAGAGTTCATAAGAACCAACGAGTTTAAGTAATTTCTGTCACCTCTAAATGGAGACAGGCTGACAGAAATAGACGCTCAATTCCCACTACACAAGAACATCCAGTTCCCATTATTGCCTTATTACATATTTTATAGCTGCTGTTGATTCAATGTTTATTTCTTTTTATTATTATATTATGAGAACAAATTGTAGCTCATTTATGTGCGACGTAGACAATGTGTTAGAAAGACGTTTCATTTAAAAACTTGTTAATTGGAATGCCCGCAACTTGCATCGCGCGCGTGTTGCCGTCTAAGTTACAATTGATTTGCGCTGTGAACTAATAACAATTACATTAATAAGAAATGAAGATAAACAATTTATTTTCTTACACTCCGGATGTTATGCAATACATTTTACAGTTTTATATACGCATAACTTGGTTTTATGAAAGCTTATATAGGCTTTTAATTCATATCAAATGTATGAACATAAAATAATTAGTATTTTGTTTGTAAATATAACATGTACATATACAGAATGTATTTAAAACACGATTCGATCCGAAAGCGACATATTGGTATCACGACGGCTTATCAAAATACATTAGTAAATTATATATCGTCACGGTGCAGCCCTTTCGGAGTGAGCAGAGATACATTCGTGTATCCAGTTTACGCTTACATATCTAACAGTAGTATGTTGTGCTCATAGATGGGCAAAATGTAATCAGATTAACGATTACGATTACATTTTGTAATCGCCTGGCTAGTGCCTTTTTAGCTTGCTTTAGCTTGATACAAAAAGCTATGTCGACAATTTTGTTTCTCTGTCGGATAACCACATTAGGAACTTTATTCTTCAGAGAGATGTCCAAAATAGTCCGCTCCATCGCACGCTAAGCGACCTAAAACTGGTAGACTAGTCTAATCGTAATTGTCCACGTGTCGGCTCCTCGCTTTTTGAACTAAATAATTTTAAAGAAAGGTTTTAAACACTGTGTAGGTGATGTTCAAGTCATGATTTGCGTAAAAATGATCTCTTAACCGAAGTTAACGCGTATTGTCTCACATATTACCTTCATGCTATAAAATAGAAACGATTTTATGAAATACATTGTTCTGTTTATGGATATTTACCATGGACTAATTAATTTACATACATAATCGCTTTTATATTCCTTTTTTTAATACAGCTTGCGCTTGACTTCAATCTTACCTGATGGAAAACGATAATGAGGCCGGTGATGGAGTGCGCACCAAATAAATACTGATTTACTCGTCGTTTGAAGGTTCCCATTGCCTTAAGATGCTGGAAAACCAGTAGTAGGAAGCAAATTCCAGTCTTCGCCGGGGCGCGTTCGGTTCGTGCGAGCAGCTGGAATGTCAACCTTATAACGGAGCAAACCCCCGTGCAAACCGTTATTTTTTTTTGTTTTTGAGATTTTACTATAAACGCATTAATTTATTTTTTTAATACTAAAAAGAATAGAATAACACTGTTGTATGTAAATAAGCTCTATAAAAACAAAATATAATAACACTATTCCCAACACATTATGATATTTAATTTAAGCGAAACGTGAAGAGATGTTTGTGCAGGTAGAAATGATCAGCAACTATCCGTACGTTGTTCTTTGCTGTTGATAGCCGTTTCTTTTTTGGACCGCATCATTCTTACAATCATCATACTACGCCGTAGTTATTCGAAATTATCACGCTACGTTTTGGCTACGAACTCAAATAGAACATCTGCTACATTTTATAATCTACATGTCGTAATAGATAGGATATCACTGGGATTTTGTTCCACTCCAACACAGTCTTGAGTTTCTTTCGGTGTTTGCTCTCAAGGTAGTGGCTTCCGAAACGTTAGTAGATCACCATTAAAATCTTCCCCTGGCTGGCTGTCCACGTCCAAGATCGTACCCACAGCGGTGCCCTTGCGTTACGACCTAACCCATAACACTAATGTAATTACCCCGAAAGGAATATAGCGTCTTTGGAATTGGAATCTATGTAACACAAATGATATTTACTATATGACCTTTCTCTTAGAAGGAATAATTTCTCTTGTACATGAATTAATCGTAAATTCATTGCAAAATATTAGGTAAACAGTGTTTGATAGCCGTATTGCATATAATGCGGTATTATTACAAGCTTGTTTACTAAATGTAGTCGACTGCGATCCGTTTAGGTGACATTTCAGATAAGCCGGAGCATTGACCAATTATTTTTATACAACGTCTGGGGATAACAAATCCAGAACAGATTAAGAACTTTCTAGTTTTATTTATGACCCTGACACCAAAGATACAGGTAGTCTTAGTTTGGATGTATCGCTTTCAAACTGTTTTGTTTTTAATACTGGCTCGACAAAGTGACTACATTTCACCTGATAGAAATTACAGAGTAGTCCGAGAGATGGAATTCCGTTAACAGTTGCCATCCCCATGTCAGTCCGCATATACCACGACGGAAGGTATATATATTGAGGGGTGAAAGGCTATTTGGTTTAAGCGACATTTTTTCATTATATAGTAAAATACAATATATATTTTTGAAATCGATAAAAATCTCTGATTCCGAAAATATATATTACTATATCACCAAAAAATGTCGCTTAAACCAAATAGCCTATCACTCTTCGATATTAATAAATGGATAGACAGAAACTAATACCGAAACTCAAAAAGCCGAAGCAAAGCAATAGTGCTCTGCTTCGGCTGTTTGAATTTATCATCATAGGATGGTATTTACGTTTATTTTGGTATGCCGGGGGAATATTCTGCATAGAACTATCAGAGCCGCTGTAAGGGCATCGATCCCGCTGAGTCAGGCTCCTGACTAAAAACCCCCGGGGTAACCCTCTAATTGTTCCACTCGTGCCGGATATAAGTGTACACAGGTTTTTAATATAAAATACAACTTTACCTGCCTCGATAAACTGGTATCAATATTATTTATTATTATATTCGTACATTTTATTTAACGTATAATTAAGTACACAAAATATGTACATTTTAAAATAAATGGAAAAAAATTATAAACTTTAAAATATAACATATGTGGACCTCCTGGAGGCCTGGGGCCCAAGCCACAGGTAGGTAGGAGTTCACAGTGAGGAACCTAACAATGCGCGCCTTACTCATATTCGTATACTGTCTTATATGTCCGGCCCTTGATCGAACAACCAAATGAGCCTCTTAAGATGGAAATCGAGGGTCTTTGCGATCAACCCATTAGTACATACGACTATTGGGATAATAATCGTTGTATCTACATCCCACATGCTGGTAATCTCGTATGCGAACTTTTTGAAGACTTCTCTTTTTCAGCTTTCACAGGATATTATTTTTATTAATAATAATATATCGTTACGCTATCCTTACAGGGTGAGTAGAGATACATTAGTAGCTATATCCACTTTGCGCTCATATGTCGCATACAACGTGACCAGTAGCGTAGCGTTTCGTCGTTCTCGGGGCACTAACGCATGGCATTTCTATCAGATGCCACTGGTGAGCATGTGATGCCTAAATCCGGACCTAATCTGAAAAAATCCAGAGGTACGTACCGAGATTCGAACCTACGATTATTTGCGTCACTGCGCATGGAACCAGTCCTTTATCGACTAGGCTACCACAGCCACGTTAGACTTCCGGACTGCGTAAAGAACAGCTTGCTGCTTTTTTTTTGTTATTATTTATAGACGAACGCTTGACCTCAATCACAGCTGGTGGAAGGTGAAGATTATTCCGATTATGAACCGTGTCCGCCCAATAAATGCCTATTCACTCTTCTCTTAGAGACTCCCAGGTCATAAGATCGCGGAAATATGGCCGCTGGAAGCATATTCCACTCCTTAGCCGTTCGCATGATGAATGCAGAAGCGAATCTTTTTGCCGATATAAAGAACATCCAGCACATACGAATGGTATCCGACACGATGTCTAAAGGTTTTGTGGTGGAATGGGGCTGGTGGAATCAAAGAATGTAGTTACTGGGAACACTCTCCAACGTGCAACCGGTAAAAGACCGAGAGGCAGGCAACTCTACGTCGATGTTCGGTGCTCTGCATTTTAATTTTTGTCAAAGAGTCGTCACCAATAAGTCTACGAGCTCTACGATCAATCAATTGCTTTCATAAGACGCAGACAGCCGACGTAGCTCTCAAAGTTGCCGCTCTTAAATGAAACTGGGCTTGCCACGTCAGTAGCATGTATGATGAATTGTGAGCGAAACCAGCCATCCAGTGAATCCCACACAATAAACAAAATACTATTTACGGAAAGCATAAGTGAATTCGGGCGTAGGCAGTGTTATTATGCCTACGTGGGGATCACGCTGCCGGGCGAGGGCACGGTTTGCGTCGACAGACGGCTCGAGCAGATGACGCTGTTGTCGTGTGATTAGCACGCACTTGTTATGTCTGCGGTCGAGTGGGCACGTTATTACATAGATAAACTCAAGCTGCCTCATCAAGATAGTGAATACGTAAGCGATGCCATTCACCTTGTCATAGTAGCGTTCACATGTGATTTATAGCATACTATAAGCTGTGCCTGCGACTTCGTCCACATTTTGTACCTCAGACAAACTAAATTTGATAACGGTGGCGCTAATACTTGATCACACCACGCCTAAAGGTAAGCATGGAGCAGTTCAAAAAACGTCCTATGACTTAACCTATTGGTAGTCTCAGCGATCATGCCGCCCTGCACTAGTATCTGTTCACGCTTCATTAAATGGACCCCATAGCATAGGACGGTGGGAACACGCTCACCGGAAGACTATTCCACAGCCCAATGACACGGCACAAGAGAACTTTTAGTTTTTTTATAGGCGCTCAGCTGCGCTACTGGTCGCGTGCAATACAACATATAAGCGCAAAGTTGATACAGCCACTATTATACCTCTGCTAACCCCAAAAGGGATATAGCGTTACGATATATTATTATTACTGTATCACGAACACCTCGGGTTACAACATTACATAACAAGTTAACATTTATGCTCATTTTGTCCTGGTCTGCGGGCCGCAACAACGCTATCGGTGGATTTAGCTCATCCCGCAGGTTGGAGTTTGACCTCCGATACCCTAAATATCCGATTACATATAATACATTTTTAACAGATAAAAAAAAGGAGATTCTGATCGCGACTGTATGTATTTTTTGTGTAAGTTCACTCATAGATCCTCTATTTGTTGATTCTAGTTTGATGCAGCCTTGAGTTGTTTTCGGCGTTTCTTCTCAAAGTGTTGCTTCCGAAACGATAGATATCATCTTAAGTTCTTTCTCTGGCTGGCCAGCCACGTCGAGGTCCGTATCCACGGAGGTGCCTTTACGTTGCCAGCCTACCCATAACTCGCATCTCTCGCCCGGTGAAGCTTGTAATGGCCTTACCCTGCCAACATCATTATGGACTACCGAAACAAAAAAATAATGATTTGTATAATTATTTTTTTAATTAATAAGTTATATCCTAAAGTTATCTCCGCTTTAATAAAGTTCAAGCCTGATAAACGCCCTCTGAAATATAGCCAGAGATCTCGAAATAACAACAGCAAAATCTATTCCTTTTATATTTCCGCCCTGCGTAGACCAATGTATCTATGTAATTTACACAAGAGATTACACGGCACTATATAACTTCAAAAATTACAAAGTTGTGTCAATATATCAGTCGTTTATTTAGTTTGCTGGTGGATATATTTAGAACTAATATTTATTTTATTGTTTAAATAGATAGAATTTTTTTACAAAAATGTGTCAAAATATTGTGGCATACTGCCACACGACATTAATTGGCCGAATGTCGTTGCATCGAGCGCATCAAAAATCGCGCGATACAAAAGGTACATGCGCACAGCGGGGTGCCTCCCGTACGTCACAGACCTGCGCGTGCGTCCGGCAGTGCTCGCATTACCTCTCGAGACGACACACGCACTAACGCAATTATTGTATTCCTGAAAACCTGTAAATAGTAATATTCATACTTAAACAATAACTTAGAAAATATAGTGCTTACCTGTATACTGCTGGCTTTAATTAAACCGTGGTGACGAGCTTCACACCTCACCGCGTCGCATATCTAAACCTACACTGGTGACACGCCTATACTGGTGACCCCTAGAAGAGAAGCACGGAGCCAAGGAATCTACTTGCTGTGAAGTCATCCAGAAGCAACATCCAGAAACAATCCTGTAAGCGAAAATCAATTAAAAATTGTTCATAATGGAGGGTAGTAAAGATAACGTCGAACA
This sequence comes from Automeris io, assembly GCA_036320925.1. NCBI lineage: Eukaryota > Metazoa > Arthropoda > Insecta > Lepidoptera > Saturniidae > Automeris > Automeris io. The sequence goes on along the minus strand of JAUDJH010000010.1, from coordinate 726,063 downwards.
TTCGTCGCCTGTTGCTAGTCAAGACGAAAAGACATTTACACCATCCGACATGGCAGAACTACTTCGTATTGGTGTACGACCTCCACCCTTTTGGTCAGACGAACCGGCACTTTGGTTTTCCTTACTAGAAAATAATTTTAAACTTTCCGGGATCAAAGATGAAGATACAAAATATTACCACGTTACTTCCATACTAGAACCAAGATATGCCAAGGAAGTTAAAGATATCATCATCAATCCACCTAAAACGGGCAAGTACGAAAAGTTAAAAGTTGAACTAATAAAAAGATTATCAGCTTCGAGAGAGAAAGAGGTAAAACAACTCCTGATGCATGAAGAGCTTGGAGATCGGCGTCCGTCGCAGTTCCTGCGTCATTTGCAAAATCTGGCAGGTCCATCAGTTCCAGAAGAATTTATAAAAACTATCTGGATCAGCCGCCTGCCCACTGCACTCCAGCCTATCATTATATCTCGAAAAAATACAGATTTGTCGGAACTAGCAGATTTAGCGGATAGTATTCATGAGATTTCACCTTCTATGCCTCAAGTAGCATCAACCTCATCTTGTGGCATAGAGTCCAGACTTGAGACTATGGCAAAACAAATAAATGAGTTAACAAACCAAATGAAATCCATGCACTCAGAAAACTCCAGGATTCCAAGATCTAGAAGGAGAACTTCAAGTACGGATCGCAAAAGAAACAGATCTCGATCCAGTTACAGAAAATTCCCTATATGCTGGTACCACCACAAATACCAAGAGAATGCGAGAAAATGTGACATGCCCTGCGACTTCCGACAGGGAAATGCCACAGGCAGTCAGTAATGGCGGCATCTGACTGCCAAAGTACACCGGGTCGCCTATTTGTTACCGACAACACGACGAAGATGCAGTTTCTCATTGATACCGGAAGTGATCTCTGCGTCTTCCCCCGAACTGCACTTCGGGAACGACGATCACAAACTGATTACAAGTTGTATGCAGCAAATGGGACAGAAATACCAACGTACGGACTGGCAAATTTAAAACTTCACTTTGGATTACGACGTCAGTTCACATGGCAGTTCACAGTAGCAGACGTCACCAAAGCCATCATTGGCATCGATTTCCTGTCCTTTTATGGTCTTGTCGTCGATTGCCGTAATAAACGCCTCATTGACAGCGTCACAAACCTGAAGGTTGAAGCAGCAACAGTTCCCTCTGATATCATCTCTTCAATAAAAACAACAGTTGGAGATACCCGATATCATGACTTGCTGCGTGAATTTCCGGAGATTACTCGTCCAGCGGGAGTACATAGAGAAATCACTCACAACACGGTCCACCACATAAAAACGACTTCTGGGCCACCCGTATCCTGCTCGCCACGACGATTATCACCAGAAAAACTAATAATCGCTAAAAAGGAATTCGAAGCCATGATTGAAAATGGAACAGCACGGCCATCGTCAAGTGCTTGGTCTTCACCATTACACCTTGCACCAAAAAAGGACAGCGGTTGGCGTCCTTGCGGGGATTATAGAATGTTAAATTCAAGAACTATACCAGATTGCTACCCTGTCCGACATATCCACGATTTTACAAATAACATTGCGGGTTGTAAATTATTTAGCACGATTGATCTGGTTAAAGCATATAACCAAATACCAGTACATGGCGAGGATGTAACCAAGACGGCGATAACAACACCTTTTGGCCTTTTTGAATTCCCATACATGACATTTGGACTAAGAAACGCTAGCCAAACTTTCCAACGTTTCGTTGATGAAATAACTCGCGGCCTGGATTTCACATATGCATATATAGACGACTTTCTAATATACAGCCAAGACCATGCATCTCATCAAGCTCATTTACGACAGTTGTTTGATCTATTCAAGAAGTATGGCCTTGTTATAAATACATCCAAATGTGTTTTTGGTGCTGAAGAAGTAAAATTTCTTGGATATACTGTTTCAGCAGCAGGCATAAAACCACTAGAATCCAAAGTCAATGCCATAAGAGAATTTCCAGTACCCAAAACAGTAAAAGAGTTACGACGATATCTGGGAATGATTAATTTTTACCGCAAATTTATCCCAGATGCAGCTCAGCACCAAGCACCATTAAACGCACTGCTTACTGGAACCGTCAAAGGTACACAACCAATCCATATCTCAGGAAAAGCGTTGGAAGCATTTAACGCTTGTAAGGAAGGCCTTCGTCAGGCCGCCCTGCTTGCTCATCCGAAGTGCGACGCAAAGCTTGCACTAGTAACAGACGCTTCAAACGGTGCGATTGGCGCAGCATTACATCAGCTAGTTGAAAGCAAATGGGAACCATTAGCATTCTTTTCACGAAAATTAAGTCCGTCACAACAAAAATACTCACCATACGATAGAGAGCTTCTGGCCATCTACGAAAGCTTAAAGTATTTCCGGCACATGGTCGAAGCTAGAGAATTTACGATATACACGGATCACAAACCACTTACTTTTGCCTTCCGAAATCGTAAAGACAACTGCTCTCCTAGACAATTCCGACATCTTGATTTTATAGCACAATTTACCACTGATATACGTTACATATCTGGGAAAGACAACGTAGTTGCTGATACACTCTCGAGAGTTGAAGAAGTTATCGGACCGGTCGATTTAGAGCATCTGGCAGCTGCACAGCAAGTGGATCCAGAATTAAAACAACTGCGTGAGAAAGAGACCTCCCTACGAATTGTGGAAGTCAAATTGCCCGGTACCAACACTATACTATTGTGTGATAACAGCGCTGATGTTAATAGACCTTTTGTGCCCAAGCAACATAGACGCAAAGTTTTTGAGAGCCTACATTGCTTAAGCCACCCTGGAGCCAATGCAACTGCTAAACTAGTTGCACAACGCTATGTTTGGCCTGGCGTAAGAAAAGATTGCCGAGAATGGGTAAAAACCTGCCATGCCTGTCAACAAGCTAAGATTACAAGACATGTGATGACAACACCAGGTACATTTGCTCTTCCCAAAGACAGATTTAGTGTTGTACATATAGATCTCATAGGTCCAATGCCGATATCAAATGGGTTTCGATACTGCCTTACAGCAGTGGACCGATTCACAAGATGGCCTGAAGCCGTACCTATAGAAGATATAACTGCAGAAACAGTCGCCAAAGCTCTGCTGTCCACATGGATATCACGCTTTGGTTGTCCTACAGCTGTTATAACGGACAGAGGACGGCAATTCGAATCAGCATTATTTAAAAGGCTGGCTGAAATGACTGGTTTTGAACATAAACGTACTACTGCTTATCATCCAGCATGTAATGGAATGGTTGAACGATTCCATAGACAACTGAAAACAGCAATAGTTTGCCATTCAAATTCAAGTTGGACAGAAGCACTCCCCATAGTTCTTCTAGGAATACGAAGTGCCTATAAAAATGACATTCAGGCATCGTCAGCAGAACTATTATATGGAGAACCAATAAGCCTACCAGGAGAGTTTTTCCAATCGTCTGCAGATAAAAGTACAGACATAACCGATTTTTTGCCACGACTCAGAAAAATCATAAAAAATATTCAGCCAAGTCCAGCATCGAGACACTGTAAAAAAACCACATTTATATTTAAAGATCTAGAAAGTTCGTCTCACGCTTACCTTAGAGAAGATGCTGTTAAAAAGCCCCTTACGCCAGCTTATTCAGGCCCACACGAGATTCTAGAAAGGAACAATAAAGTATATAAATTGCTAATCATGGGCAAGCCCACGTCAGTTTCAGTAGAAAGGCTAAAACCAGCATATATTTTATGTGAAGATAACTTACCATCAAATGTTACACCGCTGCCTGTAAAAAAAATATCTTTTAAAGATACATGTCCGAAGACAACACGCTCAGGAAGAATCATTAAATCACCAGATTATTATCGACCGTAGTCGGTCTCTCGAAGGGGAGTGGTGTGGCATACTGCCACACGACATTAATTGGCCGAATGTCGTTGCATCGAGCGCATCAAAAATCGCGCGATACAAAAGGTACATGCGCACAGCGGGGTGCCTCCCGTACGTCACAGACCTGCGCGTGCGTCCGGCAGTGCTCGCATTACCTCTCGAGACGACACACGCACTAACGCAATTATTGTATTCCTGAAAACCTGTAAATAGTAATATTCATACTTAAACAATAACTTAGAAAATATAGTGCTTACCTGTATACTGCTGGCTTTAATTAAACCGTGGTGACGAGCTTCACACCTCACCGCGTCGCATATCTAAACCTACACTGGTGACACGCCTATAATATCTAACATTCGTTATTAAAGATCGTAAACTGAATTTTTGATTGTACTGCCTTCCTTTTTTTACGTTTACAGCACAAAACAATCAATTACGATGATAGCTTGTATTTAATGACGTTCGCGAAGCCTCACACGTCCGTCCCCATGGGAATCCGGCGCGCGGCGGCTCGAGGCGGATTAGTCCAAGCACGGCCAGTTTGGATCGTTAAGGATATCGCTCAGATCTGTTACAATTAACGATGATTCGTGTACATGTTTTCATGCGGATTAATTATGATTAAACTGCTGCAAGTGTACCACTTAAGATTTCAACTCGCTAGTTCAACTCCGCCGTCGTTTTAACTGCCTTTGATCCTATTGTCATGATATAGCGCTAAATTCTTTATTATGCAATCAATCAAGGAACGATTCTTGATAAAATTATATAAGGTGTATTTTACAAACAGTGCCATTAGTTTCCGTTTCTGTCCATAGTGTGGTCAAAGCTAAAACATGATATCCTAGAATTATTATAGAATATGGTCTGGTTACATTTTTTAAATATTTATAAGAATGAATTGAGAGTATGTTTATTATTTTTTGATTGTAAAGCATAACGGAATAACGTCGTCTGGATAACGGGCATTCATAAGGGTGGCACTCGTACAGTAAAGACGTACGCCTGGCCATGGTTATTCTGTAAGGATATTATTAAAATATAAGGAAGGATTATTCACAAGGAATATGAGTCTGGTTAATATTATAGCTAATGTAAGGAAATGGGAATAAATGATATACGAGAAGAGTTGTTTTTGTTAAACTTCTGAACATCGATATTAATTATAACCTGTTTTTAAAGCTTTCGCTGATTTTTAACGCTGATATTTAGGCTCTAATCATGACATGACCGTGGAGAGTGGGGCGTAACACTCCGGGCAGTAGACTTAAGGAAGTCTGCTGCCCGGAAGAGAAGGAGGCGGCTTGCAGTGTCCAGTGCGCCGTCCGTGAGAATGATTTGAGCTCTATACACACACCCCTCCCCTCCGGGAGGGCTTCAACTCTATGTAGCCTAAACAGACTGTTCCCTCCCCGGGAGTCTGGAAGTATCTTGATGCCTAAGAACGGGTGGAGTAGTTGGACATCCCGGGGGTTTTAGTCAGTAGGAGTCTGACACCCAGCGGTATTGATGATCCTATGCAGCATTTTCCCCGGGTCACCAAAAAAAAAGGCGTAGCACTTGCCTGGAGCCTGGAAGTTGACAAGCAGTACCCTTGGCCCCGGCACACGTAGGAAGGAACACCCCGGTGCTTTTAGTCGGTAAGAGACAGACACGCCGAAAAAGCGCTGCAGGCTCCCTCTAACTGACATTGTTCAGGTCGTATTGCCAGTTTTACTTGTGCAGTTTGTGGGTAAGGTACGCGCAGAAGGCTTACAACGCCCTGATCATTTTTTTTTTACACTGGCTCGACATAGTGACTACAGAGTACCTGATGGTAAGTACAATGTAGTCCAAAAACAAAAGCGACTATCAAAGGATAAATATCCATTGATAGTCTACATCGTCATGTCGGCCCACATATACCACGACTGAAGGTCTCTAGGTATATGAGCTACCGGATATACACAAGCTGATCCCGAAACGCGACAAGCCGAAACTGGTCACTATGACGGTCTTTACACCCATGTACTGTGGTCGCGATCCAGACGGGCACCGACGCCCTACCACCTCGCTGCTGCTCGTTTAGCACCACCCAGGAGTCACGTGTAGGAAAACTAGGGTAAAGCCTACGGACGCGAGCAGCTTCGACTCCCATTACTGAATGATAGATGATAGGGCTTTGTGATACTGATCACAAAGCGTTCAGGATGCTGTTGGAGCTGCCCCGGTTCTGTAGTACGTCGGTGATCTGCTTTGATGCTACTGCTGTTTATGGGCAGTTTGACGACATCCTGAGGGTTTAGGCTGGGGGAGTGAATGGGCCTTTCATGCAGTTTTGGGTGAAAATACTCATATACTCTGGTATTTTTGTTATAAATTAATAATACCTAAACAAAAAAAAATATAATGATTGTTTTTCTTTTTTGTATATTGGAGAAATCTGAAATAAAGTTGTGATTATTAAACACAGCGATCGTACTCTCCAGTTCATTACCGCCACGGACAAATAAGACGTCAAATGTATGATACTGTGAGGAAACTGTGCCTTTAAAATATGTTTACAGTGTTTAAACTGTTTTTCAGTATTAGTGTAATGTATATAGAATTTAGAACTCAAATTGGGTCATTCTAATTTTAATGACCTCGTTATTTTCTTTGCTGAAGTTTAAAAGAGATGAGGATTCTCTTTTAATTTTTATCTTCTATTACAAGACATAGGCTATTCGCTCATTGTTTATCATTACTGATCATGGTTGGAACACCTCAACCGGCCTGTTCCACTGTAGGCTTGTCGAATAAATATCGACACATTGATATATCCATATTTTCAATACAATATATCGATATTTTTCGGCGATATATTTTATAATGATATATCGATACAAAATATCCAGTATCGAAAATTGTATCGAAAACGTTATTTTTTAAATTTTTATGATAGTGAAGTCGCTGAAATCTGAAACTTAGAAGATAGGACCGAAAGAAAAAAAAACTATATTGTCTATGACTGTTGAGGATTATGTTTTGTTACGTTGCATGCATTGACATTTGAATTTGTTGCATGTATATTAATTGCCGCCATTTATTTATTTATTATTTATTTTTGTTTGATATCTTAAATAGGTCTTAAAGTTAGAAGATAGCCTTTTAATTCTTGATATTTTTGTAATTTTGTCTAATAAAAATGAATAATGGTAAAATACTTTCGTATTTATTGAGATTTAATCGATATATCGATATTTTTCCTTCGATATATCGACCCCGATATTGATATTTTAATAAATATCGATATATCGATATAACGATATTTTTTTCATTTCGACATCCCTATTCCACTGTTCATTGATACATCTCATGATTCTTTGTCGACCATTATAAAGTATTTCAGTATTATTATTTAGGTTTTAACATTATAATAAATGCGAAAGCTATGAAGAATATTATTACTTAATTATCCTGGAATGGCTGAACCGATTTCGATGAAGTTTGATACAGAGAGAAATTATAGTCTGGGATAGGCTACTTTTTATACCAGAAAATGTGCGATTTCTATTAGATATCATGGACATAACAATTTTATCTATTATATGATAATAATATATTATCAAGCTGTCTTTTTCGGGGTGGGCGGAGTTATTATATCGCTTTTTAGCAATTTAGTTATAATATTTTTTTGTTTAATTTCAATGGTTATCACCATTCTATCACACGCTAAGATGTTTTTAGGTATTATATTGTATAGGCGAATACCGAGCCCCATGTAAGTGGCATGAAGTTTTTAAAGGCAGCAATTAGGTAACACTAATTTGTTTTTAGTATTAACACTGTGATCTATTCACTCACCAAAAGTAGATGCAGATTTTGTCGTATACACATCATACACGTCGATTTAAATGTATCTTTTGTGTATTGTTTTAAATATTTATTTATTTATAGCTCAGCCAGTGGCCAATACATTATATAAATATATATGTATACATGACGTATAAAAACAAACGACTAAATGGATCAGCCGGTGAAGGCTACCACAGCACGCAACAAAAGTAAACTAAAAATAATAAAAAAGTCATAAATAATAAAAGCAATCAAATTTCACACGAAAAACCAAATAACTTATAAATTAATAACAAAAATAATATGTAAGTTATCACAATTGTTTGTTTTCCTACTAATTTAAAATTTTCTAACGAATTAGATGTTGTAACAAGGTATGACGAAATGAAACTCAAACTTCATTTCGTAATATGTAAGCCCTATGGAGTAAACTATGATCCCGATTTAGCCGGGGTAGTCGCGTTATTTCGGGTCTTTGTCAATGGCAGCCACTCCAACACAGCGGCGAGAGGGTCGACGGCCTTTATTGAGGACTCCAGTTTTCATTTGATATTGTTTACATTTCATTAATTAAGAGCTTTCATTACTTTACGCACTTGAAAACGGAAAATGAATAGGTAATGTTTAGGATTAGAGGCCGATGGGGGCTATAAAAACATTAAACAAGTCACTATAACGAGTTATAAACCCATGACTATATTTTTTTCATCTTGACTCGGTAGAGTGACCACAACATGCGTGACAGTAAGCATGATGCAGTTCAAAAAACAACTATCAACAGAAAAGAAAAACCAATCGATAGTCGAGTGATCATGCCGGCCTACACAAATATCCATTCATGCTTCATTTAAAGGATCCAATCATAGGACGGTGGGACACGTTCCCTGGAAGACCATGCTACAGCTTTATGACTTGACAAAATAAGAATTAGACAACTGCTTAGTGCTTCTGGCCAGGATATGAGTTACCGTATAGCTGTGACTACATGGTGACCAGGCTTGGTGTGGTCACTATGCCAAGACAAGTTAAAAAAAATGTTAACGTTCACATTGTATCGATGTAGCATTGTGTTTTCAACGCATTACTACTAGATAACAACAGCCTGTATCAGTGACGCGCATAGCATATTTGGACAGGGTAGGCAGAGTTCGGGTATTTAATTTAATTTTATATTATCACAGTAAATATTACATTGTTTCATTTTTATTATTTTATTTTATATTTTATTTTTCAAAATTGGGTTCCCAACATGGGTAACATAGAGTAAAAAAAAAGGATCATGGTACAAAAATAGAAGATAAATGCCCCCACAATTATAGGACGCCACAGCATGCACAATAATTAATACATAATGCTAGCTTACAGTAAAAAAACATTACTAAAATTCCAAAAAGAAAAAGAATTATACATACATAGACACAATATAAAAAAGAAACTATATTATATTGCCCAAATAACAACCTTTAACGTAATTCGGTGATTGATTTCAACGAAAACACAAAAAAAAAATACCGTCACTATCCTCACGCTGTTCTAAATTCTGAAAGAGAAACAGTTAAGTCCAAGTCACCCAATCGCGAGAGAGCGTTGTACTGTCTGCAGATCCTCGGCGTGGTAGAACACTGTCCAAGATTTGTTTTAAAGAAGGGTATAGAAAACTGAAACGCTGTTTTACGCGGCAAACGAGACGGAGCATTCATTTTTAGGTTACTGACAAGAAAGACTGGTTACTGGTTTTTTCATAAGAAAGATAGACTGCTTGAATATAGAATAGATATGACCATTAATTGTTCTATTTTTTGCTTCACTTAAACAATTTATTCCAGTCTTATTTAACGTCAGGGCATGCAATGCTTTCATGTATCTATAGAATGAGCGCTACTGGCCTGTATTAGATGTAAGGAACACCCCGGAGCTGTTCTGTTATTAAATCTTAGATTTATAGACGCTACTGTTAGTTTGTTTAGGCTATACTAAAACATTACAATTTATATTTCTCAATGAATGTCAAAGGGTTTGATAAGTGTCCGATTTTGTCAACATGGATTTGGCTTTGCAATATGGCTATACTCAAATTCGTATTATATAATCCGTTTTTTTGTCAAAACGAATTTATTTTTCGAGAACTTTGCTAAGCAAAATCGGAGTAGCATCTATAAATCTCAGCATCAGAGTGTGAAACATCGGGGTCGACGCCCTCACGGCGGCCTTGACGGTTCCATGCAGAATATAACCTGGGCTTACTAGAAAAATAAAAAAAAAAAATTATTTGCAGATTTCTAAAATTAATATCAATGCATACTGGTTTTCATAAATGTATACCAGAGGATGATGATTTCTAAAAAAAAGGAGCGAAATAAGCTAATACCCAAAACAACAGAGTTTTAATAAGTAGTTGTACAAGATTGAATTTTTCCCGTCTGTGTTTTGGAACAATAATTAAAGCATCGCAACGGGCTGTCGCCGCAACTCCGCAGCCAAATGTCTGATCTATTTATATTTCTGTTGGCAGAAACCAAAGATCGAGTACAGCGAGCGCCCTTTGAGACTGCGCTACATCACGCAGGTACGTGCCGCATTCCTTCGACACTTATTATGATGATGATGTCCTAGCCGGTTTCGGCCACGGCGACTGTTTCAACACCGGTTAAGAAATACGAGGTCCAGTTTACGGAAACAGTCAATTGCGCAGGAGATATTTAAGTGCATAACTGGACGCGCAGCCAGAAAAGCACTCTCTCGTCCGAGCTCCCTCAGGCCCGAAGGAATGGAGAACCTGTACGATCGGGAGGGAGCAGGATGCAGGTTTGGTCGAGTTTTCCCTTCTCTAAACACCTGGTTGAATTGTGGTGTTAAAGAGATACCTTAGTCGCCTTTTACGACACCTCAGCAAGAAGAGGGGGGTGCTATTCTATTCTGCCGGCAGCCACCACGGCTTATACACTTATTATATTGTAGCTGGGGTGGCCTAGTCGACAACGGACCAGTTTCCATGCGCCGCAACGCGAATACTCGTAGGTTCGAATCCCGCCACGTACCTCAAGGTTTTTCCAGATTACGAACAGATTTAAGCCCCACATGCTCACCGGTGAAAACATGGCGAGGAAACCCGCGTGGCATCTAACAGAAATGTCACGTGTACTAGCACTGTGGATGCGATCAGCGGCGCTTGTGGCATGTTGGACACAACATATGTAGAAGTGCGAAGTAGATACAGCCACTAATGTATCTCTGCTCACCCCGTAAGGGATATAGCCTGACGATATATTATCATTATTTAATAATATACTATTTTGAGGGCCCCGGCCTGTCTTCGCCCAGGTACGATTTACCTGAGTGATTCAGCCGCTTCTCCGTCAGCGCACAAACTCACAGACAAATCTTCTAATTTTTTTTTATGTTCTGCTGTGTTAACGTAGGCTACAACTTCATCTGCGGCGAATTGATTACAGGACCCGCAGTCCCCACTAATTCGCAGAAGTAGTCATCTTGGGGTTTTTAACTGGTAAATGTCCGGCACACCCCGGCTGCTACCCCCTTCGCGGCCGGGACGGTCCTATGAGGATTTTCCCAAAGTAAAAAAAAAGCTACAATTTCATACAATACAATATAATATCTTCAATATACAGACAGCATTCAGTTAGACTTTTAACAACTTAATATGTGGCTTTTGAGGTGGCAGGGCGATTGCCCAAAGTGTGTCGTGACCACAGTACACAAGTGTCCAGACCGTAACATCGGCTCGCTTTGGCCTGTCGCGTTTCAGGGTTAACTTATACCTCCAGTGACTGGTATCCCTAGAGACCTTCAGTCGTGGTAATATGGGCTGACATGACGACGGAGACTGTTAATGGATTTTCGTCCTTTAGTACCCGCAGTCGTTTTTGGACTACAGTGTACTTACCATCCGATGCAATGTAGTTACTTCGTCGGGCCAGTGTAAAAAAATATATTTTTTACTTTTTTACAGATTTTATTTTTAACTTTAGAGGACTTATCTCTAAGCTTGTTGCGAGAACAAACGCCAAAACTATAAATATTGGCATAGATAAACAGTCAACAAAAGTCACCTCTCTCTTACATATCTCTATCTACCGATTGGGTATTAAATTATCCCAAAGATACACTAGCCAGACGGAAAACAATAATTCGTAGAAAGTTAGATAAAAACTCTTCAGCAAAACACAGCTGGTGTGTTTAAATCACCGTTTTAATACTGAGATGTGTACAAACAAATATATTACATTCCGTGCCAGATTATTGTTAGGTAAACGTATTTGATGTTTGGCGGAAAATATTTGTTACTCTAGGTCAGAGGTTCCTAAACTTTTTTTGGTAACCCGGCGGAAAATCCTATTTAAGATCATCCAGGCCTTCGTGTAATCATCGACCCCAGTATGTCAGACTCCTACTGACTAAAAATCCGCGAGATGTCCTATTATATATTCAGGGTGTCCGGGGTTTTAGAGAAAGCTATAAAATAGCGTAAGGTGGTTTCTATTGAGTTGAATTTGTTTGTGGACTATATTTCGGCTCCTGGATACCACGGGTACTCCGTGGTGTAGCGTGAAAACAAACTCCCCCTTTTCTGATAAACCGGGGGAATATCAACAGGGCCGCCGTGAGAGTAACGAACCGGGTGTGCCAGACTTCTACTGACTTAAAAACCCCCTTCAAATCACTCTACCCGCATTTGGGAAACCAAATTCTTCCAGTCGCCTAGACAGTGAACATCCCGTTAAGCCTCCTCCTCTGGGAGAGGTGGATTTAAAAAGCCCATCCCTTCAAACTTTTCTCACAGGCGGCATTCCGGATACTGAGCGCTGCCTCCCTTTCATCCGGGCAGCAGACACTCTCAAGTTTACCACCCGGCTAGTGTCACGGAGGAACTCGCGCTGATTTTAGGTGAATCGCATGCCCCCAGCGACATTATCTTGGCTGCCGAATGGCCAAGGTAGTTGTACTTTTTCTGTTTCTTTCGGCGGCCACTTTCTGCTTCATAACTGCCTTGCAGAAGGCTGCGACCTCGTTCGAAGCCTCTTCACTGTCGACCATGGCTTTCACCACCGCCGGCAGTGAGAGGTCATCACCAATTTGGTCCGTAAAGACCTCACGTTCTTCAGCCCAGGCTGGACACTCGTCAAGGGTCAAAAACTATCCCCCTAATTCCCTAGTTGGGAACCATTGCTCTAGGTAAGCTATACCTCATTACTTTAGAATAAATAGCGTCTGCTTTCTTCATTTAAATATAGCAAAGATTGCCAGCGATTTCAACGAGATCTGGGACGTGAGGGAAGATTGACGATGTATTTTAGAGTGTTTATTCAAATGTATCAGATCGGCATTTAGTGTTTTGTAAATGGATCATAAGCAATCCCAATAGATTATCCGAAATAAATATACTTTTTGTAGTTCACAACATCAATTCGCTATTACCACGCTATTTTTATAAAAATCCGTTTAAAGTACTGTAAAATCTGTGTATTATATGCGTTGTAGTGCCTGTGAGTGAGCATACAGTCTAGTTAACGCTGTCTTTGGGCGTGCGAGTAATGGAGGGGATAATACCTACCATGCTCGCAGCAGACGTGTTGAGCGAATGTATTTACCCTGACTAATGGGTGATAGCAGGTGACATTTTAATACGATCGGGAGATAAGGTTACAATTTCAAGAAGGTCGGCTATATATTCCAAAATTTTGGAAAGTGCTGATTTCATAGCCTCACAGAAAAAGACAGCTTTACCTAACACTAGCCTCCGCCTAGGCTACACCCGCGTGGACTTCAGGTTTCCTGTAGGAATTTGATAATGTATAGCCTATGTCCGCGCTGAAGTTCCATTCTAAAAAATTTTTTATTTTCGTTGGCGAAAAAAACTTTTGAAATCGGATAAATAATTTCAAAGGTTACCTTATGTATGCAAACAAATGTTACCTTTTCATAATATTAGTATAAAATAACATTGCCGCATTGATTAGGGATCGCCAACCATGCGACGGCCCCACATGGTCATCAATGAAGGAAAACATGGTGAGGACACTCGTATGGCATCTAATAGAAATGTGTAAGCGCTCTGAGTACGGCGATCAGCTGCGCTACGGGATACGTGGAGCATGTAATATAAGCGTTAAGTTATATTTTTATTATTTATACTAGGAATGTAACGGACGCAGTTTTATCGGAACCGAAGTCGGAGTCGGAGTTTTTAAATTTGATTTATCGGAGTCGGAATCGGAGTCGGATGCAATGTCAGTCACAAGTGACGGCAGAATAAAATAGTTTTATTAAGGGACAAATAAAAACATTATTCAGTGAACCTTTTAAATTAGAAAGTGATAAATTTACAAATACACAGACAATAAAAATTGCTGTTTCTTATTAACATTTTCCCATTAACAGTGAACAAATTAAATCAAATTTGCTCCAGGGTTCTAATTGTGTTAATTTCTATTTTACTTAATTTAATGTAAATGTAAAATAAAAAAATCGTTTAGTAATAAATTTAAATGTACTTTTAGTTTTAAATTTAATAATTTTAATCATATTTTTTTATCTAAATTTTTAAAAATGTCTTCTACAAATTATGTAGCACTGATTGTTTGATTAATTGATATTATGTTTTAACAACATATAAAATGAAATCAAATGAATTGACTACAACAGTGGTGGTGACCTCTGATGAATACCTCCGATTAAAAAGTTTCGAAACCGAACGCGGAACCGGAGGTGTAATAACAATCGGAAGTTCCGACTTATCGGAGTCGGAGTCGAAGCTCCGTAACATCCCTGATTTATACAATAAATTCAGTTTAACATTATAGTGTATATCCATTTAAAAAGATATCATCTAGTCATCCTTCAAATCAGGTCTAGAAAATGTTTTTGGAATTACATTCTAACAAATTAGCACTTCGCTTTCATATCATCACTCAATATTTCTCAGATCATTGCAACCGATACTTATCGACAGATGGGCTGTAAAGAGATCGTGAAACGATACCGCAGACAGCTTAACTTGCGGGAGGATTTACGATTTGTTTTTGGGATATTGCCCTGAGAACGGCTCTCAAAGTTTCTTGATCGTTCCGTCCTAAAATAGACGTTAATAATCATTCTGCGCGTACACTAGCTGAACGAAAAAGGATTCATAATCGTTATTAGTCTAGTATTATCTCTCATGCAGTGACGTGCATAGGATATTTGGACAGGGTAGGCAGGATTCGCGTAATTAATTGGAATATTGTATTATGCTAATAAATATTATATTGCTTTTACAGGAAAGACAAATGACGTGAATACAAAACAGATATGAATATAACTGGTTCCTTTTTTGTCTAACTTTAAGCAATTTATTCCAGACTTATTTATCGTCAAGGCATGCAATGCTTTCATGCATCTATGGAATGGACGCTGCTGCTCTCATGCATATGTCCCTCTTTACCCGTCGCAATAGAAATTTGTACTAAATTTTGGCAGATTCCATCCATCCATTTTCTTATATTATTTTTCTTACCAGAGCACCTGTAGGCAGGTATTTCGTTTAGAGAAACGCAGCACTGCAGCTCTCTATTTGTCTCTTGCTAATACTTGGCAGTTGTTCTCGTTATCTAACGCGTGGATCTCTTCTTTTCACACTAACTGTATGGAGTTCCTATGATATTGGGTCTTTTAAGCGAAGTGTGAAGAGATATTTGTGCAGGCCAGCATGATCGCGGCGACTATCGGCAGGTCGTTGTCTCTTGACCATCATACTCGGTTTTTGGATTTCAATTCTCTTTGCATCACGTACGGTGCAGCCACTGTGCCGAGTCAGAACGTATACTCGTACAAATGCTCTGAGCGTATATTTTTCTGCATTCTTATTACTTGTTGGACAAACACATTCCATCACCGTCCTCATCTTCACCTTCGTCTAGGTCTGATTGGAGTCAAGCGATTGCTTATAAATTATAATTGAAAAGGAGTCTTTCGCAATTACGCTTTTTCTTAATAACACTTGATGGGCCCGACGAGCTCATCCGTAGAACCAGAGATGAGTCCGATTCACCCAATAAATACCATTTCACTTTTCTTGTAAAAAAGCCCACATTGTTAGGTTGTGAAGAAACAAACGCAGGGACCGTATTCCACTCTTTTGCTGTTCGCTTCATAACTCATAGCTCGTATATATATTTTTTTTTTACACTGGCTCGACACTGTGACTACAGAGTACCTGATAGTAAGTACAGTGTAGTGCAAAAACGAAAGCGAATATCAAAGAATAAAAATCCATTGGTAGTCTACATCGTCATGTCGGCCCATATATACCACGACTGAAGGTCTCTAGGTATACGAGCTACTGGATATACACAAGCTGATCCCGAAACGCGACAAACCGAACTGGTCACTATGACGGGCCATATTACCGATATTGCCACGTCCATGTGGATTTTTTTAGAAAGTTTACTAGCGATAACAAAGTCATCCCGTAAAAACCAATTTAAGACTCGCTTACCTAAACAGACCGCTTGCGAACAAAATAACATTAATCAAGGCAAAATTACGGCAGGTTAGCTGAGCATCGGTGCCGGGTAAAAATAGCCACAATGGTCGGGATATTGGTTTGTTCAGCCGCGCCGACCGCGCCCCTTCCGCTCTAGGTCACTGCTTGACAAACGGTCTAGTTCTCTAGATATCTGTGATTAGGCACACGTCATGCTTTCCGCTCCATTAGGTAAAAGTAGGCAATTACATAACTGCCGAAAGTTTTGGGTCAACCGTATGATAGTCTCATTCCCTTATGCCATGATTAAAGTGTCTGTCTGTATATACAAGGTGATTTTATAATCGAGGGAGTTATTTCAGGATACAATAATTACTGTCTTGTATATAATAAAAAAAAATGTAAATCACTATAATCCTTAATAAATCATAAACAAAATTGATGAGTAAATGAGAATTGATCAGTAAAATATGCAGATATCGTAGTGCCAGCAGCGCACAATTGATTAGTAAGTAGATAAATTTCCTTTTTTGTAATTTTAGATAAAAAAGTATTTAATCATTTTCTCTTCGTACTTTATCCCGGCTTAACACAGGCAAAATACCTAATTATCAATTAATTGTAGTTCGTTCATTCAAGTGTGTAATTATACATAAATACTTATTGTATTATGGAACTATGTAGACTATAATTTACAGTTTTAATGGAAATACTAAGATATCCGTTTTTTTTTGCATTTTAGGAATTAGATTCAAATGCGGAATGTCATCTCTGAATATCTCCCTCGTCTATAAAGTTACCCTATATAAGCTCTAATAAAGCTTTCAATATGTAGGTCTTCTTTTTTTTTGTCTTTCAATAAACTCAAATGTTTATTTACAATATGAATCTCCGATTTCATATTAAAGAAAAAAATGTTGTTATTTCATATAAGGAATTCGTCTCCCTGTCATTGTATGTATAATGTATTACTTTAAACAAAATACGAAGTGTCTAAATTATGATTTCACTGTTAAAATACATTGTATCTAAATGTAACGAGTTTGAGTGTATTATTTCTTTTAGTATACAATATCAAGCGATGCAAGGAAATCCACCGCAGCGGTCCCGCCGGCCGCCATCTTTGTTGTGATGTGAACAAGATGGCTGCGAGACGCCGCGGCCAAAAATAAGCGCCGCCGCCAAAACAAACGTTGTCATTGCGATCAAAGAACTTTTCGCGATCAGTGCAGTTTATTGTTTTCTTTGAACTTTCCAACTTGTGGCCCCTGTGTTTTTTGCTAAAATTATTGCTAAATATTATTTTGCTGGCCTTCACTCCAGTTTAACGATGATGTACAGCTTCTAGTTAGATAGTTTCTAGCATTATTGATACATAAATCCTGATTGATTTAGTATAAAGATGTAAATCTTCTACAAAAAAGATTCACGAGAAGATTCGCTTCTACATTCATCATGCGAACGGCTTAGGAGTGGAATATCCTTCCAGCGGCCATATTTCCGCGATCTTATGACCTGGGAGTCTTTAAGAGAAGAGTGAATAGGCATTTGCTGGGCGATCGCGTTTCATCTTCACCTTCACCTTCCACCAGGTGTGATTGAGGTCAAGCGTTCGTCTATAAATTATAAAAAAAAATCTGTACAAAAGTTATCAACTTAGCGAATCCAAAGCTTCCCAAGTGAATTTTTAGTTCTGTAAATAATTGATGGTGTGTGATGGTGATACAAAAGATTTAAATTGTCCCATCTGTTGTTTTTCTTTCTTTCATTAGATACGAGGATACGACTAGCTTTTAGAAAATAAGGCCAGGTGTTAGGTTCGTTCAAATTGTAACTATGTGCCTATCTACTGTTTATTACGTTCCCTTAACATCGCAGCCCATACTTTGAAAAATTCTGTTCTATAAAATAAGCAAACAATAATTTTTTAAGTCTTTTCTTCCGCAATTTGTCTTCAGTTCTTATTAATTTAATTTAGAGTATCGAATGTCTAAGCAAATGGCCTTGCGCGCAGCCTTCGCGAGTGACGTCAGGGCGCCGCCCTAGTTAGCTAAAAGCCCCATCAGGGGATTACGTCGTTAATGGCATTGAAAAGGCCATAACATGGGAGCCCCATCGTGTATCGGCTAGCGGTCGAATTATCCGTAATTCGGAGAAACATTCCTCTCACTGCCTATCTCTGTTGTTATAAAATTATTCGGGGTCAAATTTTGTTATTTCAAGATATTAACTAAGGATCTTTTTGCGCAGAGATATTGTCTCATTAAGCGTTTTCTACTGTCTGCATTTTGGCGAGTGCTCTGAACCAATATTTAACTTTATTTCACCCTCTCTCTTCAATAGTCGGGATTTTGGGAATCGAAGCTGCTCGCGTCTGTAGACTTTACTCTAGTTTCCCTACACGTGACTCCTGGGTGATGCTAAACGAGCAGCAGCGAGGTGGTAGGACGCCGGTGCCCGTCTGGATCACGACCACAGTACATGGGTGTAAAGCCCGTCATAGCGACCAGTTTCGGCTTGTCGCGTTTCGAGATCAGCTTGTGTATATCCAGTAGCTCATATACCTAGAGACCTTCAGTCGCGGTATACGAGGGCCGACATGACGATGTAGACTATCAATGGATTTTCATCCTTTGATAGTCGCTTTCGTTTTTGGACTACACTGTACTTACCATCAGGTACTCTATAGTCAATATGTCGAGCCAGTGTATAAAAAAAAGTGAAACCACACGCGGGCTGGTTACGGAGCCACAGCTATGTATACGGTAACTCATGTCACAGCTAGGACTGAGGAATGGTCTTCTTGAAAGCGTGTTCGTGGGAACACGGACCCTATAACATAGGACGCCACCGTCCTTTAAACGTAGTGTAAAGAAATATTTGTGCAGGCCGGCATGATCGCTGCGAGTACCGATAGATTTTCTTAATTGTTGATAGTCGTTGATGTTTTTTAAACTGCACCGTGGTAAATCAGGCTTGATGTGGTCACTGGGCCGAGTCAGAAAAATAAAATAGCACGGTCAATATTTTTTTACATTGACACCCGACACAACTTTCAATCACGTGCGATCTAGTCACTTAGTCAAGCCGTATAAAAAAATCATATCTAATTGACTGACAAAATAATTGGTTTAATTTATTTTCGTGTTATCCAATTTTCTCTGTCACTGGGGACTCATTATTTACAATAATGGGAATTAATAATTAATTTAGGAATCTTTACTCTTTCAATTATTGAATATCATCACGCGATAGCCCTTTCGTTCTGAGTATAAGTGGCTATATCGACTTGGCACTTATATGTCGTGCCCATCATGACCAGTAGCGCATATCATTCAACGTATCCACTGGATAGTATATCTAAAAAAGTAGACCTCTTCCTCTATAATAAATAGGCTGAAAATTTGTACAAATGTTTGTTTTGACGTTTGAAAAGTTAACTGAAAAGTTTCATGAGGTACCGCTACCACGTCTTAAGTTATGTAAAGATCATTTGTCGTGAAAGTATTTCTTCGTATGCGATAAATAATATTTACACTTTTACAAAGTTTAGAAAGTGGAGGGGGGTGGGACTGACAGCAGTTTTTGCTCCTCCTCGAATAATGAAAATATCCCGTGCCGTCTGATTGCACTACACACACAATTAGGAACATATATTAATTATATTATGCACTAGCTGTGCCCGCGACTTCCTTCGCGTAGACTTTTGTTATGTTGATAATTAGTTCAAGTTGAAACCTTCGCAACTGGGCGGAGCGCTTGAGGGAGCGTGAAGCCCAACTTATCCAGGCGAGAGCGGTGTGTTACGTGTTTCCGCGCACCGCTCCAAGATAGTGAAGTGAGTGAGGGGTGGCTCCTTACACCACTCCTCGCAGTGCAGAGATTCGGCCTAACAAAAGGTCAGACCTCGCTGAGGGTCGGGGAAGAGGATGACGCTGTACCTCCAGCCCTGGTCAGACGGGAAGAAGGAACACCCCGGGGGCTTTAGTCGGTGCAAGTCCGACACAGGGGGGGGGCAGTCCTCACTGCTCCCTGAGGACCTTTAGGGATTTTCCCAGGGCTATCAAAAAAAAGTTGTAACCTTTGCATAAATGATAATATAGATGCCATCGAATTTTTATTTTTAACTAGCTGATCCGGCAACGCACTTGAGGGAGTGCGTCACCCAACATTTCCAAGGCGAGAGCGGTGCGCGATGTGTTCCCGCGCATCGCTCGAAGAAACTGAAGGAGAGCGGAATGGTGTCCAGGGGCCTTCCATGAATAGGCCAGACGTCGCCGGGTGCTGAGGAAGCTGGCACTGCCTTGCCCTTGGCCCCGGCAAACGGGAGAAGGAACACCCCGGGGGTTTTAGTCGGTGCGACTCCGACACACCGGGGGGTGACCCTCATCATCCCCTGACGGCTCATAACGGGTTTCCCCCGAGTTAAAAAAAAAAAAAAGCTGATCCGGCAAACGTTGTTTTGACTTTTGCTATATAAGATTTTGTAATATCTTCTAAAATGTTCATTGAAATTAAGTGATGTCAAAGACAATTTTGTTCACAATTAAATACTCTTAATCAACAACACATTTGGATAAATATTAATATTATTACGTTGATACAACTCTTAACAAATAATGCATTAATTTCGACCAAATTTGTTTACCATAAAAACGATTCTAGTGACTTAATCTTAAAAGATAGACATATACTGTTGCGGACATTTTTTTAGATCATTTTAAGAAGAATAACTCTGTCATACATATATTTTTGGTATCTTGAACCGTTTTCGCAGCGCACGCAATGGAAGCCCTCAAGGATGAATAATCTTCCCCGTTTTTTTCACATTTTCCATTATTTCTTCGCTCCTAATAGTTGCATCGTGATGTTATATAGCCTAAAGCCTTCTTCGATAAATGGTCTATTGAACACAAAAATAATTTTTCAATTCGAACCAGTAGTTCCTGATATTAGCGCGTTCAAACAAACAAACAAACTCTTCAGCTTTATAATATTAGTATAGATTATTTATTTTAATGTTTTTAAGTTTATTTAAATGTAAGAGACTGTTGAAACTATTCGTTAAATAAAACAATAATCAGGGTGAACATAAACTATGTAATATCCAGTTCTTACGCGATACGTGAATTTCATGAGAGAGAACCCACGGACAGAGGCTAGTATCTAATAAAATATCTAGACATTTAAATTCCGCAGTCCTACATGTAATAGCGCTTGAGGAATATCCCTAGCAAGTTGTATTCGTGGCACAGACTACTCTGAATAAGACGTCGAATATAATAGAGATCTGTCCACGTAACACATCAGTGGATTAGCACTAATGCAATTCATGTCTACTCATGTAATTTCAGTATTCGATTATTGTGGGCTTATTGATAATTGGACCAATCTGTAACCAGCCTAATATGCCACATGAGATAAATGCAAAGTGGATACAGCCAGTAATTTGTCTCTGCTCACCCCGAAAATGATACAGCTTGAAGATATATTATTACATAAGTTAATTTAATAAGAAATCCAAGCCATTATTGTCACCGTTTTTTTTTTAACTGTCTCGACACAGTGACTGCACCATACCTGATGGTAAGCATCGTGCAGTCCAAAAAACGCCAACGACTATCGACAGGCAAGAAAAAACCCATCGGTAGTCGCAGCGATCATGCCGGCCTGCAAAATATCTCTTCACGCTACGCTTAAATGATCCCATATCATAGGATGGTGGAAACACGCTCGCTGGAAGACCATTCCACAGCCCAACGACACGGCAAAAGAAGGAGTTAGAGAACTTTTTAGTCTAGCCGTGATGTGAGATACCGTATAGATACAGACAATCCATAATTTTGAATCCATTAACAATGAGAGATCATTCAAATATGAACTATTTCTGACTTATCTTATGAGTAAGTCGACCATGTGGACCGTCTCAACAAATCTTTTGAGAGATCATTAAAAATATTTCTAATCAAATAATTTGTATAATTTTTATACATCATTAAAACCGTAATTAATCAGCAATCTCAGGTTTGATATTAATGATACATTACATAGAGATTTAAAGACGTGGCAAACACTATTTCTAATTGATTATTTATTTGACATTCATATTTAGCTTCTTGACCTCAACTAATTGTGTTATCGCCATCTCAAACTATATCTTTTTGTATCATAAATTTGCAAACAATGAGAATTGAATCTTAGATTTGAAGTTGTATTAGCAAACAAGACTTATTAATTGAATAAATCTTTTTGTGATTTATTTCCGTCTTTTAATCTTTTCTCCCACGGATACTGATTTAAAGATGTATTAGAGAAATATAAAAGTAACTTATTCAACAACTGATTTCAATAGATGTAAATCAGTTTACAAATTAATCCCGAATTCCATGGCTTTAAAGTCTATGACACGTGGCATCATGGTGGTCACTCGTGGTGGTCGGTTTTCCCCGCAACCCCCTTGGAAAGTCCCCAGGCCCCTCCCGACTGGCCGATCGTTATTCCGACACCATCAGAGGCATTGACACGGAATCTATTTCGCTTATTTTATGATCGTAGATACTCATCCCCGTCTGTCAGTAATTGCTGTAACGGTGATAAGATTAAAGCGAATTGATGTCGGCTGGTAAGCGCTGTTGGTTATTAATCATATGCTAAGTGGGTAGTTTGGAAATTATCGGATAAAGAAAATATAATACAAAAGATATGTATATGGATTCAATTATTAAAAAATGTTAATGGCCTCATCAGTTTCCTTCAAAATTATTAAATAACTTCTAGATGTAAGTACTTCAATACGATATTTTTTTTTAGTCCGTCAAATATGAGTTAGATTCGTACATCGACAGTTCCGTATCAACTTATTGATATAAATTTACTAGCTGTGGTGACTTGGCATTGCCCGGGTATAAATTATTTACTCTTTTGCTAATTGACTTAACAAAAACATCGACAAACATTTTTTTATATAAAAATAATAAATAATATTATGTATAGTCACGCTATATCACTTTTAAGGTGAGCAGAAATGCATTAGTTGCTGTATTCACTTTGCGCTTATATGCCGTGACCAGCAGCGCAGTTGACACACACATGACACTATTAGATGCCCTGCGGGTTTCCTCATTATGGTTTACTTCACCGGTTAGTAATGTACCCAAAATAACGCTGAAAAAACCTTATTTATAAGTCAACGCAGTAAATAGAAAAGTCATTCTTATTCGTCCTTAACACCCGTTTAAGTATTTATAATGAGTACAAAACGCTAAAGTTTAAAATATCGTTTTAATAATGATTATATAAAACCTTTTTGTTTTCTTCACGAACTAACATATTTAGGTCCTAAACGACGTATTTGCAATCCTTTTTTTTAACTCGGCACAGTGAACACATAACTCGTGATGGTAAGCATGGTACAATCCAAAAAATGACTAAAATTATCAACAGTAAAGAAAAACAATCGATAGTCGTTGTGACCATGCCGGCCTGCACAAATATAACTTCTCGCTTCGGTCAAAGAACCCTATATCATAAGACGGCGGGAACACTCGCTGGAAGACCATTCCACAATTCAATGACTGAGAGAGATGAGAGAGAAATGGGTCCTTTAACATATGTGAATTCCTAACGATGTATTTGCAATCTAAATATGGCTGCGGAATACGTATTTTACTTAAACTATGTGTACATTTTTATACAAATATCTGTAAACATAATTACCGCGTACCAAGCGTAACAAAGGCGTGTAAACACGCGCGCGAAGGTGCTCTGGCAACGGTCACCATCAAGCTGTCTGTTACACTAATGTAAACAGTTCTCTGGTACAATATATTATACATCCAGACATACATATATACATATTAGAGATGTTCTGAATTATTTACGGTGCGCAAACAACAAACATATATAAATATTAGATTTTAAAAATTTCACTAGTCTATAATAGGAGCACACATCTTGCACCATAAATTTTAAAAAGTAGCTAATTTTAAATAAGTAATAGGAAACAATATAAAAAGATTCACATTATTAAATTAAATGATAAATTATATTATATCCCAAGTTATAAATTGAAAAAAAAAAGTGTTACAATCAAACAAATTGGGAATAATAAACATTTTATGAGTGTAAAGCCTGATAATGAGAGTATAATGTTTTTTGAACCTGGGAAGAGAATTATAGAAAATGTTTATTGTATCGACTTGATCATTTATATGGTATTAATAAATAGGTTACATCCTGCATATTGGTAAATGAAGATCTAGATTTGAATTAGCATGGAAGAGTTTTGCAATGATTGATCGCGTAAAAAGACCTACACCTGTAGAAACCTGCTGTCGAATCAGTAAATGCTACTCTTTCCGAATAAATTTTTAATAAAGAAAAATTTTATTTGCGATTCTCACGATGTAAAATCTTGTACATCACCTCTGTAACAGATGTGCTTAAGGTAAAATGATCAAATGAAAGTATAAAAGCATTCAGCGTGGAATTATTTTCATGTCAGTTAAAAGTTTGAATTAAAAAAAATAGCAAATATAGAACGTAAAAATTTTCTTTTTTGTGACCATCACCTTTGTTAACAAGTTTGATATATTATATGATCATAGAAGTGATGAAATTGTAGTTTTCTCTTATAAATAATGGTTTTGGCTCAGGGTTGAGGCACTGAGTGACCGGTTAACGACCCTCGAGAAGACATTGTAGAATACTGTGGAAGGCAATATTTTGCCCTCGAGATCGTGCCCGCTAGGGCGCAGCACGGTGAGGCTGTGTAGCATTGATTACAGGGCCCACAATCCTCATCAAAGTGCAGAAATTGTCACCTAGAGGTTTTTAGCCGGTGCAAGTCCCTGCAACAGCCCTTTGAGGGGGAAACCCACTAAGTAAAAAAAAAACGAGCTAACCAGCGCTGATTTGAATTAAGTCTAGTTTAGCATACGGAGCATAGTCCACTGACCACTCCATAGCTACGACATATTCACGTAGAGAAACATGTGTTCCTCTTTATAATCCATTAACAATAGGCCGCGCGAAACAATTACGCACACGGGGGTCGTTAAACAAAAAATAGTCTTGGAAACAATAAAAAAGGCGATTACATAAGTTAAATTAGCCAGATCCATTGTCAGTCCGTTAAGAAACGAAAATATCTTTTAAATGCGTTAACTGTGTGTGCGTAGCTGTGGTGGTCTTGTGGATAAAGGTCCGGTCCACATGCGCGTCGATGCGAGTGGTCGTAAATTCGAATCCCGGCACGTACACCTAAGTATTTTCATATTTGACAGCACACGCTCACCTGTGAAGGGAAACATCGTGCGGAAACCGGCATGGCTTCTAATAGAAACGGCATGCGCGCTAGTGCTGTGAGAACGGCGATCAGCGATTTAGTTTACCATAAATGTACAAGACGCCGTGCGCGCTTTGCACCCATATGTGGTTGACGTTCCAACAACTCGTACGAAGCGATTCGCCTCTTCCTTTATACTGCGAACCGCCAAGGAGTGGAATTCGCTTCATGCGTCTGTTTTTCCAACATCTTATGACATGGGAATCTTCAAACGACGCGTGAATCGGTATTTGTAAGGTGAGCGCGCTCTAACATCGGCCTCATCATCACTTTCTATCGAGTGAGGAGCTTATCTGTAATAAAAAAACCTTGATCTGAATATGCAATGAAAACTTCATCTTTATCGAATAAATAAAAATAACTTAGGAGCTCTTAAAAGTTATATCAAATACAAACAACTAAGAATTAATTTATATTATTTGAGCTTGACAAAGTTGGTTATAAAAAACTCGTAGATTTGTTGACGATGACTCTTTAATTGAGACTAAACGCAGAACGGCGAGCATCGACGTAAAGCTGTCTGCCTCGTGGTCTTTTACCGGCTGCACAATTCAAAGAGCTCAAGAACTATATAATCTACGTCAACCAGTCCTATTTTATCATAAAACCACTATCGGTTACCATCCATATGTGGTGGATGTACCTTATAGCCGCACAAAAAGTTTCGCTTCTACATACATCATGCAAACAGCTAAGGAATGGAATATGCTTCCAGAGGCCATACTTCCACGTTCTTATGACTCGAGAGCCTATAAGAGAAGAGTGAAGAGGCATTTGTTGGGCGGACGCGGCCCATCGCCGAACTCATGTTCACCTGCAACCAGGCATGATTGAGGTCAATCGCTCGCCTGTACTTCATACAAAAAATGGCGCTTATAAACAATAACCCTATTTCTGTACAATATAGGAACCATATATAATAAATTTTTAAGAGAAATTGTCACAAAGACATGCGACCGATATTTACGTGTCATTGAACTCGGAAAAATTTAAATTTTCGTAAGAAAATTACATGTTTTTAGCGTAAGTACGTCATTGAAATATTTTCATCCGTTACTATTTATTTAGGTTAAAACATTCAATATGTCGCACAATACTTATAATTGAAGTCTATTCCTCTAATAAAAATAGAATTATTTGTGATTTAGGTGAGCTGTGTAACTCGTTAATAATAACACATTCTAAACTCTCGCGTTTTATACTCATTATAAATACTTAAACGGGTTTTATGCGCGAATTAACTTACTTTTAATGAGCCGTGATCAAAGTACACGCGTGTAAAGACCGTCACAGTGACTCACTACGGCCTGTCGCGTTTCGCAATCACTTTGTGTAAATCAATTTGTTAATATACTTAGAGTCCTTCCATCGTATTATATGTGGGCCGACATAGCGATTGCCACTGTCAGCGGAATTCACCCCTTGGACTACACTGTACTTTCTATCTGAAGCAATGTAGTCACTTTATCGGGCCGGTATAAAATAATCGCAACAACAGTTTCAGTATTACAGCCTGTGCGCTAATTTCTCTTGCAAATGCAAACGATAGCTCTCCCAAACACTTTCTTGAAGTATTATTACCCGCCATGACGTCAGAATTGTGATGGTCACGATTTTGGCAACATGTCAACCGCCGTAAAATACCTCTTTATGGGTGACACGAGCATAAAATAATACTTAAATATGTATAAATAGATTTAATTATCTTCATGCTATGACCATATACCGAGCGGCAGTCAGGTAATCGAGCATCACAGTCTAGACATGCGCTATTACGAGTACATTTCTCGACTGTTTTTTAAGGAGGACTTATTGAATTTAGAACAGCATGTGGAAAGTGACTGTATTTCTTTAAGGAGGACTTATTGAATTTGGAACAGCATGTGGAAAGTGACTGTATTTCTTTTCTTTGCATTTCCTTTGAAATAATTTACAGAATATCGTTTAGAGTTATTATTTATGTATTTATATAATATTATCTTTTTGCATTGTGTCTATGTACATATATATGTATATTTCGTTCCTTTTTTTTAATTTTACCACAATATTCTTCACGTTACTGTAAACTAGTATTATATATTAATTATGGTGCATGCTGTTGTGCCCTACAATTGTGTGAGCATTTATATGTTCTATTTTGTATACATTGGTTCTTTTTTTTTTACTTGATTTTGCCCATGTTGGGTTGCCATTTATGTAAAATAAAATAATACAGAAAGATGATACACAAGGCAGCAAATTTTACACAAAAAACTAAACAACATAAAAATCAAGTTAAGGGATCTAAAACAAAATAGAAAAACTTAAAAACTTTAAGAATTAGCTAAACTTTCGGCCCATATCAAATGTTTAGTGTAGATTTATGGCCGAAGGTGCTCGAAAGCCCAAATTGAAGGTTTCGGTCGAACACTAGTGATGAGACATTATTCCGCGTTATCTTATAAACACGCGCGCCAGACGAAAATACTAACTGCATGACGCGCGAGCTACCGTCGATATCAATATTATTGTTTTGATTTTGTATAGCGGTTGCACCGACTGAGGATCCGGTATCCGTGCACTGGGACACGGATGGTCGTAGATTGAAATTTTGACACGTATTTCTGTATATTTCTATATTAAGTGCGGAGCACCAAACTATGTTCTGATGACACAATCGCGATAGCAGGTAAGGATTGGATGAGCAAGGCACGACACAAAGATTGGAATGTATTTGAGTAGGCTCTCACCCAAGAAGGATCCATGTGTGTATTCCGGATAAGAAAGCACCATATTGTTTTGTCGTAAAAGCATAAGAGCCGATTAAGTTATACGGCATGCCGAATTGAACGCAGATTGCTGCTGCAGGCCACTTCTCTTCACATACAGTAGAGCATATCCGCCAACCCGCATTGGGCACTGTGTGCTAGGTTACATGTCCAAACTCCTTCCCGTGGATTTCACAAATATAATGTAAAAAAAAAAGAAAGTGAGGCTTTTGCCCTGCCGAGGGACGAAACTGTTACTGTTGTTTGAAATGTTTACAACCAGAGATGGGCAAAATGTAATCTGATTAATGATCAACGATTACGAAATGTAGTCGTAATTATAATGTTCTTGCTCTGTAATCATGATTAAATCCGTTTAAAACGTTAAGAAATCATAAATGTGTATACAATCTGGGATTTTGTAGTGTTTATAACATAAATGAGCAAAATGCAGTCATATTAATGGTAAAAAAACGTAAAATGTAATCGTTAATCATTCTCATTAATCTGATTACATTTTGGCAATCTATGTTTACAACTGCGCCCTGACGGGTTTCAAGGGACAAGTGGGAATGGCGAACAATTCACTCAAATTAAACTGATATTGGCAACTATGAGTTATATGAGTGTGTGTTTCCGGCATTAAGCATTTTTCGCCAATTGATTTAATATTGTTTTTTTAACTTAATAGTCTGCTTCAATGTGTGTTCATCAGCATTCTGTCACAATTTAACTGATTTAAGTCGATCTTTACTGTATTACTTCGAATATGTTATTTATTTATGTTAGGTTTAAGTGGTTTGAGATCGGCAGTCAGTGTCGCTACTGATGTCGGAAGTGGACACAGCCACTAATGTATCTCTGCCAGCCCCGAAAGGAATACAGCATGACGAGGTATGATTATAATTAGTAGGGCTGTTAGCTTGTTCCGACTTTTTGGTATTAAAAAATCGACGTATCTTTTATCGACAGCCAAACATAATGGAGCTTAATTAAATTTACACAGACGACGAAATCGCCGTATCCAATTAAGTTCGGCCGGCGCCAGATCGTCGTCTACATTTCTGCCCACATCTGAATATTTCAATATGGCCTTAGTAATAGAACTTTAATAATTTCGCAATTTATAGGTCTATATCGTGCGAAAAACTTCAGTTCTGTGTGGGGTAAATAGCACAATCATTGGCATCTCGAACCGCTTCAGTTGCGCAGGATAACTGCTTTACTGAGCGCTTCCTACTGTCTGTATGACGGCGAGTGTTCTGAAGAGCTATTTAACCTTATTCCATCCTCTGCCTTCCATAAAATACCCACGCGCGTGGGTGTACGGACTCACGGCTATATGGTGACGCACATCCTGGTTAGGACTAAAAAGTTACTTAACTCTTACTTTTGCTGAATTATTGAGCTGTGGAATAGTCTTCCGGCGAGCGTATTCCCACCATTCTATGATTTTGGGTCTTTTAAATGAAGCATGACGAGGATATGCTCACTGAGACTACTGATTGCTTTTTTTATTATCGTCGATAGTTGGAGTCGTTTTGACTGCATCATGTTCACCGTTAGGCATGCCGCGGCCATTATGCCATATCAGAACTTAAAAAAAAACATGGAATATATGCTCCCGCCAACAAAATGCGTAATAATAACGGCAATAATATAAAAGATATATTGCAAGTGCGACACAGCATTCAATGATAATATTTTATTGTCTTTTTAAAATCGATCGCTCCGATTAACTGGGAATTGAATCGATATTGAGACCACTTGAACTAACGAGGCTCAATAGAGTAATTCAGGACTGCACGCATGCGGAAGAAAATGGATTCTTCCGACTTTATTCCAGTTTCTTCCGGATGACGATAAGGTTTTTCTCCGGTGCAATTCATGCTCGTTTTGAATATTTTCCCAGACAAAATTATCTACCGTGTATCTATCTACAAGTCTGTGGTGGCGTATTGGATGTGGAACTAGTGTCCATGTGCCACAACGCTAATGAATCGTCGTGAGTTCAAATACCAGCGAGTAACTCTGGATTTCTCAAGATTGCAAGAAAGCAAGTGCGCGTTTACGCACCACATGTTCACTGGTAAAAGAAAACATCGTGAGGAAGCCCGCATGACATCTGATAGAAATGTCAAATGTACTAGTGCTGTGATAAACTGATCAACTTTTTTATTTATGAACCAATTGAAATAAAATTAACACTAAATGTTAAAAAAATATTTCCACAATATGCTAGTCCAAATCACATCTAAATCGATTAAGCCGTTTCTGAGATTAGCGAGCACAAACGTGTACGGATATGTGTATATTAACGATATCTATCCATTTGCACTAGCCTACATCGTGCAAGCGAAATTTTTTGTTATGTTTATATAAAAGCGCTATATATGTACAGAAGCTATCAATTTTTTTTATCTAGATAATATTATATATGTGGCTCAGGAACGGATTTGTTATATGTATTTGATATATATATATATATATATATATATATATATATATATATATATATATATATATATATATATATAAGCCGTGGTGGCTGCCGGCAGAATAGAATAGCACCCCCCTCTTCTTGCTGAGGTGTCGTAAAAGGCGACTAAGGTATCTCTTTAACACCGCAATTCAACCAGGTGTTCAGAGAAGGAAAACTCGACCAAACCTGCATCCTGCTCCCTCCCGATCGTACTGGTTCTCCTTTCCATCGGGCCTGAGGGAGCTCGGACGAGAGAGTGCTTTTCTGGCTGCGCGTCCAGTTATGCACTTAAATATCTCCTGCGCAATTGACTGTTTCTCAAAACTGGACCTCGAATTTCTTAACCGGTGTTGAAACAGTCGCCATGGCCGAAACCGGCTAGGACATCATCATATATATATATATATCGTTTGTTTTCCCGCAGGTTACGGTTGTTTCCAATGGCTCCTGCTGATGTCGTGCGGTGCTGTGTACGCTGTCTGTGCCTTGAGCACGACAACCTTGAGTTTCGTCCTGCCGGCCGCCGAGTCGGACTTCGGTCTGACATCCAGCGACAAGGGTAGACTGACGGCCACGCCACTCATTGGTGAGATAATTACCAAGTTTAAATTCAATTATCTCACTCTAAATACTTTAATTAAAGGAGCTGTCGGATTCTTGCATTCGCTACCCAGTGCGGACTAAGCCACCGCATTTATATAGTACTAGCTGATCCGGCAAACGTTGTTTTGCTATATAAGTTATTGTAATATCTTCTAAGATGTTCATTGAAATTAAATGATGTCAAAGACAATTT
Organism: Automeris io; assembly: GCA_036320925.1. NCBI lineage: Eukaryota > Metazoa > Arthropoda > Insecta > Lepidoptera > Saturniidae > Automeris > Automeris io. Next base: position 694,470 of record JAUDJH010000010.1, on the reverse strand, counting down.
TGTTCACAATTAAATACTCTTAATCAACAACACATTTATTTGGATAATAATTCGATTAATATTATTACGTTGATACAACTCTTAACAAATAATGCATTAATTTCGACCAAATTTGATTACCATAAAAACGGTTCTAGTGAGTTAATCTTAAAAGATAGACATATACTGTCGCGGACATTTGTAGGATCATTTCAAGAGGAATAATTCTTTGATACATATATTTTTGGTATCTTGAACCGTTTTCGCAGCGCACGCAATGGAAGCCTTCAAGGATGAATAATTTGCCCCGTTTTTTCACATTTTCCATTATTTCTTCGCTCCAAATATTTGCATCGTGATGTTATATAGCCTAAAGCCTTCTTCGATAAATGGTCTATTGAACACAAAAATAATTTTTCAATTCGAACCAGTAGTTCCTGATATTAGCGCGTTCAAACAAACAAACAAACTCTTCAGCTTTATAATATTAGTATAGATAAAGGCGTTGGATGTGTGCCGCATGCAGCGCTGCGCAGTCGTCTATATCGAAAGCTTTTCCATATATATGCATATATGTCAGAATCCAACCTTACCTTTGTTATGATTTACATGCGAACGCTTGACGTCAATCAAACCTGATGGAAGGTTAAGATAAGAACGTGGAAGTGTATTTACTGGAGTATATTTCACTCCTTAGCCGTTTACCATAAGGAACAATCTATTGGAAAGAGCGACTACAATAGTTGTTTGCGTATTCTTCTCGGTAGATCCTGCTTTCCGAACAGGTGATACATTTATGTTATTTTTAAAACTGCTTATTTAAAGTAAATATAGTCAGTTTGAGACTATATGGGTTTCAGGTATGTGCGTTGGATCTTACTTCTGGGGGAATCTAGCTGATGCTCGGGGTCGGAAGAAAGCGATCATAGGAGCTCTGCTGCTGGACGCGTTGGCCGCATTCCTATCGAGCCTCGTCCAATCATTACCGGCCTTTTTGGCCTGCAGGTATCTAGACATATAATCACATTTTTACAGATGCAAAAATATGGCTGCGGTTGTTTATTGGATTAGGGACCATTGCCTATGCGAGTCAACGCTAATGGGCGTAGGTTCAAATCCTGGCACATACATCTGAGCTATTATATATTAAGTACGAATTTAGGCCCGTCGTGCTATATCTCTTTCGGGGTGAGCAGAGATACATAAGTCGCTGTATCTACTTTTTGCATATATGTCATATTGAACGTGACCAGTAGCGCAGTAGCGCAGTAGCGCAGCGGATCGCCGTTCTCACAGCACAAGTACACGTGACATATCTATCAGATGCCGTGGCGGGTTTCCTCGCGATGTTTTTCTTCATCGTTGAGCACGTGGGGCTTAAATCCGTACTCAATTATTAACAATATACTATGATTTAGCTTAGCCTCCATTCTAGTTGATGGAAAACAAAGATGTGGCTAGTGATTATATACCCTTGCATAAATATTAATTATTTATGATTACACATTCTCTAATATCTCATCGGAAACATCGTGAGTGTTAACTGCATAACAATTTGCGTAATAAATTAGAAAACGTACAGGTTCTGGTATACATTCTTTGAATTGTAGACAATGGGCTTATCCGTGAAATAAAATTTGAGTTAAGTTTTAATGTGGACTTGAAGGGGGTTTTTGGTAGTATTCAGAATGGGCAATCAAATCTTTAACTTCAAGAAGAAGGAGATTCTGTGTACGCCTGTATGCATTTTGTATGTATGTTCGGTTGTCTGCCCATAATGCCACCATTTATTGGCTGATTTGGATATATATTATATTTTAGGCAGCAGGAGATAACATAAAATTGATCCTGGCTGAATATATTGCAGGGCTGATAAAGATATAGGCCATAACATTTAAATGGACAACTGAAAAATCTTTTTGCCTTTATATCTCCGTCGTGCGTAGAACAATCTAGAATAAATCTATTTAGTTAATACCATAAATAATATATCTAGAGAAGAAACACTGGATATTAAAACCCTGACGTAACTATTCGATGTAGATTTGTACCTATTGCAGGTTCTTCTCCGGATTCGGCATCATCGGCGCGACGGGCCTGATCTTCCCTTACTTCGGAGACTTCTTGTCCCTCCGGCACAGGGACGTCATGCTGTGCAGGCTCGAGGTTTTTTGGACCTTTGGGACCATTCTATTACCAGGTGACATTATTTTTGATAATATATATTCAAGTCTTTAAAATTCAATCAAGTATTTATAAATTTATCGGCAGTAATCGTATTTATTTTTAAAGTACAGTCAAACCTGGATAAGTGAGAGCTCAAGGGAGCACAATCTCATTCTCGCTTATCGAGGCTTCTCACTAACCCGAGTTTCTCGCTGACGCAGGTACATGGGTAGCGTTTCTCTCTTATAAAGGTACGCAGCAATAACAAGTCACAGCAAGTACGAATGTATTATGTACATGTATGTTTTTAATAGTGTGTATATGTTACATTCATTAGATTTCGACATATAAGTACTTTATAAGGGTAGGTATCAAGATGCTTAAGAAAACAAAACAAAAATTCAAGCACTATGTAATTTTATTTTATTTAGAACTTATTTATAGTTTAAAAAATCCGTCAATTTTGTTTGGGTTTCTGTAATTGAATTTTGAATGTTTATCCTCCCAAAATAATATAAATAAATAAAGCTCTACTGTCGCATATCGAAGTATAGATAAGTAGCAGTCTCACTTACGGAGGTCTATGAGGGAAAAACGACTCTCTCTTACAAAGGTTTCTATTTCTCGCTAATAGAGATTTTGGATTTTGGGAGCTTAAACTGACGGGTCCTGGCTATTGCTCTCACTTATCCAGGTTTGACTGTATTTCTTTTAACATCATACAACTCGTCAGTGATATGTTGGACGTAGTTTTTTTTTTTACACTGGCTCGACATAGTGACTACAGAGTTCCTGATAGTAAGTACAGTGTAGTCCAAAAACGAAAGCGACTATCAAAGGATAAAAATCCATTGATAGTCTCCATCGTCATGTCGGCCCACATATACCATGACTGAAGGTCTCTAGGTATATGAGCTACTGGATATACACAAGCTGATCCCGAAACGCGACAAGCCGAAACTGGTCACTATGACGGGCTTAACACCCATGTACTGTGGTCGCGATCCAGACGGGCACCGGCGCCCTACCACCTCGCTGCTGCTCGTTTAGCCCCACCCAGGAGTCACGTGTAGGGAAACTAGGGTAAAGCCTACGGACGCGAGCAGCTTCGACTCCCAACAGTCAGTAGTTCCGTCAACAGTCGCTAACCGGTGCGTTGACGCTCCGAAGCGCAGTTTCACTTGGACGCAATCTTGAGTTTCTTTCGGCTTTTCTTCTTAACTGCCTATGATCTAGTCTATCCTATCATTAGAGTCGTAGTTTTCTCCCTCTACCAGGGGCTATTGTTTTCAAGCGCTTTGCAAATTATAAAAACCCCAAACAATTCATTGACACTTTAAGTATCATAAATTGGTTCTGATGAATCGTTTATAGTCGTAGTAGGCGATTGTTAGTTTCGTTCAATGATCAGTTGCATCGTGGCATTGGGTTCGCGTACCTTGCCAATTACAATTTCGCCTTATTGCCGACCTTCAAGCAAAGACATTCTCGTTACATATTTTGGTGCCATCTATCTCGCTAAACCTTGATCTACATTTTGCGTAAACTTTACATTATTATCGCCAGTTTATGGGACGATTAACCATCACATGTATAAAATTGTATATAGTAAATGTCTATTAAATCAATCAATCTGCCTTTAAATTTACGAGTATTTTATACAAAACAGAAATAAGAATAAAACCGTTTTATGTTTTTTTTTTGCTACTGAAATTCTGTGAATAAATACTGCCTATAGATTGCCCTTTCTTTTGATAAACATTATAGTATATCGTCACGCTATGTTTATTTCGAGGTCAGCAGAGAGTGATTGTATCAACTATGCGATTAAATGTCGTGCCCAACGTGACCAGTACCGCAGCTAGCGACGAGTGGCGAGCTTTGGGAGAGGTCTATGTTCAGCAGACAAGGTTATATAAATCTCAACTGAAAACCATACATCTACTAACTAATTGATTTTCCCACCAGGCATCGCCTTCCTCATCATCCCAGACCCGCGATTCACCTTAACAGCAGTTGGGGCTGACTTCCAATACACTTCTTGGCGGGTATTCGTGGCTGCCTGTGGAATACCCAGTCTCCTGGTGGTGCTGCTTCTGATTCCGTTCCCAGAGAGTCCCAGATACCTTCTACATGCGAATAGACCTGAACTGGCGTTGCAAGTGCTGCAGAGGATCTTTGTGGTCAACACTAAGCTGCATGCGAAAGATTTTCCTGTAAGTGACAAATAACCTCATTTGTGAACGTTGATGTATTTAAAAAACCTCATGTTCGTAGAGTAGAGATGTATCATGACAAACCCTTAAAGCATAAGGGCTGATGGTGATGCAAATGAATCACTAATGATGTCGACTATCACAGGTGGAATCCATGATCAGCGCCGGCGACGGCGACGAAGAGGAAATTGTCTCAGCAGATAACAACGGCAATGAGACCAAAGCACCGCTGACCTGGAACCAGCGCTGGCAAGCGTTTTGGAACAGGAAGAAGACGCTCGTCAATCCGCCTTACATTGGGCTCTTGGTGTTGTGCTGCTTTGTCGATTTTGGACTTATGTTCAGGTATGTTGGAAGTTTTCTTAACACGTCAAGCAGAGATGCGCAAAATGTAATCTGATTAATTATGAACGATTACAAAATGTAGTCGTAATTTTAATTTTCTTGCTCTGTAATCATGATTATATCCATTTAAAACATTAAGAAATCATAAATGTGTATACAATCTGGGATTTTGTAGTGTTTAAAACATAAATGAGCAAAATGCAGTCATATTAATGGTAAAAATCGTAAAATGTAATCGTTAATTATTTTTATTAATCTGATTACATTTTGCCCATCTATGACGTTAAGATATCTCATGATTCTGTTAGCCTATTTACTATCTATGTATTTATTACTGTCTTTAACATTATTTACTTTGTACCCGTTTATATTATTTAACTAATACCTATGTCATCGTCGTCATCAACCGGCATCCGTCCACTGGCGGACACAGGTCTCTCCCAAGGTTCGCCACTGAGCCTTATCTTTGGTTTTCTCATTCAACAATTGCCTGCCATTTAGCGCGAATCATCGCTCCACCTAGCTAGAGCGCGTCTTACAATACCCTTATAGAAACGTGGTACGCATAGATAGGCAAAATGTAATCAGATTAATGAAAATGATTAACGATTACATTTTACCTTTTTTACCATTAATATGACTGCATTTTGCTCATTTATGTTTTAAACACAACAAAATCCCAGATTGTATACACATTTATGATTTCTTAATGTTTTAAATGGATTTAATCATGACAACAGAGCAAGAAAATTAAATTTACGACTACATTTTGTAATCGTTCATCATTAATCAGATTACATTTTGCCCATCTCTGGTGGTACGACTAAAGAATTTTATGCGTGTATGTTAAGCTAATAATGTAGTTACGATATTGTATGAGATTTTTGGGTTAACTTTTAAAACTTCAAAACCAAATACTTGTACTATTGGTGCTTTTACTTTTCGTGTTGTACTTTTAAGTCCATTTTGTATAAGAGGTCGTCCCACTTTTTAGATATATTGTTCAGTGGGTACGCTGGGTGATGTGCTTGTTTGCCACCCATGAAATTTGGTGCCCGGGGCGTATGCCTCTGCTTGTTTCCTCTAGATCCGGACATGTATGTTAAATCACCAAAAGAGGGTGCTAATATTAAATTTGTATTTCATGACCAGTTACTACACACTGATGATGTGGTTCCCGGACTTGTTCGAGAGGTTTAGCCAGTTCTCCTCGATATACCCTGAGGCATCAGCCGGCGTCTGCGAGGTGTCCCTCGCGCTTGCCAACGATACTACTATTATTGTTGTAAGTTCTCTTATTCTATTTAATAATGTATTGTCTTTACATTTGTCATGTTTGTGTGGTTTCCTTACATTTCCTAATTCTATTCTTTTTTAAATATCTATAATTTGTTTTCTTGGAATTATTACAGTAACCAGTTAGTATATAAACGTGCTAAAGATTTCTCATTATTTGTATCTTCATTATTTATAAATAAATTAGTGTTACGTTAATAATTAGCATTGTTTTTATTTTAGGACAAACCGGTCACCTTGGATGACAGAGTGTACATCCACACGCTGGTGGTGGCGCTGAGCTGTGTCCCCACAGCCCTGTGGGTCGGCCTCACCATCAACATCGTCGGGAAGAAGCTTATGTTAGGTTAGATCAGCGACACATACATTATACATATAAGCCGTGGTGGCTGCCGGCAGAATAGAATAGCAACCCCTTCTTCTTGCCAAGGTATCGTAAGAGACGACTAAGGTATCTCTTTAACATCGCAATTCAACCAGGTGTTCAGAGAAGGAGAACTCGACCAAACCTGCATCCCGCTCCCTCCCGATCGTACTGGTTCTCCTTTCCATCGGGCCCGAGGGAGCTCGGACGAGAGAGTGCTTTTCTGGCTGCGCGTCCAGTTATGCACTTAAATAACTCCTGCGCAATTGATTGTTTCCGAAAAATGGACCTCGAATTTCTTAATCGGTGTTGAAACAGTCGCCGTGGCCGAAACCGGCCAGGACATCATCATCATACATAACAGCTGTGGGTGATTAAATAGATGAGTTATTGTTGACCCGGTAGAAATAACCGTGGACCGTCGGGGCCACTGTGAGGATGAGATTAAAACCAATGAGACATTTCTACTACCCGTCTGCCGGTGCTAAGGATACGGATTCGCCAACTTCCCCAGCACACGGAGACGTCTGGTCTTCTGCAAGCCTCAGCTCAGCATAGTGTGGGAACAAAGAGCGACCCCTCGCTCTTCTCTTGTATTATAACCGTGTGTAGAAATACACCGCATACCGCTCATGCCTGGATTCGATGGAACCATTAGGGCGGCCGTGTTAGTGCCGCCTCGGTGGCTCAAAATCCTAATGGATAAAAACCTCCAGGACGTCCATCTACTCGCTGCAAGTCGGGCCTGGACATCCATCATCCTCCCACTTACTCAGACTCCACCTGTAGGAGTGAGTGCAAAGAGCTCGCCCCTCCGGACCTATCCCTCACGTTGTGCGTACTGCAGACTCCCTCAAGTCTACTGTCCCATCTTTAACGATTATTGGTCTAACCAACCTGAACCTTGCATCATAAGTAGGCATGAGACAAACAACAGCGTATCTGCTATTAGTTTTATCTATTTCACACGCACCAGAGTGAAATTATAGCAGTATTATTAGTACTGTCGCGATCACGGTTTTTTTTTTCGAAATGACGCGTGTTGGTTGACCGGGAAAGGTCTTCACAGCTAAACCGGGCGGATGGGCGAACACTGAAGGTGCTAACCCGGCGATCACGGTCATTTATCGCTTTTAACCCTTAACTTGGCAAAATGTTCTTTCTTTCAATATCAAAATAATATTCATACCGTTTAACCCTTATGTTCCAAGGATGTCTAATAGAAACTAACCGTGCGTTCAAAAACGGAAATTACCTAAATATTCATATAAAAATATTAAGTTTGCGCTAAAACTTATGGCAATAGGTTTTGTAAATTCTGACGTATCTCCACAGATACACCATCAAGAAAAGGGTTAAATCACCGGTGATTTCACGTTTTTTTTTTTCATCTCTAATCACATAATTACCTATTTTTGTAATGGTTCGATGGAATGACTACACAACACCTGATAGAAAGCACAGCAACGATTACCAAGAGACAAGAATCAAAAACCAGTTCGAGCAATCGACCAACTCGTACCGCCTCAAAAAAGTAATTCAGTTTATACTTTCTTGCAGTGATCATGTTGATCAGCTCAGGACTCGCCGCCCTGGGGCTGAACTTGGTGCGGTCGTCGCTGGAAAACTTGATATTGTCGTGCGTCTTCGAAGCAATTGTTAGTTGTACAGAGGCTGTTCTCTTCTGTGTTATCTGCGAGATATTCCCTACTAAAGTAGCGTAAGTGTTCACAAACTCTCCGAATTGTAATATATTATAAACTTTCGCGTTTTGTACGCATTGTACCTACTTTAACGGGTCTTATGCGACCTTTGTGACCCCGAGCATCAAAGCGCCAACTAGATTATGAACGGTTCTCATGAGAAATGGCTAGCGTGTGGTGTTGGCCAACAAACTTCTAACTTACTATACGCATATTAAAAGGGTGGTGCCTAGGGGTAGATAGGCAACCTGCTTTTATGTCTTGTATTAATGGAATAACGAAAATTGTAACAGTTTCAAACAAATAATCCGTTAAGTCAGTATACGAGTAAATTGTGTTCTCCAAGCTACAAAACAGTTTGCGCCCGCCTAAAGACACGATACCGTAGCAGACTCCAGGCGCCTATAGGATAGACCGCAGCTGTGCTTCTGCCAAGCAAAGAGATTAATTTCAGAGCGGGTCAAAGAACACATAGCTGCAGTCAAAAATAAGCATATCAGTCGTAGCGGAACACCTTCTTATTGAGGGACACAATCATTGGATTGAGCTTATTAAGTCAAAAATCCTCTTCAGAGATCGCTTCTATTATCCAAAACTGGTTCAAGAAGCGATCCTGTGACTCCGCAAACCCACGCTTGTGGTTCTTTTATGGAAGTGAGAGGGTGGAGCAGGGTTAAATAGTTCTACAGAACACTCGCCATGCATAGTGACCATCAGGTGCAAGGAACATTAGCTACAACCACGCACTAAGATCTCGAGACATCATATTGTCATCGGCCATCGCTGCCCAAAGCCAGCACTGACGTAAGACGTTCGGTTTCAGAGCAACAGCGATGGCCGTCACGGTGATGTGCGGCCGCATAGGAGCCATCGTCGGCAACGTGGTCTTCGGAGCGCTCGTCGACGAGCATTGTATCGTCCCTATATACATGTTCGGAACATTGCTTATCAGTAAGTATACACACTTTGCTACAGTCCAAAAGAGTAAAAGCCGCTGTAAAATCGCCTACCTCAAGGTGTTTCTACACTGCATCCTCTCCAATGCAGTCTTGGATTTCTTTTGGCGTTTGTTCTCAAGGTAGTCGCTTCCGAAACGCTAGTAGATCATATTCATATCCTAACTGGCCGCCGCTTAATTTCAATCACACCTGGTGGAAGATGAAGATGAGTCCGACAATGGACCGCAACCACCTAAAAAATCCCCATACACTCTTCTCTTAAAGGCCCCCAAGTTATAAGATCGCGGAAATATGTTCGCTGGGAGCATATTCCACTCCTTAGCTGTTCGCCTGATGAATGTTGCACCCACAGGGTAGCATGCTTACGTTTTCGTCCAACCCATAAATTTGCCGGCTGAGAACCTAACTACTCGCCCCTCTCGCCCGCTAAAGTTGTAAACGCCCTCCAAGGCCATTAGCATTACCCCCTGTAGGAATCCAAACCACTGCATTCGACGCAAATCCGTAAGACAATATCTCTGCGCAACCGGAGCGGATCAAGATGCTCAGTGACGTCAGTTGTAACTGCGCAGTGCGTAAACATAGAACTAGTTTTACAGTTACTTTCACGCATTCGCATCGAATGCAGTGCGTTAACGCCTTGAGAATGTTATCCATGAATAACTGAATGCTTGTTTTCCAGCAAGCGGACTGCTGTGCATCATACTCCCCAAGAGCACGAGACCGGAACGGCCGCAGTAGTCAGCTCTCCGTATTGCTGTTATATTTTTATATAAATAAAATTACTATATCTTACAATACAATAGTATTTTCATTTCTACAACTTACTCATGTAAAATAAAAATATAAACTCACGCCATAACCCTTGCAGGATGAGCAGAGATACATTATTCGCTGTATCCACTTTGCGTTTATATTTTATGTTCAGCGTGACCAGTAGCGCAGCGGATCGCCGTTCTCACGGCACTAGTACATGTGACATTTCTATAAGAGGCCGTGCGGGCTTCCTCACGATGTTTTTTCACCGGTGAGCATGCGGTGTCTAAATTTATAAGATTATTTCTATATAAATGGAAGGCAAACTGTAAAACCGTCTGTCGATAAACGGCCACTATCACCTATAGACTAATAAAACACAGTTTTATCTTCTATTTTGAAAAAAATCCATACCATAATTCAGAGGAAAGTTCTAGAGATGCGTACTGTTGTGAATTTTTTTCAGTTTTTTGTAAAAAAAATACTTGTGGTGTCAAAACACTCCCTTAACACGTTCGTTGTTACGTCACCCAGACTAAGGCGACGCTTTTCTTGTTGAAGTTGATAGGATTTTAGTTGGATTTTTAACACTAGATCTACCGGAAAACAATTTATATCTATTGCAGAAATAAGTTTAACATGGTTTGTTTTACTTGGTTATAAATAAAATTAAATCCATATTTATTACAAGCTTGTATTGGTAGAATGTTTTAGGAATGAAAAAAAAAAAGGAAAAGGCTAAAACAAATATAAAGACCGGTCATTTTGACCGGTTCGGTAGATCTACTATTAAATTAAAAGGAATTTAATTTAAAAAAAAAGCGGAGTTACGTGCGTACTCCAGCCCCTTATCCATAAGGTCACCACAGTAACAATTATTTAAATACGTGGAAATAAAACCACAACTCCAGTAACTCCTTTTATTTCCTAAATTCTTAGAAACAAAACTATTCACACATTATTATAATATATTCCTTAAAAACTAAACTTAGCTGTAATTTAACTTTCAGTGACCGACCGAAGCTTCGGCTAAAAAATTGGGGCACACGATACGGTGCGGCGTCTGAGCGCTGTAGCTCCGTCGTTTTACATACAAATGCGCACACGGCGCGTTGCGGCGTCGCACCGCATGCGTACCGGACTTGAAGGGTGACGGGTAGCGTTTTTTGTTACGTGTTGAGTGTATATGTCCACACTAAAATATTAAATATGCGAGACACCAGCAGTACGCGCTAATTGATGAGGCAGACTTGTGCGGGTCACCAGTGGTACACGTCGCCCGATGAAGCAGACTTGTGCGAGCTATCGGTGGTACGCTCCAATTGATGAGGCAGACTTGTGTGAGCCACTAGTGGTACCTACCGTCCGATGAGGCAGACTTGTTCGGGCCAGCTGTGGTACGCACCGGCGTGAACGATTTAATGTGTTTCTGCTTCGGCCTGAAATTGTTCTTCGGCCAGGCACTACTAACTAGCTTTAGACGTCATCTCAGTATATAAAAACACTTATAAAAGAGAAGTATATACAAGTTCCACCGAATCATTGGTTCCGTGACATAGTATTACGGTTTCCATAGTTTGAGCAGACCGTCTTCGCTGTATGTGGCCAGCAGGTTCTGATGCGGGTGATGCGTCAGTCCTATCACTGCCTTGTCGTGGATCTGGAAAGACCGATGTAGTCTACGTGAATGTCACTGAAAGGTATATTCTTTAACACCACACGTTTCAGTATGACGAGATAATGGGGCACACACCCCCCTTCTACAGGAACGTTTATATATTACAGTCGCTGGAACTGTTTAGTTCCATTCCGACGCAGCCTTGAGTGTCTTGCGGCGTTTCTTCTCAAAGTAGTCGCTCCCGAAACGCTAGTAGATCACTGTCAGGTTCTTTCTCTGGCTGGGCGCCCAACTCGAGGTCCGTATCCACAGGGTGCCCTTGTGTTGCCACCCAACCCGTAAATTCGCTGGCTAAGCACCTTGCCTGCTCATTCTCTACGCCTGGAGTAGTTATAAAGGTCTTTCCTGCGCCAACAGGATATCCTTCTGTACAAAATAATCGACGCGTACACCTTGTCGTGAACTGCAGAGCATTGTATAGTAATCACTAGATACAGAACAATTACTAACTGAAATAAAAGCGAATATTCAGTAGAAATATATTTTTTAAATTGTAATTCGACAAAGAGCCTTCCCTGCATTTGATGGTAAATGGGCACAACAGGAATGGCAATGACTGCTAAGAGATGAGAATCCATTGATAGTCGCCATTGTCATGCCGTTCCACATGTACTACAATAAAAGGCTTCTAAGTATATGATTGGGAGTCGAAGCTGCTCACGTCCGTAGACTTTACCCTAGTTTCCCTACACGTGACTCCTGGGTGGTGCTAAACGAGCAGCAGCGAGCTGGTAGGGCGCCGGTGCCCGTCTGGATCGCGACCACAGTACATGGGTGTAAAGCCCGTCATAGTGACCAGTTTCGGCTTGTCGCGTTTCGGCATCAGCTTGTGTATATCCAGTAGCTCATATACCTAGAGACCTTCAGTCGTGGTATATGTGGGCCGACATGACGACGGAGACTATCAATGGATTCTCATCCTTTGATAGTCGCTTTCGTTTTAAGACTACACTGTACTTACCATCAGGAACTCTGTAGTCACTATGTCGAGCCAGTGTAAAAAAAAAATACTGGACGTACACAAAGTGATCCCGAAATCTTACAGGCCGAGGCGAGGTGCCATGACGGTCTGAGCACTTGGGTACTGTGGTCACGACCTAGTTCATGCAATCGTTCTAGCACCTCAATGGTGGAAATATACTAGCATTGAAGAAGACAGGAAATAGCTGGATCTGTAATCGATATATGTTATGGATGACGGGGGCCATACTTACGTTGAAAAAGATAAAAAGGATCTGGGTATGCAAGGGATGTTGAAGAGCATGCTAACGCTGAAAAAATGAAGAAAGGAACTGGATAGTCAAAAGATGAGGAAGGGCATACTTACGTTGATGGTCCTCTCGAGTTTCCCAGTGGCCGCGCAGAAGGCGTAGAGCACGAGGTCCTCTCCGGCGCAGTAGACTAGCCTGCCCCGAGCGCTGAGCGCCGCGCAGGTAAGCGCTCCGCCCTCTTCCTCGCGGCGCCCGCTCGAGAACGAACGCACTATCTGACCCTGCGCACAACAATCACGCTCTGTACCTTAGCTTGCCTCAAACCCCAACCAGGTTCAAACGCAGTGGCGGTCATTCCGCATATGCATAAAAGCAATGCACACCTCACAATAAATATCTTGGTTATATTACTAAAACTTAATTACAAAAAAAAGGAAACATTAATATCATTATAATGTATTCCATTTTCACACCATCTATCGTTTATTAAAAAGTATAACATTTGTTAATATAAAATAATTATTTTTGTATGTATTAATTTAGACTATGTAAGTGTTCTTATAAATAAATAAATATGTACCTAAAGATATGAACATTTTGTATTAGCAAGTTCCTAATCGAAAATTTGCATGCCCGGTGTCAAATGTATATGCTCGCCACTACTCAAACAGTTGTTGATTTCGGGAAATTTTGGCTGATATCAGTCAATTGACAATTGTCATTTGATGACTACATCATTCATATGTAAGTTGATTCACAGTGAAGCCAGAATGTCCCTTTTATTACTTTTTAACATTTATTAATTCGTTACAACCCTCTGTTAGCAGAGTATACCAGCACGTACCTCTAGGTTTTTCATGACATGTAATAGTAATGTTATATCGACCAGTGCTGTGAGAACGGCGATCAGCTGCGCCACTGGTCACCATTGGCGCTGCATATTAGCGCAGAATGGATACAGGCACTAATGTACATCTGCTCACCCCGGAAGGGATTTAGCGTGATGATTATTCAAAACATACGTTACCTGCATGTTCATGATGACGACCGTGTTGGTGCGGTTGCAGACGACAAAGTGGTCCGGGTTCTTGGGGGTGAGCAGCAGCGAGTTGACCGGCGGCTCGCCCCCGCCGAGCGGCTTCAGCGTCGCCGTGCACTCGCCGGACCGCACCGCCCACACCTGAAGCCCACCGTTATCACATTTACAGGCTAGCTTTTCCGAAGCTACCTTGTAATTTTATTTATTACTAGCTGATCCCGCAAACGTTGTTTTGCTATATAAGGTTTTGTAATATCTTCTAAGATGTTCATTGAAATTTAGTGATGTCAAAGACAATTTTATTCACAATTAAATACTCTTAATCAACAACACATTTATTTGGATAAAGAGTAATATTCTTACGTTGATACAACTCTTAACAAATAATGCATTAATATCGACCAAATTTCTTTACCATAAAAACGGTTCTAGTAACTTAATCTTAAAAGATAGACATATACTGTCGAGGACATTTTTTTAGATCATTTCAAGAGGAATAATTCTTTCATACATATATTTTTGGTATCTTGAACCGTTTTTGCAGCGCACGCAATGGAAGCCCTCAAGGATGAATAATTTTCCCAGTTTTTTTCACATTTTCCATTATTTCTTCGCTCCTAATAATTGCATCGTGATGTTATATAGCCTAAAGCCTTTCTCGATAAATGGTCTATTCAACACAAAAAGTATTTTTCAATTCAAACCAGTAGTTCCTGAGATTAGCGCGTTCAAACAAACAAACAAACTCTTCAGCTTTATAATATTAGTATAGATCAGGCAATTAGTTAAAACAACTGATAGATTTTTTTTATTATTTCTATCTGCGATTGAGATAGTATTTGTCCAGGCGAATTTTAAATTGGTTCCTATTTTGAGTTAAAGTTACTTCTTCTGGAAGATCATTCCACGCTCTGACAGTCCTGCTGCTTAGAAAATGATTGTGAGGGTTGTTTTGTTGCATTTTCTTAAACACCAAATATAGTTCGCTATTGACAGATAGCGTCAGGAAGGTAAAAACATTTTTTTTGTAACCTGACGAAACATCCTGCATAAGATCATCGGGACAGCCCTGATAGAACTAACCTTGGCGTGCCCGATAGACTAGAAATCCCCGATACTTCTTAAATTCACTACTACCCAGGCCTGGTGATCTGCATTCTTCCAGTGATCTGGTAAACAAAGAGCCTATTCCAGTTTCCATCTCTGAGAGAAGTGTACGTGTAAAGAACCCACTCTTCGGGTCCGGAGCCTCAGTTTCATTCTGGCAGCAGCATTCCTCATGTCTATTGCTTGCCCGGTAAGCAACAACACTTACCTTGACTGTACCGTCTGATGATCCGCTAAGCACCGAGTGTCCGTCAGGCGTGAAGACGACCTCGTTGACAAAGGAGGCGTGTCCGCGGAACTCCTTTAAGATCTTGCCGGACTTGAGCCCGTGGATCCTGATCGTGCGGTCGAACGACGCCGACAGGACCTGACTGTTGTCCCGGCTGAACTGGAGACACGTCACGCCCTTGGAGTGCGCGTTGTCGAGCTTGCGCTGCACCTTGCCCGTCGATACTTTCCACACCTGCAAAGAAAATAGAGTTGTTTGAGGGTTGAGACTAGTGATGCCACGAATAGTGAATTGGCCGGAGCGCCGAATATTCCTGGAAGTAGTGTGTTTAGTAATAATAATAATCTTTATTTCAACACAAAACTTATATAATACATATACACAGGGTGATAAGTCTCACCGATTAAGTAATTCTTGTCTCTGGTGAGACTCGCACTTCCGTTCGGGTTATTTAAGGGTGTTTTGCGTTTTTATATGGATATTAACGGTATAAGTTTATTAGGATGTGTGTGAGCGAGAGAGAGTGTGTGTGTTTGTGTGTGTGAGAGAGAGAGAGTGTGTGTGTGAGAGGTTATTTTCTGAGGCTGGTAACATTTACGATGAAAAGCGTAATCGTTTGCTACCAATAAATGCTGAAAAGCTTGTTTTTATCCATCACAACTTGCCACAGATCAATTTTAATTACTAAAGTGTTGTAATTTGGAAATAAATACATAACTTTGAGTAATATAACGTGTCTTTTTTATATGATTTGGTATTCGGTATTCGGCCGAATAGTACGTATTATTCGGCCGAATACCGAATAGCAAAAAAAGCGGCCGAATACCGAATAGTTGCCGCATATTCGTGGTATCTTTAGTTTAAACACGTTACAGTATAACTCATATCGAATATCCACCGATATAAAACGCAGGTTAGGCAAGTATGTGCATGCAATCTGAACATCTCTGAGGCAGTGACCCCTTGCAGGTGGACTGTCCCAGGCTTGCCTCGCCCGTATGGAACATCGAGATTTAGACAGGGCGACGGGATGAAGCGAATATTTTTAACACGCTGCTCTGCGAGGTTTCGCCCGCCCGGTGAAGTAGTAAAGGTCATTTCCGGCCAACGGCACTTCGTCCTGCAGAAGATGGCGAAGATTATCGCCAAGACTTCCCGAAAATCGTTGACGAGGCCTCGTGAGAGCTGGGAAGCAACCCAAATAGACGGTTATCGTCTGCTATATAAGGACAGAAAGGACAGGCAGTAGAATATAGAACAAAACAACACCAAGCCCGGTTTTACAGAAGCGCAAGCGGGGTCCCACGCCCCGGGAACCAAAATCCAGATAAACCGAGTTCATCAGCTAAGTCTATCTAAAAAGGGGAGCAAACTTCTCCCTAAATATTTTATTGAAAAATGCAAGCCTTGCAGTTTTGATATATCGTTACTGTGTCTTAAATTATGCAAAGATCGTTTTCGTGAATATATCTCTTCTTACGCAATGAACGAATATATACATATTCACAATATTGTTGAACACAAACTCTCTAAACGTTATGCTTTCAGAGAGTTGTTTTTGGCCCGCTTCAAAATATTTTAAAATCTGGGGTTGGACAGATTGTGGAACATTTAAATCGTAGATCAGGGGCCGGCAACCAGCGAACCGCGGGCCGCATGCGACCCGTAAGCTACCACGGTGCGGCCCGCGCAAGTAAAAGCCTTTCCACAGAACGCCGCACCGCAGGCAATAAATTAAAGACACTTATAAAAATAAGTTTCTATTATATTGTTCTGTATGCCCGGAAGCCGGAAATTAAGTTCAAGCGATCACAGTTAGTAAAATGAGAGTAACAATAAATATGGTTAAAAATGCAAAACTTAAAACTAAGTTTCATCTAAAAAATTGTGTTTATTAGATGAAATGTGGCCCGCACCAATATACTCATAATATTTGTGGCCCTTACATAAGAAAAGGTTGCCGATCCATGCTGTAGATGATGTCTGTGAAATTTAATATCATAGAATGTAGGGACACATAGTATAATGTTAACGTAAGTAATTGATTTTGATAGCGTGATTTATGAGAGTGCGAATATTGCATAAATGAGGAACGTATGCATGTATTTAGAGACGGCTGCGTCCGTCGATGAAGTTAGTTCAGAATATACACAACAACAGCAGTTAACAGCAACACGCATTTTATTTCCATAGTCCCCGAACTTTATAGGCCGCCACAGATACCACCTAAATAGAACTTTCGTCTTGTAATGTAAAAAGTTCATTAAATTATTATACTGAAATAATATAATAGCTTAGTTGTGTAAAATCGATACTCCTCGACGGCTATCCCATCCCCCATACGCGGCTGGGACAGTCCCATGAGGATCTCCGGAGTAAGGAGTACCTTGATCTTGCCGTCGAGCGAGCCCGCCGCGAGCGTGTCGCTGTCGCGCGCGAACGCCAGGCTGAGCACGGCCTCCTCCATGCACATGTACTCCTCGTGCGCCTGGTAGCGCAGGTCCTTGCGGATCTTGCCGGTCGTGAAGTTCCACACCTCCACGATGCCGTCCACGGACCCGGTCACCAGGTACTGACCGTCCGGCGAGAACCTGGAACGTGTGTTCTGATTTAGCGTAGGGCTGTAGCTATCCCCCGCCTCGCAACTGCGAACCTTCTGCATCGGCTTCAGAAGCATTCGTGCTAAAGTATGGCGGGCAGAATGTGGCGAAAATGATGAGGAAACGCGCTACAGATCATGCATCTAATTGTCATTCACTATTGTGCTCATAGGATTACAACATCACACAAGTCAAAAAGAGAATCCTTACGATAATTGTTTTTAAATAATAAAAATCTATTAAATATTATTATTGCGGACCCGGAGTTTTCAATGAAACCAAACCGCTATTACCAAGCTTGATGTACTCAAACACAAATGAAAACGCTAATGAGTTCACAAAACACTACATTAAGAGTCGCACTGGACACTTCACTTTAATTTCGCTTTCCGTAGATAACTGCTATGCAATGTTTTAACCTGCCGTGTATTCATAGAAAAGCTGCAGGTCCCACCAATTGCATAGAAAATTCTTCAACTATCTCGAATATTCCAATGTTCATGTTAGACTGCAGTGACACTTCTAGAAATTGCTTTCTATTCTCCAATAGATGACACTACTGGCGGCTGCATTTGTGCTATTCGCCACAGGATGGCATTACGAACGTTGGTTCATTTATACCACAATAGAGGTCGCTACATACCTCATCCTTATTGCGAAACAATACTATTGTAACATTTCGCATCTGTTTCCGCTTCGTTAAACCAACGTTTCTGTAGAATGTAAAAATAATGAACTAACATCAGGAACTCTGGTTAAAGTACCGCCCAAACTCACCTAGCACATTCTACGTGCGATTTCTGACCCAGTTTAATCATCTTGGATAACTGAGTTGGGCAACGGTCGTCTTCTTCATCCCTGATAGCAGCTTTGCCTCGGAACAAGTCAATAGTAGTGCCTGTGAGCAGATAAAAAAACACTGTTGATGCAAACAATCCACATTGATTATTTCTGTGCAATGTATTCGTTTTAAATGGCAGTTATTTCAATGATGAAAACACTTCAAGTCCATATTAAATATTTTTCATTCTTTACAAGCGAATGCTTGACCTCAATCACAGATAGTGGTAGGTGAAGATGAGTCTAACGATGAATCATATCCGCCCAACAAATACCTATTCATTTTTCTCTTAAAGACTCCTAAATCATAAGATTGTGGAAATATGCTCACTGGAAGCATATTCCACTCCTTAGCTGTTGGCATAATGAATGTAGAACCGAATATCTTCGTGCGTATATAAGAAACGCTAGCCTAACCTAACCAACAAGACGTGGTATCTGGCGAGGCGTCACCAACGCCGACACGCCAGCACCTATTTTTTGGTAACTCGGTGGGAAATCCTGCATGGGACTGTCCAGTGTACCTGGCTCTCATAAGCTAAAAACCCCCGAGGTGTCCCTCTACTCCCTGCAAGCCAGGCTCGAGGATCTGTATTACTCCGACGTCTCAGGAAAGGGACAGCCTTACCAGTTCTCAACTCTGGCATATTCTTTAATAATGCATGCTTTAACATACACTGTCTATACAAAATTGTACCAATATATCACAAACACCAGGTCTCTCTAATAGCACATTTTCTAATACATCAAAATATCAGAATATACCCCCTTATGATGTAACAATAATAAAGATATCATACCAGGAGGCAAGAGACCCTGATGCTGTTGCCATTTGAGTGCTTGCCCCAGAAGGGCGAGGAGACGAGACGATGGTACCACGGATACTTCCCCGGCTAATGCTGCCGCTATACCGGCGCGGCGTCGCTCCTTGCCTCCACCGCTGCCATAGGCCTCGCGAGGGTCGAAGTACGAACGGGCCAGCAAGTTCTCTGTAAATACATCATTACTTTTAGGGTTCCATAGGTCATAACGAAAAAAGACCTATTATATTAAGATCAATTTATAGCCCGTTTTTTAATTTTTATCTTGATACAGCATAGTGACAACACTATGCCTGTGTAAGCATATGTTAAGCATGGTCTAGGCCAAAAAAATGACTACAAGTATCAACAGTAAAGAAAAACTGAATTGGAAAAAGTCTATAGCCATGAATCGGTAAACTTGTACGCCTAGTTGTGTTATGAAAGAGAGAAGATGTAACAAAGTTAAATAACTCTTCAGAACGCTTGCCGTGATAGAGTTGGTAGAAAATGCTTAGTTAAGCAATAACTCTGTGCAACTAGACTGGTGCAAGATTATATTATTATTATCATTATCAAATAACAGGCAAGCAGCTATTAGCTGATGTGCCTGATGTGCATATAGGCAGCTGAGATATATCTCAGCTGGTGTGTTCAACTATCATATATTGCTTTGCAGTGCCTTGATTACACATTAAAATCTGACTGAGATGAGAATTCAAGATCTTTTTTTCTCAGGAAGGCATTGAAGTATCAACTTTAAATTAATATCAAATACTCAATCCGTAGTCTTAGGCAGAAATTTATAGATGCGGCTTTAATTTTGCTTAGACTTTACTAAAACATTACAATTTTTATTTCTCAATGAATGTCTAAGGATTTGGTAAGTCACCGATTTGTCAACATGGACTGGGCTTTGCGAATACTATGGCTATAATCAAGTTCCTATTATATATTCCGTT
The DNA here is from genome assembly GCA_036320925.1 of Automeris io. Taxonomy (NCBI): domain Eukaryota; kingdom Metazoa; phylum Arthropoda; class Insecta; order Lepidoptera; family Saturniidae; genus Automeris; species Automeris io. The sequence goes on along the minus strand of JAUDJH010000010.1, from coordinate 674,220 downwards.
TTATGTCAAAACAAATTTCTTTTTTGAGAACATTGCTAAGCAAAGTCGAAATAAGGTCTATAGCCTATAGTCTCAGCCTAATAGCACTGAAAAAACTTAAATTGATGTAATCAAAGGTTATGTCATGAAAGTTTTGTTTTTCTAAGGAAATCAAAACCTACAACAAGGCACTTCTTATCTACTTAAGGTCTTGTAACATAAGTATAAGACACAGCCCAAACACTGTGAGAGTAAGTTACTTTTTTTTTGTGTTTATAAACATAATCCAACCTGGTACACTTTGTGTAGGCGCTGAGGTGTTTACAATTTTTACAGATCAATTCTCATTGGTTCATCAACTTTTCTTTATGATTTGTAAAATTTGAATTTGATTTGAATATAGTTATTTACGTGTTTACTAATTGCAAGTAAATTACCCTGTATAATAAGGATCATCTTATATGTATAATAAAACCTTTTAATAAAACTTATAAATAAACAGCAATACCTAGGTGTATGTATCGATCTGTTTCCTGCTGCTTCATCAGCAAGCATGGATGCGTCTGACGTAGCAGAGACCGTGCAGCGCCAAGTTCACGCAGCTCAATGAGTTCCAACACTACTTGCTCATATAGATCCATCAGCTTTTTATCAGGCAGTTTGAGAGATGCCGTCGCCTTGAGAACAGTGTCCCAGTGACCATTGTTGATATCCGCACAGAATCCATCAACACTGTCTACAGTATTGAGAGTGACCCCAGTTTCCTCCTGTCATATAAAATATTTTTAGTCAAACTATAGTTAGGAAAACAAATGGAATGCTTTATGCGGTGCACAGATATTGTCAGCACTTAAGTCCTGAAATATTTGTTAAGATATCTTAAACTTACATAGAACCTTTGCTAAAAATATGCCTTTCAGGTCTGGAGCCCTTACTTTGCCAATGATATCAATTTGCTTTAAAATGTCCAGAGGAGAGCTACCTGGATTCAAACAGAGTTGCATAAAAAGTAAATGAGGAGATATTAGAGGCATAAAATATCAACAAGGAAATATAATTGCTTCTAGCTATGCAACATTTTCATGTAAACAGTTGTCCCCATGCTCATTGTACCAAGATGTGCTATTGGTTTGTTGGAGATCAAAAACTAATATTAAATAACTGTTATATTGGAAATTTGGAATAATTCATTCACTATCAACTTATAGTTTCAAAATTAGACTAAATAAATTACTCTCATTCCAATCAGTTTTTCATCTCATCACTCATCTCAAGTGATGCAGTGCTAAACAATATTTAATAGTTCAACACATCAACTGAGACTCAGGCACAAAAGGAAAATAATTCATTTTGATGGAAAGTCTTACAAAACTGAAGGACAGGCCTCTTCAAAGAATTATATGGTAGAAAGTCTACATTCAAATGGGCAAATTTCGTGCAACTCAATGTGTTAATGCTTCTATTTTATGAGAGAGTGAGAGAACTTTTATTCCAATAATAATGTAACCTTAAAACAAAAAATACTTTATTTATTATAAGACAGTTGGAAAAAAAATCATAAAGCCAAAAACATATTCTTAAATAAAACAACAAAACATTTCAGCAAACTGTAATGAGTTGAGAGAGTATTATCTATTTATTTAAATTATATTATGCTATTTGTGTCATAAAAGAAATACTATAAAGTAAAATAAAATACACATTAGGACGAAATTTAGTACTTTTAGCAGATTTAGTACTAGATTATCTTTTCATGATATATCTTAATAAAAACTAATTAATGACCTTTACAACAAATTCTTTTAACTTAAATATAATGCAAATTCAAAGTTTAATAATATGTTTATTTAATGATGCTTTGGACATATATGGGTTAAGATAACACAATGTAGGTGCTAATCACTACCTACGAAGAGGGCTTTCTGGCCCTCTTTTTGGTTTTATTTATATGAGAAATCTAAACAAACAATTTATAAAAAGCGATTCGCTAGTAAAAATCATTAATCAATAATGGACATTTGATTATTTACAAATTAAATGGCCTTTATTACATTAGAAAATTAAAGACTTCAAACTAACCTGCAAAGTTTGAAGAGTTTTTGTAAGATTTGACTCCTTCAAGTACTGTTGAATGAGCCGAATTACGCTGAAATATTGTAAAATACAAAGCTTAATCGTATACAAATAAAAGAAAATGGATTCAATGCTCAAATTAGACAAAATCAACATGTAAATAAAACAATTTTCAATGCTATACTTACTCGGCGGACTCGATTTCAATAGACATTATATTAATTTAAAACAGACAAATCTATTTATATAATGATTACAATTTTTAAGTTTATAATTAATATTTTTATAACTATAAGAACAAAATAATGCCTACTCGTAATTATTTGCCAATTGACAAATTAGTGCTGCCAACCACGGATAAGAATTCTTCCAAAATACACTAACAGATAGTTTAAATCTAGAATATCTATGTATACTCAACGGCTTCGCATTATTCGCAAAATAAAGGTATATTTTATTCTAGAAAAGACACTGCAGCGGTTTACGACCTATGATAAATTTCGTTATATATTTATGATAATCTCCTATAATTATTCAATCATTAAAAAGTTATGTCTTGAATCTTAATAGTTTTCTATAAAATGTTTAGCATATTTTACATCACATCAGATATCCAAGATAATAGGACTTTTTAGCGGAGATGAAGCGATTTCTGATAGTTCGGTATTTCATAGATATTGAAGAAATTTATTAAACTTGGGGATTTATTTATTTGGAAACAAAGAACTTATGTCTTTATATCGTTGGAACCAAAGATGGGCAAAATGTAATCTGATTAAAGATCAACGATTACAAAATGTAGTCGTAATTTTAATTTTCTTGCTCTGTAATCATGATTAAATCCATTTAAAACATTAAGAAATGATAAATGTGTATACGATCAGTGATTTTGAAGTGTTTAAAACATAAATGAGCAAAATGCAGTGATAGTAATGGTAAAAAACGTAAAAAGTAATCGTCAATCATTTTCATTAATCAGATTACTTTTTGCCCATCTACGATTGGAACAATACGAGTACGCCATGATTTAAGATATAATAACTTTGTAAACCATTCGATTATTGAATTCACAATTCGTAATACAAGTGATAGATACGTTAGATCGTTCATATATTACAAAATATTTATTAAGTTTTTCATAAAAAGTAATGAAAAAGAATATAAAGTTTTCAATATCTCTACAAAGCATTTAAAATCATCATTAACTCATTTATATATTGATATAACGTAAATAAATCATGAAAAACGATTTTTTAAAATATTTAGAATAGGGATGTAACGGAGGCAGCCGAGAACCGGAACCGAGTTTTTAAATTTGATTTATCGGAGTCGGAACCGAAGTCGGAATCGGAGTCGGAGGCAATGTCAGTCACAAGTGACGGCAGAATAAAATAGTTTTATTAAGGGACAAATAAAAACATTATTCCGTGAACCTTTTTAATTAGAAAGTGATAAATTTACACATACACAGACAGTGAAAATAAAAATTGCTGTTTCTTATTAACATTTTTCCATTATGAATGCACAAATTAAATCAAATTTGCTTCAGGGTTGTTTTTGTGTTAATTTCTATTTAATTTAATTTAATGTAAATGACAAATAAAAAAAATCTTTCAGTAATAAATTAAAATGTACATTTAGTTCTAAATGTAATAATTTTAGTCATATTTTTTAATCTAAATAAAAAAAAAGAGATCTTTAAATTAAGTAGCACTGATTGTTTGATTACATATAAAATTAAATCAAATATATTGACTACAATAGTGGTGGTGACCTCCGATGAATACGATTAAAAAGTTTCGGAACCGAAGTCGGAACCGGAGGTGTAATATCAATCGGAAGTTCCGACTTATCGGAGTCGGAGTCGAAGCTCCGTAACATCCCTGATTTAGAAATATAAATATTAAAAATAAATTATAAGAAAAAAATAATCGGTTATCACTTAACAATTTACTGAAGTATGAAAGTTGAATGATATTGTAGTGTACTTAGAACTTCACTATATAACGCGTTTAATCGTTAGACTTTAAAATTTAGATATTTACTTCGCTATTTAGTACCTCTGTACAAGCTTTAAGCATCATTTTTTTTTCTCCAAAAAAATGTCTAATGTTAAGCCAAATGAGCGTCATATGCGGGAACTTTTAATTTACTTCTTTAATTCGAAAAAATCTGCAGCTGAGGCGCATCTGTTGCTCGTAGAAGCATATAATGAAGATGCCTTGAGTGAGAAAACATGTAAGTGGTTTGAAAAGTTCAAAAACGGTGATTTTGACGTAGAAGACAAAGATGGCAGTGGAAGGCCTTAAATTTACAAGGATGAAGGATTAGAGGAAAATTCGTCTCAAACATGAGGAGCTTGCACTTTAGAAGTCAATCAGCAACCTGCAAGTGTTACATGCTTTAAAATCGTTAGAAATGATTCATTAAGAAGGTAATTTGGTTCCATACGAAATTTAAGCATACGAATTATAGCAGAGAAATGTTGAACGCCGATTATGCACGAGTAAAATGCTGCTAACCAGGCACAAACAAAAAAGGTTTTTTTTATATCGAATCGTCACCGGTGATGAAAAGTGGATACATTACGATAATCCAAAAAGAAAATTACTACATGCGTCAACAACATCCACAGCATAATCAATTATTCATGGAAAAAATCCTTTGCTTTATGTTGGATGCTACCAGCGGGGTGTGATGCGGGGGGGGGTGTGTTGAGTTGCTTAATCCAAGCTAAACAATTGCTGGAACTCTACCAAACACAATTATTTAGATTGAACTGAGCTCTGGAGCAAAATCTCCCTTAATACTACTTCAGATGAATCTACATAATGCTTATCCGCATGTAGCAGTTCCGGTGAAAAACTTTGATTGGGAAGTGTTACTCCATCCGCCATATTCACCAGTCATTGTGCCATCCAACTATCATCTATTCCGGTTAGTGGCACATGCTGTGTCAGAGCAGAGGTTCACATCATATGAAGATACCAAAAACTTGATTGATTCGTGGATAGCCTCAAAAGGAGTTCTTCAGATAGGGAATTTTATTATATGCTGCCTGAAAGATGGGAAAAGTAGTAGCTAGAGATGGTCAATAAATTGATTAAATTTAAACTAGCATTGTGCATTAATAAATATATTTTTTTAAAAATTGTGATTCTCTATTTCACACAGGTGGGGGATGAACTTGTCCACACACTAGCTAAGTCTTGTCAAACAAGAATCTGCCAGGGATATGTCAAGGTCTGATGCATCAGCAGACTTTCCTCAAGTTCTGTCACAATAGTATTCATGTTCTCAGGTGGGATGAAGTTGTTTTTGTAATATTTGTTGCATTATATCATGTTGTGGATACTCAATAAAAATCAATTTTTAATTAATTTTTTATTCCCATATATAGTCTGCACCAGGCCAGGCAAAGTCAGACACACACACACCGGCTAAGAAATGGTGTGTCAAAGCCTTAAATGCCAGCAACCACTACCTGGGCTGTCTTCATATTTTAAGGAATTAATTTGACTGTACGGTCTGTTGGTGTCAGACACACTTCAAATATGTAAAACTGTGTCAAGACCTAATGCACTGGCAACCAATATTTGAACCTGTTACAGCAATCTTCATATTTTGGGGGTTGAAGCCAACTGTACTGTCTGGCTATGTCAGACACACATGATATCCTGCATCATTTGCACGAGCTGTCACAATCTTCCTAGTCTCAGGGGTCACAATCACAAATAGAGCTAGATGTGGAAGTCTCCAAAAATCCCCCCCTAACTTATTAGATGTTTCATGACCAAAAGTACTCTATCAGGAAAAATATACAACCACATAGTACTAAACTTTCAACACTTAAATTATTATTTTTATTAGGTCCCACTTTTAAAGGCACTTTGCCCCAACAATTTTTAGTCACAGGGAAGATGAAATAGACTGCACTAGGTCGAGCACCGTCAGACACGCGTCAGCACTTTCGCCCAGAAACTGTCGTGACAGCCTTCATGTCCTTAGGGGGGGAGAAGTTGACTGCACTAAATCGGGTGGCGTCAGACTTGCGTCGGCCAGGTAGGGGTGTGTCAAAGCCTGACGCGCCGGCACCCTTTGCTCGGGCTCGTAGCGCAGCATGGCCTCGAAGAGCGCGCAGGCGGCCGGCTCCACGCGCAATGCGTTCGGCAACAGCAGGCGCGCAGCACGAGCAGGCCAGCGTGGGAACGCTGCGCGGTAGTCGGGCAGACGGCGTGCCGCGGGCCACAGCTCTCCACCCGGGGTGCCGAGTGCTCGGAACACGCGGAATAGTTGGTCGATCTCGCTGTCACCAGGGAAAAGTGTTCTGCCGCTGGCCTGAAATAAACACAAATTAGTTTTACCAACTACCTGCATAATAAAGTCATAATTTTTTCCTTGTTAATAATATTCAATTTTAGGGCTCTGAATACAATTCCTTTCAAACTCATAGTCAGTATTTTTTAATAATCTGTAGTCTTTGATTCCCGTCAAAACTAACGACCAAAGCGAAGCGCATTTAAACCCACGCCATTAAAAAATAACCAATTCCCTGCAGCACTTTGCCCATGTGGGCGTCTTGTCGCTGTCCAGATTCGACAGAATCAAGAACTTCCAGAAAGCCACAACAACAACAAAACAGCAAGTGTCTTATGAACGATACAGAAAACACAACCGCTTGCGTTCAAAGTTTGGATGACAATCATGATTATCACACGGGGCTCGTTGTTAGCCTGTACAAGGACCACACTAAAAGTTTTTAGAACTGGCCACTTAAAAACATTATATTAAAAAAATAGAACTTTACCGATATTATTGTGTATATATTTCATTCGTTTGTTTTACGATTTGGCGGCAAATTGAAAATTGTATGTGCACGTCAGCATAAATATAAGCCAAGAAAATTTTCGTGTAATGATTTTTAATGACTTTCGATGTCGTTTAAGTCAACAAGAAAGTTCTGATAAACTACGATTGGCCTTTCACGAAGAAGCCCCATGTCGTGCAACAGTTTACAACTGGTTTAATGAATTTAAACGCGGTCGCAATAATCTCACCGATGATTTGCGTTAGGGACGGTTTTCTATAGCGACGACTGAAGATAAAATCAGTGTTGTGCGGCGTATTATAGAGACTGACAAAAGAGTGACCTATCAGCAGATTCAGACAAGCCTAGGAATCGGTATGAGTCAAGTGCACAAAATCCTCCATGAACTGACTTAAGCGGTCACGAAGCATTGTGCCTGCTGGATACCTCATAATTTGACCGAGGCTCAAACTTGCAGGAAAACGTTATAAGGTATAAGGTAGAGACGGGCTCATTCTCCGCAACTCGACGTCTAAGTGCGCCTATTTTGCGTGAGGCCGGGTTGGGATGATTTCAATCATCCCAGCCCAGCTCCTCCAGGAAATCCGCCAGCCGCCTGATGTTGCTGGTTGCTTCCTGAAGGGACCTCGGTGAACCGAGGTGTTGTGCCCGGTATGCCGCCAGTGCACTGCAATCCATAATCACGTGTCTGGCTGTCTCCTCTTCTCCCATGCATGCTCTGCACAGAGTTGTTTCTGTGACACCTAAATGGAAAAGATGTCTATTAAAATAACCGTGTCCTGTTATGGCTCCGGTGACCCTACGTATCTGTAATTTACTGAGACGCAGGACAGCCTTAGAGATCCTTGAATTCGCTCGAGGCAATGCCTCTCTAGTCTGTCTGCAATCTACCAAGTTGTTCCAGTCCGAGTCCCTCAGACGTCTTATTCTTTGACGTATCTCAGATTTGAACCAGCTGAAGGGGAGTGGAATAATCGGCTCAGGTCCGAACACTCTCGTATCAGATCCTCTTCTTGCGAGTTCGTCTGCAGCATCATTTCCGCGTGATCCGCTGTGTCCTTTAATCCATTGTAGGGTTGTAATGTTATTGTTTAAGCATACCTGAGTTAAAGCTTGGTGGCACTGCTGGACTAGGCTCGAGTTATAGTTTTTACTTCCTATGGCCAACAGTGCTGCTTTGCTATCTGATAATATTCGGATTGGTTGATTTTTTACCTTCCTGGAGAGGACTGCATGGGCTGCCAGTAGGATACCCATGCATTCCGCTTGGAATACAGTATTGTGAATGCCCAGCGTCATGAAGATCTTAATATTAAGGTCCTCTGAGTAGACGCCAGTGCCGGTTCCCGAGTCTGTCTTGGAGCCGTCAGTGAAGATCCTCAACTCTTTTACATTTATGCTCTCATAGTCTTCCTCATGTAATTGTATTTTGTATTTCTTGTCAAAGACGAATTGTACAGGTACCTTATCGCAAATTGCTTCAAGTAGTGGGATATCATCTGTGAATTCTTTCAAAATTCTGGTGTGAGGAGAACCATTGTCGTTCCACAGATTTATGGTTTTCATTCGTATGGCTGCTGATACCGCTTCTTGTTGTACAAAAAGGTGTAGAGGTATCATATCTAGCATGGTTTCTAGGGCATTTGTGGGGGTGGTTCCCATGCATCCCGTGATGGCCATGCATGCTTGTCGTTGAAATTGTCTTAATCTATTGACGGCTGTTATGAGCTTAGTTCTAGTCCACCACACCAATGCTCCATAACTTACCATAGGTCGTATTACCGCTAAATAAAGCCAGTTTATGATTTTTGGTGCTAGGCCCCATTTTTTGCCTAGCATCCTGCGGCATTGCCAGAAGGCAATACTGGCCTTCTTAAGCTTGTTTTCTAAATGATTGTTCCAACTTAGTTTGTGGTCCAAGATAATTCCGAGGTATTTTATCTCTGTTTTTAATTTCAGTTCAATATTTCCCATGCGCGGTAGAATGTAGTTGCCTAGGTTACGCTTATTTGTGAACATAACCAATTCTGTTTTTAAGGGGTTTACAGAGAGGCTGTTCTCTGCGCACCATTTTTCTACTATTCTTATTGCAGCTTGTGTGACATCGCATACCGTACCGGCATATCTGCCAGTTACAAGAATGGCGATATCATCTGCATACCCAATTGTATAAAAATATCTAGAATTAAGAGTGTGGATGAGGTCGTTCACTACTATATTCCACAAAAGTGGAGATAGTACCCCTCCTTGGGGGCATCCTCTTGCAACCAGTGCTCCACTGTTCTGTCCATCAGCAATCCTAATTATTCTTTTGCTGACCATATTTTCAATCCATCCTATAATATTGCTATCAACATTATGTCGATGTAGTGCAATATTGATGCTATTGAAGTTTGTTTTGTCGAATGCTCCTTCTATATCTATGAACGTGCCTAGACATATTTGTTTGTTTTTTATCGCATTTTCAATTTTGCCTACCACCATATGTAGGGCTGACTCTGTTGATTTTCCAGAGCTATATGCGTGTTGATTTTTATGAATTGGTGAGGTAGTTAGTGCCTTGTCTCTAATCATCCTGTCACATAATCTTTCCAAAGTCTATAATAGAAAGGATGTGAGGCTTATGGGTCTAAAAGATTTGGCATCTGTATAGTCACTCCTGCCTGGTTTAGGTATGAAGACGACCCTTACTTCTCTCCATTTAATGGGTATGTATCTGTGTGCTAAGCATGCTTGTAGTATTTTCGTTAGTGGCCCTATAATGCTTTCTGCTCCCCATTGCAGGAGTGCCGGTATGACATTATCTAGGCCAGCTGCTTTGAACGGGTGAAAACTTTGTATCGCCCATATTGTTTTCTCCAGGAAAACGTTTTATGGACGCAGAGGAAGTGGTGCCTGCGATTCAAAACGCCGTCGAACAGACCCCTAACGCCAAGTGGGCAAAATGCTTTCCTCAGTGGTTCCATCGGATGCAGCGATGTATTGATATGAATGGACACTATTTTGAAAAGTTATAATAAAACAAATAACTTGTTAGTTCGCGTAGTTTTAGATTTTCTATGATCTTTCAGTTTGACACTCATCAATGAGGTCATCACTAATGCAGCAATGATGACCGCCTTCTCTTCATTACAAGCTAGACACTCCTTCAGTAAAGTAACATACTTCTATCTCTTACCAACTTACCATTTCAACAAAAATACAAGCCAGACTCCATACATCAACTGCAGTGGAGTAAAACTTGGCGCCTAGAAGTATCTCTGGCGCACGGTACCAAAGTGTGACTACCTAAAATAATAAAATAAAACCAGATTATCAGAATGACCATTACAATATCATACTATGTGAGAAGGGGATAGATCTATGCAGTATGATTAGTTAGACCAAAAGCGAGAAGGAAGCGATGAAGAATTCCTCGCATCCCACACAATTGTCAGCTTGTTTACATCTAGTTGTTTGTGTGCCAGGAGACCTTCTACCGTGGTTTTGGGATAACGACAGTGACTGTCAATGTCCCTTGGAATTTGCTACCATTATAAAACTCACTTCACTTTTCATTAGGTGTGGTAAAGTCACGTTGTCAATCAAGTTGGCTGTTGTCTGTCAAGTCTGGTTGTTGGACTCATTCAGTCCTTGAGTCTCATTTCTTTTTGGGGCGACAGAGATTTGGTTGGGTTCAATGCCAAGAAAACACAGATGTGTCACTTTATCCTTTTTTTATGATTTACAGGCTAACGCTTGACCTCAATCACACCTAGTTATATATGAATGAACGTGAAGACATATGCAATCCTAAAAACAAGGACAAAATGAGTGAATAAAAAAGTTAAGCCATACCTCATGTGTGTAAGCACGGACTGGTATACCGAAGGCTCGAGCAAGACCGAAGTCAGCAAGCTTGATGTGTCCTTCCGCATCTATGAGTAGGTTCTGTGGCTTTAGGTCTCGGTGTAGAACGCGTTTTGCGTGGCAATATGCTATTCCTTCCAACAGCTGGCGTAGGTAACTCTAGGGATGTCAAATCAATTAAATAATATAATTTGATGATAGGTAATTGCTGTCCCTATACAGGTGATAATATAGAGGAGGGAGATATATAGCATTTGATTCTAATCTATACTAATATTATAAAGCTGAAGAGTTTGTTTGTTTGTTTGAACGCGCTAATCTCAGGAACTACTGGTTCGAATTGAAAAATTATTTTTGTGTTGAATAGACCATTTATCGAGGAAGGCTTTAGGCTATATACCATCACGAGGCAACTATTAGGAGCGAAGAAATAATGGAAAATGTGAAAAAAACGGGGAAAATTATTCATCCTTGAGGGCTTCCATTGCATGCGCTGCGAAAACGGTTCAAGATACGAATAATATATGTATGAAAGAATTATTCCTCTTGAAATGATCTAAAAAATGTACGCGACAGTATATGTCTATCTGTTACGGTTAAGTCACTAGAACTGTTTTTATAGTAATAAAATTTGGTCGAAATTAATGCATTATTTTTAAGACATGTATCAACGTTATAATATTAATCTTTATCGAAATAAATGTATTGTTGATTAAGAGTATTTAATTGTAAACAAAATTGTTTTCCGCATCACTTAATTTCAATGAACATCTTAGAAGATATTACACAACATTATATAGCAAAACATTTTGCTCATCCTAAGCCAAGATAAAATACAATGGGAAAAGGAGTCATATACCTGTTTACCTGAAATTATGTAAAAGAAACTATCTAATTACCATAAATCGTGAACTACAGGAGTTACAGTGTCCATACTTTTTATGGATTAACTAGCTGATCCGGCAAACGTTGTTTTGCTATATAAGGTTTTGTAATATCTTCTAAGATGTTCATTGAAATTTAGTGATGTCAAAGACAATTTTATTCACAATTAAATACTCTTAATCAACAACACATTTATTTGGATAAAGAGTAATATTATTACGTTGATACAACTCTTAACAAATAATGGATTAATTTCGACCAAATTTGTTTACCATAAAAACGGTTCTAGTGACTTAATCTTAAAAGATAGACATATACTGTCGCAGACATTTTTTTAGATCATTTCAAGAGTAATAATTCTTTCTTACATATATTTTTGGTATCTTGAACCGTTTTTGCAGCGCACGCAATGGAAGCCCTCAAGGATGAATAATTTTCCCCGTTTTTTTCACATTTTCCATTATTTCTTCGCTCCTAATAATTGCATCGTGATGTTATATAGCCTAAAGCCTTCCTCGACAAATGGTCTATTCAACTCAAAAAGAATTTTTCAATTCTAACCAGTAGTTCCTGAGATTAGCGCGTTCAAACAAACAAACAAACAAACTCTTCAGCTTTATAATATTAGTATAGATTCTCGTTTCGTCATCAATGTTTCTTTCTGATTTGTTAATAAATGTAGATATTTACATTTTTATTAGTTGTAAGAAGGTACAAATTATTGTATCGTGAAATATCTCTCTCGCCTATAAAATCACTTTATATCAACAAAAAAATAAACTAATTTTTATGAACATTATTAACATTTTGGAAAAAAAATAAAAAGGTAGAAAAGAGGGTGAGAGAGCAAGGAACGAAAGAGATAGTAGGTTTTGCTAAACGTTTATACAACTTTCATGGCAGTAGGAAGTTTGCCAATTCAGCTAGTCATGAATACATTTTAAACTTTGACCCTCATTTTTTTAAAATTAATTTATCGGATTTTGAGTCCAATCTATTTAAAAATTAGTATTTTTTAAGAAGAATCACTATCTTTACAGTAATTCAGTTCTTTCTTTCTTTCTTTTTTCTTTTCTTTCTTTTAATAAGCTAAAAAATATAATATTTGGAAAACTCATGCTTTGTACTTCTTATTAATACTTTAAGGGTCTATGTATGAAGAAACTTACTTTTAATTGTTGCTCAATGCTTCTATTTGTGACCATTGCCTGTAAAAACAGGTAGAAACATTAACCTTTAACTAAAAGTAAGTTCCTCCACACATAGGACCCGTTAATGTATTCATGTGTAAACTGTAAATAAAAAATAAAACAAATACAATATTTCATACATACTTTGACTAGATCCAATCTCAGAGGCCCCTTGGTAAGGTCCATGAGTCTTTTTAGATCCATATGCAGGTACTCGAACACGAGGAACAATTTACTGTCTGCTTGGAGTACATCCAGAAGTCGTACAACAGCTGAATGCCTTAGCTCCCGGAGGACTGATATCTCTCGTAGTGCTGTTGAGGGCACACCTTCTGGCTCACTGTATAGCATTTGAAACAATTATTGACCAAAAGTGACTACACTACCACACTAAACTGTACAGTGTGGTCCAAGAAAGGCAGAAACCAATTATCTAAATTCTAACCAGACATTACAATAAGAATTATTATTGTTTTCTTTAAAATGTTTTATTTAACACCTGAAGAACTCAGACCAGAACAACTTAGTAGAATGTAGACAAGCTAAGGAAGCTTTGCCTTGAGCAAATCGAAAGGTTTTCTAAAACTGTTCTGCACCTCAGTAAATTACAGATATGTAGGGTCACTAGAGCCATAACAGGGCACAGTTATTATTACGTAGGTGACATGGGAACTACTGTGCTGTGCATGCATGGGAGAAGAGGAGACAGTCAGACATTGCTCTTGAATGAATTAACCTGGCAGTATACTAGGCACAACACCTCGGTACATCAAGGTCCCTTCCAGAAACAAGTAGCAACATCAGATGACAAACCGACTTTCTAAAAGAATTGGTTAGGGATGATTTAAGTCACCCCGACCCTGTTTCACGCAAAATAGGCGCATTTAGACCTAGAGTTGCGGAAAATAAGCCCTTTTGCACCTGACACTTGAAGATTTTGTTTTCAGTTAATAAGTTCATGGCGTGTGTAAGCATGGTAGCTACAGCGGTTGTAAATAGCTGTTTTCTAGCATTTATAGAAAACTTAATTTTGTTAGAATTATGTTTAGCTATATCACATTGGTAGTGCCAGCTCTAGGACAAACATGTATAATGATAAAACCAAAATTATAAGTTTAAATAAATAAATATATTCAGGCATAAAATAGATATGTTTAATACAACTAAATAAATACAGCATTTTATTTATTTTCGGTTTGAAAGCCATTTTCTTAACCTGATTGTAGTTGTCAATTATTCGCGCCAAAACTCACTTTTCCAGTTTGATTTTCTTCAATGCTATTTCTTTGCCAGTAATTTTATCTTTAGCTTTATATACCACGCCATAAGTACCTTCCCCAATTTTCTCTACTTTTGAAAAATTATCCATGACCCTAATCGCGTATAAACAAAAAACATCTGTTCAGTTTTTCACCGCAACACGAGAGCAGAGTGCAGACCGATCAAAATTTTATAGCAGGGATGTGAAATAAATATTGATAAGATTGAAATATCAATGTTGTATGTAAAACATCAATCTTATAACATTAATAATTGTGGAACTTAAACATCGATACGTTGAGATATGAACAAATACATATTAAATGTTTTTCTACATATGCCTGTACAAAAAAAAATCATATTATGTAGTTTTGCAATATATATAATTTATTTTACGAGAGGTCTGAAGTTTTGAATTAATTACATAAATCATAAATATAAAGAAACATTTTTTTATTTAATGGTTGTAAAAGAAAAAGTTTTAGCAATAAAATGTTTTTAGTTTTATTCTTATGAGATATCCATGTTTATTAACTATATTGGTTTTAATGTATTTAAATATTGTAGCTCTACCTTACAAGGAAGTGAGAATAATAGAGGTGTGCAAAGAGCTTACATAAGCGATATTAATTAAATTAATACGTATAATGGTAAATTGCATATTGATTATATAGGTATTTTAGTAAAGTATTTTATTACACAGATATGTTTTGGCATTATCACTCGCTTTCACAGTAATTATTTCAATAGATTTTGAATACTGGCATTCTTTTTCAACATTTTTTTTTTCTTAAAATTTGACACATTTTGTGCCATAGTTGTCACATTTGAAAATTGTGGATTTTAAATTTTATTCCAATGCTTCCCAACCTGGACTTTTGGACAAAACGAAAAAAGTTAAAATTAAGACGCTTATGAACTGAAAATATAGATTAAGATTTTAAATTTCCAAAATCCGTTTCGCGTTCTTCATTTTCAAGATAAGATGTCGTATTAAGTGGTGAATGATGATAGGTAGCTAACTTTTTATCCACAAAAAAATTTTGTTACATTTATAATAGACTGTAATAAATTAACCTATATGAATAGGTATTGTGAATAATTGAAGTGATAATCAGGTTGTCAGACTCCTACCGACTAAAACCCCCCCCGGGTGTCTCTCTGATTGCTCCACCCGGGCCCGAGAAGCCAAATTCATTCAGACGCCCAGCAAACAAGAATCCTTGTTGAAGCTACCTTTCTGGGAGGGGTAGGAGTAAGCCCACCCCTCTCCCAGGCGGTGCACTGGACACCGTACACCGCCTCCCTCTCATCCGGGCTGCAGACTCCCCGAACCCTACTGCCCGATGTTAAATACACAAGCCCGTAGATTGCTGTGAAAGAGAATGAGGTGGCGATCAATCAATAAAAAGGTTGGGAATGGCTGGTTTCATCTATTTTTTTCCCGTAAATTAAGTAACTTCTTTACCACTTTTAATCACTTAGTAGGTACCAGCCCCTTCCAACTCAGGGCAAAAGTTTTGTCACGTTAGCGGTCTCGCTATCTCTTTCTTTTTTCCATACATAAACTCTAGTGTCTCTTTCTTAACTTAACACATCCGAAAAAAGTTCACGCACACTAAGCTTTACGTAAACGTATCGGTGTAACTGATAGTAAATTCATTCAAGTGTCAAGTCAACTGTCAACTTATTACTGACACTTGGCGCTAATGGCGGTTGGCTGTTATTTATCCTGTTCAAACTTTTCATTACTTTTCAACTTTTAACTATTTTGCAATACCACTTTTTATGCTATTTATTATTCAATTTGGTTTATTTACGTGTTGTTATATTGTTGTTAGATTTGCTAAAGTGTTGTGTTTTGTAGTTTGTGCTCAGTGAAAAACATCGTTTATTTATTGAAATTAAGTTTTGTTCATTTGATATTCGTTTTAATTCGTTTGGTAAAATGACTTGGGCTTGTGCTGTCCCCGAATGCCCTAGTCGTCGCACTAATTTTAAATTATTTTGCGTACCTTTTACAAACAAAGCTCGATGGGAGGCATGGTTAAGTACATGTCCTTTTTTGCGATCATACCCTTTTAGGCGTCTTTCTAATGTAAGAATTTGCTCATTACACTTTAGATCTGACCATATTAATGATCGTAATAAATTATCTGTTAGTGCAATCCCAACTTTAAATTTACCAGCAATTCCCATAAAGAAGTTATATTTAGAAATTGCGCCTCTAAAAATTAATGAACCTCTTTCTGTCACCGTAATGTTTGATAAAGAACGTAATCTAGAAACTGTCAATAGTCCATTCACATTAGAAACAATATCACAAACTTGCTCTCAATCTACAGAGAAATTTATTGATATTTTTTTTTTTTTTTTTATAACTTATATTCTTACTCTCTCTTTTCTTCTTTTTCTTATTATTTTCTTACTTATATTCAACCTACTCAAGAACCATTGAGTCCTGATTTGTCTCATAATATTGTTTTGCCTACCCTGCCATCAGTTATAACTCCACATTCTGTTCAGGGCTCTTCAGTGCGAAATAGTGCCACCTCCTCCCATCTTGAACCATCTGTTATTATATTATAACAATTTTCAGAAAAAGGACCTTAATATTGCCGGAAAACGAGCGACATGGAAGCATCTTGAGACACTCTACCAAGTAGATGGCTACCAAGGACGAGCCAGAGGCACAAAACTCACCGACAAACATATAAATCCAAAATCTTATGACAAAATGAAGGTAAGTCTTTATTTTACCTCCGCTATAAGAATCATTCCTATTTTACAAATAATTATTTATCAACTTCAATGCATTTTTCACCATCATTTAGGATATTTATTTTAGGTAGTTTGCACATATAATTACATTTACAGGTTACAGGTCATTAAGGCAAGGGCTAGACGCCATAATGTGTAATAAATTTTCATGTACCACCACAATATGGACGTCAAATGAAAGAACTCGTCCTAGCGATTCCGAATATATAACATATGTATATTTTTAAACCTTTATATATTAGTTAGTCTGGTTTTAATTTCTTTTTAAATATTTTTAAAATGTAAAAGCTTTCAATCTTTTGAAAAAATGGTTTCATGTCAATAATTTACTTTATTGGAATAATGGTAATTATTTACATATGGAGTATCTACTATATAATTTCAGGTCAAATATGCAGCACAAGTATTCAGCAAGGAAGTGTCCTCATTATTGCAACTGCTCATGAAGAGTCAAGAAGCTTTACAAGAACATTGTTATAGTACAGTTAATCTGGACATTGAAAGCGGTCTTTTTACAGCTGAAATTTTATTGTTTGTAAATAATTTAGTACAAACTAAGGTTACAAGAGGTTCTAGTTACAGATCAGTCAGGCTTCGTAGTACCTAATTTTTAAGCTTATTACAATCTTTTACCCGCAGCTGTGGACTTGGCAATAGTAGATTTTTTCACTTGGTGATGATGCTCATCCCCTGTGTATTAGTAATCCATGTGATAGTAAATACCCTATTTCATTTTAGACTTTGTTAGCTGTACAATATTGAAAACCCCATCAAAATCTATACGATACTGTTCAGTTTATTTATAGCCCCAGAACAAATTTTTTAATAACAATTTTTCACCTATGATTTTGTTTAAATAATATTATTTTATGGTATCTTTTTTCTTTTACTATAATTGGGAAGATGTAAGCTATATGTTAATTGTGTACTGTATGTGCATGCTCTAGTGTCACAGAATCAATATAGTACTACATAATAGTGTTTAATTCATTGTAATTTTAGTAATGTGCAATTTATTACCTAACTGATTAATGTTTGTAAAACATCTTTTTTTTATGGTATAAGGGCAAGCGAGCGGACGCTTTACTTTTTGTTTTGTTAGATTTTACTTAAGTTATAGTTTTTGGATTCTTGAACTTTTACAATTTGCTGGGATTTTCGTACTGTTCATTCTGTATAAGTCTTAGCATAATGATTTGTACCTCTAACAGTATTGGTCAAATGGATAAAAAAAACATAAAAAGTACTATTTTTTGTGCTGAACTTTGTTATTTAATTTTTTGTCGTATTACTTAGCCCGAGCTTAAGCTCATATTTTAATGTAACTCTTTAGACTAAGTATTATTAACAACCCGCAGCGTAACTCGATCGTTTTTACTTGGTAAGGTTCATCAAATAACTAAATTTAAAAAAATTGTTTAATTTGAAGTTTAACGTAGCTCCAGCCGCCAGCAGCTCTTCAGCAGATGACAAATACTATAATAAATATAATTCAATCCTCTTCTCCCACAGCCTATATAGCTGTGAAAGAAGAAGATTGAATTATAATACAATATTGTAAACATAGATATTATAAAAATCTATTCTATTAATATTTATTTTGTAAATAGAGCTGGATCACGTAGTTTCTCGTACAGCTTCTTCGCCAATTGTTACAAATAAAAATTTAATTTGTTCGCAAGAGGTAGGTACTCAATTATATTGTAAATGTAGTAATTACCCAAATACTCTGTTGTAAAAATATTTATTTTAGAGTGTTCATGTGAAGTTTATCGAGTTTCTTGCGCTGCTAATTCTTTACATATTATTATGAACTTTACGCAGCTGTAGTAGCTTGAATTCATAATCAATAAACATTGAAATTAAATCGTGTTTTATTACTTAATCAAAAAAGAAATAAATAATTATTTAGGGAAGAATATTCAAAAATTATTAAAAACCGGTAATTTGCTGTAATTACAGTAGCAGATTATCGATTCGATATTTAACGTTGACGATTCAGAAACGAATGTTATCGGTTGAGTCACATCACTAATTTACTACGGTATCTGACGTTTGCTTCAAATTTATATTTATGTATATCTTAGCAAGAAAGAGAAACAAAAGTTCGAAGCAAAATTTAATGAGTAAGAGCAGGATGCATCATATGCAAGATGAATGATGTATAGCTAATACTTCCTCGCCCCTTAGGCCGCGCCTCATACCTCGCGCTATCGTGACAAAACTCTTGTATGAAGATGGTCGTCTGTATTATTTATTAGTCTGTGGTAGGTACCCTGATACCTGCGGATATGAGACAACTTCTGAAGTGCGTTCCGCATTTTAATTACGTAACTAGACGAAATATAATGACGACGTCGAAGAAAATGGAAAAAGCCATGGAAAATTTAAAAAGTAACCCGTATTATGAGAAGTACGCTTCTCGTATAGCAGAATTGCAGAAGACTTCACCGGAAGAGTTCATGGAGAGGGTAGAACACCAACAAAAAGCTAAGGAAGAAGAAAAAAATAAAAAATTCGCATCAGTTGAAATGAGGTTAGTGATTCGTTTATTTCCAAATACACAGGCAGTTGTATCCTATCTTCTAGGAATTGGATTCGATAATATAATGAAAAGAATACTTTATCTTATAGGTTTGGTTAACTTATGTAAATATAATATTTTTTGTCAATCTTTTACCTTTATATATGCATATAAAGCAAAAGATTTTAATCATAGAATAAAATATATCATCATGCTATATCTCTTTCAGGATGAGAAGGGATACATTAGTGGCTGTATCCAATGCGCTTATGTGTCGTGCCCAATGTGACCAGTAGTGCAGCTGATCACAGTTCTCACAGTACTAAGACACATGCCATTTCTATTAGATACCATGCAGATTTCTTTATGATGTTTTCCTTCTCCATTGAGTTGTTCACTAATATATTGCTCCTTATTTCAGACAATATTCATCAGTTCTGAACCCAAAAGAAGCACTCCAAAATAATACAGAAACACCAAATAAAAAACTGAATGACATATTTAAAATAGATCTAGTGAAAGATAAAACTGCTTTAGAAGTACAAACAATTTGGGAGGAGTATCACAAAAATAAAGAAGTAATATCAGCAACAATACCATTAGACTTATATACAAGTATTCAAGAGAAAATGAAGAAATTTCCTACATTCCTTTTCCCATTACCCCGTTCAGAGGGCTACGAGTTCATCTTGTGTCAGAATTTTGGGCATACTGTACATTTTACTCCACTCTTAGCATATCAGGTGAGGTTTCAGGTCTTATAAAATATTTTTTCCTATGTAAAAGGATAATATTTTTTATTTTACTACTCTAAATGTGAGACATGTGTGACATTTTGCTGTAAATTTCAATATATTTAATTTTTTTTACATATTATTATAATTGTTTTGGTTTCGGAACTCATTTTCATATAAAAATCCTCATGGACCGTCAGTGCAGCGGTGAGAGCTGCCATTCTTGTGAGCAGGACTCTTAGAAACTAAAACTACCGGGGTGTTCTGTTTACCAAGTCCAAGGGTACAATCTTGCTAAGTTCTTCAGCTCCTGGCGATGTTCGGCTTTCTCGGGGCCTTGCCACCTCTTATTATGATCCCACAATACTTTGAAGAAGTGAAACATATCTAGTTACAAATCTCATATAACATTTAGACACATATTAAAAAATTAAAATAAATCTGCAAGAATGGGTAATAAATTTTCCAGAAAACTTTACTCAGATTTATGTAGAGCTAGCATTTAACCACAAATTCATAATGATTTAATTAGGGATATTTTAAAAAAAATTAGGTGACAATTATAGATACTTAATTCGTAAGTTAATAATTTTTGGTACATAATGATGCAGGTACACAAAGAGAATGCACCAGAGTGCCTCACCATGGTGCATTACACAGAACTCCGTGACAAAGGGATTGTGCTAATGAGAGGAGAGTATGATAAAGTATGTATTTTATGTTTTCGAAAATTTCGTTTTGTTGAGTGATTATTTCCAGAGAACCTAAGTATAGTGAAACCACGCTAGGGATTTTAGCAGTCATGGTTCACCATTAAAGATCCAGCAGTTTCTACCAGATCTCAATGTACATCTCAGTATACAAAGTCTCTGATGTAGGAGACTGCAGAACTGTATTAAGTTTAAGACCATGTAATGTATTTGTATGCAGATCAGTACATTGCAACCTGATAGTCTCTGCTAGATCTGTTGCAGAGTCGCAACTACCAGAATTCGATAGACACTTAATTCAATTAGCTATACTATAGTAGAAAATTGTAAACATTATTTATTCAACCTCTCATCTATTGAATCCATTACATGACTTTCCATAGACATAGGTTTGAACACTAATTTTTGAAACCTATTTTTAAAATAACCTGATATTCTGTAAATCAACTTGATATTTTGTATAACTCCAATTAGTTATATCAATAAAATATAATATATTTCAGAATGCACTTAATGGACAAGAATCCCAGTGTTTGGCAAATCAGTTTCAAATGTACTATGGTGGTAAAGATCCCGAAAAATTAATATTGATGGAGACATTTACTGCAAAACCAGACTCATTCAAGCATATGGACCTAATAGCGCAATTAGAAAACATAACTTTAACATAGAAAATAAAACATAAATAATAATTGTATTTTTTTTATTATTAAAACTGTTTTTTTTTTGTTAGTGGTTATAGCCACTAATTTATCTCTGCACATCCAGTAAGGGATATAGTGTGACAATATATTTATTATATTTAATGGTTTAATTTATGTGGATAATAGTCGTATTCCGGAGTTTCCTGTAAAATTGATGGTGTTTTAATTACCAATGGTGAGTTCATAGAGGCATTGGAATTGGCTGAACCAGGACTATTTAAGTCAATTACATCAACACAATCCTCTTGGGACATTCTTAGGCACTCTATGGGATTCTCAATAATTATATTGTTATTCCACTTATTGCTTACACTAGTTGATATGTTTGATGATTCCTTGATCTTGTCTAGTTGCGCTTTCATCTTTTTTTGTACAATTTCCCGACTAAGTAATTCCGCAGGAAAATTTTTACTTAAGAAAATGGGGATTTCTTTTACTAAAGACTCGTATAATCTTAAATGATCATCCAAAACTTCTGTTCTTTGTTCAGCATTTAGTTCTATGTCATCTGATGATGAAATGCCACTTTCTTTATTTTTGTACACAGGACTGTACAATACGAAATTTCCAAACGGACTTTCCCTTCCATCGGAATTATTATCATGGGTCACCTCGTTATCATATAACGTGTCAGAAGAGTTTATCTCTTTGAGATCATTTTTTACCTGAACAGCATCATCATCACTTTTGTTGAATACGGGCGAAGGGATTTTATTATTAACTATATTATTTAAATTTATGTTTCGCTCACGTTTAATTTTTGCTAATACAGATCTTGTTATAGTTTCAGATCGCACAGCTTTGGGAAATAATGATAAAGTTAAACGATTTGACGTTAATAAATTATTCTTTGGAATAGTTTTCTTCAATTTCTTCACATGTGTTTCACAAACATGCTCTTTTGTAGCACAACAACCATATTGGCGGGATCTTTTTCTAATTTCATTCAGGCATTTTCTGGTCTTTCTTTTTTTACGCTTCGTGTTGTTTATTTCTGCATCCATATTAAATTATTTTTTAAATAGGTGTGGGACAGGGGTCAGCAACCTTTTGAGTCGTAATAGTCAAAAATTACAATTTACAAAATTTCAAGTTTTTTAAGAGCCACAAAACTTTTTAATAAAAAAAAAACATTACATTAATAATTAAATTAATTGATTCAGAACAATTTTTAAATATTTTTTTTTTTATTTAATAAATTATATTTGTGTATAGAACTAAAGAGCCGCAACTACACTTTCCAAGAGCCGCATGTGCCTCGCGAGCCGCCGGTTACCGACCCCTGGTGTAGGAAATGATTTAAAAATGTTAGAATTTTCATCGAATCCGGAAGAGCTAAACTATGGTGTGGAAACTTTTTAGAAACGAGACTAACTATAAATCGACCATTTTAATGTTTTGCCAGTAGAACTTAGGTCTGGTTTCTGTCGTTATATTCCATATAGTCTGCCTATAATTTTATTTTATGCTTTTGTAACCTGGAGGAAAATCCTGCATAGGACCATCAAGACCGCTGTTTGAGCATTTCTTACTGCTTAAAAACCCCCGGGGTGTCCTTATCGCTCCACCCGGGCCTGGAAATCCGAATTCGTCCAGAATCCCGGAGCGAACAGCCTTGTTAAGGCTTCCTCGCTGGGAAGGGGTGAGTATAAAAAACCCACCCCTTCAGAACCCTCTCAGGCAGCGCGCCGCCTCCCTCTCATCCGAGCAGCTGACCCTCAAGTATACGACCCGGATTATTTTTTTACACTAGCCTGTACTAGAGCCAGATGGCGCTGTAACAAGTTTGTAAATATCAATTAGTGATGCTAACATAGAAATTTTACCTCAATCTAGTGATTTTTTATTTGAAATATTTTTTATTGGTAGAAGTATAACTGCAAGTATCTATCCTGCTGGAAAACTTCGGCATAGACAAAATTAAAGAGAATATAGTAATAAACAAAAGAGGATAAATAGAATAAAGAAAAGTCAACAGAATATTATTTCTACAAAAATTCAAAAGAATCTTCGCCGTTTCAATATTTTATTAAGATTTATGTCAAGCTAGAATCGTTCGCATAAAATAACATAAATAGTATTAATTAACAGTGTTTTCTTTACCAAAAATGGGTTTTTAAAAAACATGTTAACTGGTAGCACTTAATGAAATGTCAAATTTGCCCAGATCAAGTCGAATGCGATAAACTTGAATTGATCCAATTTTAGGAAATAATAGGACAGTGTTTATTATTCATAATATTTTTATATCGTCGGTAGTAAAAATATGGATATATAAATATGCTCCAATAGTTTAATATATTACGAATTTATCGAAAGGTGAGGATAATTGGTACACGCTATAATTAAGTAGCTCATAATTATTAATAATTGTATATATATTAAATTATTTGTACTTACTTCTATTACATTTATGTATACTAAAATACTCGTCTTTTTAGATGTTTTGATTTATAGAAATTACCTAATTTAAAATACGAATGTAGTAACTTAATATTAATTCAATCAAAATCTTAGTTCACTTGAAAAATATCATAAACGTTTTTTAAAATTACAATTTACCAAAAAAATATTCATGCATTTATGCATTCTAACTAATTCCATAGTGATTCCCTATAAGCATAGGCTGAAATTATGGAAAGGCACTTTTTCTCTGTTTTTACAAATTTTACTTTGATTCTTTAAAATTCCTTAATCCTTTCATGTACTCTCTTCTATATACTAAAAGTATACCTACAAATCAATTCCTTTTCCAAAACCTAACTCTAGGTTTTTTCAGATTATGGTTACAGATTTAGCCACCACATGCTCACTTGTGAAGGAAAAGATGATGAAGAAGCAATGTCATGTATACTAGTGCTATTAGAATGGCAATCAGCTGCTCTATCGGCCACAAAATATAGTTACAAAGTGGATAAAGCCAATTTGTCGAACCAGTGTAAAACTCATGTATCTCTGCTTACTCTAAAAGGGATATAGCATGTCAATATTTTGTTATTTTATTAAAGATCAATACTAAAGCAAATATTTAAACAAACATTAAAATTTAATGACTACACAAGGATTACTCCGAATGCTATTACATTTACAAGTGAAGACTAGTCCTTTAAAAGAAATAAAAAATGTATTTATTATCTAGCAAGCAGTTGAAATAGCTGCAGTACCCAGATTTTCTACAATTTTTAAATTATTTCATTTTGTTACTCAGAGAACATTTGTTCAGGTGAAGAATTATTAAAATATTGATATTTACAATGAGAAATACACTATAGCTACTTCAGATAAAATATATAAAAGACATTATTATTATTATCAAATAATTGTTAAGTAGCTATAAGCTGATATGCTTATGACTCAGCTAGTGATGAAAATGCCTGAGAATTTTCGCAAGGAAGTTTTGGGCATTTTGGGAAAATTCCTGGGCATTTTCATCACTAGACTCAGCTGAACTGTTCAACTATCATATATAGTTTAGCACTGCGTTGACCATACACTAAACTCTGACTGAGATTAGAGCTATCTATCCAGTCTCATTTTTAAACTATTCGTTGACAGTGTGTCAAAAATGTCATGAGGCAATATATTCCTAACTTACTCTCACTCACTCAATACCAGAATATATAACTAATATTCATTTTGAGTTCCAATGAACCAACTGCACCCTGTGCACACACAAGAACGGGGATAACTGTTGACTTTAAAAATATTGCATTATATTACATTCTTTAAATAAAGCATGAGGAGATATTCACACATGTTGGCATTATCATGGCATCTATCAGAGGGTAGCAGTTTCTCAGCAGTTATATTTGGTTTTTGGCAACACTGTACTATCCACCAGGTGTGGAATAGTCACTATGCTTGGTCAAAATAAAAAATATACACATTCCATTTAAACAATTTTAGCTAAGTTTTTTATACTTTATAGTTGCTAAGACATTCACAGGGAGAAAGTCTATTTGTACATGTGTATTTTCCACAATTGTTAGTAGAATGGGGAGCTGGGACTCGACACGGTGACGGGCGAAGCGCCATGGCGGAGGGCGAGGCGCCGGGACAGGCCGACGCCGTCCTCCTGGCGCCGCTCACTGAAGACACGTTCCTACACAATTTGCACGTGCGATATAAAAGAGACATCATTTATGTATGTAACATTTTTTATATAAACTTATTTATATGTATAAAAAAAACAACTATAACACATTTAATACAATACAGAAAGATACACAAAAGTCTATTAAGTTTTTATGATTAATTTACAGGAATGGTAGACTAATAAAAAAAATATAAGAAGAGAAATTACTTTTTTAATCTGAATTTGCAGGATGGTAAGCATGGCACTATCCAAAAAACCTGTGAGCCTTGCTAGCATAAGCGTGAAATCAAGTCTCCTATAGTCTGAGATTTGCGGTGGTTGAGCTATTGCTCGAACTGAGTCGTGACCACAGTACACAAGTGTAGAGACCATCATAGTGACAGGCTTTGGCTTGTCGCGATTTGGAATCGGTTTCTGTATATCCAACTGTAAAAATACTTAGAGACCTTCCATTGTGGTGGCGGTACATAGCTATGACGATTGTCAATAGATTTTACTCTCTTCACGCTCTTTGCTATTCTTGGACTACACTAGACTTTCCATCAGGAGTAATGCAGTCACTTTGTGGAGCCAGTATTAAAATAGTCTATAAAGCAATGCATGCTGTGTCCTCAGACTTACGTGGGCAACGCACTGGTATCGGTGAACCCGTGCCGTGCTCTGCCGCTCTACTCCGCAGACCTGGTGCGGGCGTACCTCGCGCGACCGCCCTACACGCTGCCGCCGCATTTGTAAGCAACAGCTCACAGTTCTGCACAATACACATGAATCATTATACATACTTTTTAACGGGTCTTATGGAAGAAGAAACTTATATTTAATTATGACTCGACGTTTCGATCCGTTTACATAGGCATGGTCTCGAGCAGGCTGATACGCCGTAGAGTTTTCATCTGGGGAGAGAAGTTACTTAGTGTACATGCTGTTTTTTTTAATTCTTTATTTAAGCAGTTAAAACAACTGATAGGTGCCTGTATCCTGTTAATTCACGTTTTGTGCTGAGGTTACGTCTTCCTCTGTGGCTTTAAGCTGATGAAGGGCCCATTTTCGCCATGTTTATATGTTTTTGTATTTTCTTTTGTTTCTGTATGTTGTTTGTGTTACTGCATTTAAATTTCTAGTTTTTTGTTAGTTTGTGGCGAAATAAATACATTTCATTTCATTTCTAGGAGATCATTCCACGCTTTGACAATCCTGTTGTTCGTGTGATTTGTTGTTTGATCAACTGGTAGATAGCTTAGACTGATGGCCTCTGAGATGGGTGCTGCCACTGAGTGTGAACATTATCCCAAAGCATTCATGGTCATAATGCCTATTCAATATCTTGTTTCCACCAAATTATTACGATGTCTGCAGACCTTGAGCTTCGTAGCCTTCAACATACCTAGCCGTTACTCACAGGACCGTCGCTTGAGGTCTCTTGGTAACTTGGTGAAGCTGCGCTCTACCCTCTCTAGGAGCTCTATGAAATTAAATGAAATAGGGTCTCCATACCTAAAACGTGTATTTGGAATATGGGTCTGATGAAGGTTTTGAGAACAACACTACTGTATGAGACTCAATCGTGACTGTGAGACAGCTCTTTGTGCTCCAAACTATTGTTTTTAGACATGACACTCAATCATTGGATTTGGGCATTCTAAATAAACGTCTAGGGCTTACTGTCTGTAAAACTGAATTTCACCGCACCTCCGTCGCCTCTAGACACTTCAAAATTTTAAGCGCTCGATTTTACAACAAACTAAATGTAATTCTGAATATCTATCCCCTTTCCCTTTATGAACTTAAAATCAAAGTCAAGGATTACTTGTTGCAGCTCGATTATTTACAAACTGAAAATCTTTTAAATACTTATATATAATCTGCACTCTCACACAACACACTTTACTCACCCTTTTCTACACATAACACACCTATACACAACACGTCTGTATATTTTTATATATTTTTGTAATTATTTGTATTCTCTGTAATGGTGGGCGCTGACGTCTGCGATACAGTCTCACGACTAGTGCAGGCGTCAACGTAAATTTAATTATATAATGTAAATTTTTGATCCAATAAAATTATTATTATCATTTATTCATTATATATATACAATATAGTTACATTTTAAAATAAATACATATAAAAAAACATATAAATTTTAAAATATAAAAATATGTAGACCTACAGGGGCGAAGCCTAAGGCCCAAGCCACCGGTAGTTAGGAGCTTAAAGTGAGGAACCTCCTAACAATGCGTGCCGTATCGAGTAGAACTGCCTTCTGTAACCGGCCCTTGATCCAACAACCAAGCGAGAGCCTCTTAAGGTGGTAATCAAGGCTCTTTGCGATCAGCCCATTAGTCGATACGACTATCGGAACAATAATCGTAGAATCTACATCCCACATGCTGGTAATCTCGTGTGCGAGGTCTAAATATTTTGATAGTTTTTCTTTCTCAGCTTTTACGAGATTTTCATCATGTGGTATGGTGATATCAACGAGTATTGCCCGGCGCGCCGACCGATCTACTACCATAATGTCAGGTCTATTAGCAAAAATAGTCCTATCAGTGATAACAGATCGATCCCAGTTTTTTGAATCTGGCAACACTTTCGGCTGCATGTCTTTTTGACTTAAAATTTTTTTCAATAATTATTTTCTTGAGTATATATATTTTCTTCTACTATTTATTGATTTTCAAATATGTTATTTTAAATAATATTTCATATCCGTTAATAGAAACATTCATTAAACAATATAAAAATTTAACATAAAAATGTGACACGAACAAATGTCAATTCAAAAATAAATCAATATATGTCAAAAGAATGAAGCGCACAGCCTGAAGACGAAACGCACGCGTAACACCCCTTGAGAGCTCGTCGAGCTCCGCATCGTGGGCGTCGGCGAAATTATTATTATTATTATTATTAACCAGAAATGTCATTTCCGGCGATAAAACTTGAAAAAGGTGTCTTAACTAAATTTTGTTCTTGATAACCCGGAGTGGTATACAGTGATTAGAAAACGAGGGTTTTGTTTGGTCACCAGTTACGGGTGACGTAGCGACGGATTTGTCAAAGTTCTGACAGTTATTTTTGAAACTAATTTTGTTGATTGCAGATATGCCATAACAGCAACGGCTTACAGATGGGTCCGCGACAGGAATGAGAGTCAGTGCATTGTGATCACAGGTAAGAGTGAAGAGTTCAATATACTATATGCAAGATCAGATTTTTTTATATTGGCTCAACAAAGTGACTACAGTGCATGTGATCGAAAGTACAGTGTATATTTATATTATATATGTATATTAGCTCACCCAGAAAGAAGAATAGTATGGCAATATATTTTTATTATTTATTAACTGTGCCCGCGACTTCGTACGCGTGGAAGTGAAAGCAAGGGGTTCCCTTGCGTTGCCACCCAACCTGTAACTTGCTGATTGATCACCCTAAGTGCTCGCCCCTTTCGCGCGGTGAAGCTGTATAGGCATATCCCAGAGAACAGCATATCCTGTCTGGTAAAAAAATTTCTACGGCTACTATAGAGTTGTTGGATCGTGTGCCCATGGATGGTGAGTAATGCGGGTGTAATGCTGAGCGTCCACTCGCGCAGGTGAGAGCGGCGCCGGCAAGACGGAGGCGGCGCGCGTCTGCCTTCAGTGCGCTGCAGTTGCGGGGTGCGGGGGCGGGGCGGCGGGTGCCGGGGCCGCGGGGACGGCGGGCGGGGCGGGGGGCGGGGGCGCTCTCGCAGCGGCAGGCACGCTGCTGGAGGCTTTCGGGAACGCGGCCACCTCGCGCAATCACAACGCGAGCAGATTCGTAAGTTTCAAAGACGAATTTTCATTTAAGCAAATGCTTAAAAGGGACCTGGACACTAATGGTTGGGCTAATACAAAGAGCTATGTATTCCGGACTTTATCGTTCAGATAGATGCCCAACATAGCCCACTCCATCGCACGCTGAGCGACCTTAAACTGGTAGACTAGTCCAGCCGTTTGTGTCCACGTCTCAGCTCTGTACGTCATAACGGGTAGGATGCATTTCTCCGTATTAAAGGATAATAATTTTCGTACAGAACATTTTTTTATTTCCAGGGCAAACTGTTAGAGATAGAGTTTGATTTCAAAGGGGAACCTGTGGGCGGACACATCACTCACTGTGAGTATATTTTTTATTATTGGTTTTGTATTTGGCACTATATTTATAAAGCCCTGGTCACACAGAAAGCGAACCGAAGGCATGGCGTGATATATGTATCCCAGTTACCTGTCGCTTTTTTTTAATTTTTCAATTTAAGCACTTCACAACGTATAGTTAACGTCCACTTAGCGTTTTTTGTCGTTTGTATCACGGCGAAGATTAGTATAACCTCATTCCATCATCGCCCTTTCATAACAGAACCACGCACGTTGGGTTGCGTTGCCACGACTTTACAGTGACTTTTAGTTTAGCTAGAATTTCGAAGTTTTCTTACTCTTACTTCTATCGGGTCTTTGGATTGTGCAAAAGTCTTCCGGCGAGTGCGTCTCCTTTATGCAGAATAAGCCAGTAGTTGTGGTGAGACCTCTACCGCTTGTGGGAGGCTTCTCAATCAGAAGGCAGTCTTAGCTTGAATTGTCTTTATTATTTATTTGGTGCGCGTTTTGTATACGCGTAACTTAGATATCGGAGTACATTGCTCTCACTATTGCATCGAACTTCCAATAACCCTTACAAATGCATTGACTCCAAACTTTCGTCCTACGATAGTGATTTCTTTGAGTGCAGAGATATTTGTATGGGCTAGTATGATCTCAGCGTACTCTCCATCAGGCACGGTGCAGTCTCTGTGTCAACTCTTACATATATGTCATAGCTATATTTTATTACCTGTATATGTATTTAGAAGCGAATCTTTTCGTGTGGATATAGGGAATATTCACTGCATACGGTTGTATCCGACACGGCGTCTGGTGTGTTTTGTGATGGAATTCGAGAATGTAACTCAAGAGAACTGTCTTCAGAGGGGAAGCGATATAATACTGGAATGGCAGGCTTTTAAATTTGATTTATTCCATACGGTACCGTACATTATAAAATGTAAACTTCGCGTCACTTTTGCTACGTGTTCAGTTACCTTTCGGCGTGGCAAGAGCTTTAGAGTTTCCACTAAAGTACTATTTTTGTATACATCAAAGATTATGTAGCACAATGGTATAAACATAATTTAATAGAACTTATAGCATGTAGACGCCGCCCGATACGTAATTGTCGCCCTAAGGGTCGTTAGGGTTACGAGACGTGCGGGGTAAGAGGAAGCGCGCGCGCACGGGGTGCTTGCAGTCAGTCGACTACCGGGACGCAAGGCCAGAGTACGTGCGTGTACGTCGCAGTTCGGTGTGCTTTAAAGTGCAAATAAACAGTAAAACGCCAAAATCCGTATCTTTCTACAACCACACCCACGACCACCGGTCATAAACTGCAACTAAAAATAATATAAGTAATATGTATTATATTTCCACGGTATAAATATATTTCCACAGTATAAGTTTATGGTTGTTTGAATGCAATTGAAATATATCGAAATTGCTAAGCGACGTTCATTATAAAGAAGTTTCGTGTACTCTCGCGTAGCCTGGAGTTCCTTTCGGCGTCTCTTCTCAAGGTAGTCGCTTCCGAAACGCTAATAGGTTACCGTTAGCTACTTTCCCTGTTTGACCGCCCACGTCGAGGCTTGTACCCATAGAGGTACCCTTGGGTTGCCTACCAACCCATACCTCGCTGATTAAGTTTCCTTAGTGCTCGCCTCTCTCGCCCGGTGAAGTTATAAAGGCCTTCACCAGCAAACAGCATATTCGAAAAAAAAATCGATATAACGAGATTAATTTTAATGTAAAATTCAGAGACAATATTTCTTTTTTTTTTTCAAGCAGATCTTTTGGAGAAGGTAATTTTTTTCATCCCTCTTGTATGTATTGATTTAACTTATTGACTACTTAGCATAGCCGACAATCATCATAAAAGGTTTAACTTATCGAACGCGTTTTCAATTAATCTTGGCTAATTCCATTTCACTACTAGTTAATATAAAATTATACTATTTTTACAAAAATTCTTGTCATTTAAGTTTCATGTTTTTATTGTATTTGCTCTCTATTTCTTTTAATTATCTTAATAAGATGTAACACGACCGGAGCCTTTCACGCAAACCAGAGCCACAGCCTTCCTTTGTGCGATTAAGCTGCCGGAGCCAATTTCGCTGTTTATGTTTTTTTTTATTTCTTGTACTTTCTTCTTTTCTGTATTTCTGTTTTTGTATAACTTATTTGTATTGAGGCGAAATACGTGTTTTTCATATAATTTTACATACATTCTATGAATTGATAAAATATATCGTGCAGGGCCTATAGTAAATACAAAATCTACAATTCGTAACCTATATAAGTATAACTTCGAATGAAACTGCTTACTTCGTTTAGATCAAATTTCACTT
Organism: Automeris io; assembly: GCA_036320925.1. Classification (NCBI taxonomy): domain Eukaryota; kingdom Metazoa; phylum Arthropoda; class Insecta; order Lepidoptera; family Saturniidae; genus Automeris; species Automeris io. The sequence continues at coordinate 642,144 of JAUDJH010000010.1, read as the reverse complement.
GATGAATTTATTCGATCTTCGATCATTATTTATAGGTTTCATGAAAAATATTTGACAGGAATTGTCTTTAATTATTTCTAGTAGAACGAAGATTAAAACCTAATGACACATAATGTGACAGTTTCATGCTTAAATAATATATTGAAAAATCTAGGTTGTTTAGATGTACGAAAAAGATGTATCTACCAAGGTTTTGGGTTTTTCGAATCATTTTATATGAATGTAGGAAAGGGCGAGCGGTGCGCCGGAAGGTGAAAGGAATTTCCACGTGTTGTATCAACTCCTAGCTGGAGCTGATGTCCATTTGCTCAGTAAGTATGCTCATTGAAATTATTAAATTATCTGATGTTGCACTTATCAAAAGTTAGTCTCCAGAGGCCCATGGAGAAATTATATACTCTCTCTTAAGAGTTTGTTATGGTTTACAGGCAGATGCTTTACCTTGCCAACAACTGGTGGCAGGTAAAGATGAAGCCGATCATGAATCGCGTCCGCCCAACAAATATCTGTTCACTCTCCTCTCAGATGCTTCAAAATCATAAGAACTTGAAAATATGTTTACTGGAAGCATATTCCGCTCCTTTTTATTATTTTTAACACGTTCGTTGCCACGTTACTCATATCTGGGTGACGCTCTTCTTGTTGTAGTTAATATAATTTTTAAAATTATAATAAATATACTCGTTGTGATTAAACAAACTCGATTGAACTTTTGCTTGGATAACCAAAATAACAACAATCGGAGATTCGACACAATAATTGAATTGTCACGTAAACTAACAAGAGGTCCGCTCCGCACAAAGCCTCGAATAAGAATGCTTGGCTGACATGCTTGCATTGACTTATAAATCGTTTCTATATACCCCTTGTTTTTTTCCATTTGTCAGTTCTCTAACTATAGATTTTATTATCCATATTATTATAGGATTCTATGTTTTTATGCATTATTATTATGGTAGAATAGAAAAACAATTTGGTTATTTTCATTTTGATTTGGTCGGATCTAGATTAAATAACTTGAAGTAATGGCGATCGGAAAGTGTATGATGTTGTATAGAAAGGTTGCGGCTGCAGCGAGGCTGGGAACAGTACCGCGTATTGCGGTCAGAGGGCGCCAGTAGCGGTGGGGCGCCCGTCTCCCCGCACCGCTCCTCCGCCGACCCTCCCGTCGCGCTCAGCCCTCCGCATGCGCAGGACAGGGACCATTTCGCATTCACTAAGGTAGGCGGGCACGCCCATAATGTTTTAAATCTAAGCGTTTCAAACTTCTTTTTATTTATTTTTGGACGCTGAAATAGAACCAAATATGTTTTCCATTGCCCTAAATATTAATATAATATAGTGGAAGGCAAACAGTTACGCGGCCGATCACCTACTGTCATGTTAAATGTCATGAGACTGAAAATAGCCTTCTTCAAGTATAAGCAGAGAAGATCCTAATATGAGTTTTTTAGAGTGATCCTCGAAAGTAAGATTCCGGGGAAGAGAAGTTCAGACCGGCAGAGACTGGAAGTGACTGCATGACGTCAAAAGTGGATCCGATTGAGGTTTCCCGTTTCAAAGAGCACAGCAAGAAGTTTTGCCTATTGACCTCTAAACTTCATTACGAGGATGGCACCCAGTGGCGTGCATATAATTTTCACGCAGGGCAAGCAATCAGTAAAAATAACTTACCCCGAGTCTCTATTTCTATGAAATGATTGTGAAAACGAGTTCATTTTTGTTATTTTCAGTAAGCACATATCCCCATCACAAATTTCATACGTAAATTTACTCATAACAAGTACACATATACACTCAATAGTATAAATCACTATCATTTGAAACTTATTAACAGTTTTTTTTATCATTCAAAATCGTGCTTGCCTTGTCTCTATATCAGAGTTGCTATGTACCTAATATAGTACAGGTGTCTGCATATTTTTATGAAATAAAAAGCAAAGGTTAGTTTTGCTTTTCGCCAAAGTGTACACCTAGGTCACGCGGTCAGAGTTCGTTGGGCCATGTTTTCCTTTTATCAGGCGTTAATGATTTATTGTATTGCTTTTTTGGTTGATCGATAGATGGCGTAAAAATAAGCTATTTAGAAAAAGCGCATTTATTTATTATTGATTGATTATAATTCATTATATATTGGAATTAGATGGTCGTAGAGCGTAGGAAAAGCTTTGCTTTTATGAAATAAACGGCATAGATGACACTCTGAGTCGATGGATGAACGCGTGGTCTAGTTAACGTAAATATTCAAAGCATTGTAATAGTTTTGGTTTCCGGCCCAGGCGGCCATGGCGACGCTGGGGTTCACGGGGGCGGAGTGCGGCGCAGTGCTGCGGCTGCTCGCGTTCCTGCTGAAGCTGGGCAACCTGCAGTTCGAGCCGCAGCACAACATCGACGGCACCATCGGCGTGCGTATACACCAACAGTACGGTTAGTCCGCAGGGCGCTCTTTACTTTATAGGGGGGAGGGGGGGGGAGAACACATATCAATAAACACACCGTCAATATAATTGTCACTTATTTTAATTATCACAGACTTATTTACAGATCGTACAGAATATTATATGAGACGGATTAATTATAAAGGGTGTCTCAGAATGTTTTTCATTTTTTGATGTTAAATAAAAAACAACATTATCCATTAAAACTTGTTTTATTTATTGTTAAATTAAAGAGCAGATCTTGAAGTTTATTTATGAAAAACAACCGTTTGCAAATGTTCACCATTTACTTGTTCACACTCATTTAGCCTGGAGCTAAAATTTTCAATCACTCGCTGGAGCATTGCTCTTGGAATAGCGTTGATTTCTTCAGTGATTCTTTGCTTCAAAACGTTCAGGTTTGGTGGCAATGGATTGTAAACTTTACTTTTTAGGTAGCCCCATAAAAAAAAATCAGCAGGCGTTAAATCAGGACTCCTCGGTGGCCAGTTTATGTCTCCTCGGCGGCTTATCACTCTTCCGGGGAATAAATCGTGAAGAGCAGCTAATGAGTCATTTGTTACATGAGAAGTGGCCCCATCTTGCTGGAAAAAGGTGTTGCGGTTGTAGCCAGACTGGTTTTGCATTTCTGTAGCCAAAAAAGTCCGGATCATATGGCAATATCGATCAGAATTAACGGTCTGAGTTCGACCTCGGTTATCCTCAAAAAAATAAGGACCGATAATTGACTTGATATGGCAGCCCAAACAACCACTTTTGGTGAGTACAAGGGCTTCTGATGCAGTTCTAGCGGATTCTCGGTAGCCCAGTATCTGCAATTTTGTTTATTCACGTGACCGTTGATGTGAAAATTCGATTCGTCGGAGAACCAGATGTTATTGAAACTCCTAAAACGGTTTTTCATTGTCCTGCAGAATTCGACTCGTTTATCAGGATCATCAGGCTTCATTTCTTGAACAATAACAATTTTATATGGGTGAAAATGCAAATCTTTCGAAATAATGCGATAAACCGTAGATTTGTTCAAATTCAGAGAAGCTGCGCGCAATCTCAACGACTGTCGTGGGTCGTCCATAACAGACTGGCGAACGCGGTCGACGTTCGTGCTCGCCCTTGATGTCCTTTTGCGCCCAGATGATTTTTCCGGCATTGTATTCCCAGTCTCTTCAAACTTGCACACCCAATTTTTAATTAAATTGGCACTTGGCACATGTTTTAAGCTTGTTAAATTAAAATGTGTCCTGTAGAGACGACGAACAATAGTGTAGGAATCGTTGTTTTTATAAAACGCTCGCACGCAAAACGCGCGCTGCGGTCCCGTGAAACGATTCATGGCTACTAAACTTAACAAGCCGGCCAAGCGTTTGAGACCACTCCCCTCCCCCTGCTACCAGCGATCGGCGCGTATTGGTCAATTCAAAAACGAAAAACATTCTGAGACACCCCTTATTTGTTAGAGGGTAGCGGCCGCATGAATATCTCGGTAGCACTGCCCCAGCGCACCGAGCGAGGCAATCGTTTGCGAGGCACCCCCGCGTCGACCGCCGGGGTCCGATACTGTTGAATAGGCGTTGGTGCGACTGCATAATATTATCGCTACAACTTCACCGATAACCTCGGTATAACGATAGGTTTCTCTCTGAGCTGGTAGGCCGATTGCCCGAACTGGGTCGCGACCACAATACACTAGTGCAAAGATCGTCATAGCTGGTCGCGTTCCGTGTTAGTGTGTATCCATTTAAGAGACTCAGCGTCCTGGTACATGTGTGCCGACATGACGACGGCGACTGTCAACAGGTCTTCGTCCTTTGGCGGTCGTTGTCGTTCTTGGTCTACTTGCGGTTTCTCTAACCGGTATATTAAAATAAAACTTTTATTGGCAATGAGGCTGACGGCCCTCGTGATGGTAAGTGATTACCGTCGCGCACAGACAACAGCAGCACGTGGGCCGTTGTTATTGCATTTGCAAGCAATAAGGACGTATGTGAGGTTGACGTTTGAGGTGGCGGGGCGATTGCGCGAACTGGGTCGTGCCCATACTACACAAGAGCAGGGACCGTCACAGTGAGCAGCTGCGGCATGTCGCGTTTCGGGATCAGCTCGTGCACGCCCAGTTGCTCATAAACCTGAAGATCTTCAGTCTTGGTATATTTTATGATGGTGATGGCTGTATTTTTATAGTGTAGAGGGTATAGGAGGTACACGGTTTTTTAAACTGTTTCGACAAAGTGACTGCATTCCACCTGATGGTAAGCACAGCGTAGTCCAAGAAAGCCAACTATCGTCAAAGGACGAAATCCTATGACAGTTGCCATCGCTATGCCATTGCATATATAACATGATGGAAAGTATCTCAATCGGATATTCACAAATTGTTTCCGAAACGAGACAGGCCGTAGCGAGTCACTATGACGGTCTCTACATTTATGTCCTATAGTCACGACTCAGGGAAATCGCCCTACAAAGTTAAAGGTGTTTCTGGAGATTTGCCATGAGTAATGGATGGCGACTGTCCGTAGAGCTGGTGGAGGCGTGCGCGCTGGTCGGTGTGGACGCGGACGCTCTGGCGACGGCACTGGCCGCGCCCCCGGACCCGCCCTGCTCGCCCCTCCCACACGACCGCTCCGCCTACTTAGGTGACTTACTTTATGTAATAGTTCATTCCCGCAATGTCGAGATTTGTTTTTTTTTTTATTGCAGATTTATTCTTGCGCATGACTTCAATATCACCTAATGGGAAAGGATGATGAGGCCGATGATGGAGCGCGCTCACCCAATAAATACCGATTCACTCGACGTTTGAAGATTCCCATATCGTAAGATGTAGGTAAAAACAGACGCAGGACGCGAATTACCCTCCTAAGGAAATATTATTAAAGACATGAATCGCTGATTCACACACGTGGAGAAGTTCAATGTTGTCAAAAAAGATATACAATATGAATGAGAGTGAGTGGAAGTGACAGCCGAGGCCGACCGAGACTTGCCTACACTGATCAAATAAAGAGAATTCTGATGAAGGGTAATGTCAAAAGTATGCGGAATCAGCGAACGTACATGAAGGGATGAATAATCATATATCGCCACGCTATGTCCCTTACGGGGTGAGCAGAGATCCATTAGTCCTTGTATTCACATTGCGCTTATATGTTGTGCGCGATGTGACCAGTGGCGCAGTTGATCGCCGTTCTCACGGCACTAGTACACATGACATTTCTATTACATGCCATGCGGGTTTCCTCGCGATGTTTCCTACACAGTTAAGCATGAATCTATACGTAATTTGGATATACCTAGAAGTGTACGTATTGGGATTCGAATCTACGGACCATTCGCGTTGCAGCGCGTGGAAACCACAGTCACAATACATGTTAAAAAAGCGAAAGAGGTTTACAAATATAGAGGCAAGGGGTGTTATATTCTCTCTGCCTACCTCAATAGAAAATCGGCGTGATGATAGATAACTAGTAGCATGTATTTAATCGATGGTTTATACATCGCATGCGCCGCGGCCAGACGAGCGTGAGGAAGGCGAGGGCGCGGGGGCGGAGTGCGAGACCAGCGCCGAGGAGAGCGAGGCGGGGGACGGGCTGTCAGAAGCGGGCGGGGCGGACGCGGACTGGGCGGGTGCGCTGCGGGACCGGCTGCTCTGCGCGGTGTACTCTCGCCTCTTCACGTGGCTGATGAACGCTGTGAACGAGGCTATAGCACCGCGTGCGCCCGCTCGCCGCCGCTCTCTGGGCATTTTGGACGCTTACGGCTTCGAGCGGCTCGCCTCCAACGGCCTCGAGCGCCTGCTGATCAACTATGCTGCCGAGCGCTTGCAGGTAACTAACTTTACTAATAATTATATACGAAACTAGCTCTAGTGACCCGCTTTGTCCGGTAAAAATCTCTAACCTACTTTACGGTTAATTTTCTAAAAAATATTAAAACTTATTATTTTATTTCCAATTAAAAAGCGAAATATTAGGTTTTATAATTGTTCAGGCACAGGACGTGAATATAAAAAACGGCACTTGTATCCCTTCCCGTTTCCACACTGCATTGCACGTTCGGCCCTTAACAGTGACACGTGTGTACGCGTGGCGGAATCAACAATACTTATCATCGGCGGCGCACCCGGTAACACTTGGAACTTTGCGGTAGCACTTTGAACACATGGGAGTCGAAGCTGCTCGCGTCCGTAGGCTTTACCCTAGTTTCCCTACACGTGACTCCTGGGTGGTGCTAAACGAGCAGCAGCGAGGTGGTAGGGCGGCGGTGCCCGTCTGGATCGCGACCACAGTACATGGGTGTAAAGACCGTCATAGTGACCAGTTCCGGCTTGTTGCGTTTCGGGATCAGCTTGTGTATATCCAGTAGCTCATATACCTAGAGACCGTCAGTCGTGGTATATGTGGGCCGACATGACGATGTAGACTATCAATGGATATTTATCCTTTGATAGTCGCTTTCGTTTTTGGAATACACTGTACTTACCATCAGGTACTCTGTAGTCACTATGTCGAGCCAGTGTAAAAAAAAACACTTATCGGGATAGTCGGGTTACTTTAGAACAATACGCGGGATCATCTAAATGTACTATACTTGTGTATCGTGAACTGTGCGGAGCTCCAGTAGCCTGCCCTCACATCCAGTTTCCAGGTGAACGCCTTTCTCTCCATTTCAGTGTCACTGTGCCTGAACGAATTGTTTCTCCTCTAATTAATTGGGCGGAGATCCAGAGCTAGCCGTGCTCTCCTGCGCTAACAATAGTATTTGCATGAAAAATAGCAGATTTTCCAACAAATTTTTAATCCCTATTTTAACCCCTTAGGTGAAGAATATAAAAAAAACTAGCAAACCCGGCGAACTTCGTTTCGCCACCAGATGGCTTCGTTTTTTGTAACATTTCGTTTGGGGATTAAACGATGAAGAAAAAATATTTTTTTGTTTTATATTTGAAAAGGAAAAATTTTATTTCATTTCACAACAGTAATGATAAAAAAAATGTTTTTCCTCGTTTTCTTGCTTTTCTGTTAAATTTTTTCCTGAATTTTGTTTGCTATAAACCTCACGGAGCCTGAGACTTTTCCAACGAATGCAAAACCGTGGAAATCGGTACGTGCGTTCTGGAGTTATAGCGTTAGGAAGGAAAACCCGACTTATTTTTATATTATAGATGTACCCATAATGGGGTGCCTGTCATACATAAAACCAAAGATCAAATTTCATGTATCATGTGTGTAGCTTTAACAGTTGGGCATGACATATGTACCACTAAAGTATCCTTGGGATATAGCGTGATGATATGTTATTGTTATTTATGTAGCCGGATGGAGACAGATACAATACAAGGAGTTTGAGAGCTCCAGGTGCGCATTGAACGCGTTGTGCTGTGTAGCTGTATGCTCTAAAGGCTGTGTGTCGACGTTGCAGGCGTGCGTGACGGCGGCCACGCTGCGCAGGGAGCAGGAGGAGTACGCGCGCGAGGGGCTCAGCTGGCGGCCGCTGCGATATCTGGACCACGAGGCACACGCAGATTTATTAGACGCGGTTAGGTTTACAGAGTTCTTCTTGACACTAGGTTTATCTAGACTACTCTTTATATTTATCTAAGATTTTTTCTTTTCTAATATTATTGTATACTTACAAGTAACATGATTTTTATTAATATAATTATATTGTGGATTTAACTGTGTTTTATGACAGGTGGTAGTGGGTGTGGTGGTTGAAAGACAAGGATTTTGGCGTTTTATTGTTTATTTGCACTTTAAGGCACACCGAACTGCGACGCACACGCACGTACTCTAGCCTCGGGTCTCGGTAGTCGACTGCTTTTGCTAGAGCATCCCTTGCGCGCGCGCACCCCTTACTTCGCGCGTCCCGTAACAACACCCTAACGACCTTTAGGGCGTTTAACACAATTACGTATCGGGCGGTGTCTATATGCTATAATTTATTAATTGTCTCACGGCCTACATTCTCTAATTCCATCAGCCCCATTTCATCATAAAACCATTAGGCACCGCGTCGGATACCATCCGTATGTGGGGGACGTTCCTTGTATCCGCGCGAAGAGTTTCCCTTGTGCGTTCAGCATGCGAACAGTTAAGAAGGGGAATGTGCTGCCAGCGAGCATATTTCCACGTTCTAATGAACTGGGAGCCTTTAAGCGAAGTGAACATGCATTTGTTGGACGAACGCGATGCATCGTCGGACTCGTCTTCACCTTCCAGCGGGTGTGATTGGGGCAAAGCATCCGCCTGTGAATCATAATAAAAGAACTGCGGCAAATAATATCTGTGTTGTGCAGGGTCCGGACAGCGTGCTGGGCGCGCTGCGCGAGGCCCGCTCCGACGCCGCCTTCCTGCAGCGGCTGCAGCGGCGCCGGCACCCGCGCCTCATGGTCCACACGGCAGACCTCACCTTCCAGTTAGTATCATACTGTCAATTGTTATTACGTTTACTTTTAATAAAAGTAATTACCGTCATAGTGACTAGAGGTGCTGAGGGCTCTTGTTGAACTGGCTCGTAATCACAGTCGATTAGTGAAAATACAGCCACAGTGAGCCGTTACGGCCTGTCTCGTTTCAGGACCAGCTTATGGATTAGTATATCCCGTTGCCTGTATATTAGTGGCCGGATATAGCGATGGCGACTGTCAATGGATTTTTCCCTCCTTGGCGGTCGTGGCCGTTCTGGAACAATTCTGTACTCTCCGTCAGTTGCAATGTAGGCACTTTGTCGAGCCAGTATATGTATAGTTTATAAGTTAGTATAGTGGATTGACGAGTGTTGACGCGTGTGACGGCAATAGGCCAGCAGGCACATGATCCTGTGCGCGTACACGGGCTGACTCCTCTACGTGACAGACTGAAGCGTGTCATTGCAATTGGCTCCATCGTCGGCCTCATGATCAGTTCCAATCGAGGGCGACTGCGGTGAAGCGCTGGCTTGTGCCTTCGCGTTGAGGTGTGTGTGTGTGTGTGTGTGTGTGTGCAGGGTGGTGCACTTCGGCGGCGCCGTGACGTACAGCGCGCGCGGCCTGGTGGAGAAGAACCGCGACGGCGTGTGCCGCCGCTGCGCCGCCGTGCTGGCCGGCGCGCGGGAGCCGCTGCTGGCGGCGCTCTTCGCGCAGGTACGCATGGCGCACGCTGATCTATGCCTATCACCCTGCACTCGAGTAGGTACCCGCCCCGACGGTTATATATACCTTGACCGTGTTTAAAAGTGCCAGAGTCTTGCTCAGTACAATGAATTGCGGGTACTAAAACAGGGAATAGTTCTGTTTATGCCGAGTGAGCTCTACTGCTACTTTACTGTTCCAGATAGTTTTTATACAAAATGTTCTCATGTGAGTGATTTGTATCTGTATGGGAATAAACTCTTTGAATTGAAAACACACTTCATATATAGTCTATAAAGTATATATGATTTTTGTGGCGTCAATGCTACGTAAGGCTAATTAATTAAAGTGATGTGGAGTCAATGTCAGGTTATTTGAAGTTCAATGCGCGGTATCCAGGTGACGCAAATCATATAAAACGCGGACGTAGTGTCATGCGCTTTGCCTGAAGCAGAGGTTTTGGATGGGTGACGACTTTTCTTCCACCGCTCCCAGAGAGGTAGCATCGACAAGGCTTTTCGTTCCACGGGTGCCTAAAATAATTTGGATTCCTAGACCCGGGTGGAGGCAGTTGGAAGGACACCCCGGGCGTTTTAGTCAGCATGAGTGTGAGACACCGGGGTCCCGGCCCTGACGATCCAATGCAGGATTTTCCCTCGGGTTACAAAAAAAATAATACAATGTGCGCAAATTGGCAGAACTATGGATATCTTTACAGTCAAATCAGAAGCACATCTTGAGCGACTTCTTACCTGGCTACCGGTTACAAGTTGCTGTTTACTCATTATTAGTGTTGGGCGGAGTGTATACCGGCGGGGATGCTATGTATGTACAGCTGGTTGACTATGTTCGTTCATTTACACAGTACAGAGATGAAATACAATACAATACAATACCTTAGAGCACGTTGCGGATAGCGCTGACCTGCAACGTCCAGAAGTGTAACGTGATACCGGCATGCGCAGGTGTCGTCGCCGCGGCGCGCGGCCGCGCTGGCGTGCCGGCAGCGCGCGCTCGTGACGGCCACGCTGCGCCGGCTGGCCTCGCCGCCGCGCCTGGTGCGCTGCCTGCGCCCGGACGCCGCGCTCCGGCCGATGCGCTTCGACGCGCCGCTCCTCCGCCACCAGATACGGACGCAAGGGTACCCGCGCATTACGTTACCTTTCGACGGAACGAAATGCTTTTCTGTATGCCAGTGAGGCCCGGGTATGGCAGAAGATGCGTGAAATTAGAATTAATGCAGTGGAGATGCGATCTTATAATAATAATATATCCTCACGCTGTAGCCCTCACAGGGTGAACAGTGATACATTAGTAGTTGTATCCGCTTCGCGCTTGTATATAGTGGCCAACGCGACCAGTGGCGCAGCTGACCGCTAATCTCGCAGCACTAGTACACATGACATTCCTGTTAGATGCCAGGCGGGTTTCCTCATGATGTTTGTTGTCACCGGCGAGCATGTCGAGCCTAAAGCCGACGTTAATCTGGATAAAGTCCGAGCTGCTTTCATCCGCGTTGCCGGCGTATCCGGTGAGCGGGCGCAGGAACAGCAATGGGCACGGGCAATGCGCTTCAGGATAATGGACATGGCGCTGCTGAGGCGCGCCGGCTGGTGCGAGTCGATGTGCGCGCGGGCGCTGCTGGCGCGCTACTGGCCGCTGCGGGCGCGTGGCGTGCCCCCGCGCGCGTCGCCCGCGTCCCCCGCGTGCCCGGTGCGGCAGGCGCGGGCGCTGCTGCGGCCGCTGCCCATACCGAGCGCGGAGTTCGCGTACGGGCGCACGCGCGTCTTCATACGCAGCCCGAGGACGGTCAGTGCGTGCACGTTTGTATCGCATACATTCTTTTATCTCGATGTTGGACACACATTTAGTATTCCGGGTAACGCAGATGGTTGAACATTCACCAAGAGTCATCTACCATCGGCGTTCATGCTAACTTCACTTTTGTGCCACTTTATTAACCGGATTATGTGACATATAAAAGTCTGCTAGAGCACATTCAAAAAAAGTTTCTAAAATATCTGTGTTTTAAATTTAAAAAGGAGTACATTGAGTATAACGTAAATTTGGATGAGTATGGGTTATTATCTCTTAGAGACAGAAGAACTCTTTGTGATTTGAAATTTTTATATGACCTTTTAAATTATCACATAGACTGCCCAGATTTGTTGAGGAGAATTAATTTATAAAATAAACACCAAGACTACTAGACAGCCAAACTTGTTCGCCTTGCCGAAAATACTTCACAATTACGCAAAGAACTCTGTAATACACAGATGCCTTAATACTTACAATAAGGACTTTCACAGTATTGACATATTTTCCCAAAATAGAAATAACTTCATAGCCTCGGCTTTAACTTTGCTAAAGTTGAAACGCCAATAGGAGGGTACAGACGCCACACTGCATTCATATACATATTACATATAGCTTTCTACACTACCTTGTCACAACAAACACACACACACGCACAACGCACAAGCATCTATTTGTAATAGTTAAGAGTTTACTGTTTTATTCATTTTCTTTGTTAGTTTTTAAATATTACCATTGTGTAATTGGCACAGCTTGATAATTGTACCGTATGTAAAATATTTGTATGTGCTGTTCAATGGTAGTGAATAAATAAATAAATAAATTATTGTTTTATTTTTGTTCTAGTGATGATTTTGGTTCAAGATTAACTATTCAGTATTTTTATTTATTTATTTTAATAGTAACTTCGCACACATTCATCAATTATACACAAAATTAAAAAAACCTACTTATGTACTACCTCTGTGTAGTACCTATTTGAATCATTTGTAAAATGATGAATTTTAGGGGCAAACATTTATTTTCCTTTTTTTAATAGCATTAATGTTTTTTCGAGGTAATATTAAAACTACTTTAGCACAAGTTTATTTTATTTATGTGTTTAAAAGGAAAGAAAAAAAATACATTTAAAATAATACACTAAAGATAAACTAAAATTTATCAAGTTTTCACAGTATGCTAAGGTATACGAATGCTGTTCGAGTAAATAACATTAATCAGCTGCTGTGAACGGACCATGCCGTGAATGCATGTCAGTTCGGTAGATGGCGTTGTGCCTAATTGCATCGCGTTATAGTTTCGTTCACAGCAGCTGCATATAAGGCAAAGGTGCCATATTGTAGATCGTGACGAAATGACGGAGAAACAAAAGAGATATCAAGTATTGGTTTTACGTGCTATATATATGTGAAGTAATTAATCCAGTGGTCATCTGTCTCTAGTGTTTCACTTCATTCTCCCCGCTCATGACCCAGTAAAGGGAAATCTGTACAAATGCAATAGATTAATCAGATAAAAAAAACATGCTAAATATGTTGATTCAATGGGCAGAGCCACCAACACATGCTGTTTAACTTAAAAAGAAAGCTAATATCGGTTTAATGTGAGGAAACCGCTAGCTGAGGTCACTGCGAGCTGCCCTCACTTAACTGTTGATACCCGCGAGGGTCCACTTGAAAATATCAATATGGAAGTAGAACTTCTTATGACTGTCACAATCTGAACACACATATATTGCCCGGTATACCTATTTTTTATAACAGTTATATCAAATAAAGTATTGCATGCAGAACACAATCTAGTTAACCAGTCTAATTTAATTTTAAATGAAAATAACTAAGTTAAAAAAAAATTAAAGTCGCATAGATTGTTCAGCACGTTATTTAAAAAAACACACGGTACAGCTTTCTGCTGTGGCGTGGGTGAGTATCGAAACGCGAATTTCACGTGCACGAACACTTAAAACAATTAAGTATAGGTCACACGTATATTAAATTGCTGCGTTCGACGCTGATGGTGACTCGAGCGATGGGCTGTAAGGTGTGGGAGCTGGAAGCGCTGCGCAGCGCGCGCGTGGAACAGCTGGTGGTGGTCGTGCAGCGCGCGTGGCGCCGGCACAGGGCGCGGCTGGCGGCGGCGCGGCGCCGGCTCGCGCAGACCGTCATCGCCCGCGCCTGGCGGGCTCACCGCGCGCGCCTCTCGCACCTCAAGCGTGCTCCGCTTGTGCGTACACCTTGCTAGTAATCGATAGTGCTCTGGCAACACTTTACACCAACTGAATATCCACATCAGCGCAATCTGCGATCTCGAAGATATCCCGAGAAAAACCTCACATAACCTAATAAAGTAACACGCGTAATGGCCTAATAAAGGCGATAAAAGCGCAACGTACATATTACATACACTAATTGTAAATGTATTCTTGTTCACTAGCAATGTGGTATCGTGGTGGTGGTGGTAGTGGTGATGGTGGTGCTAACGTCTAGAAATGTTATTATATGTTATGTTGGTGTTGTTGTTGTGTTATGCGACCTCATAAATTTATATAGCTTAAGAGTAATGTAAGGTAAAAACTATAAGTACATTGTTAGAACATTGGTAGGTTTGACAATATATGACTAAACTTTTACATTGGCATCACTGTGCTTTCGTAATTTCATTATGTAAATTAATATGTCCCCTCTCTCCGAAACGGGTCACAGGTGCTTGGGGGTCTGGGAGGTATTGACTCGAAACTTAGGCCTTATACAAGTGTTAGACGTGATCACCAGCTGACCTACAGAGGAAGGTCGGGAGGCAAGCAAACGCACAGACGTTGTTGATGATGCAGTTTGCACTCGGCCACTGTATGCCCATGTGGTGCAGATACGCGAGCGCGCGGCCCTCGTGATCTGGCGGTCGTGGTGCCAGCACACGCGGCGCCGGTACCTGCGGCGGCTGTGGCGGCGGCTGCCGGCGCGGCACATGTCGCCCGCGTGCGCCGCCTGGCCGCCCTGCCCCGCGCCGCGCCTGCTGGCCCGCACCGACGCGCTGCTGCGGGCGGCGCATCACGCCTGGCGCTGCCGCCTCTACCGCGCCGCCTTCGACCAGACCGCCAGGAACCGCATGCGGGAGAAGGTCACCGCCAGCGTGCTGTTTCGCGACCGCAAGGTACCGGCTACGGTCATCATTCCAGTAAAAACGGCTGTTGTTTGGAAATATATTCACCTCTTTCGCACCCAACTGACAACCTCAGGTTTCAGGAGGTGCGATTCAGGATATTTATATCAAATTTAATTAAAACCTCCATACAATAAATATGGTCCTTCGAGTCAGTTTTATTAATATATGTTTCCTATAAATCCGACTTCTCATATGGTGTGCACACCAGTAAGAGTTCCACTGGGTTTCCCGATAAAAATGAATTGTGTTTGTAGGTGCTAGGAAGGTTATAATTTGGACCCTAAAAAATGCACACGACCATTACCGAACACGTATGGATTTATTTCACTTACCTTGTTGTCGTCTTGTCTCTTTGACTGCCTGGATCCGGGAGAGGCTTCTGGGGCAATTAATCTTACACGCTACTGTGCGCCCTAAGAGGCATCGAAAAGATAATGAGACGTGATAGCGACTTCGTGCTAAAAAAATGTCTCACATATAAGCCACAAAAGCCTCTGATAGCACAATAAATCAAGATAAAGCAATTCCAAAAAACAACAGGCTTGCGAAAACAAATGTGATACGAAACGATTAGTGGTTATTGAGCGAGTGTGTATTATCCGAGTGCAGAATAACGCCATCTAGGGGTAGGCTCACAGAAACAAAAATACACATGGATAATAATGGCGTATACATCTAGTGTATCGAATTCTCATACAGTGGTTTTAATAATAATATTTACGGACAATATTACCCAAGTAGTCAGCCTCAAACTAAGTTTGCGCTTTTACTATTGATACTAGACAAAAATATACTTATATCCCATCTATGCGGGCAAAATGTAATCAGATTAATGAAAATGATTAACGATTACATTTTACGTTTTTTTACTATTAATATGACTGCATTTTGCTCATTTATTTTTAAACACTACAAAATCACAGATTGTATATACATTTATGATTTCATGATGTTTTAAATGGATTTAATCATGATTACAGAGCAAGAAAATTAAAGTTAAGACTACATTTTGTAATCGTTCATCATTAATCAGATTACATTTTGCCCATCTCTGCTTATATGTATATCGTTGACTTGCGACTTTGTTATCCCCTCATCATAGTGCAGTTTGCCGGTACTGGGAATAGAACCCAGAAGCCCCAGCGTTTCAGACAGAGTCACTACAAACTATTGGGACACGAAATTGTACGTATCTGTCTGTTGAACTGAGTTTGCCGGTGTGTCTAAGGCGAGCTACCCGCGCAGCGTGCCGCACCCCTTCGTGGGCGACTACGTGCGGCTGCGCGCGTCCGCTGCGTGGCGACGCGGCACGCACCCGGCGGACCGATACGTCGTCTTCGCTGACGTCGTCGGCAAGGTACCTCCCACCGCCTTCACTCAGTATTCTACATACACAAACAGTGAAGACATGTGTGTTAACAATATTCTAAGCGTAATAGCCTCTAAATAATAGCCAGTAATTGACGTTATAGAATTTTTACGTAGAAACTTTCACAGTGACCTATTGTTGTGTTTAAACAATAGTCGTGTAGTTTGCCGACAATACAAAACTACAGCAGATAGCCTGCTATAGAACGGAGTCAGTTAGACAGTCTTCTCCAACTCTTCGACAAGACTCCACTGTGCGTCAAGATCAATCATGTGGGGCAATTTCTGAGCAAATTCCGAGCGACATAATCATTCCCAAGGTATACATTGAAGTTGCTTTAACAAATAGGCTAATGTATGTAATGTATGTATCCGTATGTGGTGGATGTTCCTTATATTCGCACGAAAAGATTCGCTTGTACATTTATCAAGCGAACGGCTAAGGAGTGGAATATGCTTCCAGCGGTCATATTTCCGCGATCTTATGACCTGGGAGTCTTTAAGAGAAGAGTGAATAGGCATTTGCTAGGCGATCGCGTTTCATCATCGAACTCATCTTCACTTTCCACCAGGTGTGATTGAGGTCAAGCGTTCGTCTATAAAATATTAAAAAAAAATAGGCCACCTAGTAGGAAATGGCTACTGACGGCTGTAGACTGTCATCTATATCCGAGAGGAACATCACACGTGACACCATCGTGCCACCGCATTTGAAGGTGTAACGGATAGGTACACAAGGTCTCG
The DNA here is from genome assembly GCA_036320925.1 of Automeris io. NCBI lineage: Eukaryota > Metazoa > Arthropoda > Insecta > Lepidoptera > Saturniidae > Automeris > Automeris io. The sequence continues at coordinate 625,506 of JAUDJH010000010.1, read as the reverse complement.
GAACTAGTCTAACTGGTGGTGCGCAGGACGCCTGCGCAGGGCCCGGGCACCAACCTGCTTGGTGGCTGAAGGGTATACGTGTGGATGACGGCAGGTCGCGCGGGGCAGCGGCCGCGTGTCGCGCTGCCTGGCGGTGGTGTCGACGAGCGCGCTGGTGCTGCTGGAGCCGCGGTCGCTGCGGCTGAAGCGCAGGGTGCCGGCGCACGCGGTCTACCGCCTCTCGCTCTCCCCTCACGACGACGACCTGCTCGTTGTGCACGTGCAAGCGGTCAGTACACGCCTGCTGATGCCTCCTCAAATCGATCACGAATGCTGCATCGCCCAGGACATGAGGAAACTCAACGCCACCGTCCTACGACATTGGGTTCTTTAAACGAAGCGTGAAAAGATATTTGTATACTCCATGCCCCACTAGGATCACTGCGACTATCGATTATTTTTCTTTACTGTTGATAGCTAGTAGCAGTCGTTTTATGGACGGTGCCATGCTTACCGTCAGGTGTAGTGTAGTCACTATGCCGAGTGAGTATAAACAAATGCCTATGTTTCTCTCTCGACCTCACCTCACCGGGAGAATGATCAAGAGCGATAGTTCGATAAACTCAACCGCAAAAGCATGCCGTATGTTTCGTGTTGGAATCTACTTGCACCGCACGGGGACTCCGCCCTCGACTGCAATTTAAAGTTATCCTTTTCCTAAACGGTCTCAGGTTAGTGCTCACAGTAGGCTCCCGGATATATGAACAACTGGTCGTATTTACGCTGATCTGTGACGCGTCGAAGCGAGTCATTATGACGGTCTGTACATTTCTGTACTGTGATCACGACTCAGTCTTACATCACCCTACCACGACAACCTACTTGCTCACTAGACGATTTGAGTGTTCAAAGTTGTCACCAATAGATGGCAGAACTTTGGGTTTACAGCACACAATTGTTTTTTTATTATTTTATTTGTTTAGGAACTCAAAATAAATTACAAAAACAGACTATTAGATTGGATTTATATTTATTTGTTATTGTATGTATTGCCAAATCCCATAATTGACCAACCCATGGTGTTCCAGTGCGGTGGGGTCGAGAGCTCGACGGAGGAGGTGTCTCAATGTTCCTCACGTGATGCGAACGACGTGCCAGGCTGTCTCTTCGGGGTGAGTGAATCTCACTCTAACCTTAACGGGTTGTCATAGGAAGATGATTTTACTTTCTCATTTAGGGGAGAGATTTCTCTCATGACATTATAGGGCGGCAAAAAATATTTGGCAGTTGAGGGCTGAGGTAAAGGACGTAAGCATCGCCCTTCCACCGTCCTTACCGCTCATCTCTCATGCCGCTGTTGTGCCTGATGGCTGCCGCATGCGCTTATCGACTGTGTTAATGCTCCATTTAAATCTCTTATTACTAATAAGTTTTGTAAATGACTGAATCGAAACCATCTGGTTCAGTTAAAATAAATCATTTTAAATAATGAATTAGTTTTGTTTTGTAAGTTATAGCATGTAGACGTAACCCGATACGCTCTTGTCGCCCTAAGGGTCGTTAGGGTGTTGCGAGACGTGCGGGGTAAGAGGATGCGCGCGCGCACGGGATGCTTGGAAGGGAGTCGACTACCGAGAGCCAAGGCGGGAGTACGTGCGTGTACGTCGCAGTTCGGTGTGCCTTAAAGTGCAAATAAACTGTAAAACGCCAAACTCGTGTCTTTCTAAAACCACACCCACGACCACCGGTCATATAATGAAATTTGCAACGTTTTTATTCTTCACCATTAAAAAAATTACAGAAATATTGAGCAAAATTGTTTTTACTTAAAATCGCTTTTGCTCGCTTATTCGCATTACTATTGAATGCTTATTAGTAATGGTACTGCTTGTTTTGGTGTTATATGTCGACATGATGTCGATAAACTTTTTTTGTGAAATATTTGCTGTTTTATGTTTTTTTTTGTGTTTTTTATTGGTTGTATATTGCTTTAAGTTTTCCTGAAAATGTGAAAAATAAAATAAATATAAAAAGTAGACAAGAGCACTAGCACATTCCTAAACTCTGCTTAACTCGCGCGTCGGCTTTAAATCCAATATTAATAATAAAAAATGTTTTTTTTTTACCAATAACACAATCATATATGTAGGATACATTAAAAGTAAAAATATTTCTTGTCCATGCTCTGTGGTATCGTAAGTTAAGAGAGATATCCTGGTGTGCTGACAGAGCGAGGGCGCGAGCCGGCGCCGCGGCGACGTGCTGGTGCGGACCTGCCACGTGCTGGAGCTTGCCACCAAGCTGTTCCTGGTCGTGCAGAACGCGGTCGGCGCTCCGCCCCATGTCAACATCGCTGCCGAGTGAGAACACTTTTCTTCCTTACAGAAAATCCTTAAGACACCCTCGATATCTTACTACGACGCGACGACCAAAGACTTTCTCGGTGTCCATCTTTGTGAGGGGTGGGTATGATGCGCCCACTGCCTTCGTCTCGTTTGAGCAGCAGATTTCCTTAAGTCTACTACTTGGTTATCAGGATTGTCGACTTTTGAGAAGTCTTTTTGGGAGTCGAAGCTGCTCGCGTCCGTAGGCTTTACCTTAGTTTCCCTACACGTGACTCCTGGGTGGTGCTAAACGAGCAGCAGCGAGGTGGTAGGGCGCCGGTGCCCGTCTGGATCGCGACCACAGTACACGGGTGTAAAGCCCGTCATAGTGAACAGTTTCGGCTTGTCGCGTTTCGGGATCAGCTTATGTATATCCAGTAGCTCATATACCTAGAAAGAAAAGTAAAAAAGAAAGTCTGCAGACCAATGTGATGTGCCCTGCCAAAATACATCGAGTAATTTTGGGGGAGGCAAAATCTCCTTCCAAGTTAGTGTCCGGCGCGGCGTGATTTATTATAGGACGCAGGAGAGTTCGCAGTAGTTACCTTGGGGGCTTTTAAACCCGACCCGGCCAGGGGCCGCAGACTCCCTAGTCTTATTTTTTTATACTGGCTCAACAAAAACTACAGCGCACCTGATGGAAATTACACTATAGTCCAAGTATGGCAGCGTCTATGAAGGTTTGAAAATCCATTGACAGTCTCTGACGTCATGCCGGCCCGCATATACCACGACGGAAGGTCTCCAGGTATATGACTGGACGTACACAGGCTGATCCCGAAACGTGACAGCCCGAAGCGAGCCACTGCGGCAGTGTTACAAATAAACAAAATAAGTCTGCGGATTATGGCAAAGTGGTGCTAGGTGTTTTGCCCGTAGAAAATATTGAGAAACGCTGACTTAGCGGTGGGCTGCATATTTGACCGTGGTTCCAGGTTCGAGGCGAACTTCGGCCAGCAGCTGGTGACCGTCTCGTTCCACTCGGTGGGCGGGGACGGGGGCGGGGCGCGGCTCCTGAGGCGTGGTTCGCGCATGGATGTCTTACTGTGAACCAAGGACTGAGCTCTGACGGCCAAAGTTCCCTCAAGTGCCAAAACACATTTATAGCTCATGCGTTTTGTCCACGTTACCAAAGAACCTAGATAATGTATAGTTCGAACACACCTAGAATATCTCTCCGGCTTATCTTAGCCGAGTCTTGCCGAATAAAATATATTTTAGAGATATAGGAAAACGTATATCAAAGTATTTTATATTTATCACAATTTAAAAATGCCCATTCAACATACACGAGTGACGCTAGAATGCAAAAATTATATACAGTAGCTTGTGGTGACATATATTATGCTAAGTAAGGCCAATGGGAGTTCCATACGCTTAATGCAACGTAAGTGGTCGCGCCAATAATCATTCATTTATAACTCTACCCTCCCTTAATTATATCCACCGCACGCGTCTATGACGCTAGCGCGGCTATGTTTTTGGTGTCTTCCAATAAGTCATTCCTGGTGCTAGCTGCATGAGCCATCAGCACACCTTAAGGACACCTCACTGTCCATAATTATAGTTCGAGGAAGGAAAAAACATCACCATGATGTCACCAGAGCCGTGAGGATCGCACGGTCAGTGTGTGTCCTTTATTCTCTCTCTCCATTTCTAATACCGCAATACAGTTCACTATTCTGCACTTCTATTGAAGCCACCAGTAATGTTAATTATAGATAGATGCACGATATCTAGGTCTCGCGCATTGTACCTAACGCGAGCCAAATCTATACTAATATTATAAAGCTGAAGAGTTTGTTTGTTTGTTTGTTTGTTTGTTTGTTTGTTTGTTTGTTTGTTTGAACGCGCTAATCTCAGGAACTACTGGTTCGAATTGAAAAATTCTTTTTGAGTGGAATAGACCATTTATCGAGGAAGGCTTTAGGCTATATAACATCACGATGCAATTATTAAGAGCGAAGAAATAATGGAAAATGTGACAAAAACGGGCAAAATTATTCATCCTTGAGGGCTTCCATTGCGTGCGCTGCAAAAACGGTTCAAGATACCAAAAATATATGTATGAACGAATTATTCCTCTTGAAATGATCTAAAAAAATGTCCGCGACAGTATATGTCTATCTTTTAAGATTAAGTCACTAGAACCGTTTTTATGGTAAACAAATTTGGTCGAAATTAATCCATTATTTGTTAAGAGTTGTATCAACGTAATAATATTAATCTTTATCCAAATAAATGTGTTGTTGATTAAGAGTATTTAATTGTGAACAAAATTGTCTTTGACATCACTTAATTTCAATGAACATCTTAGAAGATATTACAAAACGTTACATAGCAAAACAACGTTTGCCGGATCAGCTATAGTGTCTTGATAACCGCGAAACTCGAGAACGGCTGAACCGATTTGACTGATTTCTTTTTGTTGTGTTTGTTGAAGTCTGGGGAAGGTCATAACAGAGAGAAGATTTTAAAAAAATATCTGAAAAAGTCTAAAAACAACACTTTTCTATATTCTCATACAAAAGATTTGTTATAAGTCAATTTGAACTTTAACACCATAGCATAAAGTTTAAATGTTAGTGGACGGGTTCCGGGAAGGCAAAACAATTATTGAGTGACGTATAAATATTAATATCAATATTTGTCAATTTTTATACATATAGCATTAAGGCCAGGTTCCTTCAAACAATTTTCAAAAAACAGCCGACAGGCCAATAGCTATTAACATTAAAAAAAACAATGTGACTTTGTTTTAGAAAAATAGAGCAGAACAAGGTCTGCCGGGACAGCTATGTACTATACTTGTGTACCGTGAACTGTGCGGCTGTGTGGCTGTGTGTGAGTGTGTGTGAGTGTGTGTGCGTGTGTGTGCTGTGCGGGTGTGTGTAGCCTGCCCTCAGATCTAGTAAGTAATAAAGGGGATTCAAGTAAGGATTGCTTTTGATTCACAAGTCTCCCACAAGCGATAGAGAGCATCATACGTCGACAACTGTCGAACCAGGCAGAACTATTAAATTGTGATATATGCATAATACTTTGATATATTTATTGGTTTGTGATTCGAGTCGACTGCCTATAACCATTGAGGGTAGAAATAAATTGATTGTTATTGCTTGAGAGATGAGGCACATCCTTACAACTCCATAACAAGGTGTTACAATATTCTATCGAACATAGACTTCACAGATTTTTAGACCTGTTTCGACTTATGTTGATTAATAGTTTATGACTTTCAAGTCATTTGCATAAAAAGGATAAATAGTTATACATGCATATCATGTCGTGTATGTATGGATGCGTTGTGTGTAACCGCACTGTTTATTTGGACGTCTTGTCTATAACAGTTTTGAGGTCTACAATTAGCTTATTTGACGTTCAAAAGTAAATTACATCATAAACATGGACAAATACCTATCCGTATACTTATAAAGTATATTGTAAAAACCCTATCCAACCGGTGAAGTTGTTACTCGGTATCGATATTAAGTTATCCTTATTAGTTAAAGAGCAAAAATTAATAAAATAAGTGGGAAAATCTTACATAGCAACACTTGGAGCGTGCGTAGCTTATGAACAAAGCAAAAAAGGAAAGCTAAAAGTCATGTTAGTAGGTCATGACGTCAAAAGGGTCATGACATCCGTTCATCCCGAGCACCATTTATCAATTAAATCGTTTCATCAGTCTTTAAACTGTTTTTGAAAGTACTCCGAGCACAAATCGCGTGTGAAATAATTTAATTTTTTCAAATTTATTTGACAATAATTTTTTTCATGTTCACGAATAATATAATTTTCTGATATATTTTGGTAATGTTATCGTATCACCGATATAACCTTTCCGGGTCCGACCGGGTAAAAAACATAGTGTATACACATTTTTTTCATACAGCGACTACGTTATTGGCATGCTAAACGAACAATACAGAATTACTAGTACTAAGTGTGCCAATATTGTAGCGTCGAGATTAGTAATGAAATTGCCCGGGAATTTTCCCAAAGTGCCCAAAACTTCCGAGAACATTTCGTAAATTCCCGGGAATATTCCCAAAGAAGTTTTTGGGCACTTTGGGAAAATTCCCGGGCATTTACATCACTAGTCGAGATACGTTTATCTCTTTCTATAGACGCCATTCATCCATTTAAAACATTAAGAAATCATAAATGTATATGCAATCTGGGATTCTGTAGTGTTTAAAACATAAATGAGTAAAATTAAGTCATATTAATGGTAAAAAACGTGAAATGTAATCGTTAATCATTTTCATTAATCTGATTACATTTTGCTCATCTATGGGTGCGGCGGTTGTTTAAGTGTGTTTTGTCGCGCGGCAGAATCCGACTAACACCTTTAGTGTGCCAAGTGTTGTTTTTAAAATATTATTAAGATTTTTTAACGTAATAAAACGGCACTACACTGTAGATTAAATTGCGCTAAGCACGTACAGGTGGTTGGTATTGTTGCCTGGCATGTCGTCTGAGGTGACGGCTGACATGTTCGCTGACATGTTGGCTGGTGATTTTGTGAGCCGATTGTCCGCTCTTATGAGACTAATTATGCTCTTATAGTGAATATTGTTATATTAAGGAGTTTACAAAAACTGTGAACTGCAGCGGGCCTAAGCGACATGTTTGTTACATCAAGGAAAAGTTTAATTCGTGCGTAGTAATAATATACCTGCTTGTTCCCGGCCCAAAGTAAAATGTAATACGGTCGCTGGTCGGTGTGGGTGCTGCCGCAATGTGGGATATACGCGCTGGCCGGCGGCTTGCTTGACGGTCCCGCGTCAGTTATCCTGGCACTCCAACAGCACAAATAGTAGTCCAAACTAGTATTGTGGCACAAAGCTAGCGAGGTTATCCGTCGCGCCCAAGCTATCAGACCCAGCCGGTGTCGAACGGCTCATCCTAACGGGACGCGGGCCGAAGATGTGTGTCACGATCAGAGATGGGCAAAATGTAATCTGATTAATAATGAACGATTACAAAATGTATTCGTAATTTTAATTTTCTTGCTCTGTAATCATGATTAAATCAATTTAAAACATTAAGAAATCATAAATGTGTATACAATCTGGGATTTTGTTGTGTTTAAAACATAAATGAGCAAAATGCAGTCATATTAATGGTAAAAAACGTAAAATGTAATCGTTAATAATTTTTATTAATCTGATTACATTTTGCCCATCTATGGTCACGATCAAACGACGACACGGTAGTGTTGGCAGCGAAAGATTTGCACGACTACCCTCACACGTTATTCTTTGATTGGTCAATATCAACGCGATATGCGAATATGTAGGAGTCCACCGTAAACTACCTTATACTAACTATTAGATAATGTTGAATGGAATAATAAAATAAATATTGGTACGCGGCCACAACAATACCGCCGCGCTATGTCCCTTTCGGGGCGAGCTGAGATACATTGCCTGTATCCACTTTGCGCTTATATGTCCCGCCCAAAGTGACCAGTAGCGCAGCTGATCGCCGTTCTCTCAGTACTAGCACATATGATATTACAAAAACAATCATATTTAACACGTACTCTTTTTTTTAATAAATACAACCATAAATAGAGACCATCGTAGTGAATCGGTCCGGCTTGTGCTGTTTCGGAATCAGCCGGTGTATATCCAGTTGTTCATACCTACCTAGACAACTTCCGACGTGGTATATATATGTGAGCCGACATGGCGATGGCGACTGTCAATGGATTCTCTAACATCTGCAGTTGTTACCATTCGAGGACTACACTGCACTTCAGGTGTGACGTTGCCGCTTTGTCGACTCAGCATAAGCAAATGGCGTTGATAAAAAAAGGAATTATTTCATAAATGACTGGAAAAATTCTAATTTGTACGATTTTCTCAATACATTACAGTTATATCTCGTCATGCCAAATCCCTGTGCGGGTAGGCAGAGAGAGAATAGCACTCTCGCTAACTCTACATGCCAACTAAACATGGGAAAATTTATAGCAGGCGTATGTGCTATTCATTTTATCTCTTTCGCACGCGTAATATTGTCAAAGTGCTATCTCGCTCTGGATCCGCATGATTTTTATTTATCAAAGTGATTACACTTTTTTTCCGTATCTGATCTGTACTATATTATGTTGGAAAGAACAACCAGAACTATCGGAGTTTCCTTCTGGGTCTTCTCGGTAGTCTGCTTTCCGAACTGCTGGTAGATTGGCGTCTCCAACACCTTGAGACCCTTCAGCTGCGACATTGCCTCAGCGTTTTCTATCGTTTGTATCGCGGCGAGTATTCTGGAGAGTTGCATAACCTCATTCCATCCTCTCCCTTTTATATCAAGAACACGCGCGCTCAATTGCCGAGCCACAGTTTTACGGCGACTTCTATTTCAGCTAGAACTAGGAAGTTCTCTGTCTGTTACCTTCGTCCGGTCATTGTATTGTGGAATGGCCTTCTGGTGAGCGTATTCCCTTCTTCCTACGATATTGGGTTCTGTTAGCAAAGTGTGAAGAGATATTTGTATAGGTCGGCACGATCGCGACAGTCGTTCTAGGTTTTTGGATTGCACTGCACTTTCCACCAGGTACGGTGCAGCCACTGTACAGAGTCAGAATAAAAATCTAGATAACTTGATGTAACAAACAAGTACTTTAGCTCATCGTCGTTCTAGACTTAGCTCGAAATCTAGACTATTAAATATAGTACAATAATAAGTAGATTTAACTCGCGTACGCTGTGTACAATCGATGAATTTGAAATATGGGCTGATGAAGAATACTGTCGTACCAAACTGAATTATGAATTTTGTGAAAATGTCATTGATAAAGAACGCTTCTTGTTCCCTCAATGATTCTTTGGTTCATAGTGATGCGTAGAGATTTTTTTTTAAATTAATTACTGCCGGACGCTTGACCTCAATCACACCTGATGGAAGATGAAAATTAGTCTGACAATACTCTTAAATGCTCTCAGTTTTTGACAAGAAGAGAAATCCTTCATAAGACGCTTCATAGACGGAGGGCCTAAATAGGCTTTCTCAATGACGGGAAGGGGGGTGTACTCCTGTCCTACCCCTCTTCGAAAATTGGCGGACTCCCACAAGTATTACTGCCCGGCTTATGGCTATGGCGAGAGAGTGCACATACATTCTCCATGATACAATCATTATTTTAACGATAGAAAAGTGGCAACAATAGACTTTTTTTTTTATATTTGTTGTTTATTGTAAATTAAAAAAAATATTGATGTTACGTGACAATATTCTTCAGCATCCCACGTTTCGATGTATTGAAATGTACGCAATATTTGTTAAGTGTTTTCGTGTGTGCGGCTGCGTCGCTTGCGTCGGCGGAGAGTGCGCGACGGTTCGAGAATGTTCCATAAGGTTGGGGATCTGAATACCAATCTTGCTATGTTTTGTTTTAATTACAGTTGCATTTTAATCTCACGTTACATTTGATGTTAGATTCATATAAATGATGCCATTACAGACATAAGCTACATTGAAATTTAATCGCGACTAGATTTTGTTTTAAATTACGAGTTTGGTTGAAAAATAATGGAGTATTTGACAACAATATCTTTTTGTAATAATCGAAATGTAATTGATTTGAGTTTCTAAATCAGATCTCTTGGCTGTCGTGACATGTAGTAGGTATATTGAATAGATTGTTAGCACGAGTGGCGCACTTTAAATATGACCTAGTTATGTTATCTCAAGTAAAAATATGGTGACTTGATCAAGAATTACAGATGTAACTATCGTTTCAATTGAGCAGTCTAAAGATTTTTTTTATATCTTATCCAAATTATGTTTGGAAATTTAATGTTTATATTAAATAGTTTTTTAATTTCTAGCAAATTAATTTATCATCACGCCGAATCCCTATTGGGATTGGCAGAGAGAACGGAGCGTCACTTTATTCTTACAAACCTTTCGCTACTTTAACATTTATTATTCCTTTCATGCGCTTACTTTCACTCACATTCATATTGTATATCTTTTTTGTCATCATTCATCCTCTCCACGTGCCCGAACCATTGAGGCATGTTCTAGATGATATTATCTTTCAAAACAACCAAGTCTGCGTATCTCTTCGTTCCTAGCGTTACTTCGTATATAGCTAATCAATTTACCGAATAATATTAACAAGTTTCACCATGCGACATGTAGATATTTTATTGATATTAGAAGAAAAACAAACGTATTTATAATGTATACTTGACCAAATAAAGATAGTTGTTGGAGAATCTTGTCAAAAATAGCGAACGTCGATTTGATAATTGTTTTTTTTTAATTTCCGGCAGCTTGTGTGATAAGTTTCTTCCGTGATCTAAATTTCAAATTGGTCGAGTATACGTTATATATTTTTTGTTTTAATGGAAGATAATATTATTGTAAACGAATAGTGAATAATTTGTATAGGATAAGTGAATTTGTGCGCCACTGCCTTTAAAGTAGTACACGAAAGTTACTCAATGTTATTATTCAATGATCTCAAATAAAACACGCAAGCATTTTCTCATTGCAAATCTTGATTGAAAATCAACTAGCTCATAAAAGTTTGATTCAGGAGCAAGTAGGTATTGCGCAGTCATTTATTATTTTCCAATGGCATTGATTTTTACTCCAACGACCTGTCACTACAATATATAACAAAAATAATATATCATCACACTATATTCCTTCGGAGACGGACAAATGCGTGACTTCTGCGCCATGCGTCGCGGGCTTGAACCCCGCACTGAGTAAATATTTGTGGAGCTAGCGAATAAAATCAGATTAAAACATTATAATCTTTCGTGTCTTGTAATTGTAAGTACTTCAACGGGTTTTATGCGCGAATTAACTAAATTGCGACACGACGTTTCGACCTCCTTACACAGGTGATGGTCACGATCCGGATCACGCGCCGCAGATTTTTCGTCGGGGTCAGAATGTTACTTCCTCTACTCCTTTTTGTTCTTGATAATTAGTAAGATATTTCGCGCATAAGACTCGTTATAGTATTTAAACTCTCTAGACTAATGCTTGTGTTTTATTTGCGATAGTTGAGGGTAGTTGGAAACGCCAGCGGCAGCCCCGCGCGGGATACACTTTCTGTTATCGAATGTTATGTTTAACGGACGACTATTGTGCAAGAAGTTTAACATTTATAATAAATATTTCAAGTTGATCTTGTTGTTTCTTTACTCCTCTTTTCCATTCTTTTAGGTGCTGAGGATCGGATTTAAGGGGCGACAACACGAGTGATGAGAAATAAAATGTTAGTTTGATTTTTTTTTGTTGTATTTGTTTATTAGCTTCATTTTTGGTTTGTGTTTTTTTTTATGGAAATATTGCCGCCATATGTATCTTTCTTATGTATAATTATTGCTTATATGTTGCTGTGTGTTTCCCTGTAAATGTGGAAAAATGAAATGTTCATTGACTTCATTTTGATAAAAACTAATTCAACACACAAATAATTTATTTATATTTATATCCGTAACGTGTAATAGATTTATAGAATATAAATGCATAAATACATACAAGTACAAACAACTCGAAGATATATTACAGTATATTTATATACACATATAAATTGCTACATCTAGAAAATTCTAATACTATGTAGGTCTATGCGATAATTGAACGAGCGATTCGGACGTGAGATCCGGGCCAATAGGACCTACCACAGACCGTGGGTCCCACCGACTGCGCCATGTTATAATGATAAGCGAGTTCGATTAAGATTGATTTTTATTTCATATCGAGAACACTCTATTACAATAAGAATAACAAAATTATTTATGGACATTCCACACACATCGACTTAACCCCAAACTAAGTTTCTATTTGTACTAGACAAATATATACAGTATATTTTGAAAACCTTTTTCTTTTTTTGAGTTATTTTACATGAGATTTATTCTCGGATTATTAACTAAAATCAATTAAAAGTCTAATGGTAAAATATTTAATTGAGAACCGGTGCTCAGTATCAACTGGGCACATGACCCGTTTGACGTTACAACCTACTAGCACGATCCTTTACTTTCCGTGTTTTAATCAGTTGCCGATATCGATTGGTTATTGTTTGGGTAAGTGCGCCCAGTAAAAATATTTAACGAAACGATATATGTATGCATCCCACACTATAACAAAAAGGCAATCGTGTAACAACAATCTCCAGCCATTTGCTCCGCACACGTGAGTTCCCTGTTTCAGTCCGTTTCGAGCTGCTACGGCAGATTTTTATAATATATGCTTGAAAAACTTGATTGAAGGAATTATTTAACGTTCACATCACTCGTCCAACCATTGCATTATAAATATTCAACTATAATACTAACTCTAAACACATAATAAGATCTTTATGTTAATACAGACTAGTACAATTGCGAAAAGACGGATAACGGCGATATATTCTCTGCGGGTTGCCTATCAAAACTATTAAAATATTATATGTATACTAAAACTCTTTACAAATTATTTGATCTTAACACTTCTTCCAACAACACTATGATCAAGTACTCCTAAGACGAGGGAGATATTAGACGAGGATATTCAGCATTCGATTCTAATTCCAAATATGTATGAATAGTGATATCATAATATTTCCATTAAATTTAAATATAATCAACATATTTAGGGACAATTACAATTATGAATGAATTAATAACAATTAATTATAAAGTAGATATTTTTTCCTGTCCTAGCCAAAAATAAGCACGAAAGGAAAATAAGTCAATATCCGTTTCCCTAAAATAACGTACCTATAATAAACTTTATCTACTTACCAATTAATTGTGTGCCACACGCGTTGCGGTGTCTACAATTTTTACGTAAAAATGCTCAGTTATTTATTCATCAATGTTCCTTAACGATTTGTTAGGGTTTTTTACATGTTTATTACTTGCAACATATTACGAACTATTGTATTCTGAAACATCTCCTTCATCTATAAAATAACCTATATAAAATTAGTTACATGGGTAGGAAGATGCAAGAAAGGTATCGCCGCTTTCCCGCTTTTTCACAAAACAATAGTGTCCGACCGAAGATTCAGGTCTGGAAAAAAAAAACACTAGGCGATAGTCGATTAGTCCGTTTCAGCTAAAAGTTGATCTTCAGTCCGACACTACAAAACAGGAAAATAAACAAGACGTCGACAATTCATTCAGTCTTCTCGTTGCATTCACTACGGTACACACTGTCCTTCCACTGCATCCTTCATAAACAATAAATTATAGTTAAAGTACCAAATTTCTCTAAAAAATGTATTCATAAATCGAGCTTATATCTTTCATGTATACTTTAAAATAGAACATTTTATTAAAGCTTTATATAAAAAAAAACACTGTATATTTGTGACATTCATAATTACACGAAAAAATAATTTTTCAAAAATCAGTCCATTAAAATTATAGTTAATTTTTATAAGTTTTACTGAGATGCTAAAATTCTCGACCGTTCTATCTCATTCATGTCTCATGGTTTTATGTGTTACATTCAATTCGGTTTGTAACTTGATGTATGAAGCGTTGCAAGTGTAAACGTAGTACCTAATTAATAGCTATAATTAATCTAAAAAAATAACATTACGTAATTAGTTAACTAATGGCCCTTTTTTAATCTTCATAAATTATTTGACATATATCAATAACTGCAATGAAATTAGGTTTTTCTGTATGTCGTATGTTATTTAACACGTTCGTCGCCACGTGACCCGTACGTGGGTGACGCTTTTCCTCTTAAAGTTAATAGGATTTTTAGTTGGATTTTGATAAGGAATTTAATAGATTAGCACTTATATGTGAATATAGGACGTACAACATTAAAATATTCACATACTACAATACCTTTTATTAATTTATATGGGATAACATATTATATTATTCTATGACGCATGTTTTTCATTAAAACACTCACACATTTGAGGTGAGAAACAAAGTCGTTTGCGACAAATCGAAGATATCACAATATAGTCATAATATTCCAGTTACATTGTGTATATTCCTGCTTATCGTATGTTTACGCGGATTTAAGCCCCGTGAGTAACACAAACGAAACACGCTGTCCGACGAACGTGTTAAACATCCATTTTTTTGTTTTTTAATTTTATCATACAATTTCCATGTAGGCCTATTTACTCTGTATTCATGAGTCATTTTTCATACACTTTATTGACACAAACAAATATCAAATTTCTAAAACGCGAGGTCTCCGATATTAGTAATAAAAATCATATACAGGGGGGTTTACACATTTAAATATCATATTTAGTGCCAAATAACAGTCACACACAGTTTTAGACAATACTTATAGATTTTTAATATAGTTACTCGGACAAACAATTTAAGCAACAACAACTAGATACGACAATCGATATGATTCATTTATTGGTCCTACGTGGACGCCGGTTGTTGTGCGTGTGCCTCGCTCAACACTTCTGAGATACTACGTCCTTGTCTATCACCGTTTACTGGAACGAGATGCATGTGCCAATTCATTTTTAATTAGCTTTATTTTCACGAATAACGTTTCAATAGTTGTAGTACGCCCTCACTTGATGGTAATTTTAATAGTTATAACCCTCAAGTGCAGTATCCTAACAAGGAATTGTTTACGTTGCTAAATCGACATATTTCTATTGTATGTATTAAATTCTTCTGCACGATAATCTTCTGCTTTTTTATTGTCATAAAGACAAAATTAATGTAGTTACCTAACTTTTCAGGTTCATAAGGTAATCATAAAGACCCCGTTACACTGGTAATTTACGGACATTTTTATATAGACAATAGTCGATTTGAAAACAATTAGTCAGATTCCAATAGAACCTAGACAATGGCGATTACGAGCGGTCATTTTGCACATTTGTTGTATTTTGAAGAACCCTGCTGGGTAATAAGATACCGTAGTTGATCAACAATCGATTACTTAAACCAAACAGTGAGTACAAGATTAGAACAACGTAAAAACGTTTCGAAAGTTGTTGAAATCGCCAGTCATCGATACTTCCCAAGTCCTGTTGCAGACATTAGCACCCCCCTAAATAGCAGTTATATAGCATGTCTCAAATGAATGTTATAATCGTTTGGTCTAAATAATATAAAAACCCCGCGCTATGTCGAAGTCAGTTCGCTGCAAAAACGTTCGTAAATCACCAGCGTCTTAACGGCGTAATATTTTAACCACAACAAAAATAAGCCGCAGTAGTACTTTTGAGGGTTAAAAGTCTTTCTGAAGCGTTACAAACAGTAATTATCAACCGGAGAGTACGCCGAGACCGGTGGAAAAGTGGTCCTTCGAGGCGCACGAACAACGCGCGGCGTGAGTCGTGACCGAGCGGCCGGTTTGTCAGCGTTTGTTCTTATCGTCGAGCGTTGCGTGGCGTGACGCGCGACGTGACGCGCGACGTGACGCGCGACGTGACGCGTGACGTCATGTGCCGTGCTAAGTTCACTTTATAGAGCAGGCAAAGTGCGCTCGCAGCCGGCGCAGGGACGACGATTCACGCTATAAACGACATTAAATTCTTTGTGACACAGCTTTAAAGTTGAAACTCATCTGTTTTCTACTGATTGTAAATGCTCAATCATGTCTCACGTGTCGAAAAAATTATATTAATTATATCTGGAAATTTACTATTAATTAACATTGCCGCTAATAGAATTTTAGTTTGGCTAATCCGACTGGTTAAATAAGCTTTGGTCAGGAGTATAATGAACTGGGCAGTAGATTTGTGGGAGTCTGCTACCTGGAGGAGAGAGGGATTGCGCGCAGTGTTTGGCACGCCGCTTGTGAGAAAGGTTTCGAGGGGTGGGCAGTTTACTCCTACCCCTCCCAGAGATGCAAACAAACAAACTAAACAAGCTAATGACTAAACAAGCTGTTTTCTATCCGGGTGTCTGGAAGAATCTAGATTCCCAGGCTCTGGTGGTGTGATTATAAGGACACCCTGGGGATTTTATTCAGTAGGAGTCTTGACTCACTGGGAACGTTGCCCTCACAGCGCCTCTGATGGTGCTATGTAGAATCTTCCCCCGGATTACAAAAAAAGATATAGACTGAAGCTGGAATACTGTGCTTCGGAGCACGCAACCGCTTCGTCTACTCGCGTTTGCAGTATCAATATTTAACAAATGGATGTAAATTGAGACCCGCAATTGACCTGTTTACTCGTGACCACACCTCATGTAACCAACTCAAAAAGATATTCCCGAAAATATTTCACATATGACACTATAAAATTAAATAGATTTACAAATCATACAAGGAAACCTCCTATTACGGCACATATCTCACCTTTGGTATGATTATATCAGAAAACTAAAGTAAGTACCTTCAGGTCGCGTGAGCCGGCTGCCGGTGTGTTGTCATTCTCCAAGTCATCTGTAATCGAACCAATTTCTTATTATAATGTGATACATACTAACTTATTGTTACGACGGAACTAGGGCGAAAATTGAAATCTAGCTCTCTAGGCGACTAGGAATCAAACGATTATGATTTTAAAACCCATAAATTGTCTCGAGGTGCTGATTCGAATAGAGTAACTGTCAAACAAATCGCCAACAAAGATGTGGCCCGACCTACATCGCTCGTTTTGAGAAACAACGTGAGCGCCGTGGTCTGAATATTAATTTGATACCTGTTTATCTGTAAAAGTAACGGGCCGCAAAAGTTCTAAAAGCGATCCTGGTACATCCGGGGCTAATACACAAGGAGCATAGATCTGTTTAGATCTAGCTCGAAAATGCCGGAAACGTGTCGCACCGATATAAATACCAGCGGATTCCCGATTGTACATACGTTAAAATACACAGATGGGATTAATAACATCCAAAAACGAACACAATAAAGGAAACCACTGGTGATATACGGTTCTTCAACAGACACCATTCCAAGTTCCTTTGAGTGAGCGTATGCTCTGTCCACTTCCGGGCAGTAGACTTGAGGGAGTTTGCTGCCCGGATGAGAGGGCGGTGGTGCGCAGTGTCTTGCGCCGCCTATGAAAGAGGTACTGGAGGCGTGGGCTCTTTATTCCCATCCCTCCCAGAGAGGAAGCCTGAACAAGGCTGTTCGCTCCCCGGGCGACTGGACGAATTTGGTTTCCCAGGCCTGGGTGGAGTGATTAGAGGGACACCCCGGGGGTTTTTAGTCAGTAGGAGTCTGACACACCAGGGCCGCTGCCCTCACAGTGACCCTGATGGTCCAATGTAGGATTTTCCCCCGGGTTACCAAAAAAAAAAAAAAAAAATGCTCTGTCCACTGACCGTAGTGCGTGTGAGTGATGTCCGCAGTTAGTTCGTTGCCGTTGTCGTCGGGCGCTGGGCCGCGGCACCGCGCGCAATCGCCGCGCGACGCCCCGGACCCGCTCGATCCCAACGATCCAACCGAAGCGCCTGTCTCACCTGCACCGGCGAACAGACAACCTTATACCTCTTGATCCATCAATTGGGTTAGGCAAGACGAGTGCAGCCCCCTTCTATCTCTGCAAATATATTTTTCAACTGACAGAAATAGAGGTTGTGCTCTGGCGCTGTTTCCGTGTTATGGTTATCGCGTATAGGGACTTTCATTTGTAACTTGCATTCTTTTTTCAAGTATATGGTACAAAGTTATCTTATATATAAAAATGAATCGCTAAATGTCTTGATAAGCGCGAAACTCGAGAACGGCTGAACCGATTTGGCTGATTTCTTTTTTGTTGTGTTTGTTGAAGTCTGGGGAAGGTTATTACGGAGAGAAAAATTTAAATAATTGCCTGAAACAGTCTAAAAACATAATTTTTCTATATTTTCATATAAAATATTTGTTATAAGTCAATTTGAACTTTAACACCATACCATAAAGTTTAAATGTCAGTGGACGGGTTCCGGGAAGGCAAAACAATTGAGTGACGTATAATATTAATGTCAATATTTGTCAATTTTTATACATATAGCATTAAGGCCAGGTTCCTTCAAACAATTTTTAAAAAACAGCCGACAGGCCAATAGCTATTAACATTTAAAAAAACAATATGACTTTGTTTTAGAGAAATAGGGCAGAACAAGGTCTGCCGGGACAGCTAGTCATTAATAAGCCTCTTCATGTCCCCTGGATCAGTGAAGCCAGTAGTACGTTTAAGACTCTGTTCCGGACATCATCCAGAGGCAAGTTTTGCATATCTCATGAGAAAAGCCGAACCACTCTATTGTAATATACGGGGAAGACTGAAGATACGCATCACTTCCTGATGAAATGTGCCCGGAACGAGACACAAAGGAAGACGCTGATGAGCAGTTTGCCATTATTTGCATAGCATTTTGCCAGATCCTCTGCCCAGTGAAGCCAGAATGCTGTGCCAGATGGTGATGCTTACTCATCGGCGACTCCTCTAGGACGTAGTGGCCTAGTTTAGGCTATAAAGAGACTAATATGTTTGGTAGAACAAAAGCTCTTAAATAAAAATTAATTTATAAAAAACTTTTTCAAGCATGTTCTGAAGATAGTTTAAATGATAACCTGTGAAATTATCTATAAAAATCCTTTACGGAGCTATTAAACCAATATAGCAACTTATTTTTAAGTCTAAACAATAATCATATAGTTTATCGATGTTTTCCACAGCAGATGTAACATTTTGAGACCTTGCATCGCTTCGGACCGCGGCGTGATAATTCTGTAACATAGCAACTACGTAAAAAAAATGTTTTTTTTTTAATTTAGCTCAATAAAATGACCACAGTGCACCTGATAGAAAATACAGTGTAGTCAAAATACGGGAACGATCAACAAGGGGCAAGAATCTGTTGATAGTCTCCGTCGACATGCCGGCCTTCATATATCACGACTGTATGTCTCTAGGTATGGTAAATGGATCGTGTGCGATGATCACTTACTATCAGTGTGGTCGGTCCGATGGCTGAGTGAGAGGCTCGGAGAGGCGGACGAGTTCGCCAGGGGCTCCGACGAGTCTAGCTCTAGAGAAGATTGCGAGCCACAGGAGCCAGACCCTTCGTCGGACCCAGAATCGTCTGCCTCCTGCTGCATATCAGCCTGCAACGGCACAACGTCTTAAACGTTTCAGTGACAATTTAATACATAACTTTGAAAAAGACCTTAACAGGATAATACAGCTGGACTGGACAGCTTCTACATAGTTGAACCAAATAATGTCGTCAGAAATTCCACAACGTTTAATGACTAAGGTTTCCAATCAATTTGGCCTACCTGTTAAGCCATACGGTGCCGAGATGTGGACACTGACAGTAAATATTGTCCACAAATTGAAAGTAGCTCAGTAAACGACGACGGGCGCTACACTCAGAGTATCTCTGCATGATAGAATTCCAAGTGAAGCTTTCAGGCAGAGAACGAAAGTGACGTAGGAAACCAAATAATTAACCTAAAATGGCAATGAACTGGTCATACTTTTCGCAGAATTGACAACTGTTGGAGTAAGCGAGTTCTGAGTAGAGATCATATCTTGATAAGTGCAGAGTAGGATGTCTAAAAGTGATTTGGACTGACGATTTGTGAGAGGCAGCTGAATTTTTCTAGATGCGATCACCTCAGAACAGAGACAAGTGACGAACTTTAGGAGAAACTTAATATGTGATGCGTGCTACAAAGATGACGAGAAATCTAATAGTTGGTATAGTTCAAGATTAGGGAACAAGTTATTCGGTTTTTCACACTAGAGCACATCTTTTTTTGAGCACTTGTAATTGAGGATGGCTGGAGAGCTTACTTTTTTTTTTGAAGTATCAAAGCTGTCATAAGAGCAGAGAAACAGGTGTCCCAAACAACTACTGGTTAAAAACTCCCAGAGTGTCCCTTTGCTAGCTGCAGCCAGTGGTGGGAGTCAGTACTCTTTCTACAAAACGGCGAGCAAAAGCCATGTGCAAGTACTGTTTTCTGGAAGGATGGATCTAAAGGATCAATTTCATCGGGACCTATTTATCTGGTGGTGCGTAGGACTATACTGCTGAATCTCAAGGAAAGAGCGTTTTCCCAGAAAACTCGCATAGTTGATGAAAGGTAACCTGACTGAAATTTAAAGTAATCTTAACTGTTACGCTGTCATTGCGACTAACAACTGTGATCAATCAAAAGCTTAATAGGTGGGAGAGAAAAATATAAATATGATACACTGCAAATTATAGAATTACATATTCTTATTGCAAATTATAAAACAGTAATGGATGCCAAGGTATTTTTTATATAGACTAAGTCAACTTCTCACCCGACTATCGAGGGTGGGTAGAGCCGGCTCAGGGACGGGCGCCAGATCACGTGGACTGCGCGCAGACTCGCTGGAACTGTTATCGCGAGGTGCCTCCGCCTCTGTCATCCACCGATTTTTACATAATTTGGATAATAACAAGTACTCCGTTGGGTTTCTCAACCTAATTAGATTATATCAACCTTTTCCTTTTCAGTGCATAACCACGCGCAGTGGTTCACGAAGCGACAGTTACTGTTACTTCATCACGACACGGTATATTTTTTTTAAATAGTACTGCCATGATTACAGTAATATTTGATGCAATTTTGTCAATTTTTCGTCAACCGAAAGACTTATTGTCCATCTTATCTTACAGCCACCTATGGACAACTGTAACAAAAGCAGTATTTCCACTGCATTGTCTACCTTGAAGGTCGTTATTCACTTCCCTCCTGAACAATCTTATATCACGGCCTTAAAGGTAAAACTAAAAATTCAAATTCCTCGCTAGTTCGTGCTAGATGGGTTGTTTTTGGACTATGTCAAGCTTAAGGAACAATGGAATCAACGCACTTGCAAGTTATATGAAATTTGATGCACTAGTGAGTACACAGCACTGCGATATCTAGGTCACGCGAATTATGTAAAACGCGCACTAAATAAATAATAAAGGAAATTCACACTAAAACTGCCTTCTGATTCACACGCCTCCCACCAAATGGTAAAGACCTCCACCACAATATGGTTCGGATTCTAGCAGCCGATGCTAGGTCGCAGTTGCCGAGCATTGCCAGAATGCAAGTCGTGTCTTTAACATCACGTACAGTGCAGCTATTTTGTCGGATGGGTATAAATAAGCAATCTGGGATGATAGGGTCATCGAAATGCGGAAAGATTTACCAGATTTGTCGCCGAGCTTGTGCCGCAGCAATGGGTAGAAGCCACGCGCAGTCGCGTTGTGCGGTTCGTATTGCAGGATCAATCGGCAGTACTTAAGCGCCTCCGCATACTGACGTTGCATAATCGCTGACAGGAACTGGAACGAAACAGATACGGGGTAGCAATTGGACTACGCCGCAATTGTACAAGTCATAAAGTAACAAGGGAACCTATAACTGCATGTTAATGGGGGACTGAGTGTTCTAGAATCAATGCACCACCGCCGTTACTCTTTCTTTGATAGTTTGGATTCTAATCGCACAGATAACATCATGTGAGGCTTAGCACTATGACGATGATCCTGACTTTTGATAGCATGATTGACTTTTCTTTGGAAATTGGGGCTCTAGATAAAGACTCACCTCGGCGAGGAACTCGCTTGGAGCAGAGAGCGTTTCATTGCCCTCAGAACGATCCTCCGGGCTGGCAGACTGTCTGCTGGCGGCCGACGCATCCATTTTAACAAGGCGCGCGGCTGCGGGTGTTGAGACGCCTGAGCCAACCTCACGCTGTCTAAAGTGCGCGCTCACCGGCCTGTACGGGGAAGGTGCGTCACCGCCCGCGGCACCAGGCAGTGTCACCACCAGCCGGCGCGACGGCGATGACCTTCCCGCACGAGTGGGACTCACGACCTTCCGCTGCTCTGAGAGCTTTAATGCAGCTCCTGACGCGGTGTCTAGGTGCGTGGCAACGGTTGCCGGTGCCGGCCAAAACGCTTGGGGTCTGGCCGGCGGGGGAGTCGGCCGAGGCGGTGCCGGACGGTAGAGGCGCGCGTTGGGCACGGGCCTCCGGAACGTGCGCTTGCGGCGGCGGCCGCGACCGTCTTTTCCGTTCCCTTCAACCGCTGCTTTCGACCTACTGGAACGCTTCGATTTCGCCGGCAAGCCTGGGTATCTGCAAAGGTCGATTATTATTATTTTTTTGTACTAATTGTCTCCGACCTACGTGTATATCCAGTCAAGGCGTTAATCGGATTCATGAAGATACTTACAATTCTACATTTTTACAGATCCAGTTTAAGAAATCCTCATCACTTGGCGTTCGTCCCACTTCGTTAGTTATTATTATTTCTATCAAGTATACATTGACATTTTAAGACTATGCAAGTACTATAATTTAATCGCTTGTTAATTTAACTAACAATTTACATCAAATGAGATACATTTATTTCGCCTCAAACAACAATTTAAAATTCAGAAACTAAACAAGAAACAGAAAAGAAGAAAAGACAAAAGCATATAAACATGACGAAATTATCTCCCGCAGCTTGATGTCACAAAAGAAGTATGCGGTGCTGGTTTACGTGAAGGGCTCGTATAGGGAAAGGGTCGTATTACATCATATCAAGATAATAAAAAATAAAACAATAAAAATAAATTTATATAACTTAAAACAATACATCTATTTAAAATTAAATGATACTAAATAATTTACCTACCTAATTTAAAAATTAGCGTGACTTTATTGAATTCAGGAAGAACACGCGGACCGCAAAGGGTAATAAAATCTTCAAATATCAATTCTTCATAAATATTATGCAATTTTTTTCCCCAGTAAATAAAAAAAAAGTATAAAAAGATTGCTGCCAAAGAACACTAACAGTCTCGGGTTAGGCGTATAGACGTTACGGGCACGGCGGCCGGGCGACGAAAACAGCTGTTCCGGCGGCTTGCGGCGGAGACGCTGCGGCGCTCCGAGATCTATTACGTCTTCTGATAACTTTGCCGCGTCCAGATCCGCCGTGAACCTAAGCGAAACGAATTTGATATGAAACGACAAGTTATTTGGCGGGATACCTATGTATCTGAAAACACGAAACTTCCAGTTCAGTACCGCCTGCAAGAAAGTTTCAGCGGGCCATCAATTAGTCATTAATCGCTATGACATGCGAGCCGGGCGCGATATGATGACGTGATGAAAGCGGGCAATCAATCACTCAGCACAACAGAACTGCTGGCTCATCTCGAACGAAATCTCGTTCGAGTTTGATAATCATCAAAGAATAGATTACGGACCATTTTTTGCAACTGGACTCTGCATAGTGACAAACAACGCCTGATGGTAAACATGGTTCAGTCCAAGAAACGGCAACGACCATGAACAGTAAGAAAAATCGATAGTTGCAGCGATCATGCAGGCCTGAACAAATATTTCTACATGCTTCGTTTGATATTTCTCTTTCCTGCACGCTATAAACAAATATTGTGCTTCTGTACGCAAAACATGGTGTGAACGAAAAAGACTAGCAAATATTTTTCGCAACAAGAAACATTTACTCTGGACGTACTATTAGGTAAACCGCTTAATTTTGATCAATTTCTCGTAAGCGAGAAAAATGTGAATATAAATCAAAGCGAGACGGCTAAAATCATACATATGCCTTTGCCAATGCTAAAGCAGCATTAAAAATGAACGAAAATGTACGTATGAACGTACAACAGAGGGAATGCAAAAGCCTCACTTGATAATTGTCGGTAATAAAAACATACTAAAATATTAGCTATAATGCGGTGTTGCTCTGGTAGATAATTTTGATACAGGTCATACTTATTGTTTACGAGCTTAACTGGTCTACGTCGTCCCTTTTTTTTTTTTTCGAATTTACGCGTTTTGTTGACCGGGAAAGGTCTTCACAAACTAACCGGGCAGGTGGGCGAACACTGAGGGTGCTCAGCCAGCAATTTATGGGTTGGGTGGCAATGCAAGGGCACCCCTGTGGGTACGAACCTCGACTTGGACCGCCAGCCAAAAATACGAAACCTAACGGTGATCTACTAGCGTTTCGGAAGCGACTACCTTGAGAAGAAACGCCGAAAGAAACTCAAGGCTGCGTCAGAGTGTAACTGCGTCATTTAGACGACAGTTGACGGATTTAACCTTACTTGTCGTCGTCGGCGCCGCCGGCGGCGCCGGTGTCGTGGTAAGTACCTGGTGCATGAGTGTACCTCACTGTTTTTAGGATCTGCGGTTATCAAGGCCGCGGTAATTGGATCGTCCGGATCCAACAGGACATGACGCGGGCGGCGTGTGCCCCACGATTTGCCGCGAGTCGGTGGGTATTCGCATACGTTGCGAAGAAGCTCATTGAACGTCGTCCCATTCGCATTTCCACAGAAATTGACTATACTCTCGGGATAAAAACATACCTATGCGCTGTTAATAATAATAATATATCCCTTTCGATATGAGCGGAGATATATTAGTGGCTGTATCCAATTTGCGCTTATATTTCGTGCTCAACGTGACCAGTAGCGTCGCTGGTCGCCGTTTTCACAGCACTAGTAGGTACACATGACATTTCTATTAGGTGCCGTGTGGTTTTCCTCACAATATTTTCCTTCACCGTTGAGCACGTGCTGCCTAAGTCCATACGTAATCTGGAAACCCTCAGAGGTACGTGCTTAACTCCGTTCAGTCATTCTAATGTATATTTTATTTAGTATTCTACATTTTTCTATGCTACTTAAAAGTATTCTATGTATTTATTGTCATACTTGTTTGTTGTACGTTATAACTTATAAGGTATGTTTTTGTATATTTGGTTCTAATATTTAAATAGCACCGTGACGTCCGCGCAATCGATTCCCCTGAGCGTCGGCTGAAAATCAGCGCTGGATGGCGCGTGCAGCGTCGCCCAGCATACGCTGAGCTGAGTGCTCTTTGAGATGGGTAGCAGCACACAGGATACATGATGTGATGTTATGTATTCTTTCATTGTTGTTTTTATATAAATATGTTTGTTTTGTGTTGTTTCCTTTTGGCTCAATAAACTTTTTCTTTCTTTCTTTTTCTTTAATGTGATTTAGTAACAACCATCTATCAAACCTTCGCATTTATAATAGCAGTTAAATAATACTCCAGCGAAATTATATTAATCGCATCATATTTTGATTTACTTATAAAAAAAAAGTGAGACACATAATACAGTGAACATATCGTCATGAAGCGCGACCATTACACAGTACACAAGGGCCCGAGTGGCGACAAACACCGCTGAATATTTAACACATCAATCTTTCGGGAACGTCGCGTCAACTAAATATGCTAAAGCAAATTTGATGGCATATAAAACTTCAATCTCTCGTGTATTGCTATATTTAATGATAAAGTTCACAATTTCTCGAGTAAAGTTTTATTTTATTTATTAGAACACTTACGTAGTCTACATCAGAGATGGAAAAATGTAATCTGATTAATGATGAACGATTACAAAATGTTGTCGTAATTTTAATTTTCTTGCTCTGTAAACATGATTAAATCCGTTTAAAACGTTAAGAAATGATAAATGTGTATACAATCTGGGATTTTGTAGTGTTTAAAATATAAATGAGCAAAATGCAGTCATATTAATGGTAAAAAACGTAAAATGTAAACGTTAATCATTTTTATTAATCTGATTACATTTTTCCCATCTATGGTCTACATTAACACATATATAAATATATAAAACAAGAACTAGATATATTACAAATGCGACTATATTTAAAAGTGTAAACAACTTGCAAACAAAATACCAAAAATTAAATACGAGCAACGCACCGATGGAGTCAGTGATAAAAAGAAAAGCACTGAAATAATATGAAAAAAAAAATTCACAAAAAAAGATAAAAAACAAACAAATACCAATTTTCTCGAATAACATCCTTTTTTTTAGATACAAAATGTTATCATTGAATATATCGAGATCAGTATAGAATTGTACAGCCTCATCATCATGCGTAAGGGTGCACTGTGGCCTAAATTCGTCGAACAATTGAGGCGTCTAGTTACAAAACCCGCTAAAACGATTTTTCGTACAAAATTACTTAATAGTTCCAATAGTAATTTGAAATGTTTCTATCAAAGCAAATATTATATATGAATTTTTTCTTTTTTTGATTTTTTACTCTAGAATAATAATTTAAATACCTTATAAGAATGTGATTGTAAATCAAAGATTAATTATAAGTTTTTATAAATAATTGGGATTTGAAAAAAAATGTTATAGCGGGTTTTGAAACTAGACGCCTCAATTAGGAGTTCGGAACAAGTTCAAATTGGATGTTCTGGGTAATCCAGTAAGCCGGGCAGTAGACTGAGGGATTCTGCTGCCCAGATGAGAGGGAGGCGGTGCACGGTGTCCGGCGCGCCGCCTGAGAGAAAGGTTTTGGAGGGGTGGATTTTTACTCCCACCCCTCCCCCAGAGAGATAGCTTCAACAAGGCCTTTGTTCCCTGGACGTCTGGACGAATTTGGCTTCCCAGGCCCGGGTAGAGCAATCAGAGGGACACCCCGGGGGTTTTTAGTCAGTAAGAGTCCGACACACCGGGGTCGCTGCCCTCACAGTGTCCCTGATGGTCCTATGCACGATTTTCCCCCCGGAATAAAAAAAAAAGTTATCTAGTAATCTATTAATTTCATAATTTTTATTTTAAAGTTAATATTTTAAATGCCGGTTTTGCTAAAGTTTTTAAATGAATCGCCAGATAGTGCTAAATTTATCTATCATGTCACAAAATTTGCTGACTTAAATTAGAGGTAGACTGCTAAAAAATATTGGGCTTCTAGCGATAAGCCCTACTAGCTGCAGTCATTTCTCGACATAATTTTATTAATATTCTGATTATAATCATTAATGCGGATGCTGATATTAAAAATAATGCGAATAACCAGCTAATGCTGGAGTCGACCCGTGCGTCGTCTCCGCCGAAAATCGCGCAGGGTGTCTCTTATGGAGTGTCTGCCGGTACGCCTGAGGGAACTACCTGCTAGACTCTAGCACAAACTCTAGTGATGTCGTGCATGATCTCACCACTCACGCACTACTGTCATTTACGTAGTACACGTTTGGAGGATGGTCTTAGTTGATGATGATGTCCTAGCCGAATTCGGCCACGGCGACTGTTTCAACACCGATTAAGAAAATCGAGGTCCAGTTTAAGGAAACAGTCAATTGCGCAGGATATATTTAAGTGCATAGCTGGACGCGCTGCCAGTAAAGCACCCTCTCGTCAGAGCTCCTTCGGGCCCGATGAAATGGAGAACCAGTACGATCGGGAAGGAGCGGGATGCAGGTTTGGTCGAGTTTTCCTTCTCTTAGTTAGTTTTGGTCTTAGTTAGTATAAGTCTGACATACTGGGGCCGCCGCCGCTCTTATGGTAGCCCTGACAGTCCATGAGAATTTCCACCAGGTTAAAAAAAAGGCTTATTTTAATTAAGCTATATTTCATATTGTCTCGAAAATTTAAAAGCAGCAGGTAGCTTTTAATACACGATTATCGTAAATTTTGCATTGTAGGACGAACATAGGTCATAGGCGACGGTTGCGGCCGTTGGATTACGTTGAGGGCCTCGACTTTGTGTTTTGCGGAATTCCCCTTCTGATGATGAACTGTGATTGGTCGACTGAAATAGCGTTAGGGACTTCCCTTTCTTATTTATCGATCACGTGACCGGGATCACGTGAGAGTTGCGCGGGAGCGCGGGTCGGTACGTTAGCTGCGCGTCACGTCAGTCCGCTAGAAGCTCCGCTCGAACACACCCGCGCTACAGACTGTCGCCCACTCGTGGCGCGATCTTACGTCCTGTATAAAGAGTCTCTCTGTAGGAATGTTAGTTAGCCGGATTAAAAAGTGAAAAATCACTAATCGTGACCCTAGTGAAATTTGT
The DNA here is from genome assembly GCA_036320925.1 of Automeris io. Classification (NCBI taxonomy): domain Eukaryota; kingdom Metazoa; phylum Arthropoda; class Insecta; order Lepidoptera; family Saturniidae; genus Automeris; species Automeris io. Next base: position 597,370 of record JAUDJH010000010.1, on the reverse strand, counting down.
GGGTGTAGTGTGTTTAATTGTGCTTGTGCTATTAATCGAAATAAGGGGATCTTTCAAAATGCCCCGTATCAGAAAAAGCCGTAGTGCTGAAGACGCAGAGGAAATTAATAACTCTAGTGGGTTTATGCCTGGAGGGCAGCTCTCGTCGTTCTTGGAGGCGTTCGCGAAGGCTCAAGCGGAATCCAACCGTCTACTGGTTGAGAGCCTCGTCGCTTCGTCGGCCGTCAACGCCAGAGGGCCCCCGGCATCGCCAGTCGCGCCTTTGACAGCACCAGGGGGGAATTTTTCGGCTTGCACCGCACGATTCAGCGGAGTTCCGCGTGACGCGGAAGTGCTAGAAGCTTTCTTGGACTCAATCGAGATATACAAAGAATGTATGAATATCACGGACGAACATGCCTTGCGAGGTCTGGCCATGCTTCTCGAGGGTGAAGCTGCTGTATGGTTCCGAGGCGTTAAATCTACCATCAAAACATGGCAAGATGCTATCATGAGGCTGCGTGCCATGTATGGGAAGCCCCGTCCAGCACATAAGATTTTTCGAGATATTTTTGTCGCTGAACAGGCCGAAGCGGATCGTTCTGAAGTGTTCATTGGAAGAATACGAGCATTATTAGCAAGACTACCATACGTCTTACAAGAAGAAGTTTGCATTGACATAATTTATGGATTGCTGCATAAACGTATTCGCAAGCGTTTGTCCAGGGACAGCGTACAGACTATTGATGAGCTCGTGGAGAGAGCTCGCAATATGGAGGAAATGCTTCAAGAGTCGTCGAGCGTCTTCCAGGCCGGTGAACGCCAACCAGATAGTGTGTGTGACGTCACATCGAGCGCGCGAAACGTGAACAGTGCGCGTGCTACGCCTTTGAACGTGCCGGCTGCATCAAACGTGCATGCGACGAGCGATGCGTCCAGCTTACCATCGCGCGTCCAGACGCCGTTTCGTGTTTCCCCTATGTCCCGTACCATTGTCCCGCGTACGCCGGTAAGATCGACTGATTCACCGAGTTCCGGTAAGCTGTTTTGTATTTACTGTAAAAAGACGACACTCTCGTGATCAGTGTTTTAAACTGAAAGTTAAAAGTGAAAAACCATCGGTTTCTTGTTTCGGTTGTGGCACTTTGGGTGTTATTCGTGCCAATTGTGTAACTTGTAAAGCTAAGAACTCGAACGACACGTTCTGTTCATGTGATTTTGATTTATGTACCCATAGTAGGGGTTTAGATAACGATCTTTGTTCGCATACCAAGGGGTCGCGAACTCAAAAATGTTTCGATGTTAATTTGAATAAGAATATTTTGTGTAATTGTAATTCGTGTAATAATTGTTTTCACAGGAGTCATAATTTAAAGGACAAGATGATTTTATGTAATTCTTTTTGTAATATTGATACCGATGTTTCTTGTGTTTGTAAAAATAATTCTAAGAGTTCTGTAAGCAATTATCATTGTAAAACGGTACCTGACGCGCGGTTAACGGACAGCCCTCGCCCCGATATTACGCGTTCGGACAAGTGTACTAGGGGCCGTCCTATTTTAGAAATCGAGATTTGTGGATACCGCGGTACCGGTCTTATAGACACTGCTGCTAAACGTAGCGTTGCCGGATCTACGCTCTACACATTGCTGCTTAAGTTAGGACATCCGATGCATAGTAGTGTCATGTCTGTTAAACTTGCGGATGGTGTAATGCGAGATGTTAAGGTTCAACTCGCTGACGTCGTAGTTAAACTCAAAGGAGCGTCCATACCTATTGTTTTTGTCATTTTTCCGGATTCTGTTAATAACGAAACGTTGCTCGGTATCGATTTCTTACGTAAAGCTCGTGTATGTATTGATATTAGTAATGAAAAGTGGTTTACAGCTGACCGACCTCAGGTCATTCACCCCTTGCGTTGCGAAACGTCTCGTAACTTTATCGGATGCGCCTCAACGGACATTTTGCGCCCCGATGAGGGTTCGATGCTGTCACCACAGGAGAGGATCTGTCTTGCTGAGACGCTGCAGGAGTACGAGGACATCTTCAGAGAAGGGGGAGAAGCGACTCCGCATGCAGAGCACCGCATCGACACAGGTACTCACCCGCCTATCGCTGTGCCACCGTATCGTCTCACGCCTGCCAAGAAGGACATTATGGAGGCTGAGATTGAAAAGATGTTGTCCGCCGGCATAATTGAAGAATGCGAGTCCCCGTGGGCAGCACCAGCACTACTCGTCCCTAAGAAGGACGGATCCTATAGGTTTTGTGTTGATTATCGTAAATTGAATGCCGTAACGAAGGCTGACTCTTATCCACTCCCAGTGATCGAGGATTTGCTGCAGTATACTGGTAAAAGTTGTTTCATGAGTACGATAGATCTTAAAGCAGGTTACTGGCAGGTTGGAGTTCGGGAGGAGGATCAGGATAAAACTGCGTTTGTCACTCCGTTCGGTATATTTAGGTTCAAGCGTATGCCATTTGGATTACGCAACGCTCCGGCGACCTTTCAGCGACTAATTGATAGGTTTCGCTCGGGTTCATCGTTAAAAGGAATTACGATTTTAGGATACATCGATGATTTGATAGTGATCTCGGAAAACTTTGCCCAACACATTAGGGATCTGCGGGCTGTTTTCGATCGCTTACGTGTATTTCAACTTCACGCTAATCGAGCTAAATGCGTTTTTGCCAGGGAAAGTGTCAAGTACCTAGGTCACGTGATTTCGTCTCGAGGTATATCGCCTGACCCGGATAAGGTCAGTGCTATTGTTAATATGAACGAGCCTACGAATGTAAAGCATCTGAAGTCCTTTTTACAGACATGCTCGTGGTTTAGAAAGTTCGTTCCAGACTTTGCCCGTATCGCACAGCCGTTGACTATGCTTACAAAGAAAGATCAGTCTTGGGTGTGGGGTGAAGCTCAGGTTGTTGCATTCAACGAACTTAAGGGATTGCTTACTTCGCTATTCGATTTGAGACGGTATCATTCGCGAGAAGGTGAATGTCCTGATGTACGAAAGCTTGTCGCCTCTAAGCGCCGTCGAGGACGACCGCGTAAGTTTTGTTTGACCGAACGTCAGGGGACATATTCGGTCAAAAGGGGGAGGGTGTAGGACGAACATAGGTCATAGGCGACGGTTGCGGCCGTTGGATTACGTTGAGGGCCTCGACTTTGTGTTTTGCGGAATTCCCCTTCTGATGATGAACTGTGATTGGTCGACTGAAATAGCGTTAGGGACTTCCCTTTCTTATTTATCGATCACGTGACCGGGATCACGTGAGAGTTGCGCGGGAGCGCGGGTCGGTACGTTAGCCGCGCGTCACGTCAGTCCGCTAGAAGCTCCGCTCGAACACACCCGCGCTACAGCATTAATTTAAGCGGTTTGTGTAGAGTGCAGTAGCTGTTGGTACTTTTTATTGTCGTGGCGAGAATGAATATGCCGCGCCGACCCGAGTGAGGCTTATGCGCGGTATTGAAAAGGCAGGAAATTGGCTCAAGCCGCTTTCATCTCTGAAGCAAGCTGCATAAAGAGATTATGGAGTCTATGAAATTTTACTTTCAATGGATAAGCATGACATATTTCCATAACAGTAAACAGACAGAGTTGTAAAACACTTATAATAGATGTATAATTTGTCGTTTATATGTCATGTACCTATGTATAAACGTGAAAAATATATTTTTATTTAAGTCACGCTTTTAGGTCACATTATATCACTTTCAGGGTGAGCAGATATATTAATAGCTGTTTTATAGATATATATTAAACAGATATATATTAATTCATTTTGCGTTTAACGCGAACAGTACCTCAGCTAGCTAATCGTCGTTCTCACGGAACAAATACACATGACATTTCTATTATACGCCATGCGGGTTTCCTCATGAAGTCAGAAATAAATAAAAAATCAAGCATAAACCATACTGTGGCTATCGTTAAAAATCCAAACAACAATTATTACGATTCCGGGGTCGATTTCTCTGTTATCTCCAATGTAAAAAGGAAGGTGTCATAAGATTTTAGTGTGTATATCTGTGGCTCTTTGACTCTGCATTTGTGTTTCAAAGGTTATTTAATCGAGATATATGATTAAAAAATCTTTTTAAGGGCTTTTGCCTTTATTGCGTATCAGCTCCATTGTGTCTGATGAGCTTACACAAACCTCGATTCTGAGAGATTCGCTCATTAGTCCACGCTGCCATATCCACCAAAAATTTCATGGCATTCTCTCTCAGATCACATAGAACGCCGTGAAAGGCGCCTATATCAAATAAACTGATCACAACCTGATCTTCTGCACCTTTAATCCGGTCACACTCCATCAGCGAGTGAGGCTAATCCTTCAATTTCTCAAAGCTATTAAAAATCTAATAAACCCTTTAAAGGTTAACAGCTATATTTTACTTAATAACTTCCATGTTCAGGTAGATTTATGGCACGTACCTCTCGGGTGATTTTGAAAGCACTGTCTGCTCCTTTTTGGTCAACGGCGGCAAGACACTGCGTCTGCAAAAAAAAAAAAAAAACATTCAAGTCACACGCAGTAGAAGTGAAACTGTATAATGTATTTTATCTCATTCTGTCGGCGGCTTCAACCTATACATTTGTCTCTTTTTTTTTCCATTTACATTGTAGAAGTAAAAAAGTTTTACTACTACAAGGTGCGAGATATTAATCATGAATCTTTATATATGTACATATGTGTATTTAACACTTTGTCTGTAAACTCTTTTTCCGTACCTTCCGTCTGTAAGCGGGGGTATTTCGATTCCTGCCGTTTTTATACCCCTTTAATGAACTAAAAAAATACTGAAAAAATTTAATCAACTATTCGAAAGATTCATTTTCAAAATTCCTTCTTTAGGGACAGATGAGCTTGAGACGGCGTCCTGCCGTTCCCATATTTTATAGTTAGATACCTTCAGTCGTGGTATATGTGGGCCGACATGGCGATGGAGACTATCAATGGATTTTGATCCTTTGATAGTCGCTTTCGTTTTTGGACTACACTGTACTTACCATTAGGAACTCTGTAGTCACTATGTCGAGCCAGTGTAAAAAAAAAAATAGTTTGCAGAAGTGGATCAAAACAATAGAAGGGCAAGTCGTATTCGCGCACCGTGTGTTCCGTACAAATAAACTATAAAATTACTGAAAATTGCTCCAAGGAAAAGATTAACTGGATCGTGAAACAAACTTAACTTTACCGTTGGAAATTGCTGTCGTCATACGTCAACATAGATTGTGATCACTTTACCAACAGCACATTAGTTTGTAACCTTTTTTTAGTAACCCCGAGGAAAAATCCTGCATAGAACCATCAGGGTCACTGTGAGGGCAGCGACCCCGGTATGTCAGACTCCTACTGACTAAAAACTCACGGGGTGTCCCTCTAATCGCACTAGAATCCGAATTCGTCCAGAAACTAGTGGGGTAAATTAGTTTCTAAACTAACCTAACCTTTGTATATAACTATTTTTCTACCTTCCTTCCTAGACCTCCAGCTGTGGTATGTTTAGGTTTGAGTTAATATCGCAACTTTCATTAGAATTGTATACTTCGCGGTCCCCGGCGTTTTTGGACAGCATTGCACTTACCATCAAGTAATAGTAGTGAATTTATACTACACACTATTATAAAATACTAGCTGTCCCGGCAGACCTTGTTCTGCCCTATTTCTCTAAAACAAAGTCACATTGTTTTTTTTAATGTTAATAGCTTTTACCGTCAGATTTTATTCTGCCAAAACCTATTGGCCTATCGGCTGTTTTTTGAAAATTGTATAAAGGAACCTGGCCTTAATGCTATATGTATAAAAATTGACAAATATTGACATGAATATTTATACGTCACTCAATAATTGTTTAGCCTTCCCGGAACCCGTCCACTGACATTTAAAGTTTATGTATTGTGTTAAAGTTCAAATTGACTTTTAAATATTATTACGAATTTTTTGTATGAGAATATATAAAAGTGTTGTTTTTAGACTTTATCAGACGATTTTTTTAAATTTTTCTCTCCGTAATAACGTTCCCCAGACTTCAACAAACACAACAAAAAAGAAATCAGCCAAATCGGTTCAGCCGTTCTCGAGTTTCGCGCTTATACACATTTAACGATTCATTTTTATATTATAGAAGATATCCACTTTCGAGGCACATGCGTGTAACGTCCCTGTGTGTAATCTACTCAAAGGTGCTTAGACAGACTTAGTACATATTTATCCGATTGCGCTGTCTGTTAACGGATTTGTAACTTGATACCAATCATCTCCTGCACTCTATACTCACTCTATTTGTTATCTAAATACAGTATGTCCTATGATATGAGGTCCTTTAAATGAAACGTCAACAATTATTTGTGCAGGTCGGCATGATCACTGAGACTGTCGATTATTATTCTTTACTGTCGACAGTCGTTGTACTTTTTTGGACTGCTCCATGCTTACCGTCCAGCGTGGTGTAGTCACTGTGCCTACTCAGGATAAAATAAAATACAGGAAATAAGCTCGTGCCCGTCTAATATGGAAAGGTCGGTTTTAAAAATCAAGAAGCTGCATAGAGTACTGAATTCATCGATTACAGTAAAAACCAAGTTTATTGATTTCTTGCAACAAACTCTTAAATAGCGATATATCTGTCTCCGGTCTAGAGTGGATGATAGAGGGACGGTATGGACGAGGAGTGCCGCTATCTGGACTAGTGCAGCGGCAAACGAGCGACGGGTAGACCGCTCATGCGCTGGTCTGATAATACCAGATCCATTGCGGGCGCTAGGTGGCTCAGAGCAGTTTCAGACTGATTTAATTGGAATTGCTTGCAGGAGCTCTATACCCGTAGAGGGGTTCTCATCGACACCGCACACTAGTACGTGTTATTAAAAAAATATATTTTAATTTTGTTTTTGAAGATTTATACCGATTATTCTACAATACATACTTATATACAGTTATTAAGAAAAATGAATTATAATTTTATTGTTATGTTGATCGAGAAATAAAGATAGGTAGGTAGGTTTTGAGGTGGTAGGGCGTCGGTGCCCGTCTGGATCGCGACCATAGAACATGGGTGTAAAGCCCGTCATAGTGACCAGTTTCGGCTTGTCGCGTTTCGGGATCAGCTTGTGTATATCCAGTAGCTCATATACCTAGAGACCTTCAGTCGTGGTATATGTGGGCCGACATGACGATATAGACTATCAATGGATTTCCATCCTTTGATAGTCGCTTTCGTTTTTGGACTACACTGTACTTACCATCAGGTACTCTGTAGTCACTATATTGAGCCAGTGTAAAAAAAAAGATATTTTTATTTTATTTATCCGGGTATTCATATCTGTCTGTGGCATCGTAGCTTCAAAATGAATGAATCGATTCTAGTGCAAGTAGTATAGAAGAAGGTTTGTTGCCCTACAAACTGCAGTGAATACATTAGCTATCGCGATTCCCGTTCGGAAGTATCGACTAAACACGGGCAAGTGTGCCGGGCCGTGCAGCTCGCCGACCCGGCCGCGCCCAGCCTGCAGGCTGCACGTGGGCAGTTCTCATTGCCCGGGGGCGGTGGGCGGCCACCCTAACCTATATGCGAACGGGTGATAATTAATGACTTCAGATTATTAATTATGCACTTCGTTACTCTGTACCGTGTACGTACTAAAATACTGCAACTGAATTGACATTTCTTATTTCTATAGTACCTACGTTATAATATCGGGGTCATCTATACTAATATTATAAAGCTGAAGAGTTTGTTTGTTTGTTTGTTTGAACGCGCTAATCTCTGGAACTACTGGTTCGAATTGAAAAATTCTTTTTGTGTTGTATAGACCATTTATCGAGGAAGGCTTTAGGCTATATAACATCACGATGCAATTATTAGGAACGAAGAAATAATGGAAAATGTGAAAAAAACGGGGAAAATTATTCATCCTTGAGGGCTTCCATTGCGTGCGCTGCAAAAACGGTTCAAGATACCAAAAATATATGTAAGAAAGAATTATTCCACTTGAAATGATCTAAAAAAATGTCCGGGATAATATATGTCTATCTTTTAAGATTAAGTCACTAGAACCGTTTTTATGGTAAACAAATTTGGTCGAAATTAATGCATTATTTGTTAAGAGTTGTATCAACGTAATAATATTAATCTTTATCCATATAAATGTGTTGTTGATTAAGAGTATTTAATTGTGAACAAAATTGTCTTTGACATCACTTAATTTCAGTGAACATCTTAGAAGATATTACAAAACCTATATAAGGTTTATAAGGTTTATAAGCAAAACAACGTTTGCCTGATCAGCTAGTATAAAATAAAATATAAAGATAACCAGTATCAGAACCACTGTTTAAATTTATAACGCTTTTAAACACTAATGATAAATTATACTTAAAACATCTTTTTTTTCCAGAAGATGACTTCTCTGTTTATATCTATTGTGGCATAGATTTCTTTTTAAGGCTGAAAGAATGGACCGCCACCTCTCTCTTTCGTTTTGTAATAAAATAAAACATATCTCTATTCAAATAGTCCTACTCCCAAGCATTTTTAATCCTCAAAAGCAAATGATAAATAATCTACCACCGGTTCGGAGAAGAATCTACCGATAGGAGCCGACAATAAATTCTGGTCATTGTTCTTCTTTCTTAACATAATGCGGTACAAAGACACGTATGTTCTGTGGAAAAAGTAGCATATATTACGAGCATGCATTCTTATCAATTAAACAATCATTGATGGAATAATATCCCTTTTTATCAATGTCATTTTTATAGTTATTTTTAAATTTCTATGGGTGGTACTCCAAAATGTCTTTAGATATGTTAATGTGTATGAGAATAGCAAGCGCCATATACTTCCAAGCTTTTCATTCTTCACTAGATTTATCCTTCCAATATTTTTTTAAATTCCATGACTGACGAAATCATTATTTTCTTTTTTTATAAAGATAAACTCGACAGGGCGAAAGGCGAAGCAGAAAACTTTGCGTCGTGATTAGTGATGAAAATTCCCGGGAATTTTCCCAAAGTGCCCAAAACTTCCGAGAACTTTTCGTAAATTCCCGGGCATTTTCATCACTAGTCGTGATCCACAATATCGTTCATTATCATAGCGGCTCTAAATGTCGTCCATGAAATTATGCGGAGGGGTAATGACGCCTTAAAGGTTATATGGAAACTGTCTGCTTTATTCCTAGCTAGCCTTATTAAATCCATGGTCATTTCTATCCATTAAAAAAATCAGAGCCATAAAAAGAAGCAATGCCGTTTTCGCAGTGTTAAGGTACACATCAGATTTTATCAGTTGCTACATCCACTTCTAAAATCCGAAGTGTTTCTTTAACATTCGTCCAACACATGAGACAACATATGTATGTATAATATATTACAGCCACGTTAGTTGATCAACAGATAAGCAGCTATCAGATTAAACCAATTTACCGTTTCAAGTACACAAGTTGAGATACATAAAAATGGTATATTTTATGTAAAAAAGAGTGACTAAAGTCATGAATTCGATTCCCGCAACAGCGACTGACAGCCATCGTGTCGGATACCATCCGTATGTGGTGGATGTTCCTTATATCCGCACGAGAAGATTCGCTTCAACATTCATCATGCGAACAGCTAAGGAGTGGAATATGCTACCAGCGGCCATATTTCCGCGATCTTATGACCTGGGAGTCTTTAAAAGAAGAGTGAATAGGCATTTGTTAGGCGGACGCGGTTCATCATCGGACTCATCTTCACCTTCCACCAGGTGTGATTGAGGTCAAGCGTTCGCCTATAAGTTATAAAAAAAAAAGCTCGCGATGTCACACTATGTATTTATATGTAAAGGTGGCCGACATGGGCGCCTACGTAGCGCTGTTAGGTTGCGTGTCAAACTTGCAACCTTACTCCTAAGCCGGGCGTCTTTACATACCAATGTGTAGGCACAGGAGAGTCCGACATCATTAATTCAAATAACAGTGTGTTCAAATAAAAGTGTTTACAATCTACTTGATCTACCTTCACTTTCCCTTAACAATTTGATTAACTATCAAATTTCATTGCTAGCCTGTTAACTATTGTAATTTATCAAAACGATCATACAAAATGAGTTGTATGTACAAAGGTTGCAACACGCGCACTGGGCAACCGTTACCGACCACATGATGGACCAAAGCAGTGTGTGCGAACTTTATATAATACAGAGCGGTATATCAAGACTAGTGATGAAAATGCCCGGGAATTTTCCCAAAGTGCCCAGCACTTTCGCGAACATTTCGTAAATTCCCGGGAATATTCCCCATACAAGTTTTGGGCACTTTGGGAAAATTCCCGGGCATTTTCATCACTAATCAGGACCTGGTAGCAGGCGCTCGGTCGCCGCCGCCAAGCAGTGACTGCCAAAATTCGACTTATGTCTGGATCAGACATCTGCCTCTACTTACAATGACGTCTATGTACTACACACGCTATGTGTAATAAACTTAAAATGTTTACCCGAAACTGCGACTTTGATCACCTTCAGCCCGAAAAAGGGATCTTCAGCAATACTTTTAGCTTCGGGTAAGATGAGCCAAAATTTTGGCTGAAGCTAAGGGTTTCTTACAACTGCAAACTGACTGACGTGATTATGATTGTTAAATTGCGTAAATACTTAACTGCGGCTTGTACTACCTTATTAAATCTAGTCTATACTTACTTAAAACGCTATCTAGCATTAAACTGCCATTATCTTACACGGAAATACACAGTTTTAACATTTGTTACATTAAAGGGCCGCTTCCGGTGACGAATTAAATCCAGTTTAATCAAGTATAAAGGGCTATTTAATTGTAGCGGTTTAATTCAACTTCTATGGTAATTTAAATTTAGTAATGGTTAAAACTAGATCATATTTCCGTGCAAGATAATAAGTACAGCTTACACTATATAACGTTTTATATAAATTTAAACTGGATTTAATTTTTCTGTGCCAGCCGCCCTTAATCATCATTGAGGTGGAATTATACCTCTTCATTTAGATATTATTATAGATTATTATTATTATTAAACTAGATTAAATTTGTTGGTGCAAGCCGCCCCAAGCGTAATTTATTTTATTTTGAAGTGTTATGTTACATATTAACAATTAACAAGGCAATTATAATTATGTCTGGAAGTTATTTGTATACAAACAACAGTCAACATAAACTTTTAATTTAAAAGTTCTTATAATCATTACATTATTATTCGTATTGAACTAATCTTGAACTAAATTGCCCAAGATTTTTAAACCATCTTTGGCTTGAAGGTTCTCGCGGTCGTTGATAAATCAGTTTCGGCCAGAAACAGCAAGAAACAAATCTTCAATCAAACACTAGACAACTGCTTACGTGTTATGAACGCTACACGCGGTATCATCTGTACTCGTGACCAAAACAAAACCACATCTAAACGTAATCGATTATCAAAGCAACAGTTTGTATTTCGATAAAGCTGAGGCTTTATTACGAAACAAAGATAGCCTGCAACGTTTTAATTGCTTAACTCTTCAGTATTCCATTTTGATTTAAAGCTAAGTACTCACTGCGACGTAGTTAGGTCCCCTTAAATCAGATGTAGTTCTGCGTAAAAGGACGCGAGAGGCTCCAATGAACTTTCCCGGCCAACTGTACAGCCAGTGACATGAACGCGCATGCTCTAATGTCTTTTATCTCATTGGGTACTCATTTATGTGTACTAACATCTTTTTAAGAAAACGGTGCTCAAAATCTACGTTTCACTAGGTACTATGTTCTAGGTAGTAAACTAATTACCCCTATTCAATTTTGTCTCTATAGATTTAAATTAAGACAGTATCATAAAATCTAAATGCTTGGTTCATAAAAAAATATTGAAGTACCTTTTGTTATTTGATTTCATTTTGATTACCATTTTTTTATGGGTTTCTCTTAGATATCACACAAATAATTTTGTAATTACAATTTTTCTAAATCTACATCACAGTCTACATTACTTATTACATTTGGCACAGATTTGAATAAAGAAAGCATATATGGTAAAAAATATAAATGATTTGAAATTCCCTCCAAAAAGGTTGATAAAATAAAGAAAAAACATCAAAATATTTTAATATATATTCTCTTATATTATCTATTTATAAACTAGCAACACTCTCTCAACATTTTATCCCCCTACCTACCGCATCCGTTTTCCGCTGGGTTCGAACGCTGCAAAAAGTACAACGCGCTCGCTCTTATAAACTCCTTTAAAAATATATGCAACGCTGTGTAATACAATTGGTATCAACTCGAACGCTCTGCTTACCCTAACAACGCGCGTGAAATTGTGGTGTGGACGCCTGAACCAGCGCCGTGGACCGGGACAATATACAAGTAAGTTCGTTCCCGGATTCCTTCTATTTTCCTCGCCAACTCACACGCACCAATAGTAGATATCCCGCTTTCGAGACACATGCGTGTAACGTCCCTGTGTGTAATCTACTCAAAGGTGCTTAGACAGACTTAGTACATATTTATCCGATTGTGCTGTCTGTTAACGGATTTGTAACTTGATACCAATCATCTCCTGCGCTCTAGACTCACTCTATTTGTTATCTAAATACAGTATGTGTCCTATGATATGAGGTCCTTTAAATGAAGCGTCAACAATAATTTGTGCAGGTCGGCATGATCACTGAGACCGTCGATTATTATTCTTTACTGTCGACAGTCGTTGTACTTTTTTGGACTGCTCCATGCTTACCGTCCAGCGTGGTATAGTCACTGTGCCTACTCAGGATAAAATAAAATACAGGAAATAAGCTCGTGCCAGTCTAATATGGAAAAGTCGCTTTTAAAAATCAAGAAGCTGCATAGAGTACTAAATTCATCGATTACAGTAAAAACCAAGTTTATTGATTTCTTGCAACAAACTCTTAAATAGCGAAATACCTGTCTCCTGTCTAGAGTGGAAGATAGAGGGACGGTATGGACGAGGAGTGCCGCTATCTGGACTAGTGCAACGGCAAACGAGCGACGGGTAGACCGCTCATGCGCTGGTCTGATAATACCAGATCCATTGCGGGCGCTAGCTGGCCCAGAGCAGTTTCAGACAGATTAAATTGGAGTCGTTTGCAGGAGCTCTATACCCGTAGAGGGGTTCTCATCGACACCGTACACTAGTAAGTGTTATTAAAAAAATAATAATTTTGTTTTTGATGATTTATACCGATTATTCTACAATACATACTTATATACAGTTATTAAGAAAAATGAATTATAATTTTATTGTTATGTTGATAGAGAAATAAATATAGATAAGTAGGTTTTGAGGTGGTAGGGCGTCGGTGCCCGTCTGGATCGCGACCACAGTACATGGGTGTAAAGCCCGTCATAGTGACCAGTTTCGGCTTGTCGCGTTTCGGGATCAGCTTGTGTATATCCAGTAGCTCATATACCTAGAGACCTTCAGTCGTGGTATATGTGGGCCGACATGACGATATAGACTATCAATGGATTTCCATCCTTTGATAGTCGCTTTCGTTTTTGGACTACACTGTACTTACCATCAGGTACTCTGTAGTCACTATATTGAGCCAGTGTAAAAAAAAAGATATTTTTATTTTATTTATCCGGGTATTCATATCTGTCTGTGGCATCGTAGCTTCAAAATGAATGAATCGATTCTAGTGCAAGTAGTATAGAAGAAGGTTTGTTGCCCTACAAACTGCAGTGAATACATTAGCTATCGCGATTCCCGTTCGGAAGTATCGACTAAACACGGGCAAGTGTGCCGGGCCGTGCAGCTCGCCGACCCGGCCGCGCCCAGCCTGCAGGCTGCACGTGGGCAGTTCTCATTGCCCGGGGGCGGTGGGCGGCCACCCTAACCTATATGCGAACGGGTGATAATTAATGACTTCAGATTATTAATTATGCACTTCGTTACTCTGTACCGTGTACGTACTAAAATACTGCAACTGAATTGACATTTCTTATTTCTATAGTACCTACGTTATAATATCGGGGTCATCTATACTAATATTATAAAGCTGAAGAGTTTGTTTGTTTGTTTGTTTGAACGCGCTAATCTCTGGAACTACTGGTTCGAATTGAAAAATTCTTTTTGTGTTGTATAGACCATTTATCGAGGAAGGCTTTAGGCTATATAACATCACGATGCAATTATTAGGAACGAAGAAATAATGGAAAATGTGAAAAAAACGGGGAAAATTATTCATCCTTGAGGGCTTCCATTGCGTGCGCTGCTAAAACGGTTCAAGATACCAAAAATATATGTAAGAAAGAATTATTCCACTTGAAATGATCTAAAAAAATGTCCGGGATAATATATGTCTATCTTTTAAGATTAAGTCACTAGAACCGTTTTTATGGTAAACAAATTTGGTCGAAATTAATGCATTATTTGTTAAGAGTTGTATCAACGTAATAATATTAATCTTTATCCATATAAATGTGTTGTTGATTAAGAGTATTTAATTGTGAACAAAATTGTCTTTGACATCACTTAATTTCAGTGAACATCTTAGAAGATATTACAAAACCTATATAAGGTTTATAAGGTTTATAAGCAAAACAACGTTTGCCTGATCAGCTAGTATAAAATAAAATATAAAGATAACCAGTATCAGAACCACTGTTTAAATTTATAACGCTTTTAAACACTAATGATAAATTATACTTAAAACATCTTTTTTTTCCAGAAGATGACTTCTCTGTTTATATCTATTGTGGCATAGATTTCTTTTTAAGGCTGAAAGAATGGACCGCCACCTCTCTCTTTCGTTTTGTAATAAAATAAAACATATCTCTATTCAAATAGTCCTACTCCCAAGCATTTTTAATCCTCAAAAGCAAATGATAAATAATCTACCACCGGTTCGGAGAAGAATCTACCGATAGGAGCCGACAATAAATTCTGGTCATTGTTCTTCTTTCTTAACATAATGCGGTACAAAGACACGTATGTTCTGTGGAAAAAGTAGCATATATTACGAGCATGCATTCTTATCAATTAAACAATCATTGATGGAATAATATCCCTTTTTATCAATGTCATTTTTATAGTTATTTTTAAATTTCTATGGGTGGTACTCCAAAATGTCTTTAGATATGTTAATGTGTATGAGAATAGCAAGCGCCATATACTTCCAAGCTTTTCATTCTTCACTAGATTTATCCTTCCAATATTTTTTTAAATTCCATGACTGACGAAATCATTATTTTCTTTTTTTATAAAGATAAACTCGACAGGGCGAAAGGCGAAGCAGAAAACTTTGCGTCGTGATTAGTGATGAAAATTCCCGGGAATTTTCCCAAAGTGCCCAAAACTTCCGAGAACTTTTCGTAAATTCCCGGGCATTTTCATCACTAGTCGTGATCCACAATATCGTTCATTATCATAGCGGCTCTAAATGTCGTCCATGAAATTATGCGGAGGGGTAATGACGCCTTAAAGGTTATATGGAAACTGTCTGCTTTATTCCTAGCTAGCCTTATTAAATCCATGGTCATTTCTATCCATTAAAAAAATCAGAGCCATAAAAAGAAGCAATGCCGTTTTCGCAGTGTTAAGGTACACATCAGATTTTATCAGTTGCTACATCCACTTCTAAAATCCGAAGTGTTTCTTTAACATTCGTCCAACACATGAGACAACATATGTATGTATAATATATTACAGCCACGTTAGTTGATCAACAGATAAGCAGCTATCAGATTAAACCAATTTACCGTTTCAAGTACACAAGTTGAGATACATAAAAATGGTATATTTTATGTAAAAAAGAGTGACTAAAGTCATGAATTCGATTCCCGCAACAGCGACTGACAGCCATCGTGTCGGATACCATCCGTATGTGGTGGATGTTCCTTATATCCGCACGAGAAGATTCGCTTCAACATTCATCATGCGAACAGCTAAGGAGTGGAATATGCTACCAGCGGCCATATTTCCGCGATCTTATGACCTGGGAGTCTTTAAAAGAAGAGTGAATAGGCATTTGTTAGGCGGACGCGGTTCATCATCGGACTCATCTTCACCTTCCACCAGGTGTGATTGAGGTCAAGCGTTCGCCTATAAGTTATAAAAAAAAAAGCTCGCGATGTCACACTATGTATTTATATGTAAAGGTGGCCGACATGGGCGCCTACGTAGCGCTGTTAGGTTGCGTGTCAAACTTGCAACCTTACTCCTAAGCCGGGCGTCTTTACATACCAATGTGTAGGCACAGGAGAGTCCGACATCATTAATTCAAATAACAGTGTGTTCAAATAAAAGTGTTTACAATCTACTTGATCTACCTTCACTTTCCCTTAACAATTTGATTAACTATCAAATTTCATTGCTAGCCTGTTAACTATTGTAATTTATCAAAACGATCATACAAAATGAGTTGTATGTACAAAGGTTGCAACACGCGCACTGGGCAACCGTTACCGACCACATGATGGACCAAAGCAGTGTGTGCGAACTTTATATAATACAGAGCGGTATATCAAGACTAGTGATGAAAATGCCCGGGAATTTTCCCAAAGTGCCCAGCACTTTCGCGAACATTTCGTAAATTCCCGGGAATATTCCCCATACAAGTTTTGGGCACTTTGGGAAAATTCCCGGGCATTTTCATCACTAATCAGGACCTGGTAGCAGGCGCTCGGTCGCCGCCGCCAAGCAGTGACTGCCAAAATTCGACTTATGTCTGGATCAGACATCTGCCTCTACTTACAATGACGTCTATGTACTACACACGCTATGTGTAATAAACTTAAAATGTTTACCCGAAACTGCGACTTTGATCACCTTCAGCCCGAAAAAGGGATCTTCAGCAATACTTTTAGCTTCGGGTAAGATGAGCCAAAATTTTGGCTGAAGCTAAGGGTTTCTTACAACTGCAAACTGACTGACGTGATTATGATTGTTAAATTGCGTAAATACTTAACTGCGGCTTGTACTACCTTATTAAATCTAGTCTATACTTACTTAAAACGCTATCTAGCATTAAACTGCCATTATCTTACACGGAAATACACAGTTTTAACATTTGTTACATTAAAGGGCCGCTTCCGGTGACGAATTAAATCCAGTTTAATCAAGTATAAAGGGCTATTTAATTGTAGCGGTTTAATTCAACTTCTATGGTAATTTAAATTTAGTAATGGTTAAAACTAGATCATATTTCCGTGCAAGATAATAAGTACAGCTTACACTATATAACGTTTTATATAAATTTAAACTGGATTTAATTTTTCTGTGCCAGCCGCCCTTAATCATCATTGAGGTGGAATTATACCTCTTCATTTAGATATTATTATAGATTATTATTATTATTAAACTAGATTAAATTTGTTGGTGCAAGCCGCCCCAAGCGTAATTTATTTTATTTTGAAGTGTTATGTTACATATTAACAATTAACAAGGCAATTATAATTATGTCTGGAAGTTATTTGTATACAAACAACAGTCAACATAAACTTTTAATTTAAAAGTTCTTATAATCATTACATTATTATTCGTATTGAACTAATCTTGAACTAAATTGCCCAAGATTTTTAAACCATCTTTGGCTTGAAGGTTCTCGCGGTCGTTGATAAATCAGTTTCGGCCAGAAACAGCAAGAAACAAATCTTCAATCAAACACTAGACAACTGCTTACGTGTTATGAACGCTACACGCGGTATCATCTGTACTCGTGACCAAAACAAAACCACATCTAAACGTAATCGATTATCAAAGCAACAGTTTGTATTTCGATAAAGCTGAGGCTTTATTACGAAACAAAGATAGCCTGCAACGTTTTAATTGCTTAACTCTTCAGTATTCCATTTTGATTTAAAGCTAAGTACTCACTGCGACGTAGTTAGGTCCCCTTAAATCAGATGTAGTTCTGCGTAAAAGGACGCGAGAGGCTCCAATGAACTTTCCCGGCCAACTGTACAGCCAGTGACATGAACGCGCATGCTCTAATGTCTTTTATCTCATTGGGTACTCATTTATGTGTACTAACATCTTTTTAAGAAAACGGTGCTCAAAATCTACGTTTCACTAGGTACTATGTTCTAGGTAGTAAACTAATTACCCCTATTCAATTTTGTCTCTATAGATTTAAATTAAGACAGTATCATAAAATCTAAATGCTTGGTTCATAAAAAAATATTGAAGTACCTTTTGTTATTTGATTTCATTTTGATTACCATTTTTTTATGGGTTTCTCTTAGATATCACACAAATAATTTTGTAATTACAATTTTTCTAAATCTACATCACAGTCTACATTACTTATTACATTTGGCACAGATTTGAATAAAGAAAGCATATATGGTAAAAAATATAAATGATTTGAAATTCCCTCCAAAAAGGTTGATAAAATAAAGAAAAAACATCAAAATATTTTTTCTTGTCAGAAAGTAATATATTGAATTTCGGATTAGATACCCATACCCATAACCCAGTGATTTTCTAATAACAGTCGTTTTTAAGTCATATAAAATTACGCAAATAATGCATCTGATAAGCAATAGAATAAAGGTGTAACAAACGTTGAGCATTTATTCCGAATAGAGAATTTAGCGAAAAGGTTTTTTTGCATTTATCATAAACTGTTAATAGACAATTATATATTAAAAAGGAAAGCCGCATTGTGTTACAAATAAATTATATTATGTAATATTATTTAAATAGAAAAGTTGATATTATTAACTGAAGAGAGGTACAAAATTACCCAAATTGGCTACATGTAATGTGAATTGAATCAAACTTGATTATATTTTATGTATAACCCAAAACAAAATTAATAATCCATGTATTTTTCGTTAGCAAATGTACTAATTGAATTTCGTTTAATTTTATGATATAATTTAGATTTTTTTTAAACTAAAATATTGTCTAGCTCTTGCAACACTTGTTTCTTGCTGTCAATAAGATAAATTATACCTTTGGCACTGTCAGTCGCAGAAATGGCTGAGTTGTTGTGTGTTCCGTTAAAAAAATCTTCTGAGGTCGATATTGTGAAACCTTTGAAAAATTTGATCCAATCAACATATAACAGTGGTGAGAGTAATGAGGACCACACTGATGCCTTGAATGAGCTTAGCCGGCTCCGCGCCAACGCTGTGTGGAAGGTGTTCGAAAAGACTTCGCTGGATATTATTTACAGGTAGAATTAGATTCAATTGTGTGTGAGTCATTCTTATTTGTTGAATCATTATAGCAATAGTCAAGTAAATTGAATAGGCATCCATGTGGAGCTGATATAAAATTTATTATATTTAAAAAATGATGTCACTCCTCTCTACGAAAATGAATAAACATAATTTATATTACGCAGGCATAACGCATAATTAAGCTTACTGTAAGAACTGATTACTTTCTTTTACCGGTCGACGTAATTAAGGAGATAATGTATGTACTCAAGGTGGATAAATGTGTAACGTATAAATCCTATCTATTAAAAACTCGGGACCAAGTAAACAATGGCCATCTTTAATACGTTTTTATTTATTAGCTCTATATTTGAAAAATAAATCACATCATAAGCAAGTTTAATTAACTATTCTACAATTTTTAAAAACTACTACAAGTACAACAATTATTAAACATATAAAAAAGGTCGATAGCAGGATATAAACACCTATCAGTTGTTTCACTGCCTGCCTGATAATAAATAAATAAATGAGTATTGTAGTAATTGCAGTATATATATATATATTTTTTTTGATAATATTTATTTCAGTTATGGCACTTTTTGTTGGAATATTTAACCTACCCTATTTTCTGAGTTCTTCATAATTGTCATCATTCCAGCCTGCATTAATACACTGCTGACCATAGGCTTCTAATATGTGACACATGCCCCTGTTTTGTAGTCATGGAATAGAATTAATAAAATTGTAGCTACCTTAACTTTTTTTACACTGGCTCTACTAAGTGACTACACACACACTGTGCACTGTGGTCATGACCCAGTTTGGCTAATATTCTTAACACCACAAAACTTAAAAATAATTTTCTCATAAAGATAAAGTAGGCAGGATATTTTTCTAGGAAAAGGTGTGTATATAACATTAAACAGCAGAATCCAATTATCCTAGTATTGATAGCAGTAACCTTCATTTTGGTAGAGGACAAAGTTATAACAATAAGCTTTTTCTTGTAACTTGTTATTATAACTTCAATATGTTGAAAATGCAGCTCTAACAAGCATCAGTAGCTGCTTTAATTAACATACTGTCCTTAAAATAGTTTAAAAAGTAATAATATTGATTATAATGGCTCTGAAATAAGTAAAAAAAATTATCTATTGTATTGTAAGCAAATATACTCTAAAATTTCTTATAAAGTATTCTAATAACTTTATGTTTATTTACTATAATAGGATAGTTTTATGTTCTATGTTCTTCTTTGATTGATTTTCAATTATTTTAAATGTTTACTTTGGTATGTAACTTCTTTTAGTTTTCTTTAATATGTATATTCATTAATTTGCTCTAATTTTATCATATAACTAGCTGACTCGGCAAACGTTGTTCTGCCATATAAATTATAGCAGACCAGCCACGCTTTGCTGTAACTGGTTTTTGTATAATTACTCAATCCAGTCAACGGATAGCGCCATGTTTTAGAATCGGTTGGAGCTAACTGTAAATTATGACTGCTAAATAATAAACAAATAATTTGCAATAAAATAATATTGCGACTATGAATTGAGATGAAAACTATCCTATCTTTTAAATTAGATCAAACTTCAGGTGGTTTGTAAATTTCATTAAAATCGGTTTAGTAGTTTAGGAGTCCATCGCGGACAAACATCGTGACAGGAGATTTATATATATTAAGATTAGCATTGTGTGAAAACATTTTTGTTTAAAGTGTATAGTGTTGTATTAAGTTTATTATTATAATTATGTATATTTCTGTAAATAAATAAATAAATGAGTCTGTCTTTCTATTTTTATTGTTAAATTCATATAATAGTCATTTTCTAACCTTAAATATAATTTTTTGCTGCTTTGGCATCTGAAATTAATCATTTGAATATCAAAACTAGTTTATATATATTTCTAAGACATAGTACTTAATACATATTAACATATTAATAATAAGCTCTCATTGCCGACAGTTACTATGATCAGCTGGCATCATTGGAAAGCAAGATTCCACCACAAGAAGTACAGATACCTTTTAAGTGGAAAGATGCCTTCGACAAAGGATCTATCTTTGGAGGGAGGATGAGTCTCAGTTAGTATAAAGTTACAATATTATTACTTTTCTACAACTTGTATCTTAAATGTTATATAAAATCAGTACACTAATTTATAATCAGGGAAACTGATATCTTCAGACATCTGGTATTCATTTGTGAAGCTAATGTTTTATGATAATTTTTTGTCATGTTATTGTAGTTTGTATGCAATATTTTCAGTAAACAGCTTGTTTACAGAATGTTTTCCTACAAATCTTAAATTTGTTTTTATTGATACATTATTTTTGGGAAATATATTGTTATAATGATTGGAATAATGATGTTAGTTCCTCAGAATAATATGGATTTTCATTTGCTTTCATTGGAAGTAATTTTGTTTACTAATAATAAAGTCAAAATCAAATTCAGCATTGTATTAAAGTAGCTTACGGATTCTGGCAATCGCGACTCGTCGGCTTATATGTCGTGCCCAATGTAACCATTTGTGCAGCTAATCACCGTCCCCACAACACTAATACGCATTGCATTTCTATTAGATTCCATACGAGCTTCCTCACAATGCTCTCCTTCACTGCTGAGCTTTTGGTGTCTGAATTCGTACTTAATCTGGAAAGATACAATGTACGTGCCAGGATTCAGGCGTTTAACCATTCGCGTCGCCGCCCACGGCAACCGGTCCCTTATCCACTAGCCCAGGACAGCCACCTTAATATTTATGTTTATTTTTGCCTGTCCATCTAACATTGGATATTGATTTTAGCAATTAGCTCCCTCGCGTATGAGCGCATGTGTATCCTGTTCAACATGGCCGCCATGCAAAGCATGCTCGCAGCGCAGCAGACTCTCGACACGGAGGACTCGCTCAAACTTGCAGCCAAACTCTTGCAGGTAATGTATTTTTAACCCTCGCAGAAAATATTATTAGTTTATTGAATGTATTAACCAATTTTAAACTAAAATAACTGTTTACTCATAAGTCTCATAAGTTAAGCAATGCTAGGTAAAAGATCGTTTTTTGTGAATGTTTCAATTCTTATGCGATAAATTGAATTTACATTTTCACAAAATTGCTAAACACAAATTTCTAAAAATTGTATTGTAAAAATATTTTATTGGATGAATCTATATAATTGAGAAACAAAGGTAAAAGGACTATCACACAGGCTTTTATGATGTCGTATTGAGTGAAGTTAATGGCTATGATAGCCTAGTGGATAGTCGACCGGTTTCCATACGCAGCAGCGCAGATAGACGTAGATTCGAATCCCGGCACATACTTCTAGGTTTTTCTCGATTACCGACGGATTTGGGCACCACATAGTCACCGGTAAATGAAAAATATCCTGAGGAGACCCGTATGGCGCCTAATAACAATGTCATATTCAAGTGTCTTGAGAACGGCGATCAGTTGCGCTGCTGGTTAAGTTGGGCACAACCCATACGTGCAAAGTGGATACAGCCAATAATGTATCTCTGCCAACCCTGAATGGGATATAGCGTGCTGATACAGTGCGTGTCCTGTCGCAGCAATCCGCGGGCATCTTCGCGTACCTGAAAGCGAACATAATGATGGCGGTGCATCAGGAGACGACGCCGGACCTGAACCCCGAGACGCTCGACGCGCTCTCCAAGCTGATGCTCGCGCAGGCGCAGGAGGTCATCGCTTATAAATGCATTAAGGGTAACTCACTATTATATTCTTTTACAGTGCACCTACACTGAAGGAATCGAAAAAGGAATCTCAAGGATAAAGTCCGAAATGAGGTTTTCCGACAAAGAACATAAGTTGTCGATATATTTAGACTTATTATGTATTGTATGTGTGTTTTTTTTATATCCGTCATGTTTTCCCCAGTCGTCCATAAGTTGGAATCTTATTAAGTGCTTGTCGTTTGCGTAGACGAGATGAAGGAGAGTATGGTCGCGAAGGTGTGCGCGCAGTGCGAGGAGCTGTACACGGACGCTCTGCGCGCGCTGCAGAAGGAGGCGCTCAAGGCGCTCTGGGACCGCGAGTGGATCGGCATCGCCAGCGCCAAGCAGCTCGCCTTCCGCGGCCTCGCTCACTTCTACCAGAGCCTCGCCTGCCGCGCCAACAAGGCCGTCGGAGAGGAGATCGCGCGCTTACAGGTCACGAGCGTCTCATTGCTATACACTTTACTTATCATCAAGTGCGCTGTAGTCACTTTGTTTTTTATGCTAATAAAAGTGTGAATATCGTTGTAGGTGGCGGTGGAGGCGATTAGAGGCGCGCAGTCGCGCGTGCGCGCGGCCGGCTGGCTGCAGGAGCAGGCGACGCGGGCGGCGCGCAACCTGAGCGACGCGACGCGCGACAACGACTTCATATACCACGAGCGCGTGCCCGACGCCGCGCACCTCGAGCCCGTGCCGCGCGCGCCCGTCGCCAAGCCCCTGCCGCCGCAGGACCGCTGGGCGCCCGGAGCTAAAGGTACCCTAACCTAACTTCAACTACCTCAAAAGGAAAGGCGAAACCCTGTACAGACTTCCCTTTACTGGGTCATGAGCGGGTAGATTGAATTGAAACCACTAGAGACAGATGACCACTGATTTAATTACTTCACACATATATATATATAGCATGTAAAACCAATACTTGATATCTCTTTTGTTTCTCCGTCATTTCGTCACGATCTACAATATGCCACGTTTGCCTTATATGCAGCTGCTGTGAACGAAACTATAACGCGATGCAATTTGGCACAACGCCATCTACCGAACTGACATGCATTCACGCCATGGTCCGTTCACAGCAGCTGATTAATGTTCTTTTACTCGAACAACCCTTATAAAATCAATTCCTCGTTTATCTGTCGGTCAAGACCCTTTTTCTCAGGAATGCGTGAATGTATCAAGTATTTATTTTATTTCTTAAATTTTCAGAAAAAACCTTTTTTATATACTGACTCGAACAAGTGACTATTGTTCATCAGATGATAAGTACAGTGTAGTCCAAAAATGGCAGCGACTACCGTAGGGCGAAACCTGTCAGCCTCTGTTATCATGTCGGCCCACATATACCGACAGCGTCAGAGTTCACGCACACTCGTGAGTCCGTACTGGGGTGGAGATAAACTGAAGCGAATGGGCTCGGTCCGCAGACCTGTTCGCGTCGCTGGTGCCGCTGGCGGTGCACCAGGCCGTGCAGGCCAGCGCCGCGCGCCGCGCAGACATGGTCAACGCAGAGATCATGAAGCTCAGGGACGCCACGCAGCTCCTCAACAGGTTCCCTACTACTCATTTTTTTAATCACCGATAGGTTTGTCCTCAATCTCACCTGATAGAAGGTGATGATGGAGCGCGCTCACCCAATAAATGCCAGTTCACTCGTTGTTTGAAGATTCCCATGTCGTAAGATGTTGGAAAAACAAATTCCACTTTTGGCAGTTCGCAGATAAAAAGAGAAGGTGAAACGTCTTTTTTTTTTATTCTGCCTCGACACAGTGTCTGCACCATACCTGATGGTAAGCATGGTGCAGCCAAAAAAACGCCAACGACTATCGATAGGCAAGAAAAACCCAACGGTAGTCGCAGCGATCATGCCGGCCTGCACAAATATCTCTTCACGTTACGTTTAAAGGATCCCATATCATAGGATGGTGGGAACACGCTCGCTGGAAGACCATTCCACACCCCAACGACACGGCAAAAGAAGGAGTTAGAGAACTTCTAAGTCCTAGCTGGGATGTGAGAAACCGTAAAGCTGTGACAGCTGTGATGTGAAGCTGTGATGTGTGTGTGTGTGCGTCTCGAGCAGCTTGAACGTCAACCACATGGGAGCAAGCCCGCAAGGCGCGCAATCAATTTACGGCAAAACGGGGAGAGGAACTAAATTATACAACTCGGCAGCACACTCTCCAGAGTATAGTCTATAGAAAACCGCAAGGCAGGCCGCTCTACGTCGGTGTTCCGAGCTGAGTAGCTTACGCGACGTGAGAGCCTTACCGGTAATCAGTCGCCGAGCTCGGCGGTCGACTAAGTCCCAGGTTGGCGAATGGTGTTTGGAGGAGCTAACCCAAAGGTGGCAGCAGTACTGCACACACGGCTGCACCTGTGCCTGATACGGGTTAAAAATTTGGGTCGGTGTGAAGTGCCTCCTGCCCTTGAAAAGGAACCCCGATTTCTGAGCAGCTGTTTTTGTTTGCTTCTTATGGTCTGTGTGGGATGCTCGGCACTGCCTTGTATAGCTTGTAGCGTATAGTCTGTGTGTGTGTTAGCATTCTGGCATCGCTGAACCTGCCGGCGTGCGTGGAGAGCGGCGGCAGCGAGGGTCTGCCGGAATCGATAGTTGGCAAGGCGCGAGCGGTGCGAGAGGCGGGCGGCGCCGAGGAGCTGCGCCGGCTGATGGCTGACCTGCCGGACCTGCTGCAGCGCAACCGGGACATACTCGAGGAGGTAACTGTCTACATACCTACAACCCTCTTTTTCTCGGGGAAAGCCAAGACCTTCCCGGCATCACAAAGCGATCGCAGTCGAGACGTGCCGGCCTTGTACAGGCTAACAACCCCAAGGTGACTACTTCTCCACTTTGACGCGGCCTGTGAGCTCGTGCCCGTTTCTCTGCAAAATCATACAACCCTATTGCTTATAACAATCAATGAGTTACTGCGGTAAAGTCAATCAATGACGTGATAGGCGTTTTTTAAATACAGCGGTACATAGTGCTGAATAAAGTGCTTTAGCATACGGATATATTATATCTGCGCTTAAGCTTCGGCCCATTAGTTGAATCCACTGTCGTGGTAATTAATGTTAAATCCACATTTAAATATTATCCTAACCACTCGCGTGCGGGTAGTTACTATAAGTAACCAAGATACAGTTGTTTTCGTAGTACTTACGCAGCCTGTTGGCGGAGTGAGCATTTTATATAGAAAAAAAAAACAATTATATAGCAATGAAATCCTTCCACCAAGGTACATCACAAGGAATTAATATATATCGTCCCGCTCAGGGACGTGCATAGGGTATATGGACAAGGTAGGCAGATTCACATAGTTATATTATATAATGATATTCCCATTAACTAAATAAATATTATATTACTTTCATAGGGAATTTAGATGGCGTGAAAATATAATAGACATGAATATAAAGGGATCCTTTTTTTGTTTAAATTAAATCAATATATTCCAGACTTACTTATCGTAAGGGCAGGCAATGCTTTCATGCATCTATGGAGTGAGCGCCACTGGTCCGGCTATATCTTTTGCGTGTAAGCAGGGATGCATTAGTGGTTGTATCCACTTTCCGTTTATATTTCGGGCCCAATGAAACGAGCAGCACAGCTGGTATCACAAAGATAACTTTGTTTAATGTGCCGTGCAGACGGAGCGCATGCTGCGCGAGGAGGCGGAGGCGGACGCGAGCCTGCGCGCGCAGTTCGGCGCCCGCTGGACGCGCACCGAGTCCGCGAAGCTGACGGAGGCGTTCCGGGCCAACGCCGACAAGTACCGGCAGATCATCGACAACGCCGTGCGCGCCGACGCCATCGTCAAGCAGAAGTACGAGCACCATAAGGAGGTACGCACGCTCATTTGCAACCCCCCCTCCCCCCTTTAGCTTGAGAAAACCTTAACACGTTACCGATATCTGAGACAGGATAGCAGTGCGTGCGACCTTTATGTAATATAGTTCGAATGGAGGCGGCTTGCCTATTGGCGGGTGTTGCTCACAATAATTGTGGAGAGCGCCGTCGCATAGGTTTAGTAGTTTGGGCTACTTTATGTTTTTTTCCGATCATTCAATATAATTGGCGTAATGGCATTTCTCAGAGTATCGAGAAGCTGAGCGGCAGTGAGGCGGCCCTGTCCGAGGACGTGCCCGACGCGCCGGCCTCCGCCCTCACCGGGGACACCGACGCGCTGCGAACCCTGAGGAGGCTCATGCAGGACGTAAGCAAAAATCCACTCATAGAAAACTAGATGCGCCCCTGATCGTTCAGTATTTTTGTTGTCACACACTCTCTTCTAGACGGCGCTAGTTTATTTGTAGCTCAAATTGTAAAAATATGTTTTAAAGTGGGGCTGTGGTCTAACGCGTGTCGTAACAGACGCTAAAATAGACCATTGTTGCAATTATGTCGCAGGACTCCGGGTTTTTTTTCTTGTAATCTGGGAGTAAATCCTTGATACGATCGTGATGGCTATGGCCCCAGTATGCAAGACTTCAACCATAGATGGGAAAAATGTAACCAGATTAATAAAAATGATTACGATTATGTTTTAAACACTATAAAATCCCAGATTGCATACACATTTATGATTTTTTAATGTTTTAAATGTATTTAATCATGATTAAAGAGCAATAAAATTATAATAACGACTATATTTTGTAATCGTTAATTATTAATCAGATTACATTTTGCCCATCTCTGACTTTAACTGACTAATAACCCCCAGTGTATTCCTCAATTCGCTGCCAATCGGGCCTGGGGATCTGTATTCTTTCAACAACCTGGCGACCGAATAACGTTTCTTAGGCTCCACCTCTCGGAGGGGTGGATGTGTAGAGCCCACTCCTCAGAGCATTTATCAAGTGGTGATTTTTTTTACACTGGCTCGATGTGGTGACTATATTGTGCCTGATGGTATGTACCGTGTAATTCGAAAACGAAAGTGACTATCAGAGGGCGAAAATCCATTGATAGTCGCTTTCTTCATGTCAGTACATATATACCGCGACTGAAGGTCTCTAGGTATATGAGCTACTGGATATACACAAGCTGATCCCGAAACGGGACAGGCCAAGGCGAGTCACTATGACGGTGTTTACTCTCGTGTACTGTGGTCATAACCCAGTTCGGGTAATCGCCTTACCATTACAAAAAAGATACATACACCCGGTTGCCCCATCCAGGGAACAGACTCCCTCGTTTTACTACCCGGACAGAGCTCAGTTGACCTTATTAACCAACCTTTACCAAACTTCATAACGATGTAAATCGTCCCGCCAGGTGGAGTCGCTGAAGGCGGAGCGCGACGCCATCGAGTCCGAGCTGAAGGACACCACGGTGGACCTGCGCGAGCAGTTCCTGTCCGCGCTCGCTGCCGACGGCGCCATCGACGAGCCCAGCGCCTCCGCCGGCGCCATAGGGGCTGCGCTGGCGCCGCTGCGCACCAGGGTCCAGGAGTCGCTGCAGCGCCAGGTACTGCCGCCTGCACGCGCGCCACGCGGTCGCCGACGGTGCACTTGCGCCACACACCCTGTTGACATTATTAGTTTCCAGACAAAAAGTAATGTTCGAGTGAGAGCTTCGACCACTTTCTGCTAAAATAAAACACGTTCAGTAAAACTTCCAAAAAGCCCAAAACTTTAGCTAAAGCCTGAGGTTTCTAGTAAGCGTCAAACTAATGCTGAGTTTCAGAAATACTCTTTCGATTTAAAGACGGTTTAAAGCACTAATGAACGCCGTTGCCGCTGACGCAACACTCACTGCGCATAGTAGGATATAAGAAATTGAATTAAATATAATTTATTTCATTAAACGCATTTAGAATGTTCAAAACAAAAGAATTTAATACCCGTTCAGAAAAGCAGAGGAATTGGCAAGAAACTTGTTGTTGCTCATTTCTTCAACCTATTGACATAAAATATAGTATATAAGGTGGGAGCATAGGACGTGTTCCCACACCGCTCGAGGACAATGAGGGGCGCTAGGGGTGGGCATTTAGATCACCCCTCGCAAATATGGAAGAGAAGAGGCCTGCGAAAGGCACGACATTGCCAAGTACTAAGGAAGCTGGCAAAGCCGGTCCTTTGGCCCCAGAAAATGAGTAAAAGGTAAAGCCTTGCGGCTTTAGTCGGCAAGAGTCCGACACGGCGGTCCTGACGGTCCACACCGGGTCATCAAAAAAAAAATGCAGTGGAAAGAACTGATAAGTGCCTGTACCCTGCTATTTGAGTTTGTATTTATTTATTTTTGTAATTGTGGTGGTATTTGTCCAGGCGATTTTGAAATGGCTTCACATTTAGAGCTGAAGTTGCATCTTCTGGGAAATCATTCCGTGCTCTGACAATTCTGTTGCTTAGAAAGTGTACTTGTATTGCTTGATATGTGTGTTTGACTTTACGAGTTATTAAAAATAATAGCCCGCTTTGAAGAAGCGCGACGCAAATAATGTTTGTTGGCGTGCAGGAGCAGCTGGTGTCCTCGGTGCAGCAGGCCCACGGCGCGCTGTCGGCGGCCCGGGGCGGCGCCAGCGGGCGCGACGCGGCCCTGGGCGCGCTGTGCGCCGCGCACGACGCCTTCCAGGACCTCACCGGCAACCTGCGCGAGGGAGTCAAGTTCTACAACGACCTCACTCAGGTCGGCACTGCTCACCCGGCCATCTGCATGCCGGCTCACTTTATAGACGAGGGAGATATTTCGGGATACAATCAGAGATGGGCAAAATGTAATCTGATTAATGATGAACGATTACAAAATGTAGTCGTAATTTTGATTTTCTTACTCTCTAATTATGGTTAAATCCATTTAAAACATTAAGAAATGATAAATGTGTATACAATCCGGGATTATGTAGTGTTTAAAACATAAATGAGTAAAATGCAGTCATATTAATGGTAAAAAACGTAAAATGTAATCGTTAATTATTTTTATCAATCTTAATACATTTTGCCCATCTCTGCTTGTAACTAACAAATGCTAATAACTATATTCCCTAACAAATCATAAAAAAACATTGTGAACCAATGCCCCTTTCGAGTTGGACAGGGTTTTCAAAACATACTGTATATATAAGCTAGTGTGAAGAATACGGATTTAACAGTTCCTTTCCCCCGCAGCTCCTGCTGGCGTTCCAGAACAAGGTGTCCGATTTCTGCTTCGCGCGCAAGACCGAGAAGGAGGAGCTGATGAAGGACCTTACGCAGGAGGCGTCGCGCGGCGCCTCCAGGCCTGCGCCCTCGCCGCCGCAGCACCACACCGATTCTGCCAACGAGGTGACGCACGCACAGACACACAGGCATAATGACAGACGTGGCGATAGGGCGTTTGCCGGAACTGGGTCGTGACTAGTGATGAAAATGCCCGGGAATTTTCCCAAAGTGCCCAAAACTTCCGAGAACATTTCGTAAATAACCGGGAATATTCCCAAGGAAGTTTTGGGCACTTTGGGAAAATTCCCGGGCATTTTCGTCACGACTCGTGACCACACAGTCATGAGTGTAAAGCCCGTCATAGTGACTTGCTGCGGCTTGTCGCGTTTCGGGATCAGCTTGTGCATATCCAGTAGCTCATATACCTAGAGACCTTCAGTCGCGGTATATATGGGCCGACATGACGATGTAGACTATCAATGGATTTTCATCCTATTTTAGTTGTTACAGTTATTGGACTACACTGTACTTACCATCTGGCGCACTGTAGTCACTTTGTCGAGCCAGTGTGAAAAACATAATTGCACTGGGAACATCTTGTTTAAACTCAACTGGGGACAATATGCTCTTGGCCGAGAAATGTCTTTATAAATTGACCTGCCGCAGAGGACGACCTCTGAAGGTACTGAGCTAGCGAGTTTATGAGTTGGGCGGCAACGCAAGGGCGCCACTGTTGGTGCGGACCTCGACATGGGCGTTCAGAAGAGGAAAGAACCCAACGGTGATCTACTAGCGCTTCGGAAGCGATTACCTTGGGAAGATACACCAAAAGAAACTCAAGGCTGCATCGGAGTGGTATCTGACATACCATAGAGGCTCAAGTTTGATAAATGTCTACGTTGGGGTTTTTATGACGCAGGGACATACTAAGGATAGATATTTTGGTATTCGACCCCTAAAACGGTGTGAAATAAGGGTTGAAAGAATGTATAAAAATCCGTCATTTTTGAAGTAAGCACTATTAAAACAGGTATTTAGATTTTTGGTTGGATATTTTAAAAACGTTACATTATTGTATACTGAATCACAGGCAATATCGGGTCGCTATAGAAAACAGATAGTTTCCCTTGTATTTATAATTAATTGTAATAACTGCAGCCGGCAATGGTCGCGAAGAGGGACCCGCCGCCTCGTCCTCCGCCCCCCGCTGCTGCCGCTGCCGCCCCCGTGGCGCCCGGGCCCTCCGCCCTGCCATACCCGGCGCAGCCACAAGGTTAGTATATTATAAAATATAATTTGGTATCTGTGGTAGCTTTATGACATACAAACACGACATATATGCGTTTGGTGGTAGGGCGATTGCCCGAACTGGGTCATGACTACAGTACACAAGTGTAAAGACCGTCATAGTGACTCGCCTTGGCCTGTCGCGTTTCGGGATAAGTTTATGTATGGCCAGTAACTCCTACACCTAGAGACCTTCAGTCGTGGTATATATGACAACGGAGGCTATCAATGGATTTTCATCCTTTGATGTTTGCTTTCGTCTTTGGACTACGCTGTACTTACCATCAGGTGCATTGTAGTTATAATATGGAGCCAGTGTAAAAATATACAGCTACACTTCATCACACACTATTATACCTATGACACACTCATACACTTTATGACACGCAGCTACTTTTTAGGAGAGCAACTGCACTTCATGACACAACTAGTGATGAAAATGCCCAGGAATTTTCCCAAAGTGCCCAAAAACTTCCTTGGGAATATTGCCGGGAATTTACGAAATGTTCTCGGAAGTTTTGGGCACTTTGGGAATATTCCCGGGCATTTTCATCATTACACACTACACTTTATTTCGCATTATTATACAGTACATTTATATAATTTATTTTTACATGATGTACTAATTATACACTATTATATGAAACCAAAATCATATTAAATAATAAAAAAATTATAGTCTCTCGTTAAATTTAAAAAAATCTACCGATTTGCCAATTAATCTGTTTTTGGTGGTCTATGATCTTATGAAAGGTTAGTAGTGATTTATTGAACTCGTACCTCGTGCCTTCGTTTATGACGACCTCAATCTCCAATCTATTGGTAGTCATGTCGTAAGATCACATCTCCAAAATAATCAGCTTTCCTTCCATGCAGTTTATTTTCGCTGGATATCGCACTGAAATATCTTAGATGATTAGATCCATATAAAGGTTGTAAGTGAACTCGATGGCTTAATGGCTATATTTTTTGTGGAAGCGTTACTGGTTTATTTATCTTTTTTGTGTATTTTTTATTGTTTTTATATTACTGTATGTTTCCGTGAAAATTTAAAAAATAAATAAATCGTATTTAAATATAAATAGAACTAAAAAAACAAGTAACAGATAACTTATAAATATTTATATAAACACAATCATTTCCAAAACAATCTTGAGGAAACCCACATAGTATCTAATAGAAATGTCATGGGCGATCAGCTGCGCTATGCTGGTCACGTTGGCCACGACATATAAGTGGAAAGTGGATACAGCCACTAATGTATCTCTGCTGACCCTGAAAGGGATACAGCGAGATGATATATAATGTATTATTATCAAAGCAAAATTGATGTGCATGTCTGAAAATGTATAACTATTGTTGCAGGCATGCCGCTGCCATACACGCCGGGCATGACCGCGCCGTACCCGTACTACGCGGCGCCCATGCCCACGATGTACAACCCGTACGCGACGCTGCCGTACCCGCATCATGCGCGCATGCCGCCCGCGCAGCCCTACCAGCCGTACCAGTACCAGCAGCCGCCGGCCGGCTACCCTCAGGCGCCACCCCCAGGGTACAACCCCTACCAGCAGCAGTAGGTCGGTAAGGAACAGACCCTCAGGGGAACATCTTTACAGAGCATATTGCCAACATTTGGGACAAGACGTCAGATTTAACAAAATCACCTTTAGATTATAGTCTTTCCATCATAGTGACTCGCTTTGGCCTGTTGCGTTTCGGGATCAGCTTGTGTATATCCCGTAAGTCATATACCTAGAGACCTTCAGTCGCGGTATATATGACGACGCTGATTGTCAATGGATTTCCATCCTTTGAAAGTCGCTTTCGTTTTTGGACTACACTGTACTTACTATCAGGTACTCTGTAGTCACTATGTCTTGTCAAATGCAAAAAAACAACGTATATGCCTCGAATTATAGATGTTCCCATAAATAAACTGTTCATGTATTTTAACCTCTCATATATAATCTTCCGAGAAATTACCATTTTACAGTAAAACTTTAGATATCATGTTATTTTTATAGGCAAGCTAAATACTTTCTTTTGGACTAGTAAATATATATCTACTTTGAAGACATCGGTTAAGATATCCAATGATAGTTAAAACATTTAAATGTTAATATAGTTTATGATTCTATTCTTCAACGGGTAATAAGATATAACCATAAACGAAGATTTTATAGATACCCCTAAAAAAAGGTTTGAAAATGACTATCAAATTTTATCATTATTTTCAGAATAAAAGAGGGAATGATATGTTGTCTGGAGGAAATCAAACCGCTATAGTTGCCACATTTCTGATTGATCTTATTATAAAAAGTACTTTTATTTTTAGTACAATATTAAACGGATTTAAAATTAAGTCACAGATAACAAGTATTCACCTCTGTATTATGAAAAATTCAACTTACCATAATATTTCTTAAAATAATATTCAAATGATATGCGAAATTAAAGGCGGCTTGCACGATCAGATTAAATCTAGTTTAGATTGGCTTTTTAAATAAAACAATTTACTTCGAACTCAATGGTATTTTAAATTTTTACATCAAATAGTGTTTTGTATGACATTAAACTAAATTTAATTTATTGGTGTAAGCCGCTCTTAATAAACTTTAATCTCAGTTTAAACATGTTCTAAAGATAATATTTTTGTAATACGTGAGTGTGACTTTAAGGTTAAAGTGTAAACCAATTTCTCCAATTTTTTACTTCAATGACAAAGTTTGTAAGATTCTGGATTTAGTTTTATGTATCCATGATGTATCTCGCCCCCCCCCCCCATCCTCTTCGCCAATGAGATAAATGTACAGAACACCATAGTATTTTTGAAGCATAATAAAACTCGACCTTACTCGATAGCATATACTCGCAGAGAGTACTTGCAAAATTATGTCGAAACAATAACTTATGTCTACCCACATATATAAAAATCATATTTTTTTATAATACATATAAATATATAAGTAGTAATTTAATTTCAATAGAATGTAGAATATATCGCTTCTCATGAGGGTTCACGACTGGTGCAAGGAATGTTGGTGCGGTTTGGATTATAAACATTGTTGATGCATTTTATATTGTAAGGCTCAAAAGTTTTAATCATAATAATGAATTATCTATAATAAAATTATTGTAGTTTTGTAAGGTCAAGGAATGGAGAGTTGTGATGTTTATTATTAAATTCTATAGGATATTATATGCAATTAATCATTTACTTTCATATATTGAAAATTAAAGGCATAATGTGTATATCTTTTGCATTGGCACGAAGATACTCAAACGAAATCCATTACTAAAAGTGATTGCCCCTACTGGGTCATGACCACAGTACACTAGTGTAAAGACCGTCACAGTTACTCGGTTTGGCCTGTCGCGTTCGGGATCGGCTTGTGCACGTCCTGTCACTGATAAACCTTGAGACCTTCAGTCGCGCAATGTGTGGACCGACATGACGACGGAGACTCAGTTGATTTTTGTTCTTTGATAGTCGCTTTCGTATTTGTACTACACGGAGATGGGCAAAATGTAATCTGATTAATTATTAACGATTACAAAATGTAGTCGTAATTTTAATTTTCTTGCTCTGCAATCATGATTAAATCCATTTAAAACATTAAGAAATCATAAATGTGTATACAATCTGGTATTCTGTAGTGTTTAAAACATAAATGAGCAAAATTCAATCATATTAATGGTAAAAAAAGTAAAATGTGATCGTTAATCATTTTCATTAATCTGATTACATTTTGCCCATCTATGGTAGTACACCTGCACTTTACATCAGGTGCATTGTAGTTGCTTTGTAGAGTTGTGTAAAAAATCAGTCGATAAAACAATCTAGTACTATTTTACAATTAACTAAAGTTATTAACACGTTCGTGGACACGTCACCCAAATATGGATAACGCTCTTTTTTTTTAATCTAATAACATAATAATAATAATAATAAGCATTTATATGTAAATATAGGAATACATTATACTATGTCACATTTTTTAAATTAAAATACTCTAAACACATTTGGTTGTTTTTATCGCTTGTTTACGTTACTGCGGGCCGAGTCTGATTTGGGCCCCGTGAAGAACACAAACGGCTCGCGCTGGGCGACGAACGTGTTAATTAATATCGACCTGATGTGCAGCACCTTTAGTTACTAAAATAAATAGTGATCGGTTAGTAACTAATTTAATAGATTTGAATATTTTCGTGTTACAAAGGCATAATATATGTATTGAATTTGATTTATTTTTTTATAATGTGTCTAATAGTTATCACAAGGTTGTAATGTTTAAGAAGGAGGCAGCACCTTTAGTTACTAAAATAAATAGTGATCGGTTAGTAACTAATTTAATAGATTTGAATATTTTCGTGTTACAAAGGCATAATATATGTATTGAATTTGATTTATTTTTTTATAATGTTTCTAATAGTTATCACAAGGTTGTAATAATAAGAAGGAGGCGGATCGAGTATAAATCTCACAAGCTGTAGTGATCTATATACATTTTGATCCAATGCTAATCGTATTTATTGGTTTTATTTGTAAACTTTTCAAGAGAATAAAGTTTTTTTATCATTACATGTTTTTTTTTCTATAATATGTTCCTCATAAGTGGCCAAGTGGACAATGGTAGGATCGAATCCCGGCTCATACCTCTGGGCTTTACCAGATTACGTACGTATTTAGGCATCCCATAAACAGCACATGTAAGCGCAAAGTGGATACAGCCACTAATGTATCTTTGAGATATAGTGTGACGTTGTTATTATTATTAATAAATCCTTAATAAAACCCACAGTTATTTAATAATTATTTTATTTTGTAGTCTCATCTAGTTAGAATACAAATAAAGAAATTGGATCAAATGTTTCTAAAAACGAGAGCCAATCAATTTTATTACATATCCACTATTTGTTAACTTAAACCAACTAAATCCTGCGGTACAGTTGACTAACGATACAGCAACAGTTCAGTACTTGGGAGCCGGGCAGCCCTCCTTCTGGTAATCTCTGGTTGGTGAGTAGAACTGGAAGACAAGCAAGAGTTTCAAACATCGCATTATAATTTAAATAAAAAAATACACACAATATACTGCAATAATTATAGTGTAAGAAAATATAAGACCTTAATTATGGATTTTTATATTATATTTTGGCTCTTTTTTTAATATACATAGTGCAGAGGGAAAACTATAAATGTTACTAATTCAGCTACAAAATGAGTTATACCCTTGAAATACTGTGATGTGACATACAGGGGTTTGATATTTATTGCCACAACTAATGCAAAACCTAATAATTTTAAGATTACGTTCAGTATGTAACACATAGTTTGTGTCCACCCAAGAAAAGCATATTCACTCTTCTCTTAAATTCTCCTAAGTCATGAGAATGTGGAAATATGATTGCTGAAAACATTGTTCCACTCCTTAGCTGTTCGCATGATGAATGTTGAAGTGAATCTTTTCATACAGATATAAGGAATGTGCACTTCATAGGGATGGTATCCAGCAGTGTCTAGTGGTTTTATGATGAAATGAGGATGGCATTCTCTAATTACGAATGTAGCTCTTGAGAGAAGTCTTCATTGTGCAACCGGTAAGACTGAGGCAGGTGACTTTACGTCAATATTATGCATTCTAGCCTTAGTCAAAGAGCCTTCACCCACAAGTCTACGAGATTGGAAAATATAATCAGAGCTTATGTTAAAAATTTTAATCTATATTTGATAAAGAGATAATTATTCATAAACTGCTTTTACATAAATACACAATTTAACTAGTCTAAATCAGTTGTAAGCATTGAAATATGCTTCAAAGCAGAAACCACTAAAACAGTCAGATACCATCTGTATGTTGTGGACATTCCTTATATCTGCAGGAAAAGATTCCCTTTTACATTCACTGTGCAAATAGCTAAGGAATGGAATATCCTTCCAATGAATGTATTTCCACATTTTTAGGACTTGGAAGATTATAAGAGACAAGTCGATAGGTGTTTTTTGAATGAATGTTGTCTATTGTCCATCCTTGGCCCTGGCAGACAGGTAGGAGGAACACCCTGTTGAGTTTAGTTGGTAAGAGCGTGACACACAGGGACTGCTGTCCTCATGGAGCCCTGAGGGTCCATAAGGATTTCCACTGAGTCAAAAAAAGAGGTAGTTCATGTTATTTCCAGAATTTGGCCCTGTTACTCAAAACAATGGCCAAATTATATAATTTTAAAATCTGCTGCAAAAGTAATATATTACTTTGTATTGCTTTGTCCTGTACTCTTCCCAGGGCTCAGGGTTGGTCTTCTTGTTCCAGGAAACATCAGGGTTACGCAAAGCCAGTCTGCCAAGGTAGAACAGGGCTCCAGCACACCCGATGCCCGTACAAACATACAGTGGGATTAACTGGGAACAAATGTTTATTATTATTTTTTATTGTTTATTTAAGTAACTTTTACATGGTTACATCAGCCCCATGCATACCCTTACATAAGAGTACCAGACATCTTACATATGGTGTCACTGATTTGAATGAACCTGATGCCTCACCAGATTGATTACAGTTCTATTGAGATTTTATTTAACATCGCAAAATGTAGTCTGTTCAGATCAAAGGCACTCACAAATGTCTCTGTCACAGTGTGTTCAGTTTAGACACATTCTATCGTTTTCAAAGGAAAATATCATGTATAAGTCCCAGCATTAGTAACTGCAAAAGTAGTAAAAAACATTGGCAGGCCTTGTGCCCTTAAAGGGAAGAAGTATAATAAATTCTGATTATCCCTAATGTAGCCTTAATCAAATATTTACTGACAGTCAGCAGTATACAGTGCTGGGAACAAGGTGTTGAAAAACAAAAGTACTGAATACACATACAAAAATATTAAGTACTCATGCAAAAGTAACAAATACTTATTAAAAAGCACCAAATACTTAAAAGAAAACAAATACAACCCTTCATATCATTAATAAAAAGTTTTAGATGAGTACAGGTTCAATAAAACTTGAATGTGATAACTAGTTTCAACATTCTAGAGAATTCATGAATGTAAGCTTCTAATATTTATCATGTCAATTTTAAATTTCATTAGGTATTATTTTTAAATTCCATATACTTTGTTAATATTAGGGCCCAGTACAGTTATAATCAGAACAGGTATTTATACTATTTCTTCAGATAATAGTGTTATCTATTGATAAAATTTATATACGCCACAATAATAGATATTTACTAAAATATATATTATACAGATATGTATATATGTGCGTTACATTTAGTATACTATGTAAAAGATTATGTATTAGAATTAAAAATAAATAGTATTTCGAAGAAAAATAAAGACAGAGGTTAGATTATGTAAGATCTGCAACAGAGTTGTAGTGTTTATCGATTATTGAATAGAGATTTATACTTACAGCCTTGTGCTTCTTCAAACTTTGAATGCTGAGACCCTGCATTTTGATTTAATTTATTGTACCTTCAACTCAGATTAATCTTTTCTTTCTAGAAATTAGCGAATCTAGAAAACTCAAGTACGTAAAAATATATGACAATAATTGTCAATCTGACAAATTATCAATACGCAATATATCGTTGCCAGCCTAAAAAAATTTTTATACATTTAATAATCAACTAAAAATAAAAAAATAACTTAAAAATTATAACGTTAAATTAATGACAAAATGGTAAAGCTAAATTGAACAATTAAGGCTGATATATTAGAAAAACATTGAAGTAAATTGTTTTCTAAACCCTTATTTTTGATATTTAATAAGTAACATCATTTCAAAATAATTATATTTAAGTGTTTAAATTAAACACTTTTTGTTTATTGAATGTATTTTTCTATTACAACCATTAAATTGCTAAATAAGTACCTCGTCATATATTTGCATTTGGTATTTTTAAAGTTTCATGAAATATCTTCGTTCTTTATCTTTAGAGATTGCGGCTTTTCAATTTAATTAATATTAATTAAAATATAACGTGCCGCTATATCCCTTTCGGTCTGAACAGAGATACATTAGTATCCACTTTGCGCTATATATCGTGTCTAACGTAACCAGTAGCGCTGCTTGTTGCCCTTCTCAGGCCACTTAAGCATAACATTTGATTAGATGCTTATTTCATTCATAGTTCAGATAAATGCAGAAAAAAAAAATTTATATGTTTATTCATATTCTCACTATCTAAGTATACTAGATGATTTAGATATAAAAACATATATTAACGCAAAATACCGATTTTGTTTAAATTAATAATTTTTGTGTATCCCTATTGAGGAAGAAGAAACTTTTGACAAGTGCATTGTGTTGTGCCATGAAACTTGAAAGACGGTCTTGAGGGTTTTATTGTATTGTTATAACCTAATTTTAATGGTTTGGTGCTAATTTATTGAATAACATAGTATAGTTTATTATTGACAATCAACGATAAACAAGATGAGTTTTCTATTGTAAGTAAATATTTTATGGTTGGTGTGTAAGACGTATCTATTTATAACTGATCGTCTTCCGTCCGGCTGGTCGCTGACGTCTTGTTTACGTCTGCGATACAATTTCAGTAGCAATGATTTAAATATAATAACAGCTGGCAGCCGGATACATCTTCTTCACAGGATGCATCAGCCCTCTCTACGTTTTCCTGTTTATATGATAAAAAAAAATCTTTATTTCTAATTAGGCTGATTTAAATTACTATAACTACATCAATTTTTGGACTTATATCAAAACATAAGAAATGTAGTATTATCACAGAACTATTGTGTTCTTAGATATTTTTCATTAGTTTTAGCAGTAATTAAAAATAATTATGCTCTGGTGTCTTCATTTATGTAGGAAAAAAACAGGTCAAATAGTTTTTTTTTAATAGCTGTGCTAGTTCTTTGCTATTTAGTTGCATACTAAAGAGTTAGATACAATTAATAAATTGTGGAATAGCAGGAAACAGGTAGTTGTTATCAGTTGTTTCAACTGCTTCCCTGATAATAAATAAATTATTCTTCTCAGTGGTACATTATGACTGTATCACTTATTATACAGTCTTAATTT
The DNA here is from genome assembly GCA_036320925.1 of Automeris io. Taxonomy (NCBI): domain Eukaryota; kingdom Metazoa; phylum Arthropoda; class Insecta; order Lepidoptera; family Saturniidae; genus Automeris; species Automeris io. Next base: position 557,027 of record JAUDJH010000010.1, on the reverse strand, counting down.
TTATTAAAACTCAATACTTTAGTAATAATCTTTTATCACTGTGCCAAACAACTTGATTAGACTATATAAGTAGTTATAATTTTTAAATAATCATATTCTAGTGGCAGTCGTTCAAACAAAACTTTCAAACCAAAAAAAAATATACCAGAAGGGACTCATCAGTATGATCTCATGCGACATGCAGCAGCAACACTTGGATCTGGGAATTTACGCCTCGCAGTAATGTTGCCGGAGGGGGAAGATCTGAATGAGTGGGTGGCTGTGAACAGTTAGTAGTAATATATTTAATTATATTTTTATGTATACAACAACACTTACCAGATATCTGCACTAATTTATATGTCCTGGCACTACATTTCAAAAGCTTATAAAATGATTTCAAAGCAATAAGATAAATATAACATTTTGAATGCTGTCTCTAGCTACTTCTAATTTTGGAAATAATATTATGTTTCCTTTTTTAATGTTTCCGGTATTTCTTACTTTATTGTATTCTATAAATAAAATAAAAACTTATACCTTCACAGACCTATATGGATTAAAAATTATTTTCTGACAAGAATACATTTTATTATGTGACAAAAAACTGCATTGAAGGGTGCTGTTGCAAGAAAATATTATTTGTTGAATAAATTAACACTAACAACTCTTTAATCATAATTAACTACACACTACCAATATCTTCTCACCTATTTACAAAAATATATTTTTAAAAAATAATTTGATCAAAACCATATTGATAATTTTCATGTATCTTAAATAACAATATCAATATAGAACAAGTGGATATCAAAAATAAGGTAGGCTTGAAATAAAATGTTTTTTTTGGATCATGATTTGTTTATTTTATAATAATAATATGTTGTCATGCTATATGCCTTACCCAGTGATACAGAGATACATTAATGACAGTATCCACTAGGTGCTTATTTGTCGTGCCCAATGTGACCAGTAGCGCAGCTGATTGCCATTCTCACAGCGATAGAACACATGCCATATCCATTAGATGCCATGCAGGTTAAATGAATTAAAAACAAATAAAAAGTGATATACAAACTTCCCAAGGAGTTCAATCATTATTTGAGATTGTAAAATTACTATTAAGAGAGAACATAACTGTCTTACACTCTCTGGCTTCCATAAAAGAACCATGTGCATGTTTTTATGGAGTTACATGTATATGGTAACTTTTATCTTGGTTAAAACTAACAAGTTCTCTTTTACTTTTGACAGGTCATTGGCCTGTGGAATGCTCTTCCAGTACACGTGTTCCCGTCATCCTATGATATTAGGTCTTTTAATCTAGGTGTGAAGATATATTTATGCAGACGGGCAGGATCATTATGACTATTGATAGGTTTTGCTTTACTGTTGATGATTATAATTGTTTTTTGGACTGCTCCATGCTTACAATTAGGCATATAATGTGGTCACTTCGCTGAAGCAGTATATAAAAAAAAACTATTTTGCTACTGTCAATTATGTAATGCCTTTGATTCACGTTTGACTAATTTAAATTATTCCTATGTGAGCCTTGCTTTAGCTAAATATTTCCATTATCCATTTATGTGGCTCTATTGTACTGAGTGTTTAGGTATGATATTGTTTTCAATAGAGTATTGTTTGAAGGATGCAGGCTGAATATGATTTCCTGTGAGTCATCTGTTATCAGTTAGATAAAGGGCGAGTGGACTGAGGGGCCGCCCACACCCACATTACACCTGATTACATTCATTATTATTTCCATGTAAAAAGTTTTCCTGTTAACGTTTTGTTTTACCATTACTAAGTTCATTTAATGAGCAATTTTTGAATTTATGTGTTGCTTTCTGTCTGTGTTATTTAAATTTTTACTTTATAACAAAGATCCCTCATAACTGGGTCTGTGCTATCACCTGGCCAACACCCAGTTCAGGAATGATTTTTAAAATTTAAAACACTAATGAGTCCTAATTTTCTGTGCAATCCATGTTTCATTAGTATTTAAAACCATTTTTGAAAAGTTAAATTTTTGGCTTGCTTTGTTACCATGGGTACACAATTTATAGAGTACATTATATAGAAACAGTGCTAAAATCACATATGCACATGAACTGTCCTGATAAAAAAAAAACGCGGTACTTTTAAAAAATATAATAAGTGCCATATATTTAATATTGAGTCTTTAAGGGTGACTTGCACCAACAAAATAAATCTAGTTTGAGCTTGTATAAAATTTTTATTTAATTTAAGGCTAAAAAGCGTTTTGTATAAGTTTAAACTTAATTTAATATGTTGGTGGGAGTCACTTTTAGATAAGTATATTCAGAGAGTTAGTCTCAACAAGGCTTCTTGTTCCCTGGGCGTCTGGATGAATTTGGCTTCTCAGGCCCGGGTGGAGCAATCAGCCAACCACCCGGGGGTTTTTAGTCAATAGGAGTCTGACACACCGGGGTCGCTGCCCTCACAGCGTCCCTGATGGTCCTATGACGGATTTTCCCCCGGGACACAAAAAAAAAAGAAGTATATTCATGATGATTATAGGATATATGTTTTTTACGTTGCAGCCGTGGATTTCTTCAACCAGATCAACATGCTGTACGGCACGATAACGGAGTTCTGCACAGAGGAGTCATGCGCTGTGATGTCGGCGGGGCCCAAGTACGAGTACCACTGGGCGGACGGGCACACCGTCAAGAAGCCCATCAAGTGCTCAGCGCCCAAGTACATCGACTACCTGATGACCTGGGCGCAGGACCAGCTCGACGACGAGACCCTCTTCCCTTCTAAAATCGGTAGGGTTTAGTTTGTGCGCAGGTAACGCTATTAGATTTCCACTACGGAAGACAGAGCTCATCAGCGGGACTTGCTTCAGCTTGTTTCTTGTGATCTACAAGATAATGACTAGAGACCGAAATTAATATCATTATATATTGAAAGTATGTCCTTTTCCCACGCTCGGATCTGCGGAAGCGCACGCCGGTGTCTGCCCTAGGCTCCAAATTCTAGGGTCGGCTTACGAATACATCATCCAGCGTTCTTGCCAAATGTATCTAAAAAATGTGGACATAAATTTTTTATGACGTCTCTGTCATAGTTAAAGAAGTCTGGGTCAAAATACGTTTTTAAGGAAAAAAAAAGGCAGAAAATTTAAGTTTTAGTGATGAGGTTTTTTAATGTTTACTTAAAAGTCTCATAAGGTACCGTTTATTTATTTATACGGCAGCCAGTGACCGATATATTATATAAAATTATAACAATAATAATTTATAACAACAAACGTCTAAATGTATCGGCCGGTGAAGGCCACCGCAGCGTACTGTTACAAACCCATATCCACCGTCCATGCATTTAACGCATAAAGCTGACGCGGGGAATCGTATGTCGATTGACGTCAATGCAACCTTACACTTTTGTTTACTCCAGTTTTCTTTAAAATAGAATTTCTAATATAAGTTAATTACATTCTAGCGACGATTGGATTCAGTCAACTACAAAGTTCTTTGTAAAATAAATATTCAAAGCTTAAAAAAGTGTTTTTAAAAACTATCACAAGACCCACCCCGTAACAGTGGTGTCAGAAGTGGGATCTTATTATTGAAATATTACTGAAAAATAACAACCTTAATCTTCCAAGAAAGAAAATCCTGACAATATTCATCAAACCAAGTTGGACGGACTACAATTCTCAAACTCTTCTCAACTCCTGTTATCATCGACTGGCCCGAAAAAAACAAGCTCCGCTTCGTGAAAAGGAATCTCCGAGCATCTCGAAGTTTAAGAGAGAGGCGATTGCTGTAACTCTGAGTCCACGGAGCCTTCAAGTCTACGCGTCCCGCATTCCTGAGGCTCTACATCTCCGTGTCACCGCAAATCCTAATCTCCAGGCCTCCACATCGGGCGACGTATTCTGCTATCCGTTGTAATCTTGTCAAATGATCGCGCTATTCTTGTTGTAAGTAGAATATCTTTTTGGTTATTGCCTTATAGTGTTGTGATATATTACCCAGTATTACCCGGCCTTCTCCGCTCAACTAATATAACTAAAATTTTACACATATAAATTTTCGCTATCTGTTAAAATTAATAAAATGGCCACCAAATCAGAACCAGGAACCGAATCGGCTACAAAATATCCATCTCAGGTACTATGTAACCTTATAAATACTTACGGAGGAGAAAGAGAGTCACTTACAGCATTTTTGACCAATTGTAAAAACGCCCTCAGCTTAGCTAGTACCGAATCGCAAAAAGACCTACTACTAAAATTTATAATTTCTAGATTGGAGGGCAAAGCCCAATTAGCGTGCGCCAATAAAATCTTTAGGAATTTCAACGATCTCCGCGATTTTTTAAAACAGAACTTTGGTGAGAAAAAGCATTACAGCCATCTGCTACTCGAACTCCAGAGTTGCAGACAAAAACAAAACGAGCCGGTGGCTGAATATGCTTTAAGGGTAGAAAGTTGTCTCACAAAGTTACAATCGGAAATACATAACTCGGATACTCCCAATGAAGAACTATCGGGTAGAATAGCAATGACAGAAGATCTGGGCTTATATACCTTTTCATTAGGCCTCCAACAGACATTAAGTAACATAATTAGATGTCGTAACCCAAAATCCTTAAACGAGGCTATAAATTTAGCCATAGAAGAAGAAAAGATTCAAAATCTATTAAAAAGTACTAGGCAGGAAACTCCGAATTACGCATACCTTCATCCTAGGGCGAATCCTTCAACTCAAAATCTTCCAGTTTGTAGATATTGCAAGAATGTCGGACACGACATCTCAAACTGTCGGAAAAGACAATTTAATAAATATAGAAGTAAACAGGGTCCTGTCCATCCCAGACAACTGCATCAAAATTATTACCTATCTACCCCGAGCTCTCAAGAACCAAATGATAATTTAAACTAAACAGGATATCGGCCTGGTGCCAGCCGAAATCCATATTTAACAACGGCACATTCCAGCTCCACGTCCAACGTCCATATCCTACTAAATCCACTGAATCCAATACATCTCAACCTAAGATGTTGAGTCTTTCTAAATCCACTGCATCTCAACCTAAGCCGTTGAGTCCTACTAAATCCACTGCATCTCAACCTAAGCTGTTGAGTCCTACTAAATCCAATGCATCTCAACCCAAGCTGTTGAGTCTTTCTAAATCCAATGCATCTCAACCTAAGCCGTTGAGTCCTTCTAAATCCAATGCATCTCAACCAAAGCCGTTGAGTCCTTCTAAGTCCACTGAATCCAATGCATCTCAACCAAAGCCGTTGAGTCCTTTTAAATCCAATGCATCTCAACCAAAGCCGTTGAGTCTTTCTAAATCCAATGCATCTCAACCAAAGCCGTTGAGTCCTTCTAAATCCGCTGAATCCAATGCATCTCCACCTCAACTGATGTCGTTGAGTCTAAAAAAATCTCTCATATCCTCTGAATCCATCGAATCCACTGAATCCATCTGGCCACTAAAACCTTATAACCATTCTAAATCTACTAAATCAGACGAATGTTCAATTTACGACGTCTCAGAAAACAAACATACCAAGCTCCCATACGTCGAAGTTACTACTTCCCATACAAAAACTCCCCTGAAGCTATTAGTAGACACGGGTAGTTCCATTTGCCTAATCAAAGAAAGCATATTAAACGAGCTGCCAATCCTGAATACAAAAAATAAGCTCAAATTCAAAGGCATTAGTGATACAAAATCGTGCTCCGAGACAAAAGGTAGTTTCGAATTACTTATTAAATATAACGATGATATCTCCTTTCCTTTCATTTTCCACGTAGTCTCCGACGTAAATCTAGACTATGACGGAATCATAGGTAATAACTTTCTTAAGACACACAAGGCGTCTATAATATACTCCGAATCCAAACTCTTTGTGCCCGGTACAACACCCGTATATTTCGATATGAAGATCACCGACTCTACTTATACTATTCCAAAACGCAGCGAAATGCTTATCGAATGTTCTGTGACGAACCCGGAAGTAAAGGAAGGCTTAATCATGACTAGTTGCTTAGACGAATATCCGGGTATATACATCTCTAAATGTTTAACACGCGTTAAAACAAATAATAAAGTAATAATCTCGGTGCTTAACACTTCTGAACAAGATATTATCATGCATCAGATCAACTTAACATTAGAACCTGTTCTGCATGTTTTAGACACCTCTCCTGTTGTCGACGCTGACTCTATTACTGACTCGACCGACTTATGTTTTTATAATAATATATCTAGCTTAGACCGCGACAACCGGGTTCAAAACGCTTTAAGATGCGATCATCTATCACAAGAAGAAGAGGTCGCCTTACGAAAATTATGCTCCGAATTTAATGATATATTTTATTTAGAAGGAGACATTTTAACTGCTACAAAAACTATCCAACACGAAATCCGAACAACCTCCCAGACTCCTATTCATGTTAAAAGTTACCGTTTCCCTGAATGCCATAAAGAGGAAGTTAGCAAACAAGTCCAAAGTATGTTAGATCAGGGCATTATAAGTCCCTCCGTTTCACCTTGGTCAGCACCAATCTGGGTGGTCCCCAAAAAACAGGACGCGTCAGGAAAACCTAAATGGCGTATTGTTATTGACTACCGAAGGTTGAACGAAATAACGATCGGCGACGCATACCCGATACCAAACATCACAGATATATTAGATCAGCTCGGACACAGTAAATACTTTTCCACACTCGACCTCGCGTCATCATTCCATCAGGTTACTATGAAAGAATCTGATGCCGAAAAGACAGCTTTTAGTGTACCAGGTGTAGGCAGTAACTCAGGCCACTATCAATTTAATCGAATGCCATTCGGGCTCCGCACAGCCCCATCCACGTTTCAAAGATTAATGAATGTAGCACTAGCCGGACTCCAAGGACTTCACTGTTTTACATACATGGACGACGTAGTCATATTCGGACACAACCTTTCACACCACATAGAACAGGTTAAATCAGTATTCGAAAAATTACGTCAGCACAATTTAAAGTTACAACCTGATAAAAGCGAATTCCTCAAAAAGGAAGTCCAATATTTAGGTCATATCATCTCCGAGGAAGGAGTAAAACCCGATCCAAAGAAAATAGAATGTGTTAAAAATTTTCCAGTCCCTAAAAACGCTCGAGACATAAAGTCCTTCCTAGGCTTAGTCGGTTACTATAGACGATTTATAGAAAATTTCTCGCATATTACAAAACCCCTCACTAGTCTTTTAAAAAAGGATGCAAAGTATATGTGGCTAACAGAACAACAGAAAGCATTCGAAATGTTAAAAAATAAAATTACTACTGCACCGATTTTACAATATCCCGATTTCACAAAGCCGTTTGTCCTCACAACCGACGCCTCAAATTACGCTGTCTCCGCAATTCTTTCCCAAGGTGATATAGGCCAAGACTTGCCAATCGCTTACGCGTCAAGAACACTAAACAAAGCCGAAGGTAATTATTCTACTACGGAAAAGGAATGCCTAGCAATAATATTCGGTACAAAAGTCTTTCGCCCTTACATATATGGGTATAAGTTTAAAATAGTAACAGACCATCGACCTCTGACATGGTTGTTTAATTGCAAGGACCCGAGTTCTAAATTAGTTCGTTGGCGTCTTAAACTAGAGGAGTTTGACTACGAAGTAGTATATAAACAGGGTAAAATAAACTGCAACGCCGATTCTCTGTCTCGTAACCCTGTTCTTGCTATAAATCCGGAATCCCCATCTACGAGTGAAACCTATGAACAATATTTAAAAATCTGTCAACAACGAAACGACACGCAGTATGATACGGTTATTGAAGAGCACAATGAGTCACTGCTCAAAGCCAAATGCAAAATGATCACATATCCTTCCGCAATCGATCTTGACGAAGCAATCCCTTATTGCTCAGAAATCTTAGATTTGTCCAAATTCGACGATGACATTCCCGACATTCGGACCATAGAAAGGGAATTATTTACTTATCAAAGTACGGCAAACGAGAAACATGTCTATACACATTTGTTTTTGCGTGTTCATCATTACGATGAAATGTCCTATAAAGACACATTTAACATCTTGAGGGAATACCGAGAAATGATTACGACTTGGTATATGGACGAAAAAGAGTTTGCGATATCTGACTTTTCCGACCCTTTCAACAAATTATCTTTTACCAAAATTTATAATATCTTAGCATTTCTCTTCCACGGAACCGGAATAAAAATACACATATACCATAATAATATTCTTTTCCCCACTCCTCCCGAAATTCCACGAATCCTCAAAGACAACCATGACGCGCCTTCAGCGGGACATCCTGGAATTTCTCGCATGTACGATAGACTAAAATTACAATACTGGTGGAAAAACATGCGACAAGACATAGAAAACTATGTTAAAAACTGTAAGTCGTGTCAGATAAACAAACCATTACGTCACACAAATAAATCTCCTATGATCATAACATCAACCGCGACGCGACCTAATGAGAAAATATTCCTAGACATAGTAGGACCACTTCCGGAAACTCGAATTGACCAATACAAATTTATCCTGACTATACAAGACGATCTGACAAAATATTCCCAAGCCTATCCCATGCGGTCATGCTCTACACAAGAAACCGCTCAAAACCTCGTTCATTTTATATCACATGTCGGCATACCTCGGAATATCATCACAGACCAAGGCACAAACTTCTGTTCTGAGGTGTTCAAACAGTTAGACAAACTTCTAGGTATAACGCATATCTACGCTTCGCCTTACCATCCTCAAACCTGTGGTGCTCTAGAGAGGAGTCACGCAACGTTGAAGGAGTATCTTCGATCTTACATCGAAGATAACTCGCACACATGGGAGCTATATCTCGATACAGCGATGCTTGCTTATAACTCAAATATCCACTCTACAACAGGGTTTGCACCTTTCGAGTTAGTGTTTGGATGTAAACCTTACATTCCGAAGTCCATCGATTGCCTAGAAAATAACACTTATACTGACTACGTCAGAGCATTAAACCATAGGCTGTACTATAGTAGGCAGAAAGCTCTTCAAAATATACAAGCGTCGAAAGAGCGGTCTAAGCAGTATTACGATTCTCACTCCAACCCAAGGACATATAAAATAGGTGAAATGGTCTACGTGAGATGCCACCATAAACAAAATAAAGCCTTGTCACCTATATGGAAAGGCCCGTATAAGATAATAAAACTGAATGGTAACCACACTGTTACCCTACAAATCGACAGAAGGCATATACGTCACCACTACGACGAAATTAAACCTGCATCAGTATAGCGTATATAGTAGTATAGTATTCACATATCAACAACATAGTATTCACATATCAACTATAAATGTATATTTACAGAATCATATCGTCATGCCAAGGAAATCAGTTCGTCACGAAAATTACCGGGAGTCCGGGCCTATACTTCGACCGACTGATAGATCTTAAGTTTACTAGCACTAGTTGGAATGTTATTACATACATAGATTTAAGTCATATACAACCGCATTTAGATAATGTCGAGCTCTTATTTGAAAAGGTATCTAAGTACTGTGATCTTAGTCAATCCGATAAAGTCAAAGTAGATTGTTTAAATTCAGTAAGTGCCTTAAAAGTCCAGCATGAAAATAACATAAAGAAGTTCTCATCAGTTTCTTATCTAATCCAAGCAAAAGAAATAAGATGCTTCAAACGCGGTCTGATTGATGCCGGTGGCTCGCTATTAAAAACATTCTTCGGTGTATTAGATTCTGACGACGCAGACAAATTCACTGACGCAATAAACCAAGTACAGTCAGACGAACGACGCTTAGCTATCCTTATGCGCGATAATATCCACGTTATTAAGTCTACAATTTCAACATTTAATGATACCATGTCAAGGACAAAAGAAAACGAAAACAGAGTAAATAAAAACTTAAAAGTTATCGAAGTAGCTTTTAAAAATCTTATTCAAACTACAGATAAGTTAGAAATTAAATCTCGTCTTGCTTTGTTGTTAGGTTATTTAGAAAGTATAATAATTTCATTATCATTTGATATCGACGATATTAATAATGCAATACTCTTTAGTAAAATGAACATTTTGCATCCGACTGTACTCAGTCCATTACAGTTATATAAGGAGCTCGAGTTACATTCAACGAAACTACCTAGACACACCGACTTACCGATTCACCTGTCTTTGCAAAACATTAATCACATTATAGACATTTCAAACATCATATGCTTTTATCAAGATAACAAATTAATATTAGTTTTAAAAATTCCGCTCGTCCTGTCCCAAACTTACGAACTATATCACAATATTCCTTTACCGACCTCTACTGAATCCCAACCAAATACCTATCTACTTATTGAACCAAGCAATAATTATTTGGCAATAACACCTGATCGACTATTCTACTCGCAATTAGATGACATAAAGGATTGTAAAATAATTAAGGAAATATGTTATATATGTAATCTTAACAATGTTTATTCCACACTAGCAAATCCGACGTGTGAAACCAGCATCCTTACGGAAGTAGTTAACACACTGCCTAAAAATTGCCAAACCAAGGTTCTGCATGGTGTGATAGATACTTTTCTTAAAATATCGAATAACAGGTGGATATTTGTGCAATCGGAACCAGGGAAATGTCACGTGATCTGCAGTCCTGATCCGAGCGACCACGACGAGGTCATATTTGGTACTGGTGTCCTTCACCTACCAAAACAGTGCAAAGCATATTTTAAATCTTCAACTTTTACACCTGTAGATTTTATAAGTTCTAACACAACAACATCGGTCTCAAACTTCAATATAATAAACGATGACTGTTGCGAAATTCATAAGTTGAATAGAAATATATCTCATATTCCTCTAGTAAAATTAAATGAAATTAATAACATAGAATCCTTGTTAAAAGCCAGTATTCATTTAAAGGATTTTGAACAAGAGTTAAATAAAATTGCTGAACCAACTCATTTTCAAAAGTACAGTGCGCATTATTTCTCTGTAACATATGTGATATCAGCATTAATCTTTTTATGGTCAATGTATAAGCTACTTAAGTGTTTTAAAAATCGTTGCAAGCCTAATAATGGACTTTGTATACAAATATTCAACCAATGTAATAACAAAAGGTCTACTAAAAATAAATCTAACAGTTCCAATTCTATAGAAGCTATCGAGATGTCCGATACATCGGATGAACAGAGATCAGTCCACTCGTCAGTAGTGAAAAGACAACATAACTACGACTCATGTAATAGAAATATCAATCTTTAGTTTATAAGCTGTTTACCTTTATATTAATATATCGTAGGCGTATTACTACATCCTTTTATATCACTGTATCTTCATTAAACTTGTGTATAATAAACATGTTGCTACGCATGTTTACTATTCCTATTATGTTAAAAAAATAACACATCTTACTAGTTTTGCCAGTTCATAAGTTTCTACTTCTTAAGATAATTACTCTGTATTACTATATTTTTATTACTACATCTCTTTAGATTAAGAATTTTTCTCTATCCTGTTTGACGTTAAAAATACCATATCTTGCTAGTTCTGCTAGTTCATAAGTTTCTAGTTTCTAAGATAATTATTTTGTATTACTATATTTGCAATACTATATCTCTTTAGATTAAGCATTTCTGTCTCTATCGTGTTTAACTTTTTTCGTAGGGTTGCATTGCACGAACTTAGATTTCCCGTCACTTTTAATATCCATGACGCTCAATTTTAACGGGGGGGGGGTGTTACAAACCCATATCCACCGTCCATGCATTTAACGCATAAAGCTGACGCGGGGAATCGTATGTCGATTGACGTCAATGCAACCTTACACTTTTGTTTACTCCAGTTTTCTTTAAAATAGAATTTCTAATATAAGTTAATTACATTCTAGCGACGATTGGATTCAGTCAACTACAAAGTTCTTTGTAAAATAAATATTCAAAGCTTAAAAAAGTGTTTTTAAAAACTATCACAAGACCCACCCCGTAACAGTACACTAAAAGTAAACAAATACTAGAACAAAATCAAATTTTCACGTCAAAAACCAAAGAACTTAAGTTCCATTAAATTTCGATAATTTTGGTGATCACGTATTAATTATTCAAGCTCTAAGATCATGAAACTTATTTTTCCTAGATATTTTCCTTCCTATGCGATAAATTATTTTTATTTACATTTTAACAACATTTATATAGTACAAAATTCTCAACAATCCATATAATTGAGAAATAAAGGTAAAATTACTAACAGGGGGTGTCTCTCAAAATTTTAAGATCCGGGTCTGCTTTTTCCTCTCGCTCTGTATAATATATTGTAAGTAAACCGGTGTAAGAAAACATCGTGAGGAAACCCTCATGGTATTTGATAGATATGTCTCGTATACTGGTGCCGTGAGAACCGCAATCAGCTACGATACTGGTCACATTGGGCACGACATATGAGTGCAATGTGGATATAGCCACTAATGTATCCCTACTCACCCAGTAAGGGATATAGCGTGACGATATGAGATAATAATATGACAATATGAGATTCTCAAACTATGAGTGAATCGATTTTTGTTAGGGCGCGCTTCATTACCCCTTGCCATTAGGTGTTTCGTTTATTTCATTTCTTATTAATAGATTTAAAGAAAATAAAGTAGATGTTTACAGAAATATTTCGTCGTAATCTATACTAATATTATAAAGCTGAAGAGTTTGTTTGTTTGTTTGAACGCGCTAATCTCAGGAACTACTGGTTCGAATTGAAAAACAGTATATGTCTATCTTTTAAGATTAACTCACTAGAATCGTTTTTATGGTAATCGAATTTGGTCGAAATTAATGCATTATTTGTTAAGAGTTGTATCAACGTAATAATATTAATCTTTATCCAAATAAATGTGTTGTTGATTAAGAGTATTTAATTGTGAACGAAATTGTCTTTGGCATTACTTAATTTCAATGAACATCTTAGAAGATATTACAATAACTTATATAGCAAAACAACGTTTGCCGGATCAGCTATTACAAATATATTCGCGAATGGTTGCAGGAGTCCCGTTCCCCAAGAATTTCCTGTCGATGGCGAAGACGATCCTGAAGCGGCTGTTCCGCGTGTACGCGCACATCTACCACCAGCACTTCCCGGAGGTGGTGCAGCTGGGCGAGGAGGCGCACCTCAACACCTCCTTCAAGCACTTCATATTCTTCGTACAGGTGACTCTTCGTCCTTCACTCGCGCCACACGCCGTCACACGCGCAGTAGACCGCTCCCCGGGGACTGAGTAACTCGTTGTGCTTCAAGGTTCTGGATTAGTCATATACTTTTTAAATTTTATAATAATGATGATGATGATGATGATCTGGCCGGTTTCGGCCACGGCGACTGTTTCAACACCGGTTAAGAAATTCGAGGTCCAGTTTCCGGAAACAGGCAATTGCGCAGGAGATATTTAAGTGCATAGCTGGACGCGCAGCCAGAAAAGCACTCTCTCGTCCGTGTTCCCTCAGGCCCGATGGATAGGAGAACCAGTACAATCGGGAGGGAGCGGAATGCAGGTTTGGTCGAGTTTTCCTTCTCTGAACACCTGGTTGAATTGCGGTGTTAAAGAGATACCTTAGTCGCCTTTACGACACCTCAGCAAGAAGAGGGGGTGCTATTCTATTCTGCCGGCAGCCACCACGGCTTATAATAATAATAATATATCGACACGCTGTATCCTTTACGGAGTGAGCAGAGATACATTAGTACTGACTGTATCCACTTTGCTCTTATATGTCGTGCCCAACGTGACCAGTAGCGCAGTTGATCGCCATTTTTGTATTTGTTTATAGTAAATCTAAAAATTATTTGTCTAGGTGAAATGTGACACGTTACTGTTAAACAATTCTCATTAATTATCATTGGCTACCGTTTTTAGCTGGCACATTACTGACCTTCAGTTGAAGCAGGTATTTGTCCGAGAGACAAGGAAAAACATTAGTATTTGTATATTTTATCTATCCTGACTTGGTATAGTGACAACACCACACTTGATTGTAAGCATGGTGCCATCCAAAAAATAACTACAATTAGCAACAGTGAAGAACAACTTATCAATAGTCGCAGCGATAATGCCGGCCTGCACAAAAATCTCTTCACCTCCCGTATGAAAGACCCCATATCATAAGATGATAGGAACACGCTCGCCGGAAGAACATTCCACAGCCCAACGACTCGGCTGCAGCAAGAGATGAAAACCTCTCAGTCCTAGCTGAGATGCGAGCTGCCGTATAGCTGTGACGCCGCCAGCTCGCGCGCGGGGTCTGCTATGGAAGGCAGGGGGCGGAACAAGGTTAAATAACTTAATTTTGAACATGCAGGAATTCAACCTGATCGAGCGACGAGAGCTGGCGCCATTACAGGAGCTGATAGAGAAACTCACTGCTAAGGAGGCGCGATGAGTACCCTCCCCTCTCTTACCCTACCCTTCTCCCTTCCAGCGGCACGATTCAAACACTGCACCCTAGAACTCGAACCCATTTATTAGATATATAACTTTTAGTAACCTACATCGCGCAAGCAAAATTTTACTGTAATGCGGTGTATTTAGAAACTCAAATATCTTTTTTATCCAGATAATATTGTATAGGTGGCTGAGGAACGGATTTATTATTTGTATTGTTGTCAAAATATAGAGACATAATTCTTTTTATGCATATATGGAAAGCACGGCACTGATTATTAGAAATAAAAAATCGTTTGATATAACCGTATTAAAGATAGACTTAAGTTTGTAATGAGACCGGTTCAGTGATTGAATCGTGCAGTGCAGGCTTGCGCGCCGGACGCGGCGCACGTCCGACTCTATTATTTATTATTTTGTATCGAATGAGCGATTATAGAAATCTCATAGTGAAAATTATATAGTTATTTTTTGTACACGAATGGCTTATAGATGACCAAAAGTCAACGGAAGTGACTCATATTGAGATGAAACTGCTTTCAGGATTTTATTGACGCTTTTGTATTGAATTTTGTGGTCCAGTCATTATTAACTGCTGTTATAAAACAGAGTTTATTTTTGTACGAATTAAAATGTTCTTAAACTGAATCACAACTTAAAATCATTTATTTTCTCAAAACATACATAATGACTGATTTATAACTCCGTTTAACCCCGTTTTAAAGAAAAACTTCGATTCGCAATAAGATATTGTAGCATTAGTTACTGACTGCATTTGCAGTGCACGTAACATATCAAAGCGAGTCCAAGAGTGCAGTTGTAACTGAACATCAAAATTACATACAATAAAATTAGAAATTTAGTTTCATTTCCAATGTGTTATAATCGAAAATGTATCAGAGCAAAGTCCTATTAAGGATGAGTCTGATTTAGCGTAAGAAACCACATTGGTGTGCTCGTGAGACTTTGTGATATGACACGTGGAGAGTTGCCACTGGCGCTGTGACGTCGCTAAATCACGTCCGGGACTTACGGTTGTAAGGTACCTTCAGTAAATATGATATATATCCCAGTGTAAGATTTCGCCTGTAACTAAAAATGTGCGATAAACATTTTTATTAAACACTCATGTTTATTTATAGTACATGTTTAAACTTGTATTAAAAATAAGCTTAGAAATCGAGTCGTATTTTTTCGATAGTTTGTATTGCTTATTTGGTCATAAGCTAAGGCATTGTCAAAGGTCCAATTGTTTGAGGAATAGTTGAAATGGTTAACTATTGTCAATTTAACAGACAGTTTGATATCAAATTATTCTTGAAAAAATGTTTATTGGCCAATTGGTATTTTTAACTATCAGTCAGTTTAACTACTGGTCAAGGAATGGGGCCTTAATTTTAGTTTTTTTATGAACTGAATACTCAGTATTATTAGTTACTCTCACACTCTCATCTTCACCTTCCACCAGGTGTGATCCGGGTCAAGCGTCAACCAGTAAATTTAAAAAATAAATGTCTTAAACTAAATTCATTTTGCGTCACCTGTAAAATATAAATCTTTAAACGGATTTGTTAAATCGTATTAATAATTTCACGGCTGCCTTATAATATTCATTTTTATATATAAAACCATTAATTTATCGAATGGCGTGAGTAAAAGTTCCAGAAAAAATGTACGAATCGTTTTAGTGACGTGACAACGCGCAGTACGCCGCAGTAGTCTAACTGGGCGGGGCCTTGCGACGCCACGCCCCCGATAACTGCAGCGAAGATTGCCTTCCTATTTCATAAGGGTTATTTATAAATGCGATTTATCTTTGGGAAATCATTTAGATTTGATAAAATATAGAATTATAATTTAGATGTATTTATTCATTGTGCACTATTTTTTTACATATAAGCTAACTATAAAGTGTGTATTTATTATATATTAAACGATATCGGCCTTACAAAATGTAGTCGTTTGACATTTAGAAATAATATCGTGACAAGCGATTTGCTCTAATATATTATAAATTTTTGCGTTTAATACTCGTTATAAATACTTTAAAGGGTCTTACGATACAGGCCAGCCACGAGCAGGCTGTGAGCGGTGTGGCTCGTGACTCTTCAAGTTATCAAGAACAAAAGTGGGTAGAGGAAGTAGCTTCCCACACCCGGCAAAAACTCCGCGGCGCGTCAGTCTGCTCGTGCCCATGGCCTGTGTAACCAGGTCGAAACGATGAGCTATAATTAAAAGTTAACTGGCGCATAAAACCCGGTAAAGTATTTATAATAAGCAATTTCCTGTTACGATTTCATTATAATTGTGTTTTTATTTCGCGATATTCTGCAGAATGTATACTTTAATGGTAAACATGAATAATAATTAATGTTAAACTAACGAAGAAATTAACTATATCTTGTGAAATTGAGATGATTGACATGACAGAAACTGACCACAAATTAGAAATAATGCACTAACCTGCATCAAAAGCCTCTTGACTATATTCACCATGTGTATGGCTAAACAAATCGTGTGTCTGACTAAATAAATAATGCGTGTGACTAAATAAATCGTGAGCCTGACTAAACAAAACAATTGTCTATCAAAATCACACAAGTGTGACTGACTGAAGAGCCTGATAATGATCACAATTTAGTGAAATATACCATCACGTGATATCACACGAAAAGTAACTTACTAGTTTTGTGCTATAATTAAACGTAAACGTATGAACTCACATTAGTTGAATGTAGCAGGGTGTCGCGAAATAATTTATAATCAGTTTGATTTGTCTTCAGTGTACTGCGTCAGTTAAGTTGTAATTTATTTAATGCGATTATAAGTTAATTTCGATCAGATGTATTTATTCGAGGGAATTATTTAAGTTTATTAATGCGATAACCTCTGCTAGGAGTAACGCGTTATAATATTAAGTATATTGTAGATAAAAATTAAATGCATTTATTGTGTCGAGTTTTGTATGGAATCGGTTTCGATCTGCGGGTGTATTGCGACTGACGTGATTTTGTTTACTTGAATTATGCAATTACCGTATAAATAAAAATTTAAACATGCATTTTTTTGTTTTTATTCACACATTTTAGCATCACGGCCTGATAACTCAATTGTAGTGATCCTACCGATGTTGAAGGTCATGGGTTCGAGGCCCCGGTAATGGCAAATTGCATCGTGGTGAACAGTGTTATGCGCGTTTTTTTTTTTTACATTGGCTCGACATAGTGACTACAGAGTACCTGATGGTAAGTACAGTGTAGTCCAAAGACGAAAGCGACCATCAAAGGATAAAAATCCATTGATAGTCTACATCGTCATGTCGGCCCACATATACCACGACTGAAGGTCTCTAGGTATATGAGCTACTGGATATACACAAGCTGATCCCGAAACGCGACAAGCCGAAACTGGTCACTATGATGGGCTTTACACCTATGTACTGTGGTCGCGATCCAGACGGGCACCGACGCCCTACCACCTCGTTTAGCACAACCCAGGAGTCACGTGTAAGGGAACTAGGGTAAAGCCTACGGACGCGAGCAGCTTCGACTCCCAAAAAAAAAGTAAATAAAGTGTGTTAAGTAAATCTTTATATAGTACCTGTAATACAAACGTAAACTTAGTTTTTTTTCAATCGGACTGCATACTGACCACTCCACGTCTGATGGTAAGCATGGTGCAGTCCAAAATACGACGACTATCAACAGTTAAGAAAAACCTATCGGTAGTCGCAGCGATAATGTCGGCCAGCATTAATATCTCTTCACGCTACGCTTAAAGGACCCCGTGTCATAAAGACTGTAGGAACTAGAGATGTCACGAATATTCGGCAACTATTCGGTATCCGGCAATTTTTTGCTATTCGGTATTCGAATAGAATCATGTAAAAAGGACACGTTATATTACTCAAAATTATGTATTTATTTCCAAATTACAACACTTTAGTAATTAAAATTGATCAGTGGTAAGTTGTGATGGATAAAAACAAGCTTTTTAGCATTTTTTGGTAGCAAACGATTACGCTCTTCATTATAAATGTTACCAGCCTCAGAAAATAACCTTTAACTTAACACGCTACTTCCAGGAATATTCGGCTCTTCGGCCTACAGCGTTGCCGAATATTATGGTATTCGGCCAATTCACTATTCGTGGCATCACTAGTAGGAACACGCCCGCCGGAAGACCATTTAACACACACATGGCATAATTCAACAACTTGGCTGCTGTAGGAGTTAGAGAACTTCTTAGTCCCAGTCGGGATGCGAGTTACAATATAGCTGTGACTCCGTAAACCAGCACGTGTGGCTTTATTAAGGGATAGGGTGGAACAAGGTCAGGATAAAAAAAAATGCGGGTGTTCACTGTATCGGGCAGCACACTTGAAGGAGTGTCGCCCAATATCCATACGAGTGATGTGCGATGTGTTTCTGTACACCTTTCAGAGAAAACTCATAGAGATGAGGGAGGGGTTGGGACTTTATACCACCCCTCCCCCACACAATTTCGGCGGGGCACTGCAGAAGGCCGGACGTCACCAGAAGCAGAGAAAATTGGCAAGGCCGTACTCTTGGCCCCGGCAGACGGATCGCTGGAACACCACGACAGTTTTGTCGGTAGAGTCCAGCACTCCGGGGTATCGGGCCTCACCTCTACCCTTATGCTCCATGAGAATTTTCCCCCGGTTACCAAAAACAACGGGTGTGCACTTTGTGCAGAGGTGTGCCTGCAGCAGCAATTTGCGTGCAAATCTGCATGCTGTATGCCTTAGCTCTTCTTGCGCGGTTACGCCACAGTATTATGAAGAGGGAGGCACTATTCCAGTCTGCCCGTAAAACGCTCATATTGTGACTCCGCAATGTGGGGTTACAGTCACATAGTCAGGGACAAATAAAACAACTTTTGCTATAGCTAATTTATTATATAAATCTATATGTAAAAGAAAGATTATTACACGGAATTATTTCAACATTCATCTGTCAAGTAAACACAAATAAAGAAGGCACTTTAGATTTGTATATTTGTGCAAGATGGCTCGCCATTGCCTTACATCTAAACGACTGGTACGTCAGGCCCCTAAATGAATCAATACAAAAAAAAATGCAAAACGAAAATTTAAAACACACAGAATTAATTAGGAGTTATAAGAATGAATTTTATCTCAGATTTAATAATAAATTCATACAATAAACTGTAAATAAACATAAACCTACTTTAAAAACCTCATACATGTTACTCTTACAAATACATTTTTGAAGCCACAAAGCCAAAATTAAAATTTACTTTCAACATTTGTGCCGATAAATATCAAAAGGTTTTACGTCCATTGGTGTAATAATAATATCATCACACTATATCCCTTTCGGGGTGGGCAGAGATACATTAGTTACTGTATCCACTTTGTGCTCATATGTCGTGCCCAACGTGACCAGTAGCGCAGCTGATCGCCATTCTCACAGCAGCGATACACATGACATTTCTAGCAGATGCCATGCGAGTTTTCTCGCGATATATTTCTTCACCGGTGAGCCTGTGGAGCCTAAATCTGTACGTACCGGGATCTGAACCAACGAGCATTTGCGTCGCCGCGCTCGGAAACCGGTCCCTTATCCACTAGGCTATCACAGTGACCAAATAATGTCGATGCGAAGTCAAATAGACCAAAAAAAGACATTTTTGAACATACATAATATGGAAAGAAAATAGAATAAATGTGATTAAGTTACGAAATCTGTTAAATCCTCGATGTACTGCGGTGTGACTTACAGGGATTTGATATTTATCGACACAATGGGTATTACTAGAATTTAAAAAATCACCTGTTCTGTTACCAATCGAAGTTAATATATTTTTTATTATAATAAAATACTAAACGGGCAAGTCTAAATTATCATCTAAATTTAAAAAACAAGCTAATCTTTACAAGACATCCTATCCTTGTAATCAGGCACGAAGCAAATTGTAACGGGGCGTGTCTGCTATTTGGTTTATCTCTTTCGCACACGGAGCGATGCCACAGTGCCATCTCGGTCTGAGTCCGCGTGATTTTCATTTATCACTGTACAATCACCAGTGATTGCACCTTATCTTGCATCGCTACTATAAAACTATCAAAATAAAATCAAGCGATGTTGAATCATACATTTTTGGAATCACCGTTTTTCACTGACAATCCCTCTTACATCCCCCCACCCGCCCCCATTGGCCCAACGATATGACAAAAATATCCACAACATTGTTCGGCAGTTTCACTAATATTTGTCATTTTCTGTTATAAGACGATGAACAAATCTTAAGACACGAGCTACGTCAAATTTTCTATTTTTAAATCTTTTTAAGTCCTTTACCAGGACATATAAAATGGGTCATCTGTACCTCTAGCAACAACCCTCACCTAGTCAACAGATCAACCCCAATTGAAAATTAATTAGAGCTCAAAAATTGCATCTTAATAAATTAAAAATTATAGTGGGCACAGATACACACCAGATATGAACCCGTTACACAACGCGTGCGAGCCGCAACGACGCCCGCAGCGCCACAACACTCACCCTCTCCGCGCCAGTCAACATTATTTTTACGCAAATGCTAATAATAAGCATAATTAATTATATGTCATATAAATCTTAGATAAAATAATATTGTTATTACAAAAGAAAGCTCAATCCAACTGAAGACAATGTTCCTGTAAAATGGAATTTAAAGCAATATTTAATGCAGTACTGATTTCTTTTGAAATTACGAACTACAGATAACCATAGATGGGCAAAGCGTAATCAGATTAATAAAAATGATTAATGTAATTACATTTTACGTTTTTACCATTAACAATGACTGCATTTTGCTCATTTATGTTTTAAACACTACAAAATCCCAGATTGTATACACATTTATCATTTCTTAATGTTTTAAATGGATTTAATTATGATTACAGAGCAAGAAAATTGAAATTGCGACTACATTTGTAATCGTTCATCATTAATCAGATTACATTTTGCCCATCTCTGCAGATAACTAATTCACTCGCAATAATCTTTATCATTTCTATCATAATCTCAGCTAGCCAACTAAATTCAATTGATTAACGAACCATAGATCATAATGACGTGTTCTGCTTCCAAGCGGTCTATGGCGTGACGGTCACCTTTATCACACCGGCGTGTGATTATTGCGGAGGAAACGCCAGTGCACTGTCATCCAAGTCTTAAAACTAGACGTTAGTGCTAATAAATTATTGCTTCTATAACGATCAGGGGGGAGGTGCAGACAAAAATCTTTTCTGTTTGCGTTCACGACAAACGTAACTCCAAAACGTATTTGACATAAGCTTTCAAAATATCACGTTACGTTATTTTCCATACATTTGTACTCTTCTACTGGCGCTATCAATAAACGAATGTGACTTTGTCTAAAGGCTCTGGTACATCGAACGCATACGCTTTCTTCCGCGGAAGCTGTGGCTCTGTGTGTGTGTTAATATAATGGCAGTCACAATGGTTTCGCGATTATCGCTGGCGTGTCTCCAGTGCATTGAAATTGTCTGCGGATTGGCACTAGGTGCTGGAGACTTGTTGGCAGTGAGAAGGCGAAGGGACGCTGCGTGTTGCCACCCAAGCCCGGGGGTTTCTCGGGTCACATCTATTCGAGAGCGCTCCAGTGGTTCCAGGCAGACGCGTCCGGTCCCGCCGGCGGCCTATACAATACAAGCCTGCGGCTCCTCGCCACGCGGGCGGCGCCGTCACGCGAGTACGCTAGCTCGGAGACACTGGAAGTGCAATGACCGCAGCTGTCACAGCGCCGCGTCACCGCTACAGCGAGTCGCCAAAGCGCTGACGATCCTGTTATCGAGATGCTACCATACGTCGTATAATTATTTTGTTGTATCGACATCGAGAACGAGCCTTCGTCACGCTGAGGGTCGTCAGTGGCCGGATACTAGGAGCTGGAGACGGGCGGCGGGGGAGGAGGCGGCGCGAGGAACGCGGGCGGCGGAGGCGCCGGCCACGAGGGCGGAGGGCCGTCCCCCCAGCCGCCGCGCGGTCCCCCCCATCCGGGCGGGTTGGGGCCGCGCCAGCCGCCCCCCATTCCCATCATACCTTCGGAAATAAGTCAGACAATTAGTAACACGAATACATTCTATCAGAGCTATGATAGACAATTTTGTTTTATGTTCTGAATGGTTTTGAGATGATTTATGAAGTTATAAAGTCAGTAAATACAATAAATAAACTTTATAAAAAATTGTTTTAAAGCATTTAATACAGTACGGAGTATAACGTATACACAGAACCTAGAAAAAATTACGGTGCATTAGAGACAGCGCTAAATATTAAACATATAAAATTGACATAAGTTTTCGAAATATCACGTCGTCGCGTTATATCAATCCTATACATTTCGTGCTTTCCTATTGGCGTTATCGCTGACCGACTATTACTCTATCGAAGCACTTAGAGCGGATAGATTAAAAAAAAAATGTATTTTCCCACAGAAACTAGGGTTTATATATTATTTCTCGTTCAAATGTACAATGCATAATTATTCTGGAATCTCAAGATAATAATAATAGTGGCTGCGGTGGCCTAGCGGATAACGGACTGGATTCCATGTACGACATTGCAAGTGCTCGTAGGTTCGAACCCCGGCACATATTTTCGGGTTTTTCCAGATTACGTATTAATTGGGCACCGCCGCGTGCTCACCGGTGGAGGGAAACACCGTGAGGAAACCCTCATGGTATCTTATAGAAATGTCATGTGTAAGTGCCCTGAGAACGGCGATCAGCTACGCTGCTGGTCACGCTGGGCGCGGCATATAAAAAAAAGTACCTGGCGGCGGCGGCGGCATGTGCGGTCCGGGGCCATTCGGTGGCGGCATCATCTTGTCTCCCTGTTGATACAAAATATTTATAACACCAAAACGACTTAAACCCTCGTATGTTTTTTTTTGTGTTTTAAATAATACTTTCCGTGCTATTGGAACCAAATTACAAAATCAAGCTTAACTGCGCTAAGTTTTTATGTAAGAGACGGAAAATAAGCACTTATTTTATATCTATACTAATATTATAAAGCTGAAGAGTTTGTTTGTTTGAACGCGCTAATCTCTGGAACTACTGGTTCGAATTGCAAAATTAATTTTGAGTGAATAGACCATTTATCGAGGAAGGCTTTAGGCTATATAACATCACGATGCAATCATTAGGAACGAAGAAATAATGGAAAATGTGAAAAAAAAACGGGGAAAATTATTCATCCTTGAGGGCTTCCATTGCGTGGGCTGCAAAAACGGTTCAAGATACCAAAAATATATGTAAGAAAGAATTGTTCTACTTGAAATGATCTAAAAAAATGTCCGCGACAGTATATGTCTATCTTTTAAGAGTACCTCACTAGAACCGTTTATATTGTAATCGAATTTGGTCGAAATTAATGCATTATTTGTTAAGAGTTGTATCAACGTAATAATATTAATCTTTATCCAAATAAATGTGTTGTTGATTAAGAGTATTTAATTGTGAACATAATTGTCTTTGACATCACTTAATTTCAATGAACATCTTAGAAGATATTACAAAACTTTATACAGCAAAACAACGTTTGCCGGATCAGCTAGTTATTCATAAAGTTAGTATGACAGTCATAGTGACTCGCTTCGTTCGGCCTGTCACCTTCCGGGAACAGTTTGTATACGTCCAGTTGTTCACAGACTTTCAGCCGTGGTGTATTTGGATCGAAATGGCCACGCTAACTCGGAGGTCATTGCCGTTTTTGGACCACACTATGTTTTCCATTAGGTGGAATGTAGTCACTTAGTCAAGCTGGCATAAAAAAATAATACGTACCGAGTGCATACTGGAGGGCGGCGGAGGCGGTGGGAACGCGGGGGGCGGAGCGCCCGGCGGCGGCGGCTGCGGGCCTGGCCCTCCGCCTGAGATACACAACACATATATAAAATATCCAACCACCCGAAACACCTCGACACCAATCTCCAAGACACGAGTACATCTCAAAGGACCAGATGCTCATAAAACGTGTGACGCCCAGTTAGGTACGAATAAATGAACATTTGTATGCAATAGATTCATTAGTGTTTAAAAGCTTTTCAAAATTTAACAGACCTTTTTGAAACTGGGCATATATATGTATCATTTTTCTATTTGAACTATTATATAATTATAAATGAGTGCAACCTATGTAAGACGTACCCATCCAGGGCATGGCGGCAGGGTGCGGCGGGGGGGGCGGCGCGAACGAGTTCACGCCCATACCTGAAATGCACGTCACAATACCAACATTACTATCGAAGAGTGTTATTTATTTATTGCGGTGCAATTCAATGTAGAACCTCAACTGCGTGTAATGGACTGTCCAATGATACTGAATAAATAAATAAATAAATATTAAACAATGAAAACACTCCCGACTCAATTATAATACATTATTGTTTATATCTATCAATTTGCAACATATTCATTAGAATAATTCCACTGAGCTCAAACACAATGCTTCTGCTGTAAGCTGGCGAAGAGTTGAGTGGCCCGCTGCTTCCAGAGGATGCTGCAGCACCAGATCTAGGTCGCTGTGTCATTATAACCCATCATTACACGTTTCGAACCGGTCAAACGTGGTGTTCACGCCACTTGCCGATGCATGTGATCGGTTGTATTAGCGAGCCCCGCCGGGTCGCCGGCTCTGTATGTCAGACGTATTGCCACTCTTCGGTTGACCCCCTTATCGGACGGTGCATACGATCGCCCGTTAATATTGTAATTTGAATCGGGCCTTATGCCCGGGATTGCATGAGGGGACCCTGGGCCCTCGGATGTATCCCTCTGATTACGTATCGAGAGGAGAAAGGATATTTGGTTAAAGCGACATTTTTTGGTGATATAGTAATTTATATATTTTCGGAATCAGCGTTTTTTTACCGATTCCAAAAATATATATCACCTAAAAATGTCGCCTAAACCAAATAGCCTTTCACTCCTCGATATGTCTTTATAACGGAACATTGTAAAAGTTAATTGGAAATTAAAACATTTACGGATACCCCTTTGTGCCGCGGGTTACTACCCCCCATGGATATCGAGTCCAGCAGCGGAACAGATAGACCTGGAAAAGACGAAACTCGGACGAGTATGCACTTCACCTGAACCGGCGCTTAGAGTTCCACGGCAAAGGTAAGCAGGTACAACCAGTTGTGTGTGCGATATAAGGCGTGACCAGTTTAGGTCACGTTTGTACAACCTTACACAGTCCTATGGATGCATACATGCCCAATAATACCAAAGCGCGTTTACAGGCACACACCTCATGGAAGTAATTTACATTCCTTCAAAAACTAGAAAACCGCTGATCAGAAATTACGATCATTAGTTAAGAAAATAACATATAAAATGATCACTGTAGACGATTACTTTGTAACACGTGCGCCGACCAAAATGATGTCTCAGAGCGGTGCATGCGACTTTTATATAATGGAGTTAAGAAGAAAGGTGGAGGCTTGTCCGTTGGCGGGTGTTGCTCACAATAATTGTGGAGAGCGCCGTCATATTCATGCATGTGTTTAATGGGAACTGTATAAGTGTTCTAACAAATAACATACCCGGTCCAGGCATGATGGCCCGCGCCGGCTGGTTGTTCCCGAAGAGGCCGGGTCCGTAGCGCCTGTTGCCGGGGCCGGGCCCGCCGGTGGGCGGCTGCGGGCCGGTGCCGGGCGGCGCCTCGCCCAGCTCCGCCATCAGAGACATGTACTCCTCATCTATCTTAGCCTGTACACATTCGAAACTCGTTAACACTTCCCGCCGTGTGCTGTACGGTTTAGGCAGCGGCGCGCTGAATCAGATATAGATCAAGCGTTATTCTATGACAGTAGACACGGGACGTCAATAATCTCTTAAAAATTAAATGAAAATTGACGCGATGTTGCTCCTTTTGGACCGTACTTAGTCAGCTAGCTTATTGTCTAGTGTGGGCCTGGGGGGGGTTACCTTGTGGGCTAGCCTATTGTCTAGCTTGGGCTGTAAGATACCTTGTCAGCCAGCCGGTGCTGGTGCTGGCCGGGCCGCTTGGCGCGGCAGTCGCGCGCGATGTGCCCGGCGCCGCCGCACGAGGAGCAGACGATGTTGTTGGTCACGTTGGGCTTGTCCGGGCAGAGCCAGGTCTTGTGGTCGGTGGCGGAGCAGTTGGCGCACCGCACGGCGTCGTTCTCCCGCAGCGTGCCGTTCAGCTGGGCGAGCTCGCGCAGCTGCATGCGGCGCAGGTCGTTCTGCCCTTCGGGGACCTCCACTCCTTGCCGGATAACCTCCTTTATCTGCAAACACAGACCATATATATCAATGAATTTTTAATCCCAGTGTATCACACCTCAGTACATCGAAGACGTAACTATATATTTACTAGATTTACATAATTAGTAGGGCCTTGATAAAATGAACCGAATGAATGAACTGTCATACGTAGGACAAAAGTAAAAACTTCTTAGTTAGATACACTTATAATTTTTGAGACATTACAATTTTTTTTAAAACTATTCTTATTAGCTGTGTCCGCGACTTCATTCGCGTGGTACTGGTACTTTTGTCATGATATTAATTATTTAAAGCTTTTTCTGATATATTGTCCATGTACAGACAACGATCAACCAAAGCTTTAATAAAGTATAATATTATATGTATTTCAGGCAAATCCCCTTAACAATTACTTTATAATCCATCACGGATGTGCTTAACTTTAACTTGGCTGACATAACTTTTTATTTATGAGCCGATTAAAATAAAATTACCACTAAATATTAAAAGCAGCCTTTCATAATGCATCAGTGAAAACTGCATCTAAATAAGTTAAGCCGTTTTCGAGGTTAGCGGGCATAAACGCGTACAGACGTGTGTATATTTACTAACGATTCCGCTATATCACACCGCGCAAGCGAAATTTTCTGGAAGGCGGTATATATAGAAGCTCCCGAATTATTATTCATCTAGATAATATTATATAGGAGGCCGAGGAACGGATTTATTGTACGTATTTATTAAAATTTATTTTTATCAACGTATTAATATAGTAAAGAAATAAAGACCAACAGTTACATATCTATAATTTTTTATATATAGGCACTGGATTGCATACTTATGAGTACGTAAACGCAATACGGAAACAAAGCGACGCGGGCAGGCGTTCTAACAGTCTACACGACTCTGGCCTAGAGTGCATGCGCCAGCCTTCCATACCGCTCGCATCCTAGCATGTTGATGAAGCCAATTCAGCGCTCCCCCCCCCCCCTCCCGCCCCCTTCAAAAGTGTCCGACGCACTATAGAAGTTTTTTACATAAAAAACTCATCAAGTACCTTCTCGACTGCCTTCTTGACGCAGTCCGCGTTAGTGGCCGTGATGTAGGCGTGCAGCGGCTCGTCCTCGCCGGGCAGCGGCTGCCCGTCCTTGCGGCCCACCTTCCCCTCCTTCACCGACCCCTTGCCGCGGATTATAATCTTCGCGCCGGTCTCCTTCTCCATTGCTTTAAGAAAAATACAATGCTGTAACGAATGCCGGGTAAGCGGACGCCTGAATTTACGAACAATCGATTTATTAACCGAAGAGGAATTACAAAAATCAGCGGCGGGCATATCATCAAAGCATAAAAAACAATACTTCATAATTATATATATCATTACGCTATATCCCTTACGGGGTGAGCAGAGATACATTAGTGGCTGTATCCACTGTGCGGTTATATGTCGTGCTCAACGTGACCAGTAGCGCAACAGATCGCTGTTCTCACAGCACTAATACACATGACCTTTCTATTAGATGACAGGCGGGTTTCTTTCACCAGTGAGCATTTGATGCCTAAATCCGTACTTAATCTGGGAAAATCCAGATGTACACGCCGGGATTCGAACCTACGCGACCAATCGCGTCGTCGCCCATAGATACCGGTCATTTGTCCACTAGGCCACCTCAGGGACCTACTAATATAATATTTGGACATTTAATAAATGTATTGACTTAAAGTTTGAAGTAATCTATTTTAAGACATGTACAGTCCAATGCATAACAGATTTAAATTAATATATAGGATTTATTAAATTTACTATTATTATAAGGTAATGCTTTTTATGGTTCTATAAGATGCACGCTACTGACAAGCATTAAGCATCTGGAATCGCTCCAGTTGCGCAGAGATGAACCTGTGGTGTTCAGAGTCACGATAAAACTGCATTTTGATTCACTCGTCGGCACAAGATAATATCTCTAATATTAGGAAATCTGAACGGTTGCCATTGTCGTAGAAGCTCACTGGACAGATTCTCCATTTCTCACCTTTCAGTGTGTTCCCTCGCGGTCCGATGAGCAGCCCGACGAAGTTGATGTCCGGGTGCTCCTCCTGGGGGATCATCACCTTGTCGTGCACGCGGATTATTGGCGGCCTGCGGACAGACACACATTGAATTTCGTCATCCTACAGAGTCTGTCATAGCGATATATCTCACCCAATGGGTTTTCCCGGTTAACTTGTGTACGTCTTTATGATAATGTCTGCCAGTAAACTCTAAGCTATTGGACCCGTACTGTAGATACAATCATAATAACACTAATATATCATCAAGCTATGTCACTTTCAGACGAACAAAGATACATTAGTTTCTATATCCACTATGCGTTTGTGTCGTGCCCAACGTGACTATGATATATTTATCGAATGCCACGCGGGTTTCCTCACAATGTTTTCCTTGACCAGTGAACATGAGGTGCATATACAATTATTTGCAGTACATTAATTTTGTTCGGACGAAGTAATAATATGTATGTCGGCAGGCGTCTTCAACTTAAGATTGACTTGCATCATGGACGAGGTCAATTAATATCTTCTAATTATTGGCCTGCACTGTACATGCAATCGGTTCAGTACAGTAATTTTGTCCCGATAATGTAATTATAGGTACTTGTATTCCGGCGGTGGATTAAACTCAGACAATATTGACCAGCAACACAGCCTGAATTGTAGACGCAATCTGTTGCGTCGCAGTAACATTGCCCCTGCGGCGATTTGATTACAGGACCCGCAGTCCCCACTAATTCGCAGAAGTAGTCACCTTGGGGTTTTTAGCTGATAAAAGTCCGGCACACCCCGGCTGCCTACCCCTTCGCGGACGGGACGGTCCTATGAGGATTTTCCCCAAGTAAAAAAAAAAAAAAAACATTGTCCAGTCAGGGTACGAGTGATTATACGTACTTGTAGTCCGGGGGAGGTTTGAACTCCGGGTTGACCTGCATCATGCGCTGCACCAGCCTGTGCCGGTCCTCCTCCAGCTTGCGCCGCGTGCGGTACTCGCGCGTGTTCAGCCGCTTGCCGTCCGTCGAGTAGATCGGCTCCGGAGATGGAGACCTGCGAGACAGTCCTCTCACTCACACCGCACGCGTCCGCCCACTCCCCTTCTCGCTCGCACGGAACTCGTCAACCAAGAAAACATTGTTACCACCTTTGGCATACGACATTTAAAAATAGTGGCTTTTTTTTGGACGATACAGATGCTGTTGGCCTGATAGCGCCTTTAACGGAATGTTGAAGTCATATGAATCCCCAAGCTTGGCTGGCAGCGGGTTAAGGAACACCCTGGATGTTTTTAGTCAATACTTCTTTGGCACACCGGGGACGCTCTCTTCGGGGCAGCCCTGGCGGGTCATAAGCAGGAAATTTCCCTGGGTTATCAATAAGAAAAGGAAGAGCTTTTAAAAGTTCACCGGGCGAGAGGAGCGAGCATTCAAGGCGCTTAGCCAGCCAATTTTTTGAGTCAGTGCCCTTGATATCCCTTTGTGTGGACCTTGGCTTGGGCAGCTAGGAAAAGAACTACATATAGTGATCTTCTAGTGTCTGGGAAACGACACTCTTGAGAAGATAGGCCAAAAAACTCAAAGTTATGTAAAAGTGGAAATGTAGTTATCAATAGCATGCTGCTGTTTCGGACACGGAGAGGGATGAATCAGGAAAAAGGCAAACAATATTCATCTGAGAGGAAATTAGAGCCGAGGCCGACCTAGGCCAGTTGGAGTGGAGTCGAACCAGTGCCTGGAAACGGCGAAATTGCATAATAATAATACATCGTCACGCTATATCTCTTTCGGGGTGACCAGAGATACATTAGCGGCTGTATGTACTTGGCGCTTATGTCGTGCCCAATGTGACCAGTGGCGCAGCTGATCACCGTTCTCGGGGCATTTGCACACAAATGAAAATACATAGAATTATTAACTCATGTTAAAGAGATAATACAGATTTCCAAAGATGAGGAGTGGCATTCCATTCTTGCTGTCTCTGTTATTTGAGAATCGGCGTGAAGGTAGGTAACCTTAGGAAAGCCCTACGGAAGGCTGTATAAAATATAGATGAACTTTTGCAACTCAGTTTTCAAATGAGTCGGTCAGAAGTATTGACGAGTAAGTAATGAGCGAGAACGGTTGGGCGGTCTACGTAAATATTATTCAGTGACAATATTTTCCTTCCAGTCACAATTTTTAATAATAAAAAATAAACTTTTCATTGACTTTGCGACAGAAAAATATGTCACTGATAATGAAACAATGTCACTCAGACTAAATATACACTATTTGATCATAAAATTTTCCAAAAAATATATTTAGCCTGTTGACATAGGTGTGTCTTTGTGTGTGCGTGCTACCCTAATCTACTCCCACAGACTATCCTAACGCGCTAATAATAAAAAAAAAAGATATAATTCAATTAAAACCTGGAACTATAATATTATTAGGTCATTATTAGCCCTGAAAATAATCATTATTATTTTGGTCGTCGCTGAAAACATTGGTTTAATTAATCAATTAAATTATCAATTAGTGCAGTCTGTAAGTAACCTGCAAAGTGAAGAAAATTCGAATTAGTAACTCGGGGAAGTGAAAACTGCATCAACAGCAACATTCTCCAAGCGGACGGTTACATTTACATATTGTAAGCACTTTTATAATAAAGCTCGTTGCCTTTTTTTACACTTTTTTTATTAATTCACAATTTTTAGACTAATCAACGGTTCCGAGGTATATATAATTGGTAACAATTAAAAAATATATACCATTCCAACCTATGCCGATTTTCACAAAATTAATTTTAAAGTAAATTATTTTCAATAAAAAATATTGCGCTTTTCGACAAAATAACTATTTGGTTGCTGTTTATAATCAGTCCTGTGAAGAGAACGAATTTAAATATTAAAGTTTAGTCAATGCTTTAAAAACAAGTGAGGCTAATCTGTCAATAACGGAGTCAATTACTAATATGAGAGAAAAAGACAGTCCTAGATAAAGATCACACACAAGGAGATGAATTCAACTATCGATCATTACAAGCAACAGATAAAAGTATTTTATAGATTAGGTTTCATTAATAGTCATTGTTCGATTTAGCTATGTGATAAATTACCTATCATTTAAATTATTCATGTTTTATATTTTGAAAAGGAACATACAAAAATGAATGTGATTCTAACCGTGGTCTCGATGAGAAAGAGAGACGTACGTTATCGCAATGATATCACAACTAGAAAACCCGATTAATTATATTAGAAACCTCTAGAAATACAAATAAATTTAAAAAAACCTCTAGAAAAAATCTTTAGAAATCCCATCAGTTATATTAGAAATGTCTTGAAATACCAATCATATTTTTTTCTTGTAACTTTAAAGTTCTATCATTTCCTTGAAGAAGGTCTGATATAGCACTTAAATGATATCTGAGGACAGGGGAGCGAGATAATGTGGAGATACAGTTGAAATACTTATATTGGCTCGTCGACAGTACCTCTCTTCGATGTTGGCCGGGATGCCCAGGTCCCCGGAGCGCAGTTTGCGGCTCACCTCCTCGATCTGCAGCTGGACTGCAAGGGAACGGGTTAGCCACAGCGGGGCCAGACGCGCACATTAGAACACACCCCACACTTACCTAGCTAGCTCTTCCACTGAGACACATCGTCTAGTCTAGTCTGCGAGGTGCAAACATTCCTAGCAAAACAGACGGTATTTTTTTTCTATTATGCCTATGTATTATTTGAGTAGCAAAATGTTTACATTTGCCCAGTTTTCAGTGTTTTTCGTCCATTAAAATGACATGAAGAGAAATAAATATATGGGAGTGAATCGATACAATCTTGCCAAGTTTTTTTTTTTGTAGGCTAATCAGAATTACTCTTTGACAATTATTTTTTTGAAGTCTAGGGACGTTTATTTATTTTAAGCTCTCATTTATTACCAGATTAACAATTTATTTTACTTCTCTCTTGATTAACAATGAATTTTACTGATTTTGGTAAAAATATTATCTAATTTTTTACCAGTTGTACGCTCATTTTCAGAAATGCTACTTAAATTTAAAACATCTTTAAATACTAAGGAATTGTCATTTGCTGAAAATTTTACGATTGTTTAGTGTTTAAAAGGGTCTTAAAATTTAAGGAATTTTTCTTGTAATTGGGCGTTGATTGGTTCTTACTAGATGCTATAGCTTCCCTCCCGATACATATACTGACGATTCTAATGTAAAATCCTGCGTATTTTTTATCACTGCAAATCACGTTGTATTTCTAGTATTTTAAAAATCACAACTCGGGTTTTATATATCATAATGTGAGGGGGTACACACAATATAATTTAATTTATACATTAAACATACACAATACAAAGATAAACATTAATGAATTCCTGTAAAAAATAATATTATAGCATAAGAGCAAGTTCCACTGACGTAAACTTTATCATCTTATTAGAATACGGGATTTAATATAAGCAAAGGCTTAACACGTTCGTCGCCATGTCACCCGTATCTGGGTGACGCGCTGCTTGTTGAAGTTAACAGGGTTTTTAAAATAAATTTAATGGAATAAGCACTTATATGTAAATATAGGATATACAACATTAGTATATTAAAAATATTTATTATTATACAGTACCTTTTAGGTGTAAATTTATATAGGATAACATATTACGTTATGTTGCATGTTTTCGTTAAAACACTCTAAAATGTTATAATGACGGTTATTCTCATATAGATATTTTCATTTGCATCCTTGCAGGTTTCAAGGGACAAGTGAGGGTATCTCACAATTCAGTCAAACTGATATTAGTTTCTTGAGTTGTATAGCATGTGTTGCTAGCATTTCCCATTTGATCTTGCTTTTTTTTTCAATATATTATTGTCATTCTTTTGTTAACTATCTGTCCGCTTTAATCATAGACATCGGCATACTGCGAAGACTTTATTGATTAAAGTGTATTATAATAATTGTTTGCTTTCCTATTATAAACACATTTGAGGTGAGGATCAACATTTTTTGCGATAAATCGAAAACAATTCAGTCAAACTTTTGAGTTTTAAACCATTGCTTAAGTTAAAACACCTTTTATAATAAGTTCTTCTAGTAATAAGATTAATTTTAGTATAGAAATATGTAAAATTTCATAACTTTAACTGTGGAATGAAGCTCTTAACGAATCTAAACTTCCCTATTAGAAACATTCATTGTGTGTTGAAAATGGGACTGACCGCAGAAGCATCCACTATACACTTCTCAAAATATTCTCGCAATAATTATCGAACAATGAATAACATGAAAAAACTCCATAAGTAACTTCTAACATCTGTTAATCGATGCCGCTGGAATAATACACCCAAAAGGGAACTAAAGCATATATATCGTAGTAAGTTGGTTATCATTGAACATTTTAAATACTAAACAAATGCTTCTGCAGTCAGTGGAGCATCAGGCAGGAATAATCTATACTTTGCGATATTCAGCGACAAAATATAGATATCGGTAACACATACTCGAGAAAACTTTAAGCTCTAAATCAACGACAGAAGGAAAAATTTACTTCCATGTAAACTACTAAATATTAACGTAAATATAATATTGTAGTAATATCATAAAAAAACTTTTTGCGAATACTTTATTTACCTATATACTTTGACAGAATATACTATAAGAGATAGAAGGAATAGGAAATAGGAAATCTCAGTTTTTTGGCTGGAAATAAAATTAATAATAATATATCACCACGCTATAGCACATCCGGGGTGAGCAGAGTTACATTAGTAGCCCAAGTCATGCTCGACGTGGCCAGCGGCGCAGCTGATCGCCGTTGTCACAGCACTAGTACGCGAGACATTTCTATTCGATGCTCTGCGGGTTTCCTTAGGGTTATTGATTTATGATTTCACCAGTGAGCATGTGCTGCCTAAATCGGTACATAATCTAGAAAAACTAAGACAACTCGCGTCGCCCGCACACGTAAGGATACCTTAATCACTAGGTCACCAACTTCACTAATAAATAGCCTATTTCAAAATAAAATTTGCAGTAATCAACTCAGTTTTATGTGAGGATCATTATTTTTTAGGGCATGAAAAAGTCTGAACAATGGAATTAGTCAAATTGAATAACACTTTTCATATATTTCTGTGTTTGTACGGAACCCTGTGTGCACGAATCTGACACGCACTTGGCCGGTCTGTATCTTTTTCATGAAAAGTTACCGATATCTATATTAGGCAATCGCGCTGATCGCTAGAATAGAGCACGGGATATAGTGAGTAGAGCGGTAGAGAGACTCACGGAGATATTGTTCCTCCTGCTCCCGCGTGAGGGTCGAGGGCAGCACGGTGGGCAGGCCCGGGATGAATGTCTTGTCGTGCTCGGAGCCGGTCCAGCGAGTGCGACGCCGGCGCGCGCGCCTCTCCGCCGGGGTCTCGCCCGGGGGACCTGCGCGTGCACCAAACATATCGAGTTCAGTTCACTCCTAAGGCTGTATGTTTCAGGGAGTAAAGCACCAGTACCAATGCTAATAATTGTCATCTTAACTTTATTTTTATCTATAATCACGCCGAATCTCTATAGGGGTAGGTAGGTGGAATCGAGCGCCTCCCCTCTCTATTTTGGCACATCTGTTTCGCTTCTCTAACATTCACTAATTCCTTCATGCGCTCCAGACAATTCCGCGTACTTTGACATTACTTTCCATCAGAACTCTCTTTATTTTGTCTTTGTAGGTAAGTCTTTGCTGAGCACAGCTCTTACAAATAACATTAATATTCTATATCTTTTCTTGGTTCAATGTCGCAAAAGGAAAAACGGAATTCTTATAGAATTACTATATCCCCACCTGTCTGTCAAGACCCTTATACTCTGGGACGTGTGGAGGCATCAAGCTAGAATCAATATGAAATAGTCAGGCTCTGCGGTCCCTTGTAATGAACTTTTAATTTAAATAAAGTTATTTTAATCTTGAATTTGACTTGTAGCGCTATATATAAAAAAGTTTTTTTTTTTACGCTGGCTCGACATAGTGACTACAGAGTACCTGATGGTAAGTACAGTGTAGTCCTAAACGAAAGCGACTATCAAAGGATGAAAATCCATTGATAGTTTGCATCGTCATGTCGGCCCACATATACCACGACTGAAGGTCTCTAGGTATATGAGCTACTGGATATACACAAGCTGTTCCCGAAACTGGTCACTATGACGGGCTTTACACCCATGCACTGTGGTCGCGATCCAGACGGGCACCGGCGCCCCAGCACCTCGCAAAAAGTGAAAGTGTCAGGTGTGGGAGTAAGAACAGTGACCTAGCCCATCGTCCTGATCGTCGTCCGGATGGTGGTCCTCGTGCTTGTCGCGGTGGCGCGCCTGCAGCTGCTCCAGCTTCTGCTGCACCGAGGTGGGCGGCGGGATGGCGGTGGCCGCGGACAGCGCTGCAGCCGCTGCCGCCGCAGGTTGCACCGGCGCCGGGATGCGACGCTGAGCTACGTACGACTGTACGACACACCACATGTATATATCATCCTCAACACGTATATTGGATTTGAATTATTTGGCTAACTTAGTTCCTAGAAGCATTAATTGAAAATTATAACTTACAATCTTAATTCAAAGCGAGTGTTTTTGTATCTTTTGTGAAAAATCTTTACCCTTCATTTTTCTATTCGCTTTATTCTTTATAATTAATCCACTAGTTAGGTAAAATACACATCACTAAATTGAATTATATACCCGGGGACAGAGATGGGCAAAATGTAATCTGATTAATGATTACAAAATGTAGTTGTAATTTTAATTTTCTTGCTCTGTAATCATGATTAAATCCGTTTAAAACATTAAGAAATGATAAATGTGTATACAATCTGGGATTTTGTAGTGTTTAAAACACAAATGAGCAAAATGCAGTCATAATAATGGTAAAAAACGTAAAATGTAATCGTTAATCATTTGCATTAATCTGATTACATTTTGCCCGTCTATGCCCGGTGACCCGACTGTCAGGTACAGGTGTTCCTCAGGGCTACACCAGGGGTTCTTCAAGAAGGTATTGAATAACGTTATTCTTAATTTATAACACAATATGAAAGCTGCTCGCGTTGTAGTGCTACAAAGGCGGCGGTGACCGCTTACCAACAAGGGGATCATTAGTCTGTTTGCTGAGAAAGGTTTAACAAAAGAACGCTACAGACTATACCGTAGTCATGAAATGTAGAAATAAATTGAATGTCTTACCGCAATATTGATGTATTTCTATAAAATAAACATAAACTATTATTCGTGGCTGTCGTGGCCCAGTGGATTAAGGATCGGTACCCATGCACGGCAATGCCAATGGTCGTAGGTTTAAATCCCGGCGCGTACATTTGGGTTTTGTCAGATTAAGTAAGGGTTTAAGCACCGCACGATCACTGGTGAAGGAAACCAGTATGGCATCTAATAGAAACGTCCCGTGTACTAGTGCTATGAGATCGGCGTTCAGCTGCGCTACTGGTCAACACATATAACCGCAAAGTGGATACACCCACTAATGTATCACTGGATAGTCTGGAGTGATACAGATTTCCGCATGCTACCCTGAAGAGCTGCCGTAAAGCCCGGTTTGTTTAGACAATTCGACAAACTCCTCAGGACAGCTCCAATGGTGGAAGAAATAAGCGGTACCACATACATTTCATGAACCTGCCAGACTTGCCTCATCTCTTCGGCAAGCTGTTCATACATGCTTTGTTTTTCACCTATTATTTGGTTTTTATATTATTATTGTAACTATTATTTGGCTCATTAAGACATTTCAAGAGCCTACGAGGCTCAGTTGAAGGGTAAATGTGTTTTGGACATGAACATTGTAACTACTGGTACATAGAAACAGCTCCACCAATTTGTGCTCTTGTACTATGTAAGGTAGACATTGATACTATACTTATCCGCTTACCTATGGATCCCAATACAAGACCTTCCACAGACCATAGGTTTGAGCACTAATTTTAAAACCTAAGTTTAGTAAAACCTGACTTTCTCCAAATCTAATTAGAATTATAAAAAGTCAAGTTAGTTTTAACTCTATATAATTTCTTACACTGCCCTTGGACTTTAAATTGCATTGCAACTGTTCTATGAGTTACCTAATAAGATAAGGACTTTTAGTGTTTTCTGTAATGGGACATGCTATCAGACAAGAGGTTATGCTAGATTACATAGTCATTTAGACTGCTTTTTATTTACAACTTTAAGTTAAATATTTGAGACTTTATATATGATATAAATACATACATGATTAGTTTTTTTACCAGCCCAGAGCTTTATTTCTAATAGGAATCATATCAGTTCCAAAAGTTGGACCAAAATTGACATTCTAGTTTTACAAAAATGTGATAAAAGTGATTATTCTTGTGCTGGGTTATATTACCTGTCTTTCATTCAAGTTATGCTGCAAAGAAATAAATAAACGTTCTACTTTACAATTAAAAATATGTAGGAAAACTTATTAAAATAAGACAATATAGAAAATAATCATAATACGAGATATTTATTTTCCAGAAACTATAAAACCTTGAGAAAGGAAATGTTACATCACTTTTAAATTATAAATTATATAATAGTAATATTATTATTTAAGCCAACTGGCTAACTTGGTCTCATTGCAGGGCAATGGCCTCCATGCCCTTTTTCTACTACATTCATGGAATTCATGGGGAGAGGTTTGGACATGTAGCCCAGCATACAATGTCTACCCAAGTTGGTGGGGGTGTACTATGTGCAGAGGTTCCTGCAGCAGCAATCTGCGTGCAATCCGGCACACTGCATATTTTATTAGATTCTTTCACTCTTATAAAACATCACAAGTATAAAGAAAGCACACTATTCTATTCTGTTGGTTAACCCCACCATTTTAATAATATTCATCAAAAATTTCAATGTGTTTCAGTGAAAACAATTGACAAGTTTTTGTATGGATTAATATTTCTTTGGAACTTCATGTCTACAATCTACTATCATTACAAGAAAAGTGAAATTAACTAATATTTTTACGCTTCCACAAACAATCAAACAACTAATCAATAGCTATTTATAGTGACCAGTGGAAATCCAGTGATCGAAATTTGACCATTATTAATTTTAATTATAAGTTTGAACATTATTAATCTATTAATATATAATTCCATAAATACGTGTGCATGCGTGTGTGTGTGTGTGTATCACAAGCATGGTAGCGTGTGTAATGTTTTTTTTTATTAATTTAAAGTATTTTTTATGCATTATTTAAAAAAAATATTAACATTCTGTGTTCCTCCATATTAACTATAAGTGTGCCAAATTTCATACTCTGTCTGTGCAATTTTTGTAAGGGGTACAAAGTTTTTAGAAATAATAGCCTGTAATTTATTATTATTACCAAATAATAGATGAGCAGCTATTATCTGATGTGCTTATGTCTCAGCCGGTGTGTTGACCATACAATAAACTCTGATTAAGAGGACAGCCATCTATCCAGGCTAACTTTGCAACTATTTGTTGATGGTGCATCAAAAATGTCCTGAGTCAATTTATTCCAAAATTGCAATATTTTGTTATTGAGTGAGCGATAGTCAATATTTTTCGAGTTCCAAGAAACCAGCTATAAGCTGCATTTACAAAACTCATAATTGAAATCTGGTATATATATTTGTGCATATAGTAAATAAACACTACACATATTATAAATAAAAAAAATGCAACAGGCTCATGACATAGTATAATTTCGTATTTTGGAACAATATATACTAAAGAAATGTTACAAAACAAATTAATAGAATATAGTGGGATACCAGGATACAGGAAGTTATTATTCATTTCAACTTCCTGACTGACAAATATGGACCAATTAAAAAAAAGTAATATAGCAGGACACAGGCACTGTACAGTTGTTTCAACCACTTTCCTGATGATAAATAAATAAAATTAAAATACCATGATGAAAACTGACCTGCGCAACAGCAGCTGCAGCAAGAATGGCAGCCTGAGTGGCAGGGTTGATCACTCCCGTGTTGATAACCTGGCGGGATGTTGCTTTGGTTGTTGTGCCCACCATTTGATCTAGCAGGGCTATAGTTCCATCCCTGATGAAAATACCAATGTTATTATATTGTATTGTATTCAATTGTGGCCGTAGGGGCCTAGTGGGATAAAGGAATGCAAATAGTAGTAGGTTATAATAGGTTCATATCCTAACTCTTACCTCTGGATTTTTAAGTTTTGGGTGGGATTATTAAATGAGTACTGTTCTTCAAAAATAAATAACTCATGAAGCTAGCTAGTATAAAATTCAATATGTCTTACTTGTCTTTGGGCTTCCTCCCCCGGCTTCTGCTCCTACTGCGTGACTTGCTTCGCCGCTTCTCCTTATGTCTGTCACGACTACGACTTCTATCTCTTTCCTTATCTCTATCTCTGTGTATACAAAATAAGGGAACATAACATCACATATTTATAAAATCATAACATAACCTACTGTAATGTCCTAACTCAAATCCAGAACTTTCAATGTAGAGGTCCTCAAACTTTTTATCTCAGACAATTTACCATATTTTTTGAGGTGATGGAGGATGGAGCTTGATAGTGTGGTGACTCAATTTAGACCTATGACTGCAAGATAATTGAAGATATGCTCAAGTTTACAGGCAAATGAATGAACTTAGTGCAGGATTACAGATGTTGGTATGGAAGGAGGGCTATGGATATATTTTTGTCAGTTTTTTAACTGCTAAGCTAATATTGTATTTTGCAAATTCATCACCTTCAAATATGATATCATAATTTACCATAATATTATAAAACTGTGGAAATGTGTTTGTATATCAAATTTATGACAGGACAATAGTATTATTGTCATAAGCAAGTTATTTTTTAATCAAAGACATAACCTGTTAAAATAATAATGATTATTGTGAACTCTCTTCCACATTTTTTTTGTAGCCTGGGAGAAATATCCGAAAAGGATTGTCAGGGTCACTGTGATGGTAATGGCCCTGGTGTATCAGACTCCGACTGACTAAAAATCCCGGTGTCCTTCAACTCTGCTAGCTAGACCTGGGAATTCATATTCCTCCAACAACCCAGCAAACACTTGTTTCACTTGGCGCAACCTCTTGCAAGTTACTCATCCTCTTAGGCAACATGAACATTTAAAAACGGCCAAAAAATAAGGCGACCTATAACTGACAATCCCGAATGAACACTCCGTAGTTTGCAGATATCATTTATTGAAACTGATCAAAATCCCTTACCTTTTGGATCTATGCCGATCTCTATCTCTATCCCGATCTCTGTCCCTGTCACGATCTCGATCTCTTTCTCGATCTCTATCCCTATCCTTATCTCTGTCTCTCTCTTTGTCGCGTTCCCTATCTTTATCCCGGTCTCGGTCACGATCCCGCGTCTTCGCACGGTCGCGTTCTTTGTGGCGGTCTCGAGATCTCGAGCGACTCCGGTCCCTATGTCGGGAGCTCATCTTGCTAATTTTTGAATTAACTTAATACACGGATAACTATGCAAAACAATATTTGATATCTATCACGGAGGTTAATGTTGATTATCACGTAAACGCTATCTATTTAGAAAAAAATATATTTATCGTTAATCTCGGCGAACGTGATTTTTGATTGACACGAGACAAACAAGATGGTGGTTACTTGATTAGAGATGTCATGCTAGGTAAATTGCATATAGTTCGTCGACTTATTTTGTTAGATGCTGATAATTAATTTGTGGAGGCTGGCGGATAAAATAAAAAATAACATTATTTTTATTGTAATTAAATGCACCATGTATCGATGTAAAGTGTATTACCAGAGTTAGACATTTTCGCCAGTGACGAAATAACATTGTCGACGGAGGCTTGTGGTTATGGTATCAACAAACATCAATTTCGCTACTAATGACAAACGTCAAAGAGTTCATGGAACTTGAGAGTTGTCGAAAATAACACCATTTTTAACCCACATAGGTAGGAATTTATTAATAGGTGGGTGGGAATTTGATGGCGGTATGTCAATTTGACAGATTTTTAAATATCAATAGTGTGAGATCAGTTTGACTTTCATGCATTTAAAAATTATTTTAGTACCTATGTATTTGCGTAAAATGTATATTTTATAAATTAACTTATCATGTTAACAGGGTAATAACCAACAAATCCAAACCTGAAATAAAATAAATGACATCAAACGTCACAATGTGCGTGAAGGATACATTTTCAGGAATTTCGACATATTCAATATTAATTTCGTATAGCTCCCTAAACAGGCTGTATCTACAGTTTTGAAAGTGGCGATAGCTAAGGCATCGTTTTCACTTTTCAACAACTCATCTATGGTATAACTCTCCCTAAACTTTATGGTCGCTCTGGATATATCCGTATTGTGGTGTGTCCATACCGAAAGAACAAATCTGCGATAACTACTTAATATAAATGAAATTATGCTATTTAGAATTTTATTAATTATTATTATTCAAATGTTTAATAATATAAACATATATAATACCTTCTAAAAATTCAAAAGAGCCTATGTTCAGAATGGTTTTAAAATCGGGCGAATTATAATTATTAATGGTATATTCGGAGCAAATGCTTCATGTTTTGCAAAACATCTGCCTGTCTGTTTAAATCTCGTGTTTTTATTATTACTTTTGTATTTTTCGTAGTGTTTTGGGTGTACAAGCAAAATATTTGTCTATGACGTAAAACAAAGAAAGAAAAACCACGCCGTTAATGAGTTCCGCTGTGTTACTATTTACGGAACATGTAATCTATACTAATATTATAAAGCTGAAGAGTTTGTTTGTTTGAACGCGCTAATCTCAGGAACTACTGGTTCGAATTGAAAAATTCTTTTTGAGTTGAATAGACCATTTATCGAGGAAGGCTTTAGGCTATATAACATCACGATGCAATTATTAGGAGCGAAGAAATAATGGAAAATGTGAAAAAAAACGGGGAAAAGTATTCATCCTTGAGGGCTTCCATTGCGTGCGCTGCAAAAACGGTTCAAGATACCAAAAATATATGTATGAAAGAATTATTCCTCTTGAAATGATCTAAAAAAATGTCGCGACAGTATACGTCTATCTTTTAAGATTAACTCACTAGAACCGTTTTTATGGTAAACAAATTTGGTCGAAATTAATGCATTATTTGTTAAGAGTTATATCAACGTAATAATATTAATCTTTATCCAAATAAATGTATTGTTGATTAAAAGTATTTAATTGTGAACAAAATTGTCTTTGACATCACTTAATTTCAATGAACATCTTAGAAGATATTACAAAACCTTATATAGCAAAACAACGTTTGCCGGATCAGCTAGTAAAATATATATCTCACACTATCTCTTTTGGAGTGAGCAGAGGTACATTAGTGGCTGTAGGATCCACAATGTACATGTACTAATTAGGTTTATTCTCCCTTTGCAATTTGAAATGATTTTAAATTAAGAAACAAAACTGTTAACTTTAATTATTTTCAATTTGCATTACGTCATAATTAGTTTTACGTTATTTTGATAATGATCGGGTGGATATATTCGGAGATACAATTTGATCTCGTACTCGTAGGAATACACTAAAAAAATCAAAAAGTAAATTCTCTATTATTCTAAAATTATTTTACAAGCCTACAAATGTTTATCACGGAGGGAACAAATCGATATTAATGTGTATTATTATTATTATTTGTAATTGCCAAAGCATACAGGATAATCAGATAATAATATAAGCATCATTTAATATTAGACCTGTCTGTTGAGGTCATTTGAAAAACAGTTTTGTGTCCCAGTCATAACATAAAAAGGCGTGCATTGCATAATTCATGAAATTTTTTTTTTCGACTTTGTTGCTTGTTGATCTACCTGGAAAGGTCTTCACAACTAAACCGGGCGGGAATATTCATGAAATGCTTAAATGCAGTATATGGACATTCCCTAATCACTGTATGGGGCAGAATTTTTTCATTCTTGCCACGATCTAAATCGTCAGGAATACCAGCTCGTTTATACCACTTGGGAGCCATATTTTTATACCCAAAGGCGAGAAACAGGCTAACTGGCGGAAAATAGATATTATAGCTTATAACAGAATCCAGTGCAATGGTATCGCTATCATGCTGCCAATTTTGAAGGAGAGAGGAAGTCACTATGATGGTTTTTATTCCTACCTGATCTACCACCTCGCTATTGCTTGTCTAATACCAGCCTGAAGTCACATATAGGACAGCAGGAGTAAAAGCTACAGAATCTAGCAACTTCCAACCTACCATTTTATTGTCTCTTGTGTATAATACGAGTGTAATAATATATCGTTAAGCTCTATCTCTTTCGGTGTGAACAGACGTAGCGCTGATATCGTACCCAACGTCACCACCAAGCGCAGCTTATCGTCGTTCTCAGGGTAGACAGATATTTTTATTAGAAGTGTCCCAGGATGTTTTTATTCATTACTATGTGCTTTATTTCCTTTCAAATATTTTTCAAGGTTTTCTGTTAATATTACACATTAGGCACTTTCCTACAAATAAGCAGTCAGCTTGTCAGCGTTTAATAAAATATAGAGTAAAAGGAAGTTAGGAGGCGTTCATAAAATTAAGTGATGTACTTTGTATAGATCCAAATTATTAGAAATATCTTAACGCCAATTATAGTTAGTAATATGGCAGTTACTGTGTGGATGGAGTAATATGGGATATTAATTGTGTGGTAAAGGGTTTTCTATTGCTATTTAAGTAAGAAAACGCGGTAACAAGGTGATACCTTTCTGTTACATTTTTTTCCAAATGTCATTTAGATAATCTGTATACTACTTTATTACATGTGT
Source organism: Automeris io (assembly GCA_036320925.1). Lineage (NCBI taxonomy): Eukaryota > Metazoa > Arthropoda > Insecta > Lepidoptera > Saturniidae > Automeris > Automeris io. The sequence continues at coordinate 512,435 of JAUDJH010000010.1, read as the reverse complement.
GGTATTATTACAAAAACAGATTTATCACAAGAGTTTAGTATCACAAAGTAATTATAAAATATAGTATGTTATATTATTAATAAGACGAAAAACAATTTATCTCTCAGGATAAATTAACTTCTGTAATAAGAGACATTAATAAACTAAGCATATTTTAAAGAAAAATATCAGAAATCTGAAATAATACTGACCAATGTTAAAGTTAGTTTTTATTATTAACTAGTCGTAAATAGCTATAGCTTATTCTTATGAACATAGCCTCCCAAACCAATATAGGGTGGATTCCTAGGACAACATTCGTAGCCAAACTAACGTCGGTATTGTACCGTCACATTAAAAAACTAAATAAATCTAGCACAATCAAATAAGAAACCACGTTGTCCTCTTTCTCAATATATTTTCAAAGTTTAAAAACTTTTCTTACAACTTTTAACAGTTCACATCATACCAAATTACATTTTTAGAACAACATTGTGTTTATTACAAAATATTGCTAATGTCACTTAAAAAAATAGTCCGCAACTATAATAGCTTAGAGCTTCAAACAAAATTACGATTATTAGTGAATAATGAAAACTTTAATCTTGCTATGCCTATGTGGCGACACCCAACAAAACCTTTTAACAACAGGTTACAGTAAAAAAAAAAAGTCCTACAACTTCCCAGTGGGTGTTACATGAACAAACAGAAATTAATCTTAAATCTAATTACATTCATTAAATCTCCTTAAAACTATGATTAATCTATCACTTATAGTCTATGGATTTAGTCCGGACAAACAGTTTTCTGCAGTCATTGTCCACATCACTAACTTCCGTAATAAAAAACTATGTATATATCCAAATAGGAGTGATGAATTAACATGCCCTATTTGCGTCCGGTCATCAAATGCAATGTTGGTGGTCTTCTATTACCTGCAGACAAGAAATTAAAACTTAAATATTTGAGATCATACTATGTATAAATATTAATAACAATTGTATTTTACATACTCAAATATTTAATTTTTATAATTTTACTTTTAATTTAGCAAATAGTTTTATGAAAACAATACTAACACTGTACCTTTTCATTTTATGAAGTTCCTTATAACAAATTACTGAATGTAAATTTCTATTTTCAGTATATATAGTGAAAATAAATATTTATAAATTTTGATACTTAAACAATATAAAAACAAACTATGATCAATCTAAATGATTAAATAATCGCTTCACAGACAATATCAACCTATTCTTTCTGTCATGACGACTTCATAAAATGACAGGGTATAATGTGTTACTTCATTTGTAACATTTTAGTTTTTATTCTGGTCTAATAAATATTTTCCATAATGATGTCAATAGTGTTTGTGGCAATACTGTCCATTTTTTTTGGCAGAACAATTAGCTGTTAGCTGGGAAAGAACATTACAACTTCACAAGGCATAGAGGGTGCTTATCCTTAGCACTTAGGATGCTCAACCAGCAAATTAATGAGTTGGGTAACAACGCAATGTGCACTCCTGTGGGACTGACCTCAACTTGGGAGGCCAGCCAGGAAATGAAACTAATGGTGATCTACTAGTGTTTGCGAAGAGACTATTATAAGAAACATCGAGATAAATTCAAGACTGCATTGCAGTGGAACTGACCAATATGTACACTTTCATAGATTATATAGATACACCTATATCTCTTTTAATAATAAACATATGTATTAAAAATTAATATAATGAAATAATCCAATTGCCATGCTATCAGATTATTACCAGCATAGATTGGAAAAGGGAAATACCTACTAAGAATATATTTTTACACCAGTTATTAATTAAAATGCGTGAAGCATTGTACAGTCAATTTTCAAAAAGCTTAAACTCAGTATTCAATTAAATAAATCAATAATATAAAACAGTAATAATTCCAATATTATTTATATTAGGTTTTCAGAAAAACATATTCAATTAGTTTAAAATACAAATGTTATGTAGTTTAAGTCTAAAAATAATAAGCACGGCCGAGTTTCATCATACTTGAACAATACAATGTAGTAGAAGAAAATATAACCAGAGCATACCTAGTTTTAAACGGGTGCTCCTGGACCTCCTTTCTTGCCGATGAGAGATTTATGTATGTGTGGGATGACGCCTCCGCCCGCAATAGTCGCCTTGATCAGGCTATCCAGCTCTTCGTCGCCTCTGATGGCGAGCTGCAAGTGACGCGGCGTGATACGTTTCACTTTTAAGTCCTTCGAAGCGTTACCCGCCAACTCTAAAACCTACGAGAATAACATTTACATCACAATATGCAACGTTATTTTATTATACAATCTTTAAGCAGCTCATATTTACAAAATTGAAAATACAGAAGAATGAATTATTCAAATTTTCGTTGATATTTACGTAAGCATACAAAATTTTCTACGTACGTTTTTATGGCTGTTTATTGTTAAGGAAAATCTAAGATTTCATTATTTGCTTGTCATTTAGACGATCATATAGTTTTATAAAACAATAGAGTAATAATTATAACCAAACTTTCCCGCCAAAACAAACTCATGAAAATCGTTTAATAAACATCGCATTGAACAAGGAAAAAATTAGTATAGAGGTTTATTTTACAACACAACGTAAAATAAAGCGAGAATTTCTAAAATATGCTAGTAATTTAGTAGTATAATTACGCTATAACGAGAGCCGCCATTTTGGGCGACGCGTTACTCACCTCGGCTGTTAGATATTCCAGAATAGCTGCAGAATAAACTGCTGCCGTAGCACCGACACGACCGTGACTTGTAGTCCTATTTTTAAGATGCCTATGGATTCTGCCCACTGGAAACTGAAAAATCAATTCATTATTGTAATTATTGATTCATTTTCAATACAGTTGACCGCCGCCATAATAAAGAGGTCATACAAATTATTAAATATTATAAAATCATATCACGAAACGTGATAGACAGTTAAAATAGTCTGTAAATTCCTAAATTTAATTTAGATGATAATATTACATACCTGTAAGCCCGCTCGGGCTGATCTTGATACAGCTTTCGCCTTGGCTTTACCAGAATCTTTGCCTGCTTTACCGCCAGCCTAAAATTGATGAAAAAACCTATTATTTTTGCTCGTACGAAACTGAAACTTGGCCAGGAAGTGTATCACATCACCGTCCACCGAAATACACAATAAAATTTTCACATACGCGACAGAATTTCACAAAATCTTGCAAAACTCACCATTTTGAAACGTGTAAGACACTATGGCCACTACAGTGAACAATCAACACAGGAAGGCGCCAAGCCAAATCACTACACAAAAGATGGCTGCGGCGCGCTACACTCGACGAACAGTGCAGCCAACCAATAGCACGTAACCGGAACTTGAGTCAAATACAAACATTTCAATTTTCATCCAATGAGCATTGTTTATTTATGGCGCGCAATCACTAACACAGTGCTGCCAAGCTAAATATAGCGGTAAAAATTAAGAACTGCATATTGTGTTTCATTTCATGCAGTTTTTTAGTTTTTTGTTTCGTTGAATAATGGATTATTTTGAGATACTTTATTTTAAAATATATATAATCATTTTCTATTTTTTACTCTATTTACAATGAATGAAGGTTTAATGAAAAAATATTAGATATTCTTTTAATTTGAGAAAAATCCCTTAATTGTATGTAAATAGTATATAAAATAACTGCATGGCATTATTATATCTTCTTGGGCGTGGACGTTAGAACTGCGGCATCAATTATTTGAAATTGAGAAAAATATTAAATATTTTTACGATAACGATATATTTTATATATTTGTGTATGATAACGTAGACTATGTAAGTGTTCTAATAATTAAATTAATACACCAAAAAATATTTTATTTTGCAGTTGTTTTCCATGGTACTGAACTTTTTCAACTATATCTAATTAAAAGATTTATACCGACGCTGTATTTCGTATTTTATGTATAGCGGCGTGTATAACTGCGACAGATATGTTAGATATAATACACGCTAATTTAAAATATTATTCAGTATTCAAACAGACGCAGACAAGACGAATTCTGATAGTTTCATTAATATTATATTGTGTTGTATAATATCTACTCAACATGAGGCGCCAGCGCCATCGCATGCCGCGTCAATTTGGCCATGAATTTAGATTATTTTATGTGTTTGCACAGAATAAGTATATAATATTTTATATCAGGAATTAAATTGCCCGAAAATCCAATACACATGAACTAATATAATTCCCTATATTGTGTCATAAGCATAAATATATAAACTATGTAACCTATAGCTTAAATATCTATAAATATTAATATTGTATTTACTTATTAAATATGCTTAGTACATTATACCATAACTTGACATCTCAGGGTGGGCTTAAAGCGACATTAATATTCATTTGTTTTAATACTACTAACTAAGTAACTGAGTCTAGTCTAGTCTAGTTTTGGGACTCGAAGCTGCTCGCGTCCTTAGGCTTTACCCTAGTTTCCCTACACGTGACTCCTGGATGCTGCTAAACGACCAGCAGCGAGGTGGTAGGGCGTCGGTGCCCGTCTGGATCGCGACCACAGTACATGGGTGTAAAGCTCGTCATAGTGACCAGTTTCGGCTTGTCACGTTTCGGGATCGGCTTGTGTATATCCAGTAGCTCATATACCTAGAGACCTTCAGTCGTGGTATATGTGGGCCGACATGACGATGTAGACTATCAATGGATTATCATCCTTTGATAGTCGCTTTCGTTTTTGGACTACACTGTACTTACCACCAAGTACTCTGTAGTCACTATGTCGAGCAAGTGTAAAAAAAAAGTACTTGTTTGCTATAATTATATGATTATTTATATGTAGTAATATTGCCAACGCCTCGTCAATCCTGTGATGTAGACGTGTTTATAAACATAAATTCTACGTACTTATACATATATTTATAATTATCTACCCGAAACATCACTAATAGGCGACACAATATCCGTTTCGTATAAGCCGCCTACCCGCAGCGCAGAAGTCGCATATTTGATTACTGCACCAACCGAAACGTCAAATCAACCCCTAGTTGTCGTTATTATAACCTTCTTTTAACTAGTCGTTTGTGGCAAACGGAGACTTCGCGGCATTATTCGATTGTAACGACACGGACAAATGATTATCAGAACCTTGTCCTAACACTTCATACTTAGCACATTTGGGAGAGTTCTCAGGGGACTACATTCTCTAATTTTGCCAGCCACATTTCATCATAAAACCACTAGACACCGTGTCGGATACCGTTCGTATGAGATGGATGTTCCTTATATCCGCACGAAGGAAATATTCGATTCTACATTTGTCATAGTATGTACGTGACACGGACACGTTGCTAAGCAAACGACAGGTGTTGAGTGGTAACTAAGAGACAAGACATTAAAATGGATTACTAATTATTAAATCTTTTATTTAAAGTACATCGTACTTTTACATGGCGCAGTCGGATATACAAGAACGAATAAGTATTTAAAAGTTTAAATATGGAGAGTAAATTATTGCCTCCGTCGCCGTTTACATACCAGAGTGTGGACATGACGTCCGGCGAAAATGATGAAAAATGGAACAAATGGAAGAAAAGTTTTTTGATATATTTTAGTGCGTGTGAATTGGAAAAGAAATCATCATCGGTTCAGGTAAATGTCTTATTACACGTTATCGGAGAACAATGCAGAGAGCTTTTAAATCATTTGGATTTCGGAAATATAAAGACAATAAATGAAATTTTTCAAAATTTGGACAAACATTTCTATTTCAAAAGAAATTTGACAGTTGAGCGTTATAAATTTTTTACGAGAAATCAAGAAAATAGTGAAACAATAGAGCAATATGTACTTCAATTAAGAAAATTAGCGAAGTCATGTAAATTTGGACAATTAATTGATGATTTTATTAAAGACAGGCTGGTATGTGGTATCATGAGTTCCTCAATTAGAGAGCGATTGCTTAGAGAGGAAGATCTTACATTAATGAAAGCTTTGAATATTTGCCGAATAGCTGTAACAACAGAATATTATTTAAACAAAATAAAACAAGATAAAACGGAGGTTTGTACAGTAGAACGGAAAGAAAATTGCGTACCAAAGGAGGCATCAACAAATGGCCACGGCAGGGATATAAATAACAGGAGCTTTAATGATGATAATTGCCTTCACATAAAAGAATACATTATAAATAAGTCAAGAAATTATTACAATCCATACAAAAAGTGTTGTTATAGATGTGGCATAGCTCATAGAAGGTATAGGTGTCCAGCATATGGCAAAAAGTGTACTCGTTGCTTGCGAATGAATCATTTTGCTCGGGTTTGTGGCAGAAATTACATTAAAAATTCACAAAAGACATATTATAATAGAAATACAAATTTGTCGGTGTTAAAAATTGGACAAAAGGTGAAGGTATGGGACAAACTTAAAAGGTATTGGATTTCAGGGATAATAAGTAACATGCTCAACAGCAGGTCCTATGAAATACAGCTATTAAGTGGAAATAAAGTTGTACGAAATAGAAGGCATATCATTGTAGATTCCCCTCATGAACAGGATGTTTTATTGGAACATAATTTTGAACATGATCACATAACTCCTAAAGAAAATTCACAAAATAATGATAATCAAAATACAAATGAAAATAGACTTAATAATTACATAACTCGTTTTGGGAGAATGGTGAGGTTACCCAATAGATGGGGCTATGGGTAAAAGAACATTGTTAAATGTTTCTTTAAATATTTTTTTATGTTACTTTAATTTGACAATTTCTCATGCAAATATTATAGATTGTTTTATTCTACTCTATTGTTACAAATAACTGTTAATGCTATGTTTTATTATATATATATATATTAATTATAATAGAAACATGTAATGTTATTTTTTTTAAATAAGGGGGATGTCATAGTATGTACGTGACACGGACACGTTGCTAAGCAAACGACAGGTGTTGAGTGGTAACTAAGAGACAAGACATTAAAATGGATTACTAATTATTAAATCTTTTATTTAAAGTACATCGTACTTTTACAACATTCATCATGCGAACAGCTAAGGAATGGAAAATGCTCCCAGCGACCATATTTCCAATATCTTTGAACTTGGAAGTCTTTAAGAGAAGAGTGAATAGGCATTTGTTGGATGGACGCGATCCATTGTCGGACTCATCTTCACCTTCCACCAGATGTGATTGAGGTCAAGAGACCGCCTGTTAATTATAAAAAAAAAAATGTTTAGAGTAAAATCGTCACTGAAATAAATAAGTGCATTTTAAAGAAGAATGAAATTGATAAATTGGCCAGATACGTATCTGATTAGCGTACAGCACAGATGGGCAAAATGTAATCAGATTTATGAAAATGATTAAAGATTACATTTTACGTTTTTTACCATTAATACGACTGCATTTTGCTCATTTATGGTTTAAACACTACAAAATCTCAGATTGTATACTCATTTATCATTTTTTAATGTTTTAAATGGATTTAATCATGATTACAGAGCAAGAAAATTAAAATTACGACTACATTTTGCAATTGTTCATCATTAATCAGACTACATTTTGCCCATCTCTGGCGTACTGAGGGTTCCATACACATATGTCAAGAAGGGATTTAGTATTTCATATTAATTTAAACTCGATACTTCCTCACGTTTCTGAGAATAAGGTTGTAGACAGACAGACAGACAGACGGACAACGAAGTTGGTCTATAAGGTTTCTTTTTCCTTTTGAGTTCCTACTAAAAACAAAAGCATTAACACAAGCATACAATTTGGAATCTTATGGCGCTTTAAACTGCATTTTACTCAAAAAATATGCATAAGCCAGCAAAACTTTCAAAAAAAAATTCAAAACAAAAATCACGCCAAGGGACACAAAAAAATAATAGAAAACTAACTAACTATATTATTATAAACACACCAAAGAAAAAATAAAATTCAAGATAGCATTTTTTTTCTCACCATTCGTCTAAGGGAGCCAAACGCACAAGACAAAATGTCGACATCACAAAAATGTTTATATACATATCGCAGACACGACAAATACAAATATTATTAACATAATTTGACCATACAAACAACCTGTAAACAGTGAAAAGTTTCTTGTATTAGAATGCGGACACCTGGAACCTATTTGGCTAAGCAAAGAGGACGAGTCTATGGCTCTAGCTATGGCTGAGAATCAGATTTATAGACGCAACTTTAAGTTTGCTTAGACTTTACTAAAACATTACAATTTATATTACTCAATGAATGTCAAAGGATTTGGTAAGTCACCGATTCTGTCAACATGGACTTGGCTCTGCGAATACTGTGCCTATGCTCCTAATAATAAGTTCCTATTACATATTCAGTTTTTGTCAAAACGAATTCATTTTTTGAGAACTTCGCTAAGCAAAGTCGAAATAGCGTTTATACATCTTAGCCTATGAGACTTTTAATAGTTTTGAATAAAAAAGTTGATTTCAATTGTACAAATATTTAAAGTGGGAATTGAATGACAAGGAAGGTTGTGTAACTCAAATTATTTCTGTATTTTGTTTACGAGATTTCGTCATTTTGAACGATGTTTTGAATTTGATGAATTGCATACCATTGCATAGTGTTAAATATTGTGCACTAGCTGATCTGGCAAACGTTGTTTTGCTATATACGTTATTGTAATATCTTCTATGATGTTCATTGAAATTAAATGATGTCAAAGACAATTTTGTTCACAATTAAATACTCTTAATCAACAACACATTTATTTGGATAAAGATTAATATCATTACGTTGATACAACTCTTAACAAATAATGCATTAATTTCGACCAAATTTGATTACCATAAAAACGGTTCTAGTAAGTTAATCTTAAAAGATAGACATATACTGTCAGGGACATTTTTTTAGATTAGCGCGTTCAAACAAACAAACAAACAAACTCTTCAGCTTTATAATATTAGTATAGATTACACTTTTCGTTTTTAAAGAGCTGCTCCTACTATTGTGTAAAGCATTCTACATTTATATTTTAAATGCTGTAAAAAATATTTTGTATACTTTCGAGAAGAATTATACTTTTTTTACATTGTGGGTTCCAAACAATAGAGGCGTATTCAATTAAGGAATGAACCAAAGCGTTGTATAGAAGGACAGAAGTGTAAGGGATTTAAAACAGTACCTAATATCTTGGAAAAATTTCATTAAAGTAACTTTTCTACGTTTAAAATGAGACATGAAAAATTCCATAATGGACAGATCTTTTTAAAAATAATTTGTTAGTAATTATTGTCTACGATAAGGACGTAACTATTATAAACATTTTGAATTTCTAACTGCATCGATAGTGCCTGTATATTGCTTAATACTTTGTATAGATATAATCGTTATGATTGTTTGTTTTTTATTTTTATTATTTAAATATGAAATGTTACTAAAATACTTTATAGAAACCACAAGTTTCGACTTAAAGCCATGTATGAAATATATCACTAAGTACTTAGAAAATTCGTTCACTTTTATTGTTTATAACTTCATTACTTATAATTTTTGCCAGTTTTTGGTTTTTGTTGTTAAATTATAAAATCTTAGCTAAAATTCAACATACATATCATCTGCATACGATACTCTATTTTTATGATAGGTCTAAGGACAATATAGGTCTAATAATCTTTATTGGTTTATCAAATTGTGAATTATTGACGTTGAAAACTAAAAAAATTAGTTTAATTTCGACTAAAAAGTTCTTTGCAACGATACCTCACGTTTAATAATAAAGCTGAAAAAAAGTGTCATCGATTTACATGTACGGGAGAACCCGTCAAATTCGATTTTTTGCTTTGCGTCAAAGGTTTACTTAATCGTAAACGTATCAAGGTTTCAAATCGTTATCTTATTTAGCTTGGACGTTTTAGGCTTCTGCCAGACAAATACACATTTTTTTTACAGCCAGTCTTGCGCTGACCTCAATCTCACGTGGTGGAAAATGATGGTGAGGCCGATGGTGGAGCGCGCTCCCCCAACAAATACTGATTCATTCGTCGTTTGAAGACTGCCATGTCGTAAGATGTCCGACAACAGAGCGAGCACAGATGGACAAACAAACGAACAAACGGACGGACAAAGTGCCGAACTTCTTAACACAGAAGCCTCGTTTCGCTCGCTCAATTATTGTGATACTGTTTGAAATAAGAATTCGCTGCTCGTATCCTTCATGTGGTTTAATGTCGACTTGGAAACTAAAAAAAAATACAGATCACTACTTACTACTTAGGTATAAACTCGTATACAAAAGTGGTGAAATGAAATAACATTGTATTATTAAATTTTATTGAAAAATATAGAGTTTTGGTAGTAACATCACAGGTAGAAATTTATTTTATACAAAATGAGTATATAAATCAATAGAAAAAAATATATAGAAAATTTAAACAGTTTATTATTTTTGAATAAGTACGTAACAGCTAAGTAGCTAGTACCAGTACCTTGATCTATATCTCTGACCTTGGATTGATCTTGATGAATATAAAAAAATTTATAAAAATTTAAACATGGGCAACATTAAAAAAGTTTGTTTATGATTTTAAGTTTTAGAAATGATGAAAAAAAAATTGCTATTTGCTGTACTGTTTTCTGATTTTTTATAGAGAGCATGATTATTAAGATTTTAAGTATTTGTAATTCTTAAATCTAAGTACGTATAAGCTAGAATTTCATGTTATTTATAAATGAGTGGCAGTGCTGAGAGCCAGGGATTGCTTCAGGCTTTAATTTCTAAGCGCCATTTTATACATCGTCGGTGAATTCGTCACACCGATCTTCCAACTCGTACTGTAACAAAATAATATGCGTTTAATTTTAATATACTTAATATATAAATATTGAGCACAAGAATAAATTTCTTGTAATAAATTTCTCGCTTTGTAATTGTGCAATTTTAAGCATTTAACTAACTAAACTTATCGACCATGAATAATTTATATATTAATTAATACGTGGTGCAAAAACTTTGTGCCCTTTTTACGAAAAATAGTTTATAGTTTATACAGAGAAGAAGTGTAGAATGCTAACATTTTTTAAAAATAATGCATATACAATACATTAAATTAATAAAAAAAGAAAACATTACACACACTCTATAATTTTACTGAATGTCAAACATAACCATAATTATTATATATTAGATATTTGTGCTTTGTATTGTAACAAAATTAATTAAATATAACATTTAGTAATTTAAATTAACAATGATGGCTGATTTTCATTTATAGTTACATATGTCTTGCTCAACATGACCAGCAGCACAACTTATGGGCATTTCGGACACACTTGCCATTACTAGATGCCACGTGGGTTCACTCAGATAATTTCCTTCACCGGTGAGCATGAGGCGCCTAAATCAGCATTCAAGTCTCTAATAGTAAAAAAAAAGGTATAAATTGAGAAAGAAAGAAATGAAAACGATAATTATAAATGAGTTAGATTGAATTGATATTAAATAGATAGAATTTATAAATAGAAGCCAGTTTTCTGACCTCATCAAGCTGCAGGCACTTGCCCCACTCGGCGAGCGTGATGCGGTGGTCATCGTTGGAGTCGCAGCGGTCGAGGAACGGCGCGATGCAGTGCTCCAGGGACATTAGCGGAGCCCTTATTGGGAACAGCTCGTGTCGGGATACGAATCTAACAGAAAAATAGAAAATATTATAATTGTTTGATGATTTGTACGCGCACGCTTGACCTCAGTTACATTCGGTGGAAAGAAGGTAAAGATGCGTTCGACGATGGACCGCGTCCGGCCAACACATGCCTCTCTTCTCTTAAAGGCTCCAAAGTCATAAGATCGTGGAAATTCTCACTGTAAGCATATTTCACTTCTTATCTGTTCGCATGATGAATATAGAATCGAATATCTTCGTTCGGATATAAGGAACGTCCACCACATACGGATGGTATCCGACACGATATTTATTTCAATCATAATCATGCTCGAGACCGGCTCGAAGGACCACAACTGCTTTCGATTGTTTAATTGGTGAATGATTGAGATTTTTGTTCAATAAATGATATTTTATCTATACTAATATTATAAAGCTGAAGAGTTTGTTTGTTTGTTTGTTTGTTTGTTTGTTTGTTTGAACGCGCTAATCTCTGGAACTACTGGTTCGAATTGAAAAATTCTTTTTGAGTTGAATAGACCATTTATCGAGGAAGGCTATAGGCTATATAACATAACGATGCAATTATTAGAAGCGAAGAAATAATGGAAAATGTGAAAAAAACGGGCAAAATTTTTCATCCTTGAGGGCTTCCATTGCGTGCGCTGCAAAAACGGTTCAAGATACCAAAAATATATGTAAGAAAGAATTATTCCTCTTGAGATGATCTAAAAAAATGTCCGCGACAGTATATGTTTATCTTTTAAGATTAAGTCACTAGAACCGTTTTTATGGTAAACAAATTTGGTCGAAATTAATGCATTATTTGTTAAGAGTTGTATCAACGTAATAATATTAATCTTTATCCAAATAAATGCTTTGTTGATTAAGAGTATTTAATTATGAACAAAATTGTCTTTGACATCACTTAATTTCAATGAACATCATAGAAGATATTACAATAACTTATATAGCAAAACTACGTTTGCCGGACCAGCTATGTCTTGATAAGCGCGAAACTCGAGAACGACTAAACCGATTTGACTGATTTCTTTTTTGTTGTGTTTGTTGAAGTCTGGGGAAGGTTATTATGGAGAGAAAAATTAAAAAAAATCCCTGCAACTGTCTAAAAATAACACTTTTCTGTATTCTCATACAAAAAAATCGTTATAAGTCATTTTGAACTTTAACACCATACCATAAAGTTTAAATGTCAGTGGACGGGTTCCGGGAAGGCAAAACAATCGAGTGACGCATAAATATTAATGTCAATATTTGTCAATTTTTATACATATAGCATTAAGGCCAGGGTCCCTCAAACAAGTTTCAAAAAAATCTGACGGGGAGGCTATTAACATTAAAAAAAACAATATGACTTTGTTTTAGAGAAATAGGGCAGAACAAGGTCTGCTGGGACAGCTAGTTATAAATATTGACAGGAACGACATGAGTCACCTCGAACATGAACAATATTTCCTAACGAGTGACTGCTAAAGTTGGTTTTCTTGATCTTTTCGTCAGATTCTGCTTTTCGATCCGGCGATAGAAACATTTGATTATGTAAATTATTGAATATGTTTTTGTTTTGTTTTCTTTTGTGTATTTTTTTTAAATTAGTTTTAGTGTGTTTCTTTTCGTTATTGTTCCTGCCCGTGTGTTGCTCGTATTATCATTATTTTCTTCTGTGCAATTAGTCTATACCATTAAATATAGTCGCATTTGTAATGTAGACTATGTAAGTGTTCTTATAAATGAATAAAATAAAATCTATACAAAGTCAAAGTAACGTCTATAAATCTTAGCCTATAGACTAAGCCGCATAAAAAAATATATTGTGAGTTCGCTGTAGGCGCGATAAGTGGTTATTTTCTTAAGCTAGCTATTCGCACGAGGTGATTCGCCTCCTCTTTTTTGCTCCGAACGGCCAAGCAGTTGAATTCGCTTCTTGCGTCCGTTTTTCCAAGATCTTACGACATAGGAATCAAACGACGTGTAAATCGGTGATTGTTGAATGAACGCGCTTCATCATCGGCCTCAGCATTACTTTCCATCAAGCAAGATTGAAGTTAAGTGCAAGCCTGTCTGTAATAAAAAACAAATGAAACAGTATATCTGTCCAACTGAGTTATTGGATTTGTATTTAAATTTGTTTTGCTCACAATTGTGGGCGTGCTCCAATAACTAACGATTTCGTCTCGTGAAGATATAAGTGAGTATATGTATGTAGAACACGTGCTGAGTGCTGGTAGGAGCGAGAGTTGTCACCTGTCGTTGTCGTGCGCGTCCAGGTCGCACCACTTCCATATCGCGGCGTTGGTCCACCGGCGCGTCAGGTTGGACTCCGCCTCGCGCTCCATCTTCAGGTAGTGCGGCGTCAGCTCGCGACGCTCCGCCATGTCGCGCATTATGTTGAACAGCCAGTCGCGCATGCGCCGCGGGAAGTCTGACATCTCGTTTTCGCTACACTCCTGGATTCAAGAAACATAATACATCAGTAAAGTTACAATCATTACTCCACGTCCCATGTACTCCAAAGGATATATAAAGCTAGAAACATAAAATTGGATAACAAGTGCAAAGTGGACAAGGCCACTGATATATCTCTGCTCACACCGAAAGACATATCGTGTGACGATATATTAATATTATTTATTAAATTGAGACTTTCTTTCTATGTCTTAAAACTCACTAAGGGCGGGTTTTTTTAACTAAGGGCTAAAATAGGGGCGAAAGTGTGTTTCAAAATTTGTCAATTTGAACAGATTAAAGGCAGAGGGTTTTCGTTCGTGACTTTCTGTGCCCCATTCCGCTGTAGCTCTAAGCTGAGAAGTGGCACTTGAGGGGGTCCACTGCCCACGTAAGATGGAACCAGTGTGTACACTCTCGCACATCGAGTAACATTTAGGGCCTAGTGAGATAATATTACTCCCTCCAGCTCTCCACTTTTAGAGGTGAACTAAACAAGTCCATCGTGCGTAGATTTCATGTCAGAGTATGAACCCGCCCCCACGCGCTCGCGAAAATGCGACGGAAAGATTGCCCGGGAGTTTTTTAGGCACCCTCACGCCGACAAAAAGTCCTATCTATACTTAATATTATAAAGCTGAAGAGTTTGTTTGTTTGTTTGTTTGTTTGAACGCGCTAATCTCAGAAACTACTGGTTCGAATTGAAAAATTCTTTTTGAGTTGAATAGAACATTTATAGAGGAAGGCTTTAGGCTATATAACATCACGATGCAATTATTAGGAGCGAAGAAATAATGGAAAATGTGAAAAAAACGGGGAAAATTATTCATCCTTGAGGGCTTCCATTGCGTGCGCTACAAAAACGGTTCAAGGTACCAAAAATATATGTAAGAAAGAATTATTGCTCTTGAAATGATCTAAAAAATGTCCATGACAGTATACGTCTATCTTTTAAGATTAACTCACTAGAGCCGTTTTTATGGTAATCGAATTTGGTCGAAATTAATGCATTGTTTGTTAAGAGTTGTATCAACGTAATAATATTAGGTCCTTACATATGAAATTGGCGTTTTGTATGGGAGGAACAAAAAGTCGAATATTTTTTAATATAATATATTTAATTAATCAAAGTATGAACCATTATTTTCTATGCACTTTTGCCATCTCATAGGTAGTTCATTGATCCCTTTACTAAAAAAAACCAGTCGGACGGGAATCAATAAAATCTTTGAAGGCGATTTGGACTGCCCCATCGGAGTTGAATTTTTTCCCTTGCAAGAAGTTATCTAAATTTCGAAAAAAATGGTAATCTGTTGGAGCAAAGTCCGGGGAGTACGGAGGATGTCTTAGACTTTCCAATTGAAGCTCTTCTAATTTAGTAGCCGTCTGTTGCGCAGTGTGTGGTCTAGCGTTGTCGTGAAGCAGCAGTGGCGTGGAGCGATTGACCAGCCTAGGTTGTTTAGCCGCTAGCTTTTCCATCATGGTTTGCAATTGCTGACAATAGACATCAGCCGTAATAGTCTGGTCAGATTTGAGAAAACTGTAATGCACAATACCGGCACTAGTCCACCAAACGCTTACAAGTAACTTTTTTGGGGTTAATTTTCGCTTGGGGCAGGATTTGGCTGGCTGGCCAGGATCCAACCATTGCGCTGAGCGCTTCCGATTATCGTAAAGAACCCAGTTTTCATCACAGGTAATGATTCGGTTTAAAATACCTTCATTATTGTGCCGGTTTAGTAATGTAACGCAGCAGTCGACGCGCGTTTGCCGGTTTGCTTCAGTCAATTCGTGAGGTACCCACCTTTCAAGCTTTTTAATCTTCCCAATTTGCTTCAAGTGAATTAAAACAGTTTTATCACTAACATCACAGCCTGCAGCTAACTCGGACGTGGTTTGCGATGGATCCGCTTCCACAATAGCCTTCAACTCTTCATTATCAACTTGAGTCTCAGGCCGTCCACGGGGCTTGTTCTGCAGGTCGAAATCTCCAGAACGAAAACGTTGGAACCAAAAACGAACTGTGTTTTCTTTTGCAACACGACCGCCATACACATCATTCACCCTTCGAGTTGTTTCCGCAGCACTAGTGCCACGGCGGAACTCGTTCTCGTAAATAATGCGATATTTTAAGTTTTCCATTTTGTAAAATGAGTGACGCAAACAGAAAAAAACAGAAGAAAAAAACGAATGAATGACGATCATCGAAGCACAAATACATGAGTCTATAGCTGTACAAATTTGAATTTGGAATTCCTTACAAAAGAGGAGAAATTTGTGATTAAAGTGGCCAGTACGAAAAACGCCAATTTCATATGTAAGGACCTAATATTAATCTTTATCCAAATAAATGTGTTGTTGATTAAGAGTATTTAATTATGAACAAAATTGTCTTTGACATCTCTCAATTTTAATGAACATCTTAGAAGATATTACAATAGCTTATATAGCAAAACAACGTTTGCCGGATCAGCTCGTGTAGGATATTTCTCCTGTTGAAAATAGGGTTAGCTAGTATTATTTAGATGTTGAAGGAAGTGTGTGCAGCGCAAAGAATTTAATAAGCAAATGGATACCGGCATCTCTCTGCAGGTGCCGTAGTACTCGATCTGCACGTGGTGGTACTGCGGGCCGCGGCACAGCTCCGAGTGGTCGAGGCAGAGGCAGCGCTGCCGGTACACCTCGCAGTCCGATGACCACGTCTCATTGTAGTTCGTGCACACCTGAATACCATATAAACATACTGATCACTTGGTTGCCTTAAGGTAGGGCGGCGATTGCCGGAACTGGGTCGTGATCAGTAGCGTTCATTCCATAGATGCATGAAAGCATTGAATGCCCTTACTATAAATAAGTCTGGAATAAATTGCTTTAATTTAAATAAAAAAAGGAACCCTTTATATTCATATCTATTATATTTTCACCCCATCTATCTTTTTTTTTTATTCTATTTATTTAATGGACTTTTACGTGTGTACGTATGTCAGCCCCATCGTACCCTAATACAAAAATACCTAACATATTACATATGGTGCCATTGATCTGAAAAAGCCAGACGCCTCATCAGATAATAGTTCTGTTAAGATTTTGTTAAACATCCCGATGTCAAGTCTGTTCAGAGCAAAGGCACTCGCAAACGCCTCTCTCACAGATTCAGATCGGACACATTCCATCAACAAATGGTAGATATCATCTATGTCCCCATCTATCTTCCTTATGAAGGTAATATGATATTTATTATTATTATAGAATATTCACATTAATTAAGTGAATCTGCCTACCCTTACCAAATACCCCATGCACGTCACTGGTCGTGATTGCAGTCCAATGCACAACTGCAAAGATGGCCTGTCACATTTCGGGATCTGCTTGTGTATATCCAGTTGTTCATATACCTAGCCATCTTCTGTCACGGTATATGTGGCTTGAAGCAGACTGTCAATGAATTTGCCCCGTGGCGGTCGGTGGCGTTGTTTGACTGCCCTGTACTTTGCAGCTGGTGTGGTGCAGTCACTCTGTCGAGTCAGTTTAAAACAAAGAACTTCTGAATGAAGTTTGTAACCTCTTTGCTATCCAGGAATAGAAGAAACCTTATTAGATAATACACTAACTGGCTACACTGCGAGTATATAGCGCGACGACATGTAATTATTATAAAAGGTTTACAAACAAAGCACAGGTACACGAGGGTTGAGGTAATGGATCTTCTATTATGAAATTTGAGCATAATTACTCCTGGTCACAGTTCTCCTAAGTTATTATGAGATGTTCTGGAATATGCAATCGCATTTAGGAAGTATGCTATTCTTCAACATTGTTGAATATAATCTCTGATTCTTCCCGTCTGGGGCAGAGGACGTCCATAATGCATCGCCACCTCAGCTCGCCTCGCGTCCAATCAATATCCATCGAGTCCACCAGGACCGTGCGTCTCCACGTCTTCTAGTACCCTGGGATTCCAAACTAGGACTTGTATCAATATGTGAGCGTAGTCCAGACGAAGCGTGTAGCCAATACAGTTCCATAATAGCATTTGACGACATTGTTAAATATAGTGGTAACTAATATACTATTAAATAGAAATTATGTGTTTTAAGCTGAAATATATTAAGTTGTGAGTTCGATATTATGATAAACGTTTCCGAATTCCGAACGTATTCTTGTTCCCACGTCTTTTGTTTTGAAAGATGGATTCTCATTGCATTAACCTGCATACATCGCCACAGCGCACACAATTATTGTAAAAACTTGTTTTCAAATATAATACTACAAACAGTTTCCAGTGCTTAAATTATATCTACAGCGGTGAAAATCTCCAATATAGTGGTTATTCTGAAAGACACAATGGATCGTTTATTGTCATTTAACGGTGCCCTCCGTTCTTTTTTATTATCTTTTCTTTTATATAATTTATTTCTATTATCTTGTTAAAATAACTGGCAGGATCATAATTCTAGAAATCTTAATCCGCTTTAAGTAAACACAAATGCTCGCCGGACGAAGGGGTACTGTTTAGTTATATATACATATATATGTACATATGAAAGCTAGAGGCTAGAGAATACGTCTGGAAGGAATGGAAGGCGATAGTTGATGATTACCTTACGCCTGGAGTCAGTTTCGTAAGGGCATTCCTTGATGCAGTTGCAGCCTGCCTCCCCATGCTCGTTGATCTCGCAGACGCGGCCGGCGCTGCAGTGCACTTTCAGGCACGGGTCTGGACATTTCATGGAATACTTGGAGTTGCAAATAACTTTGCAACTGTCTCGACATCTACAACTACCCTAAATGCACACTGAAGTGAAAGAAAACCATGGATGGGAGTTATTAAAAAAAAATGAAACATTAGATTTAGAATAACATTGAAATTATTAGATTTTTTTATTTATTGATTAAAAAATATTTTATACTTTTAATTAATAAGTCATCGATGTCGCATACTTGGACTTAGCTCTGCAAAATCTTAAGGTGTAGTTATAATAATTTCCTACGATGTACTCATTTTTCGTTAAAGACGATCTTACTTTCTGATCAATGTTTTAGCAAAGTCGAAGTAGCGTCTGTAAATCTCAGCTTTGCAAAGGACATCTCTATTAGATGCCATGCGGGTTTCCTCGCGATGTTTTCCTTAATCGGTGAGAATGTGGGGCCCGAATACGTATTTAATCTGGAATAAACCACATGTAAGTGTGGCATTTAAACCTATGTTTCACTATTACCAATTGTTCCTTAATAGCTAGCCCTTTGTTTTCACATTTTATTATTAGTGGCAATCGACACTCAAACATTATAATGTTTACTATAAGCAAAATAATGTTGCTGGACCTGGTTACTTGTCACTGCTAAGGTTCTGCCCAAAAAGACAATAATTTTATTGCCATTTTCATGCAAAGTAAAATGATTGAATTTCAAGACTGCTATGATTTATATTTAATCAATCAAATGGTATAAATGCCATTACATTGTTCTACTGCTGACTGGTATTTACACTCGGAAATCGGCTAATTCGTCAGACTTTGGTAATCTTAAATTAATCAGTAGTTCAGTAAATTTAAAATAAAATACTATATTACCATCGAGATTGACTTCGCTATCAGG
The DNA here is from genome assembly GCA_036320925.1 of Automeris io. Lineage (NCBI taxonomy): Eukaryota > Metazoa > Arthropoda > Insecta > Lepidoptera > Saturniidae > Automeris > Automeris io. The sequence goes on along the minus strand of JAUDJH010000010.1, from coordinate 492,726 downwards.
ATTTCCCTCTTGAGACTCGTTGAGGATTTCATTAACGCGACTCATCTCGGCTTCCTGGTACACAAATATATTTAAAACGATAATACCACTGTTTCAATAGGATACCCTAATTAGTCCATTGGAGATATTATACTAGAGTTACATTCGACATCCAATGGAGTCCATTATAACTCTGGAACAAAATTGGCTGGATGAATATTTTTCAATCACAAAAAGAAATTTTAATCATGACGAAAATAATTTCAAACTAGATTAAGATTCGTTCGTTGACGTTCAACTAGAAATAAAGGTAAGTTTAGTTAATTTGACTACTTGGGATATTTTAAACATTTTCAAGTGTCCCTTAAATCAAATGTTCTCACTCGTTCAACCTAAAGTCAATACTTCTCAAGAATGGGTCTCCATGTTTTCTTAAATTACTCAATAGTTGAAAAATAGTAACTGTACAGAGAATTGGAAAATGTAAATAAACCATATATACGCATCAAACGGGAAATATGTGAGAGAGATACCTGGAAACGCTTCTCGTCCATGCTCTCAGCCATGCCAAACTCGAGGTGTTCCGCTTCGGAGATGTCTCCGCGAGGGACGCTGGGGACTGTGGGTCGCTCCGTGGATGTCGTGCGTATGCGCCGGTGACGACGCCGGTGTCTCTGTACATAATACAGCCACCGCTCAAGAGGGAGTCACCGCCCACAAATGGGCTGATATCAAACGAGACATTCTTTCTCAATGTTAAAACATAAGGCATGATCACCGACGAGCCGAAATTATGATCAAAAGGCACACAAGTGCCATCCGTCGGTTTTCATCACATTTCAAGGAAAAAGGCAGTTTTATATTATACTAGCTGTGTCCGCGACTGTATTCGCGTGGAAGTAATTATAATTTCAATCTTTTTGTGATATGTTTTAATTTTTTCCCAATAAATAGTAATCAACGTGTATTTTTAACCTGACATGAATTTCTTATTTATGAATCGATTGAAATATAACTAACACTAAATGTATAAATAATCTTTTTAACAATACGTTAATGGAAACCGTATCTGAAAAAAAAAACTAAAAACAAATTTCTATAAGGCGGTATATATAGAAGCTCTCAAATAATATTTCATCTAAATAATATTTGAGGTGATTTACATTTTTTGATATTTAATTTGAGGTTGAGGGAGTCACGTTTTAATGGTAACTCGCTTTTCTTTATCAATTAGTATTTCCAACGGCGTCAGACCTGCGTTTTGTTCTTTCATTATACTTAAAGTCAACATATTTTGATGAAAACCACAGAGATGTATAAAAGTAATTGTTGTCTAGAGCATCTATAGCACAGTTTTTTAAATGATAAGTCAGGATATATAAGCGTTATTTTCCCTTCATGACAAACTGAAAAGAATTATTTAATTCACGTTTGTCGGTGAACATCTCCTCTTTAGCTCCTGTGTACTAAAGTTGGTTAAAAAATCAAGTAGATATGTATTTGGGATTTTTATATGAACTTGCTAGTGATTCTTTTGGATTCCTATTTAAGAAATTTGAGGATTCCGGTCTAAAAATACCGCTGGACATGGAGTGCTGGGACTCACCTCTGCGTCGGCCGTGCAGATGACTGCGACCACAAGGGTCAGCGCCACCAGGTACTTCATGCTGTTCTCCTTCTGGAACAACAATGACACCGTCCGTCAATCATCAATACATTATTAATTAACATATTTTAATACTGAATCTACAAAGTAACCAGAGTGTTCATGGAAAATAGTGTTTTTCAAGAACGACAGTGATTGCCAAGGTATCTGATTCTGTTGACATTCGCCGTCGCTATGGTGGCCTGCACCACGGCAGAAGGTCTAATCGTCTTTGGGCTTGTGTACGTTCACGATCCAGTTCGAGTAATTGCTTCATCATTTCAAAAACATACCTTATAGTTTAATTCCATATTATTATTTACTTTTACAGGGTTGCCAGTGGCCCAGTACAATAACTAATTCGCACAATACATACATAAAGTTACAATAAAAAATGTACAGTTCCTATTAAGGCATCCACAACATACGTCAGAGTGGCCTGTTTGATTATACTATATCATATTACATTATATTAAATCATACTATAGTATATACTTGACGACTTCAATAATAAAATTGTTATATGAAAGAACGAGTCGCTTTGATCCAGTCAAGCGCTCCTTAATGGAACTGATTAATTGATTAGCTTATGGTCCTGTTGTGTCTAAGGTATATTTATTTTCTGTTATCGGAATCGGCCAATGAAAAACGGCCTTAGCAATTATTTATTTGTTTCTTGTAAGACAACGCGGTGGCGGCATTAAATGCTTTACGAGGTTGTGCCGTGTGCCGTGTGCCGTGTGGCTCGTAAACCCATATCCCGAGCATAGTTTACGACGGGACGCACAGTGCGGAACTGCCCTGTAACCTGTACTTACATCTCGAAACACAAATGCTCATCCTCTACTAGCTGCTACCTGTGATATATTTTATTTAACCTTTTTGTCGATTCACAATCTTTTGATCTTTTGGGATATCATTTTTGTGATCCTAAAGAACCGTTTAAAAAAATAAAAAGAAAACGATTTTTTTTTAATCCTAGAGTGGCCTAACCTCTTAAACGTTTGGCCAAATCTCGTCTAAAACACCATAAAACATCTTTAAGTTTAAGAGACGATTTAGAAAAGCAACTGGTATAATGATACTAGACCCTGTTCTTCTCGAGAGGGGCATATAGCCAGGTGTGGTGGCACGATAACATTACCAAAATTATTCAGAAAATTATATTATTTGTGAACATTAAAAAGTTACTGTAATATAAAAATGAAGAATTAGAATTATTTTAGACTAATCAAATGATTTCATTAATAAACGGTGCTCGGGGATCGCGGGTGTTGATGACCCTTTCGCTAGTCATAAATTACTATCGTGATCCTTTGCTTTCCCTTGTCCACGAGCTATGCATGCTCCCAGTGCCAAGGAACATTGTCCCATTTAATTAATTTTTGTTTTCTTCTAATTTTTTTAATCTTTAACCATACTATAGTAAATTCATAAGCTAAATAGAATCTAATATCGATAGTATCTGCTTCACAGGTCGGAAATGGTTTTCGTGACATAATGTATTTATAAGCTTACTAATTATTTTTGTTTAAGGATCGGCACACACTATTAAACAATGCTTCAACACTATATAGTGTCGTTTTTTTTATAAATAAATAAACAAAAGACTACCTATTTCGGCTGTTTGTATCTTGTTTTCTAAGAATAGCGATACGAACAATAATAAAATGTATATCTAAAATGTATATGCATGCGTACGTGCTAATACTATGAAATTGTATTGTAATGCAGATGGATCGGAAGGGTGAGTGACGTCACAGTAAGATATCTCGGGTGACGGCATCGCTCTCTCCAGACATGCATCCCGATTTAAAAGTACATATTTATATACGTCGCAGCTGACTGGTTGAATGGAGCATTGAGTTGGTTGGTTTTATTCAACGAAATATCTAAGCAGATTCTATATTCAAGAAAGTATTTAAAAATTAAAAAATAATATTAAATAATATAAATAATAGTAATATTCTTCTTCTTCTTAGGGTGCCTCTCCACTACCGGAGGTTGGCCGTCAGCTCAGCGAACTTCCCTCTATCTTGAGCCAAGCGAAACAGATCTTCTACGCTGGCAATACTGTATATAATATTATATATTACTATTATATTATTTGTGTATAGTAATATTAATTATTATATTTAATAATATATCGTCACGTTATGTCTTTTTCAGGTTGAGCAGAAATACATTAATGACTGTATCCACTTTGCGCTTATATGTCGTGCCCAACGTGACCAGTAGCGCAGCTGATCGCTGTTCTCAGGGCTCTTACACGTGACATTTCCATTATGCCATGCGGATTTCCTCATGATGTTTTCCCTTCACCGGTAAGCATGTGGTGTCTGAATCTATACGGAGTCTGGAAGAATCCAGATATACGAGCCAAGATTTAAAGTTATGAGCATTCGCGTCGCGGCGCATGATTGGCTGGGACAGACCTTCACAGCTCAACCGGGCTTAGGGGGCGAGCACATAAGGAGCTCAGCCAGCGAATTTGTGGGTTGGGTGGCAACGCAAGGGTACAGACCTTGAATTGGGCGACCGGCCAGGGAAAGAATCCACGGTGATCTACTAGCGTTTCGGAAGCGAACACCTTGAGAAGAAACGCCGAAAGAAACTTAAACCTGCGTCGGAGTAAGGTAGCAGGCGTATCGAATAAAAGTATTAATAGAAACATTTGAACGCAGTCGAACCGAAACAGTAATTGCTGACAATGTAAACGATCGTTACGGCAAAGGAAGCGATCGGGTTTCAACCAGTAGTCGATGTAACTGGACGCCTTCGTGACTGTTTGCCGTCAACTAAGCAATAAACATTTTAGGCAACATTTTGCATCATTATTTTAATAAATACGATGTAATAATACAATAATAGAATGTCCTGAATAAAACCACGCGCGCGGGTTTACGGAGTCATACGGTAACTAACCGGCTAGGTTTAAAAAGTTATCAAATTATTACTTTTGCCGTGTTATTGGATTGTGGAAACGGGAATGGTCTTCCGGCGAGCGTGTTTCAATCGTCCCATGATACTGGGTCCTTTAAGGGCAGCGTGAAGAGACATTCGAGCAGGCCTGCTTGATCACTGCGACTGCTGATAGAATGAATAGTAGTTGACCTTCTTTGGTCTGCGCCATGCTTACTATTCGCATGACTTTTCGACGTGGTTACACTGGTTAAAAATAAAGAACACATAGTAGCAGTCAAAAACTAGTAGTAGTAGGTGCATAGAACAGCCGTAGCGGAATACCAGCTCAATGAGAGACCCAGTCGTTGGATTGAGCTGCATAAGCCAAATATCCTCTCTGGATATCGTTTTACGGCAGCAGATAGTAGATTAAGCTCCGTTTCCAAAAATTTTAGAATCCAGGACATATATATCGTAACACTAAATAAATTCTTGCCTTCCCTTTTGGATAAGTAACGCACACCACTGGTCATATTACGACGTGTGCATTTATTATGAAATACAATAACCAACGAAAAAGCAGCACTGAATGATCTCATTGCAACATCTGTTAAAATTATAAACAGCATCGTCTTCATTGAATATGATGTTCTGAGAAATCATTCTTATAACGTATAGGTATGTGGGCTGTAACTGACCAATAACAATTAACGAATATTGTTATTGCACACGAATATTTTCTAATTGTAGTCAAAATGCCATTCCAATGTAAGTTAATATTAAGGTTTACGGCTCTGGGTACAACTACAAGAGCCCGTCGTTAGTAAATATCTTCTTAAAATTTCAATTCATGATTTCATATAATTATTTCATTATTGTTATTTTATATTCGATTTATGATTTTGTTTCATGTTGTTTTAATTCATTTGTCATAATAATTAATGATTAATAATTTATGACGACCGAGAAAGAAATGGCTTTTTATTTATTTATCATTTATATATTTGTGATGTTGTAAGTTAGTTTGTGTTGTTTTGTTTTAGGTACTGGACAATCTCAAGACAAATAGTACAATTTAAAAACCGACCAATATCCTAATCACATTTGAAACAGCATAACCGGCCAACTTTCCTCGTTTTTAAGCCAACACACTGACACTGGCGAAGTCACAAAGGCTCAGTCCTTGGAATAAAGCCATAAAATAAGAAAAAAAAATTATCATGTGTAATATCGTGTTCCCATCTTTTGAATGTCAGAGTATCGAGTATCACTGAGAAAACGTGGAAAAACGGGTACCATAATTAATACCTATCTTGAAAAGCTTTTTTGGCATGATAGAATGTTGTTGGCCAAAATGTGGCTTTGCAACTTCACCGGGCACCGGATAGCCAGCGTTTTTATGGCTTCATGCTAACGTTAAAGCATTCCTGTGGGTACGGGTGGGAGAAAGTTACTAATATGAATCCATTAGCATTCTGGAAGCGACTACCCTGAGGAGAAACGTTGAAATATCCTCAAGGCAGCGACAAATTAACTTCAGAACTATGGACTATTTACGGTTATCGGTCATCTGGTATTATTGCATACGGAATGATGTCTCACAGGAGAAGATTACATCATCGCTGCAATGATTCTGTTATAATTCTTTCAATTTATCTTGTCAGCACAATGTCAGTACAATCAATTGAGCGCCAACGTGCCCCGATGATGTTAATATTGTTTAGAACCGCAGATTGGACGACCAGCCAGTAAAAGCATTTGAATCGGTTGAGCCGTTCCTGACATTAGCGGGAACAAACACGTACAGATATGTGTATATTGATTACCGATTCCGATGCATTTTTACTAACCTACATTGCGCAAGCAAATTTTTTTGTGAGGCGGTATATATAGAACTCAAATGATTTTTTAACTAAACAATGCGTGGCTGAGGAACGGATATGTATTGATATTGTATCCAATTGGTGTCAATCACAGAACTGCATACAACTGCATTATGGTGATGTCAATTGCTTGTTAGCGCTCCGTGTTACGCCGATTCGTTACGAACTAAAAGCAATCACAGCTACGATATGTCTCCATTGACCTAAATATTCATATGACGTGATAGGTGACCCACTGCGCGAATTAATCAAGATCATACATGCGTCAACTGTATCGGTCAGTTTCCAGAATGGGACAATGTATTGTCAAATGGTTTTATTAATGCTCTGTTAGCCAGTTTTGCCCCACTGCCGGGCAGAGGCTGCCTTTCCCTTTTTCATATATAACTGTGGAATTCATAGGAATGGGTTGGTGGGCGTGCACTATATGCAGAGAAGGTGCATGCAGCAGCTTAGATGCTAGCAATTTGCGTGCAGGTCGGCATGCTGTATACCTTAGTGGACTCTTGCGACACCTCAGCCTGATGAAGAAGAAGATACTATTCTATTCTGCCGGTAAATCTCACCGCATATTAAAGTTATTTCCTTAAATTATAATAATAAATGCTATATCGTTACGCTTGTTTCCCTATTCATAACAGTTTAAATGATATTTAAGCATAATCTTCTTTTTATATAATATTTATATTTTCACCGGGGGCCTGGTGGATACGAGACCGGTATACATGCGCGATAGCTTTAGTCAATGTTTAAGGGTTTTTTTGTTTTTTATATGTTTTTTGATTTACACATATTAATTAAAGCTAAGATTGGAGCTACGTAATGGATATAAGCTGCACGTAATATATTATGTGACAGCCAAGATACAGGCAGGTCCCAGTTTGGGTGTCTCCTGACTGACTATGATGTACCGCTTTCAAACTGTTTTTTCTTTTTAAATAAATTATTTTATTTTAGTTATTTTAAATTACGTTTTATTTTTTCTAATTGCATTTGTCAAAAAAATAAAACGTACGTAAGAAAATCAAAACTTAATATATTTCTCTTTCACACAACAGTGTCATTTTGAAATGTAGATCGAAATACAAAAAAAGTTTTTAAAGCCCTATTTGGATGTCAGATACATATTATGATTACACGAACAGACACGCAGATGGCTCGTGAATTAATTATAATAATGGTACCTCTAGCCCGGTCACTGGGTCGCGTTTCCTGTCTAGATAAAGGAATTCAAAAGCTCCGTAAAGCTAGTAAACTTTAAGCTGGTTATCTGCGCTCAATGTATTTTTATGTATCGTAAAGACCTACTAGCATAATAATTTGCTTTCCTTATTCCCTTTGTTCACGAGCTAAACACGCTCCTAGTGTTGCCACGTAAGTTTTCCTATTTATTTTTTGTTTGCGGGTTTTTTTTACTCGTTAACTGCAAAGGATAGCGTAAATAGAATCTGTGATGGCTGTGGTGGTCAAGTGGATAAGGCATTCATACGTAGTGACGCGAATGCTCGTAGGTTCGTATCCCGGCACATATCTTTGGGTTTTACCAGATTAAGTAGAGATTGAGGCCCCACTTGCCCACTGCTGAAGGAAAACATTGAGAGGGGAACAGCCGCTTGGCATTTAGTAGATGGCATGTGTACTAGTGCTGTGAGAACGGCGATCAGCTCCGCCCACACATATAAGCGCAGAGTGGATACAATCATTAATGTATATTATATATGTAATCTGCACACCCCGAAAGGAATACAGCGTGTCAATATACTAGTGAATAAAGTCTAACATTAATACTGAGCAACTTCTCCCCGGGTCAGACCGGGATTACCATAACTTAAATATTGTTGACGAGAACGGCAGAAGGCCGCTCGAAGAAGACGCCGGGCTGTCGACAACCGCCCCGGCATATCAGTCCCAGCGGATCGGTCGAACCACGACCGGCCAGCTGATGTCTTAGGGGTTGTGGCTGTTCAGGGTGGGGGCTCTGAGCGACCGGTCAGCAACACTCCCGAGAAGACGGCGGTGCGTTGTGACGCGCTCTGCTGAAGTATACTAGGTGATATCGGGGGAGGTGGCGTCTCCCCCCCGTGATTGTGCCTGTCAGGCGCGGCGTAGAGGGGCTGCGGCGATTTGATTACAGGACCCGCAGTCCCCACTAATTCGCAGAAGTAATCACCTTGGGGTTTTTAGCTGGTAAAAGTCCGGCACACCCCGGCTGCCTACCCCTTCGCGGCCGGGACGGTCCTATGAGGATTTTCCCCAAGTAAAAAAAAAAATAAAAAAATTGTTGACAGCATAGATACCAGTGTACGAAACAATGTCACATATTTTCGATAATATCTGTTTAAAAACATATATTTATGTCAGGCAGTTAACCCGGTGGTATAAACGATTATAGAATAAAAATCGGTGTTATCATTATTTTTGGACCTCAATTATCTGTCGACGATAACCCTCGAGAGACCTCGTTATAGCAACTTCTGAAACTAATGAATATCGGTAGGCACAACACTGGACTTTTACGACTATCTGGAATCGACGCAGTATGAGCTCAGGCAGTGACTGGATATTTTTAGAACAGTTACTAATCTAGGTAAGGACCTAGATTTCATGTTATTTTATCAATCATCATGATCTATCCCTACTGGGGCAGATAGAATAAGGTATCTTTTCTCACGGCTCTAGATTAGATGGATACATGTTAGAACATTGGTTAGAGTATGTATTTTTGGGCATTTTCGATTCTTCTACTCAAATTAATAAAGTTATATTGTAAGAATTATTATAATTATTTACTGAAATATTTAATTACCATGACAATGTGTTATTTAAATCAAAATATACGAACTAATAAGATGACAGCCGTACGCTATTATGAGTCACAAGACTCATTGTCACACCCAGGTAAGGAATATTTGATGACAAGAAGTTACAAGATATCGTCATGCTATATACGTATTAGGGTGAGCAGAGATATATTAGTATCTGTATCCACTTTGCGCTTATATGTCTTGAACAAAGTGTCCAGTGGCGCAGCTGATCGCCGTGCTCAGAGCACTAGTTGATGACATTTCTATTAAACGCCGTGCGGGTTTCCTAAAAATGTTTCCCTTCACCGGTGAGTATGTGGGGCCTAAATACGTATTTAAACTGGATAAACCCAGATGCACGTGCCGGGATTGGAACCTAGGTCTATTGGTGTTGTCGTGCATGGTTACCGGTCTCTAATACATTGGACAACCACAGCCACCAATTTTATACTTTCTTCTAATATTAATAACAATGAAATTGCTTAAACAATTGTAATCAAATTAGGAGCTATACCCTACTGCGTTCATAGAATCTTGCTAAATCTCGCTGCGCTGTTGTGACCTCTATTTATCTATAATAAGTTGATATAATTGTGGCGAAAAAGAATCTAGGTCATGTAATAATTTCGCGAATCGTGATCGGCGGCTCTGGGAGCCGATTGCGCCGGAAGCCTCGCTATCAGTGTCCGCCGATAGTGCCGCGACCCCGCCGCTACTGATAAATATAAAAAACAACTGCTTGTGTCATCTCCAGTTCACGAGTTTATAATTATAAATTAATTATTTATAAGCTTCAGATGAGGCAGGTTCCTAGGTAACCGGGCAGTAGGATTGAGGGTGCATGCTGAAAGAGGTACCGAGGACTGAGCGCTTTATCTTCATCTCTTCCAGAGGATGAGCCTAAAGAGGCTTTACTCTCCGGGTAAATGGAAGAATAATAATTCTTAAGCCGGGTAGAATGGTTTGAGAGGCAATACAAGAGTATTAAGTTAGTAGAAGACTAACATACCGGGGTCACTATCCTCACAGCGGTCCTGTGTATATAGGATTTTATCCCGAGTTGCCAAGAAAAGGCTGTATTGATGTAGAAATCCTCAATATACCGGTTCGGTATTAAGAGGTAGTAAGTGTTCATCCTCAGAGGTTTAATGCTGAGATAGTTAGCGCGGCCTCTAAACATTGTGCGGTAAACATTTGTTCATTAGATTAATCCATATAATTGAGAAACAATGGTAAAAGTATAGGCAGGAAGGAGGGGGTGCCAGATACTACTTCTCGCCCGATTAAGTTGTGAAGACCTTTCCCGGTCAACAAACAAGCGTAAATTCGAAAAAAAAAGATTCTACTTTTTGTCCCGCTTCGAAATATTGTATTTCAAATTCCGGGTCTGCAGCAGGCTGTGGAATGGTCTTCTAGCTTGTGTATTAATTTTCTTTTATGACACTGGATCCTTTAGATCCTTTAAAAGAAGCGGCTTTTGTCCAGGCCGGTGAGGCCACAGTGACCATCAGTGAACAGTTGTGGTATGTTTATGGACTAGACTGTACTTACGAATAATTGGCTCGAGTAAATTCGCGTAATATTGATTCGATACATCGTTTGAATTTTTTATGATTTACAAGGCGAAGATGAGTTCGTCGACGTACCGCGTCCGACCAACAAACGCCTATTTACTCCTCTCTTAAAGGCTGTTAAAGTTATAAGATCGTGAAAATATACTATCTGGAAGCTTATTCCTCTCCTTATCAGTTCACATGTTAAATGTAGAAGGGAATCTCTTCGTATGGATATAAGACGCGTATACCACAATGGGACGGTACCTGGCATGGCATCCAGTGGTTTTATGATGAAATGTGTTTGATGGAATCGGAGAGTGCAGCTTCTGTATTTGTTTCAAATAACGTCGGTTGTTACCAAGCATAAATAAATATTGCGAGCTATAAAATGTGTCATTCGTGAGGAATCCATCACATACGAAGCAAACATAAACATAACGCTTTCAGATAGACAATTATGTCGTAAAATTACACAGCATTATGGGACATCATTTTCTAAATATAAAACATAATATATTAAACAAACATATTAGGTATATAATAGACAATATAATATGAATTTACACATTAATAAATCTTTGTAAATATGAAGCGTAATGAAGACAGCAATAAAAATATAAATAATATAATATATCGTGACGCTAAATCGTTTACAGGGTGGGTAGAGATACATTAATGGTTGTATTCACTTTACGCTTGCATGTAGCGCCCGACGTGACCAGTAGCGCAGCTGATCGCCGTTGTCAGGGCACTTACACAAGGTATTTCAGATGCCGCGCAGGCTTATTCTCTATGTTTTCCTTCATCGGAGAGCACATGGTGCCAAAATCTGTACGGTATACAAAATCAGCCCGACTCGTGAAGGCGTTACTCTGTATCGACATTAGATTTCATTTAGGTTATTCTTTTTAGTTGAAAAGCAAAAAAAAAATCCGTATAAAATTATAAAAAAAACAAATGGAGGAAACTTACATTTTGCAACACTGCGAGAGTATATGTACTGCGTGAACAAAAGAATAAAGGAAAATAGAGGCTCGCGCTAGTAGGTCATAACGTCAAAAGCGTCATGATTTTCAATGATCCCAAGCACCGTTTATCAATTAAATCGTTTCAAAAGTCTCTAAACCCATTTTTGTAAGTAATTCAAGCATAGATCTAAATTTGAAATTCAAATTCATTTTAATTTTAATATAATTTCATCTACGCAACAGGTTCGTCAGAGCGCGGAATGATCTCCCAGAAGACGTAACCTCAGCTCTAAATGCGAACGAATTTATAAATCGCCTTGATAACGATATCAACCACAAAAATAAATAATTACAAAAAATAGTGCAATAGCAAGACACGTGCTCTTATCGGTTGTTCCATCTGCTTGGCTGATAATAAATAAATAAAATAAAATTTGCAGAAAGATGTAGTCAAAAAGAAAACAAAAACGCTTCTCACAAATTCCCTAAACCAGTTTAGTTTAGCGATCCCCGCAGGATGTGTCCGCATATATCAATGAACGCAACGGCATGGTGCGTGCCGTTCTATATATTTAAAAGCATATTTATAGTTCATATTCTTGAAATTATACTTTACTAGCTATTGCGCTCCGGCTTTGTCTGATAGAAATCTCATCTTAAACTTCTGTGGGTTGATTTCATTTAGCTTTTATAACATTTACACAAAAATTGACGAATTTTGTTACAAACTTTCAACGTTTGCCCCAACCTCTTAGGAGTTGAATATTTAAAAAAAAAACCATAAAGAAGAGCCCAATGACCAAAATTCATATTTCTAAGTGTTAGTAAGAACAAGTTTTTTTATAATTAAATACAGGTTTTATAGACGAGGGAGATATTTCAGAATACAATTATTTGTAAGTACTTGTAACTAATAAAAATGTAAATAACTATATTGCCTAACAAATAATAAAGAAAATTTGATGAACAAATGAAAATTGATACGTAAAAATTGCGGACACATGGCACACGATTGAAAGGTCAGTAAATAAAGTTACTATTACGTAGTGCCTATGTTTATGTAAACAGGCATTGACTCGTTTTATTTTCGGACTATATCCTGGCTCAGGACTAGTGATGAAAATGCCCGGGAATTTTCCCAAAGTGCCCAAAACTTGTATGGGGAATATTCCCGGGAATTTACGAAATGTTCGGGGAAGTGCTGGGCACTTTGGGAAAATTCCCGGGCATTTTCATCACTACTCAGGACCATAGATGGGCAAAATGTAATCAGAATAATAAAAATGATTACGATTACATTTTACGTTTTTTTACCATTAATATAATTTTATGAACATTTATGATTTCTTAATGTTTTAAATGTATTTATTTAATCATGATTACACAGCAAGAAAATTAAAATTAAGACTACATCTGGTAATCGTTAATCATTAATCAGATTACATTTTGTTCATATCTGCTCAGGACAGGCACAATACATACTTAATAATATTTATTCATTCATTCATGTATGTAATGAGCTTTAAATATGTTATTTGTAATTACAATCGAATGCTGAATATCCTGTCTGTACATCTCCCTCGTCTATAAAAACAGTCTGTATATGAAATCTGTAAAAAACTTTAATATACTTCACAGTATTATTCAATTGTGATATTGACAGTAAAAAGTATACAAAGAATTTTAATTATGTTAACTAACAATATTTGTGTATAAAAAATAAAAATATTGAAAAAAAACAGAAAATGAAAGTTTTTAAAAGCCAACATTTCTTAAAAACAGTTAAGTTGTTTTTTTATTTATAATTAATGTTGTATAGTAAATAATATTTAAAAATAAGTTATAAAATAACTTGCCTTAAAAATCCACTTGAACTCTCTCCTAGAGCGAGCACGCGAGTCCAGAGCGCGTGGTCGACTGGGCTGTGACAATTTGCGGGTGGACTGTCTGCACGGCTGCCGACTACTATATCAACCGAAACTATAAAATTTTGAAATCTTTTATCATCATTTCTCTCTATGTTTACTGTGTGTTGCTAGTATTTAGTTTACAACAAGCAATGTATGTTTTACTCTAATTATTAAAAAAACTATCTCATAGTATTTGAATAATGCTCATAGATTTATACGGTAGGCAGTACAGAAAACTGACTTGCACCAAAAAATTAAATCTAGTTTTGGCTTGTATAAAATCCTATTTAATTGAAGCGGTTTATTTCAACCTTAGTGATAATTTAAATTATATATTGTTAATATTGGATAACGTTTCCGAGCAAGACAAAAGGACAGTTGAACACTAAATAACGTTTTATATAAGTTTAAACTAGATTTCATTGACTGGTGCAAGACGCCCTAATTCTTAAAACCATGGCAGCAGCTTAGTAATGTGATAAATGTACTTGTATCGTAAAGCATGACTGGCAAGGCAAGCAGTGCTATTATACTTACAGGGTGCACGCCACTGCAGTTCGTATTCCTTAAGCAGAATTCAAGTTTTTGAATAGTTTATCTTTTTATTAGTTTTCTTTGGTGGCTGTAATTTCCTAGTGAATAAAGGACCGATATCCACACGCGGTAACACGAATCGTGGATTCGTATCCTGGCACGTACCTCTGGATTTTTCTTGATCATGTACGGATTTAGACACCACATGCCTACCGGGAAAGGAAAACATCATGAGGAAGCCCACATGGTATTTAATGGAAGTAAGAGCCCTGAGAACGGTAATCAACTGCACTAGTGATCACGTTACGCATTACATGTAAGCCCAAAGTGGACACGGCCACTAATGTATCTCTGCTCACCCCGAAAGAGATGTAGCGTAATAATATATTGTTATGTTTTATAATACTCTTAGATTGAAACAGAGATTAGAAGCATTTGACTCACAACTTATTTTTTTTAATTCTCTAGTACTTGACAGCAAGTTTGACAGAGGTCAAGCCGTATCTCTAGTTCTATCTATCTATTTTCACAAAGAATTTCGATGGTTTTAAGTTATTAAATATTTAAACTGCGTAAGTCTACACAAAATCGATGTAGCAGTTTCAGCATAACAAGGACAAAATATTAAATTATAAGATTAATTGTTATCCTTAAAGGCTCTGGGAATATTTTTTATAATTCACGGGCTGACGCTTGACTTCAATTATATCTGGTGGAAGGTGAAGATGAGTCCGATGATGGGCCGCGTCCACCTAACAAATACCTATTCACTCTTCTCTTAAAGGCTCCGAAATAATAACGTGGAAATATGGTCGCCGGAAGCATATATCCTTGGTTGTTCGCGTGATATATAGAAGAGAATTTTTTCGTCCTTATATAAGGAACGTGTCCACACAGGGACGGTATTGGACACTGCGTCTAGTGGATTTATTATGAAATGGGGCTGGTGGAGAGGATTCTATATCGATGGTCGATGTTCTACACGTTAAAGAGTCATCTTCCACAAGTGTCAGATCGCTCCGTTGAATAGAGTCCAGCGTGGCTAACTGGTACTTAGCTGTTCCACTCCAAAGGTGACAATAGTATTCCAGCTTTTTTGGTAATCCAGGTCAAAATTTTGCATAGAACCACCAGGGCAGCTGGTAAGGCCGGGACGCCGGTGTGTCTGACTCCCACTGACTAAAAACTGCCGGAGTGTCTTTCCAATCACTTCATCCGGGTCTGGGAATCCAGACACCGGAAAGCGAATAGCCTGTTTACGATTCATCTCTGGGAAGGGTGGGTGTAAAGAACTAACCTTCCCAGAGATCCCCTCTTATCCGGTCAGCAAATTTCCCCAAGTCTACTGCCCGGGTATTCCACACCCGTGTCTGATACAGCTCCATTCCAATATAAATCGGTTTTTTTTTTGTTAACCCGGTAGAAACCCCTTCGGACTGTCAGGGGCCGTAATGAGGGCCACTCCCCCGGTGTGTCAGACTTGCACTGACTAAAACCACCGGGGTGCCAACTGTATCCTCTCTTCGCCTTCGCCGGGCCTGGGTATGCGTATACTTCCTACGGACCCGGCGAGCGACTGGCCTTGCCAGGGGTCCTCTCTGGGAGGGGGTCAATCGTTACCCCCTCACTACCTCTCAATGAGGCGTCAAGCGGGCACACACACGACGCCTTGCCCTCTCTGCCGGACGGCGGACGTCCTCAACGTCCACCGCCCGGCCTAAATATAAACCCATATGAAACTAATCTATGCATGTTTTATTTATAATTTTCTGTCTTAAGTCTTCAATTGTATTTATACTAAGAGATTATATTTTAATTAAAATCCTGACCTGGTTATTGCAATTCATCTTCCGAGGTTATCACACTGTACTAAATATATGCTAATAATTAAGACTTCGATATGAAAAATAAATTCTATTGAGCATTCTCGTAATCTCATTTAATTTATATGGTATACTTGTATGTATATACATTTTATTATCTATCCTATTTATATTATATTTTTATATTCTGCATATTAATTGAAAAGTATTGTATGTAATTATTATTATATCTAACGGTTCGGATATCGTCCGCGCAATCAGCTCCATGCAGCGTAGGTTGGCAATCAGCGCTGGACGGCGCGCGCAGGGTCGCCAGCAGGCCAGCAAGCCAGCACACGCTGAGCCAGGTGCTCCTTGAACTTGGCGACAGTACACAGTATACATGCTGTGATATTGTGTATTGTTCTTTCATATAAATGTGTATGTTCTAAGTTTTTTTTCCATAAACGTTTCTTCCTTCTTTGATAGCTTTGTTTGCAGTAACGCTGCCTGCGACATTGAAGGTTCTGGGTTCAAGTTGTCCTATCGGCAAACTGCACTGTGATGAGCAAACTAGTTAATTGAGGACCATAAATGTGTATATGAATGTCTTTGGCTGGCACTCGTAGTAAAACTTAGGTCTATTATTTTTGATATAATTTTAAATATTTTTGATAAACACTACACTTATAAATATAGTCGCATTTATAAAGTATCCTCTTCATGTTTTATGTGATAATGTAGTCTATGTAAGTGTACTTATAAATTAATAAATAAAAAGATTTGTGGTTGTGGTAGTCTTTTTTTGGTACCCAGCGGAACATCTGGGCCACCGTGTTGGAGTCTTACTGATGAAATCGATCAAGGTGTTCCTCATACTCGCCTGGCGAGGCCAAGGGTACGGGCCCGCCAACTCCCTCAGTGGTTGTGGTAGTTTAGTGGATAGGGGACCGGTAATAATGCGCGGCAACACAAGTGGTCGTAGGTTCGTATCCCTGCACGTACTAGGTTTTTTTTTAGATTAAGTGCGGATTCAGACAAAACATGCTCATCGGTGAAGAAAAATATCGTGAGGAAGCCCGCATGGCAAATAATAGAAATGTCATGTGTACTAGTGCTGTGAGAAGGGCGATCAGCCGCGCTACTGGTCACGTTGAGCCCAAAGTGGATACAATCACTAATGTATCTCTGCTAGCCCTGATAGGGATATAGCATGATGATATATTATTACTAAAACAAAGATTCGAGAATCAGGGTAAAATTAACAATAACCACACGGAGTTTAATATTTTTATTGATTTAGAAAATGATAACGGTTCCAATTACAAACACAAGTACTTCAGATATATGTCCTCTGCGCACACATCGTTTGCACGTATATGCGTTTGCGCTCGCGCCGCGCGCACGCACACGTACGCACACTTACAGTATATATGCATGTAAGCGGACTGTTCCACACGCACGCATTACTTATTGCAAACAATTATTCTCTATTTCAAAAAGCGTTATGACTTATGAAAGGGCGACGAAAGCAATGTTAAATTTGCTGTAGATTTTTGAAAGGAAATAAAAAGTACTAACCGCGGCTTTATATTTTACGATTAAAAGGTAAAGAGCAAAGAGGAGTCAGAAGAGATAGGATTTGAGAAAGGCATATATTTAAAGTTGGACAAGTGCGAGCTTAATATACTCTTAAACAATACGAAGGTAAGTGTTTAGTAAAAAAAAAATTTGTGCGTGTTAGAGAATATATTGATCAACGATGTATATTCGTTTCAGGAATTAATACAGCTATGTACGACGGCTTTCGTAAGTCAAGACAAACATTTTAAAGTATTCCTGAAAAGTACGTCACAAAAATCTTTTTCATCTATCGTATAACCGCTAGGGTAATTTATTATGTAGATATTACTTAATTATGTGTTTATTTATCTAGTCAATTAGAGGTTGACCCCATAAGATCGTTGCGTTGTGGAAATTGTCATTAATACCCAGATACGTGTGACGTGGCTACGAACGTGTTAAAAATGTTTGCTGCGATGGGTTATTAATTTTAAAGGAAAAAAATGTCACGAGTAATATATTTTTTTCCTACAAAGTGTAAAAAATATTACTTTATAATATTTTATTCAAAGATCCGAAAAAGCAGTTACTAAACTGGAAAGCGCAAACGCATGAACGAGCTGTGTATGGCAGGTAGACACAGTGATACAGATAACAGTGGAAAATTTCATTGTTGGACAAAAAACTTACAGAAAGTTTTTATTATATTATTAATAGTAAAACAAAAACAATTATTACTTTTAAGTTTATATTGAAAATTATATAAAAAAAGAAATATCGACAAATCTGCAGTGAGAGAAACGCGAGTCGATAGCCACTAGCCGATACTACGCTAAATTTTATAAAATTATGATGGCTGATGTTAGAAAAAAATCGATATAAATTACATTTGCAACTATAAGAGAATTATTTGGTTACGAAATCGTTAATAAAATGTCAAAGCAAGTAGAAAGATTTTAGTTTTAAATAAAGCCGTAATTATCGATAAAGATTTTTTTCCAATATCGTCCCATCCCTACAAAAACACTATCCGATGTTTCGGTATCGCATAAATTAACTTAAATTCACATTAGTTACTATCGAGTTTCTAAACAGACACATTATTAAGAGACTTAACATTATCGTAACTAAGTGAAGACGAAATTCCATTCTACGAGTACGTCATATCAAGTTATAATACGACGGAAAACTTTTCCGTCGTCCTATTCTACGGGGTCGACTTACAGAATTATCGATATCGAAAAACAAATATAGTGGAGCTGAGTAAACGGTAATTTTAGTAAATTTTCACGGATTTTTAAAAGAGGAAGACTAGATATATATTTTTGTTACAATATCGATAAATAGCAAAACATTTTAATTACCCGAATGTACTTCACTAAATAATATTTTAATGCAATTTCATGTCTCCATAAGATTTGTAATTAATAACTAATCAAAATAGTAAAAAAGTCAAGTAGTAAGCACGATATCGATAAAACTGAATACAGCTTAAACTTTTGTCATGTAATTACAAATTCATACACAATAATTAAATTATTATTAGTAAGCCGAACCCGGGCTGCAGGGCAGGCTGCATGCTGGGCTGCGGCCCACGTAATGTATAATACAAAGGAAAATATACAGGTATATAAAACCACACACGTACATAGATCGGAACGCTTTGGGTCACGAACTATCGATATTGATATTTATTGACAGCCAATTAGAAGAATGGGTTCAACCGCGCCGTGAAGGAACACGCACACGTTCCCATAGTGAACCGAACTACGTATTAGGCTAGGGATAAATTTCAGCGCAAAAATGATACAGAATTTCACTCGCGAAATTTCAAGAATAAATTCCATTTTTTACCCAGATATATGAGACAACGTAATACTACGAGAATAACATTCTGTTGCCATTTTCTGCACATATTTGCCCCTACCCTCACTCAAGTCACATTAATAATACCTATAAAAGTTGTCGATATATAGCTTTCTATAATATTATCGATTATCGACAATCGGGCAGCTTTGACATGGCTGACTATCGACATTCGGTCAGCTATGAGATAGCTAATTACCGACGATAATCGAACTCTATCAAGTCTGCACTGACTCTCTACAGCTATATATCAGTTACACGCTCTCAGATATGACTTGACTACCTTCAAGTCCATTATACACAATACAAACTAATATCGAACAACTGGTTACACATATTATTTCATAAATTTTTTTGCTACACAGAAGTATATATAAATAACAAAAAAAATGAAATATTAATAGAGCTTTCAAAATATATGTTTATTATATAATTTTTGTTACAAATGTAAAAAGAATGCACAATTATCCAAACTTCGATTCTGTTGATATTTTAGACACTTAAATTGAACAAGTATCGAGGATTGGATGGTAATATCTATACTCTGTCCAACAATTTATTTTACTTTTGACATAAACACCCCTAAGATGTTTCATAATTACGATAGGTAAACGTAAAGAAAAAAGCAATACTTCATAGACGCTGTAGTTTTTCTTTGCAATGGTGAAGCGACGTGCTTTCAAACTGATATTTCTAAATAATAAATGTATTTATATTAGTGGTTCAAAATGAATGGCTTAGAAAATAAAATTATTTAATCGCTTCAGTATGTTAAACAATATAAAACATAAAATATCAATGTGTTAAATCACTTAACATTTCATAAAAAAACGGTTGTTAAATACGTCACTAATTGATTAACACTCGAGTTAACAAAAGTAAAATAAGCAGTTAGACGGAGTTAACAATAATGTTTGTTTACAACGGTCAACTTAAGCCAAATTTTGCCATTTATCAAGTTTCACTATACAACCCTCGGTATGTCGAAGAGTATAAAACCATGTATATATATATATATAAAATACAAGTCAATTTGAACCCAGAACACATTCGAATGCAAACCAACCGTCCCACTGTACACGTATATTTTAAGTCTCACCCGAAACGTTAGTGTCGTGGGAGCTTGCACTAGCGACTTGGCTTATGCTAAGCAAATATTTATACAAAAGGATAGTGGGCCAATGTATATCCATGTTTTTTCTAATCTCAATTCAGGTTCAGTTTATTAAGTTAATATTATAGTATACATATATATAAAATATTGGCTCGTAGAGCGGATGGCCAAAGCGGCAGTAAATTCTCGAGTAAAGACCAGTTAACGGCAAGCGCAGAGTGGGGGGGGGGGGGGGGCTGCAAGGTTGACACGCGACCTAATTCAGATCGCAGGACGACGCTCTATACAGCTCGCCTCCGACGGGTCGCTTTGGAAAATTTTAGGTCAGACCTAGCTCCAGCAATGGACATTCGAAGTCTGATATGATTACAATAAATTATGTAAATTTATTTAAAAAATAAAATTGTCATTACCACGTTCGTCGGGCAGCGCGATTCGTTTGTGTATCTCCCGAGGCCCAAATCTAACTCCCGGTGCGCCTTAACGTAAACAAGCGATTTATAAACAATGTAACTCGAGTACTATATTATTATTATTATTATTTTTGATTTATCGAAAATAATTTTGTTTTTTTCAAATGTGTTTTTAATCCATGCAACATAGTATAAGGTAAAATATGTTATCCCATATATGGTATATTAATAAAAGGTAACTGTATAATGTTAATATTTTTAGTATTTGAATGTCGTGCATCCTATATTTACATATAATTGCTTATTCCGTGAAACTCGTTTTGGAAATCAAACTCCATATCATATTAACATCGACGAGAGCGTCACCCATTTTTGAGTGACAGGGCGCCAACAGAATCATACCCATTACCCAGATATGGATACGACGAACGTGTTCAATAATGGCGCATTTTTTTTAAATTAGAAGCTGCAGTATTTGTCCGTCTGTATGTTCACGTACAACTTTATGCTTAATAACGGATCTTAACGCAGCTTCCGCCAGCGCGTTGCAAAATTATTCCTAATGGTTTATGTGTGTAATAAACATATGTATTAAAATAATTAAAAAAAAAAAAAACAGAAAACTCTGTTTTTAAGAAGGCCATAGGTTTTCAAGACACTAACATGACGGATATTGTCTAAACTATTAAAACTACGTGAAGAAAATAAAATTGTAGACCTTAATGTGCCCGTAGAAAAGGCAACGATACTTCTATCTATCAAAGATACCGTATAGATAGCAAATTTAGAAGAACTACGAAATAATATAAAGGGCGCCGGCGCCGTAAATATTATTCCTATAGGGTGAAGAGTCAAAATATAGTGTTTTTAGAAGTCATAGGTCTTTAATACATATATATGTGGACCACTTTTGTACTATATTCGTGTGTTTCCAGCCAACGTAACGTGTTTCGCAAAAGATCAACGTCTCTATTTCTCTTTAATGTATTCACAATTATTGTTCTCATTCTCGCAATGTTTTGCATACATAAAGAAAATGTTTTTCTATGGCGAAAAGAAAGAAAAAAGTATTTGCAAACACATGTGATAGGAGAAGATACATATTTTGCGAAACACGAAACATTTGCTAGATACGCACCATAAAACGCGTAAACAAAGATGGGCAAAATGTAATCAGAATAATAATTAACGATTACAAAATGTAATCATAATTTTGTATGCAGTTGAGGATTCCGTAGTTATAAAAACAGACGGGCAAAACGTAATCATATTAATGATGCAAAATGTAATCGTAATCATTTTTCATTAATTTGATTACTTTTGCCCATCTATGCGCGTAAATAATAAAAAAAAACTAATATACCATCGCCCACTGTGTGTTAATACAAGGAAAAGGCGCAAAAGCGATAAAACCAAGTCGGTAACGCCGTCCACAACTTAATGAAACGAAAACAAATAAAATTAATTTACTATCTAACTACATAGGTACTTAAAAGAGACACGAGGAGGAGCGAATCACGAACCGATGTTAATTTCAACGTAATCCGATTATATAAAACCATAGATATGTTACTGTGACACTATTATAGAGTATTGCAAGGATTTATTTGCTCTCTCGTCCAATGAAAATCAATTGATTTCCAGTCTCAATGGAGTGTGTTCACGGCGCTGATAAACACGACACTTTTGCCAATGCTACTTTCAACCATTTACAACTTGTTCGGGGAGCTACAGTTGAATATGCCGAAACTGCTATAAATTATACTCCATAAACAGTTTGACATACAATGTCAGTTACGTTATTTCAATTGTGAATTATGTCGCTTTTTATCCAGTTGTCAGGATAAGTTACTATATAAAACATATTTTTTTGACTAAATTAGGAAAAGCAAATTGCACACGCGACCGGTTTTTTTTAGTAAGTAGTAATGGCTTTAAGTGAGCAAGTTTGAGGTACCAGTGATCAGTGATCTATAGCACAGGTATCATAAATGCAACAGAGGTACCAGTTGCTCGCAAGCATTCTTATTTTTAATCGTTCCTACTTGTGTACGTTTTGTTGTTTGTGAGGAAAAATAAATAAATAATAATTATTATAAATGCGTGACAATCAAACTGACAGATCGCTGCTGGCTGAGCACCTTCTGTGCTCGCCCCCTAAGCCCGGTTGAACTGAAATTGCCTTTCCCGGCAATCAGTAGTTAGTCCGCTTAAAAAAAAAAACTGACAGATCGCCATCTAATTCTCATGCACTGAGGCGAGTTAAAAGTGGTCTTATTTTCGACATAGTTGAAGCTCCACTAACCGTGTTATTTTCGCTACTGGAGAAAATGTCTAGCACCGTGAACACGTTGATGATAATAGGCTGTCAGCCACCGTTGACCTCACGACCCATTAAAATTAAATCACGAACGTCAAAGTATTATAATAATATATTTACGGACACGCACACTTGGATCTACTTCCGAACTATGCTAACGCTTTTTCTACGGGTATTAGACAAGATTATATACATTTCAATTCATATACTAGCGAACAACTAATCTGCTCGTCATAGTGCAGTTTGCCCCTACCTTGACACGAACCCAGGACTTTAGCATCGAAATTAGAATCACTATTAACTGCACTATCGGGCTCTCTCACCAATTTTTTTTTTAATTTTGATAAAATGACTACATTGCATTGCACTTTCCGGAAAGTACAGTGCAGTTGATGAATGGCAGTGATCACCGAGGGATGAAAATCCTTTGACAGTCGCCATCGCTAAATCGGCCCATATATACCGCGACGGAAGGTCTCTAGGCATATGAACAATTGGATATACACAAACTGATCCTGAAACGCGACAGGCCGGAGCGTGTCACTATTACGATTTTTACACTCGTGTGCTGTGACCACGTTCCAGTTAGGGCAATCGCCTTACCAACTCAAAGATTCTGTAAAACTCAGTTTTTACTGTCGAGGGTGGGCGCAGACCGTCCATAATTACGTTTAGCATTTGTGTTTTCGTCGCGGAATCTGTAGAGCTGCCTGTACGCGTTGTTATCGATAATAACATCGGTATTAATCGATAGTGGGTTTAAAGTTATATTTAGGTCAAACCATGACGGTTCGGGGTCAAAAATAGCTACAGCAAACATACATAAAAGTCCCGTATAAGCTTCTTTCAATATTTTTTTTATGAGCGAGATGGAAATACAACTGCAACATACGTGAGAAAAGAACATAGATATATTTAAGGCAGTTTCTCGGGAAATTTTAAGTTTACATACTCATAGCGTTAATAACATATCTATCGTTTTTAATATTTATGACATAATATTAACTGACCGTGAACACGCCGCTAAAGCACTATATACAGATTAAAAAAACTTCGATGATGTTAAAATGGGCATAAAAAAATAAAGCGTATTGACAGTCACTCGTGACAACAGGCATGACACGTTCTATGCACCTGTACAATATTATCAAAATGAAAAATTATTTGAGAGCTTCTATATATATCACATTACAGAAAAACTTTAATTGCGCGATGTAGGTTACTAAAAATTGTACAGGAATTGTTAATCAATATACACACGTCTGTACGCGTCTGTGCCCGCTTATCTCACAAACGGTTTAACCGATTTAGTTGCGCTTTTCACTATTGTATTGTGGCCTTTATCATTTAGTTTTAATTTTATTTCAAGCGGTTTATAAATAAAAAAAAAAAACATTAGGTCAATTTTAAAAAAAGGAGATCATTCATTAATAAAATAAAAAAATGGTATAAAATAATTGTTCATGTGATACTTTAAATAAAATTGTATCTGATCGCTGTGTCGTTGAATTTATATATGAAACAATCGATGACATTTGAATTATTTATATGAAGCTTTCAGCATCAAATTATTATGATCACAATACGAGTACAACTTCCATGCGAACAAAGCCGCGGGCATAGCTAGTATACATCATTTTAAAAATCCTAATGGGGTAAGCTTATGACGTTACTTTTGCGAAAACAATTGACAAGGTCTATGTTAAAAAAAAATCACGCATTTGAGAGAGATGTTTAATCTAATATAGCGAATCATTATGTTTTGTATTTTTATTAAAATAATGACAATCAAGCTTGTAATTTAAAAAAAAGGTATTTTTAGAAACTCTCAAATCCTATAGAAATACTTTAAAAGTATGTTTAAGGGATCCTTTGCTTGAGATTTATGGGCATTACTTTGAACATGCTTACGCTTTGCTCACAAAATAAATTATTCTGACAAAGAACTCATCATATCATAGGAACTTTAATAAAGGCTAGGTATTTGCAGAACAAAGCCGTAGTTAAAAAATCGATGACCTATTATATACTTTTAAAATTATGAAACACAATGTATCCCTGCTCACCCCGTAAGGGATATAGCGTGAGGATATATTATATTATTAATATAATTTGTAATGTTTGAGCAAAGTGAAAACATCGTCCACAAATCTCAGCCTAACGCTCATTTTCATAAACGAACGTTAAATTGTGAAACGCTTTTTTTTTAAACTGTAATGAATCGTGACTCGCATATACATCTTCGCTTCATTACAGTTTAAAAGCGTCTCAAAATAGAAGGCGCGTTTCTGAAAGTGTACGTGTGTGTCGTCACGCCTGTTACCGTTGAATGACAAAAGCCGCGGCTGTTCACACTCAGACGACTGAAATTTTAGGATCGCATTGCGCAGTTACACACTCAAGTGTAGGGTCGAGCGGGCGGGGCGGCGGCGGTGAGGGCGGTGAGGGCGGAGCGGCGAGCGAGGCGCAGCGCCACCAGCCTCACCCACGCGTCACCCTCGGGCCTGCGCACACAACCAACCAAAACACCTTATATTGTTTTTATCATTTCCAACTACCCGATAGGGACAACGTTTTGGGAGTCGAAGCAGCTCGCGTCCGTAGGCTTTACCTTAGTTTCCCTACACGTGACTCCTAGGTGGTGCTAAACGAGCAGCAGCGAGGTGGCAGGGCGTCGGTGCCCGTCTGGATCGCGACCACAGTACATGGGTGTAAAGCCCGTCATTGTGACCAGTTTCGGCTTCTCGCGTTTCGGGATCAGCTTGTGTATATCCAGTAGATCATATACCTAGAGACCTTCAGTCGTGGTATATGTGGGCCGACATGACGATGCAGACTATCAATGGATTTTCGACCTTTGATAGTCGCTTTCGTTTTTGGACTACACTGTACTTACCATCAGGTACTCTGTAGTCACTATGTCGAGCAAGTGTAAAAAAATAAATAAAAAAGAGTGACTCGCTATGGCCTGTCACGTTTCGGGAACAGCTTATGTACGTCCAGTAACTCATATACCTAGAGATCTTCAGTCGCGATATGTGTGGGCCGACACAACGTCGGTAACCATCAATGGGTTTTCGTCTTCCAGTACTTTCCATCAGGCGCACTGCTTTGTCGAGCCGGTGTAAAAAAAACTAGCATCTAACAGTCGATAAGCGTTGTGTTAACTTTAAGTTTATTCCCCCCTTCACATCTCCCTTCCCTCACCGTCATCGGCCTCTTCCACCTCTCCAGACATTATATGAAAGAAGTAAATATAAAAAAAATCACTTTGAATTCCAATTAAAAAAAAAAAACCAATTCTCCTGTAGTACATTGCCTCTCCTATTTCAATCCCTTTCAGTTTTTTTTACGCAAAGAAAAACTTGTCGTACCACATCTGTGTTTATCTCCAAGGTCTATTTGTATGCTAAAACTCGTCTAAATCGGTTCAGCTGTTTTGATGGGAAAAGAGAAAATACAAATATATAATAAGTAGCATGTGGCTGTGGTGTGACCTAACGGATAATGGACCGGTTTCCATGCGCGGCGATGGTCCTTGGTTCGAATCCCGGTGCGTGCCTCTAGGAACAAGACACGTGCTCACCGGTGAAGAAAGCTTCGCGAGGAAGCCCGCATGAAATATTCTATAAATGTCATGTGTAAGTGTCCTGGGAACGGCGATCAGCTGTGCTACTGCTCACTTAGGGCATAACATATAAGCACAACGTGGATACAGTCACTATGCTTGTATCTATGCTTGCCCCGTAAGGGACATAGCGTGACGATAATTATTATCAGTACGTTCCGTTACTGTACAGCGGTGATCACTCTAATGTAGAAGCCACGATATTGGTCCTTCGAGCCGGATTCCATTACCGGCTAATATATTGGTGGCGGTGTACTTACTGTGCGTGCTAGCGGCGGTAGGCGGGGCGCGGCTGGAAGGCAGCGCGGTGCGAGGAGAGGGGGCGACGGCGTGGCGCCTCCCTCCCGCGCGCCTTCTTCTCCTCCACGTTGAGCTTCACGCCATCCGGGCTGTCTGCGGGGAAGTAGAGGGGCTGGAAAAACCAACACATTAATTAAGTCACTACTATACACTTATTTATTTACATTTTTTTTAATGAAAACGTATACATTTCTGAGGAGTCTTTTTTTTTCATACAGGAGTTGCTAGTGGCACAATACACTCAAATCCCATTAATTTTATACATACTTCATAGGCTCGGCTTTAGCTTTGCTAAAGTTGAAACGCCAATAGGAGGGTACAGACGCCACACTGCATTCATATACATATCATATATAGCTTTCTACACTCACCTTGTCACAACAAACACACACACACACGCCCAAACATCTATTTCTAATAGTTGCGAGTTTACTGTTTTATTCATTTTCTTTGTTAGTTTTTAAATATTACCATTGTGTAATTGGCACAGCTTGTTAACTGTACCGTATGTAAAATATTTATATAGTTTTTTTATAGTTCAATGGTAGTGAATAAATAAATAAATAATTACAATAACAAATGTATCCTGCTGTAGTGGGGAACTTGTTATTGCTAGCTATGCATATTGTGTCGATAACGGGGCGAGCGGCAGTCGTTCCCGAGTTGCCACGTAACCAACAAGTCAATAAATAGCCAGTGACAACTAACTGATATTTTATTTAACAATTTCACAACAAATACTTAAATTGGTGACCCTGACGTGATCACCATTACTTAATAAGTTTAATATGGCCATCGCTACGTCAGCCATATCTGTGGAGACCTTCTTGTTGAAGTTTAAAATTAAGAAATTTAATGGAATAAATACTTTTATGCAAATATAAGATGTATAACATTTAAATATATTTTATTAATTTATATAGGATAACAAATTACATTATACTATGTCACCTTTTCTTCGTTAAAACATTCTAAACGCATATGAGGTGAAGAACGAAAATATATGCAATAAATCGAAGATAATAATATCATAACATAATATTAACATTCCTTACATTTTTTATATAACGCTTGTTTACGTTACGGCGTACCGAGAGTCGGATTTTCGTCCCGTGAGGAACACAAATGAATCAAAACAAATTTGTTAGTTGAAAAGATCGCCACTAGAATAATACAAGCACTATTTTTAAGTAGTGTCAACATTTCAAACTTATGGTGGTATTTGTTTCTGGGAGGCTGAATGTTTCTATGCTTTGTTGTGTATTAGACGGAATTTGTGTGTGTTTGCTCATGCGAGCGTGGCTGTGCTTATGCGAACGGTATTGTGTACGTGGGGTAACGTGTGTGGGTGCGTGAATACGTGATGGTTGTTACAAACTGCCTTTTTTTTTAATTACAGACAGCCTGGCGCTTGACTTCAATCTCACCTGATGGAAAATGATGATGAGGCCGATAATGGAGCGGGTTTACCTAACAAATACCGATACACTTGTTTTTTGAAGATTCCCACGTAGTAATCTGTTCGACAAAGTGACTATCATAGGGTGAAACTCCATTGTCAGTCTCTGTCACGTGGGGCCGCGTGCACCCGGACCGGAGGCGTGTCGTGTGCGGGCGCACTCACCGCAGCGTTGAGGCAGTCGTGCGCCGCCTGTGCGGTCTCGTACGTGATGAATCCGTAGTTGGGGTGTTTGGGCGCGCCGGGGGGCGCCGGCTTGCTGTGCACGCGCAGCTCCGCGACAGGCCCGAAGCGCGCGAACAGCGCCCGCAGCTCGTCCTCGCTGGCGCCGTGCGGCAGGTTGCCCAGGAACAGCTGCTGCGAGTCGCAGTACCGCCGTCCGCCGCCCTCTGCCGGTACAATCATGTATTCCTCACGCTGTGCCCCTTTCGGGGTGAGCGGAGATACATTAGTGGCTGTATCCAATCTGTGCTTATATCTCGTGCCCAACGTGACCAGTAGCGCAGCTGAACATCGATCTCATAGCACTAATACACATGATATTTTTGGTTACATGTCATGCTGGTTTCCTCACGTTTTCCCTTACCAGTAAGCATGTGAGCCCTAAATCTGTACTTAATCTGAAAAAAAAAAACCAGAGGTATGAGCCGGGATTCAAACCTAATGTGATGTCGACATTCTGTCTTGTACATTTGGCCTCTTTAGATGAATTGTTCAAAAATAAATGTCATTTTTTTAATGTTGTATTTATTTACATATATATTTAGTTGGTTAGTGTTCATTTATTGTTTCGTGTACGCTTTGCTGGGTTATATATCTTTTTTTGTTTATTTTTAATTGTTTACATATGGTAAAAGTCCGTATTATGAGACACATTTTCAGGTTGGTCGTACATTACCGCTATTATATAATCTGTTTAAGTCAAAAATACTATTTAAATCGTATCATACAATTGTCTTATGATTATTTAATTAATATAGCTAGTTTTTATTGAATGTTAATTTATAAAAATAATATTAATAGCCTTTTATGAGAGGAACCTCTATGTCCCTATTTATGAGACACTTAAAAAGTAGATGGCCCCAATGTCTCATGATGTATGTCCCTATTTTTGAGACACTTTAGAAATCAATAAGACTCATTTTAAAATAACTATTTATTAATTTTAAATCACAATACTTATAAAATAGATAATAAACTTGAATCTGAAATAACAAATAATTAGTCTTTACTAAATTAAATGACAAATAAATGAAAATTATAAAAATATTTAATTCACTTTTCTTCTTTAATTTTCTTCTGCAGTTCTTTTACTTTGTCCATCAGTTTTTTCTTTTCTTCTTGTAACTTTTTTTTATTACTTATAGGCGAACGCTTGACCTCAATCACACCTGGTGGAAGGTGAAGATGAGTCCGACGATGAACCGCGTTTGCCTATCAAATGCCTATTCACTCTTCTCTTAAAGACTCCCAGGTCATAACATCGCGGAAATACTGCCTCTGGAAGCGTATTCCATTCTTTAGCCGTTCGTATGATGATTGTTGCAGCGAATCTTTTCGTGCGAATATAAGGAACATCCACCACATACGGATGGTATCCCACACGATGTCTAAATGGTTTGCGGTGGAATGGTGTACCTTTTTCTGCCAACACGCTCTCTGCTTCAGGACAGAGGAGTAAGCTGCTTTCATCACAGTTAAAAATTCTTGTAGAAGAAATACTACATACATTTTTACTTTCAAAATACGCTCCAGACTTTTTAAGCCACTCTTGCAATTCTTCACAAGTGACAGCTGCTCTTGTAACTCACAAATGTTGGGGTTTCCTTATAGCTAATTCTGAATGATGTTTTCTAAACCCTTCATACCAGTGGCGACTAGGACGACTATCTGTAAACGGAGTTTTTACAGCTAATTTTTGGACATATTTCTGAACACAATCCAATAACTCAGTTTTTGTTACAGGTGCTCCCATTGCAGCCCTGTCCAGCACCCATTTGACAATATCATGTTTTCCCTGAGACGATAAGACTGTTTCTGGTTCTGATTTTTTTTTATTTCATCTAGTCCAATACTTTCATTCCTGCTACGAGTAGCCACAGGTACTCCGAAGGCAACGGCTGCTCTCCGTAATGATGACCCAATATCTTTTATTGCTTTTAAAGCATTTTCTACATCTATTGGGTCATATTTAAGTCTTTTATCAATCACTTTTGAACACAACACTTTCTTTTTTGCTGATTGAGACGGCTGTTGTTTCCCTATTACTCCGATTTTCAATATTTTTTTGTTTTACTGTTCACTTTTGACACGTAACCTAAAATATTTCATAAATTAATAAAAGTATAAAAAACCTCATTTTAAATAATTAATTAAATTCAAATAAATAATTAAGATAAAGGTCAGCGAGGTCCGCTTCGGTACTTTCGGACTTGGTGTGTGCTGGGCTACTTGCCCAGTCGACGTCGCCAATTTGGTGATGGAGCGCGGATTGCGGGTGAACGGCTGGGTAAAAGCCCAGATCCGTCTGACAGAGCCTCGCGTGCTTCGGTGTTTCCGCTGTTTGGAATCCGGGCACGTGAGTCAAAAGTGCAGGTCCGGAACGGACCGTAGCGGACTTTGCCACCGCTGTTCTAAGCCGGGCCTCAAGGCCCAGGAATGCGACGGGCGGGCCTATTGCTTGGTGTGCGCCGCTGCGGGCAAACCTGCCGGCCATCGCGTCGGCAACCCAGCGTGTGCCGCCGCAAAGAGGCCCGTCCACAAACGGAGAGGGGTCGTCTACCACAGAGACGCCCAAAATGCCGCCCCCGCGGCATTGGAGACACAGGAGGAATCTACGATTGCTCCTGTACCGCGGGAGGAAGACCACGCTTCGGCTCCGCCGAACTTCTTGCGAGGTCCTTCCTACGGAGGGTCGGGCTGTCTGGCTGAGGGGCCAGCTGTCTGACAATGCTCCGGTGGTGTAGTGTGTGGTCCCACACACCACAAGGCGGTGGGGTGGCGACCATCTGCCTCCCCTACTTTCACGGCGAACTCGTAATGGTGCGACGCGTAGGGCCGGGCTCTGGGAAGGCGAGCAGACATACCCCTCGGCCCTAGAGCGCTTGACGGACCACCCCGGGGGTTTTAGTCGGTAAAAGTCCGGCATACCGGGGGGTGGCCCTCACCACCCCCTTACGATCCATGAGGATTTCCCAGGGTTAACAAAAAAAAAATTAAGAAATCTTGCAAAATTAATGTTTTGATTTTAGGTTAGGTTTTGAAATTAACGTAATTAAATTGAAAATACTTACTTAGAAATAACTATTTGAAGTTATGCTGATAAATAATTTGTTATATTTAATCATTTTACTTTTTTAATACTAAAAATGATTGATATTTTAATAAAAAACGCATAACAGTACACTGTCTCATTAATGGGGACAATCATAAGACTTGATGTCCGTATTGAGTGATACGCGGTGTAAAGTGTTCCATATACCGGTACGTCTACGTTAACAAATGTCGGTATTGTGAGACACTCAGAAATAAAATAATATTGCTATAAATTAACATAAATTCAAATAACATACAATATCTATAATTTATAAGCTTTTAGATAACACATTATGTATATAAATATAATAAAATATATAATTTTATCCAATTAAAAAACTGTACAGTGGTTATTGTTCAACAATTTTAAGCCACGGTTTTGAATGCTAACAAGAAACCTCATACTTTTTTAATTATTTATTAAAACATACAACTAATAATTAACAATTAGACTCGTTAATTTCTTTCAAAAACGATAAAATTATGTATTTATTATATTTTTTAAAGGTATAATTTGGTATTCTTTTTATAAATTATTATATTCACATTGTGTATCATAAATAGGGACAGTGTCTCATAATATGGACTTCTACCGTATCGTTTCTCTCAAAACGTAAAAAATAGAAAGAAATGTGAAAATAATGCTATTCCACAATTACTCTTA
This sequence comes from Automeris io, assembly GCA_036320925.1. Lineage (NCBI taxonomy): Eukaryota > Metazoa > Arthropoda > Insecta > Lepidoptera > Saturniidae > Automeris > Automeris io. The sequence continues at coordinate 460,099 of JAUDJH010000010.1, read as the reverse complement.
CTTTAACTCAGAAATCTTTGTTCAGTTGATTAATGAGTGGCGTGTCGCCTGCGAGATGAGAGGTGCGCTCTTTACACCTACCCTTCCCAGGGATGAAGCCTAAACAGGCTGTTCGCTACCTGGGCTTCTAAAACAATCCTAATTTCCAGGTCCGGATGGAGACTTTAGAAGGACATCCCAGATATTTTTAGTCAGTAGGAGGCTGATGCATTGCGGTCGCTGCCCTCACAACGGCCCTAATGGTCCATGGTACGTGTGAGAGTTTAGATAATGCAATAGTGAATGAGTTATCATTACATACCCGCGTGTGGTGCGGGCCCGACCGGCGCGGCTGGGCGGGGCGCGCGCGGCCGCTGCTCCATGGGCGAGGTGGCGTGCTGCGTCGGCATCGCCACCGGCACCGACAGCGGCGCCGCGCCCTGCTGCCCGGCCGCTGACGGCGGCGACTGCCGGGCTCCACCACCGTGCCCGGACGAGCCAGACTTCAGCAGGTTCGCGTACGTCTTCGGCTCGGGTGGCATAGATGACGAAGCTGCACACGGAATGTAGTTCCCTTTTATTTTTTTATACTGGCTTGATGAAGTACCTACATTGCATTTTATGGAATTGGATTGTTCTTGCAATATCATCGCAACCACAGGATAACAAAATTCGAATAACTAAGCAAATACGAGTGGTTGACATCCATGTGGTTTCCGTTGTAGTGAATTGCGTAAACTGCGCATGCGCGTGGTGGACGTTTCTTATATCTGCACGGAGAGATTAGCTTCCACATTCATCATGCCAATGGCTAAGGAGTGGAGTATGCTTCCAGCGAGAATATTTCTATGATCTTATGACTAGGAATCATTTAAGAGAACAGTGAACAGACTGTTTGGCAGATGCGGTCCATCGTCGGACTTATCTGCACTTTCCAGGAGGTGTGATTGAGATCAAGCGTCCGCCTGTAATTTAAAAAAAAACTGGTATTGTACTGTGAAGCTGTGATGTGCATTTTAAAAAGATAAGTGTCTGACCGGGCATCGGTTCCGGTTCAGGGTCTCGCTCCGGCTCGAGCTCCGGCGCTAGCTCCTGCGCGGGCGGCGGGCTCAGAGCCCCGGGCGCGCCTTCCGGCTCAGATTCCGCCTCGCCTGACACTGGAACGAAAACATATACTCCGTTACCCACACACTTTCGTAGTGGTATTGGGTTTTGGTAGTGGGCGATTGCTCAAACTGAGCTGTGACCAAAGTACACAAGTATAAAGTCTGTGGACGACGCCACCAGTTATGTTAAGATCTCTACAGCTTGTGGGAGGCTTATGAATCAGAAGGCAGTCTTAGCTTGAATCGTATTTGGCGCGCGTTTGCGCGTGGATTGCGTTGACTTAGAATTATGTTTTTCCAGGACTAGGAGATACCACAGACCTGAGTATTCGATATTAATTTCAACTTGAAACCTTCATGCGTTACTGAGAAAAAGGGCCTTCACAGACAGACAGACGACAAAGTGAACCTAGAGAACATTTTTTGCCTTTTGAGGTACAGAGCACTAAAAAAGTGATACCTTGCAGCGCGGCCGCTAGATGTCGGGTGGTCTCGTCAAGCGGCTGCTGGTGACCGTTGAGATGGTGCGCCGCGACGGCGCCCTGCTGACCTGCCATTACTGCACAAATAATTATGTATATACCTGTTTCCATGGGAAGGGGGTTGGTGCTGAGAAGGTGCAAGCGACTATAGTCTGCGTGCAATTAGGCGTGCTGTATACTTAGTCGGCTCTTAGAACACCTCAGTGTGAACAAGAATGAGGCGCTATCCCATTCTGCCGATAAGCCTCATGGCTAATCACTTCCCATGGATTCCACAAATACTAACAGTGGGATAAGGGATCGGAGACTTTTGCCCTGCAGTGGTACAAAACTGGCTAATGTATATTCCAGATGATAATGCCTAGAAATTTCAGCCCGCAATTTCGTTTGCGATAGGAATATACAATACACCTGTTTATGTCAAATTAGAGCGTGTTCCCACTCTTCTATATTATTGGCTCGTTTGAATAAAGCGTGGAGAGTTATTTGTGCAGGCCAGCATGCTCGCTGTGAATACTGATAGGATTTTCTTTGCTGTTGACAGTTGTTGTCGTTTCTCGGACTGCGTCATGCTTACCACCAGGCGCGGAGTGACCGCTGTACCGAGTCAGGATAAATAAAAACAATTCTAGGCTCTAGTACGAATGTGTACGACTAGCTGCAGAGCCCTGGCACCGTCCGGGTAGAAATAAACATAATAGAATGATTCCTGAACAAAATTTTCCCTTCTGAGGTTTGATTTTCCAAATATGTGGTAACACGTATGTTTTATTTCGACCAAAAAGTTAAATACCAGCTTTCAGTTATTACTGTAATCGTATCGAACACTGTCATTTTATCAAAATGAGGTATTCACCTGGCGGCACGGGCAGCGGGGCCCCGGGCGCCGGCGGCGGAGACACCATAGCCACGTGGTGCGGCGGCTGCGGGAACGACGGCGGCGGGAACCCGCCCGGCGGAGGGGGGAAGAACGCGCCTCCGGCACCCCCACCGCCTCCACCGCCCACGCTCTCCTCCTCCTCCGCCTCCGAGCGGCCGGAGCCTTCGCCCTCCTCGTCAGAGAACACTATGTCCTACACAGCACACGGGAGAATATTAAGGGTACTGCGCATCTTCACCGCGTTACCCGCAGCACTCAAGCGGCTGACCTATACGGAATATCCATCTACGTTGAAAATGACAGCACCCAAGACTGTTTATTTGGTAGAAAATTTAAAGATATTGAATGGGCATTATGACCGTGAATGCTTTGAGAAAATGTTCACACTCAGTGGCAGCACCCATCTCAGAGGTCATCAGCCTAAGCTATCTACCAGTTGATCAAACAACAAATCACACGAACAACACTTAAGCAACAGGATTGTCAAGGTGTGGAATGATTTCCCAGAAGATGTAGCTTCAGCTCAAAATGTGAACTCATTATAAATTGCCTTGACGACTACTTTCTCAGTTATAAAAAAAAAACAGTTGTTTCAACTGCCTGCTGGATTATAAATATATATTTAAAGCCAACTGTAAAAAAACTGTAAAGAGACTTTTAAGTAGGTTGGCATGATCACAACGACTATCGACGAATGATGTTCAGGTTTTTGATAATTGCCCTACCATCACAAAATACCGACATAAACGCCATAACGCTATAAATAACCTTGTCGGGCGTACTTGGTAGCTAAGTAACGACCGTTAGTTTTGATTGGCTCTCGAAAGCCAGGTGATACTAAAAGACGCGTGAGATTACTTTGTCATTGGTTCTCGAAAAATCGCGTGATGTTGAAAGACGCACCAGAGCATAGATAGAGAAATATCCTTTACCAAGCGTCAGTTCGGGCTTGCCCGCTAATAGAGTAAGCACGGGTTACAAACCTTAGTAATAATATTATGGGATTGTCTTTTTTTTTACACTGGCTCGACATAGTGACTACAGAGTACCTGATGGTAAGTACAGTGTAGTCCAAAAAACAAAAGCGACTATCAAAGGATAAAAATCCATTGATAGTCTACATCGTCATGTCGGCCCACATATACCACGAATGAAGGTCTCTAGGTATATGAGCTACTGGATATACACAAGCTGATCCCGAAACGCGACAAGCCGAAACTGGTCACTATGACGGGCTTTACACCCATGTACTGTGGTCGCGATCCAGACGGGCACCGACGCCCTACCACCTCGCTGCTGCCCGTTTAGCACCACCTAGGAGTCACGTGTAGGGAAACTAGGGTAAAGCCTACGGACGCGAGCAGCTTCGACTCCCAAAACAAGGACATAATGGAAGGACGTGATATGTCGAAAGAGAGCTTATGCCAGTCCTATGTGTGAGGTGAGGTGGGGTGGGGTGAGGTGAGGGTGCCTCGTGACCTGGTAGCGGAAGATGTCGTTGTGCACGTAGTACTTCTTGGGCGACTGCGCGGCCAGCACGAACGTCTGCGTGAACCGGCGCATCGGCGCTCCGCCGTTGGACAGCTCGCCCGTCACCTGCACCACCACGCCGTTGCCGAGCGTCGCCTGCGCGTCCACCTGACACCACACACACACACACACACACACAACATAACTAAGGGGAAACCTTAAAAGAATCGGGCAATTTTTTGTTTACATTAAGTTTTACGCGCCTGGGTACAAGCCCTCTTAAGTCAGTAGTGTTTTGATATTCTAATATGATATATATTAGTATACTTGATGTGCTGGGCCAATGGACAAGGGGCCGATACCCACGCACGGCGACGCGAACGCGGTCGTAGCTACGAATTCCGGCTCATACATCTGAGTTTTTCCAGTGTATCTCTGCTCACTCTAAGCGGGATATAGAGTGATGGTGTATTATTATTATTAAATAACTTAATAGCCCGCAGCTAGCTCTAGCAGCTGATAATAACGTCGTTATATAAGAACCCATAAAAACGTATTTTTGGATATGATTTTTTAAAGCAGTTGCTTATCTGTCCTATGACAAGTCTTACCAACCTACACAATCTTGTATCGCACATACTTGCGGCATTGGCCTCCTTATGCCTACAGAGTCGATCGCTTATTGTTTAACAATCTTGAGACCCATTGCCGGCAGTTAAAGTCAAAATCAACGTTGGGTCGCTGGTGATTCAAGTTTTTAACGGCTGCGTTATCCGTTGAATATTAACAATGCATTAAGAAAGAAATGTTTATTGAGAAAAAGGAACGACATACAACAAACACATTTAGGATAATATATAACACCTGAGATGTGTTATGTACATATGTGGTTTGCATTAAATAGTCTGTTGATGAAATAATGAACAATAACATACCTGACTGATCTTGGCATGGCAGTCGCGGAAGTTGAGCTGCTGGATGCGGTTGTGGATTTGCTTCTGACCGATGACCGGCAGGGTCTCGCGGTTGGGCGCGTCTAGGCCGCCGTGCACGAACGACGAATAGTTGTTGTAGAATCTGCATCACACACATTATTATTATATACACAACGCGGGCCTGTGTGCTCTAACTCAGCCTGCATCTCTGCGACCTGAATGATCTATTGTGATTGCCACCTTACATCTAAAGCGCTTCGTCCAGGCCTATAGATTTGAAGAACCTATTTAACCTGGCAGAGATAACTTGAACCTCTCCTGGGTGTAGCATATGGCGGCCCAGAATATGGTTGCGTTTGACCATTAATCAAGTCATATTCACACAGGACAGGATTGGGCGTTTAAAAACAGCTAGTTAAAAACGGTCTACATACAATTAACATTCATTATTCCACTCTTTTGCCCAGCCGTTGAGTTGTGGAATGGTCTTCCGGGAGTCGCTTCTTGGACTGCACCACGCTTACCATCAGACGTGGCGTGATCACTATGCCGAAATAAAATGTAAAATAAAAACCTTAATGTACCAATAAGTAAATGAAACAATTTAAAGGTGAGTTTATTATTAATGCAGACAGGCTTGCGCTTGACCTCAATCTCACCCAATGTATAGTGATGATAAGGCTCATGATGGGACGCGCTCACCCAACAAATACCAATTTACTCGTCATTTGTAAATTCCCATGTCGTAAGATGTTAGAAAAAGAGACGAAGGGAGCGAATTCCACTCCTTGGCGGTATTTTTATGTATCTTGTCAATTTTTCTAATTGAAACACAACTATTTGTGTGAAACAAGTCACATAGCATTACCTATTCACGTGGAATAATATTAACACACACACAAATAAAAACAAACAACATAGTGTATGATAACCAAGTCGCGCCATTAGAACGTTTAAAAACACAAAGAAATGATAAAGAAATATATCATAAAGATAACCAAAAAAAGGTAAGATTAGCTTAATGTAAAAAAATATCGTAAAAAAAAAAGAATTTTTAATCTCTCCTTAGGTTTTTTAAGTACTGGTGTACCTCTCCTCTGAACACTTTCCAGAAAATTAATATTTCTATTAAAGTATCTATGTTATCTCCGTGTAAAGTATGTTTGTACCGCGATCGGCTGCACTACTGGTCAAGTTGAGTACAACCATAGATGGGCAAAATGTAATCAGATTAATAAAAATTATTACGATTATATTTTACGTTTTTTACCATTAATATGACTGCATTTTGCTCATCTATGTTTTAAACACTACAGAATCCCAGATGGCATACACATTTATGATTGCTTAATGTTTTAAATGGATTTAATCATGATTACAGAGCAAGAAAATTAAAATTACGACTACATTTAGTAATGGTTAATCATTAATAAGATTACATTTTGCCCATCTCTGAATACAACATATAATCACAAAGTGGATACATGTACTAATGTATCTTTGCTCACCGTGAAAGGGCTATAGCGTGACGAATTATTTATCTGTGTTACAATCTCTTGTTCTTTGCATTGTACTGTGATTCAGTTAGTGGGGTTCACCTGTGCAGATGGGCTGGCGCCTTGTTGAGCAGCGTGTAGTACTGGCGGACAAACTCGCGGCCGACGCTCTGCGGGGACGGGGACGCCTCCATTACCATCGCTGTTGTTCAGTCTACGCCAATACAGCCCTCTGCTATACGCTGCCCTGAAACATAGCACCATATTTTCGTTCCCCTTATCTGTGCACTAGTTTCACATTCTAGAATTCAAGTCATATAAATTAGGCTCAAAGCCCAATGTCCTGTAGCATATTATTTTATTTTATTAATAGGGTAGTCAGTGGCCGATACATTATATATGAAATATGACAGTAATCATTTATAACAACAAATCTAAATGCATCATTTGTGAAGGCTACCACAGCATGTGTCAAAAGTAACAACACAAATAGCAATACTCTAAAACAACACTCTGATGACACACAGTGCCACTTCCCATGGCTATTTCTTAAATTTAGGTAGTAAATTTCACAGTAAATATTTTAAATTAACTGAAGGGGTAAAATCAAGTGGATGACAATCTGGTAGTAATTATTTTTCCAGGTTGCATATAGTAAACAAATACAGCATAGAGTAATAAACATAATAAACCTTTTCAGAGACATTGGCCCTTATGTGTACCTTTGTTTTATTATTTACAGAAAAATTAGGTAATATTTTATCAGAGAATATTTCACTATAGAATCACTCAACAAAACAAAAAAAAACAAATTTGTTAAATTACACTAATAACATAATATTCTGTTTTATTAATGGTGATTTGAAAACATTACAATAATAACTTTAAAAATGTATCCCTGAAGAATGTTAACACAAGACAAAAAAAAGAACAAAATTTACCACCTTTCCAGCGGAATATGAAGGGTTTAACCTGAATGTTTAAGTTAAAATGGCTCTGGGTGGTTTTTATCTTCTTAAGTCATTTTCTTGATGGTTTGTTTGTATAAGCAGTTCATAGTATTGTAGTGATTGTATAAATGGATTATAAAGTAGGTTAGTTATATATGGCACTTTTGACTGTATGGGCTGATAAACAAAAAAAATTTTTTTTTTTAAACTTAGAACATCAAATTTTAAAAGATAAAGTTGATTGATTTTTCAATTATTATTAGATAGGGAGATTGAATCTGAAGTAAAAAAGGGAATGTTGCATATTAAAAATTATAATATAAAAATTAAAGCAATATATATATGTAATCATTTAAATGATGAAATTCATGAGAGTATGTATATAAAAAAAGGTGTTTTCATTTCAAGCAAGTGAGCGACCATTCATAGGGAAAATATAACATGACTTGCTAAAAGTGTGTTATAGTATATTGATTAGATTATGAACATAGTTAATTTTTGTAAATATATAATGTCATCCTACTCAATCTGTGAGAAACATTGATAAAGGAAAGCCTTCCTGTTTTACTTATAAATCATCAAAATTATTGTTCTTTTTACAAATAACGCAGATTGTGGTGATTTAGTGGGAACCTACAAGATATTGAATGGGCAATAAGAGCTTGAAAGTTTTGAAAAGTTATTCAAACTGAGTAGCAGCACCCATCTCAGAGGCCATCAGCTTAAGCTATGTATCAGTTGATCAAATAACAATCCACAAAAGCACTTTCTAAGCAATAACAAATAATTATTTGTAATTATTAATAAATAGTTGCTATTTTACCAAGCATTAGGTAAGACTGGAACTTTTTATTTCCCCTACAATTTTAATATTTTTCTCAAATTCTTTTAACAATTCTATATACATATTCTAACTATTTCACAAATGTAGCAATGCCATTATCATTAGGAATTATTCCCAATCAGTACTTTAGAAAGGAGCTATTAAATAATATAATGACATTAGTCATTGTTAAATATATGATAAGTTTGTAAGATTTATTTGTAATTATAATAAACAACAATTTACTGGCTGAAGAGGACTAAACTTCTATTTACATTAAGTTTAGTGTCTTTTACAAATGTCTACAAAGAGGAATACTTTATTAATTCCAAGTTGGCATAACAATAATCCTTACATTGCATTTGTCTAATGTTCCCTACATTAACTACCAAATGGTTAGTCAGCCTGTTTGTGAATAAAAGTTTAAAAAATGAAACTAAGAAGAATACTTATTTTACATACACAACAATGCTACCACAGATCATCATAGAACTCAGTTAAAATTCCTATTAATAATCTTTCTTCCAGTAAACAATTTCATTTTGTCTAATTTTAAATCATACAATGTTATTGGTATTATAAATAATTTTGTTTGTCTTTTATATCAATTCATTTGCCTAGGTTATCTGGTTAGTTTGAATATATTAATACTGTGTTATATTTTAGAATTAAATATAAGTCACATTGTATTATTTTAACCAAAATAGCATGCAGTGTGTTGAAGTTAAGAAAATTATTTATTTTATTTTAATAATTAATTCACAGCACATTTATACTGACTCAATTGTACATGGAATAAAAAATTAAAAAATCAAAGTGCCAGAATGAAGTTACACTTGAATATTACAGTTTGTTAATTTGTTACTCCCAGCCCTCCCCGAGTGAGGTAGCCTCATCAAGGCCTTTTGTTCCCTGGACATCAGGAATTCGGTTTCCCAGGCCCGGATGGAGCAATAAGGACACCCCAGTGGTTTTTAATCAGTAAATGTCTGACACACTGGGGTCTCTGCCCACACAGCGAATACAAAAGAATAAGTAAAAAAAAGTTTGTTAATTTGTTTTAGATCACTATACAGTGTGTACGTGGATAAATGACTGTATGTGCGTTTATTTTAAATTTGCATTTAATTCATCTGACTGCAGTTTAGAAATAATAACCTTAAGAATTTGATTACATCTGAAGTGAACCATATCAATGTCATTAAAGTATTTGTTGTAATATTTATTTGGAGTGCTGTATGTTATATTTTATATCTATTGCCAATATTAATTTGATAATCACAATATTCTATATCACAGCAAAACATCATATATACTCAGTACTCACAATTATCAAAAGAATTGTATATAATGGTACAATAAATTGTAACATTTTGAATTAGTGATAAGAAACAACAGTTATGTAGTAAAACAAAAATACATCAAAAAAGGGCTTCTGCTTTACAGCTCCATGCTGATTCATGATCACCAGATATAATTTAAGTAACTTGTGTTATTTATAACTATGAAAAGAGAATATTTTTTAATGTAAAAGTTTAATTGTGCAATTATTTATGGAATAGTGTGCAGCGTGCGCGACTGTACTCCAGTAATATTCGATTGAAGCTCTTAAAATAAAAACAGTTAAATATTTCGAAGTTATGTTCAAATATCAATTTGCTAATGTAACTTTTTTCAATATAAAATACCACGAGTAAATTAATGACCTACGTGATGGTGAGCCCTGCCTCCTCTGGTATCGAAAAACATTTAGCTAAAATTGTCACAGCACGCATGGCGCCTATGACAGTCATATTTCCGAGGATGATGAAAATTTAGGCTAATTCAAAGTGCATTTCACTTATATATGGAAAAAACTATTTTATTCGCTTTATCTAAGTATCAAAACATGCCTAATAGTGTGTCACCTGGTAAATAAAGGGGATTAACCTTTATGAAGAAATACGGCCACCGACGTTCAAATACTAGTTGCTCTCTGTCAGTACATATGTTATCATGGCATAAAACTCACCTCAGTAATATTTAGGCATCAAAAAGGCGTAGTTTGCAACAAATTATCACGAAATTCGCGTAATTTTTACAATAATACGATCTGAAAACAGAAAAAGAGCCTACCTCACCGTTCGTGTCAATTTTATGTCAATATTACTAGTCTCAAAAATTAGAAAAAAAGAAATGATTCCATAGACAATATTTAAAAATCATTATTTCGAAATGAACTAAAATATATGACGAGTTGAAACTATTTTATTAATTAAAGAACTTGAGAAAGGTATATAAAGATAACGAGGGTTAGCACTTCATTATTTAAGTCTACCTCACCAGAAACGTATAAGATAAATCGATAATTAAATAAATTAAAGTTAACCATTTGAATTATTTATGGTAGTATTTTAAAGTAATCTTTGATACTATTTGTAAATTGATGTCATTTTTTTTTGTATCAAAAGACTTTATGGATATTTTATGGTGTTATTGTTTTAAGGAAATTGATAGGTACCCATCAATTTTATTTTTTAAACATATTCCCTTTTTCCGCTTATACGGATTTATCCGGATTTAAACGGATTTTTAAAGGTATTCATTTGTTTAAAAAAAAATGTGATTAATATTTTCTTAGTCTAATAACGAAGTTAATTTAATGCATTAAAAAAAAACTAGGAAAAATATATTAAAAATTAACGAAATCCTTAGAAAGTATGAAAAAAATGAAAGGGATTTCATGCTTTCATGTATCTCCTATAACACAGCCTAATTCATTTATAGGAATTATACGCGTTTCAGATTGAAAATAAGTTATTAAAGAACTTGGACTAACTACAAAGTTTTGGAATTAGAGAAATTCTAGATTAAGAGGCTATTTAAGTTTTATAGTGCTGGACAAACTTTTACACCAGTCATAGGGTATACTAATGTAATGTTATTCTATAGTTTTTTTTGGTATGAATATTTATGCATTAACATGTTTGTTTTTGTTATCTTATTCATGTCATAAGACTAAATTTCCCTTAGTTCTGCTTTACAAATACATATAATTTTTTTAAAGATAAAAATTATTACAAAAAAATAGATTCATTCTTGATTTTTAGTCTGGGAACTATATTTCCACTTTTACTTGTATTACTAATGTTATACGGATTTTGTATATTTTTGAACGGATTTTTATTCAAAACAGTGGCACAGAGCATGATTGTCTACGATTGAAGCGGGAATTTATACGATTATGTTGGCTATCTATTGATTCGAGGTAAAATTTGTTTTCTCTTTTCCTCATGTTACGTAAATGTTTTGTCTTTTTCTAATACCGGAAATAATGCCGTTGACCTCTAGGGATGCACATCTGTGATTGGCTGTTTAAATTAGTGGGGCAAAAAATCATTGATTTTAGCGCGTCTCTTTACACATAGCCAACATAATAAATCGTTTCGCGCCGACTCATCATACATTTCCTTCTTTCTTCTACATTTGGCATTCGGTGTTGAAGGTCGCATCTAGAGCGTACCGTAGAATTAGTTTATTATTAAGTGTAAGAAGAATAAATTTAAGTCATGGCTAATAACGACAATTTTGCACAAGATATTACCACCGATAATCAGTTAAATGGAAATGCAGAAAACGGTGGTGGAGACGGGCAGGATAATAATAGTGCCGAAGCCCCCGGACGCGATGACGACAGGTAAAGTTGAATAGCATTATATACGATCACTTTTTGATGATTATTTATGTTCAACTTGATTCCGTAACAATTAAAATGATAATTTTGTACTTGTAATGAAGATAATTTCTTTATTAAGATTCATTTCAGTTTTCAATCTTTGTTCGTAACAATGGCGGCGGTCCGGCTTTACGATTATCGACTTTCAAAAATCTGTCTTAATCCTCGACATCTTTTCAAAATTGTTCGTTTTTACATTTGCAGCGTCTCCTTTGACATTCATAAATAGCAATAGTTTGGATAGTTTTGCTTTCAGACAAGTAGTATGTGTTATTTTGGTTGAAGTTTAGATTATGAATCGGAGCCGCGCGGAATGGCGTCATGTTTAGTTTAAGCCGCGGCCGGCCGGCGTCGCGTAAGTGCAAGATTTTAAATCGGTGTTTGTGTGTCGCTCGTCGCGATGAAATATGCGCCGGGCGTGGCGCAGTCAGTTTGGGCGCCACTAACGCTGTGTCTCTCTGCAGGTGTGAGCCAGCGCCGCCGCCGCCGCAGCCGCCGGACGACGCCATGGTATATATCCATCCGCTGGGCTCACACTAAAGTAACGCAACGACCAAACTGACTAGAATTGTCTCGGCCACTTAACTTTGGGCCCCGATCACTTGCCTATTTCAAATCTTGCGTTTCACTGTTAACGTTATATTTTACTGTTATTATATCATTTATTTCGTCTTGATTATAATGTAAATTTTCCAGTACCACTATTTTTGTAACTTACAGGTTGACATTTGTTTTGCTGCAGTGCTTGGAGTTTGTTTTGAACAAAAATGTAGCTGTAAAGTACTGTAATCAAGTACTGCATTATAGTGTTAATGTTCAATTGTAATTTTTAAGTCCGTTTCTAAATTGATATACGAGTTTTCATGGCATTTATCTTTATATATAATACTCACTTGTTTGCTTATGGTTTTCACAGAAAACTTTTTGTTGGTGGCCTCAGCTGGGAAACATCAGACAGTAAGTTCTTTTTTGTTACTCAAACAAGTTCCATGACATTGTTGTATCAACTAGATTAGCAAAATTTCAAAATCTATTGTTTAACTTAAAAATTTTACATATTTATGTAGTAATATTGATTAGTCTCCGGAGTGTAAATATTTAGATTTCATGTATCAATATTATTGTTTTCCTGTAACACTTAGTTTCATCTAAAACATTTTAGATGAAAGTTGTGTGAGTGTTCTATAAGTGTTTATTTTAACATATTTATATTGCCTAAGATTTTGTACACACTTCAGTTTAATAACTTTTTAAATACAACAAACTTTTTTGCTATATGTTATATATGACTAGAAAAGAGTAGCAAAACTAACACTAACTATTTAGCAAAACTATTTTTTTTATTAAAAAAGTATCAATGGATGATTATAAAATTTTAGTTTATTCAATTTTCAAGACCTCTATACTTGTCAATTTAAATTCTACTTAATATTCAATTTCATATTTTTCTTAAATAAAAATAGCTAACAATATCACTATATGAACTAGCTCCAATCATGTGTAATACACTTGATACTACACCATTCTGTTATCTCTGCTTACCCCATAAGTGTTATAAGGTACATGAAGGTTTAGGGATGTAGAATAAATGTTGATGATGATTTATTTCAGTTCTGCTTCTGATGTTCTTTGAAGAAAACCTTACCCACTCTTCTGATATATTAATTTTTCAGAATTTAATTTATTGGGTTGGATATAGACAACTGCTGATTTGTTACTTTGTTCACAGAGGAATTGCGTGATCACTTCAGTGCTTTTGGGGAGATAGAGAGCATCAATGTAAAGACAGATCCCAACACAGGGAGGTCGCGAGGGTTTGCCTTCATAGTATTTAAGGCTCCGGAATCTATAGATAAGGTTATGGCTGCCGGCGAACACACTATTAACGGCAAGAAAGTGGACCCAAAGAAGGCAAAGGCCAGGCATGGCAAGATCTTCGTCGGTGGCCTCAGCAGTGAAATCTCAGATGATGAAATAAAGAATTTCTTTGGTAATTTTGGAAATGTGAGTTTTGAAATTGTTCTGTTCTTGCATGAACAATTCTTACTAATATATATTTCAGTGGCTTGCATCCCATATAAAGCATAAGATGATTGTCTTGTTACATTTAATAAATATATTGACTTTTAAAATCTGATGTTTACCAAAATAGAGTCCAAATTGAACCAAATTTTAGGTATTAAATGTCCAAGTATAATAAGATAATGTTTTTTATGCTTCATATGGGATGCACGTCACGTGATATGTTTGAAACTGTATGAATATTTTTTCTGTTTGCACATTAAAACTTTAATTTTAACATAGACAGACATAAGCTACTTTTCATTGTTAGCACTGGGAAATTATTATATTTTAAGTAAGGAATACAGATATGTTTTTTTATTTAGATCTTTGTAAAGGGTAGAGTGGGGAGTGAAGGGTTAGGAGGGATAAAGTGGACATGGCTTTTATTAGCCGTTAGCTAGTTTTAAGTATTTTCATGATGATAAATCCGGATTTGGTGAGATATTTTCTTCTTGACTGTCAGTGAAGAGTAATCCGGGCCACTGAAGCCTCTAAATATGTAAGGAAATAGTTAAGTTTTGTCGATATGACAATTAATAAATAAATACACCTGTTACAGATAATTGAGGTTGAGATGCCCTTTGACAAGACCAAGAACCAAAGAAAAGGTTTCTGCTTCATCACATTTGAGTCTGAGCAAGTAGTCAACGAACTTCTAAAGACTCCAAAACAGACTATTGGTGGTAAAGAGGTGAGTTGTAATGCTGAATTTTTTGAATATATTGGTAATGAGGGAGTTTTCAAAGTTAATGAATTAACAATTATAATTTTTGAGCTCTAAGTCTGTTAATTTAGATAGCTAAAATTGAGTAGTTATATAAATTTAGAAAGATGAGGGTTGCAATTGAAATGAATATTGATTTAACTTTCATAATTTTTCAATAGTTTGTTATATGCACCTCTAAACCTTGTATTTTTGTGGGTCACTATAAAAATTTTTAGGATTTTAGTGGACTCTCCTGCTTACTACATTTTACCATATTCCCAAAACATATTTTTAAAAAGGTTTAGTCACTAAAACTGAAAGTTAGATTCTTAAAGCTTCCAAATGATAATTGATTTTTCACTGAAATACTGCTTGTCAAATGTCATCAAAAATTTTGAATTTTTTTCTAAGTAGTGTGTTATCTGCATACTTGAAATCTTAGGAAGAGCCTTGTCATCATTTTTATTCTTTACTATTAGAATAAATATGAACCAGATGAATTTTTGTGGACACGCCCTTTTAATTTTTAATCACCATTTTTTTTTGCACGCTAACGTTAGATCCCGCTTGTCGTTTTCTATTGACCCTTGAGTCCCGTTTTTACCGCTTTGGGAATCGCTGATTTTATACCAAAAATTTGTAAATATCTAAACATTGCTTCTTTGAAATCATTTTTTATAACCTAACAATAGAGAAGGGCATGCTGGTAACTAGTACTGTGTGGCTTCAAAAGACAGCATACGCTGAGCCCTTTTGACAAGAATCTAAGATCGTAAATGTATGTTCTTGGCAATAAAATGATTTTTATGAGTGAGGTCAGGAAGGCAAGTCTGTAGTAATAATAAGTGGTTGTTTTGCGCAGGTTGATGTGAAACGCGCGACGCCGAAGCCAGACGGCCCCGGAGCCATGAGTGGCCGTGGCGCACGAGGAGGGCGTGGAGCGCGGGGAGGGCGCGGCGGGCGAGGCGGGTACGGAGGCCAGCCATGGGGCAACCAGGGCTATGGCGGCTACGGTTACGGGCAGGGCGGCTACGGCGGCGGGTACGACGGCTACGGATACGGCGGCTATGGATACGACGGCTACGGGGGCTACGGCGGATACGATTACTCCGGATACCCCAATTACGGTAAACGCGGCAAGCAGTACTAGCGGCCGCCGCCCCACCGACACGTTACCTCGACTGATGTTACCTGATCCCTAGACGTAGGCTCGTATTGTAAGGCTAGGTTAGCGTCCCTCTGCTAAGGCGCTCCGTCCGCCGCGCCATCACGGACATCACGCGAACCTTAGGTATTATAACATAGTGTGTAGAGAATATTTATTTTTCTATCGATATTATATAAACGGTTTATATTATATCGAGATGACGCATAGTGAATGTTGTCGAGGCGACAGTGTGTAATCGATGAGAGGGGCGACGGGTCCCTCCGACCCGGCGACTTCGTTTAGATTAATTAATCATTTGGTATAAATTTGCAAATCTAATCATAAAACTCATATATAATTGTGTTGATTATAAGTGTCAGCATGCAGCCCGCTCTGCTGCTCGGCGTAGGTCGCAGTTCGCAGTAATCCATTCAGCCTATCGCTCTTTGTCATTGTCTCAACGGGTACAACATATAGATGTTACCTTCATTCTCTTATTTATAAGTGTTTATTTGTAATACCACCTTTGACATATGTAGCCATGTCGCCCGAGTTATTATTTTTATAACATTACTATGACACTCAAGCCACATGCTACATTTGGGAAATGGGGTAAATATGGAGAGACATTGTGAAAGTGATAAAGATAAGATAAAAGCTTTTGAATAAAGCAATGTTATAAAAATTCTCAATGTGTTTCCATATGTGACCCTGGTCCGCTCCCTCTAGCCTGACGCCACGCTTCACTCATCCTGTCCTCACTAACACCTGCATGCTCCACCGCATCACCGCCTAGCTCGACTCTCTCTCGTGAGGTATGTCGCTGCATTCAACATACATTACACACTGAGGACGGAGTTGCCTCGCTATATGCTGCTCTTTATTAAACAAGTTTAAGAATAATTTGCAAGAGAATTTCCTAGTCATCAATCAGTCGAAGTAATTTCACTAGATTTATAGTTTTCTTCATGATTTGGCGCATTTTTTTTTGCGTATAAAGTTCAGAAATTAAAGGTATAATATTCTAGTTTGTGGGCATAAATAAAGCTAATATATTTCAAAAAGAAAGACCAATATACGTATTTGATAATAACTACATAATTATAATTTACATTTACGATATGCCAAATCAAGAAATAAATAATAATTAACGTTCTCATGGTGAACTTGAAATGCAAAATGAGTATATTTGCCAAGCTTTACATTAATTAATATGTTTAGTCAAATTTAAAACTAATATAATATACACAAGGCCTAAGCCGTTTGATGTTTTACAGCTTGTAGCTGTGGTTTGAATTTAGTGATAGAGTGAATGATTGAGTGTTTAACCGTATAGAAACTATATTGAATACAATTTTACTGATGCCTTAACACACAAAATATCATTTATAGTCGTGAAATATTACATTCAAGTTAAATGAACCAATACATATGGGCACATCCAAGTTTTTTTAACATACAATTTTTTTATATTACGTACAACACAAAAGTATATTATTATATAATAGTAGAACAGAATCCACAGTAATTGTGTAAGGTTTTAGTAGAAAATTGACAATTTCGGTATTGTATCTGTACGCTGTGAGCACGGGTGTGCTCGGTGTCGGAGTATAATGGCTAGTTTACACAGCGCGATAGTTGTAAGAGTTGCAGTGGTGGGCAATTGCACACTGCCACAGAAATGTGAAATATTTGTGTGAACACTAAAGCTTGTAGAATGTAATAGTCAGTCAACAGGCAATAGTTTCTCAGAATTTTTATAGATGTTGCCTGTGATGCACCATTACAATATTTATTAGTTATAGTGCCATATAAATAGGCAGTAACTTAAATCTTAATATAATTCACGATTTTGGTGTTTTTTTTTTTATGTATTCATATGAATACACTGCCTCGGCTAGATCAGCTAACTGGAAACACAAGGATAACTGTATAGCTACTGTCCCATCTTGTACGAATATATCTCGAGTGCGCCTGCAGTCGCTCGCGCTGTGTAAACAGGCCATAACGAGTTGTGTGTTGGCGACAGACTACGGCGGGTACGGAGGTTACGAGGGCGGGTACGGCGCGCGGCCCTCTCCACGCGGGAAAGGTACCTACAGCCCTCGCACAACCAAGCCTTGCACGCGTTCTCTTGCCCCGAACTAATCCTTAAATCGATTCTAACAATATGGCTGCTGCAGACCCACTGCTACACAATAGGGAATCATAATACTTAACCATTTCATGGTCTACATTCTTTGCACTTTTGTGTATACTGCGGAGTTATAGCCATTTTTTTTTTATTTAGAAATATAAGATATATGCGTCCGTATTAGAGGACGAATAAAGCAAAAAGTTTTGAACAATGGCAAATCTCAGTTTTATAAAAGATATTTTATGACTAATATAAAAAATAGACTAACACTTGATATAGTACTAAGATTATTTTTTAAAATATGTTTATTTTTGTAAGAGCGAACTTGGTCGTTCTTGCTTAAATTAAAATCCGTAAGACCCCATTCTAATAAGGCAGAGTAATTAATATTGATTTTGGTCAATTAATATTGGATCAATGCAATTTATGTGGGAAAATATGATATACAGTTACAAAAAGCACATTTTATTGAAGGAAATTATATGATTTGGAATATATTTCAACAGGAAAACGCGTGCAAAAAGGCTCGATTAAGTAAATAATATGTCGTTTGTCCCGCTTCACCACTCACGCATCTAGCGCTTGCTGATTGCTTATAACATCGTTTTAGTTAGAATATAATAAATTAGATGATAGCGTTTTTAATATATTAGCTTATATCAAGGTCCCATTTTTTAATTTCGATTCATTGATTTTAAAAAGTATATTTTATTGGTCTCATATCCCCTTGCAAGGGTAAAAATAGTTTATGGAGACATTAATTAAAATGAATTCAATTAGTTTTTTTTAATTTGATTTGTTAATTCATATTCACACAACATATTATTTTTTAATAGATACAAATCTAGAAGCTAATATCGGAAACGTGTATCGGAGAAACGGGTTTTTATGAAATTTCCGAATTAAAACTCGCTCAGAGTATTTTTTGAAAAGTGAATAGTAATTTATTTTTTGTGCACATGAATTTCGCTATATAGGTCACTTACTACGATTTGGTTTCGAGTAGCTAGTGATTTTAAAATAAACACCTAATGTATCTAGAAAATAACAGTAGTATCATTGCTGGATTACGGTTATTTTTACACCGTTAGTAGTTAGATAAAGACACTCGTTTATATAAAGCCGATTTATACATCTACAAGTGTCTATTTAACTTATAACTTAGTTTGTTCCGAAGTAATTACTTCATCCAGGCGTCCTCATTTAAACGTTAGTTGCCTCTCAATTCAACTATAAATTCAAGTTAATATTGCACTTTTTGAGGGTGTAAATCGACTTTATAATGTCGCCGCGACACCAAAACACTAAGTTTTCGAATATACTGCGTTTAAAATTAATTATTTGATGACTAACATATGAATGCACGCGGTGTTTAACTAACTACACTTCAAATATATCACGGGTGCGATAGAAGTATAATCGGCAAATATATATGAAAATAGCTGATTTTAAATATTGCTTTAAAGAAATTATTTGAGTTTGCGTACTGACTTTACATTTTAACATTTAATATTGTTTACTAAATTTTTCATTATGATTACATAATTGAGGGTATGGCAACGATTTTACTTCTAACATCTTAACACGTAATTATAACAGTTGTTATCTTTGAATGCCATAAAAGGTTTTCAGAAGCTCCCATACTAACAATTAAATCATAATTCTCAGCATATGATGCAGGCATTCATATAAAAAATTATATTATGTTACATATAAAACTGAGAAGCAGTGATTAAACATTAATTTGCACATTTCAAGATCAAATAACCCTTCAAACAGTATGTCTAAGTTAATATTAATAAAAAATATATCATGTCATATCCCTTACTGGGTGAGTGATAGATACCAAAGGAGTTTATGCAAGTTATTTAATTTTCATTTTGCAATATTTACAGTACTATAAGTAGATTTTTTGTAGGAAATCTTCAGATTGTCTCATTGTAGCATAACTTTTGATGGAACGATTGATTTATGACGAGTGGTTAGTTTAAAATTAAACTAGGCCTGATCATACGCTGAGGAGATTGCATTATATCGTAGCATTTACATTGCATTTTATAACATATGCGCCAACCTATGTTACAAAGTTTTAAAGGTATTTTAATTGAGATGGTAATTTTAGTCTCTGTAAGTACTCTTCGTTGCAAATCTTTAACCACTAAATGTTTTAAAGGAATACCTGGGACTACCAGCTTAAAGTAAAATTATTATTTTATCCAAACTGCAACATATCTTAGAGAAACAGAAATGATCTAATTATATAAAATGATTTGAAAAAAAAAACATAAATTCGTTTACCAATTTATTAAGCTAGTGATTCATTAGTATTAATAATTTTTTAATTGAGGGAGGATACTGCATCTAGTTGGAAGTTGCCTGTTTTTTAATGTATAATAAAAACATCTTGTGGTTTGAATAACAGATTTGATCGGTGTTATGCCCGTGCCTTTTGTAATAAAGTAGCACGCCGGTAGTCTTGAGCTTTAGGACAGATGGGCAAAATGTAATCTGATTAACGATTATAAAATGTAGTCGTTACTTTAGTTTTGTTGCTCTGTAATTATGATTAAATCCCTTCAAAACATTAAGGAGTCATAAATGGGTATGCAGTTGAGAATTTTGTAGTGTTTAAAACATAGATGAGCAAAATGCTGTCTTATTAATATTTAAAAAATACGCAAAATGTAATCGTTTTTATTAAGCAGATTGCATTTTCCCATCTATTGCTCAGGGATATGAAAATGAGAGATTGATTTGCAACGTAGATTTGTAACGGTGGTGCACAGCAAGTTATGGTGTTTGTGTGTGCGTGTCGTGATAAAGGTTCGGTGGAGAGGACGGAAAGTGGTAACAGAGGTGTGTACTGATGGCAGCAGGGTACCAGGGTGGCAAGCAGCGCGGCGGCAGCGGGGGAGCGGGCCGTGCCAACCAGAGGCACCAGCCCTACTAGCCGTCCGTACACCCGCCCTCGCCCCCGCCTCCTCTCACTCCAATAGTCAATAGGAATTTGTGAGGTGAGACTGTTCTACCCATGTACTAAATTATACATACCCTTTACGTATATAAACATTGCTAGTGACCTAAAGACATAGTCACTAACTATTTATGGTACTAAAAAAAATCAACTGTGTGTTTTTGCTTATCTTTGCTTTCTAGCTTACAATTAAAAATAAGCAAAAGATATTTAAGAAACAAAAAGACCGTTTAGACGTCGGACACTGTCCAAGTAATTTTGACTTGTGTGCCCACGTATTTATCATACGCTATAAGAACGGACTTGCTAGATATTTTTTTTACGTTGGCTTGACAAAGTGACTACAGTGCGTCCACTTGTAAGTACAATGTAGCTTAAAAACGGAAAGCGGCTATCAAAGGACGAATATCTGTTGAGTCTCTGTCGGCTCACATACCACGACTGAAAGTCTCTAGGAATATAAGTTACTAGAGGTACACGAGCTGAACCCGAAACGCGACAGGCCCATGCGAGTCACAATGATATGAATTTATTTTTAAAATTTTAATATATTCAGAAAGTGATTTTAGATAATCCATGCTCGCAAATTAGTTCTTTTTATGGATGGTAAAGGTTCTGCAAAAAACTATACAAAAGTTGGTTACAATACAAATCCTTTTTTTTATTCAAATTTTTTGCTTGGGCCCTTAATTTGAAAACTAAGTTTTTTTTAGGAATACGTTAGTTATCAATTTTAAATGCATCTTTTCTAACTAGTGTTTTTTTTTGTATCTTTAAATTTCTTACATAAGCGATAATGTTCTCAAATGAAGTAGTCTAACGTTTTATCATTTTAAGATGCTATAAAATGGTTTATATGGTGGTATTATATGGTTCTCTTTACATCGAAGTTAAATATAAAAGATCGTTGCCACGCGTGCTTAGTTTCATTTTCAAGAGCACTGGCCGCTTTGACCTGAGATGAAGGTCGTTGCCCGCCTGTGTTATTGACTTTGTAAAAAAAAGTGTTTGATAGTTCACGCGTGTGGTGCTATAGATGTTTTTATGAAATCACAGGGAAATATACAATGCACCTCCATAGCAGTTGCTAAAAAAACTGAATTTGACGGTTCCATGTGTTACTTATTGCAATAAATGTTTTAGCTATAATAATATGCCGTTTTTTCATTGTTCGATATAGATAAAAGAAAATGTTAAATGATAGATGAAACTGATATTTATATGTATTTTCTTACATATCTTAGAAGGAAAATAGATTACGAACCATGGTAATAGTATATGCGGAAACTTTATAAATACTTTTTAATAATACTAATATATCGTCACGTTATATCCCTTTCGGGGTGAGCAGAGATACATAAGTGGCTGTATCCACTTTACGCTTATATGTCGTGCACAACGTAGCCAACAGTGCAACTGATCGCTGTTCTTAAGGTACACATTTCTATTCTCCTTCCCCGGTGACCGTGTAGTGCCTAATCCGTAGTAAATATAAATAAATAGTGTAAATGCGTACATAATCTGAAACCAACCCAGAGGTACGTGCAGGAATTGGAACCTACAACCATTTGTGTCGTCTCGCAGATACCGGTCCTTTGTCCATTAGGGCACCGCAGTCGCTTAGATATTTTTTTGTTTCAGTATAATAAATTGTGAATAAAAAATCTTTATATATGACAAAGGCTAGGCTTGAAAGAAACGCCATTAGAGTCAGTGCAGCGCAAACAATGATGTGATAGGAATCTGCCAATGATTTATAATGGTATATCATCTGTTACAGGTTAAGTCACCGGTCATGAGCGTCCCCCGCGCCATCTCGCGGCTCGCCGCGCAGGGGACGCGTCATTTCATTCCACATTATTAATTTAAGAGATCTTTATAAGAGTTTTTAAGGATAAAAATACTGTTCGCATGCTATACACGGCCCGGTGTGGTCCTCGTGGCATGTTTTTAAATTATAATATAGTATAAATAGATTCTCTTTGAGTATTATTCTGATTAGATTTTTGACATAATAATTGTCTCCAAATCTTACCTTTGCGTACTGAATTGTAGAAGTAATTG
Source organism: Automeris io (assembly GCA_036320925.1). Classification (NCBI taxonomy): domain Eukaryota; kingdom Metazoa; phylum Arthropoda; class Insecta; order Lepidoptera; family Saturniidae; genus Automeris; species Automeris io. Next base: position 437,171 of record JAUDJH010000010.1, on the reverse strand, counting down.
ATTATATGATTATAATTACTGAGTTTAATGATTAACGGTCTGTGTCCCGGAAGCCCGCTGCTGATATGAAGAGCATGTACTTATGCGTTTAATGTGCTGTGTGTCTGGTGCGTGAATGCGAAAGGGCGGTCCCTCCCTGTCCCGGAATATACAGTTGGCTCTACTGGATCTCACTGCAGAAATGTTGTACTTTTTGTATTTTGTAATTCGACAAAGAGAAGAGATGATTTAGGAATCATGTATTTTGTACAAAAAATAGGTGTTTCTTCCATTGAATAGATGAATTTAAATTTTTAGACGTAAGTAATCAGACATGAACAAAACTTCACGGTACACAAGTTGTATGTCGTAATAAAACCTGTAAATAAATGTTTGACTTTTGTCTTTTGTGTTTGTCGTACGGTTTTGATTATCCTCGGATGACCTGGGTCCTTACTGCCCAAATTAATAAGCTAACTATTTTTAATTTGTGGATTGATAGTTACATCGCTTTCAAACCTGTGTCTGCCAAAAAAAGATTAGTACAAATCTATAGAGGACAGGATATGTTCTTAATTTCGGCCATTAGACAAAGTGACGTTGGGTTATTGATAACTATAGTAGAAAAGTGTATATGTATTGAAATTGACACGGTGTAAATCACTCTCATATATTTTGGAGATACATTTGTCGTGAACGATAACACTAAAGATTATGTTAGGCTCCCTGACCCGCAGTCCGTTTCATTGAATCTTACACTGTATAATAGTTTGCATCTAAAGATATTTTTTATAATTAAGAAATAATATATCGTCAAGCTATATCCATTTCGGAGTGAGTAGAGATATATTAGTGGCTGCATCCAATTCACGCTTATAAGTCGTGCCTGTCGGTCAGTAACCCGGCTAATCGTGCTCAAGGCAAGGTCACGTGACATTTCTATAAAATTCATGCTAGTTTTCTCGCGTTGTTTCCCTTTACCGATGAGCTCGTGGTGCTTAAATTCGCAAGTACTCTATATAAATCCAGAGGTACAAACCGACACCGAACCTACGACCGTTCGCGTCGCTGCGCGTGGAAACTTGTCCGTTACCCACAAGGCCACCACAGCCACTTTATAATTATTCTTATATGATTCAACTTAAACAGGAAATTAAGAACTTACTAATTTGCTATCATTAGGTGAAAAATAAATGAATATACAGTAAAAACAACATTTATTCAATTGAATACAAATACATTTGAAAGCTCAACATGGCTGTGAGCTAGCTGTCGCATACAGGATATCCAGCGCTTTGCATAATGCTCGGTAGTTCACCTGAAACGATTACAAATGACTGCACCTTTTTTTGACCCGGTGGAAGTCCTCAATCCAGACTAAAACCACCAAATTAAGTTGTGGCTATTATTGCAGTCTCAAGTTATTATTTTGTGTCTTTATAATTTTTTTATTTACAGAAAATGTTTATAACCTTTTTGCTAATTGATGGCAACAACATGTTTTAGACTGCTTTTGCTATAGTAAAAATATCAGGCGCAAAATATTTTAAAACTCAAAATTGTTTAGTACATTTGTCAGCACAAAATGTAATAGATTTAGAGATAATATACACGTACGTACGATATAACGTATTTCAAAGAAATTTATTGTAAAAGGGGGTTCGTATGTATGGGGTATGAAGGGGGTTCGTCGTGGTACCTTTTATTAATTCGTGAATATAAAATAACACCTCTTGTTCGTCCATTAAGTGGATGTATGTTTAGTATTCCACCGAGATTTACTAAATACAGATTACGTATTACCTCATCGCCGCAGCCCCGTCTATATCCGAAGCACTTGTAGACCAAATCTCTCTCGCGCGCAGACAGCAAGGCTAGCAGCCCGCGTTGGCACAGAGCCCGCTCTGCCGATATACGGGGTATAGTGCCGCAGCGTTCTTTGTCCACATCCTGGAGGACAGATGTAAATACTACTGATGATAATGTCCTAGCCGGTTTCGGCCACGGCGAATGTTTCAACACCGGTTAAGAAATTCGAGGTCTAGTTTTCGGAAACAGTCAATTGCGCAGGAGATATTTAAGTGCATAATTGGACGCGCAGCCAGAAGAGCACTCTCTCGTCCGAGCTCCCTCAGGCCCGGTGGAAAGGAGAACCAGTACGATCGGGAGGGAGCGGGATGTAGGTTTGGTAGAGTTTTCCTTCTCTAAACACCTGGTTGAATTGCGGTGTTCAAGAGATACCTTAGTCACCTTTTACGACACCGACGAATACTACTATTGCTATGCGCAAATGCAAATAACGCGGAGCGTACCTTTTATTACTTTTATATTTTTCGAACGATTTTGATTTATCACTTTTAAATCGTTTTTTATGTAAACAATTAACACTAAAAAGACTGAATATAGGTATAGGCACATACATATATAAAGAGTAAAGAGAGGGGGGAAATAAGTACAACTATTAATAAATGCTATAAGATAATATATAAAAAGTCATATTAAAAAAAAATATTCCTTATAAATATATATATATATATTTGTTATATAACTAAACTTTAAAATCAGTCAAAATAACTGCTCTGGGCACTCTAGTGTTAATCACCAGTGATTTCATGTCTTTACCCCATTTCTTCCTATAACAGTGTAGGTATATACTTAATATGTAGAAATGTGGTTCCCATGTACTGAAGTCGTGATATGGTTAATTTATTCGATAGATATAGAGTATAATATAGTTTAAATATAGCGCTGTCATTTTTACTTCTCGTCACGCTGGTGTCAAATTCAGTGATAAAGTTCCATCGGCGTCAAAATGTGATTTTAAAACCGACCTGAAATACTTCCAATATATTGGACAGTTGATCTGGGAACTTGGAGAGCTTCGCCAATGCTCCGGATACTATGTTTCTTTCTTCGAAGTTGAGGAAGTTCAACGGCGTATCTCTGGTGGGGATGTGAGGAACTGGCTCGAGCAATGGCGCACGCTCCAGTCCTCCTTGCGTGAGCGCTTCGCCCACCGTCGAGCAGAACCGCTCGTACTCTATGTATCTTCGGCGACCTGGTGCGCTGAACCTACGAAACATTTCAAATTGCTTTTGGTATATATAGTATCATTCTTAGTAAGTTTCTTAGGCCGTTTTTTTCTCAGCCGATGTAAAAAAAGATAGAGAACCATTTCTAATGCCTCAAATGACTTCGACATATGAATGAGATACAAATTAAATGGACTATTATGTTGTATATCCGTCGTGTGGCTTAGATTAGAATGATGTCTCCCTCTTCATCATACGGATGTGTAGTAAGAGCAGAGTAAGGTATACATTATAAACGTATATAGCATGCCGAATAGCACATAGATTGCTAGCATCTAAGCTGTTGGATGCACCTTCTCTGTAAATAGTGCTTACTCGCCAACCAGCATTGTATAACTGTGCTGGATTACATGCCCAAACTCCTTCCCGTGTATTCCATAGATATACTAGAAGAAGGGAAGGGAGGCCTTTGCCCTGTAGTGGGACGAAACTGGCTAATAATTATTCTGTTATTACATTAAAATGGAATGAAAAAAAAAATTATAACTACATCAAGCCGGGTTTCAGACCTTTTTAAAAATATTTTGTTCGGAAATTTGTTACAAAATTTTCATTTGGTTCATTATAACTGATAATATCACATGTTATCTTAATAGAGAATGGCTTTTATCTTACACAGTTTGGTTAAATTCATTTGCGAGTAAGAAATAAAGAATTTGTTACATGTATGTATGATTTGTAGAAGCTCCTTGTATGAAAAAACTTCAAAGACATTCTTACACTTCCATGAGCGTGTCCATTTCTAAAGGCGTCAGTGATAACCCAGCCGTAGCAAGACCTCGGTAGAAATCTGCCCGGGGTATAACCAGCTCGTTTCTGAGATCGAACTGTCGCAGGAAATCGCCAGGGCGTACTCCTTCGCGCACCATCTGTAACAGGTTAGGAAGTACTCAAATATTGTATTCATAGAAAGCGAAATCTGATAAATAACACTATATTCTATTAAGATCAAGTGAATCAAGTCAAAGCTTGCCTGTGAATAATAGATTTATGCTTCAATATTTTAAAAAGAGCAACTACCAGAGTTTCTCACTGGCTCTTTTTGGTACGTTCCGCTTTCTGAATCGATCTGATAGACTCATTTTCGTTTCGATAATTCAAAATTGCTTGGAAGAAGCTTATTTGAATAACGTTATATTTAATTTCATTTAAAACCAAAATTATTTGTTACTATTGTCCACATTGAAGTAAACTAAACATTTTTTGGTGGTAGGGCGACTGCCCGAACTGCGTCATGACCACATTACACAAGTGTAAAGACCGTCATAGTGGCTCGCCTTGGCCTGTCGCGTTTTGGCATCAGCTTGTGTATATCCAGTAGCTCATATACCTAGAGACCTTCAGTCGTGGTGTATGTGGGCCGACATGACGATGCGGACTATCAATGGATTTTCATCCTTTGATAGTCGCTTTCGTTTTTGGACTACACTGTACTTACCATCAGGCGCACTGTAGTCACTATGTCGAGCCAGTGTAAAAAAACACGACAAGCCAAAGTGAGACACTATGACGGTCTTTTCACTTGTGTACCGTTATCAAGAACACGATTACGAGTCCTAGTCTATAAATGTTTCTTTACGGTCCGATTACATATCTTCTCACTATCGAGTACACCTTTACACGGTTTACCGATTTACACGGTAGATACATTCCTGAGAAAAACGTGTAAATCGAAAATTAAAAATTTTCAAGTCAAAACCGTGTAAATCGAAAAGCTTGCAGAAAATGCATAATTTTGCTATTTAAAGGTTTGATTTTTTTCAATATTTTTAGGTGTACACAGAAATAAAAATAAATTGCATTGACAGGTTAAAATATGTAATATATTACGGAAACACTGTTTTTTTATTTAATTACAATACATTAAACAGAAGAACAAAAAATAAAACCAAAGGTGTTTTATTATCTTTCATCATGTGCAGCAAGTCAGCACATAAGCTCGGGATTCCCCGTGAGATATGTACACAGCGCACGTGTTCAAACATAGTTGCATTTAGTAGAGTGCATTAAAAACAAAAAAAAAACTTATTTGGAAAAGCGTGTAAAAGCGAAAACGTGTAAAACAAGTACCGTGTAAATCGGGGGATAGGCGTATTTATTACAAACTGAGATAATGTACACCGGTAGTTAACGAAATATTACCAGCGCTTACCTTACTTTTGATTTTCGCTAGTATCTGGACGATATCTGTTTCTAACGGGCTTACTGCAGATGCTTTATGCTTTTTGTGTTCCACCGAAGGACCTGCTATCGTTGCGCTTTCCACGGGTTGTTCTTCCAACTGTAACCAATATCAGGCGTCATGCATATATTATATATAATTTTTAGTTCTCTTAAAACTTTTCCTATCAACTCTTACTTTTGGCATATCCATTAAAACCGTGTTCAGTAGTCAATCAAATAAACAAGAATTGCTAAAATATGCACTACATGAACAGTTTGAGAATTAATTACAGTAATTTTTTTTAAGTGTGGCTTAACATTAATTTTGTGAAATGAGCTTTCAGGAGTACCATTTTCATTGGATTGTGACATGGAGCTCTACAAAATAGGAATCAAAAACCCTGTTTTAGGTCGGTAGCGCATTGATGACTTGTTGTTTTGTAGCTATCCGTAGGCGATAATGACCTTCTACCATTAGATGGGATCATTACTTCCCTTTCACATAAAAAAAAAAACAGACAGACCACCATTAAATTCCTGTCTACTGATGTGGGTTCAAAATTTGCTTTATTTTTTAATATCATTGTAGTTTCGTGAACATTTCCACGTTTGCCATCACTGACAAAATTGTCAAGTTTGACGACGCCATGAACCTCCATGAATGGCTATAGTGATGTTATAGACAGACCTCACCGAGCAGACGAACATAGCTGAAGCCTAGGTCGTCCAGGTAGCGAGACTCGAGTGCGCGCACCTGCGCCGCCGTCGGCAGCACCCCGAGCCGTGCTAGCACGCGCCGGACTTGCGCTCGAGACACGTGCCCGTTGCGGTGTCTGCACAATGTATACATCATCACCATCATCACTGAAGCCCGCATCTGTCCATTGCTGAACATAGGCCTTTACTAAAGCTTGCCTCTCAAGTGTGTTTTGGACTGTTCGCATCCAGAAACATCCATCTGCCTTTCGCAGGTCGGCGGTCCATCTGGCTTTTGAGCATCCCACATTACGCTTTCTGCGACACGGTCTCCGCTCCAGAACTCGTTTGTTCCAACGGTTTTATTTATCCTGACTGGAAATAGTGACCACATCATTTCTGATGGTAAGCATGTTGGAGCTCAAAAAGGGACCGCGACCATCAACGGCAAAGAGAAACAATGGATAGTCGCAGTGAGCAAGTCTGCCTACACAAATATCTCATCACACCGCTCTTGAAGAAGCTCATGTCATAGGACGGTGGAAAACGCTCGGCTAAAAACCATTCCACAGCTCAACGACTCGGTAAAAGAAAGAGTTAGAGAACCTCATAGTTCTAGCCGGGATGTGAGTTACCGTATAGCCGTGACTCCGAAAACCCGCGCGCGTGGTTCTTTTACGGAAGGCAGAGGGTGGACCAAGGTTAAATAATTCTTCAGAGCATTACATATTTCCAAGTTTTTGGAAAATAAACACCCAAAGAGGTAGAGAGATTTTTACAGGGCAACGCCGGGTCACCATAGCTAGTAACCAGAGATAGGTAAAAGGTAATCTGATTAATGATAAACGATTGCAAAATGAAGTCTTAATTTTAATTTTGTTGCTTTGTCATGATCATGATTAAATCTCTTCAAAACATTAAGGAGTCATAAATGTGTATATGGTTGAGGATTTCGTAGTTTTTAAAACATAGATGGGCATAATACAGTCATATTAATGATGAAAAACGCATAATGTAATCATAATCATTTTTCATTAATCTGATTACATTTTGCCCATCTATGCTAGTAACTTATAAAACTAACTCATCGTGTTCGGAGAAGGCTGGTCGCAAGTCAATTGAGCGCTCCTTGCAAGCGGCTCGTACACGCAGCAATGCACTCTCCGTGAGGTCTAGATCTCGGTCGGACTCGGCCTCGCCACGGTCCGCTGCCGATCCGAGTGGGGGCAGCAGCGCTACAGCTTCGGCTACGCCACCAGGCTGCACGCCCGGGTGCTTCTCCAATTCTTTGATTGTGAACACTGTTTAACAGTCGATTTCCTTTCGTCAGACATCTAATAATCATAATCAACAAGCTGTTTCAGGCGACTGTTATGTATTACTTCTCATTTCTGCATCGCTACATCAAGGCTAGAACAGCGTAAACTACAGCAACACGTGCGCGCTTCGTCCGGTCTCCCATTACCGTACACCTGGACAGCTGTTGCGTAAACTTACTCTTATTTTTTTCTTGGGGAAAATTATCATAGGACCGTACTAGCTTGACAGGGTGTCGCCGCCGAGGTGTGCAGAATTTGTATCAGCTAAAAAATTCAAGGTAACTACAAGGTAATTAACGATGATTGCGGGTCATTCATTGTATCAGACACACGGCATCAGACATTGTATCTTGTGAATATTTCGCTTCTTATGCGACAAATGATATTTACATTTTTACGATGTTGTAACGTACAAAATCTTTAGTCTTTGTTCGGTAAACTTTTTTTTTTTATTGGATTAATCCATTTAATTGATAAGCAAAGGTAAAAGATACGGAGATGTGTGTAGACACCCAGAATCCTTCACCGAACACTAATCGCGATGCGCCCCCATCAACGAGTGACTTGGGTATAGGCCTCCCTCATACTGTGCGACCATTTTCCATTTTTTTTGGGAGTCGAAGCTGCTCGCTCCGTAGGCTTTACCCTAGTTTCCCTACACGTGACTCCTGGGTGGTGCTAAACGAGCAGCAGCGAGGTGGTAGGGCGTCGGTGCCCGTCTGGATCGCGACCACAGTACATGGGTGTAAAGCCCGTCGTAGTGACTAGTTTCGGCTTGTCACGTTTCGGGATCAGCTTGTGTATATCCAGTAGCTCATATACCTAGAGACCTTCAGTCGTGGTATATGTGGGCCGACATGACGATGTAGACTATCAATGGATTTTGATCCTTTGATAGTCGCTTTCGTTTTTGGACTACACTGTACTTACCATCAGGTACTCTGTAGTCACTATGTCGAGCCAGTGTAAAAAAAAAATTTTTTTTTGGAAAACTATATTTCCACGTATAATTTAAAGAAACCAGTATTATTCATCATAGACGATGGGAACACTCTCGGCAGGAGATCATTCACTCCTCAATGACCCGGCTAACGTAAGAATCCAGAGATATATTCATAATAAGATATAGTAAAGTTAACCTTGATCACAGTCATCTTCAAAAGTCCTCCAGCAAATGCGTTCCGAGTCGTTCGGATCGACGTAGTGGCGCATCACGCAGATCACCTCGGCTGGAGAGAGCACGCCGCCCAGTCCCATCGCGTCCACGGCGCGTCTGAACTGCTGGGCCGCTATGCGACCGGAATTCAACGGGTCATAGTCCTACACAATATTTCCGGTTATGTAACATATATAAAAACTGACATATTATCGCAGAGCCTAAATTACTTAACATAGAAACGTGAAATTTAGAAATTGATATCTTCGTAATAACAGCAATAAATAGTAGTTAGACAATTACCCTAAAGAATTCTGATACGCGGATGCTCCGCTGTTTTACAAACTCTTGAACTCGCAGCATCAGATCGATAAGTTGTCGCGTGGGCTTGGGCGGTGCGAGCACCGGGTGGAACACCTCAGTGGCGCCCAGCGGTGCAGTCGATAAGCCGGCCTCCACTTCAGGTCGAGATAGCTTCGGTAGCGTGGTGTCGATTACGGCATTAGGGTTTTTGTACTCCTGCAATTTAAAAAAATATATTCCCATAGTTTATTTAATGATTCAATAATAATTATAACATATCCTCACGCTGTTCCCCTTTAGGGGTGACCAGAGATACATTAGTGGCTGTATCCATTAAACATTGGAGAATAAGTTTATAGATAACGCTCATTGATTCTTATTTTTTACAATCCTGGCTTGGATAAATATCTGCAGCACACCTGCTGGACAATACAGGAGATCTCAAAAACCGAGTACGATTATCAAGAGGCAGGCATCAGAGGCAGAGGCAGGTAGAGCGTGATTCCACCGTCCTATGATACCTATGGCCCGTTAGGGTTGCTTCAAACGAAGCCTGAAATTTTATGTCTAATATAAGCCTGATATTTGTGCAGGTCGGCATGATCGCCGCAACTATCGATAATTTTTTTTACTGTAGATAGTCGTTGTTGTGTTTGCACTGCAGCATGTTTGCCATCCGGTGGTTTGGACATGGTGTCGAATCAGACTAAAAAAACCTATTTACAGTTATACTTGAATATCTTGTAACACTTTGTTAAAAAAAAAAAAATAAGCCGATGGATAAAAATCTAATCTATTAATCTTCTTCGTACCTAACTATCAGCCTTTTCTAGGAAACGACATAAATAAAACATAGAAGATCATCATGCACTTATAATTAATTATAGATCTACTAAATTTAAAAATTAATTTCATATAAACCAGGAAAAGAAGTTGAAGAAAGAGGTTAGGGCTTATCAATGACTTTCACCAAGCTTGTTACATGATCAATACTATAGCAGAAAGATAGGGTAGTTTTAATTTTCTCAAAGCTGCCGTTGGATTTTCGCCTGTGTCACATCTTTCAGAAATACAAAATCTATACCCAGACAATAAACAATAGTTGTAGGTCGTATCGAGTATGTGGTGGACGTTCCTAACATCCGCACAAACATATTCACTTCTGCATTCATCGTGCGAACAGATATGGAGGGAAAAGTGCACACAGCTAGGATATTTCCACGATTTTATGACTTGACGGCTTTTAATAGAAGAGTGAATAGGCATTAGTTAGGTGGTCGCGGTCAATTGTCGGGCCCATCTTTACTTACCACCAGGTGTAACTGCGGTCAGGTTTCCAGCTCTATTCAAAATTGTTGCATGCAGGTAAAGGCTATAAATGAAGCTTCTGTACCTAAAATGTTAATACTTGGGACAAAGATGGTTCTTACCGATCCAAGACCTTGTATACCTTCCTTTTTCACGGCTTCGACTGCTTTTAAGAACTCTACGTAGTCCAGGGTGTAGGAATCCTTGATGAAGCGTCGCACAAGGAGATTGAAGTCTTCGGCAGATACGATGATGCCAATGTAGTTTAGGATACGGGCGAAATGAGCAAAGGTTATTCGACCATCATTCTTGGCTACCTGGTGAATAGCATATTTTATTTCTACCAGTTGAAAATGTGTTCGCCGGGTTATCATATTGTTATTACAAGATTCTTTAGGACTGATTTTGGTATGCTGAAAAGTGTCTTATCATCCAGCAATTTTTTAGCGTGGTACATATGGTGGCGGTGAATTTGACCTACCTTAGGTTATAGCGTATAAAGATGAGATGATCGTTGATGAAAGAAAATGAATAAGTCGAGACAGCAAGTAGATAAGCGTTTAATGGAGCACACAGTATAAGAGTTACAGATTAAATAAGCAAGCGCAGGTACCACAGTCCAAGGGCAAATAAGATACACGGCACAATGATAGAAATAAAAGGTAGAAATAATAACTGTGAGGACAGTACAAACAATGAGCGAGTCGTGATCAATACAACTATCAAAAGAAATCGTCTCGTATCTCGTTAGTTGTAATCGGTTTTTCAACTGCGTTGCGTTTATCGTCTCATGCATTATCGTCTATGTAATGTACAAAAATCAAATAAGGATTATGACCAGCTCGTAATCCTGGAAGTAAGGCTTGAGTGGCAGCTCCCGGTCGGCGATGGTGGCCAGCAGGCAGCACAGCCGACGTAACTGCCACTGGTCCAACTTGTGACAGTTCGGTTCAGGCGGCGGCGGGCACGCTTCCAAGATGCAGTCAGCTGTTGTCTTATCACGTCCACCGGCATCTATGATTTTGGGTGTACAAAGTGCAAAGTAATCTAGTGGCAATATACTCTGATAATTTTTATTAGCAACCGGCTCTAGCTTTGTTATTGCAACGATGGGGTGTAGTGGGAACTGCAAACTATTTCGTCCATTTCTGTCAGCCGGCCTCTATTTAGAGGCGAGGTGAGAATTTAATGGTCGACATATGAGTGGACACCATCTTGTCATCTTAGTTTAAGATATTGTTTATTCGGTCATTATAAGTGGAGAAATTAGTCGATTGCAATCTAGTTTTAAAAACATTTTCTGTATATGGTTTATTTTATTGTTGTATGTTATTATTTGTAAACAAATAAATGAATTCCGTATCGAATGTGGTATTTTCTGTTGTTTTTTTTAAATGAGTTCATTCAGGAAATATCATGACTTTATGTCACCTTCCCCATGTATGATTTGGCAGAGTTGGTGGTAGAGAATGCGGCCGTCCTGTGCCCGGAAGTAATCAGCCAGCTGGGATATCTCAGCATCAGATAGTCCCACCACGGAGCGCAGCGGGCCGGCGAGCACTGATACGAACTTCGACTCTAAAATGAATAATAATATCATCAAGTTCTGTTCCTTTCGTGGTGAACAGAGATACATGTGCGTCTGCTTCACCATGACTCTGCGTTGTGATCCCTTAACAACTGATGGTAACCATAGTGCAGTCTAAAATACGACTGTAACCAAAAACTACTAAAAATAGTAAAGAAAAATTTATCGATATTTCGCTTCATTAAAAGGCCCCAATATCTTAAAGCAGTGGGAACATACTCGTCGAAAGAGAATTATATAGCTCAACGACTCAGCTGGAGTAAGAGTTAGAGAACTTCTTAGCCCTATCCAGGATATGAGTTACTATATGGTTATATATATGACTTCGTAAACCCTATATAGTTCTTTTATGGAAGAAAGAGAGAGAGAGAGAGAGAGTGGAACAAGATCAAATAACTCTTCAGGATACTTGCCGAGATTCAGGCGGTAGAAAACGCTTAGTGAGGCAATATCTCTGCGCAACTGGAGCCATTAAAGGTGCTTATAACCTCTGAAACATTCACAATGCGGACAGCCCTCCGCTGCAACCTATCCAGGGCGTCAGGTAAGTACTGAGCAGAACCATACCAGATATGTGAATAATATTCCATGCAGAGCCTGACCTGGGCCTTATGCAATAGATTCGGTTAGTCCGGGGTGAAAAACCGTTGCAGTCTGTTCAAGATAGCACTTGGCGCTTGAACGTATAAATATATGATGTAGTCAGAAGTAGCGCTTGCCTGATATAAGGGAGTTTCCCTCAGGGTCCAGAGGTCTGTACCAGTCCCACAAGTCCAGGCCAACGCGGAAGGCAGCCGCTCGGATCTTATTGCAAGTCTTCCACACGTCCGCCAGACGGACTATCTACAAACATCAGGGCAATATTCTTAAACTACTCTTATACTATAAACTTAGATTATAAAATTCTTGTTGTACGCCTGACAATCTCTTTTTTTTTCCTGAATTTCGACGGGCTATATTTCAGTGAAAAATGCAAATCAAAAAATATGAATTTTGAAGCTTCAAGACCCTAGTTTTGCAATCTTAGGGCAAAATAGTAAATGTTAGTAACTACGGTGTTTGCGTATTCTAAAGGAATAGACTGAAAAAAAGAATGAAAAAATTACAGTCTTTTTTTTAAGTCTATGGATATGGATTATTTTGTTAAATATTGGTAAATAAACATTGTTTTGACTGTCAAAAGGTGGAAGAATGATGAAGGAATGACAAAAAAAAAATATTTGCCGGATAATGAGCATCCAAGGTTATTGTAAAATATCATGGTGGGGTATAAACTACTATCTGTATCTCCCTCTCCCCTCCGCCGTCCTATTACTTTGTAAAAATGTAAATATCATTGATCACGTAAAAAAGAGAAATATTCATGAAAAACGATTTCTATCCTTACATAACTGAGACGAAACGATATCTAATGAGACTTTGTGTTAACTTTTAAAACATCAAAACTAAAGATTGAACTAATTTTCAGCCTATTATTTATGGAGTAGTTGACCCAATTTTTTAGATATCACGGGCGGCACGCTGAACACTGCGCGCCACCTCCCTCTCATCCAGAAGACTCCCTTAAGTCTGCTGCCTAGGATTAATCTGTTCTTCTCTGTCATATGTATGACATACCCAAAAAAAATTTTTCTTTCTCAACACAATACTTTAAGCACAATTAATGATTACTTAATGTTATTACCGTGTCATGCATTCTGATGATTTAATCAGTACAATATCATGGATCTTCAAATAAATAACAGATAATATTTGCAAAATTTATATTAAAACATTATTAATTTGGTGTGCCTAAAATGAAAATAAATTTTGAATTAAATACACAATTCAAAAATGAGAGGTAAACAATGAGTTGTCAATTTGAAAACCCTGGTTTTTTTTATAAGATACGTAAAAAGATTCGATATTATTTATAATATTTATTTTTCCCAACGGTGTTGTTTAAACTTTAACATTATTGACAAAAAGTAATATTATATAAAAAAAAATAGCCCAAATTACATTGCTTGCGATTATATAGCGTGTCGGTACCAACTACCGACGAATCAATCATTAAATGTTTAATGTTATCATACTATACCCAATTTGAGGCCAGCAGAAGTATGATGATAGCGATGAAATCTTGGCCAATAGCGGCCTTGGCTACGTTTCTAAATCATTTCAAGCAGGCGAAGGCGGAAGACCCAATCAGCGAAAGTGAGCTCGCTGATGATTTGCGTAGCCCACGTTAGTGTGGCATGTTCTGTGGCATGATGGGCGAGTCAGGACGACGTGCTGTAGCCGACGTAGCTGTAGGAAGCAGCCACAGCTGGACGAGATTTAAGACGAGCTCACTTCACATCCAGTTCAACCCGCGTCTCGTCTCAAACACGGCCACTCCTTTGCGATTTCGATCACGAGACAAGAGATTGCCTGGACAACAGTGGTTGTTATCCCCAAGTTGTGTTGGAGTTAGCGTTTGTTAAGGGTACCTTTTCTAGCCCCTTTTTCGGCTGAGCGAGGGAAGCAGCGCCGCCCTAAACAGGCCTGCTTTGTCTTACAGGTTGCTGCCCAATTCACACTGTCACTCCGGCGCACCGCTCGCTCTGTGTCAATTATGTGTACACTTCAGTCAGAGCCCAACCTGCAAAAGTTAAGCCTCTCCATCTTAGTCCATTGCCACTGGGATTCCTCAGGTGCCATATATTTGGAAACAGTCAATTACGCAGGTTATATTTGGTTCGTGAATGCTAGTGCTTTCTTAAACGAACATCCTCGTCCAAGCCCCTGTTAATCTGATGGAACAGAGAGCATAATATGATATAATAAACCCATGTTTAATTAATCATCTATTATATAAAAATAAGTCCGCTTTTCCTTCCTGACGCTATAACTCCAGAACGCACGAACCGATTTCCACGGTTTTGCATTCGTTGGAAAGGTCTCGGGCTCCGTGAGGTTTATAGCAAACAAAATTCAGGAAAAATTTCAACAGAAAAGCAGGAAAACGGGGAAAATGCACATACTGCGCCATCTATGATACATTATTTTTATAACTTATAGGCGAACGCTTGACCTCAATCACACCTGGTGGAAGGTGAAGATGAGTCCGATGATGAACCGCATCTGCCTAACAAATGCCTATTCACTCTTCTTTTAAAGACTCCCAGTTCATAAGATCGCGGAAATATGGCCGCTGGAAGCATATTCCACTCCTTAGCTGTTCGCATGATGAATGTAGAAGCGAATCTTCATAGGATGTACTACAAACCAATATGGTTTTGCATAGTGGTGGAGCAGTTCGCACCAGTATTTTAAGTAGACGGCGCCGATGCGTTATACTCGTACATTGTTTGACAGCTACTCATTGTACTCTGCTCAGTTAATTTCATGTGACATTTAATATGCGCATGATCTTTCAAACGCTAAAAAAAAAACAAAACGAAGCCATCTGGTGGCGAAACGAAGTTCGCCGGGTTTGCTAGTAATAAATACATTTCAATCAATTATTTTCTGCTTTATCAATAATAAAATCTAAAATATACTTTGGTGAAACACAACTAACTGTGGTGTGCTCGCCGGGGAAGGAACACACCGTGAGGAAGTCCGCATGGCATCTAAGAGGAATGTCATGTGCAAGTGCCCTGAAAACTGCGATCAGCTACTGGTCACGCTGGCTACGACATATCAGTACAAAGTAGACAGCAATTAACGTTTAGCTGCTCACCCTGAAAGAGGTATAGTGTGACGATATATTTTATTATTACTAATTGTATAAGTACTAAATTTGACAATTGAACACCAATACCTACTTCAACTACCAGTGTGCTACAAAAAAAAAATTCGTAAAATATGAGTTTCCTTTATCTCGTGCATCAACTTTGACCTATCTCTCCCAGCAACCCTCTTCGCAGCCATTGGGAATCTCTCGTTAATCAATTTGTCAATGGATATGTTGCCTGGTACGGCACCGTTACGTTACCACCGCCCTACGACAACTATACCTGCGATTCTTTTTCATTATGTTGCTCATAAATGACAAGGTATGTAGTTCGCTGCAGCAACTTGATCAAAAAGAGCAATGGACGATGTTTATCGGGTTCGCTCAAACGTGGTTAGAGGTCGGAGGAGGCGCAGGACATGCGCCGTGGAGCCTAGCACGGACCAATGACGTCAGAGGATCGATCGAGCGCCCGTGTGCCGGCGGTCGCGAGCGCTCCGCGGAATTGTCTCTTCGCGCGTGAAATGTTCATGCGGAGCGTGGACTGTGGCTTTTTAATGTCGGCGAGGCACCCATGTGCGGGCTAAGCTTCAGGACCAGGAACAGCCCGTCCCAGAAGACATCGCTTCGCTGGGGCGACAGCTGTGGCGTGTAGCGCAAGCCCATCGGCTCCGAGGCCCTCGCTTTTGTTCGAACGTTGATCATAGTGTATTTCATACGACTCACGTTCCGAGTTCATTGGTTTTTTCAATGAAAAAATAGGGATTTATCTTACTGCTTGAAGTTTCGGCGTATAATCGAAAGGAGATTTTAAAGAAAAGTAAGTTACTAATAATCATTTATATACAGCACACCACTCGTTTTTAGTATTTTCAATACAATCGTGTACATTTTCCAATATCTTTAGTTCAAAATGAAAACCAGGATAATATTTCTTATATCTACATTTTAATGAAGATACTATATTGAATCTTAGTATTGAATATAGGTTGAAATAAAAAGGATTTGTGCATGAACATTTGAAAATGGTAGTTGATGACAATTAGTGGAAAAAGAATATTTTCGTCAAAGCTTACCGGTAGACCTGTTTAATTGTTTATAGTATGGAGTGGTGGCCACGCTGTACCTTCGTCTGTATTCAACTAATAGTTATGTTTGTCCAAACATAACCTGTTTTAAGTTGCAAAATAAGTATGAAAGCTGGAGAAACTTGCAGAGATCGGATCAATAGCTTGAGCATAATGAAAGTACAAATATAAATAATATTTTTTTTATTTTATTTTATTATTTTATACCGACTCGTCACAGTGACTGCACCATACCTGATGGTAAGCATGGTGCAGTCCAAAAAACGCCAACGACTATCGAAAGGTAACAAAAAACCCATCGGTAGTCGCAGCGATCATGCCAGCCTGCACAAATATCTCTTCACGCTACGTTTAAAAGATCCCATATCATAGGATGGAGGGAACACGCTCGTCGGAAGACCATTCCACAGCCCAACGACACGGCAAAAGAAGGAGTTAGAGAACTTCTTAGTCCTGGCCGTGATGTGAGATACCGCATAGCCGTGACAACGCAAACCCGCGCGCGCGGATCTATTCAGGAAGGGAGAGGGTGGAACAAGGTTAAACAACTCCTCAGAACACTCGCCATGATACAGACGGTAGAAAACGCTCAGTCATCATCATATCATCATGCTATATCCTTTTCGGGGTGAGCAGAGATACATTAGTGGCTGTATCCACTTTACGCTTATATGTCATGCTCAACGTAATAAGTAGCGTAGATGATCGCCGTTCTCAGGGCACTCACACAGGACGTTTAAGTTAAGGGCAGAGTGTGATTATGTATTATTATTATTTGTTGTAGGAGTCTTTCACGGGATTTTATGTGATCCGAAAGAAGCTGCTATGAAATTGCTTATGGAATTCACATTGCTGACTTATCAGCATCTCTCTCAGAATTGGGTGATGTGTATGCATCGGGCAGAACTGGACTGTTGCACCAGAATAGCAAAAGTACTGAAAAGCCCATGATATTACTTTAAAATAGTATATTCAGCAATATTGTCCTTAGGTTGTCGAAAAGCTTCAAGATGATCAACGTAGCCGGCGTGATCTCCATAATTCTGTTCTACGTGCTGATCCTCGCCGTCGGCATCTGGGCGGGGAGGAAGAAACCCCCTGGCAACGACTCTGAGGAAGAGGTGATGCTGGCGGGGCGCTCCATCGGTTTGTTCGTGGGGATATTCACTATGACTGGTAACTACAGCTTGATCAAAGATTTGATTAAACAATGGAAGTTCCATCCAACTCGTTATTATGGTTACATTTGGACTTGCTTTGTGGAAATTAGACAATTAATAATGTTAGGTAAAGGACCACAAATTGAAAATATTGTAGATGTAATTAATTTGTAAATTTAGTTCGCTCTTTTACTATAAATTGACAAGACGCCGTGCATCCATGTGTGCTGGACGTTGTAGCTGCTCGTACGAGACCATTCATCGCCTATTTTTTGCTGCGAACCGCCAAGAAGTAGAATTCGCTTCCTGCATCTATTTTTCCAACATCTTATGACATGGGAATCTTCAAACATGGAGTGAATCGGTATTTGCTAGGTAAGCGGACTCCATTGTCGACCTCATCATCATTTTCCAGCAGGTTAGATTGAGGTCAAACGCAAGCTTGTCTGTAATAAAAAAAAAAACAGATTTTTAGGAATAAGACTTCGGATGAACATGGATAAGATCAAAATTATGTATATCAGCCACATTACCCCGACTCCTGTTATCGTCAAGGGTTTTCCACTTAAGGTAGTCCAAGAATATGTATACCTGGGTCAAACACTGCGATTGGGTAGGAAAAACTTCGAGACGAAAGCCAAAAGAAGACTTTAGTTGGGTTGAGCAACTTACGTCTGGTCTTTTTGGTTTCTATTCTTGACTTGATGAAAAGTGATGACAAAGTTGATTGATTGATTGAGCGAGCTCGGGTAATACAAACTATTCCGCTAGTTACTCCTTGTTACTGATATTCTCAGGAAGCAGATGACGGATATATGAAATATTATTCTTTTCTAAAGATACTTTCAAGAGTAAATTTTGTTTTAGCTACTTGGGTCGGCGGTGGATACATTAACGGTACTGCCGAAGCCATCTATACATCTGGGCTGGTGTGGTGCCAGGCGCCCTTCGGGTATGCTCTATCGTTGGTTTTTGGTGAGTAAAATGACAGGAAATTTAAATTAACTTCATTCAAATAGGCGTCCTTCTAAGCAGTTTTGAATCGTCTAAAGACAAAGAAAATGAATCTACCACTGGTATACAAGCCGGAGAAGTGAGAAGGCAATTAATGTTAGAGAACCGATGTTGGCTGGAGTAAGTACCATAAGCTTGTAGGTGAGGATCGTCAATCGGTAAAGGTAATGTGGGGCGCGGCGGGGCCGTGGGGTGACGAAAATGACAGGCGGTCAGCAGAAATTGGATGAGAAGATCCGAAGATGGGATACAGTAGAGTTTATTATTAAATACATCAATACAGTGTTAGACTCTGGCACATTTTGAGACCTACTAAAAAGTGATTTTTTTTTTAAATAAACAATGTTATACGATTCAAAGCCTCGTGTTATGCTTGTTTGTAATTAATCAATCAATGCATATAATAAATCCATTCCTCAGCAACTTACATAATATTATCAAGGTGAAAAATTATTTGATAGCTTCTTATAATAATAAAGGGTTTAAAAGAAAGAGAGAAAGAAGAACGTTTATTTGCTAGATAACATACCACACATCTCGGAAGAATTGGCTAACGAAGGTAGAAAACAACAAAAGCAAATACCCCGGCTATGATGATGCACTAAAGAGAAGTGAGCTCAGAATAAAGGAGTTTATTTCCTTGGTAGGTGGGATATTCTTCGCGAACCCGATGCGTCGGCAGGGCTACGTGACGATGCTGGATCCCCTGCAGGACGCGTTCGGGAGCCGTATGGGCGGGCTGCTATTTATGCCGGCGCTGTGCGGGGAGGTGTTTTGGGCTGCCGGCATCCTGGCTGCTCTTGGTGAGTCAACATTTATTCAGTTTTAACCTAGACGCAAGTTTCCCCCTATTGTAGCACTCAGATGAACCTGCAAAAGAATTATAGTACCGACATATATTATATATAATAAAAAAGAAAATATTTTTAATAAAATTAGACTGATTAACTACATAGTAAATATATGAAAAGCATTTTGTTTGTGTCTATTGTCTGCGGTCTTAACGGGACTTTCCAGCTGTCGCGAGCACTGCTCAATGTTGCTGGATGTTCAAATAAAAGACCGTACAGTCGAACTATGACATATTTTAATTCAGAATATATTTACAATTTTAAGCAACGTAACAATTGTGTGTTGTACTTCGATCTTAGCGCCATCTAGTTGAGTACAAATATACTAAATCAGCGGAAATTATTATTTTTAACTAACAACTATTTTAAGCACCAGCTATAATTTTATAACCTAAAACATGAGTTCACTTTGGATGACTTTGATTATAATTGGTTGAGCTTCACCAGAGATATAAATGAGTTGATAGATCTAGAATGTGAATAATGTGTAACCCCCAACGGTCTCTTTTGGTACTATTTACGGGGAGTCGTGGTACTATAGTTTGTACACTATTACATCTATCATCACACCGCTTCTCTTTTGGAGTAAGCACAGATAACGGAACGCCATTTCTTTCAATTTCTGTAAATTTCTTTTACTTCTTTAACATTCATTAATACACCCTCACCAACTCCACGTACTCTTGATCTTGCCCACTATCAGAACTCTATTTCATTATAACATCCTTTATTAAAAGTGGTAGGATAGATACAGGGTAGCTTTTACATCTCTTAGTAGTTACCAATCTACAGTAGAAAGTAAAGAGGTAAAATGAAACTCTTTTTCTTTGTAACATTACAATAGTTGTAACTATTATGTATAAGTAGGCACCTAGATAATTGAATTACATTTTACAATTTTGTTTCATTAATGACTATTTCACTGTCGATTATATAAATGACTACCGTAGAGAAAGTCGAGTAGGTTTTCTAACTATATATTAACAGTAATATTATTATATGTTAGGGATTAATATTATATGTTAGGGAATCAACAATCGATGGATCAACATGAATTAAATAGAGTGTACATAGGCCTTTACAGGTAACGGACTCGTCCCGGATGTCCCATTAGTGTAATTACGGGTATGTATGTTGGGGGATAACGTTGTTTTTGAACCATCCTAAAGGGTTTAGTTAGAGTATTTGTTAATGCAATGTATTCGTTTCTATTTAATCCGGAGCTTTGACATGAAAGCTTTAGCTGAGAAGTTGAAGAATTAAATAAAGGGTAACATTTATTTGGCAGATAACATAGAACACAGAAGGATAGGTTAATCCAGATATAGAAAAAAATAAAATCAAACCTTGTGCTATGATGCGCTAAAGGGAAGTCAGCTTAGCAAATGCTGGGTGACCAGCTGACGCACCGAGCGCTGATTTTCAGACACCGATTTATTGCGTCATTTATACTTATACATAGGGCGTTTCAAAAAAAAAAAATATTTTTCCTCGGAACAACGCTCAAAAGTTTCGTTTTAATGCCAAAATAGGCCTCTGAAAATATGTGCCCTTAATGTTAATATTTAGGTTGTCCGCATCGCACTTTTCGATTTCCCATACAAATAACACAGGACAAAAGTTTTGGAGAGGCGTGTAAATAGCCCTCCATATGAGCGGGGAACGTATCTTGGTTGGCAGTTAAGAGAAATTAAAATTAGGTCAAAAACGAGTATTAAAGAAACTTATCACTCCATAAATCGCAGCTGATATACCAGAATGTCTGAATCACTAACCTGTAGGTCTGCAGCTCGTCCAGTATATGCTACAGCACGGTAAGGGTCCAGGAGTCCAGTAGAGGCCACGGGCACAGTAAGTTTCCTCTCGCACAATTACACCTTATTTCTTTTCTTAATAGCAACGTCGTGTGGCGGTTTTATTATATTAATACGGCGGGTTATTTATATTTTAAAATAACAGCGTAGATAG
This sequence comes from Automeris io, assembly GCA_036320925.1. Classification (NCBI taxonomy): domain Eukaryota; kingdom Metazoa; phylum Arthropoda; class Insecta; order Lepidoptera; family Saturniidae; genus Automeris; species Automeris io. The sequence continues at coordinate 415,786 of JAUDJH010000010.1, read as the reverse complement.
CACGACGTCGCGGCGGTTGCATACAATTATTATAGAAGTAATGTAATGAATGACGTTTTTGTGACGTCAAACAAGAGCGGTGGTAATATGAGCGACATCTGTTGGTTTCACTACAGAATCAGGGATGCAGATAATCCTTATATCATTCGCAAGTAACTTATGGAGTGATAGAAGAATTTTGGTATGAAGCGGAAATATCTTAACCGCCTCACCATGCTCCCCCTTTGGAAGGTCAAGAGATCTTCCAAAACGACAAACTTAATACCTTATGGATAACAAGTAGTAACTTAACTAGCTACCCTAAACGTTAAGATGCGTATTAGAAGGCACTGTAGTGAAACATAAATATATAATAATAAATACACTATGCGGTCAGATTAATAGATTATATATAAATATACAATAAGCGGCTGAATTATAAACTAGGCGGTCAGATTAATTGTTTAATATATAAATATACATAAGCGGCTGAATTATTAACTAGGCGGTCAGATTAACTGTTTATATATACATATACATAAGCGGCTGAATTATTGACTATGCAGTCAGAATAATTATATAATATATAATAAGCGGCTGAATTATTGAATAAAATAAGTTTATTTACACACGAGTAATATTATCTGAGCCAGGGTATATTTCAGTAATTATCCCTAACGGCCAGTTTAAGGGAGGAGAATCCTCTTGTCCAACTAATACGACAGTTCCAATTTGAACGGGATTCTCAGGCATTGCCCATTTCTGCCTGACTTGCAGCGCGTGAGCGTCAGACAAACTTCCTGAACTACATTTTCTTTCTAAAGTCATAAATCGACGAGAAGCGGTAGAATAAAAGTTGTTCGACTCATTGGGATTTCGACAGAAAGGGGAGGTACAGAGTACCTACCCTCTGTGTTCCCAGTGACAGAAGATCTGTACAAACAACTACATTCTATATCATCAGGGCTTACGAATTGTTTAGGGGATATTTTATCTAATTCCCAGAATTTTTGCACCAAATCATTACGTGCTACAGCGGTAAACGAAGCGGGGGCGGTGTGAGTATGCGTGCTGGGATAGTCACCCATAAGCACATAACCAAGAGTGGTCGAAAAGGCGGGGGGTAAATTTGCTCCTAACTCAACTCTCTTTCCTAAGTATATATATGGAAACAGCTGAGCTCCTAATAAAAGGTCGATATTTCCGGGTATATTCCACGTGAGATCAGCTAAAGGTATGCTGCTCACGGCAGTCATGTCACACTTACTAATAAAGTGCGAAGGCAACTTGTCAGTAATGCAATCAACCACTAAAGCCTGTATATTATATTTATTCTTCGGGTATATGCGTGATTGAATGTCTATATTCACATAGCCATAAATCGGACGTGAACTAAGACCTACACCCTTGATGTACGAATTATTTAACGGAATAATCGGCTGGTTAAGCGCTTTGCAACAATCCACAGTAATTAAATTATTCTGTGAACCATTGTCAAGTAAACAACGAATAACTAATTTATTATTATTGCCGATATTCGAAGCGGCGTAAACTTGAGCGGTAGAAAGCAGAACGTTAAAACAAGGCTGCTTGACCCCTAACGGCGCGCGCGCAATGCTAACAACAGATGTATTAGTTTCGAGCGCAGGCGTCTGCGGCGTGCGAGCGCTGTCAAGCGCGGCGCTGGCATTACATTGGAACGCGGTATCTTCACGACAGTTTATCGGAGTGGTAGGCGGAGCTGTATAAATATGTTTATCTTTCTTATGAAAATGCAAAAACGTGTGGTGACGTTTGCTGCATATATCGCAACAAGACAACGATTTACATTTAGAAACGGAGTGTGATATACTCAAACAATTCACACAACCGTGGTTCGATTTAATAAAATCATATTTATCTTGCGGGGTATTCAAACTTTTAAATCCTTTACATTTATATAATTGCGTATGATCTGACCCACTACAGTAAGCACAGACCTGCGCAGGAGTTGCAGGAGTATTAGCATTTTTAGCTATGAAAGTTTTGTAAGTCGATGACCTCGTCGTATCAGCTGACTTATTATTACGTCTTGAGGCGCGAGTATTTATATTATTAGAATTATTATTTATATTATTTGGGCGACTCAAAATCTTAACTTGATCTAGAACAAAGGAAATTAATTGATCATATGTGGGTACATCGACACCACGCACAGACATCTCGAAATTCTGCATTGTTTGTGAATCAAGTTTTCGTGAAGCGCAATTTAATAAAATAAAATCCGTTAAATCATCGATCTCTAATTGTTTCAATGCTGCAACCAAAGCGGAATATTTTTCAATAAATGTATCTAAACTGTCGGCAGTATGTATACAAGATTCTATGTCTAGAATATTATCTATGTAGTGAGAACCTAAACGTCGCTTATCTTGATATTTGTTAATTAAGCGACTCCAAATGACGCCGTAGGTCTTTCCGGAAGGCACAGTGCCAGCCGTCACCCTCAACGCCTTGTCAGTGAGTTTACTCACGAGATACTGCACACGCTGCGAGTCAGACAGTTTAGGGTTATCATGTATATTGGATTTAAAAGATTCATAAAATTTAGGCCAGTCCTCGAGGCTACCATCGAAACTTGGCAAATCTATTGGCGGTAACTTTATCGAATCTGAGATTTCTGAGCTATTCGCGACAATATTCGGGGATGACCTTGGATTTAATATTTTATTTCGGACTCGTTTCACTGCCGTATACAAGTCGTCAAACCTAGTTAAATCCTCATAATCAGGATCATCCGTTGGGCTGATAATTAATTTTATATTATTAATCTCGTCAATGATATGCTCGAATTTATCTCGATATTCATTGACAATCTCAGACGCGGTCAAGAACTGTTCATTTGAGCGGGATTCGAAGCTAGAAACATTTTTAGCTAAGCCGTGCATATTACTGAGCCTAGCAAAAATTGCTTCCTTTTTGCAAGTTAATATTTTTATTTTAGAATATAATTCTGCGGTTGCTTTATTAGTAGCCATCGTGTAAGCAATATATAAATAGGTACCAAATAATATTACGAACCAATTTTTTATTTATAATATAGTATGTGTGTATTTATGTATATATTATACGTATTTATATATATTATATAAATGTATAGAATTAATGGACAGGCATATAACTATGAACGCTTGTCCACGGCGGGTTAATAAGTATGCACTATGTGCAGCAATGGTGCATGCAGCAGCTTAGATCTTAGGAAGCTGCAAGCAATCGGGCATGCCGTATACCTTAGTCGGCTCTTACGACACCTCAGTATGAGGAAGAGGGAGGCACTATTCTAATCTGCCGGTAACCCCACGGCTAATTATAATACAAATAATATACACACAATAAATAAAGTATGATAAATAAATGATAAATACCTACCTACGAACTTCACTGGAAATTTCCAGTGAACCAGTGCATACAAATCTAATGTAGGTAGACTTATAAAAATATATAAATTTTAATAAATATACTAATTATTGTGGATTAATTTAGAGTTAAGTACTAATTATAGTTATGTACTAACTTTTCTGGAACTATCCAGGCTCGACCGGACCAAAATTATGGAGAGGCGTGTAAATAGCCCTCCATATGAGCGGGGAACGTATCTTGGTTGGCAGTTAAGAGAAATTAAAATTAGGTCAAAAACGAGTATTAAAGAAACTTATCACTCCATAAATCGCAGCTGATATACCAGAATGTCTGAATCACTAACCTGTAGGTCTGCAGCTCGTCCAGTATATGCTACAGCACGGTAAGGGTCCAGGAGTCCAGTAGAGGCCACGGGCACAGTAAGTTTCCTCTCGCACAATTACACCTTATTTCTTTTCTTAATAGCAACGTCGTGTGGCGGTTTTATTATATTAATACGGCGGGTTATTTATATTTTAAAATAACAGCGTAGATAGCACGACGTCGCGGCGGTTGCATACAATTATTATAGAAGTAATGTAATGAATGACGTTTTTGTGACGTCAAACAAGAGCGGTGGTAATATGAGCGACATCTGTTGGTTTCACTACAGAATCAGGGATGCAGATAATCCTTATATCATTCGCAAGTAACTTATGGAGTGATAGAAGAATTTTGGTATGAAGCGGAAATATCTTAACCGCCTCACCAAGTTTTTTTTTCTTTTGTTTTCTATAACTAATGAACGATATATCGTATTGCAATACCCAGTCATTATTTTTGTAGAGAATTTAACGCTCTACAAAAAAGGTCTAAAATCAATTTTTGATAAATCAACTCAGTCAAAGGTTATTCAAGATCGAAGTTTAACTTACCTTCAATTCAGCTGTTTTATTAACTGATTTGGCAAAATATTATGTTTTTAGAAAAACTGAAACCAAAACATTTTACAAAATATAAATTAGACTTCTGAAAACTGTTAACTTTATTTCCTGATTTATAGTAAATGTGGACAAGGTACTTAAAACGAATTATCATTGACAGTTAACCCAACATTTGAAAATTCTGGTTGTTGAAAATTAACATCGATTGTTAAACCTTTTTTGTAGAGCGTTAAATTCTCTACAAAAATAATTAATGGGTGTTGCAATACGATATATCGTTCATTAGTTATAAAAGTCAAAAGAAAAAAAAAACTTTTGTCCTGTATTATTTGTATGGGAAATCGAAAAGTGCGATGCGGACAACCTAAATATTAATAGTAAGGGCTCATATTTTCAGAGGCCTACTTTGGCATTAAAACGAAACTTTCGAGCGTGGTTCCGAGGAAAAATTTTTTTTTGTTGAAAGGCCCTATTATACATATATACTATATGTATATAAGGTTATTGAAATAACATTTTTCTTGTATTTAAATGATATATTTTCTCTAAAAATACGTTCAGAGGTTTCGCCGACGTTTAAAAACTCTTTTCCAACGAAATCATTAAAGGTTGACAGAGGAAATATTGGTCTGAAGCATTTTGTTGAATAATTTATATGTTTCGCCTCCAACGCGATCCCAAACCACCCACATACATTGTATGTACCTACGTCGTGGGACGTTTTCAGCGAATGTGTTCCATTTGTTTGGACTGTCACTGGAGCTTTAAGATTTATTTACGAGCGGGTTGGGTTATTTTAAGATTTTGTTCTCGTAAATATGAAATGTCAAAAATATGTGTTATGCAATTTTATATACCTTTTAGCACTTTAGCTATGCTGAACATCGAATATCGACGTAAAGTCACTTTCCTTGTAGTCTTTGACCGGTCGTACAGTGAAGAGTGCTTTCAAAAGCTATATTCTCTAATTCCGCCAGCTCTAATTCATTACAAAACCACTGGACACAGCGTTGGACATACCATCCGCATGAGGTGGACGATCCTTGTATTCGTGCGAACATTTTGCTTCTACATTCATCATTCGAATAGTTAAGGAGTGGAGTATGACGCCAGCGAGCATATTTCTACGTTCTTATGACTTAGGAGTCTTTAAGAGAAGAGTAAATAGCCATTTGTTGGGCGGACGCGGTCCTAATAAAATTATAGATGAAAAAAAAAACATATAAACATACATCACGGTCTAGTAGACGCTACCGAGCCGCGACTGCTGGAATCTGAAGTGTACCCTAAGCGAGAATCTTCAAAATCTTGTTTTAGTTAGAAATTACGTTATAAGTACTATATTGTATTATAGCCGTTCATTAATTGTGATGGGATAGGATGTTAACCTAGTCGGAGTACGAACCGAAGCGTGATCCAATATTTAGAGAGCGCTCGAGTCGCCCGTGTTGCCTCTTACATTCATAGAACTAAGAAATATATAGAAAGATAATCTAGTCAAAACGCGCGCCTTAAAGTGAAGCAACATTTTTTTTTCTTTTCATAAGCTATTGAGCTCATTTTATTCTATTAAGTTTTTTTTTAACTTTAGCATTTTTTTTACACTGACTTGACAAACTGACTACAGTGCACCTGATGGTAAGCCCAGTGTAGTTCAAAAACAACAGCGACTATAAAATGACGAAAATCCATAGACAGTCTCCGTTGTTATTTTGGACCACATTGAAACGCGACTGAAGGTCTCCAAGTACATGAGACACTGGACTTAAACAAGCCGATCCTGAAACGCAACAGGCCGAAGTGAGTTACTATGACAGTTACACATTTTAAGCTCTCGCGTTTTGCACTTATAGTAAATATGTACTTTCAAGGGACTTGTGCGACATGTGACGCATGAACATGACCCGTGTAAACAGCAGCACCTCAGTGTTCGCCCTCTCGCTCGGTTTAGTTGTGAAGGTCTGTCCCGGCCACCAATATATTGACGAGTTGAAAAAAAGGTCGAGTCATAATCAAAAGTGAGTTAATTCGCGCATAGAACCCGTTAAAGTATTTACTACGCCGGTTTTTATACTTTTTTTAATTTTTAATTTTGTTTTAACCCGGGGGAAACCCGTTATGGGCCGTCAGGGGACGATGAGGGTCACCCCCCGCTGTGTCGGAGTCGCACCGACTAAAACCCCGGGGTGTTCCTTCTCCCGTTTGCCGGGGCCAAGGGCAAGGCAGTGCCAGCTTCCTCAGCACCCGGCGACGTCTGGCCTATTCATGGAAGGCCCCTGGACACCATTCCGCTCTTCTTCATTTTCATTGAGCGGTGCGTGGGAACACATCGCGCACCGCTCTCGCCTTGGAGATGTTGGGCGACGCACTCCCCCAAGTGCGCTGCCCAGCCGGTTTTTATACTTGTGTAGTGTGTTCACGACCCTGCTTGAGCAATCGCACCACCATCACTAAACGACACAACAAAACGACAGACGGTTGAAATATCTAGCTGTTCTATTTAAGAATTTTCAGTTTCATTTATCATCTGTGTATAGGATTTCTTTCTGTATCCTAATTCAATGCTTTACTGTAGTACTGGTGTAGGTATATTTGTTATTCTATCGTTAATAAAATTTTAAGAGCGGCTAATGGTTTAATTATTAATAAATTCCTTAGTAAATTTTACCTTTGAAGTCAGGGAATTTTTTTACAGAAACAAGCACTTCATTAAGGAAGAATATAAAATGAATTGTAAGGAAAATAACACAAAAGATATTAATAGAGTATTCCCTTCCTTGATGACCTCAATACCCTGTTTAACAATGAAAAATAATTTCTCCTCGAGAGATTCTAGTTTCTGTAGAGCACACGTTCTCAAATATTTTTGTCTCGTGGACCCCTCGCCGTGTTTTTTGGTTTTGGGTAGGCAGACCCCTGCTATGCTAATACTGTGTTTTGTAAATTCATCAACTTCAAATGTGTTTTTGACTGTTCTATAGTACAGAGTGTAAAAACAATAAAAAAATCATTTTAAAGTTTATAGATTTATTTATGAAATTCACATTGACAAAATCAAACTAAAATGTATTATGTATGTATTATTTAAATGCCTTTTAGTGGGAGGAATGAACCTGATACTGTGATATTTTCAATATTTGGTAGCTTCTTCTAGCACTTCTCCTCGGTAAGTGACAACAAATATCTTGCTAACTGACACAATTTGATTAGGTATGACTAATTCGCTAGTATAGTAATATAATATACAAAAAAATGTGGGTAGAGGTAAAAACTAAACAATAATGAACTATTTAAGTAGATTATTTAATTTATAGAAAGCCAAAATAAAAGTCATGATCTACTTAAATAAGATCCACTATCGTGGACCCTCGTTTGCATCTCATCGATCCCAAACCTTTTTTCGCTCATGTGGACCAATGGCGTGTCGTCGACGACCCCTGGAAGTCGATATAGACCCCTTTGGAAGTCAGTGCTCTAGAGTAATATCACCCAAATCCTGTAAAGCATTTTTAGTTAGAGTGATAAACATAGGAATCAGGAAATAAATAGTTCCAACTCTTCAGCTGAGACGAAAATGCAGAACATCGAGCATCGACGTAAATTCCCAGGCTCGCAGCCTGTTACCGGTAGCACAATCGAGTGTGTTCTCAGGGGCTACATTCTCTAATTCCACCAGTCCCATTTCATCATAAAACCACTAGACAGCGTGTCGGTCACTATACGTAAGTGGGGGGTGTTCCTTATATCAGCACGAAGAGATTCACTTCTACATTTATCATGCGAACAGCTAAGGAGTGGAATATGCTTCCAGCGAGCATATTTTCGCCATATTATTACTTAGGAGCTAAAGAAAAAGTGAATAGGCATTTGTTGGGCGGCCGTAGTCCACCGTCAGACTCATATTCACCTTTCACCAGGTGTGATTGAGGTCAAGCCTCCGCCTTTAAATCATAAAAAAAGTGTACACGTACTCATAATTTGGTTCTCTATATAAAAGTAAGAGAATAGGCATTAATTTTAATAACACAATAAAATAATTTTATGTAACTTTTTTTGTATAGTTATTCTAAAAAAATAAAATATCTTTACGTTTATCCGTCTTTGTTTCTGTCAGGATAATTTGAATTTATCTCGTTGTACGGGAAACCCTAGATAAGTTATTCCCAGAGCTTATCCTGCCTCGGGAGACAGCGCATCGTTTTAGTTTGTAAACTGAGACTTCGCCGGTTCGCCTCTCAGAATATATTGAACTATTTTATTCTACCCTCTTTCTTTTATACCTATTATCCTTCAGCTTATATTGCTTATACTTTGAAAATAAATATTCGTCGTCCTCTATTGTTATTTATATTCTGTTAGCAATTCGTCTAGAATCACAACGATGAACTTTTTACTTTTATTTTCTGTTTACAACGAACTGAACAGCAATGTTATTATTGTACATGTTTGCTGAGTGGATTTTTTACCGGTTGCTCTCTGGGGAGCGCTCAAAAGCGCTTAATTTTTTTATTCCAACTCTCCCATTTCAACTCAAAATTACTAGACGGGGCCCATATCAGTCTTCCGGTACGCCAGCGGTCAACAAGCGGTATATAAACTAGGGATGTAACGGAGGCAGTTTTATCGGAACCGTAGTCGGAGTCGGAGTTTTGAAATTTGATTTATCGGAGTCGGAACCGAAGTCGGATTCGGAGTCGGAGGCAACGTCAGTCACAAGTGATGGCAGAAGAAAGTAATTTTATTATGGGACATATAAACATTTTTTCAGTGAACCTTTTTAATTAGAAAGTAATGAATTTACACATCCACAGACAATGAAAATAAAAATTGCTGTGTTTCTTATTAACATTTTCCCATTAACAATGAACAAATTAAATCAAATTTGCTCCAGGGTTGTTGTGTGTTAATTTCTATTCAATTTAATTTAATGTAAATGTAAAATAAAAACAAAAAATAACTTTTAGTAATAAATTTAAATGTATAGAGTTTTAAATTTAATAACTTTAATATTTTTTTAATCTACATTTAAAAAAAAATTTCTTCAAATGAGTAGCATTGATTGTTTGATTAACTGATATTATGTTTCAACAACATATAAAAAGAAATCAAATGAATTGACTACAACAGTGGTGGTGACTTCCGATTAATACCTCCGATTAAAAAGTTTCGGAACCGGAGGTGTAATAACAATCGGAAGTTCCGACTTATCGGAGTCGGAGTCGAAGCTCCGTAACATCCCTGATATAAGCAATGCAACTCGAGTATTATGACTCCACTCCGACGCTGCCTTGAGTTTCGGCATTTCTTCTCAAAGTAGTCACTTACGAAACGCTAGTAAATCACCCGTAGGTTCTTTCCCCCTGGCTGGCGGTCCAAGTCGAGGTTCGTACCTACGGGGTGCCCTTGCGTTGCCACCCAACCCATAAATTCGCTGGCTGAGCACCTTCTGTGCTCGCCCCCTAAGCCCAGTTAAGCTGTATAGGCTTGTCCCGGCAACCAGTAGTTAGTCCGTCATAAAAAAAAAATATGAATGTATTATGATATAATATTATTTGATTTATCGCGAAGAATTTTATTTATCACCTCAAATGTGTTTAAAGTATTTTAATGAAAAACATGCGCCATAGTATATTGTAATATGTTACCCATATAAATTAATAAAAGATATTGTGTAATGTGAATATTTTTAGTATTTTATGTTGTCTATCCTATATTCACATATAAGTGCTTATTCCATTAAATTCCTTTTAAAAATCCAACTAAAATCCTAATTGCTTCAACAAGAAACGTGTCACTCATATTAATTGGCTGACGTGGCGACGAATGTGTTAAATGGTGGATATTTCCTTTGTCATAGAATCATAACTTTAATTGTTGAGTAAGCGCTTCGTAATTGAAGTGTATTCATCAAGTAAAATCTCCTGCCTTACAGTCTTTCACCGGCTGCACGTTGGAGAGTGTGGTCAACTGCTTTATTTTTTTAATTCTCTGATTTCACCCTCCCCTTTTCATCACAAAACCACTAGACGCCGTGCCAACCTTACGTGGTGGATATTTCCCATATCCGTATTAAAAAGTTCGCTTCATCCTTCATAAGGCAAACTGGTGAAGAGCCTACCTTATGCTAAGTGACCATTTTCACCTTTGGACAACTGCAACGTCAGATATATTATAATAACGCTGGCTGTCCCGGCAAACGTTGTTTTGCCATATAAGTTATTTCTAGTTAATTTCTAGTAGAAAAATAAAAATAAAAATTTTGTCGAAAAATTAAAAAAAATGTTAAGGGTGAACAATCCTTATCACTTAGGGGTATGAAAAATAGATAGTAGACGATTCTCATACCTACTGAATATGCATATAAAATTTGGTAAAAATCGGTAAAGCCGTTTCGGAGGAGTAAGGTAACTAACATTGTGATACGAGAATTTTATTATTATTACATTATTTATTTATTTATTTATGTATGGGCTATCGACAGTTCCATTACATTTTACATTTACAATGGGATCACATGCACAAGCTAAATGTCTGCAACGGATACTAATGAAAGACAGCCACAGCATATTTATTGATATATATAGAGAAGATTACCGACCTCCATAAGCATTTTGCAGTCCTTTTTTGAAGATTTTGTAGTTCAGAGAAAATACCGTGTCTGTAAGCCCATATCACAATTTTGAAGTGTGCGACAAGAAAGTGTGTGTGTGTGTGTGTTTTAATAAGAACTGCTGATATTTGTCATCAGGTGCCACGCTGGCCGTGATTATCGACATGGATCAGCGTACATCCGTCATCTTCAGCGCTTGCGTCGCTGTTTTCTACACGCTGTTCGGTGGACTGTACTCAGTGGCGTACACCGACGTCATCCAGCTGTTCTGCATCTTCATCGGCCTCTGGATGTGCATTCCGTTCGCGTGGGCCAACCCTCACGTCAAGTCGCTCGGCTCCATGGAAGTCGACTGGATCGGAAAGGTGGACCCTGACTACTACTGGTTTTACATCGACTACGGGCTGTTGCTAATTTTTGGAGGGATTCCTTGGCAGGTAATTACCTTATCATTATTTTAAATAAATATAAATAATAATAGAATTTGGTTTCATTGTAATCCTGACGCGCCATAGTGTCCACAATACTCTTGATGGTTACAATGGTGCTGTGCGAAGAACGAGTGCCACTATCAACAGTAAAGATAAACAATCGATAGCCGCAGGGAGCACCACCACCAGCCGGCCCACACCAATATATTGATACTAGCTGATCCGGCAAACGTTGTTTTGCTATATAAGGTTCTGTAATATCTTCTAAGATGTTCATTGAAATTAAGTGATGTCAAAGACAATTTTGTTCACAATTAAATACTCTTAATCAACAACACATTTATTTGAATAAATATTAATATTATTACGTTGATACAATTCTTAACAAATAATGCATTAATTTCGACCAAATTTTATTACTATAAAAACGGTTCTAGTGACTTAATCTTAAAAGATAGACATACACTGTCGCATACATTTTTTTAGATTATTTCAAGAGGAATAATTCTTTCTTACATATATTTTTCGTATCTTGAACCGTTTTCGCAGCGCACGCAATGGAAGCCCTCAAGGATGAATAATTTTCCCCGTTTTTTTTCACATTTTCCATTATTTCTTCGCACCTAATAAGTGCATCGTGATGTTATATAGCTTAAAGCCTTCCTCGATAAATGGTCTATTTAACACAAAAAGAATTTTTCAATTCGAATCAGTAGTTCCTGAGATTAGCGCGTTCAAACAAACAAACAAATAAACAAACTCTTCAGCTTTATAATATTAGTATAGATGTTACGTATAAAGAAGCCAATATCACAGGACGGTGGATAAACGCTCGCCGGAAGACCATTTCACGGCTAACGACTCTGCTTTAGTAAGAGTTAGAGAACCTCTCAGTCCTAGCCGGGATGTGAGCTACCGTATAGCCGTGACCCTGTAGTCCCACGCACGCGTGAGTTGTTTATTGAAGTGAGAAGTTAAAAGAAGGTTGAAGTGTTCAGATCGCTCGCCGCAATACAGGGTGTAGACAATGCTTAGCGAGGGAGGCAGTCTCTCCGCGCAACTGGAGCGGCTCAAGATGCTTAATGCTTCGTGTTATATTATATTATCCATAAATTATGATAATTCTTTTATCACAATGATGATAAGGCTTTTCAGTATCCTGTTTTCGTAACTTGTCTGGAACATTCATCCTTTGGGACTTCTTATAGTAATAATAATGTTTTAGATTTTAATCTACTTAATAATAATACTTACTTATAAAACAAATTGACACAGACTTTCTTAAATATATAAATTCTTAAAATATAGAGCAGCGATACCAATTGCCAAGCCGTGATCTGAAAGATTCTTCACCAGAGCATCTGGAATGTTTGGACGGCTGTATATTTATGATTATAGTTTTTATAGTTTTCTACCAGTAATTTACTATGTATTCTTGGACCAGGTGTATTTCCAACGCGTCCTGAGCAGTAAGACGGCTGGACGTGCCCAAGTCTTGTCGTACGTGGCTGCCATGGGCTGTATTATCATGGCCGTTCCGCCTGTACTCATTGGAGCTATTGCCAAAGGCACCGGTACGTACCACTATACGAATGAACACTTTCATTCTTTCTAAGCTTGCATCCTGTTTAACGCGTCTTAACCACTCTGGATATTTAATGAAGTAAATTCCATACCAGCTTGGAATGAAACCGATTACCGTGGCGACCTCACTCCGGACGGCGAGCTACCGTCTGACCAAACATCTATGATTCTACCGCTGGTGCTTCAACATCTGACCCCTGACTTCATTTCGTTCTTCGGGCTGGGCGCCGTGTCCGCTGCAGTCATGTCCTCTGCTGATTCCAGCGTGCTTAGCGCATCATCTATGTTTGCCAGGTTAGTTACTGTGCATCGAAAGCTTTATACATATATATTTTCTAAGCTTTATGATTAGACTATGAGTACTGCTGAATTTACATTTATTTCACATTTTAATAGAGTTTATCAGAGTGATCCTTTATCGCCATCGTTATCATGTCATCAATATCTTCACCTCCATTAATACTATGACAATCTTTGGTGGCTTGTACGGTATCACTATCAACTCCACATCAACATATTTTACTATAATCACTAATTCTCCTTTAGCAGAATCTAAGAGACACGTTCAGTAATGACAGAGACATCGTCAAGAAAACCTCACGCATGGGCTGATTGATCTCGCTCACATTTATTTTATGGGTAACATGTATTTTTATTTAGAAATCCTTACAATATTGTTTTTCTGACAGGAACGTCTACAAGCTGATCTTCAGGCAGAACGCTTCTGAGATGGAAATTATCTGGGTGATGAGAGTGTCGATACTCATTGTGGGTGTGCTGTCCACCGTCATGGCTCTCACCATACCCTCAATTTACGGTCTTTGGTGAGTCTCTTAAAAGATCGATTTGGTGTTCCATTTGTCGTGTTTTCGGTTTGCCTGGCAAGATCGTATTGATTGTTTCGTATTCTTGATATTCGACATTGTACTGAAATATACGACGTTGGGGACTGTACATCGATTCTCAAACTGTAATTGGGCACGACATGTGGATATGTTGCGTGGTGGCAGGTGGAGTTATGAAGTTAATTAAAAGTGTGGTCGATATTAAAAAAAAAAGTCGGGATCGCCTGGCTGCGAGATTGGTAAACGACGCGGTGTAAGTTGCGGTTTTAATTAAGATAAACTTGGCATAGGGATCGAGGATCGTCACTCTAGAAGAGTGCCCAGTTTGGGCCCACGAGCATGGTGTCCTCATGGAGGAAATTGGTGACGAGCTCTCGTTGTCAGCAGTGGTGTTGATCATGACCGGCAGCGAGAGTACATGGAGAACTGTCACATTCTTCTATAAAGCAGTCATGAAGCAGATAGAGGCCGCCGAAAGGGACAGGGAAAAATAGAACGACCTTCAAAATTCAGCGTTCATAACAACGTGGTCAGAGGGACGCATCCACTGGTAATGAGTGCAACATCCCTCCGTGACGACAGTAGACTTAAAGGGAGTTTGCTGTCCGAATGAGACGGAGGCGGTGCGCAGTGTCCGGTGCGCCGCCTGATAGAGAGGTCCGAAGAAATGGGCTCTTTAGACCCACCTCTTCCAAAGGAGAAGCTTAAATCAGCTATTCGTTCCGCGTGCGCCTCTCAGAATAAGAATTCCATAGCCCAAGTAGAGCGATTAGAGGTACAACCCAGTGGTTTTTCGTCAAAAGGAGTTTGAGCCACTAGGGTCGCTGCTCTCGCAGTGGCCCTAAAGGTGCTATGTAGGCTTTAAAGCCCCCGGTTACAAAAAAGCATCAAAGATCGCGGTACATCTTTTAAAGTAATATAATTATTATCGCAATAAAAACTCATGTGGCTGTGGTGGCTTAATGGATAATGGACCAGTTTCCACGCACGATGACGCGAATGGTCATAGGTTCGAATCCCAGAACGTAACCCCGCGTTTTCTAGATTACGTACGGATTTAAGCACCACATGCTCAAAGGTGAAGGAACATATCGTGAGGAAACCCGCATGGCATCTAATAGAAGTGTCATATGTGCTAGTGCTGGGAGAACAGCGATCAGCTGCGATACTGGTCACGTTGGACACGGCATATAAGGTCAAAGAACATATAAGGATACAGCCACTAATGTATTTCTGCTCACCCGAAAGTGATATAGCGTGATGATATATTGTATAGTAAAAACTTATGTACTATTATGCTTTATGTGTATAAGAAACGTCTTCTCCGATTCTGCCATCCCAAACCTACGTCTTTGGTTATTATTGTATAATTTTCTATAAGTGTTTTTACTGTTTTTGCGAACATAAATATGAGTTATTTTGATAAAAACCGAGCGGTAAGCATCTACAGGACCTAATGATGTGTGTAAAAAAAATATCTATAGTAAAAAAGGTAGCCGTATAAAAAATACAACTCGTCGTGTGTCTACACGGACTGCAGATATTCGAATTATGTCCTTTTTGATGTTTCATTTAGTTAATGGTTCGCAGCCTGTCGCACGATGATATGCCCTCAAGCCTCTACGTTGGTTAGTTTTACGATTAAATGACAAAAATTTGATTAGTAATAACGTTATTGGAGTATCCCTAATCCAAAGATCGCCGCGGAACATCTCTATCACTTCCCGGTTACAGACAAGCGGCTAGATCCAGGGCATCCTGACCTGGCCTGACCTAAGTCTTATACAATAAGTTTAGTTGATCGAGCGCCAATAACCGTGGGTACCTTTAGTGGTGGGTGTTAGTGGGTGCCTACGTTATAAAAATAGCTCAATGTATTTTCCTGTTTCTACCTTCACTAGTTGATGCTCTGCAATGATATGTTAGTCAGAACAAGCCTTTTATAAACATAAGATAAGATAGGCTTGATTATTCTCCTTTTGTATTATTAGAATTATTTGTCGAGAGGCACTAATCAAGCTTGGGAATACGTAAACGGAGCTAAAGTATCAGAATACTCGAGCGCGGGAGAGTTAATATGAGATTCAATTAAGATTAAATTATACATTCATTTTATACGAAGTACAAACGTTGTAATTTAGGACGAGCGGCGCGCTTTAAAGGGAATACTTTATTTACGAAATGATTATTAAATTACATGAATTTGATCCATTTGAAGCGCGTGTAATTAAATTCAGTGATTGCTAAAATTGTAATTTATGTTGTCAACAATTCAAAATTGTAAACAAAAGATTTTGCAGAATAAATATAATTTTAATATATCATTTTTATAATTTAGTGTCTCTGGTGGCCTTTTTTTTGACCCGGTGGAAATACTCATGGACTCCCAGCGGTCAGGGCCGCAACCCTGGTGCGTCGGACTCTCACCGATTAAAATAACCGGGATTCTCTTCCTCCCGTCTGCCGATTGACAAGAGAAAGGCCAACTTTCTCACGCAACTCGGTGACGTCAGACCATTTTTAGACTTCATTCTCAATGTGGAGGGGGTGGTGTAGAGAGCCACTCCTTCGTACGCCTCAGGTCTTGTTGCGGGATGTGGGTACACAACAAGTAGCGCTCGCGCCAGGAAATGTTGGATAGTATCCGGATTCTCAGGCTCGGCGAAGGCGAAGAGAGGGCTGTGCTGGCACCCCGGTGGTTTTGTCGGGGCAGGTCCGACACACCGGGGGAAGTGGCCCTCACCACTTCCCCTGACGGTCCTTAGGGATTTCCACCGGGTTAACAAAAAAAAAAGGAAATGTTGGATGATGTACTTACTTCCTCAAGTGCGCCGCCTGGGTAAATATCTGCGGTGGCCTAGCGGGTAAGGGACCGGTATCTATGCGCGGCAACGCGAGTGGACCTAGGTTCATATCTAGGCACGTAGCTCAGATTTTTTTTTAGATAACTACGGATTTAGGCACCATATGATCACTGAGGAAGGAAAACATCGTGAGGAAACCCGCATGGTATCTAATAGAAATGTCATGCGTACTAATGCTGTGAGAACGGCAATCAGTTGCGCTGCTGGTCACATTGGGCACGACATAAAAGCGCAAAGTGGATATAGCCAGTAATGTATCCCTGCCTGCCCCGAAAGGGATATATTATTATATGACTTTTATTATTAAACTAGCTGTCCCGGCAGACCTTGTTCTGCCCTATTTCTCTAAAACAAAGTCACATAGATTTTTTTAATGTTAATAGCTTCCCCGTCAGATTTATTTGAAAATTGTTTGAAGGAACCTGGCTCTAATTCTATATGTATAAAAATTGACAAATATTGACATTAATATTTATACGTCACTCAATAATTGTTTTGCCTTCCCGGAACCCGTCCACTAACATTTAAACTTTAAATATTATTACGAATTTTTTGTATGAGAATACAGAAAAGTGTTATTTTTAGAAAGTTGCAGGGAATTTTTAAAAATTTTCTCTCCGTAATACGATCGATAAGACTTCAACAAACACAACAAAAAAGAAATCAGCCAAATCGGTTCAGCCGTTCTCGAGTTTCGCGCTTAACTAGACATTTTGCGATTCATTTTTATATTATAGATTTAAACATTCCGTTCTTTGTATGATTGTGGGATAATGTATGGATTTTTTAAATATCTAACCCCTAAGGGCGTGAAATAGGGGTTGAAAGTTTGCATGAAAATCCGTACATTTTTGAAGTAAGCATTAATGACAGCTGATCGCAGCGAACCGGGTCCGCTAGCGTCTCACGACCGTGTCTACAGTCTGTTTGCCAGACAATCCTCATCTACAATTCAAACTTCAAGAGTAACGCGTTGCTCGACAGCGCAGCGCCGCAACTAGAGCAACTGTCTTCTTATCTATTATTAATAAAATCGATTCATCGAGGGATGTCGTAATACCGTACCGAGCTATTTCGAGAGGAGAGATCGATCGTCTCCGTCGAATATTGACCTGCTCCAGTTTGTATGTCCCGAGTTATTTTAGCCAGTAAATTTTGTACAATCATTGTCCTTCTGGAAATACTTACTATTAACATTTAACAAAATTTAATATGTATGTGTAACTTCGTTATGGGCATTTTAGATTTTTATTTTATTTCCTATTTTGTATATAATTTTCTTATAATGTGCTGTGAAGTTACTATTAAATAAATAAATTAGGTGCAGTGCAATCAGTTCGTAAAAAAGATATACAGTTTGTTATAAAAACCCTGTCCGATCCTCGACATCAGGAAATTATATTATTCATGAATATTAAAGAGTTATTTTCGTATAAAATTAAAGGAACTGAGATATTTTACATGTGATCTAAGCTCAGGTTACTTACAAAAAGCAGTATATACTTATGACTAATCAAGCAGTTTAATTGATCAACGGTGCTTAAGATTGAAGCGGGCATTATCCTTTTGATATCTTGACCTACTAGAGTAATTCTTTGCTTTTTTCTTTTCAAACTCTCCTAGTGTGGTCATTTAAGTTTTTTCATTTAATTCAGGTTTAAATCAGGAATCTAATATCGATTCTGAGAAACACCTTCACGGGTCGGACAGGATTTTGACAACATACTATGTAATGATATTCGGTGTCAGAAGTTATAGCTGGACTCTAAACGATCTATTACCGCAAATGATGCGCCCAATTGAGACGTAAATATGTTCTATTGTCAAATATGTCACGGATCGTGAGGCGCGTTTCGCAAGCACATTCCACGCTCCCCGTGTCGTACAACACGAGCCCTTTCAAAAAGTTGTAACCAGCGGCCGCCAGGTCGCAGTGTACTACTGCACGATAAGGTGCCTACATGACACCTGATGGAAAGTATAGCGTAGTCCAATAACGGCTACGAGCGCCGAGGGAGGAAATGTCGAGCTACATTACCACGACGGGAAGGCTGCAGGTAACATATATGAACCACTGGGTATCGCAAACTCACGTAACGCGACAGGCCGCAACGAGGCATTATGGCGCTCTTTACACTTGTGTGCTGTAGGAACGACACATTTTTTTTTCTATTATTTAAATGAAATGCAGTGTGTGTATCTATGTGTAAGTTAGTATATAAGTAAACGCGCATCCGTTACGCGGAGCGCACTCAATCAATCAATACCTTAATCAAATTTGTAAAACTCCCAACATCTCAGAAATTAAATTAAATGTATTTATATCACCACAAACTAAAAAAATCTTATGAAACTCAATAATTCTCCACTGTGTGTAAATTGTGGAATCATAGATGATATCCACCATTTGTTGATGGAATGTGTCCGATCTGAACCTGTGAGAGAGGCGTATGTGAGTGCCTTTGCTCTGAACAGACTTGACATCGGGATGTTTAACAAAATCTTAACAGAACTATTATCTGATGAGGCGTCTGGCTTTTTCAGATCAATGGCACCATATGTAATATGTTAGGTATTTCTGTATTAGGGTACGATGGGGCTGACATACGTACACACGTAAAAGTCCCTTAAATAAATAGAATAAAAAAAAAAACAAACTAAAAAAAACTAGAAATTTAAATACAGTAACAGAAACAACATACAGAAACAAAGAAAAATACAAAAACATATAAACATGGCGAAAATGGGACCTTCATCAGCCTAAAGCCACAGAGGATTTACAGGTCTCATTCAATTTGATGGTAGATGAAGATGAGTCCGACAACGGACCGCATCCAAGTCCTCCAAGTCAAATGCTCCCAAGTCATAAAAACGTGGAAGTATGCTCGCTGGAAGCACCTTCCACTCCTCAGCCTTAGCAGCGGCTGCGGGAATGCGACAGGCGCTTGTAGCTGCCGTGCTCCTACTCAAACGAGCCGTGAAATTTTACCCGAGCGAAGTGTAATCCGCTTACCCGCCTCGCCGTCACAATTTGATTAAAACTTGACACGATTCTGTCGGAACTCGCTTGTTCCTGAACTCTTAGTGGACGCGTCCGCCTTTAATACTGAAAACGATTTCCCTTTGACTCAAACTTCTTTCTTTGCTACAAGTTGAGATCCAATTTACAGCTTAAAAGTATTTTAACGTTGTCTAATAAAGTTTAAATTGCATTTTGATTCGTCTTTGTGTATTCTTTTTAAATCTTATTAAAAAAAAACGTTCGATGTAGTGGCGGCTTGTTGAACAAGAGACCGATATCCACGGCACCGCACGGCATTGCCAGCGCACGTAGGTTCGTATCCCGGTACGCACCTCTGGGTTGGTTCAGATGAAGTATGGATTAAGGCATGACATGTTCACTGGTGAAAGAAACCATCATGAAAAGCCCGCATGATATCTAATAACAGGGCCCTGAGAATGGCGAACAGCTGCGTTATTGGTCACGTTGGGCGCAACATATAAGCGCACTCTATAAATCTAAGCATTATTGTGTGAGTGTGACTTAGACTTGCCCGGTATTTTCCGAAGTTTATGTTTTGTTTTCTATGAGTATACTGGCTCGATGAAGTAACTATAGTGACGCTGGTTAAAGGAACAGTATATTTCAAGAACGACTAACAAGGGATGAGAATCGATTGGCAGTCACCGTTGCCATGCCGGCTGCCGGCCCTCATACACCATGGCTAAGGGTCTTTAGGTATATAAAAAAACTGGATATACACATGCTAACCTGGATACGTCAAGCAGCGGGTCAAAGCGACTAGCGAGTAATTATGACGGTTTTTGTACCTGTGTACTGTGGTCACTAGCAGTAGCGTTCATTCCATAGATGCATGCAAGCATTGCATGCATCTATGATGAATAAATCTAGAATAAATTACATAAAGTTAGCCAAAAAAGGAACCATTTATATTCATATCTATTCTATATTCACGTCTTCTATCTTTTCAGTGAATATAATGTAATATTTACTATCATAATATAATATTCAAATTAATTACGCGAATTCTGCCTACCCTTTTCAAATACCCTATGCACGTCACTGGTCACTGGCCAGTTCGGGAGGTCGTCCTACCACTTTAAAAAAGCAAAAAGAAAGGCGGAGAGCAGGCGGCGGTTACAGAGTTAAAGCGTCTTTATGTTTTAGGTCAATGTGTTCGGACTTGGTGTATGTGATCCTCTTCCCCCAACTGCTGATGGTGGTGCACTTCAAGAAATACTGCAACACGTACGGCTCCCTCGCGGCGTACGTGGTGGCGCTGCTGGTGCGGCTCTCGGGTGGGGAGAAGCTGCTGGGATTGCCCGCGCTCATCCATTACCCGGGCTGGGACGCCGAGAACGACGTGCAGCTGTTCCCTTTCCGGACTCTGGCGATGGTGCTGTCGCTCTTCACTCTCGCCTTCATATCCTGGTTATCTGTGTAAGTATTGTTTAAACTTCTATTTTCCCCCACGTGAAAGCCATTCCGGAGAGTTGATATTCCTCTTACTGCTCAGTAAGCGTACAACCTCACTGATGGTCCATTTCCTGGAGGACTTGGTGGAATGAAGCCGCCCCTCAAAAACTCTCTATTAGAAGATAATTACGAGTAGTACACATATGCAACGCCTCCGTCTTCGCTTCCGTGTCCCCATCTGCCCCCGCGTCTGCCTCCGACCCAGTTACCACCTCCGCACCCGCTTCCGCCGCCATTCCCGCCATTACCTCCGCACCCACTTCCGCCTCCGCACCCGCTTCCGCATCCGCACCCGCTTCCGCCGCCTCCTCCTCCGGTCATCAAGCACCCTCAATTCTATTGCCCGGTCAATGCCACTCCTTGCCTAAATATTTAGTATGTACGGGTCTCTTATCGCCTCATAAATAGATAAATGTAATAATTTCCTTAAAAGGATAATTTTAGAAGTGACATTTCAATGGCATGTGTAGAACTTAGGCTGAGATTATTCGCTGTACTTTGACTTTGTTAACACTTTCCTAAAATAAATAAGTATCTTTTACAAAAAACTGAATGTATGAGTCAAATAAGAAAGAGAAATCATTTATTTGGCACATAATATACAACACAGAAGGATAGGTTGATCAAGATAGAAACCACAAAAGCAAATACTCTGTCCTGTGATGCGCTAAAGGGGAGTCAGCTCAGCAAATGCTAGGGGACCAGCACTGAGCGCTGATTTTCATCAGATAGGATTTTTTTGTAATTTGTTCCGATGTTTTGGCTTTTTAATGAAAAAGGAGAACCTAAATAATATAGAATCTTATATTGATACCGATCAACGCCTACATGAAGCGGACAGGGTTTTTATAATATTGTATACATTAAATTAATAATATAATTTGTAATGTTTGAACAAAGTGTGAGTAAAATCAAAGTAGCGGTTATAAACAGCTTCAGGAATGGGAAAGATAATTGATATCAGGAACTGGTTAACGGCATTTGTCGCGGTTGCTAATTAAATGTAAAATTGTATATAACGAACTAAACGCGCGAATGAATTTAGAATGTGTTAAGTATGAATTCTACAAACATAACAACCACAATTTTTATTAACACTTTCAGAAAAGATGATATTGCTTAATATGGAATATAGCACCTCGGAGAGGTCGCGCAGTTGTTAATAAAGGAGGAAATTGTATTGAAAGTGAAGTTATAGCTAAATAATCTATCAATTTCAAATTTATGTGAAACCGTAATATTATAGTTCTAGATTTGCCTTCTTTGCTAAATAGGTAACGATTTTCTGATAAATGTAATTTTTTTCGCTTACATTATTTTAAATAAATTTATTTGGTCTTTTGAATCGTCTAGTACAATAAAGATTTATTTTATTGAATCCTTTTTACACTAAAAATTGAAGTGCAAACTGTAACGTGTAGTGGAGGTTCCTATTCTTGATCAGTCGGTAAGCCAATAATTGTATTAAAGGGAGTGTTATTAATATGGCAAATTGTAATATATATATAGAAGGGTTTTATCGTTCTGTAAAGAAATATGAAAAAAACTTTGTTGTTGGTCTGAAAAATGCAAAGGTTTTATATAGTTAATAGTTACTAACATTTGTAATTTATCACAATGTATACAATAGTTAACATTACTGTACCAGGAAAATCCGAAGAAAAGACAATTAAGTATATTTTTTAAGCTTTTATTGTTAATTAAGAAAAAAAAAAACACTTTCTCTTAATTTAAATTTGAAATTTTAAGCAGAACAATCGAAAAGTTTCTTGTTAGGATTCTTGGTAATAATTTCCTAATATTTTGTGCCAAATTCAATAATTATAACCGGCAACTAACCGCTACTAAAATAATAACTCCATGAGGCCGTCAAATATTATTGTCAAATTGCGATATTACAAATCAAGCTACACAATATCGATCTATGGTTATAATTATTGTTTCGTAATTCCTTACATTTGCTAAAACTAAATGATGTGAATTCACTTTTACTGCTCGAGTCACGGCCACAAACTATAAATGGTTGAGACCGTTCACTTCGTACAAATAACGAAGATGCCGAGATTCACGACATGTAATCATAGATCGGCAAAATGTAATTAGATTAATGAAAATGATTAACAATTACAATTTACGTTTTTTACCATTAATATGACTGCATTTTGCTCATTTATGTTTTGAATACTACAAATTCACAGATTGTATACACATTTATGATTTATTATTATTTTAAATGGATTTAATCATGATTACAGAGCAAGAAAAATAAAATGATGACTACATTTTGTAATCGTTTATCATTAATCAGATTACATTTTGCCCATCTCTGTATGTAATCAATTACCGCATTACAGAAAAATTTCACTTTCGCGTTATAGGTTATCGTAAATCAATATACGAGTACACGTTTGTATTCGTTAATATCAAAAATGGCTTAACTGATTAAGATGCGGTTTTAACCATTGTATTGTAAAAAGCTACTTTTATCGTTAGGTGTTAATTTTATTGCAATCAGTTTATAAATAAAAAAGTTTATCAGCTCAAAAAACAAGTTGAGCATTTATTGCTAAAAAAAAAATGATATAAATTTAATGTTTAGTTGATTTGGCTGATCGTTGTGCTGTTGAATTTATATAAGAAACAATCGATGGTATATATTATCGTTTATACAAAGATTTGGCCTGAAATAATTATCACCATAACAAAAGTACAATCTCGCGACTAAAACGAAGTGGCAGGCACGGCTAGTTTATAATATTCTTAAAACACAGGTCTCCAAATATTTATTCTCGCAACCCTTGGCGTTGCCCTTGCTCCTTATTTGATTTTGGGTGAACCCGCTGCTAAGGTAATATATTTTGCAAACTAATCGCTTTAATGTGTTTTTGACTAATTTTTAATTGTACTTAAGTGTAGAGTGCAAAAACAATAAAAATACACGTTAAGGTTTATACATTTATTAATGAAATTCATATTGACAAAATCAAATTAAAATTGATTACGCATCAATTATTTAATTCCCTTTTAGTGGGAGGAAGGAACCTGATGCTTCGATAGTAAAATTTCAATATTTCGCATCGCCCTATGTTTAATCGGAGTCGAAGAGGACATGTCGCAAACGTGCCGCACAGCTGAGTGCCATTCAGTGTACAAAGTGTGCGCTTATAATCCGCACGAAGTACATCTGTACCACATGTCATTGCTTCTTCCAAAATCGTTGCATATTAAGCATCTGTTCCCCGCAGCTTCGTCGTCGTCTTCATCATCCTGGCATAAGTCGTAGTATCAGGATCTTTTTCTATAAAGTTTTCTTTGATCGGCTGCGCTACTGGTTACGTTGGATACGACACATAAGCGCAAATTGAATACAGACATTAATGTGACTCTATCTCTTCTCTTTAAAAGATAACATCTTCTTATTGACTCTATGAAATATTTTATACAGCCAATATTTCCTTTTTGAGGTGTGAGTGAGTCTTCTGTTTCACTTTAGCTGTGTCGTATGTTTAGAGATTGTCGACATCGCAACAGAGATAATATGTCGTATGAGCACATTCTTTATAAATAAATTGTGAATGTATAGTTGATATAAAGAATTAAATATGATTAGTGAGTTTTTGGGGCGTTAGTTTTAACTTTACTGTTTGCGGTTTCGTCAACTTATTGAAACGATAATGCCTATTGTATAATAGTAAAAGTATTTTTAGATGTGTTAAGTACGTGGACAAACTCAGATGATAGCGGTGTTGTATATATTTTTTCAGTTCGTCAATTTTAGGAAAAGACCTTTACAACGTCACCGGGTGATAAGGCGAGGTGTTCAGCCAGCGAGATATGGGTTGGGCGACAAAACAAGGGCATCCCTGTGGGTACGAACCTTGAATTGGATGGCCAGTCAGGGAACGAATCTAACGATGATCTAATAGCGTTTCTAAATTGACCACCTTGAGAAGAACGCCGAAAGAAACTCAAGGCTGCGTCGGAGAGATTTAATACCCCCTCTCCCTTCTTCAATAAATAGACTGCGCGCCGTGCAGGCTTACACCCTTATGTGGTTAACATTCCAGCTTTTTTCATACTGATTCGTCTCCGAAAAACGATAACATTCTCGCGTATAGTGTTTTTATTACAGACAGGCTTACGCTTGACCACAATCTCACTGTTGGAAAGTATTGATGAGACCGATGATGCAGAGCGCTCACCTAATTAATACCGATTCCGTCATCGTTTGAAAGTTCCTATCTCGTAAGACTTTTGAAATACAGACGCAAGAAGTGAAGCCCACTCCTTGGCGGTTCGCCGCTAAAAAGGGGAAGTGAATCGCCTCGTGCGAACAGCCGGATCGTCAACCAGTTATGGGTGCAAACCCGCACAGCGCGCAGTCAATTTATGGCAGAAAGTGACGGCGAGAATTAAATTATACAACTCAGCCGTACTCTCTCCAGATATATTATTATTTTTATCATGTTGTTGAGTCAAATAGTTTGTCTGAGTTATTTATAATATTCTCTAGGTTCCTCTTCAACTCCGGCTACTTGAGCCCCGAGTCCGACTATTTCAACTGCGTCGTGAATATCCCCGAAGATATTCGGCGCGTGGACGAGCCCTCTGAGGCAGGGGAACAGATGTCCGTCCTCGGGGGAGTACCTGGTAGGATGTACGGAGCCGCTTCCACCCTCGTCGGCCCTGATGAGACCTCAGGCAGGATCAACCCAGCCCTGGAGCCTGATGACGATGATCTGGATGACCCTAATGACGGCCCTACGCCTCTTTTCGGCACTAGCAATGCGCCTCCGCCCGTGCAGCCGTTTGGAAAACAAACCGCGTTTTGAAAAGATGAGTATCTGTAGATTTTAATGTTTTCGTTGCAGTAAGATAACGCAGAATTCAATTTACTTTTCGTATAACATCGATGGTGGAAAATTGGAGTTAGTACTGTTTACATCTCAGGTACAGAATGCATTTATACGATACTTTTGACTCGTTTGGAACAATATAATGTACAATAGACATTACAATTGTATAAACTCAGTAAATAATTGATTTTCAAAGATAACGGATATGTTTCCAGCGGCTACACAGCGAACTATATGTTTTCTTCCATCGATATATACGTACTTTTCAACAGGAACTAACGATGGTGACATCGAAATATAATGGACTTAAAAATATATATTGTTCTAGAATTTTTTTTTCTTAAATTATTAAGTTTAAAACTGACCTGAGATCAATATCTTCCGACACGTATGTGTAGACATTTGTTACCGGGTACGGAGCACTTTTGTGAACAAATCACGTATGAAATGCGAATTTTTATGCTTATCACAAACTCATTTAACAAATTTTAACGAAATGTTACATAAAATATGATTTACAATATTTTTGAAGAATTATTTATTATTTTATTCGGCATAATATTGAAATGCACAGCTGGCTTTTATAAAACTATATTAATAATTTCAAAAACATTTGCTTTATGAGTTTGCGATAAGTTGAGTAGGTAAATTAATAATTTTAATAAAAATGAATTATTTAAAAGCAATAGATATGTTTGTAGCCGACGTATTTATTGCGTTAAGTAGTTAAGTGAAGTTATCGTGTAGTAAACGTAACGCATACATATCACGATGTAACTGTGAATTTGTTAGGTGATTATATATACGAGTATATTGTTTATATCGATAAAGATTCCTTATTTACGTCAATTATAGTAGAAAAGGCACAACACATACATATGTGCTTGTATACACTAATGTGTGCTTCTAGTAACTACACAGGTTATTTGACCACATATAGATATACCCGTAGATGTATTTGATATCACTGTTATTATTGCAGACTATATTATTAAAAAGCAAGTTTTCTAGTTAATTATCTGAAATCAATCGTTACAAGATATGTATTATTATTTCTACAATCGAAACTAATAAAATAATAATTATTTTATTGTTTGTGAAGCGTCTTATTTGTGTAGTACGTGGTGCACAATGAATAATACACAAAGCTTACGAAAATTGTGTTTGATAAAATACAATAATACAGATTCTCTCTTCTAAAGAGTTGATAATTAATAATATGTTTTTTTTTTAATATAATGGCAAGTGTAATTTAGTTTATTAGTTTAATTTTGGTTCTTTTTCATGAGCACAGTACACGAGTGTAAAGGCCGATGTAATGACTCGCTTTGGCCTGTCGCGTTTCAGGATCAGCATCTGTATGCCTGCGCACTCATATGCCTAGAGACCTTCAGCCGTGGTATACGCGGGCCGACATGCCCACGGAGACGGAGAGACTGTCAATGGATTTTCGTCCTTTGAGAGTCGCTTTCGTTTTTGGATTACACTGTACTTAGGATCAGGTCCAGTTACGAAGTCGAGCCAGTGGATTTTAAAAATAACATTATGAATAAAATAGAAACCCAATATTATTTATAAAATTATTTTGTGTATTATGCGGTATTTTTGACTAATAATATTGTTTAGTTTTTATTATGAAATGAGATTTCTTTTATTTCAAAAAGCTGACGGATCATCCATATATTGCATATACGTATATTTATGCAAGACAAAGTAAAATTGATTTTAAGGAAACATACGGGCTGCATTCGTAAAACATGTACAATTAAAATGGGCCTAAACTGACATCTTGTATCTTATATAAACAATAATTAATCACGTTTCTACTAAAACAATTTAGAATAATATCCGTTGAAATGTATTATCATATTATCGGTTATTGGTTGCCAGGTGTGAATAACAAAACAAAGAACTTTCAATTAATTGTAACCATTATTATGTCCAAGAATATACTGTATACTAATTTTTACTTAAATTTAAACATATAACGTGTAATACTTGAGCGTTTGTAAAATTAAAGGAATGAGTGAGAGGTGGCTGTAATGTGCGACAGAGACAGAATACACTGTTGGCACAGTCGCCGCAGACCGGCGCTGTGTGTTGCACGCGTGAGGAACAGTCCACTGTCCACAATGACTTCGAAATATTTTTATCCATATTTATCGTTGTAATGTCCAAAGTTTAAGCTTTTTGATGTAATATAGATTGTAAACAGAACTATATCTTTATTGAATAATATATTAACAAGCTTTTGAATTGTTTTTGATAAGAGATTTTATTGTACATACTTCGTAGATGTCAAGTTATTTTTGCTGAATTTACAATATCGTCTTTCATCTTTCAACATCTAAAAGATTTTGATAAAATAATCCAATTTACTTGATCGCTGTGTAAACAATATTCTCTGCTTTAAATATTTTGATGATTTATAAAGAACCGTAGGACCCGGACGAAGTAAGATTGGATCAGCGGCAGCGCTGGTAGAAAGCGCAAAGAACATAGGATTGACGTAAACTTTCGCAATATCACGTGGACACGATTGGTGTCGCTGTCCAATGTTATTTTTGCTAGGCTTTAATTAATAAAGCACCTTTAATATGATATAATGGAAAGAAAACAAAAGGTAGAGGCGAATTCAACCAATCAATAGTTTGAATTTTTCATAGTTTTGTATTTGTATAATGTTTTCTATTATTATTGGTTAAACGTGTACTCATTCAGTTTGGAAGCCTATTAAAATAAAATAAATAAATTAGTCGAAACATTGGCTATAAAATAAAAGAACAAAATATATACAACAATAAATCAATAAGAATACTGTTATAATTTGTGCCATGTACATCCATGACCACACGGTCAAGGATGTACACACATTGATGCATTGCTTGTAGAGCATGGTCATTATTTTTACTTTTTTAAAACGATAGCGTCGGGAAATTGTTGTTTTGTCACTGTTGAAAATTGATGTGAAAGGTTGAAAGGCGATGCCTTCGTGATATAGGAACACTAGCCCGAGGCACGCCCCGGGCTGGGACTAGGGTACTCCATACATATCATGTGCGTGCTGTCTCTACACTATACATATCATAGCGGTTAGTGTGAAACTGATACATATCAATATACTATATTTATGTTAAGCGTAGCTATAGGTATTGTTGTTGTTCTTTCGACGGCGTTTCCTAATACTCACATTTTTTAAAATACTTTTTCGCAGTTTTCTTTACACTGGTAACATTGTATACTGTTACTTGAGGGATATTATTTTTTTTTTTTTAAATTGAGATTCCTTTTTTGCTTGTCTTCTCTAAAATGTTTCAGACGAGTTTATCAAAGATACGTATATATTGTTCCATAGATCCAAAATTTTGTTAGGGTCAACACCGTTAACCCTTAACTTGGCAGAAAGTTCTTTCTTTCAATATCAAAATAATATTCATACCGTTTAACCCTTATTATCCCAGGATGTCTAATAGAAACTAACCGTGCATTCAACGCCATCTGATATTTTGTAATTTTACATGGCTAGTGATGTTTTCTTTTTCTTTTTACTTTTTTGGTAACCCGGGTTTATATTCTGCATAAGGTTCGTGTAAAAGCCCCCTCTCCCCACTATGTATTGGCATTGGAGCATTGCGCGGGAATAGATTGCGAACCGATTGCGATAAGTGAGCAGCGCTCTCCCTCCAGCGCACCTTGCAGGCGTCTAATACGGTTATGGAGGAAGGCCTCTAATGACGGCCTTCCTCCGTCGTCCTGTCCTAGCGGGGCGGCAGATATTACCTCGATTAAACTTTCATCAAGTTGGTTACTGTCGATTTCATAGATAGTCTCATCGATGATTCCGAGGAATTAAGTCAAAAGATGCTGTGTTACGATTGAATTGATTTTAGCCGTTCATAATACAGCATATATACTTTTTTCATTAACGTAATTCATAAGGTGAAACATCAGTTGTGTCCAGAAGATTATATGTAACAGAATAACTGGTATTTGCTTATTTGTAAAAAAATGCTTTTATGACTTTTTCTTCGCAGTTATCTTTGTAACTAGATCCTTTGCTATAATTAAATTATAAAGAGGTTTAGTGACTCAGTTTTCAGTACCAAGTTACATTTGAAGTGAATGAAGCCGGGTAACTTTAAGCCAAGAACGCAACGTGACAATTATTTAGCTGCTATGAAGTGTCAAGGCCCAGCTGTAGGGCTGATGAGAATTGTGTGAATATTTAGGAAGCGTCCGTCCCACTGTTAGATAGCAGAAACCTATTGTCGTCGTATTCCTAGTTCTTGTTGAGTATTTTGAATATGTGAAATAAATGTGTAACGTTGTGAACTTTGTGGTTGCTCCTCTATCAATAAATTGTATAGCATGTTGACTTGCCTTTCTCTCTCCCTATTTACTATAAGGTAAAAGAAATAATTTAAAAGTTAATTTAACACGAATACTCCTAGCTTTGAATTCCGGGTTGTATTTAAGCACCACGGACGGATTTAAGTACCTCAATGCTCACCGGTAAAGGAAAATCATGGCGAGGAAACCCGCATGGCATCTAATAGAAATGTGAATGTACTGGTGCTGTGAGAGCGGCGATCAGCTGTGCTACTGGTCACGCTGTCCATAACATATAAGCGCAAAGTGGATACAGCTACTTTTTTGTGACCCTGACCCAGGAAGCCTGAATAAGGCTGTTCGCTCCCCGGGCGACTGGACGGATTTGGTTTCCCAGGCCTGGGTGGAGTGATTAGAGGGACACCGCGAGGGTATTAGTCAGTAGGAGTCTGACACACCGGGGTCACTGCGCTCACAGCGGCCCTGATGGGCCTGTGAAGGATTTTCCCCGGGATACAAAAAAAATGGACTTACCTGTTCTTACGTTAGCCTTCAAAAAGTCAATCAGCCAAGTTGAATGTCAGTTCCAGACAAGTAAAAACTATGACTTGTGAGTTTCTTTATCGTTTATTAACCTTTTTTGTGAAGATGGCGGCAATGACTTTGATAGATATTCTATTATAATCTAGTTAAAATGAATGCTTGGCCTGTGAAGAATTATTAATACTTATTTCTGTTATTGTAATCTTTAAAGATGCAGATTTTTATTTATCTTTAATGCATTCGTATAACTTATTTTTTGGCTTTTATTATAGTATTTATAAATTACTAGCCCAACACGCAGCTTTTCCTGCGTGGAATTCGCATTTCTCGTAGGAATATATAGCCTAAATATTGTTGAGGAAATTATTGGAATTGAATGGGTGGATTCGCATATTACATGCCACATACAAACAAATATATCTCTATAATACTAGCTTAAAAAGTGAACACTAACTCTGTCGCTACTCTCGGTGACTATAGTCAGCAGCTAAAAACGCCGCCTGTACACGATGGGTGACTGATTCTATTATTTTATTCACCCATATTATTTTTGTTTTTAAAATCAATGAAATCGTTTTGAGCCTAAACTCCAGCCCCGAGTGCGGCGCGACTGCGCTAGCGTTTGATGCACGCACTTTCAGCACGGAGCTCCTAAGAGATGCGGAGATGCTGAGATGTTGAATAAGTAATTTGAATCGGGTAATGATTATAAAGTAGTGGCTGACTATAGATTGAGAGCTATAGAGGCGTGCAGATCTGTTCTTCCTACACACACCAGTAGGCACTCAGCGTGGTTATATTTGGTGGATACAAAAACCTTCCTTACTACTGAAATATTTAAGTATCTTTTATGTTTGAGTGAGTGATTGGGGAAATAAAGGAATATAAGAAATTATTTACAATTTATTTTATATAAACATACATCAATAAAAACTTATTAATTAATATTTTGTACATTAAACTTATTAAAACTATTATTATTAATACTTCAAGGTTGTTACGAATACTGCAACTTGTAAACTCACAGACAGACACAGCTGCGTATAGCGATAACAGCAGGGTGAGTCGAATTATTTCAATTAAACAAACACTTCTAACATTTTTCATTTAACGATCGATACTTGATTCTGCATAATATTGCTAGAAAATATTTAAATACTATAATTTGACATATGTGTAATTATATATTTTCTAAAACATACTCTCAGTTTCAGAAGTGCTCTTTAAATTTAAAAACGCCATGAACAATCAACTGCGTGCTACATTAGTGTTCGGCAGATTTTTAAAGTGTAAGGTTTTTTCTGAAACTGAACGTTGCTCCTTAATTTTTTTGTGGTATCTTAAAAATTCTTATTTTCGTGTAAAACTGTTGGTAACTTTAAAGCGATAATTAACGTAATTATCGGACTAAATATATACGCTAACGTCACACAGTCTTTGTATTTAATTTGTTATATCTCACTGGAACAAACAAAGATTGACTAATGTATTGCTCATACTAGTACCTTCGTAGCCTAGTACACATAGCCACCGCTGGAGTCGTAACCTTGGCCGATTGTCGCTGGCACACTGTCGCCCGAGAATCCACCGGACCCTCCTGATGAATGTCCGCCACCTGATGAATAGCCCCCTGATCCACCTGACGAATGCCCACCTCCAGATGAGTATCCCCCGGAGCTACCACCAGATGAATAACCCCCTGATCCACCTGATGAGTATCCCCCTGATCCACCTGATGAGTATCCCTCTGATCCACCTGACGAATGCCCACCTCCAGATGAGTATCCCCCGGAGCTACCACCAGATGAATAACCTCCTGATCCACCTGATGAGTGACCACCGCCGGATGAATAGCCCCCGGAGCTACCACCAGATGAATAACCCCCTGATCCACCTGATGAGTGACCACCGCCAGATGAATAGCCCCCGGAGCTACCACCAGATGAATAACCCCCTGATCCACCTGATGAATGTCCACCGCCGGATGAATAGCCCCCTGATCCACCAGATGAGTATCCTCCAGAGCTACCACCTGATGAGTAGCCAGAGCTTCCACCTGATGAATATCCCCCTGAACCACCTGATGAATGTCCACCACCAGCTGAATATCCACCGGCTCCACTGCCAGATGAGTATCCCCCAGATCCACCCGACGAATAACCGCCAGATCCACCGGATGAGTGACCACCGCCAGACGAATATCCACCAGATCCGCCAGAGAATCCACTAGAACCTGCAGATGAGAAGCTACTGCCGCCAGCACTTGGAGCTCCGTAGCTCGTTGCTGGAGTTCCATACGAGGTGGATGGCGCTGGAGCGCCATAGCTGGCAGATGGTGCGCTGCCCCCAAAGCTTCCACTGCTACTACCGAAACTGCTGCTTCCGCTTCCAAAGCCAGAGGATCCGAAACCACTGCTGCCAAATCCGCTACTGCCAAATCCGCTGCTTCCGTGTCCTGAGGAAGGCGCTCCGTAGGAAGAGGAAGGAGCAGCAGGAGAACCATAGGAAGTAGAAGGAGGTGCTGGTGCACCATAGGAGCTGGATGGAGCGCCGTAGGAACTTGAAGGTGCTGAGGGCTTAGGTGCGCCGTAAGTGCTTGTTGGGCCAGTTGGTACTCCGTAACTTGTGGCTGGTGGACTTGCTGGAGCTCCATAACTACTTGAAGGGCGAGGAGCTGGTGCACCATAACTCGGGGATGGTGCTGGTGGTGCACCGTAACTAGGAGATGGAGCTGGTGGTGCGCCATAGCTCGGGGATGGTGCAGGGACACCGTAGGAAGTTGAAGGAGGGCCGTAACTGGGTTTCGGAGGGCCGTATGTGGGCTTGGGAGGTCCGTAACTTGGTTTCGGAGGGCCGTATGTGGGCTTGGGAGGCCCGTAACTGGGTTTTGGAGGCCCGTAACTGGGTTTCGGGGGTCCGTAGCTGGGCTTAGGAGGTCCGTAGCTTGGCTTGGGCGGGCCGTAGCTGCTGGAAGGTTTCGGTGCTCCGTATGAAGATGATAGTCCACCATGACCGCCGCCGGGACCACCACCATGTCCGCCACCGTGACCCCCTCCGTGACCACCTCCGTGACCACCTCCGTGACCACCTCCGTGACCTCCGCCGTGGCCTCCTCCAGAACCTCCCCCATGCGATGGCGGTAAGTAGGAGGAGCTTAGCGGAGCTGTGGACAAAAAAGTTTATTGTATTCCTGTATTTATTGAATGGGATGTAAATGATGATTAACGTAAATCAATGTTATGCTAATACATTTTTGTTATCATTTTTGATTAGTCAGCAAAACCAATAACATAGTGTAAAAACTACCAGTAGGACCGAGTCACTATTACCAGGCCATTCGCAACTAAACATAATTTATTTATTCATTTGAGATCAACGTTGTCACTTTGTTTATAAATTTACAGAAATTCTTAGTGGGGAAACATGCAAATGAAGATTTGCAGAATCATTCATAAGTTATACAATCATTAGTGTGATGATACAGGCACTAATTTAAATTCTATACGCTAGCTGGTCAGAGCGATTTTAAACGTAAGTTGATCTTTCAGGTTTAGTTTCTATCGATGTTTTTACTTTTAATGTGTCATGCGTCATGTGCACCATTTTTACAAAAATAGGAAATTGGCTTGATACTCGAAGATAAAATAGTAATTACGTATATTATCACGTTATATCTCTTTCGGAGTGAGCAGGGGTAGATAGGTAGGCAAATGACAAAGATGATCACAGGCAAATTTTAGACTACTTTGAATTTAATGAATTTGCGTGTGTGTAAATGTTATTACCGTTTCCATTACAAAAATATAATAATAATAATAATATATCATTACACTCTATCCTTTACGGGGTGAGCAGAGATACATTAGTGGCTGTAGTGACCAGTGGCGCAGCTCATCGACGCTCTCATAGCACTAGTACAAATGACATTTCTATTAGATGCCGTGCGGACTTCCTCGCGATGTTTTCCTTCATCGATGACCATGTGGTGCCTAAATCCACGCTTAGTCTAGAAAATCTACAGGAATGTTTCAAGTTTCGAACCTATAACCATTCGCGTTGGAGCGCATCGTAACCGGTGCATTATCCGCTAGGCTACCACACCCACAAAAAAGAGTATGTTTATACAGAAAAGAAAACCAATTTTAAGTAAATTTCAAACTACATCAAGGAAATTCACGTCGTTAATATTAACCGTCGTTATGCATATTTAGATCGCACAGTTTCTTAAGTAATTCTTGGCTCTACAATGAGGCGCTTCCGAGAGGTCAAGGGGCGCTGAAGCTCTTTGCCTTATGTCAAGTATTGAAACTTGACATATTTATAGCATTATTTATAGAATAAAAATATTTCAATACGTTAATTTTGTCCCTGCATATAAGAGTATTAAATAAAAGGTACAATAACATAAGGGAATGAAACGAAAATATCATTAATACATATAATGCGGGTGTACGCAGTTACAGCTTTGACGTAACTCACATCCCGGCTATGGCTAAGAAGTTCTCTAACTCTTACTGCTGCCGAGACCTTACGCTGTGGAGTCGTCTTCCGGCGAGCGTATTCCCACCGTCCTATGATATGGTGACCTATAAACAAAGCCTGAAGTATTGTATCCTGAAATATCTCGCTCGTCTACAAAATAACCTGTATAATTCTGTGCCATTAAATAAGAAATATTATAATATAATGATAATATTTACAAACAGCCAGCCCCAAAGTAAGCTTGCACTTGTACTATTAGTATAAGAAAAAGAATACACATTTTCTTTTTTTCTTTTAATCTTTAATTGGGTGGTTTCTTATATCCGTATTTTGACGGATCGAGATCGTAAAGTGTGTAACCACTCTTAAACGATCAAGATAAATGTACAATTAGTAAAATCATTGCAAATGCAAAGTAAAATAATTACCGACTCTGTTGTCGCAATGTGCGTTTGTAATGTATGTTGTTTGACGAGCGTAAACAATTGGGAAAAGATTAATCGTTATGGTAGAAGTCCATATTATGGGACACTGTCCCTATTTATGATACACAATGTGAATATAATCATTTATAAAAAGAATACCAAATTATACTTTTAAAAAATATAATAAACACATAATTTTATCATTTTTGAATGAAATTAACAAGTCTAATTGTTAATTATTACTTGTATGTTTTGAAAAAAAAATTATAAAAGCATGAGGTTTGTTGTTGGTATTCAAAACCGTGGCTTAAAAGAGTTGAACGATAACTACTGTACAGTTTGTTACTTGGATGAAATTATATATTTTATTATATTTATATACATAATGTAAGTGTAATCTAAAAGCTTATAAATTATAGATATTGTATGTTATTTGCATTTATGTTAATTTATAGCAATATTATTTTATTTTTGAGTGTCTCACAATACCGACACTTGTTAACGTAGACGTCCCGGTATATGGAACACTTTACACCGCGTATCACTCAATACGGACATCAAGTCTTATGATTGTCCCCATTAATGAGACAGTGTACTGTTATGCGTTTTTAATTAAAATATCAATAATTTTTAGTATTAAAAAAGTAAAATGATTAAATATAACAAATTATTTATCAGCATAACTTCAAATAGTTATTTCTGAGTAAGTATTTTCAATTTAATTACGTTAATTTCAAAACTTAACCTAAAATCAAAACATTAATTTTGCAAGCTTTTATTTTCTTAATTTTTTATTTGATATTATTGAAATATTTAAAATATGTTTTTTTATACTTTTATTAATTAGTGAAATTTTTTTTTTGCTCTGGCTCGACATAGTGACTACAGAGTACCTGATGGTAAGTACAGTGTAATCCAAAAACGAAAGCGACTATCAAAGGATGAAAATCCATTGATAGTCTCCAACGTCATGTCGGCCCATATATACCACGACTGAAGGTCTCTAGGTATATGAGCTACTGGATATACACAAGCTGATCCCGAAACGCGACAAGCCGAAACTGGTCACTATGACGGGCTTTACACCCATGTAATGTGGTCGCGATCCAGGCGAGCACCGACGCCCTACCACCTCGCTGCTGCTCGTTTAGCACCACCCAGGTGTCACGTGTAGGGAAACTAGGGTAAAGCCTACGGACGCGAGCAGCTTCGACTCCCCCCATCGACATATCTCTCGATATTTTAGGTTACGTGTCAACAGTGAACAACAAAAAACAAATTATTGAAAATCGGAGTAATGGGGACAACAGCCGTCTCAATCAGCAAAAAAGAAAGTGTTGTGTTCAAAAGTGCTTGATAAAAGACTTAAATATGACCCAATAGATGTAGAAAATGCTTTAAAAGCAATAAAAGATACCGGGTCATCATTACGGAGAGTAGCTGTTGCCTTCGAAGTATCTGTGGCTACTCTAGGCAGAAAAAAAGTATTGGGCTAGATGAGATAAAAAAAAATCTAAACCAGAAACAGTCTTATCGTCTCAGGAAGAAGATGATATTGTCAAATGGGTGCTAGACAGGGCTGCAATAGGAGCACCTGTAACAAAAACTGAGTTATTGGATTGTGTTCAAAAATATGTCCAAAAATTTGCTGTAAAAACTCCGTTTACAGAGTCGTCCTAGTCGCCACTGGTATGAAGGGTTTAGAAAACGTCATTCAGAATTAGCTATAAGAAAACCCCAACATTTGAGTGTTACAAGAGCAGCTGTCACTTGTGTAGAATTGCAAGAGTGGTTTAAAAAGTCTGGAGCATATTTTGAAAGTAAAAATGTATGTAATATTTCTCCTACAATTTTTTTTAACTGTGATGAAAGATGTTTACTCCTCTGTCCTGAAGCAGAGAGCGTGTTGGCATAAAAAGGATCACCATTCCACCGCGAAACCACTAGACATCGTGTGGGATAACATCCGTATGTGGTGGATGTTCCATATATCAGCACGAAAAGATTCGCTTCTACATTCATCATGCGAACGGTTAAAGAATGGAATACGCTTCCAGAGGCAGTATTTTCGCGATGTTATGACCTGGGAGTCTTTAAGAGAAGAGTGAATAGGCAGTTGCTGGGCAAACGCGGTTCATCGTCGGACTCATCTTCACCTTCCACCAGGTGTGATTGAGGTCAAGCGTTCGCCTATAAGTAATAAAAAAAAAGTTACAAGAAGAAAAGAAAAAACTGATGGACAAAGTAAAAGAACTGCAAAAGAAAATTAAAGAATAAAAGTGAATTAAATATTTTTATAATTTTCATTTATTTCTCATTTAATTTAGTAAAGACTAATTATTTGTTATTTCAGATTCAAGTTTATTATCTATTTTATAAGTATTGTGATTTAAAATTAATAAATAGTTATTTTAAAATCAGTCTTATTGATTTCTAAACTGTCTCAAAAATAGGGACATACATCATGAGACATTGGGGCCATTTACTTTTTAAGTGTCTCATAAATAGGGACATAGAGGTTCCTCTCATAAAAGGCTATTAATATTATTTTTACAAATTAACATTCAATAAAAACTATCTATATTAATTAAATAATCATAAGACAATTGTATGATACGATTTAAATAGTATTTTTGACTTAAACAGATTATATAATAGCGGTAATGTACGACCAACCTGAAAATGTGTCTCATAATACGGACTTTTACCATATATAGTTTTCTGTCAAATCGATATTTTGAGAACAAGTTACAACCATCATTATGACACAATTGACACAGTGATATTTGGATTGTACATGGAGGGGGTTTCATAACGCTTTTATATCTGGGATATGTAGGGTTATAAGTACTTAGGAAGGACTAAAGAAACGGCAAGATCGATTAAAAGTCTAAAGTGCAGGCCGCCGCGCTAAATTAGTCGTCTTGGGATTTTTTTATTGAAAGAAGTCCAGCACAGCGCGGCCTAGCCACGCCCAGCCGAGACGGTCTGATGGGGAAATTTATAAATTTAAAAATGCAGTAAAATTGGTGCATCAACCTGATATCAGAATCAGAAACCATCATACACGAGTCAGTTGAAATAAGCGTAACTGCGAAATTTATGAAAAAGGCGAATTCAATTTATAATAATAACGCATTAAAATTGAGGAGTGAAATAGCACGAATGCTATGTCAATTAGATTTCAATTAATTTTACATATATATTTACTATCATTCCGAGTCCCTGCAGAAGTAAGTAGACATAATGGATCGCCAATATTCCAATTTTTGTAAATTTATTTTGCTTTTTTCTTTCTTATTTTATAATTATAGTGTTGATGTATTCCCGCCGTTTTCGGACCTTACCCTCCATCAGCATTTCCTTTGCAGGCGAGTCTCAGCCGGCCTCGCGCTCCGACTTCTACTCTCATTCACATATATCTTTCTTATCATTCGTTCATCATTCATCATCGTTCTCCGTATCATTCATTACTTCTCCATTTTACTTATTCGTGCATAGAATAACTGGTGTAATTTATAGTTTTGTAAAGTGTGATTAAGATTTGCTTACCATCACGCTTGTTGACCTTGCCGAAGGTCGCTGAGGCTGCAGCGGCCAGCAGCAGCACCGCCAACTGTAACCAAGAAACGACATTATTTGATTACTAGTCTTCAGGCAACTGTGGAATTATTCTAACTTTAGTCCAAATTAGGCGTGGGGTTCACCGGCAGAATAGAGTAATCATCTTCACAATACCGAGGTGTCGTAAGAATGTAAACATACAGAATGCCGGATTGCACGCAGATTGATGCTGCAGGCACATTCGCCAACCCGCAATAGACACCTGTTTCCGCGGACTCCACAAATGTAGTATAGTGGGAAAAGGCAGAGGAGGATTTTGCCTTGCAATGAGACTAAACTAGATATACGTAATAAAAATTAAATAAAGTGCAAATTAACGTTTTTAAATATCCTTATGGACACAAAGAAGGAAGTATGGTAATGGCTTTTCGCTTCAACTGACTGTTCTCTTTTTTATTTCACCCTACTTCAAAAGTGAGGTTCTGCGTTTGGTTGTATCCTCTCCAGGTCTTGAAATTTTTCGAGGCTACTGTGTTGAAGGAACTTTTTTCTCAATTATATCTCTTCACGCTCCGTTAAAGAACCCTATTTCATAGAATGAAAGGAACACGCTCGCTGGGAAGACCATTCCCCAATTCCATCTCAGAACTTTTTAGTTCTAGCTAACCTGGCATTGTAGCTTCAGTTCGAATGTTTAAAGCGTTAATAGTCAGCTGACCACCGTGCCAGTTCAGTTGCGTGAAGATACATAATCTGTGTGTGTGTGTGTGTGTGTGTAACCTGCAATTCGGGCTAATACGTTCGGCAGTAAAGCCATTACAGCAGCGTGCGTGCGCTGTGCTTTACGCAAGTATCGTGCTATTGTGCATCGGCTCAGATCGTCCCCGGGAGGCAAGGCGAGGCGGCGGCTTTGCCGGTCGGCGGGCCTCTTGCGATATTGCCTTCTTTAAGGATAATATTTCAATGCTAAACAACTGTTTGTCTGATAATTAATATCCATTGATTATACAAGCTTGAATTGTAAATGTTATTCTCAAGCTCCTGCTTCGCATTGACTGCCAATACACGCCACACCAAACCGGCCTACACTAGTATAGCTTCATGCTTCGCTATAAAGGACCCAATAATATAGGAGGAAGGGAACACGCTTGCCGAGTGATTGTTCCATAATCCAATGGCACGCCAAAGGTAAGAGTTATAGAACTTCTCAGTTCTAGCTGATGTAGATGTCACCGTAAAACTGTGGCTCCGCAATCAAGGTGATTCTGTTATGACAAGGAGAGGGTTGAATGCGGTTTCTTCGCTGTTTCTAGTATGACGCGAAGACGCAGCTTGGAATTATTTGAAGACGCAGTAAAAGGAAATAAGATTATAGGAAATCGGAGCACGCGTCCTCAAGTCTATTAAGACGCAGTGAAATTGTACTTAGCTGGTGTAAAATGTGTTTTTGCAAGCCGCGCGCGTCTAGCGCTTTATATGTTAAGGAGCTTTCACTATGATCGTTACGGATTACAAGATAAACATTGTACCTGGAAGCTTAGACAAATGGCATTCAACTAGCTCGGCAACCGAACTTCCCTCACATATATTCTAACCAAACATCGTGTTATTTCTATAAAATATATTCATTTGTCTCCTTTAAAACGGTTCTAGCGATAACTATATAAGACTACTCTTATAACAATGTAAATCAGCGCCATCTTTTTTTGGATAAATTTGGATTAATTGTATGCATTGAAACGGCACTGCATAAAACACAAATCAATATTATTTTCCTGTAGACATGAATGATCACGGAGACGACACTTACGTAGATCCATTTTAATAGTTAAAAGTTATTTAAATACAAGGTATCGCCGAAATCGTTACAGCCGTTTCGGAGAAACCAATTACATACAAATATAAGTATATTTCGTGACGCTATGTCCCTATCGGCGTGCGCAGAGGTACACCAGTGGCTGTACCCACTTTGTGTTTATATTATGTAGTGCCAACGTGACCAGCGGCACAGCTGATCGCCGGTTTTACAGCACTAGTATATATCAGATTTCTATTACATATCATGCGGTTTCCTAAATCTTTACGTTATCTGAAAAAAAAAAACCCAGAGGATCGTTCCAGCCTTCGAGAATTTATGGTGACGCACATGGAGACCGGTTTATTATGCACTCTGCTACCTGTATATACACACAGGCCACATCTAATATAGATGTGTAAGTGCCCTCGGAACGGCGATTAGTTGCGCTACTGGTCACGTTGGGCACGACTTATAAGCGCAAAGTGGACACAGCCACTAATATACCTCTGTTCGCACCGTAAGGGATATAGCGTGACGATATATTACTATAATTTACCATTAGAACACTTAAGCTTTAGCTAAAATTTAGGCTAATTGAAAAGTTCCACCCTCGCTCCACTCTCTCCTTCCACAGTAGAACCAC
Organism: Automeris io; assembly: GCA_036320925.1. Classification (NCBI taxonomy): domain Eukaryota; kingdom Metazoa; phylum Arthropoda; class Insecta; order Lepidoptera; family Saturniidae; genus Automeris; species Automeris io. The sequence goes on along the minus strand of JAUDJH010000010.1, from coordinate 374,013 downwards.
GCGCGCGGGTGTACGGAGTCACGGCTACACGGTAACTCATATCCCGGCTAGGACTAAGAAGTTCTCCAACACCTACTTTTTTTTTGGCTGAAGCAGTCGGACTCTGTTAATTAGGCAAGTTAAATTCTCCAGCGTCGCAGTGGACACATTTAATGTACAATGTACACATGTGGAATATGCGTTGCCTGATTACGCTCGGATTTGAATTCACGACCTTGATTTGGATAGTTATCGTGATCTAGCGGTCAAGGCGACTCGTTCAAGGCGCGGGCCCGAGGCTCGTGGGTTCGATGTTATCGTATGTTTATCACTTTTTTTTGCATCAGAATGTTTGATTCAGTTCCTTGCTTTGTGATTCTGTGCTAAGCTCACGACTTCCGTACGTTTAGACACTAATATATAATATATCGTCACGCTATATCCTTTACGGGGTGAGTAGATATACATTACTGACTGTACCCACTTTTCGCTTATATTTCGTGACCAGTAGTGTAGTTTGCCGTTAACAAAGCACTAGTACACATGACATTTCTGTTAGATTCCATGCGGGCTTCTTCCTCACGATGTTTTCCTTGGCCAATGACCACGTGGTGCCTCAATCTGTACGTAATCTGGATAACTCCAGAAGTAAATGCCGGAATACGAACCCGCGACCATTCGCGTTGCCGCGCAACGAAACCAATCCATTATCCGCGAGGACGCCCCAGTCATAATTAATTTTATGCTTTTATTTAATGGATACCACCGCCATATTTGTATGTTAATAATAAAAACAAGTGTCGAACGTAGACGGTTCATTCTCCCGTCTCACACGTCGTCCGCCTTTCTCCGGCGCGTAAAACGAGTAAAAAGATAACCGCAGACAACGCTCCATTGTGATAATGTCATCGGAAATTGCCTCCGCTCAGAGTTCACTTTATACGTATTCTTACGCAATAGTTCCGTTTCAATATTTTATCTTGTCTATTTATCTGTTTATCTTTATATAATCATTAGAAACTAAGTTCTGTGTCAACTTATTTCAAAAATATCATTTTGGATTGATTATTTAGGGGCGTTTCTAATAGAAATGTCATGTGTATTAGTGCTGTGTGAACGTCGACCAGCTGCGCTACTGGTCACGTTGGGCACGACATATAAGCGCAAAGTGGATACAGCCACTGATGTACCTCTGCCCACCCCGTAAAGACGTGACGATATGTTATTATGTTTGTGTATTTTTTATGCTTTACAGGCGAACTCATTACCTTAATAGCATCTGGTGGAAGGTTAAGGTTGGTGCCAGGACAACAATTGTCTTTTCACTCTTCTTTTAAAGGCTCCCAAGGCGTAAGAATATGGATATATACTCGCTGGGAGCGTATTCTACAACTTGACTGTTCGCATGATGGATGAGTCGTCTTTATGAGAACAACTATTGTAGTGAAAATGAATAAATAAATATGAGCTGATGTGAAGCTGTCACTGCGTTAACCCGCTCGCGTGCTTCTCATGTGGAAGGGAGAGGGTATCAGCCACAGCTGCTATAGACATTAGTAGCGACCCTAGTTCAGAAGATATTCACGTATTCTAGTCCCTGGCAGTATCCAGTAAGTATCATTTGAATCTGCATTAAATGTGACTCCTCGCTATGGGAAGTGGGTCGCGAGATCGTCATACTGTCGCTCTCTGCACAGACACCGTGCAGTATTGTCTCAGAGCTTGTGCAAACTGCAAAGTGAATGGCCCACTTTAACTACTGGTTATACTATGCGATTACATCTATATATAAAATCTCTTGTCCTGCCTGAGATCATAGTAGAGCTTGAGCTACTGTGGTTAGAAATATAAAATTTAGATATCGGGATCTATGGATGATGTAGACATCCACTACTGGACTTTACAATGATGATGGCTGGGCCAGTTTTGATCTTCGAGATGTTTCTAAACTACACCCAACAGGTGCGAGCTGCAGCCACATCCGGCGAAGGTGTGATTGCTGATGAATATATTCGGAAACAGTCGATTGCGCAGGATATATTTGGTTCAATCCCTTCTTAATCTAACGGGTCGGGGCTTTGACACAACTAGAGAGAGGCAGGATGCCGGTCCTGGATATTAACAACTGACCCCCATCAGAGCACTAGACCTTTCGAAACGCTTTGCCGCCTCGCCAGAACCGTCGGGTGGCCCGGCTGGTCTGCCATTAGCGCGACAGGTGTAGAATAAGCAGGCAGTCGTCAACGCTAAGCGGGGAGCCACCGCGACAACCCGCGCGGTAATGCATCGTGCAAGCTCCCTCAGCCAGGGTCCGCCCGCGAGCCGACCTGGTTGCCGGGGTGTGCCCGCCGCGCGCTACGCTGTTACTAAGAGCCACTGGTGGGGGTTGCTTCGAAACCAACTAGTTTAACTAAATTCTGACGAAAAAGAAGCCGACTGACAGTGATAGACCTTGAGCTCAAACTACACCCCATTCTATAATATTCCATCCCTGAGTGGGTGAAACGGGGAATGAAAGTTTGTTTGAAAGTTCGCCAATTATGAGCGTTAATCGCACTTAGGCGAAGCTAGGCCGGGTCCGCTAGTATTGTATAAATTGTTTGACGACAAAAGTGGATAATTAGCGTTCACGTTTCTCTCGCAGCAGGAAGTGTGCATTTACTGGACACGGCAAAAACACACGCCGCGATGCTTTCCAATTTGTGTGTGTTTTTTTATGGTATTGTGTTTATGGTGGCCTATTGTAAAAGGACTGGTAAGCCAGTGTACACCCGCGACGGCTCGAATGCTCGCAGATTCGAATCCCGGTACGTACATTTTTGTTTTTCCGGACTAAGTTCGTATTCGGGCCCCACATGTTCACTGGTAAGGGAAAACACCGTGAGGAAACCCGCGTGCCATCTCATAGAAATGTTATGCGTACTAGTGCTGTGAGAGCGGCGATCAGCTGCAATACTGGTCACGTTGGTCAATATATGTAAACTTAAAGTAGATACAACCATTAACTATCTTTGTTCACCCCGAAAGGAATATAGCGTCACGATATATTATTTTTCTTCACAGATGAACATTCGGTGCTTAAATCTGTACTTGTACTGGAAAACCCCTGGGTACTGGTTGAGATTCGAACTTATAACCATTTGCGATGCCGCGCACGGTTACCGGTTTGTAGTCCACTAAGCCACCGCAGCGACGTTCAGATACGTTGGTACTTATTTAAAAGACCCTCAATCAAAAATTTAAAAGACTTATGCCTAACTTTAGAAATGATCCTTGAATTTTAAAACCATTTTAAACACTAATTAATCATAAATGTATATGAAATAGAGGATTAGTGTTTAAAAGTGATATAAATTTTAAGGAGCTTTTCTAAAACTGCGCGTTAAGATATTGTATCGAAGGATGCACCAGGCCGCCCCCTATTGCCTCTACTTCGTAGACATGCAGCCTTCACTACAATAACTGTTCAAAATAACAATCACATTACCTCACAAAGATCTTTTACAATTACCTGTCCGATAGCATCGTTAGATACTTCGAGAAGTGATATTAATGAAGATAGCATCATTGTAAAGTAATGAAAATTCTGCTAAAACTTTAAATGAGTCATAAATATTAATTTTTGCGAAGGAATTATGCTGCGATATAAGAACACGTGGCTCCCACGGCGAAAGTAAAAGATTGTACCAAGTTATTCTAACAGTAGCGTATTGAAACAACTAAATATTTGCTTTACATTGCTGTATCAATATGAATTTCACATAAAATATATTCATAATAGTATAATATTATTGATTATTCATTAAAGTATGTTACCTTATAAACATCTGAGGATTTTTTTAAGTAAGGTACAGATTAAGGCACCACATGGTCAGCACTGAAGGAAAGCATCGTGAAAAACGGCGTCTAAGAGAAATGTCATGTGCGTAGTACTGTGAGAACGGCGATCAGCTGCGCTACTGGTCACGTTGGGCACGACATATAAACGCAAAGTGGATACAGCCATCAATGTATCTGCTCAATCCGAAAGGGAAATGATTACGTTGTGGATCTATATTAATTTTGTTGCTTCACTTGTCTTTTATCAAATCATTTTGCACAGGGACATGTGGAGATGTCGAGTTCAAATTGATATCAAATACTCAGTTTCGTATATTTTGTACGGAACCCTGTGTACGTGAATAAGATTCATACCAGGCCGGTTTTATAATTCATTCTTCTGTAAAATTTCATAAACTCCATAAAGTAATGGTTTAAAGATGCAAGTGTTGAGTGTTCGTTTCCAAAGAAAAAAAATACTTCTCGGTACACAATCTAATAATGCCGTGAGGTCTCCGTTTGTAATAAGCGACTAGTTAATTAATGTATTAGCGATATTAAGTCATCATCATCATAAGTCCACTCTAGTACACTGCTGCAGATAAGTTTTTGACTTTTCCCATCTAATCTTCTTCAGCCATTTTCCACAAGTCGTCGTTTCACGTAACCGTTGGGATCCACACGCTACGTCTATTGATTAGAGATCCCCACTCAAGGGCGGGCCTGCTCCAACGGTCATCGGTTCTTTTTGATATATGTCCAGCCCAGTACCACTTCAGATTGCTAATACGGAAAGCTATATGGTCAACTATGGTTCTCTTTCAGATAACCTCGATATAATAATAAACAATGATAACTAATTAAATTAAATTCATATAAAAATAACTTATTTACGATAAAAATGGTATGTACTAAGCAGGCAATGTATGTTTACATAATTAGATGATCGTGTTGAGATATAATGGCGGGTATAGAGGCGGTGTGAACTCCGAGGCAATGGTTTTGCTTCTTCAGCCTATAATGAGGTTTTTTACTATATGTGAATTGTGTATCGTATAATTAACATCAGATTATTGCAGTTGCAATAAAAATATTTATTTATATTCCATTTAACGGATCAAATATAAGACGAAGGAAACGCGGGCTGCAAAGTTAGACCATAATTGAACAAGATAACTAAGGACAGAGTTAGATAATTCATTTTTAGTTATCTTTTTATTAACCTCGGCTGTGGTGGCCTTGTGGATACCGGATCTATGCATGGCAACACGGGTGAAAGTGGGTTCGAATCCCGCCATGTACCTCTGTGTTTTTCTAGATTACCATACGATTACCATACCATATCATTATTACCATACGCTCACCGGGGAAGGAAAACATCGAGAGGAAACTCGTATGGTATCTAATAGAAATGTCATGTGTATTAGTGCTGTGAGAAGGGCGGTCTGCGTTAGGTACCTGTCACATCGGCCGCGACATACAAGCGTAAAGTGGGTACAGCCACTGGTGTATCTCTGCCCACCCGGAAAGGGACCTAGTGTGACGCAATTGTAAAATTTATAGAATTAACAAAGTTCTTAGGCGAATCAAGCGATGTGTGTCGCATAAAGAGGAAAGTAGGTGGCGAATAATAGACTCGCATCACATAAGAGCGGTTTACGTTGGACATTACGTATTACGTGACACATCGGGTCACAGGTCACGTATGGACAAAGGGGCTTATGAAGTCTACGTGATGTAACCGCTAATTAAAAGGACAGCTCCTACACTCTAAAATATTATAGCGTGTCATACATATTGTGTTGGTTGTAGCATTTACAAAATATGTTAATTGCTGTGTTTGGAAATGAAATGGCACTCTGGGATAACATCTGTTCATTGTTTAGTTAAAAAAAAAACAGAAATTAAAAATCGACTGCATTTGCCGAGATAGCTATAAAAAAAAATACAAAACCACGTACAGTATAGAAAAAAATATAAGAGATAAAAATAAACATGGCGAAATGGTTTCTTCCTCAACTTACGGCACAGAGGCAGGCTGTGACGCTGGTTTATGTGAAGAGCCCGGTTGTGTTGTATTTTATATAAAAAAGTACGGTATTGGAAACGGGAAATGAAAGAAGAGAATGGTTTAAGGTAAACTGCGTTAGATTAATACAAGCCGTATTTTATAAATCGAATAAAAGAGAAAACAGCAGGTTTTCACATTTTTGATACTGCTGAAAATGTTATTACGTTATAAATTACTGAAAAAAAACAATATTAAGTAAAAAAAAAACAACACAGCCTTACATATGAATAATTCACAATCATAATAAAAAAATTGATAGTATTTTTACTAAGGACGCATAGCTCTAAAATGTTTCGAGTACAGGACAATATAGTCAAGTATAATAGCTGTGTTGAGTGGACTAGCCGTTGTTATTTGATTGTGATATAAGAAAGGGCTGCGGGACGCTGTGTCTTACGATATTCGGTAAGCCTGCGGAAGTAGTGCCGCGGCTCTGGCCCCACTCTCTCATAGCTTGATGCTTGTTTGTGTCTTTATTGAAGCTGGACACAGCGTGACTGTGATACATTAAGAGTTTTCCTGAAACTTATCTCAACTCTATTCAGCTGTACACGGGCAGCGGTATTTGAGGAAGGGCACTGCCACTTGCAAAGGGAGAATCCTTTGATAGTCGATTTTGTCATGTGAACCAACATGTACCATGACAAAGTTCTCTAAGTATATTATCAGGCTGTACGTAAAAATGTAGACAAGGCTATCGCGAAACGGGACAGGTCCAAGCGAGTCACTGCGACGGTATTTGCACTTATGAGCGGTGGTCAAGACTCAATCACTATACCACCTTACATGGCACCATAGTGAGACGCTTCGGCCTATAGCGTTTCGGGAACAGTTTGTGTACATCCAAATGTTCATATTCTTTGAAAAATGTTGGTCGTAGTATGTATGAGTCACCATGGCGATGGTGATTATCAAGAAAATTCCGTCCCTCGGGGTCGTTATCATTCCTGGTCTAAACTGTGGTTTACATCAGCTGCACTGTAATCGCTATATCGAGCCAGTATAAAAAAAACCTTAATATTACAAATATTAGTTTTATTATTTAAATGAATTGGATTATCTCATTATTTCAGATCATAGAGTATGCCCTTTTTTAGATATAAAGGCTAATGGGCATTCGTAAGTGCAGGTGTATCTAGGTCTCGTTAGCCCCTAGAAGGAAGCGCGTCGATGAAGATGGATGCAGCGCATTGTGTTCTGATGGCTTCACTTCGCGGAGCGCTGTCACGTAACTACATAGCTCTAGGGTTGATACAATCGATTATTTGTAATATCAAGCAATGTAGCGCGTTTTCTCTTTTAGCAGCGAACCCAGACTGACTGGCGCTCGCGAGGCCAATGATAGAGTAGTCTCGAACGTCGTTTAGCATCACGCGACTTTTCAAGAGCCAATCAGAATTAACGGCCGCGATCGGTGCCTAGCAGCAAAGTAAGTTCTACACCAATTAAAAAGAATATTGAAGGTATTTCGTTATAAAAATTCAAATTCTAGTGACATAGACTGATATGCAGTTACAGAAATGCTCCGTAAATATTACGACGTTTTTAAAAACTTATAAAGCATTATTTAAAAAGGAACCATTTTCATTTATATGAACATGAAATAATAAAAGTAATTAATGATATAAGATAACAATTAGCTAACTAGAAAATCAAATTATGTAAAATAGGCTTATGAATAATTAATATACAATCCAATTATAATAATCACATGGGTCAGCCCTAGTCCGACACTAGTGACGTAACGCAACGCGGCGCGCGCACTCGATAACGCGATGTACTCGTCAATGAAATCGTTACATTCTTTTGTGCATATAAAACTCGTCTTGCGGTTTTGAATCTTAGAGCTATATTACCGACGAATAGAGAAATGGTGAATGAATAACATTGATCATTACATTTTAAGTCTTTTAACGTACTGACTTACTTCCAAACTGGATTTGTTCCATAAAACCATAAAACATCTGTTATACTTGGACATTTAATGTACAGGTGATTTTATAGACGAAGGAGATATTTAGGGAGGATATTCAACATTCGATTCTAATTTCATATATTTAAAACTAATTACATCTTAATATATGATTTCAAATAAATTCCTTTAAAAAAATTAATTAATTCACAAAACCATAATAGTGGAAGAACGGGTTATTAAAAAATAGCTTCCCGCGAATTGACAAGGAAATCTTATACATGTTTGGTACACAACGGTGTTCTTATTTAGGAAAGATCCTCATCAGACCGTCCCGGCCCCACACAGGAGTAGCGCAACGGTGTGCCAGATTTGTACCGACTATCCTCTAAGGTGATTCCTGTAATCAATTCTCCAAAGCCTTGGAATGTAGGATCCATGGAGCATTATATAGAGGGAAGTGGCTGTTGTAAGCATTTCCCTCGACACTTAACAATGTTTTCGCCAGAGCGCGTCACTTTGCTCTATCTACTTCAAGAGGATCGTTAGCCGGTCACTCAAGGCATTGATTTTTGATACATGCTGATTTGTTAATAATAACAACATGACATTAGAACAACATGCAACATTCAGCAAAACATGTAGAAAACTGTGTTATTCCGGACGATCGCCATCGTCCGACATCACTTTAGTTACAATAGTCAGGTAGTATGTTGCAATTACAATCCACACTAGAATCCCAGCCCATGATCCTGTGGAAAAGAGTTTATAGAAAATAGAAATAATAATAATATATCATCACACTATATCTGTATCGAGGATAGCAGAGATAGATAAATGGGTGTATCATGTTGCTGAATGAATGCTGATTTGTTGCAATTTTCACGATTACGGATATTACGTAGATTGTATGTAATTAGAATGAATAGTGAAAGCAGGCCCGCATGAGGTCTTATCGCGACATTGATTCAAATACCTAATTTTGTAAATTAAAACAGTTTTGCTTTGTGACTCACTTGTTACTATATCTGGTGGGGAAGCTATGAAATGAATATCTTGATTCCCGAAGAATAAATTGCCTTTAACGTCCAGTTACTAAAATACTTATAAATCATCAATTATATATACATATATATATATATAAAAGGAGGCTCTTTTGAAGGCCCGCAAGGCATGCGATCGTGGGAGCACGCTCACTGAAAGCATGTTCCACTCGTTAGCTGTTTACATGCTTCTACGGTAAATGAAATAACAATATTGATAATATATTTTTTGATTGTCTAAACTTGTCCCCGCGCACATAAAGCCTACACTCATTATTATAGAATCACAAATGGCTGCGCGGGCGGAGTCGTGTCAATATCGGGAGCGAATTCTATGAATAAAAATGCTATATAATCAAGAGCAACGAGTCAAAGTAATAAAAAGATGGCAGAAAGCTCGTGGCGCTCAAAAATGTCCTTTTTAATATTTTTATTTATATCTAGTTTCTATTGTATATTGTATGTAGGTTCAATTCTCGGCACGTACCTCCGGCTGTGTCCAGATATAGCGCGGACTAAGGTAGTACATGCACAACGTTGGAGGAACACATCGCAAGGAGCCTCGTATGGTGCTCTGAGAACGGCGATCAGCTTTATGCTATTGGTCACGTTGGGCATGACATATAAGCGCAACAAGGATACAGTCTCTAATATATATTTACTCGTTTTAAAAGTGATATAGCGTGATGATATTATTTTTATTTAAAAACAAAAGGAATAAATGACAAAAAATGTATTTACACGCACGCTAGCCACGAAATCACCCGTAAAACATACGTTTTTATAAGAATTGCCTCCTTCAACTTGATTTAGTGACCTTAGTTCTATTAGATCTATGGTCTAGCTTAGCTTTTTTCTTGCAACACACGTCATAGCTAACTAATAAATGCTTTAAGTCGGTTTTTTGTAATAAAATCGTGTTCTTTTTGCGGTTTCATAACACAATGTACTTATTTCTAACTCGCTAATGTTTACTTTTTCATTTGCAGTCATACTCTGGGGATCTGCAGTAATTAACTCGTAAATTAAAAGAAAACTAATTATCTAATACAGAGGAAAGGTTTATATTTTATTTGTCTATAATTAGTAAATTGTAAATCTACTAATTTTAATAATTGGGCACGAGGTCGTTACGAGGATCTATAAAAAAGGAGAGAAGAACGTTCCATTACGTCAGCCGCGTAATGATATTTCTTCTGTTACAGTTGTCTAAAAGCGACAGTGACTGTTTTCCATTCGCTGGGCTGTTCGCCTATTTGTCTTTTTTTGACATAATTTTTTTTTTATACTGACTCGACTTAGTGACTACAGGGTACCTGATGGTAAGTACAGTGTAGTCCAGAAACGAAAGCGACTATCAAAGGATGAAAATCCATTGATAGTCTACATCGTCATGTCGGCCCACATATACCACGACTGAAGGTCTCTAGGTATATGAGCTACTGGATATGCACAAGCTGATCCCGAAACGCGACAAGCCGAAACTGGTCACTATGAGGGGCTTTAGACACATGTACTGTGCTCGCGATCCAGACGGGCACCGATATGCCCTACCACCTCGCTGCTGCTCGTTTAGCACCACCCAGGAGTCACGTGTAGGGAAACTAGGGTAAAGCCTACGGACGCGAGCAGCTTCGACTCCCAAAACCACAATAACAAGGTTTTAATCCTCAGAGGCTATATTTTATGACAATTGCCCCTTGTACGCGAATGAAATCGCAGGTACAGTAGCACTAGCATTGACTAGTAAAGTTTTGACTCGTAAGCGACTAGGCCGTTGAGTTAATGTCTTCAATCCAGTCAAATATATAATTATTTTGAACGTAAAAAACAAAACTTGCAATTAATTAAAGAGAAAATTAATCAAAAAAGAGTAGCGTAGAATAAAAATATCACATTGTAAATAAAAGTACTAGAATAAAGAAAAAACATCCGAGCTGTATTATGAACAGCTCTTTTTTCTGTTGTTTTCTTTTTTTTTCTCAGGTGAGTGATGTAGTACCCCTCGCCAAGTAGATGTCGCCAGGTGCCGAAGAAGATGGCTCAGCCTTGACCTTGACAGTCAACAGGAGGGAGAAGAAACACCCTTGGGGTTTTAGACAGTTCAAGTCCGACACACCGGGGGGCGGCTCTCTCCGACCCCTGAAGGTCCGTTAGGGATTTCCCCGGGTTACAAAAAAAAGGGGAGTGATGTAGTATGTTATTTGATATAATATCGTGTAGTGGTAACTAAATAATAATCAGTCTTAACCAAACTCGCTTTTCGTTATAACACTTGGATCGGTTTGACGGACTAATCGATTAATCGGCTAGTCGGCAATGTCAAAACCAGTACATCTCTAATATTAAGGTGTAATGGTGTGTACGCTGCACGGGAACCCGCACGGGAAGCCTAGTCGCTTAATTAATATATCTTACTTCATTTTAATTGTTATATTTATTGGTGTGATGCAATACAGACACACATTTGGGTCACGCCATTTGTAAATGTTGTATAAACATTTGTAGATTAGATGTACATATTCATATTGTATACTCGTGTGTGTAATTAACTGCGCATATTTTAATAATTATATTTTGAATGTAATGTTACAATTAACTATTCTTTTTTATTACGCATTTACATTTGGAAATCATATTTGTTAATTTCATAGCATTCGTACACTTTTTTAAATAAGGAAGGTAAACAAAATGTAATTATTTAAAAAAGTATGAACTACTAACGTTGGATGATAATTTTTCATAGATTTAATTAATAAGCAAACAGATTGTAGCTTTTTGTCTTCGAAGATATAAGTTGTATTAAAAATCAACATTTAGTAAACACTCTTTTAAATATAAAATACCTTGCGTTATTTAAGACGTGTTAACGATATGTTATAACACTTTTGAGTTAACTTTTAAAACGTTAAAACAAAGATTTGTACAAAATTTCAGTTTATTTCTAATGAAGAAGTTGGCCTACTTTTTAAGATATATTAATTAGTGAGTACGCTGAGTGATGTATTTGTATGCCGCCCCTAGGATTTAACGGCCAGGACACGGGACCCGGCTGCTCACCCTCTCTAGCTTTGAGTCTGTCCATAATAGAACTACAGTTCCAGTGAGCCAGTGGCGTGCATCCCCTAGAGGCATAAAAAGCACTATCTTTTTATACTTGGACATTCAATAAATATATTGACTTGAAGTTTGGTTATTTTGGATTCTGAAACTCTGACGCATTTAATTACTAGATTTTATTTCAATATATTCATTAATTGTCTCAAAATTACAAGGTAATGCTTTTTATGCATTGCCCACTTTAGCCCACTGCAGTGGGCTGATATTATGCTAGTCTAGTATTTATTACACCGGCACGGCTGCGCTGACTATTGCCAGAACTCGATATTTATCCTTATGATAGCGATTGACAGAACTGTTGTGATCTAATAAAACTTGACAAAAAGTACTCACCATTGACTTTACCACCGCCATTTTGTTTTACCCGTTCAATTCTGAAACAGAAAACATATATCATTATATTTGTAAGCGGATATTTCAGCACTTTCAGCACTGAGCTATTGAGGGCGGCTTGCACCAACAAATTAATCCTAGTATAAGCTGGTATAAAACTATTTGTTTAAACGGGCTTAGTTCTACTTCAATGGTGATTGAAATTGAACAGTTATTAAAACGGGATAGCTTAACGCTACATAGCGCTTTATACACGTTCAAACTGGATTTAATTTGACGTTGGCTGCGGTGGCCTAGCGGACAGTGAACCGGTGTCCGTGCGCGTCTACGCGAATGGTCCTAGGTTGGAATTTCGGAACAAATCTCTGGGTTGGTCCAGATTTAGTACCTATTTAAGCCCCTCATCGGTGAAAGAAAACCCCGTGAGGAAGCCCGCACGGCAACTAATGGGAAATGTAATGTGTACTAGCTAGTGCTGGGAGAACAGCTGCGCTGCTTGGGCACGACATATAAACGCGTAGTGGATACAGCCACTAATGTATCTCTGCCCAGCCCGAAAGAGACAAAGCGGGATGATATGTTATTTATTATTGTTATCTTTTTATTTATTTTATTTACAATATGTTTTCATTTTAAAGTATATAGATACATAATAAAACATTTTAAAATATAAAAACATTTACGGCGGCAAGGCGTGATGCCCAAACAACCGGTAAGGAGCAGGTTAGGCACCTTCGAACAATTCTCGTCGTATCAAGTAATACTGCCTTCTGTTGGTTGGTTCCGTTTTGAAGGCATTACAACCGGACATTGTATTCTACGAGCTTCGCCGTGCTTGTGTTGCGAATAAAGAGTATAACTTTGGAACATCCGCTACATAACTATGTAAGTTATAATTAAGTTACAAATATTTATTTACAGTCATATCTGGTATTTTAGAGTTACATTACATTTGAAAGTATTCGTTATACTTAATAAGTGATATTTCTAGAATTTTCTAGAGGAGTTATATTTACGGTTCCTTTTAATTCTGACTGGGCGCAGTGACCACAATAATCCTGATGGTAAGCATGGTGGAGTCCAGAAACCGACAATGACTGTCAACAGATAAGAAAACCTATCGATAGTCACAGCGATCATGCTGGCCTGCACAGATATCTCTTTGCGCTAGGTTTAAAGGACCCAATATAGCATATAACACACTCGCTGGAAGACCTTTCCACAGCTCAACCACCCGGCTGCAGTATGAGTTAGAGAACCTATGAGTCCTAGCCTGGATGTTAGTTACCGTATGGCCGTAAATGCGAAAGCCCACGCGCGTGGTTCTACTACGGAAGGGAGAGAGGGTGGAACAAGGTTAAATAACTCTTCACTACACTCGCTGTGATATAGACGGAGGAAAACGCTCATTGAAGCATTACTCATATATATATATATATATATATTGGTTATATAAAAAATACATAATTCAAAGAGATAACATAGGATTATAATAAGTTTATTGATACTGACTGACGGTTATACAAACTGTCGTAGATTCGAACCCTGACTTAGGTCATTTATTTAGGCTGAAATTAATACACACTATTTTGGATTTGCTTTGATTTTACTCAAATATTACAAATTATATAATGTAATTAATATCAAAGTAAACTTGGACTTGGCTCTGTGAATGTCTAGGCTATACTTAAGTTCCTATTATATATTCAGTTTTATGTTAAAGACAAATTTATTTTCTAAGCAAAGTCTAAGGAAAGTTTAGCTAGCATCTATTGATGTCATCCTTATTCTGCTTAATTACAGAATTAAGCAATTGCTAAGCGCTGAATGATTATTTTTAAGGAATCGTGCATTTCATCCAACAAAACATTTTTTTAATGATTTGCAGTCTAATGCGTGACCTAAATGTTGGTGGTGCGGGGAGTAGAGCCTGATGATGAAACGCGTTCAACAACAAATCTCTATCAGTCATATTTTAAAAGTTCTCTGGTTGGGAAAAACCAATGCGTGAAGCGTTTTCCTTTTTTCTGTAGTGTTTTTAGCTTTATTGGTCACATTGGACAGTATAAGCCCGAGTGGTTAAAGGGATTAACGTATCTGTTCAAGCCTAAAGGGATATAGGATTATACGACATTTAATTTATTTCGCATGATGTTTGTTCATTGTCTATCGGTGTTAAATTAAATTGTAATTGAAAGCACAGTTACTTACCAGCTGATCTGAGTTAAGCACAAACGCGAGTTAAGCGGCGCTAAGTAAGGTCGCGCGGTGTGACAGACTGACACGCATTCTGCCTGCCTCTGTATATATGTGCGCCCCCTCTAGCCGCATCTCCGTTCTACTCCATACATTCTACATCGCGCTCTGATCTATTATCCTTATAATTAGGTCATTATGATTAGCTAAATTTTCAGTTGAATAATAATAATACATCGTCACGCTATAATCGTTTAGGGGTGAGCGGAGACACATCAGTGGCGGTATTCACTTTGCGCTACAGTTTCAGATACGGGATTAGGCGCAACATTTTCACGATTGAAAGAAAATTTCGAGAAGAAATTAGCATAGCATATGATAGAAGTATCGTATGTTAGGTACTAGTGCGTTGAGGACAGCGATCAGCTCAGCTATTGGTCACCTTGGGCACGACATATAAGCGCAAAAGTAAATATACTGTATGTACCTCTGCCCATCCCAAACTATATATAGCGGGAAGGTATATAATTGAGGGTAGCTTACACCAACGAATTAAATCTAGTTTAAACTTTCATAAAACGCTATTTGGCGTTAAACTATTTTTATTGTCTAGCACGGAAGCATTAATAATTTTTTTGGTTACCCAGGGCAAAATCCTACATAGGAGTATCAAGGCCGGAGTGAGGGCAGTGATCCGGAGTGTCAGACTCCTACTGACTAAAAACTCCCCGGGGTGTCCCTCTGATCACCAGCCCAGTCCCGGTATACCTGGTAAACTCGTCCAGTGGCCCGGGGAAGGGGGGGGGGGCTTCACCCGTGAGCATGTGCTGCCTGAATCCGAACTTAATATGAAAAAATCAAGAGGTACGCGCCGGGATACGGACCTGCGGCCTCATGCGTCGCCGCGCGTGCATATCGGATTTTTATCCACTAGACCACCACACCTAGCCACGGATTTTTAGCTTAGTTTGTTGCAAAGACATTTAGGCTAGATTCCATTGTTTCAGCCTACCCTACAAGTGTGCATTGTTTTTTGCCTTATGAATGTAGTTGAAGCTCGCCACCGGTTGCACAACACTATAAAATGTCTCCATTAGTAGACATTATAGTCCGGGGCAAGGTTTTGACGAGTCACGACAATGTTTTTACTTCGTGACGCCTATTTCAAACCTCATTGTTCTATACATTTTTTTATACACTGGCTCCGTAATGTGACTACAGTGCATCTGATGGTAAGTACAAAGTAGTGTAAGAACAGTCGCGACTGTCACAGGGCGACATTCCACTGACAATCGCCGTTGCCATGTCGGCCCACTCGCCGCGACTGAAGGTCTGCAGGTAGACGTGTTACTGGATGTACTGCTACACCATACGAGTATGGCTTCTGGTGCCCGTGTGACGTGCAAATGCATAATTTAAAGTAAATTAATCATATCCAGCTACAGATGGATCTGACCTGACAGCTACTTTCAAACGTTGCATTACTCAAATTAGTTTCTAATCTAAAATTTCCAATACGTAACTTTATCTACGTGTTCCTTAATATACACGCCGCAACTTACAAGTACAGGCAGAGTATTATTGGATCATAAACGAAACCAGAAAAATTAAAAGTATTTGAAATGGAAGTGACCTTGCGTAAACTATCGAAGGCTTATGTCGATTCCATTCATTTTGCTAATATGAATTAGCTGTATCCAGAGATGGGCAAAATGTAATCTGATTAATTGTTAGCGATTACAAAATGTAGTCGTAATTTTAATTTTCTTGCTCTGTAATCATGATGAAATCCATTTAAAACATTAAGAAATCATAAATGTGTATAAAATCTGGGATTCTGTAATGTTTAAAACATACATGAGCAAAATGCAGTCATATTAATGGTAAAAAACGTAAAATGTAATCGTAATCATTTTTATTAATCTGATTACATTTTGCCCATCTATGGCTGTATCACTGACTGAATGTTGTTTTGTGTAAGCTCTAAGCCGTCAGATGGATTGAAAGGATTGAGTTTCTTTTGGGATTGTTACTTCCCAAGGTAGTCGCTTCCGAAACGCTAGTAGGTCACCGTTAGGTACTTTTCCTGCCTGCGCCGCCCAAGACGAGGTTCGTACCCACAGGGGTGCCATTGCGTTGCTGTCCATCCCATAACTTGCAAACGGAATATTTAACCGCTTGCCCCTCTCGCTCAGTGAAGTTGTAAAGGCCTTTCCTAGTTAACAGCGGTTAGACCCATCGAAAAAGTTTGGTTTGTGGACTTTTGCTGCCTTTAAATAAAAAAAAAACTTTTTTTTTTTTTATCACATGCTTGTATAGTAGAACACCAGAATAATTATTCTCGTAATCAAAACTATCGTAAGATATAGGTGTTTGTAATCAATTATTCTACATTGTAATATGATTAGATGGTCATAATTAGTAAACCCAACCTTGAGGTAAAGTACAGTCCACTACAAAAATATTGTTATAATAAAATATATGGACAAGTGCGGTCTGCTCTGGAATAGTGTTGTCGCGCTCGCGGCGGCTCCGGTACATTTCAGTTGGACGCTACGCACTCGATTGATTGTAGAGCTCGTCGACTAGTTGGCGGTGGCTCTCATCGAGCATCGACGTAAAGTTTACCGGTTGCAGAGAGGAGAGTGCTCTCAGGGGCTACATTCTCTAATTCCGCCAGCCCCATTTCAACATAAAACCACTAGACGCCCTGTCGGATACCATCTGTTTGTGGCGGATGTTTCTTATATCAGCACGAAAAGATTCACTTCTACATTCATCATGCGAACAACTAAAAAAAGGGATTTATTTCCAGCGAGCCTATTTCCACGATTTTCTGACTTAAGAGCCTTTAAGAGAAGATTGAATAGGCATTTATAGGGTGGATAGGGTCCATCGTCGAGCTCATTTTCTATCAGGGGTGATTGAAGTCAAGCGTACATCTATAAATCATTATAAAAAACAGAGCTAGCTGACCTAGCGAACTTCTTGGCGCTTAACAGTAAATTAATATTATGTTAACTTTGGACTAAATCTATTGCTCCTTTCTCTCTCCTCTTGAATCATTCATCTCCAATCCCCACTAAGCCCCTCGCATATCCTAACACACCCTTTTCCCTCATTGTATTGAAGAACCTAATATAAAAACTCATGTTTGTATCCCTAACTTAAATAATGATTTCCACGTAGTAAGCTGCATCCTCCGTTTCAACCTCTCCAAGTTATATTTTCCCAACGCAATGTAATCTATGCGCGTCTCTAAGTCTGGTCTTTATCGATGCAAAAATTCATTACAACAGTTCTAGTTGCAAAAGGTTGTCATATATCATGATGACTTAGAATTTGTGAAATTATATAATATCTAAAAATCACTTTTGAAATACGCTCTGAGCAACATTAATTGTAATGTAAAGTATTTGTACTTTAATGTAATGTAATTTTAATATAATGTAATGTAATTGTAATGGAATAGTGCCTCCCTCTTTATCATACTGAGGTGTCGTAAGCGCGTAAGAGCCGACCAAGGCGTTCAGAATGCCAAGTTGTACGTAGGTTGCTGCTGCTGGCATCTTCTCTGCACATAGAGCACACCCGCCAACCCGCATTCAACATTATCTACTGGGTGGCATGTCCTTCCCGTGAATTCCACAGATATACTGGAAAAAGGGAGGGCAAGCTTTTACCCTACAGTGCCTACAGTGCATCGACTGCTCATAGAAGCAAATTAAGGATTCGTAATATATAATAGTGTTAGGATCAGAAGTTATTTTACTCAAAAAAATAAATAAATGTCAGGATCAATAGCCATTTTACTAAAAGTAAACAAAACAAATATACGTGGTGACTTAAACTAAACACGATTTAACATTTACTTCGATAACCAAAGCAACAACTATCAGAGATTCGACACAATAATATAGTCCTCACGTAAACTAACAAGAGCTCCGCCCCGCACAGAGCCTCAAACAAGAATCCCCCGCCCGACGAGCCTGCATGGGCTTATAAACGGTTTCTATATTGGGTGTATAGAAACGGTTTATTTTGTTCCTATTTTTCAATCTATCTAATACGGCCTCTCCTGACTAAGTGTCGTCCCCGACACGAGCTCCATGGCTGAAGCCGCTTGGTCCGGAGTAGTCTTCACCGATGCCCATGTCTGCATTCAGTAGGAGCATCGACAGTCCGACTCCTATGCCTGGAGTCCTTACTGCTTGCCTGCTGCCTGACCAGCAACGCCGGTAGCTCCAAGATCTTGGTCACCATCTGTGTATGAAAGTAAAACGCCAAGGCAGACACGCCAAGGCAGACACGCCAAGGCAGACACGCCAAGGCAGATACGCCTGAAGTTTAATGAACACCAAGACCATGTTAGGTCATGTAGTTCATCGAACGCCAGGGCAATTAGACCGAAGTTCGTTAATATAACGCCAAGGCTTTAGGCCTGAAGTCTTGATAGTGAACGCCAAGGCTAAATAAGCCTGTAGTTTAGATAATGGAACGCCAAGACTACGTTAGAGGTCTGTAGTTCAACGAACGCCAAGGCTTTAAACCTGCAGTTCAGATAATGTGACGCCAAGGCTTTAGTCCTGAAGTCTTGATAGTGAACGCCAAGACCACGTTAGGTCTGTAGTTCAAATCTTTCGAGTTACAGTCTTAGCTAAATATTGAACAAGGTTAATACGAGTGACATCCGAATCGCATATTGACCTAGGTATCAAAATTATAGTGCATACGTGTCTTAAGCGTTACGTAGTAACTCGGGTATCTAAATTGTAGTACATACGTGTCTTCAGAGTTACGTAACTCGGATATCACAAAATAAATACACGTCTTCCGAATTGCATAGTAATTCAGGTATCACAAAATTAATACACGGCTTCCGAATTACATAATAATTCAGGTATCAAAAAATTCATACACGGCTTCCGAATTACGTAGCAATTCAAGGTATCACAAAATGAATCCGGAGTCTGATATCAGTGTCAGTCAACGCATCATCTCAACTCCGACATCACATACAGAACCGTTGGAAGCTATCCACTAACTCCCTGCTCTAAAGTTTCAGTAAACCCTAAGAAATGCAAGATGTAACGTTTGCTTTATGTGTGTGTACATAGGAATAGTTATGTGAAGCTCAAAGTTAATTTGCTGAAACCTAGTATGTAAGGATAGCAGTCAACAATAATGTAAGCAACGCTTGTAGAGCTGACATAAGGGTTGTCAAATACTTGCTGTCAAAGACCGCGCAGCACGTGCCTCCAGGCATCATTTGCCACATCGGAGCGCCATTCGCAGTGCCGCCGTCCGCAACGCTCTGGCGTTACTACCGCTCGCCGGTGACAGCTCGCAACGGCCGCTCAGCAGCTCGCTGGCCACCTAGTTGGCGCTACGTACTCTTTGATTCAGCTCTCCTGTGAAACGAGAGGACACAAACAGCAAATTTCCAAACAAATGTTTCGTTACTGGTAGGGTTCTAGCGCTTGGATCTGGCAGTGCAACTCCTGCATTTGACTATTAGTCCAGTATGCTTTTACGTTAATGCCAGAAGGAAGCCACAACTCAAATTACTCACACGTTGATATCTCCAATGCAACGTGGGGAAATTCTTTAATCTGGCTCACTAGTCGTCACTATACGAAACATTAGAATCGAGCTAATTAAAAAAATAAGCAGACTTCTTTCGAAGTTTATAATACTAGTCCTCAAGTCACAATTGTACACATGCACGCGTCCCAAGTACGTCTGTCGAAATGATTTCCAACCAGTCAAATCAGAATCTGAACAAACTTAACGAACACTTTATTACCGCTCGGTCATTCTGACCTACACTTAAGAATAGTTTTTATGAAAGTAAAATGACTTAGTGCTACCATCATACACTGCCACATTCGTAGTGAAATATGGAGTTAAAATAAATAAGAAAACTTTCTAGTATTCCATACTATGCCTTTCAAAACTGAATTTAAATAAAAGTTGTGTGTAGGTTAGATTGACGCATAGTCAACCTGATTTTTGCTCGGAAACAATCTCGACAGGAATTTAGTGTACTAGTTTTACCGCCAACATGACTCAATCATGTCCCTGCGATGTTAATGTAGTCGGCACGATGTCAGTAGCTCACACGTAAGCCCGCAGCTCACAGACACTCAAAGGCTGCATGTGCCTCCACCGTGGCGTCTCCGTACGGCAGAACAGCATCACGGTATGTACCGCGGTGGTGTGGAGTACCAGAAGCGGCACTACAGGGTCAGCAACGGTAGCGGCATGCCATGTCGCGTATGCGACACAGCACGGCTCGCGATGACTAGACTGCTCGCAGCGGTGTACAGCAGCACACACCATAGCTGTCGCTACGGCGCACGACACACGCCCAGGCGCGCATCGGTGGTGTGCAGCGCCGTCGCGCAGAGTAGGAACCGCGCGGTGACGGCAGCGACGGTCACCAAATGCCACGTCGTGCATATGACTCGGCACTGACCATGATGACTCTG
Source organism: Automeris io (assembly GCA_036320925.1). NCBI lineage: Eukaryota > Metazoa > Arthropoda > Insecta > Lepidoptera > Saturniidae > Automeris > Automeris io. The sequence goes on along the minus strand of JAUDJH010000010.1, from coordinate 353,049 downwards.
CTGCTCGTGGCAACACGCTCCAGCTCCAAATGTAGATTGCGTTCCATGCAACAAAAGAACACAGTAGTGGTTTAGAATTGCCCAGCAATGCAAAGATAATGACGTAATAAAATTCATTTTTTACAGTGATTTGATTAAGAACGCAGTAGTCGTTAAATAGACTATCCAACTATATTTGTTTAAACAGACTTCAACACTATTTTATTATCATTAATTCTCTTGAGAGTACTGTACCTGGGTTTGTGATGACACGAAATATTCCAGCATGATAAAAATACAAGTAAAATACTCGATGTACTACTATTGATAAGCACATTCACATATACCCTCATTAGGATTTTAATAATTTCTTGAAGCACAGTCTCATGTTACATGGTTCAGTGAAAACTGCATGTCTATATAAGTTAAACGAACAATGCATACAGTCCTGATGGAGTAATCTGGGATGTATTTACGAAAATATCCCGTCAATCCAATAAATTACCTAACCTGTTTGACCTTCTGTGGTACTGTGGAACCTGTAAGAACCTGAATCTTACCAAAAGCACGTCGTACTTCCTAGTTAGATATCACCCACCTCAGGTACTCTATTTTTGTGCATAAATGGAACATTTGTTTAATTTATGTCGTCGATGTATACCAGAACCTGCAGTAATGAATTTCTGCAAAGTTTAATTTTAGTTTTTTCGCCTTGCGACATCTTGCACGGCCTGTAATGGACTGGAGTATCGTCCTTCAGGCAAATCCACATGATGCCCAATGTGGCAGAGGAAGTAGCTATACCTGAAATCATTTGTTTAGAGAACTTGTCCAAAATCTTATTGAGGACAGCCTAGAGTAGACTTTTAAAGAGATATTACAAGTACGTTGTTGGTGGGTATTGGTCACGCAAGAAACAGTACGTTTCAGAGCTCGTGTGACTCACTGCAAGTGTTTTGTTCGTACGCAAGTCACACCCTTCTCATCCAATATGTAGGTACCAATTATGACGGGAGCATTCATGCGCTTGTTAGGAACAACCAAGAAGTCCACGTCTAGTTTAATGTCTTCCAGCGAAGGGGTAGCGTTTATAGGTGAACTGTGTGAACTGTATGACGCTGCTCACGAGGCCTGGATCGACTCATTTCCTACTTGTTTTGTGATACAAAACAAATAAATGCAACGCAATACCACTGTAACACAAAACTACCTTAACTGGAATAATAATTAATCGTAACCTTTTACTTCGCGGATACCCCACACAAAAAGTAAACAAACCAAAAAGGAATATTTAACTTTTAAATATGTCGGCACGCTTGCATTTTATTTATTGCCCGGTGGATGTTAAAGCAAGTCCAATAAAATCTAGCCAATCATTGACTCTTCCACCATTGGTCTGAGTGATTCCTGCAACATTAGAAGTGATTAACAAACCACCGACCATAATTTATTGAAATACCGTCTTCAACCCAATAATCCACGGCCGCCTTCGAGATGGAGAATACTTCTAGTAATGGCCAGAAGACTAAGTACACGAAAATAAACTTCCAATGTGGGTACAGTGTACAATCCCACTTATTTAACCAAATTTTTGCTTCACCCTTGAGATACGACTTGTTCCTCCTTTTTGTGGGCTATAAGTTACTTATCCCGCTGCTGATGTTAGGATCAGAAGTTATTTTACTCAAAAAAATAAATAAATGTCAGGATCAATAGCCATTTTACTAAAAGTAAACAAAACAAATATACGTGGTGACTTAAACTAAACACGATTTAACATTTACTTCGATAACCAAAGCAACAACTATCAGAGATTCGACACAATAATATAGTCCTCACGTAAACTAACAAGAGCTCCGCCCCGCACAGAGCCTCAAACAAGAATCCCCCGCCCGACGAGCCTGCATGGGCTTATAAACGGTTTCTATATTGGGTGTATAGAAACGGTTTATTTTGTTCCTATTTTTCAATCTATCTAATAATAGTATTATTACATAAGCTGTTATAATCGAGTAACTGTGGGTAATCTCAGGTATGCCCATTAGTAATTTAAGCATTACAAAAAATGTAATATGTTTGTTCTAGAAGACCTTCGGTATTCGTATTGTGTTATTATGCGTGTAATCTGGTGCGTGTTAATGTGCCGCACTGTACCGATGCGTCCGCGCAAGGCTGCTCTCCGCTCGGCATCCGCCTACAGTCGTGACCATTCTCGCGGGACCTTTTACACGTCACGACATTTCGAACAATAATAATGTTAATAATAGCTCTTTAAAGTTAGCAAGTTGGATTTAGGTTATCTTGAACCGCTGGTTTCGCAGTACTCTCGGTATCTTCTGGCCCGAGAAGATATCCTATGAAAATTTGTGGATTCGCTACAGAGAAGTTCCGACAGACCGTCACCGTCATATCAAATGCTGAAATTGTCATACACTCCGTAGGCATGACACCAACATACCTAAGCAGGCCTTAGAATGTAGCGCCCAGGGTATGAGAAAATATGGCCTTCCCAGATAATCCTGCAGATGCATGCGCCTGACGGAGCCGAGGAGCATTGGTAGGACGTGGAAAGTGCAGAAATGTGATGCGCAGAACAGATCTATAAGGAGATACATTGTGGAACCCTTCTGCCCCAGAAGGGGGCCATAAGGCTTTTTTTTATTTGGTTCACATATAGCGTAGCGTGCATGGCGTATATGTGATATATATACGTTATATCCCATTTTGCTTGAACTGGAACACAAACGGTATAAGAAAATTGTTCTATCAATGTCTTTTTTATCCTGGCTCGACATAGTAACTGTATCATAGCTGATAGAAACTACAGTGCAGCCTGAAAAGAGAAGCGACTAGCAAAGACAAGGAATTCATTGACAGTCATCGATGTCATGCGCTCAAATACACCACAACCGAAAGTCTCTAGGTGTTCAAACAATTGGACGTATGCAAAATGATTCCAAAACGCAAAGGCCGCGGAGAGTCTCTATGACGAACTTTGTACTTGTGTACTTTGGTCTCTGCCCAGTTCGGGCAATAACCATACCACTTCAAGATGAAGATGATTCTTCAGCATCAGGTCGAACTTACCAAATCTCGATTAAGTAGTATTACAAACAAAAAAAAAAATCACAACCGATTCCGTCGTTTAGGAGCTATGGGATCACAGACAGATACACAGGTTAGCTCAATAATCTCATAATATGTCTAATTTTGTGCTGAGGCTTAAAATATTATCGTAGTCGGAGAGTGTAAACGCAGTGTCGCAAAATCCCCGGCGACCGAGTAAGTGCGGCATGTGGGACTGACGTTATAATTACACTCAAGGTCGTCGGTTTTCAAGTTTCAATAAATATAGCTTTATTTAAGGAATTAATTTCCCTTAGTTGTGAATTAATTTCCTCTTTCTTGGTCTAATTTAAAATATTTTGAGCTATCGTACACATTGATACTGATCGCAAGGATCTTAAATGCTGATTGAAATCTGTTACTTCAAAAGATATTTTATGTTCTTATAACAAACTTTCGATCCCCGATTCACTATCTCAGAGAAAAAATATAAAAAAAACCTCTTTATTGGGCCTACGTTTTAAAAATAGCTCTAGTTAAAAAAATGATGTCTTTAGCTTTTGGAGATTAAGCTCTATCATGATATGTCAGTTCAGACGTCTGGCCGTGGACCCGCTAAAGAAGGATTTTTTGATAGATCTTCCCTGAGGTGGTAGAATGGGGATCAAAGTTATATTTATATAGAGATAAAAATAGACATTAGAGAGCTCATGTCGTACAATCAAAAAGGTCTATATCATTATAAATATTTTCATGTAAAAATGTGACCAAGTATTTATTACTAAGCAAAGTGGACACAACCATTAATGTATCTCTGCTTCCCCCGTAAGGGATACAGTGTGATGATTTATTGCTATTATTGTTATTTATTACATCAGCGGTAGTGCATAGCATTCCGTCCTCATAAAGACCTACGATATATAGAATGTATTAAAAACCCTGTCCATTCTCAAAAAGCACATCGATGTAACGATAATATTACCAAAGTATAGAAATATAATATTACTCAGGAACTTTCAAATGTCATTGTCATTTAAAATTGAGGGAATTAAATTATTTTACACGCGATCTATGTTTGGATTAATATAGAAATAAATGACTGTCAGAGCGAGAACGGCAGAAGGCCGCTCGAAGAAGACGCCGGGCTGTCGACAACCGCCCTGGCATATCAGTCCCAGCGGATCGGTCGAACCACGACCGGCCAGCTGATGCCTTAGGGGTTGTGGCTGTTCAGGGTGGGGGCTCTGAGCGACCGGTCAGCAACCCCCGAGAAGACGGCGGTGCGTTGTGACGCGCTCTGCTGAAGTATACTAGGTGGTATCGGGGGAGGCGGCGTCTCCCCCCGTGATTGTGCCTGCCAGGCGCGGCGTAGTGGGGCTGCGGCGATTTGATTACAGGACCCGCAGTCCCCACTAATTCGCAGAAGTTGTCACCTTGGGGTTTTTAGCTGGTAAAAGGCCGGCACACCCCGGCTGTCACCCCCTTCGCGGCCAGGACGGTCCTATGAGGATTTTCCCAAAGTAAAAAAATAAAAAATAAATAAATGACTGTAATCCATACAAGTAGTAAATAATGCTTAGGATTTACGGGGACTCTTCACCCTTCTGACATCATAACTTGCTAGCATATCTTTATCTTATTAGGGGTTTTTTTACTACGTAACTAAAAAAGACAACGTAAATAGAAATTAATATAGATACTAAGTAACACCTTCACGTGTCGGACAGGATTTTCAATACGTACTGTATACAAAATGCAGACCAAATCATAACCTAATGACATCGCGTGCTAATACTGTCAGACTTAGCTCAGGCGGTATCGCTTAAAAGCTTTCGCTGTCAGTTCGAACTGCGGTATGCTTTAGCTTAGAGCGTTCAATGCAGAGAGTATGTGAGAGTTTGTACACGTAACGCACTCCGGGGCTATGGAATCCGTCATAATTGAGGTGTTATTTCATAGGTCATTACTATTATGTATTATATATATATAACAGAGTTATTGCTAACGTGGTACTGACCTAAATAAATAAGTAAAAGATACGTCAGCTTATATGAGCATACAAACATGATATAGACTACAGGAAGCATTAGAAACAGTTGTGTTATTAGATCCTGTGCCGTGGTGGTTGCCGGCAGAATAGAATAGCACCCCCCTCTTCTTGCTGAGGTGTCGTAAAAGGCGACTAAGGTATCTCTTTAACACCGCAATTCAACCAGGTGCTAAGAGAAGGAAAACTCGACCAAACCTGCATCCTGCTCCTTCTCGATCGTACTGGTTCTCCATTCCATCGGGCCTGAGGGAGCTCGGACGAGAGAGTGCTTTTCTGGCAGCGCGTCCAGTTATGCACTGAAATATATCCTGCGCAATTGACTGTTTCCGAAAACTGGACCTCGATTTCCTTAATCGGTGTTGAAACAGTCGCCGTGGCCGAATCCGGCTAGGAAATCATCATCATCATTAGATCCTGTCCGCATTGTGTCATCGTCATCATTGTGTGATCCAAACGTTATTAAGCATCTTGAACCGTACCAGTTGCGTAGAGACGTTGTTGCCTTATTGATCGTTTTCTACCGTCTATCTCATGGCGAGTGTTCTGAAGAGTTATTTAATCTTGTTCCACCCTCTCACTTCCATAGTCTACTAGCTCATACATGGGTTTCTAGAATCCCAGCCATACGGTAACTAGGATCTAGGTTAGGACTAAGAAGTTCTCTAAATGTTACTGCAGCCGAGTCCTTGGGTTTTGGGATGGTCTTCTGGCGAGCGTGATATTGGGATGCTTACCATTTGGTGTGATTTGGTCACTATGTGGTGTTAGTTTAAAAAAGATCAATAACGAATGTATTCTATTTGATTCATACAAGAGTTGCCAATGGCCCAATACGCTATTCCATTCTTATTAATGGTCTGATGTGGGTTTATTTCAGAGCGTCTTAGCTGAGCAAACATCTTGCGCAGCTGAGATGCTCTGTAGACTCACATATAAAATGTTGAAATAGTATTTAAATAGTATAGTGTGATTATGAGATTGACATGGTCAGCCTGATCCAAAGTCCCAAAAAAAACATCAAAACAAAAAAAAAACTTATTAATGTTTTAATAGAACCTTTTAGGAAATATAAAAGTCTTTGAAACTGTCATTTAATGTACAATCATTGTCTGCTAAGATACGTATAGTTAAAGACAAAAGGGTCCTTTTACATTCAATTTTTGATATCACCGCGTCAAATGTGCGTAGTAAGTATTTAAAAATAGCAAACTAAAGCTGAACAAATCTTTTGTTTTTGTAGTAATTTAACTATAAACAATCCACGCTCGTGGACAAAAAAAAGACAAACTGTACAGACAAAATTGTAATTTTGTAAAGTTTTTTTCGTTGTATTTCTTTAAATAGCACACAAACGGTGGGTTTAATTATTTTTTGTTAAAAGATCGAAACACTAACGTCTCGAAGGTTCAAAACTCTATGTTTAGATTTCCCATATGACTATTTTTCTCATAGATATGGTCCGTCAAAACTCGAAAAAATAAATCGATTTTTTTGCTCCGTTAATTGTTAGGCGTAGATTATTATTACATAATATACTGATAAATAAATAATAATATTAAAAAAACACACGGTTTCACCGCGAAACCAATACTTGTAGGTAAGATAGTGATAGTAATTCCGCAATGTAGACAGAACACTAAAGCTTAATGATCAAGTACTCTGGAGGCATAAATACATACAAATGGACGCATTACGTCCGCCGGGTCGCGGTCAGCGGCCGTGCAGTGCGCACAGCAGCTCTCCAAAGTGTCAAACATTCAACTGAAACGCAATCAATTATACGACATTCACCTGTAACGGAAATATCTAAATGCAATATTATTTATTAGAATCGTTCTCTAACTCTTACTTTTGCCGAGTAGTTAAGCTGTGGAATGGTCTTCGGGCAAGAGTGTGCCCCGGCGGGTGTTTCCATATCATAAGACGACTCTTATGATATGGAAAGTGTGAAGAGATATTTGCGCCGGCCGGTATGATCGCAACGACTACTCGTATCATTAGGTTTATTTTACTTTTGTTAATCGTTATCGTTTTTGGACTGCACCGTTCTTATCATCGGCATGATTTGGCCACTGGCCACTGGTTAGTGGTTACCAATATCTCCGTTTGAGCAAAACAGGTTTAAACGTGTGTTTTTATTACTTACAAGTAAAGATTTTAAAAAGAAAAATACCTATATTTGTGTAATAATATTCGAAAATTATACAGATATTTTAAAATTACCCCTCAACGAATTCACAGATACAATGCTGCAACTGTAGTTCGATAACAATAAAGTTACATCAAAGTTGAGATTATATTGAGCAATGATGATCATCAGGTGCAATGCGAGGCGGTGTAGGAAGCAGGCCGGACCAAGTGTCAATTACATGATACAATGCAATTATAACTTACGAATGATTACGTTCAATTACAAAAATAGTTAAAACTGCTGAGTCTTCTCTTTGGTAATCCGGGGGAAAATGCTGCATAGAACCATCAGGACCGGTATGAGGGCAGCGACCCCGGTGTGTCAGACTCCTACTGACTAAAATCCTCCGAAGTGTCCCTCTAATCACTCCACTCGGGCCTGGGAATCCAGATTTTTCCAGACAACTGGGAAAAACTTCCGAGCCTTTAATGTATCTCTGTTCACTTAAAAAGGGATAAAGCGTGACGTAATATTTTTAGGCATTGCTCACACTTCACTCGTAAAGTATTTAATTAACAGTAAAGTATGTGATAAGTCACCGTTGTCTTCAACTTAGACTAGGCTTTGTGAATATTTTTAGGTTACACGCAAATTCCTATTGTATATTCCGTTTTATGTTAAATAAGCCTATTATTGCCTGTTGTTATTGTTATTGCCTGAGTAAATTATAAAATAACTGTTTGAGCAAAACAGACACTTATTTTTAATTTTAATTTTTTCTTTGACGTGTTGCAGTAATTCGTAAGTTTTATGAAGATTTTATTAAGTAAGTTTTATTTATAGTAAGGCAAGGCTAAAAGAAAGGGCAAGGAAGGGACGGTACTTGTAATATAATTACAAGCAAGGATAATCGTTTCCGCATTCCGCTTGCCATGATCGAGAGAAAGGGCCTCGAGATATTGCCGGAAACTTTTACCTCACGATGTAGATATGGCCCTAGGGACACGCTCGCCGGAAGAGCAGTCCACAGGCCAACGAATAGACAAAAGAAAGAGTTCTGACTTCTTAGTCCCAGCCGGGAGGTGAGTTTGTAGCTCAGATCCACTTTTGTAATTTAGCTCTTTTTTATATTGCCTAGTCCAAGTGACTACACTGCAGCCGATGGAAAGTACGGTGTAGTAGAAGAGAAGGCCGGCAACGACCACCGAGGAATGAAAGTTGCCATCGCTGTGTCACAACTGGAGGTCTCTAGGTATATGGACAGCTGGATGTACACAAGCTGATCCCGCAACGTGACAGGCTGGAGCGAGTCACTGTGATGCTCCTTCTGCCTGTGTACTGCGGTCACGACCCAGTTCGGAAAATTGCCCTACCACCTCATCTCTTTCTCTCCATCACAAATAATAATAGTATTTGTGGAAAATTACGCGCATTACTCTAGTCCTAAAATGAGCCTACCCTCGTACTATGGCCACTAGAAAAAGATAATAATAATATTCACTTTCGAGGTGAGCAGTTATGCATTATCTGTATCCACTTTGTGTCTATATTTCGTGCCCAGCCTGTCCAGTAGCGCAGTTGATCGCCGGTCTCACAGGACATGACATTTCTGTTAAATTTTTTGGGAGTCGAAGCTGCTCGCGTCCGTAGGCTTTACCCTAGTTTCCCTACACGTGACTCCTGGGTGGTGCTAAACGAGCTGCAGCGAGGTGGTAGGGCGTCGGTGCCCGTCTGGATCGCGACCACAGTACATGGGTGTAGCCCGTCATAGTGACCAGTTTTGGCTTGTCGCGTTTCGGGATCAGCTTGTGCATATCCAGTAGCTCACATACCTAGAGACCTTCAGTCGCGGTATATGTGGGCCGACATGACGATGTAGACTATCAATGGATTTTCATCCTTTGATATTCGCTTTCGTTTTTGGACTACACTGTACTTACCATCAGGTACTCTGTAGTCACTATGTCGAGTCAGTGTAAAAAAAAATAAAATAAAAAAAAATGCCATGCGTGTTTCCTCACGATGTTTTGCTTCACCGGTGCACATGCGGGGCCCAAATCCGTACGTAATTTGGAGAAACCAAGAAGTATGTGCCAGGATTCGATCCTACGACCATTGGGTTGCTGCGCACGGAAATCGGTCCATTATCTATTAGGCCACCACTCTTTGGTGATATTAAAAAAAAAACAAAGACAAAGATATATTTTAATACATATATACCATACATCCATGGCTCGCGACAAACTAATCTATGTATTTATCATAGAAAAGCTCTTCAGGATCCTCAGCATTGCAGGCAGGGCATTGGTAGTACCGTTGCGCTATCAGGCCGTCGGATGTGCATAATGCGTTTCAAGCATGATTGTCGGTGATCTGTATTAAATGTGTAAATGATGACGCAGGAGCAGTGTAACGAATCAGGCCATGAGTAGAGGAGGAGGTAGATGAGCGTCATTAGCCTGGATGATGCTTCACGCGACAGCGTTATGACATTCAACGCATTTCACCTAAGTTTATGAACACCGTGATGTAACGCGCGCGCTGCGACCCAGTAACCTTACCGCCGCGGTCGGCTCGCGGCCTAATGATACCAGCTTAGCCGGTTTAACACGTAAATATGTTAAACTTGTGTACGTTCGTGTAGCTTCAAAACTTCTGTCGTGATAAATATAGCTAGCGTAAATAGAATATATTTAGGGAGATTTATATGAAAAAGGAGAATTTTGGGGTAAGATTTTTTGGAGTTTTAAGCAATGACTTTTTATTATAAAAATTGATTGGTTCCTAGAATAAATACTATTCCTGGTTTCATGTATGAAAGAAGTTGAGAGTGCTGTGTGCTATATATATATTCATTCTTTTTTCATTGGAAACTTTTCACTGCGTTGTTTGTTTTTATGAATTCTCCATCACTTGTAATAATATGAGTCCGTACAAACGGATGGAAAAAAAACAAACGGATTTTTTTTTGTTGAATTGTCTCACACCGGGCCTAGACATTTAGATGCGGTTGTTTTATAATGCAAAATATCCAAAAAAAAGAGATGTCGTCTATTTATCGCAATTTTTAGCGTCGATAGTTTAGGAGAATTTATGTGAAATTTAAAATAATTTTAGGGATATTTTTGATTGAAGATTAACAACACTGCCGCGGACCGCCACTATTTATTTACATTGTGGTTTGCCACTCAAATATTATCATAGACTCTGTTTATCTTTCTCGCAAAAGATTGTAATGTAACTAGACCCTCTCGCGCCTCGGGCTCAAATTAAACACATTCTCTTTCTTCTAAATATTTGGTGATGTAAGCGTCAGGTCGTGGTTAAAAAATCGTAGATAAGTTATAATCTCTCTTTAAACATTTTTTTAGGAAACTAGCTAGTCAATTACTAAAGTTAAACAAGTTAATTTACGAGTTTTATGCGGCGTCTAGCCAATACGGAAGTCAGCTCATATTTTATTAACACTGGCACCACAAAGCGACTCTTTATGGGCACAACAAAGTGACTAAGCCGCACTCGATGGAAAGTAGAATGTAGTCCAAGAACAGCAATGACTGCCAACGGATAACAACCCATTAATGGTCGCCGTCGTCGTGTGGGCCCACATATATCATGACAAAAGCTCTCTAGGTATATATGATTATTAGCCAGTTTCGATCCATTGCAGGGCAAATGCCTTCCTTCCCTTTTTTCGCTATATATATGAAATCCATGGGACAGGGTATGGACTCGTGACTAGTGATGAAAATGCCCGGGAATTTTCCCAAAGTGCCCAGCACTTCCGCAAACATTTCGTAAATTCCCGGGTATATTCCCAAGCAAGTTTTGGGCACTTTGGGAAAATTCCCGGGCATTTTCATCACTACTCGTGACCATAGATGAGCAAAATGTGATCTGGTTAATGTTTAACGATTACAAAATGCAGTCGTAATTTTAATTTTCTTGCTCTGTAATCATGATTAAATTCGTTTAAAACATTAAGAAATCATAAATGTATATGCAATCTGGGATTCTGTAGTGTTTAAAACATAGATGAGCAAAATGCAGTCATATTAATAGTAAAAAACGTAAAATGTAATCGTAATCTTTTTTATTAATCTGATTACAGTTTGCCCGTCCATGCTTGTAACCCAGCACACCATGTCCAATGCGGAGTGGCGGGTGGGCACTACAGAAGGTGCATGCAGGAGCAGTCTACGTGCTCCATCCCTTTGTCGGCACTTACATCTTAGTATGATGAAGAGAGAGCCACTATTCTATTCCACCATAAACCCTACGGCTATATATGAACTAGAAATATGTACTTTCCATCAGACGCGTTCTCGTCCCTTTGTCGAATAAGTATTAAAAAATTCCCTTTGCACATCCTCGCCAATTTTGTGTACTCTTGAATTAACTCGTCTTTAGGATCTCATTCTTTGGTTAGCGAGGGTATGCGCAGGTCGGTCTTGGCTCTTATCTACCTTTAAATATGAAATAAACATGAATATGTCCTTAATAAACTTTTTTATCGTTTCGACGCCGGAAACTTGGCCTTATCGAAGAAATGAATATTAATTATGGTAATTTTACTTCTTATCGTATTGAGTCAGACGAAGCCGAAGGCTACACTAGTTTAATACAACTTTAGGGTATTTATACGGTCCAATGCGTCAAAATAAAAAATATATTCTAAAAGGTTTCCTACCTTTTAGAATCATTTCGTAGACCAAGTGTCCGTCCGACAAGACTCTATACTCTACTACTACTCTACTCTACTCTCAGGAGTGCGGGAACCTGTCAAGTTGAAATTAATATCACATTCTCAAGTAATAATATATCAACACGCTATATTCCTTGCGGGGTGAGCAGAGATACATTAATGTGGCTGTATTCACTGCAATGTCTTGCCCAACACATGACATTTCTATTAGATGGCACGCGGGCTCACCTTCACTCGCCGGTGAGTACGTTGTGAATAACTCCGTGCGTAATGTGGGAAAACTCACTGGTGCGTAACGAGATCCGAAACTGCGACCATTCGCATTGCCACATCGATTATTGTCACATTTAGTATTACATATAACGATATCATTAATATAAAATATAATATAATTTTTGGTGGTAGGGCGATTGCCCGAACTGGGTCGTGACCGCTGCATACAGGTGTAAAGACCGTCATAGTGACTCGCTTTGGCCTGTCGCGTTTCTAAATCAGCTTGTGTATTGATTGATTGATGATGTCCTAACCGGATTCGGCCACGGCGACTGTTTCAACGCCGATTAAGAAAATTAAGGCCCAGTTTTCGGAAACAGTCAATTGCGGAGGAGATATTTAAGTGCATAACTGGACGCGCTGCCAGAAAAGCACTCTCTCGTCCGAGCTCCCTCAGGCCCGATGGAATGGAGAACCAGTACGACCGGGAGGGAGCGCAGCTTGTGTATATCCAGTAACTCATGTACCTAGAGACCTTCAGTCGCGTGTGTGTGTATGTGGGCAGACATTGACGAAGGAGACTATCAACGAATTTTCATCTTTTGGTGGTCGCTTTCGTTTTTGGACTACACTGTACTTACCATCCGGTGCACTGTAGCCACTTTGTCGAGCCAGTGTAGAAATAACATGAAGGATTTATTGTTCTCAGCTCCCTCGAGACTTCATTTAATTCGAAAACTGCTCAGTAAAATATTATCGTACTGAACAAATTGATTTTATTGGTGCTTTTATAAATCGCACTCTACGAATATTACTGGTCTCGGAGGGGGTGAGGCGGAGGGTGTATAGGCCAGGGGAGGGGGCGATGGTGGGCGTGGCCGCGGTCGATAGCGTGCAGAATCCAAAATGAGCTGAAAATAGGATGACATTGTCGCTGAGCCCGGGCGGGCTGGGTCTCAAGTCGTTCTATTTTCAGAGGACCTTTTTTATCTTCAACTGGTGACATCACTAATGAGACTTACAGAAAAGAAATACTTCTGCCTTTGAATAGCGAAAAAACGTTACTTTAGCCTGTAGCGATAATATAATAAATATTTAGTGTACTCATATTGCGAGTAGCCATGATCGATTACTAAATTTAAACCATCGAAAGGTTCGCCTTCTACCAGCTTTCCAATCGAGTTAATAATGTTCTTTTTCTTCTAACTGATCAAGCGAGATGTTTTTTTAATTGTTTCATTCAAATTAAATTCCAGTTAATAAAATAAATCATCATTTTTTATTATCAGACTTCCCTGGACCCTGGATAGGTTGCAGCGGGGGCTGCTCGCATTGTAAATAGTCCTGACGTAATTTAGCATCTTAAACCGCTCCGGTTGCGCAGAGATATTGCCTCGCTGAGTGCTCTTTACCAATTGTATTACGGCGAGTATTCTGAAGAGTTGTTTAACCATGTTCCATCTTTCCCTTCCGTATAAGAAACACGGAGGCGGGTTTACGGAGTGACGGCTTTACGGCAACTCATACGCCGGCTAGAACTAAGAAGTTCTCTTATATTCGTTGAGCTGTGGATTGGTCTCTAGCGAGCCAGTTCCCACCGGCTTATGCTATTGACTCCTATATATATTCAGCAGTGACGTGCATAGCATATTTTGGCAGGGTAGGCAGTATTTGGGTATTTAATTATAATATTATATTATCATAGTAAATTTTATATTGCTTTCATAGGAAAGATAGACGGCGTGAATATAGAACAGATATGACCGTTAATTGTTTCATCTTTTGCTTAACGTTAAGCAATTTATTCGAGACTTATTTAACGTCAGGGCAAGCAATGCTTTCATGCATCTATGGAATGAACGCTACTGATATTCAGGAAGCGTGCACACGCAAATATCACTACAGCTACTTGCCCAGGTCATGTTCACTGCGACTATTTATTGTCTTTCTTAACTTTTGATAGTTGTCATTTTTGGACTGCGCCTTGATTACTGTCAGGCGTGGTATAGTCACTAGGTCGAGTCAAGATTAATAAAAAAATAAAAAATTCGTCTATCCATATCTAAAACATCTCTTAAAACGGTAAACTTTGGAGTATACTTGTCTATAAAGGACGTGGTTGTTTTAATATCCTTTGTTATTTTGTTCGCAAAAAGCCTCGTAATAAAAAGATTGAACACGGAAAGATGGGAGCTTTCAAAAATATTGTTTTATAACTTTTCTAGCGACTCATCGCGCTATCATTAAGTAATGTGGGGTCGTGTTTTGTTCACCTCGAGCTATTAAATCTCTAATGAAGGGAGAGTATTTGCAAGGAATTATAACAGAGAAAACTGTGGGCACACTTCGCACACATGCCCTTATACAACTCGTTATAATGATGAAATTACAGCTAAGCAAATGTCAATTTAAAATAAATATAGGTCTGGGGTAGTGTAAATAGCAAACTTCAGTATTGTTGGGAATCAAATTTCAGTGTTATAATTTGTTAAACTAGTGCTAAAACTATGAATCCAAAGATATTTACAATATTTTGGAGCAAAGATTTCTTGTAAGCACCAGCGCAAACGAAAACTACTATGTAATTTCTTTCGTTTCGACAGAGCTTTGTACCATAGGAGAAAAAAATATCATTTCTGTCACTATTCAAATTTATCCTTTCATAAATAAAAAAATTAAACAACCCCTCCGAATATTATATGCGGCTTGGCGTGGCGTAACATCATTGTATCCTACTATTAATGAGAATAAATGCTTGCAGTCGAGACGAAAAAATTTAATGAAATGCCTGTATCACATTTATCATAATTGTTAATAAAACACATAGAAAAAAGTATTTAATTATTTTTAAAGTTAATATATAATGATATTTGCGTGATAAATGTGAGTGATATAAAGAATATTCTAGAGGCAACAGTTTGCTTTTGAAAAGTCAAACGTATGGAAAACTCATGTTTTCAAAGCAACCATGACGCAGCGGTACGGTGCAAGTAAGACTCGTGTACGACGTGCTAGACCGTCACAGTGACCGACCTCGTCTGCCGCTGTTTGTTCATGTGGACACTTTCAGTCCTGGTATATGTTGTATGTCGTAACGAGGGCGAGTTTCAATGGACTCTCGTCCTTTGGCAGTTGCTGGCATCTTGAACTTTTCATCAGATGCGCTGTAGTCACTTTGTCCAGCCAGTATTACAAAAAAAAAGAAGTGTATAGGTGTTTTCTTTATACAGCATCAATTTAATACTTTTTCGTATGTTTGTGGTATGAGATCTTGCTCCTAACTGCTGCAAACACGGCATAAACTTCGGGCATAAATGATAAAATATGATTGCGCCGATGTAGAAGTTTGAATTTCTCCAGCAGTCAGAACTGGAAATGGCTACCGCTACACTCTTGAGTACCTATTGTATATTATTTTCAACATGACGCCTCTATACGTTACTGAGAAAAAGGATTTTGGTAGACCAGCAGACGAACAAGGAAGTGATGTTGTAGGGTGTTTTTTCTCTTGAGTAACACTAAAGAGTATGAAAAATCGTCAATTTCAACAATGAAGATTAAGTTACCATAAGCTGCACAAATACAGAGCTATTTTTTAACTCGCCGTATTATTTTTTATCTTGACACGGGGCATTGGCCGCACCCCGCATGATCGTAAGTATGGTGCCGTCAAAAAAACGACAATGACGATCGTCGCAGCGATCATGCAGGCCGGCAGGAATATCTATTCACACTTTGTTTAAAGAAGCCAATATCGTAGGACGATGGGAATGCGCTCGCTGGAAGACCAGCCCTGCCCAGGCCAACGACTATTCAAAGTAAGAGTTATTATTAAAACACGGGATAGAGGATCTAAAATAGAACAATTTGAGTCATTTGTTGTGTTTTGGTTTGATCAAAATAGGTGAAAATATTATAAACATTTCATATTATGAAGATCCTCCATCATACGATTCCACTAAAACGGCTAGTTTTTTTTTAAATTATTGACAGCCTTGTGCTTGACCTCAATCTCAAATGCTTGAAAGTGATGATAAGGCTGAAGATGGAGCGCGCTCAACCAGCAAATACCGATTCACTAGACGTTTGAAGATCCTCGTTGATAAGTCGCATTCAAGTAACTGGACTACTGTCTGCTGCTGTTTGGGGAAAGATACGACTAGACTCCGATATAGTCTTAAATTTTTTTAGGCATTTTTTTTTGGCACCAGTAAAACACCATTAGGTTTTTTCCCTAGCTGGCCGACCAAGTCGAGGGCCAAACAGGAGTACCATTGCGTTGAAGCCCAACCCATAACTCGTTGGCTAAGGCACCCTCAGTGCTCGTCTCGCCTAATGAAGTTGTGCAGGCATTTCCCAGCCAACAGCAGTTTGTCCTGCCGAAAAAAAGTGGGTCCCAGTTTCGTTGGAAGCGTCTTCTGGCCAGTATTCCGTAATGGTATAGTTTGGTTTTCTAATTATTGTTCACTTAATCTAAATAAAGTTTGTTCCTTTTAACATTGTTTATTTATCGCA
Source organism: Automeris io (assembly GCA_036320925.1). Taxonomy (NCBI): domain Eukaryota; kingdom Metazoa; phylum Arthropoda; class Insecta; order Lepidoptera; family Saturniidae; genus Automeris; species Automeris io. The sequence continues at coordinate 336,390 of JAUDJH010000010.1, read as the reverse complement.
TCCCACTCAAACGACCCACCTGTTTTAAGATTTATTATTCTCGTCGGCTGGTATCACCGAGAGCTCATTTCCACGGGGTGTAAATCAGGGAGTCAGTGCGGATGGGATGCAATCCGTTTAATCCCATGTAATCCCGTGTGATCCCGCGCGGCGCGACGCGGCGCCCGTAATTGGCTACTGCGGTGATGGATGGCGGTCGCTGGGCCCTTATTAGTTCAGCTCGTCTACTATCGATCTATTGCTTAGGTACTACACCTAGACGAAAAGAATATTCCTCATTTGACATCAGGCTGGCGTGATATGGCGACCGTCAATGGAATCATTACCTAATTTCTCAATAATTGGGATCAGTTTTTAGACTACGCTCTGCATAAAGTGCTGTAAATTCGATAATTTGTAATGACAGTTTTATAAGAAAGCAATATTGTACATAGAAGCCCTGTTTTTTTCACACTAGAACTTGAAGACAATAAATTATAATAATAATAGTATATATTTTTAGTAACAGATAAAAAACTGTAATAATGCATTCAAGAAATTAAATGAAACAACATGGTCAGAAATTGCCCCGAATATCAAAGTTTCATTTAATACTAAAAGTGTCGCTCTTAGCATAATATAAATAAGTTAAGATTTTTAAAGCTATGTTTGCATCTCTAAACAAGGGCGGAAATAAAGAACCATAATAATTTGAATAAATTTCGCTCATATGAGACATTTTCGATCGGTTTGGCACCAATAGAAAAAAAATGTATAAGGCTGGAACTAGCCTCATTAACAACGAAAACCGATTTTTAAAATGTATTGATCTATTCTACTTCAAGTTCGTCATCATTTATTTTAAAAGTTTATAATATGTTTATTCCAAAATATAATCAATTGGGTGTGGAATGAACTATACAACTCTACCTTGACAAAAAAAAACTTCTTTGTTACATTTTATATATACATATAAAATTACCTAATATTAATTAAAATGAAGAATTTGGAGCTATATTGCCATTATGCAACTTTTTAGCAACCACGGCTTGTTTTTAAATGTGTATAATATAAAAAAATTAAAATGTATATTTTAATAAATCTATAATCGAATAACAGGCATTAATATTTGAAGTGATCGTTTTAAATTCGATTAGTTAGAGATGCAACACTATTGCATGGACACCGTGCTGACCTTTCCATTTAATATACTCGCGCCCAGTTTCAGCAACACTGAGTAGCCTATTCGCAATTTGTTTTTTGGTAACCCAGGGTAAAGTCCTGCACAGGACATCAGGGCCGCTGTGAGGGCGGCGATCCCGGTCAGACACCTACTGACTAAAACCTCGAGGTGCCCCTTTAATTGCTCCACGCGGGCCTCGGAAACCAAATTCATCCAGACGCCCGGGGGGCGAAAAGCCTCGTTGACGGCTACCTCCCTAGAAGTGGTGGCAGTAAACAGCCCACTCCTCAAAAGCCTCTCTGTCAGATGGCGCCGCGGACTCCGTGCCCCGCCTCCCTCTCATCCGGGCAGCAGACTCCTTGAACTCTGTTGCCCGGGTTACCGACAACATCAAGCATCAGGTAGTTTTAGCAGGAGATAATAGATGTGATCACGAGTATCGAAAAATGTTTTATTTGAATAGATTGTGATAATATAATAGATATATAATAGATAAACCGCTATACAAGATTTTCTGACCATAAAATACAGATTTTAAACTCTTACTGTTTTTATATATACAAATTGTACAAATATACTCGTAATTATGTAACGCTCAGGATATTTAAGTAAGATGAAATTATTATTAAATAAATAAAACAATCTCCTAACATTTAAGCCTTCATCATAAGTTTGTCCGCCGCCGCTGAGCCTCATGTGGTTGTGTTCGAATCAAATCAAATCATTTATTGCACTCCACAATGTATACAGATACGTTTGTGTTTCATTAGTACTGCTGTCGACCCCGTTGGGCATGGCATTTATGTAGGCAAGAGGGCTTCAATATTCGTAGGGCACCAAACCTCTTTTTTCTATTTTTTTTTTAAATTTATATTCACGCATGTAATATAATTTATGGATTATCTTTTAGATGGTCATCTACGGTGTAATAACATTTGTCAATAAGCATTCGCTTCAATTCGTTTATTGACAGTATGTTGTGTGGATCTTCTATAATATAATATTTGTGGACAGTTTATTATATGTATATTTTTATTGGCATTGCATAGAGACTGCCACAATGCAAGCTTAGCTTGGACTATGTAAGGTTAAGCTTATTTTTGGATCTTAAGTTAAATTTCGTCTGCACGTCTTCACGTTTTTTCAAAGAAACCTGGATATTTTAAAACAAATTTTCAAGTTTCTAGAGTATTAATAGATGGTAGGTAATAGATTCTTCTTTACCTAGAAGATCAGAGCTTTTTAATTAAATGGATTTCGTCTCTGTACATTATGGGGCACATACTCATACCCATACAATTTTCGACCATGCTATTTAATAATCTTTGAGTTATTTATACAAAGAATATTTTCTAAAAGGGATAGACATTTTATGAATAAACACATTTGTAAGTTCATTGTAATGTACATTAAACTTTCTAAATTACAAGGCTTTGTGATGTAAAGTGTCAGGAGATGATAAAGGATTAGGACGTTTTATGAAAGAAAACTAGTTTCAAAGCGCTTAAGTGAAAAAACTTTCCAGACAAGAGTAGCTTCATGTAAAATTCTTTTAATAAACTCGCAACGACCTATAAAACTTATTGTAAAAAACGAACGTGTCAGGAGAAAGTAAACCGTATTGATGATGTAGCAAGAATTTATTTCGTTTGGCTGTTTTAGGTTAAAGAAAGAAATAAGTTGTACATAAGCAATTAAAAGTAGATAGTTCACTGAACGCGTTAATGTAGTATTGTTTTAGATGATGTTCTATGTATTCAGGCATACGATGAGGAAGGCCTTTTTGTGACTCATGGACCGTCAGGGCCGCGTTAAGGGAAGCAGCTCCGCTGTGCCAGACTGCGACCATAGGGCTGCTCCTCCTCCCTACTCGTTTCCCGGGGCCAAGGGATGGCCACGTCAAATTCACCAAGTAATAATGGAGGCAGATGCTCAGCAGTAGGCACAATCAGGCTGCTAATGTTAATGTGATTGGCGTATACTGTACTGGATAGAATAGCTTCGCGGCTTTCATTACTACGGTTTCGTACTTCAATGATCACTTGTGGGATCTCTTCATTGTTCGTCTGTTTACCAAGACCTTTACGCTCACGAACACGTAGAGATATCGCGTTGTAACTTTAGAAAAATCGCATTTTTAAGCCAACGCAAACAAAACAATCGGCCTTTTATGCTGCGAAACTTAAGTTTTTGCAAGGGAATCAAAACCTGAGTGTTTTTCGCTAACCTGGAATCATAAAAGATAAAAGCAAGCTTTTTTCTACATTGGCTCGACAAAGTGAATACAGTTCATATGATGGTAAGTGTTGTGTAGTCCAAAAACGATAGCGACTATCAAATGACGAAAAAATACCACGACTGAAGGTTTCTAGTTATATGTGCTACTGTACATAGCATTAGTATATGAAAAATTTCAGAATAGTAATTACTTCACAAAAAAAAAAGATTTTAAACTTCTACAAGTTTTTACGAAACCCTCAGTGCGCGAGTTTTAGATATTATTATTACCAACCCCTCAACCCACGCAGGGCAAAAGCTTCCCTTCCCATTTCCAGGATATTTGGGAAATAGGAAGGAGTTTGGGCATGTATCCCGGCAAACAATGTCTAATACGGGTCTACGGGTGTGCTCTATGTGCAAAGAAAGTGCATGCATCAGCTTAGTACAATGAAGTAGGAGGCGCTATTCTGTCCTGCCGATAAACACTACGGCTAAATATGCATTGAGTGTACAAAAAATATGACACTGAAATTTTTAGCTCCACCTTACTTTATGTTAATGTGAATTTAAGTTTTTTTGTTGTGTGACATTATCTATCTGTTCTCTCAAAGCTGTATTATAAACTCGGATTACACGCCAGAGGCCAAAGTAATTCATATCGTATTACATCTGAAGTAAGGTTTAAAGTTGCCTGTTCACCTAATTAAGTATTTTTAGTCTTCAAAATATTATAAATGAAATTTTTCAGTATTATTCTAATCACAGTCAACATTTTTAGGACTAACACCTTATTTCAGCTTTAAACATAATATTATTATGACAGAAAGCCTGGATTAAACTTTCATATATTTTCTGGAAATTGTGAGCAGTAGCATGTTATCTGTGTGTTATGTGCGTGAAAACAGATCGTATCTCTATCTGTCATCACGCCAGATCTTTTTTGGGTTAGGTGGAGAGAATTGAACGCCACTACTCTGTATTCTTGTAAACCTCTTTCGCTCTCTTAACACTTAATAACCCCTCATGCACTCTCGCCGATTGCGCCTATTTTCGACATGACCCTCCATCAGGATTCTCTTTCTTTGATCTGTGTAAGCGAGTCCCGGTCGGCCTCGGGTCTTATTTTACTTACTTACATTCAGTGGCTGCTTCCACTTCGCGCTTATATGTCGTGCCCAACGTGACCAGTAGTGCTACTTTTCGCTGCGCTCACAGCACTAGTACACATAAAATTTCTATAACGTGTTCTTAGCGAAAGAGGTTGGTAAGAATAGAGAGAAGTGGCGTTCCATTCTCTATGCCTACCCGAATAGGTATTCGGCGTTTTGATAGGTATGATTGAAAAAAATCTAATCTGCTATTTTCTAGTTGTTTCTGGGAATGTAAACTAATGCATTAGTTTTAAATTTACTATCCTGTGATTTCAGGATTTAGCTTATAGCAGAAGTATCGTCTTTAAGCTCATTGGAATAGTCTTTTTTGGACCCGGTGAAAATAGTCATGGACTATGAAGGCAGTACTGAGGGCAGCTACCCCGGTGTGTTGGATTTTTACCGGCTGAAGCCATCGGGATGTTCCTCCTCCCCTTTACTGAGGAACAGGTAGGGCCAGTTTCCTCACGCATCTCGGTGACGTCGAGCTTTTCTCAGGCTCAATCTCAGTATGGAAGGGGTGGTGTAGAGAAGCACCCCTCTCTCGCCTCGTGTTTTGGAGCGGTACGCGGGAAACACATCACATATCACTCAAACCAGACAATGTTGGAAAGTGTACTCCTTCAAAAGCGCCGACCGGGTCATTGGATTGAATAGGTTTAAATAGATACATAATAGTGTTGGGGGCTGTCTTCAATTTAATAATTTTTAGACCTAACATGGTGCTGCATTGATAATAGAGTTGCAAATTCCAGCACATTGAGAGCGCATGCGCCGCGTGATCGACCGGTGTAACTCCGCCATGCTCGAAATCTTGTGTCACATGAAATGTGAGAATATAATGACAGTACAATTGTATCCTACTGTGTATAGGAAAAAGAATAACACATTTTTCAGGTTGCAAGATATTTTTGAGGACATTTTCGTGCAGCAATCTAATTTTGTATATAATAAAGTTTTCACTTGGGCCTCTCGTCATTTCGTCGGGAGCCGAGGAAGTTAGTAAGGCCCTTGGCGCCGGTAGGAAAGAACACTCCAGTGGTTTAGTCGGTAAAAGCCCACTGCAGTGAAAAGAAATAAATGGAGAAAAAAAGGAAGGGGTAACTTTAATAAAATAATTTTCGACTTCTACAAAATATTCTAGTGGGAAAAAGTTTTAAAATGTTTCTTCAGCCCTTTTTGTCGAAACTTTTGCTTTTATAAATGAAAAGAAAAATGCCTTTTGCATGGCTTGAATATTTATACTACGAGAGATGAGTCCCGAATGGCTTCAAGTCTCTCGCTAATATTTTGTAGAATTTTAATCAACTCACGTCGCATCTTTGGGCTTTTCTACATATAAAATGTAAATCTGAACATGCCATATTCCTGGCGAAAGCTGGAGGATAAACCACCATTAATTCGCAGCCTTACAAACACTTTTAATTCATCATTTAATTATGGCGGTGGCAGAATGATTGCCCTAGTCTACTGAGAAGTCTGGCTAGGCAGCAAAGCATTGTGGAAAGCCCAGAGCATTAATAGGGGTTAGTTATCAGTGGCCACACACTGCATCCTGCCTCTCTAGTTGTGTCGGTTCCCCGTCCCATTACATTAAGAGGAATTTGTGCATTCGCGCACCAAATACATCCTGCGCAATTAACTGTTTCCGAATATATTAATCAGCGACCTCACCTTCGCCGCAAGGGGCTGCAGCTCGCGCCTGCTGGATGTAATTTGCCAACGTCGTCAACGTTAAAATCGGCCAGGGTTTCATCATCATCATCATACAAATTGCGACATAAACGTTCGAGAGAACCTATCAACATAAGGAAATTAAACGCAGGATAATATGAATCGATTAGCTTATTGATCCATTAATTTATAAAAATATACAGTGCCACGTGGGATATTAAGGTGGTAAGGCTTTTGCATGAACTGGGTCATGGACACAGTACATAAGTGTAAAGACCGTCATAGTGATTAGCTCCAGCCTGTCGCGTTCCGGGACCAATTTATTTATACTCAGTCGATCATATACCTGGAGGCTTTCCGCCGTGGTACGCGAGGGCCGACAAGGCGATGCCGGCTTTCTACTAAGTTTCGTCTCTTGGCAGTCTTTGCTATTCTGTGACTGCATTGTTTTTTCCATCATGGGCAATGCACTCACTTTATCGCGCCAGTATGAAAAAGTGCTATATTTTTATTTCATTGTACATTTTAATAAAACAATAATAATAATATATCGTCACGCTATATCCCCTCCAGGGTTAGCAGAGATACATTAGAGGCTGTAGGGACAAGCAGCACAGCTGATCGGTGTTCTCAGGACCCTTAATCATGATATTTCTACTAGACGCCATGCGAGTTTTCTCACGATATTATCCTTCACCGGTGAGCATTTGATGTCTAAATCCATACTTAATCTGGAAAAACCGAGATGTACGCGCCGGGATTCGAACTTACGAGCATACGCGACGCCGCGCATTGATACCGGTCCCTTATCGACTAAGCCGCTACAGACAAACTACGATTTTTTTTAATTATACACCTACAAGTTAAAATAGAATTGCTCTAGACATCGGTGTACAATAATCAACTTTATGTGTACTCGAAGCAATAAATATGGCGTCTAGAAATATTTATCGCGGACTGTGCATCTCAAGGGACGTTTTGGGTTCAGACAGAAAATATATAGATAGGTACATGCTCACTGTCCAGGGCTCCAGAGTAAACGTTGTACAGCTCCCCAGGGAATCGGTAAAGTCGGCATTAATAATTTTCCATGTTTTCGCCTAGGGAATGTTTTCCGATATAAAATGCTCATCGGTTTGATACAAATATTATACAAGTGCACTAGCTGTGCCCGCGATGTCGTTAGCGTGGAAATAGTACTCGCGGCTCGCGCCTTGCTTTATACAGACGTAGCTTCGGCCTGTGTCTTTTTTTTCCGATTGGACATTGGCTATGGCCGGGACAGTTCTTCACAACTAAGCCGGGCAGGAGGGCCGACACCGAGGTGCTCAGCCGGCAGATTTATGGGTTGGATGGCAACGCAAGGGCACCCAATTTTTAGCGGCTGTGTTCAAGCTTTTGCAATTGCCGGAACTAGATCGTAACCGCAGTATACAAGTGCAAAGATCGTTATAGTATTTCACTTCGGTCCGCTGCACTTAGCGGTCACCTTGTGTATCCTCCATCAATTCATATATCTAGAGATGTCCAGCCGCGGTATGCGAGTACCGGCATCAGGACTCATAATGACAACGGATTTTCTACCGCTGGTGGTCGTTGCTGTTCACGGCTACACTGTCCTTTCCATCATCTGCAATGTAGTCACTTTGTCGAAATCTTATTTTTTATTATTAGAATTGTTTTTACAAAGGTTAAACCCGTTTTTTAGTAGACCGGGATAAAATCCTTCATAGGAATATCAGGGCCGTTGCGAAGGCAGCGAACCCGGTTTGTCAGACTCCTACTGACTAAAAACTCCCAGGGTGTACTTCCAATCACTCCACCCGAGCGTGGAAATCCAGATTCTTTCAGGTGCCCAAGTAGCGAATAGCGTATTTAGCCTTTACCTCTGGGAAGAGTGGTTGTAAAGAGACCTACCCTCCAGACTTAATGTCCTCTCAAGAGGTTATTAAACCGTTATTTAATTAAGTGCAACTATTTAACCCGAATGATACGCAATATTTGCCAACAGTTTAATGATATTATTTTACACACATACACATTACCACATATTCATTACATATTAATGACTTGCAACAAACTAATCTGCTAATTTCTGAAAAGCTTGCCAGTACCGGGACTCGATCCCAGGACCTTTAGCGTCGCATGTCGGCTCTTTACAAACTCTGCTATCAGACAACCAAAAATTAATGATAATAAATCATCACGCTATATCCCTTTCGGAGTGAGCAGAGATATAATAATGGCTGTATCTAATTTGCGGTTATATGTCGTAACCAACGTGACCAGAAGCGCAGCTGATCGCCGATTTCACAGCACTAGTACAAACTACATTCTTATTAGATTCCATACGAGTTTCTCATGATGTTGATGACTTCACCAGTGAGAATGTGGAGCCTATATCTGGAAAAAATCAGATGTACGTGCCGGGATTCAAACCTGCGATTGTTCGCATCGCTAGGCCACCACAGGCACATCATGAAATCATTTTGAATATCCAATAGATTAGTTCATGTATGTATTAGGCGTATTACATCGTTAGGGTTTAACTCAAAATAGATAATAAATAAAGAATTACATATAGGTTTTAAGTGTTATAAGTAGGTCTCGACGGCGGATGGTTCCGCGCCGTATCGACCAATACGCCCTTAGGGCCTATATTTAGTGATCGGCCGCACTGCCCTCATACCTACGTGAAAATTTCAGGCGCTCCGCATTGGGCGAGGTTCTGTGACGTCACCGAGCGAGGCAAACCAATGAGAGGCCAGTGTCGCGCGCATGCCGCTGAAGCCTATTCGAGCTCGCCGGCCGGAGAGGCCAGTCTGGGCGAGGTGATCCCAGGTGCCAAGCTCGCCTCTACGCCAAACAAAGGTTCTTATTTTTACTAGTTTTCATTATGTAACAGCCATTTTTAATTGTAGAAGTGTTTTTGCATCCGGGATTTTAGTGACTTTCATATGTAGTGTCTTCAAGTGTCCTAGATTATATTAAAAAGGCTTTTTCTAATGGTTATGTTAAAGATTACATAATAAGTGTTAATATATTAATCTGCAATGTTGTGGGGTAGAATTACTTAATTATTTCTTGTTATTTGGATTTTAAGAATAGCACAATTAGCAAGTTCGATTCCTGGTTAGATTCTTCAAGTTTATTGATAGTTTTATTTGTTTAGAGATATTTTATTAACTTTAATGTACTTGTATTTTATATTTATTTATATATATAATCACGAATAATTCAATTTCTTTACCAGATTCAAAATCTTGACCTTCATAGTGAAAGTTTCATGTTAATCGTAGTTTTCCTCGATGATTTGTCATAAGAAGGACTGGATTTTTTACTTTTATTTTTAAATCATAATAGTGTATTAATTTCCTTAGTGACTGCTTGATTTTTCCTTCTTATAATATTATTTCCTATAGTAAATTATTATTTATTGACTTCATTGGTCATTGTTATCTAAATCTCTTTTAAATGTGCATTAATTGTTTCGTTATTACCGCAACAAATTAAAAAAGGAGGCTAAAATAATTAAAAGTCCTAAAGTAAGTAAAATTAAATAGATATGTATATGTGAACAACCTATAAATCTATTTTCATAGTTAATACATATAGACTTATTATTATTTAAAATCGTTTTAAAGGCATCGGTGGTAATTTAAAATGGCAACTGCAGATTTTTTTATTAATTTCGCATAAAAAGCTTTGACCTAATTTAGGTAATATTTTTGTAGAGAATTATCTGTTCAAGATATTGACACGCTAGATGCGCTTGGCTCGTAGCCAAGATTGTACAACTTCAAACCTGTATCATTAAATAAAGTCGAACTTAAAAGTTGGCCCTCGTCCAGCTTACAAAGCTCTTTTCAGTAAAAATTGTACCTTTCCAAACCACAACTACAATCAGTTTTTTTTATTGTAACAACAAAATTAAAAATAGAATATACGTTAATAAACATTTATTTGAAAGAACATGAAAATGATCGAGCCAGCCGCCATCGACGCGCGTAGCGAGCGATCAGAGCGTAGCCCATAGGCGACTACGAGTACTACGAACGGTCGTAGCTCGTTAAAAGGACTTCAACGATTATTAAAACCTTTGGATTACCTATCTAGTATTACGCCGTTTTCCTATTAAGGGCGCAGCAATAATAGAATACCCCTTTCTCTACCTTGCTAAATCTCTTTCACTTCTCCTTATCCTCGCCGATTATGGATAAATTTAACGTAGCCTTCCACTAGAACAACATATTCGTCTCTTAGTTACCATAAAAAAAAAACAATTATTTCTAAGTTACCTACAGGCACACAGTCAATGCAGTACGCACGCTTGAATTATGTATTCAGTGAAATACGTTGCGTTGCCGCCCGTTACATTTTATTGTAACAAAGAAAACGGACGCTATAAACCGTTACTGCTTCCGGACGCAAAATGGCGACCGGATGTGGAAGAGAGTCGGTTTCCGACGGCTCGCTTCCGGTTTTGCAGACTCGTAACTCTGCATGAATAAGAGCAGACTTTGTTCAAACAATTTTACAATTTAACATATTTCTTATTACTCATTCACATTTATTACTTTTTCATCTGGCTGCGGTGGCCTGGTGGATATGGGACCGGTATCCCTGCGCGGCGACACAGGCTTTGGTCCCGGGCACGTATTTCTGGGTTCTTCCAGATTAAGTACTAATTTAGACCACCGGTGAAGCAAAACATCGTGAGGAGAACCCTGTAGCGACTAACAGAAATGTTATGTATAATAACTAGTGTTATGAGTACGGCGATCAGCTTCGCTATTGGTCACGTTGGGCACGGTATATAAGTGCAAAGTGAGTACAGCCACTAATGTACCTCCGGTTACCCTGAAAGGGATATAGCATGGCGATATATTATTATTATAAATATCACACGGGCTTCTACACGATTTTTTCCTTCACCGGTGATGATGTGGTGCCAAGATCCGTACTTAATCTAGAAAAAAGAAACCAGGTGTACGTGCCGGGATTCGAGCCCACGACTATTTGCGTCACCGCACATGGATACCGGTCCCTTCATATCAAGTCCACCTCATATATTTTTTTATGTAAGATATATTATTTATATTTCTTGTTAGTTGTTCCATTCTTTAGATTATTCTATGTTACAATACTTATATAGGATTTAAGCATATAAATTAAGTGCAGATTATGTTTTCTTATGTTAAAACATCGAAATCTGTTGTTTCAGACGTACAAACCGGCGCACCATGGTCGATCACTAAAGCCATAAATCAATACATATCAAAAAACGCACTGATATATAAACTTAGACATAAAGTAACTTTATCTTAACTTAAGAATTAAAAAAAAAGTAGCTGTCAAACGCACTGTGAAAGCTTCGAGAATCAAAAAGCGTGATATTTGAATTTAGAATTTTGGATATAAATATAAGTTAGGGTTAAACGGGAGCGGGGCGATCGCCCCTGGGGCTTGACCGTGGAGCCGGAGGGGGCCGCGCTGCTCGGGCGGCTGCAGGGCGCGCTGAGGGGTCGCGCCGCCGCCGCCTCGCCCTCGCGCGTGGCCAGCTCCATCAGGGGCTTCCTCGCCAGCAGAGTCAACTCGCTGCAGCTCAGAGACTCAGGTCAGTTCACTACTTTATCCCCATTTATACGATTGAAGATTATTAACATATATTTAGTTGTCATCCCATTTTTACAAGCAAATCCTATTTTCATACTGAAAAATTTTTTTAAAATTTTTGAATTAATATGAAAATTATACACAGAAATCGGTTTAGAATATTTTCCCTACATTACAGTGATAGCTCCATTAAAAAATTTTAAAAGCGTGTCTAAAACTTTGTGATGTGATGTTTGTAATTTCTAGAACTGTACGATGTAATTCTTAAATAGCTAAAGAATATTGGAAATCTTTTACACAAATTTGAACCCGGGTGTTAACGAGATGGGGTTGTTTGTTGTATTTTGTAAAGAGGACATAGTAATAACTGATTACTGAGAATTTGTGGATATTTGTCAATCTAGGAGCTACGGTGTACGAGGCAACGTAACAGTGAGGCTATGCAAGTATCAATAAACTCAAAAATGTCTGGCTGAAGTCTTCACGTTCAATAAATCATTTGGACGGTGTTGGAAACTTGAGAAAAGTGATTTAAACTCATTATTATAACATCACACACAAGCATTATCACACACCAAGCGCGTAAAGCGTGCGTTGTTTATTATGTTCGCCAAAAGGCAAGCAAACGATCGAGCCATGCAGCCTTGTCATATTTCAATTATTTCTGTTTATGTATTTCAAAGGCCAAAGCGATGTTTGGCATAAAACGAGTATTTTTTTTTAAATTCCATTGTTATCTAAAGAAATAAAGATAAAGATGAAATAAAGATTTATGGAAGGCAAAAGCTGAACAAGGCATCTGTCTGCTTTGGATCTTCCCCGAGTTTAATTTTTATCACCGTTTCAAGAATCTATAGCCAACGAAGGCCATCTGAATAGTGTTGGCGTGGGACTCTGCGCTAGCACAATCAACCATCACCCCATGCTATTGTTCACATCTCATTTCATAACATAATGTTTATGTAAACATTGCGCAGCTCCTTACTTGGGAAGCGGCGCATTGCGTCCCTCCGTTTATTTAATAAAGACGATGTTCCACAAATGTTTGTATATCGTTAGCCGTGAGCCCCTCGTTAGCGGCCGCCCTGAAAAGACACCTTACAAGTACAGTATTTATGTCTAAATTCTATTGAATTCCACGAGAGCTGTCGTCAAGGTTCCGCAATTCCTTTTGCTCCGTTTGGCTTGTTCTAATAAGCGAGCATTGAATGTATTGTTTCTCATTAGATTCAGTCAGTAATGAAGCCTCTATGTCAGGGTTTTTAAATCGAGTTAGATGACTTTAGATAGGTACTAGAAAAGTATCAGATGTCATAGCGTTCTGGCAGTTTTTAGTACACTAGCACTAGCACACTTCGATTGCCGCATCAATGATAACCGTAACAATGTATTCAGATTTCCCAGCGTTTTATCCAAAGAAATTATTAGAAACTTAAGAACCTAAGTACCTTCAAGTCAACGGGGATCATGACCCTTTTCGCGTCATGACCTACTAACATAATTTTTTTTTATTACATACAGGCTTGCGCTTGACCTCAATCTCACCTGCTGGAAAGTGATGATGAGGCCGACGATGGAGCGCTCGCCTAGCAAATACCGACTTACTCGACGTTTGAAGATTCCCATGTCATAAGACGCCGGAAACACTGACGCAGGAAGCGAGTCCCACTCCTTCGCGGTTCGCAGCAAAAAGGAGGAAGCGAATCGCTTCGTGCGAGCAGCAGGAATGTCAACCACAAAAGGGCGCAAACCAGCACGGCGTCTCGTCAATTTATGGTAGAAGGGGGAGGGCAACTATATCATACAACTCGGCCGCACACTCTCCAGAGTATAGTCTATATGTAATCGAAAGGCAAGCCGCTCTACGCCACGGCCGGTGTTCCAAGCTGAGTAGTTAACGCGACATAAGAGCCTCATCGGCAATGAGTCGCCGATGAGGTATGCTTTCCTTTTTTCTTTTATTTACCCAGTGTTGTCATGTGAGTTTTCCCCATTGAATTAAACTTTATTTTATTTAGACTGTTTTTTGTTCTTTAACATATAAGGATAACCTACACAGTATCTAATATCGACACCGAGTAACGCCTTCACGGGTCGGATACGGCTTTTTTAACATACTGTATATTATATCTATTTAATACAATATTAAATTTCTCGTCACATCGCTATAGATGAAAGGTTTTCTAATCAAGAAACGTCGCAAGCACGCAAATTGTGCCGAACATTTTCTGGGCGGATTTAATTAACAATTTTCTTTGTTTGAATGTAAATGTTTACATAACTGGTTTCTTTGCTTATGTATTGAACTTTGTTAAGGTTATTTATACATTTAGTAGCTTTTATAAACGCGACGCCTCGACTGAATAACGTCTCTAGGATTTTTGTTTATAGAAAGTTCTAATATTTTAAATTACAATTCACGGTTGGAACTTGACAGTTATACACATATAGCGTTAATGCATAGAATTTGTTTGATATTGCGTATTAACTTACAATATACCATCACAAGTAGCAGCAGCTGGTTGCCGTCGGCAGAGCAGTGTGCGATATTGCGTTGTGATATGTAAAATAAAGATTGAACATTTATTTTTGGAATGTTTCTGCTCAGTACTTACTTGACGCCCTGGATATCTTGCAGCGGAGCGCTGTCCGCATTGTGAACGATCCTGACGTTATTAATCATCTTGAACCGCTCCAGCTGCACAGAGATATTGCCTCACTGAGCGTTTTCTACCGTCTGTATCACGGAGAATGTTTTGAAGAGTTATTAACCTTGTTCCACCCCCTGCCTTCTTGAATAGACCCACACGCGCGGATGTAAGCAGTCACAGCTGTACGGTACCTTACACCCCGGCTAGGACTAAGAATTTCTCTAACTCATACTTTTGCTATGTCCTTGGGTTGTGGAACGGTCTTCCGGCGAGCGTGTTCCCACCATCCTATGATATGGGATCCTTTAACCGTAGCGTGAAGAGATATTTGTGCAGGCCGCTATGATCGCTGCAACTAACGATGGGTTTTTCTTAACTGTTGATAGTCGCTGTCGGTTTTGGACTGGAGCAGGCTTACCGCCAGGCGGAACGTGCTCAGTACGCGTCGGTCCTGAGTCGTCAGGATAAAAAACATAACATAAAAAGAACATGGTACATAGGCCATATCCGTGTCATTTTCGTGTGTGAGGGAATCTGTACCGCCTTGTTTAGTATTCTTATTCCACGGCTTATGAAATAAATAAGCATTAACATTGACTATTGACATACTTTTAAATAGGCTAGCCTGTGGGGCCGAGCCGGGCCGGCAGCGCGGCGGTGCGCGAGGAGGCTATCGCGTACTCAATCTGATTACAATTTATGTGTACTATAGATGGATAAAAATAACTGACATCACGCAAAGGTTAATATATTATTAGAGAGATTTTTGCAAAAAAAGTTCGCCTATTTATTCATAATCTGTGGTGCTAAGGACAGCCTGGTCTACTCGGCCGGTGGACTCGGAGACAGCTTTAAATTTTAAGACGCATTTAAATATTAATAAAATATAAATTGCTATATGCTATTGACGATTCGTCATTGTTTAAAAGATTTTTCAAATTCAAAAGCATTTCTGAAACTGGCCGCAAGTATATTAAAATCAAAGGTTTTATTAATTACAGGAAATGACAACACTTGGTTTTCCCATTTTCCGATTCCGACCCACACTACCCCTTAAGTTTTTAATATAATTAATAGCGCAGTCGTCTCGGGTTCGATGCCGGCCTTGGTCCCGGCGCTACCCGCCGCGGCGCCGGCTAATAGGCGCGAGGGTCCGTAATCGTTCCTGCCGCAATTCCTTCTTATACTGCCATTCTGTAATTTTCTACAATAACATAGAATCTGACAGTGAATTCGTTAAAGCTATTAAGTTTGTAAAGACAATTGCTTTTCACCATTTTCTAATCAGCAAGTCACTTGTGAATATTAAAATCACATTATCCCTTATTAGGCTGTACCGGCACGTACGTCCGGGTATTTGCAGATCAAATACGGATTTAGACACCATACCGCCACTCATCGATGGAGGAAAACACCACGAGGAGACCCGCGTGGCATCTAATAGAAATGTCACGTGTACTGGTGCTCTGAGAGCGGCGATCAGCTGCGCCACTGGTCACGTTAGGCACCACATATAAGCGCCAACTGGATGCAGCTAACTGACTACTACTAGCGCATCCCTGCTCAGCCCCTGGCGCGTGTGAGTTGGCGAGGAAGAAGAAGGGAATCCGGGAACGAACTGACTTGTATAGGTCCCGGTGCACGGCGCCGGTGCAGCCGCCACGCCGCACTGTCACGCGTCGCTGGGTTAGCAGAGCGATCGAGCTTCCACAGATGTACAGTGCACAGGGTTGCGGCGTTTTCAAGAGCTTTCTTGAAGCGAGCGCGCTGTCGGCTTGCGAAGTGCTTGCGCCCAGAGAGAGGAAACGGCAGGAAACTGAGGCAGATGTGGGGACAGAATGTTGAGAGCGACTGTTGCAAGTGTAATAACATATATATAATATAAAAGAACATACGAGTATATTAAAATATAAAATAATATAAATGTAAAATAGATAATAAACGGTGTAAACACCCCCGATATGGATATAGCGTGATGATATACTACTACTAAAATTTAAAAAGAGTATATATGTATATGTCTATATGTTCTTCCAATAGTTTTCTGGAAAAATATTTTTTAGGTTACGTCAGGCAGTTTCACGTATAAAAATGATTGCGTATTGAAATACCCTGGAGGGATTTCTTATGAGTCGTTTTGAGAACAGCCAGTATGGGAGCCCGCGACGACGTTGCCGATAATTGATGCAATTAGAGGAGGGAGCGGCGCCCGCCGATGTTAGCAAATTATTGGACAAGTTTGTCGGCTTGTGCCGCAATGTTTGGGGGAGAGGCTTTATTCCTCTCGTACGATAGCTGGGTAAGAGAATAATACGTCGGAATAACAATATTTTAGCATGCCATTGTGAATAACTTTACCAATAAAGGAAATGGTGCTGTAACGATGTAACTTTGTAACGTGGTATTATTATAATGTTTCACTAAAAAAAACTTTCAAAACGCT
Organism: Automeris io; assembly: GCA_036320925.1. NCBI lineage: Eukaryota > Metazoa > Arthropoda > Insecta > Lepidoptera > Saturniidae > Automeris > Automeris io. The sequence continues at coordinate 319,473 of JAUDJH010000010.1, read as the reverse complement.
TTCATTTAGGTTTAATTTGATTATTATTCCTCGTAAACCATAGATGCAAAAGATGTAATCAGTACAATAAAAGATTTATAACGCGTCAATGCTTAGAAGAGTTTTAGTCAGAATTTATAATAATCTTTAATTATTAATCTGAATACATTTCGTCCTTCTCTGTTGTAAACAATATTGTCATACTTCTAATTGTTAATACTTTTAAACTTTCGCGTTTTGTACTCATTATAAATTTTTAACGGGACTTATGCGCGAATTAACTCACTTTTAATTATGGCCCGTGGTTTCTATCAGGTTACACAGGTCATGGTCACAAGTAGACCTTTGCATAGAGAGGATGTGTTTTAGTTGTCATCAGCGCGGAACCCATTGATTTGAAAACTAGGAGCTCGTTTTATGTCGTTTACGTTAATGTCTCTTCAAAAACGGATTTTCTTACGCTGTTTACGTTATTATGAATATATTCAGCCCTACCAAACAATAACTGCTACCATAAATAATCCAACAAGCCCGCGCAGACCCTTTACACGAAATGTCAGTCGTCATGCGCTAGACACGACATTAGCATACACTAGAGCGGCGGTGGCCGTCCGCCGTGTTGCGCAGCAGGAGGGCAGTGATGCCAATCTAGCGTTATACCCCTACATTTAGGAATTTTCATTGGAAAAGAGGTGATTTTTAGAGATTCTTTATATGTTCTTAGAATTTTTCATGCTATAATTTACAAAACACGTTATGAGAGATACATATATTTTCATACATATTATTATCCCAATTTAAATTACGGTTCATTATCATGAAAATTATGTTTTAGGTATGCTAAACAATGCTGTTTTCATCGAGTCATATTTCATAGACTACGAAGGAATCCACTGGCCATGCATGAAGAAAGCAGGATATGAGTATACCCACACACTGCTTATGACGGTTTTGGAGGTAGTTTTCCCGCCCTCCATAACTTGAGAAGGCCTGAAGATGCCGTTCGCGTGCCAGTACCGTGCCAGATTGCGTAGTTTATTTCCACACCCGGTTTTTTTCATGCAGGATTTTTTAGTCAGTAGGAGTCTGACACAGCCCTGGCCGTCGTACTCACGGTGACCAGTCTCCCCTCCCCTCCCCTGAACTCCCCTGAAGGATTTTCCCCTGATCACAAAAGAATTCAATACACTATTCTTATATTTTTTTTATTAATTATATACTAATTCAATTTACACTCTATTTTACGATTGTCAAATAGAGCATTGAGGTCGGTACACATTACATTTAAAGGATTTTTAGGGTGAGCTTTTCTTTAAGGTTTGCCACAATATGAGCGAGTGCAATCAAATATTCATAACTGGGGAGTGAGACGCACCCCACGCTCCTTACGCTCCCCTCGCGTGCTCTACACGCCTTTGAAACTTTGTTTTTAATGTAATGACGTTAGTTTGTACTGTTTAATGTACAAAACGACACGTAAGCCGAGTCATTTCTTAAAATTTTGGTTAATTATGTTACATGTTACTTACACGTACATGTTTCTAAGTTTAAATGTTCTTAATTGTCAAAATATAAGAGAACTAACTTACACCTTTAATATTCTGTATTACAACCATAATGACAGTCTTCTAGAATTTTGATACAGAATAAGACTGCAGCGTAAGTAGATTCCAATCAGAAATGTTTTTGCTGATATTTGTTATTTTATAAGCTTTAAGGCATAACTTTTATAGCATAACATAAAATATATGAACTGCAGAATAACAAAAATTTAAAAATCGAAACAAGTATGTGGTACAAGGTGGTGGAAATATAAGTTCAGTTTACTTTTCGGCGTGGTAAGCTGGCTGATTAGCTGCTTGGAAGTTTGAACGGAGAAAAGAAAGAAAAAGCAGTTATTTAAGCACATGACATAATATACAACACAAAAAGATACGTTAACCAAGATAGAAAACAACAAAAGCAAATACCTTGTGTTGTGAGGAGGCGCCAAGGGCAAGTCAGCTCAGGAGAACGAAATAAATATTTATATAGTAACATAGCATATAATGAATGATAATTAACGAGTACTTGAAAAAATATGTAGAGATTTTTTAGGGAATTGGAGCAGATGCGTAGTAAATAATAACCAATTATAAATAATGTAAGCAAAAACGTATAACATAAAGAAAAAAATACATGAAGCAACGAGGAGTTCTACTCCAGCAGGGGATCGCCCTTATTATTGCATGTATTTATTTATTCGCTATCACTGAACAGAGCTTCCAAATGTATTGCATACAGTTGTCAGTTTCTCATGCAGTGCCTATAATACAATTATAGCATGTAGACGCCGCCCGATACGTAATTGTGTTAAACGTCGTTAAGGTGTTACGGGACGCGTGGGGTAAGGGGTGCGCGCGCGCACGGTATGCTCTAGCTAAAACAGTCGACTACCGAGACCGAAGGTCTCGTAGGTAGGTACGTGCGTGTGCGTCGCAGTTCGGTGTGCCTTAAAGTGCAAATAAACAGTAAAACGCCAAAATCCGTGTCTTACTACCACCACACGACCACCGGATATACAATGATAATATTTAAAAGTTGACAAAAAAAGAAGGAAAATCAAGATACAACCAACTCACAATATTTAAACAAATTGGAATGTGCTATGTAACAATGCGAGCGTATGTGTTTTTACTTGATGTTCAGTTGGTCATCACGACTATTATTGTGAATTTTAAATAAATATATACTTCGTTTCAAAGTTACATCTTCGTACAACTATGTCAAGTGCTAAAACGTAATTGTTGGCCTGACTGTGTCTAAAACAGGAGAAATGTAAAAGTCACGTATCAATTGACCAGTCCAATGCTTTGCGATGACTTGGCACGTGCTGGATGCCCTCGGTGTTGACATCTTGTCATTGATTTAATGATAAATTATTTTTATCTTCTAATACATTTACAATTTTATAACTAAATCCTACTACTACTACTACGTCAGATACTACCTCTATTATAACATAGTAAAAGTGCCTTGCAGCTGTTAGTACAAGATTGGAATAAAGCGCAGAAGATCTTCGGTTTCGGAGAGTGCAGTTTCATATTTATTAAAAAAACACTTTTTCTCTTATTCTCCGTTATTTTTACACTATTAACTTTTAGTTATTTTTGTTTTACGAGTCTAAGCAACGAATAATATGTGTTTTAGTTTTTTACGAAACAAATTGATAAACATTTTGTAACAATATTATAATGTAGGTATATCTAAGCCAGTATGATGACAGCGACTCTCATTGGGCTCACGTTCCTTGACAGTCGTCGCCGTTCTTAGACGCCACGGAACTTATCATCAGGTGCGGTGTCATCATTTTATCGAGCCATAAAAGAAAGAAAAACAGAAAAAAGCATTTCTTTGGCACAACACATAACACATAACACAGAAGGATGGGTTACGAAGATAGAAAACAAATACTCTGTGTTTGTGATGCCGCAAAGTGAAGTCAGTACAGGAAATGCTGAGCTCAGCTCAAAAATGACCAGCTGAACCAGCGGCGCCGATTTTCTGCTGATACCCATTTATTGTGCCAGCGCGGAAAAAAACAAGCTTTACTTAAAAAAAACTCATAACAGTACAGTAAGCAAGTGTAAATATTTCCAATTCCTGCAAAAATATTCCATAATGTGAGATGATTAAAATACAATAATATACGTTAATACTTGTAGGTTATTAGGAACCTTTATGAGCGTGTAACATCTCGCGCACCCTAACCAATCACTCGAATTGTGTTAGGAGTCGGTTATCTCGCGAACCATTTGTCACGTCATGTCACAGCACTGGGGGCCGCATTGCACCATTATCCTCAACATAGACATATACCGTAGACAGCCCGGCATCATAAAGAGCGATGACTCCACCAATCGATTAGACGGATTAGGTTTGGTTTTTTATAACGGCTCAGCAACGTGATTACGCCCCACCTGGTGATAGGTGCAGTGTTCACGTGTGGCTGCGACAGCCAAGGGACCAAAATCTATTGACTGTCGGCATGCTAGCCTACGACGCCTATGACGAGACACTTTTTAGTATTCCGTACCACAGATAATTACTAGTTAAACAGGTAATTTCAATTTAGCTCTAGCAGCACCGTGCGATCTATCAATGACTCACTCTCGGTTCGTCTGCCGTGTATGAAGTGTGTAAACCTTAATTATGTCATCCTTTCCATTTTATAACAAAATTCATTATAAGTGTACCTTGTAGTGAGAAGGTCTTTAAAGAAATCAGCTTTCTAGAAAAGAGCCAGGGATTCAAAGAAACCGTTATGAGGTGGACGAAGTAAGTTAATTCTTTAAGGGTCCTGCCTCTGCTCCGAGACTATCCGAGTATACCCAATGTGTAATAGGAGGTCTTTAAGTATACGAACAACTGGATATATAATACGTAAGCTGATCCCGAAACGTGACAGGTCAAGGCAAAGCACTATGACAGTATTTGCCGTTGTGTATTGATCGGAACTCAGCGCCACCGTTTAAGTAGAGAAGATCGCACGAACTGAACTATTAGGCTGAAAGTTTTCTGAAAAAATTTACCGCAAAAGCCCAACTCTCAATCTATACCGAATGACCTTCCATTGAAGCCGGCATTGGTATTCAGAGCACAACGGACGCAATCGGACGCCGTAATGAGCGGTCGCAACTAGGGCTGTCATACATCCCGGAAAAGCGACACTGTCTCTCTTGTTTTCGAAAATTTTATATACAATCTGAATCACAAGAAATAAATAAATTTGTTCCGAGTACTATTGCAACTTTAAGTAACCAAAGCATCTTGTATTAATTTTTTGATTATGTGAAATTCAACCCTAAAGCATAAACCAAACATTATTTATGGAAACGTGCACTTTGTAGAAATAATGATTAACACAGCTAGAAGCTAGATGTTTATTTTATTATAGAATTTTTTTTATGTACCGCGGGTCAGCTCGACTCTTGGGCAACGACATGTCGCCACGCGCTTTTATTTTCTATCAATCTATCATGCAGAATCCTTATTTGGGTAGGCAGAGAAAATGGAACGTTTCTTCTTTCTATTTTTGCAAACCTTTTTCGCTTCCTCAAAATTAATTAGTGTCTTCATACACTCTGTCCGATTCTCTTGTTGATTTAAAATAAAATAGTTTCAATTCTCGACAGCTGCCGGGCATCTTAAGACAGCTCATCATTTTTTATAATTTACACATCTTTTTGAAGTGAATTCCAATTGTAAATAAGTGTAACTATTTGACCACTTTTTCCTACATGCCACTAGGTATAATAAAAGGCACCATAATGACAGCCCTATGCACAGCCCGCCAGCCATTCATCTGGCCCGTAACTAGCCGTTTCCGAGCGGGCCGGCAGCGCGGGCTCCCCTCCGTGCTGCGTGCGCGATCTAATCACGAAACGGTTTATTCGAGGACGTGTTACACGAAAAAGAATTTTGTATTTACGATGGCCTTGCTATTTTAATGTGGAGGCCGCGATTATTTATATATTTTCTCCGCTTCTCATATCTGGGATAGTTTATATAAAAAAAAAACTACAACATGATGCATCCATCATGATACGTCCGATCTCTCAGCCGTTCGTTTTAACAATGTCTACTTGACTTGACGTGACTTGACATTTATTAACGCACGCACTACCGTTCTCGTTTTGATTTAAGTCCATCTGAGAGCTTAGCAAAATGACCCCATCCAAGCTGGATACGGAGTTCGAATTTGCCATCTTGTTCCCTCTTATCGACTCTCCAAGTCTGTCCCGAGTACACATTTTTATTACTATACTGATTCTGCATAGGGACCACATCACGCTTGATGCAGCCAAAAAATGGCTGCAACTATCAACAGTAAAGGAAAACAATCGATAGTAGAAATGATAATGCTGGCGTGGACAAATATCTCTTCACGCTTCGTTTAAAGAAGCCCATGTCATGGACGGAGCAAACACCCTCTCCGAAAAATCATTCCCGGCTCAACGAATCGGTAAAAGACAGAGTTAGAGAGCATTTTACTCTTGCTATTTCCTAGATTTGTTGTCCTTGGATTAAGGTGTAGTCAATGTCGTCTTCACTGCACAGACGTTTTGTTTTTGCGGCAATCATTTTTAAGCCGACATTGAGCAAAACAGCATAAAGCTCGTGAATAATGGATTAAAAATCTCCAATATTATTTGCAAAGTAGATTATTTCATCCGCAAAACGCGGGTGTGACAGATGGTCGCCATTAATATTTATGCCTCTTTGGGACCAGTTAAAGTTGATATACTGTTCGCATCTCTGGGCCGGTTCTGCCCAGTGCTTACTCGACGCCCTGGTCACGTTGCGCTCGATATATAAGCGGCAGGTGGGTACAGACACTAATGTGTCTCTGTTCACCCTAATAGTGATATAGCGTGACGATATATAATAATTAGTATAAATAGTAATATTTGAGATATAACAGCCTAAGAGATAAAGCTGGTCGATAAAGCATTGTCTAACAACTACATAAAGCAATCCCGTTCTAATACAAACGGTCTATTGTAACATCGCAGTCTCAGCGCTTTGCAAAAGGAAAAAGATTTTCACATTTTCCGTGACATTTTCCTCGCCGGAGGGCGTCGCGGCTTCAGTGCGGTCGGTACATAAAATAAATGATTTATATTTTTTGTCCTATTTCCGGCGGCGCGCTTTTCTCTTTTTCCCTTTTATTTGTACTTCTTACAACTTGCTGTAAGTTGTAGCTCTTTTTATGCTAGCAGAAATGAATGGTTTAAGTCTTGAACACGCAGTTCAAAAAACATTTTACCTGATGTGTGGTTTTAAGTGTAGTATAACAGATCATTAAATCACCGCTGATCCAACTCCTTGTGTCATATGCTTATTTACTTATAATATCATTAGAAAATTATACAGCCACATTAAAATAATAAAAAAAGAAAATATACAAGTTAGTTTTCCACAAAAAATACTAAACAATATAAAACATCAAGATAAGGACAAAAACATGAAAAAATAAGAAGAACAAACACAATAACAAAAAGCTTAAACTAGATGGGAACGTTGACATTAACACTTACAAGAGTTTCATGGTTTTTACTCAATACATGAAAGAAATACATACTATGGATTTAATTATCTATCTATCATCACGCTAACTCCTTATCGAGGTAGGCAGAGAGAATGGAACACCACTTCTCTCTATTCACGCAAACCTCTTCCGCTTCATTAACATTCATTACTCCCTTCATACACTTCAATATTGATTTAATTATACTTCAAACAAAGCCAAAAATATTAATTTATTTATATTTCTAAAACAAATATATACAATATAATTATATAAATAAAGATATAACAAACATAATTAATGTAATAATTATGTCATGCGTAAAAATAACGATTGACTGAGAATTGCGATCAGCTGCGCTACTGGTCACGTTGGGCACGACATTTATATGTCATTTATTTGTATGTTAATGTGTCTAACGTGCGTGTCGTGTCGTGTCGTGTCGTGTCGTGCGCGTCGTGCGCGTCGTGCTTACGCGCAAAGTGGATACAGCCACTAATGTATGTCTGCTCACCCGGAAAGGGAGGATATATTATTATTATTATTACATATAAATTGTTCGCCTGTACTTACAGTGTCAACTTCAACCTGATACCTTCCCGGAACCCTGAGAAAATGGGTTTCAAGATTTGACAACGGAGTCTTCCTATAAAAGTTTCTTTATTCCTTTTGATGTACTGTACCCTAAAAATCGGAACAACCCACACATAGCGTCTGCAGGAAGGGCACGGTTGGGGTGCCGCTGACCGCGATACCACAGCGCGGCTGCGCGCCCTCGCTCGCCGCTTGCCGATGGCTTATCGCTGGTTTTACGGAGGCAATCATACGATCCCACCGATACGGACGCGTAAATCCTTGAGATATATCTCTACATTGGTACAGGGTACATAATAATCAGTATTGGCGACAAAAATATTGTCACGTTACATCCCTTTCGGGGAATGATACAGTAGTGGTTATATCCACCTTGCGCTTATATGTTGTGGAAAATGTAACCAGTAGCGCAGCTGATCACCGTTCTCACAGCTCTGCTATACACGACATTTCTATTAGATGGCATGCGAGTCACCTCGCGATGTTTTCCTTCGTCGGTGAGCTTGTGCTGGCTAAATTAGTATTTAATATGGGGAAAGGGAAACTCAGAGCTGTGAGCCGAGATACCATTTTATGAGCATTCGCATTGTCATCATAAAATAAAAACTTAATTACATACCTCTAGCACAATTTATTTGAAACAATAACAATTAATGCCAGAACACAACGCTGTATCTATTTATAGAAGCAGGGAGCGGCTAAAGTTACAAAAGCGGCAGAAACTGTTATTTACACCAAACTACACATCAGATGAAACGCTAGCCCGGTGTTTCCGCATCCCATTAGCGACGGGCGCCCTTGCGGGGAGCCAATCCGCCCTTATTTCCCACGCTTTAAGGTCAAAGTTCGCCTGAACCGGCGACACAGAACGTTTGCCAGACGGTTGGAGGAATGACTTCATTTGCGCGGTCGCCCTTCTCCGAGCGCGTGCCAATTACTAAGGCATCTTATTTAGCCGAGCTGGTGAGTTTAATGGAATGTGTGGTTTGTGTAAAACTATAGTTTCAACTTCTAAGGTCATTCGTTTATATTGTGGTGTATTTATAAATAGCTAGCTTGTGTGGTAAACCCGGCGTTGCTCGTGTTTGTGGTGACGTACCTATGTTTATGCTGATAAGACTAATGGAAGTTTTATGCACTTAATACAACGTAAGGTTATTTAATATAAGATCACATGATATCTATCTAGGCCACGCATATTATATACAACACGCGCCAAATAACTAATCAATACATATAATAGAGCCGTTCCGCAGCCGCCTCACCGACGTCCCGTAGATACTATGACTTGAAATTTCGTGTATATATGCGAGTGGCCAGAAAAACTTCACTTGCGTGATGTAGGTTAGTAAAAATGTACGAGCATCGTTAATTGATTTGTATGCATTTGTGCCCTCTAATCTCTGAATCGGCGTAACCGTTTTAATGGCTCGCATCATGTTCTGTTGGACCGCGACAATCACGACCGGAGCTCAGAAATACGGTGACGTACACACAAGCACTACATCCGTAGCCGATGTCGAAAAGGATAATTCAGTCAACTGTTGCTAACCGGTGCGTTTACGCTCCGAGACGCAGTTCCAATCCGACGCAACCTTTAGTTTCTTCCCAAGGTAGTCGCTTCAGAAACGTTAGTAGATCACCCCTAGTTACGCTTCCTGGCTGCGCCGCCCAACTCGAGGTTCGCACGCACAGGGGTGCCGGTGCCTTACCACGTTGCAACGCACCGTGTGTCCCGGCTGTTATAAGGAAAAAAATGTGTCAAATTAGTGAATCCTTATCGTCTATGTAACTTGATCTCGTCGCTCAGGGTTTTTTAAATCATGATTCGATATAGTGATCACATCATGCCTGACGGTAAGCATGATGCAGCCCAAAAACAATACCGACTATCGACAGTAAAAAACCTTTCGCCAGTCGCACCGAACATGCCGGTCTGAACAAACATCACTTCCCGCTTACATAGAGTTTATACTTCAAGTCTACAGAATAATAGTGACTTATTCATTACTTAGAGTTATAACTTTGATATTAACGACATAATCAAGTTACCGCAAAATAAAGCCAAAGTTCCTTAACTGATTCGGTATTTGTATGAGAAGTTCTGTACCGTAACGTAATGAAAATGAAAGAATCGTTCTTGGCGGGCTCTCTCGGGGCACAAACGCGATTTAGGGCTTACGCAAACTTTAGCGCACCTCTCCCGCCTCCCCCGTAGCCTCGCGAGTTCCCTCGGGATAAACTCGATATAGTCCAATTTTCTCCCGTCCTACCAAAATAGAAAGCTGTCGAAACGTTACATTTATTTCTTTGACAGTTCCGAATAAGATTTGAATATTTCCATTAACGTTATAGCAAACGTGTTTTGGCTTTTATTTATCCTGAAGCGGCACACTGACTACAGCACGCCTGGTGGTGAGAATGGACCAGTCCAAGAAACGATAACGACTATTAACAGTAAAGAAACTTATCGGTAATAGCAACGATCATGCCGGCCTGCCCCAATTTCTCTTCATGCTACGCTTAAAGAACTCTATATCATAGCACGGTGGGACCCTCCCCGGAAGACATTTCCTTAGCTCAATAATTTGGCATAAGAAAGAGTGAGAGAACATTTTAGTCCTAGCCGGAATGTAAGTTATCGTATAGCTGTAATCTCCTGCTTGTTTATTAATAATGCTGTTTCTTATATTTAATCCGCGTGTTTTTTTACTAAATTATCTTTCCACGTGTTTCTTAATTCTCTGGCAGAGACTTCCGATCATCTATCTAAGCTTACCCGTTTGTATTACATAAAAAAGTTCAGTAAGAATTAATTAGATGCTCGTGTAGAGCGATCAAGAGCGCTAGAGAGCAGAGAGGGCGCGGGCGGCGCGGGGGTCGACTGCGATAGGGCACGGCCGAGGGCTCTCCAGTCCCTTTGTGCTTCCGTGTACTCTAGGGCGCCTTTGTTTTAATATCGTTGAACCTGCCGCATTGCTTTTGTTATATTGATCATTTACATGTTTGCACGAGCGATCTACAACCCCTCCATCCTTGAACCCTGTATATTTGTTTACAATTATTGGAAACTCGCCTTATTATTGGAAGTATATTATAGGATATAAAATGCAACAATTTCGAATTAATGTGGAGGCGAAATTAAATAGTTTTCGAGATCTTTCAAATTTAAGGTTTTCCTGTTATAATAGAATGCTGTTGGCTTATTGCAGAACAACTTTTTTTTAGATATTCTACTGGGATTCGTTTAATTTTCAGTTTTCTTATTTTCGTTATTGACATGAGTAATAGACGTTACAAAATAACATTTTTCTTTAATAAATATTGTTAAGTTGGCGAGCAATTTAAAAAAAAAATCTAGATTTAGAGGGCCGCTTCGCACAAATGCATTTTTTTTATCAATCTTTGATATATTTTATTTTGTGCAAGTAGTCTGCACTTATAAATACGAGTATAGTCGCATTTGTAATATATGCTGTTCATGGGTTATATTATTTTGTTTGTGTTAGTTTAAACTAAGTAAGTGTTCTTATAAATAAATAAGATATTATTTAACGTATATAGTGTAAATTAAAACTGACATTTTTATAGCTATTATCTGTATAAAATAGTACTTATGTTTTTATTTAATTAAAAAAAAAAGAATTGCGACTTAATCCTTGAAGAAAGACAATAATTATACATACTGACTTTTCTGTGTAGATCAAATCAGAGCCTGACAGAAAAGTGCCATTTTAGTTGTATTTGAATTCCTTTACAAAACATAAGAATGTTACGGAATAAGGACGAAGTACCTAGCGACCTCTATTACTCAATAGATGAACCACAGTTCGTAATGCCATCTTGTACCAAATAGTACTACAGCCACTAGTGGTGCCATCTATTAGAAAATAGAAAGTGATTTCTAGAAGTGTCGCTGCAGTTTAACTTAGCCGCTAGAATATACAAGATGGCTGTAGAATCTTCTATTCGATTGGTGGAACCTGTCGCTCTGCTATAAATACGCAGTAGGTTCAGACGCCGGACGCGGGACAGCAGTTGTCTGCTGAAAGCAAAATAAAGGGATACTAGAGTGAAGTGTTCAGTGCGACATTTAGTGAAGTGTTTTATAATCTAATAAGCGTTTTCATGTATATTGGAGTACATCGCGTTCAGTAATACCGGTGTGATCTTTTTAAGACCCCCGGGTCCGCAACAATAACATCCACGTAACTGTTATTAAAGCAATATACACGAACAAAGCAGCAGGCAATAACTAGTGCGTTAAAACAATAGCATTCAACGGTTGTATTGTGGCTGAAAGTGGATGCGGATTGCTCGCGACAGTCGCTGAACAAAGAGCCTTTCTCTCTGCAGGGCGGCGGGGCTGCAGGGCGTAGGATGAAAGACTCGCTCCAAGCGGATGTGCCGACATTTATCTTCATTATGCTTTTAACATTCATATTAATAATTTCATTAAATTTATCTACTTTTGTTCTAGTTTTATGCAATTTCGCAGGGCTATTAGGACATTTTAGGTATAAAAATTCCTAAAACTCATGGCCTTCCTATAAATATTCACGAAGATATAGACGATCCACCAAAACAAGGAAAAAATTACGTTTTTCACCTTTATTCAATTTGATACGGTAGAAGTCCATATTATGAGACACTGTCCCTATTTATGATACACAATGTGAATATAATAATTTATAAAAAGAATACCAAATTATACTTTTAAAAAATATAATAAATACATAATTTTATCGTTTTTGAAAGATATTAACGAGTCTAATTGTTAATTATTAGTTGTATGTTTTAATAAATAATTAAAAAAGTATGAGGTTTGTTGTTAGCATTCAAAACCGTTATATTTGATAGTTATAGTTATTTCTGAGTAAGTATTTTCAATTTAATTACGTTAATTTCAAAACCTAACCTAAAATCAAAACATTAATTTTGCAAGTTTTTTTTTTCTTAATTTTTTTTTTGTTAACCCGGGGAAATCCTCATGGATCGTAAGGGGGTGGTGAGGGCCACCCCCGGACTTTTACCGACTAAAACCCCCGGGGTGGTCCGTCAAGCGCTCTAGGGCCAAGGGGTATGTCTGCTCGCCTTCCCAGAGCCCGGCCCTACGCGTCGCATCATTACGGGTTCGCCGTGAAAGTAGGGGAGGCAGATGGTCGCCACCCCACCGCCTTGTGGTGTGTGGGACCACACACTACACCACCGGAGCATTGTCAGACAGCTGGCCCCTCAGCCAGACAGCCCGACCCTCCGTAGGAAGGAGCTCGCAAGAAGTTCGGCGGAGCCGAAGCGTGGTCTTCCTCTCGCGGTACAGGAGCAATCGTAGATTCCTCCTGTGTCTCCAATGCCGCGGGGGCGGCATTTTGGGCGTCTCTGTGGTAGACGACCCCTCTCCGTTTGCGGACGGGCCTCTTTGCGGCGGCACACGCTGGGTTGCCGACGCGATGGCCGGCAGGTTTGCCCGCAGCGGCGCACACCAAGCAATAGGCCCGCCCGTCGCATTCCTGGGCCTTGAGGCCCGGCTTAGAACAGCGGTGGCAAAGTCCGCTACGGTCCGTTCCGGACCTGCACTTTTGGCTCACGTGCCCGGATTCCAAACAGCAGAAACACCGAAGCACGCGAGGCTCTGTCAGACGGATCTGGGCTTTTACCCAGCCGTTCACCCGCAATCCGCGCTCCATCACTAAATTGGCGACGTCGACTGGGCAAGTAGCCCAGCACACACCAAGTCCGAAAGTACCGAAGCGGACCTCGCTGACCTTTATCTTAATTATTTATTTGAATTTAATTAATTATTTAAAATAAGGTTTTTTATACTTTTATTAATTTATGAAATATTTTAGGTTACGTGTCAAAAGTGAACAGTAAAACAAAAAATTATTGAAAATCGGAATAATGGGGAAACAACAGCCGTCTCAATCAGCAAAAAAGAAAGTGTTGTGTTCAAAAGTGATTGATAAAAGACTTAAATATGACCTAATAGATGTAGAAAATGCTTTAAAAGCATTAAAAGATATTGGGTCATCATTACGGAGAGCAGGCGTTGCCTTCGGAGTACCTGTGGCTACTCTAAGCAGGAAAAAAGTATTGGGCTAGATGAGATACAAAAAAATCAGAACCAGAAACAGTCTTATCGTCTCAGGGAAAAGATGATATTGTCAAATGGGTGCTGGACAGGGCTGCAATGGGAGCACCTGTAACAAAAACTGAGTTATTGGATTGTGTTCAAAAATATGTCCAAAAATTAGCTGTAAAAACTCCGTTTACAGATAGTCGTCCTAGTCGCCACTGGTATGAAGGGTTTAGAAAACATCATTCAGAATTAGCTATAAGGAAACCCCAACATTTGTGTGTTACAAGAGCAGCTGTCACTTGTGAAGAATTGCAAGAGTGGTTTAAAAAGTCTGGAGCGTATTTTGAAAGTAAAAATGTATGTAGTATTTCTTCTACAAGAATTTTTAACTGTGATGAAAGCAGCTTACTCCTCTGTCCTGAAGCAGAGAGCGTGTTGGCAGAAAAAGGTACACCATTCCACCGCAAACCACTTAGACATCGTGTGGGATACCATCCGTATGTGGTGGATGTTCCTTATATTCGCACGAAAAGATTCGCTGCTAAAATCATCATACGAACGGCTAAAGAATGGAATACGCTTCCAGAGGCAGTATTTCCGCGATGTTATGACCTGGGAGTCTTTAAGAGAAGAGTGAATAGGCATTTGCTGGGCAAACGCGGTTCATCGTCGGACTCATCTTCACCTTCCACCAGGTGTGATTGAGGTCAAGCGTTCGCCTATAAGTAATAAAAAAAAGTTACAAGAAGAAAAGAAAAAACTGATGGACAATGTAAAAGAACTGCAGAAGAAAATTAAAGAAGAAAAGTGAATTAAATATTTTTATAATTTTCATTTATTTGTCATTTAATTTAGTAAAGACTAATTATTTGTTATTTCAGATTCAAGTTTATTATCTATTTTATAAGTATTGTGATTTAAAATTAATAAATAGTTATTTTAAAATGAGTCTTATTGATTTCTAAAGTGTCTCAAAAATAGGGACATACATCATGAGACATTGGGGCCATCTACTTTTTAAGTGTCTCATAAATAGGGACATAGAGGTTCCTCTCATAAAAGGCTATTAATATTATTTTTACAAATTAACATTCAATAAAAACTAGCTATATTAATTAAATAATCATAAGACAATTGTATGATACGATTTAAATAGTATTTTTGACTTAAACAGATTATATAATAGCGGTAATGTACGACCAACCTGAAAATGTGTCTCATAATACGGACTTTTACCATATTGAGGGTGTGAACAAAATGTTTTATTTTAATATCTCGATAGGAGTTTGTGGGAAATTTATTCCAGTTTTAAAAGCTGCCCTAAAATTTTCTATGTAATTATTGTTTGCTGAGGTATTGATAGTTAAAGACAAAAGGCTCCACGACAAGTGGGCATGGCAAGTAATTAAAAAAGCAAACTAAAGCTGAATAAACAGGATATCTGCTCCATATAGTTGTTTACAAAAGAAAAATGATCCATGCCCATAGACCCAAAAAAAAAAAACAATAATTTTGGATATTTTTTCCAGTCTACTCCTTTAGATGGCGCAAAAATGTTTTCTTAAAAAGAAGAAGCTGCAAAATTCTTATTTTATATTTACAATATGACCATTTATTTATCTCTGAGATACAGCCTGTTAAAATCAGAAAAAAAAAATGGAGCTTTATTTTGTTCACTTAATTGTTGCGCGTAGTTTACGTTTAAGGTTACCGTCAAAGGTGCGTGTGTGTGCGTGTGTATGCCATGTGGCCGACTCAGCTTTATACTTCCGAGACTTGGATTATTTACCGAAAGCATATAAGAATTGTACGTGGATTTCATCCCAGCTGCCTCGGAGTTATTATGTTTATTCGTTGGTCGGATCCTATCCGTAACAGGAATGTTCTGAGGCGTGCGCATGTAGAGGGAGTAGAGCGCGTCTCATGAGGCAGCGGTTGCGTTGGTGTTCCACTTGTCCCGTATGCCCAGTGAAAGAAAGACTAAGCGTATTTTTTTATAATAATAAAGAAAATAGAGAAACAGGTGTTTCATTCTCTCTGCCCACCCCAATAGGGAACCGGTGTAGTGTAGATAGATAAACTTTCATAAGACATTATTTATTGCCTCTCTTGACAGCCAGGGTTGTTCACGCACTGAAAGTCTTCTCACAATACGCGAAATGATATTAAATATCTAACACATACATCAACTCATTACGGAACATCCCATAAAGGGGCTCAAAGTCGCGTCGAGGTGCTGCTAAAAGCGTTACATAATAACAAAACGAACTCGAGGCAGACAAAAGCATCACGTAGAAAGCTTTCCAAATATACCGATAAAAAATTCAAAGCTCGCCGCTGGGAATTCACCCCTGGAAAGCTCCCCCTCGCCCAGCGCTGGGGCTACCACACTTACGAATGGACTACCTGTTTCGTACCTTTTTTTGACTTTTCAATGCTTAGATCAAAAGTTAACCAAAAGTTTTTTTTTATACTGCCTCAACAAAGTGACTACACCTTACTTGATGAAGAGCATAATGAAATCTAAGAGCATAAGCGACTGGCAAGGGACCGGAATCCATTGACAGCCGACGTTGTTATGTGGACCAATATATATTGCGATAAAGGGTCTCTAGGTATATAAACCACTCCCCGAGTTGCGATGGAAGCTGGCTCCGTCTTTTTCTCAGCACTCGGCAGACAAGAGGAAAATATCCGGGTGGTTTTAGTCGGAAAGAGTCCGGCACACCGGATTGCTACCGTCACGGCTCATAGAAACCCTAATGGTCCGTGAGGATTTCCATCGTGTCAAACATTTTTATTTATTTTATCCAGGATAATATCTGTAATCTTCTGTAGAGTCTATTTAGATCTTCAGAAAGCATTAAACAAACTTGGTGATGACATTTTATTTACAAAATTTAACGCTATTTGGTTCTCTCCCAGTCAATTGCATTTAATAGCGGATTACCTTAAAGATCCTCAACAATTTATTTGACTCGGTTTACTTGAATCCATGATTACCCTACTCGGTTAGGTGTTAGTCAAGGTTCTATATTGGGACCATCACTATCCTTAATGATAGTTAAAAATCTGCCACTAGCCATTACTGATTATAGCATTTAAATGTTTTTTATAAGCTGATGACCCGAAACTGGTGCATCGAGTACATATCAAAAACTGTCTAGTTTTGCAACGTGACTTTAATTCTGTAATGGAATGGAGTTTATTCAACAAAATGTAGTTAAAATTTTCTAAGAAATGTTTGGTGAGATTTAGCTGTAAAGTGAATTCCTATGCATTATACTTATAAGTATAAGTTGAGGGAAGAGACCTTGTTGAAGGCTACAATTATAAAAGACCTTGATGTACTATTTGATTATAAACTGACATTTCATGACCGCATATTTGCCAAGGACAAACTTTCAGAAGACTGGAAATTCGTACTACCAAACCTCAAGCACTTTCAAAACCATCCCGTCATAAAATGACTGTACAGCACTTTAGTTGGGAGTAACTAGCTTGTTCATGCGTCTGGAATCCTTACTAAAGATTGTAGAGTCTCGTTTTGGAGAAAGTCCATAAAGTTTTCTTTTTTTTTACAAGCGGACGCTTTACCACAATCACACTTGCTGGAAGGCGAAGATGGGTTCGGATCCCGTCATGTACGTGCCTCTAGGTTTTCCAGAAAGTACGAATTTAGGCACCTCATGCTTTACCAGTGAAGGAAAACACTTTGAGGAAACCATGGCATCTAACAGGAATGTCGTGTCTACTATTGCTGTGAGAACGGCGATCAGTTACGGTACTGGTCACGTTGGACACGACATTTAACCGCTAAAGGGTTACAGCCACTAATGTATCTCTGCTCATCTCGAAAAGGGTATAACGTGAGGACATATTATTATTAAATAAATAGCTATATTTCCCGATAGAAGTTAAAACGAACGTCCTGCCACCCCGCCATATTCACACATGTTTACATGTAAATGTATAACAGTTACAGCTAGTGTTCGGTAAGTATACCCCCTAGCCACCACCGCCACCCCCACCCCCCCCATACGCCCGCTCCTCTCCCCCGGGACGAGGTGCAGTCCCCGGCAAAATTAACTCGCCCTACCTCACCTGCCCTTTGAAAAGTCGGCGTACACCTGCTGGGAAACTTGGCTTGAAAATGAATTTTTATTTCACTATTTTTGTAAAGTAGTTTTATGTTTTGTGTCTACACCACACCTGATTGGAAGTATATTGTCAGCCAGTTGCATCATGTCGGCCTTCATAGACAACGACGGAAGGGCTCTAGATATGTAAGTAATTGGTTGTACATAAGCTAATCCCGAAACGCGACAGGCCGACGCGAGTCAGTGTTGCTGTTTTTGTATTTGTGTATACTATGGTTATGACTCAGTTCGAATATTCATCCTATCAAACCGCAAAACAGCATTTGGCAACCTTGGATACAATCGATCGCCGAGCTTAACTACTGCTTACCGGTGATGCTCTTACGTCGCGTAAGGTACTCAGCTTAGAACTCCAATGAAGAGTTGCCTCTGCCTTTCAGTTTTCTATAAATTATACTCTGAATATTGTGCAGCTGAGTTGTATAATTTCGTTATTCTCTCTGCCGCTTCTATCATAGATTAACTGAGCGCCGTGCGTGGTTTTACGATTCCACTCTCCTTTTTTGCTGCGAATCGTTAAGGAGTGTAATTCGCTTCCTGCGTCTGTTTTTTCAACATCTTACGACATGGGAATCTTCAAACGACTACTGAATCGGTATTTATTGGGTAACGCGCAAGCCTGTCTGCATTAAAAAAAAACTTCTAAATCACTTGAAATAGAAAAAGAGATGGAAAAGTCTTTCTTCTACTCTATTGAATACTATGATACAAGAGATAGTTACAAATAATATATTTGAAGGGCTACCCTCAATTATTGTAAGACGCGCCAACAGTCATACGGCCATACGCCAACGTCATTCGGGCTCTGTTATATAAAGGTCGCACATACTGCTCTAGGGAATCGTTTCGTCCGCAACGGTTGCCCTGTGCTCGTGTTGCAGAGTAATCGTTTGAAGTGTTCATTTTATATGACCCTTTCGTTAAATTACAATAGTTAATCGGCTAACAATGGAATTCGATAGTTAATCAAAATTATTAAAGAAAAGTGGAAGTGGATTATAAGACTTTGTTATTTTAATTAATAATGTCGAGCTCGGTCTCTCTTCCTTGTACATATTTTTAATTCACTTATAGATCCCATATGGCGTGTGTACGTACGTGCCACGGGGAGTCGGACGCCTCTAGAAATTGCTATTTCATTCCATTTTAATACGAATGTTTACCTTCAATACAATCCGGCAAGGGCGCGCCAGACCCCGCGGCAGGGCACGCTACTGACAAAACATTATTCATCCAAACAGGTTTTAAGCGCAATCTGCACTTTTTCATTCTGACAATTTTACCTAAATTGTTTCAATTTACTTGCTGAAATTAATTTCATCTTGTCTTATTTACCAGAATGCGGTTCGCTACGATTCTTACTAAAGGTCATTAATATATATTTTATACTAGCTGTACCCGCGACTTCGATCGCGTAGAGGTAGTGCGCGCGGCCTGCGTCACGCTTTAAGCAGGCGTAGTTCCGACCTGTGTACGTACGTACAACCTATGTTGATATAATGATGATGATATGATATGATTTATAATATTGATGTGAGCTCTACTAATATTGGAAAAATAAAAATCCCCAAAACTGGCCATTTTTTAATTTCATTTTGTTCATACAGACTTTAAATCCTCATTGTTTACAGATTAAAGTTAACGTTAACTAATGTTTTAGTCAGATGAACTGAACAGTTATTTAAAAAAAATCCAATAAATGGTTAACCTGTTTTTTTTTTATTTTGAACTGTCATAACTTTTATATTTATAAACCGATTAAAATAAAATTAACGCTAAGTGTTAAAGGTCACGATACATTAGTGAAGCACGATATACACAACAAAGTGTATACAATTACAAATGTGTCTCTGGTCACCTCGAAAGGTAATAGCGTGACATTTGTTGACTTTAAATTGATAGAAAGAAAAACTAAATTTCATAGTGAGTTTGCTTTATTTAACTTATGTGCAAACTTTTTGCTCTACAGGTGATGAAACATTAAACACCTACATGGAAGCCCTCAGTTACCTGCATGTAAACTTTCGAGGGTTGAAAATATCTGCTTACAAAAGTTTTATATAACACATTAACCCAACAAAACAGCTTTACTGGCCTATCATAAACAGCGGGCATTAGTACATTTTATGTAAACTTTATCGAGCCTGTGGGCTATAAGGCAAGTTTATGAAGGCCCTGGGTAATCAAGCTGAGGGCAGTGGAAGTTCAGCCAGCATCGATCGCAGGCTCGCGTGCCGACTTATACTTACTTCAGCACGCAATGTTACTTAACTTAGCTCAACTCGCTTCGTTTTAGTTTGATTTAAGCAGCGATTTTCAACATTACCATCGTTAGCTAACTCTTATTATAAAATTATGATTTTATATAAATAAATTCGTGCTTAAAGAATCCAATGTTATAGGACCGAGAGAACATGCTCGCCAGAAGACCATTCCACAGACCAACAGCTCACCAAAAGTAAGAATTAGAGAACTTAGTTCTAGCCGAGAAATGAATTGCCGCGTAGCCATGATTTAGTAAACCAGTGCGCGTGTTTTATGGAAGGCAGGGGGTGGAACAGGGTTAAATAACTCTTCAGAACACACGCCGTGATACAGACGGTAGGAAACGCTCAGTGAGGCAATATCTCTGCGCAACTGGAGCGGTTCAAGATGATTAATAACGTCAGGATCGTTCACAATGCGGACAGCCCTCCGCTGCAATAGGTTGGAGCGGTTGGTACTTACTCGAAGCCCTGAATAGGTCTAGGGTGTTAAGTACTGAGCAAAACAATCTCAGAGATGAGAGCAATGCAATATTAGCAAACATGTTCCGAAAGTTCTAGAAATCAGTCTGTGAAAGTTTCCGAAATTTGACCGTCAAAAAGTCCAATCGCAGGGAGCTCTCACAGTTCTGTCGCAAAAGTCAGTTGAAGCAACCTCCGCGTTTTATGATCATAGGCGTGTAATACATATAAGCCTAGAAATCTAGGATTTAAGTTTACAAATCTTTCTATGGCTACTATTGAGAATCTAAAATTGATATCGAGTAAAGCCTCCACGATTGAACAGTGAGTTTATAACATACGATATATAAAAAGAATTTTGGTGAAACGCTCTTGAATTGTAGAATTACATTTACAGTAAGAGATAGAGCGTCAGTTCCTCTATCAGCCTTGGACGTTGACT
The DNA here is from genome assembly GCA_036320925.1 of Automeris io. NCBI lineage: Eukaryota > Metazoa > Arthropoda > Insecta > Lepidoptera > Saturniidae > Automeris > Automeris io. The sequence goes on along the minus strand of JAUDJH010000010.1, from coordinate 298,424 downwards.
TACGGCACACTCTGTATAGGAAATAACATTTTTATTTAATTAAAAAGCTTTTACGTTTTACTACGAGTATATACAAGTCAAGTAGTCACGTTACGCGTTTGCGAATGACGCCACACGTCGCCAATGTCGGCCAGTGCACGCGTGACCCAGCTCGGCACAGCCTTGGCCCGGGACCACGCAGAAATAGCCCAAAGTATTTAGTGATTACACCGCCGGTCCTTGAGATGTCGGAACGTGTAAAGGTGATCGCGTTTACACGAGACCTTTGTAAAAATGTTTTTAAATCTCACACTTTGTGTACGTATATTACATTATATCGTAAAACTATTTCCCTATAGAACTCAAGTATTACACAATGACCTACATAAATAATAAATAATATTATTGTATATCATCACGTTATATTCCTTTCAGAGTGAGCAGACATACATAAGTGTTTTTTTAATTTCATTTGTTGGTGTAAGCCGCCCTAATTACTACAAAACTGTATTTAATATAAACTTCATTTGTAAAATATAATCTTAATACAGCCATTCATACCACAGCTGATCCACGTAACTGCCTTCAATGTGCATAGAATAAAAAAATATTTCCCTTCGCCGCCGTAATAATGAGTGCGATATAACTATCCACCATCCCTATAGGGGTAGGAGCATAGGGTAGGTGAGAGATTGGAAGGCTACTTCGCTCTATTCTTGAAAATATCTTTCGTTTCCCTAACATTCATTAGTTCCTTCGTGCACTCCCGCCGACGTTTTTTTATCATCCTCTCACCATCCATCCTCTCCACGTGCCCGAACCATCGAAGCATGTTTTTGTGGATGCTGTCGATAACACTATCTTTCAAACCAATCATAGACATCTTGTCGAATACTGTCCGCGTTTGGTAGACGTTCCATATATTCGCACGAAGAGATTGCCTTCTACATCCATCGTGCGAACAGCTTAGGAGCGGCTTATGCTTCCAGCGGATTAAGAGCTTTTAAGAGGAGAGTGAATAGGCATTTTTGGGGTGGACACGGCCCATCCTCGGACTCATCTTCACTTTATACCAGGCGTGATTGAGGTCAAACATCCGCCAGTAAATCATTAAAAATATACACACAACCAAATAGAACTAGTCGAGTTATTTGCGTAAGAATGACGAGTATTATTTGAAAGGGCGCGTTACAGTCCGAACGGCACAGCTCGTTGGCCCCGTCCGGCGCGGCTGATTAGCTGCGCGTTTACTGCTCATTGATATTCAAGAGAAGTGGGAAGTGTTTCCTTCCAGTTTTGCTATTTAACCGACTCACTCCTTTTTATTTCGCAATAAATTACCTCTGGCGAGCGATGTGAATACCTTATTTAATTTTAAAGTAAATCTTGAATTTTCTATATCTTAGCATTTAATGTCCTTCAAAAAGGAGGAAGTTTTATTTGCATATATTCTGTATATATAGCTTTATAGATCAGGGAGATATTTCAGGTAACAATAATTAATACCTTCTTGCAACCAATAAAAATGTAAATAATTGATAAATAAGTATTGACCAGCAAAAGTAATTTTAGGTAAACCTATTCACTAGTTTTTCCTTCGTACTTTAACCTGGCTTACGAAAGTTAAGATACCTGCTTAATAATTCATTGTTATTCATTTATACGTGCAAGTAATTTAACCTAAATATGTTGCCTATATTGTAAAGGAAATATTAAGATGTCACTAGTTTTATATAAGTGAATTAGAATCGAATGCTGAATATGCTGCTTGAATAATTAATTTGTCTATAAAGTCAGCCGATATCGATCATAAACAATACATGAAACAGATACACAATTTAGGAAATATCCATGAAAAAAAAATCAAGACAAAAATCTAGCTAAAGGCATAAAAAAAATAAGAGAAAACTAACTAATCATATGAAGAATTACCAATAATAAAAAAAAATTAACTGATAAAAAAAATTCTCGGTATTCTTCTAAAGGGGCCAAACGTACAAGACAGAATATCGACATCACAAAAGCGTTTGTTATACTTCCATATCGCAGCCACGAAAAATAAAATTATAACCAACATAATACGACTTCACAATTGACACTTTAAAAAAAATCTGTTGCATTGCGGTCTGTGTTCAGTTGTGTGGTCAGCACAAATATTTATTCACGCTTCGTTTGAAGGACCCAATATCATAAGATGTTGGGAACTCGCTCGCCAGGAGACCATTCCCATTACAATGACCCGATAAAGGTAAGAGTTAGAGAACTTCTTAGTTCTAGCCGCAATAGATACCGCCGTAACACTAGAGGCGTATTATAAAACGCACTTTATTGACGAATTAAAACGTTTGTAAACTAACTTCTTGGAACGCGAGCAGTTGTGTTCTGTATTTCACCTATTGGATTGGATTTATCCTTGTTGTGGTCTTCTGAGCTTGTTGTTGTTTATTTTTTGTATTTCAATTCAAGACACAAATGTTTATTTATTAAAAGCATAAGCCTATGACCGGGGATGATATCAGCAATTATACATTATTTACAATTTTCGCAGGGATGGCCCTTCTTGTACCTTTTGCATTACATTTGTTGTTGTTATACCTCATTATGTTGTGCAGAGCAGCTACCAGTTTCTTGCTGGCTCTTCTCGGTAGATTCTGCTTTCCATTTTCTTTTCATTTTATTATTTTTTTAGCGATTCCAAGTGATTGGAAGTAGCCCTATTTGAATAAAGTTATATTTCATTTCATGCTGAGTCTATTTAAACAAAGTTTGTTATTTTCGTTCAAAATTATTTTCATACAGTACAGTTAATTTGCGCTGAAAGAAGATTGAAAATGATATTGTCATGTAATATGTGTGTAGTTATGAGATTGCCGCACGAACCTTACACATCAAAGCTACATTAATAAAGCACATTACGAGTGAGTTATTTGATATCGTGGAGTTACCACAACAAAGATGAGGCGCTTGTCAGTCTTCAAAAGATTAAATATATATATATACATATCTTGCTTCAGTTATGGCATACTGCTATTTCGATCTCAGTCCAAGTGATATTGACTTATCACGAGACTATTCACTTTTCCTCCCATCTCTCATATTGCCGAGTTTAATGATAAAATCTTACCAGTCTGTTATCAAAAAGGGAGAAAATATACATATAAAAAAGGGTAAGGTTGAGGAGATTTTTTTAGAATTAAGTGTATTTTGTGAGAGAAAATGCAAACGTCCCTTTTGTGGAGACGGCGTAATGAAGTCTGCCCGGGAACGACGGCAGATAAATTGGATTCCGGCTAAACAAGTTCTCAGGATTACCGGCGCCTTCGCGACTCGCTCTGCTTACAAAGTATTCTGTTTAAACCGATCTCTGTCTATTTTACAAGCAAACAAAGCTCCGATTCGTGTATTTGCTTAGGAAACGTGAGATCGTTATCTTTAGGGGCTAAAGTGAAACAGCAGGTTTTAATTTATCAAATGATTAATGTCAAAATATAATGAGCGATGTCAAATGAAAACTAAAACTGGATAGAAAACTGAGACTAAAGTTGAGAACGCCGAGCACCGACGTAACGTCACCCCCCCCCCCCCCCTAGTGACCGGCTGCACAGTGGAGAGTGCTCGCGACAGCTACGTTATCTGACTCCAACAGCCTCATTTCATCATAAAACCACTAGACACAGTGTCGGAGATCGTCCGTATGTGCTAGAAGTTCCTTATATCCACACGAAGATATTCGTTTCCACATTTCTCATACGAACAGCCAAGGAGTGGAATGTGATTCCAGCGAGCATATTTCCGCGATCTTATGACCTGGGAGTCTTTAAGAGAAGAGTGAATAGGCATTTGTTAGGCGGGTGCGGTCCGTCGTCGGACTCATCTTCACCTTCCAACAGCAGTGATTGAGGTGAAGCGTCCGCCTGTAAATAATAAAAAAAAAGATAGAACACATCAGTACCGCTACAAAATGTAAGAGATGTTTTTAAGTAAAACTTCTTTAATTTCGTTGTGGTTCGAAACTCAGTGAAAAAGAAATACAAAAACGCACTCCATAATCTATTAGTTTAATGAAACCCGCGAGAGAATGAGATAGAGCACATTACACGTTTTCACTTCTGCCACATATGAACTACATATTGCATTGACAATTATTATTTCTGGTACTCTAATATATTTTAAGACAAGAAAGAGAAAAGTGTCGTTCCATTCTTTCTGCTAACCCCAAAAGGGCATCGACGTGTTTTAAATAATATTCTTACTTATTTATATCGGTTCAGAGAGTGAGCTTTGGCTCCTATGAGAAACCTAATAGATAATAAAAATAAAAAGAAGTTACGAGAATTCATTTTTTGCTTACAAAATAATAAAATATATCAAAAAATTTACGACAGTCTCCTCAATCCGTTTGCTTATAGCTATCCGCCTCTCCTCAAATTATTACCCTGTGATAAACTCATCGTTCATGTAGAGGGAAATATTGCCATGACGGATGGTAGTTCGTTTCTTGTATATATTTGGACACGTATAAATAGCTTTCTAGATTTATCACGATCTGAAAAACGAAACAACTTAACATTGCATGCACCTCTACTGCTAAGTTCAGAATTAACGATAATAATGAAACATTAAGAGTTTCATAATGATTTATTGCGGTATTTATTTAATGTTTGACAAAAATCGCGTGACTCTGTTATATAAGCGTGTGTTTCGTTCAAAAGGACTCTGAATCGTCTTTGGATCGGCGATGTTGTCGCGCGGGACGGAGGAACCATGCCAACTGACAGAAACAAAGTTCGACTCATAATCCTTTTGAATTACTCCCTCCACGTGACCCGCTCGGGTCCATAGTTTACCCAGGAAATGATAGCTAAATGATCATTTCTGTTTGTTGTCAGGTTCCGAAGTCCCATACGGTTCGAGGGTCGCAGAGGACGGCGCTTAAATGTACAGGGAGCGAGACGCAAATACATTAACCCCGTGAAACAAACAGAGACAATGTACAAAAGATCTTGTGGAAAATAAACACTACAAGCGAGGATTCATTTGTAAAAATGGCGGAGGGACCACCAGAGACGATATGGCAGAAGATCGACAATTCAGTAATACCAGTGATCAACTTGGAAGTGAGGGAAGTCAGAGAGATATTATGGGAGAAAATACAAGAGCCGACGTCGCAGAGGAAGATTATCCTAGTAATCGTATCCATCGCTTTGCTGTTGGACAACATGCTGTATATGGTGATAGTGCCGATAATCCCCGACTACTTGAGGTACATCGGCGCGTGGGGCGAGGACAGCTACGACCGCGTCGTCACCTTGCCACCGATACAAGAAGGTAACATCACAATAATACCGACGAGAATCATCCCTGCATCCCACCAAGGCCAAGACTCAGCTACTGGAGTGCTCTTCGCTTCGAAAGCGATTGTACAGCTCATGATCAACCCATTTTCCGGTGCCTTAATCGACCGGATTGGGTACGATATACCCATGATGTTCGGACTCATTATCATGTTCTTATCTACTTCCATCTTCGCCTGTGGCAGGAGTTACAGTATGCTCTTCTTTGCGAGGAGTCTACAAGGCGTCGGATCTGCCTTCGCTGATACATCTGGCCTTGCCATGATTGCTGACAGGTTTACTGAGGAATCAGAACGTTCTAAGGCATTAGGTATTGCTCTTGCTTTCATAAGCTTCGGCAGCTTAGTAGCCCCCCCTTTCGGAGGGGCCTTATACCAGTTCGCAGGTAAAGAAGTCCCGTTTCTGATTCTTGCGTTGATATCACTTATGGACGGTTTCATGTTGCTACTTGTGATGAAGCCAATAAAAACACAAATGAAAGAAGCCAGTCAGCCAAAGCCTGCAGGCACACCTATTTGGAAACTCCTGATTGATCCTTACATAGCGGTATGCGCCGGAGCATTAATGATGTCCAACGTGGCATTGGCTTTTCTCGAGCCAACGATCTCCTCTTGGATGGAAGACAACTTGACCAAGGACAACTGGAAGATTGGCATGATATGGTTGCCTGCATTTTTTCCTCACGTGCTCGGTGTGATAATTACGGTTAAAATGGCGAAGAAGTATCCTCAGCACCAATGGCTGATGGCGGCTGGTGGATTAGCATTGGAAGGATTGTGCTGTTTCATCATACCATTCGCAAGTTCTTATAAGATGTTAATGATTCCAATCTGCGGAATATGTTTTGGCATCGCTCTCATAGACACAGCATTGTTACCGACACTCGGGTATCTCGTAGACGTTCGCTATGTATCAGTATACGGTAGCATCTACGCCATAGCTGACATATCGTATTCCTTTGCTTATGCCGTGGGGCCGATAATTGCTGGGGAAGTGGTGGAAGCGATCGGTTTTACTGCTCTTAACTTTCTAATCGCATTCAGCAATCTGCTCTATGCGCCAGTGCTTATGTACCTAAGGCACATTTATGATTTCAAGCCGTTCGAGAATGAAGCCAACGTACTGATGGCAGACCCACCGGACAAAGAGTACCAGACTTATACAATGCAAGATCAGAAACCAATTAATGGTGATTACAAGAATCATTTGGAATATTCCAATGTTTCCGGGCAGGTCGAAATACGAGAGACTAACGTTGATACCAATACTGGTCAGTCATATGACCAGTCGTATCAAAGCGGATATCAAAACTATAGCCAAGGGTATGAGCGGCAGGGCTACCAAGTGGAACACCAGCGTCAGGAAGAGCCTCACCAAGCCAGGCAGCTGCCGGTTCAGCCTCAAACCCAGCCAGCGAGCAACCCCTTCAGGCCAGGTCCGCCTGCACCTCCCACAGCCGCCCCTATTATCAAGAACCCGTTCCGGCAAGGCTTCTAGATCGCCCATGTATAATATTGTTGTCTATTTCAGACTTACTTGTTGCGTATTTATATATCCTATCTAAGTATTCTCTTCGATCACTGAGCCAATCACATCATCGGCAAGTTGTTTAGTATATGATAGATGCGAACTAGCTATGCTTCTAACGTAATATTCTATCCGACTGGTGTTCTTAGATAATTTTGGATCTATATTATCTGTATCTATAATAATGATAATAATAAAAATAAAAAACCGGTGTTGTTAGATTATATGCAAAAAAATCTGTGACCACCAGTCTCATAGTTTTTCTTGTTGACAATGTATTATTTGAAGAATTAACTATGGTACCTTTGCCTTTTTGTATAAGGATCTGATGTCTAGTTTCAATAGCCCGTGTATGTAAATGACAAAGTCGTTTATCTGCGTATGTGTACATGTAATCTTGATATATGTATATATATATCTCTTTATAAATGTTGTATATTAGTTTGTAGCAATAATTTAAATTACGTATATAGGTTAGGATACACTCGGCAGACGCAAATACTCATACGAGCGCACTGCGTTAAGTGTGGGCCTAAGATAGTATTTATTAATGAAATCTTCAGGCACTTACATTCCACGTTTTAGAGGGAGATGGCTGAGCAACTATTATTAAATGTAATATGTATAGATCATTGACATATCTGCCATAGGACGTCCATTGCTCGAGAAGGGCCTCCCCCAATAATTTTCAGAGCGACAGTTTGGAAACAGCGTATATCCAACATCGCTCCAAAGATTTGAGTAAGGTCGTCACATAAGAGGTATTCACAGTGAGCTATGGAGATAACTATGCGTGATGTTATTCTAAGAACTCAAATCAGAGATTAAGAAATCCTTAGACGAATGAGAGTCACCTAAATAATTCAGCGTATTAAAACATTGAAATTGTGATGGGCAGGATACAACTCGCAGAGCAGATGGCGAAGAAACCGAAAAGTTTTTGAATGGAGACCATCTACTGGCAATCGCAGTGTGAGATATCCACTTACAAACTGAGGGTACGGTTAGAATAATAACAATGTACCTAATTATGATGAAAACTGTTTGAAATTACAAACAGTATTTACTGCGATATCTAGCAAGATCTTTTTTAATCTTTAAATAGGTATTTTAATTCAAGAAAAATATAAATTATTTCTTTTAACTCAAAGTCTTTCAAAAATTGCAACAAAAAATAAAAAAAGAAGAATGAAAGACAAAGTAGAAATATGTACGAATTAATTTATAATTACTGCCATCTTGAATAGCTTCAGTATAAACAGTTCAAGTAGAACTGCATAAAGACATGCGATTCATTTTAATGAAGCAGTAGACAATGAAAATCGATATTATTCCCTAGTTCCTTGAAGCTCACAGAAACTTTTAATATAAGTTACGTCTACTTTGAAATGTGTAAATAAATGTGATTGACATCATGAATTTGAGATATGTATTAAGTGAATAGCCGCGAGTGGTTAAAGGAGAATATCACTAGACTCTTCTTAGATCAGCAATATTAGAATAAGTAAGTACGCTTCGATATCAAGTCATAATCAATTATTGTAACTAATTAGAGCTAGGCTAAGTACAACTTGTGATAAAGTTGCAACCAAGGTAACGAAACATATCAGAATCTATTGATTCATTTAGATTAAGGACAGTTTTATATTATATTGAATATATTTTCGTCTGTGTACCTGCAGCTGTAGATATTGATGTTGCTGTCGTTTCAATGTATTATCGTGTAGGTTAGCAATAAGTTGTTTAGCTTGTACAAGAACAGGCACGCAGCATCTAGGTCACAGCGCGGGATGGAATATGCCGTTTCTAACATTAATCCAAGGTTCCCATCTCCTATAAGAAGTATATTATTTAAATCTAAAATTACTGAAGTAAAACAGTTAAGAATTAAATTTAGATAAGCAAAGGATAATTGAAAGAGTTATCACTTGGAATGAAACAATAAAAATGCAAAGAAATCGCAAGAGATAATGTAATGATAATGTTTTACTTGGAGACAAAGAGAATATAAATGGTATTCAGTTGTTGAAGATTAAAAGTGCTCGAATGAAAACTACTAGATCAGAATCATAGCAATCGCCAGTGAAAGAAATTGGGAAACAATTACTGAGACAATCTAATGGATATATTTAGAATTGAAAGTAAATATTACGTGCTACGTTTATTTGGTGACAGTGACTGTGTACAAATTCCTTATTGGGTATTCATAGGATAATTTTGATGCTAGATTGTTCATTGGAAGCGAATTAGACCATACTAATAATTCAATTTGAAAGATAAATTGATAAGTGAATTTGAGTGTCCCCGTGATTATAATTTTGACGGGCCATTTTTTACCTGGAGCAAATACTCATTGGAGGCTCTTCCGGCCACCTTATAACAACGGGGGAGGAGGAGAGATATCCCACCTCTAGATCAACTATTTGGGTGCTGTAGGGGAGTACTCATACAGCGCCACCCTCGTATACGGACAATGGACACCCTCAAGTACCACTGCCTAAATTAATGTCGCGGCGGAGGTTCGCACAAGTGACGGTGCGCAAATGGTCTCCACTTGTGTTAAGCTCTCCGGTATCGAATGGCCAGAGTAGAAATTAACTCCCCGGTCCGTTCGATCGGCTCCTTCTGACATTCCACCTGCTCACATAAATCCAGCACGGCTATCAAATTGTTTTCGCTGCCGAGCATAGCGTTGATGACGGCCGACAACGAGAGGCTGCTTCCGATGGTGCGCTCACTGGTTGGGCAGTCTTTGAGGATGTTTTGAGTAGTGTCCTGTCCCCGAGGCAATTGACGCAGTCCTGGCACTTATCTGTAAACGGAGCATATTCCATCCCAACACAATATGACCTAAGTATAAATTATTTTGCTGACGAAAATAATAAAGTGTCGAAATATATAAAAATAATTGTACAAGAAAACACGAAGAGCCCGCATGTCAATTCAACGTGTGTATAAAGTAAATGGATATTGTATGTAACATAATACGCGACCGAGAGTTCTCTTGCGTCGCTTTTAAGGGACGTTTGAACATGTTATATCGCTTTCTCGTACAAAAATGCGTTATTACGGGGCACGTTCTTAGAGGAACTGCCACCATTTGGGATATACAAGTACCCAGCCTGCAGAGTACAATAGTTTATATAGATTACTTAACGCACGCTCAATTGTTTCGCACAAACACAACAGATATTGTAACTTGAAAGTATTCCAAATGTAATTTCGTTTTTAAAATAATTATTTATAATAAAGATCGAATATAAAATCGTCCGATATGAAAGTCGTATTAGGATTTGTATCTATTTTGTAAGTTTAGTGTCAATTTTCTTGTCAAATTCTCCCGAAATTCAATTAATTAGTAGAAAGCACAAGCTATATATTTATGTGCTATGTTAATATAAATTGTGTGTCTATTATTGTGTGAAAATTTTCGTGTATTTTGATATAGGGGATATATTTTTATAGTATTAAAGTTTTCTTTTTAATCGTGAGTTGTGACCTTAGTTGTCAAGCATTGTGGTGAGTTAATCGTTTCTAATTATAAGCTAAACTATTAAAGTATAATATAAACATATATTCGCTTTCTATAATTATATCTATTTAGAAAGTATCAAAATACACGAAATAATGTCACAAGTATATTTGTGAATTATATAGAATTTATTCGTGCCATTATATTAACGTATTGAATTATATTTAACTTTAAATAGTTATTATAAAGTCGCGTTTACACTGACCCGGGCGCTGCCACGAGCTGACACCACTTATTAACTCTATAGAACTGTTTGTTTATCCATATTTCATCTTTTAGTCCCAGGCCACACAGCAAAATTTTTCCACGCTCCGCATCATTTTGTCTGAAAATTTTCGCACCGAAATTCGTCAGTGTGTTTGATTATTGTAAAGAATGCATAATGATTGCTGGGAAAATTTCGGTTTAATAATGAGTGCATAAAAACTGAGTCGCTTGTTCTAAGGCAAATACTTCCATAATTTGTTTTTTTTTTTTTTATTCTGACTCGACACAGTGACTGCACCATACCTGATGGTAAGCATGGTGCAGCCAAAAAAACGCTAACGACTATCGATAGGCAAGAAAAACCCAACGGTAGTCGCAGCGATCATGCCGGCCTGCACAAATATCTCTTCACGTTACGCTTAAAAGATCCCATATCATAGGATGGTGGGAACACGCTCGCTGGAAGACCATTCCACACCCCAACGACACGGCAAAAGAAGGAGTTAGAGAACTTCTTAGTCCTAGCTGGGATATGAGAAACCGTAAAGCTGTGACTCCGCAAACCCGCGCGCGTGGTTCTATTCAGGAAAGGAGAGGGTGGAACAAGGTTAAACAACTCTTCAGAACACTCGCCATGATACAGACGGTAGAAAACGCTCAGTGAGGCAATATCTCTGCGCAACTGGAGCGGTTCAAGATGCTTAGTCACGTCAGGATCATTCACAATGCGGACAGCCCTCCGCTGCAACCTATCCAGGGCGTCAAGTAAGTACTGAGCAGAACCGTCCCAAAGATGCGAACAATATTCCATGCAAGGCCTGACCTGAGCCTTATACAAAAGTAACAGTTGATCAGGCGTAAAAAACCGACGCACTCTGTTCAGGACACCAAGCCTACGCGATGTTGTGGTGATAACAGATCCTAAATGATCCCTAGGATTAAGATCACAGCGAATATTCATACCTAAGATATTTAGGCTGTCGCGCATTGCAAGCGACACATTCTGAAGAGAAGGGAGAGGGGAAAAAGGGGTTTTTTTGCTGGAAAATACACACACCTGTGTTTTCATGGCATTGAACTCAACCAAATTCTTGTCGCCCCAAGAAGAAATGAGGCTCAAGGATTGATTGAGTCCAACAACCAAATCTTCCCGTTTCCTGTTGGAGTCCTCCCGACAACAAGTGGGCTTACTGCAATAACCCCCATGAACCGTGCTATCGTCTGCATAACAATGTATACTGCCCAAAGGCAGCATATCATTGATAATTAAAAATTAAATAATTAAATTAATTTAATTTATTAAAGATTAACAGACAAACCGAAATCTCCTTAAACCTTTCGCCGCGACAGGCCCTCTCTGTGAAGTGTTTCGCAGTCAAGGGAGCTCCGCGCTGACAATGCGCACATCAAACATGCGCAGTTGCGCAGCGTCAACATGCCAGATTTTTGGCTCGAAACGATTTTCATTAGTTTTCAGAAGAAAAATAATGCGGGCAAATAAAATATAGTCACCCATATTGTATATAAGCGGCATTATTCAATCGGTGGCTAAAGTCACCCAGCGTGTACAGGTGGCGTTTCCAGCTGATGGCTATAGTCACCGAGAGTAGCGAAGGGGTAATTAGTTTATACGATTTCGCCGACTCATATCTTGTAAGCATAATCTTATACATTTATTCGCAAAGGTTTTATATGAAACATTGTTTACTGTTATAAGAAAATGTAATGTCGTGTAACTATTACGTGTTCTTCCGTGCAGCCGTTAGGGGTCAGCGTGAACACGGCTTGACGAGCCGCCGATATCACATACATATCACTAGCATCTAAGTATATATATGTACATATATTATATATCTAATTTTACAATCGATATCTTTTACATTACATATCCGCACAAAAGTAATGCAAAAATCCAATTTTACATATTGTATATTAAATAATAAGTTTTTTAACAATTTTATAGTATTTTTAATGGTGAGGGTTGTGTTGTAAATCTGAACATATCAATTTTGCTCTATTGAATCACGACCATCTTACATAGATACATATTCAGTATCTAATGGTATGGTTCCACCAACATTCTATGCGGCAAATTCCTTTACAAATATAATGCGTGTAGAGCTCTAGCTGTTGGCGTCAGAACGTAAAATTCAATACTTGTAAGTGTAATACAGTGCAGCAAAATTAGTACGCGAAAAAAAACAAATGTTTCCGCATCCGCTACTCGGTAGCAGAAGCAATATTGAGTGGCTACACATGTGTGCTCTTGTGACTTCATCCGTTAAACGATTGCGCGAACATAAATTCACAGTGACGAACTATCCATCAAAGTATATCGTTCACTCACGTGACTCTACCTTTTTTAGCTAGAGGAAATCCTGATTCCCGCTGCCCATGTGTAGAGATCGTAGCCGATGTATGCTGGACTTATACTGCTATACAGCCTAAAGTGACTACTTCTGTGCATTGGTGGGAACTGAGAGTTCAGTAGTTCAATTCTCCACAGCCCCGCCGCAACTTCATCTAGAGTAACATTTGTGCCGTAAGCTGTGCAGCGCAGTGCCGCACACTTGTGGAACCGTACCTTAAAGCTGTGAAAGCTCCGGCTTCGCGTGTTTCTACATCGCAGGTGTATTTTCGCTTAAAATTCATAGAGGTCTACCGCTCTGGTACATTTAGGGCAGCATCATGACGGTGACTGTTAATAGAATTTAATTTTTGAGTGTTGTTATCGTTTTAAAACTATAATAAACTTATATTAACATTTAAAGTAAAATTACTTCGCGATGGAATCAGCTACTTTATAATTAAAGATGTTCAGTTTAATCATTTTTGAAGAAAATTGATCCGACTTTTATTATTGTTCTTATGTTTGATTTATTTACATACAATTTAGGTATAGTCAAGTATTTTTGTTATATCAAATCTTTACTAATTTAAAGTTCAAGGCCATAGACGTACAGCAAATTTTCTCCGCGCGATTTTTTACCGCAAACTTTGCAATATTAGAAATTGTATGAAACCGCACGCACAGGCGGTAAAAATTCGCTAATATGAGTCACAACTCGGTATAAAATTCGCGCAACACGTTTCATTTCAGTTGTATCAGACTAACAACTCAGTGATGACAAAAACCAGGCAAAATTAGTTTTGCTCAGCGTGCTGGGTAAATCTTTGTATACGAATAAAATTTGCGCGATATTTTCCTGCGTGGTGAAATTTCGCAGTGCGTTCTAAGCCTAACTATTCCAGCAATGTAACAACATTTTTTCAACGTAGTAAGCTTGTGACACTTAATAAACTTATTTCTTAACTAAATATATCTATTCTTAAATATTAATCTACTTATATCTTAAATTTAAATATCTTAACTTAAAAATCTTGGCTGCGTAATGTCATACTCTAGTATAGAACATTAGATTACTAGAAGCTGTATTAATTTATATCTCACTTTGGGTTTTACATGAAAAAAAACAGTATATATTTTTATGGAAAACAACCGTCTTGATAAAATCAATGACCTTTAAAGAATATATTAATAATTATATATTGTCACGCTAAATCCCTTACGGGGTGAGCAGAGGGCATTAGTGGCCGTGTCCGCGTTGCGCTTGTATATCGTGGCCAGTGCGGCCAGTGGCGCCGCGGATGGCCGTGTTCAGGTCAGGCAAACATGATTATATAAAGAAAATAATCTAATGAGATATAATACTAAACGAGTTCATATATTATGCTTTACTATTATTACGGTGTACCCTCAAACTTGTTTTGAGTCTTTGAGTAACTGCAATCATGAAAACTGGACCGTGGAAACTCTCTTGGCCAATCTATTTTTTTTATTTTCCTGATCAAAGTGCCATTTTTTCTTTATTGATCAATGTAGGTTTTATGTAAAATTAAAATCATAGCGCATTATAAAAAACACTATACACTAACACATAAAAAAATATATAAGTTATTTTAATTATTTAAATGAATCCTACATATCCTTCTACTATTTATATAATAGTACTTTCTAAATGTTCTTTTTACTTTGCTGGCCAATGTGTTTTTTTTTTTTTACTTTAATGACCTAAATTGGTTTCTGTGAAAATTTAGCAAGCAAAGAGTATTTTTATATATCCTTTTGTTATGGTTGCAACACTATATATTTTCCTGGAAATAACAGAAAACATACTAACTAGCACATTTAAACTGTCGCGGTTTGTACTCATTATAAACACTTAGTCTTATTAACACTTAGTCTTATTAACACTATTAATACTTAGTCTTAACGAGTCTTATGCCCGAAACAACTTACTTTTAATTGTAGCTCGACATTTTGAACTGGTTGGTGATTCCGAAACGCGACAGGCGGAAGCAAATCACGAAATGTCACTAGGTTTTGACTTTACGCAGCCAATCTATTATCTTTACAAAAGCAACTGCAAATAATGATAATACTGTCGCTATTTTATTAAAGTATTACTTTACAAATCATGAGTAATTACATAAATCTTGAAAGTATAATCATTGAGTGCAGCTGAGCTTTCCAATTTAGATCAAAACCCGTCCGCTAGTCTTACTTCTAATCGGTCGCAATTTTAAGGCGTTCTTTGTCTTCTTAAGTCTAGATTTTAACTTGTACAATTTAAATAAATAGAACAACGCTTTGATGTTTACAATATAAGAATTCGTAGAAGTGAATACATTTTTTTTTTAATTGTGCATTATTTTTCAATCATAATTATTAAAATATTTCAGTAGTATATATAAATACATATAAGTAGGATTGCAACTTTAATATTAAAATTGTTTAACTTTTTGTTATATTTATATTTTATCCAATTACTTATCTTAATATTATTCGTATCGTAAGTTAATAAATAGGAAATGTTTAGATATAGATTGATTTAAATAATGAAGCTGATTTTAATAAATAATTCTTTTTGGATTATAGTAGAAACACTACCAGGGTTTCTTGCCGGCTCTTCTCGGTAAATTCTGCTTTTCGAAACGGTGGTAGATTGATCTTCTTTTTTGGACGATTCGAAAGTGCTTAAAATAGGCATATTTTAATGCAGTTATATTTCATTAAGAAATTAAACTACATATTTTAATTTTATATACCAAATATTTAGATATAGATAAAATATTTTTTTACAGCACTTGCTACCAGTGTACCAGTGCCTTCGACAACTTTCCATAGATTTTTTTTTGTGGCTATGTCAACAATCAAAATAACAATATAAATACAGAAGATTTCAAACATGGCTGTATGGCGCAAAGGCCTTTGCCTTTCCCACAAATAAGAAAATAAATACAAACAAAAAAAGTAAATTCAGGAGTAATTTAACGCTTGAAGATATTACATAATTGGCTTCATAATTTAACTAGTTAGTTTAGTTATATAATATAAACATTGTACATATATTGAGAGCATTGCATCCACAGAAATATGAGTGATAGATTTAGAATTAGAGAAACACTTATATCTATATTTTCCTATAGATGTATGATAAAAGCGCTGTTCTATAAATTGCTTGATGTAACTGTACATTGACTTCAAACTATTTTCTAAATTAGTCCGAATACTCTCGGATATTAGTTATTAGTGTTGTCTTAATTGATGTACTAAATAAATATTCGAACTGGTAGCAAAATAAGGGAACTTAATTATTAGCTTGTATATCAAACAAGTTTATATTAAGATATTAAATATACCAGTCCTAAATGGAAATTTATTTATTATCAAGTTTGTTTCAACGTATTTTAAAGAATTAATAACACTTTTTCATTTCTTTAAATACGATATCGGTTTCCGTGTATGGCGTAATAATATAATATTTCTTTAAACATAATATTAATTAATTTACCACGATAGTTAATTTGATTTCATATATTAATATTATATGTGTAATAAGCTAATACGTTTAGTTATTTTGTGCATGACTGAGCAATAACTAAATAGCCGTCATAGCTACTTTAGGAGCGGTTATTAGACGTCGATATCTAGACATGTTAATATAATAGTTTAGGGGTTAAGGTGTTTATTGTTAGAACATAGTCATATAGTCCTTTCAATTAATAAAATGCAATATTAAGATGTTTATATAGATTAGGAAATTCTATTGTAGCTACTATATTCGTTATTGTCGTCTGTTATAGAACGTTATAAATCAGAACTATTAGCAGCCTGAAAAAAAAATCAGTAAACTCAAATTGTATTAATTGATATGAATACAAAAATCTTTATAAATTATTTTTTATTACTTATTATAATAATATATCGTCAAGGTACCTTTCGCAATGAGCAGATATACATTGGAATGCGCATACTTTGCTCTTATATATAAGTCGCAATAATAAATTATTAATAATATTTGTTTTATGTTAGATAACAATTTATTAGGTAGTAATTGGTAACAATATGCAGCTCCCTCTTTGTTTTGAAATGTTTATTTTGATATTTTGATATATTTTTTATATTTATTAATTCTTTCATATTGGGTTAGAGTATATTATGATATCAACTATATATCTATATTCAATATAAATTATAGAAACCTTTATTATCATTATAGGTTAATAAAATTAAAAGTGTATATTATTATTTAAATATCATAGAGAATTCAGAATTTAATCTCATATGTATATACATAATTAAAATTGTTTCAAGTTAAATATCATCTCGTTACGATATATTATTATCGATTATTATTGTTCTGCTCTTCAGTGCAGTATAATTCCTCGTAAAGTGTTTAGAACACAATCGTTAAGTTACATTAAATAGGTTAAAGCCTTTGTAGTGTAGTTAATATATTAATATAAATTTCGTAAATAAGTCTACAAGAAATTCTCATAAAATAATTTTCTAAGCATATAGATGTCACTTATAATATTGACATTAAATCATTACCTCAAACAATTATAATATCGTAGCGCTAAAACATCCAAAATATGTTAATATGTCTCAATGCTTCGTATCTAATATTTAAAACATCGTAATTTTACTAAAAATAAATTTATACATTAATCTTGTAATAATTAGATGGGTTGTTTTAACTTTGATATTATCTGTATCTATATAGTCGTCTACAATTTAAAACCTTTTTGCCTTATCATAAACTGCATGTGTTTTTATTTTTCAATCATACAAAGGCAAAGGATTTTCAATCATAAGACATTTACGTTTTGTTTAGTAGTCTTCGTTATAAAACTGAATATTGCTGTGGAAAAACTGTTATTACTCTATAAGCATGACTTTATTCGATACATTTTAATATTATCACAAATCTATATAGAATAAGTAAACATAATTATGTAGTAAGTTTTAGTTACATATATGCATTAATTAATCAAAACACTATATTACTCTAGGACCTATTAATAACGATCGCGGTTTGTAATAACTGTTAGGTTTTTTATTAGTTTCGTTACAAAAAACGTTGATACGGATATTTTCGTTGTTCGTTATATAATTTAGCCGTAGCGGTGTTATTCCTTTGTTTATTTTAATATTAATTAATACATGTACCCGAATATTATTATATTTAGCTTTATGTAAGTAATAAATAAAATCAGTGATCGAATAAAGTTGTTACCGACAAATGATTTTTTTTTTAACTAGATCACCTTTTTTTTGTATCCCGGGGGAAAATCCTGCATAGGACCATCAGGGACCCTGTGAAGGCAGTGACCCCGATGTGTCAGACTCCCACTGACTAAAAACCACCGGGGTGTTCGTTTGACTGCTCCACCTGGGCCTAGGAAGCCAAATTTATCCAGACGTAACTAGATCACCTGGAGTACTTCGTGTCACCTGAACTTGATTGGGTTTATAACAACTACAGTCTATTGTGCATGCCGATACGGAGCTGCTTTTTTTTTCAAATTGTCAAAGTGTTGACGACCGGGAAATTCCTTCACACCTAAACCGGGGGGGATAAGAAGCTGCACTGGTATGTTTCCGATTTATGGCGAATGTGTTATAATTGCATTTGAGGTCAATGTAATTTAATGTTGTATTCGAGGTCAAAAAATACACACAACCATTACCGAATATAGATATAGTGATTCACCACCATGGTGCCACCGTGGTGTCTCTGCTTACCTGAATCCAGGAACAGCTTCTGGGGCTCCGAATCTTACGCACCAATGTACGCTATAAGAGAAGTTGACAAGTTGTTGGACTTGCTGCAAACTTCATGTAAAGAATGTCTATTCACAACGTTAAAGCCACCAAACAAAACACAAATCACACAGGCCTCTGAAAATAGTACAACCTACCGAGATAAATCCAGTCCGAAGTAGCAATACGAAAATGTATTGGCTTTCGAGAGCAGTTTCGGTGTACAATGGTTGGCGGGTACAGAGCCAATGTGTAATAATGAATGTGTTCTCAAAGTGCAGAATAACGCCATCTAGCGGTAAGCAAAAGACATACACTTTAATGGTGCGTAGAACTATATTATATTAAATGTTTTTAGAAGTGGCTATTTCTGTATATACGATGGTTAATATTTTTCTGTAGTGACTTTGGATTGTTCATTTTCTGTTATGCTAAACCATCCCATTTATTTTACAGGATAAATATTCGAAAACTGGTTTTTAAATACAAGATGACACAGAAATATGGAATAATGCTTAATAAACCATAAAAATATATTAACAATCTCTCAAACGGAGCTAAAGCAACTACCAAAATACTTCAGCTATTATATATTCAAATCAACCAATTAGGGAATTTATCAATACACTATGTAATCAAACAAAATTAGACTCTATTTCATACACCAGAAGGTATCAAACGTTTCGAACCGTGTTTGTTCGTTACCGATCCTTACTACTTTGGATTTTATGACTTTTGCCTTAAGGTTTAAGGTGCAATTTCTGTTGGCCTTTGTAAAGGGATGAAATCAGCTCGGCGAGGTGAACGAGGGGTTATTTGTGGATATAGCCGGGCGCGGCCGAGTCGTGACGGGTTCAATTAGTCAAATTAGCAGCTCTACGTGTTTAGACTGTCTGCGCCTCTTCACCGCTGTTTAATAATACTATATCACCACGGTATACACCTTTTCAGTAAGACTATTCAAGTAGTAAATATGGTTTTTAAAATATAACTTCCAATACTTTGTGATTATAGTTTCATTTGGGTGGGTGTGGTGGCTAGTGATGAAAATGCCCGGGAATTTTCCCAAAGTGCCCAGCACTTCCGCGAACATTTCGTAAATTCCCGGGAATATTCCCCATACAAGTTTTGGGCACTTTGGGAAAATTCCCGGGCATTTTCATCACTAGTGGTGGCCCAGTGGATAAGGAGCCGGCATCCATGCGCGGCGACGCGAACGCTCGTACGTTCGAATGCCGATACATTCTCCTGAATGTTTTCAGATTTAGGCACTAATTGCTCACCGGTGAAGGAAAACTTGCACAATATCTAATAAGAATGTCCTGTGAGAACGGAGATCAGCTGCGCCAGTGATCGCGTTGGGCTCGACATACAAACCCAAAGCGGACACAGGCTCTAATGCATCCCTGTTCACCCCGGAAGGCATACAGCGTGATGAGATATTATAATGTATTAGTAAGTGCACCCACGCTCGTCTTGTTCTGTAGTATTTATCCCTGTATTTAACTCTGTGTCATTTCCTGATAAAAGTATGATACATAAATTACATAACTTCATTCAAACAAAGACAAACACACTGCATGTTGATTACATTTCATGTAATTCTATTTAAGACCTTATTAGGGGTCTTACTTTAGGCGCGTATATCTGTGCGTTATATTTTTAATTCTTTAAACGCAACAATTAAATATTAAAGTGCGCACGAGAGGGGTATTTCGCAGAGGACTATTGTAGTAAACAAATATAAATTTTAAATTGGATAAAAATGTGCCCTCAAGTGGATCGGGGCTCGAAGGGAAGCTAGAGCGTGAAAATTTAACAAGCTCCGCGCCTCACTGAGCCTTGTATTAATTCCTCTTTGGAAAGGGTGTCGTAGCCTTGTACGTACTATTTGTACTTATGGTAAACGATTCCCGATTCTATCGCTTTGCGCCTGATAAAAAATATTAGCAATATTTATTGTCTGTGTCACGGCTAGTGTTCCTCAGAGATGGGCAAAATGTAATCAGATTAATGATTAATGATTACGATTACATTCTGTAATCATTAATCATGATTAATGATTAACGAAATTAATCAAAAAAAGTAATCATTTTTCGGTGATTAAGGATTATTAATCTTTAATCAGATTACAATTAATCATGATTACTTTTATGATTACTTTTCTGTTTGATACGTAAAATGTGCTGCCGACAGCAGAGCGGCGCTCGCCTTTTTTTTATTTATAGTGTACGACTACTACTAGCTAAACTGGCGAACTGAGTACCAGCACATAGTTAGGTGTTAGGGCGATTACCCGAACTGGGTCGTGACCTCAGTACAATAGTGCAAATACCGGCATAGTGACTCGCTTCGACCTGACTACTTTCAGGATCAGTTAGTGCTCGGTGGACATTAAGTAAATCCAACGAAATCTAGCTAATCATTGATGCTTTTACCATTGTTCTGGATGATTCCTGGATTATTAGAACTGATTATCAATCTACCGCCCATATTTTACTGAAATACCGTCTCCATCCCGATAATCCACGCCCGCCTTCGTGATGGAGGCAGAGAGACAGAGCAAGATAGCGCAAAATTTTAATTGATCAGAACAAGACATCATTTTCTCAAATTTACACAAGCTTCTATAGCGCAGAGCGCAACATCACCTTTCTTGGTCATCCGTCTCTCTCTACTGACTCGGTTTCGTCTTTGATGTAAACCGAGCCGCCGCGCCGCACACGTTCGTATCGTATTTTGAATTTTAATTCATAACTAAAGTTGAGATATCGATCTGTTTTTATTTCCGGATAACTGACGTTCTACCTAATAACTTTGATTCTTACAATAAATCTGCGGGACACATACATAGTTTTTTTTTCAATTCGCTTAATTTTTTTTTCACGTTTGACTTCTAGTTTTTTAAAGACTAAAGAATATAGTACTCAGAAAATAAGAAGCAAATCGACATACGGGCACGCGCCATTTTTATCTCACTAAAAACGCTTTTTTGTTTACCAAATTATATATATATATATATATATTGTTTAATGAGTAATAAAAGTAAAAAAATTGTAATTACATTTTTCTGTTTTGAAAATTTAACTTTAACTTAAAGCATTGCACACAAAGTCTTTGGCCATTATTAGAAGTATTCTCCATCTCGAAGGTGGGCGTGGATTATCGGGTAGGAGCCGGTATTTCAGTAAAATATGGGCGGTACTTTGATAATAACTTCTAATAGTCCAGGAATCACTCAGAAAAATAGTAAAAACATCTATGATTAGCTAGATTTCGTTGGATTTACTTAATGGCCACCGAGCACGAACTGATCCTGAAAGTAGTCAGGTCGAAGCAAGTCACTATGCCAGTTTTTTCACTAGTGTACTATGGTCACGACCCAATTCCGGCAATTAACCTACCAACTTAAACGGCTGAAAGCACAAAAAATTGTCCTGAACGTACTCAGGTCGAAGCGAGTTACTACACAGTACACAATTGCAAAGACCCTTATAGTGATTATGATTCGCTCAACGAGACGGATATTCGGGGTCGGACTTGCACCGGCTAAAACCACCGGGTGCCAGCACTGCCTAATCTTCGCCTTCGCCGGGCCTGGGAATCCAGATACTTCCTAGGGGCCCAGCGAGCGATTGGTCTTAGACAGGCCTCCTCCCTGGGAGAGGGTCGTAAAACTACCCAAACAATACCTCCCATTGGGGCGGCGTGTGAGCATACACACGACGACACCACCCCACCCTCCGCTGGACGTCACCCCCCCTCTCTGCTGGACGCCACCCTCCACTTTCTGCTGGACGAAACCCCAACTCTCCGCTGGACGCCACCCCCCCCACTCTCTGCTGGACGCCACCCCCCACTCTCCGCTGGATCCCCCCAATCTCCACTGGACGCCACCCCCCACTCTCAGCTAGACGCCACCCCACTGTTCACTGGACGCCACCCCCCCCCCACTCTCTGCTAGACGCCACCCCCCCCACTCTCCGCTGGATCCCCCCAATCTCCACTGGACGCCACCCCCCACTCTCAGCTAGACGCCACCCCACTGTCCACTGGACGCCACCCCCCCTCTCCACTGGACGCCACCCCCCCCCCCCACTGGACGCCACTCCCCACTCTCCGCTGGAAGCCACCCCCTCTCCCCTGGACGCCACCCCCCCTCTCTCCGCTGGACACCACCCCTCTATTAGACGGAAGTTTGGGGTCATATATAATTCGAAATAAAATAACTTGAAACATTAAATAAACGAGTATTTAAATCGGTCTCTCTCTCAGCCAGAACTCAAAAGTAATCATAAAAATAATCATGATTAATTGAATGATTACTGTAATCAAGATTAATGATTACCCATGTAATCATGATTAAAAGTAATCAGATTACAAGTAATCATGATTACATTCGTCATGATTACTTGTAATCTGATTATTAATCTGATTAAAAGTAATCATGATTACGCCCATCTATGGTGTTCCTTAGTGCTGAAGAGTTATTTAATTTTGTTCCACTCTCTCTCTTCCTTAATAGACCTGCCGTAAAAGCAGTGAGCCTGGCGCGTCAGACTCCTACTGGCTTAATACCTCCGCAATATCCCTCTACTCGCTGACAGCCGGCTCCAGGGTATCCATATTCCTCCAACGACCAGTAGAGAAGCATTACAACATATAATAGTAACACGATCGTCGCAACGTCAACCGTATCTGGGTGACGCTCTTCTTGTTGAAGTTAATTGTATTTTTAAAAGGATGTAATTACTAAATAATAAACATATTCACAATACGCAATACCTTTTATTAATTTATATAGGATAACATTACACTGTGACGCATGGTTTTCGGTAAAATGCTCTAAGTACATTTGAGGTGAGAAACACAGTTATTTTCGATAAATAATAATAATAATATATAGGCACACTATATCCCTCACAAGGTGGGGAGTGTTACAATAGTGGCTGTATCTACTTTACTCTGACATGTCCTGCCCAACATGACCAGTAGGGCGCTGATCTACGTTTTCAAGACACTCGAGGCACACATGACATTTCTGTTCGATGCCATGCGGGTTTTCTTTGCGATGTCTTCCTGCACCGGTGCGATAGATCGAAGTAATATCATTGTATCATGATATAACGATATTACTCAAGTTACATTGTTTATATATCGCTTGTTTACGTTGTGGCCCATCATGAGACAGATTTGGGCCCCGTGAGAACAATAAACGGATCGAGTTGCCCGACGAACGTGTTAAATTTGGTAGCTGCACATATGTTTGTATTGAACAGATTTTTAAACTGTTTATGTATGTTTTCTTCTACATAAATTATCTTTTGTAGGTACGAAATATATGTGAGGTTTTTTTAATTTAATGTGTATTTAATGTGTAAGTGTCCATAAAAAAATAATTATCATGCGAACCACACGCACGGAATAATTAGACAAGGGCCCACGCGCCGCCCTCCGCCCGCCGCCCGCCCCTCAAGCTCGACCGCTGCAACCGTAGCGTCTATTTGATTTGATAATCAGAAAAGTAAAATAAAAATAAATATAAGAGAGTCGAAAACTTGATCTAGTCAGTGCATTAGTGAACACTGTTGCAAGAGTTTGTTATTACAACAAAAATATAAGGTTCCGTAAAGTGAAATACTGTTGAAGAGCTCGTTATGACTACAGGGTACGCACTGACCGGCGCGCACAGTCGCGGCCATAAAGAATTCCGAGTATACCCATCGACAAACGTTTATACTAGCCCACGCAAACATCTCATGATTCATTTAGAGGGGCTTATGTATATCGTAGAATGAAAGGTGTAAGTCGTTCGACAATTTGTTTTGTTTATTCTTTCGAAACAATGGTATAATACATTTGTGGTTTATTTATTATTTGCTAGGTTGTGCGCACATGATCTATTCAACCTACGACAAAATACCCCGGTAGGAAATAAAACCTTTGAAGGCCTCGTGAACTCTCTTAGAAGGCTCTAAATGGAGAGTGATATTAGATCTTTAGAGTGCAAACGTGTTATTTCATCGTCACCTTCAACCAGGCGTGACTGACGGCCAACGCATGCCTTTAATTCATAAAAAAGTAGACTTCTTCTCATAAAAGTAATGATAAGGACTATAAAGAACGTTGTCAGTAAATAAGAACACCGGGAATTAGCGGACATGACTGTTTGAAAGTGACGGTCGGCCGCATTAGCCGCATACATACATATAGCGGGAGAGCTCACCTGCGCGCCGCCGGTGGCCCGGCCGCGGCGCGCGTATCGATCGCACACCTGCGTCGCCATGGCAACGCCGCGCCAGCGCCCCGATGCCACCCACACGCTGCACGAGCGAGCGATTATACGAGTACCACCGTATAATGTACAATTAAGATCCTGGCATTCACTTCTTTTATATTGTCTCGGCGTAGTGACCACATCACACCTGATGGTAAGCATGACGCAATGCAAAAAACGACTACGACTATAAAAGCAAATATCGTTTCACGCTTCGTTTAAAGGACCCAATTTCAAAGGACGGTGGAAACACGTTAGCTGGAAGAACACTCCATAGCTCAATAACTCTATAAAATTAATATTTAGAGAAGTTCTTAGTCCTAACCGGGATATTTCTTACCGTATAGCTTAACTTAGTAAAACCGCGCGAGTTATTCTTTTATGGAAAGCAAAGTGTGGAATAAGGTTAAATAGGTCTTCACGCAAGTCGTGACATACCACCACTCTGTGTGGATTTATATGGAGAGGCGCCCGATACAAGCGACTGCGCAGTGCTGTCAAGCGATGTATCAAGCTCACGATCATGACAACTGTTAACGCTGCACATTCACTACATCATATTTCTTTTTTTGTGATGTACAAGCAGACGCTTAACCGAAGATACGTCCGACGATGGATCGCGTCCGTCCAACAAACATATCTTCTTTTTTTTTTTTAAATGCGCCCAGGCTTTGTAACGTACTTTTCCCTGTTTCAATATCAATATCGCTGTTCAATCATAATGTAAGACATTGACAAAAGATTTCTTGCTTTTATAATCTTTTTATTCTTAACATAGTACTAAAGCTTTCTGTACAAAAATAAAATCATTTAAATCTATTTCTAATCCATAAATTGTACTCAAAGTAATAATAATCTTATGACAGGCAGCATGAATTTTGAATAATGAGCATCTTTCACAGGCTTACTTTACTAGTTACATTTGAAGGAATATATGTTTAAAAAAAGGTAAAAAAATCTAACAAATATGAGCAGATATAAGAGTCACGACCGATTTGCGGCGGCTCCAGACTAGTGCCGTGCTCTGTGCGGCGCGAATGACTGTCCACGACCTCTAGTTAAGTCACTGGAACTTGTAATACCCTTTGACTAGGACACATAAACCGATACAGAATAGATAGCAAAGTGTAAACAGGCTCGAAAGTCACCCACACATGCAATTTATATTCCCGTTGAGAGTCTGGAACTACCATGAGACTTTCATATATACGCAAAATATATGCTAAATAGATTATAAATAATTGGGTAGAAAGATGGATAATTCTGTTTTTTGGGTCTACCTCAATAAGGAATCGTCGTAGTGAAAGATAGGTAATATATATAAAATCGCGTTTTCATGCAGCATGCTGCAGCCGTGAGCCCACACACATGTCTGCGGGTCGCAATTCAGTTTCAACGTGCAAGTGGGTCCGAGGCTACAGGTACCGGGGGCTGTCTGCTTGCACGCCGCCCTTGTTTTGGGGTGGCCAGGATGAATTAATTACAATTATTATATATTCTCATTTACACAGTTACAGAGACTCTTTAAATAATCTGGTAGGTTGCTTGCCTGAACTTTATCTGGACAAATGTACTCGAGTGCAAAGTAATAATTGAATCTACACACCACATGCTTGCATTGCACGTGCGCGAGATGTAAAGCTGCGATTTAAAGGCGCTACTTCGAATTTGATTAGTAAAGTTCCCAAAACATAATTAGGTTTGACAAAAAATGGAATATATAATAGGAAGTGGAGTATAACCATAGCAGTCGCATGTCGACAAATCCGGCGATTAAACCAAATCTTTTAACATTCACTGTGAAATATAATTTGTAGTGTTTTGGTAGAGTCTAAGCTAACTTAAAGTTGCATCTATAAATCTCAGATTTAGTGTATATATACAGTATGTTTTCATAACCCTTTCCGACCCGAAAGGGGCGCGCTGTGCACACGACGACATGACTAAATTTCATCAGAAAAGTGTATTATTCCTGAACAGTAAAAAGTTATTGTCATAAAAAAATAATGAGTTTGAATTATTTTACACGCGATCTGAGCTCGGGCTACTTACTGAATTGAGTTTAAACACTGCATAGGTAGTGGAGAATATAAGGGACGGAGTTAATTAAGAAGAGAAACACTTACAATTTCCATATTTATGAGGATTACTTCACACATACTCAGTTTAAAAAAAATAGCAATAAAGAGAAGTAGTAAATACACAAAGCTCTAACAAAGAGAGTCAGCACGAGTAGAACAAGATATAAAATCAACTCAAAAATTGTTCCAATAAATATTAACAATTATTTTAACGATTATAAGCTCACCGTTTTTTTTTTGTAACCTGGAGGCAATCCCTAACGGACCTCGGGAAGAGGTGAGGGCCACCCCCCGGTGTGTCGGGCTTGCACCGACTAATACCCCCGGGGTGTTCCACCTTCCGCCTACCGGCATCGAGGGCACGGCTGGGGTCTCATCCTCAAATTATAAGCCCACCGTGTCGAACTCCTGACAAGCCAATTTCTTTATCCCTACCCTCTATTGGGAAACTTTCGCGTTGCCCAACTAACTAGTAGGGTTTGTCGATAAACTGGGTTAATCGACATTGACAGCTGATTACTTAAAATGTTACTATATTATTACTAAAAAAAGTGTGGCAAATTCTAAATGTACACACAAATAATGCAAAAGAATAATTTAAACAAAAAATATAAAAGCGTTTGAGTAGGAAAGTAGCCTAGAAGACTATTTAGTCGATTTAATTGACGTCATGACCTACTAACATGTTTTTTTGCTTTTATTTTTTTCCTTTGTTCGCGAGCTGCGCGCGATCCCAGTGTTACTTAATTAAATTACATTTAATTTTTTTTAAGAATACCGAGTAACCTGTTCACGGTTCGGACAGGGATTTTATAATATACTGTATAAAGATTTATTCTGACTAACATAGCAGAGCCGAAATTATTGATGCAGGAAATATTAATACATTGCATTCTTTCTATGTCGTAGACATCCGCTGAGTGAGGATTTTTTTGATATTTCACTGAAATAGGGCTTGAAAATGTATTTAAAAATCCATTAATTTTAAAGTAAGCACTATGAAAATTGGTGTTTAGCTTTTTGGTTGAAAATGCCCATACATATATGTATCGGCGGTTTTTTGGAAAATCAACTCACATAGTTCAAATGAGGAATTTTTAACGGGTAACGCCAAGTCAACAGCTAGTACTATGATATTTCTTCTTTTTCTGATTTCATAATGTTGAAGTAGTGAATGATCCTAGCATAACTAAGCACCGTGGACCGCTCCAGTTGTGCAGGGGTATCGTCTCCCTGAGGGCTTTCTACCGTCTGTATCGCGGCGAGTGTACTGTAAAGTTATTTAACCCCGTTCTACTCTCGCCCTTCCGTGATAAAACAACGCGTCCGGGCTTGCGGGGTCACGGTTATGCGGTAGCTCACATCCCGGCTGGGGCTAAGAAGTTCTCTAACTCTTACTGCTGCCGAGTCGTCGGGCTCTGGAGTGGTCTTCCGGCGAGCGTGTTCGCACCGCCCTACACACGCACACACGCACACACACACGCACACACGTGCCGGGGATTCCACGATCATTCACGTTTTCACACAAGGATAATAATAAATGTAAAGTTTTTAAAATATATAGACATCACACACGAAATTACCAACACGTGGGATGTGGATTCTACGACTATTGTCCTGATAGTCTTATAGACTAATGGGCTGATCGCAAAGAGCCTCGATTACCACCTTAAGAGGCTCTCGGTTGGTTGTTGGATCAAGGGCCGGATACAGAAGGCAGTTCTATTCGACACGGCACGCATTGTTAGGAGGTTCCTCACTCTGAGCTCCTAACTACCGGTGGCTTGGACCTCAAACCTCGCTCCGATAAGTCTCCATATTTTTATGTTCTAAAATTTATATATTATCTTTTTATATAGAATTATATTTATTATTTATTTTTGAATGAAATAATATTATCAATAAAATAAATAAGGAGATGTATTTTGTAAAAATATTAAGTCAAATACGTGGCAGAGAGTGTAGGCGATGCCGCTCGTGTGAGCCAGCACGCGGCGCGCGGCGCTCATGGCGGGACCCGGCGGCGGGACGCGGCGCCTTGCGCCCGCCAACACGAGCAGGGCTATTGCCCGAAATAGATCATGACCATAGTACATAGATTGTCATAGCAACGCGTTGGCACCGGGATCATCGTGTGTGGCGTGTCCAGTGACTCGTATACCTAGAGGTCTTCAGTGGCGGCGCGACGGTGGCTATTAAAAGGTTGACGGTCGCTACCGTTCACAGCTTACAGTGCACTTTCCAGCAGATGTGCTGCAGTCATTTGGTTGAGCCAGTGAAATAAAAAAAAAATTCCACATGAGATCAATTAGTTGTAAAGAACGGAAAATTTAAAATTTAATGCTTTATACTTGGTATAAATACAACAGATATTACCGTTAAATTTATAAAAGGAAATTTAAATCGTTATTTAAACATTTTATTGCAAATGTGTTCGAAAAATAACAAAAAAAAAAGCTTTTTCTTTTCTCAGGAGCATTCCTAGAGTTGTGTCACCTCGTTGGAGAAGTTCTTGAGCACAACTGTATAAGC
The DNA here is from genome assembly GCA_036320925.1 of Automeris io. Classification (NCBI taxonomy): domain Eukaryota; kingdom Metazoa; phylum Arthropoda; class Insecta; order Lepidoptera; family Saturniidae; genus Automeris; species Automeris io. The sequence continues at coordinate 268,825 of JAUDJH010000010.1, read as the reverse complement.
ATGCGTGTTTACGATATACAGAATGTTTTTAAAATCTTGCTCGACCCAAAAGGGGCATACACTCGTAGGTGACACGATAACGATACTAAAATACACCCGAACATTATATATTAGGTCCTTACATATGAAATTGGCGTTTTGTATAGGAGGAACAAAAAGTCGAATATTTTTTAATATAATATATTTAATTAATCAAAGTATGAACCATTATTTTCTATGCACTTTTACCATCTCATAGGTAGTTCATTGATCCCTTTACTAAAAAAACCAGTCGGACGGGAATCAATAAAATCTTTGAAGGCGATTTGGACTGCCCCATCGGAGTTGAATTTTTTCCCTTGCAAGAAGTTATCCAAATTTCGAAAAAAATGGTAATCTGTTGGAGCAAGGTCCGGGGAGTACGGAGGATGTCTTAGACTTTCCAATTGAAGCTCTTCTAATTTAGTAGCCGTCTGTTGCGCAGTGTGTGGTCTAGCGTTGTCGTGAAGCAGCAGTGGCGTGGAGCGATTGACCAGCCTAGGTTGTTTAGCGGCTAGCTTTTCCATCATGGTTTGCAATTGCTGACAATAGACATCAGCCGTAATAGTCTGGCCAGATTTGAGAAAACTGTAATGAACAATACCGGCACTAGTCCACCAAACGCGTACAAGTAACTTTTTTGGGGTTAATTTTCGCTTGGGGCAGGATTTGGCTGGCTGGCCAGGATCCAACCATTGCGCTGAGCGCTTTCGATTATCGTAAAGAACCCATTTTTCATCACAGGTAATGATTCGGTTTAAAATACCTTCATTATTGTGCCGGTTTAGTAATGTAACGCAGCAGTCGACGCGCGTTTGCCGGTTTGCTTCAGTCAATTCGTGAGGTACCCACCTTTCAAGCTTTTTAATCTTCCCAATTTGCTTCAAGTGAATTAAAACAGTTTTATCACTAACATCGCAGCCTGCAGCTAACTCGGACGTGGTTTGCGATGGATCCGCTTCCACAATAGCCTTCAACTCTTCATTATCAACTTGAGTCTCAGGCCGTCCACGGGGCTTGTTCTGCAGGTCGAAATTTCCAGAACGAAAACGTTGGAACCAAAAACGAACTGTGTTTTCTTTTGCAACACGACCGCCATACACATCATTCACCCTTCGAGTTGTTTCCGCAGCACTAGTGCCACGGCGGAACTCGTACTCGTAAATAATGCGATATTTTAAGTTTTCCATTTTGTAAAATGAGTGACGCAAACAGAAAAAAACAGAAGAAAAAAACAAATGAATGACGATCATCGAAGCACAAATACATGAGTCTATAGCTGTACAAATTTGAATTTGGAATTCCTTACCAAAGAGGAGAAATTTGTGATTAAAGTGGCCAGTACGAAAAACGCCAATTTCATATGTAAGGACCTAATATATATTTTTTATAATTTATAGACGAACGCTTGACCTCAATCACACCTGGTGGAAGGTGAAGATGAGTTCGATGATAAACGCGTTCGCCCAGCAAATGCCTATTTACTCTTCTCTTAAAGACTCCCAGGTCATAAGATCGCGGAAATGAGGCCGCTGGAAGCATATTCCACTCCTTAGCTGTTCGCATGATGAATGTAGAAGCGAATCTTCTCGTGCGGATATAAGGAACATCCACCACATACGGATGGTATCCGACACGATGTCTAGTGGTTTTGTGGTGGAATATAATTCGTGGACATTAAAAAAAAAATTGTCTCATAAGATTGAAAGAATTGAATTATTTCACATGCGATCTACGCTCGGATTACTCACAAAAATCAGTTTAAAAACAACCGAAACGATTTAATTCACGTTCTGACCTACTAGCGTGATCTGATGCTTTTATTTTTTATTTGTTCACGAGCTGCGTACGCTCCTAGTGCTGTCCTGCAAGTGATCCTCTTTTGATTTATTGTTATATTATCCGATTCTTATTTTGCAGCTCAACTAAAATGAAAAACGTAAATATATTCTAATATTGATACTGAGTAACGCTTTCATGGATCGCACAGGGTTTGTATAGCATACTGTAAACATATTATACATATAAGACCAGATCACAAACACTAATAACAGTTATACATTCAGTGCTACTGGTTATTTGTTGTGCAGCTCAAGGCTTTTAAGAGAACTCATGATATAATCGGAAGGTATCCCCTCGCGGCAATGCAAACAGCTAAGACAAACGAAACTCCAGATGCGATCCCGCTCAGGATATTGCCTCCGACTCGGAACACATCCCGCGCTCGCACCTGCCGGCCGCGGGCACGCATCCAGGCGCGTTCTGGGGGTCATAGTGCAAATTGATAACATCAGTCATAAATCTTCAGGCTTAATACGAATCTAATTCTGGCAGAGTGTTTGGCAGCGACGTCTCAGCGACGGAGCCCCGGCGGGGTTTGGCACTCCGTATACATTTGTATGGACAGGTTTTACCTATCTACTCTCTCTTTTTTTGCTGCGCACCGCTAAGGAGTGAAATTCGCTTTCTGCATCCGTTTTTCCAACATGTAACGACATTGGAACCATCAAACGAATAAGTGAATCGGCATTTGCTAGGTAAGCGTGATCCATCATCGGCCTCATAATCACTTTCCATCAGGTGAAGTTCTCCAACTCTTATTTTTGCCGGCTCGTCGGGCTGTGGAATGATCTTGCGTGCTCCCATCGTCCTATGATACTGGGTCCTTTGAGGAAAGTGTCAAAAGATAGCTGTGCAGGTCGGCATGATTGCTGCGGCAATCGATGTTTTTTTTGCTGTTGGTAGTCATTGTCGTTTTTGGACAGCAGCGTGCTCACCAGCAGGCGTGCTGTGGCCACTGTGCCGTGTCAGGACAGTAAAAAAGTTGAGGTCGAGGTGAAGCGCAAGCCTGTCCGCAGTAGCAATAGGTGCCCGACAGCGCTGCGCTGTCACAAAGAACTCGTTTACATAAAAATAAAGACAGAGCGATGTATCGGTCTCACGTGGAGACTGCCTGGACTCGACGAGTACCTCTAGAGTAAAACTATATAGAATAGTACAAATATGTAATATGGCAAGTGAGGCTTAACGTGGAGCGGTCTATCTAGGAGATATCGCACGGTTATACCGGCCGGTGCGCAAGCGCTCCGTAAATGATAATGGCGTCCGTAGGAGCAGGTCGGCCGGGAGTGTGCTAACATTGTATTTATGTAGCTATGGGGTGAGTAATGGACCGGTGTCTGCCCGCGTCGACGCGAATGCTCGTAGGTTTGGATCCCGGCACGTACCTCTGGGTCTTTCCAGATTACGCGCGAATATTAACACTATTTGCTCACCGGCGAAAACATAGTGAGGAAACCCGCTTGGCATCTGATAAAAATGTCATATGTACTAGTGCTGTGGGATCGGCGATTAGTTGCGCCACCGGTCCCGTTCACATATAAGCGCAAAGTGAATACAGCCACTAATGTTCTGTGCTCAGCCTGCAAGGAATATAGCGCAACAACATATTATGATGTAATTGTTATAAAGCAAAGGGGCCAGTCCCATTGCAAACATTGCCCAGTGCGCCCCTGTCTGGGATTTATTTAACGTGCAGACAAACACAGCCGCTCGGCTCCGTCGAGTGATTGCGACTTATTGGATTTACAAGTTCGATTGGATCACAAGACAGCGCCTCGGCACGAGCCCGGGGGATGCGAGAAATTCACCTGCGATTCAGCGTTTCACGTACACATAACATGTTTTTATAGCTCTTTGGGCAGACTGAGCGCTTAGCGTTGCAGATCGCGGCGCTACGAACTAAGCAATCGAATTACTTTTGTACATTTTTACATAATCTGATAATGATGATGATGATGATGTCCTAGCCGGATTCGGCCACGGCGACTGTTTCAACACCGGTTAAGAAAATCAAGGTTCAGCTTTCGGAAACAGCCAATTGCGCAGGAGATGTTTAAGTGCATAACTGGACGCGCTGCCAGAAAAGCACTCTCTCGTCCGAGCTCCCTCAGGCCCGATGGTATGGAGAACCAGTACGATCGGGAGGGGGCGGGATGCAGGTTTGGTCGAGTTTTCCTTCTCTGAACTCCTGGTTGAATTGCGGTGTTAAAGAGATACCTTAGTCGCCTTTTACGACACCTCGGCAAGAAGAGGGGGGTGCTATTCTATTCTGCCGGCAGCCACCACGGCAAAACACCCACGCACGGCAATCTGATAATATCAAGGACAGAAATACACATTTTTTTAACAACGACGTAATTTTTATAAAATTAGCGCCCTTCAAACGTGCTTTTTATAACAATTATCGTAGTCCAGGGGTCAGGGATCAGGGGTCAGCAATCTGCGGCTCGGAAGCAGCATGCAGCGCTTTGGATGTAAAGCTCCGGCTCTTTAATTACATACGCAAATATTATTTATTTTATAAAGAAAAGAAAAAATACACTTAAAATTCGTTCTGAATGGATAAAAAAAACGAATTTATTTAATATTCGTTTTTTTTTATACAAACTTTTATATATTAAAGGTTTGTGGCAGTTTACAAATTTTGAAATTTGTAAAGTCCATTTTTTGACTCTTCCGACTCAAAAAGCTGCTGACCTCTGTCGTAGACTAAATGGTATAACTAACTAAATGGTATAAACCTAATTCTAATTAGATGTAACTCAAAATAACTTTACTTGAATAGTCATATTAGTAGTAATTGTAATCATCAATAGAATGACTCTACCGCCGGTCCGGACAGCAGGGTCTACCGAGAAGACACGGCTAAATACTCTGGTAGTTGCCAAACACAAAAGTTGCTTCTTGAGATATAAATTGAATTGAATGTCATCGTTCAGTCATGATCAATTGAACAGCAGACATAAACGTTAACCGTTTTCTGTTATACTAGAAATACTCCTAATAACAGCTAGCCATTCGAAACAGAACTATAACGACTATAACTATAACAACTATAACTATAATATGCATCCATAGATTCCAGGGCACGCGTTGTTGTTGCTTTAACAATTATTCTAAGGGCAGTTTCAGAATAGCTTTTTAGGGCGACTCGCGCCAACAACTTAAATCTACTTTAAACTTGTATAAAATACTATATACCGTTAAACTGCCTTGTTGTACTTTTGCCACCACAGAAACATTATCAGAAATGAAACTGTTTTATTTAAATAGCGTTTTACACAAGTTTAAATTACATTAAATATCTTTGAACAAGTCGCTCATACCAACAAATATTTTAAACACTAATGAATTAGTGTGGCTGTGTTCGTGTGGTCTAGCGGACAACGGGCCGGTTATCGCGTGCGGCGAAGCGAGTGCTCGCAGGCTCATACCCCGGCACGTAGCTCTGGGTTCCCCAGGTTACGTGTGGACTTAGCCCCGCGTGCTCACCGGTGAAGGCAAACATCGTGAGGAAACCCGCACGGCATCTAATAGAAATGCCATGTGTATCAGTGCTGTGAGAATGGCGATCAGCTGCGCTACTGGTCACGTTGGGCACGACACATAAGCGCAAAGTGGATACAGCCACTAATACATCTCTGCTCACCCCGTAAGGGATATAGCGTGATGATATTTTATTCATATATTAATACTTAAAGCAAAAACTTTGTAACAGTTTTTACAAAAATCAGCGGACGGAGGAGTATGAAATTGGGTACACTTTTAGTTTATATAGAGAAGGAGAGTAGAGAATGCTAATATTTTAAAAAAATAATGCACAAAAATACATTAAATCAATAAAAAAAAAACATTAAACGCCCTACCATGCATTTGACACACGCGCACGCGTGTATACACTTTTGTTTATGACTAAAGTCTATTGTCAAATTGAGAATAGATTAATGTTGTTTGTCTTTAAAATTGTTTGTCTATTGGTTTTCTGAATGTCAAACGTAACCATAACTGTTATATCAGGTCCTTACATATGAAATTGGCGTTTTGTATAGGAGGAACAAAAAGTCGAATATTTTTTAATATAATATATTTAATTAATCAAAGTATGAACCATTATTTTCTATGCACTTTTGCCATCTCATAGGTAGTTCATTGATCCCTTTACTAAAAAAACCAGTCGGACGGGAATCAATAAAATCTTTGAAGGCGATTTGGACTGCCCCATCGGAGTTGAATTTTTTCCCTTGTAAGAAGTTATCCAAATTTCGAAAAAAATGGTAATCTGTTGGAGCAAGGTCCGGGGAGTACGGAGGATGTCTTAGACTTTCCAATTGAAGCTCTTCTAATTTAGTAGCCGTCTGTTGCGCAGTGTGTGGTCTAGCGTTGTCGTGAAGCAGCAGTGGCGTGGAGCGATTGACCAGCCTAGGTTGTTTAGCCGCTAGCTTTTCCATCATGGTTTGCAATTGCTGACAATAGACATCAGCCGTAATAGTCTGGCCAGATTTGAGAAAACTGTAATGAACAATACCGGCACTAGTCCACCAAACGCTTACAAGTAACTTTTTTGGGGTTAATTTTCGCTTGGGGCAGGATTTGGCTGGCTGGCCAGGATCCAACCATTGCGCTGAGCGCTTCCGATTATCGTAAAGAACCCATTTTTCATCACAGGTAATGATTCGGTTTAAAATACCTTCATTATTGTGCCGGTTTAGTAATGTAACGCAGCAGTCGACGCGCGTTTGCCGGTTTGCTTCAGTCAATTCGTGAGGTACCCACCTTTCAAGCTTTTTAATCTTCCCAATTTGCTTCAAGTGAATTAAAACAGTTTCATCACTAACATCGCAGCCTGCAGCTAACTCGGACGTGGTTTGCGATGGATCCGATTCCACAATAGCCTTCAACTCTTCATTATCAACTTGAGTCTCAGGCCGTCCACGGGGCTTGTTCTGCAGGTCGAAATTTCCAGAACGAAAACGTTGGAACCAAAAACGAACTGTGTTTTCTTTTGCAACACGACCGCCGTACACATCATTCACCCTTCGAAATGTTTCCGCAGCACTAGTGCCACGGCGGAACTTGTACTCGTAAATAATGCGATATTTTAAGTTTTCCATTTTGTAAAATGAGTGACGCAAACAGAAAAAAACAGAAGAAAAAAACAAATGAATGACGATCATCGAAGCACAAATACATGAGTCTATAGCTGTACAAATTTGAATTTGGAATTCCTTACCAAAGAGGAGAAATTTGTGATTAAAGTGGCCCGTACGAAAAACGCCAATTTCATATGTAAGGACCTAATATAATAGGTAAGATGGCTATAGTAGATATTTGTTCTTTGCATTGTGACGGAATTCATTCATTATAATAAGTTAGTTATTTTTAATTAATTCTGATCGAGTTTCGACAACTGGGCGATCGTTTGTTATAATTGCAACATGACAGTCCCTGAGACTTGGCGTTATAGTGATTACTTCAGTTAGAGTAATTGTTCCAGCATGGGGCGAGTCTTTGCTGGCTCTGCCTCGGCGCTGGCTGAGCACGCAGCTCTCCAACTCGGAAGACGATTTCCAGGTAACCACTTCCACATACGAGAGCTTACTACTGTATCGTGGGTACACCTACACCTACAAACAGGAATTAAATGTACGATCATAAGACATACAAATATTTATATCGAGTGGGCGTCGAGCTCTAAGCCCTTAAAAATAAATAGCTGAGCTTTTGCAAACAGTATTCGTAACCGAATAGCTAATTAAAAAAAAAACTTAAGTTTGAAATAATAGATACAAAACTTACAAAAAATACTTTCCAGCAGAAATAAATTAAAAATATTATAGACTAGTACCCACGGAAATGTAAATGTTATTAATAAAATTCAAATCTTCCGTGTCAAAAGGTAGCAGATACAGCTTGAAGCTAACTCTACAGCCCTTTTGAAAGGCTCAATGAGGTCCCCGTACAAGCAGTTAGCAGTGATGGGCGGACACAAGAATAAATAGAAAATACTTATAATAATTTACAAAGACAAAGATTTACAATTCGATTCCTACTGTGTCAACCAAGCACAATCTCCTCTAGATCTATGGCGCAGGTTCTTACAACAAGGTAGTGCGCGATGGCCTTCTCAGTCGGCGACGCAATGGAAATATTCTTTATTTTGGTGTTGTCACTGGGCGGCGATGCTGTACTTACTCGTGGGTAGTTTGTTTGCTGACATTTTAGATAAAGTTGCTTTAACATCTTTTAAAGAACGTGCAGCTGCCGAAGCTGCCTGTCCCAGACTTGCAAGTCACCATGGACACGTACTTGGAGTTCGCAGAGGTGGTGGTCAGTCAGCAGCAGCTGGAGCACACCAAGGGTCTGGTCAGGGGGTTCATGGAGGAAATGGGACCTCGCTTGCAGGAGATACTTTTGGAGCGACAGAAGGAGATGGATAACTGGGTACATTGGTTATAAATACTTATTAATTTATAAGTAAACTAGCTGACCGGGAAAACGTTGTCCTGCCATATAAATTATTTCTAGTGAATATCTTCTATATTTGACAAATATTGATACGTCACTCAATTGTTCTGCCTTCCCAGAATCCGTCCACTAACATTTAAACTTTATGGTAAGGTGTTAAAGTTCAAATTGACTTTTAAATATTATTACGAATTTTTTGTATGAGAATATAGAAAAGTGTTGTTTTTAGACTTTTTCAGACGATTTTTTTAAATTTTTCTCTCCGTAATAACTTTCCCCAGACTTCAACAAACACAACAAAAAATAAATCAGCCAAATCGGTTCAGCCGTTCTCGAGTTTCGCGCTTATACACATTTAACGATTCATTTTTATATTATAAAAAGAATATCTTGCATTGTTAAACCTAAAACATATGCTTATGTGCTTATTTGTACCTATGATTCAAAACGTAGGAAAGGGCCTTTATAAAAATTAAAGTTAAGCTTTGAAAATATTAAAACATAGTAAAGCTGGTTTACATGAACATTTGTAACGGCCTCGGCCATTGCGTCTCTAATCGCAGCCTTATCTAACACAAACATGCTCCATTATTAACACAATGCCCTTGCGATTCAAAAACACACCATGTAACAGCTCTTGTGCGGAGTTTCATGTTTTCTTATTCCCCGGGGCAACCAGAGTCGGCAATATCAAATATGTTACCGTTAGTTATAAAATGATATTAATTTTACTTTTTGTGTCGCTTGTTATCAATAACCATGCTTCAGTGGAAGTAGAGACACCCTCGTCCTCTAGTGACAGTCCAGTGTTGAAGATCCTACAATCGGTTGATTCAGCATCCAACAAGGATCATCTTGTCTATGTGACTTTAAAATTATTAAAAAGTTTGTGCTTGTGTTTGCGAGAGACCTTAAAATTTAAAGAAGAAAGATTGTTTTTCAATGGCGAATCAGATTCTTTGTTAATACAAGATGTTTTGGGAAAAGAACATTATGTTTATAAGAAAATTTATAAAAACACGTGTTTTAATTTATCCCAGGAGCTAGCATATGAAATTGATAGAGAAAATAATGCTACAATTTATGAAGATGATGACGTAAAGTTAAATAGTTTAAATTGTAGTAGAAAGTCTATGGAAATAGCGAAAAATGTTTTGAAAATTAATTATGATATCAAACGAAAGAATATTTTGTACAAAGCTTTAATAGAAACTAAACCTTATCACAAATATAATATAAAGAGATTGAATTTGTTTGGAAAATCAAAGAGACGTGCATTAAGCAATCTGCAAAATAGTGTCATTGTAATTCTTACATTACGGTCTAGTGACAAAACTAGCATTGAACATAATTCCGAAGCAGTAAATGAAAAAGAATTGTTTCATATGCTGCATACAAATTCATCAATAGACGTTAATATTATAGATGCCAAGTATGAAAGCGAGGAAATAAGGAACAATGAAATCATTAAGCCTAACTTAACAACTGACTGTAATTTAGAATCTCTTTATACGTTTTTAATTGAAAGTGAAAAGAATAATTTAACTAAAGTTTTTAAATTATTGAGAAAGAAAGGGCATATAAAAATATATATACATATATCTACCGATGGGAACCTTATCGACTATAACAATATATGTTGTCATAAAAGTAAATCAATCGCATTGTGTAAGAATAATCTAAATTCTACTGCGGAATTGAAAGAATTCCCTGAAAATGATGTAAGTTTAAGAGAAACTTTATCAAAACTAAAAAACATAGTTAAACTATATGATAATAATCATTTAGACAACAACAGCGCTGCATATAAAGATAAAAATACAACTAAGCGGAATATAATGCAGGAAAGTTTGAATACAGAAAAAAAATATCTTAAACTAAATCAAAATACAAAAACTACCCTATTAGCAGGCTACTCTAGTGATAATAATAGTTATTTTCATGCTTTAATTCATCCTAAAATAAAACTTTACACTGAATCTAGAAGAAAAGAAAATTTTTCATTTTATCCACATACATTTAATTCAGAAGAAATTGAGCTTTTGAGTAAAGCGAAACATAAAGAAATGACATCAACTGTTAGAATTATGACGATCACAATGAAAGATAGTAATAAAGTTTCGGATGGCAGTAAGATTAAAACCAAGGCAAAATTATTTTCTGGATTAATTAAAATGATACCCGTTTATAATGATACTGACAGAGAAAATTATGAACAAGGCACAGAAATTATACGGATTAATAAAACTCAAGTAAATTCCACATTATTGGATGAAACATTTCAATTAGAAATCGGTACTAACGACACTGAAACTAGTCAAATGAAGCTAAATAGTAATTATTCTAAGATAAATAACAATATAACAAACAAAACCATTGAACCTACAGAAATAATTACCAATAACCTTACTTTAAACATGCAAATAAATACAAAACAGCAATTTATTAAAGGAACTCTATTATCAAACATTCCTGCACCATTCAATAGCATATATAAAGATTCTTCAATATTGATAAATGACGTACCTAGAGAAAATTTAAGAGATAAAACCAAGGACAAGAGCACTAATATATCATATTTTACGGAAGAAACAGCAACTACAGAGCCACGTACAAAATGTTCAAAAACTCAGAATGTAGGAACTGCTGAAAGCGAAACAAAAATACATTTTCAAGCAAATAATATTGAAAAAGTGTCTACAGAACCACCAACAGTCTCAACTACAGTAAATACACAAAATCTATCGGAAAATAATTACACAGATGTTTTAGCAAAGTTTGCTTTAGGTTTTGCAACGACTCATACTTCACTTGGTTTATTCAATAGTAATGATGACTTGTCTATATCATTTAATAAAAAGTACGCTACTCCGGAGATAAACAAAACTAATGACAATTTAATAACATTAACAAATCACACTCAAATATTTCAAAGAGCTGTAACTGAAAGCAAAAATCCTGAAACAAAGTCACATATCACGGAATATAATAATGATTTATCGGAAAATATTAACAATTCTGTTGTTCGTAATCAAAGTGTGTTATTTACAAGTATTGCTCATAATGTCACTAAAACTAAAGAAATAATAATGTTAAAAGAACCGAAAGACATATTATTTAATTATGAATTAGAAAACCACCAAACTGACCCAATATATATTAATGTATCTTTTCCAGACTTAAATAAGGTAACTGAACTTTCTTCTCAAAAACCGGGAATTATTGTACCAAATACTTTAACATATACTGAATCCAATAACGATGTCGTAGTAGAACCCAGCAATAATCCTACAAGTGAAACTGCAACGCTGAACAAATGTTATAATACAACTACATCAGAAATTAATCAGAAAAATTCATTAATTGTAGTACACCACAAAATGATTACTAATATTGTATCTACTCAACCAAAGGTGACACAATATATGTTATCAGTAAAAGAATTTGTGAAATCTCCAAAACCAAATTATAACTTTATTGCAACTGAAAATAATATTTCGAAATTTAATAATTCAAATGAAAAACATGAACCGCAGTTTCTAGTACCTTCAAAAGAACAGATTGATTTTAATTTTGATTTGATAAATCGATATAATAAAACTAAAACTAATCCAATAATCACTTGGCAATATTCACAAATAGCAAAATCTAATGAGATAATTGACAATATTGAGTCAACGACGAAACCTTATGTTACGGTAGAATATATTACAACTAAAACTTATGATAATGTTAGTAAAATAATGAAAAATAAAACAATCAATTTAAATTTAAAGAATACATTAACCACGCTTATAAACTTCAGCAAAGATACGAATGATTTTGAGAAGTCTACGGAAAAAGGCACGTCTTTATATCTATATTCACTGGATGATACAAAAATTACAACAGATTCTTATAAAATGGAATCTAAACAATATAATTCAGAAACAGAGAATACAAGTCAAACTTTCGGTCAGGTGTATTCAAGTCGAGATACAAAAGAAAATAAGTCAGTTATGAATGATTTAAAACACATAAAAAATGATATGACCTTTTTGGGTGGTATCAAATCTAAGCCCATTAAAGATTATTCAAATATAAAAATGACAAAAAGGCTTAGTAATGACACTGAAACCTTTTTTAAAGTTAATTTTTTACCTAAACAAAAATCAGAAAATAACTCTTATATTACCAATATTAAAGGATCACATTTATTATTAACAAAAATACAGAACAGTAATGTTCCTAGAATAAAGCAAACTACACAGCCAATTTTTAAAATAGCAATTTCAAAAGCAAAGAGTAGAGGAATGACCACAATACCAACAGAAATATATTTAAAGACAATTTTTGGTCTCCAAGGAAAGAATCTGACAACGATTTATAACGAAAACAAGATAGCTAGCAATTTTGATCCACAGTCTAAACACATTCCAGACACAGATAAAACTTCTGTGACGTATTTAAATATAACAAAGGGTGCGGTGAAAAAATTAGTAAATATTAAAACAACAACACAAAAAATAAAAAATACTGAAAAAAATACTAACTATGAAGCATTAAGCAATAATGAAAATCTTGAAAAACCCGTAGCCAAGGTAGGCAGAACTGATTATCCTCATAATACATTTTATTTAGTCAACAATATGACATTACTATCTAATAAATTTGAGATGACATCTGATTCGATTACTTCAACCTGGAATAATAAAGTAGAAAGAGAAAAACTAAAAACACATTTTATCAGGAATATAACAATTCGTGATAATGAGTCTGATTCTGAAAGTGTAGTACAAAACAATACAATTGCTTATCGAATAGCTAACAGTAACGCTGACTCTCTTTACAATGAGTATGGTGCATTACATGAAAACTTACCACGACAATCAGATACAAATATCGTAAGGAGGAAAAATTATGAAAATGAAAATAAACTACCGATTACTGAATCAAGTTATCTTGAAAAAATGATCTTTGAAAATGCTACACAAAATGATCTTAAATCAAAACTTAAAGAAAGGAGTAACTTATCAGTTGAAAGCTTAGCAGAAACTAAAAAGTTTGAGCCTATATCGTTAGTACAAAGTGATAACGTCGAACAACGTACAGACACCATTACATTCCTTGCTTCTTATAAAATGAATACAACGGAAGTTAAAAAGCAAAGTATGAAATTTAATAAGCCGGTTACAAAATCTTCACATGACAATAATGGTTATAAAAATTCTTACTTGATAGACAATATTCATCAAAATAAAGCAAGTCATAAACCAACTAATTCTAATTACAACAGTAATGCTACTAATTCAGCTGGGATAACTACTAAAACAAGTTTGGAGAGTTTGACTATACCATACAATCAGAATGCAATATTTAGAAACGCTGTTACGGTAGAAAATTGTGTTAGATATAATAATAGTAATTGTAATTTCGATCTTTACGGTAATAAAGTAACAGCAAGCCTTATGCCTAATGTAATGGAAAATATAAACAATTATTCTACAAATATCGTTAATCTTCATAAATATCTTAATAAATTATCTACAGAAGCGCAAAATGATATAAAAATAATAAATGAACATTCAAATGTAATATGGGATCAATTAAACACATCGTCTACGTCAGTAATCAAACAAAAAAAAAGTAAATTTATTGATAATGGTTTAGGAACACAAATACCTACCAATAAATCAGAAATAAGAAATAGAAAAACTAATAATACTACCATTTCGAAAACTCTTTGGCCTAATATACAACAATTAATGGCGCAAAAGACCGTTAACTCAATAGAAAACACTAAAAGGGAATTTAATAAAGTTGCAGATGAAACTTTTATACAAAATTTATCTATGAATATTGAACCTAAAAAAGTACATGTTATTTTACCAGATACTAAAGTAATAGAAAGCAGTAGTATTATATCACATTTACCTATGAACAATAGCTCAAAAAAGATCAAACTCGCTTATCATAGTAATGAAAAATATTTACCTATTGTTTTTTACGACTTTCATTCGAAACCCAATATAAATGTAGCTTCAGATTATATAAAATCAATCAAAATAAGCAAATTTAAAATTCCAAAACAAATATTCGATACAAAAACTCATGAACATGCATTTATTAATTCATCACAAAACAACAAAATAATTAAAGATTATAATAAAAGAATAGAACACATTACCAAATTTTCAAAAACGCGTGCTACTGAACACAATAAAATAATATCTACAAAACAAGCTACTACGAAAAAAATAAAAGAAGTTAAATATAATACTTATAAACCGAACAGTGGAGAAGATTTTGATTGTACTGATGAAAATATAGTACCTATTAAAATGATTGCGACAAAAAGCAATTTCAACGAATATTCTGCTTCTACATTCAAAGCAACAACTGCTTTCTTACAAAATATGTCACATAAGAATAACAATGAAACAAAGTTTTTAAAGAAGTTTCAAAATAATAAAAAAGCCAAAACAAATCTAAAAGATATAGTAAAAACAAATAGAAATATCCAAATGTTAGACTCTTTTGAAAAAACTAATTTGTTTCCTGTAAAAATGATGCCACCAAAAAGACAAAGGAAGGTTATGAGAAGAATACATTTTGAGAATAACAGAAATTATTTATCATTCATGAATGGCGATAAATATTTTTCGCCACCGAATTTCGCCACACAAAGTTACTTTTATAAAAACAAAAATGCTGTACAATTTTCAATAGATTCAGTAACACCTATTACAAGACAAAATATATTGAAGCCTAGAATAGATACCATGAAAAACTTTGACTTTTTAAAAAATATTCGTCGGAAACCTATTTTAGTAAATAAAAATGATAATTTCTTAAGAGAAATACTTCAGCAGCAACGTAACGATATCAGTTGGAGAGAAAAAGTAAGATACATAGAAGATAAGAAAAATACATTTACAAAAACAACTAAGCCAAAATTGGAAACTGTCATAGATAAGCCATCGCTCCTAGCGTCGCTGACGAAACCCACATTTCTTAAAGACAGAATTGATAATATACGAAATTATTTATATAAGAATGATTATGCTAAAGTTACAAAATCAACTACACCAAAAAGTTATTTTTTAAGTGAACTAGAGAGTTCAGGAGACCGGTTCACATACGCAGCAGTGGATTATAATATAATTAGACGCGATTCCGAAATGACAACAATTACCCTAGCGACGCGAAGACGAGGGCGGACATTGTTCTTTTTGAGTCCTACGGCGCCTTATCATCGTTATTATTAAGGTTGTTGTAATAAAAAGTTTCATTTTATAAGAGCTTTTATCATTCTTGTTATCATAATTCAGTTACAGAACGGTACAAAAAAAAGGAAGATACAGTGATTATTCAAGCTACGACTGAAGCAGTACAGTTCGTTTGTAGACTACGAGCACGAAGTTTTAAAATCCAATATGTAATAATATGAGGAGAGCGCAGTGAAGCAGTGATACACGTGTCGTGGCTGCAATGTAGTACCTAGTTACCATTCGCATAAATGTCACTGAGGCGGCACTTGAGCTCCTCAACCTAATCGAATTATATTATTAGGGAACATTCCAACCATTCATGTTAATCAATATGAATAAATAATTGTGTTTTCATAATTTTAAATTAAAACTCATAAAACACTGTATTTTTAGATGAATACATGTATTATTTTCATAAAGAAAAAGTAAATAGAAAGAAAGTATGGAATAGTAAAGTACTTTGTTTCGAGAGATTTTGACATCGGCAATAGTTTCCAAAGCATGCAGAGGAACGTTATTCACGTGGAATTTCGAAACGTTTGTTACCTCAAAATATGTTCAACGTTGTCATATAGATAAATGCAGCGGCAGGCCTGCAGCCGCCTGGCGGGCTGCTTACATTGCTGCTACGTCGGAATACGTTTCCTACAAACCTGTAGAAGTAAATCGTTTTGCTCGCTCGCTACTAGCAGCAGCATTGTTGCTACAGCTTTCTTCGTTACACTGATGATAATGAACTCTTGGCCGATTTCAGCCTGGGTGACGTTTCGAAGTCACATCAAGTAGGCGCAGGCCGCAACGGCACTCGGCGCAGGTGAGCTCGCTGATGAATATATTCGGGAACAGTTCTTTGCACAGGATATATCCGTATGTGGGTGAATACTAGCGCTTGTACAACCGCACCCTCTCGTCCGAACGCCTTTTAATCAAATGGGACGGCGAACCGACACAACTAGAGAGAGACAGGATGCAGTGTCTGGTAACCTACTGATAACCGACCCCTGGCCTTTCATAATTTCAGGCTGCTTGTTATACTGCTCCTGTAGTAATAGGAGGTGTACAGCTCATAGTCTACGGTCTGGGGTGACATATCTGATAAACATTTCGCCGTATAATTTGAACTGTTGGCGTCGTGAAGGTAACGAGTTGGTGGCTCGACGACATGTACCTGAAGGCGCGGCTGCCCCTGCCGATAAACTCGAGCCCCGGAATGGTGTTCCCGCGCAGGCACTTCGCTACCTTGAATGAAGTCGCGGATCTCGGAGCTCTCTTTATTGACGACATGCTTGACTACAAAGAAATGCTTGACAGGTATGTCATGTTTAGAAATGTCTAAGATGCCTTTATCGTCATCATTAGCACCTGCATTACTATAATCTCTAACATATATGCCATGGTCAACGTAACCAGTAGCGCAACTGATCGCCGTACTCAGGGCACATGATATTTCTATCAGATGCTATGCTGGTTTCCTGACGATGTTTTCCTTCACCGGTGAGCATGCAGAGCCTTGATCTGGATAAACCCAGAGGCGCGCGCCGGGATACGAACCTGCGGCCGTTGCCGCTACTGCGCACCGATATCGGTTCCTTATCTATAAGATACCACAGCCATTACATTAGACAATACGAGATTAAGCCTAAACGATAGTAAAAAGGGATCAAAAGGAAAGTTTACAAAAAGGACACTGATGAAAATTTTGTTCCCGACTGATGCTATGGTCACCAAGCCGGCTATAAACAGCTATGTAACACGATTCATATAGTCTAGTGGGCAGGGCAGGTGCCGTATAACTTTATTCAGTGCCCGACATATGCATTGCACGAGCACGGTATCGTTATAGTGGATATACTCGGTAATATATAATATCTCCATAGAGGCGAGCTGCCACTGGAGAGAGCAACGAGCCGTGAAAAGGGACAGCCATTGTGTATGGAGCAGTTCTACCGGCTTCTAGGCGTGACGCGTGTTCCGGAGCCGGGCCGGGACCGTCTTGAGCTGCCCAGCGCGCCGTCCGGGAACGGAGAGGAGTCAGAGGAGCTCGTCGTGGTGGTCTGCAGGAACTATGTCAGTCTAATTTTGCTGTTGTTATCAATAAATTAACGACGTTATCCGGCAGAGGAGCAATGTTGTTGGCATAGCTCTCTGTACTATAGTAGCAAGCTGAAGTGGCAGTGGACAGGCCGTACACCCGAAGTACCGATGGTCGTCGGAGCGGGCGGGATCACTAATCGGCAGATGTAGCGTGGGTCACCCCCCGACAAGATGGAGCGTCGACTTGCGGAAGGTGGCCGCAAAAGACTGGCGCATGGTAGGAGAGGCCAATGTCCAGCAGTGCGCCAGGGAGAGCTGCTGATGATGATCAGATCATAAATTAGTGGCCGGCTGTATATATTTTTTTGTGATTGATAAAATCTTTAACAGCCATTATAACTTATATTATTATTTAAAAACATACAACGTGTAGCAGAAGTGAATCATGTTCATTGTTTAATCTAAGTGACACTTGAAGCGCGCAATATCTACTGAAATAACTTTCACGTAAATGTCAACTGTATGAGAAGAGCTCTAACATTGTGACTCCCAATTATACGGAAAACCCTTTCAAAGCAAAGTAAATATTCTCCAATGAGTAAACCGATTAAATTAGATTAACTTCGTCGACCCTCTACCCTCGTCGCAACCCTCTTACTAAGGTCTAGAGCCTCTTACAATCAATAAGATATCTAACTTCGTTACTTTGCGTTTGCTAAGCCGCTGCTTCTCGAGTTCTTACCGCTTGCTTCTCCGCAAACTTCTTTATCAACTATGCGTCCTTCTGGTTTAATGTAGCTTAGAGGTAGTATTTTTTCTGATTCAGAACTGAATCGCTGTGATGGCATTGCATAAAGTAGGTGTGGAGCCAAATACAATTTTTAAAACCCTCCATACGTTTTGTATTAGTCAAATATTTATGTACCGGACTATTGATAAGTACAATGAAATCTCCTTTGAATTCTAATATAAAAAGTGTAAAGTTTACACCATACAATTAAAATTAATATCCTAGAAGCTGTCGCAAAATAACAACTAATGCAGGCGGTGGTGAGAGCCATGGTCGGCAGCGGGGACGCGAGGCGCGCAGGCTCAACCTTCCGCGCGGACGTAATAAGGCAGAAGGAGGCCTCTGAAAGAGTCAGGGAGCGAACATCCTCCCTGATCATTCAGCGGCCAAGGCACCGGCGCCGGCGGGATGCGTTCGCCTAGAGCAACCGCGACATCCCCCGGTGACCATAGGCGGGCAGTAGACTTGAGGGAGTCTGCTGCCCGGATGAGAGGGAGGCGGCGCGCAGTGTCCAGCGCACCGCCGGAGAGGGCTCTAAGCGAGCAACTCTTAACAAAGCTGGTCGCTCCTCGGGCTTCTGGGCAAATTCAGTCTCCGGCCCGGATGGAGAGATTAGAACACTGCGGTTTTTTAATCAGTGTGAGTCTGACACACCTGGATCGATGCCTTTACAGTGGTTTTGATGGTCCTACGCAGGCTTTCCCCGCCTTACAAAAATAATAATAATAAGAAAGTTCGCTGGACCAGATAATATTATAATAAAAATTTCTTTGTCCATCTATTTACGCATTTACATGTGGAATTATGTAGCGTATAAGCGCGTGTGTGTGTTCCAGTTTTATCCGATCACGGTAAAGACGTGCGACCGCGGACGGCTCAGCCCCGGTGAGATCCAAGCACAGTTGATGCACCTGCTGGCGGAGACGGCCGGAGTTCTCCCGGGGCCGCGCGTCGGCCTGCTCACCACCATGCACAGGGACCGCTGGGCTCGCGCCAGGGAACAGCTCTGCACAGGTCCTTACACACGCCCATGCTGCTTTACACTGCACGCGCTTGTGGAGGTGGCGGCAGTTCGCCCAGCACCGCGCGTCGGCCTGCTCACCACCATGCGCAGGGACCGCTGGGCTCGCGCCAGGGAACAGCTCTGCACAGGTCCTTACACACGCCCATGCTGCTTTACATTGCACGCGCTTGTGGAGGTGGCGGCAGTTCGCCCAGCACCGCGCGTCGGCCTGCTCACCACCATGCGCAGGGACCGCTGGGCTCGCGCCAGGGAACAGCTCTGCACAGGTCCTTACACACGCCCATGCTGCTTTACATTGCACGCGCTTGTGGAGGTGGCGGCAGTTCGCCCAGCACCGCGCGTCGGCCTGCTCACCACCATGCGCAGGGACCGCTGGGCTCGCGCCAGGGAACAGCTCTGCACAGGTCCTTACACACGCCCATGCTGCTTTACATTGCACGCGCTTGTGGAGGTGGCGGCAGTTCGCCCAGCACCGCGCGTCGGCCTGCTCACCACCATGCACAGGGACCGCTGGGCTCGCGCCAGGGAACAGCTCTGCACAGGTCCTTACACACGCCCATGCTGCTTTACATTGCACGCGCTTGTGGAGGTGGCGGCAGTTCGCCCAGCACCGCGCGTCGGCCTGCTCACCACCATGCACAGGGACCGCTGGGCTCGCGCCAGGGAACAGCTCTGCACAGGTCCTTACACACGCCCATGCTGCTTTACATTGCACGCGCTTGTGGAGGTGGCGGCAGTTCGCCCAGCACCGCGCGTCGGCCTGCTCACCACCATGCACAGGGACCGCTGGGCTCGCGCCAGGGAACAGCTCTGCACAGGTCCTTACACACGCCCATGCTGCTTTACATTGCACGCGCTTGTGGAGGTGGCGGCAGTTCGCCCAGCACCGCGCGTCGGCCTGCTCACCACCATGCGCAGGGACCGCTGGGCTCGCGCCAGGGAACAGCTCTGCACAGGTCCTTACACACGCCCATGCTGCTTTACATTGCACGCGCTTGTGGAGGTGGCGGCAGTTCGCCCAGCACCGCGCGTCGGCCTGCTCACCACCATGCACAGGGACCGCTGGGCTCGCGCCAGGGAACAGCTCTGCACAGGTCCTTACACACGCCCATGCTGCTTTACATTGCACGCGCTTGTGGAGGTGGCGGCAGTTCGCCCAGCACCGCGCGTCGGCCTGCTCACCACCATGCACAGGGACCGCTGGGCTCGCGCCAGGGAACAGCTCTGCACAGGTCCTTACACACGCCCATGCTGCTTTACATTGCACGCGCTTGTGGAGGTGGCGGCAGTTCGCCCAGCACCGCGCGTCGGCCTGCTCACCACCATGCACAGGGACCGCTGGGCTCGCGCCAGGGAACAGCTCTGCACAGGTCCTTACACACGCCCATGCTGCTTTACATTGCACGCGCTTGTGGAGGTGGCGGCAGTTCGCCCAGCACCGCGCGTCGGCCTGCTCACCACCATGCACAGGGACCGCTGGGCTCGCGCCAGGGAACAGCTCTGCACAGGTCCTTACACACGCCCATGCTGCTTTACATTGCACGCGCTTGTGGAGGTGGCGGCAGTTCGCCCAGCACCGCGCGTCGGCCTGCTCACCACCATGCACAGGGACCGCTGGGCTCGCGCCAGGGAACAGCTCTGCACAGGTCCTTACACACGCCCATGCTGCTTTACATTGCACGCGCTTGTGGAGGTGGCGGCAGTTCGCCCAGCACCGCGCGTCGGCCTGCTCACCACCATGCACAGGGACCGCTGGGCTCGCGCCAGGGAACAGCTCTGCACAGGTCCTTACACACGCCCATGCTGCTTTACATTGCACGCGCTTGTGGAGGTGGCGGCAGTTCGCCCAGCACCGCGCGTCGGCCTGCTCACCACCATGCGCAGGGACCGCTGGGCTCGCGCCAGGGAACAGCTCTGCACAGGTCCTTACACACGCCCATGCTGCTTTACATTGCACGCGCTTGTGGAGGTGGCGGCAGTTCGCCCAGCACCGCGCGTCGGCCTGCTCACCACCATGCACAGGGACCGCTGGGCTCGCGCCAGGGAACAGCTCTGCACAGGTCCTTACACACGCCCATGCTGCTTTACATTGCACGCGCTTGTGGAGGTGGCGGCAGTTCGCCCAGCACCGCGCGTCGGCCTGCTCACCACCATGCACAGGGACCGCTGGGCTCGCGCCAGGGAACAGCTCTGCACAGGTCCTTACACACGCCCATGCTGCTTTACATTGCACGCGCTTGTGGAGGTGGCGGCAGTTCGCCCAGCACCGCGCGTCGGCCTGCTCACCACCATGCACAGGGACCGCTGGGCTCGCGCCAGGGAACAGCTCTGCACAGGTCCTTACACACGCCCATGCTGCTTTACATTGCACGCGCTTGTGGAGGTGGCGGCAGTTCGCCCAGCACCGCGCGTCGGCCTGCTCACCACCATGCACAGGGACCGCTGGGCTCGCGCCAGGGAACAGCTCTGCACAGGTCCTTACACACGCCCATGCTGCTTTACATTGCACGCGCTTGTGGAGGTGGCGGCAGTTCGCCCAGCACCGCGCGTCGGCCTGCTCACCACCATGCACAGGGACCGCTGGGCTCGCGCCAGGGAACAGCTCTGCACAGGTCCTTACACACGCCCATGCTGCTTTACATTGCACGCGCTTGTGGAGGTGGCGGCAGTTCGCCCAGCACCGCGCGTCGGCCTGCTCACCACCATGCGCAGGGACCGCTGGGCTCGCGCCAGGGAACAGCTCTGCACAGGTCCTTACACACGCCCATGCTGCTTTACATTGCACGCGCTTGTGGAGGTGGCGGCAGTTCGCCCAGCACCGCGCGTCGGCCTGCTCACCACCATGCACAGGGACCGCTGGGCTCGCGCCAGGGAACAGCTCTGCACAGGTCCTTACACACGCCCATGCTGCTTTACATTGCACGCGCTTGTGGAGGTGGCGGCAGTTCGCCCAGCACCGCGCGTCGGCCTGCTCACCACCATGCACAGGGACCGCTGGGCTCGCGCCAGGGAACAGCTCTGCACAGGTCCTTACACACGCCCATGCTGCTTTACATTGCACGCGCTTGTGGAGGTGGCGGCAGTTCGCCCAGCACCGCGCGTCGGCCTGCTCACCACCATGCACAGGGACCGCTGGGCTCGCGCCAGGGAACAGCTCTGCACAGGTCCTTACACACGCCCATGCTGCTTTACATTGCACGCGCTTGTGGAGGTGGCGGCAGTTCGCCCAGCACCGCGCGTCGGCCTGCTCACCACCATGCACAGGGACCGCTGGGCTCGCGCCAGGGAACAGCTCTGCACAGGTCCTTACACACGCCCATGCTGCTTTACATTGCACGCGCTTGTGGAGGTGGCGGCAGTTCGCCCAGCACCGCGCGTCGGCCTGCTCACCACCATGCACAGGGACCGCTGGGCTCGCGCCAGGGAACAGCTCTGCACAGGTCCTTACACACGCCCATGCTGCTTTACATTGCACGCGCTTGTGGAGGTGGCGGCAGTTCGCCCAGCACCGCGCGTCGGCCTGCTCACCACCATGCGCAGGGACCGCTGGGCTCGCGCCAGGGAACAGCTCTGCACAGGTCCTTACACACGCCCATGCTGCTTTACATTGCACGCGCTTGTGGAGGTGGCGGCAGTTCGCCCAGCACCGCGCGTCGGCCTGCTCACCACCATGCACAGGGACCGCTGGGCTCGCGCCAGGGAACAGCTCTGCACAGGAACCTTTAAAGCTGCTGACTCGTACATATTAAATGGAATGTTTTGATTTGTGCATTCGAGAATGCATGAAAGTGTTTTGCATCGTCAGAAGAGAACAACCGATCGAACTTGAAGCTGATCTCCCGCGCACTGTGCATCCTGTGCCTGGACGGGCCGCGCGGCGACCGGCCCGACCTGGACGCGGACACTAACGCGCTGCTGCGGGCCATGCACGGCGCCGGGACGGAGCACCACTCCGCCAACCGGTGGTTCGACAAAACCGTTCAGGTACCGTACCACCGCGACACAAGGTCACTTACTACACGAATACATATAGTTTTTGCGGTGGTAGGGCGATTGCCCGAACATACTTGCGACCACAGTACGCGAGTATAAAGACAGTCATAGTGACTCGCTTTGGCCTGTCACGTTTCGGGATCAGCTTGTTTATATCCAGTAAGTCATGTCCTAGACCTACCTCCTATACCTAGAGACTTTCAGTCGTGGGCTGGCATGACGACGGAGACTCAATAAATTTTCGCCCTTTCATAATCACTTTCGTTTTTGGACTGCACTGTACTTACCGTCAGGTGCACTGTAGTCACTTTATCAAGTTAGTGTAAAAAAAAGATACAACCGACAGAACACGAGACAAGCGTCACGCTTCTGCAGAGTTCGAGACGTATGAGTAGAGGCCTTGAGAAAGAGAGGGACAGTTGCATCTACAACAAATTAGATGTTCCGTGGTCAAATCAACAAATTTACCAAATCTGTAGCGAATAAGCTGCCTGCAGTTTTGGTCTATCAAACGTATAGTGTTGTCTTTAAATACTGACTAAATAAGTATTCGCATACGTTTATTATTGAAAGCCTTTCCAAGGCCCGCAAATTAGTTTTTATGAGAAAATTATTGAATTGTTGTTTGTTAGGTGCGCGCGTTCTATTATTGGCCTGCTCTTCAGTTTTAATCAGATGTAAAGTCAGACGAAGCATGTCTACAAAATAAGCACTCACTGCAACGGAGTCCACGAAGGAGATTCATAAGCTAGCACAGTGGTTATCGCTAGCGCACAGCTCAATCGAATGTCCTCGACGGTGTTGACGTGTTGGCAAAAAGCAGACCGTATAGCAGCAGCAGCGACACCGGGAGCTCCTGCTCCTGGCAGGTGTCTCCATTTATGTTATTACCCTTATCAGCATGATGCCAATATAGTCTTAAATGAAGAATATGAGGCTTCTGTTTAGGCAGCTTTATTGATGATGTTCCAGCTGATAATATCATCGGACGGCACAATGGGCATGTGCTACGAGCACAGCGCGGCCGAGGGCGTGGCGGTGGTGCGGCTGGCGGAGCGCGCGCTGGCCCGCGCCGAGGTGGCGCAGCGCCCGGAGCCGCCGCCCGGCCCGGCGCCGGTGCCGCAGCGCATGCACTGGAACCTATCGCCCGACATGCGCGCGACCATTGACCAGGCCGCCGCCGACTTCGACCGGTACCTGCCCGCCTGACAGGACATATCTACTGAATACCTTCTTAAACCGGTGCTCGTGCACCTTGCTGTGCCTGACTCGGCATAGTGACCACACCACCTGTGATGGGAAGTACGGTGCAGTTCAAAAAACGTCTACGATTATCAACAGCAAAATAAAACCTTATCGATGGTGGCATCGATCATGCCGGCCTGCACAAATATCTTTTCACGTTACGTTTAAAAGACCCACTATCATAAGACGGTGGGAACACGCTCGCTGGAAGACCATACAACAGCTCAGCGACATGGAAAAGTAAGAGATAGATGAGTTCTTAGTCCTAGCCATGATATGAGTTTCCGTATAGCCGAGATTCTGTAAACCCACGCGCATGGCTCTTGATGGAAAGGAGAAGGTGGAACAAAGTGAAATAACTCTTCAGAACAGTCGCCGTGATGCAGCATGTAGGAAGCCTGCGAGATAGCCTGTGAGCTCCGCAACTTGGCTCCACGCGCTGCACCTTGCACAGCGCACCACCGGGTGGTCCATGGCAATCTTATGGGACGTCACGTGACCAAAATACCCCAAGTAGCGAAAGACCGTGGTTTGACTATGACAAAAGGCGGAGTCTTGTTGCCGTACTCATTAAGAATAGAGACATGGTTGAACTCAAGTAGAATGTTTCATAAAGTAATTCTTTAGGGCCTAGCTCAGCAGAGCATTAGAATCACATGAGCAGATGCAAATTAAAAAGACTTTTTCGTAACAGATGATTCGAAAACTATAGAAATTATAAAAGGATATTGTTCCAGTGCCATATCGGATCTGGACTTCGCGGTGTACACGTACAGCGAGTACGGACGCGAGTTCATGAAGGCCTGCCGCACCAGCCCTGACGTCTACATCCAGCTCGCGCTGCAGTACACGTACTACAAGTAAGCCGGCAACCACGCCCCAAGGAACTCATTCCATACCTACTTTCAAACAACTGGTTCATCCAATCGAACGCGATGCAGCGCGGGCTGCGGGTTGAGGCTGATCCAAGCGCAATTACTTTCTCGATAATGCTCCGAAACACAATCTAAGTCCACACTGAGCTCACGACTGTTTATCGAGAATCGATCCAAAGGATCGTCCGGTGTGGACCTAGCTAATTTTGGAGTAGTCACGCAAACAGGCTGGTGTCTCCAGTACACAAGTGCAAAGACCATCATAATATCTCGTTCAGTTCGAAATATGGCTTCTGTGTTGTAGTCATACTATAATTATAATATAAATAAAAATGTGCAGTTGAATCCATTAACACTGCTTTTCATTTAAAAAAGCAATATTTTTTTTTTTTTCTTTATTTGATATATACAAACTAACAGTGCGAATTGACTGATCCCACGTCAATAGTAAAATTTAAATAAAAGTTAATTCATGAAAATTGTTTCGTTGATTTTGTAACTTTCATAAATATTATCAAAATCCGTACGCCGCGCCGCGCGGGTCCCCGCGGTATTGAACATTGTTAGTCCCCCAATTGCCGGGATTGGAGTGGGGCTGCGAGATCGGAAGCTCCAGTTGCGAATGTGGTGACGCTCAGGCTGCACGGGCACCTGACCAGCACGTACGAGTCGGCGTCGCTGCGGCGGTTCCGCGGCGGCCGCGTCGACAACATCAGGTCGGCGCACGGAGCCGCGCTGGCGTGGGCGGCCGCCATGTGCAGCGCCGGCCCCCAGCACCACCAGCTCTCGGACGACGGCCTCAGGAAGGTCTCCTTCAACTTATATGGGGTAATACTTATTTCTAGGTAGCTATTTGATATTTCCAGTGTTGTGTGATATTGACGCGAACACTTGTGTAGACATTGCGGGTAAACTTGACAGGAGCTCCAATTGCCAGGTGTTACAACGAGGAGCCAAATATCTTTATTATTCAAGCGTAATTAATTTAATAAATTTATCCATAAATTAACTGAATGAGGCGATCGGTGCAGCGGTCAAGTAGTTCAAGTAATCCCACACGAGATAAATACAATATTTGTGCGGCGGGACACGCGCTCGCGGCGGGCGAGGTTGCGAGTTGAAATCGCCGCAAGGGAGTAGGAGGAGCCGTGACCACATTACAAAAGCGTAAATACAGCACAGCGACTCGCTCCGGGCTGTCGCGTTCCAGGATCACTTGGTGAATATCCTGTTGCTCATATGGACACAGAGACCTGCCGTCCTGTTACATCTGGGCCGGGATAGCGATGGCGACTTTCAGCGGATTTTAGTCCCGGTACGGTCGTTGCAGTTCTTGGACTACACCGCACTTTCCATCAGTTGCAACGTAGTCACTTTCTCGAGCTAGTTTTAGAAAAGGTCGAAATGTGGTATAAGTTGAAATATTATTATTGAATTCCATTTGTAGTCGTTATAACAGCCGAACCACTGCTCCTAGGCAGGGCTCACGGACATTAAGTCACGGAACTAGTTCCTTGCGTGTCGTAAGCGTACACGGCGCAGGCAGGCCGCGCGGGCTGGTAATGGAAAGTACCTTTTACTTGTTTCAGTGGCGCAGTGCTTGAACCAACTGTTTGTATTCTAATTAATGAAGCGGGACCTAGCTCTGGCCTGGCGCAGCTTCCCGGCGCTAGCTACAAACTATATACAGCGAGAAACTCTTTTATTGCATCATTCCTATTTAATGCGGAGAAGGATCTGCACAAAGTCCTGGCTGTTATTTTATTATGAATGTTGCCAGGAACAGAAGAAGCTAGAGTTGTTTGAGGAGGCGGCTCGCAAGCAGACTGCGATCATGGAGGATAACATCCTGGGGCGCGGCATTGACAACCACCTGCTGGGGCTGCGCGAGGCGGCGCGCGAGACCCTGCCCGGGCGCGAGCTGCCGCCGCTCTTCACTGACGACACCTACCGCCAGATGACGCAGTACAAACTCAGCACTAGCCAGGTCACACGCCGTCTTCATCACACTCTACCTGTGCATTTTTATACAGCTCTATTAGATCTATAATACTTTTGTAGTGGTCAGTGGTCGCGGTTGGGAACCGTTAAGTCTTTAATTACGAATTGGATTGTACCGATCGCGGCTGCCAGGTCGCTCAGTACGCATCTATATGGACAGGTACCTGATGTTGGCGACAGAGTTCTGCCGCCAGTTGTCACGATTGCAAGCTTGACACGTCGATGGACATGTTGTGCGGCCGCTTCGCAGTCTTACAGCGGTTGCACAAGGAAAAGTGTTCTAACGAGCTACACTCTGCAACTCCACCAGCTCTATTTCATCATAAAACTTGTAAAAGCCTGTCTCATACCAGCTATATGTTGTGGACGTTCCTTTTATCCGCACGAAACGATTCGCTAAGGAGTGGAATATGCTTCCAGCGAGCATGCTTGAGGTGGCAGGGTGATTGCCCGAACTGAGTCGTTACACAAGTGTAAAGACCGTCACGGTGACTCGCTCCGGCCTGTCACGTTTCGGAGTCAGTTTGTGTATACGCAGGTATATAAACGCCTGGAGACCTACCGCCGTGGCACACACGGCCGACATAGCGCTGGCGGCTGTCCACGGAGCTCCGTCCGTCGGCGGCCGTTGACGTTCTTGTACCGAGCTGCGCTTGCCGTCAGGTGCGACGTACTCACTTTGTCGAGCCAGTATAAAAAAGTCCACATTGTTGTCAGTTAAGAGAAGAGCGAACAGGCATTCGCTGGGCGGAGGCAGTCCACCAACGAATTCATCTTCACCTTCCGCCAGGTGTGATTGAGGTCAAGTGCCCGCCTGTAAATCATAAAGAAAAACATATTTTCTTCGAAAAATACACAATAAAAAGTTTATGAATATTGGAAATGTGTCGCATTCACATTGTGGGAAAAGTAAACTAGCTCTAAGGTTGTCATACGCTGTATATATATGTATATGTGTATATACACAGTGGCGTTGTATACAAAATAATATATAAATGAAATATGAAAAGAGTAAACCGACCGCAGGAAGTGTGTCCAGATGTAATGTGGCGTGGACGACCGCAGGTGGCGACGACCGCAGCCGGGACCTTCATGGGCTACGGCGCCGTGCTGCCGGACGGGTACGGCTGCAGCTACAACCCCCGGGCGGACGCCGTCGTATTCTGCATCTCTTCGTTCAAATCGTCCGGCGCCACCAGCACGGAGGACTTTCGCCGCGCGCTCAAGGAGGCTCTCGACTCCATGAAGCTCATGTTCCAAGCCAGGAAAACCAAAAAGCAGTAACTTATACGCGCGCCATGCCGCCGTAGTCGGCTCTAGCAAAGCGCACACACTATTTATTTTAACTTTCTCAGCTCTTTCATCCGATGACTGCTCGCTACATCCTTGAATAGTATTTCTTTCAACGTTGATAATTCTCATAAATTGTATGCAGTTACACCCGCTGCCATATTGGCTGTCGGGTTCGGGTTTGCGTTTGAACTCTTTTCAATAATTTCATTACCGGTATTTCAGTTGTTTCTGGTAACTCTCAACTTTACGTAAACGAAGCTGTTCGTAGGCGCTGTTGATGCTACACCACAATATATTAGAGTATGATCTATAAAAAATAGCATTTCAATCTGAGAGGTGATCAAATACGATATGCCACTTACGTAAAGTTTGAGGATATTTCTTATTGTAAACTCTTAGTGACGCGTGCCACTGCCCGACAAGGCGCGACGGCGGCACCGGTGTCCTCGCCGCAACGCCGCGCTGTACTGATCTACACAATCTTTGTAAATAAATGCATGCGCGTATTTGTAACGATGAGCGGAAATAGTTTGTATCTATGTTATATACAAAGTTTCAGAAGCAAACTGGAGCACACGTGTATCTCTTGGAATTTACATATCTCTATATACTACATAATATTTATTATATTGTTGTTTATGACGCGCAATTGATATAATTATTTCTAATATTATACACAATATTATATTTCATATATTATACTCACATATATTATATATTAAAAATATTGTTTTAAATCTTTATTATATACTTGGAAACGAAACATATCAAAACTAGGTTTAAGATATTTAATGAAATTTGCATTTATACGTGCGTAGCATTTGTATTTGTTAAGATGGTAAACTAACGTAGTTGGAATAAATATTCCTGAAACGAGAGCGCATAACAATTACCTCTTGATTATATTGTACAATAATCATTTTATAATGATTTAGGAAGAATAAAAATGTTTATTTGGCGCACAACATAACATAAAATACGGAAATTCTTCTGTTAGAAGTTAATGAAGATCGAAAACAACAAAAGCAAACACCCTGTGCTGCGCAGGTGCGCAAAGCAAGCCGCTCAGCAAACGCTATGTGACCAGCGCTAACTTCTAGCGGACATCCATTTAATGTCAGCGCACAGGAAAGAGTGAGGAGGGGATTAATACGAGTGCACAGATTTAAATAAACGAGCGCGCAACGTGATCCCGTCCCGCCGTGACACAAAGTGTGTAGCACGGGTATTGTCGCACGCATTCCGTGGCGTCGTTGAGCGGGGAAATGTGTCCACATGTCGCTTGAAACCTTTATACACTAGAGTATTCATATTGTCGTAGATCCTAATTATATATTAAGAATATATTTTCCAAGTAAACGTGTAAGCCACAGGGCGGAGGGCGGAGGGAATACGCAAATGTTTGTCGCGGCCGAGTGCGACGGCAGCACTTGCATTGTGTCACGGGACAGGTGTGTGCGCTCTCGATTCCGGAATTAGTTATCATAGTTTATGATAAATGTTAAAGCATATTCGTTGTATTATTGTGCAACTGTTTAAGCTAAGCCAGCGCTGGTCGTGCTGGTCGTGCACTCGGTCAGCCGCTGTCGCTTCTCTAATGGAATATTATTTTTTTGTTATTGATTTTATAACAATTTGTTGATATTTTAAAGCTTTATATACACTTGAAGTATTTTTAATCATACATTTGTTGAATATTGTCTACGTGTAGAATAATTAATAAGTTTCATTTAAAGAATGTTTTGTATCCTCTGTTAAGCGTGCGAGGTATATATTTGTATATAGCTAACAGGCCCGGATCTAGAGGGGGGCTAGCCGGGGCCCGCGCTTCGGGCACATCATCCAACGTAACGTACTCACTGAACAAGATGTCTATAAGAGCGAACCAAGTTCCCAATAAATATAGGCAAAAATATTGTACTAGGCTTTGTTTTGACGTTTGAAATGTTAACTTAAAAGTCTCATAAGATACCGCTACTACGTCTTAAGTTGTATGAGGTTAAAGGTTATTTTTATGAACAGTTCGCTTCCCACGCGATGCATGCTGTTCAGTATATTGCAGCGCATGAAATCGCTAAATATACTACTGACATTGTTTTTTATTACATCATTCTATATATTGAGGAACTGCGCCAGATAGTATTTCTGCCCCACCACGAAAAATTCAAAGATCCGGAGCTGTTACATAAGCATATTATTTCTACCTGTAATTAAAATATATTATAAATACATAAGTGCATTTTTTATAGTAACACAATGTGGCAGTTTAGATTTTTTGTAAAAAAACTGGTAAATTAAATTGACAGTTTATAGAAAACAATTACATTTTCTGATCATATAAATTAAATAATTGAATGCGACTAAAATCAAAGATGATTCACCAACTTGTATTGTTGTAATAAATATTAATCATTAGGCAATGATAGGCACGAGAGTATTCTGTATTAATAGTAAGTAATGCGTATCGTAGCCGTAAGTTAGTTGTAAGAGCTTGCTGTGCTGGCTGGCACACGCGACAAAACTTGCATTAAACGATTGAAATAATGTTCCAAAGGAATGCTAGGGAATGAAGTTTAGATGGGCTGTCGAACTGTTTGCCGTCCTTTTGTATACAAAATAGGAATCGCCGTGAATGCTATTCCGTGGAATGTCATTTTAGAAACATCATCTATTTATGTACTTATGTACTATTTGTGTATTTATATGATATTCTCTGAGTATCACATACTTAATATTATCACAGAACACGTAAATTGTACTAATGACTGGGTATGAGCACTTTCGATGGCTTATTTCATTAGTAGCGGTCTTCACTTTAATGCAGTTCATGTGTAGAGGCGGAATAAATGATATCAGGGTACGTAACAGGGAATGCAATTAGTTTTATCTCCTTTGCTCTCGTAGTTTTATTATAGTTCCATCTCGTTCTCGATAGGCCGCTCATGCCACGATCACGTGGAATCTGGTGAGGTGAGTGCTGTCGGCATCGCCGCTGCATGCACGCATTGACTTAAAGGTTTATTCTAGTTGCGCACGCTACAGTTCCTCATTAATGAAAAACAAAACTAAAATGGAAACCTTATCTCTGGTATGACATTTTTTGAAAAGTTTAATATTGCACCTATATCTAGGTCGCAGCTATCGAATGTGCGATGGTAAGGAAGGTAGACGCAGCTAGAGAGCGCAGTCGCGTCGCGCGTGCAAGCGCAGCAGTAGGTATAGCCTAGTTACGTAGGGCAACGAATACATATCAATGTGTCGGGCCGCGACTGTCATGTCGGACATGACCAAGAATATCCAAAACATATCAAAGTTTTAATCTTAAGTAACGTAGCTGTGAATATAAAATACATATCAATTTTCAAATTATTACATAGGTTAAGAATTATGTAATACATTTAAGGTAGATTCATTGTTAAAAATATTTATTCATCTTCAATATAGAGTACTTAATGTGTGTTTGCTTGGCAGTATGTGCACAAACAGCTGTTAGCTGTTCACACACACTGAGTCATAAGGCGAAGCAACGACTGGTGCACTTATGTAATCAGGGGTGTCACAGAGGAGGTCGTTACCAGAGGCTAGTTAACATATAAAAGATTAAAGAATTTTAACTTTTAAAAGTTGTTTTTTCTGACTTGAAGTTTAGGTTTATGTTATTTAGGTGCCAGCCTATTTTAGGAGCTACTTAATATTTACTTCAGAAAATCACTAAATCTCCAATATTTATTAAGATATTTGCATAAAATAAACATTTTTCGATGTTCATGTAACGTATATAGATAGGTATAACATACAGTATCATATCTGTATTGTTTCGAAGTAGAGGCGAATCATCAAAGCGTTTTGTAGTAGTACGCAAACTGCGGCGTCATTACGATATTAAGCCTATTTTTAATACGGCTTAAATTGTTGTTTATGTTACATATACTTAAAATGTATTTCTCGTAAGAATGTTACACAAAGATATCTCTTTTATAAGAGCCGATGTATGTAAATAACAATTTATACCCGTAGCAACTACTCGATCGTCCGTTCGATCCCAACGTTGGTGGCTGTCTGGACGAGTGAGTAATAATTAACTTGACGCTCTAAGTAAGTAGGTAGTTAAAACAATAGCCAAAATCGACTTGTTCCTTGATTATAGATATTGTAAGATGCTGTTAGACACGCGTAAGACGTTGTTGTTTTTGTCTACGTTGCTTTGTCTCTAGTTGTTCAAGTATTCTTGAAATGTAGTTATTAACTGCGGTTCTATAGAAGTTTGTTATGAATGTAAACAGTGTCGGATTGGGCACGTAGTAAAAGTAAGAATTACTGCGGACAATGCGCGCCTTCACCATCGTGCGTCGTCGCGCCTTGTAAACAACGAACAATGTACTTAATGTTATTAAAACTTAACCTCCTCCGACTTTACAGAGATATAAAAGTATGCTTAAGACTCTGTTCCGGGCAATATCCAGGACATGCTTTGCATATCTTTCAGGAGGGAAGCCGAGTCACCCAATTGTGATATTTGGAGAAAGACTGAAGATGTACACCACTTGCTGATAGAGTGTGCCCTTTGTCTAGGAAAGCCAGAATACAGGTCTGTGACTGGTGGATCACCAATGATTAAGCATCAGCTTACTCATTGGCGACTCCCTAAGAATGTAAGGGCATAGTTCAGGGTACAATGTGGCTTATTTGTTCCATAAAACAAAAACCTCCAAATAAAATAAATTCAAAAAAGTTTTCTTCGTTCAAAGGAGCTTTTATCCTGAGGCACAGGCATGCCTCATCGTAAGTCTAAAATAAACTCTGTTGGCTTTAGTCCCTATTGTGGAGATATAAGTCTGAACAAATAAATACTTTGCTTCGGCTAAAGATAGATGCGCTACATATCCAAAAGACATTCCATATTATGGTTTCTCTTGTTAGCCGGTTTATAAACACGTAGCTAACAAAGGAGCCCCCGGTAGAGTTAGCTGCGGGCCCCGCGCGGCGCTGCTGAATCCGGCACTGTATACGGACGGGGATGGTCTGCGCGCGAGAATTGCATGTTATGTAAACATATCAGTAGTTGTTATGAATATATTAATGTCAATTGAATGTTGTTTTATCAATAAATGTATCAAAACAAAATTGTATTATTTCATTTTACTAAAGCTTAAATTTTACAGTATTGTTTTATTTCTTTATAGTCAAATGCATTAGTTAAAAATGAATCCTTTTATTAGAAATCTAAATTCAAAATGGCGACCAAACGCTGCCGATAAGTTAACTGCCATTTTGAATTTGAGTTTTTTGTCTATATCTCCACTATGTTTTGTTATAAACTGTACAAGTTGTAAAAATTAAAAAAATGTAGTAAATTTGATGTAGTATTTTTAATTAGGCCAATTATTTTCCAAAAATGTTAAAAATCGAGTTAATCGATAATTATGATTGTAAATTATACGCAAATACTTTTTGCTTTTAACTTTAAAATATCAATCGTGGGATAAAAATGGTATGAACTAAAATTGTAGAGAATTGAATTTCCAACAAATGTCATATAAAAAAAATATTGAGAATAGCGAGATGTAGACAAAAACTTAATTTTAACTTTTAAATTCAATTTTAAATTAAGTGTTATCTATGGAAGATAAATTTGACTACACCGTATATCACGCTTCGACAAATACAATACATTGATGTATAAATGTGGAATAAAAATAATTACCGCACGCTTTGGACAACACTGTCCTTGTCCACTGGCCATGCTGACGTAAGCCTGTTCGGTGAATACGTGACAGCAGCTAGTGGACACGCACTCATTAACTCCTTGAAGTAATACTTGAGTTAAACTCGTGGCGAGCATACAAATATAGCCGGGCTTACGAATTGTAAATTCCTAACTCGCTTATGGACTGTTCATATGTTTAGATATATTATTACGATCTCAACACTTTGGCACTATAAAGTCTATTTTTAATAGCAAATGAAATGCAAATCGTTTGTTCACTAAACACAATTATTTACGTTGTTGTTGCTCATTTTGAATAAACTCGTAATGCAATAATGTTTACACTTAATGACTTATTCGCAGGAACAAATACACATTCTTTTTGTATATAAAATAAATACATTTCTTACTGGAACGATAGTTGGTGTGAAAAAGGAATATATTATAATGATCGGTGGCGCCAATAGACTGTGTCGCGGAACGAGGGTATTAAGGCCGCACACGCTGGGCGCGCGACGGCCCCGGTGACGTCAGCTGTGCCTCGCCACCGCTGCTGGTGGCGTGAGCTGGTTGGCAGGACGACGGTGGGGAAACAAGAGCGTAGATTTTTAAATGATTAATCGTTGGCGGGATCAGATGTCAATGTTTTCTGGTTTATTTTTAACTTTTCGTAATTTATTTGTCATTAAATTTTATTTGTCAGATGCTTTGTTTATATATATATATATATATATATATATATGTATATAGGATGAAGAACACTGCTAATCTATATTACCTAACACGGTTTTCTTGAGATTTTTATGTATTACAACATCGAGTTCAGTGGGGCATTTATCGGTAGTTTCCAAAGGTGGCAATGGATGTTAATTTTAGCAAATAAACATACAGAGAAATAAAAGACAAATATTTTTCCAAGGTAATTTATTACAGAGTTCTATATACTCTATACCTGCGGTACATTCTCAGCACACAAAATTACATATAAAACTATATTTCTCTTAACTATGAAAATATATATAACAAGTCCCTTCCACCCCCTGATTGCACTCGAATAGCGTTGAACGCGTTAAGACGTTACGCCGCTCTAGGATTTTCAAAGAATCGTTTTTTTTATTGTTTTGAATGGTTCCTGCTGCCGCCGCGCGGGCAGCGAGTCGCTCGCGGCCGCACGGAGCGCGACGTGGCCGGGTAACCGGAGTGCCTACACATACATACAGACACCAGAGCGAGCGACGTTGAAGCCGTCGCGCAGCAAACGCGTTCAGACAGACGTATTTACATCGGCTTCCGTCAGTCTCGCGCAGTGAGACATTTGAAGGTATTGTGAAATTATTCAATGACTTTGTATAGCAAAACTGCAAACATGTTTATCTCAAAACTGCATGTCTCAAGTAGGCCGCATCCATAACTCGAAACTGTTTCCAATCGGTCCACTTCCAATTTTGACTAGATCTTTAAAAATGTATTGTCTAAATAATTACGTAGGACATTTTTTATACTGCGTAGTTCTTTTGTTATTTACAATTTTGTGTGGGTTTATCCTGCAAATTGCGCGAGTTGGAATTTAGGAATGCACCATTCGGCCAGAAATCTATTAATCAGAAAAATCTTACGCACCTCTGTAGCTGTTGTTATGTTCATTAAAAAAAAATAGTGACTGTCCATAATTTACTGGAGCGGTTGGTACGGCCTTCAAACAGATAGAGGGATGCAGACAGGTAGGGATAGAGGGGCGATCCGAGAAACGCTGCACGGCCGCCATTGATAAATAATGTATTCATAAAAATGATGTTTCATAGTCAATCACAAGAAAGTGTATTTTTCCAGGCTCCAGAGTGGCCTGGCCCCCCGACGCGTCCCGTGTGCACGTGCGCGCCTGCTCGACAAGTACACGCATCGCTATAATGTAATTGCTGTCTGCCACACAGCTTGCAATATATTGAATACATGATGACGGTAAACTCCCGGGCGACGGCGGTCTCGGCGCCGTGTCCGAATGGCATCGGGCGAGCGCGGTGCGCGGCCCGCGGGCCCTCTCGACGAAGATGAGCACATTCGGGAACAGTCAATTGCGCACAATATATTTGGTGCGTGAATGAATGCTAGCGCTTGCACAAAACGCCCCCGCTCATCCAAACCCCTCTTAATGTAATGTGCCGGGGACCGGACGCAACCAGAGAGAGGCAGCGGGCGCCGCGCAGCGCGAGTGGGTCGCCGCGTCGCCAGGACCCTGCGCGCGGCGCGGCGCACCGGGCACTGTGCCCATCTCAACCAGTGATTTGGTTCTCGACAGATGTATTTAGACCCAGACACGTTACGACAATCTGTAAAGGAGCCGCGCACCTGACGGCAACTGCAGCGCGGTACAAGAACGGCCACCACCGTCGGGGGATGGAATTCCGTTGACAATCGCCGTCGCTATATCGGCCCACATGTACCGCGATTGATGGTCTCTAACTATATGAACTAGTGGGCATGCCCAGCTGATTCCGAAAGCGAGTCATTATGACGGTCACGACGCAGTTCGGGCAATCGCCCTACCACCTTAATAATTACGTAATAATAAATGCACACGATTTCATGTAAACATACAAAAGCCCCGCGTTCTCTTACACCAGCAAACGGTGACGGAACGAGCCGCAGCGATAGCTGTCCGTCATCACACCATCTACTGGGGTAGGCAGAGAGAGTGGATTGCTACATTTGTTTATGTTTACTTTACAACAACTAATTTCATTGTTATATGACATATAATGGCGCCCGCGTGACAACCGTAAGATAGTTTATTGCCTTAATAATAGTTGACAAAAGCTGCTGTTGAGTTGGTTCGGTCAGCGGCAGGCGGCAGGCGGCAGCTCGAGCGCGCATGCGTTGCTAATTCAACTACTACAAATAAATATCGTCACGCTATATCCCTTGCGAGGTGAGCTGAGATACCGGAGACAGCGGCTGTACCGATCATCAGATATCGTGTTTATTTTACTGAAACACTGTCTCCGACCGCGTGACCCGCGCCCGCCTGGCGCCTGACACCCGCCTGGCGCCTGGCACGCGCCACGCGGAGAATGCTTCTGGCAACGACCAGAAGGCTCTGCACACAATCGCGCCAGGTCGACGCGCGCTCGGCTGTGTTATTTAACCAGGAATCTCAGTTCTTTTGCGACGCGCGTTTAATTTTCCAACAGTGCTGGAAAAAGGAATAACGTCCACCATTACAGTTGACTATAGCCCGACCCCGAGCACGCGATGTTCTAAATCAAATATAAGTTATTCGACAATGAATTACATATCCATTATTTCAATTAGAGGTCGTGCTTGTCGCCCAGCGGGCGCCAGGCCGGGTATTGATTGTTCGGCAACCTTTAACATTGGTAACTATTGGCGGAGTTCGTAAAGGCTCCCCTCCCCACCCCTCCCCGCCCTCACCGCTGCAACGCTTATCCACATTGAACAATATAATATTACAAACATAACGTTTCACTGACAAGCTGCCGTCACATTACGATAGAGTCGCGAGGTCCCCGCTCGCGGTGCACTTCTAGTAAGTGTTTGAACAGTGTTTAACTAGTATCTGCTGCCGATTGTGACTTGTCATCTTCCTGCAAACTAATATAACATTATAGGCAGAGAACGGTCAGCAAGCGTATCCCGGCTCGTGTCGCGGCGGGGCGCGGCGGCGGGGCGCGGCGGCGGGGCGCGGCTACGCGATCAGGTAGGCCGGCTCGCAGCTGCAGTCGTCGTCCGCCTTCACCTGCGCATTAACGGAACACTCACACCTGTAGCTGCGCGCGCACCACTCGTCCCTGTCATTAACGAATTGCCACATTCTGCTGACACGTGTACTCTCACTGCGGGACTGCTCATGTCTCACTGTGCGAGCCCTCAATATCAACTCCCTGCATTGCTGTTCGGAGTGGAGCCTCTGAGACCACTTCACTGACACTTGACAGGGCTCAAAAAGTTGTTCTAAAAGTCTTTAAGTAGAGGTTCTCTACTGAACTGTTATAGTCTGGTCGTCAGGTATTAACATGAAGACAGTCATTTGTCTCGAAACTTGTCCTCCGCAAACATAAAGTGGCCCTCGCGGGGTAAACCAGTAAAAGGGACCCTCGCACAGTGAGACGTCTGCCCCGTGCTTGCTCATACGTGTAATCTTGCAGAGGAACAGTTTGGACTCTAAGCACAAGGAAATACAACAAGATGGAGCACACATTGAATACATCGAATGTATCTAATGCGAATGTAAGACTATGCTGAGGCGTTGCTGTTGAGCCGGGCCGGGGCTATGGCAATACTGAGCAACCGCCGCGGGAATCATGGTATCCGAGTTTGACATTGTTGTAGTGCTGTGACGAATGCAGAACGCGCTCGCCCCGGCCGGGTTGTCCGTGTTGGATCTGCTGTTCTGCATTGGTCATGGTGAATGTACATAGTTTACGAGTGTGCCAGACGAACAACTGGGACAGCAATTTTTTTACTTTGATATCTTTTTTGATAGTAATCTAAATATATATATATACATATATAGATTGGAGCTACGCAGCGGCTATAAACTGCATGTAACATACTGTGTGCAACGTGCCGACACCTGAGATACAGGCAGTCCTAGCTTGGGGTCAGCTGACTATGATATGCTGCTTTGTAATTGTTTGTGTTTTTCTAATAAATAATATATTTATTTATATTATATATCTAACATACGAACGATGCAAAATGACGAAGCATACGGTCCGGGAATCCTGCTACAGCGAACATCAGTTCAGACTGGAGGCAGAGGTACGCGAGTCAAGGATCCACAGGAGCGGAAATAAAATTGGGGGTCGATGAGATGCAAA
Source organism: Automeris io (assembly GCA_036320925.1). Taxonomy (NCBI): domain Eukaryota; kingdom Metazoa; phylum Arthropoda; class Insecta; order Lepidoptera; family Saturniidae; genus Automeris; species Automeris io. The sequence goes on along the minus strand of JAUDJH010000010.1, from coordinate 229,450 downwards.
CGAAGATCCGCGACAGGCACAACTCTGACGCGGTATCCAATTATTCTGGCTTCATATAGATACACCTGTTTATTATCGCATATCATGGAATATCGTGAGAGTGTTTTTAATTGGTTTTCCGTTTTCGTATCTAGCGGAAAGAGGTGAAGTGCGGTTGCGCATTTTCTGACAAAAAAAAAAGAAACAAACTGAATATCCTCTTCCTGTCCACCCAAAGCCCAAAAAATATGGCAAGGGGTCTACGAGACAAACAATATGGCAAGGAGTCTACGAGACAAACAATATGGCAAGGGGTCTACGAGACAAACAATATGGCAAGGGGTCTACGAGACAAACAATATGGCAAGGGGTCTACGAGACAAACAATATGGCAAGGGGTCTACGAGACAAACAATATGGCAAGGGGTCTACGAGACAAACAATATGGCAAGGGGTCTACGAGACAAACAATATGGCAAGGGGTCTACGAGACAAACAATATGGCAAGGGGTCTACGAGACAAACAATATGGCAAGGGGTCTACGAGACAAACAATATGGCAAGGGGTCTACGAGACAAACAATATGGCAAGGGGTCTACGAGACAAACAATATGGCAAGGGGTCTACGAGACAAACAATATGGCAAGGGGTCTACGAGACAAACAATATGGCAAGGGGTCTACGAGACAAACAATATGGCAAGGGGTCTACGAGACAAACAATATGGCAAGGGGTCTACGAGACAAACAATATGGCAAGGGGTCTACGAGACAAACAATATGGCAAGGGGTCTACGAGACAAACAATATGGCAAGGGGTCTACGAGACAAACAATATGGCAAGGGGTCTACGAGACAAACAATTTTAGGGACCTATAGCCTAGAACCGCCTTAATCTGTATTCTACCATCCATAGATCGTGTAAAGGGATATACAGTGTGGGTCGTGCAGGCACCGTTTATTTAACGAAGTGCCCTGTCACAGCACTACCGGCGGGACAATACCGACCGGGTCGACGCGTCGAGCCATCATTTAAAATAAGTCAATTCGTGAATAAGAACCGTTGAAGTATTTATATAGCAAACCCAAAAAAAAATATATATATATATTTGGTTTATCTATATATATATATATATATATATATATAGATTTTATTTTGTTTTAATAGTTTTAGTACCTTGTGCGTTAAATATTGATTTATGGTATATATGTAAAACGTGGCAATTTACGTTGGAAGAACTGTCACAAGGAACTTCGTCAAGTGAACAGGGTATAGTGTGTGTGTGTGTGCAAAGGGTAGCGGGCGGTCACCATGAGGAAGGTGTGCAGAGCGAGCGCCTCGGCGCGCGGCCGCCGGTCCGGGTCGTGCGTGAGGCAGCTCATGCAGAACTGCCGGCCCTCCTCCGAGAGCGAGTCCGGGATGTGCGGCCGCTCGCCCATGCCCACTTTGAACATGATGTGGTAGTTGCTGTAGTCGTGCTCCGAGAACGGCCTCTGCGGCACAGACACAAGCGGCTGCATCACACCTCTCCCGGGCACCGGGCCCCGGGCCCCGGGTCGGCGACGCGCCTGCTCACACGCTTTATAACAAGGACGCACGTCAGCCCCACTTCACCATAATACCACTCGGCGCCGTCTCCGATACCATCCACGCGGCACGTGGTGCACGTTCCTTGTACTCGCCCGACGAGATTAGCTGCTGCATTCGTCATGCGAACAGCTGAGGAGTGGATCATGCTTCCAGAGACTATATTTCTACTTTCTCATGACTTGGAGGCCTTTAAGAGAAGAGTGAATAGGCATTTGATGGAGGAACGCGGCCCATCGTCGGACACGTGTCCACCTCCCTTCCGCCAGGTGCGATTGAGGCGAAGCGTCCGCCTGTGGATCATTAAAAAGAAAGCAACTGATAACTGGCAGCGCACACGCCCCGCTGCGGTCGGTCGCTCCGACAGACGGTACGTTGCTGTCGACGTGTTCCTACAGTCGTATCATCCAACGCCTGTCAGCTGGCTGGTGGAATACGGTCCTGGCGATGCCGGCGCGGTACCTTGCCCGAGGCCATCTCGGTGACGACGCAGCCGAGCGACCAGACGTCGGCGGCGCGCCCGTGCCCCGCCGGGTTCATGAACACCTCCGGCGCCATGTACGCTGCGGACACACACACACGCCCGCTACACTCCGCCCTCCGCGCGCCACGCAGCGCCGTGCATTGCACTTCATACTCTACATATATTTACTTAAAATCTGGTATTTGCTTGAATGGGAGCTCCAGAATACAAATTGGACCAAATTTTAAATCAATATATGTACCAAACCGCCAATTAAGACAATTGGCTTGTTGGCGCGCGCACGTGCCGCGTGCGGGCAGAGCGCTGCGGACTGCGGACACAGGTTCAGTTTCATTGACAACATTTTTAACAGTAAATTTGCTGGATTTGAATTTGCTGCTTTGAATGGCTGCTCTCTATTGTTATTTAAGATAATTTTTTATTACACACTAATAAAGATTATGGATGTAATTATAATTAAAGAGAAATGAAACAGCAGACTGTTTGCATTACTAAAATAGGTACCGGTTGTCCGTCGGCGCGTCCGGCGCGAGCTGCGTCCGCACGAAACAGGCGAGTTGTTTCATTTCTCATCGACTTGAAATTGTACCGTGCGGCGGCACTCTGTACGAGCGCGTTACACATGGAACAGGCTGTTCTGTTCCCGTTTAAAGTTAATCAATGTACTCTATTTATTTATTTCAATAATAACTCCACAGCCACATTACATCAAGTCAATTCTACACGACAAAGAAAATAAAATATAAAAACTACAGTGCCAGTTGTGAAGTTACACTTGCATATATATTGTTGGTGTGCTTAGGGTCGCCCTACAGTGCGCGTGTGGACGAGTGAGTGTGTGTGCGTGTGTGTGTGTGCGCGCGCGTTTACATCAGTGTTGCATGTGTTTCTCCTGCCTGCAGTTTGCAAACAATAGCCCTAAGGGCCTGATTAGAGCAGCCATTGCGTCCCATTCGGTACAGGCGCGGGTGCGTCCCTGCTCGCCCCGGAAGGGGTATACCAGTGTGCGGCAAGGTCCGGCTGGCCGCGCGACCCCGGTCACGACGCAGACCGAGTGTGTATCTGCCGGCGCGGTGGCGCTCCCGCTCGCGCGAATGGTTACGCGTGTTTTTCGTGTTTCCTTCCTTCCTCGGGGCTAGAGGAGGGCCGGCGCGGCCGCGTCCAGCCGGGCGGCGTACCTTGCGTGCCGACGAAGCCCTGCAGCTCGCAGGGCGCGGTGGTGTGGGCGCGTATCTTCACGGCGCACCCGAAGTCGCCCAGCTTCAGGCAGTGGCCCTCGTTCGTCAGGAATATGTTGCCGCCTGCGGGCGCACGGGCACGCGTTACGTACCGATCTCGTTCGTGCACGATCACGTCAAGTTACGCTTTTTAGACAATTCGTTCATCAACACCTGAACGAAAGTTGAATCATCTAATTTTTTTAACGTATGTTTTACGTTAAAAAACAAAGTAAAATGTTTTATTTATCGTTTCCTTTATTTTGATTAACATTTGAAAAGTCACTCTACATACAGAAGCCCGTGAGGGGTGTGTACGTACTCTTGACGTCGCGGTGCGCGATGGAGCGCTGGTGCAGCGCCTGCAGCGCGCTCAGCAGCTGCTTGGTGTAGCGGCGGGTGGTGTGCTCGGGCAGCGCGCCGGAGGTGCCCACGAGCGCCTCCAGCGAGCCCTCCACGCACAGCTCCATGAACAGCAGCATCTCCTCGCGGTGCAGCTCGCAGCCGTAGTAGCGCACCAGGTGCGGGTGCACCACGCCCTCCAGCACCTGCAGCTCGTTGGCGGCGCGCTGCAGCAGCCGCCGGTCGCCGGCGCCTATCGACAGCTCCTTCATCGCCAGCAGCTGCCCGCTCTCCGTGTTCACCACCGTGTACACCTGCGTGCGTTAAACCCTGCCTAGAGCCATCGTCACGGTGCGGGCGGCGGCCCCGGCGTGTCAGACTCCTGCCGACTAAAGCCCTCCGAAGCCGAACCCAGCCGGGTGCCCTCGAGGCTGGCGCGCGCGGATGCTGTGCGTGTGCACGCTTGCACGTCGATGTGGTGCCGTAACTTCTGGACTGAATAAACCATTACGTTTGAAAAATGACTTCATCGATTGTTTTTAGCTGTTTTTTTTTTTTTTTTTATAATTGATTTGGAAAAATTTTGTTCAACTAGTACTAATTAGCCTTATCGATTTATAATGTATTACCTTCTGAACCCAACAATACCATAATTAGATGGTGGCCCGGATGCGGTGCTATAGCACACATCGCCTGGCGCCTGGTACCGGGTGATGCTCAACTCTGTATTTGCTTAGAACAAATGTTTGAGCTTATGTCACAGATAGCTAAGCACATGTGTCGTTGCCATAGCGGCGTCCCGGTCTCGGGGACACCGGAGGGGGTAAAGGAGCAGGAGCAGGGCGCACCTTGCCGAAGCTGCCGGCGCCGATCTTGAGGCCGCGCTGCCACTTGAAGGTGAGCTGGCGCAGACGCGGCTCGTAGCTGGCGACGGCGGCCTCGAGCACGCGGCCCACGCTGCGCGCGTCGCGCAGGAGCCGCTCGCGCCGCGCCTCCAGCTGCTGCGTGGCGGCGGCCACGCGCCTCGCGTGCGCTGCCGGCGCCGGGAACCGAATCACTCAACCGAACGTGTCGCCTGACGGACCGCTAGCCCGCCCGCTGGCACGCTTGTCACACCGCCTACTCGCGCTACCGTCGCAGCGCGTGCGCTCTATCACAGTCGCGCCCGCGCTAAGGCAGAACGCTCTATTCCAAGTGTTACACGCCGCCGTACACGCTTGGCTATGCTTGGATGGCTTGGTTTGGTTATTGGCTTGGTTTACACTCATCTTTACAATTAATTCCTCTAACTCAGAGGTGCGATTCATTAAATGTAATTAGAACTATCATATAGATGGGCGAAAGGCTATTTGGTTTAAGCGACATTTTTGGTGATCTAGTAATGTTATATTTTCGGAATTAGGGATTTCGCCAATTTTACGACCTTTATGCGTAACGAGAACAAATATTTGTGCAGGCCGGCAGGATCGCCTCGACTGCCGATGGGTTTCCCTTTGCTGTTGTCGATATTTAAACTGTACCGTGCTTACCATCAGGCTGGGAGTGGTCACTACGCCGAAAAAAAACTACTAACGAATAGAACGAAAAATAGCGTCTCATTGTATAGAGATATGAACTTAATACACTGGACTAATTAATCAAAGCGTATTAAAAAGGCGCATATTTTTAGGTGATTTTCTAAAAGTCGTTACTTTGAGCGGAACGGTCGCACAGAAGCTTTAAAACAACGGCAACTGTTGCTTCGAGTGTCCAGCTTCCACATCTGTACGAAGTATCATTTCACATGCAGAGGGTTCTTAAGTAATCATAAGAAAAGTACAAAATTAATAAAAAAATAAAACATGTTTCTTCTTGCTATTGATCTGAGCTGGCTGCGCCCGGCGGCAGGGTCGCCGTGGCATGTTGCCAGTTTGACAAATTGCACTTCCATACCTTAATGATGCACTTGTTAAGTGCGCGTTCACTTATATACTAACACACACAACACTGCAGATCTATGAATTTTAATATTATTTATTCTATAACTTTACTTTAACATTCTTTAGGATAATTTTTGATTTGGACAATGTATTACTCAGGCAGTAATGATCTGACAGTTCCCTACAGAACCGAAGCAGGGCTTTATAGAGACAAAATATAAACCCTCCGAGGGATGAGATTACTTTTAATAAAACAGGAAAAGGCTAAAACCGCATATTCGAGTATATTTGGATGAGTTGGAATAAGTTTGCAGGCAGCGGCTTCGGGAAGGATGTCGCCCGTAACGTGACAAGGTTTCGACTGTCCGGAAGAGCCTGCGGCGGGCATTCGGGCTGCCGCGATACTGTTCCCATCGTGCCCGAGACCATTACATCTGAAGGTTTCGTATGTACGAGTCAATTTTCATTGTTTAAAATGTTTTTAACATTTTTTATGGCTTTGATCAAGAACTTTAATTGCTGTAAAAAGAAAAAATATATTTTCCCATAGGTGCGTGAGAGCTCTTGTATGTACGTGCGTGACGTGCGGTGTGTTTGCCTATGTGTTGGTGCGGGTGTGAGTGTGCGCCAGCGTGTTCATTTGTCGATGTGTGTTTAACGGTATACAGTGCTCGTCGATTTGGAACCACTTCACGTGTCGTTCTATAAAACTATAGGGATTCGGTGGATATCCTGTTGTCTTCAGAGTTTAGGAGCCTCTCCTCTGGGCTACGTCTGAAACGCACACTAATCGCACGAAATTCATTTTTAATCTTCCATCTTTCGCATCTTTAATCTTTTTAAGTTGGCCGTAACGCTTGAGAAGCGGAACAACGCACAACGCTCCAACAATACGTCAACTGTGATGAATGCACAACCAAGTGATTTCACAATAAACGGCGATGAGCGCTCACACAGGGAGTCGTTGGTGTTGAAGCACAGCAGCGGGTCCGCCTCGCTGGGCGGCGTGGGAGGCGTGGGCACCTCCCTGCCGCCCGACGCCGCTCCCGGCGCACCCGCCGCTCCCGGCCACGCCGCCGCCGCGCCCGCGCCCGCGCCCGCGCCGCCGCACAGCGGACTCTGCGGGACACGGGGCACCCTGACTCCGGAACGTGCTCCAGCATTGTTCAACGCGGAGACAAACACTTCATGGCTCAGTTCCAAAGAATATAACTTGTCAATAATTATTCAATTTGATGGCCTGTTAGCGGAGTTTGTAGTGACCCTACTTACGATTCCGAGGTCCTGGGTTCGAGTCCCAGTAGAAGCAAACTTTTCAGTGATGAGCTGATCAATTTGTTGCCACTCATAATTGTGCACTTGTACATAAGTATGTATAAGTATCATTGTCTAGTACAAGCGTAACGCTACAAGCTAAAAAGCGTAAAAAAAAACCTGCCCGGTTTAGTTGTGCAGACCTTTCCCGACCAATCAACACGTGTCATTTGAAAAAAAAAAAACGGCCATATAAAATTAACACTGCAAACGATTATTTTGTAACGCGTGCACTACGTAACTGTTGCCGACCAAATGATGTACTACACAGTAGTCTGTAGATCTGTGACGCCACTGGTCACGTTGGGGACGACATATAAGCGTCAAGTAGATACCAGTAGGTACTGCTACAGCTAAGCATGTTGAAGAAATTTGGCGAGGTGGAGTAAAGACCTGCCTTCTTAGCTGAGGGAAGCCGGGCTCTGCCACCTATAGTAGAGTGCGAGAGGAATAGTGTGTGTAGTGCACAATGGGCTGGGGGTGCCGGTCGGGTCGGGGGGAATGGCTCACATGCAGGCGGTGCCGCGGGCGCGGGCTGGTGGCGGGCGCGCCGCACTCCGCCGGGCTCGGCGGGCAGGCGGGGCGGGGCGCGGGGCCGCCGCGGGACCCGATCACGTGCGAGATGCATCCGTCCATCAGCTGCTTCAGCTCCTGCACGCGTGCACACGGGGTCACTGCTACCGGACTCGTTAAGGGCCAATTAGTGAAAGTTAATACATTCACGAGACATACACGAGTACCTAAAGATTTATAGAAATCCCCACTAAATTTTAAAACATAATTACTTAGGATGTATTACGTTTTGGCAAAAGTCATAGAACAACCGTTGTGAGTCATGGTGTACCTAAGTCAGTCAACTTTGGGAGATTATGCGTCGGTTACCGGAAGCCCTGTACAGGGGAACTAGACAACTACACAGTTTCGCAACGCAATGCAACGTCGCAGGGGAAGCGGGGACGGTGACAATAAAGAGTATCACACGGGAAATCGTCAACGGGCGACTTCCCGCGCGGTTCTCTTTGTCCCCATCCCCCGCTCCCCGCACCCAGCTCATATCGCTAGCGTATCGTGACGTCACTGGCGATGACCGAGTTATCTGGTTCACATACAACGCATTATACAGTGACGGAATAACAATGAGGTGTGCTGCAATCTCTATTTTCCAACAGATGAACCACCGCCAGTAGCGCTATCTTGTAGCGAATAGCAGTACTACAGCTACCGGTGGCGCCATCTGTTGTGGAATAGGAAACGAGTTCTGGTATAGGTAAACAAAACTTGACTCTTGTAGTATTATTTTAACGTGTTTGGGTTTACTACGGTTTGGGATTGCCGTTATTAATTGCGTTCCTCTATCAACGATTTCTAAAGCGTAAACTTTTTAACAAGAACGCAACAGTCCATCTGTCACGGAGCCCAATTGTTATTTATACTTAATTGCATCCAGTTTAGTTTTACCGGTGTGGTTTTATTGAAGACCCGAGCTCGCTACACTGTTATCAACCCATACATGATTCGCTGTGCCGTGTAAATAGCGTTGCGTGTGCCCATAAATATACCATTACATCTCTCTTTCGGAGATGTGGCTATGAAAAGATTAATCACGGTTACTATAGTAACAGATAACAAAGGCAATACATAGGTTAGCAATCCCATCGATGTGGCAAGTGCAAACGGGCCGCTCTCTGTGGTGTTATTGCAAAGCGCATCGCATTTACCTCAAACTCCCCCTCGCTGAGGTGCCTCGTGATGCCGGGGTCGCACGCCAGCATCAGGAACTCGAGCCCCTGGCTCGCCCACCTGCGCGGCCAGACAACACGTCACTGGGCACAGTTACTCCTTGTCGTTTGCGCAGCTCTAGGTACTCGTGTCTTTTGATTAATACATATTCATATGTTTTATATACCGGACTCGACGTGTCAAACAGACACGTTACGGTTTAAGTAAAATAACTTAGCATGCTCACATGATACTCAACAGTAACAATATTATATCGCTACGCTATATCCATTTCGGGGTGAGTAGAGACTTTGCGCTAATGTGTCATGCCCAATGTGACTATCAGCACAGCTGACCGCGGCTCTCACAGCACTAGTTTCTCTCTCGCGGTGTTTTTTCACAGGTAAACCTGTGGTGAGCCTAAATCCGTATGTAATTTGGAAAACTCAGAGGTACGTGCCGAGGTTCGAACCCAGGAGCCTTCGCGTTGCCGCGCGTGGAAACTGGCCCATCACCCATTAGGGCACCACAGGCACCACAGGCACCAATGAGCCGGTGAGACCATAGAATGTGTGTACGTGCGTATGTGTGCGTGAGCGGCGGCAGCGACCTGGGCCTGGTGCCGCGTCCCCGGTCGCAGCGCTCCACCACGAACTTCATCCAGCACTTGGCGAACTGTATGACTGCGCGCGCCACCCGCGCCGCCCACGCGCTCTCCTCCGCGCGCACCTCCCGCTCCGCGCCGCCGCCGCCCAGCAGCAGTTCGATGCTCACCTGCGGCTGGCAGTAGAACACGCGAATACATTTCAACGTCTCCGCGTGTGGCACGTAGCGCCCGAGCGACAGGACAGGAGCGAAACCTAACTTTACGTAGCTATTATTTGCTAGTTAATTGCAGGGCCAAGGAGCACTTCCCCTTTTTCCAGTACAATGATCGAATCTATGGGAGTCAATGCACTCGTAAGGCTATTCGCAGTCCCATGAACTAGCGAGTGCAGTGCGCTGCGATGTTTAGGTCACGTGAATTACATAAAACGCGCACCAAATAAATGAAAAAGAAGATTCAAGCTAAAACTGCCTTCTGATGTACAAGCCTGCCACTAGCCGTAGACGCCTCACCGCAGCTGGTGGGTGATCCTCCACAAATCCTAATCCTCAGCACTAAATGTCCACTGCGGGCTGGCGGGTCTGCGCTTAGTGCGGACATAGTGCGGCTCGGCGGGATGTATGCCTCAGTGGGCTCCTGCGCTCCCGCGACGCCGCAGCACGGTGGAGAGGGGGGCGCTATTCTATTCTGCCGATCATTACTATTACATATACACATGTATGTGTTACTATTAGACAACTATACCTATCGCAATGTAAGAATGCCCCTTTCGACAGATACCAGCTACGATATAATGTAACTTTGAACCGAATCGACAAAATTACAAATAATTACTCCCTTAAAACAATTATTTCGTGATATTTTTAACTTTTTCTCTTGAAGTATATGATACGACGGTTATTTTAAGCATTAATTTCAAGCGACTTTCAGAGATGTCCCGACTGATGAGATGCCCGCTCAGTATTTTCCCTCTGTCTACCAAGAAGAAGAGGCCCGTTTCGGCCGGTGCATTACCTGTGAGTCGGCGCAGTTGTTCTCGAAGAGCTTGTCGTCCGGCGGCGCGGGCGCGCACTCCTCCAGCACGCTGTCGGCGCGCAGCAGCTGCAGGCGGCGCGCCGGCCCGGGCCCCGCGCCGCCGCCGCCCGCGCCGCACCCGGCCCCGGCCCGCACCCGGCCGGTCGCGGCGCCGTCGCGCGCGAACCGGTGCAGCTCCTTGTGCATCTGCACAGCGTGCGGCAGTTTGCGGCTTTAGCAACATTTGCGGAACCACTTCTCCACATAGATGGCATTAAACGCAACGCGATAGCGAAACACCAAGCTGTCAATGTCACAAATACCAAAACGAGCATCCGTTACTTTTTTAAGTAAGCTCGCCTCCGCATGTGTCCATTATAAATACTTTAACGGGTCTTACGCGCAAATCAACTTACTGTAATTTACGGCTGGACGTTTCGTCCCGGGCACGAGCAGAGTGTCGCGGGTCGCGGGTCGCGGAGGCCTGGCCGGCGGCGCGGAGTTGTCCTCTATCCTCTTTTGTTCTTGATAGTCTGATAATCTTTTCTAGTCTGCTTGTGACCGTGACCCGTGTGACCAGGTCGTAATGTCGAGCCATAATTAAAAGTAAGTTAATTCGCCCATAAGACCCGTTAAGGTATTTACAATGAGCACAAAGCGCGACAGTTGAAAATGCGTCTCCGCACGGATCGCTCGATACTGTCACACAACGAGGACTGTTTGCACAGCGCCTGCCGCCTGCTGTCCGCTGTCTGCCGTCTGCCGCCTGCTGCCTGCCGCCTGCCGTCCGCTGCTCGCTGTTGTTTTATTCAGTATACAAACGTCCGAGGCGCTATTACGTCACGGGCTGACATTCTGTTATTTCATCTTTTTTGATTAATGGTATATCATCACGCTATATCCCCTCCGGGGCTAGCAGAGATACATTAGTGATTGTATCGACTTTATACTTAAGTTATATGTCATGCCCAACGTGACCAATTAACTATTAGCTGTTTTACCAAGGTTTACAACGGCAAAAATCAGTTACAAAAATTACTTTATATCTTAGTACATAAAAAGTTAGTTTATTTTTATATTAGTATTAAAACATATTTGACAATAAGTGAGCCCCCCACACACACACACACGCACATGCACACAGCTTAACTCATAGCTAAGCCCCGTTCCCTAACAATACACATTATGCAAGTAGCTGAATATCGTTGGCTGCATAACTGTGCCGCTGCAGCTGGTCGTTTGCAACGATGCGGATGGCCAGCGCCGCAGCGCCGCAGCCCGCTCTGTCACACTTGCTCATATCAACGAACTGTGTACAGTCTGTGCAGAGACATTACTGCTTGATGTTTATGAATTCCTGTTTCTCGGTAGATACATTCGCCGTCTCCGCAACACGCGACAGTAAACACATCAGCAGAGATTAAGACTCAGTTTCACTTTTTTGCTTAGTTTTTTTTTAAATAATCATTAGCAGTGTTATATTATTTAAAGCGTTCCTCTATGCTTGTTTGTAATCGAAAACAAAATCGTAGTCAAATCAACAAAAAATAAAAGTTTATTAATAAAGAACAAAGTTAAGTAATAAGAGATCAACTGGTTGCCGACGAGGCCCTGGCGTCGCGCATGGAGCTTGCCCGGGCCGGAGCGCGGGCGCGGGGCGGCCTGCCTGCCGGTTCCCTATAGATCACACGCCACGGCGCGGCGGTGCGGCTGAGCGGTACAATTAAATTCTTCCCTTCTATCATAAATAGACTCCGCGCCGTGCGGGTATGCACTTTTATGTGGGTGACTTTCCAGCTGCTCGCATGAAGCGAATTGCCTTCTTTTTTTGCAACAAACCGCCATGGAGTGGAATTCGATTCCTGCTTCTGTTTTTCCAACATTTTACGGCATGGGAATCTTCATACGGCGGGTGAATCGGTATTTGTTGGGTGAGTGCGCTCCATCACTTATCATCACTTTCCATCAGGTAAAATTGAGAATAAACGCAAGTCTATCAGAAACTTAAAGAAAATAAGATTTAAATCACTTTTTATTTAGTAGGAATCAGGTGTGATTAAGTCTTAGACTTTGTTGATGTGTGTATTATCTTATACGAACCTGTAATCTAAATGAGTACATACCAAGACAAGATTGTGAAAGTTACGACAAGCGACGCCCAAGAAGTATCAGAACACACCAAACGACACGACAAGCAGTTAGCGACCACCGACACGACGACACACAAGCCCCCGCTGGCCGGCCGCCGGGCTCCGTCTGCGCCAGCCGGGGCGCACCGGACAACTCGGACCTGGCCTGCGCCGTCACATGGGAGCGGCATGCCCGCCAGAGGGCACGGGGAGGGGGGGGGGGGGGGGGGGGAGGGAGGGCGGCGGCAGACTGTCGCCGCTCTATGTTATCCCGGGGCGTGCATTCCATAGAAGCTTAAAAATGCATAACTATTTATTATCTGGTTACGCATGGATTTTTCACATATATATTGATTTAAAATTAGCTCCAATTCGTGTTCTGAGGCCGCTGTTCTGGTGATGACCAGTTTTTGATAATAATATATAGTAACGCTATATCCGTTCCGGGGCGGTCAGAGACACGGCAGTGGCTGCATCCACTTCACGCTCACAGTACGTGTGGCGCGCGGCGGGACCGGCGGCGCAGATGATGCTCGTTCTCAGGGCAGGCCACTTACACGGCAGCAGCGGATTGTCGTGCAATACATTTGCCGGTAACCCGGAAACACGGGGGGGGAGGGGCGCCGGTGCATGGCTGCACGGTGACCAGAGCACTCCGCTGGCAAGCGCGGTGCACTCCACTAAACTACTGCGACCAGAGACAGTAAAGAGGAACCTATCGACAGTCGCAGCGGTCATGCCGGCCTGCGCAAATCGTGCGACCTCTCGCGTATCGCCCGCCACACTCAAATGATATCCGCGAGGACATTATTAGACATTAGAGCGCTATTGACAACTACATGCCTGTTCGATATCCGCATACATACATTGAATAGGATATAGAGGCAACGGTTTTGCTGTCGGTCCTCGCTCCCAACATTAACATGTCACCTGACGCCAACCGACAGCGTCCCGCCGCGTGCCGTGAGAGCCAATCAGGGCACACTCCAGCCAGTATTACATGTGAATACCGCACCGTCTCGACTGTCCCGCCTGCATTCGGATAAGCGGCTGTAAATTCAAATGAAATGCAAATCATTGTTAACAAATACATTTTCAATACTTCTTAGTATAATAAACGTTATTATTTCGCGCCGACATATTTATTAAATATCCAATGCGAGTAAGTAGTGCTTTTATGCTTTTATAGGATGCACGCCTCTGAGAGTTATGTACATCCATCTGTTAGCAAACAGGCAAAAACTACATGACAGAGCCCCGAGGAAGCGCGGAGGTGAGGGTGAGGGTGAGGGCGGCGGCATGGGTGGCAGTACCATGGGGTTGAAGGACTCATGCAAGAGCACGGTGTCGGGGCGGCGGCGAGGGCGGGCGCCGTGCAGCGGGGCGGCGCGCAGCGGCTGCAGCGAGGCGGGCCGCGAGCGCCGGCGCTGCTCGCGCTCCTGCGCCAGCTTGTGCGGCGCTTGCGAGTACAAGTATAGCTCCCTGTGGAGCTGCGAACAAGCACGAGCGAGCGCTCACTGGCGACTGGCTGCTGGCTGCTGGCTGCTGGCCGGCGGTGCGCGCTGCCTCTAGCTCCACTGAACTAAGGGACTGAGCACACTCATCGACGCGGAACCGCTCTCGGCCGGTCCCGTTGCACATTGGGCGGGGGCCGGGGCCGCGCGCGGGGCGCAGCCGGCACGCCGCCAGTGTCGCATGGAGCGCGAACACCGCCGCCAATGCTCGGCTGTCACTGTATGTGTTTGTTCAGTTCAAACATTTTATTCCCATACAGATACAAGTCACTCACATGAGAACATTTCGTTTAAAACCCATCTGGAACAGTAGACCACTAAGAGCTCACCCGGCCAACACGGAACCATATTTGTTAATATTTACCTTTAATATATTGTTGTTTATTGTTGTATTTGTTGGTGTGCTCGTTCGCCGTGAGCGCCGTGATAATGCTATTGGATTTTTTTTAACAGGCGAGCGCTTTACCTCCATCACACCTGGTGGAAGGTGGAGATGAGCCCGCCGATGGACCGCGTACGCGTAACATATGCCTAATCACTCTCCTCTTAAAGACTCCCAAGTCGTAAGATCGTGGAAGCATGCTCGCTAGTAGAATATGTCACTCGTTGGCTGCTCGCTTGCTGTATGTACAAGAGAAACTCTTCACGTGGATATAAGGAACGGCCTCCGCGTACGGATGACATCCGACACGTCATCTAGTGGCTTTGTAACGAAACGGGCTGGCGGAATTAGAGAATGCAACTCCCGGGAACACTCACCGGATGCCCCGGTGGATACTTGCCACCAGGCAAATTCATCTGTCAACCGGAGTCAAGTTACGTCTTCCGATCCAGAATGACTCTAACAACGTATTTCTATTCGTTCCTCTTACATACATACAACTCTTTGCCTCCGCGGCCACGCACGCGACCAGTCCGCGATAGGATATCCAGTGAGTTCAGAGTAACATGCAGTAATATATAACGTTGTTATAATAGGAGAGGAAGTGCAGTTGGAAGCAGCTAAACATCGCTCTGAGAGAAGAGATAGAGAGAGAGCCACAGTGCGCGGTGTGCTAGCGGAGAGACGATACCGACAACATATATAGTATTTACAGAGTATATACAAAATAGTCCCTTGTATAGTAAAATAACACATCTGGGTATATCTAAAACAAATAATAAAAGTTGCTTTAGAGAGCCAGCACCCGCGTAACTGATGTAGTGTACACGCGTGCATGTGTGACCCGGACATGGGATCCACGAGTATTCTTAATTTGAATAACAATTCCTGCTTAACACGTTCGTCAGTCAGCGCGATTCGTTTGTGTTTCTCAGGGGCTTAATTTTTTTTTATACTTGCTCAACAAAGTGACTACATTGCACCTCGTGGATAGTACAGGAGAGTCCGGGAACGGCAACGACCGCCAACAGAAGAGAATTCAATGGCGGCCGCCGTCGCCCTGCCGGCCCACGTGTGCCGCGGCGCAAGGCGTCTCCCCCGTGATACGGGTACACGAGCCGGGCCCGCAGCGCGGCAGGCGGCCCGGAGCGGCGCACTGGTGCCGCCCGCACCCCGCGCCCTGCCCGTGCTCGCGCGCCGTGTCAGCCGTGTGCCGTCAGCGGCCGATACGTAAACGACGTAACTCGGGTACTATCATTACATTGTGATATTATTATCTTCGATTGATCGCACCGCATTTTGTTCTTCACCCCAAATGTGTTAATATAATATGTTATTCTATACAAGCTAATAAAAAGTACTGTGTGGTGTGAATGTTTTAGAATTTTAATGTTTTATTCTTACATCCCATATTTAGACATGAGTGGTTATTTGCTTCTATTCCAATTAAACATCTAACTAAAATCGTGCTGTTGATTTCAACAAGAAAAGCGTTCGCCATATTTGTATGACGTGGTGACGAACGTGTTAAAGACACGATTTGCTTTAATAATCTATCTGCAATTGTTTTCCAAATATAAATACAATCATTTGGATCATCGGGTCCGCATACAGTCGATTGATACTGTTGTGGCATAGGCCGCCAATTGTGGTGAGGCCTCTACCACTTGTGGGAGGCTTGTGCATCAGAAGGCAGCCTAAGCTCGAATTCTCTTTGCTGTTTATTTGGTGCGCGTTTTATGCGATTCGCGTAACCTAGATATCGCACTACATTGACTTCTATACAGTCTTTGCGGTGACAAGTGAACATAATTTCTGTTGCGTTATGGGTCTCACCTCGAAGCCGAGCTTGAAGACTTGCAGCAGCAACTCCCGGATGCGCCCGGTGACGCCCTCGTTCATGTCCTTAGGTATTTCCTCCGGGGTCGTCATCTGACTCTTGTCCAATATTATCTCCACACTCTTCACGATGAAATCACGAATCGACATCAAACTGTTCTGCAACGCGAACACCGTTCTGCTTTGCGTATTGCTTCCGACAATTCACTTCGACACTTCTGAATGTCTCAACAAACTGTTACGGTAACATTGGTACAGTTCATACAACACAATTTAATATCTACTTCGATGGAGGGACACTTTTAAACTATTTTGAGCTTAAAATAGGAAAATATACTTTAAATACTATACATGCGGAAATATACATTATAACAAACAAACATTGCTGTAGGTGTAGTGAAAAATATTTGAAGTCTTTTCATATAAAGGTCTTTTTATTTTAGAGAGTCGACAAATGGCGCTGCTTCGGTGGTCAGCTTCCAACGGGTTTCCAGAGGGGGCGAGGGCAAAGCACACGCTGCGGGCACGGGACGGGGCTACGTGAGCGAGCGATACTTACGAAGATCTGTACCCGCTGGTGCAGGTAGGCGGGCGGCGGCGCGCGGGCCAGGCGCGCGGCCAGCGCCCGCGCCCACTGCGCGCCCTGCAGCACGCCCTCGCGCTCCTCCGCGTGATGCCCTGCATCAGCCGGCACGGGACGGGGCTACGTGAGCGAGCGATACTTACGAAGATCTGTACCCGCTGGTGCAGGTAGGCGGGCGGCGGCGCGCGGGCCAGGCGCGCGGCCAGCGCCCGCGCCCACTGCGCGCCCTGCAGCACGCCCTCGCGCTCCTCCGCGTGATGCCCTGCATCAGCCGGCACGGGACGGGGCTACGTGAGCGAGCGATACTTACGAAGATCTGTACCCGCTGGTGCAGGTAGGCGGGCGGCGGCGCGCGGGCCAGGCGCGCGGCCAGCGCCCGCGCCCACTGCGCGCCCTGCAGCACGCCCTCGCGCTCCTCCGCGTAGATGCCCTGCATCAGCCGGCACACCAGGTACACGCCGTGCCTGCGGACCGACCCGCGCCGTCACTCCAACGCAGCCCGAGCACAGCGGCCGCCGCTTTGCGACGCCTTCAGTCAAGGTGCACGAGCGGCACTGCGTCTCGGAGCTGGCGCGCCGCGCGACTCTCAGTTTTGCTAACAGCAAGCTGCGCCCGGTCCGGGTACGAAGGAACTCCTACAAGCATTCCGTGGCGGGCCACGCGGCGCGGCGCGGCGCACACACACACACACACACACACACACAGACTGGCACGAGGGCAGTCCCTCGACAATGCTTTTTGGAAAGCATTAGCTGCTTTTCATCAGGTAGATCGTCCAGAGAGCCTAGACCAATGTAACATTCAATAAACGATTATGAAAAACGCTAAATGTATAAAATTGACATAACGTGACGACGTGGTGTTTCGAAAGCTTATGCAAATTCTATACATTTTCCACTTTCTTCTATTAGCGATATCGTTTATCGAATGTTATTTTGACTAGAGGGGTAGATGGTCTCCCCTCTAGTGGCATAAAGCTATGTCACCTGCTCTTCTCCTG
This sequence comes from Automeris io, assembly GCA_036320925.1. Classification (NCBI taxonomy): domain Eukaryota; kingdom Metazoa; phylum Arthropoda; class Insecta; order Lepidoptera; family Saturniidae; genus Automeris; species Automeris io. The sequence continues at coordinate 211,820 of JAUDJH010000010.1, read as the reverse complement.
ATCCGCCTCCTCCGCGTCGAGTATCAGCTTGAACTTCTCTTCGAACACACGCCGTAGCCTTTTCAGCTGGTTGCACGCGATTTCCCTGTGCCAGAGGACGACGGTTATCGGTATAAATATTTTTTTATCTACACGCAAACGCTTGACCTCAATCACACCTGGCGGAGGGTGAAAATGAGGCCGATAATGGACCGCGGCTATCCAACAAATGTCTATTCATTCTTCTTTTAAAATCCTACAAATTATAAGGACGTTCGAAAAGTAAACGAGGAGTACATTTCACTCTTTCGTTGTTCGCTTTATGAATGAGGGATGCAGGTTTTTTTAGTGCGAATATAGGATATATTCAAAATACAAGGGCGGTATCTAACGCGACGTCTTGTGGTTCTGTGATGACATGGGAGCGGTGGAGTTAGAGAACGCAGCAGTGAATGCAGTCTCCAGCGCGTGTAACCGGTAGAAGACTGAGAAGCGGGGGACTTGCAAAGTCACCGGGTTGTTTAAATATTCTTATTTACTGTATCAGTCCAAAGGCAATCAGGTCAGCGGAAACTGCAACGTCGTCGACGCGTGCGCAGGCATGCGACCACACCCGGTTAAAAATCACAAAACCTGTGTAGCGCCCATAGATAATAAAACTCGTCATAAAACACGCGCGGGCAGCGGCGACGCGTGCAGCGCCCGGCCCGCACCGCGCTCCGGATATTGCGTAAAACTGCGACGCGCGCACGGCGTCACTGCTGCACGCAAGCCCGGGCCTGGCGCTCCAACGTTACTCAATTTAATGTTTACACTTACATTATAAAGATGTCCAGATAGAGCTTCAACCGCGCGGGGCATGTTCAATCCATTGGATTGATATATCTCACCAGAGGCTTTTCATAACCTAAACTTATCATTTGGGAGAGTCGTCACATTGAGCTCATAAAATACATTTGATTATGACGTGTTATACTAAAATATGTAAAGATCTAATGAACAAATGTTATGAAAGTCTCACGTTTTTAATTTTAAAAAACCTTTCCATGTTCTGGGAGTTCAATGTTGTGAGTTTTTTTCATTTACAAAATCCTCAAATTTAGGAAACATCTCTGTATAAGTCTAGTACTATTCCGTATTCCAAAACATAATCAGTTCATAGCGTATATGGAGTGACATCTGGTACCTCTAATTGTGGTTAGAAGGCAGATATAGCCATTTACTACGCATGAGCCTACAAATTCTGACGCAAAATTTTTAAAGTCAACAATTGAGCTGATTCCATCTAAACAATATTCGTTTTTGCATTGTGCAATTAAATGCACAATTTTCCAGTTTGTCAACTGCATCGCAATATGAGGCACCAATATTCGCACCCGCTACATACAGCGCGAGCACTAGAGCCATGCCACAGGGGCGCGCCGGCAGCGTCGCAGGTTGCGCTAGCCCGCTCGCCCGGACTCTGTGGCGAGGCGGGGCGCCGCATACACCGTGCGGTAACGAGGTCCCGGCGAACTCAGCAGCGAGCGCACCAATTGTTAGTGCGAACTAACTGCTTTGCGGTGATGACAGAATAAATAATAAACGCATATGTCGACGACGTCGCAGACGGCGCCGGCCTGGTCCGGTGGGCGGGTCGCGGGGTGCGGGTACTCACGAGAAGGCGAGCGGCGCCAGCAGCGCGGCGCAGCGGATGCGCTTGGCGAGGCGCGCCGTGAACTCCCACTCGGCCTGCAGGCAGGCGCGGCCCATGTGCTCCGTCTCCGACATCGTGCGCAGGTACGACAGGTATTGCTGCGAGAGATACGCATAACGATTACACGATGGAACGGGTTTTCCCAAATAATGCTTGTTTCCTCTGCTTTTACAAATTGTGCCATGGGATACAGATACCAGGAGCATGTTCTAATTCTTAAGCAGCGATTGGCACAGTACGAGCGTCCAATGACAGTTGCGGCTGTTCTGCTGGCTCATCTACACGAGTACTGATGCCGACGGTGGCGCACGAGTGAGCGGGTCGGGTCACCTTGAGCACGGCGTCGGCCGTGTCGTCGAAGGCGTGCAGCAGCAGCCGCAGCTCCGGCGCCGGCAGCGGGGCGCGCGCCGCGGCCCGCACGTGCCGCATGAACTCTGCGCGCATCTCCGACGCTATGTCCAGGCCCTCCTTCAGCTCGTGGATCAGCTGCGGCGACACAATTACGCTTACTGCATCGCAATGGCACACGAACATACTTTTGCGATGTATATTAAGGTAATTTTGTGTTATGTATAACTAATATAAATGGTTTTCTTTCATACTATCAACATTTCAAATTATTGTATTGAGTGGAATAGTTATCGCCAACTGTCTTGAATTTTGTATATACATTTCTGGCGCCGGTGTTAGCAACGTTGCAGATTACATTAATCTACGTGAAGACGCTGCAGATTGCGTTGATCTATGTGCCGACATTGCAGATTGCATTGACTTGATTGCCTAATTGCAATGAGGATGTAAAACGCTGCTATACCTTTTTACGGAGTACATTGTAAGGGGCAAACAGTATATTGTGTGTGTGTGTGTGTAACCTGCTTGACGGTGAGGCAGGAGGGATGGTCAGGTCGGCTCTCGAGGCGGAAGGCGAGGTAGTCGTGCACGGCCTCCATGCAGATGCTGCTCAGCAGCAGGAAGTGGCTCCGGTACGACGGCAGCCGCATCGCGGTGCACTCCTCCGACCAGCATCCGTACCTACAGATGCACACCAAACACTCTCGCATTTGTGTAACCTTTTTCTCCCTCTTCCTTCCATAACAGAATCCCACGAATCCCTCGTATCACGGCTAAGTCGACGACATTCTTTAACTCTAACTTTTACCCAGCATTGCAGCCGCGGAATAGTCTCCCAGCGAGCGATGTCCTACCGTCCTATGAAGTGAGCTCTTTTAAACGAAGCGCGAAGGTCGGCATGACCGTTCTGGCTGTCGACAGCTTCTTTTTGCTCTTCGCAACAGCAGCCGGTGTTCCGGACCGCACCGCGCTCACCGTCAGGCGCGGCGTGCTTACTGTACCCAGCCTGAATTGAAACAATAATACGGCCATCACGGAACTAAGTTGAAACTTGAACCCTGTACTTCTAGGCTTCTAGGTATCGCACGGCTATGATATTAAATCACAAAGGTTATCTCGAGGTACTCTTTCGATTGAACTAAATGTCAAACAAATTGTTATCGATATGGAGTGAACATAAAAGATGTCAAATTGAGACATTTGTGTGGCTGCATGCCCATGTTTTACAATTTTTTTTAATCGACAGTTGGCAAAACCGGCGCCTCACTGACCTGCGCAGCTCCTGCGCCCGCTTGGTGTTTTCCTGCTGCGCGCTATCGGCGCCGCGCTCCTCCACCGCGAACATTTCCACCGGTTCCTCTTCCGACACCTGCACACACACACACACACACACACACATCCATGAACACTGCACCTCAGCAAGCATTTTAATACAATTCAAATACATTCGTGTTGCGACTCGATTCCGCATCGCACGCACATCAACGCCAGGACATCGTTTACTGGTTGTTATAATGTTATTCTCGAGCGGACTCTTGACCCCGGTCGCTCCCGGTGGAAGACGAACACGAGTTCGACCGCGACCGCCCAACAAATGCACACTAGCTCTATTCATAACGGCTACCAAGTCATAAGAAAGTGATAATATGGTCGCTGGAAGCAAGCCCCACTCATTAGCTGTTCGCATGATGAATGCACGAGTAAGCCTCTCCGTGCGGATACAAACAACGTCCAGCGCATGCCGATGGTGTCCGACGCAGCGTCTAGACATCCCCCGGTCCTCGTCGGTAGCTCTTAACCATCTGTGCACTGTGTAAATAACTATGGAGGCACCCGGTATGTCCCGCCAGAGCGCCGCCGCCCGCGGGTGGGTCGCGCCATCCATGCACAAAGCTGTAGCAGCACGGGACCACATTAATGCGTCGTCGATACCCCAACTGCTCAGTATAAAGCTTTCCGTCTCATTCTGTGTACTGCGAAACGCAATCGAGTGGAATGCGCTGCCGGTGTCTACCTTTCTAGCTTTATATCATATGAGAGTTTTGAAGTGGAAAAATAAACCTATTTTTATTGTTTTTGCCTAAGATTCAGGCTTAGGTATATAGTTAAAACAATATATAAATATTAAAGATAGGACAGGTACAAGTGAAGCAATATAGAACAGTAGATTGGCGACGTCCAGCTGTGTGCTAGCGCGGGCGCGGGCGCGGACGCGGTCGGTGCCGACGTCGCAGATTGCGCTGAGCGAGCCTTGATGCAGAGATGTGGGATTGACCCGGTGCGGCATCACAGCGATTCCTCGGGCAGTGTTTCTTCCACCCAGCTCGTTGTTACTTTATTCTGAGACAGGCCAGCGTGCGCAGTGGGCGCAGCGTGTGCAGTGGGCGCAGCGTGTGCAGTGGGCGACTCACGTCGGGCTTGTCGTGCGCGCCGGGCCCGTCCAGCGTGAGGAAGGCCTTGTCGAGCACGTGCTTGCGCATCTTGTACAGGTACATCATGCAGCGCCGCACGCCCTGCGTCTTCAGGATCTCGCGGTGGTGCTCCCTGCAACATCACAGCAACGATGCATCGGCACGCGGCACGCCTGTCGGGGTCGCACCCGGCGTCACCGGTGGCGCGGCTGATCGCCGTTCTCACGGCACTAGTACACGTGACATTTCTATTAGATGTTGTTATAAATTGAACTAGGTTTTTTTTTAATAATTCGATTTCTTTCGTGTTGAGTGTTAACGACTTGTATTATAGGATAAGGTACTTACTGGGATTGTGGTGGCGAGGCTCGCGGCTCCGCGTTCCACCGTACCGCGCTTGTTCGGCTGACCGTTCGTTGCCCGGGTATTGATTTGAATGCGCCGGCGCTAGGGGTGCGCTAGGGATGCGCTAGGGCGGCGCATGTCCCTTTGGGTCGGTTCTCAGTGAGGGGAATGGACAGGAGGGAACAACAAGTCGTAACAGATGTAATGCGGATTTGCTCACGATGTTTTTGACTAGATCTGTACTTAACCTAGGAAAACCCTGGTGGTACGTGACGGAATCCAAACCCATTAAGTATACGTATAAATACATGTTTTAGGCGCGAGAGCGTTTGGCCGAACTCAGTCATGATCATAGCACAGAGGTTCTAACACCGTTACGATATGGTAACGACGAGGAAATTAAAGTTCAACATACTATAGTTATAGTTATGGGAGGTGTACATTTGGAATATGTATAAAAAATATTAGGACTAGTTATTGGTGCTAGATTTAACTTTGTAGTGCATGTGAAACAAACGACCAAGATGGCAATCATCGAAGTATATCAAGCCGTCACGAGGCTGGCGAGGGCGCAGCGGGCTCTCAATTCAGAGGTCCGCTGTGCTCCACACAGCCGGCGCCCGGGGGCAGCTGGCTGAAAAGCGGTACATCGCCTCAAGGCTGGAGACGCTCACCAGACAATTCTTCATCTTTATCGCTAGGGCTCATAGAACGACATCCGGGACTTCGGCGGTCGTTCCAGCTGCGATGTTACCGTTAGAAATTCAGTTAAAGGAGAACTTTGTACAGATGGAAGTAAAATAGAAGGAAAGGTGGAAGGTGCGGTAACATGCGGGGGAGGGGCGGTTGGAGGTTGCCGGGGGCGGGGGGCGGGGGGTGCTTCCGTCTCAACGATCTCTGTACCGTCTACCAAGCCGAGCTGGTGGCCATCCTAAGGGCGTTACAACTTGTTGGCGCCCGGGAATATGTTTCATGTGAAATTTGGAGCGACAGCAGGCCTGCAGTCCTGGCAGTTGAAACACGATAGTTCGTGATATACGGGGCACACCGGGCGGTCTGGAACTGGGGGAGTCCAAGAACACTGTGTCTGCTAGTCACTATGCTAGTCTATGTCAACAAGTAAGACAAGACAGAAGATGTAGCAGAGCTAAGGATGGGATTACAAGCTAAAAGAAAGAAACTACATTGTATGAAGTGAATGTAATATTGATGTGTATGTAATAATGTCATGAGGAAACAGGTTGGAGACGTAGCTAAGAAGCAAAATGCCATATGTAACCAAATATATTACAAAATAAGTAAATACAAATAAAAGAACAACTAGAAAGATACTAGGAAAAGAGTGTAAATGACTTTGCGCTATAAAAGCAACTGTTGCAATAGAGAAGTACCGTTACGGTGACTCGCTGCGGCCCGTCGCGTTCCGAACTCGGCTTCAATACGGCCAGGTGTCCTAACTACCTTACCTCATCGTATGTATGTATGTATGTATACGCGAACAGGCGTGACGACGACGTCGCCGCCGTCCCCCGACTCCGGCCGCTATCAGCCGCTACAGACGCAGCGCAGGCAATTTGTCGCGATGTCACGCGTCGCGTATTACTCGGCGCGCCCCCTAGCGATCAGCGGTACGCGGAGCCGGCGCTCGCCTGTGCAGCCCGTCCTCGTCACTATTATCGCTTGGCCGTGCCGTGTCCACTTCCACTTTCTCTTCTCCTTCCAAGTTCGCAGCGAGCTGCATCCAGCATCGCAGGTGGCGGTCCCACGGCACGCTTGCCAGTACGTGACTCGCCTGCCCCGGCGCAACTGTACAACTGTGACGGCGGTGACGGCGGTGGTACCTGTAGAGCGAGACGGGGCACTTGCCGAGCAGGCGCAAGTGCGTCAGGTCCTGCAGGTCGCCCAGCTCGAATACGTCGCTGTAGGACCACCAGTTGCCGCCGCACTCGACGCCGCCGCCGCCGCCGCCGCCGCTGTCGTTGGAGCTGTACGCGCTGTCCGGCAGCACCAGCTCGGGCGTCGTCTGCCCCGTCTGGGACTGCCCTGCAACAATCGGCGGGGGCTCCGCGTCAAGGGGATGCGCTGATTTAACAATGATGTCTGGAAATCACACGCATCAAGACGCACGCGCGCACACACACACACACACACACACACAAAATACACTACGCGTGCAAAAGAGATAGAGTTAATAATATATACGGCCCCCTGTTATAAATTGTCATTTTTACTTAAAACCACGATGTCTAATTGAATGCTTGTTAGTAATAGTAATGCTGTAATGTATCGGCAAGATGCGTCCACCAAGCTCCGCAGTGAACGCGCGCGATGGCCGACGCGGTACTCACTGGAGCTGTGAATGCCGCTGTCGGTGTCGTCCTGCTCGTGCTCCGGCTCGTGCCGCGGCCGGGCCGGGGCGGGGTCCGGGGCGGGGTCCGGGGCGGAGTCCTCGTGCGCGCTCAGCTCGCTGCCGCTGGACTCGGTCGGCGTCGCGTTGCAGCTCGCGCTGAACTGCACGCGGCACGCGCGCCCGCCGCCCGCGGACGACTGCCTGCGCGCACACACACACACAAGTCGAGCGGCACTCGTACTGTGCACCGGCGACAGGTTCGAGGGCGGCGCCGTGGCAGAGCGGACTCACGCGCTGGCGTCGGAGACGAGCGAGGTGCGTCGCTTCTCGATCTTGAGACGCATGGAGCGCAGCAGCCGGCGCATGCCCAGCATCTTCAGCCGCAGGTTCAGCGCCGTGTTGAACCACAGGCACATCGCCTGCGAACACACGCACCGCATACACCACTCGTTTTTGTTTTAACACCTCGTCAAGTGACTACACCGCACCTGATAAACACTTTCGTATAATCAGTAATATTGGCTCACTAAGCGCTCTCCACCGTCTGCATCAGGGCTCCCATCCGCCCTCTCCCTTCCACAAAAGAGGCACGCGCGGGGGCCTGCGGAGTCACAGCTATACGCTAACTCAAATCCCGACTAGGATAAAGAAGGTCTCGTAACTCTTATTGCAGTTGAGTCGTTAAGCTATGGGCTGGTCTTTCGGCGACCGTTTGGTTTCTCAGCCCCCTAGGGTACTGGCTCCTTTAAACAGCGCATTGAGAGGTAGTTGTGCGAGCCGGCAAGAGCGCTACGACTACTGATATGTTTTGTTCGACCGTTGCCAGTCAGCGTGTCATCGTTCGTACTGCACCGCGCTTGCCGCCGCGGGCCAGTGCGGCCGCCGCGCCCGCTGAGGAGCGCTGAGCGGCAGTAAGGGAACCGGTGTCCATTGACAGTCATCGTCATATCCGCTCACTTGTGTCACGATTGAATTGAACTCGGCGCCGCTTCTATATTACATTTCATTTATTATTATTATTATTATTTTATGGAGAATGAACCACTGTTCGTGTTATGGTGAAGTCCCTACCGCTTGTGGGAAGCTTGCTAATGAAAGGCAGGCCTAGCCTTAATCCTCTTTACTATGTATTTAGGGCCCATTTTATATTATTCCCATGACCTAGATACCGTGCATTGAACTTCAAATAACCTTACAGTGTATTTAAGTCACCAAAGTTTCTATAGTATATTGAGGTACATTAATATATTTCTTGTTATTGTGTTATTCCTGTATTACGTGTGTTATAACTTATCTTAATCCTTCTCATCCATTCCCCTCACTAACAATCGATATTAGCGCCGGCGCATTCTATCAAAGACGTAACAGCAAAAAGGTCGGCTGATAAAGCGTGGTGTGGTGGAACGCGGAGCCGCAAGTCTCATCACTACCAAATCCCAGTAAGTACCTTATCTTTAAATTCAAGTCGGTCAACATCCTACCTAAAAGAAAGCAATTATAGAAAAAAAAATAGTTCATTTTACAACAACGTGGTTTCTCAAATGTGTATCTATCTGGACGGCCGCGTCGTGTCAGTGCGTGTGTGCGTGTGTGCGTGTGTGCGTGCGTGCGTGCGTGCGCGCGTGCGGGCGCGTCTGTCTGTACCTTCATCCTGTTCTGGAAGAGGTGCGTGGCGACGAGCGGGTGCTCGTTGGTGAGCGCCGTGCTGGACGGGTACAGCGACAGCGCGCTGTGGAACGAGTCCAGCAGCGCCGACACCTCGCGCATGCCGCGCCCCACCGCCGCGGAGCACGCGCCGCAGTGCAGCGCCAGGCACGAGCCCCCCGCCGGCTCGTCGCCGCCGTCTGCGCTGGCGTCCTCGGCGGCGTCGGGCCCGCCGGTCGCGTTGGGGCAGGGGCTGTCGTTGACGAACCTGTAACAGTCGATCCCCATATCATTACGGTTTCGTAATAGCTCTGCGCCGTAACGGCCGGATCACATTTATCGACTTAACGCAAACAGACATCTTGCTTATATCCATGTAATAAGTGAATAATTAGTCATTCTTCTAGCTTCATATCGGCCGATGTGACTCGACAGCGGGCTTGCATCATGCCGAATGCTGTCATCGTGTGATCCTATGCTGCGTTTCAAAGGAGGATATTGAAGTAAAGGGTCGTCGTATCTTTCGGCTTTTCTTCTCAAAGCTTCTGAAACGCTTTTAGCGTGGTACGTATGCAGGTGGTTCAGTCGACCTACCTTGTACTATTGCGCAGGATAGCGTGATAGATAACAAGTGATGATAGAAAAAAATGAAGAAGTCTAGACGGCAAGTAAGTAGGCGTTTAATGAAGCACAGTACAAAGTCCAGTAGATATAATGAAGCAATAGTACGATAGTTCAAGTTGATATAGATCACACAGCACAATAATATAAATAATAACACAAAAACAAATATTTCGAGAACGTTAGGAATGGCGAGCGAGTGATGCGTATGGCTAGTCTGAGTGTGATAGCGAGACTACCGTGCCGGCCGCCGGGTGCGCGGGCGGTGAAGCGCTCGCGTCGCGTGCGCGTGCGCAGTCCCCCCGCACACGCCGGTATCCCACGGCTCTCTAGCTTAAAGCCGTTTCCATGGCACGACACGATATTAAAAATAAATATCAAGTGTGTTAGTATGAAATGTGTTGATAAAATTACTTAGATAAATAAGTGAAGATATAATAATCTATATACATAAAAATCAATTGCTGTCCGTTAGTCTCGTTAAAACTCGAGAACAGCTGAACCGATTTGGCTAATTTTGGTTTTGAATTCATTGTTGAAGTCCAGGGGAGGTTTAAAAGGTGAGTAAATATGAAAAAAATGCTAGGAATATGGTAAAAACAACAATTTCGTTTTTCCATACAAACCAACCACTCTGTCCCCAGCTGTCAAACATATGATGTCAATCAAAACAAAACAAAGGTATGGCTTCAAGTTGATTAGAGGTTGCATGTCATTAATGAAAATTATAATTTATACGCCAAGTAAACGAACAAAACATAACCCAAAAATGTCCCATAAGGCATTATAGTAAAAATATCCTTAGATATGACTTAAGTTTTTCAATGCAATTTTATTTTTATTAGACTGGGACAGGCTAAACCTTTGGCAGAATGAAATCTGTCGGGGTAGCTATTAACATAAAAGAAAAAAAACAATGTAACTTTGTTTTAGAGAATTAGAGCAGAACAAGGTGTTGGAGTACTTAAGGTGGACTTACAGTTGTTTTATAATTTGAATAAAATACGTGTTACACTTATGATTGTTTATTTGACACTTATTTAAAATAATACGTCAATCGTGCATTCGCTCCCTACCTGCATAAAACGCGGTAAATGCGCCGAACACAAGGTCTGCCGGGACAGCTAGTGTTATTTAAAATAGTTGTTAGTTATAGGTTAGTATAGTATAAAGAATTAGAACATAGTTAATGTTAAGGACAGAAATACATAAATAGATAGTGAGTAAGCCACACGCTAACAGATTACCGGCAGGCTCTTCCTCTGGCTGGCCGCCAAGTGCAGGTCCGTACTATAGCAGCTCTTTTGTGAAGGGCTATGGGCTCGCTGCAGCATTCAGGAGCAGGCGGACGCGGGTGCATCCGTCGAATCATTCGTTTGTACAGTTCATACTTATGGAGTGTATGTTAATTATTTTGATATATACGGGCCCGACAAAGTGACTATGTTGCACCTCATGGAAAGCACAGAGTAGTCCGAGAACGGCATCGACCGTCCAGGGACAAGCCCATTGACAATCATCATCGCCATGTCGAGCTTCATGTACCACGATAGAAGATCTCTTAGCATAAAGGCACATCTGAGCGCGGGATTTCTGAGATCACTTATTATCGGCAAGCTACACGGCCACTTTGCCACTACGACTTTATTCTATACATTTCTAAGACGTAATAACCCTAAACACGTCAAAACTTAATGCAATGAGATACATTTTAACAATTACAATGGACACATTTAGTGCACCTATAGGTGTTAAACGAGCGAGGCGACCGACCTGGGCGAGGTGACGCACCTGTAGTTGAATATGTTCTGTATGAGCGCCGGCACGACGGCCCGCTGCGCGCACAGCTGCGCGTCCTGCTGCGCCAGCGTGCGGCCCGCCAGCCGCGCCTTCAGCTCCAGCCAGATCAGGTCCTTCAGCTCGTTCTGCCACACTTGCTCCTCGCGGCTGATCTGTCCAACACACACGACGACCTGTTACCGACATATTCTCCACGTGTAGGTGGCGCGCAATCGTTGTATCTTGAGACGCGGCCCCGCCCCGCCCCGTCGTCGACAGCAGTACTACCATCTGCCGACCACTCCATGCAGAGCTGATGTAGGCCCTAGACTCTTGCACAACTCGTCTAGAATTGCCTCTTGCGTATTACGATATGTATAATCATATTTACTGTAATCATTCTATCAAGTTTAGAACTCTTTTTTTTTTGCTTTATCCGACGGCGTCTCATATTACTTTAAATGTCCACATTATTTACTAACGCGAAAGACATCACTTAGGCACTGCAAAAACATGGAACCCGTAAGTCCCACTTTGGGAGCGCGGTCTCTCGTTTCTATGGACGAGCGATGTAGGCAGGGCGGCGTCTTTGATGTCCAATGGCCGTTGTGTGACAGTCAGTCCATTCAAAAGGGAACTTCAACATAATCTATGCGTTTTAAAATCGTAGCCGCGTGATACGTATAAGCCTAGAAATGTAGGGTTCAACTTTCACCACGGTTCAAACAAACAAACGCGTGGGGACAGCGTGCCGGCGTGCCGGCGTGCCGCGTGCCGCGAGTCGGACTGACCGTTCTCCTGCATCCCTTGTCGACGTTGCCCATGTTAATGAGCATGCTGAAAGTCCTGTGGAAGGTGACGCGGCTGGCGGGCGGGTCCGCGCTCTCGGGCGGCGCGAGCCAGCGCTCCTCGGGCTCGGCCTGCGCCCCCGCCGGCGCCGCTCCCGGCTCCGGCCTGTCGGCGTCGGCGTCGTCGCCGGCGAGCGGGCCGCGGCACATGGCCGTCGACCGCAGCGACATGAACCGGCTGCACGACTCCACCTGCGCACGCGCACTGCGCATCAGCCTCGTGTATTCCGTAAAACAATACTAATATTGTTACACTTACACATTTCAGAAATATATTCACCTACGATCTGGTAATCCTTGAGTCTCTGAATTCAAATTAAACTAAATTTTGTATCATATGTATAGAGATTACATGTAAACGTGCCCTGAGGACGGCGGCGCGCTAATCGCCGTTAGCTACGAAATGTAAGCGCCAAGTGGGTACAAACACTAATGTATCTCTACTCACTACAAAAGGGCTATAGCGTGACGATCTATTTTTAACATATGTATCAAATGTCTAAATATAACAAGATAATGCTTCTATGGAGCGCGGCAGCCCGCAGCAGAGGCCTGAGCGTCTGTAGGGCAGGGCGGGGCGGGGCGGGCACACCTAGAGACCCGTTACACTGTCCCTCGCTGAACACAGCCGCGCGGTCCCTTACAAAGCAATGCGGTTCAATCAAATCCACTTGTAAACTTGTTCACAAATAAAAGCCAATATGGTAACAATGATATATGCGGACATTTTTAAAACTAGTCGTATTAAATTTGTAAGAGAAACGGAAAAAGCTAATGTAATTATTCAGGGTCTCGCTTCCTACGGCAATGTCAAGGGGCCCGCCCCGCGCGCAGCCGCTATGGCGCTATGCCGCTGTGCTGCGATGGCGCTATGGCGGCGCTTATATTGGAAATGTTTTTTTGGCGAACTCAATAAACATACAGCTTTGAAATTTTCACCATATATTAATCCACATTTTAAAACTATGTTTAATTTTTTTCAGTTAGGAATCTCTATCTGTTGCTGTAATAAATATTAACTTTAACGCCCATAAAAAAAAGTAAAAGTATTGACCATGATTGCAGGCGTTCTGCTTTTCGGAAACAAAAAAAAAGGGCATATTAATCTGTGGAATATAAACTATCATTTGAACTAGGATTATTGAAAAATATATAACGGTAATTTTTTGGCATGTCGTTAAACATTCTTCCGCGAATTTTACGCTATTATACGATTTCTTCAGCTCGGGGAAAAAAAAAACAGCTCGACGGATCCAAATTATCCTAGTTCACATTGTGTCTTCATTAGTACTGAATGAGTGTCCCAAATTGCAATGGAATCAGTTCGATAGATTTCAAGATATCGTGGTCAACAGTTTGAAAAATACATTTTTGAGAAAAACGCATTTAAAGGCTAAAGCGCCCTAAGCGCGCGCTCCAAGCGCCTGACCTATCCAACGCTATTACTTTCGAACGACTTGAGATATCGAAAAATCACTCCACCTACATATTCTAAAATATAACTAGGTGAAATTCATGCGAAAAAAAATCGTTTTTTCGAACCAGTCATACGGGATGACCCCCTTAATTAGTAGGAACTTTTAGAAGCTATACTTTTCGTATTCCTCTGTGTCAGAGACGCCAAACTGTGTGTGTGGAGTTAACGTCACCCCGACGGGCCGCGAGAAACGTTCATGTAAGCTCTCATATACATTGGCATTTGACTTAGGACGCCAACTCACTAGGGGACAGTTAAATTGCTCCGCGCCGCCGGCCGCGGCCCGAGCTCTCTATTTTGTTTATGGTTTACAGGTTAACTGTTTGCCTCCATCACGTCTCCTGGTGGCTGACGGTGGAGATGCCGTGTGCAATATATAAGTTTTTTTTCTTAATTATTTAAAATGATAATAACATGACGTAGGGAGTTTTTGATCAGTACTTCAATAAAATAATTTGGAAAGAATATAAATCTAAAGACAGTATTACAGGCACATATTAGTGTGAACTGTCCAGATTAAGAGAACCTTTAGAGTAAAAGGATCATTATATGGCGGTCCGCAAGCGCGCCGTCACGCAAGGTTACATTCGTTATCACCGCGATGAGGCAGTGCGGCGGCGAGATCTGATAGCGCGGCTAAGCTTCAGCGACGCTCGATTGCGGCTGATAAATATAACTATTCGAATGGACCGTTTATTCATATAAATTGAAAGAATATTCGGGATAAGTATTCGGCCCTGTGCCCTCGCCGCAACACCCTCGGTGGCGGGATCACTTTATAATAACTTTTCATATAATATCGATGCACAGCGGCACGCAGCGGCAACCGAGACAGTGTCACGAATGACCCGCACGTGTCAGAGAGTGCGTGTCTACACACATGATGTACAGTGTGCTGTCATAGAGAATGTTGCATATCCCGCGTATTCATTACAAAACTATTGTAGCCGTTTGCGACGCGAGCACACGGCGCGGCGGAGGAGCTCGTCACGGCGAGCGCCGCTGCCGCTGTCACACTCCGGAGGGCGCTTCAACATGTTTTTTTTAAATTTTACTAATATTCTTTATTTTACTGTAAACTAGCATTATATATTAATTATTGTGAATGCTGTGGTGCCCTATAATGTTAGGGGCATTTGTATGTTCTGTTTTGTATACGTTGGTTCTTTTGTTTTCTGTCAGCTGTCTTAGAACAAAGAAAAGAAACCCGGAGACGATTCTGTACAAGTCATTACTACTATTGGGACGGGAAACAAGGGATCGACTTAACGAATATGGTTGTCCAGACTTGGATGGAGTGATTAGTGGAACGCCCCAGGGGCTTGTGGTCAGCAGCAGTCTGACGCATCCGGCCCGGGCGCGGCGCCGGCGCTCCTATGCAGGATTTCCTCAGGGGTTACCAAAAGGAAGGGAGTAACGTAATGATAACATTACAATATAAGTGTAAAGTATTGTGTAATGGCGTAATAATATTTCCGAAAGTAAAGTCCCAAGGAACGAATCAAGTGATTTATTCAAGCGAGAAACAATCAATTCCCCGTCGAACAATAAAAGCTACAAAGTACAGGCGCGCCGTGCGCTGGAGCCGTTGCAGTGGCAACCGAGTGCGGCGCGCTGACGTGCGTGGGCTGTCATCGAATGATTCGTCAATCCACTTGGATTTCAATTGGATTTTCATTTGTTTTATAGTTTGGCGACCATCGTGCACCGGCTGTCGGTGGAGCAAGCAGCGTACATACATAACTCACTAGTGTGGGGACGGGGCCGGGGCCGGGGCCGGACGCGGGCGCCGGCGACGGCAGCGAGTCCGCCTTGGAGTCGCGCTGGCCCAGCTCCTGCTTCCAGTCGCGCTCCTTGCCGCGGATCAGCTTCAAGCTCGCGCGCTTCTTGAGCCGCTCATTGCCTGCGCGGACACATCGTTCCGATGAGAATATATCCCTGTCGGGGTGGGCATGCCCAGCGTGACCAGTGGCGCAGCTGGTCGCCATTCTCACAGTACTAGTACACATGACATTTTAATTAGACGCCGTGCGCATTCCTTCCCGATGTTTCCATGCACCGGTGAGCACGTGATGCCTAAGCTCGTACTGCATCTCCAAAAAAGCCACCCGACGGGGCGGGGCGGGGCGGGGCAGGGCGGCGTGCATGCCACTGGACCGCTAGAGTGAAGAGGTCAAGTTGCAACACTGGCCGTATGCCCGGGCGCAGGCAGCGGCCGGCAGGCGACTGGACTGACCTGGGGAGCTGGGTTCCGGCGCGACGTACTCGAGCGCGTCCCTCTTGTCGCGCAGCAGCCGCTGCAGGCTCGTCCCGGAGTCTATGACGGTCCTGAAACATACGGAGAGAGCCTTCCTGTAAAATACAACTTCTTCTTTCTCCGACTTGTTACACCTCACTTCTCTTGGAATTTGCCCAAGTTGTCCAATTCGCTCGGAGTGCGGCGAGAAGGTTCTAGCGAACCGCGCTGCTGTTGCGAACGGATGAGCCCACAGCCGGCCCCGCGCTGCGCCCCGGCCGTGCCGCCGGGGGCACCGGGTCCAACAACTCTTCAGCACCTCCACTCTACATTGTACGCATGATAAAATACGCAGAGGGAACCACACTCAACTTAAAAATATCTCCGTAGATTTAATGAGAATTCTGTTGTTTTCTAAAGCGCTGACTCTGCTTAATGCGGTACAATCGCGAAGCGCACCTACCGCTCTCAGTGTCCGGTGCGTGCCTACACGGGATCACGGCGCTGCAGCAGGGCGCAGCTCCAGATTACTGTACATACCTCGCCATGGCGTCCGCGCCCCGCGCCCCGCGCCCCGGCAACACACTAAGAGGAGTATTCACAATGCAACCACCTAAGCACTGCTTCCCTTAATGAAACATATACACTATCACCGGCTTTGTAAATATCAAACGATGAACTGTTTAACGGTGACGTGTCGGACGCCCTGCGGGAAGCACGGCGCGAGTTCGCGCAATGACACGGGTAGCGCGGTCGCGGCGCCTGTCCACTGCACTCGCGGCGCCCTGCGCGGTGCGTCTGGACACACGAGCACGTAGGCCTTCAATTAAACATTATTACTCAACAAATCGGAACAACGTTGAAAAATCAAACTAAAATTAGGAATATTGCTAGACTAGGAAAAAACTTGAAGCCTAGACGTGTTATGTGGCCTCTATACTACTATGGAGCAGGAACTCTATAATCGGCGTTTCGCGCATTTGCATATCGGTCGTGTCCGAACAGTTAGCAGCCGTTACCTTGTGAACGGCGATGGCGGGTGGCGGATGGCGGATGGCGGCTGGCGGCTGGCGGACCAGTTCCTCAGTGGAGGTGTTATTCCTCATCGCGACGTTCCGGATTAGTAACGTGTTGCTAGATACGAGTGCTTAGTACATTTGTCAAACAGTGGCGCGTAGACAGATAATGTCATGAAACTGTCGACAGCCTTGCAGTACCGGCGCCCGGGCCGCGCGGCCACTGGCTACGGCCCTGCTCACGGCCTACTGCCATTCGCAAACAACTGCCTTATGCTTACTACCCTCAAAACTCACAAGCTTCTCTACGCTTAAGTTAATTAAGATCTCTCACAACTCGTCGCCAGATGTCTTTGTTATGACCAGACGCATGTGGTGTTGGAAGAAATTTTCGTGTTTACACTATTCATTTCGTGTGAGAATAATAAAGTCAAGTGAGCCATTTTTCTTGTTTAATATGTAGTTGTATTAATTTATTCATAATTTTGGAATCATTGTGAAATACTGTTAATCGGCTAATGTATTTCAAGTTGATAGTTTGCAAAATTCCTAAGTTTTGTTTATATGTTTCTCCGTTTAGTTAAATGTTGAGGCCACTCTGTTCCTGACATCAGAAGTAGGATAAAGACCCTGTCAATATCGCACACAAAGGCCACAGTGACAGTTATACCATAGTCATACTAAAGTTTGTTTTTTTGTATCCCTGTGGGAAATCCTACACACGCCCATCAGGGCCGCTGTGAGCGCAGCGACCCCGGTGTGTCGGACTCCTACTGACCAAAAACCCCCGGGGTGTCCCTCTAATCGCTCCACCCGGGCCTGGAGAACCAAATGCCGGAAGCGAAAAGCCTTGTTGAGGCTGCCTCTCTTGGAGGGGTAAGAGTAAAGAGCCCACTCCTTCAGAACCTATCTCTCAGGCGGCGCGCCAGACACTGCGCACCGGCTCCCTCTCATCCGAGCGGCAGGCTCTCTCAAGTCTACTGCCCATAATATGCCCATATGTGGTGTCATAATAAAGTAAAATAAATCTAACCAACTAAAAAAAAATTGCTTTTTCGGTATTTTTGTGTTGTGTTACTTCACGTACGTAATTTTCAGTGTTTTTTTTTTGTCATACGGACTTGAAGTAATTTACGTAGTCACGAGATTTGTCTGGGAGCTGTTTGAGATGGATCCGAATCGCGTCCGTCAGGTGTACACTACTGTGGCCATTGACGGCCAGGTTCCCGCGGCCCAGTGCACGGTGGCCCAGGAGGGCAGGTACGTCTCATTTCAGAGCAACATTAAAGTTCGTTACTGTTGAAACCGCTTCAGTGTCGGCACCGGCCGCTCACAGCGCCGCGGCTGTCACACCGGCGCGGCGCCGATGTCAGACTCGCATTACTATTGAAAGGGCATCACTAGTCGAATCAACACAATCACTCGGGCGGACTGTTCCGGCACTACCGTGTCCTGAACCAAGTCACTGTAAACGATATTTTTACTATGTTGATTACTGACCAATTGCAATATCGAATGGATTCATTTGTAACACAGAGTGCTGCCGACATCTGGAGCCCGTGCGGGTCGCACTGTCGCTAGTCACGGCGGCGCTGTGCCCCGCTGACGCCGCGACCGCAGCCGAGGGACGATTCATGAGAGCCGTCGCTGTCGTCACAACGCGATCCTGTTGCTACTTGCCACGCCGCCTGGGCAACATGGCGCGCTTCAGCCGCTGCTGCCGCTGCAGTGCAACCTGATGTGTGCCGCGGCGCCGCCCTGCCGCACCAGGACTCCGTGCCGAAGGAACGCGCGGCGTGTGGTGCCTCACGTGCGCTCGACTGGCATCGCGCTGGCTGCGCTGACACGGTCGGCCCGTGCCGCCGGTATTGCTAGACAAACTCGGTTCCAGTCGGGACTGTTTGCAAACGAACACCAGGTCGGGTCAACGCAACACAACACAACTTGGACAAAACTTTTATTTAGCCCGTACTATACTCGTTCCTCTTAGGGTTGCTTACGTCATCTTTATGGAAGAAGTAAAGCGCAACATCGGACAAACGAAACCTGTCGACAGTCGCAAAAGTGTACATTCCTTTGCGACCGCAGTTTTCATTTTTGTCAAAGACACCAAACATGAAACATTGCAGCAGGACCATGCCTTTGCCTATTTAATTAGTCCTACAACCGAGCACTTTCGAATCGTTAAAAGAAATTGAAAATAGATTGACCACGGGCTCGCAGTACAAAATCTATCGAGAAGAGCGCGCCTGAAACTCTGTTTGGTGCTCTTTTCAACGGATAATAACATCCAAACCAGTGATTCCCAAAATAGTCCAGGTGGACCCTCCGGAGGTCCACGGAAAATTCAACGGAAGTCTATGCTGGCGTGAAAAAATGGGAGTGCACAATTTGTAAGTACGTGGGGACTACGCAAATTTATCTAGTTTCGATAATAATGAACCAGAGGATATCCACCATTTGTTGATGGGATGTGTCCAGAATAAAAAAGAAAGAGAAAGCTTAAGGAGCACCCGAAACATCAACTTTTTGGACTTAGGCATTTATCAAAGGTATTTAAGTAATCCCAGTAGTCGAGAATCTCGAAAATTTATAAATTTATTTACAAGGGTTTTGTGGAACCTTAAGGTTTCTCTATCTTCTATAGTGTGCCTATAACACTTAGTGTAATGTTGATATTTTTATTATTTATATCTTTATTTATGATGTAACACGATAGGGTTGGCATGACTGCATGCGGCAGTCAAAAGTCCTTTAAATAAATTGATTAAAAAAATAATAATAATAATGAACAAAAATGTTGGCTTGTGTTTATCTTACCAATGTAGGCAGATAAGGCACTGCCGACGTATTGAGATCGACCTTCATATTGTTTGTTGAGTTTTTGGAATTATGGTAAAAATGTAGCAGGAGCGGGCCCACGGAAACCAGTAAATTTTGAAAAGGTCTACGAGAAAAAATGTTTGGAAACCTTCGGTCTAACCATTTCCAAACGCTAGTGTTTCAGTATTATTGCATTAACTATGCCTCTTAGACTGTCACTAGTAAAGCCGAGTAGTATGTTATAACAATAATACAATATATCGCCACGCTATATCTCTACGGGGTGGACAGGGATCCATTAGTGGACGTATCCAGTTTGCACTAATATGTCGAGCCCAAGTGGATCGCTGTATTCAAGGCACTTACACGCGCCACTTGTATTGTTCCCTCGCGATGTTTACCTCCACGCACCTCCGGGCAGCACGTGGCGCCTAGATCCGTACGTACGTAAATATTATGCTGATCACGTACAGTTGAATACTTTTGCTCAAGGGTCAGTGGGACATATCAGTTGCGTGATTGTTGCTCAGTTCCATTCATCCTCACATCGCAACTAGAACCGAAACATGACATGCGAACAAAACATAAATGCGGAACTGAGCATGCTTCAGATAACACTTAAATAAAGTCAGACAAGGTAACGCTGAGCGCTGACACGCGGCCCGGCGCGACGTGCTGTGAGCGCCGCCCCGCCCCGCCCCGCCCCGCCTCGACCCGCGCCAGATAACCAAACGCTAAACATGTTTTTTAATGATAACTGCTCTGTTTACACTTATCCATGCCAAAAATACAACGAAAACAAATTATCATAATATTTTGTACCAATGCAAGCAATTTTCTTATCAACCGGTCAATATTATTGCACTTTCGCAAAAACACAGACTTAAGAGAATTTGAGCCACGCACTTTCAGATACGTGTCAATTAAACAGATAAAATAAAAAGTACTCAAACACGAGTAGTAGGGACACTGCACCAATTACGTGCAGCGCGTGTTGACCGGACGAGACCGAGCCGCACCGGCCGGCGCTCGGCAGCGGGCGGACGTGCCAGCTTGCCGAGGGCAGGCAGAGCGCAGAGTGCAATGCCGGCGCTTGAGGCGGGACCAGTCCTGACCCTGTATCGGGAGGGCGCCGGCCCAGCCCTACTGCTGCGGGCGAGCCGTCCCGTCAGTCAACGTCACGAAAGCGATGGTGCGCAGACAGGACGCGCTGCAGAACGCTGCATTGCGTTGCGCTGCGTTGCTGCACTTACTGCAACGTTTAATTCGCCCCCCGATGATGTATTCAATCCAGAGCGTTGCCATCGGGATTGCCGCGCCATGAGAGCCACAATGTCATGGGATGCAACGCGATACGGTGATGGAGACACGTCCCCTTGCGAGTTACCGCAGATGGTATCTCAATATCTATCAAAGAAATGTACAAACTGGCAGAATAGAAAAAAAAACGTGACAAGCAACATATTAAAGCTTCATATTTTATTAACAATTTCTTTATATGGCGTGTTGCTATGTTTATATTATGTGCAAATTTCGTTAACACAATACAACAATAAATTACTTTTTCTATTAGCCAGTTTTGTCTCAGTACAGGGCAAAGGCCTCCCTTTTTCAGTATATTTGTGGAATCCACGTGACGGGGTTTTGGACATGTAACCCAGCGGCTCGCTGAGCTGGAGCGTACACTTGCGAAGAGCCGGGTCATCAATGAGGCTTGTGAACGCATTCATCAACCAAGGGTTTATGCTGCGGAGCTACGGACGCTTCGGTCTTCGACGCCAGTAAACATACGCCGCACCTGCCCTTCGTTAGTTCTTCGAATATTCTCGGATAATTATGAATCCACATTAGCCCGTGTTCAAACAAATGTCATACGGACTGACAGACACGAGCGCCGTGTACGTGAAGCAGCTCACTCGACGTGACATGTACATTATAAATAACACACGGGGCGGCGCGGCGGTATATCGGCGCGTTTACCGTTTACATTACTCGTTCAAATATTTGCCGCGAAGGTCACTTAGCAACGGCCCTCGTCACGTCGCAGAATAACAAATGTTTCTCGTATTTGTGCAGCGCGTGCAGCGCACTCGAGCTGGACACGCGCGAGGTGCCCGTTGCGCAATCACTTCCTGTGGGCTCACTCTTCGCAGCTCGGGTTTGCTGTCCAGCTCAGCGGACTGGCCGCCCCGGCTGCCTATAACGTGCTAGCATCGGGCAGGACACAATATTGGAATCCATTCTCTCTACCCGCACTATCTCTATTTCCCTAATCCCGACTGGATATTGAAGTCAATTCAATCTACCAATGTGTTTATGTGTGGTGTAGTGGGAACTTACCGTCTATTGTTGCCAGCTGGCCTCATTCACAGGTGGCAGTAATGAGTTAAACTAGTTGGTTTCCAAGCAATCCCCACCAGTGGCTCTTAGTAACAGCGTAGCGCGCGGCGGGCACGCCCCGGCAACCAGGTCAGCTGGCGGGCGGACCCTGGCTGAGGGGGCTTGCACGATGCATTACCGCGCGGGTTGTCGCGGTGGCTCCCCGCTTAGCGTTGACGACTGCCTGCTTATTCTACACCTGTCGCGCTAATGGCAGACCAGCCGGGCCACCCGACGGTTTTGGCGAGTCAGCAAAGCGGAGTAAAAGGCCTAGGGCATTGATAACAAATCACCCCGTATAAGGATGTATGTTTTCGTCTAGTACGTATAGTGCAAGCACAAGCTTAGTTTAGTTAGGGCTAGGTCAGGAAGTGCAAGAGTATAGAGTACGAGTCGGATTCCGGCAGCGGCGCGGCAGCAGTGTTCGGTTACCTGCGCTTCTCCTTGTTCCTGATGCGGGAGCGCGGCGGCGTGCTGCCGAGCAGATCAGCCTCGGAGCCGTCGCCGCCGTCCGCCAGCAAGAACTGGGACGAGCGGCGCGGGTGCCGCATCACCACCTCCTCCTGGCCCCCGCTGCGACACAACAGAGAGCCACGTCACGGTCACGCTCATACTGGCGCTACGCCTCCCTCGGCCGCTCAGAGCCGGTGTTACGCGCTCACATTCCGGCTGTACTTAATCCAACTTCCATGGTTCCATGTTTAATTTATTATTCCGATGAGTATATGAATAAGAGTGTGGAGAATGAACCGCTGATTGTATGACGAAGAACCTGAGATAACAATTTAGGAACGGATACCAGCTATTCTGGCTTCACCTATTGCATACTATGAAACGCCGTGAGAAAGCTTTTATTTGCCTTTCCCTCTTCCTACCTAGTGGGAAAGAGGATCAGTGCGGAAACAAACTGGATATCACTAACCGAGGAAAATTGAAATGAAACCTAACTAAATTGATGAAAATGTATTATCAAAGCATCACAATCATTCCTCCCACTAAAAGGCAATGAAATAACAGATACATATTATATTTTGATTTGGTTTTGTCAATATCAATTTTATTAAAAAATCTATAAACCTTAACGTGTTATTTTTATTGTTTTTCCACTCCACACTTGAATAGTCAGAAATGAGTCAAAAATATATTTGAAGATGATGAATTTGCAAAATACAATATTAGCTTAGCAGGGGTAGACCTGGAACCAAAAAACACGGCAAGGAGTCTGTTCGCGCGCAGGGCATGCGTATAACAACGGTCCTTGAAATCCTTCCCGGGTCTCCCCACGCCCCATCCCACGCTCGGCCCTTAACAGCGACACATGTGTACGCACGGCGGTATCAGCTACACTTATCATCGGCGGGGAACTCAGTGACACTACGGAATAGTTAGTCGCTTTGGACAATACGGCGGCACATCTAATTAATTGTATACGGCGAACGGTGCGAGGGCTCCAGCAGCCTGTCCTCATCATCCAGTTTCCAGGTGAGTGCCTTATGAATATTTCATTGTCACTGTGCCTGAACTAATTTTTTGTTCCCGAAATTAATCTACGCGAAGATTCAGAACCCAGCGGCACTCTCCTGCGCTAACAGAGCCCACCAGACAAAAGCGTGTTGACCTATGGCCTGCACAAAGTCAGAGTAGAGTCTATAAATCCAAAACCCAACAAAAGACGCAGCGCGTTCTAATGCGGAGGGACTCACGTCCGGCGCAAAATGGCAAGTTCAACGCTGTGCTGTACAGGCAACACGAAACATCAGCACAGCTAAGCACGTGGACCCGCCTACCGTCTGTGAGGCACCGCACGCGCCGGTGCCGCGGTGGCCGGTCGCAGAGGATCACGTGTCCAACTTCATGTGACCCGACAGCTACTCAATGTTGAGCTAGCCCAGTGCCAAACACCCTCGCAGCCTAACCGCGGACGCACACGGGTAAGGTTATTCACGGATGGACCCAATTATTTGCCGCCGCATTGCCGCCACTCAACACGATTCACTTCACTCTATTATTCTTGTATCAATGTTATTTTTGTAATGCGTTTGCTGCGGAAGCAATGCTGCTTACAACACGTTCAAGTGAATCATCTTCAGTGCTTCTGCGAGTACACATTCAAAACAATGTTTATCATGTGACCGATACAATCTGCTGTGCTCGCTATCTCGGGCCCGGCCGGGGCGCCCCCCGCGCGCGCCTGTACGCGAGCGCCCAATCAGCCTGACGCCGATCGCATCGTACGACTTCATACAGGAAGCCCTGCAAGCCGCCTGAGCGCTAAAGGCCAGAGTCAAGGTCAGAGGCTGGCAGTCGCGTACTATCGCCGTGTATGTGTGTATACGCAAAGGGCGTAGGGCCGGTGCAGGCGCAGACAGATGCGACTAGCGGCCGACGTCGGCACAGCTCGAACGGTGCAGTTATAGCGTGCAGCCATTGGCCATGCAGTTAACTGACACGGGGCAATGCTGTCGCCCTGCATTATGCAGAAGAGCGCCATTCCCTCCATTCATTACTTGGATGCTAGAATTTTCTTTAGAGAGGCCATTAAAAGATATTGGCCATTTTAACTGTACTACTGGTACGCCCATTAGTCGAAATTCAACCATAACTATGAACATTATTAAGGTTTTATTGCCACAGACTATATATCTATTACAGATTTCGCCAAGGTCACTATTATTATGTATCCGCGAATATAGATTCCTTCTTGTTTGCCTCTCACTCCGGCCCGTTAATGTTCTATGTCGAGATATCGTAAAAGTAGATAAAAACTTTCTTGAAATTACTGAAATCGAGAAGACAAAATGATTTTAGTAGCTACCATGATAATAAAAAAAAAACATAAATATCTTTGAACCAGCAACAGCAAATATATATCGTTTTACCTGTATGATATTGCTGCTATTTTCGCCGTGGTGGCTGCCGGCAGAATAGAATAGCACCCCCCTCTTCTTGCTGAGGTGTCGTAAAAGGCGACTAAGGTATCTCTTGAACACCGCAATTCAACCAGGTGTTTAGAGAA
Source organism: Automeris io (assembly GCA_036320925.1). Lineage (NCBI taxonomy): Eukaryota > Metazoa > Arthropoda > Insecta > Lepidoptera > Saturniidae > Automeris > Automeris io. The sequence goes on along the minus strand of JAUDJH010000010.1, from coordinate 186,849 downwards.
GCAAAACTCGACCAAACCTGCATCCCGCTCCCTCCCGATCGTACTGGTTCTCCTTTCCATCGGGCCCGAGGGAGCTCGGACGAGAGAGTGCTTTTCTGGCTGCGCATCCAGTTATGCACTTAAATATCTCCTGCGCAATTGACTGTTTCCGAAAACTGGACCTCGAATTTCTTAACCGGTGTTGAAGCAGTCGCCGTGGCCGAAACCGGCCAGGACATCATCATTGCTATTTCATATAACTAACTGCTGCACAACTTGCTCTTTATATTGACATTTTATATTAGATTTATATTTGTGTATAGATAGAGCGAGCGAGCGAGCGGTGTTTCACCAACAACTAAGATATTTGAATAAGCACAAATACAGTCGATTGCAGGCTACGTGTGACATTCAGTATGACCAGAGATAAATAATATTAAGGGGTTATATCCACTTGTAATTTTGATAAAATCGAATTTTTTCTTTTGCATATTTTGAATGTACATATATTTGAGAATTTTACATTGATCCGGCAAATAGTTTCAGAGAAATTAGCGTATTTATAAAGACGTCTCTGAGCGTTTGAAAGTAGGCGGAGCGTAAACCGGCATAGTAATTGCTTCTCATTGCCCCTATGCCCTTGTCTATGCGTTTCATAATGTTTTTCTTCTTACAATTAGAATATAAAAAGTTTATTTAAAACTACAACTATAATTACTGATAACAATGGAAAGAAACGACAGAAAAAGGTACTTGCTGGAAAGGATAAACCGACTGGTAAAATCATCAATAAATTAAGTGTGTATTATGGCTTAGCGATAACAAGACACTGTGATTCTATTGGAAATATGTCTAATGTCATTTGGGCTTCTTATTATCATAATTGCTCCACTGACGACAATCCTCAACATTATAAATGACCGACTGGAGAAGACTCGTGGTGTTCTTGGCAGAAAGCGCGAGCCTTGGACACATTACCAAGCTACAAACATGATTATCAACCCTTACCACCTGATGTTGCTGAAGCTATACTTCCAATTTACACAGACCTGAGTAATGAAAAATTATTAGAAAGATGAGTTGGTAGTTTCACGCAAAACAATAATGAAAGTTACTCCAAACTCCAAAAATAATCCCCTGTGGCTCTAAGATCGTTGAAATTGCTGCTTATCTGGCTGCCGGCATATTCAATGAAGGAAAAACATCTCTCCTATATTTCATGAACGCACTGAGACTAACACTGGGGCCTAATGCCCATGCCTACGTAGAAAAAGAGGACGCAGAGCGCATCTCGATCTCTGAGGCAAGAGCGCAAGGGAGCACGCGCGAGGGGAGAATGTCACGTACACAGCGACAGTGGGCTGTATTAGAAGCAAACGATGAAGCACAGGGCTCTTCTTATGGCCCTGGAATAGATGTCTGGATGTAAGTTGGATTTATTTTTTAACTTAGTTTAAATGGTTCCCAAAACTTTAAACGCGTTTATCTCGAAACGGTGTTTTCAAAGTCGGTGAGGAAAATTTCTCTGAAACGGCTAGACCGAACTTCGATCGACTTGAAATGTTCACACAATCTTTTTAGATATTTGTATCAGGTAATGATCGAAGGAATAAAGTTTCTGATAATAATTTCGATTATTTAAGCCACTTTAAACTATAAAATTTCTTGAAAAATAAACGATTTTTTTCTTTGGAAAGCCGCCATTTTGTCAAAAATCAAAATTTTGACTATTCCATCGATCATTACCTGTATTCATCTATCTTAAAAATAAATCTTTTGCTTTTTTTATTTCAGATAATTTGGATCAGAAATATCTTCCTCACCACCAGACACCTTTTTGTGGAGGTCCTCTAGGAGATCTACTACAGGAGCAACGGAACCGAATATTTTTGTAAATAAATCGTGAATTCTTAAAATACATTAAATTTGCTATATGCCTATTTATTCTATGTATTTATTTAATAAAAAGTCTCATCACAAAAAATTCACAAAAAAACAGGTTTTTTCGGCCTTACAAGTGGATATAGCCACTTAAAGACAACCAACACTATCTGATCTCAATGTGATCACAAACTTTAACCGTAAACAAAAGAGTACACTTAGTCTGGCCATAATACAATAGCTTGGTCATAATTAAAAATAAACAAAATATAACTTAAATTTGTCATTTTTATACGATTGTTCACTGTGTTTTCTTATTTTCGCGCCAATATATTGTTAAATATTTTGTGATATTAAAATATGTGTGTGTGTGTGTGTCAAATGCATGGTAGTGTGTGTAATTTTTTATTGAGTTATTGTATTTATTTAAAAAATATTAGCACACTGCTTTCTTTCTCTATATAAACTATAAGTGTGTAAATTTCACACTCCTCCGGCCGCGCAGTTTTCGCAAAAAGGGATGCAAAGTTTATTGCTTCACGTATTAATATAAAGATTTTCACAATTAATTTATGTAAATGTTCCTTGTTCATACTGTTAACAATAGAAATAAACATATAATTGTGTTACGTAATGGGATCAGGATTCCTCTGCATAACAAATTACCCGAGAGAATTGTGGATCAGCAACATCCGATATTATATATATATATATATATATATATATATATATATATATATATATATATATATATATTGTTAAAGAAAGGGCTGCATGGCTATAGGTTGTATTTCCTATGGAAGACTCGATTCTACTAAATCAGTATGTAAGGAACAAAGGCTTGTATTGTACAGAACGGCTGGCAGAGGCTCTCGCCGTCTCGTCTCGGGAGGAGCTGATCTCCGCACAGGGGGCAGATCCATGTCATCAAGTTAATAATAAAGTTAGTTTGAGTTTTAATTTGACATATTATTGTTATAAGTTGTAGAAAAATGCCAAAACCAAGTTAACTGTTAGAAGCCAGTCTCCAGCTACGGGTATGTATACACAAATGGGAATATTAATTATTTGATATTTACTTGAGTGTGTATACAACAAAATAATTGTTTGTACAGTTCATTGCGGGCGCGGAGGAGACACGTCAATCAACTCCGCGTTGGCCATCTGCAGAGAGCAGCGCGCACACCGCAATTATAATATAATATAGCATGATATAATATAATATAGTATAAATAAACAGGCCACTCTGACGTATGTTGCGGATGCCTTAATAGGAACTGTACATTGTTGATTGTAACTGTGTATATGTATGTATTGTGTGAATGAGTTATTGTACCGGGCCACTGGCGACCCTGTGCAAAGTAAATTAATAAATAAATAAATAATGAGCGCAGCGAGTGCCGAGTGCCGACCGGCCGCGGCGCGCACCTCCGCCGACTGCGTTTCAGTGGTCGGGGGCCAGTTGCACTTATTCAACTATATCCTCATATATCGACAATTTTGTACGATAGAGAAGATATATTATATTTTGTAGATATATACGGTTATATAGATATATATCAGTGACGTGGTCACTCAGCAAACCTTACATTTATGAGTTTTAAAATTGTGTTATACACTTTTGGTTAACGTTGAACGGCAACAAGAGCGGCGCGCGGGCGGGTCGCGGTGCGGGGCGGTGCGGGGCGGGGCGGGCCCGTTCACACGGAGCGCGATCGTTGTTGTCGCGTATTGGACTGCGCCATGCTCAGCATCGGGCGTGATGAAGAGGATTTTAAAACGTTTCACTTGTACTTTGGCCGAAGGTTGTTGCGACAGCCGATTGATAGACCTCCGGTCAGATAGCGACCTGTCCGGGCAGTAGACTTGAGGCTCTGCCCGGATGAGAGGGAGGAGGCGCGCAGTGTGCTGCGTGCCGCCCGCCGAGGGTTTTGAAGGGTGGGCTCTTTAAACCCACCCCTCCCGAGAAGTAGCCTCAACAAGATTTTTCACTCCCTGAGCGTCTGGAAAGATCTGGGTTCCCAGGCCTGGGTGACGTGAATGGGAGGACACCCCGTGGGTTTTTAGTCAGTAGGAGTCTGTCACACCGGGGTCTCCGTCCTCCCGGCGGCCCTGATGCTCCTATGCAGGATTCTCCCCGGATCACCAACAAATAATAAAAGATGGCGCGACCTTTAATCGGTCACTTAATAAAAGTAATTAAACAATCAATCTTAGTTTGACGTTTGCTGGAATTTAGGCTTTTGCTAAAATTTGGGCACACTCGAAAACTTTACTCAATGTGCTACTTTTTAGCCAAATGTGTCCGCAGCCATAGCCGCGTGCCGGACACTAGTCACGGTTGCCGCGCGCCGGTCGTAGTGGTCAGTAACACAATTAGGGCATTTCAAGGTCTCGCGGGCAGCCACGGCAGCGCACTTCGGCCGGCAAGGCCTCCGTTTACGTCACTCGATTGTATTACGATGGAACTGCGCAAAGCTAACGAGCGCCACCTCAATGTATCCGTAAGCGTATGGCAAGCGCCGATCCCGATGTGGCCACAATTCCACTGGGACAAACGTGGACCCGCTACTCATCACTTTGGAGTTCGAATGATGATGCCGGCGTAACCGCAGCAGGTAATGACTTACTCTTCATTCATAAGAACACACGAACACACACACACACACACACAGTGTACATAAACATGAACTAGATACATTACAAATGCGATTATATTAAAAAATGTGGGCAACTTGCACAGAACGAAAGAAAAATTAAAATATGAGCAACACACGGAGAAGAACAATAACAAAATGCAAAACACTAATCTGAAATGAAATGAAATAAAGAAAAAAAACATAAGAGAACAAACAAACAACCCTTTTTTGAGTTTCAAACTATTTATCATAAAATGTATTTATGTCCTATATGTTGACTACTGATATAATTATATATTGTACTTTAATTGAACTCGTTCGGTGCACGTGCCGTAGCGGACAGCATTCTTGTATTGATGCATCGTCTCTTGCCACACAAACAGAGGGAACGGTTACTACAGGATCGCGTACGGATCTCCTCTAAGCGTGCCCACGGGCGCGCTGTAAGCATAGATCGGCAAAATGTAATCAGATTAATAAAAATTATTAACGATAACATTTTACGTATTTACCATTAATATGACTGCATTTTGCTCATCTATGTTTTAAGCACTACAGAATCCCAGATTGTATACACATTTATGATTTCTTAATGTTTTAAATGGATTTAATCATGATTACAGAGCAAGAAAATTAAAATTACGACTACATTTTGTAATCGTTAATCATTAATCAGATTACATTTTGCCCATCTCTGGCTGTAAGTATAGACACGATACATATTGCACGGCCGCACCTGCGCTGGCGCTGGCGCTTCAACGAGGGCAGGCATTTGATAACACATTTCACTAAGCGAGACTCGCCTGTGTGTAAGTACAGATCACGAATAGAGTGCTCATGGGAGGTACACGGTGGCAAAAGTACAGACAGAAGAGAGAGTGTACGAACGGATTAAGCAATGTTAAGGAACCGAAAAAGATTTGCAAGAATAGAGAGAAGGGTCCGTTTATTTCTCTCTGCCTACTCTGAAAGGGATTTGGCATGATTAAAGATTTCAATGAGTTAAGCCATCATTCGTACGTAACCTTCAATCTTCTTCTAACGGCACTTCTCGGTCAATTCTGCTTTCTCAATCTATGGTAGATTCAGTATTCTTCTATTTTGATGATAAAAAAGAGTTTGGAAGTATTATTAGTGGCATATTTGAACAAAGTTATCTATCATTTGATATGTAGCACAGAACATTATTATGTGCAGAAATCTGGCTGACTCAGGACAACGACATGTGAAGTGTGACATCGGCCGAGTCACGGTACTCAATCCTGGGAGATTGAATTCAGAGAGCCGCAGTGGAACCTAACTAATCAATACGAAAATAAAATCATTGGCGATAAACCTATTTTAAAAAAGCTTTTTTCGTTATTATCATTAGAAGGAATTGTAAGCTTTTGAACCCATTTATTTGGTGGACGTGTCATGGAATGACCTTGTGGAAATGCCGCACAAGGTAGCCACCGTTGCCCTTCGTTGCATTGAAGTGGACGCGGCCGAACGTAAGGTCCCGAGGTAAGCGGGCGGCGAGCGGCGAGTCCCGCTGCAGGCCCCGCTTGCTGCCCGCATACATATCGTGTGCTCGTTCCGTGTAGCAGTCTGCTCTTGGGACACCCGCCTGCGTCTGCATAGGTATAGGTGCCGAATAGTATATTTAAATGTTACTTGTAACACTGCACCATTAGCGCCCGCGCCGCTATTCCTAGCATCGGATCATGTTTCCGAGCCTCCCCTTGGACTCAGTTCAGTGTTATCTATTATTATAAATGATTTCTATTTCTAAGTATTGCGAATTACTTAGAAACTGAAACATCACGTGCTCGGCGGTGAAAGAAAACTTCATGTACGAAATCACGTGCTAAAAGCAAAAAATATCGTAATATTACGTAGTTTTGTGTAAACGATGATCCATTGAGTTATGTATATTGATACGGACAATTACGATACGAGAGCGGTTCGATAAGTACTTAGCCTCACCGCCTTATGGCGCCACTAACGCAAGGGAAATTTACCATACAATTTACTTACTTACAATTTACTTATAAATACCATTCAATACATTATTTTAGACCGCTGCTGACAAAATTTCAGCCACATGCGGCTCGTAGTTTAGATTTGACTCCGTGTAGAAGCAAGCGTTTTGACGAATTTCAAAAAATGGAGAAAGAGCAGTATCGGTCCGTGTTAAGATTCTTGTTTTTGGAAGGAAAATTGCGCAGCGAAATCAAAGAGCGCTTGGATGCAGTGTACGGTGACTCTTCTCCTTCGATGGCGACCAACAAAAATTGGTTTACAAGTTTCAATGTGGTCGCACGTCGGTTTTTGATGAGCCACGTCCAGGTGCCACAAAAACGGCTACCACGGAGGATAACGTGACAAAAATCCACAATCTCATATTGGCAGACCGCCGATTGAAAGTACGCGAAATAGCTGAGACTGTAGGCATCTCAAAAGACCGGGTGGGTCATGTCCTGCACGAAATTTTGGGCATGAGAAAGCTGTCGGTACGATGGGTGCCGCGTTCGCTCACTCCGAACAACAAGCGAAATCGTGAAATCATTTCAAAGCAATGTTTGGTGCTATTTAAGCGCAATCCGAAGGAGTTTTCATAACCCTAGATAAAATATGGATCCACTAGTACACGTCAGAGACCAAGGAACAGTCAAAACGTGCTCCGAAGAAGGCAAAGACTGTCCAATCGGCCGGAAAGGTAATGGCCACCGTTTTCTGGGATTCACAAGGTGTGGTCTATACCGACTACCTGGAGAAGGGCAAAACGATCACAGGGCTCTACTATACTGAATTATTGGGTCGATTCAATGTCGAGCTGAAGAAAAAACGGCGCCATTTGGCGAAGAAAAAAGGTTCTTCCACAATGATAACGCACCGGCTCACACCTCTGCCGTCGCCACTGCCAAATTGGTCGTATTAGGCTACGAACTGCTGCCCCATCCACCATATTCCCCGGATTTGGCCCCGTGTGACTTTTTTTTGTTTACAAATTTGAAAAAGTCATTCGCAGAGTAGATATTTTGGTCGAATTAGGAGGCCATCGCCGCCACGGAAGCTTATTTTGCAGAGCTTCCGAAAACTTTTTTTTCAGACAGGTTAAAAAAGTAGGAGCATCGCTGGATCAAGTGTATCGAGCTAAAAGGAAACTATGTAGAGAAATAAATCGCCACTTTTCCAAAATTTTCGTTTTTCTTTTGTAGGCTAAAGACTTATCGAACCGCCCTCGTAGCTCGAACGGCGAATAGCGTCAATACCTTACTAGGCGTCATTAATACATACATTGCGTCACAGAAATATCAAGATTATTTTACCCCTCTCCCGCCCTTGTCATAATGGTCACATTTGTGAGGCTACCTTCCATTTATTTGGTAATGCGGTGGATCATCCTACATAGAGGCGTCGGTGTCGCTGTGAGGACAGTGACCTCCGTGTATCAGAGTTCTACTGACTAAAAATCCTCGGGGTGTCCCTCAAAACCCTCCACCCGGGCCTTCCAGTGGCCCGGGGAGCGAATAGCTTATTTAGGCTCCTCCTTTGGGAGAGGTGGGTCCGTAAGTAACTCACCTCTCCGGAGACTACTCTCTCTACTTCGATCACATATGTATATCTCGCAATTTACACCTAGAAATGATTAAGTAAAACCGCACTTTTGAAAACTATTTATATTTGCATTTAAAATAATTTCGTGTTTTAACATTTTGGAATTCAATGTGCGACATGTCTCTCACACCTTGTTACGCAATTTCACACTTTGTTGACCACCTCCTCAACTTGTGACGTAGTTCATGGATGTCCCCTTATTTTTTTACTACGCAGCGCTTTGCAGAATGATTCCGGTATGATTATGAATTTAAAAGCCGTTATCATAAGTACACGTAAGAGCCATTACCAGCTGTTAGATAAATCCGGTCACACACAGACTCACAGATCGTTTTACTAGCAAATTAATCACACGCAATGTTTGCACTCCATTAGTCGCGATGAGTCCGGCGACCGGCGACCGGCGACCGTGGCGCTGATAAGCGGTATCAGCAGCGATCATGAGCCGCGACATCATTACGCTCTCTGTCTCGAGTGGCCACATTACGCTTTATGGTGTATTCTCTGTAATTATCTTATCAACAGCTAATAGAGCGACATCAACATTATTACACTATACAATCAGGACACCGGCAGTACACGGCTATAAGCGATACCGAGACTAAATTTAAATGTTCACAATTGAGATACAAGTTTGTACAGGTTGATTTTACAGACGAAGGAGATATTTCAGGACACAATAATTTGAACTTTCGTGTTACAAATAAAAATGTAAATAACTATATTGCCTAACAAATAATAAATAACTAATATGAATTGATCCGAGCGCGTATGGCGCACGATAGTTTCATAAGTAGATAAAGTTCCTTTTGTTTTTTTTTTTGTGTCCCAGGAGTAAATCCAGCATATAACCATCAGGGATACTGTGAGGGCAGCGAGCCCGGTGTGTCAGACTTTTACTGACTAAAAACCCCCGGCGTGTCCCTCTGATTGCTCTACCCGGGCCTGGGAAACCAAAGTCGTCCAGACACCCAGGCAACAAAAGGCCTTGTTGAGGCTACCTCTCTGGCTTTCACCACCTGCCGGCAGGGAGAGGTCGTCCCCGACGTGGTCATGGAGGACCTCTCTTTCCTCGGCCCAGGCTGAGCACACCTCAAGGGTGTGCTGTGCCGTGTCCTCGAGGTTCCTGCACTTGTGGCATTCCGCCGTCAGCTCTCCTCCGGACACCCGCCACCGGCGACGGCCAAAACTTCCGTGACTCGTGAGGATCTGGGTGAGCCGAAAGGAGTGCGCCGTGTTGTCTCTCTAGCCGCGAGTGCAAGACAGGGCGCATTTTATGTTATTGTAGGTGAAGAGGTATTGACTCGTGTTCCCTTCGCACTTTATCCTGGCCTAAGACAGGCAATATATCTACTTAATAATTAATTGTTATTCATTCATTCGTGTGTGTATTTGTCCCTAAATATGTCGACTATAAGTTACTATGGAAAAATTAAAATAACACTATTTGCACATACTTGGAATTGCATTCAGCATTCAATTCTAATTCAGAAATTCGGGAGATATTCAGAGAGCATTCTCTGAATATCTCTCTCGTCTATAAATATCTGGCATCCTACTTTTTGTTGTTGTTTGGATTTTTTAAAATTAATTATGGCAATCAATACAATATTTTCACATGACCAGTTTAGTCCATCGCAAATGAATGCTTGATTTAGTGTTAACAATCTTCTCGAAGCTTCTAACATTTCTGTCATCTATGTTTCCTGCGCCTACTAGATTGCCCAGGCCATTTAAATTTAAGTTAACTGCAAATTCTTCAATAAATGTAGGCCCAAAGGCACCCTTACACAAAATGTTGATGAACGCTTGTGCCTGTATAATTCTATACGGAGATCTAGCTATCTCTGATAACATTTTGATACTTAAAAATAAATGTTTTTTTTTTTTATAGCATAGTGATTGTTTTTTCTTTTCTTTTTTTATGCATTGTTTTTTTACAAATTGGATTTAGGGCTTTTCTATTTGTTCCTGTCCATGCATTGCTTGTATTTTAATCTTTCTTTCCTTCTGTGCAAGTAGTCTACACTTCTAAATATAGTCTCATTTGCAATGTATTGTTTTCACGTTGTATATACTTATGTATGAGATCACTTAGATTATCTAAGTGCTCTAATAAATAAATAATCAAATTTTTATACTATTTTTGCATATGTAGAATCCTAAACCAGAGAAGACAGGGCAATGCTCTGTGTTGCTCCTCCTTCCTTCTTCCCTTTTCATCCTTTTTGTAATGTTTTATTTTTTTATAGTTTATTTTTGTTTAGTTTCATATTTACTATTTAGACCAAATAAACATCTAATTTTCATTTTTGGGAACCATCTTTTACAAATAAAACTAGCACAGACAGAGTCAAACATGAACTTTCCTTTAATAGTTAGAAAATTGTTCTTTTTTATAAATTCAGTTTCAAGGAGACAGTATCATCTTGAACAATTAGTAAAACATTTGAACAGTGGAAGGGTAGAACTTTGCCATTTTTGATATCTCACATTAGTGTTTTCAGGTACATACTCATTTTGATACTCCTTGTTTCATAAAGTTGATGAGAGTACAAGAGTGGTAATGTGCACTTGGGTGTGGACACGGCTTCCAACTTGCTATTACTATATTATTATAATGGACAGTGCAATATAATCAATACTCAGAATTTCTACTTAACAATAATTATCTCAGGACTGTAATCAGGTTGTAAGCAATAAGTAAAAAATATAATAATTTGTTGATAAATATTGATCCCATATCAATATTATCAATTCATATTTTTAATAATATCATTTATTTACGTTACAAAAGAACTATTATAAAAATATATTGTAACCCTCAATTACAATAAATAGTAATAATAACAAAGAACTAATTAAAAAAGAAAGTGAAATAGGCACAGGTAAAATACAGGCACTTATCAGCTGTTTCAACTGCTTGCCTGATAATAAATAAATAATATATTGGCAGGCCTATATCCCTTTCAGGATAAGCAGAGATACATTCATGGCTGTATTGAATTTGTGCTCATATGTCGTGCCCAACATGACCGGTATGGTAGCAGATCGTCATGCTCACAGCACTAACAAACATGACATGTCTATTAGATGCGATACTGGTTTGATTATGACGTTTCCCTTCACCTGTTAGCATGTGGTGCCTTTATCTATACTTATTTTGGAAAAACTAACAAGTATGTACTGGGATTCAATACAAATCTCAACTTATATAACATTAAAATTTAGGTACTACAACTCTTCACCTGAACATTCAGGGATGACAATATTTTACAAGAGGCAAAAGCATTCCCAAAGGTTGCACTGTCATGGTTCACGAGGCATGTCAGTAGCTATATTATCTAACAAAGCAATAATAACTCTACAGATTGCATTACTGTTCAAGTATTCATGAGTAATGGGACAACATTTAACCACAAACTAACATTACTTGTTTATATATGTAGACATAATGTTATTCCCCTTAGTTTGTGTAGATGAGAGAGCTCCCAAACAAGTTGGATTTAAGAAAAGGTTGGCACAGCAATATGTGTGATTGTGTGTACTTAGATACAATATTTATGGACTCCACTCCATCAGGCACGACGCACAAGACGAGGCAAGGAAGCACGGACGAGAGAGTGCTTTTCTGGCTGCGTTATGCACTTAAATATCTCCTGCTCAATTGAGTGTTTCCTTTGAAACAGTCGCTGTGGCCGGATCCGGCTAGGACATCATTATCATCATTTATGGACTAAAATTCCTAAAACATCAGGGCTGCTCCTGCTGTATAACAAAATAAGGAAACAAAATTGGCTCTGGTTATGTTTTACCAATATAAACTAAACTTATTGGTTGTGATGGCCGGTGGGCAAGGCACTGGTGCTATGTGCAGTAACATATATGACTAGATTTGAATCCTGACAAGTACCTTTGGGTTTTTCTAGATTCAGTACAGATTTAGGCTCCAAATGCCCGCTGTTGAAGGACAACATAGCGAGGAAGCCCACCTCACATGATGTCTAATAGAAATGTCATGTGTAATAGCATCATGGAAATGGGACTTCTCTTTTTTAAATGTACAAGCCAATAATTGGACTCGTAGGTGAAGATGAGGGCAATGATGAACCACTTCCACCCAAAAATATTGTTTTATTCCCAGATTGTAAGAATGTGGGAAGAAAGTCACAGGACTTTAGCAACTGCACTACACATTCACACATGGTCACATTGGGCATGTACATAAGTGCAAAGTGGATGCAGACACTGATGTATCTCTGGTCACCCCCAAGGGAATATGTGATGATATATTATAATTGCAAATTAAATTTTACCTGAACACACCCTCTCAAAAAAGCAGAGATGAAGTGAGGTGAGAGAATCGGAAGAGTGGCAACATGTCAGGACATGGAATGAGGTCTGTTTAAATAGAAACCAGTCCAAAAAGCTATTCTTTTACTTTAACACAGCATATATACTGTAGACTGCCTCATGTCTTAGGCTCTTTAATTTTTATAAATTTAAAGAACTCATACCTAAACCATTGACAGACTTTTTACTAAGTCTAATCCGAGTCCGTCTCGAAATATTAATCCAGATTTATTTAAATAGCTTTATTGAATATTGGAACTAGCCGTAATCATGACTTCTTCAGTTTGTAAGAAATGTGGTCGCTTGTTTGCTTTAAATAAAATTTTCCGAGCCATATCACGAACGGGTCAAAGTATAATATTATGCTAGTATCATAAATCGATGTAAAAATATGAGCTTTTTCTAAATTCCTTCCACAAATAAAAAAAAAGTCACTTACAATTCGTCATCAGAACTCTGACCGGAGTTGTAGTTGATGGGAAAGCCTACTTTCTTTTTCCAATCACAATCGACCGTATCCATTTCTTATACGAATAATCCACGTAGAATACGATAACACAAAACAAGATTAGTACGTGATTCTCACAGCATTCAATAAAGCATGCTGAACAAATATAATCATTCAAATCTGTTTTAACAAAGTGTAATCACCAACACAGAGAAGTCTCAAACACCATTTAATATGTAATACCATTTTGTAATAAATAACTGTTAACAAAAACGACTAAAATAGGAAAACTGATGATAAGCATGACACGAACGACAACTGATAGGACAAGAATTTTATGACGTGATAAGCGAATGAAAAAAGATTGAGAATGAACTACGCTGATTGGTCAAGAATCGAATGGTGTGGCCATAGATGGGCAAAATGTAATCAGATTAATGATAATGATTAACGATTACAATTTACGTTTTTTAGCATTAATATGACTGTATTTTGCTCATTTATGTTTTAAACACTACAAAATCCCAGATTGTATACACATTTATGATTTCTTAATGTTTTAAATGGATTTAATCATAATTACAGAGCAAGAAAATTAAAATTACGACTACATTTTGTAATCGTTCTTCATTAATCAGATTACATTTTGCCCATCTCTGGGTGTGGCCTTGTCATTGCGGCGAAAAACCTTCATAGATAATAAATACGCCTCAATACAGAATTGGATATGCCACTGATCGTTCTAAATGTTTATTGTTTGATAGATCTGATCGCTAGATGGCGATAGATTTATCATACACAAATTGTAAAAGAAGTATTGCGGTGAGACCTGGATAAAGATTTCCTTTAATTCACTATCTACTATCGTCTACATTGGGCCACGGAATTATTTAACAATAATAGCAAGTTTTAGGTATATCTACAACAAAAATTATATGTTCTTATACATGGGTTTGATTTTTCCGCTAGGTGACATTACTTTCCGTACAAATACTTTTTTGTACCAGCTATCGCAGTGGCACGCCTCTGGCAAACAGGTTGAATAATTTTAGTCAGAAAGAAATTTTTATACATATCAATACTTATAATCGTTCTTTTCGATATATTTTTACACTTTTGCATTGAAATATCATAAAATACCTAACACGTGTGCATAATATTTAATTAAATTATAGAAAGTTATATTTATGCATTTATGTTAATAATAAAATGTCCGTATCGTAATGGCTTGAGCCTCTGGCCTCGCTCCTATAGATCCACCTTAGATCCACATAGTTTTATATTTTAAAATTTATATTTTTTAAATTGTAAACAATGTGTGTCTTTATATCTTAAGTAAAGTATATGAATAAATGTCTGCATCGTAAAATACATATAAAATATAATTTATTAATATTCATTAAATTATTTATTAGATACAATCAGCAACGATATTGTCTGAAACACTATAATACTAAAATTTGATAAACAAGTGGATACAACCACTAACATATCTCTGCTCACACCAAAAGGAATATAGTGTGATGATATATTATTATTTAATATAAACAAGTTGAAATAAATTACACTGAATAAATGAAATAGTGTTTGATGTCACCTGGCGAAGTACTAAGACTGTACTGGTGTGTGGTAATGATCGAGCCAGTAGCCTGGCAGCCACGGCCAGTACTGCAGCAACAGCATCATACACGCACTCCGGATCAGCTGCTGCAGACATACGCAAGTTTTTATTATTCGAATCGTTTCTAAGGCGTCAATGTGGCCACAGCTTGCGTTGGGCGGACGCGGCTCGTCTGCGCGATTGACGTCGTAAATGTCAAAAATGAAACAGTATTTTGTTATCGTGCTCTATAAATTTGTTATAACGGCATTTCATTTCAGTTCGTTTCTGCGTCGTTATGAGCAATTTATTGGCTGTAGCTGCTGTAAGTACCGAAGTGATAGCTTTGTTCCCAAACCTTCGTAACTTGACTCCTTATTGGTCAGGTCAAACCAACCAATCAAATCAATCCTTAGGACGTATTGTGTAAGAGCAGAAATCATAATCCTTTAGTCCGCAGTGCCTGCGATTACACACCGAAAAGCGGCATCGCGCGCAAACTACGCCGCCCGCGTCATGTCCTATTGGATCCCGTCGATTCAATTACCGCGGCCCTTGCGACCGCCGATCCTATCAACAACGAGGTACACACAAGCACTCGTCACATTCCGAGACACCGGCGTCGCCGGCGGCGCCGACGACGACGATTAAGGATAGGTCCGTCAATTGTTGTTTAAATAACGCAGTTTCACTCCGACGCAGCCTTGAGTTTCTTTCGGCGTTTCTTCTCAAGGTAGTCGCTTCCGAAACGCTGGTAGATCACCGTTAGGTTCGTTTTTCAATTGGCCGGCCGCCCAAGTCGAGGTCCGTACCCACAGGGGTGCCCTTGCGTAGCCGCCCAACCCATAAATTTCGCTGGCTGAGCGCCCTCTGCGTTCGCCCACCAAGCCCGGTTTTGTTGTGAAGGTCTTTCCCAGGCCACCAACGTAGGACACGCCGAAAAAAAAAAAAAAAAAAAAAAAAAAAAAAAAAAAAGCAGAAATCAAGTGTTATGATATTTTGGAAATGTGCATTAATTCAATTACACATTTAAATTTCGCTTTTATTCGCATAGGTATATTGTCTATTTTTTTTAATTAATTTATAGGCGAACGCTTGACCTCAATCACATCTGGTGGAAGGTGAAGATGAGTCCGCCGATGGACCGCGTTCGCCCAGCAAATGCCAATTCACTCTTCTCTTAAAGACTCCCAGGTCATAAAATCGCGTAAATATGGCCGCTGGAAGCATATTCCACTCCTGAGCCGTTCGCATGACGAATGTAGAAGCGAATCTGTTCGTGCGGATATAAGGGACATCCACCATAATATTTCTTTATCAGAATTTAGATATACAGGTTGGAAACTTTCAGCGGGGCAGTAAAAAGAAGTGCCTTATCCGTTGCAGTTGCACGAAAGTGGTCTTAGGAGACTATACATATTTTTTTATGGAATTCTGTTTCCCATTCAACAGATTTTCAAAAAAATGTACAGTTAGCAAAAAATAGCAATTTTATACAAAAAAAATTTTGATGCCAATCGATCCTGTTCCTAATATTAATTAAAAACTTCTATGGGACCTACCATCGTTGCAGTACTCAAAAAGTCACAAAATGTAAAAGACTTTTCAAGTACATTTTTTTATAAACATTTTACGAAAAAGGTTGTATACTATTAGTATTAAAGGTTTTAAAGGCAAATAGCGCATTGTTCCTTTGTAATCGGATGCGCTGCGGACGCGGGGCCTGCGTAGTGCGGCTCTGTCGCGCTTGTTGTTCAGCGCGGTGCTGCTGTACGGCATCAAGAGATTATATTTATACCAAAGGGGACAAATGCACTTCCTGCAACGTAGCTCGATATCGTATGTGGAAAATGACAATATAAAAACGGTTATGGGTTGCGTTAAGGTGTGCGTCGGATCCTGGCAGCCGCGGACCGGCGAAGACGCCTCGGCGCCCGCGCCGCTCTGTGCGCATCCATATGCTGCCTAGCCTCTGCAAGCAGAATCTGACGCGCACCGTAACCAATCTTAAACAGGTACGGACCAAGAACTGCGACGATATATATGAATGACTTTATTAACATGTCGCAATACAAAGTTAGTTCAAATAGCTAGAGCCAGGGACGCTCGCGTCCAGCGGCCAGTAGGCCCAATAGCTAGCTACGAGTACAGGTTAAAGCGGTAAAGGAAAGCGATCACTTTAAATAATTATTTATTTTTATAAATGTTATAAAAATATACATATGTATGTAAAAGGGCATATATTATGAAACCGTGCTATGTTCGCAGAGTTCTTGTAGTGGCGATTCTATTCCTGTCCGGCGTACTCTTTACCAAGGTTCAGCCAGTCCGTAGCTCTGTCCTTCTTTATCTTCTTCTGATAGAGGACGTAGCCGTCCTTAGTGACGTACGAGATGACGGGAGTGAGCAGCTCGCGGATTCTCTTCTTCGAGCGCCGCCTCGCTCGGAACTGGAACTCGTCTGAAAGCGGGCCGGATTCGGAGCCGCTCTCCGAGGACGGCTCCGTGCGTTTGTACTTCTTGGGCGGTCTCCTCTTCTTCTTGTACTTCGGGAGGTGCTTGTCGTTCTTGGAGTAGTACGGCATCACGACCACCGGCAGTTTCTGCTGGGGCATCGGGAACGGTGCCGGGGCGGCGGGGGCGGCGGGGGGCGCCTGCGCCGCTAGCTGGCTCTGCACGGGAGCAGGCGGCAAAGGAGGTGAGCCCAGCGGTGGGAAAGGGAAAGGAAACGGTTGTCCCGGCGGCATGAACTGCGCTCCGACGTTTATTGCGAAATAAACTAACATATACAGCTTAATATAGTCCATCATCTGAAGCCAAGACATAAACAATTAGCTGGTGAAACGGATAGTTTGAATTCGCCCGGCGAGGTGGAGCCGCGACTGGCGAAAGGCGGCCAACACTAACTCGATGAGAAAAGTCAAGGTTCAGACTCAACGGTGAATATTAGGAGAGGCACATGTATGTCCAACAGTGAGCTAAATGTGAATGTAACGAACATATCAGTGATACGCGTCCCGAGTGTTGCCACCGCGCGACACCGGTGCGAGCCTGCCGCGCACTGTGCCTGACGCAACAGCTCCTCGCTATATATACCTACCGGCTGGGCGCTGCACACGCGACGCCATCAGCTCGCGGCCGAGCGTGGCGTTGCGTAATGCAGCTGGTGGGTTCGCAGCCGCTACAGCAACCTCAGCACAGCGTTTCAAACAACGACAACTTGCGTTTGGCAATTGTACTTTATTTTTATTTCCTTGCTTACTGTTGTATTAAACATGTGCATCATTGGGTAGTTCAATATATTAAGATTAATCTGTAAGAATAACCAACGAATTCATGAAAGTACCTAATGTATGTTATTATGGACAGACTTCATTGCGCTCTCTGTGGGATGGTCCCTTGTAGAGTGCACTCGCAGTGCCTGCAATAGAGACAGGTGGATGCGTCGCGCAAAAAAGCCGTAAGTGTCATGTCGCGGCCAATGCTAAGAGGTTCTGTAACTTTTACTTTCGCCAGGTCTTTGATCTGTGAAATGGTGTTCCGGCGAGCGCGCTCCCGCCGCGCGGGGATATCGGCTCCTTTAAACAAAGCATCAAGAGATATTTGTGCGGGCCGGCGTGACCGCTGCGACTATCGATTGTTTCCTGTAGTGTTGGTAGCGGCAGCCCGGCAGCGTGTGCGCGTGTCGCTGCGCCGAGTCCAGATAAAAAAAGCCAAGCGCACAGACAGCGGCCGCCGCCGCCGCACCGCTGACAAGATAAATGTATGAAATGCACATCTCGCGATTGGATACTGTAGGCACCTACTTGTGCTCGTTTATATAAGCAGCGCGTAACTTTTCAAAATCGTAACCTGACAGCAGATGAGCAGACGAGAAATCGCCTCAGTTATTATGAATATTGATTTGAATGATCTCAATGTTTACTATTCCTTTATTGTTGCCTTCAAATCATTTACAACATGAATACATAACATGGCACATGTGTTAGAAATCATAACGTCCATTGTTGCGTCAGCTCGCGCGTGCACGTGGCCGCACCTGCAGCGGCGGCGGCGGCGCACAAAACCGATCGCGGCTTCACTGGGAACGCACTCGCTAACCGAGCTGGTACCGGGCGCCGTGCGCCGTGCGACTCCAGCTCATGTAGAAATACATTTTTCTTAAAATCAATAGAACATACCACCTCTTGACACCTCATGCACACATGTGCATGCGAACGATAATAATGTTGTCGATAACAAAATGGCTACTTCTCGTATTGAGCACGTCACCGGCGTCCAGTAAGGAGCCTGACTTGCCTCTGTGTCCGACTGACATTCAATATTTTCCACAAACATTGCCGATGCACTGCCGCATGCCGGCCGAGCGCTTCGCTCCGATCGCATTGCCGCCGCCCGGCGCTGGGGCGAACCTCCTGCCGCTGTACCAGAGCGCGCCGCAAGCCAACCTGATGCCGGTGGCGGCACCGCCGGGGCTGCCGGGGCCTATGCTCTCAATGCCCATGCCGGCTCCGGTACCATCGCAGAAGCTCCCCGTCGTCGTCATGCCGTTCTATTCTGCCGACCCCGCATTTAAAAAGTCATCTCACCTGCGACCTGAGCCCAAGCGCAAAGGGTTTCACAAGAGACACAGAGCGCGCAGACGACCTCGCTACGACTCCTCGTCGGATACGAGCACGGATACCGATTCCTCGTCAGACACCTCCGGTGACACGTCTACGGATGAAGACTGGAGAAGGAAGGGGAGCTCCCGAAACAGGAATGGAAGAAGATCTGACAGGAAACATAACACAAACAAGATAAAAGAAAAAATGAAAAAGAAAAAAGAATTGCTAACGCCACTCCTGCAGTATGTCACTAAGGACGGGTACGTTATATATGAAAAACGGATCACGGAAGGAGAAGCGCACGACTGGCTCGGCGGCAGGAACGAACGTCGGAACAATGAAGCGCACACAGTGGACAAACAAATACAGCACGTGCGCAGGAGCGCAGAACCAGGCGAACCAAACATCGAAGGCACACTCCCAAAGGGAAGCGGAGAAGATGAACATAAACTAGTACAAAAACCTCACATCAAGAAGAAGCGAGCACGCGGCAGCAACGCCGGCGCGGACAGGTCCCCAGTCTAGTTGGATGCGGATTAATTTCATTATGCTTTTTACCTTTTGCAATTTTATATCAGTTACAACAAACCGACATACGATAATAAACCATTATTCAAATGTTCAATTGTGAATTTAATTTCTCCTGAGCACAGGCACGGCCACGGCGGCCGCGTCACGTCTCGTGTGACGGTAAGCGTGGTGCGGCAACGAAACTACAACGACCGTCAACAAAACACACCCAGCGGTAGTCGCTGCCATCGTGCCAGCCTGCATCATGACAGATCTACACTCAGGGGAACCCATATCACAAGACGGACTACTCGTATTAAGTTATATATACGGTAACATGAAAAAGTGACTTGCCATGTCCTGATTCAGTGGAAAGAGCCTAAAAACAACGGATATCAATTATTATTTTTTTATCTTGACTATAAATAAACACAAAAATGTATACCATAAGCATAATCTCAGATATCGTAGCGATTTCGATAAAAAATTGCTCACCCAAACTTTAATTTCAATTATAACAGAAACATTTGATAAACTATCCTTATGGTCCTTAATGTCGTCATCATGAGCCCACCCCAGTCCACTGCTGGACGGGTGCGGCTGGGGCCGGTCTGCCGCGATGCCAGCTGACTGTCCGCTTCACACTCACGCTCTAATAAATATAATAACTATTTGATTGTGGCAAACGGTTACCTCGCAGCATTATTACATTATAACGACACTGAAAAAAATATTTTTCTGAACGTTATCCTAAACACTTCAAACTTAGAACTATTACAGTGAAACCGTTACTAAACGAAATTACCAAATTTCACAAAAGAACGAATTTAAAACACCAGCCAAGAACGAATCGGGTTCGAGTATGGAGGGTTCCGAGTACAGGTCTCCGTTTAGCACTAGTTGTAGAAGGCGTTACGCCGCCGGAGGCCCATTTCGCCATGTTTATGCTTGTGTGTTGTTTGTGTTACGTTTATTAAAATTTTTAGTTTCATTTATTTTGTGGCGAAATAAATGTATTCCATTTCATTACAATCTAGAATCTTCTGGTAGTTTACGTGACATTGAGAGGAAAATACATTCTATAATTTCCTATCATATTATTTAAGATAAATTTAAAACAATAACTGTTTTCTTAATAATTTTCATTAAGTAAAGCTCTGTAGATAATACTTTCAAGATGTCAAACGCGCAGATCTTCGTGGATATATTTTTTACATAAATGCAACGAATTTCAACTGCAAGCCGCGTTTGAAGCGTAACACGAAATAATGCTTATTGTGATAAATCTTTCGCTTGTATCGCTCCTAACTCTTTTGTATCACATACTTTCACACATTTCATATTTTTTGTTAAATTACAAGATATTACCTAACATTAAAGATGCGTATCAACTGAAAACAATATATAATTTTTATGACAGACCTAAGGACTAAATTGATTTAAAAACATACACTTTGTCCCCTTAACAAATAATTAATTATTGACGTTTTTTTTTTTTTTTTTGTTATCCTGGAGGAAATCCCTACGGACCGTCAGGGGAAGTGGTGAGTGCCACTTCCCCCGGTGTGTCGGACCTGCCCCGACTAAAACCACCGGGGTGCCAGCACTGCCTTTACTCGCCTTCGCCGAGCCTGGGAATCCGAATACTTCCGACGGCTCGGCGAGCGTTGGCCTTTGGGCAGGCCTCCTCTCGTGGAGGGGGATTTAAACCCCTCGCCTCCTCTCTGTACTGGACGGGGACGCCCTCAACGTCACCCGCCCAGCCTGTGTCAGGAGGGGAGCTCGTCGCGCTGGGAGTCCTATGAATTATTGACGTAGAAAATATTAAGAAAACGGTTTTCAACTTCAATGTGCTTTGCCACATTGTCATATGTAATATTAAAAGCGAAAAAAAATATTTTTTTTGTCAGTTGTATGAATGGGAGTTCCCTTTAAATTTAATTTTCTATTACATGAAAATTTCATCAACGGCTTTGCATCCAAGGTGTACATAATAAACCCTAATTTAATTTTTTGACTAAATTATTATTGCTCTTAGCTAGTTTCATCTCACTGTAAGGCAAAGTTCTCTCTCCCATGTTCCAGTATATTTGTGGAAAGCATGGAAAGGGGTTTGGACATGTCACCCGGCACACAATGTCCAATGCAGGTGTGCAGGTGTGCAGGTGAGCACTTTGCGCCGACGTGCCTGCAGCACCGACGCGGGTGCGCCATCTCCCGTATCCCTTACAAGCTGTATGGTATATCTTAACTGGCTCTTGCGACACCTCGGTGTGATGGAGAGGGAGGCACTGTTCTGTTACGTTGACTACATAGAGATTTCAATGCCAACATGGCTTAGGAATAGGTAGGAATAACAAATTATTTTTGAACACCTGAATGATTTCACAGAAATAAAACGAGTCGCTTTAAAGTTCAGCACAATGCGTTGCAATGTATTGCGTAACGAGCGAACGCGGCATATAAAAGCAATTTACGGCAATGTATGGTTTACGATTGTACATCGACAAACTCCGGGCCGACACGGCATGGCGGCTGTAAGTTGGTGCAGTTCGCGTCACCATCGCCAGAGGTATTCGGATTTTGTAATACATAGTAATTTGTCGTTGCAGGTCACGCGGATGTGGGTTTTGTTGAGTTCTATAACGCTTCGATATGTAAAATCACAAATTCCGTACGGGATGTATCCCCACATGGGAGCACCGATGCCGCCGATGTTGGGCATCGCGCCGCCTCCGCCCCCCATGCCGATGCCGATGCCGATGCCGATCGCGGTTCCGTTCGCAATTCGCATCAAGAACACCCCCACGACAATGACAACGAGCACGAGCACGAGCACCGGGCCGCCGACGCTCGTGCTGCCAGACGGGAACAACGTGGAGGTGGTGGCGCCCATCGCGCTGCCGATGCCGATACACATGGCGATCCCGGCGCTGCCGCCCCCCCCGTACAGTCGGGGCAGGTCCAGGCCGTACAGGCGCCCGGCCTGCCCCCCGTGCCTCTGCGTTCCTTCCTGCACGCCGGCATTCTTCTCCTACTGCTCCCCGTGCCACAAGAGATGCAAATGCCGTGGCGATTCCCTCGACCCTCTCCCTCCGAGGTACCAGGTGCTCCCGTACCATAGCAGCGAGGAGTACAGCGCCTGTGACTCTAGCTCGACGTCATCCGAGACGGACGTGAGCAGGAGAAGAATGAAAAGAAGGAAAATCAAAAAACGTTTTCGTAACACGAGAAGGCTTCTCCAGACGAGCGACAATGAACTCGTCAAGCCGGTGCTAACCTACGTGTCCAGAAACGGCGACATCAAGTTTCAAAAGCGAATCAGCTCCGCGGAAGTCGCGCGACTGCTCGGAGGGAGGCGCAGCGACAAGCCGCAACAAGTCATAAGAGTGATGGGCGGTGAAGACAACAATGGGAAATCGCAGGTAGTCATTGTATCCAATGATGAAGCGGAACCGGCCAACGGACATCGGCGCAGGCAAGTTGTGTTGAGAGAAGGTACAGAGCAACACGTCTTAGGGGAAGGCAAAAAGGAACTCGTGTTCCGGCCGGCCGACGACAAGAAGATAAGCAACCTCTCTGTGTCCTTTCAGATAGTCTCGTAGCGTTTCCACTTACCCTTCGTCCATTTGCAAGCGTTTGATGGTTCATTTCATATTTTGGAAAATACTCGTTGCATAAGCGTTTTATCTCACTTTACGTAATCATTCGCTATTAACGAATGTGACTATTCATTCGTAACAATGAGCTTAGTATAACTGGGGCTCCTGCTGCTGAAATCCATCAGTGCTGTAGACCTACTCCCAAAAGTGCAGTCATGTGGCTCCAGTGTTTAGCCCTGGCCGCAGTTTCACTGACCAATCAATGCGTTACGTTTGACATTGGCAATGGACTGGACTTTAGCCAATTATCATTGTTTGGGAATAACAACATTAAACTATCTGATATATTCACGACGAATGTGCCGCCAGAAAAAAGTATACATCCGTTAAAGTATTTACCAAAAGCCATCAAAGTTACACAAAAACAAAAAGAAGCAGTCACAAGGAGACACAAATCAATCAATGAATCAGGACAAGCCAAGGCTACGGCACCTGCAGCCGCCGGGGCGCACGTGCAGCCGGCAGGAACACGACGTCAGGGAGGAAACACACGAGAAGCTGTACCGACAGCATCCTTCCAGCCAGAGCAGGGCAGCGTGTTGTACCAGATGAACGCATTGCCGGTGGCTGCGTACCACGTGCCGCCTGTCCTCGCGCCTGCGCAATCATACTTCGAGCCTGTCGTGCATCACCATCCTCCGATAGAACAAATAAAGAGTATTATTGAAGCCGGTAAAAGGAAGCGCAAGTATAGGGCGTCCAGTTCAGATTCAGATCAAAGCGACACGAGCAGCTCCGGTGCGGACTCGCTCGAGTATTACGAGGGCTTTATTCACGTGAATGCGTGACGTGACGCGACTCCGTCCAAAGATTCCAGAAAAAAAATTGGCTTTTAACTCATTCCGAACTATTGCGTTTTGTGCTTGTGTTATTATAAATACTATAACGGGTTTTATGTGCGAATTATTTTTAATCCTGATCACACTTCCTTGGTTCGTCGCGCCCGGGTCTGTGTGAGCCGGTTAAAACGACGAGCCCTGCTTAAACGTAAATAATTTCGCGAATAAGACCCGTTATAATATTTGTAACCAGTTTCTAGCTACGATAGGACAAATTATCTCTTACGCTGGAGCAGCGTCGTCACAGAGCTGTCTAATTGCAGTTCTCGTGATTTTCCTTTATTACTGTTTGATTACTAGCGACACTACTCATTTCCCCGCACCCGCCCCCCCTCGCTGCATTTATAATTCAATTTTTCATACTTGTCCGTATTTTTATTGGTCAAAGTGAGTGGAGCCAAACGGTCCCGGCGCCCGGGTCCCGGGTCCCGGCGCGACGCCGACCGAGTTGTCCGCTGCCGTTGAACACACACGGCTCATTCGTGTGCGACTTGCAACTCAAGAGATTGTATTCGTTTGCTCTCAGCCTTAGAAGTGCCTTATCCAAACTTTCAAGATTTTTAAAATTATTGTTAGCAATATCTTGAAATATCAGCCAGTAACCAGCAGTAGCACAGAGAGAAGTGTAAATATTTTTTATGAATTAATTTATGATATTGACACTAAGTTTTGATACAAAATAAAGAGGCTTTATAATAATAACGTTTATTTGTACCGCGCACACCTTAATAATATCTACAACAGTAAGTGAATGCCCAACGCCATTGCACGGCCCGCTCCGAGTGGACTAGGGTTATTGCACACACACACACACGCACACACGACGTCCCTCACAGAACATGACTGAATAATTGTGTGTCCTATGAACTCATCTAAAACAATATAACTACGCGTTCACATTACGCAATGGACCCAGCACCGCCCCCGCACCGCCCCGCGCCGCCCCTCTGTGTACAATTAGACTAATAATTACTACTAATTGGAACTAACACATTGATCTCGGGACTTCTCACAGCGAACAAGGACGCGACAAGCTCTGGTAAAAAAACACAAAAGTTTAATTTTTTGTAACACAAATTATCTTTTATTTGTGTGTTTTTTTTACCAGAGGGTATATAGTTTGTCTTCCTTGTTCATTATGAGAAGTCCCGAGATTAATGAATTAGTGAAAATTAAGAATTGTTCTATATCGAACCTACTGCCGGGGTACAGTTCAGCCCGCCATTGCGAGCGCGCCTCCACACTCTGCAAGCTGCTGCATACAGAGCCGCGACATCCTCGCGCAATGCGCTGCCAGAGACATCTCTCGCTCAGAGCTATGACACGGGCTCCTCCGAGAGAGCAGGCAATAATGCCGTTCCTGTACGGCAACGCAATAATAACGCGCCTTGCTCTGTGGCAGCTCGAGGCCGACGGTGATCACGGCCAGATCATCGGTTGTTGTACATCGCATTCGCTTGGGAACTAGTTACGTAATGTATATTAGGGCGTTTTAAAAAAAAAAAATCCTCGGAACCACGCTCAAAAGTTTCGTTTTAATGCCAAAATAGGCCTCTGAAAATATGAGCCATTAATATTTAGGTTGTCCGCATCGCACTTTTCGATTTCCCATACAAATAACACAGGATAAAAGTTTTTTTTTCTTTTGATTTCTATAACTAATGAACGACATATCGTATTGCAACACCCATTCATTATTTTTGTAGAGAATTTAACGCTCTACAAAAAAGGTCTGAAGTCAATTTTTGATAAATCAACTCAGTCAAAAGTTATTCAAGATCGAAGTTTAACTTAGCCTCAATTCAGCTGTTTTATTGACTGATTTGGCAAAATATTGTTTTTAGAAAAATTGAAACCAAAACATTATACAAAATATAAATTAGACTTCTGAAAACTGTTAACCTTTATTTCCTGCTTTATAGTAAATGTGGACAAGGTACTTCAAACGAATTATCATTGACAGTTAACCCAACATTTGAAAATTCTGGTTGTTGAAAATTAACATCAATCGTTAAGCCTTTTTTGTAGAGCGTTAAATTCTCTACAAAAATAATGAATGGGTATTGCAATACGAATTATCGTTCATTAGTTATAAAAGTCAAAAGAAAAAAAAACTTTTGTCCTGTGTTATTTGTATGGGAAATCGAAAAGTGCGATGCGGACAACCTAAACATTAATATTAAGGGCTCATATTTCCAGAGGCCTATTTTGGCATTAAAACGAAACTTCTGAGCGTGGTTCCGAGGAAAAATAAAAAAACTTTTTTTTTTTAAATGCCCTTATGTATAATAACGGTAGCTTCGCAGCTGCCGAGGCCCGCGGACACAGCCGCTGTTTGCGCTTTGACCAGTATTGTTCGCTCTACCCGCAACCTGCCCAACCTGTCTATGGTTGCATACATCAAAAATAATATTTGCCAGCAATGCAAGTGACCCACACAATCATATAAAACACGTGGAAGTTACATCGAATACGAAGATCTGAAGTGGTCAGGCAATTGCCCTCGCTGCACCGCGACCCGCGACCCGTGACCCGTGGCCCTTGGTCCTAGTATAGTACAGTACAGTACACAAGTGCAGAGAGCGCCATGCTGCCTCGCTTCAGCCAGTCGCGTACAGGAACCAGCTTGCAGCTTGTCTACGCCCCGCAGGTTATATTCCCGGAGAAGTTATGCTGAAGAGTTGCCTAACAGGTAGAACTGCTTACAGGAAAACAATCCACGTATATACCTCGTGCTTTTATATGTTTTTCTTTATTCCTAAGAACCCGCAAACACAGTCGCTTTCGCGTACAATGGACGACAGCATCCAGATCTGTGTATCTGGAGACTTCGTCGCCCAGCAGTCGTTGCCGCCAGGGGCGCTGCAGTCACTTTGTCGGGCTGCGATCATCAGTAATGACGGTGAATTCAAGAAGAGGGCGGTGTATCATCCTGGTCCCTGCGGGTCGCGCCGGCCGCGCCGGTCGCGCCGGTCGCACACACCGGGAGCGCAGCGCCAGCGCCGCGTACGCGAGCGCCGCGGCTCCGGCCACTAGGCACACGGTGTACACGGCGAGCAGCGCCTTCGGGCCCGTCACGTATATCAGCCTCAGGATGCTGTCCAGTTGCTCCCCGAACACATCTTGCTGCACCTGACCACCAACATGTACTGGTCACAATAACTTAGATATTACTTTTATTATTTATTTTAATATTATAAACAACCCCAAAGTTTTAAGTTATTTTCATGAGGCAGTTATTTGAAGGGAAAATGGTGAACATAAAAAAACATTATATTGTAGTTCTAAATCTATATTACAAATTTGGTCGTTAACAGTTTTTCATGTGCTATGAGCTCATGAATAATCTAGAGAAAGCATGAGAAAACATGTGACTTATTCGTTTACCTTGCACATTTTTTTTTTCTTTAGACAATAATTGATGACAATGAAAGACCACAATTTCACTGACCTAAGAGGGGGAGAATTGAAGTTGCTCAGCCAGCGAGTTTATGGGTTGGGTGGCACGCACCTGCACTTGTGTGACTGGCCCGGGGAAAGACCCTAACGGTGGTCTACGGTGTTTCGGAAGCGCCTACCTTGGGAAGAAACTCCAAAAGAAACTTGAGATCGCATCGAAGCGGACTCGCACAGCTTGTTTTCCTGTCAATAACTCCTGCCGTTGCTAAGTGCTGGCCCTGGGTCACGCAGACTCACACACGGCACTATTGGCTAATACGAGTAATGCGCAAGGATTGTCAAAATGTTGTGCTTGTGTGAATTTAGATGTGTCTATACATTTCCGTTGAAGTGACGCGCGCCCGCATGTGACGCTTGCGTGTGGAATAAAAAATAAAGTTTTATCGTCTCTAGAGATGGAAAATAAGATTTAACAGTTGCAAATAATAATCACGCGGACCGAGACGGAGACAGCAGTACGAGAAGCTGTGGTGCAGCAGTGGCCAAGCGCGTGGAGGCACACTGCTGTCTCGGTCTCGATCCGTGCGTGCGTGCGTGCGTGCGTGCGTGCGTGCGGCAGCGACTCACGACTTTGATGTAGGCCACCGGCAGCAGCATGTCGGTGAAGGGCGCGGCGACGTCGCCCAGCCGCAGGTTCATCTGCAGCGACAGCGACGTCGCCAGCGTCACGCCCAGCCCCTGCGACGCGACCGAGCACGGGTTATGCGCGCCGCACGCCAGGCAGCGCCTGTACTGACCGCTCTCGCACTACGTCTGTTACCCGTCAATGTACAATTCCGATCGTTGTTGTCAGAATGGTGTCAGGTCCGCCTGGCTAGCGGCTGTAGTGTTACTGTTGGCGCGTCGCATATCGACGCATTGCGTCCGCATCCAGCCAGAACTATGTACAGCCTCTGGTTGGTGTTGTAATAACGCTTTGTGCTGTTTGTAACTAGATTAATATTTTCACAAATTCGGGACAAAACTTGTGTGAAAGCTAATATCCAAAGTTGATCCGAGTGTTCTGGGCTCTTATTCGACTCGGACGCAGTGCGTGGCCGCCCGGGTCCTGTGTACCTACAATAGAACTTCGCATTCCACCTGCAGAGGCAACGGCAGGCGGCGGCGCGCCGGCGTCACTAGCCTGGCGCTCGCCCCGACGGCCCGACGGCTGCGGTACTGCAGCGTGCTGGCAATCGTCCCAGTAATCAATGCCAACACTAGCACTTGACACATTCACTGTGACAGTCTGTCTACAAGGCGTTATATTCAATTTGCCACCGAATTATTACAAATCCTTCGTAATAATGTGGGAGAAGACCCGCCAGATGGGTATCGATCCATGATTACGTGAAGCTAACTGGAAGAATCTGGTTGGCTAAAACACGAAACTATCGTGAGTGGAAAAGAATGGAAGATACGTGCGTTCGACAGTGGACATTTGAAGGTTGAAAAGAGAGAGAGAGATTGGATGTTACTGTCACATCGACAACAGCATGAGGCACCAATTCCAATTTCGCATCAGCACACGCTCAAAACCATCCTGCACACGTCTCGCATTCATCCATCCACTGAAAAGGCCGTTTATTTCTTGAAAGTTACATTTTGTTTTTAAAACTAATTTAAAAAAACACTTACGACTAGAGGAGGTCTAACAGCACGAAGCACAACCTAGCCTAAGGCGGACAAAGAAGCGAGTAACATTGAAAGCATAAATCCTAAGCTAATATTTACAGTTTATACTGAATGTATCCTACGTATGGCGCAAGAGGGAGCGCGAGGTGGCCGTGCCGGGGCGAGTGCCTGTCTTCCTCGCGGCCACTGGGCCAAGTCATTGCGTTCATTAGACCTGACTCTCGGAGGCGAGGAACTGACGCAGAAGGCTCATAATAAACGCGCTGTTTTGGTTGTCCCCCCTTGAGGGAGAATCAGGATGCCCCTCAGGATAGCAACTCTGGCTTCTAGTTGGCGCGACTGCTCGGCGTTGAGGTTGCCCCTTTTTGTGTGGGGGGCGAAGTTTATATAGACAGGACCACATATCATAGGACGGTGGGAACACGTTCGTCGAAAATACTATTTCACGTCTCAACGACTCGGCTGCAGTAAATGTTGGAGAACTTCTCATTCCTAGCCAGGATACGTGTTGCCGTATAACCACGGCTCCGTAAACTCGCGCGCGTGGTTCTTTCAACGAAGGGTGACGGGAGGGGAGGGGAGGGGAACATTGATGTACATAAGCAACGTGTACTAGAGACTGTTAAAATGATCTCGGGCTGCGGTCGGGGAGTAGTTTTGCTGGCTAACAATGACAACTGTGTCCGCCTGGGTTTGAGTTTACATCGGCAAGCGGCAAGCGGCAAGCGGCAGCCGGCGCGACCTGGAGCGAGCACTGACCGGTTCGACGAGCAGCGCGCTGTCGTGCAGCCGCGGGTCCGGGCGCAGGCCCTCGACGCGCGCGTGCAGGCCGGCCGGCGCGTGCAGGAAGTGCGCGCGCGACATCACTATGGGCACGCCTGCAAATTGACACAACTGTCGAACCGGCGCTCCTCGGCGCCGCAGCTTGCGTCCCGGCAGAGCGCCAGCGCTGCGGAGACGGTTTCCTACTTCTATATGTTGTTGGCTAGTTTTGTGAGTGCCGTTAATTGTGTTTTCGTTCCTTCCTTCACAACCACACCTCTATTTCCTTGTGAACCCATGACGCACAGAGAGCGATGCCATGAGCTGAACACGTGTACCCGCAGCCGCGTGCCTGTCGCTCGCACACGGATGAACTTATTTTGATATAATGTTACATTTAAATGTCTGGAGAATGAGCCTCCAGTTGTGATGAGGCCTCTACGATTTACGGGAGGCTTGTGAATCAAAAGGACTATGCATAAACTATGTTATATATATATTAGGTCCTTACATATGAAATTGGCGTTTTTCGTACTGGCCACTTTAATCACAAATTTCTCCTCTTTGGTAAGGAATTCCAAATTCAAATTTGTACAGCTATAGACTCATGTATTTGTGCTTCGATGATCGTCATTCATTTGTTTTTTTCTTCTGTTTTTTTCTGTTTGCGTCACTCATTTTAAAAAATGGAAAACTTAAAATATCGCATTATTTACGAGTACGAGTTCCGCCGTGGCACTAGTGCTGCGGAAACAACTCGAAGGGTGAATTATGTGTATGGCGGTCGTGTTGCAAAAGAAAACACAGTTCGTTTTTGGTTCCAACGTTTTCGTTCTGGAAATTTCGACCTGCAGAACAAGCCCCGTGGACGGCCTGAGACTCAAGTTGATAATGAAGAGTTGAAGGCTATTGTGGAAGCGGATCCATCGCAAACCACGTCCGAGTTAGCTGCAGGCTGCGATGTTAGTGATAAAACTGTTTTAATTCACTTGAAGCAAATTGGGAAGATTAAAAAGCTTGAAAGGTGGGTACCTCACGAATTGACTGAAGCAAACCGGCAAACGCGCGTCGACTGCTGCGTTACATTACTAAACCGGCACAATAATGAAGGTATTTTAAACCGAATCATTACCTGTGATGAAAAATGGGTTCTTTACGATAATCGGAAGCGCTCAGCGCAATGGTTGGATCCTGGCCAGCCAGTCAAATCCTGCCCCAAGCGAAAATTAACCCCAAAAAAGTTACTTGTAAGCGTTTGGTGGACTAGTGCCGGTATTGTTCATTAGAGTTTTCTCAAATCTGGCCAGACTATTACGGCTGATGTCTATTGTCAGCAATTGCAAACCATGATGGAAAAGCTAGCGGCTAAACAACCTAGGCTGGTCAATCGCTCCTCGCCACTGCTGCTTCACGACAACGCTAGACCACACACTGCGCAACAGACGGCTACTAAATTAGAAGAGCTTCAATTGGAAAGTCTAAGACATCCTCCGTACTCCCCGGACCTTGCTCCAACAGATTACCATTTTTTTCCAAATTTGGATAACTTCTTGCAAGGGAAAAAATTCAACTCCGATGGGGCAGTCCAAATCGCCTTCAAAGATTTTATTGATTCCCGTCCGACTGGTTTTTTTAGTAAAGGGATCAATGACCTACCTATGAGATGGCAAAAGTGCATAGAAAATAATGGTTCATACTTTGATTAATTAAATATATTATATTAAAAAATATTCGACTTTTTGTTCCTCCCATACAAAACGCCAATTTCATATGTAAGGACCTAATATATATATATATACAGGGTGAACGGTAATGCGATACATTCCTTGATTGACGTTGTAGTACAGCTTATTTGGAGTCATTTAAGTCATATGACACCATGTCCGAAACTTGTTAATTTCTGAGATATTCAAGATTTAAGTATTTTTTAAAAAACTCCAGTTTTTATGTTAAAATGTTCCTTTGTAATGACGAATACAAAATAATGTTATTGTTTATGCTGTATTCGTATAGCTAAATAATAATAATCTCATTTTAAATTAAAATTTGTAAGAAGGAATCGTCATTACTTAAGTAAAGGCTAAAAAAGAAAGTATCATTTTGCAAAAAAAAAATGTTTTAGGTAAATAAACGAAGAATTTCCAAGAAAATATGTATGGAATGTTTTGTACAAATTACATAATTTTGTTCCTTGGTTCATTGGCTATTCAAAAAGGTACAGGTGTCAACAAAAACTACATACTTATTGTTTTATTTGAATTTTAAATGTCTAGTAGATTCTTTAATAAAAAAATGAATAAATAAAAAGACACACAAACAACTAGTATTTTTGGGCTCTAATAAATGAAAAACTTAGTATTTTAATAATACATTTATTGGCTAATTATCTGGGTATATTATTTCAAGTCCTGCTCAAAATGTGAGCCCCGTCTTCTAATACAAGCTCGAAGTCTGTTTCTCATTTCTGTTTTTGTGACTCTTGTTGTCAAACTTTGCCGGA
The DNA here is from genome assembly GCA_036320925.1 of Automeris io. Classification (NCBI taxonomy): domain Eukaryota; kingdom Metazoa; phylum Arthropoda; class Insecta; order Lepidoptera; family Saturniidae; genus Automeris; species Automeris io. The sequence goes on along the minus strand of JAUDJH010000010.1, from coordinate 154,394 downwards.
TATTTCGAGCTGCCCTCTGAATGCGCTCACGAAGCTCTTGCTCGTTGTTTACGGGGGTTACATACACGAGATCCTTCATGTGACCCCATAAATAAAAATCGCAAGGGGTCAGATCCGGGCTTCTGGCTGGCCAAGGAATAGGTCCACCGCGCCCTATCTAACGAAGTGGATATTGTTGATTCATCCAATGGCGTACACTGAGCTGAAAGTGAGCTGGACAGCCATCATGTTGGTAGATAAGATGTCTTCTCGTGGCTAAAGGGACGTCTCCCAATAAAATATTCACTTGGTTTCTTAGGAAAAGTTCATAAGTTTCCCCATTCAAATTTTGAGAAAAAAAGAACGGCCCAATCAGTTGGCCATTTATTATTCCCATCCAAACGTTCACAGATAATCTTCTTTGATGTGCCCTTTCTTTTTTCATCCTTGGATTTTCTCTTTTCGGTGCCCAATAATGTGAATTGTGATAATTAATGATTCCGTCACGGTCAAATTTGGACTCATCAGTCCACAGAATTTTCTCGAGAAAATGAGGATCTTCCATATCGACATTTAGCATGAAACGACAGAATTCCATTCGTCGGGCTGGATCGCCTTCTTCTAGAGCTTGGACCGGTGTGTAGTGGTAGGGATGTAATCTTGCTGTATGTACGGTAAACCAAACCATCCACTGGGATAATCCAAGGCTTCTAGCTGCAATCCTTGTGAAGATTGTTGGATTTCTGCAAAATAAATCAAGTTGTTCTTCTTCTTTATCAGGAAGTTGAACTCGAGGTCTACCAGAATCGCTTGTTCGCGCTGCGAAACGCCCTGTTTCACGGACGCGTCGATACGTTCCCGAAAACACTCTTACGTTTGGTACACGTCGGTCAGGAAAACGCAGCATGTACTCTCTTTGCGCTGCTACAGCGTCGCCGTCGTATTATTTGTAAACGTACAGAATGTCCGCGTATTCTTCATTACGGAAGGTAGCCATTTCTCAAGTTTTTAATCAAGAGAGACGTAGTTAGAAAGCAAAGACAGGCCTGTACTCAGAAGATAGTTGTAACTAACTGAAAGTTTCAGTTAGTTACAACTTATCTGTCTGTGTATTATATCTGTTTCAGTCTGAAACAGATAACTAAAATTTCTACGAGCAAATTGTCCTTCATATCAATAAGTCCTATTGTTGTAGCAGTGTCAAGTGCAAGGCGGTGTCATCAAATGAACAAAACCTGCTCACGTGCGCGGTAACATAATGAAGAGGATTTCTAGGAAACGGGTCACTTCTTCTATTATTAGGGTTGTACGCGGGCCGGGATAAGTCTTGCCTTATGCCGTTGCACAAAATGCACCCTCGTAGGCGGGATAATTTATAATAAAAGAAGATTGCGATAATTGAGATTATGAGAAAAGTACTTACCGAGCAGCGGTATTCCAGGCACTTTACAACCACTCACTATGTATGTTTGTATGCTGAATGTTGAGTATGGTGTTTGTGAGGATTTGTGTGTGTTGCGAGTTTGACGTTATTATTAATGCGATTGTAATGTATGAAAAAAGGATGCGATGCGATGTGTAGTTTTAAAATAATGCGATGCGGAGTTTGGTTTTAAATGCGAACGTTAAAGAAGGTATGAATGAATAATGAATGTTCGCCAGGTGGCGTTGGGGATTCGGTGCGTTTACATTTTCTTTTTTTTGATGTTCTGGAGTTGCGCCTTTTGGCGTGACTATACCGCCGGCTTTGAAAGGATCCCTTTCGAAATAATAGAAAAAATAAAAGTATGAAATTTTAATGAGTAATAGCGGATATTACGTTTGTGACATAAAACTAGCGTAATGTAAAAATATAAAAATTAAAGCTAACTTAAAATACTATTATAAAATAAAAGAAAAGTTGCACGTTACTGTGTCGGTAGCGAGCACAGTCTTATGATCGACCTAGAGTAAAGACCGTAAGCGATTTTTATAGTTTCAACGCGTACAACTCCATCGCGACCAGGATGACACTCGATGATTACACCAAGGTGCCACTGCAAAGGTGGGACTTTATCCTGCATGATCACCACTACAGTACCCGTCTTAACGGAAGCTGTCGAGATGTTCCACCTTTCGCGATCTTGCAAAGTAGATACACATGCTACGGACCACCGATTCCATAAGGATTGAACATTCTTATAGAGCAATTGATATCGCTCTAAGCGATGTGTCGGTTGGTCTTCAGCGTTGATTGCAGCGAGTAAATACCCTAATGGAGACAATGTTAGAAAATGTGAGGCATTGAGAACTAAAGCCTCACGCGGATCTTGCCTTAGAGTCGTACAGAGCGGGCGTGAATTTATAACATTCTCTATTTGAAAGAGAACGGCGCGCATCTCCTCATATATGAGGATTTGTGATCCTATCACTCGGTATAAATGTGATTTGATCAATTTAGTTATCATATATTGCGGATACTTGGCCCACGAGGAAATTCGTTGAGTGAGTTGATATAACAGTAAGATGCAATCTACTGGTATAGTGGAGGAGGCGACATAAATAATTTTAATTTCCAAAATTTTTAACGCGGGGTTTTCTTTGTAATGGCTTATGGGCCAGTTCTTCTCTTCCAGGACTGTCCAAAACGAGCTGGTAAGCAAAAGTGACTGATTATGTAATCGAGAGGGCAGTGATATACGCGATGAACTTTTTTCTCGATTTATAATATTAGAGATGTGGTATAATAATTTGGCGTGCAATAAACGTTGTATTGGTGAGATGCGGTTAGTAAAAAAGGTTTGAAGGCGATGCGGGATTGTGGCTATCCAGTGAAGGGCCACAGCGATATTATAAAATGCGAATATTTTTATTTTACTGCGTTTGGTGTATTCCTGTAAATGTATTTGGCGAATGTCTACGGGAAAGTCGACTTTGTAAAACCTAGTAATGTTTAATAAAAAATTAAATGCGGGTGTCATGAATGAAGTATCGATCTTATATCGATATTTAAAATCAGATTCTTTCTGAAGCGTGCGTTCTAAGTGTGAAAAATACTTGTGAGCTTTGTGCAAAGAATCGCTTAATAAGATAGGGATTTCTTTGGAAGGTAACGCGACGAGACTAAAGCGACCTGAATGATTGCGATAACTACTTAAGGTGTAGAAATTCTCAGAAATATTGTCATGCGAGTATTTGACAGAAATGTCTTTTATTGCCTCTATTTTGGGAGATTTATTGAACTCATCATGGTGAGTCCAATCAATGGTTGCGAGATGCGATAATGTTGTATTGATTTCACTATCGATATTCGTATCGATATTCATATCGATATGTGTGTTGCCCATCACTACATACCCTAATGTAGCTATGGACGTAGACTGGAGGTGCGATTCACCGATGATTTCCACAGAAAGAAGAAATTCTATAAATTGTTGAGCACCGAGAAGACACTCTACCTCTGATGGTCTTAAGAAGTCTTCAACGGCAAGCGGTATATTCTTTAGGTAGGCAAGAGAGCTGGTTTCTATTGGAGCGGTAGCCAAATAGCCGATGATGCGGTCTAATACTAATAAATCAGCCGTATATGAATGACTTTGATCAATGCGGCTTGAAAATATTATTATAACTTTTTCTTTGGCGATATTTGAGTGGTCACTGGGACCTTTAACTATAGTTTTGCGATTTATCTGTTTAATATTTAATCCTAATTTTCGGCAACACGCGGCGGTCATAAAATTACTATGTGATTATGGATCGATAACACATCGACAGGGAATGAGTTTGCTATAGCGATCTAAAACATTAATTAGAACGATTTCCGATATATTGTTTCTAAAATAATAATATTTTGTGATTGAATGATTTGTTTATCAGAGCACGAGTCCGTACAATCAGCTGATAGACAAGCTACAGCGCAGTGAACGTCCGTAGCTGTCGTGGCGACATGCTGCGTAGGAGCGGGAGCGATATGGTCTTGGTATGCGAGCGGGACCGAGCGAGAATAAGTCAAAGCGCTGTGAGCCAGCTGCAGCGCTTGCGCTGGATCGGCGCGTAATGAAACAGTCTTATTATTTAAATACGAACCCATTGGCTGTGCTGTATTATTTAAATTTTTTAAATGAATTAATGAGTGATGACGCGCTCCACACGTTTTGCAGACCTTATTACTTTTACATGTTTTCCATTTATGCTGAGAGCTTAAACAATTTTCACAGTAATTATTGTCCTTAATAAATTTATATTTTTCAAACGGCGAGAGGTTTAAAAAGGATTTACAATGATACATTTGAGTATGCGATTCATTGCATAAGGAGCACGTGAAATTAATATTTTTAGAGATTACGGTAAAGCTGGGGTTTAAATAAGTATGCGTGGGTTTTGGAATATGATAAGATTTTGTTGATATATTTGGTTTAGGCGCGGGTATTAAATTTAATGGCTTAATTGACTCCTCATTATTATGTTTGACAATGTTTACTTCACTTTGATCGTCGTACAAATCGGGAATATTTTGTCGTGATAGTTTGTCTATTGAAACAGCTGGTGATGACCTAATTTGGTTGCTTTGCGAGTTAGAGGGTAGTAGACTCTTTTTTATGCGACGTACTTTGCAGTATAAGTCTTCGAATTCGTTAAATGCGAAAACTGGAACATACTCTGAATCCAGCTCCATATTAACTAAATTTATATCATTTAAACATTGTAGGTATTTTTCCCGAATGTCATCGATGGTATCGGCGAGTGTTAAGAAATTGTCGAGTGCAGAATTATCATTTTCGATATTATGCGATGCGTAAGAAATATGTTGAAGTTGAGAAATACAGGCTACCCGACAAGTTTCGTGCATTAGCAATTCTTTTTCAAATTTTTTAAGATGTGCAGTTGCCATGTTTTCAAACTTGTATGATAGAAAGAAGGCGGTTGTTAATGTAAAAATATGAAAAATATATACGTTTAGCAAGTTTCTTATACAAAGAAATATTTGCTTAATGCGATAGTAATGCTTGTTATTATGTCACAAACAGTAATATTAGCGAAAAAAGGCTCTAGACGCGGGTGTAGGTATTTTACCGGTATGTCTCAAATTTAAAATATATTTTAAAGTGAGGAATTTGTCCTCACAGGAGGCACCAAAAACTATACGCGGGCCGGGATAAGTCTTGCCTTATGCCGTTGCACAAAATGCACCCTCGTAGGCGGGATAATTTATAATAAAAGAAGATTGCGATAATTGAGATTATGAGAAAAGTACTTACCGAGCAGCGGTATTCCAGGCACTTTACAACCACTCACTATGTATGTTTGTATGCTGAATGTTGAGTATGGTGTTTGTGAGGATTTGTGTGTGTTGCGAGTTTGACGTTATTATTAATGCGATTGTAATGTATGAAAAAAGGATGCGATGCGATGTGTAGTTTTAAAATAATGCGATGCGGAGTTTGGTTTTAAATGCGAACGTTAAAGAAGGTATGAATGAATAATGAATGTTCGCCAGGTGGCGTTGGGGATTCGGTGCGTTTACATTTTCTTTTTTTTGATGTTCTGGAGTTGCGCCTTTTGGCGTGACTAGGTTGCAAATCAACCTCTTAGTATTTTGTTATGACATTTGTACTTTTTTGAATAGCCAATGAATCAAGGAACAAAATTATTTAATTTGTACGAATTATTCCATACATATTTTCTTGGAAATTCTTCGTTAATTTACCAAAAACATAATTTTTTTGCAAAATGATACTTGGTTTTTTAGCTTTTACTTAAGTAATTACGATTCCTTCTTACAAATTTTAATTAAAAATGAGATTATTTTTATTTAGCTATACGAATACAGCATAAACAATAACATTATTTCGTATTCGTCACTTCAAGGACACATTCTAACATAAGAACTGGAACTTTTAAAAAAAATACTTAAATCTTGAATATCTCAGAAATTATCAAGTTTCGGACATGGTGTCATATGACTTAAATGACTCCAAATAAGCTGTACTACAACGTCAATCAAGGAATGTATCGCATTACCGTTCACCCTGTATATATATATATATATATTAGGTCCTTACATATGAAATTGGCGTTTTTCGTACTGGCCACTTTAATCACAAATTTCTCCTCTTTGGTAAGGAATTCCAAATTCAAATTTGTACAGCTATAGATTCATGTATTTGTGCTTCGATGATCGTCATTCATTTGTTTTTTTCTGTTTGCGTCACTCATTTTACAAAATGGAAAACTTAAAATATCGCATTATTTACGAGTACGAGTTCCACCGTGGCACTAGTGCTGCGGAAACAACTCGAAGGGCGAATGACGTGTATGGCGGTCGTGTTGCAAAAGAAAACACAGTTCGTTTTTGGTTCCAACGTTTTCGTTCTGGAAATTTCGACCTGCAGAACAAGCCCCGTGGACGGCCTGAGACTCAAGTTGATAATGAAGAGTTGAAGGCTATTGTGGAAGCGGATCCATCGCAAACCACGTCCGAGTTAGCTGCAGGCTGCGATGTTAGTGATAAAACTGTTTTAATTCACTTGAAGCAAATTGGGAAGATTAAAAAGCTTGAAAGGTGGGTACCTCACGAATTGACTGAAGCAAACCGGCAAACGCGCGTCGACTGCTGCGTTACATTACTAAACCGGCACAATAATGAAGGTATTTTAAACCGAATCATTACCTGTGATGAAAAATGGGTTCTTTACGATAATCGGAAGCGCTCAGCGCAATGGTTGGATCCTGGCCAGCCAGCCAAATCCTGCCCCAAGCGAAAATTAACCCCAAAAAAGTTACTTGTAAGCGTTTGGTGGACTAGTGCCGGTATTGTTCATTACAGTTTTCTCAAATCTGGCCAGACTATTACGGCTGATGTCTATTGTCAGCAATTGCAAACCATGATGGAAAAGCTAGCGGCTAAACAACCTAGGCTGGTCAATCGCTCCACGCCACTGCTGCTTCACGACAACGCTAGACCACACACTGCGCAACAGACGGCTACTAAATTAGAAGAGCTTCAATTGGAAAGTCTAAGACATCCTCCGTACTCCCCGGACCTTGCTCCAACAGATTACCATTTTTTTCCAAATTTGGATAACTTCTTGCAAGGGAAAAAATTCAACTCCGATGGGGCAGTCCAAATCGCCTTCAAAGATTTTATTGATTCCCGTCCGACTGGTTTTTTTAGTAAAGGGATCAATGACCTACCTATGAGATGGCAAAAGTGCATAGAAAATAATGGTTCATACTTTGATTAATTAAATATATTATATTAAAAAATATTCGACTTTTTGTTCCTCCTATACAAAACGCCAATTTCATATGTAAGGACCTAATATATATATATATATATATATATATATATGTAGAAAGATTTTAATTTTTTCAAATAATTTATTCACCACAATTAACATACAGTTTTAAATATATACATAAATATAATTCGCCGCGGCTCTCACAGCAACTTATTCTCTCCGCCATTCAAATCTGTCTCCCTCTCTCCTATGCTTTCTATCCCATTCACACTCTTGCACTGTTCCTTATCATTCTATATCATTTGCATCATATATTCTATTCCACTCCATTTAAGCCGTGGTGGCTGCCGGCAGAATAGAATAGCACCCCGCTCTTGCTGGGGTGTCGTAAGAGGCGACTAAGGTATCTCTTTAACACCGCAATTCAACCAGGTGTTCAGAGAAGGAAAACTCGACTATACTTACATCCTGCTCCCTCCTGATCGTACTGGTTCTCCATTCCATCGGGCCTGAGGGAGCTCGGACGAGAGAGTGCTTTTCTGGTAGCGCGTCCAGCTATGCACTTAAAAATCTCTTGCGCAATGGACTGTTTTCGAAAACTGGACCTCTTAATCGATTTTCTTAATCGGTGTTGAAACAGTCGCCGCGGCCGACTCCGGCTACGACATCATCATCATCTATTCCACTTACATTCCTACATATACATCTATACTAATATTATAAAGCTGAAGTGTTTGTTTGTTTGTTTGTTTGAACGCGCTAATCTCAGGAACTACTGGTTCGAATTGAAAAATTCTTTTTGAGTTGAATAGACCATTTATCGAGGAAGGCTTTAGGCTATATAACATCACGATGCAATTATTAGGAGCGAAGAAATAATGGAAAATGTGAAAAAAACGGGCAAAATTATTCATCCTTGAAGGCTTCCATTGCGTGCGCTGCAAAAACGGTTCAAGATATCAAAAATATATGTAAGAAAGAATTATTCCTCTTGAAATGATCTAAAAAAATGTCCACGACAGTATATGTCTATCTTTTAAGATTAAGTCACTAGAACCGTTTTTATGGTAAACAAATTTGGTCGAAATTAATGCATTATTTGTTAAGAGTTGTATCAACGTAATAATATTAATCTTTATCCAAATAAATGTGTTGTTGATTAAGAGTATTAATTGTGATCAAAACTGTCTTTGACATCACTTAATTTCAATGAACATCTTAGAAGATATTACAAAACCTTATATAGCAAAACAACGTTTGCCGGATCGGCTAGTATATAATATGACTAGTCAAATATACAATGTTCAATGGAGAAGTAGCACTAGATCTATCTGTTGTCAAAATAGTTTTCTGCAGTAAAATATAAAGAGAAATGTTTAGAGAAGGCAGTGCCACACCGTGAGTGCAGTTGGAGAGGTCCAGCAAGCCGCACAGACCCTCGCCGCCGGCGCAGTCTCTCATGAAGGTCCTGTCACTGATGCCGTACTGCCAGGCCTCGGACCCGTACTCCGTCGCAACCGTGCCGCGTAACTCCAGCTCCAGGGTCCGGCAGACGCCTATCCTGAACAGGTTCAAGGGCGTGTCCCGCCTCAGGTCCGGGGGGAACGAGACGCCCTCGTACGTGTCCCTGAACTCGTAACTGTAATTATAGAAACAAACAGAAGTTTTTTTCTAAATTTTGTCGACAAACAAGCTGACGGCTCACCTAATGGCAAGTGGTTAACGCCGCCTATATACAACGTTGGTATTGCGGCGCCGCCGGCCCGCCGGGGACTCCGCGCGCGGTCCCGTTTCCTAGCTCTGGCCAACAATTGTACCCGGCTGCGCAATCCACAGCGCCAGACGCGCGACAATGCTCCAGAGGGCTCGCGCATTTGCATATCTCATCTCCAGGGTTACTGGTAACCGACGCACAGCCTCTCCAACGTACATCGAGACTAATTACTTTTGTTCTATCATAATAAATCCTAAATATTTTTTTTTTCAGTAGGACTTTATGTCAATCGTTAGCTCTACGTCTCGTTAATAACTATATTTCAACTTTTAATTCATTCGCCTCACGCCGCCTGAAAACCGACCAATTTCCCGCGGCATGTAGCTAGCCGTGCATCTCGTCGCCGTCCCGACGCCGGGTCTACACCAGGCACCAACCCAAAAACAAGACCAACGCGTCCGGGAATACCACAACAGAAAAACAAAACAGAGAGTGCAACAGCTCGCGGTCAAGCTTGGCCGCCAGCCCAACAAGAAAACAGTTGGCGGTGTGTCGCCAGAGCACCCGAGAAAGGATACTTCTTGGTTTTATTTTATGACAACGATCTTACCCATTTATACTTTATTTATTTAATTTCCGAATGAAACTAGAATTATACATATATATAATATTTAAAAAAAACTCAATAGGCATATGATTTTGTAATTTAATTTAACTTAAAATATTTGGTGCGTGTGAGTTGGCGAGGAAGAAGGGAATCCGGGAACGAACTGACTTGTATGGGTCCCGGTGCACGGCGCCGGTGCAGCCGTCACGCCGCACTGTCACGCGTCGCTGGGCTAGCAGAGCGATCGAGTTTCCACGGATGTACAGTGCACAGGGTTGTGACGTTTTCAAGAGCTTTTTTGAAGCGATCGCGCTGTCGCCTTGCGAAGTGTTCGCGCCCAGAGAGAGGAAACGGCAGGAAACTGAGGCAGGTGGGGGGACAGAATGTTGAGAGCGACTGTTGCAAGTGTAATAACATATATAATATAAAAGAACATACGAGTATATTAAAAAATATAAAATAATAAATAATATAAATGTAAAATAGATAATAAACGGCGTAAACAATATCTCCAGGGGTTCTGTTTTAGTCCTGAGCTGGAAGCACGCTGGACGCTCATGTTATGTATGGTTCATTGTTTTAATTTGTGTATAATGATGCAACCTGGGATAACAAACGCAGCGCCGACAGCGCCCGCACGCACACTGACTACAGACGCGAATAATTAGTTCAACTGCCGCACTCGACTGTACATTGTATTAACTAAGCAAACATCTATATTAGCACATTCTGAGCAAAGTTAAAGTAGCATCTATAAATTTCAGCCTTTTAGTACTCAACCAGTGAAATTTGAGGGCTATTGTCAATGCAAGGACAGCCCTGCGAGTACGGACTTCGGCTTGCGCAGCCAGCCAGGGAAGAGCTACCTAGAGGAATCTACACGTCTTTCGGAAGCGACTACCTTGAGAAAAACGTCGATAAGAACTCAAGGTTGCGTCAGTGTGGAGCAGTGTACGCATTGATCAGCGACAGTTCACAGAAGTACTCTCCTTCCGCGCCGGTGTACTGGAATGCAGCTAGAACGAGCGGACCTTTGCTCTCACCGTTGCTGTGAGCTGCGGCGCGGCTGCTGCGGCCGCGGTCAATGGACCATCAGGCTCGAGCAGGATGTAGCGATTGTCCAAATATTAACGAGGCGCTTTACGCGCAAAACTGTCAATTGTTTCCAAGGTGAAACCATCGAAGACATTGATACCGTGTAAAAATCGTGCGAGAGCACACTACGCACTCTGCTATCGATACCGAATGATGCTTTGCCTAAGCCCTGTGCGCAAACGCAGGTATCGTGCCGGACACGGCGCAGTCGGCGCGCCCGCCCCGCCCCGCCCCGCCGTGTACGCGCACGGGCCTCGCGACGCACGAACTGACCACGACATTTAAGCCAATGACGTGTTTCTATGATGTTTTTATCTCAGTGGGCTGCCCGCTTCACGGAATCCGTGAGCACAAATGAATGGCGCGATGGCGTCCTGCTGATGTAATACAAAATTACTCTCAATGCTCAAGTGGCTCAAGTGTACCTACTGGTTTACAAGAAACGACTCATACGAGGCGTCTCAAAAAAAATAGACAATGTGTTCAAACAAACGGACAGCGACAGACGCAAAGCAGTCACATGAATATAACCGCAAGCACGGCTCACCTCTCGAGCGGGGCGCGGGCGGCGCGGGAGTCTTGGTTCAAGTATTTCTGAAACGACTTCACGCTGAACCTGTCCGCGGCGGTGATGCCAATCCTCATCCTGTACACTGTTTCGTTCTCGTACAGCTGGGAAATGCAGAACAAGTCACGTTTCAGAATACAACTGAATCTCGACGCGTACTCAGGGCACGAGACGGCTATACAAAAGGAATCGACAATATGTTTCCTCGCATCAGGCACTTTTCTTTGACATTTTGAGTTTCCTATGAGTTTGAACGTGACGTTTCCGAACGTGTCCGCAATAATCAGCCTTCGTCGAACGCCGTGCCACTGGCCCCGACACAAGTCGACGAGGTGTGTCGCCAGGGGCGGCGCCCCACCACGGGCCCGACCAGTCGCGGTGAAATGAGAGCCGTGACCGTTTGTCCTTTCCCTTCTTTCGGGGTGAGGCGACTTGGTCCTGAAATAGGCTCGGCGGGCTTTTGACGAATTAATTAGAGAACCCGCGGCCCGCGGCGGCGCCGGCGCGCACTGCTGTCGACATTGATGGTCCTAGCTGGTCGGAGTGGGCACGCCGCGGCCGCCACTCCCGCGTGTGCTCGGCGCGGCCTTAGCGCGCGCCACGGGCCAGGTCGACGCGCCCGAGTCCTTGTGACTGTGTGGAAGAATGCGCACTGCACTCACTTGCAACAGAAGCGAAATCAATACTAACAGCACAGTGTAAACTAATAATAATAATAAAATAGCACGCGTCGGGTGTCGACTGTCGCGGCCCGGCACCTGCGACCCTGCGCGCTGCACCGGACGCCTTGAAACAATCTTTGCTACAATTATATCCCTTTTAGCAATTGAATTTCAATGAAGACAGCTCTCGTATGTCTTTAGATGTTGTGCCGTACATACGAATATCTAGTCCCATATAAGTACCATAAACTCTTTAAGCCGGTCATTACGTTACACCACTTTGCTTGGAACGGCCTGTGTGTGTGTGTGTGTGTGTGTGTGCGTGTGCGTGTGTGTGTATCTACTGTACGTGTGTCGTGTATAATCTACATCTAGTCTCCTATTCATATCATATTTTATTTTTGTACTCTTCACATGTGGCAAATAACTTTAAAGGTTATTTTATGTACTTATTGTACCAATTTATTACATTGAACGGCTCTGATATAAACACCGCGTCGTTCGTGCAATCGGTTCCATCTCGCGTCGGCTGGCAATCGGCGCTGCACGGCGCTGCACGGCGCTGCACGGCGCTGCACGGCGCTGCACGGCGGGCCAGCGGGCCAGCGGGCCGGCCGGCCAGCACGCGCTGAGCCCAGTGCTCCTTGGGATGTGGTTATTGTTTTATGTAAACGTGTGTGCGTGTGTAACGAGACACAATGTTCTTAATAAACGTTAGTCAGTCTCTTTCTTTACATATGAATGCACCCTGGGCGGCAGGGCGGCAGGGCGGCAGGGCGGCAGGGCGGCAGGGCGGCCGGGGTGCCGCGGCCGGGTCGGAGCCGCCGTTGCACGAGTCCTATCAGTACTTACTGACGCATGGCGGGGAGTACGCGCCCCGCGCTGAACTTTCCGTTCAAGCCATTCGGTATTATCATTGTAAAATTAAGAATTTTTTAAAAATTCAATATGCAGTTGATTAGGGGCACCTTAGTACTGCTGCTGATGCCTTCATTTAATCGTGGCGCGTATACAACCTTTCCTTGATAATTATGATTTTTGCGGCATTTTATTTATTGTAAGGCATTCGCCAGAAACAAAATAATACAAGTGTAAAGCGTGGGGCGCATACGGCCCACGCGGCCTGAACGGAAAGCCTTCACAAAACGGTCCGGCAGGGAACGTGTCAAATACCATTTTCACTTAGATTATTACACATATAAGTAATGAAAGCATTACTGTTGTTTGACCGAAGTAGGTATCCATTAAAATAATTAACAGAGAGCTACATTGTGGCACGTATTTCACAAAAACTTAAGTTTTTTATTCACAGTAATTAGAAATGTCTTACGAAAGAGCGCTCACAAATGGTTTCCTTATTCTGCTGGACGTCATTAAGTACACTGTAATGAGTTTGGTTCGTGACCTTCGTTTTTCTGAATAAACAAACTAATGATGAACAGTAGTTTTTTTGTTTGGCTCTTTCCAAATAGAGATCCCACAATGTGCTCATTTGTGTTCCGCAAGTGTGCAAGGTGACCGCGTGACGCGTGTCGCGTGACGCCTGTCGCGTGACGCGTGACGCGCGCCCGCCTGAGAGCAGGCGTCGGGACGCGGCTACGGCCCGGCAACGTCTTATCTTGCCTTCCTATCACGTTGCTTACAATTTAATACAGAAAACATCCTCGGCCATTCCGCTGGATACATTCTCATCTTACGCAGAAGTCAAGAAACGTAATAAGAAAACATTATCTTAAATTGTATTAATTAAATCCGATATTATTAATTTAGCTCGCATCGTACCAAACACAGTTATTGGGATAATCTTATATACTTTAAAATTAATTCTTTAGCGCTTCGTCGTCAGCAGTTAGATATGACCTGTACGTATAGCATTTTAAATAATAAAATAGACTCCCTAGTCCCCCCTAGAGAGCCCCGGACCAGCGCTCCAGCCGAGCCGTCTCCCTTGGCCGCCCGCCCGCCTTCGATACGGACAAACTTTGCCTACAATAGTACTGTTGTCAATTGAACTAGGTTTTTTTTTCATAATTAGATTTGTTTCGTGTTGAGTGTTAACGACTTGTATTATAGGATAAGGTACTTACTGGGATTGTGGTGGCGAGGCTCGCGGCTCCGCGTTCCACCGTACCGCGCTTGTTCGGCTGACCGTTCATTGCCCGGGTATTGATTTGAATGCGCCGGCGCTAGGGGTGCGCTAGGGATGCGCTAGGGATGCGCTAGGGCGGCGCATGTCCCTTTGAGTCGATTCTCAGTGAGGGGAATGGACAGGAGGGAACAACAAGTCGTAACAAGTACTTTCCGTAGATTATCTCGGGCTTACAATCTTCTTGGAGATTCGGTCCATTTGTTCGCGGACTGCTTGCCGGGTTTCAAGAGAAAGGTCTTCGGGTTGTTGAGGGATGCACAGACTAATAATCTTGAGTTTAATCAGCATTACAATTAATACAATATAAGGAGGCCTCTCTAATGTATGTTGTGGATGCCTTGACAGAAACTGTACGTACACTGCTGATTGTATATGTGTGTGTGTGTGTGTGTTGTGCGAGTGGAGTGGTGTATCGGGCCAGTGGCAACCCTATAAAATAAATAAAACTGGACAGGATGGCTCCGTGCTGGTGCTGTTTTGTGGGGGACTCGGTACTCGAAAATAGTTTGTGTCTTCCAGTATTTGTTTTCTGGGTATACCTATTCATTGCTACATTATATTACATTGCTTAATTGATTCCTACATGAATCTGAAAAGTTAATTTTATTTCTAGGTGTCCAAAGTAGCCCTGAGTAGAGTGACGCACGTGTCGAGAACTCACCCCGGCCATGATGCCGAACTCGTCCTTGTACACGAGCCCGGGCACGAGCGTGTTGGCCAGCGCCACGAGCGGGTCGCTGTGGCCCCACAGGTAGCTCTGCACCGACAGCGACACCAGCGGCGTCGAGCCCAGCTGCGACACCAGCAGCCTGAAGCCTTGCTGCACCCACGCCGGGTACGACCTCACCAGGGACGACGCGCTCTGCACAATAGCCGTTTGCCGTGCGTGACCATCGCGACCGTATGGTACCTACAAGAGACTGCTCTTCTTCTTGGACTAGCCTGCTGGTCTCGTTTTTAGTGTTGCGGAGAAAACTATTTTCTAAATACCAGTCGTAGCCAGTCTCCGCCATCATGTGTCACCGCTAAACGGCACATTCAGCTGTGGGGCAAAAATCACGCCTCGCAGCTGAAGAGAGACTGCAACCGATGCCGTGCCAGGGGAGATCTCTGTGACGGTTGGGAGGATTTTACTTAAAGTGTTTGGCAGCACAATAATTTCAAATATTTCCAATGTCATTGGAAGCGCCAGGGGTACGGCAAGTGGCGCGCATTGCCACGCACCGCTCCACTCTGATAGTGTAGCCAACTGCCGCACTCGCATGGGGTAACCCAATATTCAGATCCTGAGCTGAGCCATTGTATACTTCCAGAGTCCCAAACCTGGCACACTCCTGTCCCCAAGCGTGTTGGAATAACATGGTGCTTTGCCTGGAAAGAGCCTGCTTCCTCGCGGCCTTAATGCTCCAGGAGGATCTTTATGGGGTTATCGAAAAAAGCTCTACACCGAACGCACCTAAAATTGTTCATAATTTTTGCTGAACCCTGTTATCAACCTTTGCAACAGTATTCCGGCCGCTGGTTATCATATTTCTTTAAGAAAACAGTTTAGACACTTGCACTGTAGCGCCTGTCGATACTGCTCATGGGAACACACACACACACACACACACTTTCTAAAGTTCAGGCGGCTTTCGGACTTCCCCTGCTAAGGCGTCAGGCGCGTTACAGTCACTTTGCTGCACACGCTGCGCACAATACGAAGCGTGGCGGAGACGGAGCGAGTGGGTGTGGCGGCAGTGAGAGGTGGAATGTAGCTACCAACAAGGCGAGGTTGGGCACCGTGACCAGCACGCTGTCCGGAGACGCCGCCGACCGCTCGGGCAGGAACCGCAGCCGCATGCGCGGGCTGAACTGCAGCTCCTCGCCGGAGTCACTGAGCTGCACCTCCGCGTTGCGCCGGCTCTCGCTGCAACACCGACGCAAATCTCTTCACTAAAAGCATAATGAGCTGGTTGGCCAAAACTCACAACCTTAAAGAGTGGCGAAGAATGAAGGAGACCTTGACTGAATACAGGTGTCTGACTGCTGAACGAGGCAGAAGGAGTCGCGCTCCCAGCGAGTCGGCCGCTGTCGGTTATATCTATAAACAGGAACGGGCTCGCGAACGACGAGAGTGCACTTTATGGGTTGCTCCGAATCTGCATGGCTAATGTATAAGTATATGTTATCGAAAATTTATTAAATCACAGCGTCATTTTGTTATATGACAATATATTCTATATTTGAACAGGTACAGGAACAGGTTTGGTAGCAGCACTGAGCATCCAGCGCGGCGCCAGGACACGCCGTGCAGAACTCACGCGTAAGTGAAGGGGCCGACTTCCTGCACCTTCAGCTTGCGGTCCCGCCCGTCCAGGAACCTGTCCGCGTTGGTCACGTTGAACACGTACACCGAGACGTGCGCTCCCTCCACTTCCCGCTCGAACAGCTCCAGCATGAACGAGTTCTCCGTCACCGCGGTGCACTGCAACGTTGAAACGGTGTCGCTGTAGCGTACAACCCGCCCGGCGTGTGAGCGACAACTAACACAGACTATGCACTTGTGTACTGTGCTCACGCTTACGGCTCAGTCCGGGCCCTGGCCGCCCTGTCCGCCCGTCACTCTGACGAGCAGGTTGCCCGGCTACGAACGAAAGGCACCAGCCGGCCTTTGCCACATACATTCGTTATTTAAATAGAATTAGGGTGTCGATGATGAGGACCACGCAACCAGGGTTCAATGGTGGACCCCGGCCTGATGGCTGCCGCGGACTGTCCTCTGGTGACGCACGGCGCGCAGCAGAGCACGCCGCGAACTGTGTGCTCCGAAAATGGCGCTCACCCGGCCGCTTTGCTGCCCAAGGCTTTGATTCCATTAGTTTTTATACAATTTTACCGGAGTTATTCCGTTTAATGTAATTATTAAAGACGTGAGATTGCATGAAAAATGGAACAAGACAAATTCTGGCAAATGGATTCTTAAGCAAAAAAGGCCACAGCACGTGATCTGAGCATTAATGAAACATAATTCTTAAGAATGTTATGTACCAAGTAGTTTACAATGTGAACCATCTAGTTCGGCGGAGGCTCGGCGCGCCGCTGCCGGCTTCGCTCATCCAGATACCCACAACTACGTGTGCTGCGCCGGCAGAGCGTCACGTGCCCGGGGAGGGGGGGGGGGCTGCTGCGGCGGCGATATGATAACGACCGATCGAAGGGTCGATATTTCGAATAAATAAAAAAACTATCTTCACATCCGGTTCTAGAAAATCGACATCGGATTCTTTTTCATAATACCTTCAATCTCAAACATACTGTAGTAAATATTTTTGCACTTATCCACTTCTTTCATACGGATACGGCCACTGATGTATTTCTGCTCACTCCGAAAGGGATATAGTGTGACGATATATTTTTTTCATATCTGATATAATACTTTTGTATGATTGCAAAATTAAAGGTAATTATTAGGTTTTATTTTCTATAAAATAGATATATGTACATTTATATTGTAAATATTATATAAACTCGAGAAAATTGACTACTGAGGAATGGATCTCGCAGGGCTCAATGTTGCAATGAATGAATTTGCCAGAGGCGGCTCGAATCGTTTTAAAAATCAATATTATTTGATGAAATCCACATCTCTAATTCGATGATTGAGATCGCGAGCCGCGAAGTGTCACTGTGTGGACTGGAGCCGTTGGGGGGTGCTCGGGCTGTTTGCGAACCGGCAATACGCAACACGACTCATCCGCATGGAAGGTTCCGGGCGCAAGCGGCTTCGCAGGTACGGCCCGGCCTCTGGCATCGCACGCCAGGGAGGTGAGGGCCAACGTAGACGAGGTCGCAGGAGAGAGCTAGTGGCGGTACTGACGTGCTGCAGCAGGACGCGTATCGGGTCCAGCGAGACGGAGACCAGGGGCAGCAGCAGCAGCAGCGCGCCGGCACAGCACGCGGCCCAGGGCGCCTTCGTCGCTGCAACACACAACGCGACAACTTCATTCATCGTTCATATAAACGATTACGCTGAGATATGTAAACCATACTTTGACTTTTCTTAGACTTTACTCGTGTAACAAGTTCGTCTTTGACAAAAATCTGAATATACGAGTACAAGAGGAACTTGAGTATTAAAAAAAATTGACGACAATTTTATATCGATCGAAGATTATAATAGATAAGTACCCGCCTGGCATTCGATACGGCATCACATTACAGATCTATCCTGTACTATAACTGGTGGCGCCAACAGTAGAGCGCACAACTGGACTGTACTGCGGTATTTAAGAATGGAAAAAAGGGAATAAAGGGCACGCACTGACTGTGCGATCCTCGCGGCTCTCGTAACATCAGTTTTATACTGCCCTTCCTGGTCGCGGCGCGGCACCGTAGCGTGTGGACGAACTATGAATATGGGCACGCCGGGTGTGCGCGGAGCGGGCGGACAATACAAGACCCAGGACTCCAACGAATCCGCTGACGAATACTTTTTTAAACTTCCTCTATATGAGAGGAAGATCTAAAGAGCCCACCTGTCATGATCTCTCTATCAGGCGCAGATGTTGGACTCTCCCATGTTTACCGCTCGGAAATGTGAACACCTCTGCATTAAGGTAACTACGTTGGCATGTGGACGGACACTGTGGGCTCCTCCACTGCTCGGTGCTGATGCTGGGTCCAGATGGTCTCTCTTACCGTGACAGCGCATTGTCTCGCCTGGCTCGGGCTGCCGATATCTTCAACACTGAGCACAATCGACTGTTAACTCGCTTTATACAAACTGAAATCTAATAGTGTGCCGGTACACTTCGTGACCGATTACACTCTAGCGAGAGATGCGATCTTTCCTTTTGTGGATAAATTGACTATAAAAAACAACTTTATTGATTTTTTTTATTAGTATTTAACGTGCGACCGAGGCCGACCGCATTAACTAGTTAATGACAGCTGCCGTAAGGAATGCGCGTGCGCCGTACGGAGCGCACAAAACACTACTACTCCGAGAACGACATAGCACTAGCAGTGCGCGATATAAATCGATATTTCAAAAAACATCTATATATGTACGCGATATATCGCTTCTCAACTAGTACCGAATATAATATCGATATATTTCATCCGATATACCAAATATTGTGTCAAATTCAATTTTTTTCTTTTTTATCTACTTGTTTCTTTAACAACGTCTTGACGTGTTTAACGTCTGCAACATTACAAACTAATAAGAGTGTTTCAGGTGAGTAATCGCTTTATTTGAGGGCTCCGGTCAGTAGATTTGACGAAAACCCATTAGAAGTGTGGACAGACTATAAAATACAGTTATACAATGCGGCATTTAAATATTTAATTATGTTGGCTAGCTGAGTTCCATCTGAACGACTTCTCACTCAAAAGCCGCACAGGTTCTTACACAGCAGAAAAGCAGATTGCAAGCCAAAAATAAATAAAATATATAAAAAAAGTAAATAAAATTTAGTTTATGCAAAGCTTAGAGGAAAAGTACTGGGATTTATAAATCTTTCATATTGGTATGGTAGAAAAGAAGAGGCTGCAATTCTTTACGCGCAGATGCCAAACATGGCTTTGGAGTCGTATGGCCTTTGATTCATTTCCGTATGATTAATACATAAAGTTGATTTTTTCTTCTCTCTAGTGTTTTTACTCATAATTAACCTGATCGCTATTTAATAGTATAGACTAGTTAAATGCAAGTAATTACGATATTTTAAATTAATCGATATATCGCAAAGAATCGATATAACACTACGATATCTTATATCGATTAAAATATCGATATTTTTTTTACATGAATATCCCTGCATAGCACACCCGGCGCCGCGCGAACTGTGCTGCGGGCCACTGCAGCAGTGTTGCAAGCTCCTGATTAAACGATACCGCTAAAAATATTCTAAAATAACGATTATTTAATTAATTACTTCTGAGAATCAGATATATAAAATACTCCTTTTTTAAGTTATTTTAGTTATTAGATAATATGTAGATGAATCCAGAAGCGGTCCAGATTGGGGCATTCCAGAGACATTGAGGCGGTGCACCCTGACTTCCAGTCGTGGCTGGACAGAGCATAAGGCACGCTCTCCTTCCAACTGACCTACATCCATACGGGTGACGGCGCTGCACAACCTTGAGGTGTGCCCAACCTGGACCACAGGGAGGGAAGTCCACACGGGCGTTATTGGAAATGACCTCTCGCTGCCAGTTATGGTGAAAGGCATGGTCGGCAGTGATGAGGTGTGGTGCGTAGTCACAATGTTCTGCGAGGAAGTAATGAGGCAGAAGAAGGCCGCCGAAAGGATCAGGAAGCGAACCCACTCCCTGGCCATTCGGTGACCAACGCACCGTCGCCAGCGGAATACGTTCGCCCAGAGCGAGCGCGACATCGCCCGGTGACCATAGCCGGGCAGTAGATCTGACGGAGCTTGCTGCCCGGATGAGAGGAAGGCGGCGCGCAGTGTGCGGCGCACCGCCTGGTGGAGGTTCGGGTGGTAAGGGTCTATTACACCCTCCCCTTCCCAGCGAAGAAACCTTGAGAAGGCTGTTCGCTCCCCGGGCTTCCGGACAAATTAGGATTCCCAGGCCTGTGTGGAGCGATTAATAGGACGCCCCGGGAGGTTTTAGTCAGTAAGAGTCTGACTCTCTAGGTTAGATGCCCTCCCATCGGCTCTGATGGTCCTATAAAGGATTTTCCCTCGGGTTATAGAAAAAAATGTAGATGACCCGGTGAACTTACTGCCATTGGCTTTGCAAATTGCCTTGCTTACTGCCATTGCTCACAGTAGTGGCGCCGGACAGTACATAAACCCCTTAGCCCTTAAACCCTTGCCCTTGGGCCTTGAAGTTTTATTTTCATAACGAAAGAGATGTTAGGGAAGGGTATGAAATGGGAAGCAGATAGAGCAAAGAGAGTGGAGAATTGGAAGTGGGGAGAAGTGATATGTGGTGAAGGGATTAGAGAGTTAAGGGGTAGGATTGGTAGTGGGAGGGGAGGAGAGTTAGGTCGTTGAGAGGAAGGAGAGGAAGTGTAGAAAAGAGTAGTTTTAACTTAAAGTTAACAAGAAATTCATTGTCTTCTAAGTGGTAGGAAAATTGCCATATCACCTAATATCCATATATAAATAAATATAGAGCAGTGCCGCTCTATCGTAGGCACCTTACTTCACGTATCAATCAGAAAGTGAAGAAATTGAAAGTTATCAAGTCAAGACCCTTCTTCTCAAGAAGACGTGGAATTGTCGATATCAAATACTCGGTCCCTTGTAGGTTACTATGATGCACGTGATCCCGATTCGTACATGACTAATGATTGGTTTTTTAAATTCATTCTTCTGAATTTTTTTTCCCTTTAGTGACAGCTTTACTTTGTAGGTGCTAAGTATTTATAAGAAGAATGAACTATAAAGCTAAAACAAAAACATTTTACTGTATCTATACGAGTATAATGCAATAATGCCACGAGGTTTCCATTTGCCACAGACGACTATTAATATATCGCCACGGCCTCTAACGGGCTGACTAGGCATACATTGGTGGCTGTACTTTTAAAATTATTGTAAGAAAAGGGCTCTGCCATATTTAAAACTCCTGAATTTATTGGTAAAGCCTCAAGTTAGCAGCACTGTTATCCGACGGCGCACCGTGGCGCCCTGTGCGGAGATCTAATATTTTTAGCAACGCATCGGAAATGCGGATCGGTTTTATTTATCAGTGTCTCAGACGAGTTTAAGGTAGTTCCATATCACATGACAAACATGATAACGTTAGAGGACCTCGCAGACTAACACGATCGCTATTTTCTCTCGAGCTGTCAGTGATTGCGGCGCCTCGGCTCGGCCATAGGTTCCGCTGTCGTTTACGCTATCAGCCATTAAACACTGCTCGTTAAATTGTGAACAGACGTGCTGAACAGAAGAAGATTCCGCGGGAACCAAGTATAATATCAAATGTAATAAGAATTAAAAGTCTTATAAAAATATCTTGTACATTGTTCCTGTCATTAGTATTATGTAGAACTTGTAAATTAAAATAAAATGTTTATTAAACATGTAACGTTGATTTCAGTCTAACATAAATATGTACATATATTGTGGTAGTACTGGACAGTGAACACGTCTGTGCGGGCCGGGGGCTGCGGGCCGGGGGCTGCGGGCCGGGGGCTGCGGGCCGGGGGCTGCGGGCCGGGGGCTGCGGGCTGCGGGCCGGGGGCCGGGGGCCCGGGGCTGGGGCATCGCGTACCAGTCAGTGATTGGAAGTTTTTAGCGATGCGTTCGTTTCAGGAACAATTTGTTGCATGAGACGGCTTTGGATAAGTAATAAGCGGCTAGCTTCCTTTATATGTTGGTATATTTTTTCTTATAATGTCTAAAGTTTCATTTGTTTTATAAACAACGTGATTACTATGGTATTGAAACTAAACACGATGCGTTAACTAAAAATGATGCAACAATTCGCCAGAGAGCTTCGAGATCAGATGACTCTGATACGCTGCGAACTGAGTCATCTCGAAGCCGTTTCAAATGTAAACGGGTTCATATATGTTAGGCACGGACTCCACACACATATTAACATCCTATACCGCCGACCTCGTTTCATTTAGACCTTCATTTTACAAAAAGTCTTCTTTTCTTAATATCCACGAATACGATATAAATAGCAATTGATAGTCTTTTTTTTGTTTTCGGTATTACCCGTTGCTATGTTTTATTGCAACGGCATTGCTCATTTTTTGTTTTGCTCTTTTACAGGTTGTTCTTTTTATTTTAGGCTTACTTTCTTTATTTATAATTGCTTATCTCTATTACAATTTACTTACTCTATTTCTATTCCTTATTTCTAATTACATTTATTGTTTCTTAATTTAGCTCCTATTTCTATTTTCTGTTTACATTCTTGTGTCTACATCAGGGATGTTACGGAGCTTCGACTCTGACTCCAATAAGTCGGAACTTCCGATTGTTATTACACCTCCGGTTCCGAAACTTTTTAATCGGAGGTATTAATCGGAAGTCACCACCACTGTTGTAGTCCATTCATTTCATTTCATTTTATTTCTTGTTAAAACAAGAAAATTAAGTTCAGCTTCAAATTAAGTTGTTAAAACAACAACTTAATTTGAAGCAGAAATTTTAAAAAAATTGTATTTAAAAAAATATTATTAACGTTAATAAATTTAAAACTAAATATACATTTAAATTTATTACCAAAAGGATTTTTATTTTATTTTATAATTACATTAAATTAAATTAAATAGAAATTAATACAATTAGAACCCTGGAGCAAATTTGATTTAATTTGTTCACTGTTAATGGGAAAATGTTAATAAGAAACACAGTAATTTTTATTTTCATTGTCTATGGATGTCTAAATTCATTATTTCTAATTAAAAAGGCTTACTGAATAATGTTTTTATATGTCCCATAATAAAACTACTTTCTTCTGCCGTCTCTTGTTACTGGCATTGCCTCCGACTCCGATTCCGACTCCGGTTCCGACTCCAATAAATCAAATTTCAAAACTCCGACTCTGACTTTGGTTCCGATAAAACTGCCTCCGTTACATCCCTAGTCTACACTATACATTGGACTCTCATTCTATCCTCCACTAACAATTCTATCTACTTACACAATTATTCCTACTTATATAATATCTTCACACTACTGACACACTGATGTATGTATACGTTACGGGGCGCCAGTGTAGATGGCTCCGGGACAGTCCAGCAGCATGCGCGGAAGAGCGTCGGCAACTCCGCGCGTGCGTGTGCAAATGAAGACTGACATTAAATAACTTACAAATGGATCTAACATCGTTTTATTTGCATTCCCGAATATTATTAGCTAATTAGTTGTAATTGACTATTTTCCTTTTACACAGTTAATACAATTCTTATACATTTCATGAGCCCCTTGCTCCGTTTTCCCTACCCACCACTCTCGCTATCCTTCGGGCATACTCATAAACACCTGTCGGCGATCCCCATTCCCGAGGACCTCCGGCAGTGTGTCTTCAGCCAACCGACACCCCATCCTGCACTCGCAGTCATGCAGATCAGCATCAATCCTGCCACATTCAACTAGCAAATGTAGTATGATCTGCTGCTGATCCGCACCGCAGTTACCGCAGTACCGAGAGTCGGCCAGTTGGAACCTGAAGAGATACGCGCAGAAGCCCCCATAGCCGGTGAAGATCTGTGCAACTAAATTGTCCACCCTCACCTTTCTTAGAACTCCGTGCGCCCCTCTCACATCAGGGAAAAATGCGCGCGTTACCACGCCAGTGCTCGCACTCGCGTACCTACGCTGATACTCCTCAAGGGTATCGTCCCTAACGAGCCTTTTTGCAGTTCAGAGCGAGAATATCCCGCATGCGGGAGCGCGCTTTCTGGTCGGCGTTGCTCTTTTGGTCAGTTCGTCGGTTCTTTCATTCCCTAAAATATTGGTGTGTGCTCTCACCCACACGAAGCACACCTGGACATCCCTCTTCTCCTTTTCCGCAAGTGTGTTTCGTACTCTGTATACTAAATGATGTAGTGTCTCGGGATTCGACAGTGCGGCGGGGCTGGAACGCCTCTCGCTCAGTACTTTATAGGTATTGTATTTCCGGGCGTCTGCTAATTGCAACGCCCTTAGGATGGCTACCAGCTCGGCTTGGTAGACGGTACAATTACTTTCAAGGCGTTATCTCGCTCCGGCAACCTCCATCCCATCGCGTCGGCATGTGTCAGCGCTTCCAACCCTCCCCTCCCCTCTATCTTGCTTCCGTCGGTGTAGAAGTCCACCTGTGTCTTCGGCAAGCTAAGGATCTCCTCGGTCTCGACTACACTGAAGGGGATCTTCCTCCTCAGCGCCGGATCAGAAAAACATACGGACTAGTTCTTCTCTGATATTTTCACCGAAGCAACTAGGACATTGGCCTTCCCTTCTTTATTTCGTAGATCTTCCTGTTCTCTATAAGTCTAAGGTCTAGTGGTAGCACCGCTGCGAGTAGTACAGCCGATGTGCTCGATTTTGTACGATGCGCCTTCGCAATCAAGATAGAGAATAGCCTGGTGAGAGCCTCGAGCCTTGAAGCTGTGTACCGCTTCTTAGCTGCTGCTCCGCGGGCGCCTGCTGCGTTCAGCGCAGTGAGCTCAACTACTGCGAAATAAATGCGTTTCAGTATATCTGAGCTGAGACTCCACTGCGCCCTAGCCATCCTCGATACAGCGTGAAAGATCCCTACTGCCCTTTCAACTACTTGCACTGTATGTGGTCCGAAAATTAATTTTGAGTTAATGGTTAGGCCTAAAACTTTAATTTTGTCAGCATGCTCTAGAGTACTCAACTAAACAGTAACTCAACTAGTGGAGTTCCCGCCATTAATAAAACTGGTTTATATGTAATTGATAGAGTTCAGATATCTACCCTCTGGAACATTACATTACAATTAGTATAAAATAAAAAAAATATCGCCACGCCATATCCCTTACGGGGTGAGCAGAGATGCATTAGTGGCTGTATCCACTTTGCGCTTACATGTCGCGCCGTACGTGTCCAGCGGCGCGACTGCTCGCCGTGCTCACGGCACTAGTACACATGACGTTCCTATTAGATGCCGTGCGGGCTTCCTCACGATGATATTCTTCACCAGCGGGCGTTATTAGTATTAAAATTAACTTGACTCATTAGATCTGTCGAGTGGCAAACACAATATATGTATTCTTTAAGAATTGATAATGGTAATATTTGTGATTTATTGTTTCGATATGATTACTTTTGATACTACAATAATGTACTCAGTGGTTATAAGCGTTATACAAACAAGCGGATAGTTAAACTGCTGAACGACCGCGTCAATAGCAACATCTCACTCACTGCGTCAGTCATTATGAAGTAATCACACGCTGCGCGTCCACATCACGCGACCGTGCCGCCTCGTCGAGGACACGGCCGTTGCAGAATGAGTCGGCGGGTTGCGCACTAGCGCCTGAAACAGCTCTGCGCGTTGCCTCCGGGCAGGCGCTAACAAAACAATTTTTATAAGGAGCCAGAATGTGTCAGCAATAATAGAAAAATAATGTTGAGCCAAATATAGAAAAATCTATTTTAAATGTACATACACAGCTCAAACTAAGATATTTGCGAGGCGTTGGCCACACGCTTGCTCTGGCCATAAATACTGTTACAATTAAAAATAAACGAAATATATTTTTTTTAATTTGCAGTCTGTCATTTTTATACGATTGCTCATTGTGTTTTCTTATTTTCGCGCCAATATATTGTTAAATATTTTGTGATATTAAAATCTATTAAAATGTAGTGGGCTGATAAAGAGAACCGAATCGCTGTGATTGCATTACATAAAGTAGGTATGGAGCCAAATACAAATTTTAAAATCCTCCATACGTTTGGCCTGAGTACCTGTGCCGGTTTGGATGAGAAGTAACGGCCCAGTGCTATCAATACTGTTTGGACCTAGATTCCACTCAGCATACACTCGCACGTTGTCCGGCGTGGGACAGCGCGCGGCGGGATCTCGACCTCTCCCTGCCAGCTGTGGTGTCGGCTATGCTGGCAGGGTATGACAACTGGAGGACCGTGGTCTCTTTCTGTGAGGTTGTCATGTCCAGAAGGAGGCCGCAGAGCGAGACCTACAGAAGACCGCTGGAAGAAGGCGCCAGGGTGCCAGCAACCGCCATGGCACATCAGTCCCAGCCGATCAGTCGATCCACAAACGGTTGACTGATGTCTTTGGGGTCGTGGCCGCTCAGGGTGCGGGCCCTGAGCAACTGGTTAGCAACCCTCGAGAAGTTGGGAGAGCATTGTGACGTGCTCTGCCTAAATACAATGAACAGTATCTTCCTTCTAGTACCTTCCCCGAGTTCGTGCCCAGCGGGCGCGGCGCGACTGGGCTATGACGAACTAATTACAGGACCCGCAGTCCCCGCCAATGCGCAGAAGTAGTCACCTTGGGGGTTTGAGGTGAATGTCCAGGATACTAGCAATTTAGGGAGCACAACGAAAACACAACCGATTTAATAAGCGTATATTTGCGGAAGAAGGAATTATAAAAACACCGACATATATATATATATATATATATATATATAGTGGAGTGCCTGAAG
Organism: Automeris io; assembly: GCA_036320925.1. Classification (NCBI taxonomy): domain Eukaryota; kingdom Metazoa; phylum Arthropoda; class Insecta; order Lepidoptera; family Saturniidae; genus Automeris; species Automeris io. The sequence continues at coordinate 127,295 of JAUDJH010000010.1, read as the reverse complement.
CATTCAAAACCGTAAAACCTCGGATTAGAGTTATAGTGAATGAATTAATATGATTGATGTGCGATATTGTTTTTTAAACTATAAATTGTAATGTTTACCCAACATTTTTTTGTGCACTCCATTGTTTCATTGTTTAAATAAATTATTATGAAAAATTAATGTTTGACCATATATTTTCACTTTAAACAGTATTTTTTTTATTTATATGTTAAATCTTACCTGAGTAGACATATAGGAACATTTTTCAAAGATACCTGTGTATAAAAATAGCAGTAGGGATCTCGAACAGGTAGAAAAACGTGGAGGGGAGAGAGAGCGACAGCTGCTATGTACAATGGAATTTCTCGGCTAGTTTAATTATAAATGAAACGTACTCTATTGTATACATTTAAAAAATAAGGCAATTTATTACGACTAATGAAAAAAAAAATTATTAGTGCAAAATCTGTTTATTTAAATATATTACATTGTTGTCTACATCAAATATTTACTTCTACTTCACCTATCTGTATAATAGGCGAAGTATTGGAACAACTATTTCCGCTGGACTGTAAACATACTACACTGCAGTATAAACCACTTTTTTCAAATTTACCACCAACCAACCACTTTATAAATTGGCAATGATCATTCTCTTCTATGTACTTGTATATTTGCTCCATTGCTGCATCGAAATTCTCGGATTAATTTTCTTTTCAACATTACTGAGGTGAATCGAATTTTTCATCAAATTATAACAATCCAAATGACATTTTGCTGCAATGTCTGTAAGTCGGTTATACCAGAAATCCTTTTATGAATATCTCGATAATAATCAGTATTCTGGACGGATATAAAATTCGTGATGGATTCATTAAAGTTGGAGTGTTGATGTATGAAATCTGCCTACGCCGAGTGGTAACGCCACAGATAACAAACAAAATATTATTGCTTTGTCTGGCTCTTGTTGCGTTTGCTTGCCACCCAGTCCGGGGGTAGTTTGCCTAACTACTGTGAAACCGTTCGTCTTGCAACATACATACGCGTCGACGGTGCACCTCAATAATTTATATATTTTGGTTTCATACAAATACTGTGTTGTGGAAGTGATATCACATATCGTCAGGACTGCTGAACAGCCTAACAGGTGGGTGGCAACAGTCATATCGCATGAGCCAAGACCTAGAAAAATTACAGTCCACTTTCTAAATACCACGGACCCTCCAACTCATGGCGGTTCGACCGAGCTTTATTTAATTTTGCTTCTTTTGTTTTATCAGCTTCTTGTACGCAAAGAAAACAGTTTTTTTCCAATTGAAGTTATTGAAATTCATGCTACTTCGAAGTTTTTTTTTTTTCGGAAGTGATAATGAGAGATTTTTACGGACCTTATTTTTATACATTCCAATATACTTTTTATTAATATATTTTTATCGACAAATTGAATGAGCATAAACAAATAAAGTTTGTAGGTGAGGTAACTATCCATCTTGTCGTTCGGTTGAAGCAGCTTGTAAAGAGGTTACTCCTCTACTAATTTTTATAATTTCATCTAAATTTGAATTTGTTTTGGAAGATGAACCCAGGTGTATACATATTATGCAGCTATTTTCATCAGCCATGCTGCTAGCCGTTGGTTTATCCATTGTTCGAAATCTAATAAAAAACAATTAATAATTAACTAATTGCATTTGATTCTTTATTAACTTTTTTTTTATTGAAACTGATCTTTAATTTTCGATTTATTTATTAATTAATTAATTCAATAATGAACTGTAGTTTTCAATCTAATCACTTACCAAATTAAGCAATACAAAATAATTTGTAATAGTTCAATATAAAAACATTGTCTTCAATACACCTTCCAGTAAAAAAATATACAAGAATTTTTACTAAAAACCAAATTTTTACTAAAAAACCAAATTTTCACTGTTATAGAAGCACAATATTCACAGAACACGTATTACTTGCAACTAAACTGGCCGAGAAATTCCATTGTACATAGCAGCTGTCGCTCTCTCTCCCCTCCACGTTTTTCTACCTGTTCGAGATCCCTACTGCTATTTTTATACACAGGTATCTTTGAAAAATGTTCCTATATGTCTACTCAGGTAAGATTTTACATATAAATAAAAAAAAATACTGTTTAAAGTGAAAATATACGGTCAAACATTAATTTTTCATAATAATTTGTTTAAACAATAAAATAATGGAGTGCACAAAAAATTTTTGGGTAAACATTGTAATTTATAGTTTAAAAAACAATATCCCACATCGATCATATTAATTCATTCTCTATAACTCTAATCAGAGGTGAAAACTCCCAGGCGCTCCACTAATAATATTGTCTTAATACCTTACATATATGACAGGGTTTTCAGTCGGTACAAGTCCGACACACCTCGGTCGCGCAACCCCCCTGTGCGGCTGAGACGGCGCTATGAGGATTTTCCCCAAGTAAAAAAAAATGCTACCAGTTAAGTATTTGTGTACCGGGCTATTGACAGGTACTAGGAAACTACCTCTGTTTGTGACAGAAACAGTTCTGGCCGTCCACGTAGTGTTCCTATGACAAAGCCGATCAAAGCAGTAAGGTAAAGAATTCGAAGAAATGCTGTCCGAAAGCAAACGATTTTATCTCGGGAGATGGAGATAGCACCTAGAACCATGTTGCGTACTTTAAAAGATGACTTAGGACTTGTAGCCTACAAGAGACGTAAAGGTTATTTCTTAACTGATAATAAAAAAAATATAGTTTGGTAAGATCAAAACAACTAATTAAGCGGTACGCAAAGGGAGGTCACAGAAAAAAATTGTTTACGGATGATAAATTTCTTACAATTGATCAATATTTTATCAAATTAAATGACCGTATTTATGCTGAAAGCTCTAAAGAAACTTCCCAATTAGTCAACAGAGTACAACATGGGCATTATCCGTCTTCAGTGATGGTTTGGTGGGGTGTTTGCTATGAAGGAGGGACTGAGCCATGTGTTTGAAAAAAGGTATCAAAACACCGACACAAGTGTATCAAGACGCCATTTTTGAGATGGTAGTCAAGCCCCTGAACAACACCATGTTCAGTAACCAAGAGTGGTGCTTCCGGAGAGACTCGGCGCCGCGTCCTGCAGCTCGGTGCACCCGATCCCACAGAAAGAGTGCGCGCTGCTATTGATAACTGGCCTCGACGCTTAAAGAACTGTACTGCAGCCAGTGGAGACCGCTTCGAATAAGCTTTATATATTTTTCATAGTTTTATATTAATGTATTAAAATAACACACCGTATATATATATATATATATATAAACGAAGTCCTCCGCCGAGTCTCTTTGTCTGCTCCTGATAACCTCATAAACTATTGAAAGCATTTTAATGCGGTTTTCATTGATAGACAGAGTAATTGATAAGGACAATTTTAAATATAATGTGTTAATCCTTTGTATAAATTGATTGAAATATGACGACGATTATGGTTAATGTCGGAAACAGACAAGCCACCTTGGAGATATAATATCATCGGGATAAGGCAGCCTAATCCCGTTGAGGTATAACTGGACAATCTAGGGTGGGATTAATCCGCTTTCGTAGGTCTATAGAAAAATTAGATATGGCAACCTATTCTTTTAAGGATACCTCACTATACCCATTCTGACATATAAAAATGTTCAGCTTCTATACGTTAATTGGAATGTGGTAGTTGTACTACTTAGACTGTGGTAACCTTATAATGTAAATGTTCGAAAGCATTTCATAGAACAGACGAGCATCCTTCGAGTGGTTCGTTTTGATTCGCATGAAAACACGCACTCACCGACTCACTGAGGTGTCGCTATCTTTTTTTTATTAGATAGTGTGATGGCAAACAAGATCATTATTGTGAGTAATTTTTTTTCCTAGACTCGAAAATCTCAATACTCCCGAGATCTGGGAGTCGGGGTCTCGAAAATAAAAGGATGAAAACCCTTTGTCATGCGTATGAGTGCAGGCGTTTTTTTACTTTAATCTTTAGTCACTTATACCGATTGAGCGCAAAGAGAAACACATATTCACTAAAATTGTGGAATTTTCATTTGAATGTTTATCCTTAGCTCACGTCTGCAATGACGTCAAGTTCTTATTCATCTAGTGCTCCTAGTTCGGAAACCCCACAGAATGACCAAGAGCTAAAGAATATATCATCAGATATCCTCGACGGCAAGTTTTTATGTTTTCTGAAAGAGACTACGAATACCAAAGAGTGGCTACACGTGCTACGTCTTGTCTAAACAAAGAAGTGAACATTTGCGGATATCATAATTCCACATCTAATTTTGTTTCTCATTTAAAACGGAAACACGGAGAAATGAAATAACACGAGTATCGAACTTACTTTAAAAAAGACAGTCTTTGAGAACATCAATTGATTGTGACTTGTCAGAATTTAGAGGTAAAAACGAATCAGGTGGGCAGAGGGTTTCGCAAAAGCTTTTTAATCATTTTTTCAAAATCATGTTCTATTGTTATAATACATATTATCTTTTTGACAGCAGCAGCCCTGCCACCGTGCCGTCGCTCGTCCTTAGTCAATTGACGGTGGACACAGGCGCTCCAGCCGTTCCGCATGGGGAGGCCATGGCCTGGGGTGGCGTAGGCGGTGATTGTTCGCCTGCGTATGTCTATCCGTCCAGCAAACCCTACCACATATGGGGTCTACAAAGGGCTCTATATATACATGTGAAGTGTCCCGCCACGGGCATGCGCAGTCCATAGGTATGTCAGTGGTCAATGTTCAGTTAGCAGCGGCGTCGCTGGCGGCGAGGCCAGCCGTCGCCGGCGGGCGCGCCAGTGCAGAGAACCGGCGTAGAGCAGCAGCACGGCGCCGACGCCGACCAGGGCGAGCTCCACGAGGTGTAGCGCCAGCGGCACCGTGATGTACGTGATGCGTAGCGCGCGCACCGCCGTGTCCGGCAAGCGCGGCTGCCTCTGCAACGTGCGTACACGAGGGCCAAACTTTAAAGTTTTTAGAACTGGCCATTTAAATACGTTATATTAAAAAATAAGTTTAAATTTTGAAAATAGAACTCTTTAGCAATATTATTGAGTACATAGTTCATTCATTTGTCATTTGTTTTACAACGTGCGGGAACACACGCACACCGCTCACGCCTGGATCTGGGCGATGCGCACTCCCTCAAGCGCGCATCGCCCACCACCCTTTTTTTGTAACCCAGGGGAAATCCCTAACGGACCTTCAAGGGGCAGTGAGGGCCACCCCCCGGTGTGTCGGCTCTGTATATGCAATTCGTAATTATTATATTTTAGCACAGAATTCTTATTTCAGATTATTTATTTACTTTATCTGTCGAAAATGTAGGATAGAATATGCCTTTACTAGCGATAACCAAAGAAACTGACCGATAACTGTCAAAAATATATAGAGACGCTTTCATTGTCGAATTCATAGAAAAAGTTATCTTAGATATCTTATCCGTCCTACCAAGGATAGACTAAAGATAAGGATAAGATTAGTTATCTTTAGTAAGTATATTGAGACGGCAAAAACGAAGACAGACAGATATTTTTATCGCTAGTAAGGCTTAATCGAGGATAGACAGAATATAGGGAACGGCCGTTAGACAAACGCAAGATAGTTACGGACCCAACATCTTCTTGCATTACTACAAGTAGGCATAACCGATTACATGTGTTAACGACTGCGACAAATACAATATATTAAGACTTGATATGAAACAAGAACTTAGGAAAGCAGTAAATAATGAATGTGTTTAGAGCAACCAAAGGAACAAAAATACAAGGATACATTGTTGGATTATGGAACACAGCTGAACAATCAAATAGAATAAGAGTACAAAAAAGAAATAAAAGTGACACCAATTTGCATAAATATGAATACATAAACTGTAATATATATGCGACGTCATAATTTTATGACGTAGGTAGTTTCAACATTCAGTTTTAAAATAAATGTAATGCCGTACGCTGAGTTTTATTGGCAAGTTATTAAAATCAATAATTGTGGCCCAATCCCAGGATTTATCAACTAAGGACTTTAGAATATAAGATTATAAAAACGACAACACCAGAATGTAAAATTGTGGCAAAATAAATAGTCACAGGATTCTTTCATTACAATAAAAAAACATGCGTCGCAAAGTGGCCTGGCCATGGATTGCAGATGAGGGTACTCACAATGCGGAAGTGCGCGACCGGCAGCAGCATGTCGGACAGGCGCTCCGCGTCGCCGCAGTACGCGATGTCCCCGACCAGGACGTTCACTTGTAAAGAGAAAGCCGTCTCCAGAGTGAGCCCTATTTTCTGAAAACCAATGCTAAACATATATATACTCGTATAACTGAGCAAATCTTTTTCTACGTCGAACAGTTACATATCAAAAAAGTGACATAATAAGTTATGTGTTAGGCATGTCGCTACCGGTACTGTTCGGTACCGATAACGCTTGAAATGTTGTAATATATGTGGCTGAAAGTCCTTCATCACCACGCGCCACTCCACAGCCCTGGCCTTATTTGACGTAGCCTTGGTCACGGCTGCATGTAGATTTTCTGGGATCATTTCATGGTCAAACTTTTCTTGTAATTATAGACGCTATCAACAAAGTGGATAGAGCTGTTCCAGATGTCGCGAACTACGGCCGGCAGTGTCATCAAAATATTAAGGGAAACTTTTGCACGTTTCGGCCTCCCTAAGGAAGTGGTATCGGATAATGGACCACCTTTTTCGAACAAAGAATACGCAGATTTTATGCAAAGTAATGGAATCCGATTAACCTTTAGTTCGGCATACCACCCATCATCAAATGGTGCAGCAGAAGAGGCTGTCATACTATGTAAGCGAGTCATTTCAAAATCCATGAGAGAAGGCCACGATTTGGAGGCTGCTCTGCAAGCATACTTAATGGCGTATAGAAACGTAGAGCACAGCACGCCGGGACCATCACCGGCGATGCACCTACAACGTAGACCCTTACGGTCTCGTTTAGATCTTTTACAAATAGATAGAACCTTAGAAGATAGAGTAAAGGAACAACAAGATAAGCAACGGAAACAGATGCAATACGCAGGCGGTAAGGAAAGAGAACTCGGGGTAGGTGAAAAAGTATTGGTATGAAAATATGGGAGAGAAGGAAAGTGGTCCTCAGGAACAATAGAAGGAAAAAAAAGGTTCCAGGCATTATTTAGTCGGTCAGGAAGACGATCAACCCGTAAATAGGCACATAGATCAAATTCGAAAAGAAACGGTTAATAGAGACGGAAATCCGGATACGAATAAGACACCGGATATAGCCGAGTCGGGTGATGAAACTGGTCAGACACCAGCTCCTTCTGAGCATCCAGATGGGGTGACACCACCTACCACAGTCGAACCCCCTGTGGAAAGACCCAAGCGTATCAGAAAACCAATGGAACGCTTCGGTTTTTAATTGAATATTTATTGTATTGTGTAAGCTAAGTTATTATTAATGTTAAATAAGGATAAGGGTGTATGTAATATATGTGGGGTAGTTGTGTCTTTTGAACGGATGTAGTTTTATAAGTAAACGCCTCTCTGTCAATATATGCTTTCAAGTACGGTCGACTTTCATTCTGCTCTCTAAATTCTGTGGTGTTTTTTTTTTACGCTGGCTCGACATAGTGTCTACAGAGTACCTGATGGTAAGTACAGTGTAGTCCAAAAACGAAAGCGTCTATCAAAGGATGAAAATTCATTGATAGTCTACATCGTCATGTCGAATCACATATACCACGACTGAAGGTCTCTAGGTATATGAGCTACTGGATATGCACAAGCTGATCCCGAAACGCAACAAGCCGAAACTGGTCACTATGACGTGCTTTACACCCATGTACTGTGGTCGCGATCCAGACGGGCACCGGTGCCCTACCACCTCGCTGCTGCTCGTTTAGCACCACCCAGGAGTCACGTGTAGGGAAACTAGGGTAAAGCCTACGGACGCGAGCAGCTTCGACTGTCAAACATATCTGGACATATATCTCAGTTGTCATCTCGAACACTACCGCCTGGCGCCTAACGGTTACTAATTGGTGGTTAGGTGCTTGAATATTTAAACACAGAATATATACATGATATATCATGTATGTACAATGTATGAACTAAACGCGTCCTCACCGGTTCTATGACCATGTGACTGTCGTGTTTCACCGGATCTGGTTTTAAGCCCTCAATTCGTTCAAATACCTTAGGATCCGCATCTAAGAAATGTCCCTTCGATAATCCCAACGGTAGCCCTGGAAAAATATATTTTATTGATTAAAGAAATCATAAGAATAATTTCCTTAAACACAAAACAAATAATAGAGGTTTTTTTTATAATAACTGATGGCAAAACATGCTGCCAGTCCATAGAAAATAGTCAAGAACAGGTAAAATCATAGATATCACGGTCGCAACGCCGACTGCCGATGAGAAAGGAATACATGTGTTGCTCTGAAAACGCGACAACCAAAGGAAGGTGACATTTGCTCGCACCGTCGCACAATTATTGTGATATTTGAGTAACATCTGATACCAACCATAAAAACACTTGGACATATCCATAACGCCTTTCGGGCACCAGCCCTTGGAGTCGCAGAGCCGTTCGTTGTCGAACATGCGCTCTTTGAACCTGTAGACGAAGGCGTTGGGCCCGTAGTGCGACGCGGTGCGCCCGCTGAGCTGCATCTCGAAGGGGCTGCAGATGCCGACGCGGTAGATGCTGATGGGCGTGCGGGCCGTCACTCCGGGCGGGTACGCCATGCCCTCGTACGTGTCCTCAAGCGTTGTCACACTGCGACACGCATTACGACATATTTGAACACACAGTACACAAGTGCAGAGACCGTACTAGTGACCCGCTTTACCCTGACGCGTTTTGGGAACAACTTTGTTAAAGTTCAGTTGTTCATGTACCCAGAGTCCCTCAGTCGTGGCTAAGAAGCACCGGCGTTGACTATTGTTAAAGATTGTTCGACCCTTGGCGCTTACTAGCCACCACCTTTTGTGTTTTCAAACTTACACAGAACAAGTTAAAAGAATTTTAAAAGGAAGATTATAATACTGGCCGTGTAGCACCCCGCCCAGCGGCTGCCACGTGCGGTCTTCATGTAAGTACTTCAATGCTCCAGAAAAGTGCTTTTAATTATTAAATGTGATAGGAGAACATTAAAAACGGCAGGCATAGAGCAAAATGAGAGAATGTTGCAGTGCCTGGTCCTGTAAAGCTTTTCTCTATGGTTCTAACAGAAGGTGCTCAGCCAGCGAAATTTTTGGGTTGGGTGGCAATGCAAGGGCACCCCTGTGGGTACGAACCTCGACTTGGACCGCCAGCCAAATAAAGTACTAACCCTACGGGTGATCTACCAGCGTTTCGGAAGTGACTACCTTGAGAAGAAACGCCGAAAGAAACTCAAGGCTGCGTCAGAGTAGAACTGCGCCTCGGTGCGAAAACGCACCGGTTAGCGGCAGTTGACTGAACTATCCTTCTTCGGCGCCGCCGGCGACGCCGGTGTCGTGGAATGAAAGTAGTGTGTGTGTGTACCTCACTGTTTGATCGGTCGGTGGCTCTTTTAACAGCCACTGTGATTGGATCATCCGGATCCCCTAGCACGTCGCGAGGGCGACGAATGGCGGGTGCGAATACACTCTTGCGAACGTAGACGCAAGACCTACTGATTAAGTTGTTAGAGTGGTGCTGCGCCTTGTCGAAGTATCGACGAGACGCTTCACGCATGTAACTGGCGATCGTTTCAAGCCCGAAGTCGTCATGGAGATCGACATTGCGTATGTACCGTGGTGCGTTCACGGCTCTACGCATGAATTTTGTTTGAACGACCTGAAGGGTGTTCAAAGAGGACGGGGAGGTGTGGGCGAATACTACAGAAGCGTAGGTCATCACCGGTCTGATGACAGTCTTGTAAAGCGTCACCTTATTTCTAAGGGACAGTTTACTTTGACTGGATAGCAAATGATATAATTTGCCGAGAATGAAGGCGGCGCGATTGCGCACGGTCCTGATATGTTCGGAAAAGGTCAGTCTATCGTCGAGTGTGACCCCGAGATATTTGACCTTTTTGAACCATGGGATGGGTTTGTCATATAGGAATACGTTTCCTGGCAGAAATTTCGGCCTCCTCCGAGAGAAGAGTATTGCTACGCTTTTCTCGGGGTTGACTTCAATTCTCCACTTTCGGAACCATATGCCTAGAAGAGTCATGGCTTTCTGTAATTTACTGATAATGACAGAAATGTTAAAATCCGACACGTAGAGTGCGGTATCATCCGCATAGAGAGCTAGCTCTACGCTCGGGTGCTTCGGTAAGTCGTACAGACTGTACAGAAGCGGGGCGAGTATGGAGCCTTGCGGGACTCCAGCTCGAATAGGTCGAGGGAAGGAGAGGGCCCCCTCGACGCGATAGCGAAAGAAGCGATTCGATAAGTAGTCTCGTAAGATGAGCACGAGACTGTCCGGCACACCATAGGTGTGAAGCTTGTAAATCAAGCCGTTGTGCCAGACTTTATCAAATGCCTTCGCCACGTCGAGGAAGACAGCTCCGGTATGGGATCCGTGCCTGGAGCGAGAGAAGTAGTGGAGTACGTGCTCCGTGATGCGGTGCACCTGGTGGACGCATGAGTGTTTGGCACGGAAGCCAAACTGCTCATCTCTAAGGATATTGTTGGACGTGATAAAGTCCTGGAGACGGTTGAGAAGCAACCGCTCGTACAGCTTGCCCATCGTCTTGATGAGACTGATGGGTCTATAGCTTGTCGGGACATTTTTGGGTTTACCCGGTTTGGGGATACCTATGATGCCTGCGTCTTTCCACGCGTTTGGAAAGACGCAATTCTTGATCGCCGCATTGAAGATGACGACGAGTAGTAATATTAACTTATCGGGTAGTGACCTGAGAACACGGTTCGAGATACCGTCCAGGCCAGGGGCTTTCCTGATAGGAAGGCATTTGATGATGTCCTTGACTTCATCGCCTGTAACGGGCGCCAGTTCTACAGTAGGAGGGGTGGCGACTATGCGTTCGATTTCGGAGTCGACGCGGGCCAAAAAATCGGGGTCCACTGGAAGAGTGCTAGGAGAGCATTGGCTCTCTAAACTGTCTGCCAGACATTCGGCCTTTTCGATATCATCGAAAGAGACGGAGTTGTCTGGCCCTACGAGAGGTGGCAATGAGCGGTCCTCATCAGATTTGAGGGATCTCGCAACCCTCCAGTAGGCCTGGTGCGAGGGCGAGATCTCGGACATGAAGGAGTCCCACTGTGCATTACGGAGTTCGGATATGCGCTTCCTTACTTGCCTCTGTAAGGCGCGCATCCTCGCTCTGTTCTCCGCAGTGGGGTATCTATCGTGAGCCCTGGTGGCGGCGTTCTTTGCAGTCATCAACCTCCTCACGTCATCAGGGAGTCTCCAGCGGTGTAAGTCACCCACTGGGGCCTCCATGGTGGCGTCGGCGACAGCGCCTTGAAGATGGCTGGTGAGCGCATCGATTGCCCGATCGGTGTCCTCTATAGAGGAGAAGGTGTCAGGGATCTCATCGAGAAGAGGTTGCGGATCATCCGAGGCAAGGGTTGCCCCCAGCTTCTTCCAATCCGTAACCTGTTTGACAGGGACGGCAGGAGGGCGTAAAGCGCCCAGCTGCATGAGTACCGGTCTGTGGTCAGAGTCTAGTTCATTGATCGTTTCCATCAAACGCAGTGGCAAGGCTACGTTTTTAAGAAGCGCAATGTCCAGAATATCAGATCTATGATTTAGACTGCCTATATTTTGCGTACATACATATATATATGCGTATATATGCTACGAATACGTTAATTATTTGTGAACTTTAAGTGTATGAAATATATCTGACGTGTGAAGTGGCAAGGATTGGGATGGGGACGGGGATGGGGACGGGGACGGGGACGGGGCCGGGGCCGAGGCCGGGACGTAGTGCGCAGCAATAGTCACTATGGCAAGGTGTTGGTCTCACCTCTCCGGTTCCGAGTACGTGTCTGTGATTCGTTTGTATTTCTTTATGGTTTTGATGCTAAACTTGTCTTCGTCCGTCGCTCCCAGCTCCATCTGGTAGGCCACGTTCCTGTCATACAACTGGAATATTCAAATTTATTTTTACTAGCTGACCCGGCACACTACGTACCACCTACTTAATAGATAATTAACATTTTGTTAACTATTAGCAAAATGTAAACCCTCTGTCCCTCCCCGATTCCCTCTCTTGTTAACACACGGAACTCGCCGTCGCCACGTGTCAGACAGGCGCTTGAATTCATTTTCAAGAGCTTTACTTTCTGGTACCAATACAAGTTACATTCATTTGACTCAGCTTTTTAATTGACGTGATATTTGAACTCGACCTCAATGTAAATATACTTAAACACTGTAAGGGGTCAAAAAGTGTGCAGTAGTGTTTGTCATAACAGATGTACAATCATGCCTCGGCTAGGTTGTCTGCGTCCCGCTCTGCTGCAGCAGACCAGCCTACTGCACAGGAGTGCAGTGAACGTGCCGGTATATGTACATACGGACCCGGTCCATGATGCCGGTTGTATTGAAGTGTATGAGTCCGGGAGCGAGTGCGTGCGCCGCGGTGAGCACGGGGTCGCGGTACCCCCACAGGTACTCGGCGGCGGACACCGTGACCACGGCGTTGGAGCCCAGCTGCCGCATCAGCGCGCTGTACATGCTGCGGATCAACACCGGAGACCCGCTCATCACGGACGCTGAGCTCTGGAAACGTTCATTATTTTTTATACTAAAGTAATTATCTTCCAGACAGTACATGACTATTGGTTACGCTTATAACTGCAGCACCAGTATTCCGTATTGAAATATGTGTGCGGGCGACTTTGATTCAGTTATGGCAACACCGTACGGGTTGTCAATTGAGTTTTGCACTCGTTCGACCGATGCGCCGAGTAACAACGAAAAAACATACAAATATTTAATTCCGTCGAACATCCGATTCCAAAGTGTTCAAGTGTGCTAAGGAGAGATCCTTGAAGACACCAGTTTCCTAAAGGAGAAGCAGGGGCCTCTGAAGGGTTGGCGAACTGGTGGTCGCGGTAAGTGAAACTCTTTAGGCAGCTTGTACCACTGTACAACCAGAAATGATGGAGAATGGGGAAGGAAACGTCTCGGTCTTAGACGGGTCTATCACAAAGGGGACTGGCTGAAGGGAATCCCTGTGATGAGTGTTGCATTAATTTATTATGATCATAATGCAGTACTACAAAAACCATGCAAGCACCTCATTGCTTGCGATTTAGCAGAACTTGCGGCACATGAGGCCCGTATATCGAAAGTGAAACCTAAGGATGCGAGTATCGCGAACGCCCACGTCAAGCCATTCCCCGTCTGCGGTGTACGCAAATAAAATTGAAAGTTCTGTAGTCTCAGTGTTTTGCCGCACACTGTAATTTAACAAATGTGTAGGGCACATGCTCCTTCCTTACTAAAAAAGAGTTTATAGAAACACAGTTAACAAATACAAATAATAGATTAAAATATTTTTAATTTTATTTTAACTATGTATCTGACTGACAACTAATATAGTCATAGAAGGTAGCCTACCGCAGTGACGGTGTAGGAAAGGAGAACGGAACAAATGAATAAACCGCGCGAAGCCTTTACGTCGGGACTTGTCGGAAGCTTGCGATGCAGTCTCGGTGTCGAATCGTTTCAATGAAATGCCAAACTGGTAGTGCGGATTTAGCTTATAACATTTTAAAGATAATCTATGAAACAACATACAACAATGTGTTGAAATAATAATTTTCAAGTTCATAAGCGAATCTGTTTTGTTGTACCCCAGCGTGCTAACCTAGGTCCAACATTTATATGTATTATAATGAAATTAACTTTGTATTAAAAATGAAATGTTGTTCTTTCTTAATCATTTTATTCTGATCATATTGACCTCCTAGTTCCTGAAAGAAATTAAAATGTCACTATAGTACGTATGATTATATTAAAAATTAGCCGATGCCCGTACTTACTTCCACTGTGACACGTTTTGCGTTAGAACGGGATATTACAAAGGCCGTGTCTCCCTCTCTCTCTTTCTCTCTGGAGATCAAATTAAATGGATACTTTATAAGATAATAATGCATTTATAATGTATCCTCTTCATGTTCTTATATAGTTTTTATGTGTTAATGTAGTCTATGTAAGTGTACTTATAAATAAATAAATAAATAAATAAGATTACCTCCACCATGTAAACAAACAATACCTCTTTATGACATTGGTTTAAACGTTGTGGCTACCTTGAAAGGTGCAATGCATTTATGATGAATGTATGCACTCTGTTTTACGACTGCTACAATGTGTCGGACGCGGGCAATAACTGTCGTAGTGAAGTAGGAATAGTATAAAGCGTGAAAATCATTAACAAATGGTTCTTGTACATTATTTTAATAATCTTGATTTTTAAACAAAATGTATGGCTGGTGTTTATCAGAGGCACCTCAACGTTGAACGCCCTCCGGCCGCTCCCTCTGCAGCCAGGCAGAGCCAGAGAGCTGGCAGAGCGAGGACGAGCGCCTGCTCCGGCCTGCGAGGTACAGACTCGCGAAACCCACATGGAGATAACAATGGATCAGACGCTCGCTTGAAGCAATTGCTTAACATTTATAATAAGTGTTAAATTTATAACGAAATTAGAAAAATAAAATTTAGTCTATGACAATTCATTGAAATTTGAATTTGAATTTTGATTTTTTTTGATTTTTTTTTTTTTAATTGCCAAATCGAATTTGTTGATAGTATTAAGTACTTAGGTGTTTGGTTAGACAAGGGCTTATTATGGAATAAACACATTCATGAACTACAGATTAAAACTATGAACATGATGAATATATTAAAAATTTTAGCCGGAGTATCATGGGGTGTACATCCTAAACATCTCCGTCGTTTATATATTGCGTTAATTCGTAGTAGGATTGATTTCAGTAGCTTTATTTATGACACGGCTGCAAAAACGCATCTGATGAAATTGGATAAAGTCCAGAATGCTGCAATGCGAATTATAGGAGGATTCATTCGAACCACACCTATACACGTTATGGAGTGTGAGCTATGTATTCAGCCACTATCTCTAAGACGTCAATACTTAGGTACTAAATACTGTTTAAAAGTGCAAGCCCTATCAGACAAATTAACTGTCTCTTTATTCGATAGGTTGTCAGCACTTTGTCATTTGAGATATTGGCTGAAAAAGAAGAAACCTTTGCTTATTGAAATTTATAACGATATACGAGTCGAAATCAAAACTATTAGTAATCCTTTGAATATTTTCACGTTAGATACCTGGATGTCAAATGTAAATATAAATTTTATTCATACGGAAGTAGAAGGAATAAAACAAAAGAAGAATGAATGTGATAATATACTTAAGTTAAACTCTTTACATATGTTAAATGCTGTATATCCAAATTTCCTCAAGCTGTATACAGACGGATCAAAAACCAGTGATGGTTGTGGAGCAGCCTTTTATGTTCCCAGTCGTAATGTGGAGGAGAAATTTAAAATTGTATCTAAGGTTGTATTATGTCTGTGGAATTATTTGCAGTCTCAGAGGCATTATCCTACATTATAGGTTCTTCGGATCTAAGACAAGTTGTTATTCTAACTGACAGTCGAAGTGCCTTACAGCATATCGCTCGATGCGCTTCCGGCGCGCGAAGTGCCGCAGTAGCATATGCAATTATAAGGAAAGTTATATTTCTTCTACATAGGGGTGTAGATCTGAGGCTGCAATGGATTCCATCACACTGTGGTATTTGGGGGAATGAGGCTGCTGATAGGCTTGCGAAGGAAGCAATTTCTGACGGTGTGGAAACTTATATTATACCAGAAATTACCGAATTTTTGACTAAATATAGATACAAAATTTATGAAAAATGGAAAGATAGTTATATTAATACCAGTACCGTAAAAGGTATATGGTATAGAACATTGCAGCCGCATCCTCCTCAAATACCATGGTGTACAAACAGCAATATGAAAAGAGATCTAGTTGTGATGGCGCATAGGCTTCGCTCTGGTCACATACCACTTAACAAGTTCAACCATCTGATGGGGAGGGCTGAATCCTCTTCATGCTCAGTCTGCGGAACCCTAGAGGATGTTTTTCATCTTCTGGTAGAGTGTGATCGGAGCGAGCCTATGAGAGCGGACATGATGAGTAAGCATCGTATGAATCCCTTCGACGTTGGCATGTTCAATGGAATACTCGCTGCACCCACGTGTGATGCGGCTAGATCCCTGTTCATGTTGCTGTTAAAAATTTTAGCAGAATAATTTAGTGTAGTGTTATTATTTATGTATCTTTATTTTAGTGAACTTCTTTTAGCTAAACAGGGCTGGCGTAATCACATGTGTGATTAAAGCCCTAACCAAATTATAGATTAAAAAAAAAAAAAATTCATTGCGCGTTTCATTAGGTTATGGGCGTCAGTCCCGAATATTTTTGTAAAAGAGAAGGTTTTCTCAGAGTTTGTGCAGTGAAATGGCCAGCAGTTATATTGTGAATGTACCCAAGCTTAAGGGACGTGAAAATTACGAGTGGGCGTTCGCTGTTGAGATTTTTTTGATTTTGGAAGGCGTTGATATTGTCAAAAAAGATGGCGATAATGGTGCAGCAACCAGCGTCGAAAATCAAAAAGCTAAAGCGAAATTAGTGATGACCATAGATTCATCCTTATATGTCCATATAAAGGGTGAAAACACAGTGCATGGTGTTTGGACGAAGCTCAAATCGCTATTTGATGATTCAGGTTTCACACGCAGAATCAATTTGTTGCGGAATCTAATCTAAATACGACTAGAAAATTGTGAGTCCATGACGGTATACATAACACAAATAATTGATACGTCTCATAAATTAAGAGGAACCGGCTTCAACATCAGTGAAGAATGGATAGGATCATTATTGTTGGCAGGATTACCCGACAAATTTTTCGCCCATGATAATGGCGATCGAGCATTCGGGCATAGACATTTCAGCGGACATAATTAAATCAAAACTTATAATACTTATATAATATATAATAATATATACTAATATATACTTATATAATATTATAATACTTATAATACTTATAATACTTATATAACTCCTAGCAACAATGATTTCTGAATGAGAAAACAAAGTCCTTGTCATCTAGAGAGGTAGGTCCGGGTGGTGGACAATACGCTGCTGCAAGACGTTTAAGGTGGAGCAAATAAAGAGTCTAACACAAATTATTTCTATCCTAGAGTTAATATTTTGAATAGGAAATACTTTCGCTTTTATAGATTCTTGGGTTACAACAGCTACTCCAGCACACGAATCATGTCTATCCGTTCGGAAGACATTGTAACCGTTAAGAACAAATGTACTAACTACCAGGACTCGGCCAAGTTCACCGAGAACAACTTACTGTGTGTGTTTCTCATGTGTGAGTAGTTGTAGCAAACAACGAACCTCAGGCTGCGATGTATAGACGCAACTCCAAGTTTGCTTAGACCTCGCTAAAGCATTACAATGGATATTACTCAATTAATGGCCAAGGGTTTAGTAGTCACCGATTTTGTCAACATAGACCTGACTCTGTGAGGCTATTACTATAACCAAGTTCCTATGAGATATTTAGTTTTTTGTCAAAACAAATTTTTTTTTCAGTACTCTGCTAAGCAAAGACAAAATAACGTCTATATATCTCACCGAGTATTCACCGCGCGCTCACCAGCATCGGTATGTTGGGCATCGTGACGCGCAGCCGGGCCGGGTCCGCGACGGACTGTTCCGGCACGAACACGGAGCGCATGCGCGGTGTGAACCGCACGCGGCGCCCGGAGCTCACCAGCCGCAGCCGCTCGTGCCTCCGGTACTCGCTGCAAGGGCACAGCGCGCTCACGGGCACCACATCACCGTCAGCAGCTCGCGGGTCCGTGAGCGCGATACTATATCTCTAGCGCTCTCCGACTGGCCCAAGGGGCGATTCACACAAAGTGTATCAGAAGAAAGATTTACGCGAGGAGAATGGAAAATCAGGCTTTGTTCGGGCAGGAATTTCGGGAGATGCCTATATTCAGACCCAAGCTGATACAAACTGATAATTTGAATAAATTCACATCATCATCTGATAATGGAGCACAAAGTGTGAAAAGATGTTTGTGCAGGCTGGCGTGATGGCAATTATTATCCGTACATACATTATTTATTGATTATCTGTAGATTAGTTTTTGCTGTTTGCTGAGATTGTACAAACTTATTGAAGTCGGACCCATTGTTTAGTGGCATGTGTATCATATGCGAGCAGAGAAGAGGTAAATAGGTAGGGAACCTGCCAGGGACAGTGCCACCGGCCCTGCTGGCGGGACTCGACACCCGGGGGGGCGTGCTCTCCGACGGCATGCACAACAGGTCCAGAGAGAGGCCGCAACGAGGGGGCAGCAGAGGGCCGACACTGCCCGGAGGCGGCTCATCGCCCCGTCGCGTCGGCTTATTCACGAGCGATTGGCCGATGCTTTTAGGGGTGCGGCTGCACAAAGTGCTGGTTCCCAGTTCGCGGCTCGTCAGCGGTCGGAGGAGCAGGGCGACCGCGGCCCATATTACATTTCGTGGGATGATTTCAATAACTTTTCTTTGCGACAGTTCTCAATGAGCGCAGTGCATGACGGAGCTTTGGAGCAAATGAATACAGGGCATTCTTGTTGCAGATGAGCTTTTAGCGCAGCAGGTATGGTAGTGGTGGCGACCTAATGTAGGCTGTAGCGCAGGACAGCACGAGTAGACGAGATGATGGTAAGAAGAAAATCCAGACAGCAAGTGGATAGGCGTTTAATGAAGCACAGTAAACAATCACGGCAAAAATAAGCAAGCACAAGTAGTGTAGGGTAGCCGCAATGACGAGCGAAGCTTACAGCGGAGTGCGCGCTGCGAACACACACACAGCGACTGTAACAACTGTACGGGTAGCGCGCGAGGGACGCGTGCTGCAGTGGGGGGCCGCGGCGCTTGCGCATTGTGACTGCGTGCCTGATTGCGACAGTGCCAAACCTCCGGCCCGCTATGGTATATTTTCATAAGCCGTGGTATTTTTTTTTTTTAAGCCGTGGTGGCTGCCGGCGGAATAGAATAGCACCCCCCTCTTCTTGCTGAGGTGTCGTAAAAGGCGACTAAGGTACCTCTTTAACTCCGCAATTCAACCAGGTGTTCAGAGAAGGGAAAACTCGACCAAACCTGCATTCCGCTCCCTCCCGATCGTACTGGTTCTCCTTTCCATCGGGCCTGAGGGAACTCGGACGAGAGAGTGCTTTTCTGGCTGCGCGTCCAGTTATGCACTTAAATATCTCCTGCGCAATTGACTGTTTCCGGAAACTGGACCTCGAATATCTTAACCGGTGTTGAAACAGTCGCCGTGGCCGAAACCGGCTAGGACATCATCATCATTTTCATAAAATAAATATTTTTATCGCACGATACGATATTAGAAATAAATACAGTGTGTGTTAATATGAAATGAAATGAAATATAACTATTCAAATAGGCCTACTTCCAAGCACTTTTGAATCGTCAAAAAAAAAAAGTGAATCTACCACAGGTTCGGAAAGCAGAATCTACCGAGAAGAGCCGGCAAGAAACTCTGGTAGTTGCTCCTTTTAACATAATGAGGTAAATATGAAATATTTATATTAAATTTTTTTTTTTTTTTAGATAAATCAGAATAATATTGTTATTTAAAAATTGGTTTTAGTTATAGATGAGTATAGTATAAAACATTAGAAAATAGATAATGTTAAAGACAAATAAATAAATACATAGTGAATAGGCTACAAACTCACCTTGGGGTTTTTGGCCAGTGAAAGTCAGGCACATCCCGTTTGCCATCCTCATGTGTGGCCGGGACGGTCCAAAGAAATATTTTTCCCAAGGAAAAAAAAAAGATAAATAAAGTAAAACGGCGCTCACACGTAAGTGAACGGTCCGACTTCTTGCAGCTTGAGGCGCGCGTCCAGTCCGGCCAGGAACTGCCCGGCGTTGGTGATATTGAACAGGTACACGGCAAACCGGCCGCCCTCTATCTCGCTCTGCAGGAGCTCGTGCAGGATGCTGCCCTCACTAAGCCGGAATTTCTGCGAGTTCAACTTTCCTAAATTAATCGTCTTAGTGACTAAACGCATTCCACAATGCTTGGAGAGCCATCTCCGCGACCGGTGCGCTGCCTGCGCTGCCTGCGCTGACCCGTGCTATTGCTCGGAGAGCCCGTCTCGCACATGAACAACGCACAAAGTTCACTGTTAGCTTGTGAAGATCGTTTGTGTAAATTCGAAATTATACACAACGAATCTTCTGCTAGATATAACTTCTAAAAAAAATGAACGTACTAACAATTAATTACCAAATCAAACCAACTAGAGATACTTACTCTCAATGAGAAGTACTCACACCATGAAACTGCAGAGATGCACCATTCATTCTACAGTACTGACTCATAATACACAAACCAAACAATCCAAACCTCATTAAAAGATTTTTTTTTAATTACTGACGGGCTTGCTCTTGACCTCAATCACACGTACTAGAAAGCGATGATGAGGCCGACGATGAAATGCGCTCGCCCAGCAAATACCGATTCACTCGATGTTTGAAGATTCCTATTTCGTAAGATGTTGGAAACACCGACGCAGGAAGCGAGTTCCACTCCCCGGCGGTTCGCAATAAAAAGGAGGAGGCGAATCGCTTCGTGCGAGCATCTGGAATGTCAACCACATAAGGGTGCAAACCATCGCGGCGTCTTGTCAATTTATGGTAGAAGGGGGAGGGGGGAACCAAATCATACAACTCGGCCGCACACTACCAGACACCAGCCAGAAGCCAGCATAGTCGGCATAGTCATATAGTTAGTCGGCCAGAGTATAGTCTATATGTAACCGAAAGGCAGGCCACTCTACGCCGCGGCCGGTGTTCCAAACTGAGTAGTTAACGCGTCGTAAGAGCCTCATCGGCATTGAGCCGCCGAGCTCGGCGATCAATTGAGTCCAAAGTTGCCATAGCCTATTAGTGATATTTGCTGTTGAGCTTCTCTATTATTGTAACAAAATGTTTTTAATTACACTTGTCGCTGATGCGTCACGGCGGTACCTCTATATCATATCATGGGAACAGTTCCTGAAGCGATCCAAGATATCTGCTTAAAATATTCTTCATAATGTGGCAGGTGTGTGGGGGTCGACGATGCACGACCCAAACATTCCCAGGCATTACAGCATTACGCGAAGCTGCTGTTGATCCGAAGAAATGAAGACAGATCACTAATAAACATACAATTTAGACTACCAAAGAAAAAAAGAAGTAGCTCACAACAGTAGGCATATTTCCTTACAATATATTGGCACCGAAACGCCTTCGTAAGGTATTTATCAATATAACATTGATTCAGAAGAAACGAATACGGTTACGGCTTGAACTCCATTTTTTTTTTGTTTTATTCTCCCCTTTGTGGGAAAGGCAAAGGCTTTCACGCTATACAGCCATGACTGTAGTTTTTTTTCTTTTCCAGTATTATTAAATTGTTGTTGTCCTCCCGACGCGCTCCAATAACTTTATCGTAGTTTCAGTTGCATATTCATGTTCATTTCCTGCATGTTACACCATTTCTACACGTTTGCTTACAATATAAACGGCGGACTATGTAGATTGCAGGAAAACTCGACAATCCAAGATATGCATCACTACACAAGCGTCTTGAAAAAAAAATTTGTTAGTTTCCCCATCGCGTACAGTCAGCCGAGCATTCCATTGCTACCCAAGCCCACGAACACAACAAGCTCAGACAACAACTGAACACGCAGCCGACCGCAACAACAAGAAAACAACAATATCTCAGCGAGAATGCACAACAGATGCAACCATTTCAGCTGGAAGTTTTGTTGCTTAACTTCTCGAACTACATACCAGATGTGTAAATATAAAATTAGAATTCGCCCATAGATGGTCCTGGCTGGCAATATAATCACCGTCGAATCGCGTTATTGGCGCCATTTCTTTTGTTTATACCTGATATAGATTTGCAACTCACGATTTGCGGTCAGCATTGATTCTCTGTTGCCATCTGAAAAAACTGCTGCAGAATCGCATCGAAAGGTTGTCGGACCTTACGGTGAGCCGCTCTAGGCAAATCGCAATGCTTCGAGTGCTTTAAACAATTCATAAGTGGCGATTTTAACATGAGGAATGAAGAACGTGGGGGACCACCTAAATAATTCGAAGACAGCGAATTGTAAGAATTGTTGGATGAGGATGACTCACAAATGCAACAACACAACTCGCCGATCAGTTGCACGTAGCACAAGGAGCCGTGTGCATACATTTAAATGCCACATGATTTGAACGAAAAACAACAAGAAAACCGATAAACCATTTGCAAAATCCTGCTCGCCAGGTACATAAGGAAATTGTTTCTCCATCGAATCGTCACTGACGATGAAACATGGATATATTTTCAAAATCCTAAGCGTAAGAGATCATGGGTAACTCCAGGCGAACCATCGCCATCGGCTGCAAGGCCAAATAGCTATGGACGGAAGACAATGTTGTGTGTGTGGCGAGATCAGCAGGGAGTACTCTATTACGAGCTGTTACACTGTTACCTTTACTACTGAATGCTACCGACAACAAATGATCGATTCGAACCAAGCTTTGCTTAAAAAACGACCAGAATATCAAAAAAGGCAACACAAAGTGATTTTGCTCCATGATAATGCACCGTCACACACTGCAAAACTGGTTCAGGAAACCATTGAAGCGCTCAGATGCGACTTACTCACCGGACTCAGCTTCGTCCGATTACTACCTATTTGCATCAATGAGATACTCAGCAGCGCTTTGATTCTTACCAAAATGTACAAAAATGGCTCCATGACTGGTTTGTCTCAAAGGTGCAACATTTTTTTTGGCGTGGCATCCTCAAATTGTCAGATAAGTGGGGGAAAATGTAGAGCTAGCGATGGGCAGTACTTCGAATAGAATATTATTTATCATTTCCGTACAATAAACGGCTATTTTCTATAAAAAAAATCCGGTTTTATACAAAGATGGCCAAAATGTAATCAGATTAATAAAAATGATTACGATTGTATTTTACGTTTTTTACCATTAATATGACTGCATTTTACTCATCTATGTTTTAAACTCTACAGAATCCCAGGTTGCATACATATTTATGATTTCTTAATGTTTTGAATGGATTTAATCATGATTACAGAGCAAGAAAATTATAATGACGACTATATTTTGTAATCGTTAATCATCAGTGAGATTACATTTTGCCCATCTCTGGTTTCATATTTACACACCGTATTTGTTCAGTCATCAAAAACAATTTGACAGATCGTATTTACAAAACGTTACTCTCGAGATCA
The DNA here is from genome assembly GCA_036320925.1 of Automeris io. Lineage (NCBI taxonomy): Eukaryota > Metazoa > Arthropoda > Insecta > Lepidoptera > Saturniidae > Automeris > Automeris io. Next base: position 103,881 of record JAUDJH010000010.1, on the reverse strand, counting down.
TGCAGTTGCCGATGGCGCGCGGCCACAACCGATATTCTGTAAATATCGTCCTCCATGAGCGGGGTTGCAGCCGCGCGTCGTAAGAAGCCGCTGAGGGTATTATCATAACAAGAAAAAAATTCTTATTACGATCCGACGTATTTATAGCGATAAACCGTGATAACGGGGATTCGACATCAGCTCCGAGGCAACCGCAACCGGTCAGAACTAATAGGTGACACGGGCAGCTGTACTGTCTGTTGGCGCACATGAAACAAATGGGACGTGGAACGTCAGACTGTCAAATCAGGGAACGATAGTGTCCCTGGCCATTGCGGATCGTACTCGGTTAGACTTGGGACAGGATCAAGTCTAGTGGCTTATAATGGATAATAGGCTTAACCTTGCAATGCATTCCGCAATCGGGACGTAACTGAAAATGATGGTATTTTATATCGTAAAGTAGTCGGCAGAGATTAGACAGTAGGCACACAAGTATCCGTACTCACATATCTAGCGATCGCCAGCATGGGGTCCGTCGCGAGCAGCAGCGCCGACGTCGCCAGTGACAGCGCGCCCACTGACAGAGCGATCACCAATTTCCCTGTGGAAACAGGATATATCATTACCACTACACCTCTCCGTAGTTCGTATCATTTATTTGCCTTTTACACTAGGCAGTATGAAAGTCAAGGTAAAATATTATTTTGTTAAAGATTAAAACGATATTAACAACCTAAATGCTGCAATATGACGGGATCATTACAAATGTAGTGAAAAATTAATGTCTACCGCCATCCTCACGTTAAAAAATATATTTAAAGAACTGACAAATATAAAAAAAAATAAGTCTTTTCTATACCCCATATAGAAACGATTTATAAGCCAATGCAAGGACGTCGGCAAGGCATTCTTATTCGAGGCTCTTTGCGAAGCGGACCTCTTGTTAGTTTACGTGAGAATTCTATTATTGTGTCGAATCTTCGATTGTTGTTGTTTTGGTTATCCAAGTAAAACTTAAATCGAGTTTAGTTTAATCACCATGTATATTTTTTACTTATTTTTTAGCAAAATAGCTCCAGTTTCCTAAATATATATTTTATCGATATCTCTATAGTAATCTTAGAATATAGGTATTTTTCGCTTCCTAAAACAGTCAAAAAATAGCGTGAGCAGTTTATCACTAGCGGCGATGTACAATGTACACAATGCCCACGCCGTACGCGCAGTGTAAGTTGTACAGTCGCGGCTTGCTTGTGGCCGCGGTGCGGCGCGACATCGCAGGCTGCACGCGCCGCGCTAGTGCCTGCTGTACATTGCAGCGTGCACGACTGCACACGCCGTACGCGCAGTGTACAATGGCGTAAGCCTTGTGGCTATTGTTACTACATTCTTCTTTACCTCACTTTCTTTTACTTAAATAAGAGTAATGCTGCGCCGTGCTTGACATTACTGCTTTGTCATGCTGCGTTTACAAATACTGATTCCACATGATCAAGTCCCACTGTAGAAGCATTACCAAGTTCCGCGGCATGCAGTGCAGCAGCCGTCAGCGGAGCGCTGTGTCTAAACTACTTCGAAAAGTGAACTCGATAAAGCTAGCACTTTAGCCTCGGTCCTTGTCTGGGCAATCTAAAAGGATTCTATTTACTTGTAACACGTCGCCGTGTCTGAACCGGGGAGGTCCTGCTGGCGGCAGGGGCGGTCGTGTCCTTCATCGAGATGCCGGCGACGCGGCGCGGCAGTCTGCCGGTATGCGGGCCCGGAGGTCAGGCCGCCCCGGCCGGTCAAACTGTCGTAACGACACGGAGAAATCGTTCAAAGTTCCAAAGAATTTTTAAACAAAATACATTAACTGTAAAGAAAACCTTTAATTACCGAGCAACTGTAGGTATACATATATAAAAGTCAAAATAGGTTATTTGAATTGTATGATATGAAAAAATACAATTTTAATCCAAGTTAATATCATACATTAAGAACTATTCAACATTTTTAAAAATGGTATACTTTTGCGCAACGTCCATGTACCTTGGCAGTGAAATCAAGCAAACTTCTAATAAAGGAAAAGCTACACGGAATGTTATTAAACCTGAAACCGGCCAATTAGACCAATCCGACAGAAACATCTTTCTTTATGATAATAATAAAATTGTAAATAATGCTTTTGTTATTGCTCAATCTTTTAATCAGTTTTCCACAAATATACCGTTAGATACAACTCTGTACCCATTCCAGATTCTTCTCTAACTAAAGCCAAGTCCTTGCTTCGAAACAACGTGGAAGAGTGCACCTCTTTATTTTATTTTAAAATTTTAACTAATTCTAATATTATAAGCAAATCCATCATCCAACAGGCGATTTTTAGGGAATTTCTGTAAAAGTTTTACAGTTTGTTATATCCACTCTTGCTCCTTATATAGCAGAAGGTTTTAATGATTGCATTAGTTTAGGTGATTTTCCAAATATAGTGAAATTATGTAAAATAACGCCTCTTATTAAATCTGCTTGTAAAAGAGATCCCACTAACCATGGGCCTATTTCAATATTGCAAGAACAGAGAATTTATTTTTTGAAAAAATTAAATTCAATAAAAAAAAATATCTATATTAATGATATTATACCAATTGGTAAAATATTTTATTGTATATAGTCTTGTCACAAGACAACAGTCCGTTTGGTTCCACCGGAGCGCGCCGGGGCCGCTCTGCTTGAGCACACTCATGCCGCGCAGGGGGGGGGGGGGTGGCAGGACGCAGGCGCTGCTCCTGCGACCTGTCCAAAGCTTTCGATTGCGTTGATCTCAATACCCTGTTACGTGAGCCTTATCATTACGGTGTTAGAAGTTCCGCTCTCAAGTTATTTAAATCTTATAGAAACGAAAGAACTCCGTGTGTCAATGCCGGCAGCGTGAATTCTCCCGGCCCGCCTGTCCTGACGGGCGTGCCCGAAGGCTCCACTTTGGATCCATCCTTATTCTTAGTTTACATCAATGATCTCCCATTTTTTTGTTAACAATATCTGTGACATAGTTACATTTGCCGATGACATATCCCATGTTTTTAAGGTTGGTAGAAATACAAGCAATTATGACAATGTAAGTGGGGCTATGGATATATTGAATTGGTTTACAGTAAATAGCTTTATGTTAAGTTCTAAGAAAATCAAATAGAAGAGCCGGGACCTTTCTGTAACAGGGGTAAGAAGTAACAGAGTTTTTCACTAGGAATTTAAACTTTTTTAACGTATCTTTTCACTTAATCTTATCATCATTACGCGCCGCGCCGCGTCCGTCGTGGCGGTCGGCGTCCCGCCCGGTGGCACAGCGAGCGAGTTCGGTGCAGGCGTTCCCTTGTCGGCAGGTAACGTATATATACATTTGCTTTCGTAAACGTTTGGTTGATTTTATTATTATCCACTAATTGGAGCTTTCTGCATTTTATTTGGTGTTACAATTTGTCTATGTATAATATAGAATAACAGTTTTAGTAATCGTTTGAGAAGTATCGGATGATATAAATTATCGTCTTGGAAATTATCTTTTACTTAAATACTTTTTATTTTATAATTCCCTTTATAATTCTTTTAGATAATTTAATTTACTAGAATATTATCTGCCTACGAGCTCTCTATGACGAATTTATCTTTTTTTATACCGACTCGGCACAGTGACTACACCATACCTGATGGTAAGCATGGTGCAGGCCAAAAAACGCCAACGACTATCGATAGGTAAGAAAAAGCCATCGGTAGTCACGGCGATCATGCCGGCCTGCACAAATAACTCTTCACGCTACGTTTAAAAGATCCCATATCATAGGATGGTGGGAACACGCTCGCCGGAAGACCATTCCACAGCCCAACGACACGGCAAAAGAAGGATTTAGAGAACTTCTTAGTCCTGGCCGGGTTGCGAGATACCGTATAGCCGTGACACCGCAAACCCGCGCGCGCGGATCCATTCAGTAAGGGAGAGGGCGGAACAAGGTTAAACAGCTCTTCAGAACACTCGGCATGATGCAGACGGCAGAAGACGCTCAGTGAGGCAATATCTCTGCGCGACTGGAGCGGTTCAAGATGCTTAGCCACGTCTGGATCATTCACAATTTTCTGTTTTGATCGTTGATCAAAACAAAAAGTCCTTTTTAACTTTGACAATCGATTACTTGGGCAATAATAAATGCGATATATAAATGCGAATAATCGAAGCGAATTGTTGTAAACTATAAAAATAAATACATATAGGATGGAATTATTTCTTTTAGATAAAACACTACTCGTTGACTTGATGAAAGGCAACAAAATTGCATCTTCAAGGATATTTGGATTACTTGAAATGACTTTGCATATGAAATGTGTTAAAGAGGGTTATCGTTCGTAAGTTTTTAACTTGAAGATGTCCTGAAGAGCCCTGAGCGACTCGGAGCGCTGCGATTTTGTTCTCTTCGTCCTCAGAAGGATTAAAATTGAAAATTTCGTGTAAAACTAACGTAATGGACTTTTTTTTATTGTTTATTGATTTAAGTTTAAAGAGCATTTTTAAATGTTTTCATAATCTCAAGTAAAATTATAGAATAAAAAGTGAATCATCTTTCTCAAGACGATAAAGCATTCGGTTTATTTTTTATCTGATACTTTTCTTACGATTTAAGAAGCCTGCGCGTGTAAACAGCGTCAACTTCCAAATTTAAGCCACGAGTTCCCTTGGTTGGTCTGGTTGAGCTTCAGTACGACCACTTTCCTCAAAACGACAGCCTCTTGGAAAACATCTAAAATTTGATTCTTTTTAAATATCGTTTAATTAATGTGTGTACTGTATATGTATATATATATCCAGCTATATGTGTATAGTAGATTTGTGCAAACATACCGCGCAGGGCAGCAACTGGCGGTCACGGAGCGAGCGCCCGCTGCGGCCCGGCGGCGGCGGCGGCAATCGCGGGGGTGGAGACTGCGGTGGAGACTGCAGTGGAGACGGCGGTGGAGACGGCGGTGGAGACGGCGGTGGAGACGGCGGTGGAGACGGCGGTGGGGACGGCGGTGGAGACGGCGGTGGAGGCGGCGGTGGAGACGGCGGTGGAGACGGCGGTGGAGGCGGCGATGGCGGCGATGATGGCGGCGGTGGCGGTTGTTAGCGCGCGCGTCTAATCACTGAACGAGCTTTATGTATTCATTTGTTTTTATAAAGAAACACCACGCGCCGCCGCAACGGCCGCACCGCCCGCACTGCCCGCACCCGCCCGCATTCGCCCGCACTCGCCCGCAGCCGCCAGCGTCGGTCCCATCGCCCGCGCAGCCGCCGCCTTCACCGCCTTCGTACGCCACACACGCACACACACACAGCTGTGCATACAAAGAAGAGATGCCACGAATATTCGGCAACTATTCGGTATTTGGCCTATTCGGCCACTTTTATTGCTATTCGGTATACGGCCGAACAGTACGTACTATTCGGCCGTATACCGAATACCAAATCATGTAAAAAAGGCACGTTATATAACTCAAAATTATCTATTTATTTCCAAATTACAACACTTTAGTAATTAAAATTGATCAGTGGTAAGTTGTGATGGATGAAAATAAGCTTTTCAGCATTTTTTGGTAGCAAACAATTACGCTTTTCATCGTAAATGTTACTAGCCTCAGAAAATAACCTCTCACTAAACACGCTACTTCCAGGAGAAGAAAGATAAACTTTAGCAAATTTCGAAAGGTTTGGGTATGTTTTTTCGTTTGTACTGGGTATTGTATTGTCTTTGCTGGCCGCGCCAACGCAACGAGGAAAACAGGTTGCAACTTGCCTTAATCCAGCTAACGCGCCCCTGACAAGCATGTATTCCACCAATTTTTTTTTTCAAAAGTATTTAAAATGTGGTTCTATAGGTTTTGAAAATAATAACAGTTGGGTTTCTGTGTAAACAAAGCGACCGTTTCATTTAGCGGCGTCACTCCGCTGCACAGGGCACCGGAGTCCCGAGTCCCGACTAGTGATGAAAATGCCCGGGAATTTTCCCAAAGTGCCCATCACTTCCGCGAACATTTCGTAAATTCCCAGGAATATTCCCAAGCAAGTTTTGGGCACTTTGGGAAAATTCCCGGGCATTTTCATCACTAGTCCCGACGCGCGCTCGAGTGCAACCGCGCCTGCAAACACAGCCACGGCCGTTGAAGCTATCATTGGCTCCGTCATAATGCTTTATATTCTAGTAAGTAATTATCGTCGCTACCTTGAGAGCTCGTTATTCATTTCGTGCGATTGTCTCTTTGTTTAAAGCAATATTCATCTAAAATTTTATATATAGTATAAAAACGTGTATTTTCATATATTTTGTTTTTTGTTTAGGATAGGTACCTGTTATATGGGATAAATTAGTTTCTGTACTATGATTAACAAAAAGAATACCGTAAAATCAGCTAAGTATGGTCGAAAACTACATTACATTTATTTTGTAATCTTCTTGGCTGAGTACCAGGCCTTCTTATTAATAAAGAAGCGTCCTGGCTAATAAAAGACTTCGATATGTGAACTAATTGTATATTCTTTACAACTGATTATGGTAGACGCGTGCGAGCGTACGTCCGTCGTGAAGATTTTTTGTAACTGAGTGCCGTGCGTCCGCGCCGTCCCCCCGGGCAGCCGATGCATAATAAATAATAAGAAATAAGAATATATTACCGACAATGAGAAGGAATTTGATGTACGAGTAGGCTGAACTAATGGAGCTACTCGTTGTGTGTGCTAGTTATATGTTCTTAATTGCCAATTATTTTTAATATATTCATTTAATTAGTGGACTATAGTTATACAGTGACGAATTAAAGTATTGGCACCGCGAGGTAAACAAAATTATTATAGTGCTGGCATTTATGGGAATACAAATAATATCTGGATTATTTATTATAACAACACTTACATGCTTGATACTTCATTATATTTAAAAAAAATCAATTGAAAACAATTTCATAGTTCAGGAAAAAAATAATATAAATGTCATCATCTATTTTGACCGGAACATAAGTATTGGCACAGTATAAAACATAAGTTGGCAAGACGTTCTATGTTGCTATATTCTGTCGGTAGGTGAGTGTAACTAACTAGAGGGGAATCCCAGTGTTATAGCTATAGAAATTATCTATGTAGTATAGTAAAAAGAAGTAAAAAAATATAATAATGGAACGTAGAGGTAAAGAAACGACATTGTCCGAGAGATCAATTATATTGAATTTGCACAATCAAAATAAACCTTATGCAGGAATTGTAAAACTATTTATAAAAGCCGTTATAATGTGCGAAGCGTTATTAAAAATATAAAGGTAAAGAAAACGTCGAACATCGTTCGCAAAGCGGCCGCCCACCCAAGCTCAACGAGAGAGAGAAGAGGAAAGTTGTCAATAAAATCAAACATAATCTGGAAATTTCATCAATGGCGATAGCAGCAACATTAAGAGAAGACCTTGGCACAGTTGTTCATCCCATAACAGTTCGCAGAGTCCTCAGGAGTGCCGGGTACAATGCGAGAGTCGCAAGAAGGGAGCCCCACATAAGCAAAAAATAAATAAAAAAGAGGATCGAATTCACAAAATATTTTTTGTATGAGAAATTAGATTTTTGGGACACAGTGCTTTTCTCGGATGAAAGAAAATTTAATATCTTTTGATCCGATGGCTGAATTTTAGTGTGAAGAAAATTCAACAATAAGCTTGAGGCGAAAAATCTTCTATCTACGTGTTATAAATCCTCTTTTAACATTGATTTCTTTTTTACTTAGAATTATATTTAATTTTGATAGATATTGTCACTCACTAATTTTCCATAGAAATATACTAACATTAGAAATCAGCGCATTTTATTATTATTTATTTATTTTCAATATTTTGGTCCTTCGAACATATTTATAGCATTTAAACAATTATTGTTAGTATATTTCACAAAAAAATGGTAAAAACAAGACAGCAACTTCGTGAGAGTAAGAATGTTGGAGATTTTATGGCTCAGGAACCCTCTCAAGAATCCTCACAAGCAGCAGGTGAGTTGGGTAGTCATTCTCCAAAATACTCATCCGATAAAAAATCACACCACTCTTCAACATCATCATCAAAAACAGTTCAAAAACTAGCAATAATTGCAGAGCATGCCCGTAAACAGGCTACTTTAGAGGCAGAACATGAGCGTGCTGCTGCAGAACGCGAAAGAGCTGTGGCTGAATTAGAGCTGCAAGCTCAGCTTGCGGCTGTTGAAGAAGCGAGTGCTGGTAGCAGCCGTCGTAGCCGTTCCATTGCCATAAAAACAACATTTGGGTATGGTCTTACGGGTAAAATATCAAAAAATCCTTCTACAACACTTAACATTTGTGTAATTTCTTTGCAAAACGCCAATATTCCACAATCTGTTCCAGCAACTACAATACTTTCACCCGATGAGGCCTTGTGTGAAACGCTCTTCATCAACACTCATCACACAAGAGACTCCTCCGGCAGATATTCGGTTTCATTCCTATTCAAACCTAACGTCCCACCGCTCGGCGAATCGCGAGATACCACATTACTTCGTTTTAAGAAACTAAAAACGCATTTATTCCGTAACTCTTGCTTACAACAAGATTACAATCGATGCTTACAAGAATACATAGATCTTGGGCACATACTACTTATCCCACCTTCTTCAGAGGCCTTGCCTGTTTCTGAAAGGTACTACTACCTTCCTCATCACTACGTGGTGAAAACACAGAGTGCAACTACGAAATCTCGAGTTGTATTCGATTATTCCTGTCCCACTACTAACGGACGACCATCAAACTACAATATTTTGACAGGTCCTAAACTACAAGAGGATATTGTCATGGTCCTTCAAATGATGCCGGTGTCGTCAGGGTCGGCGGCCGCATCTATAATTCAAAACTACAGTACAAAGCAAAACATCAATTACTCTTGCTTAAGTCAAACGTTTTAACTGAATCTTACCTATGTAATTTCGTATGCATGTCCACCAAGGCAATCCACCTTGAGTTGGTTCCACACTTAACCACACAAACTTTCATTACAGCTCTTCGCCGCTTCACGGCAGGACGCGGTCCTTATTTTAGCATTTATTCTGAAAACGGACGTAATTTTGTGGGGTGTAACTCGTACTTGAGAAAGATGTACGCTTTCTCACAAAACAATAAATCGCATATCGAACGACACTCTGATTTAAAAATGAATTGGCATTATCATCCTGTCTACGCTAGTCACTTCGGTGGTATATGGGAGACCGGAGTGAAAAGTTACAAGCAACATTTATTCCGCGTTGTAGGTTTTCGAATCCTAACTTACGACGAGTTTAACACTATAATATATCAGATCGAAACAGTCTTTAACTTCCAACCGATATGTGTTTTTAGCAATTATCCATCAGATCCTTTACCAATAACTCCGGCGCACTTCTCGGTGGGCGGTCCATTGACCTCGTTGCCTGAGTATGACTGGTCCAACTCGCAAACAAACATCTTGTTGAGATGGGAAATGCTTCAACAAATGCTACAACATTATTGCATACGATGGAGTCGCGATTACCTCCAACAACTCCAGCAGCGGGGTAAATGGTACCACAACAAAACGCCCGCTATTAGTGAGGGTGCTATAGTACTACAATATAACGATGCATTACCACCGATGCAGTGGCAACTAGCTCGTGTACACCGGGTACACCCTGGCCACGACGGCATTGTCCGCTTTGTAACACTGCGCGTGGGCTATTCCTACACCGAACGGCCTGTTGTTAAGGTCTTTCCACTTCCTATCGACAATTAAGCAATATTTCCACCATCACTACGTGTTGGTATAACTTTAGTTTTAAGTTTACATAAACATTCTTTTTTTTACACAACATTATACTACTAACATAAATAATAATACAACATATAACATAACTACTACTACTACTATATAACTACTATTACTATACTATACTATATAACTTTCCACTCGCACTATACGTAGGAGAATCATTTACAAACCACATCTTTTCCGAAGCACGAGTACTATCTCTGCTTCAATCTTTTCCAAGTTAGGACATCGTCGTAACTTATTTATTCGGACTAGGATATTCGTCCTGGTATCATTAAAATCCTACGTATTTTAAGGTCGGCGGCATGTTCCGTATTCGAATAAGTGTGCGGACAACTTCGATTATGCTCTGGCAACACCTTACGGGTTGTCAATTGAGTTTTGCTCTCGCTCGAACCGATCCGCCGAGTAACGACATAAAACATACAAATATTCCTAAATTCAAGAAATTATCCGATTCCAAAGTGTACAAGTGTGCTTGGAAGATCCTCAAAGACACCAGTATCCTGGAGGAGAAGCAGGGGCCCCTGAGGAGTTGGCGAACTGGTGATCACGGTAAGTGAAACTCTTTAGGCAGCCCGTGCCACTTGCGGAGCTATCGAAGTACCGTACAGAGAGCTTAGATGCTTACAGACCGGAGCGCCTTTACCTCATGACAGTAAATTGCGCAAAATAGAAGTAATTTTGACTGAAGATGGTCTCATGCGCTTGTCGGAACGAATTGGATCTAGTACCTTTCAAACAGAAGATCTCAATAAACCAGTAGTGTTGGATGGAGATCATAGAACTGTACACCTACTGATCCTTCATTATCACATAAAATTTGCTCATGCCAATAATGAAAATGTTCTGAACGAGATGAGACAACAATTTTTTATTTTTCGTTTGCGATCCATAATAAAGAAGATCTGCCATTCTTGTCAACTGTGTAAAAATCGCAAAGCTTCAGTAAGCTGTCCATCTTTTGGGAATCTACCTGCTGCTCGGCTAGCACACCACTACCGTCCGTTTACCTTTACTGGTTTGGATTACTTCGGCCCTATCCTTGTTTGCGTAGGAAGACGAACGGAGAAGAGGTACGTGGCACTGTTTACTTGCCTCTCCACAAGAGCTATTCATTTGGAAGTTGTAAACAGTCTTTCCACTGATTCAGCAATTCTGGCACTGAGGCGATTTATTGCGAGAAGAGGAACACCTCAAGAAATTTGGTCCGATAATGGCACATCATTTGTTGGAGCTAATAAAGAATTGAAAGCCTTCTATGGAAACGCTATATTAAATACGGTAGCAAATTTAAATATAGAATGGCGCTTTATTCCACCCGCAGCCCCATTCATGGGAGGAGCTTGGGAGAGGCTTGTCCGATCTGTAAAGCAAGCATTAAAAATCACCTTACTCCAGAAGCACCCTCAGGAGCAGATATTATGGACGTTACTGACAGAAGCAGAAAATATAGTTAATAGCCGTCCACTGACATATATACCAACTGATGCAACAGAGGAGGCTCTCACACCGAATCATTTTCTCCTGGGAACTTCTTCAGGAGCACAAGTTCCGGTGTCTCTAACTGATCGAGATCTCTATGGTCGATCAGATTGGAAAAAGACTATCCGATTATCAGACCATTTTTGGCAACGTTGAATTAAAGAATATTTGCCAACTTTAGTACCAAGACAATCAGCTTCGACAGATCACCGAATTTTATCCGTTGGTGATATAGTCATTATCGTTGATGCTAATCTTCCTCGGGGTTCCTGGCCTAAAGGTCGTATCTCGGCAGTATTCCCAGGAAAAGATGGTTCAGTACGGGTAGCCGATGTAACCACCGAAGCTGGAACCTTACGAAGACCAGCAAAGAAATTGATTAGGTTACCTATAAATTAGTTTATTTACTTTTTTTGTAATTTAGGTTTCTTATTATTTAGTTCTTATTATTGTAAATATCTTTTTCTTTCACGTGCAGGGAGAGTGTTATAAATCCTCTTTTAACATTGATTTCTTTTTTACTTAGAATTTTAATTTTTATAGATATTGTCACTCACTAATTTTCCATAGAAATATACTAACATTAGAAACCAGCGCATTTTATTATTATTTATTTATTTTCAATACTACGGTTAAACACGGCGGTGGTAGGATAATGGTGTGGGATTGTATGAGTTCACCTGAAGCTGGAAATCTCGTATTCATTGAAGGAACAATGGACCAGTTATAATCTAAGGGACCAGTATGTATATATGATTTTTTAAAGAGAACTTAAATAAAAGCGTTAATGATCTGAATCTTGGACGTAATTTTTATAAATGTGGCAACAATACTCCACACACGACCTCTTGCGCCTGATATAAGTTAAGAAGTTTGGTCGGCGGAAAATGCCGCCTGACCTTGAAAAGAATCCACAATTTCCGAGCAACCATTTTAGCCTTAGTCTCAATCGATCGCCCAAAGTTAAGGTCAGGAGTTAGCTCCATGCCAAGAAGCTCGAGGCTATCAGCCACAGGTACGTTAACACCCTGGAAAGTAGGAGCCAAGACAAAAGGACTCCGTTTTGCGGAGAAGAGACAGGCCTGTGTTCCGTCTCTCTCTCTCTCTCTCTTTGATGTAACCCGAACCGTTCGTATCGTATTTTGTATTTTAACTTATGACTAAAGTTGAGATATAGATCTGTGTGTTTTTCAAGATAGCTGACATTCTACCTAATGACTTCTATTTTTACAATAAATCAGCGGGACACATACATAGTTACCAAAAACACGTTTTTTTTTTATGGAGAAAAACACGTTTTATTTTTTCTTCAGGTTCGTTTAATTTTTTTCGCGTTTGACATCCAGTTTCTTAAAGACTAGGGAAAATGCTGCATCATTGTTAAATAATAGAAATATAATTTTCATGCAAACATTTCGTTTTATTCGCAACTTAACAGCTTCTGTCAAAAAACGGGTTGCTATGCTACAAACACCGAGTTGCTATGTTACTACATTACTACTTTTCTTTTTTTTAGAAACCAAAACGTGCTGGTGGCTTCGGTTTCTATTCCTATTAGAACGTCGCAAGCCTGGGTCTTGTTCTTGTCGGGTTGATGGTGCGTGGCCTGAAGAACACGGTTGTTCATTAATGGTAATATCACTCGTTATAGGGGGTTCATCCAGTTTGCAGTAGGTGTAACCAATCGGTTGACAAGTGTCAGTATGTTCCTGACTTAAATGTTTGTTTCTCGGTCTTAGATGTTCCACGTGTTTCTTCCTTATTATACCGTTTACTTGTACTTCATATGAGTATGGACCGTTTCGTTTAGTAATAACTCCTGGATCAGATCCTTTATCTGTTGGTTTGTTTACCTATACAAAATCTCCTATTTTGTATTCAAGAGTTATTTTCTTTTTAAATGAACTAAAGTGCTGTTTTAGCTGCTCTCTCTCCATAGTATCACTCACTTGTGGTTTCAACAAGTCAAAAGTTGTTCGCATATCTCGACCAAACATCATTTCAAAAGGTGTACGATGCGTAGATCGCCGTGGTGTATTGCAATAAGAACTTAGAAATTTACAAAGTCGTTTGTTTACGTCAATGTTCCCTGCAGCCATCATACGTTCTTTATTTTTATTACTTATAGGCGAATGCTTGACCTCAATCACACATGGTGGTAGGTGAAGATGAGTCCGATGATGAACCGCGTCCGCTTAACAAATGCCTATTCACTCTTCTTTTAAAGACTCCCAGGTCATAAGATCGCGGAAATATGGCCGCTGGTAGCATATTCCACTCCTTAGCTGTTCGCTTGATGAATGTAGAAGCGAATCTTCTCGTGCGGATATAAGGAACATCCACCACATACGGATGGTATCCGACACGATGTCTTAAGGTTTTGTGATGGAATGTGGCTGGTGGAATCAAAGAATGTAGTTCCTGAGAACACTCTCCACCGTGCAACCGGTAAACGACCGCGAGGCAGGCAACTCTACGTCGATGCTCGATGCTTTGCATTTTAATTTTTGACAAAGAGTCGTCGCCAACAAGCTCTACGATCAATCGAGTCCAAAGCCGCCAACTGATATTTAGCGGATCCGTCCCAAAGGTGACAACAGTACTCGACATCCGACCGCACCTGCGCTTGATACAGGTTAAGAAGTTGCGATGGTGAAAAGAACCGTCTGACCTTAAAAAGGACACCCAATTTTTTAGCAGCTGTTTTCGCTCTAAGCTCAATCGACCGCCCGAAGTTCAAGTCAGCTGTCAGCTCTAAACCGAGGAGCTCAAGACCATCAGTCACCGGCAAGGAAACACCCTGGAAGGTGGGAGTCAGGTGAAAAGGACTCCGTTTGGCGGAAAAAAGACACGCCTGTGTCTTGGTAGCATTAAAACTAACCAGATTCGCATCGCCCCAATCAGAGACATATTTAAGTGCTAAATCTGTTCGCTTCACCATAGCCTCCCTCAGCAGAGAGATCTCGACGGCATCTGCCCGCGGCATCTTTAAACGATCGTACTGCGCGTTCTGCTAGTCTATTTGTTTGTGGGTGGTAAGGTGTGGTTTTAATATGTACGATCCCGCTTTCTTTACAGTAACTATTAAATTCATCGGAAGTAAATTGTGGTCCGTTGTCTGAAACAAGATATTTTGGGATACCGAATGTTGAAAATATGTTCTCTAGCTTTTGTATGGTCACTGCTGAAGTTGTCGATTTCATTGGTATAACTTCAAGCCATTTCGTGTAAGCATCTATTACGATCGACCAAGTAATGCCAAATATTGGTCCAGCAAAATCAATATGTATCCTGTACCATACTTCTGGAGGTATACCCTAATTAGAAATAGGTGCTATGTTTACATATATTGTTCCTCGATCGTTGACAATATCCGCATGCTTTAGAAAATTCTTCGATATCCTTGTTAATATTAGGCCAATAAACGTGTAATCTTGTTAATGATTGCATCGCATTTATTCCGTTATGCCCGTCATGTAACATTTCTAATATATCTTTTTGTAGAATTTTAGGAATGCATAATCTTCCATTCCATACAATTATTCCGTCTTCCAATTTCTTGTCGTTTTTCGAAATAAGTGTGAAGTTCTTGTGATAATTCTTTCTTTTCTGGCCAGTGACTAGTAATAAAAGATTTTATTTTATTTAAAATGTTGTCCTTTTTAGTTTGATACCTAGGATTTTTTTGCGTTATTGAAATATTGTTTAACCGTAAATGTAATAGGTGTCCAAGCTTCGGAAAACCAGTTGTCTCTTCAATAGTTGTTTCAGTGCTTGGTAGAGGTAACCGAGACAAAGCGTCTGCTGGTGCATTATCTCTAGCTGGTTGATATTGTATAATATATTCTATAATATAATATAATCTATATCTACTTGGACTATCTTACTTGTGCTTTATTATTTCTACTGGACTCTGTTCAGTGCATCTTTAAACTTCTACCTACTTGCTGCCTGGACTTCTTCACTTCATTCTTCATCTCATCTATCACGCTATCCTGCGCTTTAGCCTACGGTAGGTCTACTTGCTACCGCCATACCTACCACTCCAAAACTCTTTAATGTTTAGAAGGGAATTAATCGTGATAACAGAACAACAAAACTTAAATGACGACTACATTTTATAGTCGTTAACCATTAATCAGATTACACTTTCCCCATCTCTGCCCCGAAGTAACAGTAACCGCGCGCCCTCTGGCGTGCTCAAAGAAGTAAGGCCCCACGACGCCATGGGCTGACGTGTCATTAGCCTAAACTGTCCCTTTAGGACTATGTAAGGGCTTCTGATGCTTATGTTTAGGAGTGATGAAACTCCAGTAGCGGCAGTAGTAGTGTTTAACATGCCCGTTAAAATAGAAGTGAGCCGGTACAATATTTCATTCGCATACTTTTCTCTCTGAATAGCGTCAGTATCTTTTACTTTTTGCACGAACTGAATTTTGTAAGGGTGCATAAGTAAATCTTTCTTCAAAATCCGTTGTAACGATGTTCTGGGTGCGTTTAATGCGCTGGAGCGCTTACGAGTTGACAGTGCTGGGTTTTCACGAATAGACCGCGCCAGTGTTGATTTATTGTTCTGTACCTGATGTCCTTGGGCGACCCGAGCGCGGTTCATCTAGCGTCGAGCCGGCCTGCTCGATCTCTACAACCCAGTTCTTAATCGTTCGAAGAGTTGGAGGGTCGTCAACATTATGTAAGCGTTTGTGCTCTCGATAGTCACGCCGCGCAACGGTTGCCGAATTGTTGTTTTGATAAAACTCGCGCACACCGCGTGCTGGCTATAATTTAAGGACTAGAGTCTCGCTTAGAGTACGTTTCAATGACTTCGGTACTTTAACAGTTCCATCGCAATACATTTACGCTTGTATTATACACACGACAAAATGTGCATCTATTTTTGGCGAGTAGTGATATTCATAATGTTAATACTAGAAATAAACACAAATTAGTGTTACCTAATTTCCGGCTTATAAAAAGTTACACGGGGCTCGGCATTCGCTTATACAATACAGTACCTAAAGACATCTCGGAGTTACCGCTGTTGAAATTTAAAAAAACTATTAAAACTAAATCGCTAATAAAGCGTTATTATTCCGTCATTGGCTGTTTGAATGATAACAGTGCGTGCTCTTAATGTATGCAACCGTACTCGCGGGGCATTCAATCCTTTGTATATGGTACCTCATTATGTTAAAAGACGCAACTACCAGAGTTTCTTGCCGGCTCTTCTCGGTAAGTTCTGCTTTCCGAGCCGGTGGTAGATTCACTTTGTTTTTTTAGACGATTCAAAAGTGCTTGGAAGTAGGCCTAATTGAATAAAGTTATATTCCATTCGTTCATTCATTCACAAAACGCACGGTCCGCTCCGATGAAACGCTCCATCGTGACTAAATTCCCAGAAACCGAAGTTATTGCCCCTGCTTACCCTGCACAGATCACGCGCGCCGTGTCGTTTTATTCAAATGTTACTTTTCAAAGCGCTTATGATGTAGTACTACAGCAGAGAGTGAATATAGCTCTGACAAAGAATCACTATTCGCCAGTCAAACATTTAAAGAACTACCTGAAACACCGCCAGTAGGAGATTGTCACCTACAGTGGGTCCAGATGCTTCTACTCCGGATTTATTTATACTATAAAAAAATATAAAAATTATATATGTGATAAATATTATTTAAAAAATACTCAAATCCGTCCACAAATCTGAAGAAATTCGTGTATATACATAAAAAACATTACACACTAGCTGTGTGTCCCGGCGTTGCTCGGGAAGAAATAATTCACTATCTTCGAGATAGATTATTCAAAAACGATGAAACACGTATTTTCTTATTTCTGACCAAAAGTCTCTCAAGTCTAAATTTTACTTCAAAATTGACGGCTTTTAGAACAAACTTTCAACCCCTATTTGAGCTGATAGCGTGTAAAGATGAGATAATAGTAAGAAATGAAGTCGTCCAAATACGAGAGTGAAGCACGCTTAATAAAGTGCAGCAATAGCAGCAGCTGGACGAGTCGCGACCGAGAGAGACGTGTCGGCGCGTCTAATGCGGCGGCGAGACTGCTGGCGGTGCCGGCGGTGAAGCGCTCGCGTCGCGTGCGCCTGCGCAGTACCCCCGCGCGCGCCGCACTATGGGACCAACCGGCATTTTCCATCTCATAAATTGTTGGGACGAAAGTCGTGTTACTGAAGCCGTTTTAATGGTTTTAAATTCTTAAATGATAGTGCTTTCTGATATAGTAGTAAAAAAAAATTTAAAAAAATATTTAAGGACATAAAATTACATCCAAACCGTAGTCTTTGATAATTTCATATTAACTAGACTTCTCATTATGGAAGTTCAACTTAAGATATTTTCTATGTTCTTTAAGCAAATATATAAGTATTATATATTTTTGGATTGCCCAAGATATCTAGTTTACCACTACATTATGTTTTAATGAGAAATATTTTTTCTGTTTTTTTTTTTATTAAATTTTTAAATGACTAAGGAAACATTCCGTATTTTTTAATTTTCAAATTGAGGTTTCGTTGTTACCGATGGCTGCCGATGTTGAGTTAATGACATTTTAAGATACCTCACCTATTCAGAAATACAGGGAAATAAAAAAACCTGCGTCATTACTGCGCCATTTTGAGCTAGAAGCAAAAATGTCGGCCGAAAAATATTTTTACCTGATTTTTTTTTTTTAGTGTAATTGTTTTAACCACACATGATAAAAAACATGTTGAATAGTTCTTATCAATTGTGGTAATTATAATAAATATTGGTGTGAGAACTGTTTTTATCAATTTTTCTCATTGATTTTGCACAACTTATTGAAACTAGGCTCCTATAAATACTCGAGTTTTCAGCGTGTTCATCAAAGTGTCCAGATATCTTCCTTCAGTAGCTGTGAATTTGCTGAAAAAAGTTTAAAATAAGTGAATTCGTTTGTTTTTGACGCGGATATATGTGCTCAAATAATAAGCGGGAAAAGTACTTCAGATATTGAAAAATATCTGTTGGACAGTTTTTATTTATCAACAACAGAAGTGAATACGGTTATATAAAGTATACAAAGGAATTTGATTACGATTTGTAACCAAGAATGGGTGAAAGCTCAAAGAAAACAAGATCACTTTGAGAGCCAAAACACAAATTGGTTGAATGGTGAGTTTAAAGTACTACTGCCTTCATGCAGCGTGGTCCGAAGCGTGTTCGGAGAGTACGAGAACACGTAAAAACATGGAATTATTCCAGGAGTATGGAATGGAGCGTGTGCATTGCGCTTCTGTGCAAGGTTTACGGTCTATGGGTGAAAATGATGAAGCTTCGATTGTGAGTGTTATGAGAAATACAGAAGAAGAGGAGAAAAAAATAATTCTAGGAAACATTTTACGAAGTCCAGATGGTGTACCTTCCTATACTAAAGAAGAACCATTATGTATATACATATATTGAAACCGATCTATCCAAAGCTCAATATTCCTGCCTGAGGCTGAGATTTATTGAGGAGAACTCATTTTCCGTATTTCCATCAAACCAAATTATGGCTGAAGCAAAGAAGGATTGCCACCCTCTTGGATCAAGCATATCCGTAACGAATATAAGTGCCAAAGTGAATCTTCAAGATCTCTTAGATCACACTGCCTGACCTGTTTTAAAGATAGATTCTGTTTCCAAAAATTTCACCCGTCTTAAACTATATAACAAACGGGGTTGCGATGGATCCTCGGGACTCCTTATGACTCGGGAATTCTTATACATGGTGCCAAAATAATCGAGCATTTTGCTGTTTTGCCAATAGGCCTATTATCTGAAGATGCTCAAGAGGCTCGTGATAAAGACTATAAGAATTATCGGTTAAATCACGCCCGAACGTGTTCCAGGGCAGCTACAATGGACGATGTTCTACACATACTGTTATATACTTCTGATCCCTATATATCTAGCTTAAATAGATCAAGTACTATGATACTAAAAGAACTATTTAACGAAGCTAAAGAGCTTTTAGTATTGTCAAGTGATGAGTAGATTCATGTAGTTTTTTAATGAAGTTTTTTTTCAGCTTAAAATTTTGTAATTACGTAGTTATTAACTTGTTAATCATTTTACTTTAACTAATGAAAGAAAATAATTGATATTAATAATTTAATTTCTTTTTTGTGTCAAGCTTTTCAAACTTCATGTTTGTAATTGTTTTACTAAATAAAAATAGTTTTTAAATTAGAAGTGTTTTAATGATCTTATAGCATATGTATTCAGCAATATGTACACAAAATTTCAATTAAAAATGTCAAGAAACAAAAAAGTTATAGATTTTTTAAATGGAACGCACAGGTTGGTCCCATAGTGAAATGAAATGAAATGAAATATATTTATTTTCACCACAAACTAACAAAATACTAGAAATTCAAAAGCAACATTTCTGTTACAAGAGAACAACATACAAAAACAAAAGAAAAAACAAAAACATATTAACATGGCGAAAATGGGACCTCCATCAGCTTAAAGCCACAGAGGAAGTCTGCAGCGCTGATTTTCGTGGAGGGCCCCGGTCGTGTTACATCTTACTAAGCAATAAAAAACATAATAAACAAGAAATAGGATAACATACAGCTTAAATAATCTTAAATATAAAGTATAATAATAAGTATAGATAATAACAATACACCCACTCAAAAATAAATAATTCTAAAATAAACTATTACATACAATAAACAAATCGACTACAAAATGTATTAGTGACACCATAGCACAAATGTATAAATACCTAAAACAAGAGCAAACGTATAAGAGTAAATAAATTAAATAGACTACTTGTAACTGATAGATTATAAAATAAACATAATTTTAATTTTATTTTTGAAAGTTGATTTGGATGTGGATAATCTAAGCGGTGGCGGCAAATTGTTCCAACACTTCGTAGCCTGGTAACGGAAACTACCACGAAATGTTGTCAAGCGGTGTCGCGGTGTAACTAGCAAGAATTCGGAACCCCTCGTTTTATAAGTACTCACGTCTGAGGACCAAACCAACTTGTTGTATAAATATTTTGGTGCCTGAGTATGTATCACATCGAATAATAAACAAGCCAGATGTATATAACGACGGTCTGTCATTTTTAAAAAGCCAGCGTTTTTGATAAATGGAGTGACGTACGACCGCCGGGGAACGCGATAACAAAAGCGTCCACAGGCGTTTTGTACCCGCTGTATCAGACGCTCCGACGAAGCCAGTAGACAAGGGCCGTATACTACATCGCAATAGTTGAGCTTTGATAACACTAAAGATTCACACAAATTCAAGCGTAAGGGAAGACTAAGGTACTTGCGTATTCTATATAGTATCTTTAATTTATAAAAACACTTACTGGCAACGTCAACGATATGTTTACCAAAATTAAGTTGTTGATCAAAAAGTAATCCTAAATTGCGAGTATAATTTACTTGTTCTAAAAAATCAGAACCTATCCTCACTGATGAATTCGCAAGTCCAGTAGCTACGATCTGCTTCTTGGTCCCGAGAATCATAAATTTAGATTTTGTCGAATTTAAAACGAGATTATTACGTTCAGCCCACTTTTTTACCTTGTCAAGGTCATCATTTAATCGTTGAACATTTTTATCAATATCTACTGGGCTTGTGTGTAAATAAATCTGTAAATCGTCAGCGTATATCTGATACTTAGAATTATTAATATCTTTTGTTACATCTGCGCTGTACAAAATAAAAAGAAGAGGTCCCAAAATCGAGCCCTGAGGGACACCACGAGGCACCATCATACGATCCGATAAAGTGAATGAATTATCATCGTTCTGTATAGAAACTTGCTGAAAACGCTCTGAGAGATAGCTATAAAACCACTTCACTGTACTGGGTTCAAAGCCGTAATAAACAAATTTTGCAATTAATAAATTTATATTCAAGCAATCAAAAGCGCGTGAAAAATCCAGAAGAGTTAAAATAGTAGACTTCCCAGTATCTTCTGCCGCAAGAACATTGTCTACAACATCTATTAATGCTGTGGCCGTACTGCGGCCCTTTCGAAAACCAGATTGCTCTTCTGGTAAGATATTATTGTCATTCAGATATTTTGAAAGTTGGGCATATACGATTTTTTCAACAATTTTTGATAAAAAGGGAAGGATGCTGATCGGTCTTAAATCTTTCAAAGATGTAGGTATTGGCACTTTTGGCAATGGTTTAACAATGGCAATCTTCCAAATAGCGGGAAATGCAGACGTCTCAAGAGACTTATTAACAATATGTGTTATGATAGACAAAGCTTGCGGCATCACTAGAAGAATCATATCCCTGGAAATATTATCTATTCCACGTGCATTAGAGCTAATGCTTAAAATTGCTTTAGCAATATCATTTTCGCTGACTGTATGAAATTGAAAAGATCCAGGACCAAATCTATTTTCTTCAAAATATGTAACATGGGCAATATCAGTACTATTAGTACCCGGCAAATTTAAAAAATGTTGATTTATTTGATCTGGATTACGAAGAACCAGAGGTATTTCTATTTTATTTTCCGGAAACACAGATTGTTTAATAGATGTCCAAAGCATTTTAGGATTTCTAATGTTCGAATTATTATAATGATTAAAATAGGCAGATTTTTCCTGTTCTAAAGATATATTAACTAACGATTTTAAATCCTTATAATATTTTTTATGACTTTCTTCTTTTGAAGAGCGATATTTATTTAAAGCCTGATCTCTCAATCTCATCATGAACTTTATATTACTAGTAATCCAGGGCACAGCCGGCCTTCTAATAATTTTTTTTTTTTCTGGAGCATAGATATCAAATAGTTGTAAAACGAGCTCATTAAAAACTCCCACTGTATCATTAATATCATCATAATTACACAAGCCGTGCCAATCAATACTGTTTAAGCTAAAATTAAAATTGTCCAAGTCAATATCTTTTAAAGAACGATAATTTATGATATGTGGAATATATTTATTTTTCCGAAGGTTAAGTTCAGCACTAACCAGTGCGTGTCCGTAGCCTGCTACACCTAGTACAGAAACATTGCGTAGGGTTGCGTCAGAACATATCACATCAATAAGTGTTTCATTGTGTTCAGTAAAATGTGTCGGCCGCTCCACTACCTGTTTTTGATTTAGATACCTTAAAAAGTCTAAGAACTTACTAGTCTGTATATTATCTTTGAAACATTAAAACAAGAAACGATAGAAACAACACGTCCACTCCGCACGAGACGTAACTGACGTAGTGCGCCGGCCGGCACACGGCGCCGCTCGACCTTAGAGCGGTGTCGTCTGTGTTTGAATAAATACCTAGTGTTTTAACATGAAATACTTAGATATGATTACTCATACAAATGAGTGTATATAGTGTTATTTAAAATAGTTGTTAGTTATAGGTTAGTATAGTATACAGAATTAGAAAATAGATAATGTTAAGGAAAGGAATACATAAATACATTGTGTATTGGCCACAATTTCAATATAAAAAGCCTCCTAAGTGGCAGCTGACGTTTATGAGAAGCTTTTGCCCTGACACGTTCTGCGCATTTAATTTAACACGTCCTGCGCAGTTTGGGCTCTACATCTGGATATGTTAATAATCTGAGACCTGGACTGAACAGAAGTGTGCTGACGTGGACGTCTAAATGTACCAGGATAAAAAAAGAATAACAACTTTGATATAATTTTTTTTTTAAATATATTTCGTTAACGAGTAATTATTTAGGCCTCCCAGCCGAGGCGGGCCGAGCCGGGGCCGCCCCGTCGCGCGGCAGCAGGCAAGCCGCCAGCGCTCCACCTGAAGCGATAACATTCAATAATGACATAAGATACAAGACATTACTGTATTTGTCGGTGCACCGCTTTTTGTACTAAATACGCGAAAGAACTTGACGCGCATGGTGCCGGCGCAATGCCCGGCGATGACGGAGCTGACGGCGCTGGTGCCGGCTGCCGACAGCATCAACGAGACTCACTGAGCGCGAGAGCAGCACCGACGCGCATGGTCCCGGCGCAGTGCTCGGTGATGACGGCGCTGACGGCGCTGGTGCCGGCGAACGCGCTGAGCCTCGCCACCACCATGCCCACGCAGGCCACCATGCCCCTGCCGGACAGCCCCGCCACGTTTACAACATAACTGTTTTAATCGACGATTCAAATTTACCTCTGCAATAATTTAATTATAATTATAGAATAAATTCAAAGAATCCTCTAGAAATACCATAGGATAAGTTTTTTTTAATTATTTTGATTTAAACATTGATTCCCGAAGTGGTCAGCATCGCCTCCCAGCGGCCAACGAGGACCTCCTGGGGTTCACGTGAGCGAAATAAATTGATGTTCGATGAGAAGTGAGCGCGGCGTCGCGTTCGCGCCGGCGGGCCTCGACGGGCCTCGACGGGCCTCGAGCGGGCCTCGAGCGGGCCTCGGGCGGGCCTCGAGCGGGCCTCGGGCGGGCCTCGAGCGGGCCTCGGGCGGGCCTCGGGCGGGCCTCGAGCGGGTCTCAGTAGGTCAATGCTTTTGTTTTCGCTTTCCATGACTGGAGTACTCTACTTGGATAGATGATTATTGATTAGTTTTTATCTGAAAGCGTCAACGAACAGATTGGTCGATTTTCACAATTTTTTTTTTTTCAATCTATAATAATACTAGCGAATGAGTCATGTCTCATTAAATTGTGTGAGCCGGCTAGATATTTGTTTTCGCAGTAGGACAGTTGATATTTTTTTAAATATCGGATTTTCAAAATATCGAAATAAAATATCGATATATCGGCTGTATTTAAAAAAAAATCGCAAGTCAGCTCAAAAAAGATTACACAGTTTACAGTCCAGTATATTTATTAAGCAAATTAAATTATAAATCTATATAAGTGTTAGGTCATACATTTTAGTAATTATTTTTTAAATTGAAATTAGTCAATGATGTATAGCAGTATTTGTCAGTAAGAGTTTTCCATTTGTCAGTACGAATGTTCCGCTGTTTGGCTACTTCGGCCGTGAGGCGCTGCGAGATTGACTGTACAAGTAACTCGTTCAGAGGCTACACCGCAGCAGAACAAATTAAATATTTAACAGCTATTTCTGATAGTACGGGAGTAAAATGCCTACTATTGATTAAACATTTTAGCGCATTTAATAACCTGAAAATATTAGGCTGATCTTATTTAGATACTAAACTACTACACTACTACTATACTTATTTATTTAGAGGTTATTACCTCTCTTTTCGACACTTGGCATGCGGGCAACGTATTTCAACGTTTTTTGCAGTCTGTCACTAGTGTACGCACTCTAGAGTGCGGGTCACGTAAAAATACGTATTTAGTAGAATAGATGCAAAAAATTTCTCCACAACTTTTTTTTTTGTAGATTTACACATTTTAATTCACGCATGAATTGTATGTTGATTTGCACAAGAAAGCACTTGCCAAATCTATTTGTACGCGCCATTATATTTTATATGTCTCCGCAAGCTTACCGCTAGATGGCGTTATTCGGTGGCAAGCGACATCAACCACTCGCTCGGAGGCCACCATGGCTCGGATTTTTATACGGAAGACTTTATTCATTTAAACACGGCTACGGACCGTTTTTTTTTTTTGTTTGTTTTGTGGTTGTTTGTTGTTCTTCCGGTATTTGTGTTTGCGGGACAATTGTATTTAGCACGGAGTTGGCCTCATTCCACGGACTATTGAATTTTCTTCGGGCACACGACAATGCAGGATTCGCCACCCCGGAAGCTGTTCTGGATCCAGGCAGGCAGAACCACCACGGCGGCAATGTAAGCGGAATAACAACAATAAACAATAGCTTTTATGGTTGTTTTATAATGTGCTTATATAAGTTTATGAACAATAACAAATGAGTTTCTCTGAAATCAAAGAATGTTTATTTAACACAATTGTGCATTTACACAACAACACAACACACCGCTTATACTAATCTCACCTGAAATCAAAGAAACAACCATAAAAGCTATTGTTTCGTCTTTCTAATGATATTTATGGGAAAGTTAATTATTATTCTGTGCGATATCTTGGGTTAGTTTTGGTTCGTTCATATGACGCTAGTGACAGCTGTCAATTCTAGGCCAATGAACAGCGCCGACACCGACCATCGTGTCTAGAGATAGTATAGATAATATATTTACATATATATTGTTAGATAACTAACAAATAGCAAAAAAAATTGCAGTTTCTATATACACCATATAGAAACAATTTATAAGCCAATGCAAGCACGTCGGTCAGGCATTACTGTTCGAGGCTCTGTGCGGAGCGGACCTCTTGTTAGTTTATGTATAAATTCTATTATTGTGTCGAATCTCCGATTGTTGCTGTTTTGATTATCCAAATAAATGTTAAATCTGGTTTAGTTTAATCACCACGCATATTTTTTTTTTTTAGTAAAATAGCTTGTAATCCTAACAGTATGTATATTTTATAATGGTCGTTTCTGGGGGCCCGAAAAATAGCCTACCCGCACCTACAGCATACAGTACACATCTTTGTTCTTCTAAAGCCCGGTGCAGCCCTGAGCGGCGTGCGCACTTTAATCCGCAAAATGTTATCACATTCGGCCAAGCCTACGCCGAGCACGCGCCGTGCGGGTGGCTAGGAAAAACAACTTTCTGGTCTTTAACGCTCATAACTTCGACAATTTTATCCCGACTGACTTGAACAAAAAAAAAAGAGAAATAAATTAAATACCCCCCTTAAAAATCCCTGCCAAGTGCCCTGTAGTGCTAAGCGCTCTCGGTTAATGAATGTCCGCAAAATCCAAACAAGTCACGGCCAGTCGCATGCTCACCTGTAGGACGTAGGGTAGAGGTCCACGAAGTAGGAGGAGATCACGCCGAACACCATCGCCGTCGTCAGGAACACGTAGAACAGCAGCAGGCCCGAGAGCGGCTCCCCGGTGAGGTCCGCGCAAAGCGCCGCCACCGCCGCCGCCGCGAACACGCACACCGTCAGCGCCTGTGCGCGCACAGCACGTCTCTCGGTCAAGCGACGCATCCCATTCCAATACCACTCACTGACAAGTATTTATGTACATTTTGTTTTGGCGGATAGTGATTATTAAAAAAAAGTTGTTTGACGCGGCTTCCAGTGTACTCGCAAGTCAACAGGGAGAAATCATCATGACATAGCAATACAGAATGAAAAACACTTTATACATATTATAAAGAGCGTCTATCTAACGTTTAAATGGACTCCCGCACCGCGCCGCTAGTGACCAGGGCTTAAAAAGTCCGTAGTTCCTACACGGGGCCCGGTGTTTGCTTATACAATACAGTACCTAAAGACATCTCGGAGCTACCGCTATTGAAATAAAAAAAAAAACTATTAAAACTAAATCGCTAATAAAGCGTTATTATTCCGTCACTGACTGTTTGAATGATAACAGTGCGTGCTCTTAATGTATGCAACCGTACTCGCGGGGCATTCAATCCTTTGTATATGGTACCTCATTATGTTAAAAGACGCAACTACCAGAGTTTCTTGCCGGCTCTTCTCGGTAGGTTCTGCTTTCCGAGCCGGTGGTAGATCCACACTGCTTTTTTTTTTGACGATTCAAATGTACTTGGAAGTAGGCCTACTTGAATAAAGTTATATTCCATTCCGTTTCATCATTTTATGCTGTACATCCTTGGGCATATAGATTGAATAGAATAATTTAGATGAGGAGTGATAACGGTACGGTTGTGTGGTATACTACCTTCCTCCTGCGCGCGCAGCACGAGACGAGCGCGTTCAACAGGAAGAAAGAGACGCCGTGGGCGCAGCCGGCCCACACGGTGCTGGGCAGGAGCGAGTCGCCCGCGTCCGAGCAGTCGCCGGGCCCGGAGCCGAAGCCGAGGCCGCCCCGAGCCGGCGCCGTGCCGTTGCCGAGTTGCAGCAAGGAGCAGAACGAGCCTGCCTGCCCCGCCGCCGCGTACGCCGTGAAGAACAAGTTGAACAGTGACGGCAGGATTATCGCGAAACTGTTGTTCCTGCGACGACACGTTCGCCGTCACGAGCCGTCCCGAGCCGTCTCGAGCCGGCGCCCGAGCTCGCCGGCCGCGGCGCTCCGGCGGCGGGTGGCGCGGGAGCAGACTCACGTGATGTACGCGACGAAAGTGAGGTAGTAGAGCAGCAGCGTGCGCCCCAGCAGCGGCCGCCGGAACAGCGGCGCCAGCTGCGCCCACAGCGAGTGCAGCGACAGCGCCGCCGCGGCGGGCGCGCCGGCCTCCTCCAGGTGCACGCTCTGCACCTGCCGCACGCACCACGCATCGTCCACACTGAGCTCGTTGTTGTAACGCTAAATGATCGTTGATACTCAACGGATAACTGTTGTCAACTACAAAAAAAAAACCCTAAAGAACTGACAATTATTCGTTAATTTAATTGTCAAGAGCAGGAACACGCCCGCAGCTACGCGCTGCCTGCCGCGTGAGTGTATAGTGCCAGCGCAATGGCAGTCGCCGCGCTCGTGCGCCCCTCGGCTGCCAGCACGCTATGAGTGATGGCGCTGGCGTTCTCTGTGTTCAAATTGTCATTTACAATTTTCTGCTTGTAAGATTAACACATTAAGGACGTACCCGCCGCGTGCACCGCTGGTGGCTCACGCGCGAATGGTTCTTCTGGCGGCGTGTACCACCGGTGGCTCACATCGGCTATAGTTTTGGAGTTTAGTTTTGTTAGATCAAAAAACTTTATGTAACGTCAATCGAATGCAGCCGAACAAGGAAAACTGCGCCGGCCTTAACGTGTTATAAATATAGTTTATATGAGTGTATAACAGATTAAAGAAGATTTATTTATTTGTTGTTTTTGTAAACAGGATTGCCGGTTATTGAAACATAGCCGACCAACCCAACCAGTAGCGGTCCACGGTATTTTATATTCAGCACTAGCGATATGTAAAATATATACTATGCGTTGATGTACTCGTATTATGTCCGTAGAAGGACCCCGCCAGTGACCTAGCCAGTGGACAGCGGGCAGTGGACACGCACAGGATACTCGGCCCGTCTGTTGTCCGCGCACATGCGCCGCAGCACGAGCAGCGCCTCCGCCTGCCGGCCCACGTTGCACAGGAACTTGGGACTCTCGCTGAACCGGCACAGCAGCGCCGCGCTCAGCCCCAGCGGCAGCGACATCAAGAACGTCAGCAGCCTCCAGGGACGGTACGCCAGCCCCAGCACGTCCGCGGAGAACTCCAGCTGCATCACGTAGAACGCGGTCACTGCAACCGACATCGGGCCTCGCGCACACGCTCCGCCCGCGCTCTGGACGCGCTCGCGGCGGAGCACACGCACCGTAGTACAGCGTCGGCGTGAGCATCAGGGCGCTGGTGATGAGCAGCAGGTACCGCGCCCGGCGCCGTGGCGCACAGCACTCGCCCAGCAGCGCGTACGTCGCCGACTCCGCCGCGCTCGACCTGCGCCCGCAACGCGCCAGCGCTCACGCCTCTCCCCGCACACCTGCTGGCCCTCACCCTCACGAGGCGCGCGCACTCGCGCACAATCAGAATGTCACCCGGCATTCCATCAAATGACACAGATAAAATATAATATCGGTATCTCACGATAAGGTCTGCGACAGAGACGCAGCGACGTCCGATAAGGCGGCGAGAGACAGCCGCGGCGTCTCGTCATCGAGCGCGTTAACCTTCCCCGGCGGCGTGACCAGGCGTGACACGACGTGCGAGCACGTGAGGGACTTGTGCGGACTCACATCGCGGAGCTGAGGAAGCGCATGGCGGCGAGCGCCTGCCAGGTGGGCGCCAGGCTGCTGAGCGCCGCGCACGCGAACCCGCCGGCCGCCGACACCTGCAGCGCCAGCTTGCGCCCGCGCGTGTCCGCCACGTAGCCCCACCAGTACGACATCACCATGATGCCTGCAGATGCCTGCCACGCTACAGAACTGTCACTAGCCCGGAGATCAC
This sequence comes from Automeris io, assembly GCA_036320925.1. NCBI lineage: Eukaryota > Metazoa > Arthropoda > Insecta > Lepidoptera > Saturniidae > Automeris > Automeris io. The sequence continues at coordinate 74,673 of JAUDJH010000010.1, read as the reverse complement.
AATCGCCAGCCCACACCTGGTCCCGGGCGCATCGATGCAGAGACCGGCCTTGTCACGCGGCCGGGCCGGTCTCTGCATCGACGCGACTCTCTAAGCATTCCGAGGAGTCTACCCGTGTCTGGCGGTGCGATGACAATATCCATAATATTGCTTTGGATTCAGACTGACAGTAACCAAATCTTAACAAATGGATGTCAAATTTTTATTAAAAAATAAATAAAGGTAAATGCTAGAAATGAGAGTGGTGCGTCACAGCGCTCACCGGCGAAGGGCATGGCGGAGAGGATGCCGACCTGCGCCAGCGTCATGCCCAGGTCGCAGGCGGCCGCCGTCGCGATCACGCCGAGCCCGAAGATGTCCACGCCCATCGCGACGATGGCCACGAAGCACGCGCCCGCCAGCCGCGCCGTGTACCCGCCCTCACCTGCTCGCCCCGTGCACGCACACACATAACGTAACACATAACATAACTTTACACCAGTTTGTTCCGTATTCGAGTATGTGTGCGGACAACTTCGATTCAGCTCTGGCAACACCGTACTGGCTGTCAATTGACAACATTGATATCTGCCGCGGGGGGGGGGGGGGGTGCCATTGACCTTGTTGTACGGCAAGTCGGCCTTCTCTTGGGCCTCCTCCAGGGAGCCAAGCACATGGATCAGACAGGCGTCCGAGAGTGTGCCCGTCATGAAGGCCGCGCTCAAGTCATCGTGTTTGGTGGCGGCCCTGACTCCCCGATGGGCAGCTGGGACTGGGACGCTGGCCAGGGGAACCCACTTCACCTTCGCGCCCGGAAACTGATATTATGAGACAACTGCTGTATTTGACTTACGGACGCGACGGCGGCGCTTGCTGCGCGGCTTCTTTTTTATTTTTTTATTTTAAGAATTTCCGTCTTTTTTTTTTTTTTTTGTTAAATTTGGCACTGAAATCTAGCATTGCATTTAAATGGCCCGAAGTGAAACAGTTAAACTCGCGTCGAGTACGTTTCGAATTGACCCAAACAATCAAACAGTCCCCCCCCCCCCCCCCCCCCCTGTGGAGCGTGCGCCCCAAACGTGAACATCAAACGAGTGAAACGTGCTCCCTGTCCAAATATCGGATAGCCAGGCAGACAACCTGCGAACGACAGCTCTGGGAAGCGTTGCACGGGCACCGCCCTGCGGCCGGGCGGCGGCGCACTCACCGCACAGCTCCAGTGCCTCCTCGTAGCCGTAGCGCCCCTCCTGAGCGGCCGCGGCCCGCGCCGGCTCGAGCTCCAGCCCTCCCGCGCCCCCGGGTGCGTCCCGGGCGGCGGCACTCGCAGGCATGTTATCGCACTAAACTATGCGCCAGCGACGCGACCACGTCTCCACAATACAGGAACGGCAGCGCGCGGGTCCCCAGCGGGATGCGTCACGTCGGCGTCGCGCGCTCTGCTCGCTCTGCACGCGACTGCGGCGCCGCCTGCTCGGAGCGCGCGTGCCATCTCCGCGCCGTGACGCGTGACGCGTGACACGTGACGCCTTCCTCTGACTGGTTGTACTTATCGCAGTACAAAGTAGTAGAGAGGCGATCGTGCTGAGGCCACGGCGCGGCGCTCTCCGCGTCGCAGCGACACAGTTACATCCGCTGGACAGAAATGAGCCGTGAAACCGCGCCGGGCGCGCCGACTGCGGCCCTGACACGCTTCGCTCTTCGTTGATAAGCCAACGTAATAATGACACCTTTAGAAAGAATTGCTACCGATTACTTTGTGCATGTGTACGTTTAGCCTACGGTAGGTCCACTTTAGTTTAGCGTGATAGGTATGATGGTAGTGACCTACCTTACACTATAGCGCAGGATAGCGTGATAGATGAGAAGATGAAGAATGAAATGAAGAAGTCCAGACGGCAAGTAGATAGACGTTTAATAAAATACAGTACAAAGTCCAGTAGAAGTAGAGAAGCACAAGTATAATAGTCCAAGTAGAAATAGATTATACAGCACAATGATGATGATGATGATGTCCTAGCCGGATTCGGCCGCGGCGACTGTTTCAACACCGATTAAGAAAATCGAGGTCCAGTTTTCGGAAACAGTCAATTGCGCAAGAGATATTTAAGTGCATAACTGGACGCGCTGCCAGAAAAGCACTCTCTCGTCCGAGCTCCCTCAGGCCCGATGGAATGGAAAACCAGTACGATCGGGAAGGAGCGGGATGCAGGTTTGGTCGAGTTTCCCTTCTCTGAACACCTGGTTGAATTGCGTTGTTAAAGATAGTTAAAGATCGCCTAAACGACACCTCAGCAAGAAGAGGGGGGTGCTATTCTATTCTATTCTGATTACATTTAGCACGTGTGTGACTACAGCTGGCGCTAGTAGCGCTCGTGGCGCCATCTATGTTAGGTATTGTTTAAGTTTTGAATAATAAAAAAAAAAGTAATACTCGTAGTAGTACTAGAAATATATACAAGGTATTCGTTCTCCCGGAACAACATTGGCAACATTCTCCGGCAGTGGGCAGTCCCGCGCGAGCCTGGAGCTAGTTCCTGCTACACTACTATTGAGTAGTCTCAAGACAGCCCTCCGTTTCGCGCCGGATTTGTCGGCATCTTCCGTTAAATCGTTTTCCAAAAACCATTGCTTCCATTGATCCCTCTACAAGCTCTAACCTTGTTCTTCATGGCTAAAACACTTACTTATTGCTCCAACTCTAATCTTGGCTATTACCCTTGGCTATTAATCTAGGCCAAAGGACAATCAAAATAAATAAAAGAGATGTTGTATGGCGTGTGGTAAACTGAAAAGTTTTAGAGTTTATAATAATAACACTTTATCCCTTAATATTTCATAAATAAAACATTCGATATCCGTACACAAACTCGTTTATTTTAGAACTGCCCGAGCACCGCGCGCCGTGCGCCAAGGACATCTTACAAAATCTCCCATATGTATACCAACACCAATATAGTACAACAGTTGCGTTGCGTTGCGTTGTTCTGTGCTCGAACTGATCCTGAAAGTAATCATGTTGAAACGAGACGCTGCGACGGTCTTCCCAGAGTGTACTGTGGTCACGACCCGACGCAGGCAGTAGACTTACCAACTCATGCAGTTAACATCACACGAACTGCTCCTGAAACAAGTCATGTCGAAGCGAGAAACCACGACGAAATTTGCAAATAACAGACCGACGTCACAATCCAGTTGTACTAATCAACTTGCTCACTCAAACAGCTGAAATCACATGAAGTGATCCCGATTTCTATCGTCTGTTCTAAGGGAGTCATTACGGGTTTCGCTGCACTAGCACACTCAGATGACGGCCCTGTTTGTATAATCACAACAAATTGTAATTATTAATTAAATTGTGTTGTGTTGTGTTGTGTTGGGTTAGGTTAGGTTAGGTTGGGGTGGGGCGCGAAGTTGGTGGGGTGCGAAGTTGGTCTCACCTCCTCGTGGTGCACCCTGGGCAATAGGCAGCAATGTTTTTTAGGCATTGCTGGCTATTGGCGAAGAGGACCAACAATTCCCTTTCCCACCTTTCCCTTTTCCTCCTTCCTTTCTTGCCCTTTCTCGCTATCTCTTCTCCTTAGAGAAGAGGAGTGAGAAGGGCCTCGTTACTCCTTCCCCACCCAAATTCTCACATCTCCCGCCACCCTTCCCATCCTTAGTTACTCCTTTGTTCCCACTTCCCGGTTTCGTATGTTAGTTTATTTGTTAGGGTTTTTTGCCAGGTTGTGTTAGGCGACGAATGTTATACTATTGTATTCCCCCCTCTTCTTCTTTATGTCTTTTGTTCTTCTTTCTCCCCCCTTTATTCACTTCCCCCTTTTCTTCTACTTTCAACCCCAGCGCGACGTATGGCAATCTGATGAACGAAAAAAAAATCATTATGGACGCACACCGCAAATTATCACTACCCCAGGAGGGTACCGACCGCTCCGCGGCCGGAGAATCCCTCCCAGGGCGGGAGACTCTCTCTCGCCCTGGCTGCCCCGCGTTTTCTGGGGGGGGGCAACGATGTGCTCCGCAGTGGTGGCTCTTCCCCCACCACTGCCACGACGACTCTGCCAAGCCACACGGTTTCCGATTTTGGACGAAGAGAGCTCCGGGTTTCCCTGGAGCGGCTCGACCTGGATTCGGACGATTCGGTGTCCAGCCGAATGTCCTACAACTCCGGAGCGAAAGCGGTCATACCGCTTTTTCCGCTCGGGTAGCGAGCCGGAGGTAGAAGTACCCGCCAAGTACGTGGCGGTCCCCGAGCGGGGAAGAAGTAGGCCTTCCACGACCGGCCAATATGTCGGCTTGTGGGCGGCTAAAAAGGAGATGCTCGCCGCTAAGAAGGAGGAGGAGCGGCGACGACAGGAGTTAGACCTCCTTGAGACGGCGCGGAGCACCCGCCCTCGCCAAACGTCGAGACTCGACGTGGTCGAGGTTGAGGGGACCTCCGTGTACGCTCAAAAGGAGGTCATAGACAGAAACTTCGAGATACTATCGGAGTGTATCTCGAAGTCCACCAACCTTAAGGGCACGGTGACCAGAGACATGAAGGCCGCCATGACGGCCATTAAGGAGGCACTGGAGGTCGTGATCACGGCCACCGTAACCGAGGAGACCCGCAAACTCCACCGGGAAAATAAACGGCTACGGGAGATCGTGCGCGACCTCCAGGAGGACATGGCCGCCATGCGCGCCGAAGTCCGTCAGAAGGGCTATCAGGACCCCACGCAACCATACGCGTCGAGCGGCCCTGATAAACCTACCCAGGAAGACCCCTCCCCCTCCCTCTCCGACATGGACGTCCTCAAGAAATCCATGCTCGAGATAGTAGGGGAGATGCGTTCCATGAACGCCAGGCTAGAGACGACGGAGAGGCGCTCACTGCGTCCTCCGCTGCAATCGGAGAGGGCACCCCGCACGGCGGGGTCGGCTGCGCGGAAGGCCAAGCCCAAGCCTGCCGCCCCCGTCGGAGGGGACGCCCTCCCCGATATGGATGTGACAGAGCCAGGGCAACACTCGACCCCTGTCCCCCCTAAGCCCGTCAAAGGCAAGGGAAAGGGCAAGGGGAAGAGAAGTGCCCCAGCCCAAAACCCGGACGAGACAAGCCCTGAGGCCCCGTTCCCACCTACGACATCGTCCCAGGATGCTCCCTGGACAGAGGTGGGCAAAAACGGGAGGCCGAAAAGGGAGAAAAAGAAGAAGGTGGAGAAGACTCCCAAAAAGGCGCCTCCTCCCCCAAAGCAGAACAAGCGGAAGGCGAAGCGTCGCACGGTTCGGCAGCTCAAAACGGCAGCCGTCGTGCTGACGATTAAGCCGGACGTGGTTAAGAAAGGAGTGAATTTCGCGACTGTCCTTGGCGCCGCTCGCCGTGAAGTGACCACTTTCCTCCACGACGAGGGCATCAAGGCAGCGCATATGAGGAAGACGCTCACTGAGGCACGCATCCTCTTGATCCCCGGTGAGCCAGAGGAGGCCAGCAGGAAGGCGGACGCCATCGTCCGCAAGTTCCGCGAGGTCCTCCCAGACGACGTGAAAGTCGACCGCCCTTACAAGCGCGTCGACCTTAAATTATCCGGGCTGGATGACTCCGTCACTCCGGCGGAAATCCAGTCCGCGATAAAGTGGAAGGCAAGGGTTGACAAGGAGCTAGTCCAAGTCAGCCCCATAAAATGGACGACATTCGGCGGCGGTGTGTGTTGGGTAACTTGCCCAGCCCCCGCCGCCGAGCTAATAATGAAGGATGGGCTCCAGGTTGGCCTGGTCTATGCCCAGATCCAACTCTTGGAGTCCCGCGTGCTCAGATGCTTCCGTTGCTGGGAGCCTGGGCACGTGGGCATGAAGTGTCGGGCCACGGTCAACCGGAGTGCCCAATGTTTTAGGTGTGGGCAGGAGGGACACAAGTCCCAAACCTGCACGGCCCCGAAGGCCCATTGCACGGTGTGCGCCGCCGCGTCCTTACCGGCGGGCCACCGGGCCGGCAGCCCGGCTTGCGCCGCGGCGAAGAGGCCGCTTAGGAGAAGACGCATTGACGCCGGCCAATCAGGTGAGCGTACCATCGGAGCGGTGGATAGAGAGGAGACCCCAGCGACAACTCCACCGTCGCTTCTGGGGTGCTTCTCTAAAGGAGCAGCTGACATCCAGCCTGAGGGGGCGGCTGCCAGCACTTGACGCTCCAGTGGTGTGTGTGTGCTTCTGCACACCACTAGAAGAAGGAGTCGTGGGTACACTCCGCCCACCACCCCTATCAGGTATCAGGTATCAGGTTCACACGGGCTCATTTTCCGCAACTCGACGTCTGAGTGCGCCTATTTTGCGTGAAACTGGGCCGGGATGATTTCAATCATCCCAGCTCAGCTCCTCCAGGAAATCCGCCAGCCGCCTGATATTGCTGGTTGCTTCCGGAAGGGACCTCGGTGTGCCGAGGTGTTGTGCCCGGTACACTGCCAGTTCACTGCACTCGAGGAGCATGTGCCTGGCTGTCTCCTCTTCTCTCATGCATGCTCTGCACAGAGTAGTTTCTGTGACACCTAAGTGAAAAAGATGTCTATTAAAATAACCGTGTCCTGTTATGGCTCCGGTGACCCTACGTATCTGTAATCTACTGAGATGCAAAATGGCTTTAGAGACCTTTGTATTCGCTCTAGGTAAGGCCTCCTTGGCTTGTCTGCATCCTACTAAGTCGTTCCAGTCTGAATCTTTCAGACGTCTTATTCTTTGGCGAATTTCGGATTTGAACCAGCTGAAGGGAAGTGGAATAATCGGCTCAGGTCCGAATATTCTTGTATCAGATCCCCTTCTTGCCAGCTCATCTGCGGTATCATTGCCGCGTGATCCGCTGTGTCCTTTAATCCATTGAAGAGTTATAGCATTGTTGTTTAGACATACCTGAGTTAGGGCTTGGTGGCACTGCATGACCAGACTGGAATTGTAATTTTTACTTCCTATGGCCAGCAGTGCTGCTTTGCTATCCGACAGTATTCGGATTGGTTGATTTGTTACCTTCCTGGAGATGACTGCATGGGCTGCCAATAGGATGCCCATGCATTCCGCCTGGAATACAGTATTGTGGGCTCCCAACGCCATGAAGGTCTTGATGTTAAGATCCTCTGAGTAGACGCCTGTGCCCGTTCCTAAGTCTGTTTTAGAGCCGTCAGTAAAGATCCTCAGTTCTTTAACATTTAGGCTCTCGTAGTCTTGTTCATGTAATTGTATCTTATACTTCTTGTCGAAAACGAACTGCATAGGTACTTTGTCGCAGGTAGCTTCAAGTAGTGGTATATCATCTGTGAATTCTTTTAAGATTTTGGTGTGATGAGCACCATTATCATTCCACAGGTTTATAGTTTTCAATCGTAAGGCTGATGATACTGCCTCTTGTTGAACATACAAGTGTAAAGGTATCATGTCAAGCATGGTTTCTAGTGCATTTGTGGGGGTGGTTCTCATGCATCCTGTAATGGCCATGCATGCTTGCCTTTGAAATTGTCTTAACCTTGTAATGGCTGTTATGAGCTTAGTTCTAGTCCACCATACTAGTGCTCCATAACTTACCATGGGTCGTATTACAGCTGAGTACAGCCAGCTTGTGATTTTAGGGGACAGTCCCCATTTCTTGCCTAGCATTCTGCGGCATTGCCAGAAGGCTATGCTGGCTTTTTTGATTTTGTAGTCTATGTGGCTATTCCAGCTTAGCTTACAGTCTAGAATAATGCCAAGGTACTTTACTTCTGGTTTTAATTCCAGTTCTATATTTGACATGCGTGGTAATATGAAATTACCTAAATTTCGCTTGTTTGTAAACATAACTAACTCCGTTTTTGTTGGATTCACAGAGAGGTTGTTTTCTTTGCACCATTTTTCAACGACTCTTATTGCTGCTTGAGTGACGTCACAAACCGTGTTTGCATATCTGCCTGTTATGAGGATCGCAATGTCATCTGCGTATCCGATTGTGTAGAAGTATCTAGTATTTAAGGTGTGGATAAGGTCGTTTACTACGATATTCCAAAGGAGAGGGGACAAGACGCCTCCTTGCGGGCAGCCTTTGGCTACCAATGCACCTTTGCTTTGTCCATCAGCAATTTTGATTATTCTTTTGCTGAGCATGTTTTCAATCCAGTTTATTACATTGTCATCGACACCATGCCGGTGTAGTGCTATGCTGATACTATAAAAATTAGTTTTATCAAAAGCTCCTTCTATGTCTATAAATGTGCCTAGACATATCTGCTTGTTTTTTATCGCATGTTCGATTTTGCTTACTACCATATGTAGGGCTGACTCTGTGGATTTTCCAGAGCTGTATGCGTGTTGGTTTTTATGTATTGGCACCGTAGTTAATGCTTTGTCTCTAATCAACCTATCACAGAGCCTTTCCAATGTCTTTAACATAAAGGATGTGAGGCTTATAGGTCTAAAGGATTTAGCATCCGTGTAGTCGCTTTTGCCTGGTTTAGGTATAAAGACAACTCTCACTTCTCTCCATTTAATGGGTATATATTTGTGTGCTAGGCACGCTTGCAGTATTTTCGTTAATGGGTCTATAATATATTCTATTCCCCATTGTAAAAACACGGGTAGAATATTGTCTAGGCCTGCTGTCTTAAATGGATGAAAGCTTTGTATGGCCCATCTAGTTTTTTCCATAGTTACCTCTTCGGTAGCTATTTTCCAACTTTCCTCTGTTGTGGTTGTTCTATCCGCTTCCCATTGAAAGTTGTTAACTAATGTGCTTCCTGGGAAGTGTGTTTGTAGGAGTACATTTTGAGTTTCTTCCGGTGTGGATGTCATTGTACCGTCTGAGTATCTAAGTGAACCTAGGTTGTTATTATTTTGGCTGGATAGGATTTTTCTCACTCTATTTGCCTGTATATTGGATTCAATATCTCCACAGAATTTCCTCCATGATAAAGTTTTCCTGTATCTTATTCGCTTTTTATACCTTGATTTGGCCTCTATATATTTGTCCCAATCATGGTCTACGTTAGTATTCATTGCTCGGTTTAGGAATTTCCTTGTTCTTGTCCTGAGCCTTAGTAGCTCAGGTCCCCACCAAGTGTTCTTATTAGTGTTTTCGGGTATGGCCTCTTCTATGAGTGGGCATGCCGAGTAATAACTAGTTATTATTGTCTTAGTAAGATCATTTACTTGTTCATCTATTTGTTGTGCAGATTCAATTCTCTCGGGAGTCACTGTCCCTCTAAGACCAAAGGCCAGCATTTTGCGGTATATGCTTCTATTGGTCCTACGGGGGTTCCTGTGAGGAATTGTAGTTTTGGTATGTACCTGAAGATCAAATCGGATCCATTTGTGATCATAGCACGAGTCTTCATCCGACACGTGCCAATTTGTGATTTTGTCTACTGTTTGTTTCGTTGCCAGGGTCAGATCAATTATGGTTCTGCTTCTCCTGTTTACGAATGTAGGCTTCGAACCTGTATTTAGGATGTCAAGGTTAGTCGTTAATAAATATTCAACAAGTATGTTACCTCTACTATTGCTGTGTTCCATGCCCCACAGAGGATGATGAGCATTGGAGTCTGTAGCTATGATGAGCTCGAGTCCTTCTCTTTCACAACGGTCAACCAGGGCTGCCAAGCTATGTGGAGGGGGATCCTCGCTGTCCGGCATATATGCCGAAGCAAGAATCACTCCAGGGCAAGTCTGGTCGTGCTCGTTTAGAAGTTTTATTGTGCACAGGTCTCTAGAACAGAATTCTGTTAGGATTTGTACATTTATATTTTTAGAAGTATAGATACAAGTTCTTATATCTCTATCAGTGCTTGCAATTAACTTACCTCCTAGTCTGGAGAGTCCTAGTACTTTTCCATCTCTGATCCACGGCTCCTGAATCAGGGCGATGGTTGTTGTGTTGTCCTCCAGCCATTTACGAAGTTGAGCCGTTGCCGTAATGCTGTGGTGGAGGTTGCATTGTAGGACTCTACTTTTGAACAAAGGGGACGCCATCAGGAGATATTATCTCCCCCTCCTCCCCAATTTCCAACTCTCCGAGGCCCAACGATGACTCTTCGCTGTCTGCCTCAGATATAGTAGAGCTCAAAGTTGTTGTTTGAACGGTCTTACCGGGTGCAGTTGAACTGGTCCCTGCAGTTGGTTCCAGTTCAGTTACCTGTTCCTGAGTGTCCATGTGTACTGTTTCTTCCACGTTTGATTTGTCCTTGGCCCCAGGTAGTGTCTCTGAGAATTTTCCCTTTTCGCCTTGGAATTTTATATACACTGATCCCAACATATATCCTAATCGACGTTCATGGGTCAGTATAGTTGGAATTTGGTCTTCCGGAATGCTAACTACAAGGAAGGTGTCATTCTCCTGTTTTATTGCGGCATGCAGAAGCCATTTTTCCACCTTCACCCATGGGTTTTGGTAGGCCAATGTTCTGCCAATGTCGTCTGTTCTGTCCCAGATTCCTGGGATTAGTATGCCGCAGCGTATTTTCTTGGGGATTTCCGCCTGTTTTTTAACCATTAGTTTTTCCCCAGATGGTAGTGTAATTTCTGAGGCTGCTGTGTTAAGCCAGTTCAGTGTAAAATTATCTGAGCACCACAATCTTAGTGCTCCGTCACTGTAAATAGGTTTCCCTCTGAACGCTGGTCCTCTCTCCAACCCAAGGCGAGCCTCCGCCAGGACTCTCTTTTGAAGAGAGTCCATCAGGAAGTCGCCCTGTTCTTGTGAAAGGTGTTCTGTCGAAGCCGGCGTTAGGGCAACAACAAGCTCTGTTTTCGCCGCTTCAGCATAGCTGACAGAGGCGGGTCCACCTGGCTGCCCGGTTCGTCGTTTTTTATGTTCCCCCCTTGGTGAAATAGTCTCATCAAGGCGGACTCGTTTGTTGTTTGTTTGAGTCCGGGTGTCAGTGTTTTCATGCGTCGTTGGTCCGATGGTCGGTGTTGGTTCAGAAGCCGTGGTTGTTTGTACGGCCTCAGAGGGCGCAGTCTGGTTAGAGGCTGCGGCTCTTCTCTGCTGTCTTTTTAACCGACGTTTCTGTTGTTTCCTAGACCATTTTGTCTGTATCTTTGGTTCAGTTTGTTTGGCACATCCCGCTTGACTGAGAGCCGGCGGAGCGTTACCAGTTGTGGTTTGCGCTGGTTTTTTGCGTCCTTTCCTTGGCCCGGCGAGTGTCCAGGCTGTATCAAAGTGGTCTTTTGCCGGTTCTATAGTCGGTATCTCAGAAGCCACTTGATTGTTGGGTGAGTCCAAAGACCCTGTAAGAAATTGACCTGCAGGTTGCGGCCCATCAGACCCCTGCCTTCCCATAGGAGCTCCAATGGTCCCGGCTTGGGTTGACTTGACTGCTTGTGCAAGTGTATTAGAGTTACCAGTGAAGGCCGGAGTTTCCAATGTAATCGGAAGTCCTACCCTCACCGGTTGTAGTGTTTTTCCTGCTACTTGCATGGTGTCTTGCGCTTGTCGACCCTCGGATATCTCCGTGGGCCTGACATGGCTTGACAAACCTGCTTTCGCATGTTCGACTAAGGTTTTACCCTTTGTTGTATTTTTGTTTGCGCCACCGACTTTTGGTCTAGGCGCGGGGTTTTTTTAGTTTTTGAGTGTTGATTGTCCATATTGTTATGTTATTATGATTCGCTCTCCTGGCTTCCCACCCTCCATGGAGCCCGCACCTTTGGGAGTGTCCGGGTGGACACTAGGATTACCAGGGGAGTATAGGTGAGAGGAGTTGGGGTTGAAGCGCGACATCGGGGGCTCGAGACAGCCAGGACCCCAGGAGTCCCAGGTATCCCAGCACTCTTGCTCCTTCAGCATGGCCCTCCCCGTCCTTACGGACCCCCCCTCACCTCGCCTGCGGCCCTCTGACAGGACGCATGACCATTTCTTCCACATTGGCTATTTGTGGAGGCTACCGTTTAGCTTGAACTAAGGACCAAAGGGGGCGTGTTGCCTTGCGGTTGTACTAAAAACCCAACTACCGCTCGGCTCAACCCCCCAGGACTCCGTCGTCCCCGCGTACGGCGTTCGACTACGCAGGCCCTAGCGTAGGTGGGGCTATGTACTCAACTCCAAGTTGCACCACATCTTCTTGGAGGAGAGGGAAGGTGTGAGGGGAAAAGGTGGGATTGAAAAAGGTAGGGATTGAGGGAAGGCGCCCGGAGCTTTTTGTTGTATCTGTTTCTGAAGGAATCAGACCAATAGTAGGCAGCAACCTCGAACAGGCTAGTGCACCGGACTTGCCTTGGTAGATCTTGGCGACCGGCGCTACTACCAAGGCCACGCCGAGCTGTATACCGGACAGGCCTACAGCACAGGAGAGCAGCTATCATTCTTTCTAAAACAACCTTTACCCTGGGGGCAACAGTTGAGAATGGTGGCCCCTCCCCCGCCCCCACCACCCCTATATTTTAGAAGGCGCCCACTGGGCGAAACGCGCGCCTGGCCGAGGGTTATGCGGTATCGTGGTATCTTAGCCAGGCGCAACGCGAGCGAAGGAAGCACCCCGGGGGTTTTAGTCGGTAGGAGTCCGGCATACCGGGGGAGTGGCCCTCACCACTCCCCTGACGATCCAATGTAGGATTTCCCCCGGGTTAACAAAAAAAAAAAAAAAAAAAGGGGCGCGAAGTTGGTCTCACCTCCTCGTGGTGCGCCCTGGGCAATAGGCAGCAATGTTTTCAGGCATTGCTGGCTATTGGCGAAGAGGACCAACAATTCCTTCTCCCACATCCCCTTTACCTTGTATTCCCGTCTCGTCTCTGTCATCCCTTCTCAGTTATTAGTCCCACTCACATCCCATCCCCACTTACTCCCGTCTTCCCCAACTCCAGGCCAGCTGTGTTAGGATTATTTGTTAGAGACTTTATGTTAGGTTATGTTAGGTGACGAATGACTTCTTTTATTGTTTTCCCCCCTTCTTCTCTTTATGTCTTTCTTCTTCGTTTTCTCCCCCCTTCTATCTTCTTCTTCTATCCCTCCTGGGAATCCCTCCCAGGGCGTGAGCTTCTCTCTCGTCCTGGTAACCCCACGTTCTCTGGGGGGGGGGGGGGCAAACTTGTGCCTCGCAGCGGTGGCCGTTCTCCCATCGCTGCGCCGACGACTATGTATTTAAGTGCGCAGTCAAGTGATTGCAACTCTGAAGGGGAGCTGCCTGCCAAGACCTTGGCGCTCCCCCAAAGAGGCAGAGGACGCCCCCCGACCCACGGCCGCCATGTGGGCCTCTGGGAGGCGAAGAAAAAGCTCATAGCAGAGCAAAAGGAGGAAGAGGAGCGCCTTGCGGCCAACTGTCGGACGAGCGGGCTCATCTGGCCGACCATATCAAGGTCAGCGAGGTCCGTTTCGGAACCTTCGGGTTAGGCGTGTGCTGGGTGACTTGCCCAGCCGACGTTGCCAACATGGCAATGGAGCGATGGGTCATGGTTAACGGCTGGCCACAAGCCCAGCTCCGCCTAATGGAGCCTCGCGTGCTCCGGTGTTTCCGCTGTCTGGAACCTGGGCACGTGAGCCAGAAGTGTAGGTCCGGAACGGACCGAAGCGGGCTCTGTCACCGCTGCTCGAAGCCGGGCCACAAGGCCCAGGAGTGCGACGGGCGGGCCTATTGCCTGGTCTGCGCCGCTGCAGGCAAACCTGCCGACCACCGCGTCGGCAACCCTGCGTGCGCGGCCGCCAAGAGGCCCGTCCGCAAGAGACGAGGGGGCGTATACCACAGAGACGCCCCAGATGCCGCTCCCGCGGCAATGGAGACACAGCAACAGTCTTTGATTGCTCCTGTGCCGCGGGAGGAAGACCTTTCTTCGGCTCCGCCGAACTTCCTGCGAGGTTCTTCCTTAGGAGTGCCGGGCAGTCTGGCTGAGGGGCCAGCTGCTTAGGCGATACTCCGGTGGTGTTGTGTGTGGTCCCACACACCACAAGGCGGTGGGGAGGCGACCATCTGCCTCCCCTACATTCACGGTGAGCCCGTAATGGGGCGACGCGCAGGGCCGGGCTCTGGGAAGGCGAGTAGCCATGCCCCTCGGTCCTAGAGCACTTGACGGCCTCAGGGCCTCCTCCAGCATAACATCTGTCATATCCGGAGCGACCCCGACCAGCCTGATCAGGGGGTTCCTGGTTCTGGGGGACAACACCGTCAAGCGACCTATTTCTGTGATGGCCTTCCCAAGCCTGTCTCTGTCCTCTGTGGACGCCAACGAGATGGCGACCTGGCTGTCACGGCACTTTTTAATGCCGTGCACCCCGATCCCCATCTCGATGACACCCACTTCTCTCTTTATTCTGTTAATAACCTGGTCAGCGGACAGCGGGTCAAGGGCCTCCACCAGTAGCGTGTGTCCTGGCGTTGCCACCACGCTGCTGTAGGACCTCATGAGTCCCGCCGCCGCCATTGTTGGTTCCTTGATCCGCGAGCCTTCCCCCGTCACCAGTTCCCGGCCCGCCCCCCCAGTCTCCCCGACCTCCATCAACTCCCTCCCCCCCGGCAGGACGACTCCAGCGCTGCCCGGACCTATCCTCAGACACCAGCATTCCGGTCCCAGCATCCCCCACCCGATCCGCCGCCGCCCGAGCAGCCGCTGTCGACAAAGCAGCCTCAGCTTTCAGCTGCGCGATTTCCCCCTTGATAGCGGAGAGATTCGCCACCTCCATACTGATAGCCTTCAGCGTAGCAGCGACCTCCTCGGACCGCGAGGACATTACCGAAACCACCCCCTCCAGTGCCCCCAGATCCCCCCCCGCACTTGTCTTCGTCAACCCCCTCAAAATTTCCCCTCTCATCTCCTGGACCTTCTTTTTAATGTGTCTGATGTTCTCGATTGGTTCGGACAGTTCAGATCCGAGCCAATCGTGAACACCAACAACCACTTTATTTATATCTCTGATGGACTCCACTAGCTCCTGGGTCATTTCAAGCTTTTTGTGCAGCTCCGTAATCTCGGCTGCATGGGCTTGCTCCAATCGATTTAACTCTTGAGTTGCCTTGGCCCTCTCCGCCTCCCGTTCCGCCCTCTCTCGTGATCTGGATTCGGAGAGAGCCACGACGATCTCGTACATATCATAAATGCCCACCAACATCACTGCCTTAGAGTCACGGTTCATTTCCCCAGCCCCGTCCATGGCCCTCTTGCACTTAACAACCAGTTGGCCGGCCTTGAAGACTGCATATTCCATGTTGACAGTAGTCTCCTTCAGAGCCGCTTGCCGCGACTCAGGAGTCGAGATCGCCGGTTTCGATCCCCCAGCATCCGGTGTAGAAACCGGAGGGGAGGCCTTCGCCTCTGCCTCTCTTTTCCCCCTCGTCCGAGCAGCCACCGCCTCCGTGGCATCAGTACATTTCGGCTTATTGGTTTTTGGCATTTTTAACGTTGGGTTTTTTAATTACAGGTATTGACATCAGGAGGAAGTAGAGGACAGGAAGGAGTAGCAGCAGAGGAAGAAGAGGATAACGAGCAACACAAGGAGAAGACAGGAAGGAGACACAGCTCGGGTACGTACACTTACTTAATTATAATACTCACACATTAACTCTTACGTAACAATTTACAACCACATTACCTACTTATAGACTAGTAATTTTTTCCCTAATAATTCCTATTGCGGTACTAACTGTATGCCTAAACCCTTACATCAATAAATCTTAACACTATTTAGCTACTCGTTTACAGTTCAAGACAGTACACCAGCGAAAACCCTCAGCGTTTCCAACATTCTAAAGTTCCAACAGACAGTAAACATTTATTATACACACAAATACACAGGTCACTTTTTTATTATTGACCTCTAATCTATTCTAATGTTTTTAACACAGATTCCTAGGACCAAACTTGCTACTTATAATCTATGATAAAACACATAAGCTTATCGCAACCAAGACATAACTTTGCCTCTCGAACGCCCCACAATCGCGACTCAGTGCCCGAGACGCACGCAGAACGTGCCGAAAGTACTCGCTCGGTTCCCTAGGGGTCCCCAAGAGTGATTCCAGAACAAAAGTTTTTCACCTAAAATCGAAGTCTATATCCCTAAACCAAAATAATGGGCGGGTGGGCGGGCTCGTTTTTTCAGTTTTTCGTGATTATCTCGAGAAGTACTTATCGGAGAGAGGAGCACGATACGTCAAAAGACGCGTCTCGTAAGGGCGCACCCGCTGAAGCCGAAAGATGACCAGGTCTCAATACAAAAAGATGATGATGGTGATGATTATGTTTCACCGAGTTGGTGTCGAGTCCTGTGGGTTCCAGTATTCTCTGATTCGGGATTGCGACCCCTCGGCTGATTCGGGACGACGAGCTCTCTCCGATAGTGCCAAGATTTATTATATAAGATCAAATATGTTCCTCAAAAACGGTACTTTCGTCCGCCCGCTAAACTGCCACTTCCGGCCCTTTCGTTTTAAGAATTTCGGGTTTTAGGTGTCCAGGCAGATCCCCGGGGACGCGGCCCTCGTGCTGCAGGTGAAAAAGTAGCTATAGGTCGAACAATGTAATTTTCAGAATTTTTTAAAATTTTTATGAACAAGCGCCTTGTAAAATTTTATTAATATGTTCAATTTATGTGTTAATTTGGCCTAAAAAAGGGGTCCAGATCTTTAATTTTGGACGCGCCCGTGCGGGACCCCTAATATAATCCTCCTCCTCCACAAAATATTTAACCGGGACAAGAAATAAGGGTCAAAAGGGATGGGCAATTTCTATAACAATTAAAAAAGAGAAAAACTATATACTATCTGACCTTATTGGCACTTGGGGCGAGCAGGGACAGCTATTAATTTGCACAGTTGTTTCTCAAAACCTTCCCTATGGAAGGAAGGAAGACGTTCAACACGACACTACGCAGGCCTCCCGGCAGGAAGAACGAGCACTCTCAGTATTCGCTATGCAATATTTATAGCGTTAACATATATAAGTACGACACACCTTATAACAATCACAAAAGCCAAAAAGCAAGAGGATCTAGTTTTTTTTTTTTAAAAACTCACAATTCGTGGTCTCCAACAATTTTCTACAAGCTATATGCAAAGCAATGCTGTTCTAAGATCTCAATGATCAAGCAAATCAGGTCAAAAGCACTTCGAAAACACTGTTTTAATCTGAATACTAATTTCTAATTGCTAATAGTATGAAAAACAAAGGCAGACTGTCGGTTACAATTTTGATTTGACGGCCGTTTGTGAGTTAGGCTCAGAATTCTATACAAAAATTCCCTTCCCACAACCCTCTATGTTTCTATATAATTTATGACTGTTCAAAAAGAAAGCAGATAGAAAAAAATTAATATTTAATAAATTTAATATTTGACAAATTCAATATTTTGTTCGTTTAAACCAATATACGATTTTGCCTGCACAGATATTCTCAAAAAATGTTTAATATCATCAAAGCTTGCCTAAGTAAATGCTGAGCCCTCGAGAAGCAAAACACAAAATACAAAAAAACAAATATAGTCCGTCTCGGATATAATCCGGTGATATTTAGCAAAAAAAGCTTGCAAAAACAAATAAAATGGTACGAAAAATTGGGTTAGATTCCGGTTGCGTATACAAATTTCGACCTTAAATTCATTAAAAATAGAGGTTTTTTTTTCAGTTTTTCGTGAATATCCCGAAAAGTACGTATGTCTTCGGGGTTGCGACCCCTCGGCTGATTCGCGACGATGAGCTCTCTCCGATGGTGCCAAAATTTACTATATAAAAACAAATATGTTCCTTAGATTAAGTACTTTCGGTTGGCCAATAAACTGCCACATCCGGCCCTTCCGTTTTATGAATCTCGGGTTTTAAGTGCCCAGGCGGGACCCCTATTATAATCCTCCTCCTCCACAAAAGAGGGTTAGGTTAGGTTAGGTTTAGGTTAGGTTAGGTTAGGTTTAGGTTAGGTTAGGTTAGGTTAGGTTAGGTTAGGTTAGGTTAGGTTAGCTCGTTTTTTCAGTTTTTCGTGATTATCTCGAGAAGTACTTATCGGAGAGAGGAGCACGATACGTCAAAAGACGCGTCTCGTAAGGGCGCACCCGCTGAAGCCGAAAGATGACCAGGTCTCAATACAAAAAGATGATGATGGTGATGATTATGTTTCACCGAGTTGGTGTCGAGTCCTGTGGGTTCCAGTATTCTCTGATTCGGGATTGCGACCCCTCGGCTGATTCGGGACGACGAGCTCTCTCCGATAGTGCCAAGATTTATTATATAAGATCAAATATGTTCCTCAAAAACGGTACTTTCGTCCGCCCGCTAAACTGCCACTTCCGGCCCTTTCGTTTTAAGAATTTCGGGTTTTAGGTGTCCAGGCAGATCCCCGGGGACGCGGCCCTCGTGCTGCAGGTGAAAAAGTAGCTATAGGTCGAACAATGTAATTTTCAGAATTTTTTAAAATTTTTATGAACAAGCGCCTTGTAAAATTTTATTAATATGTTCAATTTATGTGTTAATTTGGCCTAAAAAAGGGGTCCAGATCTTTAATTTTGGACGCGCCCGTGCGGGACCCCTAATATAATCCTCCTCCTCCACAAAATATTTAACCGGGACAAGAAATAAGGGTCAAAAGGGATGGGCAATTTCTATAACAATTAAAAAAGAGAAAAACTATATACTATCTGACCTTATTGGCACTTGGGGCGAGCAGGGACAGCTATTAATTTGCACAGTTGTTTCTCAAAACCTTCCCTATGGAAGGAAGGAAGACGTTCAACACGACACTACGCAGGCCTCCCGGCAGGAAGAACGAGCACTCTCAGTATTCGCTATGCAATATTTATAGCGTTAACATATATAAGTACGACACACCTTATAACAATCACAAAAGCCAAAAAGCAAGAGGATCTAGTTTTTTTTTTTTAAAAACTCACAATTCGTGGTCTCCAACAATTTTCTACAAGCTATATGCAAAGCAATGCTGTTCTAAGATCTCAATGATCAAGCAAATCAGGTCAAAAGCACTTCGAAAACACTGTTTTAATCTGAATACTAATTTCTAATTGCTAATAGTATGAAAAACAAAGGCAGACTGTCGGTTACAATTTTGATTTGACGGCCGTTTGTGAGTTAGGCTCAGAATTCTATACAAAAATTCCCTTCCCACAACCCTCTATGTTTCTATATAATTTATGACTGTTCAAAAAGAAAGCAGATAGAAAAAAATTAATATTTAATAAATTTAATATTTGACAAATTCAATATTTTGTTCGTTTAAACCAATATACGATTTTGCCTGCACAGATATTCTCAAAAAATGTTTAATATCATCAAAGCTTGCCTAAGTAAATGCTGAGCCCTCGAGAAGCAAAACACAAAATACAAAAAAACAAATATAGTCCGTCTCGGATATAATCCGGTGATATTTAGCAAAAAAAGCTTGCAAAAACAAATAAAATGGTACGAAAAATTGGGTTAGATTCCGGTTGCGTATACAAATTTCGACCTTAAATTCATTAAAAATAGAGGTTTTTTTTTCAGTTTTTCGTGAATATCCCGAAAAGTACGTATGTCTTCGGGGTTGCGACCCCTCGGCTGATTCGCGACGATGAGCTCTCTCCGATGGTGCCAAAATTTACTATATAAAAACAAATATGTTCCTTAGATTAAGTACTTTCGGTTGGCCAATAAACTGCCACATCCGGCCCTTCCGTTTTATGAATCTCGGGTTTTAAGTGCCCAGGCGGGACCCCTATTATAATCCTCCTCCTCCACAAAAGAGGGTTAGGTTAGGTTAGGTTTAGGTTAGGTTAGGTTAGGTTTAGGTTAGGTTAGGTTAGGTTAGGTTAGGTTAGGTTAGGTTAGGTTAGCTCGTTTTTTCAGTTTTTCGTGATTATCTCGAGAAGTACTTATCGGAGAGAGGAGCACGATACGTCAAAAGACGCGTCTCGTAAGGGCGCACCCGCTGAAGCCGAAAGATGACCAGGTCTCAATACAAAAAGATGATGATGGTGATGATTATGTTTCACCGAGTTGGTGTCGAGTCCTGTGGGTTCCAGTATTCTCTGATTCGGGATTGCGACCCCTCGGCTGATTCGGGACGACGAGCTCTCTCCGATAGTGCCAAGATTTATTATATAAGATCAAATATGTTCCTCAAAAACGGTACTTTCGTCCGCCCGCTAAACTGCCACTTCCGGCCCTTTCGTTTTAAGAATTTCGGGTTTTAGGTGTCCAGGCAGATCCCCGGGGACGCGGCCCTCGTGCTGCAGGTGAAAAAGTAGCTATAGGTCGAACAATGTAATTTTCAGAATTTTTTAAAATTTTTATGAACAAGCGCCTTGTAAAATTTTATTAATATGTTCAATTTATGTGTTAATTTGGCCTAAAAAAGGGGTCCAGATCTTTAATTTTGGACGCGCCCGTGCGGGACCCCTAATATAATCCTCCTCCTCCACAAAATATTTAACCGGGACAAGAAATAAGGGTCAAAAGGGATGGGCAATTTCTATAACAATTAAAAAAGAGAAAAACTATATACTATCTGACCTTATTGGCACTTGGGGCGAGCAGGGACAGCTATTAATTTGCACAGTTGTTTCTCAAAACCTTCCCTATGGAAGGAAGGAAGACGTTCAACACGACACTACGCAGGCCTCCCGGCAGGAAGAACGAGCACTCTCAGTATTCGCTATGCAATATTTATAGCGTTAACATATATAAGTACGACACACCTTATAACAATCACAAAAGCCAAAAAGCAAGAGGATCTAGTTTTTTTTTTTTAAAAACTCACAATTCGTGGTCTCCAACAATTTTCTACAAGCTATATGCAAAGCAATGCTGTTCTAAGATCTCAATGATCAAGCAAATCAGGTCAAAAGCACTTCGAAAACACTGTTTTAATCTGAATACTAATTTCTAATTGCTAATAGTATGAAAAACAAAGGCAGACTGTCGGTTACAATTTTGATTTGACGGCCGTTTGTGAGTTAGGCTCAGAATTCTATACAAAAATTCCCTTCCCACAACCCTCTATGTTTCTATATAATTTATGACTGTTCAAAAAGAAAGCAGATAGAAAAAAATTAATATTTAATAAATTTAATATTTGACAAATTCAATATTTTGTTCGTTTAAACCAATATACGATTTTGCCTGCACAGATATTCTCAAAAAATGTTTAATATCATCAAAGCTTGCCTAAGTAAATGCTGAGCCCTCGAGAAGCAAAACACAAAATACAAAAAAACAAATATAGTCCGTCTCGGATATAATCCGGTGATATTTAGCAAAAAAAGCTTGCAAAAACAAATAAAATGGTACGAAAAATTGGGTTAGATTCCGGTTGCGTATACAAATTTCGACCTTAAATTCATTAAAAATAGAGGTTTTTTTTTCAGTTTTTCGTGAATATCCCGAAAAGTACGTATGTCTTCGGGGTTGCGACCCCTCGGCTGATTCGCGACGATGAGCTCTCTCCGATGGTGCCAAAATTTACTATATAAAAACAAATATGTTCCTTAGATTAAGTACTTTCGGTTGGCCAATAAACTGCCACATCCGGCCCTTCCGTTTTATGAATCTCGGGTTTTAAGTGCCCAGGCGGGACCCCTATTATAATCCTCCTCCTCCACAAAAGAGGGTTAGGTTAGGTTAGGTTTAGGTTAGGTTAGGTTAGGTTTAGGTTAGGTTAGGTTAGGTTAGGTTAGGTTAGGTTAGGTTAGGTTAGCTCGTTTTTTCAGTTTTTCGTGATTATCTCGAGAAGTACTTATCGGAGAGAGGAGCACGATACGTCAAAAGACGCGTCTCGTAAGGGCGCACCCGCTGAAGCCGAAAGATGACCAGGTCTCAATACAAAAAGATGATGATGGTGATGATTATGTTTCACCGAGTTGGTGTCGAGTCCTGTGGGTTCCAGTATTCTCTGATTCGGGATTGCGACCCCTCGGCTGATTCGGGACGACGAGCTCTCTCCGATAGTGCCAAGATTTATTATATAAGATCAAATATGTTCCTCAAAAACGGTACTTTCGTCCGCCCGCTAAACTGCCACTTCCGGCCCTTTCGTTTTAAGAATTTCGGGTTTTAGGTGTCCAGGCAGATCCCCGGGGACGCGGCCCTCGTGCTGCAGGTGAAAAAGTAGCTATAGGTCGAACAATGTAATTTTCAGAATTTTTTAAAATTTTTATGAACAAGCGCCTTGTAAAATTTTATTAATATGTTCAATTTATGTGTTAATTTGGCCTAAAAAAGGGGTCCAGATCTTTAATTTTGGACGCGCCCGTGCGGGACCCCTAATATAATCCTCCTCCTCCACAAAATATTTAACCGGGACAAGAAATAAGGGTCAAAAGGGATGGGCAATTTCTATAACAATTAAAAAAGAGAAAAACTATATACTATCTGACCTTATTGGCACTTGGGGCGAGCAGGGACAGCTATTAATTTGCACAGTTGTTTCTCAAAACCTTCCCTATGGAAGGAAGGAAGACGTTCAACACGACACTACGCAGGCCTCCCGGCAGGAAGAACGAGCACTCTCAGTATTCGCTATGCAATATTTATAGCGTTAACATATATAAGTACGACACACCTTATAACAATCACAAAAGCCAAAAAGCAAGAGGATCTAGTTTTTTTTTTTTAAAAACTCACAATTCGTGGTCTCCAACAATTTTCTACAAGCTATATGCAAAGCAATGCTGTTCTAAGATCTCAATGATCAAGCAAATCAGGTCAAAAGCACTTCGAAAACACTGTTTTAATCTGAATACTAATTTCTAATTGCTAATAGTATGAAAAACAAAGGCAGACTGTCGGTTACAATTTTGATTTGACGGCCGTTTGTGAGTTAGGCTCAGAATTCTATACAAAAATTCCCTTCCCACAACCCTCTATGTTTCTATATAATTTATGACTGTTCAAAAAGAAAGCAGATAGAAAAAAATTAATATTTAATAAATTTAATATTTGACAAATTCAATATTTTGTTCGTTTAAACCAATATACGATTTTGCCTGCACAGATATTCTCAAAAAATGTTTAATATCATCAAAGCTTGCCTAAGTAAATGCTGAGCCCTCGAGAAGCAAAACACAAAATACAAAAAAACAAATATAGTCCGTCTCGGATATAATCCGGTGATATTTAGCAAAAAAAGCTTGCAAAAACAAATAAAATGGTACGAAAAATTGGGTTAGATTCCGGTTGCGTATACAAATTTCGACCTTAAATTCATTAAAAATAGAGGTTTTTTTTTCAGTTTTTCGTGAATATCCCGAAAAGTACGTATGTCTTCGGGGTTGCGACCCCTCGGCTGATTCGCGACGATGAGCTCTCTCCGATGGTGCCAAAATTTACTATATAAAAACAAATATGTTCCTTAGATTAAGTACTTTCGGTTGGCCAATAAACTGCCACATCCGGCCCTTCCGTTTTATGAATCTCGGGTTTTAAGTGCCCAGGCGGGACCCCTATTATAATCCTCCTCCTCCACAAAAGAGGGTTAGGTTAGGTTAGGTTTAGGTTAGGTTAGGTTAGGTTTAGGTTAGGTTAGGTTAGGTTAGGTTAGGTTAGGTTAGGTTAGGTTAGCTCGTTTTTTCAGTTTTTCGTGATTATCTCGAGAAGTACTTATCGGAGAGAGGAGCACGATACGTCAAAAGACGCGTCTCGTAAGGGCGCACCCGCTGAAGCCGAAAGATGACCAGGTCTCAATACAAAAAGATGATGATGGTGATGATTATGTTTCACCGAGTTGGTGTCGAGTCCTGTGGGTTCCAGTATTCTCTGATTCGGGATTGCGACCCCTCGGCTGATTCGGGACGACGAGCTCTCTCCGATAGTGCCAAGATTTATTATATAAGATCAAATATGTTCCTCAAAAACGGTACTTTCGTCCGCCCGCTAAACTGCCACTTCCGGCCCTTTCGTTTTAAGAATTTCGGGTTTTAGGTGTCCAGGCAGATCCCCGGGGACGCGGCCCTCGTGCTGCAGGTGAAAAAGTAGCTATAGGTCGAACAATGTAATTTTCAGAATTTTTTAAAATTTTTATGAACAAGCGCCTTGTAAAATTTTATTAATATGTTCAATTTATGTGTTAATTTGGCCTAAAAAAGGGGTCCAGATCTTTAATTTTGGACGCGCCCGTGCGGGACCCCTAATATAATCCTCCTCCTCCACAAAATATTTAACCGGGACAAGAAATAAGGGTCAAAAGGGATGGGCAATTTCTATAACAATTAAAAAAGAGAAAAACTATATACTATCTGACCTTATTGGCACTTGGGGCGAGCAGGGACAGCTATTAATTTGCACAGTTGTTTCTCAAAACCTTCCCTATGGAAGGAAGGAAGACGTTCAACACGACACTACGCAGGCCTCCCGGCAGGAAGAACGAGCACTCTCAGTATTCGCTATGCAATATTTATAGCGTTAACATATATAAGTACGACACACCTTATAACAATCACAAAAGCCAAAAAGCAAGAGGATCTAGTTTTTTTTTTTTAAAAACTCACAATTCGTGGTCTCCAACAATTTTCTACAAGCTATATGCAAAGCAATGCTGTTCTAAGATCTCAATGATCAAGCAAATCAGGTCAAAAGCACTTCGAAAACACTGTTTTAATCTGAATACTAATTTCTAATTGCTAATAGTATGAAAAACAAAGGCAGACTGTCGGTTACAATTTTGATTTGACGGCCGTTTGTGAGTTAGGCTCAGAATTCTATACAAAAATTCCCTTCCCACAACCCTCTATGTTTCTATATAATTTATGACTGTTCAAAAAGAAAGCAGATAGAAAAAAATTAATATTTAATAAATTTAATATTTGACAAATTCAATATTTTGTTCGTTTAAACCAATATACGATTTTGCCTGCACAGATATTCTCAAAAAATGTTTAATATCATCAAAGCTTGCCTAAGTAAATGCTGAGCCCTCGAGAAGCAAAACACAAAATACAAAAAAACAAATA
The DNA here is from genome assembly GCA_036320925.1 of Automeris io. Lineage (NCBI taxonomy): Eukaryota > Metazoa > Arthropoda > Insecta > Lepidoptera > Saturniidae > Automeris > Automeris io. The sequence continues at coordinate 49,865 of JAUDJH010000010.1, read as the reverse complement.
TAGTCCGTCTCGGATATAATCCGGTGATATTTAGCAAAAAAAGCTTGCAAAAACAAATAAAATGGTACGAAAAATTGGGTTAGATTCCGGTTGCGTATACAAATTTCGACCTTAAATTCATTAAAAATAGAGGTTTTTTTTTCAGTTTTTCGTGAATATCCCGAAAAGTACGTATGTCTTCGGGGTTGCGACCCCTCGGCTGATTCGCGACGATGAGCTCTCTCCGATGGTGCCAAAATTTACTATATAAAAACAAATATGTTCCTTAGATTAAGTACTTTCGGTTGGCCAATAAACTGCCACATCCGGCCCTTCCGTTTTATGAATCTCGGGTTTTAAGTGCCCAGGCGGGACCCCTATTATAATCCTCCTCCTCCACAAAAGAGGGTTAGGTTAGGTTAGGTTTAGGTTAGGTTAGGTTAGGTTTAGGTTAGGTTAGGTTAGGTTAGGTTAGGTTAGGTTAGGTTAGGTTAGCTCGTTTTTTCAGTTTTTCGTGATTATCTCGAGAAGTACTTATCGGAGAGAGGAGCACGATACGTCAAAAGACGCGTCTCGTAAGGGCGCACCCGCTGAAGCCGAAAGATGACCAGGTCTCAATACAAAAAGATGATGATGGTGATGATTATGTTTCACCGAGTTGGTGTCGAGTCCTGTGGGTTCCAGTATTCTCTGATTCGGGATTGCGACCCCTCGGCTGATTCGGGACGACGAGCTCTCTCCGATAGTGCCAAGATTTATTATATAAGATCAAATATGTTCCTCAAAAACGGTACTTTCGTCCGCCCGCTAAACTGCCACTTCCGGCCCTTTCGTTTTAAGAATTTCGGGTTTTAGGTGTCCAGGCAGATCCCCGGGGACGCGGCCCTCGTGCTGCAGGTGAAAAAGTAGCTATAGGTCGAACAATGTAATTTTCAGAATTTTTTAAAATTTTTATGAACAAGCGCCTTGTAAAATTTTATTAATATGTTCAATTTATGTGTTAATTTGGCCTAAAAAAGGGGTCCAGATCTTTAATTTTGGACGCGCCCGTGCGGGACCCCTAATATAATCCTCCTCCTCCACAAAATATTTAACCGGGACAAGAAATAAGGGTCAAAAGGGATGGGCAATTTCTATAACAATTAAAAAAGAGAAAAACTATATACTATCTGACCTTATTGGCACTTGGGGCGAGCAGGGACAGCTATTAATTTGCACAGTTGTTTCTCAAAACCTTCCCTATGGAAGGAAGGAAGACGTTCAACACGACACTACGCAGGCCTCCCGGCAGGAAGAACGAGCACTCTCAGTATTCGCTATGCAATATTTATAGCGTTAACATATATAAGTACGACACACCTTATAACAATCACAAAAGCCAAAAAGCAAGAGGATCTAGTTTTTTTTTTTTAAAAACTCACAATTCGTGGTCTCCAACAATTTTCTACAAGCTATATGCAAAGCAATGCTGTTCTAAGATCTCAATGATCAAGCAAATCAGGTCAAAAGCACTTCGAAAACACTGTTTTAATCTGAATACTAATTTCTAATTGCTAATAGTATGAAAAACAAAGGCAGACTGTCGGTTACAATTTTGATTTGACGGCCGTTTGTGAGTTAGGCTCAGAATTCTATACAAAAATTCCCTTCCCACAACCCTCTATGTTTCTATATAATTTATGACTGTTCAAAAAGAAAGCAGATAGAAAAAAATTAATATTTAATAAATTTAATATTTGACAAATTCAATATTTTGTTCGTTTAAACCAATATACGATTTTGCCTGCACAGATATTCTCAAAAAATGTTTAATATCATCAAAGCTTGCCTAAGTAAATGCTGAGCCCTCGAGAAGCAAAACACAAAATACAAAAAAACAAATATAGTCCGTCTCGGATATAATCCGGTGATATTTAGCAAAAAAAGCTTGCAAAAACAAATAAAATGGTACGAAAAATTGGGTTAGATTCCGGTTGCGTATACAAATTTCGACCTTAAATTCATTAAAAATAGAGGTTTTTTTTTCAGTTTTTCGTGAATATCCCGAAAAGTACGTATGTCTTCGGGGTTGCGACCCCTCGGCTGATTCGCGACGATGAGCTCTCTCCGATGGTGCCAAAATTTACTATATAAAAACAAATATGTTCCTTAGATTAAGTACTTTCGGTTGGCCAATAAACTGCCACATCCGGCCCTTCCGTTTTATGAATCTCGGGTTTTAAGTGCCCAGGCGGGACCCCTATTATAATCCTCCTCCTCCACAAAAGAGGGTTAGGTTAGGTTAGGTTTAGGTTAGGTTAGGTTAGGTTTAGGTTAGGTTAGGTTAGGTTAGGTTAGGTTAGGTTAGGTTAGGTTAGCTCGTTTTTTCAGTTTTTCGTGATTATCTCGAGAAGTACTTATCGGAGAGAGGAGCACGATACGTCAAAAGACGCGTCTCGTAAGGGCGCACCCGCTGAAGCCGAAAGATGACCAGGTCTCAATACAAAAAGATGATGATGGTGATGATTATGTTTCACCGAGTTGGTGTCGAGTCCTGTGGGTTCCAGTATTCTCTGATTCGGGATTGCGACCCCTCGGCTGATTCGGGACGACGAGCTCTCTCCGATAGTGCCAAGATTTATTATATAAGATCAAATATGTTCCTCAAAAACGGTACTTTCGTCCGCCCGCTAAACTGCCACTTCCGGCCCTTTCGTTTTAAGAATTTCGGGTTTTAGGTGTCCAGGCAGATCCCCGGGGACGCGGCCCTCGTGCTGCAGGTGAAAAAGTAGCTATAGGTCGAACAATGTAATTTTCAGAATTTTTTAAAATTTTTATGAACAAGCGCCTTGTAAAATTTTATTAATATGTTCAATTTATGTGTTAATTTGGCCTAAAAAAGGGGTCCAGATCTTTAATTTTGGACGCGCCCGTGCGGGACCCCTAATATAATCCTCCTCCTCCACAAAATATTTAACCGGGACAAGAAATAAGGGTCAAAAGGGATGGGCAATTTCTATAACAATTAAAAAAGAGAAAAACTATATACTATCTGACCTTATTGGCACTTGGGGCGAGCAGGGACAGCTATTAATTTGCACAGTTGTTTCTCAAAACCTTCCCTATGGAAGGAAGGAAGACGTTCAACACGACACTACGCAGGCCTCCCGGCAGGAAGAACGAGCACTCTCAGTATTCGCTATGCAATATTTATAGCGTTAACATATATAAGTACGACACACCTTATAACAATCACAAAAGCCAAAAAGCAAGAGGATCTAGTTTTTTTTTTTTAAAAACTCACAATTCGTGGTCTCCAACAATTTTCTACAAGCTATATGCAAAGCAATGCTGTTCTAAGATCTCAATGATCAAGCAAATCAGGTCAAAAGCACTTCGAAAACACTGTTTTAATCTGAATACTAATTTCTAATTGCTAATAGTATGAAAAACAAAGGCAGACTGTCGGTTACAATTTTGATTTGACGGCCGTTTGTGAGTTAGGCTCAGAATTCTATACAAAAATTCCCTTCCCACAACCCTCTATGTTTCTATATAATTTATGACTGTTCAAAAAGAAAGCAGATAGAAAAAAATTAATATTTAATAAATTTAATATTTGACAAATTCAATATTTTGTTCGTTTAAACCAATATACGATTTTGCCTGCACAGATATTCTCAAAAAATGTTTAATATCATCAAAGCTTGCCTAAGTAAATGCTGAGCCCTCGAGAAGCAAAACACAAAATACAAAAAAACAAATATAGTCCGTCTCGGATATAATCCGGTGCTATTTAGCAAAAAAAGCTTGCAAAAACAAATAAAATGGTACGAAAAATTGGGTTAGATTCCGGTTGCGTATACAAATTTCGACCTTAAATTCATTAAAAATAGAGGTTTTTTTTTCAGTTTTTCGTGAATATCCCGAAAAGTACGTATGTCTTCGGGGTTGCGACCCCTCGGCTGATTCGCGACGATGAGCTCTCTCCGATGGTGCCAAAATTTACTATATAAAAACAAATATGTTCCTTAGATTAAGTACTTTCGGTTGGCCAATAAACTGCCACATCCGGCCCTTCCGTTTTATGAATCTCGGGTTTTAAGTGCCCAGGCGGGACCCCTATTATAATCCTCCTCCTCCACAAAAGAGGGTTAGGTTAGGTTAGGTTTAGGTTAGGTTAGGTTAGGTTTAGGTTAGGTTAGGTTAGGTTAGGTTAGGTTAGGTTAGGTTAGGTTAGCTCGTTTTTTCAGTTTTTCGTGATTATCTCGAGAAGTACTTATCGGAGAGAGGAGCACGATACGTCAAAAGACGCGTCTCGTAAGGGCGCACCCGCTGAAGCCGAAAGATGACCAGGTCTCAATACAAAAAGATGATGATGGTGATGATTATGTTTCACCGAGTTGGTGTCGAGTCCTGTGGGTTCCAGTATTCTCTGATTCGGGATTGCGACCCCTCGGCTGATTCGGGACGACGAGCTCTCTCCGATAGTGCCAAGATTTATTATATAAGATCAAATATGTTCCTCAAAAACGGTACTTTCGTCCGCCCGCTAAACTGCCACTTCCGGCCCTTTCGTTTTAAGAATTTCGGGTTTTAGGTGTCCAGGCAGATCCCCGGGGACGCGGCCCTCGTGCTGCAGGTGAAAAAGTAGCTATAGGTCGAACAATGTAATTTTCAGAATTTTTTAAAATTTTTATGAACAAGCGCCTTGTAAAATTTTATTAATATGTTCAATTTATGTGTTAATTTGGCCTAAAAAAGGGGTCCAGATCTTTAATTTTGGACGCGCCCGTGCGGGACCCCTAATATAATCCTCCTCCTCCACAAAATATTTAACCGGGACAAGAAATAAGGGTCAAAAGGGATGGGCAATTTCTATAACAATTAAAAAAGAGAAAAACTATATACTATCTGACCTTATTGGCACTTGGGGCGAGCAGGGACAGCTATTAATTTGCACAGTTGTTTCTCAAAACCTTCCCTATGGAAGGAAGGAAGACGTTCAACACGACACTACGCAGGCCTCCCGGCAGGAAGAACGAGCACTCTCAGTATTCGCTATGCAATATTTATAGCGTTAACATATATAAGTACGACACACCTTATAACAATCACAAAAGCCAAAAAGCAAGAGGATCTAGTTTTTTTTTTTTAAAAACTCACAATTCGTGGTCTCCAACAATTTTCTACAAGCTATATGCAAAGCAATGCTGTTCTAAGATCTCAATGATCAAGCAAATCAGGTCAAAAGCACTTCGAAAACACTGTTTTAATCTGAATACTAATTTCTAATTGCTAATAGTATGAAAAACAAAGGCAGACTGTCGGTTACAATTTTGATTTGACGGCCGTTTGTGAGTTAGGCTCAGAATTCTATACAAAAATTCCCTTCCCACAACCCTCTATGTTTCTATATAATTTATGACTGTTCAAAAAGAAAGCAGATAGAAAAAAATTAATATTTAATAAATTTAATATTTGACAAATTCAATATTTTGTTCGTTTAAACCAATATACGATTTTGCCTGCACAGATATTCTCAAAAAATGTTTAATATCATCAAAGCTTGCCTAAGTAAATGCTGAGCCCTCGAGAAGCAAAACACAAAATACAAAAAAACAAATATAGTCCGTCTCGGATATAATCCGGTGATATTTAGCAAAAAAAGCTTGCAAAAACAAATAAAATGGTACGAAAAATTGGGTTAGATTCCGGTTGCGTATACAAATTTCGACCTTAAATTCATTAAAAATAGAGGTTTTTTTTTCAGTTTTTCGTGAATATCCCGAAAAGTACGTATGTCTTCGGGGTTGCGACCCCTCGGCTGATTCGCGACGATGAGCTCTCTCCGATGGTGCCAAAATTTACTATATAAAAACAAATATGTTCCTTAGATTAAGTACTTTCGGTTGGCCAATAAACTGCCACATCCGGCCCTTCCGTTTTATGAATCTCGGGTTTTAAGTGCCCAGGCGGGACCCCTATTATAATCCTCCTCCTCCACAAAAGAGGGTTAGGTTAGGTTAGGTTTAGGTTAGGTTAGGTTAGGTTTAGGTTAGGTTAGGTTAGGTTAGGTTAGGTTAGGTTAGGTTAGGTTAGCTCGGGGTGCGAAGTTGGTCTCACCTCCTCGTGGTGCACCCTGGGCAACAATAGGCAGCAATGTTTTTTTCTTTAGGCATTGCTGGCTATTGGCGAAGAGGACCAACAATTCCTTCTCCCATCTCCCCCTTTACCTTGTATTCCCGTCTCGTCTCTCTTATCCTTCCCCAGTTATTTCTCCCACTCCTACCCCATCCCCACTTACTCCCGTCTTCCTCAACTCCTGGTATAGTATGTTAGGTTTCTTCGATAGGGTTTTTCTGTTAGGTTATGGTAGGCGACGTATGATTTCTTTTCTATCTTCCCACTTCTTCTTCTATTATCTATTTCTTCTTCTTCCCCCCTTATGTCCCCTTTTACCCCCTTTTCTTCTTTCTTCACTACCTGCGGACGAATGAAAATATGATGAACGCAAAAAAACTATCATGGAAGTACAATTAAAGAAGTTATTACCCCAGGAGGGTACCGGCCGCTCCGCGGCAGGAGAATCCCTCCCCGGGTTGGACTCGTCCGACCCGGGCTGCCCCGCGTTCTCTGGGGGGGGCAAAATTGTACTCCGCGGTAGGGATATCCCCCCTACCGCTCCGACGACAAAAGCTTTGAACATGGACTCCGAGAATGCACCCGCAAGGGTTCCGTTAGTGGTGTGTACCAGACTCGAGGACTCTGACTCCGGCCAGAGCCTCATGTCAGTCACCTCGACAGCGTCAGATCGGAAGAGGCGATATAGAAGCGCTCGCTCGTCCGACTCCGACGAGGACGCTTCACGAAAGGCGGTGGCGACTGCCAAACGGGGCAGAGGTCGTCCCCCGACTACTGGCGAGCACGTCGGCCTTCGGGCCGCTAAAAAGGAGCTGCTCGCCCTGGAGAAGGAGGACAGGCTGCTCCAGGAGCGCAAAGAGCTAGGCGAGACGTCGCGGAGTGCCCGTCCGCGAGTGTCTCAGCTCTCAGCCACATCCACGCTAGAGGAAGACACAACCTCCTACGGCTGCCGTGAAGCCATGGAGATGCACCTGTCGGTGATAACGCATGCCCTTGTAAAGTCAAAAAATGTCAAGGGCAGCGTTATTCACGAGGTGAAGGAGGCGACACGAGGAGTAGCTGAGGTCCTGGAGACCGCACTCCGCGCCACAGCCAGTGAAGACAATCGAAAGTTGCGCCTGGAGAACCAGCGTCTAAAAGACAAGATACGCGATCTCCAGGACGACGTGGCGGCGCTGCGCGCGGAGGTGCGTGGCCGCAACACTTTGGGGTTGGACATCCCGTCCTCCTCAAAGGCCCCTGATAGGACGCAGGCCAGATCCTTGGAAGAGGTTGAGGAATCCCTCTTCCAAAGGCTGGCCTTCAGACAAGACGCCAGAATTGAGGGACTGCAGGTCGACGGTCGACTCCTCCCTCCGAAAAACCACCGTCCCCCTCTGGCCTTCGACGGGAAACCGAAAGAGGCACAGCAGGATACTGAGGGACAGAAGAAGGGAAAAAAGAAAAAGAAGAGCAAGAAGAGTAAGGAGGAGTCGACGCAAGTCGTCCAGCAGCAGGAGCCCGCGCCCAACCCCGTATCATCTAAGGGGAAGGGCAAAGGCAAGAAAACGAAGGTTCCCGCCCCACCAGAGCAGGAGGTCGAGCAGCCACAGCTCCCTCCTGAGTCGGGACCTTCGCAGGAGCCGAGCTGGAAGGAGGTCGTGAGCAAAACGACCAGGCGCAAGGCTCGCCGGGCAGAGCAAGCGCCTACCCGTTCGGCTCCTCCCCTCCCTCCCCCACAGAGGGCTCCCAGGCGGGCGGAACAGCCGAAGCCTCGGCTGAAAGTACCGCGCACGGCGGCGGTAATAGTGAGGTTGCCGTCTGCAGCGGAGGAGAAGGGCCTCACATATGGGAACGTCCTCACCGAGGCCAAGAACCGGCTCGACCTCAACGAGCTTGGCATCAGCGAGGGCTTTAGGGTGAAGGTGGCAGTCACGGGAGCGCGCATCCTGCAGATCCCCGCGACTGCCAACGCTGATGCGGCCACTCAGCTGGCGGAAAAGCTGCGTCAGGTCCTCCCTCAGGAAGTGGTCATATCGCAGCCAACAAAGATGGCCGACTTCAGGGTCTCCGGGCTAGACGACTCCGTAACCCAGGAGGAGGTGGCCGTGGCGGTTGCCAGGGTGGCCGAATGCCGAGCCGACACGGTCAGGGTGGGTAATATCCGCCAGGATCGTACAGGACTCGGCTCGGTCCTAGTAAAGTGCCCGGTGACCGCCGCGCAAAAGATGGTGGACAGCGGCCGAATCCTAGTTGGATTCGTCTCGGCCCGGGTGACACTCCTGCAGTCCCGTGTCCTGCGCTGTTTCCGATGCCTAGAGCCGGGACACGTGCAGTGCACCTGCAAGGCCGAGGTGGACAGGAGCCGGCAGTGCTACCGCTGCGGCCAGCTCGGTCACCTAGCTCGCGAGTGCAAGGCGACAACTCCACACTGCGCTGTGTGCGGGGCAGCCGGCAAACCGGCTAAACATGTAGTGGGGGGGAAGGCCTGTGCGGTGGCCACCAAGCCCCTCCGAATTAAGAAGACGAAGACGCCAGTTGCTCCCCCTGACTCGGAGCAAATGCGCGATGCTCCGATGTCCGAGGGCGTTTCTGGCGTCAATAGGACGATGAGCGAGCCGATCCCAGAATCCACGGCCACTTAATGGATCACACCCGAATAAAATTCCTTCAGGGGAATATCAACCACTGTGCCAGGGCTCAGGACCTTCTCTCCCAGACCCTGGCCCAGTGGGGGATCCATTTGGGTGTGGTCTCTGAGCCATATTATGTTCCCCCAGACGGCTCCGGCTGGGTGGGGGATGTCACGAACTCGGCGGCCATTGTCATCAGGCCAGCCGCGGGTATCCCTCCCCTTGGCAATGTCACGAGGGGTACGGGTTACGTCGCGGCCTCACTGGGGGAGTTAACTGTCATCTCCGTTTACTTCTCCCCCAACAAGCCATTCGCCGAGTTCGAGGTGTTCCTAGCCCAGCTCGGAGCCCTGGTGGTGAGGACTCTTCCTCGCCCTCTGATCGTCGCCGGTGACTTCAATGCCAAGTCCATGGCTTGGGGATGTCCGGCGACGGACACTCGAGGCGAGGCAATGGAAGAGTGGATACTTGGGGTCGGCTTGTCCGTCGTCAACATAGGGAACGAAAACACATGCGTGCGTGCGCGGGGTGGGTCTATTGTTGACATAACACTGGCCTGCCCCGCCATGGCACGCCGCATTCAAAAATGGCGGGTCGTAACGGAGGAGGAGACTCTCTCCGACCACCGCTACATCTGTTACGAGCTGAATCCGCGTCGGGGGGCCCAGCCCAACACGGGCCCCAGGGACGCGCGCAGGGACCCTCCAAGGTGGCGTCTGCCCACCCTGGATGCGGAGCTCCTGAAGGAGGCGGCGACCGTCCAGGCCTGGATCCCGGAGCCGGACGGCGAAGTGAGAGTGGAGGAAGAGGCGGACCGGCTCCGGAGAGCCATGACGGTCGCCTGCGACGCCTCCATGCTGCGCGCGAAGAGCGGTCCCAACCGACGCCGGAGGAGGGTGTTCTGGTGGTCGGAAGAGATAGCCCAGCTGAGAAAGGAGTGTGTGGCGGCGAAACGGACTTACACCCGGAGCCGTAGAAGAAGGATACGCGATCTAGCGAGGGAGGACTCCCTGTACGCCACATACAGGGAAAAATGTGCCTCCCTCCAAATAGAGATCGCGAGGGCCAAGGACAGAGCCCGCCAGGAGCTGCTGGAGATGCTCGATAGGGATCCGTGGGGGACACCATACCGCATGGTGCGGAACAAACTCCGCCCGTGGTCTCCCCCGCTGACACAGACACTCCAGCCGCAACTGGTCGGCCAGATAGTGTCCTCCCTGTTCCCACAGGGGGCAGATCATCAGCCCCCGCCAATGGTGCCTCCCTGGGCCGTCGTTGCCGATGACCCTGAGGTGCCACTGGTGACCAGGGAGGAGCTAAGCTCTGTCTTTGAGCGCATAAAGGGTAAATCTACGGCTCCGGGCTTGGACGGCGTACACGCCAAGGTCTGGGTCCTCGCCTTCGATGCCATGGAAGAGTGGTTGAGGAGACTCTTTAACGCCTGCCTGTCGCAAGCCGCGATACCCAGGCGGTGGAAGACGGGCAGGCTAGTTCTCCTCGCCAAGGCGGGACGTCCGGCCGACTCCCCCTCCGCCTACAGACCTATCGTCTTGATCGACGAAGTGGCGAAGGTCTTCGAGAGGGTGGTGGTCGGCCGCATAGTCGCACATCTTGAGGGCGAGGGTCCAGACCTGGCGGAGAACCAATTTGGGTTCCGCCGAGGAAGGTCCACCGTTGATGCGGTCCTGAAGGTTAAGGCGTCTGCGCAGGCTGCAGTCTCCAGTGGTGGGGTGATGTTGGCGGTGTCCCTTGACATCGCCAACGCCTTCAACACCATGCCCTGGAGCTGCATCAAGGAGGCACTGCGGTACCACAACATACCGCAGTACCTGCGCAGGGTCATCGACGCCTACCTGAGGGACCGCTGGGTCACCTACCCAACGCAGCGGGGCTGGGCGGATTGGGAGATGTCTCGCGGTGTTCCACAGGGGTCTGTCTTAGGGCCCCTCTTGTGGAACATCGGGTACGACTGGGTCCTGCGCGGGCAGAACCTCCCAGGGGTTGCATTAGTCTGCTACGCAGACGACACGTTGGTGACTGCCCGCGCCAGGAATTACCGCCTGGCCTCGATGCTGGCAACGGCCGGTACGGCCCATGTTGTGCGCCGAATTCGCGCTTTGGGCCTGGAGGTGGCACTTCAAAAGACCGAGGTCCTCTGTTTTCACGGGCCCCGGACCGCACCACCTCCAGACGCCCATATCACTATAGGCGGAGTGCGAATAGCCGTCGGGGGCACGATGAAGTATCTCGGTCTCGTCCTCGACGGCAGATGGAAATTCGGCGCACACTTTGACCGGTTGTTGCCGAAAGTGGTAGGTGCAGCCGCTGCTCTTAAGCGGCTGATGCCCAACATCGGTGGACCTGGGGTGTCCTGCAGACGCCTCTACGTGAACGCGGTCCGATCCATGGCACTGTACGGTGCCCCGGTTTGGGCCGACGCTCTCAACAGCCACAACATACGGCTGTTGCGCCGCCCCCAAAGGGCTCTGGCGATAGCGTCGGTCCGGGGGTACGCTACGGTGTCGTGCGACGCGGCCTGCCTGTTGGCGGGGTCGGTTCCCTGGGACCTGGATGCCCGAGCACTCGCGTCACTCTATACATGGCGCGAGGAGCAAAGAGCCCGGGGCCAGCGACCGGCCCCGACCGAAGTCAAGGGAAAGAGGCGTCTGCTGGACGCCGACTCAATAGAGACATGGCGGCTCAGGCTGGAGCATTCAAATTACGGCCTGCGGACGATCGAGGCAATTCGTCCGATACTCAAGGAATGGTTAGGGCGGCGCCACGGTGTGGTCTCCTACCGGATGGTGCAGGTGTTCACTGGGCATGGCAGCTTTGGTGGATACCTGTGCCGCACAACTGGTAGCGAGCCCACACCGAGGTGCCACCATTGTGCGGATTGCCTCGATGAGTCCGCACAACACGTCATAGAAGAATGCCCAGCCTGGGCTACGGAGAGGGCCGCACTCGTCAGGGTGGTGGGCGGCGACCTGTCACTGCCGGCACTCGCTCGCGCGATGGTCGGTAGTGACAGGGCATGGCAGGCGGTCCTCTCCTTCACGGAGACAACAATGCAGGTGAAGGAGGCGGCGGAGCGGGATCGGGAGGCAATATCCACCCCCGACAACCCAATCCGCCGCCCAGCTCGGACTGGACGCCGGCGGAGGGCCTACGCCAACAGCCTTCCTCCGTGACACGGATATACGCCGGGCGGCGCGCTTTGAGGGAGTGCGTCGCCCAAATCCTGGCGTGAGCGGTGTGCGATGTGTTCCCGCACACCGCTCTGATGACAATATCAAGGAGGTGAGGGGGGGTGGCTTACCACTCTCCCCGAAATGTGTTAGGTGCATGCGGGGGGCGGCGACTATTTAACCGTCCCCCCGCCTAGTAGGTGAGGCCTGCACAAGGCCGGACGTCGCCGGATGCCGAGGAAGATGGCTCGGCTTTGCCCTTAGCATCCGGCAGACGAGAGAAGGAACACCCCGGTGGTTTTAGTCGGGGCAGGTCCGACACACCGGGGGAGCGGCCCTCACCGCTCCCCTGAAGGTCCGTAGGGATTTCCACCGGGTTAACAAAAAAAAAACAAAAAAAAAAAAAAAAAAAAAAAAAAAAAGGTTAGGTTAGCTCGTTTTTTCAGTTTTTCGTGATTATCTCGAGAAGTACTTATCGGAGAGAGGAGCACGATACGTCAAAAGACGCGTCTCGTAAGGGCGCACCCGCTGAAGCCGAAAGATGACCAGGTCTCAATACAAAAAGATGATGATGGTGATGATTATGTTTCACCGAGTTGGTGTCGAGTCCTGTGGGTTCCAGTATTCTCTGATTCGGGATTGCGACCCCTCGGCTGATTCGGGACGACGAGCTCTCTCCGATAGTGCCAAGATTTATTATATAAGATCAAATATGTTCCTCAAAAACGGTACTTTCGTCCGCCCGCTAAACTGCCACTTCCGGCCCTTTCGTTTTAAGAATTTCGGGTTTTAGGTGTCCAGGCAGATCCCCGGGGACGCGGCCCTCGTGCTGCAGGTGAAAAAGTAGCTATAGGTCGAACAATGTAATTTTCAGAATTTTTTAAAATTTTTATGAACAAGCGCCTTGTAAAATTTTATTAATATGTTCAATTTATGTGTTAATTTGGCCTAAAAAAGGGGTCCAGATCTTTAATTTTGGACGCGCCCGTGCGGGACCCCTAATATAATCCTCCTCCTCCACAAAATATTTAACCGGGACAAGAAATAAGGGTCAAAAGGGATGGGCAATTTCTATAACAATTAAAAAAGAGAAAAACTATATACTATCTGACCTTATTGGCACTTGGGGCGAGCAGGGACAGCTATTAATTTGCACAGTTGTTTCTCAAAACCTTCCCTATGGAAGGAAGGAAGACGTTCAACACGACACTACGCAGGCCTCCCGGCAGGAAGAACGAGCACTCTCAGTATTCGCTATGCAATATTTATAGCGTTAACATATATAAGTACGACACACCTTATAACAATCACAAAAGCCAAAAAGCAAGAGGATCTAGTTTTTTTTTTTTAAAAACTCACAATTCGTGGTCTCCAACAATTTTCTACAAGCTATATGCAAAGCAATGCTGTTCTAAGATCTCAATGATCAAGCAAATCAGGTCAAAAGCACTTCGAAAACACTGTTTTAATCTGAATACTAATTTCTAATTGCTAATAGTATGAAAAACAAAGGCAGACTGTCGGTTACAATTTTGATTTGACGGCCGTTTGTGAGTTAGGCTCAGAATTCTATACAAAAATTCCCTTCCCACAACCCTCTATGTTTCTATATAATTTATGACTGTTCAAAAAGAAAGCAGATAGAAAAAAATTAATATTTAATAAATTTAATATTTGACAAATTCAATATTTTGTTCGTTTAAACCAATATACGATTTTGCCTGCACAGATATTCTCAAAAAATGTTTAATATCATCAAAGCTTGCCTAAGTAAATGCTGAGCCCTCGAGAAGCAAAACACAAAATACAAAAAAACAAATATAGTCCGTCTCGGATATAATCCGGTGCTATTTAGCAAAAAAAGCTTGCAAAAACAAATAAAATGGTACGAAAAATTGGGTTAGATTCCGGTTGCGTATACAAATTTCGACCTTAAATTCATTAAAAATAGAGGTTTTTTTTTCAGTTTTTCGTGAATATCCCGAAAAGTACGTATGTCTTCGGGGTTGCGACCCCTCGGCTGATTCGCGACGATGAGCTCTCTCCGATGGTGCCAAAATTTACTATATAAAAACAAATATGTTCCTTAGATTAAGTACTTTCGGTTGGCCAATAAACTGCCACATCCGGCCCTTCCGTTTTATGAATCTCGGGTTTTAAGTGCCCAGGCGGGACCCCTATTATAATCCTCCTCCTCCACAAAAGAGGGTTAGGTTAGGTTAGGTTTAGGTTAGGTTAGGTTAGGTTTAGGTTAGGTTAGGTTAGGTTAGGTTAGGTTAGGTTAGGTTAGGTTAGCTCGTTTTTTCAGTTTTTCGTGATTATCTCGAGAAGTACTTATCGGAGAGAGGAGCACGATACGTCAAAAGACGCGTCTCGTAAGGGCGCACCCGCTGAAGCCGAAAGATGACCAGGTCTCAATACAAAAAGATGATGATGGTGATGATTATGTTTCACCGAGTTGGTGTCGAGTCCTGTGGGTTCCAGTATTCTCTGATTCGGGATTGCGACCCCTCGGCTGATTCGGGACGACGAGCTCTCTCCGATAGTGCCAAGATTTATTATATAAGATCAAATATGTTCCTCAAAAACGGTACTTTCGTCCGCCCGCTAAACTGCCACTTCCGGCCCTTTCGTTTTAAGAATTTCGGGTTTTAGGTGTCCAGGCAGATCCCCGGGGACGCGGCCCTCGTGCTGCAGGTGAAAAAGTAGCTATAGGTCGAACAATGTAATTTTCAGAATTTTTTAAAATTTTTATGAACAAGCGCCTTGTAAAATTTTATTAATATGTTCAATTTATGTGTTAATTTGGCCTAAAAAAGGGGTCCAGATCTTTAATTTTGGACGCGCCCGTGCGGGACCCCTAATATAATCCTCCTCCTCCACAAAATATTTAACCGGGACAAGAAATAAGGGTCAAAAGGGATGGGCAATTTCTATAACAATTAAAAAAGAGAAAAACTATATACTATCTGACCTTATTGGCACTTGGGGCGAGCAGGGACAGCTATTAATTTGCACAGTTGTTTCTCAAAACCTTCCCTATGGAAGGAAGGAAGACGTTCAACACGACACTACGCAGGCCTCCCGGCAGGAAGAACGAGCACTCTCAGTATTCGCTATGCAATATTTATAGCGTTAACATATATAAGTACGACACACCTTATAACAATCACAAAAGCCAAAAAGCAAGAGGATCTAGTTTTTTTTTTTTAAAAACTCACAATTCGTGGTCTCCAACAATTTTCTACAAGCTATATGCAAAGCAATGCTGTTCTAAGATCTCAATGATCAAGCAAATCAGGTCAAAAGCACTTCGAAAACACTGTTTTAATCTGAATACTAATTTCTAATTGCTAATAGTATGAAAAACAAAGGCAGACTGTCGGTTACAATTTTGATTTGACGGCCGTTTGTGAGTTAGGCTCAGAATTCTATACAAAAATTCCCTTCCCACAACCCTCTATGTTTCTATATAATTTATGACTGTTCAAAAAGAAAGCAGATAGAAAAAAATTAATATTTAATAAATTTAATATTTGACAAATTCAATATTTTGTTCGTTTAAACCAATATACGATTTTGCCTGCACAGATATTCTCAAAAAATGTTTAATATCATCAAAGCTTGCCTAAGTAAATGCTGAGCCCTCGAGAAGCAAAACACAAAATACAAAAAAACAAATATAGTCCGTCTCGGATATAATCCGGTGATATTTAGCAAAAAAAGCTTGCAAAAACAAATAAAATGGTACGAAAAATTGGGTTAGATTCCGGTTGCGTATACAAATTTCGACCTTAAATTCATTAAAAATAGAGGTTTTTTTTTCAGTTTTTCGTGAATATCCCGAAAAGTACGTATGTCTTCGGGGTTGCGACCCCTCGGCTGATTCGCGACGATGAGCTCTCTCCGATGGTGCCAAAATTTACTATATAAAAACAAATATGTTCCTTAGATTAAGTACTTTCGGTTGGCCAATAAACTGCCACATCCGGCCCTTCCGTTTTATGAATCTCGGGTTTTAAGTGCCCAGGCGGGACCCCTATTATAATCCTCCTCCTCCACAAAAGAGGGTTAGGTTAGGTTAGGTTTAGGTTAGGTTAGGTTAGGTTTAGGTTAGGTTAGGTTAGGTTAGGTTAGGTTAGGTTAGGTTAGGTTAGCTCGTTTTTTCAGTTTTTCGTGATTATCTCGAGAAGTACTTATCGGAGAGAGGAGCACGATACGTCAAAAGACGCGTCTCGTAAGGGCGCACCCGCTGAAGCCGAAAGATGACCAGGTCTCAATACAAAAAGATGATGATGGTGATGATTATGTTTCACCGAGTTGGTGTCGAGTCCTGTGGGTTCCAGTATTCTCTGATTCGGGATTGCGACCCCTCGGCTGATTCGGGACGACGAGCTCTCTCCGATAGTGCCAAGATTTATTATATAAGATCAAATATGTTCCTCAAAAACGGTACTTTCGTCCGCCCGCTAAACTGCCACTTCCGGCCCTTTCGTTTTAAGAATTTCGGGTTTTAGGTGTCCAGGCAGATCCCCGGGGACGCGGCCCTCGTGCTGCAGGTGAAAAAGTAGCTATAGGTCGAACAATGTAATTTTCAGAATTTTTTAAAATTTTTATGAACAAGCGCCTTGTAAAATTTTATTAATATGTTCAATTTATGTGTTAATTTGGCCTAAAAAAGGGGTCCAGATCTTTAATTTTGGACGCGCCCGTGCGGGACCCCTAATATAATCCTCCTCCTCCACAAAATATTTAACCGGGACAAGAAATAAGGGTCAAAAGGGATGGGCAATTTCTATAACAATTAAAAAAGAGAAAAACTATATACTATCTGACCTTATTGGCACTTGGGGCGAGCAGGGACAGCTATTAATTTGCACAGTTGTTTCTCAAAACCTTCCCTATGGAAGGAAGGAAGACGTTCAACACGACACTACGCAGGCCTCCCGGCAGGAAGAACGAGCACTCTCAGTATTCGCTATGCAATATTTATAGCGTTAACATATATAAGTACGACACACCTTATAACAATCACAAAAGCCAAAAAGCAAGAGGATCTAGTTTTTTTTTTTTAAAAACTCACAATTCGTGGTCTCCAACAATTTTCTACAAGCTATATGCAAAGCAATGCTGTTCTAAGATCTCAATGATCAAGCAAATCAGGTCAAAAGCACTTCGAAAACACTGTTTTAATCTGAATACTAATTTCTAATTGCTAATAGTATGAAAAACAAAGGCAGACTGTCGGTTACAATTTTGATTTGACGGCCGTTTGTGAGTTAGGCTCAGAATTCTATACAAAAATTCCCTTCCCACAACCCTCTATGTTTCTATATAATTTATGACTGTTCAAAAAGAAAGCAGATAGAAAAAAATTAATATTTAATAAATTTAATATTTGACAAATTCAATATTTTGTTCGTTTAAACCAATATACGATTTTGCCTGCACAGATATTCTCAAAAAATGTTTAATATCATCAAAGCTTGCCTAAGTAAATGCTGAGCCCTCGAGAAGCAAAACACAAAATACAAAAAAACAAATATAGTCCGTCTCGGATATAATCCGGTGCTATTTAGCAAAAAAAGCTTGCAAAAACAAATAAAATGGTACGAAAAATTGGGTTAGATTCCGGTTGCGTATACAAATTTCGACCTTAAATTCATTAAAAATAGAGGTTTTTTTTTCAGTTTTTCGTGAATATCCCGAAAAGTACGTATGTCTTCGGGGTTGCGACCCCTCGGCTGATTCGCGACGATGAGCTCTCTCCGATGGTGCCAAAATTTACTATATAAAAACAAATATGTTCCTTAGATTAAGTACTTTCGGTTGGCCAATAAACTGCCACATCCGGCCCTTCCGTTTTATGAATCTCGGGTTTTAAGTGCCCAGGCGGGACCCCTATTATAATCCTCCTCCTCCACAAAAGAGGGTTAGGTTAGGTTAGGTTTAGGTTAGGTTAGGTTAGGTTTAGGTTAGGTTAGGTTAGGTTAGGTTAGGTTAGGTTAGGTTAGGTTAGCTCGTTTTTTCAGTTTTTCGTGATTATCTCGAGAAGTACTTATCGGAGAGAGGAGCACGATACGTCAAAAGACGCGTCTCGTAAGGGCGCACCCGCTGAAGCCGAAAGATGACCAGGTCTCAATACAAAAAGATGATGATGGTGATGATTATGTTTCACCGAGTTGGTGTCGAGTCCTGTGGGTTCCAGTATTCTCTGATTCGGGATTGCGACCCCTCGGCTGATTCGGGACGACGAGCTCTCTCCGATAGTGCCAAGATTTATTATATAAGATCAAATATGTTCCTCAAAAACGGTACTTTCGTCCGCCCGCTAAACTGCCACTTCCGGCCCTTTCGTTTTAAGAATTTCGGGTTTTAGGTGTCCAGGCAGATCCCCGGGGACGCGGCCCTCGTGCTGCAGGTGAAAAAGTAGCTATAGGTCGAACAATGTAATTTTCAGAATTTTTTAAAATTTTTATGAACAAGCGCCTTGTAAAATTTTATTAATATGTTCAATTTATGTGTTAATTTGGCCTAAAAAAGGGGTCCAGATCTTTAATTTTGGACGCGCCCGTGCGGGACCCCTAATATAATCCTCCTCCTCCACAAAATATTTAACCGGGACAAGAAATAAGGGTCAAAAGGGATGGGCAATTTCTATAACAATTAAAAAAGAGAAAAACTATATACTATCTGACCTTATTGGCACTTGGGGCGAGCAGGGACAGCTATTAATTTGCACAGTTGTTTCTCAAAACCTTCCCTATGGAAGGAAGGAAGACGTTCAACACGACACTACGCAGGCCTCCCGGCAGGAAGAACGAGCACTCTCAGTATTCGCTATGCAATATTTATAGCGTTAACATATATAAGTACGACACACCTTATAACAATCACAAAAGCCAAAAAGCAAGAGGATCTAGTTTTTTTTTTTTAAAAACTCACAATTCGTGGTCTCCAACAATTTTCTACAAGCTATATGCAAAGCAATGCTGTTCTAAGATCTCAATGATCAAGCAAATCAGGTCAAAAGCACTTCGAAAACACTGTTTTAATCTGAATACTAATTTCTAATTGCTAATAGTATGAAAAACAAAGGCAGACTGTCGGTTACAATTTTGATTTGACGGCCGTTTGTGAGTTAGGCTCAGAATTCTATACAAAAATTCCCTTCCCACAACCCTCTATGTTTCTATATAATTTATGACTGTTCAAAAAGAAAGCAGATAGAAAAAAATTAATATTTAATAAATTTAATATTTGACAAATTCAATATTTTGTTCGTTTAAACCAATATACGATTTTGCCTGCACAGATATTCTCAAAAAATGTTTAATATCATCAAAGCTTGCCTAAGTAAATGCTGAGCCCTCGAGAAGCAAAACACAAAATACAAAAAAACAAATATAGTCCGTCTCGGATATAATCCGGTGATATTTAGCAAAAAAAGCTTGCAAAAACAAATAAAATGGTACGAAAAATTGGGTTAGATTCCGGTTGCGTATACAAATTTCGACCTTAAATTCATTAAAAATAGAGGTTTTTTTTTCAGTTTTTCGTGAATATCCCGAAAAGTACGTATGTCTTCGGGGTTGCGACCCCTCGGCTGATTCGCGACGATGAGCTCTCTCCGATGGTGCCAAAATTTACTATATAAAAACAAATATGTTCCTTAGATTAAGTACTTTCGGTTGGCCAATAAACTGCCACATCCGGCCCTTCCGTTTTATGAATCTCGGGTTTTAAGTGCCCAGGCGGGACCCCTATTATAATCCTCCTCCTCCACAAAAGAGGGTTAGGTTAGGTTAGGTTTAGGTTAGGTTAGGTTAGGTTTAGGTTAGGTTAGGTTAGGTTAGGTTAGGTTAGGTTAGGTTAGGTTAGCTCGTTTTTTCAGTTTTTCGTGATTATCTCGAGAAGTACTTATCGGAGAGAGGAGCACGATACGTCAAAAGACGCGTCTCGTAAGGGCGCACCCGCTGAAGCCGAAAGATGACCAGGTCTCAATACAAAAAGATGATGATGGTGATGATTATGTTTCACCGAGTTGGTGTCGAGTCCTGTGGGTTCCAGTATTCTCTGATTCGGGATTGCGACCCCTCGGCTGATTCGGGACGACGAGCTCTCTCCGATAGTGCCAAGATTTATTATATAAGATCAAATATGTTCCTCAAAAACGGTACTTTCGTCCGCCCGCTAAACTGCCACTTCCGGCCCTTTCGTTTTAAGAATTTCGGGTTTTAGGTGTCCAGGCAGATCCCCGGGGACGCGGCCCTCGTGCTGCAGGTGAAAAAGTAGCTATAGGTCGAACAATGTAATTTTCAGAATTTTTTAAAATTTTTATGAACAAGCGCCTTGTAAAATTTTATTAATATGTTCAATTTATGTGTTAATTTGGCCTAAAAAAGGGGTCCAGATCTTTAATTTTGGACGCGCCCGTGCGGGACCCCTAATATAATCCTCCTCCTCCACAAAATATTTAACCGGGACAAGAAATAAGGGTCAAAAGGGATGGGCAATTTCTATAACAATTAAAAAAGAGAAAAACTATATACTATCTGACCTTATTGGCACTTGGGGCGAGCAGGGACAGCTATTAATTTGCACAGTTGTTTCTCAAAACCTTCCCTATGGAAGGAAGGAAGACGTTCAACACGACACTACGCAGGCCTCCCGGCAGGAAGAACGAGCACTCTCAGTATTCGCTATGCAATATTTATAGCGTTAACATATATAAGTACGACACACCTTATAACAATCACAAAAGCCAAAAAGCAAGAGGATCTAGTTTTTTTTTTTTAAAAACTCACAATTCGTGGTCTCCAACAATTTTCTACAAGCTATATGCAAAGCAATGCTGTTCTAAGATCTCAATGATCAAGCAAATCAGGTCAAAAGCACTTCGAAAACACTGTTTTAATCTGAATACTAATTTCTAATTGCTAATAGTATGAAAAACAAAGGCAGACTGTCGGTTACAATTTTGATTTGACGGCCGTTTGTGAGTTAGGCTCAGAATTCTATACAAAAATTCCCTTCCCACAACCCTCTATGTTTCTATATAATTTATGAC
The DNA here is from genome assembly GCA_036320925.1 of Automeris io. Lineage (NCBI taxonomy): Eukaryota > Metazoa > Arthropoda > Insecta > Lepidoptera > Saturniidae > Automeris > Automeris io. Next base: position 28,893 of record JAUDJH010000010.1, on the reverse strand, counting down.
TGTTCAAAAAGAAAGCAGATAGAAAAAAATTAATATTTAATAAATTTAATATTTGACAAATTCAATATTTTGTTCGTTTAAACCAATATACGATTTTGCCTGCACAGATATTCTCAAAAAATGTTTAATATCATCAAAGCTTGCCTAAGTAAATGCTGAGCCCTCGAGAAGCAAAACACAAAATACAAAAAAACAAATATAGTCCGTCTCGGATATAATCCGGTGCTATTTAGCAAAAAAAGCTTGCAAAAACAAATAAAATGGTACGAAAAATTGGGTTAGATTCCGGTTGCGTATACAAATTTCGACCTTAAATTCATTAAAAATAGAGGTTTTTTTTTCAGTTTTTCGTGAATATCCCGAAAAGTACGTATGTCTTCGGGGTTGCGACCCCTCGGCTGATTCGCGACGATGAGCTCTCTCCGATGGTGCCAAAATTTACTATATAAAAACAAATATGTTCCTTAGATTAAGTACTTTCGGTTGGCCAATAAACTGCCACATCCGGCCCTTCCGTTTTATGAATCTCGGGTTTTAAGTGCCCAGGCGGGACCCCTATTATAATCCTCCTCCTCCACAAAAGAGGGTTAGGTTAGGTTAGGTTTAGGTTAGGTTAGGTTAGGTTTAGGTTAGGTTAGGTTAGGTTAGGTTAGGTTAGGTTAGGTTAGGTTAGCTCGTTTTTTCAGTTTTTCGTGATTATCTCGAGAAGTACTTATCGGAGAGAGGAGCACGATACGTCAAAAGACGCGTCTCGTAAGGGCGCACCCGCTGAAGCCGAAAGATGACCAGGTCTCAATACAAAAAGATGATGATGGTGATGATTATGTTTCACCGAGTTGGTGTCGAGTCCTGTGGGTTCCAGTATTCTCTGATTCGGGATTGCGACCCCTCGGCTGATTCGGGACGACGAGCTCTCTCCGATAGTGCCAAGATTTATTATATAAGATCAAATATGTTCCTCAAAAACGGTACTTTCGTCCGCCCGCTAAACTGCCACTTCCGGCCCTTTCGTTTTAAGAATTTCGGGTTTTAGGTGTCCAGGCAGATCCCCGGGGACGCGGCCCTCGTGCTGCAGGTGAAAAAGTAGCTATAGGTCGAACAATGTAATTTTCAGAATTTTTTAAAATTTTTATGAACAAGCGCCTTGTAAAATTTTATTAATATGTTCAATTTATGTGTTAATTTGGCCTAAAAAAGGGGTCCAGATCTTTAATTTTGGACGCGCCCGTGCGGGACCCCTAATATAATCCTCCTCCTCCACAAAATATTTAACCGGGACAAGAAATAAGGGTCAAAAGGGATGGGCAATTTCTATAACAATTAAAAAAGAGAAAAACTATATACTATCTGACCTTATTGGCACTTGGGGCGAGCAGGGACAGCTATTAATTTGCACAGTTGTTTCTCAAAACCTTCCCTATGGAAGGAAGGAAGACGTTCAACACGACACTACGCAGGCCTCCCGGCAGGAAGAACGAGCACTCTCAGTATTCGCTATGCAATATTTATAGCGTTAACATATATAAGTACGACACACCTTATAACAATCACAAAAGCCAAAAAGCAAGAGGATCTAGTTTTTTTTTTTTAAAAACTCACAATTCGTGGTCTCCAACAATTTTCTACAAGCTATATGCAAAGCAATGCTGTTCTAAGATCTCAATGATCAAGCAAATCAGGTCAAAAGCACTTCGAAAACACTGTTTTAATCTGAATACTAATTTCTAATTGCTAATAGTATGAAAAACAAAGGCAGACTGTCGGTTACAATTTTGATTTGACGGCCGTTTGTGAGTTAGGCTCAGAATTCTATACAAAAATTCCCTTCCCACAACCCTCTATGTTTCTATATAATTTATGACTGTTCAAAAAGAAAGCAGATAGAAAAAAATTAATATTTAATAAATTTAATATTTGACAAATTCAATATTTTGTTCGTTTAAACCAATATACGATTTTGCCTGCACAGATATTCTCAAAAAATGTTTAATATCATCAAAGCTTGCCTAAGTAAATGCTGAGCCCTCGAGAAGCAAAACACAAAATACAAAAAAACAAATATAGTCCGTCTCGGATATAATCCGGTGCTATTTAGCAAAAAAAGCTTGCAAAAACAAATAAAATGGTACGAAAAATTGGGTTAGATTCCGGTTGCGTATACAAATTTCGACCTTAAATTCATTAAAAATAGAGGTTTTTTTTTCAGTTTTTCGTGAATATCCCGAAAAGTACGTATGTCTTCGGGGTTGCGACCCCTCGGCTGATTCGCGACGATGAGCTCTCTCCGATGGTGCCAAAATTTACTATATAAAAACAAATATGTTCCTTAGATTAAGTACTTTCGGTTGGCCAATAAACTGCCACATCCGGCCCTTCCGTTTTATGAATCTCGGGTTTTAAGTGCCCAGGCGGGACCCCTATTATAATCCTCCTCCTCCACAAAAGAGGGTTAGGTTAGGTTAGGTTTAGGTTAGGTTAGGTTAGGTTTAGGTTAGGTTAGGTTAGGTTAGGTTAGGTTAGGTTAGGTTAGGTTAGCTCGTTTTTTCAGTTTTTCGTGATTATCTCGAGAAGTACTTATCGGAGAGAGGAGCACGATACGTCAAAAGACGCGTCTCGTAAGGGCGCACCCGCTGAAGCCGAAAGATGACCAGGTCTCAATACAAAAAGATGATGATGGTGATGATTATGTTTCACCGAGTTGGTGTCGAGTCCTGTGGGTTCCAGTATTCTCTGATTCGGGATTGCGACCCCTCGGCTGATTCGGGACGACGAGCTCTCTCCGATAGTGCCAAGATTTATTATATAAGATCAAATATGTTCCTCAAAAACGGTACTTTCGTCCGCCCGCTAAACTGCCACTTCCGGCCCTTTCGTTTTAAGAATTTCGGGTTTTAGGTGTCCAGGCAGATCCCCGGGGACGCGGCCCTCGTGCTGCAGGTGAAAAAGTAGCTATAGGTCGAACAATGTAATTTTCAGAATTTTTTAAAATTTTTATGAACAAGCGCCTTGTAAAATTTTATTAATATGTTCAATTTATGTGTTAATTTGGCCTAAAAAAGGGGTCCAGATCTTTAATTTTGGACGCGCCCGTGCGGGACCCCTAATATAATCCTCCTCCTCCACAAAATATTTAACCGGGACAAGAAATAAGGGTCAAAAGGGATGGGCAATTTCTATAACAATTAAAAAAGAGAAAAACTATATACTATCTGACCTTATTGGCACTTGGGGCGAGCAGGGACAGCTATTAATTTGCACAGTTGTTTCTCAAAACCTTCCCTATGGAAGGAAGGAAGACGTTCAACACGACACTACGCAGGCCTCCCGGCAGGAAGAACGAGCACTCTCAGTATTCGCTATGCAATATTTATAGCGTTAACATATATAAGTACGACACACCTTATAACAATCACAAAAGCCAAAAAGCAAGAGGATCTAGTTTTTTTTTTTTAAAAACTCACAATTCGTGGTCTCCAACAATTTTCTACAAGCTATATGCAAAGCAATGCTGTTCTAAGATCTCAATGATCAAGCAAATCAGGTCAAAAGCACTTCGAAAACACTGTTTTAATCTGAATACTAATTTCTAATTGCTAATAGTATGAAAAACAAAGGCAGACTGTCGGTTACAATTTTGATTTGACGGCCGTTTGTGAGTTAGGCTCAGAATTCTATACAAAAATTCCCTTCCCACAACCCTCTATGTTTCTATATAATTTATGACTGTTCAAAAAGAAAGCAGATAGAAAAAAATTAATATTTAATAAATTTAATATTTGACAAATTCAATATTTTGTTCGTTTAAACCAATATACGATTTTGCCTGCACAGATATTCTCAAAAAATGTTTAATATCATCAAAGCTTGCCTAAGTAAATGCTGAGCCCTCGAGAAGCAAAACACAAAATACAAAAAAACAAATATAGTCCGTCTCGGATATAATCCGGTGCTATTTAGCAAAAAAAGCTTGCAAAAACAAATAAAATGGTACGAAAAATTGGGTTAGATTCCGGTTGCGTATACAAATTTCGACCTTAAATTCATTAAAAATAGAGGTTTTTTTTTCAGTTTTTCGTGAATATCCCGAAAAGTACGTATGTCTTCGGGGTTGCGACCCCTCGGCTGATTCGCGACGATGAGCTCTCTCCGATGGTGCCAAAATTTACTATATAAAAACAAATATGTTCCTTAGATTAAGTACTTTCGGTTGGCCAATAAACTGCCACATCCGGCCCTTCCGTTTTATGAATCTCGGGTTTTAAGTGCCCAGGCGGGACCCCTATTATAATCCTCCTCCTCCACAAAAGAGGGTTAGGTTAGGTTAGGTTTAGGTTAGGTTAGGTTAGGTTTAGGTTAGGTTAGGTTAGGTTAGGTTAGGTTAGGTTAGGTTAGGTTAGCTCGTTTTTTCAGTTTTTCGTGATTATCTCGAGAAGTACTTATCGGAGAGAGGAGCACGATACGTCAAAAGACGCGTCTCGTAAGGGCGCACCCGCTGAAGCCGAAAGATGACCAGGTCTCAATACAAAAAGATGATGATGGTGATGATTATGTTTCACCGAGTTGGTGTCGAGTCCTGTGGGTTCCAGTATTCTCTGATTCGGGATTGCGACCCCTCGGCTGATTCGGGACGACGAGCTCTCTCCGATAGTGCCAAGATTTATTATATAAGATCAAATATGTTCCTCAAAAACGGTACTTTCGTCCGCCCGCTAAACTGCCACTTCCGGCCCTTTCGTTTTAAGAATTTCGGGTTTTAGGTGTCCAGGCAGATCCCCGGGGACGCGGCCCTCGTGCTGCAGGTGAAAAAGTAGCTATAGGTCGAACAATGTAATTTTCAGAATTTTTTAAAATTTTTATGAACAAGCGCCTTGTAAAATTTTATTAATATGTTCAATTTATGTGTTAATTTGGCCTAAAAAAGGGGTCCAGATCTTTAATTTTGGACGCGCCCGTGCGGGACCCCTAATATAATCCTCCTCCTCCACAAAATATTTAACCGGGACAAGAAATAAGGGTCAAAAGGGATGGGCAATTTCTATAACAATTAAAAAAGAGAAAAACTATATACTATCTGACCTTATTGGCACTTGGGGCGAGCAGGGACAGCTATTAATTTGCACAGTTGTTTCTCAAAACCTTCCCTATGGAAGGAAGGAAGACGTTCAACACGACACTACGCAGGCCTCCCGGCAGGAAGAACGAGCACTCTCAGTATTCGCTATGCAATATTTATAGCGTTAACATATATAAGTACGACACACCTTATAACAATCACAAAAGCCAAAAAGCAAGAGGATCTAGTTTTTTTTTTTTAAAAACTCACAATTCGTGGTCTCCAACAATTTTCTACAAGCTATATGCAAAGCAATGCTGTTCTAAGATCTCAATGATCAAGCAAATCAGGTCAAAAGCACTTCGAAAACACTGTTTTAATCTGAATACTAATTTCTAATTGCTAATAGTATGAAAAACAAAGGCAGACTGTCGGTTACAATTTTGATTTGACGGCCGTTTGTGAGTTAGGCTCAGAATTCTATACAAAAATTCCCTTCCCACAACCCTCTATGTTTCTATATAATTTATGACTGTTCAAAAAGAAAGCAGATAGAAAAAAATTAATATTTAATAAATTTAATATTTGACAAATTCAATATTTTGTTCGTTTAAACCAATATACGATTTTGCCTGCACAGATATTCTCAAAAAATGTTTAATATCATCAAAGCTTGCCTAAGTAAATGCTGAGCCCTCGAGAAGCAAAACACAAAATACAAAAAAACAAATATAGTCCGTCTCGGATATAATCCGGTGATATTTAGCAAAAAAAGCTTGCAAAAACAAATAAAATGGTACGAAAAATTGGGTTAGATTCCGGTTGCGTATACAAATTTCGACCTTAAATTCATTAAAAATAGAGGTTTTTTTTTCAGTTTTTCGTGAATATCCCGAAAAGTACGTATGTCTTCGGGGTTGCGACCCCTCGGCTGATTCGCGACGATGAGCTCTCTCCGATGGTGCCAAAATTTACTATATAAAAACAAATATGTTCCTTAGATTAAGTACTTTCGGTTGGCCAATAAACTGCCACATCCGGCCCTTCCGTTTTATGAATCTCGGGTTTTAAGTGCCCAGGCGGGACCCCTATTATAATCCTCCTCCTCCACAAAAGAGGGTTAGGTTAGGTTAGGTTTAGGTTAGGTTAGGTTAGGTTTAGGTTAGGTTAGGTTAGGTTAGGTTAGGTTAGGTTAGGTTAGGTTAGCTCGTTTTTTCAGTTTTTCGTGATTATCTCGAGAAGTACTTATCGGAGAGAGGAGCACGATACGTCAAAAGACGCGTCTCGTAAGGGCGCACCCGCTGAAGCCGAAAGATGACCAGGTCTCAATACAAAAAGATGATGATGGTGATGATTATGTTTCACCGAGTTGGTGTCGAGTCCTGTGGGTTCCAGTATTCTCTGATTCGGGATTGCGACCCCTCGGCTGATTCGGGACGACGAGCTCTCTCCGATAGTGCCAAGATTTATTATATAAGATCAAATATGTTCCTCAAAAACGGTACTTTCGTCCGCCCGCTAAACTGCCACTTCCGGCCCTTTCGTTTTAAGAATTTCGGGTTTTAGGTGTCCAGGCAGATCCCCGGGGACGCGGCCCTCGTGCTGCAGGTGAAAAAGTAGCTATAGGTCGAACAATGTAATTTTCAGAATTTTTTAAAATTTTTATGAACAAGCGCCTTGTAAAATTTTATTAATATGTTCAATTTATGTGTTAATTTGGCCTAAAAAAGGGGTCCAGATCTTTAATTTTGGACGCGCCCGTGCGGGACCCCTAATATAATCCTCCTCCTCCACAAAATATTTAACCGGGACAAGAAATAAGGGTCAAAAGGGATGGGCAATTTCTATAACAATTAAAAAAGAGAAAAACTATATACTATCTGACCTTATTGGCACTTGGGGCGAGCAGGGACAGCTATTAATTTGCACAGTTGTTTCTCAAAACCTTCCCTATGGAAGGAAGGAAGACGTTCAACACGACACTACGCAGGCCTCCCGGCAGGAAGAACGAGCACTCTCAGTATTCGCTATGCAATATTTATAGCGTTAACATATATAAGTACGACACACCTTATAACAATCACAAAAGCCAAAAAGCAAGAGGATCTAGTTTTTTTTTTTTAAAAACTCACAATTCGTGGTCTCCAACAATTTTCTACAAGCTATATGCAAAGCAATGCTGTTCTAAGATCTCAATGATCAAGCAAATCAGGTCAAAAGCACTTCGAAAACACTGTTTTAATCTGAATACTAATTTCTAATTGCTAATAGTATGAAAAACAAAGGCAGACTGTCGGTTACAATTTTGATTTGACGGCCGTTTGTGAGTTAGGCTCAGAATTCTATACAAAAATTCCCTTCCCACAACCCTCTATGTTTCTATATAATTTATGACTGTTCAAAAAGAAAGCAGATAGAAAAAAATTAATATTTAATAAATTTAATATTTGACAAATTCAATATTTTGTTCGTTTAAACCAATATACGATTTTGCCTGCACAGATATTCTCAAAAAATGTTTAATATCATCAAAGCTTGCCTAAGTAAATGCTGAGCCCTCGAGAAGCAAAACACAAAATACAAAAAAACAAATATAGTCCGTCTCGGATATAATCCGGTGCTATTTAGCAAAAAAAGCTTGCAAAAACAAATAAAATGGTACGAAAAATTGGGTTAGATTCCGGTTGCGTATACAAATTTCGACCTTAAATTCATTAAAAATAGAGGTTTTTTTTTCAGTTTTTCGTGAATATCCCGAAAAGTACGTATGTCTTCGGGGTTGCGACCCCTCGGCTGATTCGCGACGATGAGCTCTCTCCGATGGTGCCAAAATTTACTATATAAAAACAAATATGTTCCTTAGATTAAGTACTTTCGGTTGGCCAATAAACTGCCACATCCGGCCCTTCCGTTTTATGAATCTCGGGTTTTAAGTGCCCAGGCGGGACCCCTATTATAATCCTCCTCCTCCACAAAAGAGGGTTAGGTTAGGTTAGGTTTAGGTTAGGTTAGGTTAGGTTTAGGTTAGGTTAGGTTAGGTTAGGTTAGGTTAGGTTAGGTTAGCTCGGGGTGCGAAGTTGGTCTCACCTCCTCGTGGTGCACCCTGGGCAATAGGCAGCAATGTTTTTAGGCATTGCTGGCTATTGGCGAAGAGGACCAACAATTCCCTCTCCCACCTTCCCTTTCCTTGCATTCCTCTCTCTCACTCTCACACCTCCACTTACCTTTACCTCCACCTTCTTCTTTAATCTTCATCTTCTACTCCTCCCCGATGTCCCTTGTCCTCTTCTCTTCTTTCTTCAATTCCTGTGGACGAATAAAAATATGATGAATGTAAAAATAACAATGGAGGTACAATTACAAAAGGAACTACCCCAGGAGGGTACCACCTGCTCTGCAGATGGAGAATCCCTCCACACGTCCACTCCGGACGTGTGCTGCCCCACGTTCTCTGGGGGGGGCACAATTGTACTTCGCAGTGATGGCTCTTCCCCCATTACTGCCCCGACGACCCTCGCTACAGAAAAGGACACCGATCTCATGGCGCGTGAGAAAAATCTAAGAATCTCTCTAGACTGCCTTGAGGATTCTGACGCCTCCGACGTCAGTCTCGCCTCAGTGGGATCCGGTATAGATCGGAAGCGAAGTTACCGGCTTTTTGCCAGTGATACGGATGGAGAAGTGCCAACTAAGATCATGGCCACTCCCGAAGGATCAAAAAGAGGGCGAGGTCGCCCTCCAACTCATGGGCGGTATGTCGGCCTTCGAACCGCCAAGAAGGAGCTCGCTGCCCTCGAGAAGGAGACGCAGGAACTGGAAGTTCAAAAAGATTTAACCGAGACCGCTCGCAATAAGCGGTCACGAGACGCCTCAGTCCTCTCTGGGACCTTCTCCGAGGATGAGAATGCATCATCATACTCTCTCCTGGAAAAGGCCAAAATGAGTGCGAGTATCATCACCGAGGCCGTCACCAAATCGAAGAACATGAAGGGCACCCTCATTCATGACGTAAAGGTGGCGGTCAAGGTGTTTATGGAAGTAGTGGAGGCTATGCACGGTAGCAATGCTACCGAGGACAACCGCAAGCTACATCGTGAAGTCCAGCGCTACAAGACTAAAGTGCGCGACCTCGAGGAGGATTTGGCAGCGATGCGGGCGGAAATTCGCGCGCAAAATAGGCTGTGTCTGATGCCGAACACTGAGTCCAGTCCTGGCACACCGTTTGCGGCTCCGCCGCAAAACATGGAGGAGGCTATGCGCATGATGGCCATCATGATGGGCAACATGATGGACGCAAAACTGGCGGGGATCAAGGAGCTACTTCCCCCGCCAGAGCGGCTCCGCCCACCTCTGGCGTCTGACAGGGCCAAAGCAGAGGTGGCTAGGGAGCCCACTCAAAAGAAGGCTACGCCCAAGGCCCCGCCTAAAACTGGGCCCAAAGTCCCTGCAAACCCGACCCCTACTCACGTGTCCCAGCCGAATCTTGTGGCGGACACCGTGGCTAAGAGTAAGGGGAAAGGAAAGGGGAAAGGTAAGAAAACCCTCACCCCACCGGCTATGACGGAGCAGGAGATCCAGGAGATCCTAGATACCCCTGGATCCTCCAACGCGCCTATCGATACTTGGGCTCTGGTGGTCAGCAAGGAGACGAAAAGGAAAGCTAAGAGGACCGCCCAAAGGGCTGCTAGGACGGCAACTGAGGCTTCCCGGGTCCCCCAGACCACCAGGACAAAGAAAGATGTGCAGCAGCAACTGAAGCAGAGTCTGCGCGCCCCCCGCACAGAGGCAGTTATCATTAAGCTGCCTCAGGGGGCAGACGAGAAAGAAGGCCTTACATACCGTAATGTCCTGGACGAGGCAAAGAGGAGGCTGGACCTGAAGGAGATCGGGATCAACAGCGGCCTCGTAGTTAAAAGGGCTGCCTCTGGAGCCCTAATATTCCAGGTTCCCAAGTCGTCGGACGAAGGAGCGGCTACGTTGTTGGCCGCCAAGCTGCAGGAGACGTTCCCAACGGACGTCACTATCCTGCAGCCCACAAAGATGGCGGACTTCCGTGTCACTGGGCTCGACGACTCCGTGACACAGGAGGAGATTGCTGAGGCGATCGCCCGAGTTGGTGGATGCCGATCGGATGTGGTCAAGGTGGGTCCTATCCGCCAAGACCGCTCCGGATTGGGATCGGCATTCGTTAAATGTCCGGTGGTGGCCGCCAAGAAGGTAGTGGACGGCGGTAGGCTATTGGTGGGCTGGTCTTCGGCTCAGGTGAAACTCCTCCCACCTAGGGTCTTAAGGTGTTTCAAGTGCCTAGAGCCGGGACATGTGCACGAAATGTGCAAGGCGGATGTCGACCGGAGTCGGCTGTGCTACCGTTGTAGCCAGCCCGGTCACCTCGCTCGCGATTGCAGTGCGGCAGCCCCGCACTGCACCGTGTGTGGGTCGGCTGGCAAACCAGCGGCACATAGAGTAGGGGGTATGGCGTGCGCCGTCGCCTACAAACCCCTCCGCACAATAAATAAGAGGCCACCTGCTGCTCCGGTCAACAGTGAGCAGCCACAAACCACCCCAAGACCCGAAGGCACCTCCAGTGCCAATAGGGCGGCGGGCGAGCAGTCCCTCCCAATGACCGTTTCCTAATGGACTGTCACACCCTGAAACTAGTCCAGGGAAACATCAACCACTGTGCCAGCGCTCAGGACCTCTTGCTTCAGAGCATGGCGCAGTGGGAGATACAATTGGCAGTCGTGGCAGAGCCATATTTTGTGCCCCCAGACAACTCTGACTGGGCGGGTGATATCACAAACTCGGCGGCCATTGTCATCCGGCCAGCCGCGGGTGCCCCTCCTCTCAACGGCGTGAAGAGAGGTTTGGGTTACGTCGCGGCCACGGTGGGGGAAATTACGGTTATCTCCGTGTATTTCTCCCCCAACAAACCGCTTGCCGAGTTTGAGGGGTTCCTCGCTCAGCTTGGAGCACTGGTGGTGCAAGTGCTGCCTCACCCTGTGCTAGTTGCCGGAGATCTCAATGCCAAATCAGTGGCATGGGGATGCCCGGTGACGAATGCTAGGGGCGAGGCAGTAGAGGAGTGGTTGTTGGGGCTGGACTTGTCCATCGCCAACGTAGGCAGGGAGAACACGTGCGTGCGAGCGCAGGGCGGGTCCATTGTGGACGTTACGTTCGCATGCCCAGCTCTCGCACGCCGTGTAAAGAACTGGAGGGTACTAGCGGAGGAAACTTTATCCGATCACCGGTACATACGGTATGATCTAATACCTAGTCGGGGGATCCGTTTTAATCCGGGCCCCAGGGACACTAGGGACGATCCGCCCAGGTGGAAGCTCCATACCCTGGATGCAGAGCTTCTCATGGAGGCGGCGCTAGTGCAGGCATGGCTCCCGGCACCGAGCGGTGACATTTGCGTCGATGAGGAGGCGGCCCGACTCCGGAGAGCCATGGCCATTGTGTGCGACACCTCCATGTCCCGCGCCAAAGGTGGTCCCAATCGACGTCGCCGTCTGTACTGGTGGTCGGAGGAGTTAGCTCAGCAGAGGCGCGAGTGCGTCGCCGCGAGACGCGCCTACACACGGAGCCGTCGCAGGAGAAGAAGAGACTCGGAAAGGGAGGCTTCCCTCTACTCCATCTATAGAGGGAAGTGCATTGCACTTCGGGTGGCAGTGGCCAAGGCCAAGGAGCAAGCTCGCCAGGAGCTGCTGGAGATGTTGGATCGCGATCCATGGGGGACACCGTATCGAATGGTGCGGAATAAACTCCGTCCATGGGCCCCCCCGCTGACCCAGACTCTCCGACCGCAACTGGTGGAGCAAGTAGTCTCCTCTCTGTTTCCACAAAGGGCAGAACATCAGCCCCCACCGATGGTGCCTTCCTGGGAATACATCCCAGAGGACCCAGAGACACCACCAGTGACCAGAGAGGAGCTACAGGCTGTAGTCCAGCGCTTGAGGGGCAAATCGACAGCTCCGGGTCTAGACGGCGTCCATGCCAGAGTCTGGACCCTCGCCTTCGATGCTCTGGAGGAGTGGTTGAGGAGGATTTTTAACGCCTGCCTGTCCCAAGCCGAGATTCCACGACAGTGGAAGATGGGCAGGTTGGTCCTCCTCCAAAAACCAGGGCGTCCGATCGATTCCCCCTCTTCGTACCGCCCCATCGTCCTCCTCGATGAGGTGGCAAAGATGTTTGAGAGGGTGGTTGTCGACCGAATCAACAAACACTTGGAAGGCGAGGGTCCAAATCTGGACGACAGACAGTTTGGATTCCGCCGAGGTCGTTCCACTGTTGATGCGATCCGGCAGGTGAAACTCCTAGCGCAGGAGACAGTCTCCAGAGGCGGGGTGATGCTGGCAGTGTCCTTGGATATTGCCAATGCATTTAACACCTTGCCCTGGAGCTGCATAAGGGAGGCGCTGCGACACCACAAAGTGCCGCTATACCTGCGCCGAGTAATCGGAGCATACCTGTCGGATCGCGTCGTCAGGTATCCGACGCGGAATGGGTGGGGTGAAAGGCCGATGTCCTGCGGTGTTCCACAGGGGTCAGTCCTAGGGCCGCTCTTGTGGAACATCGGATATGACTGGGTCTTGCGCGGGTCGAATCTTCCGGGTGTCAGCGTGATTTGCTACGCAGATGACACTCTGGTCACGGCCCGCGCAAGGAACTATCGCCTTGCCTCACTTTCGGCAACAGCTGGCACGGCGCATGTAATTAGGAGGATACGTGCGCTGGGCCTGGAGGTGGCACTGCACAAATCTGAGGTTCTGTGCTTTTGCGGCCCTCGGGTTTCGCCGCCTCCAGACGCTAACATCGTAGTGGGCGGGGTCAGGCTTGCCGTCGGGGGGACCATGAAATATCTTGGTCTTCTCCTTGATGGCCGCTGGAGCTTCGTCCCACACTTCAGCCAACTGTTGCCGAGGGTGCTGAGTGTCGCAGAAGCGCTGAAGCGGCTCATGCCAAATGTGGGAGGTCCAGGCGCGTCCACTAGGCGCCTGTACCTAAACATAGTCCGCTCCATGGCGCTGTATGGTGCCCCCGTATGGGCCGATGCCCTCAACAGCCATACCATCAGGCTGTTGAGACGCCCTCAAAGGGCACTGGCGATTGCGGCTGTACGGGGGTACTCTACAGTGTCATGCGAAGCGGCCTGCTTGCTGGCGGGGTCCATTCCGTGGGACCTAGACTCCCGAGCCCTCACGTCACTCTTTACATGGCGTGAGGAGCGAAGGGTCAAGGGACAGCGGACGGCCCCGGCCGAGCTGCGAGCCAAACGGCGCCTATTGGACGCCGAATCAGTAGAGGCGTGGAAGACCAGGCTGGAGCGACCAAGCGCCGGCCTGCGAACCGTCGGGGCAATCCGTCCCGCACTCAAGGAGTGGCTATATCGTAGCCATGGCACGGTGTCCTACCGGTTGACGCAGATTCTAACGGGGCATGGATGCTTCGGGAGATATCTGCACAGGTCAGCCGGTAGTGAACCAACACCGAAATGCCACCACTGTGACGGATGCCCCGACGAGGCGGCTGAGCACACGCTCCAGATATGCCCAGCCTGGGCTTCGGAGCGGGCCGAGCTGGAGAGAGTGGTGGGTGGAGACCTTTCGCTGCCGACATTGGTTTCTCTAATGGTCGGCAGCGAAGATGCATGGCGGGCGGTCCTGCGGTTCGCCGAGGACGTGCTAGCCAGGAAGGAGGCGGCGGAGCGGGTCCGGGAGGCGCTGGCTACAACATCTTTGGCAGCGCAGTCCTCACCTGCCCGCCGGCCTATAAGAACAGGGCGCCGCAGAGCGGCGTTTCTCAGGAACGTCCGACTCTAGCGGCGACACCGGGCGACACGCTTGAGGGAGCGTGTCGTCCAACAAGGGTGCGAGCGGCGCGCGATGTGTTCCCGCGTGCCGCTCTACAACACAGAGGCAAGAGAGGGGTAGCTCTATACACTACCCCTCCCTAAACGAGTAGAGGCCCATTCACGGCCGCACGCCCAGCCGGTCATTAAGGATGAGACCCCAGTCGTGCCCTCGATGCCGGTAGGCGGAAGGTGGAACACCCCGGGGGTTTTAGTCGGTAAAAGTCCGGCATACCGGGGGAGTGGCCCTCACCACTCCCCTGACGATCCTATGAGGATTTCCCCCGGGTAACAAAAAAAAAAAAAAAAAAAAAAAGGTTAGGTTAGCTCGTTTTTTCAGTTTTTCGTGATTATCTCGAGAAGTACTTATCGGAGAGAGGAGCACGATACGTCAAAAGACGCGTCTCGTAAGGGCGCACCCGCTGAAGCCGAAAGATGACCAGGTCTCAATACAAAAAGATGATGATGGTGATGATTATGTTTCACCGAGTTGGTGTCGAGTCCTGTGGGTTCCAGTATTCTCTGATTCGGGATTGCGACCCCTCGGCTGATTCGGGACGACGAGCTCTCTCCGATAGTGCCAAGATTTATTATATAAGATCAAATATGTTCCTCAAAAACGGTACTTTCGTCCGCCCGCTAAACTGCCACTTCCGGCCCTTTCGTTTTAAGAATTTCGGGTTTTAGGTGTCCAGGCAGATCCCCGGGGACGCGGCCCTCGTGCTGCAGGTGAAAAAGTAGCTATAGGTCGAACAATGTAATTTTCAGAATTTTTTAAAATTTTTATGAACAAGCGCCTTGTAAAATTTTATTAATATGTTCAATTTATGTGTTAATTTGGCCTAAAAAAGGGGTCCAGATCTTTAATTTTGGACGCGCCCGTGCGGGACCCCTAATATAATCCTCCTCCTCCACAAAATATTTAACCGGGACAAGAAATAAGGGTCAAAAGGGATGGGCAATTTCTATAACAATTAAAAAAGAGAAAAACTATATACTATCTGACCTTATTGGCACTTGGGGCGAGCAGGGACAGCTATTAATTTGCACAGTTGTTTCTCAAAACCTTCCCTATGGAAGGAAGGAAGACGTTCAACACGACACTACGCAGGCCTCCCGGCAGGAAGAACGAGCACTCTCAGTATTCGCTATGCAATATTTATAGCGTTAACATATATAAGTACGACACACCTTATAACAATCACAAAAGCCAAAAAGCAAGAGGATCTAGTTTTTTTTTTTTAAAAACTCACAATTCGTGGTCTCCAACAATTTTCTACAAGCTATATGCAAAGCAATGCTGTTCTAAGATCTCAATGATCAAGCAAATCAGGTCAAAAGCACTTCGAAAACACTGTTTTAATCTGAATACTAATTTCTAATTGCTAATAGTATGAAAAACAAAGGCAGACTGTCGGTTACAATTTTGATTTGACGGCCGTTTGTGAGTTAGGCTCAGAATTCTATACAAAAATTCCCTTCCCACAACCCTCTATGTTTCTATATAATTTATGACTGTTCAAAAAGAAAGCAGATAGAAAAAAATTAATATTTAATAAATTTAATATTTGACAAATTCAATATTTTGTTCGTTTAAACCAATATACGATTTTGCCTGCACAGATATTCTCAAAAAATGTTTAATATCATCAAAGCTTGCCTAAGTAAATGCTGAGCCCTCGAGAAGCAAAACACAAAATACAAAAAAACAAATATAGTCCGTCTCGGATATAATCCGGTGCTATTTAGCAAAAAAAGCTTGCAAAAACAAATAAAATGGTACGAAAAATTGGGTTAGATTCCGGTTGCGTATACAAATTTCGACCTTAAATTCATTAAAAATAGAGGTTTTTTTTTCAGTTTTTCGTGAATATCCCGAAAAGTACGTATGTCTTCGGGGTTGCGACCCCTCGGCTGATTCGCGACGATGAGCTCTCTCCGATGGTGCCAAAATTTACTATATAAAAACAAATATGTTCCTTAGATTAAGTACTTTCGGTTGGCCAATAAACTGCCACATCCGGCCCTTCCGTTTTATGAATCTCGGGTTTTAAGTGCCCAGGCGGGACCCCTATTATAATCCTCCTCCTCCACAAAAGAGGGTTAGGTTAGGTTAGGTTTAGGTTAGGTTAGGTTAGGTTTAGGTTAGGTTAGGTTAGGTTAGGTTAGGTTAGGTTAGGTTAGGTTAGCTCGTTTTTTCAGTTTTTCGTGATTATCTCGAGAAGTACTTATCGGAGAGAGGAGCACGATACGTCAAAAGACGCGTCTCGTAAGGGCGCACCCGCTGAAGCCGAAAGATGACCAGGTCTCAATACAAAAAGATGATGATGGTGATGATTATGTTTCACCGAGTTGGTGTCGAGTCCTGTGGGTTCCAGTATTCTCTGATTCGGGATTGCGACCCCTCGGCTGATTCGGGACGACGAGCTCTCTCCGATAGTGCCAAGATTTATTATATAAGATCAAATATGTTCCTCAAAAACGGTACTTTCGTCCGCCCGCTAAACTGCCACTTCCGGCCCTTTCGTTTTAAGAATTTCGGGTTTTAGGTGTCCAGGCAGATCCCCGGGGACGCGGCCCTCGTGCTGCAGGTGAAAAAGTAGCTATAGGTCGAACAATGTAATTTTCAGAATTTTTTAAAATTTTTATGAACAAGCGCCTTGTAAAATTTTATTAATATGTTCAATTTATGTGTTAATTTGGCCTAAAAAAGGGGTCCAGATCTTTAATTTTGGACGCGCCCGTGCGGGACCCCTAATATAATCCTCCTCCTCCACAAAATATTTAACCGGGACAAGAAATAAGGGTCAAAAGGGATGGGCAATTTCTATAACAATTAAAAAAGAGAAAAACTATATACTATCTGACCTTATTGGCACTTGGGGCGAGCAGGGACAGCTATTAATTTGCACAGTTGTTTCTCAAAACCTTCCCTATGGAAGGAAGGAAGACGTTCAACACGACACTACGCAGGCCTCCCGGCAGGAAGAACGAGCACTCTCAGTATTCGCTATGCAATATTTATAGCGTTAACATATATAAGTACGACACACCTTATAACAATCACAAAAGCCAAAAAGCAAGAGGATCTAGTTTTTTTTTTTTAAAAACTCACAATTCGTGGTCTCCAACAATTTTCTACAAGCTATATGCAAAGCAATGCTGTTCTAAGATCTCAATGATCAAGCAAATCAGGTCAAAAGCACTTCGAAAACACTGTTTTAATCTGAATACTAATTTCTAATTGCTAATAGTATGAAAAACAAAGGCAGACTGTCGGTTACAATTTTGATTTGACGGCCGTTTGTGAGTTAGGCTCAGAATTCTATACAAAAATTCCCTTCCCACAACCCTCTATGTTTCTATATAATTTATGACTGTTCAAAAAGAAAGCAGATAGAAAAAAATTAATATTTAATAAATTTAATATTTGACAAATTCAATATTTTGTTCGTTTAAACCAATATACGATTTTGCCTGCACAGATATTCTCAAAAAATGTTTAATATCATCAAAGCTTGCCTAAGTAAATGCTGAGCCCTCGAGAAGCAAAACACAAAATACAAAAAAACAAATATAGTCCGTCTCGGATATAATCCGGTGCTATTTAGCAAAAAAAGCTTGCAAAAACAAATAAAATGGTACGAAAAATTGGGTTAGATTCCGGTTGCGTATACAAATTTCGACCTTAAATTCATTAAAAATAGAGGTTTTTTTTTCAGTTTTTCGTGAATATCCCGAAAAGTACGTATGTCTTCGGGGTTGCGACCCCTCGGCTGATTCGCGACGATGAGCTCTCTCCGATGGTGCCAAAATTTACTATATAAAAACAAATATGTTCCTTAGATTAAGTACTTTCGGTTGGCCAATAAACTGCCACATCCGGCCCTTCCGTTTTATGAATCTCGGGTTTTAAGTGCCCAGGCGGGACCCCTATTATAATCCTCCTCCTCCACAAAAGAGGGTTAGGTTAGGTTAGGTTTAGGTTAGGTTAGGTTAGGTTTAGGTTAGGTTAGGTTAGGTTAGGTTAGGTTAGGTTAGGTTAGGTTAGCTCGTTTTTTCAGTTTTTCGTGATTATCTCGAGAAGTACTTATCGGAGAGAGGAGCACGATACGTCAAAAGACGCGTCTCGTAAGGGCGCACCCGCTGAAGCCGAAAGATGACCAGGTCTCAATACAAAAAGATGATGATGGTGATGATTATGTTTCACCGAGTTGGTGTCGAGTCCTGTGGGTTCCAGTATTCTCTGATTCGGGATTGCGACCCCTCGGCTGATTCGGGATGACGAGCTCTCTCCGATAGTGCCAAGATTTATTATATAAGATCAAATATGTTCCTCAAAAACGGTACTTTCGTCCGCCCGCTAAACTGCCACTTCCGGCCCTTTCGTTTTAAGAATTTCGGGTTTTAGGTGTCCAGGCAGATCCCCGGGGACGCGGCCCTCGTGCTGCAGGTGAAAAAGTAGCTATAGGTCGAACAATGTAATTTTCAGAATTTTTTAAAATTTTTATGAACAAGCGCCTTGTAAAATTTTATTAATATGTTCAATTTATGTGTTAATTTGGCCTAAAAAAGGGGTCCAGATCTTTAATTTTGGACGCGCCCGTGCGGGACCCCTAATATAATCCTCCTCCTCCACAAAATATTTAACCGGGACAAGAAATAAGGGTCAAAAGGGATGGGCAATTTCTATAACAATTAAAAAAGAGAAAAACTATATACTATCTGACCTTATTGGCACTTGGGGCGAGCAGGGACAGCTATTAATTTGCACAGTTGTTTCTCAAAACCTTCCCTATGGAAGGAAGGAAGACGTTCAACACGACACTACGCAGGCCTCCCGGCAGGAAGAACGAGCACTCTCAGTATTCGCTATGCAATATTTATAGCGTTAACATATATAAGTACGACACACCTTATAACAATCACAAAAGCCAAAAAGCAAGAGGATCTAGTTTTTTTTTTTTAAAAACTCACAATTCGTGGTCTCCAACAATTTTCTACAAGCTATATGCAAAGCAATGCTGTTCTAAGATCTCAATGATCAAGCAAATCAGGTCAAAAGCACTTCGAAAACACTGTTTTAATCTGAATACTAATTTCTAATTGCTAATAGTATGAAAAACAAAGGCAGACTGTCGGTTACAATTTTGATTTGACGGCCGTTTGTGAGTTAGGCTCAGAATTCTATACAAAAATTCCCTTCCCACAACCCTCTATGTTTCTATATAATTTATGACTGTTCAAAAAGAAAGCAGATAGAAAAAAATTAATATTTAATAAATTTAATATTTGACAAATTCAATATTTTGTTCGTTTAAACCAATATACGATTTTGCCTGCACAGATATTCTCAAAAAATGTTTAATATCATCAAAGCTTGCCTAAGTAAATGCTGAGCCCTCGAGAAGCAAAACACAAAATACAAAAAAACAAATATAGTCCGTCTCGGATATAATCCGGTGCTATTTAGCAAAAAAAGCTTGCAAAAACAAATAAAATGGTACGAAAAATTGGGTTAGATTCCGGTTGCGTATACAAATTTCGACCTTAAATTCATTAAAAATAGAGGTTTTTTTTTCAGTTTTTCGTGAATATCCCGAAAAGTACGTATGTCTTCGGGGTTGCGACCCCTCGGCTGATTCGCGACGATGAGCTCTCTCCGATGGTGCCAAAATTTACTATATAAAAACAAATATGTTCCTTAGATTAAGTACTTTCGGTTGGCCAATAAACTGCCACATCCGGCCCTTCCGTTTTATGAATCTCGGGTTTTAAGTGCCCAGGCGGGACCCCTATTATAATCCTCCTCCTCCACAAAAGAGGGTTAGGTTAGGTTAGGTTTAGGTTAGGTTAGGTTAGGTTTAGGTTAGGTTAGGTTAGGTTAGGTTAGGTTAGGTTAGGTTAGGTTAGCTCGGGGTGCGAAGTTGGTCTCACCTCCTCGTGGTGCACCCTGGGCAACAATAGGCAGCAATGTTTTAGGCATTGCTGGCTATTGGCGAAGAGGACCAACAATTCCTTCTCCTACGTCCCCCTTTACCTTGTATTCCCGTCTCGTTTCTCTCATCCTTTCTCAGTCATTACTCCCACTCCTACCCCATCCCCACTTACTCCCGTCTTCCCCAACTCCAGGCCTGCTTTGATAGGATTATTTGTTAGGGACTTTATGTTAGGTTATGTTAGGCGACGAATGACTTGTTCTATTGTTTTCCCCCATCTTCTCTTTATGTCTTTCTTCTTCTTCTTCATTTTCTCCCTCGTCTATCTTCTACTTCTTTCTCTCTTCATCTTTCAACCCCTGACGATGTATGGAAATTAGGATGTATGCAAAAAATACCATGGAAGCACAAAGCAAAGAGAAACTACCCCAGGAGGGTACCGGCCGCCCCGCGGCCGGAGAATCCCTCCCAGGGCGGGCACTTCGGTCCCGCTCTGGCAGCCCCTTGTTCTCTGGGGGGGGCAACTCTGTGCTTCGCAGCGGTGGACTTTCCCCCATCGCTGCGCCGACGACCAACGCTAGCCCAAAGGACTCAGCATGCATGCGAGAGGTTTCCGTTCGCCTGGAACGGATGGAGGACTCCGACTCCGGTCGGAGCCTTGTGACGGCGGCTTCCGGCGTATCATCAGACCGGAAGCGCACCTACTTGAGTGCGCAGTCGAGCGATTGCGACTCCGAGGGGGAGCTGCCTGCCAAGACCTTGGCGCTCCCCCAAAGAGGACGAGGACACCCCACTACCCACGGCCGCCACGTGGGTATGTGGGAGGCTAAAAAGAAGCTCCTCGCGGAGCAGAAGGAGGAAGAGGAGCGCCTTGCGGCAAAGGAGCTCCTCGTAACGGCGCGGAGCGCGCGTCCCCACCTCACGTCGCGGCTTTCCGGCACGACCTCTGAGGAGAAGGACCCGTCGGCGTACGCCCTCCACGAGAGGATTGGCCGGAACCTGGAGCAGCTAAACAAGTCTGTCCTGAAGTCCGGTAATTTAAAGGGCACTGTCATTAGGGACGCCAAGACCTGCATGGCGGACATAAAGGCGGATGTAGAGGAGCTCGTAGCGTCTCGTGTCTCGGACGAAGTTCGCAAGGTTCACACCCAGAACTCTCGTCTTCGAGCCGACCTACGGGCCCTAAGTGAAGAGCTCGCCGCTATGCGCACCAGGGAGCGCAAGCTGTGCGAGCGTCTAGGGATTAATCCCTATGACTTGGATGAGGCACCCCTACCCACTCCTGCGGGCGAGTCTCACAGCTCGCTTCTCCAGGAGCTGGGTAGGATGATGGACCAGCGGTTCGAGGCGTATGAGCGCAAGCAGCTCCGCCCGCCGCTGGCCCATGAGGAGAAGGCGTCCTACGCGGCGAAGTCTGCCGCGCAGAAGCCCCGGCCGAAGCCGACCGGCGGCGCCGCTGAGGACGCCACAAACCCGGACGTGACCGGGCCAGGGCGGAGCTCTCACCCCGACCCCAAACCCTCCAAGGGCAAGGGTAAGGGGAAGAAGACCCGCCCTGCGCCCACCCTTGACTTGGACTCGGCGGCGGAATTCCCGCCCCTAGCAGATCCCCAAGCCGCCGGCACAAGCGCCGACGGCTGGCAACGAGTGGGCAAGGACGGGAAGGCCGTCCGCCCCAAGAAGAAGAGGGCCCCCCCAAAGGAGGCCCCTAAGGCCAAGGAGAAGCCGCGTAAGCGGCGCCGCGCCCGGCAGCCGAAGACCGCTGTGGTCTCATTCAAGCTGCTGCCGGGTGCGAAGGAGCGAGGGACCACCCTTGAGGGGGTCCTAAGAGCCGCTCGGTCCCAAATGGGTACGGCGATGTTTGACGTGGGTGCCAAGGATGCATATCTCCGCGGCACCCTGACCGACGCCCGAGTGATCCACATTCCGGGCCCCCACGAGGAGGCCCAGAAGAAGGCAGACCGTCTTTGTGATCTGCTTAAGGCCGTCCTCCCAGCGACGGACGTCAAGGTGACCCGGCCCGTGAAGTGCGTGAGCCTTCGCGTGTCGGGCCTGGACGACTCCGTCACGAAGGAGGACGTGTTTTACGCCATAAAGGCGGTTTGCCAACTGACGGACGGGCAGGCTCATCTGGCCGAGCACATAAAGGCCAGCGAAGTCCGCTTCGGTACCTTCGGGTTAGGGGTATGCTGGGTCACTTGCCCAGTCGAGGTCGCCAACCTGGCGATGGAACGTGGCGTAATGGTCAACGGCTGGGCACAAGCCCAGCTCCGCCTAATGGAGCCTCGCGTGCTCCGGTGTTT
Organism: Automeris io; assembly: GCA_036320925.1. NCBI lineage: Eukaryota > Metazoa > Arthropoda > Insecta > Lepidoptera > Saturniidae > Automeris > Automeris io. Next base: position 6,747 of record JAUDJH010000010.1, on the reverse strand, counting down.
CCGCTGTCTGGAACCCGGGCACGTGAGCCAAAAGTGTAGGTCGGGAGTCGACCGAAGCGGACTTTGCCACCGCTGTGCGAAGCCAGGCCACAAGGCCCAAGAGTGCGACGGGCGAGCCTACTGCCTGGTTTGCGCCGCTGCGGGCAAACCTGCCGGCCACCGCGTCGGCAACCCTGCGTGCGCGGCCGCCAAGAGGCCCGTCCGCAAGAGACGAGGGGGCGTCTATCACAGAGACGCCCCAGATGCCGCCCCCGCGGCAATGGAGACACAGGAACAGTCTCTGATTGCTCCTGTGCCGCGGGAGGAAAACCCTGCTTCGGCTCCGCCGAACTTCTTGCAGGGTTCTTCCTTAGGAGTGCCGGGCAGTCTGGCTGAGGGGCCAGCTGCTTAGGCGATACTCCCGTGGTGTTGTGTGTGGTCCCACACACCACAAGGCGGTGGGGAGGCGACCATCTGCCTCCCCTACATTCACGGTGAGCCCGTAAAGGGGCGACGCGCAGGGCCGGGCTCTGGGAAGGCGAGTAGCCATGCCCCTCGGCCCTAGAGCGCTTGACGGACCACCCCGGGGGTTTTAGTCGGTAAAAGTCCGGCATACCGGGGGGTGGCCCTCACCACCCCCTGACGATCCATGAGGATTTCCCCCGGGTAACAAAAAAAAAAAAAAAAAAGGTTAGGTTAGCTCGTTTTTTCAGTTTTTCGTGATTATCTCGAGAAGTACTTATCGGAGAGAGGAGCACGATACGTCAAAAGACGCGTCTCGTAAGGGCGCACCCGCTGAAGCCGAAAGATGACCAGGTCTCAATACAAAAAGATGATGATGGTGATGATTATGTTTCACCGAGTTGGTGTCGAGTCCTGTGGGTTCCAGTATTCTCTGATTCGGGATTGCGACCCCTCGGCTGATTCGGGACGACGAGCTCTCTCCGATAGTGCCAAGATTTATTATATAAGATCAAATATGTTCCTCAAAAACGGTACTTTCGTCCGCCCGCTAAACTGCCACTTCCGGCCCTTTCGTTTTAAGAATTTCGGGTTTTAGGTGTCCAGGCAGATCCCCGGGGACGCGGCCCTCGTGCTGCAGGTGAAAAAGTAGCTATAGGTCGAACAATGTAATTTTCAGAATTTTTTAAAATTTTTATGAACAAGCGCCTTGTAAAATTTTATTAATATGTTCAATTTATGTGTTAATTTGGCCTAAAAAAGGGGTCCAGATCTTTAATTTTGGACGCGCCCGTGCGGGACCCCTAATATAATCCTCCTCCTCCACAAAATATTTAACCGGGACAAGAAATAAGGGTCAAAAGGGATGGGCAATTTCTATAACAATTAAAAAAGAGAAAAACTATATACTATCTGACCTTATTGGCACTTGGGGCGAGCAGGGACAGCTATTAATTTGCACAGTTGTTTCTCAAAACCTTCCCTATGGAAGGAAGGAAGACGTTCAACACGACACTACGCAGGCCTCCCGGCAGGAAGAACGAGCACTCTCAGTATTCGCTATGCAATATTTATAGCGTTAACATATATAAGTACGACACACCTTATAACAATCACAAAAGCCAAAAAGCAAGAGGATCTAGTTTTTTTTTTTTAAAAACTCACAATTCGTGGTCTCCAACAATTTTCTACAAGCTATATGCAAAGCAATGCTGTTCTAAGATCTCAATGATCAAGCAAATCAGGTCAAAAGCACTTCGAAAACACTGTTTTAATCTGAATACTAATTTCTAATTGCTAATAGTATGAAAAACAAAGGCAGACTGTCGGTTACAATTTTGATTTGACGGCCGTTTGTGAGTTAGGCTCAGAATTCTATACAAAAATTCCCTTCCCACAACCCTCTATGTTTCTATATAATTTATGACTGTTCAAAAAGAAAGCAGATAGAAAAAAATTAATATTTAATAAATTTAATATTTGACAAATTCAATATTTTGTTCGTTTAAACCAATATACGATTTTGCCTGCACAGATATTCTCAAAAAATGTTTAATATCATCAAAGCTTGCCTAAGTAAATGCTGAGCCCTCGAGAAGCAAAACACAAAATACAAAAAAACAAATATAGTCCGTCTCGGATATAATCCGGTGCTATTTAGCAAAAAAAGCTTGCAAAAACAAATAAAATGGTACGAAAAATTGGGTTAGATTCCGGTTGCGTATACAAATTTCGACCTTAAATTCATTAAAAATAGAGGTTTTTTTTTCAGTTTTTCGTGAATATCCCGAAAAGTACGTATGTCTTCGGGGTTGCGACCCCTCGGCTGATTCGCGACGATGAGCTCTCTCCGATGGTGCCAAAATTTACTATATAAAAACAAATATGTTCCTTAGATTAAGTACTTTCGGTTGGCCAATAAACTGCCACATCCGGCCCTTCCGTTTTATGAATCTCGGGTTTTAAGTGCCCAGGCGGGACCCCTATTATAATCCTCCTCCTCCACAAAAGAGGGTTAGGTTAGGTTAGGTTTAGGTTAGGTTAGGTTAGGTTTAGGTTAGGTTAGGTTAGGTTAGGTTAGGTTAGGTTAGGTTAGGTTAGCTCGTTTTTTCAGTTTTTCGTGATTATCTCGAGAAGTACTTATCGGAGAGAGGAGCACGATACGTCAAAAGACGCGTCTCGTAAGGGCGCACCCGCTGAAGCCGAAAGATGACCAGGTCTCAATACAAAAAGATGATGATGGTGATGATTATGTTTCACCGAGTTGGTGTCGAGTCCTGTGGGTTCCAGTATTCTCTGATTCGGGATTGCGACCCCTCGGCTGATTCGGGACGACGAGCTCTCTCCGATAGTGCCAAGATTTATTATATAAGATCAAATATGTTCCTCAAAAACGGTACTTTCGTCCGCCCGCTAAACTGCCACTTCCGGCCCTTTCGTTTTAAGAATTTCGGGTTTTAGGTGTCCAGGCAGATCCCCGGGGACGCGGCCCTCGTGCTGCAGGTGAAAAAGTAGCTATAGGTCGAACAATGTAATTTTCAGAATTTTTTAAAATTTTTATGAACAAGCGCCTTGTAAAATTTTATTAATATGTTCAATTTATGTGTTAATTTGGCCTAAAAAAGGGGTCCAGATCTTTAATTTTGGACGCGCCCGTGCGGGACCCCTAATATAATCCTCCTCCTCCACAAAATATTTAACCGGGACAAGAAATAAGGGTCAAAAGGGATGGGCAATTTCTATAACAATTAAAAAAGAGAAAAACTATATACTATCTGACCTTATTGGCACTTGGGGCGAGCAGGGACAGCTATTAATTTGCACAGTTGTTTCTCAAAACCTTCCCTATGGAAGGAAGGAAGACGTTCAACACGACACTACGCAGGCCTCCCGGCAGGAAGAACGAGCACTCTCAGTATTCGCTATGCAATATTTATAGCGTTAACATATATAAGTACGACACACCTTATAACAATCACAAAAGCCAAAAAGCAAGAGGATCTAGTTTTTTTTTTTTAAAAACTCACAATTCGTGGTCTCCAACAATTTTCTACAAGCTATATGCAAAGCAATGCTGTTCTAAGATCTCAATGATCAAGCAAATCAGGTCAAAAGCACTTCGAAAACACTGTTTTAATCTGAATACTAATTTCTAATTGCTAATAGTATGAAAAACAAAGGCAGACTGTCGGTTACAATTTTGATTTGACGGCCGTTTGTGAGTTAGGCTCAGAATTCTATACAAAAATTCCCTTCCCACAACCCTCTATGTTTCTATATAATTTATGACTGTTCAAAAAGAAAGCAGATAGAAAAAAATTAATATTTAATAAATTTAATATTTGACAAATTCAATATTTTGTTCGTTTAAACCAATATACGATTTTGCCTGCACAGATATTCTCAAAAAATGTTTAATATCATCAAAGCTTGCCTAAGTAAATGCTGAGCCCTCGAGAAGCAAAACACAAAATACAAAAAAACAAATATAGTCCGTCTCGGATATAATCCGGTGCTATTTAGCAAAAAAAGCTTGCAAAAACAAATAAAATGGTACGAAAAATTGGGTTAGATTCCGGTTGCGTATACAAATTTCGACCTTAAATTCATTAAAAATAGAGGTTTTTTTTTCAGTTTTTCGTGAATATCCCGAAAAGTACGTATGTCTTCGGGGTTGCGACCCCTCGGCTGATTCGCGACGATGAGCTCTCTCCGATGGTGCCAAAATTTACTATATAAAAACAAATATGTTCCTTAGATTAAGTACTTTCGGTTGGCCAATAAACTGCCACATCCGGCCCTTCCGTTTTATGAATCTCGGGTTTTAAGTGCCCAGGCGGGACCCCTATTATAATCCTCCTCCTCCACAAAAGAGGGTTAGGTTAGGTTAGGTTTAGGTTAGGTTAGGTTAGGTTTAGGTTAGGTTAGGTTAGGTTAGGTTAGGTTAGGTTAGGTTAGGTTAGGTTAGCTCGTTTTTTCAGTTTTTCGTGATTATCTCGAGAAGTACTTATCGGAGAGAGGAGCACGATACGTCAAAAGACGCGTCTCGTAAGGGCGCACCCGCTGAAGCCGAAAGATGACCAGGTCTCAATACAAAAAGATGATGATGGTGATGATTATGTTTCACCGAGTTGGTGTCGAGTCCTGTGGGTTCCAGTATTCTCTGATTCGGGATTGCGACCCCTCGGCTGATTCGGGACGACGAGCTCTCTCCGATAGTGCCAAGATTTATTATATAAGATCAAATATGTTCCTCAAAAACGGTACTTTCGTCCGCCCGCTAAACTGCCACTTCCGGCCCTTTCGTTTTAAGAATTTCGGGTTTTAGGTGTCCAGGCAGATCCCCGGGGACGCGGCCCTCGTGCTGCAGGTGAAAAAGTAGCTATAGGTCGAACAATGTAATTTTCAGAATTTTTTAAAATTTTTATGAACAAGCGCCTTGTAAAATTTTATTAATATGTTCAATTTATGTGTTAATTTGGCCTAAAAAAGGGGTCCAGATCTTTAATTTTGGACGCGCCCGTGCGGGACCCCTAATATAATCCTCCTCCTCCACAAAATATTTAACCGGGACAAGAAATAAGGGTCAAAAGGGATGGGCAATTTCTATAACAATTAAAAAAGAGAAAAACTATATACTATCTGACCTTATTGGCACTTGGGGCGAGCAGGGACAGCTATTAATTTGCACAGTTGTTTCTCAAAACCTTCCCTATGGAAGGAAGGAAGACGTTCAACACGACACTACGCAGGCCTCCCGGCAGGAAGAACGAGCACTCTCAGTATTCGCTATGCAATATTTATAGCGTTAACATATATAAGTACGACACACCTTATAACAATCACAAAAGCCAAAAAGCAAGAGGATCTAGTTTTTTTTTTTTAAAAACTCACAATTCGTGGTCTCCAACAATTTTCTACAAGCTATATGCAAAGCAATGCTGTTCTAAGATCTCAATGATCAAGCAAATCAGGTCAAAAGCACTTCGAAAACACTGTTTTAATCTGAATACTAATTTCTAATTGCTAATAGTATGAAAAACAAAGGCAGACTGTCGGTTACAATTTTGATTTGACGGCCGTTTGTGAGTTAGGCTCAGAATTCTATACAAAAATTCCCTTCCCACAACCCTCTATGTTTCTATATAATTTATGACTGTTCAAAAAGAAAGCAGATAGAAAAAAATTAATATTTAATAAATTTAATATTTGACAAATTCAATATTTTGTTCGTTTAAACCAATATACGATTTTGCCTGCACAGATATTCTCAAAAAATGTTTAATATCATCAAAGCTTGCCTAAGTAAATGCTGAGCCCTCGAGAAGCAAAACACAAAATACAAAAAAACAAATATAGTCCGTCTCGGATATAATCCGGTGCTATTTAGCAAAAAAAGCTTGCAAAAACAAATAAAATGGTACGAAAAATTGGGTTAGATTCCGGTTGCGTATACAAATTTCGACCTTAAATTCATTAAAAATAGAGGTTTTTTTTTCAGTTTTTCGTGAATATCCCGAAAAGTACGTATGTCTTCGGGGTTGCGACCCCTCGGCTGATTCGCGACGATGAGCTCTCTCCGATGGTGCCAAAATTTACTATATAAAAACAAATATGTTCCTTAGATTAAGTACTTTCGGTTGGCCAATAAACTGCCACATCCGGCCCTTCCGTTTTATGAATCTCGGGTTTTAAGTGCCCAGGCGGGACCCCTATTATAATCCTCCTCCTCCACAAAAGAGGGTTAGGTTAGGTTAGGTTTAGGTTAGGTTAGGTTAGGTTTAGGTTAGGTTAGGTTAGGTTAGGTTAGGTTAGGTTAGGTTAGGTTAGCTCGTTTTTTCAGTTTTTCGTGATTATCTCGAGAAGTACTTATCGGAGAGAGGAGCACGATACGTCAAAAGACGCGTCTCGTAAGGGCGCACCCGCTGAAGCCGAAAGATGACCAGGTCTCAATACAAAAAGATGATGATGGTGATGATTATGTTTCACCGAGTTGGTGTCGAGTCCTGTGGGTTCCAGTATTCTCTGATTCGGGATTGCGACCCCTCGGCTGATTCGGGACGACGAGCTCTCTCCGATAGTGCCAAGATTTATTATATAAGATCAAATATGTTCCTCAAAAACGGTACTTTCGTCCGCCCGCTAAACTGCCACTTCCGGCCCTTTCGTTTTAAGAATTTCGGGTTTTAGGTGTCCAGGCAGATCCCCGGGGACGCGGCCCTCGTGCTGCAGGTGAAAAAGTAGCTATAGGTCGAACAATGTAATTTTCAGAATTTTTTAAAATTTTTATGAACAAGCGCCTTGTAA